>OY728119.1:677363006-687363006 GCA_963277665.1 Viscum album | reverse complement strand
TTAAATGTAAATTTTAATTTAAGGGTGATTCTATGTTCTATGGCTTACCTGATACACAACAAAAGGTTTCATTGAAATCTTACGTTGCACACTAATAATATAATATATTTTTTTAAAATGCTACTTAATGCCAAGCCATTGTATTGGTAGAAAGAAATAGAACTAACTAAAATATTATTATATATGTTTGTTAAAGGTATTTACATTTATGCAATAAATTTTATAGCCTTAAAATAAGAATGGAATTTGATTTTAAGCATAAATACTCTAATATTCATTAAAGGGCCGATTTACCGCCTTTTGATGGCGAACCATCTATAAATATAGTTTTGGTAATTTATATATGTTATATTTTACAAAATAAATTTCTTCTTTTGAATTGGGACCTCAAAATCTACTTTGGGTAAAATTTTGGTATTTTTATGATAAAATTCATTTTTTGATGAATAGTGAAAATTACTGTATTTTAATTCAATGTGGTGTTTTAATCTAATTTATTTATATTATTAGATTATATTTTTAGTTTGTTTTAATGTTTAATTAGAATATATTTTCACCATTTAATAAAATGTTGGTCCTTGGAATTTATTTCACTTTGAAACTGGACAAAAACATGTGTCAATCTTTTGATAGTTATTATTTCTTAAAAACACGCTATTTGTTTTAACAATGAAAATTAATTTTAAATTAATTAATTCCACTTTTATGTTTTGAATTTGGGAAAATAGACATCATTATTGAATTTGGAATATTAAATAAATCTTAGGCAGAATTTTGGTTATTTTTCGGAACAACTTTATTTTTTTGATGAATAGTGAAACCACTTGGTAGTAGTTAAAAAAGAGGCTTTGACATTAAAATGAAATTTTACTGGTTCTGTGAGTTGAATTTAAAGAATCATAGGGACACTGTTAATTTCAATAAGTAAAATCTGGTTCAATAATATGAAAATAATTTTTGATGAATAGTAACTTTAGACTTTTATTTACCGTTGTTAAAGTTAAATAGGGTAATTAAAGGTAAAAAGTATATTATAATAATAAAAAATTACCTTAACACTTATCCTAACATTATTTGATGAGTCATGGACGACCATGGGCATCATTGGGTCGATTTTGGGACCCCATGGGGCCACTTGATAGTGAAAATGACTCTTTAAATTAATTAATTTAAAGTAATGACAAAAATGACACAAAAAAACTTCTTTTAGTGAATTATTTTTTACATGGGGTTATATATGTTAAATTTTTTACAATAAATATTCATTTAAAAGCCAAACAGATTTCCTACAACAGGTTTTTTTGTATATTTTTTAGACATCAAATAAATTAAATAATTTATGACACAATAATGATGCAGTGTTTACCTCATTAATAAATGATTTAAATAAATATGATTATAATGATTAAAATATTATCCAAAACATGTAAAATTCTGATTGGATGATTTTATTTCGAATATTAGTCATCTTATCTTCGACTTTAATGTGTTTTTGACCTTTTGAAACCAAATATAAGTTTATAATAAAATATTAGTTTCACACTTTCCTAAAGAGCCCTCCTCTCCCTTATAAAAAAAGTCCACTTACAACCAATTATTCGCACCTCTCATGCCTTTTGGATCATCAAATCTATGACCAATTAATCTCCCTACATCCCTCTCCTCCACCTATAAGATGTACCTTAGGCAGAAGGAACTTCAAGAAGTCTTTTTGGTTCAAACCAAAGGGAGTTACCCAAATTAAGGGTAACAGTTTCTCTCAAATTTATTTCTTTTATTTTACTTCTCCAACCCCAAGAAATATTTTTATTACATTATTTTTTAACAAAACCAGAATATTAAATATAATAGGATGTTGTTATAAGAAGTATTTGAGCTACACCTACACACACCTCCATTTAATGGGTGAAGAACATAATGTTTATGTGAATTGAAATCTAATGCCTCACGAAATGATGATTGTTCGAATATCTTCTACCACATCTTATGGTGGACCTTATGATGGAACTGTATTTATATATTATGTTTATTATGTTTATTTTTTTCTATTCTTATGTAATTTTCATTTAAAAACACACAAATATGCTTTCCAATATGTGTGGCCACGATAATTGCTTTTGAGGAAGTGCGGACTACCGCCCCCTCAAGGTGATATGATTCATTCATGACATTCATGGAACATATAAAGGATAGAGTTAATTGAATTATGTAAAACATATATAATATGATATTATACTGGAATTAAAATATACCTATCTATCATTATGTTTTAATTCCATTAAAATAAAAAAAAATATAAATTAGACTAGTGTTCATGCGTACGTACGGCTTACCATCTCCATGAAAGGTGCATTTCATTTCTTCTCTCCAAATGTTATGTACTATTATAAATACATATATATACTATATATATAATATTTATATGATATCTAAATAATTTATATCATTCTGGAGATAATATACTTTTGAAAACATGGACAAATTGTAATTATAACAAGTTCATTTGTGACTCAAGTTCCGGACATCAATAAAATATCCAATATGAAATGATTTAATTAACTAATTATTATAGAAATATAATAAGTGATATAAAAGGAATTTTTTTGAAGTGTTCTTAATCATGTAGAATATAACTTATGTTTATTATTCAGGAAGAACAATGAACACACAAGACAATTCAGACTTGAGGTAAGGGGTTTCTTATCCCACTTTTAATTCCCTGAGATTTCCATTATTCACCACATAATTATTACATGTGGTGTGTGTACTTCCCATGATTGTATTCATTGTGTAATATACTTTAATTTATTTATATTTACATAATCATTTTATCATATTCCTTTCATGTTTTTATGTTTCATAATTTACCAAATCTATAAGGGGATTTGAGATTTCAATATCCAGTCATTCAGCTTTAGGCACACAACATTAATTATTTTACTCCAAGATTATGTCTGGAAACACTATTCATTTTATTGTTTCATAATTTTCACAACCCTTTATGTGGATATACATTTGATACACATAATCACTCCATTGATAAATTCTCATGTCATCGATATGAACTTGATAAGAGTAATTTTAACTCAATCTCCATTTGTTGAGTTAATTATCCAACTCATTGGTGTTGTTTTTACAAGAATATATGTGAATGTCTTCTTAATGATTTAAACTGAATATCCAATCATATTATGTGAATTTATATTTTTCACACATAATTATGTGGTTTATTTATCCTTAAACTAAGGATGTGGTCTTTATAAGAGATTTCATTTCAATTTACATTCTATTGAGACTCTTTTGTTTTAATACACCAAATCACTTTTATATGGTATATATAAAGTACATTGACATAGTATATCATGAATACATTTATTCTCATGATACTGAAAAGTTTTTATTACCTCAATTATTGGTATTCAAGTGACTCTCTTTTGGTTAGGAACTTAACTAAAATATCAATTTAAATGTTTTTAAAGATTTATTATTCTAAATCTATCTCATTAATGTCCATGTTTTAAAAATGGTTTTAAGGATTAATTTATATGGAAATTAATGTTTTAATATTTAAATTCCTTTTAAAAGTTTCAATGTGGTATGGGACACTTTGATTCAAAAATCATTTTTTAAATGGATTCTTAACAAATAGTGTAACTTTTTAATGATTTCAAGAAAAAGGGGGATATTTTTCTCTAATAGTTTTGAGGATTATTTTCATATTTGTCAATATCCTTCATTCTTCTCGATTGAGGTTAATCTGATACAATAAAATCTTCCATATTGTATCTAATTAATTATGTTTGACTGTGGATGTGATATTTTTATACTGTACATGGTTTGGGGATAATGTATATATATTTCGTGTGATAGTTTTAATACGAATGTTTTTTGTTATGTTTAAACTTGTTCATATGGGGAATGCATTGGACTTAGTAAGTGATGGGTGGAGCCCGCTATATCTCCTCTATGCATCGGTAGGTCTCATGAAACAAAATAGTGTCTTGGCACAAGGCCTTGACAAAAACATATTTGTAATCATGGCACAAGGCCATGACTATGTGATTATGATAGTATGTCATTACGAATTCCATCATTATGGAAGTGGTTATTGATATTGCATGTGATTATCCAACTAGTAGAATATCCATGTGAATTAGTAAATGGAATTATTTCTTTTTTTGCCACATTTTGTTGAATATCATGTTTAAAAGGCTTTTGTTTTAGTTATGCATTGCCTTAAATGTTTATGCTTATTTATGAATGTTTCTACAATATTGTTATCTTTACTGAGTATTTGATCTCACCCCTTTCTATGTATTATTTTTCCCAGGATGTAAAGAAGTTAGTTATGAGTGACTTGCAGGCATAATCTTAGAAGATTGGATGTTTCCAAAGAATTAATGTAGTGTTTTTTCTCAAGTTGTAATGTCAAATTATGAATGTATCAAGTATTTACAAGGCTAGTAAACTGATCGGTCTTTCAGGACATGATTTCCTTGTATCATGCCAATGTTATGTAATAATGCACTGACTCTGGGTAACTGGGGTCAGAGAATTACATCGTTAATAATGTACACTGAATTATATTTTAATCATTATTATAATAGTTGATATTATTGTCAATATTATATTAATTTACTATCACTTTATTATTTTATTTGGATTTAAAATATTTTAGCATGGTATGGGATGGTTCCTGGTTGTATTTTGGGTTTTGGTTGATAAATGATTTTTCACAACTGAAAACACTCGATGCGTGGGTGGAATATGTTTTGGAAACGGCACGGCTTCCATTGGGGCACATTGTGACATACTTATTTTCAATTAATTAAATAAAATTAATTAATAATAATGAATCAAAATTATGTTTATAATAAAGTTCAAAAAAAAATTAATGTAATAAACAATTTATTTCATTGTAATTATAATATGATTATTTGAGGATATTATCATCCTCATTTTTATTAGTTCGAAGGATAATAATTTAATTAAATAAATATAATTATTATTAGTTTTATTATTATTATTATTATTATGTATTCTTCTTATTTGGGTTAGGGTTTCGCCCCCCCACCATCTCCCCCAACTCGTCGCACCCCCTCTACCATGACCCCCTCATGTTGCACCACCATGATCCCTAGCTAGCCCTACTGTGACCTACTATGAGCACTGATCCCCCTATTCCCTTCTTCGTTGAGTCAATAAGGATATCTTATGACTTCTCTATTTCTTATGGTTTTTTGTTCTGAAAATCAAAAACACGTTTTCTTATGTTTGGAATTTTTTTCTTAAGTTCTATTTTCTTTCTTAAGATCCAAAAATTTCATTCTATTATACATACAGATCTATCATTATAGTTATCCATTCTGTTAGACTTACAGATATATGATTCTAAATCTGATGCAAAATTAATTCTATTTTAGGATTCCGAATGAAGTGAAAAATTCATTCTATTTTATGATTATGAATCTAGTGAAAGAGTCATGTTGTTTTACGATTTCGATTCCTATGAAAAATTCATTCAGTTTTACGATTCCAAATTTAATGAAAAAGTCATTCTTGTTTTATGATTCTGAATCCGGTGCAAAAGACATTCTCATTTTATGATTTCGATTCATGTACAAATGTGATATCGGTTTCATAATATGATTTACTTTTCCTTATGAATCTATTTTCTTGATAATGTTTTTCTTAAGAATCTATTTTTATTGATAATTTTAGAGATGTTTAATATATCATTCCAATATTATCGAATTACATGTTTTCTAATACATAATGATTATCTTAACCTAATATAATTTATTGTACTTGAAACAATTTCAATCAATCTGTTACAAAATAACCATTTTATGTATTACACGTGTCCAAGGCCCTCTGAAATTTAAGGAAAATATGACAATTGGAGTGGAGCCGACCATTGGGAAAATTTTCCTAAAAATACAAGTTCACATGAACGAGCAAAAAACATTTGACAAACTTGACTTCAATATAGAGAGTGGAATAACATTATTCATGTGAAAATGTTTTTAAGTGACTTATAGGGAGAGAGGCTCTTAAAACTCTTAGTGTTTCATGCAGATGTCGTGAAAAACATGTTCATGCATTAACATCTTATTCAGACTTGCTTTGTGCAGACTCTGATCATGTTGGTCATGGTCTTTCGGGTTTGGAAGACGGAGGTTCTAATTTTTTTCTAAATCGAGGGCTATTTGGATATCAAGACAGATACCAATCTTTGTATTGTGGGCTTAAATGGATTTGGGTAAGATAATCTTTCTTAAAATAATAAATCAAGGAACCTTTTTCTAAGGTTATTGGATACCCTTCTCTTTGGGTTAAAATAATCACATTGTTACTTGTTTAATATTTTATGTTGTTTTAATTCCGTTTATTCTTAACTTTTCTAAAGTTAGAAATTATAACTTTCTTATAATTTCTAATTCTATTACTATGATTATATAATATATTCTATACAATTTAAGGTAGAAACTTTTCTTTAAGAGATTTTGGGAATTACTGTTAATCTTTTTTAAAATATGTTTTCATAAATTTAAAAGATAACAATATGAAATAGTTTTTATTAAGGTTAATAAACATTCATTGAGAATGTTTTAAATCAACTTTAAAGGTGGCTTCTCAAGAAGAAAGAATAATGTGTTTAAAAATTAATATTCAAGATTAGAAGATCTTGCTAAAGAAACTTCTATAATATTATAAGGAAGTCAAGAAACATAAATCCCTGACAAAGAAAATGTTTTCTGAGAAGAAAAAGAATGGGTTATTTTATTTACATAACGATGTTTTGTTGTAATATAAACCTTATTTCCAAAATTTCCTTAAGATTCTTTTTGTATATATTTATTTTGTTTTCAAATGTATACTTGTTTAAATTTACTGGTACATCTAATAGTTCTCCATTCATTTCTCAATTTTTGAAAATCACAAAGTGGGAGAATTTATTTAAAGGAAGAATTTAATAAAGTTCTCAGTAGAGGAGAATCTATTAAGGGAGAGTATGATAAGAAAGGATAATGTCCAAGTAAGGGGGATTTTTCCTTAAATAAGAAATACTTATTTAGTGGGGTGATATCTTATTATGAAAGAAAACCAGATACTAAAGATCAAGAGTACGATCCATGGGAAATATAACCTAAGGGAGAGATAGTCGTATTCAACTAAAATATCATTCAAAGGGGGAGATAAGTTTTTCATACTTTCTTATCTATGTTTTTTTGAAAGTTGGCATGAAATGGTATCCCAGTTCATTTAAATGAAATTTATTAAATCAAAAAAGGGGATACATGGCATTCTCAAGTCTTAATGAGCATACACCCTCTGAAAGTTATAGAATCCAATAATAAAAATACAATGAAAACCAAAGAGAAATGTAGAATGATAGCCCAGCTGAAGACCTAAATAGAGTTGCCCTGGTAACATGCACTGATATTTCAGTCCTGCTGCAAGTATGTCAAGAATCCATGGGATAGGAAGGCAGTTTTGTATCTGAGGGACTATATGATCAGTAGACCTAAAGATTATCATTACAGGTGCTAAAGGACGATCCCACCTTGTTGAAGACATCAGAAACCTCTAGATAACAGAATAAAAGTTCATCGAACCACATATATCAATCTCTGGGTAAAACAAATTGAATCAGTACATCTGGAATTCAAACCACAATATAAGATATCCAACCGAACAAATAAGAGAATGAGAATGATGCTCAATCAGTCTTCACAAAACACAGATCATCCAGCTACACAAAAACATTCAAACAAAATATCAGGGTATCCTTCTAAGGCCAAGATCCAAAAAAAAATGTAAAACTATCCAAAATCCAATCTGGACAGAGCAGGGAAGCCAAACCAAAGGCAGAGGGGACCAGCCAATCATGGTGTAAACAAAAGTATAAAAACTCTAATATTATCAAATATAGAGAGCAAAGAAAACTCTGAAACAGATTTGAAATCTGTCAACTGATCAAGACAACCCAATCATTAATACAGTTAAAGTCAACAAGCTCTAGTAAAAACAAAATCATCTAAAAGGTTTAGAAAAACCCAAAGCCTGCAATGCAGAGGCCGAAGAAACATCAAAAATGAATTAAGGAATTTTTTTGAAACTTCCTCTTCAATATTTCATTGACGATATCCCACTTAACAGCAAGGTAACTGTTCTTTGAGATCTCCCCTTTTCGAAAAGATTTATATAAGATTTCATCGCGGAGCTTCTCTGGAGATTGAGGGTCTTGACAATAAGGTACATCCTGGTTTTCTACCCCTCCATGTTTTTGTGGGACCTCAACATGTTGAGATGTTTTAGGGGCTGAAATCACTTCAAGTGACATTTCACTGAGAGGTTTACATTGAGTAGATTCATCATATTCCTCTCTAAAAGGATCAATAGAAACTTTTATTCATGAAACATCCAAGAATCGAGTAACTATAGTTCTTTCAACTTGGGTATAATCCTAACATTTCCTCATTTTTTTGGATTGGGTGTAATGAACCCATCTGCATACACTATTAGATTTTTACCATTACTAGAAATGGTTCTCAGATAATATGACTCAATGTGAGTAGATTATTCTTCCTCTTAATTTAGAGAATCATTACATTCAGAAGCATTACTCCTCTCATTATCAACATCTTCCTGAGTGTCATCATTTATTTTCACATTCGACACTACCTCGAGAGGAGGGGAGGGACTGTGATGAATACTAGAAACCAAAACTATGTGTGAAGTCTCTTTAGTATGATGCTCACCATTTTCTATAAGAGTATTATCTTGACCCCCCCTAGGAAGAAAATTGTCCCTAGGTACTGATATCACATTAGAAGTCCCAGAGATATCCATGGTTTTTGTCAAGGTGTCATCGACATGCACTAATTTAAGAGCATCTGAGATCCTTTTTGAACCAGTTATTTCCACCCAAAATGATTTGCAACGAGGTGGAGGGGGTTTCAATTTATAGAATCACATTCTTCCATTGAATGACCAATTTTATAGTAGCACTTTCAGTATGGATAATAATTTTCAAATACCACTTCTTGAATGAATCCTTTCTCTCCATTTTGAAGGCAGAATCGGGAGGGCAGATCACGTGAGATTTCAACCTCAGTGGAAATACTTGCAACTGTAGGAATATATAGATTTAATATAGAAGTTTCAAATCTATTCGGATTTCCATAAATACTATCAATTGGCGAAAGAGCACGCAGATTAAACAAATGCAGAGGTAACCCTAGGAACCCAATCCAGATGTGAACAATAGTGGGCTCAGATCCAATTTCAAAATCTGGATACCACTTATAGACCTTCATAGAAGACCCCCCAATGCACAAGGAGCCTCTAATCCAAAATATATAATAATCATAATCCAAGGTAAAGATAAACATGACATGGAATGAATTCAGAAGCCCAATGTGAATGTTTGTAAAGGAAATTTTTTAATTATGTTATAATTATAAATCTATCATTATTGTTTTCCATTCTGTTAGACATACAGATTTATGATTCTGAATCGGTTCAAAAATTCATTCAGTTTTAAGACTCTGAATTTGGTGCAAAAGTTATTTTGTTTTATGATTCTGAATCTGATGCAAATGTAATTATATTTTAAGATTCCAAATCCAGTGAAAAATTCATTCTGTTTTATGATTCTGAATACCGTGAAAAATTCATTCTAGTTTTTTGATTCCGGATCTAGTGAAAAATTCATTCTGATTTTATGATTCAGATTCTGGTAGAAATGTTATACCACATTCACAATCCGATTTACATTTCCTTATTAATCCATTTTCATGAAAAAAAATTTCTTAAGAATCTGTTTTTCATGATAATGTTAGAGTTGATTAATGTTTCATTCTTATATTATATGTTTCCAAGTTTTCTTACACATAACACTTATCTTCTACTTAAAATTATTTCTTATACTTGAAATGATGGCATACAATCTGTTACAAACTAACCATTTTATGTTTGAGACATGTCCATGTCCCACCAAAAATAAAAGAAAATATTACCGTATGAGAGGATCTGACCGTTGGGAAGATTTTCCTATAAATACAAGTTCATTTTAATGAGCAGAACACTTTTGACAACTTTGAATTAAATACATAGAGTGTATGAACTTAATGTATGTGAAAAAATTGTAAAGGGATTTTTTAAGGAGAGGTTCTTACAACTTTTTGTGCTTCGTGTGGATGTCGTGGACAACTTGTCCAAGCGTGAAAAAATTTTCCAAGATTGCTTTGTGTAGACTTCGAACATGCTGATCATGGGCTTATGGGTTTGGAAGACAGAGGATCTGATTTCTGTCTAAATCGATAGCTTGCGGGGATAGCAAGACAGATTCTGATCTTTGGTTTTTGGGATTACCTGGGATTGGGTAAGACAGACATTCTTGAAAGAATAAATCATGGATCCTTTATCCATGGTTCGTGAATACCCTTCTCTTTTGGATAAAAAATCATATTGTTACTTGATTACTATTTTAATTTGTTTCAATTATGATGTATTCTTAACTTTGTTAATGTTAGAATGTATAACATTCTTATACTTTCATATTCCGTTACACTGATTATGTTACAAGTTCAATATGCTTTAATGTAGAATGTTTTCTTTAAGAGGTTTTGTGAATGTTTGTTAATCTTTGTTAAACTAAATTTTCTTAATGTTAAAAGATAACCTTAAGAAATAATTTATATTAAGGGTAAGAAACTTTCTTTAAGAATGTTTTATAACAAATTTTAAGGTACCAAATGAATTTTTAAAGAATACAATTCACCCCCCCCCCCCTCCCTCTTGAATTTGAGCGTCTCATTACATATTTGATCCTATATACTTTGGGTCGTTGTGCCTTCATCCTAGATGGTGGCTTCTTCTAGTGCACAACACCTCCCCACTCATGGACTTCGACCAACCCTCCGCCTGGCTAGCCAGCTCGCATCAAACCCCCCATGGCTACCATCATAAATCTCTTACATCAAATCTTAGCAGGATCCTTCCTTCCTCCCAACATCTGAATCAACCAGCTACAACCGACCTGCACTGCGGTCTACCTCACACCACCTCACTCTAAATCATCTTCACCTCGCTGCCTCACACAACTCAGACCCACCCGTATCTCCCTTCCCTTTGGTTTTTCGAGCAAGACACACCTCTAAAAACCTCTTTTAAGTTCCAGTTTCCTCTCATATCTCTTCCACATGTGCGTTTTATTTCGATAAGTTGTTATTCTTTTCGGTTGAGTTGTGTGTAGATGTTTAGTGTTATTTGGGATCCAAATTTCACGGAATTTGGTTTGATCATAATTCATTTGTTGATATCTTGTATTATAGTTCATCTTAAATTTTTTGGTAAATTTGATGATCAATTAGAGTCGCACACCGAATTTTATGTAGTATCTTCACTAGAGGTTGGTGATTCCACATTCAACCATTATTTGATGAATAAATTTTCATTATTAATTAATTTAGAAGAATTCTTAATTATTTTATTGCGAATCTAGATTTAATTAAGCCATCATATGGATATGTTATATAGGAGTGTTCTTTTTAAGATACCATGTTGAAATATTTATTAGCATTTTATAAACAATTCAGATTTTGTTCTAGTTTAGCGTAATGTTCACTGAGTCATAGGGGAATATTTGTTTAAATTTTAATATTTTGAGTCATGTGGCATAATCTATTAATTTTTTTATAATGATTCTCTTGGATTGTCCAACCCTAGGTTTTGGAATGTGTAGTGTCATGTTTTATTTTGATGCCTAATTTTTTTAGTGATGCTAATGTGTTTTTTTGTTAAAACATACATTAATCTATTTATCAGTTTTTTAAAAACCATGTATCAATATTGTTTGATTGTGAATGATCTAAATTGTGTGTTTTTGGTGTGTCATCATGTTTCATTTTTGTCCTAAAATAGGTTTTGAGTGCATTTTTTGTGTTTAAAGTCATGTGGCAAATAATTTATAAATTTATTAACAAATATTCTTGGTGATTGTTTAATTGTAAAGGTATTTTCGTTAAATTTACAATAAGTTTAATTGATGGTGATGGCGATTTAGATTAGGTTCTAAAATGGATTTTGGTGTGCACTTATTTCAAAATGTGTATTTTGAGAATATATTCATGTATAAATCTCAGTGATACACTTTTACAATTGATTTATTATATTTTAAAAGGTTTTATCAAATTCTTTCAATGGTTCAAAACATTATTCAAAAAAAATTTAGGGTGAGTAATATTTAAAAATGAAATTTGGGTGTGAAAATGGTTATTCTATGTGTGTGAGTACCCTATTTCGATTTTCTGCATAAATGTGACATGTGACGCGAACGTGGATTTTTAAAGTTGATTTGATGGTGTAAATTGAATCTTGGAATGCATGGTGTTTTTTCTTTGCTTGTTTATGTGATGTGCACCCATTATGAACTTAAAACTTGTTAAATCACAATGTGAGAAGCTTGGGTAGTTGGGAGGTGGACTAGACTCGTGAACTAGTGATCTGAAGGTGGATTCAGCCTTGTTTCAAAATTCAATATCAGTAACTGCAACAGAAACTAAACATATGAATGACTGGGGGTCATGGTTTCTAATCCATTTATTCAGTGGGTCGTGGTTTCTATGCTACGTTTTCAAGGGATTTTGATTTATATTCCATGTTTTCTAAGAGTTGTGGTTTCGAATCAATGATTCATCGAGACACAAAGATCTGGGGACCCCTACTAGCTAGAACCCAAGAGGGCTCACCCATATTTGGGTCTCCTTGTTTACTTTATTCTCACCAGTGTGACACATGGTTTATCTTCTAATTTAGTGTGCATGTGAGATTTAATTAAAGTTATTGAAAGTAATTTTTTTATTTAAAACACTTTATATTAAAAACTGTTTTACATAAAAAATAGTTTAATCATTTATTTTCCTTTTTATTTAATTTATTAGAAAATCTATTTTTCATTTAATGGTTATGCATGGAATCTTTTTCTCTTGAGGGGATCCTACTAGGATCTTGTTTACAGCCTAAATACACCATTGTGTGTACGTATACCTTGTTCATGGTGTATACTAGGTTGAGGCATCATTTTATCGATGGTTATTTCGGTTGTTGACAGACTTCACGTGTAGTTTGTTGTTGGTGGCTTCATGATGTTGGGCCTCATGTTGCTTGGAGGTTGGTATTGGAGTTTTATTTTTCTATCATTATAGTAGTTCCCTTTGGGGGTTTAGTTGAACTTTATTCTTTAAACCTGATAATAGTTTAATGGAATTTTTGGTTGTATGTATCCAGTGAAAGTCTATTTATATTTTCAGTAGTTTTATGTTTATTTCTTCGGGTAAATAGTTCACATGTATTAAGTTTGATACTCAGGAAGTTGTGATAGCCCATGGGTATCGGGAACAACTATTCAACCTTACTGTGGACTAGGTCAGGCACTGGGATGGATGGGGACCTAAAATAGTTCGAGATTCATTAATAGATTGTGAACATCAGAAATACGATCCATATGTATTTTTGATGTTATTTATTCAATTAATTTAATGTTTATTTCATTTACAAAAATTCTAGAGGGTAATCCATAGACCAGATGATTTTACACGGCTCTTCTCTAAAATCATATCTTTATATTATTAATATACATCCGATGATGTAAGAAAACCTTACCATTTTTATCTATGAAATTACTCTATGTACATATACCTGTATTCTCTTTATCTCCCCATTGTGGATCAAATTATTAATGTATTCAAAAACAATATTAGTATTTATGTAGGTTGTTATTAGTGTCGTAATGATTCCATCCAATGATTATTATAAATATGAGAGTATTATTATAACCTAAATTCATCATAATTATTCTATTCCTCTATATTATTTTGACTTTTGAATTTGTTGTAGTGGTTGAAATGATACATTGCTGAGAATCCACTAGATTTGATCAAAAAAAACCTACTAGATCAACAACACCTTTTTTAATGCAGTCCATTTTTTGTACATATCTTCTAGTGATGCTATATTTATAGTTATGGTCTTCATCTAACTAAAGAAAAAAGGAAACATTTCATTCCAATTAAAACCTCAAAAATCTTAAATCTAATATATATATCGTTTCCCATCAAACTTTTGTACCTTATTTTGATTCTCATGAAATGGTAGGTATAAACCATCAAAGACCATGTATTCCTCCCTATAAATTTTCTAGAACCCTGTTTTTGTTATATTTAACCTACTAATTCTTATAATTACATTATTAATTACAATATAATACAATGATAATATCAAAATAAATTTTTTAAATACTCTATGGAAAGTGATAATGTACGTTAATTAATGAGTGTGTCAAAGTGAAAGTATCTCCCTTTGATAGTTTTTTGATTGAATATTCATTACATCATACATTCAAGAAAATATCTGTTACAAAAATAGTTCTATTGAATCATTATCTCATCATAAAATATTATACATTAATAGATTAGAAGAATATAATTTGAAATTACTATGTATTTTATCATGGTCTTAGAGCATTAGAATTTAGAAGATAAAAAATAAACCTAATAAAATCTCAAAATACTAATCACAAACCCATGAAATAATTTAAAGAATATTAAATTATATAATAATTATTTTCAAATGTTCATACATTAATATTTCATCAATGTGAGGACACTAGAAATATTTTTTATTAATGAAGTACATGATTCACAAAAAATTCTTTGAAAATATAATATTTTAGCATTTTATATTTCTATTTAGAGACTATACTATTGATAACTATTCATTACCATGCCACACCCATCTATTTCTAGTCCCACCACCTATTTATATATGTTCATTTGAATTCAAACATTCCACTTTGGCATCCAAAAATTATGGTCAAGAATATATTGGCTTTAATATTTAGTATATATTTCCACCAACTAAATTAGATTAGTCATTACACGTTTCACAAATCCCGACTACCAAACAACAAAAAATCAATAAAATTATTGAGAATTATGATTTTATACTACGTGTGATGAATGTATTGTTATTGTTTCTATGATAAAATAATAGTGAAGGTATGGATATTTAACTTTTAATGAGCGACGGTCTAGCTACTTATATATAATATTATACGAGCATCTAATTCTAAAAAACAAGTTTCACATCCTTATAGTGTATATCATGAAGCTATGAGTATATATTTTATTATATTAAAACATAATTTAAATCAGATATATCTAAATTAAATACTTATAAATGATTATAGAACATTATAAAGGGTATTTGATTCTGTAAATATATAACTCAGTTGTCCATGGAAAATTACAATAATAAAATTTCCTAACTAATCTCCTACAATAACATTCTAAATTAATCAATTACTGTAAAAAAAATTATCTACATTATAAATATTCATTATCTTATATAGAATAACCAGTTTAAAATATAAAATAAATATCATATATTATTCTCTTTCGCTTTATATGTTCATTACATTATTTGAGGGAATGGAAACCAAAATATAAAGAGATGTCTTCCAAAAAATATCCATATATTTCCATTATTTTAAATTTGGTTCTTACTACCAATAATGATGGGGACTTTTTTAATTTCCACTAAAAAGTGAAGGGTTAATTTATGTTGGGGTTTCTATATTTATCGTTAAAGAACTTTCTTTCAATATAATTTTTTGGTTTCATACTATTACCTAAAATGTATGGGATTGTTCTTTTATTTTTATAACTAATAAACATAAGAGAATAATACAATTAATCCTCAAGATAATATGATGGTATTTATAGGGCCTAATTCCTTGTGATTTTCAACCTCCTTATCAAATAGGTTTTCACATTCAATTTCAAAAACCTAAATGATTGTCCAATTTCAATCATTCCTTTATTAAAATTGTTAAATATAATAATGAACTCTAAAAAATTAATAGTATTTATATTTGAATCACCATTTTTTTTCTTAATACAAATTTATTAATATATATATTTATATATCTTCACTTTATTCTATGATTATGTTTATATTTATATAATCTTTAAAGAATAATTTTTTAAACATTGATTTGCTTCAATAAATTTTATAAAATTAAATCCCTCCTTATTAGAATTTTACTCATATATTTTTTATATATGGTGTTTACTGATTTTATATTTTGTTTAACTTATTTGTATTTATATTCATTAAATTTATTGTGTTCAAAATTTTTTACTGATTTTAAAATAAAGACCACTTTAGTAAATGTATTCTACAAACACCCTTAGAGGTCAGGGGAAATAATCATTGTGTTGTGCTCTATTTTTTATGGTACTAAATGTTATAATTCGTAATGTAGAAAATTTAATTTCCTTATATTTATTGGATTTTATGTGTATATGATTATTATGAATGGTTATACCCATTCAACTAAAAAGAAAGAAAAAATGGACCCCTCATGATATTTTTACTTTTGAACTACACAGTAATTTTATGAATGCATTAAATTATATTTTAGATGTTAATAAGTTTAAAAAATATTATTCTTGTAAAACTACACATTAAACCTATAAATTATAATACATTACACTTGACATTAGAATTAAATTTAAGGATATGAGGATTTAAATATAAATTAAATACATTGATAGTTTCACTGTGAATCTTAATGATTTTTAACTATTATATTTACTAGAGTTATCAATACTTGAATTAAAAAAATACATTGGGTGCACCCTTTCTAGAGTATCATCAGTAAATATTATCATTTAGTTTTTGTAGTGAAAATTGGCACAAAGATTAACCATGATCCAAGAATCTAAATATGTAATAAATATATTCCAGTTAAACATATTCTAGGTATTTTATGGATGTATGAGATAAAAACAAATAGTAAAGATGAAAAGGGGTTTATGTATATAAATGAAACTGAAAGCTAAATTTATTGAATTTAAATAATGATATCATAATAGAATGAAAATCCAACATTTCAAACCTTACCGATGTGATGAAAAAATGAAAGAAAGATCAATTATCAACTTGAATGTTAAAAAATAATATATTAATTTTTAGTTAGCATGCTTGAGTTTCCAAAATATTGGTCAAATGAAACTGGATTATCCCTTGAGAAATAAAATTTCAAATGATATGATGTGGGGATAAAAAGATATTACAGAATAGAGTTGGTGTAGTAATAAATACACTATTTCATCTTAGAAATAAAGGGATTAAATTACCAATTGTAATATGATACTTGTTTTGGATGTAATTTAAGTTAGTTATAAAATACATTATTCTCATTTTCACTCCTCTTATTACTCTTCTATTTCTTCCATCTATTATTTAAACTAAGAAGATATTACCAGTGATAAGAATGAACATAAAAATAATTTTTTTTTATAATTCAAATATTAAATTTCATTAAATGAATGAAAACATGGTTGTTTCCAAAAAAAGATAAGATTTTAAAATAAAAATATGATTTTTTTTAAAACTAATAGAAAACAATAAAGTTTAAAATTATAAGTTCCAAATTAATAATTATAAAAAATTTCTTTATAATTTAAACCAAGGTAAATAAAATCTAATTATAATTTTGGGTTCCCACGTACATATTAAAAATCAGCATGTTTTGGGCCTACAAAATAATAATACATTCTAAAATATTTCTTCAATCACTCATTTTTTATTCGGAAGCACCCATACCTAATTTTTGTAATTATTTTAAGGAACCTGGACATAAAATTTATGAATTAAAATATAGAAATACAAGATATGGGTTTCTT
Source organism: Viscum album (assembly GCA_963277665.1). Taxonomy (NCBI): domain Eukaryota; kingdom Viridiplantae; phylum Streptophyta; class Magnoliopsida; order Santalales; family Viscaceae; genus Viscum; species Viscum album. The sequence continues at coordinate 687,345,247 of OY728119.1, read as the reverse complement.
AAAATAAATAATAATTCATATGATATTTAAAATATATATACACAATGTAAATAAGTGTTGATTAAAATATCATTTTCATCTAACATAAATGGATCCATAATTTGGGTTAAAAAACTATAATCTCATTTTATTTTATTAAATAAGAGAAAAATTAATATTTTTCATTTTATATCGATATATGGTTCTCAGCAAATGCATTTTTTAAACCATCTATATTCAATCATCACATTTATTTTTTAGAGGATATGTCAAATTTTGAAATGATCAAAATTAAAATTATTCAATATTGGTGTGATTGGTGTATCAATATCAATAATAAAAACGATCTATTAATTTTCAATAGGTAGAAATTTTATTTACTATATATTACTAAATTATTCGATAGATATTTCAAAATATCATTTAAAAACAACTGTTTTAAATTTTAAAATTTTAAAATAAATCATTTATTTAGCGCATCAAATTTTCAAAATGTTTATATTATTGATTTAAAATATCTAAAATATATTAATTTTATTTGCTTAACTGAACTAGTTAATGATTCAAGTATTATGACTTGGCTTCTTGTTCATTCAATTTTTAATTATATTGTCAGGATAAACCGTAACCAATAATTATTATATTTAATGAAATTGTATTTTAATGATATATTAGTTTGGGAATCTTTCAAACATAGAAATAAATAAATTTATTCTATCTAACCTGAAAACCAATTATCCTTATCTAAATCAATAAGAATAGGTCACATTAATATTATTTGAATAACTCATGTTTTTGATAATGCATATAAAAAATACACCATTCTTATTATTAATGAATTTAATCGATTTACATGGGTTTTCTGCTACATCATAAGAATTAGTCTTGCAATGTATTCATTTACATTTCAAGGAATGTCAAAAACGAATAAGGCTACAAGAACTATTTATTTATATCTTACCATGGTGGAAAAATCAATAAAAATAGAATTTATTTATTTTGTTATTGTCACGTTTATCATCACTCAATTTCTTCATCTTGAGAAATTCTACAAAATGGGGTTGTTAAAAGATTAAAAAGGACCCCAAGAAATTTATATGAATAATCTAAAACATTTTAAACATAAAAAATAAATTTAGGTCAACATTTTCAACACCAAACAATTTATCCTTAAATATTTCCTAATATTTCCTATTTTAGGGAAAACAACATAGAGAATTCAAAAATGAAAAACTCCTAAAGATCACTTCTTTATTTTTTTTCATTTGAACATGTTTTATTCGTAATACCAGAAATATTATAGGAATATTTGATCCTAAATATTATGAATTAAATCTTATATGTTATATTAATTCATGTAAATATTTTTATTTCATTAATAGTAGGACCCTGAATCTATAAGAGTCAATTCATATCCAATTTGATGAGAATATTTCTAAATCACATCCAAAGAGTGATGATGTTTTTCTCCATTATAGTTTTACCTATACTATACTAGAATATTTAAAAAAATTATGATTTTTTAGATACCAAATATACTTTCAAAACTATTTCATGAATTCAATATAATTACCATACATTTTATAATTTTAAATTTGATTTATAATCAGAAACTCATACTATAAGGTTGATCTAAATGGAGGTTAAACATCATTATTTTATCTCTCAATTTAAACATTATTCCCTTAATAAAAGTATTAATAATTAGAGTTAGATGTTTACCATTCATTAATAGGTTATCCTATTTCAAAATAAAATGGTTTGGGCTCTTTTTAAAAAATAATTAATCAATTATTAATTGTCCCAAAGTGGGTTTTTTGAAGAAAAAGATGAAGAAAAAGAAATTTTATTCCTAATAAGGATTGAATTGTTGCTATATTCTTTAATCCAATAGAAGTAATTTAATATTGTAAAACCATTTCCACAAATAATCAACTCAAATAAATTATTATATGGTTTTAATTCAATGATAATTTTGATTATAACTTTTTCCGATGAATATAAAAGGTTTATTTTTTTTAAATTATGTATTTCTGATTTTTTTAGACCATACACGTGGTTTTGAAAATACTGAATTGGTAAAATATATTTACTAATTAATAGATTCTCTATATGTTTAATTAAATACCCTATATCATTGTATAATAGGTTAACTAAATTTTATTTATCAACTTATTTCAAAATGGGAAATTTCCAATTCCACCGATTTTCTTGAAACCATTTAAATTTTTTATTAATCATTAAAATTTTTGTTGATTATGTGTTTCTCATCTATGATAAATAAAATATATGTAATTATTTTTATGATTTAATCAATTAGGATTTTTAATTTAATTTTATTGGTTAACATAAATATTTCCTTCAGTTTTTAGTTTTCCAAAATTATGATTGTACTATTTTATAACAAATGAAAATATAATAATGAACTCATAAATATTTTATTCAAGGTTAATTTCAATGATATTATATTTCCCACATGTACAACATGAAATCTATTATTATATAAATTAGGTCAATCAGTTGAAAATATAATTTATCTATTTATCACTGGAATTATATATTACTTTACCTAACCCATTCCATTCCTCATGTTTAGTGTATTCCATTATGGTCATTTTTAATCTAATGTGCATTATTCACATTTAAAATCCATAAAAAGAATTTTTCATTATTTTAATGTAACAACAACATTGTATTAGTTTTAATTAAGGAAATATATTTTGATCATTCTAATTTTTGAAACATTTATTATAGGAGATTCTAACTATATAGAGAAATTACTGGTGGAGAATTTCATATACATGGAAAATGCATCATCTCATTGAGTTTTAAGAAGTATAGATATCTTAAATTTATATAGACAAAGTAGAATACAAGACTACTGGGAGTAATTATGCCAATTTACTATAAATGAAATGAATGCTTTTTGTCTTTGTTCTAACATATTATTCTATCACTATAATGTATTCTAATACTACTATGAATAATATCATGAAAAGTCTTATTTAATACTCTCACACCAAGAACACTCTCATGGGGAACCATTTTCTATGAGAACAATTTTACAAAGGTGATATTATTATTTATTTCTTAAGAAATCATTATACATTATGAAATTTTTAATAAATATATTCCTCTTGATATTTTTTAATTCATTAATGTATGTTTTGGTAGGATTATCTTCTGATAATAATATATTAATCACTTATAAATAATAATAATTCTTTAATATACTTTCATTATCATTTTACAAAATGGATTTCAATTAAATATTTTTAAAACATTTCATACTTTTTAAAAATGTAGGGTGAGTATAAATCTTTATGAAAAATAATCATCATTGGATATATATATATAAGAAGGTTTGGGTTTTCATATATTATAAACTATATTTATCAAAAAAAAAATATTTATTTGGTTTTTAACCCTTTATCCATCTTGAATATGATGAGTGGACCATTACTATGGACATGTTTCGACACCCCATGTAAATTTATTATGTTTTTTAAACCATATTTTATAAACAATGATAATAAAATTATTTTTCAGATAATTTATTTTTAATCATTTTATTTAATTATTTTTCTAATGTTAATTTTTTGATCTTTTTAAACATGTCAGATGAATTAATTTAGGGGGTGGAAAAATTTTTAGTATTGAAATGATTTAAGAAAATGATTTTTATTTTTTAAAAATAATTTTAATAAATTACAATATTGTGTTTAAAAAAATATTTATAGATTTTTAAAAAATGGTTTGAAAGTTGTATTTCTCTAATTAATAATATTTTTTAAATTAATTTTTTATTATTTTCTTATTATTTAATCATAATTTATTTTAAATTTGTTCAATCAATTTTCCAAAAAAAATATTTATTTTATCACCTGAAATGTTATTAATGATGAAACAAATTGTTAAAAATTTTCAATCTCTTGAATATCTACCCACATATTCAACTATATTTGGTAATATCAAATCGGGTGATGTTTTATATTTTCTCTCTAATGGGGGATGTTTTATATTTTTTAGATATTCTAAGCTAAAATTTTGTAAATATGGTTTTGGAGGATAAGTTATTTTTATGGAGGAGAAGATTATTCATATTTATAAGGATAACAAAATATCATTATCATTATAGTACTATCAAATATATTAATGTTTTAATTAAATTATTATTCAAGTGAATTTTGTGAAAAAGGGGAAAATATTGTGTTCTTATAATAATTATTTGATTTTAGTGATGAAAAACATTCCTAAGTTGTTTAATGTTTTCTTTTAAGTAACATGTATCAATCTTGATTACATATTTTTATAACCCTTTGAAGGATAATTAAATATATTTAAATATAAGATTCTAATATTTAGAAGTTTTAATTAAGAAGAATGAAGGTTTTAGAAATAGGTGGATGAGACACTTCAATGACACCAAGGTGGTAGGAAACGCCAGTCAATTGGGGTAGTTCCACTTAACAATTGATCCATTACATAAGTGTGTCCCCTTGAAACAAGACTCCATAGGATACCCAATGGAGGATCAATCTCTAGCTAGTGAAAATAGAATTATCCCATGTATTCTCCATGGGTCAATGAACTAGCCACCAGAAGTAGTTAGTGTGTAGATAGTTCTAGGAAGCACACCAGATAACAAAAGGTGGATATCTAGTTCTTGCTGGAGGCTACCACGTACCCAGTGGATTTGGGATAGTAGTTATGAGGATAAAGTTTATTTTGGTCCAAATAAATGTCTTTACCTTATATACATCATAAGGATTTCAAATTAATACCAAAGGTATTAGATCCTAAATATTGATACCACATGTGGACTTTCGAATATATAACAATAAATATTATTAATCGATCTACAACAACATCATGCTAAACTATATAATTTCTCTAAAAACTACTCTCTATTATAAATATTATTTCCAATTTATAGAGTGTAAAACATGTATTTTATCTTTCCATCTTATTATTAATCATATTCATTGTGATAATTAATAAAAATTTAAATTGTTATTTATTCCTAGAAATATCCTCATCCTTCACTTTCTTATAAATGTGGTTCATAATACTATTAATGTAATAGACCATATTTTTATTTTTATTTCCTTTAAAAGGAACGAAAAATATTTATATTTTAGTTATCTTGAATTACCATTAAATAGAAAGTGTCAATTTTATATATAGTGTACTACAATATCTTAAAAATAAATGTATAATTTTTCGTAAATTATCTTCTCATTAATCCAAATTTATAAAACATTAAATCCTCATGTGATTGGGGTGGTAGACCTATGTGTGATTTTACAACCGTTGACCATCCCTACTAAATAACTTATCTCATTTTATTTCTGCAATTTCAATTTTTTTATAATTCATTATTTTTATTCAAATTGTTTAATCCATCAATTAACCCTTAATCACATAATTTTTATTATATTCGAATGGATCTTTTTTTAACTAATATTTTCTCCTTTACCTTTTTTGATAAAATGGATTAAATACACTATTAGATAAATGAACAATGGATATATATTTTAATACATCTAATATAAGGGCATATCCAAATTTTTCTTATAAGAAAAATTATTTTTATTACGATTCATTGATCTAATATCTTTTCTATAGGACAAATGATATGTCACATGCTTAAATAATATAATTAAATAAATCTCCAAATTCATTAAATTTATTCCCAATCCACAAAATTGTTTTAGGTTCATATGATAAATTAGGTTCTATATGAATACCATGTTTTTTAACCTATGATTCCAAGATTCCACTGCAATATTTAGAACTATTATTTTTGGAATCATCATCAAAGAGTAACAACACTCTTTCTCAAAACTTTTATGGATACTATTGATCCTTATTAAGGCCTATAATTAATTTTAAATCATAATACAAATATTATGTTAATGTCCCCAAAAATAGAAATAAAATTCTTTTTTGTACTTTTAGATTACTTCCTTATGGTCTCAAAAACATAAGACTGTATTAGCTCCAAAGGATTTGTTGATTGTATTGATACTTAATTATTTATAGTATTAGACTCATTCCCAATATTCAATTAAAACTATTATAATTCCTTTTTTTAAAAAATTAGTAATACCATTAACATTACCCCCACAAAAATAATACAATATTCTTTTAAAAAAGATGATTAAATCACTGATACCATAGTTTATTTTATTCAACATTTTCAAATTACATGAATTTAAAGTATCACAAATATAAAAAATTTATATTAATCATTATGCTCTTCTCAATGTAATTTTAAATTTTAATATATTCTCATTTTTTAATAAAGATCAATATATGTCATTCATCTCATGATAGAGAAAAACGAATAATATTATGTTTTATTCATTCATTATATAATGTTATTGTTGTTTTTAATTGATAATCTTTTATCAGTGAAGATTCAACACCTTTTATACTGAGTAATACATAATTTACTATGGTAATAGTTCCTTATTTACATATTCTGAAATCCTTGAGAAGATTGAAATGTATTTTTATATTGGTGGAAACCCCATTTTCCAATATACATGGATATTTTCCTTAGGTAACTTGTTTGGAAACCTCACAATCTAAAGCTTTATTTTTCCCTTAAAATTTCGTTTCCTGAGATTTATAAGCCCTTTCAGTTAAAAATATTGTTGACTATCATAATAGGACACCCTGTTGAATTATGATTAGGTTGGTCACAATATTCCCAATCATCATCTAATTGTTGGAATAATTTTTAATTTTATATCAAATTTTTCTTTTCCATTCTTTGAATTGTTATTATTTAAAAGACATGACTCATCCTAAATTTATGTCTTCCATACCAAATGAACTCAACGTTTCATTTCTAATTAAAAAGGAAAACCCATTTTATGTCCTCAAATCTTTGAATGTTCAAATAATAACTATGAAATGATTATTTTAAATTAAAAAATTATATTTTACATAATTATTATCCCATTTTTAACATTATTTCATCTATTATTCTTGTAAATTTTATTGAAAACCAAAAATTTGATGTAATCCTGAATGTTTCTTCTTTACATATAGATTATTTTTAATAAATTTTCCTTCAACAATTTCTAGAAGTTTTTTTCTTAATATAGATGAAATTAGAATTTTCAAAATATATAATATTAATAGAATTTTCTATAAACATGGACAACTCAATTTTTTTTCTTCTAAAACACAATATTTGTTATCGTAGGGGTTTCCTATTCTTTTTTGACAGGTCTTTATTGATGTTTATTGGCCTCAACTTTACATAATATTTATCCAAAATTTTTAATATTTTTTTTGAAATTCCATGTCGATTTTTTAAATTTATTTTTCAATACAAACTAATTTTTATTGTAAAATCATAAACTAATTATCTTTCTCTTTCACTCCCCCTTCCATCTAAATTATTGATTTATAAAATTCAAAATCTATTTTTTTTAATTCTTTATTTTCATTATAAATATTTTACATCATAAATATGAATTCATTCATTGCTTCTTGATGATTTTTATTCCTTATTACAAATTTTTTATATCTATTTATGAAATAGATATATTTCATAGACACATAATGAGTTATTTTTTAATGACAATTCAATCCCAGTTTTTTCATTTTACTTAAAAATACAACTCCATTAACTAGAAAATTCTTTTTCTATTAACATTATCAACTGTGAATATTTATACAACATATCATGAGAATTTTTTTTCCTCTAATTTATCACTTCCTTAACAATTAGATAATAAATTTCCCTTTTTTTAATTATTATAAATTATTAAATTCAATAGAGTATAATACATGGGATTTTGAAACATTGATGACTTATTCGTAAAGGATCTCTATTTACTTTCTTATACATCATCTCTATCTCCATATACTTTTATCATATAAATATTGGTAACAAAATTCCAACTACTGATGAAAAGAAATTTTATTTTATGGTTTCCTTTAAACCACCCCATTCATCTTCACACATTATTATAGATTAGAAAAATCATCCAATTAATCCTCAAATCTAAATCATAATTTTTATCTGAATAATATGATACTTCATCTATAGTAACAACAATATTCTAGTTTTTTTATTTTTTTTTCTAAATGACATTTATTTTTCATTCATTAACTTCTAATTAATAACAATGTATTTCTTAAATTCATATGATATTAGATAATTGTGAATTCCAACAAGAGAAGTATCACTTGGATATTATTATTCTAATGCATAGATTTTAAAATCTAATTTATCATATATTTTATAGAAAATATTTTCAATAATATCAACTTCTTCCAACTTCTAACCATAGACTCTAATTGTATATACCACTTCATGCACACACGTAAATAAATTGTAAATATTTTCATCAATATAAAACTAAATAACATAAAAATTATGTCTCAAAAACTATTTTTATGCCACATATATTTTTTTATTCAATTATATAAATTCAAAATATTATCCATGATTTTTTTATTTGTATTGAGTCATCTGACATTCAAAATCACACATTCTATGAGTGATGATATAATATCATTATTTATTTGACCATAATTCTCAAAATTAATCTTATCTACAATGATTATATAAACACCTTCATCTCAAGGAACAAACCCATAAATTTCAAATTCCATTATACCATAACATAATTATAACATGTATAAATTGAATATTTTAATCCATACCATTATTTTATAAATTTTAAGAGAACCCTTTTTGTTCCTCTAATTATGATTATTTAGGACATAATCTAGAAATTTAGTGACAAAAACTCAATACAGAGGGAATATACATCACATTCCTCAAAAACTAAATCACCTATGAGGGGAAACTGGATCTAATAGTAGTTGTATCCTCCTATATTATCATATTATAACTTGTAATGGTGAATAAATAATTTAATTTATTTACATGTATCCTTGATGAAACAAAATTTATCCAATGTTATATTAAAAATTTACTTCTATATAACACTCCCACAATTATAAAACGTGATTTTCTAGATTATGTAAACAAAATTCGAAGGCTAGTCCTTGGCATAATCTGGATTCTAAATAGATCATACTAAAAATTAGTTTTGTACATGTAGGAAAAATGATAATGTTATAACATTGAACTCATGTTAGGTTATGTCTCCTGATTATGATAATTTTTCCTATAATATTATAATGATAAATAATAGGGTATCAACAAAAATAAATCCATATAAACATATCATTTTTCTTTATGTATTGATTCTCTTCGTCCTCTTATTCAACATAAAGTAAGTCATATATAATATCTTCATTATATAAAAATTTAAATAACCCATAATTCTTCATATTATAATATTTTTTGTTCTCTTTTCATCCTATAAATCACACACACTACTATAATAATTCACCTAACATACAATTCCTTCAATTACTTTTCACATGGAAAATTATAAAGTATAAGATAAAATTCAATTTTTTTAAAAAATTTATTCAAAACCCCAACATAATTCAACCAAATATAATAATAAAATCAATTTATGAACATTTATATCTCTTTTGGAATAATTATTAATCATTAATTCTTCCAAAAAGAAACCACTAATAAATTTTGAGAGTAATTTGATTATCTAAGAATGCATGTAATCAAAACTAATCATAAACAAAATAAGCATACCATAACTTCTTACACCTTGGATTTGTGTAGAATGGGTGGTCATTATTCCTTTGTAACCACATTCATAATTAGAATATTCCTTTTGGGATTGGATGTCCTATCTTTAAACATCACCTGTCAACCACGACATGTCAGACCGTGGGCGTGGTCTCCTACCTTAGCTCGTTTTGACATCTAGATTCAACTATCAACCATGGAATGAATTAATAAATTCGTTATATATAACATTTAGCCAAAACCACCACTGTTATACCTTGTTCAGCTTCCACCATGGGAAAATTTCATCATATCTTTTTGTTTTAACTATCATCTTTCATATCAACCACAATCATCAATGACACCGCCACATGGGTAGTGGCCATCCTTTTTCAAATAGGGATACCATTCCTTATCCCAGACATATAGTATGTATTCCTCATTCTATTATACTATTATTATTTTCCTTTTTGAACTATAGAACACAAAAAATTATTTCAATTTTTTTTTGTAAAATTTCATGGATTTTTCAACATTACCTCCATCATTAGAATGATATACTTATATTACATCCCCATTTACATTACTCTTGAATAGTTATAGAAACCTATAATCATGATAAGAAAATGGTGATATATGTATTATTTAATATTATATAACTTCACATTGATTTACTTTACATATAATATTTTTTATTAATTGAATGCAAAATACCGCCCAGTCAAATATTTCCAATTTTGAGAATCTTGGTTTTCATTTTGTGGAATCTAACATATTTTCATCAACTATTAAATGATTATGGATATTTGATCATTTTTCTCTATCTAATATTTCCCATATTTCCAATACTGATCAGCATGCCACTTTCTTTTTCAATTATCAAGGGCATCAAAATTTTGGCTCTTTTCTTTATGCCCATAACTATTTTTATGGACGTAAGAATTTATGTATGGATATTGGATCTCTCAACTCTAGCATCTCTAGTCTGTGGTCTATCCTTGGTGATTTTAACTCCATCATGAATTTTTATTAGAATATTTGATCCATGGAAAATTTCATTTCATCAATACATTTCAATGCATTCATTAATGATAATGTGTTGATTGAAATTAACCATGTTGGGGCTATGTAGACTTGGTACAAGAATGTTTTGGATAGATTGTTTGTAAGTAGAACTAGTATGGATTGTGTCAATAAGGCTTTTATTGATTTTTAGGGATCTATTTCTTGTATGACACATTCTAGAATTAATTCAGATCATCATCCCATTTTGGTCGTCCTTGTGAGTAAGGATCCCAATCCTCCTTTTCATTTTAGATTTAATAAACTTTGGGATAATCTTACTTAGTGAAGAAAAATTGTCGAACAAACCTGGATTTCTATGAATGGTAGGATGAATTATTTTTTTTTCATTAATCTCAAACTCATTTAAAGAACATTAAAATTATGGATAAATTTCGTTTCAGTTCCCTTGATTCTGAACATTCCTCTCTCGAGGAAAATCTTCAACAAATGTAGGACAATAATTGTTCAAATTACTTATCTAATATTATTTTGTGTGAGACTCAGCTGGTTTCCAAGATTAATAACTTTTTGAATCTCAAAGATGCTTTTCCAAGAGAGAATTTGTAGGGTAATTGGTTGAGAGATGGTGATATAAATTCTGAATTTTTCATCTCATTTTAGAGAATTAAGAATGTCTCACGACCTCTTTCTTTTGTCAAAAATGGGAATAATGTCATTGACAACAGAAAGGATCATTATGAACTTGTTGTTACTTATTTTAAGGATATCTTCAATGTTTATGTCCTTCTTGTTGATCTTGTGGAGAGTATTATTCCTAGTATGGTCAATCAAGAGGATAATTCCATCCATAGATCTATCCCATTGGATTTTAACATCAAGGAAGTGGCCTTCAATATAATTTCTGACATCTCCCCTAGTCCATATGGTTTAGGGAATAGTTTCTTTCATATATATTGGGATGCAATCATGATGATGTTTTTAGGTCAGTTACTCATTTTTTTAAGGTGGATCTATTACCCAGTCTCTGAATGCTAAATTCCTTGCCCTTATTCCAAAGAGGGAGAAGGTTAACAAGGTACATTTGTTCAGACCAATTCGCATGATAAAAACAATTTTTAAAATAATTTTTAAAATATTGTCCATGAGGTTATCCTATATTGTTAGTAAGATTGTTTCTCCAAATCAGTTTTGCTTTATTAAGGGTAGGTCAATTCACGATTGCCTTATTATTTCTTCAAAATGTGTTATCATTATTATTAAATCTATAAGAGATAGTAATATTTCCCTCAAATGGGATGTCAATTAATATTTTGATACTTTAAATTGGAATTTTATTTATAAGGTTTTTTTGGTTTTGATGATGTTTTCATTAATTGGGATAAAATTATTTTTGAGTCAGATGGTATATCTATCATTGTTAATGGATCTCTTGAGGTCTATTTTTCTTATTCTATAGGTCTCATACAAGGTGGCCTTCTCTTAGCCATTATTTTTTCCATTTCGGTGGATTATTTGTAGATTACATTCTATTATGGCTGTAAATGGGAAACTGAAGTCTATTCATGCTGGTAGAGGAATTTTTTCTCCCACTCACTTGTTGTATGATGATGTTATTATTCTACTCACAATAAGATATAATAGGAATATAATAAATATTAACCAAGACCTTTTGCAATATGAAAAATTCTCTGAGAAATAGATTAGTTGGATTAAGTCCCTTGTTTACTTTAGCGGGAATTTTCCTATTTCTAGGAAGAAGGGAATTATCTAGGATTTGGGTATTCATGCAGGAGTTATTCCCTTTACATATTTGGGTGTCCTATGTTTTAGGGGATGCCTAAAGAATGTTACTTTTATGATATTCTTATTAAAATCAAAAGGTATCATGCTAATTGGAAGGGTAAGTCCCTCCCCCTAGTAGGTCGCGTTTTTTTGTTATGGCAGTGATTATTTCTCAGTTTTCTTATTTTTCATTGTCTATAAGGGTCTGGTCTCTCTCATAAAGATAATTAATGTATCTATTAGAAATTTCATTTGGAGTGGTAATATTTTGGTAAGGATATTAGTCACGATCTCTTGGAATAATTTGTGTAAACCCTATGATACATGGGTCTTGGTTTTAAAAATCTTGATATGTTTAATGATTATTTACAAACATCATTTATATGGAGTGCTATCAATAGTAATTTTTAGTCTCTTGACATTCTCAAAAATAAATTCTTTAATAGGATCAAGAATGGGGTTTTTAAACATCTCGATTCATCTGTTTGGCCTGATTTTAAATCCATTTTTTTCTATTGACTCTCGTGCGAGACGACTTGTTTCAAGGAATATATTTTTATTCTTTTGGAAGGCCAATTGGACTTGTTTTCCCCTTATTTATTACTTTATGAATTATGATTTCAGTTCTTATCCGGATTCCACGATTAAATATTAGCTTGATAATATGAGAGGTCTCATAAATCATATTGTTAATATTATCAACAGATACTACTTATCTAACAGAGATTATTTTTGGGCTTGGAACCTGCTATAAATGGTTTTCTAACCACTAAATAATATTATATACATTCTTTATCTGGAAATACAAGTTGTAAGTGGATGGAAGGCCCTCATATGAACTTTTTTAGGCCTTCCTGGTTAGCATTTTCCTAGATATTGGCCCATGGGAATCTTCCTACTGATTGTTTCCTTCAAAAATGTGGTATTTCTCTCTATTATTAATTATTATTTTTCTATAAACATAGGGAATATATTGATCATTTGTTTCTTAGTTTTTTAATTGTCTCGTCCATGTGGAAGGGTGTTTATGATATCTTAGAAATCTCTATGCATGGTATGTCTTCAATCAAACATTTCCTCCAATGATAGCATTCAACTTTACATTCTCCACAATTTGTTGATATTTTAAGGGTAACTACTACTGATCATCTTCAATTTTTTTTTGGAATAAAGAGATTCATGACAGCTTTAATTTCTTATTCAATGGAGCTGTATTATCTATTATTATTACTATGTATAATTTCGAAATACTGAGGAATCATTTTTGCATCAAATCGGTTCATGATTTTTCTGTTCTGAACTAGATAGGTGTTAAGGGAAATTTTAGGCCACTACAAGTTAATTTTTATTTTTTTTGGAAGGAACCTATTTTTGGATGATTAAATGTTTTTTCTGATGGAGATTCTAGTGGTATTCGGGGGCTCTCTTTTCATGGTGAACTTTTAAAAATCCTAAAGGGAATATCCTTGGTTTATTTCAAGGTTCAAATAGCCTTGCCTCTTCCCATGAGGCTGAAATTCAAGGAATCTTAGTTGATAAAGAACAAGCTATGAATTGTGGATGGGATAATTTATAGATCATGAGTGATTCTACTGTTTTAATTTCTTCCATAAGGACGAGTATTGCTCACTTGTCTTTGAAGTTCACTAATAATTGGATTAATTCATTATAATAATTTATTTTCCATGAACCATAGTATGACTCCCATTTAAAGAGAATCCAATTCAGTTGATGAGGGTCCGGAAAATAAAGTTGTTATTAGAGTTGATTTTTTCTTGGTATGGCCATGTTCCCGATGATCTTCTTCCTTTTCTTAAGAAAGATTGTGATGTGTCTTCTATTTTTATACATGTGTTAGATGTATCTTTTTTAATATTAAGTTGGGTTGAAAATGTCATTTTTTGTGTATTAATTCCTTTTTTTTATTCTTATGATTGTTTATTATCTCTGTTTGAGGTTGTTATTAAAGGTGTTATACATTTTTGAGTTCTGTTTTAAATTCTTGGGGAATTTTTGTTTAGATTCCCTATTTCAAATTCCTTGGAGTTGTTTGTTTTTAGGTTTTTTCCAATGGAATGAAGTGGAAGGTTTACCGATCTTGTCAAATGCTTCCACTATTACGATGGGATTAAAAATATATGTTTTCTCTTCTTTTTTCAACAATTTTTTTTCTTATTTCTGTTCCTCTATGTTTGATGTTAATATGAATTTAGTGGCCTCCTATTTTATCATTGTTGAGAATTTATGAAATTGTAATTCTGAATGTAGAAGTTAGGGGGTTCACCCAAGAGTGATCGTGCGGCTGCCTGTGCTGGTGGTGCTGCTGGCATTTCTCCTCAGAAACTACATGCTCTACATGCGGTGGATGGTTGATTAAATTAGTCTTTTCACAAAGGGTCTCTAGCATGGCTGAGTTATATAAACTTCTCTAGTTTCAATCTTTTTAATGTGAAAAACTCTACCTTCTTTTTGAGGTTCTTAGAGAGTTGATTTATCATTCTGGAGTGGTAAACATTGTTATTGTTATTAGAAGGAGTTCATGGTGTTACCTTCTAACTTGGAAAGAAATGAATATACTTCTATTATTATCCAGAGCCCACCTTACTTCATTAGATGGTTCTTGATTCTTTGGTTTTTGATCTCCAACCCCATAACATTTCCATTATGATTTTTGGGTGTTCCTGGCCCATATATTTTTTTTCCTATATTGTTTTCTTTTTTAAAAAACAAATTCTATTAACATAGTCAATCATAGTGTCTTTATGAGTTTTTCACCCTCAAAAAATATAATTAAAATATTATCATCCTTTAGGGTCAACTATATTAATACATAATATTTGTATTTTTTTATCATGCATATTATTTAATGATAACTGTTCTAAATTATCGCAATGAATAAAATATGGATAAATTAGAATATCATTATTATTAAAAGGGAGGGAAATAGGAATGATAAATAAGATAAAAATATTTGAAATTTTGTAACACATTATTACATATTCTGTATACAAACACACACACACACACATATATATTTGACTAAAGTGGAATACATAATGGAATCCAATATTTTGTATGTTGAGTTTTTTTGGTGATAAACAGTGTATGTACCATACACTAGCCACTGGCGAAAAAAACAATGGTGGTTATACTACCCATTATAGGAGCTACCCAACTATCATTAGGGGTTCAAATTTCATAACATTCCATCACAACAATCAATGAATAACTAAATTCATGAATGGTGGGGCTGTGATATTGAAATAATACAAAAATGATACATTGAATAGTTAGGTGTTGTGTAACATTCTCTGTGTTGTAAAAGTCTAAAATTAAATAAATTTAAAACTAAGTATTTGACCCAATGGGGGGATATTCATTTAATTTTTAATGGTTATTGTGATATCATTGAGGACCAAGGAAATTACATATTTCTCTTATTTTCTATAAAAATTTTTCTTTTGGAATCTCTATTCTATACATGTTACACAAATTTGAAAAATTGAGTTCAACCTCAAATATCCTATTAATATCATGGGCAAGATGGGATAATGATATATTTCAGGGGATTTAATTGTATAATCCCATACATTTTCTATTACTATAATTTTAATTTTATTTATTATGTTTAGTGGTTTTTTATTTAGTTTTTTAACTTTTATTTTGCAATATTTATTTTCGGAGAATTAATGATGAAAATTTTCAATATATTAATTCATTTAATATAGAAATCATGGGTTACGGTTTTATATGTTGTCAAAAATTGAATTTATCTCATAATAGTATTTTAGATACTATGAAAATCTATTATTATAATCAATAAAATATTAATGACTATAAATTTCTAAAATTGATTTCATGGGTAATTAAGGATGTCACTACCACACTTTACAAGTAGAAGAGTTATATTTTATGTATAATTAAACTAAATACTCTATGAATTTAATGAATATTGGGAAATATCCCATAAGATGATATTTTAATGCCATATTATTGAAAATTAACTTATCAAAGGCACACTATATTTATCTTTTATTTGTATCATTATATATGACATAGTGTTATCGTATTGAATCTTCCTAAATGAGTGATAGTATGTGATGTGATCCTATTGTATTATAGTGTTATTTTATGAATCATAACTATTTATTCACACTATCACTCTCTTTTTGAAGATAGATGTTAAATGGTAAGTGTTAATGTTTGAATAACTATAAAATAGGCTATCATCGATGGCCAAATTTGGAATGATGAGATTTATAAAAGAATAAATTTTTTTGAATGTTATAAGTGGTTTAATAGATGGATTTTATTGATTTTTGTAGTAAAATTTCAATATATGATATGTAAGTACTATGAGTTTTTTATAACAATATAGTGAATGAGTTATCCATTTAAAGGGCCTGATGATTGAAAAAAATTGTATTAAATCTCTAAATGATATCATCACCCTTCGTCAATTTCATCAATAGAAACTAAAATATCATGTCTATAAGTGAGTCCTAATATGACTTTTAGGTGATTTATTTTACCAAATTATATATCACAGAGGGAAGTACCTATAAGTTTCTCATTTGGGTTCTTTATCACCCATAGTAATTTTCGAATGAAAGCATCTGGGAATAATGGTGAAATGTATACGTTCTTAAAATTTTTTATACATGGTATCATTTTTTTCAAGCATTTTGATCTTATAATTATGGTTTCTAGTTTATTTATCTACATTAAATAACTATTATCCAACAATTATAATCAATAAATGGTATTAGAGAATTACCACGCTTCTTGAATCATGAGAGATTCTATAAAATAAATATTTTTTTATATTGGATGTCATACGATATGATGTTTATTTTTAATTATAAAAAATATTTCATATATATTATCACTATATATGATGCTATATTTTTATTTTGGTTAATCTTAATATAATACTGATCATAAGTGACAATGTAATTTTTTTATTAAATCTAGTCCTATGTTATATAAAAACGTAAACTATGACATTTTCTCCTAAAATGATATTCATTAAAATATTGATATACATGTAAATTTTGATATGATATTACAAATTATTGTACCGAGTTTATCATAAAAAAAGATATTCATGAAAACTGTTATTTTATTTTTTTTGTTCAATTAATAATTGAATTATATTGTTTATAATTTTTTATAAATTGTATAATTTTTTTCGATATATATTCAGTTTTTAATTTTCTTATAAATTAATTAAATATAATTTATTTATAATTAATTATTATATCATTGTGAAACATTTTATAAATTAGTACACAATTTTAAATATTCCCTGAAACCTCTACTATCATGGGCTTGGGGGATGATTTTTATAGTAACAAAACCATTTTGGTAGATGTGGTCATGTATTTAAGGTTATTTAAATGTATAATATGTTGTAAATTATTTATATATTTAAAATAATGAAAACTATAGAAGTATTTATATTTATAAATGAATTATTCATAAATATATTTAATTTTTTTAAAGAAATACCCTTATTAAAATCTAGTAGAACCATTAATAAAATTCTCTTTATTATTTATCTAATGATTTTAAAAAATTAAAATTTTCAATTATGTTTACTATTGACATAAAATGTGTAATTTTTATTTTTTTTAATAAGAAAAGTGGTCCAAAGTTATCTTATATTTTGAAATTATTATTTGTTCATATTAATACCATATAAATGATAATATTAATTTTCCATTTTATAATGAAGTGAACCCTACATGTTTGTCCATTCTGAATTTATACAGTGTATATACTTTATTAGTTATGTTTTTATTAATTTTATTATTATTTTCTTATCTGATGTTCATCTATAATAATTTTATTTATTTTTTCATTATTTATTATTTAGGAAGGAATTTTCTATATCCTTAAATAATGTATGATGAATTTATAACTTTTTTATAAATTGTTTTTAATTATCAAATTTGCATTTAAAGAGTTAATTTCTAGGTTTGATCATCGATTTAATTTACCTATTTCATAATTTTGTCTCGATCATAAGTTAAAAAAAATGTTACCCATCAATATCATTTTTTAATATTGATTTGGTTGGTAGAATAATAATCTATAACAATATCATTAGTCAAATATATACATGTTAAATGGAAACAAAACTAATAAAATATAGATATTATAAATCTTCTAAAAAAGAAGTGACAGATTCCTTAAAAACCTTTTAAACCTCAATCATCCAACAAGGTATATCATGAAAAATTTGGGTTCCCCTTGAAGATCATGGCTATGTAAAGTATGTAATGGATGACCTTAATATGAAAAATTGACCATTATTTCATTTTATTTCGGTTAGAATTTTCTATGAATCCCTAATTGGATAATGCTACGAGAGGGATAGATATGATTTTATACATTAGATCGATTTTAAAAATAATTTTTTGCAAAAGATGCCATGATTCATATATGTGATAATTCGTATCATGGACAAAATATATAATCTAATGATGGGAAAAATCAATATAATTCTACGTGAAGTATAGATATATTCGAATAATGCATATGATGTGTATATAAATTAGTAATTATTTAAGGGGATATAATTTAATAAAATTCATTATTAAATGATGGAATAACATGATACTCATAATTTAATATTTTGTTATAGAAAAATTGTGTCATCATATTTTAATATCACATTGAGATTAATGCAAGATATGTACAATAAAAATTTAATAAGCAATGTATACTATTAAAATAACTAAAAATTGTTCTTAATGAGTAAAACAACCATGTGTAAAATTCATCATATAATAATAATCCAATTATTGGACATATTCAGAAACTATATGTATAATCATATGATAATAATATAAGGACTCACAATATGCATCAAAATAATTTAGAATATAAAGGTTTAGATGAAAATTACTTAACCCTCATTTACTAAACGTTATTTAGTGTTCCAAAAACAAGGTCAAAATGAGAATATTATCTTTGAATTATATTATATGATAATATTTTTTATAAAAAAATCATTTGAAAAATTCTAATAATTAAATTAAATTAAATTAAAATATACCCAATTTTCTAAATAAATTGTGATAGGTGTAAATGAAATATAACATCTAGAATCTAATTCAATTTTAAAAATATAGTAGGGTAAAGGTTTATTCTATATAAAACACTAGTGCGAAATAGATAGCCTTTGTCATTTAAACATGAAAGGTACATAGGAAAGAGGGGTTATACAACCATATGATGGAATATTATGAGATATCTGAAGGGTTTTAAAGAACTCCGCGTATATTCCTTGTTAGTTATCAATTTTATATATATTTATTAGGAAATTTTTAATGGTATAAGATAAAAAATTAATACATAAAACTTTTTATAAGAATATCATATTACAAAACAATGAAATATTTGTTGGAGATTGTAGTTATCATTTCAAGGATAATGTAAAGGGTTGTAGAATCCTGATTTTGAATAAAGAATAGTGTATCATGATTACATAGATATAAATAATGATTGGGTATTCTAATAATATTTATATTATATATGAAAGTAGATTTCTATTTGTAAACAAGGTTTTTTAAATAACAATATAAGAATACATATTTAATAAAAATGGTTTTTATTTTATTGAATTCTATAACTTACATGAAAAGAATAAATACATAAATTTATTTTATCTATCATAAAATTATGTCATCCAAAATATGTGTTAAAATATAATGGTTGTGATCCCACGTCTCTAAAATAGAATATATTAATGGAAGAAATATTATTTCAAAATATTTTGTAAGAAAAATAGGAAATCATAAATTATATAGATAAAATAGTTAATTTATATATTATTCCCAATGAAGTAAGTAAGTGATATTCCCAAAAAAAGAAACATTTTGTATATTCTATTATTATATTTTTTATATAGGATAGTGTCTAAGAGTCTCAGAAGAGTATATTTGGACCAAAAATTTTCAAATTATATCAAATTAAATATTTAATAAGTCAAAATTCATATGGAATATTACATTATATCATAAAATATTTGGTATATCAGTAAAGAGAAATATAAGGAGGAATATTTAATTATTTTAATAATGTGAATATAATTTTATTTATTAAATGTGATTAATATTAATTGATAAATAAATAATGTTAATTGTAAAATTTGTTTCAATATATCCTCAAGGATTAATTTCTGATGGAAATGTTTCGAAAATGATGATGATGAAAATCAATAGTGAGTTTTATGTTGATAAATAGTTATTACAATCACAAAATTGGTGGTCATGAACTTATGTAGTTTGAATACAATGGTCGAACTCTTTAACATTAGGAATATGAATCTGATGTCCCACCATGATTAGAAATACAATTATTCATATATGTTAGATACTAAAAGTGTTTAAATGGATGATTTTATATGAATGTAACATCTTTATGTGGTGGTAATTATAAAAAGATATAATGAGTTTATCAGTACCATAAAAGTGAAATAAAATAATACCTCCCTATTGGTTTATAATATGACATATGATTGGATGAGAACTTATGTATGATTTTTTTAATATTCTTAATAAAGTAAAACAATATAAAATGTATTATGTTATAAATTTTTTTTAATTTATCATTATATTAAATTTGATACATATATTTCATAAGGTTAAATAACAATTAACCACTGAATGATTGTCTTTTAGTTGTCCCAAACCAATGTTCATTGTCGAGTTTTGTAGGTTGTGACAAATTGTTATGGAAACTATGCGTAGAATTTAATATAAGGATATGTAATATTATCATTACGTATAAAATATAATTTATGCACTAGATCTCCTGCCATGTATCTCATAGTGAGTTTTATAAAATTTTTATTTGGTATCCAATGGTGGAAGGTTTCATATTTAATCTCTATTCCATATGATGGAACAATATGTAGCATTTAAATGGGTGTACATTGACTCATTTCTTTATCAATTAATAATATTTAGATAATTCATGGGGTTTGGGTATTTTTTATCATATAATTGGTTAAGGATTATGAAATATGGTATTTTTCCTCTCATATGATGATTTATAAAAATTTCCCTCGATTGAGAAAAACTATGGATTTGTATGATCAAACAATGTCATGTGCATGTGATGTGATTATCTATTTTTGATGAGTGATTATGATGAAATATTCCTCTTAGAATAAATACATTTGATGTATTAATTGACATGGAAAATATATAATCATGTATTTGTAAACTTATTATTAATAAAAATTTGATTCCTATACTATGTGTCCCAATGCCACTAAATGCTTCAGAAAAAAGATTTTTATGATTGTACATACTTGTATATGATACATCCTATGGACACCAGTATAGTGATGCATGTGATTGATATAAAACACACTATATCCAATTATATCTTTAGTTAAATTGATACATTTCTAGGGGATTCTCATTTAATATATTTATGAATTCAGGTATTTATATTTATCCTTAATTCCTAAAAGGATTGTGGGGACAAACTTTTTGTTTCACTAAATATGGATAAATATTTATGAAATTAAGAGAGTTACTCTGATATATTTTTTATTGATTATCCAAAAGTATTTATTGATTAATATAGATATGTTATTACACATGAAGTGATATATAGTGAATTTAATTATAGGTGTCATAAAGGGATTTTGAAAAATACAAAATAATGTTTTGATACGATAAAAGGAATTAGTTTATAATAAATTATATATGGTGTGATATGTTTCTATGTATCGAACAAAACTTGTTCAATATTACCAAATATGATGGAAACCATGTCCCTATAATCATAATTCTCTAAAAATTGAAATTATATGAAAAATAGAAAACATGAACATTACACTGATGACATGTGTTTCTTTTTCGATCAATGGGTTCTTGATGAAGAAAACTATGAATAAGAGAATGAATATTCCCTCTATAGTGGATCAATTAATAATTTTAATAACCCAAAACATGAGTTGTTTCCTCTTCAGTAAGAAAATATGATAATATCAATAAATAGAAAAGGAATCATAAAGAAGAGGGATCAGGAGGGAGTAAGGGAATCAGCAAGTTACAAGACCGAGCAACCACACCCAAACACGCTGCATACTACATTCTTATATATCCCTCATGGAAATTCCCTAATATTTTATTTCTTCACTCATAACTTATTAAATGTGTGAATAAATAATCATCGGTATAACTATTTTATCCTTAATTTATAAACATTCCCTTGTGTTTCATCTTATGAAACATTTATTTCCATAGTAGACTTATACGGTACATTTCTCCTGTGATAATGTTTAATATCATATTATCCTCATTATTCATATAATATATATAACTATGATCATATATTTTATGATATTGATATATCATACACCATAGTATAACTAAAGGTATTGCATGAGGATGCGTTATAACTCCCTGTCACACTATACAATATTCTAAACATTGGGATAAAATTTTCCATAGTTTTGCAGATATTGGGCACTATAAATTTTTTTTTATCATTTTAAATGATATAACATAAACACAACATATTTATATATGGATTTTGGGATTCTATCCATTAATATCTTGCATTTTTAATGATTTAATGAATTAGTTCCAAATATATTTTATCGTATGTAATTACATGTGAAACCATATCCAAAATTCCATTTTTATGGATTCCAAAACTTATTTGAAAATTTGTTAATAAATTAATTATAAAACATAATCTTATTTATTTCAAAAACATTTATAACCCCATAAGACTCTATAACGTAAAATATAATATTTATTACTGAAATAAAAAATGTAAGATAAGAGGAGACACTAAGAAAGAATTAATGTTAGTACAAATAAATTGTATTTGGTATGATCTTCATCAAACACATACACCTTTATACATGTTTATCTCAGTTGTACCTTATTAAGGAATTGAATTTAGTAAGATAACATTTTCTAATACAATTGGTAACCACGGGAAATGATTAATTTGAATCTCATATAGATACACATATGTTCTATATTCTTTGTGAATTGGATGACAAATTAGATTAATTCATCACATTAAACTCATACTTTTGGATGATCACATCACATTACCCTCTTCCAATAGATAATATTTATCACATATTATCCGCAGATAACTTTTCACTCTTTTAGTATATTTCAATCACGCACATAGATTTCATACACACCAATTGAGAGGATGAATCCTATCTTTGATACATATCGACTTATTAAATGATTATAATCATTAACAGTTGACTTTTAATTAGTTAATCTTTATGTTTTGCGTATAAAATGTATTAAAATATATATGATCTTATTCTATGTCCCTTTCTAAACACATGTTTGAGAAATATAATTATGGGACATGCACCAATAATATATGAATGAAATGGTGCGTGACACTAAAAGGGGTATACATGCTGTGAAATCCATTTCACAAACCTCTTTTTATGACTCGTGTACATATTATTTCTCTCTGTATAAATTCCAGTTAATTCTACACATAATATTTCATCAAAATCAATTATACACCATGATTGAATTTTTTTAGGGATATCCCAAGTCATATATTGAGTAGTCAATTATTATATGACATCACTCAATATACCCATTCATTGTTAATGAAAAAAAACATAGAGACAACCATTCAAATAATATGTCATATTTTGTACTCTGAAAATCCTTATGTAATATTATAATACCATATATATCTACCCATATAATTATATCTCATAATATATAAAACCATATATGATTTATGTTTATTGATCATTTAAGGTTTTAATAAACTCATTATGTCTATATGTAATTAGTACCATATCTCCATGTGATCATCTGATTAAATCCACCCACTCAACTATTTTAGTGAGTATCATATATGATGAAATCTAGTATGATTAATAGATGGATTTAAGAACCATATGTCTAATTTTAAACTCTTTGAATATACACTATGTAGAAAAATACTTTTGCGATGGGATTTTTGCGATGAGATTTATTCTCTTAGAAAAAGGTTTGTCCAAGAGGTTATTTGCGACGGGTGGTTACCCCCGTCGCAAAAGGTTTGGTGCGAATAATGCGCCAAACCGTGTGAAGCCGCGCGGGGGTTATTTGCGATGGTGAGATCCTACCGTCGCAAATACTTCATTTTTTCGACGGGCCCCGTCGCAAATACCCAGCGGTGGTTAAGAGCTTTTTGTGATGGGATGTCATCTCGTCGCAAAAGGTGTGTCGGCAGGGATTATTTGCGACAAGTCTTGTCGCTAATAACTTTTTAACCGCTGACAATAATTAATGCAGGGGTAGGTATTTGCAATGGGTCTCGTCACAAAAGACATTATTTGTGACGGGTATCCCATCGTAAATAGTCCTGTCACAAATAATCTAACCTATATATACCCCCATCTTTTTTCCTCTAATTACTCTAAATTCTTAGATCTTGTTTCTCTCTGAACTGTGATTTTAGAGGGAAAATTTTTCTAAGTTATTTTTTTTGTTCACGAGGAAGTTGTCAAGCCGTCTACATCAATAGAAAATCAATCTTAAAGGTATTTATGTTTTATTTAATTTATTATTTATTTCATTTTTATGTTTATATTTAGTATTTTTGATTAGTTGTAATTAAATTAAATTTAAAATGTTTTGTCAAATTGTACTAATAAATTGAAATTTATATAACTAATTTTTTATAATTAGCAGTAATTAATAATTATTAACGATAATTAGTAATGAATATAATTAATTTGTAGTAATTAATAATAATTGGTAATAAATAATAATAAATACTAATAATTATTACTAAATATTAATAATTATTAATAAATAATGTTAAATAGTAATAATCAGTAATAAATGGTAATAATCAGTAATAAATAGTAATATTTATTAATAAATATTACTAAATTTTCATAAATAGTACTAAATTTTCATAAATCATAATTAATTGTAATAATTAGTAATAAATAGTAATAATTAGTAATAAATTGTAATAATTACTAATAAATTATAATAATTAGTAATAAATTGTAATAATTTGTAATAAATTGGAATAATTTGTAAGAAATTGTCAGAATTTGTAATAAATTGTAATAATTTGTAATAAATTGTAATATTTTGTAATAAATAGTAATTATTACTAATATTTAGTAATATATTTTTAATATTTTGTAATAAATTGTAATAATTAGTAATAAATTCTAATAATTATTAATAAATTGTAATAATTAGTTATAAATTGAAATAATTAGTCATAACTTGTAATAATTACTAATAAATTGTAATAATTAGTTATAAATTGTAATATATTGTAATAATGTTTAATAAATTATAATAATTAGAAATAAATTGTAATAATTAGTAATAAATTGTAATAATTAGTAATAAATTGTAATAATTAGTAACAAATTGTAATATTCTGTAATAAAATGAAATAATTACTAATAAATTGTAATAATTAGTAATAAATTGTAATATTTAGTAATAAATTGTAATAAATTGTAATAATTAGTGATAAATTGTAATAATTAGTAATAAATTATAATAATTAGTAATAAATAGTAATAATTGGTAATAAATTGTATTATTAGTAATAAATTGTAATAGTTACTAATAAATTGTAATAATTAGTAATAAAATATAGTAATTAGTAATAAATTGTAATAATTAGTAATAAATTCTAATAATTAGAAATAAATTGTAATAATTAGTAATAATTTGTAATAATTAGTAATAATTAGTAATAAATTGTAATAATTACTAATAGTTAGTAATAAATTCTAATAATTAGTAATAATTATTAATACTTAGTAATAAATTGTAATAATTAGTAAAAAATTGTAATAATTAGAAATAAATTGTAATAAATTGTAATAAATTGTAATAAATTGTAATAATTAGTAATAAATTGTAATATTTAGTAATAAATTGTATCCATTAGAAATAAATTGTAATAATTGTTAATAAATTGTAATAATTAGTAATAAATTGTAATAGATTGTAATATTTAGTAATAAACTGTAATATTTAGTAATAAATTGTAATAATTAGTAATAAAATGTAATAAATAGTAATAAATTGTTGTAATTTGCAATAAATTTTAATATTTAGTAATAAACTGTAAAAATTAGTAATAAATGGTAATATTTAGTAATAAATTGTAATAATTAGTAATAAATTGTAATAGTTAGTAATAAATTGTAATAATTACTAATATTTAGTAATAAATTCCTAAAAATTAGTAATAAATTGTAATAATTAGTAATAAAATGTAATAATAAGTAATAAATTGTAATAATTAATAATAAATTGTAATAATTAGTACTAAATTGAAATAATTACTTATAAATTGTAATAATTAGAAATATGTTGTAATAATTACTAATAAATTTTAATAATTAGTAATAAATTGTAATAAATTGTAATAATTTGTAATGATTAGTAATAATTAGTAATAATTTGTAATAATTAATAAAAAATTGGAATAAATATTAATAAATTGTAATAATTATTATTAAATTGTAATAATTAGTAATAAATTGTAATAATTAAAAATAAACTGTAATATTTAGCAATAAATTGTACAAATAAGTAATAAGTTGTACTAATAATGAATAAATTGTAACAATTACTTATAAATTGTAATATTTAGTAATAAATTGTATTAATTAGTAATAAATTGTAATAATTAGTAATAAATTGTAATAATTAGTAATAAATTGTAATAATTAGTAATAAATTTTAATAATTAGTAATAAATTTTTATATTTAGTAATAAATTGTAATAATTACTAATAAATTGTAATAATTACTAACAAATTTTAATAAAATGTAATAATTAGTAATAAATTGTAATTATTAGTAATAAATCGTAATAATTAGTAATAAATTGTAAAGACCCGGAAATTTCAAGGAAAATTTTTTCCTAATTTATTTGGAATTTTACGAGTACGTAGTTTCTAACGGCGCCTGATTCCGAGGCCCGGTGTACCCAGAATCATTTTTCGAAGTTTAGATCGGGTACGTTCAGTGAACGAACGAGCGGCTTTTTCTATCTCTTGAGATGGTGCTCGGAATTGAAGTCTGAGGGCACTGATGAACTCGCAGCGCCAGTTTTCACTTAAGGGGACCTTTTCTGCAGTTGTGATTTATGCGGGTTTGAAGTTATATTTTGGAGTTTAACCTTAAATTAAATAAAAATTGTGTTGCACACATTTTTATTTTTTGTTGGTTATATCCTACAAGGGGGAGGTTTTGGTGGGTCCCACACCCACATAACCTCCCATGAGAGGATGTTTGTGAGGTGGGGCCCACACGAGTCCCCACCTTTTAAAATTCCATAACCTTCCACAACCACCCCCCCATTAATTGTGTAACACACCCGCACCCCCTTTAATGAAAAGTCAACTCTCTTAATTATTTAACTATTTAAGTTTATTAATATAATTAAATCGAGAACATAATATTGAATTTCTAATTGATTGGTGTCTTGTGTGAGTCAATTAAATAAGACAAGGTCTTATTTCTTTTAGTTTTACTTTCATTGAGCGAGAAGGATTGGGAGAGGTTTTGCTCTATGTATTGAAGAATGTTCTTCCTCCTTGAATAACGTGAAGAATGCACCATCGCCGACGAAGAACTTCGTCCTCCAACGAAGGATCAAAAAGAATGCCGGATCCTCAGAGATAGACGATGCGATGCTGTGTACGACAACGCCGACGGTTCTCTTCTCCGAGATGCCAACAACGCTTACGGAACCTTTTCCCGCAATGCCGTCTCCCGTGAAGATTATTTTCCGCAACAAACCTTCGTTCGACAACACCTTGAGGTAGGGGATTAAATTGTGAATGTCAATAAACCCGTGTTTTCTTTTTTCCGTCGAAAACAAAGAACACGAATCAACTCAATATTAAGTTGATCCGCGAAAGAATAAGTTGCGGGTTTGGAATTTTTGATTGCGGGGATAGACGTATGGATTTTCTTTTACGTTCAAGATTAATTTACATTCCTCGTTGTTTTTTATTATTCCGAATATTATCAAGATAATGATAGGAGGACGGACCACCCAAACATTGCCGAACATCCTCTCCTTTTTGTTGATTCTTCGTTATGGTTTGGAACGAGGCAGCGCAGTGCAATGGCACTGCGCGGGAACGAGGAATAGCACGCGGCGAAGGAGCACGGTGTTGTTGTGCCACGCCGTTGAGGCCGAACGAAACCGCATCCAGAGTCGGGGCCACGGAGGCGATTAGATCACTCTGTTGGATGATCGTTGTGCACAGATTGACAGGAGATGACAAATGGGACCGTAAAGTCAACTTGAAGCCTCCGCAGTGGAGTTCGGGTCCCGAGAGGACCATTGGTGAAGAAGGTAGGTGAAACGGCCCACCGGAGTGTGCCCGGTGGTCCGCGGAGGCAATTCAAAGACTTCGTTGGTTGATCGTTGTGCACGGATTGACAGGCGATGAAAAACGGGACCATAACGTCAACTTGAAGCCTGCGCAGTGAAGTTCGGGTCCCGGGAGGACCACTGGAGAAGACGGCAGGCGAAACAGCCCACCGGAGCGCGTCCGGTGGTCCGCGGAAGGTGGTGGCGGCGTGCTGCCGGAACAGAACCGCCGCCGCTGCTGGCCAAACCGGAATGGATTCGCCATTCCGAAAGCATGGCGGCACGGCTGAATGTCGCGCCGGTTTTCTTCAACCGGGGGGGGGGGGGGGGTTGTATCCCCCCTGCACCGGCGCGGACCGGCTGCACCGGGCCGGGTCGCACCGCGCCGGCCGGGCTAAGCTGCGCCCTAGTGGGCAGGACCCGGACCCGTGTTGGGTCGACCCGGTTTGGGCCGACCTAGGGGGTCTCGGGCCGGGTCGGACTGGGCCCGAACCCCCTATTTTCGGGCATTGTTTGTTCAAATTCCCATAACATGGGCTACCTACCTCTGATCGACGCACCGTTAGTTGCGATGCGATCCTTGGATCGAGACGGTAGTTTCTATATTTTACACTCAAGGTTTCAATGAACTTTGTCTATTGTCAGGTTGGTTCGAACCCAAAACCAACCGGGCCCTCGGAGCAGAAATGCTTATAACTTGAGCTCCGGACGTTCAATTGATGTGTCGTCGACTTTGTTGGATTCCTCTTAATTAGAAGGACCATTCGGCATACTTCGCAAAATGTTTGGATGCAGTTGGATAGTGGCCGTGTTGGATTGAACCCGAAATCCAACCTGGCTCCTAGAACGGAAAAGCTGATAATGTTCAGACCAAACGTCCGTTTGACGAACCGTCAGCGGCGTTGGTGATCTCATTGAGAAACGGTACCTATGAGTATACCCTATGAGAGTTCTCGGTATAGTTGAGATACGGCCAGGTTGGTTCGCACATGAAACCAACCGGGCCCCTGGGACAAAAAGGCTAATAATTCACAGACCGGGCGTCTGATTGACGTGTCGTCTGTTGTGTTGAGACCCCTATGACGAGGTGGTATTTTGAGATACTTCATCATGGGACATTGTGATATATGTAGTATCGACCAGTACCTCATGGAGCGGAGCCTCTCGGAGACGAGCATACAGAGTACATAGACCGTGTAGCTGGCTGAGACCTGAAGACTGCTTGTCCGACTAGAGTCGGAGTGACTAGTATAGCTCAGTGGGGAGCACTACTGTGTTTCGGTGGTGGACCCACGGCGGGGAGCACTACTGTGTTTGGGTGGCAGACCCGTGGTACACCATAGGAGGAGTACCTCTACAGGCTATTAGGGGTGGTTCACTACTGTGTTTGGGTGGCTGACCCCAGCGGGAAGCACTACTGTGTTTGGGTGGTTGACCCGCGTTACTCGACAGGAGGAGTACCTCAAAAGTCTTAGGTTAGTGAGTAGTACTTCGGAGTTGTGATAGGATCATTGTACTCGTTAGAGACGGAGCGCTTCAGCAGTTACGGTTTCGATAATGAAAATCCTGGTTTGAGCTGATTTCATAACCTTTGTGGTTACCTCATGACTAAGATGGGTCACTTGATAACATAGGTATATGTATGGGAATATACCTAGGTAGTGGTTATCCGTTGATTTCATAACCCTTGTGTTTCCTCATGATTGATATGGGTTACTTGATAACTTAGGAATAAGTATGGGAATAAACCTAAGTAAGGGTTATCTGTTGAGATCCTTCTTTGTGGTTATCCTTGTTGGATTTAGTGAGACATTGAGGGTCTCGGGGTCCCTACTGAGTATCGTATACTCACCCTTGCACAGGCTATGCCCGCACCTCGTTGTGTTGGTTGCAGACGATGGGCAGTGCTGACAGAGGCCGAGTGTTTGAGGACGGGATGGTACCTGGTGGTGGACTTCATGACGAGACAATACTTGGAGGAGGTTGACGGGCGAGAGCGTTAAGGAGGCTATATGTACCTACCCTTCAGGTAGGATCCGTGGTGGACGATCCAGGAGTTGCGCTAACTGTAACTACCCTTCAAGTTGGATCCGAGGTGGACGACCCAGGAGCTACTTCTATTCTTCCAGCTATTTGTCTTTTATGTTTTACTTCCTTTCAGTTGTGGTTATACTTTTTAGTTGGGTTTGTATTCTGGCCCTTTTTAATTTTCAGCACTTTCATTTGTACTTAGTTTTTTACTTCCACTTGTACTCTATGGTGTTTTGTTTACTTTTCTAAAGGAAATGACATCCCAGTTATCGTGATTTACTCCATTGGTGCTCGTCACTAGCCCTTTTCTTATGGAAGGTTGGCTTGGGGTTGTCACGGCACAAGCCGCGATGACGGGTCGTGAAAAATTGGTATCAGAGGAGTCGGTTCTACCATAGAACTTATAACTCTGATTTTTTTCATTCTGTGAATCAATAGTATTAAGGGTACCGAGTGTGTTTTTTAGTTCAGCGGGTCCATTGTTGGTCCGGGCGGCTGACGTATCCATACACTAGGACTCTGACAACTGATTTCCAACTTTGTGCACGAAAACACTGATTGCATGTCTGTTTCCGTAGGTTTTTCTTTAAAACAGCTCAAACCAGGTCAGCTCACCAGGTATAAATCGTTTGACCCTGTCAAGTATGTTTCTTTCAGGATGACTTTCCACAGACGATCAGCTAGAGCACCGAGAGATGTACGTACTGACAGCCTGCTGGGCGACGAGGCATCAGTACATGGCCCTCTTACAGTTGAGGCACCAGCGGTACTACCATATGTTGGGCCACCGATGCCACCAACCCCAGTAGCTGGTGATGCACACCGCTTGGGAATGCTGAACGAGTTCCAGCACTAGATGCCACCCAGGTTCTAGGGAGAGAAGACCCACAGGCGACTGAGGATTGGCTGGGGGCTGTGGTTAGAGTTTTCAGGATAGTGGGTACTCCAGCAGACTTCATGGTGATCGTTGCCGCTAGCTACCTTCATGTAGCAGCTGAGATATGGTGGAGCAACTTGTTCGAGTTTTCCGACGGGATGACATTCACCTGGGGAGACTTTGAGACCTTCTTCGGGGTGGAGTTTGTACCAGTAGCTTCACACCCGGAGTGTGTTCAAGAGCTGATGCCTTTGTCGCAGTATTTTCAATCAGTAGCCGAGTCATCTGTGGGCAATAGACAAATGATGCAGAGGTCCAAAAAGAACAGAGCTAGCTATACAAGGAGAAGGAAGTGTTATGAATGCGACAGGAAGGGTCACCTGGCACGTGACTGTCCGACCCCCCCCCCCCCCCCCCGCACAGTTGATCCGCAGGCAATGGAGGAGCCACCGAGGAAGAAGTAGCGGCAGGTGCTTGAGCAACAGCCGAGTAGTGGACAAGCAGTAGAGCTCTGGAAGTAGGTGGACATGAGAGGAACTAGTGGATTACATTGTTTCTTGGTACTTATAATTCCATGTTGTTGTTGTATTTGTGTCTTTGTACTATGAGCTTTAGTAATAAAAAAGATGATTATCTTTGTGATTTTTCTTTCCCATCCTTTTGTTCCGTTGATACTGAGACGTCCTAGTAAAAACTGTTCAATTGACCCTCACTTTCGATATTTCTACTCAAGGATACCTAGTGACCTCACACTGA
This sequence comes from Viscum album, assembly GCA_963277665.1. Lineage (NCBI taxonomy): Eukaryota > Viridiplantae > Streptophyta > Magnoliopsida > Santalales > Viscaceae > Viscum > Viscum album. The sequence continues at coordinate 687,312,776 of OY728119.1, read as the reverse complement.
TGCTGACAGTGTGACTCGACCCTTGGATGTGAGAGTGACTGTTGGATCTCTTGGTAGTAACGTCGAGGCCTTACGACGTCATCCATGGCATGAATGCATCATTCATGTCAGGATTGACTGTATTAGGAAATGGGTGTGGTTCATCCAGGGGATGAGACCAAGTTTAACTTTTCGGAAAAGGATAAATCTTAGCAGCTCTTACATATCGTAGGCAAGGAAGGTTCAGATCATCTACGAGATGATGAAGACTGTACAGTGCAGTAAGAAACAGGAAACTGGCGCCAGTCTTAGAGACTCAGGTATGTTAATTGTTTCAAGAAGAGGAAGCTTTAAGGAGAGATGAGTCTGCGAAGCAGCAGACATGGAGGCAAAGCTAGGAGAGCAGCATGTGGTGGTGTACATTTTAACATGCTCCAACCACCCACCTTATTTTTCTACGCCCGGCTCTGGGAGCTGGAGAGCATGGGAAGAGTGCAACTACATGCGTTCAAGGAGTGTGACCCAATGGCTCTAAAAAATTATTCAATGGACAATCTGTGTCCATTAATAGCTACCATAGTAACAGACATTGATATGAATCATTCCTTCCTTCCACTAATCTTGTCCCAGACCTAGATTTTTCGGTATGTCGTAGACTTGACCCTCACGTCTGGAGATACCTTGGGAGGAGACTCGATGATCACACTTACGCCGATAGTGTGGTCTAACCCACGAGGCGAGATTTTCGGTTGGAATCTCTTGGTGGCAGCGTCGAGGCCTTATGACGTTGGTCTCGGTATGGATTGGATTCACAGTTCATGCTCAGATTGACTGTATTAGGCAAAAAGGTTGTGGTCTATCTACAACGTCGGGATGGGTTTTCCATGGTCGACGAAAATGAAACCCCAGGTAGCACAGGATGAACTCATGCATAGGAGGGTTTGGCTGATCACTCTTGGGTCGACCAACCATACCCTCGTGGTCGTAAGAGTTTTGAGATTCAATTCTAATTAGGAAGTGGAGGCCTCTAGAGTTCAAGGATAGCGATCACGTCCTTAAACAGGTCTCACCTCGACGAGGTTTATAGAGATGTGGCCGAGGCGAGAAGTTATCTCCGAGGTTCAACGGAACATTATAGGTCCTCAGCAGGGTTGGTGAGGTTGTTTACCACTTGACCCATCCACCTCAGTTGCACCAGGTGCACGACGACTTCCATGTATCTCAACTGAGGAGATACGTGCTTCACCCGACACAAAACATCGACCATGAGGAGCTGGACATTGGCACTGGGGTGACTTTCACGGAGGATCTAGTGGGGATCGAGGATTGACAGGAGCAGATCCTACGTAGATAGTCGATTCCTCGTGTGCGTTTTCACTGGTAGTACGAGGACCTCCAGGAGAGCACATGGGAGCATAAGGCTCAGATGCATGCTCGGTACCACTTTTGTTTCCCTAGTTTGCATTTAATCTTTACGGGGATGTAAATTCCTGATGTGGGAGTAATGTAAAGACCCATAAATTTCAAGGAAAATTTATTCTTAATTTCATTGAATTTTACGAGTACACAGTTTCGGCTGGCGCCTGATTCTAAGGCCCGGTGTGCCCAGAATCATTTTCCAAAGTTTAGCTCAGGTACGTTCAGTGAACGAACGAGCGGGTTTTTCTATCTCTTGAATGGGTTCTCAGAATCGAAATCTGAAGGCACCGATCAACTAGCAGCACCGGTTTTCACATAAGGGGACCTTTTCAGTAGTTGCGATTTATGCGGGTTTGAAGTTATATTTTGTATTTTATCCTTAAATTAAATAAAAATTGTGTTGCACACATTTTTATTTGAGTTGGTTATATCCTACAAGGGGGAGGTTGTTGGTGAGGCCCACACCCACATAACCTCCCATGAAATGATATTTGTAGGTGGGGCCCAGAAGACTCCCCACATTTTCAAATTCTCTAACCATCCACAAACTCCCCCATTAATTGCGTAACACACTCGCACCCTGCTTTAATGAAAAGTAAACTCTCTTAATTATTTAAGTGTTTAAGTTGTTCAACATAATTAATTCGAGAATTCAATTAAGAATTTGATATTGATTGGTTGATTGTGTGAGTTAATTAAATAAGACAAGGTCTTATTTATTTATGTTTTAGTTTCGTTGTGCGAGATGGATTGGGAGAGGTTTAACTCTATGTCTTGAAGAACATTCTTCCTCCTTGAAGAACGTGAAGAATGAACCGTTGTGGATGAAGAACGCTGGACTCCAACGAAGGATGAAGAAGAACACCGGATCCTCAGAGATCGACGACACGACACTATGTACCGCGTCGACGACGATTTTCTTCTCCGAGACGCCAACGACGCTTACGGAACCTTGTCTCTCAACAGCGTCTCCCGCGAAAATTATTTTCCACAACGAACATTCATTCGACAACACCTTGAGGTAGGGGATTAATTTGTGAATGTTAATAAACATATGTTTTTTTTCCTTCGAAAACAATGAACGTGGATCAACTCAATATTAAGTTGATCCGCGAAAGAATATGTTGCAGGTTTGGAATTTTTGATTGCCGGGAAAGACGTAAGGATTTTGTTTTACATTCAAGATTAATTTACGTTCCTCATTGTTGTCTAGTATTCCGCACGTTATCAAGATAACGAGAGGTGGTCGGACCGCACAAATATGGCTGAACCTCCTCCCATTTTTGATGATTTTTTGTTATGGTTTGGAACGAGGCGACGCAGTGCAACAGAACCGTGCGATAACAAGGAATAGCACACGGCGAAGGAGCGTGGCGCTTTCGCGCCGCGCTGTTGAGGCCGAACAAAACTGAGACTGCAGTCGAGGCCGTGGAGGCGATTCGAAGACTCTGAAGGTTGATCGTTGTGTGTGGATTGACGGGCGAAGAAAATGGGGCCGCAAAGTCATCTTGAAGCCTCTGTAGTGATGTTCGGGTCCCAGGAGGACCGCTGGCGAAGATGGCAGGCGAAACGGACCACCGGAGCGCGTCCGGTGGTCCGCGGAAGGCGGCGGGGGAAAGCCGCCGGAACAGAACCGTCGCGACAGCAGGCCTAACCGGAACGCCTTAGCCGTTCTGGAGGCAGGGCGGTACGGCTGAATGTTGCGCTGGTTTTCTTCAAACGGTGGGGGGGGGGGGGTTGTAACCCATAGTAACCGCTGGCCACGCGGAGCGGCCTCGCCCTAGTGGGCCGGACCTGGACCTGGGTCGGGTCGACTCATTTTGGGCCCACCCAAGGGGTCTCGGGCCGGGTCGGACCGGGCCCGAACCCCCTTTTTTCGGGTAGTTTTTGTAACAGCCCAAGATTTTATAAAAAATATTCTTTTTAATTTTATTAATGTCTTGTGTTGTACGCTACACCAAAAGGAGCTTGCCAACACGCATCCTTGAATTGCCTTGCATTACACGCAATCGCGACCTTCCTCGATAGCGTGTGTAATACGCAATACCGAGTTTCACTAAACAGCGATATGCTATTAAAATGTTATTAAAACTAGCCGTTATGAATAGTAATAACCACTTTTTGAAATTTTGTAAATTTTATTTTTCAAAATGGATTTCATTTTTGGATTCGGACTATCGAATTTAGCCTAAGGTGAAATTTTGGTACTTTTCGGATAACTTTCATATTCTGATGAATAGTGAAAATTACTAAATTTTAATTAAAAACAACTTTTTTAATCGAAATAATTAATAGTGATAAATTATTAATTTGAGTGGTTTTAAAGTATATTTAGAATATATTTTACAATTTAATACAATGTTGGTCATTGGATGTAATTGCACATTTAAACCAGACATAAACAAGTGTCAATCTTTTGATAGATATTGTTTCTTAAAAACACGCTATTTGTTTTAACAACGGGATTTAATTATAAAATTAATTAATTCAACTTCTATGTTATGAATTTGGTAAAATAGGCTTCATTTTTGAATTCGGAATATGAAATATAGCTTAGGATGAAATTTTGGCATTTTTCTGAAAACCTTCATTTTTTGATGAATAGTGAAATTACTAAGTGGTAGTTAAAAAACTGAATTTTTCATAAAACTTAATTTTACCGCTTCTGTGAATGAAATTTCAAAAATCCGAGAGACACGGTTGATGTCAGTAAGTAAAATGTGGTTCAATGAGATGAAAATAATTTTTGGTGAATAGTAACTTTGTATTTTTATTTACCACGGTTAAAAGTAAATAGGGTAATTAAGGGTAAGAATGATATTAATATTACCCTAACACATGTCCTAATTCTATTGGACAAGTGTATCTCGACCAAAAACAACCTTAAGTGTAAAATATTATCATTTAGGCCCACTTGGATTAGATTAGGACATTTATTATTATTTAATTCAAAGAAGTGTTAAAAAAGTTAAAATCAAAGTTTATTCACTAAAACATTTTTAATATGGGGTTATACATAAGATAAATTCGACTATAAATATTCATTAGAAAGCTAAACAGATTTCCTATATAATGATATTTTATTTATAATTTTTAGACTTTAAATAAATTAATTTATTTATGACACAACGATGATGCAGTAATTACCCTTTTAAGGAAATATTAACATAATTGATGTTATAAATACTCAAATGAATGTAATTTGAGACTTTTTATGAATTACACTAATTTTCTAGGTTACTATGATATATTAGTGTTGCTTTAATATACTTGGATCGAACATATAATTCTGTTATGACTTTCACAAAAATCATATATCAAATAGTGTCAAAATTGACACAAAATAGTTTTTAAATCAAATATTATATTATTACTTGTTATTTTATTCCTAAAAATCTAAGGTTCGGCCAAATGACTTAGATAAGGATATATATATTAATAATAAACAATTTGGGGTTCGTTTGGCATGTTATAGTAAGTGTATTAACCATATAGTGAAAGAAAACAAAAAGACACGGTAAAAGTTAAATTATTAAACTTAGAGTTAAATCTAATTGATAAGGTTAAAATAAGAACCTAAACTTGTCTAAATCCTATTGGTTGATAGTATTTCTACCCATCCCCACTTTAGCTTCGAAATAAGACCCTTTGGAACCATTATAAACCGATTTTTACTTTAATATAAAATAATATTTTGAGATATTCCTAAGGTGCCCCTCTCTTCCCTTATAAAAGGGCACCTCCTCCCCCTCCTCCTCACACCAATTTGAGCACTCAAGCTCGGCCAACCCCTGCCGAAATCTCTTCTACACTTCCTTAGCAACATCCTAGAGGTTCTGGTCTTCCTCAAAGACCAATTTTAGTTCCCTAAGAGGAGGTCTCCAAAAGGCGCTTCAAAGAAGAGGTAATTACCGTTACCAATTCTTTCATCTTTATTTCTTCTTCCACTTCTTCTTCTTAGGTTGTTTCATTATGAAGTAATAACATCAGTATCAATAATATACTGATATGTTATTATAAGTATGAAACAACCCTATTTCACCATCTATCTATCCTACGGAAAAAGAAATCACCGCGCGTGCGTACGTACGGAATACCGTCTCCACGCCGTGGTGTAATCTATTTTCCACCACCACCTTACATGGATGGGTATAATGGTGTAAAGAATAACTATAAATAGTTATTAAAACATCATATTGATTCTGATATATTGTATAATCCACTCCAATTCAATTCAATATTTATGGAAATGATATCATCGCTCGTGCGTACGTACGGACTACCGTCTCCACGACGCGATGAGATTCATTCTCCATGTTAACCATTTAAGAATGATTATAAAGTATATCTAAGAAATAATAATGAAATATATGACATTATAAAGCTACTGGATTTATGTATATATATATATATGTATGTCATCTACTTACTTCCATTCCAGACAATAGGGAAAGGAAAACAGCGTTCATGCGTACGTACGGACTACCGTCTCCATGAACGTTGTTTTTCATTTCATTTATCTATCTATTATATATATATATATATACTGAATATATATGATATATAAATCATATTTTATATTCTGGAAGTAAGTAAATCATGATACAAGTAATAATAATGTCAAGAACAACAAGTCAAAACACCTACGATAAAAGAAACGATTTTACCCAAAACACTTCTTTAACATGGAATTTACAAAAGAACGGGTAATTTAATGTCATAAGTGAACCATATATGATATCATAACAATGAATATGATTCTGTAATAAGTCAATGACATTATTTAAACCATTATACAGGAGATTCGGACACGTACAAAGCAAATCGGACCTAAGGTAAGGGAAATATCACAATCTCATTTTTATCCGAGATTGTTTATTCGTAAGTATTTACTGGGGTGTATTTTATCATCCACATCCATGTTTCATAAATATGTAATATTATTTCCATCCAACTACAATTTTTTAAATCCAATTTTACCCTTTGTTGAGTTTTTAGTAAAAGAAATGAAAGGAATCTTTTGTCGTTTTCCGTACGAGGTATTTTTTGACTTTTCCGACAAAAGTACGAAGAATGTTTTTTTTAACTTATAGGGCATGAATGGATTTTTAAAACATTGTTTCCAAAAAGCTTCCTTTACAAGTTTTCAAGTTTATTTTTAATCAAATTATTTTATTTTAAAGTTGTATGACATGTTATGAAAGGAAAAATGTTTTTTAAGAAGAAAGGATATTTTCCTCAAGAATGGAGTTCAAGTGTTTTATCAAAATGATTTTCTATCTAAGATAATAAAGGGTTCTGTTTTTATCCCTATTATTAAATTGATTTGTTCATGTTGTGATGAAATTATTTTTATGAATTCCTTTATCTTATATGAATTGATTTATGATGTCATGATGTTTCAAGAATCCCATTTTTGTTACATGTGTTATGGGATGATGTATGTTTTATGATTATGTGGCACACATAAGAAAGGATTCATTATAAGATGGGTGGGACCTATATCTCCCTCCAATGCATTGGGTAAAGATTTTATATCTCATGAGATAGACAGGGCTGGAATGGTAGGTTATACCGGTTCAGTGAAACAGGACTGAAACGAGGGTTACTCGATTCAGAAAGGGACTTTGTCCACTAAGATAGTCTTGGCAATTAGTCTTGACTAACAAGAAATGATTCTCTATGATTATGTGTGTATGCCACAAAGTTTCATGTTTTAAGTTATGATTATTGGGATTACTTTTTCACTGCCTTGATTTATCCCATGATTATGAAATTATGCTCTCTTTTGCAGGTTATGATTTCCAAAATGTTATGTTCTTATGAATATGTTGTGATTGATATTTATTTTGTTTACCCTTACTGAGCATTTGAGCTCACCCTTTTTTGTTTTCTTTTCCCCAGGATATAAAGAAAGGTTTTAGGTAAAAAAAAAAGGAAGATCTTTATGGGAGATTTTGAAGATCTTTCACCACGATTAGAAGATTATAGTCCGAGTTTCCAAAGACACTAAACTATTATGATCCTTGTGTGTGTGTTTTTGTTATGTACTAAGTATTCCGCAAAAGTAATGTAATGTCAATGTACCTCAAGATACGGGTCTCTACAGTTGGTATCAGAGGAAAGGTTTAGTCAACCTTTGGAAACTAGGATGCGAAAACGTTAGTGAGATCCCTAGAGATATTTCTAAGGTATGTCTAGGGATGTCTCTAAGGTTAAGTATACGTATAGGTTATAGTCCTAGAATTTCTCTAACGATCTTAGAATTTAACCTAAGATGTTAGATATTGAGGGTACTACCCCTTTATTATGTTGTTTTCCCTAGCATGATTTTTGCCTCTCACACTATTCTTTTGGGGTTTTAGACGATGACTGGAACCCGAAGGAACCGTGTTGATCAATGCAATGGACAATGCAATGATTGTCCCCCTGAGCAACCAAACGATATGGGAGCTGGAATGCACAATCTTGTAGCCATGCTCACACAACTTTCTCAAGCTATGAATCATGCAGGACTTCCAAACGAGAAAAGGAAGGAGCAACATTCTATTGAATCCTTCATGAGGCAGCGTCCGCCTTCTTTCAGTGGGTCTACTGATCCATTAGTTGCTGAACAACGGATTAGTACTACTGAAAAGATATTTTCAGTTCTTCAATGTTCTGAACATGATAAAGTCATCTTAGCAGTATATCGTTTGGAAGGTGAAGCTGATCAATGGTGGAATCTTATCAAGAATACGAGGCAAAGAGATGAAATTGATTCCATGGAATGGGACGAGTTCAAGAACTTGTTTTTCAGTAAGTACTTCCCTCGTATTCTTCGAATGAAGATGGAGAAGGAGTTTCTTGAACTAAAGCAAAAGGATGATGAATCTGTTGGTATATACGAAGCGAATTTTACAAGACTTGCAAGGTATGCATCTGGCATTATCATCCAACCTGAAAGTAAAGTTGATCGATTTTTCAGTGGCTTAAAACCAAGTCTTCGAAGGGCATTAGCTATAAGAGACTTCAGTAGCTATGAAGAAATTGTGCGTTGTGCTATCAAGGTAGAAATGGAAGTTGGTGTTACATATCCATCTCATGGTTTTGACAAGAAAGGAAAGATGGAGTTCAAGGAGAAATCTCAGAATAATGGTGAAAAGAAGATGAATGTTTCCTTATGCACAAAGTGTGGAAAGAAGCATGGTGGAGATTGTCTTAAAGGGACTAGAAAATGTTATAATTGTGGAAAAGAAGGTCATCGAGCAGCTGAGTGTCGAAGTAATGGAAAAATGGATTCTATTGAAGTGAATAAAGAAAACACTGCAGAGAACGCACAACCAACACTTCAATGCTTCAAGTGTAAGGAGATGGGACATTATGCCAATAAATGCCCTAATCCAAGGGTTAGTGATGATCGACATGAGAAACCGCTTAAGGCAAAGGACAAAGGGAAGTCACATGTGATCACTATTGGCAATGTTGAATATGACAACGATGTGGTGGAATGATTAAGTTTTTATGTAATGGGATTCCAAAATAATGTTGTATCATGGAATATTGGAATATTTATGTATTGGTCTAATGTGGTATTCAATGTGATTGAGATATTATGCGCATAATGAAGGGAAAACGAGAAAATGAAATGTTTAACAGTATTCATGAGCTCATGATTGATATAAGGACTAAGTGATATAATGGTTTGAGTATATAAAATTTTGAGGATTTTGGTATGTGGAAAGTGTTAACTTTTAACTACATTCAAGTTTTCACTAAGGTTCAATGGGTATTCAAGAGAGTACAAGATTAATGCCTTTGAATGTTTGGAATGTGTCCAACAAGATATATCTTATGATATATGGGGATCAACGATGGTATTAAATCTCTGGTAATCGTTTTCACTATGTTATGAGAATGGACTGCATTATTATGGATAGGACTAAAGATTGGAAAGGATTATGTTGGAAATAAGTTAGTATTGTTTAAGGATAGAAGTTTTTTCGATATTATTTATGGGATGTTATAGTAATATAGTTTTAGAAAAAGGACAACCGGCAGGACGGGCGACAGCCCATCGCTTCGGACAAGGCTGTGGGAATCGAACCCACAACCGAAGTGCGACTGGCCTTTATCGCCTACCACTGGCCTACAGGAAGTCCCTGTTTAGTAGAAACTAGTTTTATTATATTAAGCAGTATGATATATGAAGTATAAGTCCATTTTAGGAACTATATATGATTAATCTCACTATAGATCGACTTATGTATATAATTTTTGCTAACCTTTTGTTTGAGACAGATGGAATGACCCGTCATTATATCACATGATCTGCTAACACTTCACGAATAACAAATTCATCTTCATTTATTTAAGAGATGAAGTGGAAATTGTTCTAGGCACGAACAATAGTGAGATTGTACCAAAATAAAGAAAGTATTTATTCCAATTCAAATTTTCAACTTTAGGGAAATGATCTTGAAAACCAAAAATGTTGTCCTAGTGATCTTATACCTGATGAATAAGATGGTACCTTAAATCATCTCAAATTTATGGATTTGTGATTATTGGCTTTTCCATAGCCATGTTCTCTACCACTCTCCATCAGAACATGATGGTTAGATTTCTCTTCCATATCCATATTTTCACCTATGTGGAAACCCAATGATTAGTTTATTTGGGTAACCGTTACGTTTCATACTTTTGTTTTTAAAGATTGGTTTTGATATTCCTTTTTAAGATGTGGGTTTCTATTAAAGAAACTTTCGAATAGTAAACCATTTATAACCCCGATGAATTTTGCGGGCGAAATTCATTTTAAGGGGGGTAGAATGTAACAGCCCAAGATTTTATAAAAAATCTTCTTTTTAATTTTATTAATGTCTTATGTTGTACGCTACACCAAAAGGAGCTTGCACAACACACATCCTTGACTTGCCTTTCATTACACGCAATCACGACCTTCCTCGATAGCGTGTGTAATACGCAATACCGAGTTTCACTAAACAGCGATATGCTATAAAAATGTTATTAAAACTAGCCGTTATGAATAGTAATAACCACTTTTTGAAATTTTGAAAATTTTATTTTTCAAAATGGATTTCATTTTTGGATTCGGACTATCGAATTTAGCCTAAGGTGAAATTTTGGTACTTTTCGGATAACTTTCATATTCTGATGAATAGTGAAAATTACTAAATTTTAATTAAAAACAACTTTTTTAATCGAAATAATTAATAGTGATAAATTATTAATTTGAGTGGTTTTAAAGTATATTTAGAATATATTTTACAATTTAATACAATGTTGGTCATTGGATGTAATTGCACATTTAAACCAGACATAAACAAGTGTCAATCTTTTGATAGATATTGTTTCTTAAAAACATGCTATTTGTTTTAACAGCGGGATTTAATTATAAAATTAATTAATGCAACTTCAATGTTATGAATTTGGTAAAATAGACTTCATTTTTGAATTCGGAATATGAAATATAGCTTAGGATGAAATTTTGGCATTTTTCTGAAAACCTTCATTTTTTGATGAATAGTGAAACTACTAAGTTGTAGTTAAAAAAACTGAATTTTTCATAAAACTTAATTTTACCGCTTCTGTGAATGGAATTTCAAAAATCCGAGAGACACGGTTGATGTCAGTAAGTAAAATGTGGTTCAATGAGATGAAAATAATTTTTGGTGAATAGTAACTTTTTACTTTTATTTACCACGGTTAAAAGTAAATAGGGTAATTAAGGCTAAGAATGATATTAATATTACCCTAACACATGTCCTAATTCTATTGGACAAGTGTATCTCGACCAAAAACAACCTTAAGTGTAAAATATTATCATTTAGGCCCTCTTGGATTAGATTAGGACATTTATTATTATTTAATTCAAAGAAGAGTTAAAAAAGTTAAAATCAAAGTTTATTCACTAAAACATTTTTAATATGAAGTTATAAATAAGATAAATTCGACTATAAATATTCATTAGAAAGCTAAAAATATTTCCTATATAATTATATTTTATTTATAATTTTTAGACTTTAAATAAATTAATTTATTTATGACACAACGATGATGCATTAATTACCCTTTTAAGGAAATATTAACATAATTGATGTTATAAATACTCAAATGAATATAATTTGAGACTTTTTATGAATTAAACTAATTTTATAGGTTACTATGATATATTAGTGTTGATTTAATCAACTTGGTTCGAACATATAATTCTGTTATGACTTTCACAAAAATCATATATCAAATAGTGTCAAAATTGACACAAAATAGTTTTTAAATAAAATATTATATTATTAATTGTTATTTTATTCCTAAAAATCTAAGGTTCGGCCAAATGACTTAGATAAGGATATATATATTAATAAAAAACAATTTGGGGTTCGTTTGGCATGTTATAGTAAGTGTATTAACCATATAGTGAAAGAAAACAAAAAGACACGGTAAAAGTTAAATTATTTAACTTAGAGTTAAATCTAATTGATAAGGTTAAAATAAGAACATAAACTTGTCTAAATCCTATTGGTTGATAGGATTTCGACCCATCACCACTTTAGCTTCGAAATAAGACCCTTTGGAACCATTATAAACCGATTTTTACTTTAATATAAAATAATATTTTGAGATATTCCTAAGGTGCCCCTCTCCTCCCATATAAAAGGGCACCTCCTCCCCCTCCTCCTCACACCAATTTGAGCACTCAAGCTCGGCCAAACCCTGCCAAAATCTCTTCTCCACTTCCCTAGAAACATCCTAGAGGTTCTGGTCTTCCTCAAAGACCAATTTTAGTTCCCTAAGAGGAGGTCTCCAAAAGGCGCTTCAAAGAAGAGGTAATTACCGTTACCAATTCTTTCATCTTTATTTCTTCTTCCACTTATTATTCTTAGGTTGTTTCATTATGAAGTAATAAAATCAGTATCACTCATATACTGATATGTTATTATAAGTATGAAACAACCCTATTTCACCATCTATCTATCCTACAGAAAAAGAAATCACCGCGCGTGCGTACGTACGGAATACCGTCTCCACGCCGTGGTGTAATCTATTTTCCACCACCACCTTACATGGATGGGTATAATGGTGTAAAGAATAACTATACATAGTTATTAAAACATCATATTGATTATGATATATTGTATAATCCACTCCAATTCAATTCAATATTTATGGAAATGATATCATCGCTCGTGCGTACGTACGGACTACCGTCTCCACGACGCGATGAGATTCATTCTCCATGTTATCCATTTAAGAATGATTATAAAGTATATATAAGAAATAATAATGAAATATATGACATTATAAAGCTACTGGATTTATGTATATATATATATGTATGTCATCTACTTACTTCCATTCAAGACAATAGGGAAAGGAAAACAGCGTTCATGCGTACGTACGGACTACCGTCTCCATGAACGATGTTTTTCATTTCATTTATCTATCTATTATATATATATATATACTGAATATATATGATATATAAATAATATTTTATATTTTTTAAGTAAGTAAATCATTATATAAGTAATAATAATGTCAAGAACAACAAGTCAAAACACCTACGATAAAAGAAACGATTTTACCCAAAACGCTTCTTTAACATGGAATTTACAAAAGAACGGGTAATATAATGTCATAAGTGAACCATATATGATATCATAACAATGAATATAATTCTGTAATAAGTCAATGACATTATTTAAACCATTATACAGGAGCTTCGGACACGTACAAAGCAAATCGAACCTAAGGTAAGGGAAATATCACAATCTCATTTTTATCCGAGATTGTTTATTCGTAAGTATTTACCGGGGTGTATTTTATCATCCACATCCATGTTTCATAAATATGTAATATTATTTCCATCCAACTACAATTTTTTAAATCCAATTTTACCCTTTGGTGAGTTTTTAGTAAAAGAAATGAAAGGAATCTTTTGTCGTTTTCCGTACGAGGTATTTTTTGACTTTTCCGACAAAAGTACGAAGAATGTTTTTTTTAACTTATACGGCATGAATGGATTTTAAAAAACATTGTTTCCAAAAAGCTTCCTTTACAAGTTTTCAAGTTTATTTTTAATCAAATTCTTTTATTTTAAAGTTTTATGACATGTTATGAAAGGAAAAATGTTTTTTAAGAAGAAAGGATATTTCCCTCAAGAATGGAGTTCAAGTGTTTTATCAAAATGATTTTCTATCTAAGATAATAAAGGGTTCTGTTTTTATCCCTATTATTAAATTGATTTGTTCATGTTGTGATGAAATTATTTTTATGAATTCCTTTATCTTATATGAATTGATTTATGATGTCATGATGTTTCAAGAATCCCATTTTTGTTACATGTGTTATGCGATGATGAATGTTTTATGATTATGTGGCACACATAAGAAAGGGTTCATTATAAGATGGGTGGGACCTATATCTCCCTCCAATGCATTGGGTAATGATTTTATATCTCATGAGATAGACAGGGCTGGAACAGTAGGTTATACCGGTTCAGTGAAACAGGACTGAAACGAGGGTTACTCGATTCAGAAAGGGACTTTGCCCACTAAGATAGTCTTGGAAATTAGTCTTGACTAACATGAAATGATTCTCTATGATTATGTGTGTATGCCACAAAGTTTCATGTTTTAAGTTATGATTATTGGGATTAATTTTTCACTGCCATGATTTATCCCATGATTATGAAATTATGCTCTCTTTTGCAGGTTATGATTTCCAAAATGATATGTTCTTATGAATATGATGTGATTGATATTTATTTTGTTTACCCTTACTGAGCATTTGAGCTCACCCTTTTTTGTTTTCTTTTCCCCAGGATATAAAGAAAGGTTTTAGGTAAAAAAAAGGAAGATCTTTATGGGAGATTTTGAAGATCTTTCACCACGATTAGAAGATTATAGTCCGAGTTTCCAAAGACACTAAACTATTACGATCCTTGTGTGTGTGTTTTTGTTATGTACTAAGTATTCCGCAAAAGTAATGTAATGTCCATGTACGATAAGATTCGGGTCTCTACAGGTTTCCTTCAAACGCCTATAACATAGGCTACAGACCTCCAATCGACGCACTGCTAGTTGCGATGTGATCCTTGGATCGAGACGGTCGTTTCAATATATTACACTCAAGGTTTCGATGAACTATGTGTATGGCTGGGTTGGATCGAACCCGAAACAAACCGGGCCCTCGGAACGGAAACGCTTAATACTTGTGCTCCGGACGTCCGATTGACGTGTCGTCGACATTGTTGGATTCCTCTTGATGAGACGGAACATTCGGCATACTTAGCCTGAGGTTTGGACGCAGTTGGATAGTGTCTGGGTTGGATTGAACCCGAAATCCAACCGGGCCCCTAGAACGGAAAAGCTGATAACATTCAGACCGGACGTCCGTTTGATGAAGCATCAGTGGTGTTGGTGATCTCGTTGAGAAACGGTCCCTATGAGTATATCCTATGAGAGTTAGGGGTACATTTGAGATACGATCGGGTTGGTTCGCACACAAAACCAACCGGGGCCCTAGGACAAAAAGACTAATCACTCACAGACCGGGCGTCCGATTGACACGCCGTCTGTTGCGTTGAGACCCCTATGACGAGGCGGTCCTTTGAGATACTTCTTCATGGGACTTTGTAATACTTGGAATATTGACCAGTAGCTCGTGTAGCGGACCCTCTCGGAGATGAGCATACGGATTACGGAGACCGTGTAACTGGATGAGACCTAAAGACTGCTTGTCCGACTCGAGTCGGAGTAACTTGTATAGCCCAGTGGGGAGCACTACTGTGTTTGGGTGGCGGACCCACGGAAGGGAACACTACTGTGTTTGGGTTGTAGACCCGTGGTACTCAACAGGAGGAGTACCTCTACAGAATATTAGGGGGGTGCACTACTGTGTTTGGGTGGAAGACCCTAGCATGAAGCACTACTGTGTTTGGGTGGATGACCCGCGACACTCAAAAGGAGGAGTACCTCAACAGTCTTATGTTAGTGAGAAGTACCTCAGAGTCGTGACAGGATCACTGTACTCGTCAGAGATGGAGCTCTTCCGCAGATACAGTTTCGATAATGAAAATCCTGGTTTGAGTTGATTTCATAACCTTTGTGTTTACCTCATGATTGAGATGGGTCACTTGATAACATAGGTATATGTATGAGCATATACCTTGGTAGTGGCTATCCGTTGATTTTATAACCCTCATGTTTCCTCATTATTGAGATGGGTTACTTGATAACTTCGGAATAAGTATGGGCTTATACCCAAGTAAGGGTTATCTGTTGAGATCCTTCTTTGTGGTTATCCTTGTTGGATTTAGTGAGACCTTGAGGGTCTCGGTGTCCCTACAAAGTATCGTATACTCAGCCCTGCATGGGTTATGCCCGCACCTCGTTGTGTTGGTTGTAGACGACGGGCAGCACTAACGGAGGATGAGTGTTTGAGGACTAGACGGTACCCGGATGTGGACTTCATGACGAGATGATACTCAGAGGAGGTTGACGGGAGATATCGTTGAGGAGGCTATCAGTACCTACCCTTCAGGTAGGATCTGTGGTGGACGAACCAGGAGCTGCGCTATCTTCACTTCAATGTTTTTCGTATACGACACACATGGCGAGAGGGGAACATGGTGGCAGACTACTTAGCCTCGGTGGAGTACCCTGGCACGACGGAGGTGTTTCTCCACATGGCTGGCAGCATTAAACCCAAGGGGATTTATTTTATTAAAGGGGATGCCCTCGGTTTACACTACTTTAGACCCCCGTAGACTCCCTTCCGAAGGAGAGCTCATCCTGACTTCTCCTTCATTGTACATTATGTAACTACCCTTCATGTAGGATCCGAGGTGGACAACCCATGAGCTGCTTCTATTCTTCCAGCTGTTTATCTTTTCTGTTGTACTTCCTTTCAGTTGTAGCTATACTTTTCAGTTGGGTTTGTATTCTCGCCCTTTTACCTTTCAGCACTTTCTTTTATACTTAGTGTTTCACTTCCTCTTGTACTCTGTGGTGTTTTGTTTACTTTTATAAAGGTAATGCCTTCCCAGTTATCATGATTTACGCCTTTGGTGCTAGTCGCCAGCCCCTGGCCTTTGGAAGGCGGGCTTGGGGTAGTCACGGAACAAGCCCCGAGAACGGGTCGTGACATAAATATGTATAATTATTAAAAAATTGTAATAATTACCAATAAATTGTAATAACTAGTAATAGATTGTAATAATTAACAATAAATTGTAATAATTAGTAATAAATTGTAATTATTAGTAATAAATTGTACTAATATGTAAGAAATTGTACTAATTACTAATAAATTGTAATAATTACTAATAAATTGTTATATTTAGTATTAAATTGTAATATTTAGTAATAAATTGAAATAATTAGAAATAACATGTAATAATCTGTAATAAATTGTAATAGTTAGAAATAAATTGTAATAAATTGAAATATTTAGTAATAAATTGTTATATTTATTAATAAATTGTTATATTTGGTAATAAATTGTAATAATTAGTAATAAATTGTAATAATATGTAATAAATTTTAGTAATTAGTAATAAATTGTAATAATTTATAATAAATTGTAATAATTTGTTATAATTTGTAATAATTAGAAATAAATTGTATTAATTAGTAATAAATTGTAATATTTAGTAATAAATTTTAATAATTACTAATCAATTGAACTAATTACTAATAAATTGTAATAATTACTAATAAATTGTAATAATTACTAATAAATTGTAATAAATTTTAATAATGAGTAATAAATTATAATAATTACTAATAAATTATAATAATTAGTAATAAATTGTAATAATTAGAAATAAATTGTACTAATAAGAAAAAAATTGTACTAATAAGTAATACATTGTTCTAATTAGTAATAAATTTTAATATTTAGTAATAAATTGTAATATTTAGTAATAAATTTTAATATTTAGTAATAAATTGTAATATATAGTAATAAATTGTAACATTTAGTAATAAATTGTAATAATTAGTAATAAATTTTAATAATTAGTAATAAATTTTATTAATTAGTAATAAATTGTCATAATTAGTAATAAATTGTTATAATTAGTAATAAATTGTAATAATTAGTAATAAATTGTAACAATTAGTAATAAATTGTAATAAAATGTAATTATTAGTAATAATTAGTTAGGAACAATTAGGAATAGTTAAGAATAATTAGGAATAGTTAGGAATAATTAGGAAAAGTTGAATGAAATTTTTATAAATTTTAATAAATTTTATGAACATGGCACAATTTCTAGTGGATTGACGACACTCCTTTTTCTTGATGACTTTTATCCTTTCAAATCTCACCGACTCAAAATATTATGAAAAATGTGATGCTATATAGGCATATTTAATATCGTATGAATGAGATTGAATATTAATTAATAGGATAATATTTTTTATAATGTTTTTAAGTAGTGACATTTGGAAGAAGACGGTTCATCAACAAAAAGGGGTCTCTTTTGTCTAACGGCTCATTTACTTGCATCTTTCTCACACTAAAATCACAATGAAGAATCTGGTCGGAGGTATACATATTCATTCTCATGCATACAAGAATGAATAGGCATACCTCTGACCAGATTCTTCATTGTGATTTTAGTGTGAGAAAGATGCAAGTAAATGAGCCGTCAGACAAAAGAGTAGTCGTCAATCCACAGGAAATTGTGTCACCCTTAATAAATTGGAATTATTTAGAATTATTAGTAATTTATGATCTTATTTTTTAAGATAGTGTTTTTTTAGTTTCAAATTATTCAAAAATGGTGATGATTTTATATTTTGTAGAAAAATATGAAATAAGGAAGTTGACATCGGTCATTATTAGATGATCACGCTTGGATAAATCAGTGCATAAATCAAAATTGTTCTGGTTTAAAAACATTATATATTGTGGGTGTTGAAGCTTTCTTATAATTTTCATCATCAAAACCATAATATGTTTCAGAAGGCACAATTAATTGTCCTTGTAAAAAATGTGCCTTGAGAACGTTTGACACATTAGACAGGGTTGGGGGAACATCTCATGCAGTTTGGTTTTCAACCAGATTATGTTTTTTTAGTATCATCATAGTGAACGCGGTTCTAGAGGAGATACTAATAACTTGATTCCGGATCCATCACAGTTCCAAAATTTAGTACATGATGTTGCATGTCCATATGTTCAGCAAAATAAAACTCGTGATGATATTGATTCAACTTCTGAGTTGGCACCATCTAAATTTTATGAGTTTTTGAGGTCCTATGAGGAATCATTATATCAGAGTTGAAAGATAAGAAAATTAGAAGCGTTTTCAAAATTTATGGCTATTAAATCTAACAATGCAATGTCAAACAACTGTTTTGATCTGATATTTTATTTGGATAAAACACTGTAACCGAATGGAAGTGTGTTTCCTGTAAATTACTATGAGGGGAATAGGTTGGTTCGTAATCTAGGCCTTATTTATCATAATATTCATGCTTGTGAAAATGATTACACCTTATATTCTGGTGAAAATGAGTCATTGGATAGTTGTCCCACATGTGGAAAATCGAGGTATAAAGAAACTTAACCAGTGATGTATGAATTGATTCCTATAAAACAGTTGATATATTTCGCCCTTACACCCAGGCCGTAATTTTTATCTATGTCTCATAAAACAACGCCAATGATTTCATGGCACAACACCAATGTTTCAACCAGTAAAATCTTGAATCATCCATATGATGGTGATTCATGGAAACGTTTTGATCTTCGGCATTCGTCTTTTTTTAAAAATCCCAAAACGTGCAATTTGGTCTTTCTACTGATGGATTTATCCGTCTAAATATTATGGTAGTCAGTATTCATGTTATTTTTTCTTTATAACTCCATACAATTATCCTCGATGGATTTTGGTGAAAGAGACCTATATCTTTTTGACCATATTAATCTCAGGACATCTGAAAAATAATGTTGATGTTTATTTGAAACCATTTATTGATGAGTTAAATTCATTATAGAGTATTGGTTTTATTATATATGTTGTTCCTACAAAATAAAATTTCACATTAAAGGCTGCATTGAGGTGGATGATTAGTGACCTTCTGGCATATGACATGTTATCTAGAGGGAGTAGACATTGTCCGAAATCGTGTCCTTACTATATTAGGGACAACATAACTTTTATGCTCATCAATGGAAAAAAACCCCTTCTATTTTGACTGTTATCGCAGATTTTTTACAACCGATCATCCTTTTCGAAAGAATAAATCTCATTTTAGAAAAGGCACAATTGAAGGGGATGAACCTAAAAAAATGAACTTAGGTACAAAGTTAAAATCAGTTGTATTTTAATTACCTCCCATAACATTTGTACCAATAGTAAACCAAGAGAATATTCATGGATATGGGTAAGAACATAATTGGATAAAACAAAGAATTTTTGGGATCTTCCATATTGGTACGATTTGTTAGTCAACTACATGTTGGATGTCATGCATATTGAGAAGACATGATTTGATAATTTATTTCATAAAGTTTTGGATACACCAGGTAAGACCAAATATAAATTAAAATCAAGATTAGATCTTTCCCAAATTTGTAGGCGGCCAGAACTTGAACAATATGAATATGTCAGATCATAGAGTTTAATGAAGCCAAAAGAATCTTATACAATGT
The DNA here is from genome assembly GCA_963277665.1 of Viscum album. Lineage (NCBI taxonomy): Eukaryota > Viridiplantae > Streptophyta > Magnoliopsida > Santalales > Viscaceae > Viscum > Viscum album. The sequence goes on along the minus strand of OY728119.1, from coordinate 687,292,706 downwards.
CCAAAAGAGTCACTTATTATTTTGTCAGTGTATTGATGATTTGAGACTTCCAGATGGATATGCTTTAAATTTGGGCAGATGTGTTAAGAATTGTCATATTATCAAATTAAAATGTCATTATTGTAATGATATAATAGAACGACTTATACTGATTAGATTCATTGTTTTATTGAATTCTATGATTTGGGATTCGATAAGAGACATATCATATTTTTTTCAATACATTTGTGCATCGACAACAAACTACGATGCACTATGAAAAATAGAAAAAGATGTTGCTATAATTTTATGTAAACTGGAAAAAATAAATCCGCCTACTTTATTTGAATCAATGGAACATCTAATATTACATTTTCCACATGAAAATAAATGTGGAGGTCCAGTAGAGTTTCGATGGATTTATCCATTCAAGAGATGGATGCATAAATTGATGAAAAAATTATGTAACAAAAAACCAGTTAATTGATCAATTACTGAAGCATATTTTCAAGAGGAAATTTCTTTTTTCTTCCCTCACTATTTTGAATCTGAATATACCTCAAAACAACCACAAGGGACAGAATGAGGGAAATGTTAATGATGAAATGGAAAATCAATTATGAGTTCTTAATCAGCCAAATATTGACTTTGTTGGAGTTCAAGAATGACAGATTTCAAACGATGAACACCACAGAGCTCGTACATAGGTTCTTCTCAACTATGGAGATATGACAGTATTTGTACTGTGAGTGCTTCCATCACTTATACTATAATTTCTGTTATAGTATGTAAAATTATTTTATTTGTAAGTTATAGGAAAATCATATCACGAAAAAACATCCACAAATTACAGCAGCTGCTCTTGAAGAACACATATATTTTTTTTCTCAATTGTTTCAAAAACTGGAATCATAAATTATTGATAGTTTAATATCAATTTAGTTTACTATTTATTATATTGATAATTTTTTTACAAATTTTCAGGTGTCTCAACATACTGATAAAATTGACATTTGACTGTGTATATTGAGTAACCCACCCTCCAAAATGGTTAAATCTAATAATTCATATCTGGTGAATTGTTTTCGATTTCATACATGTGAAAATTGGGAATAAAAAAATACAATGAACAATGAAGTTTGTTTGAGAGGATCACATCATAGAAAAACTGAAGTTGACTTTTACTGCATTCTGGATTAAATTATAGAGTTATGTTATCTTGGAAAGAATTACAAAATGATGTTTAAATGTTGGTGGTTAGATACGGAGAGAGGATTGTGTGTTCATCCAACTCATGGAATCGTCGATATTAAAAATCAAATCCTTATTGCATTAAATGAACCATTTTTTCTAGCTCAATAGGCACATCAAATTTATTACGCAATGTGTTGTACTACTTCCAGAGACCTAAGTGATTGGTGGAGCATAATAAAAATAAAATATCGGGAAAATATATTTACTCAAACTGAATGAGGTTCTGTTGAAGTGGAAGGAATTGAAATTTTTCATGAGACTACTCGAAATCCATCTTTCTCACAAAGAAACGTGAATATCAATGATGACACCCCACATTTAAGGGTAAATGGTGATGAAGATGTTAAAGATTTTACAAATTAATTTGAAATGTCATGGGATGATGAAAGTGAAACTCATATGGATATTGATGATGCCAAGGATGAATATGAAGACATTTACATCGTCAGATATGATGATGATGGTGAAAGTGAACATCGACACAGTTAAATGCTGGTTATGATCATAACTAATATATATCTATATATAATAGTTATTTTTAACTATATGCTAACAATAATCATTTTCTGTTTCAGATGGACTCAGATCTTTTATGTGAGCTAGAGGAGGTTGAGCTACCTTTGAATGAGGGGGATGTGGGATCATCTGACCCTCAGCCTACTGGTGGATCATGAGGTACGAAGGGGGGGGGGTGCAGTCTTGTGCGACTAATGATTCCAGACACTATCCCTGATCAACGTCCACGTCTTTTCTTCGATACATTCATACTAAGGTATGGTAACCTCTATATTTTAGTTTGATTTAAAGAATTTGTTTATATATATACTAATTGTTTGATTATTTATTCTTTTTTCATAGTTTTGCGCATTTTTCTATTGGGAAGGGGAGTGCTATCTTGCACAATTATATTTCCCAGCCATGGATCACATGGGAACAAATTGTCGTTGATGTGTGGCTCAGTATGTACAATCATTAGCTGGTACGTAAATAAATAATATTTATTTTGAAATTTATTTTGAAATTTATTTTATTAATAACTTGATATTATAAATTATTTGTTGGGTTTATGGTATCCCAACAATGATATCGTACGTGATGATATCCATGTAGCAAGGGAGGTGGATTTGAGTGAGCATTTGCATCAGTTTTTGCACAATTTGAGAAAGACGTCCATTAAGAAAGAAAGAGTGATAGTATTTGATGAGTTGTGTAGAGACCACCGACCAGAGTACATTTCATCCTAGGTTTGGGATAGATTATGTGTACACTGGTTGGGTGGTGGATTTCATAGGAGGTCTTGTTTATTTTGGAAGAACAGGCGGAGACAGGAGGTGACACATCGGACTGGTATCTGTGCATTTAGTACGCATAGAGAGCATCTGGTAAGAATTTTTTTAAATTTATATAACATCAAATATAAATCATTTTTTTATATTCATATAGGAAGTCTAGCATCCCGATATTACAGAGTTTGATGTTTATCGGAAGATGTATAGTGATCCAGCCACCTGAGTGATTAGAGGTGATCACTAACGTCAGATTGACGTTAGTCATAATTTTTCAGATTGATAATTAACTGTATATATTATTTTCACAATTTTAATTTAAAATTGAAATTGAAGGATTAATATGGGGTTGTGACCTCTCATACAATGGCTGAGGGTCAGGACATGGAGACTGATCAGACCATTTCCCACGATTTCAACGAGGCAACATGGATGCAGGTGACTCAGTATGGCTTGGAGAAGGTCTGAGTAATTGGTATCGACTCACATGTGACTCCTGGTACTTATTATGGTACTGATGTGATGTCAGCATCCAACTTGAGAGGAGATCGTGGAGAGGCATCAGCTCATGCCTCATAGTATCAAGAGCAGTTCCGAGCTCAAAATGACCTTATAGAGAGTTTGCAGAAACAACAAGAAGAGATGCGTCAGCTGCAGCAGTAGTAGCATCACAAGGAGGAGATGCTTCGATGGCAGCAGCACCATCAAGAGAAGATGGAGTACATGCGCCGTCTGACTCGTAGTTTAGGGATGGAGTTTCCTCCACCATCTCCTTCATCTCCCTCTCCTCCTCCAAAAGACGACCCCCAGTGATTTTTTTTAAAATCATTTGAATTTAACATTTTTTGTAATATGAACAATTTATAATTCCTGTCTATTATATAAGGGAAAATATTACATATTTTAATTTTTAATATTTGATGATTTTTTTGAATATTTATAATTTTAATAATTTTTTATTGTCTATTATTATTATAATATTAAAATTATGGTTTCATTAATCATATTATTATTAAATATATTTATTCATTATTATATTTTTTTAATGTTATATTATTTTAATAATAATAATAATAATACTAATAATAATATTTAATATTTTTTTTATATTTGTGAATATTGATAATTTTAATAATTTTTATTTTTTTCTATTTTAATAATATTAATATTATTTTTTCATTACTCACAATTTAATTAAATATATTTTGTGAGTATTATATCTTTTAATATTTTTTTATTTTACTAATAATAATAATAATAATAATAATATTTAATTCTTTTTTTATTTTTTTGTGAATATTGGGAATTTTAATATTTAATATTCTTTTAATAATATTAAAAATAAATTTTCAATAATCAAAATTTTATTATGTTTATTTTTTTTAAATTTATTTATTATTTGTGATGGGACTTATTGCGATGGGTTCCCATCGCAAATAGCCTAAATAATATATATATTTTTAAAAAATTATTTTTGATGGGATTAGGGGCCCCATCACAAAAAGTATTTACGATGTGCCTGTCGCAAAAAGTCCTAATAAATACTTTCAGAAAAGTATTTTTGAAGGTATTAAGGGCCCGTCACAAAAATGTGTTTGTGACAGGCCTGTCGCAAAATGGTTTTATATAAAAAGTATATAATTGGAGACTTATTTGCGACAATGATGTTGTCCGTCACAAAAAAATATTATTTGTGACGGGCCCGTTGCAAATAATATTTTTTGCGATGCCATTTTCTACGACGAAATATTTGGGACGGGACCCCATCGCTAAAGATTATTTACGACTGGATCCCATCACAAATAACCCATCGCAAATACTTATAATTCCAGTAGTGATAGTATTCAAACCACCTGAATTCATAATATCTAATTTTATGATGTTAATAACGTTGATTGTCCTCTTATAACTCTTTATATATTCAATATTATCATCTTTTTTTGAACATTCCCATCAAACATTATACATAGTTTATTTTGGTAAATAATTATAACACTTTACATTATTTGTTTACATAATAAACACATTTAGGATATATAGTTGGACTCACCTGGTTATGGTAACTAAATGTGACTCTTTATATATCTCTTTACTAATGATCTATAAAAATATTTACAAAAATTACGTGAAATTATATTTATTTTTTAATTGGTAAAATAAAATAATTTTTATATTTATACTTAATTGATTCTAAAACATAGTACCACTAGCCTTATAGACACTATATCTTACACTAGATATCATGCTAAGAAACAAAAACATTATTATGTAAGTAATTAATACTTATTTCCATTAATGGTAATATTTATGAAATAATCTATTAGGACCATATAATATATTTAATTTATTTTTTATAGTATCTTAAAAGGTAGAAATAATTTATTAAATTATCCAATGATTAGTGGTGCAATATGAATTAGTCATACATTAAATATTTTGTAGGACATTCTATTTATCAAAGAATAATGTCATTTGATCCATACATTCTTTTTAAAGATGATATGATATTTTATGACACATAAACCATATGAATTGAAAATATTTTCTACTTTAATTCCTAAAAACACATTTGTTATAAACAATATTTCATATCATGTATGAAAAATGAGATAACTATTCTCCTTCTTAATTTAGGTCCTATTAGACATGATATATAATTATTTTCATTCAATTTTAGGATTTAAAATACCTTTGATTTATCATATTAATGAAAACTACATGTTCAATTACTTTTTTTTCAAGAACTGCTATATTTCTAAAAAAATATAAAAACATATTATTGGTATCATATACCCATCAAATCCAATGAATTTAATTTCTATGACATCAGTATATGATCTATAATTTATATAATGTTTCAATTACCTCTCCGAAATCCACATACAATTCATTCATATTCATCCTGAATTTATTTTTAAGATAAAATTAAATTGACTTGTTATTTTCATGAAAAATTATTGTACATTCCAACTAATGTTTATTCATATGGTTAGAATTTTTACCTATTTCTACAATCAATACAACACCAAAAACAATATACCACAAGTCCTAGTTCATTTATCTAAAACACATTGTGAAAATAATGTAATGTTTTATTAAACTCATTCATATTGTGAGAAACATTCTATCAATGACTCAATAAAAAATTTAGCATTCAAAATATTCTTTAATGTAAACCCATGTCACTCTAATACAATACATAATAGAACAAATTGAATATATTATTATATATGAATGTTAATTGAATAACCATGAATCTAATTCTTTCGAAATCATAATTGAATTTATCAATTCTTCCCATAACCATATTGTAAAGACCAATCCTCAAACCTTATATAATCTTGAATTATGTTAATAATTCAAATTGAGGATATTTACAAGTATAGATCTTTAGAGAACCAGTTCATAACATATACATACCAAATTTAATATTAGATGTTGACACATTAACTAAGTATCAATTTTTTTTAAATTAAAAAGTCTTAAAAGAAAATAAATATGTTTAGTTCCAGTTTTTAAATAGCATGACTTATCTATGATCCCATTCATGACCCTATTACTATTTCATTCATGTGAAAATAATTTTATAAACACGGTATATGCATAAAAATAATATTAAAGCATATATAAGGAAGAAAAAATTTAGTTTTTTAAAACAACAAGTAAAACATGAATAATATATCATAAAGTAATACCATTCACCATTATAAAGTACAAAAAAAAATTCACTGAATATAATCTCATTGCATAACATTTTATTAACTGATATTTTACCACAAGTCCCATAGAAAAAAAAAATATATAATATAAAGGTAACTAGGGACATAAACATACTGAAATCGAGTAACCATACGGTCAACTTCAACACATATCAAAAAATGGAATAGTGATATGGCCAATTTCCATAACCAATGCATTAGAGGTTATAATGTGACCACCCACCCATGGTTTATCATGGAACCACATTTAATTTGGTTTATCAAGTAACCACCCATAAAATGTCAATTTACCATTATATAATCATCACACGTAAAGTATTGAAAATAGCAACATTTCAAATCATAAAAATTAAATTTTCAATTAAAATAAATAATTACAACTTATTGAAATATTCATTACAATTTCCATACCATGATCAATAAAAAAATATGTAAACAGGGTATATGGTATTTATTTTACACTTAAAAACATATCTTCTTATTAAAGAAGCCAAATACCAAAATACACTCTCAGTGGCGGAAAGGTCATTGTCACAATGTACGTTAAAAAGAAATAGACCATTTGTCTTTCAGTAAAATTATATGTAGAAAAATATTAAATTTGAATGAAATTAAAAGTCAAAAGTTTTTATACACAGTATAAAATCATGTCGTGTATAAATCAAATTATTCCACAATTAAAAGAGATTGAGACAAATTCTCTTACCTCATTTATGACATGACTCAGTCATTCTTTATTTTCATGAATAATAAACTTAAGTTAATTTTTAATTGATTAAGAAACATTATAAAAGTTATTGTGCCATTTATATAACTTAATACAACATTATAAATATTACATTATTGTTTATGATTATTTACAACTTTTTATCGATATTCGGTACCTGAGTCAAAAATTAACTTGTTATAATTAAATATTTTCCATGTGGTCAAAATTAAATTGCCTCCAGAATAAAATTTATGATTTATATATCATATATATCATCTATATATATAGTATATATGTATTTATAATTGTCCACAACATTTATAGATATGAAATAAAATCCACTGTTCATGGAGACGGTAATTTGTTCGTACGCATGAACACTACATTCATTTCTATTTCATATTTAAATGAATGAAAACATAATGATATATATGTATATTTAAATTATAGTATAATATCATTTTTATATTTGTTATATAATTTCCTTAATTCCAACTTTTAAATTTTCTATGTATAACATAAATGAGTCATATCACTTCGAGGGGGTGGTAGTCTTCCTATCCTTAAATGAAATTATCATATTTATACAAAATGAAATGCATAAAGGTTTGTTATAAATGATAACTAAAGAATCATAAATATAAAATAAATATCATAAATATCATATATAATTATAGTTCCATCATAATGGCCACCAAAAGAGGTGGTAGGGGAAGATTTAACATTTATCGTTTCGTGAGGATGTACTACGCCGTCCACAGAAAAAAATGTTTTATACCCCTTAGACGGAGGTGTCTCTAACTGTAGTATGAATCCATATCATAAAAACAACAAATTATATTGAAGAGATTATTCTTGTTATATATAAAATTAATAAGAAGAGAATAGGCAGTGGAGAATTAAAAATAATGGAAAGGAACTTGAGAGAAGACGTTTCCTCAAATCGGGTATCATCTTTTGATTTGAGCAAAAGGTATCTCTTGAATTGACTTCTGCATAGGGAAAGTATTATAGGAGGAATTTTGGAATTTTGGGAGCTAATTTGAGATGATTTTGGAGAATACAAGGGTATTTAGAGGTGTGAGTATTGGGTTATAGGTAGTATCCATTTATAAGATGGAGGAGGGGCACCTTATGAAATATTGAAAGGGTTATTTTATTATTAATTGATTTTAGAATTAAAATAAAACAAAAGTGAAATATTTTTAAGATAGTATGAAGATGGTTCTGACACCTTCCTTCCAATAAATTTTAGACAAGTTTACATTTCAAATTTAACATTGACATTTAACTTTAAGCCTTAGTAAAATTATTTATCTTTTACCATGTCTTTCTGTATATTCATATTGTATGGTTACCATTGTAACAATAAAATACCAACCAAACCTAAAATGGGTAATTAATGAAATGTTATCCTTATATATTTCATTTAAATTATCTTATATTTGTATGACTATTATATCATTTAATAAAATATTAATTGATTTAAAAACTCATTTTCTCAATTTATATTTTATTCATAATATTACTTTTTAAAAATACATATCAACTTTTTTCATTAGAAAAAACATCATGAATTAAAATATAACAAGTCATAATAATCCATAAAACTCTTGGATGTCATAAAAAGTTTTATAATAAATATATTTTCATTTTTATAATCACATTTGTTTAAATGATTCATTTATAAGTAATCACTACATCACCATTGTGTCATAAATAAATTTATATATTTGATTTCTAAAAATTATACATATAATACCAAGATTTTTTAACACTTTTTATTTTTCTATGTACTATTTATAGTTGAATATATCTATTATATAAACCCATATAATGTTTTTATAAAAATATTAATGTTTAGGTTATATTTTCCTTATCTTTAATTGTCCAGTAATTAAATGTCATTTTCAAAAAAAAGTGGCTCTATGGTGTTATAAAATAGATCAAAGGATTACCATGGTAGTAAATATCTCATCCAAAACGTTTCAAACATTTTTAGGGTAATTTAATATTATTATAATATTGTTTTTTACCATTATTTACCGGATTTACCCTTTATCCCTTGTAAATAAAATATTTACTAAAGTTACAATTCATAATGTTTAAAAATCAAATGTACCTATTTAAAATTTTTTGAACTCATGATTCCAAATATCGAATTAATTTTTCAAAATTCAAAACATATAAGTTTCAGATGCCAATTTAAAATTAATTCGCATTGTGAAAAACCAAAAGCATGTATTTAAGAAGTAAAAACTATAAAAATATTGACATGAATTTATGTCCAATTTCAAAGTGAAATTACTTAAAATGACCAAAATTTTATTAAATTATAAAAATAAAATTCAATTATATTTATTATCCAATTAAATTTAAAATATAACTATATAAATAAATTAGATTAAAATTCAATTTTGAATTAAAATGCAATGTTTTTCACTACTCCTTAAAAATGATAATTAGCAATAAAATACCAAAATATCATTAAAAGTTAATTTTGATGTTCCTCTTCCAAATAAGAAAATAAATATTTCTAATAAAACATATAAAGGTGTTAAAAATTGATTTAAAATGTGTTCTCCATTAAATGGCTGTAAAACTGCATTTTTTTAAAAATACTTCTTTTATCTGAAAATAATAAATTTATTCTTTTAACATATATAGAAAACTTATATGATGAATTTAAAACATTAAATTAAATATATATCCTATATTTTTTGATAAATAAAAATCCATAAAGAGTGATTTGAAAACACAATTATTTTATTTTAAATAAGATTTCATAAAAACACAACCATTATATTTAATTGGTTTTTATTTCCATTTCTAATAAATATGGTAATCAATGAATCATCATTTAAACATGCGTAATACATATATTAATATTTATTTGATACTATTAATATCTACCATTCCAATGTCTATCTGTTAAATACCATTTAAAATTATAATAATAATATTGTGTTATTTTTCAGTTTAACTCAATGTTCTATGAAATATTTGATTTCAGAGAATCCTGTTGTTGTGTGTTGAGTAAAATATTAGAAAATAGTCCCATTTTAGTTTATATTAATATATTATAAAAGAAATCAGAAATTATTATCCTGTAAATATAGGGGACATTACATCCTTTCCCCTTTTTGAAATTTTGACCTCACAATTTTAAAAATGGGCTCGAAAACTTCATTGAAAGTCCCACATCAGAAAAAGTGTCAATAAAACTGTCACTTTAAAAGAAATAAATATAATTTTAAAGGTCAACTGATATTAAAAATAAAATTATTCCTTTAAAATAGGGATATGGAAGAAAAACTAACCATCAAATTTTGATGGAGAGTGATTGAAAACATGATCTGGAAAATGTTAACCACTAGAAAAGCACAAACATGCGATAGGTTAAATGGTTATTGATTCCCTAGTTGGAAAAGTAAATGGACAATGTTTTTTTTATGTTCCTTTAACAATTTTGGAGAATTTATTTAAGATATTTACTATGAACATAAAGAAATATACTTACTTTTCATATAAATTCTTATCCTTTAACAAGTTTCTACAAAAAGGTTATCTTTTCTCTAAATGATGTGTATTCAATAAGACTTTATCACTCCTGAAGTGAAAAAATCATCCTCTAGAGAATCAAAAAATCCACAAATGATAATCTATATATGTTTTCCCTCCCACTAGACATTAACAAAAAAAAGGGAAGTACAAGATTTGACAATCCCCAAAAAGGATAATTCTTTATAAAAAGAAATATTACTCTTAATCTCCAAAATTCAACTAACAATACCCACAACCAAAAAAGGACCATTAAATCCAAAATTTTCTTTAATGTTATTCAAATTAATCTAAACTATTTTTGAAACCCAAAATTTTGAAGGTTTAGATAATATAGTCTTCCACAAAAATCATAACATTTATCTCCAAAAACATTGGATACTATTAAAGTCTAATACAGAAATGTAAAAAAACCTAATCACATATTATCTATGATAGGTTAATAATTTTCATAAATATCTATATGTACACAATAAAAAAATATATTATTCCAAAAATAATTCAACAATTACTCCTTAATTGAAATATTAAAGTATTCTATTTTTCTTAGGCATATAATATTCCAAAAAAAGCAAACATCTTCTAAAATAACCTTTATCAATTAATCAATAATTAATTTTTATATACTATGTATATCTATATAATAAAACATAAGATCCAAAATAAACTTATTCTATATTAATAAAATCATTTAACTTATATAATAAGTCATACTAACTATGGAATTCATGTAGGGAAATGGTAGGTGATGCACCCTTACTGCATGTTGCTTGTGGGTTTGATTCTCATGGACTTGTCAGATGGGTTGTGTTTTCACCCATCCTGCAGGTTTTCCATTTTCATTATTATATTTTTTTTATTTCTTTAATTTTTAATAATAATAATAATAATATTTATTTATTTTTTTATATTTGTGAATATTGATAATTTTAATAATTTTTTTAATTTTTATTTTAATAATATTAATATTATATTTTCATTAATCAAAATTTAATTAAATATATTTTGTGAGTATTATAATTTTTTATATTTTTTTATTTTCCTAATAAAAATAAAAATAAAAATAAAAATAAAAATAAAAAAATTTAATGAATTTTTTTATATTATTTTGTGAATATTGAAAATTTAAATATTTATTATTTTTTATTATTTTAATAATATTAAAAATAATTTTTCAATAATCAAAATTTTATTGAATATATTTTATTGAATATATTTTTTATTTGCGACAGGATCTGTTGCAACGGGTTCCCATCGCAAATAGCCTAAATATTGTTTTTAAGTATTTGTGATGGGATTAGGGGTCCTGTCACAAAATGTATTTACGACGGGCCCGTCACAAAAAGTCGAAATAAATACTTTCAGAAAATTATTTTTGACGGTATTATAGGCCCATTGCAAAAATATATTTGCGACAGGCCCGTCGCAAAAAGTTTTTATATATAAAGTATATAATCGGAGACTTATCTGCGACGGTGAAGTTGTCCATCACAAAAAATTAATATTTGTGACGGGCCTGTTGCAAATAATATTTTTTTGCGATGTCGTTTTCTATGACAAGATATTTGCGACGAGACCCCGTCGCTAAAGATTTTTTGCGACGGGATCCCGTCACAAATATCTCGTCGTAAATACTTATAATTATAGTATTGATAGTAGCCAAACCACCAAAATTCATAACATCTAATTTTATGATGTTAATAACATTGATTGTCCTCTTATAACTCTTTATATATTAAACTTTATCATCATTTTTGGAACATTCCCTTCAATCATTATACATAGTTTATTTTTGTTAATAAATAAAACACTTTCAATTATTTTTATCATCATTAACACATTTAGGATATATAGTTGGACTCACCTGGTTATGGTAACTAATTGTGACTCTTTATATATCTCTTTACTAATGATCTATAAAACTATTTTCAGATATTAAGTGAAATTATATTTATTTTTTAATTGTTAAAATATAATAATGTTTATATTTATACTTAATTGATTCTAAAACATAGTACCACTGGCCTTATAGAAACTATATCTTATACTTGATATCATGCTAATAAACAAAAACATTATTATGTTAGTAATTAATACTTATTTCCATAAATGGTAATATTTATGAAATAATATATTAGGACCCTATAATATATTTAATTCATTTTTAGAGTATCATAAAAGGTAGAAATCATTTATTAAATTATCCAATGATTAGTGGTGCAATATGAATTATTCATACATTAATTTTTTTAGGGAATTCTATTTATCTAATATTAATTTCATTTGATCGTTACATTCTTTTTAACGATGATATGATATTTTATGAAACATAAACCATATGAGTTGAAAATATTATATACTTTTATTCCTAAAAACACATTTTTTATAAACAATATATCATATCAAATATGAAAAATGAGATAACTACTAACCTTCTCAATTTAGGTCCTATTGAACCAGATATATAATTATTTTCATTCAATTATAGGATTTAGAATACCTTTGATTTGTCATATTAATGAAAACTACATGTTCAATTAATTTTTTATTTCAGGAACTGCTATATTTATAAAGAAAATTGAAAAACGTATAGTTGGTATCATATACCCTTCAAATCCAATGAGTTTAATTTCTATGAAATTGGTATATGATGTGGAATTTCAATAATGTTTCAATAACCCCTCCAAATTTCACATACAATTCAGTCATATTAATCCTGAATTTACATTTAAGATAAAATTAAATTGAATTGTTATTTTTAGGAATCATTATTGTACTTTTCAACTAATGTTTATTCATATGGTTATAATTTTTAGCTATTTCTACAATCAATACAGCACCAAAAACAATATACCGCAAGTCCTAGTTTATTTATATAAAACACATTGTGAAAAAGGTAATATTTTATTAAACTCATTTATATTGTGAGAAACATTATATCAATGACTCAATTAAAAATTTAACATTCAAAATATTCTTTAAAGTAATCCAATGTCACTATAATACAATAAATAATAGAACAAATTGAATATATGATTAGATATTAAACTTAATTAAATCACCATGAATCTAATTATTTTGATATCATAACTGAATTTATCAATTCTTCCCATAACCATATTGTAAAGATCAATCCTCAATCCTTATATAATCTTGAATTTTGTGAATAATTCACATTGAGGATATTTTCAGGCATTGATCATTATAGAATCAGTTCATAACATATACATACCAGCTTGAATATTAGATATAGACCCATCAACTAAGTATCAATTTTTTTAATAAAAAACTCTTAAAAGAAAAGAAATGTGTTTAGTTCCACGTTTTAAATAGCATTACTTTTCTGTGATCCCATTCAAACCCCTATTCCTATTTCATTCATGTGAAAATATTTTTATAAACAAGGTATGGGCATAAAAATATTATTTAAGGATACATAAGTAAGGAAACAGTTTGTCTTTCCAAAAAACATGTAAAACATGAATAATTTATCATAATGTAATACCTTTCACCTTTATAAATTATTAAAAAAACCATTCACTAAATATAACCTCATTGCATAGATTTTTTTTAACTAAAATATTACCACAAGTCCTATAGAAAAAAAATATATAGAATATAAAGGTAACTAGGGACATAATCATACTGAAATCGAGTAACCATACGGTTAACTACAACACATATCAAAAAATGGAATAGTGATATGGTCGATTTCCATTCCCAATGCTTTAGAAGTTATAATGTGACCACTCAACCATGTTTTATCATGGAACCAAATTTCATTTGGTTTATCACACAACCACCCCTAAAATGTCAGTGTACCATTATATAATCATCACACGTAAAGGAGTGAAAATAGCCACATTTCAAATCATAAAGATTCAATTTGTAATTAAAATAAATAATTCAACATATTGAAATATTAATTACAATTTCTAAACCATTATCAATACTAATATATGTAAATAGGTTATATGGTATTTATTTTCAATTTAAAAACATCTCTTCTTATTAAGGAATCCAAATATCAAAATAGACTCTCGACGGTGGAATGGTCATTGTCACAACTTACGTTAAAAAGAAACAGTCCATTTGTATTTCAGTAAAAATCCATGTAGAAAAAGATTCCCTTTTAATGAAATTAAAATTCAATGGTTTTTATACACAGTATAAAATCATGTCGTGTATAAATCAAATTATGCTATAATTAAAAGAGATTGAGGCAAAGTCTCTTACCTCGTTTTCGATATGACTTAGTCATTCTATAATTTCATGAATAATAAGATTAAGTTAATTTTTACTTGATTCAAAACCATTATAATTTTTTTTTTCTATTTATATAACTCAATACCAAATTATAAATATTACATTATTGTTTATGATTGTTTAATACTTTTTGTCGATATTCGGTACCTGAGTCAAAAATGAACTTGTTATAATTAAAATTTTTCCATGTGGTCAAAAGTAAATTGTATCTAGAATGAAATTCATGATTTATATATCATATATATCATATATATATATATATAGTATATATGAATTTATAATAGTCAATAACATTTAGAGATATGAAATAAAATGCACTATTCATGGTGACAATAATTTGTTTGTATGCATGAACACTACATTCATTTCTATTTCATATTTAAATGAATTAAACCATAATGATATATTTGTATATTTTAATTATAGTATAATATAATTTTTATATATGTTATATAATTTCATTAATTCTATATTTTAAACATTCTATGTATAGAATGAATGAGTCGTATAACTTCGAGGGGGTGGTAGTCTTCCTATCCATAAATGAAATTATTATATTTATACAAAATGAAAAGCATAAAGGTATGTTATAAATGATAATTAAAGAATCATAGAGATAAAATAAATATCATAAATATCATATATAATTACAGTTTCATCATAATGGTCACCAAGAGAGGTGGTAGGGGAAGATTGAATATTTATCGTTTCGTGAGAATGCACTAGGCCATCCATAGAAAAATCTTATTCTATACCTCTTAGACGGAGGTGTGTGTAAGTGTAGTATGAATCCTTATCATAAAAACAACAAATTAAATTGAGGATAATATTTTTGTTATATAAAAAATTATTAATAAGAGCATAGGCAGTGGAGAAGGATAAATAATGGAATGGAACTTGAGAGAAGGCGTTTCCTCAAATTGGGTAACAGCTTTTGATTTCAGAAAAGGGATCTCTTGAATTGACTTCTGCCTAGGGGAAGTTTTCTAGGTGGAATTTTGGAATTTTGGGAGATAATTATAGATGAATTAGGAGAATACAAGTGTATTTAGAAGTGTGAGTATTGCATTATAGGTGGTATCCATTTATATGATGGAGGAGGGGCACCTTATGAGATATTAAATATATTATTTTATTATTAATTGATTTTAGAATTAAAATAAAAAAATGTGATAAAATTTGAAGATAATATGAAGATGGGTCTAACACCTTTTTTCTAATATGTTTTAGACAAGTTTACATTTCAAATTTAACATTAACTTTTAGCTTTAACCCATAGTTTACTTATTTAACTTTTACCATGTCTTCTTGTATATTCATATTATATGGTTACCATAGTTACAATAAAATACCAAGCGAACCTAAAATGGATAATTAATGAAATTTTAACATTAAATATGTCATTTAAATTATCTTATATTTTTATGGCTGTTATGTCATTTAATAAAATATTAATTGATTTAAAAAATCATTTTTTCAATTTTTATTCTTTTCATAACATTAATTTTTTTTAAAAAAATATCAACATTATTAATTATAAAAAACAGCATGAATTCAAATATAACAATTCATAATATATAAAACTTTTGGATGGCATAAAAAGTTTTAAAATAAATATATTTTCATTTTTATTATCAAAATTGTTTCAATCATTTATTAATAAGGTAATCACTACATCACCATTGTGTCATAAATAAATTAATTTATTTGATTTATAAAAATTATAAATATAATACCATGATTTATAAAAACATTTTGTTATTATACGTACTATTTATAGTTGAATATGTCCCTAATATAATCCCATATAAATTTTGTATAAAAATATTAATGTTTAGGTTATATTTTCCTTATCATTAATTGTAATGTAATTAAATGTCATTTTCAAACACAAGTGCATCTATGGGGTTATTAAATAGATCAAAGGATTACCATGGTAGTAAATATCTCATCCAATAGTTTTAGAACATTTTTTATGGTAATTTATTATTATTATAATATTAATTTTTTACCCTTATTTACTGATTTACACTTTAACCATTGTAAATAAAATATTTACTGAAGTTACAATTATTAATGTTTAAAAATAAAAGGTACATATATAAAAATTTGAACTCATGATTCCAAATATGGAATTAATTTATCAAAATTAAAATCATAGAAGTTTCTGATTCCAATTTAAAATTAATTCCCATTGTGAAAACCAAAAAGCATGTATTTATGAAGTAAAAACGATAAAAATATTGACCTGCGTTTTTGTCCAATTTCAAAGTGAAATTAATTACAAAGACCAAAATTGTATTAAATGATAAAAATAAAATTCAATTACACTTTTTATCCAATTAAATTTAAAATATAACTATATAAATAAATTAGATTAAAATGAAATTTGGAATTAAAATGCAATGTTTTTCACTATTCATTAAAAATGATCAGTAGCAAGAAAATACCAAAATATCATTAAAAGTAAATTTTTTATGTTCCTCTTCCAAAAAAAAGATAAATATATCTAATAAAACATATAAAGGTGTTAAAAAATATATTTAAAAGGTGTTCTCTATCAAATCTCTGTAAAACTACATTTTTTTAAAAGTACTTCATTTATACAAAAATAAAATAAATTCATTTTTTATCATATATAGAAAACTTATAATATGAATTTAAAACATTAAATTATATATATATCTTATATTTCCAGAAAATAAAAATCCATAAAGAGTTATTTGAAAACACAATTATTCTCTTTTAAATAAGATTTCATAAAAACAAAACCATTATATTTAACTGGTTTTTAGTTCCATTTTTAAAAAATTTGGTAATCAATGAATCATCGTTTAAACATGTGTAATAAATATTTTAATATGTATTTGTTACTATTCATTCATACGATTCAAATGTCTTTGCATTTACTACCATTTAAAATAATAATAATAATATTGTGTTATTTTTTCGTATAACTCACTATTCTGTGAAATATATTATTTCAAAGAAGCCTGTTATTGCGTGTCAAGTAACTATTAGAAAATAGTCCCCTTTTTATTAATATTAATTTCTTATTAAATAAAGCAGATATTATTATTCTATAAATATAAGGGTCATTACATCCTTTCCCATTTTAGAAATTTCGACCTCACTATTTTACAATTGACCTTAGAAACGTTATTGAAAGTCCCACATCAGAAAAAGTGTCAATAAAAATATCACTATAAAAGAAATAGAGAGAATTATAAAGGTATCCTGATATAACAAATACTATTATTCCATTAAAACATGGATATAGAATAAAAACTAACCATCAAATTTTTATGGAGAGTGATTGAAAACATCATCTAGGAAATGTTAACCACTAGAAAACCATAAACATGTGATAGATTAAATGATCATTGATTCCCCAGTTGGAAAAGTAAATGGACAATGTTTTTTTATGCTCCCTTTAACAATTTTGGAGAATTTATTTAGGATATTTACTTAGAAAATAAGGAAATATACTTACTTTTCATATATATTTTTATCCTTTAATAAGTTTCAACAAAAAGTTTATCTTTTCTCCAAATGATGTGTATTCAATATGACGTTGTCACACATTAAGTGAAAACATTGTCTTCTATAGAATCAAATAATCTGAAAATGATAATCGATCTATATTTCCCCTCCCTCTAGAAATTAACAAAAAAAGGGAAGTACAAGATTTGACAATCCCCAAAAGGATAATTCTTTACAAAAAGAAATACTACTCTTAATCTCTAAAATTCAACAAACAAAACCCATATACAAAAAAGACCATTAAATGAAAAATTTTCCTTATTGTTATTCAAATTAATCGGAACTATGTTTGAAACCCAAAATTTTGAAGGATTAGATCAAATAGCCTTCCAAAAATATCATAACATTTATCTCCAAATAACATTGGCTACTGTTAAAGTCTTATACAGAAAAGTAATAAAAAAATCACATGTTATCTATGATAGGTTAATAATTTCCATAAATATATATATGTACACAATAATAAAATATATTATTCCAAAAAAATTTCCACAATTACTCCTTAATTGAAATATTAAATTATTCTATTTTTCTTAGGCATATAGGGTTCCAAAAAAGCAAACGTCTTCCAAAATAACCTTTATCAATTAATCAAAAATTCATTTTCATATACTATGTATATTTATATAATAAAACATAATATCAAAAATAAACTTATTATTTTTTAATAAAATCATTTAACTAATAAAATAAGTCCTACTAACTATGGACTTCACGTAGTCCAATGGTAGCTGATACACCCTTGCTTCATGTTGATTGTGGGTTTCATTCCCATGGGCTTGTCAGAAGGGATGGGTTGTCACACATCCTTCTGGTTTTATTTTTTCTAAAAATATACATTTGTTATGAAATTTAAAAAAATAAGATATTTTCCTAACAAATAACCATAAAATATTTTTTCCTCAAGGTTTATCTAATACCTTTAATTTTACATCCCTAAGGTTATACATTATGTACACATATGAAAATATAATTATTTCTTGAATAACATTTTCACATATCAAACTATAGGGTTACACATACAAGAAAAAGTCTCTAAAAGTAATCCCATCATCAAAAGAGCTTAATACTTTAAAGAATTTCATCATTCAAAAATCTACCACAACCCTTAAATACCTTATGTGTAGAATTCATACTTATTCAGCATTCTTAATGATCCATTAACCATTATTTTCCAACATATTCCATAATAATTATTTTCTACAAACAAAGTCATTAATCATATCATATAATTCAATAATTTCCAAACATCAGCTAAGAAATAATCCATATCCTTCAACAGTTATTGTCAGTTTCCTCATCCTCAATTGGAATGTAATTAGTTACTAGTAAACATATATGTGTACTATCTTGCTAAAACCATTCACGAACCTTCTTTATAGGACATATATTTGTATAATGACTATGAACAACGCATTAAAAACATTCAATTGATCCCTCAAAATGTAATTCTTTCCATTTCCTAGAGTCAACTGAATGTTTACATTTTACATGGTAGGTTTTTGCATTATGACCTTCATTACCACATCTATTGTATCTTCATGTCCCTTTGAATAATTTTTTTAGGTGTTTCCATCCACATCCTTGACACATTGGTTTGTAAATGAACATTCCTTTATTAATGTTACATGAACTTTGGTAGGGATTTGTTTCATGCATAAATGATGCCTTATAAAAATTACTATGTTTCATGTTGTCAATCATGACTCTTGATAGTTGGTTGAGAATACCCACAAGATTTCTCATTGTAACTCGGATTGTATTTGGTTTCTGATTCGGAAAATCATCACAATTTTCTTTACATCTATTTTTTCATTAGTGCCTTCTAGATCCATCCATTTACTAAAACAAAAAAGGCCAGTGTGTGTATTTGAGAAAAATAATTATGTAACATCATATTAGGACGTTAAAAAATAAGATATAATTATTCATGTTATATTAAACTCATTAAATTTATGTAAAATAACTATGAGTATTTCTAATATGTTAACCATTATGGTTTTTCCATTTATGCTTAAAAAATATCCTAACCTCAAAAGTCATCTAAACCGACCTGTGATACCAACTGTAAGTCCCCAGCCTTAAAAAAATAATATTGAATGAATTTTATCATTCATACCGATGATCTCTATATTTATAGAAATTTAGAAAATTATTTCATAACTTATACATAATATCGTGAATATTACATGTAGACACTTCTACTACGTATCCATTTTCTCATAAAATAAAAACTCTTAAAAGAATAGAAACATGTTTAGTTGCATGTATTAAACAACATGTCTTTTCGTTGATCCCATAAATAACCTTATTACACTTTTGGTTCTATGAAAAACATTTCAAAAACATAGGATGGGAAAAAAAGTCTTAGTAAAGGATACGTAATGAAAGAAATACAGTTAGTTTTTGAAAACAACTAGTAAACCATGAATAATTTATCATAATGTAATATCTTTCACCTTTAAGATGTTACAAAACACTTCACTTAATATATTCTCATTTCATAACCTTTTTTTGACTGATAGATTACCAAAAATCCTAGAGAATGAAAAATATAGCATATAAATGTAACATGGTACATAAATATACTGAAATGGAATAACCATACGTTATATTTCCACACATAATACTAAATGGAATATCGATAATTCCAAATTACATACCAAATGTCTTGGAGGTTATAATATAACCACCGGTCCTTGATTTATCACAGAACCACCCATCATTAGGTTTATCATATAACCATCCATCAAATGTCTAAGTACCATGATATAATCATCACACAAAAAAGACTAAAAATATCAAAATTTCAATAAAAAAAATTCATTTGTAATCACACGAAATTGGTTCATTATATTGAAATAGTAAATCTAATTTTAAACCAATTTTTCAATAAAAATATATATAAATGGTAATAAGGTATTTATTTTACATTTAAAAACATCTTGGATTGTTAATGAATCAAAATATCAAATAATTATCACGGCGACAAAAACGCCATTATCACCACGTTCATTAAAAAGAGACATTACCTTTTTCATTTAGTAAAATGAGATGTAGAAAAATATTCCATTTGAGTGAGATTAAAATTTAATCGGGTTTATACACCGTATAAAAGATAGTCGTGTATAAATTGAAATATGCCTCAAAGAAATGAGATTGAGAAAAATTCCTTTACCTCGTGTCTGATTTCACTCGTTCATTTTTAAATTTTCGAAAAAATAAAATTAAGTTAATTTCTAGTTTATTCATTACCATTTTCTTGTTTATTATTCCACTAATATCACTTATTAAAACATTATAAAAATTACATATTTATTTATGTTCATATAAACGTTTTGTCGATATTCAGTACCTATGTAAAAAATGAACTGGTTATAATTACAAATTTCCCATGTGGGAAAAAGCCTATAATATCCATAAGGATATTAATTATTTAGATATCATATATATCATATATATATATTTTTTTTTAAAATATTGGGGTAGAAGCCTCATTTTTTATTAAATCAAAGAAAATAATTATTTTAAATGTGTAGAGGGAGACCCATTACATAGCCCGATGGCCCAATCAGCATTTATCCCATTTCATGGCCCGTAGGCATGAATTATTTATACCACATTGAGGGGGAGGTAGTCCGAACATCATCAAATTAAATTATAATATTTATACAACATGAAAAGAATAAAGGTATATTCTAAATGTGAATTACAGAAGAATAGAGAGAAAATACCTATCATAAATATCATATATAAATATAGTTCCATCATTATTTCCACCATAAGAGGTTGTAGGATAAGATTGAACAATCATCGTTTTATGAGGAAGTAGTTCACCATCCACCAAAAATAGTATGTTTTATACCCATTAGACTGAGGTGTGTGAATGTTTTTTTAAATCCATATCATAACAAAAACCTAGTATAATTAGGTTACTATTTTTGTAATATAAACAATAAATAATATGATTATAGGTCGTGGAGAAGGGAAAATAATTGAAAGGAACTTGAGTGAAGAGGTGCCTCAAATCCGATAACTTGTTTTTGATTTGAGACAATGGGCTCCATTGAATTTTTTTTTTCCAATAGGAATGATTCTTGGATGAAGGGAGGAATTTTGGGACTTTATTTTAGTAGATTTTGGATGTGCCAGGTTCTTGATAGGTGTGCGTAATGGGTTAGAGATGGTGTGCATTAATAAGAGGGAGGAAGGGCACCATACGAAGATTGAAAGTGTTATATTATTATTAAATGATTTTTTGAATTCTAATAACAAAAAAAGTGATATATATATCGAATTTAAGAAAATTATGGTCAAAATAATCTCTTCCAAAGGGTTTTAGACAAAATCAAGTTAGAAATATAACCATATCTATTATCTCTAATACTCGGTTACACTAATTTAACATTTTCCATGTCCTCTTATATATTCATTATATATGGTTACCATAGATATAATAAAATTCCAAGAGACCCAAAAATGGGTAATTAATGAACTTTAAACATAATATATGTCATTAAGATGAATCATATATTATTGGGACAATTATATCATTTTTAAAAAAAATAATTTTATTTAAAACTCTTTTATGTCAATTTTTTTAATATTCGTAACATGACATTTTTAAAATAATTAACAAAATTATTCATTCTATAAAAATTAAATAATTCAAAAAAAAAATCTATAATCATCCAAAAAAAATCTGGATGGCATAAAAAGATTCAAAATAAATTGATATTAATTTTTACAATCACATTTATTAAATTGTTCATTAATAAGGTAATCACTGCATCCCCATTGTGTCATAAATAAATTTATTTATAAAAGTTCTAAAAATAAACATAAAATACCATGATGTAGGAAATAATTTTTTATTTATAATAACTATTTATAGTCAAATATATCCCTTATATATCCCCATCTAAAAATTTTATAATTAAAAGATACATGTTTAGGTTATATTCTCCTTAATGTTAATTTAAAAGTAGTTAAATATCATTTTCACACAGAAGTGGCTCCATGGGGTCCTAAAATTTATCCAAGGAATTCCATGGCTAGAAATATCTCATACAATAGGGATAAGAAATGTTTTAGGAATTTTTATTATTATAATAATAATATATTTTACCCTTATTTATGGGATTTACCATTTAACCATGGAGAATAAAATGTTTACTTAGGATACTATTCATATTGTTTCAAAAATAAATAGTACATATTTAAAAAATTTGGACCTCCTAATTCCAATTTGGAATCCATTTTTAAAAATTCTCATAACATAAGTTGCAGAAATTAATTAAAAATTAATTTTTGTTGTCAAAACCAAAAAAGCTTCTTTTTAAGAAGTATAAAATATTAAAATATTAACATGTGTTTATGTCCAATTTGAAACTGAAAATTTTCAAATTACTAACATTAGATTATATGATAAAAAATATAATCCAATTAATATTTAAAACCAATTAAATTTTCAATCTAACATAATAAATAATTTGGATTAAAAGGCTTTTGGATTAAAAATGCAGTATTTTTCACTATTCATTAAAAAAATGATCTTTAACAGAAATATAAAAAAATATAATCCAAAGTAAATTATAAATTTACACTTATAAATAAAAAGTTTATTTTATAAAATAAATCATATAAAGTTGTTAAAAGGTATATTTAAATAATTTTTCCTCTCATAAAGGCGGGTAATACTACATTTTTACAAAAATAATTCTTTTATCCAAAAAAATGAATTTATTATTATATCAAATCTAGAAAAAATATATGATAAATTTAAAAAAATTAAATTTAACATATATCATACATTTTTATTTAAATAGAAATTCATAATGTGTGATATGAAACACAATTATTCTCTTTTAAATAGGTTTTCATAAAAACACATCAATTATATTCCCATTGGATATATTTCCATGTCTAATTTATTTGGTAATAAATGAATCATAACATAAACATGTATAAGAAGTAGTTTCAAATTCATTTTCTACTAGTCATTCCCTCCTATTCTAATTGCAATGTGTTAACTATCATATAAAATAATTATAGAATTATTGTATTATTGTCTAGTATAACTCAATATTGGTGTGAAATTTAAGATTTCGGAGAACCAGTAGTGTTGTGCCGAGTATGAGTATAAGGAAAAAGTCCCCTTTATCTAAAAAATTAATATCATATAATAGAAATTGAAATGTATTATTCTATAAATACCATGGGCCTTACACAGATAGATTCAATTCTTTAGCTAAACAAATATATGGTTTATCGTCAATGAATATCTCTAGCATAGTTAATTACCTCTAATATTGTAACTATCCTTATTATTGTTCCAATCAAAGAAGTTTCATACATTAATTAATATGTTTTCTAAATTTGACCTCAATGACATGTTTTATAATGATTATATACTTTAACTATAATAGAGTTTTTTATCTTATGAGTTTCATGTTTTAAAATTATTTAATAAGTATTTTTATTACATTTGATCCTAATAATTGAGGAGAAATTATTATATTTCATCATTTCCATTAGTGGTATAGGATATTTAATTTACAATGTAATGATCCAAAATTAGTATCATCTTACCAATTGAATATTTAGGTAATAAATAAATCCAGTCATATCATGTATAACTCTTTTATGGATAAGAATAAAATAATTTTCATAATGCATCATATAGATAAACACATCATCATAGCTTGTTTATCTTATATCATTAGATTTACATATTAGTGTAATAAAAAAATTACAAAAATAAATAACCAAACTCTTATGGATAATTTATTAATTTATTGTATTATAAAATATAATATTAGGTTACATATATTTAGTGTGAAACTATTAGGTTATATGATCATGTTATTGAAAAGTTAACAATTTGCATAGAATATAACACATATTATTTCAATTGCATTTAAATCTCATATTCTTATCTCATGTATTCCTTCTTTATGTATGAAAAATTATTATTATTTTCTATTAAATCTTTATTCACTATACGAAATTAATATGTTCAAACCATATTGATGTGTAACTATTATAGCTACGCATTTCTTTTGTTACAGACACAAATTAAAATTGAAAAATATATATACCCATCAAAATGAATCCAACGAATATGGAGTATGAAACACTTACACGAAAATTCATGGAATACTGTGCAATAGAAAATCCTCACAAGAGTAATCAAATAGTGATATTGATAGAAAACCCGCACATTTTTTCATAAGGACTACCCCTCATCTACAAATAGTAGTCCAACCAAATTTTCACTACCCATTGTTACTTTATTCCAGAGATATCTTAATCACATCACTATTAAGAAACCTAATGTTCATAAATTTTTACAAACCTTAAAATACAAACTTTCAACCAAATATAATCCTAAGTAAAAGTGTAGGAAAACTAAATCAATTATCATATATAGATTTTATCTCTATAGATATATGTATTGAAAGATATAAAATCATTTTAACACTTTAAATTAATGATTATTTCCATTAATAATAAAAAAAATATTTCCATGGATAAAAAAATTAAATAAAATAATAATAAGTTACAATATTTAAACATGAGATATACTATTAATGAAAAATCTATAAACAATGAAAATTATTGAAATATTATAATTTTTCCATTCATCATTTTAATTATATATTTAAAATATATCCATGTTACATTCAATTATAATATTAAAATATTCATATTATTGATTATAATAAATTTTCTTTATAAATATTATATATTAAATATAAATATTTAATATAAGAACAATTCATAAATAATGAATGCATTAAAAATATAAGACTTCTATTATTATGAAAACCATTTTCATAAGAATTATGAAAATTCATTTTTATATGTTTTAGATATTTTTCTCAAATTAGTAATTGTTCAATTTGAACTCTTCAAATTAAACAATGAAAATCATTCAAATGTTTAAATATACCCTCATTATATTTTCCTTCATTTTATCAATTATAAATTTTTATAAAAAAAATTACATAATAATTTTATATACATATTATAATTCATTCAATATAAATTCAAAATGTATTTAATGGTAAAATTTAATATTTTCAATATTTAATTAAGAAATATTTCACAAATATTAATTAATTTAAAAAAATTTATAATCATTACATTTATAAAAACATTATAAATTAAATAAATATCCCAAAATAGACTTTTAATATTTTTGAATTAATTTATGAATAATTTAATATTTTAAATATTTTAAATTTAGAGTGATAATATTTTTCTAGGAATTTAGTACTCTACAATAACTATCATTATCATAAGTTGTGATTCACATCATTTTATACCATATAATATTGTATATAGATGATGACATCTGATATAATGGTATCTCTTATATCATAATAACAATATAATGCTCTATTTTTTGACCTAGGTAAGATAAAATAAAGCCAACATATTCGACATGTTCCTATATTGTACACTATAATATTATTTACACTTATGTATTTTTTATTTCCTACTAAAATCTATTATTTCAAATTGTGAGACATTATCAAGACATAATATATCAATATCCAAATTCAAACCAGATTTCTAATCCATTATCAATTTAGAAATACAAAACATTATTCGAAATGGATATCTATTAGTTCATAATTTTCTAATTTTTTTCAAGAATCATGAATTGTGATGAACCTTTTATAAAAATAATTGATTAATAATGATCAATTAATACTTATAATGGTTATGCAATTAAAATAGAAACATGAATCTTAATATCATTATTTTATGACAAATTAATATATATATATATATATATATATTAAAATTTTATGATTGTGTTCCTTTCACTAATAATGTCTGTTATTGTTGAGTTTCAATCACTTCATGATGATGTTAACATTGAACCACCAAATGAATTTTCCATCTATAGTGTATCTATGAATCAAATTAATCATCCGTTACCTGGTTTGTATATTACTTGTAACCATGATATGCTAGTATCTCTTGAATGTTGTGGAAAGATATGGATGAGATCTCACGAGAGACTGATAGAATCTATTGGATACATGGGTTAACCAGCACACCCAAAATAATGGATACAATTTACACACACACACACACACACACACACACACACACATATATATATATATATATATATATATTTTAGAAACATCCAATGTTTTGATTCATTTACTCATTCTTTACAAAACATATAATTAAATGGAATGGGTCAAAACTCCTCTTAAACCTCAACCATTAATTATCCCATATATTTTACCATATTAAGCGAATCTATTGATGATAACCTTATATGGAATATTTTATGGATGATAATGAATATCATTTTACATTACATAATAATGGTTTCATATGATTAAATAATATCCAAAATATTTTGATATCTTTATGTCATATAGTAAAATATTGCTAATGAAAATAGAAGTATTTTTTTACTATATGTATATCACACTATACGATATCCACAACCTAAGAACATAGTAATCCTTATCTATTAACATGTAAAAACATATGATATATATATATAATGAAATGTGATGTATCATAATAACATTTTATCATTTAATTTATTTAGGTAATATCTTTTTGAATTCAAATAGGTTAATGTTCATGTGGATTCACATAGAGAGGAATATTAATGAAGATATGTCCTTATACAAGAATGAATTTGATGAATTTATGATATTCATTGAAGATACTATAAAGGTGTCATGTGGTAATACATATATGTATGAAATTTATATTTTGTTATTCTTTTCATATAACATCATATAAGACATAGAGATATCATATTACAACTATAATGGATAGTCATAGTGTATGTCATAATTTATTTATGGAAATGATATTTGAATAATCATATTTTATGATTTAAAATAAAACACTATAACTGTTATTGGAAGAAAAATGTAAAATTTTGATATTAAAATATCTTCCACATAAGCTAAAATTGATGAATAAAATTATTATAAATAGTATGGGGGGATACACAATTGATGAGCACTACTAGTGTTTTAAAAAAAATCTATTACTAGAATGTTATGTATCATTAATAATGTTTCATAAAAGTATTAGGAGTGTGTAGATGAGAATATGAAGATTGTAGTATCAATTTTAATGGTGTTATTTCTGTACTATATTTTTATACTAAATATCTAATATATATCTTCATATTTTATCTTTTTAATCGATAGATATTAGATTATTGTAGTTGTATGGTGGTTCTTACCCAAGAATAAAGTGAATTAGTTAGCCCATGGATACACTATATAAGGAGGAACCTGTTTTATTCTCTATAGAGATCATCATCATCAACAATGACTAATGAAAATAATCAACAATAATCACTAGTAAAATTAAATTGTTCATTATTTTGTTTATATATAGATTGGGTTTTTTATATCATAGTGGTCTTGAAATTGTGGTCTCTACTATAATATTATGTATTGAACTAGAGTTATTAAATCCTAAAAAACCTAAAAATATATGGATTTAATATTACATAATCATAATTTTCTAAATTTCCATCATTGTTTTTGATAAAATCATTTCATTAAAATATTCTTAGATGTGTCAAATTTATATGTTTTTCATATAATATCTCATTTATAGTCACATTAAAACCTATATTTAATTATGATTCACTACAAGAAATTAAAGATATATCCACAGACATAATTCCATAGTTTTATTGGTCCATGCCTATATGTTCCTAATTCCCACGGTTTAATTAAACCACCTTGGCTATACCACAACTGTCAAATTTGTCTTCCAGATTTTTCCATATTTTGTATTGGGATCGTCCTCCCCTGATTCACTACTCTCTTCACGGTGCTCTCCCCAGCAAATTCCCCTCACCAACCTCTCTTCACCGCGACACCCTCCTCCTCTATAGCTTATCCTCAATGACGACTTCTCCTCCTAAATGAATTCCCATCCCTAACCTCTCCTCACCACTATGCCCTCCTCCACAATGAATTATCTTTCCCGACCTCTCCTCACCATGATGCCCTCCTTTCCGTTGAACTCTCTCACCATGACACCCTCCTCCTTCATGAACTATCTCACAGTGGAACCCTCCTGTCTAGAGACCCATCTCACTGTGGTACCCTCTATTCTGACGACCTGTCACTACGACGCCCTCCTCCCAAACCCTTCTAATCAACGTAGGTATTTTATACCATATTATTTGGTCAATGGTCTGATTTTAAGGTTGTACTGTGATTTTAATTTCATTTGATTCTAATTTAGATCTCCCTTCCCCTTGAATATAGGTAATATGGGGTTAAAAAATCCTTTAATGATGGATTTATATCTACCCAGTCATTGTCAGGATTCCTCATGGGATGAATTAATTTTTACCTCTCATACAATGATGCATTACAAGATGAAAATGAATTGATTAATTTAGGTATTATTGATAGAATATTATCCATGAAAAAAATCATGTTGAGGCATAATGTATATCAAAAAATGTATTTTATCAGGTTATTTATATTGTTATTCCTCATGATAATTCTTGGGTTATATCACATGTAATATAAGTTGTTGAAATAAAATTGAAGGTATTAATGATATTCATGATCCATGAGGGTCAGATAATCTAATTTTATTTGACATGGGTTATCCACATGAGAGGAATCAAATATTGATGGTTGATAAGTCCCCTCTATTTTGGTGAACTCCCATTATGGTATATATAGTCCATCCCCATGATGTATCACATGATTATAAAACCACATCTATGTAACATAATATTGATTTTCTTATAATTATCTATTTCAAAATCATATTAATTGCATCTATTCTCAGTGAAAAGAGAATGAAATCATTAATGTGGTGGGTATGACATATCCATGAAATTTACATTTTTATTGTCCATGCCTTCTATGTCATGAAATATCTAAATATTTTTAAGATCTTTAAGATATTTAATATACCTCTTAAACCATGTGAAAACTTGTTCATCACATACTTTAGGGGGAACCATATTTTGGTTGGATATTATATAATTTTTTTCATGATATATGTTATCAATATGGATAATTATAATAAAATTCAATTATGTAATATGAATACTTATGACCAAATCCTCTTTACTTTATTAGTGGGATTCATTTCCATAAAACTATTATTAAGTGGAAGAATCAACTATATTGATATTTTCAATCTTGGTAGTCCATTTTAGATAATGATCACTATGATGTTCTTTTATCTCTCTCTATTAAATGATCCATCAAGAGAGGTTTTTGATATGTAAATGTGTGGGACTTTTCAATGGATTACATTAAACTAGATCCTAATGGGGGAGGATGATCATAAGGTGGATGGAGCCAAGATAATTATTCCACCATTATGACTACCATTGAAGATGAAATGGTTGTAATAATATTCGTGTAATTACGGGGTGTGTTTTTTTATAACACTACAGAGGTAGTTTCGTCCCCGATATTTATTTCGGTTTGGACTTCAACTAGGGAATGAGTTTGGTGTATTGCATTTTTTTGGGTGAATAGTTCACATGAGTAGGGTTTTCTTTATGGTGGAATGTTTTTTTCCTAAATTGGAGGCATGTTTAACCTTATTGGATTGATAATTCATGAGTCTATTAATAGATTTTCCTATCCGGTATTTTGTTTCAATGATTTAGGAATTTAATTATTTATTCATGTAGAAAAAATTTAATATATGGAGCTAGGACCTAAGACCTATTAGTGGGGTGCAGTGTGAAGGAGGGGGGAAGGGGGTGCAGGGGGAGGGGGGTATCCAGGAGGGGGTGCTTGGGGTTGGGGTTTGGGGTGAAGTGTGCAGTGGGTGTGGGGGTAGAGTGGGAGTTGGTGTCTAGGAGGAGGTAGTGTGTAGGGAGGGGGCACGAGGTGTAGGGGTGGGGGGATGTCCCAGAGGGGAGTGGGAGTTGGGGGGGGGGGCAGTGTTCAGGGAACATGGGGTGTATGGGTGTAGGGGAGGGGGCATGGGGTGAAGGGGGGAGGTGGGTTGTCATGGTGGGGGCGTCCGGGGTTGAGGTTGGGGGGATCTATACAGGGAGTGCAGGGGGAGGGATGTTGTCTAGGAGGAGGGGTGGGAGGTTTGGGCAGTGTTCATGGGGTGTGGGGGTGGAGGGGGGAGATGTTGAAATGTGTGGGGGTGCAGGGGGATGTCCAAGGAGAAGTGTGTAGGGAGGGGTAGGGGTGTGGGGTCCAAGGGGAGGAATTTCCAAGGGGGGTCCAAGAGTGGGGTATTGTGCACGGAAGTGGGTAGATGGTGCAAGGGGAGGGGGTTTTCTATAAGGGGTTAAGGGGAATGAGGTAATTCTATTAAAACATAAAAGGTCACTATTCAAACATCTATGTTTTAATGTGGTTGTTAGATGTACACCAAAATAATCATATGTGGTCAAAAAAAGGTGGGATTATTAACTATTTTTTTAATTTGATTATTTAAGAATTACCTTAACCATTATATTTGTTATGATTTTTTATTGAAATGTTATTGATGGATACTTATAATATTAAAAAATAATAGATATAATGTTAAGTAATTTCCTTGTTTATTTATTTATTGTATGTTTATATCCCTCAGAATGGATAGATACTAGATGAACAACGTTGATCAGATCAGTAATGAATTTCAGAAGAAGTTATGATATTTAATGGATATTTCATTAACTAATGATTCAAATGGTGGATTGATTCGATACCCATGTTTTTATTGTGTTGGAATAACATGGTTAAATCATGAGGTAGTGAGTAACCATTTCATTAAAAAAAATCAAGAAAATATCTAATTTGTCGAATCAAAGTGGGGAAAAAGCACAAGTGGTGAATGACATCGATTCATCCGAATGTGTTGGTATGAAAAATCATATTTCTGATTGGAATCCTTTTGATTCTGAAACCAGATCCTCATGTAGACTAGTGAAAGAGGAAAATAATTCTAGAACAAATTTTTCATCTATTAATCATGAAGATGACGTTGAGAGTGTCAGAAAGTTGACGGAAGATAAAAATTCCCTATTATATCAGGCATGTTAAAAAATGAGCAA
Source organism: Viscum album (assembly GCA_963277665.1). Classification (NCBI taxonomy): domain Eukaryota; kingdom Viridiplantae; phylum Streptophyta; class Magnoliopsida; order Santalales; family Viscaceae; genus Viscum; species Viscum album. The sequence continues at coordinate 687,260,336 of OY728119.1, read as the reverse complement.
ACTTGTGTTTTTAATGCAATCATATCATGGAAAAATAATATATGGATTTAGTAATATTACAGTGAAAATTCTCCTTATATTTATTAAGGATTTACAACCTGATGATGCATGTATTCTAGAAAATGATTACATGGCATCAAAGTTGGTTAATTTTTTTGTATTTTCATCTATTAAGATTCATTCTTTCCCCAAATATTGTTGACTTTTATAGAAGGAAAATATAGATTTGAGTTATTGAAAATAGTTTGGAACATTATGGTTGAAGAAAAATAAATACGGAACCCAATCTTGCATACCAAAGAATGTGATGTGGAACTTCCCTTTAATTCTCAGGAATTAAAAACTTTTTATGTCAGAACAAATGGAAAACAATATGATATGTAATTAAGATTAATGAAATAAAGATAAATATAAAATAGTTCATCATGTAGATGGGTTGGCATGGAAGAAATTTGATAGGTTATATCATGATTTAGCAGCTGACCCACGAAATGTTATGTTGGGATTATCCTGTGAGGTTTTCAAACCATTTCTCCAAATGAATACTACAAATTGTAGTTGGACTATTTTCACTCAAGTTTATAACATTCCTTTATATATGTGTATAATGAAGCCATTTAATATCATTAGTATATTGATATTTGGACCAAGTGATCCTTGAAATTATATTGATATATACCTGCAGCAATTAATTGAAGAGTTAAAGAAGCTTTTGATTGTTTGTGAACAAGCGTATGATGCATTCAGGTTGTAGTACTTTATGTTTCATGTAGCTTTATTATGGATGATAAATGATTTCCTTGCCTACGGAATTATGTAAGGTTGGATTACTAAAGGAAAATTATCCTACTGTATTTTATGAAAAATACATTTTTCTAAATATTAATGTTTCGATGAAGATTTAGTTTCATAGTGCATTGAAGATATATATCGATGGATCATCCATACATGAAAAATAGAAGACTGTTTGATAATGTTGTTAGGACAGATGAGACACCTAAATGAATGTCAGGTAATTATATTGTGAATGAACATGATGATTAGAATTATGTTCTTGGAAAAAGTCAATCAAATATAAGAATGCGAAAATAATTAAATTCGAATTCTATAGAAATTGGATAAAGAAAATTATATTATTTGATTTCCTATATTAGCCATTTAATTTATTGCATCATTTTTTGGATGTAACAAATATTGAGAAAAAAATGTGAGATGTTACCTGCTACTATTTTAAATGTCAAAGGAAAAACAAAAGACGATTTTCAGTTTCATCGTGATTTGATGGATTGGGGTATAAGAGAAAAACATCATACTGAGTTAATTGGTCAAAATAATTGGAAATTCCCTATTGCCTATTATTCAATATAAAATGTGGAGAAGAAACAATTTCATCAGGTATTGCAATGTTTGAAGGTTCCAGATAGTTATTAATGTAATATTTCAAAAAGGGTGAATACATATGATGTGAATATAAAATCTCTTAAAACCCATGATTTCTAGGTCTTGTTACATGATTTGAATTCTATTTACATTAGTAATGTACTTTCACAAAATGTTAGAGTTGTTGTGATCATGTAATGCCATTGTTATCCAGACCTTTCTGCCAAAATACTAAGCAAAAGTGTTGTTCAGAAATTGCAGAGAGATGCAGCGATTATTCTTTGCAACTTGGAGAAACATTTCCTACGGTATTTATTCACATGTTTGTTACATATAACTATGTATCTTACCACAAAAGTTTTTTTGGTGGTCATGTTTTGAGTCAGTGGATGTATTTTATAGAAATAATTAGGTTTACATAGAAATCTTTTGTGAGAAGTAAATATCACAACGGATCCTCTATTGTGAAATTTTATTCATCAGAAGAATACAGGGATTTCTATTTTTCATACTTGGATAATGTCACAACGAGGTCTAATTGGCTAATGATAACTGGGTTTGAGTAATATGATCACATTGATCCTGCACTCCCTTCACTACCCCAAATAGGGGGGATATCTGGATCGTACTCTTTGTGTACTTTAAGAATAGAAGAGTGGGAAATGGCTCATCTAAGGATATTATTCAACTGTGGTGTGCTTGAAGATTATACCAAGTAAGTAAACTAAAAAATATTCATTTTTTCATTATGTTATTTTTTCGTATCTTCTAGAATTTTTTATCTTTCATATTTGTATAGAACATTTATAAATTAAAAAAAAGTGACAACAATCTCTCTCTATTAAGAGGAAGGAACTATTGCACTGCAAATAATTTAATTCCTGCTTAAAGTCAATTGTAATAGATCTTTTTTCTTCTCATAACATAATCACATATCATTTTTTAATATTTAATGTTTGTATCATTTAGTTTTTAACTCTACCAATTAATGAAGTATCTGATGAAGTAAGAGCATTGTCTTTTGTTCCAAATGGCGTGGTATGTGATTGTAAATCAATGGTTTTCAATGGATTTAAATTTTTTTTAAATAGGTTTTCAAAAAAATGGCAACACAGCATGATGGTATCACTTTAAGCACCACAATAGATTTTAATGCAAGTGCATCAAAAATACATCCTCTGTTAGAAAATATATCATAGTAAGGTGTATTTGAAAAAAATCGTTTCACTAGATTACTATGCACACATTCGTGTCGCAATGATGAAATGCAAGTGGTTTGATAAAATGACTCTACAAGGAATTCATATTGATAACTGTGTATTTAGAGTGATTGATACGAATCACAAAATTCACATCGATGAACCTTATATTCTTACGTCATAGTCTAGACATCTGTTTAATGTAACTTCCCTATTACAACAACAATTTGTTGTTATTTTTGATGTCATTCGTAGACATATTTTTGATGAATACATGGATGAAAATTATGTAGTGGATGAATCTATCAGTATTTAATCGAATGTTGCATTTGATAACATCAATGACTCAATTTATAGAATATATTGTGAACCGGAAATTTTCACAGAGCACACATAATATTGACACATTTGTAAGTATATACCTGACATTATCATAATATGGTTTGTTTTTTTAAACATCCATACACGATATCAAATTAATTAGTATATTTTATAACATTATTTAATATAAAACTATTTATAGTCTGAAAAATTTATATTTAAGAACCAATCTAGTAATTCTTGAACATAAATAAATCATGATATTTTATCAATATAAATATCACATTTAAAAGGTATCTCATTGTTTTATGATACAATTTTATTATGTACCATGTTTTATTATTAATATATATTTGAGAATATAATGTTAAATTTTAATGTCAAAATGGCTGAATATGATGATATTTGAAGAAATAGAAAAATACAATGAAATGAACAATATTTATCTCATCTGGACAAAACTATAAGTATTATTTATGTTGGAATATTATGGGTTTTCATCTTATTTATTTTCTATCATTGTTTTTTATTTTATCATCTATGTAATTTTAGGTTACTTCATTGAGTAGATATTTGGATTATACTATCGAGGCTGATAGTATGTAGGGGGTATTTATTCTACAGTTCATCCTACTACTATGCTGCTTGAGTCACCAGAAGGTCATTGTCCCATTATGCCACCTCTATATAATCCATACCCTCATTTTACTTATCCCTTTCTACATACACCTGCATCAGATGGTTGTTCTTAGACTCACATCCCTCTTTATATTCCATTGCCACCATCTATTGTACAGAGTACTGCTCCCCCATATATTTCACCACTATATCCATATTCATATGCACCCTCATCTATATAGGGTTATCTATTTACTGTACATAGTACTCATACTATAGGTATCCCACCTACCACAGAGGCTACTCCCCTCTAGACACTGCAGTTTAGGGGCCAGTAGATACCCCATCTACTGGTATGTGATTAAACATTACTATTAGTGATTAATGATAATTTCATATATATTATTATCCTTTATTATTTTTTCATGATTAGCTCCAGTATACACCAGATGGAAAGGCCGCACAAAAATGAGAGAGGTTTGGAATCGACACATGCAAATTTTTGTTGAATGCAATGAGGATGGAGCTATAATTAAAAAATAGTATGGAATGTAAATGCTTTACGGGAACACCTACAAGACACAACAATATCATTCCGGTTCAACCAATATGTTGGAGGGAATATGGAGAACAAATATAGGACAATGCATGGGTAGAGATATGGGTATGTAATGTTTATCAGCTTTTATATATATTAATTTATAATATTTTCTTAACAAATATTTTATCTATTATATCTTTGATATAATTTTCGTGATGGACAGAATTCCATGGCTACAAGGTTAGTGGATTTAAGTGAAATGTGGTGAGCGTACAACTATTAATTATATCTTGGTTGGAAAAAGGGAGTTGGCATGGAGCTTGAAGAGGTACCTGTGATTCATGATTTCCCACTATCACAATATAAAGAGATTATCAACAATTGTAAGAGTCCAGAGTGTAAGGAATTTGTTATATTAATATATATATTCATTTATTTATTTGAAAATGAGTTTAATTTATATTAATGAAATTATATAATTATCTGTTTTTAGGATAAATCAGTCACAAATAAAATATATAATAGTGGAATGAAACATGTTTATAATCGTGCACACATTTCACACCCAGATCATGAGCTAACACGCGTAATTTAATATTTAAAATACTAATCTTCATTTAGTGTATTTTTATTTACTTCCAATATTGATTTATTTGGTTCTTTTTTCAAGAATAAATCATTGAATATCGAGGGTCGTGTTCGATGATCTCTTATTTTTGTAGAAGTAGAAAAATAAATATGGTACTATGACAAATACTAACACCACGATGGCGATAGTAAGTATAATTAAATTTTTTCGACTGAAGTAAATTCTTTATATTATTTTATCATATTAACTTTTGTTATATGTCAATCAACAGAATGATTTGGAGGCATTGGTAGAAAAAGAAATTAACAATTTTGGCCCAAACAATAATCTACATCAGGTATTAGGTGATGAACATCAGGGAAGAGTGCCCTATCAACCTAATAAAAAGATTGCACCATCTTTATACTGGTCTACTAGCACCCATTCTTCAAGTACCTATTCTTTTTTTGTCACAGTGGAAAAGATGAATTCCACAATCCAAGAAAATACTCAAAAGGTAGTAAAGGAGATATTTGAAAATATGATGCATGTAATGTCTACCATTTCATCAACACTGTCACCAAAAGTTTCATCTTTAGTTGACTCATGGTTGATTACGATGAGTTCTAGTAAGGTATATTCTTATTCTAGGGCCAGAGATGGAGTTGGAGCTGTAGCTGGAGCCGGTCCTAGTATCGGTGCTGGTACTGATTCTGATGTTGATGGTGATGTTGGTGGCATGGGAGATGTTGATGGTGTTTCAATAGGCGGCATGAATGAGGGTTATAATGAATATGATGATACTGATATTGAGACTCACTGTTGATGTGAATTGTATTTTTGGATTGTTAATATGTGTAATTTTATTATGTAGTGATGTTTGATTATTGTAATACTAAATTGTATTGTTGTGTTTCTGACTGTTTATGAATTTTAATATTGGCACACCTGCGCCAATATGTAGTAGAAATTTCTATTTTTTCATGAGGTGTACACTCTATTAGTTTCACTGATCATATTGTGTGTTTTATGACTTGTACTGGTATGCAGCATAGAAATACATTTTATAAAGATAACCAATAAGAAAACATAGTTGATGAAATTGAATTTCTCCCACAACATTCAATAGAGATTGACGTGAATATAATATTTAGGAGGTAATGGTTATTTTATACCATTTTTTCCAAGAAATTTGTAACTATTTGTTTTGTTTTTAATAAAATTGACTTGGCATACACCGTGCTTACAGAAGTGATGTTTTTGAGTTTACTCTTGAGTGTGAAATATTAGATCATCTGAACATTGGTCTATATCATGGTTGGATAGTTGATCCTCGTGTATGCTCTTTTGAATCTTGTACCTTTATATTTTGTTTGTAAAAAATGATACATTATATTCATAACTTTTTTATATTTAATAATTTGGAATATATTAATATTGGTTAATGAAATAGGTTTAATATGAATTGAAAATGGATATATCTAATCGTATAAAAAATTCTATGAGGATAAGAAATGAATGTATCTAGAAACGTAGTAGATAACATACAATTTATTAGAAAATGAACTGAAAAATAGATAATTCTTCTTTTTTATTATCTTGACCCTTATCCACTATATAATCTATGCCTTACTCAGATTCACTCAGTTTCCCTTAAGTTATAAATGAATAGGGAGTCTACATCATTTTATAAGGATCTCCACACCCTTCTTGAACTAATTTCCCTTATCAATTTTTTCATTCCCTAAAAAAATAATATCTTTTGTGTCTTAATAGGATACATATATCTAATTACATTAGATTATTATTGTAAGAATGGCTACAATAACATCTTTTCACACAATTGAATAGCTTGGTTGGATCATGTATAATACAGTACATTTAGGAACTCTTACTTTTACCCATATAGTATCATTCCTGATACATCTTTTCTTATTTCCACTTCCTAATACTAGAAGTGTCTCCCATTATAATGATAGAAAACTTAGTCAAGGGCCTTATATAGAGTTGAAATTATCATTCTACCTATCCTCATATATACCATTCTTGATCATCAATTCCCTACACGACACATTTGTGCATGATTTCATATCAAATATCCTTACCTATAATTTGATATCCAGATGGAATATTAACTACATCATGTGAAACTTTTGGAATGTGATTGTAGCCAAAATTCAGGAAAATCATAACATCTCTATGAAAAAAAATATTACACAAAGTCAATTCTAAGGTTCTTATACATCTACATAAACACATGGTAATAGTCCAACTTCATCAGGTTAGTAATTTATTTTTCATGGAAAACTTCCATTATTGTTTTCTATGAATGATCACCTGAATTCTATGTTGATTAATTTTATTCCACCATCAAATGGTTTATTTATGGAAAATGGATATCTCTAGTATTACTCTCCCATCCATAGATTTCTGGACCCGAGAAAAAATGCACTTGTTGTTTTCTATCGAATCATTTGCATCTTACATGCCTATAATACATAGAAAGCGTAGTGGATGTGGGAGATAGAACACCTGATTATGTCTAGCCATGGAATTGAGATTGATTCCACCTTAAGTAAGAACAATATAATAAAATTATTATTAATTTAGTTCTACATCATGAGTCACAAACGACTGTATAAGGTGGGGGGCAGGGTTTGGGTTTGCAAAGGTGCAGGGGTGTTTCCAAGGGGGAAGGGGGTGGGAGAAGTGGTGTTGTCTAAAGGGTTGGAGGGGGGTGTTTAAGTGGGAGGGAGTGCCAGGGGCAGGGGTTATACAGGGGGTGGTGGCAAGGGTGGGTTGTGCAGGGGGGAAGGGGTGTGCAAGGAGGGAGGGGGAGGGTTGGAAGGGGGAAGGGGTTCTGCGGGGGGGGGGGTGTTCAGGGGGGGTGTGCAAGGGGATATGGTGGAGAGGGGGTTCAGTCTAGGGGTGGGAGGGGGTGTTCAGGGGGGTGGGAATTAGTGGTTTCATTTATATGAATTCTTTTTCATTAAAATTAAAACTCTCCAACATTTTAAGACTACACACATGGTCGTTGAATGCTCAATTGATCAAAACAGAAATGTCAAAGTAATTTCACTATTTTGGGTTACCTGATGGATTTTCCATTTCAATCATATGTTGATTTGGATACATGTATTTTTTTGTTATGGAACTCTGCTATTTAGATAACCAGCAACGAAACATCTACTATTCTTATGCATGTGATAATATATATAAGGATAATATTCTCGGTGGCATGACTCCTTTGATGTAGAGTCCCTCTCTTATCCTCTTTAATTAATGAATTTTCTAAATTTAATTTAGCTTCTTTCTTAATTAATCTTTTTTATATTTCAATAATTAATCAAATGGTAGTTAAAATAATTGTTTCTTTTGATTATGAAATCTTGTTCTGGTAATAAAACCCCTCCAACGGTGGTGTGATGTTTTCCAAAACTCACAGTGGTAGTTTATGCTTATATATATTCTTAGAAATTATTGCATTTATGTTTTCCATTTTAATCCTTACCCCTTCATATCTCATTTGAAATAACACAAGCATCTCCGATGATTTGTTTGACTAACATGGTGGTGTGAAGGGGTAGGGGACGTTCAAGGGGGGTGTGATGGGGGGTCTGTCTAGGGAGGTGTCTGTCCGGGGGGGGTGTAATGGGGTTGTCCAGTGTGGGCATGGGGTGTAGGAAGGATGTCTAGGGATGTTCAAGGGTTGTCTAGGGGGCATGTGGCTGCAGGGTGGATCTCCAGGGGGCCACAAGGGTTGTCTATGGGGGTTAGGGGGTTGTCCAGGGGGTGACTGGGGCTGGTTGTTGTGAATTAATGGCTTATTTTTTAAGAATTCATTTTCTTTCGATTTCATACAAAACTAATTGTTAAGAATACACACCTAATGAATAATTAATCCACTATAGGATAATATTTAATCTTTCTCAATGAACTTGTTGTTCAGATATGATCTTTTACACTTAATGTATCTCATAAAATAATTTAAGATGATTGTATCCTTTTATCAATTAATTATTATGACATGTAATGACCAATTTCCTTAGTGAAACAAATCTCAGAACATGATTAATTCTACCTAATGTAATGGCCTCAAAAAAATGCATGAAATAGGGTCACATAATGTTCTTCAATATTTAATTTAATATAGGACATTCACAATATCGAATCACTTCTTAAAGAATCATCAAATCAATTTAATTAGGTTCACTTGTTGAATGGTATGCATGTAATCCAAAACATTTACACAATTTTTTAAATACTATATTACATTAAGTGTCATTAAATAACTTGTTTTAGGTATGTCAATTATGCTTGCATGAATTTATGGGTAGCATGAAACCCTTGTCTTTCTTCCATTTTTTTGTATTATGAAAAGTGCCTGATCAAATAAAGGATATGTGATCTATTCACTATCATTTAGTGACCCATGTGTGGCTCACCAGATGTTTTTTCATAAGTCAAATGATTCTTTGTTAGATATCAATATTTTTTTGTGGGTTTTCTTCTCAATGTCTTCACAAGCTCTGGATTTCTTGAGTGTATGTTTTTTCATGATAGGTTGTGTGTGTGGATAGGGATGAATGCTATCTAGAGAACCAAAATAAATCATATCCCATTATTTTGTATTTGATAATTTATATGAGGATCTTCTTGTGAGTGGCTTGACTCCTTTTAGGTAGAGTCCCTCACATAGCCACATTAATTCAAGAATTCTCTTAATTGCATTTAGCTACCTTCTTGATTCTACTTTTTTATATTAAAATTCCATTCTCAACAAAGTGTTAGTTAAAAAATTATTTTGTTTCATAAAAAATCATGCTGTTTTAATAAAAACCATCCTATTTAGGTGTGTTGTCTACGAATACTCATAGTGGTAGTTTATGCTTATATAGATTGATTGACATTAATGAATTTGTGTTTTCCATTTTAATCCTTACCCTTTATTCTCTCACTTGAGACCCCAGGATCACCTCCAAAATATTTTTGGTCTTATAAGGGGTTGTGCATGGGGAAGGGGTTGTGTAAGGTGTGGTGGGCGTGTGTGCTGGGGGGGTCTTCCTAGGGAGGGGGCATGGCGGGGGGGGGGGGGGGGGAAAGGTGGTGCTAGGAGGGGGGTGGTGGGATACTGTAAGAGTAGGGGGAAAGGGGGCTATCCAAGGGGTGCACGGGGGCTGTCCAGGGGGGTATAGGGGTTCAGGGTGGCAGTCCAGGGGGTGAAAGGGATTTCTAGGGGTGTCATAGGCTATCTAGGGGGGAATGAGGGTGCAGGGGGGAAGTCCAGGGGTGCAAGGGAAGTCCAAGGGGTGAAAGGGGGTTGCCCAGGGGGTATTGTGGTGGGACACTATAAGAGTTGGGGGGGAAGGAGGTGTCCAGGGGGTGCAAGGGGGCTGTCCAGGGGTGCATGGGGGTGCAGGGGGGCTGTCTATGGGAGTGTAAGGGCTGTCCAGGGGGTTTTCCAGGGGGTGCAATGGTTCTCAAGGGCAAGGGGGATGTCGAGGGTGGTATGGGGGAGAGGGGGATGTCTATGGGGGTGGAAGGGCTATCCATGGGGTGCAAAGGGGGTGCATGGAGGTACGGCGGGGGGGGGGGGGGGGTGTAAAGGAGTGCTAGGGGCTGTCCAGGTGGTGAAAGGGGATGTCCAGGGGTTACAAGTGGGATTTTTAGGGGCTTGGGGTGCATGACGGCTCTCCAAGGGTGTGCAAGGGGGTAGTCCAGGGGTGTTCTCGGGGGTTCACGGGGACTACCCTTTGGGCTGAAAGGGGGATGTCTAGGGGAAAGGGGGTTCAGGGGGCATGGGGGGGAATTGGCCTATTCAAGGGGTGAAAGGGGATGCCCATGGGGGGCATTGGGGTGCAGAAGGGCTGATGGGGGGGTATGGGGATTTTTTTTATGAAATTTGATGCCCTAGATCCATGGTTTTGAACCGTGGTTGTAGACATATTTCCATGGTTTTAAACTATGGATAAAGCTATATGGCCACAGTTTTGAACTAGGGATATATGACTTGTGTGGATTAATATTATTCCATGGTTTTAAACTGTGGATAAAACCCTATATCCATGTTTAAAAACTGTTGATATAGAGCTATAGCGATGGTTTAAATTGTGTCTATAGGATTTTTTCTAGAGTACAAAATTGTGGCTATAGGTCTTTTCCTGTAGTCGTGCTAATACCAGCCATTCATTGAACCGTGGATATGAACTATATCCACGGTTTTGGGACTTATATTCATTATTTCCAACTATGGATATATACTAAATTTCCAGTAGTTATTGATTATGTATAATAATTTCTACATTCATAACAGCTTTTAAATTTTATTTTCATAATCTATATTCAACCAAAAAGAATTATTATCATGATTTTTATTTCCTTACTTAACATATTTACTAATAATTAATAAAATTTTACTATTGAAATATTCATTAAAATGATTCAATAATCATATAATTTTTTTCAACTCCATAAAATAAAATTTAATGTTATTTTTATTATAAAATGTTGTTTATTTTTTTCTTCCACATTGATCCTTAGCAGAGAATAGTTTTTTTATCCCATGACTTATTTATTCGAATATATTTTCGTTAATCATTAAATCCTTTTATTATCATTAATGAATACAAAAATATAACAAACATTTTTTTCATTTATGTTTCATTAAAAAATTTGTATGTATTCAAAATTTTCCATTCATGGAGTAAAAGTAAGAAATAATTTTTTTAAATTCATATATCGTCACTCTTTCCCCATCCCCTGACCACATCTTCTCCATATTTTCCATTAACTGAATACCTATTCCAATTGAATAATACTTCAATAATTAAAATATATAATTATGTCACACAAATTTTTTTTCCTTGAATTACACATAGATATATATATATATATATAACATTTAATTCATTAAATTCTATTCCATTAATATGAAATTTTATGTAATAATTTTCCTTTAAATAACAATCAGAGGAACATTTTATGGTATTATTATAATGAATCATGTCATTACAGATTAGTGGAACTAGAGAAAAACTAGAATCTGATGGAAATGAGTCTTGAGGAAATTTAAACCATTGATATAAGATTACAGGAAGTGAATTTGGGGTTATTAATAATGTCAAAATGGATTCTATTAATGTGTTGGTTCTGGTAGAAAATACCCCAAGTAAATTTTCTAGTCTAAAGAAAATGATCATGAGGAGAATGGTGATTATTATCATTAGGGGTATTACATTTGATGAAACTCGTTACATAGTTGGTATAAGAGGGGGTTTACTCATGATTTTCAATCATGTTTCTGGTGAAAGTGCAATAGGAGACCCGTAGGCATTATGGTACTTTTTAAAAAGAAAGTGTGTGACCAATTATTTTGGTTATCCCCGATTGATTCATTAAGGAATATCAGTTGGGTGGGGATATTTTTTAATGCTTCATCAACTTGTCATCAATAATATTCTATCATTTTATTTTTTAAGTATAGTTTTTCAATGCACTAGATTTTAGAGATATTACTATTCCACTTGACACCATTAATTCACAAAGGATAATTTTGATCACTTCTTGATCAGTGGGTTTTGTAGAATTATTCTTTTTTCATTTTACATATGGTCGATTATATAGGTCCTCTCTAATATTTACACTTTTTATACTATCCTTTTTTACCATTAATTTATGGATTTTTTAAGATATAATGATCCATTTAACCATAGAAGAGTGAAATCTATACTAAATAATGGGTCATTAGCATAAAATACTATGATTAATATTTATTGGCATGAAAATACATTATTGTATATAAATTTTATGAAATAAAATCATTTGATTGGTTTTTGAATATATTTCATAAATTTATATCTAAATTTACAAATTATTTGGTGTTGAATTGTAGTTATTATTATTATCATATGATAGTAATAGATTTCTGAAAAATTTCTATGAAATATTGATTATGGTTCTATTTGATTGCACCTCGTAATAATATTTTTTGGTTCATGAATAATTTAAATAAATTAATAAATTAATTATAAATTTTTGAATTTTAATTTAAACACTAATATTTATATTATTGAGATTTTAGTCATAATATATTATCTTCAGAGCATGATTGAAATTCATATCATCATAGAACATGGTAATATAAGTATGGATAAAGTTGGGGAAAACATGTAGAAATTTGGGTTATCTATTTAATATTTAGTAATATATATTCGTTTTTAGCATGATGATGTGTGATTTCATGAGTTATTTTGACCTATTTATTATAAATAAGGATTGAGATGTTGCAAAATTGTGAGTGATGTTGGTAAATGTATCTTACAATTATAATGATCAATCTGTGTTAGGTTATATGAGGGGAGGATCACCTATTTACTTAGTACACAAGGGGAATACATACTATTATTATTCAAATTATATGAACAAGAATTTAGGATAGAGATTAAATTGTAGTATAATGTGACGAACTATCAAAGAAATTAGATTATATCGAAGACTATTGATTGGTGATTGAAAATATTTATTGGTATAGAATTATTTAGAAACATCCCTTTTAACAATTCTTGGAGTCTTGCGTGCATTGTTTGAATATGACATGCCTCTTAAGTCTTTACATTCATTAATGATTATGTATATTTAGTTTATACTGGGAATTTGGTGATTTATGTTAGTTTTAGGTAATTAGAACCATCAGTGGTGAGTTTTATGTGATGATTTTATTCCTTGTTTCATGTTCCAAAATCATACATGGGATTTTAATACATAAAACATATGGGGGACTACCTAAATGGAATATATATCATTGGTGAGTTATAATCTTCTGGGTTGGTTATAGAATTTTCTTAGTAATGGGTTAAGCAACAAGTTGAAATTCGTGAGATAGATTTGAGTAACTCTAATGAAAATTTTTTTATTGGATTAAATTATATATAATCAAAAAATGGTGATAAATTTGTTTTATATCAGTAGTTGTAGGGTAGGTTCTAAGGGAATAATTAATGTAGATAATGGTTAATGAGATGGAATGATAATCAATTTAGCTAATCATTGATGGTGATTTGGTACATTTTATTGTGACTATATTCAATGTTGTATAGTTTTCTATAATTCTATATTATGTGATGAATAAGACAACATGGAAGGAAAATAGACATTCTATAAATGTTTTTAAAATTATAACATGCAAGAATTTTTAGATTACAATGGACATTTAATGCTTGGTCTATATATATATTTGTGTGTGTGTGTGTGTTTTTGGTTATGCTGATGTTGAGTTTGTTATTAATTATTGTGAGTCTATTATTCCTTTCTTAGGGTAGTTCTGATACAAGATACTAGAGGTCTGAGTAATGGATTTCATAATATTTTATTATTAGTGGTATATCATAATCTACCATTCGATTTTCATTTTTATCAAGTGTTTTGTGTCATGAACCGCCCATTGGTTATGTCATCATGTTAGTATTATCTAATGATCTATTATCTTGATATTCATCTCAAATGTGTTGAATCATGATCAACCTAATAATTACGTTATTAGTTATGGTTTATGTGTCATTATCCACCACCATTATGTGTATCAGATGATGGTATTCCGTGTTCTATGATTTGGTTAAATTAATTCATGATTATTTTGTGCTACATCCACCCAAAAATTAAAACAAATTACTCATATTGTGTCTCATTATCATCAATAAGGATATTAATTTATATAAGGTGTAGATTGATTGGTAGTTTTACTTGAAATCATTGATGTTTTATGTAGTTTTCAAACTAGTTATGGGTTGGGACACCTCCCTATTCCATGGTAAATATTGGAATATCATTAACACACTTACTACTTTAAAGGAATTAGGTAATGTCGAGTATCGAGGAGTCTTAGTTATCATATGATGACTCAACATAAGTTCTTTAGTTATATATTATTTACTTTATTTATTTTATCATAAATAATATTGAATATTTTTTATAATATGGTTTTCCCCATTTAGTTAGAATACTTTTTTTTATTGTCACACCCTACACATTCACATTGGATGACATATTTTCATGTCTCATATTTTTCTAGTATTATTGTGAAATATCAATACAATTACTTTTTAGATCATTCCATGAGAGAGAATGCAATTCTGAAGCTCCTTTTTCCTAGAATAAATGTTTGAAATATAATAAATATATTATAAAATATTCCAGCACTATTTTCTTGAAAAAGTGTAATATTTTATGAACAAATTCCTAGATCAGTAATCTAAGGGAACTATTGAGTTGATAATGGCTGTTTTACAATAGGAAAGACATAACATTCATTGGAGCATGACTTTTGGGAAAAATTCATTGTGATCACCTAATTGAATTAAAAAATTCAAATAATGTATATTATTAGAAATTATTGATGTAGTTTTGGGTGGATATTTAAATAGATAAATATGATGGAAATCTAGGGTTTGTCACATAATCATGGAACCTATTGAGGATCGTTGGAGAGAGCTCTGGGGAATCCTTTTTGATGAAAAATGAAAGAATTATAGTTTCATGATCGATGCTCCTTGGAGTCCAGGAATCTTTCCTATGATAATGATGCAACTATAATTCCTAACAATGAAAACGATCAAAATCAAGGTTGGACATTAATTTTAATTTTATTTATCCACTGTTCTTTATTTCTATGATGAACATAAATAAATTGATGATTTTACTAATTCATGTATCATGTGTATTGAGGGATTATATTATAATTGTGTGATTTTGATTTGAGATTAATATTTGTGATTATTTGTATATTATATTTTCATTATAATGAAAATGAATTGATATTTACATGAACATCGATCAAGGTTTGTTTCTGTTGTTTTAATTTTTAAATTTCTCATTTGATTCACCGTTCTACATGAACATCAATGTATTTTCCATCATTTTGATGATTCATTGAATAATAGATCATTTCACACAGTATTCATGGTGCAATGATCCAAAATAGTAGATTGGGCATTTATATGACTCGACAGAGGTGTGACAGTGGTAGCATCATATGGATAAGATCAGTATTAGAAACACCATGTCTTCTAAAAAGGTGTGTGAAAGATGATTCAGATGAGTGGAATTTATTTTCCAAATGTATTCAAACACTAGATTCTATATAATGGTCATAGAAGAGTTAGGCCAGAGTAGATTAGTGAGTTTCATCATGATTTAAGCCTCATTTCAAAGTTGTGATGGTGAAGGCATGAGAATTGGGAATAAGAAATAATATAAGGAAACCGTATTATATAAAAAACGATGTTCCCATGGAGGATTGTGGTGTCTAATTCATACAGTACGCATGCATGAGTTTGAGTACATGGGTTTCCTACATGTCATGTACACCCCCACATGGAATGTCCTATACCATGTATACATGATACTCTACGTAATGGTACACGGGCATGGGTACACAGGATAAAACCATGTACTGGAATAAAGATGTGGAACTAGGGTGTGACATCAAATATAGGTAAATGACATGTAACCATTCTACATATAATCTAATCCACTTTTATTTGGATGTAGATTGAATGACATGGTCCTTTCACATGGGAAGAACCCATGGTTAATGGCCACAACATGTAACCCTTCTACACACCATGTATTCCTTCTTACATGGAATAGATCTCACGTACTCTATATCATATAAAAGATTCATTAGTGTTGATTCCACTTAATATTTCCCTAAATTTTGGTACAACTTTGTTTCAACTCTTATGATTACGCTCCCATCAGTTTAATTTCATGGATCGATTTCTTGGAATTCCACCAGGAGCCCGAGGTGGTATCCCCATTTCATCTTCATTTCCATTGTAAAGTATGGGTATTATTGTGACCATTATTACCAAGATCCATTCCTACACATAGAGGGTTAATCCAAATTGAGTTGTTGGTATCACCATATAGTCCTTGTTGTGATCATCATATGTGTATCATATTATCTTGGTATCAATTAGTTTATTTATTATCCTAATTGTACCCGATGAGCAGTACCTCAAGGATATACATCTTTTGTGCTATCGAAATCATGAGTGTGTTCACTCGGATGAGTGCTTCATAGAATCATCACCCCAGAATCATAGGCTATATAATATGGTTTTGGATTACTCCAATATCTTGTTTCTTTATTGAGTATATCTCAATATTATTTTTTAATTTAATGTAGACATATACATGTGTATATATGACTTTAATTATTTTTATATGCTTTGTGGTTTTAGGGAATCATAAAGAGTATTATTATATTCACCCCTATAGGTTATTTTCCAGCATGTGTTGTTTGTTGTGAAAATAATTGAACATTTTATGGATTCCTAGGTAGAGAAGGACACGATGTTTCATAGTCAGAGAAAAAAGATTAAGGTCATTTCCTTATACTATAGAAATAAGTCCCAGTTCCACTACTTCATGAATATACTTTTGTTGTAGACTCCTTATGGTGGTAATTTATTTAGCCATGTTTATGTTACATTACTTCTAGTCTTACTCTGGTTATAGGATTTATATGTATGCATGCATGGCTACTTAGTGGTTTTTACATTTTATCATTTTTGGGATTGGAGATGTGTGTGTGTACAATTACCAAGAAAATTCCACTCGTGCTAGAGATATTCCTACTGTACGATAGTCACTGGCCCTGAACTATTGGAGGTATGGTAGAGGAGTTGCGATATGGGCCTCATTTGGATGGTTCATGACATAGTGGTGTCTGGGGAGGTCAATTTTATTTTTGGTCTGTGAGTTTATGAGATTGGTTTGGGGAAATAGTGTTAATTGTTTCAAGTTTAGCTTTCATTCTAGGGAGTCTTATGTTGGTGTTTCGACTGATGTATCCATACATTAGGACTATGAGAACATTATTTTGGATATGGAACATGATAACAATGGTTCAAGGAAAAATTGGTACATTAATCATATAAGAATGGGTATTGGGTTTGATGTCCTTATTGAGTCATATCTCAAGATATACACATTGAACGTGATATATCTTGTTTAATTTCAAGACGCCCTAATGAAATATTCCAGTTACGATTCATCAGCTTGATCAAGAGGATGGACCCCTGAGTAGTGAGGATTCGATACACAGATTAGTTCCGAATATGTTTCCTCTAAGTGGTTCATTATCCATACCACCTATAGAGATGCACATGGTACCTGTAGTACCTATTGATGAGGAGTTCTGGATGAAATCACATCACATGAATCAAGTACATAGACCCTTAGTTTCTAAGGGGAGGTCGACCTGTGGCTGGCTAATGAATGGCTTGGGGCAGTGATCAATGTTTTTTACTTATTGTGGAAACCATAATTCCTGATGTTGGTACTAGTAGTGAGACTTGTTTTTGGATCAGCAGGGTGATGATGGGGTTTAATTACAATGTATTAGGAAATGGATAATCTTTGGCAGACTACAATTTAACATCTCTTCAAAGAGGATTAATCACCAATTATGTTTAGAGATCTGCGAATCCAAGAGCATCTATATCTTCAGTAGGGCAGCATCATAGTGATTCTGTATTTATCATGTTTTATTGACCTTTCTCGCTACTTGATGGACAAGGTTCCTGGTCATTTATTTAGGGAACACACCATTGAGCGAGTTCAACATAGATACATTTGAGCTAGTGTTATTCCGATATTAATTATTACATATTCTAGGAATATTCAGTGATATTTGGTGGTTGAACTATTTGTGGATGACCAGTAACATCCCGAGTTTTTCGTCCGTTAGAATGCAAGACCAGATTCATCAGTAGTGGGGATCTAAAATCATTCTCATATTCATAGATGCAGGATCTATATTAGGAGGAGGTATCAGTATAGTGGATCCGAAGTGCAAGTCTCATAGTGTGGGTAAATTCAACATAGGGAGAATAATTGTAACTCATGTGATAGTAGGGAATATATCACCCGAGATAGTCTCACCCGATGTATAGCTCACAGGGAGATTTTAGATGGGGTACTTTGGTAGAGACAATAGATGGAACATGATGTCCTATAGGAAGTAATACATGGAATAGAAACATGGAGAAAAAAAGGAGGTGTTTTATTATTCAAAATGATACCACCACCACCCCCATGTTTTCCACACCAAATTTAGGGAGCTAGAGGACTGGGGTGGTTTCATCATCTGGTGGTCAAGGGTTATGACCCAGGGTCTCTAGGATTGATTCAAGCTACCATCTATGACCTACTCAACAATAGTTTCAATACTGATATACATTAGTGATACTCATTCATTTTTGTCTAAATATCCTTTCCACGTATTATTGAATCTAGTTTAACTATTGAATTAACACTTATGATTGGTGAATCATAATGGAGAAGACTCTATGAGTACACACTTGTTCTAACAGTGTGACTTGGCCCTTGGAGGAAATATTTTCATTTGAAA
This sequence comes from Viscum album, assembly GCA_963277665.1. NCBI lineage: Eukaryota > Viridiplantae > Streptophyta > Magnoliopsida > Santalales > Viscaceae > Viscum > Viscum album. The sequence continues at coordinate 687,241,296 of OY728119.1, read as the reverse complement.
TCTCTTGGTACCGGCATAAAGGCTTTATAATAACATTCTTGGAATAGATTGGTTATCTATATTTGATGAGAAATTTATCTATTTTTGTTTAATGGTGTGGTGTGTCCATAGTCATGGAACTAGGTTATTATTTGTTTGTAAAAAGGAATCGAATTCAGTTCAGGATGGAGTATTTCATAGGAGGGTGCAACTGATTACTCATTAGTTGGATAGCCTATCCCTTGGTGCGGTGGATGTAATGAGTTTCTGTATTCTTACAGCGGTGAAAGAGAATGAGGATGTCTTTCTTGAAGATGTTACATGTTTACCTCCATACAGATAGATAGACATATGCATTGATCAGCACAATGAGATGACACCAATGTATACGACAACATATCAAATGGCTCCTATACATCTTTTCATGATTACTATGCAGTTGGAAGAATTTCAAAGTAAGGTCTTCATGGGATCCAAATTTTCACCCTTGGAAACTACTTTTTTGTTTACAAAGAGGATAGATGGGAGCTTGAGGTATTTTTTGGACAACCAATTCATTAATCTGGTGACTATTAAGAAAATTTATCCACTACCGAGGATCAATGTTATCTTTGATCAGTTGAGAGGAGTGAAATGTATCTCAATGATTTTCCTGATATCCGTCCATCACATGAAGTGATTAAAGGATGAGGATATACTAAATATGACATTCAAAATTTATTACCTTAACATGAATACATGATGATTCCCTATGGTGTGAAAAATTCTCCAGTAGTGTTCATGTGACTCATGAACTCGATCTTCGGGCCTTATATATATTAGATCATTGTATTCTTCTTTGATGATATCCTTATGTACTTGTTGTCTGAGGAGGATTATGCGCGAAACCAAAGGATAGTTATGGATATACACCGGGAGAACAAAATTTATATAAATCACTTAATGTTTCGTTTATGGATTCAGGAGGTCCACTTTCTTGGACATGTTATCTCAGTATATGTAGTGGTATTGGACTCATCCATTGTTGGGGTAGTGTTATCAAGGGAGACCTCTAATATTGTGACAGAGGTAAAGAGATTCCTTGGTTTAAAAGGATATTATAAGATATTCGTATATTATTTATCCATGAAATTAGTACCCATGAGATATTTTACAAGAAAGGGGAAGTGTTTCATGTGGAGAGAGATGTGTCAATAGTATTTTCAACAATTGAGGCAGAGTTTGATGATAAATCCAATATTGAGATTTCTTGAGGATGGTTTTGAGTGCATAGTGTTTTGTGATGCACCATAGAATAAGCTTGGTTGGGTCTTTATACATAGGAAAATTGTGATTACGAATTATTTATTCCAATCAATACCACATGAGTAAAACAATGTGACCCACAATACTGATTTAGTAGCGGTAGCCTTCACATTGATGATGCGGTGACACTACATAACGGGAAATACATATATCATTTTATCTAATCACAATATTCTCAAGTATATGTTGTCTAATATGGATATTAACGTAAGATAGAGGAGATGGATATAGTTCTTCCAAGACAATCATATTGATATTTTATACACTCTAATAAAGGGGAACATGGTAGAATATACTCTCAGTAAGAGATCCGGTTTGTAGTTGCAAAGAGAGGTGTTTGAGTTGTTTTCCTCATTGAAGTTTTCTTTTGATTATGGAGATGGAGATTACGATCTCCAATATATGTCTTTCACCACTTAACACTAACAGTTTGGTAGGGATGTACATATTTGGGATAACGACTATGATACATTATGTTCTAATATAAATATAAGAAATGCCCCAGATGGATATTCAATATGAGGGGAGAAAGTTGTTATTTTTTAAGGATGTATGATGGTACCAGTGGTGTTGTGATATGTGGATCTGAGAGTGTTTCATAAATCTCCTTTAATGTTACATCCAGGTGTGAATAAGATTTACCCAGAACATCAAGGCCATTTTACGTGTCTATGGATTAAGGAAGAATTTTCCGAGTTTGTCTCTCGATGACATACATGTCATCATGTAAAGGATAAGTACCAAGTTACAGTGAGTTTGACCCAACCCCATAAGGTGACCTAATAGAGGTGGGATGGTATATCTACAAAAATCATGATGGGATTACCACATAAATTCAAGAGAAATGATTCCATCTAGGTTATCATATACTGAATCACCATGTCATCCCACTTCCTAACTATCCAAGCGTATAAATATGTGGAGAGAATAGGATGCCTCAATGTTAATAAGATTTTCTGGATATATAGAGTACCATATATGATTGTTTATGATTGCGATGATCTCTTTACATCTTGGTTTTGGATGGTATTATTGGGGTTTTTTGTAGCCAAGTTTTTCTTTAGCACATAACAACACCCATAAACTGGCAACTATAACGAGCAGACCATTCAGGTTCTAGAGGATATGATGTGAGTTTTCAAGTTAGTCTTTGGTTGGAGTTTAGTGGATTTCCAACCACTGGTGGAGTGTTTTTCCAACAACAACTACCATTCCACCATTGGTATGGAATCATTTGATGTTTTTTAATAGTGACCCAATAGGCTACCACTTTGCTAGAATGACCTAGGAGATTTGACCCTTATAGGGCCCATAGTTGTTACAACCTACAAAAGAGAAGATGGAAGTCATCTAGGAATATATTAGGACTACACAGAACCATCACAAGTCTTATATTAATAGGTTATGGAATCCATTGGAGTTCTAGGAAAGAGACATTGTGTTCCCATGTGTTTCACCAAGACATGGACTATAGATATTTGGAAAGTGTGAAATGATATATCCAAGGTTTATTATCCCATTATAGATATTGTCTAGTGTTGGTAAGGTGGTGTATTTCTTTTCTCTACCTCTGCATTTAGAATGGGTACACATGAAATAATATTTTACATAGACACGATTTGAATGAAATGGGATGTTAAAATGGAAAGATCCCAGGTTCAAGGGACACGACATGCAACCCTTCTACATGTCGTGTACTCTGTTTTTTATGGATTAGATTTCTTTTTCTTCGTATATTAGATATTTTTTGTTAGATCTTGTTCCATCTATAATTTCCTTGAATGTTTTTATGAATTTATTTCCTACACATAGTATTACAAACCCATCAATAAGGCTTTTTGGATTGATTTTGTGAATTCCCCCAAGATGATTGGGTGGGATCCTCCATTCATCATTGTGCCATATGTAGAGTCTGGGTATTGATGTGGACAATCATATTTGGTGTTAATATTCTAATTATATTGTTACTCATGATTACGTTGTTGGTATCACCCCATGGACCAGGCAATGATTATCATCAGTTTATCATATTCTCATAGGATCTTTTAGTGTATTCATTTTAATTATGGTACACAAACAGAAATACCTCTCAGATAGATTCCATTAATACTATTAGAATCGAAATTCTATTCTCTATGATGAGTGCATCGTGGATTCCTAGAGCTAGGATCCTAGGAAGTAAATTATAGATGTTGAGTACTCCTCGAATATGTGTCCTTATTGAGTATATCTCACTATTCTTGTTATACTTAATATGGACTTATACTTGTGTAGAGATGATTGTATTTTATATTATTATATGTTTTTTTGTTTTGGGGTTTCCTACTGAGTATTATCATACACACCCCTGTGTGGGATATTCTTTCACATTTCAATACTTTTGCAGACGATCATCCTTTTGACAGAGTCCTAGTAGGACTAGAACTGGACAGTTCTTAGTGATACCGGATAGTCCGATGTGTGTTCCGACAACTACAAATAGCAGTCCAAGTATCATTCATATCTGGTTAGACATGTGTTATATAATCTTTGTGGTTGGATTATATTTGGACCTATTTACTTTACTTTACATCAGGTCTTACTCAGATTATATGATTTTTTTGTATGAATTTATGGTCAATTATTTTTACTTTTCTATATTTTGTGGGCTTGTAGATGTGTGTGTGTGTGTGTCCATGTACATAGGAAATGACTCCCATGTATGCATCCTCCTATAAATATTTTTTTTTATATTATTTAAATACCACTTTATGGCTAAGCTTATCCTTACAATTTGAAATAACCCATTCAATCTCCACAAAAATAGTTGACAGAATTCAACCAAGTAATAAGCATGTTGGGATAAACAAAATTAAAAATCCTAATGAAAAGAGGCATGTGAAACCCTTAGGTCATGTGAGATGTTAGAATCTACACACCATCGTCTTTGGCCTCATAACATGACATAAACAACCACCCATCATCATCAACTAAGCCATTGAGAACCTCCTGTCAGATACCATCAACTTCGTCGCCGGAATTGCAGCATCTATTCTCGCAAAACCCACATCTTCATAGACACAAAAATCAACTTCAATCATCACTAACATAATCAAGGAAACATTCATCGCTTTACCATTTCCATCACCATCAATGTCGACTGTAACAATACACTAGAAATGAAAATACACAAACTAGAAAAACATCACCAATCAAGCATGAAATAAGCCCTTGAAAAATAACTCAAATACATTCCCCAATATATTATTTATAAATGACTACATATAAATAGAATGGGTCCATTTTATTAGGGAATGTGATGGTTTGAAATTATTAATGGTCATATTATAACTATAATACCATTCTCATACACTGATTTTTATATTTTAATGGATGATTAGATATTTACAAATATAATATATTGTGATACAAGGAGTATTGCATCCTTATTATTTTATACACTCTTATTAATGGTAAATATATGTTATTATATGTGGAGTATCACTTGAGGTAAAGTTGTTTCATTGGCTTGTTCATTGTTTTGGAATGCCTTGTTGAAGGATTAATAAAATGTATTGGATAAGTTTTTTAGTTTTTTTATATTTTTTTAATATTAAATATGGAAATAATATTACCGGGAACATGGGATGGTAATCATTATTTTTCATCTTAATTCCCTTTTTAGTGAAAGGTTATTCTTACATGGGTTGTGGGATTAGGGTTTTGGGGAGGTATACCTTAGTCCTTTTTTCCACCTACTAATTCACTCTACAGGTGACACGATTTGAGGAATTATTTTTTTAATTTTTTTCATTTTTTTAATATTTTTATGTATGGAATATATATACAGGACATGTAAAAACATATGATGAAAAATATTCTGGTACTTCCTGAAAATTTTTCTAATGAAATACCTGAGTTACTATGGTTTTTTATTTTTGTTTTTGTAGTGATTAATCGGGTTTTATTATTAAATTATATTATATTGATAAAAATTTTATTTGATTACTATTATATATTAATGGATAGTGAGGTTGGTAATGAATCATAATTGATAGATTGTGCTATTGAACTTGTTTATGAGAACATATTATTGGAATTGGATTGGAAATGAAAAATATTTTTTTTTTAAAAAAATGAAATATTTTGTAAAATGTTATCCAATCGGATTTTATTAATAAAAAATAGAAGATAAGTTATTTTTTCCAACTAAATAACATATTATGAGAACATTAAAAAATTATAATAATGGTAATGGTTTTTCCTGTGCTATTATATATTTATGATGACAGAGGAACTATGGGAATTTGGTATATCAATTTCACTTAGTGCGTAGGATTGGAAATTATATGTGTTTTGTAAGGGATGATTTGAGAATTATATGAATTGGATAAGAGATTATTTAAGTGAATTACGTTTTAAAATCATTAAAATCCCATAATAGGGTTGAGAAAAGGTATGTGGTGTGCATTGGGTTCGTAGTGTGTAAATGATTGTTATGATGAGGTTATGGATATGTTTAATTGTTAAAATTATTTAAATTTATATGATAGTATTGAGGTAATCATATAATTATACATTATTGGGGTAATTAATTATTTCATTTAGATTTAATATGTATGTTTCATTGATCATACACTAGATTGGTAGTCATTTACAAGTTAGTTGGGTAGTAATATCGCTCATTCTTAGTCTCCATGAAGTCATATGAGTAAGGGTCCTATGATACATGGGGTAGAAAAGATAAAAAAACTAGCCATTTTAAAGTCAAGGGTAGCGTGATCCTAGGATTGTTTCATCGTGAATAGCTCCATAGGATGATTAATAATAAATGAATTATTTTTCCTTTTATAAACCCATATGATATGAAAGTGATTCTTGGTTAGTTGTGAATTTGAAGATATGGACGATGATGTGAAACTCATGAGGTGTGATCTAGATAGTAGAGTATAGAGGTGTGGGAGCATACACTATCTTGAAACTAGGATTAGTTAGTGATACACTATGGAAAGAACCATTATAAAATAGGTTCTTAAAACCATATATTAAATGAAAACTAAGTTAGGGAGAATAAAAGATAACTCTGTAGTAATTAAATGGTTTTGAGTATTATTGAATGTTAATAACATGTGACAATACATTAGTATAAGTGTTATTGAAAATAGACATGTGTTGGTTAATTGATTGTGGAAAGGGTTTTGATAAACTTGAAGGATAAAAGGAAAATTAGGATTAATTCAAGAACTATGAAGATATATAGTATCTTTATGTTATACTATGGGACTATATGGTTAATAAATGACTGATCACACATGCTGAGTAATTCAAGATAACAAATGTGGACTGTTGTGTAACACCATTATTCTATGTCACATATAATGTGTATTGGTAAATAAATATCATATATATATATACTAAAATTAGACATGATATTAGTAATAATTATAGGAAATATTATATGAAAGGGTGGAGTCTATTGTTAAAAGGAGTAAGGTTGTCAAAAAATAATTGTTAAAAACTAACATAGGTTATCCCGACACATCACCCTCCAAATTGTCCACTAGGCATGAATGGTGATTCAAATCCTCATGAGTTGGAAAAAAATGTCATTACTGTAGAAAAACACTATTTGGAATGGTTTCTCATCATAACTTATATACTACCATGGGATTTCTTCATGGAAATATGTTAAGACGATTTCATAGGTCTAGAATCCCTTAATGTAAAATATAATATGTCTAAAATATTAATAAATCCATAAAACTCATACACCATAAATATAGCTCATAAAGAATAGTAATGTCCAATGTATATATCCTATGAAAAAATAAAATTGAACTTTCATTCCACTATAACATGTTCCTATAAAATAAAAAAAATGTTCTAATATAGTATGATACAGTGGGGGAACAATATACCACAAAAATAAAAAATACAACAGAAATACCCATCTCAATTATTGAAGTCAACCAACCTTACTTTTTAATACCTAAATAATCAAAAAGACAAAGAATAAAAATATAGTTTCCAATAAATAATTTCACTGAACCTAAATGACATGTGAGTATTAAATAACAATAACTGATGTCCCCAAACTCCAAGTATGAAATTTTAATAAAAATAAACTTGTTATATATTTTTTGAAATAAAAATAAAAATATAAACATTTCAATTTTATCCAAAAAAAAAATAAAATGATTTCACCAGTTGGAAACCATTCTATTTAAAACAATAGAATCAAACATTTCAAATATCATTCATCCAAAACAGTGGAATCCACATATTAAAAATAAAAAAACGTAAATCCATAAATATTCGGTCCCGCAATTTTCTAAAAAACCATATCATTTATCATTTTTTCAAATATTTAAAAAACATATTTTCAAAAAATTTGGAAAATTAAAACCCCTAGTACTAGAAAGAAAGAATATAGAAAATATCCCCTTAAAAGTATAGAATAATAAAAGAAGAAAAATAATAATTCCAACAGGGATTAAAATCAAATTCAATAAATTAAGAATGTACATATGGTATACAATGGAATGTTTCCCAAAAAATATCTTCAATTTTTAGATACACTTCATGTGAAATCAACAATATCTAACCGGAGTGATAGTGTATAAAATTTATCAAAACACTGGAAAGAAAAAATGAAAAAAATAAATTTAGGGAAGAATCTTTATCATCAAGGTCAATATCATATATAGTAGATAACATTGTATAAAACAGACCCCATTACTATCTAATTAACAAGTTACACATGGTGTTTTACTTATCCAAATCATTAATGTAATGTCTAGGAGTAACATGGACACATCTTGATAAAAGAAAGGAAGAAGAAAACATGATACATGATTATCACATGAATAAAAAATAAATGATAAATAGTAAATATAATCCAAGATCTTACAACCTATTAAATACAACACCTTTTACATCATATGTATGAAAAATGAATTGTAGAATATAGAGTGATCACAATTAGTTTCTACAACATCATTAAATCTCATTTCATAAATTGAGACGTATGATTTAGAATATTATTTACAAAAACATTTTAAGAAATCCTATATGAAGGTCAAATCACACATCCATCAGGAAAATATTTCAAGCATTAATGGAAAATCAACGAAACCATTTTAGATATCTATCAAAAACAACAAGTTAAAAATTAAAAAACATGAATATAACTCACCATTAAAGAAAATAAAATCATTAAATGTGGAAATTACTATTAAAATGACATATCCAATAATCTCTTTAAATATATGGTCTTCAAGGATTTCAAAACAGATTCTGGTTATATAATTTATTTAATACCTCTTTTGTATCCATTATAATTCAACAAAAACTAATATTATTTTGGAATTAATTAATAAACTATCATAATACAGATCATTAAGTATTTAAAACTTCATAGCTAAAATTGAACAATTCATGGTTTTATGTTTTATATCCTCATGAATGGAGAAAACTAAATCAAACAGGTTTATTTTAATGTTATGGGTTTCAATAAAATTTAAAAAATGTCAAATAAAAATATATAAGGGAACATGGAACCCTAATACTACAAAAACATTATATAAATTCGATCAATGTGAAACACTAAGTATCTAAGACCATTTTTCATATAGAACAAAAAGAAACATGGATGGAAAAAGATGATATAGAGATATAGAGTAGAATAACATAAATAAATAAATGAAACTCATAAAAGAACCCCTAAAATTTCATAATGGAATATATAAATAAAAGGGTGATGTGCCAAATGTGATTGTAGGTGTCCTGGGAGAAGATAAGAGAATAAAAGGGGTAAAATATTAAGAAGAAAGTTTTATATGTTCATAATTTTTAATAACTATATAATTTCCATATATTGTCTAAACAGTTACTAAATCAAACTCTAAATGTGTGACTCTCACTAGACAGCATAGAATACATCATAGGGTTTTCCCTTCCTTGTTCCAATAGTGTGATAACCACTCTAATTTATTTCATGCTTTTCATTATTGGGTCATAAGATTTACAGTAACAATAATATAATCGAGAGATAGTTAAATAGAAACCATTTATGTAAAAATTAAATGGAAACCACTTGAGTCTAAGAGGTGATAAAAAACCAAAAAATTAGATAATATTAAAGGGTATTGTGAGATCAGGGTGTCATAATTATCCACACTATAATTCTTTCAACCCCTATAAAACTCCCAGTAAAAAATGTTGACTAATGAAATTGTGAATTTTATCTTCCTCATATATAAATCCATTTTAATAAAAAATGAAAACAAAGATAACTATTTAAACTAGAGATATGGTACAAAATGGTATGTATTATACAACTAAAGACTTACATGTCTATTGATGAACCTTGATTACCAACCCCATGATTAGGTATCCAGTCATCTAGATGATGGTCAAGTATACAACATGCTCCATACCTTCTTATAATATGAAAAAACATATATGAATCCAAATTAAGAAAATAAAAAGATTTTAAGTCATTAATACTAAAACCAATACACATAGTATTGTCATATTTTGGAAAACAATATCTCACCATGTAGTCACACACCATACATCAAAAGGATTGTTAGGGATTCTAAAAAATAGAAGAAATCTATGGTGGTTTCCTAGGTATATAAAAATTATCAAATTTACTAATTCTCCAATAAAAATTGATATTATAAAATCACTTTAGAGAAAAATCACATTAATGATAATTAATATAGTATGAAATGATCAAAATAAGTAACATCTATGTTCTAATGATTTATAGAAACAATTCCTTGAGACCTATACTATATATAAATAAAAAAACTGAGGAATGAAATACAAATAAATACTAATGTACTTTATTTAATTGTAAAAATTATCATCTGAATAAAAACCACATAAGTTATTCTCACCCTAGAAAAAAATAAGTTTTATCAAAAATAAGAAGAAAAAATACATTTAAAAGTATATTGATCCAAATCATACCTTAATAAAAACAACATGAATCTTGCCTCAAGACAATTGAGAACAACCTATGACATCACTACTAGAATACTTTCTCCCAATGAACCCTGTAAAAGAGATATAAAACTAGCTAATTAATAATCTAAGACGAAATCCTTTGTACACCACCTCCAGAAAAAAACCTCATCCTATGGATAACATTATGATAAAACTAAATGCTAAACTTGATAATATGGAATGAGTTTAAAAAATATTATCATATAAGGATTAACCAAATGGATACCCAAAGATCACATCAATCAATAATTACATAAAAACATTAACCTAATCTAATGTTAACTATGATAGACATAAAAATAGATATTGATCTCCAAATAAAAAAATAAATCAACTGAAAATAAAAATGAATGAAACCCATAGGACAGAGTCTATATAATTCCTTGAGAATTATAGAATGTATAATTAAAAAGAAAAAAAAATGAATCCATCCCTCGAGGTTTTTCAATTAAAATTAAATAGTCTAGATAAAAAATATTACAAAAATAATTATTCAATGATCCTCTAAAATTAAATCACTCTGAAATAAATATCACTTAATAATATTTCAAAAAAATGCTATTTTAATAAACCACTTTACCAAACTACCCATGAGATTAAAAAATACATTATATATTCACAAACTAAAACTTAAGAAACAAGCAAGTTAACATTAGAAACATCTCATAACATTGCGAAAACTAAATAAAACACACTCATCAATGTAAAACATTATAAAATGTTCATTCACATATAAAGGATTTTACTAAAATTTTAATCATAATATATTAATCATTAAATCATTGTTTTTTTGGAAAAAATGTAATATTATATTAAATCGTGTGTAAATTCTTCCCAAACAATGTACATTGTAAGGAGATACTGTCAATTATATTTATAACATTTAGAATCCAACATTGAAAACATTCCATTTTGAAACTCAAAAAGAGTCCATAATTAATCACTCACACAATAAAGGATACGACCACTAATGAATAAATTAAATCTAAATCATTCCATATAAAATTAATTCCATAATTAATCACCCACACAATAAACCATAAATCAATTTTAAACACCAATGATATCGATTCAAAATGAATGTGACACAAAATGACAAATCTTGTGGTAATTTAACTACACATGGTTTGTGCACATTATTTGGAAAATTATTTTCCCTGTATGAAAAAAAACACAAATCGTTTCTACAACTAAATAACACAAGGATTGTATAGTTCTACAGATCATGTATGCCTACAATGAAACTTAGTTTGTTCTTATATTTTTGACCTTAGAATTCCGTGTTTCCCTTAAAACCATTGATACTCTTAATAGTAATCTAACACTATAAAAATATACCAAAAATAAATTTTAATTAAAAATTAAAATCCAAACATCCCATGGAAATCCATGTCTCATCATTAAAGGTGGTGATTAAATGCCAACTAGTCAACAAATTATTGAGTCCCAATAATTATATCTCTCATCTTCCCCAAAACTTTAATTAAAAACTACTATCTAATAGAATTTGTAATTAATAAACCCATGATAACCCAATATGGCACTCATACTTTTTCGCCACTTGTCTTGAAGGGGATTTATAAACCCCACATGATGGAAACTAGAGAATAGGAAGTAGTTATACATTATTTGGAATAGATTTTCCAAAAACATAAATCAAAACCATGATAGTTTGAACTATAAATTTGATACGACAATTCCATATGTTGAGATTCTATTCACAAATAATATAAGTGGTTTAAATGTAGAATAATTCCTAGTGTGTCATAAACAAAAAACATATCAGTAAATTAATGATCAATGCCAATGTATATGCCCAATAATTTATTAAAAAAATAAAATTGAACAACATTAACTTTATAACATGATTATCTAAATTAAATATTGAACAAATATACATAAATGAAGTGATACAATAGTGGAACTAGATTCCAAAACATATAATAAAATATTACTTCCCATATTCATTTCTCAAGTGAGTGAGCCTCAATTAAAAGTTCCAAAGTAAAAAATAGAAACCAAATAATACATAGCATCCAACTAGATGCTTCAATCAACATCTATAATTGGAATGATCATGAAATCTCAAAAGCTAACTTACATACACTTGACACATGACCATTAGAATAAACCAGATTTATTGCAAACAATGTCCCCAATATGAATGTGTATAGATCATAAATACAATGTCACTATAGGGGAGATGGATCATTCAAGATAATAGTAGCATAATAATTTTGACATGTAGTGCCTCCTTTGACTAACTGAAAATTATATTCTTATTTGATTATCCAAAATCCACTTTTTTTTATTAGTGCTAACATATATAAAAAAAGGGAAAGCAAAAAAAAATACATCCATGTTTAAAATTAAAAATTAATAAAACATTCCACTACTTTAAATCATGCTTCAAGATCGCAAAAATCAAATTGTCACAATCCATCATTATTCAGCATCGACATCCATCACTACATCAATATCATCTTCCAACCACCACAAATGTGGGTGAAAAGATATTTTCCAAAACCAAACCAACCATGAATCATCTTATAACACAAAATCATCATCTTCCAATAGTGAATCATAAAAAAAACATACTACAAAAATAGAAATAAATAGTTTGAACATAACTCCAGTACTATGAAGAGAAACCCAATGGATGCCACCATAACCAAAATTAAGAAAAAATAAACAAGATCCCAAAATAGGAAAACCACTAAACAACAAATAGTATATCTACCACTGATAATATGGAAACAATCCATCACCAAAATCATGAGAAATAAAACTATATGAATAAAGCCATTGTCATGGGATGTGTGTCTGGAACCCTTATGGCCACCAAACCACAACTCCTCTAACATCAATGTTACCACCACTCTAGATCGGATAAGGATAAGAGTAGTATAATATGATGTCATCGTATTAGTAGAGTGGATGATGACACTGAATGACATCAATCATCAATAAAATAGTAAAAAAGAAACATTGAATGTAGGGGAAGACTCAACCAATTACCACCATGAGGCTCATTGACTGATGAATCATGATACCCAAAACCTCTTTAAACCACATCATCAAATCCAATCGGGAGAGGCACTTAGAATAATGAGGTTTGACCCAAGGAATGAGATACTATGTGCTACAACAATAGAAAACCATCATCAGAAGCTTAATAGTTTGAGAAGATAAGATAATGACCTGAAAAAAAGAAGTTGTTAGAAAAAGTAAAATATTAGAAGGTGAGAGGAGGGGGTTGGATAGAATAGGAATAAAGATGTCACAAAGTTTTACGGTCAACTCTGAATCGAATGATTTTAAGAAGGAAACCAAGTTGGAACCGTGGAAGAGTGGAGAACTTTGAGATATGGGATACAACTCATTAACTCTGTACCTCTATTGAATATTGATATTCTCTTATTTTCGAATCACAATCCTAATTAAATAGGTTTGATTTATGGATCTAAAAACATATTTATGTGGTACAAGTATAAATAGTCACATTCACCATTTTCAATTCATTCTGTGGGTACATAACTCCTCCTTGTATTATCACTTATCTCATTTGTAGTTGAAATACTCTGATTGAAAATAAAATGTTTATTTATGATACATGGTGTTAGGGGATTAAGACTTATGAATTCTCGAAATCATGGTAGACACATGTAAAACATACAATCTCATTAACTTGAATAGGGTCTATTCCCCTCAAGTACATTGATCTGTTAAGTGTGGCTTCCTTCCAACTTTAGTATATTAGGCCCCTATGACCCCCACCTCATTTTTATTTTGATTTTAATTTGGATTTTTTTTCTTAAGAAATGATAATTATTGATGAAAAATATAACTAACATGATATAAAAATTTTTAAACCATTTTTTTAAATCAACTACCAAACTATTATGTACCCTTTATCCGAAAATGTTTTAGTCCTCACATTAAAATGGAAAACAAATTAAATCCATAAATAAGTGTAATTCCAATTGTATAATTACAACCAAATATTTTTGTATTCCCTAAAATATTTTTAAAAATATATTTCTTCAAAAACATTTAAAATAGAAACATAAAATACCATATTGAATAAATATTTAATAATATGGTCACTATCATTTCACCTAAAAAATACAAAGGATGAAGAAAAATTCGAACAGTGAATCTAAAATATTCATGTACCTAGAAAATTTATTTATGTTATATAGTGTGATAACCCTAAACGTGTATCATAAGTAGTTATATGTTAATAATAGGAAATCACTAAAATCTATAATGAATTATATTAAACCTATATTATCATAACACTACTAATAATATGTAAAAATAATGATTCTAGGAGCTCAATTAGTTACACTGAGGTCAATATGTTTCCCATTAACTAATAAAGTCTAATCAGGTTAATATCCATAAAAATTATCAAGATTAACTAGGGGTCACACTCATACAAATTTTCTACTTAGTGGCCTTGTTTCTATTGGAAATAACATGATTGATGTGAGTACAAAGTAATTAATCTAGTTTATATTCACATGGATGAATAATAATTTATTTTAAGTAAATATTATCTCACCTATAACACCTTCTATAGAAAAAACCTCATTTTTACATTAAAATTTTGTGTAAATAATTGAATAAAATAAACAAGACACAATAAGTGTGTTACAAAATCAAGAAATCTCATTTGATAATGTTCTAATAGGGATTTTGTAATATCTTTTAAAAAACTGAATTATAATTTTTTTAATGTAAAATCCAAAATCAATCATTTCAATTTTTCAATAAATCAATAGAAAATTAAGTGTCCCTTTTTTCAAAATAGATCTGACCGTCCCCTTTAAAATAAAATATTAATAGAACTAATCTTTGAAGGAAAAGATATCATTGAATAATGGGAAATCATTAAAAATAGTTATACATCAATTTAATCAAAAACATGGTGCCATGAAAACACTAAATAGATTTCATTTATAGAATTAAATAGAACCCTATTCCACATCAAATTAAATTATATGTGAAACTAAATATTATTGGAAAAAATTACACATACTCATTGTATGTGTCATCAAACATTTCATACATAATATCTATAAAACAATTATGGGATTAGGTTTTAAAGATTCAATCATGGAGTAAACTTCCAAAAAATGTATATATTATAATTATAGATATAATTACATCAAAATAATGTCTATTGAATTTTTAGTTGCAATCAAGTAAACATAAAACAACCCCCTAATACATTTGATCCATGTAAAACCATAGGTTTCCAAGAATAATATATAGAATAAAAAAAGAAAAAATATTTATGAAATAAGTATACGAAGTAATTTGGTGGAGTATATCAAGAAGAAAAAACATAAAATCATTAAACAAATACCAATAGATTTTCTTAGGGAATTATAAATTCTAATGGATAGGAGAAAGAAATGATATTGGGTAAATAGAAAAAGAGGGAGTCCCCAATGGTGATAAATATGATGATACAATTTGGGAAACATCCCAAATTTTTAGTGACCTAGATATGATTTGTTTTTCTGAAAAATTTAACAAAACATGTTTCATCCCCAAGACTCATACTAGACAACTTGGATCCTTCTACATGGTTTTGTTTTATATTATTCCAAACTCTGTGTCAACCATACTAGAACATCTAAAATTTAAAACCTGATCTACACAGTCATTTCTCATGGTTTTACTAAATGTGTTTCAACCATGTTATAGAAACAACTCACCCAATTCTCTAAAAATTGATGGTAATATCACTGGAATATTTGTGGTATCAATTAAGATAATTTTTTTAATAAATATGTAATGTGAGGTCATGGTATCACATAGTTTTTGAGTTACTTGATTTTGATGAATATTCTTAGAGGAAAGGTTTTATAATGAATAAATATTGTTGTATTGGGAAAAAATGTTATGAAATACTAAAATTAGTTTATACCCATGAATGGTAAAGTAGAAGTTATTTTATAATGGAATGATAATATATTTAAAGTAATGGTGCAATTATGGTAATAGAATTAGAGTATGTCAATTATTGGAATGTAGTGATAAGGGAGTCATATAGTATAGAGGAAATCATTGATTCTTAAATCCTATGATCATCAAGTGAGATGTGTCAATTTTGGTAATTTCCCCAAAATGTGATATAAATTTAGAAAAACAATTTTTTTACTATGTATATACAATATTTAAAATTCAATAGTGGGTTATAAGAGGATTCACTACATTGGGGGACTAACTTGATATATTATTTGTTGAATAATCTGATAAGAACTGGGGTTGGCTAGTTAATATTAATTTTTATATGATTTGATGATACACTGATAGAATAAAGGATTCATTAGTTTTGTTACACCAATATTTTAGGGGAACTCATATTGCGTCTATCACATGTATTTTTAATGATATTGGATTTAATACATCATGAATTGATTACTAAATATTTCATTGTGGTGTGAATGTTGAGATACATTATAGTGAGTTAAGAAGTGGATAATCAAATAGTGTTTTTCATTTGTAACTTGTTATATTAAATTGGATTTGGGTTTTTATGGATCATATGAGAAACCAATTATTTATTCAATGAAAATAATTTTGAGTTTTTAAATAATTAATAGTGGTATTTCACTAGGTAAAAAAATAAAATTAAAATTTCTAATAATGAATATAGATGGAGTTGTGATATGAGCTTCTAAAGGATGGACTCAAAGATAGTAACTGGTATGAAATTATTTTTTTATAAAAAAATAAAATTGTGTGATTCTTATAACAACCCTTGTATTTAGGAGCTAGTGGAATTTGAAATTAAATTTGAATCCCATGAAATTGGGGTCAATTTATTTTATAAAATATTGTGATTATTAGATAATTAGCTATGCAAATACATTTATAATATTAAAATAATGGTTTTGGAGGTGAATAATTATGTGTAAAATACTCAAAGTGAATTTTATCCAGCTACATAGATAAATTGATGTAATATGGTGGATTTTTATCTACTTGGTTGTCAATAGAATGACTCCAAGTACCTAATCAAGAATGTAGATAATTCCCCCTTACGTAGTTTTCTAGTGGCTAGTCGGATTATATTTGGAAACCGATGAGAAAAATTAATGTTTTTGTGTTTCTGAAATGTTACTAGTAGACAATAGGATTATTTTAAAAAAGAAAGAAAATTAATATATCTTTATTAATATTCACACCATCAACTCATATTGGTAGGGAATTCAAGACAAACTGTTTGGGTTTTCCTCTTCCAACATCACTTTCGTCTTATTGCCTCAATTTAATTTTATTAAATTAGACTGAATTTATAGTCAATATTGAAGCTATTATCACTTATTAATTGTTTTAAATAATATTAAATGATTTAGTTTGATTTATTGTTATTTTATATGGATATTTATTGATTTACATCATCATATATCGTTAAAATCCGATAGAATTTTTGGGTTTTTTTTGTATCTATTAGAGGATTGGTAGAGGAGATATCAAATTATTGTTCACTTTTTCGATGAATTTGAATCATTTGGTAATTGAAAATATAGAGTTTTTATAATTTTATTCCAAATATAGAAACTATTATGTTTTGAAACTGGTGGGTTATTCTTATATGAGTTTTAAGGGGATGTCTTGGATCATCCAAAGTTCACTTGGAATATATTAGGTGTTATCACATTTCTAGATGGGAGTTTATGTGCTATGAATATTTGAATTAAATTAGTTAAATAATTATAATTTAAAACAATAAATGATATGGGTTTTTTTAATTAGGTTGATTTTTGTGTGGTTGATGAATTTTTTTACAAAGAATGAGATGATTTTGAAAATGGTTGGATGTGAAATAAATAGGTATGTGGTAACTCAACAATAATGTAGGTGGTATCTGAAATGTTAATAAATATTTTTTTGTACACTATGTAATGGAATAATATTTCATGATGGATTGTGGTCTATATATTCGAAAAAAGGAACAATAAATCTTGATTGGGTTTAGGTAAATTCTTATATGGTTATAATATACATTTTGGGTTAGGTTCTATTATAGTATGATCTACCAATGACTATATCACATAAAGGAAAAAGTAATAGAGAGGTGGAATGTACTTGAACATATCATTAAGATTGGTATAAAATCTCTACATCCAATAATTTAATTTAATTTGAAAATGGAAGGGGAATATGTATTTAGTTTATTAGTTTATATAAGGCCATAGCCTTAAACATTACTTAATCATGAGACAGGTAAATAATTTGACTTTTATTCAAATTAAGGATATTTTCAGGTTTAGGGATTTATAGAATTTTTTCATAACATATACATAACATCATGAATATTACAAATAGAAACTTTAAGTCAATTTAAATTTTTCCATAAAACAAAAAGTCTTCAAAAAGAAACATGACAATGTTCCTTGTGATAACATCATAAATTTTCCATGATCTCATCTTTGACTCTATTCTTCTTTAGATCAAATGAAAAACATTTTTAAAACATTGGATGACTGTAAAAATATTATTAAGGGATACATAAAGAAAGAAAACAAGTAGTCTTGGGGTAAAATGAAAAACCATGAAAAATTTATCATAATGTAGAACTATTCATGTAACCCCTCGACCCCAGTTACCCAGAGTCGGTGCATTATTTTAATACATTGGCATGATTACAAGGAATCAAGTCCCAACGGACCGATTAGTTTAGCAGTCTTGGAAAATAGATTACAGACATGAATGTTACATTACACTTCATAATATACAAAAAAAACATAAATAATCCTTTATGAATCCCATTATTCCCTTGTCTTAACCCTTCTTATCAATCACAATATACTTATTGGAATCCTGGGAAAAATAAAACATAGAAAAGGGGTGAGCTCAAATGCTCCATAAGGGTAAGAAATACATCAGAAACATTCATAAATAAGCATAAACATTTAAGGAAATGTATAACTAAAAAAACCCTTTTAAACATTAAATTCAACATAGTATGGAAAAAATATAATGAAATAATGTCATTTACTTATTCACATGGATATTCTACTAATCGAATAATTACATGCAATATCAGTAACCACTTTCATAAGGATGGAATGCATAATGCTAGACTATCATAACCATCTAGCCAAGGCCTCGTGCCAAGACTACAAATAATATTTTTCCAAGGCCTTGTGCCAAGACACTAGTTTGTCTCATGAGACCTACTGATGCATCGTGGAGCTATAGCGAGCTCCACCCGTCACTTACTAAGTCCAATCCATTCCCATATGAAAAGGTTTAAACATAACATAAACATTCGTATTAAAAGTATCATACGAATTTTCAATACTTTTCTCCATAAACCATGAATGGTATAAAAATAACACATCCACAGTAAAAAATATCACAAAACCTTCAATAAAATACAAAAGTTTTGTATCATAACAAATCAACTTCAAATAATCTTAAAATCCATCAAAGGATGTTGAAATAGATGAAATAAAAACTATTTGATAGAAATATCTCTTATCTCGAAATCATTGAAATGTCAAACATTTATAAAGGAAGTAATTTAAAAGAGATTTTTTAATCAAAGTGCCTCATACCACTTTGAAACTTTTAAAAATAAATATCATTTCAAAACCTTCATGTCCATATAAATAAATCCTTAAAATCATTTTTAAAACATGGACATTAATTAGAAATATTTAGAAAGATAAATATTTAAAACATTTAAAATTATGATCTTGATAAATAGTACCTTTAAAAAAAATTTAAAATGTTTATTTTGAAATCATTTAAAAGTAACATAATTATAAAATAAAACATTTTCTTTGAAAATATTCATATAAGCTTGTAAGGGAAGATTTGACGATTTTATAACGGCGGTAAATAGTGGCACCCGCCGTGTAAGTTAAAAAACATTCTTAACCTAAATTTGTCGAAATGATAAAAGTGCCTTGTTTGGAAAATGACGGAAGGATTCCGTTAAAAACGCATAAGGTTATAAATTACATTAACCCATATTCTTTGTAAATAGTAAAAATGTTTTGAAATACATTTCGGAGAAACATGGATGTGGATGATAATGAAATCCCAGTAGATTATTACGTATAAACAACCTCGGATAATGAAGAGATTGCAAAATAAACCCTTACCTTCTACCTTTCCATTTTTGGGGTAGGATAACCTCCTTTATAAGGGTGAAATAATTGTTATTAAATTATTCAATAATAATATACATTAATATGATATCATATATGATCTTTTAACATTTCTATGTTAATAATATCTTAGAATTATCGTCGTTTTGGGTGTTAACTTACTCATTTTCTTTTATATGTTTTGTTACGTAATACATGTTTGTCATGGATAAGATGTATCTTATTCATATGCATAATTATATCAAGTCCTTAAAAATTATTTTTAAATCATCAAATGATAATTATACTTGAATGGATACGATAGAGAATAAATCTCATCACGTTCATGGAGACGGTAGTCCGTACGTACGCACGAGCGACAATATAATTTTTTTGATATTAAAATAATATATAATTGGATGATATATCATATATACAGAATAATTATCATGTTATATTTATTATTTAAATGAATTACACATCATTATTATACCCATCCAAATAATAATTTTTTGAATAACAATTACACCACGACGTGGAGATGGTAAGCCGTACGTACGCACGTATGGTGACATGTCATTCAAAGGGTGGATATAATAATGAATATGGTTGTAACATGTTTATAATAACATCAATGTATATATAATATACTTGAGTTATTATTTTATAATGGTAATAACAAATAAAGAATAAGTGGAAGAAGAAAAAAACTTGAAAATGGGTTGTGAAATCATTACCTCTTCTTCGGGTTCTTCCTTTTTATTTGATCAAAAGGGTTACTTAGGTTAGATTTCTGATCAAACTAAGGATTCTGGGTTGTATTGAGGGAAGTTTAGAGAGTATTTGGGTAGGGGTTGTATGAACCAAAAGGCTTTGAAGGTGTGAAGTAATGAGAAGGGGGAGTGCCCTTTTATAAGAGGGGTGAGGGGCACCTTTGGAAAAGCTAGAAATATTAATTTATAATAAATTAATAATCGATATCTAATGGATCCAAAGTTTATTATTTAAATTTTAAGGTGGTTATGGGTTGGAAAACACTCAAACAATAGAATTTATACAGGTTTGGGTCATTATATTAACCTTATCTTTAAGTATTAATTTTTAGTTAATTAGTTTCACTTTTACAATGTCTCTTTGTATTTTTATATTATATGGATAATAAACTTACCATATTCTTCCAAGAGTCCCCAAAGTGGTCTATTAATGATACACCTTTCATGATATAAGTCTCTTGGCCGAACCTTATATTTTTAGGAATTTAATATCAATTAATAATATAATATTTGTTTTAAATACTCTTTTATGTCAATTTTGACACTATTCAAAAATTGATATTTGTGAAACTCATAACAGACTGATTACTTCGAAAAAAGAAAATTACATCAGTCCTAATATGTCTTATTAACCTATAAAATTTTTTTAATTCAATAAAAGTCTCAAATTATATTTATTTTGGTATTTATGATATCAATTCTTTTAATTTTTCACTATTATGGTAATTACTGCAACATCATTGTGTCCTGAATAAATTAAATTATTTAATGTCAAAAAATTATAAATAAACTATAATTATGTAGGAAATATTTTTATATTTCTAATTAATATTTATAGTAAAAAATCCAACATATATAACCCTATGTAAAAAATTTGTTTCTAAAAGATATATTCTTATGTCATTTTTGTACTTATTTTAACTTAATTAAAATAATGTATCCCTATCACCTTCATGGGGTCCCAAAATCGACCCAAATATGCCCATGGTCGGCCATTTATCCACAAATAAGGCTCGGACACGTTTTATGGTAATTTAGTATTATTATATTATTATTATTTTAACCCTTATTTACCAGATTTACCCTTTAATCATAGTAAATAAAATATTTACCGAAGTAATTATTCAAAATGTCTAAAAATAAAAGTTACCTATTTACACAATTTGTACATCCTTATTCCAAATATGGAATCCATTTTTTCAAATTCAAAACATGGAAGTGGAATAAATTAATTTAAAATTAATTCCCGCTGTCAAAACAAAAAGCGTGTTTTTAATATATATTAACTATCAAAAGATTGATACCTGTTTATGTCCGGTTTAATTGTGAAATTATGTCCAATGACCAAAATTGTATTAAATGGTAAAAATATATTCTAAATATACTTTAAAACCACTCAAATTCATAATTTATCACTATTAATTATTTTTATTAAAAAAGATGTTTTTAATTAAAATTTAGTAATTTTCAATATTCATCAAAATATAAGTGTTATCTGAAAAGTTACAAAATTTCTCCCTAGGCTAAATTCGATATTATGAATCCAAATATGATTTCCATTTTGAAATATAAAATATATTTAATTTCAAAAAGTAGGCATTACTGTTCATAATGGCTAGTTTGATTGGTTGTGGGGTGTGTTAGAACTCGAAGTTGCGTACAACACACACTACTGTATTATTCAAAGAGAAGCGTATCGTGGAAGCTTGGGGTGTTACATTGTAAACTTTTTTATGTCCCCATTCTAAAGAATAAATTTATTTATTCAAATTGAATATATAAAAGTATAAAATATTGGATTTTAAAAGGGTTCACTATTAAAGTTGGTAAAAGTTCATTTTTGAAAAATACTACTTTTATCTGAAAAAAAGGATTTTGATCTTACAATATTTCTAAGAAACTAATAATATGGATTCTAAAATATAAGTATTATATAAGGTTCAAAATCTAGTTAGTACTATTCATAACCTATTTTGAACGGCTTGATTGGTAATTCATAGTGTGCTTGAACTCGGTGTTGCGTGTAGTGCAAGTTATTGAATTATTTTGAAGAAATAACACACTATAAAATCTTGGGGTGTTACATTCTCCCCTCCTTCAATAAATTGTGTCCGCGCAATTTGAAATTTTTCTTTTGAAAATAAATGGTTGAAAATAGAAAATATCATTGTGGGAAAACCCACATCGGAAATTGGGGTACTAGAATTTAGTCTTAATATGAGGAAAAGAGAATTGAAAGGGTCACCACCAAATTATGATCTCTATTAGGAGAACATTGGAGGCAATTACAGACATATAATTTGAGGAATAACGTAAATATTTATAGGTAGTGATTGAGGTCATCAATCACAAACAAGTGTAAAATTGAGGTCCTTAAATTCATCAATCTATGATGATTTGAAATACCATCGGTTCAACAAATCATAGGGTATTAGGATAACACATTTTTGGTTTTAGTATTCCTTAAATAAAGTATAAGAATTAATTTCTTCATAGAATAAGAGATGAAGAAAAATATATTCTTGACAAGTAGAGTGCCATCCTTTAACTAATTCCCACCACAGACTCATCTTTCACCCTAAAAGATAAGAGAACTTAAAAATAATATTCTATTTATCCTATTCATATAGGGTTAAAAAATGTATTTATAATTCATCTAGTAGAATCAAAAAAAATGACATTATTCAATCTAGGACATTACGCGGGTCAGTGGTAGGTGATACACCCTTATCGCCCTTCGGTTGTGGGTTCAAGTCCCGCGGCCTTGCCGGACACGGCGGGTTGTTGTCCGACCTCCGGGTTGTCCTTTTATGGCAATCCAAAATAATCCAAACTAGAACTATCCAAAATAATTCTGTCCAAAATTTATAAGGAAGTTAAACACAATAAAGATCCTTTTTTCCGCGTAATAACATGTGAACACCTTCATCTTGTATTCTTTTAAAACAATACAATATCTTGAATTACAATAAAACCTTATTGATTACATTCATGATCCCATATTCCTTAAAGAATAATAGATATACTCCTTCAATACAAAAATGTTTTAAACCCCAACAATGATGGAATATACAAATCATTAATCAGATTCAAGTTAGTCATGAATATCCAATATAATTTATCCAAATCAATCATGTATTATTCTAAAATCACTACCTCAGTATCAGAACCATATTATGGTTTATCTTTCTCTGAACCATATATTTTCCAAAAAATTAACCTGTCATTGAGTCACTTTTCATTGTTCCACACAATCTCAAGTCCTTAATGAAATAGTACGGCAGTACAATCCCTATATACTCCATGATTATTATAAGAATTACATTGTTGATAAAACACTAAAATGACATAATCAACATAAGAACTCTAATAATTCCTCTTCATCTGTGGTAGTATCATAACTTCATTAGTATCCAATAGCATCATTTTCGGCATAGTCTGATTACTGGGACATAGGTTCGCGTAGTGTCCAAACTCCTTGCAAATTAATCATTGTACATTTGAAACCATTTTCTTACCCTTGCAGTCACGTACATTGTGCCCTTTTCCTCCACACTTATAACAAACTTTCATTCCTTTCAGGAAAGTTCCAGGGTGTTTCTTCCCACAATTATCACATATGGGAAAATTATTATTTTCCCTCTTCCCTTTATCCATCTTTCCCTCTTCCATCCTTTTCTTCTCTTACATCCCATCAAATCCATTGGACTCAGTAAACTCTTTACTTATCTTATCAACACATGATATTATTTCTTCATATGATGAAAATACATGGAAGACTATTTATCTTATAAATTCTTGCTTAAGACCATGAATGATATGATCCTTCTTTCTATTTGGATCATGTGCATAGCTTGAGTTCTCATTCCTTCTACTGGGCTCCATTTCTAATCAATGGAATACACTAGATTAGTTTATGAATACCAATACCTAATCCCAAACTTGTAAAATAGTTTATGGATATAATCCAAAATCATAAAAAAATTCATTGAGGAAGTATATACTCATAAACCCTTCATAATAATTTGTAAAGAAAACGAGAGTTATCCAAAGAATATCCCCTGGGAGTGTCGTAACCAAGAGTGCAGCAAGGACCGTTGTCGCGCACTAGTTCCCGTTTGAGTCTAGCTAAAAGTGACGTTTTCGAGTTTTACCCCTAGGTACATCTATGCTAGAGATGCCTCTACCTGATCGTATCCAGACAGGGATGTATTGCTCGGAAAACTGAAAAAATCTCTACAATACCAAAATTCTAGGAATTTCTTCTATACCAATCCACAAAGTCTATCTTAGGTCTATGTTCTCTAATCATAGTTTATCTAAATCTAGTTTACAAGGTTATTGCTAAACTGTCTCTGATACCAACTGTAACGCCCCGACCCCAGTTACCCAGAGTCGGTGCATTATTTTAATAAATTTTCATGATTACAAGGAATAAAGTCCCAAAGGACCGATTAGATTAGAAGTCTTAGAAAATAGATTACATACATGATTGTTACATTACACTTCATAATATACAAAAAAAACATAAATAATACTTTATGAATGCCATTATTCCCTTGTCTTAACCCTTCTTATCAATCACAATATACTTCTTGGAATCCTAGAAAAATAAAACATAGAAAAGGGGTGAGCTCAAACGCTCCGTAA
Organism: Viscum album; assembly: GCA_963277665.1. Classification (NCBI taxonomy): domain Eukaryota; kingdom Viridiplantae; phylum Streptophyta; class Magnoliopsida; order Santalales; family Viscaceae; genus Viscum; species Viscum album. Next base: position 687,215,474 of record OY728119.1, on the reverse strand, counting down.
GGGTAAGCAATACAGCGAAAACTTTCATAAATAAGCATAAACATTTAAGGAAATGTATAACTAAAACAAAAGCCTTTGAAAATTGAACTTCAACATAGTAGGGAAAAAATAAAATGAAATAATTCCATTTTCTTAGTCACATCGATATTCTACTAGTCGAATAATCACATGCAATATCAATAACCACTTTCATATGGATGGAATGCATAATGTCAAACTATCATAACCACATAGCCAAGGCCTCGTGCCAAGACTACAAATAAGATTTTTCCAAGGCCTTGTTCCAAGACACTAGTTTGTCTCATGAGACCTACCGATGCATCGAGGAGCTACAACGAGCTCCACTCGTCACTTACTAAGTCCAATGCATTCCCATATGAAAAGGTTTAAACAAAACATAAACATTCGTATTAAAATTAGCATATGAAATGTCAATACGTTCTCCACAAACCTTGAATGGTATAAAAATAACACATCCACAGTAAAACATATCACAAAACCTTCAATACAATACAAAAGTTTTGTATCATAATAAATCAACTTCAAATAATCTTAAAATCCATCAATGGATTTTGAAATAGATGAAATCAAATCTATTTGAGAGAAATATCTCTTTTCTCGAAATCATTGAAAAGTCACACATTTATAAAGGAATTAATTTAAAAGAGATTTTTGAATCAAAGTGTCCCATACCACTTTGAAACTTTTGAAAATAAATATCATTTGAAAACCATCATTTCAATATAAATAAATCCTTAAAATCATTTTGAAAACATGGACATTAATTAAAAATATTTTGAAAGATAAATCTGTAAAACATTTAAAATTATGATCTTGAAAAAGAGTAACTTTCAAAAACATTTAAAATATTCATTTTGAAATCATTTATAAGTCACATAATTATAAAATATAACATTTACTTTGAAAATATTCTTATAATATTGTAAGGGAAACTTTGACAATTTTATAACGGCGGTAAATAGCCGCACCCGCCGTATAAGTTAAAAAAACATTCTTACCATAAATTTGTCGAAAGTTTAAAAGTGCCTTGTTTGGAAAATGATGGAATGATTCCCTTAAAAACACATAAGGGTATAAATTACTTTAACCCCTATTCTTTGTAAATAGTAAAAATGTTTTGAAATACATTTCGAAGAAACATGGATGTGGATGATATAGAAATCCCAGTAGATTATTACGGATAAACAACCTCAGATAATGAAGAGATTGCGAAATAAACCCTTACCTTGTACATTTACTTGGTTGGGGGTAGGTTAGCCACCTGTATAATAGTGAAATAATTGTTATTAAATTATTCAATAATCATATACATTAATATGATATCATATATGATCTTTTAACATTGCTTTGTTAATAATATCTTGAAATTATCGTTTTTTCGGGTGTTAACTTACTTGTTTTCTTTTATATGTTTTGTTACATAAGCCATGTTTGTCATGGATAGGTTGTATCTTATTCATATCCATAATTTTATAAAGTCCTTAAACATTATTTTTAAATCATCAAATGATAATTATACATGAATGGATACGATAGAGAATGAATCTCATCGCGTTCGTGGAGACGGTAGTCCGTACGTACGCACGAGCGACAATATCATTCTTTTGATATTAAAATAATATATAATTGGATGGTATATCATATATACAGAATAATTATCATGTTACATTTATTATTTAAATGAATTACACATCATTATTATACCCATCAAAATAATAATTTATTTAAGAACAATTACACCACGATGTGGAGACGGTAAGCCGTACGTACGCACGTATGGTGACATGTCATTCAAAGGGTGGATAGAATAATGAATATGGTTGTACCATGTTTATAATAACATCAATGTATATATAATATACTGGAGTTATTATTTTATAATGGTAATAACAAAGAAAGAATAAGTGGAAGAAGAAAAAAACTTGAAAATGGGTTGTGAAATCATTACCTCTTCTTCGGGTTCTTCCTTTTTATTTGATCAAAAGGGATACATAGGTTGGATTTCTGATCAAAATAAGGATTCTGGGTTGTAGTGAGAGAAGTTTAGAGAGTATTTGGGCAGGGTTTGGCTGACCCAAAAGTCTTTTAAGGTGTGAAGTAATGAGAAGGGGGAGTGCCCTTTTATAAGAGGGGTGAGGGGCACCTTTGGAAAAGCTAGAAATATGAATTTATAATAAATTAATATTCGGTATCTAATGGCTCAAAAGTTTATTATTTAAAGTTTAAGGTGGGTATGGGTTGGAAAACACTCAACCAATATAATTTATACAGGTTTGGGTCATTATATTAACCTTATCTTTAAGTATTAATTCTTAGTTAATTAGTTTAACTTTTACAATGTCTCTTTGTATTTTTATATTATATGGATAATAAACATACCATATATTTCCAAGAGACCCTAAAGTGGTCTATTAATGATACAACTTTCATTATATAAGTCTCTTGGCCGAAACTTATATTTTTAGGAATTTAATATCAATTAATAATATAATATTTGTTTTAAATACTATATTATGTCAATTTCGACACTATTCAAAAATTGATTTTTGTGAAACTCATAACAGACTGATTACTTCGAAAAAAGAAAATTTAATAAATCCTAATATGCCTTATTAACCTATAAAATTAGCGTAATTCAATTAATGTCTCAAATTATATTTATTTTGGTATTTATGATATCAATTCTTTTAATTTTTCACTATTATGGTAATTACTGCAACATCAGTGTGTCCTGAATAAATTAAATTATTTAATCTAAAAAAATTATAAATAAACTATAATTATGTAGGAAATATTTTTATATTTCTAATTAATATTTATAGTAAAAAATCCAACATATATAACCCTATGTAAAATTTTTTTTTCTAAAATATATATTCTTATGTCATTTTTGTACTTATTTTAACTTAATTAAAATAAAGTGTCACTATCACCTTCATGGGGTCCCAAAATCGACCCAAATATGCCCAAGGTCGGCCATTTATCCAAAAATAAGGTTCGGACACGTTTTATGGTAATTTAGTATTATTATATTATTATTATTTTAATCCTTATTTACCAGATTTACCCTTTAACCATAGTAAATAAAATATTTACCGAAGTAATTATTCAAAATGTCTAAAAATAAAAGTTACCTATTTAGAAAATTTGTACATCCTTATTCCAAATATGGAATCCATTTTTTCAAATTCAAAACACGGAAGTGGCATAAATTAATTTAAAATTAATTCCCGCTGTCAAAACAAAAAGCGTGTTTTTAATATATAATAACTATCAAAAGATTGATACTTGTTTATGTCCAGTTTAATTGTGAAATTATGCCCAATGACTAAAATTATATTAAATGGTTAAAATATATTCTAAATATAATTTTAAACCACTAAAATTCATAATTTATCACTATTAATTATATTGATTAAAAAAGTTGTTTTTAATTAAAATTTAGTAATTTTCACTATTCATCAAAATATAAGTATTATCTGAAAAGTTCCTAAACATCACCCTAGGATAAATTTGATATTACGAATCCAAAAATGATGTCCATTTTGAAATATAAAATATATGTATTTTCAAAAAGTAGGTATTACTATTCATAATGGCTAGTTTGATTGGTTGTGGTGTGTGTTAGAACTTGAAGTTGCATACAACACACACAACTGTATTATTCAAAGAGAAGTGTACCATGGAAGCTTGGGGTGTTACATTGTAAATATTTTTATGTCCCCATTCTAAAGAATAAATTTATTTAGTCAAATTGAATATATAAAAGTTTAAAATATTGGATTTAAAAAGGGTTTACTATTAAAGTTGGTAAAAGTGCATTTTTGAAAAATACTACTTTTATCTGAAAAAAAGGAATTTGTTCTTACAATATTTCTAAGAAACTAATAATATGGATTATAAAATTATAAGTATTAAATGAGGTTCAAAATTTAGTTAATACTATTCATAACCTTTTTTGAATGGCTTGTTTGGTAATTCATAGTGCTCTTGAACTCGGTGTTGCGTGTAGAGCATGTTATTGAATTATTTTGAAGAAATAACACACTACGCAATCTTGGGGTGTTAGAATTCACCTTTAAGAAGTATTAAATATATATCCCTAAATATAGGATTATTTATTACCCTCTTCTTAAAAAAAATATAACCCTAACCTTTTGAAAAAAACATACTACATATAAAGGAAACTTAGGACATAAAAATATTTAAATGGAATAACCATACGGTCAACTTCCACACATATAAATTAATGGAATATCTATATGGCTGACTTCCATACCCAATTCATTGGTGCTTATAATGTTACCAACAATCCTTGTTTTATCATGGAACCTCCCATAATTTGGATTATTACGAAACTCCCCATTGTTGGTTAATCACATAACCACCCATAAATTTTCTAAATATCATTGTATAGTCATAACATATAAATCATTCATAAAATAAATATAACATTTACACATTTAAATCACAAGATTTCTTTTCAATATATTGAAATATTCAACCCATTTCTAAAACCATTTTAAATATTTAACAAACAGATTTTGAATCAATGTTTCCCATAGAAATTTGAAACTTTCGAAATAAATTTCAATTTTATAACATTCATTTTCTTACAAATAAATCCTTAAAATAATTTTTAAAACATGGAAATTATTTATAATGATTAATAAGAATAAATATTATAAACATTTTGAAAAATGTTTTAGTTAAAGAGTTCATTGCCACTTGAGTAACACATGAAAAAAATAATAAAGGAATAAAATTATACCAAACATTAAATATCATGACATTATTCAATATCATGATATAACATTTCAAAAGGGTTTAATATAAAACTTATAGTATAATAATGGTGCATTACATCAATATATCCCTCAATGAAATGATATTGAGACGAAGTCCCTTAAAAGGATCACTTGGTAAATAAAATAGATCAATTATGTGTATTCACTATACGTATGCATTAAAGAAAGTATAAATACAAGATAAGATATAAAAATTTAGCTCCCAAATATTCATATCAATAAATAATCAAGAAGTATAATATTAACCCATAGAATGGAAATTGGTTTAAGAAGTTCTCTTATAAAGATTCGGCAGCCTAACGACGTCACGTTAAAATTCAGAAAATATATTGATGGTAGAACAAATGTTCTATCATAATTTGGAAATAAAATGTCCAGAAATAAAGATATATAATAACATATACCAACCTAATAACTTGGATATTAAAAGACATATCCTAAAGGAAGTATTTGACAAAAAGAGGGCGGTGAATGGTTCCCTTACCTTGGGGCTAATTCATCGTGTATGTTCCTTGTTGTTCCTAAATAATAAACCTAAGTTGATTTATACTTGCTTAAAACCATTTTTGAACTTTATTATTCCTTTTATATTATTTATTCCCACGTTATAAAAATTAATTATTTATTTATGTTAATGTCTGTCGTTTTTTCTATATTCGGTACCTATGTCGAATATGATCTTGTTATAAATAAAAATTGTCCATGTGGAAAAAAGAATATTACCTAAATAATAGTATTAAAGATTTAAATATAATATACAAATAGTATATAAGTATTTATAATAGTCCATAAAATTTTTAAATAAGAAATGAAATTCACCGTTCATGGAGACGGTAAACCATACGTACGGATGAACGCTACAACCAATTTTTGTGATATTAATAAAATTATAACTACATGATATATAAGTATATTATAATTAAATCATAATATAATATTATATATATGATACATAATTTAATTAACTCTATCATTTATACATTCAATGTGTTTCATGAATGAGTCATATCACTTTGAGGGGGCAGTAGTCCACATTTCCTCAAATGTAGTTATCGTATTTACACATCATGAAAATCTTAAAGGTATGTTTTTCAATTAAAATTAAAGTATCAAAGAGAAAATAGTACTATAATATATATCCAATTTAATTATATTTCTATCATAATGGCGACTATATGAGTTGTTAGGGGAAAATTGAACAACCATTTTTTCGTGAGGTAGTAGTTTGTTGTACACAACAATAGTATGTTTGTATCCATTAGTTTTTGGTATGTGTGTGTGTGTATTTAAAATAAATCTCATAAAAAAACCAAGTATATTTTGTTTAACTTTTTTTTGTGAACAATGAATAGTAAGATCATCGTGATTGGATAATGAAAATAATAGAAAGGAACATGAGAGATGACGTTACCTCTGAATTGAGTAACTTCTTTTGATTTGAGTATAAAGGCTTTCTTAAATTGCCTTCTGCCTATGGTAAAGCTTCTAAGAGGAATATTGGGATTTTTGGAACTCATTTAGGAAGATTTTGGAAAATCTAAGTGTCTTTAGAGGTGTGATTAAATATGTATAGGTGATTCCCTTTCATAATAGGGAGGAGGGGAACTTTAAAATGTATTGAAATGTTATTTTATTAGAAAATTACATTGAGTTTAAAATGGTCACAATGTAATTTATTAAAAATATATTGTTTTTTGGGTTGAAAAACTCTAATCCAATAGATTTTATACATGTCTAGGTAATGAATTTAAACTTATATTTTAGTATCAACCCTTAGTTAACTAATATAACTCTTACAATGTCTTCTTGTGTAATCAAAATATAAAGTTAATATAGTGACTATAAAATGCCTATAGAACCTGAAGTGGTCCATTAAGGACATTTTAAACATTATATATTTAATTTTAACTAGTATTAGATTTTTTGGACTATTATATCATATAATTAAATAGTATTGTTTAAAAAAATAACTTATGTCATTTTTATACTATTCATATCATGTATTTTTTAAAAATAAATAAAAACATGATTATTTCAAAAAAAAAATTATTCCAAGATAAAAAGTCATAATCATACCTAAAATTCTTCCATCTCATTAAAAGTTTAAAAATAAATTTATTTTAATATGTATAACCTTAATTTATTTAAATCATTCATTAATAAGGTAATCACTACACCATCATTGTTTCATAAATTAGTTTATTAATCTGATGTAAAAAAATTATAAATAAAATACCACGATATAAGAAATAATTATATATTTATAATTCATATTTATAGTTTAAAATATTACTAATATAACGCCATATAAAAATTGATTTAGTAAATGATAGTTTTTTCGTTATATTTTTCATTACATTAAATTAATTCTTACATAATGTCATGCTTACATCCTAGTGGTGCATAGGGTCCCAGAATAGACCCAAGGATTCCCATGGCCGAACATATCTCATCCAATAATATTAAGACATGTTTTTTGATCTTTTAATATTATTATAATAGTATTATTTACCCTTATTTTCCAGATTTACCCTTTAACCACTGTAAATAACATAATTACTAATGTTACTAATCATGATGTCAAAAAATAAAAGGTACCAATTTACCCAATTTATACCTATTGATACCAAATATTTAATCCATTTTTTCAAATTCATATACAGAATTGGAAGAAATTAATTTAAATTTAATATCTGTTGTCAAAACCAAAATGTGTGTTTTAAGAATTAATAACTATCAAAAGACTGAAATATTTTTATGTGCAATTTCAACGTGAATGAACTTCCAATTGCCAAAATTGGATGAAATGATAAAAATATATTCCAATTATCCTTTAAAATAGATTAAATATAAAATATACCTATATAAATATGTTATATTAAAAGGTAGTGTGGAATTAAAATGCCGTATCTTTCATTATTCATAAAAATTTGAATTTTTTCAGAAAAGTATGAAACATTCATCCAAATTAAATTTTTATGTCCCACTTCTATTAAAAATTTTATTTTTTCAAATAGAACATATAAAAGTGAGAAAACCTGATTTAAAAATGCTTTTTCATCTTAAGTTGGTAAAACTACATTTTTAGAAAAATACATCTTTTATTTTAAAAATTAAAATTTTCTTATATCATATATAGAAAACATATAAGATGAATTGAAAACATAAAATTTAATATATATCATATATTATTTCAATAAATAAAAATCCATGAAGGGTGATATGAAAAAAATTATTATCTTTTAAACATATTTTCATAAAACTTTGTCCTTTATATTCAATTGTTTTTTATTAACATTTATAAAAAATTTACTAACCAATAAATCATTTTTAAAGATGTGAAAACCCTATTTGAAAATTTATTTTTTATTATTAATTCCTTATATTCCAAAGGCTAGGAATTAACTACAATTGATAACAATAATATTTTTACTTTATAATTTTTCTGTATATGTCATTGTAGTGTGCAACGTAAGATATCAGAGAAACCCCTTGTTGAATGTCAAGTAATATATTATAAAAATAATCCCCCTTAACATAAATATAATAAGTTTTTAGAAGTTTTAATAGAAATAAAAAATTTATAATTCTATAAATACCTGGGTCATTACATCCATCCCCTATTGGAAACTGCATCCTCACAATTTTTAAATTGGGCTCGGAATCTTCATTAAAAGGCCCCCATCAGAAAAAGTGTAAATGAATATATAACTTTGAAAGAATGAAGGATAAGTAAAATTGTCACACAAGATAACACATACTATGATTCCATTGAAATAAGGACATATAAAAGAAAACTAACCATCATGTTTTTATGGAGAGTGATAGAAAACATGACTAAGAGAAAGTTAACAACCAGAAAAACACAAACTTTTGATGGGTTAAATGGTATTTGATTCCCCATATGGAATGTAAACTGAAAAAAAATTTAGTTAAATTTCATGAATTATATGAATTCATTTTTATAATTAGTATAATAACATAAGGAATTATACGTACCATTGAAGTAGAGTTTCCTCCTTTAATAAATTTCTACCACAAACTCATATTTTCTTCAAACAATGTGTATTCACAATGAATTTTTCAAATCTGAAATTCCAAAAATAATCATCTAGAGAAATATATAATCCACAAAATATAAATGATATATATTTTTCATGTCTCTATACATAAACAAAAACCAAATTGTTTTGTATAATATCAGATAATCTCCAAAAAGGATTATCCTTAAGAAAATTAAACACTACTCTTACTCTCATAAATTGATCATGAAATTACCAAATTTCAACAAAGACAATTGGATACAATATTTCCATTAAAATTCATCAATATAATAAAAACTAATATTTTAACCCAAATTTGTAAGAATTTGGTCACATAGTCTTCCGCAATAAATCATAACATTTAAATAATACAATAATATTATTATTATTTTAAATGTTAGTTAACACCAATCCATTGGAATTCTAGGAATCAATAATATCAATTTAATTTTGAATTATGGTTTAAAAATTTTTAAATAATGATTCATTAGTTAACAAATTTATTATAAATGAAAATAAAACCCAATTGAATATAAGGGATGTGTTTTTTATAACAATCATTTTAAAAGATAATAATTGTGTTTTAATATCAGTCTTTATGAATTTTATTTAATGAAAAAAAATATTTTTTATAAATCAAATGTAATTTTTAAAATTCATGTTATATGTTTTATAGATATGATATAAGAAAAAATTCAATTTTCCAGAGAAAATAATTATTTTTTCTAAAAAAAAAATTTTACCACCTTAATTTTTCAAACCCTTTTTAAATAAATTTATGTCACTTTTATATGTTATATTTGAGAAAATAAACATTTTTATAAAAGAAGGTCATAAAAATTTAATTTGGATAAAATTTTTGGTATTCTTATAAAAAAATTCAAAATTTTATGAATATTGAATGATAATGTGTTTTAATTCACAACATCCTTTTAATGAAATTTATTTATATAGTCATATTGTAAATTTAATTTCCCATGTCGTGTTTGGGGTCCACATTTAGAATCAGATTTGTGGTTTCATGGGCTCGATGAATGGAATTGTTTTATTATTGGTGTCCATATTCATGACATATCTTGCGAAAAAGCTAGGGTTTCCCCTAGTGGTGCGGTGAAGGTCCAGAGGGCTGAGTACTTGCTACTGCGGTTTGAGGGTCATAGCCTTGTTTTTGCATCGACTTTAGAAGTGATTGGGATGTTCACAGTAGACTTGAGAGTGGTATTAAAGGTGGTGATTGGAGCTGTTCCTGTTGGTGGTGGGGATATCCTTCTGGAATGTGTTCGATTGGCTTCGTTTTTGGTGAGGATTATTGGTTCCTTGATTTTTGATATTTGATTCGTGTTCTGGATTAGGATGTGATCTCTTTTTATTCTCATCATGTTAGTGTGACGGTATTGTTCTTCTTGGATTATCCGATTCTCAATTGGGTTTGGATGAATATGCTATTGGTTTTGGATAAATATAAAATTATTCCATTCTTGTGTAATGGTTGAAGATTCAGTATTGGAGGATTTACTGTGGTGGAGGAGAAAATGATCGTGCTTTGGTGAAAGATTTCAAGATCTTTTGCTTCTTCAAGAAAACTTGTTCTGTGAAGGATTTATAATGTTTTTACTACATTCATTAGTTCTTGTCATAGTCTTGTTTGCATTGATACAGTATAGTTCGAGTTCATGGGAATTTGCAGCAAGTTCAACTCTAAGGGGGGGGGGGGGGCTATAGAAGAGGTTAAGATAAGTGAGTTTTCAGGAGGAATTTCATTCTATATTTAGACATTTCAGAGGGTATGGAATAACCATCATTTATAGGAATGTTCAATTTTTTACGTGATAGCTTTTTGATCTAGGATGTATAGGTGGAAACTGGTTATAATGGTTTTCATGTTATGTAGGAGCCTTTGTAGTTTTGAATGATTGGTTTATTTCTTGAACTGAATGTGGATGTTTGACTATTTTATATGTCGTGGATGTTATATTGGGTTCCCCCTCATCCTTTAAATGGGGTTCTTCGATAATAATTCAAATTAATTTTTATTCAAAAGAGTGAACGTCTTCTAAAATAACAATTATCACTTAATCACTATATCCTTTTTCCTATAATAAATATAACCATTTTATAAAACAGAAGTTTCCAAATTCAACATATTATTGATCCATAATATCATTTAACTAAATCTAATAAATCATACTAACAAATAACTTCATGTGTTATAGTGGTATGTGATAAATCCAAGTCCAACTTTTGTTGTGGGTTCTATTCCCACAGCTTTTTCCAATGCGACTTGTTGTCACACGGTCTATGTGTTGTAATTTTTCCTAAAAAAATATAATTATAACAACAATAATAAAATTATATAAAATCATTAAAAATACCCCAAAAATGTTTTAACCTAAAAAGGTTATTTTGTACATCACAATTTTCATCTCAAAAACTAATAACCCACAATTTCATCAAATTCAGATATCATATAAACTCTAATGGTTATTTATATCAATATCCACAAAATAAAATATAATTCTTCCTTGACTAAAATTTATATATAACAAACATATGTGTTAAAATATATATAAGTCTTCCAATGTAAACCCATCATTAATAAATTTAATAATATTATCACCATATGTGTAACATAAATCTTCAATTCCAATAATATAGACATCTTAATAATAAAACATTCTTCATGATCTTTTATCAATTTTTTTCCAAATTATTTTTTTATAATTCATTCCTAAAAAATATCTTTCATATTTTTCTAGGATTTCAATAATGTCAAAAACATCATCTATGAAATAATCCATATCATTCACATGTCATTTTTATTTTCTTCATATTTATTTGGAATGGAATTAGGTATTGGTAAAAATATATTTGTATGGTCCGGATGATCCCATTATCAAACCTTCTTCGTAGGAAATATATTTTCATAAATACCATGAAAACCACATTTAAACATTATATTGATTATTCATAAAGAACTTTATTCTCCTTATTGGAGTCAACTGAATGCTTCTCTTTTCTATGACATGATATTGCTTTATGACCTTCATTACCATATCTACAACATCTTACCATCCTTTTAAATAATTTTCCTAGATTTTTCATTCCATATCCTTGAAATGTATATTTTTTAATATAATTACCTTTATGATTGTTACCAGAACATCCATAGGGATTCATTTCTTGCATATATGATGCCTTAGAAAAATTAAAAAGGTTCAAGTGGTCAATCATGACTCCAGATATTTGGTTATGAATAACAACAAGATTTCTCATTGAATCTCTAATTTATTTTAGAAACTCATTCCGAAAACTGTCACAATTTTTCTTCACATCCTCTATTCATTTGGGGCCTTCTAGATCTAACCATTTACTAATAGAAACATGTTCAGTGTGATTATATTAATAAAATCATTATATTCTATCTTATGAGGAGGGAAAACACTATGATATACATATTCATGTTATCTAAAACTCATTCAATTAAACATAAATAACTATGACTCTTTTAAATATGCTAACCATTATGGTTATTTCAATTATACTTAAATAACAACTTAAAATCTATCGAAACTGATATCTAATACCAACTATAAGGCCCTAGCCGTAAACCTTACATAATCATTAGATAAGTCATAAACATGACATTAATTCACAATGATGGTATTTTTAGGTTTAGATCTTCTGAGAATTAGGACATCACTTGTTCATAACATCTGGAATATTATAAGTAGACACTTCTACTAATTATACATTTTTCTTTCATAAAACCAAAAACTCTTTAAAAATAAAAACGATAGTTTTTCTTATTTTTAATAGAATAACTTTTCTATGATACTATCTTTGACTATATTATTCTTTATGTCCTATGAAAAACGTTTCAAAACATGTGATGAGCATAAGAATATCAGTAAGGGATACATGATGAATGAAATCTGTTAGTTTCGGGATAACATGACACCCATGAATAATTTTTCACAAATTAATACTTTTCCACTTATTGTAGTAGTAAACGTACTTTACTAAATATATGATCATTTCATAACCTTTTTAACCAAAAGATTACCTAAATCCCATATAAATCTACTAATAACATATAATTGTAACTTTGGACATTAACATATTTAAATGGAATAAACATATCATTAAATTTCAAACCTATCACTATATAGATTATCCATATGGCCAACTTCCATACCCAATTCATAGGATGTAATAATGTGACCACCCATCCATGGGTTATCATAGAACCACCCGTCATTTGGTTTACCAAGTCACCACCCACCATTGGATTATCATGTAACTAGCCGTCAAATGTCCAAGTACCATTTTATAGTCATAACATATAAATTATGAATAAAAGAAAAATAACCTTTCCACATTTTAATCACAATAGATCATTTCAATAAATAGGAATATTTAAACCATTTTGAAAAAATTTAAAATATTTAATAGAGATGCATTAAATAAAAGTGTCTCATGCAAATTTGAAACTTTTGAAATAAATTAACACGTTAAAACATTAATGTCCATATATATAAATCCTTAAAAACATTTCGATACATATACATTAATGAGAATGATTTAGAAAAATAATAAATATTTAAAACATTTAAAATAATGTTTCACTTAAAGCATCCCTTTATAAATTAAAAATATATATATAAAAATAATAAAGGAATAACATTAAATAAAACATTAAATATCATGACAATATAATAATTCTTTATATATCATGTCAAAATGGTTTTATATACACCATATATGGTAATAATGGTTCACAACATCACGATATTCCCCAATTAAAGGATTTTGACATAAAGTCCCTTACAAAGATCATTTTTTAAATAATATAGATAGATTGTGTGTATTCAATATAATTACACATAACGAAATTATAAATACAAGATATGATTTAAAAAGTTATTTCCTAGATATTCATAGCATAACATAATCAAAAGATGAATATTGTCCAAAATAATGGAAATTCGGTTAAGATGTTCCCATATGAAAATTCCGCAGCTTAACGACATCACTTTAAAATTAAAAATAAAATTAGATGATGGGAGAAAAAATGTACTATCATCACATGGAAATAAAATTTAACTAAATAAAGATATATAATATCATATCCTAACATAATAAAATGTGAATTAAAATGCATAAAATTATAGAAGTCATTGACTAAAATAGGACGGTGAATGGTTTATCTACCTTGAGTCTGATCATCATCAGCGTTCTTTGTTTTTCCAGAATAATAAGCACAAGTTATGTTCTACTTGATTAGGAACTTTTTTCAAGTTAATTATTCTTTTTATATAACTTATTACCATGTTATAAAAATTATTAATTATTTATGTTAATGTCAGTCATTTTCTCAATATTCAGTACTTGAGTCTAAAATGATATTGTTATAATTAAAAATTGTTTATGTTGTCAAAATTATATTATCTACAGAAAAGTTCCCATGATTTAAATGTAAAAAAATCCATAAAATTTGTTTTTATTATATTCCATAACATTCAGATATAATAAATTAAATGCATCGTTCATGGAGATGGTATGTCATACGTACCCATGAATGATACTTCCATTTATTTCTCATATTATAGAATTGAAAACTACCTGATAAATAAGTATATTATAATTAAAGTATAATATCTTATGATATATATCTTACTAAATTTTATTACCACCATCATTTTTATTTTCCATGTATTTCTTTAGTGAGTCATAACATTTTGAGGGGGAGATAGTCCGTACTTCATCAAATGTAATTATTCAATTTAAAAATCATGAAAATACTAAAGGTATTTTTGTAAATAACAATTACAGTATCATCGATAAAATATAAATATAATATATATCATATATAAATATAGTTCCATCATTATGGCCACCATGTGTGGTTTAAAAATTCTTATCAAAACAACGTCATATTATATGTAGGATACGTTTTATGTTAAATAATAACAATTAGATAATTGAGAGTGGAGAAGGAAAATAAAGGATAAGAACTTGAGAGAAGAAATTACCTCTAAATCGGGTAACTTCTTTTGATTTTAGCCAGAAGGATTCTCTGAATTACCATTTGCCTAATATATGGAATCTAGGAGTAAAATAGGGTCGTTGGAAGATTATTTAGTCAGATTTTAGATGATACAAGGTGTTTGGGTTATGAGATTAAATGGGTATAGTTGATTCCCTATTATAAGAGGGAGGAGTGTCACTTTAAAAAGATATTGAAATATTATTTTATAATTAAAATATTTTTGGTTTCAAATGGTACCAAATTTATTTATGTCAAATATATGAAGTATTTGGTTCAAACATACCCCAAAAAAAGGTTTTATACAAATGTAGGTCCCAAATGTAACCATATCTTATACCATTAACCATTAGATAACTAATTTTACTCTTATCATGTCTTCTTGTATATTCAAAATATATGGTTGATATAGTTGCTGTAAAACATAAATCGAACCTAAAGTAGTAAATTAATTAATCTCTAAATATTATATAAGTCAAGTTGAATAATCAAAGGTTTTTAGGACTAATATAACATTTGATAAAATATTATTGGTTAAAACTCTTGTATGGTAATTTTTTTAGTAGTCATATCATGAATTTTTTAAAAATCATAACAACTTTTAACAATCTAAAAACATTATTAATGTAAATATAACAAGTCATAATCATCCCTAAAATTCGTGTATGGAATTAAAAGTTTCAAAATAAATTTATTTTAATATTTTTAACCTCATTTATTTAAATCATTCATTAATAATGTAATCACGACATCTTCATTTTGAAATAAATAAATTTATTTATTTGATGTCTAAAAATTATAAATAAAATACCATGATATAGGAAGAAATTTTATATTTCTAATTACTATTTATAGTATAAAAATTACTTATTAAATACCATATTAAAATTTTATTACAAAAAAGTGTTTTTGTAATATTTTTATTTACATTAAATATTTAATTATAAAATGTATTTTTAACATCCAAGTGTCTCCATGAGGACCCAAAAACTAAAAATGTTTTCCAATGGTCATAAAAAGCTCACAAAATATGATTTGGACACATTTTAGGGTAGTTCAATATTCATATAATGTTAATTATTCTCTTATTTACATGATTTACCATTAAACCACGGTAAATAAATTAATTATTTATGTTACTACACATAATGTCTAAAAATAAAAGGCATCTATTTACACAATTTGAGACTCCTTATACAAGATATGAAACACATTTTTTCAAATTCAAAACACAGAATTGTAATAAATAAATTTTAAATTAATTCTAATTGTCAAAACCCAGAACCAGGTTTGTAAAAAATAAAAACTATCAAAAGATTAACATGTTTTTATGTCCAATATCAAATTGAAATAGCATTAAATGACAAAAATTGTATTAAATTATGAAAAATATAATCCGATTATACATTAAAAACAATTAAATGTACAATTTAACAATATAAATAAATTAGATAAAAAGGAAGTTTTATATTAAAATGTAGCATTTTCACTATTCATTAAAATACGAATGTCTTCAAATAATACTAAAATATCATCCAAAGTAAATTTTGAGGTCTCTATTCTATAAAATAATATTATTTTCTCAAATATAACATAAAATGTTACAAAAATAGATTTAAAAAGTGTTCTTCATCAAAAGGCCGTAAAACTGCATTTTTAAAAACATACTTCTTTTATCCAAAAAATTGAATCTATTATTATATCATATCTAAAAATCATGAATGATGAATTTAAAACAATAAATTGAATATATATCATATTGTTTTCATTAAATAATGATCTTTAAAGAGTTATTTTAAAACACAATTATTCTCTTTTAAATAGGTTTTAATAAAAATATATCCTTTATATTCAATTTTTTTTTATTTCCATTTCTAATAAATTTGGAAAGAAATGAATCATTATTTAAACATGTGTAAACCATATTTCAAAATTTAGTTGATATAATTTTTTCAATCCATTCCAATGACTAGGTGTTAACTATAATTTAATTTAATAATCATATAGCTATATTATTTTTCAATATATCTCAATGTTGTGTGCAACCTATGATTTCTGAGAAACCATGTGTTATGTGTCGAGTATACTATTAGAAAAAGCACCCCTTTAACGTAAAATAATGATCTTATTCATAATTATTAATATAAATCAAAAATTATTATTTTATAAATACCTAGTTTTTTATAGTTGAGGTGATTGATTAGTATGGATGGTTTTTTTAAACATGATTTTATGGAATTCCTAGAATCATCAGAATTTAGTGGGATAATCCTACCATTAAATATAAATGTAGTCTATATAAATTTTGTTCAATGGTTTTTCATTGATGGTTGTTCTTGAAAATCAGAACCATTATGAATGAGTGGGAATATGTAATTTTGGGTTAGTTAGTTCTATTTTGACATTGATAAATAGGAATTCATGGAATATAACTTATGGGAGATTCCATGTAAGTATTTGAGATCATAGGGTAATTATATCCATCATGGTAAGTTGGGTAATTAATATGGTGAAGAGTTTATTAATCCCATGAAGTGAGATTTTTTTATTGAGTATATCACATAAGACTATGAAATTTATTTTATAATTTCTGTATAAGATCCAAATTGTTGATAAATATGTGGTTGAATAAACATATGAGAAATAGGGAATGTCATGAGGTATTGGGGGACAATGATTACAATGAATGATCTGGAAAGATGATTGATTTCTATTATGATACATGGTTAGTTGATATGTGGTATCCTGAGGGTAGCTCATGTGGCTAACTGTTCTATGACTTAATATTATATAATGTGGGAAACATCAGAAAATGAAAATAGTAATAATGTAGATGAGTTAGAATGTGGAATGCATTGGACATCAATGATGAGAGATAAGACTTATGGAATGGAATGTTTTTTCCTTAGATTTTTTTTCATTTTAGGAATACTCTATTTCGAACAGTTTCCACTGGAATTGTTCATGGAACTAGAAATACCAAACAATTATATATCCATACGGACCTTCATTCCAATGGAAGGTGATCACAGGGAGGTTTGGCTAGTGATGCTAAAGAACTCACATAGGTATAGATGGGAGGTCGGTCTCATCATACCCTTTTTGTGGGAATTGTTTAATAATATGTGGACCTCATATAGATTTAAGACATATTCATGAATATAGTATTAAATACATATTATGATATTGGCCACCCAAGAATTAACAAAAAAACTATTAGCTCGTATAGAATATTGAATCATCTATATGTATCTAAGGTCATTCATAAATGGAGGTAACTATATGTATCTTAGGATCTCCATCAAATGTATCCAACTATGTTTAAATTAGAAATTCATTATCCATGATTACTATGATCTAACTTTTATAGCCAGATAGTAGGGAACACTAAAACTTATCACTATCGAGGGAGACTAAGTTTACTCTGGAGTTCTATCATCAAAATGGGAGACAAGATTTTATTTTAATGTTAGTATTGAATCTATATGATAATATTTATTCATATCCTCATGAAATGAATTAGAAACTATGTAGTTTGGTTCCATATAATGCGGGAATAACATACTTTGTAAGGTCATGTGTAATGGACCTGACTTTATTGTTTAACATCATGTGGAAATAAAGTTTAGGTAGAAGGTTCTTAGTTATGGTTTGATTTGGGACCTATTTTGAAGTTTCACAAGGATCCCTGAATGGATATATATTTATAATTTGAATACGACCCTACCAGTTATATGTCCTAGAGGGAAAATGGTTTATTTGGGGTGTTTTTTTGGAGATAATGGAGGCTTCCTACATATCCGATTTAGAGGGAAATAATATATTTAATAGTTTTGATAGTCGTGAAAAATGTTTTTCATATTTTAAGGGATTATTTTGGGGATTTAGCCTGAAAAGGATTCCTAGAAAAGGACCCTGAGTGATGTTTCGACGCCTGGGGGTTTACTCATTGGCTTACTACTAATACAAAAACCCTAGAAAAATAGATCCAATGCATTGGTTTAATACATTTTCATGATTATAAGGAATCAAATCCCAAAGTAACAAGAAGTTTATTAGTTTGGGAGGTCTATATTAAAAAAAATGATACTCAAAATATATTGTAAAAGATAGAAAATAGAACATTGTACATAACAAAATGATATAAAATGAATCCTTGAAAGCTTATTCAAAGTATCATTCTTCTAAATGAGGGGAAAGTAAACATATTTATTGTGAGATCAAATGCTTAGAAATTGTAATATGAAAAAAATTTAAGTTATGTAAACTCAATAAGTAATAGAAATAATGTAAAGGTAAATAATTCAAAAAAACACATTCCATCAATAAACTTATAATGTAAATGAATCCATAGAGTTTTTCATAGTAAAAATATCATGGAACATGATAACTTAATATTGAATGAATAAAATGATTAATTATTAGATGTCTTGTGTCTGGAATATGAACCATTATACCATCAAGATAGTTTATGTCCATGGTATGAAACAAATATATTTCTATTTAGAAACAATCACGATGGTTTTTCTGCAAATGTTTTTGTCTCATGAGACCTGTCAACCCATCGGTGGGCTATAGAAGGATGCACCCTTCACTACAATTCCAAATAAGTATTCATAAATTTATAGAATTAATGAAAATTATGTCTTATCATAATTGAAATTTAGTAGAGGATATATATTGATCAATATTTCAATGGGTAAAACAACATTCAAAATAAACACCAAATGTAATTTCCAGAACTTCTAAGACAATAATCATATCCATGATAAAAGAATATGTATATTTAATAGAAATGTAATTTAATAAAAATTATCTCAAGCTATAAAAATATACACCATATAAAAATTATTATTTTCTAAATACCAATTAAGTCTCAATGAAATAGAAATATAGGTGAAATCCCTTACCATAATTCCCAATTAATTTTATCGCATTTGTTCCTCTTGAAAAAGAAACTTATATTTATTATATGACTAATAAAAAGTGAATTATAGTCATTAATATAAATATTAATCAATTATAATAAATTTTTAATATTTAATAATTTCTGTTGATAAAAATTGATGTATTTGATATCATGTTTTCCTTAACAATTTCAAGTATTGCAACATTTTTTCTATTTCATTTAAATGTAAATTATACATTAATATAAATAATTAATGATGTATATAATTAATATAATTATGATTTTACATTTTTTATATAGTATATAACATCATCCTTTAAGTATTGTTTTATGTGTTGACATTAAAATGTCTCTGTTGGTGGTTGACCGACTATTGAAGAGACATTAATGCAAGAGTTGGAGGAAGATGTTTTATTTTTTATATATATAGTAACATGCCACTTCAATTATGTGATATTTTTCAATATATAGTTATAATATATTTTAATTATTTAGTTTAATTATATTTTTTGGAGTGGGTGGTAGAAAAATAATGATAAAGGTTAATTGGAATGAAAAAATTGGTGTTTGTGAGTGTTATTTTTCTTAGTTTTAATGATCAATTTGCTTATTTATAAATAATGAAGTTCATGTAAAATTTTTATAATTCAAAAATGTTGAAATTTCATGTTATTAATGAATAAAAATAAGTTTAATTTTTATTATTTATTATTTTTTCTCTATATTAGGAGAAATAAATATATAACATAATAATGATTGTCATTTAGATTAATTTTAGTGGGTTTTCGAACAAGACATACTAATTTTGTTCTACTATTTAATATCATGTATATATAATTGTTCCAAAAAATTAAAAGTATATAATTAATTTTTTGATATATGGTTCAACCATATAAATGGTATCATGATGATCCCTGGGGGATACATTGATGAATGAATGTTTTTCATCCACGATAGTTGTAAATAGGCACCTCCTAGATGATGATTTCATTTTTAATATAAAATAGAGAGAGTAAGGAGATTAGTAATAGATATTCCATTAACATGATATCATTCATGTATATATATTATACTTGATTAGTCTTGATAATATTGACAATGGAGGTGAATAGTGGATA
Organism: Viscum album; assembly: GCA_963277665.1. Lineage (NCBI taxonomy): Eukaryota > Viridiplantae > Streptophyta > Magnoliopsida > Santalales > Viscaceae > Viscum > Viscum album. The sequence continues at coordinate 687,194,529 of OY728119.1, read as the reverse complement.
ATAATAAAAATTAATTGAAAATAAATGAAAATAAAAAGGAATTTGATTTACCTCTTTAATTATCCACTTTGATAACCTCTATAGAGAATATGATTTTTGTCTTATTGTAAGACCAATAGAACCTACATGTGGGGTAAGGACTGGGTAAGAGGATTTGGGAAAACATTCGACAAGCATCGTGGCTTAGATGTGTGAGGATAGGTGGGGTGAGGGGTGGTATTTATGGTGTAGGAGAGGGGTGATTTCTCATTATTTTATTCATTATCATATTATTTTTATCGGACATGAAATAGTGTTTATTAATGAAACTAAATATAGTAATAAGTGAATGTGAGTTTGTCCTAGTGTGCATATATCAACTATAAATTATCCATGACTTCATGATTCATGTTTTTACCATTAATCATAAAATATCATATTTTTCTGTTCACAAGAATTCAAGTATTCTATTAAAATATTAAAAATTAGTCCAATTTTTTTGGAAAATATAGGAAAAAAATGAACTCCATTTAATGAATTTCTTCTAAAAATATATGAATTTTAATTTTATTACGTTCATTATTTACTCAAAAAATATTGTTTTTTAAATTATAACTGATATTCTAACTCGCTAAAAAAGTTACTCAGGTCTCAATATCTTATTCAAAATTCATAGGACCAAATTTTATGGATTTATGAGTACATTTTTGGAAATTTTATTTTATTTTAAATCATTTCACTAATTATAAAACTGCAATTAAATATTTATGACCCACAAAAAAATGAACACTTAAATTTTAATATTTAAAATAATCTCATTCTTACACTACAATATAATTATATCATTACTTCATTTATAAGATGCCTAAATTTTACTTATTGTTTCATGGGTTAGGAAACTATTCATTAAGTAGAATTACGATTAACAAGGGTTATATTACTATTATTTTGATCATGCAACTATTTAATCTGTACTAGTTCTTTAAATTCTAGAAATACCTATTCTTTTTATTAGTCATCATTTATAGTGTTTGTTTTTGATTCTCTATATGATTTATTATGATTTATGAAATAGTTTTTTGTGAAATTTTAGCAATCAAATGAATTGAAATTATTTCAAAGAATACATTCCATAAAAATTATGGTGTTATATTCTTCCGTACTACAAAAATTTCATCCTTAAAATTTTCATGAACATTACTTTCTAAATAGATAACGGTGGTTATTTGTTAAAACCTCAATCTGTTCCCACATTTCTACCTCCATAATATGATTTCTCTAATTAAATTTTACCATTTGAGTCATCCATTTTTTCTATAATCTCTATGTTGTTTTAAATATCTCGATGGATCATCGCAATAAGATAAATCAGTTTCCAGTTCAATTTCATCGTTGGTGAGTACATGTGTTTGGTCTAAAATGTACTTCTTTAATAATGACACATATAACACATCATGAACATTTGATAGACATGGTGAAATTTCAAAATAGATATCCACATCTCCAATTCATTCTATATTTTATAGTGGTATGATCTATCTATGGATCACTTTACCTTTCTTAATAAACCTTATAAAACCCTTCCATGTAGATACTTTTAGAAAGACATTATTTCCCCCTTGAAGTACCAAATAATTTCTCTGGTTTTCAACACAAATATTTTGAATAATTTGGGATGATATAGATTTGGTCTTAATTATCTTTCCTTTTTCATTGTCTCCTCAATATGTTCTAGTCCTATAAGTTTCCTCTCACCAACATTGTACAAACAAATTAGAGTTCGATGTCTCTTTCCATATAATGCTTTATATGTATCCATTTGTATGCAAGAATCGAAACTAATATTCTAGTTAAATTACACTAAAGGTATATAATGAACCCAAATTTCATAAATTCTATGTGATCATGATCTCAACATGTATTCTAATGATTAAATAGTTCTTTTAGATTGTCCGTTGATTTGAGGGTGATAGGTAGTAGCCATGTGATGCACAATATCCAAATACTTCTCAAGAATCATCCAAAAATTTTATATAAATTATGGATCTGGATCAGAAATATTAAATATAGGTGAACCTAGAAGTATTATAACTTCATTAATATAAAGTCGTTCTAGGCACTCTAGTGGAAAATATTCCCTTATTTTTTTGGAATTGTGCAGACATGTAAGTCAATAAACAATAAACCATATTACATAATTCCTTCTTGGAGTCCTCTATATTCAAGTGAAAAATTCCACTATAATATCATCCTATTTCTACATAGCTATAGGAATATGTTTCCTGACTCCTTTAAGGTGTTGTATTTAGGCCTTCACATGTTGTCAGGCTACGAATCTTGATACATAGCCAGTAATTTCATGATTCATTTTTTCACACAAATAATGTTCCTTCACATCTCAATACATATAGGTACTACTACAGTGTGTCTAGAAATTTAAGCTATGAGAAACATCTAATAGTTCTCTTTTTTTCCTTGGTATTGATGTAACACATAATATATATCCAAATTTTATAATTACATCTTCACACACAATGTCTTCCAATCATCAATCCTTAATGGAATCAATTTTTTTTAAATTTTCTCATCATCAAATTGAGTGATTTTTATCATATCTAGTAATGAAGGATTAGAAATCATTTAAAAAGGGAATGATGTTTCCCCATCCTTAATAATTCCCATATCCATATTTATTAAATTCATGAACATAGGATCTCTATCAATCATTATTTGGGTTAGAATTCCATGATCATTACTTCTTAATGCTTATTCAACCTTATCTACCATTCCTGGGAGTAGTGTGTTGAATAATAACAATATTTCAGTAACTCCAGACATATCCCTTTCCTCTTGTTAAGTTATTTATGGATAAAAACGTATTTACAACTCTTATTATTTGTATATATTTCATATCCTTCACTATAGAGATGATGTCTTCAAATTTTCAAAACAAATATTAATAATTATAAATCATGATTGTGGGTTGAATAATTATTTTCATGTGTATTAAGGTTTCTTAACACATAATCCATAAATTTACCATTTTTCATAAGGACATAATTCAGTCCATTAATTGATGCATCACTGTATATCACAAACCAATTATTTCCAGATGGAAGATTCAAAATTGAATCATTGACCAGTCATTTCCTTAATTATTAAAAACATTCTATACATCCTTTTTACATATGAATTTACTTCTTTAACTATGAGTTTGGTTATTGAGATAGCCAATCAGGAAAAATTATGAATGGAATAGTGATAGTAAACTACAAATCCATTAAAACTACGTATCTTGGTTGTATTTATTGATGTTATCCAATAATGTATTTCTTTGTCGTCAAAGGATAAAAAGAGATTATATCATTATAGAAAATATTTCATAAATATAAACTCTTTGAATATAGAATAACCACCTTCTAAACATCATATAAAACTCTTTTCTTTTTAGAGTCTCTAAAACACCACTCCAATGGTTCGTATGGTCCTCCAAACTATTATAATATATCATGTTATCATCAATGAATACCCAAAAATAGTCATCATATTCCTTGAAAAATATATTCATTTAATAGATGAAAATAGAGGGTGATTAGCCAATCCTTATGGAATTACTGTCAAATCATAATGTACATACTTAGTTCAAAATTCAGTCTTTTGAATATCATACTTCCTCACATGCAATTGAAGATGTCCAGTTCAATGATAATTCATTGAAAATTGTTGAGATTCTTGATGTTGATAAAATAAATCATCAATTTGAGTTATATGATACATGTATATTGTTGGAATATAAGTGATTTCTCTATAGGCAATGCACAACCACATGGATCCATATTTGTTCTTGGAAAATAGAATATGGGATCCCCATGGAGAAACACTTGTGTTAACAAATCCATTTTTACTCACTTCATATAGTATTTTATTTAGTTCCACTAATTACATAGAGTATATTCTAAAGGGAGTATTTGATATAGGTTTTACATCAGGAATTAAAGTAATAGAGAAATCATCATCCAAATTTAGATGAGGTCCAGGTAAATCCTTTGGAAATACATTAATTTATTATTTCACAATTGGTACATATGGAATTTAAAGATTAAATTTCTTACCACAAGATATTTTTTTCTATTTAAACCAAAAACATTCAATCAGTAGAGCAACTAGAGGTGAAACTGGATAAGAATTAGATGATGATGTTTCTTCTCTTAAGATAAGGGATTCTAAACCTTTCTAGAAAATAGTATCTTCCCTCTTTATGCAATAAATGTTTCATCGTAATTTGATTGAAATTTCATTCTAAGGATTATATGAAATTTAATCATAGTTATGATTATATGTTCATCAACTAAAGTACGTTTATGCATTATAACAGGTTCTAAATAACACATTTTTGTTTTAATGATACTTCCCTTATGAGTTTGTACTAAAAAATACTTTATTAAAACAAATGGGAAATATATAATCTTCTAGGAAAACTCAAAAGATAAAAAAGAATGTCTTGATCTAGAATCAAATATTGAATTGGCTACAATTGGGGAAATCATTAAAGTACCTAGAACAACATCATTAAGAACATGAACATCCGTAGTTGTGATAAGGTAATCTTTTCCTTGCTATCATGGCATTTTTTGAGGATATTTTCCATGATGAATAAGCCATTAATTTCCTTAGTGTCATGTCTCCCTAAAAATGTAGCAATTATAATCATTAATTTTTCTTTTCCCCTTGCATTTATTTGGATAATGTCCCATCTCCCCACACATATAAAATACTCCCACGCCTTTCAACCATTTTATAAGATGATTCGTTCCACAATTTTTTTCATAATAGGAATTTATTTATTCTATTATTCATCATTGGAACATCACATTTTCCGTGCTTATCAGAATACATATTTTTGTCATCATAACCCTTCGGAAAATTGGATCTACCCAATTCCTTCTTTGTTTTTTTGGAACTTATAACTATATCATAATATGAAGAAAATGTTTTAGAAGCTATTTCCCTTCAAATATATGTCTTATGACCTTCAAATAATTGATAAATCTTGTCCTCTAAAATATGTATGTATTCTATCACATACCTATCCAGTCCTATGAAGGTATCATCATAATTTTCAAAACACTATTATTCCATATTCTTTAAGCTAAGAAAATTTCTCTTCATTTCTGTTTGTTGCTCATAAGGGATGTATTTACGTCACTACATACCTTTTCGAGGTAAGAATCAAGCTACACATAGTTCTTAAATAATACCTATGCAAGTGTGACATATACGTAGGGAGAAAGGGATTTTTTTATTATTGGACCTAAAATTGTAGATCTATATATAACTATGTATCTCATTAAAATGAGAATCAGGAAACAAATTTTTCCTAAAAAATGTGTACCTTAAAATCCTGTTTCATAGATGTTGGTTACCTGACATCAAAGATGTGTTGCAGATAGAATAGACGATATGAAATATGTGTCACTATGTATCTTTCTATAGAAGTAATAAACCCACAAATATTTCTTGGGAAGTCTCTCTATGATGATTTTATTCATAAATAAGGAACACTGGTTATATATTTTTTCATGGATTAACCCTACATAGAAGTTCTAGGTGTCACGACTTATCTCGTTTAGGTGAGAATAAAACCACACTTAGTTCTCGATGATTTTTCCCATGATAATTGATATATGAAATGGGTAGAGGGGACTTGATACATTCCAACATAGAGGTGGGGCCTGAGAATTGTGGCCTAGGTGTCACTTTGAATCTCATTGTAATGATAACCAAGTCATATGTTTTGGAAAATTTTCCTATATGTATGGGTTCATAAATAGGTAATGTGGGGAATTTTTCATTATATTCGTGCCTTGGACTATGATCTGGGATTTTTGAATCACTAAATATATATCCAAATTGATAATAAATTCACACATAGTACCTGAGCAGAACATGAATTTTATAGTCAAACGATGAGGAATTTGGTCATGCAGTTTATCGTATTTTGGTAATTAGATGATATTTTTTAGGGATTAAGCATTTTAAAGGGGGGATAAATTACACTATGGAGTTGACATTATGTTAGTGGGTCTTATGCATGGTATATTACCATATTTTAGGGACCACAGGGATTTTAATATCACAGTATTTAGGGTGATCATAACGTCAATTGAGGGGGATATTAACCTAGTCTTTTAATGTCATGCGGTGTGGATGAACATTGTATCACATTTTACAGTCATACAAGTAGGACCATATGTCATTGATTTTAATGTTTTGAATAGTGTATTATGATTCCATTAAGTTTAATGTCATGCTACACAAACGTTATGTCATGCCTTTGAAATTCATGTGACAAATATCAATTGCACAATTTAACATATTTTAACTGGGATGAATATTATTCTCTCTATTTTAAATTCATGAAGTTAGAAAGTAACTCAGGTTATTATATGAAATACTTATTTATGAAAACTTAATTGGTTGGGGGTATTAATGATTTCAACATACATTGACATTAAGTAATAAGCTCCATTGGAGTGGACCTTTTGTATGGAATAATGTCCCTCCCACTTCGGCTTATGTTTTAGAGGCCTCTTTCATATCATAGGAATTATAAGCACCAATAATAATTCTTCTTGAAGAAATAAATGGAGATGAGCCTTTTTGTTAAAATATCACACTATCTAATTTTGGTAGATCTCCAAGAGATGCATGTATGAAATATTTTTCACATATAGTTACTCAAAGTCATCAATTCGTTTCCCATATTATTCATAGGGAGATTAGTGATCGTATATGGAAACACGATGTTATGATAACTAGACTTTAATGGGTATCACTTTTTCTATCTAGTATAAAAATAGGTACGGGGTAACCTTTTTCATTACAGGTCATAGCTTGGTAATCCCATAATGTATGCAAGATCATGTCTAGAGAAGACATTTTTTCTGGACTATTTTCTGCAGTAGGTTCGATTGTGACTTTTGGAAAGCCTCTATTTATCCATTATCCACTACATGATAGTGAGATGAGTGGTTGTATTTGATATCATATTCCTGATCTATCTTTTCTACCTTAGCAGAATAAAAATTCGTGCCATTTTTGGGAAATATTTTCTTGAGTTACACCAAATATGGGGAAGAGGTGGGATTATATGAATCCAAAAAATATTTTTTCTCCAATTTCATTTAGAGGTATTGTATTATCCCACTATTAGAATAAATTAGTAGTAATAAAAATATACTTGAACTGTTTTTCCATAGTTGGAGGATATATCCCCACAACATCCATTCCCCATATGGAAAATGGATAATAGTATTTTGGCATATGTAGAAAATTTAGGGGTGATGAATTATGTTGGCATGCACATTTCCTGAATTACATTTCATGGTTAATTCTGTGCAATCCTACATCACCTAAAGCTAGTAATACCCATGACATTGAAATATGTTGTAGAGAAAATATCCAAAATGATGATTTTTGAAATCCCTGTCATTTACTTCATTCATAATGGATATAATCTCTCTACCATCAATACATTTGTATAGGAATCCATAAAATCCTCATTTGTAGGAAAATGTTTCTAGATTTGGGCCATTTTACAGAGTGATGTTGGAAGTTGTCCACTATGTTTTCTCTTTTTCTTCACAATCCGGTGCGATTGCTCCATCCTGAAGGTAGTCTATATTTGGTGTCATACATATAGTTAATGTATGATAAGGTTCCAATATAAGGATAACTTTTTTGACTTACACTATCATGACATCAAAAAAATGTTGAGACCGTTCTACTATGGGTGATGGTGATGATTGTTTTGTCTTAATTTGTATCTTCCAAATATGTGGTGACATTTCAAAATGCATCAAATTGTGAATTTTGGGATCACGAGATGTGAGTCAATGATGGTTCCAAGTTAAACTCTTCCATTAAAATTTAGACATAGTCCAGAAGTGTTATAAAATTATCATTTATAAATGAATAATCCCTTATCATGTGTTTTATTACCATATTTTAATCACCATGTATCTCTATAAGATTCACTGGTATTTAGAGTTATAGTTCGAGACACACAATGAGCATCGATTATTCCACCTCATTGTTGGTACATCATTCTAACATAAAACAATAGTTTGGGAAGACTAACATTTCCTGGGAAATAAGAATAATTCCCAACCCAAAATTCTCTATCTTGGGGTCTTCCATTATATTCCCTATTGGACTTCTGGATAAACCATCAAAAATATATTTTCCTTGTTTTGAGGCATTCATAAATAAAGAATACCTATTCATTTGGAAATTCCATATTTAGTGATGATGTTTCCACAGATAGGAGATATTCTATTGAACAACCCATTTCCTAGAATTTATTTTCTTTTTTAGGAAAGAATTTTATATCAAACATCAATAGAATAATATCCCACCATGCCAGATGCCCTGTCAATATAGAAGGAATGAGTATGTATTTGAGCAGGTTATTGATAGATACAAGTTGGACCTCGTGGTGTTGTATATAGTGTGTTTTCTTCTAAAATAAAAATATTAATTTCATGTAGCTCTTCTCAATATCTAAATAATGACTCTCTACATCAAGCCCATTTTGAATCCGAAAAAAGATTTTGTTTTCATTTCTATAACTATTCATCTATTCATGGATGGTGCCAAATGATCGTTCTAGGGATGTCATAGATAAAATGTGTGTCTTTCCTTCAATATGGGGCATGAATAGAAATGGTCTCAAGAGGTATGTCTTGTGGGTGTCAAATTCTTATTTTATGTTTTTCTTCCTCTAATATGTGACTTCCTTCTTCATAAATTTGGTGAGGGGAAAACACTTTCCTGTAAGATTGGAGATGAATCATTGGATATAGGAGGACTGTCCATGAATTCCCCTTAATTCATTGAGGTTTCAATGATTTCACATGAAATGGAAAACATTAGTTTTCTCAAGAACAAAATTATTTACATGATGGAATTGGAAGAATCCTAGATACCTTCCAAATATTTTACCAAAAGAACAATTCAAGGGGTTGATCTTAAATCTATGTTGTCTCGGATAGTGGAAAATAGTGTTATATAATCTAATTGAACTGAACATTTTCCGTATTGGACCTCCATATCTCCAAAATCTATTTTAATGGAACTACCATTGAAGGTTTAGAATACATGATTCACATAAAATTAGTATGTGTAACCCAAATACATTAAGAAAAATTGAATTACCTTAGAGTAGAACACTCCTTGGGGATTCTGAAGGCTGTGGATTCTTCATCATTTAGGGCCATCTGAATTACATTATACACAGAGTAGTTGTAAATAAATGATTGTTCTTGATTACCATCTATTTCATCAATAAATATTTCTATAATGAGAATCAGGATGTCATATTTTGGTGAATTTTATTTGATATATCTATATTCAATACCGAGTATAATTTTACAATTTTTTTAACATGTACAATAATGGTTAGCCATTTTGGATATTGAACCTATCAGATATAGTTATACTTGATGATATTATCTAATTAATATTTAATATTGGAGGTATGTGTTAGGTTTTTCCTTCTAGCTACCTGTTTGTATAATTGATTATCTGTTGGAAAACCCATATGATTGTTGGCCACATTAAAATTGACGCCTAGAATCTCATTGTAAATCATGGAAAACATTACTTGGTGTTTCTTTAGAAAGGATATATATACCACATGTTCTTCACCATCCATGTCCCCACTAATCAGAGTGGGACAAGGATTTTAATATATACCCAGATTTATTTCTATGATTGTATCCATATTGGTGGATATTTCTTCCTCAAAGACTATAGAGAGTCCCTGAGATATTAATATTCTTTCACTTCCTCATGCTTCACAACATGAACCTCTACCAAGGGAGGAGATGATGAATTAAGCTACACATAGGGATGATAGGCTTAACCTTTTATAAATCCTGAGGGCGAGGTCATCATTTTGGGCTTACATGTTTGATTTAATCCTTCAGGGTGTCCTGATGTGGGAAATAGGGACCGAGAATGAGCATCCCCACATTCTCCTCTCATCACGAAAACTTCTTCCAGACCATCTAATTAAACTGGGATTCATGGGGACATAGAAAATGGAATGAAAAAAATACATTCATAACTTCATTATCACATAGAGAGTAGATATCTTCTTTAATTCCATTGGGATCATATCTCATGATGGAGTTCATGGAATTTTTTGAACGAGTGTGTGAATTTGGTTTCCCTCCCTTAATGTGATTAATGTGACGAACATAATATGCACTAAGATATTTGAAATTATTAGCTAGAATCATCTTCAAACCATTTGGGTCATAAATATGGGAAACATTATTATCCTTTTATTTTTTCCACCATTATGGTAGAATAATAAATCAATGTATTTTTTTCTCATAAGATTTTAACAGGCCATTTTCACCATACAATGTCTAAATTTGACCATTAATATAATACATAAAATGTAGGTTGTATGAAAAAATATTGGTACCATGATGATTTATCCAGGATAGTCTTTGTAGAACATTTAATTTTGTAACCTTCCTAACAAACATGAACTCTGAGTCAGACACATGATCTTCAAACTGAGTTCCGAGTGTGATCCTTGCATGAGTCTCTTGATCAATCTGGTAATAACATTATAACATTAGAGTGTAGGGGACAAGTTAGATTCATTACGGCCTATTTGGAGAAACATTCTAATTGTAATGAAGTTTAATATTGATCCATTTTCAATAATGACTTACACGACATCAATGAAATTTACCATTCTAAATATACAAGAGGGTTTTCTATATCCATATATGAAAAAAAATCTTATCCTAGTTAGTGAAGGTGATTACAGCATGAAATTCCACAGGATCATTATGCATATGATATTATTCAACACTAGCGACATCGGCATGATTATCTTGAGGACTTGAAAATTCCTCTTTGAGGGCTTCCCAAAGGCCTTTTGATAGACTCAAAGCATCCATGATTAATGGTATTGCTGAAACCTAGTCTAATTGATTCAAAACATCAAACCTATGGTTCAATGTAATGATCTTCACAATAAAAGATTGTTCCATTATAGTTGATTCTAGAAATGATCTTTCTAATGTCTATTCACCATCCCATGGAATAAGAGATGAAGGTGATCTTACTCATGTTGGATAGGTTTAGTTGGGTCTTCTTATGCACCGAAATTGGTTAGGTGGTGGCATATCCTTTATCTGATATTTTATGATAATTGTGTTAGTGTCGACACTATCATGTGTGGGGGGAGTTCTTTTTTCTACTTAGTACACTGAAGATCTCTTTTAAAAGTTTTAGCTAGGTATATAGTTCAAGTAGGGTAGTGGTTAAAGTAGTGACATCTGGTACAAAAAACCCCTCTCCTGCAATCTCGACTCTGATGGTTTCTTCCCTCAGTTCCCCAACCAATCATAGGGAATTCTGGTTCATTACCAAAATCATTGTCTTCCAATGGACCCAATAAATGTTTAACATTAATGGATGTAATGAAAAATCTATCATCTGATAAATCTTATGTCTGGTAGGTCGATTCTATTTGTGCCCTTTCATGGAGTGGAGCCTGTGTTTTTAGGACTACAAGCATGATGTTCGCTAATGTTTTTTGAACATTACCATTGGAGTCGGTTCTTCATCATATGATTTCTTATTATCCCGATGGCCATGCAACATTTTATAGGATTGGACATTAGTGGAATGAGTTACCAATTTTGTTGGTTGTGTAGTGGATGGAGTGGTAGGAGGCAGAATATGTTATTTCAACTATGTTCACAGAATTGTGTGAGACTGGTTGATCATTTTTCTGACCATATAGTCATTGAACTTTTGTTCACACATTATCTCAACTTATTGAAAATAGTTTTATTCTGATTCTAGGATAGTGGCTGGATCATATGCCACCTGAGTAGGAGAATTCATAGACCTCATGTTCCTGGAGTCTACCATCTTTTAAATAAGGTATTTGAATACAATGAAATCCTTGATGAGGATCCCAACATTGATGTAAGGGGAAATAACATGGGAGATTTTATCACTATCATTGTAGAGGGTTTTTAGGCATTAGTGACATGAATAAGTTGTTTTACAATGCATAGATGAAGTAGTCAGGGATATAGTTATCTCAAAAAAAGATGTCCTTTTTTTATCTCTGCAAAGTACTCTCACTATGGGTCTCTCCAATCGTATTGAAGAGGTTGGAGGTGATATTGATTATCATAAATCAGATCCATACAATATGGTATTGGATTTTATTTATTAGTGGGTACATGTTCCTACTTATGTGTGACAACATTGGCCTCTATTTTCCTTTTCCACTTACAAGAGCTGATAGAATTAATTGGGACATATATTTGTTCTCTCGGATGGATTTTTACACCTGTTGATAAAATGAAGCAAGGTGTGTATTTCATAGGGATCAATGGAGTTCTCAACTCATTGTGTACATTTTATACACAGATGGGAAATTATAATTCATGAGGGAGGGGTAGGTTTACAGCATATTTTAATCCATTCAACCAAGTAATTAAATAAGTGATTATTTTATTCCCCGATTGTTTTTTATATGGAGATAAAAGATGTTTTTCTTTTATAGAATTGAGATGAACCCAAGAAGAAACATTTTATTGAGGTATTCTCACCTAGTAATTTATGGAGACTACAAATATTCGTAACACACGAAACTCTGTCCTTATAGAAATTTCACTATGAATATGAGTTTCCCTGCCACCTTCTTTTCAGTGTTACCCAAGTTGGTATCACAATGATAGATGAAATTCATCATGCACTACTCTAAATATCTCGACCCATTAAAAATTTGAAATGGTGGATTCCAAATATTTTGTTGGGTAACAGTCAAATCTACTTATTTGGGGTAATCCTTTTTTTCAAGTGTTATCGGGGCACACTATTCATCCCTGACATCCAAATGAGCTATTAGTGACTCAATAGAGTTATTAACCATTTAGGGTAAATATGGAATAGTTGGAATATAGACAAGTGAATCAAATTGATCCTAAACTATTGCAGAGACCAATAAGACCATTGGTGGTAGCATTACTGACACTTTCTTTGGGAAGCCTATAGGGGTAGGCCAGTAAGGATGTTCCTGACCTTATTATAGTTGTGTACCTAAAGCATGGGATTCTCAATCTTCTACATTGGGTTCCAAATATATAGGTGGTTGGTATACCATGTTGAGATGATGTTCTAATTCTACTTTAGTTTTCATTAAAAAAATCTCTTTATTGAGGTGACCCAACCTGACGCATGAGTTGAGGATCTTCGTGTATAACACATCAATCATGAAGGAGGCCTCAGATTTGTTCTATGTTTTGAATACTCAATTTATTAATATGTTCCTTCTATGGAAAAAATATTTATTCTAGGAAAGGTGCTTAACATCCCTCTTATTGAGGGGAGGAACAATTTGACTCTTACCCATTTCCATGTTAAATGCCTTTTGAGGAGGTCATAGTGGATTATTTAGGAGTATTTCGATATTCCAAGAAATCCACTAGTTCTGGGTATGAGCAAATTATTTATTTGTTTAGATGCTTACCACATTGTAGACCAGAACCACCGTCTTTGACTACTCTAATTTAGACTCATGTTATGAAATATTTTCAGTTACATCATTAATGTAATTCAGTGATGTGAGATGTATTGCTAGTATTATAATAGTATCTTTGTGAGATTATCTAATTCTATATCCTCAATGATCCCTTTTCCACTCATTTTTTTAATTTTTTAGGAGATGTTTGGTGGATACTAACCTAAAGGTAAACTATAGGATTCTTGACCATACATGTCCCCAATGAGGATACTAGATCATGAGATTGGATGAATCTGGATGATCCAATTTGTTTATTTTTTCCACATTAGGGAAAAAAATTCCCACTAAGAAGGTGATTGTCAGGATGAAATTCCCCCAACCCTAAGGGATGGGGTTGTTTCATTTCTACTTTCACAACCCTTCAGGTTTATTTTTCTAACCTCAAGGGTATAGTTAAAAGATCTATTACCATGTAGGATTGGGTTTCTCTCTTAATATTATGGTTGATAGTACTTTTTACACTCTTGTGACTTGATAGATTTTTGATCAAATGTGGGATGGGGGCATCATTCTTTACACACAAAAATCATTCATTTCTAATGACCATTTTGTTACTAATGGTTTTTTTTTTCTATCTTACAGTTGGATTAATCTAAGTGGTAGGCTTTCTATATTTTCTCAGATGAATGATTCAGAACTAATGCAATAGCTTTCCATCTTATTTAGAAACATTTGTTAGAGAATGTTGAGACCTATTCAGGTCTATAATATCTTAAGTCATGAAAAAGTTATATTTCCTATAGCTGGCCTGGGTCTGTGTCATTGTGTGATACAACCATTGTCCATAATTTTTTCATTCGATTGAAGTGAAATAAAATGCTCTATTTTCACTCCATCCTCTAAAATGAACACTATTTATGGTATCTACAACTTGTTTTCACAACCTCATAAATGCACCAAGACATGTATATTAATGGGTTGTTTTCGGTTTCCTGATATTTAGGTGTTATGAATCAAGGAGTGATATCAAACCAATTTTGGGTTTCAATAATTATATTACATTAAGGTGATTTTGATAATCATCATATGATGATACATTTTCATTCAAGTGCTTATGATTTTTCTTTATGTTGAGGAAAATTTCATGAACACTTTCTTCTGAATATACCCATGGAATTCTGTATTGAGGGGATGAGTAAATACCCAAACATAGATGGTTATCATTATTATCCAACAAATTACTCATATTTAGCATATCTTCATATTATTTTTTTAGATTATCCTTTAACTAATCTGACTAGAGTGAATTCAATTCATTAATTTTTTGAAGGTAGTATGATTGGTAGGTTTTTCCTCTATTTTACTGAAAGGTAAATAGTCTACAGGTTGTTGGGAGGATGGAAATTGCCTTGGACAATCCTCTTGTTGAGAAATGATTTCATATTCTAGTCACAAAGCATCATACATGACTGGACATGTGTTCAAAATATCCTCATGATAGGAGGGATTTATCACAACTACATTGTTAATTTGAGAATTTTTTTGATAGTGGGAAATAGTTTTGTGGAGATATCATTTGCAGTGAACTTCATCATAGGGAGGACCACCATGGTGGATTATAGAAAGGGGAAACCCCACTTGCTTATTTTTATTCTAACTAGAGAGAGGGTTTTAATGTCTCTCATAAATATATAAGATATCTGGTGTGACTAGATTGGTATCATGAAGCATGCTTTAATGGTGAAGTGTCTGTGCGCGACCTTTGGAATAAATACTAATGCTACCATAATTTGGTTATCGGATGGGTAGTTGATTAGACACTAAATGAGGCTAATATTCCTTGTTAATATATATAATAGTCATGTTATTTGTTATTCATATACATGGTTTTATTGAATTTTACACTTTGAACATTATTTCATATTATAATTTTAATTCATTCTTAAAATGCACTATTACATGGTACATTTTTGAAAATCATTAAAAGTACCCAATTATCATGAATTTATTTTATTATATATTATTCAGGTTTCTATTTAAATTGGTAACAAATCATACTTTTTTAGTACTTGAAGATTCATATTGGAAGTCCATGATAGTTGTCCTTGAACTAACAACATCCTAGGTTAAGTAAACTGGACAACTGCCCAATAAAACTACATTAGTGGACAATATTATTTCCCAATAATTAAGAACATTGAGCAGAAGATGGATAAAATCATGGGTATCATTTCATTAAATAGATTCCAAATCTAATTAGGATTTTTTAATGGAGTTCCAAGCAGCCCAAGTTGGAAATAAAATTCTAGGCCATAATTTGGCTCCTAGAAAAATAGCCCACCATTTTGATAATATCTCTCAAAACAAATCCATTTAGGCTATAATTTTCAATGAGGTTAGGATCCATAGGGTGTTCCATTTTCATATTCTACGACCCACTCAAATTATTCTATCTATAAGCCCATTTAGATGCCTCTTTTTGTTGGATGGAAGATGGATTCCACTTCGGGTCAAGGATAAAGATGTCCACTTTCCCTGACATTTCGCCACATAGGCCTACTATACTCAAGTAGGATACAATTTACTATGGTTATCAATACCAAATCCTATTTAAAATTCTATTTAAGGTAGTCGTGTTGGAGGATTTTATCATCCTTTGTTCTTTCATTCATTGTAATGTTATTATGCTGATTTGTCTTTTTAATGCTCTTCTTACTCATGTAAGTGGTTCGAATCACATAATTTTTTTAAAAAATTCATCCATTCCTATTATTCAGTTTTTCCTATATCACATTGATATATTTTTCATAAGGATTTAATTTATTCACACCCTAACTTGTGATACTCTTCACACAACGGTGGAGTGATATTTATTTTGTTCTTTTAACTTCTATATTTTCACACTTATGGGTATACTTCCCGCTTCTGTTGAGAACATGTCATCAATGGAGAGATATATTTTTTAGGGGTTGATCCAATTGAGTAGAAATGGGATATATTGGATGTTATTTATCAATATCTAAATGTTATTGATTTTTATTACTTGATTTTCGTTTATTCAAGGATTTTCTCTCTTCCTCTTCCTTATATAATTCTATCGCCCCACTTTTATGGGATAATAAGAACCTTTACCTTGGAGTGATCATGAAAATGATCCTAAAAGTGTACATGTGATTATCATGTGTTATATAAGGTGATTAACCAGTAAGTTATGTGGTTAGTTTGAATTCATTAAATGAATCTTTCTCGAGTTAATGAAATTTAAATTGTTAAAAAAAGGGAATTCATCGAATCCAACCGATGTGATAACCTAGGAGAAACTCATTCTTTTAATTTGAATTCACTTAATTCTATTAGAGTTCACTTAAATCTATTTAAAATCAACCAATGTTGGCCACTTCATATCCAAAAAATATCTATAGAATGTGTGTGTCTATAGTTTTCCTCTTAGGTCTCTAAGGAATCGAAAACCCAAGCCACACTACAAGGGACAACTTAACCCTAAAAACATGGGTAAATTTGGGTGAAAACAATTTTTTGCACCGTTTTTAGGGACCTATGTATGTTAACTTAGAAACTATCATCATTTTCTAACACCGAGTTCTCTATTATCAACCACATTCTTGTTATCTCTTCACCATTCTCTTTTTATGTGTCTTAAGAATCTCAAATCCTAGTTTCAGTCTACTCAAATAAAGTTTCTTCAACATTTCCCTATCATAATCCCATGTTGGTATAATATTAGAAATCATTATTGGTAATCCCAAAACTCAATGAATTTCTATTATCAATTATTGAATGATCACTCCACACTCAGTGAGATGCACAATCAATTAAATAATGACAGTTGGGGGGATAAATTTGTATTCCTCTTAAGGATGGTTGAAGATATCAATCATGGAGAAGTACATGATTTTCATCCTCATAAAAATTATATTCCTCAAACATTTATTGAACTATTTTTTAATCGAATGGATATAATTTATTTTGAGGATTTATCATTGAGATTAGAACTACAACACATTAATACTTGTAATGAACTCAACCCTACACTGATTGTCCCTTCCATAACATTATTTAGAGTATATAGTTTTCCACCGAACACTCATGAATGTATTGATGAACTGACCTTTGAAATTGGTGTAGGGTAACTGAGTCATGAAATTGTTGAAGGGTATTTAAATCTGGTGAAAATTGATTTCATGTATTCTTAAAAGGGATATTTGACGTTGTGGATTGAGTGCCCCTATTATAACTCCATTGATGATTTTTCATAAACACAAATCAATGAAAAATTGGGAGAAATCACCAACATTTATTCCATACCAATTCCTTTAACTGATATTTCTTATTTTTGGTTTAATCATCTATTAAAAAGAAACCAATTTTATTGATAAATTTAAAAAATTAAAATGATTTGGATTACAAATCTCAACATGTGTCTAAATTTCCTGTCCAACATGAGCTCAAAAATAATGTAAATCCTTCCATGATCAAGTATCCTTTCATAGGATATAACCATGACCTTTTAGATTGAATACAATCTTTTTTTAGTCAAAAAAATTGGAATGACCATTGATATCTTTGACGAGGCCAATGTGGAAACTAGATCAACCATTTCAAACATTCATTTGATTATCCCAATCATTGTAGAACATAGGATTGTACATTACACAAATTATAAATAAAGAATGAATCCTAATCTAGTAGAACTGAAGAAATATGTGGTCCATAAAAGTTTGAATGATGGTATTGGGTATGTCACAGGGGTTCATGTCGAGCTAACAACATTAAACAAAATCGCTACATGGGAGGTGACCCATGGTTTTCATGATTATAATATTTTTTCAACATATTTATTTTTCAAATATGATTGATAAATCAATTTTATATTAAAAATATATATACATATGAATATGATAGTTCTGTAGACTTTTGTCTTATTCTTATATTATGAGTATGAATAGGTATTAAAGGGGAGCACCATATTCATCTATGTCATGTGTTGTGATCCTTGAATAATACCATACCCATAAATTTAAAAAGAATACAATTTATCATCAATTCATTTTATTTTTATGTGTTTGTAGGTTAAAATAAATAAAAATACAAAAAAAAATTAATAATTAAAAAAATAAAAGGGCATGTTGTAGGTTATGGGGAAAACCTCATCACAACCATCGAATCCACGAGGACTCGAACTCAGGACCAAAGAGAGATAGGGGCACACTCTTACTACAGACCTATGGCTTATAGTTCTTCTTTATTCTATAATTCATTTATATATACTTATATTTTACATTTTTATTCTATGAATATATAATAATATATATTGTTTTGTTTTGTTTGTTTGATTGTTTATTTATTTTTCCACAATGTAACTCTACAAGTTACATGAATATCATAGAACTATATTGAAGCAGCCAGAAAATCAACTTCAATGTTCAGGTGACTTCATTCGATGATCCTTATATTTCAAATTCTTTTTAGAACTCCTCCCATCTACCTCTACCGACATATTAATTTTTTTCATTAAACATGGGGGACATTGTTATTCTATATTGGGTGGTATGGTGAAACGAATTTAAAAAAATTATTATTTTTGTGTGTATAAAAAATTTGGGGAAGGAAATATTTATTTAACCATGAACATGATAATACACATTGTGCACTTTGAAACTTAATATCAAATAATTTAGCTTACCCTGAATCTAATTTTAATCCATGTATAATTTTATGAGAATAGATCTTGGAATGTGTGGATGTCTAATGTGAAATTTCATCATTTATATTTTCATAAAAATAAACAAAAATATCACAATTCACATCCTTTGGATAGTGGGGTATTAGTTTGAGTTTACGGGGTCCCCAAAATAAATATCATAGGTTTGGTGATCATTTTTGTTTTAATATGAGTATTCAAATAAATAAATAAAAACAATAATTTAGTGCGTAGAGCAATGAAATGACCTAATGTATGGATTTTAACACTTTTGGATCATGAATCCATAGATGTATGTCCTGGAGATAGTAATCTTATCTCTATTTGTGGTAATTGTAATTTTTTTATTAGTTAACTGGAGATGATTCATGAGTATCTGGGATTCACTTGGTGCCCTAATGTCTTTGACCCCGAGAGTCATCGGAAAATTCTCGCTATATGAGTTGACTCTTTTGAGTTCCATTTCAATTACCATGATAATATTGTAGAAAAAACATTGAATACTCATCTTAATGTTCAACTGTGATTCCACATAGTTCTTCCCTCATTTCCTCCCAGAATAAAGATGAACCCCTATGTCTATTGTGATACAAAAAACATCTTCATACTTAATTGATATTGGATGAAATATGATGACGAAATTAAACAAAGTTATGGGCTTGGGATTGAGACATTCTTATAAAAATATCTTGTTTTAAATGATTTTTATGGGTTTCATAGTTTTTTGATATAAGGGGTTTTGGTGATCATTGTTTATTAAAAAAAATTTACAAAAGGGAATTAAAATTTCACATTTTTATGATATATTTTGTTTGGGACTAGAAAAACTAAAGTTTGGGGGGATTATTATCCACTAAATGAGACTAATATTAATTATTAATATATATAATATTCATATACATTATTATTAATAAATTCCATTTTAATGCATTTTACAGTTTGAACATTATTTCATATTATAATTGTAATTCCTTCATAAAATGCACTATTACATGTTACATTTTTTTAAAATCATTTAAAGTACCCAATGATATTGATTTTATTTTAATATTTAATTCAATGGTTTCTCATTACATTGGTGTTAATTAATTATTTTTGAGTACTTGAAGATTCAAATTAGGAGACCCCCACTGTTTTCCTTGAACAAACAACATCTTGGGTGATGTAAACAGGATAACAACCCAATTAAACCACTCTAGTGGCCAATATCCAAGACCAATACATAATAAAATTGATATTAAGAAAGAGGAAATAATTAGTTAAATTTCATTCAATAGTTTAAAATGATAATTATGATGTTTACATGAAGTTCCAGGAATCCCAAGTTCGAGAGAAAATTCGGGGCCAGATTCTGCGACCCAGAAAATAGCACACCATTTCGATAATATATCGCAAACAAAAATTCCATTGGGATAAAATTTTACATGATGATAGGAGACATTTTATTCTCCATTTTAGGATTCTATATATCACACTATGTAAGACATATATATGGACATTTAGACGCCTTTGTTCAGTGGATGAAATATTGCTTCTACTTCAGGTCAAGGATAAAGAAGTCCACTCTCCCTTACATTCCACTACCCTTGGTCTACCAGACTCAAGTGGGAACCTTTTTACTATTTGAAGAATTTTCAACGCCTAATTAAATTCCTATTTAGGGTAGTAGTGATGGAGTATATTATCATCTTTGGTGCTTTCTTTCATTGTAATGATATTATGCCAATTTTTCTTTGTATTATTCTTCATTCTCATGTAAGTTATTCGAATCACCTTAGTTATTAATAAAATTCATTCATTATTATTATTCTATTTCATTCTATATATCATTGATACTATTTTCATTAAGGTTTGAATTTATTCACACCATACCTTGTGATATTCTTGACACAACGTTGGAGTGATCATTATTTTGTTGTTTTTTACTTCATTAATATCTCCTTTATGAGTCTACTTCCTGCTTCGATAGAGAACATGTCATCAATGGAGGGATAACTATTTTATGGGTTGATCCAAGGGAGTGTCATGGGACTATATTCGAGGTTATTTTCCAATAACTAAATGTTATTTATTTCTTTTAATTGATTTAAATTTATTCAAGGGTTTTATGTCTTCCTCTTCCTTATTTAATTTTATCGCCCCACTTTTATTTTTTAATAAGATCATTTACCTTATAGTGATCATGAAAATGATACTATAAGTGTATATGTTATTTTAATGTGTTCTTGATGGTGTTTAACCAATATGTGATGAGATTATTTTTAATTCTTTAAATGAATCTTTCTTGAGTTGATGAAATTGAATTTTTTTTAGAAATGAATTCATCTAATCCACCCCAAGTGATAACCTTGGATTCACTCATTCTATAAATTTGAATTTACTTAAGTCAATTATATTTCTCTTAAATCCATATAAAATCAACCCCATTTTTCCACTTCATATCCAAAAACTATCCATTGAATTTTCAAGTCTATAGGTTTCTACATGGGTCTCTTAGGAATTGGAAACCCAAGCTACTCTACAGGAAACTGTGTAACCCTAAAAAGATGGGTAAATTTGGGCATGAACAGTAGTGTATTAAGATTCCATATATAAGTATATGAAGGCATCAAGAATGTACTATTAAGTTGATCTAGAATATATATCTTCTCTTGATTCTACAATTATGTTTGATGAGGATTCTTTTTTGATGTCATCTTTCATGTGGTTGGGGTTAATTATTGAGAGATGCGGTCTCTATGGTAAGATGTTTTTGTCTTCCATGGAGTGGAATTTTGAATAGTCCAATTACAAACTATTGAAAAATGGGGTATATTTGTGATGTTTTTTTCATATAATATGGGTAGTATACACCATGACCCTTTTGGATGGGAGAAGAGGTTTGTATCTTTTATGGGATGATATACTAATGAGCCACAACATTTATGGAGATTGGGTTTTGTTTCTGTGCCTCAATCACTAATATCGTGCCTGTTATGATGTCTGGGAAAATATGCATGACATGAACAACAATTTCAATCTTCTCCTTCACCTTTTCTAGGTTATTAATGGTGTCTCCAGTGACTAGAATGAATATATATGTCCATAAAATATCTATATTAGGTGTAATTCATTTTACTTTAAACACATTCTAGCTGTTGGGTACTAAAAAACATGTCTGTTGGGGAAGAGTGTTGAGTCAGCCCCATACATGTCATTGAGACTTTTTAACTGACATTTCCAGGTGTTTCCAGATGATTCAATTGATATGTATGATAAATGAATGAATGTGTGTGCGCCTTCTCATATATTTCCATCAAACTATGTGTGATGGTTTCGTTGAATGTTGTTAAAATAGTCTTCCTTTAGTCTTGGTGGGCGTAGTCAAGTGTGTATTCATAGTCATGTAATGCGGTCAAAACTAAATGGCAGGTTTTATTAGGTGTTGTCAGAGGAGTTTACTAGCTAGCAGAATGATGGAAGATGGGTGTATGTGCCCGCTCAAAATTTTCTATCGAAATGGGTCGATGGTATTATCTAGAGGGGTCAAAGGTTTGACTATTTTCTCTAATGGACAGTTTTCATCCTCATGTGGCCATCTATAGTACCCAGGTTTAATGGAAATTGTCTGAACCATTTATTGATGACACCTTAACCATAATGAGTTGTTACTTTCATATGAAATTTTAAACAATTATTATTAGGAGGATCCCATGAAAATAAACCATGTCAAATTAGATTGAGGCTATATGTAGCCTCCTAATACACCTCCTTGAGACACAATAGTTGATTCATGTCATATTCCAAGGAAAATATCTAGAAATGATTGAAGTCATAAGTCATCATCATTTGCTTCATGAACATTAGTCTTCATTTACAAGACAATTGGTGGTTCTTGTAGTGCTGGAGGGATTGTTGAGCTGCCTCTAAGGTAAAGATTATACAATTATGATGGTATAACTAGACCAGTGAGTTTAAGGCCCAGTTATAAACACCCTAGTTTTGTGATGGTGTCCTTTGTGGGAGAAAATACTCAGCCTGAGCAATATCTAAGGAGTTGTTCGGTGAAAACTATAAATACTCCATTGGATTTAGGGGAGTTCTGAAAAAGAAATTCATGTACATACGAAAAAAAGATACTGTATCAAATAAATATCATTTTTGAATGAATACGTGCATGATTGGTTTTCTTATCTGGTCTTATCTTATCCCATGAAAGGTGCCTGAAATATTGGTGACATTATCATCACTGTTAAGGTATCATGTTTGGTTGACCATTTTCTATTTCCATTAAATTTTTTTCGTTTTAGGAATCATAATTTGTAAATATTTTCCTGTTGGATTTTTTTATTTAAACGGAAAACACCTAATGGTTTTATATCCAAGAGTCCCTACATATCAAGGGCTCGTTCTCACTTGGAGAATTTTTAAATGATTCTTATGAACTCACATTAGTGAAGATGATGGAAGTTCGGGCTCATTACACCTATTTAGGGAAAATTATTGCATACTATTAGACTCTCTTATTGATTTAAGACTTATTTGTGAATCTTGTATAAAATTCAATGTAAGATATAGGTCACCCTAGAATTAACAAAAACTACTACCTTGTACAGAATATAGAGTCATCTATATGTATCCAATGATCATATTCAATGGGGATATCTGTAAATTTCATAGGTTATCCATCTATGGTATCCTCTTATGTATATATTAAGTATTATTTAAATATGATTATGATGATTATGGTTTTCTAGCCACATAGTGGGGAACCCTAGAGTTTTACATCATCCACCAAGATTGAGGTTACTCTTGATTTTTATCATCATTTTGGGAGACATGAGTTGTTTTGATGTTGGGATTGAACCCATATGATAAGCTATCTACATATCCTCAATGAAGGAATAAAAAACCACGTAGTTTGGTGCCATATAATGGGTAAAATCATACCTTATATGGTCATATGAAAAATAATTAACCATATAGATTAACTCCATGAAACATGGACTTCTATGTGTAAGGTGCCTAGTCAATTTTTGGTGTGGGACATTTGTCAATGATTCCCAAGGAAACTAGAAGGCATAAAAAATTACAAGTTTAATATGATACATCTAAGAATATTTCCAAAAGTGAAAACATCCGATTTGGGGGGGTTGGTTTTGAACCTCAACGAGGCATTCTTCATATCCCATTTGGAGGGGAAACAAAACCCATGTAGTTCAGTTAGTCTCGTATGGTGTTATGGCTCTTTGAGAATAAAAAGTTGGGGGTTGATCCTGAATAGTATTCCTTGTAAATATACCATGGTGGATGTTTCAACTCATGGGGGTTTACTTCTTGGAATATTCTTGATGAGTATTCCTATATAAAATGAAATATTATTGGGGTTTATTCATGATGTGGATTCCCAGTGAGATTGGGCCATAGGTAAGCATCTAACATACCCTGGTTAATATGAGTTAAATTTCTTCTAGTTCAGTACCATTCCTAGATCATGTGGATTTATTGACCTTCATTAACCTCTAAGCTGAAAAGAGTCGTGTTCAGTGTGAGAAACCCTGGGAAATGAGAGATTTGAGAAACTAAACAACATGAATCTATTCGTAAGAGAACATGGAAACAAAGTCGAAAGTCAAAAGGATGAGGTGTTGAGAGAACCCAACCACTCTATCCCATATTCTATTGGTGGAATATTTATGGGATATGACTCTTCCCTCTCATCCTTTTACTATGAAATGAGCTCAAGTTATGTAAAATGAGGAAGAAATGAATGTTAAGAATATAGGTTTTGAGAGAATACAAACTAAAATTTCCAACAAAAAATGGATAGGGAATACTCTATGAGGGATTCCCTAGAATCATTTCTGTAGTAAGGAATGAATATTTCATTACATTCAATTAGAATGACAATAATAAGAGTCATCCTCATTAATTAGAACCATATTCTCTGGGTATCAATGTTGAGAAAGAGAGGACATGGTCCTAAACATTATATCATAGATGAGGAATTCCTTAAAATTTTCCCTAAGGTATGGGTGATCATGACCATATATAGAAATAAACACGACTCACAAGGATCATAACCATCTAGTATGAAATGTGTGGGAACCCTATGTCTTTAGAAATAAAAAACTAAATTGGAGATAGGATGGTGGGTCATATCCGATGGTTTTTCAAATCATGTGGACTAGGTGGAAGATTCAACAAATTCTCTTTTAGAAAAGTGTTTCAAAGAAGGAGAGGCCCTTCCATGGGTGGCTTGAAAGAGGGACTAAATGTTAACGCATATAATTCCAAAAAAAATGTTTCAAGGGTAGGTTTATCATGCGGGTGTGCTGTGAAGGACATGTAAGGAACTAAAAATACTTTACATTGGGAAAAAAGCCTATGCGGGCTATAGATTCCATGGTAAATATGTCGTTGGGGAAATAACACTTGGGTGAGGCCTTATCCTAAGCACATTGGGTGTATTCTTGTGTCCTTGGAAGGGAATCACATAGGTCCTTATCTTATGAAGGGTCATTTCATGGGTGAGTTACTATTTTGGGAGAATGTACCTCAAACAATTTTATTGTATTTTTGAACCTGAAAGGACTTTGATATTCCTTATCCCCATTAATTTAATATTCTATTAGTTTTTGGAGTGTTACCAAATAAATTTCAAGGGTCCTGGGTGATGGTTCTATGCAATCTGTGCTTCTGGTTGTGGGTATTCTATGTTTGAGTACTATAAATGACAAGTCCATGGAACTAGGGACCTAGGGGAGGTTTTTTACAGAGGTCATTGGCAACGGTCTTTAGTACAGTTCCTCAATGCATGTATGTGGTACCAGTCCATGGTGTAGTCCTTTTTCCCAGGTCCTTAGCGCTAGTCCTTGGTATAGATCCTTTGTGTAGGTCCTTGATAAAACTCTTTTGGGTAGGTACATGGTGTAGGTCATTGGAATATGTCCTTGGTGTAGGCCTCTATTAAAGGTCGTTACAATCCCATTACAAAAGTTTTTTATCTTCTATGTTTTATAACATTTGATATGTAAGTCCGTTTGGGCTCCATGACCTTTCAAATCAAAATAACCGGAGAGATCTATTATTCTTGGTTGGGTGAATCCACTAAAAATTCGTAAATGATACTCATAAATTGAATTTTAGTTTGATGATTCCTTTTTACCACTAATAATTGAAATCCATGACCTACTCCTAGAGGGGGGGGGGTCATTCAGCCTATCTATCCTGTTGGAGTAATCTTATGGCGTATAGAAATATATTTTGTATCTTAATCTGACATGGTAACACATTCTAATCAAACCTATCATATTTTTGTATAATTGGGGATTACATCATGAGTTCTACAGAAAATTTCATTGAACACATTTCACATTGTCAATAGTTTTATATGTAATTTGGGTCTTTTGTAGCTTTCTTACAAGGTTATTCATCATTTCTAATAGTATTTTATATCTATGATTCCCAAGGATCCCTTCAAGCGTATTTTTATGTTATATTTATAGAATTATATTACTATAAATCATTTTTACATTCTTTCTCTCGTTGTGTAGTACGTTTTTATACACCCCTCTAATTTTTATCTCCATAGTGGTCTATTGTGATCTATAAAAAATATATTTATCACAAATGGGGTCTTTCTTGATCCACCCATAATTTTTTTTCACTTTTATCAAACTATTCAAGGTAAAACCCTACGATGTTTATGATATGAAGGTATTTTTGGAAAATTTAAAATTTTTCATTTTCATGTGTGGTTGTAACATGCATATATTTATATATGTAATTATCCTATAAATAATAAAATTACTGATATCTTATGTTACACACAAAAATGAACTAAAATGAGGAACAAATAATAATAAAAAACATTATTTAAAAAATAATTTTATTAATAAATTAGGATACATATAATGTATTTTTTTGTTTTTCCTAATGATATAAAACAATTAGGAAATTAAAAAATTAATGTTTTATGAAAAAGATCATTCAATGTCAAAATAGAATTTTTAATGATTTTTTTCCAAGTGT
Source organism: Viscum album (assembly GCA_963277665.1). Classification (NCBI taxonomy): domain Eukaryota; kingdom Viridiplantae; phylum Streptophyta; class Magnoliopsida; order Santalales; family Viscaceae; genus Viscum; species Viscum album. The sequence continues at coordinate 687,167,245 of OY728119.1, read as the reverse complement.
TATGTATTTCAAAAAATTGATCAATTTTAAATGAATTACATGTATAAAATAATAAAATCACAATAAATTAATTGTAAATTTATTTGAAATAAGATTATAAGAATAGAAATTTTCTAAATGACCATTCTTCTATAAAAATATGATTAATTTTTATTTTAGTTTTTCATTTAAAAAATTAATTTGTGAAATTTTAAAATTAAACTTAATGAAATGAGCACAATTTATTAATTTATATTTTAAAATATATTTTTTAGTGATATTTTCTCATTTTTAAAAAATCTTTAAATTTTAGTGAATAGAAAAATAACAAATATTACAAACACATTCCATGTTAAGAAATTACCATGATACAAGAATTAATTGAAATATTATAAAAAAATGATAGAAAATATATATATTTAATATGTAATTTAACTCATTGAAGAATATTATTTTTGAAATATAAATCATTGTACAACATTTTCAAAATCTAATAAGTTCTTTCATTCATATAAATACTATTTTAGATTATTCGCTCTTAATCGTGTATTATAAATGTTCCTTTTGGTTTGATTTTTGTTTGTATGCTAAATAATTCAACATAAATTAAACATAATCCAATTAATTATATAGTAACCAATGTTATAAATTGTTTTTTTTCATTAAATAATTTTCTTTATTAACATGATATTTTTATAAAAATGGGTTTTCAAAGCGTTTTTTGAATTTATTTTATAAATAATTCTTAAAAAATATTAATATTTAGTCATAGAAAATGGATTCTATATTTGGGATCATAAATTTATAATTTTATAATGAATTAAATTAAAATTTTAATCATAATTAAGAGTTATCATTGTAGAATTTCATCATCATATTAAAGGTTCAAAGTGTTAATATGTCGGTTAATGTATGAGATCCAAACAAAATATCTCTTAAACATGCCTAAATGTGTATTTTTTGGCCCTATATGGCCTTAAAATATTCAATATTCTAAATATTTGTTATTTTATCTACTATTAAAAAGATAAATTTTTAATATATTTTACATTTCCTCAAATTTAATGATGTGTCACTCCCATCATTTATTAAAGGACACCTCATCTCCTCACATTCGCAAAAACTAAAAGATCCATTACGTCTCAAAATATCATCCCAAATACCCACTCAACACCCTTATCCTACCTATAGGTTCTTTTAATTATAAATTACCCATATAATGAGCCTTATGGTGTATGCTAATGGAAGATATCCAACGAGGAGGTATACATCATAATTTATTTCTATATTGTTAATTGGTTCTTATTCTTAAAAAAACTTTTCTAACATTTCCAATAAAATAAAATTATTATATTTAATCTAATTTAAATTTATTATAATGTTGTACAAACTTTTTTCAATGACCATTCAATCCAGTGGATAATTAAAACATCACCCATTTCGGTTTACGTACAACCACCTCAACAAATGATTATATTTTTATCATTAAAAATCAAATGGATAACAATAAGGATATAATAACTAAAATTTTATGATATATAAAAAATATTTTTTTTGAAACCTAAATCATTATTTAAATTCCATATACTCCATCCATTGAAAATATAAAACATCTCTCGTTCCTACATTTAGGCGACTACCTCAATGATATGGTGTAATTAATTTCACATGTCCACTATACATGTATGTATATAAATGACTATTTAATGTATAATTATTATAAAAATGATATTATTATCGATATGGAAGTTATTACGCCATTATCGTGGTGTAAGGACTGGAATTTACAAATCTAAACTTGTACGAGAAACATATAACATAACACTTAAATAATTATATTAACTAAATTTTGAGTAAATGGAAAAAAAATATTTCAGGAATAAATGATATAAAAAAACTAAGATATGAATATGTATTTGGTATAGGTGAGTTATTTAAATAAATTTATTATATATAAGGTTGGTATGAACCAAAGCAATTGGGATTCAAAGTTAATGATTTCCTCATATAATATTCCAACAATTGAGATATGTTTCATATTCACCACATTCTTCATATGCGGGATTTGTAAACAAAGAATGAATTAATTTTATCATAAATTTCATTAAAATTATGTGTATTTAATAATCCATCTATGGTTCTATCCTTCTTGATATTTTGATTCAAATATTAACAACATTGTAAGGGTTTATGTTTCAATCTAACTATTAATTTGGTGTCTTTATACTTTAATATTCATTTGGTTAATTATATACTATTTATCTATTAAACCCCATATATATTCTTCTCTTATTTTTTATAAGTATTTAATGTATTCATTCAAATTTTCCACACTTAGGTATCCAAAACTATTAATATAATGTTTATAAAAAAATATGATCGTATTCATCATTTTTTATGAGAATAGTTTCCCCCCATATCAATATTCTCTATTATCAATCAAAATATTTCTCCCATACACATATGATATATTTTTTAATGTAATATAATACTAAAATTTAGCTTCTCTATAAAAAATAAAATTAATATATTCATCATTTTCTATATGGGTAATTTTTTATTCTATTTTAAAATGTTTGAAATAAATTATCATTTAATGTTAAATTATGAATTTAATTTTACCACAATCATAGTCTAGATTATTGATTGATATTAAATTATAATTTCCTATGGATTAAGAAATAAAATCTCAATTTTATTATTTTGGTAATTTTTCAATTTTAGAGATACCAACACAGTGGGGCACTATTTTCTAAAAATCATTATTGAAGGGGTTTCATTTATGTATATATATTATCTCCCACTCCAATTTTTTTAATTAATAATAGTTTATATTCATGATTCTATTTTTCGAATTATTTTACAAGAACTACATTAAATATCTGTTATGAGTATATTAAAAAAGAATACTAGAATTATTTTATAACATTTTTTTACCACTATACATTACAATTTTTAAGAATGTTTTTTTAAGAGGTTTACTTCAATTTTCATATTAAAATTTCAAAAGAAAAGGATTTAATACAATGATATAATTTCATATTTATTTAACATATTATATTTCCTTAATTTATCCCAGATTATTAACTTATTTATTTCTTTATATATCTTTAACTGTATATGGTGATAATATCCAATTGTATTCAAATCATATTATGATTTTTACAATGAAATATAACTCATTTATTGTATGTGGAATATATTTTAAACCATTATAATTTATAGTTCTATATGGATAATTATTAATTTCAATGGAATATTAGTAAGATTCTAGGGAAATATTTTCATTTTGTATTACTGTATCTGATATGGATATTTATTTTCCATTACGCTATCTTGTTGATAAATTTTACTGTTCATTCAATATATGAAGAATTCATTAGACTTGTGTATATGAAGAGTATAGCCTACAATTATATATCCTCTCAATTAGTTATATATTCCATTATTATTAAATTTTATTTTAGTTTTCATGTGATCATTAATTTATATTATCCATGGTTGAGTTTTACACTCCCCCGTATTTCGTATGTCTTAGGTATTCATAACAGCTTTCACTCTACCCATTCACTTTCATAATATTTTAACTCACCGTGTGTTGTTATATTATTTCCTAATCTTTTGAAAATGTGTAATACATATTTTATATAAAAAATTGTAACATTTATGGATACATCTCTGGTGAATGATGAGGTATTATTATGTAATATTAACATATATTTATAGTGTAAAAAATATCCATTTGTTGAGATAGATGTGGTATTTCTTAAGTAATTTTTAAGCTATTTATATAATGTTATAATCTATAAAATTTTCTTTGGTGTATACGTGAATCACTCATTTATTTAATTTCGTAATAATGAACATTAAAATTTCTTCATTTGAGAAGTTTTCAAATCATATATGTAAATAATATATTTTTCACATCTAATATTGGGGTACGAGTTTGGGGTAAAACATTTGGTATCATAATAGGGTTCACATAACATTAAATATTATGATATTAACAACTGAGGATAATTTATGTGTTTTAAATCCCAATATGGGTTAATTTACTTATAGTATATAAAAAGTATAATGTCTTATATACCATTTTCTTGTTTTAAGTTATGAGTATTTTATTTTAATAAAGATATATTTATTAAAATTTATTTTTATAAATTGTTAAGGAAAAATTATCAAGTTTGTTTAAGATATTATTAATGAGAAGGTTATTTGGGAAGGAATTTAAAATATTTTTTGTAACATAAGATGAATGTTTTAGATTACCTTTGGGGATAATACAATCATTTCTATAGATAAAATTATTATTAAATGTTGTAAAATATTATAGGGAAAATTATTAGGATTAAGATTAATGGGAATTTACTAAATTATATTGAATTTTCATTCAAAGTTGTTGATATTATTTAAGGTATAATAACTGTGCTATCATTAGGAATGATATAATATTATCTTATTCGGTAATATATGATTTTTTAAATTATTATTATATTTACGAGGACACATTATTATGGCACAAAAGTTTTTGGTATGTCACATAATGAGTGATTAATGTTTTTTAGATGAATGTGAAGTTCAAATTAGAGGAATATGTAAAAAAATCCTTCTAATTTTTTGTTTTAAAACATAGAAAAGGATATTTTGAAAAATATTATTTATATATATGAGTATAAAATTTGGTTTCATTATTAAGGACTTTAATATTATTATTGCAGATGGATATTATCTTTAAAACAAGATACAAACTCATGATCATTGAACCTTGAGTTCACTAAAAAATCGCATCCACTGGTAGTACACTATAGAAAACCAACAACTTGTAATTCCCATCTTTCATAAAGAACCAGAATTAGAAATTTATGGTGTACCTACATTGCCACATCAAATTCAAGACACACACATACACTATAGCTCAATATTAAATTAATAACCACAAAGAAATTTAATTGACATATAATATTAGTGTTGTTTAGACTTTAATTATACGCCAAAAGGAGAAGACTGAAAACTCTTAGTATTATCCAATGTAGAATAGTTACAAGAACTATATATATTTTATAATTTTAATTGTATAGTATAATATGGTAAATGTTTTCTAGTGTCACTTTTTCATGATATACATGGTCAATCAAATTTATTTCTCCACAATCTATGAAATATTTCCAACCACTAATTGACTTTCACATTCAACCGAGGACTTCACCTAATAATCATCCAAATTAGTACACTATTTTCCACAAAAAAATAATATTATTCATCTCTATCCAACATTAGAAAAATTATGGTTATATGAACCATATTATAATGATTTATATTTCCTCTATTTGGAGAATGCGAAATTTTATTACCAGACTCAAATCTACTGGTGAGTAAACATAAATTTTAATAATGATTCTAAATGATCCAGAAATTAAATTATAAAAAAATATTAATGAAACGTCTTCTATAACTTTTAATTTTATTAGGAACCAAAACTCTTCAATCTATGTTTATTAAAATGTTCTCCATAATCAATTCGTTCAATTGAGACCCACTATGGAACAATGCATACTAAGAATTGATTATGCTAATTCCTTTTTGGAAATTTCATACAAATATTTTTTCATCATTTTAATTGATATCTCAAAAACAACTCCCTCTACTAGATTCCATATAAATTATAATTCAATGTCATTGTGTTTTTTATCAAATTAACTTTTGGATTCTTTGAGAGTTGTGTATCACTCTCCATACAATATAATAATTCACCATCCGTGGATTATTTATCCATATCCTTATTAATACATTTAATCATAAAATATATATTAAGAATTAGGTAGCTATATTATAATCTATTTTTATGCAGAAAACATCCCTACAATATGTATCTGTCATTTATAGTTGATCATAATTTCCACAATGAAAACAAAAAAACATTGTCATTATTTAAGTATTATAATAAATATATATATATATACCTATATATTATATAGGATCATATTTCATAAATAAATAATATATATTGTTCCATTCATGTATCTGATGATTCACTTCACATCCTTCTAGTGAATACTCCCATGGTTAGAGATGAACTAACTTTCCACTCATAGTACAAAGTCAGTGTCTAGTCAGAAAATTTTTGATTCTGATTGATGTAGAACACAATAGTTTTTAAATATATAAGAACTAATCATAAATTGGTGGCAAATGTGACCTGGATAACCTAATGTTCTAGAAATAAGGTGTTCTAATATATTTATATCATTCCATCTTGAATTTCATGATGATAATATAGATGTGACCAATCAAGGATAACACATGTGTACTTGATTAATGATCCCCCAGAATCCTCAACACAATTATTTTAGTGTCATTGAAAATATTATTCTTCTATATATTCTATTCAACGTAATATTAATTTCTTAGATCCATAGAATAACTGGACTAGCCAATAACATGTCATTTATATAGCGTATGAGTGGATGAAAAGTTCTATTATTTCACCTCCTATGATAACAAGAATGATCACAATTTTTTCTCATGAAATAGTTTTTCACCTATGAATGAATTAAAATTTTAATTACACTATCATGTAAATTTTTTCAATGCATAAATTCTTCACTTCATATTAGAAACAAATCCCCCTTTTGATGGAATTAAACCCCCATGGGTTGCATCTTGTAGATATTATTTTTCAAAAATACGATGAGGAAAGACAATCATAATATCCATCTACTAAAATAATAAACCATAATATGAAATAATTCTTAGTAAAAGCTACGAAACACCCCATGGTTTTATGATATAGTACTCTTCTATGTAAAACTTAATTGTTCGATGGATTTCTTGAAACATGACACCGATCATAAAAAAAACAATTATATATTACAACCTAGCAATTAAATTAGTGGGTATGAAAATAATTAACTAAATAATGAAATAAACATATGTAAATATTTTAATTAGATAATATGTATTGATAAATCCATAATAAATAAACACTCAATATTCAGTAAAATCATTTTATGTTTTTGAATATTTTCCTCTTCAAAAAATTCATTTTATTAATGATTTGAACATACATTATAATTAATTTATATAATATTTAGAATTTTACTTGATTAATTTAATATAAATTTTTATATCATCATGTTCATTTTATCATTGGGTGAATTCTGATGTTTTTTTCAAACAACATTTTTTATATGATTATTGAAAAATATCGAATTTTGTAAAACTATTATATATTTAAATTAAGAAAATGTAATTTAAAAATATTATTATATTTTAAAAATATTATCAATATATAATAAGAGAAAATTAATTATAAATTCTATAATTAATTACATATTAATCATTATTATTCATGATTCTGGTATATGTTCATTTTTTTCTCCTAAAACCCAATTACATAAAAACTATTTTTCCTTACATTACATGTATTTGTATTTAAATTTATTTATATAACAGAGAAAATTTATCCCTTAAAATTATATAAATTATATGCAATTATTAGTTTCAATGATGGTAAATATGCCTCTTCTATTTTTGTTCATCATAAATAGTGACCATATTATATATTTTTCACCTCGATAAGGATAAAACACAGTAAAAAATGAAATATTGTATCAAAATTCACCAAAAAACTACCTAAATATCATTTTATGGAATTAATTATTCCACATAAGTCCTAAATTAAAATATATCTAATTTTTATGTAATTTCCATTTGATAATGACTTGTATATTTTTGTATGTAAATAATAAATACAATAAGTCTTTCTCTTTCTCATTATGTCTCTAATATTTTATCATAAAATTAAATGAAGTTAATATTAATTATAAAATTTAATTTTTTATAAAAGAATATTATAATCAAATAATTTTTTATTGATCATAAAATTATATTAAACGCTTATGCAATAGAGATACATTGCTTGAGCAAGTTATATAAAAATCATTATTAATGATTTTTAAATAAAAAATTTATTATTTTTTGGATGAATTCGGTTGTTAAAAATATTTAATATTTAATTATAATTTATAAATAATGGTAAAAAATTTATATTATAGTTTCCTTTATATATTGATTTCATTTAATTCAAATTAAGTGAATTTCTCCCAATATGGATTTCTTGATATTTATGGTAAAAATAGTTTGATAATAGATTTAAAAGACATAAATAATTAAATTGGATATTTGGAATGTCAAATTGTGTAATATTTTATACATATACCATTTCTGAGATACCACCCACCTTAAATAAACATCAAACACCCTTAAAGGCAATAATTCTTGTTACCATGAAAGTTGACAAAAATTGTTAATGAAGGGGTTAAACAAACGGATATGTTTTTAAATGACATTGAAACCTATAAAAATTTTATTTTATGTTGATATTATGAACTTATCCTCTTTTTAATCTATTTCATTTTCATTGGGAAAATATATAATTTATAAATTATTTAATTATATTTAAATATTTTATGAAATTAAAAATGTACCCTCTCATTAATTATAAAATGAAACATCTACACAAACATTTTTCAAAATATTTGAGTATTATAGATCAAACAATACCATAACTAAGAAAATTTTCTTTTACATACCATCATCCCAGATCCCTTATTATTCTCATAATGAAAATCGTTCAAGGATTATAGTATAATCGATCAGTGTTTGTTCAATGAATCTATATAACCCCCTGATTCACTACATTTCTATTATTTATTATCAATCCAAATATAAATAAATTTTCATAATACTAAATTAATTTAATTTTTTATATAAAATACAATAAATTTTCATTATGAATATTTATCAACAATTTCCCACATTCGTTCCATCAAATGATAACTGAAAGTATTTATCCTTAAAAAGTGTAGGTAATGCCTCAATATAGTGATATGATTCATTTTCCATCACCATGGGTAATGGATGGTAATTACGATTGGTTTATTATTTTTATATAATATTATGTTTTCAAAATTAGTATATCTTATTTATAGAATTTACTTTTAACCCTTTAGAAAATGATACCATCGTTTATGCATACATGTGGACTACCACCTCTACAGAGAAATGTGGTTTTTTTCATTTTTTGATTTGAATGGATGATAATAAGTATATATTTGTTTAATATATTATAGGATAAAAATATTATTGTATATGATCAATTACAAGAGGGGTGGATTTTATATTTTAAAACATTCCTTTTCAACCGTAAGAAAAAAAATGCATAACAAAGTAAAACAATGTAAATTCACAAGACCTATTTTAATTCAAATAAAAAAACATGATATGTTCCAGAAACATGATTCTAGAAATGAAACATAAGGAATTTTTACATGGAAAATATTCTACCATAAAGCATAGAGAATCCTATTTATCAGAGTACATAAAGAATGTGAAATTATACGAAGGTTGTACATTCCTCCGCTATCAAAATACTATAGAAATAAACATGAAAAAAATAAATAACACATATAAAATCTTTTAGCACAAAGAGTAATGTATCCAATAACCTTGCATAAAGGCCCCTTGGTTTCTACATTAGAGAAAGTCTATCTTACCCACACCATCTTAATCCCTCGATAGGACTATCAGAATATGTCTATCTATCCTCGCATAACCTTGATCTTTAAGTTATTGGAACATTTATCTTTATAAAAAGGGTAGTCCTCTAACGTTAAGGTAATTAGAACATATGTCTTCCAATCCTCAGAAGCCCTTGATTTTCTTTATAAACAGTTAAATTCGCACAAAGCAAGCAAAACAAGGTTTTCAGTTTGCACAAATTTTGAGAGTCTCTCTCTGTCTAAATCATTTCAGTAGAATTCAATCTCTAGGGCGATCAATATATATTCTCGATCTTATGTCCTCATTTAAATGAGATTATATTTATAGTAAGAACAAAAATAGTCAGCTACCTCCTCAAATGGTTATATTTTCCCTTGAATCTCAGTGGGACCTTTACACATGTTACTCAAACAACGGTTAGTTAGAAACAGATTATACTCCATCATTTCAGAACCAGTGTATGGAAAATCAGGTTACGTAATCAAATTTATTTTTTGGAATCAATGGAGAAAAATAATTCAGTATCAAAAATAATAATTATTTATTGTATATAAGACACGAATCTTCAGATTCTATTTAAAAATGAATTTGGAATCTTAATTATATAGAATTTGACGTTTGAATCCCAATTATTTCGAAATCTGAATTTTGAGGAATTCTGAGTCTAAATTATGAGGAATTTGATGTCTTAATTACAATGAATTTTGAGTCGGAATTATATTGTATTCAAATTCTACCTTCTAAGGAATTCATAGTTTTAATTCTAAGGAATTCAGATTCAGAATTATAAGGAATTTGAAGTTTTAATTCTAAGGAATTCGAATTCAAAATATCGAAGAATTTAGAATCGGAATTTTAGATTATTCATTGTCTGAATTTTAGAAAATTTTGAATCAAAATTTCATAGAATTCAGATTCATAATTACTGATAATTTAGTCTCTGAATATCAGATAATTCAATGTATGTATATCACAGAATTCGGGGTCTAAATTTCATTCTCTATATTCAAGGAATTATAAGATTCCTAGGTTTACATAAGAATATTAATTTTAGACATAGTATAAAATGGGATTGATTTAATTTATTCTTAAAATTAAATAATGAAAGCAGTGATTAGGACAAAAAATTTCTTTGAGAAATTAAATTTTCCTTATTAAAATAATTCTTAAGTAAAAAATATTTTCCTTAAGATAATGTGTTTGATATTTTAAAAACATAGAGGAATGGGAAAGGAATAACGAAACCTTATTAACTCAACAATCTCCCCCTTTTTAGAAATCTCAAAAATCCATTCAAAAATGAATATAATGACTTTGAATTTTTCTTTATGAACATAAAATAAAAATTATCTATCTTTACATGTGTGTCATGGTGAATACAACTAAATCCCACTTAGGTTCTGAAATCCCTAAGGATTCAATTCTTGACATCCATAACAAGATTTCTATTTTTCTTTCATAAAGAAATATTCTTCGATTAAACTCCCCCATAGATAGAGAATTATCCTCTATACTTAGTATTATTTTTATCATTCCTTTCTCCCACATTGTAATTTTCAAAATGGAATAGAGAGAATGAAAAAATAAGGTATTTTAAATATTAGTAATGTACAACATAACATATCATGACCAACATTTTATTTATTATGAAGGGATTTGTTTTCAAGAAAGGTAACACAAAAAAATATTGGAGTTAGGGAAAAAATCATCCTTATTTTTCCATCGGCATAAGAATTTTTACAATGGTCTTTAAATTCATAATATCCTTATGATCCTCTTCAAAACATTTGAGAAGTTGATCCTATTATTCTTTCTTCTTCTCCAGAGCATTGATCTATACTTCCCGAGCCTTATAAATTTCTCAATGAGTCTTAAAATTTTCTTCTAGATTGCTGATCGTTTATTTGAACATGATTCTTAGATCTCTTTCCCTCTTCAGTTTCAAGGCAACTGAATTAAGTTTTCTATTCAAGTCCTTGTCTTCCAACTTGTGAGATATTTATTCAAGATAAATATTTTCATTAAAACTTATAGTAAGATCCTTGATCATGATATCATAAACATCAAATTAATCCTTGAAATTATCTTTAAAATCATCAAATAATCTCGTCTCTTCAATTTTATTCCTAAAAAACAATGTAATTTCATTTCAAAACCTCCTATGAGCATTATAACCGATGTAGATGTATTTAAAATGAGCATCAAGTCTGCTGAATTTCATTATAAGCATGGAAAAAAGATTCAGATTTTTTATTAGATAAAGGCAGAAGCGACTGACATCTCGAGTCAATACTATGAACTTGATGAATTGTATCAACTTCCTCTTTTAGAAATTGGACAGCAAAATCATGAGCCATAGAATAGTATTCTGAATCAAATTCCCCTTGTTGGTGAATATTATTTCTCTATCTCATCATTATTTCATATAGAATCTCTACCAACATATTTCTAATCCACCACAGCATTCTTAGGTGTATCACATAACAACTGTTTTCTTTTTTCAGCTATTGGAATGATATCAGTAGCCTTTGGTAATTCATGTTCCCTATCTGATAATTGGACTATCTTGTCTTCCTCATACATTTCCTTTTTGGCATCTGCCACTAGTTCCTCTGGTTGAACCAATTTATGCTTTCTAATCTCTTCTTCTAATATTTTTTTTACTTCTTCCTAACCATCTTCTTTCTTTTACTTGGGTAGCATGTTTAGAATATTCGACCTCGGAAGTCCATATCCACAATTTTTTAGAAGGACTCTTCTTTTAATTATATTCTTAAAATTTTCTAATCATATAATCTGTATCATTACTTCTTTCCTATTCTTCTACATCCACATCCCATTCCTCGACATTTTCGTCCACTTCATCAGGTTCCAGAATGACCATTTTCTTTCCCATATTCATAAGAATTTATTCATCAAAAAATGATTATAGAACCAGAATTTGTTTAGAGGATATTTCATTATCTCTTAGAATAGCTTTAACTGCTTCAGCCTTGGACAAATTATTCTTTTTCTTGTACTTCTCTTTTTCTAACTTCTCATACTCCCTAGTACCCTTAAGATTCAATTCTTTTTTCCCAATAGGGTCCAAGATAAATCTTGTCTCTTCTTACATATTATTATTTTTATCTCCTCTCCATATAGAATCAACTTTATCCGGATCAATATTTTTCTTCTTAGGTTTTGAAAGTGCTTATTGGGTTTCCTAAACTATGGGATTTTTTTCGTTGACTTCTGGTTCATTACAGTTTCTCACCTTTCCACCCTTCTTGGAATTCCCACCTACATATGGCATCTTGGTTAAGGACTATATCTCACTTTCAAACAAGTCATAAAATTATCTATACTAGAAATTAATTCCAACCTTGATTCTTCTCAGTTTATTATCACCTAGCAATATAACCAAGAAATTCATTAGATTATAACTTCATGGAATTTGGAAGAATCTAGAAAAAGGGACTACGTTCTTGGAAATAATAACTACATACATAATGATTGGCGATTTGAGGGTCCCATTCTTGATATTCATAATATTAATTGACACACACATCACTAGATTAATCTTCCTGAGGTTTACCAAAAAATCATAAATGTAGATATTACTCTTTTTCAAGGTATCCTTATCACATATTCTGGGTATTAGAAATCATTGAACCCATAACTATATAATCCAAATTTTTTAGAGAGATGAATAATATCTAGTGTCATCCCCCTAATAATCATAGGTACTCTATGGATCTATCCTTATCAAATAATCATAAATTATCTGGTAGATTGTGGGTGTAAAAAACAACATCACCCTCATAATCAATTTTGATTATGCTTGAATCCAATCAAAAAGAAAGGGAAATAAGTGTTTCAATGACCCTTAAAAGAAAAATAATCTTTACCATCTTGAAAAAGAACTTATAGTCTCATTAAATTTTACCATCAATTCTAGATAAAATAGACCATGTACCATTTATTTGGATACACAGAGACTCTCCCAGCCATTCAACATGATATTTTTCAAAATAAATGAATCATAAATAGAAAAAAAATCAGATCTACAAAACTCTCTCTATTGATACGACAGTCAAATATTTCCTTAACAAACAACATCTGCATCTACAGGTATTCTTCAATTGACATTCAGATTTGATCCAACCATAAAATTTTGAATGAACCTTATGTAGAACTGCAGACCATTGGCACACAAGAGCATGAAAACTGATGTGGGAAAACCATTGGGGGGAAATTATTTAATAATAGAGGTGATAGTTTATATTCCAAGATTGATCCAATGGTTGAAAAAAGGTTGATAAGATCTTATGGTTGAAATGAAAGCCAATGAATGATTTTGGTATATTATGAACTTTTGGTGTTTTAAGGTAAAAATTTGTTATTATGAAAATTGAATCCAAAATGTTTTCTTAAAGAATGAAAAAAATTCCAATAAGAAAAATATCAATTACGAAATCCTATGTGAGGAAACATACACACTGGATTGTAATGAAAATTTTTAGTGGTACGGAAAATTCCTCTTCTGAATAGTTTAGATTTCAAAAAAAATCTGGTCGAATGAAACAGAAAATATGATTCCTGGATTTTGAATAGAAAATATAGGATTTCTGATTTTTGAAATTTAAAAAATATGATTCCATATTGTAGAATGAAACATTTTGATTACGGAAAAAATATTATTAATAATGAAAATGTACTCTCTCTATGAAATGGAATTTTTTTGTAATGATATGTGTTTTAAAAAAATATAATATGGAAAATTGCATTTTTTTTATCATTATTATCTTTTTTTACTGTATTCCGATATATTAGAGGGTATGGATTTTGTAAAAATATCAAAAAGATGTTCTAGAATTATGATAAACTAATGATTCATATCTCTTATTAGTGTGTGATCCTTAAGAAAATTAGGCCTAATATCTTTGTGTTTTTTACGAGAGTGATGTGTAGGGTTCTTTCTTCAAGAAATTGAACTAGTGTTACCACACAATATTATTGATTTTTTAAAACACATTCCATAGTTTTTGAGTGGTTGTTTCATCCACAACACTTGGGCACATCAACTACTAGCTGCTACATATTCATCGTTAGAAGTGGAAAGTGCTACTGTGTGTTTTTTTTCATGACCATAAAACAAATTAATCTCTTATGAAATGAAAAGTTCGAGATATAATTTTACTTTCTATTCTACATTCGAAAAAATCTTCATCTGAAAAACTTTTTGAAACAAAAGCATTCGCAGAAGTATAAAAAAGTCCAAAATCCATAGATCCCTTCAAATTGCAAAGAAAAATTCAATGTGTTTAAATGTGATTCCTAAAGATTGGATTGTTATCATGCACATAATCATTTTAAAAACATTATTTTTGGATGAATATCTATTAAGTATAGTACATTTTAATCATACCACTAAATGATGTTTGATCTATTGGTTTCCCAACTTCATCAAGATCAAGAAAATTTGAGGTACCAATGGGAGTACATATACTCATATTATTGTCAAATCCATATTTTTAAGAATAAAATTAAAATAAATATATTAAGATATATATGTTACTTATAGTTTTTGATAAATTTTAAAACCTACGAAAAATGATAACTCACCAATCAAACTCATATCAAACTCATATGTCATTATATTCTCAAACGAATCAGTTAAATAGTGTTGAGTGGTACCAAATATAAAGTCGACATTACAAATTTGAACAATCAATACATTTTTCTTATATTTTTTTATAAAAATAGTTGCCTCATTAGTTCCCTTAATATAGTTGTTTTGTAACAAATAATCATGTAAGTCTATCATACCATGATCTAGGGGAATGTTTACATCTATATAAATCATTGGTATGATTGAAAACATGTTCAGGGTATTTTGTGTCTTCCAAACGATGAGTTTGTTCAACATAATGTTTCTCTTGGACATATCTGTTAAGGAAAAAACATTTTATATCTATTTGAAAATGATTGAAATTACAGAATGCAGCAAAGGTAAGTAAAATGTGAATAGATTCAAGTCTAGCAACTAGAGCATAGGTTTCTTCATATTCTATTCCTTCTTGTTGATTATTTACTTTAGCAATTAGTGTATCATTATTTCTCACAATGATTACATTTTAATCAAAATTATTTATTAAGACCCATTTTACTCTAATAATAGTGTTTTCCATAGATATTTCAACCAAGGTCCATACTTTGTTCCTTTCGAACTCATTTAACTCATCATACATGGATTTAATCCAATCATCATCCCCTAAATATTTATTAGTTATTTTTTTTCTAATTGGGAAAGGAATACTATATGTTCTTATTTATTTATTAAGGATATTATAGAGAATATAGGTTCATTTACATAACCTATGACACTATGACTAAGAAGATTCTCAATAAACAATGGATTTGGGTTCGGTAAAATCTATTAATCAACATATGGGAGGAAATCTTCTGGGGTAAATTCTTTAAAAGTATTCTCTTGTACATTTTCTTTATAAGAATTATCTTCTAACAAGGGTTGATTATAATTTTGTTGAAAAGATATCTAAATTTTTCATTTGGGTTTGTTTAAAAACAAAAGGATTGGATTTATTCATTATAACATTTAATGTTTCTTAAATAGTATATTTATTTTTATTAAAAACTTTATAATCCTTAAAGGTAGTAGAGTATCCATGGATGGTTCCTTTATCATATTTAGGTGAAAATTTATGTAAATTATATTTAGTATTCTGAATGAATACATTGAAACCAAATACCTTGAAGTAGGAAAGTCTAGGTTTTCTATCATTCCACAATTCATAAGGGGTTTTGTTTGGAAAAGGTCTAATCAGACTGTATTTATAGTATAACAATCAGTAGTCACATCTTCACCCAAAAAGTATATAGTTATTTACTATTCAATCAACGTGGTTCTAGTTATCTCTTTAAGAATTCGAATTATTATTTCAACCACACCATTCTACCGATGATTTCTTGGAGATGATATGTTATGAGTAATGTATTTTTTACTACAAATAGTTTCAAAATATTAATTTTTAAATTCTATTCCAT
This sequence comes from Viscum album, assembly GCA_963277665.1. Classification (NCBI taxonomy): domain Eukaryota; kingdom Viridiplantae; phylum Streptophyta; class Magnoliopsida; order Santalales; family Viscaceae; genus Viscum; species Viscum album. Next base: position 687,150,655 of record OY728119.1, on the reverse strand, counting down.
TATCACAATGAATTTTAATCAATGGAATGTTTTTCTCGTTTTTAACTTGGGCTCTAAAAATTCTGATATCCGAAAAATATTCAGATTTCATTGTTAGAAAATATAACCTTGTAAATCTAGTGTAATCATCAACTAAGGAAAATACATAATATTATCTTTCAATAAATCTAGTTTATCTTGGACCAAATAATATATTTCAACTAACTGTAACTCATCAGAAGTTGAGACATCTTTGATCGATTTAAAACTTGATTTATGTTGCATTCCATATTTACAAAAGTAAAAACTTTTTAGGAATCAAAGCTATTCTTTGGTAGAAATTTAATAGGTCTTTTCTTTCACAGTTTTCAAAGGCTCTAATGGATATAGTGTCTTAACCATCAATTCCATAAAAAAGGATTGATCATCCATTACACTAAGGCGATGTGTATCTTGTCTCCTAAGGTCTTATATCTTTAGTGTATATAAATTATCTATCCTATAGGCCTAAATAATAAATAATTCCTTGGAATTATGTACTATGAATTTATCATTCCTAAAATTCAAAAGGTACCCTTCATCACATAATTGACACACGCTAATGAGGTTGTTCTTAATACCCTTATCAAATAAAACGTTTGAAATCAATGTTTTTCCTAGAAGATCAATGTTACTTATAACAACAATTTATCCTTGAGCGTTATCTCCAAAAAATAATTTCCCTCTTTTAGCTTGATAATATTTTCAATTATGTTTTTTTTACTAGTCATATGATAGGAACATCCACTATCCATGTACCATGTATTGATGTTGGTGATTTATTTTTTTCCAGTTAAAATAAAAATTTTAGTCTTTCGGAATAGAAACCTTCTTTGATCCGGAAAATTTCAGAATGTAAGATTTTAGGACACTATATTTTATTATAAATAAAACCATTATGACAAACTAATGATTAAATTTTTCTAAAGTACATTTTTCAACCAATTTCCACCACACTGACATTTTGTACAAAATACAACACTTTGAGTAACAAAAAAGTTATTACTACAACTGGGTTTATAATATATATAACCAAAACCAAAACGATTCCTTAAAATAATTATTTGGGAATACATCTTGTCCAAATATTCCTTACAAGAGGAAATGTTTGATAGGTATTTCCATAAGGAAAATATTTCTGACTTTAGTTTAATAACCATATTTTTATACTCGTAAACATTAGTCATAGAACTAGAGTTGTCCTCTAAAATATTTTTCTAATCAATTATATTTTCTAGATCCTTAAAAACTATATGCTTCTCAGAATTAAATTTCTCATGGTATTTATAAATACTTTCAATATCAGATGTTTTTTGATCAAGATCATTATAAAGATCTGAAACTTCTTTAGTTAAGAATGATATTCTATAATATTCATTAACAAGATTTTTATTAACATTAAAATTTTCAATCTCAAGGAATATAGAAAACCTATATACTTCATCATAAGATGGTATGGTATTATTTTATTCAGATAAAGATTCTTCATCGTAAGACTCGTCAAAATTGTCATCTATATAATTGGGATTCAAAGAAACATTGGTGATAAATTCAGTGTTGTATACCTTATCTATTAGAAAATTATTTTCAATGGGTAGTTTTTCTAGTAGACGATGATTCTTCTAACCCTAAGATTCATACTCTGAATAGCCATTAGATGAGTCACCACCACTAGCTCTCCATGTATAATTTTCCTTCCATACATTCTTACCCTTAGAGTTGTAATACATATTTCTATTCTTCGCAGAATGTTATCCTACCAATCCTTTTTCTTAATCATAGGAAAATCTAGCCTTATATTCCCTACCCCTTTTCATTCATATAATTTGACTTCAGAGTCTTTCATATCCTTTATTTATTTCATATTATCTCTAAACTTAAAGTCATTATTTCATACTATCTTATTCATCCTATAAGATAAATTAATTGGATCGTTCATAGAATGTCCACTTTCAATAGATTCAAATAAAATAGTAACTTTCTTTGACATGGATCTTGTAACCCTTTCAAGAGTTTTGGATTTAGTAGTAGTAATGGCAACAGTTCCATTTCCATTATACTTCTTATTCATATCAGTATCTCTTTTCATTATTGTCCTGTGTTGAGGAAGAGTTCCAAAAATCGCCTCAAATGTAATTGGAGGTACATTCCTATTCTCATCAATAGTTGTTCTCTTAGATTCCCACTTATTATAAATAATATAAATAATCATATCTACAAGAAATTCATCATCAAGACCTTTTCACGAATAGATTTTCGACTCTTGATGATAGTTATAAACCTTTATTTTATCTTACATAATGGTTCTCCATAACGAAATAAAAATACATGATATTCTACTCTAATAATATCTCTTATATATTATATTACTTTGGATGTATCAAAATGTGTAACCTCATGTTTTTTACAGATATAGTTTGCAGCTTCACAAGAATAAATTTGAATATATATATATTTATTGTCAAAGAACACAAAAAATTATTGCTTACCTTGTAATTTAGTTGATATTATAACTTTTCTTTGTTGGTAAAGGTTTTGTCTTCCTTGTAAATATTTTTTTAATCTTTGGTAATCTTGGTAAAGTTATCCACTCTAGTGTTAATAAAAAATTATTTCTTCTGCCTCTCTAGTTATCATAATAATCAACATTAAAAATAGTTTTTCTGGTAGGATTTAGATTTTCAATCATACTTACATTCATTTCATCAATTCTATAGGAAAATAAATTCCACAAAAATTTGTTAATAGTAAACATTTTGTAAATAAAGATAAAAATATGAAACAAAACTTAAAGAGGATTATTTAACAAAGAAATAAGTATAGCCAGGAAAAACATGATCATGAAAACATATATGTGAATAAAATATATTTGATATACCTCCTAATATACTAATTGTAGGATCAAAATATTAATTTATATGCTCAATTACAGGAGTGGGTGAATTGAATGGTTAAAAAATCATTTTTAAGCATACATAAAACTAGGCTTAACGAAGATAAACAAGATAAATTCACATGATCTATTTTAGTTCTACAAATGAAACATTCTAGGTTTTGGAAATATGATTCCAGAAATGAAACTGAAAGAAATATTACAAATAAAGGATTATAACTTAATGCGTATTAAATCTTACTTATCAGAGTACGTAAAAGAATATGAATGTATAAGAAGGATATACATTCTTCCTTTATGAAAATAAAACATAAATAATATTGATAAAAAACATGTAACAAGTATGAAATCTTTTAACCCAATGAGTAGGGTTTCCAATAGCCTTGGATAAAGGTCCCCTGATTTACACATTAATGAATGTATATATCACCCACACCTGATTAATCCATCAATATAAATATTGGAATCAGTCTTGCTATCCCCGAAATCCCTTGATCATTATGGTATTTGGAAACTCTATCTTCATATCCCCAAAAGTCTTCGAACATTAAGGTCATCTAAACCTATGTCTTCTTGTCCCTGGAAGCCCTTGATTGTACTCAGTAATAATTTGATTCAAAGGAAGTAATCCAAACTGGGTGTTTAGCACACACAAATCATGAGAGTCTATATCTCTATAAATCACTTCAACAACATGAAATCTATAGCTTGATCAACATATATTCTTGATCTTATGAGATAATTAAAATGAGATCTTATTTATAGGCACAACTTCAACAGTCGACTCCCTCCTCCAATAGTCAACGTTTTCCTTAAATCTAAGAGGGACCTATACATGTGTCTCTCAATCAATGGTTAGCTAGAAACATATTGTACGACATCATTTAATAAAAAGTGTATGAACAATGAATTTACATAATCAAATCTATTTTTTAGAGGATAAGGAAAAATAAAATTAGGAATCTAACCAAATAATCATTTAGTGTCTATAGGTCATGGATATTCGGATTAGGTTTAAAAAAGAATTTGGAATTTGAATTCATTAGATTACAGAGTATAAATTCCAAGGAATTCTAAATCTATGTTCTGAGGAATTTTGAGTTTAAATTATAAGGAATTCAGAGTCTGAATTATTAGGATTTATAAGTCTACATTATGAGGAATTCATAGTCTGAATTTTGAGGAATTCAGAGTCGGAATTCTGATGAATTTGAAGCATGAATTCTGAATGATTTGGAGTGAGAATTATAATCAATTCTGAGTTTGAATTCTAAATAATTTGGAGTCTGAATTCTAGAGAATTCAGTATTTTAATATTAGAGAATTCATAATATGAATTTCATAGAATTTGGAATCTGAATTTTAGAAAATTTTGAATCTGAATTTAAGAGAATTTAGAGTCTGAATTTCAAACAATTCAGAGACTTTATTTCAGAGAATTCAGAGTCTTAAAATCGATCACTAAATATCCATGGAATTATAATATTTTGAGGATTTACATAAGAATATGAATTTTATACTTAGTAATAAATTTTTTTTATTTAGAGAGTTTCTATAAAGAAAAAATCAAAACAATGGTAAAGATAAAAATTTCTTTAGTGAAGGAAAATTTTCCTTATGAAAATAATCCTTAGGGAAAACAATTTTCAATAAGATAAAGTGTTTGTGATTTTCAAAAAATAGCAGAAAATAAAATTCACAAGGATACTTTATTGACTCAACATATATATGATATATATGATATTATAATTATTAATAAATGGTAAATTTTTATTTACCTTCCTTTCATTCCAACTATACAGAAGTTGAAATATATCTCTTGTATATGTATAGACTACTGTCTCTATGATGTAATTTAATTGATTTTTCATCACTATAATTAGTTATAAAATTTTATATTATTAATAAATCTGATACTTATTTCAGGAATAATATTTCCAATATGATGAAACTATGAACAAGGTGCATGTACCAGAACAGTCAATCTAAAACAGATATGAGAAAGGAACCACTTTTCAAATTAATATTATTTTTAATTAAGTAATTATTATTAGAAAGATATTTTTACATTATAATGGAATGATTAATAATATGTTATGTGTAAATAAATTTTTTGAATATATTTATAAAAAACAATAATTATTATACATGATATTTGAATATGTTTGATGAATTAAAAGACATGAGTTTAGGGTTTCTCGTCTCACATTTATTTTCATGAGATATATGTGAAATTCACCACATATTTCCTTTTTTTTGTGTTGTATATCATACCCACAAATTTATTTTAATATTATTTTCATATAAAATATTTTAATTTTAAAATATATATAAGGCTACATATTTCACATGGATTTTATTGGGATATTACCATGTTGGTAAGTGTTTATATGAAAATCTCATTTCCTTTCGACATTGTTGATGCTTAATTTTAACTAAGGGATTTTATGGAAATAAAATAATTAAAATTTTATATTCTTCCACATACTCAGGTAGACTCATATTTATCTTTTTATTTTATTAAAATCACTTTTTGTTTAAATTGAAAACCCTTATAAACATAGAATACATTTTTTTATAATAATCATCCTTATTATTTGTTTAGTTTGGGCACTTTTTCTTCCATGTGTGTGCTCGTAAAAAATTTTCAATAGATTTTATTACCAATAATTAATTTTTTTAAAATTTTATTTTCATTTATTTATTTTTATTTACAACGTTGTAAAATGTAATATTTTTAATGAAATGTTTTTGAAACACATCATTTTTTTGTTTCTTTAAAAGTATGAAAAGAATGAAATAATTAAACATATGGTATATAGATATTTAATTTTATCCATGAAACATATTTTCATTGATGTATCCTTTTCAGGTTTTAGGGGATATTTTTTATGAAAACATTTTCATAATATTCTGATATTTTTTAGTTAATATTCAATCAAATGAAAATCTATTTTTCTTATGTCTTATAATAAAGGTTCTAAATTTCTTTTAAATGAATTTTTCATCTATGTCAGCTTCTTATAAGTATTATTATGTATGATTAAGAATAATTACATATTATACCATCTGAATTCATTCCCTAGTGTCTTATTCTTTTGATTTATAAATGATTTTATGGTTCTAGCTTCTTTTACAAGAGTTCATATAATTATGATGAAACCGGTTTGTTTTCAAATGGTTATGATATGATAAAATAATAAAATATTTATGAAACATATTTCCTTTCCAAAAGTTATGATATGATGAATTGGTGATTTCTTTTATGACCTTGTGGAATCTTAATGGTTTATGGTTATGTTATGGGTAGGTCAGTTATAACAATCTGGTAAAAAATTATGTTTTTAACATCAAAAAACTATTATGGAAAAAGTGAGAAACCAAAAGATTCAAACACTAAAAGACATTAAAAATCAATAGAAAAGAATATTATGTAGACCATAACCAATTTTAATTCATAATTTCTAATAGAGGGTGAAAACCGGAGTATCTGAATCATCCATTAAAAAGCATTAAAATTGATACACTAGCTTGTCCCAAGACTTCAAGTACTCCTCTTGATTGATCTTCCACTATATGAATACCCTTATCAATATAATATCATTATTTTCAATCTATGTACTCTAATAATCATTATTATTCAATATTAATGTCTTTCCTATCATCTTTTCAAATTTATCCTTAGTATCATTTAACACTTGAAATGTTTCAACCATTTCCTTTTTTGATGAAAAAACTAGATCTAGATATTCATGAGCTGCACCTACCCCATGCTGCGAACTAGTTAGAGTGGAATTCGGGGTAACACCCCCAAAACCAAATCCTCATCCTTAACAGATGTCTCAAGATCCATAGAATGTGTGATTATCATCTTGACTTTTTTAATACTTAGTGGATATTGTCCCATTCGGAGTGGTAAGTGAGATTAGTCCTTTCTACCTTTATAAATCCCTCTCTCCCTCCAACCCCTCTATGGAATGAAAATCCAACAATCCTAGAAGTCATCTGTAGTTTCATTTGAAGAATGATCAGAAGGGTCATCACATGACTCATACCCAGGGACACGTTTCCTAACCACGGGAGCAACCCGTGTTTCTTTCTTCTCCTGAACTGGTTAAATATTGTCCAAACCATTAAAATGATTTCCATGCTCAATAACTAGAATATTCTTTCATGGCCTCAACACCATCATACATATTTCCATCAACCACTCCATGATATCTCCAATTAAACCACCTTATTAAGACACCCTCAGGTTATGAGAGTCCCCTGCCTCGTCTTTCAAAATAGAAGGAGATGTAATGGTTTGAGATCCTTCTTCTCCCACATGAAATCCACTACATTAAATAGACACACCACATACCTTTTAACACACACACACATACAATCCAGGTCATTTTTCCACTCATCATACACATCATCCACTCCCGGGTTTAGCAATGTAGCCTTATCCTTGTATTCTGTATCCCCAACTACACCACATTAGTTCATGGAATCAACAATATAACCAATGCTAGTCCCTACCAACTAATGAAACTAATATATTCCATTACAATACACCTCCAAGAAACATTCATTGTAAAAATAAACTTGGTCTAAAGCCCAATTAACATGTTTTGAACTACAACTAGACACCAAATATTCATAATTCGTCTTCAAACGCGTATGGTTCTTCTAGTTTTACTTCCAATGACTAGACACATTCTGTTGATTAACCATTTTCATGCATCGAGAGAAGAAATAATACCATGATATGGAAAATATTGTTCTTTTGAATCAAAACTCTTCCCCAAAAGCAATAAAAAATGACTCCACTAGTGGTCTTGAGACATCAACTACATCACCGACTCTGGGAGAGACTAGATTGAATAATTTTATTATATTATTTTTGGAGCAAAGGTAACGACCTACTCGATGTCCTAATATTCTTAAAAAGGAAGCATTCTAAAAAGGGAGATATAGTTTTGGGAATCGTAGACTTTTTATCATGCTCGATGAATCACACTTCAAGTCATAGTCATATGACCACCTGAAGTGGAAAAAACATATTTGAAAAAACTTGAGGAGTGACCAAACATGATTAAATTGGGTTCTCTTCTATAAAAACCCATGTGAAGATGTTATTAGCATCATAGAGGCCATGATTAGCTCTCTCTTGCAAACACCAAGATCTAAATATGAATCAGTTGAAAGAGTATGTGGACGGGCATTGTTGTTTGATGCATGCCATCGCTGTTAGAACCCACATGGAAGAAGTGTCGGTAATTTCCCATGATGTAATCGAATATTTTGGATTCCCTTTTTATAACTCAGGAACTTTCGTAATAAGGGAGTTTTTTGGGAAGGGAGGACGAAAATTGGGATCTGAAAAGGGGGAGAAAGAAGAGAGTCAACTTACACTATGGGGTGGTGATGGTCCCTCCTCCACCTGGGGGTGCTCAGATGCCATCACTGCTTACGACATGGGGAGGAGGAAGTCAATAGAGGCAGCTTTCTCCCTTTCTATGTTCACATATTTTGAATCTGCCTTTATAGGTGTCTAATGCATTGGGTAAATATAGATAAATACTGAGATAAATATGTTATTTGTGAACCTAATTTCATGTTTAAAACAATACATGAATACCTAGTTTCATGAAAATTTTATATTTGTGGACCTTGTTTCATATCCTTTGGATTATTAATATACGTGGTTTCATGTCCACGTCTTTTTATGAGGAATTTATTTCATCTACATATCTTAATGATTGTAAATACTACTATTTTATAATATTCCAAATTATAGAAACTTATAAACCTTCTAAATTCATATGATTATGATATAATCTCATGGATGAAATTGATTATTGATTACTCTACATTATTATGAATTTTTCTTTTGTTATAAAAAAAATATTCAATGAATCATGATTTATGATATCAAAAATATTGGTCGTGACATTCATATGATATGATCATATTCTCATATAGTTATCGCCACTTATGGTCATTTGTTGACATGTAAAATGTTTAACCTTTATAAGAATATTTTCTCAAATTATCATATCTTTCCTTTCCCTAGTTTTAAAATAATTATTTTATATAGAGTGTGTCTATGATGTAAATTATGTGATATTATATTTGTTGGATATATTGAATATACCAGGAAGGATCAGCCAGAGACAATTTCCCTGACCATTTAATAAAATAAAATAAAAGTACACAAAGAAATAAACACAAGCCAGAAAAATAGCTACATATTATAGAAATCATGCAAATCCCCATAACCATGATCCATTTATTTATCCACAGTAGCTGAACCCCACTATGAGCTTTCATATTATGCCAGAGTCTTGACATACTTCATTCTGAGTTATAAATTTTCAAAATATAGGTTCTCCTTAGAGGACTGTATTCCTTTTCCTTTGATGACAGAGGACCTAGTAGTCATCAGCTTCGGCATAGAAGAGTAATCCTTTCTCTTCTTTCTTCTTGGCGGAGCAGTCCCAGCTTTCTCATTCCCCAACACATTCTTCTTCCCTCCCAGAAGAATCTCCCTATAAGAGAGTCGGTTCTTGCCACTAGTATTCTCCTTTTCATTATCATATAGATCCCTCTATTTTATAGAGATGTGCACCTCCTGGTAACCATTATTTTCTCCTCACTCTTTCTCAAAATGACTATTAGTATTAATCATTACTAGATATTTCATGTTTTCCCCACAATGAGAAATACTAGGATCATAAAAAGACTCTCTCTCCATTTCCTCCACCACTTCCCCTCATTTCATAGTGAATACATCCTACAAGACACCACCTTCAGTCACCTGGGGACCTTCCATCATCAGCGGTAGCTCCTTAGACACCATACTCTCAAACCGATTACAGGACATAACTCAATTTGAGTCCGGGGTACCCATATTATTAGATCCCAAATCCGATTTGGCCAAATACTATTGAGATATGGGAACCAACTGCAGATGGAATGCCATGTCCACTACAAATCAGGACTCAACACCAAGGTCACATTTCTACCTATCAAAAACCTACAACATGGTTGGGTTCATAGTCACCTGTATTGCCTTTATACTACAAGCAGGACTCGGTACATGTAACACCCCAAGATTTCATAGTGTGTTATTTCTTCAAAATAATTCAATAACTTGTACTACACGCAACACTGAGTTCAATTGAACCATGGATTACCAAAAAAAAGCCATTAAAAGAGGTCATGAATAGTATTAACTAAATTTTAAACTTTATATAATCCTTATAATTTTATAATCCATATTATGAGTTTCTTAGTCATAATGCAAGAACATATTCATTTTCAGTATTTCACTTTTATCAACTTTTGATAGTGAAACCTTTTTAAATACAATATTTTATACTTTTTGACTAAATGGAGACATCAAAAAATTTAAAATGAAACATCCCAAGCTTCCACGGTACGCTTTCCTTTGAATAAAACAGTAGCGTGTGTTGTACGCAACTTCGAGTTCTAACACACCGTAACCAATCAAACTAGCTGTTATGAATAGTAATACCTACTTTTTGAAGTTATATATATTTTATATTTTAAAATGGACTTCATTTTTGGATTCGGAATATCAAATTTAGCCTAAGGTGAAATTTTGGTACTTTTCGGATAACTTTCATATTTTGATGAATAGTGAAAATTACTAAAATTTAATTAAAAACAACTTTTTTAATAAAAATAATTAATAGTAATAAATTATGAATTTGAGTGGTTTTAAAGTATATTTAGAATATATTTTTACTATTTAATATAATTTTGGTCATTGGACATAATTTTACAATTAAACCGAACATAAACAAGTGTCAATCTTTTGATAGTTATTATCTCTTAAAAACACGCTTTTTGTTTTGACAGCGGGAATTAATTTTAAATTAACTTCTGCCACTTCTGTGTTTTGAATTTAGGAAAATGGATTCCATATTTAGAATCAGGATGTTCAAATTTTGTAAATAGGTAACTTTTATTTTTAGACATTTTGAATAATTACTGCGGTAAATATTTTATTTACCATGGTTAAGGGTAAATCCGGTAAATAAGGGTTAAAAAATAATATTATAATAATACTAAATTACCTTAAAACGTGTCTTAACCCTATTGGCTGATACATGGTCGACCATGGGCATCTTTGGGTCGATTTTGGGACCCCATGGATCCACTTGTAAGTGATAATGACACTTTATTTTAATTTAGTTAAAATAAATACAAAAATGACACAAGCATATATCTTTTAGAACAACAATTGTTAAATAGGGTTATATATGTTGGATTTTAGATTATAAATATTCATTAGAAATCCAAAAAGATTTCCTACATAATTATATTTTATTTATAATTTTTAGACATTAAATAATTTATTTTATATATGAGACAATGATGATGCAACAATTACTATAATAGTGAAAAATTACAATAATTGATATTACAAATACCCAAATAAATATAATATGAAACTTTTAATGAATTAAACTAATTTTCTAGGATAATATGATATATTAGGATTGATTTAATTGACTTTTTTTGAAGTAATCAATCTGTTATGAGTTTCACAAAAATCAACTATTGAATAGTGTCAAAATTGACATAAAAGAGTTCTTAAACAAATATTATATTATTAATTGATCTTAAATTCCCAAAAATATAAGGTTCGGCCAAGAGACTTATAGAATGATAGTTTCATCATTAATGTAGCACTTGGGGGTCGCTTGGATGTATATAGTAAGTTTATTAACCATATTATATAAAAATACAAAGAGACATTGTAAAAGTGAAACTAATTAACTTAGAGTTAATACTTAAATATAAGGTTAATATAAGTACCCAAACCTGTCTAAATTCTATTGGTTGAGTGGTGTTAGACCTATCCCCACCTAAACCTTTGAATAATCAACTTTGGAGCCATTAGAAACCGAATATGAATTTATTATAAATTAATATTTCTAGCTTTTCCAAAGGTGCCCCTCACCCCTCTTATAAAAGGGCACTCCTCCTTCTCATTTCTTCACACCTTCAAAGCCTTTTGGTTCGGCCAAACTCTGCCCAAATACTCTCCCAACATCCCTCACTACAACCTAGAGGCCTTAGTTTGATCAGAAAGCCATCCTAAGGATGCCTTTTGATCAAATCAAAAGGAAGAACCCGAAGAAGAGGTAATGATTTCACCACCCTTTTCCAAGTTCCTTTCTTCTTCCACTTCCTCTTTCATTGTTCTTAACATTCTAAAATAATAACTCCAGTATCTTACATATACTGTGATGTTAGTATAAATATGGTACAACCATATTCAGTATTCTATCCACCCTTTGAATAACATGTCACCATACGTGCGTACGTACGGCTTACCGTCTCCACGTCGTGGTGTAATTGTTATTCAATATATTATTATTTGGATGGGTATAATAATGATGTGTAACTCATGTAAATAATAAATATAACATGTTAATGATTCTTTATATATGATATACCATCCATTTATATATTATTTTAATATCAAAATAATGATATTGTCACTCGTGCGTACGTACGGACTACCGTCTCCACGAACGCGATGAGATTCATTCTCCATCGTATCCATTCAAGTATAATTATCATTTGATGATTTAAAAATGATGTTTAAGGACTTGATATCATTCTGGATATGAATAATATACAACCTATCCTTTACAAACATGTCTTACGTTACAAAACATATAAAAGAAAACAAGTAAGTTAACACCTGAAACGACGATAATTCTAAGATATTATTAACAAATCAATGTTAAAAGATCATATATGATATCATATTAATATATATGATTCTTGTATAATTTAATAACAATTATTTCACCATTATACAGGAGGTTAACCTACCCCAACCAAGGAAAAGTACAAGGTAAGGGTTATTTCACAATCTCTTCATTATCCGAGGTTGTTTATTTGTAATAATCTACTGGGATCTCTTTATCATCCACATCAATGTTTCTTCAAAATGTACTTCAAAACATTTTTATTATTTACAAGAATATGGTTTAAAGTCATTTATACCCTTTCTTGACTTTTTATAAGAGGTTTATAAAGGAATCGTTCCGTCATATTCAAAACAAGGTCATTTTTAACCTTTTCGACAGAATTAAGGTAAGAACGTTTTTTTTAAACTTATACGGCGGGTGCGGCTAATTTCCACCGTTATAAAATCTTCAAAACTTCCCTTACAAGCTTATAAGAATATTTTCAAAGAAAATTTTTTATTTTATATGGATCTTAAATTATTTCAAAATAAAAGGAGATATTTCTTTAAAAAGAATTTTGATTTCATCTATGTCAACATCCTTTGATGGATTTTAAGATTATTTGAAGTTGATTTATTATGATACAAAACTTCTATATTGTATTGAAGGTTTTGTGATATGTTTGACTGTGGATGTGCTATTTTTATACCATTCATAGTTTATGGTGAAAGTATTGACATTTCGTATGCTAGTTTTAATACGAATGTTTATGTTATGTTTAAACCTTTTCATATGGGAATGCATTGGACTTAATATGTGACAGGTGGAGCCCGCTATAGCTCCTCGATGCATCAGTAGGTCTCATGAGACAAACTAGTGTGTTGGCACAAGGCCTTGACAAAATCTTATTTGTAGTCTTGGCACGAGGCCTTGGCTATGTGGTTATGATAGTCTGGCATTATGCATTCCAGCATTATTAAAGTGGTTATTGATTTTTGCATGTGATTATTCGATTAGTAGAATATCCATGTGAATAATTAAATGGCATTATTTCATTTTATTTATGCCATACCATGTTTAAATTTCATGTTTAAAAGGCTTTTGTTTTAGTTATACATTGCCTTAAATGTTTATTCTTATTGATGAAAGTTTCCGCTATATTGTTATCCTTACTGGGCATTTGAGCTCACCCCTTTTCTATGTTTTATTTTTCCCAGGAAGTGAAGATGTAAGTTATGAATGACCTGCAGGGATATTATGAGGGGATTATAGTGTGGACTGTGGAAACATTATGTTGTTGTAGTAGTTTTTAATTTTATGATGTAATGTAAAACTTATGAATATATCTAGTGTTTCCAAGGCTACTAAACCAATCGGTCTTTCGAGATTTGACCTTTCTTGTGATCATGCCAATGTTACAAAGTAATGCACTGACTCTGGGTAGCTGGTGTCGGGACGTTACAGTTGGTATCAGAGGAAGTTTAGTACAAACCTTGGAAGCTAGATTTAGATAAACTCTGATTAGAGCACGTAGACCTAAGATGAGCATTGAGGATTAGTATAGAAGAACTTCCTAGATTTTTGGTATTATAGAGATTCTGTGAGTTTTCCGAGCAATACATCCCTGTCTGGATACGAGCAGGTAGAGGCGGCTCTGGCACAGATGTACCTAGGGGTAAAACCCGAAAACACCGCTTTGAGCTAGACTCAAACGGGAACTGGTGCACGACAACGGGCCTTGCTGCACTCTTGGTTACGACACTCCTGGGGGATATGCTTAGGATAACTCTCATTTTATTTACAAATCATTTTGAAGGGATTATGAGTATATACTTCCTCAAAGAAAACATTCTTATGATTATGGATTATATCCATAAATAGTTCAATTTATGTTAAGTGTTTTATAAGTATGGGATTATGTATTTTGATTCATAAACTGATCTAGTGTATGCCATTGTTTAGAAATGGCGCCTAGTAGAAGGAATGAGAACTCCAGAAATGCACATGATCCAAAGAGAATGAAGGATCATATCTTTCATGGTCTTAAGCTAGAATTTATAAGAGAAATAGTCTCCCATGTATTATCATCATATGAAGAAATAATATCATGTGTTGATAAGATAAGTAAAGAGTTTACTGAGTCCTATGGCTTTGAAGGGAAGCAAGAGAAGAAAACGATGGAAGAGAGAAAGATGGATAAAAGTAAGAGGGAAAAGAAGAATTTTCCCATTTGTGGTAACTGTGGAAAGAATCACCCTGGAACTTGACTGAAAGGAATGGGAGTTTGTTATAAGTGTGGAGGAAAAGGGCACAAAGTACGTGACTGCAAGGGTAAGAAAATGGTTTTAAATGTAAAATGCTTCATTTGCAAGGAGTTTGGACACTACGCGAACCTATGTCCCATTCATCAGACTATGCCGCAAATGATGCTATTGGATAATAATAAAGTTATGATACTACCACAGATGAAGAGGAATGATTAGAGTTCTTATGTTGATTATGTTAATTGAGTGTTGTATCAACAATGTACTTGTTATAATAATTATGGAGTATATAAGAATTGTACTGCATTACTATTTCATTAAGGACTTGAGATTGTGTGGAACAAAGAAAAGTGACTCATTAGCAGGATAGATTTTTGGAAAATATATGGTTGAGAGAAAGATAAACCATAATATAGTTCTGATACTGAGGTAGTGATTTTGGAATAATATGTGATTGTTTTGGATAAATTATATTGGATATTCTTGACTACCTTGGAACTGATTAATGATTTGTATATTCCATCATTGTTGGGGTTTAAATCATTTTTGGATTAATGAAGTATATCCAGCATTCTATATGGAATAAGGGAGCATGAATGTAATCAATAAGGAATATGGTAATACATGATGAAGGTATTCATATGCTATTACGGGGTAAAAAGGATCTATATTATGTTTACCTTCCTTATGAATGTTGGACTGTGAGTTTGGACAGAAGTATTTTGGATAGTTCTAGTTTGGATTATTTTGGATTGTCATAAAAGGACAACCCGGAGGTCGGGCGGCAACCCGTCGCGTCCGGCAAGGCTGCGAGACTTGAACCCTCAACCAAAGGGCGACAAGGGTGTATCACCTACCACTATCCCACGAGATGTCCTGGATTAAATAAAGTAGTTTTTTAAATGATCTGGTAGATGAATTATAAATTCGTTTATTTTGGAACCCTCTATGAATAGTATAAATAGAATTTTTTTTACGAGTGAATGATGAGTTTTGGTAGAAATTTATTAATGGATAAAACTCTAATTATAATCTAAGTATATCTCCTTATGATCTTAGCCAATCTCATAAATAAATTCCGCATCATTAATAAAAGTAACTTAGAACAAAAATGTTGTCCTAGATGGTACCTTAAATCATCACTAATTTATGGCTTTGGGATTGTTGGACTTTTCATAGCCATGTTCTCTACCACTCTCCATCAGATAATTGATGGCTAGATTTTTCTTACATATCCATATTTTCTTACATGGAACCCTAGTATGTGTTATTTTCGGTAATCTTCATACTTTCCACTCTTTATTTTAAATAGAGGCCTCATTAATTCATTTTTCGATGTGGGATTTCAACTAAGATATTTTGAAGCGTCAAAAATGTGTTATCCTAATACCCTATGTTTTGTTGAACCGATGGTATTTCAAATAATCATAGATTGATGAATTTAAGGACCTCAATTATACACCTGTTTGTGATTGATGACCTCAATCACTACCTATAAATATTTACGTTTTTCCTCCGATTATATG
This sequence comes from Viscum album, assembly GCA_963277665.1. NCBI lineage: Eukaryota > Viridiplantae > Streptophyta > Magnoliopsida > Santalales > Viscaceae > Viscum > Viscum album. The sequence continues at coordinate 687,134,232 of OY728119.1, read as the reverse complement.
TCTCTAATTTCCACCAATGTTCTCCTAATCGAGATCATAATTTGGTGGTGACCCTTTGATTTCTCTTTTCCTAATATTAAGACTAAATTTTAGTAACCCAATTTCCGATGTGGGTTTTCCCACAAATATATTTTCTACTTTCAACCTTTTATTTTTGAAGAACAATTTCAAATTGCGAGGACGCAATTTATTGAAGGTGGAGAGAATGTAACACCCCAAGATTTCATAGTGTGTTATTTCTTCAAAATAATTAAATAACTTGTTCTACACGCAACACTGAGTTCAATTGCACCATGACTTACCAAAAAAAATCCATTAAAAGAGGTCATGAATAGTATTAACTAAATTTTAAACTTTATATAATCCTTATAATTTTAGAATCCATATTATGAGTTTCTTAGTCATAATGCAAGAACAGATTCATTTTCAGTATTGCACTTTTATCAACTTTTGATAGTGAAACCTTTTTAAATACAATATTTTAAACTTTTTGACTAAATGGAGACATCAAAAAATTTAAAATGAAACATCCCAATATTCCACGGTACGCTTTCCTTTGAATAAAACAGTAGCGTGTGTTGTACGCAACTTCGAGTTCTAACACACCGTAACCAATCAAACTAGCTGTTATGAATAGTAATACCTACTTTTTGAAGTTATATATATTTTATATTTTAAAATGGACTTCATTTTTGGATTAGGAATATCAAATTTAGCCTAAGGTGAAATTTTGGTACTTTTCGGATTACTTTCATATTTTGATGAATAGTGAAAATTACTAAATTTTAATTAAAAACAACTTTTTTAATCAAAATAATTAATAGTAATAAATTATGAATTTGAGTGGTTTTAAAGTATATTTAGAATATATTTTTACTATTTAATATAATGTTGGTCATTGGACATAATTTTACAATTAAACCGAACATAAACAAGTGTCAATCTTTTGATAGTTATTATCTCTTAAAAACACGCTTTTTGTTTTGACAGCGGGAATTAATTTTAAATTAATTTCTGCCACTTCTGTGTTTTGAATTTAGGAAAATGGATTCCATATTTGGAATCAGGATTTTTAAATTGTGTAAATAGGTAACTTTTATTTTTAGACATTTTGAATAATTACTGCGGTAAATATTTTATTTACCATGGTTAAGGGTAAATCCCGTAAATAAGGTTTAAAAAATAATATTATAATAATACTAAATTACCCTAAAACGTGTCTTAACCCTATTGGTTGATACATGGTCGACCGTGGGCATCTTTGGGTCGATTTTGGGACCCCATGGATCCACTTGTAAGTGATAATGACACTTTATTTTAATTTAGTTAAAATAAATACAAAAATGACATAAGCATATATCTTTTAGAACAACAATTGTTACATAGGGTTATATATGTTGGATTTTAGATTATAAATATTAATTAGAAAGATAAAAAGATTTCCTACATAATGATATTTTATTTATAATTTTTAGACATTAAATAATTTATTTTATATATGTCACAATGATGATGCAGTAATTACTATAAAAGTGAAAAATTAAAATAATTGATATTACAAATACCCAAATAAATATAATATGAAACATTTAATAAATTAAACTAATTTTCTAGGATAATATGATATATTAGGATTGATTTAATTGACTTTGTTCGAAGTAATCAATCTGTTATGAGTTTCACAAAAATCAACTATTGAATAGTGTCAAAATTGACACAAAAGAGTTCTTAAACAAATATTATATTATTAATTGATATTAAATTCCTAAAAATCTAAGGTTCGGCCAAGAGACTTATATCATGATAGTTTCATCATTAATGTACCACTTGGGGGGTCTCTTGTATGTATATAGTAAGTTTATTAACCATATTATATAAAAATACAAGGAGACATTGTAAAAGTGAAACTAATTAACTTAGAGTTAATACTTAAAGATAAGGTTAATATAAGTACCCAAACCTGTTTAAATTCTATTGGTTGAGTGGTTTTCGACCTATACCCACATTAACCTTTTTATAATCAACTTTGGAGCCATTAGAAACCGAATATGAATTTATTATAAATTAATATTTCTAACTTTTCCAAAGGTGCCCCTCACCCCTCTTATAAAAGGGCACTCCTCCTTCTCATTTCTTCACACCTTAAAAGCATTTTGGTTCGGCCAAACTCTGACCAAATACTCTCCCAACATCCCTAAATACAACCTAGAGGCCTTATTTTGATCAGAAAGCCATCCTAAGGATCCCTTTTGATCAAATCAAAAGGAAGAACCCGAAGAAGAGGTAATGATTTCACCACCCTTTTCCAAGTTCCTTTCTTCTTCCACTTCCTCTTTCTTTGTTCTTACCATTCTAAAATAATAACTCCAGTATCTTACATATACTGTGATGTTATTATAAATATGTTACAACCATATTCAGTATTCTATCCACCCTTTGAATAACATGTCACCATACGTGCATACGTACGGCTTACCGTCTCCACGTCGTGGTGTAATTGTTATTCAATATATTATTATTTGGATGGGTATAATAATGATGTGTAACTCATGTAAATAATAAATATAACATGTTAATGATTCTGTATATATGATATACCATCAATTTATATATTATTTTAATATCAAAAGAATGATATTGTCGCTCGTGCGTACGTACGGACTACCGTCTCCACGAACGCGATGAGATTCATTCTCCATCGTATCCATTCAAGTATAATTATCATTTGATGATTTAAAAATGATGTTTAAGGATTTGATATCATTCTGGATATGAATAATATACAACCTATCCTTTACAAACATGTCTTACGTAACAAAACATATAAAAGAAAACAAGTAAGTTAACACCCGAAACGACGATAATTCTAAGATATTAATTACAAATCAATGTTAAAAGATCATATATGATATCATATTAATATATATGATTCTTTTATAATTTAATAACAATTATTTCACCATTATACAGGAGGTTAACCTACCCCAACCAACGAAAAGTACAAGGTAAGGGTTATTTCACAATCTCTTCATTATCCGAGGTTGTTTATTTGTAATAATCTACTGGGATCTCTTTATCATCCACATCCATGTTTCTTCAAAATGTATTTCAAAACATTTTTATTATTTACAAGAATATGGGTTAAAGTCATTTATACCCTTGTTTGACTTTTTATAAAAGGTTTATAAAGGAATCTTTCCGTCGTTTTCAAAACAAAGTCATTTTTAACCTTTTCGACAGAATTAAGGTAAGAACGTTTTTTTTAAACTTATACGGTGGGTGCGGCTAATTTCCACCGTTATAAAATCTTCAAAACTTCCCTTACAAGCTTATAAGAATATTTTCAAAGAAAATGTTTTATTTTATATGGATCTTAAATTATTTCAAAATAAAATGAGATATTTCTTTAAAAAGAATTTTGATTTCATCTATGTCAACATCATTTGATGGATTTTAAGATTATTTGAAGTTGATTTATCATGATACAAAACTTTTATATTGTATTGAATGTTTTCTGATATGTTTGACTGTGGATGTGCTATTTTTATACCATTCATAGTTTATGGTGAAAGTATTGACATTTCGTATTCTAGTTTTAATACGAATGTTTATGTTATGTTTAATCCTTTTCATATGGGAATGCATTGGACTTAATATGTGACGGGTGGAGCCCGCTATAGCTCCTCGATGCATCGGTAGGTATCATGAGACAAACTAGTGTCTTGGCATAAGGCCTTGACAAAATCTTATTTGTAGTCTTGGCACGAGGCCTTGGCTATGTGGTTATGATAGTCTGGCATTATGCATTCCAACATTATGAAAGTGGTTATTGATTTTTGCATGTGATTATTCGATTAGTAGAATATCAATTTGAATAATTAAATGGCATTGTTTCATTTTCTTTATGCCATACCATGTTGAAAGTTCATGTTTAAAAGGCTTTTGTTTTAGTTATACATTGCCTTAAATGTTTATTCTTATTGATGAAAGTTTCCGCTATATTGTTATCCTTACTGGGCATTTGAGCTCACCCCTTTTCTATGTTTTATTTTTCCCAGGATGTGAAGATGTAAGTTATGAATGACCTGCAGGGATATTATGAGGGGATTATAGTGTGGACTGTGGAAACATTATGTTGTTGTAGTAGTTTTTCATTTTATGATGTAATGTAAAACTTATGAATATATCTAGTGTTTCCAAGGCTACTAAACCAATCGGTCTTTCGAGATTTGATCTTTCTTGTGATCATGCCAATGTTACGAAGTAATGCACCGACTCTGGGTAGCTGGGGTCGGGGCGTTACAGTACAGCAGCAAGAAGACACTGACCCATATCCCTCTCCAACTTCCCATCATAATTATCCTTAACTAATGGCGTAGCAGTGAAATAAGCCTACAACCGAGGCAACCTATCATCAACACCAAGATCACGACCTCCACTACACTGCATATCCACCACCTGTGAGACAACACCCACCTTTCCACTGCGAAAAACAACCTCTAGGTTCCCAAACCATCGACATCATACACATAACTTCATCTGTGATTCAAAGACTCCCTCCTGCATCCAGTGGAACTCCTTCCCATTAGCAATTCAGACACAATGCAAAGGCGGCTTGGCAACGTCGACCTCAACACAGATCTGCGGGAAAATTCAGTGTTCCATGGACTCAGTCCGTTGATTCGATCATAAATACCTCCCAACCATGTTACCAATGGCACAAAGAATTGATGTATTTTGAAACGAAAGCTGAAGACATGGGAGACTTAACCATGTTGCAACTGATGAAGGATCATTCCCCATATGAAAATCAATGGTCCACCGGAATAAATAAAAAGAATATTCAACACATGTCCGAGGAGCAATGGACCAAGCGAAAACCAAATCTTCCTATAGCTTAAATGCACCATTATTTTTATTTGTTCAAGGAACCCGAAAACCACTTACTCATGAAGCTTCCATGAATCAGAGACAAACTCTGTAAAAAATTCTACCGAGGGTCTATGAGGATGAAATCAAGCCACCAAGGTATATTTTCACAAATCCTCATCACTTTTAAGCTCTACCGGAAGCGGAGATATCTATGGAGCCTCCCTGAATATATCTAGGTCTTTTGGATAAATAGAGATTCTCAGGATGGGTAGAGAAGGATCAGAAGATGGGACATCCCCCCCCAGACGCTGACGACCGTGAGAGTCCCCCCTCCAATAGAGAGGGGGGAGCAGGACCCGCTGGCATGGATCTAGGGCATCAGTGAGACAACAAGCGCGGTGACGAGGTTATCTTTCTCTCATATATTTCATTAAATAATATTATAAAATATCTACTATTGAAATGAACTGAACAATGTTGGTCCCCATGAAAGTATTATTGTAACTTGTTTTGAATATTAATCTAAAATAATGAAATATTAATGTCTGAAACTTTTATATCACCACAGCTGGTATCTAATAATTTTTTGATAATTTTTTGACATTAGAATTAGAAAAGTTTTTAAAAACCCATCAAAAAATTTCAATTTATATGAGAAGATCTTGATGAGTTAGTTTGTATATATTGTATCTTTATCGAATGAAATACTTAAATGTTTTGATATTGGAATGTGGATGTAGTTAAGGAATATATTCAATATAGGTAAATTGATCTTATAGGGTGAAATTGGTTATTAACATGATCATCACTATTGTTCAATAAGTGGTACTATGACTTCACACCTAGATAGAGACTCTTGATAGATATAGTTGGGTTAATTAATATTATCATTATAAAATATTTTATGAGATGATGATCATTGATGAACTGGGGTGTAATTGGTTGAAAATATAATTTCATTATTTATACATCCTATGCATGATTTATTAGGGTTATATTATTACTCACTTAGATTATTGTTTCTGACACTTTTATTTTTGTGTTTAGTCAATGGATGAAACAAACATGAATCAGGAAAATGTATAATATTATAGACAATTGAATAAATCTTCTCATGTGGAGACACTACTAGAAAACTAACCTATACCAACAGTTTGGAACCACTGTTATTAGCCTCCAAAGAGTCGGTATAGCCGATACCAAAGGTTTGGAGAACTGTAGGCCAGTAAGCCATTGGGATAGGTCTATCCCAAAGGTTTTTGGAAAACCGTTGGTATAGACCTATACCAATGGTTTTGAAAACTGTTGGTATATGTAATTTGAAAATCTATACCAACGGTTCCATAAAGCCATTGGTATATATATTTCCAAAAAAAATATTCGATGGGATTTGATCCCAGATGCTCTAGTTTATCATTGAACGACCTAACCACTAACCTATCATGACTTTTGTGAACATAATTTCATAAATATATATATGTATTATCATAATTATTTAAAATTTTGATTTATTGAATGTTCTGGTTAAGAGGATCAGATAAAAAATCAAAGGACCAATACCAACGGTTTTGAAAACCGTTAGTATAGGTTCTTGGATTTGGGAAGTGATGTTGAAATTTTGGGGACCTTTCCCAACAGTTTGGCCAAAATGCTCGGAAATCCTACCCTTTCCCAACGGTTTGGCCAAACTGTTGTGTAAAGTGGCCACAAATTGGACCTTTCCCAATGGTTTGACCAAACTGTTGGGAAAAGTGGCCACAAATTGGACTTTTCCCAACGGTTTGACCGAACCATTGGGAAAGCCTACCCTTTCACAACTATTTGGCCAAACCATTGGGAAAAGTGGCCAAAAAGTGGGCTTTCCAAATGGTTTGGCCAAACCCTTGTGAAAGGTGGTATAGAAGTGTTGGGAAAGGTCACATTTCCCGTAGTGAGAAAAGGAAGCATGGGATGGAATGTGAAAAATACTTGTTATGCCTAATCATCTATATCATTAGATTATTAACAACCTCAACTTGGTAGAGTTTCATAACACAAATAATAAGAGAAAATTTAATATTCATGGGTGTTTAGTTAATGAAGATTAAAAAATAGAGATGATAATGATTCTGATATGTCAAATAATGTAGAAGGAACCTCCTAAGTAAATTTCTCAAAGGAATTATAATATTATTTATGTGTGTCTAATAAGGGAATATTGAATGTAATTTCGAGGGAAAATGAAGAGTCTGATAGAGGAAAATGAATTTCATCCTAAGGTATAATTCCTATTTCAATGTATTATTTATATGAAACATTGTAATAATCTAAGACAATTCCTTAATCTAATTGATATCTCTTAGAATAATGAATTTATTATTCTATGTGAATTTTTATTTGTTTTTATTTATTTAGATTTGTGAATTTTGTTTGATAAATTTTTATCAATTATATTAGAGATATAATAATCATGAAATATCTAAAAATTGTTCAGCACTAGTTTTTCTTAAATTAAAAACATATATCGTATAGTTAAAATAACCTTGAAAATTAATATAGTGGTAACGTGATATTTGTTTAAAATAAATGATTAATGAATAGATAACACTTAATTTAAGACTATTGTTGAAATAATAATGTTTAGTTACGAAAAATATATGATTGATCCTGACAAGGTTAATTTAATAGTTTTTGTAGAGATAATTCATGGAGTAATATATGATTTTATTGTGTATTTTTTGTGACACATTTTATTTAAAGTGGATATTATCATAAATTTATCAATATATGATTAGGGAATATACATACTTTTATATAACCAAATCATTGATTGATTTTATTCAAGATAATTTAGAATTATATCATGGAAGACTACACAAATACATAATTATATTTTTTCTATTTTTATCTCCCTTATTTTGATGATTTTTATGGTTTTCTATTTTTTAAATTATTAAATAAGAATAATGAGCATTATAATGATGATTTCCATGTTTGGCATATGATAATTTATTCATATTTGATATCTTGGGTTGAAAATAATTGTTTCCGTAAATATCTAGAGATACGAGGAATGATATTTAATTATATTTAGGATGTTTTGACTCATAAAAAGTTAATTTTAATTCCCCATGAATAAAAAATGTCATCATGGTCACTTATCACATGTATTATAAGGTAAATCATGGATGGAAAATATCTTGAAGCATAATAAAAGGATGAAATTATCAGTATGGTGTAACTCCCTAATATTTTTCTTTATTTGAATCTTAGATTGTAGAATATTAAACACAAGAAAAACATTCCTAAATGATATGTGAAATATATTTCATCAAATTTAATCACATTGATAGCTTGGGGTACACATGAACCTGGGTATAAATGAACTGCAATATATGATACTATTATAACTTAGCCATTAAATTGGTGGATATGAAAACAGATAACTAAATATAGAAATTATATGGTTTACACATGTTTAAAATATATTTATTGGTCATCTATTAGTTATAAAAAATAAGAATCAGTTGAACGAATAATGAACGTCCCTTTAAACCGTAGTATTTTTCTAAAATGAGGTTCAGTCGTGCTTTGCATGCGTGGATTATAATAAAATACTAAATATTTTATGAAAATAATTTTTACAAAATGGAATAAACTTTTTATTCCTTACATTAAAATAATTTTGGGTGAAATTTTGAAATTTTATATAAAATAAATTATTTAGTGGATAGTGAAAATACCTATTTTTGAAAAAATGTCGTTTCATTTCAATAAATTATGTAATTTGAAGGTAACATTATTTTTTAAATATTAGTTATGTATCATATGTGTTATTTTTTTTATCATTAATAATATAAATTAAATTTTAATAAAAACAAATTTCAAAATTATATTATGTTTTTTATTGTGTTAAAATGAGGTTTTTTGAAAAAATTATTTTTAATTGCATAATGATTATAATTTTAAATTAATTAGAAAAACCTATATTGGGGAATTATTTAAAATATATTTATATATTATATAACAAAAATATATTTTTTTGATTAATATTATTATTATTACATGTCATGTAGTTAATATCATATCATCTAATACTTGAAAAATAAATTTATGAAAACTAAATCACTTTTTCCTCACATATAACAGTTTAATTTAAATTTAAATTATGATACTTCTATGAATTTAATTTTATAAAATTAATTCAATATTTTTAAAAATAATATATTTTTCTAATAATGTATACTTAGTTTTTTTGTCATAATGAATAGTGAAAATAGTAAAAATTCATTACCTCATTTACGGTTAAAACATGTTTACTATGGGTTAACAAAAAAATAAGGACAGATTTCCTAATAAAACATTTCAAAAATATATTTTCATGTCATGTTTCAATATTTTCATACCAAAATTATAATAAATTGTCATTATTAATATTATTTCATGGGAATGGTTATATCATTTTGGATTGTTTTGGGAAATTTCCATGTAGTTTCGATATGGATTTCTTTCCCTGCATATAAAAGTCTGCCCAATATCCTCTCTTATTCACAACTCCAATGAAATTTTGATAACAATATAAACTCCATAATAGATTACTTACATATATCCCCATGACATAGACCTCCTTTTCATATCATTAATCTATCCAATTAATTCTTTTTTGTTAACCAATGGAGGATGTTAGAAGAATGGGAATTGCGTTAAACTGATTATTTCTATTTCATTTCATATTCTAACAAATTAAAATATTATTAAAACTATGAGGAACTAATGTCACACATATCGCCCATAAACTAATTATTTTTTATGTTAATTGAATAACATAAATTCATCTCTTCTTTTATCAAATTCAAAATAAAAGCATCATTCTTGTGTATGTTAGACTACCACCTCACAATCCAATGTCATTGTTTTTCCATAACAGATAATAGATTTATATAATGATGGAATTAATATATATATATATATATGGAAATATTAACACAATATTTCTTATGTAATTATTATATCATATATACCTTCTATATTTCCATTCTGTGGGGGATATGGTAACGAGGTCCTTTTTATAGTGGACAACAACCTCAAAAACCGATGCGATTTATTTTTATCTAATTCATTTCATAAATGTTATTAAGGATATATTAAATTAATATACATTTACTTATAATAATATTAATAATATATTTATAATTAATAAAAGATAATATATCATTTCCTTTCTTAAATTTACACCCACTAAAAAATTATAATGTTATGTGTGCATATATGTGGACTACCTTCTTCATAAAGAGATGTGATTCCTTTCTTCATCACCACATCAAATGGATAGTATATATAGTGTATTTACATGGTTTTTATTACATTATTTTTATTTTGGAATGATAATATAATAGTTAACTTCATTACAAGATGATCATTGAAAAAATAGAAATGCTACTCATGTGTAGGTACAACATATCACCTCAATGGTTTTCACATAGTTTATTCATTATAACCACAAAAAATTATTTGTTTCAAATGTCTTATTTTGGAAAAAATATGTTAAATATTTAATTATTATTATTTTTGTGATGTTGAAAAATTGAACTCTTGGACCTCATTTAGCACACAGAAGTCGTCTAGAAATAGTGAATCGAACATCCTCAAAACAGAAAATGTGGAATTAATTGATCCAATATTTAAATATGTAATTTAAAATAAATCAAAAAAATGATTTAATTATATGTTTTAAAAATTTATATTTTTATTATTAAATAAAATAATTTATATAATTATATTATACTGTAGGTCCTAACATATATGACAGAATTTGGACTAGAGGTAAGGGTTTGTCATACCTCCTTACTTGTGTGAGATATATGCCATATTCAAATTATATATTTATTTTTTGGTGTGTATAATTCCCAGGAATTTAATATATGATTATATTCGTTAAAATTATTGGATTTATAATTCCATATTAGGCTCTATCTCTTTTATAATGATTTGATCAGTATATTTCCAATGTAGAAAGGGGCTTCATCAAACTATTTTTTCATCAGGGAAATATTTGTTAATATGCACATAATTTTTATTATATTTTGTATATACATACATTTTACATGTAATATCACGAATCCTTTATAAAAAATGTTATTTTATGTTTCAATATGATTTATATAATCCAAGTGGAAAGGAAATAAAATTTACGAATTTGTATAGAATTTTATATATCAATATCTTTTCATTAGGTTATTTTTATTCTTCATTGTAAATAATATAAATGGATCATTAATGTAATTAATATTAATTATATAATTTATGATTTCAAATTATTTTATATTTATTTACACTTGATACACGTAATTGAATCATTTACTTGTTCTCATGTGAATATTCTGATCATAGTATTGTTTTCTTATCTGGATTTTTTTTCTTTGGGTCATATTTAGTAACATATACCTATCCTATTTTATGAGGATAATATACTACCCATTTGAAGGGTTTTTTCATGAAACACCCTATGTTTATGATACTTAATGTATCATTAGATGTTATTATATATTGGGTTTTATGATTTATGTGTTCCATAGTGAATTTTTCTTTTGTTTCAATTTATTTCTTAATAATTATTTTTTATGCTTGAATTTACATCGAAGTAAATTATTAAATCACTAATTAATAATGCCCATTAATTTCATTCACATATTTTTATTTATAAATTTTTTATCTAATATTACCATTTTTCTATCTTTGGTACTAAATATTATTTATGTAATTTATTTTAATAAAATATTATTTTTTTCTCACTTCAATCAAAAATACTTTTTCTTTCAAATCCATGTTTTCTAAAAATGTTTTAAACTATGTTTTACTATGTTTTTATGTAATTTTTAGACATAATTATCTTTTGACAATATTTATGAAAATTAATATTCATAATATTTTCTGAAAATGTAAATTATTATTATTTTTTAAATATATGAAAGGAATATCTGTTTTAACATATTTGACATGAACCAAATTTTCCACCATAATGAGAACTCAATGGTTTAATGATTACATTATATGTTTCAAAAGTTATTTTAAAATAAATGTATTTATTTAATTTTTTAGAATTTATTATATTGAAAATTTGTTTTTTAAATATGGAAATAAAAATTTTCTAAATAAATGTTCCCTGTGATATTTTAAAAAACATGTCTAATCACCAAATAAATTTATTGATCATAATAAATGTGAAGATTTTATTTAAATCAAGATTTTTTTAATGATAAATCAATTGTTTTTCCATTATTCAAGGTTAATTGCCATTTTTTATTTATTCTCCAATGGCCATATTTCATAATCAAACCATCCTCAATATTTTTATTTATAGAATTTTTTATTTAAAATATATTATCAAGGAACCTACTACTCATCCATAGATTAATATTTTTTCAAAGGGATATTTATGGAACCCATTTTTTCCGTGAGATAATCATGTTATAAATGGAATAATGGATGCCTTTTAAGTTTTATAATGAATATAAAGAACTTTAATCATTATTAACAATACGGTTCATGGAAATTGTTTTTTATGATAGGTAGTTCTTTTATAATCTAAGTACGAGTGGTTATGTTATAAACCAAGGATGAAAGACTAAGTTAATAACCATTTATGGGTGGTTCAATGATAAACTAGTGATGGTTGGTTTTGTGAAAAACTATGGATGGGTGGTCCATGATAACCCTTCAATGAATCGTGTATCAAATTCTTCTATATGGTTATTCCATTTTGTAATATTTGTTGTAAAAGTGATATGGAAATTATGTACAATGAAACCTACATGTTTTATTTATTAATTATATGGGTTATTAATGTGTTAAAACTTATGAATCATGATTATTTATTCTTATTACTCTTGAAAATGATAAATAATTATATCTTACCACATATTAATTGATCTTAGTTTGGTTGGTATGAGTCATCCAATGTTAAGATCATAATATTTGATTATGAAATCGTACCCTTATGATCATATTATCCTCGTAGATTAAATTTAATTGTTAATGCTTATTTTTACCCTTATTGAAAACCTATTCTCACCATTATAATGTTTTATTTTCCACTGGTTATCAATAATGATGTTAAATGAGTTATATATACATGGATTTTATATAAATGATAATGATTGCCTATTGTGAAATAAGTAAAATTGATTTTAGTATAAGAAATAATCACATTAGTTCATGTTTATTATTTTAGTAAGAGTTATTCCTAATTTCTGAAAACTATAATCCTTAATAGGAATTGTTTACATAAGTTATATAATATTTTCTTTATAGGGCTGATTTTTTGGATGGTGAAAATCTTGTCACAATTATCGTCATCAAATCTAATGATAAAATGATTATGATTTTATAACTAACTTTGGGATTGTGGGTTATTTATGTGATATATGGTATGAAAAATAAATAAATATAGTAATTTTTTCATGTATTATCATACTTGATGGTATAAAATTTTCACAACTCATGTTTGACTAAAATAAAACTATCGATTGTTATATTGAATGTATCTATCTACTATCAATGTGTGTTTTCTGTAAACTCTTGAGTCTGAATAATGATTCATAATTGGTGTTATAAATAATTTACTAGAAAATACAATGTTTCCTAGTAGTTAAAATGAAAAGGTTTATCATGATATATTCTACATAAAATTTAATTAATAAGTCATGATACAATAAGTAAATTTAGTGATCATTAAAATTATAATGAAACAATTTATTTAAGGGGTTATATTATAAAAACCTAATATTTTATGATATATTTATCATTATGTTTGTTTTAATGGTTCAATTTCTATTTTGACACATGTCGTAGCTCTTAATATGAAATGCAATATATTATAAACTACTCATTAAATTGTTAGGTACGAATATGATTGACCACACTCTGAAATATATATATATATATATCATTTTACATGTTCTTTTTTTCATAAATAAAATATATTTATTGATTTATAATAAATATGTATTTTATATTTACTAATGTAAAATTATGATTAAAAATTATGTTTTCTTCAAAAATAATGTTTATTGATTTATTTCAAAGTAAATTTTAATTATTTTATAGAATATATAAAAATTATATTTTAATAACTGAATGTCATTTTTTAAATCATTTTTTCATTATTATTTAGGGTGATTGGTTAATATTTTCATAAAAAGAAGTATTTTTATGTGAATGTTTAAATATATAGATTTTCATTTGGTAGTCACTTTTTATATAAAGTAATATAAAAGTCCCATTATGTTTTGAATTTATATTTACAAAAAATGAATATACTTAAATTAAAATTATCTAGTTAATTAAATAGTAATATTTATTATACTTTTTTTTGGTAATGTTCTTTTCTCAGCATAGAAATATGTTAGTTCTAAAAACGTTTTTCAATGTGTTTTATTAAATTATTTTAAATTTCTTTATATTATTTTAAAAAAATTAATACTCAAACATAGATTACATATTTTTTATTAGTAGTCTCAAATGATTTAAATAGATAAAATAATTATTTTATTGTTTATAGTAATTATGGTAAATATTTTTCATATTAGTAAGAGATAAATGGGTAAAACACAGTTAAATCTAATATATGGGCTCAAAGTCAACCCAAAAGTTACCATCATTTCTATGCATAGGATTAATTCTAAAATATTAATTTAATAATATAATATATATATATATATATATGCTATCATTTTATATTAATAACGTCATTTTAATTATTATTTTTAAGAATAAATAAAAAAAATTACTCACTTTATTTTAAAATATAAAATATGTTTTTATTATGATAAAATAAGTTTGTATTTACTATAATTGGTTATACAAATTAATAATAAATTTATTTTATTAAAATTTATTTTTTTAAATTTTTAATAATGATGTAATTAACTTATAAATTTACTCATCACCGATACAGTTCTTAAGAAATAAGTTAAAAAATAAAGGAATTCAATTTTAAAAACAAAATCATATGTTATGGATAAGCTTTGGTATTGTATGAATTAAGTAGGTACCTATAGTGAATATGTTGTGGAAATTATATTTATATTATTATTAAATTTGTGAAATCATGAACCAGAGCCCACATATCAGTGCTCTGATCTGGTTCATTACATGACCTTACGCATGCCCACTCAAACATTAGAGGATGCTAACTAGTAGCGAGGGTATATAAGGATCATGGAGAGTCTATACCATCTTTATCAATGTGTAAAAATAATAGAAATAAGTTTATCAATATAAAAAAGTAATAATAATAGAAATTGACCAATAAGGACCAACGTCACATGATAATCCCAAAATATTGGAAATTACCCTAAACTAAAGTACATTATATGTCATTCAATATAGGTGTCATGTGTAAGATGAAAAGAGCACATAAGTACAAACTAAAAACTTCCATGAAGGTCTTAACAACATGTCTGAATCTCTCATCCATGAACTATCCTGAATCCCAAATCATTTATCTAACCTAGGTCTTATTCAATTAAATTATTCTGCAAATGTGAAGTCTATTCAGGTACCAAATAGATTCTTGAGTAGGGATTGATTAAAACAAAGTAGATCACCACCAATGGTGTTTAATGAAATATATAGTATATAAAAGTGTTTATAGTTGTATAAATAATAATAAAAATATAAAATTAAATAGGATTCACATTTATAATTCTTTTGTAGACCACATTTTCCCTCATATTTAAGGTCACACCTTAGCCAATCATACCTGATTCGACCTATATTTGAGTCTGAACTAGACATCATAGATATTTTAAATTTTAATGTTTTTATGGGATTTCATTATTCAATTTAATCCAGATTTAGTTCAGTTCTTGAGAGAATCATTCTCGGTACCTTTATCCTGGATACTTGCATCGTGAATCCAGCATCATTTCATATTCATTCATCGAGGCCTAGAGAATCAGTTTGGAACCCGATGGGTACTTTCAAAATTTGTTCATAACCCAGATCTAATTATTCTCATTCAAATATAATTATAAATTAATGTGTTATATAAACATTTTTTCACCCCATGGGTACTTGGAAAATCATTTCCTCACCCAAATAACATTGTTCACAATTAAATAATGATATATATTAGCTTTCTGAAATATTGACCTTGTTTTCAATCATTAGAAAAATTGAACACCATTTAATTTATCAAAAACAAAAATTGATTCATTACGTTCACCAAAAGGAACAACATTATCAATCCCCCATTAATCCAATGCAAATAAATCATTACTCATATCAGTAACACATCATGTATAATCATGTCAACCCTTTAAATATCATTATAAAACCTTGAATCAAGAATTTAGTTCGATTCTATTTACTCAATATTCTCTCTTATAAATTATATTAATTAATTGATAGATATTGGCATCCCACAAGGGTTTCTATCATTCCTAGTCTCATAATATCAAATAGTTCTAATGGGATCCCAGAAGGGTATTATTGATTAATGGAAATCAGTAAACATCTCTAATTTATAATAAGTCACAAAACATAGTAATTAAACAATAAAAATAAAATAAAAGATCAATATCAAGACTAATGTTTTAATCCAATAGACCACCTTCCATATGATAGGTGGTGAATGGTCACCCATCCTTAGACATTAATTTTAGGATGAAGACTTTGATTCACAATAGGGATGGAGATCTTGGGTAATAAAAAAGAATAAAGACTAAGTAAAACATAAATATAACCCATATATAGTAGAATGATTCATCCCTCTCCAAAAGGGGAAAATAAAGCAGAGATAGGATCCAAAACATGGAATATATCACAAAGTATAGAGAATTGATCTTCTTTTTCCATATATTTTATTTGTAAGAGATTGATTTTAAGAGGAAATGGAACACTCTAGAGATACTCCAATTAAAGGGTGAATATATTAGGAACTGGGGGGTGATTGGGGATATAAATATGGGGTTGGTGAAATTTTAATTCAAATTTTAGATCTTTTTCGAACCACACAAACTATTTCCTAGTTGAGATACATGGTTTGACAACAAATGTTTCTAATCCACGAACCATATATCCATGGGTTTCACAAATTCTATATGAGGCACATGGTTTGTTAAACCTTATGAGAACCTTGCATCTCCCCTCTTTCCATGAGTGATGTGGTATTTTATTTTCATTGGGTGGACACTTGGTCTATCAAACTATATTCAAATTGTGTGAATCATCAAATTCAATGGGTGTTTGGGAACACCCATTTATGGAGGTTGGATCATGGTTTTGGAAAACCAAGAGCTATCAATAGACTACCCAAAACCCCTTCAAAGGATTCTAAAACACACCTGAATATACCTATGAAAATTCATAACCAAATAGATATTTAAATAAGGTTAAATTGGGGCCCATAATTAGTATGATACGTCTATAAAAAGGACAGGATGTTATAATATATTCACCTTATAATTGTTTATCCTCAATATATACTCCCAGAAATATCTAAGACCCCAATTTAAAAAAGTATAGGCCATAGGTCCTACATATCAACTTCCCTCTATTAATTCACATCTTGAACATGGAAAGGCGGTCATATCCCATCACCCAACTGAATGGTCTTTCCCCATAAAACTTTCTCACTAAGATCTATTATATGAATCAGTTACTCCTAAAATGATACATCAAACTCAATATCAACATAAAAAATATCTTTCACATGATATGTGTTGCTGTGATACTATTTAAGTTGTCACACATGAAAAATATCTTACATAGAACTTTATGATTATGGAAGATCTAATTGACACACAACTGTTCGAATACTCACCACAATCTCAAATATTGGAAGAAAAATAGGTTCCAAATATGCCTACATTCGTATCTTATAGTGACCTAATCTTGGTGACATCGGAAAGAATACATGGTCTCTCACTGTAATCTCAAGAGATTGATGAAATCGATTATCATAAGACTTATGTCTAGTTTATTCCATATCCATATATTACTGAATGTAATGAACATTCTCTGATTTATCTTGTGTTATACAGGATTCTAACAACTCAGACACATAAAACTCCATCCAACATAAAGGTGAACTTCATGCCCTATCATATAGTTCCTCATATGGTTCCATATGAATGGTCTCTTCTAACTGTTGTTATAGGATAATTCAACCTTCTTTATGTTCTTCTCCCATGATCCACCAAATTCATGGATGCATGTAATCAACAGACCCTTAAATCATTAATATTATGTTCATATTTCAGATCTGTATATGTGAGAAAAGTATCAACTTGATAAACCTATATTCCATGATACATATTCAATACATGCTAGAAGTATGAGGTCCAACATTGATCATGGTATAAAACAATAATTTAGGGTACTCAATCCAAATGGACTATCTATTAAACATACAATTCAATCAAATTATCAAAAATTAATGTTTCCTGAATTTTATTGAAATGGACTACATTCATCAATGAGTCCATAATTACCCATATCATATCAATCTACCAAGGGGTCCCTATAGGACCTACAACAAAAATAATGGAAACATCCTCTCACTTGTATTCTATAATGGTAAACATATGTAATAATCCACCAGGTTGTGGAAGCTCATCATTCACATGATGATAACAATAGAATCGTGTTACGAAACATCAAATCCTTTTTCATTCATTGTCAAAAATATTATCTCCCATGATAATTTTACATATTTTTTTAAACAAGGTTTCATTGACCACTATATAGAATGGAAATAACACATCAAATCACCTCGCATACACATAAGAAAAATAGTGTGGTGTAATAAAAAGATGACCTCATCTTTATCTATACTCTATTTAAAAGGTTACTACCCACCTTCTAGGAATTACCTCAATGAAAAAAACTCTCTATTCTTATACTGAATCTCTTTAGTCTTGTTTAAAAGTGTTAAATTAATGGATTTATACATGACTATCATATTCTCTTGGCCCTCTTGAACTTCTACATTCATTTCAGTCAACAAAGTCAACATCTACCTCTCAGATCATTACATCAATTCTTCCTAAGTCTATGTCTTCTGGATCAAAGAATCCTAAAATTTGGTCCCTTCCGAGGAATATAGGCTAACTCATTGTTAAATTACAGAAAATTGTCATCCAATATCTTCAAATGGATATTCAAATATAATTTTTAAGATATATACATTTCATTTTTTTGGTTGGTATACAAAATAATGTTTTCACCCAAAAGGTAATTTCCCCAACAGATTTAGGGGTAAACCATCCTGAACAGTTTGAGATGGTGCTTTGGATAATTCCAATAATGCAGACTCAACTGTTATGACCAATATGCCATGAATCGATCATTATATGCCAACAAAACCCCAAATTAGTATTATTTATGCTTCAAAAAACAATGTATACTCCTCTCATAGCAGGGTTATGATCAGAGTTGGGGTAGTAGTAAAACTTTTATATGAATACAAGAATGAATTGTCAGAAGCAATAGACAATTCCAAAATTATACCATTGTTGTTCATGCCCATTAGGGACAATGTGAAGTGATAATTTGTTGATGAATCTTATATAATATCCTGATAAACCCAAAAAGATTCATGTATCAATAACATCCCTGGGATACTTCCATGAAAACTCTACATAAAAATTCTCTGGGTCCACTGAAACACCATCCCCAGATATTATATGACCAATGAAATATACCATGTCGATGAAGAATTGACTCTTCGATATCTTTACATATATCCTATGCACTACAATTATAAACAAAAAACATTCAAGATGATTATCATGATCAACATGAGACTATAAGTAAACCAATACTTCATTTACGATGAAAAAAATTGAAAAAAACTTGGTAGATTTAGTTCATTGAATCCATAGGAATATGAAGAGAATTTCTCATTCCAAATGTTATCACAGAAAATTTATACTATCTGTATATACTCAGTAATGAGGTCCATGGTATATTAGATGATATCAATTAAAATTTATGATAAACGTTGAAGTTCCCAATCAGGATCCAAGTATCACTGAGAGGGGGAGGGGGTGAATCAGTGATATCTTTTTCTTTTTAAGTTTCCCCTTTTTGAAAAAAACTTCGCCTCCTGTTAAAGAGTTTCTTCCCTGCTGAACACACACATCCACAGCAACACAAGATTTACAAGGTTCACTACTCAACAAGAGTAGCTACGTCCTTGGTATGGTACGGAAATAATCCAGTACCACACAATCCACTAGAAAACAATCCTTTGATGTGGAATACAACGAGTAGGATATACCCTTACACTCGTGCAGCACTTTGAAAACAATCCAATAGTGCGTGTGCTCCCTCTTAGCACAAATAGGATAACACAATGTTTCAGTGCTTCTTTACAATTAAACAGATGTATTCTCCGAAGTACAAATATTCACTTTCTTACCCAGAAGCCGGTAAGAACTCTCTTTTGCACAACTGAATACGTGCGAAGACCCAAAATATTTCGCGCAGCCTTTAGGGCACCTTGCGCGCAATTCAAATGGCTTGCGCGTAAAATTCCCTTTTGGCGCGGAAAACGTTTTCGCGCAACTTTCCTTTTACGCGCAACTTTTCCTCTTTTCGCGCAACTCACTTAGCGTATAATTTACGCGCACCAGAGCTCGAGATTTCTTCTAAGTGTCGAGCATTAACATTTAACAGGGATTAGCCTCATATTTATAGGCATTTTTGAACCCGCGCGGAAAACACTAATCCGCGCGTAAAACCTCCTCCATGCGCGTAAAAACTCTTTTATACAACTTCATATTTCGCGCCATGCTTCAAGTTTTCGCGCACCTCATGCCTTTGCCATTTTTCATCCTTCTATGCATGAAGCACCAATTGCGCGCAAAATTCCGCACCGCGTTCTATATTGCGCGCAAACCCAATCTTTCCTGCGACATCAGATTTCGCGCACTACTCCAATATTTCGCGCATTTTATGCCTTTGCCAATTTTTGATCTTCTGATATCGAATCATCATTTGCGCGAAAAACTTCATTCCCCAATTTCGCGCACCATGCCAATCTTTCGCGCAACCCGCAGATTTTTCACGCAACCCGCTACTATTTCGCGCATCCCGCAGATATTGCGCGCACCACTTTATTTTTGCGCGAAACGTGCCTAAATTTCCGCGCACTCCATTCCTTTGTCATGTTTCATAGTTTTGACCTTGAATAACTCTTTTTCACGTATAAACCATCTTCAGCGCAACATCCATTGCCAAGCACATTTCTTCATCTCCCGATTTTCAGGCCCTAAAATTTGGCAAACACTGGAAAACGGCGCCACCTTAAACTGTGCTTTTCTGCCATCCCAGATTGTCTATTGCTTTTCCATTTTATCTCTTTACTGCTTCCCATATCCATTCTTCTTCTCTTATCACGAATCCCACTATCGTGATATTTATCCTTTGATAGATCAGCTTAAGCATCGTCAGAGTTGCAATGGGAACTGAATCTTTCCTATCTTCCAGCAGCATCATTCCTTCCAATCAAAACATTATATGACTGGCATCATCATTTCTCCCCCTTTCCTTCATAAGGCTTGCATCACAAGTTCTCTTAACTCATGATTTGTGTGAAATACATACCAGCAAAGCATCGTCTGATTTATGATCCTTCTACAAAGTGAATTGATTTATCGCCTTTGACAACAAAATACAACACTCTGCAAAAGCTAACTCTTCAAACATTCATCTTCATTCAACCTGGTCCCAAAAATCTCCCCCTTTGGATTTTGTTGTCAACAATGATTCATAAATCACTGAATTTTGAAACCTTTTGCAATGGATTACTTATCAACAATTCTAAGCCTACGTGAGCTAACTCATTGTAGGAAACAAGATTTATTGACAGCCAAAACCATGCTGTCCAAAAGCAGTGACTGTGAAATCTCATGAACATACCTCCTCATCCTTCTTCAGAACATCTTGCAATAGCATTCTTCACTTCTTCAGCTTTCCTGTAAAACAACTTTGTTTCCTACAACCACTCCAACAAATAGTTAGAATAGTTCACTCACATACATGCTGAATTCACAGCTTACCCACAACTCTCCCTTAATACATTCTTCCTTATGGATAGATTTATGAAACAATTCTCCCCCTTGACAACACTATCAAAAGCTAAGACGAGAGAGGGGACAGAAACATGTACCTTAACCTTGATGAGAAGGAGGTTGTACACCCATGTTCAACCTCAACTTTGCAAATGGTTCCTTCGGTAACGATTTTGTAAATATATCAGCAATTTGTTCAGATGTAGGAACATACTCCAGCCTCAGTTCATTCTTTTCAACCTGCTCTTTGATGAAGTGGTACTTTATATCAATGTGTTTTGAACGAGAATGTTGTACTGGATTTCTTGTAAGATTGATTGCACTCTGATTATCACAACCCAAGAGCAATGGTAGCTTTACTTCAACAAGTAGATCTTCCAGCTGAGTCTTCATCCACATTAGTTGAGTTGCAGCTTGAGTAGCAGCAACATACTCAGCCTCAGCTGTGCTAAGAGTTACTGAATTCTGTTTCTTGGTATGCCAACTAACACAGCTTTTTCCTAGAAAGAATACTCCACCAGATGTGGATCTTCGATCATCAACATTTCCTGCCCAATCAGCATCAGAATACCCAAATAGATCAATATTTTCAGAGCCGTCATACCGGATTCCAAAGTTTGTTGTGCCTTTGATATATCGGAGAATTCTTTTTCCAGCAATCAAATGTGATTCTTTAGGAGCACTCTGAAATCTCGCACATAAAGTAACAGCATAGACGATGTCGGGTCTTGAGGCAGTCAAATATAGCAGACTTCCAATCAGTTTTCGAAACTCTTTCTGATCAACTTCCTTTCCTTCTCCATCTTTAGACAACTTGGTTCCCACTGAAGTCGGTGTGGAAACTGGTTTCGAATTTTCCATTCCAAACTTCTTCAGAAGTTCCTTAGCATACTTTTCTTGAGATAGAAAAACATGATTCTTCTTCTGTGAAATTTGTAACCCAAGAAAGTACTTCATTTCACCTAGCTTGGACATCTCAAATAACTTCTTCATCTCCTCAGCAATTTTTTCACATGATCTTTCATTATTTCCAGCAAATATAATATCATCGACATAGACAATAACGATCAGTGAAAACTCCTGACATTTCTTGATGTAGAGACTGCTGTCAACTCTCCCTTTCCTAATGTTCATCTTCTTCAAGAAAGTATCTAATTTAGAATACCATGCTCTCGGAGCCTGTTTTAGCCCATACAGAGCCTTCTTCAACCTGCACACATAGCTTTCATCTTTCCCAATAACAAATCCACATGGTTGATCAATGTAAACTTCCTCGTCAAGATCACCATTCAAGAATGCAGATTTTACATCCATTTGAAAGATTTTGTAACCTCGTTGTGCAGCAATGGCAAGAAATATTCTGATTGTTTCTAATCGAGCTACTGGAGCAAAGGTTTCATCAATGTCAATGCCTTCAATTTTTGAATACCCTTTGCAGACCAATCTTGCCTTGTTTCTTATTACATTACCTTCTTCATTCAGCTTGTTTCGAAAAACCCACTTTGTACCAATAATGTTCTTGTTGTCCGGCTTGGGCACAAGTTCCCAAGTATTGTTTTTCTCTATCTGATCAAGCTCTTCATTCATAGCATGAACCCATTCTGGATGCTCAAATGCTTCATTTACATCATTCGGTTCAACTTTCGAATAAAGATAAGTATGTGATATAGCATTTGTTGTTCTTCTTGTTTGAACCCTCTGATTTTTATCTCCAATGATGTTCTGAGCCTCCACTTGTTTCCTCAACCTAGGATGCGTTGTTTGAACTTCATCCTCATCACTTCATATTTCTGAGTCAAATTCCTCTTCTTGAGTAGGATGAACAAATTCTGAAGCATTATCAGAATTGTTAACAAAATCTTCTCTATCCCGCTCGACTTCCACATCAACATATGACTGCTTTTCTTTCTCAGCATTTTCATCAACTTTTACATCTGAAGAATCAATAATTATTCCTGTTTCTTTGTTGAGGCATCTATATCCTCTTCCTTCTGGAGCATAGCCAAGAAAAATTCCGTCATCTCCTCTTTGCTCGAACTTTCCCAGATTTCCACCTGTCTTCTTTATAATACATGGACTCCCAAAGACTCTCAAGTGTTTCAGACTTGGAGTTTTTCCATAGAACATTTCATATGGAGTCATATCTGAGTTTGGCCTATAGAAACACCGGTTCTGAATATACACAGCAGTGCTCATGGCTTGCCTCCAATAATAATGAGAGAGACTATGTTCAAGTAACATAGTTCTCCCCATTTAGACCAGACTTCGATTCTTTCTTTCAGCCACCCCATTTTGTTGAGGTGTGTATGGCGAACTAAACTCATGCCAAATTCCATTTTTCTCAAGATAACTTTCAAACTCTTCATTCTTATACTCACCACCATTATCAGTTCTCAACTTCTTCACTGAATACTCACATTCTTTCTCTGCTTTCCTTCTGAAACTCTTAAACATTGTTAGAGCATCTGACTTATGTCTCTTGTACATAACACAAGTAATGCGAGTAAAGTCATCAATGAAAGTAATGAAGTACTTATCTCCATTTGAAGATTGCTTGCTCATTGGCCCACATATATCTGAGTGTATGAGTTCTAAGGGTCTTTTTGAGCGAATTTCAACTCTCTTGTGCATAGAATTAGCAATCTTCCCTTTCTCACAAATAGTGCAGCACCAATCTCTTTCTCTTGATAAATCAGGAATATCCCGAACACTTTCTCGCTTTGACAACTTGCACATATTTCTCTGACACATATGACCCAGCCTTTTATGCCATAATTTATTTTCATCCACCACACTCATGTAACAAGAGTTCTGTCCATCCCCAACTTGGAACAAATTCCCTCTTGTGCGCTGGCCCCTTGTAACTATGTTTCCATCATTTTCACTTTTTACAACAAATCCATCTTTTCTGAAGATCACTTTGTTGCCCTCATCACAGAGTTGTGACACACTGAGCAGGTTGTGTTTCAGTCCATCAACATATAGTGTTTTTCTGGATTTCATCTTTTCTTTTCCAATGATGGCTGATCCAACACCTTTGATCCTTAGAGATTCATCATTTCCAAATGTCACAGTTCCCTCTTTAAAGTCTTTCACATTCTTCAGCAGCTTTAAGTCTCCTGTCATATGAGATGAACATCCACTATCAAGAATCCATGGACGTTCTCCTTTGGTAGCCTTCAAAGCTGTTTCAATAACAAGTGCTTTTTGTTCTTCCATTTCCTCCACTTTCTGTTTTGCTTCTTCCAATTTCCTAGCCAAATCAATGTGTTCTGGCCAGAGAACCATGCATTCTTTCTTTTCAGACTTATCATATTTGTCCCTTTTGTATTTTAAAAACTCTGTCTTCTGATAATTATTAACAAACTTTTGTTGCTCTGGTAACACACTAAGGCAGCCCTTAGCAAGATGTCCAGGTTGATCACATCTTTCACAATAAGTTTCCAGTGGTTGGAATCTGTTCCCAACTTTCACACCAGTCTTCTCAGATTTCTTCTGAAACTTATTTGGAGATCTTCTATTTTGAAAGCGTTGGCTCCCCCTCAATCCTTGTCCTTCAAAACTTTTGGAATAGTTGTAATGTTGTTGGTTAAACCAACACATACTTTCCATGTGTCCAAATCCACCACAATACCAGCAGTATCCATAGAAAGAATATTTACCTCTGAAACTTTTAGACTGAATGGAGTTGTGAACATGCTTCTCAAAAACCATCATATTTTCATTTGTAACTCTCTTATTCAGCTCAGATTCAGCAGTACCAGAAGTATTAGAAGCTTTTCTTGACTCAAGATTTTTATGCACTTCTGATTTTTCTGCATTGCTGATTTTGACCACATACTTTGTCTTTCCAGCCTTGTTCTTATCAGAACCAGTTTTGTCTTTCATTTCAACCTTTGAAGGTAAGTTTTGTAGATCCCTTTTTGGTTCATTCTTACTGGAACATTCCCCTACTTCTGAGATAGAATTTTTGGAACTGATATTCATTTCTTTAGCTTTATGCAGTTTTTGTTGGACAAGTTCCAACTCTTCTTCTTTTGCCTTCAACTTCACTTCAAGATGATCATTACGATTCTTTGTATTCTTAAGAGAATTTTTCAGATCATCAATCTCTTTTTTCATCATGATTTTATCATCTGTAAAACCTTCTTGATTGTTTACTGTGGAATTTTCTTTTACTAACTTGTTGTTTTCTTTCTCCAGTTTTCTGATCTTCCTCAAACATTCCTTCAGCTCTTCTTTCAGATACTGTTCAAGTTGAGTCTCTTCTTCTTCAGTACTACTACTCTCATAATCATCATTATTCACTGTTGCAAAAAAGGTACTCTCTCTAGTTTTTTCAGTAGCAGATTTTTCTGATTCAGTCTCACTATCATCATCTTCCTTATCATTTGACAAAAAGCTTCTTCTTTTTGATTTAAAGAACTTTTTATTCTGACTTCTACCAGAATATTTATCTTTTCGATCCTGTTTCTTCCATGACCTTCTTGGTCCTCTGTCTTCTTCCTCACTGTCAGCATCTTTCCCCTTTTGAGGGAAATTAGCCGCAAAGTGGCCAACTGCTCCACATTCAAAACATTTCAAAGGGAGTTTCCCTTTGTATTTCCCTGTGCCTCTTTTAACATTTTTAGAAAATAAGGATAGAATTTCATCAAAATTTTTACATACCTCATTTTCAGAGTTGGATTCACCAGCTTTTTCATTAATAAGAATTTTCTTCGACTTCTCTTTCTTTTCTGCCCTGAAAGACATTTCTCTATCAGTTTTTTCTTTGCTCTTCATGGTCTTCTCTCTTTTCATCTCATAAGTGATGAGAGTACTGTGCAAATCATCAAGAGATAATGTTTCCGGATCTCTGTCTTCTAGTGAAGAAACTTTAGCATCAAATTTGTCAGGCAGAATTCTCAGGATCTTTTCAACAACTGTATCATCTTCTAACTTTTCACCAAGACATCTGATTGTACTGACAATGTCATTAACTCTGGTAAAGAATTCCCCAAAAGATTCAGATTCTCCCATTTTCAAGTCTTCATACTTCAGCCTCCAGATTTGTAGTTTTGCCTTCTTCACTTTTGTATTTCCTTCATAGATATTCATTAGCTTATCCCAGATGCCTTTAGCAGTAGTGACACCTTTCACTCTTAAAAACTCACTCTCAGAAAGTGATGAGAGTAATGCATTTTTAGCTCTTCCATCATTCTCAAGATTCTTCTTATCGACAGGAGTAAGAGGGACCTTGTCATCAATATCAGGAAATCCATCTGTTGTAGTTTCAAGAACTTCATATCCAAGAGACATAAGATACGACATCATTCTGTCCTTCCAGATGTGATAGTTCTTTCCATCGAAGATTGGAATCCCCTTACTGTTCACGCAATTTAGATTTTCCATCACAACTTCTCTTCAAACAATTCAGCAAAGAGTAAACGAAGTGAACCTCCTCTGATACCAATTGAAGTTCCCAATCAGGATCCAAGTATCACTGAGAGGGGGAGGGGGTGAATCAGTGATATCTTTTTCTTTTTAAGTTTCCCCTTTTTGAAACAAACTTCGCCTCCTGTTAAAGAGTTTCTTCCCTGCTGAACGCACACATCCACAGCAACACAAAATTTACAAGGCTCACTACTCAACAAGAGTAGCTACGTCCTTGGTATGGTACGGAAATAATCCAGTACCACACAATCCACTAGAAAACAATCCTTTGATGTGGAATACAACGAGTAGGATATACCCTTACACTCGTGCAGCACTTTGAAAACAATCCAATAGTGCGTGTGCTCCCTCTTAGCACAAATAGGATAACACAATGTTTCAGTGCTTCTTTACAATTAAACAGATGTATTCTCCGAAGTACAAATCTTTACTTTCTTACCCATAAGCCGGTAAGAACTCTCTTTTGCACAACTGAATACGTGCGAAGACCCAAAATATTTCGCGCAGCCTTTAGGGCACCTTGCGCGCAATTCAAATGGCTTGCGCGTAAAATTCCCTTTTGGCGCGGAAAACGTTTTCGCGCAACTTTCCTTTTGCGCGCAACTTTTCCTCTTTTCGCGCAACTCACTTAGCGTATAATTTACGCGCACCAGAGCTCGGGATTTCTTCTAAGTGTCGAGCATTAACATTTAACCGGGATTAGCCTCATATTTATAGGCATTTTTGAACCCGCGCGAAAAACACTAATCCGCGCGTAAAACCTCCTCCATGCGCGTAAAAACTCTTTTATGCAACTTCATATTTCGCGCCATGCTTCAAGTTTTCGCGCACCTCATGCCTTTGCCATTTTTCATCCTTCTATGCATGAAGCACCAATTGCGCGCAAAATTCCGCACCGCGTTCTATATTGCGCGCAAACCCAATCTTTCCTGCGACATCAGATTTCGCGCACTACTCCAATATTTCGCGCATTTTATGCCTTTGCCAATTTTTGATCTTCTGATATCGAATCATCATTTGCGCGAAAAACTTCATTCCCCAATTTCGCGCACCATGCCAATCTTTCGCGCAACCCGCAGATTTTTCGCGCAACCCGCTACTATTTCGCGCATCCCGCAGATATTGCGCGCACCACTTTATTTTTGCGCGAAACGTGCCTAAATTTCCGCGCACTCCATTCCTTTGTCATGTTTCATAGTTTTGACCTTGAATAACTCTTTTTCACGTATAAACCATCTTCAGCGCAACATCCATTGCCAAGCACATTTCTTCATCTCCCGATTTTCAGGCCCTAAAATTTGGCAAACACTGGAAAACGGCGCCACCTTAAACTGTGCTTTTCTGCCATCCCAGATTGTCTATTGCTTTTCCATTTTATCTCTTTACTGCTTCCCATATCCATTCTTCTTCTCTTATCACGAATCCCACTATCGTGATATTTATCCTTTGATAGATCAGCTTAAGCATCGTCAGAGTTGCAATGGGAACTGAATCTTTCCTATCTTCCAGCAGCATCATTCCTTCCAATCAAAACATTATATGACTGGCATCATCATTTCTCCCCCTTTCCTTCATAAGGCTTGCATCACAAGTTCTCCTAACTCATGATTTGTGTGAAATACATACCAGCAAAGCATCGTCTGATTTATGATCCTTCTACAAAGTGAATTGATTTATCGCCTTTGACAACAAAATACAACACTCTGCAAAAGCTAACTCTTCAAACATTCATCTTCATTCAACCTGGTCCCAACAAACGTGACAAAAATAGATCTTATAGACACATAAGAAACCCTTAGATAGTCAAATTGATCATTGATCTGAAAGAAAATGGCGTAGTCTCTTACCAATCATTTGGTTCAACTTCTGATAATCAACACACAAATAAAATTTCCCATATTCTATCTTAAAAAATCTAAATATCCCCAATGTGTCATAATCAAAAAGATAAATTCACTATCAATCAATTATTCCAGTTCATTATTAAGCTCTTTAAGATCTGATTTTACCATTTGATATGGGGGAATATATATTTGTTTTCTCCGATCATTAACATAATGGTTAAATTAATATCTCTATAAGGTGGAAGCCCTGAGAAGTATCCTATAAACACATCTAGAAACAGATCAACCATGGGTGGAAAGAAACTATGCATGACACCCCCATCATCCAAAAAAAGGCTCACAACCTGGGTAGTGAGATTCCATAGTTGCTAATGAATTTTCCCTGCATGGCCAGCCTTGATGTCCCATTATGCATAGTGAACATAATTGTTATCCTTAGGATATGTAAAGGTTACTCACATATAATAACAACTTATGTGGGATTGTTACCATTTCAATAAATCCATACCAAAAATAAATTCAAAACCTGACATGTCATGTACATAAATATACCAAAGGAAATGATACTCGCTAACCTTGAGGGTACATATAAGGCCCCGGCCTTTAACATTACATAATCATAAATTAAATGAATAATTCACATAGAGGATCTTTTTAGGTTTAGAGTTTTAGAGAATTATGTCATAACTATTTCATCTGAAAAGATTACATAGTATACACTTATACTAAGTTTCCAAAAAATAAAAAAATACATAAAAATAAACATGTCTAGTTCAATGTTTTAGATAAAATGTCTTTCCTTGATCCCATCCTTGACCCTATTCATCTTTATGTCCTGTGGAAAACATTTAAAAAACATGGGATGAGCATAAAAATCCCAGTAAAGGATATACAAAGAAGGAAAACTGTTTGTTTTTCAAAACAACAAGTAAACCATGCGTACTTTACCAAAGTAATACTTTTCACCTTTATGAAGTATTAAAAACTCATCACTGAATAAAAGACTATTACTTACCCTTTTGTAACCAAATGATTACCATAAAACCCATATAAAGAACAAATAACACATAAAGATAACTTGGGACATAAACATACTTAAATAGAATAACCATACGGTCGACTTCCAGACATGTCACTTAATGGAATAGCCATACGGCCGACTTCCATACCCAATGCATTAGAGGTTATAACGTAACCACCCATCCAGGTATTCATGGAACCACCCGTCATATGGTTTATCACGTAACCACCCGTAAAATGTCCAAGTACCATCATTACACATAAAATATTGAAAATATAAACATTTCAACAACAACATTTCATTTGCAATCACAATAAGTAATTCCAAGATATTGAATTAATCAATCCATTTTCAAAAATCATTTAAAAGAGATTATTGAATCAAAGTGTCCCATACCACTTTGAAGCATTTAATTGAATTATAATTTTAAAACCTTAATGACCATATAAATAAATACTGAACACCCTTTTGAAAACATGGACATTAAAGATAAAGATTTAGATTAATGAATCTTTAAAACATTTAAAACGATATTTTTGTTAAAGAGTTTTTAACAAAATGAGAGACTCTTGAATACAAATAATTGCAGAATAAAATTTAATCTGATCTTTATAATATAATGAGAATAAATGGATTCATGATAAAATATGTGAAAGGACAGTATACAAACCATTTAAGAGTGAATTGGCGCATAACAACAATGAAGTCTCAATGGAAATGTAAATTGAGATAAAACACATTATAAAGATGGTGGTCTTAAATTAAGGATAAATCAATAACATAATTATGTGTTAGAAATATATATACCCCCAATATAAGTGGTTATTATGTTTGAAACAATCAGAGGTCATTCACACATAATCTGGGAAAAATAAAACCAATGACATAGATATTTAACTTAATGAAATGATATTGAGTTATGATTTCCCATACAAGTTTGTAAGAATTTATCAATGAGATGATTATGTGTAGAAATAGTATATCCACACAAAGGTTTTTGGAAATTACAAAATAGTGATTCCACACATAATCTTAGCATAAAAATCAATTATTAGAGGTTTAACACAAAGAATTGAAAGGGGGTTAAGAAGTTCCCTTACAGAAATCCGACATCCTAACGACGTCACTTTAAAATTCAGAAAATGAGTTGATGGGAGAGAAAATGATATCTCATCACATGGAAATAAAATTAACATAATTATGATATATAAGAACATATCCCAACATAATATTATGTGAAATAAAAGACATAACAAAAGAAGTCTTTTAAAAAGAGGAGGGTGAAAGGTCCTCTTACAGGGTTGGGTAGCTTTCGAAAAGTACACCCCATGGAAGAAGGGTCATACAATGAAGATGTAAATACCCATAAATGAAATTATACTAAAAAAGTGTATAATAATTAAATGTACATATACCACTCAAAGTAAATATTGTAAAACGTAGCATAAATGTCACGGGAATAAAAGTGAGATGAAAAATCCCCTGTGAAAACTCGGCAGCCTAACGGCGCCACTTAAAACATCTAAAAATGGATTTATGAGATAAAATTGGGTCTCTCATAATATTAACATAAAAATTAAAGTATGAGGAATATAAAATAACATCCCCAAACATAAGAAATATGATCTTAAAATAAATTATATAAAAGAGAGTACATAAAAAGAAAGAGAGAGGTTGGATCCCTTACCTCGTGTCCGACATGACTCGATCATTCTTTAATCTCGTGAATAATAAAATTTGGTCAATTTATAATTTCATAAGGACCTCATTTAAATATTATTATTCAGTTCATATCACATATTATAATGTTAAAATAATTGGTTAATAAAGTGAGTTCCTATCAGATGTTTTTGTCGATGTTCGGTACATGAGTAAAAATTGAACTTGTTAGAAAAGAATTTTCCATGTAGTTATAGGTACATCACCTAAAAAATAGTATTAATGTTTTAAATATCATATATATCCAGTATATATTCATTTTTTAGAATTCCATAACATTTTGAGATAAAAAATTAAAAGCACCGTTCATGGAGACGGTATGCCGTACGTACGCATGAACAATACTTTCATTTTTTTGTCATATTAATGGAATTAAAGTTAAAAGAGAGAAATATATATTATAATTACAGAATTATATCCATCATTTAGATGTAATATATGACATATATATTCATTATATATATGTACTTATAATAGTACATAACATTTGGAGATAATAAATGAAATGTAACACTCATGGAGACGGTAAGCCGTACATATGCATGAACGCTACTTTCATTTCTTTGTCATATTAATGGAATTAAAAATATTTGAGAGATATATATAATATAATTCCAGTATAATATATATGTTATATAGTTCACATATGTTCATTAATTTTATTCTTTATACATTCCATGCATTGCATGAATGAGTCACATCATTTGAGGGGGCGGTAGTCCACACTTCCTCGTATGAAATTATCGCATTTTCACAACATGAAAATCATAATGGAATGATTTAAATATAAAATTCAGAAGCATATAGAAAACATAAATAGCATAAATATCATATATAAAATATAGTGACATCATAATGGCCACCATGAAAGGTGTTAAGAGAAGATTGAACAATCATCGTTTCGTGAGGCAGAAATTCGCCATCCACAGAAACAGTATGTTCTTTAACCATTAGATGAAGGTGTGTGTAAGTGTAGCTCTAATAATTCACATAAAAACATCCTTGAATAATTTATATACTGGTTTTGTTACAAAATAATGGAATAAAAATAGATT
Organism: Viscum album; assembly: GCA_963277665.1. Classification (NCBI taxonomy): domain Eukaryota; kingdom Viridiplantae; phylum Streptophyta; class Magnoliopsida; order Santalales; family Viscaceae; genus Viscum; species Viscum album. The sequence goes on along the minus strand of OY728119.1, from coordinate 687,101,228 downwards.
ATAGTGTTGGAGAAGCAATATAAAACAAAAGAACACATGGAAAGACATTACCATTAAATCAGTTAACTCTTTTTGATTTGAGCTCAAAGGCTTCCTTGGAAAGGATTATTCCGAAATGTGAGGCTTCAATGATGAAGAGAGAGATGTTGATAGATGAAATGGGCAGGGTTTGGCCGATCCAAAGGCTTGAGAGGTGTGGGTAGGGAGGTATAGGTGGGGGGCTCTTATAAGAGGAGAGGAGGGGCACTCTTGGAATGTCAATAATGGTTACATTATTTTCAAATGAGTTTCGGATTTTAAAGGTCCCAAATTGATATATTTATAGGATAAGGTGATAAGGGTTATAAATACACCCATACAATAGGTTTTTTACATGTTTTGGGCTTAGAGTTTACATTATCTTTTCATTTTATTTAAAACGTTAAAAAATGCGGTAATTGTTGCATCATTATGATGTCATAAATAATTTAATTTATTTAATGTCAAAAAATTGTATAAAAAAATAATATGATGTAGGAAATATTTTTATATTTCCAAAGACTATTTATAGTAAAAAATATGACTTGTATTAACCCCATGTAAATTTTTTTTAGAAAAACAATACATGTTTTTGTCATTTTTACTTTTACTTTAAATAAAAGGCATTACTGTCATTATCTTACCCAAGTGGCTCCATGGGGTCCCAAAAAATGACCCATGGGTTGTCTTTGTCTACCATGACTCATCCAATAGGGTTAGGACAAGTGTCAAGATATTTTCATTTTATTATAAAATCATTTTTACCTTAAATCACACTAATTACCTTTAATAGCTATTAATAAAACTTAAAAGTTACTATTCACAAAAATTTTTTTAATCTAATTGAACCAAATTTTACTTCATAATTACAACCATTTATATCGGATTTTTGAAAATCAAATCATAGAAGTGGTAAAGGATCATTTAAAAGAAAAATCAATTTCTTTAACTACCACTTAGTGGTTTAACCAGTCATCAGAAATTGATGTTTTTCAGAAAAATACCAAAAATTCACCCTAAGCAATATTTGATACTCCAAATTCAAAAATGATGTTTATTTTACAAAATTAAAAACATATAAGTTGCATTATTTAATTTAAAAATTAATTCCCGCTGTCAAAACAAATAGAGTGTTTTTAAGAAACAATATCTATTAAAAGATTAACACTGGTTTAAGTCCAATTTCAAAGTGAAATTATTTCCAATGACCACCACTGGATTAAATGGTAAAAATATATTCTAAATACACTTTAATATAAATTAAAAATATTATCCATCCATGTAAATAAATCATATTAAAAGGAGGTTTTGAATTAAAATGCAACATTTTCACTAAAAATGATCTTTATCTGAAAAATAACAAATCTTTACACAAATTAAATTTTGATATTCAGATTATAAAGAAGGATTTAATTTTGTCAAATACAACATATAAAATTGTCAAAAGTATATTTAAAAAGGGTTTTTCATCAAAAGGTTGTTAATTGACCTTTTAAAGAATATTAGAAGATTTATGCTTAAAATTGGATTTATTTGCATTTTACGCCTCTAACATTTATTGGATAAAAGTAAAAAATTAGAAAAACGTATATAATCATTTTGTAGTTAGTTCCATTATTTCCGGCCATTACAATGACTAGGCGTTAACTACCATTTAAAATAATATTATTTTATTATTAGAGTTCAATGTAAGATTTCAATGGAAATCGTTGTCGCATATTGGGTACACCATCGAGCATATCATTCCCTTTAAAGTAATATTAACATTTTATTCAAAAATATTAATAAACATTAGAAGGTAATATTATTTATTTACCAAGGATTTTAAAGTACATCACATTCATAGATATATCTCTTTTGACCATACACTCAGCAGTGTAAGAATAGTCATAGACCCACCCAAAATAACCATCGTCAAGCCCAAAACATTTTAAATTTGAGTAGATATAAAATAATGAGAGGCTCATGTATCAAATAATGTGATATAAAAAATAGAATCTATGTGAATTGTTCCTCTGACTATTGATGGCAGTGCCTTGTTATCCAAAAGTAAAAGATGAACTAATGAAAATGATATGCCCCTCTACCCTGTGCTCTATTCTGAGTATCCTAAGTTAGACAAATCTATTGATATATTTTCTCTTTTAATTAAGTATTAAATACACCATCTCGATCGACAAGTCTAGTAGAGCTCCAACTACCATGTTGGTATATGTTAAAAGGCCCCTATCTAGTGTTATTGTTTAGTATAGATCATCCCTCACTACCCAATGATCAAGGGTTCCTACAATACCTATTCATGTGTAACATCCTTCTAAATACATGACACTACACCATTAGTCATGAACACTAATTGCGAACGAGAACTAATCTAAATAACTAAGGATAGAACACTCAATTTATGACCTAAGTGACAAATCCATCCCATTTATTATTCCATTATCCCCTTCCATATGGAATTTTCTCATAATGATTCTTCCTACTCTCAAAATAAGTACCTCCTATTTTTCAAGTAGAAACCACTTTTCCTCCACTAGAAACCTCCTTCAGGATAACCTCAAAAATAAGAGTTTGACTCACAACATCAAAAAAGTTCATCAATCGTAAGATATAAACTTAGGACATAATAAATTGTTAAATTCATTACTGAAAATGTACCATTATAGTTATCTCGTATACTACTAATTTAGGATAAATGAAAATTAAATTATTGAATATACCGACATAGTTCATAAGTGACACTCTTCCATGGTTGAATCCCATAAAATATTATTCTTTATCCTACCTATATGTTTTGGGTAATTGTATTCTAGGAATGTCTCGTCCAATTCCTTCCATACAAGGCCCTCCAAATTCTCATTAAATGTCTGAATAACCCACTAAAATTTTTAATTACCTCATAATATATAAGCATCCAAGATGAATATTTTATTTAGAAGAGACTCTAAATGGTCATGTATTTTAAGTATGGACTCATTATAGAACACAGCTACTTAAACTCCACCATGTCTGATGAGAAATGGAGGGAACTATAACTTGAAATCCCTAGATAGATTAGGCTTATTCCACATATACCTACTTGGGTTGCTTTCTATTAACATCATAAATATATTGATGTTCGCATGGAACAACTCTCCCACCCATTCACCTTGAACTATCAGGGCCTCTTATTCTACTATTAGAGGCTTATTTCATGTAATGTTCAACAGTCATAAAACCAACAAATGATGTCATAGAGGTATGCTTCTAAAATTACAAAAACACATATTAGCACACATAACACATCATTTCAAATTTATATAAGAGGGAATAAAATTAATATATTAAATTTCATCCATCACACATTTCACCATGGACAAAATGAAGGCACTATCACAACCCTAAACAAATCTCTACCCTAGGACATGGATAACGTAAGGTTAAAAAATTCATAATAAATGTATTACTTTAGAAACACCCTTTTATCAAATTAAAATTTCCACATTAAACATATTTCACCCATTATTAGTTCACCATTAGGTGCCATTTATTTTGATATTCTCAAATAAATAAACACACTTCCAATTCCCAAAACCCACTAACACCTTTCTATTTCTTGAATGCCCTTTATTATTCATAACACATGCATTAGTTAGTTCCTGGAATAATGAATGAATAGTAAACTCCCATTCTATACCAGTCCACTAGTGTAATATCAAAAAATAATAACATCACAAAACAAGTGGATCACACACGGTGAAATAACATCCAAGTGTAATTGTAAACCACATAAAAAACAATCTCGCCATTGAAAATTGGGGTCTACCACACATATAGGTTAGCTACTCCAATGAATTACATATTTAAAAGTTTAGGAATCATTCTATTCTCCTATATACAATTTTTATATAAATTTTGATCTACAAAGAAAATAAAACCCACTCTGATATATCATTGTGATGAGATGAGCTGAGTTGCAAATATTGATGCCTTGATTTGGTTCATTTCATTACCTCAAGAATACTTCCCCATATCATAGAGGATCACAACTAACAAAGTTGGCCTATAAGGATCATGGGTATAATATACCATCTTTATTAAAGATATAAAACATTGACAACCAATGTATCAATAGAAAAATAATAGTTATAAAAAATGACCAATAAATAACAAAACTACATGATAATCCCAAAACATGTGGAAATGATCATAAACCAAAGCAGTGTATATGTCATGCAATATATGTGTCATTTTTCAAAATAAAAACCAAACTAATTAAAAAATGACATCTCCCTATTAGGTATCAACAAAAATTATGTTTCTCTTATCCATTCTCTATCCTGATTCTCAACTTAGTTAAATAACATAGTGATATTTCCCTAACCCTATAATGAAAACATGATGTTTATTCGGGAACCCAGCAACAACCTGGGTATACTGTGAAAAAATCTAAATATGCCATAAAAAATGGTTTCTGAATCAATATCCAGTCTATAAAACCTTTTAATGTTAAATAATAAATAAAAAAATATGATAGTAAATATGTTTTATATTTATTACCCTTCAGTAAACCACATTGTACCTTAAATTTAATGTCATATACTATCGAGTCATTCCTTCTTCGACCCATGATGGGTTATGAGATATACATAAAATTGATTTTTCATTTCACTCATTTATGGACTTTAAATATTTATTTTTATTTTCAAATTCTGCTTGGTACCCTAGAGAATTAGTATGAGTACCAGTATCATAGATACTTTGAGTTTCAATCCATCATAAATTCACAGTCATTCATCGGGACCTAGAGTATCATAGTGGAACCTAAAGTGTACATATAAAACTATTCCTTCACTAAAAACTCATTTTTCACTTTCACATATAAATATACTATGAGGCCTATAATAATAGTTTAGAATCCCCTGGGTTCTTCAAGCATCCATCCCTCACCTACAACTCATTTTCCATAGTCCAAAAAATATATTTATCAATGTTCATTGTCACTGACCATCTTGTCAATCATTCATGACACGTTTCCCAATTTCATTTACTATATACATCCAAGTACTCATAATTTATTTCATAAGGAATAACATGATAAATACCCCATAAATCCATTCATCATCAATCATTTATCATCCCACTAACCCTCCGAGGTTAATCTAGTTAGTCCTTTAAATCTTATTATCAAACCATGCTACGTAGATTTAGTTTAATTATATATATACCCATTATTCACCATTTAAAATTTCAATAATAATCATTTTAAATATATTATCATACCTCATGGGTTTCCATTATTTCTAGTGTTTAAATATCGAATGGGTTTAATGGGATCTGTGAAGGGTCTCACGATTTAAGGGAAATCAATCATTTTTTTAATTTACTAGAAATTTCACAACATGGAAATGTAAAAATACAATAACCAAAAAAGAATGATATCCATACTTTGGGATGTATTATAAATACCACTTACATATGGACCGTTTCCCAATACATTCTCCACCTTATCCCTTTAGTCAATGTATAATATATAGATTCACTACAGAAAAGGTGCTCATAGATAAAACCCTAAGATCAAGATCCAAATGAACATTGTTATTTAAAACTATGACCTAAACCATAAACAATAATAGGATTAACCCATATTCAAATGGGGATAAAAATGGGAGAGAGATTAACCTATATAAAGAAGATATCACATACTAGAGAGAATCTTATCATCCTCTACCAAATATTCGATTAACATTTTAATGGGTTTGAGAGGCCAAGTGATCATTTAGAGATCCTCCAAGAGAAAGAAAATATTTATTAGACGAGGTATATAATATTAGATATATAAAATAGTATCTAATAATTTTTAACAAAAATTTCATACATTTTAATAAATATTCACAAAACATCTTGGATATTCTGTATTTTTTGATAAACCATTTTTTATAATTGAGTTACCTGATATCCTAGTGGTGAACTATTACTTCTTTACGTGAAAGTTTGGTTAAATTGTGTGTAACCATGTATCAACAATCTATCCCAGAGTTATGGTGCACACCATTATAACAGGGATGCAACACCCTTTTCCAAAAAGTGGGATAACCATTTCAACTACCCCCATCTAAGGGTTTTGGGTAACATAGTTTTCAAGGGGTGGGAACATAGTTTGATAAAAATGTGTTCCAACCATCCACTACCCAAAAACCCTCCAATATTTTACAATACTCACCCAAACTACAAAAATACAATCCTTAATGAAATAGAAGATTTCAAAAATGGTAATGAGATAACAGGAATGATTATAATACATCTCTAGAACGTTTAAGATCTTACAAATTTACATTATTTATTTATTTTATGTCATGTTAATCAAATACGCACAAAACAACATTATTGATATTTTATTTTAAATAATGTAGTATTAAATTATTCAAAAATAATAATAAAACTAAAATTATAAACGTGGAATGTAAAATGGTCAAAAATATCATACATGGAACATTTTTTATCCACATTTCACATTAAAAATAAAATCATTTCCCAAAAAGGTTTAAAATTGTGTTAGCATAGTTAAGGATAAAATGGATTTAGAAAGTGGATAATCAAAAGGATATGTTTTAAAATCTGGCCAAACCCCATGTAACAGGGAACCTCTTCCACTAAACCAATAATATCCTAAAAAACATCCTAGATTACATACCTTCATCATAGATCCCTTGGTGTTATACAATGAAAAAACATTCATGTCATATGTTGTAATACAACATAGGTTTCTCAATTAAATGGTATAACTATTAACTGATTAGTTTCAATATTATATATTCCTTCAGCTCCTATAAATATATTTTATAAAATTTATAATTTATAATTTTTTATTAAAAATATATTAATTTTTTATAATGTTGACATAGAGACAATTTTCTACCTCATTTCCCTCAAATTGGAAATGAAATAATCACCCATTCGTATGTGTGGACAACCACTTCCATGTAGTGATATGATTCATTTTACATCACCATTATTCACAGTTTGTTATTTGGATTGATTTAATTTTTATATAATATATTTATAGTATATTTATTTTCTTATAATTATGATAACATATCTACCTTCATACTGTAACATTCGTTGTAAAATAATAACACCGCTAATGTGTACATGTGTTCAACAACCTCCACGAATAACTGCGATGTTTTTTTCATCTTAATTTTAAATGTATGATATTAAGTATGTATATAATTAATACATATGATATATTTGATATAATAATGACTCTATAAAATTGAAGTATGATTTACCACTAATTTTATCCAACCATTGTGAAGGGGGTATATAACTCATTTATACGTACTAACTACCATCTCCACAAGGTGATTCCATTCATTTTTCAATACCTATATTGATAAATATTAATAAAATGTGTATGTTTAATAAATGTGACACATTATTTATTATTAATATTTTATAGATGACTAAAATATGGTCATGATGGAGGTATTGGAACTATTGAAATGAAACAAGAAATTAAAACAGACTAGTTTTCACCAGAATATTCATTTCAGTGAAGAAATTGTTAATAAAAGTATAAATAGATTTTATAAAGGAATGATAAAAATAAAGTTATATATTAATATTTATAATATATATATAATAAATAATAATTTATCGTATATGACATTTTAATTCCTATAACGCATAATATAATGTGACGTAAGGGTTTGTCATCTCACATTCATTTCTAAAATACATAAACCATATCAACCAAATGTTTATTTTATCAAATGTAAATAATTACAATAAAATTATGTTTTAATTATTCTTATAGAAATTATTTATATTAAAAAATACTTGTAATTTTCTATCTTTCATGAGGTTTTTATTCATCTATTACCATTATTGTAAGAGTTTACATTACAATCTTATTTATTTTTCTGAATTTTCTTTGATAAATTTCCATTGAGGTAAATTATATTGATCATATAATTTAAACACCATATATTTACTTATCATAGGATTATTAATATAATAAGTATGTAACAATTTTTTACCCACTTTAGGATAAAAATGATCGAGAAAAGGTTTTGGTTTATATATTGACCTTATTTTCTCTTTTGTTCGTAAAATTATCATCTAGATGCATGGTTCTCAAAATTATTTTATAAATCTATTAATTAACATAGTAAAAGTTATAAAAATATAATTTTAGTTAACAATTAATTATTTATAATTATTTTATAGGAATCTTTTTAAAGAATAAGTTTTAAAAAAGAAATTTTTTGACCTTTTTCATGTGTGTGAATATAATCATCTCTTTTAACATATATGATATTAAAAGATTTTTATCCTATCAATAAAATTATTTTAATTTAACATCCATATCATGTTAATATGGTTATTTAAAATGATGAATACATTCTTATTATTTTGGGAATTTATAGTTAAAATGATATTAAAAGAAAATGATATATTTCTCATTTTTTCAAACTAATTTTCCAATGGTAATTCAAAGGTATTTGTCATCTATGTAAATGTACCATTACTATTGTAATGATTCAATTTTGATATGATCTTAGAATACTATCCAATTTTTGTCTCTCAATGTCTTATGATGATAGTTTATAAATATTCTATGAAAGACACCTCTTTCCCGTAGGTTGGTAAAGTTATGCTGTAAACCAATATTTATTTTTAATGAGTTTTGATTTAATGAAATGTTCTGGAAATCAATTTACATTAAATGGTTTATTAAATAATTATTTGAGAAATTCATTTATTTTATTTCAGAACTTTTATGGTGAAAGTTTATGTGATAGAGGGTCAGTTATATCCCTCCTATACATTGGGTAAATATAGATAACTCATCAGATAACCTTGTTAGGTGTGAACATGATTTCATGTTTACAACATTTTTTATAGACACTGTTTCTTATATTTAATTTTATATATGGACCTGGTTTCATGTTTACATGTGTGTGCATGTATCTAGTATCATTTCCATGAAATTTTTTGTGGACTAGTATTCATAGACCCAAATTAATGATTTTACCTATTACTATTTATATATGTGCATAAATATCATAAAACTTTTCATTTTCTAAATTACTATGATTATGATATTCTCCCATGGCTCATGATTAACTACTGATGATTCTATGCAATTGTAATTTTTTTCTTTTTTATGAAAAATACATATGTCGGGATTCATTATTAAATATATTTAATTTATAGGATATGAAATATTTTTTTATGATCATGTTGTCATACACTAATTCCGACATATGGTCATTGATTGATATCTACTATTTCTATACATACTGATCATTTGGGCTCACCTTTTCTTATCTTTCTATTCCCCCAGTTTAGTACGTAACATCAACGATGTGTATAATGTGTGATGATCTTTGTGGGATATTTTGTAGATCATTTATGAAATAATATTAAAATGTATCTAGTCTCAAAATACACAAAACTATTATGGTCCCTAGGAATGAATTTTTCAGATATGTATTTAATACTCATCAAAAATGATACAAAATTAATGTATAAAATTCCCAGGCCATCTTACTCAAAATTTTTATTTGGTTTACTACGAGTGAATATAATTATATGGAATAGATTTCATCAATTCATTTAATTCCTTTCAACACCAATCATTCCTTGTATCACCTAATTTCTTCAGATTTTTTTTTCATGAAATAGAATGATTTATTTTTAAGAACTCATTTCCCATTAGGGAGTTTAGTAAGGTACCTAGTTTCATTGATGTTTAATGAAGTCATCTATTCCTAAATTGATATATCATACTACTTTTATTTAATGAGAGTTTCTAATTCTACTGGATATTCGAGTTCCCCTATAACCATAAAAATTATAGAGTTCATGTTGAATACATACCCAATGAATGGCCACTAACTCCAGATGATATTATTATAGAAGCTTTAATAGTTTCCAAAAAATTATTTTCTAATAATTTAAATTTTGGTGTTCAAACAATTTATTTATATGCTACTAGATAATTTCCTTAGAATTCTGTAGTTCTTAACCATTCTAGAATATATAACATTGGATGATTTCCAGTTAATTCAATATTTCATATATTATTACATATGTTTATGAATTACATGTTCTATAATCCATATTTAACTATAATTATTTATTTAACAATTGTCCCCAACATATAATTAATTCATGTTACCAAAAAAATTTGGATCATCTCATTGATGATTACATCTCAACATTTGAAAATTATATGTTGATCATCACTTCACAATCTATATCCAATCTCATTATTCCTATAACCTAAAAATAATAGTTTAGGGATTCTTTGGTCTCTATTATCTCAATAAATTTCATCATCAAGATAATAAGGAATGAAACCCTATATTTTGAGTTCTAAAACTTCAAATATCAAATGAGAACCTAGCTCTTTCGATGTAATTTTTCTCCACTATAGTGGCTGAAATTTTGATAAATAAGTATATATATATATATATCAATTTCATCTTCTAAGATTCCCTTGGGAATGAAAAACTATCCACACATGTATTTATCCATCTCTTCCAACGTATTGTTTTTTTCTCAAGAAATAAAATTTTTTGTGGAGTTTCAAGTATTGTTCTCTCAATCCAAATCCCCTTAATTAGATTACAGAATTAAATGTTTTTACAATTGAATTTACTAAAATTATTTGATCATAACCAATTAAATTTCTAAACACATTCTAACAGCACTATAGCCTTCCACAATACCGAGGCATGAAAAATATGATATTTATTTTTAAAATAATAAACCCCAACCTTCCCTTTGGAATCATCAATCAATGTGATAGGGTATCATGTTAATATTTTAGAATAAATGCATAAATTTTGTAGACATCCATGTGAAAAATAATTAGATTCTAATATATTGGATTATGTCTATTCTGAATCAACCATTGCATTTTTTTAATTTCAATGAACATAACTCTCACAACATATGATATTTGTATAATTAATATTTAAACTGATGTTTCATGATAGAAATTTCATGATCATCTCTCTAATGTGAAATTCACTACAATGTTATACCCCTAGATCTTCATAGGATCCAATTCAATCCATTTTACTCCCATAGGATCTTTAGTTCAAATGAATGTTGTTTTAATTTACACATCGTACAATAATTATAGATACTTGAGTTATTATTCATACAACAGTATTTAAATTATTACTAAACCCTTCTTAATCTAACTACCAAAAATAAATGAGAATCATCATCTGACATTATATATGTCCCACTCTATTCAACTGATGAATACTCACATTCTACATCTGATGGATTACATCACCATTTCAAATAACATCCAAATATTCATCATCTATTATATGAATGTTTCTAAAAAAATCCAGATACAGATCATTTCATACGTCTATGATCAGTCTCTGGGTGAGTGGATACACTAGTGTCAACCACCCATGACTCCACTAGATTATTAACATGCAATAATAGATCACTACCATCTTCCATTTTATTATCATATTATGAACATTGTATAACAATTATTATGGTTACCCCCTTATGGTTTCTAAAATTTATCTGATGATATCCTTACATACATTAATTAAATAAGTAATGTCAAGGAACAATCAATATCTGATGACTCTTTTCCCTATCGTTTCATTTTATTTGTTGATTATTCATCAAATTATTTCATTATCCTCTTTGTTTAGTATTAATAACAATACCAAAGTTTACTTGTACCTCTCATATCCTAATATCCTCACTTAGTAGATAGCTCATACATCACCTATTAAATTAAATTTTATTGACTAAAGATGACATTTCATAATTATTAAATTGTTTAAATGATTTGTAACTTACAGTCCTATAAATATTATCATGATTAATAAATTCATCACCAGGAATACTTTGTTTAATGTTATCATTTTTTTAATATCCACCCAAACGTTCATAATTGTATTTATGGAATTGTTCCCCCAGATTTTAAAGGAAACAATATATTCTAATGCCATCCTCACCACTCCTAAAACGTTTATATAAAATTTTACAATTCACCTTACTCTATATTATTGTTTTTCATAACCGATTTATGTTTATGATCCCTAATGATGAGATACTCTTTTATCTACATAGTACAAAAACCAATGTTTGTTCATTTAAATAGATCGATCTAAACCATTTTTTCATTATTTTCTATGTATCCCAATCATTGTATAACCAACTAAAATCATTATGAATTTTATGGAAGAGAGAATGTTACCATTTTTTTAAAAAAAATTTAATAACCATTGGTACCACAATTTGGGAAAAGAAAATATTGAAGGAATAATAAAAAAATGCTTTATCCTTGATTTCATTAAAGAAATTATATTCACTGATAATCCAATATAGTGGAAAGGAAATATTGATTATTGAATACTATGTTAATGTACTGGAATTTAGAATATTTTTCCACCCTAATAACCCCTTCCAATATATTACACACTGTCTCTCTATCTGAAGGTATAAATAAGAATAATAATGTTAGAAAATGGACACACATGTTTCATTTTGTTCTGAATTTTTACTTAGATCCTTGAGAGAACAATAAAAAATCTCATTATTACCAAAATTATAAGAGTTAAAACACTAAATATTATTAATAAAACATTAGACATTTCATAATACGGTATTGTATAAACAATAGTATCTTGTAACACATCCTTTTAAATAGATAAATAGATCGTCATATAGCTGTATCTTTATAAAACATTTATCGTAAAATATATATTTACATCACTATTCAACCATGGCCTTCACCAACTCAAACATCCAAGACAGTACAATTTCACCAAGCCAAAAGACTACTATACAAATCTATTGGATTTTAGTTCAGATCAAATTAATAGATTCATATGATGAATGATTATATTGTTGATATTATGAGAATATCTAAGCATAACAATTAACACTATTATTCTAGTGACATAAAGAAGCTTTAAGATCCAAACAATTTGTGTATTAATTTTTTCATATGAACTAATATTCATATTTTATTTTTGTATTATCATTTCTTGAGATAATAATCTTTTGTATTCATTCATGTTTAGAGATATAATGAATAACCTATCATCCAATTTATTTAACATACAACATATAAAAATCTAAGTTTAGTCATTCAAGAAAAAAGATATCACCACAATATTTATCATTTAGACAATAAGATAAATTATAGAGGGAATAATTATTGAAACACAACCAAGGTGTAAAATTATTATTATGGAATGGAATAAAATTAGGAACATTTTTTATTCTTTCTAAAATTTTAATATTAAATAATTCACAGTCATAAGCAAGAGAAAAATAAATCTCTTAGTCTTTTTATAGATAATATACCACAACTATCTATGAATTCATTTATTATACTAGATTTAGTATAATACTATTGTATAAATTTAAAAAAATATTTAAATAATTTTTAAAATGTTTTTTAATAATATTTTTGAATTTTCTTATCTATAAAAGAGATTACACCTACGACACTGTAAATTAATTTTCAAGAGATTTTTTTTAGAATTTTGATGATGTAATTTTTGTATGTTTGGGGGTAGAAGAATGTATCACCATGAGATCTAAATAATTATTTATCCTTTAAATAATATACTATTTTATAGATTGTGATACACACAACACTGAAATAATATGAATCAGGAATTATTAAAATATAACTATATAAGTAAAAAAGGCTTTAATCAATTATGATACTTAAATTGAAAAAAAAAATTTATTAATAATGTGTAATAATTAGATGGAAAATAATTAATGAGATATAATTAAATTCCGTCAATTACAAAAGGTTATTTATTATAAATGAGTTTTTCATGTGTTGTGTATTTTAATAAATTGACCACTTAAAAATGAATTCAATATATAGAGTAATAAATTTAAACTCAATTAATTAAATATTTATATGTGAGTGGATTATGAACAGTTGATGGTTTTAACGGTTTTTAGTGTATAAAATTATTTTTTCACTTTATTTTTCTATTTTTAATAAAAAAGAAATATTTATTAATGTTATAAATTGAAATTTTTGAAATGAAATTCCATTTTTTATTTAGAATATCCTAATTATTATAGGGTTACATTTTTGATTTTTTTAAAATAGTTTATTTTGTATGAATAGTATAATATATAGACTTTTGCAAGAACTATCATTTTAATAACATAATAATGAATCAATAATGACATAAAATGTTATGAATATTTTTTAATGACTAAATATTTAATAAATAAGTAATAAAACACATTTGATAATTTAATTTTGATATTATAAACCTATATATGAAAATTTTGAGATGAAATTAAATTTTTTATTCAAATAAAAACAATTTTTGTTTTTTTTCTACAAATAAATCATTCAAAAAGAACCTTTTAGTTTCGTAATAGTTATAAATTAAAATAAATATGCTATTATTACACATAGTCCAATTAATTATTTATGAATAAAATTTATACATGATTTTGGTATAAAATCAATATTAATGAAATTGGAATTTTTCTAAAAAATTAATTTCATTAAATCTTGTAAACATATAATAAAATGAATATTTATAAACTCTATAAATTTAATAATAGAAAATTGAATCTATATTTTTTATTAGCATGTTAAATTTTTTTAATAAGAATAATTTCATATTTATCCCCCATGAACAGTTACCATTGTAATGTTTTATCACCACTATAAAGGTTGAATGTGTTAAGGATAGGGATAAAATAATAGATAAGGATTCAAATATCTTATTAAATGGTTTGAATGAGATTTGTTATGTATATTTATATATTAAAAAATCCAATATTATAAATTAGTCTAAATTAGATCCCATTTCATGAGTAATACATTCATTGTATTTAATATTTTTAATATTTATAAAGGTCGTACTTCCCTCACTTTTAAAAGGTAACTGAATCCATATTCTTCTACACACACCCAATGTTCACATTACTCAAAAAAACTATAGAAAAAACCCTAAAAACTCCCATTTATATGTATTAGATATTATTCTCTATCCAAAATATTCATCCAATAGTCCTTATGTTTAAATCCAAATGGAAATATCCATGATGGAGGTATAAATATTTACCAAAATATTGTGAGTCTATTTATTCTTATAATTCATTAAAATCTATTGTAAAAACTCAATTATAATGAAATATATATATAATTACTATAATTAAATGTTTTTATTTTTTTGTAAAATTATATTAAACCACATTTAATTCCCATAGAAAAAGAAAATGTTTCTCATGCGTACATGTGAGCTAAACCATCCACAAAGAGATGTATTTTTTTCATCCAAAACACATGTAGATATTTATAAATAATAAATTATTGAATATATATGATATTGAAAAAATAATTAATATTCATTGATGATAAATAATTATTTAACTTGTATCACCCTCATTTTCAGGTATGCAACCATTTCATTATGTTTTTTATGTATGAAAAAATTTTGGCTGATATTTTGGAGGGTTTGGAAGAGTTATTGAATATTTTAGGATTTTGAAAGGTTCACAATTCAGGAACAGTTTGTGGAAACTATGGAACTCCAAAAAAAATCACATTCACTATGAGACATGGGTTAATGTGAATCACATTGTTAGGCAAATGGATTTTTCAAACCGTACAACTTCATATGACAACCCATCAAAACTGTGAAAGATTGATCATTCACAACTAGTGCAACATTTGTCTAACCATGTGGGTAAACCATATTAGGGCCCCATCTAGAAGTGGATAATGCATGGTTAATTCATGTTTTTCCTGACCATGTCGGTAATTATAAATTGATTAAAAAAAAGATCCTTAAATAGTGGATCTGGGTCAGGATTAACTATAAACTAATTTTTTTAGTTCTATATCAACAAAAACTTAATATTTCTCCCTCCTAAAGGCTATTAAACATTTTCCAATCAAAATGGAATAGATATGGAGGTGTTGTTTGGTGTGTAGATTCACAATCTGTAAAGAACCATAAATTTCAAGGAAATTTTTTTCATAATAACTTTGGAATTTTACGAGTCTGTAGTTTCTGGAGGCATCTGATTTCGAGGCCCGATGTGCCCAGAATCAATTTCTGATGTTTTTCTCGGGTACGTTCAGTAAATGAAAGAGCGGGTTTTTCTATCGTTTGAACCGGTGATTGGAATTGAAATATGAGGGCACCGATGAACTCGCAATGTCGGTAATTGATTAAAGGGACCTTTACTGCAGTTTCATTTGCTCGGGAGGAGAAGTTAAAATTTGTGAATTAAATATGCAGTGAATAAAATTGTGGAACAATTTTATTTTTGTATCTAAGTGGTTATATCCTACATGGGGGAGTTGGGGTGGGACCCACAATCCCCTAACTAACCATGTGAGGATATTATTGAGGTGGGTCCCACACTATCAACAACCTTTCATATTCCCTTAACTCCTTTTTACCTTTCCATGTTTTTAATTATTAACTCTCTTCAACTCCCCCTTTCATTCAGTAACTATTCCTCTCCCCTCTCTCCCACATCAACTCATTCCAACACACCTTAATTAATAAATTGAACATATTCAATTAAATAATTTAGTGTTTTAAATTTTGAATTTTGAAATGCATGATAGGTTAAATTAAAAAAAGGGGTGGCCTTATTTTAATTGGTTTTGGCTTGTTGTGTGGGGAGGATTTGGGAGATCCTTTGGTTTTTGAAGAAGGTGGTTCCTCCTTTGTTGAAGAACACCAAACCACCAGTGAAGAATGAAGACGCGCCCTCTATCCTCTAGTTCACGACAAGAGAGGAGGTGTCAATTCTCCTTTAGGTGCACTCCAACGAATGATGCTAGAGCCGGGATCGAAGGCCCTTATGGAAGTTATGAACGCCAATGACCATCGTCACCTTCGTCTCTTACCTTGAGACGACGTCAACGAGCCGACATCCGCCATCTCGTGATATCGTCATCGAATGACGAACCTTTAGGTAGGGGTTTTTATGTTCATGATTCAATGTCGTTCAACAACATTCTTTAATTCATGAGTTCCATTAAGTTTCTTGATACCATCTTGATGAGGAAGAGATCAGACCGCACGAACATGGTCCGACCCTTCCCCATTCATTTTTTGATTATGGACGATGGAGGTGGACTATGAAGAACTGGTCGGCGTCAGAACGATCACATGTGGATCATCAACGCTTGATTGTCGGGTCACTGCCAAGGTGCGGCACCGTCGTGCCACGCAGAGATGAGCCAGACCGCGGCCTTGCCGAGACGCGGAGGACGGGCGTGGTGCCGGCACGCCGCGCCGGAGCTAAAGGGCTGCGGCCGGGGCGGGCAGCAGTGGAGGGGCGAGGCGCCGTC
The DNA here is from genome assembly GCA_963277665.1 of Viscum album. Classification (NCBI taxonomy): domain Eukaryota; kingdom Viridiplantae; phylum Streptophyta; class Magnoliopsida; order Santalales; family Viscaceae; genus Viscum; species Viscum album. Next base: position 687,083,866 of record OY728119.1, on the reverse strand, counting down.
GCGCCAGGCCAGAGATACAAGGGTTCGCGGCTGCGGCGGGCTGCGTCAGATCTCAAAGGGGCGGCCGACAGTGCTGGTTGCCGGCACCACCTAGAGGCGGGACCCGAGGCGGTCTCGCAGTTACTCAAGGGCTAGCCGTTTCGATGAAACCAGGGGGGGTGTAACCCCTCGGACCTGTGGCTCGGGTGGGTGCCACCAGCACCCCCCATGGTCCCCCACCCATGCGGCCAACCTCGTGGGTCATGTGGACCAGACCACATCGGCGGGGCCAGGCCACCAGCACCGGGTTGGGCCGCCAGTGTCGGGCCGGGCTTCCAGCACCATGTCGGGCCGCCCGTGCCGGGCCGGGCCCCCAGCTCCGGGCTGGGCCACCAGTGTCGGGTCGGGCCCCCAGAGCCGGGCCCAGCTGCCAGCGACGGGCCGGGTTTCTAGCACCAAGCCGGGCTAGGCAATGCCCAACCGGGCTGGACCCAGACCTAGGTCGGTTCGACACGGTTCGGGCCGACCCAAGGGCTATTGGGCCAGGTCGGACCGGGCCCAGACCCCCTATTTTCGTACCATTTTTACTTCAACGACCATAACATGAGTTTTGGACCTTAGATTGTTGAACCGTCAGTTGTGTAGGATTCCTTGGATCGTGACGGACATTTCATTATATTACACACAAGGTTTCGATGTAGTTTGTAAACGGTCAGTTTGGTTCGAAATCGAAACCAGCCGGGCCCTCAGAGCGAAAACGCTTAGAACATGAGCTCTGAATGTCTGATTGACGTGACGTCGACTTTGATGGATTCATCTATATGTGATGGTTCTTTTGGAATAATTCACTTATGATTGGACGCAGTTGGAGTGTGACCAGGTTGGATTGTACCCAAAATCCAACCGGGCCCCTGGAACAGAAATTCTAATAACTCACAGGCCGAGCGTCCGATCGATGCACCACGAATTGTGTTGAAAACCCTAGGACGAGGTGGTCCATTGAGATACTTACATGTGATTTTGCGTGACACTTGGATGTATCGACTAGTAGCTCATGAAGCGGACCCTCCTGGAGATGAGTGTATGGAGTACCGAAACCGAGTAGGTGTAGACCTATTGACTGCTTGACCAATTCGACTCGTAGGGATTTGGTTAGCACAGTGGATTGAGTGCCCAATATTTGGCGGCAGACTCACGGCAGATGGATCCCCTGGTAGTTGGAAGCAGAACCGTGGTAGTCGACAGAAGTAGTAACTCTGTAGACTATTAGGGGGAGCGCCCGGTATTTTGCGGCAGAACCTCAACGAACGGAGCACCCGATATTTGGCAGCATACCCGCGGTACTTGAAAGGAGGAGTACCTCAACAGTATAAGGTTAGTGAGTAGCGTGTTGGAGTCATGACTGGGCTACTGTACATGAAAAAGGAGGAGTTCTCTAGCAGTTGTGGTTTCATGAATGAAAATCTTATTTTGAGTCGAGTCTTTGACCTTTGTGTATACCTCATGATTGAGATGGGTTGCTTGATAACTTTGGTATATGTATGGGCTTATACTTAAGTAAGGGTTATCTATTAAGATCATTCTTTGTGGTTATCCTTCTTGGATTTAGTGAGACCTTGAGGGTCTCGGGGTCCCTACTAGGTATCGTTATACTCACCCCTGCACGAGCTATGCCTGCAACATGTTGTGATGGATGTAGACGACGGACAACACTGACAGAGTCTGAGTGTATGAGGATTGGACGGTACCCAAAGGTGGACCTCACAACGAGTCAGTACCCAGAGGTGGACTTCACGACAATACGGTACTCGGAGGAGGTTGGTGGGCGAGAAAGTTGAGGAGGCTATCTATACCTACCCTTCAGTTAGGATCTGAGGTGGACGACCCAGGAGCTGCTTATTTCATCCTATTTTTTGTCTTTTCTGTTGTACTTTCGTTCGGTAGTAGCTGTATTTTTTAGTTGGATTTGTATTCTGGCCAATTTAATCTTTAGAACTTTCTTTTGTACATAGTGTATTAATTCCACCGGTACTCTGGATGGATGTGTTTACCTTTTCTAAAGGAAATGTCTTCCCAGTTATTGAGATTTACGCCTTTGGTGCTAGTCGCCAGCCCATGGCCTATTGAAGGCGGGCTTGAGATAGTCACGACACCGGCCTTGAGGACGGGTCATGACAAATTGGTATCAGAGGAATCATTTCTACCGCAGAACTTATAACTATGATATTTCTTTTCATTAAAGAAATAGTGTTAAGGGTAATGAGTGTGGTTTTCAGTTCAGGGAGTCCAGTGTTAGTGCGGCGGCCGACGCATCCATACACCAGGACCCTGACTTCTGATTTCCGACTCAGTGCATGAAATCCCTGATTGTTTGTGTGTTTTCAAAAAATTTCATTAAATCAGCTCAAACCATGTCCGCTCAACAGGTATAGTCTTTTGATCATGACACATTTGTTCTTTCAGGATGCCTCCCTGCAGATGACCAGCTAGAGCCCCGAGAGATGTACGTACTGACAGCCTGCTGAGCAATGAGGCCTCAGTACAGGGCCCTCTTTCAGTTGAGGCACCAGAGGAGGCACCAGCGGTACTACTATCTATTGGGACACTGATGCCACCATCCATAGCAGCAGGAAATGCACACCGCTTGAGCACGCTGCACGAGTTCTAGCACCAGAGGCCACCCAGGATCTGGGGAGAGATGGACCCACAGGCCGCTGAGGATTGGCTGGAGGCTGTGGTGAGAGTCTTCAGGCTAGTAGGTACACCAGATGACTTCATGGTGATCATTATTGTCAGCCTCCTTCAGGAAGTATCAGGCAGATGGTGGAGCCTGATGCTCCAGATGCATGATGAGACGTCAATTATATGGGCAGAATTCGAGAGCCTGTTCTGGGTAGAGATTGTACAAACCACCCTTCGAGTGGTGCAGATACAGGAGCTACTTCATCTACAGCAGGGCAGCATGACTGTAGATCAATTCTCAAAAAGGTTCACAAACCTCTCGCGCTACTCTACGGATATGGTTCAAGACCCATTCTTCAGGGCCTGGACCTTCGAGCAGGGACTAAGGCACGAGATTAGAGCTTCGATGATTCCTCTCAGCATCCCGACTCTGGAAGGGGTGTTGGAGAGACCCCTCTTAGTGAAGAGTTTCCTCGCAGAAAAGAATCCAGCAGCATGACCCACCATTAGTTGTCTTGCAGTGGAGTCTTATGAAGCTGGCAGTAGAAGGACGACACAGGGGTCCAAGAGGACCAGCCTCACCGGTGGCTGACTGCACGACTCCGGTTCAGTTGTGTGGTGAAACTGGAGTGGATTCAGAGCTAGTCATGCCAGCAGCAGGCAGTGTTACTCCTGCGGTAGGCTTGGTCAAATGACACGTGACTGTCCAACCCGCCGTACAGACGATGAGCAGAAATATGAAGGACCTCCCAGGCAGAGGCAGAGGTTCGATCAAGGCGGACCGCAAGGAAAAAGTGACCGTGGAAGATGATATGGCCATACAGCAGGTGGTCGACAACACTTCAAGGTGTTTCCACCACCGCCTCCAGGAGGACATGGGAGAGCACAACTTCAGGAATCTTAAGAATATGACTACGGAGCTTCTGAAGCAGGTGGACAAGAGTGGGACTAGGCATGGAGGCATTTGTTCATGGAATTTTTAGTCTTCAGGGGGTTGTAGTTGTGTTTTCTTTGTGCCTTTGTACTATGAGCTATAGTAATAAAGTAAACTTATCTCTGTGATGTTTACTTTCATGTCCTTTTTGTGTGGTTGATACTAAGATGTTCTGGTTTTAAATTGTTGACTTGATCCTCTCTTTAGAGATACCTACTGGAGGAGACCTAGTGACCACACATTGTTGCCGACAGTGTGACTCAACCCTTGGAGGCGAGAGTAACGATTGGATCTCTTGGTAGTAGCGTCAAGGCCATACGACATCATCCATGGCATGAAATAGTATCGTTCATTTCAGGATTGATTGTATTAGGAAAGGAACATTATTCATCCAAGGGATGAGAACAGATTTCTCTTTTTGGTAGAGGAGAAATCTCAGTAGCTCTTGAATAAAGTAAACAATGAATGGTGGAGATGAGTTCTTAAAATTGGATAGTCTCACCCATTATTCATTGAGCGAACGGTTTATGATACTCTCAAATCAATAGTCTCAGGTGTATCTACTCTCATAAGAACATGAACCTGAGACAATAGTGATGGGTTGAATTTGTCAAGGACTATGACTTCAAGATAGTTTATACTCCTGGGGAGGGGAACATTGTAGTAGATTCTCATAGTAGGAGATTAGGCATTCAACTGTTAGAAGTGGCGAGACAACAGCTGGCCTCATTTCAGATATCCTTTTTGGATAGTGATGAAGTCTGCACGTGTAAAACCACAGATGGTTCAGGCTACGTCAGAGTAGGTGAAGATCATCCAGGAGCGGATGAAGGATGCACAGAGCAAACAGAAGTCCTATGATTATAGGAGACGAGACCACTGGAGTTCGAGGGAGGAAACCATGTTTTCTTATGGGTCTCACCTTGATGAGGTCTACATAGTTTGGGCTAGGGCGGAAAGTTATCTCCACATTTCATCTGGCCTTTCCACCTCAGATGCACTGGGTGCACAGCGTCATCCACGTATCTCAGCTAAAGAGATGTGTGCATGAACTAACCATCATCATCGACCACTGAGAGTTGGACATCGATGATGGGGTGACATTCACGGGATTTTAGTAGAGGTTGAGGATTGACAGGAGCAGGGCCTACGTGGACGGTCGATTCCTCTAGTGCGCATTTGTTGGCAGCACGGAACCTCTAGGAGAGCACAGAGGAGTGGGAGGCTCAGATGTGTGCTCGGTATCTCCAATAGTTTCCATAGTTTATCTGGTAGCATCGCGGGGATGTAAATACCTGAGGTGGAATAATGTAAAGACCCAGAAATTTCATGTAAAATTTTTTCTTAATTACTATGGATTTTTACGAGTCCACAGTATCTGACAGCACCTGATTCCAAGGCCTAGTGTGCCCGGAGTCCATTTCCTAAGTTTATCTCGGGTACATTTAGTAAACGAATGAGCGGGTTTTTCTATCTTTTGAACCGATGCTCGGAATTGAAATCTGAGGGCACCGATGAACTTGCAACCCCGGTAATTGCTTAAGGGGACCTTTACCGCAGTTGCGTTTTCTTGGGTGGTGAAGTTAAATTTTTTTAATTAAATACGAAGTTAGTAAAAATGTGGAACAATTTTATTTTTGTATCAAAGTGGTTATATCCTACATGGGGGAGTTGAGGTGTGACCCACAGGCACCTGACTATCCATGTGAGTTTATTAGTCAGGTGGGGCCCACAAGATCCCCAACCTGTCACATTCCCTTAACTTATTTTTAACTCTCCTTGTTTTTAATTCTTAACTCTCTTAAACTCCCCCCTTTAATTGAGTAACTCTTCCTCTCCCCTCTCTCCCTCATTAACTCATGCCAACACAACATAATTAAGAAATTGAACCTATTCAATTAATTAATTATGTGTTTTAAATTTTTAATTTTGAAATGTATGATATGTTAAATTAAAATATGGGGTGGCCATACTTTAATTGGATTTGGATTGTTGTGTGGGGAGGATTTGGGAGTGATTTTGGTTTTTGAAGAAGGCAGTTCCTCCTTTGTTGAAGAACACCAAACCACTGGCGAAGAATGACAACGCACCCTATATCCTCTCCTTCACGACAAGAGAGGAGGAGTCAATTCTTCTTCGGTTGAAATCCAAAAAACGACACTCATGACGGGATCGAAGGCCCTTACGGAAGTGACGAACTCCAACAACCGTCGTCACCTTCATCTCTTAACTTGCGACGATGTCAAAGAGTCATCTTTCGCCCTCTCGTGATATCGTCATCGAATGGGGAATCTTGAGGTAGGGGTTGTTATATTCATGTTTCAATACCGTTCAACAACCTTTTTTAATTCTTGATTTTTTTTGGGTTGCTTGATACCATCTTGGCGAGGAAGGGCTTAGACCGCAAGAACACGGTCTGACCCTTCCCCATTCGTTTGTTGATTATGGATGATGGAGGTAGACTACGAAGAACTGGCCAGCGTCGGGCCGATCACGGGCGGATCATCAATGCCTGATTGTCGGGTCACAGCAAAGGTGTGACACCGTCGTGCTGCGCGGATTAGAGTTGGACCACGGCCTTGCCGAGCCATGGCGGAGGGGCGCGGTGCTATCGAGCCGCGCCGGAGCTAAAGGGTCGCGGCCGGGGCGGGTCGTGGTGGAGGGGGGCGGCGACGTCACGCTGCGCCGCAGCTACAATGGACCGCGGCCGGGGCGGGCCCCTGGGGGGGGGGAGCGGTGCCGTCGTGCCGCGCTAGTAAAACAGATCCGCGATATAAGGCTGCGGCGGATATCAAAGGGGTTTTCGGCCGTGTCGGCCGCCAGCGCCACCTAGAGGCGGGACCCGAGGGGGTTCCGCGGTTACTCAAGGGTCGACCATTATGGCCATCCGCTTCGAAGAAAATGGGGGGCGTAACCCCCCAGACCTGCATCTAGGTCGGGCCCCACTACGCGTCGCCAGCTCCCCCCTGGTCGCCCACCCACGTGGCAAACCGTGTGGGTCACGTGGACCGGACCACGTCGGCCGGGTCGGGCCGACTGCGCCGGGTCGGGCCGCCCGCGCCGAGTCGGTTTGCCCGCGCCGGGCCGCCAGTGCTGGGTCGGGCCACGCCCAACTAGGCCATACCCAGAGACTGGTTGGGTCGACCTAGTTCAGGCCGACCCAGGGGGTATTGGGCTGGGTTGGACCGGGCCCAGACCCCCTATTTTTGGACCATTTTCACTTAAACGCCCATAACATGAGTTTTTGACCTCCGATCGATGCACCGTCAGTTGCGTAGGATTCCTTGGATCGAGACGGTGGATTTTTTATATTACACTCAAGGTTTTAGTGTAGTATGGATATGGTCGGGTTGGTTCAAACTCAAAACCAATCGGGCCCTCGGGGCAAGAAACACTTATAACTTGAGCTACAGACGTCCGATTGACGTGCCGTCGACTTTGTTGGATTTATATTGAGGAGAAGGTTCTTTTGGAATACTTCAATTGTCGTTTGGACGTATTTGGAGTGTGACGTGGTGGGATTCTACCCAAAATCCAACCGGGCCCTTGGAACAGAAATGCTAATAACTCACAGACCGGGCATCTGATCGACGCATCGCCTGTTGCGTTGAGACCCCTAGGACGAGGAGGTCCTTCGAGATATTTCCACGTGATTTTGAGTGACACTTGGATGTATCGACCAGTAGATCATGGAGAGGACCCTCCTGGAGAGGAGCGTACAGAGTACGAAGACCTAGTAGGTGTAAACCTATTGATTGCTTGACCGATTCGACTCGTAGTGATTCAGTTTTCCCAGTGGACGGAGCACCCGGTATTTTGCGGAAGACCCACGGTAGATGGAGTGCCTGGTAGTTGGAAGCAGAACCATGGTACTCGATAGGAGGAGTACCTCTATAGGCTATTAAGAAGAGCGCCCAGTATTTGGCGGCAGACCCTTAGCGGACGGAGCACCCGGTATTTGGAAGCAGACTCGCGGTACTCGATAGGAGGAGTACCTCAGCAGGCTAAGGTTTGTGGGTAGCACCTCAGAGTCGTGACAGAGCTATTATACTTGACGGAGGAGGAGTTCTCCAGAAGTTGTGGTTTCGTTAATGAAAATCCTGGTTTGAGCTGAGTCTTTGACCTTTGTGTTTACCTCATGATTGAGATGGGTTGCTTGATAACTTAGGTATAATTATGGGCTTATACATAAGTGAGGTTTATCTGTTAAGATCCTTCTTTTTGGTTATCTGTGTTGGATTTAGTGAGACCTTGAGGATCTTGGGGTCCCTACTAAGTATCGTTATACTCACCCCTGCACGGGCTATGCCCACACCATGTTGTGTTGGATGCAGATGACGGAAAACGCTGATAGAGACCGAGTGTATGAAGACTGTATGGTACCCGGAGGTGGACATCACGACGAGCCAGTACCCGGAGGTGGAATTCCCGACAATACGGTACTCGGAGGAGGTTGGCGGGAGAGAGAATTGATGAGTCTATTTGAGCCTACCCTTCATGTGGGGTCTGAGGTGGACGACCCAGGAGCTGCTTCTATCTTCCAATTGTTTTTCTTTTTTGTTGTACTTCCATTCAGTTGTAGCTATACTTTTCAGTTGGGTTTGTATTCTGGCCCATTTACCCTTCAGCACTTTCTTTTATACATAGTGTATTACTTCCGCTTGTACTCTGGATGGATGTGTTTATGTTTTATAAAGGCAATTCCTTCCCAGTTATCGGGATTTACGCCTTGGGTTCTAGTTGACATCCCCTGGCCTATGGAAGGCGGGCATGGGGTAGTCACGACACGGGCCCCGAGGACGGGTTGTGACACAATCCATAGGGTAAGTCTTCTTTTATGGTTATTTATGGTTGTTTTTTCATAGATATACTTTCCTCCCTTTCTCAATTTCAGATATCTAGTTTTTTTGAGGAAAAATACAAGGGATGTAATGCTATAAAAATGGTTATACTTGGATTTTTTATTGAAAGGGGAGAGATCTAAGGAAGGTTATTGGATATGAAAGCATGTTTTATGGCCATTTTTGTTCCCTTTTTTTGTTCCATAATTCTTATGGTATATATATTCACTCACAAATAAGATTCTTAGTCCATGAAGATCTTATTTTAAAATGGGTTTTTTGATTGAAAATTTTAATTTAATTTTTATCAATGCTTAATGGAAACCCTAATTATTGATGACTTATGAAAATATTAAAATTGGGTGTTTTGGTGGATGGTGAATGTGGTAACATGATATTAAAATATTTGATTGGATTGAACGAATGGAAAAGTGAATTAAATAAAATATTAGTTTTTTTAAAATTGTATTTTTGAATAATTTTCAGTAAAAGATATTTTTATATAAATTGTTGAATTCGTTTATTTGGAATGTGTTTTGGAGTAAATTTTTGGTGTGTATTCAAGTGCATTATAAGGGATAAGGGAATTATTTCCCCTATCATTTCTATGATGGATAATGATATTAATTTCCCTCGTCTAAATGGGATGAATACAGGTATGAAGTTAACCCTATAATTTTTGTGATGGATAATGGTGTGATATTTCCCTCATCAAAATAGGGTAAATAAACATATTATGATTCCCTCATCATTATGGGAGGGATAATGGTATGAACATTGCACCATAAAAATTGGATGGATAAGGGTTTGAAGTCCCCCCCTCCCCATTTATTCTTGGATGGATAAGGGTGTGCAAAATCCCCTGTTAGAATGGTTCACTAAGTGATGTTTTAGGGAAAGGGTTGCTCACAAATCAGGAGCTTATAGAGGTCAATGGATTGAATTATTAATATGTGGAATGAAATGGATAATTCAAAAATGGAATTTGTGGAATGGTTGTAAATTATTTTCTACTTTCTTTCTATGGAAAATAGTTTTGGTTTGAATTTTTTTTTCATATAAATATTTTGGGTTTTGATAAACTGTTTTAATTTATTAAATTATCTTATAAAAATGTGATTACATATTCTATAATAGTGACATTAGATGGGAAGTCATTCTAGAAAAGCATAATTTTTTTCATTACTCGCCCCTTATTTGGCACTTGGGAGCCTTTTTAGATAATGATAATAGAGACACAAGAAAAGGTAAAGTATCTCTCTTATTTATTGGTTCTTTGTGATACTTGGGGATATATTGTTGATTTGGATCATGGATAATATTATGATATTTGGTGTTTTATTTGGTTTTATTTGGGTATGGTTTGTTTTCTTTCATCTTTGTATTTTGATGTTAGTTGACACCTGTTTTGGTACGTGGTTGTAGGGTAGTTATTATATTAATGATAATAATATGAGCTTTTTACATTTTTATCATGAATTATGTAAGAAAATGGTTTGTCACCAGACCTTAAGTGTATTTCCCCAAATTCTAAAGGCTGCTTATTTGTAGTGAGGGACATGGTATGATAATGGGGAAACTATGATCTTTTTTGAAAAGTAAAAACATAAAAAAATAGTAAATATTATTCGAAGTAATAATACAATAAAACAGATGTAATGAGTGGAGTACTGATAGTAATTAAACTACTGGAGCATATATAAAATAATCTTGTCACATCTATCTTGGAAATAATCCAAAAAACGTCACAATGCTAGAAATACAATACTAAATGAATGTATATAAAATCAATATTCTCTAATAGCATCGCAAGTCCTAGCATGGTCCCATGCTCTCCAGCTCCAACAACAGTCATGTACTTGATGATGAAGGGTGCTTTACCTTATCTATTCCTCCAACCATGTAATCTGTTGGTGTCAAAAATCATGACCCAAATAAGGTGTGAGACAAATCCTAGTATTCAACAACCAAATGATCTGTGCTAAAATTTCAATGCATATATATAGTAGGTAATATGATAAATGAATAAATAATGAAGTATGTACTCAAAATTAATCAATCCTACAATTTCTAATTAAATTCATTTACATTTATTAATTATTAAATACATTTAATAATGGGCCCTTAAGATTTATCGTATGATCTATATCCCCCTTTGTAATAGTAACAACAGACGTCTTAGAAGACCATCTAAACAATCTTGTAAGACAGAGTCCATGCTAGTGAATTGGCTTTCAGACTCACCACAATCATTCATCTATTCAAAACAACCATCTGGGAAATCTCTCATAGTCAAAACCCTTTGGTTTAACATGTCTCTAATCAATTACAAATGACCACCTAGGTATATATAACAGTCAGTACCCATGGATCAACATGTAATTAATAAATTAATAAAATACCTAGAGGTAGCTCTCACGGTCAATACCCCCTGGGTCAAAATGGCATAAGTAATCCTAAAATTCATTCAGGGTAGCTCTAATGATCAATAACTTAGGGTCAAATTCTACATCAACACTCTCATTGACCTGTGTTATAAACATTGATACCCCATAGTTTTATTGGTACAAGGCTCTCACGATCTATTGAAATATCATCATACACATCATAACAAGGAAGCTCATGTAATATATAACTAAAAAATTGATAATATTCACATGAATATCCCATGAAATTCATATAATCAATCAAACTACATCAGATTCAACTCAATACATTGAAACAATGTGCATTAAATAGGCATCGTAGGCCAAATGAAAATAAACTATCAAATTAGGGAAGTAAACCCATGGGATGTCCCTTAAACAAGTCATCTAATCTTATTCATAAGAAATAACAATTTCCAAAGCAAGTAAACCATAGTAGGTATTAAACAGGGTTAAATTCCAAATTATGCAATACCCTAAACATGGGTATTCCTCACATTAAGCATATATAGTCGAAAGACAATCGACGAAAAGCACAAAGAACATACCTTGATGTCGTATGATCATCACACTTGAATGTCGACTCTTGAATTGGACTAGGAAGTTGTAGATCTATAAAAGAGTTAAAATGATCAACCCTTTATAACTCAAGAGAGAGGAGAAATTTGGAAGTGCAGCTCTAGGGGAAGAGAGAAACCACTGTGTCAATCCAATGCATCCATTGGCATCTCAATCAGAACACACATGGGGAACTTGGAGGAGCACAATGTTCTTCAGCATTCTATAACTCTCATATATGAATCACGAGGAGAATAAAGGCGTTATGGATGTGAGGTGTTTCCCAACACCAATTTAACAAATAAAAAATAAAAGTGCATGGTTTGTTCATTTAATGCTTATATCGTGTACTAGCCTCAATTGACCCACACTTCAGGCAGTATCCCAATTCACCTACAGATCCATGTACCAGGCCGTTACATGACTAGTACAGAGCTAAATGCGAAAACTAGGTATTCAACATGCACTCAAAAGAACAAGGCATGTACTTAGAAAATTTTCATTTCTTCTAGTTTTTTCTATAAAACACCGAAAATCAAGATCCATTCTTGAAATGATGATCCGGGTTCATACAAACTTTCCACTTAAATAAATTTATCCCCGAATTTCCCTTCCATGGATGGGGATGAAGAAGTTTCAAATAACTCAGAACAATGTGATCGTATTTTGGCCCCCATCCCCTAAGTCTATTCTTGTAATTTCATGTGATTCTATATCATACATACTATAGGAACATAACGACCACCAAAAAACTTTGAGTAGGAATCCATAAACTAAATAGGGTGATCCTCCAAGGTTGTATCCACCTCTAACTCAACCTCCTCAATATGAAAAAAGTGAGGCAGGTCTGAAAAGTAATGTTGTAGCATATAAATATGAATGATGTTGTGCATATTATCGTTCCTATGAGGTAACATCAAATGATAGGCATATATCTCGACTCTCTCCAACACCTCAAATGGCCCAACATATGATGGTGAGTTCTTTCCCTCTCTCTTAATACTCTTATACCCTGCCCTCGGTGTGTCATGTTAGAAAACATAATCTATGAACTCAAACTCCAGAGGTCATCTTCATCAATCAGCATAAGATTTTTGGGGCGATTTTGTAGTATCCATCCTGTTTTGAATCAACTCCACTTTATTAGTAGTCTCATAGATAATGAGAGGTCCCCATATAGCTGTTTTCCTACCTGTAGCCAACAAAGGGGTGATCGACATGGCCTGTCGTACAAAGCCTCATAAGGTTAATTCTAAATAGTCACCAAAAAATTGTTATTGTAGATAAACTCAGCTATAGATATGTGTCTTTACCAAGAGCCCCCATAATCCATGATGCATGCTCGAAGAAGATCCTACAAAAAATGAATCATGTGCTCGGACTAGCCATCTCCCTGGGGATGGTTAGATTTTCACAGAAGTACCTATATACATAAAGCCCTAAGTAGTACCTTCCATAAATGAGATGTAAATCGAGCATCCCTATTGAAAATGAGAGAGTTTGGAACCCCATGAAAATTTATAATCTCTCATATTTAAAACCTCCCAATCTCATCAACAACGAAGGTTTCCTTCATCATCTAGAAATGTACACCCTTCGTGAGTTTTTCAACAACAACCCAAACTGCATCATTTCATTGTGGTTATATCATTAAACCGGTCATGAAATCCAATGCAACATCATTCCACATCCACTCAGTATGGTTAATTTCTTCAAAATCACATCGGGTATTTGATGTTCTTCATTCACCAACAAACAGGGGGATCATCTCATAACAAAACCTGTAACATCCCTCTTAATTCCTGGCCACTAATAATGAAGGTGGAGATTTATATATATATGGATGACACTAGAACGAACTTCCAATAATGAGGAATGAAAATCCCACCTCAAATCCTTATGTATATCTTCTGAAACCGATACACATCCATGAAAACACAAAATCACATCCTTTCTTATGGTCCTCCCAAGAGTAGGGTCCTCTTCTATCACACCCTCCCGTAGGACTAGGCCTTCGGAATCTAATAGATGCATCATTCACACATTGTTTATTAGAGTATAGGTAACACCTATTGAAGAAAGAGATGTATTCCATGGTATATCATGTGCCTCCAAATGCATCTTAGAGAATAGATACATAAGCTTCCACTCACTATTGACCTTTTGAACATCATGTATCTAAGTCCTCATACTCAACTCATTAAACACTTTGTTTTCATTCCCATGCATTTAATAATGATAAATGTCAAAAGACAGAAGCTACTCAACCAACATTCCTTATCTCAAATTCATATAAAGCTGAGTAAACATATACTTGAGACTATTGGTTAGGGTATAAAACAAAATGATCCCCCAAGAGTTAATGTCTCCAATAGATTAAATCTTAAAAAATTATAGCTAACTCGAGGTCTTGCATCGAGTAGTTCCTCTCATGTGGCTTCAACTTCCGAGACTCGTATGCAAAAACTACTTCCCTAGGAATAAGCACTGCTCCTAGACTGATAATTTATTGATCACAATATACTATGTAACTCATTCCTGACTCTATAAAAATCAATATCGGTGCGGAAGTCAACATCTCTTTCAGTTCTATAAAGGCATAATCACTTGAATCTGTCCACAAGTACTTCACTCCCTTCTTACTCAGGCCCATCAGTGTCACTGGAAAGTGTAAAATGTTTGTTATAAAGAACCTCTAGTAACCATTCATCCCTAGAAAAATCCACACCTCAAAAATTCTCTTTGGTTACTCCCATGAAACAACTGCTCTCACTTTATCAGGGACTACTGATACTTTTGTCTTTGAGATGACATGAACTAAGAAGTGAATATGGTCCATTAAATTGAGGAATTTTGAGAGATAAACATATATCTAATTCTCCCTTGGTGTACTCCATACGATCTCACGATGGGCGGCATGGTCGTGTCGACAGTAAGAGTACACCAAGATATCATCAATGAAGACTACCTCAATAGAATCATGTACGGATGGAACACTCGGTTAATCAGTGCCAACAATTTTTCTACGACGTTCATGAGATCAAACCTTATAACCAAATACTCATATAGACTATAACTGCATCAAAAGGTTGAAATAGGTGTATCTAATGGTATAACGTGCAACTAATGATAATCGGATCTCAAGTCATTCTTCAAGAAGACACAGGCTCTTCGAATCTGATCAAATTGATCATCAATAATATAAAAGAGATACCAGTTCTTGACAATAAACTAGATCAAATTTAGATAATCCACACAATTTTGGATGGTATTGTTCACATTTATTGCAAAAACTATAGGATAACCCAAAGGAGGTGTATTGGGTCACATGAAACCCTCTACCTTCAACTCCTCTAACTGCATATTGATCTCCTATAACTCTGGGGTAGGTATCCTATAAGTAAGAATGGACACTGGTGCAACTCATGGAACACGATCAATAGAGAAATCTACCTCTATCCTTAGAGGTAAACTAGAAATTTCCCATGGAAAGACATATCTTAAATTATCCACCACTTGAGGAAAATCTATTCGTAAATTCCCATTTTCATCTATACATAAACTAGAAATCTAGGGTGTAATTACTCCCAACCCATGATGCTTGGTTATAACTCTCCTTTCATAGACATCCCATTGGACATTTTGTAGAAAACACATGCCATATAGTAACGTGAAAGTTAACCTGTAGTGATAACAATCAAAAAATGATTGAAAAGAGACTAACCTGTCCATTTTGAAAATAAAATCAAAGCCTTTCATCTCTAAGACATAGAGGTCCCATATGAAGTGACACACTCCAACCGCAAGAGGGGACACCTTGCACTAACATACACTATCCATCCTAACCCCAATGGATTTTCTAACATCATAATACCCCCATATGTAATGAAACATAGACTTATTCTCTCCAAAACAACAATGATATTAAACTATGGAATGAACCTATATCAAAAAAAAAAGAAGCTAAAACTGAGTAAAATAGAATCATTCCTCCAACTGTAGAGGCTCTGGGATCCTGCTCCTACTATGTCTACTCCTCTACAAAATTTGGACTTGTAATACAACCCTACAACCCTAATTGATTACCCAGAGCCAATCCACTCTACTGTCGCTGAAACCCTGACATTTGGCTACCACAGACACAACCACCTCCTCATCCTGAACGACCAAATGTATTACAATTTCTTAACTGAGGAGAAATATGTGGTCCTTCTCTTGAATGTGGAGTCCCGAATGATCCCCACTCACCATCTTCTAGTGAGGAAAACTGTCAAAAATGATTAATATGATCCATCTGGACTCATGATTGGTAATCAAATGTGTATCTCATTTTCTGAGTTCTCAGGTGAACACTCTTACCGAACTAGTAACACCTCACTCAGCTTCATGAAGATACATATTAGATACTAGAATCACTCCATGAAGGATCCTTATAGTGCTTCCTATTGTCAAATGATGGATTACTATCCATGGATGCCATCCCGCCCTAGCATGCAGCTCTAAACTCTCTCAGATTGTGATCGATTTTCAGCTTCAGGTTCACTATATCCATCCCCATAGTTAGCCTGAAAAAAATCACCTGTGATCAGTTGTCATACCAGAGACCATCCTGAATCTACCTAGCCAATGATAACTCATCACCTCCTAGAACAGGTGTGTAGTGATGTTGCTTTGTGAATCAAGAAGAATAATCAATCACTGAAAGAGAGATCTAATCAAATTTCATGAACTCTAGGGCACGATCAACCCTCAATTTCATGGGGTAGGATAAATCATAAAATCTCATTTGAAAATATTCCCAATAAATATCCCAATGACTTCCCGCTTGTGAGATAACATCCCACCATCTCTTGGAGGAATCACATAGCATGTACGTATCAGGCATCAACGTACTCTTTGGCAGCATCTCCAGATTTAAGATAATGGGAAGCATGACCTCAAAACATGAATCTGTAGCCTTTGGTCCCTCGTTCCCTTATATTGTTGGATGATCTATCTACTAGATCACTTCTATCAACCTCTTCCAAAGTTGGGGTATGATGTGATTCTCTCTTAAAAGTCCACATCATTCTCATAAATCCTTCACAGAACATTGCTTCAGCACCTCTGTATGGTATTATAGCTAGTTCTAATATTGGAATAATGGGATGTTCTACCAGTAGTACCTAATCTACCATTTTGTATGTTTGATCATTTCCATATACCTAGAATACAACTGGAGGAAATCTTGGTGGCCTTACTCAATGAGGTCAAGGACACACCACAGTTCAAGAATATCAATCACAATATAAAAGTTCAAGAGCCGAACATGATAATGATTGAATTCATGTTTTAAAAGATAGGGTTACACAATGTGTATAAACTCTACATGAAGTTCTCATTTATGATTTTAACATGTCATGTTTATTTTCCAAACTTGTTCATGTAACACACATACGCACCACGTGTTCCTCCTAATGCAGGGCGTGTAATTTAATTTTCCCTCCCAGTAAATTACATCAACATGGATAGAACTACCCAGTTATCTCCATGGAAACACTACATGTCATGTTCACCCTATACACATTTTGTGCAACAAATGTTTCATCCAATCGTGTCATTGGTCACACAGTAGGATCCACTGTTCTGGACAACGCGACATGTACTCTCAGTACACGACATGTTCCACCAAATAATTCACAAACCTTTTTCTATACTCACACAGTCAAGTCACAAGTTCAAAAAATACATGACATGTAAATATGATTCTTGGTGTGTACATAAGAAATGTCAATTATTCAAGAATAGTAGAACACAAGGCATGAGTTCATAACACCACACGTCGTGTTGACTAGTTTTTTGGATTGTTTGCCTACGAAATTTCTTTTTAACCATTAAGAGCATAATTTTTTTCCAATAAATGACAAATTATAACACACAGGAGCCCATACTACCCATTAAAAATTATTTTTCATTCTTTCCTACATCATTTGTTGACCATGTTCAATTAAAGTTGATACATGGTCCACCATATTATGATAGAAGAGGGGCTATGACACCTCATGGAACAATTATTGGAATCTAACCAATTAAAACTTTACATATTCCAATAACATATCAAAATATTAGGTACTCTATCATGGAATATATCACAACCACATGCATATACTTAACACCATCTATCACAACATCATGCATTCAGTAATGAATCATAAATGGCGTGATGAGATTGCATGACATGTGATTTTTAAAGATGTTCCTATATGATTAATGAGATGGAACATGCTCATCTCAACGAGTTTCCATAGAAATATGAACGCAATGATTTAAATCATAACTACAAAAAATAATTGAATCACCCAAATTTGAAATCAAATCAACTGTAACAATTTCAAATCCAGAAAAATTGAAATATTTGAGGTTACTTTTTATTTCCCTATACGCGGGTTATCTACTCCTAGTAAAAACGTATTACCAAATATCTATTACTTCCTATAACAATATATAAACTCTAAATAGTATGGAATACCAAAAAAAGAACACCTTTGATACCACTTTGTAACATCCTGGACCCATGTGCCACCCTAAAGTTCCCCGAACCCGGTTGGTCACATAGCCTCAAGCACATTTCTCAAAATGTCGTAGGGTGCCAACTAGCACTGAGGGATAAGGTTTGATAATGGAAAAACATAGACATCTTTGTAAAAGTATACATTGTGGGAAAAACCTATATAGTAGTGGAATCAGTAATACTATACAAAAAAAGTAAACAATGGAAGACTGATAGTTATAAAATTAATAGAGTATATATAAATGTTGCATGTGACATATGACAAAGAAAGAAACCAAAAAAGTCACAGTGCTATAAATACAATAATAAACCAAAGTACAGAAAATATTTAAACTCCAACAGAATCTCAATCCCTAGCTTGTTCCCATGATCTCTAGCTCCAATAGTTTCCAAGTACGTGATGAAGAAGGGCACTTGAAATTATATATACCTACAACCATATAATCTTTTTGGTTCCAAAAGCATGACTCAAATAGGGTGTGAAATGAATCCCAGTAGGAAAACAAAAAAAAATTTGTGCCAAAATTTCAGGGCATATATATAGCATGTAATATAAAAAATGAATTAATTAACTATAAATTACTCAATATTAAACAATCCTACAGTTTCTAATTACATTCAATTACATTTATTAATTATTCAATCCATTGAATAATGAAATGTCAAGATCTAGACTAAGCTCTATATCCCCGTATGTAATCGTAAAAACAGACATCTCAAAAGACCATCTAAACAATCAAGTCTGACTATGTCTATTATTCTTCTTTGGGTGGGTGAGTCACCACAATCATTAAATTATTCACAATAACACTTTCCAAAATTTCTCATGGTCTAAACCCATTGGTTTAACAAGGAACTAATAAATTACAAATTACCACTTTAGATTCTCCAATAGTCAATACCACAGGGTCCACATGTCATCAATAAATTTACAAATGACTTTTAGGTTTCTCTCATGGTCAATACCCCCAAGGTAAACATTGCATAAATAATCATAAATTACCTTCTTGGTAGATCTCACTATCAATAACCCTGGGTCAGGTTCTATACCATGGATCTCACATTCTAATGTAATATACCTGGACAGCCCCATTGTTTTCCTGGTCCAAGGCACTCACATTCCATTGGATGATCAACACAAAGATCATAACAAGGACACACATGAAATCTATTACTATTACATGACTAACATTCACATGTAAAATATATTAAATTCATATAATAAATCAAACACCATCTTAAAAACTCAAGGGATATAACCTAGGTACACCTCTAAGGTATCCTAGGGAAAATGACCATAAACTATAAATCAAGGGAAACACAACCATAGGGTATCCCTTAAACGAGTTATATAATCTTATGTATATTTAATCACACTTCCTCAATCAAAAAAACCATAGAAGTTATTAAAAATGGTCAAATTTTAAAAATACTCAATATTCAAAACAGGTTAATTTGCCACTTTGAGCATATATATTCCAAATCCAATCAACAGAAGGCACAAACCACCTACCTTGATGTCGTATGATCAACACTCTTGATAATTAGCCCTTGTAGCAGACAAGAATGGAGTATATCTTTAAAAAGGGTAAAAATGACCAACCCTCAATAACTAGTGAGAGTGGAGAAATCAGGAAGAGATATTCTAGTGGAAGAGACAACTCATCGGTGGGAATCCAACACATCCAGAAGCATCTCAATCAAATATTATATAAAAATACAAGACAAACACAATGATCCTAATCATTCTATCACTCTCCTATATAAAACATGTGAAGAAGAAGGTTGTTCTAGACATGAGATTCAACCCCACAC
This sequence comes from Viscum album, assembly GCA_963277665.1. Lineage (NCBI taxonomy): Eukaryota > Viridiplantae > Streptophyta > Magnoliopsida > Santalales > Viscaceae > Viscum > Viscum album. Next base: position 687,064,081 of record OY728119.1, on the reverse strand, counting down.
CGATTTATGAAATAAAAATAAAACTACATGGCATGTTCATTTAATATACATGTTGTGTACTTGTCAAGACAATGAGTAGGGGTGGGATGTTATAAGTTGTATTATCTTGATTGGTCCTTGAATTTCAAGTTGTATTAGTCTTGATCAGTATTTTACTTTTTTGTCTTTTCATTGTCATGTGGTTAAAATTAATAATGGTTAATTCCTTCTGTATGGTTGGAATAATAGAGAAGGATTGTCTGGACATGAAATGTTGATAATAAAAAGTTGTATATTGACATTTTCTGTTGAACTTTAACATACCAATGAGTGGGTAAATAAGTGTTTTTAGAGACACTAATAAGAAATGTAATCCCATTGTAATGGGTTTATCCCGTGAGACGAGAATGTTCGGCATCATAGAAATGAGTTCACAGATTGTATTTTTCATTATAAGTTGTAATATAGGATTCGGTACAAAATTTTTTAATTTCATAAAAATTATTTTAGTTTTTTTCTACTGATAAATTTTTAAAAGGAAAGATATTGTTATTTTGAAAATGATACAATTATCAAAAGCATGGGGAAATTTTAAAAAATGTTTGAATGTGTAAAATATTGAGTCTTGTAAAGTAATGTTGTTATATATGATGTGGTAAATTTTTAAAGTTTTAATAATTAAATTTCTATGGAGTGTTTTTTATTTAATTAGTTATGTTTGTAGAAATGGAACATGTTATGAGTAGGAGAAACCAACTAGAAGAAGAAACTGAGAATGCGGTTCCACCCGAGCCATAATTGAACAAACAGTTGGTTCAAAGAATCATTATGGAATTTCAAATCATTAATTACATGATTCAACCATATACTATTTCCATGATATATATTCACTACTATATATTCAAGTAGAGGAAGTAGGTTTTTATTCATAAGAGGTAGTGGGAACCCTAAAATTTATAGATAGAGGAATAGGGCAACCTATTTTTGAGGATGTGGACAACATCAGAATCAAACAGATGCATCAATGAATCTTCTTCTTTGACCGAGAATAGAGTAGGGTTTTTTAGTGTGGTTAACTGAATCACATATTGTTTGAGTGTGCAAAATTACCTATATCGATCAATAATTACAATGAGATGGTGCATCCTCAATGTTATTATTGGATTTCTCTATGTTAGAGTGTTCAAGACATGTATCATATGCCGCAGATGTCATATGATTTGATAGGACGAGAGAACCAGAAAAATACTCATCAACATAACTGATCTAGACTTAGTGACTCTAGGAATACCATGACTCCCCATCAAGGGAATTCTGAATGTGGGGAAAAATTAAAAAGTTTCACAAGAAATAAATTATGTAGATCTTAGCTGGTTATTGTGGATGACTAATTTGAACCATCGATGATGGGAGTTAAGCTCCTTCTGAATTCAACTATTATGTAATTTTTTTATATAGGTAAATATCATTCCTTTATTTTATATCATTCTGTTTATTTATTCTGTTTAAATGATTATATGATGCCTTCTATGTTGAAACTTCAAACTCCATAGGTTCGTAGAGAATGTTGATCCTAGGTTTATAAACAATGTTATATATATTTGTGGATCCAAGATGATATGGGAATTATCTATTCTTGATATTAATGTCTAATATAAAATCATGGGTATAGATTGGTTGAGTATGTTTATTGATCACATTGACTATTATAACTGATTGGTTAGTTTTTATACGGATGATTGAATCAAGATTCACTTTAGAGGGGACAAGAATGTAAAGGCTTGTGAAACATGATTTTTGGCACCATCAGTATGAATGATCTTGTAACAGTTGGAAGAATTTACTTTGGAATCAATAGAGGATATTGAGAATAGATTTTTTCTAGTGGTTCCTGATGTGTTTCTAGATGACAATATAGATAATTTCTCCTGGTTTACAATACAAGGGTAAGTGTATTTTATGATTTATCTACTTCTCGGGACTAGTAATATCTCACTTTTATCTTAATGAATGAAAATAATAGAGTTAATGTGGTTGAAGGTGTATTTCGATGTTCTGTACTGAAAACAATTCATTCATTTGATCTCATATTAGAAGGAAGAACAAGTATTGTTTTACAAAATGGAAAATGTAACTCATTAACTATGTGTGTATTATGACAAGAATAAAAATTTATGATAAAAATTAGTAACCGCTTTCATTCATTAATGATGTATTTGATTAATTGAGGGGAGATCACTGTTTCTCTAAGATTTAATTTCAATAATGATATCACCAATTACATGTTTGGAAGTAGGATATTCAAATGACAGCTTTCAAATGTAGATATGACAATTATGAATATGTGGTAATGTCATTGAAAATTAAAAATTTACTATTAATATCTATGATGTTGATGAATTAGATGTTTTAATGGTATCATGATTCATTTGTGGTGGTGTTTTTGGAAGAAATATAGGTGCATTCAATGCATGGGTGGATCATGAACAACACTTGGCGACAATGTTGGGAATATTGAGAGTTCATCAATTGTATTACAAATTATAAAAGTGTAATTTTGGGATACAATACATACATTTCATTGTCCATGTAATCTCTTAAATAGATCTTTCTATGGATCTATAAATGATAGAGGTTGGTATCTTTTGGAAACCGCCAAATAATGTCATCATGATACATAGTATCCAAGGTTTAGTGGGATATTACATAAATTTTTTTTGTGAATTTTCATGACTAGATATCCATATGATAACTATGAAAAGGAATAATGTTATGATCAAGTGGGATTATGAATCTCAAATGTTTTTTCACGTTCACAATGTTCTCCTAACATTATAACTAATCTTGATTTTTTTGGAATTAGGATAATGGTAGGTAGTGTATTTTGAGGCTTCAGGATCTGGGTTAGGATGTGTTCTCATGCTTGGAGTTCATGTAATTTTATATGTATTAATATAGTTAAAAATTCATGAGAATAACTACCATTTTTTTTATTTTACTGACGTAGTTCATGTTTTGATGGCATGACATCACTACCACTTTGGTGAAATATTTTCTATGTTTATATAACCTAAAATCCTGAAACATAATTTCTCACAAAAGGATTTGAATCTGATAAAAATAATATTGGTTTGTTATCTAGAAAGATATGACTTCGATTTTTTTATAAACCTATTAAAAGAAATTTGGTAGAAAATTGATTATGTATAAATTCATATTCTCAGTTACCAAAAGAGATTTTAGACGAAGGATTGTTGATTTGGGTGACATAATAAATTGGTCTGGAATGTATTAACTGAGGTGATGCTATATATTTATTCGTAGTTTTATTCTTTCATTAATTGTTTGAGATAATTAATTGGGAACAAACATTAGATTAATTATAAATTTTGATAAGGACAAAAATTAATGGTGGGGAGACCATTGAGGTCTGGAAGCTCGATAAGAGTTTTTTGGGTTTCAAAGATATTAGGATGTACCACTTTCTTTTTAGAAAAAATAGCATCATTACTACCACAATTAGAGTTGGGCTATTCATCATGGAATACAAAAGTTGTATAAGTAATTTAAATTTTTGTTTCTGAGATTCAGTATGAAAATAATGTGGCTGAGTTTTTTTCATGATGCTTATCTTTTTAGCAGTTTAAGGATGAACATCTATGACCTGTAGGTATATTACGGTCTTTACCTATAACTTTATTGAAATTAGAGTAGATAGACATGTATTTTTTCACAACTCATCCATGAATTTTTTGGTTACATGATTAAATGTGGTTGAAAGTGAATAAGCACACAAATCTGGACCATTTCATGCATATTCATGAATACATATGATGGAAGAAATTCAAAAAGTCTATATAAGAGATGTGGTATAAATGCATGTAAAATGAATTTTGATAGCTTCATATGGAATCTTTATATTTACATCATGTTTTAGAGAATTCATAACATAATATCTTGGGAATCAATTGTTTGTGAGTTTGTCATATCACCCTGAGACAGATGGATAATCCGAATGGTCAATAAAAACATTGGAAGGCATGTTTCAGGCCAGTGAAATGGATTTTGTTGGCTCATGGGAGGAGCACATACTATTTTTTTGTTATCATATGACAATACATATCCACTTTTAATACATATATATCCTTTTAAATAATTGTATGTGAATATTTTTTTATCCACTGTGTTGGTTAGAAATAGGTGAGACTTCACTGGTTGGGACACGCCTTGTCTAAGAGACAACAAATAAAATTTAGTTGTTCTGGAAATGGATGGAGACCACTCATAGTTTTCATAAATCATATTTTGATGATCATCGATGAACATTGTCTTTCTAGGTGAGTGAACATGTGTTCTAGAGGATCCCTCTCATGCTTTGGCATCATTTTTTGGGGATGCATGGCATTTTATCTGATCGATAAATACGCCCTTATTTAGATACTTGAATCGGTTAGTGATGTGGAATATTAATTTTATTTTTCTAAATAGTTCAATGAAGTGAATAATTTGTTTTACATATCTTGGTTTAAAAAGTATCATTCTGATCCTGACTATGTGATTCAATGGGATATTGTTAACCTAGAGCTGTATGGTTCCCCTGTACATGTGCTATTAGGGAGTGTGGATAGGAGAGAGAAATTCTTGCATTGAAAAATCATCGGTTTACTATGGGTTTTGAGGAAACATGGTATGATTATTTTAGAGAAAATGGGAATGGGAGAAGAAAAATGTTGAGAAATGGCACGAACACTTTCTAGAAAATAGTGGTTTTTTACTTTTTAGGGATGAGAATATCAATAGTGGAGAAAATGTAGAACCCTCATTTTCAAGAAAATAACCCTTTCATTATTATTATTATTATTACTAATTATATAGAGTGTTTGAGTGTTGTTTAACAGGGTTTGGAAAACTTATGGAATGTTTTTTTGGGATTTTCTAATGCTTCATATCCAGTAAATGGTTTTTGGAAACCATGAAATTCATATAGGAAACTGTACATAGTGAGACATGACCCAATCGGAAGGGATATGTTTATGCGTACAATTTTTGGAATCTTTATGGCCATTATTGAGAAACCATGAAATGAGGGATAGAGATATTTATCATTTTTGGCACATAGTGTTTCTAACCATGTGGTCCAACCGTCTGAGGGTACCGTTTAATGTTGAATCTGGGGCATGTTTTCCACATTGTCTGTATAACTGTGCAACTATCCATGAACAGTTTAATAACAAGATCCCAAAAATTGGATATGGTTTGAGATCGACATTAAACCCATATTTTTTACTCCAAATTTCTCCTAACTCAATATTTCATCCTAGCAGTGGTTTTAGAACCATTCCCATCAAATTGGATGTGATTCAGATAGATTTAATGGTTCATTGAAGCATGATTCACATGGTATGTCTTCATTTATGAGGGTTTTTGTGGTTTTTTGTGTATATCTACTTTCCTCCCCCTCTCAGATTCCATAATATTGTATTCTACAGATAGAACTATTGTTTCTATCGAAAAACATGATAGTATTTTGTTTCAGAATTATATTATTAGATATCTAGGGTTGGTTATTGGGTATTCAACCCGATTATGTAGGTGTTTTAGTAGGGTTTTTCATTTCTTTGATAATTCTTGAAGAAAGTGGATTCACACACAAATAATATTCATTTAACCAAATGGCATGGATTCAAATTGTCTACTTTTATTGAAATTTTTTGTGAAATGGTTTTGAAATTACTTAATAAAACCCTTCTTAATTAATAATTAACAAATTGCGAAATTTTTCTGTTTTTGGGGAAGGTGAATTTCATAGCATGATTTACTTATGATGAATTTAAATTGGTTTTTTGGTTTTGATGCATGTAATAGTGTTTTAATTAAAGGGTTTCTTTTATTTAAATGGGTTGTTGGAAAGTATTTCAATAAAATAATTGTTTTATTGAAATGGATTAAATTGTTGATTTGGATTTTTTTTTGGACAAATGGTTGGCTTATGTTCATGTGAACCTAGACAGAAAAGGGTATGATGTTTCCCCCGTAATTATTGTGACGGAGATGGGTATGAATTTTCCCCTATTAAAATGGAAAATATAATTGTATGAAGTTCCCTTATATATTTTTGGATTGATAAGGGTATGAAATTTCCCTAATAAAAACAGAACAGAAAAGGGTTTGATGTTACCCTTAGCATTCTGGGATGGATAATGGTATGAAAATTCCCCCATAAAAATTGGATGGATATTGGTATGATGTTTCCCCCATAATTATCAGATTGAAAATTTTATGAAATTTCCCCAATCAAAATGGTTTACTATATGATGGATTAGTTAAAGGACGACTTGGCACTCAAGAGTTTTGGTAGTCCATTAATGGATTTTTGGTTAGGTGGAATTAAATGGATGGTTCCATAATATGATTTTTGTAATGGGTTTAAAGTATTTTTTAGAATAATTCAATAGAAAATATATTTTTTTTGAAAATTATTCTTCTTAGAAACAATTTTTTTTTGTGATAAATGGTTTTAATTTTTTTGTATAATTTTTATAAATAAATTCCCTTATATTAATGTGAAAACGTGTTCTTTCTTTATGTTGTGATTTTGGAAGTCATTTGGGAAAATCATACTGAGTTTACATACTCACACATACTCTTTCAATATGGTGCGTTTTATATGTTTTTCATCAAGATAGAGGAAAAGTTACTGTATCACACTACATTACTGGTTCTTCAGGATACTTTTTTTATTTTGGAGTTCGATCATGGGGCATGGTGGGAACTTTGGTGTTTGTATTGGTGTCGTTGAGTTTGGTTGGTCTTCTTTCCACTTTGTATTATTATGTGAGATATCTTCCTCTATGGTAATATTTTGTAGTTTTTTGGATATAAATAGCATTACATTGTTTTTATTTACATTGTTATCATGAATTTTGTAGTAGTATTCTGTTATGAAAAGGTTTTTATTGTTTTTTTTAGTTCTAAAAGAGAAAATATTCCCCTAATATTTTTGAGGCCTTGGTTTTTTTTCCATCCTTTTGTTCCTTGTAGATATCCATTAAGTCCATGAAATTTACTATATACATGTCCTAAAAATTTGGAGGGTAATGTTGTTATATAACATCCTATATTTCAATAGTTTCTAAGAAACACCACTCATACATATGTGCAGAATACAACCTCCACAAAGATGAGTATTTTATATTTCATAACTACCTTACAAAGATATGTATAAAAGTGTATTTAATGTATGAATATTGTATATGTATAGACATAATTATTAAAAAAATATGATTTGAAACAATGACCAATGTTAATATAATGGAACAGGAAAATGAAAACATGTTTGAGAAACATAAATGTTAACACTTCTATAGTATATTTTAAAAAATAATAATGAGTTAATAGGTAAAAAAATTACTTAGATAAAAATCATTAATATTGAAAGATATATATATGTATATTTTATAGATGAATAATTAATATAAATTTTTATACCGGAGGACGAAATGCCTATGACCAATAGGGAGTCCATGTTAAGGGCTTCTCCATCCCAACTTCCCTTCATTGATAAATATTATATATTCATGACATACTTCATTTTTGTCCTATAAATAATACATATAAATTTATTTTGAGATAAATTTAATGAAAATTATTGGGATTTACAAACAGTTAATAGGTTATATCATTTTGGAAATTATGATTCAATTATTACCAAATCATTAAGGGTTCCTTTTTCAATCAAAGTTTTAATCATGATTTTTTGTGCTAAAATCATAAAAAGGGGAATGTAATACTATTTTTTTATAATCCCCATATATTTTATTTTCCATGGGATATTTATCTATTTTAAAATTATACATTAATTTATTACAGTATTCTATAATCAAAACCATCAAAATAATTTTTATAAGAAAAGAGGACCATAATTTTTTTATTTTGGCCAAAAATATTTTTCATTTATACAAATAATATTTACTATGCATAATAAATGATATTACTTGTACATAAATGATTTTTTTATTTAAATTCTTTCTCAAATTAACATTTTATTCAAAATTATTGATTTATTATTTTGATTATTTTTCATTTGAGTCATTTTTACTCTATTCATAATATTGTTAAAATAATATTTTTCGACCATATAATGTATGAATATAGTTTCCCATTATCAAATAAATTACAATTTATCTATATTCCATTTAAATCTTATGTTTTTTAATGAATTTAATAATCCCATTATTCAATAAATAATTAATTTTTTTATGTTTCAGAAAGATAATGGGTTTTTATTCAGGTAAAATATTTTAAAATGGTGTTTTATTTATATATTTTTTTATCTTGAACAAAATATTTAATTACATAAGAATAATTAATTTTCATGGTCACATTTGTTTAATTTATTATAATTTTATAAAAATAAATTAATCTGATAACATATTAATGTACTATAGGAAGAATATTAGAAATTAGTTTTTACAGTAATGGCTCAAAATTTATAAGAATATTCATTTTTATGTTTTATTCCCATTATCCTCAATAATTTAAAAAATACAATTCTATAATGCAATTCCTTAATTTATGATGAAATAATTATCTTATCAGTCATGGATTTTTTATATATAATATCAATTATTGGAATTGAAATATACACAATTCCCTATATGGTGTAAATACCCTATATTGCAAAAAAAATTAATGATGTTTACCAAGAAAGATAGACCATTTATTGGTTGGGGAATATATTGGAAACCCATATACATATTAAATCTATATAGTTTTTTTGGATGCTATGGTTTGTTTATTATATTTTAGAGAAATATTTCTATTCTGTATTACATGATTCAATATAGACATTTATTGATTGTTAATGAAAATTAATTTATAACCCTATTGACCATCCATTTTATATGGGATGAGTGGGAAATATTTAAGTGAAGGGTGGATCCTAGAAATATATGGCCCCTCTAGGTATTATTAAGTATCACAATAAAATATTAATGGGGAATTTTGGTGTGTATTCTATCCCATACAAATGAAGACATCTGGGTTGATAGGCCTTATAAAATTTCATTGGGGAGAGGCTTTGATTGTATGTAAAATTCCTTGGATCATAGCTATTGATGGCATGAATGTTTCCTATGTTTTGTGGCATCAATCAAATAAAAAATTGATTTGATAAGGCATTTATGGTAAGATTTTAAAAATGGGCATTATGCATTCCACCATCATAAAATTAGTTATGGGACGCCCCATACCAGGTGCCACATGTCGGTACCCCGAGCCAGTTCACCACAAGCCCTCAGGTGCACCTTCCCATTCCCTATAGGTTTCCTACTACAATTGTGGTTCTAATATATAACAGAGTGAGACTAAACCCTCTTTACCCAAGTAACACAATGACAGAAATAAATAAACAATATCCAAAGGATAATAATCGCTATCCAATAACCAACCAACATTTCATGAATTAATCAAAATCATGGAAAATAAATATATACCAAAGAAGTAGATATTTTATTCAATATATTATTCAATTTTCAAATAAATACCCAAAATAATGACACACTAACATCTTCCAAGTGGGTCCTGATATCATGTCATGTTCCCTCATTCATGCTCTATCCCAAATGACGACTCAACCATATTAAAAATGGATATTTCCCTTAAATTATCCATTTAACATGAATACCATTCGTGTATAGATTATGTAGCCTAAGTATGATGTGAGTATAAATTAGTATGATTCCACCAATGACATCAAAAATAATATCTAGTCCATTAAATTTTATATAGTCCCGTATAGTATAATGTAAAAATTAAAACTAAACATGATTCACATTAAATTATTTCTCAATTAACCACATAGGCCCCTAGGTTCTTTGTGACATCAGAACCATTCATAAATTCTTCATCCGATGGAATAATATTAACTACACCGCATAGGAATTTGAAAATTCATTATTTATTTGTATTTCGAAATTCAATTGATTATAATTCAGCAATCACAATTTAGTGGCCTATAGCAGTAGTTATGAACCCTATGGTTATTTAGAGTAGTAGTTCATATCCTATAACTCAGTTATCACATTAATATATATATATATAGGGAATAGAGTAGAAATCTTGATCCTCTTACATATTTGGAGTAGGAGTCCCTACCTAAAAATACATTTTTTATATCAGTAAAAAAATATAGCGTACCATTGTTCCACATTTATAAATAAATTATCAACCATTTTCATAACCCTTTTTTCAAATAAATTCATAATCCCATTTATCAACCATAATTATAATCTATTATTCAACCACTTTCATAATCCCATTTACCATACATATTTAAAATCCATAATTCAACTAACATTCATAATTACATGCGAAATTCAATTCATTAATTCAAATTAAATTTAAATTTCCCAACCCAGAAATTGAAATTTCATAATTACAAACACCAAATTATAATCAAGACTATGAAAATTGAATATTATACCATCTTCCTCAAGATCCCTAGAAAATATTCACCAATCCACAACCTTTATGTTGACTTTGAATGATCCAAATCCAAATAAAGAAATACATATAGGATCAAAATCTAAGACCAAGATCCAAATAAATTATATCCCACAAAACCTATATATGAAAAATAAATAATGGAGAAAAAATTATCGCTCTTTAAAGAGAAATAAAAATGAGATAGAGAGAGTAATTTAAACATGTAATAGACTACACAACTTATAGGGTTAAAGAAAATTCAATGGACATTCGATTCGCACAATAAACGGTTTGAGGGGAAATATAATTTTATTGGGAGCCACAAAAAATGAAGGAATCTGTTTTAGTTCTATCATGGGTCTGAGATTGAAATAAAAATAATGGGTTCAAGAATTTTAAAATAAAATTTTGGTGATTTCATTTTCCTTGTGCATGGTTTATTGGGTGAGCCCGAACGATTTTCTAATCTGTGGGAACCTATTGTCTATGGTGTATGGTTTCTCATATGTGGTTCTTGGTTTTGAAAACTGTGTTCCAACCAAGAATTACTACTCTACTTTTTTTGCATATTTTCTTTTGGAAGGTTAAAGGTTTAGAAAATCATGTGCCACCCATGCACTTTACAAATAATATTACAAAAGATTAAAAACACACCTGAACTCACCTACGAAAACATCTAGATAAAATATGATCAAAGAAAGGGTATGATTTACCTTAAAATTTATGATGAATATCAAAATAGTATTGTATATTATAATCAATCCATGTTATAATAGCTCATCCTCAAGTTTTACTCCAAATAATCACTAATTATTTTAGGTGAAAAGGTTAGGCTTCTGAGCTCACATATCAACTTCCCTCCCCCTAGTTTCCAATATAGAACATAACTTTGTGAATCAAATTTTTTTCCCAGAAATGTGTGTGAGATTTTTTTCACTCAACATTAATATCTATGTTTAATAATGAAGTCGGTATAATTTGAAATGTGACCACCAGGTTTTGGTAGTTATATGAATGTTGGTCAATCATGAACATTATATAATATGATCATTAGAAACTATCCTCTTAATAATAATTTTAACGTTATTATTGGTATTATAAATAGAAATTGTAATGGTTTATTAATGAAGAATGAAGAGTTGATGACATCATCTTCTAGAGTCATTTTCTATAAAGTCCATTTTTTTAACATGAAATGGAGGTACCATCTTTGTGATTTTCTTTTAACCATTCCGAATCGATCATCTTCATGTAATTCTAGATGGAAATATTCTATTGGATAAGTTCATGTTAATGGAGATTACAACTCAGACGAGGTTATCAGATCCTCCACAAGAGTCTATCACCACCAGAAACCATACCCTTAGGTTGTATGCGAGTGTTATAAGGGGTTATGTTTTAAGTCTCTAGTTAAATAAAATTTAATACATTTTTTTTAAAATAAAAGGTTTATTTGATAATTTCCATTTTAGGAAAAAAGTTTCTTAAAAATCGAGATTGAATTCGATATGATTATGTTTCGGGAAAATTCATAATTTTCAAGGACATAAAATTTAATATGTTAAATGCTGGTTTTATTAATAAATTTTATTATATTTATATAGTTTCATAAAAACTCTCATTTCTAATTATAATTGATAAAATAATTTTATTTTATTTCAATGTTAAAAAAATTTCAATGCATTCAAAATACATTTTCGGTCTCCTATAATTTTTAATAAATAAGTATTTTTATATTAAAAGTTAAATTTATCATATTTAGACGATTATTATTATAAAATAAATTTCATATTGGAAATCAGAACATCGATATTAGTTTAGGGTCAATTTATGAGAATATTATAAAATACTTTAGTTATTTGTGAATTGAAGAAATATCATTTGAGTTCTTTGTTATGTTTAATGACATCATAACTATGTCATAATGATGTAATGTGTAATAAAAAATTTATGCCAGCTCTTGTGGATTAAAAGATGATAATATAGGTCCCATGTTTATAATACTAGGGGGATATAGCAATGGAAATCCCAATAGTTTTTCAAATACCATTACTGAGGTATCTATGGAAATTATAAAACAACTCTCCCACTATTGCTATAAATACCCACCATTTTCATCATTTAATTTAATTCAATGTTCATCATACACTAATATATAATAATATAACATCCCAAGGAGTCATATTAATTTTCCTCAATCCCCCAAGGTCCAGATCATCGATTTTTAGGAGTCACACATCAATGTTAGGGGAATCTCAAAATCTATTTTCCATTCAACTTTCATTCTATGTAGAATGATGTTAAAATTTTTAAAATATAGTATTCTATCCATTTTTTATTAAATTTAATGTATTAATAGTATTTTATTAATGGTATACTCTCTTTCCTCTCTTTTTAGTGTTTTCTAATACCGTGTTTCATACCCGTTAGGCTATGGAATTGTTTTCTCAAACATTCCCTCTTTTTATCGAGAATTTTTTTCCAAATACCCAAACCTATTTATTCTTTATAGGTATCTACTTAAATTTCAAAATTATGTTTTTTATTTTTTTATTAATATATATTAAACCCATGTTTCTTTTTTCAAACGTTGATAGTGTCATAAACATCTCATCTTTAAGCACTTCTTTTTAAAAACCCATATTTTTTATATGAAACCCATTTATTTTAGTATTCATGGGTTATATATGAAATTATATATTAATATTTATGTGTATCACATTAATTAATACATATGAATGATGTACCCTAATAGGGTTGCAATGCATTGGGTAATTAATTTAACCTCTACAGATGACATGTTTTACGATACCATGGTGAATAACCTTAGTAAATTTAATGAATCCACGATTATAAACATTTATGATATGATTATTAATAACTTAACAAAATTTTATATTAATATTTATATGTTACTATTACAGTTAATATTATTTTTATATTTTTATTTCTCTTTCCTTTATATATTTCCTAATGTTCATATTGATATTCAGCAAGATCAAAATTAAAATGATTACCTTGTTTTCCTTTAATGGGCTTTATGCTAAAGTTTTCATTTGATGTATGTGATTTGGTTATAAGATAAAAATTGTAATTACTATTAACCAACGAATAATATATTCTTGTTGTTTAAAATAAGGTTTTGAGTTTTGATGCACTATCTACTATATTTTCTAAGAAACTAAACTTTCATATATCCTTTGTTTTGTGCATTTTTATAAAATTATTAGTTAATCAAAGGGAAATATTCTATTGTTCCAATAATATGAATGTTAATTTGTTTTCTAAATTTATAATATAATAAATTTAGAAACAACCTCTGGGAGAAATTAAAATATATGAAAAAATCCTATTAATTGGGTGAAATATTATGTAACTATTTTCTGAGAAATTAAATCCATGTATGGATACCAATAATTGTAAATGGATTATCATAGATGTATCTAGGTGTAAAAACCAAAAATACCTCTTTGAGATAGTCTTTAACGGGAAGTGGTGAACAAAAATGGGCCCTTCATCAATCCATGATCGACACCCCATGGGGATATGTTTTGCTAGTCACACTCTTCTTATGAACAATTATGAAGGATTTACAGAAAAATGTAATTTCTGTTAATGAATAACATACATTGATTTTATGAAATTAAATTCCTTTGATATTATAATATTATTAAATGAAACATATTTTCACTAAGTTTTTATACATATAAAAAATGTTTCAAAATAGGAGAAACCATATAAGTGGTGAGCGCAAGGGATGAGGCCCTTATGGCCTTCAAATGGAAGACAAAATGGAATCCTTCATGTGAATGATTAATCAACTTACTCGAGTTGTGATCAATAAACTGAATCAATATGAGAGACCAAATTCACAGTAAAGTTAAAAATTTCCATTGGGTCCTTTATTCTTCAATGGCCATTGGCTTTCAGTGTATCTACCAACCCATTGATTGATGATCAATGAAAAAGAACTATAGAAAACAACATTTCACTACTCTATAGTTTGGAACAAGAGACAATAACCATGGATACATATTCTGTAGAGGGATAAGATTATCAGAGGTGGAAACTGGTTAAAAATATCAATCCCAGAGGGGACATTGATGTAATGGGGATGGAAGAGTTCAACGTAACCATTTTATAAAATATTTCCCCCATTAATAATTATCTAAAATATATATGGAATTCTTAGAGCAAAAGAAGTAGTAATAAAAATCGTTGTAAATATATGAGATTAAATTCAATAGACTTTTCTATTTCACCTCTATTATTTTAATGGATCTTAATGGTATGATTGATAGATTCATTGGTGGACTAAGACCCCATCAATGGAAGAATATTTCTAGTTGATACTATTACATATAGGAGGAGATAGTAAGAAGTGATATGAATATTGAACTATATTTTAGTGAGACACAATGGTCTCAACAATTTAATGGAAGGAAGAGATATTTAAGGGAATACATGGGGAGGATATTTAATCCATGAATAAGAGGAAATAAATTTCAAATTAACATGCGCCACAAATGTGGGAAGAATTATTCTAGGAACTTAGTTATTGAGGGAAGGAAATGTTACCAGTTTGGAAGAGATTACCATATTTATTGTTACTATTATAGTGATGTTAACCCTAAACATATCAATAGTAAAAATAAAGGGAATATGGTGTAGTGCCATCCTCTAGTACAATGGTTATTTTTTGGATAGCTTGGTATCTTTGTGAATCACTATAAAAATTCCATGTTAATATAGAAGCATCATCATAACACTCATCATAGTCTAAGGGAGAAATGCCATTCTTTTTTTATCATGATGGGTAATGTTGAAGATCCAAATGATCCGGTGTAAGGTACTTTCATTATTCTCAAAAAGATAGAAATTAGTTTTTTATTCTAGTTTCACACATTCAAATATTTCCTCCATGTTTACAGTAAATATTGAATTGTTCCCTAAATAGCGAGAAGTAAAGTTAACAGTAAAAAATATTGAAGGGATTGTCCAAGGATTAACAATGTATAAAAACTCATTTATTTAATTTCTTGATCATAATCTCGTCACAAATCTAGTAGTCATTACCACGATGGAATTTTACATTATACTAGTGATAGATTATCTCTCAATATAAAATATTAAGATCAATTTCAAAAGAAATGAAATCTTATTAGTGTTCAATGGAAATCGTATAGTTTTTTTTAAAAGTAGAGACCACTCAACTTGATCTTTATATAAAAGAACTACCCCTAGCCTTATTTATTGAAATTATTAGTATATATAAAGAAGGAAATGAATTTATATGAATAGAGAATGCAACCATCATTTAGGAATTCATTGATGTATTACTTTAGGAGTTACCTAGACATCCCCTAGAAAGTGAGTAAGGGTTGTCCCTTGAAATCATGATTTTTTCCAAGCTGATTTCAAAGTCCACTTATAGAAAAGGAAAATGTGGAGTTAGATGAATTAAGTAAACAACGTCATAATCTTTTGAAGAAGGGGTCTATCTGACCAAAGTGTATCTATGGGGAGAACCTATTATCATTGATAAGAATAAGGATTGTTAAATATAGATATGAATCGATTATAGAGAACTTAATGAGACAATAGTGAAGAAAAAGTAACCTCTACCCTGAATCAGTGATTTATTTGACCAGATTCTTGGTGATCAAATCATATGAAATATTGATCTTAAATCTGGTTATCATCAAATGAGTGTGAAGAAATACTACATTCCAAAGTCCACAATCTGATCAAGATTTTGAAATTATGAATTTGTTTTTATTCTGTTTGGCCTAACTATTTCTCCTGCAATTTTTATGAATTTGATTAATAGATTATTCAATTACAACATTGATAAAATTTTTGTAGTTTTTATTGATGATATTATGATATATTATATTAGTTTTGATGATCATGTGGATCATCTAAGAGTTATATTTGAAACATATGAGGACAGAGTGGCTATTTGTAAAGTTCATCAAATATTAATTTTGTTTACAAAAATTATCTTTCATGGGAATAATTACAACAAATAATGGAATATAAGATTCCCCATCCATGATAAAGGTTATCGAGGAATTCCCTAATCCAACAACCAAACCAGAGAGTCATAGTTTTCTGGGATTAGCAAGATACTATATGAAGCTTTTGAAAAACAATTATGATGTTCTATTCTACAAGTCAAATTAAGAAGAAAATGTTCAAGTTCTTCTAGACAATGGAGTGTGAAGAATGATTCCTAGAAATGAAAAAGATATTGGTTATTGAATATTGGTTAACAATACCCTCTATCAGAGAAGTGTTTTTTATTTTTAGCAATGAATAACTGAAAGGGATTAAGTGTGTCCTTATTCAAAATGAAAAGGTAATTTTTTATTCATCTCAATTGTTAAATCCGTGTGACCATACTTTCCCTAAATGTGACCTGGAGTTAGCCGCTGTTGTTTTCTGTCTAAAAATATAGAGGAAATATATTTGTGGGGAGAAATGTAATATATACAGACACCATCAATGCATTAAATATATTTTCAAAAATATGAACTGATCTTGAGAAAGAGGGGATGGATAGAAATCTTAAATAATATTTTTTTTCAATTCATTGTCATCCCATAGGAGAAAACAATGTCGATGAAGAATTAAGTAGGAAAGACCCTATTGTTCTAAAAATTATGAGGATTCAAATAAAACCTTGGATCAAAGACTAAGTGAAACTGGAAATGGGGATTGTAATGGATTGTAAATCATCAACCATATCCCAAATTATTTCTCAACCGTCACTACAGGACAATATCATCAAATCTAAAAGAGAAGATCCTTTATTATAGAATAAGTAAGAGGTTTTTAAAAATGGTTTGTTTCCCGAGGTCAATATTGATCAAGAAGGTATAATAAAATTTAATACAAGGATATGTGTTCCATCTATTTAATAAATAAAGAAGGAGATGATGGATGAAGCTCATAGCTTGACATTTTCATTACATTTTATAAGCATGAAAATGTATTAAGACCTTCATGATCATTATTGGTGGGATAACATGAAAAGGGAGAGAGTCAAAAACACTGTATGGTTATTACTGTGTTAAAAAGTGATGGAAGTGCTACAACATCCTAAAGGTGTGTTACAAACACTTCCGATACTAGTCGGAAAGTGAAAAAATATCATTATAGGCCTTTTATGGGTCTCCAAGAAACATCCAATAGAAATAATGTGATATGGGTTATAGTAAAACATATCCCCAAGACAAATTTTTGTTATCTATTTGAGATGATTTATCTCTTCAACAAATTTACATGATTTACGTAAATGAAGTGGTAAGGCTGAATGGAGTGCAAAATTTTACCATTTTTAGATTATGATGCAAGGTTTATATAAAAATTATGGATATGTATTCAACATGCTCTCGATACTGAATTTAATTTCAGTATGGAATATCACCCTCAAACCAATGTCCAATCTAAAATGACTATTGAAACACTTGATTACATGCTATGAAACCTATCAATTAAATTTAATGGTGGATGGTATAAACATCACCCATTAGTTGTGTTCTCATAAAACAATATATTTCATTCATGTATTCAAATAGAACCCTATGAAGCATTATATAAAAAGAAATGTAGGAATCCAAATTTTCAGGATGAATATAGTGATATAATGATTATTGGTCATGATCTTATGCATGAGATGACATGAAAGGTTCATGGAATCCAACATCACATAAAAGATGGTCAAATTTATAAAAAGTGTTATACTGAAAACTGTTGAATGGACATGAAGTATTACTTTAGAGAAAATTTCATCCTTCTAATTTAACTTTTGAATATATATATTTTTCTTCCTAAAGAAAACGAAACTCATCCCCAAGTACCTTGGTGCCTATGAAATCCTTCATCACATAAGTGCAACAAACTATCAACTATCTCTTCCTCCAAATCATTATCATGTTATTGATGTTTCCATGTATCTCTCTTGAGGATATACATAACATACCATTCACATGTACTCAATCATAATGTGGAAAAAATAGAACTGTTACTCTCTTATGAGGAAAACCCAATAGGGATCTTAGACTGTTGGGATAAGGTTCTATGTAACAAGGTAACCCACCTCGTTAAAGTGTTGTGGAGGAACCAAAAATATAAATAATATTTATGTGATAAGAAAGAAACAATGAGGGAGACATAACAAAAATTGTATCTTTTGAGTGTATAAGTAGAAATATTGGGGACAAAATATCTTATGGAGGGAAGAATATAACAATCCCAACTTTTTTAATACATTTTTTCCCGAAAATGTGTGTTATATTATTTTGTAGCCAAAAAAATATATATCTCTTTAATAATGTAGTGAGTATAATTTAAAATGTGACCATTGGTTTTGGATCATTATATAACCATTTTTCAATTATTTCCATTGGTGAATATGAAGGTTTGAAACTATACTCTTGATAATAATTTTAATGTTTTAATTAGTATCATAAATAGAAGTTATAATTGTTTATTAATGATGAAAGATTTGTTGATGGCCTCATCCTGTAGAGTCATTCTATATGATACCAATTTGTCATAATAAGGGAGGGAGGTAGCGTATTTGGGATTATCTCTACTCGAATAGGAATTTAATCTATAACATGTTTATCTTGAATGAAATCACCTATGGGAGAAGTTCATGTATGTGGAGACTACCACTCAGGTGATGTTATTAGAGCCTCACCAAGAGTCTTCCACCCTTAAACATATTACCCCTAGATTATATGTGCATGTTATATGGGTTTATGTTTCAGGTCACTAGTTAATTATAATCTATGCCCTTTGTTTAGGTAAAATATCTTGTTTCATCATTTCAATTTTAAGAATAGTTTTTCATAAATTTGAGATTTAATTTGATAAATTGAATTTACAGAAAATAATGAACTTTTTAAAGAGGAATAAATTTTTATACTAAACTAATATTTTATTTATAATTTTTATTATAATGAAATAGTTTTGTTTAAACAATAATTTTTAATTATAAATGATATAATAATTTAATTTTTTTTCAAATGATTGAAATTTTACTAGGCATATTTTTCCTATTATTATTTTTAATAAGTAATTGTTTTCATAGTTAAAAGATAAATTTATCATTTTTTTAATTATTATGATAATAATAATTTAATTTTTGAAATCATTATTTCTTTATTATTTTGTGTTGAATTTATTAGAATAATAAAAAATAATTCTATTTTTTGTGAATTGTAAAAATATAAATTTGGATCTTTTAGTACAATTATTTACATCAAAACTAGGACATAAAGATTTAATGAGTAATATGAAAATATGGCAGACAGTTTTGGATTATAATATGATAATATGTGTATCGGGTGGCCTATACCAAGATTTATAAAATACCACTTTTGAGGTGTACAAGGAATTTATTAAACAACACCCTCACTTTTTTCAGTAAATATACAACCATTTCATCATATACATTAATTAAAAATGAAACCTCCATGAATATTTGATACAATTAGCATACAAGTATTCCCATAAACGTGTTTTCAGGCACCCTAGGTCGAGATATTCTAGTTTTAGGAGTCACACATTAAGGTAATGAGAATCTCAACATCTCTTTTCCCTTCAAGTTGTGTTTTTATGTGTTATGTCAAAAACATTTACATTATATGTTATTATTCAATTTTTATTATAAATTTTTTTTGTATTAATAGTATTTTATGGATTGTATAAACTTTTCCCCTATCATTTTATTGTTTTCTAAAACCATGTTTTATACCCGTTTTGATGTAGAATTTAATTCTCAATATTTCTCTCTTTTTTCCATGATGTCCTCAAATTTTGTTTTGTGAATACCTAAAACACATTCTTCTCTAGGGGTATTCACATAGATTTAAAAATTATCTATTTTATTATGGTAATAAATTAAATTAATTCCAACTACCTTTTTGTGAGATAATAATGACATAATGATTTTGTCATTAAGTACTTCCTTTTAAAATGCCATGATTTTTGAATGAAGCTCATTTCTTTTATTCTACATGGGTTATTTATGAAATGTATTATTATTATCAATGTGACCCATAGTAATTAATATATATTAAGGGTGATCCCTCATAGAACTCTAAATCATTGAGTAATGAATTTAATCTCTAGACATAACATGTTTTAAGATACCTTGGTTGATAACTATAGTAATTTTTATGACACTTCGATGATAAAAATTGGTGATATATTCCTGAATGAATCAAGTTAATTTTGTATAAAAATATTTATGTTATGATTCATATAATTATTATTATTATATAAAAATTTCTAATTCATTTATGTATTTCGTCATGTTCTTTTTGATATTCCTCAAGATCGTAAGTAAACTATTTCCCTTGCTTTCCATTACTGGGCCTTATGATCACCCTTCGTCTCACGTTTGTTGATGGGATATGAGTTGCATTAAAAGAACTTATGATTAACCAATGATGAATCCTTTCAATTTTATTAGAAGAAAAATATACATTTTCATGTATTATTTATCATATTTTTAGGAAACATAACATCAAATGATCCTCTATTTTTTACAGTTTAATGTAATTTTTATGTAATAAAAATAATGGATGTCATATTACATCATGGTAATAGCCATGATTCTACAATACATGAAAAAATGGAGGTGTATTTCCCCAAAACAAAATCTTAATAATATCCACAACATGAATTGGATGCTCCTCAAAGGAGGAATCAACCTCAAGCTCAACATCATCAACATCAATCACATAAGAAGTATTTGGGTGATACCGCCAAAGATGGAAAATGTGTAAATCATCATTAATTGCACTATACCATTATGTATGATATAATTGGTACAACACCAGTATGATTCTATATATTTTATAAAATAGTCTATCAAACCTAGGAACCATATTTCATTATTTCCAATTCCCACGATGTCCCAATCTAGGAAACACCAGAAGTAACATATGATCACCCAATGAAAACTAAAGTGGAATATGGGATCTATAATTAT
Organism: Viscum album; assembly: GCA_963277665.1. Classification (NCBI taxonomy): domain Eukaryota; kingdom Viridiplantae; phylum Streptophyta; class Magnoliopsida; order Santalales; family Viscaceae; genus Viscum; species Viscum album. Next base: position 687,042,606 of record OY728119.1, on the reverse strand, counting down.
TATAATTTAGTCTACTTTTATAAATATCCAAACATTATTAAATCAGATGAACCTACTTTGATTTTTCTTACATGGGCCTTGGTCCCAACAACCCTAACTCACCCGGCTCCATCCCATAAATAGGTGATCTAACATGCCTACCAAAAAGATACTCGAAAATTGAAATACTAATAGTATCCTAATAACTAATTTCATAGATGAAAAAAAATAGATTGAATTATTTCTCCCAAGATCTAAAAAATTAAAGGGCACATGATCTCATAATTTACTCATGTAATTGTGTAGAATTATTTGATTTCCAATCTACTATAGGAGGAATGGTTTATTTCATAGTACATGGGTCCTATCCCCCTACCATTAGGTGTTCTGGAAGCATAAATTAAATCATGAAACCTGATATGAATTTTTATTGAGGAAAACCATGAAAATAAACTACCTCCCAAACATATATATATCCCCTAATTGATAAATTTTGAGTGTATCCTAAATTGGAATGGAATTGGAATAATTAATCAAATGATCCAAAATAACCCATTTCATGTAAATATTATGAGGCATCCTTAGAAAACCCATGACAAATCCAAGATTGTGTTATCTCAATTCCATTCAATAATGGATAATAGTTGTAGAAAACCACGTGTTCATTGATTCTCAACTATCACCTATCAAAATGTGTAGAATCATGTTACGAAACCATCCATATCCATTTCCATGATGAACAACCTATATTGTTGAAATAGGTCACGGTACATTTTGGCCAATTGAGGATGCATTGTCCACTTTGTATCATGAAAATAATGCATCATTTCCTTACACATACACATATTAACAAAAAATGGTTCTAGACATAGACAATATCATCTTAATATATAATCCAATCATAATGTGACTCTCCACCTTATAAGATTTGCTTCAAGGATAAGGACTAATGATCATCATACTACCTCTCTCTAATTCAGATAAGAAATGTGGAATCACCTGATAGGGATACAAGGTTCATATTTTCTTGCACCATATGAATCCCAATATGCATCTCTCCCAAAAGGTAATAATCTTTCACTCATAACTGAACTCTTTAAATTGATAAGTTTTTATATTCTTACCCGAAAAGCCTATAACACTATTTCAATTCCCAGTCATATATTAGTGCTCAATTTCAAAAAAAAATAGTATACTCGACCCACATATACTACAAAAGATTTTCTTCAATATATAAAAAGAATAAATTCATGATTTTGTGGTCAGTATACATAGTAATATTTCTTCCCAATAGATAATGTCAAGAATACTTTATATCATAATCCAAAATAGGTAAAATAAGTTCATGAATATGATAATTATACTCATGTGGCCTCTGCTATCATGACCCATACACCACAACTATATCCCTCTACATCCACACTACTCATTGTACAATCATGAAGGCATCACAAAATATGGTATACTGCAAAACCAACTTGGTTAAGATAAAAATTGTTATAGTAGTCAAATTCTTATTCACTCCCTAGAAATAATTCCTAAAGGCTTCATGTCATTTAAAATTGATTTCCCTCTAGTCCAATAATAAAGGTGGTGCATCAAATTTGGAAAATTATAGGATAAAATAATGATAATAACTTATTAATCAAAGAATCCTTTGGATATCCAAAACATTCTTGGGACACTCCCATGAAACCATTGCCTAAAATTTTTCTAGGTCCACTAAAAATCCTTCCAAAACGATGATGTGACCCAATAAATGTACCATATCAATCCAAAATTGACACATTGATAGCTAGACATATAACATATTATCTCACAATGTAGTCAGGACACTGTCAATATAAAGGCCAAGAGAATTATAGGTTTTGGAGTAGAGAATGATTTCAACCACAAAAATAACCACAAAATGATCCAAGTACCTGTGAAATATTTTTTTTAATAATTTCCATAAACATTAATATATGATACTTCACTACAAAAGGCATCATTAAAATGTATTATTGTACATACCAACTTTTGAAGGATACATATGTTATATTAGATTTTTTAACTCCCATCACATGATAACTCAACCTCATGTTTATCATAGATAATTAAACAATTACTCTAAAATGTTTAAATATATCATTAATATGTGTAATAGGATACATATTCATCAATATTTTCCAGTACAGAATCTGTTAGTTAAAGAGTAAACACAATATCTCATCAGAAATTTTTGAAAAAAAACTAAAGAACACCAAAGAGACTTACTCAGATGTGGAAATACATTTTCCATAAATATTTCTAGATTATTATAAATCTATTTATGTTCTATTGATTCCATTTCATATGGTGAAATATAAACTGTTTCAACACTAGGTATTAGGTCAATTGTAAATACAACATAACTCTCTGGTGGCCGCACTACGAAGTCATCAAGAAAACGCCCTTGTAATTCGACCACTATGAGTGGAAACATATCATGATTCACACATATATCATCCATAAAAAGATATGAAACCTGGTCAATGAGTTCCTCAAATTTATTATGAACATTCCCTGTGTGGCCTACTAGGCAATCCCAGTTGCCATGATGAACATAAATGTCACCCTCAGGAGATGTGAAGTTAAATCTCATATAGTAAAAATTGATGTGGTATCATTATGATATCAACTAGTCCAAATAAAATGTCAATTCAAAATATGACATAACAAATATGTAAAGATCCCAATAGAAATGATACACTCCAACCTAGAGAGAACAAACCTTACATTAATAGATATCCCTCTAATGTACTCTCAGTAGTGTGTCAATCATCATAACCATACTCACAAAATCTACTGTTAGACTCAAACTATTAATAGGTTGATAAGATGTAAAACTATAAGAGGTTAATGTACCAAATAAGAAACTAGCGATAGAAAAATCTATATGAATATTACGGATAACTGTTAATGGATCATCTTATCTATCCCCATGATCATATTGAAATGCATTCAAATATCATTTCTATATACCATGTACTTCATTATATGACCCCTGATCTCCAATACATTAATGATTTGGTTTCTCTTTACCTGAAGTACCACATCCATGACCCCGACCACCGCATAATAAAGAACTCCAACTAAAAAAATTATATGGGGTAAAAGATTTGAACCCTGTATTATAATTCGGGATGGATCCATAGTTATTAACCATTTGTCAAATGGTTTTCACAATACCTCTATATGTGACACATATTTTTGTAGGTTCAAAACACAACTGGTGGTCATGGAAACATTCATTGAATATTACCCGACCTACTACATTTGTGGTAGTGTACTCAGTAACTACTTTGAGTAACTGATCCTTGTCCCTATGAATTCTATTTTCCATATCCTTATTGAACATTATCATAAATACTCTTCCTAATTTTTGAATAAATACATCTTGTTCATACAGTAAAAACCAAATGGATTCCACTAGAAGCCTCTTTCGGGATCTCTAAAAAATGTGAATCTAATTCACCACCTCCAAAAACATATTACATTGGAAGAAATTAATATAGTGACTAATATAATTTTTCTGTAAATCGTATTTTTTCCCAATGTTTCCTCATCTTCTTTCGATGCTAGGAAAATGTGATAAAAATCTGTAATGTGAGTAAAAATGTACATCATAGACATACACCTTTGGGTCATCTTAATAAAATATTCTGTCTTCGCCTTCCTATATGTATCTCAGTAAATGATTAAAGGAATATTTTCCTAAAAGTATAACCAAATAATTCCCTCCATCTTCTCATCCTATGTCTGAATATCCTTAAAATGATTCACTTAAACAAGCAAAATTTAACTATCCAATTTTTATCACCTTACTACATAAGTCTCTTAATAGTCAAGAATCACCTGTACAGACTCAATATAGATGTTATCTTCCTTAGGTACAACCTCTCCATTGAAGGTCAGAGGGTGTTATAACTGGAACACTCGGGTTAGGTTAGACATATTTCACATAGATATCCCTAGGATCCCTCTATAAAATACATAATGTGACCACAGTTCTCATTGATCCACTCTCCCAGACCATTAGGAGGAACTATTAGTGCCTCTTGTTCTACGTCTAGAGACAAATTTCCCTATATGTTATCCTGTCATTATATCAACAAGTATCATCACTGAGGAATATCTTTATAAATCGAAACAAAAATCATATTATAAATAAAATATCATTACAACATTTATATAAGAAGTATTCACATAAATCCTTAAAATTTCATCCCTATACTTTACCACACGGTTAAAACTGAGGCATTATCACATCCCATAACCATCCATCATTTACAAAATTTTTAACATATGGTAACCAAAATTAATAATAAATTCTTCCATTGGAAACCCATTTTAACCATTTAAATATAATTATTTCAGAAACATTTAAAATATCAAATTTCTTATTAAGCACTATTTTTTTAACAATATCTCAATAAATAGGTGTGTTTTTATTCAATATTTTCCCCCAAACATTATTTTATTGGAATTATGTTAATGATTCGTCACAAATAAAATCCACAGTTCCCAAAATGAGGTATTTATACTCAAATATTATATTATACCAGGCCATGAATAAATTATCAAAGAATGATATCACCACACAACAAGTGCATCACTCAAGGTGAAATAACATCTACTTGTAACATAAAAAATCGTGAATCACAATATCACCATTGGTATATGGGTTTTCACTTTCACAAGGTTATGCTACATGAATACACGAGCTCATGCCCATGGCCTGAATCATCCAAGTATTTTATTTAACATTCCAAAATATTAATATAAAATAAATGAATATAAAATAAAAACCCTTTGATAAAGATTTATTACATAATGACATAGGTTCTTTAAACTGATTTCCTAGTAAGGATCTCATGTGACCTCATGTGTTCCTCCCTATATGTTAGATGTTACCAACATGTAGAAAGGGTCTAGTATGTAATGTGCAGATACTATAACCTCTTTACCAAAATAGAAAAATAGTGGAAATAAATATAGAAAATAAAAAGGATAATAATCACTAACCAATAATCAATCAATAACAAATTGGAAAATCCAAAATAAGGAAAATGAACATTAACCAAAGAAATAGATATGTCATGACCTATATGTGTCAACTCTCAAATGAAACCCCAAAATAAAGACACATTGGTTTTTGGTAAAGAATCCATCATGGTTAGATTGTAGTTTTTTTGGGTGGAATGTGTCTTTTGATAATGTTGGTTTCTATGAAAGTTGTGGAGTTCCAAATATGTTTTTAAAAATGTATATTTCAAAAGATCCAACATAATGAAAATGACACTGTTATGGAAATATAAAAAGTTATTTATACAAGGTGGCACTGTTTCTTGGTGTTTTCAATAATTTTTGGGTCCAAAATTTGGAGGATAGATCAATAATCACAAGTGTCTTATTTCTATGAATTCCATGTAATATGTGTAAAAAAAATGAGTTTCATGATGATATGTTTTTCATGAATGTAAGGATAATTGGAAAGGAATTCTATATCAAAATTTATAGGTTTCATGAAGGTGATGAGAATAAAAAATGTCTGAGGAAAAATAGAATGTCTCTAAAACTGAATGAATTGGAGAATCGCAAATGAAAATGGATTTGATGATACTCTATACACCCATTAGAATATTCTTAAATGGTAAAATTTCCTTGGATCTTCAAAAAAATGATCTTCACGAATAATGATAGGTAGAATCATGAAAATGTGATGATATGGATATATACTTATTTAATTGGACAAAATTCCAATAAATAGGCCTTAAACCCCATAAAAATAAGATCAAGTCATAACAAAGATTCTGAGGATCTACATTCATGAAGGTGATTTTAGAAGGTTGTTGTCATGAAAATGTTTTAAATGAATGTATGCTCATGAAGGATATAAAATTCCAATTGATTTTATTGGGCCTTGTGGTGGCTATGTACGTCCATTGAATGTTCTTGAACATTTTGAATGAAGGTTTCTTTAGAATTTATAGTTGATATCTTTGAAGACATGAGATTTGTGAAAGAAATTAGCTTCATAAATTATTTTTTCTTCTCAATGGGAGTATATATTTTTCAAGAATTATGATTATTATGGAGGAAATGTAAGTGTCATTAATGTAGTTAGCATCAAATAAGTGTTAAAATGGTATTTCCTATAAAATATGTAGTTATGTTATATAGATCAATTGGTTCAATGTGTGTCTTCAATGGAACATATACCTATAGATGAGGATTCCTTAATTAGTTATAATGATGGTACCTAAATTTCAATAAGTTGTGTGTGGATCATTTTGAGAGCACAAAGCAAATGAAGAAAAGTAAGGTGATCCTTTCCACTGGTACTGAGCCTTCAAAATAAAGTTTGGGAGTCACCCATTAGAAGGCATTGGTATATCCCTAAACCTTATAAAGGTAGTGATCTGGGGCATATAGGTGATATAACCCAAACATTGAATTAGCAGCGATCCTTAGTAAATTTTATATATCAGCACATTTCTATTGTATGCTCCTTTGACATAGCTGAGTGAGGGTGAGAAATGTAAAAATAACTATGAATCGTGCATGATTTAATTTAAATTTATAATTTAATTTTGGAAAGGCAGAGAATAGTGTTTTATTTAAGGATGAAAAAATATTTTAAGAGGTGGGTTTTTTATAGTATTGTATCCAAATTCTCCCCCATAAGGATATTTTACCTGGCTAAGAAAACAATTGGTATCAATGGAAATAGTTAAAATGAGTTTTTCCCTATAAGGGGTTTCAATGGTAGATGTCAATCACAAATGGATTCTGATCTTTGAATAGAAACATATTGAATTATGGAATAATTAGATGCAACACTACTTCTAATATTTATAAAAGGATGTTATTATAGTCATGTTATATGTAATTTTATCTAGTATCAATAGGTGTACTTTATTAGAAGCTAAATTAAGGGATTGGATGCTGACACAAATAGAATAAATAATTTAGAGAGATACCAATCCATTGAAATATATACAAAGGTCAATTATTGTAATTCATAAAATACTATTGTTAAAAAGTTAGTAAAAATATTTATTATTGTGAGTGGAATGTTACGGAAGAAATGATGTAGGTTCTTTTGAAAAAGTATGTGGATCTCAGAATTCACCCTAATGAGTTTGTTGATATATTCGTTGATCTAGTAAATTTTTTTTTAGAAGACATGCATGGCCTTATAGAAAATTTTGAAGATATAAATATTTTTAATTGCATCATGAGAAAATATCCACCTTGGTTATATATAAATATTTTTACACTTGAAGGGAATGATATGATGGATCTTACATTGGATAGCTCTCACTGTTCACATGTGGAATATTAGATTAGAAATGATAATAATGATACTATGGAAAAGGGTAAGTTTGAAGAAGTTTCATTCATGGCCATGAAGAATCTTACCATAGAATATAGACATAATGAAAAAAATATAGATGAGTTGAGGTCATTAAATTAATTTAATCTCAAAATGGGAAAAGTAATATTCAAATGAAAGATCACATGTTCATTATTTTGATTTTTAAAGGATTTACTTCTTACAGCAGGGTTCCAAAATATGTTTCAATAAGATTATTAGAATTATGTATAAATTTCATTGAATAGGTCTTCATCTAAAGTGAAAAGTAAAAAAAATCATGACAAATTTCATCAAAATGAAGAATAATTTGTCATAAGAAAATGACAATCCATTGGAATCCAAGGTTGAAGAGAGGGAGAAATATAAAGATCATGGAGAAAATGATATGATGGAATTTTTTGATAGATACCAAAAAAGGTGGAATTAGAAGATTCTCTTGAGTAGATAAATGTTAAGGGAGACAAAAAAATAAAGGCAATAAGGTGGATTGTGATTTTGAAAATTATATGTTGAAATAATAAGAATAAAAGATTGAGTTTAATGAATAAATTGAAAATATAAATTATTCAATTCTAGATAGCTAAGAATGTACTATTGGGTAAAATCTCAAAATCGATAAATGGAAAATAGAAATAGATATTTTGACCAACACAAAAAAAACATAAAAAACACATTGAAGAACATGAAGAGGAAGTGGTTAGAATATAATGTCGTGTTATGGATAAATAAAATCATGAAACACAATATACAATTAGGAATATAGATCATTCAGAAAATATGAAAGATGGATGTGGATAATAGTGGTCTAGAATAACATAATGAATAGTCAAATCCAAATGATATGGTTGGTATGGGGCTTAATAAAAAATAGTGTATAGTAATGTTTGAATCAAGAACACAAGAAAATATGTTGATATTCAAGAATAAGTTGGGTATGAATTAGATCCAAAGGATTCATAGAACCAATTGGAAAACCATGAGTGATATATTGAAACAAAGGAATGCAACCCCTGTGAGATGTTATTATTGTGGAAAGATGGGACACTCAAAAAATGTTTGTTCCATAGCCAAGTCATACAAAAGGGAAAAAGACCAACAGATTCATCCATTAAAAGCACAATATTTCAGGGAATCATTGGATATAAATTGTTTTATATATGGAGTATTCACGAACATGGATAATTATTTTTCATCAAAAATTAATAGAATTGTGTCAAAGAAGTGAGAATGTGGTCACAATTAGTAGTTAAAAGTATCTCCAATTATTTGAAAATTTAAAATATATTTTCCTATCTTGAAGATTCATAAGTTCTATAATATTTTGAGGAATATATATTGTTAATCCATGCGAAATATAAATTCAAAAACATTTACCAATAAGAAAAGAGATGAGAAGGTAGTGGTTGTGGAGATTTCCCATAATGAATTAGGTCATTCTAGTGTATGGATCCATGATAGTGGATGCACATACCATATGACAGGAAAAAATTAATTTTTTTACACAAAAAATATATGGTAAAGATGTTTTTTTTTTCAATTTTGAAATAATTAAGACCTGATGATTTTAGGATCAGGAGAATCCCAATTTGTGTGCAAAGTAATGAGATATTCTAATGTCTTCATTATTGATGTTCTGAATCCCAAATTTCATAATTTTAGTAAACTATGTAAATCAGTAAATTATATAATTTTTACATAGAATATGTGTTCCATCAATGTAAGATATGGTGCAATTTTTATATAGGATAAAATAACAAATGGGGGTATATATATTGTAAGTGGAGGAGAAGATTTGTGTTTTTTGTCCAAAGAAGAAAAAAATAGGTTGTGGAATAAAATTATTGAACCTCTATTCCAACCATACATGGGAGATCTGGTCAAATTTGATTCAACTTGAAATTACTTAATTAGTCATGTGATTTTACTCATAGGTGCAATGATTTTAAATATTGGAAAATTACCATAATGTTGCAAAAAGAGAAAGAGAAAAAGTCCACTAGATTGTTTGAATTAATGCATGAGGATTTATGCAGAACTATCTCACCATGATCGATTTATGGGAATATGTATTACAATATATTCATCAATAATTTTAAAATGATTGAATTGTTAATTGTCATTTACAACATGTCTGATGTGTTCAGTTACATAAAATAGCATCATAGGGAATCTAAAATTTTGATTCATCATAAGATTCATATGTTTCATAGAAATAATGGTACTAAACTCAAAAAACATAAGTGGGATATTATCTTGATAAACATGGGATAATGAATCATGTGTCATTAGTAAGAACTCCACATCAAAATGGAGTTGTTGTGAAGATAAGTCATATCATTAACAACATGAAGAGAACAATGCTTATGGAAAAGGACCATCTAGAGAAACTCTACAAGGAAGAATTATTGAAATTAGTCTACATAACTAATAGGGATATATTTGGGTAGAATGAATAAAATACTCTATATGATTTTTGATATTAATTGAATTAAAAGTTTAAATACTTTTGAATATGTGGAAGTAAATGTTTTATTCCCAATAAAGATTAACACAGAAAATTTGAATCATGATGATATGAAGGGATATATCATGGTTATTCATGAAAAATAAAATACTATAAATGTTCTAACAAGAGTTTTGAAAAGGGTTTCTAATGACATTATGTCATTATATTATAAATCAAACAGAATATTCAGCAACACAATGACCAGTTTCCTAATGAATATGACGAGGGGGTAATCGCCTCAGGGGGTGTTTATGTGGAAAATGATGATTCATAGGAAGACACTAATGAAGATTAAGGGAAGTAAAATATGTATCTATATGAAACATGAAGAGTCAAGATGAAATATATGGATAGAACACCATTTTTTATCAATCAGTTCTAGTTCAACCATAAATAATGGATTTATTATAGTATGAATACATCAAATATCAGGTATAGACTAAATGTAATGACGAAATAATTGGAGATGAGAATTTAGTTTAGTATATGAATGCATATCTCAACCAAATTGTGACAAATTTGACATGGGAGTTTGTTTTGAGACCGTCAAATAAGCATTAAATCTGGCCTAAAAGGATCTATTGTTATATGATGGATGATGATGTGGCATAATTAATCACAATTCCTGACTAATGTGCAGAGTGTACACTCAGATAGATGGTATATATTTTGATGAAATATTTCCACCTATTGAGTGGCTAAAGATAATAATACTATACTTTTTTATAGTAGTAATAATAAGGATTAATTTTTTTTAATGGATGTCACACCATCATTTCTGAAAGGGAATCTTGAAGTATATGTTTATATTGAGAAGCCAAATGGTTTCATAATTCATGAAAATAAGAAAAAATATGCTCATCTTGAGACTGATCTATATGGGTTGAAGTAAAAAACAAGGGAATGAAATTCTAGACTAGAATAGATATTGAAGAATCTCGATTTTCATCCTTCAGGAGATGAATACAATCTATATGCCAATAATTCAAATAATCAAATAATGAAGGTGCTGCTATCTGTTGGTGAAATAATATTTTGTGTATTAGACAATTAAAAATTCAAATAGTTAATAGAATTAATTAAAAGTGAATTAAAGATGTAAATTATTGGTGAAATATCATTTTTTCATGGTTTATTGGTGGTAGAAAGAGAGAATGGACCATTCATTTTTCAACTGAAATATATAAAGAATGAATTGAAAATATTTATAATGGATAATTATATTGAGATGATGGCTACCCAGATGAATCTATCAAGGAATGATAAATCCAATGTATTTAATGTCATAGAATACTGAAAAATCATTTTTATTATATGATATTTGATAGTGAAAATACCATATATTGTTTTTTCCACATACCAAGTAGAAAGATATCCCAAATTCCAAAGGAAACCCAATGTATTAAAGTGAGATGAGTAATTTTGTATATAATGGTCATGGTGGAATCTATTTTTTTGTACAATGACAAATATCACCAAGATTTATTTGGTTAAACAAATTCATATTGGGTCGGATCACCAGATAATATGAAATAGATGTCTAGTGGGGAATTCTATATTGATGGAATGTGTATTTCTTAGATAATGATGAAAAACTATTTCATTTCATTGAGAAATTATGATTCTAAATATATTGATTCCAATCAATCATGCATGCAGTTATTGTGGATAAAGTAAAAGGTTTATGTTATGGGAGTTGAAGTGAAGTCTCTGATCGAAATCCACTATGATAAATCAAGTGATATAGATATTATTCAAAATAAATTTCATCCATGAAAGGAAATGAAAATTGAAATAATGTATCATTTTATAATGGAGAATATGGACTATGTTATTGTGAAGTTGTATTATATTCTTATAGAACTACATGGTGTAGATATTTTGAAAAATTCTTCAATGAAGAGGTATTTTAACATCATTGAATAGATCAGAGGCCAGTCAAATTCCATAACTTGATGAAGTGTGAATGTGGGACCCCCTCCCCCCAAGGTATGGTATTTTATTTCGTAAATATTTTGATATTTGTTTTTTACCCTATCTCAAGCAACAATAATGTGAAAATATGGTTTGTCGAAATAGAGGGAGAAATTGTGGTTATTAAAAAGATAAAATATATTAATCGTGATAGGGGAGAAGCTGATAAGGGGAGCAGTGAGGTTGTGGGAGTATTAAATAATATTGTGCTAAAGATGGTCGAACAAAGGTAATATTTCATGATGGATGGGGGTTCTGATAAAGTAGATGATTGGTTTTGGAATGAAGTGATTCATTGATTAACTTTTCATTATACTCTTGTTTCTCATGCCAACCATGAAACATGTGCGATTAGTGTGTGTATTGAGTAAATACTAGATCCCAATATATATTGAATAAATCAAATGTTTGAATAATAGGGAATAATATTTAATGATGTTTCAAAATATGATGCATTGTCAACGATCTAAAAGGGGGAGATTATGGGGGAAAAGTCCATCAAGGTTACATTGTAGTGTTTTTGGATTGATTTTTTATTGAAAAATAATATTTCCATGGTTAGTTGTGGAGTCCCAATGATATTATTGACATGGTATGATGAAAAATATTTAAGAAAAAAGAACGAACACTATAGAGGTTGTGTAGAAAATTTTAATTAAAATTTGATGTTGTCTCATAGTGTTTACAAAATATTTGGGGTCTAAAATTTAGGGGATTGTTCATCCCTCAAGAATTTGGGATTTTCATGAATTATTTTTCAAAATATGGGAATTTCACGAGTTTTAAAATGATATGAGATTCGTGAAGGTTATGAGCTTCTCAAAGGAATTCAATGTTCTGAAGGCTGGGTTTCAAGAAGGTGTAGAGCATTGAGAACATACTTAGAAAAACAGAAATTCTACAGGAATTCAAGAAATATAAATTCATGAATGCACTGATATTTTACATTACTATCTATGAAAATAAGAATCTTTTGGAACCGTAAACCTTCCTTAGAGATTTGTCAAATAGGTATCTTCTCGAACAATGTTGGGGAGAATAATGAAAAGGTGATGACGTGGTTGGAGGTTTCTAGAATTCGAGTAAATAACTATTAGAATTCCTCAAATCCTTCAGAAAAGAATATAAATATATAAAAATATTCTAAGTCTTCATATACTTAATTGTTATTAATGAAGGTTGTTCTTATAAAATATTTTTCAGAAATCAAGTATGTCCATGAAGGATATAAAAATACAATTTAATGTTGTTAGATTAACAAAGCATATGTAATCATTGAAAAAGTATTTGATCTATATAAAAGATAGTTTTTTATGAAGGCTATTTTATCTTCACCAAAACTTGGATCTTCATGAATATTTTTGGTTTTGAGAGGGTAGTGTCAAATTTTAAGAAATTTGGGAGCTTTCTAAAGGATGTCGGATCTTAATAAAGTAAGTGAGCATCACCAAAGTATTAAAATGAGATTTCCCCTTAAATATAGGGTAAAGTTATGTTCACCTTTTTTATGGAAGTGGGACATCAACAAATCACCTTAATATAGTTGATGATCCATTTAGTATTTATAATAAATGGACCTATATCTCAATAAAATATATATAGATCCATTAGAGAGAAGTGTGAAAAGGAGGAGGAATAAGATGATTCTTTGCATTGATAGTGATCCATTGATAGTGTGTCAGGGAGTGACACTTAGTAATGAATGGGTGTATCCCTAAACCTTATAAAGTCAATTATCCTAGGCATAAAATTGATCTAACATAAACCATGAACTAGAAGTGTGCCTCAGTAAATTTTTTACATTAACACATTACTATTGTATGATCCCTGGATGTAGCCTAGTGAGGGTGAATCAAGTAAAAATGACATTGTCTCATGGATGATTTCATTTAAATTTATAAATTCAGATGGGAAGTTGAGGGAATCTATTTTTTTATGATGAAATGTGATTTAATAAAGTAGTTTTATTAATCCTCCATACTGTGATTCACCCCACCCTCTTGGAGTATTTTACCTAGTTGATTTATCACTGAAATATACCCGGCGGGTCCTGTCGTCATTCCTCGTTCCCTCATCCACGATCCATTCAAAAACCATCTCAATCATCTATCATAGGTCTCCTTCTGTTTACTTTTTCTACAAACCTGAATTCAATTTAGGTATCAATCAGGAATCCTGGGTATGGTTTGATTACCACATATTAGGTTACTAGAAATAACATATAAAATAATATCTTATCTATAATCATATGTGAAGTTATACAATATATTATATACAAATGAAAATTAAATAGGATTCACATTTAATTATTATTTAATTATGTACATATCCCCACATGTTCCCAGTGACACACCACCATTCATACCTAGTTCGGAACGTGATATAATTTGAAACATACACCATAGTAATTTCATAAATCATTCTTTCATAGTCCTTCATTTTTTATTTTATCCAAATTACAATATTATTCATTGGGGACCTAGAGAAATTGGCATGCACCCCATGGGTATTTGGAGTTGTAGTCCCTATCCAAAGACACTATGATCACATGAAAATATATATTTATATATATTTTTGTATAGGGATCCTAGAGCATTAGTTTGGAACCCCATTGATATTTGGAGCTCCATTCCTTGACGCAAAACATGTTGTTCACATCATTCACAAATATCCAATACAATTGTTCTAGATCCATAACTCATCTAACAAACATTTTCAAAACCCTTGATTCATCAGATTCCATAATAACAACTGGTGAAAATTATCTAAACCACACCCCCTCAATTTTTTTATTGAATTCTAAATATCACAATCGTGAGATAGGACAAAAATCTAGGTCTAATATCCAAGTGACTGGATCCATCAAAACCATGTTCTAAAACATGGAAAATAGTGTCAAAATCACCCCTATAATGAGAAAGTGAAATGAAAGAGACATATCGAAGAATACAAACAAGGAAGATATTACATACCATGAAGGGATCAATCACATCCAATAGATCATCATTTCAAACTATAAAATAATTATGGGGCCTTGGAAGACTTATGAGAGGCCCCAAAAAAATGGGAGGACATTTTATATTGATCGAGGGTGAATGAGAATAAAAAATGGGGGTTTGAGAATTTTAAATTAAAATTACATAGGTTAATGTTTTTGTGTTCATAGATTCTTTGGTGGGGTTGTGGGATTTTCCAAACCATGTACCACTACTATCTAGGGTGAAAATTTTATCATAAATCTCACTTGGTTTAATAAACCATAAACCAATCATGCATTTCCCCTCTTTCTGGGATACACAGTTTTTAGGGGGAGGGCACATGGTTTTGGAAAAATCGTGTGCCAACTGTACACTACCCAAAATCCCCAACCATAGTTTCCAAAGCTCACCCAAACTCACCTAATACATGATATAACCAATGTATGATCAAAATATGGATAATATTTACATAAAAAAATATGGTGAATCAATAGAAACATGGGGATCATAAAAGTTTTTATTTTCCGTGTGATTATTAAATTTATATTATCAATTGATTAATTATATTCTCCACATATAAATTTAATTTCATATGTATGGATTATATATTCTAAAATATATGTTATTCCTTATATCATAATGATATATTTTATTGTGTTATTCCTCTTACTATGTGTTTGATCTGGCCCTTTATTATATTTCCATTTCCCTATTTTTTACGAAGATTAAAATATGTTATATATAGTAGGGTTTCAGGTATGTAGAAATTTGGGGAGGTGTTGGAAATTTATTATTGAATTTGTATATCTGTGAATAGTTATTTTAGATTCCATCGGGTGACAATGATATATGGAATTTTATTGATGATTTTCTTTAATTCACTAAATCTATAAACCTAAAAATGACTTTGTTATGTAACTAACTCAACCATTTCATTAATTAAAAAACTAAAGATGTTAAATTTGGGTCACACAACATGGTATTATATATAGTTTGTAATTATTATTGTTTTAGCACTAGATTAGGTATTATGATTATGCGATACTACAATCTAAATTTTTCCCTTCGCACTATCACATCCTAATGTCGTAGTAAAAGTCTAGAATTAATTTCATTACCATTTCACTACTACGATTTTAGGATCTTGATCCTTATAGAGGTATGTCATTTTTTTCATTTACCTATATTGAATATAGAAAAGGTAATTCTTTTCCAATAATAAATAATGTCTCAAGAGTGTCTTCGAGGTTCCAGACAAGAAATTTTAAAAATGAGGCTTATAAAAAATGGTGAATGGTTTGTGAACGATTAGTGAAAAAAATTCCCTATAACCATGAATATCAATTAAAGAGGAATTATTGTTTTTATTACTATTCATGGAGGCCATGGTGATCTTGAAACTTAGGCCTCAGCTCGTCAAAAAACTTCTACAGGGTTTACTAAACCTTGTCAGTGGCTTAGAAAACCAAGCAAATAGTGATAGCCTTAGATAATAGAGGTCACCTGGTTGGGGAACATTTTAAAAAAAATGTAGCCAAACTATTTGATTCATTTAAATGATAAAAAATTTCAACATATCCCTCAGGATATTATTAATACCTCACCCAAGTATCGCCCCTATTTCACTACATATTTCCTTTGGTGAATCCCAAGTGTTTCTCTCACTTCCATGGGATAATCATCCTCAATACTAATCCATTTTAAGTGTAATTTCATGCTATTTGATTTCATCATTAATAATATAATTCTGTTTAATTATTTTCCAAGGATTTTTCACAACATAGTTTTCCCTCAAAATTGTATATATCATTTTCCCTATTACCAGTATCTTTTCTACATTGTTGGTAGTAATATTTTTAGATAGAATCAGAGGCTGAGGTCAGATGATTGGATACGTAAGAGCATAATGTATGTAGTGTAAGATCATTTCCAAACATCATTATATTTTTTAATTATTTTCCATTTTTGTGTTGGTGATAACATGTAGTCAATGATCATTCTTAAATATGAAAATTATTTAGCCTTTTATTTATTATCATATACAAATCAAGGATCCCATAAAGTCTATTGAAGTGTATGATATTTAACTCATATCCACCCATTGGGTTTGAAAAATTATTGGAAATGGTAAGATTATAAATATAATAAAAAAATTTATGGTTAAAAAAATATAATGTGATTATCTTTGTGGGATGGATTTTCTACATGGTTGAAGGGACAACTTGAGAAAACATAGGATCTAAATTCTCCCAAATAGGGTAAAATTAATTGAATAGTTAATAGTTGAAATTGAATGTTTAATTGGTTAAATGGATTTAAAAGAAATTTAATGGGTCTATTATATACATGAATGTTGAAATAGTTAATTTGTAACGTTGTTTTATAGGTTTTATGTATTAAATAACATAGTGATTAATTAATATAGAAAAGAATAATCCTTGTAAAATTAGTGTGTTCAATGGTCAATTATGTTGACCAATAGAAATTGGTAAATTATGTAATTGGTTTTGATAATATACATACCACTATATATCCATGGATAATTATGCAATAGATGACATTATGTTTCCATGGTTAAGATTTTAGGCATGGTTCCTAGCATCCATGGGTTGAGATATTGGTCATGATGCTCAATATGTGTGGTTTGGTTTCTTGTTTTATGTTTTATGAACTAATAATACTTCAAAATGGGGAGGATACATTGGAATAATTCTCTTCGATAACCTGAATTGAAATGAAAAATGAATAAACTTCTAATAATGAAAGTACACACCACCATATGGTTTATGAATAATATGACCAACATGGATTAAAGAATGTTTGGTTGGGATAAGTGTCACCTAAAATCCTGAGGGAGAAAAGGATAATTATCATCTATTTAGTCAATTAAAACAACTTTTCATTTAGTTTTTTATATATTGTTATTTGGTAAATTTTATAGCACTATTTTTTATAATAGATATTTTTTATACACATTTGATGTTTTTTATAATGTTTTACTCACACCCTACTTGGGACTTCATTATCACCCAAGCATAATTCATGGTTTTAGGTCATGGAAATGGAGTAGTCTCAATGTTATATAGATTTTTTGGGACATTATGGATGGATTCTGGAAGAGGGTCCGTTTCTAGATATCAATACATGTTATTTGATTAATAGTTTTGTCTTTTATTTTGGGGGTTTTCATCACATGATACTATCATGACATGAAATATTTATTTTCTTGGCTTGTGGTAACATTGAATTTTTTTGAATTGGATATATGATTTTTTACAAAATAGTAAATATATATTTTTATTTATTCTATTTTTTACTAAGATAATGATGGTATAGTCTCCTCTCATTTCTAATTATGGAATCCCAACTAATCATTACACTCTATAATATAGGTAGGTGCTCTCAAGGTCATGTGTAAAGTTGGTTTGGATATTCCGGGGAGTGAGTTAGGATGGGACAATAAAAATTCTTATCATTAAATAGAAATTGTATTTATCATTATAATTTTAGTCTTGGTAGACAAGATATAATGATTTTCCAGGGCAAGGTAATGATCTTATTCTAAGGTGTGTATAACCAGTGGGAAGGTGTAAATCCAATTTTTGTGGGATTATAATAATTATTATTGAGGATCATATATTGTAGTTAGCTATTAATTCACCTTGTATTATAAACTTGTTTTGTGATGTTATTGTTTTATGATATTTTTCTCATATACTATAACAACATGAGATTGTGTATGAATAAATCACTTCAAGTACTCAAGGGATTATTAGACATTCATCATATTAGTAACAGGAGGAAAAAATGATATTAAATGTTTAATTTAAAATCTAAAAAAATATGTTATAAGAAATAAAAATCTTTTTTTCATTATTTTGGGGTTTAAAATAATAACTTTGTAAGAATGAATTTTGATATATTTTAAATTTTCATGATGTGAAATATATTTGTTAAATTAGATATAAATACACAAGTGGTAACATGGAAATATATAATTACCCTATGACATAATGTGGCTTTGTATAGGGTTAGTTGGGTGTATTGATTATG
This sequence comes from Viscum album, assembly GCA_963277665.1. Lineage (NCBI taxonomy): Eukaryota > Viridiplantae > Streptophyta > Magnoliopsida > Santalales > Viscaceae > Viscum > Viscum album. Next base: position 687,023,714 of record OY728119.1, on the reverse strand, counting down.
TTATGTTAATACCCATTGATATATTTTTTTGGAGTAGCTAAATTATAGATTATTTTGACCCCCATTTGTTGTAACTATGCATAATATATGATATATTTCTGAAAACATGATTTTAAATTTTCTTGTAGGGAGATAAGAGGACAGTACTAATATTGCAGCTCCATTAGTGGAACCTGAGACCACATTAGCTCATAGTGATTTGTATAAATATTCAATCCCTGATAAATTAACCGTATATATTTATTTTGTGGATAGTGGTCTAATATGGGATGCATCTAACATCTTTATCTTACTTTATATTTTTGGCTACAGTATCCCCCACTGTTCACTAGAGAGAGTTATCTTAGGGTAGTTGATCTATGGATCAGGTTAATCTATAAAATCAATGACCATATAAAGACTCTTATAGAGAGGATGGTAATTTTTAAATATTACATTTTTTGGGACCATAAAATTACAACTGGTATATTTTTGTCCAAGAACTATAGTTTGAGTGAATTTCATTGAATGAATTCTAGTAGATGTTCATGGATCATTTCTTCATATGTAAACTAATATATTAAATAGTTGTAGATTTAATTCTTTTGAACCAGGGGAATATGTCAATGATGGGTATTTTTGGATAGTTCAATGATTAGTATAACTGCGTTACAATGTTGGAAGGTGTTTGGTAGGTCCGCTGAAATTTTTTTTTGGTCCACTCAAGTGTGTTATCATGTCACAGGTAAACAGTTTTCGGTCATAGAAATTTATTAAGGTGGTATGTTATATTATCATTAATAAGGGTAACCAAATGTCGGTATCTAATGATGGGAATTTATTTTCATATCGTTACTATATTATTACATCCTATCATTGTATAAATCAACTATATGTGATCTTCCACAATGGAGGTGAAAGGAAAAGAACCCATATGAGTGGATAAGACTCAAACCGAAGTGATAAATTGGTATAATATATGTATGGAATGACTGGTCATATGTGAGGTGAGTTTCATTGACCACTAGTGGATGGTTACAACTGTGGTATTATGAGGAACATATAGAGGTTCTGTAGGAAACCATAACAGATCATGGGTGATGGAGAATCATTGATGGTGTAGGGCATAAGGAGAGGATGTTCTACCCCAAATTAGTCTTGAATTTTGAGTTCTATAGTTCATACTGGATGGAGTGGAGGACATGGTATATTAGTATAACATTAGAATTTTTAGTAGAATAGTACATCATAATGTAATTATACTGGATCTCTTGGCAGACGTATAGGTGAACAGCATGCAGTTCAGCATGCTACATCTGGTAAAAATCATAGATCATTGAATTTCTTGGTATGATTCTTATTGAATATTCCATTTTTATAGTATTATATGATACTAGATATAAATATTAATTTATATCTTATTTTATTTTGATTAGTTATGGCCTAGATGTATAATTATTAAATGGGGTTATATTGATCAACACCTCATTGGGGTGAGGTCAAAGGGTATCCATATTTGTAAGTAGTGTTCTCTAGGGTTTGGTGAGTAATATTTCCTTTTTTATTTTTTCATGGTTGATATATTATTATATTTATCCAATCATTTTATACATATTATAAAATTATTTTAAAATATAAATATTCATTAATACAAATCAAGGATCGAAAATCTTTAGTGACTTTGCAAAACTAAATTTAAAAAAATAAAAGTGAGAAAATAGTAAACTTCTTTAATTAATTCCTCTTAATGGAATCCTAAATAACATGGAGCTCCTAAAATAATATGGAATGACATGTATAATACAGATAATGATGGGTGAGATAAAAATAACGGTAATAGAATAGACATGTTAATAAAACATAACATATGAGTCGAAGGTATAACATTGTATAATATCAGATAGGGCATAAGAGTAATACCATTTAAGAATAACATAAATATCATGGTATCATAAGATTATAGTAGTATAGGAAATTTCTTGACTGTATAAAACATTAAATAATAATAATTCAAGGATAATTATCAACACAATACAACATGATTTATAAAGATCCATATTTGATTAGGTTCCCTCCTTGATCTCATACATGATATCTCATGAGATGAATAAATTATCCAAAGCATTGTAGTAGTATATAATTTTTGGCCAATCCATCATATTCATTTAATTTACATTAGTATTCATTCCACAAAAGTAAATAAATCATAAGTAATAACATACTAATTACCAATTCGAAGAAAGACCATTTCATACTCTTGAATTATACCATAATAAAAAGTGATTTTTAATGAAATTATTTTATAAATGATAAAAATGAATTTATTACCCAATATATGAAGGGAGAGTGGAATTGATATATTTTAAATAGAAATATATCCATAATTTAGTTCATTAAATAATAATCAAGGATTTTGTTTATGGTGAATTGTAATTCCTCTGAAAATATTAGAATATATCATGGGGAAAATAACATTTTCATAATCAAATTTAGTTATGAAAAACAAAAAAAATAATACTAAATAATTATAGAAATTCAATTAATTGAAAATAAAAATAGAATCATTTAAATAACGATTTAATTAAAATAATGTCCATTAGAATGACTAACTCCATTCATTTCATATTAGTTAAAATAATTCCATTAACATCATTTAAAAGTGGTTAAAACCACATCATTTAGAAAATGACAACAATATTTTATTCAATGATTTATTTAATAATACATAAATGGGAAACATTTTATTAATAAATACTTTTGGTAATGTTAAACATATTCATGAAAATATTTTTAAAATATATGGATATGGAAGAAATAGTATTTTTTTCATCCAATAAAAATATGATGCCATATTTTCTGAAAACAATACTCAATATATATAAGCAAAAGTGATATAAAAATGAAAATACTACAAGATAATATCATAAAAAATCATTTTATAATATAATTAAGGTGTTTTATTGTAAAATGATCAAATAATTTCCTATAAAGGATTTAACACCGAATACATTTTATTTATTTTATATTTTATATAAATACTTAAAATAAATATATTTCCATATTTTATATTAAGTTAAATAAAATTTCATTAATACACTGACATAAATACATCACTATAATAAATCATCATGAGATTAATTCAATAAACCTATTACAATCATCATTAATACAATTGTAATTCCTCCGATCAATGTAACAATTCCAAAAGTATAACCCACCACTTTTTGATCTTCCATGATAAGAAAAGTAATTGAAAAGAAAATATTTAAATGATAGAGAAAATGTGGAAAATAAATATCCTTTTTGGAAATATGATAAAATGACATGTGTGGTATTTTTGACTATATTTACTACCTATGTGAAATTGTTATAAACATGAATTTTTATGTTACACCTTTGTTTTTTAGCCATTGGAGTTTTAGATATTATATTAATGATTAAGGTATTATCTATGGATATCATTAGATGACATTAAAAAGTTTACAATAATTTTATGTTAATTGTAACAATATCTAGTAAAAAAATTATAAATTACTATTAAATATGAAATTAATGTTTATAATTTTATATATTAGTAAAATAAGTATAAATGTTCCTGGTATTTAATAATTTCATATTTATTTTGATTTATTAAAAAATATTTCCCAACTAAAGAGTTCGAGTGCCAGGCCAACCACTACATAGGTTGGACTAGTGAACTTGACCAAGACCCTAATGGGAGTCAACAGGTGCAGTAGGGCATGTTAAATCACCACAAGATTTGAGAATAGCTCTAGATAAGCATGTATATGCCCATGTGTAAACACCAAATAATGTATGTTTAGGTAATAATTCACATTGAAAAAATCTCTTGTTTATTATGTGATGTAAATTTTAGTACCAACCCTAATTTTAGATCTAACTAAAACATCCACAAGTTTCATTGTTATGAACATATGATAAAAATCACATGTTTATTTGGTATGTGGGTTGTAGTTACTTTTCATAATTACATTAAATGACTGGATAGAATTGTGATTGTCTATATAATCTAATTCGAGCTATTTGTCTTGTTCCATGTTCAACATAATCTTTGGGTTCGACTGAACAAAACACTGGAGCTAACAAGTTTTTTTCTACAAACATAGTCTACATCTCTATTGAACTAGTGACCCAATTTGATTTCCATGACTAACCAAATAAAAATCCTTTCCCAAAAATATTATATGAAAAATTTATAAAATAAATGTTAAATTTTTAATCATGAAACATTATTTTTTATGATGAATACCCATTTCTAGGAATGCCATCATACTATGCATCACTACCATTATTCAAAAAAATATAATTATTCATATCAACATTTATACAATGGAATAATTTTTTGGGACACACCCATATATCTTTATTATAATTCATTGGAATAATATATATATATATATATATATCTATCTAATCCATATTCATAAACTATTGTAAAATACATTAACTAAAGAATATTTCATGACCCATTGTGTATTTTTTGAATGAAAATGTTGATCGTGTTGTCATGACACATCAAAATGATTATGATTTTAAATATGATTTATAGTCTAGGTTAGACCCAAATTCATTTTTTACGGAGTTTTTTATGTTTAAAGTTTTTAATTTTAATAAACATTACTAAAACGTGGGGTGGTTTTACAAAAAAAATTTAAAACAAAATGACTTAATTAAAGAGTTTAATAATTAATAAATAAAGGTGTTCTATTAAATATTATTATTGAAGGAGTTATTTAAAATTTCACTACACATCATGGATAGTTTATTTTTCTAAAATTTTCCCATGGATTAATGGAATTATTTGTTTGAAGCTTTCCAAGACTCTAATTCCCTCTTTCCAATTAAAATGTTACATAATGTACCAAACCGTAAAACTCCAATTGTGCTATCATGGTTTGACCTCTGTAAAATATTTAAGGCTACCAATGTATAATAATATCTTATGTATGTGTGAGATAATGAGGATTCTTGTGTTTCATAATTAGAACCCCCCAAGATTCCCTCTTGAAATTTCTACCCAATCAGTGTTGAAATGAATAAATTTTAACATAATAAAACCTAATAAATGAATTCAGTAGATAATCAGGTTTAGATAAAACATAACATAAATAATTCACACAAAAAAATTAATAAAACCAATAGATTATCATGTCCCAGAACTACCTCCCATGTTTGTGTATCTCCCTTGAAATGATCATCCACTGTTTATCTCTCCATCAAGAGGAGGAGAAAGATCGAGTAGAACTTCACCTTCAACCTTGATCCCACTATGAGGATAGGTTCCCCCAAAACATCCTATAAGAGGAGATGAAAAATTTGTGTCTTGAAAACTTTATTTATTTTCTTCTAGTTCTAACTTCACAACAGGATTCTCATTGTATCATTTTACAGGACAACTGAAAGAAGGTATCGGTCACACAAATTTTTTAAAACCATTTATCCTGTCATTTTTTGTTTAGAAAGAGACTAATATTTCTTTAGAAAAATCTAAAAACTTGTTTCCCCACATTTTTAATTTCTCCAATAAAATTTTTCACCATATGGTGGTTGGAAGATCGAGATATAGGTAAAATACAGAACACAATGTTTGACTTCTTGGAGATTTGGTGGCTTGAAAAAAATCAGTTCAGCTATGCCCCATAACAGATGAGTTGGGATTTGGTGTATTCGGAAGAGCAGTAGGAAATTTAATTATTAATCACACCAAAAAAATTCAACCCAATTATATTTACATATTAGAATTACTAAGTTGTTTATTTTTCTATGGCTCTTGAATTCTTGCACATTTTGGCCCATTTTTCTTCAACATCTTCTTCGGCCCTCAAAATCGCCTCTATCTACAATTAAATCTCCCAAAAAAGTGATATTATCTTATTTAATAGTTGTTAACACCATATAATTGAATAAAAAAATATGTGAATTTTTTTATAATAATTTAAATTTATAGTAAAAATTAGTTTATCACACTGGTTTAAGGGTAAAAATGATTAGGAAATCACAGTGTGATCAGACCCCCACATATAAACATTTTCACTCCTTGGAGAAGAAACATTTCAATGAATTATTCATAGATAAATTCTCAACTTCATGAAAATTTAACTTTAAATAAAAATTAATCCATGATAAAAATGTGATCAATGAAAAAAAATAGTAAATAGTTATTCTCAGTGATCATGAAAAAAGTTGTCATATAAATTGTATTAGAACGAAATTATATGATATCCATAACACAAATATAATTCAATAATTAAAAAGTTAACCAATTTACTAATTCTCCATGTTTTTTGTGTCTATGAAAACCATCTCATGCTATTCGTTCAACATTAAATCCAATAAATATAAATTTTCTGAAATTTTCCTTCTTAATTGATTATTTATACTAAACATGCACTGCATCCTTTGCAATAAAATTTCAAGACCCACTCACTTAAAATTTTTGGAATTCAAATATTACACTCTTGACCTAGATATCCACATATTTTTTATATTTAATCACTCACCCCATTTATTAATAATTTTTTTTAAATATAACATGGAAAAAAACTGAGACTAATCTATCAAAATTTTTAATCTCCTCACTACAGTAATTGTTATTTTTATAATAAGATCAATCTTTGAGGAAGAGTGGCTTTTGAAAATCCTGATACACAACCCTTTTTTTGAATTTTTAGGGGATACAATAGTTGGATAATAAGTACACACCCATAGGTCAATCCAGTAGTGTAATGAAACAGATCAGATAAGGAATTAATGTATGAAAAAATTATTTTGGTAACAATATATGTAATAAACTATATTATATTCACATTATATTGAGTAATAAAATTCATAATTCATGGTTGGGTTAAAATATGTGTGGGGAAATTAAGTGAAACCATTTTCCCTTAAACTACTCACGGAAAGGGTACCATTATTTTCATAGGATTCCAAATTATATAAACATTTATATCAAAAAAATCTTATTATCAAGACAAATTCACACCATAATGTTATACTAATGATGAAATACACATTTCTTCAATGAATTTTTTTATACTAAAAAACATGATATTTGGAAATTTATCAAGCATTTTCAATAATTTCTATGAGTAAGTGGGCACCAATTTCCATGATAAAGTGCATTATTATTCACGATAATGTACGATACAAAAAATAATATGTTGGAATAAATGGGAGTATGGAAAGAGAGGTGGGAAAAGTAACAGTACAATTCATTAAGAAAAATAGAGAGAAAAGAAAGGTGATGAGAATTCCTAACAAACCCAATAAAATACACATCCCCCACAAACTGAGTGTTCATTGTCCTCATTGTAATAAAATAAAATGTGTATAGGACAGAAAAATCCTATTGGGTGTAATTTTTAGTTTTCTTCATCAAAATGGGGTTCCTCTATTGAGGACTCTAGATTGGACACTTGGATGTTCTTCAGCTTCTGTCTGTTGACAACGAATATTTATTTTATTTACCTTTTTTCAACGTGAACAAAAAAACGGTAATACGTTATTAATATATTGTGGTCTAAACCAATGGGAATGAAGCTTACCAGGTTATGACTTTCTCCTTTAATTTGGATGGAGGACATTATTCTCAATAGAAAATTGATGAAGAAGGATGTGGTAGTTGTGGGAGACCTTAGTTCACTCATTATAGAATCAAGATTTTTGAAATGTATCATGCCAAATTTCTTCCAACTCTTGTATATGGAAATTCCAATGATCACTGCATTATAGAGATCATATTTTAATTTTTGACAGCCCATTATTCACAGTTCACTACCTTTACTAGGAGGTGAAATTCCATTACAAACACAATACTATATAGTGAAGTTCCCATAAGGGTTTTTAATGATGTTCGGTACTCCCAAGGTGCATCATGCAAGCACAAATTTAAATCATTACAATTTGGTTGTACTATTTTTTCCATGATTCACATAGCATTCTGATTTGATATTTTTAATTATTAACTTTTTAGGGAGTGATATGCAATGGGGATTTATTGAACAACCCCATTCTTATGAATCTTGTTATTCATGTTAAAATTTCCAAAAATATGTACCCATATCACTAATGATGACTCTAGGAAAACCAAACCTACTGAAAATAAGGGGACTCAAAAAATCAACAACCACTCTAGAGTCATCAGTATTTATAAAAACAATTCTCCCATTTAGGAAGATATTGAACAACCAATAATATTTAAACAATGACAAATGAATTTTGAAAAGGGACCAGGATTCAATGCCCCATGCTTCGAAGATATCAAGAAATAACATGGTTTTTTGGGGAATTTTATTCTTCATTGATAAATACCCTATGAATTGAAATATTTTTCAGTACATAAAAAATATATGAGAATCAATAAAAAAATTAGCCACTAATGTATAGATCCAGGGGCCTTTAGATACTTACGTTCATATTAAAAGTGTCCCCCACATGCCAAAGGGTCACAGAACCTAAGGGAATAATGAAACTCATGGTCTGGGACACACCTCCAAACAACCTGATCGCTTCAAATTCATCATAGGTATGGATCATCCAAAAAGTAACATCACAACTCATGATTAATTATTTGGGATTTTGAGGTTCTAAATTTGTGAGTACCCAAGATTCTACCAAAAATCTACAATTTATTTATACTAATAGGTAATTTTGTTATATTAGAAATGTTATCATGAGGAAGGAATTCACCAATGGGGATGGATGAGTCCATATGGTGGTCTAGTGGTGCGGAAATCGTACCAGTTAGATTAACTGCCAAACTTTCCAATCCTCTGTTATAATTAAAATTAATGTTAATATTATAGAGGAGGAGAATAAACTAATTTATGTAGGGTATAGATTCATGTTTAGTTAGATAAATTGAATGGAATCATGATCAGAAAAAAATATGAATTTTGACCCAATAATATGTGATTGAAAATTTTACCAAGGCAAGAAAAATTTAATGATGTTATTTTTTAGTGGTTGTGTAGTTTTTCTAGGTAAGTTCAAGGGTACGTGAGGAATATTCCATCAAAGGATGAGACATCTCAACTTTTTCTGATAAAACATCCCCTAGTACAAAGTCAGAGGAATCACATATAATTAAATAGAATGATCCCATATTAATGGTTGGATAATGGGATGTAATGTGATAAACCTTTTCATTGAATTTAAAGCATGATCACATTTTTTATCAAATAAAAACTCAGGATCATTTTTTAATAACTAGGACAGTGTGAGTTGGATCTTACTATTGTGTTTAATGAATCAGCGGTAAAGACTAGAATAACAAAAGTATGATCGAACATCAAGAAAAAATTTTAAAAATGGAAGTGATCGAATTAATAAAAAAAATTATTTCACTATATAAGTTCCATCATTTTAATTTACATGACCAATAATTATCCCTCACTCAACCATGAAATGACATTTCATGTAATTTAATACTATATTTTTTCCTATAAAATGGGATAGGATAGAACCTATGTGTGTAAAAATAGTCATAAATGGAATTTACATAATTTGTGAAATCTTCCATAAAAACATCGATGCAATTACCAAGGTACTATGAAAATATACTCAATATAAAATGTTGAAAAGAAAGGGAGCATTAACCAGTCTAGAAGAAATTCTACTGTATGAAAATGTGCCAAATGGATTGGTAAATGTAGACATTTCTAGATACATAGGGGATATATGGGTTGGAAATAACCCAAATAGCCCTCATGTATATAAATATATAACATATTAGCTATTGATTATAACATTTGGACAATTAATAGTAGAGGAATGTAGTTCTCATGAATGGCTTGATTCAGTCGATGGTAGTGAATAACTAATCACCAAACTTTTTCACACCTCATGGTACTAGTTCATTCTTTTCATTTGAAAATACAATTAGTCTAGTTTTTCTGAACAATTTGCACTGGGAAGGCCCATTTACTATTAGATATGTAATAAATAATACTATAAGAGATTATTTTTCTAACATCCAATATTACAACTACAAGTAGGGAGGGATTACATCGACATTGGGCATGCTTTATAGTATAATATTCATCATATAAAAGTATATGGTGTATATGAATAAATGGTATAATCCTGGAAATATCTTCCAATGTCCGTATAATCTCACTTTTTACGTTATCTCAAAATTTTGATCAATTTTGATTCCAACAATTGAGATAGATTATTGGAAATAATTATCAAGAATTTTTCAATACACTCAAAATATGCATATTCTAAATTATATGGAAGTGGTTTTAATTACAACACCGGTGGTTTTTAATTGAAGGATAGGATTTAGTGGGAGTGAGGTCTATGAAATTATCTATATGATCATGTTTATTCTCTATCTGATGTGAATCAAGGGAAATGAGATTTTCTAAATCATCGATGGTTATGGGTACCATTAAATGAACAAACTCTTAAATAAAAGAACACAATTTCAACATTTTGGAACCTAGCCAAAATTCATAACATGAATCAAAACTAAAATAATCCATCATTGAATATAATGAAAATTAATTCGTCAATGTATCGAGGATATAATTTTGTGGGTGTATATCTTTTTAGAGTTCAACTTTAAAATAAACAGTAACAGTGAAATTCACTATAAGTGGTTGTTTTATGGAATCTAAAATTTTAAAACATATAATTTCATTTCAAAAATCTATTTACAATGTACTATTTTGGACATTGATTATCTAATTTTATATTATAAGGAATGGACTCCCATGATTGATAGGAGTATGTTCTTCAATTTGGGTATAATTCAAATTGATAATGTAGATGTTTTTAGGGAATTTGAGAATATTCAGTCGTATGAGGACATTCTCAATAAAACTTTATGGGTGTGTTATTATTCAGTTTAAAAGATTTATAATAATGGTCGTTAGTAAAATCTCTCCAACCTACAAAGACATGCACATGGATTAAGGCCTCACATTTATTGAAGCACCTAAATCTAGAGTTGCATATAAAAAGAACGTCTATCCTATGATGAAATGTATCCTAAACATGACCAAATAAATGTATGTGGTTGGAGTTGTTGGTTGTATCAAGTTTATGACATTATATCCTAGTTGGAATCTATCATTCCCATTTAGTGATCATCTATTGGTGTAAATATCATTAATAAATCTGTCATAGCATATCACTTGACTGACTACATCAAATAAAGCAATGATAACTTTCACCTTTTTAATAGACACCTTATTTTATTATCAATCCCATTATGATAATATTTCTCCATTTTTTAAAGTATTTGGTTGAAAATAAGTTGATGTAATATTTCATAATAATTCTCAATAATAACTTGTTAACCCTTTTTGATTTTTTATATTCATTAAAATCATTTTTGTTAGATAAAGGGAGTTTCAAGTGGGGTAAATACCTATTGTATAGAATCAGTGGAGGAAGAAACTTCTTTACCACTATAATTTGTTATTACAGAATCATTACCAATTTCTTTTGGATTAGAAATATGATACAATGTTAGTTTTGCAGAACCTTTCATCTTGGTCTTAACGATGGTGTATTTCATTTTTCCCACATGAGTTCATACGTCCTGAAAAGATGCATGTGTAGTCTATTAGAACTAGTTGTTTAGGGATTAAATATTCTTCAATATATCTTTGAGTCTTGGTTCAAACCTGGGAGGGAGAAGATTTTGTTGAGAAGTAATGGATAATAGGGCTGCATACATAGGACTAGTTTACACCAGTTCTATTTAGAGTAGTTAATGTTTACTAATATTGTGGATGTTCTTTCCACCCGTGGTTTGAATTTGGCCTCAATGGTTGTCTCTTAAATAGTGGTTCTTATTTGAATGGACACCCAAAGAATACTACACCACAAGACTCAGATGAATCCTGATGATGTGGGCACTAGTTAGAAAAATGAGTGTTATCAGAAACAATACCTAAATTAAATGGAATAAAAGGAGAGTGTGAATAACATTGTTCTTGATAAAATTTCCATATAATTGTATGCATCTCATCATGTTTATTATATTCCTTTTGTTACACAGATTATTGAATAACCTCATAAACTCTTTAAGTGGGTAAAATCAATCATGTACCAAATTTTTGGAAATATTGAGCCATGGTGGCTATTAAGTCGTGAGCAGAGACTTGAGTTTTATCAAAAATGGTACATCCACCTGCATCATCTATCATACATGATTTATAATGATAAATCCATCATAGAAGTAATGATTTGTCAATTTTTCATTAATTTGGGGATGGGAATAACTTGAGAAAATCCGTTTGAATCGGTCACAATATTTATGAAGGGTATCTCTCTATGATTGTCTAATTCAAAATATTTCTTTTCTAATTAATATAGTTTAAGTGGTAGGAAAAAATACTCTATAAATAGTCATTTATGGTCATTCCCACTTTCAAATGTGGTAGGTAGAGAATGTAGACAATCTTTTTCGATACTATCAAGGGAGAAAGGGATGTAACTAAACATAATGAGATACTTAGTTACATTTTTGTGGTTCGTGGTAGAGAAAACTATATGAAATTCCTTAAAATTTATGTGAGGGTCTTCACTAGGAATACAATCAGTACTGGGAAAGAAACCTATACCAATGGTTTTGAACCATTGGTATAGGCTAGAAAAACATTGGTATAACCTATACAAATGGTTTTCCAAATCATTGGATAGTTAGAAATTAGGATAGGACTATCTCAATGGTTCCACTTCAATCATTGGTATATATCTCTGTAAATGTGAGTATCCAAAAAGAATCAAAACAACCATTGTTATATAGATTATTTTATCATTTTACCAATTTTAAAAAAACAAACACATAGATTTTTTATAATGGTTCTAGTTATCCATTGGTAAATCAATTCATTTCACCACTATAATAATGTTTTGAATCTGTTATTATATTTTTCTTCCAAAATTCAGCACAGTAGCCACCCATAATCCCCTCTTTTGCATATACCCTCATACAACACATAAAAAACACAAAACAACAACAACAACAGAACATAAAATAGAAAACTCTTCCAACCATGGCATGTACTAGAAGGTACTATTCCCAATTTCATTCTTCATATGACAACCACTCTTCCATCCAAATCTTTTCAATTTCTTTAGATCAAATACCTCAAAATTTTCACTTTACTCAAAATTACCACAAATATTTTATAATTTATTGCTGAATGGTGTGTCATATACTACAACATGATAGAGTTTTAAGTTTTTTAGAAAATTACATGAAAAATTCTTATTTCTTGGGCATAAAATCTATTTTATTTTCAATATGATCATTATACTTCCTTGTTGTGTTTCTATTATAGATTGATGAGATTAGTATTTACAACACTATTAGTTTTTCATAATAGGTTATTGATGGTAGGTGGTAATTTTTCTAGACTTATTTATATGAATGGTTGTAATGAAATTGAGAATAATTTTCACTCAAATTGATATTGAAGAAATCATCCATGTATTTATGGATGAAGGGAGCTGTCATCATCACTATGATGGTGAGGGACCAATCACCTCTAGAAAGTGGGAATGATATTGGGTCAAAATGTTGTCACAAAATGTAAATAATCATAAGACAATGAATAAGATTATGAGGAATAAAAAGTGGTATAATGACAATGAATAAGCTCAATTTCTTCATCCAAGAGTTTTAGTGTACGCTTTGGTGGATCGTTTGACTCACCAAAGGCTACCCGAGCAATGTAAATGGAAATTGGAAATCTATTGAAATACTAATAGACTTAAATGTAATGGAATTGGATTCCATAATTTTTTAAAAGGATGTTTCTATGGAAACATCAATAGGAAATTCCATGAGTACTGGAATAGTTCACACCACCTTGTATTTGAATCGATGGCATGAAACTATGGGACGGTGATTGAAAGATTTTATGGAAAGGGATACTAGGAGGGTCCATAGTCATGTGTTGTTTTGTTACGGAGGGTGGTTCATTGTGGGAGGGTTTCTGGTATAAGGATGGGTAGGGTTGTGAAATTAAAATTATACCATGTGAAAAGAGAATTCCTAGAATCCATTTATAGATAAATAAATAAATGTACATAAAGACCACTAACCTAATTAATCTTTTCAATGTTGAATCCTTTATTAAATATCCATATACGCAAATTACATTAACAAAAAAATGACAATAAATTGTTAAAAGGATCTCTGATTAAAAATATATACTATTTATGAAACCCGATACAAGAATAATTTGAACTACCTAATCACACATATATCCAGTCACAACAAATCGGCAAACATCAAATGTAAGTCATATCAGTCAAAAATGTAACAGATCAATTTTTCCCTCATCACCATCACTATCACTATCATCAACATCATCATTTTCTCAATACCCATCCTTGTCATCTTCTCATCCCATGTCCTTATCCATGTTCTCATCCTCAGTATCATCCTCAACCTCGTACTCTCCCTTATCCTCTCCCTTGGCCTCTACCTCCCCTTCGACCTCGTCCATGTACTTGGTCTCATCATAACCCTCGTCCGTATCCCCTTCATCGCCATCATCATCACCATAAAAAATCATATAAACCACCACTAGAACTACCACCTGGTGATCTATATCTTGAATGAAATAATGACATATATTCATCACAAGCTCTTCCGACCTCTGGTGGAGGTGTTGGATAGAAAACATTCATCAATTTCATAAATTCTGTGTTTTCCCTAGCAGACCATTCATCCACCCATGTGGACATTATTTCATCATGTTTTACCCATTACATAACCTATTCAAACTTGGTGGAACTCAAAATTTTAATTGAATTTGGCCAATACCTCGTCCGGACTATACTTTCTCTAGTTCGGCAGTTTACTCTTCCATGGTTTTCATCTCCCAACACCAGATATAAGTGATCATTTAGGCCAAAAATTTTAGGTTCTTGGGAATAAGTTCATCTAAAGAAGCATGATAAAAATAGAAATATATTATTATGATACAAAATTCATATTAAAATTTGAAATATAAAAAACTAAACATTATAATCTACTACTATGTCAGTTCATGAACCGTGCATGCATCTTTTTTCCTTGTTCTCAAGCTAAACAATTTTTCATGAGAAACTCATCCTTAAATATTCATTACCTACCTCTATAATGAAATTTAATTTAGAAGATCATAATTATAAATAGGTTAACAATAATTAATTTCATATCTAAAATGTTATTAAGTCTTTACAAATTGAATAAATTATAGAAGAAACAAAATAAAGTGCAATTTTTATTGAAAATTTATAAACAACTATTTTTCTATCATCCTCTCACGATCTGACAACATAGTATTCACCAAAGTGTCGAGGTATTTTTTATCATCAATGTTTTGTTTATTTTTCCCAGGTGCTTCCTAAATAAAATTAATTAATACATAATATATTATTAATGAATAAATCAATATTTTCGTTTAAAACCCTCAATTCTGATTAATACCTTAAACTGGATAGTCATCCAATGAGTAATAATTTTTCCGTACTGATCTATCAGAAAATCATTCATTATCATCACCGACTTGAACTCTATTTGACTCTAGAAATCTATCCAATATTCAACTCATGCTTATAGGCTCTACAAAGCTCACATAACTCTATTAGATGTGCTAGTCGTTCACCCTCCCCATCGGCAAAATTAAACCGAATTTGACACAAAATATTAATTCAGGTAAATATTAAAATAATATTACATTAAATATAACATATTTTTTCACACATGTCGGGGCCCAAACATTATTATTGAATTCTTTTTGTAAATATCTTCATGAGATCGTGATGACGGGAATGAATTCAGATTATTTGGATATCATCACAAAAAAAACTACAACATTGTTGCCCATTTTTTTAAATTATTTCGTTGTCTTTATTATAGCCCACAATAAACTGCGTGTTGATGTTCCACACCGAACACATGCTTGTACTCCCCCTCCCCCATTAACTATTAATAGATGTATCTGTTTTGAAATAAAAAAATATTTTTTCAACAATAGATACAAAGAATATAAATTAAGTTAATTTTTTTTGGGTTCTAAAATAGACTTATAGCGGTCTATTCAATGGGTGCCTCTAGATCTGATACCAAAGAGAGAAAACCACCCTATACTATTGGAGTGGGTCCCAGTGTTTTCTCCATTATTACAAACTGTGATTATTTAGTAGTTTAAGGAGTGTTACAGAAATAAAAAATATTCATATGTTAAAGAAGATGGAATGTATGGCTAACCAACTGCTTAATTTGGACGAGGAATGGAAATCATCATGGGATATGGTAAATATGGGTGAGGAGGCTAAGATGTTAAGGGTTGTGAAAACAAGGGAGGCATAAATATAATTTGTGTTCTTAATGGAACAACAATATCAAAATGTGTGGAATAGGGAATGTCAGTGGGAGGGTCATGATCTAATTGGCTATGCTAATTAGAGCGCCTAGCTCTCGTACAACTACCACATGTACCACCAGTCTATGTACTGGGACCACTACTATGCTGCTTATCAAATAATTCTCACCTATGTGGTGGATCCCTCATTAAATTTTTATACAAAATTAGTCACATGAAATTATATGTTATTGATATATTTATATATATATATATATTTGAAATTAAAAACTCACAATATGCACTAATGGAGGAATTCCCAACTCTGCCATTCGATGACTATTGTCTGTCTTCATTTTTATTAATTCTCATTATATGGTTTCACATCCTTTATTTGAAAACAAATATTGAAGTAATTAGATATGTATAAATACTGTGTAACCAAAACAACAAAAAAATAAGACCTAGATTATTTTTCATAGATCATGTGGTTCATATTCTCGATTAGGAAAATTAGCATATTTTTGTGGTAGGTAATTATTTTCTTTGGTTTGGATTTTCATATCAATTAGTTTAATATGAAAAATTCAATTCTTCTTGTTTTTTCTTAGAAATTAAATGGTTCCATTTTGTTTGGTTTGGAAGGTATAAATAAAATTCAATTGAATATTATAAAATATAACTCAATAAAAATACAACAAGTAAATATAGAAAATTCAAATGAAGGTATAGTTGGATAAATAATATTGGTAATTAATAGTAAATGAATTTCTATATCACAAACGACAAGAAGTCAAGTCGATCTAAACCAATAGAATTGAGAACATAAAAATTTATTCAATATAATTCCCACAGAAACCATAGGTTCACAAACAACTCTTATAATTGATGTACTAGAGTCATCATATGTAATAAATGGATTGGGGCCAATGGGTCTAGGGATTATGTTAATTACATCATCACCATCTTCAAAAATATGCCTTAGAGTTAATTCATTAATGACACCAAATTCAGGTCTAAGATGATCGTTGTTATAGAAACCCTAATTCTCCATTGATACCAATATATATGGTCTATCGGTAGCAAGAGTCCGATTCATGTCAATAAATCGTAATCCAAAATAATCAATAAATGTGTGATTCATTTTCATTGTATCGAACCACAGACATTCCATCATTTCGACTCGACCATGAGACTAATAATACAATATAATTATTTTTTCCATGACTCTATAATATGTTACATTTTAAAAATGAGTTCTACAATCTGATGAACTAAGTTAACATTTTAATTTGGAAGTAAAAACAAAACAATCATGTTGTGTTATAATTTTCATTTCTCATTCAAAGATATTAAATATGTATGCATTGACCCCAATTGATTTACATTCATGAACCACAATATTTGGACCAAAATACAAAGATATTATTACCTCAGAGATAGTGTCAACGCACAATCTCGATAACTAAAATATAAGAGAAAATTAAACACAATTTAATATGAATTTTATATATTTATTAGGACAATATATCTACCTTCAATTTCATCACATAAGAAAACTATTTTTAGTGAAAAGTATCTATACTTCTCAAAGATAAAGAACAAGTCTTTCTATTTAACATTTTTTATGTTCCTTATAATTAAAAATTGAAATAGTTTAAAAGATATGTACAATTACAATATTTGAGATAAAATATACATATTAAATTTACTTACCTGATGTAGTCATCAAAAAAATATCAGATCAGCTACAATGTGTGTTGTCTCATCTCCTTCTCTTCAAGGGATAATGTTCTCAATGTTTATGATCTCAGAATTATTCCTATTTTAGGAATTGATGGAAAACATGGATCAATTTTCTTACACTGTGAATCTTCATTTCTCATTGGTATGTTCATTCTTGTAGTTAGATCTAACTAATTCTTTGAGCAGAAAGACATCATTTCTTAAGAAAAGTAACCATTTACGATAGAACCTTTGAGATTATTCATGTTCTAGTCATAGGATTTCAATTTGTAGTTATATATTTTAGTTGGATACCTCCAAAAAAACTAGAGTTCCTCCATGAAGAATTTCTATGGGCAGATAGATAGTCAGATGCATCGTTCATGTGAAAAATGATGGAGAGAATATTTTCTCTAACTCACACAAAATTAATGGAATCTCCACCAACATTTTTTTCATGAAATACCTAGAAAATACATAGCACAAATATATATAGAAAAATGGATCAACTAAATAACTGAGACCCTAACATTATTTGACAAAAGATTAAAACTTTCTAGTAGAATCGATTCATGCAGAAGGATGTGATAATCATGGGTCTTCAAAGATATAAACATTAACTATCTTCTATTGATCTATTTTGATATATTTCTTGAATAGACATTTGGAACATTAATAGTCTCCATTACCTCCAGAAATTGATTTTTTTTCTATAGATGTCATCAGATTAGAAGAACCTAGAACATGCCATTTATTTTTACTAATACACACATGGTGAAATTATAGTCTAATCCCCCAATCCACCTAGCCACGTTAAGATCATAAATCACATTTCATTTTTCCTTTGACGTTTAGAATAATCCATAGGAACATTTCACATATATTCTTTTCAATGTTCATTATGTCTAACAAATGATGTAATAAATTGGTTTACCAATATAAGACACTCAATGAAGATACTCCTCTAGTTCAAAATGTAATAGGTATCCTTATAAATATACTTCCACTTTCTAGATTTCATTTGTCCCTTCTCAAATGAAAAAAAAATCTTACAATCCATGTACATGATTAGATCAAGGCATCTGCTAAAATGGATCATCAGTATCCTTGGTATTGTCAAATCTTTAATGAATATTTATATATGGACAGTCCACTATAAATAATTTTCTATATCCCAAAAAACTAAAACTATATTGATATTACAGTCTTCTAGATCAATTATTCTTCATACAAAAAATACATTATTTATTCTCCTTTGTGATCCATCTAGAGCACATTGAATAAGCTGAAAAATAATTGATTTTCCCAATAATCACAACACACATATAAAATATGTATTTTTATCATGAATCGTATGTGCCCACACCCATTCCCCAATGATGTTTCAACTCTTTAAATATAGGTTTCATGAATAATTCTATATCATTGTCATGATGATATGGGTCATATATATGTATACTCATAAAGGTGAATGGTTTTTTTCATACACAACCCTAGGGGAAGGTTACAAATGTGTATTAGAACCATCCATGTGCTATGAAAAGTATGAATATTCTTAAACAGATTAAAACTGCCCTAAGGAAGAACATGTCACACATTGCAATTTTTTTTTGAAAATTAAGGATATCAAGCATCAAATATCTATAATTAATATCCATATGCATGTTGAACCAACTCTTCATTATTCTACATTCTCATGGTATCATGAAATAACATTTTTATTGACACTTCATCTGAACTGAAAATATTCTAGAGTTTAGGGATCAATGGAGAGTTCCAAATTATTTTCTCTAGAACACGGTATCATGTTCCATTAGATTTTGGCATCCATAAATATTTTCCACATTTTATGCAATCATTTAAATCAAATGTTTCTTTACATAGTCAGATGGAATCATTCAGGGAATCATGAATTTTTATTTTTGAAAATCCAGGATCTTCAACTAAATTCCATGCAATATAGTGGTTTGAATGAATTTCAACATCATCTAGATGTATTTCCTTCATTAAGGTAAGAATTTAATTTATTGCAGTATTAGAAATCCCATACACGGTTTTCCTATTAAACAAGCAGATTAAAAATCTATCTTTTTCATTTTACCACATTGCTAATATAATAGAGTAATCATAACATCATTCAATTTTTTATCTTTATAAATATCACCATTTTCATTGGACCCATCATGTGTTCCCGTATCGAAGTCTTATTGGGTTGACAAAATTTTCTTCTCATAATGATGAATAAATGGAAAATAGTAATAAATCAAATTCAATAATTAAGTTTTCTCATTTGGATCATCATCATTTTGTGATTCCATTTCATCCCCATTGTGATACAACACAAAGTAGTTTTTTTTATAACCATTTTTGGTTATATGGTAGATAACTAATTCATGACTCAACCAAGGGATTCCAACATAACTGTAACATGGAATGTGGATATGAACACTATCTAAAACATTATCAAATTTGAAATCTAAAAATATCTATTAATTGTTTTTCAAATTTCATAAGTTTCAAACAATTTTATATATCCATCTTCTATGCATTATGTAAAAAAATTGAACTAACTCTGTTAGTAAAACAAGTAGAATACTGATGGATATTATAATAAATTACTATTTCATGATGAAGGTTCATACACTTTAGAAAAATCTACCTTAGGGGTATTATTTATATCAGAGGTATGGATGTGTACATTATAAAGGGAAAGTGTATATAGTGGATATGGTTATTATATTTTTAGGAGAGGAACATCATCCCTTAGAGTTATATTCTTAACAAAAACAACTCTTTTAAGAACTTATTTTGAAAGTAGTTTAACTTATTTGTAAATATATTTTATTTTTTAAGAATTGATTTTTCATGCCAATTAGTTTGATGTTTATTTCTATCTATACAACCATCGCGAATAATTCACACCAACATCATTATTATTGTTAGAGTCTTATTAATATTCCATCTATGGAAATTCATGGTGGGTCATGTCCAAAATTATGAATAGCTTTGAAGTGATCATAATGGTGGGATAGATGAAAATAATTCATACAGATGTTGATGTTTATTGAAGGAGAGTATCATTAATTTAACATAAAAGATATATTTTTATGATAACATGTGAGTAAGAGTATGATGTGTTTAGAGTGGTTATAGATTTTCAATATATTGAATATATTATGTCACTTTTGGTATATTTTGATCTTGTTGAAAAACCAAAAAAAGACACTTCTATTTATTCAAATGGTTTACCAATATCATAATGTCTTTTCAAAATACTATTCATGACTTTTTCTATAGAGTGAAATTGACTTTTATTTAAATCTAATTTGTGTATTCTAACCCATATCATTTTTAACATACCATTTGGAACTAGTTTAGTTAAGTTAAATCAAGTTTATTCTTATAGAATAGAGGTTTATTGGTTTATTTTACATCACACACCACCCTATTAGTTAGTGGTTGGGTTTATGCTAAGTAATTTTGAACCATGTTACAACGAAAAATTGATACCAAATTATGTGGATTTTTGACATGTTTTCCTAATTGTGATGATCAGAGTGGTTCTATATGAATTATTTATATTGATGGTATCATTATCATAATGATAGAGTGAGATATATTTAAGAAATCATTAATGATTATATTTATAATGCATTAATATCTTGTTGTTCCTTTTTCAATAAATTTTTTCATTGTTGTATATATGTCTAACCAATGAAATCATGTCAACAAATGTTAAATTTAAAATTCAAAAAGGATAAAATAACTCATGATCATATCGACGCCTTAAATATCACTAAAATTTATTCAATAATGATAAATCACAACCAAAACACAACCTAAAATGTTTTATGGATTTTGTTCATAAGGGGATCATAATACATAGTGTGTAAGACAAAAATGATTATAGAGTAATCGAATGAAATATTCTTAAATAAATGGAGGCAGAAGACCTAACTCAGTTACAAAATACTGATTTGTCTTGGAATAACAATAATTACTTGAATCAAGGATAGATCATTGGTTGGTAAGTACGTTTTGCATCCTGGAGAGATCAAATTTATGAAAAAATGATATATATGGAGGAATTTTACATGGGAGGTAGGGTTAGAGCTCGAGATGTAGGGTTCATAGGAGGGAGATATCTCATTTAGGGAAAAGATCATTTTTGGATAGAGGATATTGGTTCTGGATGGAGTAATTAAGCTAACGTGTTTTGGGGGATTTTCTATCCCAATGGTTTTTAAAAAATTTTGATATTGAGGGTATATAACCATGGTTATCAAAAACCATTATAATACCTATACACTTTTCAAGACATTACCAAAGGTTTTATATAATCTTTGGGAATACCTACACCTATCACAATAGTTTTCTTACAATGTTGTTAAAATCCACCATATATTTGCCCATACAAACAATTTCATGGAATTGATGGTATAGGTTTCTTATCCCAATGGTTTTTTCGAATCATTAGTATAGAGGTCTTCATTTAGGTTGGATTTCCACATGTTCATGGAATTTGGGAAGGAGGTTTGTATGTTCTGTATAGAGGTGTTGGTATTTTTGGGATTTTCACAAGTACGTGTACTTTTGGAAGGAGGTTGATAAGGCCAAATCACACCTCAGTGTTGCCCGCTTCCTCAAGGTACTGGATGTATGGATGTTGGTTCTCCACATCTGAATTTTTTATCTCTTTTAAGGTCTAATTTTTTTCGTTTATTTCATATTAATTTTTTTCCACATTTTAATTCTATAAGAAGAGGGGTTTATAGGAGTCTCATTTTGTGGTTCATCTTCTTTAAAAGGATCTATCATCATGTCTCATTGTCATTGACGTAGTATCCTCACTGGTTCGAGTTCAAAATGAGGTATTTCATTCAAATTAGAGCACATAAAAAACAACAACTATAAGGAATTATAACTTATAACACCACTAATATAATAAAGTAGAAGATAGAAATATATAGATACAAAAACAATAATCAATGTTTAAAAAATGACACAAAAAATAAAAGAGATCCCCGAAAACAATGCAAAAATTTGAACACATTGTCACATAACATCAAAATGATTATGTTTTTGATGTTGATTTAATTTCTAGATAATACCAAAAGTCCTTTATTAAGGATAATTGGATGTTTAATGTGTTTATTTTTAATATAGATAATTAATATAGGGGTTGGTGTTGAAATCATTTTTAAAAAACAGAACAACATAATTAAAGAGATTAAAAATTTATAAATAAAGTTAGTGTTTAATGAATTATTAGAGAAGGAATTCATATAAATTTCAATGCACATATTATATAGGTCACTATTATACAATACTCCCATAGTTTAATGTAATTAATTGATTGATGGTATTCAATATCTCAGTTACCCTCTTGACTCTTAAAATTTTTCATAATGTAACAAAAATTGATAGGAAAACCTTATAATAAATTATTGGACCTCAAGAATAGAGTGAATGCTACCAATGTATAATAATGTCTTATATATTTTTGAGAAAAATAAGTTGCTTGTGTTTCCCAATTTGAACAAGCCAATATTCCCTCATTAAATTTCAACACATTCTTTGTTTAAATGAAAAGTGGTTCACTTAATTAAACCCATGAAATGAATGAAGAGGGGAACAATTCTAGGGTAAAACATAACTTAAATGATTCATAAAAAAATAAAAAACTATTATAGTATCATTTGTCATAAATCCCTCCCAATTGTCCACCGTTTATCTCGACATCGAGATGTGGAGATGGATCAGGTGGAACTTTGCATTCATCCATGATACATCTATGAGGGTAGGGTATGTGATAAATTCATATATTAGGATAAGAATCCTTTGAGACTCAAAAATGGAAAATACATTCTTTTGGATCCAAATTCCCAATGGGTTTTAAAGGATTCATTTTATAAGAAAATTGAAAGGTTGTTTTGAGCACATATGTTTTGAAAATCTACTTGTCCCATGGGCTTTGTGGGAATAAACCATTATATCACATTATAGAAAACAAGAAAACTTGTTTCCCAAAATCTATAATATCTCTACAAAAAATTTATCACTATTGTGGTGTTAGAATCTCAATATATGGACGAAATATGGCACATCAATTTTAACATTGTGAAGATTCAGTGGCTTGGACAGATTAGTTTTGTTGTCCACCTTAATTGGCTAGTTGGGATTCAGTGTGTTCATATGAGTTATATCCCATTAAATTATCGATAATTACATAATATTCCTTCCCAATTAAATGCATGTATTAGAATCATTGTTAGGTTTAGTCTAGAGGTGGTCTTGGATTCTTTCATTTTTTGGACCAATTTTCTTCAAAGTCATCTTCATCCCTCCAAATCACCTCCTCCAATAATTAAATCATCAAAAAAAATGTAATTATCTATTTTAATAGTGATTAAAATAAAATAACTGAATTAAAAATCTTGTGAAATTTTATATATTAATTGAAATTTGAAATGAAAAATTAGATAAACCCAATGGTTTTAGGGTAAATATTAATAGTAAACCACAACGAATTAATTATAGAGTTTAATATTTGTTAAATAAAGGTAGTGTTTTAATAATTTTAAGATAAGCATGTTATTTAAAATTAACTACACATATTTAATAGTTCATGGTTCGGAAATATTCCCATTTTTGAATAGAAATTTTCAGATGAGGGTTTCCAAGATATTGATTCCCCTATTCCATCTTAAAATGTTTAACAAAGTACCAGCACATGACCCAAAAATAATATTTTCAAGGATGGGACATAATGAATAGAGTGATGGGTACCAAATAGTACTATTATCTAATGTGCTTATGAAATAAGGAGGATTGGTGTATTTACCAATCAGAACAACTCAAAATTACCACATGAA
Organism: Viscum album; assembly: GCA_963277665.1. Classification (NCBI taxonomy): domain Eukaryota; kingdom Viridiplantae; phylum Streptophyta; class Magnoliopsida; order Santalales; family Viscaceae; genus Viscum; species Viscum album. Next base: position 686,998,795 of record OY728119.1, on the reverse strand, counting down.
ATTTCAAGACAATTATTGTAGAAATGAAATGTAGTTCACTTAATTAAACCCAAGAAAATATTTTAGATGGGAATGATGTTAATATAAAACATAAATGACAACATTCACACACAAAACACACATAACTATTATAATATCGGGTTATGGAACTCCATCCCAAGTATGTGTATCCCCCATGAAATGTTTGTCCACCGTTCAGCTCTCCATCAGGAGGAGAATAAGACTCCAATGGGACTTCACCTACATCCATGATCCCCCGATGGAGATATGGCCCTATAGAACTTATTGGATGCTGAGGGGACTTATTTGGGAATCCAAAATAGTAGATCATTTGTTTTTATTATATCTTCCAAATGTGTTTCCCAATTTATCAATATATTGGAAAATTGGAAGGTCATTTTGGGCACAATGGTTTTTAAAATCACTAGTTCCAAGGTTTTAAGTGAATATACAAACTTATATGGATTTTGAGAAAACTAAAATCTTTTACCCACCTTTTTCGTGTATCCAAAAAAACGTGGCACCATTTGGTAGTTGTAATCTTGAGATATGTCCAAAATATAACACACCACATTTGATATTGTGTAGATTTAGTGGCTTTAAAAGATCCTTTTGGTTGGTCCCCTTAATTGATGAATTATGCATGGTAATTTTATAAATAGTTTTATAAAACATAAATATGGATCATCCCATAAAATATCATCCAAATTCGATGCACCTCTTAGTATAATTATGTGGTTGATTCCACTAGTGTTATTGGATTCTTGCACATTATGGCCCATTTTTCATTAACTTCATCTTCGTCCCTACAAATATCCTCAACCTGTAATGAAATCATCAATAAAAGTGGAATAACCCTTTTAAATTTTTATTAACATAAAATTATTGAATAAAAATGAAGTGAAATGTTTTATAATAGTTGAAATTTCCATAAAAATAATTTTAATATGGAAGTATAAGGATAAAAATGAATAAGAAATCAGTGTGCGATCAAGTCTGGAAAGAAAGTATGAATGCAAAATAAAACTGAGATAACACATGATTATATTAATTATACAATATTCAGGTTTTCATGGTTGTAATTGTGAGGATGTTGATTTATATATAATATAAATATATCATATCCCTGATATTTAAATCACTATCTAATTAGAATGTATTGATATACTAATATATTCATAAAAAAATTAAACAAGTAAAAAATTTGAATTACGATAATAAAAGAGATATTTCATTAGGATTTACTACATAGACTATTCTCCAAAAGTTAAAACACGCATTCTACAAATTTATCCAATATTTTCAAAACACTTGTAACTAATTTATCTACAAATAATTTAACGGATATATATTTCTATTTATGTTCTATCTTAATTATATTCTATTAGTAATGAATTATTTTCCAACAAAAAAATGATATGTATTTTTAAAATCCAAATTTAATTAATTGGTGTTATTGTTTAAAGTTAAATCTCATGTTTAAAAGGTATATGGTTTTATTAAAACCATCATATAACGTTTTCATATTAAAGCTACCATTTTATAATGGAAAAGTTCACTTAACTAAATGAAATTCAACTATATTAGTATATATGGTTATATTCTATGTATATATTTGATATTTATTTCATTTTAATATAAGAAATTATTTTAATTCAATGTGATTAAGTTTATCTCATTCAAATGAAAGAATTTATTTTTGAAATATGTATTTCAACCATAGATATTCTAAAAACTAGTTTTTAAAAGAATATATATAATTTTTTAAATTATTTTATGATTTTAAAATAATACACATATATTTTATAAATATTTTCAATGCTTTATTTACTAAAAAGTTGTTTCATCATATTTTGTTTTAAAAAACTAAATTTTTTTAACTTTATTATCAAATATGATAATGTGGAATGGGGAGTGAAACCATGTCCTCAATGAGATTCCATCATACTAGTAATACTACAAATTGTCAGTAAGGGTTTTATAAGAACATTCAAGTATCATTGTAGTCCATAAAAAGAATTATTATATTTAGATGAATATTTTAAGAAGAAATATAAATATTTTTCAAAGTTTATTTTTGAAATTAATTTTGTAAATTATTAATAATTCTAAAAGGTTTTGAAAAATAATTTTCATAAAACTCTAGAATTATTGTTTTTAAATGATATATGTAATATCAAATATTTTTTAAATTGTTGTAAATTGGTTTCAAAGTAATTTACATAGTATTTTTCAATGGTTTTAAGACACCTTAATTGGAGATTTTATGCCAAAACATTGTTTAATAACATTTTTATAGGTTTAAATGAATTTCCATAGTTCCTTATTTCATATTAGAATGAATCACTTGTGAATATAATAAGATAAATTTTGTATAACTAAGATTTCTTTTTCTTATTATTAAAAACCTAGACCGTAAAAGGTCTCTGAATGTATGATCCACTATATATTTATCAATTATATGTTTTATAAAAATAAACAACATTTTTATTAAAATGAACCTGGAAGTGCGGGTTTGGGGATTTTAATTTGGTATCAAAGTAATGGTCAAGATAGTTCTTGAAATTAGAATATTTCATTTGGTTATTTGTTACTTTTTAGTAAAATCCTTTGTTATGATATTTTTTGATGGAATGATTAAGGGCATAGAAAAATAATATATCCCTTCCATATGATTTTATATTTGTAGTATAATAAAATCAAACTCATCTATGTTTGAGAGATTTTCTACCATTTTAAATTCTTAAAAAACCTATATAAGACATCAAAGAAATATGACATACTGAAATTCTTTCAAGGGTCAGGATTTTAATATTATGAAATCCTACAGACTCAAAATTATTATAGTGTACTCAAAGGAAAGTATCCAGATAGACTTTTAAAACATTTCACCTAATCCAATCAACATGAAGAATATTTGTTTGAATAAAAAGAAGGGGAAAACCTCTACACTACATTTATTTATCAACATTAAATTTTTATTATATTAAATATAATTAGAGGAAGTAGAAATAAGGATTTTAAAATATTTGAAGTTGATTTAGTTTGATTATCAGATAAAAATAAAGTTTAAATATACATTTTTGTGATTTATACTCATTATAATTATGTAATAATAACTTGTCAATGTTGACATAAATATCACCCAAATTGAACAAGTTGAAAACGGGAAACAGAAGTGGAATAACAAGAATCATCCTTGAGGATCCATATAAGTGGAGGAAACTATCCATTTCATGATAATCACCAATAATAGAGATTTTGTTAATGTTAAGAATAATTTAAATAAAAAAAATTTAAGATCAAATTAAGTAATAACACCAAATTTATTTATATAGGAAATAATAATCAAATATTGGAGTAAGGGAAAAGTAGGGTTCATGTAAACAAATTATGAAAGAATAATTCCATTATAGGGGAATGTAAAACCATAAAATTTTTATGTATTTTTGATTTTATATAAATACTATAAATAAATATGTTTCTAAATATAAAGATAATTATGAATAATATTTCATTAATACACTCACTTCAATATATCATTACAATACATGATTAATCAGTTGATTCACTAATCATGTTACTCAATGAATTTAAACAATTAGAAGACCTATGATCTATGTAATAATTCTACAAGTATAAACTACCACATTTGGATATTACCTGATAGAAAAGCACCAACAAGTAAAATTGATAAATAAAGTGATTAAGAAGAAAATAGAGAACCATGTTTTGTGATAGACAAAATATACATTAAGGGGTTTGGGGTACTTGTTTAATCTATTAGGAATTGGGATATATATGGATTTTTTTATGTTTTTTTATCTGTTGGAGTTATGAATATTATAATAATGATAAAGGTATTATTTGTTGATACCTTTATTTTACATAATATAAGTTTAAATATTTTTAAATTAACATCTAAAATGGATAATCAATAATAATAACAATTCACTATGAAATAAAAAATTAGTTTTTTGAATTTTATTGATAAGTAAAAAAAATAAAAACCCAACATTATATTTAAGAAATTCTTGTTAATTTTTTTAATAAAAAAATATTTCCCAACTACAAGAAGCCAGGTTCTCATTAAACAATTTCATAGGTGGGATTATTTCACTTAATTAAGCCCTCATGGGATTCCATATGTGTAGTAGGGAATGTTGAATCCCCGCATGTTTTTACAATAGACCTAGATAAGAACGTACATGCCTATGTGTAAGTCCAAAAACATGCATGTATATGTCATAGCGCCCACTGGTCCAAAGCCCTTATTTAGTGTGTGAAGGCAATTGTGAGTGAAGACCTCATTGTGTTCTCTGATCGAAGATTACAAGTGTTTCATTATTAATCGCATCCCAAATAATATTTTTTATCATGTAGGATGTGGGATAAATTAATCATTCATTCATACCATAAAACAATGGATATAAATACTGATATCCATATAATCAAAAATGATCTATCCATATTTTTCCATTTTCAACATCAACATCTGGTTTGACCAAATGAAACCTTGATGCCAGTAAGTTTTGTTCCACCGTGACAATATACATATCCATCAATTAGGGGCTCAAGAATTATTTCCATGTCTAAATAAAGAAGAATACAAACCCTCAATTATGATATATACAAAATATAAAATATATTTCTAAATGTATGATCAATGATCATCATTTTTCTATAGGATATATTTTTCCAGGTTTGTGATCAACAATTCATCAGATCAAAAATATACAATAAATTATATATTTGAATCATCATATAAAAAATGGATTTATTTATCTCAAGATATACTCTTAGATTATCATTATAGATATGTGTGTGTGTAATATATATATATATATATCCCACCCGAATTCACATTCTCCCAAATACCCATTAAATCACTAACAATTCTTGATCCACTGTGAATTTTCCTAATGTTAGTCGGTATAGAAACTATGAATAAACTATAAAACCAAGATAAAACATGATTGTTTGAAATATCTCCACATCATTTTTCTTTGTTATGACAGCAAATATTTTATTATTTATATAATATTAATATATAGTATCCTCAATATTTCAAAAACCATTTGATCTTAATTTATTTATATAATAATTATTTCTATTTAAAAAAATTAAAACAAATAAAATAGTGAAATTATGGATTTAAAATGGATATTTCATCAGGTGGTTCAATGTAGAATGTTATACACCCTTCAAATTAGTTATCTAGTTAGTTCAAATGACCAATAACATATTTTTATACAATTATTGTAAGGGATATGAGTTTCTATTTTATTTTTAAATAATTTATATACCTAAATAAAGAAATAATTCATCCAAAATATATCTGTGATATATATTTTATTAAAAAAAATTAATAAAATATTTACAATAAAAGCTATCATTTTATATGGGAAATGTTATTTTCACTAAATTTAATTCAAATATATTAGTATACATGGATATATTCTATTTTTCTATTTAAAATTGATTTAATGTAAATATATGTAACAGTTTTAATAAAAAAAATTCATGCCTATGTATTTATATGATATGACATCTTTTTTGAAATATGAAATTCTCCCCATTATTTTTTGAAAAATGATTTATTAATTCATATAGGTTAATTGAAATTATTTTATTCATTGTAATTAATTCCAATGTAGTTTGGATTGGTTTTTATTTAGTTTTTATAGGAATGTAGGATCATTATTGAAAAAATCCTAAAATTTAAATTTGACACTTTCATATCAAATCTCATAATGGGGAATTAGAACTAAACCCACAAACTCAGTGGGACATTATACTTCTGGTAATTTAACTAGTTGGCCAAAAGTGTTTTAGAAGATCTATCATATATCTTTTCAATCCATAAGAATAATTATTATATTGAAAAAAAATTTTAATGGAGATATTCAAATTATTTTCTAATAGTATTTTTCAAAATGATTTTAAAAATGTTAATTATATTTAAAAGGTTATGAAAATTAATTTTTAAAAAAGTATTATCATTATTATTTTTAAATGATATATGTAATTTCAAATATTTTTTTATTTGGTATAATAATTTTTAATGGAATTTCAAAAATATTTTTTACTACTTTTAGAACCCCTTACTAGTAAATTTAATGCTCATCCCTTATCTTGAAATATTTTTCCTAGGATTTTTATAATTTCAAATGGTTCTTGTTTTGTATAAGGAGGTAGAACATGTCAAAACAATTAATTGAAATTTTTTATAACTCTGATAATTGGTATGATTTTATCAAGTTCTACCGAAACTAGAGTGGAAAGGGCCCCAGATGTATAATTATCTATGTATATGTCAGATATATTTTTCAAAAAAAATTACAAAAAACGTTTTAAGCACTAACTCCATGAATTTTGGATTTAGTATTTATAATGGTATTTCAATAATAAATTATCTTTGTGAAATTTATATTGAAACATAAACCCTTTTCACTTTGGTAACATTTGTATTATAGAAGCCCACGAATTATGAAGAATAATTATAAATAACATACCATGATGTATGAGGGATTGATGACATATTATGGAAAGGGGTATTAAATAAAAAATTTAAAATAAATATGTGTATAAAAGTACATGTGTATCAAAGAAATATATTTTGATATGGAAACACATACATTTAGTCATGTATTTTTTGTGTATGTATTTTATCGCATGGATAAAAGACTTATATAAATTACTTTTTATGATCATTTTATAGGCCTAATAACGTATAATTGAAACATTTAATTAATTTATTTTATTAAAATGATTAATTACATAGTATTTTATGTCCACATCAGTTGTTTTGAGGACACATAGTTTATAATTTCAAAACTACATCATTGGGTTAAACATGGTAAATGGGGTCATTTATCAATAATATATAGAATAATAATAATTAAAAAATATATCATTTTTATAGATTAATTATACCATCAAAAATATACATGAATTATGGTTATGCAAAATGAACTATGCTACAATCATGGAGATGGTAGGTCATTTGTACACATCTTTAATGTTTCTATTATTTAGCGATTAAGAATGAATGATGGTAAGTGTAATTTTATACCCCCCTAATTATTATAATATAATAAATATTGCATTCATTCATTAAATACACATACATATACCAACTATGTTATGTCATAATAAAAAACAAATTACATCATTTGGAAAGGCGATAATCGTCAGTATACACCAACGGTGTATTCATTTACAATGGATTATAAGGTAAGAAACTATATGATACATTAATTTTCCAAAAATATTATGTCATGACCAATCCATTGGGGCTCATGTCTTCAATACACCAAAACCACCTTCCATAGGCCAGGGGATGGAGACTAGGACCAGAAATGCATATCCCAAAAATTAGAAGACTTTGATTTTTTTACTGTAAGGACACACTGTTCAAGAACACAACAAGAAGAAATTACACAGACTAGAATGCAACTAGGTATAACGACAATGTAAACTGATGTAGTAAAAAGTGTGCTCAATGTAAAGGGCTCGAGATACAAGCCCAACTAAAAAAGTACAAGTACAACTAAATAGCACTTCTGTGAATTGAATTTCAAAAATTCAAGAGACTGAGTTGACATTAGTAACTAAAATGTTGTTCAATAGGATGATTTTTTTTAATAGTAATAGTTTTATTTTATTTACCATGGTTAAAATTAAATAGGGTAATTAAAGGAAAAAATGATATTATAATTACCATAAAACATGTTCTCAATCTATTGGATAGGTCTATTTCGATCAAAATCATCCTTATAAATAATTTACTATCCTCTTTTACCCTCATGGATTCGATTAAGACAATTAATATTATTTTATATAAAGAAGAGTTAAAAGTGTTAAATTCAAAATTTAATAACTAAAACATTATTAATATTGGATAATAAATAAGATAATTTTGAATATAAATATTCAATATAAAGATAAAAATATTTTCTACATAATGGTATTTTAATTATAATTTTTGGAAATTATATAATTAAATTTATTCATGACTCAATGATGATAAAGTAATTACTTTAGTAATTAAAGTTTAAAATAATTGATATTATAAATGATAAAATAAATTTTAAATGAGGATTTTGATGCATTCAGAGACTTTTATATGTCTATATGAAATGTTGGGGTTTATTAAATAATTGTTTTTGAATTGACAAAGGTGTTATGACTTTCACAAACACAAAATACTAAATAGTGTCAAAACAGACATAAATGAATTTTTAAAACAAAAACTATTTTATTAAATGATATAATATTTCTATAAATATAAGGTTCATAAAAAGGAATTATATAAGGTTATATTTTTCAATAATTAACCACTTTGAGTTCTCTTGGATATTTATTGTATGTTCAGTAAACATTTACTATAATAATACAAGAAGACACAGTAAATATTAAACTATCTAAACAATAGTTAAATCTAAAAGATAAGGTTAATATGGTGACCTAAGCTTGTCTAAAATCTATTGGTTGAGAATATATCTATATAAACCCAAATTAGACTATGAATAAATTTAGTTGGAGACATTTGAATCCAAAAATAATTTTATAATAAAATAATGTTTCAAACTTCTCCTAAAATGACCTTCACCTCTCTTATAAATGGGTACTTCCCCTTTTATCAAAATCACACTTCATAAGACATTTATCTGTAAAAAAACATGTTCAAATACCTTCCAAAATACCGTAAATTGAGCCTATATCCATTAAATTTATCATAAATCCAACCTAAGAAGCCCTTTTGATCAAATAAAAAGGAATCACACATAGAAGAGGTAATAATTTCATACCCGCATTCAAAGTTCTTTTCTTCTTCCACTTCATCTTTATTTTTTTCCAAAAAAATAATAAATCCAGTACATTATACATACTGTGATGTTATTATAAAAATTTTAAAACAATATAAATTATTCTATCATTCCTATGTAAGACAAAGTCACCATACATGCATACGTTCGGCTTACCGTCTCCACGTCATGCTACAATTTGTTATTCAACAATTCATTATTTGGATGGGTTATAATAATGAGTGTACCTGATGGAAATAATAAATATAACATGTTAATTATTTTTTATATATGATATACCATCCAATTACATACAATATCACCATCAATATAATGGTATTATCGCTCGTGCATACGTATGGATTACCGTATCCATGAACGATATGAGATTAATTCCCCATAATAAACATTAAAGAATAATTTTCATTTTATGATTTGAAATACTGTTTAAGAACATAATTTCATTTTGGATATGAATCAAATAAAACATGTCCATAAAAAACCTAACTTACGTAACAAAAAATATAAAGGAAAACAAATTTTTTAACACTCGAAACAGGGATACTATTGAGTTTTTTTAATAAAACAATATTAGAAGATAATATATATTATCATATTTCTGTATATAGTTATTTAATAAACTAATAAAAATTATATAAATATTTTCCTGGAGTTTACTGTATCCTTGACCAAAGAAAAATACAAGGTAAGGGTTAATGTTAAAATCTCTTTTTATCCGAGGTTGTTTATACCTGAGTGTCTACCTGGACTTCTTTATCATCTACATCCACATGTCAAAAAAATGTATTTCAAAACATTTTTACTATTTCCAAAATTATTGGTTAATTTCATTTAAAACAATGTTTGATTTTTTATAATTTTTTTAATGGAATCTTTCTGTCGCTTTCTAAACATGGTACTTTATAACCTTTTCGATAAATTGAGGTAAGAATTTTTTTTAACTTATACAATGGGTGCATCAATTTTTTTCCATTTTAACACCTTCAAAGCATTCCATACCAGATTATATGATTATTTTCAAAATAAATATTTTATTTTATTATTATGTGGCTTTTAAATGATTTCAATATAGAAAGAGATACTTCTCTCAAATATTTTTTATTTCATTTATGTAAATATAAAATAATGTATTTTACCGTTGTTTGATGTTGATTATTAATTATATAGTCTTCAATATTATAATGATCTTTTTTTGATATGTTTGACTATGGATGTGTTATTTTTATACCATTTATTGTTTATGGTTAAAGTATTAACATTTAGTGTGCTATTTTTAATACAAATTTTTATGTTATGTTTCAACCATTTATTATGAAGTATACATTGGACTTAGTAAGGAATGGGTGGATCCCACTATAGCACCTCATTACATCGGTAGGTCTCATGCGACAAACTAGTGTCATTACATAAGCCCTTGAGAAAATCTTATTTGATGTTTTGGCACAAGGCCTTGACTATGTGATTATGATATCGATCATTATGCATTAAACCATTATGAAATTAGCTATTGATATTACATGTTATTATTGGACTAATATAATATCCATGTGAATAAGTAAATGGAATAATTTGATTTATCTTTTCCATTTTATTCTAAAGATTAATTTTAAAAGGCTTTTGTTTTAGTTTTGTACATTTATATCATATTTTTATTATTATTTATGAATGTTTCCACTATAATGTTATCCTTACTGAGAATCAAATCTCACCCCTTTATTATGTTTTATTTTTCCCCATATGTGAATAAGTATATAATTATTGACCTACAGGGATAGGATCTGGGATATGATTGTGTTCAAAGGGGACACAACGTTGTTTTTTCATGTAATAATGTAAAACTTCTATATGTATATAGTAATTACAAGGCTACTAAACTAAAAAATATTTATAAACCTTTTCTCTTGTGATCTTACCAACGATATGTAATAATGCAACAAATATTGGTAAATGGGGTCGAGGCATTGGAGTTGGTATCAGAGAAATTTTAGTACCAACCATGGAAAATTAGAATAAAAAAATCTCTGATTAGAGAACATTACCCTAAGATAGACATTTTGTATTAGTATAGAAGAACTTCCTGAAATTTTGGTAATGTATATATTTTTTGTATTTTCCAATAAATAAATACATTTCTTGATATGTGCAGGTAGAGGTGGCTCTAGAATAGATATGTGTAAGAGTGAAAACTCTAAAAGTAGTTTCGAGCTTGACATGGGGTATCCTGGTACATGAAAATGGGCCTTGTAGCACTCTTGTTTATGACACTCTTGAGAGATGTGATTACGATAATTCACATTTTCATTACAAACCATTTTGAACTATATATGAGTAAATACCTCCTCAATAATTTTTTTTTATGATTATGGATTATATGCATAAACTATTCAATTTAGGTTAGGTATTTTACTAGTTTGGAATTATGTATAGGGATTCATAAACTAATCTAGTGTATTCAATTATTTTGAAATTGCGTATAGTGGAAAGAATAGAAACCTTATAAATTCATGTTATCCATGTAGAGCTTTCCCTCCTACTCAAGATAATTATAGTGGACCTATTGTTGAAATCGGTGCTAAAAAAATATTACCATACAAGGAGAACTCAATCTAGTTATGAATAATAACCTTACCCATATAGAGCATCCTGATTAACTATATAGAGGATCATTGTTAGACTGCTTCATGAGGCAAAACCACCAACATTCAATTGGAATAAAAATACATTTGTATATGAGCAATGGATATGTTCCATTAAGAGAATATTTCATGAATTGGGGAGTAGTCAAAGGAAAAAATTTACCATGGCCGTTTATTGGATCACATGAGATGCAGATCAATGGCTGTCATTAATTCAAAACAGAAAAGAGGATAAATAATTTTCAAATATAGAATGGAGAGAGTTTAATGATCTTTTCTTGGAAAAATACATTCCTCAATACCATAGAGAGTATATGGAAAGACAATTTTTGAGTATAATACAAAAGGATGATGAGAATGACTCCATGTATGAGGTTATCTTTACAATGTTAGGAAGGGATGGTGCAGATTATATATGTAACCAAATGATTAATATTGACTAATTTTTTGATGGGTTAAAACCATTTTTTCGTCGAGCATTAGTCTATTACAATACTACTCGTCATATGAATATGTAGTCTTATGTTCAATCAAGACAGGAAAGGAATTATCTTTGTCTAACAACTGGGGAAAAAATCAAGAGAAGAATAGATATGTTGAACACTTTGTAAATGAAAATAAATGAAAGAAGGGAAGTGTTTAATTTCCATCCAATAGTAAATGTGGTAAGAATCACCTCGGTACTTTGTATAAGGGAATGGGAGTCTATTACAAGTGTGGTGAAAATAGGCCACCAAACTCATGATTCAATGATAAAGAAAGAGGCTATCAATGTAGAATGTTACAATTATACAAAAATGTGGAATTATGAAAATGAATGTCCTAATAGAAATGGAAATTTAACTCAAAAAAGGCCAAGGGAGAAAGGCCAAGCATATATCATCACTACTTTTGAGGTTGATGCTCAGAATGACATTGTGGAAGGTTATTTAACGGTTTCCTCAAATTTATCCAATGATTTTTATGAATCTGGATCATTTCATAGTTTCATATCATCCCAGTTTTCTAAAAAATTAGATATTTCAAATTTAATTTAACTAGGTATTTGTTAGACAGAACTCATTAAGGATGTATCATTACAAATATGTTTTTTCAATCAGTTACCTTTAGGGAATATAATCATGCTTTATCAGCTAATATCCCCTTCATAACCAAAATTTAATTTGATATAATCCCTTGTATGGATTGGATTTTTGACCATGATGTGAAAATTTATTGTTTGAAGAAGGATTTAAAATTTTATATTATGACAAGGAGTACCTTATATTTAAATAATAAATGTCACCATCTGATTATAATCTATATCCACTCCTAGTAGCTCTACTAAATTCAATTATTGGGGAGTAAGAGTGTGAAATAACTACGGTTGATGAATGTAATGTTAAAATAGATGATGTTTCTACTGTGTAATAATATGTTGATGTGTTTCCAGAGGATTTAACTAGACATCCTCCGGAATAAGAAATTGATTCTTCCATTTATTTAATTCATGGTTCAAATCCCATATCGAATCCCCCTTATAGAATTGACACTATGGAATTAGTGAAACTAATGAAAAACTATAAGAATTGAGTAACAATGGATTTATTCACACTAGTGTTTCTCTATGGGGAACTGCTTTTCTTTTTGTTAAGAATAACTATGGATCTAAGTGTTTGTCTATTGAATACCTAGAGATCAATTCTATAACAAAAAATAAATAGTATCCCCTGCCTCACATTTATTATTTATTCGATCAACTTTGTAGAGATCAAAAAATATCAACGATTGACCTTGGATTTGGATATAATCAGCTGTTTGTGAAAAAAGAATACATTCTAAAGGCAACATTTCGTTCCAGGTATGGGCTTTAGGAGTTTTCAGTAATGCCTTATGTACTGACTAATTCCCTCTCTGTCATTATGGATCTAATGAATAGTGTTTTCAAGGAATATCATGATGAATTTGTAGAGGTATTTATTGATGATATCTTGGTTTACTCTAAATGCTTTTAAGATCATTAAAATCACTTGCGCACTATTCTAAAGACTCTTAGAAGAAATGAATTATATGGGATGATTAAAAAGTGTGAATTTTGGATTCAAGAGATGTCTCCTCATGGACATATTGAATCTAATGATTGAATCTCTACTGTTCCTTCTATAACAAGAGCCATACAAGAATGGATAGAATTGAAGAGTATAACTGAGGTACACAATTTTGTTGGTTTAAGAGGTTATTATTGGAATTTCATCAAGAATATTTCCCGATTGGATAACCCATTAAACAAGCTTCCACCTAATGGGGTTAAATTTGTTTGGAAAAAAGTATGTGAAGAATTATTTGAAGAGCTGAAGAGAATATTAGTCAATTCTCTTTTCATGACTCTACCATTAGGGAATGATGGGTTTTATATTTACAGTGATTCATAAAAGAAAGGAATTGGTAGTGTCCTTATACAGAATGATAGAGTTATTAGTTATGCATCACGATAGCTAAAAATTCATGAAAAAAACTATCCTCTTCATGATCTTGAGTTAGCAGCTATAATATTTTTTTTAAAGAAATGGATAAATTGTCTCAATGGTGAAAAATTTGAGATATATACATATCACAAGAGTTTGAAGTATATTTTCTCATAGAAACAACTCAACAATAAGAAAATATAATGTCTTGAACAACTCAAGTATTATGATTTCACTATACAGTACCACGTGGGGAAGAAAAGTGAGGTGGTAGATTCTTTGAGCAGAATGGATCATAGTGTTCTGAACAAGATGAGAGTTTAAAGGGATATTATGTTCATGGATCTAGTAAATATGTATAATGGGATAATCATGGAAGGTAAAATATCAATACTTTTTCAAATGTTTGTAAAACCATCATTACTAGAAAGTATAAGAAGTTTTCATAATAATGATGAGTAGTTTTAAAAAAATTATAGCTATGAATGATGGGAGAGTAATCAGCTTCATATATAAAGTTGGAATTTTAAAATTTGGGAAATGGATCTATGTTCCTTATTTACCTAATCTCAAAAGGTAATTGTTGGATGATGCTCATAGCTCTGATTTCTCTATACACCCCGGTAGCTCTAAAATTTATAGATATTTGATGGAATATTTATGGTGGGACCACCTAAAGAAGGATATTGCTGATTATGTGTCAAGATATATGGTTTATTAATAGGAGAAGGTTAGAAGACAATATCCTAGAGGAGTCATGCAACATCATCCCATACCTTATTGGAAATGGGATGATATTATGATGGACCTTTTCATGTGACTACCAAAGACTCCAAGAAGGAATAATGCAATATGGGACATTGTTGATCATCATACAATGTCAGTATATTTTCTTGCTATTAGATATGATTCACCACAGGATCATTTAGTAAGACTATATATTAGTGATGTTGTATGACATCATGGTGTACCCTAATCGATTTTTTCTGATTGTGATCCCCATTTTACATCAATATATTGAAAAAACCATCAAAAATACCTAGATACTAAACTTCTTTTGAGCACTTCCTACCACACTCAAAATGATGGACAATCAGAATAGACTATTCAAACCATAGAAGACATGTTGAGACAATTCTCATTTGACTTTAAAAGTATGTGGGATCAGTATTTACTGATGGTAGAAGTTTCCTATAACAGTATATGTTATTCAAGTATTCAGATGGAATCATATGAATCATTATATGGAAACACATGTCGCACACCAACTTGTTTGGATAACGTTGGTAAAAGAAAACATGTATGACCAGAAAATGTTGAGGAAACAATGGAAAAGTTGAATATCATACAAACCCACATCAAAGCAGCTCAAAGTAGTCAAAATATATATGTCGATAACCAAAGGAAGTATTTGGAATTTCATGTAGGAGATCATATTTTCTTGAAGGTATCTCCATGAAGGGTGTTATACGATTCGGTAAGAAGGGTAAATTAAGTCCAAGGTCCATCAGACCTTTCGAAATTCTAAAATGAATTGGAGTTGTAGCATAACATTTGGAAACATCTCCAAGTGTTTCCAAATTTCATGATGTGCTCCACATATCCTGATTGAGGAAATATGTGCCTGACCCAACACATGTACTCTCATATGAAAAAAATAGAACTGAAACTCGATTTTTCATATTGTGAAGAGAATTTCAAGATTCTTGATAGAAAAGAACAAGTGTTGAGAATCAGGATGAATCGTATGGTAAAATTTCTATAGAAAAACCGTAAGATAAAAGAGACAGCGTGGGAAGCAAAGAAACTTATGATGACGAACCACCTGAATATTTTTATGCTATAGTATTCTAGAAATTTCCAGGAATAAATTAATTGAACGGGGGAATAATGTTACACCCAAATCTTCCACGATATTTTTCTCATTGAATAATGCAATAGCTTGTGTTGTACTCATCTTCAAGTTCTAGCACACCATGACCAATCAATCTAGCCATTATGAATAGTAATACCCACTTTTTGAAAATTTATAAATGTTATTTTTCATAATGGACTTCAGTTTTTTGATTCGGAATAACAAAATTATCTTATGGAGAATTTTTTGGTATTTTTCTGAAAATATTCAATTTTTGATGAATAGTGAAAAAAACTATGTTGTTTTTAAAAAATAGATTTTTATGAAATAATTTTTTATTTTATTTAAATTTATTTTTGGTAAAAATTACATAATACCTATATATGTTCAATGTAATTCATTGGATTCATTTGGTAATAAAATTAGATGAATAAAATTTTATTAAACATTTTAACATCCTTTACCCATCTTTAATGAACAATTACAAATTTGCATAAAATGTAATTTTACAGCCTATGTGAATTGAATTTCAGAAATCTGAGAGACATAGTTAATATCGGTATATATATTGTTTTTCAATAGAATGAAAATAAATTTTTGGTGAATAGTATCTTTTTGAATTTTATTTACCACAGATAAAAGAAAATAGGGTAATTAAAGGTAAAAGGGGTATTATAATTACCCTAACACATGTCCTAATTCTATTGGATATTTTATTTTGACCTAAAAAACATATGAATAAAATATAACCATTTTTTATTCACATGGATTGGATTAAGACATTTTTTTATTACTTTAATTAAAGAAGAGTGAAAAGTGTTAAATTCTAATTTTAATAACTAAACCATTTTTAATATAGGGTTATAATTAAAATAAATTCGACAATAAATATTCATCAGAAACCAAAAATATTTCCTAAATCATGGTATTTTATTAATAAATTGTAGACATTAAATAATTAAATTTATTTCGGACCCCATGATGATACATTAATAACATTATTAATGAAATATTAAAATAATTGATATTATAAATATTATCATAAATGTAAGTTGAGAATTTTTATGAATTCCATGAATTTTATTGGTTAATATGAAATTTTACAGTTGATAAAATAATTTTTTTTGATGTGATAAATTATTTATGACTTTCACAAAAACAAAATACCAAATAGTGTCAAAATTGAAAAATATGAGTGTTTAAAACAAATTCTACTTCTCTAAATAATATAAAATTCCTAAAATTTTAAGGTTCATAAAAGGACTTAGATAATGTTATATAATTCAATAATTAACCACATAGGGTTGATTGAATTTTTATAGTATGTTTATTAAAAAAATTTTCTAATAATACGAGAAGACATGGTAAATGTTAAACAATTTAACCTAGAGTTCAATCTAAAATAAAAGGATAATATGGTGACCTAAACTTTTCTAAAACCATTTGGATGAGAATATTTCTTCCCATACGCTCCTTATCCTAGATAAAAATCCATTTATAGCTATTACAATCTGAAAATTATTTCATAATAGAATAATATATCAAGCTTTTCCTAAAGTGACCCTCACCTCTCTTATAAAGGGGTACATCCACTTATCTGAAAATAAAACCTCCAAAGAGAATTGGATCGACCAAAAACTGCTCAAATAACTTCCCAAATACCCTCAATTTATCCTAGTGGCCTTACTGTGATCATAAATCCATCCTAACGATCCCTTTTGATCAAATTAAAAGGAAGCACCCGAAGAAGAGGTAATAATTTTATCACATATTTCAATGTTCTTTTCTTCTTCCACTTCTTATTTCATTGTTGTTTCCATTCCTAAATAATAAATCTAGTACCTTCTATATACTGTTATTTTTTTATAAATATTTCACAACCATACTCATTATTATATCTATCGTATGAATAAAAGGGTCACCATACATGCCTACGTATTGCTTACTGTCTCCACATCATGGTGTAGATTTTTATTCAAAAATGACAGATTTTGATGGGTTTAGTAATGTGTATAATAGATTTAAAAAATAAATATTGAATATAAATGATTCTTTATATATGATTTTACATCCAGTTACATACAATTTCACCATCAATAGAATGGTATTGTCGCTCATGCGTACGTACGGATTACCCTCTCCACGAACGCGATGATATTCATTCCACAACGTAACCATTCAAGAATAATTTTGATTTTTTGATTTAAAATATTGTTTAAGAACAAAATATAGTTTTTGATATGAATCAGATACATCATATCCATAAAAACTATTACTTTTTTACCAAAACATATCAAGGAAAATGAATCAGTTTACACCTGAAACAATGATACTATAGAAACGTTGTTAACAAAACAATATTATAAAGTCATATATAATATCATATATAGGTATATAGTTCTTTTATAATATATAAAATATAATTTAAATATTTTCAAAAGGTTAACTTTCCCTCAACAATGTAAAAGTACAATGTAAGATTTAATTTTACAATTTATGTATTATCTAAGGTTGTTTATACTTGAGTATCAACTGGGTCTTCTTTATCATCCACATCGACGATTCATAAAAATGTGTTTCAAATGTGTTTTACTATTTCATATATTGTTGTATAATGTCGTTTATATCATTGTTTTACTTTTTTATAAATTGCATTGAAATGAATCTTTCTGTAGCTTTCCAAATAATGTACTTTCCGAGCTTTTCGACAAATTGGGGTAAGAATGTTTTTTAAGTAATACGGCAGGTGCGAATATTTTACACCATTATAACACATTTGAATCTTCTCTTACAATCATATAACAGTATTTTAAAAATAATTGTTTCATTTTATAATTTTTTCAATTTTAAATGATTTCAAAATAAAAAGATATATTTCTCTTAAATATTTTTTATTTCATCTATATCAACATCCATTGATGAATATTACCCTTGTTTGAAGTTGATTTATAATGATATAATCTTCTTATATTTTATGGATGGTTTTTTGAAATTCTTGATAGTGGATGTGTTATTTTTATAACATTCATGGTTTATGGTTTTTGTATTATCATTTTGTATGTGAGTTTTAATACGAATTTTTATGTTATAATTCCTTATTTTCCTATGAGAAATGCACTGGACATGTTATGTGACGGATGGAGACCACTAAAGCTCCTCGATGCATCAGTAGGTCTCATGAGACAAACTAGTGTCTTGAAACAAGGCATTGAAAAAATATTATTTTGAGTTTTTCCATGAGGCCTTCACAATGTGGTTATGATATCCGAAATTATGCATTCCATAATTAGGAAATTATCTATTCATATTAGATATTATTTTTCAATAAGTTTAATATATATATGGATAAGTAAAGGGAATTATTTGATTTATAATTTATATTTAATTATGATGTTTTATTTTAAAAGGATTGTGTTTTAGAATTATACAATTCCCTCAATGTTTGTTCTTATTTATGAATGTTATCACTATATTTTTATCCTTAGTGAGCATCTGATCTCACCCATTCCATTTGTTTTATTTTTCCTACTATGTGAATAATTATATGTTGATTGACCTACAGGGATAGGCTATGGGATACGATTGTGTTCAAATGAGACACAATGTTGTTTTTTATTTCATGATGTAATGTAGAAAATTATGTATATATCTAGTACATCAAAGGCTACTAAACTAATAGGTCTATTGAGACTTTATCTCTTGTGGGCATTCCATTGATATGTAATAATGCACCGACTCTGGGAAACATGGGTCAGGGCGTTACATATAATGGATGATAAAAACTCTTTTTTATGAAAAGGGAATTCCATAAATAAAATAAAATAACTTATAACTCCAAAATATGATATAAAAATCTAATAGCCACATCCGTCACCAAATAACTATCTTAAATATGCATGGAATCACTCTTCCAAGATATATCCTAATGGAACACAATTACATATATCTAAATTTATGATATCTAAAAAATTATGTTTAATGAAGATTGAATACATTTCCCATCATGAATGAATATGGTTCTAACGAAATTATTATAAATTGGATATGATGGTAACTTGAATCCTTGTTCATAAAACAAAATCTCACGATAATCCATATATAAAATCAGAAAAAATACTCCCCAGTAAAAACAAGGAGTAAACAAAACCTTTTGTTACTGATGTACATAACCTAGGAATTACACATGTCCAAACTCAAAAACCAATTCCAAAACATGTCATATATCCTGAAATATAAATAATAAAAATCATGAAATAATGACGAATTAACATTCCAAAAATTTTCCACCACTCATAATGTGAAAACAATTAGCCTATGGAAATCACTTATAAAATGTCTTTTTATTGTCACAACTATTATAAACTACACATGACCAAAAACTCATTACTCCTAAAAAGATGAAAATAATAATTAGATTAATACAAAAAATTGTTCATTAAATCTCAAATGTCACTATAATTGATTGAAACATAATTATTTTCAAACCACCTTGAAACAGAGCGCACATCGAAGGATCTAAGAAACATAACCCTTATTGATACAACTATCCATCCTAGTATTTTTCCCATAAAATAATTTTAATATAGAATTAATTAATATATACATTAGATAATAAAATTTTTAAAAAATACTATGACACACCAAAAAAATGAAGATAACAACACCTGCCACTCCAATTGGAGTTTGCGAAGTGTTAAAACTAAAATAGGAAAAAATCTTAAATATAACCACCTTAATTTAAATTTATTCCTATCAAGAATGTTTATTTCTATTAACACAATACATGATCTTGATCTAATCACAACTACTAACATACAACATGTTCCATATAAATAATAAAATTCTTTCTAAAAAATTAATTTTAATAAACCACAAACACATTAGAAAAGTGTTCCAAATAAAGAAAATGAAAAATCATAATAGCATGAGCGCCCAAAAAAAATAACATCCAAATATGGTTTCAATGGTAAAAATATTTAATTTCAAAACATCAACATTTCAAAAAAACATGAAATCATACACCTTTGAAAAACTCACAAGGGTTAAAACCACAAACTTACACACAAATTCTATTTCTACAAATAACCAGCTATCCTAAAAATAATAAAACTACACTTTATAATTACATAATTACTTTTAAAATAATTTATATCCATATTTCAAAACTCTAATGAAAGTAATAATTTTTTAACCATCTATTCATTCTAAAACCAAATCATACTATTATGATTCCCTCTTTTCTAAAAAAAACAACTTCACACAAGAATAATTTAAATCTCTATGTGTCCAAGATTAAAAAATTAAATACACATAAAATATATATTATAAAATAAAATTTATAATAGAAACACATTTAATTATTTTAAAAATACAACACCTTCAATCTTTTAAACTCTTAAAGAAACCACTCTTGGAACTACACTCAAAGAGAGTATAAATTCCTCTGAAAATATCACCAACTAACTTATAATCTAAAATAACATCATGATTTTATTATAAAAATTAAAAAAATAAAACATTTCAAATATTTATAATGAAATTCATAATATAAATATCATTTTACATAACCAAATTTCATTTTAAAAATCAGCCAATGGAAACATTTCAAACTGGAAATAATTTTGCATTGATGTCATCTTCTTTTCACACAAAAATTAAATTCCCACATGATCACAATAGTATGTTCACTTCAAACACGTAAACTAAAATCTTATCTATTATTAAAAATACATGATAAGTAAATCACGATTCTTTTCCTAATTCCAGAAAAAAGAAATTTAAGAACCATTATGTTGAAATAAAAAAAAGGATGTGAAATGAGTCTTATTTTGGCCACATTATTGATATCCATGTTCAAATAATTAAATATTCCCAATAAATTTTCTATAATATAAAATTAGGATCCTTCATGGTTTGTAAGTCGGGTTAATCCAACCTCATACCTTTATTCCGTATTTCATTTTCATACCCAAAAAAATGTATGATACCCACAAAAAATAAATCTTAAAAAATAGGGATAAAATATAACCAATAAAATCACAATCTCAAAAAAGATATAAAATGGAGTACTAATATCCATTATAAAATATTGAATACCCATGATAACTCATGGATTTGAATGGAAAATATCTAACAACACTCTTCTAAAACATACCCCATGTTCATATATCAATATATTCAAACTACCTAAATAATTCTGCACTTACCATACAAGGATACTAGATATTCTGAGATGAATATTAATTAAAATAATCAATCAGTCAAATGAGAAATATAATAGGATAGTGAATTTTGAAACATGGGTCACAATATTCTTAATTTTTGAATGTTCAAGAATATATCCCATATATATCATCTACTATTGAAATCATAAATAAAACCCATTCTTTAGGAATTTGGGAATTGAAACATAAGAATAGATGATATCATAATATTAGTTAGGGTAAGAAAGATGGATAAGTATAAATAACATGATCATAAGGATTGAGACTATGTGCATTACTTTTAAAAACCATACCGTCTATATAAAAAATATTAATCTTTAGTCATGGAATAATGATCGATAAAAATTACACATTAGTCATAATAAAATCAATGAACCTAATCCTTGAAAGAATAAAAATGTTATAATATGTTGAATTTTGGCATTAAAATAATCCTAGAAAATATTTTTCCAAGGATACTCAACAAGAAATTCATTATATGTTAATATTGGGATAGCCACCCATATACCTACTTAATTCTTAGGAAGACTTCCAATATAAACTTTTTTAGTATTGGGATTTCCTCCTATGTTCCATATTTTAGGCTTGGGATAACCTCTCATTTACTGTTTTATTTCATATAACATTAATCATTACCCAATTATTTGGAGGGATATATGAGTACCAAACATAAAATAATCCATAAATCTCTATTAAAAAAGATAAAATATCATTCATCATAACATAATCTATAATGTTTAATGGTTTTTATAAAATATTCCATCATAGTATAACCCATGTAAATGATATGGGTTATATATACATATTATTTTCTTAAACAAAAACCATTTAATTAAAAAATAATAATGAAATCCTTGGATCATATCTCTAATAAATAATATGTCTAAACAATATATGTAATCCTATTTTGATAAATACTTATAAAGAAAAATCACATCGAATGTTTCTTACGGAAGATATCATTCCACATTCAAAAGACTTTTTTTAAAACTTAATGTTTCAAAAAATTATTTTCATTAAAAACAACCATGAAAACATAAAAAGAAAGATTCAATTAAAAAATGGAAATTATCGTGGGAAATTATATTCCATCCAAACACCAATATTCTTTTCAAATTTTTGATAAAATATAAATGAGCCTTGTTTTTGAAACAAACATTCTATTTACAATTAATTTTTTTTAAAAAGTAAAAAATTGGTATGATTTCGTCTAATAAATTATTTTAATTTTTTAAAAACAGTATTGAAAAATATTTATTGAAAACATGTTTTTGGAAGAAAAATAAGTCTTGAATGAAAACATGACAGGTCATGAATAAATTATTTTTTAACTATTGTGTACATCTATAGAGGAAAATGAAGGGAAACCATGTATTAAAATAAAATATTCATAGGAGAATAAAATTCATGTGTTTCATGAGAGGTTTATCATAACATTTTATCATAAGAACTATAAAAAATAATTATCCTAATAAATAATGATATTATACAACAAAATCCTTATCACTTTTGTAACATTGAATCATAAGCCTTGGGAAATAAAAAAATTACATGAAACAAAAATATTATTAGAATAAATAAAATCATTATATTACATGTAAATGTTTATTTATGTACTCATCATAAAGGATTAAAGTTGAATTGCATAACATATATATCGAAGAAGATAAATTGATAAAAAAATGCCTTGCCTCTTTGGTATACTTTTAATAATATACCCAATGAAAGAGATACAACCAAATGGAAAATAAAATCATCATAATGTTATGGGTATGAATAAACAAATACATTAATGGGTAGTATATATAGAACATAATGTAAATAAGTTTTTAATATTGACAGTTTATCAAATAAATAAAAATGTGAGATAAAAATCCCTTACTTCATTTCTAATCTCTTGAATCATAAGCCCCATTAAAAAATGATATAAAAATATAATTTAAATATCATTAAAATGATTATATTCATAATATAAATTTTCAATCGGTCAATATATACTCCAAAAAAATAATTGAGTGGCTAATATAGAATAAGTGTACCATAAATATAATAGTTAATATAAATCTCATACCACAAGTCTCATCATCATTCATACTCGTTCAAACCTCCAATTATTTCAGTAAGCTCCATCGATTTTCACCAAAATACTTATCAGGATAGATTTCTGTCAAAAATAAGGATTTTAGTAATAAAATAGGTTTGTTTGTATATTTATTAAATAAATATTTTGAGAACCAATTTATTTTATTGTGTTATTAAGATATAAGAGGGTTGTACATTTATAAGTGAGGTGAGGGTCACACTAGAACTTTTTTTAAAATTAAAAGGTGTAAATACGTTTTTGTCATTCCAAAAGATCCAAAATGTAGTATTCCCAAGAATTATAAATGATCAATTCAAAATATGTCTGGGAAATAGATTTTATACATGTTTTTAGGTTATTTTATTAATTATAGATTTTAATTTGACCCCTTGTTAACCCCGTTTTACCTTAAATGTGGTTAAAAAAATTCAGCCTTTAATATTTATTTAATAAAAATTTAATTGGACATAATAAAATATTATATATTAATCTGATTCCAATAATATAATTTATATTTCAGAATTCAATTAATATATTTGGAAAAATTCTATTTACGATTATTCTTTTAGACATAATGAGAAAGTAGTCTTTCAAATTAAAAATATTAAAAATCATACCAAGTTTTTGTATCCAATTTCAATATGAGATTGATTCAATTGAACTAAATTTTATTAATGTATACATATATTTACTAATTTTACATTAAATATAGTTTATAATGTAATTTAAATTAATTAATATTTTAAACGCAATGACAATTTTTATTTAAATTTCATTATTTTTCACTATTCATTAAAAAATAATATTTGTCAGAAATTATCCTAAATTAATAATAATTTAATATTTGAAATAATTTTTTATAAGATAAGTTTATTTATTCCAATTTCATTCTCAATGTGGAAGAAATAATTTAAAACAAAACCCATATTCATGATGAAAAAGATTGTTTTCAAGAAATGTATCTTTCATGTAAAAGATTTTTTCATATTCACTATATATCCAAAAATAATGATTGTATGAATTTTAATTAAAATTTCTTTTCAAATAAAATATTAATTTCATTTAAAACATTCATAATTATTTTTTTTTAATTAATTATAATGGAGAAATATTATACACATTAAAACAGTTTTTAGAAAAAAAACACTTTTAAAATCACAAAAAAAAACCTATACTAAAAACCAATATAAGGTTGATTGAAAATTACATAATTAGATTATGTATAATTAAAAAAATAATTTTATAAATTTAAATGGAAATTTGGGATTGAAATTATATAATTTATTAAAAATAAATTATAGTTTTTCAAGAAGCTATATTTCTAAAAATTCTCTATGAATTTATTTATTACTAAAAAATCCCAAAATTCGAACATATGTTAATATCAATATGATGATTTCAATAACAATTTTATTTTTATAAAATAAATTTTTTATATTATTTATAAATGAATTATAAATTTTTATAAATAAAACCATTAAAAATAATTTTAAAAAGAACCATTTTTTATGAATATTATTACATTACTAAAAGATAATTTATTATTTACTTTGAATTTACCTATAAATTTTTATTTATGTAAGATATTTATATTAATATTTCATAATATAGTTAATAATGTTTATACCAACCTATTTATCAGATAGGTTAAAATATTTCTATTTGAAATTATATTAGTTCATGGGTCACTAATGCTTGACGTCGCGTGTTAAGCACTCTATTGAATAAAATTATTTTTGTGTGTAATGAATATTAATATCAATGATGTTTATAAAGATATAAATCATAAAAAATGAAATTAATTTGAAAAAAATCATAAAAACATGGGATGTCACACTACCAACTTCTAAAATAATAATAGATCACTTCAAGGACCTATGATATAATTATAATCTTATGAAGTGATAATATTTTCAATTAATTATCATGGGATACTACTTGATCTCAAACTAGAAATGGTGTGCCACTAACCCTGAAGGGTATTCTCAATTCCAAATGGATGTAAAATTGTTACTAGGATTAAAAAACACTGTTGGGAACAAATTCACATTCAAATCATAATTTATGAAAACATGTCAAGTAAAAATAATCAAGAATGGATGATCCATACTTTGGGAATATATGTATCAACAAGAAGAAGAAGAAAATATATAATAGAAATACTAATAATTTATTACCAAAAACAAATATCAACCCATTTATATAAATGTACACCAACAAAAAATAAAATATAATATGACACAACCTGTAAGAATAAAATAAATATTTAATAAGTAACATCAATGATATCTTGGCTAACTTGATGAAAATAAAAAATTCAATCAATTATCATAAACACCTCAATGAATCCTAAGTTTACTCACCAAATACCATATCATCCATCATCATACCAACCCAAACATAATCTCTATATCATACCCGATCTAGGACACCTGAATGAATATATACGATATTCATATAGGAAATGTTTTATGATAAATGTGCTATAATGACTTATAGTATGATTTTAAAAAATAGTATATGTAAACACATTCATAATACAATCCATAAATTCTACTATGAGTATAAATATTAATTATTTTTTTGAAATTTTTTACAATAGATCATTAAATCAATGGCATCTATTATACGTATAAAAACAAAGAAAATTTATTAGAAATAATATAATGTCATCCGACCTAAAAAAAGTAAAATCTACAAAAATAACATTTTCCTATAATCATAAAATCACTTTGAAACATTCAAACTTACACTCCTGATTATAAATTATCCTTTATAAATCCCATTAAAATAAAATAAATATTCTATAGATTGAAAAAAATGATTTATATTCAATGTTTCATTAAATAAATTCAAAACACAATTTCAAAACAATAATTTTTCATTTAATGAACACATCTTTAAAATAAATATATAATTTTATTAATGTAAAAAATCATTACTTATCTTTTTTTCAAATCCATTCCAAAAATATGTTTTAAAAATATTTCTAAAAAATTAATCTATCCTGGGAATAATGAATGTACTCTAACAAGTACAACATTATCTATTTCAAATGACATGGTGCTATGAAATAAATTAAAAGGTTCTAATAGGATATATAATATAAAGGTTATAAAGAATCCAAAGGAAATAATCTACTAAATAAACCAAAATAATACCCTATAAATATAGTAAACTACATAGGAATCCCAAAAAATACTAAAACTAGTGATGTGGAACTTATGATGATAATAAAGAACATGATAGTTTCTCTGAGAGTGTCATTGCGCACTCTTGGAATATAACATAATGAGAAAATACCACTCTAATATACCACAATAATGAAAAATACTCTTTTAGGTATATCTAACACAATATATCCAAAAAAATCCATAGTTAATTAAAAATAAATTTTCAACCTAGAAATAGATTCAGATTATCTATTAATTATTTGTTTTTCCATGACATAAACCAATATGGTGACTAAATAATTGAATATATGATAGAGAATAAATAAAATTTAATACATTTGAAACCATTTCCCCATCTCACATCCTACACCATCACACAAAATGAACCCTTAGATTGGTCCCTCAGTTAAACCTATGTGATTCACCACACAATGTATGAGAAAATACAAGCATAATGGGAGTAATTAAGGTCTTAGAAATTTCAATCAAAAAATATTTCTAAGAAGGAACTAAAATGACATTTAAAAATAATCCTATAATTATCAGCCAACTAACAACAATTAAAATTCCATTTCAAATAACTCTTGAAACTGAATTACAATAAATTTATTAGAAGACATTTTGAAATTAACACATCCTATAAAACCAATTTTAAATAGATAAAATATACTCATAAGTTTTAAAATATAACACACATGATAAAAAACTCCACTTCGTAATGAAACAACCCTTTTAGAAGACATCAAATTCTTTAATTAGAATATTATTTCGTTTGAAACACCCAATTAAAACCTGCATAAAGTGTTCACTGGACATTTAAAATCTTTTAAATACCATAAAAACAAATTTTAAATTTCACAGTAGCATATTATGGATTTGTATTCTATGATATGGGTTAAAACCACTTTGAAACTAACTTCATTCAAACATGAAACATACATATTTTTATAACATCAATGGAAAATAATTTTAGATCACTCAATAACCCAAAGATATATATTATAATGTAACAACATAGAGTAACCTACCATGGTCATGAAGAACCAATTTCAATGCATAAGATGTGATGGTGAACCCTTAGTAAAACATGCACATGACCACTTATGAAACAAAAACCAATAACCCCGTCATTAAAATTACCTAAAACCCTAAAAGAATATTCACATTAAATAGAGATAATGAGGGATGGAATAGTTGGAAAAAGGGGTTGGTAGAAATGAATAGGAGTAAGGGAGAGGAATTGAATGAGTGTATATTAAAATTCTTCTCAAATAGATAGAAAAAAACCATTAATATGAAATGTAGGTAGGATATTCTCTTTGATTTCACCTATCTTCAATCGAATAAAGGGGAAAATGTTTGAGGAATTGAAAAAAAAATTGGGGTGGGAAAAAAATTAATTTCAAATTTGAATGATTCTTCATCGAGAACAAGGTTTTTATACCAGATTTTCAAATCTGTAAATGAAATGTTTGGGGTCCACTTCATATAACATCACACTTTAACCAAATTTGGATGAAAAGATTATTACAACCATAAACAACCTTTGAGATTCACCCCCACACAAAAAATAAGCTATAAAATTTTATTAGATAATAATCATGACGTTTCTTACCATTAAGTAACCATTCCAGATGTCAGTTCAATGATTTCTAGAAATATCAAAAGTGGATCATACATTTTATCAAACCATTTTGAAAAATATTGTGATCCCATAAAAAATAGGACTTTAAAATTCTCTTCCCAAAATCCTAAAAATAAAATAGACCTCAGAATTATATAAAATAAAAGAAAATACATGACAATATTGAGAAATGGGTGTCAAATATATGATCCTAAAATTCATAAAAATGTTATGTGGTTGTTACAACATAAATCTTATATCGTAGATATATCTCTCTAATCTTTTATCTTCTAGTAATATTGATCATAGATTAAATTTAATTGTTTTGTAAACACAATCATATCTTAACATATCATCATCTTGAAACCCATAGACTTAATAGTGTATCTAGGAATATTTCATCCATTTTATAAATTTTTCAGTTCCACCTTACTATAATATTTAAAAAAAATGCTATATATTAAAAGAAATTATGGAGAAACTATGCCTTAAACTACCTTCAATGGTTTTATTATATAGTGTGACACAATGATGGAATCCAAACCTAGTTGAATTTATTAGATATTTTCGGAACACAGAATCATGTCATGACTATAATCATAGAGTAAACACTTTAATTTCACACAAACACATTACATCATTTCACAGAAATAGACTATAAATATCATAAGAAATAACACCCTAGAACATATATGTTTAGTGTATTTGAATATTACAAATATAAAAAGAATTTATTTTTACAAAAAAATCAATATATAAAATAAATAATAATATCACATGATATATTTTTATCCACATAAAAGATAAAACACTTTTCTCAAATGTGGGGAATCGAAACATAAAAATGGGTGAGCTCAAAAACCCAATAAGGGTAAATATAAGAATTATCAATCGAATATCATAAGTAATCATAAGATGTATTAGTTGGTATTATAACATAATCCCATTAAATTGTTGTAAAATAGTAATATTTTATGAAATATATTATTTAAACAGAATTAATTTATTTGATTGCTTGTGTTATACGTAACACAACATTTTATCTAACTGAAATATACTATTATATATTTATTATTTTAACCTGACTAATATAACCTTGATATTGAATTTTTTGATACTAAAGTAATTAAAAATATTATGAAAAACATATAAATGACATACTTGATTGAAATTTTTTTATAAATATTTATAAAAATAATGACTCAATTTGTAGTGACCACATTTTATACTTCAAAAGTATATTTTTTCCAAAAATTATTTTTATTGTATTTTGGGGTAAAAACATACTTAATTTATTAAACCATTATAATTATTTTATTATAAATGAAAATTATTATTTTTAGTTATCTTTTCAAAATTAATTTATGGTGAAAGATTGTGATTTTGTAAAAAATATTGATTTTTACATGAATACCAAAAAAATACATCTTTTTGTAAAATTGACATTTATTTTCATTAAAATACAATATATTATATTTAATTTAATGGTAAATTAATATAATAATCCTTTATATGTACTTATATATATAATTAATTACATATGAATCAATATTAGATGTGATCAGGGTATAAAATACCTTTAAACTAAAAAGAACTTTTTTTCTAGAAACCATGTTTTCAACATGATTTGTAGGATACATATAAAATAAATTATTCCTATTATAGAGATTGAATTTGATAAAATTTATTCGATGTTTTAAAAAAAAGTATTATAATTTAATAATTCCAAATTAATGTTTTGATCATAATGAATCATTAAAGTTGTAAAAACTCAACACCATAGAAAAAGGGTTAATTATGTAATGCTTGGTAAAAACTAAGTGATAAGGGTACTATGTTTGGTACATTAATAATATTGTAAAAAGGTATTATGAGCCTTTTAATTTCATTTTTAATATTTATTTTTATATGGAACACATTTCCATAAAAGTAACCTATATAATATTTTAATTAATGAAAATAAAAAAATCTCTTTTAAATTTGAATATCTATTATGTGTTCAAATATTCACAAAGTAAGGTTTTTAAATAATATTAATGGATATTTTAAACAAATTGAAATTAAATTCATTATCATAATATGTTTATAATTTTTTAAAATTATGAAATTTCCTTAAATTCTTATGCAACACCGATACAATATTTGTTCAATTTATTGAAAAATTAAATGATTTTAAATATATAAATTATAATATAATTTGAATGAGTTATAGTGGTAAAATAAATGAATACATATGAAATATTAATGAAGTGTGAAATGAATATAATATAATTATTTCTTTGGTGTCCCTAAATTCAAAGAAAATAAATATTTTTAAAATTTATATTATTGATATTTTATCATAAATAAACTTTTATAAAATTATTTAAAATTGTAAAAAATATATTAATCTCCCCTTGAGTAGAATATGGTTGAAAATATTAACCATGATATATTTTTTTATTTTTTTTATTTTTTTAACCTTCATAATTCTTTAATATTAAAATATTAGTTACCATGGTTAAGGATAAAATAGGTTCACTAAGGGATTGAACAAAAAAATAACATCTGTTACACCATATATATATATCAACATTTTATAGGCTGATAGAATTTCAAAAAAATCCTATAATATCCTATAATATCTATCCCTTTTAATTATTTTTCTACTGATTTACCGATTTATATTTTAATATTATATAAAATTACAATAGTTCCCCAATAACTTATAAAGGGTCACCACCTCTTACATTTTTTCACACTTAAAAATCTTTTTGGATTGGAAAATACCTATAATAATACATATTTTAAATCAATTTTTTTGATATATTCCTTTATTTTATTGTAAAACACTCATGTTATTGATTTTGGTGTAAATGTGTAAAGATTATCTAAAGTTGGGTTATTGTTCATAATTAAGTGGCTTTCTTTTATTCCTTTTTACAGATCCTCAATATCTTATTCAATTGTTATGATATATTTAAATCAATATAAATCCTATAATGATATATTATTTTGTTACTTTCAGGTCTCCCTTACATATCACTATTCATCAAATGGGAAATTAAGCTATCAATCTTGGGTATTGTTGAATACTTCCTCATGAACTGATGCAATTCATTTTCCATCACTGCCTCAGATGTATTGATATAAAAATGGAAGTAATGTCTTTGTATATTTATATTATATATATTTAATATTTATACATATATAATAATAATATCACATCTACCATCTTACATTCTAATCCATTCAAAAACGATAATTTTTCTCAAGCGTATGTGTTGACTACCACCTCCATGAAGCAATATTGTTTATTTTTCATTTCGTTCCTTCATGGATCATATTAAGAATTGAATTGATCAATATATATGATTTATAGTATATAATATTAATTATATAGTTTTTAATTATTATTTATCATTCTTTTCATCCATAAGTTTCAAAATTATTACAACATTTAGCCATATATATGACATACCTTCTCTATGAATAGTGTAATTCATCTTTATACCTAAAAGTTTATTAATGAATCTAAATATGTATATAAATAATAAAGATAATATTTATGTCACTATTAAATTTATATATATCATTTATCAATAATAATACTACATGTAGAAAATTTATTGAACCAAAACATATATGAAAATATAGTATTTATCATCTAGAATAAAGATTTTACTAAAAAATTGATAAAAAATATATGATTAAGGGTTATGAATAATCATATGTTTTATAATATATATAAGTTTGTGTCTATAATTTTTTTATAATAATTCTATATTTATTATATAGGATATTCAAAAAATAATTAAGGAATTCAGTCTTGTGGTAATGTTATTATAATATAATTGCATTGTGTATCAGGATTGTTTATTAGTATATTACAATGCATAAATTTCATTATCTATCTCTCATTAATCTCAATAATTTAAATACAAAATTTTAATTCACATTAAATACATGTTTCTATTTCATTTTCCTCTCTTAATGTATTTAATATTGTGAACCAATTTTTTTAAGGAAGACTGATTTTATCTCACTCTTCATTGGGAAATAATTTTTCATCCATATCCATGTTTTATAAAAAAAAATCAATAATTTTGTTAATAATATATAATTTTATTTTAATTTCAATTTCACACAAGTTTAATTTTAAAAAAAAAATTAAAATGAATATTTTCATTATTTCCAAAATGATGTAATTTTGTCATTCTGGTTAAAAATGTGAGAGGATCCTTTTTTAACCTATATAGTTGGAATAGAATTTTCCACCATCAAGACCACTCAATTAATTGATTCTTAAATTACATGTTTTCATATATTTTTACTAGGAACTAAATTTCCCTTATTATTTGGAAAAAAATTATATTTTAAATAATTAGTTTGAAAGTAAGAATTATATTTTACACATTTAATTGTCCAAGTATTATTTCACTATATTATTCCAAAAAATATGGAATCGTTTAAAATATCATAACCATTACTTGGGATGTGATACAATTATACCATCCTTATTATATCTCTGGAAGGATTACCATTTCGATTAAAATATGTATATGAAATCAATATTGTTTTAAAGGGTTATGATGTGATGAACTAATAATTTTTTTTGAAAACATTGTTTTTCCCACAGTTAATTCTTTTAGGAAATGTTTATAAAAACCATTTATTTTTCACTAGTTATGATATGATAAATTTTTTATGATCATATAAAAAACAACTGTAATATTTTCATTAGGTGGTGGGTGGTCCCACAATTATATTGACCTTTAACATATTGGGTTATGGTAGATATATAATGAGATAAAAAGGAAAATAATGGGGAGTAAAACTATATACTTATTAGTCTCTATCCGCTATAATAGTCTAGGGAGTGAACCTTGAATACTAAAATGGATTAGGGAGTAAACCAAATCATCTAAGATAGTCTTTAAAGTACATCTTGACTAATAAGAATATGAATTTCTATTTTTATCTGTATGTGAATAAATTATGTCTTATACAAGTGTTCTGATATCAGGAATCATGTTATTTCATTATATTATGATTCATGTAGAATTAAATATAAATATGTATTCCATGACTCAATATTTTATTTTATGAAATCTATGGTATAGTTTTTAAATCATATTTTCATGTTCTTATATACTTATTATCATGTATTGATTATTTAATTATTAATATCTGTAATTTTTAATCTTACTGAGATTTGAGCCCATAATTTCCTTTCATTCCTTTCCCCAGGGAATGAACAATGTAATGAAAATTGATATGTCTAAAAAGAGTGGTACTTATACAGAGAATTATAGTAAATTATATAGTTCACTTGGGAATTAGTATTTAATGTATCCATGTTTTGAATGTTAAAAGACCTATATAATTTAGGCATGGATCATTATGTTACATAATGAATATTCATATTATAAGATGAAATATTTATGAATGAATATTAGGGGTCACTATAGTTTCTATCAAAAAACGTTTTAGTTAACCTTTTGAAACTAAAGTGGGAAATCATTAGTGGGAACACTTTGTGTAATCATTAGTGAAATATAAAATCATATATATTCATAATGAAATGTGTTTTTTCCTTGAAAAAAAATATATCTATGTACTACAAGTTTATATTTTTTTAATACGTATGCATCTTTGGGTAATAAACTATAAAATAATTGGTTAATTATATATTTTCCAATAATTTGGTATACTGTGAGTGTTCCCATAATGGACACCTTTTTTGAAACTATCGAGTGATATCATTGGGTTATTTAACATTTTATTTATGGACCATTT
Organism: Viscum album; assembly: GCA_963277665.1. Taxonomy (NCBI): domain Eukaryota; kingdom Viridiplantae; phylum Streptophyta; class Magnoliopsida; order Santalales; family Viscaceae; genus Viscum; species Viscum album. The sequence continues at coordinate 686,964,147 of OY728119.1, read as the reverse complement.
TATAGGATTTTAATATGTGATAACTATGAATTACATTGTATAAATCTAAGGTGACATATATTGAAAATAATCATTCATGATTTAGACAACATATAAATTATTTCTCGTTATTATGTTGTTGCCTACTATGTTTATTATTTTTTTGCACTATGAATTTTGGATTAATTCAATGGATAGATCTTGAAGGTACCATGTTAAAAACAAATGTGATGGGAATTGAAATTATTTTCTAAATAAGAGACCAATTTTTTTTGGGGGATGTAATGGAAAATATTTTTGTTATTCTTAAACATGTTTTTGAAGATATAAATCATGATTATAATATAACAGAGAAAAAATGGGACAAATTTCTTTTGATTCCCCCATGTGGAAACGTACACCTTCTTTTAGTGGTTCCACTAATATATTTTTCATTAAACAATTGGTAGGTACCACTGTAATCGTATTTTTTATTCTCTAATGTTATAAACATGAAAAATTCATTTATTTTGTTTATAATTAAAAAAGACAATAAAATAAATAGTGTATTCTTATCAAGAATATGGGTAAACATGAATAAATTGAATCTATATAATAATATTGTCTTAAAATGTTATATTTCAATTTGTACCTTCTTCATGTTCATTTTAATGAACGATACAATTCTTTTCTTGAGTTAAATTAAAATTATTATTTATATGTTGGTACCTTTGAAGAAAAACTTACAATACTTTCAAGGTATGATTCTAGTATTATCATCCAAAAAAATATATGGTTGGTAGATTATTTTTTGAATACAGAAAATTTATAAAAATATTTTTCCACAAGGGACATTGGTAGCTATGAAAAATATGTCTGATATCCTATCCAGGTGGAAATAGATATTACAGTTTCCCACAAATCTCTTAGTTTTAAAAATAAAAGTAATATTGAATTCAATGTGAATTATAAATACCACATAGAGAAATTGATGAGAATTCATTTATGCTTTAACTATGTATCAAAAATTATGGAAATTAGCTTAATGGCAATGATAATTTTTTTATGTATAGAAAGGAATATCATCTAGTAGTAGAATGAGGAAGTGAAGGGAATTAGTTTTATAATGAAGTGAATATAGGTAAATATATATAGAAGACACCACGAATTCTTTAGTGATTCAAATATGAGGAGTATGGGAGTTATGAAATATGAGGCTCAAATATGAAGGTTAACGATGATGATGAGTTTCAAAAACCAATTTATCAAAACAATATAGGTAAATATCAAGAGAATATAATTTATATATGGGGTATTATAATGATATAGGGAAAGGTACACATACATTCTATTCTAGAACTGCTAATATTCAATATGAATATGCATCAATCAAATATTTTATATCTAAGGAATTTTATATGGGAATCAAAATTACATACAAACAATTAGATGATTAATTAATAGTGATAAAAATTAATGTAACCATAACATCATATTAATTTTATGATATTTATGTAGTTGAGTTTCATGGGAATTTGGTTCTTGAAATTTTAATATTGCCACTCGGGTTGAATTTTATGTTTTCCTAGGAATTAAATGAACATATATACCTAAATTCATCATCAATTACAATAGAAGGTATATTAATTTTTATATTCTAAAAAATAATATTTTGTATCATTTGAATTATAAATATGTACATTCAATGGAAATAACATCCATTGCATGGTTCTTGATTCCTATCAAAATGGGGACATTATCTTAGATGGTTTGATAAAAGATTGACATCAATGAAATGCATATTGTGCTAGAGTTTTTTTGTGTCTATATAGTGTATTTTAATAGTAATTAAATTAATCTTGATGTGTATTTATCTATATAACTCATACCTAGTGCTGCATCTCTATAAAATAATTTATACAGAATGGCCCTGACTGAGTTTTGATAATTAAAGAAGAAACTATTGAGAATCATGAAAAGGGGTTTATTAATCAAAGTGTGTCACCATGGGGTGAGATTTCTATTTTTATTAAGAGGAATGATCATCAAATGAGACTTAGAATTTATTATCAAAAACATTACGAGACAAAATATAACTATATGTATCATGTTACCCTTATTGATTATTATTTTCATAAACTATTTGGATGTCAACAATTTTTCAATATTTGTAATCACTCTAGATATCATAAATTTAATTCAAGAAGGTGGATATTTCCCTGAAATAATTTTTTACAAGGTATAAATATAAAGAATAAATAGTGATGCCCTTTGGTCTTACTAATGCCCCTCCATCTTTATGGATTTAATGAAATGATTCTTTAGAGATTATTGTGATCAGTTGGTGTTATTATTTATAAATGATGTTATTATATATTTATAGGGAAATAAATATCATTATGATTACCTGATAATTTCACTAGAGACAGTAAAGAATGAAAGTTGTATTAGATAATTATGAAATGTCAAATTTTGCTATAAAATAGATTCATTTTTTTGTTATAGAATCTATTTTGATGGTATATAAGTGGATATATCAATGAAATAATTTTTTGAATTTTGGCCTAGACCAGTCATATAGACATAGATTTGAAAACTTTTTTGTATAGATTGATATTATCAATTATTTTTGGGAAATGTTTCATGTTTATCGGATCCACTCAAAAATTTAACTCAGATGTGAGACTAGTTCCATTATAGTTGTGAATATGAAAAATTATTCACATATTTAAAGATAATGTTAATTAGAAAACTTATGAATACATTACCCTATAGTTTATAAAGGTCTTTTTATCTATAGGAAAACATATGAAAATGTATTGGGATTATTTCTCATGTATAATGTTATGGTTATAATTTATGCCTCATAAAAATTAATGGTTCATAATAAAATTAGCCAAATCAGGATTTGGAGTTATCTTTGGTAATCGTTTCATTAAGGATATCTAGTTATTATCTCTATGTATAGTGATTTGATATATATATATATATATATATATCAAAAAAATTAATGTATATATTAACTAAATGAGAGATGAATATGTGCCAGCGAAGTTTGATAAATATGGTTAAAGATAATAACTAAAAAATATATTACTATATCGGGAAGGAGAATAGGGTGGAAGATTCTTTGAGTCATAAAGATCGTGCAATCTTATCTATGATAAGTAACACAAAACATTCATTATTTATGAAATTGGAATATATGGATATGGAAATATTAATGGAAAGGGATACGTCATATCGTTCAAAACATAGTGTTAAAAAATATATCCATGTTTGGATTAAATATATGCATAAAGAAGTTGTGGAATTGTAGAAGATAGTGATAAATATTTTTGTTGTTAAAAATTATTATGATGGAATGATATTTTTTAAGAACCATGTATTAATTTTTTATGTACCAAATTTTAAGAATGATATGTCAGAGGAGGCTAACAGTTCTTTATTCTATATTCATCCTAGAGAACAAATTTTAATATATAACTAAAAATATATTTTTAATGGGAAAACATGAAGAAACATATAAAAAATATTGTATTGTGGTTCTTTGTGTGCTAGTAAGTTAAGTATTAGATAAAATTAATAAGTTGATGTTACAACAATTACCCATACCATAATGGAAATGGTAAAACATCCCCATATATTTTTCACCAAACTTCACAAAATTCCTAAAGTCTATAATGATATTTAATTTATAGTAGAAGTGCTCTAAAATTTATAAAACATCATTTATATTAGAGACTATTTATATCATGATAATATTTCATAATATACACAAAATAAGTGTGAATGTTTTTTTAAAGATGGTTATGTTCTGGTCAAAGGAAAGAACACTAAATTTTATTCAAAAAAGAAAAGAGTACAAGGGGAAATTACATGAAACGAAAAGTAGGTATTTTCCTAGAATTTCTTATATAGTAAATAAGTAATTCTAAACGAAGTTCATTCCTCCAAACAACATAGTGAGAAAATTTCATTTTGGAAAGACCATTGGAAATATTGTTTGCTTCATGGTAGGTATGGGTGACAATTAAATTGAGATTCCTGAGCGAATTAAGACAATCGAGGGAGGTGAGAGTCCAAGCAATATGGTAAACACCATTCCAAATGGATTGAACTATAGTTTTGGAGTCGCTCTCAATTAAAATGTTATTCCAGTTTTACCTTTTGTAAAAGGAAATGGTGTGAATAGCACCCATCATTTCAACCTCCAAAGAAGAATAGAGACCACAGCTTCCATAGAAACAAACTTGGATCTGATCAATATGGTCTCTAAAGATGCCACCATAGCCCGAGGGTACTTGATTCCCCTTTGATGCTCCAACCACATAGACTTCGATCCAACTAGTAAGTGGACCAAGCCAAAAGACATTAATTGGGTATTTAGGCTTTAGATAGTTTCCATGAACTCCGATGCAATGAAGGATCATAAAACCCTTAACAGAGTTATCTCATTGGTATTTATTAATTGGGTCAGCCTCTCTAATGGAAATAAGATTCCTCATTTTATCTGTATTTAATCTGAATGAGTTTTTGTTAATGATAAGGTCATTTCTATTATACCATAGGACGTGGAGTAGCTCCGCAACAGCTGTGAGAAAGATGTTTCTAATTTGCGGGGACCCTGGAAAATCAACTGTCATTTTTAGTTGAGAGAAAATAAAGTTGTCCAGAATCCATCTGCACTCAAAAAGATCAAAAATGTAATTCCAAAGTGCAGAAGCACAGTCACAAGATAGGAAAAGATTATTAATTTCCTCATGATGCTAGTTGCACATTCTACATTTAGAACAAATATTAATACCATAGTTCTGAAGAGAAATATCAGTAGGAATTTTTTTATGCACAATCCGCCAAATAAGAGTATGGTGAGATGGATTTATCCATGATTTGCTGATGTTTTTAACCCAGCTAGGATTATTTTAAGAGCTAGAAAATGAGTGGTTATAAAAGTTTTTTGAGTCAATCATGCCATTTTGACCAGGCTCCCAAATCAAAAGATCATCATCAGTTTTAAAAGAGTACTTCTTGACAATCTTTTTTACATTATTAGGAAATTTTATTCATAGAGAATTAAGAACATCCCTAATGATTCTATTTTGGGAGACAGGGGTAGAAGCATGAGGCACATTAGAAATGAGGGGGGAGCTAGTCCAGTTGTCAAACCAAAAATTAACAGTATAATCGTTATTGACAATCCATCTTGAATTTTACATTGATGAAGGAATGTCACAACCCGACCCTACCAGGAATCGAGCCACGACTACCCCAAGCCCGCCTCCATAGGCCAGGGGATGGCGACTAGCGCCGAAGGCACAAAAACTCAGGAAGGCTTTTGCCTATGTACCTGCACACACACACACAACACACTCAATGCAACTGTGCAGCGTAAAATAATAGAAAAGTAACGAAAAATGGAAATTGATATATATAAACCACAAAGTGCATCGACCTCTACAAGTAAAAGTAAAGTACTGAAACGGAAAAAAGGGAAAACACATGCCCAACGAGAAAGTGCCACAACCCGGCAATATGTAAACAAAAAGAAACAGCTGACGGGTCTCCCACCTGGAATCCGGCCATGACCACCGCATGCGGTCCAAGCTCCCAAGCTCCTACGCTCCACTGAATTCATGCTCCACATGTCCGTCGTCTGTAAGGGCAGACCAAGTGCGGGCAATGCCCCAGCATGGGTGAGTACAAAAATACTCCGTAGGAAACCCCAAAGGCTTGAGGGAGCAACATGGGAGGTACCAAAGGGTGAGCCATAGATCGAACAGGGAGTAGAATAGTATTACAATAGAGAGTGCACCAAAGAGTCCAGATCAAACCAACAAGAGGAAAGAAGGTAGACTCATCCAGACACAAGGATCTAGAAATGGTGAGAGGATGAAATTCCCGTCGAGTCTTCGCTACCTATTGTAGGAGATTAGACTCGTCCAACCACGAGAAGCTAGACACGGAAAGCACATGGCATACCCTGCGCGTCTTCGCCTCTCCTGGAAGGAGAGTAACCAAACCCAAGAAGTGGGTACCAGAAACAAGGTATATACATATCGGTATGCTCAACAAGAAACCCGAACAACTTCATAAGGGGATCCATGTCCCATAGCTCCACCCAAGAAAAGTGAGTCGCCTACAGTCCCAGAAGTAAACTCCATCATCGATGCCCAACATCCCGCACATCTTCCCCGAACCGCAAGCCAAGGGGCTCAATCACCGCACCTTGACACTATCCTCTTTGGGCGGAACTGACTCACCCGCACAGTTTTAGATCGCATCACAAGAACGCATCTTGGTGGGTAAAGTTCCCCTCGTACTTGAGAGTTCTGGGAAAAGTCAAACCACACCTCATCACTGCCCTACAGTCGAGAGGTCTCTTCAAAGTCAAGGTCGTCACAACACTGACCCGTAACAAGGGGTCCCGCTCCTGTAATCACGGAGGAAAGCCACAGACTACCCTAGTATAAAGGACTGAGCCTGGAATGCCAACAGGTGTCCCACTGCCCAGCCCTGCTGGAGGGTAATTCTTAACCAGATATCGGGTGACCCACTGCCTAGCCCTGCTAAAGGGTAAACCATAAGACATAATCAGGCGACCCAATGCCCATCTCCTCTAGAGGGTAGACCATAACACATCATCAGGAGACCCACTGCCCAGCCCCGCTAGAGTGTTTACCATGAATAAGTCGACAGGAAACCCACTGCCCAGTTGTGTTGGAGGGTAGACATGGAAGTAGACGAAGGGCGACCCACTGCCCAGCCCTACTAGAGGGTAGACCCTAAGAGGTCATTGGGTGACCCACTGCCCAGTCTCTGCTGGAGGGTAGACCCTAATAGTGTCAGGTGACCCACTGCCCAGTCTCTGCTGGAGGGTAGACCCTAATAGCGTCAGGTGACCCACTGCCCAGTCTCTGCTCTAGGGTAGACTCTAATAGCGTCGGGTGAACCACTTCCCGGTCTCTGCTGGAGGGTAGACCCCAATAGCATCGAGTGACCCACTACCTAGTCTCTGCTGGAGGGTAGACCCCAATAGCATCGGGTCACCCACAGCCCAGTCTCTGCTGGAGGGTAGACCCTAATAGCATCGGGTGACCCACTTCTCATTCTCTGCTGGAGGGTACACCCTAATAGCGTCGGGTGACCCACTGCACAGTCTCTGCTGGAGGGTAGACCCTAAGAAGTTGATGAGTAACTCACTGCCCAGCTCCACTGGAGGGTAAAACACAGAACTATTCTGGCCATCTCTATTGGAGGGTACAACACTGGCCAACCGAATACGGAGTGGGTATCGTGCAACCACTCATCTACAGAACAACTCACCAAAAGAGGTTCAGCGCCTGTTCCATCACTGGGTGTCACTAGCACCGCTACCGGCTAATCCATTGAGAATGAAGACAGGGGGAGACCACTCAACCCTGCTGGTCAATCCAACAAGCACCGAGCTAGGGGAAAACTCCACCCTGCTAGTCAAACAAACGAGCACAGTGGGACACTCTACGTCGCAAGAGGTCAAAGTACGCAATGTAGAACACAAGACGCACATGGGGCCCACACGACGTGTGGCCCCATGTCAACCCCAACTAGGAACATGAACATACTAAGGTACAAACCACACGTACCTCAAAGCACTCTCGTATACTCCCAGAGTTTACCGTGTATCCAGCCCTAATGCTATCATGCACATAACACCCAGCGTCAACGCGAAGGCGTGAAGTAACAACTCCACCTCAAAGGCCCATGCACGGACAACCACATCTTGTGAATCATTTATATCACTCTCCAATGAGTGCGCGATCACACACCAAGGGTCTGCTATAAACAAGGTAGGACGAACCACCACTAGAGCACCTTCCATGCTTCCACATTTAATAAGATCGCACAAGAGTCTCCACACAGCCAAACAGATCGCACCGTAGAAAACCTCATGAAAAAACACGCGAGTTAGACTACTTAATAGCCTCCAACGGATATCCAACAGAAAAGTCGCCAACACCGCCTCACACCCGAACGACACCCCGTGATCCCGAGCCTCAGCCCCGAATACAGTCGGGCGCATCGCACCAATGTGATCCCCTCGGGAAAACAAGTCAAAAGCACTACTCACTTGAGTGAAATGGGTATCCGGAGAAAAAGATACGTTCTGGGGCACCGCACACGAGAGGTACTTCGTGGGACCCGCAACCCAGTCCTGAAACTCAACGAACGGATCGTACCGTAGCGATCCTTTCGAAAAATCACACACGATTGAATATTCACTTGTCCAAAACGGTCGCTCGGTGATAAAGATGGAAAATCAACGTCGACGCCCAAACGACCCTCGTGGGCCCCGCACCATCATGCCGAATTAGGCCGGGTGGATTTCCCCATTACAATCCCCTCGTAAAAACATCCAGAATCGACTTCTCACACGCCCCAAAGAGACGCCCGGTGAGAAAGGAGTGAAACGCTGCACGCAGCTCGAAAGACGGGTCGTGGGGCCCACGCCTCAAATCTAGTCTCAACACCTGAATCCACCTTGGAATCCTTCACCCCGGCACCAGGGTCCCAACGCAACAGAGGGCACTCAAAGCAAACGTTGGATGCGTTCGCACCGCTGAAAACAAGATTCCTGGAAGAAACACTCGTCCACTTAAAGATGTGCTGCGCCTCCGAGGCCCCTCGTTTCGGGAATTAAAAATTCCCAAAACAATATAAAAACGTTCCCCTCGAAGCAAGGTCCGCGCTGCTGCAAATATCACGCAAAACGGACACCCGTAGCGAAATCTACGGGTGTCGGAAATTCCAAAGGGGAAACTTCCTTGGGCCGGACCGGGCCGGTCCGGCCGGTCCACCCTCAGCCGCCCCGCGGCCCGGCCGCGGGTCCGGTTCAGTCCGCCACGGCCCGCCGTCACCGACTGGCCTTCACGGCCGGTCTTCCTTTTCCAAACCGACCTGCATTACGCGGGTCGCGGTCGCCGCACACGGGGTCGCACACCCCGCGACCCCTCCTCCCACTTCGCGCTACACCGGCGCCGCCCGAGACCCCGCCTCACCGTCGCCCTGAAGCCAGCCGCCTCCGATGGCCGCTTGCCCGACCGAGCCACCTCACGCCGAGAAGCCGCCGCCTCCTGTCGATGAGAAGCCGCCGCCACGTGCCGAGGAGAAGCCGCCGCGCCTCGGACCGCCGGAGCACCCAAACCGGCCGGAAACAATTCCCAAAACCCGCAACCTTCGACGATCAACCTCGGCCTTCTCCGAGCTTAGATATTAATTATGAAATATGCGTTGGAAAGAGGAAAAACTATAATACGCATTCATGTGGTTCGTTCAAAAATCCAACAACAATTCGAGCATAATATTTAGTTTCAAAGGAGGTGCGGGAAGGAAAAAAATGCAACAAGATCCTACCTCGTGGGCGTTGCCCTGAGCAACACCGCCATCTGCCGCCTTGCCGGAGCTGCCTCGCCAGAGAAGCCTCTCCGGAGATGGAGGAGGAGAGGGGAGATGTTTCTCCAAGGTTTTAAGGGAGAAGGGAAGGGGGAGGGTTTAAATAAATTAATTAACGATTTAATTAATTTAAAACCCCCGAAAATACCCGCATCCAAAACTCCCGACGAGGTCGAGGTTAAGCCTCCCCTCGGGTAAAAACCACCTCCCTATCACAACGGAGGTCTCAGAATATCAATATGAGGCCCCATTCAAAAGTTATTAAACTCAATTCCAGAGGGCGCCAAATTACGAAAACTCCCCTAGGCCATTTTTCACAAACGGCTCGTGCCCGCGAAACTTATACCCTTCCTAGGGTAAACGGCACGCTCTGAACTCAAAGGTGCCCTTGTTTTTCCAATCTGAGCCACCGTTTAATAGATACTCGAGTTTCACCATTAAACGAATTAATTAATTAATTAATTTATCTGTTTAACCTTCTGAAAGCGAGCGAGGGGTCCAAACATCCCGCGCTGACAAGTTTTATGTCGTTCCGAGGGTAAACACCTCATTCCGGAACCATCCGTACACTCGGATCCGGAACTCCGTTCAGGATTTATCCCATTTATTTGGCGTTTCCAGTGTGAACGCACTGAAAATTTAATTCCGGCCACACTGGGGCACGGAATCGCACGCCCTCTGATGGCGCTGCTCTGTAATAACATCGAGAAATATTCCAATGTCTTTCGCAGCAAAAACTGGGTTCTTACATCATTCCCTCCTTCAAGATTTTCTTCCCCGAAAAGAAAAACTAGGGAGCAACACAGGGTACTAAGACAAAACCTGGCTTCCCATACCCATAAGAACCCACGCACAGCTCTTTGTCACTTCACACAGACTAAAGGATTGATCCGTTCACGCGAGGTCGGCCCTTGCCGATATCGTTCACCCACTCCAGACATTGGGTTTAGGGCAAGGCGGTAGTGAACCACGCCATCCCTTTGCACGGTCTCAAACGGCCGAAGGCTCATGGGGGTAGCTCACCTCCCCGACCGAACCTCCACGTCGCACACCGTGACTGGAATCACCGCCCGCACCTGGAATAAGGCCCGGTGATTCCCTCTTTCAGAATAGCCATATGGTGGAACACCCAAGGATATCTGGTCACGCAATATTCCATGACCAAGGCTCTCTTACACGCTCGAAAGGCGAAGGAGTCTTCACCATCGACTAAAGGAAAAAGGTCCCATACCTTTTACCTCACCAACACAGGCTTACACCCGACGCCCTGCGTCACCCTAGTAACACCTCAAACATGGAGTAGAGAGGAAATAATTTCACACACAGTATCTACCAACTCTATTGTAAAAATGTCGAAGAGCTGTAGAGCATACCTCTTATCACCTCTTTCTCTGCAGGATAGTAGACATACAAAGACCACGACTGTCCGTGGTCCCAACTGTTAACTCCCGGAGCCTGGCGTGGACCACCTAGTGGTGATGGGAAGACCACGTAGGGTCGTCCTCCACTTCCAGCTCCTCCCACTCCTCTGCTAGAACCACCTCTATGGGTACTACTCCGATCACGGCGCTGCCTCTGCCGTGGTGGTGCGCCTGCTGCCTGCCCAAAGCTCTCAGCAACTCAGGTCGGGCAGTCTCGTGCCAAGTGACCTCTCTCGTCACAAGCATAACACCCGCGATCTCTGGGCTGGCCTGGTGCCCTCCGGCACCACTATTGTGTACGACCATGGCCTCAGATCCACTCACAGAAGGGTATCCTCGGTTGAGGCTTGGCGCCTTTTCACCACAGTGGTATACGACCATGTCTCCGAAACCGGAAGTGGGAATGCCACCTGCATTGGGGTCCTGTCTTCCGGCGCCTGCTAGCTACGGCAGATGTCCCGTCTCCGTCACACCCACTGCCACTACCAACCGCAAAACATGACAGGAAGCTCTCTGTCACCAACGCTTGCTCTAGCACCTCGGCATAAGTGGAAATTCCCAAGGGGACTATGACAGCACAAATCCCTCGGCGGAGAACCTGCTCAAACATCCGTGCTCGGAAGTTGTGATCATGGACCAAGTCCGGGTAAAAGCGTGCACGTTCTACAAAACTAACCGCGTACTCGGCAACCATCATCCCTCCCTACTGAAACTGTAGGAGCTCCAGAATCTAAACAGAGCACAAGAAGGAGGGGAAAAACTCCTCACGGAACAACAACTGAAAGTCGTCCCACGAAAGAGACTACTCGTCAAGAAGCTGAGTCACAAGACTCCACCATCACTGAGCTGCTCCACGGAAATGGTCGGTTACCAAAGCCACCATAAGATCTGTCGGTTTCTGCACAAGACTGAAACAGAAAACCACTGTCTCGAGCCAAGACTGTACTGCCTGAGGGTTTGGCTCACCACTGAACCTCAGCAGTCTCTGCTGCAGGAACTAACGGAGCGCGCTCATCCTCCTCTGAAACTCAACATGCTCTGCTAAAACTGTCTGCTTCTCAACAGGTGGGGGTGCTTCTACCCGCCCACCCGGAGTAAGGGCTCGCATGATGGGTCATGGACTATGGCCTCGTAGCACACAGGTGGGGGTGCTTCTACTGGCTGGTTCTCATCATGGAGACCTCCTGAATATTATCAAAGAGTGTCGCGGTCAATTGAGCATATTTGTATATACCAATAACAACGATGGGGAGCTGACTCAAGAAGGAAAGTCAAAGACTCAATCCTATGTGAGGCACAAACCAAATTTCCATCCAACAAATGTCTCAACATGCTGAGTTGACAAGCGGGTTATCAAGGTCATGGTGAATGGATACTTCGGCCGCCACAACATCACTAGACTCCATGGCCTGAGAGCCACTCTCGAGACACATTAACATTGTTTCCCTATATCCCAACCAATTACTTTTTAGGGACGTCTAAACAATGCCCCAAGGAACGAACCACCTCTGATACCACTTTGTCATGACCCGGCCCTACCCGGGCTCGAGCCGCAACTACCTCAAGCCCGCCTCCATAGGCCATGGGCTGGTGACCAACGCCGAAGGCACAACAACTCGGGGAGGCCTTTGCCTAAGTACCTGTACAAACACACACAACACACTCAATGGAACAGTGCAGAGTAAAATAAAAGATAAGTAATGAAAAAGGGAAACTTCTATATATAAACCACAAAGTGAATCGACCTCTACAAGTACAAGTAAAGTGCTGAAAAGGAAAAAGGGGCAGAACACGCACCCAACCAGAAAGTGCCACAACCCTGCAATAGGTAAACAAAAAGAAACAGCCGATGGGTCTCCCAACTGGAACCCGGCCACGACCACCACACACGGTCCAAGATCCCAAGCTCCTACGCTCCACTGAAGTCACGCTCCACCTGTCTGTCATCTGCAAGGGCACACCAAGTGCGGGAAAAGCACAAGGAGGGGTGAGTACAAAAATACTCAGTAGGATACCCCGAAGGCTCGAGGGAGAAACAAGGGTGGTACCGAAGGGTGAGCAGTAGATCGAACAGGGTATAGAACAAGAGTACAACAAAGAGTGCAGCAAAGAGTCCAGCTCAACCCAACAAGAGGAAACAAGGTAGAATCATCCAGACAGAAAGAGCTGGAAACGGTGAGAAGACGAACATACCGTCGAGTCTTTTCTACCTATAACAAGAGAGTAGACTCGTCCAACCACAAGAAGCTAGACACGGAAAGAACGTGGCATACCCCGCTCGTCTTCGCCTCTCCTGGAAAGAGAGTAACCGAACCCAAGAAGTGGGTACCAGAAACAAGGTATATACATATCGGTATGCTCAACAAGAAACCCGAACAACGTCGTAAGGGGATCCCCATCCCGTATCTCAGCCTAAGAAAAGTGAGTTGCCTACAATCCCAGAAGTAAACTCCATCATCGATGCCCATCATCCTGCATGTCTGCCCCGAACCGCAAGCCAAGGGGCTCAATCGCCGCACCTTGACACTATCTGCTTTGGGCGGCACTGACTCGCCCGTGCGGTTTTAGATCGCGTCACAGGAACGCGTCTCGGTGGGGAAAGTGCCCCTCGTACTTGAGAGTTTTAGGGAATGTCAAACCACACCTCGTCACTACCATGCAGTCGAGAGGTCTCCTCAATGTCAAGTTCATCACAACACTAACCCGTAACCAGGGGTCCCGCTCTGGTAATCACGGAGGAAAGACACAGACTATCATAGTAGAAAGGACTGAGCCCGGAATGCCAACAGGTGTCCCACTGCCTAGCCCTGCTGGAGGGTAATTCTTTACCAGATATCAGGTGACCCACTACCCAGCCCTAATGGAGGGTAAAACATAAGAAATCATCAGGAAACCCGCTGCCCAACCCCACTGGAGGGTAGACCATAACACATCATCAGGAGACCCACTGCCCAGCCCTGCTGGAGGGTAAACCTGTAATAAGTTGACAGGCAACCCACTGCCCAGCTGTACTGGAGGGTAGACCTGGAAATAGACGACGGGTGACCCACTTCCCAGCCCCGCTGGAGGGTATACCCTAAGACGTCGTCGGGTGACCCACTACCCTGTCTCTGCTAGAGGGTAGACCCTAATAGCGTCGGGTGACCCACTTCCCAGTCTCTGCTGGGGGGTAGACCCTAATAGCATTGGGTGACCCACCACCTAGTCTATGTTGGAGGGTAGACCCTAATAGCGTCGGGTGACCCACCGCCCAGTCTCTGCTGGAGGGTAGACCCAAATAGCATCAGGTGACCCACCGCCCAGTCTCTGCTGGAGAGTAGACCCTAATAGCGTCGGGTGACCCACTACCCAGTCTCTGCTGGAGGGTAGACCCTAAGAGCCTCGGGTGACCCACTACCCAGTCTCTGCTGGAGGGTAGACCCTAATAGTGTCGGGTGACCCACTGCACAGTCTCTGTTGGAGGGTAGACACTAATAACATCGAGTGACCCACTGCCCAGTCCTTGCTGGAGGGTAGACACTAAGAAGTCGATGAGTAACCCACATCCCAGCCCTGCTGGAGGGTAAAACTCATAACTGCTCTAGCCATCTCTTCTGGAGGGTACAACACTGGCCAACTGAATACAGAGTGGGTATCATGCAACCACCCATCTCTAGAACAACTCACCAAAAGTGGTTCAGTGCCTGTTCCATCACTGGGTCCCACTAGAACCGCTACCCGGCTGATCCATCGAGAACAAAGCCAGGGGAGACCACTCAACCCTGCTGGCCAAACCAATGAGCACCGAGCCAGGGGAAAACTCCACCATTCTGGTCAAACAAACGAGCACAGAGGGACCCTCTACATCGTGAGAGGTTAAAGTACACAAAGTAGAACACGACACACGCATGGGGCCCACACGACGTGTGGCCCCAAGTCAACCCCAACCAGGCGCACGAACATTCTCAGGTACAAACCACACGTACCTCCAAGCGCTCTTGTATACTCCCAGCGTATACCACGTCTCCAACCCTAAGGCTATCGTGCACACGGCACCCAGCGTCAACGCGAAGTCGTGACATAACAACTCCACCTCAAAGGCCCAGGAATGAACAACCACATCTTGTGAATCATTTACATCACTCTCCCAAGAGTGCGCGATCACACGCCAAGGGTCTGCTACAAACAAGGTAGGACGAACCACCACTAGAGCACCTTCTATGCTTCCACATTTAATAAGATCGCGCAAGAGGCTCCGAATAGCCAAACGGATCGCACCGTTGAAAACCTCGCAGAAAAACACATGAGTTAGACTACTTACTCACCTCTAATGGATATCTGATGGAAAAGTTTCCAACACAGCCTCACGCCCGAACGGCGCCCCGTGATCCTGAGCCTCGGCCCCGAAAACAGTCGGGCGCATCGCACCAATGCGATCCCCTCGGGAAAACATGTCAAAAGCACTACTCACTTGAGTGCAACAGGTATCCGGAGAAAAAGATACATTCTGGCGCACCACACATGAGCGGTGCTTTGTAGGACCCACAAACTGGTCCCGAAAGTCAACGAATAGATCGCACCATTGCGATCCTCTCAAAAAATCACACAAGATTGACTATTCACTTGTCCAAAATGGTCGCCCGGTGATAAAGATGGAAAATCATCGTCGACGCCCAAATGGATCTCGTGGGCCCTGCACTATCATTCCGAATTAGGGCGGGCGGATTTCACCATTGCAATCTCCTCAGAAAAACATCCATAATCGACTGATCGCACGCCCTGAATGGACGCCCGGTGAGAAAGGCGTGAAATGCTACACGCAGCTTGAAAGACGGGTCGTGGGGCCCACGCCTCAAATCCAGTCTGAACGCCCGAAACCTCTCCGGAAACCTTTTCCCTAGCGCCAGGGTCCCAACACAACTGACGACACTTAAAGCAGATGTCGGATGCATCTGCGCCGCTCAAAACAAGATTCCTGGAAGAAACGCTCGTCCACTTAAAGATGTGTTACGCCTCCGAGGCCCCTTGTTTCCGGAATTAAAAATTCCCCAGACCATCTCAAAACGTTCCCCTTGAAGCAAGGTCTGCGCTATAACTGACGGCGCGCAAAACGGACACCCGTAGAGAAATCTACGGGCGTCGGAAATTCTAAAGGGGAAACTCCCTTGGGCCGGACCGGCCCGGTCCGGCCGGTCCACCATCAGCTGCCCACGGCCTGGCCGTAGGTCTGATTCAGTCCTCTGTGGCCAGCTGGCCGCGGCCCGCCGCCACCGGCCAGCGTTGACAGACTGTCTTCCTTTTCCGCAGCAACTCGTGTTACGCGGGTCACAGTAGCCGCACGCAGGGTCACGCACCCCGCAGCCCCTCCTCCCACTTCGCGCTACGCCGGTGCCGCCTGAGACCCCGCCTCCGCTGGCCACTTGCCCGACCGAGCCGGCTCATGCCGAGAAGCTGCCGCCGCCTACTGAGGAGAAGCCGCCGCCGCCTGCTGAGGAGAAGCTCCCATGCCTCGGACCGCCGGAGCACCCAAACCGGCCGGAAACAATTCCCAAAACCCGCAACCTTCGACGATCAACCCTGGCCTCCTCCGAGCTCGGATTTTAATTCCGAAATATTCTTTGGAAAGAGGAATAACTCTACTACGCATTAATTTGGTTCGTTCAAACTCCAACAACAATTCGAGCATAAGATTTAGGTTCAAAAGAGGTGCGGGAAGGAAAAAAACGCAACAAGATCCTACCTTGTGGGCATTGCCTGAAGCTTCACCACGATCTGCCGCCTTGCCAGAGCTGCCTCGCCGATGAAGCCTCGACGGAGATGGAGGAGGATAGGGGAGAGGTTTCTCCAGGGGTTTAAGGGATAAGGGAAGGGAGAGGGTTTATATAAATTAATTATCAATTTAATTAATTTAAAACCCCCGAAAAGTCCCGCATCCGAAACGCCCGACGGGGTCGAGGTTAAGCCTCCCCTAGGGTAAACACCACCTTCTGTGCACAACTTCTGTCTCAAGAATTTCAATCCGAGGCCCCGTTCAAAAGTTATTAAACTCAATGCTCGAGGGCGCCAAATTACAAAAATTACTATGGGGCCATTTTTCACAAACGGCCCGCGCCCACGAAACTTATACCCTTCCTAGGGTAAACGGAAAACTCCGAACTCAACGGTTCCCTCGGTTTTCCAATACGAGCCACTGTTTAAGAGATACTCGAGTTTTCACCATTAAAAGAATAAATTAATTAATTAATTTATCCGTTTAACTTTCCAAAAGCGATCGAGGGGTCCAAACATCCCACGCCGACATGTTTTATGTTGTTCCTAGGGTAAAAACCACATTCCGGACCCATCTGTACACTTAGATGTATGATCCGGAACTCCGTTCAAGAGTTATCCCATTTATTTGGCGTTTCCAGTGTGAACGCACTGAAAATTTAATTTCGGCCACACTGGGGCACGAAATCGCACACCGTCTGAAGGCGCTACTCTGGAATAACATCAAGAATTATTACAAAGTCTTTCACAGAAAAAACTAGGTTCTTACAAGGAAAAAGAATATTTGATGGAGGTCCAGAGAGGAGAAGTCATATAGTGAAGATTGCATGTCTTATGATTCTCAAAGAAACGATCTTTATGCAAATTCATGGAGTGAGAGTTTTTATTTATAAGTGACACACGAGTTTGGATTGGAGAGAATCATTGAATTTTTTATGATTTTTTATACCAATGCCACATTTATTTGTGGGTTTATAGTAGGTATACCAGGAGATCATTACCAGTTTTCTCTTGAGTGTACTACCACTCCCGATAATGTTTTTATAGAAATATTTCGATGTTTTAAAAGACCTGCCAACCATTTATAGATCGTCATGGAGTAAACCAATTTAGAGACTATGGTGGATTTGATAAGGCAAACTATCCTCGTCATTGAATGGGTTTTACCTTTCCAAGAGTACATTTGCTGATAAATTTGTTCAACAATGTGATAAAAATAAATATATTTGGGTCGGCCTTAGAAAATGGTGACACCAAGGTAGGTGAATGGAAGGGACACCTCCTGGAACCCTAGAGCATCAATAATATGACATTTTATATTGGGGGGAATATTTTAACAAAGTAGATAAATGATTTGTGCCAGTTGACATATTGTCCAGACACTTCCTCATAGTGAAAAATGGTGGTTTGAGGTTATTAATATTTCTTTTTTAACCTTGGAGGAATAAAATGACATCATCATCATGTTGTAGATGGGATGGGGAATTCAGGTTTCTAGAGGGAAGAATTGGTTTGATCCTACCATGATCTACAGCTTGAGTGAGTAATCTACCCAGGTAATCTTCCGCAATAGAGAAAAGAATGGCAGAGAAAAGATCACCTTGTCTGACCCCCACAGAACATTTAAAGTAGCCTTTAAGAGAGCTGTTGATATTCTGGTGAAGTCTTCACCAATATCTTGAGAGAGTGTTATGTTTTTTCCACTAAATATGATACATTGAAAAATGTATTGTATGTGATAATTGATTAATCCCTTAAAGCTATTTCTTGATCTAAATCATTTTATTTCAATGGATGCAAGGATAAATACCATCCTGTAGTTATTGTTTCTTACACAAATGAATTTTCCCCGATTATTCAGACTTCTCCTTATTTAACTCTATGTGAAAATAATTTTATAACTCCAATATATATGAATAATGTTTCATAAATAAATATATTTTGGTTGGTGATATTTTATTAAATGGAAGAGAATGTCGAAAGCATTCAACTACATATTAAGTTTACTCAGAGTTGAAAAAAAAATAAGCTATCAATTCTCAACATGATAGAGATTATGATGTTTGTGATATATAAAAATAAGTAGGTTGGGATATGATAAAAGATGGTAAATTAGTTCCCGGTTTATATAGTCTCTTTCAAAATTCCTTATCGATTAGTGATGGAAGCTTATTACTTATCCCTTCTACTGAAACATTATCAAGTTCGAGGTGTGTTAGTTGTATCTCTCATGAGAAATTATATAACTAATATTTCACATGTAATGAACTACATGGTCATAAAATTGGTGTATAATTTTTAAAAATTATAAAACCCATTATAAATATTGGATAATATACATAGAGTTATTTGGAGGAAGATTAATAACATAGTTAAAGTTATCTAGTGGAATCAGTCATTCGAAAAAGCAACTTAGTATCACTAGGATGTAATGAAACAAAGATATATTCATTTTTGTATAATTTTAATGAAATTTTGGAGGTTAAATTCATTTTCAATTAGAAGAATATAACACCATGAGATTTAATGAAATGTTTTTTATGTAAATTTAAATTCACTGATTGCTAACAATACACACACAAAAATATTTTAATGAATGATAATATATTATAAAAATACTAATGTTTTAAAATGATTATTTTTACACAGCCATAAAATTTTTTAAATATAAATAGGAATAGCCCATATATTTTATATTTATAAATTATATACTCAATAATGTATTTGATTAATTCTTAGGAAATAAGTACTTAGTTTTTAGTAGTCATTTTTTGTTTCAAAAATAATTTTTCATAAAAAGTGATTTATATTTCATTTTTTCACCAAAATTATAACTAATTTTAGAAATTATTAGACATTTTATTTGTAAAATAATGAAAATAATTTTTTAATATAATCTTGTAAAAATAATCTTAGGGTGAAATTTTGGATTTTTTTTAAAAAAATATTTACTCTTTAGGTAGTACTAAAAAAATGATTTCGGAAAAATTTTATTTTTTTCATTAAAAAAATCCCATGATATTTTGATTGTAATACTAAATTAATATATGGATATTTTAATTTGAAATAATACAATTAAAAATATATGAATCTACATTACATGTTATATTTAAATAAAATAACTTTTATACATGAAAAAACATTTTTTAGGAAAACCGTTATTCAATAAACTTTTTGGGACACATATAATATTAATTTCATCCAATTAAATATATTGATTTAAATAAAATTAAATAAAGATTTTTTATTAGTAAAATTAATATTATTTAACAATTTCAATTTATTTTTTATATGAATAGTAAAAATAGATAAAAATTTACACAGTAAAAATGTAAATCAGCTTACCCTAGGTTAAAACTAAGTGATAAAACAAAAATTTCTTATATTCTATCATATTGTATTTAGTTAATTAAAAAATAACAAATTATTCTTAATTTCTAATTTTTATATGAATCATTAAAATAATAATAATGTATATAATAATTTTGTATTGATAATAGAAAAAGAGAACTCTTTAACTTTAAACTATTTATATGTGATCACACATGAAAAAAACATGTGAATAAATATCAGGAATTATTTTCAAAATAATTTAATTATTTTGAAAATAAATATTTATTTCTAGTTTTTAGTAATTATATAATTTCCAATAACTATTACACAACACTGATACAATTTTTCATCCATATGTAGAAAAATAAAATAGTTTTTTAAAAAATATTAGTATTAATATAATTTCAAAGATTTATCGAATTGCATGAATTTTACATATAGATATTAAAAATAAGTTAGTATTAAAGGAAATTATTTTAATTCCCTCTTTCTCTTGAGGTCTCTAATGTCAAATTAAAAAAATAGTTATAAAATTAAAATTAACTATATATTAAAATAATATTATATAATATTAAATGATATAAAAATCATAAAAAACTATATTAAAAAATTTAAATGTACGATTGTTGTAAATAAAATACATGGTCCATTTATGAAACATTTTTCTATTTATGGTAACTTTATTAACCAATGAATATTGAAATAGTTGTTACTGTGGTCAAGGTTTAAATTGGTTAAATAAGTTGTTTAAAAATTATTGTTTAAAACACAAAAAAAAGTGAAGATTTTTTTATTTGTGGTATTTAAACCAAATCCTATAATATCAATATATATATATATATATATATATATTTCAATTATTAATTATTTTTCCATATAATTATATTTTAAAATTTTCATATTTTTAGAAATTCCAAAAGTGTCTATCCCATAACTTATAAAAGGGATCCTCATATTCTCTTATATTCACAATTAAAATACCTTTTGATTAAAAAATACATTCCATATTTATTTCTAATAGTCCATACAATATCATATAGGTATTTTTTTATTATACCTCCCATTATTAAGGATTTTGGTGCCAGTCTAAAGAGGTTATGTGAAGAAGAGGCATCATTCTTTACCGAGAATATTTATTTCTTCTTCCATCTCCCTAAAATCATGGGAAAAAATGATGATATGATAGAATCAATATATACCATAAAATACGATTTTATTATGTTAAATTATTAACATAAATCCCAATCAACTTATATTTAATTGGAAACATAACTATCGAACATCTGTATAGTGGACTACCACCTCACGAACCGATGAATTTTTTTTTCAATCACAGCCCCCACATATGGATATAATAATGTATTATATATATATATATCATATTTATTAAATTATTATACGTATTTAATTATTATATCACATATACGATGCAACATTGTAATCAATTATAAAAATGAAATGTCACTCATTCGTACGTGAGGACTACCACCTCCGTGAAGCGATGTTTGTTTTTTAATTTACATTTTATATGGACGATGATAATAATTTATTTGATGAATATATATGATTAATATTAAATTAAAATAGTTCTTGGAAGTATTATTATTATTTTAATTTTGTTTTTTTAATCCATCAAGAAATGAAAACCGAGTTCATGCGTATGTAGAACCTACTATCACCAATAATGATGTAATTTATTTTTCTATGTCCAAAATTTTAATGATGACTAAAAATATGTATATAAGGAATATATATAATAATTATATTTTTATTTATATTTTTATATGATATAACCATGACAATATAATTAGGACCATAACTATTGATAGAAAACATATATGAAAAGTGAAGCAATTATCCCCCTCAATAGTTATTTTAATAAATAACTGATAATAAATGGCTGATAAGTGATTATAATGAATCATACATTGTGTTATATATATTATTTTTTCTCTATAATTTATGTATGAAAAATATCTTCTATTACACAATTTTTTCAAACACGTATAAAGGAATTCAAAACTGAGGTAAGGGTTTTATTTTACAATCACATTTTTTATCGAGATTGGTTATGATAATTATATTGATGATTAAATTTCAATATATTTATAAAAATAAAATCATTAATTTTATCTTCCTCTAAGATTTTACATATAATATCTGTTTTACTTTAATTTTTAACTCTATATATTCAAGGGATAGAAAAACATTTATAAGGAGGACTGACTTTATATCCCTCCTTAGTCGAAAACTATTTTTTTCCATAACCATGCCTTCTAAAAATGTTTTCAAAAATGTTTTTATTATTATAATATGATGGTTCAAATCCATTTTTTACCAATTTTTTATATTTTAATTTGTTTTAAATGAGTATTGTTAAAATATTTTTAATAAGGTACTTTTGACATTTTGTCAAAAATATGAAAGGACTTATTTATGTAATGTATAATGAATGAAAAAAATTTCCCACCAACATGGATTCATAATGATTTAAATATTCCTTTATATGTTTCCAATGTTATTTGAAACTAATATTTTTTGTATAATATATGTCAAATTTTTGGAATTTAAGTGAGTGATTTCATAGAATAAAATGATATTTTCATCAATAAATTTTCCATGTGATAATCTAATAGAATTTCCCATCAATGATGGAATAATTTATATTACATAATATTTAATAGAAATTTGAAAAAAAAATACAATAGTTATTATTTTTTATGATATTTTATGATTATTTTAAAAAAAAAATTTTGATACCAATTTCTGTTCCCTTGATTAGTGAATTATGAGTTAATAAAATGTATAAGAAAACATAATCATTTCTTTGTATTATGTTGTGATATAATATTAAGTAAACC
Source organism: Viscum album (assembly GCA_963277665.1). Lineage (NCBI taxonomy): Eukaryota > Viridiplantae > Streptophyta > Magnoliopsida > Santalales > Viscaceae > Viscum > Viscum album. The sequence goes on along the minus strand of OY728119.1, from coordinate 686,941,394 downwards.
CCATATATTTATCACTCATTATGATACGATGAATTATTTAGGATATTATGAAACCCATATTTTTTATTTTTCATTATGTGAAGGATGGTATTAAAATTATATAACCCCCAAATACATTGGGTAAATATATATATCTCATGATATTAATATGACTAGAATGGAGAGAGAATCCAGTTTTGTAAGGGACTTTTTCAACTATGATAATATTGGGATTGACCCTTTAATAAAGTAATGTTTTGGGTAGTGATCCCAATCTCCTATTATATTATTTTATATAAGACATCACAACTATGGAAATGATTTTCTATTGTCATGTGTATCAAAAAAATTAATTATTTTTCCATTGTTATGATCTTATTGATTTTGTTCATTGATTATGTTTAGATTAATATCTAATAAACTACAATGATTTATTCCATTACACAATGTTCTGATATATTATATGTAGGGTATGTTTTTTAAATTATATAATCATTCTCTCATGCTCTTATTCTGATTATATTTTTAAATAATCAATAATTTCTCCCTTGTTTACCAGTTCTAAGAATATGATATAACCCATTATTATATTTCATTTTCCCATTTTATGAAAACATTTATTCAATATGGTAAGTCTAATATATTTTTAGCTATGAATTACATAGTAGGAGATGATGTAGTTCTCTTGTGAACCACTTTTTTATGTGTCAATGATTCAAAAGATACTAGGCCTAAAATATTCTTGTTTGGATCATTATTTTATGTAATGAAAATTAATTTACTAGTATGTAATATCATTTTATGAAAATTATTTATCGAAATAAAGGTAATAAAATATGGGCATCATACCCAATAAAACATACAAAACAAATCGGGATTCATTTCCTAATGATTTTGGTATTACATAAAACATGAGTCATATTATTTTGGAAACATGAGTTAATAATCATGAGGAATGAGAAAATAACATTGTTAAATTGAATAAAATTATAATGTATCAAAAAAATAACAAATATATTAAAATATCTCATGTCTAGAAATAAATAAATTCATATCATGATGGGATATTCCAACCACCTTTCTATATCATAGTTTACATGGGATACCCACTCGTGTCCCACAAAAAATTGGAATTAATCTACCCTACTCTATTTCATTCTAATATAATTTGTCTTAAAACACTTCACAGTTCAATAAATGGATATAAAATAACCACACATAATATAAAGATTAACCATACATATGTGTGCCACAAAAAATGAAAAAAATCATAATTCCTTCATAGATAAATTAATTCATGATATATCATTGTGGTAAATAATTATTTTGAAAAAAATAATTATTGTCTATAGAGAAGAAGTGTTTTTACGATATTATTAAAGAATATTCCTAGTGGTTTTTAAAAATAATTAATATATATTTATTAAGATTAAAAACACTTTATGGAATCACCATAAAATTTATTCAAAAAATTTATAATCAATATCACACACTTTTTAAATAATATATTTTTAAGGAAAATAATTTTTAAAATAATGGGCATTTAAATTAACTTGGAGATCCAAAAAAATAGGGGATGTTTCTTAATGATAATCAATAAATATGGTAAGAATTTTATTCATCCAAAAAATATTAAATAATATATTCATTTTTCACTTTTGTAATGAAATGAAAATTCATTAAAATGAGACTCATGCATAAAACAAAAAAATTATTAATTAAATGTATGAAATATATGATAAATAGAAAAATAATTTCTGAAATATTATATATAAATATTAATAATTACATTTAAAATTTATATAATATTGAAATGGGGTGGTAAGATTCCTAATTGAGAAGAAGAGACAAAGTAAGTGTCTTGGAATATCACCCCCTGAATAATTATGGATTAAAAGAAATAAAAAATATAGGAGGATATGTTAATAACCTGAATAAATAGTTGTGATGAAAATATATTAGGTTTTAAATATAAATGAACTATAATTTCCTTATTTATAAATTTATTCATAACACTCTCAAACTCAATGTTCGATTTGAAAGATAAACCACATGAATTTGGTAACTATTGAATCAAAAAGCAGGAAATAATGAACATTATATGAATTTCTAAATTCAGTGAATTATATGAGAAATATATTATGATAAATTCATGTGAAATTATATAAATTTAATGAATGTGTTGAATATTTAATATATATCAATTAGGAAATATCGAGATAAGAAAACCCTTACCATTACTCTTGAATTTCAAGAGAACATTTTAACCTCTTATATAATAAACATAAAAATCTTAATCATTTGTCTAATAAAATTACTAAAATATATAAACATTAATATTATTAAGTAATAATCATCAATTAGGATTATTTCCAATAGTTATTATAAATTTCTATCATTAGATTTCGGTAATTTTGACATTTCCCTAGAAGTTCTGCAATAATGATGTAAATCCTCATTCATTAAAACAATGTTAATCAATAATATATTATTAAATTTATTGGATTTGTTTTCTAATAACTTATGAAATTATTTGTTTTTTATTTGATATTTGAGTATGGTTCATGATAATTGAATCCATAATAAACATTTATTGGGTAATTAGTTTATAAAAAGGAGTTACTATATGCTGATCATTACCTTTTTCACACATAAAACAACATTCTTAATATAAATTACACATTACTGTAATATATCACTAAGATTAATTCTATGACACTAATTGAAAAGTAAAAACATGATATTGGTCTTGCATCATTAATGCATGTGGTTGAACTACCCCAAACAACCACTTTCAATACAAGTGAAAGAGTTGTTGTTATATAATATTAGTTTCATTATATCCAAAGAATAATTATGATTATTTAATATCATTATTGTAATGAAATATATTGAGAACTAGTATATAATATATGTTAAATATTATTTAAAAAACATACTTGATGATTTTTCCCTTCAAACACTGGTTCCCTCTAAAAAAATTATTATAATTTGTTTGAACTAGTTTATATAAAGTCTCTAATAAGTCTTTGGATTATTGTAAATGGATAGGGAATTAATTAATTATCAATTAAATGGGTTGGTTTTGATGGGGTATTGGATATATCCTTTGATTGGGAAAAGGAGGGATATTTGTTTGGAGGCTTATGTTAGCTAAATGGTAATGATGAAATAACATGGGAGTTATGTATGTTATGTGAGGAACATCAGGTGATAAATTTATTGTTGACTCCCTCAAATAAAAAGGACTTATAAAATTAAACAGTTATTATTTTGATTATCAATAATTCAAAATACATTAATTTACCTCTTTTCCTACACTTTTACAACTTTTTTCTAGCTTATTTATTTACCGTGGTAAAAATTTATTTTATTAACGATATAAGGTGAAATTTCAAATAAAATTTTGATAAGAAGATTAAAAATTTCACCACCTTTATATATAATTTAATTTATATATATTAGAAATTTAATTTTTAAATGAAATTTTATTATATTATAAATATTCATGGGAAAATCAATTATTAAACAACAAGGGTTAATAATCATAATTTATATCAATAAATAATAAAATGATTGTTTTCATTTTTCATATATTAATAAATTATATTATATTATTCATTTAACAATGATAAAATAAATTTAAAAAAAACATATATAATACATAGAAATATTATTTGAAAAATATCACTTCAAAATTGAAATATTTTTAACAATATCATATTAAATTTTTATGTCCATATTGTTATAATTTAATTTCATCAATAAAATAATGGAAAATTATTTCTTTAAATTTAATAAATACATTAAATTATTCCTTTATATTATTTATAATAAATTAACCCATAAAAGTACTATTTTATTATAAAATATATTAATTTAATATTATCTTCTATTTCATTTCTGAATTAATTATTAATATATTATTATCTAATACAAAACTTACTCATTATATACAATGAAAAACCATATATCCAATGACCATATTTCCATGGAAAATTTTCTAATGGATATCTAAAAAATTATATTTCACACATTTGTCTATATGTAAATAAATAAATATATATATATATATATTTAATTATAGCTAAAATAATTCATCCTATATATTTCGTTAGCAATATTTATATTGTATTTTTAATGTTTTACCTCGATTCAATAGTTTTAATTAGGTTTTTGATATTGAATTAAATCCCCAAGTATAAATATTTCATATTCATGGTATTTTTATTTACATTCATATTTATTACAATTTTAATTTTCATTATGTTTTTTTACATTGTATTTTAATAATTTATTAATGTTTTAACTTGAATTTTAATATTTTATATAAATAAAATATATAGTGATTCATTTATTATAGTGGACAATTTGGATTATGATATTAAAATATAATTTATTTAATGTGAAACAAATTCATAAAATGTGGTGTTTACATTCACTGTAGGGTAATGTATCACTAAATAATTCTTGGTATTCATGAATTGTGCCTTTATAGTGTAGTGGTTAACGTCCCAAACAATTGGATTATTCTACTTTTACAATTTATTCATATATATATTCATCCAAATGCATTTTATTAGTCCTTTTTACCTAAAACTCATCACACAGTTATTTGACTAGTTGAAACATGATTTCACATTCATCATTCAATATTCATCTTTAGAATCACCAAAGTCTCTAATATCTCATTTCTAATAAAAAAATTTAACAACATGAAATTTTATTGTGAATTTAGCCAAAAATAAATATGTAGTATGGAATAAATAACATGTATAATTTGGGGTTGTCTAATTATCCCACACATAAATAGTTGTGTGTCGCCAAGAAATATATCATAATTAAACCAAAAAATCAAAAATTTCATCATGGTAAATAGTTAATCAGTTATAATCATAAAGAAAAAGTCATAACTAAAAAACTATAAATACAATTACCCATCCAATTCAGTTCTTCCCAATAATTTCTCATGTATAATTATAATTAATGAATGAAATCCAATTCCACATACGTTATTCAATAATTGACCATTACCCATGACACTTGTGATCTACCTTAAACAAATTGTTTTCACACACCACTAAACAGCTTTTAAATTTTTTTATTCTAAATTTATAATAGATTTACTTTATCTATATTATTAGAATATATCTAAAAAATCACTTAAAAATAAAACCACACTAATCAAGAATACTTTTCTAAGGCTAATTTTTAGGTTTAAGGTGGGTGGTTCATGTTATAAGTACATAAGAACAAAGACAAGAAAAGAGTGATATATCTTTAAATCACAATTAATGGTATTCAATTATGATTATTAAATTATATATTACTTCTTTACTTCACAAAAAATCAACAATTACCACGTCCCTTTTTCATCTTTTTCATATGATTGCAAATAAAGCAATGAAAATAGTTATCAAATTTCCATTATTTCTCATTTTATACAATTTTCGAAGAATTATTTTAATAAAAGTATCACAGCCTTGGAATTATAATGAAAACAATATATCAATCTCCTCAAAAATATTTTTATGGAAATATTTTTTAATTTTATAATAAAGATGGGGAATGTTTCAAGTCAATGACTAATCTATTATATTACATTAATATTTATTTTTCAATCAGCAACATATCAATGAAATCAAAATTACAAAATAAATTTTATATACTAATTAAAATAATGATAGAATATAATAACATATTTTGGATTCATTGTATTCTTAGTAGATAGTACCACTAGTAATACATTTCTCCCTTTAAAGCATCAAAAATAATCATGCGTTTAATAAAAAACAGTTGTGGGTAAGTGGGTAAATTTGATTATAATATGGATCCCTATAAGGTAGTTCATTTTAATTTTCTTATTTATACTGGATCAAACATATTTTCTACAAAAATAAAAAATTAATAAAAATCACTTGATGACATAAATCATTATAATGTTTTTCAAAATCATCATGATTCAAAAATACATGAAAAATATTTTTTCTGTAGCTATTTATATCCTAATAATCTATAATCAAATAGGCTTTAATAAATAATATATCAATGTGGTTTAAATTTTATATCTATAATGGAAATTAAAAATATTTTTCAATAGGATCATGAAGTAAAAAATCATGATCAACATATGTGATTGAAAATTTAAATATTTAGAATGTAAATATGAATAATATTTTGAATTATATTAATTTTTATTAAATGAATTATTCAAACAAGAATAAATAATTCATAACATTATTTTAAATATGTATTAGTATAACATATAAGTTATTTATAAGAGTGTATTAATTTTAAAAAAAATTGTTTATGCCTCCTAGACCCTTATGGAGAAAAATTAAAATGTCATCCTACCACCTCTCCAAATCACATTAATTTAATCATTTTATACAATGTTTAACTATTTTGGAAGTGATTCAATTGAATAAAAATGTATCTGCTGTAATGGGTTAACTCTAAGAATGATGAAAAACTTGTTATTATAAGGACTCATCCTTAAAACATTACATTATCTTGAATTAAATGGATAATTTTCATTGAGGATATTTTCAGTTTTATATTTATAGAGAATTAGGCTATAAATATTACATTATGTCACGACACATCCCCCAAGGCCCATGCCATGACTACCCCAAGCCCGCCTTCCATAGGCCAGGGACTGGCGACTATCACCAGATGCCATATTCCTTAAAACATGAATGGAATTGCCTTTATAACATGTAAACACACATAACAGAGCACACATCTAGATACAAAACAGTATGTAAACTATATAAAAAAGAGTTTTTAAAAGTAAAAGGTACCATATATACAAGACCAACTGTAATGTACAAAGAACTAGAAGTACAATTACAACTAAAGAATGGAAAAAGAGCTTCTAGGTCATTCTATAAGATTTCTAGCTGAAGGGTATGTTCAGATAGCCTCCTCAGCACTCCTCTTCTGTCAGTCTCCTCCATGTACCGACTCGTCGAAAGGTCCACCTCTGGGTACCTTCCAGTCCTGGTACTCAAAACCTCAGTCAGCATTGTCGGTCATCTTCATCCAACACAAAGAGGTGTGGGCATAGATTGTGCAGGTGTGAGTACAACGATACTCAGTAGGGACCCTGAGACCCTCAAGGTCTCACAAATCCTCTAAGGACAAACCAAAATGTAAGGAATCAAAAAATAACCCTACATAGGTATATGACCATACATATACATAAGTTGTTGAGAAATCTATCTCAATCATTAGGAAAGCAGAAAATTACTGACTTAGCTCAAGAATGATTTTATTCACATTATCGAAACCTCAGCTACAAGATAACACCTACTCAATCGAGTATATTGGGTCTACTGTGACACCAAGTGTGCTTCCCACTAACCTTAAACTGCTGAGGAACTCCCCCTGTTGAGTATTGTGGGTCTTTTGTGTCACACATAGGCGCTCCCCACAGCATGTTTTCCGCCACACCCAGGTGCTCCCCCTCGTAGCCTGTTGAGGTTCTCATCATGTCGAGTACATTGGGTCTGCCACCAAAATTAGGCACTCCTCCACCATGGGTCTTCCACCAAAACTAGGAGCTTTCCACTGGGCTAGTAGATCACTCGGAGTCAAATAGTCATCAGTCATTAGGACTCAGCTAGCTACTAGGTCTCCGAAATCTAGTTGCTCGCAACTCGATGGATCTACACCATGATCTACTGGTCAATACTCTAAATGTCACGAAGTCCCGTGATGAAGTATCTCAATGGTCAGCCACATCATAGGGGTCTCAATGCAAAAGATGACACGTAAATCAGATGCTCAGTCTGGGAGTTATTAGCCTTTTAGTCACAGGGCCCGGTTGGATTTTTGTATAATCCAACCTATTCATATCTCAAGTATATCCCAAACACCATAGGGGTATAGTCAAAGGGGCCTTCATGTTCCATAATTACTAGCGCCACTGAAGGTTCATCAAACGGACGTCCGGTTCCAAAGATATGGAGAAATGATATTATGTGGTCGTAGTGGGCCCGGGTTTGGTACGACCCGATCAGACAGGCCCGACCTCGTCTTGAGTGAACCATTTCGAGTCGACCCGACCTGACCCGTTGGGGTGTCCAGCCCATTAGGTTCGTCCTGGCTCGATGGACATAGCCCAGCAGGCCGCGAGGGGCCGTAGATGGCCGTGAGGGCGCAAACTTATCAGAAGGGCACAGATCAGTCATGATGGCACGGACCGACCACGGGTCGGTGCGGGTGAGGCTCGGCCCGGAGGGTACCGCATGGGAAACTCGGTGCATAAGGAGCCATGAGGGTGTGGGATGATTCAACCGGGGTGTCGTGAGGGTTGCGGGAGGCCGGCTCGGCAGGGGTGTCGTGAAGGGCGTGGGAGGTCAGTTCGGCCGTGAGGCCAAGGTGGTCGGGGCCAGCTCGGTTGGGGCGTCGCAAGGGGCACGGGAGGTTGGCTTGTCCGGTGTTCGTTCAGCCAGCGGATGGGGAGGCTAGGGCGGCTCAGCCCGGCCCGGGGTAACTCATCTGAAAGGGGGGACACCACGAGGGTGGTTCGGCCAGGGCACCACAAGGGGGTGCACATGGTTCGACTGGCAGGGGGCAGAACGCCAGGGGGTGAGTCGTGGAGGCCATAGGTGGCACGACCGATACTTTTATCGCCTTCATCGTTGTTGTCGCCTTATCCATTTCTAAGAACACTGCTAATCAAAGAAGAACGGCGGAGTGGTTGGGCCATGTTGGTTTGGCCCACACCCTCCACATTTAGGGTGGTAGAAAGAAGTTTAAATCCTTCTCTAATTTCAAATAATTATCAAGAATATAAGATAGAATAAATTCAATGAATCACCCCACATCTTCCCGGAAATAAAAATTCCTAACCTCCTAGGAAAACATCTGTGGATCAACTAGATAATTTTGTAATCCTCATTCTTTGTTTTAGAAGGAAATAATCACAGTAATATAAAAAAATACCTCACAAAAAATTCCCTTACTTGTTCATTGTTTGTCGAAGTTTGCGCGAGAAGGCAGACGCCGATTCATTTTAGATGAACATGTCCTTCGTCGGAGGAAGTCCCGAAGAAGAAGGTTGAAGGAGGTCATTCTTTGTAGTCGAATGCATTCCTTGTTGGTGTTCTTCATTGATGGAGCATTCTTCGTTGGGATATGAAGTTCTTCATTAGAGAAATTTATTTCTCCCAGGCTCTCTCCTCTCCCAATTCCACCCAATTTCCAAGTGATCCCCACAATAATAAATTAAGAAAACTATTTTTTTGTTGGAAAAATAATTTAAGGAGGATAATTAATCACTTGGTTGGAACATTAAAGGTTGAGGATGCCAAGAGGATCTCCCTCATTTATGAGGGATTTGAGAGGTTTTCCTCTCCCAACATTATTATGGGGGTCGTGCGGTCCCTCCTCCCAAATTCAAAATGGGAGGTTTTGAAAACCCGGGTGGTCCCCACTATAATTAAACATGAAATGGAGTTTTAGGCCTCGGGTGGTCCCCACCAACATAACCTCTCATGGGAGGATAAGTTGTGGATGTCCCCACCTCCAACTTCAACAAGGGAGGTTATAACAGATAAAATCAAATAAAACATGTGTTTATTTTAATTTATTAATTCACTGAAATACCCAAAAACAAACATTCACCCTCAACCAACGGTTATCATGGTGAGATTCTTCTTAAGTAAAAATAGGCACTAGGAGTTCAACGGTTTTCCTAGATTTCAATTCCGAGTAGCGGTTCAAAAGATATAAAAACATCCTCGAAACAATCACTGAACGTACCCTAAAAAAACTATATAAATTTATTTTAGGCACACTGGGCCTTGGAATCACGCACCGTCAATTTTCAAAGACTCTTATAATTACCATTTAATTAAAAAAAAATTACCTGGAAATTCCGGGTCTTTATATTCTCCCCACCTTAGGTCTTTACATCCCCGTAAGCTACACCTCATACTAAAGGAACAAGTGGGGGTACTGAGCACGCATCTGAGACTCTCGCTCCCATGTGCTCTTGTGGAGGTTAACATGCTACCAGGAAACACGCACCAGAAGTATTGATCATCCACAAAGGACCTTCTCTTTTTGATCATCAATCTCTATTGGAACCTCTGTAAAAGTCAACCCATCATCGACGTCCATCTCTCCATGGATGATGATGTGAGAAGGGACATGCACATATCTCCTCAACTGGGATATGTGGAAGACTTAATTCACCCAGTTCAACTGAGGAGGAAGAGCTAAGTGGTATTCTACCTCACCAACAATACTAAGGACCTGAAAATGTTAGATGAATCTTGGTGATAACTTTCCACCTCGACCAAATCTTTGTAGACCTCGTTGGGGTGAGACTCGTAGAAAGACTTGGTCACCATCCTCGAACTCCCGAGGTCTCCGTCTCTTGTCAGTATATGACTTATTCCTACTCTGTGAAGTCTTCATCTACTCCTGTATGATTTGAACCTTCTTTTGGTTGCCCGTAGCATCTCTGGTCCCACTAGTGCTGACTCTCCTGCGTCTGTCCAGCACAACGGTGATCTACAAGGTCTCCCGTAAAACACCACAAAAGGTTCCATACTAATGGTGAAGTGATAGATGTTGTTTTATGCAAACTCCACCAAAGGTAAGTGATCCTCCCAGCTACGACTGAAGTCGAGGACACATGCACAGAGCCTGTCCTCATGGGTCTGAATAATCTGCTCAGTCTGGCCATCCGTCTATGGATGGAAGGTAGTGCTCCAATGTAGTTGTGTCCCAAAAGCCTCCAACAACCCCTTATTTAGCCAGGAATAAAATTGTGTTTCACGATCAGAGATAATCGTCGAAGTTACTCTATATATATGCACAATCTACTTCACATAGAGGCATCCTAAGATCTCTACTAAACTCTGCTCTCAGATCAGTTGGAAGTGGGACGACATGGTGAGTCGGTCAACGATCACCCAAGTTGAGTCATGTCCCCTGGATGTATTTGGAAGTATTGTCACGATGTCTAGGGATATCCCACCCCACTTCCATTCTAGTACTTCTAAAGGATTATCCAAGACTACTGGTACCTGATTCTCCACCTTCACATACTGACAAGGGAGGCACTGAGAGAAAAATTAGGCTACTTCTTTCTTCATTCCCGGCCACCAGTGCTGTCATCGGAGGTCCTGGTACATCTTCGCCACTTTCGGATTTACCACTAGAGGGGTTGTGTGTAACTCCCAAAAAACTTCTACATGAAGTTACACTAGAACCATAGTATGTCATATGAAGAGGAAGACATGCTCCCCACCTTCAGGAAATCCATCATGTGCCTGCCTGGTGGATATCTGAGCACATTGTGCCACACAGTCAACATCCCCATGTTATTCCTCCCTTGAATTGTTGATGAAGTGGGGGAGTGACTGTAAGAGACTGATGGTAGGATACTCTCTCTCTATCCACAGAGGATATCTGTAAATCATCTAGCTGCACTGTCGCCTTGCATAGAAGTTGTATACCAGATCTTGTGTTGAGGGCATCTGCAACAATGTCCCCCTTCCAAAGAGTATAGACTATCTGGAAGTCATAGTATTGGTGGAACTCAAGCCAACGTCGTTGTCTCCGGTTTAGGTCATTCTGAGAGAAGATATACCTGAGACTCTTTTGATCAGAGTAAATGACAAAACACTCGCCCATCAGATAGTGTCGCCACATCTACAGGGAAAGACCCCATTCCCTAACTCCAGGTCCTGAGTAGCATAGTTCTGCGCATTCTATCTATGTTTTTGAGAACCATATGTGATCACTCCATTCTCTTGTAGCAGGACACATCTGATTCTTGTCCCTGATGTGTTGTAGTAGACTACGTACCCTACGCCTTCCTCTAAAAGCCTCATGATGGGGGCACTATTCAGCCTCAGACTTTGCTACTTAATGCTCTAGTGGCATCTCTTCGACCACACAAAGGGTTTTCCCTTCTTCGTCATGGCTAATAGTGGTGCTAAAACTCTGGAGAAGTCTGGTACAAACCTCAGGTAATAACCATCCAAACCTAGGAATCTCCGATCCTCTGAAACACTCCTAGGTGAATCCCAATCAAGTACCACCTCAATCTTCGCTTGATCCACTGCAACCCCAGTCTCCAAGATGACATGCCATAGAAAGTGAACCTCTAAGATCCAAAACTGGAACTTTTAGAGCATAATATAAATTTGGTGCTCTCGGAGTGTGTCCAGTACTACCTGAAAATGATAGGCATTCTCCTCCTCAGTAGTCGAGTAGATCAAAATGTCATCGATGAAGACTACAACAAAGCAATCGATGTATGGCCGGAAGATCCTATTCATGAGTCCCATGAACAGTACTGGAGCATTGGTTATTCCAAAAGGAATAAACAAGACCTCATAGTGGTTGTACCAACATTTGAAGGTCGTCTTCTGCACATCCTTGTCTTGAACTATGAGCTGGTGATAGCTTTATCTGAGGTCTATCTTCTAGAACCACCATGCTCCCTTGAACTGATCAAAGAGGTTTTCAATCTTTAGGAGGGGTACTGGTTCGTCACGGTCACCTAGTTTAGACATCGACAGTCAACACAAAGCCTCAAGCTTTTATCTATGTTCATGACGACCAGAATCGGGGCTCTCAGGGAGAAACATTGGACCGGATGAATCCCTTCCCTTGCAAGTCCTCAACCTGTACGTGCAGCTCGCGAAGCTCCGTAGGAGCCATATGATATGCTGATGTAGATATCGGTGTCATCTCGGGGTACAATACAATGTAAATGTCTACCTCTATACGAGTTGGTAGAGATGGAACATCATTATAGAAGACATTCGTCTACTGGTCCACCACTACAGGTTAGCTCGGACTCTCCAAATCAATTTCTCCATGGGTAAGGCTAGCCAACTGATGAGTGATCAGCTGCACTCTCCTCTGAGTATGTCCATCCTGTTTTACACATGATCCCTTCTCACCGGTGAAGGTAACCCTAGTCACATCCATGCGGAAAAACCACACATTGTGCCTAATACATTCAATCTGAGCATGGACAGTAGATAACTAGTCCATACCCTATATGACAACGTAAGGCCTCGAATCCACTACTAGGAGATCCTAACTGAAGCTCTTGCCTCCTATAGTATGCTCACACTGTCGGAACCATTGTGTAATCATCGAATCATATCCTAGGGAAGTATCCATCCATAAGGATTGATCCAATGGCTCCGTTGGAATCTCCAACCTCTAAATGAGGGTATTAGAAATTAAGGAGTGAATGGGACCTGTGTCTATATGTACTGCAGCTATGGTGGAGTAGGCACAGATCGTACCTCGTATTATCTACCGAGTGACATGATTGTTGGCCTCAGCTGCATGGATCTGAGATCTCAGATATCCACCTACACCCTGTAGTTGTGGGGGGGTCCTCCTAGTGGTGGTGGCGGTAACACATCGATACATATCCTGCCACTAGCTAAATGAACCGCTCCTCGGCCATGTCTGTCTGCACCATGTAGACCTCCTAGATCGAATCAATGTCTCTACCTAGGAGGTATTTCAACCTTCAGTTGATCATCTGTATGGAAGGTTGGACAGTAATGAGCCATGTTTTCCTACCCACCGCATGAGTAACACTTCCAACTCATGGCATGTCTGTCTCCGCTTTTGGTGCCCACCACAACCGATTCCGAGTAATGTGGTCATCCACCTCTAGGTCTGGTCCTCTTGGACCTCTATAAAATCTGTCTTCTTCCATCTATAGAATACTCTACTACATGTATATTGGTGGTGGATCTCACTGCTAGAGACTGTTTAGCTAGGATACTCATCAATAGGAGGGCTCTCTCTAACACCTCTAACTACGTCGGGATACTGAGTGAGATCACCAAAGCTCTGATCTCTCACCTAAGTCCCTACTCGAAGGTTCAAGCCCTGAAGAAAGGGTGATGCACCATAACGGTGGAGTATTTTTAGAGTTCTGTGATCCTCGCTGGGTACTGAGCTACAGTCATGATACCCTACTGCAGATGAAGTAGCTCCTATATGTGCACTGCACGAAGAGTCATTGGAACAAACTCTGCCCGAAACAGGCCCTTGAAGTCTTCCCAGAGAAGTGTCACCTCATCATGAACCTAGACCATCAAGCACCACCATCTTCCTCGTGCTTCCTATAGAAGTCTGGTAGCAAGAATCACCATGAGGTCTACTGGTGTCCATACTAGTCGAAAAACTCTCAACATAGCCTCCGACCAACCCTAAGCCTCATGTGGGTCCGTCTCTCCCCTGAACATGGTTGGTCTCTTGCATTGGAACTCATGCAATGAGCTCAAGCAGAATGCACTGTATAGTACTGGGGATAGTGGCATTGGTGGCACAATGAGGAGTGGTACCGCAAGTGCCTCTTCTAGAAAAGGTCCATGCACCGAGGCATCGTCACTCAATGGACTATCTATCTGTTCAACTCTTGGAACTCTAGCTGACTGTCTACATGGAGGAATACTGAAAAGAAACAGGTTCACTTTGGTTAAAATTTATACCTGGTGGGATGTGGGTGATTTTTCTTAAAGAAAAATTTTGATAACACACACACAATCAGTTTTTTCGTGCACTGAGTCAGAAATCAGAAGTTAGGGTCCTGGTGTATGGATACGTTGGTCGCCTCACCAACACTGAACTCCATGAACTAAAAACCACACTCACTACACATAACACTATTGCTTCACAGAAAATATCAAAGTCCTGAGATCTGTGGTATAACTGACTCCTCTAACACCAATATGTCATGACTCATCCCTCGGGGCCCATGCCATGACTACCCCAAGCCTGCCTTTCATAGGCCACAGGTCGACGACTAGCACCAAATGCATAATTCCCTAATACTAGGAAGTCATTGCCTATATAACATGTAAATGCACACAATAGAGAACACAACTGGATACAAAACACTAAGTAAACTGTTTAACAAAAGAGTGCTGAAAAGTAAAAGGGGCCAGAAATACAATCCCAACTATAAAGTACATGGATCTCAAAGTACAAGTAAAACAGAAGAAAGGAAAAATAGATATTGGGTCACCCTCCGGTATACATACATGAAGGGTGGGTACAGATAGCCTCCTCAACACTCCACATCTGTCATTCTCCTTTGGGTAGCAACTTGTCATAAGGTCCACCTCCAGGTACTGTCCATTCCTGGTACTATCAGCCTCAGTCAGTATTGTCCGTCATCTGCATCCATCACAACAAGGTGTGGTCATAGCCCATGCTAGGGTGAGTATAAAGATACTAATTAGGGACCATGAGATCCTAAAGGTCTCACAAATCCACAAAGGATATACCAAAAAGTAAGGAATCAATAGATAACCCTACTTAGCTATGTTCCCATTCATATACCTATTTTATTATGTTATCTGTCTCAATCATGAGAAAAACACAAAATTACTGACTCATCCCAACCATGATTTTAATCAAATTATCGAAACCTCAGATGTTGGAGAACTCATACTCAATAGATTATAGTGGGCCTGTTGTGAAACCAAGTGCACTTCCCACTATCCTTGTACTTCTGAGGTACTCCACCTGTTGAGTACTGTGGGTCTGTTGTGTCACACAGATGCACTCACCACCGCAGGTCTGCCGCCACAACTAGGCGCTCCCCCTCATATCCTATTGAGGTACTCCTCGTGTCGAGTATCATGGGTCTGCTGCCACAACTAGGCACTCCCCCACCATGGGTCTTCTGACACAACTCGGTGCTCCCCACTGGGCTAGTAGAATCACCCTAAGTCAAACGGTCAGCAGTCATCAGGTCTCAGCCATCTACTAGGTCTCCATACTCTAATCACTTGTCACTAGAAGGATCCGCTCCATGAGCTACTAGTAAATACTCCAACTATCACAAAGTCCCACGAATAAGTATCTCAACGATCCACTATGTCATAAGGGTCTCAATACAATAGACGGTGCGTCAATCAGACACCCGGTCTATGAGTTATTTGTCGTTTAGTCTCGGGGGCACTGTTGGATTCGTGCACGATCCAACCTGGTCGTATCCCAACTATACACTAAACTCCAGTGGGGTATACTCAAAGGGGTAGTCATGATCCAAGATTACCATCACCGCTAACGATTCGTCAAATGGATGTCTGGTGCCAAAGATAAAGGAAAGATAGAAAAGGGTCGTAGTGGGCCCGGGTCCGGTCCGACCCGGCCCGACCTAGTCTCGGCCACCCATTTCGGGTCAACCCGACCCAACAAATTGGTTCTGGACCAACCCATTTGGTGGGCCAGCCCGTTCAGTTCGGCCAGGCTCACTGGGCCAAGCCATGCTAGTCGTGAGGGGATGCAGGGGGACGTGAAGGCCCAAACCGGTCGTGAGGGCGTGGAGCGGCCACAGGTCAGTGCGAGGGAGGCTCGTCCTGGAGGGCACCATGTGGGTCACTTGGCCTAGAGGGAACCACGAGGGCACCAGTCAGTTCATTCGGGGTGTCAAGAGGCGTTCAGGAGGTCGGCTCGGCGGGGAAAACATGAGGGGTAAGGGTGGCCGGCATGGCTGGGGTGCCGCACGGGGCCCGAGAGGCCGGCTCAGTAAGGGCGCTGTTAGGGGAGTGGGAGGTCGGCTCAGCCTGGCCCATTTCGGCCGACGGATGGCGCGGAAAGGGCGGCTCAGCCCGGCCCGGGGCAGTTCGGACGGAAGGGCGAAGGCCATGGGGGTGGTTCAGATGGGTCGCCATGAGGGGATACTGCAGGTTCGGTCGGCGGAGGTGTGGAACACCACGGGGCGATGTGAGTCGCGGATCCCACGGGGGCACTGTCATTACCTTCATCGGATTCATCATCATTGTCACCTTCTCTGTTTCAAAGAACACCACTAATCAATGTGGAACAACGGAGGGGTCATGCCATATTGTGATGGCCCACACCCTTCGCGTTTTGGGTGGTAGCAAGCGGTTTAAATCCTTCTAAAATTTCAATGTATTATCAAGAATAAAAGAGATTAGAAAATCAATCAATAACCCCACATCTTCCCACAATTAAAAATTCCCAACCCACATGAAAAATATCTTCAGATCAACTGGATAATAAATGGTTCCACCTTCTTTGTTTTTGAACTAAATAATCACAGGAATATATAAAAAATCAATCCCAAAAAAATCCCCTACTTGTTCGTTGTTCATCGATAATGTCACCAGATGGCGGATGTTGATTTTTTGTAGATGAACATATCCTTCATCGGAGGAAGTCCTAATGAAGAATGTCGAAGGAGGATGTTCTTTGTAGTCGAAGGCCATCCTCAACGGCATTCTTCATCGATGGATCATTCTTCGTCGAGAGATTATGTTTTTCATCAGAGAACTTTATTTCTCCCATGCTGTCTCCTTTCCCAATTCCACCTAATTTCCAAGTGATCCCCACAATAATATATTACGAAAACTATTATTTTTTTTACAAAAGAATTCAAAATGATAATTAATAACTTGGTTGGCACTATAAATTTGGAGGAGGTCAAGAGGCTCTCCCTCATTTATGAGGGTGTTGATGGGTTTTCCTCTCCCACTATTATTAGGGGGTCGGGTGGTCCCTACTCCCAAATTCAAATTGGAAGGTTTTGAAAACTCGTGTGGTCACCAATATAATTAATCATGAATTGGAGGTTTAGGCCTCAGGTGGTCCCCACCACCATAACGTATCACGGGAGGTTAAGGTGTGGCAGTCCCCAACTGCAACTTCCACAAAGGTGGTTATAACAGATAAAATAAAATAAAACATGGGTTTATTTTATTTTATTAATTCCACGAAAAACCCAAAAAATAACTTTCACCCTCAACCAACTCCCATTGAGGTGAGAGTCTCCTTGAAAGAAAACCGGTTCTACGAGTTCAACGGTGACCTCATATTTCAATTCTGAGCACTGGTTCAAAATTTATAAAAACTAGCTTAAAATTTCAAAGAACGTACTAGAAGTAAACTTCAAAAATTGATTCCGAGAACACTGGGCCTCAGAATCATGCACTGTCAGTTTTCCTAAACTCTTAAATTTCCAAATTAATTAAATAATTGCATGGAAATTCTGGGACATTACACATTAAATATCAAAAATTACAGAGATGAAACTTCTACTAAGTTTATATTATTTTCAAAAAATACTAACTTTTGGAAAAAAGAGACATGTCTACTTCCATGTTTTAGACATCTGGACATTTCATTGATCCCATGCTTGACCTTATTCATCTTTAAGTCCTGTGAAAAACATTTCGAAACTTGGGATGAGCATAAAAATCTCGGTAAGGTTTATTAAATAAAAAAGAAATCATTAGACCGTCAAAACATAATCTTTTTAACATACCTCATGAAATCATAATATTTCTGAATAACACATAGTAATCTCATATCATAAAGGTATCTTTTGGAATCTATAGCATACGTACGTTGTAGCTTTCACAGCCATATAGGGAGTTATATTTAGAATAACCATCACAATATATTCCCTAAATCTCTTAGGAGAAACATTAATGTTTACCTCCGTCACATTACCCAATGCATTTGAGAGCTATCTCGGGCTCACCCACCTTATATTTATCGCGGAACCACCCGTATATGTAAACAATTCCCAAGAACCAAAACATAATCATTACACATAAAACAAAAAAAACATTTCCACATTTCAATAACAATATATCATTTAAATATATTGACATAAAAATCCTTTATCAAAACTATTTTCAATTCCAAAATACATAAAAGAGTATATGGTATTTATTTTAGTTTTAAAAATAGTATGGATTGTTATGGAAGCCAAATATCAAATAATGCTTGTGATGACGGAAAGGTCGTTGTCACCACATACGTTCAAAAAACATTCTTTTTTCAGTTGTTTAGTAAAATGATACGTAGAGAAAATAATCCCATAGAATGAAATGAAAATTCATAGGGGTTTATACACCATATAAAATAAAGTCATGTATAAATAAAAATATCGCTCAATGAAAAGAGATTGAGACAAATTCCCTAACCTTGTGATTGACTTGACACGTTCATTCTTTAATCTCATGAATAATAAACTAATGTAAATATCTACTTTATTAAGAACCTTTTTATAGTTTATTATTATTTTTAAATCACTTATTAAAATTTTATAAACATTATGCAACCATTTAGGTTAATAATGGTCGTTTCGTCGAAATTTGGTTCATGAGTCAAAAATGAACTTCTTAAAATTACATGTTGTTTGTGTGTTAAAAATTCCAATATCTCCAAAATTATATTCATTATTTAGAAATAATATATATCATATATATCTAGTATATATATGTATTTATAATTTTACATAAAATTTGGCGAAAAAAATGAAATGCACCGTTCATGGAGACGGTAAGCCGTACGTATGCATGAACACTACTTTCATTTATATTTCGTATTTAATGGAATGGTAAATTAATGATACATAGGTATATTATAATTACAGTATAATATCAAATATAATTTCATTAAATCCTTCCTTTATACATTCCATGTATCGCATGAATGTGTCATATCACACGAGGGGGTGGTAGTCTGCAATTTCTCAAATAAAATTACCGCGTTTACCCATTATAGAAACCATAATGCTTTGATCTAAATGAAACATACATAAGAATATAGACAATATAGATATAATATATATCATATATAAATAAATTTCCATCATAATGGCCACCAAAAGAGGTGGTTGGAGAATATTGAACAATAATCATTTCGTGAGACAGTAGTTCGCCGCCCACAGAAACAATATATTGTTTACCCTTTAGACAAAGGTGTGTGTATGTGTTGTAGGAATAATTTTTATAAAAAAATAGTATATTTAGGATATGATTTTTGTTAAAAAAATGAATAAAAAGAGTTTAGTGGGTTGGAGAAGTAAAATAAAATAAAAGAACTTAAGTGAAGACGTTACCTTTAAATCGGGTAACTCCCTTTAATTTGAACCAAAATGGTTTGTTGAAGTGCCTTCTATGTAAGGTAAGTCTTTTATGTGTAAGAGAGAAATCTTGAAAGATTATTTTGGGTAGAGGTTGGATGATCCATGGGGATTGATATTTGTTAGTAAGGGGTTAGTGGTGATGACTTTTTATTGGGGGAGGAGGGGCTCTTTAGGAATGTTTGAAAATAATATTTTATTATATAATGATTTTCAGTTTATAAATGTCTTAATATTATTAAAGACTAAGATAAGATTAATATTGATCGAAATAAAATAATCCAATAAGAATTGGACTGGACTGGGATATTTTTATAGTCATTATAATATTATTTATTTGAAATCATTCATTGAAGAGATAAACATTTCATCATTATTGTGTCATAAATACTTTTGTTTATTTGATGTCTAAAAATTATAATAAAAATACCATGATGTAAGAAATCTTTATATATTTAAAATTAATATTTATAGTTGAAGATATAACTTATATAACCCCATGTAGTAATTGATTTACTTAATGATATATGTTTATGTCATTTTTGTCATTTATATAAATTAATTAATATAAAGTTTCATTATCACTATTAAGTGGCTCCATGGGGTCCCAAAATAGACCCAATAATGCCCATGGTAAGAAATGAATCAATAAATAGGATTAGAATACATGTTAGGGTAATTTAATATTATTATAATATAATTTTTACCATGAATTACCCTATTTACCATGAACCGTGCTGAATAAAAGTCAAATATTATTATTCACTAAATATTATTTTCATCTTATTAAACCAAATTTTACTTACTAATAACAACCATATATGTCGTATTTTCAAAATTCAATTCACATAAGTGGTAAAATTTTATTTAAATGAAAATTTATGGTTTTAAACTACTACTCAGGGTTTCACAATTCATCAAAAATTGATGGTTTTCAGAAAAACACAAAAAATCCAGCCTTATATTTTTTTGATATTCCAAATTCATGAACGATATCTATTTTAACAAATTAAAATAATGTAAGATGAATTAATTAATTTAAATTAATTCCCATTGAAAAAACAAAAAACATGTTCTTAAGAAATAGTAACTATCAAAAGATTGACACTTGTTTATGTCCAATTTCGAAGTAAAATAACTTCAAATCACCAAAATTGGATTAAATGGTAGAACTATAATCTATTTACACTTTAAAACCATATAAAAGATAATTAAACATATAAATAAATTATATTAAAAGCTTGTTTTGAATTACAATATAGTGTTTTTCACAATTCATTAAAAATTGAATTTTATCAAAAAAATACCAGAAATTTACTCCAAGTAAATTTTGACGACCCGATTATAAATAAGAATTTTATTTTGTCAAATAGTACTTATAAAAGTGATTAAGACTATATTTAATGAGGGTTAACCATCAAAAGGTGATCAATCGACCTTTTAAATAATATTATAGTATTTAAGCATAAAATTATATTCATTCACATTTTTAGCCTCTACATTTTCTGGATACATGTAAAAACAATTAAAAATATGAGTAATCATATTTTTTTAGTTCTGTTCATTCTCACCAATATGACAACTATGTGTTAATTAATATATTATTTTTTGGAATAACTCAATGTTGTGTGCAACGTAAGATTTCAAAGAAATCCGTTGTTGTGTATCGGGTATGCCATCGAACATAGAATCCCCATTAAAGAAAAATTAATTTTTAATTCACAAAAATGAAAATGTACTATTCATTATTTACATGGGAAGTTGCATCCTTCCCCCTTTTGGAAATTGTGTCCTCACAATTTCTTTCACTTATCAAATAAGTGCGGGTTTTTATACCTCATAGCATTTTCAGATTCCCAATTTTTCTTTTCAACCTTATAGTTTTTTCATAAACCATTACATAATATATTACCTTATTCCACAACACATGCTCTCCCCAGTCAATAATCTAGACTGGTTGTTCTTCATAAGAGAGATTCTCTTTCAACTAAAATATCATTGGGCTCAAAAAAAGAGATGAATCCATCATATACTTTCTCAGCATGGAAATAAGAAAAACATTTTGTACCTAGGATAAACATGGAGGTACATCCACTCTGTACGCAACTGATCTAACATTCTCCAGGGTTTCATAAAGTCCAATGAACCTCATACTCAGCTTTCCCTTATTACAAAAACGCATTACACTTTTCCATTGAGAAAATTTGAGAATGACATGATCACCTACCTCAAAAGAGAGATCCTTCCTCCGGTTATCTGCATAACTTTTATGCCTCCTTTGAGCTGTTCTCATGTGATTCTGAATCACCTTTACCTTTTATGCCATCTCTTATACAAATGTTGGTCCCATCAACTTCTTTTCAGCTACTTCATCAAAAAAATAGGAGTTTCACACCGCTTACCATATAATACCTCAAATGGAGAAATCCGTATACTGGAAATAAAACTGTTATTATAAGAAAAATATACTTAATAAATATGTGTGTCCCAACTTCCCTGGTAATCAATTGAGAAAACATGTAACATATCCTCCATAGTCTGAATTGTTCGTTATGACTGCCCAACTGATTGAGGATGAAAAGCTGTACTAAAATTTAATTCAGCACCCAATGACTTTTGAAGGCCTTTCCAAAAGTTAGAAATAAACCTGATATCATGATTAGGATAAATGGAGAGGGAAACTCCATGAAACCTAACTATCTCTTTAACATAAAAATGAGAAAGTTTATCTAGAGACAATGTATCTCTAATAGTAAGGAAATGATCAGATTTAGTCAATCGATCAACAATAACCTAGATTGCATTATTACGATGAGATGTCTTTGGTAATACCACAACGAAGTCCATGGATATATTTTCTCATTTCCACTCTGGCACTGGTAAGACTGAAGCATCCCTTTTGGTAACTAGAGCTCTTCTTTAACACTTTGACAAGTCAAACACTTTATAGTAAAGACTGCAAAATATCTTTTCTTTCTATCACACTAGTAATACTCTTGAATATATCTGTACATCTTAGAACTGTAAAGATGTACTAAAAACGGAGTACTATTAGCATTACATAATAACTCTTTCTTCAACTATAAATCACAAGTCACACATAATATATGCCCAAACCTCAAAACTGAATCATTATCAAAGTTAAAATTAGGCAAGTTACACTTCTAAATCAACTCTATCATCTTCTACAACTCAATGTATTCCTTCTGCGCTTTCTTAATTCATTCAATTAGAGATGATTTCACTGAAAGATAAAACAAAATAGAATAATTTCTTTCCCCAAATACATCTATGTCAATGTTCACCAATCAAAAACCGAAGGATCATGTTCCAAACATAGAATGGTTAATGCATCATTACATTTTTGACACAAAGCATCATCTACATTATTTTCGTTTCTTGGATGGTAATGGATTGTTAAATAAAAATCCTTGATTAATTCTAGCCATCTCTTATATCTCACGTTCAATTATTTCTGAGTAAATTTATACATAAACCTTTTTTAGTTAGTATATATTTCATATTTTACTCCATCAAAATAATTCCACCAAATTTTTAAAGAAAAAAAATACATCTAATTCCAAATAATGTGTAGGTTAATTTAACTCATGATGTTTCAAATGACGTGAAGAATAATAAATTACATAATTAGTATTAATAAGGACACAACTAAGTCCTTTCAATGAATAATCACTATAGATAACAACTCACCATTTCTATAAGATAATTCCAAAATAGGTGCATTCAACAATATTCATTTCAATTCCAAAAAACAATTATCAAATTATTTGTCCAAATGAACATAACACCTTTTTGAGTTATCTTATCTAGTGGGCTAGATAACCATGAAAAATTTTCAACAAACCTCCATTAATAACGTTCCAAACCAAGAAAAAGATGGATCTAGGTTATATTTGTGGGTCTTGGATATTCTTCAACAACTTTATTTTTAGAAGGATCAACAATTATTCCATTTTTTTTAAATAATGTGACCAATTAATGAAATTTTCCATAGCCAAATCTCACACTTGTTGAATTTCCCACATAATTTCTTTTTCATTTTAGTTTTTCAATACAATCCTTAAATAAATTTCATGGTCCAATTTAATTTTATAATAAAACAAAATATCATCAATGAACAAAAACAAAAACATATACAAGAACTCATAGAAAAATATATTCATAAGATCCATGAATACATCAGGTGCATTGGTTATCCCAAAATTCATAACTACAAATTCATAATGGCCATATCTAGTATGAAATGTTGTCTTTAGAATTTCAGCTTCTAGTACTTTCAACTGATGGTACCCTGACATCAAATCAATCATTGAAAAATACTGAGCTCCCTACAGCTGATCAAACAAGTCATTGATTTGAGGGAAATAATCCTTGGTCATAAAAAGGTTGTTATTCAATTCTCTATAATCAATGAAAGGTCTCATTGAACCAACATTCTTTTTATCAAACAAGACAGGATAACCCCATGGTGATGTGCCATGTCAAATGAAACCCTTATCAAATAACTCTTGAAATTGTTTCTTTAACTCTAAAAGATCAATTTGTGCCTTAATATAAGGAGGGTTTTAAATTTGAATAGAATCAGGAACCATGTCAATAGTAAATTTGACATTCGAGTTAGGTATAATGCCAGGAAACTCATCCTGAAAAACATTAAGGTACTCATTTACCACTGGCACATAATTAATCCAAACAGTACCTTTGTTTTCAATAATATGTTCAAGGTAACACTCATTTCCATCATCTACTATTTTCTCGGCTTATTGATATGTTAAGAAAAGTAAAGGTTCATTCTTATACATAAACATAAAATCATTCTAAATATAAACCACTTTTGATCTGCAGTAAATCTTAGCATGTTAAACAGAAATTCAATCCATACCCAAAATAACATCAAACTCTACTAGAGGGAAAATAATAAGGATTACAGGTAGATTATTTCTGCACACAAGTACATGAAGGTTATTAAAATTTCTTTTCTCCTCAATATTTCCTCTCGTTGTTTTTACTGTAAGTTCATGATTCTTATCTTGAGATGGAATTACCAATTTGAAAGAAAAATTCTCTGAAATAAAAGAGTGTGTAGGCCCTGAATCAAATAGCACATTCAAATAATTTAAAAAAAATTGCATGTGATACTACTTCATTTGATGGACCAACATATACTAAAGTAGTAACAAAAGATTTCACCTCCACTTTATATTTGTAGTCGGGCTGATTTCCCTCAGTTGAGTTCTTCATTGAACACACATTTGTATAATGACCCATTTCATTACACTTAAAAAAATTCTGACTATAAATAATATTTTTTCATACCATTATCTAGATCTTTTTTAGTGAAATTACAAGACATATGTCCCACTTTACCACATCGGTATCACTTACCATAACTCTGAAGCCATTCCCTTTCATGATTTTCTCCACAATTTTCACAAACTATAAAAATAAGTTCATATCATCAGACTATTTTGAAGAGTTCATCTCTTTAGTCATCCACCTTAACCTCTTATTCTATTGTTTTTCAAAGAACACATGGTTATCAAAAACTTCTATTTCCACCTTCTGCGCACATCAAACATGTTTTTCATAACTTTTTAACTCACTCGAGTCAAATTCCAATCGATACTTTGGATATAATCTTGAGTAAAATTAGTTGATTTTATTATCAAGATCTCCTATGAAATTTGGAACATTCCTTTCTAGTCAAGTGAATTT
This sequence comes from Viscum album, assembly GCA_963277665.1. Classification (NCBI taxonomy): domain Eukaryota; kingdom Viridiplantae; phylum Streptophyta; class Magnoliopsida; order Santalales; family Viscaceae; genus Viscum; species Viscum album. The sequence continues at coordinate 686,915,767 of OY728119.1, read as the reverse complement.
TTCTTTATAAGAAGCCACTGAGTCATCCTCATTCCTCAATTCAAGGAATTGTTTTTCCAGCCTAAGACAAACCACCTTAGGAAAATATTTCTCAAAAAACATACCTTTACATTCATCCCCATATAGTGCATTGATATCCTCACTATCCCTAATATTTTTCCTCATTGACCTCCACTAATCGGCTTCACCTTCCAAATGGAAAAAAATGAGACAAATATTTTTATTTTCCTAACACCCCATGACATAAAAAATATGTTTTAGTTCTTTAATGAACCCTTATTCTAAAACACGGTAAAATTTTCCTCTGAATTATGGGTGATGTTGCCTAATGAAATGATAAACTACTAACATGTTCCTTTGTAGCTGATCTTGATTATCCCGTTCAAGGATACCACCACCATTTATATCCTGAGTAAACTATTACATCACTGCAAAAGACTTTTCAGTTCCGAATTTGACCATCCCATGTTGCTAATTTAGAAGGTTGTCTTCCTCCTGATGTCATCCCATCATAGTTTCCCATTTTCTTCAGTTGAAAATTATTTTGAACACGAAAATATAATAGGTGAAGCAACATGGTATTCTATAAATTCTATATAATTTCAATCCTACCTTAAATTAATTTATGGTCATTAATTTAACAGTATTCTAACTCCAAATGTTGTCTAAAATGACCTATGATACCAACTATAAGAACATAGCCTAAAATCATTACGTAATCTTGAATTAAATGGATAATTCACATTGAGGATCCTTTCAAGATTATTATTTTATAGAATTGGCGCATAAATATTACATTCTGTCACACAAATTATAATGTAGACACTTCTACTCATTTTCCATTTTTATATAAATTAATAACTCTAGAAAAAAAGAGTCATGCCTAGATCCATGTTTTAGAAAACATGACTTTTCCATGATCCCATCCTAGACCCTATTCATATTTAAGTCCTGTGAAAAAAATTCAAAACAAGGGATGAGCATAAAAATCTCAATAAGGGTTACAAAATAATGAAAAAAAAATTCCATCAAAACATAAAATTTTTAACATACCTCATGAAATAATACGATTTATGAATAACACATAGTTATCAAAAATTGTAAAGGTTTCTTTTGGCATCCATAACATACTTAAGTTATATATTTCATGGCCACATAGGGAGTAACATTTTGAATAACCATAATAGTATATTCCCTAAATCTCTTGGGAGAACCATTCAAATTTACCACCATTGTAAGAACCCGGTTCTTATTCTTGTGGTACGAGTTTATTCTTTTCCATTTCCTTATGCTTTTTAAGAAAATAAGGAAATAGGGAAAAGTACAAAATTTTATGGGTACATTCCATGTACTTTCCAACATGTTGTGTACTTTGGCTGTGTGGGATGAGTACATAGGGAATGTAGGCATGTTAGCTATGAAGGGTGTAAAAATTGACTACATGCTATGTACATTATATATACACGCCATGTAATCATTTGACATGTGAAAAGTAAGGAAGTGGGATTATCCTCCAACGGAGTGATATTACATGCCGTGTGCTCTGAAATACCCATCGTGTTCTCATGTTGATAGATGAAAAGTGTGGAAGTGAAAAGTTGCCACTAGAGGAACAATTAAAAATGGAAAGTTCACTCTTTGTTCTTGAGAGTACACACCGTGTAGTATTTGTTTTAGAAAATGTGTAGTAGTATCGTTTTTCAAAAGGGGAAGCTTAGAATGCCAAGACGCCGCTAGAGAGAGTGTCGGACCTTGGAAGAGCTCCCGATAGAACACCGGGACTATGATTCCCTCACTGATGATCACATATGGACCACACGGGTAATCCCATACATCTCCTTGTGTGTTTATTTCAAATTATTTTCTGAGGTGAAGTTATTTGAGTCTAAATGGGTGAATTTTTATCCCAGATCTACACCATTCACAGCTGTTTCAGGAAGAGTCCTTCGTGTATATCGATTAGTGGAGATCAAGTTAGGTGGTTTGGTGTTTATTTCCAACTATTAAGTTGTTTTTAAGTACTGTTGTGCTACGCGCCCATGTTTGGGGTGTCGTCTGGATGAGGCCTTGACTAATTAAGATATCTTGAATCACATAGATAATCTAATTATACTTTTAAACTACTGTCTGGGATCATTTATTGGATCCAGGTCCACCCCATTGGTGCGTTTCCATTATTTAGCCATTTGGCCAGGATACCCGAGGGTATGCCTTGATTATATCATGCATTTAGTCTTATTGAGAAAAAATGTATATAAATTTCTTGCATATGTGTTGGGCTCGGCCATGTTAATTTCTTAGCCTAAGAGAAGCGTTTTTTAGCATGAGGGAATGTGTTTGTTTATCCTAAAAGAAATGTTTCATCTTCCTGAGGGTAATTGCTTCCGTGCTTGAGGGAAATATCTTGTAAGCTTGAGGGAAATATTTGTTATGCTTGTGGGAAATCACCTAATGGTTTTGATTCTGATTACCTGAGGGTAATTATTTTCATATCCGAGGACTCTTTTTTACTTTTCATATTTCGTACAGTTATTTCTTATGTTTTACCTTCCAAGCTAAACCACATGATTGGTATGGTTTTACCTACTACTTGTTAGATAGCATATTGTGGGGTTTTGCTGCGGCACTGTTTAGGAGATTGTCGGATGATACTGGGAGTAAAGAAAATATAATTCAATTATATTGAATTGTAATATAATATGTAAATGGAAATGGAACTGGTAGGAATAGTTGGTTTTGAGTACTTTATAATTTACTATATTTCATTATTTCACACTGTTGTTGCACAAATTCACTAACAGTTGGGCACAGAACATTGGTGGTTGCCAAATTGGATTTATTTCTCACACCCTATTTGGGACATGTCTTGGGCCGAAATAGATTATATTGTAGTAGTTGTTGATAAGGTCTAGAGTCCCTATACATGTACTTGATTGTTGTAGAGGAGTACGAGAGCATGTGAACAAGGTTAGGTTTGCGATGCTACTGAGTTCCTGCTGTGCTATTTTGTTTTTCTTTACTGTACTTGTACCACGTACTATATTATTTTAGATTGAAGTGTATCCTGTTTTGACTGTTTTATTAGACTTAGTGACATATTTCATCATCATATATACATGTTTTTTCATCTTTTACTTCTATAACTTTGTCCATTTCAGCTTGATATTTCTTACTTCTTCTCAATTCTGTAGGTTTATATTGTTCCACTATGGTACAATTTGACAAATGAGGGCATAGTTTCCACACTGTCATAATTAGGCCCTCGTTTCTAGTCGGAGGCCTCTGGAATTTGGGGAAAGGCGCTTGAGGTCATGTGACCAACCGGGTTCGGGGCACCCGTTGTGTGGCACCCGGATCCGGGACGTTACAAAGTGGTATCAGAGGACTTTTCTTTTCACTATGTCATTTTCTTATTTGGAAATGAAAGAAAGAGATATATTACTAAGGGATTCAGTAATATTTGTGCCCAGGAGTAGCTACCTTGTGTATAGGTAAAGGACTAATTTCATCGAATTAAATTGTAATTTTATGATTATGATTATTACAATTTATTTGATTTTCACCATTGGGTGATGCACTTGTGGTGTTCTGTTTATATTTTTCACTTGTGTTATATTTAGTTGCAACCCAATGAGATGATTGTATTTCATCTCTTGCATCATTTAGGAACATGTTAGAATCAAATTCCATGCACAGTTTTAATGCCATGTAGGTGCATTAGGAATTTCATGTTGTTGTGATACATTTTGTCCTAGAAAATGAATGTTGTTGTGATAGGTGCCTTGATATATATGCCTACTATTGATAGGGTATTGGTACATGTTATGGAATGGTTTATGGATGAAAAATATTGGTTCTTGAGAAGTATGGGATCTCCTGGACTGAAATTTAGTGGATCATGTTCTAGCCTTTTATTACGAAGTTTGGGTGCTAAACATTGATTCGTGGGGAGTATTGTCCCCCACGGATCTGAATTTGGCATACAAATGCATTAAATTTATGAAAAATGGGCTTCAGAGTAGTTTTTGAGGTATGATGTCTGAAATCCCGGACAACATGGCATGTGGTTCTATCAATACACACCATGTACTCTTCTGTTTGGGAAGAAACAAAAAAAATATGTACACGCCGTGTACCCTATGTACACGCCGTGTAGTCTCTAACTACATCATAATCTATGTGGGAAAAGATATGGGATGGGAATGTTCTAGAGGGAACACACCATTTACCTATCGTACACGCTGTGTCATGTTGACTATGTGTCCACCGGGTAACTAACAACACAGATGGAGAAAACATCATTTAAACTTGTCATGTATCCATTATACATGTCTTCTAGTGTAACCTAGGAATCCAGCCATGTAACTAACAACACGAGTTAGTTTCATCATTTCTGGTAGATGGTGTGTCCATATGAACACTCTTTGTAGTGTGAGCCATGTGTCCAGCCGTGTCTCTAACGACTCTGGTTGGCGAAGCTCATATAGTACATGTTGTGTAATTATGAGACACACCCTGTAGTCTTCAACGGTGAGTGACAATGTGGAGTTTTCTATGTGGTTGGGGAAATATGGTGGTGTACATTCCATGTTCATGTGTAACACAACGTGTAGTGTCAACCGAGTAGTCGGTCGTGTCACAAACAACCCGGGTAGTTGGAATCTAAGTTGTACAAACTATGTCTATGTGGAACACGCCATGTAGTTTGAGCTATGTACCCGGTCATGTCTCTAACAACATGGGTCAGTGATTCTCATCTTGTAAACATTGTGTAGAATATATACACATCATGTAGTCTCATTCTAGGGAGAGTCGTGTGGTTAATCCGTGTAGGAGGACTCAGGCAGGGGAAGATAATTGAAGTGCACATCGTGTGTGTAGACAACACGCCATGTGTTGGGGTGTTACATGACCAGTGTTGGAAGAGTACACACCCATTTAAAAGACTTGAGGGAACTTTCTGTTTGGTTATTATACATGTTGGGTAGTCTTTTTTTTTGTAAAAACTTGATGTTTTTCTTTTCTCTATTCCCTTCTTACAGTCCTTGTTTTCAGTCCTTGATGATCATAATCTAAGGCATCTGTTTGACCTTATAGAGTCATACCACCAAATATAACACAAGTTGTCCACCAAGAGAGAAGCAATGAGTATACTCTAGAGACGGTAGGCCATGGGATACTAATGGATCCTTTTGTAGAGCCAGATGTAGAGCCATCCATTATACTGGACATAGGCACATAGGAGCAGTTCGGTGAAGGCTTCATACGATTCTTCTAGACCATCCAGGGTGCACCGCCGACTGCCACATCTATGGGAGAGGTGACATGTATATTCTAGAAGTATAAATCACCTTTTTTTAGGGGATGGCGGACCACAGGCTGCAGAGTCTTTGCTGGGATCTATACAGACTATCTTCGAGCATTTGGAGACGCCTCTCGAGAAAAGGGTCAATCTCGCTACTGACATGTTTTCTGATTCTTCCAAGAGATGGTGGGATGTTACCACCCAGACTGAGCATCACCGAGACATGGCATGGGATTATTTTCATGAAGTCTTCTATGACTTTTACTTTCTGGAGACACTATGAGAAGATCGAGCATGAGAGTTCATGAATCAACCATAGGGAGCCATGTCAGTGATGGCCTATTCTACCCGCTTCACCGAGCTACATCATTTTTCACCAGTTCTAGTGGGTGAAGAGATGTTTAGGGCTCGACTCATTGAGTATGGTTTTTGATATGACATCAAAGAAATGGTGAACATTTTCAGGTTGCCTACAATGCATGCTATTTTGAACCAGGAACTAATTACTGAGCGGAACATTCGCGAAGCTAGTGGTGTAGGTTAGGGCAGTTCAGCACCAGTTTGTGGTACTATTTCTACCTGTAAAAGGAAGAGACAAATGGATTTCACTCATGGAGGTAGTACTATCCAGAATAGTTCTTATGGTGGCTAGGTGAGGTTCTACAAATGCGGTAAGGAGTTTCATAAGAGACCTCAGTGTCCACCTGACCCAGTGGAGTGTCAAGCGTGCGGCAAGATGGGTCATCTATAGTGTTTTTTAGGGCATTTCCACTAGTGGCTAGTGATAGGGGTTCTGGGTAGACTCTTCTTGCGAGAGCAGGGACAACATTTTATTATTAGTCAGGGAATTGGAATATGTTAGGACATTCAGGCTGAGGTGGTAGTCGTGGTCGTGGTAGCCATACTCCAGGATCTGAGAGACAGTAGGGTGGATCAGCTCAGGGTATCCAGGTTATGTCTCGGGGCCACGACGCTATGCAGGCTTATGTAGTGCAATAGACCCAACAGAAGTAGGTTCCTGGACCTTCTACTGTTATAGGTACTATTTTAGTTGCTTCTGTAATATCTTCATAACTTTTCGATACTGGTTCTATACATAGATTTATATTTGTTCCCATTGTGGAGAGCCTTGGGCTCTATTTTTCTTATTCTTCTTCTAATTTTATGACACTAGACACTTCATAGGGAATTTGAACGACAGGTGTGAGTGCAGGGAGTTCCCCATAGAGATTGGGGGTGTCACTTTCTATGGGACCTCTATGTCATAGAGTGACAAGCTATGACGTTATGCACGAGACAGATTGGTTGGTACCCTTTCGAGCCTTTATGGATTTCTATCGTCGCGGATTGAGTTTCACATCACCATAGGGTAGAGAGTTTCTATACAAGGGTGAATGGGATGTCCCTGTGAGCCGAGATGGACCTGAGCATCGTGGATGAGGTGGTGTGACAGCCTAGATTGCGAGTTTGTATCTAGATGACCAGGGAACTTGTCAGAAGTATTTCCCTCCAATGGTTGATCATTTCCTGGAAGTATTATCGGTTGACTTATCAAGTATTCCTCTGGATCTATAGTTGGATTTAATTATCAATCTTTCCCTAGGAGTGGCACTTGTGTCTAATCCTCATTATAGGATGGCTACACCAGAGTAACGGATGCTCAAGAGGTAGTTGGAGGAGTTTTAGGAAAATGGTTTCATATGTCCCAGTACTTCTCATTAGGGTTTGCCTATCCTGTTTGCGAAGAAGGCGGATGGTACTCACAGACTCTGTGTGGATTATCAGAAGCTGAACCAATTGATGGTTAAGAACCAAAATCTCGTGCTTAGAATTGATGATCTTTTTGATCAACATCGAGGATCATGAGTGTTCTTGAATATTGACTTGAGATCCGGATATCATTAGTTGTCTGTTAGACCATCGTACATACCGCTTACGGACTTTCTAAGAAGATATGGTCTATACAAGTACATGTTCATGCCGTTCGGACTCACAAAAGAGCCATTAGTTTTCATGGATCTGAAAAATCATGTGTTCCACCCTTATTTGGATTCTATTCTGGTAGTCTTCGTGGGTCATATATTGGTGTACTCTCACACTTGAAACGACCATTCTACCCATCTTGAGATCGTACTTAGTACACTGAGATAGCACTAGCTATATTTTATGCTTTCAAAGATCCTCTTTTGGATGGACCAAATACACTTCCTGGATCATATTATCTGAGAGGCAGGAGTTGTGGTAGTCCCAGAAAAAGTGAGAGCAGTAGTTTCCTGGGAGCAGCCTAAGAAAGTGTTTGTAATATGAAGTTTCTTGGGGCTGGCTGGTTACTACAAGTTATTTATATAGGAATTATGTAACCTATCTGTGTCGTTGATGAGTTGTACTAAGAATGGTGTGATATTCGTTTGGTTAGAAGCTTGCAGGACATCCATTTAGGAGCTGAAGGGAAGGTTGAAATCATCACCAGTCCTGATACTTCTAGAGAAAGGTAAGAGCTATATAGCTTACTGTGATGAATCAGGAATTAGGCTGGGAACAGTGTTGATGCAGGGATATCGAGTAGTTGGGTATGGGTCTTGGCAGTTGAGGACACATGAGAGGAATTACCTTATGCAGGATCTCGAGTTGGTTTCAGTTCATCATGCATTACATTGTTGGAGACATTATCTCTTGGGATAAAATATTGTGGTATTTAAGGACCAGAAAAGTATTAAGTACATCTTTACTCAGTGTGACATGAATCTGATACAATGTATGTGGGTTGAATACCTTCAGTAATTTGACATCTAGCTTTCCTATACACCTAGTAAGGGGAATGCAATTGCTGATGAACTATGTAATAGGACCATGTTACAGACAGTTCAAGAGGCTAGTGGTGAGTGGCCGCTCATGGATTTGTTCTCTGAGATGAATTTGGAGGTGCAAGACAGTCAGGGGTGAGCCTATATTTTTTCTTTAGCTATGACTTCTACCCTCCTAGATAGAGTGAGGATGAGACAACTATCAGATTCAGAAGGCATTGTTCTACGGGAGTCAATGGCAAGTGAGGAACCTCTTCCTGGTTGGATGATAGACGATGATAAGGTACTTCGTATCTAGGGACAAGGGTGGGTTCTTGTGGATATACACAAAACTTTTTTTCGGGTGTTTCATTCTTCTACTTCGGTAGTGCATCCTAATGTTACCAAAATGTATCATGACTTGAGACGTCAGTATTGGTGGCCGGGTATGAAACTTGAGGTAGTAGTTTTTTTTGGGAGATGTTCTAAATTTCATCAAGTGAAGGTGGAGAATCAGAGGCCATCTAGACTATTACAACAATTACCCTTTCCAGAGTGAAAATGGGATGATTTCATGATGGACTTCGTTACCGGGTTGCCGAGGTCACTTCGAGGCAGTGATGCTGTATGTGTTGTCCTGGATAGACTTATGAAAGAATCTTTATTTTTTTCCTATCAAGGAGACCATCAGTGTTGACGATCTAGGAATATTTTATATCTGAGAGGTGGCACGTCTTCATGGGGTCCCTAATTCTATCATTTCAGATAGGGATTCCCATTTTACATCTTATTTCTGGAAGACTATTCGGAGGGCACTGGGTATATGGGTGTTTCTGAGCACATCTACCACCCTGAGACTGATGGCCAGTTAGAGCATATGATACAGGTTCTAGAGGACATGATGTGTTCATGCGTCCTGGACTTTGGGGGCTCTTGGGAGAGGCACATAACCATGTTTGAGTTTTCCTACAAGACTAGTTTTAATGAAAATATTGATATGGAACCATTATAGGAAATATATGGTAGGCCATGCCGATCAACCTTGTGCTAGTTAGAGGTAGTTGATGACACTTTATTGGGACCATATCTCATAATGGAGACTTCAGAGCATGTCCAGTTGATTAAGAAGAGGATGGATACTGCACAATATCATTAGAAATCATATACTGATCACAGTTGATGACCCTTGGAGTTCATGGTCTGGGATTAGGTTTTCTTGCGTGGTTCACCAAGGTTGGGAAACAGGCGGATCAGGAGACTGGGCAAACATTCACTAAGGTATGTGGGGCCATTTGAGATTATGGATAGAGTCCAGCCAGTTGCCTATCTGTTTCAGTTACCACAGAGGTACTGGGCCATGCATGATGTCTTCCATGTATCTTAGCTACACTGTTATCACTCATACCCATCTCACATCTTTCAGCACGAGGAGGTTGAACTTCTAGCTGATGTATCCTTTGAGGAGCATCCAATTCATATTGTTTTTAGAATCATGAAGGTTCTACGACGTCAGTCAATTCCTCTCGTATGGGTGATATGGGATCATGTTTGAGTGAAGGATGAGACGTGGGAGCAGGAGACCGACGTACATTCTTAGTGGCCAGAGTTCATCTCAGTTTTATCTTTTCCACCCTGGGAAGGTCAATTCGGGGACGAATTTCATTAATGGGGGTTGTTTTCATGAACTTGGTTCTTATTCATGTGTTACGTGTTTCTTCTTTTCCTTTTCCATATGTGTTTTTGAGAAAATAAGGAAAATGGGGAAAATCCCAATTTTTTTTGGTACATGCCGTATACATTGGCCATGTGGGATGAGTACACACGGTGTGTAGTCCTGTCTGCTATGAAGGGTGTAAAAACAGACAACATGACTTTTACATAGTATATACACTCCTTGTAATGAGTCAGTAGGTGAACCATAAGGCGGTGGGTGTATCATCTAGTGGAGCAACAGTACACGCCATGTACTCAAAAATACATGTTTTGTACTCATGTCGACTAATGAATAGTGTGGCGGTGAAAAGTAGCTTCCAGAGGAATAGTTAAAAATGGAAAGTACATGCCATGTACTTGAGATTAGTTTCCATGTAGTTTGATTGTTTTTTATTCTGAAACTGGGAAGTGGCCTCTTCTTTCGACAGAGGAAGCTTAGAACACTGGGAAGCTGCAGGAGAAAGGGCTAGACCTTGGATGAGCTCCCGACTGAACATCGGGACTTCGATCCCTTCACCGACGATCACGTTTGTACCACACGGGTAAGACCTTCCCTCTCCTTGTGTGTTTCTATTTAATTATTTTACGAGGGGGTGTTATTTGATTTTAAATGGGTGAATTTTTATCCTGGATCAACATCATTATCTGGGGTTTCGGGAAGCGTTGTTCACATAAATCAATCTGTGGAGATCGAGGTAGGTGGTCTGGTGGTTATTTCCCATTGTCATGTTTTTTTATTATATTGTGCTAGAGCCCATGTTTGGGGTGTTGTATGGTGGAGACCTTGACTAATTTAGATATCAATAATTTCATAGATAATCTAATAATGATTATAAACTACTGTCTGGGATCATTTCATGAATCCAAGGCCACCCCATGGGGTTGTTTCCCTTATCTATCCATTTGGCCAGGATACCTGAGGGTATTGAATGATTATAGAATGATTTTAGTTTTCTTGAGAGAAAATGTATATAAATTGCTTACTTATGTATTGTGCTCGGGCCGATTACTTTTTTAGCCTAAGGGAAGTGTTTTTTTAGCATGAGGGAAAGTGTTTGTTTGCCTGAGGGAAATGTTTAGTATGCCTGGGGGTAGTTTCTTTTGTGCCTAAGGGCAATATCTAATATGCCTAAGGGGAATATTCTTTATGCCTATGGGAAATCACCTGAGGGTTTCGATTCTGATTACCTAAGGGTAAGGTTCTGCATGTCTGAGGACTCTATTTAAATTGCATATTCACTACAGTGATTTCTTATGTTGTACATACTAGGATAAATCATAGGCATGGTATAGTTTTACCTTCTACTTGTTAGATAGCCTATTGTGGGGTTTTTTTACAACACTATATAGGATATAGTCGATTTAGTTTAGGTATTGGGAAATTATAATTAAATTATATTGAATTATTAAATAATAAGTGAATGGAAATGGAACTGGTAGGAGTAGATGATTTTGAGTACTTCTTAGTTTACTGCATTTCATCATTGCACACTGTTGTTGCATAAATTCATTGACAGTTGGGCACGGACCCTTGGTGGTTTCCTATTGGGATTTATTTCTCACACCCTATTTGGGTCATGTCTTGGGCCCAAACAGATTATATTATTGTTGGTGTTGATAAGGGAAAGAGTCCCTATACAGGTACTTGATTGTTGTATATGAGTAGTAGAGAATGCGACCAAGATTAGTCTTGCGATGCTGCTGAGTTTCTGTTGCGCTGTTTTTTTTTCTTTACTGTACTTGTACCTTGTACTGTATTATTTTTGATTGCAGTGTATCTTGTTTTGACTTCTATATTTGAATTAGGGAAAATTGAATCATCATATATGTATGATTGTTGTCATCTTTAACTTCTATACATTTTTCCATTTCAGCTTGATATTTATTACTACTTCCGCATTTTTTAGGTTTATATTTTTCCACTGCGATACACTTTGACAAATGAGGGCATAGTTTCCCCAATATCAGACCTAGGCCCTCACTTCTAGTCGGTAGCCTCTGGCATTTGGGGAAATGTGCTTGAGGTCATGTGACCAACTGGGTTCGGGGCACCCTTTGTGTGGAACCTAAATCTGGGACGTTACATCATTCATGTTACTCAATGAATTGGAGAGCTATCTTGGTCTCACCCGCTGTTGTTTTATCACGGAACCACCCGTATACATAATCAATGCCCATGAAACATTACAAATTCATAAAACACAAAATAAACAAAAATGAAACATAACATTTCCACATTTCAATCACAATATATCATTAAAATATATTGACATAAAAAATACATTATAAAAACCATTTTCAATACCAAAATAAGTAATAGGGTATGTGGTATTTATTTTATTTTTAAAAACATTACCACTGTTTAGGAAAAAAAATATCATCTAACACTTGTGATGGGGGAAAGGTCATTGTCACCACGTAAGTTAAAAATAAAAATTCATTTTTTGTAGTTTAGTAAAACACTCCATAAAAATGATTATATTTGAATGAAATGAATATTCAAAGGATATTATACACCCTATAATCCTATGTCAGGTATAAATCAATATAATCCACAATAAAAGGAGTTTGAGATGAAGATCCTTACCTTGTGTCCGACTAGCCCCATTTATTCTTTAATATCCTGAATAATAAACTAATTTTATTTCTAATTGCATAAGAACATTTTCATGTTTATTATTGCATTTATATCACTTATTATCATGTTTTAGAAATTACGAAATAATTTATGTTAATAATGGTCATTTCGTCAATATTTGGTACTTTAGTAAAAAATGAACTTCTTATAATTACAAGTTGTTTGTGTGGTAAAAACTACCATTATCTCCTAAATGATATTCATGATTTTGATATCATATATATCATTTATAACTATAATATATATCTATTTATAATAGAATATAAAATTTTGAGAGAATAAATGAAATGGACCATTCATTGAGTGGGTAAGTCGTACGTACAAATGAACACTACATTCATTTCTATTTCGTATTTAATGGAATTTAAAATTAATGATATATAGGTATATTATAATTCTATTATAATATCATATATAATTTCATTAAATCCGTAATATTATATCTTCCACGTATGGAATGAACGAGTCATATCACTTAGAGAGGCGGTAGTCCGCACTTCCTCAAATGAAATTATCTTGTTTACCAATTATGGAAACAATAAAGGTATAATATATGTTATAAATAAAACTCATTGAGGAAATATAAATATAATATATATGACATATAAATACATTTCCATCATAATGGATACCATAAGAGGTGGTAGGATAAGATTGAACAATTATCGCTTTGTGAGGAAGTAGTTCGCCGTCCACGTAAATAGAATGTTATTTACTCATTAGACAGAGGTTTGCGTAAGTGTAGTTAGAATCCCTATCATAAAAACAACCTAGTATATTTAAAACACTATTTTTTTATAAAAAAATAATTAAAATAGTTTAGGGGGATAGAGAAGTAATATAAAATAACTTAAGATAAGATGATACCTTTAAATCGGTTAACTCCCTTTCGTTTTAACTAAAATGATTTCTTAAATTTCCTTCTGCCTAGAGTAATGCTTTTAAGAGGAAAATAGGGATCATTAGTGCTTATATGGGTAATGTTAGGATGAGCCATGGGGCATTTGAGGTGTGAGAAATGGGATAGAGTTGGTGAATTTTTATAATGTGGGTAGGGGAATGTCTTATTTTAATATATAATTATTTTCGGTTTCTAAAAGTCCAAATCATATTAATGTCATTGGTAAGATGACTTTTTATCAAAATAAAATCATCCAATAAAAATTTTACAGGCATTGGTTATTGTTTTAATCATTATAATCTTTGTTATTTGAAATCATTCATTAATAAAGTAAACACTGCATCATTATTGTGTCCTAAATAATTTTATTTATATAATGTCTAAAAATTATTAAAAAATACCATGATTTATTAAATATTTCTACCATTCAAATTAATTTTTATAGTCAAAGAGATAACTTATATAAACCCATGTAATAATTGATTCACTAAAAATATATGTTTTTGTTATTTTTGTCATTAATTTAAATTAATAAATATAAAGTGCCATTGTAACTTTTAAGTGGCTCCATGGGTTCCCAAAATAATCCCAATGATGAAAATGGTTGGAAATGTAACAAAAATAATATTATAACACATGTTATGTTAATTTAATATTATTATAAAAAAAATTTAAATTGAATTACCCAATTTACCTTTGACCGCGGTAAAAAAAGTCAAAAGATAATATTCACCAAAAATTATTTTCATCTAATTGATCCAAATTTAACTTACTAATGATAACAATTTATGTCACATTTATGAAATTCAATTCACAGAAGTGGAAAAATTTCATTTAAATAAAATGGTCGGGTTTTAAACTACTACTTGGTGTTGTCACTATTCATCAAAATTTGATGTTTTTCAGAAAAATACAAAACTTTCAGGCCATGATATATTTGATATTCTGAATTAAAAAATGAAATATATTTTTCCAAATTAAAAACAAATAATTTTCCTTAATTAATTTTAAATTAATTCCCATTTTAAAAACTAAAAACGTGTTTTTAAGAAATATTAACTATCAAAAGATTGACGTTGTTTATGTCCAATTTCAATGTGTAATTACATTAAATGACAAAAATTGGATTAAATGGTAAAAATATAATATAATTAAACATTAAAACCAATTAATGTATAATATAACCATATAAATAAATTATATTATAAGTAATTTTTGAATTTAAATACAATAATTTTCACTATTTATTAAAAAATGAATTTTATCATAAAAATTCCAAAAATTTACCCAAATTAAATATTGATGTCCCAATTATAAAGAAGAATTTAATTTGGTCAAATTGAACATATAAAAGTTACCAAAATAATATATAAAGTGGTTTCATCATCAAAAGGTGATAAATAGACCTTTTAAAGAATATTAGAGAATTAATGCTTTAAAATAGATTCATTCACATTTTAAGACTCTAACATTTATTAGATTAATGTATAAACATTTATAAAATTTGTATAATCATATTTTAGTTAGTTTTATTTATTCTATCTAATACAATGGATATTATTTAACTATTATATATTTTTTTGGTATAACCCCACGTTGTGTACAATGTATGATTTCAAAGAAACTAGTTATTGTGTAGCATCTACGCCATCAAACATAGAATCACCATTAAAGTAAAATTACTATTTAATTAAAAAATATGATAATGTATTATTCTATATTTAATTGGGATGTTATAGTTATTCTCCTTAAATTATATATATTTTCTTACTTTATCCTATCAATTAAATGATCTCATTGAAATATTATCAATTTGATGATTTTTGGTTATTTAAAAATCATATTAATGTCCTAAACATTGATATATGTGATTCTTAAATTATAAAGTAATAAAATAAAAACTTACAATACTAATCCAAGTCATGTTCCTTTTATTTCATTGATGATGTACATAACAGATATGTATTGAATTAAAAAATAGATGGTTTATATTAAAAATGTGAAAAATAAAAAAAATAAACCATAAAAATAGATAGTGGAAGAAAAAATAATCGATAGTTTACTCTCTTTCCTAAATAATATAATCCTACGAATTTTATCTTTTAGGTGGTTTTATCAGGGTAAACATGGTTTAACTACAACATACCTTTATTTTTTTCCTTGGTAGATTTGCAGTCCAAAGATGAAAAAAGGTGGTGACCCTGTAAGAATTAAATTTTTGGTTTTATCCATCCATGTGTGGTGTCCTAGGAGGGAACATGTGTAATCCAAATCCTCATTACATATATTTTTACATGTTTCTTTAACATTTATATCAATTAATAAAACCCATTATTCTTAAAGCCCTAGTTTATTTGGAATTCTAGTTTCTTAATACCTAAAATAAAAATAATGAATGTAATCCTTATTTTATTCTCCATAATGAGATCCTAAAATACATTCATTCTCATAAAACTTCATCGAATAACTTAGGTAACACATAAAAATATGGGTGAGATACAAAGCCTAGTAAGGGAAAAATTATGATGAGGATGCATTAAATGTGAGTAAAATGTATTACAAGATATAGTAAAGGATAAGGAAAATGATCAATAATATGGTAACATAACACAATATTATAAGATACTCACTGCACAGGAATGTTTCAATGACATAAAACATTATATAATATAATTCAAGGAAAACTACCAAGAAAACATCACATGGTGGATATATTCTCATAGTGAATTATGTTCACCCCTTATTCAAATAAATGATATATGAAGAGACTTATACATTACTGAAGTTATTGGGGGACTATATAATTATATTCCCACTAATCAAATTCATATCAATAGCCTTTATATTCATTCCACTTAAGGATATCAATAATAAGGAATAATTATAAGAATTACCCATAGAAAATATGGGTTTTATAATCATGTATCACTAAATAATAACTTGAATAAATAATTATTTTTGTGGTCATAAGACATGAATAACCACATTAATGGAATATTGAATAATATTCAAACGTATTTGAGAGACATATATTTGGAATTTGGAAGCATTTTAAAACATTAATATAATTTAAAGTGAGTTTGAGCGATAATGATCATAACCTATAGAAAATGGTTGTTTAGAATGATCCATATCCTTGATATTGAATTTTCATGTGTGCTAATTATATTCCTAAATAACAAATTGAATTGGTAATTTTACGGAATTAAGATTCATTTTCATTATTATAATTTCATTTATTTTTATTGTTACAATATTCATGAAGTTAACTAATTAATTATACATTCAACAATATAATGATAATTAAATCATTTGTCAAAAAATAAATTTGGTGATTTTTATAAGTTCAAAGGGATAAATATTTTATCCTATACAAAAGGATATTAATAAAATAATTATCATTTTTAAACATAAATTATACATCTTTAACCAACATTTAAATATGGTTATGAAAAAAGATATGTTACAAAAATAGATATGAGAAGCCGTATGTACACATTATTAACATTTCATATTAAAATGGTCATTATGGAAAGAAAGTATATACCATTATGTAATGGTTTTGGAACATTATGATTTTGGTTTTATGTTTAACCCCATTTGTTGTAGATTTCCTTTTAAAACCATTTTGCATGAGCCCCATTGAGGAGGGGTATATTTTTATGGGGAAATTGCTTAATGTTTGGGGATGAATATTTGTTTAAATTAATTTATTACTTAAATAAACATGTTAAATGGTATTAAGAGGGTTCCCTAAGAGTTTTTATGGTATCAGGGGTGGTTTGTCCACTTTTATAAAAGCTTTGATTAAAGATGTCTGTAGGGAATTTACATGTCATGTAAATGTCACATTACATGTAATTATTTCCAGAAAAATGTTGTCAAATGGTTCATAATGTGTAATAAAAAACACACTTTGAAATTGGTTTATGTTGTGTAATTTCAAAGGAGGTTATTTTAACCCAATGAGAATCATTTTTTGGTGTAACTCATAAATCGAGAATTAAATGTCATGCAAATATTACACACAATGTATTTCTTAGGATGAGTGGGTTTGAATCCAGGACGTTCTTCTATTTTCATTCAATCCACATTATCCACTCCTCTCTATAATTGTATGTTACTTTTTGGACATTTATGAGTGTCTTCCACTATTTTAGAGATCCATATCACATGTCTAATAGTTGGAGTGTTATTTTGATTTGGTTTTCAAAACTCTTCTATTTACCTTTTTTAGTACTGGAAACTCCTCACCAAGGATTTATTGGGGTTTTATCATGATATTTGATGATTCAAGTTCCTTCCTTCAATCTTATACACATTCATCCATTGTTTGTGATTGCTTTTGGAAGAAATTTTTATCACTAGATAAAATTAGGTTGTCGATAACCAAAACCCTATCATCTTTTTAATTGTTAAATATGTGGTGTGTTTTTATTATTCTAACACAACATGGAAATTAATATAATTAATTAATGTTTGATGATAAATCCAATGATTGATTATTCGTTGTATTCCTTTGGATCCTACAGTGTTTCGACAAAGCATGTTGCTACCTTTACTGTGATCTATCCCATGAATAATAATTTTTTGGTTAATGCCTAAACTTTTGTGATAGCATAACATCAGGAATTTGATTATTTTTTTTATATATAATCATTTTTCTAAAAGATTTTGGTTTATTGAAATGAAGGGTGATAATTTGATATAAAAATGAATGTGAAATTGAATTAAAATGGTAAACTGTTGTCTAAACCCCTGAGGTTTATGATATGATATTATGATATACCTACTGAAATGTCGTGTGTTGTGATTCATGTGGCAATTATTATATAGATACCATGGACTTGTTTTATATTTTAACTCTTGTATAACATGATTTTCATAGTTTCATTCTGAAATTATTATATATCGGCCTTATAAAAGTTTTATGATATAAATGATTATATAGAAGTGATAGATCATGATACTAAAATTCATATATACAGGGCTTGGCATGAATGCTGATATTTATATACATATGACTTTTCTCGGTTATGTGATTATTAAATATACTGTTGGTATTTTTGAAATGCTTACACTTCATGATCAATTAAATCTTAGAAATGTTCCAAAGTAGGTCTATAGTTGTATAATAATATGTAAATTAATTAATAAAACTCTTTATCAATTTATTGTGTGTAGTTATTATCAGAGTCATTACATTTTGACATGATTGAGTTATACTAATATGATTTACTCACATCATATTTTCGATTTCATTTGATACCCAATAAAGATAACATTGTTGTAGGTATGGACCTGGAAAAAGGACCTTGTTGTTGATTTTTTCATGTCAGATGTGTTGGTTCATGTAGGGCCGACTGAAGTATGGTTTGTGACTAGAGTCATTTGAGTTTATTGTGTGGACTTATTCCACTAATTTTATTACTTTTAATTGAAAATATATATAATCTAGACTGCCATTAAATGGTTTATTATTATTTTTTGTTGGTCTTCCTTTACATTCTTGTTGTATGTTATGTTATATCTTAATGTTTCCATTTCAATTATATTTATTATTATTGTTTATTAAAACTATTTTTTAACCTTATACTAGGGTGAATAGTCTCATTATTATATCCTTTGCACCGCCTGATATTCAACATCCTCTAGCATATGTTGAGGAATACATGATGTATAGTAACAAAATTGATTTGGACACATGAGAGAGTTATGGGTCGGGGGTTACAATGTTTTATTTGAGGGTAATTTTTAATTTTGTGTTTCTTTAATACATTGGAATTATATAAAGGAAAATATGATGTGTTAGAACATAATAATGAGCTTGTGCTTGGGAGTAGCTCACCCATGTATGAGGTAAATCTACGTGCCTATGGATGGGATTGTTATTTTTGATATGTACTTATTACAATTGGTATTGTTTAACCTTGGATGTTTCACATGTTTCGTGAAATTATTCTTTATTGAGATTTGTACTAATGGTCTAGTATGGTGCATTATTAGTAAGCACACCTCATTATAGGAACATAGTGATATACATTGACATGAATTGTTCGTGATAGGTATAGAAGTTTTTCCACTTATATATATTTTCCTATATGAACTAGGAACTGAGATACCAATTATATCTGATTAATAAAATAAAATATTTTTAATGTCATGATAAAACACTGGAAAGAAATTTTTATGGAAACCATGATCCAATGGTTCTTTTTATGTTTCATGTTGATGTTATAATTTTTTTATCTAGTGTTCTAAGGAGTGTGTTTGTCTAATATAAAAATTCCATCCTTGTTATCTTCATGTTGTGTTTTGGGAGATTAGAAATAATCTTTCTACTAACAAATCTAAACCAGAGCTTCTTGTAGTTTGTAAGGACTAGATTATTTTTTATCTTCACGGATGCTTACTAAGGTTCATACGATCCATGAAAAGGGAGATTATTCACACTGTGAATTCGATTTTTGAGATGATTAGATGGTTTCAGATATATCATCTACCTATTTTCCCTTGGGATTGATTCCTCCAAGGTACTTATTTCTAGTTCAATCCAATAAAGAGAATCATCATGAACCTTGTGACACCCATATAAAAAATTTGAATCTTTCAGCATACATGATTCATTGACAAGACACCATTTTTCGGACATTATAGAGAAATATGTGTAGAATGAGGATTTATCCAAGAAGGACATTAAGGATAAGTCCTTTAGACACTTATATCTAGAGATGTTGAGGGAGTAAAAGGATCAAAAGTTTATTCCCTTGATGGATGCTCGATTTTCAGTGATGGGATACAATGGAATTTTCACTATCACATAGCACATTGTTCCATTAATAGATATTGATGAGATCTCATGGATTGATATAGTTTGAAAAGGGGATTCAGTGTGATATCATTTCGTAAACAGTCATATATTTCTTGAAGATATTTTTAGATGTGACGAATCATGAACTCATTATAAAAGGGAATCTAAGAGAGGACCAGAGTAGTGGACATTATGATTCAATACGGTGAACTGGGAGCACTTCTTTGGGAAAAGGGGGTCCTTATATGATAGTTATCACAAAGAATCACGGAGTAGAAAATAAATGGAAGTGGGCATCCATCTTAGTACTATATTCTATTTTAGTGTTATCTATGTGGAATATTGGGATACATGAGGCCTCAATGTATATAACCTATTTTGGGTTTCCATTTTTGGGGTTGTTTTGGTTTCACTGTGTGTTTTTTAGTATAATAGTCGCTGAAATTTATCGGGTCATTCTGGTCGATGTAGAGGATGTGTCACCCTAGTGAAGGAGAGGCATTACTATGAATATAGAATAATAAAAGGGATTAAAACTATAGCTGAGGGAATAGGATCTAGTCAACTTTATGTTATAAATACTACTATGACTATTGTGGATGAATTAAATTCCGCTATCCGATGTATGTTTATTATATCATCTACCATTTCTTGACTTTCGTATGATACATGATCATCACATTCATTCATATCATCCTTTTTTTTGAAAACAATTTTGGCATGTTAGGGTATGTCTGGAATGTTTTCTTGGCCATTGAAACATCACTGGGAGTGTGGTCATATAATATTTGACATTTAATAGTGTGTTGTCTACAAATTTGTGGTTAATGTTTATTTTGGAAACCATTTATAATGGAAATAATAGTTCTTTATTTGATTCCTAGTATGAATTATTTAGTTCTATACTATTGTCATATTGAATATTACTAGATAAAATTTTCATTTCTATATCTAGAAGGAGGTAGATATACTCACATGGGTTAGTCAGATCTTTAGGCTTTTCATACAAGACCAATTTTTTGTAGATTGTATTTTCTTTCAGATATATATTGTATGTTTTTTTCTAAAAGATGGTGGAATACATAAGGATGTATTTCCACCAATGGAACCCAATTTCATGATTTATATTCTAAAATGTTATATGTCTTAGCGCCTGATTGGGAGAAAAGTTCACAATCAATTTGGGTCTAGGAGAAGAACCAGTTTCTATTACACCATATAGGATGTCAATAGTAGTCATTAGGGTGTAGAAAGTCCAGTTTCCAGATCTAAAAGACAAGTGTTACTTAAATCCTAGTAAATCTCCCAAGGGTTCCATGGTCCTTTTCACCAAGATGTAAAATGGGATAATGTACTTAGTTCTGGAATATCATAGATTGAACCAGATAACTACTAATAACTAGTATCACATTTTGTGAATAAACGACATATTTAATCAGTTTAAAGGAGATAAGATCTTATCAGTGATTTGTTTAAATTCAATATACCAC
This sequence comes from Viscum album, assembly GCA_963277665.1. NCBI lineage: Eukaryota > Viridiplantae > Streptophyta > Magnoliopsida > Santalales > Viscaceae > Viscum > Viscum album. Next base: position 686,894,126 of record OY728119.1, on the reverse strand, counting down.
TTGTTGAAAGGGATACCATCAAAATTACCTATAACTACTTTTAGGATAATGTAAGGGTTTTATTAATTCATTTTAATTTTATTTTTATTGATGAACGCAACACCAATATTCATGGGATTGATGAATTAGATCATTCTTCAATTTTTAAACCATTTTGGGGTGGTTTTTTTTTATGAAATAATATTTTACTTCTAGTTATAATATCATCAATCCAAAAAATATATATCATCTTGTGTGCATTGAGTAGTCATAGAATTTAAACCAATCTAAGAAAATATATTTTTTTGAATGATAAAATACCCTTATTGGGTCATGTCATCTAAGTGGAAGAAGTATATATGGGCCCTGAAAAGGTTTTACTAGTTGTATCTAGCGAGAAACCCAAGAATATATTTATGAATTTGAATATTTTGGTATTATAATGCTATTATCGTTTCATTATCCATGAATTCCCCCTTCTGGAAGCACTGATATAAATGTATATGAATAAATGAGTGATGAATTTATTGCTCAGATGCAGATGTGAGAGATTTTCAAAAGATAATTGTTAGAGTTACCTCAGAACCCATCCTCACAGTACCTTTTCTATGTAATGCATTAAATTTGGTATGTATCTCATTCATAGTTGCAGTTAAACAAGTACAAATATAGTATGATCGAGTGGTCTCTTATTTTTCCTAATAGGTGAGGTAGCATGAGAGTAATTATCCTCCACACAATATTGAGTTATTTAATGTGTAACTTCATATGAGATACTAGAGACACAACATTTTGAGTGATAGGTTTTTTATTAAAATAAACAATAAGAACACCATGTGCATAATTTCCAAGTAGGTTATAAACCTCCTGCAATAGAGGTGGTTAGGGTATCTACATTCATTCAACATCAAGTTAACTTATATACCGAGCTTGGAAAACATCATCACCATCCACTTATAATGTAAGATGCTTGAATAAGAAGTGGTGTAGTATTAAAATATATGGTATATGTTCAATCCCTTTTCATACAAGCATTTTGATGTTGAAGGGTAACAGGGACATGTATCTCTGACATCAACATATGTTGTAAATGTTCTTTTAGAAAGAATCAAGATAGAGAAGTTATCTGATATGAAGGTATTTGTTCTAAGAGACATATCATATGGTGTGGAAACACCATAATGATCGTCTCTTGGGATTAAAATCACTCTATTAATCCATGGATATGTTTGGGGGCTTCTGTGTTGAGTTTATGAGGGTGTTTTGTTCTTATATACGGGTGGTACATCTTTGTTTGACAAAGATGTATCATGATATTTGTTGAATGTATTTTTGGCGAATAATAAATAATTTGGTAAGGGATTTATGGTGATTTTATTAACTTGAAAAAAGGTGAAATATAAGGATCAGATATTATTTAGTCATTGAGTACCTCTTCCCATTCTAGAATGGAAATGGGATGATGTCACTATGAATTTTTTGAAAATCATACCTAGGAAACCACATAAGAAAAATGAAATTTGGGAGATCAAATATTGACTAACGATGGTATCCCACTTCTCTCCTATCATTGATAACTTCAATATTGATGATATAGGTAGCACTTATATTTTTGCAAAAGTATGATTTTACAGTGTTCCGGGGGGTATCATTTCTGATAGTGATCCTCATTTCAAGTCATGGTTTTATAAAGTTATTTATATTTGTCTTAGATCATCAGATCTTATAATTTTGACCTATCATCATTAGACAGATGTCCTATCTAAGTAGGTTATTTAGATTCTGGAAGATATGTTACTATCCTATGATTTTGATTTTGATGGTTTAGGGGAGTAGCATATGGGCCTCATGGAGTATCCAGATAATAAAAGCTATCCTGAATTAATCCAAAAGATTCCTTTCAATAATTTATTTTGGTTTGATATATCAATCCCTGATTTTTTCAGTTGGATTCAAGATATTATTTATCTGAGTGACCTATTCTCATGCATGAGAAGTCAGAGTAGGTTCAGTTGATCAGTAGGAGGTTGGTGTGTTAGTAGAGAAAACGGATGTCTTACACTGACCAACTTAAATGACCTATATATTTATAGTTTGGTTATCTTGATTTCATTTAGGTGTGACCTGTTTTTTGGAAACAATGTATTGGGAAACAAGAAAAACTATCACTGATATTTATTTGTCCATTTGTGATAATGGAATGGGTCGTTCCAATGTAATTCAACTTAACCCTTCCAATATGTTATAGTACCATAAACGAAGTATTTCACATGTCATATCTTCATAGATATCATCATACCCTTCTAATCTAGAATATGTTGATGATGCTAGGATTTTTAGAGATGTGTCATTTGAAGAAAATTCATTATGGATTGTGGAGATTAGTGAGTTGTATCTATGAGTTATAATTACACAATAAGTTCAAATTATTGGCAACATGGACATATTTGAGAGGATATGTGGGAGAAGTAATTTGATATGTGAGAATAGTGTCCAATATTGTTCACTGAGACCCCATAGTGATGCTTTGGGAATCTATATGATAAGATGTAATATTGTGGGGAGGTTGTAAGATAATGTATTTTTTAGGTATGCCCCATCTTATATTTTTTCACTAAAACTCTTTTATTGGGGTTTTCCTTCTTCAAAACCCATTTTTCTCAATTAAATTTGAGTATCGGGATATTTCTATACGGGAAAGACCTAAATTTATAGAATGTATATTTTTATGAATTAATGGATTCTAGTTTTGAATGTTTTATTTGGGCTTATAATGGTTCCCCTTGAGTTTTTAAGGAATCTTAGGTGGTCATGGGGCTTTTGAAGAAGCTATTATTAAATCTATCTATAAGGAATTTTCATGATTTGAAAATGTTACACAATTTGAAACAATATCTATATAGATTTCATGATACATTATGTGATAAGAAATAAAATACATGGCATAAAATTTGATTATGTCATGTAATTTTTAAGGAGGGTTATTAAAACCTGAGGTGACCCATTTTTTAGCATATGTAAAAATCAAAATTTTCAACCCATAGAAATATAAAAAATCATGTAGTTTTTTGGTATATGGGTTTTAAATCAATGATTCACATATGTTTTAATTCAATTCACATGAATCCTTTCATCTCTTGTGACCTAGCTTTTTTTTAGTCGATTTTGGAGATCCTTCCACCATTATAGACATTTGGATCAAGAATCTAATCCTTAGTGAGTTTTTTTATTTATTTATATTTTTTATTTATCTCTATATTGGTTGTGGAAACCATTGACCATTGTATGTATTGTGTGTTGATCTTGATCTCACGTCATCCTGGTTTCATCTTTCAATCGTGTTCACCCTATTTAGTTGTTTTAATTACATATTTGAAGTGTTGTTTGATCACAAAATATAGGTATGTGGTGTAACACCTAACCATATAGTCTTTATAATTATTATTTATATGAAATATTTTGATTGAGCTGACACAACATTAAAATTAGTATTATTGATTAATGGATGAGGATAAGTATTGTGTTTGATTATTTTTTGGTTTATTTTGGAATCAATTGTGGTATGCCCTTACTTGTGGCAACCTATTGTGTTAGACTACTATTGAATAATATTTAATTGGATAGTGGTTTAATTTATGTGTTATCATTTCGTGATACCTCTGGTGATCTCTTGAAATATAATCTCTTTGTCAATGGTTTATTATTTATTAAAATGACTAGTGATAATTTGATATAAAATGAATGTGAAAATGAATGTCAGATGGTATATTAAATTATTACAATTTAGGCATAGGCTATGATATTATGATATAATTATTGTTATCACTTATGTTTTATTTCATGTTACAATTATTATATATAAGCATTGGGAATTTTTAGGCGACAATTCTTATATATCTAACTTGGCCCAGTTTCGTTTTGAAATTATTATATAGGGAGCTTAGAAAAGTCTCATGAGAAAATTATTATATAGGGGGATTTGGCTCATGATACATTAAATATTATAAATAAAACATTTACAAAATTATAAAATTTTTATACATGGGTATTTTCTCATTTATATGATTGTTAGATGGATTCGGGTTCTAGTTGGCATGGTTGTGCTACATTCTCTGAGATATTCAAGCATAGTGCCGATGCAGATTGATTATTATATGGTATTAGGATGATTAATTAATACCCATGTTTATAAAATTATTTTATGCACAAATTATCACAGTGGTTTTATTATGACCATGTGGTGTTTACCTACTTATTTTTATTTACACCCTATTTGAGCCTTTCATCAGTACCTGAGAAAATTACATGTATGTAGGATTGTATAATGGAAGAAGACCTTATTATTGATATTTTATTGCTAGATGGGTATGAGAATTGACACTGGACCCTATTGGGGTTTGGAAAAAAATTGTTTTGAATTTTTTTCTATTGATTATTTGTTTTTATTACATTTAGGTTATATTTAGATATATTTTGGCCCTTCATTACATGGTTCACGATTAATTGGTTTATTATTTCATTCATCACATTCCAGTTGTATTTTTTTACTTTTCACACTATTTTAAATTTAATTATTTATATTATTTTTTCCTATTTAATATATTTTATAAATTTATACTAGGGTTATAAAATATCTAATATATCTTCAACACACCCACTTCTAGTCAGCAGACTCTGGAATACGGGAAGGCACACATAAGGTCTAATAACAGACCTGATTTTCTCACCTGAGAGGGTTCTATACTGGGGTACATAATAGTATAAGTGTTATTTTATCATAACAAAATTATTATTATGTCATATATATATTTCACTATTATATTAAATACAATTACATATACCATCCATGTGTGGCGATAATAAAAATGATTCACATCTCAATGTGAGTCGGTTGTCTATCATACACACGAATGATATGATAATTTATTCATTGGATGATAAGGTAAAAAATTATATGATTTATATATTTCTAATAATATAAAATATTCTTCTAATATCAAATTTCATCATCAAATTAATCCTTACTAGCTTCTATATAAAGCGTCTGTGAAAACTAGATCACATTGCTTCATATGGTGGTAGTCTATCGTACACACGAATTACATTATCATATTCTCTATGTAATGGAAAGTATGAAGGTTTATATTTTTTATTAAAGGTGAATAAGAATAATAATATCATAAATTTCATATATAATCCTTATATATGTCATTATAATATTCTTTGAGAAGTAGTAATGGAAAATGCTTTTCTGTGGTACGTAAGGCGATGGTCCCACTACACATGATCAACATTCTTATTTCACATTTAAGGGAGTATGAGATTTATTTGGGGAATTAAATTAAAATAAAAACATATAAGTATATTTATTATACTGAGTTATTTATATATTAATATTTTAGTATTATTTTTAATTATTTGGAAGAAGAAATATAATAAAATGCTCAACTTCGTTTGGTTTTTATGAAAATCCTTCTTAGGATAGATTTATGAAAATAAAGGCATGTAGGATGTTAAAAGGGAAGTATAGAAGTGAATTGGTCATGTATTGTCTTAACAAATTAATCTTTGAAGTGGGGAATATATTAGAAAAATTTTGTCCTTATATAAGTGGGGGACATGATACAAATGGAATTTTTGAAAAGAAGAAATTCCAACGACATTTTTCTCATAACAAAAAGAACCAAAATTCCCCAATTTTGAACTATAAAAGATATAAGGTAAAAATATGACCATAAAATTTGTATTCTATATTTTTAAGTCATTTTTAATCCAATCCTTTTTTTTAACCCCTGGTAAACTCATTGTTACCCTAGTCATTGTAATTTTTTTACTATTTTCTCTATTCATTATTATAGAAAAATATGTTTCCCTTATTAAAAAAAATAAATTACGAGAATTAAAAAAAGGGAATATATTTTCCCAAATTAACTTAACACAAGTGACTTAATTTTACAAAAAATTTAAACCCATATGCGTGTCAAAAATGTGGTTTTACAAAAGAAAAACACTCAAAATAATAAAAAAATTCTATAAAAATTCAATAAGTAATTTATTATAATTTGATAATTTGTATTAAATAATATATAATTAAACCAATTTTACAAAAAGATCCATATTAAAATAATATTTTTTCTTAAAATTTTTTATACCAAAAGATATATTTTAAGAAATACATGAGTTTTACTATTTATCGAAAAACAAATCAGTTCATAAACACCAACAAATTTACCCAAAAAGAAATATGATATGATTATTTCCAAAATGAATTAAATTTTTTAATATATACTTTCTAAAAGTTTTAAATTTTAATTTTTAATTTTTTGTGTTTAATTTAACAAAACTACTATTAATAATAACATGATGTTTTAGAAACAAATCATTTTTCTTTTAAATGGTTCTTATTTTATTTATAAAAAAATAGATAAAAATTAAATTTATTTTATACATGTTTAAAATAATAAATTTATCATAATTTAGATATATTTATTCATACTAGTAGAAATAACATTTAGGATAAAAAATAGGTTTAAAAATTAATTTTGTAAGAGAGTATAATGTCTCTTTTAAAACGAGTGTGGTTTACACTTAAAATTATCTATGAGATTTAATTTATTTTAAATATATATATCATAAATTATAAATTAATTATTTTAATATCCCTTAAATAAATATTCCCATGAATTTTTATATTACAAACTATGATGAAAACGTTTGAGGGTACTTCTATATCATATACTCTTATGGTTCCCAAGTTTCATCCTCAAAATTGTGGTTTTTTCGTATCACTTCAACTATGTATGTTATCTAATTTTGTAGAAGTTTTTCTCTATGATCCCATACCATCACATACTTCTTCTCATATTTAGGTTCTATCTCTACCAGTTCCACCTCTATATTCAGTAAATGTGATAGGTGTGGTATGCAATTCCTTAAAAGTGATACATCTATGACATCGTGTACATGAGATAAGATAGGTGACAGTAATTGTCAGAAGGACACCACACTGATCAGATCAAGGACCCAAAAGAAGTAGATGTATGTTGGAATAATATTTCCCTTCCTTCCAAACCTAATTTATTTTTTCCTTAGTGAAATAAGTCGAAGAGGGTTATTGTTAATCTCAAACTCCAAGTCTCATCAACAGTTGTCCCATATCTTTTCAAATGACATTACAAAAATCTCATATGAAAGTGAATGGTTTATAAATTCATTGTAATATATTAATAAATATTAGGTCCCATAATATTATGCTCTCAAGCATCATACTAATAACATAGAGTCTAAAACACTTCCCACAAAAGTCTCATAAGGTGTCATTTGAATTCTAGAGTTTAAAATTTTGTTATATGAGAACTCTATGAGGGGATGGTGTTAATTCCCACATCTTTGTAAATAAATTGTATAAGAACACATTATATCCTATCGATTTTGGATGGATATCTCATAAATAAGATCTATTTGAGGGTGATAATTAGTACAAAATATATGTACTATATCCAATGCTTGTTGAAGAATTATCTTGACCGTTGAGGAAAACCTAGGATCTTAATCAGAAACAATATTGTTCTACTCTATTTAATCTTATATATTATTTTATGTATATCATATTGATTTGGTCAAGATATTAATCTTCCTTAATATAAAATAAATTTTCCATCTTTTTATGGTTTTCCAACAACCACCAGGATAGTGTTATTGACTTTAGGTGTTTGCGGGAGTCCTATAAAGAAATTCATGATTATTTTTTTCTCCTATTTCTATACTTTTATTGGAAATTGTTGAACCATACCTTTAGAAATATTTTATTTTCCATTTAATTTTTGACATACCGGGCATCAAAATAAAAATCGTACAATATACCTTAACATGTATGTTCACAAAATTTTTACCTTTAGATATTTATACATCATGGGGATTCCCAAATGAATAGAGACGGATGTGTTATATACTTCATCCAGATGATCCCTTTTTTATCTCTAGTTTATATGGGGCACATATCCATGTTCAAAACCATATAACACAATATTTATGAATGATAAACTCTAAAATATTCAATGCCTTTTCTATAGAAGACCATGTGTTGATGTCCTCTTAATCCTCTCAAAATTTGATAATTGAGATGTTATTTGGACATGATAAGATTAATACCCATTAACTATTTCCATATCCATCTAGTTCATGCTTATGAATATTGGATCCTTCTCAATCCTCATCATTTATAAAATTTTGGGATCTTATTTATTTGGATCATATATCTCTATATTCATTTCCTAGGATTTTAATAAATTGAGAAGTCGTATAAATTGATCAGAACTAACCATATCCCCTAGATCAAGTTATTCTCCTTTTATGGGTATATAGTTTTGAGTTTATAATAAATGTATATATTAATCACCTTTACCATGAACTTAATACCACCTGGTCATTAATGAAAATACCACTACAGCCAAGTCCAAATAATGTGCTCCATAATTCTTCTCATGAACATTCAACTGCGTTGAATTATATGCTATCACTTTATCATTATGCATTAGTACACAACATAGATCCTTATTTGAGGCATGCAAATATAACAGAAAAAGGACCCCACATGATGGTTTCATATGTACTGGTATTGTGATAATCATCTTTTTAACTCCTTAATTATATATTAATATTTTATAGTCCAAAAAAACATTACTCCTTTCCATTTTATTATGGTTAGTTTGTTTGAAAAACAATAAATAATTTTAAAAAAAAATTGTAATACCCAGTTAGACCAATGAAACTACAAAACTAAATTTAAAATTATAGTATAAGGAATCCCTCAATTTACTATATCATAATGTGTCCATAGATATCCCTTTTCTTGTGAAAATATTCCCCAAGAATAATTATTCCTTCATATTAAGCTAAATTTAAAATCCATTTCTTGTAGATTAAATTTTCTTAAAACCTTTAGCATGGTATACAAATACTCCTCATTATCCTCCTTGATTTTAGAGATAACTAGAATATAATCAATAATGACATCAAAAAATTTATCATGGTAATCTCTAAATACACAATTTAATAAGTCCATAAATATTTAAAGAGCATTGGCGGTTGTGATGGGCATCCCAATGAACTAATAGACCCCACATATTGTTCCAAAGGTTGTTTTAAGAATATAATCCTTCTTCAGCATTAATTATTGATATCTTCATCAACGGTCTATAATAGAGAAATATTGAACCCCATAAAATTGATAAAAACATAATCTATATGTATTAGGGGATTATTTTTCTTTATCATGAATTTTATGTACTTACAATAATAAATTCAGAGGATAATTGGTCAATACTTCTTCTTTGCGAAGATGAAAAGTTCACCTAGTTGTGAAAAACATGGGTAAATAACCCCTCTATGTATATTCTCATGTAAATAGTTATTTATCTCATCAAGAATAAAAATTTCAATTAAATATTGATTAATTTACATTAGAAGTGATATTGTAATAATATTATTTGAAAATTCAACCTCTCTTCTAAATGGATGACCAGAAAACAATTTATGAAATTCATCGGTATAATCTACCATAATGTTTATGTTTTCATAAATTATACTTTACCAAGTCTCAATCGTTTGAGTTTTATATGATTTCTTGTATAAAAAAAGGTATAAATTTTTCATATAATAATACCAATGTTGATTCATTCTTCTCATAACACTTGTATAAAATCATTGGGAGATTCACAATTCAAAGGTTCATTTCATTCTCTTAGAATTTTATGTTTGGTCAGTATAATTAAATTTGAAACATTACTATAATTTCATTAAAATTAAAATAAAGGAAGTTTTACTGGGTTTAATGTCATGTTAATCCAAAAAATATTGATTTGGGATGAGTTTAATTTGTGGGATGAAATAATTGACATGTTTTCTATCATTATTGATAAATTGAGATCACTAATTTGACTTATTTTTTGAATAGTTCTCTAAAACATGAAGGATATTAATTAATCAATAGAAGAATAATAAATAATTATATTCCTTTTTATTTAATGAATAAATACCATACCTACCACCATTTAATTTTTGAGATCTATATAAATAGTAGGTATGACATTTTCATAATCTTTTTATCAAGGCCTTGGTGGTTAGTTTTTAATATTTTCCATCAACAACCATTTACATAGTTTATTACTTCACATTTATTAATTATTATTTGTAGTTTTTTAATTATAAAATATTTTGAGGCTCGATTGGAGAATTCCCTACATCCATAACATTGGTAATTTTATCTAATTGGAAATCATTGTATAGGTTTCCATCCATCCCACACATAAAGAACATCCATTCTCCTTTATAAAATTTTCAAGATTCTTCTTCCCAAACAGTAGATAGGTGGGATATTGGAATTTTCATCCACCATTATATTTAATCGTCATACCACAAGATTAAAAATCTCTTTTTCATTTAATATCCACAGGAATCTCTTGAGATTTACTGATCTATGTCATGGATTTGAGGGTACACTAGAATATTTCTTCTTACCTTTTGGAGGTTTGAATTTCCAAATAATTTCATAGAATGGATTTTTACCACTAAATAATAATTCAAAATTACTTTTGGGGGATTTGAAAATCCATACATGTATCATGATAGTCTCTTGTGGTTTTCATTGTAACCCCCAATATATTCTTCATCATTTGTTTGATTCCATGGAAATCAATCTACATTTTATGTTAGATATTGAGTGTAATTTTTTTAAAAATAATTTTATTGAATTAATTCTAGTCCATATCATTGATATTTTCCTCACAGTTCATATTTTTTATTAACAGTTGCCATTGATCAACTTCTAGCTCTATATAATAAACAACCACAACAACCATCTATTTCTCATATTATTTAAGGATAGAGAAGATATTATTAATGTAGATGGACAATAATTTGATAATTATTGGATAATAAGACCTACTAAATGTTGGATTAATTTGTCACATAATGTTTTTAATTGAAGAATTCTTTTACTTGGGGGGATTTTCATGTTCCTCCTGGTTCATTTGTCTGTTCAAATTATGTGTAATCTGAGAAATTATTATCATGATTTTCTTGATTAATCCTTCAATTGGGTTGCACATCTCATTTGGGAAAACATCACATTACCCTTCACAATTGTATTTTTCTCAATTAATTATATTTCTAGGAATTTTATGTAAAAGGGGAATTATATATGACTATTTTTACACTATTCATAACAAACATTTGAAACTATAAACATTAATAGGATAACTTATAAATGAAATATATTCCTCAACTTATAAATATATATGTTTAAACCTATGTTTAACAAAATCAATTTATGAATATAAAATCCATTGGGAATTTTTTTTCCATTCCTAATGGGTTATAATGAATTTATAAATTTCCAAAACATATCCCATTGTAGTGACCAACATGTGAATAGTAATTTCTATTATGATTTACAAAGTAACACTAGAGTCATTATCAATAAGTTGTTTCTAGATTTATTACCCCAAGGTATATTTTTTACAAAAAAAATGACCAATTAGTATCTTGGTAGGGATATAATTTATCCAAACTCACTCTCTCTATACTTTACCAAAATTCATGAATATATTCCTAAATGATGGATAATCCTTAAAATTGTCCATGTAATTGTCACTAGGTTTTCTGTATAGTTTTACTATCATAGTTTCAAATAATAATCTAATACTTCCATTTATAAAAAAAATTCCGCATTATTTATTACAAATATTATTAAAAATTATTTATGAACATAAGTATTAATTTATACAAGATATGGATCATAAGGCCTAATTCCTTCAGAACACTAGGTTTATAACACACAACTTGAGATTAATTAATGGAAGACGTGTTTTATTCCAAATAGTGAGATCATAAAATCCACTAAATCTCCTAAAAACACATGGGATAACTTGGGGAATATATAATGAAAGGGGCGAGATAAAACCATAGTAAGGGAATAAAAATGATATGGAATCCTAACATGTCGGTTAATGTTATAACATGATATCATAAAAGAGATGTCACATGAGTAATATAATGGGAGAAAATATGATCATGGTAACATGGTAAAATGGAAATGATGTAAAACCTGACATAATAATAAGACACGATAAAAAAGATAACATTACAAGGTGGCCATATTCCCATAATGGATTAGGTTCACTCCCTGATCCCAAACATGACCTCTCATGAGCGTAAAACAATATCTAATATTTTGGAGGGATATAGATTTTCAAATACACCCATAAAACTAATTTATATTACATTAATATGTTTTCCACATAAGGCTATCAATCATGATCCATAAACATAATTATTCCCCATTGAAAGAAATGGGCTCCACTATATTAACCCATAATATAATCACAATAGATTACTTAAATAAATAGTTTCATAATGAATATATTTCCCAATAAAATGAAGTAATAATAATATATGTGTTCAGTATATACAAATGTATACATAATTTATAATAATTAGACACCATTTAATATATAGAATTTCTGTTAGAAATAGAATTTAAATAACGTAAATAAAAGTGTCGGACAAAAAGATCCCTAACTTTGAACCTAATTTTTCACATGGAATAATTATATTTTTGAATAATTAAAAAATGTTAATTATTTTATTTCTTAAGAAACATTTTTATTTTTATTATTACATTTTTTTTCATTTTTTAATATTCAAATACTTCTGCAATTAATTTTAAATCAGACGTTTTAATGATTAACATATCATATATCCAAAATAAATTTCATAAGTTGACTAAGGCCAGATAAAATATTGTTTCACCATATACAAAGTAGTAATAATTGAATAATGATAATTTTTTTACATAAATTTCAATTCTAAAAATATCCTGGAATATTTTTTTGAAACAATAAACCATGTTATAATCATGATGATAATAGGACATACGTACACATGTGTACAATTCCATTTCACAATTATCATGGTGGAAAGAAGGTATGTTTTATTTTATAATTCCATAATGATAATTATATTATAAATATTATATTATTTATTTAAAAATAATTATATATATAATCCATGTAACTCTGTAATAAAAAATCACATTTCGTTGTGAGGCGGTAGTCCTCCATAGACATGAATGTTGTTATAATTTATTCAATGGATTAAAAGGTAAGAAATTATGTGATATATTTATTTTTTATTATTGATAAATATATCAAATATATAATATTTCAATACTAAATTAATCTTTATTACCTTCCATGTGAAATTTATTTGAAAAAATGTATCACAACACTTCATGAGGCAGTAGCTCACCGTACCAAAAAATGACGATATCTTATTCTCTACTGAACAAACATTAAAAGGTATATATAGTATTATAAATAAATTATAATAATAATTTCATATATATAATATATAAACATTTTAGGGATGATTATATCCATCCTTTATAATATGTAACAGAAAACGAATTTCATCAGTTCGTGAGGTAGTTCTTCGCCATAAACATAATCAATAACTTTTTTGTAACACCCTGACCACTTTAGGCTACAGGTGGAGAATTATATGTGATATTGGTATAGTTATAAGGAATTAAAATCCATAAGTAATGATCTATATTTTAGTCTTGAAGAAACTAGATACATATATGTTACTCAAATTACATTGGAAACGTTTACAAAATACAATATAAAACAAAAACAAAAAACTAAATCCACAAGAACTCAATAAACGATCTCTTCTTTGTCACCTTTTTAAAGTAAACAGTGAAAGGGGTGATCTCAAACTCTTAGTAAGGGTTACAAATAGTGGAATCATGAATACAATAATAATTGAATCATAGTCAAACTGATATAATCAATATGGAATGGTGAATAAATGAAAAACTAATGCCATTAATAAACTCAGAATGAAACTGCATCCATAGGTTTTGTCATATTGAAAACCTCATGGATAATAATAATAAATGATAAAAAATATAAAGGATTCTTATTAATTGTACGTCATGTATCTGTCACATGAAACTATAATACCATAAAAACAGTTTAGTTCTATTGGTAGAAACTCGTCTGATTTTTTGAAACAAACTCGAAGTGTTTATCACCAACTGATTTGTCTCATGAGACCTACCGATGCATCGAGGGGATGTAGCAGGCCCCACCAGCCACTTCATGTCCAAATAATTAAGTATAAATTTATTCATATAAGATCAATATGCCTTTTTAATATTTGTATAGAGTAGAGTATACAGATTCATCAGTATTTTCATAATTAAAATAACATTCCAAATAAACACCGTATGTAAAATGGTATACGGTTTAGAAAAAAAAACATATCCATGATATGAGATTATGGATATTTAATGTAAATAAAATTTCAAATTTAAATTGATCTCAAATGGGCAGTAGTTACATCACATAAGGATTATTAGCTGCACAATACAAAGTTAGTCACAACAAAATAGTAGTTGAGACATAGTCTCTTACCACAATGTAATCAGTCGAATCATATGACCAGAACATAACAACCCTCAAATGAATCATTGAATAACATGAATATAAATAGAATCATGTTATTACCTATAAAATTTCAGTACACATATACCACATATAAGAAATAAGTGGCGAACAATGGAAATCTCAACGAAATGAATGTGAGATGAGAAACCCCTTAGAAACATTTCGGCATAGTGATGAGTGTTACTGCGAGGGATTAATGAGAGGTAATGGGGTATTAAATTTTTTATATGTCACAAGGGAATTATAGGGGAGGTGAGAAAACAAACCCAATCATTAGAAATTATAAATAAATTGCCACAATAAAGGGGGGATTCTTGAAAAAAGTGAGAGAGAGGATCCCTTATCTTACACTCCAAGGTGTTCTTGTTTGTAAATAACAACCAAAATAAAAATATTTAGATTCATTAATTAATAATTATAGAACTTTATAAACATTTAATTGATATTTTATAACCTTATTATGTTCATTAATGGACTTTTTTATGGGTTTAAGAGATTTGATTTTATTGTTTTGGAAGCATTTTCTTCTTCGGTTTTCTTGATCTGTTTACTTGTATTCATGAATGGATGTTGTTTGAAATATGGTTAAACATACAGAATTAATAATATAAATTCTGAGTGAAATTAAAGAGATATAAATTATCTTATAATTATTCTGGTTATATACCATTAGGATGACTCATTCAATGACTTAAAATAAACACTTGGTTTTGGCCTGGTGGTTTTGTGCACAATAAACTTGTTTTGTATTATTATTCCATATTATAAACGTGTAATGATTCTCGAATATTAATAAAGATAAAATAAGTATTTTAGGACCTGGATAGACCATTTAAAATGTTTCATTACCAGTATTGAAGATAGTAATGCAAATTTAAAACCCATCTTCCTTGAGCGTGATAAATTTCCACATCTGGGACGGTGTTTGCATTTATTGTATAAAATGAGGGGAAAAAGAGAGATTATGATGAAATATTCCATTAGAACAATCAAAATACATTACATGTAATGTAATGTAATTATCATGGAATTTTTTTGAGTGGAGAATATAATAGAGAACAAAATAATGGAACTTTGTAAAAAAAATGTGAAAGAAAAGAGAAGGAAGGTTCCCTTGTTGAGTACTCCTCCATGAAAATCTCTTTAAGGCCTTTATTTTCGTCCTTTTGGTGAGACGATCAGGTCTTGGACGTAGGGAGAGGTTTTGGGAAGATTATTTGGAATAATTTAGGCAATTATTGAAGCTTTAATGTTGTAGGAGGAAGAGGGGATGAGGGGTGGTTTATAAAGCGGAGGGGAGAGGAGTTTTCTTAATATTATAATCATTAATTTATTATTTCCTCTAATGAAAACCAATAGTAGGAATCACATGACCAAAAATAGTAATATATTCTTGTGACTTCAAACCAATTGGTCTTACATCAACAGATAATCATCAATGACTCTACAAATTCATTTATTTAGTATTTATTGTGAATTATCGGATTTTACTATTCATAAAAAATTCAAGTATTTCAGAAAAATACCAAAAATTCACCTTAACCATATTTTGATGCATATAATCTAAAAATGAAGTCCATTTTTCAAAAATAATTTTCTAAATATGATTAATTAAATATTTAATTAAAATAATTGTTCAATCGAAAAATATAAACACTTAAAATATTCATCTTCATTTTTAAAGTACCTAAATTCATTTATTCATTATAGGGCATTGATACCATTCATAAGATTCATATTAATATTCATAATGGTATGATACTATTAATAAGGGTAGGTTACTATTCACCGAAAATTATGTTAACATTATCAGAATCTAAATATCATCATGAACACAACCCAATATTTAAGATTTTTAAAATTCAAATCCTAGAGATGGGAAATTTAATGGCTAGGTTATGGATATTTTCAATAAGTAACCATGTTTTTTCCATATAAGCTCTGTGAATCAAGAAATATAGAATATATCTTGAACTTATTTAAGAGAAACCTATCATGAAGTGATTGGGGTGCTACGTTAATCCCTCCCATGGAAATTTCATCCTTGAAATTTTATGTATGAAACTCACCAAAAAGATGTGGATGAATAATTTTCAGAACATCCTCAGGTTCCAATGTTGCTTCCTCCATATTCTGGTTTCTCCAAAGAATCTTTACTAGAGTAATTATCCAATTTCTCAATACCTTCTCCCTTTTGTCAAGAATCTAGATTGGCTTTTCATAGTATGAAATATCAGGTTCTATTTCAATTTCATCATATGTGAGTACATGCGTTAGGTCTGGCCTGTATTTTGTTAACAATGATATGTGGAACACATCATAAACTCTAGAGAGATTTGGAGGCATCACTGAACAGTAATCTACAACATATATTATTTCCAGAATTTCTAATGGTTCAACGTACCTGTGACTCAATTTCCCTTTCTTACCAAACCTTAAGATACCCTCCATGGAGATACTTTCAGAAATATGTGTTCCCCAACATGTAATTCCATGTCCTTTCCCCAGTTGTCAGCATAACTCTTCTTAATACTATTACTTCATTAATATGGGCTTTTACTTTCTTCACCTTTGATGTTGTCTCCTTAATATGTTATGGCCCTATAAGTTTCCTCTCACCAATTTCATCCCAAAAAGTCAAAGTTCGACATCTCTTTCCATATAATGCTTAATATGTATCCATTTGAATACTATAATGGATACTATTATTGTAGGAAAATTCCCCCAAAGGCAATTATTGATCCTAAAAACCTTGGAAGTCAAGAGAGCGTGATCTCATCATGCCTTCCAGAGTTTGAATAGTCCATTCAAACTATCCATCAGTTTGAGGGTGATAGGTTGTACTCATACGAATCACATTATTGAAATCCTTATGGGGATTTTTCCAGAATTTAGATGTAAACTGGGGATCTCGATCAGAGAAAATCGATAGATATGCACCATAAAGTCTTACAACTTCATTAATATAATTTCTTGTCAGGTGTTCAAGTGGTAAATCCTCTCTTACTAGAAGAAAATGTGCTGATTTTGTGAGACAGTAAACAATTACCCATATTTCATTATGCCTTCTAGGTGTCCTCGGTAGTCTGATAACAAAATCCATCTTAATGTTATCCCGCATCCACATAGGAATAGGTATAGGCTGCATCAATCCATTGATATGTACTCTATTCGCCTTCACATTTTAAAAAACAACACATCTTGACACGTAGTTAGAAATTTCCCACTTCACATTATCCCACCAAAAATATTCCTTCAGATCTCTATACATCTTTGTTGTACTTGGGAATATTTAGAAATTTTTGCTATCAACATCATCTAATATTTCCCTTTTTAGCTTAGGTACTGATGGAATGTACAACCCTTTCCCAAATTTCATAACTCCTCCTTTATACAAGAAGTCAGCTAGCCTCCCATCCTTAACTGCATTAATTTTCTCGTGCAGATTATCATCACCATATTGAGAGTTTTTTATCTTCTCTAGTAAATATGGTTTAGCAATCATTTGAAAGAGGAGATATGTTTCCCCTTCATTAACAATTATCATATCCATCTTTAGTATATCCTTGAATATAGGATATCTTTCAATCCTCATTTGATTCAAAAGTCTATGATCATTATTTCTTAAAGCATATTCCAACTTATTCTCCTTTTATGGGTGGTGGTGTATTGAACAATCATAATCCTTGAGTAAATAGATCCATCTTTTTTGCCACAAGTTGAGTTATTTTTGGGTGAAAATTTATTTCAAACTCTTGTGGTCTATATAAATCTCAAATCTATCTTCATGGGGATAATGCATCAATATTTTCAATGAAAATATTATGGATGCTAACTCAAGATCATGATTTTGATAAGTTTTCTCATGTGTCTTCAACTGTATTGATGAATATGTAATAACATTATCATTTTTTATAAGGATGCAACCCAGTCCATTCTTTGATGCATCGTTGCATATTACAAATCCATCACATCTAGATTGAAGAGTCAAAATTAGAGCATTGACCAATCTTCTTTTCAATTATTCGAATCATTCTATACATTATTTTGTCTTCACATACTTAACTACTTTACATGTGAGCTTGGTTAGCGGGTTAACCAGTTTGGAAAAATTCTGAACGAAACACCGATAGTAACCCGGTAATCCAATAAAATTGCGTACCATAGTTATGTTTGTTGGCGCGGACCAATATTGGATTGACTTTGTCTTCATAGGATCAACTTGGATTCAATCCATTAAGACCAAATGGCCTAGAAAAAATCTCATTAAATCCAGAATTCAAACTTGCTAAACTTCCCATATAATTTATTTCTTCTTAGAGTTCTCAGAATATCCCGCAAGTGATTCTCATGGTCTTAATAGCTTTTTGAGTATATGGTGATATCATCTATGAATAACACAACAAAATTATCAAGATATTCATTGAAAACTATATTCATTAAATCCTAGAAAATAGAGGGTGTGTCTTCCAGTCCAAAAGGCAACACTGTAAACTAATAATTCCCATACCTGGTCCAAAATGTTGTCTTAGGATTATCTTCCTTCCTCACACGCAACTGATGATATCCAGATCGAATGTCAATCTTTGAAAAGTATTGATCTTCCTAAATTTGATCAAATAAATCATCAATCCAGTGAATAGGATACTCATTATTTATTATAATAGCATTGATTTCCTTGTAATCAATGCAAATCCTCATGGATCCATCTTTCTTCTTGATAAATAGGACAAGGGATCCCCATGGAGAAACCCTAGGTTGAATTAATCCTTTTTCACTCAAATCCTCTAGTTATTTCATTAGATATACTAATTCCATAGTGTCCATTCTATAGGTATTCACTGATATAGGTCTTTCATCATGAATGAAATCAATAGAGAACTTAACTTCCTGCTCTGGAGGATGTCCAAGTAAATCCTCTAGAAATACATCAATGTACACCTGCACTATATGGACATCTTTAATTTAAGTATGTCTTTACTCGGCCATAGATATTGGTTTATCTTCCTCTCCAAGTATTGCATTCAATAGATCTATTAGGGGTTGTTCTAGATAAGAATCAGGTGGTGAAGTTTCTTCCCTAAAGACAAGGGATTCAAAACCATTTTCAAAGATTGTATCTTCCTTCTTCTTACAATAAAACATCACATTATAATTTTACGTCCAATCCATACCGAGAATTATATCAAATTCACTCATTGGTATGATGATAAGTTTATCAACTAAAGAACTTTTTGGTGTTTGGATGGGGACTAGTCGACATGCCTTTGTTGCAATGATACATCCCCTAGTGTTTGGACTAACAACTCCTTCATTAAATCAAAATGGACATAATTAATTTTCATGGAAAACTGGGAAGATATAAATGAATGTGATGATCTAGAATCAAATAAATAGTTGGATAAGTATGAGGAAACAATTAAAGTACCTTCCACCATTTCATTAGGAACTTCAAACTCCTCGGTTGTAATCACATAGGCTCTCCCTTATTCTCTTGACTTTTTATGAGGCATGTTTCCTTGGCACATAAACAGTCATTTGTATAGTGTCCCATCTCTCTACAATTGAAGCATTGAATATCATTTAATTTTTTTCTTTCCCTTTCATTCATCAGATCAATGACCCTTTTCACCACTATTATAGCAGACTCCCATGAATTTCAAGCATTTCCCGAGATTATTCATTCCACAGTTCATGAATAATGGGAATATCTTTGTTCTCTTTCTATTTTTGGTTCTTATCCTTTTCCTTTGTTATCAGAGTACTCATTATTATCTTGGTTTCCTTAGAAAAGATTTGATCTAGAAAATTCCCCATCTGTTTTGGTGGCACTTGATACAATTTCATCATATGATGAAAATGATTGGGAACTCAGTGCCCTTAGATGACCTGGCTTAAGACCTTCAAAGAAACTATCAATCTTGTCTTCCGAGTCATGTACGTAATCTATAGCATACATGGCCAGCCTTGTGAAATTATCCTCATACTCTACAACACTGTCTTCTTTCCTTTGTTTTAAGCTAATGAATTTCCTCTTCATTTATGTTCATTGATCACGAGGGAAATATTTTTCGAAGAATATTTCCATAAAAGTCCTCCATTCCAGATCATCTATTTCTTCTTCCTCTGTGGTATTCTGAATCAAGGACCACCATTGATAAACATCTCCCTTGAGACAATATACTTCCATTACTACCTTTTCATTTTCATTTCATCATAATGCCATGAATATCATTTCAAGGGACATGATCTATTGCTCAGAAACCACTTGGTTAGTAGTTACACTAAAAGATGTGGGCTTCTTCTGCATGAAACGATCCAACATATGGGTGGAATGGTTATTCGTTACATCCTGAGTATGTTGTCCCAATATAGTCATGATCTGATCTGCTCCAACATTGAATGTGTTGACTTGATCAGTAAGGAAATCCCTACCATAAACACGAGTATTGACTCCCCTTATTCCATAGGATGATATTTCTAAATAATGGGATATACTAGATTAGTTTATGAATCTCAAACATAAAATCACTCAACATAGATTGAAATTCTATGCATACATAATCTTATAAACAAGGTTTTTCTAATGAAAAATTTACAATAAACGACATTATAATGTTTTGTAACGAAAATTTGAATTATCATAAGCATATGTCCTGGGAGTTTCATAACCAAGAGTGCAGCAAGGCCCATGGTTGTGCACCAGGATACCCCAGGTCATACCCGAAACTCCTTGTCGGATTTTTCACTCCTTGGTACATCTGTTCCAGAGAAACCTCTACCAGCTCGTATCGAGATAGGGGTGTATTGCTTAAAAGACCAGCATAATCTATCCATTACCAAAAGACAATGAATTTCTTGTACGTTTACACTCAAATACAACCATAGGGCTTTGTTACCTACTATAAATTTCCTACTATACTTTCCATTTTTCTACTAAACATCCTCTAAAACTAACTGTAACACCCCAACCCCTCTAGGCTGGTGACGGTGCATTACTTGTGATATTGGCATGGTTATATGTAATTAAAATCCCGAAGGAACGATTAGTTTAGTAGTCTTGAAGAAACTATATTGATATATTTTAATCAAATTATGGTGGAAATGTTTACAAAATACAATAGATAACGAAAACTAAAATTTGCATCCACAAGAACCTAATAAATAATCTCTTTTTTGTCACCTATTGAATGTAAACAATGAAAGGGATGAGCTCAAATGGTCATTAAGGGTTAAAAATTGTAGAAGCATGAATACAATAATAAGTGAATCATAGTTAATATGACTTAATCAATTTTTCTTGGTGAATAAATGAAAAACTAATTCCATTAATAAACTAAGAAAGAAACTGCATCCATAGGTTTTATCATAGTGAGAACCTCATGGATAATAATAATACCTGATAATGAATAAAGAGAAATATTATTAATTTTATGTCATGTATCTGGCACAAGAAACCATAATACCATAAAAATGGTTTAGTTCTATGTTTAGAAACCCGTCTTATTTTTGGAAACAAACTCGAAGGGTTTGTCGCCAACTGATTTGTCTCGTCAAACCTCCTGAGGCATTGATGGGTTGTAGCAGGACCCACCTTCCACTTCATGTCCAAATCATTATTTATACAGTGATTCAATAAAAGATCAATATTCCTTTTCAATACCTTTATAGAGTAGAGTATACATATTCATCAATATTTCCATAAGTAAAATAACATTCCAAATAAACATCAAATGTAAAATGGTATACGATTTAGAAAACAAATATATCAATGATATGAGATTATGGATATTTAATATAAATATAATTTCAAATGAATAGTTCTATAAAATGGGCTGTAGGTACACCACATAAAGTTTATTAGGTGCACAATACAAAGTTTGTCACAAACAAATAGTAGTTGAGACAAAGTCTCTTACCACAATGTAATCAATCAAATAATATGACCAGAACATAATAACCCTCAAATGAATCATGGAATAAAATGAATATAAATATAATCATATTATTATAAATCAAATGTCACTACACCTATAACACATACAAGAAATAACTGGTGAACAATTAAAATCTCACAGAAATGAAAGTGAGATGAGAAACCCCTTACAAACATTTTGGCATGGTGACGAGTGTTATTGTGGGGGATTAATAATAGGAAAATGGGAATTCTATTATTTATATGTCACAATGGCAGTATAGGGGAGGTAAACAAACATACCCCATCATTAGGAATTATATATAAAATGGCACAACATATGGGAGATTCTTGAACATAAGTGAGAGAGGGAATCCCTTACCTTACGCTCCAAGGTGTTCTTATTTGTTTTTAATGACCAGAATAATCAAATTTAGATTCATTGAATATTAATTAAAGAACCTTATAAAAATTTCATTGATATGGAATAACCATATTAGGTTCATTAATGGCCTTTTTTATGGGTTTAAGAGATTCAATTTTATTGTTTTGGAAGCATTTTCTTCTTTGGTTTTCATGATCCGTTTACTTGTATTCATGAATGGATGTTTGTTTGAAATATGGTTAAACATCCATAACTGTTAATATACATTCATAGTGACATAAAATAGATATATATGATCTTATAATTATTCTGGTTATATACCATGAGGATGACTTATTTGATATGATAAAATAAACGCTTGGATTTGGCTTGGCGGTTTTGTGCATATTAAACTTGTTGTGAATTATTATTCCATATTATGAACCTGTAAAGATTCTAGAAAATTGATAAAGAGAAAATAAATATATTATAACATTTTTAAACCATTGAAAAATCTTCGTGACCAGTATTGGAGATTGTAATGAAAATTTAAAACTCGTCTTCCTTGAGTCTGATAAATTTACACATCTCGGACGATTTTTTCATTTATTGTATAAAAGGAGTGGAAAAGTGTAACATCCCTATTCTAGAAGCCACCCAAAGGTGCCCCGTGGCCGGTTCAAAACATGACCTCAAGCACATTTACCCAAACACCAGAGTCTACTGACTAATAGCGAGCGACTTGGTAAGTTATTGGGGAAACTCTGCCCTCATTTGCTAAGGTATACAATAAAAAGAAATTAATAGTAAATAGTGGAAGTAGTAAACAACACGCAACAAATGAAACCAAATAGTGGAAGCAATGAATATATAGTAATGATGATAATGATTCATCATGTACAAGTATCTATGTAATGTAGCAAACACAACAACGTGCTGAAATACAAGTAAAAACAAAGTACTAAAATAACAGCAACTCCTGCGGCATCCCAAGCCTAACCTTGGTCCCTTTCTCTCCAGCTCCAAGCAATCAAGTACCGTAAGGCGAAAGGCGCTTTCTCTTATTTATACCTGAAATAACAAAGTCTTCTTGGGACCAAAAGAATGGCCCAAACACGGTGTGAGATACAATCCCATTAGGCAATCACCCAAAGATCTATGCCTAACAGTCAATGAATACAAGGCAAGTAAAAGTGCAGGAAGAGGTAAACATAGAAGTACACAGTAGCTACAATCCACAGTTCTAGCATATAAAGTATAAAATTAAACAACCAAAAATATGTAGAAAACATGTAATCCTCTGGGTAGCTCTCATAGCCTAACCTCTATAGTTCAACCTACAAGTACTAGCTACCCTCTAGGAGGCACACACAGTCTCACCCCTCCGGTTCAGCTAAGAGTAAACTTTCTAAGGAAGCACTCACCACCAATTCCCCCTATCGTCTCGTATCGTACTAAAGGCTCTCTGGGGAAGCACTCAATGTCTCATTCCCCCTGTGGCCCATGTCGAGGAACTACAGACTCTCTGAGGAAGCACTCAACATCAATTCCCCCTGTGGTCTCGCATCGTATTAAAAGACACTCTGGAGTAGCCCTTACATCCATTCTCCCTATGGTATACTACACTAGGTTCTCACAGTCCAGTTTGAAATAAACATGTATAGCATGCGTATTGTCCCATGTAAACCTCAAGAACTACTTGGCTATCAATATAAGGCACAACAGCATAATAGTACAATAGTTCCACTATCTTAAAACTAGGCATGGAAAATGGGAAAAAGCCTAATAATAAAAAAATACAAGGAGAAGCACAAGAATACATTATAAATTATCGAATTTTTCACGCAATGATCTCTACACAAACAATCAAGAAAAGCAGCCAAACAATAGGGGAAAAACAGGAAACCCACAATACCCCATTCAAGGGAATTGATGGAATTTTCAAAAAATATTCACAGACATCCTACGGAAAGCAACAAACCACCTAACTTGGTTCTAGGAGATCGATATATGTGAACCATGATGATTGATTCCCCTTAGAAAATAGAAGATCTGAGAAAACGCCAAAAATGCTCAACCCACGATAGCATGGAAATGAGGAGGAAACATGGAACAAGGATAATGTAGAAGAGAGAACTCACCACTACGATTCCAATGCAATCAACTACGATTGATTTGGAGAACGAACGGAGGAATGGAAGCTTGTCGAAGATCCACAGATTACCGGTGCTCTCAGATGAAGAAGCTGGAGAGGAAGAGCTTTTTGTCGATTAGGCACGAACCAGGTCCATTTAATGAAAAAAAAGAATGTACACGAGATGTACTTTTAGAGTACACAGTGTGTACTATTTTTTCCGTTCTCCACTATAAGCAGCCTCCACATCACCCCTACAACCCGTGTGTGTGGCCCGGGCACGACCAGCAAACGGATTCGAGCCGGAAAAGAGTACAGGGCGTGTACTCAGAAAGTACACGGCGTGTACTTCAAAAATTACCAGAAACTCCATTTTATCAAAAAATCACAAAAAGAAAAGACATACCTGAAACAGAGATCTGGGTTCTTACAAACATGCCACCTTGAATAAATTCATCCCTGAATTTCCCTGGTGAGGCGTGGAAGAAGAAACCACGAATAGCTCTGGCCACTATGATCGTACATCGGCCTCCCTCTCCTAAGTCGTGTCCTGTACTCGCCCATGCTTCCATAGCACCCATACTAAAGGAACAGACTTATCAAGGAGAAACTTTGTACTATAATCGACAATCCAGATAGGATGCTCCACAAACGATGCATCCACTTCGAGTTCAACTTCCTCAAGATGAATGATCTGAGATGTGTTTGAAAAGTATCGTCGGAGTTGGGAGACGTGGAAGACATCATGCGTAGTCTTCTACCTATGAGGTAGCTGCAACCAATAGGTGACTAGCCCAACTCCCTCCAAAACATCAAATGGACCGATGTACCATGGTGAAAGATTACCCTATCTCTGAATCCTCTTGTGTCCCAACCTCGGTGCGACATGCAAGAAAACCTTATCCCTAACCTCGAACTCCAGTGGTCGTCTCTGCTGATCAGCAAAAGACTTCTGCCGAGACTGTGCTATAGCCATCCTCTTCCGAATAAACTCTATCTGCTCTGAGGTCTCCTAAACAAGACGAGGTCCTAGCAAAGCTACCACTCCTGCCTCCAGCCAGTATAAGGGTGATCGACATGGCCTACCATAAAAAGCCTCGTAAGGTGCCATCTGAATAGTCATCCAAAAACTGTTGTTGTAGGTGAACTCAATAGGAGGAATTTGATTCTCCCAAGAACCTCCAAAGTCTAGAATCCAATCTCTGAGCATATCCTCTATCAAATGGATCATACCCTCGAACTGGAAATTTGTCTGGGGATGGTATGTTATACTCAAGAGTACCTTTCTACCCAATGCCTTCAGAACCCCCAGCCAGAACTGAGACGTAAAGTGTGAATCCTTGTATGAGATGATGGAGTATGGAACTTCATGCATACATACAATATCTCAGATGTACAGTAGTCTCAGATCATCAATGGTGAAGGTTTCCTTGATTGGTAAGAAGTGAGCAACCATTGTAAGCCTGTCGACGACAACCCAAACAACATCATTCCCTTGAGGCGACCTCAATCATCTGGTCACGAAGTCCATCTTGACATCGTTCCACTTCCACTTAAGAATGGGTAACTGCTGTAAAAGGCCTGATGGTCGCTGATGCTCTGCCTTCACCTGGTGACAGGTACAACACCTTAAGACGAAGCCAGCAACATCTCTCTTCATACCTGTCCACCAGTACTAGCGATGAAGATCCCGATACATCATGGTGATTCCAGGATGAACTGCCTAAACTGAGGAATGGAAATCTCTCATCAGCTCCTCGCGTATGTTGGTTGGCACCCATACGCGTCCCTGGAAAGGCAAGATCTCATCCTCGCCCACTATCCATCCAGGAAGAGGGTCCTCTCCTAACAAACTCTCTCACATGACTAAGAATTCTGAGTCTGATAGCTACCTCATTCGTACCTGATCAAGTAGTGTAGAGGTAACATCTACAGAAGATAGAAAAGTTTGTCCCTATCTGTTGTGCACCACCAGATGCCTCTCAGAGAATAGAGCCATAAGCTTCCACTCACTGCTGGCCTCTTGAACTGCCTGAATATGAGTTATCCTGCTCAACGCATCTGCCACTACATTTCCCTTTCTCGGCGTATAGGCTAGGTGGAAATTGAAAGTCTGAAGATACTTGACCCACCTTCTCTGTCTCAGATTCAGATCATGCTGAGTGAAGATGTACTTGAGACTCTTATGGTCAGTGAAAACCACAAATTTCTCTCCCATAAAGAAATGCCTCCAACAGCGTAAGGCATGAACAACAATAGCTAACTCCAGATCGTGCATCGGGTAGTATCTATCATGTGGCCTCTACTACTGAGACTCGTACGCAATGATTGCATCTCCCTGCATAAGCACAACTCTTGGACTGACAGCTGAGGCATCACAATAATCCATGTAGCTCTTGCCTGGCTCTGGAAAGACTAGTATCGGTGATAACGCCAGCCTTCCCTTCAGCTTCTGAAAGGATGATTCACATAAATTTGACCATAAGAACTTCACTCCCTTTTTATTCTGATCTGTCAATGGTGCTTCTTAGTCATGAAAATTCCTTAATGAAGCGTCTGTAGTATCCAACCAACCCTAAGAAACTTTGTTCGTCAAAAACGTTATTTGGCTACTCCCAGGAAACTACACCTCTCACTTTCTCTAGGTCCACAAATACTCCTGGCTCGGAGATGACGTGATCCAAGAAGTGAATATGATCAATCAAAAAGTGGCACTTCGCGAGTTTAGAATAAATATGATGCTCTCTCAGTGTACTCAGAATGATCTCAAGATGGGTATCATGGTCATGTCGAGTGTGATAGTACACTTGGATATCGTCCACGAAGACCACGAAAAAGGAGTCCAAGTAAGGATGGAACACTCAGTTCATCAGTTCCATGAAAACTACTGGCGCATTTGTGAGACCGAACGACATGACTGTATACTCGTAAAGACCATACCTCCTCTTGAAGGCTGTCAGAGGTATATCTGATGGTCTAACGTGAAAATGATGACGCCCGGACCTCAAATCGCTCTTTGAGAACATAGATGCTCCTCAGAGCTGATCTAAAAGATCATCAATCCTAGGCAAGGGATATCGGTTCTTGACCGTCAACTGGTTCAGCTTCCGATAATCCACACAAAGCCTAAGAGTATGGTCTGCCATCTTCGCAAACAGGACAGGTGAACACCAAGGAGAAGGAAACACACAATATATACAAAAAAAATACTACACAGTATGTATACAATCTACACAGCATGTACTTAACTCTGTTTCCCTCCCCGTGTCTCCTTGCACGGCTAACCCACACAGTCTTCTTAAACTGAGAATACACGACATGTGCCTAGTGGACACGACGTGTAGTAGACAAGGTTTCAATGACCCGTGTTGCTAGCTACATGGACGACTACACAGCTAAGGCTACACGGCATGTTCTGAAAAAACACGGAGTGTACATGAAGATTGTTCCCGACCCATGTTGTTGGAGACACGGCCAAGTACACGGCATGTTCCGAACAAACACGGCGTGTATGGAAGAAGATAACATCGAACCATGTTGCCCATGACATGTCCGGGTACCAAGAACAAGACTACACGACGTGTTTCTATCCAACACGGCGTGTTCTACTCGAGCTTCCCTGACCCCTGTTGTTAGTTACACGACCGAGTACTCACTCACTACTACACGGCGTGTACCTACCGTACACAGCATGTTCCTGGTGATTTTTACAACACGTGTTTCTGCTCACATAGTCAAAGATGCGTTTTAAAACTACACGGCGTGTATATATAAAGTACACGCCCTGTATTCTGAGTTTTTTTTCCGAGCAGTAGCTCTGAAACTGCACCAAATCCCAGAAACCCCTAAAAATAAGGCATGATGGTGCCAAATTTCAATCCGTGAGGGCCCATACTCTCTACAAATCAATGTTTTTCATCCAATACAGTCATATACAAAGAAAAACATGACAATGATCCAGCAATTTCCTATTCAAGAGGCCCAAAACACCTCAAGAATCAAAATTTGGTGTTCATTCAAGAAAAGTACAATACAAACAGTCATATATAAAGATGAAGAGATTCTACCAAATAATATATCACAACAGCATGAAAAATCTACACAAGATTATCACAACAACATGCAATCACTAATGAAACCTAGATGTCATGGTAAGAATGCATGGCATGTGATTTCTAACAAGTGTCTATATGATGTATGATATGGAATACCATAATCTCATCGTGTTGCGACAGAAATAGAACTGAAATAGCAAAAAACAACAACACAAAAAAACTGAATCACTCTAGGTGAAATCATATCAACCGTAAATCTAAAAACCAGAAAACTGCAATAAACGAGGTAGTATGGATTTTCCCTATACACGGGTTAGCTACTCCCGAGTACAGCTTAACCCCATTTACCGGATCCATCTTATTCATGGCTAAATCTCCAAAATAGTAAGTCAAGAGAAAGGAAACCCTTTAATACCACTTGGTAATTTCCCGGTTCCGGAATCCACCCAGAGGTTCCCCATGCCCGGTTCGGCACATGACCTCAAGTGCATTTCCCCAAATGCCAAAGGCTGCCGACTATCAGCGAGGGCCTTGGTATGTTATTGGGGAAACTATACCCTTATTTGGTAAGGTATACAATGAAACAAAATTAACAGTAAATAGTGGAAGCAGTAAAAAAAATGCAACAACTGAAACCAAATAGTAGAAGCAATGAATATATAGTAATGATGATAGTGATGCAGCAGGTACAAGTATCTAAGGAAAGCAGAAAACACAAAAATGTGTTGAAATACAAGTATAAACAAAGTACTAAAATAACAGCAACTCATGAAGCATCGCAAGCCTAAGCATGGTCCCTTTCTCTCTAGCTCCAAGAAATTAAGTACAGGAAGTCGAAGGGTGCTTGCCCTTATCTATACCTGAAACAACAATGTCTGCTTGGGCCCGAAAGCATGGCCCAAACAGGGTGTGAGATACAATCTGAGTATGCAATCATCCAAAGATCTATGCCTAATAGTCAATGAATATAAGGCAAGTAAAAGTGCATGAAGAGGTAAATAGGGAATCACACCACAGCTACAATCCATAGTTCTATCATATAATGTATAAAAGTAAACAACCAACAACATGTAAAAAACATGTAATCCTCTGGGTAGCTCTAACAACCATACCCCTATAGTTCAACCTACAAGTACTAGAAACCCTCTAGGAGGCACACACAGTCTCACCCCTCTGGTTCAGCTAAGAGTAAACTTTTTGAGGAAGCACTCACCATCAATTCCCCCTATAGTCTCGTATCGTACTAATGGATCTCAGGGGAAGCACTCAATGTCTCATTCCCCCTGTGGCCCATGTCGAGGAACTACATACTCTCTGAGGAATCACTCATCATCAATTTCCCTTGTGGTCTCGCATCGTATTAAAAGACACTCTAGAGTATCCCTTACCTCTATTTTCCCTATGGTATACTACACTAGGTTCTCACAGTAAAGTGTGAAATAAACTTTCATAACATGCATATCGTCCCAAGTAAACATCAAGAACTACATGGATATCAATCTAAGGCACAACAGCATAACAGTACAATAGTTCCACTATCCTACAACGAGGCATGGAAACTGGAAAAATGCCTCATAATAAAAAAAATGCAATGATAAGCACAAGAATACATTTTAGATTATCCAATTTTTCATGTAATGATCTCTACACAAACAATCAAAAAAAGCAGACAAACAACAGGGGAAAAACAGGAAACCCGCAGCTCCCCGTTCAAGGGAATTGGTGGAATTTGCAAAAAATATTCACAGACATCCTATGGAAAGGAAAAAACCACCTACCTTGGTTCTAGGATATCTATATACGTGAAATATGACGATTGATTCCCCATAGAACATAGAATATCTGAGAAAATGACAAAAATGATCAACCCACGATAGCTTAAAAATTAGGAGGAAATATGGAACAAGGATAAAGCAGAAGAGAGAACTCACTGCTACGATTCCAACTCAATCAACGACGATTGATATGGAGAACGGACGAAGGAATGGAATCTCATCAAAGATCTATGGATTCTCGTCCCTCTCGGATGAAGAAGCTGGAGAAGAAGATCATTTTGTCGATTAGGCGTAACCCCGGAGTGTTTAATGAAAAAAAATAAAGTACACGACATGTACATTTAGAGTACACGATGTGTACTAGGGTTTTCCGTACTCCGCTTTAAGTGGCCTCCACGTCACCCCTACAACCCTTGTGTGTTTCCAGGGCACGGCCAGCACACGGATTCGAGCCGGAAAAGAGTACATGTCTTGTACTCGGAATGTACACCGCGTGTACTTCAAAAATTTCCAGAAACACCATTTTTCAAAAAAACTACGAAAAGGAAAAGTCACCCCTGAAATGAAGATCCAGGTTCTTTCAAACATCCCCCCTTAAAGAAATTTGTCCATGAATTTCCATAGTGAGGCATGGTAGAAGAAACCACGAACAGCTCCAGCCACTATGATCATACATCGTCCTCCCTCTCCCAGCTCTCGTCTTGTACTCGCCCATGCTGCCATAGCACCCATTATAAAGGAACAGAATTCCCAAGGAGAACCTTTGTACTACGACCGACAATCCGGATAGGATGCTCTTCAAACGATGCATCCACTTCAAGTTCAACTTCCTCGGGATGAAAGACATGAGACAGGTCTGAAAAGTAATGTCGGAGTTGGGAGAGGTGGAAGACGTCACACGTAGTCTGGTACCTCTGAGGTAGATGCAACCAATAGGTGACCGACCCAACTCTCTACAAAACCTCAAACGGCCCAACGTACCATGGTGAAATCTTACCCTGTCTCCGAATCCTCTTGTGTCCCAACCTCGGTGCGACACGTAGGAAAACCATATCCCTAACCTCGAACTCCAAAGGTCGTCTCCACTGATCAGCATAAGACTTGTTTCGAGACTATGTTGTATCCATCCTCTTCCGAATCAACTCTATACGCTCTGAGATCTCATAAACAAGATGAGGTCCTAGAAAATATACTTCTCCTGCCTCCATCCAGCATAAGGGTTATCGGGATAGCCTACTGTACAAAGCCTCATAAGGTGCCGTATGAATAGTCATCTGAAAATCGTTGTTATAGGAGAACTCAACAAGAGGGATATGATTATACCAAGAACCTCCAAAGTCTACAATGAAAGATCTGAGCATATCCTCTAGCACCTGGATCTTACGCTCGGACTGGCCTTCTTTTTGGTGATGGTATGTTGTAATCAAAAGTACCTATGTACCCAATGCCTACTGAAGCCCCTTCCAGAACCGAGATATAAAGTGTGCATCCCTCTCTAAGACGATGGAGTGTGGAACTCCATGAAAACATACATTATCTCAAATGTACTGTCGTCCCATATCATCAACGCAGAAGGTCTCCCTGATCAGTAAGAATTGAGCATCCTTTGTAAGCTTGTCGACAACAACCCAAATAACATCGTTCCCTCGAGGTGACCTCGTTAATCTGGTCATGAAGTCCATTGTGACATCATTCCACTTCCACTCTGGATTGGGTAACTGATGTGAAAGGCATGCTGGTCGCTGATGCTCTACCATCACCAGGTGACAAGTAGAACACCTTAAGATGAAACCAGCAATATCTCTCTTCATACCTGGCCACCAGTACTGGCGATGAAGATCCCGATACATCTTGGTGATGCAAGGATGAAATGCCTAAACTGAGGAATGGATATCCTGCATCAGCTCCTCGTGTATGTCTGTTGGCACCCATACACATCCCTGTAAACACAAGATCTCATCCTCTCCCACTATCCATCCAGGAAGAGGGTCCTCTCCTGACACACTCTCCCACAGGACTAAGCCTTCTGAGTCTGATAGCTTCCTCATCCGTACCTGATCAAGTAGTGTAGAGGTAACATCTACAGAAGATAGAAAAGTTTGTCCCCATCTGTCGTGCACCACCAGATGCATCTCAGAGAACAGAGTCATAAGATTCCACTCACTGCTGGCCTCCTGAACTACCTGAATCTGAGTTATCCTGCTCAAAGAATGTGCCACTGTGTTTCCCTTTCTCGGCGTATAGGCAAGGTGGAAATTGAAAGACTGATGATAATCGACGCAACTACACTGTCTCAGATTCAGATCATGCTATGTGAAGATGTAATTTAGACTCCTAGGTCGGTGAAAACCACAAAGTGCAATCCCAGAAAAAAATGCCACCAACAGCGTATGGCATGAACAACAACAGCTAACTTCAGATCGTGCATCAGGTACTTTCTCTCATGTGGCATCAACTGCCGAGACCCGTATGCAACGACTGTACCTCCCTGCATAAGCACATCTCCTAACCCGACACCTAAGGCATCACAATAAATAGTGTAGCTCATTCCTGGATCTGGAAAGACTAGTATTGGTGCTCACGTCAACCTTACCTTCATCTTCTAAAGGGATGATTCACATAAATTTGAACATAAGAACTTCACTCCCTTCTTATTCTGACCATTCAATGGTGCTTCTAGGCATGAATAGTTCTGAATGAAGCATCTGTAGTATCCAGCCAGCCCTAGGAAACATTGTACCTCAAAAACATTCATTGACTTCTCCTAGGAAACTACATCTCCTACTTTCACTGGTTCCATTGATACTCCTGACTCAGAGATGACGTGACCCAAGAAGTGAATCAGATCCATCCAAAAGTGGCACTTCGAGAGTTTAGAATAAAGCTGATGCACTCTCAGTGTACTCAGAATGATCTCAAGATGGGTAGAATGGTCATGTTGAGTGTGAGAGTACACCAAGATATCGTCCATGAAGACCACGACAAAGGAGTCCATGTAATGATGGAACACTCCGTTCATTAGTTCCATGAAAACTACTGGGGCATTTGTGAGACCGAACGACATGACTGTATACTCGTAGAGACCATACCTGCTCTTGAAGGTTGTCAGAGGTATATCTGATGGTATAACATGCAATTGATGATAATCAGACCTCAAATCGATCTTTGAGAACATAGAGGATCCTCAGAGCTGATAGAAAAGATCATCAATCCTAGGCAAGGGATACCGGTTCTTGACCATCAACTGGTTCATATTCCGATAATCCACACAAAGTCTAATGGTACGGTCTACCTTCTTCGCAAATAGGATAGGTGAACCCCAAGGAGAAGGAAACACACAATAATTACAAAACAAGACTACATGGTGTGTATAAAATCTACACGGTGTGTACTTAACTCTATTTCCCTACCCGTGTCTCCTTGCACGGCTATCCCACACAGTCTTCTTAAACTGAGACTACACGTCATGTGCCTGGTGGACACGGCCTGTAGTAGACAAGGTTTCAACGACCTGTGATGCTAGCTACACGGATAACTATATGGCTAAGGCTACATGGCGTGTTCCGAACAAACACGGCATGTACATAAAGATTGTTCCCAACCCGTGTTGTTGGAGACACGTCCAAGTACACGGCTGACCATTACACAACATGTTCTGAACAAACACGGTGTGTATGGAAGAAGATAACATAGACCCTTGTTGATAGTGACACGTCTGGGTACCTATAACAAGAATACACGGCGTGTTGCTATCCAACACGACATGTTATACTCGAGCTTCCCCGACCCATGTTGTTAGTTACATGACCGGGTACATGCTCAATACTACACGGAGTGTACCTACCATACACGGTGTGTTCCTAGCAATTTTCACAACTTGTGTTTCTTCTCACATAGTCAAAGACGTGTTTTAAAACTACACGGCATGTATATATAATGTACACTCCGTGTATTCTGGGTTTTTTTTCCAGGCAGTAGCTCTGAAACTGCACCAAATCCCATAAATCACAGAAAATAAGGCATGATGGTGCCAAATTCCGATCCATGAGGGCCCATACTCCCCGCGAATCAATGTTTTTCATCCAATACAGTCATATAAAAAGAAAAGCTGGTCAATGATCCACCAAAATCCTATTCAAGAGGCCCATAACACCTCAAGAATCAAAATTTGCTGTTCATTCAAGAAAAGTACATTACAAATAGTCCTATATCAAGAAGTAGAGATTCTATCAAATCGCCTATCACAAAAGCATGAAAAATCTACACAAGTCGATCACAAAAACATGCAATTGCTAATTCACCCTAGATGGCATGGTAAGAATGCATGGAATGTGATTTCTAACAAGTGTCTATATGATGCATGAGATGGAATACCCTCATCTCATCGTGTTGCGACAGAAATAGAACCGCAATAGAAAAACAACAATAACACAGGACAACTGAATCACTGTAGGTGAAATCATATCAACCATAAATCTCAAAACCAGAAAACATCAATAAATGAGGCAGTAAGGATTTTCCCTGTACACCGGGTAGCTACTCCTAGGAACAGCTTAACACCAAGTATCAGATCTGTCCTATCCCTAGATAAATCACCAAAATAGTAAGTCAAGGGAAAGGAAACCCTTTAATAACACTTGGTAATGTCCTGATTCAAGAAGCCACCCAGAGGTGCCCCGTGCCCGGTTCGCCACATGACCTCAAACGCATTTCCCCAAACGCCAAAGGCTGCTGACTATCAGCAAGGGCCTTGGTAAGTTATTAAGAAAACTATACCCTCATTTGGTAAGGTATACAAAGAAAAGATATTAACAGTAAATAGTGGAAGTAGTAAAAAAATGAAACAACTGAAACCAAACAGCGGAAGCAATGAATATATAGTAACGATGATAGTGATGCAACAGGTACAAGTATCTAAGGAAACCTGCAAACACAACAATGTGATGAAATACAAGTAAAAACAATGTACTAAAATAACAGAAACTCATGCAGCATCGCAAGCCTAAGCTTGGTCCCTTTCTCTCTAGCTCCACGAAATCAAGTACTGGAAGTCGAAGGGTGCTTGCCCTTATCTATACCTGCAACAACAATGTCTACATGGGCCCGAAATCATGTCACAAACAGGGTGTGAGATACAATCCCAGTAGGAAATCACCAAAAGATCTGTGCCTAATAGTCAATTAATGAAAGGAAAGTAAAAGTGTAGGAAGCAGTAAACAGAGAAGCACACAGCAGCTACAATCAACAGTTCTAGCATATAAAGTAAACAAGTAAACAACCAACAATAAGTAGAAAATTGGTAATTATCTGGGTAGCTCTCATAACCTAACACATATGGTTCAACCTACTAGTACTAGAAACCCTCAAGGAGGCACACACAGTCTCACCCCTCTGGTTTATCTAAGAGTAGACTTTCTGGGGAAGCACTCACCGTAAATTCCCCATATAGTCTCTTATCGTACTAAAGGATCTCTAGGGAAGAACTCAACATCTCATTCCCCATGTGGCCCGCATCGAGGAACTACAGACTCCCTGAGGAAGCACTCATCGTTAATTCCCCTTGTGGGCTTTCATC
Organism: Viscum album; assembly: GCA_963277665.1. NCBI lineage: Eukaryota > Viridiplantae > Streptophyta > Magnoliopsida > Santalales > Viscaceae > Viscum > Viscum album. The sequence goes on along the minus strand of OY728119.1, from coordinate 686,857,816 downwards.
GTATTAAAAGACACTCTAGAGAAGACCTTACGCCCATTCTCTCTGTGGTCTACTACACTAGTTTCTCACTTTCCAGTGTAAAATAAATATGCATAGTGTGTGTATCAGCCCAAGTAAACCTCATGAACTACTTGGCTATCAATCTAAGACACAACAGTATAATAGTATAATAGTTACACTATCCTACAACTAGGCATGGAAATGGGAAAACACAAAATAAGAAAAACATGAAAGGAGAAGAACGTGAATACAATATAGATTATCCAATTTTTATATCAATGATCTCTACTCATGAAGTCAAGCAAAGAAGACAAACAACTGGGGAGAAACAAGAAACCCACAATTCCTCGTTCAAGGGAATTGGTGGAATTTGCACAAAATATTCATAGACTTCTTACGAAAATGAACAAACCACCTACCTTGGTGCTAATAGATCGATATACGTGAACCACAACAATTTATTCCCCTTAGAACATCGAATATCTGAGAAGACACAAAAAATTCTCAACCCACGATAACTTGGAAACGAGGAGGAAACATGGAACATGGCTAAAGAAGAAGAGAGAACTCACCACTACGATTCCAACGCAATCAACGGTGATCGATTCAGATAATGGACGGAGGAACAGAAGCTCGTCGAAGATCCACAGATTCCTGGCTCTCTCGGATGAAGATACTAGAGTAGAAGAGCTTTTCGTCGATTAGGCGTGACCCCGGTCCGTTTCATGAAAAAAAATAAAGTACACAGCGTGTACATTTAGAGTACACATCGTATACTAGGTTTTTCAGTACTCCGCTTTTAGTAGCCTCCACGTCACCCCTACACACCGTGTGTGTGGCCCAGGCATGGCCAGCACACGGCTACGAGCTGGAAAAAAATTTCTACAATCTCTATTTTTCTCAAAATCTTCCAAAAAGAAAAGACATACCTGGAACGAAGATCTAGGTTATTAAAAACGATAGATTATGATGAAATATTACATTAGCACAATACAAATACAGTACAGGTAAGATAATGTAATTATTATGGAATTTGGTTGATGGGAGGTGAGAATAGAGAATAAAAGAATGGAATTTTGTAAAAAAAATTGAAAGAAAAGAGAAGGAATGTTCCCCTCTTGAGTAATCCTCCTTGAGAATATCCTTAAGGACTTTGTTTTTTTTGGACTTTTGGTGAGACCAGCTAGTCACAGACATGGGGAGAGGGGTTGGGAAGAGTATTTTTTATAATTTAGGCAAGGAATAAAGCTTGAGTGGTGCGGGAGGAAGAGGGGGTGAGGGGTGGTTTATATAGTGGAGTGGAGAGGAGTTTTCTTAATATTTTAATCATTAATTTATAATTTCCTCTAAAGACAATCAATAGTGAGTATTCCATTACCAAGAATAGTAATATATGCGTGTGGCTTCGAACCAATTGGGCATAAAATAGCAGATCATCAACTATGACTCAATAAATTCATTTATTTAGCATTTATTATGAATTATCAGATTTTTTATTCATAAAAAATTCAAGTATTTCAGAAAAATACCCAAAATTCACCCTACCGATTTTTCGACAAGTATTATCCAAAAATGAAGTCCATTTTTTCAAAATAATTTTATAAATATGATTAATGATATATTTAATTAAAATAAATATTTAATCGAAAAATATAAACAGTTAAAATATTTATCTTCATTTTTAAGGAGCCCAAATTAATTTATACATTCAAGGGCATGGATACCATTCATAAGGGTAATATTACTAGTCATAAGGATAAGTTACTATTCATAATTGAAGGTTACTATTAACAAAAATTTAAATGAATTCTATCAGACTCTAAATATCATCATGAACATTACCATGTATATCAGATTTTTAAAATTCAAATCCCAGAGTGGGAAAATTTATGTTTAATGGCTATATTAGGGATATCTCCTATATGTAACAATGTTTTGTTCCATATAGGCTCAGTGATTCATGAAATATAGGCTATAACTATAATTTATTTAAGAGAAACATACCATGAAGTGTTTGGGGTTCTACATTTTTCTCATTTGGGGGAGGATGATATGGATTAGATAATTCCCTTAACATAAAAACCACTCTTTATATATAATATGAAATGGTTATTATATAATAATTTCATATTATTATTTTCAATGACATTTAAGAAAAAATCAAATAAAATTATCATTTAAGGACATTACATGTTCTTCGAAAAAACTAATTTGAGTTTGAACCAAAAGCCTTCTTATATTGATTTAACACACTAAAAATGATTTCATAAAGAGTTATTTAAATTAATGAATTTATATGGGATATTATTACACAATATATTATTTTTTCGAAGTGTGGAAAAAGAAGGATATGAGTTTTCCTTTTATAAGCGGCGGGGAGGATGCCCATGGAATTTTTGAAAATAATGATTTCCATGCATGATTTTTTCATAAGAAGACTCTAAAATGAACCATTTTCCAAAATTATACGATATAATGTGGAAATAATACCATAAAATATGAATTAGATTTTTTTTCATTTTTATCCCTTTCCTTTTTATTATTACCCCAAGTAAACACATTTTTTACTCAACTAAGATAAATAGGTTTTATATTTTTCTCTATTAATTTTGGAAAAGATTTAAGTAGAAATTATTATCAAGATTAAATTATTATTATTTAAAATATGGAATATATTTTTATAAATCTAAATAATATATGATAAATAATTGAATTTCATATTAAACTTGTAGGTGAGTCTAAAAATTGTTTTCCAAAATAAAAACATTAAAAAAAAGAAAAATATTGTATACCCATTTTTTTATATTTAATATAATTATATAATTTAGTAAAAAAAATAATATAATTTTAATAATGTCACTTTTTAGATCATATGAAAATAAAAACTTATTATATATTTTTTAAACAAAAAAATTGTTTTAAAAAAATTTTTATTTTTCAATATTCATAAAAAATGGATCTTTTTTGAAATATCCTAAAAATTAATCAAAGAATAATTTTAATATTATTTTTTAAAAAAATAAATAAAATTTTTAAATAAATTTTCCAAATTTATTAAAAATTGATATTAAATTATGTGTATAAAGCCCAATTAAACCATTATTTAGAAATAATAGTCAATTTTCAAATAACAATTCTTTTTCCTTCATATAGTTCTTATTTGATTTCTTAATAAATAGATAAACATAGAATTTATTTAATAAATTCTTAAACCATATATTTTTTCATAAAAAAGTTAGTCATACTCCAACCCACCAACATAATGGTTGAGTTATAAAGACCAGGTTTAGATAAAAAAAATTTAATATAGTATCACATTTCATTAAACCTTAGTATTGTGTGCATTTAATGATATTGAATTTAATTTAAAAATATATATCATGTCCACTGAATGTGTAATTGAAACTAATGTTTTATCATTATCTATGTGTCTTTGAACCCTATTTCCCATAATGGGGTGACAATAAAGGCTTCGAGACAAGCCTGTTATATTTTTCCATCGATTTTAATTCTAATGAAATTTCAACATAAAGGATGACAATTTCATTTATTTATATTTATAAACTTCCAAATTTATGGATTATCTTTATGAAAATCACAGTTTAATTGTTATTTATTATTCAACTAAATTTTTTCTCAAAATTAAATTCTTTCTCGGTAGGTCAATTCCCCTAACATATTTATTCTTTATAGAGGATCAATTATAGTGAATTGGATGACATTTCATGTGAGTCTCAATAGTGACATAATAATCCTAAAAAGATTCATTATAAATATAAATAAATTAAAAATAATCAAAAATATATATTATGGTTTACATCCAACTAATATTTTTATATAATTTTTAAAAAATTAAATTCCATAGTTTCTTCAATTAAATAATAATGTAATGATAGATCCCACTTTAAAACATTTAATATAGTGATTTAGTAATTTTTCATTCACCTTCAAGTGTGGTAACTCATTCTTTAGAATCTCCACAACACCATGTCTAAATATTCAAAACACCTTGAAAGGTATCGAACATCGCACCTTGTTTTTACCATGGCACAAATACAAACATGAGGTGAAAAGAAACAAATTTTCTTCCAGGTGTAACTCCTAATTTATTATATTTTAGTCAAAACACATCATCAGATTCTTGTACAATTTGGTGTAATAATATTTCTCTATACTGATCAATTATAGCTCATCTTACTCTAATTATCATATTCATTCAGCTTCTCCTTCCTTCTAATTCAACAACATAACATCCCAATATGATTTTTGAACGTGATTGATTAAAAGGTGGAATGCTTCCCCACACACAAAACTGAATGTATATATTTCTATTTGTGTTTTTAGGCTATTTCATAATCATAGAATGTATCTTTGAATTTTATTCTCTATCATTTTCATCTATCATAGATGGAATTATCCATATTCTATTTGGACATGGGTTTATAGATCCTTACATGAACTCTTGTCATATTTGGTAAAAAGTAATAAAGTTGAATAGAATGGTATATTTCTCTTATAAATCTCTCAATAAAGGTTTTTCAAATTTTTAGTGGTTATTTTTAAATTTAATAAAATCTCTAATCTTAGAAAAATATTATTCATCAAATTTTTCTCTATCATTGTTATTTTGTAATAGGTATTGTTCACATAAACCAACATTTAGGTTTAATTTACTAAAATAATTATAAATGTACTGATAATAGTTTTATAAAAAAGAATCAAAAAACTTAACCCTTATACATCAAAACTATCAACCACTATAATGTGTTTATTTGAAATTTAATCACTCTTTACAATGTTTCTAGTACATTGGTAATGGTTACATGATGTCATGAATAGTTGAAAAGATTGGTAAAATGATTTATAAAATAATCCAATTTGAAATATCTTCTCTATTGTTCCATCCAAACTATTGTTTCCCCCACTTCAAAGGAGTTGAAACCCCCCAATATGATCTAAACATCATTATATAGCTCATTCTAATGAAATAATCTGTATGTATATTACATGATAATAAATAGATTATCCCAAATGTAATTTGATTTCTATCTATGGATTATTTTTTATTTTAGTATGTGAAATTTTCATAGATCATCTAATTTTTCATGATGTTATAAATATTAAAAAACCATGGTTATTTCATATAATCTATTATAAAAGTATATTTTTTTAAGAACTAAATTTTGATGTCTACTTCAGTATAATTACTTAAATAAGGTATTTTTATCTTCTACATATGATAAAAAATTAAATTCATCAAATATTTTTTATCCATTACCTTGTTTTCATACTTCTATAGTAAATAAATTTTGTGAATTAAGTGGCATTTATCATACATTTTTATTACTAAGTACTTCAATACTATATGATCAATTTAGACCACCACTTTAGGGAGAAATAAATATTATGTAAAAATATTAAAATAAAATGATAAAATAAAAACTATTTCTTCATTGTGGTTTAGTTGAATTTAATCACTATAATGTACTAGACAACAAGTATGTCAGATATAAAATCTCATCCATTATTTTCTTACGTACTAACATTACTAAGAAATCACATGGATTTCCCTATAAATCAAATTAATCCTCTTATTTTAGAGGTACGACAATTGGGGTAGTAACTATTATTGAAATTATTACATTTAATTCATCTATACAATTTTTATCAAATGGGAACTCTATATAATTATCGAGAATATGAGTAAGAGGTCATGTAATATGTAAAAATACATTTAAAATATTCATTATAAAATGGAATACACTAATAATATTTTATTTAACTTAATCATCATGTATTTAAAAAATTCTTTTATTACAATTATATTTGAATGATAAACTGATATCATGTCCTTGGGAATCCAGTGGCCAAATAAAATTCCATCCACTATGGTAAAATGGAAAGAAATTACTATTGAAAACAATATATATATTTATTATTTCATAATAAAACATCAATTTTTCCTAGTGAAAATTCAAATTAGGGGCCATCTAAACAAATTATCCATGAGTATATTGGAAATCATCTCCATCCCATGATAATGTGCTTCATGCACAACTAAAAATTAGGTGGTGAATTACATATGTCACAGAACATGTTTCAGTATGTGAAATTTATATAGGGAAATGTGAATATTAATTTTTCAAGATCTTCTAGTTATAATAAATATTTGGGATTTACTTGAGAATTTATCAAGAAAATAGTATTACTCCGTTCTGGATAACCATTCATATATTTGATAAATAAATTTATCTTGAAATTGATCAATTAATATTTTATCATTTAGTTTCCTATAATCATTAATAAATTTCTATACCATCAAAATTGGGCTTGATAGCTATTCCTAATCATTTTTACAAATATCAAAGTAATATTCTCACAACATAGAGTGGTATTACCCATTCACTTTCAAAAATTAGGTATATGATTTAGACATCCAAGTGCATCAACAATACATTTTCAAAACTTCTTTTATTGGAATATTCATCCTACATATTAGATGCCTTATCATGTTCCTTTAATATTCAATTCTATAATTTATAATTCAAAGAGAATGTATTATATCATTTATAAATAATAATATTCTCTAAAAAATGAGTTTCATTGGGTACCCAGAAGTCTCTTAAACTCTATCATTTGTAGCTTCACAATCAAGGTGGTCTATTTGGAAAATATTACCTTAATAATAGCTCCACTTCTATAAATTATTCCCAATGCCTATTTTATCCTCCATATATTCTTTTCTTTTCTGTTTATTCATTAATTATTTCGGTCATGGTTTTTGGTTCCTCTCCCTACATCTTTATAACCCCAAAGACTTATTCAACAATGATGATTTAAAGGAAATTTCCATGTATATATCATTACATCACATCATCCATAAAATCATAATATATATTCTACTCTCTATCCCATAAAAACAATTATTAATGATTTGAATCAGTGACAACATTTTCTATAGTCAAGGAATGTTTACCAAGGTTGATCGGTACATGTCCTTATTTTTCCATATCATGATTGATAAAATTATAAGTGAATAATAATTTTTCTCTTTCACTAGGAAATATTCTAGATTATTAAATTGTTCAATTAACTTATTGGTGTTCAATTTGAATAAAAACTATTATGGTATTTCAATTATGTATACCAATCTTCTTGAAAACATTAATCAAAATAGGGTTAAAAATTTTACATATGTTATAAAGGGAACATCTGAAAGAAAATTAATAGTGTATAGAATGAAATGTTAAGAAAATATCAATGTTTTTGTTCGTTTCTGTTTTTATTTACAATTTATCAATCTACCATTGAATAAATCACTCCCAAATACTCTATTTTGTTCTTAGTCAAAGGGAGTTCCATTAGGAACATCAGATATGCTATCGTTAGAAAGAATACTTTTATGAACATAATATTATTGAGAATGTTATTGAATATATCTATAAAAATTTTATATTATTATTTAACAATTATTCATATCATCTCATCCACAAATTTAATAGTTCAATGTTAAGGTTTCACTTCACGAGGATTTTATGTTCCCTTTCGTTCCTAATTGATTCCACTAATTATTCTTTACTATATTCTTTGTTTTCTTCTTTATTTCCTTCCTTAGCCTCTTCATTTTCCATCATAATTTCAGATACCTTCTCTTATTTGGTATCCATATCCTTTATCTCCCATTCACTTATTAATTTAATATTCTTTTCTTCCACCCATTAAAATTTTATGTTACTTGATAATGTATCTAGTGTCCTCTCAAGAAAAGGGAAATTTTTCCATTTAATGATCAAAGTTCAGGAACAATTTTTGGTGGTTCATATCATAGGTATCATAATTTTTTTTTAATCTTCCTATACTTTTGAGTGGAATAAATCAATTTTTTGAAAGTTATTTTCACACCAATTCCATAAAAGTTTTTTACTCTCCAAAAACATTTGGATGAATGTTTTGTGGTTTTAGATGTTGTAAAAATGTTTTCCATATGGAATGACATTAATTCCAAATATGATAAGAGTATTACTTTACACGAGTACTACCCAATGTATTTTTTGTATAGTTTAGATTTTTTTCCTAACATTTTTATTTAGATCCTTGTTTTTTGTTTACTGGTTGAACTTTTCCAATAAATATACTTTCAAAAAGAGTAAATAGATTTTTATAAAATATAATTATCACTTTATAGTTTTTATATTCCATAGTCCTCTTATAAATTCTAAAATTATTATTTACCTATATAAGAATCATAATATAGATTTTTTTATTTTTTTTATTTTTCTTACTTGATTATGAATATCATGAAGTGCTCCAATTGCTTAAAATAATATCTATTTGGACTAATATCATTATTGTTTCCTATTATTGATTAATTAATAATTTTGGAGGTCCATATTCTCCATTATATTATGAAATAATATTATAAAATTAATAAAATATTTATTTTATGGGTATGGTATTTTCTATATTAATCCTCCTCCAAATATAAAATCAATCTCTGCATGGGAATTAGGCTGAAAACAAAAGAAAGATTTTTTAATAAAATAAATATAAATCATCACCCTTTTATGTGGAAATTTTCTTAACAACTTTATAAATTTATCCAAAGACTCGTAAGTTTATTGTTCATCGTGTTGAGAAAAACATTTGATTCTGAATATATATATTCATTATTTTTACCAATGGGAAGTAATTATCTTGAAATCTCTGGTCAAGGTCACCCCATGTGGGGGTCGAAATAAATGGTAAGGAATATTTATTTATGACTATCCTTTAGGGTTAAGGTAATTTTTATTAACCATTAAACCTCATTAGACACCTCAATTTTTGATAATATATCCCTAATCATGAATAAAAATTGAGTGTTTCCTATTAGGGTCTTCACTTTTGAGGCTAGATAATTTCCTAATGTTATATATAATTTTTAATGGACAGGGATTCAGCTCATAATATCTATCTTATTTTGATGTACTCATAATTCTAGGGTTAATCCATAAATCGATGAGTATCTATTATTAGTAAGAATCATATCTTGTTGTGTATACGGATCTTTATCTTGGATGTTTTCTAACATGAAATTCAAATCATGAGGGGAATAATCATTCATAATGGATCTTCAACATTGAAATTTTTATTGATCATGGCATTAATGTTCATTGGTTTAGTGTTATCTAAACTCATTGATCATGTCTCTGCGTTATTCTTTGTCCACATAATCACATTAAAGAAAATGAATATAACTCATTTTCATGTAAAAGTTAATATATAATTGAAAAAATGATAAAAGGAATCATTTTTTCCAAGAAATTTTTATTGAGATTTATAGTAATTTTTATATGAACTTGACCCCTACAATGAAACTTTTAGACACCCCAGTCCATTATCACATCCAACAGAATTTTATCACAATACAGAATTAATTTTTATTTCCCTTTTACTACTCAATGTACTAAATCTTATAATATTAATTAAAATTTAATGGTTTATCTTGTGATAATAGGTCTAATAAATCCTATCATAAGGGATTATTCATAATTTTTGTTTCTAAAATTGAGAATCAAAATTAAATAAATTTGAATCAAAATTGAGAAAAAAAATCACTAAGAAATTGAATATTTATCAACATAATATAGAGAGGATGAATCAACTTCAGTGAATGGGTTTTAACAAAAAATATTTTTTCATTAAAATATAGATTAATTTTTTTATTAAATGTTATTTTATAAAATATCATTCAATATTCACACATTGAGTTTCAAAAAACAATAATATAATTCATACAATACCTTAATTATAATGAAAGAAGTTGATCTAATGTACATCATATAAAAATATAGACATGAAAATTTAAAAGAATGACTACCCAAATAGACTAATTCTTCCATAATACATTATTTATCCTCCCTTAATATATAATTATTTAAAAAATAATAATAATAAATGTTAAATTAATCAATCTCAATATGATTCACATCCAAAATATCCATCCACATGTAAAAACAACCAATTTAAAAATATCACTAACCTACTACTATTAATTTAATTTTCCTTAAGAGACAACTAACATATGATATAATTATAATTCCTCATGAGTAAAGACTTCCACTTAAGATATATTAATGAAATGAATGTTTTAGGAAAAATTGAATCATTATTTTAAGAGAATCAGATAAACATAGTAAGAATTCCAAACATCCGACCTAGCAATGCATAAAGAATTTATTCTCCTCATATATCTTATACAATTTTAGTAATCATCGAAAATTTGTTCTCTTTTTAAAAATTGTATAACCTGAATTATTTACACATCTTAGATAAATAATAGTGGATTGTGGTATGTTATGGTATGTAGGTTGTATCTTAAATATATATCTCTAATACTTTTTCATATGGAAGCCATTATCCCAATGAAAATGTAAGTATTATGCGATTACTATCATATCTCAATCTCTGTTAAAATTTGAATCCATGGATATCAAGGTAAAACATTAAATATTTTGGGTACATAAGAAATTTCATATTAAATCCTCAACCTATTTCACATGTAAAGAGGGTTCATAAAAAATGAAATTTTGATGTTTCACTAAAAAATACTTATTTCCATGGATGATGCATAAGTTGTATCATTACAAAACGATTCAATGTTGGATGAATTTATTAAATTTTATACAAACATAGATTTATTAAATGAGGGTACTCACCATATTGAAATTAATTCTAAGAACATTCCACTTATTCACATGTCAATTATTTATTATAAATAGATTCTAATAATGGTGTTAACGTCCTGAACTAAATAGACACCCGAATAGTGCTAAATGGGCCAGGAGTTACTGACCATAGGTGCACCTCCCCAAACGCCAAAGGATTCTCACTATTAGGGAGGTTGTAAACAGTTATATTGGGGAGGATATACAATCTTAGAGGAAATAAATTATAGGTTTGAGTGTAATAATAAAATATGAGACTCATCATACTCGAACCAGACCCACATAGGGGATGCCCAATCAATTGCAGATAAACTAGATCCAGCAATATAGTGACATGTGTAATGGAATTCAAACAATAAAGAATGCTAAAAACAACTTATAACAACTATTGAAACCACAAATCATACATCGAAAATAGTTCATACATGTAAATAAACACTAGAGAACATGGATAACCAATAGTAGATATGAAATAATGTAAGAATATTGATACAGGGATGAAATAAAAATGAAGTAACCTCTTTTTAGGCATGACCTTAGGGTCCATACTATCTTTATGCAACAGTTAATATGATCCAGATCCTGAAGCTGATTTATTTTCTAGATGTAAATATATAAATTGTACATGTGTCCTGAAGGGTTTGTGTAGGGTGTGACATAAATCCTTGTAGGATAGCAACCAATATCATGTACCTTGTATAGGTGTTTGATCATGCATGAATTTATATGAATAATAAACAGTAAGATGTATAATGTAAACACAACATTCAACAACCACCAGGGTGCGTCTCCTGCTTTGGAAACGCCGAAATCTCAGTATTGTAACAGAGCACCAGGTGCTTCTTGACACCGCATGTCTCATGTACTGAAATCATAAAGGCGTACCCATGTAATTGTAACACAACACCATGTGCCTCTTGAAACCTTGTGTCTCAAGTACCAACATTTTGTAGGCACGCCCAAACTGTAGTAACATATCGCCTTGTTCCTCCTAACACCTTGTCTCTCAAGTATCGACAACCCATAGGCACACCCAAACAATATGAAGGCTCCTCAACTTCCATGTGGCTTCTATGAAAAGTACCAAAAAACCATAATCACTTACATGGAACTACAGGGGCCTCTTTTCACATGAGTAGTCAAAACCACCTCATCGTAGAGTCATTAATGTGCACATGACCCAAATCATTGTTCAGTGGTAATCATCATATTTATAACCCAATCCACAACATCTCTGGCACCACATTCACCTATTACCATGCTGCTCAGAAACTGATGGCCTTGAAATCAATGTAACTCGGGTCATTCACAAAATGACAGTGACAAAACCTCAATCTGAAATCAATTATTCCAAATCTCATGGTCCAACCTCCCAAATAGTCATGGACAAACCCAAAACAACCCAAAGTTTGCAGCATATTCAATATCAATATTCACATATATTTAATCACAATAATCACTCTAAACATGAAAACTAATTTAAATATTTGTATTGCACTAGAATTGTGATGTCCTATCACAATACTGAGATATTGAAATCCTCTAACAACATAATCCTAAATAAACATTTTAAATTCAGCAGCTTAATAAAAAATCAATTATAACCATTTTGGAACCCCCCAAAAAAATGCCTCATGTGAGGAATGGCCTCTAATCCAGCCTCCCTCAAGCATAACAAGATAAGGGAATGCCCAATGAAAATCCATAAGGCATGAGATCATTTCAATGTAATGAAACATGGGGATCCCTCAATACCTGATGTTGCACTAAAAAGGTGCCACCCACAAATGACCAAGAAAACAGAAAAAATGGTTATGAACCTCCTACTTTAGACACGTAGATGTTGGAAAATCTGATATCAAGCTCTAATTTGAAGGTGATCTTTGTAGAACTATATCTCTAAAAATTTTAGAAATCTTACTCAGATTGAAACTGTGGGGTGTGAAGAAAATGAACCAGAACGAGATATGGAGCACAGGTTAAGCCTTCCTGATGCAATCTGGCAGCCACCAACGGATTTAATAATAGGCTTCTAATGAATAATCTGAGAGATGAAATTATCTTGACCTCTCAAAGCATCACAATTCAAAAATGGGGAAGAATAAGATGTTTTCAGAAATGAGAGGTGTGATCTCCCAAATAAACAACTAAAAATAAAAGTACACAACATGTATTAATGAGTAGTCATAATGTAGTATCTTGTCCTTACTCTAAATAACATGGGTTTCCAGGTCATCACATTGATTAGAAACATCAGATGAATCAACACATGGCTAGGACTCAACTGATAACTGGAAAGTAAAATACAAGACATGTTCAGGAATGCTATATGTAGTGTAGTACATTATTTTTAAATATACACCACACTACATGTTTTAATTTAGCACATGGTTAGTACATGCCTAATATATAAATAGCTTGTACTATGGAGTATATAGGGTGTAGCCTAAAAATTTTCAATAACTACCTAGTTTCCCTTATTTTTATAAAAAACTACATAGAAAGTTAAATAAAGAGAAAAATGTACCTTAATTTAATAACCATGTTCTTACAAACTTCTACCCATAAATAAATTTTCCCCGAATTTCCCTTACAAGGGTAGTGGTGAAAAATCTATCAAAGTATGACACAAAACTCCAATAAAAAAAATTTATAATGACCTATTTCTAGACTCATGGTCCTCTCATGATGCATCATCAACCCTACACCCTGTCAGGTGCCCCCTGTGTCATTCCCAGCACGCAAACGTATCCCACACTTCATCGGTGTCCACCACTATGAGGTTCATTGTCACCTTGACACTCAAATCAAAACCCAATACCTTGAACCTCAAGTAACATACATCCTTGATTCCTTGATTCCCACAACAACTCAATTATTCCACACCCTCCATTCTCATGATGTCTAGAATCTCATAAATTTATAAAAATAAATCACACACCTGAAATGATGCTAATCCCACTGAATAGCATCTAGTCAGTGCACATATATCATGTGCACCTTGATCACTCAAAATGGTCATGACATAACAGTCCATGCCCACAAGAAAACAACAAAAATCAGAATCACGCCTGTGGTGTACCTCTGACTATCATCGGCTCTCCATCGTTCTCACCCTCTAGTAGTTGCACGGTGTGCACCTGGATTGATGTATGACTTCCTGATTCCGGACCTCCCTATGGTTATGCTCCAGTCACTAAACACTAACCCATCAGTTGGTTTTGTTGTCTCATCCACATCCTCTGCGTGAAACTAAGAATCAACCACCGCCACCTAACACTGATCTTGAATCAACCCCAGATGCAACCATCTTTCCTGTTCCCTACCAGATAGGTGTCCATGAATAATTCCTATTGATCCTCTCTAGATTTCTGACCTTTCCAGATTCCTGGTACTCATTTGGAGTCCTATCACACCAATTCCATACATGACCTGTATTCCTACTATAAAATAAAACCACTGATAAACTGCCACAAGGTGCTCTAGCTGAGTCCTTGGCTTGACTTCCCTATTGGAACTCATCCTAATATTGCTTCCTCCAATCTGAACCATCACCTGAAGCCACCAACCAGCTCAAACGGGACATGTCTGTCATGTTCACCTCGGCTATAGGTGCATGATTCATGACCTAAGAGAACGAGGTAAACCTAAAAAAATTTACCTATACCATAATGGTGTGTTGTAATCAATATTCGATGTTCCTCACCATCGAGGTGTCATCACTTACCATACCTAGTGCAAAGCAAGGCAGCTCAATGAAAGTAATTTCATAGTCCATGACAAATATGACACCCTTCTTAATGGTTAAGAACTCATGATATCTTTCTACCCTCAGCATCTATGGGATAAAGTTCCCAAAAAAGTGTCCTCAATGTCCTTCCAAATGATTCCCCCATGATTACAAGCATACACCTACACATACCACCAATGCTCCACTAGTCCTCTCAGCAAGTCTATCACCAGCATGACCCTCCTCCTTTGTGGCATCTCAAGCTGCTTAAAGATCATATTCATGCTCTCCCTCTAATTTTCATCTACCTGTTTAGCACACTCAAACTGAAAAAGAGGTGGGTTCTATGACTGTAACTCCCACATCAGATATGCCATATAGGTATTTATACTCTATGCACCTCTTTCAATCCATTGAATGACACATACAAGACATGTTGGAAGCTGATCATCGATCCACGACCAGAACTCTAGGAATCATGGCATCTACTCTACCTAAACCGGATCGAAAACATGATCATGTCCCTGAGTCTGCACTTGGACCTCATCCTCTACATGCTCCTTAGGTTTCAGAACCTGATCATGCTCCTATGGCACCGTACCGTCACTCTCTTGACATTCCATCGATTGATCTAGGAGGAACCTATTGAATACCATTAGTGGTCAGAAAACCCCCAAAAATATCAATATATATATATATATATATATTTATATGAATATTTATTTCACATTACATGAGGGTTCATGAATAGAGAGCTCCACCCTATGTGGTGATGTCCTCTGAGCATGTCCCTCCCTATTTAGTGTTGGGGGGATCTTCGCTTCCTCAACCTAATGATTGTCACTTCCTACCTTTATCAGATACCGATTTCATTCCATCATTCCATCAAATCTCTCTATCCCCCGATGTTTCTGAACTCTTTTAATGGTTTCTACGAATCTCGATCTCAGATCAGGAGTTCACTGATGATTCCTCCCAACTGAATTTGACATTGGTAGCATGATTCAAGAATAGACTTCCATTTGTGTATCTCTTTGACTAATACATGTTCTATTATTGGGATTTATAGGAGAATTCCACAATAGGCATCCTCAACCCGAAACATATTATGATTCATTTTTCATCAAAAGTAGATTTAATTCTATCATGGTCATCTACTCCATGATCTTACGATGTGCTTCATCTCTTCTTCTTCATATGGACATATGATTACCACATGAAGCACGATTATATGACCCTGACAAGTGGGTTAAGAATTATAGAACCAACACTCCCATTATTGAATCCATCTAGAATTCGTCTACTAGGGAATCTAGTCAGTCGGTATCATTACTACAAAAGTAAGGGGGTTTTGTCCGGTCCCACTGAGGATTTTCGTTGAAGTGGTCATATCCAGATCTTTAGTAAAATCTTTTTTCAATGTTGTGGGTGGGGAGTTTAGATACAAAAAATTCATTGTGTATAAGTCCATACTTGAATACTACTCCCAGTTATTATTGATTTCACATCAGATAAAAATGTATATAGGTAGATGGGTTGTTCCATAGGAAACTTTGGATAAACAGGATGAGATACTATTTTTCCCATAGTAGGGGAATCCTGAATCAGCCAGTGGGGAGCCAGAAAGGTCTATCTCTGTCCATGACTGAATGTTATTTTTAGTTAATATCATGAAAAGCCAAATTACACTTCATGGAGGGAAAAAATAGTGGAGGCAAAGAGAGTCTTTCCGAACCACATTAACACACTCCAATGGAAGAGAGTTAAGGCTATTATAAACCACCAGAGTCTCCTCAGATCGGCCCCAACGAGCCAACGCATCAGCCGCAAAGTTGGACTCCCTTAGACTATGGTGAACCATCCTTCCCTGATTGGTCCCTACTTTACATCTACGATAGACATACTTTAAATCCCAGGAGATGTCATGATATCTGTATAGAGATCTGACCAGAACCTCTGAGTCCGATTCCACTTCCATCACCAGTAGCCCCTTCCTCCTGCATACCATAAAACCTAGAAGAAGGGATCTAAACTCCGCACCCAAAGAGTTACCAGGTCTATAATAATCACCGAAGGAAATAAGCACCGAGCCCCAGTAGTCTCAAAGCAAGCCACCGACCCCCATAATTCCTCCCACACAGGAACCATCCACACTCAGCTTCCACCCATGTTCTGTCCATGTTAATGTAGTGTTGGGTACTACAGAAAAGGAAATAGAGATATATTTGAATACGAGTCTTGATGATGTATTTCATAGATAGAAATGTGACATGGGGGTGTTCAAGTCCGTAGTGGTTAGTGTGCAGCATGAAAGGGATGAACCCCCCCGGCTGTAATGAGAAGGTGAGGGACTGCTCCATGAGGGACCAACAGGTAGGTTCTTTAATTGAAAAAAAAATTTCTGGGTGAGGATCACAACTGAGATGCATTCAAGTCTTGGGTAGGTGGGGTGTAATATTGAGCTTGGTAATTTGTTTGAGGGATTGGTAAATGTGGAACCAATTATAGAGAAGGATCAGGTTCAAGAACAAGGAACTCATGATGATGGGGGGTCACCTGATCAGATTTCTATTAATGCTGATGATATTTTTCATGATAGAAAAGTCTCATGTCCATGGAAGAAGAAAAATCAATGAGGAAATAAGGAATGGAGAATGGATTATTCCTATATACCACTCCAAAGGGAAACTCAATCTGTCGAACATTAAATTGAAAAAATCTATGAGGGCCATGTATCTCAATATATAGTGCTTGAGGATATAAACATCCAACCACAATTTATGGGGTGTTGTTTTATGCAGCCAGATGATCTTTTCATGCCCGTGTAGGACATGAGGGACGTGGTTCCTAGAATTGATTTACATACTGATCGTTCTGAGGCACAAAAGTAGGTAAAAGTCTCTTTTAAAGATGTTGTTACAAAATATCAAGGCATTACCTCTAACCCCCCCTCTAGAGGAATCTGTGGAAGGACTAATCTAATACACAAAATACTATTATTACCTGATATTCAATGTTAAGTATGATGGATATTAAGGCATTAAAGTACTTAATTCATGGTATTTCTCCTTCTCAGTGGGAAATTCATGAACTTGGCTGTGATAATGACACTTCTTACTATGATTTGTAATTCGCTTCATGTTTGATGTTGGAAAGGTGTCCTCGCCATCATCTACAATAATTTTACTTTATTTTAATAATTATTTATGTTCTTACCTATGAATACTATTGTCGGGATATATATGTGTGTGTTTGTGTGTGTGTGTGTGTGTCTATATAACACATATATGGAAGGAAGTAAAGAGGGAATGCATAAAAACTACCCATACTCTCCCCCCTCGCAACCATACCACATGGAATCCCAGTCTTAAGGCCTCCTTACCCACCCTCAAAAATGTCAATTATCAAAAGTACCTTAGGTTATGCCCGCCTTGACAACCACCTTTCCCTCAAACCAATTACTGAGTATCCCATTTCTAACAACCCCACTGCCTCAAACCAATGTCTAGGATGCCCAATCCTGGTGATCAATATTACCTCTATCATAGTACATGCTTTACCTTGTATGAGGAATGACCAATCTCATTCCACATAAAATTATACATAAATATAGCATGGAATATTACATTGAAATAAACAAGTACTTCTTTTAGGAATTTCACCTTTCACATTTAAAAAGCATCTATACCATGGAAATTGAAATTATTCACATGGTATTGTCACATTACTAGGAATAATAGTA
Organism: Viscum album; assembly: GCA_963277665.1. NCBI lineage: Eukaryota > Viridiplantae > Streptophyta > Magnoliopsida > Santalales > Viscaceae > Viscum > Viscum album. Next base: position 686,839,638 of record OY728119.1, on the reverse strand, counting down.
TATATTTAATTGATATACCTGAACAATGTTCCTATAAAAATCCATGTTTACTCACCTTTCCATACCAGGAAAAGTTCCAATTCGTTCTCCCTTACCTAACTGATTCAATGATCACATATCACAACCAATTATATCACACACCAAGTGATCCACCATGGCAGAAATCATATAAACTATAATATACGATAAGAAAACCAGTAATTTTCACCCATGTAAACATGGTCCATCCACCACACCTGGACTTACAGGTACCCCAGCACTATCTAGAAACCTAGTTCAAATAACAACCTATCTCTAGTATACCACATCACAAATAGTTAAACCAACAAAAATGAAAAGGCAGTCTGAATCTCATTAGCGATCAGCCAAAAACTGCTACTAAATCCCGTTCATGAACAACCTCATCTAATACCACTTTTTAACGTCCTGACCTGAACAACCACCCGAAATATGCTAAATGGGCGAGGTGTTTGTTACCTTAGGCGCACCTCACCGGATGCCAAATGCTGCGAACAAGTTTTGAGGGTGTAAACAAGAATAGTGGGGAGGTAATACCCTCTCCAAGGAAATAAGGTATTGATCTGAGTATAATAATAAAATAAGAGACTCAACAGACTCAAAGTAGACATGCATAGATGAAGCACAATCATGTGCAGATAAACCAGCCAAAGCAATATAGGAACATTTACGGTGGGATATATACAAAACATCAAACTGAAAACCACTAATAAGAAATATTAAAAAATACATGCATTTATAAATGTTTTTACATATAAATAAAAATTGTCACCCTTGGTTATCCCATAGTTACTATGAAATAAAGTTAGCACGTTGATACTGGAATTAAATCAAAACAATGCGAACTCCAGATAAGCATGACCTGAAGGTCCATACCATCTCTATGAAACATGTAATATGATCTAACTCATGAAGTTGAACTCTTTCCTATACATAAATCCATAATGTTTATGCACATTCTAATGGACCCGTTTATGGGGTGAGATGAAAATTAGTATGATACCACCCAGGGGTAGAAACCTAGTACATGTGTTTATGTAGGCATGAATTTTTTTAGAGAAATCAATAGTACGATGTATAATGTAAACACATCCTCCACTGGTTCAAATCATCCACTAGGGAGCGTCACCTGCTTTAGCCAATGCCGATATCTTAGTCACGTAGCTGGGAACCATGTTACTCCTACCACTGCATGTCTCAAGTACTAACATCCCAAAGGCACAACCAAAGAATATAAACCTAGAACCATGTGCCTCTTATCACCTCATGTATCAGGTACTAACACGCCATAAGCACAACAAACAAGTGGAAACATGGGACCATGTGACTCATGAAACATCGTGTCTCAAGTACCGATATCCCATAAGCACACACAAGAAATATTAAGGATCCCCAACTTCCACCTGGCTTCTACGACAAGCACCCCCAACCCATAATCAGCTAACCAAAACTACGAGGGCATCTACCCACACAAGTTGTCAAAACCACCTCATCATCGAGTCATCTATGTCCAAACGACCCAGATCATAGGTGAGCAGTAATCAACAAATTTATAACAGAAGCTATAACCTCTTTGGAATCTCATTCCCCTGTGACCATGTCACTAAGAATTTGATGTCCTTTTCGTCAAAGTAACTCGGGTCACGCCCACCATGACCGTGACACTACCTCAATCTGACATCCATGACACCCAATCATGTGGTCCAACCATCCAATAGATTGGGCCAATCCCAATACAACCCAAAGGTTCCAGAATTTGAAATATCAAGAATCACATATATTTAATCAAAAGAATCTATCTAAATTGGAAAAACTATTTAAAAATATTAATTTCACTAGCCATGTGTTGTCCCATACCAGTACCGAGGACTGGAAAGTCTCTAATAACTTAATCATACTTAAACTTCTTAAACTAATCAGTTTAATTAAAAATAATCAATTACAACCATTTGGAACCCCTATCTAAAATTCCAAAAGTGATCCATAACATCTAACCCAACCTCTCTTAATCATAACAAGTTAAGGGAATGACAAAAAACATTTTATAAGGCATATATTAAATTGAATATTTTGAATCATGGGTCTTGTTCAATAACTGACATTGCACTAAAAAGATACAACCCCCAAAATTACAACCAAAACATAGGACAAGGTACACACCACCAAACATAAACTCATAGAAATAGGCACGTCCGATATCGAGCTCCAATCCAAATCTAATCTTCCTAGATATATATTTCCAACAAAATCAAACAATTCTAATATGATGAAAACTGTGGAATATGAGGAAAAGGATCAAAAAATGGGTTCTTGGGTTTATTCTTCTTAATGTGATCTTCTAACTACCAAAATATTAATGAATGGATATTAGATGAAGAATCTTGGTGAAAAAACATTCTCGGCCTCTTGGAGCATCATCGTCTGAAAACGAGGAAGAAGAATATGTTTTCATAAATGAGACACGAAACTCACCTATATGAATGAATAAAAATAAAATTACATGGTGTGTATTAAGGAATATGCTTCATGTATACTCTTTTTCTTACTTTGACTCACATGGGATTCAAGATCATCACATGGATTAGACGCGTCACACGGATCAACACAGGGCTAGGACTTAGCTGTTACATAGAAAGTAAAATACATGATGTGTTATGAAACTATACACGCCTTGTAGTAGATTATTTTTACATGGTCACTACACATAATGGACTATGTTTGAACACTTTCAGTACATGCCAAACAAACATAGGGTATGTACTATGGTGTATATTCCGTGTAACTTGGAAATTTTCCAAAACTACCATATTTATCATATTTCCCCAAAACCTAGCTCAAAATAGAAAGAAAAAGAAACTGGTAACATAAAGTAATAATCAGGTTATTACAACAGTTAACATACAAATAGTATTTTTAAATTTATTCTAAGGTTGTTTTATTACGGTTTGATGAAATAAATTTATATCTTGGTTTGTTCATTAAATTCAATTTAAACGTTACATTGAACTCATGTCTCACTGGTTTTACTTATTATGACATTATTTTTCTATTACCTTGAAATTTTATAAAACACTTATTCAAAGTCTCAATAATCTTCGTTCTATGAAAATCCACAAAAACCAACAACATAATTATTTTATTTTATAAAAAAATAAATGATAAGTATAGCCAAAATAGCATGAAAATTTATGTATCATTCAAAACATTAAATTAAAATATGATATGTTCTGATCTTCCCCTAGAATACATGATTTTTCTTAGTGGGTTGATCATTAAACACTACTATGGTATAAGTTAATAAGTTTCATAGAAAATATAGCTATATTATGGGGAATCATATATAATATTTATCATGTATAGACAATTTTTTTTACTTATAATCCTTTTTAGTATATGGTTTTGTCATGCATGCCCATTGTTTGGCACCATGATATACTATGGAATATCTTGGCACCAAATAGACTTGTGAAAAAATGTGAAAACATTGGTTAATAATAATTGAATTGGTGTCTGGGTTAATATATGATTACTCAAAGTCAAAGGTAAAGTATTATGCGAAATTAGTTATTTACTTTAAAATATGTACACTGCTATATTTTGGATTGTTTTAGCGCCACTATCTGCAGTGATTTGATGAGGTTTCTCCCCACACATTCAATTTCAAACTTGTTGGATTGAAATACCTTATGGCTATTCTATAAGTTGTAGTATAGGTGTTATAAATGATAAACATGAAGTATATTGGTGGTATTTTAGAGATTGATTAGATCTTTTGCTGTTTTTCCCAATTATTTGTTTTTATGTTCTTCCTTTTGTTTATATTTAATTAATGTTCAATTGAGTGGGTGATCATAATTTAAATATGTATTTATAACCATCATGGTACCATTTTTAATAGCCTATGTTTTTATAGTTTTATTGTAATATTATAGATTTAATTCAATTTTGTTACTTTTTTCATTATATATGGTTGTGGTTGACTATATATTAATATTTTATTAAATATTGTTGGGAGCAGAAGTTTAATTTCGTTGGTTACAGACTATTATTTGGACTAGAAACCATTATGAATATTGGTGGATTCCACTGCTGTTATGTGGCGCCACTGTCATAATAACAATTTGGGAGACCGAATTCTGGGAAATATACTCTATTTACACTAATCATTAATTTATTAATCAAATTTTAGTTAATAATTATATATGAAATTTGTACTAATTTTATATGTAGAATATTTTTTAAATCATTAGAAAATATTCATTTTATACCCCTTATAACAATGTAATGTCAGTTTTTAGTATGATGGATTTAATGTTCTTCCAATGAGTATTTCATGAATAAGGGGAAATAAATTCTATATCATTTTTCAAAATTAAATTAAAATATTCTCACAAAAAAATGTCCATTTAAATTGAACACTATTCATTAAAGGATATTCTAAATTTGAATGATTTTCTTATTTAAAATTTTATTAAACACAATGTATCTTTTATATTTAATATAATTCATGGTTAAAAAATGTATCTATATATTTATCAATATATTTTTTGAAAAAAAAATTCATTTTTATTCTAATTTAAAAATTAAAACACTTTTATTTATTAGAAATACTTATAAATTTTTATTGAGAATTTACATTATTTTTTATTCTTTTTTATTTAAACATTAATAATTTTTTATTGTTAGATGTGATTAAGAATGTCCAACAATATATCTTGGAATATTATATTCTATAGTATCTATATTATTTTTTCACATATTATCTTAATGTAATATTAAGACATAAACTAATCATCAATATGATAAAATTTTATATACATTACTAAATTTTAATATATTTATTGTTGTGGTGGTTATAAATTTGGATTAAAACATATATAATGTTAAATAAAAAATTTATTTTAATTCTTTTATGAAATTTTCTATTTGTGAAATAAATTTTGTGATGACATACATGATTTTTTTTCTTTTTGCATCCATATCCAAATTGAATCCCACATATTTTTTACATTGACAACACATCATGTTTTATTCTCCCAATACATTATTGAGACTTTTAATTTCATATTCAATATCATAAAAGTATAATTATAATTATTTTATTATTCTTATAACAAACCATATCAAATAACATAAAGTTTGAGTAGACTATCTGTTGACGTCGTCCATTCCCCCTAATCACCAAATTATATTAATAAGTGATTTGGGAAAAAAATATATAATAGGGGAATCAGTTCCCTCTTATAAAATAATCCATAAGTGATATTTGATTAGACATTTAAAAATTAAATAAGATGACATCTGAAAACATGAATATTTGGGTGCCTCAATAATAAACTAATGAAGTATTGATTGAATGTAGGAATCAATTAAACCAATATATTATTAATAATAAAAATTAACAAAATTAATAGTGAAAAAATAAAATTGATCCTTATGTTGACAGTTTTCTCTAAAGAATTATATCAGCCCAACCACCAATATTTATGTTTTCATTAATCACATTACTATCTCAATGAATGAAATATTCATTTCACCTGAAAATGAAACAACAAAATAAATCTACAAATACATCAATATGTATATTCACATAATATTTTGTAAAAAAAACCTTCTTGTAAATCCAAAAAAAACTACTGTTTTGAAGCTATGTTTGTATAAATCATCTTGATAATATTTAAATGAGAATGAAAAAAATTACATTACATTTTTAAATCAACGAATATATAAATTAAATTGAAAATCATAAATAACAGATTGATTTTTAAATTTAAAATCAAATAAAATGCTCCTCATCAAGGATTAATTATCTCTACTATCCAAAAATTATATTTTTATTAAAATAAATTCCATTCTTAGAGTAACGTGATCCAAATCCCTTACCTTACTTTCATGATTTTGGAATTATCTTAGATTCCCACCATATAACGCATGAGGTTTTAGAATATATATTTTTGATCAGTTAAATATTTTATTGAATTTCTTCCTCCACCAAAAACCCCAAAATTAAAAGGTTTTTGACATATTATATAAATATTATTAAAAATAATATAAAAATAATAAAACCACACGTAACGAAATGATATCACATATCTAAAATTTCAACTATTTAGAGGATAATCCATTAATAATATTTATTACTAAAATTTTTATTCATTCTTAAAAGATTATTTACAAGTGCAATAAATTTTATCCTAAAAAGTAAAGTGTCATATTTTAAATCAATATTTTAAATAATCTATCATTTTAATTTTTTTTATATTAATAATTGATATGAAATAATATTAATAACACTTAAATTTTTCATTTTTAATAAGAATAGTCTTTCTTTGTACTTTGTTTTTTCATTTATGAAGTAAATTTTAGTATTTTAGAATTACAATTTTTTTAAAAGCAGTTATTTTTTGAATTAGTCATGTTAATATAATATTAGTTTGAATTTATGATATTTTTTTAAAATATTTATTTTTATGAGAATAGTAAAAAATAAATTTTCATCTAAAAAACATATTTAATGACATTATCATAAAAAAATGTGTGAATTTAAAATATATACAATATTTTACATGACAAGATATTTTAAGGAGTAATATAATTCATCTAAAATAGCTATTTTGTTTTTATAAAATCCATGTTTAATAATTGGAAACATAAGTACTTTTTTTCTAAATAATTTTTTTTCATATTTTTCTTTTTATTACATTTATATAAGGTTGGATTTATTCTAGACATTTTTTAAAAACAAATTTATATTATTTTAATAATAAAAAAATATGAATATTATTTATATCATCAGCATTAAACGTATTAAATTAATCATAATTTTATATATAAAAATATAACAGTTAAAGAATGGTTCTTACGCATTATGTACACAAATTTCAATATTAAATTTTATAATTTTTATATTTTTTTAAAAAAAAATGTAATTTTAGATCTAAAATCATTATGGAAAAATTATGAAATATGGGGAATTTTGTATTTAGGAATTAAAACTAAATTACTTTTATAAAAATTCGTTATCTTGTAAAAAATATTGTAAAAAGTGAAAAATATAAGACTAAAAAACCTAAAAACATAACAAAACCTCTGTGAAAATATATTGTTGAGGCTTATTCTCCCGTAATCCATCAACCACTCCATTAGTTTCTAGTAATATATCCACATGACCTTTATATAGTGACTTTTCCTTTTATATTATTAAAAAAAATTCCCTCCATTTACTTAAAAAACAAGCCATCGCTACTTTACTTTTCTTCACATGACTATCCTCCAGAATTTACATAAAATATGATCAAATTACCCCCCAAAACAAATTCACATTTCTTAAAGGTTCTAGTATTCTAAAACATGATCTATTTAAACCTTAATACATTTTTCATTGTATCTATTGTAAGGGGTATGGTAAAATTATTAATTACTAATTTTCCATTATTTATCCATTCATTCTTAGTTTATCACCATTTAATATAAAATAACCTCATTCTAAAAAATAAATCTGTGTAAAAATTATAGTAATTTTATTTATTTATTTATAGGATGGATTTTTTCTACCATTAACCTAAAAACATGGAAAATGAAAACATTATCTGTGTTGCATATGGACTACCACATCCATAAGGAATGTGATCTATTTTTTCTGAAAAAATTTACATGTTAATTATAATGGTTATTAAATGGATTAATAAGTTATCTATACCATTATTATAATTTTTAATTTAATAAAAATTTACCATATTACATGAATTAAATAGAATTGAATGTGTCATGGGTGCATATGTGTATACTACTACCTTAAAGAAAGAGATGTATTGTATTTTAAATCTATTCCCTTATTATTTATCAAAATATATAAAAATATGATTTATAACATTAAAAACAATATAATATCAATATAATTATTTAATAATTCTGTTATTCCAAAAAATAACTTCCTTAATCCCACTAATCCATAGTTTATAGCATTCTTTTGTCTGGGTTAGTCACACCACCTACTTGATCAATGATATAAATTAAAATAATGGATTACTATGGAAACATAACTATAGTTTTTATTAGAAATTAACGTGATAATAAATTATTGTCTATTTTTTAGAAAGGATGTATTAATATTTTCTAAATTCATATCGTACCACCATGTTTTTTGTTAGAAATTATCAAAAAAGCGCATCACAAAATTCATCAAAGAGAATACTGAAAAAATAATATTGAGATTTAAATAGAAATTTGGAATAATTTTAAAACATCTAGTTGAGTACTAACAGTCATATTTTAATTATAAACTTTTAATCTATAATTAAGCATCGATATCTCAATTGAAAAACTAAAAAAATAGTCAAAAATAATAATATAAATTTGAAAAAGTAAAAATAAGTAATATTTTTGTAATAAATAATTATAAATGAATTTTATAAATGGTTATGGGTATGAATAGTGTTCTAAAATAGGTTATCAAAATATTCATTTTTTTATACATTAGTTTACAACACCTTCATCTAAGAGGGAATAATCTAAGGGGTTTTTATCTTAATATTTCTCATTGAGATGTTATTAATATTCACCACATGTGTTGTTTATTATGGTGTATGTATAGAATATGGATGTTTTATTTTAATAATGTTTATGGAATCTAAGTGATTTACTAAACCATATTACACCCTAGATTCTATGTATTTTCTACTTGAAATATTATTACTGTTTAATGGTTCTTCTTAACATAATATCAATTCATTAAGTTTTAATTTTTATTCATGAATATAATTTTTACATGTTAGATAAATTCTGATTTAATATTGAAATATATTGTATTTATTAATTTAATTCTGCAATTTCAATTTTAATTACAAAAACCCATATTCAAATTCTTCTTAATTCATGAATACTCATATTTGTAACGGTTTTTCAAAACACAATTTTCTTTTCATTGAGTTATAATGATTATTTCTTGAACTCAATTTTACTATGTAGAATTATTTTATCCTATAATTTTATAAAATTGTATTTCAACTTTATATTTTTTTTATTTAAAATTCCTTCTCATGAACACCTTTTGGGAGGATTGTTATATCAAATATTATTGTATTCATAAGGTTGTTTAATCCCAATTTACTTTCATTGTGACATGTCTTATTTTTTAAACAGAATTTAATTTTAATGGTTTTTGTACTTCCAATTTGAAATATAATATTTTATATTATATTTTATGAATTTTATTTAATGAAAAATTTTAATATCTTTCTTTTTAGTGGTTTCTATTAATATGTTTCTATTGTCGTTAGGTATTTTATTGTCACAAAATTTGTATTGAGTCATAATGATTCTGTGATGAATATAGTTTTAAAATATGTTTATCTTATATTTTGTCATTATATTATAATAAAATTCCACAATCTTATCCTGTTAATATATAGATTTATTTTTTTTATCAAATTTGATAATGTAAAGAATAATTCACATTTCCCCAAATAATATTATTTAGTCCAAATCCATACTCATAGTTATTTATAATATTATAATTTTATATTTTGAAATCCAAATGTGTTACATTTATTGTGTTCATTAAATTTCACTTTACCTATATTCTATTTCTTTGCTTATCACTCTTATTATGATGTGGGTTTTAATAATGGAATTTTCAAAATATGGTAAATGGTTCTTCTTTCATGTTAATATTTTTATATTACACTCCAAATTTTTTAAGGAAACATTTATTTTTCTCAAGTCTACATTATTAAATAATATTTTTAACATTAATATTTCTCAAAAAAATACACTTTAAGTTTTTTAAAATTAATTTTAAATGTGACCCTTGACATTATCTATTAATATTATGAAAATAAATTATTCAAATTCTTGTGGTTTCATTTATGGTTATGTTCTTTATTATTTACAATTTTTTATTTACATGTTTTGATATGGGTTTCTAAATGAATTTAGTTTTTACTTATTTTCAAATGATAGAGAACTATTATTATATTTTGCAAAATAAAATAATTCATTTTTGGAATAAATTCATTATTTTTAAATGGATATTTAATTCTTTGGTTTTCTTGGTATTTATTTATTTTATTCCATCTAAAAAAAATTGAATATATATATAAATTATAAAATAGTTTATGAAATAATTTATTATTTTATGGTATAATTTTTAAAATATTTTATTAAGACCAATTTTCAATAATATAAAGATGATATATTTAAGAAATAATCATGTACATCAAAAGGGGAAATTTTTTTTCTAAAGTAATTTTCCAATAATTTTACATGTGGTTTTAGATCTTTGTAAACATACATTTCTATTTTTTATTTTATACTAGGTAAATTTTATTATAATAACATATACATTTTCCCTCAGTATGGTTTATGAATTTTGTATGCGTGTATTCATGAAACCCATATTTGTTCCATGAGTTAATGATTTGATGTTTGAAATATTAATGGAGGTGTTAATGTGGCGTGGATATATATGTGCTTTCTTGATAATTGAGGTATTATATATCCAATTAATGAAATGAAATTTTTTAAATTATAATTATAATAGAATTGTGGTGTGTAAAATTGACCATGTTATGATTTTTTCATAATTATGTCAGTGTACATGATCGTGTTATATTTTGTTCACATGAAAAATCATATAAATGATCACATTATAATTTTTTCATAGGGTTTTGGATGGAAAAAATAATGTTATTAGGTATTAGAATGATGGGCTATATATATGATCACATTATTATTTGTTCATAGGGTTTTCTTGGTCTTTATTGTTGTTTTTTTCAAGGGACGTGCTCATGTTTTGGTTTGTTCAGATAAAAAATCATAGAAATAATCACATTATTATTTGTTCATAGGGTTGAGGATAGACAAAATAATGTTATTATGTATTATATTAATGGGACATATATAAGATCATATTTTTGTTTTTTTTCATGGTTATTCAATGAAAATATGAGTTATAAAAAACCCTATGAACAATAGATTGTAGAAAGCAATTTTGTGTGGTTCCATTGTACAGAAATATTCAAAAATATATTGAAATATATTTATTATATAGAAAATACTTAGAGAAATATAACCTTTCATTTATGGTTATTGTTTATATGTAATGATTAACTTAATGATATGATTTATAATTTAATATTTTTAGTTTGGCTGCCCTCACTTTGTATTAGACCTGGTGTTTAAGGAAAGAGTTTTTAGCACCAGATCCAGAAGATATATTCATAGGATTCTCAGTCACCATTAGAGTTTGGTTTAGATATTTTTATGATTATTGTTGAATGTTGGGGGATTTTTTAGAGGGAACATTAGGGAAACCCCTATGTAAAAGTATAAGAATAGGAATCCTTTTAAATGTTTATGTGAGTTATAGATTGTGTGGTTTCCTATAAATTACAATCATCATAAATACTCGAATGAGGATGTAGCTATGGTATAGATTCATCTATGGATAATAAACATGAAAAGTTTTTTTGAGTATCATTGACATATTTATATGGTGTTTTATAAGTGGTAAGAAGACTATACACATGGTTAGATTGTTCAAAGGTATATTATTGGGTCAATTATCATTCACTGTATATAAAATTTTGAATAATAACAATAAAGTATGAGGATGTAAAATATATCTAGTTAGGTTAGAAATAGTGAAAATAAAATAACCATATAAAACCTAGGTTAAGAAAAATTAATAATTATTTGATCCAATTATTTTAAGGGCCCATCATTGTGTAATACATATTCCATGGATTTTGAGCTATAATTCACTTTCTTATACTTTTGAGTATCTTTTCAGTTAAGAGTATTAGTAAAATAATAAAAACAATTAATTAGTAAAAACATATATTACAACTGTACAACTATACTTAATATCCATTTTTCCTACTAAAGAAAACATTTTAAATAAAAAATTGTTTATATTTATCATAAATCATTACAATTTCTTTCTTGACCTCATCGTTGACTATAATATTCCTTAAAACATTTTTCAATACATTTTAAAACATGGTATGATAACCATGACCATAATAAGCGACAGAAATGTAAAAATAATAATTGTGAGAAATATAAAAATATACAATAAAAATATCTTCTTTAAATTATTCGTTTTTTATATTGAATAAATCATTTTCAAATGAAAACACTCACATTTTATCAAATAATACATTTAAACCCCATATAAAATAAAGATAAAACATGTTGTAAATATGGAAAATAATTAGAGTAACCATCATAGCTACTCATGGAATAACCGTCGTTATTACCCATGAATTAACTATCATATTAGATTTTCATTTTCTATCATGATAAACCAAATCAATTAAATATATATCATATATTTAATAACTATATATACCACATACTTTCCTATTGTATTTGATGTTATAAAATAACCACATATATTTAGTATATCATGGAACCACCTATAATTAGTTAATAATGTATCCCCCTATAATAGGGTTATAAATAAACCATTAATCGTCATAAAAATTCCCAAAAACTAACATAATTATAAATCATGAAATATTTCATCATAAAAACATTATTTGAAAAAAAAATACATTCCATTTTTGAAATCATTTCCCAAAATAAATAAAACAATTTTAAAAAAAATATAAATATGAAAACCTATAAAGCAATCCTCAAATAATTAACGAATCATGATGGTAACAAAAATAACTCATTATCTATAAGTTAATAATATTTTATCTCTATTTTTGTTGAAAAATCCAAAAAAACCTCATTTAGAATATGATAAAAATATTCCCTGCAAACCATTATGTAAAATGTAAATGATGTCAAAAAAATTATTTATATAATAATAAGAGAATAATAAAAACATTCATTAAATAATTTTTATAAAATAATCAAAAAATAGGGAATAAAAAGATATATTTTAGGAAACATTAATATATGTTTTTAAAAGAATGATCCTTTCATTGAGTTCGACTCATTGTGTTTTTTTACCATCCTGAATAATAATATTATAAAAAAAATCTTGATTTAGAAAAAAATTCCTATTTTATTATTTATGTTATATAACTTATTTCCATGTGATAAAAATTTCTTAATTATTTATGTTCATATTAGATATTTTGATGATATTCAATTAATAAGTCCAAAAAAATCCTTCTATAGGTTTAGTATAGTAAAATAGTTTATTACTAAATCATATATAGAATACTATTAATAAATTATTTATCATTTTTATCATTAATTATAGATTTAAATTAAACTATTATGTATGGTTCTGAAAAATGAACTATGTTGCAATCATGGAGATGGTAGACAATACATATGCATATATAACATTTCCATTTTTCAACTGTAATTATAGAATGAAAGAAATTATAATTTTCTATTTAAATAATTATTATAAGAACATATATATTATATAAATTATTTAAATTTACTTATATATATCTTTTATGTGATATGGTTATGATAGAATAATCTTATGACGTTGTGGACGTGGCTATACACATGTACACATGAAGGGTGTTATTGATTCTCATTGAATGTATATTCAAGATGTTAAATGATATTGAATTGTTTCATAATGATAAATATGTCATTAATATAATATATAAAAATTAATTTCATCCCCATAATCATTCTATGAGATGTGGTGATGGAAAAAAGTACATCATATTGTGAGAAGTTAGTCCTCCGTACACATGAAATACGGTTTCATTTATAATTTCATAGAAGAGAAGGTGAATATAGGTTTTTATAATAACACAATGACATATAAGTGTATGAAAAATACTTCTGTTATTATTTTATAATTTTTTGAGATGTTTTTATCGTTTTTTAAGTATAAATAAAATAGAAATCCTCATCTAAAAATGATATCCCATTTTCATACAATCTCATATTAATAATACATTAAGGCCACAAAGGCCAGTTTTATACACAAAATAGAACTCAATAATTATGGAATTTATTATAGTAAGTTATTTGGGTTGTTATTTGTAGAAAATCGGGTTTTAGTGTTTGAATAAAATAGACTAATATGTTCCATTTTAGATGCGAGGAGAGGGAAAATTTTAGAATTTGTCGACATATTTTATAAACATAAATTTAGCTTTACATTAAAATAGATACAAAATGATTTATTTTGAATATAATTTGGGCAGGATTAAAAATAAAATCATAAAATATAAATTATACATGTTTTTACTATATTTATAACATCATCTAATGGTTTTAACAGTTATTTAACCTTTTTAACTCTTAACGAGACACCATGTATCATAACTCTTTGAGGGTCAATATAGTAACTATGAAATGAAAAGAATCCAATAAATTTGTTCAGGGATGATATTTGAATCCTTTTCCTAATCCCTTTTCTCAATTTTATATTAATATAAATTTTATATCATTTTATAATTTTTCTACTATAATATATCTATATTATCATTTTTTATAACTCTTCTTTGCATTTACATTAATAATATCCAAATTACACATATTATTCTAAATAAATATTTTAGAAACTAAATAAACAAGTCATTATATTTTATAAAATTAATAAAATATATTATTTATCTCTAATTATAATTAGTTTAATATTTTTTAATATCGAATAATTTATTTTTCCATTAATTGAATAATTACAATGTTAGTGTTGAGTAGGAATTTTACGGTAATTATATCATCAATAAAAAAATAATTTCCCATTATGGAGATAAATATTTTATATTTAAATAAATTATTTACTGTTGAATGTATACTCTATATAATTCTATATGAAAATTATTAAAATAATTTAAAACAAGAGTGTGACATGTATGACTATTCTTTATAAAAAATAACATAATGGTCATAATCATGTAGAAGTGGCCACAAAAGGTAATAAATTAGACATTTGAATGATTATGGTGGATTTATAATCATCCAATAATATTTAGTTAAGTGTTTGGATCGTTTTATGGATCTTAGAATTTTATGTGTAACCTAAATTACAATGTTTACTCTTTATAATGGTAATAAAAATTAGTAAGGTTACTATTTAAAAAAAATAAAAGGTTCATATTAACTATTTATTACCCATTTATTAAAAATATGGAATCAAATTCTCAAAATTCATCATACAGATGTTACATAATTTAATTGAAAATTAAATCTGGAAAACCTAATCAAAAATATTTTTTAAGATAAATTTATATTTTTACATATAAAATTTTATTATACTAAATTAAATTACAAAATCCATTTGGAAAAACAAAATTTGATTATGTTAAAAATAAAAGACAATGAAAACTTATAACCAACCCAAAACATAATTTTTCCCTCTAAAGACTTAACAAACATTAATTTTTTGATAAAAATTATTATTTAATAGTATAACATAAAAAAATATTTCTAGAAGATTATCCAAAAATAATTACAAGATAGTCATGACATGATAAATTTTAAATTGAAATTATTTGTTTTCAAATTAAAATGCATTATTTTTAAAATTAACCCTATAAATAAAATGTTATAAGAAATAACATTAAGAAAACAATTTCCTTTTTTATTTCATGAATATAATCTATTTATAATGAATATAAATAAATATTTAAAGAATAATAATAAATATTAAAATTCTTTATTGTTCTTTTCACTAAGAAATTACATTGTCCCCAAGTTTTTAAAATTTTATACTCATAATTATTAACATGGGACCAGTAAGAATGGTTTCTCTTTTGAAAATTCATTTTTTGAAATCCCACATCTTAAAAAGGTTGAGTAAAAATTCCTATTTAAAAGAGTGAAAGGGAAGTATGCAGGTCATTAATTGTAACACATAATAGGTTCCCATATAGGTGATAAAAATTTAAAACTAAAAACAAGGATATAGAATAGAAAAAAAACACCCAATTGCTTACTTATATTTATAGACAAAATGACCATGAGAAAGTTAACCATCACAAAATTTTAAATTTATGATGCGTTAAAATTCCATTGATTTTCCCATAAGAAAATTAAATTTATAGCATTTATATTTCATAATAATTTTCCAACATTTGATAAATAAATTTAATTCTTATAATTAGAACATACAAAAATATACTTACATAAAATATTAAATTTCATCTTTGAATAAATTTCCCCACAAGATTATCATTTTCTCCATATAATGTGTTTTCTAGACTAATTTTTCATTCCTAAAGCACTAGAACCCACAAAAATGGATCAAAAAATCCATAAAATAATAACTATTTATTCATACTATCTTTATACATAAATTTTTTTTAGTTAAATTCAATATAATTCCCTAAAAATAATTAACCTTTATATGAAGATAAACCACTTTAATCTCCAAAATTCAACAACAATTGCCAAATTTTAACCCAGATCATTCAGAAATTAATTTTCCTTATAATTAATCAAAACACATTCTATACGAAGATTTACACCCATTGATCAAGATGTATTTTTCCACATTGTAATTAAAAAAATATTATTTATCTTCAAACACCATTAATAAATATTAATATATAATACCAAAAATATAATTTCCTCATTAAAAATGATCTCCTAGATATAGACATCATATCGATAAATAATCTGAATAACCATTAATCCATAATGAAAAAAAATTCCTTCCAATATATATTTCAACATTTATTCCTCAAATAAAATAACATAGTATTATTTTTTATGTTAATCAGATATGGATGAAAAAATAATGAATGTCTTTTAAAATAACATTAATCACTTAATCACCAAATTATTTTACAACAGCTTGGTTATATATTCAATAAAAAATATTTTTCAAAGATGATGATAACCATAATAGATCATATAGTATAATTAAGGATAATACTTTAATACTAATAAGGGTATCATATAGGTCATTTGTTGGAAATGCATCTTTATCGCCCTTCAATTATGGGTTCAATCCACGCAACCTTTTCGGATGTGACATATTTTCACCCAATATCTTGGGGTTTCATTTTTATATGTATATATTAATATTATACATATAAAATTACATAAACATAGGATTAATCGTAAAAAATTACCTTATTATCATAAACATTAAATAAATTTTTTAACATCAAATATATTCTCATAACATTCATTTTCTCATCCCAAAAGGTAATAACCCATAATTACCTCAAATGAGATGATCCTAAAAACCATTAAAGTTTAAAATTATTTTAAATATATTACCACAAAATTTATTGGACTTCTTCTCCAAATAACATTTAAAAAATGCCTATAATAAACCTATGGAATCCTATCCCTTGTGTCGCACACCGAAGCACCGAGAGGATCAGTTACGTAACCTTGAGTGCACCTCCATGTATGATAGAGGCTTCCTACTATAAGTGGGGGTCTAATATGGAAACAATTGGGTTATTATACCATATTTATGAAATAATAACAACATCTAAAGTAGTTAACATTAATGAAATTATAATAATAAACAAAAATAAAAATAAATAACGAGAATAAACAAGTAACTCATGATGAACCAAAATTGGAAACAATATATAAAACTAAAACTATATATATTTCTTGAAATATATATGTCCACTGTCAATTATAACCCCCAAAATAAAGACACTGACAACTCACATGCATATCCCAACACCAAGTTTGGTTCCCTCATCCATGCTTCTTCTAGAGTCATCCATATAACATAGGGCCCTTGAACACATCCTATATTGGAAATATGAATTAAATTCATGTAATAATTAGGAATACTGAGTATGGTGTGAGTAAAACTCAATAATCCACCACCAAGTGTGTTTAAGACCATATGATATCAATATCAATTTATTTATTTGTATAAAAAATAATATAAAATAAGAATTAAAAAAATAACAATACATTACTCTTTTTTTTATCAACATAATTTTCCATGGGTTTCCAATGACACAAATACCATCAATACCTACTTAAACCTATTCCAGATTCAGAAACATATAGTATATATAATTTAAAATTCATTATAACACATAGAATGTCATTATCCATTTAATTCATCTTCATAACACATTTATTTGGAACCGTAGTCGAATTCCAATATCATGGGCATATAATATTATGTATATCACCCCATTGAAATTCGGAGGATCAGTCTGTATCCCATGCCCCATAACTATTTTTAGAATAAGTCCATTTCCAATACAATATTATTCACATGCATGCATTTGGTTATAGAACATCAAATATAGACCCATGTACTTATTTTGTGCATTAGTCCAAGTCCCTCACTCCATTTCTCAATCATCCATATAAATCACATATATCCCATTTAAAAAGGTTAATCAGCATTAAAACACTAACCAATTTATCACATCATCGTATGCCATTTCAATTTTCAAAACAATCTAGGCTCAACCCATTATTAACATGGAAAAATATGATAAATTCTCTATAAAACCATTTATTGACATTTAATAAAATAACTCAATTACCCTTAAATGTTAAAAAAACATCCCATTATTCCATTTATCAATCAATGTAATATCTAAATTTTTTAACCTATTACACAATACCATTTAATTTAACAATTTCATTATCCCAATATCCCACTACTTTCATAATCACAAAGCAACCAACTTCAAATTCCAAAAATTATATCAAATTTATTATCACATAGAAATTAAATTTAATAAATTAAATTCCTGATCAAATTTCCAAATAATTTCTATTATAATTAAAAAAATTATATATTTAAATAAATAAAGACAATAGGAATCGATGAGTATACCACCTACCACAAGATCGTTTATGAGCGCTTTCCAATGGAGATCCCCAAATTAAATAATAATATTATAATGCACAATAATGAATGAGATATAGATCTAAAAATGTTGATCCATGAAGTAATGGAGTAACAACTATAATAAAATGGATCTAAACCCACATGAATGGAGGTAATGTATTTCCTATGGAACAAAAAAAATCAAAACAAGTGAGGGATAAATCTATTAGAGAAGAAATCACATACATGGAGAGGTGATGAACTACCCATTAGATCATTGATTCATCAGTAAAAATATGTTTTAATTCCTTTTAATTCACCTAATAGAATATAAATTTGAAAAAAACACAATTTAGGGTCATACCTGGGTGTTTAGGTTTATGATATGGGTATTTTTTATTTTTATAACAATTTTTGGGGGGTTTAATTTTTTACATGCATGTTTTCCTATTTGGGGTGCACAATTTTCACTAACCATGCACCTAAGAATGTATCATATGATAGGGGTTTCATGATTACTAATATGTGGGAGCATAGTTTGACAAAACATTCACCAATTGTGTAATTCCACTATATATAGTGTTGCATGGTCTTATATGGGAGGTCATGTAGTTTGGGAAAACATTGTGGAAACCATGAACATAAAAAAACCTTCTAAAAATCTCTAATTTCATCTAAAACCTCCCCAATTTTAAACCAAAAAATTATATACTCATAATAAAAAAAACATTTTACCATAAAAAGGAGAATGAGAAATCACTAGAAAAGATAGGATCTTATATTCAACCACATTATAATAGATTTTTCTCAAGTTGTACTACCAAGAATCTCTAAATTTCATGGTAAAAAATATAATTCCAATGAACCTACATCTCATATTATCTCTCAAAATTTTCCACTTGAACACATCCATTTTTCTACAATACTAAAACTCTCTACAAAGCATTTCCCCTCAACGCATTCCCAAAATGATCCTAGAAACCTATCTAATGCTCCTCAAAGGATGCATCGGTCTCAAACATAGCATTTTACTCATCGATCACATGTGATTATTCAAGGTAATAATGTCAATGTTATAACACATTAAAACTATTGTGAATAGAATTTTACCAATTTAGAAGATCCAATCAGTATGTCACTAGCCGAATTCCCTTTACAACTACAAATTGTCAAACATGCCTGGTGGCTAACATTCCGAGCATCAAAAGTCTATTGTGACCCAATTCATGAGACACGTGATTGAATACACGATAAACCCTATAAATTCTATTATTCATCAACATATATATTCATATGAATTATACCTACTAGGATCCTTATCCAAACTTTTCCAAATTAGCTAAACTTTTCCCAACATATCCTTCATGAAACTTGGTCACAAAAACTATGACTCACCGCCCTCCATCCAAGATAGATGTTCTCTTCATAGAATATTATAAATATCATCATATGGTTCTATCTAGATATTTTCATAATAACTATTTTAATAGGAAAAAATATTATCTCTACATTCTTTTCCTAAGGAACAATAAATTTTAAAACACAAGATCATAGTGTATCCTTAGGTACATTCATTGTACTCTCTGCCAACCTATCTATTCATGGGTGGAAAGATATACTTAATAAAAAATTACACTAAGAACTTTATGAAAAAGTTTTCCATAGAATGAATTCAAATAGGATTCGTGGTCTAAAATTATACATTGAGGCAGTATGTGCTGCTGGACTATCTTACTAGTATATAACTCTCCAAACTGGTCCACTAAGAAATTCTCCCATATAGGCAATAAATGAGAAAAACATTTTATATGGTCCACCACCACCCAAATAGTATCATTATTCTAAGACATCATCAAGATACCCACCAAAACATCCCTAGTTACACCATCCTAATTCAATTTTGGAATGGGAAATGGTTGTAGTAAACCACATGGTCATTGATTCTTAACCTTCACTAGTTGATAGGTTTCGTCTCATATAAAAATCCCTAAAATATAATTTTTCATACCCAAAAACTAATAATTAGACATAGTTCATGTCACATTTTTTGTCAAAACTAGATCCACATCACATGTTTTGGAATGAAATTAAAAAATTAGCTCCTCTCACATACCCATAAGCGCAAAAAGACTGCCCATACATAGATGATCTCATCAATAAATATTTTATAATTCGAATGAGTCTTCCCACATTGAAGGCTACCCTCTTAAGGTCAAACACTACAGATCCTTATACTTTTTTACCCTAATATAGATATAATTTGTAAACACTAATAAAACTAATACAAGATTCAACTTATACTATCCCTCTTGAAACACAAGATACATCTTAGATAGAAAACTCATTATCATCCAATCCGAGATAGACTAAGGAACTACATGAGTCTCTATTTTTTCTTTTCATTTAATTAGAAATATTGTGTAATTTCTGTGTAATAATGTTAATCTTAAAATAAAATGACTACATATAGTAGACCCACCACTAATATAAGAGATTCAAATCTCACTGTGAAAATATATACTTTTATCTCTTATGATCAATATACTTATTAGATTTATCACCTAATATATAATGTCCCATGAACAAAAATTCATAAAAAAATACATCCAACATGAGGTAGTTTGTTAGTAATTCCATTGATGTGGTGTCAAATTCAGTGACACATACGCCAAAATTCAATATCCTTACATCAACACTTCTCCATGTCCAGTCTCTAATGCATCAAAAACATTGTATACTCCTCCCAGTTCTCTAGTAGGATTAATTTTGGAGTGTTATTCAAGATCTTATTAAACTCTTATAAATCATCCACATATTCCTAAGACCATTAAGAATTATATCTCTTATTGGTAAATCTGGAATGTTGTTCTTCCATGATAATGAACTTTCTCTTGGACTTCTAATAATAGCATTCTAATATTTGAATATGATAGATATCATAAAATTATTTCCTACTCCCATAATAAAACTACCTACTCTTTCTCTTTTTCCATTAACACACATTTTTCTATGAATATGTCACCCCAAAAATAAACATTATCAATCTAAAAATCACGATTAGATAGATTGGACGATAGGTGGTGTTCTGTTAGATTACTCATGATGATTTCAAGATGTTGGGAATGATCTTCAGGAGTCTTGGAGTACACAAAGATGTTATCAAAAAACAAAAAAAATGATCAAGGTATGGGGGTGATTCATTTCATTAAGGCGGTGGACACTACCATTTCATTTTAAACCCTGATGTACATCACAACAAACTCAAAATTCCATACCTACTTTAAAAAATCATTCCATAGTATATCAAAAGCACTAAATCTAACCTTATCATGCCCAAATATCAATTCAACATTGTAGAACACACAATATCCTATAAAATGGTAAAATAGATCATCGAAGCGTGTAATAAGATATCAGTTTGTCACTATCGTCTAGTTCAGCATCCGATAATCATCACACAGGCATCATATCCCATTAGCCTTCTCTATAAACAAAAATATAGAACAGAGAGGTGGTGTAATCATATGGATAAATATTTTATCTAATAACTCATATATCTGAGTATTAGGATCCTAATTATATTTTGGTAACACTCTATATGGTGGAATAAAAACTGGCACATCCCTTGGAATGGGTTCAATTGTAAATTACACATTTCTCTCAAGTAGAACACCTGAGAAGTCCTCAAGAAACACATCCTAAAAAATTCCCACTATAGGTATAAATACATCATGATTTACACCCCATACATCAAGAAAAATATTCTCTACCAATGCGGTAAGATCCCCCATGTGCTAATGTGTTGGCCTTGCATGGTCTTTTAGGAAATCTCAATCTCCCTGATGAACATAATTGTAACCATTGTGAGATGTGAGAGTCACCATACTTTGGTAACAATCAATGTGGGATTGGTATTCTTCTAACTATTCGATAGAAAAAATAAATTCAAATATTTTCATATCAAGTAAATATACATCCATTAAGAAATAATACCCCCATCCTCAAGAGAAAACACATTGCACAAATAGATGTCTCTCAACCATACTCCCAATGGTGTCTCAATCATCATAAACCAACTCACAAAAATCACTATTACAATCAAACCAATCAAATGTTTTGAAAAATAAAGGAATTAGAGGTTACATCTTCAAATAAAGAAATATATTGTATAAAACAATAATAATAGTACCTATAACTGTTGATGTTACAACCACTTTATCCACCAATGTAGGATGAACCAATAGAAACTATCTTAATAATCTTCCTTGTGATGTAGTCTATGTCCCCTAAGATTAAAAAAATATAATAGTATAGATACTAATTCCTAGAAACACTAATTATACTACCACTCCATCCATTTCTAATATAACTCCATCTACTAAAATGATATGGGAAATAAGATCATATTCCCACACTCTGACTCTTTCTAGATGCTCCATCACTACACATTTGTCATGGGTTCCTACAAAACTACTATAGATGTTCCATCCTAACACAATATCAACATTCAATTGATGGTATGAGAATGTATCTACAAATGTGAACATACCTATTGCACTAGTGGGAAAACACTTAGTTAAGATACTATGTAACTAATCCTCCCCCTATCCACTCTTTTTTCTATACCACTGGACAACATTTTCATTAATATGCATTCTATTCCTGGAAGACGTACGTCTTGATCATCCAATCGAAACTGCATATCCTCCAATGGAAACCACCTTCATATTCCCCTAATAAATTATATCCTCATCCACTACCTAATCAACCTTCTATAACAATAATAAATTAAACTATAAGATAAAATTAGTTATTAGACCATATTAAAAATTTCTTTTCATAACTATATCATCCCCTTATAGTGCTGGTGAAAAGTACATAATGTCAGTAATGTGACTGGAATAGCCCAACACAGTCATAATACCCTCGATCGACCTCATTAACTATGCTTCCCTATCCATTATTAGTGTATCTGGATAAAATATTTCGAAGAAAATCACTTGAATGTCCATCCATACTATGGTTTCTAGCTTCCCACTGAGAGTTTTAATATCCCACTCGA
Source organism: Viscum album (assembly GCA_963277665.1). Classification (NCBI taxonomy): domain Eukaryota; kingdom Viridiplantae; phylum Streptophyta; class Magnoliopsida; order Santalales; family Viscaceae; genus Viscum; species Viscum album. Next base: position 686,815,852 of record OY728119.1, on the reverse strand, counting down.
GTATTGGTGATCATCACAAAATATAATCTTCTCGTTTAACTGTCTTCTCATAACTTCTCTATATGTGGTAATATATTATTTGGATTGATTCAATTCAAAACTCAGATTCCTTAGGTCCACCATCTCTGCTAAAAGGTAAATGTAACTGAAAAATAAATACATGTCTCCTTTCAGACATAATTTTTACAGCCCACACTACTTATATCAAAATACACTACATAAATCGATAAAATGTCTCATGGAACTATTCTTGAAGATACTCCCCTAGAACTATTAGTTCCTCAAGCTCTGCTATTAGATGTAAACCTATAGCCATGTCCTCCTATCAAACTACCAAGATGTTCCATCATATAAAAATATCTATGAAATTTTAAACACAATTTTTATGAAAACATAAACAATATTAACATGTTTTAATTGGAGAATTTCACATAAATACATGGAAAATAACCCCTAATATTTCCCCACCTAGACACAAACTAGGTTCTACCAATACCATAACCAATCCTACTTCTAATTCATGTTAAAAAATATCAAACACATTCTCGTTATCATAGTTCTTCATTAAACACCAATTTCCACATTTTTCATCATTTTAAAATATTCAATTCATATAGGCACCTTTTCAGTTCAATTACACTTAAAAAGAAAAACAATTCAATATTAATATGTGTCCTAAAACATTCTTCTTCATGAATTCCTAAAAAAGATTCATGTTATAATAATTACTGAGTGTCTACAATGATGCATGAATACTATACTTTCTTTATATATTGGTCCCTAATTAAAATCTCATAAAAACATAGAAATAATAACCATATCACATAAACAATTGAATCACCCGTGGTGAAATAACATCCAACTCTTACAACACACATCTATTAAAAAAATCCACACCCTTGGTATTTTGATTTTACCCTCGCACATGGGTTAGATACACCCATACTTTATATATTAAACCTGTTCAGAATCACACTATTATCCTCACTAAAATTCCTAAATAAAATAAAAAATAAGAGAAAAAATAAGAGAATAAAACCATATATGATACAGTTTTTTGTGCCCGAACACGAGTTCCACAAATAGGTTACCCGAGATAGTCGGTTAGATGACCTCAAGCATCCCTCCCCATACAGTAGAGTCTATCAACTAGAAGATATGGTCTAATATAGTTAACATGGAGAGACAATACCATCATTATCAAATCAACACAATGACATAATTAATAAACAATAATAATAGTATAATAATCAATAATTATAATAATACAATATGAAGAATTAACTTGTATCTCATGATGAACCAAAACAATAAAGAATGTCTTAAACAAAAATAATAGATATCTCATTAGAAATATGTATCTTGTATCAAAGAAGAAAACCCAAAATAAAGAAACTAAAAAGGCCAATTAGGTCATGACACCAAGTCCAGTTCCCTTGTCATTGTCTCATCTTGACTCAACTATATAATATAGGGACCTTGTCCTTATCCTCGGCTAAAAACATGAATCATGCTCAAAAATCATCTGGTATCCCATGTAGGGTGTGAGTAAAATAGAGTAATCACCCACCAAAAATGAATAAAACAACATAAAATCAATAACATTGTATGTGGTTGTACAATGAATAAATTACAATAACAAGTAATTTTTTTTACAATTCATTAATATTATTTTTAACCATATCCTTTTCCCTGGGTTCATGATGATATCAATAACATCAATACCTAATCTGGCCCATGTCAAAGCCTAAAACAAAACACAGAAGGAATTCAAATTACATTATTAAACATGGATTTCACTATCTATTTAATTCAACATCTTAAAAGGACCATTTGGAACCATATTCCAAAAACAATATATTGGGAATATAACATCATGTCTAGAACCCCTATGTTATTTGGAGCATCATTCCTAGTCCCACACCCCATTGGTATTTAGAGAATCTGTCCCTATACAATAAAATAATATTCTCATGCATGTATCTGGGTTTATAACATCATGTCTCGCACCTCGTGGCTATTTGGAGAATCAATCTATGTCTCACACCCCATTTATCAATAAATTACATATCTCACATATATCAAATGTAACATGGTTAATAATCATTAACCCTATCAAAAAAATTCACATCATGGTAGACTTTTTCAATTACGAAAATATTCATGGATCATAATATTAATCAAATTTAATTATATGAACAATTCACTATTAAAACATTTTCCATCACTTAAAAAAATAACTACTCAAAAATTACAAGCTTAAGAAAAACAAATATTTATTCCATTTAACAATTAATTTCATTTATCAACAATTTTAAAAACTAAAAATTCCCATTTAATTTACCAATTTTATCATCCCAATATCCACTTAATTTCATATTCATAAATCAACCAATTTTTATTGCCCTAAATTTAACCAAATTCATTATCACATATAAATTCAATTTAGTTAATTCAATTTTTTATACCATTTCCCAATAAAGAAAAATTAAATTTCATAGTTTCATACATGTTACTAAATAAAAATTATGGGAATTTTTGTTTTGAAAACCTATGTAAAAATCATTAATCTACACTCACAAAGGGAAATCCCCAAATGGTTGGGGAATGTTCAATTTTTTAACAAAGAAAAAGATCAAGATCGAAAACCTAGATATAAGATCAAATGAATTTTTATATATATATAACTATATCCAAACACAATCCAATATATGAAAACTATTTCATCTTTATTGGGAAATAGTTATGGGAGAGACAGAGAGATATCTAATCATGAATATGTCACGTACTACGAGAGGTGATAATCTTCCAATCAGATCATCAATTCATCAAGAAAAAAAGGTTCAAATTCAATGAAATTCATCCTATATCCTCCAAATTCAATTAAAGACGAGGTAGGGACAATCTAGGGATTCTAGGGATACAATCATAATGATCGTATATTTTTTTGAAAATATTTAGGATTTAATATTTTATGCATACGTTTCCATTTATGGGGTGAATGGTTTTCCTGAACTATGAACCAACTATGAAATCCTGTTCTATATAGGATTTTACAGTTTTGTAGGTCAAGGTATATGTCTTGGGAATAAAATGTTCCAATAGTTCATTACACAAAACCCATAAAAAATATCCAATTTAAACTAAACTTTCCCCATTATTTAGCCCAAAAAATATATACTAATAAAAGGAAAAAGAGTACCTGAAAAAAACACAAGGAATCACCTAAAAAGGTAGGTATAATATAAATCCTAATGATTGTATTTTTGTAAATAGCTCTAAAAATAATTGGAATATTCTTAGTCATCCACCACTTAAAAACTAACAAACATTTCTATTCATTTGATCATTAGATCAACCATAAACTTGTAAACATGTGATGGTATTAATAAATCATGACATTTCCAATCCAATTTATTTCATAATGTGTAAATTATTTTAAAACGACCTATAATACCAACTATAATGAATAATCCATATGAAATACATATTTTTGTGTTATTTAACTAAAATTAATTTTCACACAATTATTAATACATTTCTATTTAGAGGTTTAGATAGTTAGAAAAAAATCATATATAGTAAAACCATAAATCACAAGTACACACAAAAACATAGTATCCATTCATCCCACCAAACAAAAAAAGTCAATAAAAATTTATTATTTTATAAAAAATAATTAAAAGTTTCTTGTTGACATCATCATTGTCCTTAATCCTCCATAAATCCCTACAAATAACTTTTTTAAATGACCGATGAGGACAACAACATCACTAAGGGACCTAACATAAAATAATATATTAGTCTAGTGAAAAACCCCATATTAAAATAACCATTGAAACCTAACTCTTTATTCTTATGTAATAAATTATTTTCCTATTAAAAAATAGTTTTTTCTCAAATAAATATTTTAAATGCTATAGTAAATATTAATAAAAATGTTGTAAACATGGTGCATAATTAGAGATTCCACACTACAATACATGGATTTACCATTGTATTGCAGCATTAAATAACCATCGTTGTATATGATCATTATCTATTAGAAGAAATATAATTGGATAACTTCATCTGATATATGGAATAACCTTATAGTAAAATTATAAAAACAATGAATTAGAGGTTTTAATGTAACCACCAATCTATAGTCTAACATAGAACCAATTAACATTGGTTTATAATGTTACCACCCATACTTGGTTTTTAACATAATAACAAATAATAAAAATAATAATTTCCCATTTCAATAGCATAATAATAATTTATAAAATCTTGTATCATAAAAATATTCATTGTAGAAAATAAACATTCAATTTTGGAATCACTTCTTAAAACAAAACAATTATACAGAGTTTAAATAATACATTTCCAAAAAAAGAAAAATGAGAATAAATAAATGATGTTTCAATGAACTAACACTTCATTATTGTTGGAAAACCCACTAATATTGTTTACAATAATAAATTCATTCTTTATTTTTTTTATAAATGTTACAAAGTACCTTCTTTTCAAAATGAAAAACATTTTTATTTTCAACCCATTTTGTGAATATTAAAACATGTGTGATATGGATTTAATAAATAATATAATAATAATGAAACCCTAATTTAAATTATATTTATATAATAATAAAATTAATATGGATGGAAAAAAAATATTTTTAGGGGAAGTGTTTATATATAATTTTTAAATGAATGACCCTATCCTTGATTTTGAATTGCAATGTACATTATTTATCATCATGAATAATATAATTAGGTTAATTCTATACATTAGTAATATTAATTTCCTATTTTATTATTACATCTATATCACTTATTACCATGTTATTACAATTATATAATTAAACATGTTTACATTGAATGTTTTCACGATATTCGGTTCATAAGTCAAAACTAATTTACGTTGGATGACAATGGTCATATAGGTAATTCATCCATAATCTATAGAATAATATTAATGAAATTATACTAATTTTTATACATATAAATTCAACCCTTATATGTGGTTTTTAAAAACCAAACTATGTTACAATCACAGAGAATGTAAGTTGTACATACACATGAGTAACAATTCTATTATCAATGATCTGTATAGAATTACAAAAATTACCATTTTATCATTCAAAAATTATCATAATATAAGATAAAAAGTATTATATATATATATATACTTATATATATCCTCCATGTTATGTGCTTATGAAAGACGAATCACATCGTTTTGTGGAGGTGGTAGCCTACTTGTACGCACTAATTTCCATATTAATATTAGATAACAGATAGGTAGGATGGGAAATATATATTATATTTTAATAATGATAAATATTCCATTAATATAACATATAAACATTAATTTATTCATTATAATCCATAAATTAGAGATATTTATGAATAATGAATTATATCATATGGAGAGAGGTCTACCATCATACACATGAATGAAGGATTTATTTCCCATTTGAATGAAGATGATAAGGGTAAAAGATATGATGTTAAAATTATAAAATCTCAATATATATTGGTCAATTTATTTTATTTATATATTATAGTTTATGGATATTTTATGGAGGTATAAGAAGAAAAGAAACATAATGGATCGATTAAAAACAAAAACACTTCATAAAAAATCTATTTTTATTAAAAACTAAAGAACAATAATGTTTTTGTAATGCCTAAAAATGAACTATATAATGAGGTAATGAATTATATGATTGTATTAGGGTACTTATTAGATGAATAAAAGTTTATTTGGAGTATAAATAAATGTGTAGAAGAGATGAGTGTAAAGACCCGTAAATTTCAAGGAAATTTTTTTCTTAATTTTATTTGGAATTTTTCAAGAACGTAGTTTCTGACGGCACCTGATTCGGAGGCCCGGTGTGCCCGGAATCATTTTCCGAAGTTTGGCTCGGGTACGTTCAGTGAACGGACGAGCTGGTTTTTCTAACATTTGAACCAGTGCCCGGAATCGAATTCGGATGGCACCGATGAAATCGAAGCGCCGATATTCGCTTAGAAACGCCTCTTCGGGAGTTGCGTTTGCTCGGGTGTGGTTTTTAATTTTTGGGCTTAAAGTTAAGAAAGAAAATAATTTTACGACAACTTTATTTTATTTCACTTAAGCCACATGGAAGCCACTTGAAACCACTTAAAGTAGGATTAAGATGTGTTGATCCGGATAGGATGATATCCAGAAATATCCTACCCCCTTGGTAGGATATTTGTGAGGTGGGCCCGCACGAGCCCCACCGTTTTTTTCCGCTAAGTAACTCACCCGCGGAAACCCGTCATTATGAAAGTCAACTAACGGGAAGTCTTCGGCGCGCCGCCGGACAAGGCCGCTGCGGCAGAAGCCGCGACGGCGGCACTTGCAGACCCGCGGCCGCGCAAGTCTGGCGCGCGCGGGACGCGGCTGAAGCCGCGTCCAGTTGTCCGAGGCGACACCCCGCGGGTGCCGCGGGGTTGTCACGCGGGGGCGGCGGCTCCCCCCCGCATCGCTCGGGTGGTCCAGGGCGACACCCCGCGGGTGTCGCAGGGGTGTCACGTGGGGGCGGAGCCCCCCCCCCCCCCCCCCCCCCCCCCCGCGTCGCTCGGCCGCTCGGCCAGCCCGTCCTGACCGGCTGGGCCATGCCCTGGCCGGGACGGACCGGGTCGACCCGGTTCGGCCGACCCAGGGGGGTCGGGCCGGGTCTGCCCGGGCTCGGACACCCCGTCTTCGGACCGTTTCGTTCAAATTCCCATAACTTGAGCTACTTCAAATGACTCGCCGTCAACGGCAACACGATCCTTGGATCGATACGGTCGTTTCGGTATATCGCACTCAAGGTTTCGGAATACTTTGATTTCGGCCGGGTTGGTTCGTACACGAAACCAACCGGGCCCTCGGAGCGGAAACGCTCATATCTTGAGCTACGGACATCCGACTGACGTGCTGTCGACTTCGTTGAATTCCTCTAAGTGAGAAGGATCTTTTGGAATACTCCGCCCGAGGTTTGGACGTAGGTGGAGTATGGTCGGGTTGGTTTTTCCTTAAAAACCAACCTGGCCCCTGGAACGAAAAAGCCAATAACTCTCAAACCGGGCGTCTGATTGATGCGCCGTCTGCGACGTTGAGTTCCTGTTGGCGATACGAAACTTTTGGATACATCAACTTCAGACTTTGTGTCATTTGATGTATCGGCCTCTCGGCTCATGGAGCGGACCCTCCCGAATGAGCTTGCTGTGTGCGGGAATCCTAGAACTGGCTGCGACTGCTACTTCGACAGCGACGACTGTGCAGAGATCCTCGGTGGACTGCATCGATGACTATGCAGAGATCCTCAGTGGACTGTAACGACTACAGCACTCAGCGATCCTACGTGGATCAGTGCTACAGGTCCTGTGTGGGCCCGATCCTGTGTGGGTCTGATCCTATGTGGGTCAGCGCTCAGCGGTTCTATGTGAGCCAGCACCTACAGGTCCTGTGTGGGCCCGATCCTGTGTGGGTCTTTGCGTGGGTTAGTACCTATCGATTCTTTGTGGGTCGACGACTTAGATGGATCAGTGATCATCTTTATCGTCATCCGAAGAAGTATACCTGTGTGAGCTGAATCTTGAGTGACTCTCCTTTGTGGATTGTGTTGAGCTATCCTGTGTGGATTTACTATTTACTCTCCTTTTTGGATTGGGTTGAGCTATCCTGTGTGGATTTATTTTTTACTCTTCTTTGTGGATTGTGTTGTGCTATCATGTCTGGGTATACGGTTTGGTTTCCTGTGTGGACGGGGTTGTTCTTGGGCTCGGACGTTGGAGCCGAACGGGAATTGATGACTTAGGTATATGTATGGGCATATACCTAAGTAGTGTCGGTTGTTACTTCGTGATTGTATCTTTCCTTTGTGGTTCATCCTTTGTGGATTTCGGGAGACCTTCGGGGGTCTGAGGGTCCCTACTGAGTAGCTTATACTCACCCCTGCACGGGTTATGCCCGCACTACGTTGTGTTGGTTGCAGACGACGGACAGCGCTGATCGTGGTGGAGGCTTGCGGAGCAGGACTGTACCTGGAGGTGGACCACTGGGTGGGACGTACTCGGAGCGGTCAGGTGGACCCGAGGACCTGTGGAGGCTATCTGTACCCACCCTTCAGGTGGGACTTCTAAAGGACGGCTCGATGCTGTGGATTTTCCTTTCAGTTGATGTTTTTCCTTTCAGTTGTACTTTACAGTTGGGCTTGTATTTACAACACCTTTTACTTTCAACACAGCTTGTATAGTTTTTACTTAGTGTTTACTTTTCCGCTTTCTTACTCTGTGGTGCTTGTTTACTTTTCAAAGGCAATGCCTTCCCTTTTTACTAGGATTTACGCCTTGGTGGTAGTCACCAGCCCCTGGCCTATGGAAGGCGGGCTTGGGGTAGTCACGACACGGGCCCCGAGGACGGGTCATGAAAAATTGGTATCAGAGGTGGTCGGTTCTACCACAGACTCTGAACATTCTTATATGTGAAGCAATAGTGTTTAGCGTATTGAGTGTGGTTATCAGTCCAGGGAGTCTAGTGTTGGTGCGGCGGCTGACATATCCGTACACCAGAAACCTGACTTCTGATTTCCGACTTAATGCACGAAAACACTGATTGCATGTGTGTTTCAAGTTTTCTTTGTGATTACTTGTGTCAGCTCACCAGGTATACTATTCTGACCGTGGCACACTTGTTTCCTTTTCAGGACGGCCCCACGACGGTAGCCAGCTATGGTTCTGAGAGTAGAGAGTGACGACAGCCCGCCGAGCGACAAGGCCTTGGTACAGGGCCCGTTGACAGCAGAGGCACCAGCGATACCTTTACCCGCCGAGCCCCCGATGCTTCCAGCGCCGATCGCTGACGATGTACGTCGCCTCGGAGCTCTGCACGAGTTCCAGCACCAGCGATCACCCAGGTTCTGTGGGGAGACGAACCCCCAGGCAGCCGAGGACTGCCTGGAGGCCGTCGTACGAGTTTTCAAGCTAGTGAGGACACCAGCAGACCTCATGGTGATCCTCGCGACGAGCCTACTGCACGAAGCAACAGGACGATGGTGGAGCTTGATGCTCCAGGTGCACGATGAGGCATCCCTCATCTGGATGGACTTCGAGAGCCTCTTCCGCTCAGAGTTCGTCCCGTCCACCCTCCGTGCGGTGCACATTCAGGAGCTTCTTCAGGTGTGGCAGGGCAGTTTGACGGTCGCCCAGTACGCGACGAGGTTCACCGATGTTTCTCGCTACACGACAGACATGGTATGAGACCCCTTCTTCTGGGCCCGGACCTTTGAGCAGGGTTTGAGACATGAGATCAGGGCATCTCTGATCTCCCTCATCATACCGACCCAGGAAGGAGTGCTAGAGCGATCCCTTATGATCGAGAGCTTTCTGGCTGAGTCCACAGCGAGACCTACCGTAGGGCGGCAGGTAGTAGAGTCTTCGGCAGCGGGTAGCTGACGGATGACTCAGGGTTCCATGCAGACCAGGACTTCCGACATACGACCTCGGGACACTGGCTCAGCAGTGCGGGGCACACAGCGCGGGGCCAGTCTTCCAAGAGGCAGGCAGTGCTACTACTGCGGCGGGCAGGGCCACATGGCTCGTGACTGCCTGACCCGCCGTAATGAGGAGCAGCAGATGGTGGAGGGGCCACCCAGGCAGAGGCAGAGGGTTGACCGTGGAGGTCCGCAAGGAGGAGGCGGACGAGGCAGAGGAGCTGGCCGAGAAGCGGGCGGTGGGCGAAGCTTTGAGGGTCTGCCACCACCACCACCAGGAGGTCCGCCCCGACCACAGGGAGCTGGCGGGCAGAGACAGGCACAGCTCCAGGCAGTGGAGGCCTATGACCACGGCGCACCAGAGATGATTCGAGGTACGATCTGTTTCTATTCCACCCTTGCTGCAGTTCTTATTGACACAGGATTGAGTCACTCTTTCATAGCCACTGCCCTTGTTTGGAGCTCGGAGATTCCGACAGAGCCGTTGGATCGATCCTTACGGATAGAGACCCCTACGGGAGCAGACTCGACGATTACGCACTGGTTCCGGCAGTGTGAGCTTACTCTAGGAGGCGAGTGCTTCGGCTAGGATCTTCTTGTAGGGGCGTCAAGGCCTTACGACGTCATCTTGTACATGGATTGGTTATCAACAGTCCATGCACAGATTGACTGCATTAGGCGCAAGGTGCGATGTGTGCTCATCGATGGGAGCAGGTTCACCTTCACCAGCGAGAAGGGAGCCTTCGCATCAAAGAATGAACTCACGCAGAGGAGGGGGTAGCCCATCACTCATCAGTTGGCTAGCCTCATCCTTGGAGCAGTTGACGTGCATAGTCCTAGTTTTCCTACAGTGGTGGATCAGTATGCAGACGTCTTTCCCGCTGACGTTCCAGGGATACCTCCTCACAGAGAGGTAGACTTTTACATTGATTTGTACCCCGGGACAACCCCGATATCCACTCTAGCATATCGGATGGCCCCCACTGAGCTTCGATAGCTACGGGTACAGTTGGAGGACTTCCAGGGCAAGGGGTTCATCCGACCCAGTGTTTCACCCTGGGCTTCGCCGATATTGTTCGCCAAGAAGGCGGACGAGAGCTTGCGACTGTGTGTCAATTATCGTCGCCTGAACCAAGTGATAGTGAGGAACAAGTATCCGCTACCGAGGATTGATGACCTCTTCGATCAGCTCAAGGGAGCATGGTGGTTCTCGAAGATAGACCTCAGGTCAGGCTATCATCAGCTCAGAGTTCGAGACGAGGATGTGCAGAAGACGACATTCAGGTGTCGTTATGGCCACTATTAGTTCTTGTTTATGCCTTTTGGCGTAACCAACGATCCAGCAGTGTTCATGAGCCTCATGAACAGGATCTTCCAGCCATACCTCGATCGATTTGTCGTGGTCTTCCTCGACGACATTTTGGTTTACTCAACCACGGAGGAGGAGCACGCCTACCACTTGCGGGTTGTACTAGACACACTCCGAGAGCACCAGCTTTATGGAATGATCTCGAAGTTCCAGTTCTAGTTACGTGAGGTCCACTTCTTGGGGCACGTCATTTCTGAGGCGGGAGTTGTAGTGGATCCCACGAAGATCGAGGCGGTGCTAGCTTGGGAGCCACTTAGGAGCGTGACAGAGGTGCGGAGTTTCTTGGGCCTAGCTGGATACTATTAGAGATTCGTGTCGGACTTCTCCAGAGTTGCGGCGCCACTCTCAGCATTGACGAAGAAGGGGAAACCCTTCGTGTGGTCAGACAGATGTCAGTAGAGCTTCCAGGAGCTAAGATAGAGATTGACCAGCGCACCTATCTTGAGGTTGCCTGAGGAGGGAGTTGGATACGTAGACTACTACGATGCATCAGGGACCAGACTCGGATGTGTCCTGATACAGGAGCGGGCAGTGATCGCGTACGGATCACGTCAGTTGAGGCAACATGAGCAGAACTACGCTACCCATGACCTGGAGTTAGTAGTAGTGGTCTTCGCTCTGAAGACAAGGAGGCACTATCTGATGGGCGAGCGCTTTACAGTCTTTTCTGACCACCAGAGTCTCAGGTACATCTTATCTCAGATGGACCTGAACCTAAGATAGCGGTGATGGCTCGAGTTCCTCCAGGACTATGACTTTGAGATAGTCTATACTCCTGGGAAGGGGAACGCGGTAGCCGATGCCCTCAGCGGGAGGATGGGAATCCAGCTACTTGAGGAGGCGACAGAGCAGCTATCCTCTTTGCAGATATACTTTGTGGATATGGATGGAGAGCCTTCCTTCAGCCTCTCACAGTCACTCCTCCACTACTGCAGCGGGTTAGAGAGGCACAACGTGAGGATACTGACTGTGAGACACGGCGTGCACAGATATCCTTGGGATGGGCACCTGATGGCTTCTCCATTGGAGTATAGCACGACATCCTTTTCAGAGGACGTACCTTGGTACCAGTCGCTTTACGAGAGGAGGTTCTGAGAGAGTTTCACACTTCTCCTTTGGTGGTACATCCTGGAGTGGCGAAGATGTACCAGGATCTAAGAAGACAGCACTGGTGGCCGGGCATGAAGAAGGCTGTGGCAGAGTTCGTTTCACGGTGCCTCACCTGCCAGCAGGTGAAGGCAGAGCATCCGGTACCAGCAGGCTTGGTACAACCCTTGGAGGTCCTGGAGTGGAAGTTGGAAGGGATATCTATGGACTTTGTGACTGGAATTCCATGCACTTCCAGAGGTCACGACTCCATTTGGGTGAGTGTGGACCGACTCACCATGTCGACACACTTCATACCCATCCGAGAGCAGGGCTCAGTGGAGAGCTTGGGGAATCCCTACGTTCAGGAGATTGTACGGCTTCATGGTGTGCCATCGACTATCGTCTCCGATCGGGACGCTCGCTTTACTTCACGTCTTTGGAAGGGGTTTCAGGAGGCGTTCAAGACGCGGCTACATCTGAGCACCGCCTTTCACCCTCAGACGGATGGTCAGACAGAGAGGACCATTCAGAATCTCGAGGACATGCTCCGCGCATGTGTCCTAGACTTTGGTCACAGTTGGGAGAACCACCTACCCTTGGTGGAGTTCGCATACAACAACGGTTACCACTCCACCATCGGGATGGAACCCTACGAGGTGTTGTACGACAGGCCTTGCAGATCTCCTTTGTGCTGGACAGACCCTGGGGAGTCAGCACTGGTGGGACCAGAGATGGTCCGGGCCACGACAGAGAAGGTCCAAGTCATCCAGGAGCAGATGAGGACAGCTCAGATCGGGAAGAAGTCATATGCTGACAGGAGGCGGAGGCCACTAGAGTTTAAGGATGGAGACCACGTCTTCTTGCGGGTCTCACCTCGACGTGGTTTACGGAGATTTGGCCGAGGCGGCAAGTTGTCTCCACGCTTCATCGGGCCTTTCCAGGTCCTCATCAGGAATGGCGAGGTGGCTTATCGCCTGGCTCTACCACCTCAGTTGCACCGGGTGCACGACGTCTTCCACGTATCTCAGCTGAGGAGATACGTGCACGACCCGACGCACATCATTGACTATGGGGAGATAGACGTGAATGATGGGGAGACTTTTGCGGAGGTCCCGGTGGAGATAGAGGATCGACAGGAGCGAGTCCTACATGGGCGATCGATTCCTCTTGTGCGCATCAGATGGAAGCACGGGAAACTCCAGGATAGCACATGGGAGCGGGAGGTTCAGATTCGTGCTCAGTACCCACATTTGTTTCCCTAGCTTATGATGTATCTTTACGGGGACGTAAATCCCTGAGGTGGGAGTAATGTAAAGACCCGTAAATTTCAAGGAAATGTTTTTCTTAATTTTCTTTGGAATTTTTCATGAACGCAGTTTCTGACAGCACCTAATTCCAAGACCCAGTGTGCCCAGAATCATTTCCGATGTTTGGCTCGGGTACGTTCAGTGAACGGACGAGCGAGTTTTTCTAACTTTTGAACCGGTTCCCGGAATCGATTTCTGAGGGCACATATGAAATCACAGCACAGGTATTCGCTTAGAAACGCCTCTTCCAGAGTTGCGTTTTCTCGGGTGTGGTTTTTAATGTTTGGGCTTAAAGTTAAGAAATAAAATAATTTTACGACAACTTTATTTTATTTCACTTAAGCCACTTGATAGCTACTTGAAGCCACTTAAAGGAGGCTTAAGCTGAGTTGGTCTGGATAGGATGCAATCTAGAAATATCCTTCCCACTTGGTAGGATATTTGTGAGGTGGGGGCCGCACGAGCCCTGCCATTTCTTTCCACTAAGTAACGCACCCTCGAAAACCCGTCATTATGAAAGTCAACTGACGCGTTTTCTTAAATTCTAAACGCACCATTTGATTGGGCGGTTTCTTTCGTGAATTAAATGGGGGGGTTTCCTTCGTTGAATTAATTCAACAAACTGATGGGTCGTTACTTACCTTTTTCATTTGTTGGCGTAATAATAAAATAAGACCAACATGTCTTTTTGGAGGATTCCTCGTTGGGAGGTTTGTCAGAGTTCTTGAGCCTTCATCCTCCTTCGCGAAGAATGTGAAGAACGCGAAGAACGCGAAGAACGCCAGCCTCCGATGAAGAACGCCGAACCCGTGGAAGTCGACGACGCGACACCGTGTTCCGCGACGCCGAGGTTCCCTTCCTGCAACGTTCTTCTGCGACGTCTCTCCCTCTGCAACGAGTCTTCGATCAGCTGTTGAGGTAAGAGACATCGGGATTCTCTTAAATATCCCTTGTGTTTTTTTCTATAAAACACGGATTTAATTTTATATAATTAAATTAAATATGTTGTTTCTTGGTTCGTTGAGTTCGCCGACTCAACGCCGGATTCCACGATGACGCGACGCCCTTCCCGGACAACGCGACGATCCCCCCCTTCCGCGACGAACAAATCCGCGAAGAACGTGCGTTCGACGACAACTACGAGGTATGGATTTTATTTTTGGAAATTCCCTTATTTCACGTGTTTTTTCCGTTCATGAATGAATAACCCGATTCATAAAACAATTTTATTTCATTAAAAAAAAAATTCGGATATGTATTCATGTGTTGAATGTATTTCTCCGGCTTTTTGTCTCTAACGCGGAGGGTTCGGGCCAAACAAACACGGCCCGAAAACCCTCTGCCGTTCTTCGTTGTTGTGTGGATTTGATGGGCGATGACAGAACGTGCCGCAACTGAATTTTGACGATTCCGCAGTGAAGAACGAGTCCCGGGAGGAGCAGCGGCGAAGACGGGAACAGAATCGAACCACCGGAGCGACTCAGGTGGCCCGCGGATTCCGCCTGCGGCGTGGGTCGCCGGCGCGGCGGCGCCGGCAGCCGAGAGCGGCGGCGCCCTGGCGCGCAGCCGAACAAGGCCGCCACGACAGAAGCCGCGGCGGTGGCACTCGCGAACACGCGGCCGCACGGGTCCGGTGCGCGCGGGATGCGGCTGAAGCCACATCCAGTTGTTTGAGGCGACACCCCGCGGGTGCCGCGGGGTTTTCACGCGGGGGCGGCGGCTCCCCCCCCCCCCCCCCCCCCGCGTCGCTCGGGTTGTCCAGGGCGACACCCCGCGGGTGCCGCGGGGGTGTCATGCGGGGGTGGCGGCTCCCCCCGCATCGCTCAGCCACTCGGCCGAGCTGGGCCAGGCTGGCTGAGCCAGGCCGGACCGGGTCGACCCGGTTCGGCTGACCCAGGGGGGTCGGACCGGGTCGGCCCGGGCCCGGACCCCCCGTCTTCGGACCGTTTCGTTCAAATGACCGTAACTTGAGCTACGGGCCTCCAAACGACTCTCCGTCACCGGTAACACGATCCTTGGATAGAGACTGTCGTTTCGGTATATTGAACTCATGGTTTCAGAATACTTTGAGTTCGGCCAGGTTGGTTCGTACACGAAACCAACCGGGCCCTCGGAGCGGAAACACTCATATCTTGAGCTACGGACGTCTGATTGACTTTATGTCGACTTCGTTGAATTCCTCTAAGTGATACGGATCTTTTGCCATACTCCGCCCGAGGTTTGGATGCAGTTGGAGTACAGTCGGGTTGGTTTTTCCTTAAAAACCAACCAGGCCCCTAGAACGAAAAAGTCAATAACTCTCAGACTGGGCGTCTGATTGACGCGCCGTCTGCGACATTGAGTTCTTGTTGGTGATACGGAACTTTTAGATACATCATCATCGGATATAGTGTTAGTTGATGTATCGGCCTCTCGGCTTGTGGAGCGGACCCTCCCGAACGAGCTTGTTGTGTGCGGGAACCCTAGAGCTGGCTGCGACTGCTACTTCGACATCAACGACTGTGCAGAGATCCTCAGTGGACTGCAGCGACGACTCTGCAGAGCTCGTTAGTGGACTTCAACGACTACAGCACTCAGCGATCCTACGTGGATCAGTGGTACAGGTCCTATGTAGGCCCGATCCTGTGTGGGTCTGATCCTGTGTGGGTCAGCACTCAGTGGTTCTGTGTGAGCCAGCGCCTATAGATCCTGTGTGGGCCCGATCCGGTGTGGGTCTTTGCGGGAGTTAGTACCTATCGATCCTTTGTGGGTCCGATGACTTAGATGGATCAGTGATCATCTTTATCGTCATCCGAAGAAGTATACATGTGTGAGATGAATCTTGAGTTAGTCTCCATTGTGGATTATGTTGAGCTATCCTGTGTGGATTTACTGTTTACTCTCCTTTGTGGATTGTGTTGAGCTATCCTGTGTGGATTTACTGTTTAATCTCCTTTGTGGATTGTGTTGTGCTATCCTGTGTGGGTATACGTTTTTCTTTCCTGTGTGGACTGGGTTGTGCATGGGCTCGGATGTTGGAGCCGAACGGGAATTGATGACTTAGGTATATGTATGGGCATATACCTAAGTAGTGTCGGTTGTTACTTAGTGATTGTATCTTTACTTTGTGGTTTATCCTTTGTGGATTTCAGGAGACCTTCGGGGGTCTCGGTGTCCCTAATGAGAAGCTTATACTCACCCCTGCACGGGTTATGCCTGCACTACGTTGTGTTGGTTGCAGACGACGGACAGCGCTGATCGTGGTAGAGGCTTGCGGAGCAGGACGGTACCTGGAGGTGGACCACTGGGCGGGACGTACTCAGAGCGGTCAGGTGGACCCGAGGAGCTGTGGAGGCTATCTGTTCCCACCCTTCAGGTGGGACTTCTAGAGGACGGCTCGACGCTGTGGCTTTTCCTTTCAGTTGTTGTTTTTCCTTTCAGTTGTACTTTGCAGTTGGGCTTGTATTTCGGGCCCCTTTTACTTTCATCACAGCTTGTACAGTTTTTACTTAGTGTTTACTTTTCCGCTTGCTTACTCTGTGGTGCTTGTTTACTTTTCAAAGGCAATGCCTTCCCTTTTTACTGAGATTTACGCCTTGGTGCTAATCACCAGCCCCTGGCCTATGGAAGGCGGGCTTGGGGTAGTCACGACACGGGCCCCGAGGACGGGTCGTGACAGTGAGCGTTTATAAGAGAGGGTATATGTACTCTTGAAATTCCGTAAAAAATATAAATTTAATGTGAATAATGTTTTGCATAAAAATTACTGAAAGAGAACTAATTTATAATATTATATGTGTATGGGTCTAAATGAAAACATAAAATATAAATTATACATGTTTTTTCTATATATCTATCATTATATTTTAGTTTTAACACCTTTAACTCTAACAGGGAAAACATGAGTTTTTAATTTTTTTAAGGTTAAACATAGTTAATATAAAATGAAAAAAATCTCATATATAGATTGTGGATGATATATTAAATCTTATAATAATAAATTTTTTCAATTTATGGTTTTTATATATTTTATTCCATTTTATAAGTTATTATTTACTATAAAATATACTTAATGTCAATTTTATGAACAATTAATTACATTGCCTTTAATAGTATCAAGATAACACATATAATTCAAAAAATTATCAAAAAACGTCTAATACATATAACTATAATTTTTATAAATATTTTATTACATAATTTATTCAAATTATATTTATTTTTACATTTGTAATATCATTAATTTGACTTTTCCATTAGTAGAATAATTACTACGTCTTCATTGAGTAATTATTTAAGGTAATTATTTCATCACTAAAAATAAAAATAATTTACCATGATTATGATAAAGCATTTAAAATTTAACATAATATTTTTTGTTAGACATATACTCTAGGTGAAACCATACTAAAATATAACACTTATTAAAACAAGAGAGTGACAAGATTCACATTTCAATAAATAAAATACAATAATATTCAAAACCTCATCCAATTTTCCCCAAAAGGTCATAAATTCAACCGTTATATGATTATGGTTGAGTTATATGCATCTTTATATGATTTAGATAAAATTTTGGTTATTTTTATTTTTCATAACATTAAAAAAAATTAAATATAAAATGTTTTTACAGTAAATTCAATTATAAAATCCATTTGAAAAAGTATATTTGGATTATTTTAAATAAAAATAAACTAATTTTATTTTATAACTAATCCTAAAAAACATTTTACCTCATAAATACTATATAATAATATACATTATTCATTATAAATTTGTATTTTTCACTATTCCTTTAAAAATCAATATTTGTAGAAAATTATCAAAAATTCATAATATGATAATTTTGATATTATGAATATAAATTTGAAATACATTTTTCCAAATTAAAATTTATTAATTTTATGATAACGAATTTAAATAAAATATTATAGAAAATAGATTATTAAAAATATTTTCTTTATTTTATATTATTAATTAGTAAATATATTTCTAAAAAATATAACTACATAATTGAGGAATACTAATAAAAAATAAAATAATTTTCTTTTCTTTTTACCTGGTTGTTAAATTTTATATTAGTTTAACTTAAAATATCCTAATATTAAATGAATTTTTCATTATATATTACATATTATGATTAAATATTCATATTCATATGATCATTTTATAAGATATTATTGGATTGTATCATAAATATTTATGACTTTTATTTTTTTGAGAGTTGGATAATATAAATAATGAAATGTAAGGTATGTCCCTAGAAAATCTTATTATAATGGCCCATACATAAATAATATACAAATTATATCTTTAGAAAAGTATTCATTTTAATTAATTCATGATTATCTTTTAGGTTTATAGATATATAAAATTTGGTTATCACACTTTCAAAACGTGATATTACATTATAGAGTGGTCACTTCAACTCAGTATCCATTTTTCCCACAATAAAAATGTTTTAAAAAATAATAATTTTTATTTTCATTAAGTATCTTGATAATTTACATCTCAACAATATTCATGAATATAATCATCCTTAAGACCCTATAATAAAAAATTAACAAAAAATTAAATTTGAACAAAAAACTTTGTAAAATACATATACATAGAATAAAAGAAACATGTTGGTCCATGAGTACTTAGAAAAATATTCAATTTTCAAAATAATCATTGATATCCAAAATAAAAAATTTCATACCCAATAAAGAATCTTCTCCACCTATATATTTTCATTAGACGTATTAAAGGTAAAAGAAACTAAAAAAAATCACTTCAAATGATGAAAAAATAATAAAAACATTTTCAAAAGCTTATAAAAGATACCATTAAATGGTAAAAAGCATCCCATTAAACATACAATTTTTATCTTACAATTCAAAATCATTTTTATTTCTTTAAAATCCATATAAATAATAAATAAATCCTGTTGTTAATTTGAGATATCATTTTCATAACACTCTTAAAATAACTATTATAAAGAGAATATCTTACTTGGAAAATTATACTGTTCTCTTAAGAGAAAACTGTTGAAGGTTTACTCTATCCTTTTACCTAATACATTTGATAGTTATATTAGGAACACTCATCACCATCATATATATCAAGCTTGATAATCATGAAAAACTATATCTTGTTCACCCATCATCATAAATAATTCACATGAACCACAACATATTCATAAAACATAAAATATTAAATTGACATCAACTTTATTATAAAAATATTCTTTACACTAATAATTGTTTTTCTGGATAATGAAATATTCATTTAAATTAAAAACCTTTTTGAAAATACCTAGATAAATATAAATTAAGTCTTTTCAATGAATAAAATATGAAATCTTCTAATGGAATAAAAACATCAAATAATGGTTATGGTGATGGAAAAGCCCCATTGATATCTTATATGTTGAAATATAGAATTCTTATTTTCCTTTTTCTTAAATTGTTCACTATAAAATATGTAAAAATATCCATTTGAAAATATTTTAATGAAATTTTATATTTAAATATATATACCTTTATAAAATAATTTATAATCCACTAAATAAAACTATTAAATAATTTTATGCATGTAGACATAGATGAAATAGATAAATAAAATAAGTCACTTAGATAAAAAAAATAAGGTTTTGGGGTAATGTTTACCTTACCTTGAGTATGACTCATCATATTCTTTATTTATCTCTAGTATACAAAACTTTTATCAATTATTTGATTTCATAATATACTTTTATATGTTTAATCACTTTCCTTTATCAATTTATTTCAATTATTTTGAGGATATGTTTAATTACTTAACCGGTTACGTACAAGTCATACGTTTTTATGATATTCATCTCATATGTCCAAAATGACTTTGGTGGTTATCATTATTCCATTATCTAAAGCATAATATTATTGAAATAATTGTTTTTTATACATTAATTAAACCATTAAAACCAACCCTGAAATATGGTTATCATTAATGGATTATGTTACAATGATGGATATTGTATGCTATATTTATGCATGAGTACAGTTTTCATTATTAAAATTGCATGAGGGAATAAATTTAAATTTTTTTTATCTTAATAAAATTATTATTATATAAACATTATCATATTAATTATTTATATCAATATATATATATATATATATAACATTTTTTGATGAGGGGATGAAAAATGAATCACATTGCTTTGTGGAGGTGGTAATCCACATGTATGGATGAACAATATTATCATTTTTAAATGGATGGAAATGTAATTAAATATACAATATCATATCGTTAAATGGTAACAATATTTCATGAATATCACATATACACATTATATTAGTATTTATCTCAGTTCTTGATAGGTGGTGATGGAGAAAAATTACATTAGTCTATTAGTATATAGTCTATAATACACCTGAAGGATGGTTTAATTTCTAATTTTATGGAAGAGGACATGCATAGAATTTATTTAATTAGTTTAATAAAAACAAATTATATGGAATGTTATGATTTTATTATTTCATAATGTTTTAAATGTATGATATTAAATATATAGAATACTCCCATATAAGAAAATTACCTCTTATTAGATTTTTTTATACATGAAACATTTTAAATATGATCTTTTGATGAAAATAGGACCGATAGGTCATGGTTCGGTACATTTTTAAATGCTTTGGTAAGGTATTGGTTGAACAATAGTAGTCTAAATGTGTGAGTAATATAGGATATGTTGTGACCATTTATAATTGATGGGAAGGATGTAAATGGTGTTTCTTCATATAGTAAATGTTATACATATATACATATCATAATCATGTAAAGTGGAACTAAATCAAACTGGATTCAAATAGAAGATGTAATAGGGACAAAATTAAATCATTATTTTAAATGTAAACAAGTATTGGATGTCTATTATTCCATATCTATTTGTTAAACCATAGTAAAATCATTTCAACTGTACATGTGGTAACATTAATTTTTACCATAATAGAGTAACAATATATCCAAAAAATGGGAATTATTAAAAAAATTAGAAATTTTGATTCCAAAATTTTTAAAACATTTTACCAGGATTAGATTATCATGGCGGATGAAAATATGTTTAATATAATAATATAACATTCATTGAAATATATTTTTTTAATACTTGATTTATGAGTAAAAATCATTTTAACTTCAAAATCAAGAGATAAATTATTTTACAATTTTTTAGATAACATTATAAAAATAGGATGTTTTTAATAACTTTTAATCAAGTGAAAACCAAAATGTATATTACAAAAATTCCTTTAAAATTAAAAAACCCGAAATAGTTCTTAATTTGAATAATATTTAATATACACTCTCAAATTCACTGTTGGTTTCATTTTAAAAAAAGAATTAAAAAATATTATTATGAAATATGTAAATATATATTTATTCAAATAGATCCCATAAAATTTGAGTAAGTCGACTGATTATGTAATTTGAACCCCCCTCTCTTTCATTTAACCCGTTGTAAACATATTTTAACAATAACTATATTAACATATTTTTATTGAATTTAAATCAATTATGAAAAAAATAGGTTTAATATATTGAATTCTATTAATTTATTGGATACCCAATATGAAATCCATTTTAGTTGACATAATTGGTAGAATTTAAATTAAAATTAAACAAACAAAACGTGATGGAAAATTAATGTTTAGGAAAATTTCTTCTTATTAATAAAAATGTTTTAATACCAAATTTGAGAATAATTTTTATTACAGTGAAATTTATTAGATTATGTTTAATAAAAATGATGTAGTAAAATTTTAAAAATAATCCAAAATAGAATAATAAAATGTAAATATTTGAAACGAGATGGCCATTTTCAATAAAAATGAGAATTTACATTTTAAATTTAAAAAAACTAATTTTTTAAAACAAATTCATAATTTAGCTTATATTTATTTTGAAAAAATTGTTAAAAAATTATATCCATTATTTCAAATTAATATTATAATATTTTGAAATATTGATTTTATATAACCCATTTAATGCAAGCAATCCAAATTTGAATTAAAATAAAGACATTTCTTTTGGACTAAAAAATTACATAATATTATTATAATGAATATAAAATTTTAATATAAAATTGAGGAATAATAAAAAATAATAATAAAAAATTGTAACGTTACTCGGGTGGTTACGTTATTCCCCACTTTAGTGATTAAATCCTTGCATTTTAATTTAATATTTAAACTAGTGGGGATATATTTCTCTCAATACATTTTCATATTATCATGTTTCATCATTATTAATATATATTTTACAGAATACCTTAACATGGAAAACCACTTTTTTCAATCAAATTCCCTCTGTGGGAAATAATATATCAGTTTTGTTCCTCATATGAAACATTTTCATCCAGTCAAACAACATCATGGATCAGAATAATCGATGCATCTGACACATGTTTTATTAATAGAAAAACATAAAATTTGTCATGTACCTAAGATAAACTTATTGGAAGGGATAGATGACTATAAAAATAAAGAATATTCCCCATAATTTCATATGGTCTAATGAAATGTAGACTTATTTTTTCTTTTTAACCAAAATAGAAAACTAATTTCCATATAGATATATTACGAAAAACATGATCAGCTACCTCAAATGAATACCCATTCTTTACCATATTTGTATATAATTTATACATACTCTGATCTATCCTAATGTATTTCTAAATCATTTCTTACCATATCAACTACTACTTTTACAAATAATATTCAAAATAATTATGATTCCCTATTTTTGTCCCATTAGGCTGGAGCCCGACATTACTTTCCATATAATTCTACAAAAGGATTCAGTGGTATATAAGGATAAAGACAATTATTATAAGGAAACATATCCAATGTTATATGTTTATCAAAAAATCCATAATAATCCACTGATCTATGTTGAAGATTATCCTCCATATTTTTATTGGTATTCTATGAAAATTAATAAAATTGTGGAAGAAAAAGAGACATTAAAATTTAATTAAATTATCAATTACATATGAAGTCTTTTCCAGATCATAGAGGTGAATATATGATCATTATAATATAAAATGGAAATAGGGGAACCATATATTATAATTATGACTTTAATATTATGTTCTAAAAGTTTATCTAATGAAATATTATCTTCATTTTTTGAGAAGAAGAAGATTTATCAGATAAATCAATAATTATCCAAATCAAATTGTTTCATAGATATGTATTTTTTAATCCCATCAGGAAATCCATGGTTATATTATCTACATTCCATTTTGACACTAGAAATAGATTAACCACCCCCTTTGGTAATTATAATTTGGAATTCACATTAGTAAAATTAATACATTTTATTGTAAAATTAGTAATATCATTATTCATTATATCCCACCAGAAATATCCCTGATGGTCTGTACATTTTTTTTCTTCCATGATGAGTTATGAATAGAGATCCAAGGACCTCACTCAATAATTATGTCACCATAAATGGTTCACATGAAACACATAATAATTTTATGAAACTCAAAACACTCTCCCTTAAAATATTAAATATTGTAATCATACACTTTCTATCTAATTCTACCTTTTCTTATAACTAATGTTCTTCTTTCAATGCTTTCAAAATAATTTTTAAAAATTAATATTGTACAAACACCTAAAATTAAACACGCGCACTTCCTAAATTCTATATTACTAAGATAGTATTCATAAAATAATTTACCAATATATCATGTTCTAGAAATTGAAAAGTTAATGATACAGTGTCTTTTTGAAAAAAAGCATCAACAAATATATTTTCATTACCTTTATGGTAATTAGTTGTAAAGTCATAATAATTTATCAATATTATCCATCTCTTTTGTCACATATTCAACTTCTTTTGTCTAAATATATTCTATTTTTTAAAAAATTAGTAAATTTTCTACACATTATTCAATAAAAAGATGTCTCAAAATTTTTAAATCAAACAATACATCCGATATTTCAAGGTCATATATAGCATACATTTACTCCAAATGATAAAATTGATGTGAATAAAATGTAATTATTTTATCATTATTTATTAAAAACAAAACCCAATTACTTCAATATAGAATAATTATAGATGCACAAATCAACATTTCGAGATGAAATATGTAAGAACCCCAACCCCAGTTGCACAGAGATGGTGTCATATTTTATTACCTTATAATATAAACCATGAAGACGCATCGTTAAGGACCAAATATTTTAGTAGATTTATAAAATTGGATACATACATTTGTTAAATATTAAAACTAAAAATTATGTACAATATATAAATTCAATTGGGAACATACATAGCTCCTAGATTATCCGTGCATGTCTCTCATAAAATTCATCTTTACAACTGGGGGGAAAATAAAATATAAAAAATGCGTCAGATTAGTTTCTTTGTAAGGGTAAATAATAATATTTTATATTAAGTAATAAGTAATGGTGAATAAATAAAAGTACAAATTCCATAAAAAATAATCCTAGGAATAATATTTAAAGAATAAAAGCAGAATAAACAATGCCAAAATAAAAAAACCATGGATATTATACTAGTTGAATAATCACATGGAATATCAATTATAAGTTTAATAATGAGAGAACTCATAATGTTTGACGTCATAACCATGCTATTAAGGCCTCATACCAAGACAATAAAAAATGTGTAAAAACCCAACCATGTTTATCTCATGAGACCTACTGATGCACTGAGGAAATATACATGGCCCACCAAACATTTAATATGTCTGATTCATTACTCATGTGAAATGGAATAAACATAATAATCATATACATTCCTATTAATACTATCATATTAAAGGTAAATAACTTTCCTCAATTAGTAAACATAATCACAAATAATTCAGAGTAATATAATGAATAGTATCAGGATAGCACATATATTTCCAAACTTACGATAAACTATTCAATAAAAAATTTATGAAGATTTCATAAATTAATAATCATAATTATACATAAGAATCAACAAGGGTGTTAAAATAGATGAAAATATTCTTTTAAAATCATCATGGAATTCTTGAGAGAAATATACTTTTTACATTGAAAATAAGATTTCATTTGGAAAAACATTTCATGGAATAATAAATTATCTATGATTTATTTAAATAAAAAATTAGTGATTTTGTAAAATTATTGGTTGCCTAAACTAGATTATATACTTAACTTGAAAATATGTAATAAATTAGGAAGTCCCCTTTAATCAGGATATTTTATCATGAGGAATTGAGAATAATCCTTATAAAGAATGTAACTCCTCCCCATATAAATAATGATTATGATTGGAACACACATATAGAACATTAAACCATAATTTTGGAGTATTAAATAAGAATAATTACGAATTTCATTTGGGTGAAGAGATAGAAAGAGTAAACCTAAATGAAAAATGGAGGTTCGGGGAAAACCCCTTAACATATGTCCAAATTTAGTCATCACTAGAACTTAATGTCATTCATAATAAAATTAAATCCATTATTTAATTAATTCATAAGTTTTTATACATTAATTTCATCAAATATAATTTTATTGAGTTTATTTATGGACTTTTTGATGAGTTATAAGATACAATTTTATTGCTCAATAGCATTTGTTTTCTTGATTTCATGATCAGTTCACTTGATAAAATATAATATAATTCTTTTGAAATTGGTATAATTCCTTATAATTAAAATTATATTTTATTAATAAAAAACAATTGGTATTGTGTATTATTTATTTCATATATGAGGATGAATAATTAGATAAAGTGTTAATGATAATCCATTAGCATAATTTTAGAGTATTTCGATCACAGTGAAAAAGTTTTGTTATATTATTTAATATCATGTATATATTAGGGTTCCAGAACCATAAATAATATATAATGTATATTTTCAAAATCTTGTCAAATCCTAAAAATTGTTTCATGACCAGCTTTGATGTTGAAGTTAAAGAATAGATATCAATCATCCATGAATATTATAAATTGATACCTCATGGATGATGATTTTGTTTGTAAAATAAAGGAGATAGAGAAATTAGTTTTATGAAGGATATTCCACTAACAGGATATTATTCCTATATATAGATTAAACTAGAGATATCATAGTCAGTTTTATAGAGGATGTGATGATAGAATAATAGCCTAATAAAACATGGAATGAAATTAAAAGGAAAAGGAAAAGGATTTTACTGCTTGAATACTCTTTGGGAGCCTCATAAAGGATATTAGGTTTAGTATTTTTATGTTACCAATAACTTCTAGACATATTCATGAGGATTTTATAGATTATTGGGAATAAATTTTTCAATGATCATTGGTTGGATATTGTAATGAGAATGGTTGGTGAGGGTGGTATTTATAGTGGAGGAGAGGGGTGATTTCTCATTATTCTATCCATTATTTTATTATTTTTATAAAGATAATAAATAGTGTTGATTCTGGTGATAAAATATAATATTATTTTTATTTTATTTCTATCCACGGTTTCTTACATTAGAAAAATGTCACTTATGATGAAATAAATCAAGGATTTATCAGTTATAGTAAATTGTCATATTTTACTATTCACTAAAAATTCAATTCTTTTAGAAAAATCATAAATATTAAACCTATCAATTTTTCAATGTGTAGATTTAAAAAATTAACTATAATTTATGAAAATATTTTGATAAATATTAGGATTTTAATTTTTAATAAATCCCATCATTTACTTGAAAAATACAGATTAGAAATCTATAACTGATTTTATAACACTTTAAAAATTAGATAAGGTCACATAAAATTATTATAAAATAAATTAAATTAAATACATTTTATGGAAATAAATATTATTTTAATTCATATTATTAATTATAAAATTATAATTAAATATTATTGACTTACAAAAATATCAACACTTAATTAATAGTTTTTAAAATAATCATTTTCTTATACTATGATATAATTATATTATAATTTCATTTATAATATTCCTAAATTTTATTTATACAAACATGCGTGATGTTACTATTCATTCAACTAATTTATGATTCATAAGGTTCATATTACTATTCAGATGTTTAAGATTCTTTTTCAATGTTATAAGTTTCATAAATTCCAGAAATACCTCTTATTCTGTTAATTTTTCATTTATGATGTTTATTTTAAGTTATCGAAGTGATTTTATATGATCTATAATATATGAAAAAAATATAATATGGTAAATTTTATTGATATAGTTTTGGTTCATTATATTCACCCCTCCTATAAGAATTTTGTCCTCAAAATATCCATATTGTCACGCTAAAATTAAGATTGGGGTAGTTCTTCATTATATCCTCCATAGCCTCCCACAACACCTAATCAATTTATTGATTTTATCTAAAGTTCCTTTACCAACTGAGTCATCTGATTCCATAACCCCTTTTCTTTAGTGTCCAAAATTCAGATATTCTCTTCATTATATGCTATATTAAGATCCAATTCTATTGATTTAGAAGGGAGTACATGTGTTGGGTATCACATGTACTTCCTAAACAAGGAGATTTGGATCACATTGTGTAACACAGGAAGGCTAGGATACATTTCCACATGATAAGGCAGAAATCCAATTTTCTCTATAATCACAAAATGCCCCATGTACTTGGGGCTCAATTTCCCTTTCTTCCCAAATATTATAACACCAATCCATTAAGAAACATTCAAGAAATGTGATCTCCCATATGATATTACAATTCCTTCATTCAATTATGGGTATGTATAATTTTACTACTTTGAGATACTTTGATATATATTTCAATAGTATTTACATTTTCCATTGATACCTCCACATGCTCTTGGCCCATAATCCACATTTCACCCACATAATCCCCACAAGTTTGTATTTGACATCTCTTTTTATACAATACATCATATGGATCCATTTGAATACTAGAATGGAAACTATTTTTATAGGAAAATTCCACCATAGTTAAATACTAATTTCACAAACCTTGAATGTCATTTTATCATTATCTCAACTTTTGTTCTAATATTTTGACCACTATTTCTTATCACCTATCAGTTTGAGGGTAACGAGAAGTACTCAAATTAATCTCTTTATCCAAATATTTCTAGAGTGTTTTCTAGATTCTTGATGTAAATCTTAGATAACAATAAAAAACAATTGATATAGGTTCTCCATGAAGTCATATAACGTCAATTATATAGATTAATTGAAGGGACTCTAGAAGAATATCTTTCCATAAAGAGTGGAAATGTGTTGATTTGGTAAGACGATCAATAATCACCTATATTGCATCATTATTTCTTGGGGGTTTTGGTAATCCTATGAAAGAATATATAGTGATTTATTCGCATTTCCATGATATAATAGTTAGGTGTTTCATGCCACCTATATGATATTTTATTTTATCCCTCACCTATTAGAATACTAAATATATTGACAAATAATTATCAATTTCCCACATCATATTATCCCACTAGAAATGTTCCTTCTTACCTCAATACAAATTAGTTCTACCAGCACGTATAGAGAAATTCAATCTAAGGGAATCTTCCAAGAACTATCTTTTTATCTTGGTTATAGAGGGAAGACATAGAATCCTCCCTAATTTTTTAATTCCATTTTCACACACGATGTTTTCAAAAATACCATTATTCGTACCTTTAATATTATTTTTTAGATTATCATCATTACAATGAGAAATTTTAATTCTTTCAAATAAATATGTTTGGGAAAAACATTGGAAAAAGTAATTATGTTTCACATTACCTGATAATTCCCATATCCATATTTTCCAGATCCTTCTACACAATATCTTTTTCAATAACCATTTTATTCAGAACTCAATAAACCTTCCTACTAGAATCATATATTTTCTTATTTCCTTCCCTTGGTGGTATTGTATTGAAAAATCATAATCCTTGATTAGCTCTATCCATATCATTTTCTTTGTGTTGCGTTATTTCTATTAGAAGATATATTTCAAACTCTTACGATCTGTATATATCTCGCATCTTTCAGAATAATGATAGTGTCTCCAGATCATCAGAGAAAATATTATAGTTTTTAAATCATTATCATGAGTTAGATAGTTCTATTCATGAGTTAAAAAATACATTAATTTATACACAATAATTTTTTTCAATCTAAATAAGGATATAACCAATTTTTTCTATGATGCATGACTATAAATCACAAACCAACCATTTCCTGACGGTAGTGTTAGGTTTGGAACATTAACTAATATAATCTCTAATTATTAAAAACAATATTCACATTATTTTTTCCATCTGCACTTAACCCCTCTATGAGTAATCTTTATTAATGGGTTAGGAAATTGGGTCAATTTATGAATAAAACGATGATATTATCCTACTAAATCAATATATGGAAGTACTACCATTATATTCCCTCATTTCGTCCATTTCTAAACCTCATTTTTTCATCTAATATTCATTAAAATAATTCTCAAATGATTCTCCTGAGCTTGGTTTCTTTATATGTATAACATGTCATCATTAATAATTACCCAAAAATTTAATTAAAATATTAATTAAAAAATATATTCATTAGATCAACAAAAATGGAGGTTTTTTTTTCATTCCAAAAGGCATTACTCTAAAATCATATTTTTCATACCGAGTATGAAATTGAGTCTTTGGAATATCTTTTAACTCCTGAAACATAACAAATAATATCCAGATCGATGCTTAATCATCAAAAAATATTGGGCCCCATTAATTTGATCAAAAAAATAATCAATGTGACAAATAGTATAATTTCTCTTTATACGAATATCATTTTTTTCTATAGTTAATACACTAACTCGTGGATCCATCTTTCTTTTTGACCATGAAGACATGGGCTCCCCATAGACAAAAAATAGGGTGAATAAATCCTTTATCACTCCATACCTCTTATTGTTTCCTTAGATCCACTAATTCTAATGTTTCTATTATATAATTATTTTTTGAAATAAGCCTTGCACCGTTAAATAAATCAATAGAAAACATAATTTCTTTCTTTAGAGGATGTATATATAAATCCTCTAGAAATAAATCAATGTATTGTTGAAAAAATGTACATCCCTAATTCGATGATTTACTTCCTATATATAATGTTTTATCTTCTTCATTAATAATTTCGTTCATATTAGATAATGGGGGTTGATGAAGATAAAAATTTTGTGGAAAGGTTTCTGCTCTAAAGAAAATAGACACTACATCATTCATAGAAATTTTAATTTCGATTTTCCTTCAATAGATTTTCACATCATAATTTGAAATCCAATCCATACTGTAAATTATATCAAATTCAATCATTGGTATGCTGATATGGTAAGCAACTAAAGCACTATTATGCATCATAAAGTGAAGGTACTAACATGTCCTTGTTGAAATGGTACATAACTTATGAGTTTCAAATGACAACACCTTTATTAAATCAAATTAGAAATACCTAATTTTGTTGAAAATCTAGGATGATATAAAAGAATCTGATGATCTAAAATCAAATAAATCATTGTATATATCTGAGGAAATGATTAGAGTACCTACCACAAAAACAATATTAACATTAACCTTAGTAGTTGTGACCGCATAAGATTGGCCTTTCTCCATTTTTATTACATAGTGAATGTTTCCTTAATATCTATGACATTATTGTGCATAATTTCCAATTTATTTCCAATTATATCATTGAACATTGGTATATTATTTGTTTCCCTTAAAATAATAATCTTGGAAGCCTTTTCCATTTACTGGTTTCATAATGAGGTACTTCATAATGTGGGATGTCATAACCACACTCTCAAGGCCTCATGCCAAGACCATATAATAAACGTGTAAAAACCCAAACCAGTTTTTTTCAGGAGACCTAAGAAAGTAATGATGGTATATATCAGGCCCTACATAACACTTAATCAGTCAAATTCATTATTAATATCAATTTAGAGAAACGTTATCAATATATACATTCATATTAAAACTAACATATGAAATTTAAATAACATTCCCCAACTAGTAAACATAATCACTACCAATTCAATATAATATGGTGAATTATATCAAGATATCACATCCAATGAAAAACTATTCATAAATGATTTAATAAAATATGAAATATGATATCATAAATTATTTGTCCCAATTTTACATAAAAATCAACATGGGAGTTGGAATATATTAAAATACACTTATAAAAACATCGTGTAATTCTTGAGAGAAATAATCTTTCTACATTAAGAATTTTATTTCTTTTAGAAAAATATATTCATATAACAATAAATTAACTAAGATAATTATTCCAAACTAAAATGAGTTATCTTATAAAAATATTGGTGTCTTATAATATACTATAGGTTAAACTTGAAAATTGGAGAGAAACCAAGATGTTACATGTAATCGGGCATGCTTACCATGAAGAATTGTGAATGATCCTAAAAAAAATTAAATCCCCATAAAAAAGAAGGATTATAAATGGTACACATATAAAACATTCAAAGATATTTTTGGAGTATATAAGAGAAATAAATCATTTCTTTGGGGTAATGAGAGAGAAAGCGTAAAACCGAATGAAAAATGGATGTTCGAGGAGAAATCCTTTCAGTAAGTCTGAATGTATTATGTACATGACCTTAATGTCCTAGATAATCAAAATAAAATCCATAATTAATTATTTAATAACCATTTATATATTTATTTGTTTTAGTATTATTTTATTGAGTTCATTTATGATCATTTTGATGAGTTGTAACATACAATTTTATCACTTGGTATTGTTTGACTCATTGATTTCAAGATCGGTTCATTTGATTATAAGTAATGGAGTTCAGGTAAAATGGGTATAATTCCTTATAATTTAAATTAAATATTATTAAGGGAAAAATATTTATTGTCATATTTATTTTTTTCATGTATTAAGATAACTTATTAGAAAATGTCTTAATGATAATCATTAATCTTAACTTTTGTAGTTTTTTATCACAACAAACTAGTTTTCATCCATTATTTATTATCTTGTATATAAAATGGTTACTAAACCTAAAATAAGATATCATAACAATTTTATAAACTGGTTCAACTAAAATAATTGTTTCATGACTAGCCTTTAATGGGAATTATGGAATTAAAATCTGTCATCCACAATGGTTGTAAATTGACAACTCATGGACGATGATTTCATTTCTAAAATAAAAGAGATAAAGAAAAGAGTATGATAAAAAATATTCCATTAATATAATTTGGTTCACGTATATATATAATTCTTGATTAAACATGGTCTTCTGAAAAGGGTAGTTGAGAAGATAATAATAAAAGAAAAAACATGAATAAAATTTATGGAAAAGGAAGAGGATTTTACATATAGAATACTCCCCCTTGAGAACTTCCATAAAGGGAATGGTTTTGGTCTTTTGATGACACCAAGTTATTTTTGATGTGTGGCAGAGGTTTGGGGAGAATATTGTGGTGAAAGTTTTCAAGTATTAATGATTGTATTGTGATAAGAGAAGAGGCCTTGAGGGGTGGTATTTATACTGGAGGAGAGGGGTGATTTCTCATTATTTTATTCATTATTTTATTATTTTGTATAATACAATAAATATTGTTGATTAATGGGACTAATTACATTAATAGATACATGTGATTTCGAATCAAGGGATATAACATCATCCAAACATTACTTATGAATCAATAAATCAGGTATTTATCATTTATTGTAAATTGTCGTATTTTACTATTCACAAAAAACCAAATCTTTTAGAAAAATCTAAAAAAAACTCCCTAACCATTTTTCAACATGCATAACTCAAAACTAAACACCATTTTATTAAAAAAAATAATCTAAATATTATAAATTTATTTTTTAATTAAAACCACCATTTACTCAAAAAAATATTGATATTAAAACTACATCTGATTTTTTAACACATTAGAAAATTATCTAATGTCCCATAAATTATCCTAAAATCATAAAAAAAATATTTATTTATGAATAAATTTTTTAAAAAAGAATTTTTTCCCAAACAATTTTATTAATTATAAAAAGTTTATTAAATATTTATGACTCACAAAAATACCAACACTTAATTAATATATTATTAAATATTCATTTACATATACTATGATATAATTATATCATAATTTTATTAATAAGATATATAAATTTTATTTATACAAACATTGGTGATGATATTATTCAATCAAATGATTTAAAATTCATAATGGTCAAATTACTATTCATGTGGTCAAGTTGCTATTTCATTGGTATCAGAAACTCAACAAAATGAAATACCAATTATTTCATTTATTATTCATTTATGATGTTGTAATTATGTTATTTAAGTGTTTTTATGTAATATATACTATATGAAATAAACATAATAACAATAATTTCAATGATAAATATTTGGTTCGTTAATAAAGAGCCAATATCGAATCATTATTCAGTCCTCTTTTCAGTCCCAGACACCAGTCACCACTATACATTATCTAGATGAACCAAAATCATTATTAGCATAACATGGTTAAGGAACCAGATAACAAATAAACACATTTAGTAAAATCATCAATAATATTCGATTAGTCAAAGAAAACTATGAATCTTGGTTTCATTTAAAATATTGTCACATTGATAAATCATGTCAGTTGTAGTAGTATCTATAGGTATGAAATAAAAATTTATGATACCTCCAAGGAATAATATAAATATACATTTCAATTGTTGAACCAATGATTCAATTTTTATCAATAATTCAATTTTTGTTGGTGGGTAAAGTGGGGGTTCATGAAAAAATGTTATAGATTCATATAATGTCTTGGGTATCATGATTTTGTGATTCTCTTTACTAACAATGTTGATTTTTTATGAGATATTAGGTTGCAATGACTTATGTCATAGATGTAACATTATTAACAAGAATATGTATAAAAATATTTAAAAGAAAAATAAATGTAATTACATTTATATGGTTTGAAGGATACCAAAATAAATATATATACATTAGTTATGATAAATATGAAGAGTTTGAATGGTGTATTATTTGATAATGTATTTTTTTTATATAATATATACTCGAATTTACGTATGTATTTTTATGTATAATCACATAAAAATAGATTCCAACCACAATCCCCCAAGGGTTATCCCTCAACCACACTTGGTGTGGTTGAGGGTCAACAATCATTGGATAGCATGGCTAAGGAGACCTTGTGGTGGCTAAGAGTGGGTGTTCCACCTATAGTCCCACAAAAGGGTTCCCATGTATAAGGTGCACATGAGTAGGAAGCATTGGAAATCCAGGGTACCGATGATCCTATATAGGTGAGGCGTGAGAATTTTTTCACATGGTGAAAGGTATGATGGTTGTTGATCCCTCCTATCCACTTCAAGAGGTGTAACGTAGAGGATTGAATGATATACCAAATGAATGAGAATGAGTAAGTCTGATGTGGAATTCATGAGTAGTATCCACATTTACTCCATTATTAAAATGATTTACATAATATGAGACACATGCTTCAAGAAATATTTTTCATCCAATGGCTCCCTCACAATGCATATTTCAATAAGGAGGTCATCATCAAAAATGACATCCTGAGTATTGACCTTGAAATCTTGAGGCAACTGAAGTCGCCACAATAAATAGTGAGGTTGCCTGAGTTTATCTCATGGAATCATGTGATGATATATGGATCATGATACATTTGAGATATAGTCAAATGACACCATGAAACATCACAAGATTTTATTTCAACAATCTTTGAATATATCATGTAAATAATAGTGTGTACTTTTTTTGAAGAGTAACTACAATCTTTTTTAGTTGTTATCACATGAATAATTTCATATTATTAGGATTTTGTTCACTAAGACATCACATGATCAACAAAGTGAGCATGCGAACTGATCATGCTATCACATAATTATTAAAATTATATAGGGTTAACTTGGTGGTTTTATAATTCAACGATATGATGATATCTTTTGGATATACAATGAGTTTTCAAATCATCTTAAAACTAGAAAATTTGTTGTTTGATCTTTGCCTATAAAACCCAAGGATTGGTTGAGGGTTGTCAGTAATGAGTTTTTTTAGAAATCTAAAGAACCTCTCATTATAAAGGATCCTACATGATTCATTCACCAGGAGTAGAATATCTAACATGATCCAATCAATAGATAAGTATATGTGATCTAACTTATTATCATGATGGATAAAAGAAACCCACAAACAAACCATTGTATCAAGAGAGAGAGACCATTTAATGACTATTGTCACAAGAAGTAACCCTTTTAAAATAACTGAATTAGGTGAATTTATTTGAGTAGAACACAAGGAAAATCATTTTCCATGTTAAACCATTAGAAGAAGAGTATTTAATTCTTGAAAGTAATCTTGTAGAATATGTGAAGACACATGAGGAAACATCCATTTGAATCATCCCTAGTCCCATGAAGGAGGAATAAAGACATCATGAGATCCCATATCTTAATAGATTAAAGTGAAATGAATAATAATTTTTTTTTATAATCTATTCACATTTCATAACCTTTTTATAAGTTATTCACTTTGGATGAATCACTGTAGAGTATAAAAAACATTCATGAAACCCATGTATTCCTTGAACCCTGAAATATCACCATTGAAATAAAATAAAGAAGTTTGGGATTCTATACCAATAAGATTATTAAAATGTTTCATGAAATATTTTTTTTCATAAATATTACATTTTACAAGGAATGTAAACAATGAGAATGGAAAATATTCATGTGAAATATTCATTAATTAGGCATTACCAAATTCATGTATCAAGAATATTTAAGAATTCAAGAAGTTATTCAGTGAGGTGAATTGTGCTTGTATAATGAGTGAATATGTAATTGAATATGTGATTATATTACATAGTGATAATCCATATAAGGTATTATGTCATTGAAAAATTAATTTATTTCTCTATTGGTTCCATGGTGTGTTTCTAGATGGTATCTTTGGACATCAGTTATTTTTTCTAATTCCACAAATAAAATGGCCTAGAGGGTCACACGTTAAGTCTATATAAAATCTCAGTTAAATAATTTAATATGATTTATTGATTAACATTTTGAATAAATATTATTCCGACTAATTGCTTAATAATTATTCATGTTTTCTTGATTGCATATATTCCATCTCCAATTATTTGAGAGAATATAATGTGACTGCAATATTTAATAAATTATTAATTATATTTAGTGATTATATTTTTTATTTATTCATTGTACTATAATGAACTAAAATTTATTATTAAATAATGAGTCATTGTTCAGGTCCCGATAAATATGGTGGATAAATGGAAAACTGTGTTTTTATGTCAAGCAAGAAATAATATATGTTAAATATTATTTGAATAAACAAGATTTCATTTCAATTCACATATTTAGTTCATGTTGTAAATAATAATAATATTATTATTATATACGGACGATTTTGTTGGGAATAAATAATTATTAAATAGAAATTTTGAAATTATTTATTACAAACAGTATAGATATATAAATCAAAATATATTATTTTTAAATTAATCCATCTCATTTTATTGTGCACAATAAATACGGAGAATCATCTAAAATCCCATGATAGATCCTTTCTATAGGAAGGACCCTATGAATTAAGGTATATCCCCCACTAACTTCCACTACCAAATCTAAAGAGAGCTATAATAAATCATTGGATGTTATTATCATGTATTTTAAAGGTGAACTACACAAGAATTAGGATCTACAACACTAGAACGTGAAATTCCCATAGTGACATTCATAAATTTTTGTAACACTTGTTCATCACCACGAAAGGCATTTGACCATTGATTTATCCAACACAACATGATTAATATATTGATCCATTTTTAGATCCATGAATGAATAAATAATTTCTCAAGGGGTGTTTTGTTAAATTTCATAAATTTATTATAAATAATATGTCCTTGTATTCCACCATGATTCCATACTTTTATAACTAATATGTATTCTTTGACTCTATATTGTGGATCATGGTGTTTGTTTTCATGTAAATATGGGAATGATCATCAATAATGTCAAAAATAAATATTGGGAATGACCCATCATATGCTTCCACTATGCTCGAAACATTCAGCATGAAAACTGAAGACAATGGATAATAATTTTTAAGAAAACAATATCAACCATGCTTTTCACATTGAGTAGTAAGGTACTCCTCCTTATTTAATTATATCTTTTTGGAATGTGTTTATTTTACAATTAAATGAATTAAAAGTGTATATTGTTCTAAATGGTATTACCTGGTATTTAATGAGTGATCTCACATTCCTGATTTTAAAGAGTTGTGGATGTTATCAAAACATTACATCCACATAAAAAAACTCTATTTATTGTGTTTTCTCAAATTGGAATATATAAAAATATATTCATTAATAGATTCACCATCATGAATATGATTATGAGTGCTTCCCTTGAGAAGGATCCAAATAAATAATGGAGGATAGAAAAATATTTGAAACATGTATGTTGTATTTTTTGGATAGCCTGGTCAAACTTGAGGTTAAGGTATTCCAATCACATTGTCACCCATAATTATTAAATATATGAATCCTATAAATTATGGGGGAGTTCTTTCTTGATGAAAATATGTGACAATAGTGGATCTATATCTTTTAACTAGAACATTTTAATTTGTTTATTGAAGTGTTGTATATTTTTTATTTTATAAAAAAAATGTTTTCTGAAACTCATTAAGTGATAATTGATATTTTATGAGCATCATCTCACATCAATGTTAATTTTTAGATAACATGAACTTCTGTGGTTTTATCTCTCCTTTTTTCTACACTAGGATATCCTACATTTATATAGATTTTATTATATAACATAACTTTTCTATCATAACAATGTGAGATCCATCCACTCATGGAAGTGATCATGAAATTTTCATATAAATTAGGTGATCATAATTTTGAGAAGAAATATTATTTGAGAATACCAAATTTACACTTTACATATTTATAGTAAAAAAATAAAGAATGCCTTTAAAATATATTCACAAAATTATACATGTTGATCTAAAAAAATGGGGGGTTATAGTGAATAGGTTTAATTTGTTGTCAACAATTTTATATATTTTTATGGATGAATTTGTGTAATGTGGTGGTTACTAAAATATAATTATAATGGGGTTTTCTATGAGTATTATATTTCAATCATTTACAATTACCCTTAATGACTCTGATTATTGTCAATGTGATATTGAATTTGAATTTCTTCTGTCACTGTTGACACATTATCTAATAAAAAATGAACTAGATGACTTCTATGAAGAATTAAGATAATTTCATGAAGGTAATTTAAAGGTGGCCATGGAAATATTTTTTACAATATATATGGAGAAGGTGAAGAGATAGCTTGTAAAATTATCTGTGAAAGGATTTGTTTTATCAATTTTATACGTGGGGTTATTTAATTATTTTTAGATTGTCTCACATATGAAATAAAGGACAAATAGAATCCCCAAATGGATTTCCCTCAACAACACATGGGGGAAATGGGTTAACCCCCATGGGGGTGGGAGCCTACTGAAGGAGGCCTCGTGGTTGATAAGGATTGGATGGACCATATAGGGGCCCAAAAGTGGGATTTTTGTTTTGGTTGGGGATCGGTAGACAATATTGGGGATATAGTGTGCCAATAAGAATACAAAGGTGCATAAAGACCTGTATAGAATGCAGTGCAAGGTGTGATGGATGATGATCCTCTAGAGGAATAAATAATTGTGTAGAAACAATGATTTTACTATATGACGAAGGTATGATAGAGAACACGCCTAATGTATCCCACATGAGCTGCCTAAATTGTTCCTCTGTCATTAAATTTATGGACAGAATGTGAGTCACAAGATTCAAGGGATATCTTCAATTCAATCGTTCCTGCAGAAGATGTATTCAAATAAAATTATCATATTCATGCTTTTCCAACTGAGTATTTTCTACACGTTCTCAATACAACTATACATCTCAAATGGTGTTATCAAAGTATAGCGACAAGGTTGATAGAATAGATGCAAGGTAAGAAACTACAAATTTCATGAATAATGAATATTGGAATGGAAATTATGTTGAAATAATTCAACATATTAACTAGTGACATTTCACGAGTTTATCACATGAACATATGATAATCACCAATTCCATCATGTGATGATCTATGGATCATGTGATAGTTGAGAGACAATCTCTCATGAACAACTGATTTCCGATGATTGTATGAAAAAAATCACCAATTCTATCACATAAAGAATATAATATTTTTTTATCATCAGAATATTACATATTTTTAGGAAATATTCTTGAATTATTTGAGTTTACCATGAGTATATCTATTGAGTCATTTCATTTCCAATGAATTTAATAATCTGAAGCGATCACATGATCATGTTTTCATTCCAGTTATGCATGGTGAACCTATGAGTATCATATTTAAATATATACACAAATATAGTAGATTATTTTAATGATTCATATAATATCCATAAAAATAAAATATAGACGGTGTGATAATTGAAAAAAAATTAAGGATCGATCAAGGGTGGTTCTTATTGTATTTTTTAGAAATCAAGAGAATCTATCAAAAAATAAGAGTATGAATGATTCATACACATGAATTAGAAGAATCCACATGATGATCTCACATAAATTGTATCCATGTAGAGGCAAAATCATTATGTACATGGATGTTGCATTACTTTTTCATAATACTTCATACATAACAAAAACAGACACCCAAGGACCGTAATAGTTTAGTGTCTTTGGAAACATGGAACCTAATCTTCTAATCATAGTGAAGGATCTTCAACATCTCCCATAATGATATTACACTTTTGTTTTCTTACCTAAAACCTTTCTTAATATCCTATGAAAAAGAAAACATAAAAAGGGTGACCTCAAATGCTTAGTAAGGGTAATCATGGAGAAAATAAAACAAACCATATACATTTAAACGTAAAAACATGAACATAAAGTTTAAACATCAAAATCACGAGCAATGAAATAAAACCTGGAAGTACGTACGACATAGATCAAAATGGAACATCAATCATAATAAAATAGCAATGAAATGAATCATGTTATTGTGTAAAACCATTAAGCACATGATATTATTTCTATAGTATCCAAGGAATTGCTGCCAAGACCATCATAGTGGACAAAGTCCATTACTGAACTGAGTTTACATACCGTTCCAGTCCTATATTACTAAACAAGATTTACTTGCCGTTCCAGCCTTGTCTATCTCATGAGAAATAAATCTATACCCAATGAATTGGAGGGAGATATAGGTCCCACCCATATCATAATGAAATCATTCTTATGTGTGTCCCAAAATAAGAATAAATCATTCATCATAACCCAAAGAATAAAATGGGTTTCATAAACATCATCCCATCATAAAATAATCCAGAAAAAACAATGGATATAATTTCATCATAAAAACATAAATCCATATAAATAATATGAAAATTATACATGAAACATTTCCAAATTAAATAATTTCATCTTATATGGAAAATTAGTTTTGACAAAATAGTTGCAATGAATTCTTGAGGAAAATTTCCTTTCTTCTTCAAAATCATTTTCTTTTCTCAAAATGCCATGAAATTTTAAAAGAAAACAATTACATTGAAAATAATCCTGAAATATTTTATTGGAAGCTTCATATAAATTAGTTGTTATGAAACTATAAAAATCCTTTCATGTCGTATAGGTTAAAAAAAATTCTCTTCGAATTGTTTCCAGAAAAGTCAAAAAGTACCTCGTATGGTAATCAAAAGAAATATTCCTTATAGATCACATAGTAAAAGTCAAAAATTAGTAAAAAGGAAGTTAAAAATACATTACTAAATTTTTATAAAACATGGACATGGATGATAAATAAACCCCCAGTAAATACTTACGAATAAACAATCCCAGATAAGAACGAGATTGGAATAATTATCCCTTACCATATGTCCAATTTCTTCTGTATGTGTTCGAGAGTTCTGTATAGTGGGTTTAAACATATTATTAACTTGTAATAAAATCATAAAAATTATTATTGCATCATATATGATTCACTTATGACTCTATATTACCGGTTCTGTTGTCAATTCTATGTTAAAGCAGCGTTTTGGGTAAAATCGTTTCATTTATCATATGTGTGTTGACGTGTAATTTTTTCATATGTATATTTAGATCCTGATTAATTACTTCCAGAATTTAAAACATGATTTATATATAATATATATTAAATATATATACAATTGAACGATAAATGGAACGAAATACATCGTTCATGGAGAAGGTAGGTCGTATGTATGCATGAACGTTGTTTCCGTATCTTATTAAATTGAATGGATGTAAATGACATATATATATATACATAAATTCAATAGAATTATTATGTCATATATTTCATGATTAATTATTATATATACTTTATATTCATTCTTGAATGGTTAACATTGTGAATGAATCTCATCATGTCATGGAGACGGTAATCTGTACGTACACACGAGTGATGAGATCATTCCCATAATTATTGAATGGAATTGGAATGGATGATATAATATCTCATAATCATTTTGATGTTATAATAATCATATATACTAATTATTCCCACAATTACTTCCATCCAAGTATGGTGGGGGTGGAAAAACGGATTAGACCACGACGTGGAGACGGTAAGTCGTACGTACGCACGTGCGGTGATTTCATTTTTCATAGGTTGGATAGAAGGTGAAATATGGTTTTTTAATATTTATATTAACATATCATTATATTAGTGATACTGATGTTTTTAATTTATAATTAAACAACTATATAATAGAAATTATAAGAATAAATAAATTTGAAATAATCAGAAAATGATATTACCTCTTCTTCGACGTGCCTCTTCTAATCCACCTCTTATGGCACTAAAGTTTGTCTTTAAAGGAAACAAGGACCTCTACTAGGTTTATTGTAACACCCCAGGTAAATAATGAATATGAAATTTTTATATTTATCCATATTTGTGAATAAAATATTAATATGACTTTAAAGGGGACGCTATGCTCGATGGAGTACCCAACACGCAACAACGAGTTTCTTGGGAATCTTACGTTGCACTCTAATAATAAAATAATATTATTTTAAATGGTAGTTAACATGTAGCTGTTGTAATGGCGGGAATGGATAGAAATAACTAAAATATGATTATATATGTTCTTAAATATTTTTACATTTATACAATAAAAGATAAAGGCTTAAAATACGGAAAGAATTCAATTTTAGGCGTATATGCCCTAGTTTTCACTAAAGGTTCACTTATCACCTTTTGATGTTGAACCATCATTAAATATTGTTTTTTTCACTCTTAAACATTCTTTTGGACAAAATAAAACTCTTATTAAGAATCGGGATATCAAAATTTACTTTGTGTAAATTTTTGGTATCTTTCCGATAAAGTTCAATTTTTAATGAATAGTGTAAAATGTTGTATTTTAATTCAAAACCTCTTTTTAATATAATTTATTTATATGATTAGATTATATTTTAAATTGTTTTTAAAGTAAAATTAGAATATATTTTTAACATTAAATCCAATAGTGGTCGTTGGAATTTATTTCACTTTGAAATTAGTCTTAAACCAGTGTCAATCTTTTGATACTTATTGTTTCATAAAAACACGCTATTTGCTCTGACAGCGGGAATTAATTATTAAATTAATTAATGTGACTTATATGTTTTGAATTTTGTAAAATAGACTTCATTTTTGAATTCGTAATATCATATATAGCTTAGGGTGAATTTTTGGTAATTTTTTGAAAAACATAAATTTTTGATGAATAGTGAAACCACTAAGTGGTACTTATAAAGACTGATTTTCCGTTTAAATGAAATTTTGCCATCATTGTGTTTTAAATTTCAAAAATCCAACATACATGGTTTTCATTAAGAAGTAAAATTTGGTTCAATGAGATTATAATAATTTTTTGGTGAATAGTAACTTATTAAGTTCTTAATCGCGATTAGTGGTAATTAGTGTAGTTTAAGGTAAAAATAATGATTTAATAATATGAAATGACCTAGAAACATGTCCCAACTTTATTGGTTGTATCATGGCCGACCACGACAAGCCATGGGTCAACTTGGGGACCCCATGGAGACACTTTGGTTGGGAAATGACATAAATAACGTTTTATTTAATGTAAAAGTAAAAATGACACAAACATAATATGTTTTACGAAAACAATTTTTACATGGAGCTATAATTATCAGATTTTTGATTATAAATAGTCATTGGAAAGATAAAATTAATTCATACA
The DNA here is from genome assembly GCA_963277665.1 of Viscum album. Lineage (NCBI taxonomy): Eukaryota > Viridiplantae > Streptophyta > Magnoliopsida > Santalales > Viscaceae > Viscum > Viscum album. The sequence continues at coordinate 686,772,277 of OY728119.1, read as the reverse complement.
TCATAGTATTTTTTTTATAATTTTTAGACATTATATAAATAAAATTATTTATGACATAATAATGATGCAGCGATGACATCATTATTTGACGATTTAAATAAAATGGAATGATAATGTAAAATCTATGAACTACACATGTCCAAAACCAATTAGATGAGTGGATTTAGAACCCTTATCACCTTATCCACGAATTATATCAATGTGGGACCTTTTAAAACCGAAACACATTTTCAAATAAAGTAATATTTCTTACTTTCCAAAAGTGCCCCTCCTCTCCTCTTATAAAAGGCCCCCACCTCTACCTCATTTGACACACTCCTCAAGCTTTTGTATCGGCCATCCCCTGCCCATTTACTCTCTCCACATCCCTCTACTCATCCTAGAGGATTACCTTTTGGCATAATCCTTTCAAAAGAAGCCTTTAGGCTCAAATCAAAAGGAGTTACACTTTTAAAGGTAATTCATTGTCTCATGTTCATTTGTTTTATTTTGCTTCTTCAACCCCCTAAACTCTTTTTATTTACTTATTTTGTAACAAAACCAGTATCATAAATATACTAGGATGTTGTTATAAGATTTATTCGAGCTACACTCTCACACAACTACATCAAATGGTTAAAGAACATACGGTTTTTGTGGATGGAGAAATTCTGCCTCTAGAAACGATGATTGTTCAATACTCATTTAACACCTTCAAAGGTGGCCATTATGATGTCACTATTTTTATATATTATATATAATATGTTTATGTTTTACTTATGCTTCTGTATTTTTCATTTGTGTCTTACCATTATGGCATCCATTATGGGTATACGCGATATCTTCATTTTAGGAAGTGCTGACTACCGCCCCCTCAAAGTGATTTGATTCGTTAAATACCATATGTGGGACGTATAAAGGATGGAACTATGATATTATATATGATATTATACTGGAATTATAATATACCTTTATATCATTATTCTTCCATTCTATAAAATAGGAAATAGAAATGAAAGTAGCGTTCATGCGTACATACGACTTACCGTCTCCATGAACGGTGCATTTCATTTCTTACCCCTAAATGATTATGTAACGTTATAAATTCATGAATGTACCGGATATATATTAAATATATGATATCTACATAATGAATACAATTCTGGATATAATAAAAATTTGGCCACACGAACAACATGTAATTGTAAGAAGTCCACTTTCGACTTAGGAACCAAATATCGGCAAAACAAATATTATTAACTTAAATGATTACATAATGTTTATGACATGGTAATAAGTGATATAAAAGGAATAATGAACTTCAAAAAGGTTCTTAAGGAATTATAAATTAACTCAAGTTTATTATTCAGGAGATTAAAGAATGATCGAGTCAAGTCGGACCCGGGGTAAGGGATCCTACAACTCTCTTTCTTTATAAGTACACTCTTTTATGTCATTTATTTTAAGCTCGTATTTCTTATGATTGGGATGTTCTTTTATATTACTCCTACTGTAATTTTTATGTTCATGTGATGACAGACCCTATTATCTCTCATCAATCCATTTTGGACGTTTTGAGTGGCGCCGTTAGGCTGCCGAATTTTCGTAAGAGATCTAACCAATCTCTTTCTTTTTAAGTACTCTCCTTTGTGTCACTTCTTTTAAGCTCCTCTCTGTAATGTTGGGGGATGTTCTTTTATATTCCTCTTGCTGTAAATTTTATTGTAATGTGATGAGATACCCTATTTGATCTCATCAATCCATATTCGGAAGTTTTATGTGGCGCCGTTAGGCTGCTGAGTTTTCTTAAGGGATTTTTCATCTCACTTTTATTCCCGTGAGATTTATGCTACATTTGCCACAAATTCCATTGATTGGTGTATGTAATGCCCATTATTCTACTCTTTGTGTAATATACTTTCGTTTATGAGTATTTACATCAATGATCTATTGTCCTTCTTTCATGGGGTGTATGTTTTGAAAGATACCCAAGTCGGTAAGGGAACCTTTCACCCTCTTCTTTTTTTAAAAGGCTTCTTTTATTGGGTCTTTTAATTTACATATTTTTTATGTTGGGATATATTCTCATTGATTTAAATTTTATGTCCAAGTGATGAGATACATTTTTTATCTCTCATCAACTCATTTTGATGTGATGCCGTTAGGCTGTCAAGGGAACTTTTTAACCCAATTTCGATTTCTTTGGGGTCAACTTGTGGTCATTGAATATGTCATCCATTGAATATGTGTGAATGACCATATATTGTTTTACACTTAATATCCACTTATATTGGGTGTATATATATTTTTCACACATATTTTTGAGATTTATTTGTCCTTAATTTAAGGATACCTTCTTTATAAGGGATTTCATCACATTTGACATTTCTATTGAGGGTTCATTGTTGTTATGCACCAATTCACTCTTATACGGTGTATATACTGTCCTTTGGAGTATTATATCATGAATACTTTTATTCTCATGATATTATAAAGTTCTTACTAAATGTTATTCCTCGATTATTGTATTCAAGTGTCTCTAATTTTGGTAAAACCCCTTTAACCAAAATATCGTTTTAGATGTTTTAATTATTTTTTCTTATTAATATCCATGTTTTCAAAATGGTTTTAAGGATTTATTTATATGGATATTAATGGTTAAAAAGTTAAAAGCTTCAAGGTGGTATGGGACACCTTGATTCAAAAATCTCTTTATTAAATGTTTTAAATGGTTTTGGAAATGGTTTCTTTTTGAATGGATTCATTATTTCAATATCCTAAAATGTTATATTGTGATTGAAATGTGGAAATGTTATGTTTCCTTTATTCATGTTTATGTGATACGATTATGTTATGGTTCTTGGGAATTGTTATGAAGAACGGGTGGTTCCGTGATAAACTAAGGGCGGGTGAGCCCAATATAGCTCTCTAATGTATTGGGTAATGCGAAGGAGTGAAACGTTAAGGTTTCTCTGAAGAGATTTAGGGTATATACTGTAATGGGTATTCCAAATGTAACCAAGAGGGTTACTCCCTACGTGAGAATGTTATGAATGCCTCAAGTTACCTTTATGTCTTATGTTTTTCTATGATTTATTCATGATTTGATATGCTTATGTTTTATGGGTAAAGTGTGATTTCATTCTTATGTATATATGAACTCATGTTTCCTTTCCATATTTTTATAACCCTTACTGAGCTTTTAATGCTCATCCCAAGTTTTTGAAATGTTTTTCACAGGTCAAGGGAAAGGTACATGATGTGATGATAGTGTCAAGGATGTGTCAAGAAAGAATCTGTGTTTATTTTAAATAGGTTTCCGTTGATGGGAAGAATGAATATTGTCTTTTATGTAACCACTTTGTTTAAATGTGGAATGTAATGCATGTTTCATGATCTAATTCTCTAAAACTCTAAACCTGCAAAGATCATCAATGTGTAATCTTGTAATAATTCAAGATTAAGTAAGGTTTAAGGCTGGGGCCTTATAGTTGGAATCAGAGGTCGGTTTAGATAACTTTAGAGGTCCGGGCATTCTTTAAGCATAAGTGACATTACCATAATGGTTAGGATTTCAGAAAGAGTCCTAATTTTAGATAAAGTGAATGAGTAAGTATATCTTAGTGTTTACCTTCCTCATTAGTACATGATGGTTTTGTTGATATACTCACACTGAACTTTTTGGTTTTAGTAAATGGCTGGATCTAGCAGGCACCAAAGTGACAATGGGTTTGAAGAAAACTGTGGTGGTTCTCTGATTAAGATACTGGATGAGATGGGGGATTCAATGAGGAATCTCATAGTTGTTCTAAACCAACTATCAAGGATTCGTGATCAATCACTTCAACCTTGGTGAGTTCTCTAATGCATCATGAACGAGATGGCCAACTCGATGTGTAAATTCAGGTAATAATTATTAAGGTAACCATTAGGGTTTATATGATCCTTACTTTTGAGGTAATTATGGGTTATTATATGATATGATGGAAAATAAAAGGAATGAGATAAACATGAGGTTAAAATATGTTATGATTATTCTTGAAGATTTTATCTCATTTTGGGGAACGTTTTAAGAATTATATATTTTTGAAAAAAGGACAACACGTAGTTACAAGTTATATGTAATGACCTAGACACATGTCCCAACCTTATTGGTTGTATCATGGCCGACCAAGACAAGCCATTGGTCAACTTGGGGACCCCATGGAGACACTTTGGTTGGGAAATGACATAAATAACTTTTTATTTAATGTAAAAGTAAAAATGACACAAACATAATATGTTTTACGAAAAAAAATTTTACATGGGGCTATAATTATCCGAGTTTTGATTGAAAATTTTCATTGGAAAGCTAAAAAGATTTCCTACATCATAGTATTTGTTTTATAATTTTTAGACATTAAATAAAAAATATTATTTATGAAATAATAATGATACAGCAATGACATCATTATTTGACGATTTATATAAAATGGAATGATAATGTAAAATATATGAACTACACATGTCCAAAACCAAATGGATGAGTGGATTTCGAACCCTTATCACCTTATCCACTAATTATATCAATGTGGGACCTTTTAAAACCGAAAAACATTTTCAAATAAAGTAATATTTCTTACGTTCCAAAAGTGCCCCTCCTCTCCTCTTATAAAAGGCCCCACCTCTACCTCATTTGACACACTCCTAAAGCCTTTGGCTCGGCAAATCCCTTCCCATTTAATCTCTACACATCCCTCTCCTCATCCTAGAGGATTCCCATTGGGCAGAATCCTTTCAAAGGAAGCCTTTAGGCTCAAATCAAAAGGAGTTACACTTTTAAAGGTAATTCATTCTCTCATGTTCATTTGTTTTATTTTGCTTCTTCAACCCCATAAACTCTTTTTATTTACATATTTTGTAACAACACCAGTATCTTAAATATACTAGGATGTTGTTATAATATTTATTCGAGCTACACTCTCACACAACTACATCAAATGGTTAAAGAACATACGGTTTCCGTGGATGGCGAAATTCTGCCTCCCGAAACGATGATTGTTCAATACTCATTTAACACCTTCAAAGGTGGCCATTATGATGTCACTATTTTTATATATGATATATAATATGTTTATTTTTCACTTATGATTCTGTATTTTTCATTTGTGTCTTACCATTATGGCATCCATTATTGGTATACGTGATATCTTCATTTTAGGAAGTGCGGACTACCGCCCCTCAAAGTGATTTGATTCGTTAAATACCATATGTGGGACGTATAAAGGATAGAAATATGATATTATATATGATATTATACTGGAATTATAATATACATTTATATCATTATTATTCCATTCTATAAAATACGAAATAGAAATGAAAGTAGCGTTCATGCTTACGTATGGCTTACCGTCTCCATGAACGGTGCATTTCATTTCTTACCATTAAATGATTATGTAACCTTATAAATTCATGAATGTACTGGATATATATTAAATATATGATATATACATCATGAATAAAATTCTGGATATAATAAACATTTGTCCACACGAACAACATGTAATTGTAAGAAGTCCACTTTCGACTTAGGAACCAAATATCGGCAAAACAAATATTATTAACTTAAATGATTACATAATGTTTATGACATGGTAATAAGTGATATAAAAGGAATAATGAACTTGAAAATGGTTCTTATGGAATTAGAAATTAACTCAAGATTATTATTCAGGAGATTAAAGAATGATCGAGTCAAGTCGGACCTGAGGTAAGGGATCCTACAACTCTCTTTCTTTATAAGTACACTCTTTTATAACATTTCTTTTAAGCTCATATTTCTTATGATTGGGATGTTATTTTATATTACTACTACTGTAATTTTTATGTTCATGTTATGAGAGACCCTATTATCTCTCATCAATCCATTTTTTAAGTTTTGAGTGGCGCCGTTAGGCTGCCGAATTTTCATAAGAGATCTAACCTATCTCTTTCTTTTTAAGTACTCTCCTTTGTGTCACTTCTTTTAAGCTCCTCTTTGTAATGTTGGGGGATGTTCTTTTATATTCCTATTGCTGTAAATTTTATTGTAATGTGATGAGATACCCTATTTGATCTCATCAATCCATATTCGGAAGTTTTATGTGGCGCCGTTAGGCTGCCGAGTTTTCGTAAGGGATTTTTCATCTCACTTTTATTCCCGTGAGATTTATGCTACATTTGCCACAAATTCCATTGAGTGGTGTATGTAATGCCCATTATTCTACTCTTTGTGTAATATACTTTCGTTTATGAGTATTTACATCAATGATCTATTGTCCTTCTTTCATGGGGTGAATGTTTTGAAAGATACCCAAGTCGGTAAGGGAACCTTTCACCCTCCTCTTTTTTTTAAGGCTTCTTTTATTGGGTATTTTAAGTTACATATTTTTTATGTTGGGATATGTTCTCATTGATGTAAATTTTATGTCCAAGTGATGAGATAAACTTTTTATCTCTCATCAACTCATTTTGATGTGATGCCGTTAGGCTGTCAAGGGAACTTTTTAACCCAATTTCGATTTCTTTGGGTTCAACTTGTAGTCATTGAATATGTCATCCATTGAATATGTGTGAATGACCTTATATTGTTTTACACTTAATATCCACTTATATTGGGTGTATATATATTTGTCACACATATTTTTGAGATTTATTTGTCCTTAATTTAAGGATACCTTCTTTATAAGGGATTTCATCACATTTGACATTTCTATTGAGGGTTCATTGTTGTTATGCACCAATTCACTCTTATACGGTGTATATACTGTCCTTTGGAGTATTATATCATGAATCCTTTTATTCTCATGATATTATAAAGTTCTGACTAAATGTTATTCCTCGATTATTGTATTCAAGTGTCTCTAATTTTGGTAAAACCCCTTTAACCAAAATATCGTTTTAAATGTTTTAATTATTTGTTCTTATTAATATCCATGTTTTCAAAATGGTTTTAAGGATTTATTTATATGGATATTAATGGTTTAAAATGTTAAAAGATTCAAGGTGGTATGGGACACTTTGATTCAAAAATATCTTTATTAAATGTTTTAAATGGTTTTGGAAATGGTTTCTTCTTGAATGGATTCATTATTTCAATATCCTAAAATGTTATATTGTGATTGAAATGTTGAAATGTTATGTTTCCTTTATTCATGTTTATGTGATACGATTATGTTATGGTTCTTGGGAATTGTTATGAAGAACGGGTGGTTCCGTGATAAACTAAGGGAGGGTGAGCCCGATATAGCTCTCCAATGCATTGGGTAACGCGAAGGAGTGAAACGTTAAGGTTTCTCCGAAGAGATTTAGGGAATATACTGTGATGGGTATTCCAAATTTAACCAAGAGGGTTACTCCCTACGTGAGAATGTTATGAATGACTCATGTTACCTTTATGTCTTATGTTTTCTATGATTTATTCATGATTTGATAAGCCTATGTTTTATGGGTAAAGTGTGATTTCATTCTTATGTATATATGAACTCATGTTTCCTTTCCATATTTTTATAACCCTTACTGAGCTTTTTATTCTTATCCCATGTTTTTGAAATGTTTTTCACAGGTCAAGGGAAAGGTACATGATGTGATGATAGTGTCAAGGATGTGTCAAGAAAGAATCTGTGTTTTATTTTAAATAGGTTTCCATTGATGGGAAGAATGAATATTGTCTTTTATGTAACCACTTTGTTTAAATGTGGAATGTAATGCAAGTTTCATGATCTAATTCTCTAAAACTCTAAACCTGAAAAGATCCTCAATGTGTAATCTTGTAATAACTCAAGATTAAGTAAGGTTTAAGGCTGGGGCCTTATATTTATAGGTAAGTGTATAAGAACAATGGACAGTTTTTTTCTGATATTGAAGGCTCACAATGTTGTGAATAGAAAAGGGATAAGGTACCCTTTAATAAGAGAGGAGAGGGGCACTTTTAGAATCCTCTAAAATATTAATTTATAATAAACTCAAAACCCACTTAAAATTCTCCATTAATGATTAAAATTAAAAACTTAGATTATATAGGGTTATAATATCATCATCCAATAAAATGTATACATGTTGGGAATTTATTTTAAACCTTATCAACTTGATTTATCCTTATTTAATCTATTTATTTATATTTGTGGTAATAATATTCTAAATTTTAAATTGTCATAAATAATTACTTATGTGTAGTGAATTGTCCATAATTGGAAACTTTATGAAATTTTAAACCTTATAAATTTCAATTGATAATTTTTAAATATTTTTTTGATTTTTAAACAATTTAATAATATGTTATTTTTATAAAATAACAATAGTGTCAATTTTGACACTATTCATTTACTTGATTTTAAATAAAATCCAAATAGAGGATATATTCGAACAAAAATATTTAATAGATTCATAACATTTCTTATTTATCTAAAAAATTAGTGTATCATATTAATTTGTTCATATAATATTTATTTTTATACTTTTAAAAACATTTATTTTATAGTTCAATCAACAAAATAATTTCTACATCACTATTGTGTCCCATTAATGGAAATTATATAATACCTAAAAATTATAAATAAATTAAACTTATTTAGATAATTTTATTATCTTTCTTTTGACTATTTATTTTTGATGTTTTAAGATCTTTTTCACTAAATTAAATTTATTACACTTATAAGATATAAGAGAGTGACATGTTGTCACTTTCTTTGGTTTTAATAATATTTACATCCTTTTCATAGTCAAATGTCCATGAAATTAATATATTCAGACCCATAGGTGATATGGTTACACTTTTATTCATCCAATAAATTTTTGGTAGGGGTTAGAGTAATTTTATAATATTATTCTTAGCCATAATTTCATGATTGACCTTTAACTGTGGTAAATAAAATTTAATGTAGTTACTATTCATAATGCCTAAAAATAAAATTATCCAATTAAAAAGATTTGGATATACAGTTTCCAAATATGGAATCAATTTTTACAAATTCAAAACACAAAACTTTCAGTATTTAATTTAAAATTAAACCCGCTGTTGTGAAAATGTGTTTTAAAAGTTAAAACATTGCAAACGATTGAGATGTTTTTACCTATGAATTTAATGTAAAATTAATGATAATGAAATAAATTATATTAAATGGTAAAAATATATTCAATTTATAATATAAAACCATTTAATATTAAAATTTAACCATATAAATTATCTTGATGAAAAAGTTGTTTTTAATTGAAATTTAGCGTATTTTTACTATTCATCATAATATGAATGGTAACAGAAAAATATTAAAAAATTAACCAAAGTAAATTTTTATATACATATTATAATGAATATGTTTATTTTGTCAAATTGAACTTATAAACGTGTCGAAAATTAGATTTAATCATGGTACGCCATCAAAAGGCGGCAAAACTGCATTTTTTGGAAAATCCTTCTTTTACCTTAAAATTTAATTTTTTTTCTCATACCATGTTCTAGTATATGTGTAAGATGAATTATATTGTTATAAAATTCAAAATTCGGTAAATAATATTCATAATAGCTTGTTCATAAGAACAATATATCGTAGTTTAGTGAAACTCGATATTGTGTACAATACTCGCTATTGACGATCGTCGCTATTGCGTGAAACACAAGCCATGAATAGTGTTTGCGTATAATACAAGATAATACAATTTTTCATATAGAGTAAGAAAATTTTGGTGTAGCATACAACACAAGACATAAAATAAATTAAAAATAATATTTCTCATAAAATTTTGGGGTGTTACATTCTACCACCCTTAAAATGAATTTCACCCTCGAAATTCATCGTGGTTATAAAAGGTTTACAACTTGGAAGTTTCTTCCATAGAAACCCACATTGTAAAAAGGAATACCCAACATTAATTTTAAAAACTAAAGAATGAAATGTAATGGTTACCCAAATTAACTCATCAATGGGTTTCCTCATAAGAGAACATAGGTGATAATATGGATACATAAGAGAAATATAACCATCATGTTCTGATGGAGACTGGTAGAGAACATGGCTATGAAAAATCCAACAATCACAAAGCCATAAATTTGTGATGATTTAAGGTACCATCTAATTTATCGGATATGAGGGTACTAGGACAACATTTTTGGTTTCAAGATCCTTTCCATAAATTTGTAAAATTTTAATTAGAATGAATACTTACTTGATTCTGGTACTGTCTCAATATTGGTCATTCCTTGAACAATTTCCACTTCATATATTAATGAAATGAAGTTGAATTTTTCATTCAAGAAGTGTTAGAAGATTGTGTGATTGAATTATGGGTCATTCCATTTGTCTCAAACAAAAGGATAACAAAAGTTATTAAATATACATAAGTACATATATGGTGATATTAATCATATATGTCTCCAAAAATGGACTTATACTTAATATATCATACCATATAATAAAATAAAACTAATTTATGAAAAATAGGTACCTCATGTAGGCTAGTGGTATGGGATAAATGCCTATCGCACTTCGGTTGAGGGTTCTATTACTGCACCCTTGTCTGATGCGATAGGTTATCGTCCATCCTACGGGTTGTCCTTTTTCTAAAAATACACCATTATATTGTTTAAGAAATAATATCAAAAAGATATAGCCTAAAACAATAATATATGATGTCTAACTTAATCCATTCCAATCATTAGGCTTATTCTAAATACTTCTGTCCAATCTCATAGTATAATGAAAAATATTACTAGAGAGGTCATCTACCAAGCATGTGAATACCATCATTTATCCCCTATTTATCATAAAATATATCTTGTTGGTCACATTCCTAACTTGTGAATACCTTAATCATGTATTCTCCTGAAACATGAATTACCATAGAACGTTAGTGAAAACATGAATTTTGTCAAAAGTTAATTATTTCCACTTACCATAATCCCATAATTTCTATATACTCAAACCATGATTCCACTTTGTCCTTATATCAGTCATGAGCTCATTAATACTATCAAACATATTATTTTCTCCTTATACCTTATTTATGGAAATATCTTATTCCTTCCAAAAAAATCAATCACTTTTCCTGGTTACCGGTATCATATTCTTATAGAAAACCACAATGCACCAATACACAAATATTTCAATATACCATAATAGTACCTCAACAACATTATTCTTGAATTCCAATTCAGAAGCCTTTCAATTCGTCCTCTACAATGATTGGCATGGAAAATCCGCTTCCTCGATTTAGTAGTAACCTATTAGGTCAGGGAAGTGATTTGTATAATGCCCATGTTCCCTATAAATAATAATTTGAATCCCAAAATAGTATGTCACTCTATGATCATTTTCCCCACAGAGATAACATCTTCCCCTCCATTTGAGGTATTCCTCAAGGTTCTTTTTCCCTTATTCATGATATGTATAAAGCTTTGTCTTCCATCCTCTATGTTCCTCTCCATGAGAAAATTCATAAATGTCCATATTCCTCTTATTTGATGACTTTGGAATACCACTAGTGTTCACCTTGTTAATTATATATTATGACGACTGATTCAGAATAATCAAAATAACATTCTCTCTATGAATTATGCAATTTCACTACTCACTATAAACAATTTGTCCATCAAATTCAATGTTAACCCAATTCCTTCTGGTAACCTCCATTAACTAAAACCAGAAACCATTGTGTAAGAAACAGTAAAAATAATGAGGAACCACATAATCATAAAAAGTCTCTTATAGGATGTATAACTTATGAAAACTTCTTAAATCTATGATATCATAGTTTCAGCCAAGTTTATTCATGATATTTAACATAATTCTAGGACTATATCCTATACTTATACTAAACCTTAGAGAAATCCCAAGACATAACTTAGAAATATCTCTAGAGACATCACTAAAGATTTCACTTCCGAGTTTTCTGAGGTTAACTAAACCTTTTATCTGATACCAATTGTAGAGGCCCAAGATTGACGTACATAGAATTTACATTACATTTGCAGAATATGTAATACATAACAAAAATAGAGACCCAAGGACCATAGTAGTTTAGTGTCTTTAGAAACTCAGAACATAATCTTCTAATCATGGTGATATATCTTCAACATCACCCATAAAGATCTTACACTTTTTTTCATGCCTAAAACCATTATTTATATCCTAGGGAAAAGAAAACACAAAAATAGTGAGCTCTAATTCTCTATAAGGGTAATCATGGTGAAAATAAAATAAACCATATACATTTTAACATAAAAACATGAACATAATGTTTAAACATCAAAATCATGAGAAATAACATAAAACATGGAAGTATGTAAGGAATAGATCATAATGGAACATAAATCATTATAAAATAGCATGGGAATAGAACATTTAATTGTGGAAAACCATTAACTACATGATATAATTTCTATAGTAGACAAGTCATTGCTTCCAAGACCATCATAGTGGAAAAAGTCCATTACTAAACCAGGATTACTTACCGTTCCAGCCTTGTATTACTGAACCAGATTTACTTGCCATTCCATCCATGTCTATCTCATTAAGTATAAATCTTTACCCAATAAATTGGAGGGATATATAGATCCTACCCATCTCATAATGAAATCATTCTTACGTGTGCCTCAAAATAATCAAAAATCATTCATCATAATCTAAGAAATAAAATGGGTTTCATAAACATCATCCTATCATAACATAATCCATATAAAACAATGGATATAATTTCATCATAAAAACAGAAAAACATGTAAATAATAAGGAAATTATACATGAAACATATCCATATTAAATAATGTCATCTTGTATGGAAAAATAGTTTTGATAAAACACTTGCAATTAATTCCTGAGGAAAATATCCTTTCTTCTTCAAAATCATTTTCTATTCTCAAAATTCCATGAAATTATAAAGGAAAATATTTACATTGAAAATAATCTTGAAATATTGTAGAGGAAACTTCATAGAAACAAGTTGTTATGATACTGTAAAAATACATTCATGTCGTATAGATTAAAAAAAACATGCTCCTCGTACTTTTTCCGGAAAAATCAAAAAGTGCCTCATATGGTAACCAAAAGAAATATTCCTTACATACCATGTATTAAAAGTCAATAATTGGTAAAAATCACTTTAATCATACATGAAAACATTTTTATAAAACATGGGCATGGGTGATAAATATAGCCCCAGTAAATACTTACGAATAGGTAATCCCAGATATGAACTAGATTGGAATAATTATCCCTTACCTTATGTCAAATTTATTCCATATGTTTCTGAGACTCTTGTATGGTGGGTTTAAACACACTATTAACTTGTAAAAGAACCATAATAAGGTTTATGATATCATATATGATTCACTTATTACTTTATATTACACATTCTTTTGTCAATTTAAGGATAAAGTAGTGTTTTGGGTAAAATCTTTTCATTTATCGTATGTGTGTTGACTTGTAATTTTTTCATATGATTAATTAGATCATTAATAATTACTTAAATAATTTAAAACATTATTTATATATCATATATATGAAATATATATATAATTGATCGATAAATGGAACGAAATACACCCTTCATAGAGACGGTAGGTCGTACGTACGCATGAATGTTGTTTTCGTTTCCTTATTAAATTGAATGGAAGTAAATGACATATATATATATACACATAAATATATAAGAATTATTATTTAATATATTTCATTTTTAATTATTATATATACTTTATAATCATTATTTAATTGTTAAAATGTTGAATGAATCTCATCATGTCGTGGAGATGGTAATTCGTACGCACGCACGAGCGATGATATCATTCCCATAAATATTGAATAGAATTGAAGTGGATGAAATAATATCTCAAAATCATTATGATGTTATAACAATCATATATATTTATTATTCCCACAATTATATCCATACATGTTTGGTGGTGGTGGAAAAAAAATACACCATGTCGTGGAGACGGTAAGTCGTACGTACGCACGCGCGATGATTTCATTTTTCGTAAGAGGGATAGAAGGTGAAATAGGGTTCTTTAATATTTATAATAACATATCAGTATATTATTGATACATATGTTATTACATTATAATTAAACAACTAATGAATATAATGTAGAAGATGAAATAAATTTGAATGATTCGGTAAAGGATATTACCTCTTCTTCGACGCGCCTCTTCTAAACCACCTCTTAGGGCACTAAAGTAGGTCTCTGAGAAAACAAGGAACTCTAGTGTGTTTCTAGGGAAGTGGAGAAGAGAAATGGACAGGTTTATTCTAATTATGAAGGATCAAAATGTTGTGAAGAGGAGAGGGAGGACGTACCCATTAATAAAAGAGGAGAGAGGCACTTTTGGAAACCTCTAAAATATTATTTTATAATAAACTCCAAAATCACATAAAAAATCTCCAAAAATGACTCCAATTCGAATATGAGATGATATAGGGTTTTAATCTCACAAGACAATAAAATTTATACATATTGGGAATTTATTTCAAACCTTATCAACTTGATTTATCCTTATATATTCTATTTAATTTTATATATGGTAATAATATTCTAAATTTTAAATAGTTATAAATAATCACTTGTGTGTTGTGAATTGTCCATAACTAGATACTTTATGACATTTTAGACCATATTAATTTCAATTTATAATTATTAAATATTTTTTTGATTTTTAACCAATTTAATAATATGTTATTTTTATAAAATAACTATAGTGTGAGTTTTGACACTATTCATTTATTTGAATTTAAATAAAATCCACGCGGAAGATATATTAGAACCAAAATATTTAATAAATTCATAACATGTCATATGTATCTATAAAATTTGTCGAGAACATTAATTAGTTCATATAATATTTATTTTAATATATTTAAAACCATTTATTTGATATTTCAATCAATAAAATAATTTCTACATCATTATTATGTCACCATTAATAATAATTATATAATCACTAAAAATATTAATTAAATTAACATGATTTAGATAATTTTATTATCTTTTTGGTGACTTTTTATGGTCGATGTTTTTTTGATATTTATCACTAAATTAAAATTATTACACTTATTAGATATAAGAGAGTGACATGTTGTCACTTTCTTTGGTTTTAATAAATATTATCTCCTTTTCATGGTAAAAATACCATGAAATGAATCTATTACAAACCATAGGTGATATGGGTCGACATTTATTCATCCAATAATGTTTTTATAGTGATTATGGTAATTTTATAATATTATTTTTATCCTTAGTTTCCTGATTTTCCTTTTACTGTGATAAATAAAATTTACAGTAGTTACTATTCACAATGCCTAAAAAATAAAATTACCCAATTAACATATTTTGGACCTACTGATTCCAAATATGGAATCCATTTTTCCAAATTCAAAACACATAAGAAGCAATATTTTTTAAAAAATAATCTCTTTGTTGAGAAAATAGGTTTGAAAAGTTAAAACATTTCAAAGATTGTAATGTTTTTACCTATGAATTCAATGTAAAAGTAATGATAATGACTTACATTTTATTAAATGGAAAAAATATATTGGATTTATACATTAAATCCTTTTAATATTATAATTTAACCATATAAATTATCTTTATGAAAATGTTTTTTAATTAATATTTAGCGCATTTTTACTATTCAGCAAAATATGAAATTTAATAGAAAAATATTAAAAAATTATCCAATTTAAATATTTATATAATTATTGAAATTAATATGTTTATTTTTTTAAATTGAACTCATAAATGTGTGAAAAATATATTTAATGTGGGTGCTCCCTTAAAAAGAAGCAAAACTGTATTTTTTTGAAAAATACTTATTTTTCTCGAAACATTTATCATATTCTCATACCATGTTCTAAAATGTGTAAGATGAATTATATTGTTATAAAATTAAAAATGAGGTTAATGATATTCATAATGGATCGTTCATAATAACAATATATCATTTTGCAGTGAAGCACAATATTGTGTATAACACACGCTATTGAGGAATGTCCTTCTTGCATTCAACACAAGCTAAGAATAGTGTTTGCGTATAATAAAGATAATACAGTTTTGCATATAGCGCAAGATAATTTTGGTGTAGCGTAAATCACAAGGCATAAAAGATATTAAAAATAATATTTCTCATAAAATCTCGGTGTATTAAAATCGGTGAGCTAACTTATTCTCCCAATGGGGAGATGAAACAGATATAAAAACCATTATATCACGAAAGAGAGAATGTGGATATAATCTTTCCACCTGAACAGTCCAATAGAAAATTACTTGGTTACGTGAAATTATTTAATGATAACCCATGTACAAACCATTTTCTTTTCAATCCCTTAATTGATAATCATTGAGATATTTTGAAGCACGTTGTTGCATACATGAAAAAACATGAAGAGATATCCCCATGATCCTACCTGCCCAGATGAAGGATTTATTACTTCATTATGAGATCCCTTACCATAATGTAAGGAAGGGAAACATGTGATCATTGGATTTTTGGATATGTCATGTGCGTCAGATAACTAGTTTTTTATCACATAACTACATAACCCAGTAAATTTCATGAACATCGCATAAAATAGTGTGGATTAGACAAAAATTTTCTACAAACCATGTATCCCAGCAACCCAATGTACCACCATTTAAAAAAAATCTAGCGGGATTGAAGGAAATATAAAGAAAAATATTAAAAGGGTGATTGAGATATATTAATATTAAATAATCAAAAATAAAAGGAATTTATAACAATGAGAATGGAAAATATTTCTGTGTAAAAGTTTTGTATCATCCATTATCACTTGCAGGCATGAAAAAAGTTTGGAAATTAAAAAAGGAAGATGATGAGATATACTTTCAAAGTATGATTTATTGATAAATATTTTTACAGAATTTGAATGCACGTATTAAACACGTATGATTGAGCCCAAAACTTCATCAGACAAAAAGATAAATTTACCGATCAGTTTTTTGTTGAACAAAAGTGATCAGATATAGTTTAACATATATATTTTCGCAATACAAACATACATCAAAGGTACATGAATAGAAACACTAAAATGATGGATTTTGTGAGATCATAGAGCAACTTCAACATAATATCCTTCAATTTATAAATCCTTTTAAAAAATAGGATATATATTAGTTGTATATAGTAGAAGGAGAATTTGAATGTGTGATTCAGGAGTAGAATCCTCTGGTGTTGGTTTTGGATTATGCCATTTTAAATTCTGGTAAGTCTATGGGATGCATTAGAAATGACCATTTGTGTGGATTTAGAAGATATACTATTCAAGATTCAGTCTTCAAGATACTCTTCAAAGCCATTTATGGCATGATTTCTTGATTTGACTTCCTTATCTGAAAGGAACTCGGTGGAATATCTCTCAAAACCTAGTGATTTATAAATCTTTATGTTAACAAAGATTGAGAGTTTGTTCATTCAACCTCATCCTTTAAGATGATATAATCCTTAAACTGGGTCTCCTTTTCAGGAATAATCCCCAGTTATATATCCTTTAATCTGGGCATCTTCCTCAGGAGTAAGCCCCAAATTCATAAAGTTCCAAAACTTGGGCATCCTCTTCAGGAGTAAGCCCCAATCTCAAATACCAGGCATCCTTCTTAGGAGTAAGCCCCAATCTCAAATGTGGGAATCCTTCTCAGGAGTAAGCCCCAAACCTTAATCCCTAACCTGGGTCTCTTTTTCAGGAATAAGACTCAGTCATAATCTTGGGATTCCTTTTCAGGAGTAAGCCCCAAGTCCCCTAACCTGGGCCTCCTTTTAAGGAATAAGTCCCAGTCATAATTTTGGGCATCCTTCTTAGGAGTAAAACCCAATCATAAGTCCCCTCCTAATTTGGGCATCCTCCTTAGGAGTAAGCCCCAATATTAGAGTATTCAAATCTCCATGAAGCACATATACCTTTATGGACCCTGTTCATGGATTTTCTCCCTAAAAGTAAATCCTAAACCTTCATCTATTTGGGTAGTCATACATATATAATCCCCAAACAATTTCTTATGATTGCATATTTCATGGCATAATTGTCTAATTTTTACCAATACCTCTTGTTTCTCACACCGAGCATGACTCACATGAGCTTAGAGTGTAAAAGTAATTATGAAATTCTTCTTTGAGCCATCAATCATAAACATCATACTTCATTACTCGAACTGCGTGGGTTCTGATTCCTTTTTCCAAAACAAAGGATACGTAGGTAGCCCATTTATAGGTTCGATCCCAACTTTGAAATAATCCCTGTCCTTCTGAATGACGATAAACTTCAAGTGCCCCACTGAGTGGCTTTAAAAGCAGCCAGGTCATCATAATGACCAAGAGACTTTTTATATCAATGTTTTGAAGGATACCATTGACCAAGAATCTCTAAACAGATATAGATGATTCTCTATTGATGAAGAACCTCGAATTCATATAAAAGATTCTCTAAATTTCTTGCATATTTAATCATTGATTGTTAAAACTAAAGGAAAGCTCATTTTATACTTGGTAATGTAATAAGGATTCATGAACATAACTGAAATCTATAAAGAGAGTCCCGGAGTAGACAATAATTCCCCTCAAAAAGGTGTGATGATTCCGACCTCCCATCCTCTCGACCAATGCAAATTCCTAAGCCTCATTAGTCCACAAACTAATCAGCGCATACCTTTGGAAAGTAGGTCCAAACGGATGTGGAATCATTGGATGTTTCCGGTTCTACGAACAAACCCGCTAGAAACTGATCAGTACGTTTGAATCTCAAATCAACGAGGTCATCCCCACAATCCGTGTGAAACAAAAAATGGTGAACCCGACGTGAAACCTTAACCAAGTTAAAGTGATGTTCTTCTTATTTGTTAGGCCCCTTGGGACAACAAATCAATCATTGACATGTGCTCATCCAAAAGATGCAGTGGTCAGATTCATCTTGATTATGTCTGTTATATGGAATATGCACTCTTTTCTCAAGATCATCTGCAAAATGGCTTTTTTTAAATTCACCCCTGTGAATACTGCTGCTGTGAACACCTCTACTGTGAGGTCTGCTGCTGTGAAAACCAATGCTGCTACTCTTGCTGGAACGTCATCCGCTCTGAGGATGACATCACCAACTCAGCGTCTTCAACGCTGGGTTTTAATGTACTGGTTAAGGAGTACCATCGCAACGGTACTATCCCAACTCTGGAGGCCGCTCGTCAAGCCCTCCAAGTTAACAACTCTACCTGGTCGTCCGTACAACGGCGGCCAGTGATCAAAAAGCAGGTGGTGCTGACTACTGTCTCCAACCGTTTCGGGTCGTTATCCCCGGAACGCAATTTCAATTCACTCCCTTACTCTGTGGAAGTGAATGAGCAGGTCCCTCAGGGCCTTAATTCAAAAAGACAGGAGTCCTTCCCGAGGGCTCCCATCAACAATCACCGCCAGACTCGTGCGGTAGTGCACCCTCAACATGATGAGGGTACCGACTCCAGGCATTCAGCTCAGGTTCCTCGAACCCGAGCAGGCAAGATGAACCGCCAGAGACGGAATCCGGTTAACAATGGGCTGGTTTTCATCCATTCCATCTCCGGAGAAGTCCACCAACCTAACTTGGTGGAAAAAAACGATCAGACACACACACCTGTCCGTTTTAATTCCGCTGTCCAGCAGACTCGTCTGGCAGCATCAAGCCAATCCCGCCAGGCAATTCCGGGGGAGTACTATAGGCAGGAACACACACCTGCTTATGCATCATCAGTTATTCAGCAGGCTCGTCTGACTACATATGATGGATCTCGTTAACTGCGTTTGGCGAAGTGTAATCAGCAGGCACATACACCTGCTAATACTAATCAAGTCTACCAACAGTCTCGCTTGGTAGCGCAGGGAGAAGTCAGTCAGAAAGCCCCGACGACAAACAGGAGGCAGACTCAACTCTCTGCCTCCACACTTGAGTACTGTCAGGATTCACTGACTGGAAAAGGAGGACAGGAGCAGGAACATACACCTACTCCAAGCCCGGAATGGACGTATATCCCCGTTCCGGCGGCTGAAGTCACCAAACATATTTTTTCAATGGTGAAAGAGCAGAAGAAAATTCTTGCTCATATTCTGGATGCTTGCCAGGATATCATAACAGCTTCAGCATCATCTCAGGGACAGACATATAAATCTATCCCTAGCAGTGGAGTGACACATCAACGATTCACTCCGGAACAGACACGCACATTTGTTCCAATCCAAGAGGGTTATGGGGCATACTCCCCCATATCATACAGACATCCAAGTCAGGCACATACACCTGATTTGAGTGGAGATCGTCAGCCTAACCTGACCATCTTTCCTGATCAGGAACATACACCTGCTCAGAGTAACCACTTTCATCAACAAGTGGTTTCTAAAGTTAGTAAGAAGGCATCTAAGAAAAAGATCTGCCCAGCACAGTCAGGAGATCAAAGGCCAATCTGCAACAAGGCCTTGCTTGATGCTGGAGTTCTTGAAGCCCTCAGACATTTATCTGTCGGAATTCAAGATTCTACTCCCTCAGTTCCCAATAACGGGAACATTAATTTTGAAGGTCTTCAACAGACACTTCCTCATGAAGGCTTTCTTCATGAAAGTTCGGTCAATCTTGAAGTTTCTTCTTCATATGAGAGCCACAGGAACCCTCTGTGTGGTTAGAAGGCCAAGGAGCAAGAGATTTCATCTTTTGTTGTAACCCATTATGGTGGTCCTCCCCATGATGATGAACTTCACTGCAAAATTCCTCTCCGCAGTAGTGATTCACATTACCAGGAAAATACTCCAGTGGATAATGTAGTGCCGAGAAATCCCTCTTATCTTGAGGCACTTGCAAATGTGAAACCATTCATGTCTGATGCTTTATCTCTAACAAGTGAAATACTTTCTCAATCAGAAGATAGCCCAGGGTGTAGGTCATTCTCCGAACCACCCCTAAGTCATGCATCTTCTAGTTTGATTAATGATCTCTCTACAATCTTGTTGAATCTGATGAAGCAACAAGGAAACACCAACTCTGGTCAAAACAGGTAGAAGAATCTTCATTTAATGATAAAGATGAAATGCTGAACATGAGGAAAAAACTGGCAAAAGGTGAAGTACCAGTCATGTTTTGGCCTTTGGCTGACTCCCAGTACGACATTCCAAAGATGTTGACGGATGATGGAATCCATGATATTTGTCTCAACATATAGAAGACTCTTTGTCAATTGAAGAAGAAAGTATTATCTTGCAGTGATTATGAAAATCATATTAAGATAATAGAAGGGTTACAACGCCAGATTGATTTCACATCTCTATCAGTCTCTCAGTATCCGAAGGCTAAAAATCAATAGATAAACCTTCAACGTTCATGCCTTGGTGCACTACGAAAATTGCGTCAGTTAATTTCCAATGCTCCATATGATGTTCATATCAAAGGATGGGGTGTTCACGGAGCACTACATTTCACAGTGCTTTCCAGTCAGCAAAGCCCGCCGAAAATGGTCTCATGCAATGTTATTGCCCGTGGCCAGCCACAGTCAATGGGCTTTGTTCATAATCAAAAGCTTGATCAAGAACATGCTTCAACTAGTTCCTCTCAAAATCAAGTATATAGAGAACAAGTTGTTGAATTGATCCTACATCAAGCAGGCAAGAATATTGCACAAGCCTCTCATCTGGAGCAAACACGTCATCAAATGACAGAAGTTTCGGAAATCATCCAACGGTCTGTTGAACCATGTGATAAAACTGGATAAAGGTTAATGCATCCATCTAATTTACGAACTAAGATTCACAAGATCAAGAAATATTTTAAGAAGATCTCAGAAATAGCATGTCAAGAGACACCCCAGCTTGTCAGACTGGGGACATCTCTAACCCAACCCTCAGAGTCAACAAATGGGATTCGAGGAGTTGAGCAGAAGCAGCAAGAACATCCCCAGTCCACCGGACTGGGGAATTTTTTAAATTCTAAATCCCTCCCTCAGAGAATGACAGTATTCTCTCGATTAGGGAATAAGCCTCAAGAGGAACGAAGAGCCAAGCTATCAAGAGATTCTCTCCAAGTGACGGTTCTCCAAGAAGTTCCTGAGGGATCAAGTCAACAGAATTCCATGTCTCATCATGGACATGGAAGAAGACAATATCACAGAAAGTCTAATAGAAAGGATTCCATGCAATATGCATCTATTAATGTCATCAATGCTGTTGCTGCTGACACACCAGATGAGGCTCAATCAGAGGGATCAGACGAAGAGGTTCCTGATCAAGAAGCTGCGCACACAGACCTAAATGAAGAAGGTTTGCGCACACGTAATCAAAGGCTTACCCAAAATCTGGGTATTCCTTCAAGTAACCCACTTCCCCCTCTCCGAAAAGGATCCAATAAGGGGAAAGGAAAGAATCAGGTTACTTCTCACCCTTCCTCTGAAGGAGGTCAATCGCTCTCATTAGAGTAAAGTTTTGCACAACAGGAGGAAGAAATGAAAGAATTAAGAAGGTTGAATGCAGAACTACTTCAGAGTAGTCTTCTTCTTAAGAATGCTGAAGTCCGACAGCCGAAGGAATTTGTTGTAACTACTGAGATGGATCAGGAATATCCTCCTTTATCAGTACACTCTCAGAGGTCTAATCCTACGGGTCAAACGCAACAACGGTTGGCAGCACTACCATCAGTTGTAGCACCAACCACCACATCTGTCCAAGCTCCATTCATTTCACCTACCCAAAACCAAGTTCAACCTGATGTTTCTAAAAAGTTAATAACTACTATTGAGTCATTAACATCTCAGTAAGAATCTATGGAAGGAAAATGGGTGCAAGTTCAACCTGAAAAGAAAGTTTACCCTGAATGGGTAGATTCAATTTCTCCTCCATCCAGTTTTGGAAACCCTGTTTTCCCTAATTTCAATGGATCAGGCGACCCTGAACAACATTTGACGCATTACGTGTCTTGTTGTGATCCTATGATAGGAACTCCAGAGCAGCACGAAGCAGTGAAACTCAGATACTTCGTGCGAACCTTGCAAGGACTAGCTTTTGTCTGGTATACAAGCTTGCAATCCCGGTCAGTCATTCGATGGGAGGATCTCCGTCAAAAATTCCTTCTTCAGTTTAGCTCAACTTTTCCAGAAACGACAGTTTTCGATCTTACAAACTGCAAGCACAGGGAGAATGAAAGATTCTCTGATTTCATTGCTCGTTGGAAGGGATTAACGTATTCCCTGAGTTTAGCACTCCCTCAGGAGGAATTATTGCCAATCTATGTGGCAAATTTGCATGACGAATTACGCACGCCATTGATCCCCGTGAAATACACAGGAGGGTTTCGATACCTTACTTCAATCGCTCAACAGATTGAAGATTCCCTTATACAGGCTAAGGTTAAATCTCGTATAATTCCATCAGCTCCAGGAAGGAGAATGGGTAAAGCGGAAATTGCTATAGTTATGCTTAAACAAGAACCTATACCTATTTCTACTTCAAAACCTTCATCTTCTCGAAGGGCTCCACCTCCTAAACTCCAACAACAAAGGCTGTTTCGTCCAAATGAGCAAAGAGATCAACGACGAAAACAATTTTAGGATTTGAAGAGTAAAACATACTCTTTCCGAAGGGAGAAAGTTCTTGGTTACTTCATTTCAGCTCTGGAAAATAATTTGGTTCAATTACCAGTGCCCAAGATGCCAAACAAGGAAGGAGATGAAGACCGTCCCAATTATTGTCTCTTTCATCAAATGTTGGGGCATCCCATCCAGGAGTGTTTTGTCTTTAAAGACCTACTGCAAAAGATGGTCGACTTGGGACAAGTCAAATTGAAGGGTTCTTTAGCTCATGTAGCGTGTATTACCGCTACAAGTCCAGAGGAAGGAGGCGAGTGGCAGGAAGTCAAAAGCAAAACTGCGAAAAAATATGATGATTGGATGGTCAGAAAGACAATCAATCGGACCCATTCCATTTTGAGAACACAATTGTAGAATCCAATTGTGTCTCCTACAAAAGCTGCAGTAAAGCCTCCATCAAAAGACAAATCCTCAAAAGGGCAGCGCAATTCAAAGAAGAAAGAGGAATCAGGAGAAGATGAGTATGTATCAAAGCCTAAATTGTCTTTGACTCTGGCAGATTTCATGCCATATACTTCAAAGCCACGGGCACCATCCCACCAAACGGCACAGCCTAAACAGGCTAACCAGGCAGAGTCTTTATCAGATGAAGAGTTAATCTTTAGTTCTGTTAATATGATTCAATTAACAGATCCATATTCCAGTCTTGATGAGGCTGAATTCCCTGTATCAAATAAGGGAATACGAGGAAGTTCTAGAGGTTCAGGATACAGGGGAAGACGTGGATCTTTCCGAAGCCACTACTCTAATTTTACCCCTGCTAGAACTGTATATGCAGCAGAAACTCGTGGTTGAGCCCTTCAGCAAGCTCAAAAAGAACAAGCAAGTTCTTCTGCCAATGGAAAACTCAGTTTTGGCACAGTTATTTTGGAAGACCGATTAAAGGTTACATCTTCTTTATCTCAACAAGTAAATGGATCTAATCAGTCTAATCTTCCAAAACCAAGGATGTTGCCAACTTCAATACAAGATGCATCAGCTTCCAAAGCATCTTCTTCCAAGGTACCTGCTAAACCGCATATTCCTATTGGGAAGCGCAGACCTCTAGATCAAAAGTATGATATATTAAAACACTTGGCCCAAGTACCAGCCAAGTTATCAATTTTGGATGTTTTGAATCTGTCAAAAGATCTTCGGGAAGCACTCATCGAAGCTTTGTCAAGTCCTCAGGAGTTTGAAGCTGAAATTGCTGCAGCTGAAATCTATCACATAGATAATAATCCTACAGAATGCCATGCAGTGATATCTTTTACTGATAAAGATGAAGATGATGTTGTGCATGGGCACATAAAACCTTTGTACTTATCTGGCAAAGTCAATGGTGTAGATGTTCGAAGAGCTTTCATTGACAATGGTTCAGGAGTCAACCCCATGCCCATTCGTACACTTCGTCAATTGGGCCTCACGGAATCTGATTTATCTCCTTCTACCATGATGTTACAAGGATATGATAAAAATGAACAAGAACCACTGGGAGAAGTTACACTCAGAACTCAGTTTGGAGATCTTGTATCCAATTCGGATTTCATGATTATTGATCAAGACTCAGATTTCAATATCTTGCTTGGAAGACCCTGGCTACATCAACATGCAGCTATTCCTTCATCATACCATCAATGTCTCAAATACTATTTCGATGGTCAAGTTGGAACATTGTATGGTGATAAGGCCTCATTCAAGACATGTGAGTCTCAATACATTGAGGCGGAATTTTATTACATGAATGGAATAGAAAAATCTACAATGAAGGAAATTACCAAAGTTAATGCTCCATATGGTTTGGAGAAAATTCCAATAAATCCATTTTCACATGTGAGTACAGATTATGTGTTACCTATCAGTCAAATTGAAAAAATAGGCCCAAGTCAAAATACACTTATGGAAAGATCCATAATGTCAATTACGGCGATCGAGCCAGACAACATGGTAGAAATTGGTAACATACCAAGCAGTGATGAAAGCATAAGTGGTGACGTTTTCATTTCATCTACTGAAGTCCAACAAGTCTATACTTCGCTAATCAGGCCAGAAGAAGTTATAGCAACACCAGAGGTGAATAATGATTTCGATTCTCAATCCATCATCTCCTCTTTATTTCCCAAAGAAGACCCTTTATCATCAATAGGGTCGGAAATGGAAGATTCTTCTTCAAAATGTGAAAATTTTGACATCTCTTCTGATCATGAGAATTTCGTTTTTTCATCTACTTTGCAAGTAGAAATGGAAGAAATAACACATGATGAAGAGGAAGAGGAAGATCTTAGAGATGCTCCTCCATCATTTGAACAGGGTATCTCTACCACTGTGGATGAACTCAGAGAAGTAAATCTGGGTACAGAGAAAGATCCACGCCCCACTTTAATTAGTGCGGCCATGAACCATGAAGAGAAAGAGATGTATATTTCTTTTCTAAAGAAAAATAAAGATATTTTTTCTTGGAATTATACAGAAATTCCTGGGCTTGATCCTGATGTTGCTACTCATCATTTGGGTTTACCAAAAGAACATCGAGGTTTTAAGCAAGCCGCGAGAAGAACACACCCAACCTATGCTTCCAAAATTGAAGCTGAAGTGGATAAGCTGATCAAATCCAACTTCGTCAGAGAAGTTCAATATCCCAAGTGGTTGGAAAATATTGTCCATGTAAAGAAGAAGAACGGACAAATTAGGGTTTGCATCGATTTCTGATATCTTAATCGGTATTGTCCTAAAGATGATTTCCCAGTTCCGATTACAGAACTCTTAATTGATGAAATGGCTGGCTATGAAGTACTTTCTTTCATAGATGGATATTCCGGATATAATCAGATCCGAATGGCCCCAGAAGATTAGGAATATACAGCCTTCAGAGCTCCTCAAGGTGTGTTTTGTTACCGGGTGATGCCCTTTGGTTTAAAAAATGCAGGTGCAACATATCAAGGCGCCATGCATCGTATCTTCAAACCTCTTTTAGGGAAGTTTGTTGAATGCTATATAGATGATTTGGTGGATAAATCCAAACAACATTCTAATCACTTAGCTGATTTGGAAGTCATATTCCACAAGCTTCGACAACATAATTTGAAGATGAATCCCTTAAAATGTGCTTTTGGGGTAATCTCAGGAAAATTCCTCGGCTTTGTTGTACTCCATCATGGTATTGAAGTCGATCCTGAGAAGACCAAATCAATCCATGGTATGTCACCTCCTCAGAATTTTAAAGAATTAAGAGGACTTCAAGGACATTTAGCCTATATTCGGCGTTTCATTGCCAATTTGGCAGGAAAAAGTTTACCCTTTACCAAATTATTGAAAAAAGGAGTCACTTACCAGTGGACTGAAGAATGTCAAGAAGCATTTGATTTTCTCAAGAAATACCTCTTGAGTCCACCAGTACTCATGACACCTGTTGAGGGTAGACCACTTATCCTCTATGTGAGAGCTTTAGAGCGATCATTGGGTGCCTTTCTCGCTCAAAAGAATGATGCTAGGAATGAAAATAGTCTCTACTATCTCAGTAGAACTATGCTTGAAGCAGAAACCCGGTATTCATGTATTGAAAAGTGCTGCCTAGCATTAATCTTTGCAGTTCAGAAACTGAGACACTACCTGCAACATCACGAGGTCCAATTGGTATCTCATAATAATCCGCTCAAATTCATCCATAATCGTCCAATGCTTACAGGACGTCTGGCAAGGTGGGCGGTTATTCTACAGCTGTTCGACATTCAGTATGTGTCTCAAAAGGAAATTAAGGGCCAAGCTCTGGCTGATTTCCTGGCTGAACATCCTTCAATGGAAGACACATATTCAGATATCGAACTCCCTGATGAGGAATTGTTCTCTATTCAAGAGAGTCCTCAAACATGGGAAATGTATTTTGATGGTGCTTCTAGAAGTCCAACAGGGAAGAAAATGGAAAATCCTAAATTCAACAAAGTTGGTTTAGGAATTGTGCTCATTTCTCCAGATAAGGCAGTGTTACCTTATTCCTTTTTGTTGTGGGAAGGTGGTACCAATAATGAAGTTGAATACCAAGCTCTCATTACAGGCTTGGAGTTAGCGCTTCAAGCACAAGTGAATCACTTAAAGGTGAAAGGTGATTCAGACCTGGTAATCAAACAAGTCAATGGGTATTATGCTATCAGAAAAGAAGAATTAATCCCTTTGTATGATTACGTCAGAGAGTTAATGTCGGAATTCCCTTCAGAACCGACATTTTATTATGTCCCAAGATCACAAAATGCTCAAGCTGATGCACTGGGTAATATAGCCACAGCTTTAGCAGATCCAAATCTGGACGAGACAACCATCTGTATTGCCCACCGTCGTGCAATTTCACCTTATGTTCAAGTCAGAACAAGGGAAATTAATGAAATTAGTCCCATTCCTGAACCGTATGGTTATACTACAGGATGGATGTCACCTATCAGGGAATACCTTCAAAATGGAACACTTCCACCTGATAGAGCCGAGAAAGAACAAATCTGGCGACGTGTGGTCAATTTTACTCTTTAAGATAGCCCAAACCACCTCGAGAAAATTCTCTACAAACGTGGTTTTGATGGAGTTCTCTTCAGATGTATTGATGGTGAAGAGACAATGGCTGTCATAAAAGAAGTGCATGTAGGAGTCTGTGGTGCCCCCAGTCTGGACATAGACTGTCTGATCAAATTCGAAGGCTTGGATACTTTTGGCCTTCAATGATACAAGATTGTGTTAATTTCACAAAGAAGTTTCATTCATGCCAAGTATATATGCCAACTTCATTCATAAACCTCCAGAGTTGCTTCATACAGCTAAATACTCATGGCCATTTTCCACATGGGGAATGGATGTGGTGGGACCTTACCCTTCAGCTACGGCCAAGCAGTTTAAGTACATTCTTACCGCTACTGATTTCTTTTCCAAATGGGCAGAGGCAGTACCTCTCAAAGAAGTTAGTTCTAAATGCATTGTTAGCTTCATCAAGTCTAACATCATTACTAGATTTGGTGTCCCTCATACCATATTGACGGACAACGACACCAACTTCTGTTCTTCTGAGGTAAAGATATTGTATCAAGAATACAACATTAAGTCCAACCATTCATCTTGATATCATGCGGTGGCAAATGGCCAGATAGAATCCTTCAACAAGACTCTTTCAAATATACTGCAAAAGATGGTGGATAAAGATAAGAGGTCATGGCCTGATAAACTCTTTCATGTTTTGTGGGATTATCGGACTACCACTCGCAATGCAACGCGGTCAACTCCATATTCATTAGTATATGGAACAGAAGCAGTATTTCCAATTGAAGTTCAATTTCCCTCACTCAGAATAGCCATTTGTGATCAGTTATCTACAGATGAGCAATCCCAAAAGTGGTTGAATGAATTGGAACAGTTAGATGAGAAAAGATTTTTCACTTTGCACCACTTGGAAATATATCAGAATCGAATAGCACGAGCTTTTAACAAAAAAGTTCTTCTTCGTTCATTCATTCAGGGAGAATTGGTATTGGTTCTCAGAGCACCAATGATACCAGGAAAGAAGCCTCCCAAGCTTGAACCAAAATGGGAAGGACCTTATTCAATACATAAGGTCTACTCCAATGGAGCGTATTCTCTAATCTCAATGGATGGAGAACACATCACGACTCCAACTAATGCCAGATTTCTGAAGAAGTATTTTGTATAAACACAAAATATCGTTCCCAGAGGCAAAACAGTCACATTGGTTCATATTATGTCCTACATGACACTAAATTGTATTATGTCCTATCTACATGATGTAAAACTGTACAGAAGATCCTTATGTGTCCGAGATGACATTAAACTATATTGTGTCCGAGATGACATTAAACTATATTGTGTCCTAGCAACATGACATTAAACTGTGTGGCACTTTCATCGTCCAGCATGACGTTAAAATGTGTCAGTTCCCTTATCGTCCAACATGAAGTTAAACTATCACATTGGTTACTATTATATCATACATGACACTAAAATGCATTGTGTTAAACTATATTATGTCCTAGCAACATGACATTAAACTTTGTGGCACTTCTAGCGTCCAGCATGACGATAAACTGTAAAAAGTCCCTAGAACTGATATCCTCATATTGGTTCACCTTAGTCCTAGCTACATGACTTTAAACTGTACAACAATGTTCTATCGTCCAACATGAAGTTAAACTGTATAAATGTTCTATTGTCCAACATGACGTTAAACTGTAACAGTTACTTGAATTGTCCTACATGACATTAAACTATTAAAAAGTCACCAGTTCGTCCTTGCTATATGACGTTAAACTATACAGCAATTGTCCAGTATGACTTTAAACTACAACTTCATCCCACACGACATTAAACTGTGAAAAAGTTCCCTAAACCGTCCAGCATGACCTTAAACTGCATCATCCCTGGTCCATGTATATGACCATAAACTATTTTCGAATCCTTTATGTCCAGCAAGACGTTAAACTGTGACGTCCTAACTACATGATGCTAAACTGTATAAAAGTCCTTCACGTCCGGAAAGACGTTAAACTATATAAATCATCAATGGTCTAGCATGACATTAAACTGCACCATCCATGGTCCATGCATATGAGCTTAAACTATTCGCACTTTCTTCCAACATGACATAAATGGTGTGTTATTTTGTCCCTGCTACATGACACTAAACTGTGCAGCACCAATAGTCCTAACTGCAAGAATTTAAACTGCATAGTGCCTTTATATGTCCTACATGACATTAAACTGTGCATCGTTAAGGTTATTGTTACCTCTTGTTTCTCACACCGAGTATGACTCACATGAGCTTAGAGCGAACATCAACCATAACACTCCCTTTGGGCCACTAACCATGTGTAAGTCCCAACAAAAGTTTAATTAGATCATTGTCCCCAAGAACAACTTGATCATTAATTCATTCTTTAATTGAACTACACGGACTTTGATCCTTGCCCTCCAGGCTGGGTATGTAGGCAGCCTCCCAGGGTTCAAGCCCAAAAATAATCTCTTCACATCGGTTCACCACCATCTCATATGATGTTGATTTGTGAAACCTCCCCTAGAATCAATATATTTTTTACATTGATTCACTTTCGTCCTTGTTATACGACGTTAAACTATAAAACACTTTTGTCTGGTACAACAATAAACTACAATATTATTTGATCACCTCACTTGAGAGAGAACTGTTATTGACATTGATTTTTTTCTCAATCATGTTTCATTTCAAAAAAAAACTATGTGCATACATGGTAATGCCTAAATTTTTTATCTCAGGTTAAACCATCATTGCACTAAAGTCCCCTTTCACCCTTCACATGTACGAACCAAATTTGTACAAAGGGAATTTCAAGATATAAGTGGACTTGATTCCCATTATTATGGGATACGTAGGAACATTCAAGTATCCCTCGAATCCAGTCCCAAGTCTTTTGGGCCTAACCCAAAATTTCACTTTCAGACCCTTAGCTGAAAAGTCCTCATGAAAACACACGATGTGTATTCATTATTATGGTCCGAATTCTATGACCCTAAACTAATATTTCTCATACTTTCGTCCTGTACGACGTTAAACTGCATTTCAAGAACTACGTATGGCTTGATTCTCATTCTTATGAGATACGTAGTGAAGTCCAAAATTTCAATTCAGGACCCAGCCACAACATGATTATGGTTATCATTGACCCATGTATCTCTATATACATTGGAAAATACCCATCTTTATGTGTTATAATCCTAACCTTAAATATTTTCAGATCTTCATAACCCTTTTCATGACTTCTAATCACAAAAATGTCAAACTTCTGAGAATTATATTTCCTGAATATGCAGCATGTGCCCATAGGTGGCCTTGCATAAAAAGTCCACATAACAGCCTTGTTAGCCGAAAGATGCTATTTATTTGACCATGCAGCTAATGCCCTTAGGTGGCCCTGCATATTTCAACCCCCTAACGGGTTTTGTTAAATAATATTAACTTCATTCTTGGGAAGAATTCCTCTTTTTTCCTTATTTGTCTTAAACTACAGTATTTAGGGATCCGCAAAAAATAGCCATCCTTAACATATTTGTCCCATATCCTTTTTCATGATCCGAAAGTATTCAAGTCTATGGTTTATTCTTCTTCCCTACGTTTGGGTCAGACCTTTGTAGGAGTGATATTCATCCAGTTCTTCGATATTCTTGTTCGGAAATATCTTCTCCATATTCAAGTACCTCTTTCCATACAACAAACTCTATACTTTAAAAAATTTGAATCTCCATAAACTTTCACTTGCTTTTAGCACTAGGAAAGTAAATTTCTGGGAGTTCTTTTGCCTGACTATGCAGCACGTTCCCATAGGTGGCCTTGCATAAACAGTCCACATAATAGACTTGTCAGCCGAAAGATGCTATTTATTTAACCATGCAGCCAATGCCCTTAGGTGGCCCTGCATATTTCAACCCCCTAACGGGTTTTGTTAAATAATAGTAACTTCATTATTAGAAACTACTTCTTCTAATTCCCTTTAGATATTGTTCATATCATTCCTCAGATTCAAACATTCTTAAGCCATAGTTTACATATTTTCCCTCATACTTGAGTATGGTAGTATGTTTTCAGATGAAATTTCAAGTAATTGTGTCAATTCTAATCCATTTCGGTCAAAGCTATTTCGACCTTAAACATTATCCCCTTTATGTCCGGCATGCATGACTTTAAACTGCCCACAAAAGACAAAGGAACTCTGAATAAAAGTCAAGTTATAGCACACTTGCGCAATGCCTTCTGTGCACTGAAGACTTGGGAACCACCTTTTCCTTTGGATGTCTTTGATTTCCTCAAAGTCAAATCCTCATTTCTCTCTGGATCCAACTCTGAGGGGGGACTTTTGTTGACGCTCCTTTCATCACAGAATCTAAAGATCGGAAAAGGGGAATATCTAAGAATAAAGTGATTCATCCTTTGAAGAAACATCAAAAATCGACAAAGGGATGAACAAGGAGAACATTTCCAATAGGTCGCGCAAGTACCCTCATGGTCGCACAAGTACACTTGCGTGCTGCCTAGTGGTCGTGCAAGTCTACTTGCGCGACGCCTTATGGTCGTGCAAGTGACTTGTGCGACCTAAGTGATAACCGCCCGGTAACCACCCAGGGCCTTCTTTTGCCTATAAATAGACCCTGTGGGCCCCCCATTCGAGGAGATCTTTTTCTAGAAACTCGGATTGAAGCTCCCGACGCCCAAGTCTCTTCTCAAAGCTTTCGGAACACTTCTAAGGTAATTTCTTACCTAGAACGGAGGATCTACAAAGAGGGAGGAAGTCCTAAGTGTTGAAACTCATCAACACTTGCGCGCCTGAATGGCCAGCCCTTAAGGGAACTGATCATTTCCGCGCTCCACCTTATTCCTTCAATAGAATTTGCGCGTCCCTTTTCTGGAAGAACCTCAAGAGGATTCTAAAGGTTTTAATAAAGAGTCACTCAAGTATTTCAATGCTGGTGGAAAATCGCGCAAGTACACCATGTGTCGCGCAGGTATACCTGCACGACCAATACTTGCGCGCCCACGCAAGACTTGCGCGCCTTTCAAGACTTGCGCGCCCCTACCTTTTTGGGTGCCCATCTTTCCCATTTTACCCCTCATAAGCCATTTCACCTTTTCTATTCAAGATTCAGTCTTCAAGATACTCTTCAAAGCCATTTATGGCATGATTTCTTGATTTGAATTCCTTATCTGAAAGGAATTCGGTGGAATATCTCTCAAAACCTTGTGATTTATACATCGTTATGTCACCAAAGATTGAGAGTTCGTTCATTCAACCTCATCCTTTAAGATGAGAGAATCCTTAAACTGGGTCTCCTTTTCCGAAATAATCCCCAGTTATAAATCCTTTAATCTGGGCATCTTCCTCAGGAGTAAGCCCCAAATTCTTAAAGTTCCCAAACATGGGCATCCTCTTCAGGAGTAAGCCCCAATCTCAAATACCAGGCATCCTTCTTAGGAGTAACCCCCAATATCAAATGTGGGCATCCTTCTCAGGAGTAAGCCCCAAACCTTAATCCCAAACCTGGGTCTCTTTTTCAGGAATAAGACTCAGTCATAATCTTGGGCTTCCTTTCCAGGAGTAAGCCCCAAGTCCCCTAACCTGGGCCTCCTTATCAGGAATAAGTCCCAGTCATAATTTTGGGAATCCTTCTTAGGACTAAAACCCAATCATAAGTCCCCTCCTAATTTGGGCATCCTCCTTAGGAGTAAGCCCCAGGATTAGAGTATTCAAATCTCCATGAAGCACATATACCTTTATGGAACCTGTTCATGGATTTTCTCCCTAAAATTAAATCCTAAACCTTCATCTATTTTGGCAGTCATATATACATAAGCCCCAAACAATTTCTTATGATTGCATCTTTCATGGCACAATTGTTTAATTTTTACCAATACCTCTTGTTTCTCACACTGAGCATGACTCACGTGAGCTTAGAGTGTAAAAGTAATTATGACATTCTTCTTTGAGCCATTAATCATAAACATCATACTTCATTACTCGAACTACGTGGGTTCTGATTCCTTTTTCCAAAACAAAGGATACGTAGGTAGTCCATTTATGGGTTTGATCCCAACTTTGAAATAATCCATGTCCTTCTGAATGACGATAAACTTCAAGTGCCCCACTGAGTGGCTTTAAAACCATCCTGGTCATCATAATGACCAAGAGACTTTTTATATCAATGTTTTGAAGGATACCATTGACCAAGAATCTCTAAACAGATATAGATGATTCTCTATTGATGAAGAACCTCTAATACATATAAAAGATTCTATAAATTTCTTGAATATTTAATCATTGATTGTTAAAACTAAAGGAAAGCTCATTTTATACTTGGTAATGTAATAAGGATTCATGAACATAACTTAAATCTATAAAGAGAGTCCCGGAGTAGACAATAATTCCCCTCAAAAAGGTGCGATGAGTCTGACCTCCCATCCTCTCGACCAATGAAAATTACTAAGCCTCATTAGTCCACAAACTAATGAGCGACTACCTTTGGAAAGTAGGTCCAAACGGATGTGGAATCATTGGATGTTTCCAGTTTTACGAACAAACCCTCTAGAAACCGATCAGAACGTTTGAATCTCAAATCAACGAGGTCATCCCTGAAATCCGTCCGAAACAGCAACCGAAAAGATGAGACATGTTTTCCTTTTATTAGGCTCATGCATTGGAGTTTTTGGAAAAAAACCATGGAATTTCCCATGTTGAACCTATGGTAAATTTGTCTCCTATGATGAAAGAGAAATGATAGTACCATCTCTATAAACAACAATGATCTATGAAGAACAAGACATGGAAGTGACGAATTCCATTAGAGCCTGAATCCTTGATGGTGGACTTCTCCAATGATGAATGTTGATTAAAGTAGGAGTTTTTTATTTTACAATTCATCATTCATTATTCTAAATGATGAACGAAGATCAAACCATGAACTAGTTGTTCCGCATATCTTCCATCCATGAATGAGCATGTTGTTTCATGGATTTTATATTCAGGATTGGATTAGTTTTGACAAAACATTATCCCCAAACCTCCACCTATTTTAAACCACTAAGGTGGAGGATGTGAGCCAACCCAATCAAGGCTTGAGCCCCTCTGCTTGTGTGTTATTCATGGATGTGAACATGAAATTGATTAATGGATTATTCAAATCCTTTTAAGGGAATATAGGATTCCACTGAGGTCATAGGTGAAAGGGGCATGAATAACAGACCACCGTAGAGGACTCAATGGTTTGCGGATGAATCAGCCAGTGGTTCTCAGCGGCGGTCGTGGGCTGGAGGTGAGGTGTCAGGAAGAGCTGACAGACGATGGAAGAGATGCGGCTGGTAGCCATGGGATAAGAGTCTTAAAGACATGCATTTTTTGACATTTTTTGGGAATCCAATATATACATGTTGTTGTAGACCGTGGTCATTTGACCGCGGTGGAGGAAATAGCCCCGCAACAACCACAAGGAGAGCAAGGAACTGAACACGATTTCCAGAAACATACCATCCAGAACTGTAGGTCAGTCCCACCCAATGAGGTCATAACTATGGCCCAATAGACTGGAATTATGTAGTTCCTAGTTTAGTTTGGGTTAGAGGACCCGGTTCAGTAAGGGTCGTTCCAACAGGGTTAGACCAAACCCAGACCCCGCCACCCCTTTTTTTTGGAAAAAATGCCCATATTTTGAAAATTATGTTCTTGATTGATTTTCCGTTTGAAACGTTAGAACCCTCGTAATGAGAAAATTATTTTGGCATAATTTACGGAGGATTTCATGGAATTTGGATTTTGAATAATGGATGGGGAGTGGTTCTCTAGTGATCAAGTGTGAAACATGCAAAAACATTATGGTTGGGTGAAACCTAAATATTGCTAATGTGTGACACTATGTGGATTAGATATTATAGCCTTGTGGGAAGAATTTTGTGTGTGTCCCGGTAGGCCCATGGTGTAGAGTGTCTTCTGTGTGACATGGTAGACCCACGGTATTCATTATGAGAAGTACCTCAATTTTTCAATTGGTGGGAAGAATCTTTTTAGTGACCCAACATTCCCAATGTGGGGAGAAACATCTGTGTGACTCATAATACCTATGGTTCTCATCATTTAAGAGTATAAAATAAGTCATTTTGTTAGTGGGAAGTAGTTTCTGTGTGACTCAACAGGCCCACTATAGTCATTGAGGAGGAGTTCTCCAGCAACTGGAGTGTTCGATGATGTGACTAACGGTTCTACTTTCATACTCTAGAATATGCATGATATGATCTATCTTACTTAATGATCATGTTTGGTGATTTTCCACTGTGGTTTGTTTTGGGATTTCATTGTGGTCTTTACATGATATTTCAGGGTCCCTTCTATGTATTTTGTAACTCAAACCTGCACTGGCTTCCCCCAAACATGTTTTGTTTGGTGTATATGATTTCCGCCTTGATAGAGGAGTTGGTGGAATAGGATCCAATGGTCCCTTATGAAACCAGGTAGATGAGACGTACATAAATGGATTATAGTAACTACTCTGTACTTACCCATCATATGGTGTTTCTAGGGTAAAACTTCATTATTCACTTTGTACATTCATGTTATCCAATTATACTTTTGTTTGGTTTCGATTCTATCCCATTTGACGTTTAATTTTACTTGTACTCAGTGGTTATTTAGCGGCATACATATTTACTTTTCCAATTTTCGGACATGGTTGTGTGTGCATACGTATAGATACTCATGGTAATGATTCCACTTGAAAAATGACACCTTCAGCACTAGTTTCCAACCCATGTACTTCATGGAGGTGGGTTTGGGGTATGTCACGGCATGGGCCTTGAGAGACGAGTCGTGACAAGGTTGTATCAGAGGTAGTCGGTTCCACCTCAAAGATTGAGAGTCAATTGTTTTATTTTTGGGGAAACAATTTTTTATGTTTCATGTTCCACTCTTAGATTCATGGAGTATAGTGTTGGCATGGTGGATGACATATCCATACACTAGGACCCTAAATTTTTCTTTTTTCCACTATACCTGAAACCACTAGTTGCATAAGTTCCTGCTTAGGATTTCATTGAACAAGAGTTAGCTCACATGATATAAAATTATATACATAGAACATATTGATCATTATTAGGATGACACCAAATCGATGACCATCTCAGATTCCGATGTGTGACGTGAGGATATCACGCCTAATGATAAGGAATCGGTTCGGGGACCATTGCTAAAGATGGCCTCACTGGGTGGTGCACTGATATTTTCTCCACCCATTGATCTGCAGTTACTAGAGGAATTACCGATAGAGTATGCAAGATGGATCAACACCTTGCATTAGTTCCAGAGACCTAGACCTCATTTTATTAGGGGAGATACTTATCCTCATGTCATTGAGGACTGTCAGGAGGTAGTGGAACATGTCTTCTACATAGAGAGGACATCGATGGACCAGTCGGTGATCTTGTTCGTGAGCCTTCTACAGGTCTTGGAAGAGATATGGTGGATCTTGACCATCCATATTCATTATGAGAAAACCCTATCTACTTTTAACATTGAGAGGCTTTTTAGGGAGGAATTTTCATACGACATTGCGCTCTGTTCCCATACAGGATCTGCTTCACCTACAGTAGGGTAGCCTATTAGTGGTTGTGTACTCTATAAGGGTTTCAGAACGCTATTGAAACTCCAAATACATGGTGTGATACACTTTCTTCTGGGTTTAGAGATTTGATAAGGGACTAAGATGGGATATCATGGCATCAATGGTGTCTCTGAGCATTCCCACTAAATATGGAGTGTAGGAGTGGGCCCTTCTAGTGGAGATATTTCTAGAAGAGTTGTCAACGACAGCTATAGCCACCAGCCAACCCCATATGGTAGATTCTTCAGTGGTGATCATTAGACATTTGACATGGGGGGCCCATGTAGGCTTGTTCTTTTAGGGGGAAACCCCATGAATCGGAGTAGGTAGCACGGGGTGTAACGCCCCGACCCCAGTTACCCAGAGTCGGTGCATTATTACATAACATTGGCATGATCACAAGAAAGATCAAATCTCGAAAGACCGATTGGTTTAGTAGCCTTGGAAATACTAGATATATTCATAAGTTTTACATTACATCATAAAATGAAAAACTACTACAACAACATAATGTTTCCACAGTCCACACTATAATCCCCTCATAATATCCCTGCAGGTCATTCATAACTTACATCTTCACATCCTGGGAAAAATAAAACATAGAAAAGGGGTGAGCTCAAATGCCCAGTAAGGATAACAATATAGCGGAAACTTTCATAAATAAGAATAAACTTTTAAGGCAATGTATAACTAAAACAAAAGCCTTTCAAACATGAACTTTCAACATGGTATGGCATAAATAAAATGAAATAATGCCATTTACTTATTCACATGGATATTCTACTAATCGAATAATCACATGCAAAAATCAATAACCACTTTCATAATGTTGGAATGCATAATGCCAGACTATCATAACCACATAGCCAAGGCCTCGTGCCAAGACTACAAATATGATTTTGTCAAGGCCTTGTGCCAAGACACTAGTTTGTCTCATGAGAGCTACCGATGCATCGAGGAGCTATAGCGGGCTCCACCCGTCACATATTAAGTCCAATGCATTCCTATATGAAAAGGTTTAAACATAACATAAACATTCGTATTAAAACTAGCATACGAAATGTCAATACTTTCACCATAAACTATGAATGGTATAAAAATAGCACATCCACAGTCAAACATATCACAAAACCTTCAATACAATATAGAAGTTTTGTATCATAATAAATCAACTTCAAATAATCTTAAAATCCATCAAAGGATGTTGACATAGATGAAATCAAAATTCTTTTAAAAGAAATATCTCCTTTTATTTTGAAATCATTTAAGATCCATATAAAATAAAACATTTTCTTTGAAAATATTCTTATAACCTTGTAAGGGAAGCTTTGAAGATTTTATAACGGCGGAAAATAGCTGCACCCGCCGTATAAGTTAAAAAAAACATTCTTACCTTAATTCTGTCGAAAAGGTTAAAAAGGAACTTGTTTTGAAAACGACCGAAAGATTCCTTTATAAACCACTTATAAAATTCAAAAAGGGTATAAATGACTTTAACTCATATTCTAGTAAATAGTAAAAATGTTTTGAAATACATTTTTAAGAAACATGGATGTGGATGATAAAGAGATCCCAGTAGATTATTACGTATAAACAACCTTGGATAATGAAGAGGTTGTAAAGTAAACCCTTACCTTGTACTTTTCCTTTGTTGGGGTAGGTTAACCTCCTGTATAATGGTGAAATAATTTTTATTAAATTATACAAGAATCATATACATTAATATGATATCATATATGATCTTTTAATATTGATTTGATAATAATATCTTAGTCTTATCGTTGTTTCGGGTGATAACCGATTCATTCTTCTTAAATTTTTGGTTACGTAAGACATGTTTGTAAAGGATAGGTTGTATATTATTCATATCCAGAATGATATCAAGTCCTTAAACATCATTTTTAAATCATCAAATGATAATTATACTTGAATGGATACGATGGAGAATGAATCTCATCGCATTCGTGGAGACGGTAGTCCGTACGTACGCACGAGCGACAATATCATTGTTTTGATATTAAAATAATATATAAATGGATGGTATATCATATATACAGAATCATTAACATGTTATATTTATTATTTACATGAGTTACACATCATTATTATACCCATTCAAATAATAATATATTGAATAACAATTACACCACGACGTGGAGACGGTAAGCCGTACGCACGCACGTATGGTGACATGTTATTCAAAGGGTGGATAGAATACTGAATATGGTTGTACCATATTTATAATAACATCACAGTATATTTATGATACTGGAGTTATTATTTTAGAATGGTAAGAACAAAGAAAGAGGAAGTGGAAGAAGAAAGGAACTTAGAAAAGGGTGGTGAAATCATTACCTCTTCTTCGGGTTCTTCCTTTTGATTTGATCAAAAGGGCCTCTTAGGTTGGCTTTCTGATCAAACTAAGGCCTCTAGGTTGTATTGAGGGATGTTGGGAGAGTATTTGGGCAGAGTTTTTCCGAACCAAAAGGCTTTAGAGGTGTGAAGAAATGAGAAGGAGGAGTGCCCTTTTATAAGAGGGGTGAGGCGCACCTTTGGAAAAGCTAGAAATATTAATTTATAATAAATTCATATTCGGTTTCCAACGGCTCAAAAGTTGACTATTCAAAGGCTAAGGTAGGGATAGGTCGAAAACCACTCAACCAATAGAATTTAGACAGGTTTGGGTACTTATATTAACCTTATCTTTAAGTATTAACTCTAAGTTAATTAGTTTCACTTTTACAATGTCTCTTTGTATTTTTATATAATATGGTTAATAAACTTACTATATACATCCAAGCGACCCCCAAGTGGTACATTAATGATGAACCTATCATGATATAAGTCTCTTTGACGAACCTTAGATTTTTAGGAATTTAATATCAATTAATAATATAATATTTGTTTTAAAAACTCTTTTATGTCAATTTTGAAACTATTCAATAGTTGATTTTTGTGAAACTCATAACAGATTTATTACTTCGAAAAAAGTCAATTAAATCAATCCTAATATATCATATTATCCTAGAAAATTAGTTTAATTCATTAAAAGTTTCATATTATATTTTTTTTGGGTATTTATAATATCAATTATTTTAATTTTTCACTATTATAGTAATTACTGCATCATCATTGTGTCATAAATAAAATAAATTATTTAATGTCTAAAAATTATAAATAAAATATCATTATGTAGGAAATCTTTTTATCTTTCTAATGAATATTTATAATCTAAAATCCAACTTATATAACCCTATGTAACAATTGTTTTTCTAAAAGATATATGCTTGTGTCATTTTTGTATTCATTTTGACTTAATTAAAATAAAGTGTCATTATCACTTACAAGTGGATCCATGGGGTCCCAAAATCGACCCAAAGATGCACATGGTCGACCATGTATCAACCAATAGGGTTAATACATGTTTTAGGGTAATTTAGTATTATTATAATATTATTTGTTTAA
Source organism: Viscum album (assembly GCA_963277665.1). Lineage (NCBI taxonomy): Eukaryota > Viridiplantae > Streptophyta > Magnoliopsida > Santalales > Viscaceae > Viscum > Viscum album. The sequence goes on along the minus strand of OY728119.1, from coordinate 686,731,095 downwards.
CCCTTATTTACCGGATTTACCCTTAACCATGGTAAATAAAATATTTACCGCAGTAATTATTCAAAATGTCTAAAAATAAAAGTTACCTATTTTCACAATTTGAACATCCTGATTCCAAATATGGAATCCATTTTCCTAAATTCTAAACACAGAAGTGGCAGAAATTAATTTAAAATTAATTCCCGCTGTCAAAACAAAAAGCGTGTTTTAAGAGATAATAACTATCAAAAGATTGACACTTGTTTATGTTTGGTTCAATTGTAAAATTATGTCCAATGACCAACATTATATTAAATGGTAAAAATATATTCTAAATATACTTTAAAACTACTAAAATTCATAATTTATCACTATTAATTATTTTGATTAAAAAAGTTGTTTTTAATTAAAATTTAGTAATTTTCACTATTCATCAAAATATGAAAGTTATCTGAAAAGTACCAAAATTTCACCTTAGGCTAAATTAGATATTCCGAATCCAAAAATGAAGTCCATTTTGAAATATAAAATATATATAATTTCAAAAAGTAGGTATTACTATTCATAACAGCTAGTTTGATCGGTTTTGGTGTGTGTTAAAACTCGAAGTTGCGTACAACACACGCTACTGTATTATTCAAAGAAAGCGTACCGTGGAAGCTTGGGATGTTTCATTTTAAATTTTTGATGTCCCCATTTAGTCAAAAAGTTTAAAATATTGTATTTAAAAAGGGTTCACTATTAAAAGTTGATAAAAGTGCAATACTGAAAATGAATTTGTTCTTGCATTATATCTAAGAAACTCATAATATGGATTCTAAAATTATAAGGATTATATAAAGTTTAAAATTTAGATAATACTATTCATAACCTCTTTTGAATGGCTTTTTTTGTAAGTCATGGTGTGATTGAACTCGGTGTTGCGTGTAGTGCAAGTTATTGAATTATTTTGATGAAATAACACACTATGAAATCTTGGGGTGTTACATTCTCCCCTCCTTCAATAAATTGCGTCCTCGCAATTTGAAATTGTTCTTCGAAAATAAAAGGTTGAAAATAGGAAATATATTTGTGGGAAAACCCACATCGGAAATTGGGTTACTAAAATTTAGTCTTAATATGAGGAAAAGGGAAATGAAAGGGTCACCACCAAATTATGATTTCGATTAGGAGAACATTGGTGGAAATTAGAGACATATAATTGGAGTGAAAACGTAAATATTTATAGGTAGTGATTGAGGTCATCAATAACAAACAAGTATAAAATTGAGGTCCTTAAATTCATCAATCTATGATGATTTGAAATACCATCGGTTCAACAAAACATAGGGTATTAGGATAACACATTTTTGACGTTTCAAAATATCTTAGTCGAAATCCCACATCGAAAAATGAATTAATGAGGCCTCTATTTAAAATAAAGAGTCGAACGTATGAAGATTACCAAAAATAACACATACTAGGGTTCCATGTAGAAAAATATGGATATGGAAGAAAAATCTAACCATCAATTATCTGATGGAGAGTGGTAGAGAACATGGCTATGAAAAGGCCAACAATCCCAAAGCCATAAATTAGTGATGATTTAAGGTACCATCTAGGAAAACATTTTTGTTCTAAGTTGCTTTTCTTAATATTGAGGAATTTATTTATGAGATTGGCTAAGATCATAAAGAGATATACTTACTTTATAATTAAAGTTTTATCCATTAATAAATTTCTACCACAAACTCATCTTCCACTCTAAAAGATAATAGAATGTAAAAAAAATTCTATTTACACTCTTCGTATAGGGTTCCAAAATAAACGAATTTATAATTCATCTACAAGATCTTTTAATAAAAACTACATTATTTAATCCAGGACATCTCGTGGGCCAGTGGTAGGTTATACACCCTTGTCGCCCTTCGGTTGCGGGTTCAAGTCTTGCGGCCTTGCCGGACGTGACGGGTTGCCGCCCGACCTCCGGGTTGTCCTTTTATGGAAATCCAAAATAATAAAAACTAGAACTATCCAAAATACTTCTATCCAAACTCACAGTCCAACATTTATAAGGAAGGAAAACATAATGTAGATCCTTTTTACCTCGTAATATCATATGAATACCTTCATCTTGTATTCTTTTAATACAATGAAACATCCTGAATTACCATATTCCTTATTGATTACATTCATGCTCCCTTATTCCATATAGAATGCTAGATATACTTCATCAATCAAAAAAATGTTTTAAACCCCAAAAATGATGGAATATACAAATCATTAATCAGTTTCATGGTAGTCAAGAATATCCAATATAATTTATCCAAATCAATCATGTATTATTCTAAAATCACTACCTCGGTATCAGAACCATATTATGGTTTATCTTTCTCTCAACCATATATTTTCCAAAAATTTAACCTGCTATTGAGTCACTTTTCTTTTTTCCACACAATCTCAAGTCCTTAATGAAATAGTACTGCAGTACAATCCTTATATACTCCATAATTATTATAACAAGTACATTGTTGATACAACACTCAATTGACATAATCAACATAAGAACTCTAATCATTCCTCTTCATCTGTGGTAGTATCATAACTTGATTATTATCCAATAGCATCATTTGCGTCATAGTCTGATGAATGAGACATAGGTTCGCATAGTGTCCAAACTCCTTTCAAATGAAGCATTGTACATTTGAAACCATTTTCTTACCCTTGCAGTCACGTACTTTGTGCCCTTTTCCTCCACACTTATAACAAAATCCCATTCCTTTCAGGCAAGTTCCAGGGTGTTTCTTTCCACAGTTACCACATATGGGAAAATTCTTCTTTTCCCTCTTCCCTTTATCCATCTTTCTCTCTTCCATCCTTTTCTTCTCTTGCTTCCCTTCAAAGCCATAGGACTCAGTAAACTCTTTACTTATCTTATCAACACATGATATTATTTCTTCATATGATGATAATACATGGGAGACTATTTCTCTTATAAATTCTAGCTTAAGACCATGAAAGATATGATCCTTCCTTCTCTTTGGATCATGTGCATTTCTGGAGTTCTCATTCCTTCTACTGGGCGCCATTTCTAAACAATGGCATACACTAGATCAGTTTATGAATCAAAATACATAATCCCATACTTATAAAACACTTAACATAAATTGAACTATTTATGGATATAATCCATAATCATAAGAATGTTTTCTTTGAGGAAGTATATACTCATAATCCCTTCAAAATGATTTGTAAGGAAAATGAGAGTTATCCTAAGCATATCCCCCGGGAGTGTCGTAACCAAGAGTGCAGCAAGGCCTGTTGTCGTGCACCAGTTCCCGTTCGAGTCTAGCTCAAAGCGGTGTTTTCGGGTTTTACCCCTAGGTACATCTGTGCCAGAGCCGCCTCTACCTGCTCGTATCCAGACAGGGATGTATTGCTTGGAAAACTCACAAAATCTCTACAATACCAAAATTCTAGGAAGTTCTTCTACACTAATCCTCAAAGTTCATCTTAGGTCTACGTGCTCTAATCAGAGTTTATCTAAATCTAGCTTCCAAGGATTGTACTAAACTTCCTCTGATACCAACTGTAACGCCCCGACCCCAGTTACCCAGAGTCGGTGCATTATTACATAACATTGGCATGATCACAAGAAAGATCAAATCTCGAAAGACCGATTGGTTTAGTAGCCTTGGAAATACTAGATATATTCATAAGTTTTACATTACATCATAAAATGAAAAACTACTACAACAACATAATGTTTCCACAGTCCACACTATAATCCCCTCATAATATCCCTGCAGGTCATTCATAACTTACATCTTCACATCCTGGGAAAAATAAAACATAGAAAAGGGGTGAGCTCAAATGCCCAGTAAGGATAACAATATAGCGGAAACTTTCATAAATAAGAATAAACTTTTAAGGCAATGTATAACTAAAACAAAAGCCTTTCAAACATGAACTTTCAACATGGTATGGCATAAATAAAATGAAATAATGCCATTTACTTATTCACATGGATATTCTACTAATCGAATAATCACATGCAAAAATCAATAACCACTTTCATAATGTTGGAATGCATAATGCCAGACTATCATAACCATATAGCCAAGGCCTCGTTCCAAGACTACAAATAAGATTTTGTCAAGGCCTTGTGCCAAGACACTAGTTTGTCTCATGAGACCTACCGATGCATCGAGGAGCTATAGCGGGCTCCACCCGTCACATATTAAGTCCAATGCATTCCCATATGAAAAGGTTTAAACATAACATAAACATTCGTATTAAAACTAGAATACGAAATGTCAATACTTTCACCATAAACTATGAATGGTATAAAAATAGCACATCCACAGTCAAACATATCACAAAACCTTCAATACAATATAGAAGTTTTGTATCATAATAAATCAACTTCAAATAATCTTAAAATCCATCAAAGGATGTTGACATAGATGAAATCAAAATTCTTTTAAAAGAAATATCTCCTTTTATTTTGAAATCATTTAAGATCCATATAAAATAAAACATTTTCTTTGAAAATATTATTATAAGCTTGTAAGGGAAGCTTTGAAAATTTTATAACGGCGAAAAATAGCTGCACCCGCCATATAAGTTAAAAAAAACATTCTTACCTTAATTTTGTCGAAAAGGTTAAAAAGGAACTTGTTTTGAAAACGACCGAAAGATTCCTTTATAAACCACTTATAAAAGTCAAAAAGGGTATAAATGACTTTAACTCATATTCTAGTAAATAGTAAAAATGTTTTGAAATACATTTTTAAGAAACATGGATGTGGATGATAAAGAGATCCCAGTAGATTATTACGTATAAACAACCTTGGATAATGAAGAGGTTGTAAAGTAAACCCTTACCTTGTACTTTTCCTTTGTTGGGGTAGGTTAACCTCCTGTATAATGGTGAAATAATTTTTATTAAATTATACAAGAATCATATACATTAATATGATATCATATATGATCTTTTAATATTGATTTGATAATAATATCTTAGTCTTATCGTTGTTTCGGGTGATAATCGATTCGTTCTTCTTAAATTTTTGGTTACGTAAGACATGTTTGTAAAGGATAGGTTGTATATTATTCATATCCAGAATGATATCAAGTCCTTAAACATCATTTTTAAATCATCAAATGATAATTATACTTGAATGGATACGATGGAGAATGAATCTCATCGCGTTCGTGGAGACGGTAGTCCGTACGTACGCACGAGCGACAATATCATTGTTTTGATATTAAAATAATATATAAATGGATGGTATATCATATATACAGAATCATTAACATGTTATATTTATTATTTACATGAGTTACACATCATTATTATACCCATCCAAATAATAATATATTGAATAACAATTACACCACGACGTGGAGACGGTAAGCCGTACGTACGCACGTATGGTGACATGTTATTCAAAGGGTGGATAGAATACTGAATATGGTTGTACCATATTTATAATATCATCACAGTATATGTATGATACTGGAGTTATTATTTTAGAATGGTAAGAACAAAGAAAGAGGAAGTAGAAGAAGAAAGGAACTTAGAAAAGGGTGGTGAAATCATTACCTCTTCTTCGGGTTCTTCCTTTTGATTTGATCAAAAGGGCTCCTTAGGTTGGCTTTCTGATCAAACTAAGGCCTCTAGGTTGTATTGAGGGATGTTGGGAGAGTATTTGGGCAGAGTTTTTCCGATCCAAAAGGCTTTAGAGGTGTGAAGAAATGAGAAGGAGGAGTGCCCTTTTATAAGAGGGGTGAGGGGCACCTTTGGAAAAGCTAGAAATATTAATTTATAATAAATTCATATTCGGTTTCCAATGGCTCAAAAGTTGACTATTCAAAGGCTAAGGTAGGGATAGGTCGAAAAACACTCAACCAATAGAATTTAGACAGGTTTGGGTACTTATATTAACCTTATCTTTAAGTATTAACTCTAAGTTAATTAGTTTCACTTTTACAATGTCTCTTTGTATTTCTATATAATATGGTTAATAAACTTACTATATACATCCAAGCGACACCCAAGTGGTACATTAATGATGAACCTATCATAATATAAGTCTCTTTGCCGAACCTTAGATTTTTAGGAATTTAATATCAATTAATAATATAATATTTGTTTTAAGAACTCTTTTATGTCAATTTTGAAACTATTCAATAGTTGATTTTTGTGAAACTCATAACAGATTTATTACTTCGAAAAAAGTCAATTAAATCAATCCTAATATATCATATTATCCTAGAAAATTAATTTAATTCATTAAAAGTTTCATATTATATTTTTTTTGGGTATTTATAATATCAATTATTTTAATTTTTCACTATTATAGTAATTACTGCATCATCATTGTGTCATAAATAAAATAAATTATTTAATGTCTAAAAATTATAAATAAAATATCATTATGTAGGAAATCTTTTTATCTTTCTACTGAATATTTATAATCTAAAATCCAACTTATATAACCCTATGTAACAATTGTGTTTCTAAAAGATATATGCTTGTGTCATTTTTGTTTTCATTTTGACTTAATTAAAATAAAGTGTCATTATCACTTACAAGTGGATCCATGGGGTCCCAAAATCGACCCAAAGATGCCCATGGTCGACCATGTATCAACCAATAGGGTTAATACATGTTTTAGGGTAATTTAGTATTATTATAATATTATTTTTTTAACCCTTATTTACCGGATTTACCCTTAACCATGGTAAATAAAATATTTACCGCAGTAATTATTCAAAATGTCTAAAAATAAAAGTTACCTATTTTCACAATTTGAACATCCTGATTCCAAATATGGAATCCATTTTCCTAAATTCTAAATACAGAAGTGGCAGAAATTAATTTAAAATTAATTCCCGCTGTCAAAACAAAAAGCGTGTTTTAAGAGATAATAACTATCAAAAGATTGACACTTGTTTATGTTTGGTTTAATTGTAAAATTATGTCCAATGACCAACATTATATTAAATGGTAAAAATATATTCTAAATATACTTTAAAACTACTAAAATTCATAATTTATCACTATTAATTATTTTGATTAAAAAAGTTGTTTTTAATTAAAATTTAGTAATTTTCACTATTCATCAAAATATGAAAGTTATCTGAAAAGTACCAAAATTTCACCTTAGGCTAAATTAGATATTCCGAATCCAAAAATGAAGTCCATTTTGAAATATAAAATATATATAATTTCAAAAAGTAGGTATTACTATTCATAACAGCTAGTTTGATCGGTTTTGGTGTGTGTTAAAACTCGAAGTTGCGTACAACACACGCTACTGTATTATTCAAAGAAAGCGTACCGTGGAAGCTTGGGATGTTTCATTTTAAATTTTTGATGTCCCCATTTAGTCAAAAAGTTTAAAATATTGTATTTAAAAAGGGTTCACTATTAAAAGTTGATAAAAGTGCAATACTGAAAATGAATTTGTTCTTGCATTATATCTAAGAAACTCATAATATGGATTCTAAAATTATAAGGATTATATAAAGTTTAAAATTTAGATAATACTATTCATAACCTCTTTTGAATGGCTTTTTTTGTAAGTCATGGTGTGATTGAACTCGGTGTTGCGTGTAGTGCAAGTTATTGAATTATTTTGATGAAATAACACACTATGAAATCTTGGGGTGTTACACGGGGCTCCCAAAGTAGTGGGACTCAGCAGGAAAACCAGGTTATACTTCACGTGCAGTGGGTAGGAACACTTGGATTGTGACTACCCATATCTCTATACAGAAAATTAGAAGATTGTTGAGGGACCACCAAGGGAGTTGTAGAGGTTCACACGAGGAGGTTCATAGGGTAGCATGCAAGGTAGGGGACCATGATGAGTGGTATGCATTGGACGACGGTTTGAGGTGCTACCACCACCACCCCCAAGGGGCCCACCCTGGGCTTAGGGATCCAGTGGATAGTGGTGAGGCCAGCTTCAGGCAATGGAGGCCTATGACCTCGACGCTCAAGTTAAGATTTTAGGTACGATCTTTGTCTTCTCCACATTATCTACAGTTCCTATAGTCGTAGGTTCCAATCACTATTTCATTCCCATGGACATCGTTCGGGGCATAGAGATTATGGTATAGTTTTTGGCTCTATTTTTATTATTAGAGACTTCAATGGGAGGGGATTCAAAGATTACACATTGGTGTCGGTATTTTGATCTCACTCTACGAGGTGAGTGCTTTAGCTGGGATCTCTTAGTAGCGGTGTCGAGGCCTTATGACCTCATCTTGGGTATGGGATGGTTATCAACAGTCCATGGTCATATTGACTATTTTAGGCACAAAGTGACATGTTTCTGTGAAGATGGGTCCAGTTATTCCTTCACCGGTGAGAATGGAACCATTGCATCACCAAATAGACTTTCTCAAAGGAGGGTGATCATACCACTCACCAGTTGGACAGAATCACCTTCGATGTTGAAGATGAGAGGAGTCTGACCATTCCAGTAGTGGTGGTCACATATGAGGATGTCTCTCCGGAGGATTTTCTATGACTACATCAACATTGGGTGGTTGAATTAGAAATCAAACTATACCCTAATACAACACTAATATCCATATTGGTATATCGGATGGATTTAGTAGATCTATGTGAATTAAGGGAACAAATGGAGGATATGAAAGATAAGGGGTTCGTGAGAACCATCATTTCACTATGGGAATCCAAATTATTGTTCTCCAAGATGGAATATAAACTTCAATGATGGGTGTGTAATTTAGGTTCCTCAACTAGGTGACCATGAAGAACAAGTATTCACTGCCAAGGACTGATTACCTCTTCGATCATCCGAGGGAGTGAGGTGGTTCTTGAAGATAGACCTCAGATCAAGAAATCATCATCTTTGAGTACATGAGATGATGTAACAAAGACAACCTTTAGATACTGGTATGGACACTATGAGTTCCTAGTGATTCCCTTCATCATAACTGATCCCTCAGTAGTTTTCATGGTACTCATGAATAGGATATTCCAACCTTACCTCAATTGTTTCGTGGTGGTCTTCAATGACGGAATATTTTTTTCTCGGCATCAGATGAGGAGCCTCCTAAAAACATACAGATTTTCATGGATACACTTGTCGAGAACCATATTTACGGTAAGCTTCCAATGCACCAGTTTTTTATTCAAGAAGTCCACATTCTGGGATAGGTCATCTCAGAGGCTGTAGTTGTTGTGGATTCAGAAAAAATAGAGGGAGTGCTTGTATGGGAGCCACCCAGAAGCATGATTATGGATTTGAGTTTCTTGGGGTTGGCCAGATACAACCAAAAGATTTTTCCAATATTTTTTATAGTAGGAACACCTTTATCATCCTTAAAATAGAAGTGAATACCCTTCATATATAAGGGAAAGTTCCCACAGAGTTTCCATGAGCTGAGGTGGAGACTGACGAGTTCCCCCAACTTGAGAATTTTAGAGGAGGGCATCAATTATATTGTCTTCTGCGACGATTCATGGAACAGATTGGGTTGTGTCTTAAATTTTTTGTGAGCAGTGATCTTCTACATCTCACAGATGTTAATGAAACATCAATATAATTGTGAAACCAATGACCGAAAATTAGCTACAACTGATCATTTCCTTGAAGATATGGCAACACTACTTGATGGGTGAACAATTTATAGTCTACTTTGACCACAAAATTATCAAGTATATCTTCTCACAGAAGGACTTTAATAGTAGAAAATGTCGATGGATGGAGTTCTTTTAGGACAAAAACATTGATATAATCAATACACTTGTGAAGGGGAACGTGGTGGAATAACACTCAGCAGGGGTTCTGGTTTATAGCTACTGAGTGAGGTGACTAAGAAGCTAGCTGCGATATGGATATCATTCATGGATGATGATAGAGAATCTTAACTTCAATAAAATAATTTCCCTCCCCCACTCTTATAGAAATTCAGGGAGGCACATCTTTTGGATGTGGATTTTGAGGCTCGTCATGCTTAGATATCCTTAGGACATGCTCCTGATAGATTTTTGACAGCTGGGGAGCACGTTATCCTTTCTAGAGGATGCAACGTAGTACCCGTGGAATTGTGGGGGTTGTTTTTAAGTGTTTTATATATCCCATTTTCAGTACATTGTGGTGGTGAAAAGATGTTACAGGACATCCAACATCAGTATTGGTGTCTATGGATGAAGAAAGAGGTGGCAGAGTTTATTTCACGATGCCTCACTTGTTTGAAAATGAAGGCTGAGTATCATGTCCTAGAAGGAATGGAAGAACCACTTGAGATACCAAAATGGTTGTGGGATGGTATATCCATAGACATAATGAAGGGTTTTCCATGAACATATAGTAGCCATGATTCTATACTGTTGATTATTGACTGACTCAACAAGTCAACTCACTTCCTACCCATCCGGGAGCAATGATCGGTAGAGGTATCGGGACACCTTTACATCCCTGAGATAGTTCAGCTTCACGGTGAGCCTACATCGATAATATTATACCATGACACTCAATTTACATCGTAGTTGTGGAAGGGATTGTATGAGGTGGTTGGGACTCTCATGCGCTTGAGCACAGTTTTCCACACTCACAAAGATGTTCAGATGGAGCGAACCGTACAGACCATGGAGGATTTTATTCATGCTTTTGTCCATAGTTTTGGTCTTAGTTAGGAGGACCACCTACCATTGGTGGAGTTTTCATACAATAAAATCAATCACTCCACCATTGTCATGGAACTGTTTGAGGCCTTATATAGAGGGCTATCTAGATCACCTATAAGCTCGACAGACCCAAAGGAGTCAGTAATCATGGGTGCAAACATAGTACAAGAAACCACTGAGAAGGTGATGATCATCCATGTGAAAATGAGGACTGTATAGATAAAGAAGAAATCACATGCTGACAGGAGGTGGAGACCCTTGAAGTTTGAGTAGGGAGAAAATGTGTTCCTTCGGGTCTCACTCCAATGGGAACAACATAGATTTGTTTAGGGTGACATGTCATCTCAAAATATAATCAAAACACTCCATATTATAATAAGAGCTGTTGATGTAGAAAACCACCTATCTATTACCCCAAAGATGCACCAGGTGGACAATGTTTTCCATGTGTTGTAGCTGAGGAGGGACATTCATAATCTATCACATGTTATCGATTGGGGAAAGCTGGTTATTACTGATGTGGCGATGTTTGCGGAGTTCCCGATGGAGATAGATTATTGATTATAGTTGGTCTATCATGGATGATTGATTCCATTGGGAAAATTCAGTGGTAGAATGGGAATTTATTAGAGAGAACATGGGATCGGGAGGCTCAGATTCATGCTCAATACCCCCATTTGTTTGATTAGCCGTTGTTTTGGATTTCTGAGATGTAAATTCATAAAGTGGGTAGAATTTAATTTCCCAGAATTTCTGAATGAATTTTTTAAAATATATGGTACTATTTTGAGAACACACATTAAAAGAACATGATATTGAGGGCCGGTGAGCCCGGAATAGAATTCCAAACATTTTAATGTTCACCTAAGTAAACATGAGTGCAAGTTTTTCTATCCTTTTAACCAGTGATCAATCCAAACTTTTAGGGAACCATTGAACTCAGAAAGCCAATAATTACCTTAAAATGACTTAACATTGACCAGAAGGGGTCAGACAGAAAGGTTAGTTTTTGGACTTTTTAGAAATTAAAAAAAATAACATAAAATGTGGTTTTCATTTTATTTCACACTATTTAGTTGTAGATGATGGCACTAAATTGAGGTGATGAGGAGAATTAATGTAATATCCTAAATGAATCATAAATGGATCCTAATTATGTAAAGGCACTGCGAAATAGAAATGTTGTGATGTGTTTTATTATTTTTGGACTAACACATTGGAGAGTTGAGAATTAAACCATGGAATTTACCCTAATGAACCTACGGAGAAATTCCTCTCATCCGATGAAAGAGCGCTGGTAGGATCTATAAGAACATAAATTCTCTATGAATAACAGGACTAGAAAGTGAAAAACACCAACAAATCGGGATTCCTTATGGCAAAAGTGATCCAATGACTAAATTCAATTGATGTAGGTTTTTTTTGTATTACATTTTTTCCATTATTCATTCTAAACGATGAACACATATCAACCAACAAATAGGTTAATATGAGGATCAGCCATTCGTTAGAGATGGTGATGTTTCTTAGGTTACCAATTTGCTATTGAATTATTTTTAATAGAAAACCATCTTTAAACTAATCCCTATTTTAAACCTCTAATGTAAACGGTACAAGCCAAAACGAATAAGGCATATTCCCCTCCGCTTGTGTGTTATTCATGGCTGCAACCTCAAAATGTTGGAATGGAGGATTTGAAGTCGTTTTAGGGAATATGGGATCACTATGAGGCCATAGGCATAAGTGGTGTGAAGAACGAACTACTGGAGAGGACCCGGTGGTCCGTATAAGAACCTGCTAGTGCACCATGACAACGCGCCAGGAAGTTCCACCAGTTGGGCCAGGGGATGGCTGCTGAGATGTATCCCCTCGGCTGCATCGTTTTTGCGGCCCGCATTAGTCATCCATGTCGTAGTAGGTTGTAGTCATTTCATATTGGTGGATGAAATGACCATGCTGGGACTAGGAGGTGAGAAGGGAGCCAGAAATGGCTTCCACCTACGTCATGGCCAGACCAAAGGCTGGTCCGCCTCTAGAAGAACGAGAAGACTTGTGGGCTGGGCCCTCAACTTGATAGACCGAACCCATTACAGGCTGGGTCTGGGTCAGGTCAACGACGTTGGGTCAGGTTGGTGAACCCCAAACCAGGTCAGGTCGGGTCGGTCCGACTGGACCTAGACCCAACCGACCCCCTCCTAGATAAACACAATTATCATTCAAACTAGGCATCTGATTCACGAGTTTTTTGTAGTGTTGGAACCCTCATGACGAGGTGGATATTTTATAATACACTATAGAGGGTTTTATGGAATTTTAATTTCAATGAATCACCTACGGAGAAGTTCTATCGATATCAAATGTGTGACATGTGAAAACCTTGTGGTTTGCTGAGATCTAAAGGTTGCGGAAGAGCGATCCAATGTGGATCAGATACTATGGCCCAGTGGGAAGTGGATATTTTGTGACCTGATAGGCCCATTGAGGGGATCAACTTATGTGTGACCTATAAGACACAGAATACTCTATAAGAGAAGTACCTCAGCATGGACATAGGTTGAAAGTGGCTTCTCTATGACCCACCATGCCCATGGTGGGGAGCAAACACTGTATGAACCAACATTCCAAGGATACTGAATAGGGATGAGTTCCATAGTTTTCCTTTTTTAGTGGAAAGTAGCTTTTTCATGACCTAGGATGCCCACTATACTCATGTTGGAATCCTCAATAAGATGAGGTGTTCAATTATGTGATTAATTGTTCTACTTTCCTACTCTAGAATATACATAGTGTGTTCTATCTCAATTCATGACCATGGTTGGTGTTAATTATTTATTGTTTGTTTGTGAATTTATTTTTGGTATTTCCTTTCAATTTCAGGGTCCCTAATGAGTATTTTGTTACTCACTATTTCACAGGCTTATCCTGCACGGGTTGTGTCCAGTGCAGATGACTGCCACTGTGACAAAGGGCTTGGTGTCCCAAGACCTGGTGGTGCCTAGTGATCCTAGGAAGACGAAATGTATTACTACGGCTTCCATCAGATAATTTGTACTTACAAATCATGTGTGGTTTCCATCATAAGGCTTCCAATGTTTCTTTTGTACTTTCCTGTTTTCTAGTTAGTCTTTTATTGGGTTTGTATTCGGTCCCATTTGACATTCAGTTGTACTTGCATTCAGTTTCTATTTAGTAGCATGCTTGTTTAATTTTCATGTTTTGGGATGGGGTTTGGTGCGTGTTCATACAGTTACTCAGTATAATACCTCCCAATTTCATGTTTATGCCTTTGGAAATAGTCTCCAACACATGGCCTTCAGGAGGTGGGATCGGGGTATGTCACAACACGGGCCCCGAGGGAACATGTCGTGACATTAATATAGTGTAAAAGTAATTAATTTTAAAATAATGATCCAAAAAATATGTGTGTTCCTTACCAATATGGTTAAATTTTCTTCACAAATGTCTACTGAATATTCCTTATTAAACCATGATTCCAATAATTTATTTTTTATCCAATTTTGAAAAAACATAAGAAAATACTTCCATAGGAAAATATCCCTAAATTTACCCAATTCCACAGAATCGATCTATTCTATTTCTATAGTTTTATTAATCATTAACCACCATTTATTATAATTACCTTAAAAATGGTATATAGAATGAGATGATTTTTTATGACCTTAAAAAACTAGGAAATAAAATATCATGTCCAATGAATTAATCCACCTCATATCTACCACTATGTTATAAGATCCATTAAATTCAAGTTGTTTCTTTTTGATAAAAGTATCCATCATTGACATGATCATATGTAGAAGATCATGTTTCTATCAATAATGGAATCCACCTCCATCTATAGCATTCATCAACCTATCCATCACAATATAAAACTACTCATCTCTAATTCCAACCATCCCATGTTTCTTATAGGGAAATATATTCGACTTTTGGTTCATTCCTACATCAGTTTCCCTGTTTTCAGTGGGGAAAATTGTTCTTAATATACATTATATTTTTGAAGAAATGTGATAATATTAAATTATGAGAATAAATTTTAATATCTTAATGTTATTTATGCATACTATCCAAACCTCTAAAATTTTCTAAAAATTACCTTTAATGAAAAAAATGAGGACACAACCTAAAATAATCTGTAAATACTGTCATTATAGAATATTTAATTTTCTTTCTTTCCAAAATATAATTTATTCTTAGAGGATTACATAAATTTTTCATCTGCATTACTGAAACAAATATTATATTACAAATTGGATATTTTTTACTCCGTATAAATATTTCCCATAATAAAAAGCAATTAAGATATAAAATGTTTTATTTTTGGTATATATATTCACAATTTTGATCATGACTTCATCATTGCTTATTATAATACATAAAAAACTATAAATGTTTTTTTTAAAATCATATCAAAACAAAAATATCAGTAATAGAAATATAGACTTCATTATAGAAACACATTGGTCCATTAATAATCATAAATATTTTCCTTTTAAAAATAAACATTGAGATCAAAATAAATATTTTCATGGCTAAGAAATGAAGGTCTCTTCCCAAATATTTTAATAAAACATTTCATAAGAAATGTAAAATGTAAAATTAAACTCATAAATGTTCAATTGAAAAAATTAAAAACTCATTAAAACATTTTCAAAATGTTTTACATTTCACACTTAAGAAGTTTCATAAACATCCATTTAATTATTTACCCATTATATTACATTGTAAAACCATATGATTTCTGTAAAACTCCATAAAAAGTATAAAAAATTCATATTGGAATGTAGGAAGATTATTTTCTTATCAATATTACAATTTATCATACAAATTGAATAACATACCTTTTAAATTATTATAATTTCTTAGGAGAATCATAAAATCAGTTAAATATATCACTTTAGCCAATATGTTGGTGAGCTATATCAAGGCCACCAATCACAATGAGATATATCAAGCTCACCTAACTTCAATATATATATTAGGGTGACCCATAATAACAAATAATTACCTACATCCATAACATAATAACAATAAATGATTTTTTTATTTCCCTAATAAAACTCATAAAAATAATCTTTACATCCATAATAAAACATTATGAATACCAAAAAATGAATTCAATTTAAATCCATTTTATTCAAAACCCAAAACAATTTTAATGAGTGTTTTCATCTGGTTAAAAAATGAAATAATAAAGTGAAATAAAAATATAAAATAATAATTTTGATGGATTGAAAAACCATTATCCTAGTGTATATTAACCAAAAAATAATTTTTTCATTTAATAAAAATGATACTTACACAATATGTATAAATATTCCATTTGAAAACCATTCAAATAAAGTCAATAGTGATTTAAAATAAACTTTATAAATAATTTATTTCCATATAAATATATCCAAAAAATAATCTTACGAATTTTTACCTAGGAGAAAAATATATAGAAAATAATTCATTTCAAATTTTCAAGAATTGGATTAAGGTAAAGTGTCACTTAACATGAGTCTAATCCAACAAGAAAATTCTTTATCTTATGTATAAAAACCTTTTTTCAATTATTTTCATTTTTTTGACACTTTTCCATGTATAATACTTATTATTAATATCAAACTCTATTTTTTATTTTTTTATCTTTTTTCTGTATTGTGATTTTTCTTTGGAGTTATGGATATTGTGCCCGGTTTGAGAGGTTTAAATTTTGAGTTTTGGTGTGTTTTTTTTCTAAGTGTATAGTTGGAGAAAAATTTGGAAAAATCTTGTGGCCTAATCCAAGAAATTGTGTGGATCAAGTGTTGGTGTTAGATTTATGGTTCATTGTGTGCACATGATTTTTCAAACCATAGGGAAAGAATGTGGCATGGTTCTCTCTTGCGACATGGGTGTTTGATATGGTTAACACACATTGGAAAACTGCGCGTCCAAAACATATTGGTTCTAAAGTGTGTCCAGTATGGTGCATGTGGTTTATTCCTATTTGGTAAACCATGTTTCAAAACATTCCGAGCTTCCTAGATATTGAAAATTGTGAGATTCCAACTCTACCATCATATGATTTTTAACCTAAAACACCCCATTACTCCTCCCTCTTTTTGGTGCAACCCTTTGGGTGCTTCCAACATACTATCAATGGATCCAGTAAACCTTCTATGGTATATATATTTGGATTATTATTATTTGGGGATATATTTTTGAAGGTTAGACTAGGTATATCATGGCTCTTGGAACCTTCAAGGATTTTTTATGGTTTTTATTGTTGAAGTTTTTGGGTTTTTATGTCAGTTCCCCATTGCACTTTCCTTTATAATTTATCATTCATTGGATTCATTATTTTACCTTGAATATATTCTAAATATCAATGTGTGATCTTTAGAATGATTTTTTGGTGCAAATAGTAATGAAATCTCCCCCATTTTTTATAGAAAGAATTGTTTTGTTAAATATTTCACACCAAGTGTATGATAAAATGTCTGTTTATATTTTGTGAGTATTTCGTGATGTTTAAAGCATGATTTGGATTTCGTAATATATTTTTGACATCTAGATGGTAGTTCGTTTTTCCAAAAAATGGATATATAAACTATTTGTACTTTATTGCATTGGGTGTTTTGTTTCTACAGAAATGTTATGTATTGTGGTAATGGTGTGTGGTCCATTGAGAATTTTTATGAAACTGTTTTGGGATTGAGAATGTGTTGTGATTAAATTTTACAGAATTTTTATAAAGAATTTATAAATTTAAAAAGTTTTATTTTTACCTTCTTGAAATATAGATTTTTTTCTTTTGTTAGTGCTGGTTTGGTGAAGAGTACATTAGGTATTTCAGTAATTTTGTGAAAATGGAAAAAGTGTTTATCATGAAAAATATCCTTGTATAATATTATTACCACATTTATAATAAATGGATGGAATTTATTCATTGTGCAATCCTGGTGATCGAATTATTATTTATGGAATTTGAGATCCTTTATATGGACTGGATTATGATCTTTGAGATTTAATGCAATAAATTTATCATTGGGGTGTATCAAATGATGCCTATTCTATTAAATATTATTTAAGTATATGTTATTGTAATATAGTATAAAATCGATGGGTTCACCCCTTTTATACTCTTTATATGGAGAACCTTGAATTTCTATTGAATGTTTCAAGAATGATTCTTGCACTAGCTTGGTTATGCCCTGGCTAGTGGCCCATTTCACATTGATATTTTGAGTTTTAATACAATGGTTTTGTTCTCCTTGGACTTTACCATGGTGAGTGTGGCCTATCAAGTTAGGTTTTTTTATTTAATTGAGTGAGTCATGCTTTCCCATATTAGTCAACATGTAATAGTATGTATGAGATTATTCACATGCTCCTAGGTACACCCATGTCTATTGGTAGTTAGTTTCTTATAGTACTAGCTGGGATGCTTGTTGTTATGCTCCACCTATTTATTAATTCTATTTACCTTATAATATTATTATTGTGGTGTTCTCAAGTGTGGTATTTTTATCTGTGAAGTGATGTGTTGTTTTTCAAAGGTTTATGAAAAAAGTTTTAAATTAAAAATTATTTATACACTATTTTGTTCTTTTAAAAAGTATAAATAATATCCCTCTTGATAGTTTCAATGTTTATTGAATAGAAAAGAACCATGATTTTGAATAAAAAAGTAAATAGACTATATTTTTTTAAAAAAAGTGAAAATTTTTGAAAAGATTGCCTTTATATATTTTATTACAGACGTGAATTTGATGTAAAATTTATTTAAAATGAATTTCCTTGAGAATAGAATGTTTGATCAAGCCTATTATCTTTTAAAACTCAAACATATAGTTATTTTTTATTTTGGATTGTTATGTAGGATTCATCTCAGTTACAATCTTCATGGTTGATGGTTGTTCTTGGAATCAGAGAGTGACGGTTGGGGTGACTTGGTGACATTGTGTTTTCGGGGTCAATTGAGTTTGGTTTCATAGTTATTTTGAATATTTATGCCATATAAAATATGTTTTGTTAGTCTATTTATGTTTACTGGGATACTTTGTTTTTTTCCACTATTTAGTTTATTTTGTAATATTGGGAGAAATCATTCCATCATGTTTCTCAATTGATTCCCAATACTTGTTTCCATCTTATGGGGATCTGAAACGACCTTCAAGAAATGACACGAATGATCTTGTTTGATTGTTTTGGGGTCGAACCAAGTTGGTTCATGAAAAAATGGTATCAGAGGAATTTTCCCATAGAATAGCTTGATTTTAGAGCACCTTATATTATTTCCAATGTCATGGTAGATGTATTAAGATTATTGGAACCATGGTGTGTTGTTAAAAGGTACTTCCAAGCCAACTCATTATATTCTAAACTTTGGGTTTCCAGGGAATGTCTGATTTTATTTGGTCAATGTGGTTCTTTTGTTTTTTTTGTTTTGGACATGAAAATAGAGTTGGGTTGGTGGTCCTAATGAGATCATAGGAACTATCAAGGCATGTGGATCTATGGAAATGTTTCTAGAATGCTCTATATCCTGGTGGTGTCATTGGAATGTGGACTCAAACCATATGTCTAAGTCATCCATAAACACTAGTTTCCCCTTGTGAACTTTCTTGGGTCTTCCTTAGTTCTAATATATTTTATAGGAACTCTTGTTTTTTAATTTTGAAACATGAATTTCATTGTGGAAATAGTTTAACTATGGAAAAAGGAAAATTATTTTTTAGTTTTTTTTGAAAAAATAAATAGAAATTGGATTTTTTAAATGCTGATGGAATAGTTTTTATGAAAAAATGTTTTCTATTGAAATAATACAGAATTTTTGAACGAATAAAATGGATATTATTTTGATAAAAGATGAAATGTTTTTATGTGTGGTGTTTGAAAATGAATTTGACTTGGTGTTCAGGGAGCATTAGAAAACATTTTCTGATTTTTGAAATGGGATGTGGGTTGAATGTGGGAATGTGCAAGTTGACTATTTTTTTAAAAAACTGTACGTGTTTTGATTGAAACATTGTTATTTACTAGGGTTCTCACATGCATGGATATGTGTGGAAAATAGATGGATGATGTTGTGGGGAGAATATTTCTTGGTATGGAATGGTTTGGGGGTGTCATGGGTGGCACAGGAATGTGCTTGTTGGTTATACACTAAGCAATACCATAGGTGAGTGTGCAACCCACTGAGTTATATTTTGGACAAAATCATTTTGGAAAGGAAGCCGTGGTTTTGTTTTTGATAGGAAATGGTTGTGGGGATTATTTTCCATGATTTTGGAAGTTTTTTATTAGCAATTTGAGGTTGATAACTCTTATAGATGAGTTGTTTTTTATTAATATATTGGTTTTCTTTCATTACAGTGTTCTCCCCCATAGGTATTTTGTGGATATTTCTGGTGTATTTATGAGTGGTTCCCCATTATAAGGATTTTTAGTTGGTAAATCAATGGATTTTATTCTCGATCTTTGAATGTTAAATCCACCACTATTTTATGGTTATGTGGATCCTCCAGAACTGAAATATTAGATGTTGATTATTGAAAGGATCTTTAGCCTCACTGATTTTCCTGAATTGTTAAAGGTGATGATCATTACCATTATGCTTGAAGTTCCTTCCTAGAACTGGTGGAACACATTCTCTCAGAAAAAATTATCAAGGACATCTTACATAGTATTTTTTTAAAAAAATTTATTCATTCAACAACACTTCTCTTAGATAACGAATAAAAGGATGGGAATTGAGAAGTTATCTCTACTTTATCATGAAGTGTTGGTGATGGAGTTATATTATAGCTTCATAGACATAGTTCTATATGATCTTCTGTTTGTTTCAAACGATTTCTCAACAGATCATAATTTCAAGTGTGGGATTCATCTTTATCTATAGTTACAGGTGATGGAGTTAAATCAAACCACTTTTTCCAATGTGGTTAGGAAATCCTTTCGTGTAGAAGCTATGATGGAAGGGTTTTGTTATTTTATTATCCCCTTTATCAGTTCCCAGAATCGGTGAGGGGAATTCCAATAATAATATTAGGAAATGACATGAAGCTATTGGGGATAGTCAGGGAATCAAATTACCTTGATATCATGCATCAGCCTCTTCATGGTGTGAGATAAAGGTATGTTTCTTATAAGGGATGATATATTATAATAATTTCTTGTGTATGAGCATACCAATGACCTTTCAGGCTAGGGGAATGTTGGACACTTATGAAGGTTCTATCAAGTGGATTCTAGGATGCTATTTGGACCCAATTTTCTAGTGTAGAGTACAATTTCTGCTTAGTTTAAATTTCCTTTTTATGTAATGTTTTTATGATATATCAGTTTTTTTCAGTGATGTTCTATTTTGTTTGAAATATAAGGGGATATTTTGGATCTCATGAGGACATATATTTTAATGAATGTGTGTTTTTATTTCAAAAATTATGAGTTTCACCATTCTAAATATATTTTTATTTAGTTTTTATCTTTTGATTTCCTATCGTTCAGATCAGTGTATTTTATATGAAGACTATAGAAAAACAAATGATTAAAACATCAGGAATCCAGCCATTGGTCCTTTATTGAATCCTTTCTCAAATTCTAGAGAATGTTGGGGGTTCAGAGTGCATAAAATCTGTTTTTCCCTTACTTTTGGGAGTGTTACATCTAAATGATATTTTTATAGATTACTTTATCATAGTTTTGGTACAGTTTGTTTTGAGAATCTTTTAAAAGGGCCCCTTTTTTCTTGGGGCAGTTGATCTATGTTGTAAATTTATTATATCGGTTCAGGTTTTATTTTCCATATAGAAATCTTTTATCACATTAATCTAGATGGTTCTTAATGGTGGGGACACCTACCAGGGGTCTTGATTTGTTTTATTCTAAATATTATCATGCTACATGAATTTTAATGGTGGGGAGTCTATTACGAACTCTCGTATTGATAATATTATGAGGCCTATGTGTCTTCTTAATAATTTTTTATTTCATTTGTTGTGATTATTTTTGAAAGAGGCATAATTTATGTTTGTTTATGGTTTATATTATTTTGGTTTAATTGTTTGGGTAATGATAATGTGAAAATACTTATTCTTTTATCTAATAACTACATGATATTGTTGATTTAGGGGGGGAGGAAATCATTAATAATTGGTACAATTGTCACACCTAGTTTTTTATTTTTGTTCTTTGATCTAGTTCATAATTTTTTTTCTTTGGAGTTTTTTCTCATGTCACAGGTGTGAAAAGTTTAAATTTGGAGTTTTGGGTTGTTTTTCTCTTGGATCATGATTAACATACGTTTTGGTAAACTTGTGTGACCTTCTCCAGGAAAATGAGTGGCTCAAGATTTAGTGGAAGAGGCATGTCTTAAGACATTTATATGGGGTTTCAAACCATTTGACAAGCATGTGGGAAGATTCTACCTCCTGATAATGGTGTTTGTCATTGTAATCACATGGTTTTCAAACTATATAGCTAAAACATTAAAGTTATCAGGTGATTTTAGATAGGGGTTCACAGTCAATGCATGGTTTTGTAAAACATGTGACAAAACCGTGTGATCTACCCATATCATTAAAATTTTGAAATTAAAACTCTACCATGTTGATACTTTTTACCCAAAACACCCCATTTCCCATCCATTTGGTTAGTGCGACCCTATGGGTGCTTCCCCCTTACTCTCCAGGACACCACTCATCCTTAAATGATAGTTATATAGTGATTTATCATGTTTTAAGCTATATTTATACTTTTTCATCTTTATAGATCATAGATCTTGGAAATTTCATGGAGTTGTTTCGGGTATGTGTTGTAGAAGCACTTCTGATTTGAGGTAAGTATACCTTTTAATATGCCTATATAAAGAAATATTTGTTTGTTTCATGTTATTCACACATTCTTTATATGCTATATTTCATTGATTAAAATTTGGAATAATTAGTTGTTGTTTAATCTGGTGACTTCTCCCTTATTTTGTGATAAATTACATTGTTTTTTTAAATGATGCACACTAAGTGTTTGATAAAATGTCGTGTTGGATTTATTGATAACATTTTGGTTTTTAATGGAACATTTGCCTTTTTAAATATATTTTTGACATCTAGATGGTGGTTTTTGGTTCTATAAATTCATATATAAAGGGTTTCTACATGATATTGGTTTGAGTTTTTTCTACAAAAATGTGTTTTCTTGTGATAATAACTTGTTTACCATTTGGAATTTTAATGAATGTGTTTTTTCTCTTCATATGTGGCAAGAGAACATATGATTTTATTTTTATAAAATACTTATAAATAGTAAATTTTGTATTTTTTCCTTTTTGAAAAGTGAATTTTGTTATTTTTAAAGTCACTATTTTGTGATTTTATGTTGAGGCTCATTCATTAATTTTGTGAAAATGGTAAAAGAGTCTACCTTGAATATAATCCTTCCATAATCGTCATCTGTTGTTTATGTTGAATGTATGTGGTTTCCTCAATATTTAATCCCCATGATCTTTCAATTTTTCCTAGAATATGATATCCTATGTGTGGGATCCTTTGTGATCTATGATTTTTAAGGAAAGAGATTGATCTATGTGATGAATTGGGAGATTCCTGTTGTGTGAAATATTGTATAAATATATGTGATAGGATACTTAGATATCATTGGTTTGATCACCCTCTTCTATACTCATGAAATGGAGAACCTGGAATTGATATTGAATTTATTGAGAATGATTTCTACACTAGAAAGGTTGAACACTGGCTAGTGGCCCATAACACAAGGATATATTTACTTTTTTACTATTGAATTTTTTCCCTCAGACTGTACCATTTGGGGTGTGGGTGAGAATATTAGAGAGTTTTCATATAATCGAGTGAGGCATGCTTTATTGGATGAGTCTATACATATTAGTATTATCTTAATTATAGATAATCTCCAATGTTCGCCCATGTCTATTGGCAGTTTTTTTCTTATAGTAATGATAGAGATGCATTTTTTCCGTTACACATATGTGGTTAATTCCATTTCACTTAAAAAAATTATTATGTTGTTCGAATGTGTGGTATGTTTCTTTTGGATGTGATTTCCTGGTTTTCAAAGATTTATGAAAAATGTTTTAATTTATAAATTCATTATACTCTCTTGTGTTGTTTTGAAAATTAAGCCTTACTTTCATCAGGAAAATGATAATGTTTCCAGAATAGAAAATAATCTGGATTTGGAATGAAAATGGAAATTGAAAAAATCTTATTTTAAAGTGAAAAAATGGAAAATATTACTTTTATATAATTATTTTCAAACATGATGTTTATGTTTCTTTTATTTTAAAAAAATTTCATTGGGAATAGATTCTTCAGGAATGCCTATTAATTTATAATACTCATGCCTATAGTTCAATATTTTTATTAGCTTATGATAACAGATTCATCTTGGTTGCAATAATCGTGGCTGATGGTTGTTCATTGTATTGTTAAGTTACCCTCAGGGTCACATTTAAAAATTGTGTTATTAGGGTTAGTTGAGTTTGGTTGTAGAGTTATGTTATATTTTCTTGCCTTGTAGAATATGTTTTATTTATTTATATTTTTTGGGTGCTTTATTTTGTTACTACTCTTCAATTAATTTATATATATTGAGAGAAATAACTACCAGAATATTCTCTTTTGATATCCACAACTAGATGCAAACTTGTGGGGACCAAGAATTCCCTTCGGGCCATGTTGTAGATTAGATCAGATGACAGGTTCAGGGGAAACATGATTTATTTCATGAAAATTAATCTATTTCATTTATTAAATTTTATAAAATATTTAATTACATTGTCACTTTAGTCTAGAATGGTTTTTTATGATATTTAATTGTTAAGTATAAAAGGACTCCAGTAGATCTCATTATTTCATAATCTCAAGAATAATAATCATCTAATTAAAATAATATTTATATAGTAATTATTTCTCAAAAACAAATCATGAAATATGGGTATGAAAAATTAATTATTATGTAATCATGGATACTTTGTTTCATACGTACATAAGAGTAATGTGTTCATTAATCAATGATTATTTGGTAAAGAATGTAAAAAATCAGTTAATATTTAAAAAACTAGTAGTATATCCTAAATATTATATTATATCTTTAAATAATCTTATAAACAACATCCATGCGATTTGGTGATGAAAAATGGATCACATCACATAATAATGGTGGGAATCCACATGTACACAAAAATAACTATATATATTATCAATGGATATAAAGGTAAAAATATATAATATATTATATTTAATTAATTAAAATTAAATCATTAATTTAATCAATATATATATATGTTTAATCTTACAATATTACCATCCAATAGAGGAAATAATAGAAAACAATAAATTGGCTGGTGTTGTGGATGTCCACTATTCACACAAAAGATGGATTTAGTTCCCACATGATAGAATAGGTCACTGATATGAGTTATGAAATTAACATAATTTAATATATATTTAATAATGATGATTTTTTTCATTTCATCATATTTGAATAGGATGTAATTGATTTTTATTAAAGAATTAAATCAATCATATTGGTTAAGAAAAATACCTCTTATTCGGTTTTGTTTTTTGATTTGTAGATAAATAAAAACCAGGTTTACATTATAATAAAAATAATAGAATCTAGGAAATGGGGAGGTATTTTAGGAATTTATTTGGGTATGGATTTGTGGAATTAATGTTATAATTTTTTTGAGTAGGTGAGGATATGAGGTTCCCTATTATAAGAGAGGGGACAGACCAAATTTAAATTTCATAAATGTTTATATAATATATATATCATAATCATGTCAAGTGGAACCATTGAACCCAAATTTAAATATAACATGTGATAGGGTCGAAAGAAACTCAAAAATTATAATTTTTAGAGTTATTGTATAAATTTTAGACCTTATCTCTTACATGAAGAATATTAAACCCATTTTTACATTAACCGTGATAACATACCTTTTATCCAAGATAAGATAATTACATGACAACAAAAGAATTCAGTACATCTAAATAATTTGAATACAAAAAATTTAAAATCACGAATTAAATTTACCATGTTCAATTTCTAAAGAAGGATGAAACTAATTTTCATATTAGATTAAAAAATTCATGTAAAACAGTTCTATGAAAAAAATATGATTTAATCATAATAATCATTTATCCTTTAAACAAAGAAAATAATTTGTTTCAATATTTTTTTGAAAATAATAAAAAGATAATATTTATAATTTTTGAGTAATACAAACCAAATTTCATCTTTAAACAATTTCATTAAATGAAAAAACCCAAAAATTGATTATGATTTTCTAAAAATTTAAATTATCATCTTAAAAGTCAAGAATGGGTTGAAAATTTAAAAATAATGTTTCAAAATATGATAATAAAATAATTAAATATATTTATAATATACAACCACCCATCTTATATAATCAAAATAAAATTTTGGGAAATTATATCACTGAACTCTTTAGTATGTTCCCCAGGTAAACTATTTTTAACCTTAACTCCCATAAAAGGTTTTCATAAATTTTATTATTTATAATGAACAAATATTTGGTTGACCATATTAATTTATATTAATTAATAATGTTAAAAAAATTGAATCCATTGTATCAAATTAAATCCATTGATGTGGAAGAATATAATTTAAAAATAAAAACATAAATAATGATGAAAAAGTATTTTTAGAAAAATAACTTTTCATATATAAAATTTTTTAAAAAAATTTAAGAATAATTTTTATTATAATAAAAATAATATTGGTATATTTAATTAAAATGAAAAAATCAATTTTCAAAATTAATCCAAAATTGATTATGAATTTTTTTATATATGAATTGAAAATACATATATAAAAAATTAGTAATTTCTTTCATTCATTGGAAAAAATTAATCTTTTCATAAAATTATAAAAAATTAATCCTAAGATATTTCTCACAAGATGATTTCAAAAATAATATTTTTACTATATACTCGGAATCTATATTTTAAAATAAATATTTTAAATAAAACCCTATGATTTCTGAAAAGCCATTTTTTAGAAATAATGCATTTTAGTCTTGAATGAAAAATTACCCAATATTATTATATTTTATAAATATATAAAATATAATTTATAGATACTAATAAGACATCAATTTATTTATGATAAAATTACATTGGTTTCAACACCTAAAACCAAATAAGGAATCATATTTTGTACAATTTTTTGGAGATTAATGAAAACAACAATTAATTCCTAAAATGTGGGAAATTATAAATCTCTTTATATAATACAATGTGAGGTTAATATCTCAATACAAAATATATATTTAGTTTTAAATATATCTATTGTATTCTCTAATTAGTGAATGATAATTAAAATCTCTAGGATGCAATTTATTTTATGGGTAAGGAATGTGACACGTTTATATTTTACTGTATATATATTTTAATTTTAAATAAATGCGATATTGAGTAGATTCTACAAAACACCACACAAAAATAAAAAAAGTCAAAAAAATATTAGTGGAATATTGTTAATAAAATTGTACGAATTATAAAGTCTCTAGTAAATAAAATGATTATACACAACAAAAATATATTACATTTAGTAGGAAAATAATTAATATTATTTAATATCAAGAAAGAATTCTTCTACTAAAAATAACTTATTTTTAATGCGTTGAGTATTTTATCATGGAAATTAAAATTATGAATTTTGAAATTTCTCATACAAAATCAACTACATCTACCACTGTGAAGAACAATATGGAGAAATAATGCACAGTAAACTTATGGGTCTAGTGAATTGAACCTATGACCTTCCCATCACCCTTGCCCAACCCAAACCCATTCGCCCTACCCCACCAATTATGGAGATTTAAAATATTACAATATATGAACTAATATATTATTTTTTAAAATTATAAATTAAAATTTAGTAATATTAAGAATAGTAAGAAATTTTGTCTCTGAATGACAATTGTTTTTAAGTTATGTATTTTAAATAAATAAATTTATGAATTGTGAATTTAATTTTTATATTACTAATATTTTTTATTCATTATTAATATCTAAAATTGCATATGGGATTTTTCTGATTTCTATGAAAAGGTTAATATTTAATTTAGTAGTGAAAAATAATTTTTTCACTCATACAATTCTATTTTTTCCATTATCATTAATTAAGATTTACTTTAAAACATAATTTTTTTTGGGTCAAAATTATTTTATGAACTAAAATGATTCATTTAAAAATACTAAGTTGAATTCATAAAATATGTGTTTACCATATTGAATGTTAAGAAATTATTCATCCCCATAAAATATGATTTTCATATTTTTTTATCATTATGATTTTACCAGGTAGGAATTTTCATTATATTAATTTTAATTCAACATAAAATATATTTGGTTTCACATAAACATATTAATTTATATATATATCAAAAAAATTGATAATTTTTTCTTAATAATAATTTTAATACATAAAAATTTAATTTCTCTAACAATGATTATTGTGTACTATGTGAGATAATATTATAATTGTTTTATCATCCTTAAAATTTATAATTTAAAAATTTTGTTTTTTATTTAAATTATTATTTCCAAATTATGAAATATTTATCATTTTGATATTAGGCATTAGATGTAAATTTTATAGTAAAAATTAGTTACTATAGTAAAAAAAATTTAAAAATTGAAATATATAAGTGTAAAAGGATTAAAAATATGTGTATTTTTTTTCAAATGGATCATTATGTATTTATCTATCTTACCCATCACCCCTCGACATTTATTTATTCCCTTCACCATTTAATATTGAATTTATTTTTCATATTTAAGAAAATAGAACTCCCTTTACTTATAAATGGTTCCATCACTACCCTACTTAACTTCACACAGACTATTGTATTTTACCAAACACATAATAAATATCTACAAAAAATATCTATAAAATTTCAAATGGTTTTTTCTCCTCAACATACAAACATCCAAATATTTATTCAAACATATTATGGAGCACTACAAAAGAGTGTGGTAAAATTCTAAATTTATTCTTTTTCATTAGTTTACCATTATTTATTTTTCTACATTTATAAAATATAATATAAAAATGTTAAAAATAATTAAATTATAATCATAACTAAACAGGAATATTAATATGGTTATGGAATTACCATTTTCTACATTTCTTTCGACCACTCAAAAATTGAAAATATTTATTATATTAAAGAATCCAAAAGTAATTTGGTTTTTTACATAACTGCATTGAACGACTGGTTAAAAATGGGAATTTAATGTTTTGTTATGATATTTAAAACAATATTAAAATTATGAACATATAAACTATAACCTATATTCCACCCATTATATGGAAATGAAGTTGTCACACATGCATACGAATAGACTACCACCACCACAAAAGTGACATGTTATTTTTTCATCCAAGGTTTAATCCTTCATAAAAAGTATAAAAATAAAATTAATAAAATAAAAAATAATATAAATATTATCATTACTCCAATATAAAAACAATATTATATATTAAGGTTCACTTTGGTAACTATACACTCCCTTATATTATATCTTTTACTTTTTTGGTCACGTTGACCAACCACTTTAATAATGATATATATTTAAATCATGTATGAAAAAATAAACTTATATAATGTTTTCATTATACATTAATGAGATAATAATTTTTGGATTACGTTTTTATAAGGGTTATATTAATATATAACTTATTATTATAATAGCACTATTGTCTTTATTAAAATATTTCTAATATAATATATTCAACAAATTTCACTTCATCAATCATAAATAAAATAATCATGAAATTTAATTAAGAAATTATAAATCATTAAAAACCTTCTATTATAGTACCTATAATATTATCATAATGATAAAATATATTTTTTTCATGATAATTGACACAAATATTACAAAAATAGCTCTAAAAAAAATAGTCACAAATAATAACATCTTATGATGAAAATTTAATACAACTAACTAATATATTACTAAAAAATAATTATAAATGGTGTTTATAAAATGATATTTTTATTATTGAAGCTCTGAAATATTTTTTATGATGGTTACTTTTTTATTTTAGAGGTTACATCACATTTAGTTGACTAGGATTAATGGTTATGGTTTTTTATTCCAACTTTACTATGTAGATAAATGATTCATATTTACCTGTTTTTCATTGTTTGTGGTGTGTGTATTGTACATAGAATTTTTTTTAAAAAATATTTAATAAAATATTAGAGATTAACTAATAAATATCTTGTTACAATTTCAATTCGTTTTTAGTTAAAAATATTTTTACCTTTTAAGGTTGTTTCTTAACTCAATAACCTTTCATAAAGTAATATAGTTTATTCATGAAATTAATTTTTATAAGTTATGTAAATTATGAAAAATGAATTGATTCTGTTTTTTACAAATATTGTTTGGGTATTTACCTATTATCCAATAAAACCCCTTTTAAATGTTTCTTACATCATAAATTCTGAAGTCTGTAGGGGTTTTTTTATAAAAAAACATACTTTATTTCAATTATAATAATTATATTTTGTACTCTATTAGTCTATAATGAGTTATTTTATCTTATAATTGGATAAAATGATATTTAAAAATTATTTTATATAACTTTTCAATTGATTATATTGATATCATTTATGAAGGATTTTTTACTTCAATGATTATAATATTTATAAGGGTGTTTCTACTAAATTTATTTTCATCGAGACATATTTTATTTTAGCACCTAATTTCTAATAAATATTGTTTATTATTCCTATTTTATATATAATACTATTAATTATATTTAATTTGTTTTATTTGGAGTTAAATAGTAATTACACTCTTTGAATTGTTTTCTATTGAAATGATTCCTAATCCATATAGGATTTTTCATGACTCATATTATTTTCTTGTATCATAATAATTCCTCTTTTACTAGGACTGTAAATCTTGGTTATGTTATTTTATTTTGATGATATTATAATGATTTTTCTAATTAATTTCTAGGGAATTAAACATATTGGTTTCTTTATTATGAAAATTTAACGATGTTATGAATAATTTTAATTCACTACAAATGATAAATCATTCCTCTAAATCTATATTTACTATTCCCACTAAAGTTTTCCATTTTTATGTTAAAATAATCTTTCCTTTTATTACTAGTAATCCAAAAGTATAACATTCTGTAATTTTTAATGATATATTTTCCCTCTTTTTATAATATGACGTTCAATAATGATAATTTAATAATATTAAAGATAATTTCTCTTTCAGGTTCATATTTTTTACATTATAATACATACTTCTTATAGAAAAACATTATTTTTTCTTATAGATCCATTATTAAAGATTTTTTTAAATAACTATTTTCAAATTCTTCACATCACCTTACTTTAAATGAAAATTTAATGTGACTAATAAATTAATCGATAAAATATGGTAAAAAAATATATATACTCTTTTATGGATTCTTTCACTGTTAAGAACATTATTAATTTGGAAAATTTTGTATGATACCATCCATAATATTTTTTGTATGGTTTAGGAAATATTCTATTGATTTATCTAGTATTCCACTCTCTTTTCTAGGTGTTAATTATGTTTTTTTGCAATATAAATTATTTTTTCAAGTGGAACATATAATAATGTAAGATTGACATTTTGGGTCTTATATATCACTTCAATACATTGATTATGTTTTAATATCTCATAAGACAATAATGATGGGGTATGGACATGACCACATTATTCTTAGTCACATGTTTTTTCATAGACATGAACATGCTATAGTTTTTTATATGACAATGCATGAAAATGATCGAGTTATTATTTTCAAATATAATGGTGAATGGACATGATCGAAAATGGGTTTTTTCACATTCTTATTCATGGATACAATGATGTTTTTCTTTGATCACAGGATTTTTCCCAAACATGATTTCTCTTTAATTTTTTCAAATATAATGATTTCATATTCCTATGGTCATTCCATATTTTTATTTCATGTGCCTATGATATTTCTTCATTCCACATGGTTATAATCACATACACTTACTCTATTATACATGTTTTTCATTAAAGAATACATATCCTACTATTAGGATTTGTGGACAACACGGTATGTTCTATGTTCATTTTTATATGAAATTTTTCCCATGATTGTGTTTCCTCATATACTTATGATTAATCCCCTGATTAAATGTTGAAATTTTTTTACTGTATCATGTTTTTGATCTCACCTCATTTAGTATGTATCAATTACCCTAGTTTTAAATAAGTGTATGTGGAGTCTATAAAAGACTCTATTTTTTTCCATTGTGGATAAATATTCTCGATCTTCAAAAAATATGTTTCTTATGTAGAAGATCATCAAAGAATCTAAACCTTACATTCTATATATTGTGTGAGATATAATGTTAACTAATAGAAATTGTAATAAATATTATTTTATTCAGTTGTCTCATATTTTATCAATTTTATTTTTTCATCCCATGATCTAATATTGTGTGTTTTTTTACCTCATTCCTATACTATAAAACCTTAGAATAGAATATGGTTCACATCATTATGATCAATCTTAGATAATTCGGCCCTTGATATTTTGAAATACATACATTTATATAATCTATAAGTATCTAACACCAAAAAAACCAAATATCCCTATGTATCTTATATTTTTATTTATTCCATTTCTTTAAAATAGAATGATTCAGAGAAGGGTCATGTCACAAACTAAGCCAGGATACCATCGAATCTAAAATCTGACTCGGTTCGAGACATGAACCAAATGGAATATTGATACCCATAGGTTGGAAACTAGTGGTAGGAATCAAAGTAACCACTAAGAGAATGATTTTATCCAATAAATCTGGATCAAATAAAATAAATTGAATAAACCAAAGGACTAAAAATAAACGAATATCTATTAACATACAAACTAATCCATCTGTAATAGCTAAAAATAGAATAGAAAGTAGAATAATCTGAGTTCAAACATGCTATTTAAATCTCCACATGGCCACCTATTCACCACCAACCAAAAGAAGAACACACTACAAGATCAACCAAAACTAAAACCTACACCTATAAAATAACATGGGTCTACCAACACTAATTGGAATAGGTAGGGTTTCTGCTAAAAAAACTCAATATGAAACCACTATAAAATCTATACCATTACATTCCTAAAATAGTCCAAAATAAACTATTTTTGAATAAAAATATAAAAAATTATTTTCCACATTTTAATAAAGAAACACATCTTTCCCTTTTTCAAAACACCACACACCACACATCCATTTTTAAAAATAGATTAATATTTTAAAACCTAATCCCAACCATAAATACAAATTAAGAAATTCCAATCTATGGTGAAGAAAAATATGAATTTAAATAGGAAAAAAAGGGAAAATATAAACAATCACACATAGATAGAAACAATGGTCATTTCTTAAATATCCCTAGATAAATCACTAGACATACTTAGACTAGTCTCACTGTGGGTATATAGTGAAACTCTATAGTCAATAGCCAACTGATCAATTTAAATACCATTCTATTAGCCCATCCCATCAGGACCTATATGTCAAGGGGGTACCAACCCATTTAATCAGGGTCGACATGAAATAGTTTGTCGACACTCAACAATTCACCTAGGGAACACCTGGTAATAGTATATGTTGAAATTAGGAGGCCTTTGCAAGAATGACTTAACTTACATGTCACCATTGCACTTGCCTACCAAAAACATAAAAAACCCATACTCCATAACTGTCATTGAGGAAATCATCCATAGGGGTTCCCATCACAAAAAAATCATTTCTAAAGTGTTAATTTGGCCATCAGATCAGAATTTTGATCAATCCATTTCTAAAAAAAAGCTAAGATTCCAATTGGGTATTTGTACATCCAAAACCACAATTAATTTCAAAAACATTATAAAGTACCAACTTCTCCTTCAATTTTATCAATTCAAAAACATTACAAAAATGGTTCCCATCCTTTTTCAAAACAACATTAAACCCTAATTTTATGTGAAAATGTTCAAAAGGGCCTTTACATTCCAAATACAATTCCACTTTCAATACCACCGCAAAACCAAGATAAAAAGACAAAAATACCTAATGGTTCCAAAAAAACATTAATACCAATTAAAATCCGACCATATTTTTTATTAAAAAAGGGTCCAAAATTTAAAATATAACATAAAAGTACAATAATGTGATTTGGGATCCAATGGATAATTACTAAGGCATATAGTGTTAGAAGAAGTAAATAAAGAGGATGGAAAAGTGTTTTGAAATCCATTTTTTATGTTGAGAAATTTCATCTAAGACCATTATCATTTGTGTGACCATCTATTTGTGCACCCCCTGAGCACACATGGATGTTCCCACATCTAGTGGCACATAATAAATACCCTTGATATTAACCAAAATAATTTTCAATGTAATGAAACAAATTCATCCACCAACATAATAATCCATAGTTAAGGGAAAACACATAAAAGTCAATAAACTCAACACATAATTCTCATATCACAATAAAAATACTCCATCAAAACATTTCCAAGACAAAAACATGATAAAAATTTCCTGTTTTTTCTAAAAAGTTAAATTGTAATTTTATAAAAATAATTTAGTGCATATATAATTAAGAATATTTAATGAATGTCTTTAAAAACCATTTTTACAAATTTATTCCTACCAAAAACAACCATATCATGTCAAAAAAACATAACACAAACATGTAAAAAAACATTTAATTTTTTAAAAATAATTCCTAAAAATACAATGGAATAAATCAGAAAGGAAATAGAAGATAAAACCTACCTCAATGATTTGAGAATGAAACCAGACATTTAGAGAAGGATAGTCCTTTCCCAAAACACAACCTTCACACAATAAAATCTAAGAAATCATTCCACACACCAACCCTAGATAATAATGTTCATCCAAGAGATAACCCCAAACAAGAAAACCATTTAAATCCATGGTGGAGTATAATAATATGATAAAATAAAGAAAATCCCAAATACACTCACCTGAGAACCTTGAAGGACTATCAGAGGACGGAGTAGAACAAATGGGAGAAAAGTTTGTGGACCCTCTCATGAACTAAAATTTACCAAGGAGGGATGTGGTTGATTTATGGTGAAAAAGTTTCTAGAATAATATAAATTTTAAATTTTTTTGAATATGGGAAACTTACAAGTTTTGGATGCATGGTTTTCCAAACTACTCAAAAACCATGTGGTTCCCACTATCAAAATGTTTAGTACCTTATGCAATATTTTTTTATGATTTCAAAAAAAATGTGCAACCCATAATCATTAATCATGTACCCCAAAACTAGATACATGGTTATGAAGTCTAAGCCTCATGATTTCTATTAATTGTGAGACTGTTCCTACCAAGCCAAAAATGTAATTTGTTCAACAAAAATTAAAAACATTAAATTAGGACTCATCCCAGACCTCAACCAATGGATTCGAGATAATTAGGAGTATATAATAATATAAGTTTAAATGTCATGTTGTGTCACTTCCTACCACCACAAATAATTCTAGCCACCAAAAAGTCACCCAACTAAATGGTAATCAAAACATAGTTCCATGCCCGATAAAAATCCAATGGAAACACAGATGTTGGTGGAGGCCTGTCTCTTCAAAACTAAAACCCAACCATTCTATAGGAATAAAACACATGAAGAAGAATGGGAGACCACTATAGTGTTCTCCCCACCAAAATAACCCAACTAAAACCACTAACATTGAAATGAAAAAAATGAAAACATCAACAAAGAAGCCCACCATAAGGAAAAACATGAACTACCAACCAAACTAAAGATATTCATTATGAGTGGATAACCTATAGAGTAAATGAAACAAAACTATAAAATAAGAATCCAATTTTAAATTCCCAAAAACTCATGAATAACCAAACAAGAACAACTAAATCTGAGATGAACCCACACATGGGATAAGCACACTATAGGAAGAGAAATTGATTTGAAGAACCCCATTCAAATGTGATAAACACTCATGTTTCAAACGAAAAAAACAACCAAACATTAATTATAGAAGAAATTTTTATACAAAAACAAAAAATATAAAAATAAACAAAATCCAAAATTCCTCTCCAGAACACATGAGATAAAAAACATTACTATGGTTCCTTGCACCCCTAATGATTTCTAAATTAACATGAGATTCACTCCAAGGGATATTATTGGAACCCTAATGATAAGAGAATTTATTGAATCATTGTTAGACACTATAATCCTATGATAAATGCTTCTTCTTTAGAAAAAACGTCTTAAAAATTTTCTCATGATGCCCTAGATATCCACAACGATGACGAGTCTTTGAAATATTACACATGACAATGTCGAATGTCCAAACAGACCTCTTTGGAATCACATGACTGAATGGTTCAATAAGTTGGATGATAGAACCAAATAATGAGACATTTCCAATATAGTCTCCTCTGGGACACCCATCTTGCAATATGGGGAACCTTCATGAATGATATGGGACTCTATATATCCATCTTCTTAATCTCTAGAAACTAAATCAGTAAAGAATATATCATCCACCAACTTCTTGAAAAAACATCCTTAAACGAGAGAGATATCACTTTGATATTTTGGTAGAGACCAATGATGAAAAGAGAAGACTTCAAAAGACCCTCATATTCTATTTCTAAATATAACACAATATAATTGAAAATTTCAACATAAAACTTCACTATCTGATGGCCTTGCTGGATAATCTTGAGTTATTCCACTTTCTTTATCTTCACCACCTTAGGTATAAAAATTTAGACTAAAACAGACCTCAACACTTACAATATCATCGCAACATGCATCATTTATTGTGAAACCATATTCAACTAACCCAAACATGGATACACTAACAATAAAATAATAGAATGAACACTCATAGCTTCTGGAGACCCCTGTGATCTAAATACACACTCAACTTCCTCAAGCCATTTCACTTCCTCAAACAGTCATTGATAACCATGATAGATAGAAAACAACATTGAACTATCAAAAATTGGGAAATAATCACTAAGAATTATGGGGACCATTCTAGGTGGAATATTATAAATATAATAAACACAGAAAAAAACAATATCATCCTGAAAAACAACATAGAATTGTATCCCAATTCATGAAACGGGCTTACAATCCAAACACATACAAACACAACTAAGTTCATATTATAAAAAATTTTCATTTCAATTTCAATTTCAAAACCACATTATTCCAATGCCACTATTGTAAAGACCAGTAAATTCCATGGAATTTTTTTTTCATAAATACATGTGAATTTTATGAGACCACATTTTCTGACGGTGCTTGATTCTGAGGCCCGGTGTGCCCGGAATCAATTTCTGAAGTTTTGTTTGGGTACATTCAGTAAACGTACGTGTGTGTTTTTATATCATTTGAACCAGTGCCCAGAATTGAAATCTGAGTACACTAATGAACTCATATCACAGGTAATCAATTAAGGAGACCTTTACCACATTTGAGTTCTATCGGGGATGAAAGTTAATTTTTCTGGGTTCATAATAAATTAAATGAAAATTATGTTTGACAGAATTTTTATTTAGGTGGTGTTTTTTTCTCCATAGGGAAGTTGGAGGTGGGGCCCACCCCCACATGACTTCCCATTAGAGGATATTATGTGGTAGGGCCTACATGAGCATCAAACTCCTCAACTCCCTTGAACCGCCCATTAACTCTTGAACTCCCAAATTAATGGTGGAGCCTCACCACCTTCCCTCTTAATGTTCCAACTCTCTCTCTAAATTAATTTATTAATCATGAAATTTATTAATCGGCTATTTTATATTGAATTATTTTGAATTCATTATGTGAGAATAATAATATTTGTTATATTATTATGGTTGGCATATTTTTCCTTAGTTGGGGAGAATTAGTGGTGCTTTGGGATAAACCTTGGAGGAATAATTTTCTCTCGATGAAGAACGCCATTTCTACTGAAAAATGACGACACATCTCCTTCCTTTACAACCAGGGAAAGAAAGGGAAGACATCACCCATGAAGAACTTATCCAACGAAAACGTCATTCCCTCTGACTTTGACAGAACGACTTCAGTTTTCTGCGATGTTTGTCTTCAATGATCCATCATCGTACAATGAAAAATCGAGGTAGGGTGATTTGTTTATTTTTAAATGAATAAAATTATACCCTCATTCTTCGATGAATGCTTTGGTTCTTTGTTGTCCAATTGATATCATCAAATGCAGAGGGCATGGGCCGAACAAACACTACACATAGCCCCTCCGTTGGTTCTTGTTGTTTGACGTCGGAGGTGGAGCCGAATGGGCGTTGTGTTGTCGCACCGTGCTGGAAAAGAACCACAGTAACGGAAGTGGAATCGCTATCGGGAGGGCCATGGCAGATGAAGAAGTGTGGAGCCATCACACCATGCGGTAGATCCAAAGGCCACAGGCACGTCGGGCTACGACAGAGGGGGCGCGGCGTCGTCGCGCCGTGTGGAGGGAAACAGGTCCTCGACACCGTCGTGCCACAGTGGATGTGCGAAGGCGGCCGGATCAGCTGGCCGCCTTGGAGCCGGAGCACGGGACAACTGGTCGACTAACCGGTAAGCCCACTAGAAGACCATGATGCCTATAGGTGTTACGTGGAGGGAGACAGTGGCCCGTAACTGTGGGCCGCTTGGCTGGGTGAACCGGCCGGCTATGGCTGGCCAGGCTGGAGAATCGTGTTGCCCGCAGGCGCCGCATGGGAAGAATAGCGGCCTGCTGTGAGGGCCTTATGCACCGGGCTGAACTGGCTAGCTACAGCCAGCCAGTCAGAGGAGGGGCGGTGCCGCTTTGCACTGCCGGGTGAAATGGATCGGCCCGCAGCATGGGCCGGGTCCGCAGGTGGGACGCGCCCCACCAGGCCAGGCTGACCCCAAGCCGGGTTGGACCCGCTGATCCGGGCCGAGTCGACCCCCATCGGGGTCAGACCCACTGAGCCAGGCCGGGCTGACCCCCAGCCATGTCGGACCCGCGAAGCTGGGTCGGGCCGACCCACAAACCCACTGGGCTTGGCGAGACGGGCCCGACTTTGTTTTAATGCGAATTACTTCTAGACCGTGCGTCTGATCAACGCGTCATCTGCGATACTGGGACCCTCATGACAAGGCGGTGCTTTTGTGATACTCAAAGTGAGTTTTGGAAAAATTTAAAAAACTCCTTGTTTGGATCGAACATAAAATCTAACCGGTCCCCTCGAACGGAAATTCCAATAACTCTCTGACTGGGAATCCAATTGACGCACCGTCTATCTTGTTGGGATACTTTAGATGAAGAGGAACTACATGATACATCAAATCGAGACTTCATGATAGTTTTTGTATCAAAAATTCTTTCGACGAGCAGTCCCTCATAGAATTGAGTGTGATATGTGCGGGAACACTTGAGCTGGCTGCAAAGACTACTATACCGGATACCTACGTGGGTTCGACAACAATGACTATAGTACCAGAATCCTACATGGGATCGACAACGATTACTACTAAACCAGAATCCTCTGTGGGTTCGACAGTAATGACTACTATACTAGGATCTTCTGTGGGTCCAACAGTTCTGACTTATATTCCTATATCCTGTGTGGGAACGACAGAGTAGCTGGTCATGTATCCTGTGTGGGTCTGATAGCTTAGCTAGACCTGTATCCTATGTTGGTTTGACAACTTAGATTAATGAGTGACTACATCTGATCATCTATATCTCTATACGAAAAATATATACCTATGTGAGTTGAGTCATTCCTTTCAACCATTATCATCTTGGTGTTTGACTTTACATCCTGTGTGGAATAGGTTGTTCTTGGGATCGAGAGTTGGAGTCAAACTATGACTATTTATATAGGTATACTGATGAGCATATAACTAAGTATTTATAGTTGATACATTGTGATTGTATCTTACTACTTTGGTTTATCCTTAGTAGATTCTGGGAGACCATCGGGGGTCTCATGGTCCCCTACTGAGTATTTTTATACTCACCCCTGCACAGGCTTCTCCCATACCATGTTTTGTTCTGTGTAGATGATGGACAGCAGTGATCGAGGATAATGGTGAAGGAAGGAAGTTTCTCAGATCTGGATGAGATAAGACGCATCGTAGGGACGAGTTTTTTGAGTTCTATACCTATCTTTCAGGTAGGATTCCCCGGTGGACAATCCAGGAGTTGTTTTCTCTTTTTACTTGTACATGTACTTGTTGTTTAGTTGGGTTTGTATACTGGCCCACTTACTTTCATCACACCTTAAATTCATATTTTTAGTACTTGTTTCCTCGAATACTTGTGTTCAGACTGTGTGTGTGTTACAGGTTAAAATGTAATGCCTTCCCTTTTTATCAGGGATTCACCTTTGGTGCTAGTCTCCAGCCCCTGGCCTATGGAAGGCGATCATGGGGTAGTCACAGCACGGGCCCCAAGGATAGGTCATTAAAAATTGGTATCAGATGAGTCGGTTTTACCACAGAACTTGGACTCTGATTATTTTAACGGAAATAGTGTTAAGTGTTTTGGGTGTGGTTATCAATTTAGGGAAACTGGTGTTGGTGTGGTGGCTGCCGTATCCCTACACTAGGACTCTGAATTCTAATCTCTGACTCAGGGCATGAAAACACTGATTGTGTGTGTGTTTCCATTGAATGAATTTTCTTCGTGATTACTTCGTGTTAGCTTACCAGGTATACTGTTTTAACCGTGGCGCACCTGTTTCTTTTTTAGGATGGCCCCATGAAGGCAGCCAGCTATGGTTCTGAGTTTCGTACGAGATGGTATCCCACCGAGTGATGAGGCCTCAGGGAAGGGCCCCATCACAGTGAAGGTACCAGCGGTACCACTACCCATTGGGCCACCGATACCACCATCTCTAGCAGCAGAGAGTGCATGCCTCTTGAGTGCGTTGCATGACTTCCAGTGCCAGAGGCCTCCCATGTTTCAGTGAGAGATGGACCCACAAGAAACTGGGGATTGGATGGAGGTTGTCGTTAGAGTTTTTAGATTGGTAG
Source organism: Viscum album (assembly GCA_963277665.1). Taxonomy (NCBI): domain Eukaryota; kingdom Viridiplantae; phylum Streptophyta; class Magnoliopsida; order Santalales; family Viscaceae; genus Viscum; species Viscum album. Next base: position 686,690,361 of record OY728119.1, on the reverse strand, counting down.
GGACACCATCTGACCTCATGGTGATACTTTCAAAAAGTCTCCTACATGCAGCAGTAGGTAGATGGTGGAGGCTGATGCTCCATGTTCATGAAGAGGAATCATTACTCTGTAAAGACATTGAGAGTCTCTTTCGCTCAGAGTTTGTTTCATCCACACTTTGTGCGGTGTAGATTCAGGAGTAACTTATTCTGTATAAGGGTAGCATGAAAATAGCTCAATACTCAGTGAGGTTCACTGGCCTCTTGCACTACTCCATGGATATGGTATGGGACTCGTTCTTCAGTGCCCGGACCTTCGACCAGGGGCTTAGGCATGAGATAAGGGCTTCGATGATTCTCCTCAGCATCCTGATGTAGGATGAGGTGCTGGAGAAAGCCCTTTTAGTGGAGGGTTTTCTCGTTGAGAAGTCACCAGCGGCAAGACCCACCACAAGGTGACACGTAGCGGAGTCCTCAGTAGCCGGAAGTAGGCAAATGATGTAGAGGTCCAAGAAGATTGGGACATTAGGTGGGATACCCTAGGATACAGGTTCGGTTGTCGGGGTACATGAGACAGAGCCATCAATACAAGGAGTAGGCAGTTCTATGCATGTGGTGGGTAGGGCCACATGGCTCGTGAATTCCCAAACCACCATGCAGATGAGCAGGAGACAGTTGAGGGGCCTACCAGGAAAAGGAAGAGGTTCGAAGGTGGTGGTCCACTAGGATTAGGCGGACGTGGAAGAGGAGCTGGCCAAGAAGCGTGTGGTGGATGACATTTCGAGGCTCTACCACCACCACCACCACCAGGAGGTCCACCCTGACCATAGGGAGCGGGCGGACAGAGGTGGGCTCAGCTCTAGGAAGTCGAGGCCTATGACCACGGTGCACCTGAGATGATTTGAGGTACTACTTGGGTCTACTCCACCCTTTCTACATTACTTATAGACACAAGTGTGAGTCATTCATTTATTACCACTTTCCTCGTTCGAAGCATGGAGATTCCGACAGAGCCATTAGCTCGATCCTTACAGCTAGAGACTGCTATGGGAGCAGAATCGATGATTACGCACTGGTTCTGGTAGTGTGAGCTTACTCTAGGAGGCAAGATTTTTGGCTGGGATCTTCGTTTAGCGGCATCGAGGCCTTATGACGTCATCATGGGAATGGACTGTTTATCCACATTTCATGCTCATATTGAATGTATTAGGAACAAAGTGCAGTGTATCTACAAATATGGGACCGGTTTTACCTTCACTGGCGAGAAGGGAGCCTCTGCATCGCATGATGGACATACGCAGAGGAGGGGGACGACGATCACACATCAGTTGGCTAGTCTCATACTCAGATCGGTTGATGTGCGGGGTTAGAGTTTTCCTGTTATGGGGGATCAGTACGCGGATGTTTTCCCTGAAAACAATCCAGGACTACCTCCTCACAGAGTGGTAGATTTCTACATTAACATGTACACCGAGACAACCCCAATATCTAATCCAACATATCGGATGTCTCTCACCCAGCTTCGTGAGCTCCGGGAACAGTTGGAGGACTTACAGAGGAAGGGATTTATCCAAACCAGTGTTTCACCTTAGGCATATCCGATTTTTTCGCCCAGAAGGTATATGGGAGGTTGAGACTGTGTGTCGACTACCATCGCCTAAATTAGGTGACCGTGAAGAACAAGTACCCACTCCTGAGGATTGAAGACCTCTTTGATCGGTTTAAGGGAGCACGATGGTTCTCAAAGATAGACCTCTAGACAGACTATCACCAGCTCAGAGTTCGAGATGAGGATGGTCATAGGACAGACTTCATGTGTCGGTATGGATACTACGAGTTCTTGGTTATTCACTTTGGCATAACCAATGCTCCATCAGTGTTCATTAGTCTAATGAACATGATCTTCTAGCCTTACCTTGATCGCTTTTTCATAGTCTTCTTTGAAGACATACTGATTTACTCGAATACTAAGGAGGAGCATGCCTACCATTTGTAGGTAGTACTGGACACAGTCCGAGGGAACCAGCTTTATAGTAAGCTATCGAAGTTCTAGTTCTGTATTTGAGAGGTTCACTTCTTGGGACACATCATCTCAGAGGATAGAGTTTTAGTGGATCCCATAATGATCGAGGTATTACTTTCTTAGGAGCCACCCCGGAGTGTGACGGAGGAACGGAGTTTCCTGGGACTGGCTGGGTACTATCAGAGATTTGTGCTAGCCTTCTCCATGGTTGCAGCACCGCTTTTAGGATTGAATAAGAAGGGTAAACCCTTCGTGTGGTCATATAGATACAAGTAGATCTTTCATGAGCTGAGGCATAGGTTGACCAGTGAGCCCATATTGAGGCTACATGAGGAGGGAGTAGGGTACGTAGTTTACTGAGACACATCAGGGACCGGACTCGGGTGTGTCTGGATGAAGGAGTGACTAGTGATCGCATATGGTTTACGGTAGTTGTGATAGCATGAGCAGAACTATGCTACCCATGACATGAAGCTAGAAGCAGTGGTCTTCAACTTGAAGATATGGCGTCACTATCTAATGGGGGAGTGTTTTACAGTCTACTCGGACCACCAGAGTCTTAGGTATATCTTCTCGTAGAAGTACCTGAACCTGAGACAATGACGTTGGCTCGAGTTCCTCCAGGACGATGACTTCGAGATAGTCTATACTCTTGGGAAGGGGAATGTTGTAGAAGATTCTCTCAGTAGAAGATCAGGCATTCAGCTGCTAGGAGAGGTGACAGAGTAGCTGGCCGTATTAGAGATATCCTTTGTTGATAGAGATGGAGCAGCCTTTCAACAGTATCTCACAGTCAGTTCTCCACTTCTTCAGCGAGTCAAAGAGGAACAGCATGGGGACATTGACTGTGAGATGCGATGAGCTCATATATCCTCTAGGTAGTCACCTGATGGGTTTTCTGAATGTGGGGAGCATGTCATCCTCTTCAGAGGATATACCAAGGTACAAATTTCACTACAGGAGGAGGTGTTGATGGAGTTCCACACATCCCCTCTAGCAGTACATACAGGAGTGGAGAATATGTATCCAGACCATAGACAACAGCAATGGTGGCCAGGTATGAAGTAGGTGGTAGTAGAGTTTGTCTTGCGATGCCTCAATTGTCAGAAAGTGAAGGTGGATCACTGGGTTGTAGCTGGCTTGGATCATCCTTAGAAGTCCTAGAGTGGAAGTGGGATGGGATATCCATGGATTTTGTGACGGGACTTCCACGTACATCTAGATGAAACGACTCTATCTAGGTGATTGTTGACTGAATCACTATGTCGGCCCACTTCTTACCGATCATAGATAAGGTCTCAGTAGAGAGCATGGGATGCCTCTACATATAGGATATCGTATGACTTCATGGTGTTCCATCGACGATTGTCTCCTATCGGGATGCTCGTTTCACTTCCCGGTTATAGAAGGAGTTGCAGGAGGCTTTAGGGACATTCCTTTACTTGAGCACTGCCTTCCATCCTCATACTGATGGTCAGATTGAGAGGACCATTCAGAACATTGAGGACATGATCCATGCATGTGTCCTTGACTTTGGTCACAGCTGGGAGGATCACTTACCCTTGGTGGAGTTTTCTTACAACAAAATCTACCACTCCACCATCGGGATGGCACCTTATGAGGCACTGTATGACCAAACATACAGATCACCACTGTGGTAGACTGACCACGGGGTGTCAGCACATGTAGGACCAAAGCTGGTAGAGGCTACAGCGGAGAAGTTGCAGATCATCCAGGAGTAGATGAAAAGTGCACATAGCAGACAGAAGTCCTATGATGATAGGAGAGTAAGACCACTGGAGTTCGAGGATGGCGACCACGTCTTCCTTGGGTCTCACCTCGAAGAAGTATATGGAGATTTGGCTGAGGTGGAAAGTTATCTCCGCGATTCATTAGACCTTTTCAGGTCCTCGGCAGAGTAGGTGAGGTGGCTTACTGCCTGGCTCGTCCACCTCAGTTGCACCGGGTGCATGATGTTTTCCACGTATCTTAGCTAAGGAGATATGTGCACGACCCATCCCACATCATCGACCATGGGGATCTGGACATCGATGAAGGAGAGACTATCACGGAGGTTCCAGTGGAGATTTAGGTTCGATAGGAGCAGGTCCTGCGTGGACAGTCTATTACTCTGGTGCGTGTTCGCTTAAATGTGAATAACTTCTAGACCGCGCGTCCGATCAACATGCCATCTACGTCACTGGGACACTCACGATGAGGAAGTCCTTTTGAGATTCCCTATGTGAGTTTTGGAAAAATTTGGAAAATTTCCAGTTTGGATCGAACATAAAATCCAACTGGGCACCTGGAACGAAAATGCCAATAACTCCCAGACCGGGCATCCGATTGACACACCGTCTGTCGCGTTGGGTTCCTTTTGATGATACAGAACTATGGGATACATCAACATGAGACTTCGTTATATTTTATGTTTCGACACACTTCTCGAGAAGCAGACCCTCCCAGAATCGAGCGTGCTGTGTGCGGGAACCCTAGAGCTGGCTGCAACGACTACTGTACCGAAATCCTATGTAGGTTTAACAACAACATCAACTGTACCGGAATCATTCGTGGGTTCAATCATGATATCTACTGAACTAGAATCCTCCATGGGTTAGACAGTGAGGACTAGTGTACCGGGATCCTCCATGGGTCTGATAGTTCTTCCTTCTGTTCCTATATCCTGTGTGGGTCTGACAGCTTAGCTGGTCCTGTATCCTATGTGGGTCCGACAGTATAGACAAATCAGTGACTACATCTAATAATATCTATCCCTATACGAAATATGTATACCTGTGTGAGCTGATTCATGTCTTTCAACCATTATCATCATGTTGTTTGACCTTACTTCTTATGTGGACAAGGTAGTGCTTGGGCTGGAGTGTTGGAGCCGAACTGTGACTTTTAACATAGGTATATGTATTGGCATATACCTAAGTAGGGATGGTTGATACTTTTTGATAGTATCTTACTACTTTGGATTATTCTTAGTGGATTATGGTAGACATTCAGAGGTATTAGGGTCCCCTACTGAGTATTTTTATACTCACCCCTACACAGGCTTCGCCCACATCTTGTAGTGTTCTGTGCAGATGACAGACAACAGTGATTGTGGGTGAGGGTGACAAACGGAGGTTACTCGGAGCTGGACTAGACGGGACGTACCGCTGGGAAGAGTTGTTCGATTTCTGTACCTACCCTTTAGGTAGGATTCCCCGGTGGATGATCCGCATGATTTTTATCCTTTTTTACTTTTACCTGTTCTTGTTGTTTAGTTGGGTTTGTATACTGGACCACTTAGTTTCAGCACACCTTACATTCCTATTTTTAGTACTTGTTGCCTCAACTACTTGTTTTTAGACTGTGTGTGTGTTACAGGTTAAAAGGCAATGCCTTCCCTTTTTATCAAGGATTCGCCTTTGGTGCTAGTCGACAGCCCCTAGACTATAGAAGGCGGGATTGGGGTAGTCACAGCACAGGCCCCGAGGACGGGTCATGAAAACTATCGAGATAATAATCCATTTTTTAATAATTAATGAACCCAATATTTAATGAAAAACCAACCTAGAATTCATTTTTATTTCAAATACTCACTTACAATATCTGAAAAAACCATCATATATGTTTCCATTCAACTTACATTGATCTCTTACTTACACGAATTCCAATATTCACCTACCATACATACCCCCACATATGTGAATGTTCATAAAGAATGCCAATGGGAAAACAAACCCTTTCATTATCAAAATCCAAGCATTAACCATAGTTTTATGTCACTTTCCCCATATGTTTCCAAAAATTTTCAGAATTCAGGATCACTTTCTCATTAAAATAACATTTTTTAAATCATATATCATTTTAATTAAATCATTTCCTTTTTGTAAAATGTTTTCATTTTAAAATATAACTTATACTAATTGAAACCAAAATAGAACAAAACCCATGAAAATATAGGACTAGTTTCTATACATAACTCATTGACATGATTAACAGGGAATTCTATACGTAGAAATTAACAACTAGGAAGACCTTGAACCATGCACTTGGAATCCACACATGCCACTACTCCATGTGAGATCAGAATAGGATACCAGATCATGTCAATTATCATTCCTCAGTCTTAAATATATAATCAAGAATAAATTTGAGATCTACCCCTAGAATCTCAAGGCCTAGAACGGGAATGTGATCATGGAATCCTTCCCGTACCAATCTCTCTAGTTCCAAATATACTAATATTTAACTACCGAAAACCCCAAATAACAAGGTACTTCTCAGACACCATTTTGTCACAAACTAATCTGGAATTCCATCTAACGTGATCTGAGATATAGTCTAATGTTAGGTCCCCACCCCACAGGTAGAAAACTAGTGTCAGCATCAATGTAATCATTACGGGTACTAATTACCCTAATAAACCAGGATCAAATAAAATATTATGAACAAATGGAAGGAACCACAATAGCTATATATCTATAAACATTTAAACTAATATAGGTAAAATAATAGAAAAAATGAAATAGAAAATAAAAACAAGATGAGACTGAACATGCTAACACAATCTCTGCATGACCAACTGGTCACCACCAACCATAAGATGAACATGCTCCGAGAACAACCTAACCAAAAACCTATACTTGAAAAATCGATTGGGTCAAATGATGTAGAGTGGAACAGGAATGGTCTGAGCATAAACAAATTAGTATCCATCCCACATAGAGTCCATATATTTCCAATCCTGAAATCTTCCAAAAAACTAGTTTTGAATGAATATATATAACTAAATTTTATTTTTTTAATAAACAAACATAGAATTAAATTTTTCAAAACCACACATACAACATATCCATTTTTAAAATACATTTATACTTTAGAACCAAATCCAAAACCAAAATCCAAAAGAATAAATACTAAGCTATGATGAAGATAATTAATCATTATAAATAGAAAAACAAGTGAAATAAAATATACAAATCACACAAAAGTAGATACCATTTTTATTTCCAACACAACCATGGAGTGATACCAAGATGTACTCATATCTGACTCACTTACCAGAATATGGTGAAAATCCACAGCCAACCACCAATATGCTATTCTAACATCAAATACCTTGAAAGACCCACTAAGACCATTAATGCCAAGGGGGTAACAACTTCTCTAGTCAGAGTCAACAAATAAGCATCTCCCAACCCTCTATGTGAAAACCAAAAACCCATGGTAATAGTACATAGTGAATGGATGAGTCCCTCACTTGTGGGACTCACCTTATATGCTGCCACCACACTTGGATTCCCAGAACACTGATACCACCCATGCGATAACCCAAATTTGGTAAATACTTCATAGGGGTTCAATCACACAAAAATTATATTTCTAGATCCAATGAGGCCATCATATCATGGGATTAATGAAACCCTTTCTCAAAGGCTAATAAGATTCCAACATGGAATTTTTACTTACAAAACACAGTTAATTTCTAAAAAATTATAAAGGTCCAAATGAGACTTTAATATTATCAATTCCAATACATTACAAAATGGTTCCCCAAGCATTTACAAAACAACATCTAACACGACCTTTATGTGAAAAATTACAAATCATCCTTTATATTCTAAATCTAATTCTAATTTAAACACCACATAAAAACAAGTAGAAATACACATAAATAAATAATTGTAAAAAATATTCTTTCGTACTACTTAAAATATACACATAATTAAAAAAATGGTCTATAATTTAAAATATAATTTGAAATCACTTTCTTTTCATTTTGACAAAATGGACCATTTATAAAGAATCATTATTTTGAAGATGGAAAGAAGGTGGAGGGATAATTGTTTTGAAAACAATCCTTTTTTCTGTTAATAAAGTTCATCCATTTCCATTATCATTGGTGTGGCCATCCATGTGTGCACCATGTACACAAAAGGGTGTTCCCATATCTAATGTACCACCAAAAGTATTGATGAAATTACCAAAACTCATTTTTAATGTAATGAAACATGTTCTACCACCAGCAAAACAGTACATACATAAGTTGCAAACCATAAAAGTCCCCACAATACACAGATAAGGATAATTCACAATCAACTGATGTTATCAAAACAAAACTAATCCAAAAACATCCTAAAAATCCACCATTTTATCTAAAAAGGCTACTTGTTATTTTATAATGCACATTGAGTGCATATACACATTATCATATTTAATGAATCACTTTGAAACACATTGTTACCAAATTCCACAAACACAAGTGCACTACTTAATTCCAAAAAAAACACATCACAGGAATGAAAAACACATTTATTAATTATTTAAGAATTCCCAATGATCAAACAGACTGAATCACAAATTAAACTGATAGAAATACCTACTCCAATGAAATTTTAATACAACCAAACATCAGAAGAAGGATGATATAACCCCAAGACATAATCTGCACACCCTAACATGAAAGAAATTGAGTCACTCATAAACCCAAACTACAATGATTATTCAAATATAGAACCCCCCCCCCCCCGCCACACAGAAACCCTAGATATCCTAGGAGGAATAGTGAAATATTAATAGGATTGAAAAAATCCAATGAAACTCACCATAATACCTTATATGAGCATCAAAGGAGGGAGGAGAACAAAACAGTGAGAGTTTTGGGGACCCCCTCAAGTGAAAAAATGACCACGTATGGTGGGTATAGATTTTGAGTAAAAAAATAAGGGGGGATAATTGGAATTTCAAAATATTACTAATCTGGGAAACTCAAACGGTTTGGCCACATAGGTTTCCAAACCATGTTCAAACTAGGTAGTCTCAACCTTCCAAATTCACATAAACTCATTCATGGTTTCAACATGGTTTCCTGAACTATGTTATACCCATGCACTATACTCCAGGTCCCAAAACAAATCCACATGGTTACCTAGGATAAGCCACATTGTTTTCTTTACTCGTGAACTACTCGTTAACCCCTTGCTACAAATCCCAAAACATTGTTTTCTTCAACCAAAAACTAAAAAATTCAAATACTGACTCAACCCAAAAATTAACCAAAGGATCCAAGATCAATAAGTGAATAAAATAAATATAACTTCAATGCTCTAGGTGTTATAGTTCCCAAAAAACCCCATCTTAGGGATTCATGTTATAAACCAAAAGGCTGGCTCAACTTTATAATTAAAAAGCCTAAATCACACCTCAACCGATTCATTCAGTAAATCATAACATGAAAACTTATTAGTTTAAAAATTGTTGAGCTATTATTTTTTATCACTATTCAGGAATGATAAATAAATGATTTAAGGCCGAGAATGGTTGAAATAAAAGTGTCATGTGGAAAATAGAATCATTATGTTGTAATAATGAAAAGGTGATTATGTTTCTAGAAAAAATTAAAATAGAAGAACAATGTTGGAGATTGATTAACCAATTTAGAGGTCCAATAACTGAAGAACCCAAAAGGAAAATTTATCGAAGCCCCTTAGAAGAAGAAAACAGTAAAGAACCACAATTGTAGAAATTTTTATTGCTGGAGGAGGGTGTCTAGAAAACTAAAATAGAAGAAGTAAATGTACCAATGGGGAGGCCTGGTTTTTAATGATGGTACAGATATAGATCTAAATATCCTAATCAACGGAATATGTAAAATTGGTATTTTTTAAAAGGGTTGATCAAGAGGTCTAATCATCAAACAGATTTTGATTCATAAAGAATCAACATCACTAGTGGAACATTTCTACACTGGTTAAATGCACCATATTCACATATTATGTCCATAAATAAAGAGATAAAAATTGAATTAGACACCTAGAGAATAAGAAGTGAGCCTTCAACTCAGAATAGAAAATATCCCCTCTATATAAATGGGAAAAGATCATAAATTCCCAAGGAAAGGTGGATAAGAGAAGAAACATCATAGATCATGAACTTGGTGATGTGGGACACAATGAAGAGTATGAGGTAATAAAAAAATCAAGGTCAAGAGTTCCTATGAAAATTATATTATGACTGAGGGATGATTAATATAGAAATCCTATTCACTTCTTTCTTATAAACACCACCTCTATCATTGATAAATTATACATTATAAGATAGTTATAATGGATAAAAACATATGAAATTTAATATAAGATAAGGGGATATTATCTTATAAAAATTCAAATAAAAAATGTATTATAAAAATTTAAATAGATATTTATTACTATAAAAGACTTTTATTTTTAAAAAATACACTAAATAATTAGTTTCATTCCATGTGTGAATTTATATTAATTAGTCCAATATAAACACCACCTTTATAAATTTTATTTTTTTAACTTTGGGATATACAATTAAAGTATAAATATTGTTATACATGAATCAAATATTATACTAGTTTAAAATAAGTATGTTTTAAAAAAAGTTTCTTTGATTAAAAATAGATATATAGACTATGAAAGAAATCACCCATTCAAGAAGATGTTATAAAAATATCAAGCACGTAATATTAAATTTATATAGAAATTTAAATAGAAATTCATACATCAAGCGGTTGATACAGAAGAAAAATCAACCAAAAAACTAATTGAATTTTACAATAACATCAAATAAGCCAAATTAAATACATATTATATGGAAATAAGTTATTCACGGAATCCTTGAGTTTAGAGTACTCCTATGGAATAAATAAATCATAACACTGAAAAAATTAGTTTAAAAATCCATGTAGTGGTTATCCTTTAAAAACCTAATGAAAAATAACCAAAATTAAATCAAAAAACTCAATCTTGAAGAATTATTGAATAAACGAATTATATTTAAAACCACACAAATAATAAACACATCATGAATATGTTTAATGAGTTCGCATTTTGAAGTGGTTGAATTGATATTTTGCACTATTTATTCATTTTTTTTCCCTTACTCAGATATTATTCTTGTTTGAGTGGGCATAAAAAAAATCATTCATTCCCAAAAGTTTACACTATTTTTGAACCATCATACCTATATATAGATATATAATGAACTAAATACATGGGAATTTTATATAGTTCACCCATAATTGTATTTTTCCAAGGATCATGAAACAACAGTTTGATGGCATACTAAAACCCAAAAAGATTCACTAGTTTTGTGGATAAAATATTTGATCACGGTTAGACTATTACAAGTATCACCTCATTTAAAAATGTTTCAGAAATGTGCACAACCTCCTTTGGGGAAATCCTTATTCATTCACTTTACACACTAATTAATTGAGGGATTTTATTATTTATATATTTAAGGGTATATTAAATAAATTATAGATGTGTAGGTATTCTATGTATTTCAATATGTAGCTAAAAAACATAAATAATTTATTATATAGGTGACTCACTTTCAATATTCCCTTCCCTACACATTGAATCCTCTATGGCTAGATGGGAATGGAAACCTAATTTTAGGGTTAAATAATTTATTTTCTAAGTAAATAAAAAATAGAATTACCTCTTCTAGATGAGGATTATTTTATACAATAAAAATATATGTGAAATATATTTCCATAACATTTTTATATATTGATAACCACCTATATTCCTAACACCTCTTATTTCAATGAACTAGATATAAAGATGGAGTTCCTTTATTTCTTGGTTATCCTCTCATCTTTTTCACTCAAAAATATTGTATAGAAATAAAGAAGACATTCTACAATATAGTAACCCTAATATTATAAATGATCACAAATATACATGTTACAACTATAAATAAAAAAGTTATTATAAGATAATTTCTCTTCACAAAGAACATTTCTCTTTTGAGTAAACATTTTTAAAAAATTCAAAAATTATATTTTTAGAAATATTTTGAAACGTTTTTGTAATGTATTCAGACTATATATCCTTTAATCAATGGTTCATATTAATATTTATTTCTCTAGTCAATTAATATTAAGTGTTTTTTCCCATAAATTTAAATGTGGTTAAATCTTCCAATTAGGAAAGACAATCCTTGTAATAGTTGATTCAAAACATCAAATTTTAAATTTGAGAAGAATTTATACGGTATTCAAGAAATCAAATGATCATGATGTGATTCCAGTTATTATAAGCAGGAATTCCCTAACATCAATCATATTTATTCAAGAAAGCATCCATTATGGTTATATCCTTTATTCAACCACAGTTCCAAAAATATAATAGTAAAAATAATTAAACCATCGTAGAAGATCCCTAAATGTATTTTGGAATCACCTCAAATTGAAACCATTTTCGATATATTACACTTTATCATGAAATGATTTATTATTTAAAATTACCCCCACATTTCATGTATTCACAAAAATCAAGATCCTGTCAAAATAAATAGAATATATTTTTGTGATTATTACCTATAATTATATAGGTGTCACATAAAATTTGTGTGTCATTATTGTAATATCATGATCATGTGGGCCTTATCATTGAAGTACCACAACATTTTCTCATGGGATCTTCATTGTGGTCAATCCATCATCTATAGGGAATGGTATGTATCGTTGAGGTGTGACCCATCACAAGGTTTATAAAATCATTATATCCATTTACAACTTCGATTGTCATTTGATGATATATATTTAGGAATTATACTCATGCAGTTTCGATTAGGTACTCTAAATCCACTATTTCACATGATAGGACGAAACATTTTCACCACTTTCAAAGTGCAATACTCATCAATGCTATGATTCACTTATTCATTCATAATCATTATTGGAACTCCACATATACTATTTCAGGGTGGATTTATCTTCCATTATTAAAATAAATATTGAGTCAATAATGTTTCTTTATGAAATTTACATTTCTCTATGTTATGAAAACCACAAATAATTTATCTAATGGAAAATTATATTTTCCCAAAAAATTATTCTCAAAATGAATCTTTTAAATTCTATAAAGAAAGTTTTATCCTTAATTATGTTTTCATTGTTCATTTTATAGTCTATCTAAATCCAAATCATTTTATTACTAAGGAAAAATTATGTTTCACATCTAATATCTCAAAATCATATAAATACATAGATATTGAGAATTATAAAATATTGAATCTGAATTTTATGAAATTCCGGTAACAAATTATGTAAATTTTGGAATTCGAATTCTATGAAATTCATGTTCCAAATTCTCTTAAATTTAGTCTCATAATTCCCTGATATTCGGAGCCCGAATACACTAAAATTTGGACTCTGGATTCTTTAGAATTCAGACTCCAAATTCCTCAGCATTCAGATTCTAAATTTATATTAATTAAGACTCAAAAATATATTGAATTTAGATTCTAAATTTATTGTATAACAGAATCCAAATATCCATGTCATATAAAATTTAAATGTTTATTTGTTTAGAGTTCGAATACTATTTTTCCTTAGACTGTAAAAAATAGATTTTTTAATCAATTTCATTTTCCTAAGAATTGTTATAAAACTTTGTTGCACAACCTGTTTCTAACTAACTGGTGTTTGAGTGACTTGTGTAACGGTCCCTCCGAGATTCAATGAAAAATATGATTATTGGATGAGGCAGCCGACCGTTGGAGTAGTGCCTATAAATAGGATCTCATTTGAATGAGATCAAAAAATGTTGATCAATCTACATATTTTATGTTACTGTAGATATTTCTATGGAGAGAGATATTCTCATTCTTTGTCTGTACGGATGATCTTTTCCCGTTTATATAGTTTGACTCTGATTGTTGCTGATTACAATCAAGGGCTTCCAGGGATAGGAAGATATGGGTGTCGACTACCTTAATGGTCAAAGACATCTAGGGATATAAAGGTAGAGGTACCAAATACCTCAAACATTATGGTCTTGCAGGAATATCACGGCAGATTATAGTATTCTTTTAGAGGTCTTACCTTGGGGTGGGTAAGAGGGACATTATTGAAAGTATAAATCAAGGAACCTTTATCCAAAGTTTTTGGATACCCTACTCTTTGGGTTAAAATATTTCATACTTTTTAATCATTTTGTTTCAAGTTTATTTATGAAGTATTATGATAATGTAATAATGTATAACCTTCTTATACATTCTTATCACTTTCATATACTCTCATATGTAAGATTCTATCTACTTTATGGTAGAATATTTTCCTTGTATGCACTCCTTCTATTTCATTTCCAGAACCATATTTACAGATCATAGCAAGTTTGTTTAATAGAACTAAAAGTGGTATTTCGAATTTACTATGTTTAACTTTGTTAAACATAGTATTCTTTAATGTTAAAAACAAATGATATTAAGTATACAATTAACCCTCTCTTGTATTTGGGCATCCACATAAAAAGTCAATCTTAAAATTTGTATTAAAGGTGGTCTCTGAATTACTTATATTCACATATACGTTTTCGTGCTCATGTTTTCCTTGTTCTAAATTTTCTTGCATAACTTTTCTTGCTTAATTTTTTCATAGAGATTTTTATCATTGTTAATAAACCCTTTTGATTAATAATTTTTTGTGGAAAGATATTTTCTTATAAAATGGAAGGAATTAATATAGGTTCTATTGAAAATACAAATCATACTAGACCACCTATATTTTATGGAAATGATTATTTTTATTGGAGAGATCATATGAATATTTTTTTATTAATACAGTTCTACATAATTTTTTCACGCTTACTTGAGATAACAAAATTCTTGACAAGGAAGTCAAAGCCATCACCAAGTAATATGGGTCATAATATCAATTAAATTAGAAGGAATGAAATACATTATTGTGTTCCATGACCAGGAATATATATAATCAAATTTAATTATGTAAATCAGGAAATTGAATCTTGACGAAATTTGAAGTTACACATTTTGGTACATCCAAAGTGATATAAACTAGAAGGGCTATGTTAAGAGCAGAAAATCATGGATTCTTATTTCCATATGGAGAACCAGTATGAAAATTACAACAATGATTTATGAAAATTTTCAATATTTTACAATCTATGGAAGATAAAGGTATATATGATGAAGCTTTTGTAGAAAATATTATTTATATTACGCCTAATGAGTTGGTATATAAAAAACCATATATTGATGATAATAGAAAATGTTCTCAAATTACTCTTGATGAGATTTTTTGAAATCTTATTCAACATGAGACATTAATGAAAAGAAATTGATATATGAATAAGAATAAGAACGGTGATGGAAATGTAGCCTTCATTATTACTAAATTTAAGAGTTCAGAAAGGGTTACATGATCCAATTCTAAGAAAGTCATTATTTTATCTGAATCTAGTGAAAGTCAACATTCGGATAATGAGCTAGATAATATTTCTAAAATGATGAAAAAGATATTTGGAAAGAAAAACATTCATTATATATATATATATGAAAAAAAAAGAAAATATAAAAAAGGCTTGGAAGTCACTTGCTATGAATGAAAAAGAGAAGCGCATATAAGGCCGGATTGTTCTGTGTTTAAGAAAAAGAATATATGGGAAATAATTTTGAGAGGAATACAAAGAAGTACTACATGGATAAAGATAAAAATGTTATGAAAACTAGTGACACCAATAGTTCTAGTGGTGGTGACTCACATGATGAATCCTAAAAGTATGAATCTTCTAAACTAAATAATCGTGGTATACTATCTAAACTACCCATTGGAAATCATTGTATAATGGCTAGGGTAAACAATTATAAATCTATTACTAATGTATCTTAGAATAAAAATTATACTGATGAAAAATACTATGAATATTTTCATGATGATTCCTCCTCATCAGAATATAATACATTACATTCTTCTTATGAAGTGTCTAGGTTTTCTAATCTTCTCGAGAATGAAAATTCTAAACAGATGAAAAATATTGATATGGAAAATTCTAGATTATCTATTTTAACCAACGAAGTATCAAATCATTCTAAATATTTTAATTAGAAAACATTTTATTTTAAAAAAAATCCAAAAATCATGAGGAAGTGAATTCCGATGAGGATAAACATTATTAAGGATCTTGAAATAGAAATTTCTAAGAAAATATTTTAGGGGAAAACACTAGGGTTAAAACTAATGTTTTTTAGGATAAAAATCTGGTTATTAAACTATTTTCAGAAATATTTTCCCTATGTAAATGTTTGTCATGTTTTTTCTTTGTTAAGGAAAATTTTGACAAGACGTGTTCCCAAATTCAACCTTTAAGAAACAGTTCGGGATTTGGTTATACTCATTCTAAATCAGTTTTTCATAATAACTATTGTGTTCCCAAAAGTTCCCCATTTGGAACTAAATGTCAGTGTGGGGGGAATTGGGGAAAAACATTATTTAAACATAACATGATTTTAATTTTTCATATAGCTTATTTTTTCAATAAAATGTGGATAGATAAAAATTTTCTTTCTAAAATTTCTAAATCCTGGAATGTTTGGACTCTGAAAGTCTCACAAATTTATTTCTAAGAAAACAATGAAAGTAAAATATATCAATACATTGTACATATATTGTAGATTTTATTGGTATATAAAAGGTATAAAAAATATCATTAAAAAAATTATCAAAAATAATGGAGGAAAAGTATCATTCAGAGACAATATTCAGGGATAAATTATTGGTTTAAGAAACATTGTTCTTCTTATAAAAAAAATAATTTCAAATGTTTTTTAAGGGTCTTATGCACAACCTCATTAGAATAATTCAATTATGTGACGACGGATACCTTGTTAATTTTAAGAATGATTAATGCTTAATACTCAATTCCAAGGAAGTGTTAATTCTTTCTACCCACTTTAAAGAGAATGTATACAAACTAAACATAGAAGACTATAGAATCCAAGCTCAACCATGACTTATTGAAATGTATGAACAATCATGGTTATGGAAAATAAGGTTAGGACATTGTAACCTTAGGATCCAATGTAAACTCTCAAAGAAAAGACTAGTTAAGGATCTATCAGAGCATAGATTTGTTTCTTCAATTGTTTTTTATCCTTTTCAATTTGGAATGAAATATAAATCTTGTTTTAAATTAATTGGTTATGTCTCACCTTCTGATTCATTACAGTTAGTGCATATGGATCTTTTTAGGCAAACACAAACTAGAAGTGTTGGAATAAAATATTAATTATTTTTCTTTGTTGATGATTACACAAGATTTAAATGAGTCTATTTTCAAACAAATAAGTCTGAAGTTTTTTTATTTGAAAATTTTTAGACCCCAATTAAAAAATTGGAAAAAAAACATCCATTGATAACTATTCATAGTGATCATGGTGGAGAATTTCAAAAATCAGATTTTGAAACATTCTATATTAAAAAATGAATTACTCATAACTTCTCATCTCCAAGAACTCCAAAATAGAATGGTGTTGTTGAAATATGAAATTAGATTCATCAATTGATAACTAGAACCATGTTGAGTGAATATTCTATAGCTAAACACATTTCGTATGAAGCTTTATGTACTTCTTGTTGTACTATAAATCGAGTTTTGATTAATCCTTTTCTTAAGAAAACGACTAATGAATTGTGGAATGGTAGAAAACCCAGACCATCATACCTCAAGGTATTTTGTTGAAAATTATTAATTCTAAATACAATTGATAATATAAATAAATTTTCACCCAAACATGATGAATGTATTTTCTTGGGAAAATCGACAACTTCTAAGGCTTACAGATCTTTTCAATTAAAATACATTTACTGTTAAAGAAACTATTCATGTTAAATTTTCTGAAACTAATCCTTTTGTATTTAAAAAACCCCAACCTACATAGTCATATGTGTTTTCAAAATCTGATTATAAACCATTGATAGAAGACCCTTCTTATAAAGAAAATGTACAATAAAACATTTTTGAAGCATTTACCCTAGAAGTTTTCCTACAATTTGTTGATTAACAGGTTTTAAAAAACACAAATCAGTTGTTTCTTAAGAATCAAACAAGTGATAGTATCATCGATGATGTAAATCAGCCTCTATGTTCTATATTTTCTATAAGAAATAAATTATAAAAACATTCATTTATTTCCCAATTAGCACAAAAAATCAATGATAAATCTTTAGGTGATGGTTATTGGATAAAGGCTATGCAAGTTGAGCTAAATGTATTTGAAAGAAACAAATTCTAGGCCTTGGTTGAATGACCTATAGAAATTTATGTTATTTTAGTAAAATGGTTCTTCATAAATCAGTGTGATGAAAATGGAATCATTGTATAAAAAAAAGAATAGTTTCTAAAGGCTATAGTCAACAAGAAGGAATAGACTATGAAGAAACAGAAGCCCCAGTAGCTAGACATGAATCAATTCATATTTTACTTTCCATTGCAACATTATTTAATAAGAAACATTTCAAATGGATGTAAAATGGTATTTCCATAATGAATATGTTCAATAGGATGCTTTTTTTGAATAACCTCTTATTTTTGAAGATACAAAACATCATGAGCTTGTTTTCAAACATACTAAAGCTTTATATGGTCTTAAACAAGCCCATAGAGCTTGGTATGATAGAATTAAATGATTTTTGATACAAACACATTATGTTAAGGGAATTGATAATCCAACCATTTTTATAAATAAATAAATTTTTTTAATTGTTCAAATTTAGGTTGATGACATTATATTTGGTTCAACTCAGTAATCTTTAACTTATTCGTTTGTAAATCTAATGAAATATGAGTTTCAAATGTGTATGATGGGTGAGTTACCATTTTTCCTAGGTTTTTAAATTTCTCAAAAATCCGAAGGATCTTATATATCTCAAAAAAAGTATATTAAATATCTACTTAAAAGGTATGGATTTGACAACCCTAAATGCATAAGTACTTTGATTTGTACATCAAATTCTCTTGATCATGATGAAGATAGGAAACCAATAGATCAAACATCATTTAAATGTATGATATGAAGTTCACTATACTTGATAGCTAGTCATCATGTTTAATGTTTTCAATGTTCTTATGTGAGATATATCAATCAAATCCAAAGTAATCTTTTTAAAAAAAAAGTGAAAATAATTTTTCACTAATTAAAGGGAACCATGGATTTTGGACACTTTTATACTTCTTGAAATTATTTTCTATTGAATTTTTTTTCAAATGATAATTTTGGTGGGTGTATAATAGATTGGAATAGTATATCTGGAACATTTCATTTATTTGGATATTAATTAGTTTCTCAGTCACGCAAAAAGCAATACTCAGTTCCACTTTCTACTACTAAATCTGAATTTGTAACAGTCGTATGTTGTCGTTCCCAAGTGTTGTGGATGAAACACACACTCACCGACTATGGAATGAGTTTTACCAAAATACAGATATTGTGTGACAACACTTCTTCGATTTACCTAAGAAAAAACCATGCACATCACACTCGTGCAGAACACATAGATATTAGGCATCATTTTCATATAGATCATAAAAATGTGATATCATTCATCAATTTATCAGAATGTGAGAACAAATTCCAGATATTTTCACAAAATCATTACCATTTGATATATTTAAATACATTAAATATAAGTTAATAATAATAACTATAAGGTAATATTCTATATTAAATTTTTGTTGGAACCTATATCCTTACATTAAGAAACTATTTTTCAAAAGGGGAGTATGTTGTCCTGAATGTTTAAAATTTTCATAGTTAAACTTTTTCTTAGATGAAATTTTTCATAAATAAAATGTTTCGTAGTTAAAAATTTTTGTGCTCAAAATTTTTCCGTACTAAAAAATTTTTCTTAATAAAAAATTTTGGTAGTCTAGAATTTATGAATTTTAAAAATTAATTTCTTTATTAACTTATTCCAAATTCTAAAGTTCTTCAAGAAGATTTTTCCTTATTAATGACAATTTTTTAGGAATTTGGAAGGTATTCTTCTTTACTTTTATTTTCGATATCAAATTCTACTAGTTGGTGTTGTGTCAATAAGTTTTCTTTATGAATTTTCCATTCCATCCAGTTTGGGGACATTGTTAAGTCAATAAGGTTTCTATATTACTATATCATTTCTTCATGTTTTGAAAATCAAAAACACCTTATCTTAAGGAAAATTTCATTTATCCTATGATTTACTTTCATAAGGAAAATTTCCTTCCCTAAAGAAATTTATCCTTACCATATTTTTCATTGTTCATATAATGTATAAGTAGAAAACATGGTTTCGTATCCAAAACCTTGGACTATTATATATACATACATATAGAGCATTGTGTTATCATGATCTGAATTCAGGTACTGAGTTCTCTGAATTTAGACTCTGATCTCTCTAATTTCAAACTCTGAGTTATCTGAAGCCAGACTCCAAATATTCTGAGTTCAGACTTTTAGTTCTTTGAATTTAGACTCTAAAATTTCTGATTTAAGACTCCTAGTTCTCTGAATTCATACTCCGAACATTTTGAGTTCAGACTCCGTGTTCTCTGAATTCAAACATCAAACTTTCTGATGTTCAGACTCCAAATTCTTAGGAATTCAGACTCTTAACATTGTAAGTTCATACTCCGAATTCTTATGAATACATACTTGGAATTTCCTTGAAGTTCAGACATCAGAATTCTATATAATTTATGTTCCAAATTCCTTATAAGATAGAATCTGAATATCTATGTGTTTTAGACACCGAATGGTTTTTTGGTTAGACTCTGAACATTCAATTTTACTTACACTCAGAAAAATGAATTTTGTTAAGAAAATATATTTTTTCTTACTCATGTTTTGGGTTATAAAATAATTGTGTGCATTCATTAACTTACTAACCTCTGTTTGAGTGACACGTGTACAGGTTCCTCTAAAATTTGAGGAAAATTATGATTGTTGGAGGAGGGAGCCGACCGTTGAGAATGTGCCAATAAATAAGAGCTCATTTGAATGAGCTCAATACTGTTCTATGACTCTAGATATTACATGCTGCTAATGTGATTTCTATAGAGAGACTTTCATGATTTTTTCATACTAAACATCATGTTCAAAATTTCTTCATGCGTCTCTAAATGTTGTTGAGTACATTCGAGGGCTTCTGGGGACAAGATGATAGAGGTGTCATCTACCGTGAAGTTCTAGGGATCGTGGGGATATCAAGACAAAATCTGATATTCGTATCGAGGGCTTACCCTAGTGTGGGTAATGAAAACTTTCGTGAAAGTATAAATAAGGGTACATTTATCCAAGGTTGTTGGTTACCCATCTCTTTGGGTTAAATGATTTACTACCTTTTACTTGTATTGTTTCATGTTTTCCACTACATTTTGGTTATTGAGGAAAGTATGACAATATTATACTTTCTTATACTTGTATACTCTGATTTAGTGAGATTCTATAACCCTTAAGTTATAATATTTATATTTGTAATCTTTTTTATGTTTCATTTCTGAAATCACTTTTTCTGAATTACATTCACAGAATCACATTTCCGGAAGCACAAATGTTTGTAGAACATAGAGGTTTTGTTAATTTACCTTGTATAACCTTGTTACATAAATGAACGGTTTCTAACAAACATTTAAAGATCCAAAATATTTTTTAATGTATACAATTCACCCCCTCGGTTATATTGAGTATCTACATCATTATTTCGATCATACAGTTGGTATCATAAGAGAATATCATACTCCATACATACCCAACTATTGGTATTAGTGGAGGTATTTGAAATACTTGTATTCACATATAAGTTTTTTTGCTCATGTTTTTCATTGTTTTATTTTCTCCTTGCTTAGGACATTTTTATCCTTGTTTAAAAACTTTTATTACTAACATGTTTGGGTGGGAAGATTTTCATTGAGATGGATGGAATGAATTTTGGTTCCACAGTAAACTTAAATCCTACAAGACCACCAATTTTTTATGGGAATGATTACGAATATTGGAGAGATCATATGACGAATTTTTTTATTAATACTGGAGTGGAAAAATTAGTAATGCTTACTGGAGATTACAAGATTCCTGATAAGGATGTCATAACTTTTACTAATCAAGAGAAGTTAGAATATCAACATAACTATAAGGTACAAAATACATTATTCTGTTCCATGACCAAAAATATATATATCTTGATTTCTTCTTGTGAAGCCGCAAATTATATTTGGAAAAATATTGAAGTTACACATTTTGGTACTTCCAATGTTATTTAAACTAGAAGAGCTATGTATAGATCATAGTACCATGGTTTTTTCTTTCCTTAGGGAGAACCTATATATAAGGTACAATAGAGATTTATGACTATTGGCAATAGCTTACAATCCATGGGTGAAAAAGGTTAGGATGATGAGGTACTTGTAGACAATATTATAGACATCATTCCTAATGAGTGGGAATCAAAGAGTATAGCTATAGATTAGAATTAAGAAGTCTCATAGATTACTCTTGATGAGCTTTTTGGGATTCTTCTTCAACATGGGACTAGAATGAAGAAAGATGGTGAAAAATTTAAGAAAAAGAATGGAAATGGAAGTGTTGTTTTTACAACAACATCAAATCATATAAAAGGAAATACTCATGAGAGAGTTACTAGATCTAAATCTAATAAGGTTGTTATTCAATCTGAATATAGTGAAAGTGAAAATTCTGAAAACAAACTAGATAATCTTTCTCGATGTATGAACAAGATTGTTGGGAAGAAAGAATTTCATTATATATGCAAGAAGAAAGAAAATAAAGATAATAAATACTTTGAAGTCACTTGTTATGAATAAAAAAGAGATAGACATATAAGGCCTAATTGGCCTATGCTTAAGAAGAAAGAAAGAAAGGAAAATAATTTTGAATGAAATAGAAAGAGGTACAAAAAAATTAAAACTATGAAAGTGTTGAAAGATAATAACACCTGGAGAGCTAGTGGTGGAGACTCTTCTGATGAATCCTCTCATTACGAATATTCTCGACAGAAGAATCATGGTCTAATCGCTAGACTACCTATTGAAAATCATCGTTTAATGGCTAAGGTACACATTGATGAATCTATGACAAATGTGTCCATGAATAATAATTATAGTGATAGTAAATAATATGAATCCTTGGATGAATAATATTCTTCTAATGAAGATAATATTTTACCTACAAATGATAAAGTTTCTAGTCTATTAAGCTTCTTCGGAATAAAAATTTTAAAGTCAAGAAAAGCCTGATAAGGAAAATTATAGGATTTCTATTTTTACTAAGGAAATATCAGATCTTTCTAAATATCTTGATAAAAAAACCCTTGATTTTTAATGTATTTAATAAAATATTGAGGAAGTTAAGTATGAGATGAATAAACATTCTAAGGACCTAGAAATAGTAATTTATAAGAAAAATATTTTTGATCTTATATCTTGTGAGAAAACTAATGTTTTGGAAGATAAGAACTTAGTTATTAGAATAAACTTAGAAATATTTTCCTTTAGCAAATGTTTTTAAAACATTTCCATAGGGAAGAAAAACTTTGATAAAATGTATTCTCAAATTCAACCACTAAGGAATAATTCTGGTTTTGGTTATACAAGTTCAAAACCAATTTTTAGTAACAATTGTTTTGTTCTGCAAAGTGGTCCATTCTGCACTAAGTGTCAGTGTGGTGGGCATTGGACAAAAAATCATTCCTTAAATAAAACTCATTATTTAGGTTTTCATAATGATTATTTCTCTAAGAAAAATTGGATACCAAAAATGTTACTTTCTGAAGTTTCCAGATCCAAGAAAGGTTGGATTTTGAACGTCTAACTCTTTTATTTTTGGGAAAAAAGGAAAGTACCAACAACAATACTTGGTAAATTGATAGTGGATGTTCCAGACATATGACTGGTAAAAAAACATCTTTGAAAATATTATCATCACGAAAGGAGGAAAAGTAACTTTTGGAGATAATGTTAAAGGATAAATTATTAGTATAGGTATCATTGTTCTTCTTGGAAAAACATTGATTTCAAATTCTTTATTTGTTAAGGGTCTTAAGAATAACCTCATTATCATTATTCAATTATTTTATGAAGGTTACCTTATGAATATTATGAATGAAAAGTGCTTAGTAAAGAATTACAAGGAAGAGTTCATTCATTCTACTAATAGGCAAGAAAATGTTTACCCACTCAACATAGAAGACCTTAAGAGGCAAGATAAAACTTGCCTAAGTGAAATAGAATATGATTCTTGGTTGTGGCATCGAAGTTTAGGACACTCTAACCTTAGAAACCTATGTAAACTCTCTAAAAAATACTAGTTAAGGATCTACCAGAACGTAGATTTAATTCTTAAAAAGTATATAATCCTTGTCAATATGGAAAGCAACATAAATCATGATTTAAATCTGTTGGTGAATTCTCAACCACTGATACATTACAATTAGTGCATATGGATATTTTCGGTCCAACACAAACTAGCTGCATTGGAGAAAAATATTATGTATTTTTCTTAGTTGATGTTTACCATAGATTTATGTGGTTCTATTTTATAGTTAAGAAATCTGAAGCTTCTTCTTATTTAAAAATATTTAGAGACCAAGTTAAAAATTAGGAAAACCTTAATTTGATAACTATTCATAGTGATCATGGAGTGTAATTTCAAAATTCGGATTTAGAAACTTTTTTTAGTAGAAAAGGCATTACTCATAATTTCTCGACACTCAGAATACCTCAACAAATTTGTGTTGTTCAAAGAAGAAATATAATTCTTCAGAAGATAACAAGAACCATGATGAGTGAATATTTTATAGCTAAAAATTATTAGGCAGAAGCTATAAGTACTGATTTTTATACAATAAATTGTGTTTTGACTAGATATTTTTCTTAATAAAACTCATTATGAGTTATGGAATGGTAGAAAACCTAGACTTTCCTACTTTAAGGTTTTTGGTTTCAAGGTATTCATTCTGAATACTCAGTATAATTTACAAAAATTCTCACCAAAATTTGATGAAGGAATTTTCTTTGTCTACTCCACAACTTCTAAGGCTAATAGAGATTTTAACAAAAACAATATACTGTTGAAGAAACTGTGCATGTAAAATTTGATGAAAATGAACCTTTTTTTAAAAAAAACCTCAACCATATTTTTTACATCTGTTTCCAAGAACAAAATATATATAGTTGTTAGAAGATCCTTCTGATAAGTAAAATGTTCAGGAAAATATTTCTAAAGCATTTAACAGAGAATACTTCCTACCCTATATTGATGAACTGGTTTTACAAAACTCAAATCAGTTGTTTCTGAAGAATCATCCTTGTGATAATATCATTTGTGATGTAAATAAACCTATAAGGACTATAAGTTCCTTAAGAAATGAATTAGAACATATAGAATTCATTCTCCAATAAGATCCCAAGGGAACTGATGAAGCTTTAGGTGATGATGATTGGATAAATGCTATGAAAGATGAGGTAAATGAATTGTAAAGGAATAAAGTCTTGACCACGGTTGAAAAACCTAATGAAGTTTCTGTTATTGGAGTCAAATGGGTCTTCAGAAATAAATGTGATCAAAATATAATCATAGTAAGAAATTAAGATACATTAGTTGCCAAAGGCAATAATCGACAAGAAGGAATAGACTATTAAAAAATGTATTCTCCATTAGCTAGACATGAATCTATTCATATTCTACTTGCCTTTGTATCATTCTTCAATTTTAAACTTTTTCAAATGGAGGTTAAATATGCTTTCCTTAATGTTTTTGTTCAAGAGTTTTTTTATGAACAACCTCCTGGTTTTGAAGATATAAAACATCCTGAACATGTTTTAAAACATACCAAAGCTTTGTATAGACATAATCAAGCCTCTCGAGCATGGTATGATAGACTTACATAATTTTTGATTCAAAATAATTACGCTAATTGAAATACTGATCCAAACTATTTTATAATGAATTATATGAAAAAAAAAATTGATTGTTAAAATTTATATTGATGACATTATATTTTGTTCAACTTAGCAATCTTTAACTGGTTCTCTTGTGAATCTAATGAAATTTGTGTTCGAAATAACTATGATGGGTGAGTTAACATTTTTCCTTAGTTTTTAAATTTCTCAAAAACCATAAGGAATTTATATATCCCAACATAAGTATATTAAATATCTTATTAGAAAGTATGGATATGGAAAAACTAAGAGTATAAGTACTACCACTTGTACCTAAAATTCACTTGATCATGATGAAGCTAATAAACCAGTAGATCAATCATCTTTTAGAGGTATGATAGGATGTCTACTTTAGGTGACAGCTAGTCATCCAGACATAATGTTTTCATTATGATTATGTGAAAGATATCAATCCAATCCTAAGGAATCTCATTTAAAGGTAGTGAAAAATATTTTTTACAACTTAAAGGGAAGCATGGATCTTGGACTCTTTTATACTTCTGAAAATGGTATTTTTTTTAAAAAAATCAGATACTGATTTTGTTGGATGTATAATAGATTGGAAAAGTACATCCAGAAGTTGTCATTTCTTTGATGATTCATTAGTTGTTTGGTCTTTCAAAAAGCAACACTTAGTAGCACTTTCTACTTCTAAAGTCGAATATGTATCAGCTGGAAGTTGTTGTGCTCATGTGTTGTGGATGCAACACACACTCACAGACTATGGTATGAGTTTTTACAATACACGAATTTTGTGTCATAATACTAGTGCCATTACCTTAAGTAAAAACCATGCACAAAACTCTTGTGAAAAACGTATAGATATAAATCATGACTTTCTAAGGGATCACACACAAAAATGAGATATCATTTTTAAATTTATCGAAACACAAGATCAACTTGCTGATATTTTCAAAAAATCATTACGCTCCGATAGATTTTAATATATTAAACAGAAGTTAGGAAGGATAACCACAAGGTAATCTCCCATGTTAACTTCCAGTTTAAACAAATCTCATGACAGTAAGAAAATAATTTTCATAGGAGGAGTACATTTTTTGTTAGATTTCTAAAATATTCTAAAAACAATCTCATAGTATAAAACAAATTTCGTAGTAAATTATTTTAAAAAAAATAAATGAAGATTTTTGTACTTCAAAATATTTATAATGGATATTTTTTTACATCAAATTTTTTTGTATAGAAGATTTTTGTAGTTCAAAATATATCATAATAACGTTTATTTTAGTTCAAAATTTATCATAATGAGGATTTTTGTAGTTCATAATTTTTCGTAATGATGATTTTTGGAGTTCAAAATTTTAGGTAATGTGGATTTTTAGAGTTCAAAATTTTCCATAATGAAGATTTTTGTAGTCAAAATTTCCGTAATGGATATCTCTGGAGATTTTTTAATGAATATTTTCATAGTTTTATTTTTCTTAATAAAATTTTCATAGTTTTAAAAAAAATTAGTCAAAATTTTCGTAATAAAAATTTCCAGAATAGAAAGTTCTTCAAAAAGAATTTTACTCAATAAAAATAATCTTACTAGTTATTCGAAAGGAATGGTTCCTTTATTAAATTATCGTAATCATATTTTACTTGATGGTATTTTCATCTATTTTTAAATTTTCATATTATCTCTTTCTTAAATCTGAATATTATTATTAAAAACCTCAAAAGATAGGATTCTACCCAAATTTCCTTACGGCTATCATCTCAACTGTCAGATATGATCACAAGTTTTTTCAACAGTTGGATTGAACATGGAAGATGAACTGTCAGCCACATCAGCTATATAAAAGACCCCTTCTGGTTGTCCCACATCGATTCAAAAGTTTTCACCTGCTGAAGCCTTTCCCTCCTACTTCAGCTCGTTTTAAATTATTTCAATGTTTCCTCAACTCCGATTTTCTGTCAATGTTTCTTCCTAGAAAGACATGTCAACTATCTAGCCGATTTCTGAATTTCATATTTCCAGAGAAAGGTTGGTTCATCCAAATTTCATTTCTATGTATGATACTATCATCTCAAATGACATCAAGCTCAATGGATGGGGGAGTGTTTGAGTATCGAAACTAGGATCTCAGGATTTGGTATATCCGGACTTGTTTATTAAATTCTATGAGTCGGCATGTTTTTTCATGGAAGAAGGAATATATAAATTCTCTTTTAAGAGCTATGAGAAGACTTATGATCTTTCGTACTACAAGGCATCCAATTTGATTAGAGTTCATTATGAAGTAGAAGCTATGTTTTGTTATCATAGGCTTCTGGATTTCTAAGAACGCTTTGTTAAGGTGAGGGATATGTATTGCCTTGGTCTTTCACATGTTAAGACTCCGAATATTATTGAACTTTCTACAAAGTTCTGGATTCTTGAATTGTGGGTTCAAAAATTCGTCATTTGGAGAAAAGGGGACAATGATACTTTAAAGAAGAGTGACATGTGTATCCTTGATTTCATGGTGAATATAAGAAAAATTAACTTTGTTAAGCATATTTTGATTATAATTGAGAATATAATTAATGGAAATCTGAAGGCTCAGATTATTATATATGTAGCCATTCACTCAAATTGGATTGTTTGGTGTTTAGAGTCCTTCAAAATACCATGTAGTTCTAAGACAAAAATTTAAAAGTTATTCTAGTAAGTGATGATACTTTGAGAAGGATAAATGTTACTTTTTCTAAATAATCTGAATTTTTTTTTGATTTGCATGAGAAGGAGGCAGAACCCTTATCAATGAAACAAGAGGCCTCTGAGACCTCCAAGAAGGGAGGAAAGAAGAGGAAGCTGAAGGAAGTAGAAGAGAATGAAAAATCCCTAGAGGCCAAGCAAACCCAATCCGCACCACCAAAGCTGATGAAGAAAAATGTATATTCGGATGAGGTAGTAGAAAAATGGAGGGAAGCCAAGGAGAAAAAGAAAGAAGGAGAGCCTAGATTTGGTTTCGATCCTTATGAAGCAAAAGATTTAAATTAAAAGGCTGGTGATGAGCTTGAAAAGAAATAAAAAGAAAATAAACCAAAGATGAAGCTGTTTGAGGTAGAGTTAGTGTAATAACTTCTAAAGGCCGCAGAGAAAGAATCTGAGAAAATTATAGTACCAGAATCCATCAAGATAGAATCCCTACCTGAGACTCTAGGAAAAAAGTTTTTGACTCTAGAAAATGTCCAAGAAAAAGTAGTGGATAAAGAAAAGGAGGAAGAAGAAGCTAGTTATGATACTGAAGATCTCATTAAACAAGTAGAACATTTTCATGAGAAAGAAAGTCCATCTGAGATGCCTTCAATCTGAACTTATGAAGCTAAGTCTTCAAATCATGAGACCACTAAGAAATATGAGAATGGTGAATATGACAATGTTGAAGAAGAAGAGAATAAGTTGTCTGAAAAATAATGTTATAATCATGCTTTCATTCATCCAAATTATGATGAGGGACAAGTTGAGAAAGAAATGGTAAATAAAGACAATAATTTTCAACTCTTTGAAGGTGAACATGAATCCCCTAACCAAGTGGAATCCATTACAGAGATTTATAAGGGAAAACCTGTGGTTTTTGATACACCTACCAAATTTGTGGTTAAGAAGAAATATGTTGGAGGATATTCAAGGTGGAAAGCTACAGATATAGAAAATGATCCCTCACCAAGACATGTTTCAGATTCAGAATCATCCACTCTTGGAAATGATTTCGTATTCCAGTCTTTGAAGAAGTGTTTTACAACTATACCATTATTTCCCAGTATAGACTCCAGATGACAGATGCTTTTACACTCCTTAAATAAGAAATTGGATTTAGTATCCATGGTGATGGATAAGTGTGTGAGGATTGAAGTAGATTTCAAATCTTTTTTCATAAACTACGAATCCCACAAATGATCTTGCAATAAAAAACCAATTGGTCAAGGAAAACTATATAATACAAGAGAAATCTTGATGAATTCCAAGAAACTGTAAAGGATGCTCTTGACACTGAAGATGTAAAGATCAAGGATCTCACTAATAGTTTTGAGGAAAAGATGCCTCAGGAACAGAATAATTGGATTCAAGAAGTAAACGATCTGAATTGGAAGTTGTATTCAGTTGATCAAATATGGAAGAGGGAAAGTGATCTTAGGATTGAGATAGAAGAAAATATTCTCATACAGGAAGAATCCTAGAAGGCCCGGGCTAATATTCTTAAGGATCAAGAATAAAAGATAAAATCCTTAGAGAAGAAACCCAAAGATCAGGATCAGCTTCTTAAATGAGTAGATAAAGATCATAAAGAGCTCAAGAAGCTCAAAACTATTGTGAAAAATTTGATGCCAAAGGATAAGGAAGGATAAAATTGTTCAATTTTTTTCTTTTTTTTGTATTCCTTGTACACGTTTTTCCAATCGAAATGAAAATTTTGGGTTTCTTTTTATATATTTTGTTGTCTAGTACTAATATTTCCAGTACCATATTTTCTTTTCAATTCCCTGTATTCCTTTTTTAAAATCACAAAGGGGGAGAGAGGAAAAAAGAATACTAAGAAAAGAACAAATTTCCTTAAGTAAGGGGGAGTTCATCTTGGGGGAGTTCTTATCCATGAATATTTCTATATGCAATAAAATGGTGAGTCACATTCCAGAAATCTAGAATACGATTCTTAGTGTTTACAAAGCCTAAGAGGGAGTTAGTGGTATTCATATTTTCCCATGTGTTAAGGGAGATAAGATTTACTATCAAAGTCCAGAATAATATTTTCTAAGTCCTTATATTTTTTTTCGTAAGAATGTTTGTGATTTCCAAAATGGGGGAGATTGTTGAGTCAAAAAGGTTTCCTTATGACTTTTCTATTCCTTCATGTTTGGGAAGATCATTGAGTCGATAATTTTTCCTTATTACTATACCATTTCATCATGTTTTAAAAATCACAAACACCTTATCTTAAGGTAAATTTCATTTATCTTATGCTTTAATTTCATAATGAAATTTTCCATCCCAAAGGAAATTATTCCTTACCATATTTTTCATTGTTTATATTATGTATATGTAGAAAACTCGGTTTAGTATCCTAATCCTCGGACACTTATAAATACATAAAAATAGAGCATTCTGTTTTCAGGATCCGAATTCAGGTTCTGAGTTCACTGAATTTAGACTCTGATCTTTTTGAGTACAGACACCGAGTTCTCTGAATTCAGACTCCGAACATTCTGAATTCAAACTCCAAGTTCTCTGAATTCAGACTTTGAACTTTCTGAATTTAGACTTCAAACATTCTGATGTTCAGACTCCAAATTCTTATGAATTCAGACTCCAAACATTGTATGTTCCGACTCAAAATTCTTATAAACTCAGACTCCGAATTTCCTTGAAATTCGGACTCTGGAATTCTATAGAATGCAGGTTCTGAATTCCTTTGAAGAAAAAATCCAAATATATATGTGTTTTCGACACCGAATGGTTTTTTGGTTAGACTCCAAACATTCATTTTCCTTACACTCCCAAAAATAAATTTGGTTAAGCAAACATATTTTTTACTTACTCATGTTTTGGTTATAATATGATCGCATGCATTCAATTACTAACTTACTATTGTTTGAGTGACACATGCACATGTTCCTCCAAAATTCAAGGAAAAATATGATAGTTGCTGGGGGGAGATGACCATTGAGAATGTGTCTATAAATAGGAGCTCATTTGAAAGAGCTCAATACTATTCTATAACTGTAGAGATTACATGTTGTTGAAGTGATTTCTAGAGAGATACTTCCATTCTTTGTGTGTACTGAACATCTTGTTCAGAATTTCTTTGTGTGACTCTGAATGTTGCTGATTACATTTGAGGTCTTTAGGGGATATGAAGACAGAGGTGCCAACTACCATGATGTTTGAGGGCTTGCGGGGATAGAAAGATAGACTCCTATCTTCATATAGAGGGCTTACCCTAGTGTGGGTAATACAGACTTTATTGAAATAATAAATCAAGGGGAATTTATCCAAGGTCTTCTGAGGATAGAAAGACAGAGGTTTCGACCACCTTGATGTTTGAGGGCTTGAAGGGATAGAAAGACAGACTCCGATTTTCATATCGAGGGCTTAACCTAGTGTGGGTAAGATAGAATTTAATTAAAGTATAAATCAAGGGATCTGTCTCTTAGGTTTTTGGATACCCTTCCCTTTGGGTTAAAATATTTACTACTTGTTACCTGTATTGTTTCATGTTTTCCACTACATTTTGGTTGTCGAGGAAACTATAACTATCTTACACGTTCTTATACTTGTATACTATTATTTAGTGATATTTTATACACTTTAAAGTAGTATCTTTATAAATGTAAACATTGGTTAAGTTTATTTCTGAAATCACTTTTTTGGAATTACATTCGCGGAATCCCATTTCCTGAATCAAGCGCGTTTGTAGAACATAGAGGTTTTGTGAATTTACCATGTTTAACCTTGTTAAACATTATAAAGGTTTATAACCAACATTAAATGTTCCCAAAGAATTTTTAAAGTATAAAATTCATCCCCCTCTTGTATATTGATCATCTACATCATTATTTTGATCCTAGAGTTGGTATCATAAGAGAATATCATACTCTATACAATCCTAATAGTTTGTATTTTATTCTTGTTTAAATAAAATATTTTAGATTCTCTTTCTTTAAATCTAATTTTTATCTTAAAAAACTGAAAAGATTGGAATCTCCCAAAATCATTCTTAATAATTCATCTCAACTGCCAGATCATATCGAACTAGTTTTAACTATTGGATCAATCCTGGAATTGTAACCATTAACTCAACATCTTTATAAATACCCCCCTAATGGTTGTCCCATATAAGTTTTCAAGCCTCGCTTGCCAAAGATCTGCCTCTCTACTTAAGGGTCATTGTAAATTTTTGATCTTCTTAACACCAATGGTCTTTGGAAGCATCCCTGCAGAAGAAACTATTTTCAACTACAAAATTTTTTGAATGGATAACCTACATTGAATGGTTAGTTGATCATATGTTCTTATCAAATTATGATTCTCTCATTTCAAATTATATAAAGTTGAATAGATGGAAAACCTAGTTTGTAGAAAAACAGAAAGGACATGATTTAGTTTATTCAAAGTGGCTTTTTGTGTTCTATAAATCAATATGTTTTTTAATGAACTTGTGATATATAAGTTCTCGTTCCAAAGTTATGGAAAAAATAATTCTCCTTCCTACAGCAAGGCGACTATTATCATTGGAGTAAAGTATGAAGTAGAATCCATTTTTTTACCCACAAAATACCTGATCTGGAATAATGTTTCGATAATGAAAATGCTATAGAGTACCTCAGACTCAAAAGAGTGAAAACTCCAAAGATCAAAAATCTTTCTACTAACATCAAAATTTTAGCTTTATGGGTTCAAGGATTTCTCATTCCTATAAAAGGATACAAGGACACTATAATGAAAAGTGAAATATATGTTTTGGATTTTCTCATAAATCTATGAAAGATAAACTTAGTAGATTGAATCTTGTGGATGATTGAATGTATCATAAACAACACCCTCAAATTGAAAATCATTATTTATACAGAAATCCTACACATGATAATTATCTTATTCCAAGAATCATTCAAAATTACTTGTAGTTTTATACCCAGATCTTTCAAATTCATGTTAATCAGTAATGATACTTTGAAGATGATGAAGGTTGGTTTCAATGGAAAATCTAGAGAATTTTATGACTTGTCAAAAAGTGAGATCAAAGAGTTATACAAAAAGATATAAGTATCTAAGACTTCCAAGAAGGCTTCCATGAAGTGAAAAGTTAAGGAACCGGAAGTGAATGAAAAAACTCCTACTATTTATGAAACCGAATCAGCACCTCTAAAATCTATGAATCAAAAGACATATATGATTAATGTTGTTGCTAAGGGGAGAGAGGATAAGAAGAACATTAAAAAAGTTAGTTTATTTTTTGCTTGGATCCTACTAAGGAAAAATAATTAATGATTAAGTATGTTGAGGAATTTGAGAAACAAGAAAAAGAGAAGAAGAAAAGGTAGAAAATTTTTGAAGCTGAGATTTTCTCAATCTCATATTAATGATACTGATAATTCTTTTGAGCAGATTTACGTATGAAAATGTTTCTAATTGAAAATGTACCACTAGAGACTCTGGGAAAGAATATGGTTATTCTGAAACATGATGATGAGGAAGGGTTATTACAGTAAAATGAAGTGGAAGGAGAAGAAGTAGAAGGAAGTGATTATACAGATGATATGATAATGGAATTTGAATAATATCAAGAGGTGGATAGTCCTTCTAAGAAATTATCAATATATACTTTTGTGGATGAATCGTCTAAACATGCTACCCCAGGAAAAGGTGATGATGGTCAAGAAAAAGTAAACAAACAATCCAAAAAAGAGAGTAGAAATAATTATTTTGTTCAACCAGAGGACCTGGTGGTCGATGATGAAAAGGAAAAGGCTGAGGAAGATAAGATTGGCCAACTATCGGATAGAAAAGATGAATCACCAAAGGATATTTAGATCATTCTAAGAGATAATAAGAGAAATCATGTAACGTCCCAGTTCCTGGTGCCACTCAACGGGTGCCCCGAACCCGGTTCTCCACATGACTTCAAGCGCATTTACCCAAACGACAGAGGTTGCCGACTATCAGTGAGGGCCCATGTCTGATAGTGGGGAAACTATGCCCTCATTTGTCAAAGTGTAACGCATCAGAATGAAATAAAACATATATCAATAGCGGAAGCAGAAAACCATACACAACTGAATTTAACAACTACAGTAGAAATAACCAACCATTATATAAATAATGGTGCAACATGCCTCAAATCCTAAGAAAGAAGCCAGGACATGTTACACAACAATAACGTAGAGTACAAGTACATGAAAGCAAAATAGAGCAAAATAGCTGGTAGCATCGCGTGCCACAGCCCGGTCCCAAGATCCCCTACTACTCAGCAACAATCATGTACCTTTATAAGGACCCTTGAACTTATCTATAACTAGAGAAATATAATCTGTTTGGGCCAAAAAGCATGGACCAAACAGGGTGTGAGAAATATATCCCGGTAGGCACCCACCAAAGGCTCATGCCCAACTATGTGTAAACATGCCACAGCAGTGTACAAAAGTAAAAATCAATAAACTAAGTAGTACTCAATGTAACAAACTTACCCGTTATATTTCCATTTTAATTATTCATTCAACCATTTAATATTAAGAAAACACTACAGTTAATTTCTAATTCAACTGTCAGCGTCCTCAGACAAGAAAAACCTCACCCTCAGGTAATAAGAATCTCACCCTCGGGAATTTCCCTCAGGCATAAAAGAATCTCACCCTCAGGTATAACATAATTTCTCCCTCAGGCATACAAAGTGTCTCCCTCAAGCACAGAATTCAAGCCCTCATGCATGAAAGGTTTCCCTCAGGTGAAATAGAACATCACCCTTAGGCTAATACAGTCATGCCCTTAGGCTATAGTAAACACCACCCTCAGGCATAAGTAACTAGGCCATACACAACATATAAACATGAAATTTACATACAATTCCTCTCAAGGAAAAACTAATGAATAATTAAACATGGCATACCCTCAGGTATCCCGTCCAAATGGCTAAACATAGGAACGCACTCCTCGAGATGGTCCTGGATCCAAGAAGTGATCCCAAACAACATTTTATTATCACAATTAATTACCTATTAAATTCTAGGTATTTGAAATAGCCTCTTCCTTAGCCACATGACACCCCAAATATGTGTTCGTGTCTCAAAAATGCACAAAACACACAACAATTGGAAAATAAAACCAAGCCACCTAGCTTAAACGACAATGAATGCTATACGTGAACGTTGATTCCATAAATTCACAAAAACGATGTAGATCTGACGTAGAAGAAATCTCATTCAAATTTAAATAACTTCCCTTAGATGATGAATTGGAAAGAATGGCTTAAGAGGAGTGGAGTTCATACCCGTGCGGTTCCAACGAGATCGTCCAAGGCGGAAATAGATTCCTGACGTGCGCCTGGCAGATCTCCAAAGCTCTGTCCTCCCTCTTCCACTCCTTTTTCCCTGTTCTAAGCCTTCCCTATGAACAGGGGAGGCTACTTCCCATTTTAAGGGGGAAAATTTACACAGCGTGTATTTTCAAGTACACAACGTGTACTTCCCATTTTTAACTATTCCTCTGGCGGTTTCTCGCTAGCGTGGCATTTTTCACCAGCCGACGTGGCTACACGACGTGTCACCTTGAGTACACGACATGTTCTTTAACACAGCTGGCCACCACCTTACTATTCACCTGCCGACTGACTACACGACATGTAAGGGACCACTACACGGCGTGTAGTCAGTCTTTACACCCTTCACTGCTGACATGGCTACACACCCTGTGTACTCATCCTGCACGGACAAAAGTACATGGCGTGCAGAAAAGTACATGGCATGTACTTCCAAAATTTGGGATTTTTCCCCAATTTCCTTATTTTATCAAAAACACTTAAGGAAAATGAAAAGAAGAAACTTGTACCTCAGAAATATGAACCGGGTACTTACATACACCCCTCCTAAAGCAATTCGTCCTTGAATTTCCCTTCCAAGGGTGGCAAAGATACAACCTTGAATAACACCAGCCACTGAGCACTTATGTCGGTCTCCTGCTCCCAGGTTTCTTCCTACACTCGACCATTCTTCCATAGCACCCGTAAGAGAGGAACTGACTGGCCTCAGAGAACCTTCGTGCTCCTATCAACAATAGGAATTAGATACTCCTCAAAGGACGCATCTTCCTCTAGCTCAACCTCCTCGGGCTGAAGGACGTGAGGCGGTCTGAATGATAGTGGCGCAACTGAGTTACATGGAAGGCATCGTGCATGGCCCGGTACCTCTGTGGTAACTGAAAACAATAGGCAACCGGAACGACTCTCTCCAGAATCTCAAATGGCCCCACATACCTCGATGAAAGCTTACCCTATCTCCTGATCCGTCTGTGTCCCAACCTTGGTGAAACACGTAGGAAAACCTGATCCCTGACCATGGACTCCAAAGGTCATCTGTGGCGATCAGCATAAGAATTCCGTCAAGACTGCACGGTAGCCATCTGCTTCTGAATCAACTGGACCTGCTTAGAAGTCTCCTGCATGAGACGTGGTCCGAGTAAAACTGCATCACCTGCCTCTAACCAGTACAAGGGTATTTGGCATAGTCTACCATATAAAGCCTCATATGGTTCTATTTCAAGAATTTCCTGAAAACTATTATTATAGGAAAAATCGATTAGGGGTATGTGATTCTCCCAAGATCCCCCAAAGTCTAGGACGCAAGCTCGAAACATGTCCTCAAGCACCTGTATCGCACGCTCTGACTGGCCATCGGTCTGAGGGTGGTAAGTTGTGCTCAGAAGAACCTGTGTACCCAGTGCCCTCTGAAAACGTTGCTAGAAATGAGACGTATAACTGGCATCCATATCTGAAATGATAGAACGAGGGACCCCTTGAAGATGTACGATCCCTCGAATATACAACTTCCTGAGCTCATCAACAACGAAGGTCTCCTTAATCAGAAAAAAATGAGCTACCTTCGTGAGTCTGTTCACAACAACCCACACGACATCAATTCCTCGAGGCGACCTTGGAAAACCAGCCACGAAATCCATCACGACATCATTCTATTTCCACTCTGGGATGGGTAACTATTGTAACAGTCTGGTTGTCCTCTGATGCCCCGCCTTCACCTACTGACAGGTGGAACACCTCGTAACAAATCTAACTACATCTCTCTTCATACCCGGTCACTAGTAATGACGTCTCAAGTCATGGTACATCTTGGTAACCTCAGTATTAACCTCCCAAGATGAAGCATGAATCAACTTCATCAGATCCTCCCATATATCCACTCGAACCCACACTCATCCATGGAAACACAAAACTTCACCATCGCCAATTGTCCAACCAGGTGGAGGGTCCTCACTTGCCACCGACTCCCGTAGAACTAGGCCTTCTGGATCAGATTGATATATCATCCTCACTCTATCCAGGAGGGTAGAAGTCACAGCTAAAGGGGAAAGATAAGTTTTCCCCTGACTATCTTGCACCTCCAAATTCATCTCAGAGAACAATGTCATAAGCTGCCATTCATCACTGGCCTCTTGCACTGCCTGTATCTGAGTCTTCCTGGTTAGTGCATCAGCTACTGCATTACCTTTACCAGGTGTATAGGCAAGCTCAAAATCGAAGGATTGAAGGTATTCAACCTACCATTGCTGCCGTAGATTTAATTCACGCAGAGTAAAGATATACTTGAGACTTTTGTGGTCGGTGAAAACCAAAAAATGTTCTCCCAATAGATAGTGTCTCCAACAGCGAAATGCATGCACAAACGCATCCAACTCGAGATCATCCGTCAGGTAATTCCTCTCATGTGGCTTCAACTGCTGAGACCCGTATGCAACTAATCGATCACCCTACATCAACATAGCTCCTAGCCCAATTCTTGATGCATCATAGTAAACTGTATAGATCTTCCCTTTCTCTGGGAGTATCAGGATTGGTGCTAATGTCAACCTTCCTTTTAGGTCCTGAAAGGCAGTCTCGCATGCTTCTGACCAAAAGAACATCACACCCTTCTTAGTCAAACCTGTCAATGGCTCTGTTAAGCATGAGATGTCCTGTATTAAGCGCCTATAGTATTCGGCTATCCCTAATAAACTTCGTATATCAAATACTTTCTTAGGATGATCCCAAGAAACTACTTCTCTCACCTTCTCTGGGTGTACTCCAACTCCTGCCTCTGAGATGATATGACCCAGGAAGTGAATCTGGTCCATTCAAAAGTGTCACTTTGAGAGCATAACATATAGATGATTCTCTCTCAGTGTACTCAATACGATCTCAATATGGGTGGCATGGTCGTGTCGAGTGTGAGGTAACCCAATATATCATCCACGAATACTACCACAAAATAATCCAGATAAGGACGGAACACACAATTCCTCAAATCCATGAAAACTACTGGTGCATTTGTGAGTCTAAATGGCATAACCGTATACTCGTATAGACCATACCTTATCCTAAAATTCGTAAGCGGTATATCCGATGGTCTCACACATAGCTGGTGATATCCTGATCTCAGGTCAATCTTCGAGAACAATCTTGCTCCACGAATTTTGTTAAAATGACCATCAATCATTGGAAAAGGATATCAGTTCTTAACCATCAACTGGTTCATCTTCCAACAATCCACATAGAGTCTGAGGGTATCGTCTTCCTTCTTCACAAAAAGGACAAGAGAACCCTATGGAGAAGTACTTGGTCGGATTAACCCCTTTTCATGTAACTACTCTAACTGTCTCTTGATCTCCTAAAACTCTGGTGTAGCCATCATATAAGGAGGAATGGACACTGGTGCTGCTCCTAGAACAAGCTCAATAGAGAAATCCACCTCACGCTCCGGAGAAAGACCTGAAAAGTCGTCCGAGAAGACATCCCTGAAACAATCCACCACTAGAGGGAAATACTTTTGACAAGTCCCCTAGTCATCCAGATATAATCTCGCAATATGGGCTGTGAGTACACCTCTCCCATGATGCTCTGGTCACACTCGACTCTCTTAAACATCCCATTCACCCTTGAATAGATACTCTCCGCCCTCTGGTGATGTGAAACTCACCCTGCGACGATAGCAGTCTACAAAGGATGGAAAGTGAACCAACCAGTCTATCCCGAGAATGGCATCATAGCTTATAATCTCTAAGACATAGAGGTCCCAAAGGAAGTGAAACCCTACAACCTCAAGGGGGAAATCCTTGCATTGATGCACACTAGCTGTTCTAGTCCCCAAAAGAGTGTCTATCATCATAATATCAGAAGAAGTAGGAACACAAAGCCCAAGGATCTCTACAATGGGAACATATATGAAACTATGCGTATCACTCGTATCGAAAACCACTGAAGATAAGATAGAAGCTACTATAATAGTACCTTTAACTGTAGAAGGTTCGGGATCCCTCTCCTGCTGGGTCTATTGCCCTGCATAGCCCTGCCCAGTACCACAACCCTGCAACACAACCTGGCTACCCTGAGCTGTCCCACCATGTTACCTCTGAGATCCTAGTGTCTGGATACCACGGCCACAACCACCATCTCTGCATGCATGCCCTAACGTATTCTAGTTCCCAGACTGGTAAAAATCCACTGGTCATGTTCCCGCATGCGGAGTCTGCACAGAACCCCTCTCACTAGCCACTAGTAGAATAGCCCTGCAAAAGGGCTGGAGATGACCCATCTTGCCACAAGCTCGGCACTCTACTGGGTCATGTGGACACTGCGGTCTCTTGTGCTCCTCCTTACCACACTGGTAGCACCTGATCGGTCCACCTGAATAAATTTCCTAGTTGGTACTACCACCCTGAGAGAAGTCTATCTGTCTCTTCCTCTTGCCAGTAGAAATAGTACCAGTCACTGGTGCTGAAGCTCCCTGGACCACACCACCCACTTCCCATAGGTTCCCCTCTGTAATCAATGCCTGGTTCACAATAGCATGTACCGTAGGAAACATGAAAACATTCACCAGTGCTCGAATGTCATATAAGAGACCATCCTCAAAACATCTAGCTCTCAACGCCTCATCACCCACCAGTACGGGTGCAAAACACTGAAGCTCAGTGAAACGAGCAGAATAGTCCATCACTGACATAGCACCCTGCTATATATTCATGAACTCTTGAGATCTATCTGCACGCAGCGTCGCTGGAAAGAAGAAGACATAGAAGACCACCTTGAAATCTTCCCACGCCATGCCTTTGTGATGCTATGACTGGGTGGTAACATCCCCCCACCTCTTGGTGGAATCCCGTAGCATGTAAGTTTCCAGATTGACCCTCTGCCCTGGAGGCATCTCAAGATGCTAGAAAATAGTCTCCATAGATCCAAGCTAGTACTCCACAGCCTGTGGTCTGTCATCCCCCAAAAACGTAGGCGGATGCTGCTGCTGGAAGATATGAGTAAGCTCAGCCATATATGTGGCAGCTAGCAGTGCTCCCTGAAAGGTCTGCATGAACCGCATAAATCCTTCACGGAACTGTGCATCCATGCCTGTGTCTGGTATAATTGTTGGTGCCATATCTGGCTCTGCTGGAGGATCAACTGGTATCCAATGGCCCACCATCTCACTCTTTGAAACCAACACACGGTTGTCTCGGTGGCATGACAATACATGTTCAAAAACATGCCTTCAGAACAAGATTAACAATGACCAAAAATGAAGAAACCCAAAAGGAAACAGAAGGAAGAATGCATTCAAAAATTTCAAAAAAAAAGACTACATGGCATGTATATTTACTACGCGGCATGTACTTGACTTCTTTTCCCCTGCCTGAGTCCTTCTACAAGGCTAAGCCACATGGATCCTGCTAAACAAAACTACACGGCGTGTATAACATCTACAATGCGTGTATGGTGAAATTTTCCAACTGCCCGTGTCGTTTGTGACATGGCCAACTACACGGTTTGACACTACACGGCATGTTAAACCCGAACATGGCGTCTCCACTACTCCGTCTCCCCACCCACATATCTAACTCCACACGGTCTGTCCTCATACAAGACTACACGGCGTGTCCCACGGGTACACGGTGTGTACTAGACGAGCTCTGTCAACCCGTGTTGTTAGTTATATAGCCGGAAACATGGATCACACTACACGGAATGTTTTATCTATACACGGTGTGTATACGAGAGGGTTACCCTGACCCGTGTTGTTAGTTACA
This sequence comes from Viscum album, assembly GCA_963277665.1. Classification (NCBI taxonomy): domain Eukaryota; kingdom Viridiplantae; phylum Streptophyta; class Magnoliopsida; order Santalales; family Viscaceae; genus Viscum; species Viscum album. Next base: position 686,648,829 of record OY728119.1, on the reverse strand, counting down.
CGGTCGGGTCCCTAAGTCAGACTACACTGTGTGCTCTACAGTGGACACGTCATGTATGCCTTAAGGTTTGATCTTCCCATGTTATTAGTGACACGAAGGACACAGGGTCAATACTACATTGCATGTAGAAAAACTACACGGCATGTTTTCCCCAACCTCTTCCCTTCCTCGTGTCGTCGCCTACACAGTTTGTGACACGAGAAGAGACTATACGGCGTGTACGTCGGGTACACGGCGTGTGCTTAAAAAGTTTTATTTTTCTTCCTGAATAGAAGACCATACAAGGTGTGTTGTAGGTACTACACGGCGTGTATACTGGGAATTCCAGACAGTATGCCTCAGAAACATCCCTGGAACCCAAAAAACACTGAAAAACAACACATATGTGGCAAATTATGATCCGTGAGGGCCCATACTCCCCGCGAATCAATATTTGGAATCTTATATGTGTTATAACATAATAAATAGTCCATGATCCACCAAATTCCGGTTAAATGGGGGCCCACACTCCCCAAAAACCAAAGTTCGGCGTTCATTCTATAAACAGGCTCACACAATAATACCATATCAAAAAGCAAGTATCTATCCAAGCAGCTATCACATTAGCAGGATTTTACTAGCACAATATCTATCACAACAACATGCAATTTCTAATGCACCTACATGGCATGGAAACTAGGCATGGAATTTGATTCCTAGCATGTGCCTAATGATGTGTGAGATGGAATTCCCTCATCTCATCGGGTTGCAACAAAATAGAACCCATGGGTCAAATATAAACAGCACAATACAATTGTGTCACCCAACGAGGAAAATCATTTCAACTGTAACTTGAAAAATCAGGAAAAAAATTGAAACGAGGTTTATTGGATTTTACCTATACACGGGTTAGCTACGCCTGGGAACAGCTTATTACCAACTATTTTTCTCGTCCTATCCCTGACTAAGGCTCCAAACAGTAAGTCGAAAAAAAAGAACTCCTCTGATACCACTTTGTAACATCCCAGTTCCGGGTGCCACTCAACGGTTGCCCCAAAGCCGGTTCACTACGTGACCTCAAGCGCATTTACCCAAACACTAGAGGTTGCCGACTAGCAGCAAGGGCCTGGGTTTGATTGTGGGGAAACTATTCCCTCATTTGTCAAAGTGTAATGCAGCGGAAAGAAATAAAACATATAGCACCAGTGGAAGCAGTAAACCATACACAACTGAATTTTACAACTGCAGTATAAATAACCAACCAATATATAAATAATGGTTCAACATGCCTCAAATCCTATGAAATCAGCCAGAAAATGTTACACAACAATACAATACAATACAAGTACAGGAAAGCAAAATAGAGCAAAACAGCAGGTAGCATCGCGAGCCTCAGCCCAGTCCAATACTCACATACTCCTTAGAAAAAATCATGTACCTGTATAAGGACCCTATCCCTTATCTACACCTGAATAAATATAATATTTTTTGGCCGAAAATCATGGCCCAAACAGGGTGTGAGAAATATATCCGGGCGGGCACCCACCAAAGGTACATGCCCAACTGTGTGTAAACATACAACAATAGTGTACAAAAGTAAAATCAACAAACTAAGCAGTACTCAAAGTAACTAACTTACCATTTATGTTTCCATTTTAATTATTCATTAACCCATTTTATATTAAGAAAACACCACAGTTAATTTCTAATTAAACAGTCAGCGTCCTCAGACAAGAAAAACCTCACACTCAGGTAATCAAAATCTCTCCCTCAGGCATTTCCCTTAGGAATAACAGAATCTCACCCTCAGGAATAACATAATCTCGCCCTCAGGCATACGAAGTGTCTCCCTCAGGCACATAATTCAATCCATCAAGCACGGAAGGTTTCTCTCCGGCGAAATAGAACGCCGCCCTCAGGCTAATATAGTCATGCCCTCAGGCTATAGTAAACACCACCCTCAGGAATAATTAACTAGTCCATTCCCAAAATATAAACATTCAATTTACATAAAATTCCCCTCAAGGAAAAATTAATGCATAATTAAGCATGGAATACCCTCAGGTATCCTAGCCAAACGGCTAAATAGAGGAACACATCCATCGAGATGGTCCTGCATCCAAGCAGCGAACCCAAATAGAATTTTATTATCAGAATTAATTACGTATTCAATTCTAGTTATTTGAAATATCCACGGCCTAATCCACACAACACCCCAAAAATGGCTTCATAGCTCAAAACGCACAAAACGCACAAGAGTTGGAAAATAATACCATGCCACCTACCTTAAACGCCAATGAACGCTATACATGAATGTTGATTCCAGAAATTCCCAAGAATGATGTACATCTAACGTAGAAGAAAACTCGTTCAAACTTAAATAACTTCAATTATATGAATAATTGGCAAAGAACAGCTTAAGTGGAGTGGAGGGAATACCCGTGCGGTTCCAACGAGATCGTCCGAGGTGGAAACAGATTCCCAATGTGCACCTGGAGGACCTCCAAAGCTCCGGCCTCCCTTTTCTGCCCCTTCTTCCCGTTATAAGCCTTACCTATGAACAAGTGAGGCTACTTCCCATTTTAAGTGAAAAACACAAAGTACACGACATGTATTTCCAAGTACACGGCGTGTGCTCCCCATTTGTTAACTGTTCCTCTAGCGTTTTCCCTCCAGCGTGGCATTGTTCACCAGCCGACGTGAGTACACTACATGTCTCCTTGAGTACACGTCGTTTTCTATCCCACAGCTAACCACCACCTTAATATTCACCTACCGACTGACTACAATGCATGTAAGGGACCACTACACGTCGTGTAGTCAGTCTTTACACCATTCGTCACCGACATGGCTACACACCTGGTGTACTCATCCCATGCGGCCAAAAGTACACAGAGTGTACTTCCAAAATTTGGGATTTTTCCCCATATTCCTAATTTTTCCAAAAACACTTATGGAAAACAAAAATAAGAAACATGTACCTCATAAATAAAAACCGGGTTCTTACAAAACATGTGTTAGCTAATACACACAAGAAGGCCATGATGGCTAAGAAAGAGGTTTGTGGATCATCTAAAAGAAAGGATATCTAGGTACAGAGATATTCTTTAACAAAAATGGAATCTAATTCAAAATCATCTTCTATGGGACAAGATTTTGTTGTTCAGTCCCTGATGAAATTGGATGATATAGTCCCCTTCTTTCTGAGTATATAATCGAGGTGTGAGATGAATTATCATTCATTTAAACAGAAATCTTATTTTTTTTCCATGATTATGGACAAATTCATCTATCTTGAGGCCAATTTTAAATCATTCTTTATCGGGTATGATTCTCATTGAAGTTCATTCCAGGAAATCACAAAGTGTTATAAGACGAAAATTGAAGAGATGTGAATCTTTGATGAATTTCAAGATAATATAAAGGATGCTTTTGATACCGAATATTTAATGATCAAAGAACTTACTACATGTTTCATTGATAACCTCAATCTTATACAAACAGTTCGGAAGTAGGATGTCAATGATCTAAATGGAAAACAAAATTCAGTTGCTTTGAATCTGAAGAGGGAAAGAGATATCAGAAATGAGTATGAAGAAAAGAACAGTAAGTAATAAGAACTTTTGAAGACTCAAGAATACATTTTTAAAGCTATATAATAAAATATTAATGATTTAGAGAAGAAATATATAGATTAGGATGAACTCCTCAAATGTTTTTAAGAGGATCATAAGAAGCTTAAAAAAGTTGAAAACCATCTTCGAGATTCTTATACCAAAGGAAAAAGAAGGATGTTTTTTCCTTAACTTTCATCTTTTATTGTCTTACCTTTCCTGTACAAATTATTTTACAATCATAATGAAAATTCTCGTTGTTCTTCATGTTTTTTTCTTTATAGTACTAATATTTCAGGTAACATGTTTTTTTCTATTCTCTTAATTCCTTTTTAAAAATTATAATAGGGGAGAAAGGAATGATAATATGATTACTAATTAAATAATATAATTCCCTATGTAAGGTGGAGTCTATATAAGGGGGTGTTTTATCAAATAATATTTTCATTTACAAGAAAAAGAAAAAAACCTTTTAAGGAAGTCGATAATAGGATTCATATTTATTTCAAAACCAAAGGGGGTGTTAGTCATGTTCATGATGATCTATATGTAAAGGGAGATATATTATTCTTACTTCATAAAGAAAAATTATAAGTCCTTAAATTATTTTTCTTATAGATGTTTCGGATATCCAAAATGGAGGATATTATTGAGTTAATAAGGTTTCTTTATGAATTTTCCATTTCTATATGTTTTGAAAATCCAAAATACTTTATCTTAAAGAAAATTATATTTTCCCTAAGGATTACTCTTATAAGGAAAATTTTCCATCTCAATGGAAAATTTTATCCTTACCTATGTTTTCATTTTTCATTTCATAGTCTCTCTAAATACAACTAATTTTATTAATGAGGGAAACTGTGTTTTCACAAATAAAACCTTGGTATCATTTTAATACACTTATATAGAATATTCTAATACTCAATCTCTGAATTCTCTGAAATTCAGGTTCTGAATTCTTTAAAATTATGACTCTAAATTTCCATGAAAATATGTTTCTGAATTCTCAAAGATTTATACTCCGAATTCTCTAAAATTCAGAGTCATAATTCTTTGATATTTAGACTCCATATTCCATAGAATTGAGAATCTAAATTCTATGGAATTTTGATTCTGAATTCCTAGGAATTCAATCTCCAAAATCTATTGAATTAAAATTATGAATTCATTGTAAAATAGAATCCAAAAGTCCATGTGTTATAAATTTTTTATGTTTATTTGTTTGGAATCCTAATTCTATTTTTCCTTAGACTTTGAAAAATATATTTGGATAAGCATTTTCATTTTCCTTACACTTGTTATTAAACAATGTTGTACAATTTCATTCTAATTAACCGTTGTTTGAGTGACACATGTATAGGTCCCTATAAGATTCAAGAAAATATATGTCCATTGGAGGAGGGATACAACTATTGAAGAAATTCCTATAAATATTAGATCATTTGAATGAGCTTACAATATGTTGATTAATCTAGAGATTTCATGCTCCTTAAAAGATTTCAAGAGAGAGATTCTCATGATTTTTGTGTAATGATCATCTTATTCAGTTTTCATAGTGTGTCTCCGATTATTGATGAGTACAATCAAGGTCTTCTAGGGATATGAAGATAGAGGTGCTGACTACCTTAATGTACAAGGACTACTGGGATAGGAAGACAAAGGTGTCGACTACCTGAAAGATCAATGTCTTGCAGGGATTGCAAGAAATAATCAGATATTCGTATTGAGGGCTTACCCTAGCGTGGGTAAGATAGATTTTCATGAATTTTTTAATCAAGGGACCTTTATCTATGGTTGTTGGATACAATACTATTTGGGTTAAATGATTTTAGACTTGTTACATTTTTTTAATTCTTATTTCCACTGTATTTTGATAAAGTAACAATGTATAACCATCATTAAATTTATTATCACTTTTATATACTCTGATATGTAAGATTCTATATGATATATGGCAGAATATTATCATAGTAAACATTCCTTATGTTTCATTTCTGGAACCATATTTCAAGCACCATGAATTTCTTTAATAGAACTAAAATATGTCTTGTGAATTTACCGTGTTTAGCTTTTTTAAACATAGTTTTCCTTACTGTTAAATGTCCCAATCACCTATTTTGATAATCCCAAATCCTATTTTGATAATCCAAATTCCTTTTTAGATAATCCAAAATCTTGTGTTGATATTCCCCAATCATGTTTTGAGAATCCCAAATCTGGTATTATTTATGTGATAATTAAGTTTCTCTTACAAGATAATCATTTATGTGAAAATTATGTTTTCATCAAAATGATAACTATGTGTGTTTAATCTCACTACTCTATTGTCTAATCTCACAACATGAAATTTCTCTGTGTGCATGGTCACCGTTGCAAAGGTCACCAATGAAAAGGTCACCGATGCAAATTCCACCGATGCAAAGGTCACCGATGTAGTTCCCACCGATGCAAAGGTCACTGATGCAAAGGTCACTGATGTGAAGGTCACTAAGGAAAAGGTCACTGATGCACAGGTCACCGAGGAAGAGGTCACCAATGCCAAGGTCAGGGATGGAAAGGTCACTAATAAACGGTTGCCGATACAATGGTCACTGAAGCAAAGGTAACCGATGAATAGGTCACTGATGCAGAGGTCACCAATGCAAAGGTCACTAATGAAAAGGTCACTGATGCAGAGGTCAGCGATGCAAAGGTCACTGAGGCTGAGGTCACTTATGCAAAGGTCACCGATTCATAGGTCACCAATGCAATGGTCACCGATGCAAGGTCACCGATGCAAGGTCACTATTGCAAGGTCACCAATGTAAGGCCACCTATGGATGGATATTTTTGGGAAGGTTACCGATGGAGAGTTATCGATGGAAGGTTACTGTTAGAAGGGTACCAATGGAAGGTTACTGTATGAGAGTTATCAATAGAAGGTTACTAATATAAAGTAAGGTTACCATTGGGAAGGTTACTGGTGAATGATGCTGATGTGCACTTACTGTTGAATCCTAACATTGTAATGGCTACGATTACAAGTCTACCATACTCTTCTATTCCATACTTTTTCAAATTTTTAAGATTATTCTAATAGTAATATTTTGTATATTTAATTCTTCTGACATTAAATAATATTTATTGTAGATATGTCTAGAGAACGTATATGGGGACAGTATGAGGTATGAAAATGATAGAATGTGATGTATTTATTCATATTGTTAGACCTCGAGTATAAAAGAGAAGACCAATAATTGAAATGATATGAATATGTATGAGGAGAATCACATCTGATCACATGAAGAATCTTACTTTCAAGATCAAAGAAGAACCATTCGAGCACTTACACAAGGAACCCACAAGCATCACGAAGACCATTTGGGACAAAAAAACTTCTACCTTCTATGTTTCATCAACTCTCGATCAACATAAGAAGCAGAACAATCAATTCCTGAAAGCAATAACCTGGAGTTTTGACACTCTTTTTGGAAACAACTTCCAAAGACATACTTGATCTACAAATTCATTACTCTAAGGAGTCAAGAGATGAACTGAAAACACATAGAACCTTATAAACTCAATGTCATCATATTTTCTATATTGTGTACTTTTATTTTACACTTATGAGATGTGTGTGTCTATGCAATACACACTGTCTATTGTAAATGAACTAGAGGATATAAAAATCCCTATATCAAACTTCTCTTACACTTTGTTTCATGAGTGTAACTATAGAAGATACCCTATGTGGTCTGTATTGTTTGTTTTTTTATAAATAACTGTGGTAGATGGTGTGAACCCTGAAAAGTTTTTGAAAACTATTGTAATGTCCAACATAGTCTATGTAACAAGTTTACTGTTAATATAAACTACTTTCTAGTATGTAAACACCAAGTATAGAAGATTAAATCTTATCTTGAGACTGAACCTCTTTTTTAACATCTCTGTGCTTTGTATTTTTTTTTGTACTCTGTTTTATCTATTTTCCACTACTTATTGTTGTTAAAGAATAAAACTATTTTTCATTAAATTTGATAGTTAGTTTTTGGTATGTGTGTGTATGTTTTTAATTCAGTAAATTTATTTCAAAAGCTGAATAAGTGTTTTAAACTAATTCAATTGTGGACTAACCACCCATTGAGAAATATGTTGGCCAGTTAGAAATCTTTATCTCTACTACCTTAATTTATTGGGCCATTTAAAAATTTTGTTATTCTTTATAATAATGTTTTTAACAGAAATTTTATGTAGGAACTCAACTAACCCCATCATGATATTCCACTCTAACCAACATTTTGTATCAAAGGATTTTAGTTTAGTTTTTATTACACTACCTGAACTGTTATGCAATTCGTCAAATTCTTTAACTGTAATTTTAGTTGTATCATAAATATCTTAAAATTTAAATCAAATCTAAATTTATGGATCATTAAAATTCTAATTAACAATGGATAACTGAGTTTAGGGTGATAAAACTAAAATTCCACCTTTCTTTAATGGTAATAACTATACTTAGTGGAAATTAAAATTGGAAATGTGTCTAGAGAGCATGCGACCTGAAATCAAGGACACAATTGATGAACAATAAGTATTACTTGTTCCTGGTAGAGACACATGGTCTTAGTTGACTTAAGCTACATATAACAATAACTGTAAAGCAATGAATGTATCGTACTATTCTCTAGGTGATGAAAAATTCAATAGAATATCTTCCTGTAAAACAACATATTAAATTTGGGATACATTAGCTGCTTCTCATGAGGGAACAACCAATGTTAATGAAATGAGATTTAATACTTATACTATTAAATATGATAATTTTAAGATGAATCCTAATGAACTCATATCTAAAATGTATCTCAGGTTCAATGAAATAGTAAATACTACGAGTCTTCTTGGAAAACCAGTGGACAACAAGGATTGGATTATGAGATTTATTCGATGCCTACCTAGCATATAGAGAGGAACTTCTGTTACTATCAAAGAATCTTGTGACATAGGAAAGTTTCTAGTAAAGGAATTAATTGTAAAACATATGATGTATGATGAAGATATTATGGTAAATCAAGAATCAGATGAAGATCCTTGATAGATTTTTGTAGAATTAATGAATGATACCTCCAAGAAAAAGGAAAACTAAATGTTTCATGCTCCTGAAGATACGTCCACCACTGAAGACTCAAACTCAGACAGTGATGATGAGATGGCTCATCTAGCTATGAGTTTTAAGAAGTTCTACTAGAATAATAAGTTATTTAGACTGTCAAACTATAATGGAATGTATGATAATATAAAACTATGTAAAAATGATCGAAAATGGAATGATAACACAAATGAGATAGTCTGTTATGAGTGTAAATGAAAAGGTCATGTGAAATTTGATTTCCCCAAGATGAAATTTAAGAAGAAGTATAAAGACAAGGGAGTGGTAAATAAAAAAGGAATAAAAGCTTATTGGAGTGTCTCAAAAGATATTTCCATTGGATATAACACTTTTGATATTGAAAATAACAAACATGAAAACATGTGTTTAATGAAAGAAACATCCGAGTTAACACTCAATTCTACATTACATAATGCTTACTATTCTAGGTATGAAAGTGAATAACACAATGATGAAAATATGACTAGGGGTGAACTATTTGAATACTGTGGAATTCTAGAGTACACCTTTAATGAACTCAATGATAAATATAATTTATTGAAAATACAACATGCTTTAATTTCCAATTATAGTTCTGGTCTGGATATTGAAAAAAACGTGCTCATCTATTAAAAGAAAATACTAAACCTAAATTATCCAATGAGAAATTAAATAAATATCTTGAGATGTTTAATGTAGGTAAAGATAACTTAAATTAGTTGCAATGAAAAAAAAATCTCCAAAATACATAAGTGGTCTTGGATATCATCCAGAACAGAGAATAATTATTTAGAATAAATTTGTTCCAAAATCTGGACAGTTCACTACTAGTTCATGTAATGGACCATTTTTTAAAAAACAATTATCTAACAGGCCAAACAATGTGTTCATGTCTCAAAACATATCTTTTAATTATAGGAAACCTGTGAGACAAGTATGGGTTACTAAAACTTTACTTCTTAACCTCTTTGGACCAATGAAAATCTGGGTACCAATGTTACCCTACACATAATCTGTTTTGCATGAAAACTATTTATAGAGCTCCTGTAAAAATCTATGGTACATGGACAGTGGATTTTCAAGACACATGAAAAAATACTACTCATTCTTCAAGAGCCTAATTAAATTTTAGGGTGGACATGTTACGTTTGATGATAATGAAAAAGGGAAGATCGTCAACTTATTCCAAATTGGTAACCCTTATACTATTTTAATTTCAAAATTAGTTTTTCTTGATGGGTTAAAGTACAATTTACTATGTATATCTCATTTATGTGATGATGGTTATAATGGAAAATTTAAAAATTATGCATGCAATGTTTTTATTTCTAAAAATGATTTATTATTCAATGACCTCAGAATTGAAAATTTATATGTTGTTGATTTAAATTCTTTAGCCAGGAAAATTATTTCATGTCTAAATTATTTTCATAAGGAATCTTGGTTTTGGAACAGAATATTAGGAAAATTCAATTTCCACTCACTTAAGAAACTAAATACGAAAGGTTTAGTTGGAGACTTATCTAAATTTAAATTCCCACATAACAATGTTTTTAATTCTTGTCAAAAGGGAATACAACACAATGATTCTTTCAAACCAAATAAAGATTTTTCGACTTCTCAACTGCATGAGTTGGTTCACATGGATTTGTTTGGACCGTCTAGAGTTTCATGTTTAAATGTGAAGCACTATGTTTATGTTCTTGTAGATGATTTTTCTAGATATAATTGGGTATACATTCTAGCTCACAAATTTGAAGCATGTTATTACTTCATTAAATATTCCATGTCAGTAGAAAATATTAGTGGACCTAGAATTAAGTTCTTGTGAAGTGATCAAGTCCGTGAGTTTGAAAATCATCAATTTCAATCTTTTTTAACCAATGATGGCTATACTCACAATTTAAACCTCACCATTGAAACCTTGAGGATGAAACCTCACTGTTAGAAACCTCATCGTTTGGAACCTCATCGTAAGAAACCTCACAGTTAGGGACCTCACCATTGGAACCTCATCGTTGGACTAACAATTAGGACCACACCATTGAAACCTCACCGTTAGGAACCTCACTGTTATAAACCTCACCAATAAAAACTTCACCTTTAGGAACCTCACAATTAGAAACCTCGCTATTAAGAACCTTACCATTAGGACCACATCGATGGACCTCACCATTGAAACCTCACCATTGGGACATCAGTGTTTAGACCTCACGGTTGGCACCTTACCAATAGTTGATGTTTTCTGGAACATTATGTTATCTTTCTTCCAGAAGATGAAATTTATTCTTTTTTAGTTATTAATTTTACTTGATTTATTTTTCGATCCCAAAATGATAAAATTAAAAGGTCATACCACATTTTGATCCACCTCAAATTCTCTCCCAAATCAATTTTCTCCCTATCCTCAGAACAAAACCCTCTTTTGAAACTGTCAATCCTCTTCAGATCTTTTGGCCAGAGTGAAGAGTCCATTGGTTAGTGATGTATGGGATGCCCCAAATCCAAAGAGACCTAGAGATGCATCGAGTAGTGGAATACAGGTAGTGGTAAATTCTTTCTACCCTAATCCATAGAAGAAGGAGATCATGGTTGAAAAATAACTTAGTTTCAAGTGGTTTCTAACTGGCAGATATTTAGTGCTGAGGGAAGTTGAAGCTCATGGTTAGGTTGAATGCCTTTCAAACAAAAATGGACCCTATTACCCGAAGATAGTGAAAGAGTTTTATTATTTTTTAAAATTCAAACAAACTGAGGATGCGAATATAATGTCTTCAAGGGTGAATGTAATGAGTATGGTTTTTCCTCTATTGAATGGACTGAGTGTCTGATAGTACTACATGAAGGAATTTATTATTACTTCTCAAGAGTGGGGCCTCCCACTACTGAGTTCTTCTGTTATGAAGAAGCATTAGCCAAACAGACATAGAGTGGGATCCCTAGGAAAGTCATTGCTACTGAGATGGAAGGAAAAGACAATCTAATTTCTATGATTATTCAGAATGTCTTGAGTCCCAGCAGAGGGTACATTGCTACATTGAAATTTCAGGATGTATTTATTTTATATCTATTGATGTGTGGAAATAAGATAAACTTTTGTAGTCATTTGATGATCCAATTAGAGGATATGAAAAAGATCAATTCTAAATTTAATGCCTTATTTCATACTAGAATGACATCCTTTATGCTGATGGTGAAAGGAGTTACTATAGAAAAAGAGGAAACAGTGGTAGTAAGTTACAATTTCTATATTACAATGTTAATTTTCATGTTGATGAAGATAAATTAAAATCCCTGACAAAGAATATGGGTACATGATAAGGCTATGCTATTTGAGGAATTAAACCTTGTCATACTTCATACTAGGACTAAGGATAATAGAGATCCTTGTCTAATATCTGGTGTAGTAGATCTTACATATTCAGATGAAGAAGGACAAGCTAATATTGTTCTAGAAAGAGAGGACTCTCTTATAGATGACATTAGTGATCCTGACCTTCCCTCCAATCCTTGTGTTAATACTGTATCATTTTGAGAGCATAGACCACCAATGATATTTCCTTGAAGAGAGACTATTCTATGGGACACTGATGATGTAGATAATAGTGTGGATGAAGGGGCATAAAATTTTTTAAGAGACACTAGAAGGACCTCATATGATGACGATGACACTAGATCTAGTCATTCTGACTTTGAGACTGATGCTGACGTGAGTGAAGAAGAATTTCTGAGTCTCATTCCTCTAATAAGACATACAAAAATTGTAGAAAGGATAGATGAAGAGGTTGATAATTCGATTTAAGGTGGATTTTCATTGGAAGTAGTTGAAGATTTAATAGAATAAGTTGAAGTGGACCCTCCTATTAATGATGTTTCTGAAGGAGGTGTGGTAGAGATGGATATGGTTGATCAGGAGAATGATCCAAGTGAAGGGGAGGAACCTATTTCTATAGGTTCAGTTGTAGTAGCACATGGAATTTTTGATTGTTAAGAAGAACCTGGATTTGTGTTCTTAGGTTTAGATTATGAAGACTCTGATGATGACGAGCCTATTAGAAGTTCTCTCGTTCCTACTATTTCAGAAACCACTATTGTGCAGCCAATAGTTCTTTTACCTCAAGAATATGCGAAGAAGGATGATTTGGAATCAATGAAAACAGACCTGAAGATCCACATTGATGAGATATTCTTTGAGATAGAGAGGGTTATGACTCACAATCAAGATGTTGTCACTTCTGTAGTGGAAATGATAGTTTCTACCTCTCACTACATCCTACTATAAGAGGTAAAAGAATGTCAAAATCAGATCATAACATTGGTAGATTCTATATAATCTATGAATAAGTCTATTTATAGATTAGACTCCTACATGGTTTCAAGTTTTAGGTGGACAAATATCTTCGATATGTTAAAAGTGTGGTTTAGCACATGGTCACTCTATTCGAAGACTATAAGAAGTCTATGGAGACACATGTGAGTAGCCAAGATGATGATGTTAAGAGGATGATTAGTGGGCTGACTGAATCTATTAAGGAGAGAGTGGATTTTACTATAACACCTATGTGTGCATATTCTTCATCCACAACCTCTCCTCTTATTGATCTAGAAGCGTTTAGGACAAATGTTGGATAAGAAGTTGAGATATTCTCTAGTACCAATACCTTAGATCCTCAGTCTATGACTTAGGTTATTTCAACTACTAGTGAAATTCATAACCTTGTGGGAATTTATCTAAGGGATGCTTCTCAAGATCAGAAGTCCATCATGAATCAAGTTGATTTCTACTATGGAAGGTAATACACTAAGCATCCGATGTATGGTCACCTCATGTAGCTTTTGGAGAACATGAGGATTCCACCTGTCACTCAAGCTTTTAAAAATCAGGTTAGAAGAATTAGAGAGACGACTACTGGCATAGAGAAATTTATGGAGAATTATGATGATTTTGTTTTATCCATAGAGAGACGAGGAAGTATTATTATGGATTTTAAAAAACTTCTTTTTCACTTCCTCCATGTGGACTGCACCCCCATCATTGTTCCTCCAGCCTTTCCTTCTACCGCATATTCCTCATGATCTTCCAGTTCTACACCATTGATGACTCCTACATAGGCCATCATAAGCATGAACCCCACCATTCTTCAGAGATCTACCAACTATAGCTATACTGATGCTTCTGTTGAATCTCCTCTTACCCAGATGACTGTTATCCCTAGGCCCATCCCTCCATCTTTAGAACCTCCTTCCTCCACTTCCAAAGACAAATATTTCTTGTACATCTTTTATGTGGATTGAATTTGGGTTGTCTTAGTTAATAGGGATCTTTGTACCTTTTTTGAATATTGTATTATTTCTTAATTAATGGAAAATCCTCTTTTGTCTCTTTTTTTACATTCATTTTGTTAATCACAAAGTGGGAGAAATAAGTTAGGTTTTATTTTTATGATTCCTAAACATAACGGAGGAGACATTGTTTTTAATTTTACTGCACTCCTCACATATATATACTATCTACTTTTTTCTTCCATAATAAACATGGTTCAAATGTTCTTATATACACCTCTGAAGATATTAGATAATGTCTTTAACCCTAATTCAGAAAATAATTACATAACTTTTGATTATCAAAAAGGGAGAGATTGTTGGACTCACCTATTTGGATAATCCCAAATCCTATTTTGATAATCCCAAATCCTATTTTCATAATCCCAAATACTATTTTGATAATCCCAAATCCTATTTTCATAATCCCAAATCCTATTTTGATAATCCCAAATCATGTTTTATTTATGAGATTATTATTTTTCTCTTACAAGATAATCATTTATGTGAAAATCATGTTTATATCAATGTGATAACTACATACATTTAATGTCACTGCTTTCTTGTTTATGATCACATTAAAAAATTTCTCTATATGCATGGCCACTAATAGAAAGGTCACCGATGAAAAGGTCACCGATTCAAAGGTCATAGATGAAAAGGTCACAGATGCAAAGGTCATTGATTCCAAGGTCACCACTGCAATGGTCACAGCTGAAAATGTCACCGATGAAAAGGTCCCCAATGAAAAGGTCACCGATGCAATGGTCACTAATGCAAGTTCACCATTGAAAGGTCACCGATGCAAGGTCACTGATGCAAGGATACTATTGGGAAGGATACTGATAGAGAGTTACCGATGGAAGGTTACTTATGGGAGGTTACCAATGGAGAGTTATTGATTGATGGTTACCATTGTATGGATACTAATGGAGAGTTATCAATGGAATGTTAGCGATGGAATGTTACCGATGGAGATTTATTGATGGATGGTTACTGATGGAGAGTAAGGTTACCATTGACAAGGTTACTGATGAATGTTTCCAATGTGAACTTACTATTAAAGCCTTCCATTGTGAAGGATACCATTACTAGTATACCATACTCTTCTACTCTATACTTTGTCAAATTCTTAAGATTATTGCAATGGTCATATTTGGTAACATTAATGCATCTGAAATTAAATATTGCTAATTGCGGACATATTGATAGACCGTATCTAGGGATAATACTATGTACGAGAAAGATAGAATGTGATGTAATTATTTATATTTTTAGACCTCAAGTATAAAAGAGAAGGCCAATAATGGAAAAGCGATGAATATGTATGAGGTGAAGCACATCTGAGCACATAAAAAACATACTAGCTAGATCAAAGTAGAACCATTAGAGAACTTACACTATAAACCCACAAGCATCACAAAGATCATTTG
Source organism: Viscum album (assembly GCA_963277665.1). NCBI lineage: Eukaryota > Viridiplantae > Streptophyta > Magnoliopsida > Santalales > Viscaceae > Viscum > Viscum album. The sequence goes on along the minus strand of OY728119.1, from coordinate 686,633,356 downwards.
CGACAAACTCACTTCTAAATTCTGTGATTCATAAACTCTCAATCAACACATGAAGTAAAACACTCAATTCCAGAACGCTAGAACATTGACTTTTGACACTCCGTTTTTGGAGACAAATTCAAAAGAAAGACTCCAATTGAAAATTCTTTACTCTAAAGAGTCAAGAGATGAACTATAAACACATAGACCATTTTAAACTCAATTTCATAATAGTTGATCTGCTGTGTTATTTTATTTTACATTTATAAGAAATGTGTGTTTGTGTCAGACACACTGTCTCATGTTCTTGGAATGGAGGATACAGAAATCCCCACATCAAACTTTTCTTACACATTGATTCCCATGTATAACTATGGAATAGACCATGTGTGATCTGTATTGTTTATTATTTCGATGAATAACTATGGTTGAGGGTATGAAACCTTGACAGTTTTTGAAAACTATTGTAAAGCCCGATACAGGCTATATATCATGTCTATTGTTCATATATATTTCTTGGTGGTAGGTGATCAATAAGTAGTGAGGATTAAGTCTCATCTTGAGACTGAACCTCTTTTATAAATTTACTATGCTCTGTAATTTTTTTTTACTATGTTTTATCTATTTTCCTCACCTTATAATTGCTAATGTGTAAAAAAAATTTGCATTCATTTTGATAGTTAGTTTTTGTATGTGTGTGTATTTTTTTAATTGAATAAACTTGTTTCAAAAGTTGAAGTAGTTTTCTACACTAATTCAATTGAGGACTAATCATCCTTTGAGAAACTTTTTGACCAATTAGACATCAATATCTCTACTACCTTAATTAAATATTCCATTTCAAAATTTGGGGGATCGTTGTAATAATGTATTTAACCGAAATTTTTAGTAGCAAATCAATTCACCCACCTCTTGAGATTCCACTCTGACCAACATTAAAAATGGATGTTTTTAAACATAAACTTCACCTATCCCCTATTTTAATAGAGTATATACATCATTATTTCAATCCTACACTTACAATAGATATATTATAACACATAAATTGTCCAGAATTAACTATATTATCTCATAAAAGCTTGGTAAATCCATAATTCTTCCATTAATATCTAATTCTTCCAAATCCTCTCCATGAAGGGTATACTTTACTGTGCTCCTTCGTATATTCAAAATATTCAAATGTTAAACACTCTTTTATATCATTTATGATATCCTTGAATATGAAATACTAAAATATGTTTTTTTAATCCAATAATTACTATTGAAAATCAGACACACAACATCATAATATCATTATTCTCCCCCTATAAATATTAATAACTATACTACCACAAATCTGAATTGACTGGTTTTTCAAAACATTACAATGAAAATTATGGAATTATGGTGCATTCTACTCACCCCCCCCCTTGTTAGTTACATTCAAAAACACTTTTAACAAGATATTCCGTTATGATTTCATGATTTTATATCAATTTATATCTATATATAATTGAATTTTATGGGTTGTATCATCATGTAACAAACCATGCTAAAACTATTTGAAATGTCACCCACACCATATCTCCATAAAGACAAAATTATGTTCGTAATCACTATGGTTTAGTAACAATCACCATGGAATCAATTGTATTCCATAGGGGAATGATTTCACTATAGAAATTTGATAAAAAATGATATTGATTCCACTAATAAATATATAATTATGTGAATATATTTTGGATAATCATTCACATCAATAGATGAAAACAATAATAATCACCATCCAAACATAGTGTAACATGAAATAAACAACAACTAAAAATCCCACATCCCTTAATCAGCTAAATCTAAGGAATATGCTAACATTGTTTATTACAATGATAAGAAATATTCATCAATGGAATATAAATTACCTATAATACCCAATTTCTACCCACATTGGAGGGTCCACTAACTACACCACTTGAGTCAAATCCTCAGGACTCATGGTCACTATAATCGTTATATTAATGATAGAAGAAAAAAATTAAAAGGTATGGTGACATTACATGAATATTTTATCATTACCATAATTTGATATAATTAATTCATCATATACCAAAAGGTATATGTAGGGTGTGAGGAAATTAAAAATAAGATAACACCGTGAATATTCAAATTTCATTCACTTTTTAATTTTTTTCTAGTCTTGAAAAAAACAAAAATTCATTTTTATTTTAGTAAAATAATTTAAAGAAAATTATCTCAATATTCATTGAGTTTTTGTAAATATAAGACATTTTTTAAATAATAAATGATAAAGGACACTATAAATTATGAACATTCAAATATAGAGAAACCATAATATTTGAATCTATGAAATGGATAAAATAATAACATACAAAATGTGTGAATCATGCGCTATTACCTATAATGAAAACTGTAACTATGAATCCCTCATGAAACAATTTACATTCTATAAAAACTAGAAAAAAAAATTCAAATTCGTTTATCTCTAATGGTCTCACATACAAAAAACATTAGCATATTCCAAAAAAATTCAATATCATCACCTATCTAGGTTACTGAACACTCCCCAAATTTCACATTTTAAATTCAATTGACAACATAATTTAGAAGATGTATTATTAAGAAAAGGATTGAAAATTATGCAGATATTCATTCAAAACTCTATGCATTTTTATTAAATTCCATATAAAATCAATTTAAAATACAAATTTTCTTTGAAACATATAATCAAAAGCATAGAAGGTGTAAAAATAATTTTAAAGAAATATCCCAAAGAGAAACTCACTTCGTCCACAAAAATGTCTAGAAAAATAAATTGTAAAAAATTCATCCTTAATCATGATTTCAAAAATAATTTAGTAACAAAAAAATAGAGAAAACCAATAACTGAAAGTATACAAATGAAATGACAAATTATTTAGTGACGCTTACCACAAATATTATGTAAACATGGCACCTTTATTAGATATAATATGAATAGGAATAAAAATATCATATCAAGAAAAAACCCATAATAAATTTAACATAAAACCCATTACTTTGAATGGAATCCCCCACAATGTTTAACTATGGTTTGAAAACGTGAGTTCCCCACATAATATTTTTTTAGAGTACTAAGGATGGATAAATGAAAGATAAATTAGATTTTTAACATGAAAAATAAACAAATGTATTATAAAAATCACCAAAGAAAAAAGTTGGTGGAAGAATAAATTGATGGGGGGATTCTAAGCCATTGAAATGGAGAATTGGAGTATAGTTAGACTTAAATACTATAGGTTTAACACCCCATTCTTTCATGGTATGTTTCTTTTTGAATAATACAGTTGCCTATGTTGTACGCAACTTCGAGTTCTAACACACACCATAACCAAATCAAACTAGCCGTTGTGAATAGCAATACCTACTTTTTGAAATGTTATAAATTTTAACTCTCAAATTGGACTTCATTTTTTGATTCGAAGTATCAAATTTATCCTAAGGTGAAATTTTGGTACTTTTCGGATAAATTTAATATTTTGACGAATAGTGAAAATTACTAAATTTTAATTAAAAATAACGTTTTTAATCAAAATAATTAATAGTGATAAATTATGAATTTGAGTGGTTTTAAAGTATATTTAGAATATATTTTTACCATTTAATTCAATGTTTGTCATTGGAAATAATTTCACAATTAAACCGGACATAAACAAGTATCAATCTTTCGATATTATTATATCTTAAAAACACGCTTTTTGTTTTGACAGCGGGAATTAATTTTAAATTAATTTCTGCAAATTCTGTGTTTTGAATTTGGAAAAATGGATTCCATATTTGGAATCAGGATGTCCAAATTTTGTAAATAGGTAACTTTTATTTTTAGACATTTTGAAAAATTACTTTGGTAAATATTTTATTTACTCTGGTTAAAGGGTAAATCCAGTAAATTAGGGTTAAAAAATAATATTATAATAATAATACATTACCCTCAAACGTGACCTACCCATATTGGTGGATACATTTCCTACCATGGTCATCTTTGGGTCTATTTTTGGACCCCATGGAGCCACTTGTAGGTGATAGGGACACTTTATTTTAATTAAGTTAAAATAAGTACAAAAATGACATAAGCATATATCTTTTAGAAAAACAATTTTTACATAGGGTAATATTTGTTGGAATTTCGACTATAAATATTCCTTAGAAAGATAAAAGGATTTAATACATAATTAAATTTTATTTATAATTTTTAGACAATAAATAATTTAATTTATTTATGACACAATTATGATACAGTAATTACCATAATAGTGAACAATTAAAATAATTGATATTATAAATAACCAAATAAATATAATTTTAGATTTTTTATGAAATAAAATAATTTTATAGGTTAATATGACATTTTAGGATTGATATAATTAACTTTTTTTGAAGTAATCATTCTGTTATGAGTTTCTCAAAAATCAATTATTGAATAGTGTCAAAATTGACATAAAAGAGTCTTTAAAACAAATATTATATTATTAATTGATATTAAATTTCTAAAAATATAAGGGTCGGAAAAGAAACTTATATCATGATAGTTGTATCATTAATGGACCAATTTGGTGTCTCTTGGATGTATATAGTAAGTTTATTAACCATATAATATAAAAATACAAAGACACATTGTAAAAGTGAAACTAATTAACTAAGAGTTAATACTTAAAGATAAGGTTAATATAGTAACCCAAAACTGTCTAAATTAAATTGGGGGAGTGGTTTGAGACCCATACCAACCTTGACCTTTAAATAATATACTTTTTAGACATTAGAAACCGAATATGAATTTATTATAAAATAATATTTCTTGCTTTTCCAACGGTGCCCCTCACCACTCTTATAAAAGGGCACTCATCCTTCTCATTAATTCACACCTTCAAAGCCGTTTGGTTCGGCCAAACTCTAAACAAATACTCTCTAAAATTCCATCACTACATCCTAGAGGCATTACTTTAGTCATAAACCCAACATAAGAAGCCCTTTTGATCAAATCAAAAGGAAGAACCCAAAGAAGAGGTAATGATTTCACCACCCTATTTCAAGTTCTTTTTTTCTTCCACTTCTTCTTTATTTGTTATTACCATTATAAAATAATAACTCCAGTATATGATATATAATTTGATGTTATTATAAACATTTTACAACCATATTTCAGTATTCTATCCATCCTTTGAATAACATGTCACCATACGTGCGTACATACGGCTTACCGTCTCCACGTCATGGTGTAATTGTTATTCAATAAATTGTTATTTGGATTGTAACACCCCAGGTAAATATAGAATATGAAATTTTCATATTTATCCATATTTTTGAATAAAATATTAATATGACTTTAAAGGGGATGCTATGCTCGATGGCGTACCCAACACGAAACACCGAGTTTCTTGGGAATCTTACGTTGTAGTCTAATAATAAAATAATATTATCTTAAATGGTAGTTAACATGTAGCCGTTGTATTGGCAGGAATGAATAGAAATAACTAAAATATAATTATATATGTTTTAAATGTTTTTACATTTATCCAATAAACGATAAAGGCATAAAATACAGAAAGAATTCAATTTTAGGTGTATATGCCACAGTTTTCACTAAAGGTTCACTTATCGCCTTTTGATGGAGAACCATCATTAAATATAGTTTTGTTCACTATTACACATCCTTTTAGACCAAATAAAACTCTTCTTAAGAATTGGGACATCAAAATTTACTTTGTGTAAATTTTTGGTATCTTTCTGATAAAGTTCATTTTTTAATGAATAGTGTAAAATGTTGTATTTTAATTCAAAACCTCTTTTTAATCTAATTTATTTATATGATTAAATTATCTTTTGAATTTGTTTTGAAGTGAAATTAGAATATATTTTTACCATTAAATCCAATAGTGGTCGTTGAAATTAATTTCACTTTGAAATCAGACTTAAACTAGTGTCAATCTTTTGATACTTATTGTTTCATAAAAACACGCTATTTGCTCTGACAACGGGAATTAATTATTAAATTAATTAATGTCACTTATATGTTTTGAATTTTGTAAAATATACTTCATTTTTGAATTCAGAATATCAAATATAGCTTAGGGTGAATTTTTGGGCTTTTTCTGAAAAACTTCAATTCTTGATGAATAGTGAAACCACTAAGTGGTACTTATAAAAACTGATTTTCCGTTAAAATGAAATTTTGTCTTCTTTGTGTTTTAAATTTCAAAAATTCGACAGAAATTGTTGTTATTAAGAAGTAAAATGTGTTTCAATGGGATAAAAATAATTTTTTTGGTGAATAGTAACTTCTTAAGTTTTTAATCGCGATTAGAGGTAATTAGTGTAGTTTAAGGTAAAAATAATGGTTTAATAATATGAAATGAACTTGACACATGTCCTAACCTCATTGGATGTGTCATGGCCGACCAAGATAACCCATGGGTCACCTTGGGGACCCAATGAATCCACTTTGGTTGGAAAATGACATTAATATCTTTTTATTTAAAGTTAAAGTAAAAATGAGACAAACATGAAATGTTTTAGTAAAACAATTTTTACATGGGGTTATACAAATCAGAATTTTGACTAGAAATATTCATTTTAAATATAAAAATATTTCCTAAATAATAGTATTTTTTTAATAATTTTTAGACATTAAATAAATTAAATAATTTGTGACATCATGATGATGCATCGATGACCTCATTATTTAACGATTTAAATAAAATGGAAAGATAATGTAATATCTAAGACCTACACATGTCCAAAACCTATTGGATGAGTGGATTTCGAACCCTTATCACCTTATCCTCGAAACACATCAATGTGGGACCTCTTAAATTCGAATACCATTTTAAAATAAAGTGACTTTCCTTTACCTTCCAAGAGTGCCCCTCCTCTCCTCTTATAAAAGGCCCCCAACTCAACCTCCTTACCCACACTCCCAAAGCATTTGGCTCGGACAAAATCTGCCAATTTTGTCTTTCCACTTCCCTCTCTTACTCCGTGAAGCCTCACTTTGGGCAGAAGTCTTCCCAAGGAAGCCTTTGAGCTCAAACCAAAGGGAGTTACCCGATTTTAAGGTAATGTCTTCACTTGAGTCCTTTGGATTTATTTGGCTTCTCCAACCCCCTAAACTATTTTTATTAATTTCTTTTGTAACAACTCCAGTATCATAAATATACTAGGATTTTTTTATAAGAAGTATTCGAGCTACACTTTCACACACCTACATCTAATGGTTAAAGAACATATTGTTTCCGTGGATGGAAAATTCCGTCCTCCCGAAACGATGATTGTTCAACATTCTTTTAACACCTTCAAAGGTGGACATTAAGATGACAATATATTTATATATGATATATAATATGTTTATGTTTTCCTTAAGCTTCTGTATTTTTCATTTTGGGCATTCCTTTATGGGTTCCACTATGGGTAAACGCGATATCGTTATTTAAGGAAGTGCGCACTACCGCCCCCTCAAAGTGATGTGATTCGTTAATGCCATATGTGGGATGTATAAAGTATGGATTTATAGTTATTATATATAATTCTATATGTAATTATATTACACCTCTATATCATTATTATTCCATTCCATAAAAATATGAAATAGAAATGAAAGTAGCTTTCATGCGTACGTACGACTTACCGTCTCCATGAACAGTGCATTTCATTTCTTATCCCCAAATGTAATGTAATATATTATAAGTACATGTATATAATGGATATATATTATTAATGATACATGTAAATGATGAATATAATTCAGGAATTAAAATATACATAACTCTAATTTAGTTTTAATTCCATTAATATGACACAGAAATGAAAGTAGCGTTCATGCGTACATACGACTAACTATCTCCATGAACGGTGCATTTTGTTTCTTACCTCTAAATGATTATGTAATATTATAAATACATGTATATTCTGGATATTTAGGATATATATGATATCCAAATCATGAATATAATTATGTATAAAATGAACATTTGACCACACGAACAACATGTAATTGTAAGAAGTCCACTTTCGACTTAAGAACCAAATATCAACAAAACAAACATTATTAAATTAAATGATTATGTTTATAAAATGGAAATAAGTGATATAAAAGGAATAATGAACTAGAAAAAGGTTCATAATAAAGTGGAAATTAACTCAAGTTTATTATTCATGATTTTAAAGAACGATCGAGTCAAGTCGGGCCCGAGGTAAGGGATCCTACTCCCCTCTTTCTTTTTAAGTACACTCTTTAATGTCATTCCTTATAAGCTCATCTTTATTGTTATTGGGATGTTATTTTATATTAATATTACTGTAATTTTTATGTTCATATGATGAGAGACCCTATTATCTCTCATCAATCCATTTTGTAAGTTTTGAGTGGCGCCGTTAGGCTGCCGAATTTTCGTAAGAGATCTAACCTCTATCTTTCTTTTTAAGTACTCTCCTTTATGTCACTTATTTTAAGCTCCTCTTTGTTATGTTGGGGGGATGTTCTTTCATATTGCCCTTTCTGTAAACTTTATGTTTGTGTGATTAGAGACCCTATTTCCTCTCATCAATCAATTTTGGAAGTTTTAAGTGGCGCTGTTAGGCTGTCGAGTTTTCGTAAGAGATTTATCATCTAACTTTTATTCCCGTGAGATTTATGCTACATTTGCCACAATTTCCATTGAGTGGTTTACTTACTGCCCATTATTACACTCCTTTTTTAATATAATTCCATTTATGGGTATTTACATATTCATTGTATGACACTTCTTCAATGGGGTGTACTTTTCGAAAGTTACCCAAGTCTGTAAGGGAACCTTTCACCCTCCTCTTTTTAAAAGACTTTGTTTGTTATGTCTTTTAATTCAAATACTATTATGTTGGGATATGTTCTTATATATATTGGTTGATGTAAATTTTATGTCCAAGTGATGATATTCCCTTTTTGTCTCTCATCAACTCATTTTCTGAATTTTTTAAGTGACGCCGTTAGGCTGTCGAATTTCACCAAGGGAACTTTTTAACCCAATTTCGATTCTTTTGGGTTCAACATGTAGTTATTGAATATGTAATCTTCCGAATATATGTGAATGAAATTTTATAGTTTTAAACTTAGTATCCAATTATATTGGGTTTATTTATATTTGTCACACATAATTTTGGGATTGATTTATCCTTAATTTAAGGATACCTTCTTTATAAGGGATTTCATCACATTTTACATCTCTATTGAGACTTCATTGTTGTTATGAACCAATTCACTCTTATATGGTGTATATAACTTCCTTTGGAATATTATATCATGAATCCATTTATTCTCATGATATTATAAAGTTCTGATTAAATGTTATTCTTCAATTATTGTATTCAAGTGTCTCTAATTTTGGTAAAAACCCTTTAACCAAAATATCGCTTTAAATGTTTTAATGATTTGTTATTATTAATATCCATGTTTTAAAAATGGTTTTAAGGATTTATTTATATGGATATTAATGGTTTAAAATGTTAAAAGCTTCAAGGTGGTATGGGAAACTTTGATTCAAAAATCTCTTTATTAAATGTTTTAAATGGTTTGGAAAATGGTTTTTTAATGGATTCATTATTTCAATATCCTAAAATGTTATATTGTGATTGAAATGTGGAAATGTTATATTTAATTTATGCATGTTTTATGTGATAGATTAATGTTATTGTTCTTGGGCATTTTTTTCAAAACTGGTGGTTCCGTGATAAACTATGGGCGGGTGAGCCCGATATACCACTCCAATGCATTGGGTAACACGAAGGAGTGAAACGTTAAGGTTTCTCCGAAGAGATTTAGGGAATATACTATGATGGGTATTCCAAACGTAACCAAGAGGGTTACTCCCTACGTAAGAATGTTATGAATGCCTCAAGTTACTTTTATGTCTTATGATTTCTATGATTTATTTATGGTTTGATTAGGTATGTTAAAGTGCCTATGTTTTATGGGTAAAGTATGATTTCATTCTTATGTATATATGAACTCATGTTTCCTTTCCATATTTTTATAACCCTTACTGAGCTTTTTATGCTCATCCTAAGTTTATTAAATGTTTTTCATAGGTCAAGGGAAAGGTACATGATGTGATGATAGTGTCACGGATGTGTCAAGAACGAATCCGTGTTTTATTTTAAATATGTTTCCGTTGATGGGAAGAATGAATATTGTCTTTTAAGTAACCACTTTGTTTAAATGTGGAATGTAATGCAAGTTTCATGATCTAATTCTCTAAAACTCTAAACCTAAAAAGATCCTCAATGTGTAATCTTGTAATAACTCAAGATTAAGTAAGGTTTAAGGCTGGGGCCTTATAGTTGGTATCAAAGGTCGGTATAGATAACTTTAGAGGTTAGGGTATTCTTTAAGAATATGTTGCATTACCATAATGGTTAGGATTTCAGAAAGAGTCCTAGTTTTAGATAATGTGAATGAGTAAGTGTATCTTAGTGTTTACCTTCCTCATTAGTACATGATGGTTTTGTTGATATACTCACACTGACATTTCTGTTTTTAGTGAATAGATGGATCTAGCAGGCACCAGAGAGACAATAGGTTTGAAGGAAACTGTGGTGGTTCTCTAATTAAGATACTGGATATATTGGAGGATTCAATGAGGAAACTCGTGGTTGTTCTTAACCAAATATCAAGGAGTCATGATCAACCACTTCAACCTGGGTATGATATTTAATTCATCATGTACGAGATGACCAATCGATGTGGAAGTTCCGGTAATAATAATTAATGGTAACCATTAGAGTTTATATGATCCTTACTTTTGAGGTAATTATGGGTTACTATATGTTATGATGGAAGTGAAAGGCATGAGGTAAAATTGAGGTTAAATTATGTTATGGTTATTTTTGATGATTTTATCTATTTTTAGGGAATTATTTGAGAATTATATAGTTTTGGAAAAAGGACAACACACAGAACATGTGACTACCCGTCGCGTCAGACGAAGCTGCGGGAATCGAACCCACAACCAAAGTGTGACTGGTATTTATCGCCTACCACTGGACTACGTGAAGTCCCTGGTTAGTTTGATTGATTCTTTTTAGTTATATGATTTTACGAATTAAGAGTAAGTTGATTTTGGGTTATTTATGAAAATTATTAACCTATCATGGAGAATATGTGATTAGGTTAATTACTTTTCAATACGAGACTTTTGGAGCAACTGATGTTGTTTGGAGATAAATGTTTCGATTTAACTTGGAAGACTATGTGACTAAATACTTAAAATATTTGGGTTTCAATCTTATATTGGTTTACATTAAAGAATTTTATGGACAAATTGTTTATCGGATGGTCCTCATTGAACTTTGGGTTTTGTTGGAAAAATTTTGGAGAATAAGCATAGATTTTCTTTTTAAAGGGTTATCCTTTTCTGGATTATCTGACCTTGTACTAACATTTTTGGTTTTGGTTTCGGTTAAAGCCTAATGAAATGGGAAGTATATAGTTCTCTTTTGTGGATGATCTGATTCTCTAGAAGTTTATTATAGTACTCTTAATGCGAACAAGTCTCCCTAAATACTCGTCTTTTGGAAAAAATATGAGTTTGATTAAGGAATCTAGTAAAAGTTGAAAGTCAACATGACAAGTAAGTATGTTTCATTATGAGTTTGTTAAGCTCAAAAATAAATTCCTCAATGAAATGTAACTTAAAACAAAAATGTTTTCTGTTAAATTTTCCTACTGGGGAACCCAACACCGTTTAACCCCTCACAAGTTTGTGATTTTATTATTGTTAACTTTCTCCTAAACATGTTTTCTATCACTATCCATCAGAACATGACCCTATGTTTTCTCCTCCATGTCCATGTTTTCCTACATGGAATCCTAGTATGGGTTAACTCGGGTGACCTCTGTACTTATCTTTATTTATTTTAAAGTGATTGTTTTACCGACTCTTGTTTTGATGTGGGATTTTCAATAAACTTTCCGAGCCCAATTTTAAAAATTGCGAGGAAGCAATTCCCAAAAGGGGGAAAGGATGTAACACCCCAAGTAAATAAAGAATATGACATTTTCATATTTATCCATATTTGTGAATAAAATATTAATATGACTTTAAAGGGGACGCTATGCTCAATGGCTTACCCAACACGCAACAACGAGTTTCTTGGGAATCTTACGTTGCAGTCTAATAATAAAATAATATTATTTTAAATGGTAGTTAACATGTAGTCGTTGTATTGGCGGGAATGGATAGAAATAACTAAAATATTATTATATATGTTTTTAAATGTTTTTACATTTATCCAATAAAATATGAAGGCATAAAATACAGAAAGAATTCAATTTTAGGCGTATATGCCCTAGTTTTCACTAAAGGTTCACTTATCGCCTTTTGATGGTGAACTGTCCTTAAATATAGTTTTGTTCACTATTATACATCCTATTAGACCAAATAAAACTATTCTTAAGTATTGGGACATCAAAATTTACTTTGTGTAAATTTTTGGTATCTTTCTGATAATGTTCATTTTTTTAATGAATAGTGTAAAATGTTTTATTTTAATTCAAAACCTATTATTAATCTAATTTATTTATATGATTAGATTATCTTTTGAATTGGTTTTAAAGTGAAATTAGAATATATTTTTACCATTAAATCCAATAGTGGTTTTTGGAATTAATTTCACTTTGAAATCAGACTTAAACTAGTGACAATCTTTTGATACTTATTGTTTCATAAAAACACGCTATTTGCTCTGACAGCGGGAATTAATTATTAAATTAATTAATGTGACTTATATGTTTTTAATTTTGTAAAATTGTCTTCATTTTTGAATTCATTATATCAAATATATCTTAGGGTGAATTTTTTGCGATTTTTCTGAAAAACTTCAATTTTTGATGAATAGTGAAACCACTAAGTGGTACTTATAAAAATTGATTTTTCTGTTTAAATGAAATTTTGCCATCTTTGTGTTTTGAATTTCAAAAATCCGACATACATGGTTGTCATTAAGGAGTAAAATGTGGTTCAATGGGATAAAAATAATTTTTTGGTGAATAGTAACTTATTAAGTTTTTAATCACGATTAGAGGTAATTAGTGTAGTTTAAGGTAAAAATAATGTTTTAATAATATGAAATGAACTTGACAAATGTCCTAACCTCATTGGATGTGTCATGGACGACCAATAAAACCCATGGGTCAACTTGGGGACCCCATGAAGCCACATTGGTTTGAAAATGACATTAATATCTTTTTATTTAAAGTTAAAGTAAAAATGAGACAAACATGAAATGTTTTACTAAAACAATTTTTACATGGGGTTATACAAATAATATTTTTGACTATAAATATTAATTGGAAATCTAAAAATATTTCCTACATCATAGTAGTTTTTTTATAATTTTTAGACATTAAATAAATTAAATAATTTATGATATCATGATGATGCAGCGATGACCTCATTATTTAACGATTTAAATAAAATGGAAGGATTATGTAATATCGAAGACCTACACATGTCCAAAACCTATTGGATGAGTGGATTTCGAACCCTTATCACCTTATCCTCGAAAAAATCAATGTGGGACCTCTTAAATCCGAATACCATTTCAAAATAAAGTGGCTTTTCTTTACCTTCCAAGAGTGCCCCTCCTCTCCAATTATAAAAGGCCCACACCTCTACCTCCATACCCACACTCCCAAAACCTTTGGCTTGTCCAACCTCTGCCCATTTTGTCTCTCCACTTCCATCGCTTACTCCTTGGAGCCTCACTTTGGGCAGAAGTCTTCCCATGGAAGCCTTTGAGATCAAACCAAAGGGAGTTACCCGATTTTAAGGTAATGTCTTCACTTGAGTCCTTTTGTTTTATTTTGCTTCTCCAACCCCCTAAACTATTTTTATTCATTAATTTTGTAACAACTCCAGTATCATAAATACAATAGTATGTTTTTATAAGAAGTATTATAGATACACTTTCACATACCTACATCTAATGGTTAAATAACATACTGTTTCCGTGGATGGAAAATTTCGGCCTCCCGAAACGATGATTGTTCATCATTCTTTTAACACCTTCAAATGTGGCCATTAAGATGACACTATATTTAAATATGATATATAATATGTTTATTTTTTCCTTAAGCTTCTGTATTTTTCATTTTGGTCATACCTTTATGGTTTCCACTATGGGTAAACGCGATATCTTCATTTAAGGAAGTGCAGACTACCGCCCCCTCAAAGTGATGTGATTCATTAATGCCATATGTGGGACGTATAAAGGATGGATTTAAAGTTATTATATATAATGATATAATGGAATTATAATACACCAATATATCATTATTATTCCATTCCATAAAAATATGAAATATAAATTAAAGTAGCGTTCATGCGTACGTACGGCTTACCGTCTCCATGATCGGTGCATTTCATTTCTTATCCCCAAATGTAATGTACTATTATAAGTACATGTATATAATGGATATATATTATGAATGATACATCTAAATGATAAATATAATTCTGGAATTAAAATATACATAACTCTCAATTAGTTTTAATTCCATTAATATGACACAGAAATGAAAGTAGCGTTCATGCGTACGTACGGCTTACCGTCTCCATGAACGGTGCATTTCGTTTCTTACCACTAAATGATTATGTAATATTATAAAAACATGTATATTATGGATATATATGATATATATGATATCCAAATCATGAATATAATTCTGGATATAATGAAAATTTGACCACATGAACAACATGTAATTGTAAGAAGTCCACTTTCGACTTAAGAACCAAATATCGACAAAACAAACATTATTAACTTAAATGATTATGTATATAACATAGAAATAAGTTATATAAAAGGAATAATGAACTAGAAAAAGGTTCGTAATAAAGTGGAAATTATCTCATGTTTATTATTCAGGATGTTAAAGAACGATCGAGTCAAGTCGGACCTGGGGTAAGGGATCCTACTCCTCTCTTTCTTTTTAAGTACACTCTTTAATGTCATTCCTTCTAAGCTCATATTTCTTGTTATTGGGATGTTCTTTTATATTACTCCTACTGTAATTTTTATGTTCATATGATGAGAGACCCTATTATCTCTCATCAATCCTTTTTGGAAGTTTTGAGTGGCGCCGTTAGGCTGCCGAATTTTCGTAAGAGATCTAACCTCTCTCTTTCTTTTTAAGTACTCTCCTTTATGTCACTTATTTTAAGCTCCTCTTTGTTATGTTGGGGAATGTTATTTCATATTACCCTTTCCTTAAACTTTATGTTGATGTGATGAGAGACCCTATTTCCTCTCATTAATCCATTTTGGAAGTTTTAAGTGGCGCCGTTAGGCTGCCGAGTTTTCGTAAGATATTTTTCATCTCACTTTTATTCCCATGAGATTTATGCTACATTTTCCACAATTTCCTTTGAGTGTTTTATTTACTGACCATTATTACACTCATTTTGTAATATAATTCCATTTATGGGTATTTACATATTCATTGTATGACACTTCTTCAATGGTGTGTAATTTTCGAAAGTTACCCAAGTCGGTAAGGGAACCTTTCACCCTCCTCTTTTTAAAAGACTTCATCTGTTATGTCTTTTAATTCACATAATATTATGATGGGATATGTTCTTATATATCCTGATTGATGTAAATTTTATTTCCAAGTGATGATATTCCCTTTTTATCTCTGATCAACTAATTTTCTGAATTTTTTATGTGACGCCGTTAGGCTGTTGAATTTTACCAAGGGAACTTTTTAACCGAATTTCGATTCCTTTGGGTTCAACATGTAGTTATTTAATATGTCATCCTTTGAATATGTGTTAATTAAATTTTATTGTTTTACACTTAATATCCAATTATATTGGGTGTATTTATGTTTGTCACACATAATTTTGAGATTGATTTATCCTTAATTTAAGGATACCTTCTTTATAAGGGATTTCATCACATTTTACATCTCTATTGAGACTTCATTGTTGTTATGCACCAATTCACTCTTATATGGTTTATATACTGTCCTTTGGAATATTATATCATGAACCCATTTATTCTCATGAAATTATAAAGTTCTGATTAAATGTTATTCCTCAATTATTGTATTCAAGTGTCTCTAATTTTGGAAAAAACCCTTTAACCAAAATATCGCTTTAAATGTTTTAAGGATTTGTTCTTATTAATATCCATGTTTTCAAAATGGTTTTAAGGATTTATTTATATGGATATTAATGGTTTAAAATGTTGAAATCTTCAATGTGGTATGGGACACTTTCATTCAAAAATCTCTTTATTAAATGTTTTAAATGGTTTTGAAAATGGTTTTTTTAATGGATTCATTATTTCAATATCCTAAAATGTTATATTGTGATTGAAATGTGGAAAAGTTATATTTCCTTTATGCATGTTTTATGTGATACATTTATGTTATGGTTGTTGGGAATTGTTATGAAAACAGGTGGTTCTGTGATAAACAAAGGGCGGGTGAGCCCGATATAGCTCTCCAATGCATTGGGTAACGCGAAGGAGTGAAACGTTAAGGTTTCTCCGAAGAGATTTAGGGAATATACTGTGATGGGTATTCCAAACGTAACCAAGAGGGTTACTCCCTACATAATAATGTTATGAATGCCTCACGTTACTTTTATGTCTTATGATTTCATTGATTTATTCATGGTTTGATTAGGTATGTTAAAGTGCCTATGTTTTATGGGTGAAGTATGATTTCATTATTATGTATATATGAACTCATGTTTCCTTTACATATTTTTATAACCCTTACTGAGCTTTTTATGCTCATCCCAAGTTTTTGAAATGTTTTTCACAGGTCAAGGGAAATGTACATGATGTGATGATAGTGTCAAGGATGTGTCAAGAACGAATCCGTGTTTTATTTTAAATATGTTTCCGTTGATGGGAAGAATGAATATTGTCTTTTATGTAACCACTTTGTTTAAATGTGGAATGTAATGCAAGTTTCATGATCTAATTCTCTAAAACTCTAAACCTAAAAATATCCTCAATGTGTAATCTTGTAATAACTCAAGATTAAGTAAGGTTTAAGGTTGGGGCCTTATATAGATGAGTATAATAATGATGTTTAATTCATGTAAATAAAAAATATAACATGATAATAATTCTGTATATATGCTATAACATTCGATTATATATTATTTTAATATCAAAATAATGATATTGTAGCTCATGCGTACGTATGGACTACCGTCTCCACGAACGCGATAATATTCATTATCTATCGTATCCATTCAAGTATAATTATCATTTGATTATTTAAAAATAATGTTTAAGGAATTTATATCATTCTGGATATGAATAAGATACAACCTATCCATGACAACCATGGCTTACGTAACAAAACATATAAAATAAAATGAGTAAGTTAACACCCGAAACAACGATAATTCTAAGATATTATTAACAAAGAAATGTAAAAAGATCATATATGATATCATATGAATGTATATGATTCATGTATAATTTAATAACAATTATTTCACCATTATAAAGGAGGTTAACCCACCCCTAACCAAGGAAAAGTACAAGGTAAGGGTTTATTTCACAATCTCTTCATTATCTGAGGTTGTTTATACGTAATTATCTACATGGACCTCTTTATCATCCACATCCATGTTTCTTGAAAGTGTATTTCAAAAAATTCTTACTATATTACAGAATATGGGTTAAATTCATTTATACCCTTGTTTGACTTTTTATAAGAAGTTTATAAAGGAATCCTTCCTTCGTTTTCCAAACAATGTCCTTTTAACCTTTTCGACAGAATTAAGGTAAGAATATTTTTTTAACTTATACGGAGGGTGCGGCTATTTTCCACCGTTATAAAATTTTCGAAGAATCCCTTAAAATAATATATGAATATTTTCAAAGTAAATGTTTTTTTTTATAATTATGTGACATTTAAATGATTTCAAAATGAATATTTTAAGAATTTATGAAAGGTACTCTTTATCAAAATCATAATTTTAAATGTTTTAATGATTTATCTTTCTAAATATTTTTAATTAATTTCCATGTTTTCAAAATTATTTTAAATATTTAGTAATATGGAAATGATTGTTTTGAAATGATATTTATTTTCAAAAGATTCTAAGTGGTATGGGATACTTTTATTTAAAAATCTATTTTAAATTACTTCCTTAATAAATGTGTGACTTTTAAATAATTTCAAAAAAAGAGATATTTCTCTCAAATAGTTTTGATTTCATCTATGTCAACATCCTTTGACGGATTTTAAGCTTATTTGAAGTTGATTTATAATGATACAAAACTTTTGTATTGTATTGAAGGTTTTGTGATATGTTTTACTATGGATGTGTTGTTTTTATACCATTCATGGTTTATGGAGAAAGTATTGACATTTTTTATGCTAGTTTTAATACGAATGTTTATGTTATGTTTAAACCTTTTCTTATGGGAATTAATTGGACTTAGTCAGTGACGAGTGGAGCCCTCTATCGCTCCTCGATGCATCGATAGGTCTCATGAGACAAACTAGTATCTTGGCACAAGGCCTTGGCAAAATCTTTTTTGTAGTCTTGGCACGAGGCCTTGGCTATGTGGTTATGATAGTCTAGCATTATACATTCCATCATTATGAAAGTGGTTATTGATATTGCATGGGATTATTTGATTAGTATAATATCCATGTGAATAAGTAAATAGAATTATTTCATTTTACTTTTGCCATACTATGTTGAACATCAAGTTTAAAAGGCTTCTGTTTTAGTTATACATTGTCTTAAATGTTTATTCTTATTTATGAAAGTTTCCGCTATATTGTTATCCTTCCTGGGCATTTGAGCTCACCCCTTTTTTATGTTTTATTTTTTCCCCAAGATGTGAAGAAGTAAATTATGAATGACTTGAAGGGATATTATAAGAGGATAATAGTGTGGACTATGGAGACAATATGTTATTGTAGTAGTTTTTCACTTTATGATGTAATGAAAAACTATATGAATATATATAGTGTTTCCAAGGCTACTAATCCGACCGTTCTTTCGAGATTTTATCTTTCTTGTAATCATGCCAACGTTATGTAATAATGCACTGACTCTAGGTAACTGGGGTCGGGGCATTACAGTTGGTATCATATGATGTTTAGTACAAACCTTGGAAGCTAGATTTAGATAAACTCTGATCAGAGCACATATATTTAAGATGGACTTTGAGGTTTAGTATAGAAGAACTTCCTAGAATATTGGTATTGTAGAAATTTTGTGTGTTTTCCGAGCAATACATCCCAGTCTGGATACGAACAGGTAGAGGCGGCTCTGGCATGGATATACCTAGGGGTAAAACCTGAAAACACCGCTTTGAGCTGGACTCGAATGGGGACTGGTGCACGAAAACGGGCCTTGCTACACTCTTGGTTACGACACTCCAGGGGTATATGCTTAGGATAATTGTCATTTTTTTATAAACCATTATGATGGGTATATGAGTATATACTTTTTCAAAGGAGTCATTTTTTTGATTATGGATTATATCCATAAAGTATTTAATTTAGGTCATGTGTTTTACATGTTTGGGATTAGGTATTGTTACTCATAAACTAATCTAGTGTATGCCATTGTTTAGAAATGGCACCCAGTAGAAGGAATGCGAACTCCAGCAATGCACATGATCCAAAGAGAAAGAAGGATCATATCTTTCATGGTCATAAGCCGGAATTTATAGGAGAAATAGTCTCCCATGTATTATCATCATATAAAGATATAATATCATGTGTTGATAAGATAAGTAAAGAGTTTACTGAGTCCTATGGAATTGAAGGGAAGCAAGAGAAGAAAAGGATGGAAGAGAGAAAGATGGATAAATGGAAGAGGGAAAATAAGAATTTTCCCATATGTGATAACTGTGGGAAGAAACACCCATGAACTTTCCTGAAAGGAATGGGAGTTTGTTATAATTGTGGAGGAAAAGGGCACAAATTACGTGACTGAACGGGTAAGAAAATGGTTTCAAATGTACAATCCTTCGTTTACAAGAAGTTTGGACACTACACGAACCTATGTCCCAGTCATCAGACTATGTCGCAAATGATGCTATTGGATAATAATCAAGTTATGATACTACCATAGATGAAGAGAAATGATTAGAATTCTTATGTTGATTTTGTCGCTTGAGTGTTGTGTCAACAATGTACATGTTATAATAATTATGGAGTATATAAGGATTGTACTGCATTACTATTTCATTAAGGACTTGATATTGGGTGGGACAAAGAAAAGTGACTAAATAGCAGGATAAAGTTTTGGAAAATATATGGTTGAGAGAATGATAATCCATCATACAGTTCTGATACCGAGGTAGTGATTTGGGAATAATACATGATTGATTTGGATAAATTATATTGGATATACTTGACTACCTTGAAACTGATTAATGATTTGTATATTACATAATTGTTGGGGTTTTAAACATTATTGGATTGAAGGAGTATATCTTTTATTCTTTAAGGAATAAGGGATCATGAATGTAATCAATAAGGTTTTATGATAGTTCAAGATGTTGCAGTGTTTTAAAAGAATACATGATGAATGTGTTCACATGTTATTACGCGGAAAAAAGGATCTTTATTGTCTTTACCTTCTTTATAAATTTTAGACTGAAGTATTTTTGATAGTTCTATTTTGGATTATTTTGGATTGCCACAAAAGGACAACCCGGAGGTCGGGCGGCAACCCGTCGCGTCCGGCAATGTCGCGAGACTTTAACCCACAACCGAAGGGAGACAAGGGTGTATCACCTACCACTGACCCACGTGATGTCCGGGATTAAATAAAGTTTTTTTAAAAGATCTAGTAGATGAATTATAAATTCGTTTTTTTGGAACCCTATACGAATAGGATAAATAGAATATATTTTTTTACGTTCTATTATATTTTAGAGTGAATGATGAGTTTGTGGTAGAAATTAGTTAAAGGATGGAACTCTACTTGTCAAGAATATATTTTTCTTTTTCTCTTATTCTATGAAGAAATTAATTTTTATACTTTATTTAAGGAATCCTAAAACCAAAAATGTTTTATCCTAATACCCCATGTTTTTTTGAACCGATGGTATTTCAAATCATCATAGATTCATGAATTTAAGGACCTCAATTTTACACTTGTTTGTGATTGATGACCTCAATAACTACCTATAACTATTTACGTTTTTACTCTAATTATATGTCTCTAATTTCAACCAATTTTCTCCTAATCGAGATCATAATTTGGTGGTGACCCTTTCATTCCTCTTTTCCTCATATTAAGACTAAATTTCAGTAACCCAATTTCCGATTTGGGTTTTCAGACAAAGATATTTTCTATTTTCACCTTTTATTTTCGAAAAACAATTTCAAATTGCAAGGACGAAATTTATTGAAGGAGGGGAGAATTTAACACCCCAAGCTTCCATGGTATGTTTCTCTCTGAATAATACGGTAGCGTGTCTTGTACGCAACTTCGAGTTCTAACACACACCATAAACAAATCAAACTAGCCGTTATGAATAGTAATACCTAATTTTTGAAATTTTATAAATTTTATCTCTAATAATGGACTTCATTTTTGGATTTGGAGTATCGAATTTAGACTAAGGTGAAATTTTGGTACTTTTCGGAAAACTTTAATATTTTGATGGATAGTGAAAATTACTAAATTTTAATTAAAAACAACTTTATAAATCAAAATACTTAATATTGATAAATTATGAATTTTAATGGTTTTATAGTATATTTAGAATATATTATAACCATTTAATACAATTTTTTTCATTGGAAATAATTTCACAATTAAACCGGATATAAACAAGTATCAATCTTTTGATAGTTATTATATCTTAAAAACACGCTTTTTGTTTTGACAGCGGGAATTAATTTTAAATTAATTTCGGCCACTTCTATGTTTTGAATTTGGAAAAATGGATTCCATATTTGGAATCAGGATGTCCAAATTGTGTAAATAGGTAACTTTTATTTTTAGACATTTTGAATAATTACTTCGGTAAATATTTTATTTACTATGGTTAAAGGGTAAATCCGGTAAATAAGGGTTAAAAAATAAAATTATAATATTACTAAATTACCCTAAAATGTGTCCTAACCTTATTAGTGGATACATGTCCGACCATGGTCATCTTTGGGTCGATTTTGGGTCCCCATGAAGCAACTTGTAGGTGATAGGGACACTTTATTTTAATTATGTTAAAATAAGTACAAAAAAGACATAAGCATATATCTTTTAGAAAAACAATTTTTACATAGGGTAATATATGTTTTATTTTCAACTATAAATATTCATTAGAAATATAAAACGATTTTCTACATAATGGTATTTTATTTATAATTTTTAGACATTAAATGATTTAATTTATTTATGACACAATGATGATGCAGTAATTACCATAATAGTGAACAATTAAAATAATTGATATTATAAATAACCAAATAAATATAATTTGAGATTTTTTATGAATTAAACTAATTTTATAGGTTAATATGACATGTTGGGATTGATATAATTAACTTTCTTCGAAGTAATAATTCTGTTATGAGTATCAAAAAAATCAATTATTAAATAGTGTTAAAATTGACATAAAAGAGTCTTTAAAAAAATATTATATTATTAATTGATATTAAATTCCTAAAAATATAAGGATCGGCAAAGAGACTTATATCATGATATGTGTATCATTAATAGACCAATTGGGTGTCTCTTAGATTTAGATGTTACGTTTGATAACCATATAATATAAAAATACAAAGAGACATTGTAAAAGTGAAACTAATTAACTAAGAGTTAATACTTAAACATAAGGTTAATATAGTAACCCAAACCTGTCTACATTTTATTGGTTGAGTGGTTTGCGACCCATCCCCACCTTAATATTTAAATAATATACTTTTGATTCATTAGAAACCTAATATGAATTTATTATAAAATAATATTTCTAGCTTTTCCAAAGGTTCCCCTCACCTCTCTTATAAAAGGGCACTCCTCCTTCTCATTAAATCACACCTTCAAAGCCTTTCAGTTCGGCCAACCTCTGCCCAAATACTCTCTCAAATTCCTTCACTACATCCTAGAGGCCTTATTTTAGTCATAAATCCATCTTAAGGAGCCCCTTTGAACAAATCAAAAGGAAGAACCCGAAGAAAAAGTAATGATCTCACCACCCTTTTTCAAGTTCCTTTCTTCTTCCACTTCTTCTTTCTTTGTTATTACCATAATAAAATAACAAATCCAGTATATTATAACTACTTTGATGTTATTATAAACATTTTACAACCATATTTCAGTATTCTATCCATCCTTTGAATAACATGTCACCATACGTGTGTACGTACGGCTTACCCTCTCCACGTCGTGGTGTAATTGTTATTCAAAAAATTATTATTTGGATGGGTATAATAATGATGTGTAATTCATGTAAATAAAAAATATAATATGATAATGATTCTGTATATATTTTATACCATCCGATTATATATTATTTTAATATCAAAATAATGATATTGTAGCTCATGCGTACGTACAGACTACCGTCTCCACGAACGCGATGAGATTCATTCTCTATCGTATCCATTCAAGTATAATTATCATTTGGTGATTTAAAAATAATGTTTAAGGACTTGATATCATTCTGGATATGAATAATATACGACCTATCCATGAAAACCACAGCATAAGTAACAAAACATATAAAAGAAAATGAATAAGTTAACACCCGAAACAACGATATTTCTAAGATATTATTAACAAAGAAATGTTAAAAGATCATATATGATATCATATGAATGTATATGATTATTGTATAATTTAATAACAATTATTTCACCATTATACAGGAGGTTAACCTACCCCTAACCAAGGAAAAGTACAAGGTAAGGGTTTATTTCACAATCTCTTTATTATCCAAGGTTGTTTATACGTAGTTATCTACAAGGACCTCTTTATCATCCACATCCATGTTTCTTGAAAGTGTATTCCAAAACATTCTTAATATTTTACAGAATATGGGTTAAAGTCATTTATACCCTTGTTTGACTTTCTATAAGATGTTTATAAAGGAATCTTTCCTTCGTTTTCCAAACAATGTCCTTTTAAACCATTTCGACAGAATTAATGTAAGAATGTTTTTTTAACTTATATGGAGGGTGCGACCATTTTCCGCCGTTGTAAAATTTTCAAAGCTTCCTTTATAAGATTATAAGAATATTTTCAAAGTAATTGTTTTATTTTATAATTATGTGACTTTTAAATGATTTCAAAATGAATATTTTAAGAATTTTTTAAAGGTAATCATTATCAAAATCAGAATTTTAAATGTTTTAAAGATTTATCTTTCTAAATCTTTTTAATTAATGTACATGTTTTCTAAATGACATTAAAAATTTATTTATATAGAAAAGAATGTTTTGAAATGATATTTCATTTCAAAATATTCGAAGTGGTATGGGACACTTTGATTCAAAAATCTCTTTTAAATTACTTCCTTAATAAATGTGTGACTTTTAAATAATTTAAAAAAAGGAGATATTTCTCTCAAATAGATTTGATTTCATCAATGTCAACATACTTTGATGGATATTAATCTTATTTGAAGCTGATTTATTATGATACAATACTTTTGTATTGTATTGAAGGTATTGTGATATGTTTTACTATGGATGTGTTATTTTTATACCATTCATGGTTTATGGAGAAAGTATTGACATTTCGTATGCTAGTTTTAATACGAATGTTTATGTTATGTTTAAACCTTTTCATATGGGAATGCATTGGGCTTAGTAGGTGACAGGTGGAGCCCTCTATAGCTCCTTGATGTATTGGTATGTCTCATGAGACAAACTAGTGTCTTGGCACAAGGCCTTGGAAAAATCTTATTTGTAGTCTTGGCACGAGGCCTTGGCTATGTGGTTATGATAGTCTGGCATTCTGCATTCCATCATTATGAATGTGGTTATTGATATTGCATGTGATTATTCTATTAGTAGAATATCCATTTAAATAAGTAAATGACATTATTTAATTTTACTTTTGCCATACTATGTTGAAGTTCAAGTTTAAAAGGCTTTTGTTTTAGTTATACATTGCCTTAAACGTTTATTCTTATTTAAGAAAGTTTCCGCTATATTGTTATCTTTATTGGGCATTTGAGATCACCCCTTTTCTATGTTTTATTTTTTTCCCCGGATGTGAAGAAGTTAATTATGAATGACCTACAGGGATATTATAAGAGGATAATAGTGTGGACTATGGAGACAATATGTTGTTTTAGTAGTTTTTCACTTTATGATGTAATGAAAAACTATATGAATATATCTAGTGTTTCCCAGGCTACTAAACCAATCGGTCTTTCGAGATTTGATCTTTCTTGTGATTATTCCAATGTTATGTAATAATGCACAAACTCTAGGTAACTAGGGTCGGGGCGTTACAATAGGGGAATAAGGTAAATTTTTCATTTTTAGGAAAATAGGATAATTATATGATTTTGTAAATAATGAACCAATCATGGGCCCTAGCCCTAAAACATACATGTTTTTGGGTGCATTAATAGCACTAATCGTACACTAGTTTTGGGGCCTAACCCTTTTTCCCATTATTCATAATTTTTTACCTATACTCTCAAAACTAAAATAAATTATAATTAAATGAAATAAACAATTTAAATACATGTCACTATCCATATATGTGTCACATTTCTACCCTCCATACAACAATCGTCTTTTAAAATGTCCTAACATGCCTCATCAAAGAACATGTGAGTTCACTTCTCAAAAAAGAGGCATCATGGTCCCTTGTGTCTTTTTTATACTTGTCACACTTCAATATAACATAGAAAAAAGTTATATATTTACCCTAATACACTCTGCTTAGATGATGCTTGATAAAAACATGCCATTCCACCACGGATTTGTTGGGATCCAGGTCCAAGCCCTTGAAATCAACCACATGAGGCAGATCAATATGGTACTAATTATGTTGAATGACATAAAACACTTCATTAATTGATTTAATATGGGATTGAAATGATATCTAGTATTATACGTCCCTGATATTCTTTATGATCTAAAATGTCCAAATATAATTTGACACCAGTTTTTCCTACTTCCCAAATCAATGATGTACAATCCATGGAGAAACATTTTGAAACACTAGATTTCCAATTAAAAATTATAACATAAGACTATATTGGATGATATAATATTTTTTGTAACCTTAGTAAATTTATAATATTTTATAAATAAATTTATTTTTACTCTTCATCTCTATGAATATTTGAAATCCCAATATAGAATGTTCATCGATTTCTAGCCATAAAATCATGGATTATGGATTTTTATATAAGTATTTGATGTATAATATCTTAATCATTTTTTGATTAATATTGTTAATAATATTCATCTATAGATAAATTATTCTACCTTAATCTGTGAAAATAAATAATGTGAAAACATATTATATAATTTAGAATTTGAATCACCAACTTTGTCAGCACATCAATATGAGGGGGATATTCCATGATAAAATTCAACTAAGAGCATATTTATTAAGGAATTTTATTCCAGAAATGGATACTGAATAATTATACTCAATTAGAGAAAATTCTAAAAATCCAATCATGAATCTTCACAATATATTGGATATAAAATCATCCAATCACTTCCGCCTTTTTCAAGTCCTGAAATCAAAGGAATTATATTAATTTCATTGATTGGATGATAATCAAAATAACTCAATCTTTACACTAGAAGATAAGGTAAAGTGGATATAAAATCTATAAAAATATCATCCAATATCCATACCAAAATGTGATGTGATTACACAAAAAAAATGGATTATGGTGCTTGAACAAAATTTTTTAATATTTAAATCACCAACACACATAATTAGAAATATCATACATCATTCCATTACACTACTACCAGTGTTTCAAGTAAAAAAATATCTCAGTAGCCGTTAGATAAATGGCCCAGATAGAGTGGTTCTCACCACTCATCGCCTCCCACATTAAAACCAAATAAATTACTAAAAAACACTAAAAACAATTAGAGAACTCAAGATACTGATATAAGTCACCTATGATCTCCCCAATACATAAAATTACTCTAATAAATTAACTATTATAATCTCTGATCTGGTCAAGAAAAATCCTCCCACCCTAGGATTTTGTGACATAAATATTGGTCTAGAACACCTAATTATATTCCTCTTCCATCACCAAATATATTTCAACGAAAAAATTCACCATAATCCAATCATATTGATATTCATGTACCTTTTTGGTCATTCATTTATTACTCCTTAGATTAGGAAATTTTTCCTTTACAAAGGGTATAAGTCCCTTCAGAGTCAAATTTCTAGACAAACTCAACCTAATTACTCTAAATACGGTTCATATACTTTATATAAAATACAGACTTTTAATGTTTCAGATCGTAAAATATAGAACCCTTATCTCTAAAGAGATAATGGCAACATGGTTTATGGCATGCATCACTAGTACTAGATCACGTCCATATTAGGGTAATTATTCTCATGTTTGCACAACTTGTATTACCCATATGAAAAAATTGATCATTTTGCATCAACACAATACCCAAACGTATACAAAAAGTG
Source organism: Viscum album (assembly GCA_963277665.1). Lineage (NCBI taxonomy): Eukaryota > Viridiplantae > Streptophyta > Magnoliopsida > Santalales > Viscaceae > Viscum > Viscum album. The sequence goes on along the minus strand of OY728119.1, from coordinate 686,605,721 downwards.
TTATAATAATCAACATAATCCATTCTAGTATCTAGAAGAATCATAATGGGATTTGATATCAACCTCACATTTAACTCTGCAAATGTTCATTTTGACATCTCATCTCAATCATACCAAACACCCTAATAGTTAAAATGTTTTAAGGGGTTACCAATAAATAAAAATACTTAAAAAATACTATAATATCCATGTATAACAAAGAAAATCATGAAATAGAACATATTCTATGGTCTCTCCTAGAATATACCAAACTGGATCTTATCCAAGAATATAAAAATGAAAATTTTTAAAACTACATGACTTCATAACATTACTTTTAGATCCTAAATTAAAATTTACATAATTCATCATATAAGAGAAGTTATCTAATACAGTGATAGTCAAAAATTTATTTTCCATCAAAATAGATTATATGTGTATGATAACTTATGACACACGTAGTAGATAATAATAATACATAATTATGATTATTTATAATAAAATGTTATATATATTATTATAAAATTAAATAAAACATAATTATTAATTTAAACTATATGAAGTACTACATTAATTAACCATATATTAATAGAAATATTATGTTTAAAAACATTTTTCTATTATACATTATATATGATTTATTTAAAATATAAATTTATAAATTTTAGAATTTTAACTTGAAAAAATGATCATTTTTTAATTTAATACGTCAAAATTAGTTTAAGGATAAATTTTGGGATATTTCACAAAGGGTTGGTTTTTTGGTGAATAGTAAAACATACAATTTTTACAAATATTCTAACTTTTATGAAAACATTATATTATATGAATGAATTAAATATATATAAATCAATTGGTTCAATCTAGTACATATTTAATAAGTAAAATAAATAATTTAAAACCGTAATGTGGAATTTGGAAACCCATTATTCACATTTTTCAATAGAAGTTATATTTTATGCAATTAAATAACTATTAAGACATTAATTAGGTATTCACAATGATTCATTACATTTTTAATTGATTTAGAATTTATAAAGAAAATATTTTTTATTCATAAACCAATAAATTATATGGGAATTAATTTTATCCATGTTTTTTGTGTGAAACCATTTTAATACATAAACATAGCTTTTCTCAAACAATATTTTTCTTTAGGTATTGCATAGTTATATTTAAAATAATTTAGTCTAACTATAGCATTTTAATCTTTTATATTGAAATAAATATTTTTAATTATAATAATAATTATTAGTCAATATTTCATCCTATGTTTTTACTATAATGAAAATTTTCCATGGTAAATTTCTAATCAATATAATAAGAGTATAAAGGGGTTAACGAGGATGTTAAATTGACATATATGGATTATAATTTCACGAAAACATGTAAAAATAAGTTTTTTGGGTGTAATTAGAAATTTAATTATCATAAATTCAAATAATTATCAAATTTTTTTACATTCTTTAGCAAATGGATAAATTATATTCTAACATTATGAGAAATTACAAGGGTGACATTCCCTTCACTCATAAAAGGACGCATTTTCATATCACATACCCACACCATTTGATCTATTTTGAATAAAATATATATATATAATTGAATTTACTAAACCCTTATCCATGGCCAAGATATTTTATTATTCCCAAAAGGCTTTTCCAATAATCCTTAATGTGATTTACAAATGAGACTTTTTTAAATATGTGGTGTATAATCGTACCCGAATTTTTCCAAATTCAATTTTTTTAAAAATAATTCAAATATTCTGTAACCCTATTAAAAAAATTGAATAATTATTTTTAATAAACTAAAAGTATTTTATCTTAATGTTTCATCCATTTTCTAACACTTTTCTATTTAATGTAAAATGAAAACGCCGCTCATGCATACGTATGAACTACAACCTTCGTGATATAATGTAATTCATTATTCATAACCAAATTCAATCAGAGGTTATATAGATACATTTAATGAATATATAAGATATTTATGATTTAATTATGACTCTATAGAGGTTATTATATTACTTTAATTATAATCATTAAAAAATGAAAGCGTCACCCATGCATATGTATAAACTACCGTAATCATTATGTGATGTAATTAATTTTTCATCACCGCCAAAAATTTATTATTATAAAATTTTATATAGTGAATTGATTTTATATTTATTTCATAGTTAATATTATTAAACAATAATATAATTTAATGTTTTGTAGTGGATAAATTTAAATTTACATAATAAATAGATCATTTAACACGTAATTAATGATTTTAATAAAGAATTTTTTTTAAATGAGTGATTGGAAAATATTGAAGAATTTTATATAGTAATATAATATTAAAAATTGTTATGGTATAGATGTATAATAATTAAAAAAAATTATTATAAATGGCTTTACAGTTCAAAATAATCTGGTTGGGAGTTGATGTATGGGTTCCTCATATATCATTTATTTATTTGATATATATACCATATTAACCATGTATTTTTTCATCTACAGCTTATATAAAACCCTATTAATATTTTAATCAACTCTTAATAAAATTAAATTGATTAAATATATATATATTATGATATATATTTCAAAATAATTTGATTCAAGAGATACCAATGTTGTGAGGGTTTCTTCATCTATATTTCCCTTCATTGAGACATGTTCAATATTCACAAACTTCTTTCTTTTATATGGTGTGTATAACACCAATGAATTTAATTTATAATGATTTCTATGAAAATTATGAATGTTTTTTTAATCCATAAAAGCTAATATATTTTATGTTATTTTTTAAAAACATTTCTAATATTATCAACGTCTATCTTAAAATTTCACTTTTTATAGAAATTATTAATGTTTCAATTTTTATTTGAAATTGTATGTTTTCTCTATTTTAGTCTCAAAATAATTACTTATACACTAGTAACTATTGGGATCATAAATTATTCCTATCTTCCTTACCCTCTCTATTACTCAAAAACTATAAAGAATATTTTTAATAATATTCACCCTTATTTCTTCTATTTTGGTTAAGAATATTTTTATTTTATACATATGTTCTTAAAAAAATTATTTAATTATATCTATAAAACCATTATTAGTAAGGGTATTTAATAGAAAATATGTCATTAACTATACCTTATTTAGATGAATTTTTTTATTTTTTCCATAAAACTCACTTTTTACATTTAACAAAATAAATAAAATAATGGATGTTAATGTTTATTATTTCGTGAAATTTTCCAATTATAATTCTTGTTATTCCTTACAATGTTTCCAATAGAATTGTTTTTCATATTTTAAAATAAAATCATATTCCCATTGTTCTGGGTATGGTAATATTATAAATGATCCAAATTAAAAAGATTGTTTCCATATTTTTCAAAGAATATTTATAGTTCTTTGATAAATGTATTTTTATTCAATGTCAATATACATTAATAATTAATATATTTTATTTGGGATATAATCTTATAACACAATCTACAAACATTCTCTAGATTTTTCATGATGATGATGTTTAATGATGTTTTATGAGACATATTTCTTTTTAATAGTATAATTTAGGTATGATGAAATGTTGAATTTTTTATGATATTGTGGAACACATATATATGATTTCCATTATGTGATTGGTGGGCATGAAATATTTTTCCCTCTAATGTATTAGTTAATATTTTATTTTTCATGATATCAAAGGGTACATCAGTTATTATTCCAATACCAAGAGGGTTTACAAATTTTTTTTCCAAGCTCTATTGTATATATATGAGGATTTACCAATGCTAATAGGGTAGAAAAAACGTTTTCAATATCCAATGAGCGTACATGGGCAGTCATCCAAAGCCCAATAAGGTACAATGGTTGTCATCCAAAGCCTATTATGTGATGAATTTGGTAGTTAAAATCAATGAAATATGATTTCAATTACTTATTCTGGTATAAATGTTTTCACCAAACATAAGAATTAATATTATGATATTATACTATGGTCAATAAATATTATTGATTATTCAACACCCTTCTGAAACATTTAATTTATTATGAAAAATGATTATTCACTAACACATGTTTTAGGGTTTATTACTTCTTGAATATGATCGTGTATGTTTTTATCATGTTCTCATACCCTATAATTTTATTATTAATACATATAATCATATATTAATAATGTTTACCCTTACTGAACATAAAATGTCACTCATCTTTATGTCTTTATTTTTCAGGTTATGAAGAATGGTCATAATTAGTATAATATTATTAATGGAACATTGTGAAAAAACATTATTAATGATGTTAATGATTTATAATTATATAATTTTATTACATATCTAGTATCCAAAGACACTAAAACATTTAGAGTTCTCATTCATGTATTATTATGTAATTTTTTGAATATTAATCTAAAATGATATAATATTTAAATAAAAGTTTATTTAGTTTATTTTATTTTTATCAATGAAAGGATAATTATTTTTTTATATTATGATTATAAATAATTTTTTATTAATACCTTAAAATTTATAATTATAGGATAATTTCATGAGTGTATGGTAAAGAATATATTTTGTAGTTTCTTAGAAACAAAATCCCTATCTAGAAACAAACTAGTGGGTGAAGGGTCTTGTATATATACATTGAGGGTTAATAACTCTAAAAGGATCTTTTCATCATTTTCTCTATCTTTACATGGTGTATAATAAAATATCCCAAATTTAGATCTAGTTTGACAATCCTAGAAGATATTACTAAGTAAATTCACATTCTATTTATAATACAATATCATGGATTTAAATATATTTGTATTGAAAATATAAATAGAAAATGTACAAGGAAAATATATATTAAAACCTAGAATATCATAGGTTGAAATAATGCCATAATTTATGACATCCTAATAGTGATTTTCAATATCATGTTGTTGTTTACACCGATTAATGTTGAATAATACTCTCACTACCCATATTGTTTTTTAATTTATTGATGATAAAATAATGAAGTTTGGTTTGTTCAATGTGTGGTCAATATTGAATATATCATCCTTGACCCAATTTATATTACATAATTAAAATGATTAAGGTTATTTCATACTATTAACTCATATTTTAAATAGTTATCAATTTATTTATTTATGAAAATTACAAATCATGTAAAAATAACATCTCAGGTCATTACCTCCACTCTGATCTTCGATTGTGGGAATGTGATTCCTAAAAATAATTTTATTATCACTATATTTTTTATTTATGTAATTTAAGGCATGTAATATCTCTCTCTATATAGATCCCAATTTAATTTTCATGTTAGTGAAGTTATATTTCATATTCATAATCAAACCATGCTCATCTATTAATGAGAGGATCAATATAAACTTCCAATGGAAATTCATTCCATTATTTATGTCATTCATCATATTCATAAAGGTTATTTTCTCAAATTATTGGGAATGAAGATAACATTGAAGATATCATTATTATTTTAGAAGATGATGATAAATTTCTTAAAAAGTTGAAATGTCATCCCCCAAATTAGTATTTTTTTTTCCTCCAAAATATTGCATAATACGATTCATCCTTATTTTAAATACTCTTTTTATAATGGTCCCAATTGAGTCATAAGAATTGAGGAAGAGGGTCTAGTATATCTATAAAAGTTAATTTCTAATAATTGATCCATAATGGTCTATGTTTGTTCTTTTTTAAATGAATGATGGTTTGATGCATATTTATATTGATTATTAATAACATAACAAGAGCAATATCTGGAACAAGTATCACAAACCCAATATTTATGACATGTTTTATCAATTGTGTTTTGATCAATACATTAAAAATAATCTTATTTGATCTCCATATATTCAATTAAGTTTAATAAAGGAAGAAGTAAAAAATAGAACCCATCATAAAAGGTAAGAATTCTCTAAAATTATATTATCACCACTTGATCTTACAAATTCACCATCTCTATTTATTTATATGATTAATAGTGTTTTATATATTACTTTTATTATTTCATGGTAGTTTTTATATAAGACTTTCATATATATTCTATGAGAAATGTAGATAATGTGGATCATTTGACGATTTTTTTGAACTCTATAAAGAAGGATATGTTTTATGAAAATTTTAACAAGTGTTAATTCTATCAAAAAAAAATTTAGTTTTTAGGCCATGTAATTTCAACTGAGGGTATATCGGTGTATCAATCAAAAATGGTTTTTATTGTATAATGTATTATTCTAACCACTATGATTATGATCAATATTCTTCATATATTAAATTAATGTGGTTGAAATTTGATTAGAACATTATCATGACTATTATGTACACCAACAAAGTTGAATTATAATGTAGTAATGTTACTTGGGATATAGTAATATGAATAAAATTTATAGCATATGAATAAATGGTTGGTTAGTGAATCAAAGTTCACAATTTTTTTATGTGTAAAATGATTTATGATATAATTTTGTCCATTAAAGAATGTTATAGAATATATTATCATGTATAATGAAATGATATTTTTTTTGTGTTTTTACAATGAAATAATCATGAAAATATTACATGACTCGTGATTTATAGATAAAACTAATTATATTTTCATTGATGATATGGATGTAATGTCTTTATATTGAACAGGATGATATAAATAATAATAATTAATTCATAAAAAATATCTTCACATAGAATGTTTTTAATATTTACCAAAATATATGATTGGAGTTGATTACAGATTATGAATTATCATAAAATAGCACACTATGATTGTTAATATGGTGGGTAATGCTCTAATTCAAAAGGATCAAGTCAATTTTTCCCAGATGACTGTTGAGAATAATCCAACACATACATATTTTCATAAGACAAACATTGAAATATGGATAGATAGGGTTAAATCATATCTTATTAAAATCAATGTTCAAGGGTTCATCCATATGAACCTTGAAGATATGAAAAATGGGAATATAGAACTGTAAATGAAGGTGAAAATGTTATTTATTTTAGACATAGACTTGGTGTATTGATAAAATTCAAGAACCCAAAATGATTCCACTCAATATTATAATTTAATAAGGATATTTTGGATGAACAACATATCTCCTCATTCTATATTTATCCTTAAGTACAATTTTTAAAAGATCTGAAATATAATTTTTGGTGGGATTATATAAAAGGGTTATTTTTTTGTATGTATCATTATTTTTTGTATATCATCAAGTAAAAGATGAACAAAAAATGTATAATTGTATTATGAAACTATTAAAAATAATTATATGGAAATGAGAAAAAATCAGAATGTGTTTCGTCATATGATTTTATATGAAATACATTTTCCATGATTTCATTAGGGTTTAACTTGTCTCTTAATGAAGTTATCAAATTTCATTTCTAATAGATAAAATTTCATGATTGACCAATTATATGGAATAAATATTATATAATTGTAATGGATGAAAATATTATCACACTCAATAATATTATATATATATATATATATTAAATTAACCTTGATCCCCTAGAGAATTATTTTTAAATAATTAAATATTGAGTTGTGATTTGAAATTTTTTATCATTCTCATAAAGATGGTCTTGTTAAGAGGGTCATTCAAACCCTCAAATATATCCTAAAGTCATTATATATGTATTTATATGTTATTTGGTATCATCATATTAATATTATTGAATTTTATACAATAATATCATTTTACTAATGATTTATATGGGTCCATATAATTCCCTCTATTGAATTAATTGAAAAATGGCAACATTATAGGATGATGTTGGAAAATATAAGCTATTGAGTCATGAGAAACGTAATGAAATGGAAGAGAATTTTTGAGATTTTAGCAACAAATCAAAACAAAATTTTATTGAAAAATGATTTATGATAATAGTAAAAACTGTGAACATGTGTTTGAAATTATTGACAATGTACTCTTGTGAATATCTTATTGGAATAATGTTATTTGATTTTGAACGAAGGGGACGATTAACTCCAAAAAGATTTTTTTCTATTAGATTCATGGTCATATTAGGGTGGTAACTTCTGATGTGGTGACTCCACCAAACCTTTTCAATGTTTATATTGTGTTCAAAATATCCTTATTGATAAAGTACATACCTAATTAATTACATATACCTGGATAAGATGTTTTACCTATTTAGTATGATATTTCTTATGAAAACAACTAGTGGAGATTCTATATCAAAGAGATAAGGTGTTGTCAGACAATAACACCCTCTCAGTTAATTTTTTATAGTGAAGCTATAAAATTGAAGAATATATATGGGAACTCAAGAATATGATGAGGCAAAATTATCTTAATTTTAATTCTTCATTGTCCCAAATTTTTTTGGGGAAATTTTTCTATGGGAGGTAGAATGTAGAAAGTCAACATTTTAGAATATATTTTCCTTTAAAATAAATTTTTTATATTTTATATAGTTTTATGAATACTATAATATGCTAATTTGGATTATGATTTTCTATAATAAAAATTGAAATATATTGACTGAAAATTAAATGAAACGTGATTAGTAATCAATTATAAGAAGTAATACTTTAATTATTCATAGCTGAATAAAAATATATTTTTTAAAAAAAGTATTTCTATTGTATATTATATATGATTAATCAAAAATTAAAATTGATAAATTATATAATTTTAATTAGAAAAAATAATCTTCATTTTAAATTCATCTATTAAAATTTACCTAATGATTATGTGTAGAATTTCTCCAAAAAGGATTATTTATAGGTGAATAGTGATAACAAAATTTACACATACTGTAACTTTATTGAAATCATTGTAAAATAAAAACGAATTAATAATATATAAATCCATTGGATTGACCAAAAGTTAATTTAAGGATTAAAATAAAAAATTTTGAATGACTGTGTTGAATTTGGAAACCCTTTCATGGGATCATGGAAAATAAATGACGTTTTATTCTAAGAAAAATTATTTCACTCATTTTCAATAAATTATGTATTGAAATTTATTAATTTGGATTAAATTTTACATTATTGTCACAGAACTATTTTTTATTTTATTAATAAATCTATGAATTCCAAGCAAATCAATTTGATAAAATATTCATGGAAAATTCATTTTCATATATAATAATATCTTTTCCAACAATAGTTTTCATTGACTTTTTCATACTTATATTAAATATAATTTGTACCACTACTATTAATTAAATCATGAAAAAATGATTATATATTTATAATAATAATATTAAATAATATTTCAAAATTTAATATTAATTAATATCCATAATGACTAGTTACCATGGTAAAAATGTAACACCCCGAGCTTCCACGATACGCCTCTCTTCCAATAATGTAATAGCTTGCATTATACGCAAGTTCGGGTTCTAACAAACTGTGACTAATCAAAGTAGATGTTATTAATAGTAATACCCACTTTTTAAAATTATATAAATTTTATATTTCAAAATGGACTTCATTTTTGTATTCGTAATATCGAAATTATCCTAAGTTGAATTTTTTGTAATTTTCTGAGAACTTTGAATTTTTTATGAGTAGTGAAAAATACTTAAAACAACATTTTAAATAAAAATAATTTATAGAGATAAATTATAATATTTAGTGTTTTAGTATAATTAGAATATATTTTTACCATTTTATCCAATGGTGGTCATTATAATTAATTTCACTTTGAAATTGGACATAAACAATTCTCAATCTTTTGAAATATATTATTTCGTAAAAACACTCTATTTATTGTGACAACGGGAATTAATTATAAAAATAATTCATGCAACTTTTATGTTTGGAATTTTTTAAAATAGATATCATTTTTGAATTTGGAATATTAATTATAGCTTAGGGTGAAAGTTTTGGCATTGTTCTGAAAAACATCAATTTTTTATGAATAGTGAATCCACTAAGTGGTAGTTAAGAAACTGATTTTTCGTTTAAATGAAACATTACCACTTCTGTGATTTGATTTTCAAAAATACGACATACATGGTTTTCATTAGGAAGTAAAATGTGGTTCAATGGGATTAAAATAATTTTTGGTGAACAGTAACTTTTAAGTTTAATTAATCGCGATTAAAGGTAATTAGTGAAATTTAAGGTAAAAATGGTATTATAAAAATATGAAATGACATTTACACTTGTCCTAACCCAATTTTATGTGTCATGGACGACCAATAAAATCCATTGGTCAACTTGGGGACCCCATGGAGCCACTTTGGTAGGAAAATGACATAAATAACTTTTTATTTAATGTTAAAATAAAAATGTCACAAACAAGAGTTGTTTTACTAAAACAATTTTTAAATGGGGTTATACAAGTAATAATTTTTACTATAAATTTAATTAGAAAGATAAAAAGAATTAATACATCATGATATTTTTTTATAATTTTTAGACATTAAATAAATTAAATTATTTATGACACCATGATGATGCAACGATTACCTCATTAATTAACGATTTAAATAAAATGAAAATATAATGTAATATCTAAGACATAAACTTGTCAAAAACCTATTGGATAAGTATATTTAGAACCATTATCACCTTATCCTCGAAATATAAAAGTGTTGGACCATTATAATCCGAAAAAGCATTTCATAATAAAGTATCATTTCAATCTTTCCAAGAGTGCCCCTTCTCTCCTCTTATAAAAGGCCCCTACCACTACCACATTACTCACACCATCAAAGCCTTTTGGCTCAGCCAACCTCTGCCCAAATACTCTCTCAACTTCCCTCCCTTACTCTTAGAAGCCTACCTTTGGGCAGAATACTTCCCATGGAATCCTTTGGCTCAAATCAAAAAGAGTTACCTGATTTTAAGGTAATGTCTTCTCTAATGTGGTTTTGTTTTATTTTGCTTCTCCAACCCCTTAAACTCTTTTTATTCCTTTATTCTATAACAAAAAAAGTTTCTAAAATATACTATGATGTTTTTATTATAAGTATTTGGTTTACACTTACACACACCTTTGTCTAATAGTTAAAGAACATACTGTTTCTATGGGTGGTGAAATACTGCCTCACGAAATGATGATTGTTCAATATTCTTTTAACACCTCTAATGGTGGCCATTTTGATGACACTATTTTCATATATGATATATATATTATGTTTATGATTTCATTATGCTTATTTATTTCACATTTATGGCATACTTTATGATTTCCATTATGGGTAAACGCGATAATTTCATTTTATGAAGTGCGGACTACCGCCCCCTCAAAGTGATTTGAATCGTTAATGCCATATGTGGGATGTATAAAGGATGGAGTAAATGGTATTATAAATTATATTATACTGGAATTATATTATTACTTTATATAATTATATCTTCATTCCATTAAATATGAAATAGAAATGAAAGTAGCGTTAATGCATACGTATGGCTTACCGTCTCCATGAACGGTGCATTGCATTTATTACCTCTAAATGTTATGTAATATTATAAATGAATGTATATACTGGATATATATGATGTATATGATATATAAATAATGAATATAATTATTTATATAATAGATATTTTACCACATGAACAAAGTGTAATTATAAGAAGTTTATTTTTGACTCAAGTACTTAAGATCGACAAAATGACCGTTATTAACTTAAATGACTACATAATTTTCATGAAATTGTAATAAGTGATATAAAAGGGATAATGAACTTGAAAAAGGTTCTTAATCAAGTAGAGATTAACTCTAGTTTCTTATTCAGGAGGTTAAGGAACGATCGAGTCAAGTCGGACACGAGGTAAGGGAACTTCTTAACCCAATTTCTATTCTTTGGGTTAATCTTCTACTTTCAAATTATTTCATTATATTATTATTTCCTATCTTGTATTTGTAACTTATTTATGTGTACTTATAGTGAATACACATAATAGATCTACATTATTTAAAAAAATGATCTTTGTAAGGGTCTTCGTCTCAATCTCCATTCATTGAAGCATATTTTGTTTTATACACAACATTCTTTTATACAGTGTATAAACCCCTTTGACTTTTACTTTTATTCAAAAGGAATCTTTTTATACAAAGTGTTTTTACTAAATGAAAAAAGGAATGTTTTTTATCTTACGTATGTAGCGACAACGACTTCTCCACCGCCGTGACTATTATTTGAGTTTCGGGTTCCTCTATAAGCCATAACTTTTTTTTAAATGAAAAATAAATACAATGTTTTAATTTTCTTTTATTTTGGTATTGAAAATTGTTTTGATAAAGTTTTTATTATATCAATGTGTTGTACTGATATCTTCTGATTGAAGTGTGGAAATCTTATGTTTCCTTTATGCATGTTTTATGTGATACAATTATGTTATGGTTTATGATATGTTTAAACCTGCTCATATGAGGAATGATTTGGACTTAATAAGTGATGGGTGGGGCCTGCTATAGCTCCTCGATGCATCGGCAGGTCTCATTAGACAAACTAGTGTCTTGGAATGATCCCTTGAAAAAATATTATTTGTGGTCTTCGCATGAGGCCTTGGATACGTGGTTATGATAGTCTAGAATTATGAATTCCATCATTATGAAAGTGGTTATTGATATTGCTTGTGATTATTCGACTAGTATAATATACATGTGAGTAAGAAAATGGAATTATTTAATTTTATTTTTTCCATATTATGCTGAAGTTAATGATTAAAAAGGCTTTTGTTTTAGTTATACATTTCCTTAAATGTTAATGTTTATTTACGAAAGCTTCCGCAATATTGTTATCCTTACTGAGCATCTGAGCTCACCCCTTTCAATGTTTTAATATTTTCCAGGATGTGAAGAAGTATTTTATGAATGACCTGCAGGGATAGTCAGAAGAGGATATGAGTGTGGACTATGGAGACGTTGTTATTTTATTTTTTCACTTTATGATGTAATGTAACATTTATGAATGTATCTAGGGTTTCAAAGGCTACTAAACAAATCGGTCTTTCGAGACATGATCTTTTGTGATTATTCCAATGTTATGCAATAATGCACCGACTCTGGGAAACTGGGGTCGGGGCGTTATAGTTGGTATCAGAGGCAGTTTATTACGATACTTAGATGCTAGATTTAGATAAACTCTGATTAGAACACATAGCCCAAAGATAGACTTTGAGGATTAGTATAGAAGAACTTCCTAGAATTTTGGTATTATAAATATTTTGTGAGTTTTCCAAGAAATACATCCTTGTCTGGATACGAGCAGGTAGAGGCGGCTCTGGCACAGATGTTCCTAGGGGTAAAACCTGAAAAAACCGCTTTGAGCTAGACTCAAATAGGAACTGGTGCATGACAACGGGCCTTGCTGCACTCTTGGTTACGACACTCCCAGGGGATATGCTTAGGATAATTCTCATTTTATTTACAAACCACTATAAAGGGTTATGATTATATTCTTCCTCAAAGAAAACATTATTATGATTATGGATTATATCCATAAATAGTTCAATTTATGTTAAGTATTTTACAAGTATGGAATTATGTATTTTAATTCATAAACTAATCTAGTTTATGCCACTGTTTAGAAATGGCACCTAGTGGGAGGAATGGAAACCGTATTAATGCACGCACTCCGTGTAGGGATTTCCCTCCTGCTTAAGAAAATTATTTTGGAGCTGGAGATACAACTGGTTTTGATCAACATAAAACCATACTCGGACAACTCACTCAGGTTATGAGTAATAACCTTACTCGTATGGAGCACCCTGATCCGCAACATGGAGGATCAATGTTAGACCGCTTCATGAGGCAAAAAACACAAACATTTAATGGGGGTACAAATCCATTAGTAGCTGAGCAATGGATAAACTCCTTAGAGAAAATATTCCATTCCTTGGGGAGTAGCGAAAGCGAAAAGGTTATCATGGAAGTTCACCACCTCACTCGAGATGCCGATCAATGGTGGTCATTGATTCAAAATAAAAAGGAAGATGAAGAATTATCAAGTATGGAATTGAGAGATTTCAAATATATTTTCATAGAAAAATACTTTCCTCGTGACCATCGAGCAGATATGGAAAGGCAATTTATGAGTCTGAGGAAGAAGGAGGATGAGAATGTCGCAATGTATGATGCTAACATTACAACATTAGCAAGGCATGCTGCAGATTATATACATATCCCAATAAGTAAGATCGATTGTTTATTTGATGGTTTAAAACCGTTTCTCCATTGAGCATTAGTATCACAATATTTTTCAACGTACGAAGATATAGTCACGTGTGCTATCAAGACAGAAATGGAATTATCTAAGTCTTATGACAGGAAAGTAAAGAAAGAGAAGAAGAGAACGGTGGAACAAGAGACGGATAAAGGGAAAAAGGGAAATATGGAAAGATGGATTTTCCACTATGTGATAATTGTGGGAATAATCACCCCGGTGCTTGCCTAAAAGGAATGGGAGTTTGTTATAAATGTGGAGAAAAATTTCATCAGACTCGTGATTGCAAGGGAAAGAAAGAGGCTATCAATGTTGAATGCTACAATTGTAGGGAAATGGGGCATTATGCAAATGAATGTCATAAGCGTCAGGGAAACATAACTCAGAAAAGTTCAAGGGATCATGGACAATCTTATGCAATTACTACAGTTTAAGTGGAATAATTAATGTATTGGTGCTTTTGGACTCAAGGATTATATTCTGGTTATAAGAATAATGTGATATATATAAGGATTATACTACAGTACTTGTTTTTTCATTAAGGTTTTAATATGATGAAGGTAATCATATTTTTAGTATGTGACAATAAGAGAAACTTTACTTTGTTTAGGGAATATGATGTTACAATTGATTTTGAAATTAGAGAACTTTTAGAGAAAGTCTGGACAGAGGTATTTTGGATAACTATATAGGTTGGAGTGGATTATGTTGAACAAAGGATAGTATTGTTTAAGGTTAAAACATTTCTGAAGATTATTTTTGTGATATTATAATACTATAGTTTTAGGAAAAGGACAACCAATAGATTGGGGGATAACTCGTCGCGTCGGACAAAGCTACAGGAATCGAACCCACAACCATAGTGCGACAAGCCTTTATTACCTACCACTAGCCTACAGGAAGTCCCTGGTTATTAAAAAATAGTTTTCCTAATCTAAATGGTACATGTTAGTATTTTGAACCTTGTACGATTAGGATAAATATAATATTTTTTAGTTCTATTATCATTTTGAGTAAAAGATGAGTTTGTGGTAGAAATTAGTTAAAGGTTGAAACTCTACTTGTCAAGAATAAATAAATATATACCTATCTCTTATTATATGAATAAATTAATTCTTAAACTTTAGTAAAGAGATATTAAAACAACAAATGTGTCATCCTAATACCGTATGTCTTGTTGAACAGATAATATTTTAAATCAACATAGATTGAAGGCTTTGAGGCCCTCAATTTTACACTTTTTTGTGATTGATGACCTCAATCACTCCCTACAAATATTTACGTTTTACCTCCAATTATATGTCTCTAATTTCCACCAATGTTCTCCTTATTGGGATGATAATTTGCTGGTGACTTTTTCAGTTCCCTTTCCCTCTTATTAAGGATAAATTTTATTAACCTTATTTCCAATGTGGGTTTTCCACAAAGGTATTTTCTATTTTCAACCTTTAATTTTGAAATAAAAATTTCAAATTGAGAGTATGCAATTTGTTGAAGGAGGGGAGAAGGTAAGACCCCGAGCTTCCACGATACGCCTCTCTTTCAATAATGCAATAGCTTGCATTTTACGCAAGTTCGAGTTCTAACACACTGCGACAAATCAAAGTAGCCATTATGAATAGTAATACCCACTCTTTAAAATTATTGAAATTTTATATTTCAAAATGGAATTAATTTTTGTATTCATAATATCGAAATTATCCTAAGTTGATTTTTTTGTATTTTTCTGAGAACTTTCAATTTTAATGAATAGTGAAAAATACATAAAACAACTTTTTTAATCAAAATAATTTATAGTTATAAATTATACTATTTAGTGGTTTTAAAGTATAATTATAATATATTTTTACCATTTTATCCAATGGTGGTCATTATAATTAATTTCACTTTGAAATTGAACATAAACAATTGTCAATATTTTGATATATATTGTTTCTTAAAAACACGATATTTATTGTGACAGTGGGAATTAATTATAAAATTAATTAATGCAAATTATATGTTTGGAATTTTTTAAAATAGTCATCATTTTTGAATTCGGAATATCAATTATTTCATAGGGTGAAATTTTGGCATTGTTCTAAAAAACATCAATTTTTGATGAATAGTGAAACCACTAAGTGGTAGTTAAAAAACTGATTTTTCGTTTAAATGAAACATTACCACTTCTGTGATTTGATTTTCAAAAAACCGACATACATTGTTGTAATTATAAAGTAAAATGTGGTTCAATTGGATGAAAATAAATTTTGGTGAATAATAACTTTTAAGATTAATTAATCACGATTAAAGGTAATTAGTGAAATTTTAGGTAAAAATGGTATTATAAAAATATGAAATGACCTTTACACTTGTCCTACCACAATTGGATATGTAATTTCAAACCATGAAAATCCACTGGTAAACTTGGGGACCCCATGGAGCCACTTTGGTAGGAAAATGACATAAATAACTTTTTATTTAATGTTAAAATAAAAATGTCACGAACAAGAGTTGTTTTACTAAAACAACTTTTAAATGGGGTTATACAAGTAATATATTTGACTATAAATATTCATTAGAAATATAATAATATTTCCTAAATCATGATATTTTTTTATAATTTTTAGACATTAAATAAATTAAATTATATTTGACACCATGATGATGCAGCGATTACCTCATTAATTAACGAGTTAAATAAAATAAAAAGATAATGTGAAATTTATGACATAGACTTGTCAAAAACCTATTGGATGAGTAGATTTCAAACCCTTATCACCTTATCCTCTAAATATATAAGTTTAGGGACTTTAGAATCTGAAAAATCATTTCATAATAAAGTAACATTTCAATCTTTCCAAAAGTGCCCCTTCTCTCCTCTTATAAAAGGCCCCCACCACTACCACCTTACTCACACCATCAAAGCCTTTTTTATCGGCCAACCTCTGCCCAAATACTCTATAAACTTCCCTACCTTATTCTTAGAAGCCTCAATTTGGTCATAAGTCTTCCCAAGGAATCCTTTGGCTCAAATCAAAAAGAGTTACCCGATTTTAAGGTAATGTCTTCTCTAATGTTGTTTTGTTTTATTTTGCTTCTCCAACCCCTTAAACTCCTTTTATTCCTTTCTTTTGTAACAACACCAGTATCTAAAATATAATAAGATGTTTTTATGATAAGTATTTGGTTTAAACTTACACACACCTTCGTCTAATGGTTAAAGAACATATTGTTTCTGTGGGTGGCGAAATACTGCCTCGCAAAACGATGATTATTAAATATTCTTTTAAAACCTCTAATGGTGGCCATTTTGATGACACTATTTTCATATATGAAATATATATTATTTTTATGTTTTCATTATTCTTCTGTATTTCTCATTTATGGCATACTTTATGAATTCCATTATGGTTAACGTGATAATTTCATTTTAGGAAGTGCGGACTACCGCCCCCTCAAAGTGATTAGAATCGTTAATTCCATATGTGGGATGTATAAAGGATGGAGTAAATGGTACTATACATTATATTATACTGGAATTATATTATTACTTTATATAATTATAATTTCCTTCCATTATATATGAAATACATATGAAAGTAGCATTCATGCGTACGTACGGCTTACCGTCTCCATGAACGGTGCATTTAATTTCTTACCTCTAAATGCTATGTAATATTATAAATGAATGTATATACTGGATATATATGATGTATATGATATATAAATCATTAATATAATTATAGATATAATGGATATTTTACCTCATGAACAATGTGTAATTATAAGAAGTTTATTTTTGACTCAAGTACATAAGATCGACAAAACGACCGTTATTAACATAAATAACTGCTTAATTTTCGTAACATTGTAATAAGTGATATAAAATGGATAATGAACATGAAAAATGTTCTTAAGAAAGTAGAGATTAAGTCTAGTTTTTTATTCATGAGGTTAAATAATGATCGAGTCATGTCAGAAACGAGGTAAGGGAACTTCTTAACCCAATTTCTATTCTTTGGGTTAATCTCCTACTTTCAAATTATGTCATGATATTATTATGTCCTATCTTGTATTTGTACCTTATTTATGTGTACTTATAGTGAATACAGATAATAGATCTACTTTATTTAAATAAATGATCTTTGTAAGGGTCTTCGTCTCAGTCTCCTTTTATTGAGGCATATTTTGTTTTATACACAACTTTCTTTTAAATGGTGTATAAACCCCTTTGAGTTTTACTTTTATTCAAAAGGAATCTTTTTATACGAAGCGTTTTTATTAAACGACAAAAGGAATGTTTTTTTCTTACGTATGTGGCGACAATGAATTCTCCGCCATCGTGACTATTATTTGAGTTTCGGCTTCCTCTATAAGCCATAACTTTTTTTAAATGAAAAATAAATACAATGTTATAATTTTCCTTTATTTTGGTATTGAAAATGGTTTTGATAAAGTTTTTATTATATCAATGTGTTGTATTGATATCTTGTGATTGAAGTGTGGAAATCTTATGTTTCCTTTATGCATGTTTTCTGTGATACAATTATATTAGGGTTTATGATATGTTTGAACCTGTTCATATGAGGAATGCATTGGACGTAATAAGTGACTGGTGGAGACCACTATAGCTCCTCGATTCATCGATAGGTCTCATGAGACAAACTGTTGTCTTGGCATGAGGCCTTGACAAAATCATATTTGTGGTCTTGGCACGAGGCCTTGGCTACGTGGTTATGATAGTCTAGCATTATGCATTCCATCATTATGAAAGTGGTTATTGATATTGCATGTGATTATTTTACTAGTAGAATATCCATGTGAGTAAGTAAATGGCATTATTTAATTTTATTTTTTCCATATTATGTGGAAGTTAATGTTTAAAAAGGATTTTGTTTTAGTTATACATTGCCTTAAATGTTAATTTTTATTTATGAAAGCTTCCACAATATTGTTATCCTTACTGATCATATAAGCTCACCCCTTTCAATGTTTTAATATTTTCCAGGATGTGAAGAAGTATTTTATGAATGACCTTCAGGGATAGTCATAAGATGATATGAGTGTGGACTATAGAGACTTTGTTATTTTATTTTTTCACTTTATGATGTAATGTAACATTTATGAATGTATCTAGTGTTTCCAAGGCTACTAAACTAATACGTCATTCGAGACTTGATCTTTTGTGATCATGCCAATGTTATGCAATAATGCACCGACTCTGGGAAACTGGGGTCGGGGCATTACAAAAAATATTATCTAAATTATTAGGGGTTAAATATTTAATAAGGGGTCATTAAAATATATAGGTATCAAAATAAGATTAAACCATGTATATATGTATATATATTTAGTGTATATAGACATTAAATTAACCAATATTTAAAATATAATCCATTTTGTTCCACAGTCACCAAATTGAGCATATTATCTCAACCAATATCTACAAAAAAACCTTCAAAAACTCGTATATATGACCTAGAGGATCTGATCTTCCCAAATGACCCATCCAAGAATCATTTAGGCATTCTAAAAAAGAGATAATCAAATGAAGTGGTATATATTCTTACAGACCATGCTTATGTATCGTTATTCTTAAAATATGAGCAATTATTCAATAAATTTCTTAACATAATGAAATATGTATCATTAAGAAACATAATTTTCAATACTTGGAATGACCCTATTTAAACTCTTTTCTATCAAATGTAAAATGTAAGTTTCCCTCATGCGTATGTGCTTATTACTACCGCTATGAAGCGATGTACTTCATATTTCATTAGAAACTATTACATGTGGCCATGTATTTTGATTTAATACATATATTTGAAATTTAATATATATAATTAATTATTTTTTAAGATAATTATTATTTTCCTTCCTTTCATTCCATTAATTAAAAAATTAAATAACCACCGATGTGTGTGTGTAGACTACCAACTCCACTATGTTATGTAATTAATTTTTTACAACAAAATTATATGGTTTATTTTAATTGATTACATAAAAAAGTGATATGTTATTTATAAAATGATACAGATTCTATAATAATGACCCTATTGAATGTAGTAGGACTATTAATCTAAAAAATCATGGAAAATAGAACAGTTAACACCCAAGCATTAATTTTAATGAAAAATAATTAATAACTTGGTTATTGAAAACTAATAGAAATGATATAGTGTAATATAACTATAAATATGGATATATAATCAATTCAAAATAATAATTACTTTGTTTTATAGGATTTTAATGTTCGTAAAATTAACTCTAAGACCTAAGGTATGGTTTCTCACCTCACTTTCATTTCACTAAGTCATATGCCATATTCACTACATGAATTATATTTTGTGGTGTATGTATAGGCCTATGGACGTTTGTATCATAATTATTTAAATTATAGGGATTTATAAAACCTCTTAATGTTCTATATTTAAATGTATTTTTTAAGAGATAATAATTTTTTTATGTTTTTTCCCATCTCAATTTAATATCCTCGAGATATGTTATATAATCGAAACCTTATTTCCTCTTTATAGTGTTTATACTTTGAATGAAGGAATTTTATAATGGTATTAATTTAAAATTTTATGATTTATATATCTGTATAATGTTCTTTCTTTATTAATATTTTTATTAAAATGTTTCTAGATTCTTAAGGGTTCACATCGCAATCACGAATTTTTTAAAGATAATCTATGATTCAATTTTTATTTAATAATGTTTTATGTTATTTCACAATTAATACACATTTATTTTCTTCTAATCTATTTATTTATAGTATATTGATGTATTCAATCCATATTTCCCCTTTTTGGAACACAATAGTTTCAATGAAAAACATTTATAAAAACCTAACCATATTCATCTTTTTTGGTCAAGAGGTTTTCTCTTCCAAATCCATGTTCATCAATTTTTTGGGTAGATGTTTTAATATATTCATAAAATATAGATAAATTTATTCTTCTATGTCTTTTAAATTCATTAAAAATTATTATAACTAATCTTTTAAAACATTTTTCAAATGACATATTTTTTGAATTTTTAAAAACTATGAAACGAATGTTTTAAAGGTTATTTGTAGACTTCATTTTCCCTTTATCATGATAGGTATTATATATGAAATTTAATATAAAAGATTATATTTATTTTCCAAGAAAATTAATTTATTGGTAATATTTAGTTTTTAAACATACCAAAAGAAAAGGATGTTTTCCATTCATTCCACTAGTTTATGCACCTGGAGTGAGAGGATGAATCAGGAATTGATTAACTAAATCAATTCCCCATTATGAACATGTATCATCCCTTGAAAACATTACTATATACTATTCTCATATAAATTTATTTATTTATAAATAAAATTATGAATGATACAAATTAATTTTAATTTTTTCACCATATCCAAGAAAGTCTAAAGAGTATACAAAGGAAATATTCTAATATACCAAAAATCACTATAGTGTAATTATGCTAAAATATATGAAGTATAATAATTTCCCTTCATTGAACACTACCATAAATTATTTTAAATATAACTTATCTCTCTAATAATGTTAATACAATTATCCTCACAAAGATTCTCTTTTCATTATAAGTTAGTTCGGATTTTGTTTACAGAAATGTGAGTGTCTCCAGAATATTTTCCTTCATCTGATAGACAAAATCATCTGTCTCATTTAAGATTTTATTCTTTTACAAAATCTTTTTACAAAATTCTTCTAAATATGTGGTTCAATATTTTCATCATAATTCCACAACATCATTTTCTATGTGTGATTAATCTTTATGAGTAAATCCTTGTAATCCTAATGCATGAAACCATAACTTATAAACCTATTGAAAACCACAATTAATGAACTAACTTGTGTGAAAATTGTTCCCCACATAATTCCTTATGCGTAATGATTACATTAAATTTCATATATGATCAATGTTTATTATATAACTATTTTATTAAATCGTGTAAATTTTTGAAAATTAAATCCTCTCGTAATTTGTTCTTGGTTAATTAAGTTTTTATTATATCTAAATATATGAATATGTATTTAAAAATTGCACTAATAAAAAAATAATTTTCCAATAAAGTTACTAAATATAGTATATGTATGCATTTAACCATTTTATAATGAACAACAGACATCTCACATAGTTCCATGTGATCTTAGAATATGTAATCTCTTTTCTCATAATCATCCTTGTTGTTATCCAAAATCAGCACCACATTACTAAAAAACTATTTCTTCTCACATGGTCACATGATTAACTTTTAAAATATGTGTGAATAGTGTACGGTCTCAAACATATCTCATGGTTTTTTTACTTTATTATGTATTCCACCTATTATTTTTTCTTAAGACTAAAATTGATGACCTTATCAAGCGGCCAGATGATGCGCTTATTTTTTCTTCCATAATCATAGAGGTTATTCATAATCATTATATATAAACAACTCTTTTCATTATATATTTCAAAACCAAAAAATTATAAATCACAAAGAAATTCCTCAATCATTAAAATCATAATCTTGTAAATATATGTATGTTTTCTGATTGGAATTTTTTAAAAACCAAAACTTTCCAGATTCTCTCAATAGAATATATAAGGATCCTTTTGCAATATTTTTCATAAAAAAATCTAATTATTTTATGAATTATTTTTTATGTATTTAAAATTTCCTTAATTATTTATTTTTTTCATTAGGTATATTATATTTTGAAATAATAAAATTCATTTATTTGGATGCCAAAAGATGACTATATATTAGCGATGTTTTATGAAACATGTTTTTTTCACTAGTTAATAATGTTATGGTGTAATAATTATTTTTTGTATTTATTATGTTCCCCAAAAATGTAAAATTTCCAATATTTTATGGGGTTTCTATGAATTATATATCCTTACAATGAATTGGGGATGTTCTTTATCTAGTGATATAAAGGATATAGATGTGATTATCCCAATCCAAATAGGGTATAGAAGAGGTTTTCCCTTGTCCAATAGGGTATGCCAAATGTTTCCCCAATACTAAGAGGGTACATGGGATGTTTTACCAAGAATAAAAAGGTACAAAGGTTGTTTTCCCAATCCTTCTAGGTTAAATGAGATATTTTCCCAAGACTAATAAGTTACACATGTTGTTATCCAAATAATACAATATGATGAATGCCATAGTGATAAGTTATGAAATTGGATTTAAATTCATATATATAGGCCCCACATTTTCTCCAAAAAATTACTTTATATATTTATGATACACTATCATTGATCATGACGGATTATTTATGATTCCATACTCTTCATACACATGCCTATTATTATGAAAACTAATTATGCGAGTACTCATGTTTTATTGTTTATGATTTTTTTAGTATGATCTCATAAGTTGTGATAAATTAATCACACCCTTTTTATTAACTTATTCTACATTATGGTCATTGATTAATATATATCATTCTTCTTCTAATTTAACATCAAATATCACCCTTCCTTATACATATATTTACACATGTTGTTAATAATGGTTTTATGTAGGTTATGTGTATGAAGGGTTTGTCGAGAGAAGAAGTTTTCTGATATATTTAAGATATTTTAATAAATAATTTGATTGTGAAACTATTCTCCAAATACCCAACACAATTGAATTTTTCATACATTTATAAGTGTGAGATGAATTGAATGATTATCTAAAATTAGGTAATCTTTTTGTATGATATGTTTTTGTTTCATTATTGTACTTTGTGATTTCTAATACAATGTCTAGTTATAGATCATGATCCTCCTTTATATTTTCATAAACCATGATATCATTTACAAAATACAGAATTAACGGGACATTATACCGGTGGAAAATCCATCCATTATGATAATAAATATAATAGAGTTATTATTTTGGATGAATATAATGATCAAATACTCAAAATTCACATGACTACATTAAAATGTGGTTTTCGGAATATTTTTCACCATCAGTATTATATATTAGTTTCATCACATAATGTAATAATTAGAAAATAATATCACTCTATTTATCTTTCCAAATAATTAATCAATACATGGAAATAGGTATGTTTTCTTAGTGGTTAACATATTGAGATTCTAGTAATCAATTCTAATTTAGAGGCCTCAGACATCCATCCTTTAAAATTGAATCATCGTCTCCCATTTTAATATTATTGGTTGAATAAATCATTTTCCCTTATGATCCTATAACACAAATTTTAGTTCTTTAAACTCAGTAGAATTTAATTGATATGTTGAAAAAGATATGATTTTATTCCACAAGAGCAGTTATAAGATATTTCTACCAACAACTAGGGTGTTAAGAAAAAAAAATCATCAAGAAAACCGTAAAAATATGACTCCCTACTGAAGTAATATGACCATATCAATCTCTATTAAATTAATCAAATAGAAAATTACAAAACTAGTAAGTGATCGTGAAAAAATATTTTATAATATTTCATACTCATCTCATAACTAGGGTTACACTTATCTAGAAAGATGTTATTTTTATATTAGGGGAATGAAACAAGACTATCCATAGATAATAATGGATATTATATTTTTATGTAAACATCCAATTAATGAAAAATAGATAACTATAAATAATTATTCCAACAAAAAATAAGTCCCAAAAAATCACCACATTTTAAAATACAACAAAACAATGAAGGAACTTAATACCTTATAGTTTCATATTTCCCAAAGGGGTATAGAGATTCATCAGATGTGGAATCAACTCAAGAATTGACCCCAAAGATTCAATCAGCTTTAATTAAATGATGAAATGTGATTCACCTATGATAAAAAATTGTATGTCTATATATATGAATAAATAATCATTGTATATCTTATGGTTTAAAGCATTCCATTTGAATAATTTGGCACCAAATAACCCATATATAAAAGCATATATTTGGGTTCATGGTAAGATGAGAGTCTCCCTTAATCTAATGGTGATATCTTTATCCCTCAGATGCTTTTGTGTATTCTTGAGAACCTCTGGTAAATAGGAAACTAGTGTATAGGTATGAAGATGGTTCCCACAAAACACTATAGATTTCCCAAGTTTCAATATATATAATGACTATAGGGATTCCATGAAGATATATTTTTTGTCACTTACCACCCCACACTGAGGCATATTACATGTCTACACCCAAAGTGGTCCATTTGTGTAAGATCAAGGGGATGGTACATAAAATTGTTTCTACCCCAACTAGGTTCTTCACACTATCTCTTATAACTAAAATAAGAACTCCAAAACCCCTCATTGTAGTAAGATGTCCACCCATTCTAATCTAATATTCCATGTTAGTCTCATCTATCCCCACCTTTTCAACCACCTCTATATTTGTGTTCATAAAAATAAGAATAATCCTTGTCTGGATTTAAGACTTCAGTCCCATATTAAAATAGATATTTTCTAATTAGCAATTCATGAGGGTAATGTTATAGAGTTCAATAAACATGGAAATGAATTTAGAATATTCCATAATATAATAACTCATATATGGAACTGACAGAAGCTCCCTTTATTGTTCCACCCTTTTAATCTTTCGTCACAACTACCAATTAACCATTTCCATTAACATAGTTCCATGGAATTTATAGAATGTAGGAAACATAATCATTCCCTAGTTATTTTACTATGGAACATAGAATATATAGATTGAAAAAATGACATTATATTTTTCATGGTTCTTATGAAAATGAAATATAATTATATTTTTTCAAATTTTATTCATGTTCATGAGGTCATTGGTCACCCCATAATGAGGGTGTGTTATACATGGTTTTTTATTAGCATGATCCACCATCAAATAGTATCATAGATCGTTACACTATCCCATAAAAATAATTGTCTTAAAAACCAATTCTATGAAATGTGGATCCATATTTGTTTTTTAATATGGTGTGTTATCTATATCCCCTCTCTATAATTGAATGGAGACTTTATAATAGGAAAAATCTATAAATATCAAAACATAAATTCAAATTTATACATAATTCATCTCAAATTGAAAAAATTATAAGTGATGAAAATCTACACAAATTTCTATAAATGATTCACAAAAATATAAGTATTTTTTTTTAATTCAATAGGGTTAAAATATAAAAATTTACAAAATTTCACCACATTATATGATGTCATCACATAGTTTAAAAGAATATTCACTAACCAAGTGAGTAGCACTATGAACTAATTAGTCATAGTCACATGGCCACCAAAATGCCTTATAGACCACGTTTTAATACCATTTTCACTAATTTCCATCCCATTTATTCCCAAAACACTAATATTTCTCACAAAAAGCCTCCATGATGACCCTAAAACATATATTAAGACTAAATAATTCCAAACAATCTTGGAATAAATTTTATTTTATTACAGAATTTAATAAACACCCATTGTGACTTGAAGATTATAATGAAGAAGAGATGGCATGAAACATCCTATATTATCCACTCTAGCCCCCCATGTCCTGAAAAATACTACATTTACTCCCCCCCATAAGAAGATATTGCATTGATACCATTTGAAATGAACATTCCTAGGATGTCCTGACACATTACCCATCTCAGTTGGCCATAAGGATTGATTCTTTTTCCAGATTTACATGATCAAGAGACCAAAACTAGGTCATTAAATTCTATCCATAGGGGTATTATTTCAGCCTTAAATCAAATTAAATAGAATAATCATTCCATGTAGATATATAGAATGATTCAAAAATATGTTGGAAGTCAATGAACATTACTAAATAGAAGAAATAAACTACACTATATGAACATATATATAACACAACATAAATAACAACAAAATAACTAACATCACTCCATCATAAGATAACTAGGAATAAATTGACATCTTATAATACAATAACCAAAATATTATTAGGAAATGAATGGAAAATACAAAAAAACAAAAATTAAAACCATATAGAAGGTTCCCTATAATTCTCTGTAGGAGTAATCTCCATGGGACTCATAGTCCCCACATCACCATAAAGAGGACGAAAATCCAATATCAAAAGGCACCGTGACACAAAAAAACTTATTCTCTGTTACTTGAATAAGATATAATCATTTTTACAAACCCCCAATAGAATATTTAGGATGTAAATAAACCCATGTTAAGATGTTACTATGAATCCATAAAAAACATTTCAATTTTCAAATTGATAGTTCTAGTATGAAAATTATTAATTTTTGAAAAATATTTTTTATATTATAGTAACTAAAAGGGGAAATCCATCTTAATGATCCTTTTGTTTTTTTAAATATAAGACAAGTTCTAAGAAAAACATGACTAGTGAAACTATAAAATATAACCAAGGAAATATAGAGCAATTTTCATCATAGAATCCATGTAATAATGAAAATCATAACATATACAACATGTGGGATGTGATCTATTTCTTGGTAGGGTTACAATATATATGAATCACTTAGGTAACATTATCCAGTCCAGATAAACATTATACAATACTTAATTTTTTCTAGATCAATTGGTCTCACCTACAATAATCCATAACCAATGCACAAATTAATATTGAGTAACACCCATCTAGGTTACCCAAAACAACCAAATGTTTTCCACATTAAATCCAATATACTGTAAAATATAATGCCCTTATAATTATTCTAAGGATTATAAATTATTTAAACAACATTCATTTATCATTTCAGTTACTTAAATTTCCTTTGAAAATCTATTTCAAAATAGAATCCCTTATAGAAGATTTATTAAAATACTTTGATTATGTGTAATTTATTTAAAATAAATAACCAAGATAATCCACTACTCCACCTAATAAAAATTATAGAAAAACAAGGTTTGTAAAAAATCATTAATTCATCATTATTTGAATCAAAATATAAAAAGTTAAACCAACCACTAAAGGTATGTCAATCAAAAATTATGTAGAGACACATCCCTCAAATATGATATATACTCAACAACTTAATTACATTCCATAATAAAATGAATTATTGGATCCTATTAAGAGAATACCATTAGATATTCACATCAAAACCATACCAAGTCATGATATTAGAAATTATTGAGATCTGGGGAATTTATATTTGATTACCAAGGAGGAAAGTGGAATTAGAAGAAGAGGAAGAATAATTATGGATGGATATATCCAAGGGGTATCATTAGTTTACCTTGAATAATCAACTATAATAAATGATAAATCACTAAAGTAAAATAATAAAGAGGAATACATCACTGGGAGGAATTTTGGTTGCACATATGAGGTAAATAGAAGGGAGTTAGACTATAATATTACAAGGGAATGAGGATCATTTTATGATTCCAAAAAAAATGTCTTGGATGCATTGTATAACCGCATGGTCTGGTAATTAATACACACAATACTCATACCCAAAATGATGTAGCATACTTTTCCCTAGATGTCTCCATGGTTTGGTAAATTGTATGGAAACCATAAAATATATCTGGAAAACCCCTCCCCTTTTTCATGATCTAGGTCTATAGTTAGTATTATTTTTTCCCTAACCATGCATCGCAACACATTTTCAGAATTTTTTGTATTTCAAAATCATCAATCCAGAAAATCATGAGAAAAAAAACAAATAAATAATATTAAAAATTTAAATATATACTAGTGACATATAAGGAGTTACAATATATCTTCTCTAATCCCCATGTTTCAACATAGACATTAATCTATATTTCCATGTGGATAATATTTCTTGCTGGGACTACTCAACTATTTATAGTCCTAAAATTACCAATTATATTCTTAGTGCTCCCTATTTTTACATAAAACACATTCATTTTACATGTTAATATCATTTATTGATGCATAATCCTCTCTTTCCTATAAACCAATTTTATGTTATTTGAAGAACCTTTAGGATAAGTTAATAAGTTGTAAAACACCTGTAAATCTTCTAAAACCATTCCACTAATTTTTAATTATATTTTCCCCTAATTTCCTCTTATACACTACCTTTAGCTAAATCTACCACTTATAAAATTTTATCATATATTCATGAGTGATTCAAAATGATATATTCCAAAATAAGTATTTGTATGAATTTTATAACAATATATTTTAATAATTTCAATACAACATATTAAAAAATATCTTCATTTTCACATTGTTCTCTAAATAACATTCACCGAATGTTTCACTGATACATATTTTCAGTTAGTGAATTCACAACGTGGAAATGAGATATTAAAAAAACCATAATAAATTTTTACTCATTATAAAAATAATTTTATAATTTAATAACTTTAGTTTTTTAAATAACACTTTCCTATTTATATAAGCTCATGTGACATTATAATTTTTCTTCCTTCATCGTCAAATGTATGCGAACATAATCATATCTAAACAATAATTACAGTGAATCAATAATAAATAATATATTATTTAATTCATAAGTCAATTTAAATGAACTAATACAACCTTTTATATAAACTTGTGATACAACATGATATCCATGATCTTCTATCCATAATAGGGTACATCTTCTTTTATAAATGAGGAAAATATCCTTTGAAACTCCTTCACATACTCTATCTAAGTTCCCATGGATGGGGGACCACTTATTGGAATTGATATTTTCCATGTGATTATGTATTTTCTAGCTGAATTTGTATTCTAAATAATATTAAATGATGCCACTTTTTTTAATAATAATTAATTAATTAATTTTTAATTAGTTTTGTTTTTCCCTCTTCCATATATCCTTTCTCTTCAATGGTATATGTCACCTCCTAGTACACACTTGATACCACACATGGTGATCTATGTTTATCATTATAACACTTTATAATTACAGATATGTCCTTAACGACACTTTATTTCATGATTAGGATGAATGTCACTTATACATATTTATTTATTTATTCAATTCCGCATTAATAAGTGATATATACAGTGGATTCTTGTTTCTAAATGTTCATTCAGAACAATAATGGATTTCATCAAATCTTGTTCTAATTACACATCATATATTTGATTGTTCTTTGATAGAAAATGAATCATAAAATGAATTCTCACCATGTATTTTATCACTACTACAATAATGATACCTTTCAAAAAATTGACAGAATAATGTACATGGAGACAGTGTAATGTCTCACTCAAATTAATGTCGAGGAATGTAGTTGGTTATGGGAAACTAACAATTTGGTTCTAATTGTATTCCATGGATTCTTAGTAGTAATAATTTTGTTGATAATAATCATAATAACTTAATTTCAGACATTTTATTTTGGATAAACCATCTTAATTTTTTCCAACTCAATTATGAGAATATTCTCAATCATCCCTATTTCATCTATCTTGACCCGTCCCTCGGGGCCCGTGTCATGACTCCACCCATCCATCCTCCCAAAGGCCATGGGTTAGTGACTAGTGCTGAAGCCATCTACCTGTAAGTGGGAGGAATTATCATGAGTACCTGTACACACAACCACTTCCCATAAAAACTATAATGGAGAACAAGCATGATACTAAACAGACACTGAGAGTAAAATTAAAAGTCAAAGTAATGGTCTAGAATACAAACCCAGAAAAACACAATAAAAAAATAGTAAGTACAATATTGATGGAAAGTTGTTCACTGAAAACCCTGGTTGATGGGTAAGTATAAAGTAGATTCCAGAACATGTAAAATTATGTCATGCCGGCCTGGTCTCACTGGGCACCACTTAGTCCTAGGCGAGCAAGTCCACCGCCAAGTCCTCAGTTGTTTTCACCAGACACAACATGTACGGCCGAAGCCTGTGTAGGGGTGAGTAAACAAATACATAGTAGGGACCCAAAACCAATAAGGTAAGGCCAAAATGCAATCCAAAATAAATCCAAAAATCATTTCATGAAGTAAAACAAATCAAACCTTTTATAATCTTGAGTAGGAAAGCAAAAAAATATAGGTTGTATCATTAAACACCTTTGGTTGTTGGGGTACTCTTCCTTGATGAGTATCGTGGGTACGTTGGATCACACAGAGACTCTCCCCACCGAGGGTCTTCTGGGTCACACTGAGATGCTTCCCATTATCCTTGGATTGATGTGTACTCATCCCTAATGAGTACCGTGGGTATGCTGCATCACACATAACTCCTCCCCATTGTGGGAATGTTGGGCCACATAGAGACGCTTCCCACTCTAGCCATCATACTGAGGTACTCCTTCCTGATGTGTATCGTACCACTTCCAGGTCACACAGAGCCTCTCCCCACAATGGGCATGTTGGGTCACATAGAGCCTCTTACCGCAAGGCCATCATAACTACTCCACACAACGTCCCTTATCATCATTGTCTAGGTCTTAGTCAGTCATAGGATCTCCACACGTAGTGCTCTTATTCGGGGATAAACAAATACAAAACCCATTAATCATATTCAAATTCCATTAAATCTTCCTTAGATTATTCCAAAATTTCTTCCTCTCCACGACAGTTCCAATGCCACAAAAAGATCATAAAACTGATGACCGGATTGATAGATATTGGTGTTATAGTAAAAATGGGCCAGTTGCATCTAGTCCTGATCTAACCTAGTCATACCAACCCCACCAACCAGGCCCAACCCCTTTTGACTCACCCAAACCAACCTAGATTATTTCTGTTCTAGCCTAGTCTGGCCTGGCTAGCGTGATAGGACCATTAGGCCTCACGGGACCAAACCCAGTTCGGTCGAGGTTCCGGCCCACCTAATTGCCTGGAGACCAAGTCCCATCCGAACCAGCCTGCAACCAGTGGTCCAGTTTGTTCCCAGCCCAGGCCTCTCAAAAACCATGTGTTATCTTTCTGTACCAACCCATAGAAGCAGCTATCATGGAATATACAACGTGCCTCGTAGTGGCCCAACATGCACACCCTGGTTCAGCCCACAACAGACGGGCATGCCTCCCTTAGACTAGAAACCAAATTTAATCTGGTTCATTGCATTGTGGCCTATCGAATTCTGTCTTCCCTAGTGGTCCTACATGCTGTCACTAGACCGTGTTCCAGCAAGGTACCATGGACCACATGGTTTAGACCACCCAGCTGATGCGGACGATTGGCCACATCTTTTCCTCCAGCTATCGGCCTTTACAGGCGGCTCTTGATTCACCTCCATGACATGAGTCAGCTATGGCGTCTCCCTCAATGCGCCATCATGGGGATCAATCACCCACTGGTGGAGCCTTCCATGGACCACCGGGTCCTCTTCGGCGGTCCGTTCTTCATGCCTCTAGCTTACTGGGATTCCACCATCCCTACAATGGATTCTAAAACTCCTTGGAATAAACATAGTGGTTGGACATGATTAATGTACAAGAATGCATGAGGCGGAGGGGCTCAGGCCTTTTTCGTGTCGTCGCGAACCCTCCGCATTAGAGGTTTTAAAGAGCAGGGAAGGAGATTAAAGTTATAAAAAAATTCATCCCAATTAAAAGACTGAAAATAAAATCCCTTATAAGAAAATGATATCCTCATATTGATATGTTCATGGGTTGATCTATCATGGTAGATTTTTAAATAATAATAGGGAAAATATAATTACCAAAGGTGATGCCTAACGATGATGGAGTCCGTCATTGTGGTGGTCTGTCTGAGGGAATCCAGGATTTGTTATTTGAATCCATTGACATTTTTTGTGCACTGGCCCTATTTGTTGATGTGTACTGATATCTATAGCAATTCTCTAGCATTATTAGTTTGAGAGAAAAACATTCACCATCCATCATAGAAATTCCATGTTCTGATTCACAAACAATTTATCTCATTAAAAGATAATTGCATCGTAATGTTTCTATTACATTGCATTGCCTCATCGTTGTGCTGATTCATTCATGATCTATGGTGTCTATTTTTCTTTATTTAAAGAGTCCCATTAAAGGGACTGGTTGTTTCCAGGTCGGAAACACTGCTGTGCTGGCGTTCCACCTCTCAACAGTGAAGGAGAAAACTAAAATAACTTTTAGTTGGGTTTGTTTGCCTTCTAAAAAGTCATAAAATTATCATTTTCGAAAATCCATCTATGTTCTATTTTAATTGATTTCTAGGTTAGTCCATATTTTCTGATTTTAACGATTCCCTCATATTATTGGTCACAACACCAATTTAAATGTTAGAAAAAACCAACTGTCATGTTTATTTAAATGAACTAGAAATTGATCAAAATTATATTCTGGGCTCACTAGGCCTCAGAATCAAGTTTCATCAAAGTGTCTAGTCTCTAAATAATCCCATATAATTTAAAAACATCTTTGAATTTCTGAGACATTACATTACCCCCACCTTTAGACGATTACGTCCTTATAATCCAAAACAAGGGAAAACAAAAAAATTGGGGTACTGAGTACAAATCTTGTCCTCCTACCCCCATTTTCTCCCATTTAGATTCTCGTGCTGCCAATGAATTTTTACCAGAGGAATTAACATCAATGAAAGAACCTCTCCTGTCACTCCTATATCTCTACTGATAACTCTGCAAATATCGCCCCATCATTAATGTCCAGCTCACCAAAGTCGATGACGTGGAATGGATCATGCTTGTACCTGTAACACGTGTAAATCATCGTGCACTCGGTGCATTTTTGGTAAGATATCTAGGTGGTACACTACCTCTTCATCTATTTTTAGAATATGGAATGGTTTGATAAACCATAGAGATAACACACCGCCAAAACCAAATCCTTGAAATCCTCATCGTGGGGAGACCCGAACAAACAAATTGTTTCCTTCCTCGAAATCCAAGGGCCTATATCTCCTCTAATCATAATATTTATTCCTACTCTATCCATTCATCATCCGATCCTAGATAATATGTACCTTCTTATTGGTATCTCAAACCAACTCTGGACCCATGAGTATTGACTCCCCTTGGTCTATCCAGTATCGAGGTGATCTGCAAGGATTCCCATAGAAACCGTCAAACGGTTCCATGCCAATGGTGAAATAATGGATTTTTTTGTATGAAGACTCAAAAAGTGTTTGGTGGTCCTTGCAACTATGAAATAAATCAAGGACACATGCATGAAGAATGTCCTCCAAGGTCGGTATGGTCCTCTTCGTCTGACTAATAGTCTGTGGGTAAAAGTTGTGCTCATGTGCAGTTGTGTCCTAAATGCCTCTTGTAATATCTTCCACAGTCAGGGTTTAAAGTGATCATCATGGTATTATATGATCATCAAGAAAACATCGTGAAGCTGCATTACCTCCTTGATGTAGAGGCATCTCATTCCCTCTTCCAATCCCTGCTCCCAAAAAGGTAGGAAGTGAGCAGACATAGTGAGTCAGTCAACAATATCCCAGATATAATCATGGACCTTGGAAGTGCATGGTAATCCCATCATGAGGTCCATAGAAATACCATTCCATATAAATTTTGGTACCTCATGTGGTTGGGATAAGAATGATGGAACCTGATGCTCAGCCTTCACTTGCTGATAATTGAGGAGATGTGAAATGATCTCGGCCACCACTTTATTCATCCCTGAACACCAGTACTGTTGTCTAAGATCCTGGTATATCTTTTACACATCATGATATTCCCTTAATTGGGAAGTATGAAAGTCCCACAAAATATCCTCTCTCAATTCCACTGGTACTACTATGCATTATCAGAAAAGGATGATATGCTTCCCACCTATTGAAAATATATATGGAGCTTGTCCGAAGGATAAATGAGCACGTTGGGACCCACAATCAACATCCACAATGTGTGCCTCCCTAGCACACAATAATATTGGTGGAGTTACGACCATAGACTTAATGAATGATACTCCATCATCATTGAAGAGGGATATCTACACTGCAACTAGTTACTCTATCACCTCACTCAACAGCTACAAACCAGATCATTTAGTGAGCATGTCTTCCACCATATTCCCCTTCCCAGGAGAATGGACTATCTCGATGTCAAAATCCTATAAAAACACAATCAATCTTCACTTCCTAATTTAAACTCCTTCTAGAAGAAGACATTCATGAGTCTCTTTCGGTCAGAGTAGACGGTAAACTATTCAGCCATGAATTAGTGATGCCAAATCTTTACAGAAAAGACAATTGCTGCTAGCTCCATGTCATGGGTTGCTTCATTTTACTCATTCTACCTCAACTATTGTGAATTGTAGGTGATCAATCCTCACTCCTGCATCAGTAAATAACCCAATCTACTATATGATGTGTAACCAGAAACTAATTACCTGATTTCCACCTCTAGTACTATCAAAATTGGGCTACTCTTAAGTCTTCACCTTAGCTCCTTAAAACTGTGATTGAACTTCACCATCCATGTAAAGGGTTGCCTCTTCTGTGTAAGAGTATATAAGTGTTCTTATAATATTTAAAAGATAGGCATAAACCTCTGGATTTATCCAACCAACCAAACGAAACATTGCACCTTAGTCATGCTCATGTTTGGTTCCCCATCTTGAACTACCTATATATTCAATGGATCCACTGCAACTCCAGCCTCTGAGATACGGTGTCCCAAAAAGTGGATCTCTTAGATCCCGAACTAGATCTTCGAGATCTTTACATAATGTTTGTGCTATCAGATTGTATCTAGGACTACCCATAGGTGTGTATCATTCTCCTATTCTGATATCGAGTACACTGAGATTTCATTAATGAAGACCACCACAAAATGATTGAGGTAAGTTTGGAAGATCTTATTAATGAGTCCCATGGACACGGTTGGGGAATTGGTCATGCCGAAGGGCATCACCAAGAACTTCTAATGGTCGTACCAAAATCTAAAGGTTGCATTTATTAAATCCTCATCCCATACCCGAAGCTGGTGATAGCCATATATGAAGTATATCTTTGAGAAGAACTTCTCTCCTTTCAAGTGATCAAAGTGTTCATCAATTATTAGAAGTGGATAATTTTTCTTCATGGTCACCATGTTCAGGCTCCAGTAGTAAAATCATAGCCTCAAGCTTCTATCTGCCTTCTTCAAATTTAGCACTGGGGATACTCATGGTGAAACGTTGGGCCTCAATAAACCCTTCTCCTGCAAGTCCTCCTACGGTACCCTCAACTCACGAAGCAGTACAGGAGACATATGATATTCCAGTGCGGATATTAGTGCCATATTGGGGTAAATATTTATGCATAAATCTACCTGTCTACAAGGAAGTAGTCCTGAATCATCCTTATATAATATGTCTTCATACTCATAAACCACTACATGAAATCTCAGACTCCTCTCATCCACCGCACCAAGGGAGAGGCTAGACAACTGGTGAGTAGTCGGCTGTAACTTCCTCTTAAAAATCCCACCCTACATTTCAAGAGTTCACTTCTCACCAGTGATGGAAAATTTGGTCCCATGTTTGTAAACATGTCATACTTTATGACTAATACAGTAAGTCTAAGCATGAAATATGAATAACTAGTCCATACCCAAGAGGACCTCGTAAGTCCTTGACACTAATACTAGGAGATCACATTGGAAGCCCTAACCTTTTAGATTATGATCACACTTCACACACCAATTTGAAATGGTCAAATCCCCTCCCCCCTGAATGAGTCTCTAATCATAAAAATCAAGCCAATGGATCCACCAGAATATCTGACCCTCAAACAAGGTCTGTGGAAGGGAAAGGTTGATTAGTACCTGTGTCTATAAGAACTAAAACTAGTTTGGGGATTACATAGATCGTACCTCTAATAATCTCCAGAGAATCATGGACATAGGACCTCACTACCTGAATCTGATCTCGACCCTATCCACTTTCCCCCTAAGGTTGTAGTGGACCACTTGGGGGTGGTGGTGGTAGTACATCAAACCATCACCCACTTCCCACTGCTCATCCTCCTCCACTTCCATGTTTTCCACCCTATCGACCTACTCTCTTGAACCTATACCTTTTCCTTGGAAGTCTCTTGACCATATGATGATCATCTGGGTGGTGGTTTAGGATGTCACGAGCCATATGTACCTTACCACCGCACGTAAAGAAT
Organism: Viscum album; assembly: GCA_963277665.1. NCBI lineage: Eukaryota > Viridiplantae > Streptophyta > Magnoliopsida > Santalales > Viscaceae > Viscum > Viscum album. The sequence continues at coordinate 686,568,640 of OY728119.1, read as the reverse complement.
ATCCTGGATCCCTTCCGACTCCCTATGCCCTGGTAGCCCCACACAACCGACCCTGAGTCCTAGGATATTCCCCTGAAATACTTGACGCTCTTAGGTCCCCACTTCTACTTTGTACTTCTCACCACTAAAAAATATTCTGCCTCTTATCTATTGGATGCTCCAACTATCAAAAGGGTCTCTATCTGGAATCTATCCACATGTAGGGCTTTCTCTAGTTCCCCAACATGGGTAGGGATGCTGAGAGACACCATTTAATCCTTGATATCCTTGCTCAGTCCTGGCTTAACGGATTGGGAAATGATGAAAGTGTCACATACCATATCTATATAGTAGAGAGAAATCACAATGAACCTCACCGAGTACTCTTCTACTATCATGCTACCCTATTGTAGGTGTAGTTGCTCTTGTATGCATACAGAGCGCAACACCACAAGGAAGAAATACTCCCTGAAGAGGCTCTCAAAGTATGTCTAGGTGAGGGTTGCATCAACATGTGTCAAGATGGTCAAGATCCAATGTATCCCTGCTGATCTCTAAAGAAGTCTCACAACCTAGATCTCCATCAGTTCAAGCCTCATCTTTACTAAGAGAAGTCCCACATCACTACCTCTAACCAGTCCTCAGCAACCTGAGTATCTATCTCTCCCCTGATCCTAGGAGGTCTTTGTCTCTAAAAATTGTTCAAGGAATTGAGTCTGTGTACTTCATCCATCAGTAACATCGGAAGTATTTGTTGATTTATGGGTGGTGGTAACACTGGTGCACAACCCAATAAGGACATATCAATCACTAGTCCATAAACCAATTCCACATCACTAGGTGGGTCGTCCTAGCGATTGCGTATTATAATCATGGATTGTCATCCATGTGGAGGCGTCCTGAAATGGTTCAGTATGGACTACGATCAATAAATTGTACATAGTTAGATGAATATAATTTTATAATAACAGTAGGAAAACTCAATTCGTATATGATGCATAAAATTGTTGTTTTTTATTTATAGAGCCAAAAATTAGAAATCAAGGTCCTGGTGTATGGATGTGTCAGTCGCTGCACCATCACTGCACTCCCTGTATATAAAACTCTAACTCAAAAACATTTAACATTATTTCCCAAAAACAAAACTGTATTGTACCAATCTTTGAGTAAGAACTGACCACATGTAATACCACATTGTGAAAACCCATCCCTCGGGTCCCATGTAGTGACTCCCCTAAGCTCGCCTCCCAAAGGCCATGGGTAGGCAACGAGCGATGAAGGCGTCAAACTACAAGTGAGAGGCATTTTTCTGAGTACATATATACACACACACACAACCCCATAAAATGGAAACTGTAAAAGAAAATAGGCATTCTACTAAATAACCACTGGGAATAAAATTATAACTGGAAGTAAATAGCCCATAATAAAAACCCAACTGAATACAACTACTACTAGATTAAGTACAAGATCTATGTCAATCCATCCTCTGAAAACCCCTCATGATGTGTAAGTTTATAGTAGATGCTGAAATCCATAGAATAACGTCATGACTGACTAATATCATTGGGGACCACTTGGTCCGGGGCCACCAAGTCCTCCACCATGTTTTCTATCATCCGCACTAGACACAACATGTGCGGGTGAAACTTGTGTAGGCTGAGTAATAAAAAACTCAGTAGTGACACATATCCAACAAGGAAATACCAAAAATCAATCCACAAGAAAACCACACAACATGATGATGATGCAAGACAACTCACACCAGGTATAATGAAGAATAGGTTAGTAAGACCATCTGTCATATCACTAAACACCATTGACTACTTGGGTACTCCTCCCTGATGAGTAACATGGGAATACTCGGTCCCACATAGCCTCTCCCCACTGTGGTCCTATCAAGTCACACAGAGCCACTTCCCACTAGTATTGAACTGTTGTGGTACTCGTCCCAAATGAGTACCATTGGTAAACTTGGTCACACACACCCACTCCCCACCATGGGCCTATCGGGTCACAAAGGTTTCTTCCCACTTTTGTCCATTTTACTGATGTACACCTTCCCGATGAGTGTCGTGGGTCTACCGAGTCACATAGCACTGATACCCACTGTGGGCCTACTGGGTCACACATAGACTCTTCCCACTGATCCATTGTATCTGATCCACACAGGGGTTCTTCATAGTAGTCTTCCAGTCTCAGTCTGTTGTAGGATCTCCACATGTAATGCACTTGATTCTAATGGAAACCAATACTCAAGACATTATTCATATTACAAAATCTATGAAAGCCTTCATATATTATGGAAAATATATGCCTCACCATAAAGGTTCCAACACCATAAAATGATCACTAATAATATGCTTAATGTGGGGGATATTGCCGTTTTAGTAAACCGAGGGTGGTTGCGTTCAGGCCCGGTCCGACCCGGTCGGACTGACCTGACCAATCATGATTTTGGTTCCCGTATGACCTGGCCCAATTCGACTGAACCTAACAGAACTGGTTTGGTACTAGTCCAGTCCAGTCTGGCTTGGCAAGTAGGTTAGGCCCAATGGGCCTGGGTTGACTTGGCCTGGTTCGGCCAGGGGTCCATCTCGTCGGGTTACTCAAGGACCCGGTCCCATCCAGCCCAGCCCACTAAAGGATGGATGGTTTGTACCTATCCTGGGATGCTTGATGGCCCAATTTTTTTCATATCTCATCATGGGATACGTAGAAGCCCTGAGTGGCCTCTGTAGCAGCCAGACTTGAGAGCTCAGGTGAGGCCTACAACAGCAGGGCATGCCTCCTTTAGCCCAGATGCTTAATGGCGCCCGGTTCGGTGCACTATATCTAGGTGAAGCTGTACCCCATTGTGGTCCTGTATGTAGTCATTGGATCATGTTCTAATGACGGATCTTGGACAGCATGGTGTGGACATCTCAACCTAACTTTTTTGTTTGGTCGTGTCTCGTCCTCCAACCATTGGATGCGACATCTCCCTCGATGCGCCATTGTTGACCGGAGCCTCCCACTCACTGCTGCTGCTATAGGTGTTGCTACCAGTGGAGCCTTCCACAGACCACCGGGTCTGCACCGTTGGTCCATTCTTCGCGTCGTCTATGCCTCTGGCCTCCATGGGTTGCCACCTTCCATACAAAGGCATAAAAAACTCCTTTCCATCCACTTAGAGGTTTTTCTATGAAGAACTAACACTAACACATGAGGATAATGGGCTTGGTCCTAGTTTGTGTTAACCCGCACCATACAGGTTTGCGTTCCTAAAACACAGGGAAGGACATTGATCTTCTATTAAAATTAATCACAATGCAAAGGGCCAAAAAACACCCTCTTGCAAGAACAATAAATTCACATATCAACTGGTTCATGGGTGGATTCATGTTTGTTGTTTTAGAAAGAAGAAGGGGAAACTCCTTTTTAAAAATTCAAACACCTACATGTGATCGCATTCGTCACTAGGGAAATTTGTCCGTGAAAATCCACATTCCGTTATTCAAATACATTGGAGTTCATCACACACTGATCCCATTATTCGATGAGTGAAAAAGTATCTAGATATTTGACTATGTTCATCATTGGAGAGAAAAACATCCATTGTCCGTCAGAGAAATTACATTTTCTAATTCTCCAACCAGTTATCTCAAAAAAATAGAAACATGTTGCAATGTTTCTATTACAATGCCTCTCTGCATCATTATGTTGTTCCATTAATGAAACCACGTATCTGTACACTATAGTTAAAGTGTATCAATAATGGGTGTTGTCTCCATCTCATCTCTACACTATAGTGAAGATGTGCCACTGCTCAATGGTGAAGTAATGAAAATAAAATATCTTTTATGTTTTTTTATTTCTCTACTGAAATTTATTAAAATTATCTTTTATAGTTGACCCTCACTGCTCAAAGATATGTCCTTTCAAGGGGAGTCTCGGCATTATGAGTTCAACAGTTCCCTTGGATATTTGATCCAAGATGAGATTTCAAAGCTAAAAAACCATCATGTTTAATCATTTAAACAAACTAAAAAAGTAAAAAATCCTATTTGGGATCACAAATCCTCAAAATCAAGTGATGTTAAAGCATCTGATCTCGAAATAATCCCATATTATTTAACAAAATTCATGGAATTTGTGGGACATTACATTATCATTTCATATATTGAATCATTCATGATGGTTCTTCAACAATTTTAAGTACCAACCAACAATCTAAATCAATTTACCTATACTTTTATTTGTGAGACCACTTAGTCATGATTCTATATTTTCCTCCTCAATGTGTATTAGGCCACCACAAATTTGTTTTTCTTTGAAAGAATTCATTCATGTTCTTATTTACATATCTTACAACTGGTGATGGTTTTTTATTCCTTTACATTTTCATATATTATCTCAATGATGATACTAAATATAATACATCATTAGACCATTATATACAATTAAATTCCTTGTTCCCCCTATTTATAAAATTCTACTGAATCTATGTCTCTATGTACCGTATTATTATCCCTTTAATATTTTCCACCATTCATATAGGAATTATGTTTTTATTCATATTAATTCTATAATTTTTCCATACATTAATTTATTTCTATATGAATTTGAATTTTAGAAATAAATGATATCTTGAAAAACTCTTACCACATGTAGTCATGCTTCTATTATAATAATAGTGTATTTTTTTTCTTCTAATGTCATGCTATTAGGATTCAATACACACATCTATAATGTGTCCCACAAATATATAGTAGTAAAACCTTCATTCCTCCTTTATTTATAGTATTTAACTTTTATATTTTAAAATAATATATATATTTTCCACTAGTTTTAGATTTGTACAATTATTTACCCCACTTATTTTGGATCCCCTATAAGGGATCTCTAAATTTCTTTTTTAGGAGTTATACATTACTTCAAACTTTGTGATCTCCAATTACATATCCTATATATGGGAATAAATATCCCCTCCTAAAACTATCTTCTATTAAATAGTTTATTTTATCTTCATAGTATGATTAGGGATATATAAAATTAGTATTAATCTGCTCATCCTTATCATTTTTAGTTACACATCATGTGAAATATCTCATGTTAATTAACTTCCTGTCCTCATATTTATATACATTATTTTGATGGATTATATCAATTCCATATCTTTATTTTATATCTCTTATTATATATAAAATATCTACTGTGAAAATATATTCCAATTGATAAAATAATTCTAATTGAACATCATTTTCATCTATGGATTTGATATCATTCAAGTTACATCATGATCACTCTTTGGGTTGATGTATTTATTTTGAAATCACTTTCCCATAAAATATTGAACCATTTCCTTCTCAATTGGATAATAAAAACATAATAATTTATATAAATTATCCCAAAACAATTAACATTATATTTAACAAAAGGAATATAATTTATCACCATGATTGGAGAGTCTATATTCTTAACAGTCTTCTACTTTTAATACCATTTTTCATTTCAATTTATCATGGAGAAATTGTCTCCTTATTTGTTCAAAAATATCTTATCATCACTAGATTTTAAATTTTCTATTAAGGTGTCTTACATAACTACATTTATTTATACTATTTTAATGTTTATTTATTTTATGTTTTTTCATGTATCAAAATTACCTAATTAATTGTATTCTTAAAAAAGTAAAAATAAATAATTGTGTTAATTGTGTTCAATGTATCCTTATAACAAACTCAGTAATGGTGTATTCCCAAATTAGTATCTCAGTATAAATATTTGATTATATAATCCCAAAAATAATATATGAAATAATAACCCACTATTTTATAGTAATCAATGTTATTTATTATTAATATCTTTAGATTAATATTTCAATTGATTTTTGTTAAAAATACAAAATCCAATTTAATGATTGAGATTAAAATCAGAATTTATTATCTGAAGCAACACATAGAATATCCATGTTTAATGAATTCACCCTAAGAGGAGTGTGAATTAGGGTGTCATTTAATTTGTTTTTTCTTTTAACCGTTGTTGAAATATTGATCTCATGTGATAAGGAGAAAGTTTTTATTTTATTTCCCCTGATTTCACTCTCACTAAACTAATAAAGAAATATATAGATATGTAAAGAACAAGACCAGATTATTTTACATAGTACATTTGAAATGGGTTATGTCGAAGGAGTTTGTAATTGTAATATGATGATGAAACAAAATCCACTAATATTTACATGTTCTAGGTATTCAAGATCTAGTCTTGGTATCATATTAGAAATGAAAAAATAATTTTCAAATTCTTAATTATGGATCCCAAACTCCCTAGGTTTAAATTCTATTCTTCATATTCATACAAGAATCCAATGATGGTTTTGAGTGTTAATAGATTTTAGGGTCTCTTCTAATATTTATATACATGTTGGTACCCTTCGTATTAGTATAGTAACATAAATCACATAAACATACTTGTGTCTAGATATGATTCATCAATTATTCATGCTAATTGTTCTTTGAATACTCCAGGGAAGTGAGGATCAAATTTATTTCCTTCTAAATGAATACATCAAGATTAATACCTCTTCCAGATCAATATTATTTGACAATGGAATAACAATTTTTTTTAATATATATCATCCAATTCAACATATAATTATAAAATTATATCGTTTTCCTAATCCTTATACAAATTAATTTGATATGATCAGTGATTTCCTTTCCTTCTTAGATCTACAATATTCATCTTCTATAAAAAATAATATAAATAACTATATAACATGTTTTATATCTTAATGAACCTCATATGTTCAATGATCCTCAATCTAGATGTGTGTCCTTCAAATAAACTATATGTAGAAATGAAGTTATTTTCCTATTGATTCTTTTATCTTATATACAAAAAAACATGTATCTAATATTCCACTCATCCATTTCATGAAATATTGTTCCCTGATTTAATATATTATTCAAGCCTAGGCCCCTATGTAAATGGTTTATTTCAACAATACATTCTATAATCATCAAATATTTATCCATGTTTCCCACACATTTACATATATTCAAATAAGCATAATTAGTCGATTCAATACATCCAAATCATGAGATAACTCATTCAATTTTAAATTTAAAATTATTCTTTAATATTATTTTTAAATCACATTATCATTTAATATTTTATTTTTTTATGATGTGACATGCCTATAATTTAGTTATATTATTGACTGATAATAAATTAAATGTTGTGATCCATTAGTCAACTATCAACCAATAAAATATTCATAAAATATCATTTAACCATTTGGTAAAACATTTATTCAAAATACTCAAATAATCCCAAATTTGAATCGTTTTTTTGAATATATATGGCTTTATAAAATATAGATCATTCACTTTTATACATAATAAATTCCATAACACTTTCTTAGATAAAACAAGTCATGTGTGGATATAAATTTTTCTTTTTTTGTGAAGAATATGAAAATGGGATCTCTTTGTGCCATAGGATTTCTCACTCACTAAGGGATTGAGATTAGAGAAAACATATTTACCAATTTTTTACATGGTGGTGTGAAATATCCATTGGTAATAGTCAGTTTATTTTACAAATTTTCAATTAAGAAGATTTATACAACCATAAAATGAATTTTTTATAGATTTATATACATTTTTGGCATTAGTAAATGATTTTTGGGAAATAATAATGTATCTAGGGGGTAGACAATTTTCTAGGATTATATTTGAATACTTATGGATCTAAAAGGAATTCAAGAACAAAATTTATAGCTATTTAATGTTGGAATAAGTTGTTTCAAATTTCATGCATTTTGAGTCCAGGTGAACTGTATGCATGTTCTAATTTGTTAATTCTATTATCTATATAAAAAAACTCATGTGATCAACCTATTATATATAAAAAATCTTTTTCTTTGAGACAAACATGGGAAATCAAGGTATTTATCCTCTTATTAGGGTGACCAAGTTAGGGGTTTATATTAAAAATATCCCTGTGAATCTTCTCTTTGACACCAGGAGGGGGAGAATAACTGAGTTCTAAACGGTCCCATGATTCCTGAATAACATACTTCCAATGTAGTTGACATCCTATGAACAATTATTAATGTGATTTTTGTGTAAAAAAACAAATGAGAGGAGGAAATATATCCATACATAGTCCCTTTTATTGGATCATGGTTGTGAGAAATAAAACATAAAATAACAAGATACATGGTTTCCACATCACCAATGACTCCATATATGAGTGACACATCCCCAATAACTCTTTACATGGGAGGAACATTTCAACACTCTCCACATGCCATCTAACTAAGGAAATATTTTCTTATGTATTATACATGGTTTTAGTTTTTTTATGTCGTATGCTTGTGTTTCATTTCACCTTTGTCTTTTAATTGCATACCGTTCACCTAGGCCACAAACATAGGAACCAATATTACAAGGTCTCACACCTAGGATCCAATTAACACACTTCTTTATATCTCGGTGACACATCATCTATGTCCTATAAACGAATATTAAATTCATAGTAATACAAAAATATTACCTTTTCCCATGTCATCTACTAGGAAGATTTAAAATGGGTCTTTATATCTAGGTCCCTTCTAATCTTTTCTTGCCACCTATTTTATGATGCATGCTTCCTTGAAATTTGATATTAAACTGAATGGATTGGTCATGAAATATGACATTAGACTATAAAAAATGAATAGTGTATAACATGATTAATTTTAACCCAGATACATATGATGCCTATATCAAGTTCAAATGTATCACCCAATAATAATATTTTCACTCTAATAATGTATATAAAAAATCCTTCTATATTAAGATATATTCCCCATAAATCATTACATTCATCCATGTCGAGTTATAAACCGATATGAGATAAAAATCCATATATGTTCCTCCTTATAGGAGTAATATACAACTATATATTCTCTTGTTTAATAATAATAAAATAGGATAACCCATAAATGGAATGTATCACATTAGTATTACATAATTAACGTGACTTAATATACTTATCATGGTGTCTTAAAATTTATTAACTCATGATTATCCTTAGGGTTACTAGAAATAACATCAACTAATTCATATGTTATGTTAAATCATAAATCAAAACTTCAATATAAGAACCAAAAAACCAATTTATAGGTTCCTTTCAACTATTAGTCCACTATTTATGACTATAAACAACTTATATGAAGTCAATGATTTATAAACTTAAAAGTCGTGAAAATTTTCCTTTTAAAATATAATTATAATGATCAATGTATCCCAATAAGAACCATCCCACTAAATTGTTTTGGATTATATTCATATGTATAAGTAGAAAACCCCTCTTCTAGGCTTGATCCTAACTAAAAAAATGTCTTTCCTCCTTTCATATGATCCAAATTCAAGCATGGATGAGGAATGATTTAAAAGTTCATACTGATAAGGAATAAATATATAGAGTGATAAAATATTTGTAGCATATGATAGATATTACATTCCCCACATATAGTTTCCCATTAACATCATAATTTTATTCAATCAATTTCATTATGGTAAATGGCATTATTACTATGAAGGTTTCATAGACATTTCTTATATCTTTAATTGTTTCATGCAAAATGAATCCAAATCAAAAATGATATAAGGTATCCAAAAATTCGATTAAATGATGAAAATCCTATTGATTCATTGGTTTGTCTTAGTGACCACATTCCATTGTAATTTAGGTCCTCATTGTAACACCCCAAGCTTCCACAGTACGTTTCCCTTTGAATGATGCAATAGCTTTCATTGTACGCAACATGGTGTTTTAACACAACACGGCCACTCAAACTAGCTATTACGAATAGTAATACCCACTTCTCGATATTTTATAAATTTTATTTTTCAAAATTGACTTCATTATTGAATTTGTAATATCAAAATTATCTTATAGTGTTTTTTTTTATTTTTCGAAAACATTCAAATTTTTGATGAATAATGAAAAAAATTGAGTTATTATTTTAAACCGAATTTTTTATTTAAATAATTATTTATTTTATTTAAATTTATTTTATGTAAAAATAGATACATAATACATATATTACTTCAAGGTAATTCATTGGAGTCATTTTATATTAATATTATATGTATAAAATTTTATTTATCTTTTTATCCTCTTTTAACCACCTACTGGGCGCATTTTCAAATTTGCATAAAACAAAATTTAACTACTTATTTAAATTGAAATTAAAAAATCCGTGAGACACAGTTGATATTAGTATTTAAAATTTGGTTCAATAAGTTTAAATAATTTTTGGATAATAGTAACTTTTGAATTTTATTTACCAGGGTTAAATGTAAATAGGATAATTAGAGGTAAAAATTATACAATTATTACCCAAACACATGTCCTAATACAATTGCATAAATTTATTTTGATCAAAATAAACCTTAGGAATAATGTATGATCCTTTTGGTCAACATGGATTTGATTAGTACAATTATTAATATTTTATTTCAAGAAGAGTTAAAAGTGTTAAATTCAATGTTTAATAACTAAAACACTTTTAGTATAGGGTTATTCATAAGATAAGTTCATACATAAAGATTAATTTGAAAGATAAAAATATTTACTACATAAAAGTATATTATTTATTGTTTTTAGACATTAAATAATTAAATATATGTATGTGACAATGATGATACAGTAATTACCATTTTAATGAAAGGTTAAAATAATTGATGTTATAAATATCCCAATAAATGTAAATTGAGACATTTTGTGAATTGAATTAATTATATAGAATAATATGACATGTTTGGGTTGATTAAATGAATTTTTTTCAATGTAATAATTTTTTTATGACTTCTGTAACAATCATTTACTAAATAGTGTCAAAATAGACATAAATGAGTTTTTAAAAAAAAATACTATATTATTAAATGATATAATAGTCCTAAAAATATAAGTTTCAGCCAAAAGAAGTATATAATAATAGATATATAGTTAATTAACCACTTGTGTTTATATTGTAATTTTATTGTAAGATTATTAACTATATAATATAATAATACTAGAATACATGGTAAAAGTTAAACTATTAAACTAACAGTTAAATCTAAAAGATAAGGTCAATATGGTGACCTAAACATGTAAAACACATATTATATGAGATTACTTCTACCCATACCCACCTTATACTCTAAATAACTCATTTTTGAGCCATTATAAATAGAATACAATTGTATAATAAAATAATATTTCAAGCTTTTCCTGATATGATCCTCACCTCTCTTATAAAAGTGTTCTTCCCCTTCTCTCAAAATCAGACCCCCAAATACATTTGTATCATCCATCCACTTCTCAAATATCCTCCCAAATACTCTAAATTCAACATAGAGGACTTATATTGATCATAAATCCAACCAAAGTATCCCTTTTGATCAACTCGTAAGGAAACACCTGAAGAAGAGATAATAATTTCACCACCTCTTTCAAAGTTCTTTTTTTCTTCCACTTCCTCTTTATTTGATTTTCCATACCAAAATAAACTCTCCAGTAACATATAAATACTTTGATGTTATTATAAGTATGTTACAACCATATTCATTATTCTATCCATCATATTAATGGAAAGTCACCATACGTGTGTACGTATGGCTTACCGGGCACATGTCGTGGTGTAGTTTGTTATTTAAACACATCATTATTTGGATTGGTATAATAATGTGTATAAATGATGTAAATAATAATTATAAAATTTTAATTATTCTTTAGATATGATATACTATTCAATTACTTACAATTTCACCATAAATATAATGACATTTTTTCTCGTGCATACGTACAGATTACTATCTTCACAAACGCACTGAAATTCATTTCCCATCAAAAAATTCATGAATAATTTTTATTTTATGATTTAAAATAATGTTTAAAAACTTAATATCATTATTAATAGGAATAATATACATCCTATCCATGTCAAACAATAATTTTTTAACAAAACATATAAAGACAAATGAATAAGTTAACACCTAAAACAATGATATTACGGAAATATTATTAACAATGAAAAATTAGAATATCATATATATTGTCATATTAATGTTTGTGGTTTTTTTATAATTTAAAAAAAATTATTTAACTATTATACCATAGGTTAAGATACCCTTTATCTTGGAAAAGTACAAGGTAAGGGGTTTTCATGTAACTTTTATTGCAGTGTGATTCGTGCTATATTGTCACTATTACCTTTTGTTTGGTGTATGTACTATCCATGATTGTCTTTTTTGTGTAATATACATTAATTTATGGGTATTTCCAATGTCATTTTATGATTGTTCTTTCATGGGGTGTATATTTCGTAAGTTACCAAATTGGTAAGGGGATTTCAAATTTCAATTTCCACTCATTCGGTTTTAAGAAAGCATCATTTATTAATTTACTACAATATTAAGCGTGAAATCACACGTTATTTACTTATGTAGTAATTTCCACTTCCCTTTGTGTTTATATAAATTTTACACACTTAATAACTCCATTTATAAATTTTCTAGTCATCGATATGATCTTGATAAGTGTAATTTTAACTCAATTTCTCTTCATTGAGTTAAGAATCCAAGTCATTAGTGTTGTTTTTACAAGAATATGTGTGAATGTAATGTGATTGATTTACACTAAATATTCAATCATATTGATTGTATTTATATTTTTCAAACATAATTATGTCTATTATTTATATTTCACCCAAGGATACTTTCTTTATAAGAGATTTCATCTCAACTTACATACCATTGGGACTTAGTTTTTTTATGTTCCAATTCACTTTTATATGTGGTATATACTCTACTTTGACATAATATATCATGAACACCGTTATTCTCTTGATATTATAATGTTTTTATTAACTCGATTATTTATATTTAAGTGTCTCTAATTTGGTTAAGAACTCTATCTAAAATGTCATTTTAAATGTATTAAAGATTTACTCATATAAATATTTCTCATTAATGTCCTTGTTTTAAAAATGGTGTAAAGGAGTTATTTATTTGGACAGTAATGTTATAGAATTAAAATTCCTTTTAAATGTTTTAAATTTCTATAGAACACTTTGATTAAAAAATCTATTTTAAATGACTTCTTGATAAATGGTGATATTTTTAAATGTTTTCATGAAAAATGGGGATATTTCTCTCAAATAGTTTTGATGATTATTTTCATATACGTAAATTTTATTCATTATTCATGATTGTGGTTAATTTATTATAATAAATTATTATATATTGTTTTGAATGTGTTATGTTTGATAGTGGATGATCTATGTTTATACCATTCATGGATTGGTGTTAAAATATTGAAATTTAGTCTGCTAGTTTTAACACAAATGTTTAGATTATGTTTCAACCTTTTTATATGATGAATTCATTGGACTTAGTATGTGAGGGTGGAGCCCGATATAGCTTTATGATGCATCGGTATGTCTCATTATACAAACTAATTTCTTGGAACAAGGATTTGACAATATCTAATTTGAAGTCTTGGCATGAGGCATTGAATCTATGGTTATGATGTCTGGAATTGTGCATTCCATTAATATAAAATTGGATATTGATATTTCATGTGATTATTTAACAAGTATAATATCCATGTGAATAAGTAAGTGGAATTATTTGATTTATATTTTCCATATTATGCTGATTTTTAAGATTAAAAGGTTTATGTTTTAGTCTTATATATTGCCTTAATTATTTATACTCATTTATAAAAGTTTCTGTAATATTTTTATCCTTACTAATCATCTGAGCTCACCCATTTCTATGATTTATTTTTTCCAGGATGTGAAGAAGTATTTTATAGTTTACCTTATGGGAAATGATAAGGGATATAACTGTGTTCAAAGTGGATAAAATGCTGGTATAGTTATTATTTCATGACGTAATATAAAACTTATGTATGTATCTAGTACATCCAAGGCTACTAAACTAAAAAATCTTTCATGACTTGATCTCTTACGATCATGCCAATGTTAAGTAATAATGCACTGACTCTGGGTAACTGGGTTCGGGGCATTACACTCATTAAGTCCAAAATTATGGGCATAGATTACAATGGAAATTGGATTCACATTATTATGATGTGGACTATTATATTATATTCTCAATAAATTTAATTTAATTTTATGAAAATATATATCCTCGGTATGTAATAATAATTTTACAGTTTAACTATTCCATTAAATACATTAATACTGAAAGTAATATGATGTGACATTATTATTATGTTGTAGTCCAATCAATATTCTTATTCAAGAAATAGGCTAATTTATCATTATATATTTTCTATTTTTAATCCTTTGTATTCATGTGGTAATCTCTATCATTGCACCGTGACCAAATTCAAGGATTCTAAAATCCAATAATTTATCTAAAATCACAATTCTATCATGATGGTACATGTTGTACCATGATAGTAATGAATTTAATCTTCCAAGATCTTGGTATACTCTTACACCTAAAAATTTGTGATTTAGTAACTTCCTTTACATCAAAATTAATTTCCACCACCATATTAATTTATTGATATGAAACCTCCTCTGAATCATGAAATGTAATATTTCATAAAGGTGTTATATTTAATCATCAATACACCATAATAATTTTTCCAATAACTTCATGAATTATCGTACTTCTTCCAAAACCTCTGTTGGGTAGAGTAGATAATGTTTACCTATTCAAACTATACATATCCACAATTATTCATGAAATATCTAATTTTTCTAAATTCTCTCCATGATAGTAAACAATCATCCTATTATTTATACACAATCCATGTATGTCAATGTTACTAATCCTTCACTATTATGGGTAGTCTGGATATATTTGAAACACTAAAGTCATTCTAAAAACATCTAATAATTGTTTTTGAAAAAATTCACCACACAACCTCATTGTTGTAACAAAACCAATTACTAAAACCTATATGAATGTTTTTTAGTGATGTGGTATATAATTTAACAATTTTCTAAATCCATTTGACTGAATAAAAAACGTTTTTATTTTAAAATTTTCTAAATAAAAAATTACTTCCTTTGGGATAAATAGAGTCTTCAATATGATATTCATTTAAACAAAATATTAAAAATTTGTCTTTTTGTGTTTTAATTTTTTATTTTTATCTTGAATAATACACTATTTATAAATGTAAAAACATTATTTTTAGATCTTTAATGAAATAGAATATTCAAATTTTTTTCATCAATTCCATATTTTCATATAAAACAATGTTTTTTAATATATTTTTTATTTCATTAATTTTGGATTTCAGAATTTAATAAAATACAATCATTGGATTTATTTTAATGGAAACCATTTTTAATAATTTTATTAATATTTTTCTGAATTTTTATGATGTTTTTTTATTTTATATTTAATTATTTCATTATTCGAGATTTTAATCATTGTAATCATTCTCTTAGAATACATCCATATTTTTTAAAGTTGTCTTCTTAATATCATATTTAAAATTGAATTTATTATTTTAGAATTTTTTTTATTTATTTTTTTTACAGTAAATTTATTTCATGATGAAATCCAAATAGTTTTGGTATGAAAATTAATTTTCTAAAAACTAGATAAATTTATTTTCAACATTATATTTGGAAGTAATATTTTGTAAATGCTAGAAATGTCTTGGTTTTTCATTTTAATTTTTTTAATTTCATTCAATAAATATTATAATAATAGAACATTATGTATCATATTTATAAGATAAAATTAAGGATTCTACTATCTTCACCACCGTTCTACATTCAATGTGATTCTGCTACATCTTCAGAATGTCTAATATCATCAATTGAAACATTCTTATTAAGGAAAAATACTTCCTACTGCCAATAAAAATTGTTAAACAATCATAAATTAAATAATTATTCTATAAAAAATCATTAATATATTAACAGTTCTATTTTGGACAGTATAATACTAATAATGAAAAAAAAATTCTATCATATAAATCATTTAATCTATGAGAATAAATATAATTCCACTGTAATTCTCCCGCACCCTAGAAGTTGTTTAGTACCCCAAGTAATATTCACCTTTTTATCTAACCATATATTTCACAAAAAAACACTTCCCTAAATCAATGCTCCAACCTTCATAGATCCATGGAACACAAATCAGGTTCCCACATATGTTATCCTCATAAATGAAGAAGAAAAATATGATTTTATAAACATGGGATTCACACAAAATATATGGTAAATGATGGTTGAGATGGTAACAAATTCATGAAGAATCCATTGAATGTTTTTTCCAAATTAACGAGACTATACAAAGAATAATTTCAATTAAAAACATATTATTTTTTATGAAACTGTGTTTTATGTGTGATACTATTAACAATAATCACCAATCATAGAATATGACCACTCAAGAAAAAATATCATTTGTATTTCAAGCCTATAATATATGAACCGCATGATTGATCCATCATTGATTGAATGTCTGATGAGAATCGATGGATTAAAATATAAATTAGTATATGGTCGAGCATTGATCAATGCTTCCATTAATAAGATCATATATATATATATTCATATCTACGGTTGAGAATTCTTGGTTACCTAATTATTATAGATTTAAAAATATATTTTTTCATTATAACTCACTCGAGTTAAAATAATTGTGACCTCAGATTGTGAGGAAATAATGTGAAGGGAGATAACTTGGGACTGAGCATGAGTTCCAATCGAGATGATTCCTGGATTACAATTCATTTAATTAAATTATAAAAATAGAAAAATATTTTATTCTTTATCAATATTTATGATTCAATGATATATGATAATTCAAATATTTAGTTTTGAGGACTACCACAAAGGATGTACTCCCCCAAAAAAAAGTTCAAGACTCATGGTCCATTAAATAATCAATAATAAGCCCTATGATGTAAATCTTCATTTGAAGTTTTAAACATCCCATTCATGGGTTTAAAGTTTAGAGTTGATTAAAAATAATTAATCTATGGTTGTAGAAAAGTTTTTTCATATATGTTCTTAATTCAAGTGAAATATTTCATGTTATGAAGAAGTTTCAATCAAAATTAATAATTAATAATGTCATGGTGCACCCAAGATATGTGAAGGACCAATAAAATAGAAATTACACCTTTTTTCCTTATTAGAAATATTTTCTATGTTGTTGATGACCAAAAAATATGTTAGTGCATGGGCCTAAATACACACACGTTTGAAAAATAAAAAATATAACGTAAGAGATTCCCAAAAATCTAAAATGGTGGGGGATGAGGCCTATATCAAACATAATAAGCTATAGGTAGAATCCACTTAGAGATTTTATATATTTTTGTTAGTTGTGCACAATCTGTAAAATTTCTCCTACTATGTGTCTGTCACATGATGGTGTTTAATTTTAATGGAAGAAAAAAATGTGCTCTTTGTTGATTCCCTATGAGATTTTTAATATCACCTCAAGACATGGATTATAGATTCTTAATACCTATTAGAATTAGATATCAATGCTTTTTTGTATCACATTGGAATATTTATAGTGGTTCACCTTAGTGTTTCACATTCCATGACTTGGGAATAAACTATTGATTCATAGAGATTGGAAATCATTCCATATTATCATCCCTCATTTCGAACACTATTTAATTTATTCTTCTTTTTATTTTATATTAAATTGTGATGTTGTTTGATCTTATATATTTGTTTCATTAACTCAATCAAATATATATGGAGATCTAATTTATAAGGTTTGAACCCTGATGTGAAACTCAACACTATCTAGATATTATAGATTCATGTCAATCAACATCACCTATATATCTCCCATGGATAATTATCATAGGGGTTTAGGGTGTTGCGAGAGGGAAATATTCCATTGTAAATATTTTGAAGTATCTTTACTCTTTTATTTTACCACTACCTCTCTAATATCATTTGAATAAGTGTGTTTGTTTTGTTTGTGTTATCTAATGATCATAACAGGATCATTCTAGTTTTGGAATTTTCTAGAAATTAATCAGTCTATCGAGTAATTTATTTTTCATTCTTGAATATTTATCAAGAATCAAAAAACTTCTAAAATTCATGGTTCATAATTTATTTAATATATGTCTGTGACTAATTCATCCAAAATTTGATGAATGTGTTTAAAGATTTATTGTCTTCTATTTAGATTTGTGGAAGGAATTTGAGAGTAAATCAACTCGGATTTATCCTTATTCATTTTATCCCTTTATTTTTTCTAACTTTTCTCATGTCTTATTTTCACCTCACCCACTAACATTTTTTCTCATTCCATCATTTTTTTCATGATTTTATAATATTTCAAAATATTTAAATGAACAAGAATATTATTGGAATAATTACTAATACATTGGGAATTTCATCCTTGAGATCAATATTGAGGATAATGTTTATTCTATATCTAGGATTTTATAAATTTATTTGTGAAAATCCTCATAATAAGGACATGTTAACCAATTTGATCCCTTATTATGGATTTATTTTATGGCATATTGATTTGGTTCACCATTTCAAAAAAATTAATATAAAATAAAAATAATAAAATTGTTAACAAATATTGATGGTCAATAAATTTTTTGATCCAATTTCACAGTTAAATTATTATTTATTCTATGGAATTGGAGATTCCATAACATAATTCTTGTACTTGGTGAAAAAAAACAGGAACATATTTATGGGGAAATTTTTGAAAAAAAATTATTTAAGAAAAATAATATAGTTTTTTATAATTATTAGAAAAAATAAAAGGGTAATATTGAAATCAAGTGTTCCTTTGATCATATTTCTACAAATTATATGAGAATAAAAGATAATAATTTTAGGATAAAAGAGATGGCATTTGATATTCTATCATTCAATCTAGAAATAGACATTGATCCATCTCTTGAGATTCAATATCCAATTTCCAAAATATATTTTAATCATAGTATTTATTTTTATTCACTAGATATATATATTATTTTTTTATATTTTTTATTTACTATAGATCAATGAAGAAACATAATGAGAACTATTTTTGGAATGTTATGGTATCTTGTTTTTTTAATACAATTTTTTATGTTTTTGATAGAAATAAATATGTTTTGATGTTTTTCGCTAGTAAAAAATATGTTGTTTATATTAATTCATCTTTCATTGAATAATTCATGTGGTAGGCTTTGATCAAAGACATTTCACATCATTTTGTTTCATTTCACACAACATATTCTCTCCAATCATCAATATGAACAAGAGAGATTTAATCATACATAATTTTTCTCTAAATTAATATAAAAGTGGTAAACGTAAAATTTCATAATGTGGGACGAGTATGAATATTTCCAAATCATTCCTTATAAGATTCAAATATCTTATGTAGGAATGAGGCACATGTGGCTGGATTTATGAAGGTGTTTGGAATCCAATCCCATTTACCTGAAGCTTGTTCCTTACTTTATTACATTACTATGTTTACAAGGATATATCATCTGGATTAACATAATAGTTTATTAGTTTTTTAAAACCATATAAAAACATATTATTTAAAATACAACTTGAAGAAAAAAACCCCATTGCAACTCCATTAGAAACACCAAAAAACTGTTTGATTATTCATACAAGTCATTCATAATAATATTCATCTTCGCATAATGGGGAAATATAGAACATAACAAATTTGTGATATCATATTTTATGTACGGGTATGTAAGATAGCATAAGTTATCATGAACATAATAATTATGAATGATGAATAAATAAAAACATGTGCTTTTAAAAGTAAACTTTTGTATAATGTGGTAGGAATGAATGATGAGAAAACAAATCAATATAACTGATTAAAAAAGAATAAAAAATAATAATGTATATTCTTCTAGTAAAATATCACATGGTTTTTTAGTTTAAAATTTCATAATTATGGAATTCATAACGATGGACATCAAAAATATATCATGAAGGCCTTATCCAAGAGGTTTGAAAATAGTAGGTAGGGCCTCAGCCAAAACCCAATTTTGTTTTGTCTCATTAGACCTACCGAAGCATCACAGGGATATTGAGGAATCCAACCATCACATTATTTTTACAATACATTTCTCATATTAATGCGGGCCCATCATAAACAAAATTAACATATGATATGTAAATGAAATTCCCATTCTATAATCCTAATCACTAATCAAACAGAGTAGCATGATGAATAGTTTCAAGATAGTTCATCCATAGTAAACCTAGTAAAAACCAATTAAATATAATATGGTAGATGAAAATAATTAGATATAAATATCAATAAGAAATAAAAAACAATATATATGTGGAAAATTTTAAAATACCTAAATAAAATCATCGAGGAATTCTTACTAGAAATACCTCTTTTACTTCGAAAAGATTAGTTATTTTGGTAAGATCATTTTTGTTTGTCATAATTGTTTGAATAAAACCATTAATTAATAAATATATATTTTTATGACCATTGTAGTGATTTTATAAAAATAATGGTTTTTTGAAACATATTATGGATGGTAATTTAAAATGGGTATGAAATCATGGGATTCACTTTAATCATGCTTTCACATCGTGAAGAACTGAAAAGGGAACTGTAAAATACATATATATCATATAAAAAAACTTGTACTAGTACAGAAATATTATTTTTGAATGTATCCATATAGTAAATAAAATGTAAATAAAAATAGTCAATAATTACATTTTTGTATAAAGGGATAATGTATAACATGAATGAAATTGGATGTTTGGGGAAAAAACATCACCTTATGTTTGAATGTGTTATACACATGACCTTAAAATCATTGATAATAAAATTATATACATTAATTAATTAATTAATAACCATATATAAATATATTATATTTATTATAATTTATTAATTTCACTTATATTATTTTTTATGAGTTAT
Organism: Viscum album; assembly: GCA_963277665.1. Lineage (NCBI taxonomy): Eukaryota > Viridiplantae > Streptophyta > Magnoliopsida > Santalales > Viscaceae > Viscum > Viscum album. The sequence goes on along the minus strand of OY728119.1, from coordinate 686,547,731 downwards.
AAGATACATTTTTTTTCTTCTGGTGTGTTCATTCCCTTGGTTTGAACGATATGTATACTTGTATATGAGTATGGAAGATTATGTGGAATGGGTATAATTCTATAAAATTCTATTTATATGATATTAATGAACCTAAAAACATGTAAATGTTTATATATATATATATATCATTTGATTATATGTTATGATGATGAGTCAGTATATAAGTCATTTAGTGATAATCAATTACATTTTTATGATGGTTTTGACCATAACAAACTCATTTTTATTTATCATTTAGTTTAATGTAAATATGTTACCTGAAAACATAAGTAATTTTTCAATACATATAATATAATGTTTTTTAATAATAAAAATGGTTTCATTACTATCCTTGACGGATAAATTGATGAATGAAAATACATCATCCATGAAGGTTGTAAATTGGATCCTCTCAAATGAGGATTATGATTTTAAAAGAAAAGAGAGTGAGAAAGTATTTAGAGTAAAGATATTTCATTAACAATATATAATTTCAGTATATATATCACAATGGAGTTATTATCCTCATTTGGATAGAGGAGGTGATGAGATATTAATAAAATAAATGAACATCAAAAGAAACTAAAAGGAAATGGGAGAGAATATTACCTCTTGAATAACCCTAATTGAGTATCTGCTTAGGGGATTGTTTTTGGTATTTTTATTAGACCAATAAATCATCGATGTGATAGGGATCCCATGATGATTATTGATAAAAAATTTAAGGATTCTAAAATATTGGATGGCTTGAGGGGAAGTGGTGGTGAGGGATAATATTTATAGTGGTGGAGAGGAGTGATTTCTCATCATTTAATTTTTTATTTTATTTTTTTTATCAATAAAACCAATAGTTAATTCTTCTCTCTAAATATATTAATAATTTCATGTGATTTCTTACCAAGGGTGATTACATCATCAGAGCTTCACCTATGACCCAAAAAATCATATATTTATCATTTATTGAAAAGTATTGTAATGTAATATAGAAACAAATATCAACTATCTTAGAAAAAAATTAACCCTAACTAATTATGGACATGTAGAAATAAAAACAAACTACATTTTATTAAAATAAATTTTTAAATATGTGAAATATAATTTTTTTAATATATTCATTTAATTGAAAAATATATATTTTATATCTATGAATAAATTTATAAAACATTCATAAATTAACTAAGGTATCATAAAAGTATACGGAAATCAAATGGAAAAAATATTAATTTTTTAATACATTTTATTTTAGTATTTATTATTTTAAAAATTTTGATTAATTATTAAATTTTAAGTAAAAATTTATGACATATAAAGAATACCTTTACTTAATTTATAAATTTTTAAAATATTTATTTACTAATACTATGATATAATTACATGATACTTTTATTTATAAGGTGTCTAGATTTTGTTATTGCATTTATGGATGTTTTTACAATTCATTATTTTGATTTATTAATCATAAGGGCTATATTACTATTACCACAGTCAAGTTATTATTTATTCAATATCGGTTCCTTAAAATCTGTAAATTCTTTTTATTTCATTCATTCATCATTTATGATGTTTTTATTGTGTTTTATAAGTGATTGGATTTTATAAATACTATATGAAATAAACATAAAAGGGTAAATTTTATCGGTAGAGTTTTGGGTCATTTTATTCTCCCCTCCCATTATAATTTCCTCCTCGAAATTTCAAAATTATCACCCCAAAAAAAGATTTGGGTAGTTATTCATCATAAGCTCCTCAGGTTCCCACATCACCTCTTCAATATTAGGATTTTCCTGAAGTACCTTTACCAACTGAGTCATCTAATTCCTCAACATATGTTCTTTAGTGTCTAAAATCTAGATAGGATCTTCACAATAAGATCATTTTTTTTCTAATACTATTCCTTCATAAGTGAGTATGTGAGTTTGGATTCGAATGTAAATCCATAATAAGTATATGTAGAACATATTATATACTTTGTAAAGGATTGGAGTAATTTCCAAATGATGAGAAATAGCTCAAATCCTCTCTATCATTTCTAAAGGAGAAATTTATCTATGGATCAGTTTTCTGTTCTTCCCAAATCTTATAACACACTTCCATGGGGATCCTTCCTAGAAAACATGATCTCCCACTTGAAATTACGAATCCCTCATTTGATTATATACACATATATTTTTCTTAATTTAATATGATTTGATATAGGCTTTAATAGTATATACCTTCTCTTTTTCCTTCTACAAGCTTTGGACCTACAACGTTCCTTTCACCAACAACATCCCAACATGTTGCTGTATGAAATCCCTTACCCTAAAATGCTTTATATGGATCCATTTGAATACTTGGATGGAATATATTATTATAATAAATCAATACCAATGGAAAATACTGATTCCATATACCTTGAAAGTTGAAGGAATATGATCTCAACTTGTCTTATAATGTTTGAATGATCCTTTTAAAATTCCCATCATTTTGGGGGTGATATATTGTACTAAAATGAAGCTCGGTATCCAAAGCGTTATAAAGACTTATCTAAAAATTTGATGTCCATTTTGGGTCATGATAAGACATAATATAATGAGGTTATACAGAATTTCTTACAACATCCTTAATATAATGTCACCTATGGTGCTATAGTAAAAAATCCTCCCTTATAACAAGGAATTGTGTAGATTTTGTACGTTGATCAAAAATTTCCCTTACTAAATCATTATTTCATGTAGTTTTATGTATTCTGGTGATAAAATCTATACTTATGTCATCCCATTTTTATGTAGAAATAGGCAGGTGTTTCATGACACCTCTATGATTTTTTATTTCAGCCTTTAACTTTTAAACTATTAAACTTCTTGATATATAATCATCAATTTTTGGCTTCATATTCTCCCACTATAAACGTTCCATCATATCTCTATACATCATATTTCTACTAGGGTGTATAGTGTAATTTTAGCTGTAGGAATCATCGAATACCTACCTTTTTATCTCTGGTATAGAGGGAACACATAATCTCCTCCCAAATGTTATAATTATATCCAAACACATGAATTCAGGAGACTTCCCATCATTCAAAAAATTAATTTCTTTTAGATATTCTCATCATCACACTAAGAAATTTTAATAAATTATAATAAATACTGGTGGGAACCTTATTGAAAATGTAATTTCATTTAACCTTCCTTCATAATTCCATTATTCAATTTTTCTTGATTCATGTACATATGGTCATTTTCAATCCACATTTTCTTCATATCTTCACAATCCTTCCTTCTCAAGGAATCTACTACATTATTCAACTTCCCATATTTATTGTGTATTGAAAAATAATAATCCTTGAGAATCTCAAGACATCTCCTTTACCTCATGTTTAGTTCTTTCTATGAGAATATATATTTCAAACTATTGGGATCCATATATATCTAAAATATTTCACCATAGAGATATTTTCACTATATTTTCAAAGAAACGATTACAGCCTCTAACTCAATATCAGGATTTGAATAGTTCTGTTCAAGAATTTTAAACTACCTTCATGCTTATTCAATAACTTTTTCTTTATGTATTAGGGAACACCCAACTCCATTCTTTGATGCATAACTTTAAATTAAAAATTCACCATTTTATGGTGGTAGAGTCATGATTGAAGAATTCACAAATATTCTCTTCGATTATTCAAAACATTATTCATATGATTTTGTACAAAAAAACATAACCCCCTTACGAGTAATATTAGATAATGTTTTTTTAATTGAGTGAATTTCTGAATGAAATGCAAATAATAACCTTATAAACCAACAAAACTACATACCTTGGTTATGTATGATGTTATAGAACATTTTTGAGCAACCTTTTTCTTCGAAGGATCAATGGATATTTGATCCTTTGAGGCAATATGGACATGAAAATAAATTGAATGAATCCAAAATTAAATTTTTTTAAATTTCCATATAATACGTTGTTTCTAAGAGTCGTCAAAAAATATGGAAAGTGATTATCATTATCTAAATAGTTTTATGAGTATACCAAGATGTCGTTAATAAATAAAACAATAAATTTATCAAGATATTCTATGAAAATTATATTCACTATATCCATGATAATATCGGGTAAATTAGTTATTCCAAAAGGTATTATTGTAAAATCTTAACGTAAACACATGGTTGAAAATCTTGTCTTTGGAATTTCATCATTATTCACATGCAATTGAATATATACATATTGAAAATAAATCGTTGAACAATTCTGCACTACATGAAGTTGATCAGATAAATTATCAATGCGCAGTAGGGTATACTTTCTCATTATTGTAATAGATTTGTTTTTTCTATAGTTAATTAATAGCCTCATGGATCTATCTTTCTTATTCATATTGAAGACATGATCTCATCATAGAAAAACACTAGGGTGGATAAATTATTAATCACTCAATTCCTTTAGTTGTTTATTCATTTGTACTCATTTCTATTGTGGTCATTCTACAAAGAGTATTTGCTATAGCTCTTGGACCAAGAATTAAATCAACAGAGAACTCAACTTCCCTCTATGGAGTATGTACAGGTAAATCTTATAGAAATACATAAATTTATTTTTTACAATAGGTACATCCTCTTTTTGAATTTTTATTTTCATGTCTGTGGATGATGTTTTATCTTCCTCCCTAGGAATTTCATTTCATATAGCTTCTGGGGGTAGATCTAGATGAGAATCATATGGTTATGTTTCTTTACTAAATATAAAGGACTAAACACTTTCCTCAAAAATCACAATGATATTCTTCATACAATATATTATAGCATGATAATTTTAAATATAGTCCATTCCAAGGATTATTTAATAGTCAGCCATATGTATGATGATAAAATAAGTAGATAAATAACACTTATATGACATAATTGGATATTCATGGCACATATTTGCTACACTAGGAAACCCCTTTGGGGTTTTCACAGAAAACTCAGTAGTTAATGAGAATTGTAAATATCAAATTTCTAATTCAAACGTGAAATATATAAATGATTGAGATGATATTGAATCAAATAATTAATTGGATAGTTTTGATTAAATGATTAAATTACCTTCCACTATATCATTTCGATCTTAAACCTCAGTAGTTGTGATCTCATATGATTTTTCTTCCTCTCGTGGCCTTTTCTGATGAATGTTACCATGATGATTCAGAAAATCATTCTCATAGTGCCCCATAAACCTAAATTTGTAGCATTTAACATTGGTATATTCTTTCTTTCCCTTGTAATCATGGGCTTAGTGACCTTTTCCTCCACAATTATAATATAATTATTTTCTTTTTATGTAGGCTCTAGGTTGAATCCTTCCATAATTATATCATGTTAGAAAACTGATTTTTGTATTCATCCCCTTACTAATTATTTCATTGACCACCCACTTCCACTCTTTATTTCCCTTAAATTCATAAGACATATTCAATTATTTTTTTGTTTTTATACCACATGTGATTATATGTTCGTATGTTGAGAAACTTTTAGAGACTACAACCCTTCAGATGAATTTTTTAAACCATGAAATAATTGATAAATCTCACTACAAGGATTATGTATGTAGTCTGTGACATGACTTTATAACCTTGCGATGTTGTATTCAAACTTAGAAACATTCTCATTCTATTTTTGACTCATATTGAATAATTCTTATTCCATAATGTTTTATTTTTCGAGTGAAACATATTTTTCAAGGAAAATTTCTTTAAAAACACTCCATTATATTTTTTTAATTTTTTTATGATCGTTTTTATTTTTAATTAGTGACCACCATTGATCTAAAAATCCCAATATATGATATACTACCATAAAATCCTCCTACCTTTCGTTACTTCCTAATGTGAGAAATATCATATCTAAGGAACTTATCCACTTATCACTGAGAAATAGGTTTGTAGTTTCATTTAATTGTGGAGGTTATTGTCACATATTGTGGTTTAACATTTATTCTCAATGTTATGGATTAGGATGCTCCATATGAGTAAGGATATTCTACATAAACATAGTCATATCTCCCAGTATAGTTATAAGTTTTAATTCTCATATCCCATATCTAATACCGAAATCATTGTCTTACCAAGGAGTTAAATCCCTATATGGGATATGTGTGTTGATACTATTTATATTCCTTACACTAAGCACCATTTTTTGAATAATGAAATATACTATATTGGATATGAATTGTAATTAATTGTATAAAACTATAAAAACATTTAACATAAATTTATGTTTCATACATAGTTAATCTCATAATCATAAACACATATTCATTGGGGAAATATTTTCATTTAAATCCTTCATAATGGTTTTTAATAAAAATATGATATATCCTATGAATATTCCATGTGAGTGTGAAAACAAGTACATAAGAAATCCAAATTTTTTATACCAGGTTACCCTTGGTCAACCTAGGTACACATTGTTGGAGTTGTTACCCATAGTAACATATGTGTGGGAACCATAACTACTTTTAGTATCCAGATAGAGATGTATTTCAAGGTAGATCTACATAATCTCTTTTTTACCAAATTCTAATTTGTAATTTTATTCTAACACTCTAAGTCTATCATAGGGATATGTTCTCTAATCATTGTTCTCTAAATCCAGCTAGTAAGGCTTCTATTAAACATCCTCTGATACCAACTGTAAGGACGGTGATCCAAATTGCCAAGAGTCATTTCCTTAATTAATTACATTGGTATGTTTACAAGGATTTCACATCCCAACATACAGAATACATTATTATATTTTGAAATCTAGATAAAAAAATAAGATATATGTTGTATGTTTGAAGAAAAAACAACTTCGCAACTCCACTAGAAACACCAATAAAGTTTTAGATTATATCTGCAAGTCATTTATAACAATTTTTAACATCGTATCTTAAGGAAAAATAAAACATAAGAAAGGGGTGATCTCAAATTCTTAGTAAAGTTTTGTAATACATAGAAATTTTTCATAAAGATAATCATTAAGGAAGGGTGAATAACTAAAAATGCATGCCATTAAAAATAATCTGCAGCCAAAGATTTCATGCATGAAAGCGGAGAAAATAAAGTCATATTAGTAACTTAAGAGAATGAATCCTAATCATATATATCATAGTAGTGAAATTTTACACTCTTTATCAATTAAAAATTTCATAAATTTGGAATTAATAATGCTGGACATCTGAAAAATATCTTCAAGACCTCATCCAAGACGTCTGAAAATACTTGGGTATGGCCCTGGCCAAAACCCAATTCCGTTATTGTCTCATGATACCTAATGGGGCATCAAGGGGCTATAGGGGTAACCACCCATCACATTATGAGAACAATAAATTCAACATAATAATGGGGTTAATCATAAACAACATTAACATATAAAATTTAAATTACATTCTCCAATATTTAATCATAACCACTAACAAATCTATATAGCACGGTAAATGGTATCATGATAGAACATCCCTTGTAAAAACAATCATAAAACATTTAATAACATATGGTATATGAAAATAATAATATATCAATATCGATAAAATATAAAATACAATATAGGTGTTGGAATGGACGAAAATACTATATTAAAATCATCAATGAATTTTAGGGAAAAATACCTCTTGTACATAGTAAAGAAGTGCTCTTTTTGGAAAAATCATTTTTATTTTTCATAATTTTTTGTGAAAAAACTAATAATGAAAAAATATAGATTATCTTTCAAAAAATTAATTATTTTATAAAAATAATTTTTTCTTAAAATATAATATGTATCGTACATGAAAATGGGTAATAAATAGATATGATTCCTTTAATTGGGTTTGTGAATGTGAGGAATTGAAAAGGGGAGCTTAAAAACATTTATTTCTTATAAAGGAATGATGAAATAATCTTAGAACATGATTTAAGAATGTATACACATAATTAAAAATAATTATATATAATAATTAATAATTAAATTGGTATATAGAAAGATAAATCATAGCCCGAATGAAAATAGAGGTTCAGGAAGAAAACCCAAACCTTGTGTTTAAATGTGTTTTTCACTTGACTGTAACACCTTGGATAATAAAATTAAATACTTTAATTAATTAATTAATTAAATTATATGAAGGTATTTTATTTTCAATAATTTTATTAATTTCATTTATGGTATTTTTTATGAGTTATAATATACAATTTTATCACTCGGGAGTAATCATTTCTTTGGTTTACACGATCGGTATACTTGTATATGAGTATAAAAGTATATGAGGAATGGACCTAATTATCCCAAATTAGATTTATATGACATTAAAGAAAATAAAAAATATTAAATGTTTATATATATATCATTTTATTACATTTTAGGAGGTAGATTCACTAGATAATACATTTAGTGATATTCGTTTAATTATTACATGGGTTATTGATCATAACAAAGTCATTTTATCTTATAATTTGAAATTATTTAATTATGTTTCCCATAGAACATAATAAAAGTTTAAATACATGTATTATATTGTATTTTATCAATAAAAATGGTTTCAATACCATCCATGGAAGAGAAATTGGTGAAAAAAATCATTCTTCGATGAAGGTTGTAAATCGGCACCTCTTGGATGATGATTTCATTTTTAAAATAAAATATAGTGGGAATGGAGTTTGTGTATGGATACTAAATTAAAATGATTTATTTCCAGTATATAGATGATACAGGAGTTATCATTCTTATTCAGATAAAATATTTAAAAAGATAATAATAATAGAAAATAACTTGAAGAGAAACTAAAAGGAAAAAAGAAGAGGATTTTACATCTTGAATGCACCTCCTTGAGAACCTCCTTAAGAGGATTGGATTTGATCCTTTGATGATATCAAGAGAATCTAGATGTGTGTAAAATTTATAATTTTGATAAGGCTCAATTCTTGGACAGTGTGAGGAGAAGTTGTGGTTAGGGGTGGTATTTAAAGTGGAGGAGGCGAGTCATTTCTCATTACATTTTTCATTATTTTTTTATTTTGCTCAATACAACCAATACTAAAGATTCTTTTCAATAAATCTAGTAATATGTGAATGTGATTTCAAACAAAGGGTTGTTAAATCAGAAAAACACCACATATGAATCAATAAATCATGTATTTATCAGTTATCATAAATTATCGTATTTTAGTATTCAACAATAATTCAATTATTTTTGAAAAATAAAAAAAATCAACAACACAATTTTTCTATGTGTAGAATCAATAAGGAAAATCCATTTTATTAAAATAATTTTCTAAATATTAGAAAGTTTGTTTTTTATTAAAATCATCATTTACTCAAAAAATACATCTTTTTAATCTATAATTGATACTATAACATTTTCAAAAATTAACAAAGGTTTTATAAAATTTTCCAAAACTCATAATATAACAAAATTTTAATTTTTTAAAAAATATAATATTAATTTCTTTTCTTTTAAATTATTTAAGTAATTATAAAATTCTAATTAAATATTTATGACTAATAAAAAATACCAATACATAATTTAATATTTTTTAAAATATTCATTTACATATAGTGTAATATAACTACATTATAATTTAATTTATAAGGTGCCTTAATTGTATTTATGAATTCATTTGTGATGATACTATTCATAATCCCAATTTACTACTCAGAAATTTCATTTTACTATTCATATGTTCATGTTACTAGTTCATCGATATGGGTACCTTAACATCTAGAAATACCTTTTATTTCCTTTATTCTACATTTACGATGTTTGAATTGTGTTATATAAGTGATTATATGTGATCTATACTATATAAAAAAATACGAAGGGAAATTTCATTTCTAGAGTTTTAAGTACTTAAAAAAATATATATAACATCCATCAAACTGAGGTTGAAAAAATGATTGTCCAGTTGTGGACAGTCTAAACATAGAACCCCTTAGGTGGTTATCCCAATATTGTCTTTTTTCCTAGTTTCATTTATAATTTTGTTTCTTCAATAGTTTGTTTTATTTTTTGTAGGAAATGAAAATAATGATAACTTATGAGGAATATGATTCTTAAAAGTATCCTTTTGAAACATAATGAATCCTAGTAGAATCATTCTAATATTCATGTCTAATAGGAGCTATAATATAAGCTTACAAGTTAAATTTACCTAAAAAATCCTTGGTTGCTAATTATTTTTGTTAAAATATTATATCACAAATATATATATGTTTATAACATTTAGGTACTATAAAATATCATCCAAATATCATTCACATAAAACGGTGAGTTTTATTTAGCTGATGAAAAATAATTAAATAATTCTAAACTGTGTGTGTTTTAATTTCAATTAGCCTCATTATTACTTCATCCGGGTAGGAAATCGGTGTGGTATAATTTCCACTAATTTTTTTAAAATTATAAAATTGTTTTCTTGGATCACCTATTAGCATTATTATTAATAGATAGTTGAAAATAAAGTTGAGGTTTTTTTAAAAACTATATTTCAGCCTTAGAATTTATTTCTTTTACGATACATCAATATTTATCATGCTTCCATTTTTGGCCAAATTTTTTATTTTGGTTCGTATATTCAATTAATAATGATTTATATTCTAAAAAAATAGTTTTAGATATTTTGGTTTATTACAAGTATGTCTATTATTTAACATTCCAAGGAACCCCCCAAACACTCTATAAACAACAAAAATCGTAAATCACTTTTTAACCACATTTTTATGAAATGATTCTCCTTAATTAGGATCCATCATTATTGAAAAATTTTAGTTTTATGTATTGTATAGATTTTTTCTAATTATGATATAATTATGTACAGATCGAAAAACCCCAAGTTGTTTCAAAATCCCTCCATCTATATCTGTAAATAAAATCAATGTTCTTTTATATTGTTAGGTAAAGAATATAAAAATTAAATATGTCATGTATTTGGTAAACCATTCAAGGACATATTAAGGTATTCCCCTTGATTTGAAGATGTTATAAAAAAATGATTTTCAAGTTATGTTTTCCATTGTATTTAGGAAAATACCACTTCATAATGATAATTGGAAGTATGATAAGGTATATTTTTATCATATTGAAAGTATTACTTATGGAAACATAGATATTGAACTTGAAGATAATAACATAAATTGTGTGAAATGGAATATATCATGGATATATATCTAAAGAGATTAATATATTTCGATTGAAATTGCAGAAAATTGGGAAATTTGGATGCTAGAGTGAATCATTGAGGTATTAGACACTCGTTTTGTTGTGTATATAAAAATATTCAAATCTTACAAATCAGTTTAATTGTGCCAAAAGAAATTCATGTGTTGGTAAAATTAAAAATAAATCCATATTAAAAAAATGCATTTATTATAGTGAGGGGAATATTAAACCATGATTTTGATAAAGAAATAAAGTTGTAAAAAATTCAACTATGTTGTATGAATGAACCGGATAGTAGATATTTGGATTGATAGATAACAATTGATTGAACAAACAAAGTGAATCTTGTTATAGATTTATTTTCAATTAAATATCAATGTTCATCTCTCCAATAACATGAATTTGAACTAGTTTTGATCAATGGTAGTAATTGACATCCACATTGGAGGAATGAAATTTTTTATTAATTGATGAATATGTTACATTCTTTACTAAAGATATTTTTTATCATTTTTAGGAATAATTTTTTTAAGGATATATTGTAAATTATTAAAATAAATTGATTTCACTAAGAGTTAAATAGATCATGTGTTGGTTAATTTGATATGGTATAAATTTTATGTAGTCTTCCATATCCTTAAGTTTGAATAAAATGAGTTTTTTGTTGCGAAAAGTTATAAATCTCGATTCACATGTGTAATAAGTTAGTATACATACAACTTTACAATATGTTATTGTATTCATGCCATTTTAATTCTCTAGTGATTCTCACTACTATACTATAAACTATTTATAATCTCCATATATTAGAAACACTCTGATTATTTTCATGAAATCAAATAATTATTTTCAAAAAATATAACATAAAACTTCTTAGTTCCATAAAAAACCCATAACTAGAACCTATATTAGGGGTGTGTATTCCTTTAATTAGATCAACCTATTTAATGTTAATCTAAATTATCTATTGAAACCATGTGTTTATTAATTCAGTCATGAATCCCTGATGTGAAATCCCTAACAAGACATAAAATCAACATCAAGGAAAAAGGAATAGAAAATTGGAGGGATAGAAGATGAAAATATGTATAGGATAACATACCTATTTATGGATCATGTACACCCTATGGGAAAGAAGAAGTGCATAATCAGGAATAGGGGAATAATTCCCAACATCCCATCTATGTCCCAAAATTGGAATAAGGGAATGATTATTTTCCTTATAACATAAAACCTATTCGTAAAAATAATAATTATAACAAAATAATAACATATAACATTAATATCAATATAAATAATAGTTATCCTAATAAAATAAATTATAATTAACATGATAATCAATATAGAGATATTAATTTATATCAATTTTAATCTAATTCACAATACCTCAAAAAAAATGATAATTTGTGTAGTAATATATATGTATATATATATATATATTAATTTAACAAATATTGAAATTATATTTCATTTAAATATATTCAAACTCATTTAAATATAGAAAATAATTATCCACTCTTGGAAGGTCCCGAAAAAATCCTCATGAAATCAATTTTTTCTTAAAAATTAATTTAAAAACTAGATGTTTAGATTAAATTAATTTTTATTTCTACATATATTGAAGGTTCCTAAACATAATATAATAGAGGTTTCAAATCCTTATCTATATATACAATGGTATAATTAATAATCTATGTCAAACGATGTGGAATAATTCTATGAAATTTTTGGATTGAAACAACCTTATTAATGTTGATATATTAGGAGAAACATTATACACATAAATTATTTTATATGATCATTTTCCATCTAAACTATCCAATGGTATCTATTGTCTTAGATGTATAAGATACTAAAAGATTTTTTTTGGTGTCATTTTTTTCAATAATTAGAACCCCCAAATTGAATAAAAATTGAAGAAACATTATTTTAAATTTTAGGTGGAGTTGAGGATGAATTCTCAACGATATTTATCCTAGTTATTGATCAAATAATCTTGTAAAGAAGTGTTGTACAAATAGGATTCCCTTGTATAATTTCAACATGTGATGTCAATTTAAATGGAATGTAATCAAACTCATGTGTTGTAATTATTATAAAATAACGGGGTTTTCAATAAAGTGTAGTGATATATTATTTTTTTATTAGGTAAAAATATTGGTTTTTAGATGAAATTATTTTAATTATATAATTGTATGTTAAAATATAAATATTTCAAGAAGTTTTTGTAACTATTATTTTACACCACACCTTTGATCAGTAGGGTTATAGTCTTTATTGAGTACTCTAATGATACATATAAAATTCACAACATGGGTTTTCAAGTCATTAAAACCAATGTGAATAATGTGTCTCTTATTTTATTAGATAGGGATGTTTTTTTGGATTTAGGTATTCTATGGAGAAACATTTAACATTTCTTAAGAAGATTCAAAGGAAGAAGAATATTTTAAAAGGGGAGAGATAAACCTAAGGTGAAATTATTCCCAATCCATAAGGGGGAGAAGTAGTTTTACTTATCCAATTTTGAGGAGTAAAAATATAGATTATTTTTATAGATGAATAATGGAATACCTTAAGGAAACCCTTATTTAATTTGAAGGACTAAAGGGATGTGAGATATATTGGAATTTACTTCCAAAAATTTTATAGTATAATTTTAATGTCATAAAAGGGTTAGGGAGAACGAAAAAATCATAGGAAAATTGTGATTCATAAAGTAAATTCACTAGGATTAAGGGGTCATATTTGAATTCATTTTTTTATCAGGGATATGAAATAATTACATTATTATTAATTGTATCCCATTTTTATTTCATTTCCAATTAAAGATAAATTTTGGAGTGGAATAAATTGCACTTTTTCAACATAATCTGAAGGGATATATTATTGTACCATTATAAATTTGATCTGTATTTTTTTTAATAATTTTAGTTGTAGATGGATATATTTTTATTTTATTTTTTCATACTTTTGGTAGTTTCCAAGTGGATGATGAAGTTTTAAAACATATAGGATTATTGAAAATTGACGAATCTTTATTATATTTATAATATTTAAAAAAAATAAAAGGGAATTTTAATGATTTCCTGGGATGAATCAAGTGTGTAAAAATAACTTCTAAACAACGTTTTTCTTACATGTAACACAAGACATCTTATTTTTTCTGCATTACAATCTATAGAACATATTTATTTAAAATATTTAATATATACTAATTTCTGGGGATGTTATGTTCATTTTTATTCTTGGTGTTTCAATTCATAGATTCCATTAAATAAACTTTTCTTACGTTATAATTTCCTGGGGTTACAGTATCCTTGCCTTTATAAAAATTCATACTCACAATTTAAACATGATCTCGAAAATAAAAGGTTTTATATTTTAAAATACTGTTGTTGAAAAAACCAAAATCTTAAATATGTTCAATAACAAATATTATTAAAATGTTTGAAAATTAAATGCAAAGGTCACCACAAATCTAGGATTTCAAAATAAGAGATCATTAGTGGAAACATAGATATGGAAGAGAAATATAACTATGAATTTCTAATAGAGAGTGATATAAAAAATGATCATAGTAAAGTTGTTTACTATAAAATTAAATACCAATGTTGTGAATAAATGTCATTGATTTCATCAAAAGTGATTATAATAAGACAATTTTTTTGTTTCAAGAACCCTTTCCTAGAGTTGGGAAATTATTTCACACTCTATGAATATAAATAAATATTTGTTTCTCTAAACATAATTTTTTTATTTCATTATACCTTAAACTATTTATTCTCATCCTTATAGAATAATATTCATTATATAGTGATCTAATACATTAGTCTCTAAAACCTCATTCATATATCAATGTAAAAGAGTACATAAATGTTCATATTTTCCAAATTTTTATGATCCATTAATTTTAGAAAGAAGGTCCCTAAATTTTCTAAATGAGCTTCACATTATCCTGCACTCAATATGAATTAGATATTTAATCATATGATTCCAATCATGTGAACACCTTGATCATGTATTCTCTCAAAATATGGTAATAATTTTAATTACCAAAAAATTATTATAAGCATACATTCTTCTTTATTCCTTAAGTAAAATACATGTTATTCGATATATTCCTGAAATCCAAAAGTGATATAAACTCTATCAATGATAACATAAACCACTATTAAAAAAATTATTATTCAGTTGAAATGTAATCTATAAATATCTATGTAAATCATTTGTTTCTCCAAACAAAATTTTCTTAACATTAGGAAGGTATTAAGACTTATATTTCCCTCATCCATGTAATTTTTTAAACAATAAAATTACTACTGAATCACATTTCTTGGTCCAATTCAATATTTGTTCTGAATTAGTTAATAAAATGTTACTGATGTATAATCCTTATATATTTCATAATTTATATGAGCAGAAAATCCTTAATAAAATACAGTTGTAAGATATTTCTGAGATCTGAATACTGATGTACAGTAATCATTCCATTTTGGTTTTTTCAATAAAATATGTTTGACCTTGATCCCTTAGAATATTTTGAGGTATATTCTTTAAATGCTTGGGTAAATCATATGTGTAGTTCCACATATCTGTTTATTTATAGAACATAATCGAAACATTTTCCTTCTTCCTTTATACTTCTTTTTCCTTGAGAACTTTTTCTCCGCCCTTATAACAAACTCTCAATCCTTTCAAGATTTTAACTAGGTGGTTATTTAAACATTTATCACATTTGAAAAAATACTTCTTTACCGTCATTACAATATCTAATGTTTTTTATACCTTTCTCTTCTTCTCGTGACACCTTTTTAATCTATATGGCTTGGAGAATTCTTTCTTTATCTTAAGGGAACAGAATACTATTTCATGGTATGATGAAAATGTTTAATACACCAACAACATTTAGACACTTGAATTATGTACTTAAAAGAAATTACCAATATTTAATTAAATGTTTCATATGAAACCCATAACATACCTTTCTATCCTAGAAAAGGTAGATTCATACTAATAATTACTTTTTCACCGTTTTTCATTAAACTAAGTAACGTTATCTTCACCTTAGTTTATTTCTCATAAAAAATGTATTTATAAAATAATGCATCCTTAAATGTTTTACATTCTATAAATTCCATTTCATATTTCCCATGAGTATTCTTGATAAAATACCACAATTGATCCTCATCACCATAGATATAATACAGTATAAGTGTAATGTTTTCCTTTTAACCACTTCCCAGAACTATAAATATCATTTGAAAGTACTGAAAACATTTCCCATCTAACATTGGGATAGTAGTCTCACAAAATTATGATTTCTTCTAAACCTAATGTAATCCTTTATAATATATTCTCACTGTGGAACATGTTGTTCCATCTACAAATGTTTATTTGTCATAACCAGAAAAATTTGTACTAATATATCAATAACATGCTCAGTTCCGATACAAGTTATATGAGGTTTCTTAGTAGGGAATCCACTAAATTGTCCATGAGTATTGATACCATTATTCATTCCAAATTCCATTTATCAATAATGGAATATACATGATTAGACCATAATATTATGTAACATAATGTAGAAACCCAAACTACTGAAACACTTATCATAAATAGAAAATAATTTACATACCTAATATCATAATAAGAAACACAGATTCATTGGGGAAATATTTAAATGAAAATCCCTTATAATGAACTATAATTATAATGTGAATCAACATAAGTGTATCCCATACGAGTTTCAAAATAGTTGTGCAGCAGGACCCATTGCCATGTATTAGGTTACACTCGAGTTAGGCCCAACCCACCGTGTCAGAGTTGTTACCCCTTAGTAAATCAATGTAAGAACTACGCCTACATGAAGAATCTAGAAAGTGTTGTTTTACTAAGAATATCCAAATAATATGTACCATTACATAATTCTTGGATTACCTTATACATATATCCACAATGTCTACCATATGGTTATGTTCCCTAATATAGGTTCTCTTAAATCATGTTTCTAAGGTTTCTACTAAACGTTATCTAATAACAACTGTAATTCTCGGACCCCAAATTTCGGAAGCTAGTGCATTTCATTATTAAATTGGAATGATTACAAGGAATCAAATCTGGATTTATAGAAGGCTTAATAGTTTTGGAAGACCATATTACACACATGATACCCATTTTACATTGGGAAATAGAAAATTAAACATAATACATTACACAATTTAAAAAACTGAATCATAAGAACTTATTAAATGATCATTTCATTATAACTAATGTAATTTCAAACAAATAAGTTTGAGATTAAATTCTCATTCAGGTTATGTAAATAGGAAGTTACAATGTATCAATAAGAATAAATTAACATGGAATGGTAAATAACTAAGAATACATGCCATTCAAATTACTGGATAAAGCATAATCAATATGGGAAGGAAAATAAATGAAACGCATGTCATAAGTTCAATAAAATTATAATTAAATGAAATAATGGATTTTATAAAATAAAATCTTGAGGAATAATAATTATGATAACTAATATATGTATAAATAAATTATTAATTACTCAAAATCATTTTTGAGGCATAAGAAAGCATATCCCTTTAATACCTTTCCCAAGATACTTTAAAACTACAGGTAGAAACACATTCAATTTTTCTAACTTTTTTTATCATGATAATATATTGATTCATTGAGGGGATAGATAAGATTGGTCCCCACGCATCTCTACCTCTCTAAATAATTGATTATATCAAATGATATATTCAATTAATAAAACATATACCATAACATAAATTTGTATTGGATGAGGAATATAAATTTATCAATATATTCTTAGTGGAGGAAAACTAACAACAAAATTTTATGACATTGATTATTGTAAAAACCATTGAAATATAATTAAATCAATCTTGAGTAAAATATTCATTAAGAAATTCAAAGTGTACCATACCCCATTGAAACATTTAAATTATAAAACCAATAATTGAATAATATTAAATAAAACATAGAATATCATCAGAATAAATAGATTATGTTTATAACACGTAAAATGGTAGTATATAAAAAATATAAAAGTGAATTGGTTCATAAAAACAAATAAGTCTCAATAGATTGTAAATTGAGACAACATCCCTTACCATGAGTATCACATATCACATGCATTTTCATATTCTAGAATAATAATAAAAAATTAGTTCTTTAATTTATTCAGAACATTTTTCATTTTTATTATAACATTTAACTCATTTTTTATAATTCTTTTTAGAACTACTTAATCAAATATGTTTCGGATGGGTGTTTTTGACTAAAATCTGTTCAAATGTCAAAAAAAACAAATTTGGTAGGTCGACTATGGTAAATGGGTAATAATATAAACAAGTAAATAATAATAATAATTAAATAATTATCATGTGTATATTTCCATTGTTATTTTAAAACCATTTATGAAAAATGGTTATGATGAATGAACCAAATTTATAATCAATGAGATGTTTTGTTGAACATAC
Organism: Viscum album; assembly: GCA_963277665.1. Lineage (NCBI taxonomy): Eukaryota > Viridiplantae > Streptophyta > Magnoliopsida > Santalales > Viscaceae > Viscum > Viscum album. Next base: position 686,529,072 of record OY728119.1, on the reverse strand, counting down.
GCTCGAGTAATTTTCTCATTGTTCAATGGTCATTATGGAAGGAAGGTAAGTAACATTAAATCATTATAGAAGGATAATTATATAATAAAAACTATTTTATTTAGTCATATAAACATAAATATATATATATATATATAATTATTCTGATTATAAAGGACTCACATCGCATTGAAGAGGTAGTAGTACACACATCCACAAACGACGTTATCACTTTTTCTAATTGTTGATGAGGGTAATAATGAAAATGATATATTATATTTCAATAAATTTTACTATTTAATAAATATAATATATATTTCATTTTTGTAACATATTTTAAACAAATACCATCCTTAATACATTTAATTTAATGTTTGAACTTAACACATCGCTTTGAGGAGGTGGTAGTCCACACGTCCCCAAACGATGTCATCAAATTATCACAAAGGGAGTGAATAAAGGTATGTTTTATATAAAAGTTATAAAAGAATAAATTAACAAAATAATAACATATATATCATATATAAAAAATCAATCATAATTACCCTTCATGAGAGGTGGTAAATTAAAAATGAATGACATCATTTAATGATGCGGTAGTTCCCCAAACCCTAACAGTAAATACTTTACCCATTGGATTAGTGTTATTTAGGTATAGGTCGAAACCATAACATTAAAAAACAATACCATTGAGGAAAAGTAAAATATTATATAAACATTGAATAATAATTACTGAATTTTTTGAGAGATAAGTAAAACAAAAGTGATAATTGAATAATGTTACCTCATTTTCGAGTAACTCCTAGTTTATACCAAAATGCTTCCATGGATGGATTTCTATACAAAGAGATTATTCTAAGATTAAGGGATTGATTATAGGTGATTATATTTTTATATTTTTTGAGGGATAATTGTATTTTTAGGTGTGAATAAATTAGATGGGTGAGTTCCTTTTTAGTGCAGGAGGAGCAAAATTCAAGTAAATTTTTTCAAAGGGAATTCAAACAACATTTTTACCATGTTGAGTGGCCTAAAAAATAGTCCATTTTAGAGAAAAGGTATTATAGGTTCTAAATATGAACATAAAATGTATTTTAGACAAGTTTATACCTCATTTTGGGCATTATGTTTAAGGTGCATCCCTTTTTTAAGCTAATTTCTACCTTAATCACTCTAATTAATTTTAATAACATTCGCTAATATTTTTAGTCGAAAAAAATTTGACCTTTTTATAAATTATAAATTATTATGATTCAAACTATGGAGTAAATTTTTTTAAAATTTAAATCATTTAAGTGGTATAAATTAAGTTAATTTTAATATGGCCGGTGGAATGAGAAAGCATGTTTTTAATGTAAAAAATCTCAAGAGATTTAGTTGTTTTTAGATCCAATTTCAATGTGAATATGATAAAAACGCCCTGAATTAGATTAATTTATAAAAAAATATTTATAATTATACTTTAAAACAATAAAATTATAATTTCTTCTTATAAATAAATACAAGGAAAATTTATTTTTTAATATATTCTCTATTTTAACTTTTCATCAAAAAAAGAATAAACTTTACAGAAAGTTACCAATGATTACATCTAATATAATTTTAATATTATTAATTAGAAAAATATGTAATTCTATGTATATATTTAATAAAAGTTCTAAAAAAATTAATTCAAATATGCTCTTAATTAAAAGGCGGTAAAATTTGTTTTTTGAAAAATACAATTTTAAAACGTATTACTGGATTTATTATTATCTTATACCTATCTAATATATAGGATGATTTTCAAAAATATTCAAGTGAATATAATATATATCAAATTAAAATAATTATATAATTAAATGTATTAGGACAAAATGTACTTTAGAGCATTAAAATTAACTTTTCAAAAGGAGTTCCCTTTATATTCTATTGGTTCTTAGATTAATTCACAATTATTTTCTAACCAATGAATCCAAACATATATTCTCATATATTAGTAAATAATATTAATAACTGTCAATTAAATGGTAAAGTTGTGTCTTATTATATTAAATAACAATATATTAATAACATATTGTTAGTGGGTAAAACTCGATCTTCTGTGTAATGCAAACTATAAAACAAAGGTGTTCCGATTGTAATGCAAGATAATTGATTGTTCCCTAAATTTAAAGAAATATAACATAATTATTTATAATATTAAATATATCATAATGTCTCAGTAATTTATATTTCATTCTAGGATTGCTATTTCATGTCATACACACCATTAAATTTAACATTTTTACATTACAACTTAGTGGTGTAGTAATTTTTTCCTAATATAGGGCCTTTAGAGATAAAAACATGTGAATTATAAAACCCATACACAAGGATGTATTGAAATAATTAATAGAATTAATATTTTTAATATTATCCAAATATTAAATAAATATACATCACTTGGAATATTTTGATAACATGAATCAACCCATATATAGTTTTTGAAATATAACTATTTTTTTTATTTAGATCCATTTGTGTAAAAAAATTAATTATAAAATGAATACATTTTTCTATGTACCATGTGAAAATTAGAATCCATACATATTTAGTTTTTGGTATATATACATGTTGTAGATGATTAGATGGAAAATAAATTTTTAGATAAACAAATGATAATAGATTTGTAAATCCTTATTAATCATGTGATAATATAAATGAATAAATATAGTGTTCTATAAAGGGGGTATTTTTTCATAGTATAAATTAAATATGAAATTAGGGAAGGAAATTATGTCAATAGAAAAAATATCTCCTCTGAAAGAGAGATCTTATGTAGATCGAGCCCTTATATAAGGAGGGTTATAGATTATAATGCCATGTGTGAGAGAAAACTGCTATAAATTTAAATTATTCCATTATTGACATTTTTTCATTTTGGTTATGATTATAAATCATCAACCAATGTATTCTCTGGTTTATTCTCATGGGATTTAAAGCTTCCTCAACAGTGTATATATTCTATAAAGGCTTAATATTTAATGATATTTCAAATCCTCTTGATCATGGGGGATACATATGAAGTAAATCACATCATTATTTATTTAAATAAAATATAATGAAATAATTAATAGTTTGAATACGTTTACCATTAGTATTGGAGAATCCTCTCCCACACCATCATAAAATATTTCAATGATTATTGGTGACTCCCATTTGAGACTAAAAAATCCATCATAAATAACGTAGAAGATTAATGAAAAAATACTAAAGATAATTAATTCCTAGTAGTTCTGGTACATTGATTCAATGAAATCATTTCTAAATTATATGGTGTAGGAAATTGAGAGTAGAATCTGAGGAAAATGTTATTTATTTATAATAAAAAAATCATGATTCAAGGAATTTGAATTTTCTGATAGCTGAATCTCATCTAGATGTATTTTTTGGAAATATAGAAAAAAAATGTATAATATATTTTTGGTTGAATGTAATACTTACATTAGGTTTTGGAATAATCTATAGTTATACCATCTTATTCTTGGTATGTTATTTGTGAAAAAGAAATAAACCCTAATGAAATAATATGGTAAATTAAACCACACAATATATGAAGCGAGGTATCAAGATTTAATTTGATTATCAGGGTAATTTTTTATTTAAAAAATTTCATTTATATAATAAAAATTTTATTTCAATATAGTTTTCTACTCTCCCAACGAATATAGATGGAGAATTTGAAAAATGATCCCCGATGCAGATGGATGCACAAATTTTTATTAACTTTTTTATTGACCAAAAATAATAGTATATGTTTGTATGGGTTGGACCACTCACAATATTTTTTTAGGTTTATATGGTAAGGACCACATTTGATGTTATTTAAGGACATGGAACTAGGAAGTTATTCTATATAGCTTCATGTATTATTATATGGACCTTTTCTTTAGTAGTTGAAATCTATATAACACAAAATGTTCATAAAATATTGATTTTAAGGAATAATTTTTTTATATTGGGGTGATGATAACATTCATTCATATTTCATGCCTCTCACAATTTTTTAACTCTATCAAACCATCATATATATTCTTATAGATCAAAAATTTAAAAATAAATCATTCATCATTTATATGTTCTCAAATATGTTTATAAGGATAATAATTTTGATGATATTTCATAATTACCTTATTGGGTCTCCTAATTCATAAATGTTTATGAAAGTTAATCAATACTGAATACATAATGTAAATATCATCATACTCAGTCTCAATTAAATATACCATTCTTCTATCATTGACCGAAATATGACCATCATTATTTCATACACAATTTTTTGTGAGTTCATCTTGATAATTTATAGATTTATGGGTTATTGAATCCATTATCCATGTATATATCTTCTTCTAAATTGATTCTTTAATGATAAATCACCTCACAATTGTATATACTAATAATAGATTCATGTGGAATTAATTTAAATGATCTCTCAAGTCATCTCCTATATATATATTTATCCTTGAAATCTCAATCAAATTATTCTCCCTAGAATAAAGGTAAATGCGAAAGACAATTCAAATTGTATACCTTGTATTGTCTGTTTTTACATGATTGATAACATTGTTTCCATAGAATACAACATATTCATTTTTTTCAATTTGGATAAGGTAAAATATGATATTGGATAGGTAGTATCGCAATATTAATCAATTCAGGGGAATTTGAAAAAGTTGTTGAGGAATGGTTAATAGATAGTGCCACCCCTAGACTGAGAACATTGTCTATCATAGTCGCATCCTGGTGATTAATAAGGTTGAACATTGTAATTAAGGGACTCAATTATTTAGGGAATAATATTATAATTACCATATCATTCTGGGTGAAAAAACTTCCCTATAAAGTGACCACAATGTCAAGATGTTGTCATTTCATCATGGGATGAATATACCTGATGACTTGTTTGGGTGGTTCTCCAGTGAAGGGAATTATTTTCTATGGGTATAACTAGTGAGTTTTGGGATTTATCTTTAATATTTCTATAAAAGTGATTTCTTTCATAATGTATCACTATAATTATATTCTATATATATTATGTTTCACACTAAAACTAGATAATATGTTCAACATCCAAGATAATCCTAATAGTTTCTAGCTGATGTGGGTAAATAGACCTTATATTATCATTCCCTTTCTAAATATTATTATGAGTGGATGATAATTGTGTTCTTAGTATTTAAACTAATGGATTAATCATCAATTAATATTTTTTATTCTCAATTTATTTACATTTTATAGTATGAGTGATGTTTTGTATTGAAGTATCCTCACTAACCACAATTTAGTAAACATCATTTTATGTGGAATTAATGGGTGTTAAAACACCCCTTTCATAGGTATTAATTTAATGATTGATCTCTTTATCAAATGATACCATATGGAGGGAAATAAAGGATCTTATTTTATGAATATATTCCCACTTAGTGCACTTTTCCATCAGCCACATAACTTTAAAATAGTTTAAATAATCCTCCAAATTGGAAAAGGATATCATTTTGTTTCATGGTTCCAATTGTATAAATTTATGGAATGGTTCCCAATGTATCATTATATGGTAACGTTCTCATTAAAAAATTTTAGGGGTATGAATTCCATCAATGGTAAAAACTTCCAAACAATTTGTGGGGACTTGACTTTATCATTTTAATCCTATGTTGATTATTTCATATCATCAAAGGCTGAGAAGTAAGAGGTTTTATAGTCACCATTATATATAGAATTGTTAAATTATATGTAGATTCTATTGTATCATGATGTTGGTAAATGAATGATTCCACATTATCTACATCATCCAATTATCAAAAGTTTTACATTACCATATAGGGCCTTTTCTTATTCCACTTCTTCATCTTGTTGGATAATTTATGATCCACAGTTCATATGTTCTATATGATTTTTAAATGGAATGTGACCATCATAAACCATCACTTTCAAGAGATCATTGAAGTCAATGATCTGTGATATTATATAACCCATTATTTAATGGTATGTAAAAAAATTTGGGTGATCATTATTCTTAACATCATATGGATTCTTGATTTTGGGAAGTATGATCATGTTATTCTCTATATAATGTATAAATTTTCAACAAATCTGATCATTTTGGAACATATAGACATTATACATACTATTTCATCCTCAACCATATTGTTATGTGGTTGAAATAAATTTTTTTATACTCGTTGACTCCTAAATCTATAAAAGTGGGTTTTTATCAAACCTTGAGATGGTTCTTTAAATAGCATCCTCCAGATGTTGAATTATAATTAAAAACTGTTAGAATCCACTTGGGTACATCATGGTGACATAATTGGTTAGAAACACAGCATATATGTTATCTTTAAAAATCATGAGTAACTATTCCTTGGGAGACCATATTTCCATGGAGTATGTTTGGACCTTCCTTCTACAAATAAAATCAATAGCTATCCCATTATTTCACTAATTAAAAATTTATAGGTAAATAATAACAATTTTCTTTCATTTAGATATAAAATTATATAGTAATTTCTAATGAATATAATCAAATAATGAGATAGAAAAAAATATAGGGTTGTTTTAACATAAAATATGGCACATTCTATGGTTTTTAAGAAGCATCTGAGACTATTTATCTCTTTTTATTGTGGTTCACTTCTTTGAGACACACTGGGAAGAACAAATGGGTGAGTATTTACTATATGTCACTCCTTCCATTGATTATAATGAAATTTTTATGCCACTCAAATATAAACCCTCAAGATATGAATTCATATCTAGTATTATCAGATAATGAAAAGTTTCTATAGCATCAGTCTATGAAATAAAATCATACCATAATTCATTGGATATAACCTCTTGACTAGAAACATGATTTGTAATATCTTCTAGAGCTTGATATTGTTGGATTGTTTAGACAAATAGTTGGTTACTTACAAGAATAGGCCTCAGATGAATTTCCTAGACTGGATATTGTGGTTTCCCTAGTAGTGGGTACACTAGATAATAAATTATTGTACCAATTAAATGTGAAAGTTGATAAAAAATATGGTTCTTTGGGTGACCCAATTCTACCTTTTTATGATGACAAATCCACTCCCCTTTTAAGAGGGTCATCTTAAGTAGGTATGTTCTAGACCTAAAAAATCAAACTGAATGAGTATGTTTTCATTAGGTAGTTTAATATTTATCTACCCAAAATTCTATAATTTATACCTGAACTGTGGAACTTATTTTCAATTGATATGATCTCAGTATCATTGGTTGTTGGGTTTATTTTAGATATTATCATGTCTTTTCATCTATTATTGTCGCAATACAATTGGGTGGTTGGTAGTGGAGTATTGTAAGGTGGTCTTAAATAATGGTATTTCCTTTTATACACTGTATGTACTCTCTCCTCGTGTATCTTCTTATGGATGCAATTTTTATATATACCTCATCTTGATCATGATCATTGATAGTATCATGTTCAACAGCATTAGTTATTACAAAAATGATAACATTTACTAATGTGAAACATGTAATTGGTATCTTTTATTTCCATATATGATGTATAAATATAATATAAGTTTATTTCATCCTTACGTATGATTCAAGATATGATTTTGGGGGTTAAAATTCCTTTGTCCCTATGGGATGGGGTTTCCCCAATTATTTTTTAGTTTTAGATATATCTCTCCTTACTTTGTAAACCCATGTTCTTCCAAATGTCTAATGTGTTGGAATACCACAGTGAAGACATTCATGATGGTAATGGAAATCACTCATTAAAAATGGGTCTGTCAAAGATATACCCAAGGATAAACTTATCTAATACTAATTATATTTTTTTATTGAATTGTTCCTAGTAAAATATCTATATATGATAATGGGACTCATGGATATTATCAACTATATGTAATTGGAACTGATTTTTAGTTTTATTGGTTATTTATCACTAGTTTTCTCTCCTTTTGGGATATTTATTTTTGATGAATAGGGATCAAAATTACTTTAAAGCTTCTAGTAAAATTAGGGGTTTTATAGGGATGATACTAAAGTCCTTCATAGGTTTCATTCCAACTGGAAATCTCTAGAGTTATTATCTAGACATAATATATATCACCATAAATGTCTTCTTCGAATAGATAACAGAATTTAACTTTCTCTGATAAGAGACTCCAATGAGTTTTGATATTGTGATGGTGGTTTCCTAGACTATGATAATTATTCTACAAGGTGTTCACATTCATGGATTGAGTACTATAATGTTGGAAGGGTATATTTCCATGTATTGGATTATCCAAATATTGTACTACCCTTACACCATCAGATTCGCTGTTTTGTATTATATGCATTGGGTGGGTGATAATGGAAATATGATCTATGAACTTATGGCTGTTGTGGTAATGATAATATATTAATATTGAGTTGAAAACAATTTTTTGATTCAGGAAAACATTTAGTTAACTATACTTTTTTCCAAGCGGGTTAGGGATCCTTACCCCCATTATATTTTCTTCATATATGGATTTTGTATTCTGAAGGAGAAATAGAAAATAAATCAGTTAGGATTCCCAAATAAGAATTTTGGGACAACAAAATTAGGTATTTAATAAATAATCTAACTTTTGGTTTACTAATTGGTTATAACACCCCGACACTAGTTTCCCAATGTCGGTTCTTTATTACATAACAGTGTTATGATCATAAGAGATCGAATAGTAGCCTTGGAGGTACTGGATACCGACATAAGTTTTACATTACATCACGATATAATGAGAAACAAAATTATGTCCCCTTTGAACACAATATTATCCCATAACCTATCCATGTAGGTATATCATAATATACTTCTTCACATCCAGGGAAAAATAAAACATAAGAAAGGGGTGAGCTCAGATGCTCAGTAAGGATAACAATATTGCAGAAACATCCGTAAATAACCATAAACACTAAATGCAACTTATAAGACTAAAACACAAGACTATTAAAATTAAACATTAGAATAAAATGTAAAAGATATATAAAATAATGAATTTTACTTATTCACATGGATATTCTACTAGTCGAAAAATCACATGTAATATCAAAACATAATTTAATAATGATGAAATGCATAATGTCAGACATCATTACCACATAGTCAAGGCCTCGTGATAAGACTAAAAATAAGATTTTGTCAAAGCATTTCTCAAAGACACTAGTTTGTCTTATGTGACCTACCGATGCATCGAGAAGATATAGAGGGCTCCCCCTGTCACTTACTAAATCCAATGCATTCCTAATATGAAAAGGTTGAAACGTAACATATACATTCGTATTAAAACTAGAATACGAAATGTTAATACTTTAACCGTAAACTGTGAATGGTATAAAAATAACACATCCATAGTCAGACATATCACAAAACCTTCAATACAATATGGAAGACTGTATCATAATAATTCAACTTCAAACAAGTGTAAAATCAATCAAAGGATGTTGAAATAGATGAAATCAATACTTTTTAATAGTAATATTACATTATATTTTATAATATTTTAAAAGTCACATAATTATAAAAGTAAGAAATTTTTTAGAAAATACTCATATAATAATTTATGGAATTCTTCTAAGGTTTTATAATGGTATAAAATAGCCGCATAGGATGTATAGACAGAAAAAAAACATTCGTACCTTAAATTTGTCAAAACGGTCATAAAGTACCTTGTTTGGAAAACAATGGAATGATTCCTTTCAAAAATTAAATTATAATAAATAATACAAGGGTATAAATTACTTTATCATATAGTCTAGGAAATATTAAAAATGTTTTGTAATACATTTTTAAGAAACACATATGTGGATGATAAATAAGTCCCAATAGATACTTACATTTAAACAACCTCTGCAAATAATGGGTTTGTAAAATGGACCCTTACATTTTACTTTTATTTAGTATAGGGAACATAATCCTCATTTATAATTGTTAAATCATGGTTATTAAATTATACAAGAACCACATTCATAAATATGACATCATATAAAATCTTCTATTATTACTTTGTTAATAATATTTTTGTAGTATCATTGTTTCAGGTGTTAACTGATTCGTTTTACTTTATATGTTTTGTTATGTAAGTCATTTTTTTATGGATATGATGTATTTTATTCATATCCATAATGATATTAAGTTCATAAACATTTTTTTAAATCATAAAATGAAAATTATTCTTGAATGGTTATGATGGGGAATAAATCTCATCGCGTTTGTGGAGATGGTAATCGGTATGTACGCACGAGCGATAATACAATTCTACTGATTGTGAAATAGTATATAATTGAATGGTATATAATATATAAAAAATCATTAAAATGTTATATTTTTTATTTACATCAATTATACTAATTGTTATACCCATACAAATAATGGAGTGTTGAATAACAAACTACACCACGGCGTGGAGACAGTAAGCCGTACATACGCATATATGGTGACTTTTTCATTCATAGGATAGATATAATAATGAATATGGTTATACAATAATTATACTAACATCACAGTATGTAGAAGGTATAGGATATTTTATTTTGTTATGGAACCAAAAATGAAAGTGGATGTGGAAGAAGAAAAGAACATTAAAAGAAGTGATGAAATTATTACCACTTCTTTAGGTGCTTACTTTTCATTTGTTCAAAAGGCATCCATAGGATGAAATTATTATCAATTTAAGGAAACTAGATTAAATTTATGGTAGTTGGAATTATATTTGAGAAGGGGATTTCTAATCCAAATTTCATTGGAGATGTGATTTTGAGAGAAGGGGGAGTACCATTTTATAAGAGAGCTGAATTTTACTTTTGGAAAAGCATGAAATATTATTTTATTATGAAATCATTTTCGATTACTAATGGAACCAAAAGAATTTATTTGAGTATAAAGTGGGTATGGGACTAAAAAGGCTCAAACTATATATTTTAGATATGTTTAGGTCACCATATTAACCTTATCATTAAAATTTATCTCTTTGATAAATAGTTTAACTTTTAGCAGGTATTCTTGTATTATTTTAATAAATGGATTATAAACATACTATAAAAAGACAAGATAACCCCAAGTTGTTACTTATTAATATATATATATATAACCTTATATAAGTCCATTTTCCATTCCTTACATTTTAATGATTCTTAAATCATTTAATCAAATAGTATTTTTTAAAACACTCATTTATGAAAATTATGACACTATTTAGTATTTGGTTTTTGTGATTGTCAAAAAACAGGATTACATAGAAACAAATACTTTACATAATTCATATAATGTCATTTTAACCTAGAAAATTCTTTTAATTCATCATAAGTATCAATTTCCATTTATTTATATATATATAATATCAATTATTTTAATCATTCGTTAATAAGGTAATTACTGCATCATCATTATGTCATAAATATATTTCATTATTTACTCTCTAAAAATTATAAATAAAATACCATTAGGTAATAAATATCTTTATCATTATAATGAATATTTATAGTCAAATTTATCTTCTGTATTACCCTCTATTAAAAATGTTTTAGTTATTAAAAGTTTATTTTAACACTTTCAACTATTCTTTAAATAAAATAATAATAAATGTTCTAATCTAATATAAGTGGATCATAAATGATAATATTTTATTTCTAAGGTTGATTTAGGTATAATACACTTATAAATAGAATTATGGCATGTGTTTGGGTAATTATTAAAACATTTTTACCTTTAATTACTATATTTAATTTTAACTATGGTAAATAAAATTCAAAAGTTATTATTCATGAAAAATTATTTCCATTCGATTAAACAACATTTTACATTCTTTGGTGATATATGTCTCTCAGAGCTTTGAAATTCAAATCACATAAGTGGAAAAATTACATTTCATTCAAATTTCTAATTGTGCCTAGAAGCTGGGTAAAAGATGTTAAAATGATCAATAAAATTTTATATATCTAATATTATTATAAAATGACTTTAATTAATTGCATTGGAATAATATATGTATTATGTATCTATTTTGACTTTATAATAATTTTAAATAAATAATTATTCTTATTTTTATTTAAATAAATGTCAGTTTTAAATAATAACGAAATGTTTTTCACAATTTATCAAGAATTGAATGTTTTTAGAAAAATACCAAAAAATCACCCTAAGATAGTTTTTGATATTATGAATCCAAAAACAATGTCCATTTTTAGAAATAAAATTTATAAAATTTCATAAAGTGGTTATTACAATTCAACACTTCTATTAAAATTCCTACTTTAATTTGTCATGGTGTGCGAGAACTCAAAGTTGCGTACATCGCAAGCTATTGTATTATTCAAAGAGAAATATATCATGGAAGATTGGGGGTTAAATTATACCCACCTTCAAATAATTTCATCCTTGAAATTTCTAGAATACTAATGCATAAAAATATTTGGGTGGTTATTCATCATAATTTCCTCGGGTTCCCATGTTGCCTCTTCCATTTTATGGTTTCTCCAGAGACCATTTACCAAGTGAGACGTCTAGTTCCTCCACACGTGTTCTCTGGTATCATGAATCATGACAGGCTCTTCACAATAAGACATATTGGATTCCATTTCTAATTCTTCATAGGTGTGTATATTCATTGGGTCAGGCATGTATTTTTTCAACAGTGATACATGGAAGGCATCATGATCTTTGGAGAGAATTGGCAGAATTTCCAAATGATAAACTACAATTCCAATCCATTCTAGCATTTATAAAGGTCTAATGTACCTGGGACATAATTTACCCTTCTTACTGAATTATATTACACACTTTCTGGTAGATACCTTCAATGAAAAATGATCTCCTACTTGATATTCCAAATTCTTCCTTCAGTTGTCAGCATAGATCTTTTTCCTACATTGAGAAACTTTGAGGTGGGTTTGGATGATCTTCACCTTTTACATTGTTTCTATAACAAGTTTATGTCCTACAAGTTTTGTTTCACGAACATCATCCCACCAAGTTGGTGTGTGACATCTATTTCCATATAATTCTCCATATGGTGCCATATGAATACAAGAATGTAATCTATTGTTTTAGGAAAATTCTACCAAATTTAAATACTGATCCCACATACCTTGAAAGTCTAATGAGAAAGATCTAAACTTGCCTTCTAAGGTTTGAATAGTCCTTTATGATTTTCCATCAGTTTGAGGGTGGTAAGAAGTTCTCCAATGAATTTCAGTGTCCAGGACTTTCTGAATACTTTTCTAGAATATATATTTTAAAAGGGGATCACAATTAGAAACAATTTATAGGGGTACACCATGATTTCTTACACCTTCATTAATATATAGTCTTTTTAACCATCAAGTGGTAAATATTATCCTATATTAATAAAATGTAATGACTTTGTAAGATGATCAACAATGAATCTTATTGCATCATTCCTTTTGGGAGTAGTTGGTTGTCCCATGAAAAATTCCATTGTAATATCATCTCATTTACACTCAAGTTTGGGAAGAGGTTTCTTGAATCCTCCTAGATTTTTTCTTCTAGACTTCATCTATTGAAAAACCATACATCTTGACACATAATCAGTAATCTCCCTCTTCATATTATCCAACTAAAAATATTCGTTAAAATTTCTATACATTTTAGTGATACCTTGGTGTATTGAGAAATTGGAGCTCTGAGTATCATCTAACAATTCCCTTTTGAGATTAGGTATATCGGGAACACAAATCCTTTTCCAAAATTTTAAAATTCCATCTTGATATACAATGTCGAACAATATCCAATCATTCACAATATTACTTTACTTTTTAAACTCCTCATAATCAGACTGAGAACATATTATCATTTCTAGTAATGATTTTATGGAAACCATTTGAAAAAATATCGATGATTCACCTTCCATGATTATTCCCATATCCATATTTACTATATCCATGAACATAGGATCCTTTAAAACTATCATCTTATTCAGAACACCGTGATCCTTTCTGCTCAAATCATCTACCACTTTAATTTCCCTCCCTGAGAAGAAGTGTATAGTGAAATCATAATATTTGAGTAGTTAAATACATCACCTTTGCCTCATGATGACTTTATTATTTGAGAAAATATAATTTAAACTATAGTGATTAGTATATATCTCATTTTTTACCATAGAGATAATTTCACCATATCTTCAGAGTAAGGATTATAGATGCTAACTCAAGATCATGAGTTGGATAATTTTGTTCATTAATTTTTAGTTTTTGTGATGCACAGGAAAAAAATATATCATTATTCATAAGGACACACCCATGTTTTTTCTTTAATGAATCACTATTAATAAAACAACCCATCATCACCAGATGGTAGAGCAAATATAGGAGAATTTACTAATCTTCACTTCAATTATTGAAAAATTTCTTCAAATGTTTTTGTATAAACATATTTAACCTCTTTAGGAGTGATCTTGGTTAATGGGTTATCCAATCGGGAAAAATTCTAGGTGAAACACCGACAATAACCTAATAACCAAAAAAAATGTGTACTTTAGTTATACTTTTCTGTGCTATCCATTCATGGATTTCTCTTGTCTTAGAAGGATTAACATAGATACCATCCGTAGAGACAATATGTCCAAGAAAAGAAATATTCTCAAGCCAGAATTTACACTTTCTAATCATCCCATATAACTCATTTCTTTTAATAGTATTTAGAATAGTGTGAAAGTGATTTTCATGATCTTCGTAGCTTTTGGAGTATACCAAGATATCATCAATAAATACCACTACAAAGTCATCCAGATATTCCATGAAATATCTACTCATTAGATCCATGAAAACATAGGGTGCATTAGTCAGTCCAAAAGGCATTACTATAAACACATAATGCCATACCTGGTCTGAAATGTTATATTTGGAATTTTTTCCATTTTTACGCACACTTTATGGGATCCAGATCGATGTTTAATCATTGAATAATATTGAGCTCTATGAATTTGATCAAATAAATAATCAAGGTGAGGTAGGGGATACTTGTTCTTTATTTTTATAGCATTAATCACCCTGTAGTCAATGCAAAACCTCATAGATCCATATTTCTTCTTAACAAAATGAATAGGGGATCCCTATAGGGAAACACTATGGAAAATAAATCTCTTATTACTCAATTTCTATTGTTTCTTAATTAGTTCCACTAATTCAAAATTGGTTATTCTATAAGGGTTTTTTGATATGGGCCTCGAACAAGGAATTAAATCAATAGAAAACTCAATTTCTCATTCTAGAGGATGTATAGGTAAATCCTCTAGAAACACATCAACATATTATTATACTATAGGTAAATCCTCTATTTGATTATTCCCTTCCACACCCATAGTTATTTCACTCCATTCCTCCCCAATAAATGAATTTAGTAGAACGACTAGGGGGGGTCTAGATGAGAATCAGATGGTGATGTTTCTGCTCTGATGATACGGTACTCCTTAGCTTCATCAAAAATAGTAAATTCCTTCTTATTATAATAAATTTTCACATCATGGTTCAAAAGAAAATTCATACTGAGGATTATATGAAAATCAATCATGGTTATTATGATGATATCAGCAGATAAAGTACATTTATAAGCCCTAATGAGAACTGATTCACAAAACATTGTTGCAATGATACTTACCTTATGAGTTTTAATTGGAAAATCCCATGATAAATCAAAATGGAAATATCTAATTTTCTTAGAAAACTAGGATGATATCCAATAATAAAATGATCCATAATCAAATAAATCACAGGATAAATTTGAGGAAACCATTAAATTACCTGAAACCACATCATTCTGAGATTCAACCTCAGTAGTAGTTACCCAATAAGATTTTTTTTCTCCCATGGCCTCTTCTAGGATATGTTTCCTTGGTTCTTAAGACATTAACATTCATAATGCCTCGTTTCTGTATTATTGTAGCATTATACTTTGAAAACCTATTTCATTTTATTTAAATCACGAGCTTGGTGGATTTTTTCACCACACATGTAACATAGTCCCATTTCCATCAGGAAAGTATCAGGGTGTTTCTTCCAACATTTACTACTAGATGAAAATTCAAAATTTCCTCCATTCCCATTTTTTCTATTTCCAAAGAGTTCAATAGATATCTTTTTCTCTTGTTTTTCTTTAAAGTCATAAGACACATAGAATTCATTTTTTGTCTTGATAACACAAGAGACTAAATTTTTATATGATGAGAAGGATTTTAAGAGTAATGATCGACAATGAAATTTTTTTAACCCATAAAATAATTGACCAATATTACTCCAAGGATTATGTATATAATCTGTACCATGCCTTGCTAACCTTGTAAAATTAACTTCATAATTTGTGACATTCTCATCTTCCTTTTGCCTTAGACTTATAAATTTTATTTCCATATCTACTCAATGGTCATAAAGAAATTATTTCTCTATGAAAATATCTTTAAATTACATCCATTCCATATTTGAAACTACTTCACCCTCCTTTGTGTTTTGAATTAATGACGAGAATTGGTCAACATCTACCGTGAGGTGATAAACCACCATGACAAATTTTTCCCTTTCGCTACGCCCCAAAGCTTGAGATATTTTCTCTAAGTACATATCAATTGTTCAGCTAAAAATGGATTTGTAGTCCCATTGAATATTTTTGGTTGTTGCCTCATGAAGTGGTCTATCATTGATCCTCTTTACTGTGGTTTAGGGTGCCCCATACAGGTAAAGAAATTATTCATAACCTCAGTGTGTTTTCATAGTATGGTCATATATTTTTCAGCATCGATTGCATCACTATCTCCACTATAATTATCCTTAGGATGATGGGAAAAACTACATGGATTACATGTGTTGATAAGGATTATATTCATTCCATGAGGTGGAATTTTTAAACAATTTAATAAACTAGATTAGTTTATGAATCGCAATACATAATTCAAAACTAGTAAAATACTTAACATAAATTGAACAGTTTATGCATATAATCCATAATCATAAAAAAGTGTTTTCATTGAGGAGGTTTTTACTCACGTATCCTTCATAATGGATTCTAAATAAAATGTGAATTATCATAAGAATATATCTCTGGAGTGTCATAACCAAGAGTGCAGAAATACTCATTGTCGTGTACTACGATACCATGGGTCAAGCCCAGAACACCTTGTCCGACATTTCACTCATAGGTACATTTGTGCCCAAGCTGATTCAACCTTCTCGTATCTAGATAGGGATGTATTTCTTAGATAACTCACTAAATATCTAGATTACCAAAATTCTATGAAGTTATTCTATACTAATTCTCAATGTTTATCTTAGGATAATGTTCCCTAATCATGGTTTTTCTAAATCTAGTTTACAAGGTATATACTAAACCTCTTCTATTACCAATGATAACTCCTTAACCCAAGTTACCCAGAGTCAGTGCATTATTACATAACATTGACATGATCACAATAGATCAGGTCTATAATGACTAATAGGTTTAGTAGCCTTGGAGGTACTAGATACATAATGAAGTTTTACATTACATCATGAAACTAAGAAAAAACATTATGTCTCCTATAAACCCAATCATATCCCATATCAAATCCCTGCCGGGAAATCATAACATACTTCTTCACATCCTGGAAAAAATAAATCATATGAAAGGGGTGAACTCAGATGCTTAGTAAGGATAACAATATAGTTGAGACATTCATAAATATTCATAAATATTGAAGGAAATGTATAAAACTAAAACAAAAACCGTTTAAAATAAAACTTCATAATATAATAGAAAATATAAATAAAATAATTCCATTTACATATTCAAATGGATATTCTACTTTCTAATAATCACATGTAATATCAATATATATTTTATAGTAAATGAATGCATAATGTCGGACATCATAACCCCATTGTCAAGGACTTGTGCCAAGACTACAAATAATATTTTGTAAAGGACTTGTTCTAAGACACAAGCTTGCCTCATGAAACATATTGATGAATCAAGGAACTATAGTATGTGCCACCCGTTACTTACTATGTCCAATGTATTCCTCATATGAAAAGGTTGAAACATAACATAATTTTTTTTCTTAAAACTATCATATGAAATGTTAATAATGTAACCATAAACCATGAATTATATAAAAATAACACATCCATTTTCAATCATGTCACCAAACCTTAATTACAGTTTGGAATAATTTATCATAATAAATCAACTTCATACATGTATAAAATCAATCAAAGGATGTTGACATAGATGAAATAAATATTTTTTGAGAGAAATATCACAATTTATTTTGAAATAATTTAAAATTCGAATAATTATAAAAGATAACATATATTTTGAAATTAAAATTATAAGATTGTATGGGGAGAATTGAAGGTGAGATAACGGCATAAAATAGTTGCACCCATGGTATAAGTTAAAAAAATATTCATACCTTAATATTTTCAAAATGCTAATAAAGTACCATGTTTGGAAAATGATAGAAATATTCCATTCAAATTTTTTTAAAAAAATTCAAAAAAGGGTATAAATGACTTTAACCCATTGTCTAGGAAATTCTAAATATAGTTTGAAATACATTTTTAAGAAACACATATGAAGATGATAATGATGTCATAGTAGGTACTTAAATATAAAAAACCTTGGAAAATAAAAAGATTATAAAATTAACCCTTACCATTTACTTTTCTTTAGTCGAGGGTATGTTAACCTCCTATATAATAGTTAAATCATTGTTATTAAATTATAAAAGAACCACATATATAAATATGACATCATATATGATCTTATAATATTGCATTGTTAATAATATTTCAGTAGTATCATTGTTTTGAGTGTTAACTGATTCATTTTAATTTATATTTTTTGTTACATAAGTCAATCTTCTTATGGATTGAATTTTTTTTGATTCATATCCAGAATGATATTAAGTTCTTAAACATTTTCTTAAATCATAAAATGAAGATTATTCTTGAATGGTCATGATGGGGAATGAATCTCATCGCGTTTGTGGAGATGGTAATTGATATGTATGGATGAGTGACAATACCACTCTATTGATGGTGAACTAATATATAATTGGATGGTACAAGAAATATATAGAATAATTAAAATTTTATATTTTTTAATTACATAAATATTTTCCATTTTTATACCAATACAAATAATGAAGTGTGGAATAACAAACTACACCACGATGTGGAGATGGTAATCTGTACCCATGCACGTATGGTGACTTTTTCAAATCATATAATAGATAGAATAATGAATGTGGTTGTACTATATTTATAATAACATAAATTTATTTAGAAGGTAATAGATTTCTTATTTTGGTATGGAAACTACAAAGAAATAGGAAGAGCTAGATGAAAAGAACTTTGAAAGAGGTGGTGAAATTATTATTTCTTACTAGGGTTCTTTATTTTTATTTAATCAAAACGGATCCATAGGTTGTCATTATGATAAAATCAAGGCCTCTAGGATTAATTTGGGGTAGTTTTAATGATATTTGAACAGGTTTTGGATAATCTAAATGGATTTGGAGGTGTGTTTTTGAGAAACGGGGAAGAACCCTTTTAGAAGAGAGGTCAGGGTCACTTTAGTAAAAGGTTAAAATATTATATTATTGTAAAATAATTTTCTGTTTCTAATATCTCAAAAAGGATT
Source organism: Viscum album (assembly GCA_963277665.1). Classification (NCBI taxonomy): domain Eukaryota; kingdom Viridiplantae; phylum Streptophyta; class Magnoliopsida; order Santalales; family Viscaceae; genus Viscum; species Viscum album. The sequence continues at coordinate 686,509,442 of OY728119.1, read as the reverse complement.
TATTTTGAGGATAAGGTGTGGCTATGTCAAAAACATCTCAAACAATATGTTTCAGATTGGTTTAGGTCACTATATTAACTGTATCTTTTAGATTTAACTCTTAGTTAAATTGTTTAACTTGTACTTTGTATTCTTATTATAATAAATTGTTAATAAACATACTATAAAAAGACAATAGAAACCCAACTAGTTCACTATTAAAACATCTATCCTTATCTATGTCCTTTGTCTAATCCGTATATTTTTAAGAATATTAAATCATTTAAAAAATAGTAATTTTTTTTGTTGGACTCACCAATTTTGATAATCCAAAATCATGTGTAAATACTAATCAAAATATATTATTCCAGTCATTAATCTTTTAATCTATATATACAATTATATTATTCTAGACAATTTATATTCTTAAGACTCATGTCTTTTCTGCATCAACTTACAGTCCATATTTATCTAAATATAAGTTCACTGTTAAAGGCTGCTGGTAAGATCCTTCTGCTCAAAGTCACTATTATAGCTTACAATAACTCTAAGTCATTGATGCTATAAGATTACTGATGAGGATTTATAGCCACTGCTGGAAGCTACCGGGACAAGGTTACTGTCACAAGCCTACCGATGATCTGCTTATCAAATCTCATAGACAAAGAGTTACTGTCACAAAGTCATTGCTGTGACAAGGCTTCTGTTAGAAGTCCACTGTCAGACTCTTTCTCAAGTCTTCTGTTGAGAACTTCACTGTTCAAGTCTGCAGTTGGAAAGGTTACAGCTGAAGTAGTTATATGTTACAGAACTATAGATTAGATGCTTACTGTTAATGGTATACTATTGATCCTACCGATGGAGTTTACTGATAAGGATCCACTGTTAAAAAGAGTAAACAGCTACCGTTACAAGACATCGACTAAGCACAAAGTTCTACATTACAAGTCTATAGTCAAAGAGCCTACCAATGAAGTTCATAGTTGAATAATCTACTGATGAAGTCCACGATTGAAAAGACCACAATTGAAGTCTACCATGTGACATGCATCTACTACCAGTCAAATGATATTCTATTCCTTCCTTTACCAATTTTATTAATACTATTATAACGGTCATGTCTGAACAAATTAATACACTTGACATTATTTAATGTTATTTTCAGGGATATCAGGAGACATTATGATGTACGAGGAAAACATTTCTCTTGTCGGCCTCTACTGAACAACAATACACGAAAAACAAGAGAATATAAAAAGGATACAGGAGAGACACAAAAAACACATATACCAAAAAGAAGAAGAGAACACTCAAGCACTCATTCAGAAGAACATAGATCCTCACCAAAATCTATTTGAATGACTCTTTTTCAATCTATCGCGGTGTGATGAAAAGAGCTTAACATCCAAAAGTCTGATCATATCTACATCTGGAAGTCATAACCTGAAAGTTACGACACTCTGTTTTGGAGTCAACTTGCATAGAAGAACCAAAACATCATCACATTCATTCCAACGAGTCCAGAGCTGATCTGTCAACACATCATAGCAGTCTAAACTCATCCCCACTTTCTTTTTCTCTACTGTGTTTAAATAATTTACATTTGTGAGCAGTTTGTATGTTACACACACTAACTCTTGTACTTGAACTGAGGGATACTGAAAATACCCATTCTAAACTCTCTTTAATTTTTTTTCCCATGTATAACTATGGAAGAAGCATGGTGTGGCTTGGAAGTTTATTTTCCCACGTAGAATTGTGGTAGAGGTTTCAAAACCTGGACAGTTTGTGAAAGCTTTTGTAAATCCCGATACAGGCTGTGTATCATTTTTTAATATAACTGATTGGTGGTAGGTGATCCCCAATTGCAGAGGGCTAGGTCTTGACTTAAGACTGAACCTCTTGTTTAAATTTTTTGTGTTAATCTTTGCTTTACTCTGTTTAACATCTATCTGCAGTGTAAATTTTCAATGACAGAAATCTGTTTTTACATTCACTCTGATAGATAGTTCTGCTTAGTGTGTATATTTGATTTGTTTAGTAAACTTCTTTCAAAAGTAGAATTAGTTCTTATACTGATTCAACTGGGGAGTAATCATCCTTTGAGAAACCTTTTGAACAATAACTCACTAATATCTATAATTCCTTAATTGACTAGGCTATTCTGATTTGGGGGATTTTAATACTAACTGTTTTTAACAGAAATATTAATTGGAACTCAATTCACCCCCCACTTGAGTATCAACTCCGACCAACATTTGGAATCATAGGAAACATTCTTATTTATAAAAGGTTTTCAAACCCTCTGTTTTTCAAACTGTGATTTTAGTTTTATCTTAATGATCTTAAATTTGTGTTAGTCCTAAATGTTGTCTCTTTAATATCTTCTCTAAAATCTAGTTATGCAAAATAGACTAGAAGGGGATGCTACAAACAGACCACCGTTCTTTAATGGTGTGAATTATGCTCAATGGAAAATTAAAAAGAAAATTCATTTGGAAAGTATTGGTTGTGATATTTGGTCTGCTATAGAATCAGAATATGAAATTCCCAAAACTGCTAGATCTACCTGGGATGATGCTACAAAGTCTGACAATAATAGTAACTGTAATGCTATGAATTCCCTTTATTTTTCTTTAGGAGATGAGGAATTTTACCAAATTTCTACATTCAAAACAGCTCAAGAAATCTGGGACACCTTGTCTGATTCTCATGAAGGAACAACCAATGTGAAGGAAATGAGAATAAATACTTATACTATTAAATATGATAGTTTTAAGATGATACCTGATGAACCCATTTCTGATATGTATCTTAGGTTTAATGATATTTTCAACACCATGAGTTCATTGGGAAAAGCTATTCCAGAAAAGGAGTAGATCATGAGAATATTGAGATGTTTTCCTAACAGATGGAGAGGCACTTCTATATCTATCTGAGAGTCATGTAACATCAGAAAGATACCCGTTAAGGAGTTTATTGGTAAATTAATGATGTATGAAGAGGAATTGAAGGTGAACAAAGAAGAATATGATGAACCCAAAAGAAAATATGTATCATTCAAGTCGACTGCTTTAAAGAGCAAAGACAAGGATAAAATACTTATACCTACTGAAAGTTCATCTAGTGAAAATTAGGATTCAGATAGTGATGAAGTAATGGCTCAAATAGCCATGAGATTTAAGAAGTTCTATAGGAAGAAGATGTTTTTCAGAAAACCATACTACAAGGGTAAGTATGATCAACAAGGTAAGTGGAAGAAGGATTGGAAGAAATCTGGCAAGGAAGGTGATATAGTCTGCTATGAATGGAAGAGGAAAGGACACATCAAGGCTGACTGTCCAAAGTTAAAATTCAAGAAGAAATATAATTATAAGGACAAGAAGTATAAGAAATCCATGGAAGCAACCTGGAGTGCTTCGGAAGACAGCACAAGTGAATCAGAAGCCACTGACTCTGAAAAGAATCATGCCAAAATGTGCTTCATGACTAACATATCTGAGGAACCTGTTTCCCCTATTCTAAATGATTATTATTCCGGAAATAACAATGATTCAGATAATGATGAAAATATTTCTAAGGATGAACTGTTTGAATATTGAAATATACTGGATGATGCCTGCAATGAACTAAAAGAAAAATATAAATCATTGAAGAAACAACATGCCATGATCAGTAACATTAAAACATATCTAAGTGTAGAAAAAGAAAAGAATTCTCAATTGTTTAAAGAGAACACCTAGCTCAAATTATCTAATGAACAATTAAGATAGGATATTTAGAAGTTCACTACTGGTAGTGATACCATGACACAATTTCTAGGAAAACATATTTCTCCAAAATATACAACTGGTCTAGGATATCAGCCTGGATAGAGACACATTAGCAAAACCAAATTTGTTCTAATATCAGGACAGTTCACTGCTAATTCTGAACAATATTTTGAGAAACAATTCTCTAAAGGACCGAACAAAGTATTTATGTCTCAAAATATTTTTTTTGATTTTAGAAAATCTATAAAGCAAATATGGGTTCCCAAAGTGTTATTGGATATCCTTTCTGGACCCAAGAAGATCTGGGTACCAAAATTATCATATGTTTAATCTGTTTTGCCGGGAAGTTTCTTAAGGACTTCCTGTAAGACCCTATGGTACATGGAATATGGATATTAAAGACATATGATGGGATACTATTCTTGCTTTAAGAGTCTAATTATAGTTGATGGTGGGAACGTCACCATTGGTGACAATGAAAAATGAAAAATCATCGACTTAGGCCATATTGGTAACCCTGATACAATATTAATTTCTAAATTACTTTTTTTGATGGATTAAAGTATAATTTACATAGCATATCTCAGTTATGTGATGATGGACTTAATGATAAATTTGAAAATGATTCATGCAATGTTTTTAATTCAAAAAATGATTTAGTTTTCACTCTATATATAAATGAGAATGTATATGTTGTTGATTAAAACTCCTTAGCCGAACAAAATGTTTCCTGCTTAAATGATTTTTGTAAAGAATATTGGTTGATGCATAGAAGATTAGGACACTGTAATGTGCACTCACTTAGGAAGCTATCTAAAAAATGATTAATTAGAGACCTACCTAAATTGGAATTCCCAAATGACTAAGTGTGTAATCCCTGTCAAAAGGGAAAACGATACAAAGTTTCGTTCAAACCAAAGAAAGATGTTTCAACTTCTCATCCACTTGATATTTTTAACATGGATTTGTTTGGACCATAAAGAGTTTCAAGTTTAAATGGGAATCACTATGTTTATGTTCATATAGATGAATTTTCTAGGGATACTTGGGTATACTTTCTAGCTCACAAAATTGAATCTTGTTCCTACTTTGTCAAATATTCTTAGTCTTTAGAAAACCATAGTGGACTTATGATTAATACCCTAAGAAGTGATCATGGCTGTGAGTTTGAAAATCATGAGTTTGAATCCTACTGCTCACACAATGGATATAGTCACAACTTATCTACCCCTAGGAAACCCCAACAAAATGGATTTGTAGAATGGAGAAATAGGACCCTTCAAGAAATTGCAAGAACTATGTTTAATGTGTATGACTTACCTATTTATTTTCAGGCTGAAGCTATAGATACACCTTGTTACATTATCAATATATTTTTAATTAGGCCTATTCTAAAAAGGACCCCTTACGAAATCTAGAATAATATGAAGCCTAAGGTTAATTATTTAGAGTTTTTGGTTGCAAAGTCCTTATTATTAATACTAAATATAATCTTGACAAAATTTCTCCCAAAAGTTGTGATGGAATTTTTCTTGGTTATTCTGTTTCAAGTAAAGCCTATAGAGTGTTCAATAAGAAAACCAAATCTGTGGAAGAATTATTTCATATCAAATTAGATGAAACTGATCCACATGAGCCTAAAACCTCTCATGGAAATATTGAGGAAGATTTATCAAATCTGAACCTTAATGATAAGGATAGTGAATCCCCTGTAAAAGTATCGAGTTCTGGAAATTTTCCAGAATCTGCACCTCTCGATTTTGAACCAACAGACAACTATGAAGAATCTAGTTCAACCCTTCCTAGAGGTACGAGGACTCTTAAGAATCATCTTCTAGATGTTGTTGTAGGCGATTTGAATAGAGGAACAGAAACTAGAACTTCTCTAAGAAACCAGGTTGAACATCATGATTTTCTTTCAAAGCTTGAACCCAAAAATATTAATTAGTCTATCAATGATGAATTTTGGGTAATGGTTATTCATGAAGAACTGAATCATTTCTAAAGGACCAAAGTTTGGGAATTAGTGGAAAGAAACAATGACACCTTAACCATAGGCACTAAATGGGTGTTTAGAAACAAAGTAGATGAGTCTGGGAATATAGTTAGAAATAAGTCCAGGATAGTTGCACAAGGATATAGTCAAGAGGAATGAATAGACTATGAGGAGACCTTTGCACCTGTAGCTAGATTAGAAGTTATTAGGATACTACTTGCCTGTGCAGCTCATCTGAATTTCAAACTCTATCAAATGGATGTTAAAAGTGCATTTCTAAATGGGTACACAGTTAAGGACGTGTTTGTTGAACAACCTCCTGTTTTTATGAATCCCCATTTTTTCAATCATGTTTTCAAACTATCTAAAGCTTTGTATGTATTAAAACAAGCTCCAAGACCATGGTATGATAGGCTCAACTCTTTTCTGATTTCAAAAGGTTTTACCAAAGGGATAGCTGATCCTACTCTTTTCATTAAATAGATTTCTAAAGATGTTTTGATAGTGAAAATTTATGTGGATGATATTATTTTTGGATCTTTTAAAAATTCATTATATGTGGATTTTTCAAAAATGATACAGAATGAGTTTGAAATGAGTTTATTGGGAGAAATCAAATTTTTCCTTGGATTTCAGATCATTCAAAAAAATGGCATTGTTTTGAATAAAAACAAATATATTAAGGATCTTTTAAAATGTTTTTCATTGGATGGTAGTAAAGGTAGTGACACACCTATGAGTACCACCTGTATGTTGGATACAGATGAAGCTAGAGAACTAGTGGATCAAACCAACTACAGAGGTATGATATGAAGTCTACTCTATCTTACAACATGTAGACCTGACATCATGTTTAGAGTATGCATGTTTCCTCACTTTCAATCCAATCAAAAAGAGTCTTATTTAACTATTGTTAATAGAATTTTTAAATATATCAAACATACTCCCAACTTAGGATTATTTTATCCTAAAGGACAATCATTTGATTTGTTTAGTTATTCTGATGCTGATTTTTCCAGATGAAAGTTAGATAGAAAAAGAACCTCTAGGACATATCACTTTTTAGGCAAGTCACTAGTATCTTGGTGTAACAAGAAGAAAAATTATGTTTCATTATCTACTACCGAAGTTGACTACATAGCTTCTGGTAGTTGTTGTGCTCAAATTCTGTGGATGAAACAAACTTTACTAGACTATGGATATCAATTTAAACATGTCTCTATAAAGTGTGACAATACAAGTGCTATTAACATTTCCAAAAATCCAGTATCTCATGCTAGGACAAAGCATATTGATTTGAGACATCACTTTTTGAGGGATCATAATCAAAAAGGTGATATCACTCTTGAATTCAATGGCACTGAACATCAATTGTCTGATATATTCACAAAGCCCTTGAATTATGAGAGGTGAAATTACATCAAACATGAGTTAGGTATGATTAATTTTAGCACATTCAAACCTCACAGTTAGATCTCACAGTCAAACCGCACAGTTGGATCTCTCAGTCAAACCTCATAGTTGGATATCACAGTTGGACTTTACTGTTATACCTCACTGTTGCACCTCACCGGTGTACCTAACTAATACATATCACTGTTGAATACCTCACTGTTTGTTTTTGATTGTGGGAATTCGAACCATTTTTATTTATTTTTTCTATGTCATTTTGGTTTTAATCCCTAAATGATAAAATCAAAGGCAACAAAAATATCTCAATCCACCTTCCTCTCTCAATCTGGAACCTTGCTCTAGAAATTCCTAATCCCTAACTATAGCGACCCGGCATTTTCTTACAATACTATTACATCATTTCAAAGATAAACAACATAATAGTATTACACATAGAGGATCCAAAGGTTTATTGTCTTGGGAAAACTAGGACCACCCATAACAAATACAACATCGAGCATAAACATTCATTTATTTTCTTCTTCTATAGATTCTTATTGGCACTTTTCCTCTCCTCGGTACATGTAGCCACCTGAGGATATAGATAAAAATGGGTGAGCTAAAATCCTAGTAAGAGGATAGATAAGAACAATAAATCATGGGGTGAGCATAATCATAACCTAGTCAAAAGATCATGAACATGAGAGGAGCATAAATAATAGACTTGAAATGTGGCAATGCATAAAAATGATACATCATGCCTTAGTGGTCAACTACCACAAATACTTGTGAACCAAGCTAGATTCTTGTTCCCACATCATTTCACATTTACTCATGAGATTCATCACTTTACCCAATGCATTGGTGCGCTGTATAATTCCAGGAACACCCATCACATTTAAACATTCATATTGCGCTATATAATTTCGGGCGCACCAGTCACATCATAACATTATCATTTATCATGATTTCCACAATGAACATATAACATAATTTAACATATTTAACCCACGGAAAGGAATGGTTTTCATCTCATAATAACATATTCATAATCTTTGGGTTCCCAAAAGAAATAGGGAATAACATACATGTTACAAGAACCGTTCACTTTGAGTGAGAAGAAAAATGGGTGTTTTTAAAAGAAGAGTTATTTTGGAAAACATTTTGTTGGAAATAAAAACTAGTGACAAACATGTATTGTAAAGACCCGTAAATTTCAAGGAATTTTTTTTTCTTAATTTTCTTTGGAATTTTACAAGAATGCAGTTTCTGACAGCACGTGATTCTGACGCCCGATGTGCTTGGAATCATTTTCCGAAATTTGGCTCAGGTACGTTCTGTGAATGAACGAGCGGGTTTTTCTAACTTTTGAACCGGTGCTCGGAATCGAATTCCAACGGCATCGATGGAATCACAGCGCCGGTACTTTCTTATAAACGCCTCTTTCGGAGTTGCGTTTTCTCGGGTGTGGTTTTTAATTTTTGGTCTTTATGTTATGAAATAAAATAATGTGGTACGACAAACATTATTTTATTTCACTTAAAGCCACATAAAGCCACTTAAAGCTTCTTAAGCTGAGTTGAATCAGATATGGTGGAACCCAAAATATCCTACCCTATTGGTAGGATATTTGTGAGGTGGGGCCCGCACGAGCCTCACTGTTTCATTTTCGCTAAGTAAAGCACCCGCGAAAACCCCTATTAAATTAAAGTCAACTGACGCATTTTTCTAAATTCTTAATGCCCCTATTTAATTGGGAAGTTAAATTTTTTCAATTAATTCTTTGAATTAATTGTTCGTTACTTACATTTGTTTTTCAAATTCTTTAGTTGATAATAAAATAAGATGAGGACTTATTTTATTATCGGGTCGTTCTGTTAAAGCTTTGGAGAATCTCTAAAGATCTTCATCCTCCTTCACGAAGAACACGAAGAACGCAAAGAACGCGAAGAACACCGGCATCCAACGAAAGGGAAACGTAGAACACTGAGCCCTCGGAGATTGACGACGCGACACCGAGTACCGCGACACCGACGCTTCTTCCGCGACGTTCTTCTTCCGTGACAAATCTTCGATCAACTGCTTGAGATCGTAGATGTGACTCCATTCCGCGACAACGCGACAACCTTCCGCGACGCGACGATCCTCTTCTTCCACAACATTCAATTCCGCGAAGAACTCTCGTCTGACGACAGCTACGAGGTAGGGGTCATTTTGAAAATGATAATACCCATGTTTGTTTTCCTCCAAGGCAAGAACGCGAACCAACCAATTAACAAGTTGGTCCGCGGATTATTATTTCGGGTCGAGGTTTATCAATTTCTGGGAATTATGGTGTTGTTTCAAACCGCTAACGTGGTGGGTGCGGACCAACGAACAAGTCCGAATCCACCGCCCTTTTGTTCTTGGTGTGCGGAACAGCGGACAATGACAAAATGGGCCGCAGAGATGATTTTTTGATTCCGCAGTGAAGAATGGGACCCGGGATGAGCTACGGCGCAGACGGAAATGAAATCGGACCACTGGAGCAACTCTGGTGGCCCGCGGACTCCACCGGCGGCGCCGGCGGCCCGAGGCGGCGCCGGCGTCCAGCAGACCCGTGACCGCGCGGGTCCGGTGAGACACGGGACGCGGCCATGCCACATCCACTGACCAAGGGAGACCCCACGTGGGGCCGCAGTGCTCTCACGCGGGGGCAGTACGCCCCTCGCGCCGCTCGGTTGTAACCGGCCGAGCCGACCCCGGCGGCCAGGCCGCGCCCGCGCCGGTCAGGCCGCGTCGCGCCCAGGCTGGGCCGGGCCACCCTGGCCGGGCCGGGCCGCGCCGGCCGGGACGGACTCGGACCCGGGTTGGGTCGACCCAGTTCGGGCCGACCCAAGGGGGGTTGGGCCGGGTCGGTCCGGGCCCAGACCCCCCGTTTCCAGACCTTTTTCATCTTTTTCTCATAACTTGAGTTACGAGCCTCTGAACGACGTGCCTTCAGTGGAGATTAGATCCTTGGATCGAGACGGTCATTTCAGTATATCACACTCAAGGTTTTAGAATACTTGGGGGTCGGCCGGGTTGGTTCGTACACAAAACCAATCGGGCCCTCGGAGCGGAAACACACATATCTTGAGCTTCGGACATCCGATTGACGGGCCGTCGACTTTGTTGAATTCCTCTAAGTGAGACGGATCTTTTGGATTACTCCGCCCGAGGTTTGGACACAGGTAGAGTATGTTCGGGTTGGTTTTTCCTTAAAACCCAATCGGGCCCCTAGGACGAAAAACCCAATAACTCTCAGACCGGGCGTCTGATTGACGTGCCGTCTACGACGTTGAGTTCCTATTGGCGATACGAAACTTTTAGATACATCAACTCTGGACTATGTGTCAGTTGATGTATCAGCCTCTCGGCTTGTGGAGCGGACCCTCCCGAATGGGCTTACTGTGTGCGGGAACCCTAGAGCTGGCTGCGACTACTACTGTGACGACGACGACTGTACAGAGATCCTCAGTGGATTCGACGGTGACGACTACAGCACTCAGCGATCCATTGTGGGTCAGTGCTACCGATCATGTGTGGGTCTGATCCTGTGTGGTTCAGTGCTCAGCGGTCCTGTGTGGGCCAGTGCCTACAGATCCTATGTGGATCCGATCTTATGGGGGTCTTTGCGGGGGTTAGTTACCTATCGATCTTGTGTGGGTCAGATCCTTTGTGGGTCATTGCGGGGGTTAGTTACCTATCGATCCTTTGTGGGTCAGATCCTTTGTGGGTCATTGTGGGGGTTAGTACTTATCGATCCTTTGTGGGTCCGACGTCTTAGATGAATCAGTGGCAACATCTGGTCATCTTTATCATCATATGAAGAAGTATACCTGTGTGAGATTTATACTGTTTACATTCCATTGTGGATTGTGTTGTGTTATCCTGTGAGGATTTACGTTTTCTTTCCTGTGTGGACTAGGTTGTACTTGAGCTCGGATGTTGGAGCCGAGCGAGAATTGATGACTTAGGTATATGTATGGGCATAAACCTAAGCAGTGTCGGATGTTACTTCGTGATTGTATCTTTCTTTCGTGGATTATCCTTTGTGGATTATGGGAGACCTTCGGGGGTCTCGGGGTCCCAACTGAGTAGCTTATACTCACCCATGCACGGGCTATGCCCGCACTACGTTATGTTGGTTGCAGACGACGGACAACGCTGATCGTGGTGGAGGCTCGCAGAGTAGGACGGTACCTGGAGGTGGAACACTGGGCGGGACGTACTCGGAGCGGTCGGTTGGACCCGAGGAGCAGTAGAGGCTTTCTGTACCCACCCTTCAGGTGGGATTTCCAGTGGATAGCTCTGCGTTGCGGATTTACTTTTCAGTTGTTGTTTCCCATTTCCAGTTGTACTTTACTTTTAGTTTGGGTTTTTATACTGGCCCACTTAATTTTCCGCACTTACTGTTGTACTCAGTTGTTACTTAGTGTTTACTTCTACTGCTGCTTGCTCTGTGGTGTTTTTGGTTTACATTACAAAGGAAATGCCTTTCCTTTTTCCGGGATTTACGCCTTGGTGCTAGTCGCCAGCCCCTGGCCTATGGAAGGCGTCTTGGGGTAGTCATGGCACGGGCCCCGAGGACGGGTCCGGACAAATTGGTATCAGAGGAGTTCGGTTCTATCGCAGAACTTGGGACTCGGATCTTTTTCTATGTGAAGCAATAGTGTTTAGTGTATTGGGTGTGGTTATCAGTCCAGGGAGTCCAGTGCTGGTGCGGCGGCCGACGTATCTGTACACCAGGACCCTGACTTCTGATTTCCCACTTAATTCACGAAAACATTGTTTGCATGTGGGTTTCAAGTTTTCTTTGTGATTACTTTGTATCAGCTCACCAGGTATACTGTTCTGACCGTGGCGCACCTGTTTCCTTTTCAGGATGGCCCCACGACGGCAGCCAGCTAGGGTTCTGAGAGTTGAGCGTGAAGACAACCCACCGAGCGATGAGGCCTCAGTGCAGGGCCCTTTGACAGCTGAGGCACCGATGGTACCTTTACCCACCGAGCCACCGATTCTTCTAGCCCCAGCCGCTGACGATGCACGTTGCCTTAGTGCACTACATGAGTTCCAGTTCCAGCGACTGCCCAAGTTCCACAGGGAGACGGACCCCAAGGTATCCGAGGACTGGCTGGAGGCAGTGGTACGAGTTTTTAGACTATTGAGGACACTAGCAGACCTCATGGTGATCCTCACAGTGAGCCTACTGCACGCATCAGTGGGACGATGGTAGAGCATGATACTCCAGGTGCACGATGAGGCATCTCTCCTCTGGAAAGTCTTTGAGGGCCTCTTCGGCTCAGAGTTCTTCCAGGCCACCCTCCGTGCAGTGCGCATCCAGGAGCTTCTTCAGCTGCGGCAGGGAATCTTGACGGTCTCCCAGTACTCAGTGAGATTTACTGATCTATCGCGCTACTCAACTGACATGGTACGAGACCCATTCATTTGGGCCCGAACCTTTGAGCACGGATTGAGACCCGAGATCAGGGCATCGCTGATCTCCCTCAGCATTCCGACTCAGGCAGGAGTACTGTAGCAAGCCCTTTTGATCGAGAGCTTCCTTGCTGAGCCTTCATCATCAGTGAGACCTATCGCGGGGCGGCATGTAGCAGAGTCTTCTGTTGCTGGCAGTCGACGGATGACTCAGGGGTCCAGGAAGACCAGACCCTCACGCAGACGACCTCAGGAAACTGGCTCAGCAATGCGGGGCACACAGCGTGGAGCCAGTCTTTCGAGAGGCAGGCAGTGCTACACATGCGATTGGCAGGTCCACATGGCTCGTGATTGCCTGACCCACCGTGCCGAGGAGCAGTAGATGGTGGAGGGGCCACCCAGGAAGAGGCAGAGGGTCGACCGCGGTGGTCCGCAGGGAGGAGGCGGACGAGGCAGAGCAGCTAGCCGAGCAACAGGTGGTGGGAGATGCTTTGAGGCTCTACCACCACCCCCACCAGGAGGTCCACCCCGACCACAGGGAGATGGCGGGCAGAGACAGGCACAGCTCCAGGCAGTGGAGGCCTACGACCACAGCGCGCCCGAGATGATTCGAGGTACGATCTGTGTCTATTCCACCCTTGCTGCAGTTCTTATAGACATAGGAGCGAGACACTCTTTCATAGCCGCTGCCCTTGTTTGGAGCTCGGAGATTCCGACAGAGTCGTTGGTTCGATCCTTACGGCTAGAAACTCTTATGGGAGTAGACTCGACGATTATGCATAGGTGCCGACAGTGTGATCTTACTCTAGTAGGTGAGAGCATCGGCTAGGATCTTCATGTAGCGGCGTCGAGGCCTTACGACGTCATCTTGGGCATTGATTGGTTATCTACAGTTCATGCTCAGATTGATTGTATTAGGCGCAAGGTGCGATGTGTACGCACCGACGGGAGCTGGTTCACCTTCACCAGCGAGAAGGGAGCCTTTGCAGCACAGGATGGACTACCGCAGAGGAGAGGAAAGCCCATCACTCATCAGTTGGCTAGCCTCATCCTAGGATCAGTTGACATGCAGAGTCCTAGATTTCCTGCAGTGGTGGATCAGTACGCGGACGTCTTTCCTGACGACGTTCCAGGGCTACCTCCTCGCAGAGAGGTAGACTTTCATATTTACCTGTACCCTGGGACAGCCTCGATATCGACTCTAGCATATCGGATGGCCCCCGCTGAGCTTCGAAAGCTACGAGTACAGTTGGAGGACTTCCAGGGAAAGGGATTCATCCGACCCAGTGTTTCACCCTGGGCTTCCCCGATATTGTTCGCCAAGAAGGAGAACGGGAGCTTGCGACTTTGTGTCGACTATCGTCACCTGAACCAGGAGATGGTGATGAATAAGTATCCTCTACCGAGTATTGATGACCTCTTCGATCAGCTCAAGGGATCACGGTGGTTCTCTAAGATAGACCTCAGGTCAGGATATCATCAGCTCAGAGTTCGGGAGGAGGACGTGCAAAATATGGCCTTCAGATGTCGGTATCGCCACTATGAGTTCTTGGATATGCCATTCGGCGTAACCAACGCTCCAGAAGTGTTCATGGGCCTCTTGAACAGGATCTTTCAGCCATACCTTGATCGATTTTTCGTAGTCTTCATCGACGACGTTTTGATATACTCGACGACTAAGGAGGAGCACGCCTACCACTTACGGGTTGTACTAGACACACTCCGAGAGCACCAGCTTTATGGAAAGCTCTCGAAGTGTCAGTTCTGGATATGTGAAGTCCACTTCTTGGGACACGTCATCTCTGAGGCGGGAGTTGCAGTGGATCCTGCGATGATCGAGGCAGTGCTAACTTGAGAGCCACCCAAGAGCGTGACAGAGGTGTGGAGTTTCTTGGGACATGCTGGATACTATCAGAGATTTGTTCCAGACTTCTCCAAAGATGCGGCACCACTCTCAGCTTTGACAAAGAAGGGGAAACCCTTTGTGTGGTCAAAAAGATGTCAGCAGAGCTTCTAGGAGCTAAGACAGAGATTGACCAGCGCCCCTATCTTGAGGTTGCATGAGGAAGGAGTAGGGTACGTAGTTTACTGCGATGCATCGGGGACCGGACTCGGATGTTTCCTGATGTAGGATCGGGCAGTGATCACATATGGATCACCTCAGTTGAGGCCACATGAGAAGAACTACGCTACCCATGACTTGGAGTTAGCAGCAGTAGTCTTCGCTCTGAAGACATGGCGACACTACCTGATGGGCGAGCGCTTTACAGTCTTTTCTGACCATTAGAGTCTCAGGTACATATTCTCTCAGAAGGAACTGAACCTGAGACAGCGACGATGGCTCGTGTTCCTCCAGGACTATGACTTTGAGATAGTCTATACTCTTGGGAAGGGGAACGTGGTATCTGATGCTCTCAGCAGGAGGACGGGCATTCAGCTACTTGAGGAGGCGATAGAGAAGCTAGCCGCTTTGCAGATATCCTTCGTGGATAGAGATGGAGCATCCTTCCTTCAGTCTCTCATAGTCACCCCTCTACTACTACAGCGGGTCAGAAGGGCACAGTGTGGGGATGCTGACTGTGAGACGCGACATGCACAGATATCCTCAGAGCAGGCACTTGATGGTTTCTCCTTTGGATCAGGGCACGACATCCTTTTCAGAGGACGTACCTTAGTACCAGTCGCTTTACGAGAGGAGGTGCTGAGAGAGTTTCACACTTCTCCTTTGGCGGTACATCCTGGAGTGGAGAAGATGTACCAGGACCTCAGACGACAACACTGGTGGCCGGTCATGAAGAAGGCGGTGACAGAGTTTGTTTCTCGATGCCTCACCTGCCAGCAGGTGAAGGCAGAGCATCAGGTACCAGCAGGCTTGATACATCCCTTGGAGGTCCCAGAGTGGAAGTGGAACATGATATCTATGGACTTCGTGATAGGACTTCCACGCACTTCCAGAGGTCACGACTCCATTTGGGTGATTTTCTACCGACTCACCAAGTCGGCTCACTTCTTACCCATCAGAGAGCAGGGCTTAGTGGAGAGCTTGGAGCGTCTCTACGTTCAGGAGATTGTACGGTTTCACGGTGTGCCATCATCTATCGTCTCTGATCGAGATGCTTGCTTTACTTCCCGGCTTTGGAAGGGGTTGCAGGAGGCGTTCGGGACATAGCTACGTCTGAGCACCGCCTTTCACCCTCAGACGGATGGTCAGATGGAGAGGACCATTCAGACTCTTGAGGACATTCTCTTTGCATGTCTCCTCAACTTTGGTCACAGCTGGGAGGACCACCAACCTTGGTGGAGTTTGCGTACAACAACTACCACTCCACCATCGAGATGGAACCATACGAGGTGTTGTACGGCAGACCTTGCAAATCTCCTTTGTGCTGGACAGACCCTGGGGAGTCAGCACATGTGGGGCCAGAGATGGTCCGGGACACGACAAAGAAGGTCCATGTCATCCAAGAGCGGATGAGGACAGCTCAGAGCCGGCAGAAGTCTTATGCTGACAGGAAGCGGAGGCCACTAGAGTTCGAGGATGGCGACCACGTCTTCTTGCGTGTCTCACCTCGACGTGGATTACAGAGATTTGGCTGAGGCGGCAAGTTGTCTCCTTGCTTCATCGGACCTTTCCAGGTCCTCAGCAGGATCAGCGAGGTAGCTTATCACCTGGCTCTACCACCTCAGTTGCACCGAGTGCATGACGTCTTCCACGTATCTCAGCTGAGGATATACGTGCACGACCCGACGCATATCATTGACCATGGGGAGCTAGACGTTGGTGATGGGGCGACTTTTGCAGAGGTCCCGGTGGAGATCGTGGATCGACAGGAGCGGGTCCTACGTGGAAAATTGATTCCTCTAGTGCGCATCAGATGGCAACACGTGAACCTCCAAGAGAGAACTTTGGAGCGGGAGGCTCAGATGCGTGCTCAGTTCCCACATTTTTTTCCCTAGCTTATGATGTATCTTTATGGGGACGTAAATCCCTGAGGTGGGAGTGATGTAAATACCTGTAAATTTCAATGAAATTGTTTTTCTTATTTTTCTTTGGAATTTTACAAGAACGCAGTTTCTGACGGCACGTGATTCCGAGGCCCGGTGTGCCCGGAATCATTTTCCGATGTTTGGCTCGGGTACGTTCAGTGAACGAACGAGCGGGTTTTTCTAACTTTTGAACCGGTGCTCGGAATCGAATTCCAAGGGAACCGATGGAATCGCTGCGCCGGTACTTTCTTAGAAACGCCTCTTCCGGAGTGGCGTTTGCTAGGGTGTGGTTTTTAATTTTTGGGCTTTAAGTTAAGAAATAAAATAATGTGGTACGACAAACTTTATTTTATTTCACTTAAAGCCGCTTAATGCCACGTAAATCTCCTTAAGCTGAGTTGAAGAGGATAGGGTGAAACACAAAATATCCAACCATCTTGGTAGGATATTTTTGAGGTGGGGCCCGCACGAGCCCCACCGTTTCTTTTCCGCTAAGTAACGCACCCGCAAAAACCCCTATTAAATGAAAGTCAACTTACGCGTTTTTCTAAATTCTTAATGCCCCTATTTAATTGGGTAGTTGAATTTTTACAATTAATTCTTTGAATTAATTGTTCGTTACTTACCTTTGTTTTTCATATTAATTAGTTGATAATAAAATAAGATGAGGACATATTTTATTATCGGGTCGTTGTGT
This sequence comes from Viscum album, assembly GCA_963277665.1. Taxonomy (NCBI): domain Eukaryota; kingdom Viridiplantae; phylum Streptophyta; class Magnoliopsida; order Santalales; family Viscaceae; genus Viscum; species Viscum album. The sequence goes on along the minus strand of OY728119.1, from coordinate 686,492,161 downwards.
TAAACCTTTGGAGAATCTCTAAAGATCTGCATCCTCCTTCGCGAAGAATGAGAAGAACGCAAAGAACGCGAAGAACGCCGGCCTCTGATGAAAGGGCAACATAGAACACCGAGCCCTTGGAGATCGATGACGTGACGTCGAGTACCGCGACACCGACGCTTCTTCCGCGACGTTCTTCTTCCGCGAAAAATCTTCGATCAACTGCTTGAGATCGTCGACGCGACGTCCTTCCACGACTACGTGACGCCCTTCCGCGATGCGACGATCCTCTTCTTCTGCGACGGTCAATTCCGCGAAGAACTCTCGTCCGACGATAGGTACGAGGTAGGGGTCGTTTTGAAAATGATAATACCCATGTTTGTTTTTCTCCAAGGCAAGAACGCGGACCAACAAATTAACCAGTTGGTCCGCGGATTATTATTGCGGGTCGAGGTTTATCAATTGCTTGAAATTATGGTGTTGTTTCAAAACGCTAACGTGGTGGGTGCGGACCAACGAACATGTCCGAACCCACCGCCATTTTGTTCTTAGTGTGCGGAACGGCGGACGACAACAAAACGGGCTGTAGAGATGATTTGTTGATTCCGTAGTGAAGAACGGGACCCGGGATGAGCTACGGCGCAGATGAAAATGAAATCGGACCACTGGAGCAACTCCGGGGGCCCGCAGACTCCACCGGCGGCACGGGTCACCAGCGCGGCGGCACCGGCGGCCGGAGGTTGCGGCGGCCGGCAGACCCACAACCGCGTGGGTCCTATGAGACACGGGACGCGGCCCTGCCGCGTCCTCTGACCAAGGGCTACCCCACGCGGGGCCGCGGTGTTCTCACGCGGGGGCCGCACGCCCCCCGGGCCGCGCCCGCGCCGGCCAGGCCGGGTCGCGCCCAGGCCCGGCCGGGTCGCGCCCAGGCCAGGCCGGGTCGGTCCGGGCACAAACCCCCCGTTTCCGGACATTTTTGGTCTTTTTCTCATAACATGATCTACGGGCCTCCGAACGAGGCGATGTTAGTGGAGATGCGATCCTTGGATCGAGACAGTCGTTTCGGTCTATCACACTCAAGGTTTCGGAATACATTGGGTTCGGCCGGGTTGGTTCATACACGAAACCAACCGGGCCCTCGGAGCGGAAACGCTCATATCTTGAGCTTCGGACGTCCAATTGACGTTCCATCATCTTTATTGAATTCCTCTAAGTGATAAGGATCTTTTGGATTACTCCGCCCGAGGTTTCGACACAGGTGGAGTATGGTCGGGTTGGTTTTTCCTTAAAACCAACGAGCCTCTAGGACGAAAAAACCAATAACTCTCAGATCGGGCGTCTGATTGATGCGCCGTCTGCGACATTGAGTTCCTGTTTATGATACGAAACTTTTGGATTCATCAAATCTGGACTATGTGTCAGTTTATATATCAGCCTCTCGGCTCGTGGAGCGGACCCTCTCGAACGAGCTTGCTGTGTGCGGGAACCCTAGAGCTGGCTGTGACTACTACTGTGATGACGACGACTGTACAGAGATCCTCAGTGGATTCGATCGCGAAAACTACAACACTCAGCGATAATTTGTGGGTCAGTGCTACCAATCATGTGTGGGTCTGGTCCTGTGTGGGTCAGCGCTCAGCGGTCCTGTGTGGGCCAGCGCCTACAGATCCTGTGTGGGTCCGATCATGTGTGGGTCTTTGTGAGGGTTAGTTACATATCGATCCGGTGTGGGTCAGATCCTTTGTGGGTCATTTTAGGGGTTAGTTACCTATCGATCCTTTGTGGGTCAGATCCTTTGTGGGTCATTGAGGAGGTTAGTACCTATCGATCCTTTGTGGGTCCGACTTCTTAGATGAATCAGTGGCAACATCTGGTCATCTTTATCATCATATGAAGAAGTATACTTGTGTGAGCTGAATCCTGTTTACTTTCCTTTGTGGATTGTGTTGTGTTATTTTGTGTGGATTTACGTTTTACATTCCTCTGTGGACTGGGTTGTACTTGAGCTCGGATGTCAGAGCTGAGTGAGAATTGATGACTTAGGTATATTTATGGGCATATACCTAAGCAGTGTCGGATATTACTTCATGATTGTATCTTTCCTTATTGGATTATCCTTTGTGGATTCTGGGAGACCTTCGGGGGTCTCGGGGTCCCTACTGAGTAGCTTATACTCACCCCTGCACGGGCTATGCCCGCACTACGTTGTGTTGGTTGCAGACGACGGACAACGCTGATCGTGGTGGAGGATCTTGGAGAAGGACGGTACCTGGAGGTGGACCACTGGGTGGGACGTACTCGGAGCGGTCAGCTGGACCCGAGGAGTAGTGGAGGCTTTCTGTACCCACCCTTCAGGTGGGATTTCCAGTGGACAGCTCAGCGTTGCGGCTTTACTTTTCAGTTGTTGTTTCCCCTTTCCAGTTATACTTTACTTTCAGTTTGGGTTTTTATATTGGCCCACTTACTTGTCCGCACTTACTGTGGTACTCAGTTTTTACTTAGTGTTTAATTCTACTACTGCTTTCTCTGTGGTGTTTGTGGTTTACTTTACAAAGGAAATGCCTTCCCTTTTTCCAAGATTTACGCCTTGGTGCTAGTCGCCAGCCCCTGCCCAATGGAAGGCGGGCTTGGGGTAGTCACGGCACGGGCCCCGAGGACGGGTCATGACATGTATATCCTAGAAAAGTAAAGGAAATCATGAAAAAGTGATCTTTGAGGAGTAACCATATCAAAAATGGATTGAAAGATGAAGAACCCGAAAGATGAATGTTGGGTTCGATAATTTCCCCTTACCTTGTACTGGAATGCCACCTTCTCTTTAATGTCCTGTATAATGACATTATATTCATTACTTCGAAATTTCAGAACCTCTTATACATTAATAGGATTAATTATGGTTTCATTATGACATATTATGTTCATTTTCATGACATTTATTGATTAAAAACATTGTTTGGGGACGTTTGTTTTTATGGTTTTTCTTGGGTGGTTCACTTGTATTCTTAAATTGAAATTCGTGTAGATCATGGGTATATATCCAGAAATGATATTAGATGTTATTAGTGATATTATAGGAGCTTTAATGATTTTATAATTAATTACATTATATCCTTGTGGATGAATAATTAGATAAGAATTAAATGATGATTATTTGGGTTAATTTGAGCGGTTTTTGGATCACAACGAACTTGTTTTAGATTTTCACATAGTAATATGGCCATAGGTTATGTCCAGAACATTAAATAGAACATAATAAATATAACATATTCAGGTTCAACCATAAAAATGGTTTCATGACCAGATCTAAAGGTATAAATGGAAGAAGAGATCATGTCATTTTTGAAGGTGATAAATTAACACCTCATGAACAACATTCTCTTTAATAAAATAAAAGGAAGAGGGAAAGGGTGTGGGGTGATATAATATCTCGTTAGAATCATAAAATTGCATTATATGTATAATACTGGAGTTAAAAATAAATTTGGATGAAGATAGGTGGGGAGAGATCAAGAAATGAACTTGAACTTGAAAGGAAATTAAAGGAGAAGAGGGAGAGAAATTACCTCTTAAATCTTCCTCTTGAGATCCTCTTTATGGAAGCTAGGATTGGTATTTTGATGATACCAGTAGATTTTGGACATGGGGGAGGGGTTAAGAAAGATGTTCGGGCATATTTTAGAGAAGTCTTGGAGCTTGAGAGGTGTAAAGATAAGAGGTAGTGAAGGGTGGCTTTTATAGTGGAGGGGAGAGGGGTTTCCTTAATAAAAAATTCATTTGTTTATTATTTTCCGCTAAGACAAGGAATAGTGAGTCTTGGATGACCATGAATAGTAAATAAGGCATGTGAGTTTGGGATTTGGGTGCTTACATCACTTGTGGTGTCAGGAATAGTGGGTTTTAATTAAAATGTATTTATATGGTAAATTAATGTATTCTACTATTCACCAAAAATTCAAGTATCTCTGAAAAATCCCAAAACATTACCCCAACCATATTTCGATGTGTAGAATTCAAAAATGAAGTCAATTTTTGAAATATAATTTCTAAAATATTATTAATTTAATATTTCCTTAAAATAATAATTTACTTAAAAAATAGTTTTTAAGATTTAAACTGATTTATAGTGCTTTCAAAAATTATGTAGGGTCTTATAAAATTATCTAAAAACTATCAGAAATTGATTAAATACATTTTAGGGAAATAAATATTCTTTTACATTAATTAATTAATAATAATTAAATAATTATGACTTACAATATACCAAAACGTTTAGTAAGGTCAAATTTTCACTTCCTAAGATGTCTAAATTTTATTTTATTATTCATAGGTAATTTTGATCTTATATTGGATGATTTACTATTAATAAAGGTCATATTACTTTTCATAAGGGTATGTTACTATTCATAAGAGTATGTCACTACTCACCAAAAATTATTTTTGTTTCATTAGACTCCAAAAACCATCTTGAACACAACCGTGTATGTCGGATTTTAAAAATTCCAAACATAGGGGTGACAAAATTATATTTAAAGGTCACTTATCACTTAGTAGTTCATTATTTTGTGTTTTTATGACATAAATATAAGAAGGTAATTTTCTATTGAAATACTTTGGTTCGGTACACTAACCCTTAACCTGAGCTCTCGAACCTCCCTCAATCTCTATGGACAGAAAAAAGTGACCCCCGACTGTCAATGAGGATGCTCCAAGGCCTAAAAGAACTTGGGCCGAATCCAGTGGCACTAGTAACACCCCATCAGGACCTGTAAACCCGCATCTAACCAAGAGACAAATATTTGCTGAGAAGGAGCTAAGTGAAGAATGTATGTTGTCAAGCAAGTCATTAGTACTAAATGTACTAGATGCCCAAGGATGGACCGAATGCTTTTCCAACAACAATGGACCTTACTACCTAAAGATTCTGAATGAATTCTATGAGTATCTAATGTTCGAAGATGAAGAGGATGTGCATAAGCTAATGTCCACAGTCAATGGAAATGAAGTTAGTTTCTCATCTGCTGGATGGGCTTCCTGTTTGAGAGTTCCTCATGAAGGTATATTTGATTACTACTCTGGAGTGGCCCCTCCTGAAAGTTCTGTTTTTGAGTTTGAAAAAGCTATGGAAGAACTGAAAAAAGATGGAAAATCAAGAATGATCATTGCAGCTGAGATGAATGGAGAAAACATGCTCTTATTCAAATTCATTCAGCATGTACTTAGTCCGAGGAGAGGGGACTTTGCAGTACTGATGTACCAGGACATATTCCTGATGTACTTACTGAAGCATTGAAAGAAGATTAACCTATGTAGGTTACTGATGGAACAATTGGAGGATATGACCAAGGCATGTTCAAAGTCCAATGCCTTATTCCATGCCAAGCTTATTTCAGTTATGCTAAAGGTAAAGGGTGTGGCTGGAAATCAAGAAGAAATGATAGTATCCAAGAACAGTGTCTGTATCTCCAAATTAATTTGAAAGTTCATGAAAATTAGCAGGAATCCCTGGAAGAGGACGTGGGTGAATGACGAAGGAAAGGTGTATGAAAAGTATGACCCTAATACTCATCTAACTAGGCCAAAAGACAAAAGAGATCCAGGCCTGAATCCTGATGAGACAGAACCGGTTTATTCTGATGAGGAGGAGGTTGATGGTGTTGTGTATACTCAAAGAGAGAACACCCCCATTAATTATGGATGTGATCCTGATTTACCTCACAGTCCTATAAGTACAGTAGGTTTTAGAGCAGCTAGCCCTCTAAAAGAACTACCAAAGAGAGAGACTGTTCTAAAGGATGGTGATACTGAGACCACAGAAGAAGAAGAATAAGCATATCATAATGTTGTCAAGGACACCTCTAAAGAGGATTAGGCTACTGAGTCAGATCATTTTACTCATGAATAAAAGGGGGCTCATGCTGAAGAAGATGATGTGGAAAATGAAGAAGAAGAGCTCAGTTTGAGCCCACTAATAGATAGTACAGTCATGATAGTGTATGATCAGGAAGTAGGAGTGTCATCTACTGCCATTGATGAGGGAGTCATTGATGACTCAAAAAAGGATAAGACTCACCCTACAATTGAACTAACAGAGAAAATGGATATTGAATCAGCTAATGTTGCAGAGGAGGTTGTGGAGTTACCTAGAGTAGAACAGTTAGAGGAGTTTCCTCAGGAGAATGCTCTAAGTGAGGGGGAGCATCTTGGTTCATTTTATGTGTTGTATGACATCGAAGGTTGGTCATCAGATCCAGTATATATTTTTTTTGGTCTCAATTATGAAGATTCTGATGAGGAAGACTAGCCCCAAAGGGATTCTGTTATCCTACTTGTTGTGGCTGACAATTTGGCATCCAAGGAAGACCTTGAGTCCTTAAAGGCTGAAATGAAAGAATCACTGAGAGAATCAGTGGTATATTTGAAGAAAATCTTGGTTGAAGAAATGAGTAGTGTGGAGAAATCCCTGGATGTATCTCTGGGATGTGTTGTGTCTAGTCCAGTGAAGGAAATGATGGATGAACTTAAAGTATGGCATACTCAAATTGAGAGATGGATAGGAGCTGTGGTTGCTCTAAGACAATCTATTTCTTCATTGACTGCCCTGAAAAGTTCTCAAACCCAAGTGAATGATGATATTAGATATATCAAAGAAGTAGTAAAACATTTTGTGGAAGGATTTGAGGATTTTAAGACATCAGTCAAAGAACATTTGAATAGTCAAGATGCACTTGTTCAAAAGGTGGTTAGTAATTTGACTCAGTCTTTCAAAGAGACAGTAGCCTTCTCGGTCAAACCCCGTCCCTCATCCAGCTCCACTGTGAACATAGACTAGATCAGAACTGTGATCCAGGAAGAGTTTGCTAAGGAGAGTACCAGTGGCACCTCTGATACTCATATACATGCTACCACAAGGGAAGTTAGCAGTTTTGGTCATGACCACCTACGGGCAGCTACTGCTTCTCAAGAGGCCATTAAGAATAAGGTGGATGCTTACTTTGATAATGTCTATACCAATCATCAAATGACCAACCACTTCATGCTCTTGATAGAGAATATGTAGCTTCCTCTAGTAACTCAGGCATTCAGGGAGCAGGTCACCAAGATGAGAGAATTAGCCCCTACTTTGGATAACTTTTTGTATAATAAAGATGGTTTCTTATCTGCCATGGAAAGAGGAGGAAGCATTATTATGGATTTCAGAAACCTTCTTCTACCCTTTCTCTATGTGGACTGCACCCCTGTCATCATCCCTCCTGCCTTACCTACATCTCAACCCAGTGTTTCTTCTTCCATCATGTCTCCTGCTGAAGCTATCAGAAGCCTTACTCCACTGATCCATCAGCAATCTCCTCACTACAGACCCACAGGAGCTTCTGTTGCTTCCCCTCCAGTCATTCCTGTAGACATTCCTAAACCTGCTGATCCACCAGCTCCTTCTCCATCTTCTTCTTCCAAAGGGAATGACCCCTTACCTATGGATGTTGTGGATTGAGTCTGTTTTTGTCTTTTGATAGGGACTCTGTATTCTTTTTGGGCCATGTACAGAACTTTTTATTAATACAAGCCTTGTATGTTCTCTCATTTGTCTTTCTTTTTTCTAATCTAAAAGGGGGAGAAATATTGTGCTAATTGGAGAAATATTGTGGTAATTTGAGAAATACTATGCAAATTCTAGACCAATCATATGATTGGGGAGACATATGCTACTATGCTACTATGATACTATGTTTAATCTTATATGCCATTCTCTCTGATACCATGTACTAATATTTTATGGTTTTACACTCTTATTAATCTCTGATACTTATCTTAAATACATACTGACATAATTTGTGATTATCAAAAAGGGGGAGATTGTTGGAATCACCTGTTTTGATAATCCCAAATCATGTTTAAATATTGATCATAATATATTACGTCAGTCATTAATATTTTTAATCTATATATACAATTAACTTATTCTCAACAATGTATATTCTTAAGACTCATGACTTTGCTGCATTAACTTACAGTCCATATTTATCTAAATATATGTTCACTGTTAATGGCTACTGGTAAGAGCCTTCTACTCAAATTCACTATTATAGATTACTATCACTCTAATTCACTGATGCTAGAAGATCACTATTGTAGATTTACTTTCACGGCTAGATGCTACCGGTAAAAGGTTACTGTCACAAGTCTACCGATGATATGCTTATCAAAGCTCACAGACAAAGAGTTACTGTCAGAAGGTCATTGCTATGACAGGGCTTCTGTTAGAAGTCCACTATCAGACTCATTCTCAAGTCTTTTTTTGAGAACTTCACTATTCAATTCTGTAGTTGGAAAGGTTACAGTTGAAGTAGTCAGATGTAACAAAACTATTGATTAGAAGCTTACTGTTAAAGGTATACTTTTGAGCCTACTGATGGAGTTTACTGAAAAGGAGCCACTTTTACAAAGAGTAAACAGCTACCGTTACAAGACACCCACTAAGCACAAAGTTCACCCTTACAAGTCTACAGTGAAAGAGCATACCAATAAAGTTCACAGTTGAATAATCTACTGATGAAGTTCACATTTGAAAAGACCACAGTTGAAGTATACCATGTGACATGCTTCTTCTACCAGTCAAATGATATTATATTCTTTCCTTTACCAATTTTATTAATACTATTATAACGGTCATGTCAGGAAAAATTATTGCACATGACATTATTTAATGTTATTTTCAGGGATATCAGGAGATAGTAAGATGTACGAGGAAAACATTTCTCTTGTCGGCCTCTAATGAACTACAAAACACGAAAAATGAGAGAATATAAAAAGGATACAGGAGAGACAAAAAACACATATACCAGAAAGAAGAAGAGAACACTCAATCACTCATTTAGATGAACATAGAGCCTCACAAAGATCTATTTGAAAGAATCTTCTTCAATCAATCATGGTGTGCTGAAAAGAGATTAACATCCAAAAGGTTGATCATATCTACATCTGGAAGTCATAACCTAAAAGTTGTGACAATCTGTTTTGGATTCAACATGCAGAGAAGGACAAAAACCTCATCTCATTCATTCCAATGAGTCTAGAGCTGATCTTTCAACACATCAGATCATTCTAAACTCATCCCCACTATCTTTATCTCTACTTTGTTTAAATACTTTACATTTTTGAGCAGTGTGTATGTTACACACACTGACTCTTGTACTTGAACTGAGGGATACTGAAAATCCCAATTCTAAACTCTCTTTATTTTTATTTCCAACATATAGCTGTGGAACAAGCCGGGTGTGGCTTGGAAGTTTATTTGCCCACGTAGAACTGTGGTAGAGGTTGAAAAACTTGGATATTTTGTGAAATATTTTGTAAATCCCGATACATGCTGTGTATCACTTTTTAATAAAACTCTGTGGTTGTAGGTGATCACCAAGTAGAGAGGACAAGGTCTTGACGTAAGACTGAACCTCTTGTTTAAATTTGTTGTGTTCATCTTTTCTTTACTCTATTTAACATCTCTCAATTGTGTGTATTTTCAAAGATAGAAATTTGTTTTTACATTCACTCTGATAGTTAGTTCTAGTTAGTGTGTATATCTGATTTGTTTAGTAAACTTGTTTCAAAAGTCGAATTAGTTCTCATACTGATTCAACTGAGTAATTAACCTTTGAGAAACCTGTTGAACAATAACTCACTTATATCTCTACTGCCTTAATTGAATGGGCTGTTCTAATTTGGGGGGTTTTAATACTAAATGTTTTTAACAGAAATTTTAATTGGAACTCAATTCACCCCCTCTTGAGTATCCACTCCAACCAACATTTCTAAAAAATAATTTATGCAAATTTTGACACTATGTAGTTTTTGGTTTTTGTGAAAGTCAAAAAAAACATTATTACTTTGAATAAAATAAATTAAATCAATCTTAACATGTCATATTAACCAATAAAATTCATTCAATGAATCATAAATCTCAATATACATTAATTGTTATATTTTTAATATCAATTATTTTAATCATTCATTAATAAGGTAATATTTTCATCGTCGTTGTGTCAAAAATGAATTTATTATTTAATGTCTAAAAATTATAAATAAAATAACATGATATTTGAAATATTTTTATCATTATAATGAATATTTATAGTCGAATTTATCTTATGTATAATGCTATATTAAAATTTGATTAGTTATTAAAATTTGTTTTTAACACTCTTAACTATTATTTAAATAAAATAATAATAAATATCCTCATCTAATCCATGTGGATCAAAAAGGATCATATTTTATTCCTATGGTTTATTTAGGTCGAAATACACTTATCCAATAGAATTAGGACATGTTTTAGGTTAATTATAATATCATATTTACCTTTAATTACCCTATTTACTATTAATCGTGGTAAATAAAATTCAAAAGTTACTAATCACCAAAATTTATTTTCATCTTATTAAACACAATCTTACTTTCTAATGTCCACCGTGTCTCTCTATTTTTTAAAATTAAATTCACAGAATCTGTAAAATTAAATTTCATGAAAATTTGCAAATGTGCCTAGAAGGTGGTTAAAGTCGTTAAAAAGTTCAATAAAATTTTATATATCTAATCTTATTATAAAAGGACTCCAATGAATTATACTGGACTAATATACGTAATATTTATCCATTTTGAATTTAAAAATAATTTAAATTTTTTTTTATTATTATTTAAATATAATTCGATTTTAAAAAATAATGTAGTGTCTTTTACTATTCATAAAAAATTGTAAGTTTTCAGAAAAAAACCAAAAATCCAACCTAAGAAAATTTTGATATTCCAAATCCAGAAATAAAGTCCATTTTGAAAGATTAAATTTTTAAAATTTTAAAAGTTGGGTATTACTGTTTATAACTTCTTTTAAAACGGTTAATTTGTTTTGTCATGCGTTACTAGAACTCAAAGTTGCATATATCACATGCTATTGTATTATTGAAAGAGAAATGTATCGTCGATGTTTTGGGTGTTACATTGGTTTTTAGAACACTTTTTTTCATAAGAATATTTTGGATGCTTTTTATCACATGTCTCTCCCTTATTCCAAAGATGAGTGGTCTCTTTAACACCCAGTGGTGATGGTTGAAATGTTTTTTGGATGAAAGGGTGGGAGGTCAGCTCACTGCACAAGGGGTCTAGTTTCCATCCTTGTTATTATATTATGTGTTATTTTTATGTTTTTTATATCCTTCCTATAAGAAATATGTGTTACCCTATAAGGATATTTTTTGTCAGAAAACATGCATTTAAGAGGATATTACAAATGGGAATTATATTATCTATCAATTTATCAATTTATCTATTTTATCTATAGTAAAATACCATATGAAAATGCACATTGATATTTTCTCCAACTACAGAATTATTAAATGAACCCATAAAAGGATATAGGATTTAATAAAGAGTTATGATCAATCCACAGAAAGGGTAATTATACATGTCCCTATGAATGGAATCAAAACCCACATAGTGTATTGCTATTTAACAAGACAAGTTCTACCTTTGATAGTCATATGAAAAGGATCATGGTCGTTTATTTTATTTTCATGAACCCCATATCTCTTCCAATAATTTTAAAATCATGTGATGTTGGTATAGAGCATGGATCTAGTGGCACGAGATTCTCCCATGGCGTTGTGTATACTCTCCCTATGGCGTTCATGTTGGCTCAGTTCTGGAGGTGTGGGGTTCATCCTGTAGGGATGGAGTGTGATCTTCCTCAGCAAGGTCTCTGGTGGCTGTGTGGGTCATTCGCATCTCGGTTTTGGTGAAGCAGAAGGGTGTGTTCTTCTTTGGTGTTTTTCATGGTGACAACATGCTTTGTTCATGGTCCCATTTTGGCATCGTAGGTTATTTTGTTTCTTCTGCGGAGAAGAATCCCAGTGGGTGTGAGGTTTGATTGTGGTTTGGGGGTAGTGCCTTGGTGGGGCACATTTCTTCATTGGGCAATGGCTATTTGTCTGTGCCTTATATCTGGAGTGGTGGGGGTTTTTCTTCAGTGGTGATGGGACTGGGATTCCGCAGCATTGTGTGGTCCGATATACCATGGAGAAGGGGTCATGTTCTAGATCTATTGCGGAAAGGGTGGTTGATCCTTTCCTCCATGATGGTGTGATCCACCAGGGAGAGTGGTTTGGAAATTTGGTGTGTTTCAAATGATAGTTTTGGGTGGCGACGATGGGATTTGAGGTTTTTTTACAAATTGTTGCCACTCAATGGCCTTGTTTTCAGCCTCCGTGGGTTTCTCTCGTTGTCTGCATGCTTGGTCATTTTTGTTTCTGGTGCAGGTGCCTCCTCATCTTAGATCTGATGGGATTCATGTCTAGAGCAGCGCTTCTGGTTCTAATCGGCATGGTACTCTTCTTCGTTGATGCTCATGTGATGTGGTTTTTGGGTTTTCACTTTTGGGTTTTCAAGCCCTGGGTGGTGTTGACCAGGCTTCTTGCTTCTTAGAGCATCTATCCACCTCAAGTTGCTTGTTTGTGGCTTCAGTTTCGATGGGAGTCTCATAGGTTTTTTATTGCATTGTTGTCATCTATTGGGGGATCCGGTGTTTGGGATGCATTATTTGTCATTGATTTTTTCTCTATTTTATTTTCTCATGTCTTGGTGAATGACTTTCGTGGTGATTTTACGATTGGTGAAGTTTGGACCTGCGGCCCGTGCTCTTTGGCCTATGAAACTGAACCTTCTGCAAGGTGTTGCTTTAGATGAGGTTCAAAGGAGGGATTTTTTACTTGATTGTTGCTTTTCGGATTTGGATGTTTTAGATGTTATGAATTTTTTTATCAGAAGTTGGACCACGCATTTTCAGGGGAATGATTTCCGGAAGCGATGAGAAGTTGGAAGTTGGACTTGAAATTTTTTATGCTGGGGAGGATACTTTCTTTATATCCATATTTTGGTTGAAGATGGCTTGGGGATTACTATGGAACAATTTATGCCCTTATGTCTTTGATGTCCTGTTGGTTTCCCCTTACCCTTTCAAAGGAGGATTATGATTTAAAAAAATAATTAATTTTTAGTCTAGTTTGAATATATAATATAGAACTTTTTGGAATTCCACAGTAATATATCAACTCTTGGAATAATTATGAAACAAATATGATATTATTCACTAAAATAGACTATTATAACCCAAATAATCATAACAAAATCATGATCATGATGTAAAAAAATTGGAGAGTCACATCTCAAGGAAACTTTTTGAGACCAAGAGGAGATTCTCGGATCATGTTATTTGTGGAAACAAAGATGAGTAACTCAACTAAATGAATTTTAAGAAACCCTAAGGAGAATCTTGAATCAATTAATTTTTGGGAACAAGAAGAGTATCCTGAATAAAGGTGTTCTTGGGATAAAGGTGGATATTAGTAGAATAAAAATCCAAATATTGTTTCCCCAAACCCAAAAGATCATTACGTGACCCTCGATTTGTCACGTGTTTTGTGGTGGAAGATAAGGGATCAAGACAAATGACGAAGATCATATCCTATCACTAATCCAAACCAACTTTTTGGGAATTATTTACCCATGGTATGGATCAATAATAATCATTTTATGTGACCTAGAAAAATGGTAATTAAATTAGGTGATAAGGGTTTTTGAGTTTGTTTCCTTGAAATGTCATATTTATACTTTAGGATTGCATGTGTTATTGATTTTTAATATGAATAAAATTTATATCACATTATGATTTTTCTTATATGTTACATAGTATGAGATATTGAACTAATAGTAATTATCACATTAAATGGTCACTTCATTTCACTACTCTGATGAGAACTTATGAGTTCCACTATCATATTCATAAAATATATGATATATTCATGGATTATGTAATTTTATAAGAAAAAAATGATACAATATGTCATTATTGTCAAATAATGGGACTATGATGCATTTTCAAATGGTCTACACCCTTGAAAAGTTTAGTCAAGGTGATTATACGAACATTTCATTCCAGAATAAAATCTACATTTATATGCTTAATTCAAGTTTCCTAACTATAGATGTATGTATTGATCCTTATGTATTAATATTATAATTAAATGGTGTCATTAGTCATGTGCTTTGATATATTGAATAAAACTATGAGAATAAATGTTTTCGGTGAGGTAAGATAAATTTATTGGGATGATATCCTCGTAGATAATTGTTAATTCCCAATGGTACGATGAAAAAAATTTTATAAAACCAAAACTATGCTACTAAATTAATTAAAATATAGTATAAGGAATGTTTAGAATCAAAACCATAGAAACAGTTTGTATGTTTAAAATTAATTAAGGATATATTAATAAAAAAATTAATTCGTTTTAGAAAATAGAAATAATGACAGTGATGATTTGGATGAAATCCAATATGGGAGACAAGCATAGTTTAGAAACTTTCAGTTCATGTTCTAGGGATTCAATCGAAATTGTTTGATTCATTTTTTTGTCATAATTTGGTAAGTAAGGATCCTTTGTCTAGGAATCCCTACTCTACTCCTATGATTTTACATTTGTAATGGAAATATACATGGATCAATCACAAAAATAGATGACCCAAAACCATATTTAAAAATAAATAACCTATATTTCATAAAATTCATCTACAATGTAGGAAAATTAATAATGTGACATTAATTAAAATACTATAGAACACAAAAAATGGTCATGCATTTGTAAAGAAGAATGAATTGGAATTGACAATATTTTTTCAATAATCTAAAAGAAGAATTAAAAATATAAAATAATACATAAGCATAACATACCCCTAAAATCACATCATTGTACCCTAATAAAACTAATTAATCATGATGAGAGATAGAGATACATGGGTATCCAATGAATAATGTTGGTGATGAGGGGCTTCAGATCATTACTTTGTTTTTCATTGGGGTCAAACGTTCATGTACTGGTCATAAAGTACCTTGAAAGGATGGCATTAAGACTCCTTTTATAATAAAATTATCTAGCGTTGCTTGTAGTTTCATTTTTATTTTACACATTCCACAAAATTCGTGACATGAAACTGGGTTACACATCATGTAATCTATTTTTCTTTTCTTAGTTCTTTACAAATATGTAAAAATCCCATGCAAATCTCATTTTAAGACTTTAACTTTAGTTAAGATGTGTACTAGGGACTCATGTCATGTAATCGACCTTAATAGTGTGTCTTCATGTCAAAACTTTTCCTAGGAACTCAATTTTCATTTGTACAGGTCACACTGTGTAATGGTAGTATACTGCATGTAATCAGTCTGTTCTATTTTATCATGTCTACTTCATCTTCCCAAATCTGGTGTTGCGCCGCGAGCGAAACTTGTGGTGTGAAGTGTCCTTTTGCTCATTATTTCGCCTCTTTTCCATGTTTTATCATGAATTTTTTAATCCATAAAACATAAAGAAATTAAAATCATTCTATGTTGGGAAATATTATTAATTTAATTACAAAATTACATCACATTTCGAAGCCTTAAAATATTTGCCTCAAATAGAGGAATCATGTGTCACAATTGATATTGTATTATTGAAAAATGTGAGGAAGGATTGGTCCCTTCAGTTATTTAATTAATGATTATATCACATGACTTTTTATTTGAATGGAATATCCTAAATAAATCCATAACCAAGTTGTTCTATAAACACGATGAATTTTGGAAAATCAAAGAAAGAGTTATATAGATAAGAGGTTAATGAAAATATCACGCAACCTGAGTGACTATATATATAATGATAAATCGATTAAATTGAAAATTAATTTTTCATATGATGTTGTATATCAGTTATTCATTTTATTAGTTCATTATAGGTGTTTTGGCATGTTTCTAGATGCTAACCTGGGAATTTATGTGGTTCCTCCTAATGGAACTATGAAATTGACCTAAAGGGTAACAAAATATGTTTTTCTAGAAACTCTATAAAATTATATTTTAATTTAACATGTTATAATGAAAATTTCATACACTTTTGGTTTTATAATATTATACATGATTGGTTAATCACTATCATTAAATAATGAGTAATTTTGAAGAATAAATATATAATATAATGAAAAATATATTTTTACTTTCAATATTTAGTAAATATAATATTTATTATAAGTATAAATGAATAATTAATTAATATCTATTTATTAAATAAATAATCATTATTTAGTGATTGGTAAATACTACAGTGGATTAAATGGCCATGATTAATAGATTTTCGAATAATAATATGTTAAATATCATTCAAGTAAATATTTTTTTACTTATATAAAAATGATATAAATTTATCCTTAAGGATTTAAAATAGAATGTAAAAAATAACATAATCTATAAAATTACATGAAATGGGGTTCTTTATGAAATATGGATTTGAGTAAGTGTATTTAAGAAATTAACAACCCCATCCTACAATTATAAATACCCTATCATATTATATTCCAAGGATAGCTACTTGATGTTCAAAAAAACATAGTGTATTTTTTTCAATCCCTAGAGTTAACCATCTCACGAACACTCTCATAAACTAGATAACTCATACTCCATATAAAACTCAATACATCAAGAGAATGAAACAAATATTTTTTTCATGAAGATATTCTGTTTGTAATAAATTTGAAACATCTCAATTAATCTAGATTTGGCTACACTATCACCCAAAGATTCAATAATGATGTTCTGAGATATTGTAGGATGTGTCGAAAACCACTAGAAAGATTCTAGCCTTCGATCATGTTATTGGAAAATATTACAATGATAGTGGTTTACCGATTCATCAACCAATAAAAAATTACACGACGTGGTGATTCTATATATATATATATTCATTATAAATTATATATGATGATTCAGCCTTATCGATTTCATTGTTCATATTGAAAAAAATATTCAATTTAATTTCATTGTTCAATAGATTATTCATCATATAATTCATGGATGATTTATCAATTACGTAAGAAAGTTGAGTTGTTCATTCCCAATAGGGGCTTCCAGAGTTCCTAAAATTTTCAAGTAGTATCAAATTAGGTCACATTTTAATTTATAATTATTTATAAATAATTGATTCAAAAAATTTGGATATTTACTTTTTTTTCTTGATTATTATATATTTAAATGAAAAAATTAAATCTTCTAATTTTTTCTCCTTTATCTCTCATAGAACCATAAAATAGAAATATTATTATGAATAAAAACTGATGAATCTATCAATAGATGATGAGGATTTTGGTTGGATAACATAAGAGTATATGTTGTGTAGGATGAATGTATATCTCATAGACCCATGTTCAATGCACCGGGATGCATATACCTTAAATATGATCAACATGAATTAATTATAAGTGGAATGAATTTAATGAACAGTGTTTATGGACCAGGCTATTATAAAATGAGGTTTCACCAAACTATTGACCATTTAATATGGTTACACACCATACAGTTCAAATGATTTCAAAATGAAAGTATATGAGGGTATAATATATGAAATGTATTTACTTCATCAATATAGGATTGGGAAATAATTAAACCTTGATAATATGCACAATGATTTTGAAATACAAGTTGGGTACCTCATAAATGTCTAGGGGTGAAAAAATTTCCAATCCCTTGATGTGTGATACAGTTATGACAGATTTGGAAATGATATAAATTAAAAGGAAAAATGTTCTTAATCATTTAAAACATGTGAACACATATTTTTGGGAACCTACCATATTATAACTATGTTCATAAGAATGATTTTACTATAGTGGTTTTAGGATCGTTGACCTCTTGGTAAGTTTCCTAGGGTGTGTCTGAGCGATGAATAATCAAACTAAAAGGACATTTGTATGAATGTAGAGAATTCATTCGTCTGATTAATGACCGTATTTGGTAAAAACCTATGCTATATTATAAAGGAAACCATTGTATTAGAAAACACAAATGGTTATAGATGACCAGGATCATTGATTGGGGAGGTTGGGGCCTAAAAAATAAAATCATATATAATACTGAAATGGAAGTGAAGTGGAACTGCCTTGGTTTGTGGTGTGGGGACCATAATGAGGGTGTAATTAATTAAAGTGGGGGAATGTTAAAACCCTTTAAAAGTGAATGTTAAAAAAATATAAATTCATCTAATCATGTAAATAATGTGAACCTTTCTATTTGGGAGACCACCATATTAGAAATGTTTAAATAATAATTCTTTTCATTAAATAGTGTTAGTATGGGGGCCTCTTGGTAATTTTTCTAGGGTGTTTGTGAGTAATGATCAATCCAAATAAAATAAATTTTTTTTTTATGTGGGAATATTTATTAGTTTGATAAGTGTCTCTGATGTGTAATATCATGTACTATTCTTTGAAAGAAACCAAGGTATTATTGAAGACCCATGGGGTTGTATCCCCATTTTCATGGTACAAGAATGTTAGGTAATCAAATAGAATGTTTCACCTTATTTAAATCGGTATTATAATTTACTATCATAAGATTAAATTCTCCCAGGGTGTTATACTTTTCACTCATTTGATGTAGAACACCCTTGTGGGGGAACCCACACCTCAAACTAAGGTGGTTCCACTACACTTCCAATTTTTTATTGGCTCACATACTAACTTGTAATATACAAACCCAGATTTACCCATAATGTCTCATGAATTTTTAATGATCATGGTATTTTCTAAAATATATATTTTCCCAATTAATTTATATCTTATTTATATCTTTCATTTCATACAACATTGAATATAACATTAATTATATAAAAGAATGAAGCATTTCTTGCTTTGTACAAACCACCCAGTTGATATTATACTATAAAAACCAAATAGATTAACATTTGGTACATGAAAAAATGTGTTTCTATTGTGTTACATACAACGCTTACTTCCATCAATATCTTGTGTGACACACATGACCTAGTTTTATCAAACTAAAATGTACTATTAATAATATTATTACTATATTATTGATTTTCACTCCTAACCATTGAAATTGTAATTATTAATAAGATTAATTTATTTAGGAAAATATTTTCTACACATGAATATTATATGATTTATTTGGTGATTAATTAATGAGAATTGAAAATAAACCCAAATTCAAAATAGGGAAATCTGTTGTGGGAAAACTATAATTATGAAATCAAACATGTTTTACATCAATAAATTAATTAAATCAAATTTGATAAATCAATTTATTGATATATGTATTTATTTTATTCAAACAATTATTTAATGTTCATGTTATGTGTTTTCATTACAAGATATGAGAATAAATAAAATTTTACACATAAAGATATATATTTTTCTAAATGGTAATTTCACTAGTTTTTAATAGCAGAAATATTTTCAATCTAAATTTTCAATCTCTCAAAAATTTTATTTTAAAAAATAATATTCAATTTTGAAATCATAATATCAAAATTTGCTTTTGGTGAATTGTTTATATTTTTCAAAGAAGTTTTATTTTTTGATGAATACTGTAAAAATGATTTTAAATTGAATAAAGATATTTTTTCTAATTTAACTCTACTATTTAATTATTTGTTATAATTAAATTAATATTTATAAAAATATAAATCTATTAATTTAATATATGTAATTTTTATCATTTTAAAATTTAAATTATATGACAAAACATTTCAAACTTTGGAACATTTTCATTTTAAATATTTGTTCTCTTGTACCATCTTGTGGATTAATCTAAAACTAATTTCTACCACTATTGAAATTATAATTTTTAAAAATGGATTGAATATTTGGAATAATCATAATAAATAATTTATATTAAGGTTAACATAGTTTTATTCTAAAATAATATTGAATGTAATTAAAATTACTTACACTGATTAAGGTACAAACGAGTTTACATAATTGTTAATATTTAATTTATAGTGAAAAACTACCTAAAAACATGTCTAAAATAAATTTTTTGTCCATATATATATCATATCCTAAATTTTATTCAAATGCACCATTTTTTTAATACATATATACAAGAAATACCTCCCAGTAGTGATTTTCTTTTTGCATATACAAGAATGCCACTCCTCCCCCACTATAAAAGTGAGCTCACCCACCTCACTACATCACACCTTTCATGAGATTTTTATCATGTAAACCCTTACAAAATAAGACTAAAACATCCCTAAAATCATCCTAGACTCATCTATTTTGGATTAAATCCATACAATTAATCCCTTTTAGTGAAAATGAATACAAGTTACCCAAATATGAGGTAACATCCTTTAACAAGAACATCTGTTTTAATTTTTTATCTAACCCTATAATATTTATTATTCCACTAATATATAATAACCACAGTATCCTAAATATATTTTTATATTTTTATGTTCATGTTATGACATAATTTCATAAAATATTCCATGAAATGGGATACACAATCATTTTTCGTGTGTGCGACAGACTACCACCTCATGAACCAATGTCGTCCATTCTTCTATTTCCACATTTCAAATATGGTTATAATGATGAAATTACTATTTTTATGAAAAATATATCATATATATGATGTATTTACTCTTTTTTAACAATTATATAATGCATACCTTAACATTGTCCATTTTTTGGAATATGATAACTTTGTTTGTGGACATGTGGCTACCGCCTCCTAAAGCAATGAGATTTATTTGCGCTTTACATGGAATGTATTAATGATGATTTAAATAACTATATTTTATATTTAATAAATAATAATAACACTATAATGATATTATATATGAATATTTATATCATTTACATCACATTCTTTAAAAATGTGATAAAAATGGAATCAAATTTCATGTGTACGTACGTTCTATCGTCCCAATTAACATCAGATTTCATTTCATATTTTTATATTTTACATGTTAATGTAAATAATTCTATACATAATATATATGATATTTATAAACCTTTTTATATTCTCAAAATAATGAAATCATGATCTATGTAAGAGGACTAAGAATAACAGGTTAAAACATGTGTGAAAAAACAAAGCAATTGTTACCTGATATGTAACGTTAACATGGAATTGTTAATAAACAAGTAATATAAAATCATATGTAAATAATATGTTGAATGATATATATGAATATGGTTATGTGATATGTTTACAAAAAAAACATATATTTATTATATTAGAGGATTGAATTCGTATGATGAGAGTCAATACAAAAGGTAACAGAATTTCATCCAACTTTATATATCTATGAGATATATGCCATATTCACCCCTAATTTCTTTTGTGTGGTGCATATAATTCCCAATGATGTATTCTATTATTATTATAATTAATGTTTTGGTATTCACATATCCATTTCATGATCAATCTTTCAATGGGTTTACATTTCAAAAGTTTCCAAATTGTTAAAATTATGTTGTCTGAATTTTCATTCTATGAGATGAATATTTTGTTATGAACCTATATTCTTATGATTTTTATATACATACATTTAACATGTATTATTATAAATAATTTCCCATTAATGATTTAGTTATCTCAATGTATTTTTATTCCTTTTTTTGGATTTTTATTGAAATTAACCAAAGTTCTAAGAGTTTATTGCTACAATATCATTGTTTATCAGGATTGCCTTTGATTATGAGAATGTTGATGAAATATTATGATCCAAATATAAAAAATTATAATTTATTTCTCTTATTTTGGATATTCAGGATATATTCAATTAATGCTAGAAGTATTTCACTTTTTTAGTTAAGATAAAAAATACAATATTTTTTTGAAGAACCAAGTTTATTTTCTATTTTTGGTCAAAATTGGTTTCTTCATAAAAATTGTTTCCAAAAAATGTATTAAAACAATTTACATGATTATTAAAGGATCATTGAAAGAAAAGTTTACCCATTATTTATCTTTTAAAAATAATGGTTTCCGAAAAAAAATTCTTTTCATTTTCCGACCAGGGAACTTTTCTCATATTTTTACTGTGTAGAAAGAATGTTCCTCATGTGTGGAGTTATCTACCGTCATGAATTCCATTTTTTCAAGATCTAATTGCACCTTTAGAAGATAATTTTTTAACAACTTCTTTATCAAATATTTATGACAATCAATACTTTTAATGAAGTTTTAAAAAAAATAGTTCATTATTTGTTTTCAATGATTTTTTAATATTCCCTAATATGTTTTCAAAATTATTTTAAAATATATTTTATTTAAATAGTCTTATGTTTAAAAAAATTAAATTATATTTAAATATTCGTTTATATTTTTTCAAATCTATTTTCAATGAAAAAATAATTCCCAAAAAATATGTTCAATAGAATATTTAATTTATTATAATACTTCCATTATGAGTTTTCAAAAAATTATTTCAAAAGAAAATTATTACAGTTATTTCAATGACTTATTGATAGGTTTTCGAATATATTTTAAAATATAATGTCCCTCAAAATTTTTTCTTTTGAATAAGTGTTTTAAATGATTTTAGTGATTCCTTTATATGTTTTCAAAAGGTTATTTTTAAAGAATAATATTTCAAAGATTTCGAAGAGGCTTTTATATTTTTAAAGGTATATTCAAAAAAAATATTAAATAACGTTATATGTTCAACATTATTTTTAAATTATTTTCAAAAATTAATTTATAGTATTTCATATGGTTATTTACATTGAAAATTGCATTCAATGATTTATTCAATTATATGTAATTTTCCTCATGAAATGTTTTTAAAATAGCATTCAATGTTATTTTACATATAAGATAACATCCATTAGTGTAAATCATTCCTTAATATGTATATTATCTAAGGGTACCATTAATATTCTTTATTATAATGGTTTATGTTATAATGGAATTATTTTTATGAACCCCATTTCTATTTCATGGTTTATATGTTGTTACAACCTATTTCTCCTTAATGGGTGATATGATTATGAATCATATTTCTCTTTCATGTGTAATATTCTTATCAACCCCATTTATATTTCATGGGTTATATTCTTATGAAACCGTATTCATTTAATGGGTTATTATTTTATAAAATTATTTTTAATCCTAACTCTTTTCCATTGGTTATGATATGAAGATATATTTTTGATTCACAGCCCTTATTATGTGTCATGATATGATAAATATTTTACTATCTTGATGAAAACATATGTATTATTCAATTATGATATGGGTATAACCTATATCTCCCTATAAATCATTGGGAAAATATTTATATCTCATGGGATATACTTGGATTGAAAGGGGTGTGAGCTCAATTCAGTAAATGACTTTTATTTCTAAGAAGGTATTTGAATTGAACCTTGACTAATACGATCATATTTGGAGTGATCCTTGACAACTATTTTGGTCTTGGGAGTGATATGTGACTACTAATATGGTTTAGGGAGTGAAAACTTTCAACTATTATGAATGATCTATGATTGGGGATGGGGGTGTGTCTCTCCTAGTAGGTGTTTCC
The DNA here is from genome assembly GCA_963277665.1 of Viscum album. NCBI lineage: Eukaryota > Viridiplantae > Streptophyta > Magnoliopsida > Santalales > Viscaceae > Viscum > Viscum album. The sequence goes on along the minus strand of OY728119.1, from coordinate 686,468,777 downwards.
CCCTTGAAGTTCATTAACAATCATTGGAAATGAGACCTGACTTAAAGGTAGTGATTTTATAGTCTTATATATCATCCATAATAATATTTCTTAATCTTATTTTATTCTTTTAATGAGTATAATCTTGATTAAATAATGACTAATGTCTTATAAACTACCATTATTTATTCCATGAATTTGTATTATGATCAATGATATGAAAAAAATGATCTTATAATGTTGTGATATTTTTATCATACCCTTATAATCATGATTATTTTAAAATATACCTTGGTTACTTATACTAGGAATCTAAGATCACTCATTCCTATGTTTCTTTTCCAATTTTTTGAAGAACCATTTTTTAGGATTACAAAAGAGTAAGATCATTAATGGATTTTTTGAAGATCATTCAATAAGAGAGAAAATTATATTTCAATGTTTCAAAAGACACTCAAGTTTTGTAGTACACGAGAATTTAATTCCAAAATTTCCTGAATATTCATAAAAATTATGTAATACCTATTTATATTATGCCTAGGTCAAATTAAATTTCCCCCGTATGGCCTGAATCACATTCTAGATCACCACGAGTTGGAGGAAAGCACCAAAGTATTTTTAAAAATGAAAATTATAGTGATTTCACCAACAATAGATATATAATATGACAGAAACAAACATAGTATCACAGAATATATCCAGAATACATAATATGAAAAAAAATCTGCACCGTAATGATAATATCCAAAATTTGTACAACAAGGTCAAAAAAACTGAGAGACCATCAACAATGATTCTAAATATACCATTGGGTCTATCTCCATGTGACTACATGTCTCCACCATCCCAACCCACCCAAAATATAACGTTGTTTAGGATAATTTTCTTATATGTAACAATATTCACTTTACATGTTCCCTACAAAAAAGTAAACAAATTCCAAAGGTATAATTAGTGTGTGAGAACTAAAACTTAGTATTATTACACCCATAATATATATGATGTTGATCCACATGCTTCTACTGGTACAAGTATAAAATTGATTTTAAAAAATTAAAATCCATCAAACTCATGTATATAAAATCTTTTTCTTCTTTTAAAAAACATTCCATATTGAAATATAAGAACGAATATTCTATAACATATGACCATGAGGCACAATAATAAGTAAAAACCAGTTTTTCATGATTCAATATCCATAATAGGTGGGAAATTATGCATAACAAATAAACAATAATATAAGTTATCCACAAATCACTAAAAGGGAAATCCATGACATGAGGGTGTACACCACTAAAATTCATAAAGTACCACTAAACCATGTATGATAGTCCAATATAATTAGTAACTCATTCTCCTAATTAGGATAACCACTAGAAATTATGGAATCACGATTACATAACCTAGTGATATCATACACTAATAGGTTTTCATGTGATTTTTCCTTTATACCCAAGGTCCCCCATTGTGTTTGTATCATCATTATGTTTCTAGAAAACCAAGAACATATTATATAAATCATTTATGTGATTTTCACACACCATCAATGATTAAAAAACATGTTCCAATTAAAACCATCTTTGAGCCATTTTATCAAATCGATCTTGTGCATAAAATAATGTTTTCAATGAAACCCCATTTTGAAATAAATTTCTATTCCAACAGTGATCAATAATTCAATTTCACAAAAAAAACAAAGTATGGAATCATAATAACACAATCATCCAAGGAGATATACCATAGTATATTGACACCATCCTTATGATTTATGAAAACAACATTGTATTCTAAACATTTTATGGGAAAGAAGGGATTGAATGCATGAGAACCAAAATCTGATTAAAATAATTGATCCATATTTTTAAGGTGAAGCATTATCTTTTTATCCTACCAGATTTAATGTATACAATTAAGTATTATTTTTTTGGAGTGGTGTTGGGATGGGGGTCCTTCGACGACGTTTCCTTGTGTGTGTGTGAGTAAGGAAAATACATAATGAATGAATATTTATTGGAATGTGAGCACAGTAATTAGTCAGATATGTGACCCCATTAGGTAATATAATATGGTGAATTTTGAATATAAATAAGGTATTAAAGGAAACCCATGAAGTCAGATGACTAGGTTCAAGGACCTGAGAGGCTAGGTTTGGGAAATTAGTGTTAGTGGTATTGCCATGTCAGTAGTGAAGTGGAACTGCCTGGTCTTGCGGTGTGTTGTACAAAAAAAGGGTGTTTTTATATAAGGTAAGGGGAAAATTCAACATGCCTATAAAAGTGAGAAAAAATCTATCAAAATGGAATTAATTACTTCAACAAGTTTTAATTTCTTTTTATGATACTACATGATTATAACACTGGAGTTAAGTATCATTTTTCTAGAGTAGTGTTAGGATGGGTGACCTCTTAGGAAATTCCCAAGAGTTTTTCTGAGTGAGGAAAAAGGAAACTGAATGAACAAGTGTTTCCATATGGGGACAGTTACTATTCTGATAAGTGACGCTAGTGGGTAATAGTAATTGGATTGTTATGAAGGGAACCACGGTATCAGAGGATAATCATGCTGTCAGATGACCAGCTTCATGGCCTGAGTATTTCTAATCCAAAAAATTGTATAGATGCTAATACCTAAACTAATTTTTGTAGGTACTCCCTATATTTTATTATTAGGTTCCATAGTGAGGTATTTTTCTTTATAGGTGTTCAGAGTGTATCTCCATAGGAATTGATAGAATTAAAAAATGTAAGACCCCAGGAAAAGTGGGACCTAAAAGGAATAAATATTTTTACACATAATAATAAAGTACACCTTTATTTTATAGATCCATCCTAATTAAAACACTATAGTTATGAATACATGGAATTGAGTAGTTTTTCAATAGGATACGTCATTATTTGTTTCTAACGGTGTTGGTGACTACGAAAAAAACAAAACTAATAGAACATGTGTTTTTTTGGAGAGATAATCATTAGTCTTATAAGTGATCAAGTGTGTAATAAAATTTGGTGTTAATTAAATCAAGCCAATATAGTATAGGATACACATGTATCTAGAAAACATTATTAACTATCCATGGATACCAAGCCCTAGAAAATTGTATTGGAACCAACACATATATGAAAGTGTAATTTAATTTCCTCAATTTGACAACCGGTTTCTACAATGAAGGAATTTCCTCAATTTGTGGTGTCAGGTGTAGTTCCCCGAACCAGGATTGCCCAGAGGCCATGTACTATAACAATTACATTAGTATGATTTCAAATAATCAATCCCTAAATTTCCTAGGATATGGATTGAGGAGAAATGAGGATGAGATAGACCTGTCGCGAACCACGACCGAACCCGCCGCCGCGAGATGTGAACCCTAACCCTAATCCTCAAACTTTTTCTGAAGTTGTTGATGGTAAATCATTCAAAAGCTCATCTGAACATGATGATGATGTCCAGAACATTCAGATCAATCCAAATACATATCGTCATCGATTTCAACATGCCATCGCATTCTCAACCAATGAGGTTAGCTTTCTTTCTTCGGATCTTTAGTATGTTCTAGTTGGGAAATTTCAAAATAGAAGGCCTTCACTAAAATTTCTTCAATATTCTCTGGAAATCATCGTATTTACGGGATTTAAATTGGGTCTCCTTAATGCCTCTCACATTGTGCTACGATTCGACTCCGTTGAGAGTTATTACAGACTTTGGGCTAAACGAACTTGGTCCTTTGGGGGGGTACCAAAGGAGAATTCTTAAATGGACCCCTGACTTTGATCCTCAGGCGGAATCCCTGATTGTTCCCGTATGGGTTATATTTCCTAGATTTCCTTTACACTTATTTAATCAAACTACTTTGTTTTCTATCTCTTCACTCATTGGCTACCCGAGGAGTCTTGATTATGCCACAAAACTCTCTCTAGGCCCTATGTTGCAACAGTATGTATTGAAGTTGATGTCTCTCAACAATTTCCCTCGGATATTTGGATACAAAGTGCTGACTTTGGTTTTTCACAAGAGTTATATTATGAGAGTACACCGGACTACTTCTATCTATGTTACAGTCTAGGGAATAATTCAAATAACTGTGGAAAAACTAATAGTTCTTCCAAAAATTTAACATCAATATGGATAGAAAAGGATAAAGGAAGGTAAGAAGTTGTGGCTGAGCCCTCTAAAGGTGTTTTCAGGGAAAGAGAAGATGAAGATAAAATGGGTTTTAATTCCCAAGCACCTGAATGTCAGCTTTCAGATATTGTTCAGGATGTTCTTGAGGTCACGAAACAGCAAGAGCATCCTGAATCTGAAAAGAATGAGATTGTTCTTTCAATCATGAAAGGAGTTCCAAATTCTAAAAACCAGGTGATTAAAAAAGGTATGAGGGTGAAAAATGAAGTTCTACAACAAGATGTTGATGAATCTTACCATATGAATTCTGGTAAGATTCCCAATGTGGGAAAATAGTTGCATTGGAATGAACGAAAATGGAAAAAAAATCATTGTGGACCCTGATGGCTTCATCACCACAATTCCTAGGAAGGCTAGGAAGCATAGAAAGAATTCCATCCATGAGAGAACCATTGTCACAAGATCATTTTCGGATAAAAGCTCTGCCCTTGAGATCCCTCCACAGCCATTTCCTTCCGAACCTCTGCCTGAATACTCACAATCCTCTGATTTTTCTGACGAGGATACTCATTAAAGTTGCTGAAGATTTCATCAAATATCCATTTTCAGATTTCAAGAGCTTTGATTGAATATATATTTTCAAGAATTGTTTCAACTACTAGATGTTCTCTACTTGGGCCTACGAATATTGATCTTGCATGGTTTTTGGGTTATTAACCAAGCAATTTGTATGATGAATTCTCTCTACCTACCTTGAGTTTTTGATTCATGTCATGTTTTTCATGGAACTTATTTGGATGGAGTTGCGGCTATGTGTTGGATCTTGATTTATACTGAGTCTATAATCCATATTTTCTGGATTGGTCTGGCTGGTCTGCATTTGCTTCTTGGTTCTCATTCTGTTTGCTGCTTTGGAGTTTTCTCTGACTTTTAGATGCTTTTCATTCTTGGTTCTAAGTTATTATGCATGTCATATGCCCTGTTTGGTACATCTTTTATCCCTTGAAGTGAAGATCCTTGCTGGATGATCCTATATGGAAGATCCCTCTGCATTTTGAAGGAGTTAATTTGGGGTACTGGTTTTTGTTTGTTTTTGTTTCCTTGTACCCTACTTAATTCCCTACTGGAGTAATCACATTACTCCCTGTGTTTAGTATTTCAACTTTTTATTTAATAAATTCCATTGATGACATGAGTTGGAAAACTAGTTCATGTCATCACTTTTCTAAAAAAAATCCCTAAATTACCTAGAGATGAGTAGTCTTGGTAAACTAAATACATAAATTTTTATTGAATTACAAATGAATACACTAATTACAACATAATTTTTTTATTCAATATGATAAAATAGATTTGAGGATATCTCTAATACATATAGTAAATCCCATTATATCATTCCCATTAAGTTTCATGGATTCCTATGAAGAAGAACATAATAAGGGTGACCCCAACTGCCTAGTAAGGGAAAAATATAGTCAAAGCAATAATTAATCATATAAAGTAATCATAATGGAATGGTAAATAATAGAACATGCATTCCATGTAGTCTATAAACTAAATTGAAGTATGGAAACAATATGTAAAGGTAATAAATATAACCACCTTCCATTAAATAAACTTGATAAGTAAATAACAATATATAAAGGTATGAAAATCAAACACATTCTATTTAATTAATTAACTGAATATTAAATGTGTTCGTAGATACGTTGACACCAAATTTAATATATAAATAACAAATGAATCTATAAGATTTAATAACTAATTAATGATATCTATAATTTACCACCAATACTTCATTCCAAGGATCTAATAGAAAAATCTCTTCATTCATATAAATTAATAATTTCAAGTGATTATGTAAAGAATCAAATACTATCATGGATTCAATCCATGAATCTAATATTTTCCTGGTATCGAACCAAAAATCTAATACTATCAGGGCTTTGTTCTGTGAATCTAATACTGCCAATATAATTCCCCAGCCTTAAACATTACTTAATCTTGAGTTATTTCAAGAATTTACTTTGAGGATCTTTTCAGGTTTAGAGTTTTAAATAATTATATCATAAATCATGCATTTCATTCCACATTTAAACAAGGTGGTTACATCAAAAACAGTATTCTTTATTCCATCAAAGGAAACATATTTAAAATAAAACATGGATTCTTTCTTGAAACTTCCTCGACACTATCATCACATCATGTACCTTTCCCTTGACCTGTGAAAAACATTTAAAAAACATGGGATGAGCATAAAAAATCTCAATAAGGGATATAAAAATACGGAAAGAAAACATTAGTCTATGTATATATAAAAATCAAAGAAATCATACTTTACTCATAAGACATAATAACATTAACATAACTCATGAAATCATTTGATTTATTAATAACTCATAGAAATCTTACGACATAAAGGTAACTTGAGGCATTCATAACATTCTTACGTAGGGAGTAACCCTCATGGTTACATTTGGAATACCCATCATGGTATATTCCCTAAATATCTTCCAAGAAACCATAGAATTTAACTCCATAGCATTACCCAATGCATTGGAGAGATATCTCAGGCTCACCCGCCCATAGTTTATCACGGAACCACCTGACTTCATAAACAATTCTCAAGAACCATAACATAATCTTTTCATATAAAACATGCATAAATGAAAAATAACATTTCCACATTTCAATCACAAGATATCAATACAACACATTGATATAATCAAAAAAATATCAAAACCATTTTCAATACCAAAACAAAAAGTAAAACATGGTGTTTTTTTTTCCTTCTAAAAAAGGTATGGATTGTAGGGGAATCTGAAACTCATATAATGGTCACAGTGGTGGAGAATTCGGTGTCGCCACATACGTAAGACAAAAACAATGTTTTTGTCATTTAGTAAAACACATCAGCTAAAATGATTCCTTTTGAATGAAATTAAAATTCAAAAGGGTTTATTATACAACTAATAAAATAAGTTCGTATATAAATTTAAGAATGCCTCAACGAAAGGAGATTGAGATGAAGTCCCCTACCACAATTCCATCTTTTTCCCATTCGTTCTTTATATTCCTGAATAATAAACTTTGGTCAATTTGTAATTTCTTAAGGAAATCCCTTAAATTTTATTATTCAATTCATATCACAAATTATCATTTTATAATGATTATTTGATTATTTGATTTCATATCATATGTTTTGTCGATGTTCGGTACTTGAGTCAAAAATTAACTAGTTTGAAAAGAATTTCCCATGTAGTTATAAGTAAATCATCTCCGGAATGGTTTTATTGATTTAAATATCATATATATCCAGTATATATTCATTTTTTATTATTCCATAACATTATGAGATAAAAATGAAATGCACCATTCTTGGAGACGGTAGGTCGTACGTACACATGAATGCTACTTTCATTTCTTTGTCATATTAAAGGAATTAAAACTAAATGAGACATATATATATATATATAAATATTATAATTACATTTTAATATATATGTTATATAGGTAGCATAAGTTCATTAATTACATCCTTTATAAATTCTATTTTTGGCATGAACGAGTCACATCACTTGAGGGGGCGGTTGTCCACACTTCCTCATATGAAATTATCACATTTGCACAACATGCCAAGAATAAAGGTGTGTTTTAAATTTAAAATACAGAAGAATATGGAGGAAATAAATATAATATATATCATATATAAATATATTTCAATCATAATGGCCACCATGAGAGGTGTTAAAAGAAGTTTGAACAATCATCGTTTCATGAGGCAGTAATTCGCCACCCACCGAAACAATATGTTCTTTGACCATTAGTCAAATGTGTGTGTATGTGTAGATAGAATCCTTATAATAAAAACATACTAGTATATTTAGGATACTGGTGTTATTATGAGATCAAATAATAAGAAGATAGTGGTGAGTGAAGAAGGAAAATAAAAGAAAGAAACTCGTGAGAAGGCATTACCTCTAAATTGGGTAACTCTTTTTTGATTTGAGTCAAAGGCTTCCTTGGAATGTCTTCTGCCCAATGTGAGGCTTCAAATAGTAATAGAGGTACATGGAGAGACAATATGAGTAGATGTTGGATGATCCAATGGCATGATAGGTGTGGGTACTGGGGTAGACGTGGGGGCCTTTTATTAGAGGGAGGAGGGTCACTTTTGGAAAGTCTTGAAATGTTGCTTTATTATAAAATGATTTTCGGATATTAAAGGTCCTAAAATGATATATTTTGAGGATAAGGTGATAAGGGTTCGAAATCCACCCATCTAATATTTTTTTGACAAGTGTATGTCTTATATATTACCTTATCTTTTCATTTTATTTAAATCATTCAATAATGAGGTAATCACTCCATCATCATGGTGTCATAAATAAATTTATTTATTTAATGTCTAAATTTTATAAAACAAATACCATGACGTAGGAAATTGTTTTATATTTATGATTAATATTTATAGTCAAAAATTAAACTTATATAACACCAAGTAAAATATTGTTTTAGTAAAATAATACATGTTTGTGACATTTTTATTTTTACTTTAAATAAAAAGTTATTAATGTAATTATCATACAAAAGTGTCTCCATGGGGCCCCCAAATTGACCCATGGATTCTATTGGTCGACCATGACTCACCCAATAAGGTTAAGACATGTTTCATGGTATTTGTATATTTTTATAATATTATTTTTACCTTAAATTTCCCTAATTACCTTTAATCGCGGTTAATAAAACTCAAAAGTTACTATTCACCAAAAATTATTTTCATCCCATTGAACCACATTTAACTTACTAATGAAAACCATGTATATTTTATTTTTGAAAATCAATTCACATAAGTGGTAAAATTTCATTTAAACCAAAAAATTAGTTTTTAACTACTACTTAGTGGTTTCACTATTCATCGAAAATTGATGTTTTTTCAAAAACATACCAAAATTTTACCCTAAGCTATATTTTATATTCCAAATTCAGAAATGATGTCCATTTTACCAAATTCAAAACATAAAATTTTCATTAATAAATTATATAGTTAATTCCAATTTTCAAAACAAATAGCGTGTTTTTAGGAAACAAATCTATTAAATGATTGACACTTATTTATTTTCATTTTCAAAGTAAAATTAATTATAATGGCCAAAATTGGATTAAATGGTAAAAATATATTCTAATTAACCTTTAAAACCAATTAAAAATATGATCTAACCAAAGAATTATATTATATTCAATGGAGGTTATGAATTAAAATACAGCATTTTTTACTATTCATTTAAAAATGAACTTTATCGGAAAAATACCAAAAATTTATAAAAAGTAAATTTTTATGACTTGATTCTAATGAATGATTTTATTTTTCCAAATATAATGTATAAAAGTGACAAAAATTAGATTTAAAAAGGGTTTTCCATAAAAAGGCGGTTAATCGGCCTTTTAAATAATATTAGAATATTTATGCTTAAAATTGGATTCATTCTCATTTTAAAAATCTAATTCACTATCTAAATAATAAATAGATATAGATATGAAAATCTATTATTATTTTACTTACTTGTTATGTTACATCCTTCCCCCCTTTAAGAAATTGTGCCCTAGAAATTTATTTACTTATCAAATAAGTATGGGTATTTATCCCTCGTTGCATTTTCAGATTCTCATGTTTCCTCTTCAATCATGTGGTTTTTTCACAAAACCTTTACTTGATGAATCACCTTATTCTACAAAACATTCTTGATGTGGTCATGAATCTGGACCAGTTTTTTCTCATAAGATAGATTCTCTTTCAGGTGAACTACCCCTGGACTCAAAACATTAGATATATCTAGCATGTACTTCCTTATCATTAAAACATGAAAAACATTGTGTACCAGAGATAAATTCAGAGGTAAAGCAACTCGATATGAAATTGATCCAAATCACTCTAGAATTTCATATTGTCCAATTAACCTTGGAATCATCTTTCCATTTATACCAAATCGCATCACACTTTTCCATGGTGAAACTTTGAGAAAGACATGATCACCTAACTCAAAAGAATGATCCTTCCTCCGGTTGTCTGCATTACTTTTCTGCCTACTATGAGCAGTTCTATTGTGTTTATGTATCTGCTAAACTTTTTCTTCCATCTCTTCTACCTATTGTAGCCCCATCAAATTCCTTTCACCTACTTCATCCCCAAAAGCTGGAGTTCAAAACCACTTCCCATATAATGCCTCAAATGGTTCCATTTGTATACTGGAATGAAAATAGTTATTATAAGAAAACTCAACCAAAGAAAGATGTTGGTCCCAAATTCCCTAGTAATCTATCAAACAATCACGTAGCATATCCTCCATGATTTGAATTTTCGTTCTGACTGCCCATCTGATTGAGGATGAAAAGCTGTAGTAAAATTTAATTCAGTACCCAACGACTTCTGAAGGCCTTTAAAAAAGTTTTAATTGAACCTGGGTTCATGATCAGATACAATGGAGAGGGAAACTCCGTGTAACCTAAATATCTCTTAAGATACAATCGAGAAAGTTGTTCTAGGGAAAATGTATCTCATATAGCAAGGAAATGAGCAGATTTAGTCAAGCGATAAACAATAACCCAGATTGTATTATTACCTCACGGTCTGTTCGGTAATCCCACAATGAAGTCCATGGATATATTCACCCATTTCCACTCTAGCACTAGTAAAGGATGAAGCATCCCTTTTGATAACTACTTCTCTTCTTTAACCTGATGACAAGTCAAACACTTCATAGTAAAATCAGCAATATCTCTTTTCATTACATCCAACTAGTAATACTCCCAATGATCTCTGTACATATTATTAATTCCATGATGAACTGAAAATGAAGAACTATGAGCTTCATATAACAACTCAATATTCAAAAGTGAATCACAAGGCACACACAATATCTTCCCAAATCTCAAAACACAATCATTATCAATGTTGTGTTGAGTTAGCATACCCTTCTAGACCATCTCTACCTTTTTCTGCAACTCACAGACTTTCTTTTTTTCTTGCTTAATTCTATCTGATAGAGAATATTTCACTGATACCTGAAACAAAACAGAAGAATTTCCCACACCAACAACATCCAAGCCAAAATTCATGAAATCCATAACCAAAGGATCACGTTCAAAATGTAACATGGTTAATGAAGCATTACTTTTTCGAATCAAATCATCTGCCACTTTATTTTCTTTTCCTAGGTGGTAGTGAATCGTGCAATCATAATCCTTGTTTAATTATATCTATCTCCTCTATCTCATGTTCAATTCATTATGAGTGAATATATACTTCAAACCTTTTTTATCGGTATATATTTCACACTTCACACCATACAAATGATGCCTCAAAATTTTTAAAACGAAAACAACAATAGCTAATTCCAAATCATGTGTAGGGTAATTTATCTCTTGTGTTTTCAACTGACGTGAAGCACAAGCAATTACCTAATCATTCTACATTAGTACGTAACCATGTCCTTTCATTTAATAATCACTGTAGATAAAAAACTCACCATTCCTGGAAGGTAGTTCCAATACTGGGGCATTCACCAATCTTCTTTTAAATTCCTGAAAAAAATTATCACATTCTTTTGTCCAGATAATCTTAACACCCTTTCGAGTTAGCATAGTTAATGGGCTGGAAAACTGTGAAAAAATTTTAACAAACCTTCGCCAATAGCCTGCCAAACCAGGAAAACTATGAATCTTAGTAACATTTGTGGGTATTGGACATTCATCAACAACCCTTGTTTTTTCCAAGATCAACAGTTTTTCCATATTTAGAAACAGTGTGACCAGGGAAAGAAATTTATTTCCCAAAAAACTCACACTTACTGAATTTCCCATACAATTTATTTTCATTTAATGTTTGAAAAATAACCCTTAAGTGACTTTTATGCTTCTCTTTACTTTTAGGAAACACCAAAATCTCATCAATGAAAACAATCAAAAATGTATCCAAGAACTAATGGAAAATTCTATTCATAAGGTCCATGAATACAGTAGTTGCATTGATTAACCAAAAAGGCATAACTACAAATTCATAATGGTCATATCTTGTAAAAAACGTGGTCTTTGGAATATCTACATCCTTTACCTTCAACGGATGGTACCTCGTTCTCAAGTCAATCTTTGGAAAATTCTGAGCTCCCTGAAGCTAATGAAACAAATCATCGAAATGAGGCAAAGGATATTTCTTCTTACCTGTGATGTTATTCAAGGCTCTATAATCAATTCAAAGTATCATTGAACCATCTTTATTTTTAAAAAATTAAGACAGGATCACCCCATGGTGATGTGATAGGTTGAATGAAACCATTCTTTAATAAATCTTGAAATTTCTCCTTCAACTCTAAAATTTCAATTTGAGTCATTCGATAAAGGGGTTTTGAAATTGGCATAGCATCAGGAACTAAGTCAATAGTAAATTCAACTTCCTGATCTGGTATTATTCCAGGAAACTCATCATGAAAAACATCAGGCTACTCATTTACCACTAGCACTTCATTAATCTGAACAGTTCCTTTGTTTTCAACAATATGTGCAAGGTAACATTCATTTCCATCTTTTACATGTTTCTAAGCCTCTTGATATGTTCTCAACAGTAAGGGTTCATTCTTGCAAACAAACTGAAATTATTTCTCAAAAGAAACTTCTTTATCTCTACAGTCAATCTTAGCATGGTAAATAAAGTCCCAATCCATACCCATGATAACATCAAACTCTACTAGAAGAAGACAATAAGGTTTTCAAGAAGATTCATTCCACCGATTAGTATAAGAATTTTCTTATAAATTATTTTTTCCTCAACATTTCCCGCTGGTGTTTTTACTACAAGTTCAGGATTCATTTCTTGAGATGGAAATCCAAATTTACTAGAAACTATTTCAGAGATGAAAGAATGTGTAGACCCTGAATCAAACAACACATTGGCATAATCTGAAAAAACAAAAAAAAGTACCTGATACCACTTCATTTGATATCCCAACATATGCTGAAGTAGTTCCAAAGGATTTCAACACACATTTCTGCTTGTAGACTAGCTGCTTCCCATCATTCGAGCTCTTTGTCGAACATTCATTTGCATAATTAACCATCTCATTTCACTTGAAACATTTCACTATCTATAAATCTAATTTGGTCTTACCATTACCCTAATATTGTTCTGTGCAATCACGAGCCTTATGTCCCATCTTACCACATCAAAAGCACATTCCAGAATTCAAAATACATTCCACAGCATCCTTTTTACCACATTTATCACAAACTGAAAACATAATTTTCTTACCATCAATCCTTTTTGAAGGATTCTTCCCTTTCTCCTACCACCTTGGTCACTTATTCTGTTGGTTTTCATAGAACACTTGATCATCGGCAAACTCCATTTCCACATTCTTAGCACATCGAACAAGCTTTTCATAACTTTTGAACTCACGATAAGCTAATGCCCTTAGATATTTTTGCTTTAATCCTGAGTAAAAATGATTGATTTTACTATAAAGGTCTTAGATAAAATTTGGAACATACCATTCCAATCTAGTAAACATTTCTTCATAAGCAGCCACTGAGTCGCACTCTTGCCTCATTTTCAAGAATTTTTTTTTCAATCCTAAGTCTAACAGCCTTAGGAAAATATTTCCCAAGAAACATACCATTGAATTGATCCCAGTCAAGGGAATCAATCTCATCAGTGTCCCTGATATTTTTAACCATCGACCACCACTGATCTGCTTCACCCTCCAAACGGTAAACAAAAACACTAACCTTTTGATTAACTGAACACCCAATCACATCAAAAATATTATCCAGTTCCTTAATCCACCCTTCATCCATAACAGGGCTAGATGATCCTCTGAATGATGGGGGATGTTGCCTCATGAAATGTTCCACTGCTGACATGTTCCTCTACGGTTGATATAGCTGATCTCGTTCATGGATACCACCACCATTTATCGCTTGATTCAACTGCGCCATTACTGCAACAAACAGTTCAGTTCCAATTCCGACCAACTTAGGATGCTGATTTGATGGTCATTTCCTTCTGTATTCCTTCCTAGCACTGCTTCCCTATTTCCTCTATGGAAAACCAATTTGAACAAACATATCTTAGATGAAGCAACATGGAAATATTCAAATGCAATATCATTTCAGTTTGACCATAAAAAAATATTTTTGGATAATAATTTAACATAATTCTAACTCATAAAGTTATCTAAACCTACCTCTGATACCAACTATAAGGCCCCATCCTTAAACATTAATTAATCTTGAGTTATTTCAATAATTCACTTTGAGGATCTTTTCAGGTTTATAGTTTTAGATAATTATATCATAAATCATGCATTCATTCCACATTTAAACAATGTGGTTACATCAAAAAAAATATTCATTTTTCTTTCAATCAATGGAAACATATTTAAAATAAAACATGGATTCTTTCTTGACACTTCCTCAATACTATCATCACATCATGTACCTTTCCCTTGACCAGTGAAAGACATTTCAAAACTTGGGACAAGCATAAAAAAGCTCAGTAAGGTATATAAAAATATGGAAAGAAAACAATAGTCCATGTATACATAAGAATCACAGAATTCATACCTTACTCATAAAACATAAGAACATTAACATACCTCATGAAATCGTAACATTTATGAATAACTCATATAAATTGTAAGACATAATGTTAACTTGAGGCATTCGTAACATTCTTACGTAGGGAGTAACCCTCATCGTTACATTTGGAAAACCCATCACAGTATATTCTCTAAATCTCTTTGGAGAAACCTCAGCATTAAACTCCTTTTCATTAACCAATGCATTGGAGAGCTATCTCAGGCTCACCTTACCTTAGTTTATCACTGAACCACCCAACATCATAAACAATGACCAAGAACCATAACATAATCGTAACACATAAAACATGCATAATGGAAACATAACATTTCCTAATTTCAATCACAAGATATCAATACAGCACATTGATATAATAAAAACATTATCAAAACAATTTTAAATAGTAAAATAAAAGAAAAGTAAAACATGGTATTTATTTTTCATTTAAAAAAATGTAATGGCTTGTAGAGGAAGCTGAAACTCAAAAAATGGTCATAGCGGTAGAGAAGTCGTTGTCGCGGCATACGTAAGACAAAAACATTATTTTTTCATTTAGTAAAATACTTCTTGTAAAAATAATTTTTTTTATGAAATTAAAAGTCAAACGGAATTATTATACAACAAATAAAATATGTTCTTATATAAATTAATGTATGCCTCAACGAAAGGAGATTGAGAAGAAGTCTCTTACCTCAAGTTTGACTTATTCTCGTTCATTCTTTTTAGTCCTAAATAAAAAACATAGGTAAATTTATAATTTTTTAAGGAATTCCGTTAAATTATATTATTCAATTCATATCACATATTATGATTTTATAATAATTAGTTAATTATGTGAGTTTATATCATACGTTTTGTCGATGTTCGATACATGAGTCAAAAATGAACATGTTTGAAAATAATTGCCCATGTAGTTATAATTACATCTTCTCCATAATGGTATTAATGATTTAAATATCATATATATCCAGTATATATTAATTTCATACTATTCCATAACATTTGGAGATAAAAAATGAAAGGTACCATTCATGGAGACGGTAGGTCATACATACGCATGAACACTACTTTCATTGCTTCGTCATATTAAATGAATTAAAACGAAATGAGACATATATAAATATTATAATTCTAGTATAATATATATGGTATATAGGTAACATAAGTTCATTAATTACACTATTTATAAATTCCATGTTTGTCATGAACGAGTCACATAACATGAGGGGGCGGTTGTCTAGACTTCCTCATATGAAATTATCGCATTTGCACAACATGAAAAGCATAAATGTATATTCTAAATATAAAATACAGAATCATATTTAGAAAATAAATATAATATATATCATATACAACTGTAATTCCATTTTAATGGGCACCAAGAGAGGTGTTAAAAGAATATTGAATAATCATCGTTTCGTGAGGCAGTAATTTGCCACCCACATAAATAGTATGTTCTTTAACCATTAGACAGATGTGTGTGTAAGTGTATGTATAATCCTTATCCTAAAAACATAAAAATATATTTAGGATACGGTTGTTATTATGGGATCAAATAATAAGAAGATACTGGTTAGTGAAGAAGGAAAATAAAAGAAACAAACTTGAGAGAAAACATTACCTCTAAATCGGGTAACTCTTTTTTGATTTGAGCCAAAGGCATCCTTGGAAAGAATTTTTCCAAAAGTGAGGATTCTAGAAGTAAGATAGGGATGTGGTGAGATAGTATGATCAGAGTTTGGATGAGCCAAAGGCTTGAAATGTATGGTAAAGGGGGTAGAGGTGGGGGCCTTTTATAAGAGGGAGGAGGGTAGCTTTTGAAAGTCTTGAAATGTTATTTTATTATTAAACGATTTTCGGATTTTAAATGTCCAACAATGATATATTTTGAGGTTAAGGTGATAAGAGTTCAAAATACACCCATACAATAAATTTTGGACAATTGTAAGTCTTATATTTTACCTTATCTTTTCATTTTATTTAAATCGTTCATTAATGAGGTAATCACTGCATCAACATGGTGTCATAAATAAATTTATTTATTTAATGTCTGAAAATTAGGAAACAAATACTTTTTATCTTTCTAATGAATATTTATAGTAAAAAGTATAATTTACTTAACACCATGTAAAAATTGTTTTTGTAAAACAATACATGTTTTTGACATTTGTATTTTTACTTTAAATAAAAAATTATCAATGTCATTATCAAACCCAAGGGGCTCCTTGGGGCCCCCAAATTGACCCATGGATTGTCTTGGTGGCCATGACTCATCCAATAAGGTTATGACATGTGCCATGTAATTTTTATATTTTTATAATATTATTTTTACCTTAAATTACCCTAATTACATTTAATCACGGTTAATAAAACTCAAAAGTTATTATTCAACGAAAATTATTTTTATCCCATTAAATCAAATTTTACTTACTAATGACAACCATGTATGTTGGATTTTTGAAACTCAATACACAAAATCGGTAAAATTTCATTTATATGAAAAAATACATTTTTAACTACTACTTAGTGGTTTCACTATTCATCAAAAATTGATGTTTTTCTGAAAAATACCAAAAACTAAACCTAATATATATTTGATATTCCAAATTATAAAATGATTTCCATTTTACCAAATTCAAAACATATAAATTTCATTAATAAATTATATAGTTAATTCTTGATGTCAAAACAAATAGGGTGTTTTTAAGAAACAATACCTATCAAAAGATTGACACTTGTTTATTTCCATTTTCAAAGTGAAATTAATTCTAATGACCACCATTCAATTAATTCATAAATAAAAACTATAATTACACTTGAAATCCAATTAAAAATATAATATAAACATAAAAATAAATTATATTAAAAGGAGATTTTGAATTAAAATACAACATTTTCACTATTCTTTAAAAAAATGAACTTTATCTGAAAAATACCAAGAAGTAAACAAAGTAAATTTTGATGTCTTGATCCTAAAGAATGATTTTATTTTGTCAAATATAATGTATAAATGTGACCAAAAGTACATTTAAAAAGAGTTTTCCATAAAAAGGCGGTTAATTGACCTTTTAAAAAATATTAGAATATTTATGCTTAAAATTGGATTTATTATCATTTTAAACCTCTAATGAACTACCTAATACATAAATAGATATAGATATTAAAATCTATTATTCTTTTACTTATTTGGGATGTTACATCCTTCCCCCCCTTTAGGAAATTGCGCCCCCACAGTTTATTTACTTATCGAATAAGTACAGGTATTTATCCCTCATTGCATTTTCAGATGCCCATGTTTCCTCTTCAATCAAGTTATTTTTTCAAAAAGAACATTTACTTGATGAATCACCTTATTCCACAACAATTTCTCCATATGGTTAAAAATGTAGACCAGTTGTTCCTCATAAGATATATTCTCTTCCAACTGAACTACCTCTGGACTAAAAACATGAGATGGATCTGGAATGTACTTCCTTAACATTGAAACATGAAAAACATTGTGTACCTGAGATAAATTCAGAGGTAAAGCCACTAGGTATGAAACTGATCCAACTCTCTCCAGAATTTCATATGGTCCAATGAACCTTGGACTCAGCTTTCCTTTTTACCAAATCGAATCACACTTTTCCATATTAAAACACTGAGGAAGATATGATCACCTACCTCTAAAGAAAGATCCTTCCTCCTATTGTCCGCATAACTTTTATGCCTGATCTTAGCTATTATCATGTGTTTCTGTATTAGCTGAACTTTTTTTCAATCTCTTCTACCAATTATGGTCCCATCAACTTCCTTTCACATACTTCATCCCAAAAAGTTGTAGTTCGACACCACTTCCTATTAAATGCCTCAAATGGTTCCATCTGTATACTTGAATCAATACTGTTATTATAAGAAAACTCAACCAATGAAAGATTTTGGTCCCCACATCCTGGATAATCCATCGAACAAGCACATAGAATATCCTCCAGGGTCTAAATTGTTCATTCTGACTGCCCATCTAATTGTGGATGAAAATTTGTACTAAAATTTAATTCAGTACCCAACAACTTCTAATGGCCTTTCTAAAAGTTAGAAGTGAACCTGGGATCCCGATCAGATAAAATGGAGAGGGTAACTCTATGTAACATGACTATCTCATTAAGATACAATTGAGAAAGTTGATCTATGGAAAAAGTATCTCGTATAGAAAAAAAATGAGAAGATTTAGTCAATCAATCAACAATAACTCAGATTGCATTATTACCTCGAGGTTTCTTCAGTAATCCCACAATGTTGTCCATGGATATATTCTCCCATTTCTACTCTGGCACTGGTAAAGGCGGAAGCATCCCTTTCGGTAACTGTCGCTCTACATTAACATGTTGACAAGTCAAACACTTCACAGTAAAATCAGTAATATCTCTTTTCAATCCATCCCACCAGTAATACTCCCAATGATTATTGTACATCTTAGTACTGCCTGGCTGAACTGAAAATGGAGAACTATGAGCTTCACCTAACAACTCTCTCGTCAACAATGAATCACAAGGCACACACAATCTCTTCCTAAATCTAAAAACACAATCATTATCAATATTGAATTTAGGTAACATACCCTTCAGAACCAACTCTACCTTTTTCTGCAACACATTATCTTGCTTCTATGCTTTCTTAATTCTGTCATATAGAGAAGATTTCACCAATACCAGAAACAAAACAGAATAATTTAATGCACCAACAACTTCCAAGCCAAAATTCATCAAATCCTTAACCAAAAGATCGCGTTCCAAATGTAACATGGTTAATGAATCATTAATTTTTTGACTCAAAGAATCTTCCACATTATTTTCTTTTCCTGGGTGCTAGTGAATTGTGTAATCATAATCCTTGATTAATTTTAATCATCTCCTCTATCTCATGTTCAATTCTTTCTTAGTGAATATATACTTTAAACTATTTCGATCAGTATATATTTCATAGATTACATCATACAAATGATGCCTACAAATTTTTAAATCAAAAACAACAACAACTTATTCCAAATCATGTGTACGGTAATTTATCTAATGAGTTTTCAACTGACGTGAAGCATAAGAAATTACCGAATCATTCTGTATTAGGATGCAACCAAGTCCTTTCAATGAACTATCACTATAGATAACAAAATCACCATTCCTGGAATGTAGTTCCAATACTAGGCAAGTCACCAATATTCTTTTCAATTCCTGAAAACAAAATCATCACATTCTTTTGTCCATATAAACTTAACACCCTTCCGAGTTAGCTTAGTCAATGGGTTGGACAACTATGCAAAATTTCTAAAAAACTTTCAGTAATAGCCTTCCAATCCAACAAAACTTTGAATATCGGTTACATTTGTGGGTTGTGGCCAGTCTTCAACAACATTTGTTTTTGTTGGATCCACAATTATTCTATCTTTAGAAACAATGTGACCAAGGAATGAATTATGTGGAAAACAAAAATCACACTTTCTGAATTTCCCATACAATTTTTTTCATTTAAGGTTTTCAAAATAAACCTTAAATTACTTTCATTCTATTCTTTACTTTTAGAAAACACCAAAATATCATCAATGAAAACAACAAAAAATTTATCCAAGAACTCATGGAAAATTATATTTATAAGGTCCATGAATATAGTAGGTGCATTGGTTAACACAAAAAGATTAACTACAAATTCATAATTGTCATATCTTGTATGAAACGCGGTCTTTGGAATATCTTCTTCCTTTACCTTCAAATGATGTTACCCCAATCTCATGTCAATCTTTGAGAAATACTAAGCTCCCTTGAGCTAATCAAAAAAATCATCGATATGAGGAAAAGGATATTTTTTCTTAGTAGTGATGTTATTCAAGGCTCTATAATCAATGCAAAGTCTCATTGATCCATATTTCTTTTTAACAAATAAGATAGGAGCAGCCCATGGTGATGTTCTAGGTCGAATGAAACCTTTCTCTAATAAATATTTCAATTTCTCCTTCAACTCTAAAAGTTAAATTTGAGCAATTAGATAAGGGGGTTTTGATATTGGCTTAGCATTAGGAACTAAGTCAATAGTAAATTCATCTTCCCGATCTGGTATTATTCCGGGCAACTCATCAGGGAAAAACTCAGGATACTCATTTACCACTGGCACATCATTAATCTAAACGGTTCCATTGTTTTAAACAATAGTTTCAAGGTAACATTCATTTACATATTTTACAAGTCTCTCAGACACTTGATATGTTATCAACGGTAAGGGATCATTCTTGTAAACAAAATGAAATTATTTCTGAAAAGAAACTTCTTTAGCTCTACAGTCAATCTTAGCATGGTAAACAGAGATCCAATCCAAACCCAGGATAACATCAAACTCTACTAGAGGTAAAACAATAAGGTTTTCTAGTATATTCATTCCACAGATATGTATAGCAAGATTTTTATAAATTATTTTTTCCTCAACATTTCTCCCATGTGTTTTTACCACAAGTTCAGGAGTCATTTCTTGGGATGGAATTCCCAATTTACTAGAAAATGTTTCAGAGATGAAAGAATGTGTAGACCCCGAATCAAATAACACATTGAAATAATCTAAAAAAATAAACAAAGTTCCTGATACCACTTCATTTTATGGCCCAACATCTGATGAATTAGTTTAAAAGGATTTCACCACACCGATCTACTTGTATTCTGACTTCTTCCCATCATTCGAGCACTTTTTTGAACACTCATTTTCATAGTGACGCATCTCATTGCACTTGAAACATTTCACTCACTGTAAATCAAATTTTATCTTACCATTACCCTGATCATTTTTAGTGCAATCATGAGCCTTATGTCCCATCTTACTACATTGGAATCACTTTCCAGAATTCAAAAGACATTCCCCATTATGATTTTTACCACATTTATCACAAAATGAAAACTCATTTTTTATAACCATGAAACCTTTTTGAAATATTCTTCCCATTATCCTTACACCTCAGTCTCTTCTTCTGTTGGTTGTCATAGAACACTTGATCATTGGAAAACTCCAATTACACCTTCTCAGAACATCAAACAAGCTTTTCATAATTTTTAAACTCACGAGAAGCTAATGCTATTCGATATTTTGGCTTTAATCCTGAGTAAAAATGATTGATTTGACTATGAAGGTCTCCGATAAAATATGGAGAATACCTTTCTAATCAAGTGAAATTTTCTCTATAAGCAGCCAATAAATCATCCTCTTGCCTCAATTCTAAGAATTGTTTCTCCATCCGAATTCGAACAGCCAAAAGAAAATATTTCTCAAGAAACATACCTTTGAATTCATCCTAGTCAAGAGCATCAATCTCATCTGTATTCCTGATAATTTTAACCATTGACCACCATTGATCTGGTTCACCCATCAAATAGTAAAGAGCAAGACTAAACATTTGAATGTCTGAACACCCCATGACATCAAAAATCTTCTTTAGTTCTTTAATCCACCCTCAGCTAGCGCACGGTTAGATGTTCCTCTAATTGATGGGGGATGTTGCCTCGTGAAATTTTCCACCACTGACATGTTCCTCTGCAATAGATTTGGCTGATCTCATGCATGGATACCACCACCAGTTATCGCTTGAGTCAACTGCACCATTAAAGCAACAAACTATTCAGTTCAAATTCCGACAATCTCAAGATTCTGATTTGGAAGGTCATTTCCTTCTGTATGGATTCCTAACACTGCTTCCCCATTTCCTCTATGGAAAACCATTCTGAATAAACATATATTATATTAAGAAACATGGAGATCTTAAAATTCTATATCATTTCAATTTGACCATAAAAAATATTTTTTGAATATTATTTAACAGAATTATAACTCATAAATTTATCTAAACCGACCTCTGATACCAACTATAAGGTCCCATCCTTAAACATTACGTAATCTTGAGTTATTTCAAGAATTAACTTTGAGGATCTTTTCAGGTTTAGAGTTTAGAGAATTAGATCATAAATCATGCATTTCATTCCATATTTAAACAAGGTGGTTACAACAAAAATAGTATTCATATTTTTCTTCAAAGGAAACATATTTAAAATAAAACATAGATTAATTCTTGATACTTCCTTGACACTATCATCACATCTTGTACCTTTCCCTTAACCTGTGAAAAACATTTAAAAAACGTGGGATGAGTGTAAAAAAGCTCTGTAAGGGATATAAAAATACGGAAAGAAAACAATAGTCTGTGTATAGATAATAATCAAAGAAATCATACATTACTCATAAAACATAAGCACTTTAACATACCTCATGAAATCATAAGATTTACAAATAACTCATAGAAATCGTAAGAAATAAAGGTAACTTGAGGAATTCATAACATTTTTATGTAGAGAGTAACCCTCATGGTTACATTTGGAATACCCATCATAGTATATTCCCGAAATCATTTCGGAGAAACCTTAGCATTTAACTCCTTTGTGTTACCCAATGCATGGGAGAGCTATCTCGGGCTCACCTGCCTTTAATTTATCATGGAACCACCCTACTTCATAAACAATGTCCAAGAACCATAACATAATCATATCACATAAAACATGCATAAAATAAACATAACATTTACATATTTTAATCACAATATATCAATATAACACATTGATAAAATCAAAAAATTATCGAAACCATTTTCAATACCAAAATAAAAGAAAAGTAAAACATGGTACTTATCTTTCATTTAAAAAAATGTTATGTCTTGTAAAGGAATCCAACTGTCAAATAATGGTCACAATGCTAGAGAAGTCCTTGTCATCGCAAACTTAAGACAAAAACATTCTTTTTGTCATTTAGTAAAATGGTTTGTGTAAAAATATTCCTTTTGAATGAAATTAAAAGACAAAAGGGTTTATTATAGAACTAATAAAAGAAGTTCGTATATAAATTGAAGTATGCCTCAATGAAAGGTGATTTAGATGAAGTCCCTTACCTCAAGTCCGACTTATTCTCGTTCGTTCTTTATATTTCTGAATAATAAACATAGTTAAATTTATAATTGCTTAAGGAATTCATTTAAATTTTATTGTTCAATTAATATCACATATTTTCATGTTATAATAATTAGTTAATTATTTGAGTTCATATCATACGTTTTGTCAATGTTCGATACATGAGTCAAAAATGAACTTGTTTGAAAAGAATTTCCCATGTAGTTATAAGTACATCATATCCAGAGTGGTATTAGTGATTTAAATATCATATATATCCAGTATATATTCATTTTATACTATTACAAAACATTTGGAGATAAAAAATGAAATTCACCATTCATGGAGATGGTAGGTCGTACGTACACATGAACGCTACTTTCATTTCATTGTCATATTAAAGGAATTAAAACTAAATGATAAATATATATATATATATAATAATTATTGTATAGTATATATGTTATATAGGTAACATAATTTCATTAATTACATTCTTTATAAATTCCAACTTTGGCATTAACGAGTCACATCACTTTAGGGGGCGGTTGTCCAAACTTCCTCATACGAAATTATCGCATTTGAACAACATAAAAAGTATAAAGTTATGTTTAAAATATAAAATAAATAATCATATAGAGTAAATAAATATAATATATATCATATATAAATATAGTTCCATAAAAATGGCCACCATGAGAGGTGTAAAAAGAAGATTGAACAATCATCGTTTCGTGAGGCAGTAATTCACCCCCACAAAAACAGTATGTTATTTAACAATTAGACGGAGGTGTGTGTTAGTGTAGGTAGAATCCTTATCATAACAAAATCCTAGTATATTGAGGATACTGGTGTTATTATGGGATCAAATAATAATAATATAGTGGTGAGTGAAGATGGAAAATAAAAGAAAGAAACTTGAGGGAAGACATTACATAGAAATCGGGTAACTCTTTTTTGATTTGAGCTAAAG
The DNA here is from genome assembly GCA_963277665.1 of Viscum album. Lineage (NCBI taxonomy): Eukaryota > Viridiplantae > Streptophyta > Magnoliopsida > Santalales > Viscaceae > Viscum > Viscum album. Next base: position 686,444,135 of record OY728119.1, on the reverse strand, counting down.
GCTTCCTTGGAATGACTTCTTCCAAAAGTAAGGCTTCTATGAGAAAGATAGGTATGTGGAGAGATAATATGAGTAGAGGTTGGACAAGTCGAGGGCTTAAGAGGTGGGGGCCTTTTATAAGAGGGTGGAGGGTCACTTTTGGAAAGACTTGAAATATTACATTATTATAAAATGATTTTCGAATTTTAAGTTCCCACAATGATATATTTTGAGGATAAGGTGATAAGGGTTCGAAATACACCCATCCAATAGGTTTTTGACAAGTTTAAGTCTTATATTTTACATTATCTTTTCATTTTATTTAAATCGTTCATTAATGAGGTAATCACTACATCATCATGGTGTCATAAATAAATTTATTTTTTTAATGTATAAAAATTATAAAACAAATACCATGATGAAGTAAATATTTTTATAATTTCAATGAATATTTATAGTCAAAATGATAATTTATATTACACCATGTAAAAATTGTTTTAGTAAAACAATACATGTTTGTGACATTTTTTTTACTTTAAATAAAATGTTATTAAGGTCATTATCATACCCAAGTTCCTCTATGGGCCCCCCAAATTGAACCATGGATTTTCGTGGTCAGCCATGACCCATCCAATAAGTTTAGGACATTTTTCAAGGTATTTTTATATTTTTATAATATTATTTTTACCTTAAATTACCATAATTACCTATAATCGCGGTTGATAAAACTCAAAATTTACTATTCACCAAAAATTATTTTAACCCCATTGAAACACAATTTACTTACTAATGACTACCATGTATGTCAGATTTTTGAAATTCAATTCATATAAACGTTAAAATTTCATTTAAACAAAAAAATCAGTTTTTAATTACTACTTAGTGGTTTCACTATTCATCAAAATTGATGTTTTTCAGAAAAATACCAATAATTAACCCTAAGCTATATTTGATATTAAATATTCAAAAATGATGTCCATTTTACCAAACTCAAAACATAGAAGTTTGATTAATATATGATATAGTTAATTCCCATTTTCAAAACAAATAGCGTGTTTTTAAGAAACAAATTCTATCAAAAGATTGACCCTTGTTTATATCCATTTTCAAAGAGAAATAAATTATAATAACCACCATTGGATTAAATGGTAACAAAAATTATAATTACACTTTAAAACAAATTAAAAATATAATCTAACCCTATAAATAAATTAGATTAAAAGGAGGTTTTGAATTAAAATACAACATTTTTCACTATTCATTAAAAAAATGAACTCAATTGGAAAATTACCAAACATTTACAAAAAGTAAATTTTGATGTCTTGATTCTATATAATGATTTTAGTTTTTCTAATATAATGTATAAAAGTGAAAAAAATTTAGATTTAAAAAGGGTTTTCCATAAAAAGGCGGTTAATCGACCTTTTATAGAATATTTGTATATTTATGCTTAAAATTGGATTCATTCTCATTTTAAACCTATAATGCACTATATAATTCATAAATAGATATAGATATGAAAATATATTATTCATTTACTTACTTGGGATGTTACAGCCAAGGTTTCAATTTAAGAATATAATACTTTTATGGCTTTATGCCAAGAATCAAATATAATCAACATTTAATTCCAAGAATCTAGTACTTTTAAGGATGCATGCTAAGAATCTAAAACATTAAAAGTGAACACCATATGAAAAATGTTTTACAGTTAAGTAAATAATCAAATCAATGAAATATGATATTCATATTTAGTGTAAATTCAATGTACAATGATCATATTTCATGTGAACAAACAAATAAATAAATGAAGTGAATGGGCATATTGTCCTTACTAAAATCAATAATAAACAATCTAGTGGAAGAATAAAGATGGTATCAGTACAAAACTCCCAAGTGGAGTAAACTATAGGGTTTTTTCATTGATTAAATAAATATTAAAAATGAAATGTGTTCGTGTGGAAAACAACCACTGCTTTAAAAAAACCTTTTGAAAATATTTTTCATTGAAAATCCTTTTTTTAAAAAAATTATTTAAAAATGAACCATTTAAACATGAAAATGAGTATTCATTGAAATTGTGGTGGATAAATATATACATGTCATACTAGGTAGAAATAATATTCCTTTTCTATAAAAAATGTTAGAAAATGACTCATTTGGAAAAAGACAAGATGATTTTTTGAGAAGGTTGGTAAAGGAAAAAAAATTAAAATTTTCATTACATTATTATTTTAAAATAATTTTACACAACATTTTAATAAAACAAGATTTTTATAAGAAAAAAAAATTCTTTTACGAAAGAGAGAAATAAAATAGGGCTTTCATAAAAACATTTTCTCTACCAGAGGGTGGATAATTGGCACTAATAGTAGAAAATGTTAATGAATAACCATATAATAATAAACCTGTCTACTGAACAATGTTTATATAATTTCCTCAAATATAACTTCCATTGAAATATCATTATGATTAGTCATAAACAAAATACTCATTAAATATTCCAATGTTTCCCATCCCACTTTGAATAATTATAAATCACAAACCTCAATAAGGAATATTACTAAATGAATGTTTATAATACCATGGTGAAAAAAGGATTAATGATATAATATAACAAAATAGAAAGTATATACACCACCCGAAATATGTAAATGGTGTACATGACATTTATCTCACAAAGGTAAAAAGTGAGACCAGAATCCCTTAACATGGGTTTAATTTTAGGTGAACATCCTTGAATTTCCTCTTAATAAGCTAACTTATTTTGGTTTATACAAAAATTATTCCTTGGAATAATTCCTTCCAAAATAAAGGATTCAAGGTCTAACAGAGGTTTTTAAGGAATATTTTTGGGCAGATCTTGGATGAACATAAGATATTTGAGATGTGTGAAGAAGTGGGAGAGGTGGTGGCCTTTTATAGGGGTGGAAAATGACTCACTTGGAATTTTGGGAAACTAGTATGTTGTTCACATGTTATTACATAACCAAAGTCATAAAAAACCTACCAAACTCAACAATGGAATGTTTTTGGAAATATAATTGTCATCCAATTAGTTTTTGAAATGAATTTAGGCCATTCAGGCCTTAAATTATAGTCCTATTCCTTTATTAAACATAATTTTACAACACCAATTATAACTAATTATAATTAATTTCACTAATAATTTTGTTCAAAAACCTTATTTTTATAATGAGAAATTATAAATTATTCTATTTCAAAATAATTAATCCATTTGGTTAAATTCTAATAATATAATTGGTAGAAATTAATTTAAAATTCATCCCACATGCGGGAAAACAATATGAGATTTCAAAGTAAAAATGTATGAAAGGTTTCTCGGTTTTTATAATTAATTTCAATGTGAAAATGATTACTATGAAATAAAATTTATTAACTGATAAAAATTTGTTCTAATTAATCTTTAAAAACAATTAAAATGATAATTCAACCTTTTAAAAAAATTTGATGAAAATGTAGTTTTGAACTAAATTTTAGTATTCTAAACTATTCATAGAAAAATTATATGTTCTCCAAATATTACAAACCCACTATAACATAATTAACATGTTCTTCATTCAAATACTATGATTTATTTAACATATTTAATCAATTAATGTTTCAAAAATAATTTTTAAAATGGGATCACAATTAAATGGTGGTAAAAAAATACCTTTATTAAAATAAGTTTTTTTGTGTAAAATACGGTTCGTTATTAAATTATGCCTATCAATCCTAATGGATGAATGTAAAAAATATTTTACAGAGTATAAAACATATATATTTCATTAAAAAAATTACCTAATTTTAAATAATTATTTTTATTAAGATAAAACTCTTTTGTGAGGAGAAAAATAATAATATTTTTTTGTATCAATTTAGTTATTTTTTTAATTTATAATTAATCAGTAACCCATGAAGTCGGTTTATATTTATATAAACCATAGATTTTTATATGTTATTTGATACTATTAATTACATCTGGATTATATATTGTTATATTAAATAATAATATTTTCATAATATATCATTGTTCTGTGAAACTCAGACTTTCATATAATGAAACATATCGAGGAATATTGATCTTCCCGATAACAAAAGCTCTAGAGGATGTTCTCCCTTGAATATACCAAAATCAAAATTATTTTTGAACGCATTAAAATACATATAATAAATTTTTAATCTTAAATATATTATAAATTTTCTGGATATTATATTAAATTATGTTCTTGGTGGTTTGTGTCATACACACTATCGAATACAAGGTTCTTACATTAGTTTTTTATGGCATCACATTCTCCCTGTCTTATTTAAATCGTGTCCTCACTTGTTAATCTCAATCATTGTGATATGTTGTTTAAAACATCCAATGATTGAAATTTTACATGTTGATAAGGGTTCATAAAAAATCCACTATAAAATAGAGAATTAAAAGTACAAAGGTCACATGGAAAACCATGTAACTAGGTCTCTGAGTTGGAGAACATCAGTGTAAAGTATAGATACACACATTGAGGAAAAGAATAAAAATTTATATGGAGTGAATGACGTTATCAGTTTCAAACAATTGAATGATCAATAGGATGTTGAGGGACTCAAATCCATAAATATGTGATGATTTAAAATACCATTGGTTCTATGAAAATGCATGTATTAGGAATCTATTTTATGTTGGAGTCATTATCCTAAAGTTGGGTAATTTCATTACTGAACAAGAATATAATTAAATATTCTTACTTTATGGGTTTCAATTTTATATGAACAACCATAACATTTGGTCGTGCTTGGATAAAAGACTAATTAATCATTTTAAACCTAGAAATTAATTACCAATAATTATTTTTTTAATTCCTGAAGCATTAAAATAGAATTTTAATGGGTCATAAGGCCTATTAAGGAGTGAAAATATGAAAAACTTTTCTATAACCATCTTCCAAATCCAATATGGTTAATATATTATTATTTAACCCTCAAAAGTGATACTACTGATTCGTCATTAACATTTATTTGTAAAAAATTGTTAATTAAATAATCAAAATTTAACCAGGGAATTGTTTAGGTCAGTGGTTTGCATGAAACCCTTATCATCATTCAGTTATGGGTTCAAGACCCATGTTCTAACACTATTTTATTCATTATCACCCAAATTATATTTTGTCCTTTTATAGAACCAAATTATTATAATTTCCAAAATAAATACTATGTACATCCTTGAAATAAGGCTAATCTTTAGATAACATTTAACTATTACATTCAATGCTATCCCAAAACATAAATACATTACACATTTATTTCAAAATTGGTCCTTCCATGGTCAAGGGTTTATCTATAATATAATTAGTTGGATATCTAAATAATGAAACCTTATATTCAATATAAAAATACTAAGTTTTAACCTTGGTTACTTATTATATATCCAACTAATTAATAATTGTTTGTAAATAAAATTTGAATTATCCTAATCATATCCCCTAGGAGTATCAAACCAGGTGCGCATTACAGTTCTCTTTCATGTATTAGGTTACTATGAGTTAGGGCCAGAAGACCTTTTTGGAGTTTTTACTCCTAGGTACATCTGCGCCAGAACCAGGTCCAGTTGTAGTATCAAGGTAGGGATGTATATCTTATAATACCATATAATATATAATCTACCAAAATTCATGTTTTTTCATTTATTCTTATCCTGTAAATTTTTCTTATGGTTATCCTCTCTAATATAGGTTTTCCTAAATCTATTTCCCAACATTGCTACTCATTTACTTCGAAACCAACTATAGTTACCTTACTCATGATAGCTCGAAGATGATGTCTTCTGTCAATTACATTTTCATGATTATACGGAATCAAGACCTGAAGGACCGAGAGTCGATTATTCTTGGTAAACAAGAAGAAAGAAATCATATTCAAGTACAAATTATTACACAATATACAACAAATTTTTTTTCCTACTATTTAAATAAATGGATTCAAGGATAACTCTAATCCATCTCGTATATCCAAATATATCTTTAATTTTAGTCTTCTTGGATTCCTATGGAATGAAACGTACTTATGGAAATTCCAAATTTTTATTAAAGGAAAAATATAGCTAAATAAATAATGAATCAATGAGACTATTCAATATGGAAATGTAAATAACTGAACACACTTTCTATGAAATCCTTAAACTGAATGGAAGTGCATAAAATATATAAAGGTAATAACAAGATAATCATCCATATATAATATCTAGATATAGAAACATCAATATGGTAATGTAAAAAATTGAAACACATTCCTTTTAATTAATGAACTGAAAATTAAATATATATATATATATAGATATTTCGATGAAAAATCACATTGATGAATAAGAACAAAAACTAAATGAAGTAAATACCTCATTATTGATATCTATAATATACCAATAAGGGTTCATTCTAAGGATCTAATACTTTCAGGTCTTCATGCCAGGAATCAAATACTATCAATTATTTATGGAAACAATATAGCACTATAAAGGCTTCTTTAGATGAATCTAATACTATCAAGTCTTCATGCCAAGATTCTAAAACTATCAAGTCCTTGTGCTATGAATCAAATATTTTCAAGGAATCATTATCAGAATATAATTATTTTAAGATTTTATTCAAAGAATCTAATATTTTAAATGATTCATTTGAGGAACCTAATACTTTCATGGCATTATGTCAAGAATCTAAAACATTTAAAGTGAAAGATATATGAAAATTGGTATATTGTTTAGGAAATAATCATATCCCTGAAAAATGATATGGATATTTTGAGAAAATTCAATGTCAATGATCATCGGAGATTGAATATTTCACGAGGACTAACAAATTAATCAAGGTAATTAACGTGAATAATATTCTTATCTAAATCAATAATAAACCATCTAGAGGAATAATAAGAATGGTATAAATAGAAAACCCATAGTGGATTTAAATAGATGGTTGTTTTCATTGATGAATTAAAATATTTTCCTTCAAAAATATTCGTGATGAAATTTTCCTTTAATTTAAAAAAAATTTAAATATTTTTCAATTAAAATACATTTTAGGGAAATTTTGTTTAATAATAGAACATTTATAATTTAATATTAGGCATCAATTAAATTATGCTAGTTAAATTTGAAAATATCATATGAGGTAAAAATAATATTCATTTTGTACAGAAAAACATTAGAAAATGCATCATTTGGACAACGATAAAAATATTCCTTTAAAAACTTTCGTAAAATGAAAAGGGGTAAAAATTTATTTACTAAAATATTTGAAAATAATTCTTAAAAACACTTTAACAAAATATTTTTTTTTTCAGAAAAAAATTCATTTTTCTAATGTCTGAAAGAAATCAGTTTTTCATAAAAATAATTTCTAAAACATTTTGGCTAATAAATAGTTATAAATTGGACTAATAATTGAAAATGGTCATGAATAACCAGATAAGAACAAAAAATTTTCTATAAAAATGGTTATATAATTTCCTCAAATATAAATTCCATTGAATAATCATTAGAATTATTCTTTATGAAAATAATCATTTAAAAATCCAAAGTGTCATATACGAATTTGAATCATTTTATATCACAGACCTCATGAACGAATACTATTAAATGAATGTTTAAGATACCAATGAGATAAAAAGATTAATTATATAATATAAAAAATTAGGTAGTAGATACTCCAAAAAAATTATTTAAGTAGTGGTTGTGACATTTATCTCAATAATATAAAAAGTGAGATGAGAATCCCTTCCTTTTTTTCCTTCTGGGTGAATGTCCTTTAACTACCTTTTAATTGGTAACTTATTTTGGTTTCTACAAAAATGTATATTTAGATTGCATCCTACCCAAACTAATTATTGAGTTCAAGGGAAGGATTGTTGGTAATCTATTTGGGTAGGTCTTGGATGAACCTAAGAGGTTTGAGAGGTGAGAATAAGTGGTTGGGGTGGTGTCCTTTTATATGGGAGGAAAAATAATCACTTGGAATTTTTAGAAAAAGGTTAGTTGTTCACATATTATTACCTAAAAAAGTAATAAAAACCCAAAAAAACTTAACAATGTATCCTTAATGGCCGATGTATGTCCATCCAATGGGTTTTCGATAAGTGGCAATGTTATTTGGTCCCTTAAGTGAGAGGTTTTGTCCTTTATTATGCTTAATTTTACCTTAATAATTATAATTAATTTTAATTACATTCAATAATATTTTCGGCAAAAAAAAAGTTCATATAATTTGAAATTATAAATTATTCTAATTCTATGGAGTCTAATTTATCCAATTATGGTAATATAATTGGAAAAAATAAATTTAATATTCTTCCTCCAGAAGGTATGAAAATATAGGTTTTAAAATTAAAAATGTTAGAAAGTTTTCTAAGGTTATTAATCAATTTCAATGTGAAATTTATTATAATGAAATATATTTAATAAATTGATAAAAATTTATCTAATTAAATTTATCAATTAGTTAAAAATATAATTTATCCTTATAAATATGTTAGATGAAAAAACAGTTTTGAAATAAATTTTTTTGTTTAACTATTAATTAAAAAAAGACATTTCTCTAAAAAAATTATTAAAAATTAACCCTAACCTATTTATTAGGTATATATTCCAAATATGAAGTTTAATTTTACGTATTAAATCTATTAATGTTTAAAAATGTAGATTTAAAATGGGTGTACCATTAAAAGGTGGTAAAATTGTCTTTATAAAAATATTGGATTTTATGTAAAAACTAAGGTTAATTCATATCGTATGCCAGTCAATACTAATGCATGAATATATAAAATATTTTTTTGAATATAAATAATATATATATATATATATCATTAAAATATTTTTCTATCTCTAATTATTTATTTCTATTAATATAAAACTTCTTTGGAATTATATAAATATAAATATTTTTTTATATCCAATTGGTTATTATTTGTGTTTCTCAATAATTCATAACCCATGAGGTAATATTATATTTTTATAAACCATATATATTTATAATTTAGATATTACTATTTATTATATCTAGTGTATATCATACAATATTAAATAATAATAGTTTAATAATATATCATTGTTAGGAGAAACTCGGTTTTTCTTATACCGCAAGCTATTGAGGTAGTTCGCTCTTCCTTGTTACAGAAGCTATCAAAGAAGGTATCTATTGCACATAACATAAGATAATTTAGTGTTTCATGTGTTGAAATATATATAATCATTTTTAAATAGTAATTATACTTCCAATTATCTAGATATTATATTACATTGTGTGTTTGGTGTCATCTGTCAAACACGCAAATGAATGTAAGGTTCTTGATTTAGTTTTTTAGGGTGTCGCATAAGATCAACATAAATGAATTTTTTCAACATTATGGAGAGTGTAACATCATAGGAATGGTGATACATTAAAATATAACACCCCTCAAAAAGTTAATCCTAAAAGACTAATTATTATTAACCATGTTTACAATGTGAACCTTTGTTCTTGGGAGACAACTTGATTTGAACTTTGCAGTATAAAATGAATGTCCATGAGTTGTGTTTGTATGGGTGAACTCCTAGGAAGTTTACAAGATTTTCTGTATGTGGAGAAAACAATCACTGAAATAACTTGTGTTGGCCTATGGGGTGGTCATTAGTATGATATGTAACCCTATTGGAAAAAATACTATGAAAAACATTGAAGGAAACCATGGCAGAAGAGGAGGTCTATGGAGTCATATATCTTTGTTCATGGACAGGGGATTTCAGATCATGAAAAATGGTATTGAAACCCACACCATGCCAATGTGTAGTGGCATGACATGGGTTTAAGGTGTGGTTTCCACATTTTGGGAATTGTTATTTAAAGGGGTAATGATGTAGCACCCTTGTAAAATTTAGATTTAAATTATTGATACATAGTGTTAACATACATTGATATTACATCATTTTATATAAATATTCATAAATTTACAAAAATAAATTCTCAAGGACCATAATATTTTCATTTTCTTGGAATATTTGAACACAATATTCTATTTAGGTGAATGATTGACAATTGTTTCCACATATAACATACCATTTAGTAATCCTACATCAAAATATTATTCTAATACTTTTTAAAGGAACATAATAAATAATGAGCTTAGACGCTCAGTAATTTTAAATAATGGATATCTGTAACTATAAAACCAATATAAAGTTATGATAACCAAATAATAAAATTTATAGATCATACCCTACATACAAAAGATCGTATATAGGAGTCACGGAATATGGATTCGTAATTCATAAGACATGAACCATAATAGAATAATGGAAAATGTCCATGAATGAATAACATAAGAATATGAAATGGATTTTGTGCCATATATATAAACATAGAAAATCATTTCATATTTTTCAAGGAACGGTGGAAAGATTTTCATAGTGGACCAAATCCCTTACTGAACTTGGTTTAATCCCCTTTCCAACCATTTTTATGGTACCATGTTCACTACACATGCTAGCCGTTAATTATTGGAACAATTTCACTCCAAATTCTATCCATGTATTACTGAACTAATTCCACTCCTCATTAAATCCCTATATTACTAAACCATGTTCAAACCCAATTCCAATCCTATATTACTAAACTGAATTCACTCTTTATTCTAGTATTGCATTACTAAACTGAGTTCACTCTTCATTCCAACCTTGTATTAATGAACCAATTTATATCTTCATTCCAAACCCTATATTACTGAACTAATTTCATTCCCCGTTCATTCCTTATACAAATAAACAGATACCACACATCGTTATATTATTTTCTATCTATTTATATTTATAAATCCTTACCCAATTCACTAGATTGGGATATATATACCCCCCCCCCATATCATAATGACATCATACATATGTGTTCCATAAGATAACAAAATATTCATCATATCATGACCTATAAAAAGAGACGGGTTCCATAAACATCATATCACAACCCAGGAAATGAAATGGGTATTATAAAATTTTTCTCAAATCATAAAACAGGCAGAATACTTAGGTTTCCGAATCATTTAATTATATAATATACCATGAACAGAAGAGGGTTTCATAAACATTTTATCATGGTATAACATTTTGAAGAGAAATTATTTTCATAAACAACATGTAATATTTAATATAAACCATTCAAAGAAAGGGTAATAACGGTGTCCTTATATCATATACCTCATAAAAAAATTATAACATGGGATATCATCATAGATAAAAAATATTTTTTTCATATCGTTTACAAAAATTTATTGTGGAAAATAACCTATCCTGTTTGAAAATTTTTCCATGAAATACAAAACCATTTGAAATTATTTTTTCATTTCAAATAACCTTAAAAACATATAAAAGATTATTTAAAAATTATTTTAAACATTTTATTAACATAGATATTATTTTAAAACCTTTTCCTTTAAAATTATATTAAAATATATTTTCAAAACATGTTGAAATTTTTTTTATAAATATTTTTTGAAAGAACACAGATTTCCAACAGAAGAGAGATATAAAGTCAGATTACCTTAAAAAATTTATATAATTATATTAAGTAATAAACACTAAAACACTTGTACAGTTACTTGAATATATCATTAATAACTATAGGATAAGAAAATTAAAGATTATTTTTCATATATGGGTCATAATATTTCATCAATCAAAGAAACATTATAAACAATGTTGATAAATGATGCGACAGTAGCAACCAACAATTACCAATTTGGAAACATTATCCCATAATCCCCATGTGACAATAACATTAAATGAAACATAAAATATCTTAAAAATAAGTATTATCATGTTATAATAGGACAAAGGTCATAATATACACCTCATGAAGTAATATGGGTTTATAACATTACATGTGTCTCAAAGAAGTCAAATTGATAAAAAAATTCCCTTACCGGTTTTGTAGCATTGGAATCATAAACCCCATGAAAGAGAGATCAAATAATTTATATTCATATACCCATAAAATTAATTATAATTATCATATAATAGATTATTGGGTATTATATAAACCACACAAATGAAATGAGTGGTGAATAAGGCATAAGTCTTACAAAAATGAAAGTGAGATGAGAAATAACATTACTATATGACTAACATTTTATTATTGAGATCCATGAAATAAAATTAATTAATTTAAAATTTCAATATAATTAAATAAATTAAATTCATATATAATATTTCATAGGTAATTATCTACACCACACCACAAGAATATGTAGTGAATCTATCATATATCTCACAGAAATAAAAGTGAGATGAGAAAACCCATACATTAAGTCTAGAATTTATTCGTACACATTCAAACATCTTGTTTAAAAAATATAATATTATTGTAAATATACCAACAATCTATATTATTATATCTCATAACATATAATATTTCATTATTACTCTATATTACTCGTTTTTTAACAATTCCATATTAACGTTATGTTTTGAGTAATATATGTATTATTTTTTATATAGTTCTTGACATGTTTTTATTGATCCTCATACATAGATAATGATTTAATTATTTTTCGAATTTATATAATTATATTAATTTCATATATTTCTTTTATAAGATTATTAATATTAAATCATAAAAGATAAAAGTATGCATGAAAATACATTATTCATGAAGATGGTAGTCCGTACGTACACACGAATGATGTTTCCATTTTTTGTCATATATTTAAAATAGAAAATTAAATGTTATATATATATATATATCATCATTATAGTTTAATTATAATGTCATATAAATCTCATAGGTTTATTAAACCCATCCTTAATACATTTAATGTAAAGTGTGATTGAATCACATAACTTTGAGGAGGCGGTAGTCTACACCTCTACAGACGATGTTATCATGTTCTAGAAAAATATAAATCATCAAGGTATGTATTGATATAACAATTAAAAATCATAAATACATCATAAATATCTTATATATATAATAAAAACCATAATTATTTCATTATTACCAAAATTGAAAGGTGGTAATGTAAAAACAAACAACATCAGTTTGCGAGGCGTTGGTATGCCATACACATGAATTGTGGTTGTGTGTCCCCATAGATGAAAGTGTGTCTGTGTGTGTGTGACTTATCATTAACATTAAAACATCCTTGGATATTTAGTATACTAATTTTAACATATAATCATGAAATAATAATTTATTAGTGGAGAAATAAATAAAATAAAAATGCTTGTTGGAGGTTATAACATATTCATTTGAGAACTTCTTTTTATATTCACCAAAAGGCTTATTTTGTTAGATTTATTCAAAAATTTGGGATTAAAGGATTATTTTAGGTGTGAGGGAAGATTATTTTGTTATTTTTTTATGATAAAAATGGATTTAGACGTTTTAATTATTTATGCGGTGATTTCCATTTTATAAGTGGGAGGAAAGACACACTTGGAATGTTTGAAAACTATTTGTGCTCACCACACGTTTTTACCAACCTGGAGTCTTCCATAACACAAAAAACTCAATAAATTTAGTTTTAAAGTCAATATATGGCCATAAAATGGTCTATCGACAAGTTTAGGGTTATTGTTACCTATTATATTCAATGTTTATTTATTAAGTGAACTCATTTTACCTTAATTTCTGTAATTAATTTTAACTTATTTCAATGATAACTTTGGTAAAACATTATTTTGGAATTATTATAAATTAAATATATTTCTCATTATAAATAATTAATAAATTTTTGAAAATTATAATCCAATAATTTTTCGAAAATAATTTTTTATTAATCCCATATATAGGATGAAAAATGAGTATTTAAAGTTTAAAAAGTAATAATTATGAAAAGACTTTATTACAAATTTCAATGTGAAATTGGTTGCAATTATATTAATTGTATTAATTTCTTTATATTTAATCTAATTATAATTTAAAACCAAATTAATATATATTTTAACTTTATAAATAAATTAAATTAAAATGAAATTTTCAATTAAAATACAGTATTTTTTAAATATACATCAAATAACGAAACATGTACAAATAATATGAAAAATTCAATATAAGAAAATTTTAGCACTATAGTGAGACAACATTACTCGTTGGAAACATATATTCATTTTTGTTTTGGAAATCAGAAACTACCTTTTAAAAAATAAATATATAGTATATTAAGAATTTTGTTTCTAACTATGATTTTTTACGAATCCCACTATTAAGTATTCCATTGTATTCAACAAAAACTTTCGGACTATGATTTTTATCAATACCACTATTATGTATTCCATAATACTCAATAAAAAATTTTGGAGATGATTTTTCTCAGTTCCACTATTTTGTATTCCATCATACTTAGTAGATACAATCTAACTACGATTTTTATCTATCTTATTGTTATGTATTTCATCATACTCATCAATAAAGGCCTACATCTGAGATAATCATACTAGTTGGTCTAAATCAATAGTATTATATGGATTTACTGATTACACTTTTATTTTAATTAATATGTCATATTCTTATTTCACTCACTCTATTGCATCCAAAAAATAGTATGGTGTTAAAAAGAATAACCTTCAATCCAAACGATGTTTTTTATTCTTTTTTTATTTTTAATAAAATTATATAATTGTTTCAATTAAAATATGATTATTAGAGTGCCACCTATCCAAGTCCCTCTGATATTTATGGATGAAATCCTACCATTGAAGGAGAATATGACTATTGGATAAAACTCCTATAAATACCATGTCATTAGAATGTGGTGAATGTTTTTCATTTTCTAAATGTGTTGAAACTCTACCAAAACTACTTTGTGTGAATAAACATTGAAGTGATATTGTTGTGAAAATAATATTTGACACACTTGTGATCGTAAATTACTTTGTTTTTCTTTGTGAGGTATTGATTGTTTCTAATTACAATTGAGGGATTATGGGGATAGGAACACAGAAGGCTCCAATCACAATATTGATTGAGGGATTTTAGGGATAACAAGAAAGAATATGATCATCATATTGGGGGTTTACCCAGGTGTGGGTAAGATAGAATTTAATTAATGTATAAATCGAGTGACTCTTATCCAAGGTTTTTGGATATAATTGTCTTTGGGAAAAAAACTTCTTAACATTTACTTGTATTTTTACATTCCAATGATTGTAAAAGTAATTTGATTACACACTTATCCATTTCCTATTGTATATTCATTACATTGTAATTAATCTATTATGATAATTTAATATTATTATTATTATCAATTACTCAAATTATTATCATTTTGTAATTAAGATCTATTAAAATATGTGAAATACAATTCTATAAGCAATGGGATATAATCTATTTATATTCATTAATCTGGAAATTGAATTCGTTGGAATAAAATTTGTTTCCATGCCATCTGTGACTATGACAAGTTAGTGACCTATTGAATAATACTATAATAATATTATTATTATTATAATCCGAACAACTTCCATATCCAAGTTATTTTTTTATATAAAAGTGGTTTTGAATTCAATTAGTTTAAAACTATTAAACTATTTTTTAAATTAATGTTTTAAAACATACATTTCACACCCTTGCATCTATATTGAGCATATGAATCATAACTATGATCCTAAAATTGGTATAAAAGAAGGTTTCCGTAGTACTAATACATACATTTAGTATCATAACATAATTTATTTTCCATATTCACATTCTCTGATTATAATCCTACAAGTTATTCTTTATTTTCCATTATAAACACTTTTTTTACAAATACATATTACACAAATGTGTGGAGTGGAAAAGTTTTGTTTTGTAACATGATAAGAATCAATGTTGGATCGATTGATAATATAAATCAATAAATACCACTTATTGTTTATGGTAATGTTTATTATTATTGGAGAGATCATATGATGACATTTGTTTCTAAATTTTCAATAGACAATTTGGTGATGCTTATAAAAGCTTATATGATTCCGGACAAGGATTTCAAATCCCGTAACAGTATAGAGAAACAATTATATCAATTTAATTATAAGGAATATAATATGTTATTATATTCTATGGCCAGGAATACAGCCTAATATCTTGTTGTGATGCAATAAATAGTATCTATAAAAGACATAAGGTTACACATTTTGGAACATCAAAAGTTATCAAAACCAGAAGACCTATACTTAGTTATAATTATCATGGTTTTTTTTACTGTTTAAGAACCAATAGTTATTTTTCATCAATGATTCTTGACTATTGTGAATAGATTATAGTGAATGGTAGAAAAAGTCTTAGATAACGAAATGCTTGTTGATAATATTATTTCCATCATTACAAATGAGAGGGAATAAAAAAGAATAAAAATTTATGTGTCTAGGAATGTTACAATAGTTACTCTTGATGTGTTATTTGGGACTCTCTTGCAATATGAGAATAGATTGAAGAGATATACTAAAAATATAAAGAAAAAAAATGGAATTTTTCTTTTACTACTATTTCAAATTATATGAAAGACAATTCCCCTGAAAAAGTTTCAAAGACAATAATGTCTAAGAATGTTATTATTCAGTCAGATTGAAGTAATTATGAAAAATCAGATAATGAGTTAGCCAGTATTTCCCATAGGGTGAATATGATTTTTTTAAATATGGATTTTCTATAAAGACATAAGATGAAATATAAAAAGGATAAGAAATATTCAGAAGTTACATGTCATGAATGCATGAAATATGGACATATCAGACCTGATTTTCCAATGCTAAAAAAGAATTTACATGAAAGATAGACATTGTAAATGGAATAGGAGAAGATAATATAAGTCTAAGGGAAAACATTTCCTAGAAGAAAATGGAACTTATAGTGCTAGTGGTGGATACTCATCTGATGAATTCTATGAACATGAATCTTCTGGAAAAAATAATATTGGTCTTATTGCTATAATTCCAATTGAAACCCAATATTTCATGGATAAGCTACACACTTATGAATCATTAACCAATATATTTTTAATTGATAATTACCTTTGTTTAGAAAAATATGAATCTTTATATGAAAAATATTTCATATTAGTAGATAATTCATTACCTTCTTTTAATGAAGTATATAGGTTTTCCATGTTTGTTGAAAATGAAAATTGTAAGATAAAAAAGAAACATGATCAGGAAAATTCTAGAATTAATATCTTAACAAAAGAAGTCTCATATATTTCTAAAGATATTTATGTACAGTATTTTTAATTTTTTTCTTTTTCAAAAATCCTTGAGGAAGTTAATTTTAAGAAGTATAATCTTTATAGGATTTAGAAAATATTATTTATAACAAAAATGATTTATATACAAAACAAAAAGACTATTAACTATTAGGATATGAATTTAGTCATTAGACTAATTTATGAAATTTTTCCTTATATATTACTTTTTCATACTTTTCTTCTAGTAAATAAAATTTTAAAAAAATGTATTCACAACTTCTTCAACTAAATAATTATTCTAGATTTGGTTATTCTCATTCAAATCCTATTTTTAGTCATAACTATTTTATTCCTAAAAGTTCCCTTATTTGAACTAAATTTCAATGTGGTGGACATTGGGAGAATATTTTTCCACTAAAAAAACTCAATTTTTAGTTTTTCATTAATATGTCCTTTCTAAACAAAAGTTGATTCTTACAATTTTACTTTCTAACAATTCCATATCCAAGAATGTTTGGACTCTGAAATACTAACTATTTTATTTTTATGAAAAGAAAAAAGTACCAAAAACAATACATTGTACATGGATAATGGATGTTCTACGCACATGAATAGTAGCTGGAAATTAATTGAAAAATATTATTAAGATGAAAGGTGTAAGAGTCACCATCAAAGATAATTCTCAAGGATAAAGTGTTGGTATATGAACCATTATTCTTCTTAAAAAATCCTCAATTTCAAATTTATTATTTGTAAAAGGTCTTAAGAACAACCTAATAATCATAACTCAATTATGTGATGATGGATACCTTGTGAATTTTAGGAATAATAAATTCATTGTACACAATTCTAAGGATGTGTTCATTATTTTTTCCCATTCACTTGAGAATGTTGACACACGTAACTTAGAAGACCTTAAGAGGAAAGACTTAACATTATGGTGTGCAATGGAATACCCATCTTCAATATGGAATAGAAGACTAGGACACTATAATCTCATTATATTATATAAACTATATAAGAAAAGACATGTTAATAATTTAACTGATCTTAGATTTTATATTCATCAAAATTTCAAGATCCATGTCAATATAGCAAGCAACATTAGTCTAGCATTAAATCATTAAGTGAAGTATCAAATTCTAAGGCACTACAATTAGTGCATATGGATATTTTTGGTCTAACAAAAACTAGATATACTGGATGAAAATACTATGTATTTGTTTTAGTTGATTAATTCACTAGATTTACATGGGTCTATTTTACAGTAATTAAATTTGATGCCTTTTCCTATTTTAAAACTTTTAGACAGAAATATGAAATTGAGAGAAACCTTACATTGATAACTATTCATAGTGATCATGGTGGATAATTTTGAAATTTATATTTTGAAGCTTTTTGTAGGAAGAAAGTCATTACTCATAACTTCATAACCCTTGGAAATCCGCAGCAAAAAGGAATTGTTGAAAAAAAGAAACTGAATTCATTAAGAAATAACTGGAACCATATTGATTAAATACTCAGTTGCTAAATAATTTTTGTCTAAAGATATTATTACTACTTTTTATACTATATTTGTGTTTTAATAAGTCCATTTCTTAATAAAACACCTTATGAATTATGGACAGGCCAATAACATACTGTTTCTTACATAAATGTATTTCAATTCAAATTATTCATTCTGAATACTAATGGTAACTTCTATAGAGTCACATGTAAGTCTGATGGACTTATATTTTAGGATATTACTCTACCTCTATGGATTATAGATTTTCCAATAAAAATCTCGCAATGTTGAAGAAATAGTACATGTTAAATTTGATGAAACTAGCCCTTTAATTTAAAACATCCCCAACCTAAAAATTTAGATGTGTTTTCAAAAACATGTTATCATGCTCTGTCAAAAAAACTCTTTTGATAAGGAAAATACTCAGGAGATTATTTATTATGTTTTTACCCAAGAAAACTTATTACATTATGTGGATGAACCAGTTTTACAAATCCCAAGTAAGTTGATTCTACGGAATCCTCTTCGTGATAATATCATTAGTGTTGTAAATTAACCCGAATGATCTTGATGTTCCATAAGAAATGAAGAAGAACACCTAGAATTTATTTCTCAATTTGAACAAAAACATATGGAGGAGGATTTAGGTGATGACGATTGGATAAAATAAATACAATATGAGATAAATTTATTTGAAAGGAATAAAGTCTCAACAATGGTTAAAAGACCTAAATAATCTTCTGTTATTATGGTAAAATGGATCTTCATAAACAAATGTGATTAAAATATAACCCTAGTAAGAAATAAACTAAGATTAGTTTCTAAAGGATATAACAAACAAAAAATAATATACAATGAAGAAACCTATGCTCCTGTATCCTGACTTGAATCTATTCGAATCCTAATAACCTTTAGAGAATTTATTGATTTCAAACTATTCCAATTTGATGTGATGTGTGTTTTCCATAACATATATGTTCATGGGGAAGTTTTCGTAGAGTAAACTCATTATTTCGAATATATTAAGCATCCTGAATATGTGTAAAAACATTCCAAAGACTTTTATGGACTTAAACAATCCCTTAGATCAGGGGATGACAAACTTACACGATTTTTGTTACCAAACAATTATGTTAAGGGAACTAATGATCCAACTCTTTTTATAAAGAAATATTTAAAAAAATGTTTTATTCATTCAATTTTATGTTGATGAAATTATATTCATCAACTCGGTAATCCTTAACTGGTTCTTTTGAAAGTATTATGAAATAATATATTGAGATGAGTATGATGGGGGTGTTAACATTCATTCCTAGTTTACAAATCTCTCAAAAACCTTAAAGAACATATATATCTCAACATAAGTATATAAAATATTCAATTAAAAAATTATTTGTAATACTAAGAGTATTAGTACTTTAATTGAAACCTTGAATACCCTTGATCTTGAAGAATCTAGAAAATTTGTGGATCAAACTATATTTAAAGGTATGATATGAATTTTACTATATTTAATATCTAATCATCTATACATAATGTTTTCAGTATACTTAAGTGAAATATACCAAGAAAATGTTTAATAATCTTATTTAAAAGTAGTGAAAATATTTTTCACTATTTAAAATAGACTATAATTTTAGAACTATTTTATTCTACTAGAAATTATTTTGTTTTAAAAAACTTCTCAGATGATTAATTTGGATTTTCTTAATAGATAGGAAAAGTACAACTGGGACCTATAATATTTTAATAGATTCACTAGTTTCATGGTCATGTAAGTAACAAATCTCAGTAGCACATTCCATGGTCGAAGCTGGAAGCTATTGTGCTCAAGTGTTGTGGATACAATACATACTCAATGACTATTACATGAATTTTATTAAAAGTAAAATAGTATGTGAAAATAGTAGTTCCATTTTCATAAGTACAAACCCACATATCACTCATGTTTAAAACACATAAATATTAGGCATCACTTTCTTCGGGATCACACATATAAATGATATATCATTTTTAAAACATTGGAACACAATTACAACATGATGATATACATACAAAACCATTACCTTCTAATATATTTGAATAAAATAATTAGAAGATAGGAAAGATGACTTTATTGTAGTCATTGATATCTAATTATTTTTTAAATCAACCCCATGCATTAATATACTCCTTATTGATGAGGGAAGACATTTTTTATTGAGGTGGCCTTAAAACACGTGTTTTTTCAATTTTAATTACTTAATTTTTATTGATCTATTTAATTATTAATACACCTTTTTCTTAAAAAAGTCTATATTTTCATTTTTATAATTAAATCAATTAGTAAATAAATTTTGGTAATTATAATTGTATTTTCAATCTTTTAATAAATAATTTATATCTTACGTTAATTTTATAGTCTAATAACTTTTTATTTAGTTTAGTGATGTTTTCTGCATTTTTGATATATTAACATTATGTAATTAATTAATTTTGATTTTGCACAAAAATAATTTAGTTCTAACTTATCATTTCTTGTATAAATTTTTTATTTATTAAAGTGACTCAATGTAAAGGTTATTTGTCTTTTAAAAATTCATTAATTATAAATTAATTATTATAAAATTACTACTCAAGTTAAATTTCTTTTATTTATCTCATTAATTAACATAATTATTTAATAACTAAATAATTAAAGGACTACATTAATAAATTTAATTTGTTTCTAGAATCTTTATTTTAAATAATTTAACTTCTTTATACAGATGAATTTTATATTGACTTTTAATAATATAATTGACTTTTAATTTTAGTTTTACAACAGTTCTAATTTAAGCTTATAATTTGATATTAATAATTTTATAATGATGTTTTTTTTGTTTGATAATATTATTTTTGTTTATTAGTTTTGTTTATTGTTTCAATTAATTTTAGTTTTCAATTAGTTATTTATTTTTATTTTAGTTTATGTTTTCAATCTTATTTTAATAAAATTTATTTTTTTAGGATAATTCCTACGGTGCCAGAAAAAAATTCCCAAGTAGTCTCACCATTGGGCAGCCTCACTATCTCACCAATCTGCTTGGCACGATTCCTTTGATGCGCCTACTCAAAGAGCATGTTTCCTTGTTTCACCTCTCCTCCATCGTGGTCGCACCATTTTACACTCTACGTTGCTAATGTTTCCCCATGTCATAGTATCAGTCTTCCACACCGCATCCCCACATCACACATAGCACTGGTATAATCTTCCACCATAATACCATTATGGTGCCACAAGATTCATACTTTTTCCTGAAAATCCATCCAGAAACCCGACCCATAGCACTGTTTCTTCACAAAACTCATCATTCTGGACAAACTCAAATAAATTTTCTATCTCAAGATCCAATTCAACCCAAAACACATCACCTCACTGTATCGGGTCGTGTCGCGCCACGAATGATGTTTTAGAGCTTCCGGGCTGATGCATTGCAGGGCATCTATTAATTCCACCATGAGGAGGATGGTACTGAGAGCTTCTGATTTTAACATCATGAAACCCTAGCCGAAGCCAACTCCATTGAGTTTTTTTTAATAATTTTTTTTAAAAAAAATATTTTTTAAAAATAGGCTAGGTTAAAAAAAATTTCCAAAATACGCCACAAAGGCGGAATCCTAGATGCCGCCTTTCCCCTAAAACAGAAAAAAAATTCTAGAATTTATATTTATTTTTATTTTTTTTTGTTTTGTTTTGTTTATATATATATATATATATATATAAACAAAACAAAAATAAAATTTTCAGCAGAATTTATCCGCTATTTAAAATCCAACAGTACTTCCATTACAGCAATCTGGATTCTGACAGAAACTCTCACCCAGGGCTCCTTTTTATAAGAGAGATTACCCTGGAAATCATTCTGCATTTCCGATGTGGGATTCTGGTTCTCCATTTCCTGCACAGAACATTCTGCATTTCCGATGTGGGGTTATGTTTCAAGTACGTGACTTTGAAAGACTATAAAATATAAACTATAAGTCCAATATAAATGAAACTTAAAACATGTATTAAACATATAAAAAATAGTTGAAAACAAAAAAATCATAAAAAATGATGATAAAAAATAATTTATAAGCTTTCAAAACCACTTACTTTAAACATAAAAAGTTTCAAGTACGTGATTTTAAAAGCTTATAAAATATAAATTATATGACCAATATAAATGAAACTTAATAAATGAATTAAACATAAAACAAATATTTGAAAATAAATAGAATTTTGTAAAAAATATTGATGAAATATAATTTATAATCTTTCAAAACGACCAACATGAAACTTAAAAATGTTTCAAGCACGTGACTTTGAAAGGCTATAAAATATAAACTATAAGACCGATATAAATGAAACATAAAACACGGATTAAACATATAACAAATAGTCGAACATAAAAAGACTTTCGTAAAAAATGTTCATGAAAAATAATTTATAATCTTTCAAAACCACCTACTTGAAACTTAAAATGATTAAAGTATGCGGTTTTGAAAGACTAAAATATAAACTATAAGGATGATATAATTTAATGTTAAAACATGGATTAGACGTATAATAATATATTTAACTATTAAACTAATATTATTAATAATTAATTATATAATAGTTAATTAGTAATATAATTATTCATTATAATTATTCATTAGTAATTATTAAAAATTATTGTATAATAAATAAGTAGTTAATTAGTAATATATTTATTCATTATAATTATTAATTATAACTATTAATTATTATTTATTATTTATATAATACTTAATTATTAATATAATGATTAATTATATAATTATTAACTATATAATAAATAATTATTTAAATAGTAATATCATTATTTATTATATAATAAATAATGAGTTAATTATAAATAAGATAATTAATTATAATAAGTAATTATAATTATTAATTATTAATTATTAATAGATAATTATGTAAAAATTATTTAGTTAATTAATAATATTATTATTAATTATATAATAATTAATTAGTAAATTTGTAATAAGATTTTTATTATAATTATTCATTATAATAATTAATTAGTAAATTTGTAATATGATTTTTAATTATAATTATTCATTATAATTATTAATTAGTAATTAATAGTAATTAATTATATAAAAATTAGTTAGTTAATTTGTAATATTATTATTAATTATATAATAATAAATTACTAAAATAGTAATATAATTTTTAATTACATTTATTCATTATAATTGTTAATTATTAATTAGTAATTAGTAATTAGTAATTATTAATTATTAATTAATTAATTAGTAATTAAATATTAATTACAATTAGTCATTATAATTATTAATTATTAATTATTAATAATTAATTATATAATAGTTAGTTAGTTCATTAGTTATATAATTATTAATTATATAACAATTAATTAGTAAATTAGTAATATAATTTTTAATTACATTTATTCATTATAATTTTTTATTATTAATTAGTAATTATTAATAATTAAATATGTCATAATTAATTAGTTAATTAGTAATATTATCATTAATTATATAATAATTAATTAGTAATATAATTATTACATATATAATAAATATTTAGTTAATTAAAAATACAATTAATAATTATAACTAATTAATTAGTAATTATTAATTATTAATTATTAATTAGTTAATTAGTAACATAAATATTTATTATAATTATTCATTATAATTAGTAATTAGTAATTAATAATTATTAATAAGTAATTAGTAATTATTAATTAGTTAATTAGTAATATAAATATTAATTTTAGCTATTCATTAAATTATTAATTATTAATTATTACTCATTAATTATTACTTATATAATAATTAATTAGTTAATTATTAATATAACTATT
The DNA here is from genome assembly GCA_963277665.1 of Viscum album. Taxonomy (NCBI): domain Eukaryota; kingdom Viridiplantae; phylum Streptophyta; class Magnoliopsida; order Santalales; family Viscaceae; genus Viscum; species Viscum album. Next base: position 686,419,625 of record OY728119.1, on the reverse strand, counting down.
AATTATATAATAATTAATTAGTTAATTAGTAATATAATTATAATCTTTCAAAGTCACGTACTTGAAACATTTTTAAGTTTCAAGTAGGCGGTTTTGAAAGCTTATAAATTATTTTTCATTAACATTTTTTTGGAAATTGCTTTTGTTTTCAAATATTTCTTATATGTTTAATCAATGTTTAACGTTTCATTTATATTGGTCTTCTATTTTATGTTTTATGGTCTTTCCAATTCACACACTTGAAAAATTTTAAGTTTCAAGTATGCGGTTGTGAAAGCTTATAAATTACTTTTCATCAACATTTTTTTGGAAATTTCTTTTGTTTTCAACTATTTATTATATGTTTAATCAATGTTTAATGTTTCAATTATATTCGGTTTATAGTTTATATTTTACAGTCTTTCAAATTCACGTATTTGAAACATTTTTAAGTTTCAAGTAGGCGGGTTTGAAAGGTTATAGATTATTTTTCATTAACATTTTTGAGGGAATTCTTTTTTTTCAACTATTTATTATATGTTTAATCAATTTTAAAAATTTCATTTATATTGTCCTTATAGTTTATATTTTATTGTATTTCAAAGTCACGTACTTGAAACAGAATCCCACATCGGAAATGCAGAATGTACTGCACAGTAAAGGTAGAACCTGAATCCCACATCGAAAATACAGAATGATTTTCAGGGAAAACCCTCTTATAAAAGGGAGGCCTGTGTAAGAGTTTCTGTCAGAATCCAGACTGCTGTAATGGCTGTAGCGCTGGATCTTTAATAGTAGAGAAATTCGGCTGAAATTTTTTTGTTTTGTTTATATATATATATTTATATATATAAACAAAACAAAACAAAAAAAATAAAAAAAAAATTTTCAAAAAAAATATTTTTTTAGGAGAAAGGCGGCATCGCGGATGTCTCCTTTCACCCTCAGTGCAAAGGCGGCATCGCTGATGCCGCCTTGATTCTGAAATTCAAAGGCGGCATCCGGGATGCCGCCTTTGAGGTGCATTTTTAAAAAAAAATTGTCGTAAGTGTTTTCTGGAAAATATTTTTTTTTTAAACGTAAAAATAAAATTACCAACTCCATTAGAAATTTCCAAAGTGGGATTTCTGCCAGACCAAACCACAGGAACTCCAGGATGGTCTCCAGGAGGCACCACTAAACATGAGGAACCTGCGGAATCCGATGTCACACCGCTCTAGGAGAAGTGCCCTGCTGGACCACACCGCCATCGTGGTGATGTCTAAAGCAGTTGTCTAAAACCCGCATTCATGGTGTCAAGGAGAAGGACCCACCTTAAGGGATTCAATCGAGATGAAGAGAGGCCAATCATCTAAAGAATTGGACCTATCCGCAGCAAGGAGGAGGATCTTAGTAGGGTTGTCTTGCCCAAGGGAACCGCTAGAACATAGAAACTTTTAGATTAACCGAGACCCCCCCCAAGGGCCAATTTAGGGGTGGAAGAGATAGGTTTTATTTTAATAATTTATTTAACTATTATTACACTTTTTTCTAAATAAGTGCACATTTTCATTTTTATAATTAAATCTGTTATTTAGTCATTTTTTATTATTAAAATTTTATTTTCTTTCTTTACGTAATTAATTTATATCTTACTTTAATTTTATACTCTAATAACTTTTTATTTAGTTTGGTGATTTTTTCTACATTTTTTATAAATTTTCATTAATTAATTAATATATTAATCTTTATTTTTTATATAAATAATGTTGTTTTAATTTTCATTACTTATATAAAATATATATTAATCAACGATATAAATATTAGTCATCTTTTAACAATTCATTAATTATAAATTTAATATTATAAATTACTACTCTTGTTATGTTTATTTAATATAATCTCATTAATTAACATAGGTATTTAATAAAAAATAATTTAATGTCTACTTTAATAAACTTAATTTATTCTCGTAGCATTATTTTAAATAATTTAACTTTATTATACAAATGAATATGATATTAACTATTAATAATATAATTGATTTTTCATTTTAGTTTTAGTACAATTCTAATTTATGTTTTTAATATGAAATTACTAATAATTTAATTATGTTTTTATTTGTCTCATAATTTTATTTTTTTATCAGTTTTTTATTGTTTTAAGGAGTTTTAGTTTTTAATTAGTTATTTAGTTTGTATTTAAGATTATGTTTTTAATCTTTCATTAATAAATTTTATTTTGGTAGGATAACTCCTAGTGGCCACATTTCCATTACAGTGCCATAAAAAAATTCCCAAACTGTCTCACTTTTTGGCATCCTCACTGTCTCACCAATCTACTTGGCACTGTTCCTTTACTGCACCTACTCACGATGCCACAGTTTCCTTGTTTCACCTCTCCTCCATCATAGTTCACCATTTCACACTCTACTTTGCTACAGTTTCCCCGTGTCATGGGTTTAGTCTTCCACACTACATCTCCACATCACCTAAATAATCGGTATAATCTTGCACGATAATACCATTATAGTGCCATAACCATTATACTTTTCTTGCAAATCTATCTAGCAACATGACCCATACCACTGTTTCTTCACAAAACTCATCATACTACACAAACTCAAATTAAATTTCAAGATCAATATCTAATTCTACTCTAAACACATCACCTCATTTTATTTGGCCATGTCGCACCGTGGAAGAAGAGGTGGAGCCACCGGCTCGATGAATCGCGATTGATTTGTTGTTTCCACGATGTGTAGGAGGGTACCTGGGGTCACTGATTTGAACCATATGAAACCCCAGTCAAAGATTCCCCCATTAGATCACTGCAAAAAGGGGATTCCACTGGAACAAACATCTTCAAGTCAAGGCTGGTCTCTGCATTGGGCCGCTAAAGTTGAGGAACCTATTAAGTTGGATGTCATGACACTATATGAGAATTTCCCTGGTGGACCACGCCATCATCATAGTGATGTCCTAAAGCCACTATCTGAAACTCACAACCATTGCATCGAGGTGAAGGAGTCACTTTGAGGAGTTCCTATGAGATGAAGAGAGGTCGATCATCTGAGGAATTATAACTATCTTCTACAAGGAGGATCCCTGCAGGGAGGTCTTTCCGGAGGGAACTACTCAAACAAGGAAAATTCTGGAATAACCGAGAAACCCCCCTTGTAGCACCAATTTGGGCGGAGGGGGGAGGGATAAGTTGTATTAAAACAATACAAATTAAAATATAAAAATATAATTAATTCATAATACTAAAATAAAAATAAAGATTTTAATTTTTAAAAAAAATAAATTATTAAAATAAAATTATTGAATTTAATTAAGAGATATAATTTATTAGCTATAGTTTAAAAATAAAAAATGTAAATAAATTTATTAATTTAATAAATTGATAACTTTTATGAAATAAAATAAACAGAATTAAATTAAGTACATTAATCATCAATAATAATTAAATTATTAACAACTAATTATTTAATATAACCTTTAGTTTGTGTTTATAAAAGTGAACTTTTAACGGTGAAATATTTATTTATTTTTCTAACTTTGTAGTGTAGGTTCACCGTGGAGTCACAAACACATGCATGTTCACACCTAACCCTAAAAAAATGTCTACGTTATTTCAAATAACTCAACGGGAGTTAGTTATAATGTAAAAACTAGTGTGTCATTTCATTCCTGAAAAATGCATGTGTGCTGTGCATTAGTGAAGGATATTTGAAGTCTGTGGAAAATAGTGGGTGACGTGCAGCAGATGACCATGGGGTTTTAAGGCAGTGTAATAGCAGAATTTCAGAGACTCTCACTCTGACTCTAATAAACACACCATGTTTGAGAGCGGACTCCCGGGAGAAACACATGAGACGATCTAGAGACCAAGGACCCTGTGTGTAGATCCATATTCGGGGAGTTATTATTCATTATATCCTTAATTTTTGTACTCTTTTCTTAGATGTTTTTCACTACATTAATCAATATGATCACAGAATAAGATCTTAGTTTGTGAATTTGATTCTTGTGGGTTTTATTCTATGATCGCTTCACATATATTTTTTTCGTTATCATTATCAATCGTCAAGATATAATTATGATTATTTTTTCAATTTTTCACAAATAAATTGTTCTTTAAAATTCATAATTCAATATCGACTGGTGAGGCTGCTCTTGGATATTTTTATCAAATCAATAATGTCTTTAACTTTGGGAATTTTACGGTGTGTTTATTTCTAATTGTAATATTTTTCAAAATCTCAAGCTGTTATATTATGTTTGGTGTGGTGAACTATATTACTTATTCTTCTACCTGCTGAATTTCTTGTTTAGGGAGATTCATCAGCAATTTTTTGAGGATTGATACAATAAAAAAGTTGGGAGGAGGTCAACCTTTTAACTGGTAGTTAGAATTCTTGAGTATTACAATCTATCATTTTTCCTTAGCCTTTGTTCCTTTTATATTAGTTCACTGTATTTGTTAATTTCGTATAATTGTATTATAATATTTAGTTACATGGTAAAAAAAATTGTTTCCTAATGTTATCTAGAGTTCATCATTTAAAAAATAAAAAAATATAAAAAGTAAGAATATGCTGACTTCGACCACTACTGACAATAGTGGAGTATATTTTGAAAAAACATTATATTTTATACCAATATTCCTTTGGGTTTGACCCTGCACCACTATGCATCTGTACGAGTTATAAATATTATTTTGATGGCCTAGATGACCTCCGCTCTCATAAAAAATTTGGATCCATTACTGGGGAAGGCATGCTCTATGAATTTAGGGTTATAATAAAAATTAAAACAATCAATAAAGACAGAAAAACATAGTCAATAAAACATTCTAAAAGACTTCTAAAACATTGTGTGCTTCATTACTACTATTGTTGAAGATAAAAATAATGCATAAACTCTAAAACATCGTGTTAATCTCTCCTGTATTAGTTTAAAAAATGGAACATCATTCGAAATGTAATCAATTGGGGTCTCACTCTATTTTTTGTGGTTTTTATGGGCACACTTCCTGGCAGTGTTTCTATAACCGTACACAACAAATTGATTACATTGATGAAAATGAAAATTTTGTGCTCATTCCAGATATCGTGGCTAAAATTGACTTAATTGATTCTAAATTGGAAGACAGGGTGGACGTTTGGAATAAATTGTTAGACAATAACCATGAAATTCAAGATATATACCCTCAATAGCAAGATCAACGTCTAAAAAGATTAGAAAACATTATCTTAGAGTTATAAAAATGATTCAAATAACAAATAGACATTTAATTGAATAAAGAGGAATGTGTATAAAATATTTGAAAAAAAATTGATTAAGAAAGTAAAAAAAACAGGGCCACAAACCTTTTACATCGAATAATATGAAACTATTGAAACAAATCATAAAATAATCAACTCATTAAACAAAAAACACTACATTGGAAAACCAATAAATAACATTAATGGAGGTGGGTTGGACAATTTTGAAACTGATTGAAAATATATTAAAAGGATTTCCCTATTATTTTCACCATTCCATTATTAAATAAGAATCAATGATTTATTATTTTTTAAAAGGAGTTCTCTTGGGTAGAAGAGTAATTTGAGAATGCAAATTTTAATGTTAAAAACTCTTCCCTAAAATTTTCGGATATTTTGAACAATGAGTCTGAACATCATATTGGGAACACTTTGGAAGAGAACATTAATTGTGAAATCACATAATCAAAAATATTTGAACCAAAAATGATAACAACTCTTCTATGTTTTGAACATGTAAACACAATAATTTCTGAATTTTTTTTGGATGAATTGGATGAGGGAATTATATTTGAAAAAAGACTAACTAATTAGTTTTCCTTTCACTTTTCTCATAGTAATCACTTTTCGGAAACATTGGGTATTGAAATGGAAAAGAAGTGTCGTCATTTTTGGGGGGAAATGTTTGAATTTGGAAAATTTGGAATTTCAATTTATTGATGTTGAATTGAACATTAATCCTCCTGATTTGAACTTTTTAGAAGACACTACAGATTTTCTTTTGGAAAGTGATCCTTTTTAACCTGAATTGGAAGTAGATGTTGAACACACACATGATGGTTGTAGAATAGATATGTCTAAAGTAGTAGATGTTGAGTCTTCATTCCCTGATGAGGAACATTTAGAAGATATTTATAGAATTTTAAAATTCAAATCCTTGAATGATCAAATAAAATATCTTCCATGTTATAAATTTACATCCTCAATTGAGTCGGCTTTTTATTCATCCCATGAAAATGAGAGTCGTTTAGTAGGGGAGAGGAACATTAGTTCTAGTATCACAGATTCTGTATAGTATATTATTGAACCTTTTCTAGAACCTATTATTCTGTATTCACCCACCAGAAAAATTGAAATTGCATCTGTTCAATTTGAAGTTGAGAAAGTAAGCGTGAGGACACTGTCACACCTTTAGGTGCACCTAATACACTAATGTCCATTCTTAAAATCGTGAATTGTATAAAATATAAATATAATCTAGAAGTGTACTTGATTATTCTCACAACTGATAAAGGGTTCTTCTTAGCGATTTTTATAATCAATGAGAGTTTGGATTTGTTTATCTTTGGAGCCCACAATTTTCATTGTCCTGTTAAAAATATTTTGGTCCAAAACAAGGGGTGGTTCTTATTAAGGAAACCACATCCACCTAGTGACTATAGGTAGTTCTAGGTTATTCTGGTTGGGGACTATAACCCTAGGGTTTCATGAGAGGTAACCCATTGTGTGTATTTTTTATTTTAATTAATGAAAAAATTTATTAAATAAATTCTAACTAAAGACTTTCAACTCAGTGCTTCATTGTATTCAACCCATGCTCTTTCTATATTTTAAATTTTGTAATGTTTTGTGTTGAATAATATTTTTTATTTTCTATCTTATATATGTTCTGTCTATGGGGTTTTTTTTACATGGATTAAATTCTCTGGTATTCAGGATTCAGTTCTTGGTTTCATGGAGGAGTTAAATTCCTTTGATTGGATGATTAATAAAAAACATTAATTCATGGAAGTACCTTATTGTTAAATTTGGTTTCATTTCTCTCCTCCTTAATTGTTTAAAAAAAATCTCTTGCATGTCTTGCATGAAATTTTCCTGCTCTATATGATGCTACATTGAAAAACTATTCTTACTGAAAAATTCTGTTACATGTCACTAAGTTGAATAAAACAATTTTGCATGTTCCTCCTTGCAATAAATTGAATTTCACTATTGTTAAAATAGTTAACTTCTTGAATTAAGTGTAGAGGAATACTTGTAGGACTAGTTCGAGTGTTTTTGTTGAATATGCTTCAGTATATAGGGTGTGTAGAAATAATTTTTTCTATATTATATAATATCCAATTGAATCAATTCAATCAATCATGACTATACCCAATTCATTATGTACCCACAATTTGTATGACAAGTTTGAACATTAGTGGAATATCAGTGCCATGGGACTTAATTGATAATGCATGTCTTGGGATTTTTAAGCTACTGTTAAGTTATTTATTTTGGAAAACAACATTTTGTTGAACTTCATTGATACCCTTTTAACATGTCAAAAATATTCTCTATTGAAAATATTTTTGAACTATAATTGATAAATTGTTCGAATGCACCATAGAAGTAAACTTAAGGAACAATTTTGGGTTTTAAGTGTGGGGGAGGGGGTTAATTTTTGATTTTGATAAAATGTGCTTAATTTTTCCCTCATAAACTCCCACTAGAACTTCAATATTTTTGTAAAAAAATGGTTAAATGTTTTCGAAATTATTTCATAATATTAGTATTTACATTGTACCCAATTGGGTCTTGACTAAGGATGTTGTATGATTATTATTTTTGAATTTCTTGGAGTCTGAAATTATTGAGGTCAGATGATTGCTGAGTGTTCTTTCTTAGTAGTTTTATGAGATCAAGGTTTAGGACTAATTTTGAGAGTGTTATGGGTAACCTATTTGTAGAGTCATGATCATAATATTTGGAACTAGAAGTTTGATATTGATTCTCAGGAACCCGTTTTATTTTAATTATTAAAGTAATCACCTTATTGATAAAATGTAAATGATTTTTATAAAAAACATTTCAAACTGGAATGATTTGGGCATCTAAGATCCCATGGTGCATCTCAATGCCCCTTGATGCTGGGTGCGTTTTAGTTTACATTAATCCCTCTATACACCTTGAATAAGAGCATTTCATGGTTCCTAGCACATAATACATGGCTTGGTAAAAATAAAATGAAGTGTCTAGGGTCAAAAATGAGTTCAGTAAGGTGAGGGGAATGATGAAACCAAATGAATAAGGGGTCAATTTTTTATATGGGAATCATTTAGATTGTTTCATTAGAGTTAATTTCATAAAAATTTATTTTTAGAATCTTGGATTGAGTAAAAGTACAAATATCCATTGGTTATGTTCTTAATTCCACATAAATTTAACATGTTATCACTCTAGGATTTAGATCATAGATTTTAATTGAGATGAGCCACTATGTAATGTCATATATGTGGCATGACACCTTCATTGATTGATGATTCTTTACATTCTTCATTACCCATTGAGTTTTTGTTCTAGGAAATACAAAATTTGAACTATTCCTTTTCCAATGCATATTCACATGTTTCTATCAATTATTTTCAAATTGTTGGGGTTGTTACAGATTGAGCTGAAGAAAAAACACAATTTAGTTTCTCAATGATAATAAAACACATGATTTTTAGAGGAAAAAAATTATTAAGCATGGGGGAATTTGATGTGTCCATAAACACATGTTTTTCCACATCTAATTAATTAATTTTTCTTGATTTATTTAATTACAATTACACTTTTTGCTAGAGAACATTTTCATTTTTATATTTAAATAATTATTTAATCATTTTTTTATTTAAAATTGTATTTATAGACTTTTAATAATTAATTTATATCTTAATTAAATTTATTATCTAATAAATTTTTATTTAGTTTGGTGATTTTTGTCTGCAAATTTGGTAAATTAAAATTAATTAATTAATTGATCTTTCTTTTTCACATAAATAATGTAGTTTTAATTTAGCATTTCTTGTATAAAATATTTATTAATCAAAGTAATATATTCTAAATATTATTCTTCTTTTAACAATTCATTATTTATAAATTTAATTTTATAAAATTACTACTCCTGTTAAATATCGTTAATTCAATCTAATTTTTTAAGACAAGCAGTGACTTTAATTGGACACCCAATTCATGCACCAAAGAAATTTATTAAATCAAAAGAGTTACAATGCATGTTTGAGGTGAAATGATTTTACACCATCTCAAAATTAAAATATATACATGAGGATATAGCAATAAATCTCGATCAGCAATTCACAAATAAGAAAACATGTGCAATCCTTGCCTTATGTAAAAGATCACTTCATTAATGAAAGGACATCAACTCCAAGAGGAAACCATCCCTGGTATCTTATTCAATCCATTCCAGTTCCCCCAAAAACTCCAGCAGGATATAAGAAGAAATCCATGGAGAGTCCATGCAATGAACCTCCAAGAAAGAAACTCGTCCAACAAAATTGCATCAACTTCGAGAAATCTCCAATACCTAAAAATATGAAGCAAAAACATCCATGAAAGGAGAAATGTAGGAATGACCATAACATCAAATCATAAGGAAGTAAGAAAACAAATCAGCACTGTTAATAAATTAGAGAGTTTGATTGGACTCTTTCACAAACTTCTTATTAAACAGTCGACGTTTGATGTTGAGATATTTATCCGTGTAGATGTCAATATTTCTAAGACTTTGATAAGATATTTCAACAATATGGTCCAAGTATTCATTCATATTCCCCTCATGAGGTGAAATAGGATCAACCTTAAGCTGCATATGAAAATCTAAAACAATTTCTAGGGAAGCATCAAAAGTGACAACATTTAGATCAACCAAACTTACTGATGTTGTGGTTTCAGTGTTTTCCTTTTAAAAATCATCGAGTGATCTTGACACAATTATTTATTCAAGGTTATATTAGTCTCTTCATTTCCTTGTTTTTTTTTGTTTTGGGAGTGATGAATCCATCAACATCCACCATTTGTTTTTCCCTTTTCTAGAGATGGATTTTAAGAAGTCCTCCTGAATTTGAGTAGCTTTATCTTCAGCCTCCAGATAGGGTGTGCATTGAGGCTATGTAGGGCATGATTCCGGGATTTGATCCAGCATGGGTATAACATTAGAGGGTTCACCCTCCTCAATAGCTTCACTGCTCTCAATATTTAGAGTATTAACATCAGGAGCATATGGCTCAGGAGTAGTATTAGAAACAGTTTCGGAAGATAAAATATTGAAGCTCTCAATAGGTTTATAAGTAGTGCTCTTTGTAGAAGTATTTTCCACCCAAATTGACTTGAAATGTTGGGGATATGAGGAAGTATCCCTTTTAACCTCACAATCTTTCATAAGATGGCCAATTCTGGAACATTTTTTACTGTAGTCTGGAACATTTTCAAAGACAACCTCTTAAAAAAACCCATTGTCACCATTTTGAATCCAAACTACGATGCCAATTCATGGGAGATGTTTACATCAGTACAGATCCTAGTAACTAATGGTCTTTATAGAGTCTAAGTGGCGATGTCTATCCAAATTGGGTGTCCAAATAATACAACAATGGGAAATAAAGCGTTCTGTTTGAAGAGATGAAGAGGTAACCCAGGGAAAGCAATCCATATTGGAACGATGGGGGGATCATAACCTACATCAAAATCTAGAGTCCCCTTGAATACATTCATAAGATATCCCCTAAAATTCCAAGAACCATGGGTCCAAAATTGATAATAGTCATTCTCTAAAGAAAAAAACAAACATGCCATGAATTCATTAATCTGATATGAAAATTTGTGAAACCTACATTCTACATAGTTTTGCGCAAAAACACCAGTGAAGGATGAAGCATGACAAAATTACCAACAAGAACAAATCGAATATCTGAAGAGAGTATGTTTACCTCATTTTTGGAGAATTAAATCACTGATAGACCTAGATGTCTATATTTTTTTGGAGAAATATTGTCAGAGGTCGTTGATTCCGCACGAGTGGCACAACTCGCGACAACTTCCGTGAAGGATCTAGCATTCAAGACCCCCTTTTGATCGTCGAGATTTGGGTTTCATTCTTGTTTTCCCATGGACAGCATCACCACCTCGCCTCTTGAGTCCCTAATTTAATCTCATTAATTAACATATGTATTTAATAAATAAACAATTAAATGTATACTATATTAAATTTAATTTGTTCTTGTTTCTTCATTTTAAATAATTTAACTTTTTTATATAAATTAATTTTGTATTATAATTTAATAATATAATTGATTTTTAATTTTAGTTATAATGAAATTCTAATTTATGTTTATAATTTTTAATTAATAATATCTTATTTACGTTTTAACTTTTTTCATAATTTTATTTACGGTTATCAGTTTTTTTATTAATTAATTTTAGTTATTAATTAATTGTTTATTTTTTATTTTAATATAACTTTTTAGTATTCTTATAATGAATTTAATTTTTGTAGGATAATTCCTACTGGGACCATTTTCATTACGCTTCCACAAAAAAATTACCATACTATCTCACAGTTTGGCAGCCTCTTTGTCTCACCCATCTGCTTGGAATAATTCTTTTGCGGACCCTTCTCACGGTACCATAGTATCCCATTTTCACCTATCCTCCATCACGGTTACACCGTTTAACACTCTTCGTTTCAACCGTTTCCCCGTGTCACGGTTTCAGTCTTTCACAATGCAAATCTACATCACCCGCATCACTGATATAATCTTCCGCCTTAATACCCTTACAGTTCCAAAGCCTTCGTACTTTTTCCTGTAAATCCATCTAGAAACACAACCAATAACACTGTTTCTTCACAAAACTCATCATACCGCACAAACTCAAATTAATTTTCATGATCAAGATCCACTTCTACACTAAACGAATCACCTCACTATATATGGACGTGTCGCCCCACGGAGGAAGAGGTGGAGCTACCGGGCAGATGCATCATGATCCATCTGTTGATTCCACCATGAGGAGGAGGGTACCTAGAGCCACTAAATTGAACCAAATGAAACTGCATCTGAAGCTGCCTCCATTGGATCTTTGCAAAGAGGGTTTTCCGCTAGACCAAACCACTACAAGTCGAGGGGGGTCTCCACGATACGCCACCGAAGATGAGGAACCTACTGAATCTGATGCTGCACCACTATAAGAGAAGTGCCTTATTGTACCATATCATTGTTGTGGTGATGTCTTGAAGCAGCTATCTAAAACCCTTGACCATGGGGTCGAGGAGAACGCACCCCCTTTAGGAGTTCCATTGAGAAGAGGAGAGGCTGATCATCTGAGTAATTTGACCTATCAGCCGCAAGGAGTGGTATCCAAGTAGGGAGGTCTTGCTGGAGGGAACCGCTGCAACGTGGAAGCTTCTGGAATAACCGACCCCCCTATTGAGCCAATATGGTGGGGGGATATATGTTTTATTAAAAAAATAAAAATACAAAACTAATTAATTCAAAGAACTAATATAAAAATAATGATTTTAATTTTATAAATAAAATAAATTATTATAATAACATTATTGAATTGGATTAACAAATATAATTTAATATCATTAGTTTTAAAAAAATTGTACTTAAATTTATTAATTTAATAAATTTATAACTTTATAAAATAAAATAAACAAAACAAAATAAAATATATTAATTATCAAAAATAATTACATTAATAACTAATATTTATTTAATATTACATTTAAATTCTCTTTATAAAATTAATCTGTTAACGGTGAAATATTTATTTATTTTTCTGTGTCAACTGAGCAGGTTCAGAGTGGATTTGGAAACATTTACAGGTTCACTCCTAAGACTAAAAAATGTCCTGGTGTTTTCAACTAACTCAACAGGAGTTAGTTAAAAGGGGAAAACTAGCATGATGTGTCAGTCATCAAAATAAACCACATGTGCGGTGAATTAGTAAAGAATTTTTGAAGTTAGTGCAAAATTGGGGGAGACGTGAAGAAAATGAAAGTGGGGTTTTAAGGAAGAGTAATAACATAATTTCATAGAATCTCGTTATTACTCAAATGAATGCACCAGATTGAAGAGAAGACTCCTAGGAGCCACACTAGAGATGAGCTGGAGGCCAAGGATCCTGAGAGCAAAGTAGTATTTGAGGAGTTCTTCATCCCTATGTCATTAATTTTTGTACTCTGTTCTTGGATGATTTTTACTATTTATTCAAAATGATCATAGACTAAGATCTTAGTTCTGTAATATCATTCTACTGGGTTTCATTATAGGATCTCTACCCATCTTTTCATTTTTAGTTTCAAAATCAATAAGAGAGATAGAATTATGATTCCCTTTTCAATTGTTCACTCATAAATGATTCTTTCAAATTCATAATTCAATATCAACTGGTGAGGTTGATCTTGGATATTTTTTCAATCATTTATTGTCTTTATCATTGGGAATTTTGTGGTAAATTTATTTCTATGTTTTATCTTTCTCAAAATGTCAAGAAGTTACATTATTTTTGGTGTGGAGAACTCCATTACTTATTCTTCTGCCTATTGAATTTCCTAGTAAGGGAGATTCATCATCAATTTTTTGATGAGTGATAAAATAAAAATTTGTGATGAGGTCAACATTTTAACTGGGAGTTATAATTCATGAGTATTACAATCGATCATTGTTCTTTATCCTTTGCTTCTTAAATATTCATTCAATATATTTCTTTTAAGTTTTCAACATTGTGGTATTATATTTAGTTACATTATAAAAAACTTGTTTCCTTATTCTGTATGTATTTCGTCATTTAAAAAATAAAAAATATAAAAATTAAGAATAGGTTCACTTCCTTTACTACTGACAATAGTGGAGTTTATTTTGAATAAAAACTTAGATTTTTTACCTCTTTTCCCTTAGGTTTGATCATGCACCACTGTGCTATTGTAGGAGTTATAAATATTATTTTGAGGGTTGTGACGACCTCCATCCACATCATTAATCAATCTCCCATTTTTTATCAATATCACATTTTTATCAATCTCAAATTTTTTTTATTAATCTCACATTTTTTAATCAATATCACATTTTTTTATCAATTTCACTTTTTTGATCAATCTCGAATTTCTTTATCAATCTCAAATTTTTTTTATCAAACTCAATTTTTTTGTGATCGATCTAATTTTTTTTGATCAATATAATTTTTTGTCAATATCACATTTTTTTGATCAGCCTTATATTTTTTTGATCTATCTCAAGTTTTTCTTATCAATCTCGATTTTTTTGATCAATCTCAAATTTTTTTATTTAGTCTCACATTATTATTAAAAACAATCTGTGAAACCAAAAATATCATTCCTCGGATTATGAAAGGTAAAATTCTTTATATATATCACATTATTTAAAATTAAATCATTTATAATTGTATTTTTTTTTAAATGATTTATCAAATTCATTCTGAATATGATAGAATTGTTGATTTATTTATTTTTCATTTTTTTGTTTAAAAAACACTAAAGTTTGATAATATTTAAACATCATATATATTTGATCTAATTTGGACTGTATAATTCCAAATGTCACCTCTCTACACATATAAATTGGGAACCCTCCTATCTATCCCACGTTGAAATTTCCAAAAACCTCGGCAAAGCTCTGCCCTCCTTTAACTAGTCGAGTATGATATGTACTCATAGTTAATACAATTTATTTATATAATAATCCTTAGAAACCACTCCAGAACAAATTTCCCCGAATTAATTATCCATGTTGAAGTTATTTCATGAAAAACTGCACAAAAGAGATTTCTATGAGATGTATGACTCAACCATGAGATGACTTTTTCAATTCCATTGTTGGGAATCCGTATGTGTAAAGAGACCTAATAAAATAAATACTGATCGTTTCATAGGAAGAAATAAAATTCTATAAAACCACATAAGTCATTGAAGAGAATTTTAAATTTTCATTTCAAATATATGGCTGAAAATTTAGTCTTTCATCTAGTAAGGCAGCAAGTTTACTAAACCTTCCATCTGAAAAAATATTCTATTTTTTCATCCCCCAAATTGCAAAAATAAATTGGGTTCTTTTTATAGAGAAAATCCCATGAAATACGTGTTTAACTTCTATAAACACAAAAGTCAATTTTATCATTTTTTTTAGAAAATAATAGGGTTGTTTTTCCTATAGTAAGGATTTTTCATACCCCTGAGTGGTTATAGAAAGAATTTAAAGGAATATGATGTTTTTAATATTGATTAACTTTTCAATATGAGAAAAAAATTGTTGGTTTTATATTTATAACCATAAAAAATATCAAGTCTATAGATATAAATTCATATTTTTTTAATGTTTCCAACAATTCTAAGTCACCTTATTTTTGAAGGCCTAATGTTTTACAGCATTTATCTTACATAAAAACAAAATAAACCTGAAAACTTTTTGAATTATTGATGATACAATAATAAGAATGAAAATCAGTTTTGACTGTGCTTCCCAAAAAAAATTTATGATTATTGACGTTCAAACTACAAAATAAAGAGTCAGTGAAACCCAAGTACCATACCACTCAGAAAATAAAAATAAATCTACGCATAATATTAATCGAAAAGCCAAGAATAAAAGTGTTTTTGGTGAAGAAATGGATGATGAATGGAGGAAAAAACATGATTATATAAAATAATAAGATCTCATTCATGGATTCAATCAAGTTGTGGCTCTTACTAAAAACATTTGAAGTGAAGAAACAATCAGAGTTAAAGAAAATAGATAGAAAGAGAAAATGTGGAAAACCGAAAGAATTTATTTTTAATGTTTGTTGAAGACTATATAGAATGAAAATTCTAGTATACATATATGGGATCAAGTCCCTATTATCGTAGTAATTCCAACTGACCATGAAATATAGAAAAAGAAATAGATAGTTTATGATGAATTTGTATAACAAAACATGAAGACATAAGAATGTAGTTACTTGATGAATAAAGGTATGAATAATGAAAATGTTGTAAAAATGAAAATGTGTGAGGGAGAGAAAACTAGTGTGAATGATAAGAGTTACAAAAAATAAAAGAGAGGTGGTAAACTTCAAAAATCGATGTCTGATACAATTCGAGTATGATCGTCTGAAGAAACCTCAAGTAAAGATCATTCTGTATGAATTCAATAATCACTGAACATAATTTTAAAAATCCTGAAAATATTATTCTCTACATTAAAATTCTAGATTTGAATTTTGACATTCCTTCAAATAGTCACAATGAAATAATGGACTCAAAGATGGTTTTGATGGATATGTTTTTGAAAATTGAACATGAATTAAAAGTATTTCAATACTGTTTTGTGGAACATATAAAATCATGAAAAAAGATGTCAAATTATCTCATACCATTGATACAAATGTCAATCACTCTGAGATTACTATTGAAGACATAATAAGATTGGTATATGATCTCTCAGCTACCTTTAGTATGATAAATATCAAAACTAATGAAAAAATTAAGGCATTTCAAACATCCAATACTTCAAAAGGAATCAAATCTAAAGAGTTTTAGGATCTCGGAGTTACAGTTTCATATTTTCATAATGAATTTTTTTTTATAAAAACGTTTTCAAATCATAGAGAAGGTTTACATAATTTAAACAAATTATTTTCATGCCCAATAAGAAAATTTCAAAGCAGAGGGAGAGGTTAATAAGATTCAAGAGGAAAGATTTCATAATAAAGACATGATTTTAGCATAGTTGGAAGAAAATATTTGGACTGAGTAAGAATCCCTTGACAATCTAATAGAAGACAATAAAGGATTCAAGAAGATAAAGATAGTTGTTTTACATTTGATAATGGAAGAAAAAGATAAAAAGAACGAAAAAGAAAGGGACACAAAATGGATATTCTATAAACTCTTGTTATATCTTTTTGAAAACATTTATGAATGTTTGTTGACCTCTATATATTATTTGTTTAATTTTTTTATTATTTGGGTGAATGTTCACTCAGTTTCTAGATGATTAAATCCTTTTTTTTCAATATATTTTTTTCACTAACCATTTTTTGGTATTAAAATATCTTCTCTATTACTCTTTATAACAAAATGGGGATAATGTTTTATTAAGGGGTATATTACATTTAGGGGGAGAATTTAAGAATAGGTATTGTAGTAATATTTCATAAAAAGAGAATACTCTCAGTAAGGAGAGATTATTATGATGGAATATGATACTCAGTTATTCTATTATCCTATGGGGGGTTAAGAGTATTCAAATAATATTCATAAGAGTCTATCAAAACTCCAAGGGGGATAAGTATAAGTTTTCTGAATGAGAAGTTGATTTTCCTTTTCATTCTTTTATGTGTTTAAATTTATTGTTTGTGATTTTTACAAAAGGGGAGATTGTAGAGAGAAAATTATTCTCTTGGCTAATATATTCATATTTATTTTGGATATTACAAATTCCCATTTAAAATAAATAAATATATAGTCTATTAAAACTATTTTTTTCTGACTATGCCTAAATATATAGTCTATTAAAACTATTTTTTTCTGACTATGAATTTTTATCAAAACCATTATTATATAATCCATTATACTCAACAAGATCTTTTTAACTACAATTTTTATCAATCCCACTATTATTTACTCCATACTACTCAATAAAAACATCATGACAATGATTTTTATCAATTCCAATATTATGTATTCCATCGTACTCAATAGATATAGTCTAAATATGATTTTTTTATCAATATCGTTGTTATGTATTTCATCGCACTAACCGATAAATCCATTCTGCCAAGATAATCATACTAATTGTTTCAAAAGAATAGTTTTATATTGACTTATATTTCACTATTGTATTTTATCTGATACTCTATTATTTTCGTACTAACTCTATTACATCCAGAAAATAGTGTTTTATTTAAAAGAGTAACCCTCAATAAAAATGATACTGTGTATTCTGTTTTAATTTAAACAAAAACAATTCCATTGTTTAATTAATAATATTAACGCGGGAGTGCCACATGTCCAAGTCTCTCCTAGATTTAAGGATTAAATCCAACTATTAAAGGAGAATATTACCATTGGAGAAAATTCCTATAAATACTTGGTCATTTGAATGAGGTGGATGTTTTTTATTTCTAAATTTACTGAATCTCTTCCAACATTTCTTTATGTGGAAAGAATATAAGTGATATAGTTGGGAGCATCTTTTTCGACACACTTGTGATCCTCAATTTCTTTGTTTTGCTTTGTGTGATGCTGATTGTTTCAAATTAGAATAGAGGGATTATGGGGATTGGATGACAGAAGGTGTCGATCACCATATTGACCGAGGTCTTACGGGGATAGCAACACATACTCTGATCATCATATCGAGGGATTAACCTGGTGTGGGTAAGACAGACATTCTTGAATGTTTAAATCAATAGACCCTTATCAAAGTTTTTAAGATTCCCTTCTCTTTGAGTTAAAATATATGTATACCTTAACATGTATTTTTTTAATTCTTCCTTTGGTAAAAGAAAGTGGATTACCCAATTGTTCATTTTTTGTTGTATATTTATTACATTATAATTACACTAATTATGATCAATTACTTGGATTATGATCCATTAATCCGATTAGTATCATTTTTTATTAGGATATTTTTACAATCTGTGAAATACGATTCAATATGATATATGATAAAATTTCTTTATTTGCATTACTTTGATAATTGAATTCATTTTGGATACAATATCTGACAATGAAAATTAGTGAACTATAAAATACTACTATAATCATCTAGTTATGATCATAATTGGACTAGGGTCCCTATCCAAGTTGATTGTTTCAATAAAACACTATTTTTAATTTAATTAGTTTAATTATATTAAACTATGTATATAAAACAATCATTTTAAAACATAAAATCCCCTCTCTTGTATATTGATCTTCTGTATTTTAATTTTTATCATACACGTTAATATTAAAAAGTGATTTTTATTTTTTCCTTTGATATTTACAAAATTTGAAAAATAAGTTTTAAAAAGTGCTCTATTAAAAGATGTAAAAAATGCTTTTAGAAAAATAAATATTATATATATATATAATTGAATTTGTTTTTATCATATCACTATCAAATATATATTTTGAATGTAAATAATATTTTATTGAATATATATATATATAATATTCTTGGGAACAATTTCATTAATCACACACACACACCACACCAATATGTTGGAATGGCAGACCATAGATCCCCACCCATGGGATAGCCCACCCATCATGTCTTATTTATTCAATACATGGCCTAAAGGCCCTGTTGGAATGAAGCCCATTACCATAACAGAAGACCCACAAAGAGGCATGGAGGCCTAGTGTTACATCATGCCTCTATAATTATTGCATCACCATTTTCATGTATTATTCCTTCATCCCCACTTGTCTACCTCATGCATGTGTCACCGCCTTCCTGCAGAAATACACTACCACCCAGATTTGATCCCATGTCTGATGTAGGGTTACAATAAGCCTTTACCACTCATGAAAGTCCCCAACTTCTTTTATCGAATATATAATATATAAATATTATTTAGTAACATAAATTAATATAACTTATGAAGATAAAATGACTTTAGGAGAACAAAAAGAGTTTTTTAACATTCCCTTAATATTACATTGGTTCTATTATTTATTTTTAATTTATTGGTTATTAATTATTTCATTATATATTTACTTAAAAAATATATTTTATAATTTTATTTATTCATCTTCAATACCACCTATTTAATGTCTACATTATATCTTATTATATTAAATATTATTATTTTAATAATATAATATTTTTAGGTAAAACATTTACTTTCATGTAACATATGATTTCAAAGGGACTCAAAATAGTTTTTAACATAAAAAAAAATAGTGTTTCATGTACCAAAATATAATCTAAGTGTTTCAAATAGTTAATGATTAACATGGTGTTGTATATATTGAAATAACAACATCAGGTAGCCTATATTGCAAGACATATGAGAAAATTAATTTATTCGAAAAAATTCATAAACACTTGGGGTGTTATATTCCACCCCATGGAAATGAATTTCACTCTATAAATTCATCTGGTCCATCAATGTTTTAATATGTTGATTTTCCATTCATAAAACCCCACAACATAATGAATAATACTAAAAATTATATTAAAATGGAAAATTTGGAAACATAATGGTTACCCAAAGTTACTCCTAACTATGTATCCACATATGAGAACATTGGTGGGAAGTGAGATTGGACGTGGAATAAAATAATAGATTATTATAATGAGTGGTTGAGGTCATTGATCACAAGTTAATGATCAAAATAATGTCAAGTCCATAAAAACCATAAATTTTTTATGATTTATAAGAATGTTGGTTCAACAAAAATGAAGGTATTAGGATAAATCATTTTCGGTATTATTTTTCTAGATTTGAGGTAGTATTTTATTATTTAAAAACATAAAGAAATTTATTTACATGATTTAATCCATTTTTATGTGAAAAATATAACCCTTTTCTGTTCCTTGAACTATTTCTTATTCATCCCTTTCACCATGATTTAAATATAAATTTTTTCTTCCTAAAGCACTAATAGATCATGATGTAAAATGATTGGTCATTCCAACTACCATTAGTTAACATCATATTAAAATGGATAGAATAGGTTATCTAATATATATACACCTTCATATGGTGATATAATTATTTAATCACCAAAACAGAATTCTAATTTCAACTCAAACCATTCCATAAATGGTTATCATTATAACCCTTATAATTCAACATTTATTCCTTAAATAATCTCTTATCTTATTCCAAAAACATTTTCATTTGAAACATGGGTTCATCCTTGTACCAATATAATACTAAATAAAATTATATTGTTCTTGAATTGATGTATATAGAGATAATCACTTCTATCATCACTAAAGGATGAACAATAATAATTTCATAATGCATATTCATTCAAAATAAAAAATGATATCCCAATACTATTTTTGAATTATTAGAGTGACCTAATTATCACTATTCACTTTATCTATTATTATTTCATAATATTTCCCATTGTACTTTTTTCTCATAGGTTTATATGGATTTCCATCCACATTCTACCTTATATTGGGGAAATAATTTTTATAATGCCTATACTATCTTCAATTTAATAGCTAGACTGTGGGAGGTGCATTATATGAAACATTATCTCTATTCACATTGTTATATGACTTCTTCCCAACACTTGAAAAATTAATTAATCTTTGACTTTCCCTTTTACACTTAAAGCATTTACCATTTCTTTGAATGTAATTTACTCCGTGATTATTTCCACACATTGAACATAATAAAAACATCATAATTTTCTCTCCATGGCCTTTTTATTTTCCGCTGAACTCAATCTCCATTTTCATCTTAAACCCAAGAGAGTGATACAATACATAATCCTAAAATTCCACATTTATAGAACATATAACAATATATTTATAGATTTTGACATTTCTTATGGATTACTCCCTTCGATGAATTTTTATAAAGATGCTGAATAACAGATAAACATTCCATTCATGTTAGATTGTAATACCCTAATAGAAACTCAAAAGACTTGTAAAAATTACTTCAATGTCATTTATAGAGTCATCATCATTTTTTTTAATCTATAAGAAATCCTTCTCCATTTTTATATGAAGAATATGTGGAATTTACTAATTCAGAAATACACTCTTGAACCTGTCCTAATACAAGGATCCAATTTATTATTATCTACTAATATTTTTAATAAGATTCAACCATTTATCTACCACAACTTTTTGATGGTAGACCAAAAAAGTGAAATTTTAATGCTATGAACTCTAGAGAATGGAAAATATCATTTTATTGGTATATATGTGTTGCTCACTAATTAATGGGTTAGTGAAACCACATAAAAAAGGTGGGTGGTTTCTTTTAAAATAATCAATAGATCAATAATAACTACATTTGATGTTTTTATGTTCACTTTTATTCATATATTGTGAAATGTGGGGGATCATAAAAGTGATGTTTTCATTCCATATCCCTAAACATTCAGTTTATCAGGAGGAAAATAATTGAATTCTCTATTTCATTCTTCATTAACATGTTCCTTTTTGTTATAGACATTGACTAATCCTAAATACCTAGTGTGAGAGACACTAATCATAGGGAAAAATAACCTAACAATGAAAAACCACTTCTAATATGTCTAAAACATATCATGTCAAATTTATTCAATAACAACTTATTTTTATAATAATTTATTCATAGTAAACATCTATTTAAATCCATAAAAAATTTCATATTGTGTTTTGAATTCGTAAATCATTTCCCTTAGGAGTGTCAAACTTGGTGTAATGTAGAGACTATTTTTGCACACAAGTTTTGGATTAATTCAAGCTCAATATTTTTTTTTCTAGGTTGTTACCCATATATACATTTTTGTTTGATTCACATATAATTATAGTATCAGTAAAGGGATGTATTTATAGGAAACCACTAGCTATATCCTTTACTAAAATTCATGGAAATTTTTGTATACTTTAAAATATCCCTAGACTTATCCTTACATACATGCCTATAAATATCCTTATAAATATCCCTAGGGATCTCACAAAAGGTTTATCATCCTATTTTCCATTTTTTGAATAAACCATTCCTTTGATACCAATTTTAGTGATGAGGTTTCACATGTGTGTATATTATATCATTTTAGATGAATATACAACACATTACAAAATTACATTACCGATTACAGTAATGGTTTTTGGTATTCTGAAACATTGAACATAATATTCTAGTCTTGTGGAAGATCTTAAATGTTTACCATAAAGATATTTCCTTTTAATACTTCTATTTAAAACCATTCTTCATTACATAGGGAAGGTAAACATAATAGATTGTGAGCCCAGATGCTCATATTGGGTAAATAAAGGAGATTAGTAAAAATTACAAGAGCATAAGCATAAGATAATATGAGAATAACATTTAAAGATCATAAATCACATATCAAAGATCATATACAGAGTAATGGAATAAATAATAGATTTTAATAATATATCCATCCTAAGGGAATCACGAGCATAATCCATGAAATCATAACATATGAATAATACATGGATTTTTGGAATATAAATAATCATAGAAAATCATTTCATATTAGTCAAGGATCACTACCAAGACAATATGAGTTGAAAAAGACTTTTACTGAACTAAGTTCACCCACAATTCCATCCCTGTAATAATAAACCATGTTCAATCCTCATTCCAACTCTATATTACATACCCATGTTTAATTCTCAATCCACACATGTATTATATAATCGATAACCCTCACCATTCCATTCCATTATAACTGAACTGGGTAAATTTTTTATTTTATCCTTGTATTACTGAACCATGTTCCCTCCTCGTTCAAACCCTATGTTACTGAACTGAGTTATCAACAACTTCTAGAAAAATAGTATGGAACCGATTTTACTCCACATTCAAAACCTATGTTACTAAATAGATTTCACTCTTTGTTCCATCCCTTTATTTCAAAACCAATTCACTCCAAATTCCTATATTTCATACCACCTGAGATTTGTAAATCAGTTCCAAATGATTTGGATGGAGATATAGGTCCCACCCATTACATAATTAAATCATACATATTTTGTCCATATGATAATAATATTATCATCGTGTCCCGACCCATATAATGATATAGGATTCATAAACATCATATCATAAACCAATGAAAGAAACGGGTATTATAAAAAGTTGATCATATCATAACATGGGGAGAAGACCCTGGTTTAATAAACATGTTATAACAGAATAACCCATGATGTGAAGGGGTTTTAATAAATTTTTTATCATGGTATAACTCATTGAAAAGAAATGGGTTTCATAAACAACTTTTCATCATAAAAATAAACTATTAAAATATTGGGTAAGAATCGTGTCCTTGAATTAGATCCATATTTATTGATAAAATTTTAAAAAGGATTTCATTTTTAATGAAATTTTTTTTAAAAAAATAATTTAGAAACATTTCTTGAGGAAAATATCCATTCCACTTTAATTTTTTTAAACTTAAAACATTTTGGAAGTCTTTTTCATTAAAAATAAATTTTAAAACTTAAAAATAAAGAATTTGAAATACTTTTTACATATTTTAAACATAAAGCATTATAAAAATACTCTTCAAGAAAATGAGATTAAAAAATAATTTAAAACCATTTTAAAAACATTTTTAGAAAACATGTTTTGAACGTACACAGATTTCCAACAGAAGGGAGAGATAATGTAGGATTCTATTGAAAATACTTTCATAATATTATTAAGTGAAAATGTGTGAAAAAATGGTTACATTTCTTTATAATATCTTGAATACACATATATTATAAAAAATAATAGTATTCATGAGATATGGACCACAAAAGATCATCAATGGAAGCATAATCATAAGCAATCTTGACAAATGATGTGATTGTAGAAATAAAGTCGTACCACATCGGTAACATTGAATCACAATCCAGATGAAATAATATCCTCAAATTAAGCATTAAATATCATTAAATTATTTAGTCTCATGATATTACATTTTAATGGGAATTATATATTCTTCATTAAAGAATATAGGTTCGTAAAAAACATATTCCTCAAAGAAGTAAAATTGAGAAAAAAATTGACTTTATTGATTTGGTAAATTATGAACCATAATCTCTATGAAATAGAGATAATAAAATTGATATTTAAATAACCATAAATTAAATTATAATAATAATTGAATAAATTCATTGTAACAATATACATTACACAAAGTAAATGAGTGGTTACAAATGAAAAATCCTTGTAGAAATAAAATTGATACTAGAAACCCCCTTACTAAAAGAGTATCTTTTGAATCATGAGATATATGAAATAGTAAAATCAATTGAAACAATTAATATAATTAAATAAATTAAATTCATGATATGACAACCCTGCTTTTTATTACACCTTAAACATGATTTATTATATAAAACTTCACTTGATACAACAAAGAAGATCGAGAGGTTTAGTGTATTTGGGGCTTAGGATCATTACATAAAAACTTAAAACATGAAATACAACAACTTTATTGAAAAATTCTTTTATATGACCACTATATTCCTTCGTACTTAGCATTGGATGGGATAACTTGAGGTCATGCATAAGAAAAGGGTGAGCTATATATCCCAGTAAGGGAGTACACATGGAATAACATGAGGAGTAAAATACATGTTAGAAAATAGGCATATCAATAGAGCATAATGAAAATAAGAATATAAAGGAATGATAAAGCATGATAATCATAACATGGAAATGTCGCAACAACACTTAACATGAAATTAGCATGAGCCAAGGCCCATTGCACATGGAGCATGAGTAAATCCTCATTGCACAAAATGTACGAGTAAAACCTCATTTCACTTGAATTATCATGAGTCAACACTCATTGCACATGAGGTATCATGATACTATACTTTACCCAATACATTGGAGCGCTATAAGGGCGCACCCTTCATAAACATTTCATTTCATGCAAAAGTGTGCCACATGGATCATAAAACCTGGGTTCATTAAACATAATCATTTATTCCACAATAAAGGAATGTGGAATTCATACATGAAACTTTATAATCAATAATTGAATTTTAATAAAGGTGAATACCCTTGATATAGAAATGGGCATGGTATTCACTACACAATGATATTGGCTTGGAAAATCGATGCGATTTCGGCAGCATAACGACGTGACAAAAGAATTCATAAAAATGGTTGATGAGAGAGAAAGTGGTTCCTCATTATATTTACATGTAATGGAATGTAAGGAGGTCATATAGATACATGTCCCAACAATTGTAGTGGAATTTAGATTCATGATACAAAAGTATTGCTTGAATGTAAAAAAGAGAGAGAAGTTCCTTTCAGAATTTCGGCATAGTAACGGGTTTACATGGGAGGAATTTAATGAGAGATAAAGGGGTCTCCCATCATTAAAACATAAATAGGGAAGTATGAGAGAGGTGTGAAACCATACCCCAAAATTCATAATTGAAATTAAAAGGGCAAAACAACTTAATGAAAATTGGACAAAAATGAGAAAGCAAGAAAAAAGCCTTACTTGGAAGTGTGATTCCAAAGGCTAGGGAGAGACTGTGAGAGGATTCTTTGGAGCTTGGGGAACCTTGAGAGGATTCTAGAGAGATTATGGCAGAGGTTGGACGAACTAAAAAGGCATTGAGTGAGGAGGAAGTGGGATCTTGGGTGGGTTTATATAGGAAAGGTGAGGGAATTCTTTATTATTTAGGTTTGGGACCCCTTATATTAAATTAATCCAAACCACAAACCATCCTAGGGTTTTTTCCCATGGTTTTTGGAAAAGGATAGAGGAAAATAATATTTTATATGGCCAAGGTCCAAACATCTTAAAATATTAGGGTTTCTTATGGGGAGGTGAGTCACACTCCCATGGAAATTAATTTAGAAAGACAAGGTGTTTAATAAGTCTTGAGGGGTCCATTAATGCTTTGAAAAGTAAGCCAAACAAACCCAAAATCACATTATTTTAATTTTAAAACATATATTCTCTGAATATAATGATTATAGTATTTTATTACATCACTATTTGGTCATTATGATGTCATAAAACACATTATATATTTAAACGGTATTTAGTTTTTACTCAAAAATTTGACTGTCTCAGAAAATTATAAAAAATTCACCGTTGGATAATTTAGAAATCTGGATTCCAAAAATAACATTTATTTTATCTAAATAATTTTATAAATATGTTAATTTTCACTTTTAAAATAAAAACCGACATTTATCGAAAATTCATGTGTTTTGACAAAAATGGCTTTCAAACCTTAATAAAAATTATAATTGCATTCATACAATTACATGATCATTTATATATAATAAAATTCATCTAATAATAATAAAAATAATATTTTATTAACATATTATTTAATTCAAAAATCCCTTAATTTAATAAAATATATTTCTTAATTAAATAATAACTAAAAACACCATTTGTTCTTTAAAAACTATTTACAATGTATCAATAATGACAAGAAATTATATTCATTATTATATAAAAAAATATTGTACAGGAACATAGTACTATCGATTAGTTACATAAACCCTTAAAAAAGCCACATAAGACCTAAGGGTAAGGTGTGAGATGGTGACAAACTCTTCGGGTGGCTCGGATAACATCGCTCGAGTGGTAATTTCTATCAACTTCCACTTCTCCCTTAGACGGTCCCGTTTGAGCTTGACATGGCGAAGCTCTGCTTGGGCTTAGTCAAGAGCGAAGCCCAAGGATGCCACCACTTTTCCAAACTCCGATAAATGGGCTTTGTATGGGGAAATTCTACTGGATGAGGTAATCGATTCCTTTGTCTAAGTAAAATTGGATGTGTTAAAGCCCTATATTTATAGCAATCATGTGATCAATGTTCAAGGGCTATAAAAGTAATGGTCACAATTATTATCATATAACTAATGAAGTTGAAATTTGATAACAAAATTTTATATAAAGAGACATTTAATAAGATCAAGAGGGATTTTCCATTAATGAATCTTTGGGTCGTTACAATATTCCCCCATTAAGAAATTTTGCCCTCGAAATTTTCCTTTTCCCACACTAAAAGAGATGTGGGAAACTAAACTTCATCACTTCCTCTGATTCCCAAGTTTCTTTTTCAAACTTGTGGTTTCTCCACAACACCTTGATGAGGGGCATTGTCTTATTTCGTAGAACTCTTTCTCCATGATCTAAGATCTTCACTGGTTGCTCCTCATAAGAAAGATCATCTTCCAATTGTACCACCTCAGAAGAGAGTGCATGTGAAGGGTCCGGTATGAACTTCCTTAAGAGGGATACATGAAAGACATCATGTACTTTGGCCATAGTAGCTGGAAGTTCTAGTAGATAGGCCACTGCTCCGAAACAATCAAGAATCTCGAAGGGGCCGATGTATTTTGGACTTAACTTCCCATTCTTTCCAAACCTCATGACCTTATTCCACGAAGATATGTGTAGAAACACCATGTCTCCAACTTTAAACTCAAGTTCTCGTCGACGATTATCTGCATAACTCTTCTATCGACTCTGGGATTCCTTGATATGTTACTGAATGGTTTTCACCTTCTCCACCATTTCTTCGACCATTTCTAGTCCAAGCAGATTACGTTCACCGACCTCATCCCAACATGTCGGTGTTCTGCACCTTTTCCCATACAGGGCTTCATATAGTGCCATTTGGATGCTCGAGTGGAAACTGTTATTATAAGCGAACTAAACCAGAGGAAGATGTTGATCCCATCATCTTTTAAAGTCCATTGAGTACGCTCTCAACATATACTCAAGTGTTTGGATAGTCCGCTCGGATTGGCCATCAATTTGAGGATGATAGGCCGTACTAAAGTTCAGTTCAGTATTCAGAGCATGTTGAAAACTCTTCCAAAACATAGTGGTGAATCTTGGATCTCGGTCAGACACAATAGATAGTGGTACTCCATGAAACCTTACCAATTCCTTTATATATATCCGTGTCAGTTGATCCAATGAGAAATCCTCCCAAATATATATGAAGTGTGCAGTCTTTGTAAGACGATCCACAACAACCCATATTGCATTGTTACCTTTGGATGTCCTCGGAAGTCCGGTGACAAAGTCCATGGTGATGTTCTTCCATTTCCATTCTAGTATGGGTAATGATTTCATCATCCCCTTAGACTTCTTCCACTCTGCCGTCACTTTCTGGCACACCAGGCACTTTAATGTATATTCAGCGATCTCCTTCTTCATATTATCCCACCAAAAGTTTTCTCGGAGATCTCGATACATCTTTGTGCTCCTTGGGTGAATAGAGAAATTTGAACTGTGTGCATCATACAAAATTTCCTTCTTCAGCTCCGGACATGATGGAACACATAGTCTTTTCCCAAACCACACAATTCCTTCTTCATTAACATTAAACTCTAAAGATTTCCCTTTTTCGATAGCTCTCAGTTTTACGTGAATTCCCACATTATCCTTTTGAGCATCCTTTAACCTTTCCAAAAGAGACGGTTGAACAATAATTTGTGAAAGGATTGATGATGTTCCCTTATCTATGATTACCATGTCCATCTTCATCAAGTCTAAGAAAATTGGATCCTTCTCAATTCTCATCATTGATAGAATCACTGGATCCTTTCTACTTATGGCATCTTCCACCTTGTTTGCTTTACCAGGGTGGTAATGGATTGAACAGTCATAATCCTTGATGAGCTCTATCCATCTAATCTGGCACATATTAATCTCTTTCTGGGTGAATATATATTTAAGACTCTTGTGGTCAGTATGTATCTCACATTTCTCTCCATAGAGATAATGTTGTTTTTTTTAAAGGCAAATATCACCACCGCCAACTCCAGATCATGCGTTGGATAGTTTTGCTCATGGATTTTCAACTGGCTCGAGGCATAGGATATCACTTTTTCATTCTGCATCACCACACATCCTAATCCATTCTTCGAAGCATAACTGAATACCACAAAAAGTTACCCATTTTTGGGATAAGTGATCACGAGCGTAGTGATAAGCCTCCTTTTCAACTGCTTGAATCTTTCTTCGCATTCATCACTCCAAGCAGACATTACCCCCTTTAGAGTTAGGTTGGTAAGAGGGTTGGACAATCATGAGAAATTTCTCACAAATTGTCGATAATATCTAGCAAACCCCAAGAAGCTACGGATATTCGTTACCGATGGTAGCCTCGGACATCCCTCAATTGCATCTGTTTTGGAGGGATCCATAGATATCCCATTGCTTGTAATGATATGGCCCAAGAATGAGACCTCCTTCTACCAAAACTCACACTTGATGTAATTTTCATAGAGATTCTCTTTGCCCAATGTCTCTAGTATAGTTCTAAAATGCTCCTAATGATCCTCCTTGGTTTTAGAGTAAATTAGAATATCATCTATAAAGACTACCAAAAATTTCTCTAGGTAATCTCTAAAGACTCTATTCATCAAGTCCATGAAAATTTCTAGAGCATTGGTGAGTCTGAAATGCATTACTATGAATTCATAGTGCCCGTATCTTGTACGAAAAGCAGTTTTGGGGACATATTCCTTCTTCACCCTTACTTGATAATATACCTACTGCAAATCTACCTTGGAGAAGTATTGTGCTCCATGAAGCAAATCGAAAAATTCATGAATTCTTGGGAGAGGATATGTGTTCTTTTTCATTATTTTGTTAAGTTCACGATAATTGATGCAAAGCCGCATTGACCCATCCTTCTTGACAAAGAGGACTGGTACACCCCATGGTGAAGCACTTGGGCGTATAAACCCATTATCCAGATTCTCCTGTAGTTGTTTCTTGAGATCTTCAAGCTCTACAACATCCATTCTATATGGAGTCTTGGATATTGGTAGTGCCCCAGGTATGAGTTCAATTGAGAACTCAACATCTCTTCTTGGAGGAAGACCAGACAGTTCCTCGGAAAACACTCCAGCGAATTCCCTCACAATAGGCATTTCTTCAAGGATGGTTTCTTCCTTGGACTCAATCATCTGAGCCAGATACACATGCTCATAAGTCAGTAATATCCATACTTGAGATGATGGAGCTAATGTAGATTCATCTTCCTCCTGAAACTTGTAAAGAATCGGGGGTCGATTCTCCATATGGAGTGTGACTTCCCTCTCCCGATAATTTATATTGGCTCTATATAAGGAAATCCAATCCATGCCAAGAATTTCATCAAATTCCACCAGACGGAGTATGACGCGGTTCTCTAGGAAATTAAATCCACATATTATAAGAGGGGAGGACTTATATTCTTGGGATGCAATGATTGCCCCATTTTCCATACTCACCGACATCTTTACTTCCATGATTCGTGGTGGTTCTGGGACTGTTCGACTAAACATTCAAGATATAAAAGAATGCGTAGAACCTAAATCAAAAAGTTTGTTCACTATTCTTGAATGAATAACTAGCGTACCGATCACCACTTCGTTGTCAGGGTTCACTTCGGCAGAAGTGACGGCAAAAGCTCTTCCTTGCTGCCTTGGAGGTTGTTGGTTGTCATTGAAAACCCTTGGATTAGGGCACTGATTTGCAAAATGACCCGGTTCGTTTCATTTGTAGCGTTGAACAATGCGTTGAGGTTCGAACGGAGCGTTCCTCTCCTCTGTCGCAGTCGTGGGTCTTTCTTGCCGACAGTTAACAGCTAGATGCCCTTATCTTCCACACTTGAAGAATTTTCTTGTCCCCTTAAGGCAATTTCCAGGGTGCTTCTTTCTGCACTTTTGGCAAGTGGGGTGTTGTATCCTCTTAGCACATTTGGATTTATCCATCAGACCACCAGAATTGAAGTCCAACGTACGCTTCTTGTCCCCATGATACCCTTGTGATTCGCCGATCTCCATTTTGACCTTGAGGGGACGTCGGACAATTTTCTCATAGCTGTCGAAGTCAAGGATCGCTAATTCTTTCCGCAAGCTACGCTTCAGCCCACCAAAAAAGCGGTCGACCTTGCATTCGGGGGTAACGAAAAAGCCGGAAGCGTATCGTGCAAGCCTTGTGAAGTTTTCCTCGTACGCTCCAACATATTCTTCATCTTTTTTCTTGAGGGAAAGGAAGTCCCTTTCCATCTTAATCCAGAGTGTGCGAGGAAAATATTTATCAAAAAACATCTTCCAGAAATCCTTCCATTCCAATGCCTCGATCTCCTCCTCCAGCTTCATATTTTTGATCAATGTCCACCAATGATCATCTTCACCCTCCATACGATAAGCCTCCAGGAGAACCTTCTCTTGTTCAGAACATTGGAGGATGGAGAATATCTTTTCAATGGAGTTGATCCATTGTTCAGTGATTGTGGGATCAGATGATCCACCAAAAGTAGGAGGCCTTTGTCTCATAAAGCTCTCGATAGCGACTTGTTCATTCTTAGGGGGGTTTGGACTTTCTTCTTGACCTGGGTTTCTATTCAATGCTTGAGTTATCTAAGAGATAAGCATGACAAAGTTCGTGATTCCCACTCCCATTGGATTGGGCATCTCATTAGTACATTCATTACACTGATCTTCACATCGGTTGTTAGCTCAAGACCTCCTATTACCGGCCATTGGCTGGAATAAAAGGAATGTTAGGGGTAACACATAAAGGGTAATCGAAAGACAAAAGTTGATGACTTATAAATAAACTTGTATTTCCTTACTCAAGAGTCTATTGGCTTCAATATAGGATTTTCATGATCTACTTTCTAACATATATTCGTAGGGAATTTTTTGTATTTCCCTTAATAAGGGTTCATACTAAGATTTTGAATTTATCAAAGCATATCCCTCGGGAGTGTCGTAACCAAAAGTGCCGCAGGGCCTGTTGTCGTGAACCAGTTCTTGTTCTAGTCTAGGTCAAAGTTGTGTTTTTGGGTTTTACCCCTAAGATACATTTGTGCCAGAGCCGCCTCTACCTGCTCGTATCTAGACAGGGATGTATTTTTATGATAAACCACATACTCAGTACTTACCAAAACATAGGGATGTTTTTATTATACTTAGTCTTGTATCTAAGGCTTTACTATGGTTTCCTAATCCAAAAAATAACTAAACCAATCCTCTTATACCAACTATGACAACCCTGCTTTTTATTACAACATAAACATGATTTATTACATAAAAATTCACTTGATTCAACAAAGAAGATTGAGAGGTTTAGTGTCTTTGGTTCTTAGGATCATTACATAAAATCTTAAAACATGAAATACAACATATTTATTGAAAAATTCATTTACATGACCACCATATTCCTTCGTACTTAGCATTGCATGGGATAACCTGAGGACATGCATAAGAAAAGGGTGAGCTATAAATCCCAATAAAGGAGTACAAATGGAATAACATGAGGAGTAAAATACATGTTAGACAATAGGAATATCAACAGCGCATAATAAAAACATTTAAATAAAGGCATGATAAAGCATTATAATCATAACATGGAAAGGTGGCAACAACACTTAACATGGAATTAGCATGAGCCAAGGCCCATTGCACATTGAGCATGAGTAAATCCTCATTGCACATAAAGCACGATTAAACCCTTGTTTCACTTTAATTATCATTATTCAACACTCATTTCACATGATGTATCATGATACTATACTTTACCCAATGCATTGGAGCGCTATAAGGGTGCACCCTTCTTAAACATTTCATTTCATGCATAAGTGTGCCACATGGATCACTAAACATAATCATTTATTCCATGATAAAGTAATATGGAATTCATACATGAAAAATTATAATAAATAATTAAATGTTCATAAAGGTGAATACCGTTGATGGAGAAATGGGCATGGTATTCACTACACAATGACATTGGATTAGAAAATCAGTGCGATTTTGGAAGCGTAATGGTGTGATGTAAAAATTCATAAAAATGGTTGATGATAGAGGAAGGGGTTCCTCATCATATTTAAATGTAATGGCAAGTAAGGAGGTCATATAGATACATGTCCCACCAATTTTAGTGGAATTTAGATTCATGATACAAAAGTATTGCTTGAATGTAAAATAGGAGAGAGAAGTTCCTTTCGGAATTTCAGCATAGTAACGGGTGTACTTGGGAGGCATTTAATGGGAGATAAAGGGGTATCCCACCATTAAAACATAAAGAGGGATGTATTAGGGAGGTTAGAAACCATACCCCAATATTCATAATTTAAATTAAATGGGAAAATAACTTAAAGAAAATTGGACAAAAATGAGAAAGGAAGAAAAAACCCTTACTTGGAAGTGTGCTTCCAAAGGCTAGAGAGAGGATTGTGAGAGCCTTCTTGGGAGCATGGGGAACCTTGGGATGATTCTAGAGAGAGTAGGGCAGAGGTTGTACGAACTCCAAAGGCTTTGAGTGAGGAGGAAGTGAGATCATGGGTGGGTTTATATAGGAAAGGTGAGGGAATTATTTATTATTTAGGTTTGGGACCCCTTATATTAAATTAATCCAAACCACCAACCATCCCATGTTTTTTGCCCATGGTTTTTGGAAAAGGGAATAGGAAAATAGTATTTTATAAGGCCAAGGTCCAAAATTCTTAGAATATTAGGGTTGCTTATGTGGAGGTGAGTCACACTCCCATGGAAATTAATTTAGAAAGACAAGGTGTCTAATAAGTCTTGAGGGGTCCATTAATGCTTTGAAAACTAAGCCAAAAAAACCCAAAATCAAATTATTTTAATGTTAAAATATATATTCACTGAAAATAAAGATTATAGTATTTTATTACGTCACTATTGGGTCATTATGATGTCATAAAACAGATTATATATTTAAACGGTATTTAATTTTTACTTAAAAATTTGACTGCCTCAGAAAATTATGAAAAATTCACCGTTCGATAATTTCGACATCCTGATTCCAAAAATAACAATTATTTTATCTAAATAATTTTTTAAATATGTTAATTTTCACTTTTAAAATAAAACCCGATGTTTATCCAAAATTCACGGGTTTTGACAAAAATGGCTTTCAAACCTTAATAAAAATTATATTTGCATTCATACAATTACATGATCATTTATATATAATAAAATTAATCTGATAATAATAAAAACAATAATTTATTAAAATATTATTAAATTCAAAAATCCCTTAATTTAATAAAATATATTTCTTAATTAAATAATAACTAAAAACACCATTAGTTCTTTAAAAACTATTTACAATGTATCAATAATGACAAGAAATTATATTCATTGTTATATACAAAAATAATTTACATGAACATAGTACTATCTATTAGTTACATACCCCCTTAAAACATCCGCATAAGACCTAAGGGTAAGGTGTGCAATGGTGAAAGACTCTTGGGGTGGCTCGGATAACATCGCTCGAGTGGTAATTTCTATCAACTTGCACTTCTCCCGTAGATGGTCTCATTCGAGCTTGACATGGTGAAGCTCAGCTTGGGCTTGGTCAAGAGCGATGCCCAAATATGCCACCTCTTTTCTGAGCTCCAATAAATGGGCTTTGTATGGGGAAATTCTACTGGATGAGTCCATCACTTCATTTGTCTATGTAAAATTGGATGTGTTAAAGCCCTATATTTATAGGAATCATGTGATCACTATTAAAAAGCTATAAAATTAATGGTCACAATTATTATCATAAAACCAATGAAGTTGACATTTTATAACAAAATTTTATATAAAGAGAAATTTAATAAGGTCAAGAGGAATTTTCCATTAATGAAACTTTGCGTCGTTACACATGATATATCATTTATAGTTCATCACATACACTGAGCCATAATAATAAGTTATTTATATATAATATATCTCATAGAAATAAACGTGAGATGATAAAACCCTTTCCATAAGTCTTAAATTTCTTTACAAACATTCAAACATCCTATATAATATGTATAAGTTTTTTTAAATATACCATTGAAGTATATTCTTATATATAATACCATATATGATTTTATTATGACTTTATATTACCTATTTATTAACAATTCTATGTTAATGTTTCATTTCATGTAATATCAGCTTTGTATTTTTAATATGTTCTAACTGGTTATTCTTTAACTTATTATATATATCATGATGTAATTATTCACATAATTTTAAAAAATATAAAAATATCATATATATATATATATTCAATAAATACATATTTATAATAATTTATAAAATATTGAGGTATAAAATGAAATACACCATTCATGGAGACAGTAGGTCATGCAAACACATGAACACTATTTCCATTTTCTTGTCATATTTTGATATAAATTAAATTAAATTTTATATATAGGTATTATAATTATAGTATAATTATTATTTCATATATTTAGAATATTTTCATTAAACCCATCATTAATACATACCTTTTAAAGTGTGAACGAATCACCTCGTTTTGGGGACGATGTAGTTTACACATCCACAAATTAAGTTATCATATTCCAAAAAAATGGAATGTGTGAAGATATGTATTATTTAATAGTTAGATAAGAATGAATAAAAAATATAATATATATATATATATATGAAATAAAAATTATAATTAGTTCATTATTCATATCCTTGAAAGGTGGTAATGGATGATCAAACGACATCAGTTCACTAAACGGTAGCTTTCTATACACATGAAATATGTTTGTGTGTCCCGTTTTATGGAAGAATGTGTGCGTGTAGGTAATAAATAAATTTTAAAAAATATAAATATATATAAGGTACAATGGTTATTATATAATAATTTAATAACAAAAATTTACTAGGTGGGGAATGAAATATAAAAAAAGTGTTTGTTGATGTCACATCTTCTTTTGGTAACTAGTTTTTTTTTCATCAATAAACTTAAATGGTTGGTTTTTATAAAATATTGGGTCATATATTATGTATATAGGGATTTTGGGATCTTATTTGGGTATGTTTCGGATGATACAAATGGATTGTTTTGTCCGAATAAGTAAGGGAGTGAGTGCCCATTAATAAGTGGGGGAAAGAACATAGTTGGCATTTTTAAAATAATCCTAGTTCCACCAATGTTGTTACAAACTAGGAGGCTTCCATAACACCAAATATTAGTTCAATAAATTTTTAAAGTCTATATATGTCCATCCAATGGGTTTTTTATAGGTATAGGGTCTTTTTTACACCTTATATTCTTGGTTTAGTGATTTAGTAAAATCATTTTTATATTAATCAATATATTTAATAAAAACATATTTCACTAATCAATTTGGTAAAAAATAATGTTGTCTATATTAAAAATTAAAAATTATTATTATTACATATATATAATCTATTTTTCCAATATATAATGATTGAAGAGGTAGAAATTAATTTTAAATTAATCCCACAGGCATAATGAGATGATGAGTTTTTATAGTGAAATATTTTATAAGTACAAAATGTTATTATATCCAATTTTATTATAAAATTGTTTTAAATGAACAATATTTGATTCATGGAGGTTAAATTTATTTTATTTTAATTTAAAAAATTAATACAAAATTAACTAAATAATAAAATTTGTTGAAAATGTTGTTTTAAATTCAAATACATTATTTTCTCATTATTAATAAAAAAATGAAACTTCACATAAAAATAAAAAAAATCACCCAACCATAATGTTGAAATTCTTATTTAAAAAATTGTGGTAATTTTATAATAAAATCTTTATATAATTTATTTAATTAATTATAAAAATTTTTGTGAAATATAAAGGCAGCAAACTGTATTTTGAAAAATATTACCTTTTATGGTTAGAATTGGATTTGTTCTTATATTATGACTAAAAATATATTTTATGAATGTGAAAAAAAATTTGTTGA
Organism: Viscum album; assembly: GCA_963277665.1. Lineage (NCBI taxonomy): Eukaryota > Viridiplantae > Streptophyta > Magnoliopsida > Santalales > Viscaceae > Viscum > Viscum album. Next base: position 686,382,200 of record OY728119.1, on the reverse strand, counting down.
ATATATAATATATAAATATTACTAGTATCATTCCCTAATAGAAATTAATTTATTTTATTAGGATAAAACACCTTTATGAGAACAAAAATAGTTTTTTATAGAAAAATTCTCTTCATATTCATTTGGTTCTTATATTAATTTATAATTAATTGGTAATCAATTAATTAATTATATATGTGTGTAAACCATATATTTCTACAATTTATAAATCTTATTAAAAACCTCCAATTTAATGGATTGGTTTTGTCATATTATATTAGATAATAATATTTTAATAATACATTGTTGTTCGGTAAAACTTAGTCTTGTGTGAAAAATAAGATATCGAAGGGACTCAACACTGAGTGTAACATAAGATGAACATAGTGTTGCCTATTCGAAAAGCTAGTCTATTTTTTGTGTGTTGATAAAGCATAAAATTGTGTTGCGTATAATGGAAGCATAACATAGTGTCATGTGGAATGAAATCCATTAGAGAAACACAATTTATTTGAATTTTTTTATTAAAACTCTTGGTGTTACATTAAAATACTAAATATTAATACCCATGTTAATAAGGTGCATTATTATTTAAAAATTCATGATGGATTATGACACCACAATTATAAAATCTTTTCTTGTAGCAGTGTTTTAATGGGTGGCCTCCTAGGATGTTTTGTAGAGTGTGTGTGATTGGGGAAAAAATACACTAAAAGAACTTGTGTTTGCCTATAGGGATATTCAATACAATGATAAGTGACCCCTGTGGGTAATAGAATTTGGTGTGTTGTAAAGTTAGCCAAGATATATGGGGATACCCATGGGTTTAGGTGATAAGGCTCCTGTATCAATGAGGTCAGTTAATGAAATTGATCATGTGAAGAATATATCACATGTTTTGTAGCCCATGTACACTCCATATATTTGGTAGTACATAGTGTTAGTAATTTTATGCAGTGAGAAAAATTAATTATAAAAATAAAATTATTCCCATGTGTTTTTTAAATCATTTATTTTATAGTACATGATTTTATAATTTATTAATAATTTTAGGTTAAATAGTTTTTCTTGTTAAATTATATACACCAATTAGTTTATGGTCTATACATGTTATGTTCTATATGTGGACCAATAACTAGACATTCCATGTAATTTATATATGAAAGTGATTAATTTATATAGAAATTAAATCCATGAAATTATGATACTAAAAATTTATATTATACTCCAAGTGAATGAAAATTACAAGGACCATGATTTGGAGATTGGGTGGGTAAAAATATTTTTTCTTTTACATACACATGTTTAGTCGGTCAATTTTACATAAAATAAAAATTTTTTATTTTTGAAAATAATTATTAATGATGTAAATTTTTGGATGGTTGGGATTTTATTAAGAAATATTGAATTAATTATTTAATTTGATAATTAATTGGACGAATTTTAGGCCTTTATCATAACTAAAAAATGTTTTTGAGTAATTTCTATGAAAATTGAAAATTTGTATTCATTTTATCTATGTGACTGATTATCTTCTTAGACCGGATAAGTGTATTTAATTGGTTTCATTTAATTTATTTTTATTATTATTACAATAAATGTATGACATGAATTCCATCCCCTATCTCATAATTTAGATGCATTCATGCCTATGGTTTTATTTATGTAAACCCCATTAAAAGTCATTTGGATTACTTCACATGAATATGAATAAATCTTGTGCAATGAATAGATCTCTCGGGTGAGTAGAGGTGCGTCATGTACGGATATGAGGAAGAATGATGGTAGGTATTTTAGTCTTTTTAACCTAGAAAAAGATTTATTTACCTAAGAGTACAATATAGAGTGTACACCCAAGGGTCGATCTCTCAAGGAGGCCGCACTTAACACACTGTCTTTCAATTTCCACTATTATTATCTATCTAATATAAACCTAACTTATAACATATATTTGGGGGGATTTAAAATTCTTTATATGTAAATATTATAAATATAAATTCAAAGGAAAAAATATAATGAATTTTGAAGATGAAATGAAAGAAATTATTCTTGGGAGGTTCACTAGGATTGAAATCCTCATTCAAAAAGGATCTCAATATTCAACTCAATAGGGTATTCAAAACCTATGACACATCAACTTCTTTTTTAAATGTGATTACCACATATCGAGACCTCTTCATACAGTGAAATACTCTTCTAAACAAAACCTATGAGCCCTTTTTTCTGACCATCACTATTCATGATGTACTCCATCGTATGTATGACTTATATACTATAGAGAAGGATTATTTACAACCGAGAAGAAGAAATTGGTGGTAGATAAATTTTGGAGACTGCTCACCACAAATGAATTAACCCCCATTGAAATTCTTATAATAGAAGAAAATAGTTTGAAATTAAAGGACAATGAAACTCAATAAATCTAGAATTCCCTACCCTGAATTAGCACTGAGATGAGCTCTCCGTTTTTATGGAGTTGAAAAAGAAACATGGTGGGAGAACACATAAAAGAATTGAAATGGAAGAATTTTGATATGAAGAAGAATTCTAATGTATTAAAATTGAAAATAATTACAAAATTTAAAATACTAAAATGATACAAAGTAACCAACAATGGATATCCCCAAGTTTTCACCCTTTGAAATGAATATGGGATACATATTTATTTAGAGATGGAGTGAAGGAATTCAGTACAATGTACACTTCCAAATGTTTCCACATGGAAGAAAAATTCAATGGTATAATTTGTAATATGTGTCTTCATGAATTTTGTTCCCTAATGTCTCTTCTGTTCACCCTAAAATTTTCAAAATTATTGTATACAATATGAGAGAGTTATGACAGTTTTACTATTAGACATTAATTATGTCCATGTGCCTCATCAGATTCTTACTCTACACATTCCCATTCTATTGTGACCATCAATCTAGTAGACTAACGCATTGAGTCTTTAATGAGTGTTGTTCCAATATTATGTTCAAAACCCTATACAAAATTTGTGACATTTAAGACTAGTGGTTCAGATTTTATGTGTTAGATACTGAATTTAATGATTTCTGTCTAATGATTCCATTCATATTCCACATGTATTAACCATTCAAAGTACTCCTTAATGATTTTATTTAGACATTAAAATCATTGAGGATTATCCCCAAGGAATACTAAATCATATCCAGCTCAAATCATTCAATTGGGACATGTTAAACTGTATTTATGCCTCAATTACAGAGGTGGATTCCACTCTACTAGATAGAACAACTTTTCACAAAGAATTGTTTATCAGGGACTCCAAATTTACAAATAAAGACTTATACTAATTGAAAAATATGTATAAAAATAATATGGGTAACCTAAAAAATTACCAAATGTTTTGGATCAATAATAAATGAGATTTCTTTGAAATATAGAAGAGACAAAAAAATATTTAAAATTCCCCAAATATGCCATTTTTGAATTTAAACTCAAAATAACATAAAAACCAAAAAATTGTTACAATATTCCATTAGAAAACACTATCATGTGATTATAAAAATTGAATTACTATATAAAAATGTGATAATGGAAGCATAATAACTCACCCACACATAGCAATTAATCTCCTAAGCAGTCATCATATATCCATATAAAAATATATACAATAATCAAAAGTGATAAGTCATCGATGATCTTTTTCTAAACAAAAATTAAATCATGTATCGTATATGAAACTAAGTTCCTTATATTTGTTATTTCTCATATTTATATTTATTCATACTCATAAATCTATCCATGGTCCAATCAAAACCTATCGCACCTTGAATTTTATGTCACTATTCACTCAAGGGGAATAGAATTTGGAGTTATTCTAATACTTAAAAATTTCTTGTATCACCATAGGCTTGTGAAAATTATAGTTTCTATATACAATGAAACATGAAATTTTATTTCATAATAAAGACTTTTTAATTTTAATACTTTGACTTAGGGTTGTAGGGAAAATGATTAAAAATTTAAGGTTGTGAAGAAGAGGTTTGACTCTTTAGTACTATTCATGAATAACCAAGTTGAAACAGTGGATGGACCACACTCAATTCACCATGAAAATGTGAAACACACACCACACATTTTTTAACATGGTACATGAGCCAAGAAATTACTACAATGAATTACATCAACTAAGTTGTCCCCTTTTTCCTTTTTTGAGCTTCAGAAAGGCAAAAATTTATTTTATTTTTTTATTATTTTTTTCATGGAGGATGAGCTAAAAATTGAAAATAATGAAATGACTGAAAAATCATGACCACTTTTTTTGAGAGGTAAACGAGTCATAAAATAATTTCCAATGAGTAATTCAAGATCATAACTATTTTTTTTATTTTTTAGTGGACTCGAATAAAACAAATAATGTATAATGAAATGATTAACTAATACCAAATCTATCATTATCCACTGTACAAAATGTTTACATTCACCTCACATCAACAAAAATTGAAACACATCCCAAATAACAAACACTAAGGGCCCTTACCAATCATAAAAATTGAAATATCCATGAAATAAACTAAGTGTGCAGGTATGTAAGGAAAAATCAGCTTGTAATATTGCTTGAACTTATAAGGTAATTCATTGAATCTAAAGGTTAATGAATGATATATTTTAAGGTGGGTATCAATATAATATGTGGCTATCCAAGTTATTGCCCCAATCATATAAAAAACATTCCATGAAATCAAAATCCTTTGAAAAATAAAAATCACAAATTATGGTTCTCACCCAAAATCCATGATTCTCTCAAGAATGTGTGTGTACTGGAATAAAAATTTCCAAATGGTTCAGAATACCTCACAGGATAAGAAATATATTTTGAGATAACATTTCATGGGAATAGATTTAATAAATTTTTTAAACTCATAAAATGAATGAAAATCCAATTTAAGGGAAAAAAAATTTATCAACAATCATTTTAAATCCATTTCCTTAAAAAGCACTCAAATTCTCCCAAAATCAATTCAACTATTAAAAGTGATAAGAATATTCATTTCAGAGGAAGGATCATAAAAATACGAAGAAAATAAAAAACACAGACAAGGACAACTAACATATCAACACTCCCCCCCCCCCCCATGCCCCTATACATAAATTTTACTAACCTCTCATTTTATCCCAACAAAATAAAAATAAGGGCAAAAAAACAAAAGATAAAGAAAGATAAATCATGCATTTATTTTATAGTGGAAGATTCCATTTAATATCCATGATACTTCTATTAAACATAGAAATCGTAAAATAGTGAAAATATATGAAAAATATAGAGGAAGGGGATTGAAAGGGGATAATGCCCAGTTCGAACCCCAAATGGGTGCTAGGTTTTAACAGCCCCCAATCAGGTAGTTCTAATGGTTTAACCCCAATCTGACGGTGGATAGAGTTTCTTGTATATAAAATAACACATATTAATTCTCCCAACATCCATCAATTTATCACGTTACTGACAACCCCCATTAAAAATAGAGGCATACCCAACACCTACGTTATATGTTAAAGAAAAATTTAGATCATGAGGGGGAGGGAAAATAATGTAGTGGTGCTCCCAGATTTGTTCTGCTCATGGAGTGGTGTCCATAGGTGGTGAATGTATTAAAATATGATGTGGCTTCTCTTTTGGTTGAGGGTTAAAAAATTATTCCTCAATGAATTATTCTTTTTTTTCATTTTCACTAGTGTACAGCTCAACAAGCTACTCTATTCTCTCCCCATCAAGTGAAACTCCTTCATCTTTTTCATCTAGGTCCAATAGTAGTGGTACTGAATCTAAAAAATAAAAATATTGGAGATCATATTTCAATTCAAAATCAATAATTTTAGAAGGAAAATATATCAAATAAATTAAATCTCTCTCAAAATTTTCAGTCTCATGATCGTTTTCTCCTAGAAGGGATGTTTGGAATGCATTTTTTGAGTTGGAAGTGGATAATCAAGTTTCTCATCAACCTCGCCAATGTATTCTTAAAATTTAGGATGAATATGAAAATAATTATCCTTATATTTACTTTTTTTTCATTCAATCCATATTACATATGTTCTTCAACTTTGGTGGCCAGAAATGAAAACATATTGTATTCTTTTTCAAGAACATTGAAATTTTATTAAAGAATTGTGGAGTTTTGTTCCATTTAGATATTTATTTTGTATTCCTTTATATATGCACCATAAAATATTTCGATAGGAGTATAGTTATAGTATTCTCAATAAAAATCATCCATGTTATAATATATGAAATATATTTCATCAAGAAATTTTTTTAGTTTTTTTTTGAAATATTTTATTTTTTAGGCTTTTAAGAAAAATAATGTGTGATATCACTTGGAATCCCAAGAAATAGTTCCAAATTTATGGAAAGTATTTTAATAATATTATCATAGTCAGTATTTTTTATACCTAAGAGTGTAATATAGAGTTCTCACCTAGGGGTTGGTCTCTCGAGGAGGCCCCTCACAATAGACCATCTATCCACTATCACAATTATTATATATCTAATTGAAAAATGACATATATAACTTATGTGGGGAAGATTGGAAATTCATGAAATATAAATATTATAATTATATGTGAAATTAAAAAAAAATATAATGATGTTATAAGAATAAATTAAGGTAATTGTTCATCGGAGGTTCACGGGGATTGAAGTGATCATTAAAAAAATTTCTCAATATTCAACTCAATGAGGTGATCAAGACCTATCAAACATCAGATTATTTTTTTAAATGTAATTTCCATATAACTAGACCTCTGTATATAGAAAATCATATCCTTAAAATTATCTAATATACATATTTTCCAACCATCACTAACGGAGCCGTTCTCCATGGTATTTAAGAAATAGACAGTGAAGGGAATAATGATTGAGAAATGGGAAGAAGCACTCAATGGCAGTAAAAATGGGTCAACCACTCGCCATAATTTATTTATCCAGTGCCAAAATTATCATAATATAATAAATAGTTTTATATTAAAGCACAATTAAACTCAATCAATCCATCATTCCCTCCCTTGAAAAAGTGTGGAGATTAACTATCCATTTTTATTGGAGTTGAGATGGGTACACAGTGGGAGAACACGTAAAAAATGAAATAGAATAATTGAGATATGAAGAAAAACATATAATATATTAAAAATAAAAATTTATTAAAAAATGTAAAATAATAAAAATGTACGGAAAATTCCAACAATGGCAATACAAATTTTTTTGCATTTTCAAATGAATATGGGATACAAAATTATAGGTAGTAGTGATGAAAGAATTCACTCCCAAATACTCCTCCAAATGATTCTATGTAGATGACCCATTAAATTTATGAATTTTTAATATGTTTTTCCATGATGTTTGTTCCTGAATGTGTCTTAGTTCACCCCCAACATTTCAACATCATTGACTATAAAATGAAAGAGTTATTTTTTCTTAACTATGAGATATTAATTTTGTCCATCTGTCTCATGAGATTATAATTCTTCAAATTTCCATTCCATTATGACCTTTCATCTAGAAGATTCATGCATTACATACTTAATGAAATTAGTTCTATAATACCTTTCTAAACCCTCCAAATAATTTGACATAATTTGGGCATGTCGATCAGATGGTATGAATTAAATAATCAATGTAATTGTTTCGTCCTAATGAGATCTTTCATATTCAACATGTATTAACCATTCAATGAATTCCATAATGATATTATTTTGAGTTGAGAATATTTAAGGATTCACCCCATGGAATCTTATATCATATCCAGCAAGAATAAATTAATTCAAATAAGATAAATTGCATTTCACACTCAATTATGGATGTGGGCCCCACTCTACGAGACAAAAAACATTCTCACAAAGAATTATTTAATTGGGCTTCTGTATGTCTGAATCAAGACATGGACTAGTTGAAAAAGATGAATCCAAAAATTATGGGTCACCTAAAAAATTAATTTCATTATTTAAATAAATAATTAAATATATATTCATGAAATACAAAAGTGATTAAAAACAGTTAAAATACCCAAAATTAGCCATTTTTTAATTTAAGATCAAAATTACACAGAAACCAAAAAATGTGAAAACATCCCAATAACTAAAAATGTGGTGGGATTATAAAATTCTTAACAATAGTATTAAATATTTTATATTTATAGATTACTCACATAACCAATCCATGAAGATCAAAAGATCATATGTGGAATATTACAGCTTGAGTGAGTGCATGTTCAAAGAGTTATTATCTTAGTGTTAGAGTTGCTTTATCATCCACTATAATACCTAATTGTAAGATAAATTACATGTTAATACCACCCTATATATTTCTTTCTAATAGTTTCATGGTCAGATATTTATTTGAAATGATTTCTTTCACATTAAATAATTGAATTTACATGTAATTTGAGGTGGAATTAAATTATTGGAATACATTTAATTTTATAAATATATGGTTTATCACTTAATTAAATACACCTAATATGAATGTAATAAATATAAAATGGCTTATTAACACATACAAATAAAATTCCTCAAAATGTAAACTTTATAGATGATTCCTTCTAATAATATGGTCAAAACAAACAATTAGTCCAAAGTAGTTGACCATCCTTATTAGGAAATTTAAAAATGTTATTTTTGGTATAATTAACATAGATCATATAATGTGTATGTCACCTTCATGAAAAAATGTGATGCTATTAGGAAAAAAGTGAGGAAATCTTTATATGAGATTTCATGAATTTCTATTCAACTCAATAGATCATGGAGCTATGATTTAATTTGATTTGTATGTTATTTATACCTCAATATATTAAAATATCTAGTTAAAACTTTATTTTGGTTATGAGGAGGGATATATGGATCCTTTATACTAGAACAACCATGTTAATATGATATTATGAATCCAATTATTAAGGATATTATGTTTCTGAAAATTAATGTGAGATTAATAAAATAATAAATTTCTTATTATTATCTAATTTAATAATAATAATAATGTACTAAAATAAACAATCTTAATTATTTAAAAAATGGGAATCCAAATGGATTTGATTATATCACTATGATTCATTTTATATGTGGATAACCTTACCACCCTCTAAGAGTTCCTTGAATTTTATATGTTCCTTAGGGTTATAGTATTCAATAAATTTAAATTATATGTTCTCAGAACCACACTTCTATAGTTGTTTTCTAAAGAATCTAGTGATGAATAAGTATCTCTCTACCTGAAGTGGGTGTATGATGTTATGGATTTCCAATATTTCATGTTATCCTCCACATCTATTAATATTTGACAATAATAAGAGTATATGGATGTTTCTAGAATTATTTATCACATTTGGTATCTCTGTTAATAAACATTTATATAACAGACATGTGAGATATATAACGAACTATTAGTATTAATTAATAGAGAGTAGGTTCTACATAGACCACTTGTATTTAATATGAATGGCTAAATAGATTATTATGAATTATTTGTATTTTAGATCCCTGGTGAGTAGTGCACATATCTCATTCTTTAATCCCTACCTAAATTATTTTTTACATTATTTTATAATTATAACCTAAAAATTACTTACAAGACTATTTCAAAAAAACATACTCTTATTCTCAGTCTGATAACTACATTAGTCATAAAATACATGTTATGCTCATTGTGAATAAAAAATGAAAAACAAGAAAAAATTCCCTAACAATCATTCTTTGTCTAAGGATCCTAATCACAATCCTTCTAATAATTATAATATCCAATGATAAACAAATGAATAAAATTCTATACATTTTTTATGTTGTAATATAGTCCGATGGAAGAATAAATTCACCCAGAAGAAGAAACATGAATCTTTATATTTTTTAGCTATTGAGAGAAATATTTCAATATCTTCATGTGGTGTATTATATAAAATTTGTATTTTTTTCATATTTATTCAAATTCTGAAACAATGTAGATTATAAAAAATTTCTAGAGGATAGGTTGATCATTTTGATGATAATAGAGTATGAATTACTATTCTATGTAATGTATATTACCTATTTATATTTCCAGTGAGAATTAATTTTATTTTTAATGTTTTTTATTTTCATCCAACTACTACCAAAAACATAATTTTTGTCCCCTGTTTACAATAAAAAAATTATCATCTTGTCCAAAATAATATTTTTTTTATTTTATAAATATATCATAATCAATGGTATGATTATTTTAAATAAAATTCCTTTTGTACTAAATTCTGAGAATACTATTTCGGAAATTCATACTAAATCATGTTCTCATTTCTAATTTAAAACCGAGTTGTTGTATCACTATCTTTTTCATATAATAAATAATTATCTGACATATCTATAATTATATGATTATTAAGATTGTTTATAGGTTAAACCACATGAAATATGGAATGATTCATTACATAAAAAGATTATCAAGAAACCATGTAGTTTAAAATGTGAAAGAGACATATAGATTATATATTTAGTGTACACTAATATGTGTGGAAATTTTATAGTAGATGATTGAGGTGTATATTCTTGCATTAAATGTTTTAATTATGACTTGAGTAAATATGGATATATATTATTAATGAGGTATAAGTTTGATTCTATTAGGAAATTAAAATAATTTTAGAATGAATTAAAGAATCAAATTGGGTAGAAGATGGGGAATATATAATCTAATTGAGTTTATAAATATCATAACTAAGAGTTTATTGACATTCTAAATGATTTTTGATTTTATCTCCACTCACTCCAACTTTTACACAATAGTAGAATGGTTGTTTTGAAAGGAGAATTCATACAATTCACAACATGTTTATTTATATGATGATACATTTCGATATTAAATTATTCTATTGGGGTTATATATTATAAACTATATCAAAAATTCTAAACTGGGTACCAAGTAGTATGGAAAATATAATACCATATTAATTAATTCCTCGAATGAAATACATTTTTTTCCATATACACCTCTATTGGGATACGAATCATTTGTGAATGCCATTTGAATAAAAAAAGATCACCAAGTAGGATAGAGGTTATCACTCTTGGGTATCCTAAGGAAACATGGGGTTAAAATTTTTAAAATTCCTCATGTAAGAGGGTGATTGTCTAATTAAAATATGTATTCCTAGAGTGGCAGATTATCGTCATTAAGGATAGTGGGATGATGATTAAAATTAATGAATTTTATTCTTAAGATTCAAAAGTATCGGTATTGGAATAGATTTCCTAGGTCCCCATGGGAGTTTTTGTTCCTAAAATATAATAACTATTTAAGAGCACTAAAGAAGATAGAGAACTTGAAATATAGGATTTTTAGTCCTTGAATATGGTGACTCATTATTGATTTATAGTAATGATCCTTCTTCCTAAAAGAAAGATGTATATATCTTAGATGTTGTGATATATCAATAATCCATGAATTCTATGATTGATTATTTGTATCAAGACTTGTTTGGGTTCTAGTTAATACCCAATGTCACAACCCTGTTATTTATTCACTTCTATTATTTTGTTTTTAAATATTCAATGTGTTTCATTATCGTGTTTCTGGTGACCCGGATTTAAATTTTGGGTTTCAATTTCTTTTTCCTCTATTTAATGGTTTAAGTGAATGGTTATGGAGTAATTATGCAGCCTCCTAATATTATGATTCATTTCAATTCATTTTTAAAATTCATGGTTTGATTTTCATAGCTTTAGTAGGGATTGAATCAAACATTGCATATCCTATGAGAATCCTTGTGGGTATTTGGGTGTCTCAATTTGAGGAAGAATGAACTAAGAACAATTAACCAAATCATGGGGAAGGTGTGAGTATGGTTCTAGTATTTTTTATAGAAGCATGATGCATTTTTGGTTTATTTCTTCTTAATCCATGTGTCCTAACCGTGAAGGTGACCAGTGTGTCCAGTGAAGGGGAGCATATTTGGCCCTCGATTTGGGAAATTATGTTTCCTAACTATTCATAGTATCTAGTTCCTTAAAAATGAGATTGTTCCCATCTAAAATTATTATGTTTTAACACTAAAACTACCATTTTTTTCTCATCTTATATCGTGTAACTCAAATGTATATTCCCCCATCTTCCCCAATACCTCCCTCTTCTCTCAATGGTGAATCTAAGTAAATTTATATGTATTTTGGGTTGGTTTATTGATGTATTTTCCTTTTTTATTCCTCTTCTTCCTTTTTATCCCATTTTCTCATAGTTTCATTTCCTAAAATTCTCTCTTGGTTCTAGAATTGGTGTTCTTTTCAAATTAAATTGGGTTTCTTTTCATTTTAATGTTCCTTGTGGGTGTTATTACTTCTTCAGACTCCTATGGTGTTTTTTCAAGATATAGTCATGGATGTTCTTTTGGTTTGAGGAAGGTTTACCAATTAATATTCCCTACAACATTTAGAACCATCGATTTAAATTTTATTTACCTTCCATGGATATTAAATATTGATGTATGATTTTTAAAGTAAATTTTTAATGTAAAATGAGGTTATTTAATCTTATATTCAATTATAAGAAATGGTTTGGTTCTATTTATCATGAAAAGTGTATGATAAAATTATTGGTTGTATCTTGTAAATATGTTTTGGATATCACATTTCAGTTTGGATATCTCAAAAGGGTTTTCATGTGGATTTTAGGATTTGAATGTTGTGTATGTTTTTCTCACTGAGAAATGGTTCGACATATGGAGGTTATGAGAGGACCGATTAGAAATTTTAAAACTATTTCATTGGTAACCCTGCATGGAATGAGTCTCATTCCATTTTTTGTGACAAGTGGAGGGAGTTTCCTAATCTTGGGACATCCCTCATGTGTTGTTGGTTTGAAGGAAGTGGATCATTCCTTGGGGTGGCTAGGGTGGTTTTAGTTTGTGTGAAAAATGTGATGTCTTGTATGTACGGTTCATTATCTTATAATTTTTTAGAACAACCCAATATTAACATGAAATGGAAACCTAGAATAGGTATCATGAATTCTTATAATACTTTCTTCACCAGTTTAGGATTCTATTGTGGCTAGTAGCCCTTATTCGGGCCTTGCTCTGCTTTGGGATTGTGCCCCTCGGTTTGGCCCAAATTGGTAGGACTGAGAGTTTAAGCTGGTAATGGCATCATGTTAGGTGTACCTATGTGATGAATCAGTATTTATCATTTGTTCTAGATTTCCTCTAAGTTTCTAAGTATTCACATGTTCTCTTCCAAAGTATGATTATTTACAATGAATAATCCAGGTATTTTTCATAGTATGGTAACAGTATTATTGTTATCCATTTATCTAATCATGTAATAAAGGAATAAACTTCTTTTTGTGGTAATAATTTGGATAAAATGAATAATATATCATATTTTATGGTTTCATGGAATATTGATTTGAACTTAAATTGTACACCCCCTTTCCCTTGGTAGAAAAATTTCTCATTTCAAATATTAGTATATTTACACTTACCTAAAAGGTAAATCTATTCCTTTAAAAAATATGTTTGTCTAAAATTATGAGTGTAATGGTTTGTTATTTGTTTTTATATTGAAATTTTAATAAAACATACATTCATATTTAAATAATGTACTTTAAACATAAAATTGATCATTCTTTTTTTAAAGGGAATGCATTGAGGATAGAATTTTCAGGAACACATACATTGTTTTATTACCCATCCCTATACCAATTTCTTAATTTTATCTTTTGGTGTAGGTTCCTGAATGGTTTTGATCACCATGAGTAAAGTTGGTTTTTAGGATTAGATAGTGATTTTTTGGGTCACATGGATATTTAGTGATCGATAGGTTTGGATTAGATTCGATGTTCGAATTTGATGTATTTTTATCTTATGTATATATGTTGTTCAGTTGTTCAGTTTATATATTCTTGGATTTCTCTATTTACTTCCTCTTTTTTTATTCCTATCGGTAGAAATCATTCTTCTTGGGTATCACAGATTCCCATGGCTCTTTTCTCCATCCCTAGAGGATCTAGAATACCTCTCAGACATTATAGAAGACCAACCCAGGTGACCTGCTTAGGGTCGAACATGGGTGGTTCATGAATAAATAGTATCAAAGGAGATTTTTCATAAGACCATGATTTTAAATAAGCAATTATTATTTGGGATTTTGAGGTAGATAGAGTATGACTATTTAAAATTATGGTGTATGTATGAGGATGTGTCTACAAAACACTTTATGTGTTGAACCATGGGATACCATGGTAAGTTTGGTTTGTTTGGGTTTGTTTGGTTCTTGTGGGACTTTTAGTGTATGGGAAATGAAGTGGAGGTTAGTCCAGTGTACATATTGAGCTCACAGGGTCTAGAACGACATGTGGAGAAAAGGACATGGTCTTGAAAGAACCTATATGATGGTGACATGATTAGAATATGGCTACCAATAGTATGACCAAGTCACCCATTGAAACTAGTTACCCCCTTAATGGGATTCTTTATTGTCTTATTGATTTTGGGGTCATTTTGAAAAAATTATTTTGAAATTTTGAAAACTGGATTTCAAGAGTTAATGATTTGGTTTTTAAAAATAGGAATTGATTTTTTTAATTTATTTTAAATACGTTTTTTTAAATATGTTTTTATATAAAATGATCCTTAAGTAAATTATATTTTAAATTTAATTATTATTATGAAAAGAGTCTTGTTTAAGGATGATGAAAATGGTTAGAATGGTACGGAATGAATTTTTGGATTGAATTCATATATTTTTTTGTGAGGAATGAAATAGATTAGAGTGTAGAGTTTTGGAATTTTTTTTGATGTTGTGTTTAGTGGGATTTTGAAAATTGTTATTGAAATTTGAGAATATGTTTTATTTTTTGGACATTTTTTTTCTTTCGCTGTGTTTTTGATGTTGAGATTGTTTTTTTTGAGTTTTTTTCTTTATTATTGTTTCTTGTATGCCCCCATAAAGGATTATATGTGTATTCATTGTGAATCTATGAGTATTTCACCATTATTTGAACTTATTGTTGATAAACCAAGGTAATTCCTTCTTGAGTTTTGTATGTATAACTATCCTCTCTTTTATAGACAATAGAATAATTTAGAAGGGAAAGAGTGGATGAAGATAGTAGAAATGAATTTTTGGTTCCTCAAGTTACTATTGTTATTGAAGGTGAAGTTTTCATCATTTATACTCAAAGGCCCATGATAAAAGTGGTACAATTCTACCATTGGGAATAATCCTTGAGAAGGCCTTTCATGGAAATTGTTTATGTGTTCATTCATCAAATAGTACTTCTATAAGGTAGTTAATGAGAAGAAGGTGGTAGAGATGTTCTACGTTCATTAAGGTGTTGGATTTATCTTGGAGTTTTTTCATTGTTTTGTGGATCTAGTTACTTATCTTTTGTAGCGGGAAATAGAATAATCCTTAAAGGAAAAACATTTTGAAAATGGGATTCATCCTTATTTACAGCTGAAGGTGTCAATGATTTTTCCTAACCCCATTACAGAAGTGTTGAGGAAAGCTCTCCATGTTAAATGTTGTTAAAATACGTGTTTGAGGAAACCAACCTTCCTCAAGTCTCTAGAAGCAGTTAAAAGAATAATTGTAAGTGGATTTTAAATTGACTTCAATTTGGTGTTTTTGGTCAGGGATACAATATTTTGACTTTTATTTTGTCTCTTTATCCAATGAAAAAGACCCTAATGAGTCACTATTTAGAAATTCCATGTCACAAGAAGTCATCATGTCCAAATTATCTAAGAATATGTGGCACCTTTGGATACATAGTTCACGTGAAATGGTTCAATCAAGGTTTTAATAATAAGTGACCTATATCCATATCCATTCTTTCTGAAGTCACCTAATCCAATTTAAAGATGTATGTTACTGATTTGTCGATGGTTTTAAGTACCTTTATGATGTTATCATTTCTCTATTATAATGATGTTTACATTTATTTTTTTCTTTTGTGTTAATTTTATAATTTCAATTTTTAATCTCATAAGAACCCCTATTTGAATAAAATGATTCCTTTTGGAAATTTTTTATTTTTTTTTATTTTGGATGGAGGTGTGTCATGTTGCGTCCCTTGATTCTACCGCTTCTTATTTGATGTGAAATAAAATTATGTGAGCGAATCTTCAGAATTTATGCTTTTGAAGAAGTGTCTTGTTGGAGTGAAGTGAGTCTCATGGAATGTCATGTTTTGTTTGGTTATTTTTTGGGATGTGTGTGGTTGTTCTATTTTAGAGTTTTGGTGTTTGGTGGGTGATGTTGGTTGGGCACTAGACTAAAATTAACAATTGGTGATGATTCCATTATATCCTCCCAAGATTAAAATATGTTTTTGTTTTTGGGGTAAGCTCAATAAGAGGTGGTTTATTTTGGATTTTTTTGATTATGTATATTTTCTGTCTAAGTCGATTTTGGGATTTTTGGAGTACAGCTTACGGTTTTGTTTTCAGTGAGAATGTAGATATAGTAGTTTGAATTTTACATCATTGTTTATAAGTGGTAAGGGTTTTATTTTGTTTTAGGTACAAGTGTCTGTTTTCTTCTTGTTGGTAGTTAAGACACCCTATAGTTTGTGAAATTTTATTTTGTGTGTAGTGGGAATTTTTATTTTAAATGATCATTTAGAAACATTGAGGCTTTTGATGGAATAACTCTTATTGGTGGGGAGAATTTTCACACCATGGTTTTTTTATTAGTTTCGTTTATCCTTTTTACCTTGAATTACCTTTTTATATATGGATTCCCCATATTTAAATCTTTATTTTTAGGAATTTTTTACTTTATTTCAAATTTTAGGTGCACGGTTAAGTGGTAATCATGAAGCATCCTAATGTTGCTATTCATTTTAATTAATATTGAAATTTAATGGCTTGAGTTTCACATCTTCAGCATGGTTTTATCCAATCTATGTGGCTCCTAGGAGAAATTCTATTCGTCTTTGGATTTCAATAGTCAAGGGAACCTGACTTTATAATAGTTATCCAAACCATACGGAAGGCATGAACATGGTTCTGCAATTTTTGGAAAAATAATGCCACATAGTCAATACATATTTTCTAAAACTTTTTGTCCAAACCATGGGAGTTCCATGTGGGTTTAGTGAAGGGGTGCACGGTAGGAAGATAATTTTTTAAACAATTCTTCCTAAATTTTCACACTTCTTGATTCATTAAAAATAAAATTTTACCCTTCTTTACTTATTGTCTACTAACCCCAAACTCATTTTCCCCCACCTATTATATCATGAAACTCATTGGGTGATCCTCCCTTATACCCCATTGACTCTATTTTGTCTGAATGGTGAATCCAAGTGGATTTGTTTCATATGTTGGGTTGAATTATCATGGAAATATCATTCCTTATTCATCCTCTGCCATTTTCTTCCAATTTATCATATGCTACATTCCTTCTTTGGCCTCCTCGTTCTGGGGTTCATGATTATTATTTTTAAATTGGGGTTTATTCCTTTTTTTGTTCCTTTTGGGTGTTATTTTTTCATCCAACCCCCATGGTTTTTTTTTAGTTTTCATCATGGAAGCACCTATTGTACGAGGTAGGTTTCCATTTTAAATTTCCCTTTAAATTAAGCTATCATTTGTTGCTTATTTTTCAAAACCTTCTATGTATATTACTAAGAGATATTTGACATTTAGAGTAAATGTTTTGTCTCTCATCACAAATGAAGTTATTTACTCTTTTTTTAAATTGTAGGAAATTGTTTTGTAGCATTTTTCTGGCCAGATATCTAATTAAATGACAGATTGGTTGTTTGAAAAATTTTATGTACTATAAATAGCGGTTTGAATCTCTCATAAGGGTTTTAAAATGAATTTATTATTTTAAAAGTGGTTTTTGTTTGGTTATTTGAGAAATGTTTTGACATGTGGATGATATGTGAGGCCCAGTTGGAATGTTTGAAATGGTTTCATTAGAAAATCCTCTATAGAATGAGTCAAGTTCCTTTTTTTGACAAGTGGATGGAGTGTCATCAGCTTGGGACTTTCCTTATGTGATTATGGTTCGAAAGAAAGGAATCATTCCTTGCGGTGGCTGGGGTGTTTCCAATTTTTGGGATACATTTGATTCCTTGTATATATTGTTCCTTACTTGGTTTTTTTTCTGTACAAACAATTGTGAACATGATGTTGGATATTTTCATTATAAGGCCCCAGCCTTAAACCTTACTTAATATTGAATTAAAATAATAATTCACTTTGAGGATCTTTTCAGGTTTAGAGTTTTATGGAATTAGAACATAACTATTACATCTCAAAAGATTACAAAGTAGTCACTTCTACTAACTCTCCATAAAATAAAAACTCTTAAAAAGAAAGATGTCTAGATTCCATGTTTTAGATAGCATGAAATTCCCTTGATCCCATCCTTGACCTTATTCTACTTTAAGTCCTGTGAAAAACATTTCGAAAAACTTGGGGTGAGCATAAAAAGCTCAGTAAGGGATACAAAAAGAATGAAAACTGTTAGTTTTTCAAACATCAAGTAAACCATGTATACTATATCAAAGTAATACCTTCACCTTCATGAAGTAGTTAAATAAATATTCACTGAATAAAGTATCATTACTTACCTTTTTGTAACCAAAGGATTACCATAAAACCCATATAAAGAACACATAGAATATATAAAGGTAACTTGGGACATAAACATACTTAAGTGGAATAACCATACGGTTGACTTCCACACATATCACTTAATAGAATAGCCATACGGACAATTTCCATACATACTTAATGGAATAGCCATACGGCCGACTTCCATACCCAATGCATTGGAGGTTATAACGTAACCACCCGTCCTGGTATTCACGGCACCACCTGTCATATGGTTTGTAACGTAACCACCCGTTAAAATGTCCAAGTACCAGTATAAAATCATAAAACATAAAACCAATATAAAGGAAAGATAACATTTCCACATTTCAATCACAATATATCATAAATATATTGACATAATAGAATCCTTTATCAAAACCATTTTCAATACCAAAATACATAAAAGAGTATATGGTATTTATTTTATTTTAAAAACATTATGGCTTGTTGAGGAAGCCAAAGATCAAATAATACTCGCGGCGGCGGAAAAAGTCGTTGTCACCACGTACGTAAAAAAAACATTTCTTTTTGTCGTTTAGTAAAACGCTTCGTAAAAAAAGATTCCTTTTGTATAAAAGTAAAAGTCAAAGGGTTTATACACCGTATAAAATAAATTTGTGTATAAAACGAAATATTCCTCAATGAAAGGAGATTGAGACGAAGTCCCTTACCTTGGGTCCGACTTGACTCGATCGTTCTTTAACGTCCTGAATAATAAACTTGAGTTAATTTATACTTGATTAAGAACCTTTTTAAAGTTCATTATTCTTTTTATATCACTTATTTCCATGTTATAAACATTATGTAACCATTTAAGTTAATAATGTTTGTTTTGTCAATATTTGGTTCTTAAGTCGAAAGTTGACTTCTTACAATTACATGTTGTTCATGTGGTCAAAGGTTCTTTATATCCAGAATGAAATTCCTGATTTAGATATATATCATATATATCCAGCATATACATGTATTTATAATATTACATAATCATTTAGAGGTAAGAAATGAAATGCACCGTTCATGGAGACGGTAAGCCGTACGTACGCATGAACGCTTCTTTCATTTCTTTGTCATATTAATGGAATTAAAACAAAATGAGAGGTATTTATATTTTAATTCCATAATTATATTCATCATTTAGATATATCATTAATTACATATATCCATTATATACATATACTTTTAATAGTACATTACATTTGGGGATAAGAAATGAAATGCACCGTTCATGGAGACGGTAAGCCGTACGTACGCATGAACGCTACTTTTATTTCTATCTCTTAATTTAATGGAAAGAAATAACAATGATATTATAATTACAGTATAACATCATATATAATAACTTTAAATACATCCTTTACACATCCCACATATGGCATTAACGAATCACATCACTTTGAGGGGGCGGTAGTCTGCACTTCCATAAATGAAGATATCGTGTTTACCTATAATGGAAACCATGAAGGTATGCCAAAAATGAAAAATACAGAATCTTAAAGAAAACATAAAAATATTATATATCATATATAAAAATAGTGACATCATAATGGCCACCTTTGAAGGTGTTAAATGAGTATTGAACAATCATCGTTTCGGGAGGTAGAATTTCGTCATCCACGGAAACCGTATGTTCTTTAACCATTAGATGTAGTTGTGTGAGAGTGTAGCTCAAATAAATATTATAACAACATCCTAGTATATTTAAGATACTGGTGTTGTTACAAAAGAAGTAAATAAAAAGGCTTTAGAGGGTTGGAGAAGAAAAATAAAACAAAAGAACAAGAGAGAATGAATTACCTTTAAAAGTGTAACTCCCTTTTGATTTGAGCCTAAAGGCTTCCTTTGAAAGGATTCTGCCCAAAGGGAATCCTCTAGGATGAGGAGATGGATGTGTAGAGAGTAATTGGGCAGGGGTTGGCCGAGCCAAAGGCTTGAGAAGTGTGTGAAATGGGGTAGAGGTGGGGGCCTTTTATAAGAGGAGAGGAGGGGCACTTTTGGAAAGTAAAGAAATATTACGTTATTTTAAAATGTGTTTCGGTTTTAAAAGGTCCCACATTGATATAATTCGTGGCTAAGGTGATAAGGGTTCTAAATCCACTCATCCAATTGGTTTTTTACATGTTTAGGTTTTAGAGTTTTCATTATCTTTCCATTTTATTTAAATCGTCAAATAGTGATGTCATCGTTGTATCATTATTATGTCATATATAATTTAATTTATTTAATGTCTAAAAATTATAAAAAAAACTACTATTATGTAGGAAATATTTTTAGCTTTCCAATGACTATTTATAATCAAAATTTGGACTTGTATAACCCCACATAAAAATTATTTTAATAAAACAATTTATGTTAGTGTCATTTTCACTTTAACATTAAATAAAAATATATTAATGTCATTTTCGAACTAAAGTGGTTCCATGGGGTCCCCAAGTTGGCCCATGGATTTTCTTGGTCGGCCATGACTCACCCAATAGGTGTAGGACAAGTGTCATGGTGTTTTCACATTCTTATAATATCATTTTTACCTTAAATTACACCAATTACCTCTAATCGCGATTAATGAAAAAAAGTTACTATTCACCAAAAAATTATTTTAATCTCATTGAACCACATTTTACTTCTTAATGACAACCATGTATGTCTTATTTTCAAAATTTAATACACATTAGTGGTAAACATTCATTTAACTGAAAAATCAGTTTGCTTGATTACCACTTAGTGGTTTCACTATTCATCAAAAATTGATGTTTTTCAGAAAATTACCAAAAATTCACCCTAAGATATATTTGATATTCCGAATTCAAAAATGAAGTCCATTTTACAAAATTCAAAAAATATAAGTCAAATTAATTAATTTAATAATTAATTCCCGTTGTCATGACAAATATCGTGTTTTTGTGAAACAATAAGTATCAAAAGATTGACACCAGTTTAAGTCCAATTTCAAAGTGAAATTGATTACAATGACCACCATTGGATTAACTGGTAAAAATATTTTCTAATTTCACTTTAAAACCAATTCAAAAGATAATCTAATAATATTAAAAATTAGATTAAATAGAGGTTTTGAATTAAAATACAACATTTTACACTATTCATTAAACAAATGAACTTTATCGGAAAGGTACCAAAAATTTACACAAAGTAAATTTTGATGTCCCGATTCTAAAGAAGAGTTATATTTGGTCCAAAAGAATGTAAAAGAGTGATGAAAACGATATTTAATGACGGTTTTCCGTTAAAAGGTTATAAGTGAACTTTTAGTGAAAACTAGGGCATATACGCCTAAAATTGAATTCTTTCCGTATTTTAAACCTTTATCTTTTATTGGATAAATGTAAAAACATTTAAAAACATATATAATCATATTTTAGTTATTTCTATCCATTCCCGCCAGTACAACGGCTACTTGTTAACTAACATTTAAAACAATGTTATTTTATTACTAGTGTGCTACGTAAGTTTCAAAGAAACTCATCGTTGCGTATCGTGTACGCTATCGAACATAGCAACCCATTTAAAATAAAATTAATATTTAATTCGTAAATATTAATAAATATGAAAATTATTTATTCTTTATTTACCTGGGATGTTACATCCTTCCCCCCTTTTGGGAATTGCGTCCTCGCAATTTTATTCACTTATCAAAATAAGTGGGGGTATTTATCCCTCATAGCATTTTCAGATTCCCACGTTGCCTCTTAAATCACATGGGTTTTCCAAAAAACCTTTACCTGATGAATCACCTTATTCCGTAACACTTGCTCCCTGTGGTCAAGAATCTGGACTGGTTGTTCCTCATAAGATAGGTTCTCTTCCAGCTAAACTACCTCTGGACTCAAAACATGAGATGGATCTGGCATATACATTCTCAACATCAAAACGTGAAAAACATTGTGTACCTGAGATAAACTCGGAGGTAAAGCCACTCGGTATGCAACTGATCCAACTCCTTCCAGAATTTCGTATGGTCCAACAAACCTTGGACTCAACTTTCCTTTCTTACCAAATCTCATCACGCTTTTCCAAGGAGAAACCTTGAGAAAAACATGATCACCTACCTTGAAAGATAGATCTTTCCTTCGGTTATCCGCATAACTATTTTGCCTGCTCTGAGCTGTTCTCATGTGTTTTCTGAATCAACGGAACTTTTTCTGCCATCTCTTCTACCAATTCTGGTCCCATCAACTTCCTTTCACCCACTTCATCCCAAAATGCTGGAGTTAGACACCGCTTCCCATATAATTCCTCAAATGGTGCCATCTGTATACTGGAATGAAAACCGTTATTATAAGAAAACTCAACCAAAGAAATATGTTGGCCCCAACTTCCCTGATAATCTATAGAACAAGCTCGTAGCATACCTCCAATGTCTGAATTGTTCGTTCTGTCTGCCCATCTGATTGAGGATGAAAAGTTGTACTAAAATTTAATTCAGTACCCAACGACTTCTGAAGGCCTTTCCAAAAGATAGAAGTAAACCTGGGATCACGATCCGATACAATGGAGAGAGGAACTCCATGTAACCTGACTATTTCTTTAAGATACAAACGGGAAAGTTGATCAAGAGAGAAAGTATCTCGTATAGCAAGGAAATGTGCAGATTTGGTCAAGAGATCAACAATAACCCAGATTGCATTATTACCTCAAGATGTCCTCGGTAATCCCACAACAAAGTCCATGGATATGTTTTCCCATTTCCACTCTGGCACTGGTAAAGGCTGAAGCATCCCTTTCGGTAACTACCGCTCTGCTTTAACCTATTGACATGTCAAACACTTCACAGTAAAATCAGCAATGTCTCTTTTCATTCCATCCCACCAGTAATACTCCCGCAGATCTCTGTACATCTTAGTACTTCCAGGATGAACTGAAAACAGGGAACTATGAGCCTCACATAACAACTCATTCTTCATCTGTGAATCACAAGGCACACATAACCTCTTCACAAACCTCAAAACACAAACACAAACTTATCCAAGAACTCATGGAAAATTTTATTCATAAGGTCCATGAATACAGTAGGTGCATTGGTTAACCCAAAAGACATAACTACAAATTCATAATGGCCATATCTAGTACGGAACACAGTCTTCAGAACGTCTTCTTCTTTTACTTTCAACTGATGGTACCCCGACCTCAAGTCAATCTTCGAAAAATACTGAGCTCCCTAGAGCTGATACCACATCATTCGATGGCCCAACATCTGCTGAAGTTGTTGCAAAGGATTTCACCACCCCTTTCTGCTTGTAGTCTGGATGCATTCCCCCAGTTGAGTTCTTCGTTGGACACTTGTTTGCATAATGACCCATTTCATTACACTTAAAACATCTTACCGTTGGCTTTTCATTTCCTTCTTGATCATCTTCCTTACAGTTACGAGCAATATGTCCAGACTTACCACACCGAAAGCACTTACCAGACTTGGATAAACATTCTCCATGATGCATTTTACCCCACATATCACAGGATGGATATTTGGTTTTCTTACCTCCTTGCTTCTTTGATGAATTCTTCCCCTTTGCCTGCCAACTAGACCTCTTATTCTGTTGTTTGTCATAGAACACCTGATCATCGACAAACTCCATTTCCACCTTCTCCGCACATCGAACAATTTTTTCATAACTTTTGAACTCACGAGAAGCTAAAGCCCTTCGATACTTTGGATTTAACCCTGAGTAAAAACGGTTTATTTTACTATCAAGATCTCGTATGATGTTTGGAGCATACCTTGCCAATCGGGTGAACTTTTCTTCATAAGCAGCCACTGAATCATCCTCCTGCCTCAATTCGAGGAACTGTTTTTCCATCCTAAGACGAAACACCTTAGGAAAACATTTCTCAAGAAACATACCTTTGAATTCTTCCCAGTGAAGATCCTCAATCTCATCAATATCCCTTATATTTTTCACCATCGACCACCACAAATCAGCTTCACCTTCAAAACGGTAAACAGCCAGACTAACCTTTTGATGTTCTGAACACCCCATGACATCAAAAATCTTCTCCAGTGCTTTAATCCACCCTTCATCTTGCACAGGGTCAGATGATCCTCTGAATGATGGGGGATGTTGCCTCATGAAATGTTCCACCACTGACATGTTCCTCTGCGGTTGATCTGGCTGATCTCGTGCATGGATACCACCACAATTTATAGCCTGAGTCAACTGTGCCATCACTGCAACAAACTGTTCAGTTCCGATTCCGACCATCTAAGGTTGCTGATTTGGAAGGTCGTCTTCATCCTGATGTCGTCCCAACATAGCTGCTTTGTTTCCTCTGCGGAAAACCATTCTGAACACAGAAATATCTTAGGCGAAGCAACGTGGTAATCCGTAAATGCTATATCATTTCAATCATATTATAATTTAATACTTTTCTAACTCCTAATGTTTTCTAAACCGACCTCTGATACCAACTATAAGGCCCCAGCCTTAAACCTTACTTAATATTGAATTAAAATAATAATTCACGTTGAGGATATTTTCAGGTTTAGAGTTTTATAGAATTAGAACATAACTATTACATCTCAAAAGATTACAAAGTAGTCACTTCTACTAAGTCTCCATAAAATAAAAACTCTTAAAAAGAAAGATGTCTATATTCCATGTTTTAGATAGCATGAAATTCCCTTGATCCCATCCTTGACCTTATTCCACTTTAAGTCCTGTGAAAAACATTTCGAAAAACTTGGGGTGAGCATAAAAATCTTAGTAAGGGATACAAAAAGAATGAAAACTGTTAGTTTTTTAAACATCAAGTAAACCATGTATACTATATCAAAGTAATACATTCACCTTCATGAAGTAGTAAAAAAAATCTTCACTGAATAAAGTATCATTACTTACCTTTTTGTAACCAAAGGATTACCATAACACCCATATAAAGAACACATAGAATATATAAAGGTAACTTGGGACATAAACATACTTAAGTGGAATAACCATACGGTTGACTTCCACACATATCACTTAATGGAATAGCCATACGGCCAATTTCCATACATACTTAATGGAATAGCCATACGGCCGACTTCCATACCCAATGCATTGGAGGTTATAACGTAACCACCCGTCCTGGTATTCACGGCACCACCTGTCATATGGTTTGTAACGTAACCACCCGTTAAAATGTCCAAGTACCAGTATAAAATCATAAAACATAAAACCAATATAAAGGAAAGATAACATTTCCACATTTCAATCACAATATATCATAAATATATTGACATAATAGAATCCTTTATCAAAACCATTTTCAATACCAAAATACATAAAAGAGTATATGGTATTTATTTTATTTTAAAAACATTACAGCTTGTTGAGGAAGCCAAAGATCAAATAATACTCGCGGCGGCGGAAAAAGTCGTTGTCACCGCGTACGTAAAAAAAACATTCCATTTTTTCGTTTAGTAAAACGCTTCGTAGAAAAAGATTCCTTTTGTATAAAAGTTAAAGTAAAAGGGTTTATACACCGTATAAAAGAAAGTTGTGTATAAAACGAAATATGCCTCAATGAAAGGAGATTGAGACGAAGTCCCTTACCTTGGGTCCGACTTGACTTGATCGTTCTTTAACGTCCTGGATAATAAACTTGAGTTAATTTATACTTGATTAAGACCCTTTTTAAAGTTCATTATTCCTTTTATATCACTTATTGCCATGTTATAAACATTATGTAACCATTTAAGTTAATAATGTTTGTTTTGTCAATATTTGGTTCTTAAGTCGAAAGTTGACTTCTTATAATTACATGTTGTTCATGTGGTCAAAAGTTATTTATATCCAGAATGAAATTACTAATTTAGATATATATCATATATATCCAGAATATACATGTATTTATAATATTACATAATCATTTAGAGGTAAGAAATGAAATGCACCGTTCATGGAGACGGTAAGTCGTACGTACGCATGAACGCTACTTTCATTTCTTTGTCATATTAATGGAATTAAAACTAAATGAGAGGTATGTATATTTTAATTCCAGAATTATATTCATCATTTAGATATATCATTAATTACATATATCCATTATATACATATACTTTTAATAGTACATTACATTTGGGGATAAGAAATGAAATGCACCGTTCATGGAGACGGTAAGCCGTACGTACGCATGAACGCTACTTTCATTTCTATCTCATACTTTAATGGAAAGAAATAATAATGATATTATAATTCCAGTATAACATCATATATAATAACTTTAAATCCATCCTTTACACGTCCCACATATGGCATTAACGAATCACATCACTTTGAGGGGGCGGTAGTCCGCACTTCCTTAAATGAAGATATCGTGTTTACCCATTATGGAAACCATGAAGGTATGCCAAAAATGAAAAATACAGAAGCTTAAAGAAAACATAAACATATTATATATAATATATAAAAATAGTGACATCATAATGGCCACCTTTGAAGGTGTTAAATGAGTATTGAACAATCATCGTTTCGGGAGGCAGAATTTCGCCATCCACAGAAACCGTATGTTCTTTAACCATTTGATGTAGTTGTGTGAAAGTGTAGATCAAATAAATATTATAACAACATCCTAGTATATTGAAGATACTGGTGCGGTTACAAAATAAGTAAATAAAAAGAGTTTAGAGGGTTGGAGAAGCAAAATAAAACAAATGAACAAGAGAGGATGAATTACCTTTAAAAGTGTAACTCCCTTTTGATTTGAGCCTAAAGGCTTCCTTTGAAATGATTCTGCCCAAAGGGAATCCTCTAGAATGAGGAGAGGGATGTGGAGAGAGTAATTGGGCAGGGGTTGGCCAAGCCAAAGGCTTGAGAAGTGTGTGAAATGGGGTAGAGTTGGGGGCCTTTTATAAGAGGAGAGGAGGGGCACTTTTGGAAAGTAAAGAAATATTACTTTATTTGAAAATGTGTTTCGGTTTTAAAAGGACCCACATTGATATAATTCGTGGATAAGGTGATAAGGGTTCGAAATCCACTAATCCAATTGGTTTTGGACATGTGTAGGTTTTAGAGTTTTCATTATCTTTCCATTTTATTTAAATCATCAAATAGTGATGTCATCATTGCATCATTATTATGTCATAAATAATTTAATTTATTTAATGTCTAAAAATTATAAAAAAAACTACTATGATGTAGGAAATATTTGTAGCTTTCCAATGACAATTTATAATCAAAATTTGGACTTGTATAACCCCAATTAATAATTATTTTAATAAAATAATTTATGTTAGTGTCATTTTCACTTTAACATTAAATAAAAATATATTAATGTCATTTTCGAACTAAAGTGGTTCCATGGGGTCCCCAAGTTGGACCATGGCTTGTCTTGGTCGGCCATGACTCACCCAATATGTGTAGGACAAGTGTCATGGTGTTTTCACATTCTTTTAATATCATTTTTACCTTCAATTACCCTAATTACCTCTAATCGCGATTAATGAAAAAAAGTTACTATTCACCAAAAAATTATTTTATTCTCATTGAACCACATTTTACTTCTTAATGACAACCATGTATGTCGGATTTTCAAAATTCAATACACATTAGTGGTAAACTTTCATTTAACTGAAAAATCAGTTTGCTTGATTACCACTTAGTGGTTTCACTATTCATCAAAAATTGAAGTTTTTCAGAAAATTACCAAAAATTCACCCTAAGCTATATTTGATATTCCGAATTCAAAAATGAAGTCCATTTTAAAAAATTCAACACATATGAGTCAAATTAATTAATTTAATAATTAATTCCCGCTGTCATGACAAATAGCGTGTTTTTGTGAAACAATAAGTATCAAAAGATTGACACCAGTTTAAGTCGAATTTCAAAGTGAAATTGATTCCAATGACCACCATTGGATTGACTGGTAAAAATATTTTCTAATTTCACTTTAAAACCAATTCAAAAGATAATCTAATAATATTAAAAATTAGATTAAAAATAGGTTTTGAATTAAAATACAACATTTTACACTATTCATTAAAAAAATGAACTTTATCGGAAAGGTACCAAAAATTTACACAAAGTAAATTTTGATGTCCCGATTCTAAAGAAGAGTTATATTTGGTCCAAAAGAATGTAAAAGAGTGATCAAAACTATATTTAATGACGGTTCGTCGTCAAAAGGTGATAATTGAACCTTTAGTGAAAACTAGGGCATATACGCCTAAAATTGAATTCTTTCCGTATTTTAAGCCTTTATCTTTTATTGGATAAATGTAAAAACATTTAAAAACATATATAATTATATTTTAGTTATTTCTATCCATTCCCGCCAGTACAACGGCTACTTGTTAACTAACATTTAAAATAATATTATATTATTACTAGTGTGCTACGTAAGTTTCAAAGAAACTCATCGTTGCGTATCGGGTACGCTATCGAACATAGCAACCCCTTTAAAATAAAATTAATATTTAATTCGTAAATATTAATAAATATGAAAATTCTTTATTCTTTACTTACCTGGGATGTTACATTCATAGCTATAAGGACTTATGTCAATTATTTCTACACAGTTTTAGGATTTCAATCTGGGTAGTGTCACTTTGTAGGACCTTTTTGTGGTTTGGGATTGTGTGGATTAGTTAGGCTTTGAAGGGTTAGACTATGTGTTCACTCTAGTTGATTGAATCAGGTCAGGTTAGCCTACGGGATGAATCTGGTTTCAATTATTTTTGGCTTTTTCCCGGATTTCCTCAATATTCTTATGTTCTCTTCGGGAACTGGATTATCAATATCGAATAGTCGTATGTATTTTTTCATGTAGGGCCATCTGAAAATATTTATCCATTTCTATCATTGTGTAATTGTGGTCTCAATTTCTTTTTGTGGTTCGCCTTTTTATAAAATGAGGAATTTTTTGTATTCATGAAGCAGTTTCATATATTTTTTTTCAAATTCAATATTTACAACCCCTTTAACCTTTTTTAAAAGAATAAACATTTCCCATCTTAGTTTCGTTCCATTTTTATAAAATCTAGATCCACCCCTCTAGAAAATAATTTCTTTTTTAAATTATGAGGTCAATCGATTGTGTTTTGTTTTTCAAGTTAAATGTATAGATTTCCTATCTTCTTATATATATATATATATATATATGTGTATTTATTTATTAAAATTCAAAGCATAAATTGATGATTCAATTTCATAAAGGTAATGAATTTGGAATAAATTATATTGAAATAACTATTATGTTTTAATTCTCATTCCTATACTAATTTGTCATTGTAACCTTTTGGTTTAGTTTCTAGCTTGGTTTTGATCATCATGGGTGATTTTTCATTATGGTAACATATAGTGATCCTTGCTGTCACATATAGATTTAGTGGTCACTAATTTTGGTTTTGGTTCCCTGTTTGGCTTTGTTGTATTTTCATCTTATATAAAAATGTTTTTTGGTTGTTTTACCTATTTATGCTTCAGTTTCTATATTTACTTCCATTATATTGTTTATTTTTACTAAGAATATCATTCCCATTGGTTCTCACTAATTCCTTAGGTTCTTGTTTCCATCCTAAGAGGATCGGGAATGCCTCTCATGAATTATCATGGACAGGCCCGGTTACTGATTTGGGGTCACCCCAAGGAGGTTTGTGACACATTAGTTGATATTATTCCTATTGGATGATAATTTTTATTCAATATATAATTATACATCAAAGGAAAATTGGATAACTATAAAACATGGCTATTGGAAAAGCGTTGAATGTATTTGAAGTCATTGATAATGATGACAACTTTTCTCTAGATTCCATGTTTAAATCCATTTGAATTATACATTCTATATATATTATAATAACCAATATATTTAGAAGATATATTTCAACAAATCCATCTATAATGGAAACTTCCATGAATATATATATATATAACACATCCAACAAGGTTTGTGACTCCATGTAGTTCCAAAAGAGTAGTCAAGTTAAATATATCCATTTATGAATTGAATAAATCATCCATGTAATGGATAGTTTAATTTGATTAATTAATAGAAATAATTTCTCTCATTAATATTGAATATGATCTATTTTTTTGAAAAAATTTTAATGGGAATGTAATTGTTATCCTCATTGAATATATTTATGAAATTCATCTTATTGGAATCAATATGCCAATATTATAGCTACTTAAGGACATTTTATAACATGTGTTTCTCTATAAAGGACTTAGGTGATCCCTCATACATTATACAAATCTTGTTCAATTGAGATAGATCTATGAAGATGCTTATAGAATGTCAATGTAAATATATTAATAAGACACTAATGTAATTTAGTATGAAAAAATCCTAGAGGGTATTGGTTCTATTGTAACGTGATATATATCATTATAATAAAATGTGTCCCTAGATAAAACGGAAAATATAGAGAATGAGTATAATGTAATATTTATTTAGGATAGGATAGATCATGTCTGTCTTGTTATATTCTAGGTTTAATGTTTCCTATATCTTGAGCAACGTAGGAATATTTCAAAATTATATTGATGTAAAATATTGGAATACTATTAAAGAGATCTTTATATTTCTGAGATTAAATAGTCGTATATTACTATTGTATGGGGTATATTAAGTCTTAGAGATATAGAGAAATAAAATTATATACTTTAGATAAATCATAATGATAAAAAATTTCAATAATGATATATATTCAGTATCAAGAGAATATTTTTGAGATGGAAGAGTTCAAAGTAACGGGCCATTAATGATTTAATAGACTCCCTATATATAGCATCTTATGATGTTGTGAAATAATTTATTTGGATATCTATATTTTTTCAATGTAATTTAGGTGGATCCTATAATGAAATACCCTTTCATATTATATTTTTATTATAATATATTGGTCAATCTATCAATTGAGCCAACATCTCACCAATGGATGAAGAAAAAATCAAAATTAACGCCTCATGGGGATTTTTCACTAAGGTGTGAAGTTGTGATAAAGAATAGTTTCAATATAAGAGAATGCGTTGGACCACATGACTAAATCCTTATCATGGAAAAATAATTATTTCCATGGGAGATCTAGTGGAATGAGCGTTGATAGTAGTTGTATCTAGTGTAAGTGGGAGTCCGTTAGAGATGGTTCCTTGGAACCAATATACTTGTACTTTATTATTACTTTTATTGATTATATCGAATATTAAAAAACTTTTAATAAAATAATTAGTGTACTTTTGTGTGGCATATTATGTGATAATGTAGAAAGTGTAATTTCAAGACTTAAAGGTCATACCAGTTCTCATATATGATGAGAAACTAGAAGATTTTCTACAATATTATTCAAGTGTATGATATATATATATATATAGAAGAAATATTTTTATGGTATGAAATTTATGCATGCTACATGGGGAGGAGACTCATAGGTCATTGATGAAATTGGAAATAGTGTACACCCATAGTAGTTTTTAGTTAATGATACAATGGGAACATGACTATCCAGTAGAAAATCCAAATTTATATGTGTCATTTGATGTTTCTATTTGTGTACATGTGTATTTTATTAAAGATCCCAAAGGCCTTTTATTTTTATCTAATTTTTATAATAAACATTTTTAAATTAGTTCATAAAGAACCATTATGTGGCATGAAATCCTAGTGGAACAAGGCCAAACATAGTCTGTACCCTTTGTGTGAAAAGTCATACTAAATGACTCGTAGGCCCAATGACCATGTCACAATATATAATATACCCAATCATTGTCTCCCACATTCATCACTCTATCTTATAGTCTTGATTTCACATTCATGGTTTTTGTCACATACTCCCCAACTTGGGGTACTGAAATGTGGTGTTATAGCTACTCCATGAATGAACATTAATATTAAACTATCATAATGTTATTCTTTTTAATAATTTTCTCCCACTGGCTTGTTACCACTCTATCTTAGAGTCATTAGATCTTATACGTGGTATGGAGACCTTATGATGCAAATAAATATGGTTTCCCAATAGTTCTTTGGCCTGGTGGATCATTTTTATAGATCAAAATACCATTTTATATGAGTATTATTGCTATTATATTACCCCTCTAAATTAAATGATAAAGTATACACACTACTACAGTACTACAAAATTCGAACAATACCTATGGGAATTCACTCCTACCTAGATTTGAACATGGATATGATGTTGGATTATAAAGAATATTTAGTACTAGGATAATTTCAGAAAAAAATAGGAAATTGTATTGATCCAGAGTAGTTAATATTATTATTAATGGATATCATTAGTCGCGTGAGTTTTGAAGAAAACTATGTGGTGAGGTATGATACATTGGGTGAATTATGAGTGATATGGCATTAATGGGTAATTAAAGAAAGTATTTTCCCCTTCTAATCATAATAAAATGTTATTATCGGGTTACCATTAATAGGAATAAAATATTCTAAATAAATAATGTTACATGTTGGTCGTTGTGTATGTTCAATTGAATAATGTAAAATAATGAGTTATCGAGAAATTTTTGTGATTACACAGTCAAAAAACCATCATGATTAGTGATATCTTTTTAATGGGGTTATATTACATGGTAAACAATATTATGAGTTTTTATTTCACTAAGACATTAAATTTTATCCTATGGGTTCTTTGGTATGTTACTAGACACTAAATTGGACTTTTGAAGGATCCTCATAATTCCACTATGTTTGGGGTATATAGGGTCACAACCTAAGTGGGTCCTGAATTTCAGTAACATTTTAGTTGAATTCAGAAATATAGAAAAAAAATATTTCTTACTATATGGATTAGTAATTATTTATAATTTTATAACCTCCAATATTTAATCACGTTTTATCTGGAAAAATAAATATACAAATTAAATAATAATAAATATTTATTCTCATAATTTAAAAAATATATTAGTAATTGTATTTACAAGTGAATAATGATGTAATATTAATTGATTTAAAAAAATTTAATTATTCAAGTTTTTGAAAATAAATAAGAGGATTAAAGGATCAGGATTAATTTTCTATCTAGAAATTATATAATATATTTCATTTAAATAAAAAATTATTATTATTTATTTAATTCATATTAGTTTATTCATGGCTATTTCACATGTTAAATAAATTATTATATTTTTTTATATTGTTTTCACAATGGTTTCTCTATGGAATATGGTTCTTAAGAGACTATGTTTTGAAATAGAACCTATACTTTCATAATAAATATATTGTTAAATCGTATTCTTGGGATTGTAGCTTTTTTTCACACAAATACGAGAGAGAATTCTATCAATCCACAGTGAGAAAACTCTAAAAAACACATTTAAGTAGTAGTGAATTGTACATTCTTATTTTTCTCAAACCACTAGGATAATGAGATAAATATTTCTTAAATAAAGATATTATTATTGTGATCATTAGAGAATGACACAAGATATCAAAATTAACCACACTAATTTCCATCAATTCTGTACTGATGTTCAATGATTCTAGAGCATATATAAGTCCCAAATATAGGGAATCTACCATTGGATCCTATAGAAAAATTATGGTATGGTGATATGAGTCTACCAATTCATCAGAAAATAAATAATTAAATTTCAGTGGAATTCAAAAAATACAATTAAATTAACTATAAATTTTATGTGTTGATATTTTAATATTTATTCTTGTGATCTTTTTATCAATTTACCTTTTATTTAATTTTTATGGTAAGGATATACATTATCATGTACATATTAAATAATTTTATAATTACATCAATATGTAAAGTTGTATAAACCAAATATGATCTTATTCAACCCTTCAAACCCAATTTGGGTGAATCAAAACCTGGGTCTAACCATCATATTTTCACATATATTTTAATGGGGTTTTAGGGTTAATGGGAACTCTATTTGACAAATCAGCTCTCATGTGTTTGTACACCCAAATGCTTTGGTTCCTAAGAGATTTTGTCTAACTAACCAAGATTCACATACATGGACATTACATTAATTTTACAGAATACTTAATACATTAGAAAAACTAATTCCCAAAGGTCGTATTAGTTTAGTTCCATTGGAAACTTAGATGAAAAATTTCAATTCTATTGAAAAATCTTCAGGTGTTCCCAAGAAGATAATCCCATTTTTGTATTCCTACACAAAACCACTCATTATAACCAAGTGAAAATAAAACAAGGATGAGATCATATGCTAAGTAAGAGTAAAAGAGTTTCATATGTAACCAAAAACCTGGCCATAAATTGTATGAGAAGGCGATTATTACATTAGATGATCATTCCCTTCATTTTAAAGGTAAACTTAAATAATAAAGAAATCAAAGAACATAATCCATAAGAACATAAATTTGACACAATTTATAAAATTGTGGCATTCACATCAACATTAAACATTTTCAAAAAGTATAAATAGTAATAGTTTCACTCATTATGATCATGAAATCAGGCCCATTCATAAATATATGGACATGGAAACTAGGTCCACTCATAAAATGTTTAACATGAAAACTAGGTCCATGTAAATAATTTTGAACTTGAAACCATGTTCACGCATAACATATATAACTCATGATTTATCCATCCTTACCCAACGCATTACAGGGAGATATAGGTCACACCCATCTTTTAATAAAATCATTCTTACATTTTCCACAAATTAATAAATCATTCATCATATAATAACC
Source organism: Viscum album (assembly GCA_963277665.1). Taxonomy (NCBI): domain Eukaryota; kingdom Viridiplantae; phylum Streptophyta; class Magnoliopsida; order Santalales; family Viscaceae; genus Viscum; species Viscum album. The sequence goes on along the minus strand of OY728119.1, from coordinate 686,346,990 downwards.
CAAATAATAAAATGGGAGTCTTAAAAATTATTCCATCATAACATATTCCATGAAAAAAAAATTTTCTTAAAAACATTCCATCAAAAAAAATAAATCCATTGGAATAATAGGTATTGTATACTTAAAACATAAAACTATTAAATAATTCTATCTTATATGGAAAATAATTTTGATATAACACCCAAAACTAATTTTTAAAGAAAATATCCTTTCTTCTTCAAAAAAATTTATTTTATCAATATTCAATGAGATTTTGAAAGAAAATAATTTCTATAAAAATAACCTTCAAATAATATAAAGTAATATTCTTGTAAAGAAGGACTTATTAAATTTTAAAAATTGAATCATGTTGTATAAGTTATAATGATACATTATTCTCAAACTTTTTTTGGATAAGTCAAAAAGTTCCTCGTATCAAAGATGAAAAAATATTCATTTCATACCATTCAATAAAAATTCACAAGTGGGTAAAATTTCATATAAGAAATTTTAGAATATTATAGAAAATATTTTGTAATAAATATATAGAAATCATGGATATGGATGATAAATATATCTTAGAAAACACTTATGAATAAAAAATCTCTGATAATAATGAGACTGTGAAATTACCCATTACCTTAGGTATGGATTCCTATGTACTTGTCTGAACATCCTGTATAAGGGTTTAAATAATTTTATCAACTTGTTTTAGAAACATATTTATTCTTTATGATATCATAGTGGATTATATAATTACCAATTTTTTAATAACATTATAAATCTTTCATCGAGTATTAACTCTTTTTTTTATTATGCAAGTTTTGTTAGATAAGTTCATGTTCCCATTATTAGGTTATAGTTATATAGTATTCAAAATTATATTAATATAATATATATCATATTTATTAATTATAAAAATTTTTATAATCATTCTTTATTGAAGATCATCTAGACTGAATCGCATCGCATCGTGGGGATGGTAGGTCTTATGTACGCACGAGTGATGATATAATTCTCATATTTGTAAAATGGTAGGAAGTGGATGGTTGATATTTTGTTAAAGATTAAATATAATGTTTTAGTAATCATATATAGTTATTATTTCATCCTTATACCCATACAATTAAGGTGGTGGTAAAAATAGATTACACTCTGCCTTGGAGATGGTAAGTCGTATGAATACACATGTGGTGATTTCATTATTCATAAGATACATATAAGATTGAATATGGTCGTTACATAAAAATAATATGATCTATGTATATAGGTGATAATAGAGTAAATAAATTATAATAAAAATGACAATAGAAGATAAATTTTAAGAAGAAATGATCTTGAGAGACTCGGTAAAAGAGAATACATATTCTTCAAAGTAATCCCTATAGATCTCCTCTTAAGACATTAGTGTTTGTCTTTTGAGAAGAAAAAACTCTTGAATATGAATAAGGATGTTTAGATCTGAAATGGTATGGGTCTATCCAAGATTTAATTCTTAATGTTATGTGAAGAAATGAAATAGGATGTTCTATTTTATAATTGATGTGAGGGGAACATTGGGACTCTTCGAAAATATTAATTTATAATAAAATAAAAACCCATAAAAAACCTATAAAATTTTTTATTTTCAAATTTTAGATGATATAAGGTTGTAATATCATCAAAAAATAAATTTTATACAAGTTTTCCAATCAATTTAAACTATATCATTTTAATTAACACTTTGTAATTCTATTCAATTTTTATCTATAGAAACAAATATTGAAATATTAAAAGGATGAAATATTCACTTATTTGATATTAATTAGTCCATAAATGAATATTTTATTAAATTTTCCAACATATAATAATTTTATATATTTTTTAACAATGTTTTATTATTTTTATATAATTTTATAACACATAATTTTGATAAACAACCAATAATGCTAAATTTAACCGTATTCAATTTATTGATTTTAGAAAATATCAAGATTTGATCTTATCCTCAAAAGAATATTTTATTACATATAAAATGGGTAAAGTTAATATACTTTTTCTTTCTATGTGAATCATCCGAAATTATATTTATTTTAATATTTTTAAAAAAATATTAATTTGATATTCCCATTAACAAAATAATTTCTACATTAGTGTTTTATAATTATTTAATATTCATATTTGTTGGGTAAAAATTGAAATAAAATACCATTATGAAGAGAAATTCTATATATTTTATAATTACCATTATAGTATAATATATCACTACTAAAACCCTACATTACAGATGTCATATTTATTAATACTATATTGTGAAAACTTTATCATGACATATATAATATTAGAAGTTTCTTATGATTTTCCACATGGATCTATATGGTCAATAATTAAAACATTTGATGATTATGGTATATATATACTCAAATCATAAGATTGGTAATGAATTTGGGCCTTTTAATGGTCATTATTATTTTAATAAAAATCTATTTATTGATTTTCAGCAATTAAATAATTTTTTCATCATCAATTTATAAAACATTAAAGTAATTATTTATTTCTAAAAATTTAAAATAAATATACATGATAATTAAGAACATTATAGATTTAAATTGTGTTTTTATATTTGAATTTATCTTCTATATAAACTTATTTTTAATTGGTAAAGTTATTAAAATTTGAGTAAGACATATTTAACTTTTCTTTAAATAATATACATTAATTTTCCTAATCTAAAACAATTAACTTCCAATGGGTAACATTTTAACTCAATGTTGATTTATTTATCAAATAACTCATCAAATTATATTATTACAAAGTGTTAGGGTAATGTTATCATATTTCTTTTACCCATAATTACCTTATTTACTCTTTTACCGTACAAATAAAAATTAACAAAGTTTTTAATCAATAGTACCAAAAATAAAATAAATAAAATAAAAGAATTTGGACCTAATAATAATAAATATGGAATAAGGTTTTTAAATTTAATAATAAATATGTTTTAGTAATGAATTATATATAAATATTGTTTTCGGAATGAGAAATGGGTTTTAAAAATTTAAAACATTAAAAAAGATTGAAATTTTTTACATCTGAATTCTATATAAAACTAATACAAATTTAATACAAGATATTAGTTAAAAAAATATTATATATATATATAATTTAAAAAAATTTAATAATATAACATGACCATATAAATTATTTTGATGAAAAAAATATGAATTAAAATATATTATATTTTAACTATTCATAAAAACATGAAACTTATCAGAAAAATATCAAAAATTCATCCAAAGTAATTAGTTATATCCTAATTCAAAAAAATTATTTAATTTTGTTAAATATAATATATAAAATTGTAAAATAATTATATATAAAATTTATGTTCTATCAAAAGGCAGTAAAAGTGCATTGTCTTAAAAATTCTTCTTTTATCTGAAAAATTGTTTTTATTGTTTTAACATGTCAATAAATTATATAAGCTGATTTTTAATCATTAAATTGGATATATTACATATATATTTATTTATTTAATTCCATAAATGTTGATTTTATTATTTCATAAACTCACTTATTTTTATTCAAAGAGTTTTTCAGAAAACATTTACTATTTTTTAAAATGTGTTTTATTTACATTTATAATTAATTTCTCACCAAAGAATATTTTCATAATTAAGTTAATATTTTTCATATTTGAAAATATATGGCTATGTTAGAATGTAATATAATAAAATTTAGTAGTTTTCTTAAACTCGAACTTCAGGGAAATTAATTCCATCAAGAGAACAAGAACTTATATATAACAAAATCGAATAATAGTGTTGTGTATACTATAATATTTGTTGATGATTCATATAGTGAATGACTATCTTGGTGTAGCATACATCATAATAAATCAATGAAATTAAAAATATCTATCTCATAAAAATCTCTAAGAGATACATTTTACAACCATTAAAATAAATTTCTCCCCCCAAATTCATCTGGGGAATAAAACTATCAATAATTGTATGTTTCATTCATAGAACCTCACATCATAAAAATTATGTCTAAAACATCATTTTAAAAAAGGAATAGTTATAAAATAATAGTTATAAAATTTAAATCATAACTAGGTATCTACATAATAGGACATAGGTGATGATGTGGACATTATGGAAAAGAATAAAGATTCAAAGAGATGGATAAATATCATTGATCACAAGAATGTGGGTAATCCAAAGAATGTAAATAATAAAAAAACATATATTAAATAAGTGTCAAAGAGGTCCCTTATATCATAAAAATAATTATAATAGAATCCCCTTTTCACCACGATCCATTTTATTAATATTGAATAATTTTTTCGAGAAAATATAATTACATGATTTCAGCACAGTACCACCTTTCTTTTGATCTTTGAATAATTTCCAAATAATCACTTATTCTAAGAAATGAAGTTAAATTTATCACAACTGAAGCATTATAAGATCATGATAATGATGGTTGTTTCCATCTGTCTTTATCAAAAAAAAAATGTTTTTCAGGAGTTATCAAATATTCCAATGTCCTCTCTTTGTGAGATAATAATTTAATCAAAAAACATTATCCAATGTTTAAATTATTATATCAAAAAATGGATAAACATATAATAATTTTGTAATCAGAAAATACAAATCCTTATAAATAGGTGAACTAAATTACATTAACATCTATATCCCATATCTCATAATACATTCTTTGGTTGTCACATTCCAAACATGTGAATACATTAATAAGGAATTATCTTGAAATAAGGTAATACCCTAAAATACCCTAAATAATTTTGGAAAAAATGCATGATTCCTTATTGAAAATTTCACTAGACATATTACATAAATTTGAGAAGTTTTAAACATAATATATGAAAATATAGACCACCATTTTTACCAATCAATAATCAGATCTAGGGAAATCAGTACCGTCCAATTCACTTTTTTATATCCAAAATATCTCCTATACAAAATAGTTATCATAACATTTGAAAATTATTAAAGGTTATACTTCCCTTAATATGGTGTTTCTTATATATATATATATATCATTTTTTCATTAAATAAATTTTCTTGTCTATTATAACTATTATACATGGTCTTGAAAATCCATAGTAAAAAACATAAACTGAATACTTATTATATAATTCACCATCCATTATTATTGGATTCAAATACAAATATAACTCAATACATCCACTTCAATTGTTGGCATGGAATAAGTACCAACTTGGTTTAGAAGTAGATTATTTTTTCTAGGAATTGATTAGAGTAATTCCTATGTTTTAGATAGATGATACATTGAACTCCCTAACAATTATTCACTGCATGACCCTTTTCACCGTAGAGATAACATCTTCCCCTCCATTTGAGGTATTTATAAAGGTTATTTCTCCCTTATTCTGGACATGTTGGAAGATTAATGTTCTTTCCTCTATGTTTTTTAAAATTATAACTTTTATAAAAGTTCAACTTCCTCTTATACGATGTGTTCGGAATGTCACCAAAGTTCATAGTTTTAATCATATATAATGATAGCAGATTCAGAAAAATAATAATATATTTATCACTAAAAACTATCCAATTTCCTTTCTAGTAATTATTATATTTTCTATCAAACCCAATGTTAACCCAATTTATTCTGTTTTCCACAATTAATTAAAACTATAAAGCACACGTTCAGAAAACAAATATCCTAGAAGAAAGCCATATAATAAAAGGAATGTTCCTTCAATCTATAACAACATTAGATTTATCTTAGGTTCTCCATAATCGTTAAGAATATTATAGGATTGTAAGCTATAATTAGACTTATACTTAATACAACCTAAGACATATCCTTTGAAATTTCTTTGCCGATATCACTACATTTTCGGCATCATATTTTACAATGGATATCTAAAAAATCACACTGAAAAAAACTCTAATTACCCATGATTCACGTACATAGACATTACATTATTTTTTTGGAATATTTAATTCATTAAAAAAATTGATTCCCAAAGACCATATTAGTTTAGTTCTTTTGGAAACATGGAACACTATTTTATAGTCTAGGGAATGCTCTCTAATATTTACTAGAAAGATCTTCCCCTTTTTGTATTCCAATCTAAAACCATTCTTTATAACCCAGGGAAAAGAAAAAATAAGAAAGGGTGTGCTTAGATAATCAGTAAGAGTAAACAAGGGAGATATGTAAACATAATCATAAATATAAAGGTTATAAGTATGGGATCATTACATTATATGATCATTCCATGTAAATCAAAAGTAAATTTTAATCATATGGAAATCAAATAACATAATCCGTAAGACCATAATATTTACATAAGTTAAGAACTTTGGGAATACACCTCAACTTGTAACTTTGTGAATGTGTATACATAGTAATATTTTCACTCATTAAGGATATAAAATTAGTTTCTTATATGATCATATGGACATGAAAACCAGGTCCAATCATAAATTTGGTATATGAAAACTAGTTCCATGGCTAAAATTTTGAATATGAAATCAGGTTCACAGATGACATATGTACCCCATGAGTTATAAATCCTTACCCAATTCACTATAGGGAGATTTAGGTCCTTAAAATATCACAATTAAATCGTTCTTTTGTGTTCTGCAAAAAAATAAAGCATCCATTATATCATAACTGGAGAATAAAATGGGTTTCTTCAACATTATTCCATCATATCATAATCCATTTAAAACAAAACAGTTTGATAAATATAATTTCATCATAAAAACAATAAATAAAATTAAAAAATCAGGAAAGTATACTTGAAACATATCCCTACTAAGTAATTACATTTGAGATGGAATAAAATTTTGATTTAACAGAAGAAATTAATTCTTAATGAAAAAACCCTTTCTTCTTCAATAACATTTTGTTTTATCAAAATTAAATGTAATTTTAATAGAAAATAATTTAATTGAAAATAAAAATTAAATATTGTAAAATAATATTCCTAGAAATAATTTGGTATGAAAATGTAAAAATCCTTCCATTCTATATATGTTAAAAAAATTGTTCTCATACTTTTTTGGGAAAAGTGAAAAAGTATATCATATCGAAAATGATGAAAGATTCATTTAGTATTATTCAATTTAAATTCCCAAATGGGTAAATTATAAATTATAATATTTTATAATAATAGAAAGAAAATTTTGGAATATTTATTTATCAATCCTAGACATTGATGATAAATAAATCCTAATAAACACATATGTATAAAAAATCTCAGATAATAATGAGATTATGAAATTACCCCTTACCTTAAGTCTGGGTTATTTCCTACATGTTAGAACCTCCCATATAAGGGTTTAAATATTTTCATTAACATTTTCCATAATAATATTTATTTTTATTATATCACAAGTGATCATATAATTAATCATTTGTTAATAACATTATTACTCATCCTTTGTGTATTAACTACTATATATTCTTATACATTTTATGTCAGATAAGTTCATGTTACTATTCTAAGGATATAAATATATCCTTTCAAAAACATTATTAACATAATATATACAATATTTATTCATTCTAAACATTTATATAATCATTATTTAATAGAGATCATGTAGAATGAATTTAATCACCTCATAGAGACGATAGGTCAAACGTACTCACAAATGACGATATTATTCCCATAGTTGTATAATGGTATAAAATTGGGTGATATATATTCTATTAAAAATCAAATAACATTGTATAATAAAATTATATACATATTATTTCCATCATTATAAACATCCATGTAAGGTGGTGGTGAAAACAGATTACGTCGTGGGGTGGAGATGGTAAGTCATATGTATGCACGTGTTTTGATTTTGTTTTTTGGGGGATCGATAAAAGATATAATATGAATGTTTCATAACCATAATAATATATCAGTATATAGTAGATGCTAGAGTTATTAATTTATAATGAAAACAACAAAGGAAGACGATGTAGTAGAAAAAATTATATTGAGAGAGTTGATAAAAGACATTACCTCTTATTTGGAGAGATCCCTATAGATATCCTCTTAAGGAGAAAGAGATGGAATTTCAAGAAGACCAGAACCTATATAATGTGACTAGGGAAGTTTAAAAGAGAACTGTTCAGGGGATGGATGATATTAAAGCTTGATGTGAAGGCCATAAAGGCCCGGAGGATGTTTCCTTTTATAATTAAGGTGAGGGGCATATTTGGAATACAAAAATATTTTAATTTATAATAAATTGAAAACCCATCCAAACCCCACTAAAATTTATTAGTTTAAAATATTATAAGATATAAGGTCTTTATATCCACAAAAAATAAATTTCAGACAAATGGTTCTATAAATTTATACTTTATCAGTTTAATTAAAAATTAGTTATTTTATTTAATTTTTAACTAAGGAAAAAAATATTAAAATATTAAAAAGATAAAAATTCACTTATTCGATGTAAATTAGATCCTAAATGAATAAGGTAGAACATTTTACCTCATATAATAATTAATCAATATTTTTTAAAATTTTCAATATTTTTTTTAAAAAATTAATATTACATTGTTGTGATAAACAATAAATGATGTAAATTTTGGCACTATTTTGTTTTTTGATAATTAAAAATATAAAGATAATATTTTATCACAAAAAAATATTTATTTATATATATAAAGCTTTAATATCATCAATAATTTTGTTTGGATAATTGAATCATTGAAAATTGTATTTATTTTAATATTCTTAATAAATTTAATTTTATATTTTCATTAATAAAATACTTAGTAAATCAGTATTGTTGAATTATTTGATTTAAATACTTGTTTTTGTAAAAAATTAAAATAAAATACTATGAAGAAGAAAAATCCTTTAGATTTCATAAAATTATTTTAGTAAATTATACCTCCTTGAAAATCCAACATTAAAATGGTTGTATTTATTAAAACATGAATGTGACAACTTAAACATAACAAGAAATAAAATATTATATGTTTCATTAATATTTTATATATGGATCTAAATGGACAGTAAATTTACCCTTGATTGATTATTATCAATATATACTCGTAAAATAATATTTTTTGAATTGTATTGGTGTTTTAATAGTTATTAACATTTTAATAAAAAATATTTTATTTATTTTTTATCAATTAAATCCTTTAGGCCTCATCAATGTATATTCCTTTATATTAATTATTTATTTCCAAAAAATTACAAATATAATAGAATGATAAATAAAAATATATTATCTTTTGAATGACTATTTATAGTCGAATTTAACTTCTTTATAACCTTATTTAAAAAATGATAAATAAAAAAATGGAGTAAGTCATATTTGATTTTTTTAGAGAAAATATTAAATGTACTAATCTAATTCAACTCACATATAAGGGGATCAATTTCGACCCAATGGTGATTTATGTAGAAAATAAGTCATTAAATTATATAAGGACAAATGTTAGTGTAATTTTATAATATTAATTTTACCCTTAATTACCCAAGTTAACATTTTCCATTTCAACAAATTACTGAAGTTACTAATCATATTTTACATAAATTAAAAAAATATATTTAGATAATTTGAAACTATATAATACAAATATGGAGACCATTTTTTGAAATTAGAAACACCAATGTTCTATAATTAATTTTAAATAAATATCATTGTCGTGATGGGAAAATGGGTTTTAAAAGTTAAAACTTTCTAAAAGATTTAAATATTTTATAATATGAATTCAATGTAAAACTAATTCCAACTACCTACTGGATATTAAATGATAAAAATATAATCTATTTATACTTTTAAATTATTTAATGATATAACATAACTATATAAATTATTTTTATGAAAAATGTTTTTTTGAATTATAATTTTGTATATATGTACTATTCATCAAAACATGAAACTTATCATAAAAATATCAAAAAGTAAACCAAATTAATTTTTATATAATGACTGAAAATAAGAAGATTACATTTTAAAATAGAATATATGAATGTTCCAAAAGGTATATTTAAAATGGGTGTTTTATTAAAAGCGGTAAAATAGTATTTTTTGAAAACTACTTATTTTATACAACAAATTGAATTTGTTCATTTATCTTGTCTAGAATACATATAAGAAGATTATTAATTAGTATATTTGATATATTAAATATATATTAAATTAATAAAATCCATAAAGTGTGAATTTTTTTCATAAACTCAATTATTTGTATTTAAATTTTTTTTTCAGAAAAAAAATTTTAATTTAGAAATATTTTTAGTTTCATTTATAATTAATTTCTCACCAAATAATACTTTCATAACTCAGTTAATATTTTTCACATATTCTATTTTAAAGTCTAGGTTATAAGGTAAAATAATAATGCTTCATTCTTTTCTTAAACGTCTTATTTTGTGAAATGAACTATATTGAACGAACATTAAATTGAGTATAACACAAGCCATGCATAGTGTTGCATATTATACAAGATATGACGATGTTTCATTTAGTGAAAGACTATATGAGAATAGAATAGAACACCAGATGTCAACAAAATTAAAAAAATCTATCTGAAATAAATCTCATGGTGTTAAATTCTACCCCCTTAAAATGAATTTCATCCATGAAATTTACCTCAAGTATAAAACTATTAATAATTGAATGTTTCATTCAAAAAAATCCACATCATAAATAATAAGGAATGATTTTTTTTAAAAAGATATAGTTGGAAAATAAAAGCTACCCAGTATAAATTATAACTAGGTCTCTACGTTAGAGGGAATTGGTGAAGATATGTACATTGATGAAATGCATAAATAATCAAAGAGATTAATAAAGATCATTGATCCCAAGAAATTTTGTGATCTTGAAAATGATAACAAATACAAAACCATAAACTATAGAAGAGTGAAATAGGTCCTTGATATTATGAAAAATGTTGATAATTGGACACCCGTTTTCCCTATGATCAATTTTCCCAATGTTGAATAATTTGTATAAGATGATATTCATACTTGGTTTCATAACAATATTATTCTTTTATTTTTCCTAAATTAATTTCCAATATATCTATTATTATATGAAATGAATATTAATTTATCACTATTGATTTATTATCATATCATGAGAATTGTGGGTCATTCCATCTGTCATTATCATAACAAAAATGTTTTCACAATTTATAATATAAGCATAAGTCTACCTATAGTGAGATAATACGTTAATCTAACAAAATTCATTGGAAGTTTAACAAAAACTATCCATAAATGGATGACCATACAATCCATAAGAAAGTTGATAAACCTAAACATTAAAAATAAGAGAACTAAATTTTATTAACATTTATCTCTCATATCTCATTAGGAAGTCCTTTTTTGTCACATTCCAAACATGTGAATACCGTAATCATGTATTCTCTTGAATCATGGTAATAACTGTAATTACAATAAATTATTTTGGAAAACAGGTAGGCTTTATTATTACATAGTTCACTAGATATATTTCTTAAATCCAAGATGTTTTAAACACAATCCATTAAAATATAGACAACGTTTTCAACCAATTAATAATCATATGTTGGGTAATCTGTACCATACAATTCACTTATTTATAACCATCATATCTCCTATAAAAAAACTAATTATCTTAACATTAGGAAGACATTAAGGGTTATCTATACCTTAATCTTGTGTTTTTCATGGATATCACATTTTCATTAAATGAATTCCTTTTTCCATTATAATGATTTAATATATTATTCAAAATCTTTAGAGAAAAATATAAACCAAATACTCCTTATATAATTCACCACTCATAATTCATGGATCCAAATACAAAAATTCTTAAATCCTTTAATTTAAATGGTTCGAATGGAATAAATACTTCCTTGGTTTAGAATCATATTATTAGGTCTTGGAATTATGTTTGGTAATTCTCATGTTTTTAATAAATTATACATTAAACAACATAATAATTCATCACTTTATGGCCCCTTTTCCCGCAGAGATAACATCTTTTTTTTCTATTTGAGGTATTCCTCAATGTTATTATTCCCTTCTTCTTGAAATATAGGAATACAAATCTTTTTTCCACTATACATATTAAAAGTTTAACGTTTATAATTTTTTATCTTCTTATTATGTGATGTGTTAAGAATATCACCAATGTCTACATTTATAATTATATACCAGGATAGTTGTTTCCGGGAAATCTCAATATCTTTCTATGTAGTAATTATCCAATTTTTTTGTTCTTAATAACTAGATTTTCCATCAAACTCAATGTTAACCCAATTACTTATAGTTTTGTCCATTAAATAAACCAAAAATAATTATGGTGAGAAACATATATCATGGATGAAACCCTCATAATCAGAGGAATGTAATTTCAATCTATAGCATCATAGGTTTAAACCTGGGTTAACCATGCTGGTTACAAAACTTTTAGGATGTTTATTATAAATAGACTTATATATAATACATCCACAGACATTTACTTCAAAATATCTGAAGGTATATCACTAAATTTATCACATCCTTATTTCCAAATGATAACTAAACCATCACTCTGATACCATCTCTGTGTACCTAAAAATGACAGATATTGAAATTATATTGCTTTTTTGGAATATTTAACACATTAAACAAACCCACACCCAAAATATTGTATTATTTTAGTGACTTTGGAAACATGAAACACAAACTTCTAATATTGATAGATATCTTCAATATTCCCACAAACATCTTCCCCTTCTGGTATTCTAATGTAAAAGCATTCTTTATTACCTCGGGAATATAATAGATAAGAATGGGTGAGCTATGATGCTCATTAGGAGTATAAAATGGTGATATGTAAATATAAATATGAGCAAAAATGGTATGATAATGTGATAAACCCACTTGAAGATCATTCCATTCATATCAATCGTAAAATTGAATCATAAGGAAATCAGAGAACATAATCCATAAGATCCTAAAATTCAAATAAGGTATGAAATTTTTACATACACATAAACTTATAACATTGTGAAAATGTATAAATAGTTACTATTTAACTCATTAAAGACATTAAATCAAGCCCTTGCATTATCATATGGACAAGGTATCCAAGTCCACTCATTAAATATTTGACATGAAAACCAGGTTCGACCATAAAATTGTGAACATGAAATCAGGTTCATGCATAACAAATATACATCATGAGTTATCCACCCTTACCCAATGAATTGAAGGGAGATATAGGTCTCTCCAATCTCATTATGAAATCTTTGTTATGTGTGGAAGAATAAAAATAAATAATTCATCATAGCAGAATCCAAATAAAAAATTGGGTTTCTTAAAACATATTCCATCTAACACAATACATATAAAACAAATGGATTTCAGAAATATAATTCCCTCATAAAGACTATAAAACCATTGGTTATTTGGGATGTTATAATTTAAACATAAATATTATAAATAATTCCATCTTAAATGGATAATAATTTTGATTGAACCCATGAAACTAATTCTTGATGAAAATATCATTTCTTTTTCAAAACATTTTTTTCTCAAAATGACACAAAACATTAAAATAAAATAATTTACATCAAAATAACCTTGAAATATTATAAAATAATATTCATGGAAATCTGGAATTATTAAAATGTAAAAACCCATTCATTCCATATATGTAAAATAAAAACATTCTTCTCATAATTTAGTCGGATAAGTCAAAATGTACTTCATATCAAAAGTGAAAGAAGATTTATCTAATTTTATTGAATAAAAATTTACGAATGGATAAAAGTGACTTTAAAATTTTTTATAATAATATAAATAATATTTTTCATTAAATATTTTGGAAACATGTACATCAATGATAAATATACCACAATAAATACTTATGTATAAACAATCTCAAATAATAATTAGAATGCATAATTACCACATACATTCTATTAGGGTTCCTTCATACATGTATGAAGCACCTGTATAAGGGTTTATATTATTTCATAATCATGTTACAGAATCATATTCATTTTTATGATATCATAAATGCTTATATTATTACCCATTTGTTAAGAACTTTATTACTTGTCCTTCTGGTATTAACTGCTTCATTTTATTACGCATGTTCTGTTAGATAAGTTCATGTTCATGTTTATAGGTTATAGTGATATCATTTCTAGAATTATATTAATATAATAAATATCTTATTTTTTCATTCTAAACATTTATATGTTCATTATTAAATGAAGATCGTGTAAAATGAATCGCATCTCATTGTGGAGACGGTAGGTCGTACGTATGATCGAGCGACGATATCATTGACATAATTGTGTAATCATATCAATGTGGATGATATATATTTTGTTAAAGAATAAATATCATGTTATAATAATCATATATAGTTATTATTTTTATCATTATACCCATCCAAGTAAGGTGGTGGTGGAAACCTATTACCCCACGCCGTAGAGACGTTAATACATACGTAGACACGTTTGGTGATTTCATTTTTTGTAAGATGGATAAAACGTGGAATATGGTCATTAAATAACCATAATAACATTTAATTATATAGATTATACTGGGTTTATATCATTTTAATGAGAACTACAATGTAATATGAATTAGAATAAGAATTGATCTTGAGAGAGTTGGAAAAAGAGATTACATGTTCTTCGGAAAGCTTCCAACGGATCTCCTCTTAAGGAAATAGATGTGGTATTTTGAGAAAACTAGAACCCATTTAATTTGTCTAGAGAAGTTGATAAGAGATATGGGTAGGAGATTACTGAGATTCAAGGCTCAAAGCGAAGTTAATAGATTAAAGAGGATGTTCTATTTTATAATTTATGTGAGGGGAACATTTGGAATATCTAAAAATATCAATTTGTAACAAAATAAAAACCCATACAAAAACCTCTAAAATGATTTATTTTAGAATGTTAAATGACGTAATGTTGTAATATCATTAAATAATTAATTTTATACTTGAATTTCTATCTATTTAATCCTTGTTCTTTTAATTAACACATAGTTATTCTATTTAATTATAAACTAAGGTAAAAAAATAATATTAAAATATATCACCTGGAAAATACCATATTAAAATTGTATATTTATTAAAAAATTAGTGTTACAACTCTAATATCCCTTTAAATATAATATTATACATGTCACAATATTTTTATATGGTTCCAAATGGATTATCACACGACCCTTGGATTATTATGGTCGATATATACTCGAAAACTAATATGTGGTCCTAGTTTTTTTCTTCTAATAGTTATTATATTTTTAATAAAAAATTATTATATTGATTTTTCATCAATTAAATAAATTCTGCATCATCAATGTAAATTCATTTAATGTATTTTTTCATTTCATAAAAATTAAAAATAAATTATCATGATAAATAAAATAATTTTATCATTAAAATGAGTATTTATAGTCTAATTTATCTTTGGTATAACCCTATTTTAAAAACGATAAGTAAATAAAATGTGTAGAAAGTCATATTTAAATTTTCTTTAGATAAAATATATTAAATTCCCTAGCCTAATATAAGATTCCTCCAAAGGGTAAATGATTATCCAAGGATGATTTAGGTCAAAAATAACTCATATAATTATATTAGGAAAAGTGTTATGGTAATTTTATCATTTTATTTTAACCCTTAATTACTCGATTTAACCTTTTTATATATTAATAAAAATTACCAATTTCACTATTCATAATGCCGAAAAATAAATGAATTCTATTTTCAAACTTCTCACCTTATAATTCAAAATATAAAATCCATTTTTAAAAATTCCATATAATGAAGTTATTGTGATTAATTTAAAAAAAAACTCATTGTCAGAATGAAAAAATGGGTTTTAAAACATAAAAAATTACAAAGGATTGAAATTTATATATATATGAATTAAATTTAAAATTTATGCCAGTGAGCTAAATGATAGTAAATAATAAAAATATAATATATTTATACGTTAAACCCATTCAACAAAATAACATAAATATATAAATTATTTTGATGAAAACAATAGATTTCAATTAATATTTATTATATTTTTACATCCCACATCCAAATAAGAAGTTTATATTATAAAATAGAATTTATAAAAGTGAAAAAAACTACATTTAAAATGGGAAGCCATCAAAATACAGTAAAACTGCATTTTTTTGAAAAATATTTCTTTTATCTGACAATTTGAAGTCTTTCTTATACCATGTGTAGAAAACATATAAGGTAATTTTTAATCATTATAATGGATATATTAAATATATTTTTTAATAATAAAATACATCAAGAGTGATTTTATTATTTCATAAACTCACATTTTTGTATTCAAATAGTTTTCTGAAAATAACATCATTTTGTTTTAAAAGGGTTTATTTTTCATTTATAAATAATTTATTGCAAAAAATTATTATTATAATTGAGTTATTATATTTCATTTCCACCATTATAATGGCATTGTTATAAGGTAATATAATATTATTATTTTTCTTGAACTCAGTCTTTTATGAAATGAATTCTATCAATATAACTTGGAATTGTGTGTAACACAAGACAAGCATAGTGTTGCATATACCTCATGCTAGGAATGTGTTTCTGATAGTAGAATATAAGCTTAGTGGAATATAAAAAATAAATTAAATGAATTTAAAAAAGTCTATCACATAAAAACCGTGGGGTGTTACATTTAAAACCTTAATACTCCAAAATTTTTTTGAAAAAATAAAATTTAGAAGCCCTAATTATGAAAATATATATCTCTTTTCTCTATGTATTGATTCAAACATTTCATGAATGAAGGCTATATGATATAAAGTTCTTAAGTTATTTTGATTTATTTGAACCCCTTATACCTTTTGTACCTTAGTCAAAAATGAATTATCATGGGATGATTTTCTAAAAAAAATTGGCTTGGGAACTTCTATTGGGTGATAAATTTTTATATTAACTTAGGAACCTATATATGAATCTGATCAAATATTCGGTATTGGATAGGCACACAATGGATCTTTATCTGGGTGCACATGATCGATTTCATTTTGGAATGTGGACTTGAATTCTATATATGGAAATAAAAAATGAAAATATTCTTTAAACTATATAGGTCACAAAAGTTAGGGCATTAATCAACTCATGCATGAAGAAGAGAATTTTGGTACATTTTATCCTCATGGGTGTGTAATTTTTAAAAAATAATCCATTAATGTAAAATATACATTATCCATAACTTTTGATCTGATAATTTTTTTGGCTACACAAACAATCAAATAATTGTCAACAAAACAAATTTCACTGTTGTCTAAAAATATTTCCCATAAATAATGTTTAATATTCCTAAAAGAGTACTAAGGTTGTTCAGATAATTCATCTGAAGACAATTGATACAATTTCTTCAACAATTGAAGAAATACACAACCTTGTCCTAGTGGGTGGTTCTAACCATCACATCATATAATAAGGAAATATTTAGGAATGGTCTCCCCAACATTTTGTGTTCTCAGTCATGGAATACCTAGTGATCATATTGGTGTATTCTTTATCGAGTGTTATACTACATCATCTTAACTCAATTCATTTCATCTAAATGAGGTTCGCATTATGTTCAATCAGGAAAACTAGGTGCAACATTATTCAGTAATAAAAAAATTCAAAACCAAGAATTCACACCATTTTGTTAAATATCTTTTAGTATCTTAACCATTTAATCATACTATGCATTACATAAACCATGAAATTAATAATGAATTCATTTTTTCACCCTAAAATTATCCAAAAAACATAATTTTTTTTTCTGAACTGTAAAAAGTTCCATAAATCTTCTTACAAATATATATATGAATTTTTTTCCTAATTTTAATTCTAAACTACGAATAAACACAACCTAAGTCAATGATAATGGAGTGAGAAACAATGTTTTATATGCTTAATTTTTCTAGATTAATTTCATGTATAACATAAAAATTGAAAGTATATCCAAAAATTTGGCGAAAAGATAAATTTAACTATGAAGTGGAATGTTGATTACTTTCTAAATGAATTTTCAAAATATATATGGTTAAATCTCAAAGAGTATATTTTATTCCATGTATAATAACTATCTAGAAATTTTTTTAAAATAAAAAACTATGTATCATATCATTAGATATGAGTCGATACAATATAAGGCCTAAAGTGAATTCATAATTACCATAGGCTAGGACAAGTGTCAGTAGTTTGAAAAAATCAATAAAGTATTGATTTCCCCTTCTATTGAATAAATATATAAATAATTTATATATCATTAAGAAATATGGGTAGATGAATCAATAATTCAAACATTCACTACTAAATTTAAAATTTATTTATTTAAAATATAACTACATTAGGAAAAATTGTAACTCATTGTAAAATTAATAACAACATTGAAAAACTAAATAATAATAAACAATTCTAAAATTATATACTAAATTACATAATTTTATATTATATAAATTATATTTAAAATAAAAATTTGATCTAATAAGGTAGAAGATAATAAATATACAAAATGGCCCATATCATGATATAATAAAAACACTAGAATAAATCCCCACATGAAAATAAAATATATATCATAATAATAGATTATTTGGTATGAAATTTCACCACATATATACATATTTATATATTAATATTGTCTATATCCATGACTGAGGTAAATTTTCCCTTTACATGATTCATTGGTAACAAGATCTCCAAACACACAATAATGTGTCTATTGCTATTAATTATATACTGATTAAGATACCTCCAAAAACATTATATATTTCCTTTTATATTATAAAACAAAAATGATATTTTTTAAAAAGTGAATTAAACACTTTTATAGGCACATGTGACTTAGAATAAAAATAAAATTTTCAAAATTTTTATAAAATAAATAATATTTTTCAAAACCAACACAACTCATAAAAAATATTTATACATAATAGAACTTAACATCTAATTAAAATAATAAAAAAACATCATGGAATAAACCACAATATCATAAAGGGATTAATCTAGGGTTCTAATCCATAAAGGCATCCTAAATGTATTTGATGTGATCTGATTTTATAAATGAATTATATATGCTTATCCTGATCGGGGGATCCCACTAGTAATGGAATAATAATATATAGGGGTAATAGTTATGTCTCAGCCATAACTAGTAAAATATTTACTATGATTCATACTAGGATATCTGAGGATTCCCATGATGTTTCAAACCAATAATCATGGTAATCATGAAATTAAATTATTATAAAATCTAATGGGAATCACCTATATTTCCACATAATGAAACACCCCCTTTAACATTCATAAACCATCAATTCATATCATAAAAAATCCATTCCAATTTATAAGAAAAATATGATTATTGAAATCATAATTAAAACTCAAAATAATTTATTTTTCATTCTATTAAATTACACAACCAAAAAAATAAGAAGTTTAAATGATGCAATTACCTTTTAAAATAAATAATAATGAATATAATCATTTAGAAAAAACAAAAATGGAATATTCATATCTAAATATCCCTGTAAAATTATTTTAAATTCCATGAAAACATTAGAAATACACTTTTAACATAACCTATGGAGTAATGTTTGATATGAAAAATATTTGATAGATATGAAATAAATATTTAATGAAAAATAATATTGGATAATGATCACCCAATGAATATTATTTTTTGAATAGTAATTACTTTCAAGGATTCCATAAATAAGTGAGCCTTGGGAAATAGGGGTGCTTATGATATTAGGAGTGATATTTTATATCTACACTGAATCAATTAAGGTTAAGATAACTATTGATTCTTTTCCAGAGGCACATAAAAAATGATTGAGGAGTATCACTTGTCATTCATTAGTCACATATTCTTAGTAAAGTTTGATAAATAATTTCCCTTTGATGAATTAAAGGAAAATATTTATACTATTTGGATGATAAATATATGGATAATCATTCCAATATGTATAGTGAATTAAAATTTAATTTTTTTAATATATAGGTCATATCTAATAGGTCTATAGATTTGGTAATATCACAATTAATTCAGGAGTATTTAGAAACTCTTAAAGGGATATTCATTTCAACCCATTCTTCAAAATATATGGGAGTGATCATATATGGATAAGGATTCATTGACTGAGATATTAATTTTAACAATATAATAATATATATTCTCATATCACTAGAGGTAGAAATGATTTGATGATAAATGATACCACTATAGAGGTTATGCAAGGATATTATAAAAGTATTTTTATAGTTGAAAATATAGAATATTATTACCCTAATTAAATTAAAATTTTCAGAAATATATGTATGATTCATGATAATATATTTTAAGAATTTATTCCCCCATTTTATAAATTATTTTAGCGGACATGTCATATAGTTATAGGATGTCATGTAGTTTTGAATTTTTAGATCATGAATGCATTGGAATAATTGAAAAATGAAGATTGGGTTTATATTAAAAATGAAGTAGTTCAGAAATGTTGTAAATCAATGGAAGTCATATATAGTAATCCCAATAATGATTATAAAATGTAATTCATAATGGTTGACTCCAATAATAATATAACTTGGTGTGATACGGCTGAAGAAGAAAAGGATGATAAAACAATAATTTTGTAGAAGACTTATATAATAAAATCCATCAATTGGGTTAAAAATCCCATATAGTGGATATCATTTTTTTGGGAAGTAAATGGGTGGATCCCACCTTTCTAAATAAATATTAAGACATATAGAAACAAAAATTGGTCATATTTATAATAATTATAAAATGATATATCATGAAAATGGATTAGATACTAGAAATTATTATACTAAAAAATATAGACCAATTGATTTTTAATAAGGAATCCATGAAACTAAGGTAGAAAAAGAAAACATTTAGAGATCCTATATAGAGGAATAAATTATAAATTTCTCAACTATTAGAAAACTAATAGAGGGTCAAATATGTTAATGAGGTTTACCCTAATTTGAATAAGAATAATGAGAGTTGCAATAAGACAAATATTGAAGACGGTGAATATTTTTCATCCATTATTTTGAATGATAATTAATAAAAGAAGTATGTATAATTATGGGATTTACCACTCAAAATAAATCACACCCATGTGGTGGAATGATTAAAATTAAATCCATAAGAAGATAAATGAACTTTTAATGCAATTCTTAGGGGACTTCTAGCAACGAAACAATTAGCTCTAGTTATTTTTTACCAAAATATTTTTTTTGGATTCAATATTTTCAATATATTAATCTATAAACTAAAAAAGTAACACTATTGGTTCATAATTAATATTTATTCATCGAAAATTATAACTAAAAATAAAAAATCATTAACTTAGATGCTGTGTAGGCTAGTGGATGAGATGAAACCCTTATCATCCTTCGATCATGGTTTCTAGCCCCATTACCTATCCATATTTTATGGGTTTCCACCCGTCACATAGGATTTTCTTTTCTAAAACAATATAAAAATAACGTCTAAAATATGATGTACATCCTTGAAATTTACTCCTTAAACAACTATCCTCTATGGTTTTCAATGAAATATTTTTTTCAAAGCCTAATAATATTATTTGACTATTATTACAATGTAATTAATTATCATAATAAAATTAAATGTTATCAAGGACTTTAAACACATGTCTCTAAATGTAAGGGAATTATTCCTCAAATATGTTTTCCACTAAAAAATTTATCAAATTACTTGTCTTGCCATTAATTTTTCCAAGGTATTTAGAATATCTTAAATTGTACAGATATGATTAAGACATATAAATTATGGTCAATAATAATATATTAATCCCATGATGTTATCTATCACTCTTCTTTTAATAAAGAAATGTCTGATAAAATTTCAAGCAATACATAAATATTTAATTGTTTTTATAAATGAAATAATATTGGTAAAAATACTTATACACACTAAATCTATAATACCAATAAATAATTCAGCTATCATAAGTTATTTCATTGTTTATGGATTGACTTATATAATTCATTTTCATTATATATTCAAGTACTTAATAATGTTTTGTGAAGAAAATGTGAATTATCCTAAGAATATCCCATGAGAGTGTCAAACCAACTATGAAATAAGGCCCATTGTCATGTAACAAGTAACAATCATGTTAGAACCAACACATCTTTTAGAAGTTGTTATCCCATGGTGCATGGGTTCCAGAACCATGTCCATTAGTAGAATACATAAAAAGATGTATTTCATGTAAACCCAAAATATATCTGTCTAAAAAAATTTAAGGTTGTTATTATTTACTTATCCTAACAATTAACCTCATGTTTATGTTCTATAATTTATGTTTTCCTAAATTTATTTCTAAAGGTTTCCATAAAAAATTCTCTGATTCAAATTGTAGCGACCGGACCCCAGATTCCCTAGATATAGAGTCTAATACCATTAAATTTTTAGGGATATAATAAATTAAATCATGATGTATTGAAGATTTTTTTCACATGACCCATCCTAGAGGGGACCATTCCATGACTACCCTAGTACAGCCTCAAATAGGCTAGGGGATAGTGAATGTCACCGATTAAGAATATCCCACCAAACCCACATATGATATCTTGAAATGATTTTCTATTTATAAGGATCCTAACAGCCTACAAATCTCATCAAATAGAAGTTTGGTATGAAAATTAGGGTGATATGAAAATTTCAAAAGGGGGTTCACTGGACCATGAACGAACCATGTGGTCTGTTCACCGACCTACCCCACATCTGACTACATGGTCAAATCACCCCCATAGTAAATCACCCCATGGTGAATTTATTGATCATGGGTCTTCGTCGACAGCAACGGTTGACCATTTCTTGGTCTGGAATTTTGGGTCTGACCCCACCCATGGGGTTAGCCCTGACCCACTAGTTCATCCCATCCCACAAGGCCTAGGCCACTCTGGTTGGGTCGGACTGACATTGTCATCCTGACGTACTCGCCTGACCCGGTTCACTAGTCGGGATAGTTGGGCGACTGTCGTCGGTCCACATGGCCACCCAACCCCATCTTGTGGGAACCATGTCCTACACAGCATCAAACATGTCTTTCCTATAGAACCCTTCCTTATATGGTCCTTCCTTTTCCCTCTCGTGCACCAATATTGGGTCCCAAGATACACTAATTCGGCATCTGTTTCATCTTTCCCCCAATTTGGGGGTAAAATTGTATTCAGTATCTCCCAGAAAGTCGAGCTGCGATCATGGGGTTCTAATATGGAATAATTACAATAACAAGGTAGATAAATAACAAGAAAATCCTAAGAAAAAAACTTGTCCTTTTATTGTGTTTTCCTTGATTAATTCTTGTTAGAAGTATAAATGAAGAGGATAAATTGATATCCCAATAATCCCACAACAATAACCCATTATGTAACAATGATTGAACCATGGATCAATCTGTTTATGGATAGATCCATATTCATCATGGACATAAATAATGGGTAAAAGAAATCAAAAATAAAATTAATTACCTAGGATATGGATCCTTTTCTATCGAGGATTGATTATTATTAGAGATTTATCCACACCGATATCTGATCTCTGTGTTTTTCATCACTGATGAGATAATTCTCTAAGGATTTACTCTAGAGCCTCCAGGGAATTTCCAAGAATATGATCCATACCCTGGATCTCTATATATATATTCATTTAAAATAAAAATCTTTTCACTATCGACGTAATGTTAAAAAAAAATAAAGATAGAGTTAATTTTATCAATTAAAACATGTAAAAAACAATTTTTCATAACTGACCCACCTCGATCGATGTTAGGCATCATTATTGGATAAAACTACATTAATAACTCAAAAGTGGTATGAAATTTTCAATTTGACTCACTGTTCATGAGTTTATATTGTTTTCAAATAAAATAATTTTATTAAATAATTTTATTTATGGTTACATCTGTGGTGACTCTTTATTGGGATGACTCTTTCCGACCAAAATCAGGTCACACCTAGAGTAAATCCACCTTTTTTAGCTCAAATGTGATCTCAATTTTATGATCTGTGATAACATTAAAAAGATATTCTACCTTTTTAATAAAATCCTTCACTTGAATCCTATTAAAAATATAACATTTCTTAATGAATTGTTTCAGGAAAACTGGGCCTTGGAATCGCCCAATGTCTCTACACCTGGTCTCAAAAACTGTCCATATAATTTCTAAAAAAAAACTGGAAAATTATATTCATTAAATTATCCTATAATTAGTGATTTATGTACCTAAAAATCGAAAATGATTTACACTCAAACAAATGATGATACTTCTAATGAATCTAATCCTCCTACTACCATGTGCACTCCTAGAGATTCCCTTCCTTACACCGAATGAGAATTAAAGGAGTTACCACCCATTAAGGATCCTCTCATTTCGATCCCCAATCTCTACTATGAACTCTAAAACTCTCTCCATTGTTGATTCCCATCTCTCCCAAGTCAATGACGTGTGATGGTTCATTCATGTACCTCCTCCGCTGTGACATGTTGATGATGCAGTGCACCCACACTTACTATAGAGGTAGATACATCTATTAATCCAACTCTCCAACTCTATATTGTGTCATAAAATGCTTGATGAACCTCAGAGATTTCTTTAGTCCCCTGACCAAAACTCTGTAATCTGCAGCTCTGTGAGACCAAAAGAAAAAACATGGTCTCCACCCATGAACCCCAAATACCTATGTCATCAATCATCATTAGTCTTATAAAAGATTTGGGATGTCTTTATCCACTCATAGAAGATCTTTATCTTCTCTATAGTCACATGCACCAACTCTGAGCCTATAAGGGCTGACTCTCAAGGGTATATCATGCAATGTGCGGACCTACATGGTCACTCATGTAAGTCCTATAATGGTTCCATAACATTAGTGGAATAGTAGATTTTGTTGTATGAAAACCCAACTAGGGGTAGGTGATCCTAATAACTGGGACCAAAATCTAACATGAAATCCCATATATTGTCCTCCAGAACATGTATTGCCTACTCTTCCTTGTCATCCATCTAGGGGTGAAATGTTATGCTCAACTGTAACTGAGTCCCAAATGCCTCCTTCAAACCCTTCCATGACCACGAAGTAAAATGAGCATCACAATATGAGACTATCGTTAATAGAACTCCATGTAGTCTAACTATCTCCTTTATGTAGAGGTCTCCCATGATCTCTACTAAACTCTACTCCTGAACAGTTATAAAGTTGTCTAACTTGTTGAGTCGGTCAATGATAACCTTGATGGTATCTTTTACCTTATACATACATGATAACACTATCAAAAGTTCCATAAATATCTCATCGCACATCCATTCCATCACATCAATGGGTTTTTTGAAACTCGATAAAACCTGGTGTTCAGCCTTCACCTGATGACAAGTGGGGCATTGAGAAACAAACTTTGTAACTTTGGTCATCATTGATGGCCACCAAAACAAACGTCGGGGGTCCTGGTATGTATTATCCACACATGGATGTACCAACAATAGTTATGTATGAAAATACCTCAAAATAACCTAATGAAGATCCACCAATACTATTTTTCTTCCTTTTAAAATAATGGCATGTTCCCCACCTTTCAAATATACATCAAGGGCATGCCCTGTCGACATCTAAGCATGGAATTTCCTATTGTTGGTATCACTAATATATGCCTCCCTGACTCACTGTATGAGTGGAGGGTAAAAACCATCGACTAAAGGTATGATTATCATTCCCTATCCATAAGAAAAAAAATAATGAGTCCAACAACTCTTATTTATCATTCATCAATTTCAAACTGAATCTCTTATTGAGAGAATCTTCAACCATGTTCCCCTTACAAAAAGTATTGAAAATCTCAAATTCATAGTCTTGGAGATAATTTTTACATTGCCTCTGTCTCAAGTTAAGATCCTTCTTTGAGGAGATATACTGAATACTCTTTTCATCAGAGTATATGATAAATTGCTCTCCCATCAATTTGTGTCACCACATTATCAATGTGATGACTAGCACTGTTAAGTCAAGATCATTAGTCATGTAGTTCAACTCATGCAATATGGAGTGCCATGAAACATAGTTAATAATTTCTTTCCCTTGCCTCAGGACACAACAAATCCCTATTCCTACTACATTACATAACACTACATACTTGACACCGTCTATTGGTAATCTAAAAATGGGAGTTCTTGTCAATCTCAACCGTAGCTTCTGAAAATCCTCCTGATACTCCTCCTTCCACATGAATGGATACTCATTTTGTGTCAATGAAATCAAGTATTCTAGTACTCAAGAATGGTAAGTTAAAAACATCTAATAGTAACCATCAAAACCAAGGAAACTCTGAACCTCTGTAACACTCTTGCTGGATCCCAAGAAAGCACCTCCTCAATCATTCTTAGACAACTCCAACTCCAAACTCTGAAATGACGATTCCCAAA
Source organism: Viscum album (assembly GCA_963277665.1). Lineage (NCBI taxonomy): Eukaryota > Viridiplantae > Streptophyta > Magnoliopsida > Santalales > Viscaceae > Viscum > Viscum album. The sequence continues at coordinate 686,320,571 of OY728119.1, read as the reverse complement.
AAATGGACATCCAAAAAATAGAACAAACACGTTGAGAGCATCCCATAATGTTGGTTCTCTCAAAGTGTGTCTAGAACCATCATCAGGTGTATCACGTTCTCCTCTTCGAATGCACAATATACTAGGATTTCATCAATGATGTCCACCACGAACAGTTCTACGTAAGGATGAAATATTTGGTTCATAAGTCCCCTGAAAACTACTAGAGAATTATTCACATCAAGAGGAATTGTGAAGTACTATTAGGGGCCATAACGATTTCTAGAGGATGACTTCTATATATCTGCATCTTGTACTTATAGCTTGTGATATCCAGATCTGAGGTCAATCATTAAGAACCACAGTGAACCGTTCAACTGGTCGAAGAGGTCATAAATCCATGGTAGTAGATACGAATTCTTCATGGTCGCCTATTATAGGCACCATAAGTCTACAAATAACCTCAAGCACATGTATTCCTTCTTGGAAAAAAAATCTAGGGCTCCCCGGGTGAAACATTGGGTCCCATGATTCCCTTCTTCTACATGTCCTCCAACAGTACCCTCAACTCCCGAAGATCTACGTGAGCCATCTGATATGAATCTGTATATATTTCTATCATTCCAATGTATATATCAATATATAATTCTTCCACTTTTTTGGGTGGTTATCCTAGAACATCCTCCGGAACGATGTGCTCAGAATCATCCACCACTACAAGAAACTATAGACTCTAATCATCCACCTCAATGAGATTCAAACTAGCCAACTGATGAGTGATTGGATACACCCTCCAATGTTTGAGTCTATCGTACACTTACATCATTTATTTACCGATAAAAGAAAACATAGTTCCATAACTATGGAAACACTGCACTCTACACCTAAAATATTCTATTGGAGCATGAACTGTGGATAAACCGTCTATACCACGAATGAATTGGTAAGGCCTCGATGCCACAACCAAGGTATCTCAATCAAAACTATCACCTCCAATAGTAAGTTCACATTTTTGGAACAATATTGTTATCATCAAATCACTTCTCTTATGAGTCTCTAAGTGTAAGGATTGAGTGAATGGTTAAAATAGAATCGCCATGTCATAAAATTGTCTGTGGTAGGAAATGAATGATTATAACCTTTGTTTATAAAAATACAGCTAAAATTGAAGAGATATATATCATACCTATAATCATCCCTCGATCCATGGGGTTATAAAAATTCATCACCTGTAGCGAGCCTCATCCATATCCACTTTCTCCCTGAGCCCCCCGTAGACCACCTGGGGGAGGTGGTGGTAATAGCTAGAACCTATAAACACCTCCATCCGCCCACCCTGCTCTACTAAAACATACACCACCCTGTAGACCACCCTTCTCTAGCCACCACCTCATCCTAGATGGACCCTTGACCATATCTAGATTGGTTGTATGATAGATCACCCAATCTCATTCCAGTTTTTCCCAACCTCAACGCGAGTAACACAACAGGTCCCTCAATAGACTCGAACTATATTGGGTTCCCTGTACTGCTGATCATGTGTCCTTGGATCCTCTCCTGAAGTTCCGGACATGATTGGATCCCCATAACTACCATAAACTACTAGCTATTAAGGTATCAGCTGCCTGGGGCATGTTCGTTTTCCCATTGTCAGTGACTGCTCATTTAGAATTATCTCCACTAGAAGGGCTCGCTCATGTACCACAACATAAGTTGTAATGATAAGGTATATCATTGATTACCTAATCTACCAGGGTAAACCATTATCAAAGTTGTTAGATATTATGAGCATGACTCACACCATATCATTGGAGTAACAGGAAGGATCAGTAAATATCACTGAATACTCTGCTATAATATAAATTACCTACTATAGATGTAGAGGCTCTTGTATGTGCACTAACTACAATGTGGTTGGAAATAACTCCTCCAAGTAGAGACTCTCTAAGTATATAGAAGATAGATTCATCTCATCATGCATTTTGGTCACTACGATCCACCATCTCATTGCAATTAATTGAAAAGACTTGTGGTAAGGACTCCATATTTTTGGAAGGAGTCCTCAAAAGGTGGAAGGCATGCGTAACTACCTTTATCCAATACTCACCAAAAATAGGGTCTAGCTAACCCCAAAATCTAGGAGGTTTTTGTCTCACTAAAACTCATGCAATGCACTTAGTCTGCATGCATCCTCAACTGGTAGTGCTATTAGTAGTTGTTACTCGATAGGTGATGGTGTAGCTAGTAATCCACTTATAGGTTCTATCTCTGGTGAAATCCCTTATAATGATGCAATGTTTCTTGGTAGATCATTATCATGATCATGTAGTGTAATCCCAGCTAGCTATCTTATTGGAGGCATATTATAATAAAACAATATGTACCATAATCAATAGATTATATCTGGAGAGATGAGTCAATAAGGATATTTAATACATAACACTTTCTAATATGATGTCTGTACTATTATTTTCCATTAAACTAGTGTTTTCATGTACCGAGTCAAAAATTAGGTGCCCAGAATCATAGATTATTGATATGTTGGTTGCCATACCAACAATGTATTCCCGAGCCTAAAAGCTAAACTCAAAATGAATAACACTATTTCAAAAAACCTACCTCAAAAACTCTTGGTCATAATTTATAACCTACCTCCTCTATTACCAATCTATCATGACCCATCCCAGAGGGGACCATAATATGACTACCCCAATCCCACCACCAATAAGGTAGGGTCTGGTGACCAGCACTAAGTGATGATATCCAAACACTCTATTATTATATTTCAAAATGATCATCTCATCATTAGGGTCCCAACGTCCAATATGTCTCATGAAACAAACGTCCTCTTTGAATATGGGGGTGTTTCTAAATTATAGAAGGGGATTCACAGGTTCATGGACAGACCATGTGATCATTACAAAAATAATTCAAGTAGACCGCCATAGTTGACCACCCAGTTTGACTGCCTCGTGGTAGCTCAATTGACCATGGCTCATAGTTGACTTCCACGATCGACCGTGGCTAGGTCAGACCTAGATCATCCTTGACCTACGGGGTCTGAACTGACCTGTGGGGTCTAACCGGATCTGTTGGGTCAACCCAGCTCACTAAGACCATCAAAGATTGGCTGGGCCCGATCCACCTCGCCGGCCAGGCCCGTCACACCGACTCGGCCCACTTTCCCAACCAGATCCACTTTTTAGATCTTTCTGGATCATGTGATTTCGCACGGTGCCATACATGTTATAATGTGCCTCCAACCACTGCCACTTATGCCAGTCATCATATCCCTTTCCTATGAAGTCCATCGTTCTTCCTCTGATGCTCCAATATCTGAAAAGAAAACATTTCTCTGATCCATGGGTCCCAAGCTACACATATTTGTTCTATATATCGTCTTACCTATAATCTGGGGGTCTGATCGTATTCAGAGCCTCACACAATGTTAATTCAAGATCAAGATGTTCCAATAGTGAATCAATCCTAGAACAAGGGAGATAAATAATAAGAATTCCCAAAGAATAAAACTTGTAAATTGTTCATGTTTTCCTCGATTGGTTCTCATTATAAGGATAAATAAGGAGGTTAAACTAATCTTCTGATAATCCTTCGACAATAATTTATCCAGCAACAACAATCAAACTCTGGATCAATCTATTTTTGTATAGACACATGTTTGTCATCAAAATAAAGAATTTAGAAAAGAAATTAGAAATATAATTCCCTACCTAGGATATAGATCATTCACTGTCAAGGATTTATTGTCGACGTGGATTCATCAATAACAATATTTGATCTTAGTATTTGTCATCTATACCAAAAGAATTTTCTATGAATTCTCTCCATAGACTCCAGGGAATTTCTAGGTCTATGACCCAAAACATGGTTCACTACCTAGCTCTTCATTTAAAAGAAATATAATTTCTACATCGATGTAATTTTAAAATAAAATAAACTCACACTTTATTTTATACATCAAATTTTCCGAAAACTATTTTTCACAATTGAGCTGTACTTGTCTATGATAGGCCTCAACTAGGGAAACCCCCACATTTGGAACTCAAAAATGGTCTATTATTTCTAATACTAGTCACCATCCATGACTTAATAGGATTTAAAAATAAAATAATTATATTATAATACTTATAGTTACAACCATGGTGGCTTTTTCTTTAGATGACCCACGCAGACTAACTTCTGGTTGAACATTGGGTAAAACCACTATTATGAGCTCTATGGTTCTTAACGATTTCGGATACAAGGACCTATTTAAAAGATATTTCAATTTTTTAGGAAATTTCTGTGTGCGTGATATTAGAAACATAAAATTTTTCCACATATATTTTTGGGAACATAGGGCCTTGGATTCGCATGTCTTCTTAGTGCTTGGTCATAAAATTTTTCAAAATAATTCTAAAAATAAAAATAGGAAAATCCATGTAATTACATTAGTAGTATTAGTACACAATATAAATACATGAGTATTGTATTATCAATAAATAAAATAATTAAAAGATATCTTTGTCTTCTATGATAACATTATTCAGTCTATGATATCGTTACATATCATTCATAGCACACTAATTCAAATCATGAGGAATGGAAACAAATAATTTTCAAATCAAATGCTCAGTAATAATCAAGTATTGTTAAATAAATAGTGAATCAAAGAGAATATTCATTATCAAAGGGTAATAACTAATGAAAAAATTCATGTAATCAATAAATTAAAAAGGACCTGCATAAAAAATATCGAAATGCAATCAAATGAAAACAAATTCCATTTAATCAATAATTTGAAAATAAAATTAACCCATGGACATGAAAAAGAAAAAAACTAATGGATAATAATAATAAAGTAATTATAAATAAATGAAATGAATAATTTTTTTATGTCATTTATTTGGAAAATGAACCACTATACTATTGAGATATATCCTAAAACGGTTATTTCTATGGGTAGAAACTTGTGTATTCTTCTTGAAAACAAACTCAATGGGTTTTCCATAAATTTATTTCATATCATGAGACTTCTAATTCGTCATGGGGATTTCATTAAATGGTCCCCAACCCATAAAAATTTCATTAAAGGTCCCCAAGTCATGTCTTGTATATCCAAATAATTCCTTATATAACAAATAATTTATTAAAATATATACTCAATGTGCCATATCAGATTTCCATATTATGAAAAGGATATAGATTAATAAATATTTTCCCAATAAATCAAATAACAATATAACTAAACCACATATTTTAAAATGGAATATGGTTTAGGGAATGAACATATCCATGATAAAATAAATTTATATCTAGGTGACATTCAATGTTCAATGGTCATATTAAATTTAATAATTCATGGGGACTAACAAAGGAACCAAGATAGTGAATGTCAATAAATAATTGATCGATGAAATAATTGTCCATCTAGAGGATTAATAAAGATGCAAATAATTCAAATTATACCAATGGTATTAAACATGATTGTTTGGTTTCTTTGATGAATTTAAATAGTATTAAAAAGATTTTTTTAAAACATTCTTGGGAAAAATATACTTTTCATTTTGAAATTTTCTTTAAATTAAATCTCATTAAAAATTTCATTTATTTTTTTTTCATTAAAATTTTACCTTTTAAACATGAAAATGATGATTCAAATAATAGAAAATAGGTAAATTTGTACTTTTCATACAAGGAAAAAATTACATACCCTTTGCACTGTAAAAAAGGATAGTAAAATGACTTGCTCAAAAAAAGAGAAGAATATTCTTTCAGAAAAAAATTTAAATAAAATAAGTGTTTGAAATTTAATAAATTAATATGGAATGGTAAAAAAAATTTCACAAATTTTTTAGAAAACATCATTTTTAGAATAAAATAGTTTCTCATACTAAATAGAAATAAAGTCAGGTTTTCTTAAGAGAATTTTCTAAAATATTTTCTGTAACATAGAATAGTACAGAAATAGTACTATTACATTGAAATGTTCATTAATAACCATAGAAGAATTATATTAAAGGATTTATCAGACAATTATCTAATAATTCCCTTTAATGAAATTTGAGGGTTAAACCATCTCAAACAAAATTAGATTGTGATGTAAACCCTTAAAAAGACCATAATGTTGATGTGATAATCAATAAATGGATAGATTATATATTAAAAAAGTAAATACACATAAAAAAACATTACATAAAGAAATATATATTAAAAAGTGACTACACACATAATCATAGAATATTAACGCCAATGAGGAAGTAATATAACCCAAAGAAAACAAATTATGTTATGAAATTATTTTCAACTTGGTAATGCTTAATTATAATCACATAGGATGAAATAATAAAAATTCATTCTAGAAATAAAATAAATAATGAATTAACCATGATATTATATTTAAAAGTGGTAATATATACACTATATTTAATAGTTTATGTGCACAATAATTAAATATGACTCAATGAATGGAAATATAAACGAAGACCCTTATTACTTGGTTACTATTGAATTAGATAACCCAAGATCAACAATAATAAAATTTAAAATTTAATCACCCAAAATTTAAATAAATAAATTTCATATTATAATAAAAGGGGTCTTAAGAACACCATAAAAAATAATTAAGTGGTGTTAATGGTGTATGCCTCATAGAAATTAAAGTGAGACAAGAATCTGTTAAATTATGTTTCATTTGGGTGACCATATTTTAGCCTCCTATATAATGGTTTTGAACAAGTTAGTAACTTATAAAATAACCTTAATCATATTTATAATATCATATATTATCTATATATGATATGTAATTACCTGTTTTTGAACAATATTTCATTATTTTCACTACTTGATATGTTAATTTCCTAATTTTTCAAGTGTGTTTTAACTTGTTACATGTTGATATTTTTCATTATATTATGATTTTTTCATATCCAGAATGTAATAATTGATGTATATATCATATATATATACATATATATATTTTATATATGTATTTATAATAATCCATTATATTTGGATATGGATGTGAAATGCACTGTTCATTGAGATTCTAGGTCGTCTGTATGCATGAACGCTAATTTAATTTCTTTATCATATTAAAATAATAAAAAGTAAATAATATATATGTATATTTATATTATAATTAAATTATGATATTCATGTCATATTTTTCATATTTTTTTTAAACCATCATATATTCATTATATGTATAATGTGAATGAATCACACTGCTTTGGGGAGGTGGTAGTCTACATTACCACAAATGATATTATCGTATCCCCACAAAATTTATAACATAAAGTTATGTGTTGTATAAAAATTAAATAAGAATAATTATATAATAAATATGATATATATCCTATATAAATAATTTTTCCATTATAATTTCCAACCGTGCGAGGTGGTAAATAAAAAATGAACAAAACCCTTTCGTGAGGTAGTAGTTAGATTCACACATAAATGGTATGTTCATTACCCATTAGATGGAACTGTGTGAATGTGTAATTAAAAACCTTATAATATAAAAATATAAGTATATTGAGTATATTTAAGTTATTATTTAAGCAAATAATAATAATATTTTAAAGGTAGAGAAGGAAATAAAATGAAACTAATTATTGAACAATGTTACCTCATTTTCAGTTTACACCTTTTGGTTTGCAGTAAAGGGATTCCATGGATTGATTTACACCAAAAGGGTGGATTATAGTATGTGGGGGGATTTTTATTATATTGTTTTAATATAATTTGGTTGAGATAAACAGATTGAGAGGTGTGAATAAGTTGGAGGGGTGAGTGCGTTTTTATAGTGGAGGAAGAGTGGAATACTTGTACTTTTTTGAAAAGGGAATTACACCCACGTTTTCCCTATTAAAAATTGATCAAATAATGGTAAAAATTATATAAAATGAATGATAGGGTCTAAATATGAACAAAACATGTATTTTTTAAAAGATTCTTGGTCATTTTCCTTTAATACTGTGTATCAGTCCCTTGTTAAGAAAAGTTGTATCTCAATAGTTGTAATTAATATTAATCAATTTCGTTAATATTTTTTTGTAAAAAAAAGTGGAAATTTTTAGAGATTATAAATTATTATTATTCTAAATATGTTACCCATTTTTCCAAATTAAAATCCAAAAGTATAATAAATTAATATTAATATAATCCCTCAGATAAGATAGAAGAGAGGGTTTTAAACATTAATGCTAATTAAAATTATAAATAAAGTAATAAAAAATAAAATTTAACCTTATAAATAAATTATAAAAAAATAGTTTTGAATTAAAATTTATTAAATTTAAAAATTAATCAGAAAATTAATCTTCATAAAAAAATACCAAAAAAATCCCCAAAAGATAATTTTGTGTTCTGATTTCACAAATGAATTTCATTTTCACATTGAATTTTTTTTGAAACTTCAAAAATCTGGATTTAAAATATCACTTATATTAAAATGGGGAAAATTTACCTTTATAAAAATATAGGCTTTTATGTGTAATATTTGGTGTAAGAGCCTAGACCTTCTTTCCAGGTATGGATCTTGATTTCATTTGTTTTTTGAGAAATAGGAGAGTTTTTGGATATTTTTGAAGTACATGTCATGTCTTTAGGAGTATATGTCATGTACCAAGTTTCCATTTGTTTCCAAGTACTAGCTATGTAAGGCGACCTACAGACCACCTAAAATGTGGGCCAGTTGAAGTTTGTATAAGGCGTGTACATTACATTAATAGGCCATGTACTTTTTCATTTATTTGATTAATCAGACCTAGGTCAGGTATAATCTCTATAATTTTCTTCATCTTCTTCTTGTGTCTCGAACAAGAGAGTGGTGTATGACATATTTTTCTCGGAGAAACCAATCCATCATTCATTCTCCCTGTCAGACTCTGGAGGGTGCAATGGAATCCCACCGGTGAGTCCTCCCTTGTTATCAAGCCTCTTTTCTTGATTTCTTCTCTCTATTGAGTTATTCAAGGTTGAATGTTTTTGACGTTTTTTTGGATCTATGTCATTCTAGGATGATCCAAGGACAATCATTCGAGATAGTTCTTCTTAAAATGTTGAGGTAGGTGTTTTGTTTCCTTTCGTAGTTTGTATTTGAATTTCATATGCCAAAGCGTCTATTACCCATGTTTCAGGTATTTCAGGTTAAGGAAATTTAACCCTATTTTATCTTCCATAGATTGATTGTTTTATTAAGGGTTATTATCATAGTGTTATATAAAATTTAATGTTTAAGGAATATCCCATGGGAGAGTTTCCTTTTTTTCAATATTTAGGTCTATTTGGTCTAGTTTTTCAAATGAGGAAAACATTGTTTTCGTACATTTCATTATAGGATGGAAATGTTTGCCTTTACTTCCTATTAAATACTTACGATATGCATTGGAATTATTCTATAATTTAATAGTTTTGATTACTTTAAGCTTCTTGATATTGTTTATGCACTACTGAACTATGTAGGGATGTGAGAATCTAGGGTAGTTAGACCCCAAGTGGAATTAACATTGATTGATTCCTTAGAGTGTTTGTAATATTTGATGCTACAAGACCACAGAGTGGGTTTGACGGTGATTTCTCCCTAAGGGTGTCTATAATTTATGTTATGAGACCACAATGAGAATTGACATTGAGTGCTTCCCCAGAGAGTTTGTAGTTATTCTGGAAAGACTATAGAGGTAATTGACAATGAGTTCATATTTTGAGTTTCTTTCCTTTTTATTGAATTACTCGGCCAGATGGGTTATACTATGTGAGCTACCCAGAGGGTTAATGTAAATATGCTATGATTGTGATGCATCTAGAAATTAATAGCACAATCTAGGATTTGTTCCTGTTTTTTAGTCTTCTGAGATTCATGTTTTTGATACTTTCTTGATTAAGTAATGACCAGGAAATAATAATTAATGGAAATGGAATTGTAGGATTGTTTACCTTTTGTAGTCCAAGTTCCTTTCTAAATTTACATCACTACTTGAAATATATTCCCACTGACAGTTAGGAATAGATCTTGTGGTGGTTGACTATTGGTATTTGTCTCAAACCCTATATGGGCCATGATTTTGGTCCCAAAAAAATTATATGGTTGTAGGTGTAGATAAGGGAAATAACCCTTCATCATCAAGAGCTTGATTACTATGGATCTGGAGAGAATGGGACCAAGCTACGACTTGCGATGGTACTAGATTTTAATTGTTTTATTTTTTACTTTTGTTTATTATGGTATTTCTAGAATTTTGATTTGTTTGGTTGTTTTCCTATACATAACTGACTTGAATCATTTATATATGTGCTCCAGTTGTTTATTTACTTTTATTCTTCCATTTTTTATTTGTTTTATGGTATTATTATTTCTGATTTTGTTTATTATTTTTTATTTTGTTGTGCATACTCTACCAATGAGGGCATAGTTTCCCCACTATCACACCCAAGGAACTTTCTTTTAGTCGGAAACCTCTAGCATTTGGGGAAATTCTCTTGAGGACATGTGACCAACTGGGTATAGGTCACCTTTAGGCAGCACTCAAAATTAGGGTGTTACAAAGTTGTATCAAATGAGGCTCTTTTCTGATTTGTCTTATTGTTTAGTGACCATATATAGGTATAGGAAGGAATAATTAGTTGGTAATAACATGATCCCTACAGTAGCTAACCAATGTTTAGGGAAAATACTGTAAACTTTGGTTATTGCAACTTCTCTAATTTTTCAATTGTTACAGTTCATTTGATTTCACTGTTGGGTGATTCACATGATTTGTGCTATTATGATTTTTATCCTTGAGGTTTTGTTTCTATTTCAACCTAATTATATAAGGATATTCCATCTCATTCATCATATAGGCACTTGCTAGATATCACATGTCATTAATTATTTTCATTCCATTTAGGATGCATTACTGATTACATATTGTTGTGATAGATGTTGTGCTAGATATGCCTATAGTTTTGATAAATACTGTGATATAATACATACAATTTTGATAGTGTATTGGAAAATTTAATGATTCATTTGAATGGGTGCCAAACTATGGTCTCTAAGGTGTTATGGGCCCTGAGGGATCATAATTTATCACTTTAATGCTTGTTTCATTGATTTTATGGGGTTCCAGAGTAGTTTCTGAGGCTTAGTATCTAAAAGAACCCAGAATACATGATATGTGATGAGGAATACACGCCATGTATCCTTTTTTCTGGGATGAAATTTTTTTTCTTAAGTACAAGTCATGTACTTCTTCTATATGTAGTGTAGTCTTAAACTGTGTGACCAACTTTGTGGAAGAGACATGGGGTTAGGAAATGTTTGGTAGAACACACCTTGTTCTGGGAGTACACACCGTGTTGTAGAGACCATGCATCCAGTTATGTGACTAAGGATACAGGTGGATTAACATCGGGTAGTACACGTCGTGTCCAGCGTGGCATGCCTTGTGGAAGTTGACCAGGTCACCAGCTATGTGACCAATGACACAGGTCGGTAAAATCCTTCTATTACACATTATGTCTAACATAAACACACTATGTAGTTTTTTTCTAATGGAACCATGTAGTTCTATCCATGTATATGTACTTTGTCAAGAAAAAACATTCAGGTACACGTAGTGTCTCAAGGAGAACACGCCGTGTGTATGAGGTGTTACACGACCAGTTTGGAAGAGGTAAACGCCATGACAAAAGATTAATGGGACACACTATGTAGGGGTCATACAGGCCATGTAGGAGTCATACACATCATGTATCCATGTTTGGAAAAACATGAATGTTTACTTTATCATGTTCTTTTCTTGCACTTCCACGTTTCATTCTTTGATAATATTGAACTGATGTGTGCATTTGAACATACAGAGTCATGCCACGAGAAGTCCTATAGTTGTAGGCCTATTTTAGGGAGATGATCAGATTATGGAAATTGTAGACCAAGGTCTACCAGCAGATCCTCCTATCATGACCTTCCTGGAACCAACTATCATTCTAAATATAGGTGTAAATGCATGTTTATGGGATGTATTCGTGAGGATAATGAATAATTTTTAGGTAGCACCACATCCTACCCCATATATGGAAGAGTTGATGTAGGTTTTTATAGAAACAACATCCTCCCTCCTTCATAGGGGATGGAGGACCTCATTCTATAGCATCATGGTTGGAAGTCATGTTTTCTTCCTTCGACCATCTGAAGACACCTCTATAAAGGACGGTGAAGCTCACTACATACATGATACGTGATTCCACCATGAGATGGTGGTTTGTGATATCCCATGTGGGATGCCAGTGAGTTACAGCTTGGGATGAGTTCCATTATACCTTATAAGACTACTTATACCAGGATACCTTTAGGGAAGATCGAGCCCAAGAGTTCATGAGTTTGGAGAAGGGTACTCTCTCAGTAATGGAGTATTATTTTTGCTTCACAAAGCTACAGTGCTTTACAACCATTCTGGCTGTGATAGGTTATTTCTAGAGAGGAAGTTTGAGGATGGTCTCTAACATGGCATTATATCCTAGGTAAACATCTTCGGGTTGACTTTTATAGCTTCTATTGTCAACCGGGTGTTGATCACCGAGAAAGACCTGAGGGATTAAAGAGATGTGGACTAATGCAGTTCAGTAACTAGAGTTGGTACTCTTCCGACTGATAGTAAGAAAAATTTCATGGAGTCTATGCATGGAGATATGAGTATGTGGTATTTTTAATTCTGGTATTCAGTTGGTGTGCTACTAGTGGGGTAAGAGCAAAATAACAAACCTCAGTTCTTGAGAGACCTAGAAGAGTGACGATATTGCTGAAATATGGGACATCTTCATCATTTCTGCAATACCCTCCTCCCAGCAGCTAGAGAGGTAGGATATTTTTTGACTCATCGTACCAGAGTATGACCACCAGTCCCACATCATATTGGAGGTTGGAGTTCCATAGGCCCTTCAGGCAGAGGTGGTGGTCCTGGCCGAAGTAACTAGACACCGTGTTTTTTACAACCATATCATGGATTAACTCTGGGATCTCAGATAGCTTCCCAGGGTCAAGACAGAGGTCATGCATTTGTTCTGGAGCAGATCCGGAAAGTGTAGGATCCTGGACCCTCAATGGTTAGAGTTATGATTTTTTTTCCTATTTTTAGCTTCTTTTTTTTTAAATATAGGGGTTTTTCTATAGCTTTATATCGGTTCTTATTTTGTAAAACCTTAGTCTCTGTATCTTTACTTTTGTTGATATCATGATGTTGGATACATCGCTGGGGATTAGAATGGATATTCTACATCAATGCAATGAGTGACCTCTTGAGGTTGCTGGATGTCACTTCTTATGTGACCTTCAAGAAATTGAGATGATGGGCTATAAATTCATACTTAGAATGGATTGTTTAGTTCCCTTCAAGGCTATTTTCGATTGCTATTGTTGTAGGGTGAGTTTCATGTCACCAGAGGATGGATTCTTTCTACATATGGGATAGTGGGATGTACTAGAGAGTAGATCTGGACCCAGACATCATGGGTTGAGAGGTGTTATAGCCCAGAATGATAGTCTGAATCTGGATGACTAAGGGACTTCACTAATGGAATTTTTTTAGTGGTAAATCATTTCAAGGATGTCTTTGCCGATAAATTTTCCAGTTTAACTTTGGAGTGAGATGTAGACTTCTCTATTGTTATTGTGCCAAGAGAGGAACCAGTAACCATTCCTCCTTATAGGATGGCTACACTAGTGTTATAGGAGCTCAATAAGAATTTAGAGGAATTACAGGCAAAGGGTTTCATCTAACCTAGTACTTCTTATTAGGGTTCTCCTGTCATGTTGCAAAGAAGGCGGATAGTAATCCTAGACTTTGTGTGGATTATCAGAAGCTAAACTAGTTGACTGTTATTAACCGATATCCCATACTGAGGATTGATGACTTCTTCCATCAGCTTCTAGGATCTCGAGTGTTCTCAAATATTTAATTGAGATCAAGTTATCATTAGGTTCATGTTAAACTATCACATATACCTAATAATCCTTTCAGAGTAGGTATGTTCCATGTGAGTATGTGTTCATGCCATTTGGTCTCACGAATGCTCCTATAATCTTCTTGGAACTGATGAACCATGTGTTCCATCCTTACATAGATTATCGTGTGTTTGTTTTCATTGATGATATCTAGGTGTAATATCACATTCGACACAACAATTCCGTCCATCTTGAGGTCATTTTGAGTACAAGGAGGGAGCCTTAGTTTTATGCTAAGATCTCAAAATTCCATTGTTGGATAGACCATATTCACTTTTGGGGTCATGTTATCAAATAGATTGGAGTATCAGTAGACCCAAAGAAAGTGAGATCAGTAGTTTAATGGGAGAATCTAAAGATCCTATTTGAGGTATGGAGATTTTTGGGGCTGGATAGTTACTACAAGAGCTCTATACATGACTGTTCATGTTTAGAAGCACCATTGACGTGCCTAACGATGGAGTGTGCGAAGTACATATGGAAATATTATAGTGATTTATCCTTTTAGGAGATAAAAGTGAGGTTGACTTCATAATCTATACTGATCTTTCCAGATATTAGAAAGAGTTATATTGTTTACTATGATGCATCCGGAATCAGGCTGGGTGCAGTACTTATGCAAGGGGAAAGAGTCTTTGTATATGGGTCTCAGGAGTTGAGGCTACACGAGAAGATTTATCCTACACAGAGTATCAAGTTAGCTACAGTTTTTCGTGCTTCATGTTGTTGGAGACATTATCTATTAGAAGAGAATTGTTTAGTGTACAGTGAACCTAAAAGTCTCAAGTATATCTTTACCCAGTGTGATCTGAATTTGAGATCACAATGGTTGGTTGAGTACCATAAGTATTTTGACATTGAGCTTGCCTATATGCCTAGGAAAGGCAATGCAGTGGCTAATGAGTTGATCTGGAGGACTCGGATATAAAAATTTAATTGGGCCATTATAGATTGGAAGCTTATGGAACTATTCTTTGAGATGCATTTGGAGGTGAAAGATAGAGAGGTTAGACTTTTCCTTCATATATATCTCTTACCTATACTCTATTGGATCAGGTGAGAATGGGAAGCCATCTGACTCTGAAGGCCTAGTCCTGTGTGTGGGTGTATTAGGAGAAGACCTTACTCTGAGATGGACCATTGGAGAGGATGAGATATTATGTTTTCATGGATGTGTATGGGTTTCAGCAGACATATGTGATGAGTTTATGAAAGATTATCATTTATTAGTTTGGGCAGTTCCGCATGGGGTCACCATGATATATCAAGATCCACATTTTCATTATTGGAAGCCAGGTATGAAAAGTGATGTTGTTGATTTGGTTATGATATGTTCCACATATCAATAGGTGATGGAAAAGAATCAGTAACCGGAAGTCCTTTTACAGCTGTTACCTATTTCTGAGAGGAAGTGGAATGATGTCACGATGGATTTTGTGACAGGGTTTCCGAGATCAACTCGAGGTAATGATGTGTTATGGTTTGACATCGATAGACCCATGAAGGTTTCACACTGTTTACTGATCAAGGAGACCTTCATTTTTTATGATCATGGATGGTTTTACATCCTAGAGGTTGTACATTTTCATGTGGTTTCACACTCTATCATTTCATAGAGGGCTTCCCTCTTTAAATCACGTTTCTGGAAAGGGATAAAGAGGGCTTGGTTATAAGGGTACTTCTAATTACAGCTTTCCATCACCAGACAGATGACCAGTCAGATCACATGATTTAGGTGTTGGAGGACATGCTTTGAGCATGAATCCTATATTTTGAAGGTTCATGGGAAAAGAACATACCTCTAGTGTAGTTTTCCTACAATAATAGTATTCAGGTAAATATAATGTTGGAACCATATATAGATTTGTATGGTTGGCCAGGTCGACCACCCCTTTTTTGGTTCGAGGTAAGAGAGGTAGCTATGCTGGGACCTCATCTAGTCCAGGGGACCACTGATCATGTGGAGTTGATTCGGAAGAGGATGGATACTAAATAGTCTCGACAGAAGTCTTATACTGATTGACTGAGACGATCTTTGGAGTTCAAGGTCAGAGTTCAGGTTTTCTTACATGTCACAAAAATATTGGGACATAGAAGGATTAAGAGACAGGGGAAGATTTTACCAAGATTTTTCAGGTCGTTTGAGGTTTTGGAGAGAGTTGGCACGGTTTCCTATAAGTATTAGTTACCACAAAGGTATCAGTCTATACAAGAAGTCTTCTTTGATTCTCAGCTACGACATTACTTTTCAGACATGTCGCATTTTTTTCAACTCAAAGAGGTTGAGTAAAAGGTGGATCCATCATTTGAGGTTCATCTTATGTGGATTATTGATCGAATCATAATGGTTATCCTAGGCTAGTCTATTCATTTGGTATTCGTATTGTAGTAGAATGACCAGGTGCATGAAGAGACTTGGGAGAGGGAGACCTATTTGCGATCATAACGGCTGATGTTGTTTGAGGATTTTTCTTTGCCACCCTATTTTTAAATTCAGGGATGAATTTCCTTAATGGGGGAACATTGTAGGAACCTAAATCTTTATTTCCTTTATGGATCTTAATTTCAGGTGTTTTTGATAAAAGGGGAGTTTTCTGAAATTTTATAAGTACACGATGTGTACTTTGAAGTACCCACTATGTACCAAGTTATCGCAGGTAGCCATGTACCTACCATGTAATGGCTGAGACAGAGCCCTGTGAGGTGACCAAGAGACCACTTAATGTGGGGGCCATTTTAGGTATGTACATGGTGTTTAGATTAAATGAACATGTCGTATATGTATTTTTGTAGGATAAATCAGACCTAGGTCACATCTAATTCCCAAAAACGTCTTCTTCTTCCCGTTTCTCGAACATGAGAGTGTCGCACAATAGATTCTTCTCCAATACATCGATCGGTCATATTTTCTATAAATCTAACTCTAACTGGTGCGATGGAATTCAACCAATGTGTACTCCCTTATTATAGAACCTCTCCTCTAAATTTACTCTCTCTCTTTCTCTACCAATTTATTTAAGGATTGATTTTTTTGATTTTTTTTAGATATACATCATTCTAGGAAGGTCCCAGGGTTTATGGTCAAGAGTATAGTTTTTATAACATCGAGGTAGGTGTTTTTTTTCCTTTCGTTGTTTGTCTTTGAGTTTTATATTCCAAAGTTCCAATTACCCATGTATCATGAATTTCAGGTTAAGGATATTGTACCCTATTTTATGTTCATTAGATTGATTTTTGGATTTATAGTTATTTTCATAGTGTTATGTGAAATTACATGTTTAAGGAAAAACCCATGGGTGTGCTTCCTTGTTTGAATTGTAGGGTCGTTTGGTCCAGTTTCAATATAAAGAAAACCTTCTTTCCTTGCCTTGATTGATAGGATGTAACTGTTTTCCTTTTGTGATTGTTAAATTATTGTGATATGCATTGGAATTTTATAGCCATGTTGTATTTGAGATTACTTTGGTCTGTATGATATCGTTTACATACAATTGAACTATACAGGCCTATGAGAACCTGGTGTAGTTAGACCATAGGGGAATTGACGTTGTGTGATTCCTTCTACTGTCAATTATATTTCATGCAAAGAGAACATAAGGGAGACTGACTCTGAGTTCTCCCTCATAGTTTCTATAGATTACCTTAGGAGAACACATGGGGAATTAGCATTGAGTGCTTCCCTAGAGAGCCTGTAGTTATTCTGGAATTTCCATAGAGGGAATTAATGGTGAGTTCTTCTAAAGAGTATCTTTTCTTTTTATTGGATTACTTGGCCAGAGGGTTTAGATTGTGTGAACTACCCAGAGGGTTGATGTAAATATGGAATGTTTGTGATGCGTCTGGAAAGGAAATGAATAATATTGGATTCAGTCTTATTAGGCAGTCTTTTGAGATTCCTCTTTTTGATACTTACTTGATTAAATGATAAACATTAAATGAAAATTAATGCAAATGGAAACTCTATGATTGTTTACTTTTGTGTACTTCTAGTTCATTGTTTCATTTCCGTCACTATCTCCTATATAAACTGACTAATAGATAGGAACAGATCTTGTGGTTGTTTCCTAATGGGATTCATCTCACACCCTATTTGGGTTATGTTTTTATGCCCAAATATATTATATGGTTGCAGGTGTAGATAAGGGAAAGTTCCATTCGTCATCAAGAGCTTGATTACTATAGAGCTGCAGGGCATGAGACAAAGCTACAACTTGAGATGATGCTAGATTATATTTGTTCTCTTTTGTAATTTGGATTATTTTTTTATTTCCCGCATTATGACTTGTTTTGTTGTTTTCGAAGACATAAGTGACATGAATCATTTATGTACGTGCTCTAGTTGTTTATATTCTTCCAGTCATCCACTATTTATCTATTGTATGTGTAACATCCAAAGTAAGTAATGAATAATATATATGTTTATCTATGTCTATTAATGAATTATATAGTGTTCTAGAGTCTTAAAATGAAAATAAATCCAATCATAAGCATGGAATACACTAATATTCTTAAAAGATTATTTTACTGCATTTTGATGGCAAACCCTTTTTAAATAAATATCTTGACAATTTTATAATCTATATTTGTCAAAATAAACATATTAATTATGATTGGGACATTTAATTTTACATTGGATAAATATTTGGTATTTTTCAGACAATGTTCATTTTTTAATGAATAGTGAAAAATACTGCATTTTACATCAAAACTGCTTTTTTCATTTAATTTAATTATATGGTTAGATTTTATTTTTAATTTCTCTTAAAGTGTAATCTGTATATAATTTTACAATTTAATTCAATGGTGGTAATTTTGATTAATTTAACTTTGGAATTGGTCATAAACTAATGCCAAACTTTTCATAGACATTGTTACAAAAAAACCCGCTATTTGTCATGACAGCGGGAATTAATAATTAAATTAATTAATGTAACTTATATGATTTGAATTTTGTAAAATAGACTTCATTTTTTAATTTTCAATATCAAATATTTCTTAGGGTGAATTTTTGGTAATTTTCTGAAAAACTTCAATTTTGATGAATAGTGAAACCACTATGTGGTACTTATAAAAACTAATTTTTCGTTTAAATGAAAATTTTCCATCTTTGTGTTTTGAATTTAAAAAATCCGACATACATGGTTGTCATTAAGAAGTAAAATGTGGTTCAATGAGATTAAAATAATTTTTTGGTGAATATTAACTCTTAAGTTCTTAATCGCGATTAGAGGTAATTAGTGTAGTTTAAGGTAAAAATAATGTTTTAATAGTATGAGATGAGATTGACACATGTACTACCATCATTGTATGTGTCATGGAAGACCAAGACAAGCCATGGGTTAACTTGGGGACCCCATGGAGCCACTTTGGTTGGGAAATGACAGAAATAACTTTTTATTTAATGTTAAAGTAAAAATGACACAAACATGAGAAATGTTACTAAAACAATTTTTATATGGGGATATACAAGTCAGATTTTGACTATAAACATTCATTAGAAAGATAAAATAATTTCCTACATAATATTATTTGTTTTATAATTTTTATACACTAAATAAATTAAATTATTTATGACATCATTATGATGCAGCGATGACCTCATTATTTAACGATTTAAATAAAATGGAAAGTTAATGTAAAATCTAAAACCTACACATGGCCAAAACCAATTGAATGAGTGGATTTAGATCCCTTATCACCTTATCCTCTATTTATTTCAATGTGGGACCTTTTGAATCCGAAACTCATTTTAAAATAAAGTAACTTATCTTTACTTTCCAAGAGTGCCCCTCCTCTCCTCTTATAAAAGGACCCCACCTCTACCTCCTTACCCACACTCCCAAAGCCTTTGGCTCCTCCAACACCTGCCCATTTTGTCTCTCCACTTCCCTGTATTACTCCTTGAAGCCTCACTTTGGTCAGAAGTCTTCCCAAGTAAGCCTTTGAGCTCAAACCAAAGGGAGTTACCCGATTTCAAGGTAATGTCTTCTTTTAAGTCCTTTTGTTTTATTTTGCTTCTCCAACCCCATAAACGCTTTTTATTCTTTTCTTTTGTAACAACTCCAGTATCCTCAATATACTAGGTTGTTTTTATAATATGGATTCGATCTACACTTACACACAACTACATCTAATGGTTAACGAACATACTGTTTCCGTGGATGGTGAATTTATGCCTCCCGAAACGATGATTGTTCAACATTCTTTTAACACCTTAAAAGGTGGCCATTAAAATGTCAATATATTTATATATGATATATAATATGTCTATTTTTTCCTTAATCTTATGTATTTCCCTATTTTTTCATATATTTATGGTTTCCATTACGGGTGAACGTGGTATCTTCATTTAAGGAAGTGCGGACTACCGCCCCCTCAAAGTGATTTGATCTGTTAAATACCATAGGTGGGACGTATAAAGGATGGAACTATGATATTATATATGATATTATACTGGAAATATAATATACCTTTATATCATTATGATTCCATTCTATAAAATACGAAATAGAAATGAAAGTAGCGTTCATGCGTATGTACGGCTTACCGTCTCCATGAACGGTGCATTTCATTTCTTTCCTCTAAATGATTATGTAATATTATAAATGCATGCATGTACTGGATATATATGACATATATGATATCAACATCATGAATACCATTCTGGATATAATGGATACATGAACAACATGTAATTATAAATGGTTTATTTTTGACTTAAGTACCAATGATCGTTAAAATGGCCGTTATTAACTTAAATAATTACAGAGTGTTCATGACATGGTAATTAGTGATATAAAAGGAATAATGAACTTGAAAAAGGTTTTTAAGCAAGTAGAAATTAACTCAAGTTTATTTTTCATGACATTAAAGAACGATCAAGTCAAGTCGGACCCAAGGTATGGGACTTCGTCTCAATCTCCTTTCATTGAGGCATATTTTGTTTTATACGCAACCTTCTTTTATATGGTGTATAAACCCCTTTGACTTTTACGTTTATTCAAAAGGAATCGTTTTTATACGAAGCGTTTACTAAATGACAAAAGGGAATGTTTTTGTTGTACGTATGTGGCGAAAAATAATTCTCCGCCACCGTGACCATTATTTGAGTTTCGGCTTCCTCTACAAGCCATACCTTTTTTTTAAACAAGAATAAATAGCAAGTTTTAATTTTCCTTTGTTTTGGTATTGAAAATGGTTTTCATAATGTTTTTAGTATATTAATGTGTTGTATTGATATCTTGTGATTGAAATGTGGAAATGTTATGTTTCCTTTATGCATGTTTTATGTGATACGATTATGTTATGGTTCTTGGGCATTATTATGAAGACGTGTGGTTCTGTGATAAACTAAGGGAGGGTGAGCCCGATATAGCTCTCCAATGCATTGGGTAACGCGAAGGAGTGAAACGTTAAGGTTTCTCCGAAGAGATTTAAGGAATATACTGTGATGGGTATTCCAAATGTAACCAAGAGGGTTACTCCCTACGTAAGGATGTTATGAATTCCTCAAGTTACCTTTATGTCTTAAGATTTCTATGATTTATTCATGATTTGATGAGGTATGTTAAAGTGCACATGTTTTATGGGTAAAGTATGATTTCATTCTTATGTATATATGTACCCATGTTTCCTTTCCATATTTTTATATCCCTTACTGAGCTTTTTATGCTCATCCCAAGTTTTTTTTGAAATGTTTTTCGCAGGTCAAGGGAAAGGTACATGATATGATGATAGTGTCAAGGAAGTGTCAAGAAATAATCCATGTTTTATTTTAAATATGTTTCCATTGATGGGAATTAAGAATACTATCTTTATGTAACCACTTTGTTTATATGTGGAATATAATGCATGTTTTATGATCTAATTATCTAAAACTCTAAACCCGAAAAGATTCTCAATGTGTAATCTTTTAATAACTCAAGATTAAGTAAGGTTTAAGGCTGGGGCCTTATAGTTGCTATCAGAGGTCGGTTTAGATAACTTTAGGAGTTAGAATTCTATTAAATGATTATCCAAAAATATTTTTTTTTGAAATGATATAGTATTTTAAGATTACCATGTTGCTTCATCTAAGACATGTTTGTTCATAATGGTTTTCCGCAGAGGAAACAGGGAAGCAGTTCTAGGAAGGCATACCGAAGGAAATAACCTTCCGAATCCGCATCCTAATATGGTCGTAATTGGAACTGAACAGTTTTTTGCAGGAATAGCGCAGTTGACTCAAGCGATAAATGGTGGTGGTATCCATACACGAGATCAGCCAGATCAACCGTAGAGGAACATGTCAGTGGTGTACATTTCATGAGGCAACATCCCCCATCATTCAAAGGATCATCTGACCTTGTGCTATCTGAAGGGTGGATTAAAGCACTGGAGAAGATTTTTGATGTCATGGGGTGTTCAGACAATCAAAAGGTTAGTCTTGATATTTATCGTTTGGAGGGTGAAGCAGATCAGTGGTGGTCGATGGTTAAAAATATCAGGGACGCTGATGAGATTGATGCTCTCGACTGGGATGAATTCAAAGGTATGTTTCTTGAGAAGTATTTTCCTAAGGCTGTTCGACTTAGTATGGAAAAGAAATTCTTGGAATTGAGGCAAGAGAAAGACTCAGTGGCTACCTATGAAGAAAGGTTCACTCGATTTGAAAGGTATGCTCCAAATTTTATCCGAGAACTTGATAGTAAAATCAATCGTTTTTACTCAGGATTAAAGCCATTATATCGAAGGGCATTAGCTTCTCGTGAGTTTAAAAGTTATGAAAAGATTGTTCGATGTGCTGAGAAGGTGGAAATGGAGTTTGCCGATGATCAAGTGTTATATAACAACCAACAGAAGAAGAGACTGAGGTGGCAGGAGAAAGGTAAGAATTCTTCAAAAAAGTCTGATGGTAAGAAAACTAAGTTTCCAGTTTGTGATAAATGTGGAAAAAGGCATGCTGGGGAATGTCTTCTGAATTCTGTAAAGTGCTACCGATGTGGTAAGATGGGACATAAGGGTCGTTATTGCACTGAAAAAGATCAAGGAGAAGGTAAGATCAAATTTGATTTACAGTTTGTGAAATTTTTTAAGTGCAATGAGATGGGTCACTATGAAAACGAGTGTTCGACAAAGAGCTTGAGTGATGGGAAGCAGTTAGACTACAAGCAGAAAGGGGTGGTGAAATCCTTTGCAACTACTTCAGCAGTTGTCGGGCCATCAAATGACGTTGTATCAGGTACTTTTTTTGTTTTTTTAGAATATGTCAGTGTCTTGTTTGATTCGGGGTCTACACCTTCTTTCATCTTTGAAACCTTTTCTAGTAAAATGGGAATACCATCTCAAGAAATGACTCCTGAACTTTTTGTAAAAACACCTGGGGGGGAATGTTGAGGCAAAAAGAATTTATAAGAATCTTCTAATCCTTATCTGTGGAAAGAACCTACATGAAAACCTTATTGTTCTACCTCTAGTAGAGTTTGATGTTATCTTGGGTATAGATTGGCTCTCTATTTACCATGCTAAGATTGACTGTAGAGCTAAAGAAGTTTCTTTTCAGAAAGACATTCAGTTTGTGTACAAGTAATGAACCCTTACTGTTGATAACTTATCAAAAGGCCGAGAAACTTGTAAAAGATGGAAATGAATGTTACCTTGCACACATCGTTGAAAATAAAGGAACTGTTTAGATTAATGATGTGCCAGTGGTAAATGAGTATCCTGATGTTTTTCCTAATGAGTTTCCTGGAATAATACCAGATCGGGAAGTTCAATTTACTTTTGACTTAGTTCCTGATGTTAAGCCAATTTCAAAACCCCCTTATCGAATGGCTCAAATTGAACTTTTAGAGTTAAAGGAGAAATTGCATGATTTATTAGAGAAAGGTTTCATTCGACCTAGCACATCACCATGGGGTGCTCCTGTCTGGTTTGTTAAAAAGATTGATGGTTCAATGAGACTTTGCATTGATTATAGAGCCTTGAATAACATCACTGTAAAGAAAAAATATCCTTTGCCTCATATCGATGATTTTTTTTTGATCAACTCCAGAGAGCTCAGTATTTTTCAAAGATTGACTTGAGATCGGGGTACCATCAGCTGAAGGTAAAGGAAGCAGACGTTCTGAAGACCGCGTTCCGTACAAGATATGGCCATTATTAATTTGTAGTAATGATTTTTGGGCCAACCAATGCACCTGCTGTATTCATGGACTTAATGAATATAATTTTCCATGAGTTCTTGGATAAGTTTGTGGTGGTTTTCATTGATGATATTTTGGTGTTTTATAAAAGTAAAGAAGAGCATGAAAGACATTTAAGGGTTATCTTGCAGACCTTAAAAGAAAATAAATTGTATGGGAAATTCAGAAAGTGTGAGTTTTGGTTGCAACAAATTTCTTTCCTTGGTCATATTGTTTCTAAATATGGGATAATTGTTGATCCTTCAAAAACAAAAGTTGTGGAAGACTGGCCAAGACCCACAAATGTAACTGAGATTCGTAGCTTCCTTGGTTTGGCAGGCTATTACCGATGGTTTGTTAGAAATTATTCACGGTTATCTAGTCCAATGACTAAGCTAACTCGGAAGGGTGTTAAGTTTATCTGGACAAAAGAATGTGATGATTTTTTTCAGGAATTGAAAAGAAGATTGGTGAATGCTCCAATTTTAGAACTACCTTCCAGGAATGGTGAGTTTGTTATATACAATAATGCTTCATTGAAAGGACTTGGTTGCGTCTTAATGCAGAATGGTCAGGTAATTGCTTATGCTTCACGACAGTTGAAAATTCATGAGGTAAATTACCCTACACATGATTTGGAATTAGCTGCTGTTGTTTTCACTTTAAAAATTTGGAGGCATCATTTGAATGGAGTAAAGTGTGAAATATATACCGATCACAAAAGTTTAAAGTATATATTCACTCAGAAATAATTGAACATGAGACAAAGGAGATGGCTAGAATTAATCAAGGATTATGATTGTACAATTCATTACCATCCGGGAAAAGCAAATAAGGTGGTTGATGCTTTGAGTCAAAAAAGTAATGCTTCATTAGAAATGTTGCATTTGGAATGTGATCCTTTGGTTAAGGATTTGATGAAATTTGGCATAGAAGTTGTTGGTGCAGGAAGTTCTTCTGATTTGTTTCTGGTATCAGTGAGATCATCTCTATCAGACAGAATCAAGAAAGCACAGAAGCAAGAGAGTGTGTTGCAGAGAAAGGTAGAGCTGGTTCAGAAAGGTAAGTTGCATTAATTCAACATTGATAGTGATTGTGTTTTGAGATTGGGGAAGAGATTGTGTGTGCCTTATGATTCATAGTTGAAGAGAGAGTTGTTATGTGAAGCTCATAGTTCTCCATTTTCAGTTCATCTTGGAAGTACTAAGATGTACAGAGATCTGCGGGAGTATTACTGGTGGGATGGAATGAAAAGAGATATTGCTGATTTTACTGTGAAGTGTTTGACTTGTCAGCAGGTTAAAGCAGAGCGGCAGTTACCGAAAGGGATGCTTCAGCCTTTACCAGTGCCAGAGTGGAAATGGGATAATATATCCAGGGACTTTGTTGTGGTATTACCAAAGACATCTCGAGGTAATAATGCAATCTGGGTTATTGTTGATTGCTTGACTAAATCTGCTCATTTCCTTGCTATACGAGATACTTTTTCCCTAGATCAACTTTCCCGTTTGTATCTTAAAGAGATATTCAGGTTACATGGAGTTCCTCTCTCCATTGTATCTTATCATTATCCCAGGTTCACTTCTATCTTTTGGAATGGCCTTCAGAAGTCGTTGGGTACTGAATTAAATTTTAGTACAGCTTTTCAACCTCAATCAGATGGGCAGTCAGAACGAACAATTCAGACATTGGAGGATATGCTACGTTCTTGCTCTATGGATTATCAGGGAAGGTGGGACCAACATCTTTCTTTGGTTGTATTTTCATATAATAACAGTTTTCATTCCAGTATACAGATGGCACAATTTCAGGCATTATATGGGAAGCGGTGTCGAACTCCAGCTTTCTGGGATGAAGTGGGTGAAAGGAAGTTGATGGGACCAGAATTGGTAGAAGAGATGGCAGAAAAAGTTTATCTGATTCAGAAACACACGAGAACAGCTCAGAGCAGGCAGAAGAGTTATGCGGACAATAGGAGGAAGGATCTCTCTTTTGAGGTAGGTGATCATGTTTTTCTCAAAGTATCAACATGGAAAAGTGTGATGCGATTTGGTAAGAAAGGAAAGATGATTCCAAGGTTCATTGAACCATATGAAATTCTGGAGAGAGTTGGATAAGTTGCATACAGAGTGGCTTTACCTCGGATTTTATCTCAGGTACACAATGTTTTTCATGTTTCAATGCTGAGAAAGTATATGCCAGATCCATCTCATGTTTTGAGTCCATAGGTACTTCAGCTGGAAGAGAACCTATCTTATGAGGAACAACCGGTCCAGATTCTTGACCACAGGGAGAAAGTGTTACGGAATAAGGTGATTAAGGAGGTAATGGTTTTGTGGAAAAACCACATGATGGAAGAGGCAACATGGGAATCTGAAAATGCAATGAGTGATAAGTACCCCCATTTATTTGATAGGTAAATAAATTGCTGGGATGCAATTTTCTAAAGGGGGGAAGGATGTAACATCCCAAGTAAGCAATGAATAATAGATATTTTTATCTATGTCTATTAAAGAATTATATAGTGTTTTAGAGGTTTAAAATGAAAATAAATCCAATCTTAAGCATGGAATATACTAATATTCTTAAAAGATTGTTTTACTGCCTTTTGATGGAAAACCCTTTTTAAATAAATATTTTGACAATTTTATAATATATATGTGTCAAACTAAACATATTCATTATGATTGGGACATTTAATTTTACATTGTATAAATTTTGGTATTTTTCTGACAATGTTCATTTTTTAATGAATAGTGAAAAATACTGCATTTTACATCAAAACTGCTTTTTTACATTAATTTAATTATATGGTTAGATTATATTTTTAATTGGTCTTAAAGTGTAATCTGAATATAATTTTACCATTTAATCCAATGGTGGTCATTAGGATTAATTTTACTTTCGAATTGGTCATAAACTAATGCCAAACTTTTCATAGATATTGTTTCAAAAAAACCCGCTATTTGTCATGACAGTGGGAATTAATTATTAAATTAATTAATGTAACTTATATGATTTGAATTTTGTAAAGTAGACTTCATTTTTGAATTCGGAATATCAAATATATCTTTGGGTGAATTTTTGGTAATTTTCTGAAAAACTTCAATTTTTTATGAATAGTGAAACCACTAAGTGGTACTTATAAAAACTAATTTTTCGTTTAAATGAAAATTTGCCATCATTGTGTTTTGAATTTCAAAAATCCGACATACATGGTTGTCATTAAGAAGTAAAATGTGGTTCAATGAGATTAAAATAATTTTTTGATGAATAGTAACTCTTAAGTTCTTAATCGTGATTAGAGGTAATTAGTGTAGTTTAAGGTAAAAATAATGTTTTAATAGTATGAGATGAGCGTGACACATGTCCTACCCTCATTTGATGTGTCATGGACGACCACGACAAGCCATGGGTCAACTTGGGGACCCCATGGAGCCACTTCGGTTGGGAAATGACATAAATAACTTTTTATTTAATGTTAAAGTAAAAATGACACAAACATGAGTTATGTTATTAAAAAAAATTATATGGGGTTATACAAGTCAGATTTTTGACTATAAATATTCATTAGAAAGATAAAATAATTTCGTAAATCATAGTATTTTTTTTACAATTTTAAGACATTAAATAAATTAAATTATTTATGACATCATGATGATGCAGCGATGACCTCATTATTTAACGATTTAAATAAAATGGAAAGTTAATGTAAAATATAAAACCTACAGATGTCCAAAACCAATTGGATGAGTGTATTTCCAACCCTTGTCACTGTATCCTCCAATTATTTTAATGTGGGACCTTTTTAATCCGAAACTCATTTTAAAATAAAGTAACTTATCTTTACTTTCCAAGAGTGCCCCTCCTCTCCTCTTATAAAAGGCCCCCCACCTCTACCTCCTTACCCACACTCCCAAAGCCATTGGCTCAGCCAACCCCTTCCCATTTTGTCTCTCCACTTCCATCTATTACTCCTTTAAGCCTCACTTTGGGCAGAAGTCTTCCCAAGTAATCCTTTGAGCTCAAACCAAAGGGAGTTACCCGATTTCAAGGTAATGTCTTCTTTTAAGTCCTTTTGTTTTATTTTGCTTCTCCAACCCCCTAAACTCTTTTTATTATTTTCTTTTGTAACAACTCCAGTATCCTCAATATACTAGGATGTTGTTATAATATGGATTCAAGCTACACTTACACACACCTACATCTAATGGTTAACAAACATACTATTTCCGTGGATGGTGAATTTATGCCTCCCGAAACGATGATTGTTCAACATTCTTTTAACACCTTCAAAGGTGGCCATTAAGATGTCACTATATTTATATATGATATATAATATGTTTATGTTTTCATTAAGATTCTGTATTTTCCTTTTTGTTCATACCTTTATGGTTTCCATTATTGGTGAACGCGATATCTTCATTTAAGGAAGTGCGGACTACCGCCCCCTCAAAGTGATTTGATTCGTTAAATACCATATGTGGGATGTATAAAGGATGGAACCATGATATTATATATTATATTATACTGGAATTATAATATACCTTTATATCATTATGATTCCATTCTATAAAATACGAAATAGAAATTAAAGTAGCGTTCATGCGTACGTACGACTTACCGTCTCCATGAACGATGCATTTCATTTCTTACCTCTAAATGATTATGTAATATTATAAATGCATGCATGTACTGGATATATATGAAATATATGATATATACATCATGAATACCATTCTGGATATAACGGATACATGAACAACTTGTAATTATAAAGGGTTTATTTTTGACTCAAGTACCAATGATCGTTAAAATGACCGTTATTAACTTTAATAATTACATAGTGTTCATGACATGGTAATAAGTGATATAAAAGGAATAATGAACTTGAAAAAGGTTCTTAAGCAAGTAGAAATTAACTCAAGTTTATTATTCAGGACATTAAAGAACGATCGAGTCAAGTTGGACCCGAGGTATGGGACTTCGTCTCAATCTCCTTTCATTGAGGCATATTTTTTTATACACAACCTTCTTTTATATGGTGTATAAACCCCTTTGAATTTTACATTTATTCAAAAGGAATATTTTTTATAAGAATCATTTACTAAACGACAAATGGGAATGTTTTTTTCGTACGTATGCGGCGACAAAGACTTCTTCGCCGTCGTGACAATTATTTGAGTTTCGGCTTCCTCTACAAGCCATACCTTTTTTAAAGAAAAATAAATAGCATGTTTTACTTTTCATTTGTTTTGGAATTGAAAATGGTTTTCATAATGTTTTTAGTATATCAATGTGTTGTATTGATATCTTGTGATTGAAATGTGGAAATGTTATGTTTCCTTTAAGCATCTTTCATGTGATACGATTATGTTATGGTTCATGGGCATTATTATGAAGACGGGTGGTTCCGTGATAAACTAAGGGCGGGTGAGCCCGATATAGCTCTCCAATGCATTGGGTAACATGAAGGAGTGAAACGTTAAGATTTCTCCGAAGAGATTTAGGGAATATACTGTGATGGGTATTCCAAACGTAACCAAGAGGGTTACTCCCTACGTAAGGATGTTATGAATGCCCCAAGTTACCTTTATGTCTTATGATTTCTATGATTTATTCATGATTGGATGAGGTATGTTAAAGTGAATATGTTTTATGGGTAAAGTATGATTTCATTCTTATGTATATATGTACCCATGTTTCCTTTCAATATTTTTATATCCCTTACTGAGCTTTTTATACTCATCCCATGTTTTTTTGAAATGTTTTTCACAGGTCAAGGGAAAGGTACATGATATGATGATAGTGTAAAGGAAGTGTCAATAAATAATCCATGTTTTATTTTAAATATGTTTCCATTTATGGGAATGAAGAATACTATCTTTATGTAACCACTATGTTTATATGTGGAATGTAATGCAAGTTTTATGATCTAATTATCTAAAACTCTAAACCCGAAAAGATCCTCAATGTGTAATCTTGTAATAAATCAAGATTAAGTAATGTTTAAGGCTGGGGCCTTATAGTTGGTATCAGAGGTCGGTTTAGATAACCTTAAGAGTTATAATTCTATTAAATTATTATCCAAAAATATTTTTTTTGAAATGATATAGTATTTGAAGAGTACCGTGTTGCTTCATCTAAGACGTGTTTGTTCAGAATGGTTTTCCACAGAGGAAACAGGGAAGCAGTGCTAGGAAGGCATACCGAAGGAAATAACCTTCCGAATCAGTATCCTGAGATGGTCATAATTGGAACTGAACAGTTTGTTGCAGTAATGGCACAGTTGACTCAAGCGATAAATGGTGGTGGTATCCATACACGAGATCAGCAAGATCAACCGCAGAGGAACATGTCAGTGGTGGAACATTTCATGAGGCAACATCCCCCATCATTCAGAGGTTCATCTGACCCTGTGATAACTGAATGGTGGATTAAAGAACTGGAGAATATTTTTGATGTCATGGGGTGTTCAGACAATCAAAAGGTTAGTCTTGTTATTTATTGTTTTGAGGGTGAAGCAGATCAGTGGTGGTCGATGGTTAAAAATATCAGGGACGCTGATGAGATTGATGCTCTCGACTGGGATGAATTCAAAGGTATGTTTCTTGAGAAGTATATTCCTAAGGCTGTTAGACTTAGGATGGAAAAGAAATTCTTGGAATTGAGGCAAGAGGAAGACTCAGTGGCTACCTATGAAGAAAGGTTCACTCGATTGGCAAGGTATGCTCCAAATTTTATCCGACACCTTGATAGTAAAATCAATCATTTTTACTCAGGATTAAAGCCAAAATATCGAAGGGCATTAGCTTCTCGTGAGTTTAAAAGTTATGAAAAGCTTTTTCGATGTGCTTAGAAGGTGGAAATGGAGTTTTCCGATTATCAAGTGTTCTATAAAAACCAACAGAAGAAGAGAACGAGGTGGCAGGAGAAAGGTAAGAATTCTTCAAAAAAGTCTGATGGTAAGAAAACTAAGTTTCCAGTTTGAAATAAATGTGGAAAAAGGCATTCTGGGAAATGTCTTCTGAATTCTAGAAAGTGCTACCGATGTGGTAAGATGGGACATAAGGCTCGTGATTGCACTGAAAAAGATCAAGGAGAAGGTAAGACCAAATTTGATTTACAGTTAGTGAAATGTTTTAAGTGCAATGAGATGGGTCACTATGCAAATGAGTGTCCGACAAAGATCTTGAGTGATGGGAAGCAGTTAAACTACAAGAAGAAAGGGGTGGTGAAATCCTTTGCAACTACTTCAGCAGATGTCGGGCCATCAAATGAAGTTGTGTCAGGTACTTTGTTTGTTTTTTCAGATTTTTCCAGTGTGTTGTTTGATTCGAGGTCTACACATTCTTTCAACTCTGAAACCTTTTCTAGTAAAATGGGAATACCATCCCAAGAAATGACTCCTGGACTTTTGGTAAAAAGACCTGGGGGGAATGTTGAGGCAAAAAGAATTTATAAGAATCTTCTTATCCTTTTCTGTGGAAAGAACCTACTTGCAAACCTTATTGTTCTACCTCTAGTAGAGTTTGATGTTATCCTAGGTATGGATTGGCTCTCTATTTACCTTGTTATGATTGACTGTAGAGCTAAAGAAGTTTCTTTTCATAAAGACTTTCAGTTTGTGTACAAGAATGAACCTTTACTGTTGATAACTTATCAAGAGGCCGAAAAACTTGTAAAAGATGGAAATGAATGTTACCTTGCACACATCGTTGAAAATATAGGAACTGTTCAGATTAATGATGTGCCAGTGGTAAATGAGTATCCTGATGTTTTTCCTAATGAGTTTCATGGAATTATACCAGATTAGGAAGATGAATTTACTGTTGACATAGTTCTTGATGCTAAGCCAATTTCAAAACCCCCTTATCGAATGGCTCAAATTGAACTTTTAGCGTTGAAGGAGAAATTGCAAGATTTATTAGAGGAAGGTTTCATTCGACCTAGCACATCACCATGGGGTGATCCTGTCTTTTTTGTTAAAAAGAAAGATGGTTCAATGAGGCTTTTCATTGATTATAGAGCCTTGAATAACATCACTGTTAAGAACAAATATCCTTTGCCTCATATCGACGATTTGTTTGATCAGCTCTAGGGATCTCAGTATTTTTCAATGATTGACTTGAGATCGGGGTACCATCAGCTGAAGGTAAAGGAAGAAGACGTTCCGAAGACCGTGTTCCATACAAGATATGGCCATTATGAATTTTTAGTAATTCATTTTGGGCTAACCAATGCACCTGCTGTATTCATGGACTTAATGAATATAATTTTCCATGAGTTCTTGGATAAGATTGTGGTGGTTTTCATTGATGATATTTTGGTGTTTTCTAAAAGTAAATAAGAGCATGAAAGAAATTTAAGGGTTATCTTGCAAACCTTAAAAGAAAAGAAATTTTATGGGAAATTCAGAAAGTGTGAGTTTTGGTTGCAACAAATTTCTTTCCTTGGTCAT
Organism: Viscum album; assembly: GCA_963277665.1. Classification (NCBI taxonomy): domain Eukaryota; kingdom Viridiplantae; phylum Streptophyta; class Magnoliopsida; order Santalales; family Viscaceae; genus Viscum; species Viscum album. The sequence continues at coordinate 686,287,981 of OY728119.1, read as the reverse complement.
ATTGTTTCTAAATATGGGATAACTGTTGATCCTGCAAAAACAAAAGTTGTGGAAGACTGGCCAAGACCCACAAATGTAACTGAGATTCGTAGCTTCCTTGGATTGGCAGGCTATTACCGAAGGTTTGTTAGAAATTTTTCACGGCTATCTAGTCCAATGACTAAGCTAACGCGGAAGGGTGTTAAGTTTATCTGGACAAAAGAATGTGATGATTGTTTTCAGGAATTGAAAAGAAGATTGGTGAATGCTCCAATTTTGGAACTACCTTCCAGGAATGGTGAGTTTTTTATATACAGTGATGCTTCATTGAAAGGACTGGGTTGTGTCCTAATGCAGAATGATCAGGTAATTGCTTATGATTCACGACAGTTGAAAACTCATGAGGTAAATTACCCTACACATGATTTTGAATTAGCTGCTGTTGTTTTCTCTTTAAAAATTTGGAGGCATCATTTGTATGGAGTAAAGTGTGAAATATATACCGATCACAAAAGTTTAAAGTATATATTCACTCAGAACGAATTGAACATGAGACAAAGGAGATGTCTAGAATTAATCAAGGATTATGATTGTATAATTCATTACTATCCGGGAAAAGAAAATAACGTGGTTGATGCTTTGAGTCGAAAAAGTAATGCTTCATTAGCAATGTTGTGTTTGGAATGTGATCCTTTGGTTAAGGATTTGATGAACTTTGGCATAGAAGTTGTTGGTGCAAGAAGTTCTTCTTTTTTGTTTCAGGTATCAGTGAGATCATCTCTATCAGACATAATCAAGAAAGCACAGAAGCAAGACAATGAGTTGCAGAGAAAGGTAGAGCTGGTTCAGAAAGGTAAGTTGCATGAATTCAACATTGATAGTGATTGTGTTTTGAGATTTTGGAAGAGATTTTGTGTGCCTTATGATTTACAGTTGAAGAGAGAGTTATTATGTGAAGCTCATAGTTCTCCGTTTTCAGTTCATCTTGGCAGTACTAAGATGTACAACGATCTGTGGGAGTATTACTGGTGGGATGGAATGAAAAGAGATATTGCTGATTTTACTATGAAGTGTTTGAATTTTCAGCAGGTTAAAGCAGAGCGGCAGTTACTGAAAGGGATGCTTCAGCCTTTACCAGTTCTAGAGTGGAAATTGGAGAATATATCCATGGACTTTGTTGTGGGATTACCGAATACATCTCGAGGTAATAATGCAATATGGGTGATTGTTGATCGCTTGACTAAATCTGCTCATTTCCTTGCTATACGAGATACTTTTTCCCTAGATCAACTTTCCCATTTGTATCTTAAAGAGATAGTCAGGTTACATGGAGTTCCTCTCTCCATTGTATCTGATCGTGATCCCAGGTTCACTTCTAACTTTTGGAAAGGCCTTCAGATGTCGTTGGGTACTGAATTAAATTTTAGTACAGCTTTGCATCCTCAATCAGATGGGCAGTCAGAACAAACAATTCAGACATTGGAGGATATGCTACGTTCTTGCTCTATGGATTATCAGGGAAGTTGGGACCAACATCTTTGTTTGGTTGAATTTTCATATAATAACAGTTTTCATTCCAGTATACAGATGGCACCATTTCAGGAATTATATGGGAAGCGGTGTCAAACTCTAGATTTCTGGGATGAAGTGGGTGAAAGGAAGTTTATGGGACCAGAATTGGTAGAAGAGATGGTAGAAAAAGTTCAGCTGATTCAGAAACACATGAGAACAGCTCAGAGCAGGCAGAAGAGTTATGCAGACAACAAGAGGAAGTATCTCTCTTTTGAGGTAGGTGATCATGTTTTTCTCAAAGTATCACCATGGAAAAGTGTGATGTGATTTGGTAAGAAAGGAAAGCTGAGTCCAAGGTTCATTGGACAATATGAAATTCTAGAGAGAGTTGGATCCGTTGCATACAGAGTGGATTTACCTCCGAGTTTATCTCAGGTACACAATGTTTTTCATGTTTCGATGCTGAGAAAGTATATGCCAGATCCATCTCATGTTTTGAGTCCAGAGGTAGTTCATCTAGAAGAGAACCTATCTTATGAGGAACAACCGGTCCAGATTCTTGACCACAGGGAGCATGTGTTACGGAATGATGTGATTAAGCAGGTAAAGGTTTTGTGAAAAAACCACATGATGGAAGAGGCAACATGAGAATCTGAAAATGCAATGAGGGATAAGTACCCCCATTTATTAGATAAGTAAATAAATTGCGGGGACACACTTTTCTAAAGGGTGGAAGGATTTAACATCCCATGTAAGTAATGAATAATAGATATTTTTATCTATGTCTATTAATGAATTATATAGTTTTTTAGAGGCTTAAAATGAAAATAAATCCAATCTTAAGCATGGAATACACTAATATTCTTAAAAGATTGTTTTACTGCCATTTGATGGAAAACCCTTTTTAAATCAATATTTTGACAATTTTATAATCTATATTTGTGAAAATAAACAAATTCATTATGATTGGGACATTTAATTTTACATTGGAAAAAATTTTGGTATTTTTTTGACAATGTTCATTTTTTAATAAATAGTGAAAAATACTGCATTTTACATCAAAACTACTTTTTCATTTAATTTAATTATATAGTTAGATTATATTTTTAATTGGTATTAAAATTTAATATGAATATAATTTTACCATTTAATCTAATGGTGGCCATTAGTATTAATTTCACTTTGGAATTGATCATAAACTAATGCCAAACTTTTCATAGATATTGTTTCAAAAAAACCCGCTATTTGTCATGACAGCGGGAATTAATTATTAAATTAATTAATGTAAATTATATGATTTTAATTTTTTAAAATAGACTTTATTTTTGAATTTGAAATATCAAATATAGCTTAGGGTGAATTTTTGGTAATTTTCTAAAAAACTTCAATTTTTTATGAATAGTGAAACCACTAAGTGGTACATATAAAAACTGATTTTTCGTTTAAATGAAATTTTTCCATCTTTGTGTTTTGAATTTCAAAAATCTGACATATATTGTTGTCATTAAGAAGTAAAATGTGGTTCAATGAGATTAAAATAATTTTTTGGTGAATAGTAACTCTTAAGTTCTTAATCGCGACTAGAGGTAATTAGTGTAGTTTAAGGTAAAAATAATATTTTAATTGTATGAGATGAGCTTGACACATGTCCTACTCTCATTGGATGTGTCATGTCCGACCAAGACAAGACATGGGTCAACTTGGGGACCCCATGGATCCACTTTGGTTGGGAAATGACATAAATAACTTTTTATTTAATGTTAAAGTAAAAAATGACACAAACATGAGTTATGTTACTAAAACAATTTTTATATGGGGTTATACAAGTCAGATTTTTGACTATAAATATTCATTAGAAAGATAAAATAATTTCCTACATCATCGTAGTTTTTTTTATAATTTTTAGACATTAAATAAATTAAATTATTTATGACATCATGATGATGCAGTGATGACCTCATTATTTAACGATTTAAATAAAATGGAAGGTTAATGTAAAATCTAAAACCTACACATGGCCAAAACCAATTAGATGAGTGGAATTCGAACCCTTATCACCTTATTCTCTAATTATATCAATTTCGGACCTTTTTAATCCGAAACGCATGTTAAAATAAAGTAACTTATCTTTACTTTCCAAGAGTGCCCCTCCTCTCCTCTTATAAAAGGCCCCCACCTCTACCTCCTTACCCACACTCCCAAAGCCTTTGGCTCGGCCAACCCCTTCCCATTTTGTCTCTCCACTTCCCTATATTACTCTTTGAAGCCTAACTTTGGGCTGAAGTCTTCCCAACGAATCCATTGAGCTCAAACCAAAGGGAGTTACCCGATTTTAAGGTAATGTCTTCTTTTAAGTCCTTTTGTTTTATTATGCTTCTCCAACCCCCTAAAATCTTTTTATTCTTTTCTTTTCTAACAACTCCAGTATCCTCAATATACTAGGATGTTGTTATAATATGGATTCAAGCTACACTTACACACACCTACATCTAATGGTTAACGAACATACTGTTTCCGTGGATGGTGAATTTATGCCTCCCGAAACGATGATTGTTCGACATTCTTTTAACACCTTCAAAGGTGGCCATTAAGATGTCACTATATTTATATATGATATATAATATGTTTATTTTTTCCTTAATCTTCTGTATTTTCCTTTTTGGTCATACATTTATGGTTTCCATTATGGGTGAATGCGATATCTTCATTTAAGGAAGTGCAGACTACCGCCCCCTAAAAGTGATTTGATTCGTTAAATACCATATGTGGGACGTATAAAGGATGGAACTATGATGTTATATATGATATTATACTGTAATTATAATATATCTTTATATCATTAGGATTCCATTCTATAAAATACGAAATAGAAATGAAAGCAGCGTTCATGCGTACGTACGGCTTACCGTCTCCATGAACGGTGCATTTCATTTCGTACCTCTAAATGATTATGTAATATTATAAATGCATGCATGTACTAGATATATATGACATATATGATATCTACATCATGAATACCATTCTGGATATAATGGATACATGAGAAACTTGTAATTATAAAGTGTTTATTTTTTACTCAAGTACCAATGATCGTTAAAATGACCGTTATTAACTTAAATAATTACATAGTGTTCATGACATGGTAATAAGTGATATAAAAGGAATAATGAACTTGAAAAAGGTTCTTAAGCAAGTAGAAATTAACTCAAGTTTATTATTCAGGACATTAAAGAACGATCCAGTCAAGTCGGACCTGAGGTATGGGACTTCGTCTCAATCTCCTTACATTGAGGGATATTTTGTTTTATACACAACCTTCTTTTATATGGTGTATAAAACCCTTTGACTTTTAAGTTTATTCAAAAGGAATCTTTTTTATACGAATCATTTACTAAATGAAAAAAGGGATTGTTTTTGTCGTACGTATGCGATGACAATGACTTCTCTACCGTTGTGACCATTATTTGAGTTTCAGTTTCCTCTACAAGCCATACCTTTTTTTAAAGAAAAATAAATAGCATGTTTTACTTTTCTTTTGTTTTGGTATTGAAAATGGTTTTCATAATTTTTTTAGTATATCAATGTGTTGTATTGATATCTTGTGATTTAAATGTGGAAATTTTATGTTTCCTTTATGCATGTATTATGTGATACAATAATGTTATGGTTCTTGTGAATTATTATGAAGATGGGTGGTTCCGTGATAAACTAAGGGCGGGTGAGCCCGATATAGCTCTCCAATGCATTGCGTAACGCGAAGGAGTGAAACGGTAAGGTTTCTCTGAAGAGATTTAGGGAATATACTGTGATGGGTATTCCAAATGTAACCAAGAGGGTTACTCCCTACGTAAGGATGTTATGAATGCCTCAAGTTACCTTTATGTCTTATGATTTCTATGATTTATTCATGATTTGATGAGGTATGTTAAAGTGCATATGTTTTATGGGTAAAGTATGATTTCATTCTTTTGTATATATGTACCCATGTTTCCTTTCCATATTTTTATATCCCTTACTAAGCTTTTTATGCTCATCCCGAGTTTTTTTTTTGAAATGTTTTTCACAGGTCAAGGGAAAGGTACATGATATGATGATAGTGTAAAGGAAGTGTCAATAAATAATCTATGTTTTATTTTAAATTTGTTTCCATTTATGGGAATGAAGAATACTATCTTTATGTAACCACTTTGTTTATATGTGGAATGTAATGCAAGTTTTATTATCTAATTCTCTAAAACTCTATACCCGAAAAGATCCTCAATGTGTAATATTGTAATAACTCAATATTAAGTAAGGTTTAAGGTTGGGTCCTTATATTAGGGTTTTATTTCTTTTGTTACTGTTTATTATTTGTTATTCTATTATGTGTTCTATTCCAATGAGGGAATAGTTTCCCCACTATCACACATGTGGCCCTCATTACTAGGTGGCAGCCTCTGGTATTCAGAGAAATGTGCTTGAGTCCATGTTACCAACCAGGTTAGGTGAACCATTGGGTGGAACATAGAACCAAGACGTTACATGGGGTTTCTTCTTATCTTATTTCAATCAAATCTATTGGATGAATATTAAAAAATATTTTGTTGGATCTATAATATATATATTCTCATTTGTTATTTAATATGACTAATAACCTTTTATTTGATGTTTAGGTTAAATCTTATTTTAATAAATAATAATAATTTTAAATATAGGAACTTTTAGTAAAACGCAATCTTGTGTGTAACACTATCCATTGAAGAAAAATGTTGTTGCATGCGATACACACTAACATGGTATAAAATTAATTTCAATCCATAGAAATGATAAATTTTATTTTAAATAATATATATTTTAATGTTATGGGATGTTATATTCCCTTATATTATTGGTTTTCCTTGTCATACATTCCATTGAATACAATGTTCTTACTCTATAATTTTGGTGTGTTACAATGATGGGATTAATAAACTCGGAACGATGATGGATGAAATCATAAATCATGATAATGAAAAGGTTATAATAATAAGGAAACACAATATAAAGGTATATGTTCTAAATAACATTTATTATGTACATATCTAAAAAAATAAGTAATATCTAAAAAGAAAAATTCAATAAAAGATCTATTGATTTGAGAAACAACTTCTACTGAAAAATGAACACAGTAGATTATAACCTGGAACAGATGAAAGACTTGATGAAAATTTCAAAGTCACTAAAATCTATAAATAGAAAAATTTAATACATTATTATAAATACAATAAAAATTTTCAAGGAATAATTCCACATATGACTTTTAAGGTAATACGCATTTAATAAGATGAAAACCAATCAAGACAAAACCCCATTTAGTATATATTTTTTTCATAACAAAAGACACATGGGATATTACTGGTGTTGTGGTTTTCTAGATAGATGGTATACAAATATTTATATAATTTATCTTTACCATGACTAATAATAGATAAATAATCCCCAGATAGAGAGAAAATATATAATGAGAACTCAAAGATAACCTCAATATTTTGTATAGAATATTGAAGTGAAAACATTATCTAGAAGGATATAAAGGGTGTTTGGATTATGTGATCCTAAATGGCACACATATGATTTAATTTTTACTTTTATCCAAAATAAAATATATATATGTTCAAGGTTTGGAAATTGTTATAGTAAATGTTAGATTGGAGGTAATAAAATTTGGTTAATGTTCTATTAAATTATTGCAATGTAGAGAATCCTTGGATTATTGGTAGTGGGTTTTCATATCGCCTGATAGGTTTTTTGAACAACATTAAAAAATTTAAAAAATATGAAGGAATATATGTTACATTTATATCTAATTTAATATGAAAAGTATTGGAAATAAAAAATTGTAAAAAAAATAATATAATTCCCAAGTGTTGTTTTTAATAGGTTAAGGAAAAAACCTATTAATTGTATCATTACTAAGGGAAATTGGAAATTAATTCACCTTAAGAACAAAAAGAATATTATTAGAAATACTAAAATATAAGTAAATTATTATAAAGGCCTTAAGAAACAATATAAATCAATTTCAAATTACGTAAGTGAAGGTTGTTACTTGAGTCAGAAAACAATTATATATGGCGTAGATTATTTGGTCACCTAGAATAAGGAATATCATATAAATAATAAAATCAGAGCCTATAATTAATATAAATATTTTTAAATAGTATACTATTACTTATTTTTAAAAAATCATAGATGGAAATCTGTATACAAAAAACATAATGGAGAAAAAATTAAATCGTCAAATCCTTTTAAACTGATTCACTCTGATGTTTGATGTACTTTGACTAAGAATTCAAGAAATTTAGAGATATTATTCATCACATTCATAGATTTTTTAATTAGGATGAAATTTATCATGTTTATGTGACACAAATCATCGTCCATGGAAAGATTCAACATTTTTATAAGACTCTTAGATAAACCAATTCTTGTACCAAAAGACATAAATATTAGAGAATGGGAGTAAATATACCTAAATAAAAATCACTAAATATATTTTAAGAACATGAAATAATACTTTAATTTTTTAAAATACATATTCCTTAACAAAATTTAGTTGATGAAATGTAAATTAAGTGTCATTATAGTATGGTTATAACTATGTTGGTAGAGCATGACACATAAATGTATTTATTCTTAAAGACCATCACAAATACTAGAATAAAACAAAATATATGTATAGAAAAAACCAATATTTTAATCCTTAAGATATGTGGTTCAAAAAAATTTGACACACTTTTGTGTTTTTGGAATTACATCTTTGGTTAAGAAGAAAAATATAATTGAATGAATATTTGATAAAAAATCCAAAGATGGAAACATCCCTCAATGTACAATAATTGTAAAATCCTATATATATTTCATTAATAAAATAGAAATACTTATTGATAGTTATGGTGATATTTTATTTAAAAATAGATATTTTATAGAAATATTATAATGTTGGATGATAAAAATGATATTTAATGTTATAAACATGTTGATGAAAAGAAATATAATACATCGATTGAGATAAAAAAATATAGATTCTCAATTTCCAAGTGATTAAGAAGAATAATTGATGTTTAATTTGGTAAATGAAGATATGAGAAAAAAATATTATGTTATGAAAATTATTTTGTACAAAAATATCAATGATTTACCCATACTTATAACATTGGGAAAAAAGTTATTTATCAAAAAGAGGGTAGTGTAGGGACTAAATCCGACACAAAAGTGACTATCAATCAAATTTTAAATTGATTAAAAAACATAGGATGATCACCCAAGCTAGGATAAGTAGTGTAAGAACAGATCCTAGAATTTAAAACTCATTTGTCTTAGTGAATGAATTTAGGAAACCTTACCGGGGCCGATATTCTCATCAGTACGACTTTGAGAACGTCTCTAATAGATAAATCTCTAAACAATCTATGATGTTTTCTCATTACAATGGAATCACAAGAGGGAAGAAAATTTTCTGTTTTTTTTATTTAAATATTCCCCATGATGTGGATTTAAATCAAATAGAGGTAATCTTCCATAGTTTTCAATTCTTAGGAGGTCCATTAACATCCCTCATTTCTATTTATAGATGTACTCATCTTCACATCCATCTATTTACTATTTTACACTAATCCAATTTCCATATTAGTGACTAATTATCACTATAGAGAACACCTAGAATGATTTGGTTTTGTTTAGTTTAGAATTTAAGAATCATTCTATTTCCAAAATAAACATTTTTACTGGCCATAATTTACACTTTTTCTAGTGGCATGAGGTGAACGTATTTTTTTTAGACAAAAAAACATTTCAAAAGTCACAAGAACCATAAAAATAATAAAATAATAAAAAACAGAAATCATTAGTATTATATATATTAAGGAAATTTTATTTCCAATATCTTGATATATTAAACGAACACTATGTTTGATAACTTATACAATATGAAAAATCGAGCTTAAACAAACAATGAAATTTTATTAATTTAAAATGATTAATATAACATAGTTGTTGAATTGCAAGGAATGACTAAGGGTATCTAAATTATCAAATATATAATAAGGTCATAATAAATGAATAAATAATTGTTAATTATTACAAAATAAAAATTCAGTTTTTATTAAATTTATTTTATTCTTTAGAAATACATTTTCTTCAAAAATGGATTTTATTTATTTTTCTGAGAAAATAATATAAATAATTTTTTACTTATTTTAAATATATATGTGATAAAATGAAAATATTTTTTCAAATCATAATTATTAACTTGTCATATTTTATTTTTTTTTATTTTTTAGAAAAACATTATTTTTCAAAGAGATGTTGAAAATACTGCTTTTTTATTAAAAATAGGTTTTTTCATGAATTTACAAAGATCTATGTTGTTTTAAAATTATTTGAAAACAAAATTAGAAAAATAATTATTTTTTATAATTACAGTTTCATTTTTTACCTGATTTTAGTTTTTCATTTTCCATAAAAACATTTTTATAAATAAAAGTCATTTTTAAGAAAAAAACCTTTTTTCAATGTATTGTGTGGGTTTATTTTTAAATTAAATTCGACCACATATATAAAATAAATTTGATAAAATAGATTCCATATTTTAAATCCTAATAATATTCATTTTTTAATATGTTATAAAAAATATTTTTCATAATGAATAGCCAAAATAGTAAAAAATTGTTATCATGGTTAGTGGTTGAATAGGTTTATCGATGGATTAAACTAAATAAATAATTGTTAAAATGACCTAAAAATATATAATTTATATTATAAGGACATATTTAAAACCTATATCATCTTATAATATGTAATGGCCCATTTTTAAGACATTTAGAGTGATTAATACACTATTATATGTCATTTTTTTTAAAACATTTCCACACTTTACTTGTCTCCAACTTATAGATGGATACTACCTATCCATTCTAATACACACATAAAGAGACTTTTAATTAAAAATAACTTTCCAAATACATTGTAAAAATTCCTAACCATGACCTAGAGTCCCTATTTTTACCATTAAACCATCTTATAAAACCTTTAAGTATAACCCTCAAGTGGTTTTCCGGAGAAGTTGTATAGCTTATAACCATGTGTTATAATTTTATTTCTACTTACCCAAACATAAAATATTTTTAAAAAATGGTGAAATAAAAAAAAAGTTTTATACATATATTTAGATTTTATTATGGTTATTTATAAACATATATCTATCTCCTCTTATATAAAATGTGAAATAAAATTGTCAGTCGTGTATATAGAAGAATATCGATTTCTAAAGAGATGTAATTTGTTTTCTGTCACTCACTCTAATTGATAGTTATAATTATAGATTTAATGTATTTAAGTAAATAAATAAATAAATATTATATCAATTATATATTTATAATTATTGAAAATTAATTAATTTTTTATTTTCCTACATTTCTATCCATTGAAAAATGATAACATAGTTCATCTGTACATGTATAATACATTCTCTAAAAAATGATGTGACTCATTCTCCATCACCAAAACACATCTATGATATTTATAAATTTATTTATAGAAATAATATGTTAATTATGATATATTTATAATTATATAATTATAAAATAATACTAATATTCCATCCAACATGATAATTTAAAAATGGAAATATTACTCCGGCCTATGTACTTACTACCATCTACTTGATTGTAACATATTTAGTTTTTCATAACCAGATATCATCGTTAGTATTAAAATTATAATATATATATATAATAATGTATCAAAATTATTATTCTATGGATTATGGAAAATTAACTCTTTTAACATAATTTTTCTATTAAATCCCTTTTAATCACATGAGTCAAATATCAACAAAATATTTGATGTAAAATTAATTTATTAAGTAAATATAACATGGTACTAAATATAATAAAAGGAATAATATAGCTTAAAAAATATATTTACCCATTAAATAATTAAAATAATTATTCTGTTACTAAAGATAAAGAACGTACATGACTATTTATATATGAGGTAAGGGATTTTGTCTCTGTTTACACACTATTGAGACATATTTGGAATTATGAACCTATTTAATTAATGTGGTCCCTATAATTACCCATTAATTTATTTAACAAGATGATATATTTATTAATTATTTTCAATGATTCCATTCATGTTAAACTTTCATGATTAATTTTATAAATAAAATTTGACCTTATTTTTCTTTTTGATTGGGTATATTTTTCTTCAATCTCCATATCTTTAAAATTTATTTGAAAAGGCAATTTTTTTAAAAAATTATTTATCCAGTAAATTTTATATTATCCACCAATTTATCTATTTTTATAATGGATAATTTCTATTGTTATACCATAAAAGTTCATTTTAATCATGTTTTTAAAATGTAAAATAGGAATGTTTTCGTTTTTAACATATACACTGTTAACAAAAATTCCAACCACCATAACTCTTTTATGTCCTTTGGATTCTTCTATACGAATTATGTTATTTTAAAGAGAAAATCATTATAAAAAATGTTTAAAATATATCATTTCCATTATTTAAAATAATTTATTTTACTAGAAATATACTTTTCTAGTTTTTATATATCATCTCTGGATTAATTTTTAGACATTAATTTTCTATTGATATGTTCAATTTCTTTTAATCATTAGAAATTATATTCTCATAAATATAGTAAATATTTTTAATGAATATTATTTTTTATTAAACCAATAATCATTTCAACATGCGTTTTTTACAATTAAATCTATTTGGATGACTAGTGAAAACCTGATATTTTTTTATATTTTACCCAATAAGGAAATTTTTTTAGTAAAGAACATTGTATATAAATTGTATTGTAATTTAAATATATGAGGAATGGTTTGGAAATATAGTTAATGGTGAGTCCTGGTTATAATTATCCACTCAATTCATCGACAGGTCTCCCGAGGAAAATCAGTAAGATAGTAAAAAATGGGTTTTGGTGTATACCAATCCATTTATTAAATGGTATTGGAAAAAGGATTAATAGTATAAACATCATGGTCTTTGAAATCATGATGTCCAATATTAAGAGTTTCATTCATTGAGAATTAAATTATTATTATCCATGAAAATATTTTATTGATATTATCAATCGATTCATTTTTTCTGATGTTATTGATTAAATGTCTGGTATTTTCAGTTATTCATCTTGAAATAATCATTATACCTTATTGATTCCTGACAGATTATGTTGTGCATTACATTGACATAGTATGTAGGCTCACACATTACTAGTATTCCTTTACTAGGGATACGAAGAAGAATATTATGAATAATAACCCAGATGTATGAATTATTTTATGTAATCTATTTTATATTTCAAATTTAATATATAAATCATGTATGCATAATGTTATTAAAAACTAATAAATTGATTAGTCCTTTGGGATTGAATCCCTTGTACAAATTCCAATGTAATAAATTGGACACCTTCTATCCTTTATTGGTGTCAATTTTGTTACAGTTTGTATTAGTGGAATTTTAGTATAAAAATTGAAATGGATTTTAATTAAACCAATCTAACATGAGAATTATGAAAATCCATTATAGTATTTGAGAACTAATACCCTTATAGTGTTTTTTATTTTATTGATCAATATTCATAATGATTATGAATTAACATATTGTATTTCATTATTAAGTGATGGTTCTTAATGGAAGAAATTGAAACAACACCCTTAGGAAATATATATATTACCCTCTAGTGTAATCAAATACATTTGGTATTGGAAATAAGTTGATAATGAACATATTATGTCATCTTACACATCTTATGATATATAACCATTCCCAAATGGGGTTACATGTTGTTCTAATATGTAGTTCACCAATTTTATATTCTTTCATGTGATAGAATCATCCATATTTTAATGAAACTACTAATCTATTGGTAGCTAAAAAAAGGAATATGTATATCAAAAACATCTTCATATCTTTAAGAAGTGATGAAATTGAAAAAATTATTTTGGAAGTGTATTGTTTGAATGGAAATGTGTATTAATGGTGGTCATTGATCCATAACAACAATGAGGATTAATAAATATAAAGAATATAATTTAGAACTTTTAATGTGATTTTCATTGAGAAATAATTCCCTCAATAACAACGAGCCAAAATGGATATAAATTTCTTAAATATAAAGAAGAAGAAATAAGAATGTGTGGAAGAGTATCAGGTTAACAATACAATATAATCCTGACATACTTTAGAAAATATATGTAATCTATAATGTATTATTTACCATTTCATTGATGGATATAATATGAGTTCTAAATGGAGCAATTACCAAGAATTTTCATCATATAATGATATATTATCAAGTTATATTAATATAGAAAAGAAAATTTCTAGGTCATATATTTTCAAGGGAACTTTAGAAAATAAGAAGTCTACTTAAAAAATGAAAAATTGAACTATTAATTAAAGTAAAAGTTATTGAAACAATTTCAATCATGTCAAAATTATGGGAAGAAATATCCCACAAAATCTTAGAAGGGAATATCAGTTTGTTACATGTTTGGAGATAATATTGTTAAAAATAATGAATGTAAGGGGAAGAGAGGGAGAATTACTATTTAGTGCATTAATAATAATGAAAATTTTAATCTTCCTGACCAATTTTCCAGGTTTCATGGAAATGCACTCTATAAGTGGTTAAGGGGATAAATCCAAGATTTTGAAATCACTTCTGAAAAGTATGATATTCTTAATGATGTTTTGGAAGGTTCATTATTCATAGGATATTATTTATCTATTTCATTATTTTATTCTATATCTTCACAAACATTTATATATATCTTATTTTCTAATAAAATTATAAATTTCCTTAACACCTTATGAAATGTGTTGTCAATAAAAACTTCTAGTTGAGATATCACCTCAATGAGGATTTTATAGTCAGTTCCGTTTATGAAACAGAGGCATACATTATATGTAGAAATTATTATTATACATGTGGTTGTTTTTAATATAATTCTTAGTATGGATTGGATTTAAAATTATAATGTCAAAATTTATTGAAAATTGATTGTAATTAAAATTTATGATAAATATATAGAATTCTATATTATTATATGGGAGATATCATCATCTAAGTCATGTGTAGATCCACCCAAAGAATATCATCTAAATTAGATTTTATGGGATGAATAGTATAACAAACATGTGAAGGAAAATGGTAATTTTAAAATTTAGAATTTATATATTGTATAGCATATACATAGATATTTTTCCTATCAAATTACCTAGAGATCCAATTGGGAATAAATTTGATTTTTCCAATGATTTAACCCCTAATGAAAGACATGTGTCAAAGAATCTATATAGAATATACACTATGTAAATATTATATTTTAAGAAAAAACTACATGATTTTTGTAAAATGGATTTATATTATTTAATTTTTTATCCCATATTATTTTTGATAATAAGAAAGATGGATTTATGAGGATATGCATTAATTATATTTAAATCAATGTTATTACAAAAAATAACAAGAATATTTTGATTCCATTGATTAATTATTTTATCAAATTCACAGAACTAGATATTTTTCTAAGATTTATCTTTATTCAAGGTATCAAAAAATTTATTAATGAAATAATATATCCCAAATACTAAATTTCATATTATGTATAAACATTATGAGTTTATAGTAATGATATTTTGAATGAATAATTCACCATATGTTATATATATCTAAAAAATAGATCATTCCATGAATATAATGATAATTATGTTTCTTATTTATTGATGATGTATTGATAATTATAAAATATATAACGACCATGGGAATCACATATGGATCATTCCTGAGATTCTGAGAAGAAAATGGATATATTGGAAATTCATTAAGCATAAATTCTAGATTAATCAATTTTTTTATTAACCATATTTTCTTTAAGGATTGAATATCATTTGATCTAGAAAAGAAATACGATGTCACTGAATAGAATACACTGAACAAACATAAAGTGGATATTTGGTTTCATTGTTTTTTCAAGTTGTTATATATGAATTGTTCGAAAAATTATATTTTTAAACTCATTAACGAAGCCTACTCATACAGGAATTGAGTTCATTAGTTTAAATAAATGTGGAGAAAGTTTTGAATAATTGAATAAGATATAGTTAAATGGTAAAATTTTGACACTTATGTCATGAAATAATGGATTCTTGGTATATAGTGTTGTATTAATGAAGATAATTATTTGTGTCCATTCACTGAATGATAAATATATTTAATATGTATCAAGAGAGTTAAAGACTCATTAGAATAACTATCCAATATAATATCTTGAGTTCAAAACCATAATATTATCATTGAAAATAGGGATAAATTATCTATATTGTAAAATATATGATATAAAAAAAAGATTATCATATTATGAAAGACATATTTTCTTTGATATAGATCAATTTGGGGAAATGTTTATGGATCAAGAAAATCAATTATGATTATTTATCAATACACTACTCTTTATGGAATGAAAATAAAGTGATATATACATAGATTAGGGAAGACCATAGAGTTTTATCCAATTTTGAGGATTGATAGGGATTTATGTTCATGGATGTATTAAATATGATTTTTCATGAATTATTAATGAAGGTGAAACATATCTATTTTCCTTTCTTGGGGATGATAATGTTTAAAATAGAATTATAGATGAAAGTGATGGGAATTGGAATGCGTAATGAGATGATGTTGTTAAATTAATAAATAATTTATGTGTCTCCTATATAAGTAATCTGAAAAAATAGATTATTAACAAAATGTGAATTTCTCGATAAACCTGGTAGCACAAAGATGTATAGAGATTTGGAGGAACATTTTTGTTGAAAAATATGTAATAGTAAATTCTTGATTATGTGTCATGATGATTGGTTTTTCAACAGGTGAAGGTTTATAGATAGAATCAAGGATGAGTTAAGAAACCTCTACATATTCCTATATGGAAAGGGGATGACATTACTATATACTTTTTCACTAGTCTACCAAAAAACCACGAAAAGAATAACATAATATGGGTTATTATTAATCAAATTTCAAAATATTGAATTTTACTTATTATTAGAATATATCCACCTCTTGAGTGCCTCATGGATATATATATTAATAATTTAATTACACTTGATGGTGACCCTATTTCAATTCTGTTTGATCATGATCCAAAATTATATTAAAATTATTGAAAATCCCTTATAAGGCTATTAAAATAATGATTCATTTATAATTTCTTATCATACCCAAACTAATCAGTTGTTTGAAAGGACTATTAAAACTTTTTAATACATGTTGGTGTCATTATCACATGCCTTCTAAGTTATGCGTGGTTTGAATTTACCATGTGTAGAAGTTTCCTATAATAATATCTTTTATTCAATTATTATAATGATTTTTTTTAAATTATTATATAGAATTGGGTAACGTACTACAACTTTTTGGGAATAATTTAGTGAATGAAATATTGTGGATCTAGTTCTTGTTTAGGAGAAAAGATAAAATATAAAGGTTATACAATCTCTATAAGGGAAACTCAAAGTAATAAAAAGTTTTATGACTATAACTAAATGAAAAAAATTGTAATTTTAAGTGGAAGATTATGTTTTGTTAAAATTATATATCTATAAGGGAGTTATAAGGTTATGTATGAAGTAAAAATTGATCCCTATGTGCATTTTCCATTTTTAAATACTATAAATTATTGGAGTTGTGGTTTACTAATTATAAATTCCAATAAGCATCTCTAAAGCAAATGAAATATTTTTATCATTTTATTAAGGAAGTATATTCGAGACCCAACACATGTGGTCACCACTGGTGAAATATTATTGGTACATGACCTATTCTAAGATTGAAAACCTTTATATATTTCTAAAACCATATACAATGTTCTCTGTTATCAGATGACTCGACTGTAAAAGCTACATTGTAGAAATAATAAAATGAAGGAAGTAACCTTCGATTTTGATGATGTTATGAAAGAATAAACAAACTCATTTTTATGAAAGGTAATATCCTTGATAATTTTTATGAAGATATTTTTTATGTATGAAAAAATTAAATATCAAAATATTTTAAAATAACTCTTTTTTATAACATATACAACACACCGCACTGTGCATAAATGAACCAATAAATCTTCTTCATTTAAAAATAGTCATTATAACATAGTTGTTGAGTTTGAATATATGAATAGGAAACCAAATTATGAAATATTTAATAATGTCATAACAAATTAAAAAATTTCAATTTATTATTAGGAAATAAGCACACAATTTTTAGTAATGTAATTTTATTCTTTAAATATACGTTTTTAGAATAAACATATTTTTATTATTTTATTGTGAGAAAATTATAAAATTAATTTATTGCAGATTAATAAAATTAATTTCATAAAATGAAATTACTTTTTGAAATAAACAAATGAAAATTATCTTAGGTTGTATGTTTTGTAATTTTTATGGAAAGATTGATTTTCTAATGAATGGTGAAAAGTACTAAATTATATTAAAACTGTATTTTTATTTTAATAATCTACAAAGATTCAATTTTTTATATGTTTTTAAAAACATTATTTCATTTATATTATTTATAACTCATTTATGTTATTTTTATGAAATTTTACCCATTAATTTTCTATAAAATATTTTTATACTAGAAATCACATTTCTCTAAAAAATTGTTCTTTGCCACATTTTTTCAAATTAATTTTAAATTAAATTCAAAAAAATTCAATGAATTTATTTTGATAAAATAGACTAAATATTTTTAATAATAATAATTTATATTAAGAAAAAATTAGAACCCATATTTTGGCCATAATAAAATATAAACATAGTAAAAAATATGTTACCACTATTAAGGGTACAATTGGATTAATTGGGGTTAAACTGAAAGGATAAGGAATAAAATTTACTATAAACTTGTAAAATTTCAATTTTTAATCTATATTTCTATACAATATTACCTAATATTCTAGAGTGGACCATTTTTAATCCATTTAGCTTCATTAATACATTAATATATTTTATTATATTTTAAAACTTCCATGAGTGTCATCCCCCTACTTATAAAAGGAAACCCTCTCTCCTATACTATTCAGGGATCATGAGCCTTTTGGTTTAGAAAATAACTACCCAAATACCTTATAAAAATACATCCCCAAGACCACGAGTCCCTTTCTTGATAAAAACCACTAAATATGGATTTAAGAATACACCTTATGTGGTTATCTCAAAAGATGTACCCTTATTAACTTTTTTTCATTTTATTTCTTCCTAAAAATCTATAAAAAATCCAAACGTTATTATATAATAAATTCCGTATCTACAATATAATTATATTTTATTATTTAAATTTCATAACTTATAAATATCTTCTCTACTATTTAATGGGAAACAATGGTCTTTTGTATATATGTTGGACTACAGCCTCATGAATAGATATAGTTCATTTTACAACAACTCTTATCAGAAATTATTATAATGATGAATTTAAGAAAAATATAAGTTATTCAAACATATTTATCATTTTTATAAATTAATATATCATATATTTTCTTACCTTTCCATCCATTAAAAAATTATAATTTCATTAGTTTGTATATGTGGACTACGACCACCAAGAAAAATGCGGTTCATTTTCCATCACCACATCATAAGTATGATATATATAAGTTTAGTTATATAAAAAATTATTTTATTAATGATATAAATATAATTAATTAAATATAAAATATTAAATACATGTATTCAATAATTATCATTGAAAAATAAAAATATTAATCACGAATATGTACAACCTACCGCCTCAATGATTGTATCGTAGTTCATTTTTTAGAACCATTTTTTGTTTATTATTTTAGAAAAAATATGTTTAAAATTTATAATTAATCCATGTTATTATTCTAGTGTAAATGTAATAATTTCCACTTTAACCATTGGTAACCTACCAAATTCAATTTTGTAAACATGAGCTGAATATCATCAAAAAATCAGATGTGAACATAATTGATTAATAAAATATATATGATATGGAATAAAAAAATAAAATGGATAATATTAATGACTTTTTTTTGATAAAATTATATAACTAACATAAATTTATTTTTTAGTAAAATAATTAATGTACGTTATGAGTTGGACCTAAGGTAAGGTATTTTGTTTTAATTAATAATCCATCGAGAAATATTTTTTGTTATGAAAATATTTAATATATGTGGTGTATATACTACATCTATTAATTATTTAACATTAATACTTTTTTATTCATAATGATTAATGATTCAATTCAAGTTTCTCTTTCAAGATGAATGTTAAATGAAAATCTAATTATATTTCCCTTTTGATAGGGTATATTTTTCTACCATGTACATATTTTTAATGATTATTTTTCAAAAGGCCTTTTATTTTCTCTAATGAATTATTAAGTAATTTTTATGGTATCCTTGGTTTTTTACATGATTATAGTGGATTCATCCTAATTGTTTCCCCAAAATTGTCTTTTCAATCATTTTTTTGTAAACAATCATAAGTAATGTTTTCTTTTTAACATATATGGCATTAACAGATATTTTCATCTTCATAACTATTTTATGGACTTTATGTTATTCTATTATATTTAATTGATTTTTTTATGAAATTACATTATCAAATATTTTATTTCATATTTCATTCCCATTCATGGAAATAATTTCTTTTACTATAAAAAATAATTTTATGAGAGATATCTCGCATCTCTTGATTAAATTTTGGACATTATCTTCTTCATGAAAATTAATTTTATTATGATCATTAGAGATTATATATCCCTTAAATATCTATATTATATATATTGGATTTTATTATTTATTAAAAAAATATTTGTTCTATAAATATTGTTTACTATGAATTATATTTTATTGACAAGTTAAAACATGATAGACCTAAATTAATTACTCAATACAAATATTTTTTGATAAGTTATATTTGTTTTGAATTAAATTGATCATTAAATATATGAGGAATTCATTAGATAGGTAGTGATGGGTGGGGCCTCGATATAGATATCCTAATGAGGCAATGAAAGGTCTTTTGATACAACTTTATAAGTGAGCATTAAATGGATTTTTGATATATACATACCCATGGACTAAACTATCATTGAACAATCCTTGAAGATATAAATTTCATGATGTTTGAAATCATAATGTTCAATATTAATCATTTCATTAATTGATATTTCAGTAATTAGTATCCATGAGATTAATGAATTGAAATTATATACGGATGAATTTCATACTCATGTTTTTTATTAAAAGTAATGTTTTTTGGAGTAATTTTTTTTTTCATATTGATTGTGACTTATTTATTTGTGATAACTTCTGGTGTTAATTACTCTTATTGAGAATCTTATATTACCATTTAATATTTTTCTTTTCCACAAGATAAGAAGAATCATATTATGTAATATATCAAGGATGAAATAATTATTTTATGCATTTAATTTTATTTTTCCTATGTAATATGTGTATAATTTTTTCATATGGTTTTTCAAGACTATTAAACTGATCAATCCTTTGGGATTAATTTTCTTCTATCTATGTCAATATAAAATATAATACAATGAATCTAGGTTTCTGGAGTTAGGGTTGTTATACTAGTTTTATTTTTTATTTTTATATCCTAAGTCTTTTGAAATCACCAAATGTTCCTACACTATTATAACTATTTCAATAAGAAACATGAATTTTTTAGAGAGGAGTGAAAAATATGATTTTTCTTGTGATATTTTTGGTAACATTTCACTTTCATTTTGAGTTTTTATTAGACTAAGGTAGAGATATTTTCCACCCAAATATTAATTTAATACTAATCATAGGTGTAACATAGGTCAATTTATTTGAAACAATTGATAGAAATTGAGGAGTGTTAGTCTAGAGGGGAAGACCAAATCAAAAAATGCACTCCCAATATCTAGGAAAATGCATAACTGTGAATTAAAATTCTTATGGGTGAATGAATTCAAATTCATAACATAAAATAACGTTATTAGAACCTATAATAATAAATGAAAGATGAGAAAGAGTATAAACATGAAGATTCCAAACCTGTAGATTATATGAGAAATATAGACAAGGGTTTCCTTGATGGAGAAGAAGATACAGACACATTATAAGTAGTTATAATATATGAACTACAAAGGGATCCCATGGAGCCCATCCTCAATTAGTTACCACTGTCCCCATTATTTATCTAGATTAACAATATCATGGAGGAATTTGGATTTTTTCAATACATTAAACAAAAATCATAAACCTAATGGAAATTTGTATAATTTGAAGAAAGGGTTTCTATTATAGTTACTCAACTGGATTGGTTGGTTTTTTTCATCGTGAGGAGTAATGTAAGAACCCATATATAGTGGTTTTCTCTAGGGAACACCCCCCAACAAATAACTATGATTAATTTTATTTGAATGTATGGATTAATGAATTAAAATTTAAGATCTTGATTGGAGGAAAACTGGAAATATTTAGTGAATTTTTTATTTGAATTTTATTCCATTATATTTATTTTTTTTAATTAAATCCATACATCTTTGGACACACCATTTTTTCTAGTAGAAATATGAGTTTCCATAAAAGCTCTAAAAAAAGCAACCCACATTTATATTTATTGATGCACTCATGGAAGAGGGTTGTTTATGTTTTCCATGTCTTTACATGAAATATATTTAATTCTATATAAAATGTTTTTCTTAATTTGGATTCATTTCTTAGATAAAATTAATATGCTAGTTGTGGGGGTGTGGTGATTTGTAATCATCGATACCAACTTAATATATGTATATTACTAGTTTTAGATTCATATTTCCTAGAATAATCATGATCTCTTTAATTATATATCTTATTCCTATGGATGTAAATATAATTTCTATAGGTGTATTATCTAGATTAACTAATTTTTATTTTATTGAGAATACATTTCTTGGGTGAGTTGATGAGGTCTTTTAAGTTAAAAATTTTCATAGATTAATTTTAAATGTTAAAAAATAATGAGTATCACTCATATTATTTTAGACATATTACAATGGTTTTCAAATATAGACGGATGATGTAATAATATTTTTTTTTTAAAAAATCCCTTAATAAGTGTATTTTCGAGGTATTTTTCCTATTTATCTTTCATACCTCAACTATCACAAATAGTATTACGAGGTGACTATTGATGGAGTCATTGAAAATGTGTTAGAAAAATTCATCTCATTAAGTTAATTAAATAAAATTCCTATAAAAAAATCCCAAGATATTTTTGTTTTTTTCCAATCCATCGAAGAGAATTGAAAGATATTGAGTTTCATCTCTTAAATAGAGAATTTATAGACACTTATGAGTTCACCATATTAATATTGTCTTTTAGGGTGAACATAAATACATTAACATCATTATAATTATTTGATAATTAGTGAATCAAATAAATGTCATTAAATGTCCCAAAATAGGGTCACTCAAACTCTATTCATTTAAATACAAAAAATATATAATCAAGTTCACATTTGAAATTATTGCAAAAAATGTTGAGATTTCCCGTTGAGGGAAAACACCATTTAGGTTTGGGGATGAAATGAACAATGTTTTCTTATTTTTACCTATAACTTTAGCTTAATTAATATTTATTTCGTGCCAAAATACAATGAAAATGTTGATTTTATCATATTTATTGTTTTTATGTAATTAATTTTGGAAAAGAGCATCTTAATTCCTAAATTGATTCATTTTTTGAACGTATTTGTAAAACTATTGTTAAAAATATTGAATTCCATAGAATATTACATTGATTGTGGATTTTGATAATGGATTATGTTTATATTATATTAATTATTTCAATTATTAATTTAATTTTTTCATTCATTTTTTTCAAAGAATTTTTCATAAAATATGTACTTTTTATTTATTAGGTTGATATTAAAATGGTGTGATAATGTAATATCACTAAATCACTTAAGACTACTTTCTAGGTTTAACTGTAATATCACCCTAACAGTTGCAGAGATATCATCATGATAGCCTATTCTATTAAAGAAAAATGAGAAGGCCTCGACGGATGAATACTACATCTTTTTACAACTTAACATTATGTGTAGGCATCTACCAATACCTATTATAGAACCTCACAATATCTCTATATTAAAATGGATTTTGGGTCCCTGAATGACATTATATTCACCTTATTACACTTGTTGTGTTGTGATGCTTTACTTTTGGGGATGTTTTTCTATCACAATAATATTATCTAAGAAGAACTATTATGTCCCTGAGAAATACAATCACATTATGTTTAATTCGAATGATTCCTCAAAGGACAAACATATCATTCATTATCTATCTAACGTACCATCACATTAAAAATAGAAATTCCATTAGACACTCAGCATAGTTAAATGGCATGTCATAATAATACATTGGTTAGTTATTGTGTTGTGTATTAATATGGGAACTACCTGAAATTATAGTACATACTCTAAAAGACCTCTAGAATACTATAGATCGAATATATCATTATTTATGGTACAAGTGACCCAAGGAATAGGACGAATCAACATAAAAAGTGATGAAGTTCACATTACATGTAGATTTCATGTACATAAAGTGGATATAAAAGTATTTACCCTTACAAAGTCTATCCAAATCTATAAAATCCTCAAAAACAATAGTCATCTATCAAAAAATCCCTGAAATTGGAGGAATCAATAGATAGTGGAGCTAGGCACTAAAATCAATGACCGTTGTAGTGCACTATCCATATGGTGGAATCTCGTGTATATTTCTATAGCATGTTTTATTAATCCTTGAATTTGATAAAGAGATGAAGATAGAGATACCGATATAATGAAAATGAATTCCATGAATTGGCCTAGATAAAATATCTACGATGATCTGAACTAGGCCATGTCAGGACCTGAAGGGAAGTTCATATCTTTATGGGCCAGAGACTATCACCCATGTGCTGAATAAAAACTAAATTTAATGATTTCATTCAACCTAAAATAAGGTAAATGTAATTTATATACATGCATAAGAATAGCCATAAATTATGAATTCCATAAAAAAGAAATTGAAAGGTAGTGATACGTCCCAAAATACTATGAAAAAGGAATGGTATATATCCAATAACCTAAAAAAGACAAATAAAATAAGAAATAGTTACACCATGTGATATGTGGGTAATATGCCACCATCTCACCACCAATGACCCATATCCAGTTAATAGAGACATTTCTACCTCATTATGATTAGTTACCCTTTCTTGTATCAAAAGATACTAGATGTTCAACACACCCTCAACGGAGCGCACAAGGTGTGAGATATATAAGATCATTAGGATCCTACCTATTATTTACATATCATGTCTCAATATAATAATCTTAACATTATAAATTTCAATAAAACATGGCATGATATTTAGTTAAATAGTTTTATATCAAAATCATGGTAAACAATTCATGTTATCTAAATCATTCACAAAATTAGGTGATACATTTTCAAAGCTTAATTTTACTAAAACATTTAAATTTAATCAAAACATGTATATCATATCCAAAAAAATATAAATAAAAAATATAAAACCCCTAATATAACAATGGTAAGTGTTGTTACATAACTTGTACTATACTAAACAATAATGTATTGTGAGCACTAATGTATCAAGTACATAGGTACCTGGGAATAAAGAAACACCCTAGGATTAAACCTCCTAATATATGAATATTCTCACCCTTGGAATCATGGCCTATGGAATAGATGAACACCCCTGATTGATGACACATACAAAACAATGGATATGGACTGATACAAATCCCTCCCAATAGGAACCTAAGGTTCTAATGTGTGGCATACATTTATTATATCCCAGGACAATTAGATATATTATTACATTATTTTCATAAATAAATATCCCTCATTAGAAAAATAAGTATCAAAAGGTCACAGTGTCTTTGGAATACCATTCCATAATACATCAAAATGGGACTAACATTAAACTTGTTTATTTTATTCTCTATAATGAGATACTAAATCTGTTTTTAGATTATAAAAATACATAGAATAACCTGGGTATTACATAGAAATAGGGGTGAACTAAAAATCACTATTAGGGAATAAATATATTAAGAAAAAATAATGTGTTTTCCAAAGTTACAACATGATATCATAAAATAAAAGTCACATGAGTAATCACATGGAAGGAAAACAATAATATGGTATCATAACATCATATTTTTATAGTAAATGTGACATTAATATAAAAAATGAAATAAAAATATTTCTAGGCTAAACATCGAGACAATAACCCATGGTGGATGAAGTACAATTATGGATTAGGTTCTCTTCTTAATCCAATACATGAAGTCTCATGAGACTAAAACATTACCCAATAAAATAGAGGGATATATAATTATTAGAGAACTTGTATAATTCATTTCATGTACATTCATATGAAATACCAAGAAGGAATAAAATAATGAGTAATAACATAATAATTAACAATAAAAAATAAACTGGGTTTCATAATACTTCTTCATATCAAAATCAAATGATATATCAAAAAGAATGAAATTAAATTTTATCATAAGGAAATTATTACCTAATCAAGATAAGGATTGTAGTGTTGGAATATATTTAAGAAAAAATTAATCACAATTTATAATCATTCTATAACATTAAATTTTTTATCATTAATTAATAGCAATACGTTTTAAAATATTAATACCAATATTATGAAAAATAACCATTTCACTTTGAAAATAACATTTAAAAAACAAAAAAATCATAAATAAACTGATATAAATTAGAAAAAAATTATTAATTATACATTTAATAAAATAATATTCCTGATAATAGGTATTTCTATACCAGTCTTATAAGATAAAAATATTCTTATCGGACTATTTTAAAAAGGTTAAAGTGTACATCACATGGGAAAAATAAAATATGGTTCCTTGCAAAAAACTATATAAAAATTCAGACATTGTTAAAAATATATTTATTAAATCAAATGGTTAAAGAAAAAAATATTCTTGAAAATATTTTTAGAAAAAACGGATTTGAAATAAAAAGGATTTTTTTATCGGAGAGAGAAATGATGTCAACATTTCATAAAAACATTTTCTCAATCATTTAAAGTACCATAGATATAAAATGGAAATTAATATTTAAATGCTTTAGGATTTTTAATAGGAGAATAAAATAAATGGGTAAATATGTAATTGAGTAGTATATAAACTATTTAAAATGAATTAGGTGGATACAAGAACATGTGTCTCAAGGAAAGAAGTTTTATGATGAAAACCTTTACCTCTAGTCTTAGATTTTGTGTGTGTGTATTTTAACTCCTATATAATGAACTCATATTAATTATTTTACTCCCGAAAGTCCTTTTCTGGGATCAATACCTTATACATAATCTATTTACGACATCTTTTTTATGAAATTATTAATTATATAGACAGTAATATCCACATCGGGTGTTTTGAGGACACACAGTTCATGATTTTAAAACAAAATTTATTTTTTTAAATGTGGTTAAAGTAGTAATTATTTCAAAATATATATAATTATAATCATTATGTAATGATATTTTTTAAAAATAAACAATATATTTTAAAATAACAATGAATTATTATTATAAAAAATGAACTATTTTACAATCATAGAGACGGTGTGTCATAAGTTCACTTGTGTAATATTTCAATTTTTCAACAATCATGCTCAAAATAAGATAAGTGTTATTTTTTATTTATGTAATTATCACAATATCTGAAATATTAACTTATTTCTTTATATAAGCTTACACATATCATCCATTATTAGGTAATAAAAAAATTAATCACAGCCCTTCATGATGTGGAATTATAATGTATACACAAATGGTTTTATCATTTTTCAATGAATATAATAGTAAACAAGTATATGAAAAATTAATTTTCTATAATTATTAATATTTTATTAATATAAAATATTAAAATTAAATCTATCATTATCAATAATTAAGAGAGGTGATGATGGAAAATTAATTACATCAGTTTTTGTGTTGTTAGTTTTCAATGCACATGAATAATGTTTTCATTTATCATTTTGATAGAAGAGTAGATGAATAAATACTAAGATTTAAATATAAGAAAATATTATAATATATTAGATAATTTTTTTATTATGATCTAATTTTTAATAAAAAAAATTTGGTGGATAATTAAGAGGTAAAAGTAAATAATTGGAGAAGATGATTACCTTATCATAGAAGTACCTCCTTTGTATCTCTTATTACGGACCCTAAGGTTGTTCTTTTGTGAAGAAAAAAATCTATAATATCAATATCTTATTTTTTGAGACATTTTTTTAGGGTTGAGTCAATTAAAATGGATTCATAAGTGTCAAGAAGTGGGGGAGGGGTTACCTTTGATTATTGAGGAGGGTTTACAATCTTTAAATTCTAAAACTATTCCATTATTGAAAGTCACTTTTAAGAATGGTGGGTAAAAAATTAAAAAATAATGCTTTTATGGAGAGATAAGGTTGATCCAAACCTCTAAAACCCAAAATAAACATGATTTAAACATGTTTCCTCCTTATATCCACGGTTATTCAATTTTACCATTTATTTTTTTTTACAATGGTAAATATTTGTTTACTTTTATTACTATTATTTATAAAAAAAATTATTGAAATTATTATATAATATAAATTATTCTAATTCAAAAATGGAATCTGTTTTAACAAATTTGATTCATTTATTTTTTATAATTTAAATTTATATAAAACCTGTAAGAATGATAAAAAATGGTTTTTTGAAAAATGTGTTTTCAATAAAAAGATGATCTTAAATTCATAGTATGAGTAAAAATTATCGTTATATTACTTTAAATGGAAATATATAGATATAAATTTTATGTATTTGATGTATATCATTCCTTATAAGTGTTTATTTTAATTAATTAAAATGGAGGAACCTTGTGCACTTGAAAATAATTTTAATAATAAAATTTGTTTTTAAGCCTCAAAATAAACATACACTATAATCTAATATAAAGGTTTTTCATGTTTAATTGATTTGATTATGTCTAACAGAATTGTACTAATGTTAAATAAAAATAAAAATAAATTATTAATGGATCTTTTAAATTACTTAATTTCTTAATTAAAATGATAGTTTTACAAATTATGGTGTTTATCACTATTTGTTAAAAATGATTATTTTCTAAAAAAAGATAATATTTTAACCTATTAAGTTATAGATATAATTATTTCTAAAATATTTTTCATTTTATAAAATAAAATTTCTAGAATATAAAACTATTACTTATAATATTTTCCAATGAAAAATAGTATAAATAATTATTAAAATAATTTTTTTCATAAAAATTTAGTTCTTATTTCATAAGAATATATAAATACATTTTTATTGATTAAAATCATCATATAAAATTAGTAATTTATTTTTTACAATTCTTAAGCGCAAATTTTATTTCTAATTTATAAATATCATATTTTAATAATAATATTTTAATAATATGTCGAGGTTTATTTAATATCATTGGTTTGTATTGAATACACAATCTAATATAGGGTTATTTTAAAAATTTGGGGTGTTACATTCAATAACTCTAAGATAAATTAAATTAAATTAATTTTAACATTTTATTATTGACCAAAAGCATGAATATTGAAAATTTCCTTTGTGGAAAACCTATATCGTAAAATTGAAAATAAATCAACCTATTGAAATAGGGAGAGGGAAATATGTTGGTCATTCAGAATATCACCTAAATAGGTCCCCAAATAGAAGATCATTGGTGGGAACTAAAAACATGGAAATATAAAAGAATCATCAATAATTGTATAGAGTGATATATATTATTGATCAAAATAAAGTGTAATACAAATAGATGGTTAACAACAACAAAGTCAAAAATCTGTGACAAATTATAAGGCCATAGATTTCTTTTATCTAAAGGTAATAGCATACCATTTTTTCGTCAAGACCATTTTCCAAGAGTTGAGGGATTATTTTTATATCAATACAGAACATCATAGAAAATGTACTTAATTGATATATTTTTATTTCATAAAGACAGATGTGTCCTTTCACTATGATGAAATCCAATTTAACTTCAACACTTAATCTATAGAATTAATATACAATCTCAATTTTATTATTCCCAAATAACCAAAATTAAATATTACTATATCATGAGATCTAAAAAATAGAAACAAGTTATTCTTATAATATTAATTAAAACCAAAAAATGGTTAGCATACAATAATATTATTCTAAAAATTAATATTAAAAAATTAATCTCCAAAACTCAATAGTAAAATCATTGTTTAGAATATATCATTACATAAATGAATAACCTCAACCTGAAATAAGGTTTTAACTAAATATTTTATATCATACACATCAACATATATCTATAAAAATATAATAATAATATTCCCAAATAATCAATTATTTTGATCCTAAAATATATATATCTATCTTAAACTAATATAACATTTCCCAAAATATCATTAATAACCTCAAAATCAAAAAACATATAATATATATGATCCTATAATATATATCAGGAAATAAACATAACATGTATCCATTAAATATTTTTATTAAAAATAATTACATACTAACTTGTATTTCATGTGGGACAGTTATAGGCATTGTAGCTTTATAACCCTTTGGTTTTAGGTTCAAGACAAGTGGCTTTCCCTGATGGAATAGGTTGTCACTAGGATTATAATTCATCAATTTTATAAAAATATGTAAAAATATATGGGATAATAATATTAATAATTCACATTAATCCAATAATGTTCTTAGGAATATGTTAAACATCTAAAAAATAATATTATTAATCAAATAACTTATTTTTTACCACTATGATTTTTTTTCTATATCATTCATTTCCGCCAAATAAATTAATTTTATTTTACAATAATTTTCTCGACATCAAGAACGCCTCTAATATTAGGATTCATCAGTCATCTATTTTTTCATATAATATAACATTAATATTAAATCATCTTTATACCATATTAGTAATATTAAAAATATTATTGAAAATATATAATGAAACACTACTATAAAACGATTGATATAAATTTCATGATTCTTGAAACCATGGTACTATTGGTAAAAAATAGTCATACAAAATGATTTTCATGTTCCAAAACATAAAATCATCAATATTTTGAATTAAATGGATATAAAAACATAGTCCCCTAGGAATTAATATTTATATTTAGGAACTAAATTAGCCTAATATTAAATTCCCCTCATTTACATAATTGATGAGTTAATGGTTCAAGGGGTTGAACATTATTTCCCTATGCCTTGTTAACCAGGCTCTTTATTTTTCTTCAAGTATTACCTAATTTGTTCCCTCCTTTTCCATACATGAATAATCATCCATTTATTTTGTGGAATTTTCTATAGTTTCACTTCCAATATTTTTGACATGTAAAAAACTAAATAATCTTTTATTATTCATTTTTAGCACCTTATCTTTCATCATACACCATACTTCTCTTATTTTTTGTGTTCGGAAATTACAATAAATTACATTTTGAGTCACAATTCTAGAAATTTTATTTTCACTGATAATAAGATGTATCACTTTATTTTTCATTAAGAAATGCATCTCGTTATGAAAATTATTACATTTTCTATCACATTTGCTTTTGTAATTTCTTCTCCAATTTCCTCCCATAAATAAAAGAAATTAAAAACAGAATGATAATACTATAATATAAAAAATTGAGACATATAAACCTAGAAATAATAACTTATATATGATAAGTATATCCAAACTTATGTATATCAAGTATTCAATATGGATGATACATTTTAATGATTCTTAATAGGTTTTCCACTATAATAATATTTTTATTATATCATAATGGTTTGTAATCAGTTTTTGAATTTCCCAAACATATCTCTTAGCAGTGTAAAACCAGGTGTGTAGTGTGGGAAATTTTGATATGCATGGTTATCCTCGAGTCATTATTAAAAGTTATTTTTAGATTTATTACCCTTAGGTTAATATTTTTCATAACCATATCTTATTTTAGTATCTGGATATGAATGTAATTTATCAAAAACCACTCTCCCAATTCTTCACCAAGATTCCATGATACTTTTCTATACATTGTATTATCCTTAGACATATCCCTGGGGTTCTCACTAAATAATTAAATTCCTGGTTTAAAAGTATTACAAATAAATTTATCTAATACCAACTATAGTGACCCAATCCTTTTACACATATTACTACATGATTTTTAAACATTGATATTTGTTTATACAAATCATGAATTAAAAATTCCTAGGTTCTTTTGAAGACATGGTTCATAATATATCAAATTAATACTAAAATTAATCAAATTTATTTTATTCTCTATAATGTGCTCCTAATTCCTATTTATCACCTAAAACACCATCGCATAAATGTAGCACCATATGATTTTTTGAAATATAGGATTTGAAATTAATTTAAACTATTCGATATTTTTTATATCATAAAACATTGAATATATATTGTGTTATATAAAAGAACCAAGTTATTATTACTTTATACAAAACATTATTTCACACTTTCCCTACAAAAAAACCTAAATCGGTTTTACATATACAGAACACTATGTTTGTCCTGCTTTACACACAATATCGAGTTCTTTCAATAGATTGTGTTACATGTAGGACATAGTTTTACCAAACTACAGTGTAATATTAGTAATATTATTAAAATTTACAACTATCCATTGGAATTATTTTTTTAAAATGATTAATTAAATTCTGAAAATATGTTTCACACATGTATACTTCCATAAACACTAGCCATAAGCTAATATTCTAAACATTTAATAAAAATAATTGAAAAGGTATAAGAGGGATGATCAGGGTCAAACAAATTAGCTTTTCTGCATGTGTCAATCACAAAATTATTGGTCATTATAAGACATGTCATTCCCATAATCAGAATCATAACATGTTTCCCATTTATATTGGGACTTACCCTAGTTGAAGATCTTAAAATTCTCACAATTTAACTTTCCCAACAACATCGAAGAAGATCAGGTAGACACATTGCAAGGTGTGTTAGAGTATTCCTTCCTCGGACTTATCTTCAAGGGAGAAGAAGTGTCATTTGTCTTACATTTATCAGATAAGAGTTCATTCTTAAAAGAGGTAGGGCCACCATAACTTCATTTCATCCCTTCTGCATCAGAGATGTCACCACACTTCCAAAAAATCCAATAGGATCTCAATAAATTCCTGATCTCATAATGGCAATCAACAGGAGTCCCAATGTGATCGTCCAAACTAGGATCAGGAACACCAATCCCATCATGTGTTAGAATTACACCAGGACAATCAATCAAAATATGGCTTTAAGAGTTATTGCATGTAGGACATCGCAGAACTACATTCTAAGACGATCCATGTTTGCTAGCAATGAGCACAGAACCATGAAAGGGGGGAAGCGGCATCCCGAACCTTAATGCGGAACCAGAGCCCCTTGGTGGCAGAGCATCCAAACCCCCCCCCCCCTAAGTTCCCTCTTTTACACATGTATATAAGAATAATTATTTGGTGACCCCTTAACAATAAATGAAAATAAACCCATTTTTAAAATATAAGAAATCTTTTGATGAAAAATTATATTTAAGCAATAAAACATGTTTTACATCAATAAATAAATTAAAACATTATAATAATCTTTTAATGATATAAATATATATATATATAATTCAACTAATTATCATTCGTGTTTTGTGTTTTCTTTATAAGAGAATAGAATAAAACAAATATTACAGATAATGATATATATTTTTCAAAAAAGCAATTTTACCAACTTTTAAAGGAGTGAATATTTTATATCTAAATCATGAAATTTTATAAATTTTTATAAATAAAATTTAATTTAATTTTTATTTCATAATGTCAAAATTAGATTAGGTTGAATTTTTAGTATTTTTGTGAAAAGTTTCATTTTTCGATGAACGGTGAATAATACTGACTTTTAATTCAAAACCACAATTTCACCTAATTTATTTATTTTTTTAAACTATATATTAAATTGTATTTAAGGTATAATTATATAATGTTTTCAAAAATTAATAAAATGTTAGGTCATTTGAATCAATTTCACATCTAAATTTGATATAAAAACATTTCAATCTATTGAATATTTTCACATTAAAAAT
Source organism: Viscum album (assembly GCA_963277665.1). Lineage (NCBI taxonomy): Eukaryota > Viridiplantae > Streptophyta > Magnoliopsida > Santalales > Viscaceae > Viscum > Viscum album. The sequence continues at coordinate 686,254,217 of OY728119.1, read as the reverse complement.
ATGATTGTTTCCGACGCTTTCGCCGGGGCGCGCGCGCACATCCGTCTGTGGAGGACGCGCGGCTTTGTTGCCCCGCATTCCTGCTTTCCAAAGGCGGGCGGCATTCGTGCCTTGTTCAGGTACGTCTGCTCCTTGATCGAAACAGGATGATGGGATGTCGGTTCTTCCTCCTGTGGATTCCTCCTCAGAACTCATCACCTAGTCCGGGTCTCCCTTATAGATTTAATACGTAGTTCGTGAAACTCTTCCCAGTGTCATGTTTCCATGGACGCCGGTTAATTACACTGCTTCTGTCGGGACATTCCAAAGGGTCCAGTCAGGGCAGCAACCTTCGGTCAGGGGAGTAATCACGTTTGAGGCATCAGTAGCGTGTCTGGATGCTGGGGTACCTGGCGTGTCTATCTGTTATCCTCAATCACAAGGCTTCTCGAGGGCGTGGAAGCCCGAGGCATCCCACATCGAGCGTAGGGAATTACATGTCATAGACACGTATCTGAGGTTTTCCTCAGCTTCCCATGTTCAACACAGGGTATGCTGCAAGATTAACGTCTAGCAGAGACGGTTGAGAATGAAATGGAACCATCGCAGGGGTGGCGACAACGAATTTGGGCTTGAGCCTTGAAGAGACTTCCTACGTATCCCCGTGGCAGGGAATCAAAGTCCGCGTAGTTCAGGATGGTTCCGGTAAACCGACATGAAGCTGGACCTTGGTCCGAAGAGATTTGGGCTTGAACCTCTGGGAGGATTCCTACGTACCATGCCTTGACATGGATCAAAGTCCCCGTAGTTCAAATGATACAGTTTAACGTCATGCGGGACGATAATGAACCCTGACGTGAATAAACGACGGGTAGGCTTAAACCTCGTGGAGGCTTCCTACGTACCATGCCTTGACATGGATCAAAGACCTCGTAGTTCAAGTGGTCACAACGGCTTACCGCTGGACTGGAATGGGACCCGACGTGAATGAGCGACGGGTGGGTGTGTCGGTGAACCGACGTGAAAGTAGACCTTGGTCCACTATTGGTGGGCTTGAAACTCGTGGAGGCTTCCTACGTACCATGCCTTGGCATGGATCAAAGACCTCGTAGTTCAAATGGGGAGTAGACCTTGGTCCACTAATGGTGGGCTTGAACCTCGTGGAGGCTTCCTACGTACCATGCCTTGACATGGATCAAAGACCTCGTAGTTCAGAAGGGTTGGGTCGCAATGGCTTACCACTGGGCCGGGATGTAGTTTAACGTCATACTGGACGTAGGTAGAACACGACGTGAATTGGGTGATGGGTGGGCTTGAACCTCGTGGAGGTTTCCTACGTACCATGCCTTGACATGGATCAAAGACCTCGTAGTTCAGATGAAAGTAGACCTTGGTCCACTGATGGTGGGCTTGAACCTCATGGAGGCTTCCTACGTAACATGCCTTGACATGGATCAAAGACCTCGTAGTTCAGATGGTGGGTCGCAATGGCTTACCACTGGACCGGGGTGCAGTTTAACGTCGTGCTGGACGGGGGTGAAACCCGACGTGAAAGACGGGTGGGCTTGAACCTCATAGAGGCTTCCTACGTACCATGCCTTGACATGGATCAAAGACCTCGTAGTTCAGATGAAAGTAGACCTTGGTCCACTGATGGTGGGCTTGAACCTCATGGAGGCTTCCTACGTACCATGCCTTGACATGGATCAAAGACCTCGTAGTTCAGGAGAGGTTTGTCAGGGTCGGTGCTCACTCTAAGCCCACGTGAGTCATGCTCGGTGTGAGAAACAAGAGGTTGCATGGACCTGACGATCACGTCGTGAAGGGTGCGTCCGTGAGAAGCGAAGAGGGGCTTACGCGTTGAGCGGCCCATGGTGTTGGGACTTACTCCAGGATGGAGGCCCATGGTGCGACAAAGCGCGGGAAAGATGGACCTTGGTCCGACAATGGGAGGTGCCTCGTTCCCTATCACGTTCCCTACTGACCTTGGCAGTGGGGAAGTACCGAGATGCACGGGTGCAATCATCCGTACCAAAGGTTAGGGATTTACGCTCTGAGGCGACCCTTCCCCTGCGAACATACACCACTCCGACAAGGAGGATCTCATTCCATGTGCGGAAGAGTTCCATTCCCGTGGAGACGAGCGGTGTAATGAATGCTCGAGCTGGGGGACCCTTCGTGAGGGAGACGAGGTTGGGTCACAGTTTAACGTCATGTGTTGAGGACGTGGTGCTTGGCAGTTTAACGTCCTGCAGCTCGGACGAGGTGGGTTCACTCGATACCCCTAGGGTTTATATAACCGGTACCCTCTGGTCCTTGGGGAAGGGAAGGTACCAGTAAGGCCATGGTAGAGGGGGGGTCGAGGGAGGAGCCATCGAGGGGTCCACGTTAGCATGGCTATGCGAAGAAGCAATAGCCGTTAGCGTGCCTATGCGAAGGAGCATTGGGCGAAGCAACGCTACGGGAGGTGTTGTCCATGGGACTTTGAAATCACATCGTGCAAACCTGGAGGGTCGCACGGAAGGAGGAATCGCTAAGCAGAGGAGTGTGCTTTGCGAAGTGGGGTGACTTGGCCTTAGCATGGGGCATAGGTGGGAGTGGGTGGTGCTTCGCGAAGTGGAACAGTGTTCGCGGAGCACTACCTCGCGAAGAAGGAGTGGTTCGTGAAGCAGGGTCCTGCCAAGCAATGTGCTTCGCGATGCATAGTTATCCTGCCTTGGCATAGGGATTACTAGCATGGGTTGGATGTTTCGCGAAGTGGAACAGTGTTCGCGGAGCACTGCCTCGCGAAGAAGGAGTGGTTCGCGAAGCAGGGTCCTGCCAAGCAATGTGCTTCGCGATGCATAGTTATCCTGCCTTGGCATAGGGATTACTAGCATGGGTTGGGTGTTTCGCGAAGCACGAGTGCTCCGCGGCTGCCCGGGTTCCCTTGGGAATCCCCTTCCTTTGCGAACGCCCTTGGGCTTCGCGAAGGGCATCCCTCTCGGAATAGGGGCTCAGGACGAAACAAATCAGAGTCGTCTCGCGAAGTAGAAATACCTCGCGGAGCTCATGATTCCCGGGGCAAAGCTTGCTTCGCGATTCGGGAGAGGAGAAGCCGAAAGGTCGGATTGTCCGTCCCCGGGACTCAGGGGGAGTCGAGTATTTATAGGGAAGGGGCGCCGCGAAGCAGGGCTCGCGCGCCGCCTTCGGGGCTTCGCGGCGGCTCGCGAACGTCAAACCGGTTCGCGGAGGATTACCGCCTTCGGTGCTTCGCGGCGCCTCGCGAACGTCAAACTGGTTCGCGGAGGATTACCGCCTCCGGTTCTTCGCGGCGCCTCGCGAACGTCAAACCGGTTCACGGCGGATTACCGCCTCCGGAGCTTCGCGGGGCCGCCAAAGTTGGAGCGCTTCGCGGCGGGGCTCCGCGGACGGGCTCCGCGGCTGTGCTTCGCGGCTGTGCTTCGCGAGGCAGCGCGCCGGCTCTCGTTTTCGTTCCTTCCTTTCGGGCCGGATTTTTGGCGCCAACAAATGCCCCCCCTCAGACTTGGATCCGCGGAGGGCGAAGGGTCGAAGTCTGAGGGATAATCGCCATAAACAGTCGGTGGTTCGCGATGCGTCATCGCGAAGGGGGACCGCGATGCTCGCCGGGGCCGCGGATCCGGACGCGCCGCGATGCTTTGCGCGGGTGAGGCGCGCCGCGATGCTCCGGGGTCATCGCCTATAAATAGGGGGTCCGCCCTCTTTTGTCTTCACGTGTCTTGTCTTTTTGTGCACTCTCGATTTGGCGAATCTCCGCGTACTCCGCGACAGCACTCCGCGTACTCCGCGACAGCACTCCGCGAATCGAGCTTCGCGGCGAACCGCGAGTCTCCGACTCCGCGTCCGCGCCAAGCGAACCTCTGTCTGCCTTGGCCAGACTTCACGGCTTCGTCTCGCGACCGATCTTCGCGATCCGACTTCGCGGTCGAGCTTCGCGGCCGAGCTTCGTGATCCAGGGAGAAAAACTTTTCTAAGGGTCGACATTAAAGATGGCCCATCAAGAAGCTGTGCTGGGAGTGCTCGCAGATGCTGCTCGCCGGGATGAGATGGCCAACCGTCCAGGCTTGGGGGAAATGGCTCGCAGCCATTCAGACCACACTTCTCTGACAGATCTGCTGTCGGAAGGTCAGAAGGATTATCCACAGTGCAAAAAGCTGCCGTTGTACGGCTTCGGGCTGAGGGATGACGTCTTCATCCCTGAGGCGGTAAGGGATGAACCAGCTTGTTGGTTCAGGAGCACACCGTGCCAACACCAATGGTTCAGGGCGGCCGATGGTCACGCGCGGGAGGATTTCACCCCCGTCACCACCGATTGTCTCTACAATCATGTGAACGACATTGACGGGAGGCCACTGCAACCGGAGACATCCCCTCCTCTCTACCGCACCACGCTGAAGGCGGCTCTGCAGGATCCGAAGAAGGGATGGTCCGATGAGTGGGACCTGCGCCAGGGCGGCAATTTTACCGACGACTGGGCCTGGGCCTACTGGGTAGGTGCCTCATGCGAGGAGTTCGAGGCTGAGCTGAGGAGAGTGGGATTGTACGAGGCGGCATGGGCCTCCCAGTTCCACATTTACCAGCCAAAGCAGCTGATGCCGGAACTGCTGAGTAGATGGTCGTCCAGGACCAACACTTTTCATCTGCATCACGGGGAGGTGGGCATCAGCCTGTGGGATGTCCACCAGGTTTCTGGGGTCCCGATCTTGGGGGCCATGTACGACGAGTTCCTCCCTGTCATCAGTGCGTGGGGGGATGCTGAGCAAATGCCACGGCTGGCGTCAGCGCTGATGGCGCTTGTCCCGGGAGAGGACAAGGAGGCCGTGAGGGAAGTCCACTTCAAGAGGTGGTTCAAGTGCTTCCTGAACTTTCCAGAGAATCGAGAGTTCCCTCCAAGGCCTCAAACTTGTCCGAGGGCAGCCCAGCGGGGTAAGGGGCACTCGTATTAGCGGGTTTTGGAGGACAGCCAATGGAAGACTTGGGGTTTCAGCGTCAGCACCGAACAACAGCCAATAGTTAGGCTGGCAGCGTTCATCGCGGCCCTCATATGTGGGTGGATCCTACCAGTGAGAGATACAAGAATGGGGGTACGGCCCAGCTCGTTCATCATGGCATCGATGCTGGCCATGGTGCAGCGGATCAACCTGGGGATCCCGATGCTCGCCAAGCTATACAGAATGCTGCGACGTATCAGCGAGGGCAAGAAGCCGCCAAGAATATGCGGGCCCTTCCACCTCCTGTATGGGTGGATCGCGGCGCACATCAGGGGGATTTACGAGTATCCAAACCCCATTTCGCCGCCGGGATCAGACTTTCGCCCTTCCATTCTGAACGCAGTTGGGAGCTTCCCATTCAAACTGGCCGTTCTGATGGTGCTGAATAGGGTGTGGAGGACGGACGAGTTCAACTTTCACCCCTTTCCACTGCCGACGGGGAGGCTTACTGATGATGGACGGGGAACGGAAGAGCATCGGGCTTACCTCCTGGCCTTCCGAGGTGGTGTTTTGGTGGCTCGGATAGATCGTGAGCCGATCTGTGAACCGTACACCCCACACCGTTTTGCGAGGCAGTTCCGGTGCCTCCAGCGGCTGACCCCGCAGGTATACTGGGAGGTGCGTCACGAGGAGCACCCGTGTGTGATGAGGCAGCTGTGGCTCATGTTCACACGTGAGGATGGAAAGATGCAGATCACATTACCTCCACCCACCGCCGCCTTCGGCTTAGTGAAGGAGTACGCCATTAGCTGGGAGGCCGCTTATCCTGGGGAGATGCTGAAGCAGCCAACGATCCGGGTTGGTGACGGTGGGCCTCCTTTATCTCGAGGTCGGGGTCGGAGGGCAGCTAGGGCCGCCCGTGGCAGCGGGGCTGCCATGGCAGAGAGACCCGCACCGGCCGGGGGTATGGCAGTAGTGGAGGATCCGGTGGTTCCGGGAGAGCAAGGTCATCCGGAGGGGCGGCCACCGAGGGGATTCCGTCGGATATCCGCTCAGGCTCCGGGGAAGCGGCTGCGTCACATTGACATGGTAGAAGATGCTGTCTTTCCGGAAGCTTGGGACGTCTGGGACGTCAACCGGCAATTCCTCAGCCCATCTGAGATGTGGGCCCACCTGAATCGCCTCGGGATGAGACTGCTGGGCATAGGCCCAGTCCGGGCTGGATTCATGGTGTCTCCGGCGGAGGCGGAGAAATACTTGAACGAGCTGGAGGATTACATCCACTCCAGTGGTGTCCCTCGCCCAATGACAGACCGGGTGAGGGTACTGTTGAATCAGATGGTCCCTCCACAGCCATCAGCTGCCGATCTGAGGGAGCGCTTCCCCTTGCCGGAGGAATCAGGGGATTCATCTCGGGAGGATGAGGCTGGAGGAGGGAGCCCGTTGGAGGAGGGCGAGGTCGGAGACCGAAGCTCAGAATCCGGCGACTTTGCGGAGGCTCTCGAGGTAACATTCCGAACTTCTCTTCTTACAATCTGTTTTTTTGAATCCCTACGGACTTCTTACCAATGTTTGGGTCATGCAGGAGGAACGTGTTCGTAGGCCTCGTTCTCGCTCCTTGGCGGGTGACGATGCGGGACCTTCAGAACCCGCGCCTATGGCTGCGTCCAGTTCTGCATCTGGTGGGACCAGGGGGTCTGAGGTGGATCCTCTGGACTCTCCAGCCCTTCCAACAGTATACGGGGGGACTCGTCTTGGATTCCCATTGGTACCGGTCCGGGAGCAGCGCTCGGAGGTCACTCTTCGTAAGTCTCTGCCACCGGTCTCTTCGTTTCCACACGTGGGCCATGTCGACTAACTTTTATGTCTCTTTCTGTCATACAGTTCTCCGACTGGCGTGGGCTGCTGCGGCGAGGCTGGTTGGGATGTCCGGCGGCATCCCTCCCAGGGGCATGCCGGTGATGGTGACGATAGTCCCTTCACCTCCTCCAACTGCGGCGCACACCATCACTGGCGGGACCACCAGCAGGGTCATACCTGAAGTCATCGAGGTGGACTCCGAGGAAGAGGATCAACCGGTCAGTCCCAGTCCTGTCGTGCCTGTGCCGGCGTCAGGTGTCGTACCAGACTCAACACCAGATGCGGATCCCGCTGAGGAATTCCTGCAGGCATATCCTGTGTACGAGCCTGCCGACCGCGCAGATTGGGACGAAACAGCCTCTGATGAGGAAGACAGCAGCATAGTCCGCCGCCGGTCATGGAAGCTGATCACGCGCTTTATCAGGGACACTCCCCAAGTGCAATGGCTGGCCGAAATGGATAGGCTCCGCTCGCGGTTGCGCGAACTGTGTGCCGGGGGAGTGGATGCCCAACGCCCTCACGCGCTCATCCGAGACCTCATGGCTGAGAAGATCCGGGATCATGATCGTGGGCTGAGCGTGGGATGGCAGCGGAGGAAGGCGACCAGCATCAGGAAGCTCCAGGAGGCTGAAGGCGAGGTCCAACAGATGCAGATCCGGGCCAACGAGCTTTCAGCCACTCTCGATGCACAGTCTGAGCTGGTCTTACGATTGAAGTCCCAGCTGGCAAAGGCTGAGGAGCATATGGAGCAGACCTCTGGAAGGATGGCTGTCGTCCAGGCCGAGGTGGAAAGGGCTCGGGCCAGGGTTGACAGATTACGCCCCGCCGCTGCTGAAGAGGAGCGGGAGTTAAATCAGCGGCAACAGGCTCTGGACGCCGCAAGTCAACGGGTGGCGGAGCTGCAACGCTCTTTTGACGGAGTCAACCCGTCCATGGGGGAAGTCAACCCCCGATTATTGTAGCGAACTCGAAAGAAGCTTTTATTAACACTTTTGTGCTCCAACTCTTTCTTTCTCCTTTGTTTTGAGTTCCGTAGTACGCACGATTTCCACTGTTGAATTGCCTTGTTGCATCCCTGCAATGTTTGCGGGACGTTTGACGACAATTCCCTCAAACCAGTCCAGATTCCCGAAAGATGGGGAAGGCATGATCGGATGAGGAACTTCCAGGATAGCCGAATTACCGTTTCTCCAACGTGCTCTTATGCACGATCGGGTCAACACCAGGGGCGCTGGAACCGGTTCAAACTGGTGAAAATGGGAAGTGTGAATCACGATGCCCAAATTCGGAACACTGTGGGGATGGCGTGACAATAAAGGACAACCGCTAACCGTGGCGGACAAACGGTATCCTTACTGCGTTAGCCTGAAATGGGGACAACAAACGAGGGTCGACCGTTAACCATGTTCGAAACACGGGACCGTGTCACAGATGTTGTCGATCAATCTTTCAGGGCGTTGGCCCAGGACAGTTGGTGGACCATAGGTCAGACATCCATACTGTTGGGGGGTCCTCCCAGACATGAAAGAGGACGAGAGTCCGAATAAGGGACACGCAAAGCGTGGAACATGGAGTGGTGGCTTGTTCAAATAGAATCCAACACCTCGGTAGTTGCACCACCGCGGAGGGAGTACGCCAGATGGGCGCATCGACCTGATCATGGATCATTCCTTCTTGGGACAGGGCCTCTCTGGCGAGGGGATCTATCGCTTCCCAATGGGATCTTGGGGCATCCTGAACTTGTTCAGGGTAAAATTGTAGCTACATAGTTCTCCCCGAGGGGTCAGGCCAGAGGGCTGGAAATGGGGAGGAACATGATTTTGTGATTCCTGGGGCTGAACCCTAGGCGAAATGCCTGGGCGTCTCTATGTATCCCACGTGATGATGGGAATCAAGCCGCACGTAGTTCTGGAAGCGCAGTTTAACGTCGTACTGGACGAGGAGCAGCCTAACCGTGTTGGTACACATCCGGCCAAAACTACTAAGCCCGCGTGAGTCGTGCTCGGTGTGGGAAACAAGTAGTAGTGGTGGGAATTTCCCGACGCAGAGAGGGGCAGGTTGGGGCAAAGGGATACTCGGTGACTACCGGCCCAATGACACTAACACGATCATTCAGCGCATCTAGATGCGCGAAGAGAAACAGCCGAGTATGGTGGAGTTCCACTTGAACATGAGGGAGTGGAAATGTGTGAATCATGACGCTCGAGATTCAGATCACGATGGTGACGGCGTGGCGATGGAGGACTACTGCTGACCATATTCGCAACACAGCATCCTATCGCGTTAGCCTGAAATGGGGACAAACAAATGAGGGTCGACCATTGACCATGTTCGAAACACGGGACCGTGTCACAAATGTTGTCGAATATCCGCAGGGACGTTGGCCCGAAACGATTGTAGGGCCCTTAGGTCCAGCATTCATGGAGAGCCCTTAAGCTTAGTATCCACATCGTCCGAGGGTCCTTTTGGATGTGGAAGAGGATGAGGATCCAAATAGTGAGCTCACGAAGCTTGGTCATGGGATGAGGGGAATGTCCCCGTGAAAATCACATGCTTCAGGCTTTTTGTCCAAACACATCTGAATACGTCAACGAAACGTATTAGAGAGAGGGAGAAGATTCCTTTCCCTTGGAGAAATCTTAGTTTATGGTCATAGAATTCGGACCATGGATTGGAAAAAGGGATCAGGGGACGCATGACATCACAACCTGACGTGAATGAGCTTGAGTCGAGGGACCGAACACCAGGGTTAGGCTGGACCCGCGGGGAAGTACCCGGGCGCTCCTATGTATCTCATGAGGATGAGAATCAAGCCATACGTAGTTCTCGAAGGTGGCAGGGTAAGGTACCATTGTCAGGGGAAAGGGGTAGTGCGGACGTGGCCCTTGCACTAAAAGAAGCGGAATTTGATGTATCTTGTTTGTTCTTTGAGGTGAATGGTTTTTTTTTGTGAAGCGACAGGCCTAGGACTGTAGGTCGTGATGTCGCCACAAAAATCAAGCCATGATGGGTGTTGACAAATGGCATGGCGCGTGGCCAGTACCCAACGTGATGTCCTCTACAGCGAGGTCACCACAGTGCGGTGCCGTTTTTCGTCGTGCGGCCAGGACGATAATGTCACAGTTTAAGGTCGTATGATAGGACCAAGCATGCATTTTATCGTCATGCAGCGCAGACGTAGCAGAGACGATGCTAGGCGGGAAATGTGCACAGTGTTTATAAAACACATTTGACAGAGACATGATCCCACATCAAATTGTACGCCATCCGGAGGTAAAACAGGGGGAGAGACTGGCTTCCTGAATGGGTTGTACCCGGAGACAGGGTGTCTGGGCAGTCCTACGTGTCCCATGAGGATGGGAATTTGAACGTAGTCCCGAATGGGTCTTAGTTTATGGTCTTAGAGCTCGGACCATGGGAGTCCCAAAGGATGCCAGATTGCAGCTTTGCCCCCCTAGCACGCAAAGGTGCACTGAGGGATAGTGCCAAAAGTGTCGAGATTCCACCTGGACATGATGGGGTGGAAAATGATGTGAATCATGCAACCCACATTCAAGGACTGAAGGGGCTGGCGTGACGACAGAGGATTACTGCTGACCATGTTCGCAACACAGCATCCTGTCGCGTTAGCCTGAAATGAGGAATAACAAAACGAGCATCGACCGCTGACCATATTCGCAACGCGGGATTTTATCGATTTGTTGTCCGAAACCCTGGAGGGCGTTGGCCCGTATCGGTAGGAGAGCCCTTGGGCGTAGTATCCAGGCCGTTCTTGGGGGTCCCTCCGGGTGTGAAAGATGATGAAAGTCTGAATAGAGGGGAACACGAAGCTTGACAAGTGGAAGGAACTTGACCAAGTTGAATCTGACACTCTTGGTCCTAGACCAGAGTACTCTCAATACATGGGTGAACCACTACAGGGAGCCAAGGGACTCAACCGTGAGGGTGATCGAGAGATGGCAGATTCCCAGGGGAAGGGGGGCATGATGCCCTCAACCTTGTATCATACCTACGCACCCCCCGCTGGAGAGGGATGGACCAAATGGCCTAGGTGACCGGGAAATCAGGAGATCTCCCCGAGGTGGGGCTGGACCCGAATCTTAGACATTCAGGTGGTCCTACGTATCCCATTAGGATGGGAATCAAGCCACACGTAGTTCTGAAAGGGTGCCTTTTAATGTCATGCAGGACAGGGGATAGGAGGACTGAACCTCAGAATGGGGGCGTGCGTGGTGCAGCTATTGCGTACCCGACGTGAATGAGGACGTAATCCTACACTGCGCCATGCAGTCCTGTGATCAGGGTCCTGAAGGCAGGATTAGAGAGGTAAATTCTCTGAACGCAAGCCGGGTCCAAAGACAAGGGGTCTTGAACGTAGTTCCAGATGAGAGTCTTAGTTTATGGTCTTAGAGCTCGGACCGTGGATGGTGACAACTCCCAAGTAAGCACAGATGTCAGCCCAATCCCTAGGCCCACGTGAGATAAACTCGGTGTGGGAAATAAGGGGGGGATCCTCATTGCAATACTTGGGGAATCCATTAAAGGGGAGTCAGCAGAAAGTTCCGAAGGACACCTTTGATGTCGCTTGTTCCTCAAATGCGCAGACGTGCACGGAGGAAAAGTACCAAGAATCCCGAGACTCTTCTTGGACACGATGAAGTGACGAAGGGTGTGAATTGTGTACCCGGCATTGGGGCTTAACGGGTTGGCGTGGCGACAGAGGAAAACTGTTATCCATGAAGGAAACACAGCGTCTGTATCGCGTTAGCCTGAGGTGGGAACAACAAACGAGCATCGACCGCTGACCATATTCGCAACGCGGGATTTTATCGATTTTTCATCCGAAACCCTGGGGGGCGTTGGCCCGTATCGGTAGGAGAGCCCTTGGGCTTTGTATCCAGGCCGTTCTTGGGAGTCCCTCCGGGCGTGAAAGATAGTGAAAGCCCTGATGCGGGGATACACAAAGCCTGGAAAGCGGGTGCGGACGTATCCGAGTAAAGCTTGGCATTCCAGGTAGTGAACCAGAGTACTCTTAAGCACATTGGAGAACCGCCGAAAAAGAGGGATCGACAAAACAAATCAGCAGGGGGTGGGAGCATGGCGTGGTCATCACGAGACCGTCGTGAATGAGGACATAATCCCACACCGCACCATATGATCCCCTCATAGAGGAAGGATAGGCCAGGGGGCCAAGATGGGATGAGGATTCCCGAGGAATGGGGATGGACCCGGATCTTGGACATCCAGGTGGTCCTACGTATCCCATCAGGATGGGAATCAAGCCACACGTAGTTCTTGAAATGTAGTTTAACGTCATACCGGACGAGGAGGGGAATAACATACCCCTAAGCAAGGTGTACAGTATGGCGAAAAACCGACTTGAGGACATAGCCCTACGCCATGCCGTACAATCCTATAAGATAGGTCCTGGGCCGCGGCCTGGAAAGGCCGGGGGGCCTGGGGCTGAGCCTCGGAAGGGGAGTCGTACGACATGGTACATGATCCCGACGTGAATGAGGACGTAGTCCTACACTACACCGTACGCTCCGGGTGAGGAATCCTGGGCTGTGGGCCCGATCACTAGTACCACCTGGGGAAGTTTGTCACCTCAGGATGGGGCAGAATGAATCACTGTTGACCATATTCGAAACACAGCGTTCCTATGGTGACCCGCATGGGGGCAACAAATGAGCGTCGACCGCTGACCAAATTCTCAACGCGGGACTTGTTTCGATTTGTTGCTTGAGAAACCCTTGGGGGCGTTGGCCCGTATCGGTAGGAGAGCCCTTGGGCTTTGTATCCAGGCCGTTCTTGGGGGCCCCTGCGGGTGTGAATCCATCCACGAAAGGGGCAAACACCCCCAGGGGGGAATGTGCAGCCGGGTCGAGGCTTGCTCGACGTGGGTCGGGGCAAAAATGTGCACCCTGCCGTGTCATGACCCGAGGGGAAGATTTTGGCTTTTGGGCTGGGCCAATGGATGAAATGTCCGGGCGTTCCTACGTATCTCATAAGGATGAGAATCAAGCCATACGTAGTTCTTGAAGGCCATGCAGTTTAGCGTCATGCGGTGAGGACGTGGGAGGGTAGAAGAACGGGAGTGGGCGCATGGTGCGACCTTTACAATCTTTGCGTGAGTGGGGTTGCATGAGCGGGGCCAAGAAAGCCGACGCCCTGCTACACAATGATCCTCCAAGGAGACCATTCCCAGGGGGAATAGTGGAAGAGAGAAGCTTGGGGCTGGGCTCAAGACAAGGCGTCCGAGCGTTCCTACGTATCCCATGAAGATGGGAATCAAGCCGTACGTAGTTCTTGACATGCAGTTTAACGTCATGCGGGACGAGGGGCATCTCGTTCGGGGATGTGTGCGTCATGGTACATGATCCCAATGTGAGAACGTAGTCCTACACTGTACCGTACAATCCCGTAAGAGGGTAAGTCGGAGAGAAACGAGGGGGGCCTGGGGCCAGACCTCGGTGGAGACGGGGCCAGGGGCCCAAAGAGGCCGAGGGGCCTGAGGCTGAGCCTCGGTTAGGAAGAACTGACTGACTTGCAGTTTAACGTCTTGCAGTGAGGACAGAGATACAGTTTAAGGTCATGCGGGACCAAGTCGCAGTTTAGGGTCGTGCAGGACCAATGCAGTTTAATGTCATGCAGGACCCTCTCGCAGTTTAGGGTCATGCAGGACCACTTTTGCCCTAGGAAAAGTATCGCTTGAGGAATCTGGCATTGGTGGGGGGGGTTACACGCTCTCCATCTGTGGTCACCAAGGAATATGCTCCATTGGGGTAAACCTTATGGATGATATAAGGCCCTTCCCATTTGGGTTCTAACTTGGGCGGTTTCCTTCCGGGAATCATTGGCGCTCGCATGGCCAGCACCAGGTCACCCTGTAGAAAAGAGCGGAGACGAACCCTCTTGTCAAAAGCTCTTGCCATCTTGTCCTGATGCCTTTCCAGATTGTGCAGGGCACGAAGCCGGTTCTTGTCCAGTGCCTCTAACTCAGCTAGACAGATCTCGGCTACCTCATCTGATGTCTGGTGATCATAAACTGCCGTGCGTAGTGACGGCAGCTGGATCTCAATGGGTAGGACGGCCTCAGCTCCATACACCAGGGAATATGGGGTCACCTGGGTAGAGTTGCGAGTCGTCGTCCGGTAAGCCCAAAGGGCGTTGGGGATCTTGTCCGGCCAACTCTTCTTGTTCTGACCAACCATCTTCTGCAGAATGTTAGAGAGGGTCTTGTTGAATGCCTCGATCTGTCCATTCTCCTGTGCGTGGTAGCGGGAGGTATGGTTTGACCGGATGTCGTACTTAGCGTACAATTTCTTCAATTCAGCTGCTCGGAAGTTGGTGCCGTTGTCAGTGAGGACGGCGTGAGGGACCCCAAACCGGTGGATGATGTTGGAGCTCACAAAGTCGACGACGGAACGGGCCTTGACCTATTTGAGCGGAACTGCTTCTACCCACTTGGAGAAGAAATCTGTAGCAGTCAGGATGAACCTACACTGGCGGGCTGTTGCTGGCGGGCACGGTCCCACTACATCGAGTCCCCATACCGCAAATGGCCAAGAGTACTTGGTGGGGTGGAGGGGTTCTGGCGGCTGATGCAAGAAGTTGGCGTGCACTTGGCACACGTGGCATCTCTTGGCGTATCCAATACAATCGTGGATCATGGAGGGCCAGAAGTACCCTAGCCTCCGGATTTGATGGGACAGCTTCGGCCCAGCTTGATGGGCGCCACAGGAACCGGCGTGAACCTCTTGCATAACTTGAGGTATCTCTACTCCTTGGATGCAACGGAGGAGGACACCATCAAAACTCCGTTTATAGAGGGTCTGCTCAAGACTGGGGCCGCTCTGGAGGGTAAATTGAAGTGCGCGGCGTCGGATTCTCTCGCGCTCGGCCCGGTTGTCCGGGAGCTGGCCATTTTGGAGATAATCGACAAAAGGTGCTCTCCAATCGGGGGTCGTTTCAACCACTGCGTCTGAAGAACCCGGGACTCCCGATACGGAGGGTCCGGCGGTGAGATGACTTACCCGTAGGCTATCACGGTCCTCTTGGGTGACGGGAGCAATGACTCTACGGTGGGCCACGTGTATGACCAAATCATCTTGCTCGGGTTCTGCGAGCGATGCGGCTAAGCCAGCTAGGGCGTCCGCTTGGCCGTTCTGCGACCGCGGGACATGGGTAACCTCTGGCCGAGAAGAGAACTGGGCCATTAGGAGGAGGGTGTACTCCAGCAACGGTGCAAGCTCTGGCTTCCTGACGACGTAGTCGCCATTAACCTGTTTGATTACCAGCTCAGAATCTCCCTTCACATGTAGATGGGGTACATGGATCTCAAGGGCCAACTCGAGGCCGGTGATGAGAGCTTGGTACTCTGCCTCGTTGTTCGTACAACCTTCTGACAACAGGAAGGAGTACGGCAGGACGACTTGCGTCGGGGTAATGAAAACAATACCCAGACCCACTCTGTTGAGCTTGGGGTCTTTGAGCCTTCTACCAGTGGGGCTTCGGGAGGCGCCGTCGAAATGCATTTGCCAACACAGGACAGCGTGATCGACCGAGAGGATCGTCTTGTCGGGAAAATCCAGGTCCAGGGATTGATCCGCGGAGGTGGTATGGGCAGCTAAAAAGTCTGCCAATGCCTGTCCCATAACGGCCTTTTGAGGCACAAACCTGATGTCAAACTGCTGGAGAATCACCGCCCACCGTGCTAGCCGGCCGGTCAGCATGGGGCGGTTCAGGATGTACTTAAGCGGATCCACCCGAGAGATCAATTGCACCTCGTGGTGTTGCAGGTAGTGTCGCAACTTCTGCACGGCGAAGACGAGCGCAAGGCAGCTCTTTTCGATAAGGGAATATCTGACCTCCGTATCGAGAAGCATGCGAATGAGATAGTAGAGACTGTTCTCAGTGCCCTCGTTATTCTTCTGGGCGAGCAGCGCGCCGAGGGATCTCTCCAGGGCGGTCACGTAAAGGACCAGCGGCTTTCCAGAGACGGGTGGCATCAAGACCGGAGGTTGGAGCAGGTACTGCTTGATTTCCTCGAAGGCGATCCGACACTCCTCATCCCATTCGTATGCAGCGCCTTTCTTCATGAGCTGAGAAAAGGGCTTACACTTGCCGGCCAGGTTCGCAATGAATCGGCGTATATAGGCTAAGTGGCCTTGCAGGCCTCGAAGCTCCCGAATGTTGCTCGGGGGAGGCGTTTGGCTGATGGCCTTGATCTTCTCCGGGTCGATCTCGATACCTCGGTATCTGACAACAAAGCCCAGAAACTTCCCGGAGGTGACTCCGAAGGCACACTTCAGTGGGTTCATCTTCAGGTGACGGGAACGGAGGAAACCGAACACTTTCTCAAGGTCTTTGAGATGGTCCTGGCGCTGATATGATTTGACTACAAGGTCATCCACGTAGCACTCCACCAATGTCCCGAGGATCGGTTTGAATATGCGATGCATGGCCCTCTGATAAGTGGCACCTGCATTTTTCAAACCGAATGGCATTACCCGGTAGCAAAAGGTGCTCTGGGGAGCCCTGAAGGCAGTGGACTCCTCAACTTCGGGGGCCATCCGGATCTGGTTATACCCGGAATACCCATCCATGAAAGAGAGGGCTTGGAACCCGGCCGTGGCGTCAATCAACAGCTCTGTCACCGGGAGTGGGAAGTCATCCTTTGGGCAGTGGCGATTGAGATCGCGGAAGTCGATGCAGACTCTAATCTGCCCATTCTTCTTCCTGACTGGCACAATGTTGGCAAGCCATTTGGGGTACTGGACCTCTTTGACGAAGTTGGCCTTGATTAGCTTATCAACTTCGGCCTCAACCATAGCACCATGGGAAGGGTGCATTTTCCTGGGAGGCTGCTTAAACCCACGATGTTTTACTGGGAGGCCCAGACGGTGGACGGCCACTTGGGGATCCAGCCCTGGCATCTCATCGTAACTCCAGGAAAACACATCGCGGTGCTGTTTGAGGAAGTCTACATACTGCTGCCGCTCCTCTAGGGACATGGCCGCACTGATTAATGTGGGTCTTGGATCTGCCTCGCTACCAAGGTTCACCTGTACCAGCTCATCGACCGTGGTAGAGACGCCTTCTTCAAAGGCTGGGGGAGCATCCTCCAAGTCTTCCTCCCCGGCCGTGGGGGGATTTCCCGTGACGGAAGGTACTTCTGGGCTCTCAAAACCCGAGGGGCAGCTGGTGCCGGCTTGGGCAGCAGCGGTCATCACATCAGGAGACTCACTCGTCGTGGAGACCATAGCAATGAATGCATTTGACCCTATCCCATCCGGCCTTCGGCCTAAGGGGCCACGCTTGATGATATCAAAGCAGTGGTGACGTGTCGGCCAGAGTCGGTTGATTCCAGCCCGGCGAAATAGACACGTATGGCGCACCGCCGTTGTCATGAGCTTGACATCCCGGTACCGTACAGGGGTAGGAGATTCCGGGATGACCCGAGCCTGGTTGATGTAGGAGTACGAGGTGATTTTCTGCCGTCGCTTGGACGCGGGAACATGCCTTCCTTGCGTACCCGAAACAACGAAACATTGTCCCATGTCGAGGATCGTGGCCTCCAACCGGTGGATCGGGAGGATGTAGGCGTCGTCCATGCTCGCCCAGGGATCACTTGTGATTGGGGTGGGCTCATCCTCGCTCACCAGGATCTTCTTGTCCTTACATTTGTAATAACCCGCATCCAGATAGCGGGCCTCACAAGAAGCGAAAGGGGACGCGTCTCCTTGGAGCACGCCTACTCGACCGTTGAGCGAGTACTTAAGGCACTGGTGATACGACGAGGGAACCGCTGCATGCAGATGGAGCCATGGCCTTCCCATCAATGCGTTGTAGGCGGTGTCCTGAGAAACAACCATGAATTCGGTGCTGGCAATTAAGCCACCGAACTGGGTCTTCAGATGGATCTTGCCGACCGGGGTTTGCTCTGTCCTGTCGTACCCCTGAATCCTGAGGTCAGAGGGAGTCAAATCACCTTCGGACAAACCCAGCTTTCGCAGCGTCCGGGTCGGAATTAGATTGATTCCGGAACCCGTGTCAACGAGGCAGCGACAGACTTCCACACCGTTAAAGTGGCCAGTGATATACAGTGGGTGAATGTGCCCCTGTATAAGACGGTCTTCATCTTCACCAGAGAACGAGATAACCGCCTGACATTCGGCGTTTTCAATCGTCTCGGTATGGAAGGCCTCAGCGGCTGCCACTTCCGTCTCGAACTGGAGGGGGCTCCTTAGGGCCTCGGCAAGTGCCTCGCGCATCTCGGATGACAAGCGCAGGGCCTCAAGGATGGAAAGCCTCGCCGGAATGCCGGCTAGGTGCTTTAGGACATCATACATGCGTGCCAAACGCGAACCTCTGCTTACAGGGGGTTTTACGGCACTTGGAGGCATAGAGGGTCCTGCTGGTTGAACTGGCGGTCGGCTAGCACTGGGTACATCCTGCTGCCTGCTAGTAGAATCCTGGAGAGTAGTCACCGGGCTAAGATCGAACAGCAGGGGATGGCCCGTCGCCGGGCGAGACTGGCTGTGATACGAACGAGGCGGCTCTCCCTGATCCAGCAACACGAACGGCGGTGGAGGTAGAGCCAAGGGCGCTGGATGGGTCTGCACGTGCTGAGATCTGCGCTGAGCCTGCTGCCTAGTCTCGGTAGCGTGCACGGCTTGGTCACAAGTGCCTGATGACATACCTCGGTGACCGGCGCGATTGCGATTCCGCTGACGTTGACGTCGGCTGGAAACGTTGGGGCGGTCTGCCTGGGGTTCCCCCTCGTCGGGGGTCATATAGGGCTTTACCAGCTCCACGGTGTTAACCGAAGTGTACCCTTGACTGTCACTCGAGGAGTCATCCACCGCTGGGCGGATTCTGGGGGGAATGATCATTTCAGGAGGCATAAAGTCGCCGAGAGTGCGGGATGACGACGGCACTGGCGGTGCACGTTGCTTCTTCTTGCGTCGCCGCTGCTTGCCTTTTTGGGCAGAGGTCGACTGTGAAGACGATGTTGAGGCGCCAACTACTTCTTCTGATGGTTCCGACTGCTCCAGGCATGCCCGGATGATACCCTGGGCACGGACGATAGTTTTTCGAGCCATCCAGTTGTCGTATTTCTGGGACCCGCGGCTAGGGACCTGCTGCCACTCACCCTCGCTGTCACTGCCGATTTCCGATCCCGCGAAGATGCCTGCCACCTGCGCTGGCGCTGGGCCCAACTTGACTATGTTGTTGTTGACCTGGTCCTGAAGCCAGTCTTTAAACACATAGCATCGCTTGAGGGTGTGCCCCAGGATCCGATGATAAGGGCAGTAGTTGGGGTGATCAGTGAGATGCGCCTCTGCCGGCCTCCTGCACTCAGGAAGACGCACGATCCCTTGCTCTAGAGCACATCGGAAGTAACCAGGGACCTGATTTTCATTAAACGAATAGGTATGGTACTTTCTTTCTGGGTAAGGAGCCCTGGGGGCCTGATCCTATCGAGGGACCGGAGGGGCCTGCCGAGGGGGCGGCGCCTGGTTGTCTCGCCTAGGTGGCGGTGGCGCGTTGCGCGGGGGAACCTGTCGGTTCTGAGGCGGTCGCTGCTGGGCAGGAGCCTGTGCTTAAGGTGGAGGACCTCTGCGGGGTTGCGGGGGTGGTGCCGCCGGTAACAATTCCAGCTGCCTCGGGGCTTCTATTTGAGCCACTGCGGCGGGTTCAGCCCTGGCGGCCCTCCTGGCTGGGATCATAGGGGGTAGCAAACGTGCCTGACTAGCCTGTTGCAGGGCCTCCTCGAGGCGCTGGGCCTTATCCGAGAAGTCTCTGAACCCCCCAGGGTAGTTCTGGGTAATCAAGGAGGGTACCAGCTCTGTCTTTACGTTCCCCACACACATCGTCAGTAATTGCTCCTGAGTCAGCGACATATCGAGAGAATACGTAAGTCCTTTCCACCAGGCGATGAAGTCTGCAACCCGCTCATCAGGCCTCTGTTTGCACTTAAAGAGGTCCGCGATGCTGGTCTTCCGCGTGGTGGAGCTGAACTGGTACAAGAACTGCCGGCGAAGATCCTCCCTGCCGGTCACTGATCCGATGGGGAGCTGGTTGTACCAGACGAATGCCGGACCTTCCAACGTCAGTACAAAACATCGGAGCTTAGCGGCTTCTTGCTGAGCCGGGGTCCCCAGCATGGGGCCACACCTGGAAGAGAAATGAGCCAAGTGCTGGGGTGGGTCCCCTGTCCCGTTAAAAGGCGAGAAAGTTGGGTTCCCAAAACCCGGAGGCGCGGGCATATCATCCACCCACGCGGGATAAGGCTTGCCATCCGGTGGGACCGCCACCTGCCGTGTCTCCAACGCCTCGAGGCGGGCTGTGAGTGCCGCAATAAGGTCCTCCGGGTGGGGGTCCCTGTCTTGACGGGGGTCCCTAACCACAAGCGCATTTCCAGGTTCTTCAACACGGTAGACGGCTTCTGATGCTCGCGGGTTGACTGGTTGGACGACCTGTTGGGCGACCGGGGCAACCCGGGTTGGGTTCTTCAGATTGCCCCGTCGCTCAGGGGGGTTTGGCGAAACGTATCGCGCCCTCTTGCCGTACGTTCCGGCTTCCGCCCTGTCCGCGGCAGTAGCATGATCAGGGTTGCCCGGAGGCATCTCACCGGGGGGAAATTGTTCCTGCCCCTGCTGTCCCGGCCTGGGATTACCATAGTCGGGTCGTCGCTCTGCGGCGCGTTCAGCCAAGAGTTCGTCGACCAGCCTCTTCTGCTCAGCAAGCTGCTGGCGCAACGTGGCCTTCTCAGGGTCTTCGTCTGTTTTCTGCACGGAGGTGGACGGGTCGGAGTGCTTGACTATCCCGACATGCTCCTTACCCTTACCAGTGCTTCGACCGAGTGCCAGTGACTCGGTGGGTACGGGGAGGCCTAGCAGGTTCTTTTGCTGACGGGTGACTCTCCCTGATGGGTCGAGCAGTGGCGGTACGCCATCGGATGGTAAGTCCCCATCAAGGAACTCAAGCTCATCTTCCTTATCCACAACGTCGGCCATGTGGACTGTGACCCCTCTTGAGGGCATATCCTCAATGTCGCATAGCGAATCGGGCTGTCGTCGGATAGAGTCGAAGAGGAGAGCGGCATAGCGTCCCCAACCACGGACTTGCACATGGGGGGTGGCTTCCCTGACGATCTTGCGGAGTGCCTTGAAACTCTGGACACATTTTCGTTGGAGGGCACTCTGGTGACCGGGCGACTTGGGGTGCTGGGCCGCAAGGAGCGCCACTGCATCAATTAGGCGGCACTGTTTGCCAATCTCCTCGAAGTGCTCTCGACTCCTGGGGTACACTACCCGTTCCCAACGGAGGCAGAAGTGCGTCGCCCACAGGTTCCGACAAAATCATCTCACTTCTTCAGGGGTAAGCGACTCGGGTACGCGAAAATTTAGCGCCGCCGTGGGCCAGAACTTCTCTGGGAAGTAGTCCGCTGCAAGAATACTCCAGAAGCTCCTGGGTTCGTCCTCGGGGTTCGGCCCTACATTTCCCCACTCATCAACCGGGGGTGGATGAGGGACCGGTAGCGGTACCGAGGCGGACCTCTGGGATAGCAAACTCGGCGGTGGAGAATACGGCGAGCGAGCAGACTGGCCACCGTACTCTGGGCCCTCCTCTGAAGAGCGAGGTGACCTGACCACAATGTCACGATAGGACGGGCTAACAGCCACTGCTTCGGGTACGGGAATTGCCGTTACCGGTGTCCGGTCATGTCGTGGCTCTACCACCGTTGACCCCCAAAGCAGCTCCTCGTGATCCCGAGTAGAGGTAGAGGGCGCTTCGGGTGACGGTGGCGGTGACTGCGCGGTCGAAACCTGCGGAATTCCCAGGATTTCTTCCTCCTGGATGTACCTACGGAGAGAGACGGGAATCCGGTGGACCTCAAATTCCTGGAGAACGAGGCTAACGCGTCTGGTTCCTGCCCCAGTCCTTGTTACGGAGGAGCTGGGAGAAGGTTCCATCGCTGAATCGCATTCCGCTTCCGAATCGGAGAAGCGGGCAGGTTTGATCCCCCCCTGGGCCTTCCCAGGATTCTTCTTGTGGTGGCGACAACCCGCTCTTCTGCCCCTGGGTGGCTCTTCGGGACAGGGTTGACCCCTATCAGGCAGCCCTGGGGCGGCGCTAGCGCCGTGGCGGAGAGGGCCCCCACTTGAGACAGCCGGGGTGCCGGGAGCACCAGGGAAAATATCAAAGGGTACATGGGGAGGACCTCCATGAACAGTACCCACGTGGGCGGGGCCTCTGTTGGAACCGGCAGGAGCATGGGGAAGGCCTCCATGGTCGGTGCGAGTGGAGCGAGGCTGACCTTCACTCCTTGAGTTGCAGGGGCGAGGAGGATCTTCGCCAGTCGCAGAGAGGACGTAGGGGGGGGGGGGGCACGTCGAAGGACCGAATGGACGGTGCCTTCAAAAGGATGGACTTCATACCCTGTACAGCGGGTGCGGGAAATCTTTCCGCGCTGAGCATCACTGCCCCGGGGCAGGTCTTCCTGCAGGATGGGGGCAGCACGAGGCATGCCTCCACGGCGAACCTCGGAGCAGGGAAGGCCCACGCTCTGTGGAGTAGTGGTACGGGGAGGACCTCCGTACGGGGTGGCATCACCGCGGGTTAGTTCGCGACGATCATCACTGGGGCCTGCAACCCGGAGCGTCAACCCGGCCTGCCCATGGGGCGGCTGGGGTCTCAATCTTGGTTGGGAGAAGGGGTACCCCTGCTCAATGTAGGCGGGGGCTTCATAATGTACGTCGGCGGTGGCTCGGGCCACTATAGCTGTCGATGTGGACGCGGCTAGGCGAGCGTCCTCAGCCCGGGCCCGGCGCTGATGTCGGGTCAGGCGGGCCGGTGCAGGTGGTGCAGGGACATAGTCTGCCTGTTCTTCTTGCGGGGCCGGACGGCGGCGCTGACGTGGCCGGACGGGAGCTCTCGCCTTGGGGTCCTGGGTCGGGGCCCTGAGCGGGCTGAGCCGGACCGCGCCTGCCTCTTCGGCGTAAGGCGAAGAGTCGTTAAGGCGTTCTGGGGATAGGCTCCCGAAACGGTTGAATGTCGAGGTGGGGAGCGGGGGCTCCCTGCGCGGCCTGTTAGGGCGGCGTTGACGGCGGGGTCTGGAAGCCTCCAGGTCCAAACGGGCCATATCCCTGGTCGGGATGACCCCTTGTTCCTCATATCTGCGCATGAGGCTGTTGATCACCCTTCGTTGGATGACCTCTGATGGGGAAAGGGGACGTGGACGTCCCGCATCCCGTGACGTGGCAGCCGTCGTGGCGGTAGTGGCGCCATGTGGAGTGGCCGTAGTGGTGTTGCCCCTGCCCCTGCGCGGGCGAGGAGCGGATGGTGACCGCATCTCTGAAATAGAAACCTGGTTCCTGGCAAACGAAGGGATCAACTCATCAGTACTGAGAGGAAAAGGTTTGCAGCCAGTGCCCCAGCGTTCTTCCATCCTCCATGTCTGTGAGAAGGATCCACGCCAACACGCTGCGGAGTGGAGCGCCCCACGTTCTACTACCCTGACTTCTGGTGAGTTCCACGACAGGCCCGCCATTTACTTGGCGGGACCAGGCAACGGATATCTGAATCCGGTGACACGTCAATCTACTGGTGTCTCGAACGCTACTAATCTCCATGCTGAGGAGAAGAATTTCACGTCGGGTTCACCATTTCTGTTTCCGACGCTTTCGCCGGGGCGCGCGCGCACATCCGTCTGTGGAGGACGCGCGGCTTTGTTGCCCCGCATTCCCTCTTTCCAAAGGCGGGAGGCATTCGTGCCTTGTTCAGGTACGTCTGCTCCTTGATCGAAACGGGATGATGGGATGTCGGTTCTTCCTCCTGTGGATTCCTCCTCAGAACTCATCACCTAGTCCGGGTCTCCCTTATAGATTTAATACGTAGTTCGTGAAACTCTTCCCAGTGTCATGTTTCCATGGACGCCGGTTAATTACACTGCTTCTGTCGGGACATTCCAAAGGGTCCAGTCAGGGCAGCAACCTTCGGTCAGGGGAGTAATCACGTTTGAGGCATCAGTAGCGTGTCTGGATGCTGGGGTACCTGGCGTGTCTGTCTGTTATCCTCAATCACAAGGCTTCTCGAGGGCGTGGAAGCCCGAGGCATCCCACATCGAGCGTAGGGAATTACATGTCATAGACACGTATCTGAGGTTTTCCTCAGCTTCCCATGTTCAACACAGGGTATGCTGCAAGATTAACGTCTAGCAGAGACGGTTGAGAATGAAATGGAACCATCGCAGGGGTGGCGACAACGAAGATGGGCTTGAGCCTTGAAGAGACTTCCTACGTATCCCCGTGGCAGGGAATCAAAGTCCGCATAGTTCAGGATGGTGCCGGTAAACCGACATGAAGCTGGACCTTGGTCCGAAGAGATTTGGGCTTGAACCTCTGGGAGGATTCCTACGTACCATGCCTTGACATGGATCAAAGTCCCCGTAGTTCAAATGATACAGTTTAACGTCATGCGGGACGATAATGAACCCTGACGTGAATAAACGACGGGTAGGCTTGAACCTCGTGGAGGCTTCCTACGTACCATGCCTTGACATGGATCAAAGACCTCGTAGTTCAAGTGGTCACAACGGCTTACCGCTAGACTGGAATGGGACCCGACGTGAATGAGCGACGGGTGGGTGTGTCGGTGAACCGACGTGAAAGTAGACCTTGGTCCACTATTGGTGGGCTTGAACCTCGTGGAGGCTTCCTACGTACCATGCCTTGGCATGGATCAAAGACCTCGTAGTTCAAATGGGGAGTACACCTTGGTCCACTAATGGTGGGCTTGAACCTCGTGGAGGCTTCCTACGTACCATGCCTTGACATGGATCAAAGACCTCGTAGTTCAGAAGGGTTGGGTCGCAATGGCTTACCACTGGGCCGGGATGTAGTTTAACGTCATACTGGACGTAGGTAGAACACGACGTGAATTGGGTGATGGGTGGGCTTGAACCTCGTGGAGGTTTCCTACGTACCATGCCTTGACATGGATCAAAGACCTCGTAGTTCAGATGAAAGTAGACCTTGGTCCACTGATGGTGGGCTTGAACCTCATGGAGGCTTCCTACGTACCGTGCCTTGACATGGATCAAAGACCTCGTAGTTCAGATGGTGGGTCGCAATGGCTTACCACTGGACCGGGGTGCAGTTTAACGTCGTGCTAGACGGGGGTGAAACCCGACGTGAAAGACGGGTGGGCTTGAACCTCATAGAGGCTTCCTACGTACCATGCCTTGACATGGATCAAAGACCTCGTAGTTCAGATGAAAGTAGACCTTGGTCCACTGATGGTGGGCTTGAACCTCATGGAGGCTTCCTACGTACCGTGCCTTGACATGGATCAAAGACCTCGTAGTTCAGGAGAGGTTTGTCAGGGTCGGTGCTCACTCTAAGCCCACGTGAGTCATGCTCGGTGTGAGAAACAAGAGGTTGCATGGACCTGACGATCACGTCGCGAAGGGTGCGTCCGTGAGAAGCGAAGAGGGGCTTACGCGTTGAGCGGCCCATGGTGTTGGGACTTACTCCAGGATGGAGGCCCATGGTGCGACAAAGCGCGGGAAAGATGGACCTTGGTCCGACAATGGGAGGTGCCTCGTTCCCTATCACGTTCCCTACTGACCTTGGCAGTGGGGAAGTACCGAGATGCACGGGTGCAATCATCCGTACCAAAGGTTAGGGATTTACGCTCTGAGGCGACCCTTCCCCTGCGAACATACACCACTCCGACAAGGAGGATCTCATTCCATGTGCGGAAGAGTTCCATTCCCGTGGAGACGAGCGGTGTAATGAATGCTCGAGCTGGGGGACCCTTCGTGAGGGAGACGAGGTTGGGTCATAGTTTAACGTCATGTGTTGAGGACGTGGTGCTTGGCAGTTTAACGTCCTGCAGCTCGGACGAGGTGGGTTCACTCCACACCCCTAGGGTTTATATAACCGGTACCCTCTAGTCCTTGGGGAAGGGAAGGTACCAGTAAGGCCATGGTAGAGGGGGGGTCGAGGGAGGAGCCATCGAGGGGTCCACGTTAGCATGGCTATGCGAAGAAGCAATAGCCGTTAGCATGCCTATGCGAAGGAGCATTGGGCGAAGCAACGCTACGGGAGGTGTTGTCCATGGGACTTTGAAATCACATCGTGCAAACCTGGAGGGTCGCACGGAAGGAGGAATCGCTAAGCAGAGGAGTGTGCTTTGCGAAGTGGGGTGCCTTGGCCTTAGCATGGGGCATAGGTGGGAGTGGGTGGTGCTTCGCGAAGTGGAACAGTGTTCGCGGAGCACTGCCTCGCGAAGAAGGAGTGGTTTGCGAAGCAGGGTCCTGCCAAGCAATGTGCTTCGCGATGCATAGTTATCCTGCCTTGGCATAGGGATTACTAGCATGGGTTGGATGTTTCGCGAAGTGGAACAGTGTTCGCGGAGCACTGCCTCGCGAAGAAGGAGTGGTTCGCGAAGCAGGGTCCTGCCAAGCAATGTGCTTCGCGATGCATAGTTATCCTGCCTTGGAATAGGGATTACTAGCATGGGTTGGGTGTTTCGCGAAGCACGAGTGCTCCGCGGCTGCCCGGGTTCCCTTGGGAATCCCCTTCCTTTACGAACGCCCTTGGGCTTCACGAAGGGCATCCCTCTCGGAAGAGGGGCTCAGGACGAAACAAATCAGAGTCGTCTCGCGAAGTAGAAATACCTCGCGGAGCTCATGATTCTTGGGGCAAAGCTTGCTTCGCGATTCGGGAGAGGAGAAGCCGAAAGGTCGGATTGTCCATCCCAGAGACTCAGGGGGAGTCGAGTATTTATAGGGAAGGGGCGCCGCGAAGCAGGGCTCGCGCGCCACCTTCGGGGCTTCGCGGCGGCTCGTGAACGTCAAACCGGTTCACGGAGGATTACCGCCTCCAGTGCTTCGCGGCGCCTCGCGAACGTCAAACCGGTTTGCGGAGGATTACCGCCTCCGGTGCTTCGCGGCGCCTCGCGAACGTCAAACCGGTTCGCGGCGGATTACCGCCTCCGGAGCTTCGCGGGGCCGCCAATGTTGGAGCGCTTCGCGGCGGGGCTCCGCGGACGGGCTCCGAGGCTGTGCTTCGCGGCTGTGCTTCGCGAGGCAGCGCGCCGGCTCTCGTTTTCGTTCCTTCCTTTCGGGCCGGATTTTTGGCGCCAACAATGATGTCTCATCCAATCAATGGATTTAATTCTAAATTAAATTATTCCCATTATATGATTATAATATGGAAAAATATATTCCATATTTGTAATAATCATAATTTATTATTTCTATTAATTTAAACATCATTTTTTACCAAAAATATTAGTGAATGTAATTAAATTATTTACAGTGATTTAGATAAACACAATTTTACTTAGTGGTTAGGATTTAAATTATATGGACAAATAACCTAGAAACATTTCAAAATTACATTTTTCTAGTCATATATAGTTCATATCATTAATTTTATCTGAAATCTATATTTATTTTTTGAACATGATATGAGGGATAACCCTCAACAGTTTTTTCCTTTTTATATTCACATGAATGTCCCAGCTCCTTCACTATAAAATAGAACTCATCCCATAACTTCTAAAAACATATAAATCCCTTTTAATCATAAAATTTAAAATAAAATAATATCCAAACTTCCCTCCTCTCATTCTAGAATCCTTGTGCAAATCCAAAACCAATTACCCAAAAAATATTTAACATACTCCAAAAAGAACGTTGGTGTTATTTATTTCAACACCCCTAACTTCTTATTATTCCAAAATTATATAATAAAATTAGTATAATAAAAATAATAATACGTTTTTATGTTCTGTTTTAGACCTAAACTCACCAAAACTTCAATCAAATAAGATATATAATCATCATTTGTGTTTACGACAGACTACCGCCTCGCAAACCGATGACGTTAGTTATTCCATTACCACCATTAAAGGATGGTAATATTTATGGACATAACGTTTTAATATTATATTTACAATATTTATGATTCATTTATTTTTATTAAATTATTATATAACACATACCTTCATGGTTTCCATTTTGTGATAATATGATAACATCTTTTGGGGACGTATGGACTACTACCTCCTCAAAGTGACGTGATGTGTTCACAAATTACATGAAAAGTTTTAATAATGGGTTTAGTAAAATTATAACATATATATTACATAATAATACTTCTTTAATGACAATATATATACATATATTCCATTAAATTTCTTTCTTTCAATATTAAAAGAAAACAGGAACAACGTTCACGCGTACGTACAACCTACAATCTCCATGAATGGTGTATTCCATTTAATATTTATATCTTTAATATATTATTATAAATAATTATTTAGTGAATATATAAAATATTTATATCATGATTTATATTATTTATGTAATTAAATCATATTCTATGTAATAGGATCTATAATGACAAGTCAAAAGATATTTGAAAAACGAATCGGTTTTGGCCTCAAACAAAATGTTAACATGGAATTGTTAATAATGAGGAAATATAAAGTCATAATAAAATAATATATAGAATGATAAATATTAATATGTTAATTTACTATATTTTTAATAAACATATATTTATTATATAAGAGCTTTGAACATGTATGAAGAAATTCAAGACTGCATGTAAGGTAATTTCATCTCACATTCTAATATTTTTGAGATGCAAGACCTATTCACCTCCAATTTCTTTTTTGTAGTGTATATACTACCATAAGATATTTTATATGATGAATTAACTTTTTTTATTGATATTAACATTTTTAATTTCTTTTATTATTTCTTGTGGATCATGATTCCAAAGTTACATAGGTAGTAAGGGGATTTTTAGTCTAAATTTTATTTTTATAAGACTTATTCATTATTCAACACTCATTTATTTTATATGGTGTATATACGACCTATGAATTTATTATAAAACAATTATTAATAATTTTATTATTATTCACATAACCATTTTTTGATATCCCTTTAAAGGGGTTTATAGTTCAAATGTTACCAAATAAGTAAAATACTTGTGTCTTAATTTTTCAACTTTGAGCCACATGTTTTATTATCCACCTATATTAATTTGTGAGGTTTACATAATACTATTTGAAATTTTATATCATTAATATCCTTATCCTAATACTATTTTATTCCTAATTTAATGTTATTCTCTCAAGGACATTATGATTGAATTTTACGAACATGGTAAGAGTTTATTTTTATAATCTCGTTATTTATCATGATTATTTATTTTCATTCTTCTATTGATGATATATTATGATACGTCTCTCAGGATGTCTCATAATGTTTCCTCTCCCATAATTATTCAAAATATTCATGTAATGCTACCATTTTTTCACTCATTGGTACTATAGATAATTAATAATGTGTTTTTAGGAAAACCTGACATTATTTCCCAATACGGTTGTATATCTCTTTTAATTAAAAAAATCATATTTTCTAAAAATATTTTCAAATTTTTTTTAAATGAAATATTAAGATTGTTTTAAATTAATTTTTTTAAAAAATATGTCTCCATAAATGTTTTAAGTTATTTCAAAATCACAATTCAAATGTTTTTAATGTTGTTTTTTATGAATAGAATTTTTTAAAATTTTTTATATTTTTAAAATTAATTTAAAAAAAGTTATTTTACCTAATATTTTCCCCAAGTGATGTTTCAAAATAATTCTCTATCTATGATGATATCATTTGATATAGTTTATGATTTACTAGGGATATGATCTAAGTAAACTATTCTAATTATTTATATTAATGGTTTTTCATTATGATGACAATTTTTTTATGAACCCCTTTTCTCTTCCATGGGTTATACAATGATAAAAGTATTATGAAATAATATTTTTTTCAGGGGTCATTATATGATTATTAAGCCGTTATCTTTTCCATAATTTATAATATAATGAAATTTTTTTATTACCAATTTTATTTCATGGGTTATGATATAAGGTTTATAAAACCCATCTATTTATGGGTGAATATATGATGAATGATTTTTATCTTATATCACATTTATATGTAATTTAATTTGGGGAATGGTGGAACCAATATTTCCCTCAAACTCATTGGGTGAAGATTTTTTTCTCATGGGATAGACATGGATAAATTAGATTATAAACCCAGTTCAATACAGGACTTTGTCTACTAATATGGTCTTGGAAGTGAACCTTGACTAATAACAATTTATTAAGAGTAATACTTCACTACTAATATGGGATTGTGATTCAAACATTAATAACAATATGGTATTGAGAGTGAAACATAAATAATAGCATTGGCATCAATTTTATGGACATGTGCCACTATGAGAATAAGGAGTAACCTATTCCGCTATACAAAAAGGGTTGCACCTGCATATAGTGGTTTGTCTCACCTAATAGAGGAATACCCCATGAAGTTCCTTGAAATGTTCTGGAAATTATCATTGACTTATAGGGAATGGTTTTATATTCTTATGTGAATTCTACATGTCTATGATTTGTTTCAATGATATTATCTCATGACTCATGCTCTTTGATTTCGTTAAAATTCATGTCATATGAACTACCAGTATTTAATCTATGAATCCTGATTATGATCTTTGATATATAGTTTATGATATTCAAATTTCATGATAATTTTCTTACACCCTCATATACATGTTATTATTATGTATATCCTTTATTTTTATCCTGACTGATTATTAGAGCATATCCTTTCTTGTGTTTCATTTCCCTTGGTTATGAAAAAATGTTTTAAGTAGGAGTACTAAATGAGGTGATCTTTACATAATATATTGAATATTATTGAGAAAATTATAAGAATATTTTCCTAGTTTACAAATAAATTATACTATTATGTTACTCAAGCATATACCTTTTTAATATACTGAATATTCATCTAAAATTCTATAATATCCATGTATTATAAGAATGGGTCTCTATAGTCAGTATCATTATAAATATTTATTCATTCATTGGAAACATGGATGAGAAAACATTAATGAGATCCCTATGGATATTATTAAGGATATTTCTTTGGATTAACATATAGATATCCCTAAAGTCTTATAGATTTAATAGTATGTGTTATAATTTATGAACCATATAAGTAAATGGATTTTGATTATGTAATTTTCTTCTACAATATGTGTTTCTTATATAATGATTTCACATCCTAGTCAATAAGAGGAACTAGAATGAACTGGGTAAAAATTTTGGGTTTCATATGTGGAATGTATGGGTATTATATAAATCGATTTTCAAATTGGAGAATATCATGAAGAGAAATAGGATTTTGGTATAATTGTTGGTTATACTACGGAAGGTAAAAATATAGAAAACAATATATGAAATCTATGGGATTTTATTATAGTATTTTTTAAATTAAACATAAGAAACATGATTAAATTTAGGTTAAAGAACTTTAAGAAATGTTTTATGATATATATTCTATGAAATGGGTATCAATCAATAATATAATTAATCCTTAATAATGGTATAAGAATAATGTTGTATGATTGAAGTATATACATATAGGAATTCAACAATTATGTTAAAAAATCATGAATAATATTTTTTCCACTAAATCGTTGATTAATATATATTAAATGGTTCTAATGAACTAGAAATCTAAATTAATGGAAATGTGATATTCTGATTAAGCTAATGTATCCCTAAATGTGTCCCTGATGTCGACTAAATTGTTTTTAGCTTGGATAAAGGTATGACTTATATGGATAATGAAAATTATATAATATAGATTACCCTATAAATGATTATTGATTTTTTGAAAAAGTGTAATATGTTATCCTTGATAGAGTTTTCAACCTTTTCAGAGTTAAGGAATATATATAATAATATTTTAAATAATAAATCATGAATGTTTTCAATATGTTTTTATAGTATTTTATATTTTTTCCATTTTAAATAGATTACTTGATAAAGTTATTCACGTGTTTGGAATCTGAAAACCGAGAGGTACTTTATGATATATGGGGACCAATGTTAAGCTGGATTTGAGAAATTTAGTAACCTTATTTCTAAAGATTTGTATATTCATATTTTTGAATGGGTTACAAGGTTAACCACTTATTGAATGGTTAATGATAAAATTTAGATCATGTTTTAGAAATTAAATTATAATATCAACATATGAGGACTTACACACATTGGACGATATGTGCTAACGATTTTTCTATCATGTGAACTAATGATGAATAGTATTAGTTACCATTATATTTATGGATATCTTTCTCTATTAGTTATTCAATAATAAAATATTCACATTCATTCCATTGAGTAAGTTATAATGTGGGAATTGATGAAGGCACAACCAAAGGGTGATATTGAACCTATGGAATAGAATGAAACCAAATATTTTTTCCCCTTGGAAAAAATTATTCAAATCTTGGAAAATTATAGTGAAAATGATTTATCTGTATACCTCCACTTATATTTAATCAATGGTATTATAAATCATCCCAAAATAATGGTATTTTGGCTCTTAATTTCCCATTTATTATTCCTTTACTTGTGATTAGTGATCTTTATCACACTATATAATTAATTAAACATTTATTACATTTCTAATGTTCACTTCCCACCTTTTTTCTTCTACATTGAAACCTAGTTATGAGTTAATTTGGGTAACCATTCTGTTTCCCAATTCATTTTTCATATCGAGTTTCAGTGATCATTATTCTGATGTGTGTTTCTATGAAATAATCTGTCATGTATTAAAACTATGATCAATCATATAAATTTTAAATGTGAAATTATTTTTAAGGGGGGGGGGGAATATAACACTCAGAGATTTTCAGAAATATTTTCTCTAAATTAATTTAAACTATTAGATATTTTATATTTCACCTAACATTGAATATCTCTTGTGGTATATGAAATAACCAAGTTAATAATTCTAGGTATGCAATAACATGTCGATCTTTCACTACTCCAACCACATAGATTTTATTACAGTAGAGGAAAAACTATGTTTTCTTATTTTAAACACAATTCGAAGATTCTATGATATCATGCATTACATTTAAGATCATATTTTACAAAACTATAATCTAATATTAATATTATTAGTAAAATAGTAATATTGTTTTCACATATCCATTGGAATATAATATATGAATAATATTAATTAAATTATAAAAATATGGTTTAAAAATATAAAAAATTCAAATTAAAATGAATTTTGATAAATGTAATTAATGATATATATATATATATATTATTTATTCATATAATTAACTTTCATCATATGTGTTTCTTATACAATATAAAATAATAAAATGAATTCAACATATAATGATATATATTTTTCTATATGAAAATTTTACCACCTTTCAATAGGGAACCTATTTTAAATCTAAAATTTGAGACTTTTATAAATAATATTTGATATAATAAACATAATATTTGGATTTTTTAAAAGTACTTATTATATTAAAGTGAGTTTTTAGTACATTCTAAGAAGTTTTATTTTTTGATTAAGGGTGAAAATTACTGATTTTTAATACAAAAGTGTATTTTCTTATATTTTATTTATATATTTAGATTTTATTTTAATTTTATTTCAAGTAAAATTTGATAAATTATTACTAATTATTACAATTTATTTCATTTGATCTTTTATCACATTGAAATTGGATAGATAAAAATTTCAATCTTTTGAAAAAAAATCCATTAAAATTCATTATCTCATCCTGGTTGTGGGATTAATTATAAATTAATTTCATCCAATTGTGTGATTATAATTTAGATAAATTTATTCCATATTTTTAATTGGAATAATATATAATTTATATAATTTTTAGAATAATTTTTGACCAAAATATTAGTAAATGTAATGTAATTTAATTACAGTAATTATGGTGAAAATGAGTTTCTTAGTGGTTAAACATTAACATAAGGGAAAAAATAACATAAAAACTTTTCCAAAATAAAATATATGTATATATTTATACCATATACTATATTTTATCAAAAACATACCATTATGGGTGGTAAAATATGTAAGGGAGGCCTCCCAATAGTGTTTAACGTTTTATATTTACAAGAATGCCACTCTTCCTCCACTATAAAAGGGAAAACACCCACTCACTAATTTGAATATCTCAATAATTTTTGCTCATCCTACCCATTAAAAAATAATCTTTGAAAATCCTTAATATCATTATATAATCATAAATTTTGGATGAAATCAATCTATGTTAGTCTTTTCATGAAATCCAAAAGGAATTACCCAATAAAGAGGTGATATCCTTCAACAAGCACATTGGTTTGATTTAATTTTCCACCGAATAAATTATTATTATTCCAATATTATATAATAAAATCGGTATAATAAAAATTATGATATGTTTTTTATTTATTTTTTGGCCTATACACACACACACACTCCGGTTATATGGGTTACCCAACCACTGTTCGTCTATACGGCGGAATACCGCTTCACAAGCCGATGTAGTTCATTCTTCAATTACATCCATTCAAGGATAGGAATAAAGATTGAGAAAAAAAAATTATGTGATATTTATGATGTATTTATAGATATTTAATTATTATATAACACATAACTTCATTATTATTATTTTTAGAGAATATGATAACATAGTTTGTGGAAGTGTAGACTACTACTTCATTAAAGTGATGTGATTCATTCAGACATTACATTGATTTTTTTTTAATATAGTCTTAGTAAATTTATATTATATAAAAAAAATATAATTCTACTATAATTAATATATATATATATATATATATATGAATATATTTTATTTCTTTCAAAACTACAAGAAAACAGAATCAGCATTTAAGAATACGTACGACCTACCATATCGACAAACGATGTATTGAATTTAATATTTATATCATTTATATATTTTTATAAATACTTATATAATGAGTAGATATTATATTTATGTCATTTTTAAATTCATTATAATTTTAAATTATTCTCTAAGTAATAGGATCTAGAGTTCTAAGTCAAAATATTTACAAAAATCAAAGTGGTTATTACCTAAAAGATAACATTAACATTGGTTTTTTAATTAATGGGTAATATAAAGTCATTATAAAGTCATATATGGCATGATATAAAATAATATGATTCTTTTATAGATATAAAATAATCTTGTATTTATTTTATTATTTTTTTGAATGTGTATGAATAATATCAATACTTAACTTAAGGGAATTTTACCTCACATTCTTATATTCGTGAGATACATGACATATTAACCACCCATTTATTTTATTTTATTTATATAGAAAAATAATATATTTTATATCATTAATTAAATTTTATTAATAATATTAATTGTTTTAATTTTTTTCGATCTTTTATGGTCATCACAATTCAAGAGTTACTCAAGTAGTAATGGTATTCCGAGTCTCACAATTATTTTTATAAGGATTATGCCTTATTCAACACGTGTTTATTTTGTGTAGGGTATATACAACCAATTAATGTATTATATTATTATTATCCATAATTTTATGTGAATTAAAATTTCCATTTTATTATATCTTTTTCATGTGGTTTATGATTTAATGTTTAACAAATTGATAATGTAATTTTGTCTCGATTTTCCTTCTTTGAGACACAAGTAATATTTTTCATATATATTATTTTACAATGTGTATATAATTCCCTTTGACATTTTATGTCATCAATATCCTTATTTTAATTATATATTGTTCTTATTTTTATATTATTCTACAATGTGGAATATGATTCAAGGCTACCAAGGTGGTAATATTTTATTCCTATAATTTCATCATTTATGGGTATTTATTACGATCATGGTTCAATTGATGAAGCATTTTCATCCATATCTGAATAAATCTTGTTATTTTTCTTCTCCTTATTAATTCATGTTATGTTCATGTTGAATCAGCATTTCTCCACTTTTTGGTACTTAATATAACTAAGAAGATGTTTTTAGGAAAATATGACCTTATTTCTCTATTTGGATGGAAATATTTTTCATACAAATACCATGATTTCTAAAAAAGTTTTCCTATATGTTTTAAAATGAAAATTTATGAAAATTTTCAATGAAATTTATTTTAAAAATGGTAAATGTCTCATGAAATTTTTTATGTTATTTTTAATGTGTAATTCATAGGTTTTCAAAGTGGTTTTCAAAGAAAGGGATTTTGAAAATGATTTATGTTATAAAAAATTATCCTCAATAAAATAAAGTTTCCTTTAGGAAATTATATATATTATCGTTATAAATACCTATCCATATATGATGATATACTTTGACATAGATTATTCTTTACCAGGGATATAATCCATGTAAATCATTCTTATGCTTTCTTTGAATTGTTAATTATTAAGATGAAAACTTTTCTAAGAATATCCTTTCTCTTCCATATGTTTTACCATGATAAAACACTTATGAATACTACTTCTATCACATATTATTATATTATAGTGAAAATTTTCTCTTTTCCAAACGGCATGATATGAATAATTGTTTATG
This sequence comes from Viscum album, assembly GCA_963277665.1. Classification (NCBI taxonomy): domain Eukaryota; kingdom Viridiplantae; phylum Streptophyta; class Magnoliopsida; order Santalales; family Viscaceae; genus Viscum; species Viscum album. The sequence continues at coordinate 686,217,928 of OY728119.1, read as the reverse complement.
ATACCCATTTCATTTCCTGGGTCATGATATGATGTTTATGAAACCCATCTCTTTTTATAGGTTATGATATAATGAATGTTTTCTTATCTTATAAAATAAGTATGTATGATTTCATTATGAGATGGATTAGAATTATATATCCCCCCAACTACTTGGGTATGTATTTACATCTCATAAGATAGACATGGATGAAATGGTTAGTGAACCCAGTTCAGTAATGGAAATTTTATGATAAGATAGTCTTTTGAGTGAACAATTACTTTTAATATCGTCTTGGGAGTGAACCTTGACTACTAATATGGGGTTGGGATTTAACCTTTTTACTAATATTGTCTTTGTAGTGAACCTTTAAAATTATTATGGGACAATATTAATCCATCATGACCCACTATAGGAAGAAGGTATAACCCAACCCACTATAAGTAAAGGGTTATGCCTGGGGATGGTGGTGTGTCCCACTTAATAGGTGCACCCCCATGAAGTTACAAGATATGTTTTTGAAATGATCCTTAGATTATATGGAATGATATTATATACTCATATGTATTACAAAAGTATATTTCTTATTGCAATGATATTATCTGATGACTCATTCTATTTTATTTTATTATGATTCATGTATTATGAACATCAATTCTTTTTTCCATGGATCTTGATTATGATCTTTGATATGATGTGTATGATCTTCAAATTTTATTCTCATTTTATCATACCCTTATGTCCAATTTATCATTATTTATATTTTTTATTTTTAACTTTATGAAGAATATGTTCTCACCCTTTCATATGTTTCCCCTCCCCCAATTATGAAGAAAGGGTTGAAGTATGAGTTCTAAATGGGAAAAAATTTATGAGAGATATTGAAAAAAATTCATGAAATTATAAGAATGTGTTCCCTATTTTCAAATAGTCTAATATATTATGGTCCTTGTCATATAATTTTTTAATTTGATGAATATTCATATAAAATGATGTAATATATATATATATTAATCATGGGTCCCTAAAATAACTTACAGATTTCCAGGAAAAGTTAGTGTGTTAAAAACCAATAATAGAGTAAACATGACTATGAAGTATAACATGTGAATCAATGATATATCAAAGTATCATAAAATATATGGAACATTATTAATCCCATGGTATCATTACATAAATACCATGGTATCACAAAATCATTTTTGTATAGGAAATGTTACCATAATATATAAAACTACATAAACATAATCCATGTATAACCATCAAGAGAACATAACATAGTTCAAAAAGCCCTATAAATGATTAGGTTCACTCCCTAACCCCATTAAAGTTGACCTAAGAGGCTAAAACATTACCCAATTCATTAGATAGATATATAATTTAAGGCCCACCTATCACAATTATTTCATGAACACTCAAATGTGTGTGTCATAAGGAAGTAAATCAAGAGGAATAACATAAGTATTACTCATAGAAAGGATGTGTGTTTCCTAATCCTTAATCATATCAGAATAAAAATTTATTTCTTAAATAAGGTATTTGAGATTGTTATCAACACATTCATTGGGGTGCGTGCGTCTATTTGTTCAAGGGCGGAGAGTTTTTTTTTTGTCTCATATTCCTGATTTCCAAAGTTTGGCAGAATCTGTCGCTTATTCAGGGATGTTTTCCCCTTGATCGAAACAAGATGATGGGATGTCAGTTCTTCCTTCCGATGATTTTTCTTTGGGACTTGTCACCTAGTATGATTATCCCTTATAGACGTAAGTAATAGTTCATGAAACTCCTTGTTGTGTCATATCTTCATGGACTATAGTTAATTACACTGCTTCTGTCAGGACATTCCAAGGGGTCCGGTCAGGGCAGTAACCTTTAGTTGGGGGAATAGTCATGTTGGAAATCACTAGCGTGTCTAGATGCTGAAACACTAGTGTGTCTGGGTTTCTTCCCTTTATTATATGGTTTCTCGAGGGTGTGTAATCTCGAGGCATCCCATGTTGATTGTGGGGAATTAAATACTGTAAGAATGTATCTATGGTTTTCCTCATCTTCATATGCTTAACAAATGGTATGTCATAGGTTTACCCTCTAGTAGAGATGGATCATACTGTTCAAAACACTGACTAGAGTGGACTAGATGGGTGTGACCCCTAGAGGAAACACTAATTCTAGTAGGTGAATTGGCATAATCACCTTAGAAAGTGGTAGCCCTAGTATGAATAAAGATGGATGATGGATGGTTAAATGAAGTGGATGGAGAAAGGAATTAAACTATAGTGTGGGAAATGGTGATGTTGGGATTGAGACTTGAAGAGACTTCCTACATATCCCCATGGTTGGGAATCAAAGTTTTCGTAGTTCGGTAGGGCGATGGGACACCTGAGGAGGCGGCTGGTGAGAATGGATGTATAGATGGGACCTGGATGAAATATAAACTTTGGGTCGAGGCATGACCTTCCAAAAACACATAATCTCGAGGGAGAGATCAAGATGAGTCATGAGGGATGGGCTTGAACCTTAGAGAGGCTTCTTATGTATCCCCATGGTAGGGAATCAATGTCCATGTATATTATATAACAATGACTTACCAATGATTGTGGACATCAATAGCTTACCCCTGAATTTGGTTGACAACTGCATAACACTGAATGGGGTAGAAAATGGCTTACCGCTAAATGGGGCTGACAATAGCTTACTACTAAATGGGGTTGAAAATGGAATACCAATGAATGGGGATGACAATAGCTTACTATTTAATGGGGTTTAAAATGGCTTACAATTGAATGGGTTTGACAAATGATTACCGCTAAATGGGGTTTTCAACGGATTACCGACGAATGGGGTGGACAACGGATTACCGCTAAATGGGGTTGACAACAGCTTACCATTGAATGGTTTTGACAAAGGCTTACCGATGAATGGGGTTGACAATGGCTTACCACTAAATGGGGTTGAAAATGGATTACCGCTGAATGGGGGGTTAAACCCCATGGAGGCTTCCTACGTACCCTGTCAAGGAGATAGGGATCAAAGCCTGCATAGTTCGTGGGAGGTGTTGGAACCGATGTGAAGGGGGGTTGGAACCATTGGTTATTGGTCTTGAGCCTCTGTGAGGCTTCCTATGTACCTTTCACGGGAAATGATAAAAGTCTATATAGTTCGGGTGGAGTTTGGCGAACTGATGGGAAGAGGGGTCAGAACCAATGGTTGTTGGGATTGAACCTCGGGGAGGCTTACTGCATACCTTTCCTCAGAAAGGAAAAAATTCCACGTAGTTTAGGTGTGGGAACCGACGTGAAGGGGGTTCAGAACTAATGGTTATTGGGCTTGACGTTAGGGAGGCGTCCTACGTACCTTGCCTTGGAAAAGATCAAAGTCCATGTAGTTCAGGTGGATTTTCGGGCATACACTCTAGGATTCCCAGAGAGGATGTCATGGTTAGTGCTTACTCTAAGCCCACATGAGTTATGCTCAGTGTGAGAAACAAGAGGCATAAAAGACCTGATGATCAGTTAATGGATGGTGCATCCGTTAGAAGTAGAATAGGGGATTACACATGGATATCGGCCCAAAGAGGAAACATGGTCTTACGCATGGTTAGAAGTCCGAGGTGAGGGGAATTGGGACTTACTCTAGAACGGAGACCTGGGTGGGGACAAAGCCCAAATGGAGAGGGATTCAGCACCTAAGAAGAGAGGAGGAGCAGGGATGCTACCTCATGCATGAAAATATTTCTGGATTACACTAGGGTGGTTGCCCTTTCCCGTTGATGAACGTCATTCGAATAAAAAGGATTTCATTCCTTGTGAGGTGTGATCTCGCTCCCATAGAGACCAGTGGGTGTAACGAATGTCTGATATGAGGCACCCCTCGTGTGAGGCATGGGGAGAGGTCACAGTTTAATTTCATGTGCGGAGGATGATAGTGCTTGGAAGTTTTATTTCTTATATCTCAGACGAAGTGGGTTCACTACACACCCCATAGAACATACATAATTGTTACCTCCCTCCCATTGGGGAAGCGAAGTCATCAAAAATTCCATAGTGAGGGGGTTCTAGGGAGTGATCCACCAGAAGGACCACATTAATGTGGATATGTGAAAAAAAAAATTTGATAGTGTGCCTATGTGATGAAGCATGAGGCAAAGTAACACAATGGAAAATTCCACCCAAGGGACATTTAAATTACTCCATGCAAACCTGAAGGGCCGCATAGGAAGAGAGCATGTGATGCAGGTTTGTTGCGCATAAAAGGAACTCGGACCTGAAGCCATATGGTGAGGGAAAATCATGGATCGCGCATAAGATAATGGGTTGGGGGGAAAGATAGATGGTTTGTGTGAAATAGGCAACAGTTTCGCGCAAGACGAAGGGGTTGCGTGCAAGAGGGAAATTTTGTGCTCAATATGTATTAGTTGCATGCAAGTTGATGAGGTTTCACACAAGAGAAAATTTTTGTGCCCAAAATGGATGGGTTTCATACCAGAGCGGTCATACGTAGAGGAAACATGCGCACAAAAAATGATCCCTTGTGTGCAAATGAATTTGGAAAAAAGAAATTCACGAGGATTAGACCCCAGAGGGCCCACCCTAAGGAGCCCCCTCAGAGAATCTATCATGTAATATCCCATACCCAAAGGCCATTGGGATTTTTTGCTTGGTCATAGAAGACATGGATTTCGAATAGTAGAGAAGCTCTTTGTATCTTGTTACCATGCCCGAAGGGTGGGGATATGTTTCGTTTTATTGTCGACGTCCTCAATGGCGGCGTGCAAATGGTCGTGGAAAGAAAGGTTGTAGTTGACGTCGCCTTGGGAAAGGAAAGGTGGATAGATGCGCAAAAACCCATTTGATGTCACCTTCAGTGTGGAAAGGGGTCTGGCTTCCCAAACTCCTATTTGTCGTCGCCTTGGGTGCATATAGGGGCCTGACTGCGCCAATGCTCATTTGACGTCTCCTTAGGCATGTAAATGGGGATGGGACTGCAAACTCCCATTTGACATGGACTTTGTCATGGAAAGTGGGTTGGGTGCACAAACACATGTTTGACATCACCTTCTATGTGGAAATGGGGTCGGGAATGTAAGATTTTGCACACCAGAAATAAACCTACACGTTTCCCTCAAATCTTTCAGGAATCTGCCTCATGGGCCCCAAAATCTTCCCTTTTCATCCTAGTTTCATTTGTTTCTCCTTTATCCCCATGATGCAGACCTTCTCATAATTTTTTCTACAATAGAGATGTGATCATTAAGCTTGTATTATTCCATCAAGGGATAAATACTGAGTTTGATATCTATGAAAGATACATATATACCTAATTTAGATTCAGTCTATAAGATTAATGTTTTTTTTCATCAAAAAATATGAATAGTTTTAAAAAATATTAAAACAATATTTAATAAAATATCCTTTCCACTTTGAAAATCACATTTAAAAAACGAAAGATTATAAAAAAAAATTGAAATACATTTCATTGAAAATAAAATTGGAATCACATAGTGAAAATATCAAATAAAACGATTTCCATGATAAAGGGTAATTATGTACATATTGTATAAATTAAAATACATTCATTTCACACTCTATTTAAAAGGATAAAAATTACTTTGGTTGGAAAATGAAAATAAATTTCTTTTATATGTATTCTTCAAAATTTGAAACATGGGTAAACTTTTTATTAAAAAATACTTTTTGGAATGTTAAATATATTCGAGAAAATATTTTTTTTATACATAGATGTGGTGGAAAAATTATTTTTTTATCTGTGAGATAAATTATGTCATCTTTTCAAAAAACCATTTTCCAAATAATTTTATGTATCAAAGAGAGGAAACTGGATATAATACTTAAATTTTCCATGAATTATCATAGGAGAAGAAAATAAATGTTTATTATTAAGCAATGATCAAATAATTTACTACAATATTAATTTAATCATAAACAATACAATTTAATAGATATTGAAAAATTACCCTTTACCAATTTGGTAACATTTCCATCATTGCATATCATGAATGAATTAGATGAACTATAACCTAATATACTAAGAGGTATAAAGGATTAAAAATATAATATGTAAATGTATATTATTAAAACAAAGTAAACATAATTATGTTCATAAAATTACATTCTTCTCAAATAAGGATGTTTTGAGACAATATCCCTTACGCCATGTCTAGGATTTTTCATGTATATATTTTATCTCCTCTATAAGAAGTATGTATAAATTTTTCTTCTAAATATACTTTTCTAGTATTATTCTCTTATACACAAATCATTTACTTCAATTATGTTAATGATGTGACTAATTAAATAGTCATTTATGTCCACGTGAAGTGTTTAGAGGATGCTCGGTTCGTAATATAAAAATGGAAATGGTGTGTTGACCATGATCAAATGACTCGTTTCCCGTATCTTCAGTTGTTTTAATGAATTCTCATATTTCCCTCGATTAACTGAAATAAATAAAAAACACGATAATAATAATTTAACATAGTAAATGATAAATTATAATCATATAGGGAATCACTTCTCAATTATTAGTATATCTTGACTTATGTGTCTCTTGGTTTCAATCTAGGTTATCCATGGTAATGATTTATATTAGGTTTCTTAACGTAATTTTTATTCAATCCATTCATAATGATTTGTAAATAGTTTGTTTATTTTTAAAATATATCTTCTAAAAGTGGAAAACTAGGTGAATAATAAGGCCTATTGTCACATACTAATTAACGCTAGAGTAATTAACATTAGGTACATATGTTCTAGAACCACATCCACATTTAGTATCTAGAAAATGATTTAATTTCCAAGAAACCAACCTCTTTAAAAAACCATGATTGTAATATATTTTTCTGTACTTAGTCTTATCCTTGGACTTATCCTTTAGGTTCTCAATTTTTTTTCAAATCCTAGTTTCAAAGAATCAAAACAAGCATTTCTATAATTATAATAATATATACTTTATCCTTTGAAATATTTTATTACGTTATTTTATAATATAAGTATCTATTAATACAAAACAAGGATAAAGAAGGCCTAGTGTCTTTGGAAGACTATATCTATAGAACATCAATGTGATACTAAAATGAGTATTATTTATTATATTATTCATAAGGGGGTCTTAAATGATTTAGAGATTCTAAAAACATGAAATAAGATATGTAATACATAGAGATTTTGGAGAAAAAAATATCACTTTAATATAATAAACAAGATAATGAAACATAAAATATTAGTAAATTGTATAACATGATATAATAAAATAAAAAGAAAATGTGCAATAACAAGGAATCATAACACGTACTCCACAGTATCATAATATAATTTAATCATTGGAAATATGGTTGAAATTAAATCATGACATAAACATATGTTATTTTTATCAATCGAGAAAAAATCATATGGTGGAAAATGTACCATAATAGATTTATATTACTTCCCAATCTAATAAATAATGTCTCATGAGACTAAAACATTACCCAATGCATTGTAGAACTATATAATTTTAGGCACACCCATAACATTCATTTCATGTGGGTTCAAATAAATACCATATAATGAAATAAATCATGATTCATATAATATAAATTACTTATAGAAAGAATTCTAGTTGCATAATCATGCCTCATAACATAATCAAAAGACATTTCTTAATGGTGGAATTTGAGAAATGGTCTTATGGAATGTATTACATCTAAAAGGGAGGGTGGGGGAGATAGATATAGATATATATAAGTGAAATATATAAATAATTTATAATCATTCTGTAATATTAAATTTTATATTCATTTATTAAGAGGAATACTTTTAAAAATATTCCAAACAATCAAGAGGAAAATAACATTTCAACTATGAAATTATATTTTGAAAAACTAAAAATTCAAAATATTTTTCATAAATAAATTTATATTAATATCAACATTGAAACATATTAAGTAATTGTTAATGAATATAATAGTGATGATGGTGGGTAACTCATAATATTCTATATAAGATAAAAAATATTACATTCAAATTATTGAAAAGGGATAAAAATTGCTTCGTTTGGATGATGAAAAGATTTTTCCTTTAAAAAAATTCTCTAGAAATTAAAAAATGGTTATAATTTTTTTTAAAATATACATTTTTTAATTTTAAAAATTTTCATGAAATTAGTTTTTAAAAAACATGGATATGGAAGAATAATTATTTTTTGGCCAGAGAGAGAAACAAAGTCGGCTTTTATTAAAACAATTATCAAAAAATTTAAGTAAAAATTAGAGGAAATTGTACTAACAATTGAAATTTTAATTAATAAAAAACATGAGAAAATTAATTATTTATATTATATAATGAAAAAATAATTTCCTAAATTATGAATTCAATCATAAATTATCATGATTAAATTGTGATTCAAACATAAACCTATATCACTTTGGTAGCTTTGGAATCATAACTTCTCAGGAATTATGTAGATTAATTGTAACCTATTATGAAATGTGGTATGAAGGATTCATGATTCAATATGTAAAGGGTATATATATAAACCATTTAAAAGGATATTGTTACATAAAAGAATATGTGTCTCAATGAAAAAAAATTAGATGCAAACTTGCACCTCGAGTCCAGTCATTATCATGTGTCAATTTTATATACTAATTAATAAAATTATATCAATTATTTATTTTATAAATATTTCTTTTGAGGTTTTATACCTTTTATATAAAACATTTAATTCATTTATTTTAATGGCGTGATTAATTACACAATCATTTATGTTCATGTCGGGTGTTTCGAGGAGTCTTCGTTCATAATTTCAAAACAACATCAGCGTGTTGATTATGGTCTATTGGGTCCATATTAAATAATTATAATAATTATAACAATTAAATAATCATCATTTTTATACATAAATTAAAAATTTAGAAATTTTCATGATATGTGCTTTTGAAAAATTAACTACATTATAAACATGGAGAAAGAAGGTTGTATGTATGCAAGTGTAATGTTTCTATTATTCGATGATCTTGATGGAAATAAAGTAATTTTTTAAATTTTCTATAATTATCATAATATCATAAATTTAATATTATTTCTCTAAATACACTTAAATATACAATCCATGAGATGAAATCATAACAAAAACCAATAATATCTCTTTAGGAGGTGGTTTTCCACTATACACACGAACTATGTTTTCATTTATCAATATATGTTAAGGTAAGAAATTAAATTTTATATAAGAATATATAACATTTAATATGTTTCTAATTTAAAATATAAACAATAAATTTTTCATTATAAAAATCTATGAGAGACATTGATAGAAAATGAATTACATCGGTTCTCAATATTGTAGTCCATCGTACACATGAATAATTATTTTGTTTCAAATTTGATAGAAGAGTAGATGAATAAATATTATTAAATCAACATAATATCATCCCTTTATTTAGTATATGATTTATTTTTTATAATTTCTTTTTAGTACGTAATTTTTTGAGGACAAACAAAAGGTAAAAGGAGGGGCTTGGTGAAGATGATTATCATCGCTTTGAAGAGCATCCTTTTGATATCTTATTAAGGACAATAAGGTTGATATTTTGGAATATAATAATCTCAATAATGGGGATAAGTTTTTTTGGAAGATATTTTGGTTGGTTTTTGTAGAGATAATTGGATTTATGGTTCTGAATAATGAAGGGAATTGGTTCCCTTTTCTAATTGACGAGGACCGACATTGTTGTAAATACCCAAACCTATTCAATAATGAGAAGTCACTCCCCCAAAAGTTACTCAAAAGTAAATACATAACTAAAAAATTAGAGTTATTATAAATTTTATACACAAATCTAACACTATATATATATATATTAACAATGTTATCATCTTTACATCAATGGTCATTCCATATAATATATTAATTTCATTACCTCAGTAAAAATTTTATTATAATTTTTTCTATTCTTTATGACCAAAAATTAAGATGAAATTATTATATTAAATAAATTATTTTGATAAATAAATATGGAATATTTTTTATCGAATTCAATTCAGATAAGTGGCATAATTTAAATTAAAATAAAACCCATAAGTATGACCAAAAATAGTTTTACAAAAAATGTATTTGATAATAAAAATATGGTCTTATAGTAACTATATGAATAAAAATAATCAATATATGAATTTAAATTCACAAATAATAATATATAATCTATAAATTTTATTTAATTCATTTCTTGGTAGGGGTTATTTTAATTAAAAAAAATAAAGAACATTATTTCAGTTTAAAATAAATTTCAAAAAAAATGTGTTTTTTCAGCCGAAAACAATATGTAATAAAAAGAAAATTTTACAAAAATTATTTTATTGAATAAAAAGACAATTTTACAAAAATTGTTATTCATCACTGTTAAATTAAAATCCATATTTTCTAAAGAGTCCCTAAATATCAACCTAAGTTAACATTGATATTATTATTTTCAAATTTATATTAATTTTATAGAATAAATTTTCTAAAATATCTAGAAAAATAATTAAAATATTTTCCCAGGACATGTAATTAAAATAATTTTTGAAAAAAATGCTTTTATAAAAATTAAATACTAATTTCTTTAATATTTATAAATATTTTCAAAATAATTAGAATATTTATTTCTATATCAAAAAATTGTTAGCCCTATTTATACACACCAATTTAATGGATATATTATTATTCTCATATTTAAATAATAATAATTTAGTAATATATCATGTTTTGATTAAACATTAGGTTATGTGTTCAGTATGCCATCAAACATAATGTTTATTTAAAATATACGGGTGTTACAATATAAATCAATTAAAATTTCTAGTCAAACCAAAAATGATTCCATAAATCCCATTTTCATCAAAAATTTATTTTGAGAGAAAAATTCATAAGTTGTTTGGAAAATACTATGAAAAAAACACTTCTTTTACCAAAACAAGGGAAAAACCATATTTTCAACAGAAAATTAAACACACAAATAAAAATTATCATGATCATTCCAATTAATTTATTAAATAATTTTTAAGGAAAATATTATATATATATCATATGATATTCCATATAGAAGGAACCAACTACATTAATCTTTGATCACACACCAAACATGACAAGATTCACACACACAAAAAGGAAAGGAAATCAGTAAAACAAAAATGTACCTTTCATCTATTCATATATCATATAAAAAATTCAATAATAATAAAATGTTTTATAGAGAGGTTAAATCAAAACATACATTGAGAAAATTTCAAGTTTCATCCCAACCTGCAGAAGGTTCATTCTCTATTAGACAAACATAGATGGAATCTATAAGGGACTAATAGTGATCATAAACACACCCATAGAATACAAAAATTATTCCAAGAACTACTATCAACACCATGAGAAACAAATAAAAAAAGAATAAGAAGACATTACTTACCAAAGCAGAACTGAAAAACCATGATGGAGACCAATGTGCCAAAAATAGATATGTCCTAAAGAGTGGAAACCACAAAATGATGCTTGGAATAACCATAAGGTTTGAGAGAAGAAACAAAATATGAAAGAGGTAACCCGTGGTTTTATATTTCAATAAAACCTACTATATAGAAACATTATGTTTAATGAATCAAACAATCAAAACATGAATTCCTAGGTATGTATGTATGCTGAAAAATGTATCACCCTGAGTTAAAAATTGATAATAAATAATTAATGATGAGAATACCCTTGACATGTTGAATTATTTTCACATCATGAATAAAACATTAATGGATTCTTCTAAGGATTAATTTAAATTATTAACATATGGTCCTCTTTATGAAATTATTTTTTTATCCAGTTCCTATCCCATGTTCCTTTATAAAACCCCCCATATTTTCTCAAACACCCTCTGAACCTATAGTAAAAACCCATGGATAATAAAATGATAGTGAACCTTAATGAAGATGTAATAATTCACCCCACTATTGGAATTTCTATCCAAAAAAATACTTGTGGGAGAATCTATTTTTTGAAGGAGGTGAAGTCAGTGCTCTATCCCTGAAGATTCATGATCCCAAGTCATATGATAATATGTTCTTTTATTCCTCAACACTATGACTTGCAAAATATACATCCTATGTAAGACTCTAATCTGAGAATTAATAATTTCCAATATTTTTACCATAACATTATCATATGTATCCAACTAAATCTCCTCCCAACTCAAAATGTGGGATGGATAAAGATTGTACTTTCTAACATGATATATATGGAAAATATAATGAATAACATTCAACTAGGCTTATAATTTTAGCTTATAATCAATATAATGAAACCACTAAGTAACCTCAGGCATTCCAAAATATATCAACACTCCTTTCCCCTATTTCCCAATATAATGGTGACCCAACCATGGAGATACATTCAATACATGAGTTTATCAATGTAAAACTATAAAGGATGATCCCAAAAATCATCATATGATATTTTCTAACATTGATCTCGAACCAAGTGTTAACATACATGATAAATCCTTAACAAAATATCCAAATGATGACTCAGAAACATAAATGTGGTATTTCTAACCAATTCCCATCTCCTTTTGGAAACTATTATTAGGTCTATAAGTATCCCTCTGTACGAATCTACGAGAATGGAATTTGGAACCCCATGCAACCTCATGTGATCTGGTATATATATCTTATTCAGATCTCCAACCTTAGTGGTTTCCTAGATCGTAATAAAATGATTTTATGAAGGAAATATTATTTTTCATAATATATCCCATTTAATAAAAAATAATATTTAAGAAAATAAATCAATGGGATGCAAGTTTAATATACAAGAAAAACATGGTGCACAAAATTACTTATGCCACCAAAAAATTAGAATTAAGACCAAGAAAACACTTACTGCTTGTCCTAAATATAATGAATTTAATTTAACCATATGTATACCAAAAAACTATAATAATTCCATAATTTATAACCTTTCTCATAGTTATTTTCATTTATACTCTTCATGTATTTTTACTTTTTATGTTGGTTCTAGTTAGCTCTACTTGTTTCCCCAAATCACGTATTTATTGTTTTTTGTTTATTCTAGCTTCATAAATATAGTTTATGTAATAATTCATGGTAAAAAAAACATAATTATACAATAATTAATGTTGTTATAGTATATTTTCAATGATATTTATAAAGTTATATTTTCATTTCATGGTAGTTTTATTTAAACCCGTGAAGAAGAAATCAACAATGATAATCTTTAGAATATTCTAAATGAATGAAAAGTGTTTCCTTAAAAATTAGTTTAATAATAATGTTAAAATATTATAAATTTATATTATTTACATGTTTATATAATATTATAACATTAATTAATTCTGTAGAATCATTTGTGATATAAATTCATTGTATTTTTTCAAGTTGAGGGTTAGATCGACTCAAAAATTAAAAAATTACGATCAATGGATGATAATGTGGTTTTTTAGTTTTAATATCATTACACGATAGGAATAATTAAATAATATGGTTTTCTATTACTGTTATATATCAAAATTTCGTAATATTTAATGGAAATATAAAATTTACAAAATATGAATGGAAATATTTTCCTATTAACGTGCTTGTTTTAAATGATTGAATTAAAAATAATTATTTGTAGATAATATCATTAATAAGATCAAAAAAAATTCATAAATTAAAATTATTTATATTGTAAACATTATATTATTCTATTAAACCAATTTTCATTACCATCTGTGTTAGGTGGTAATGAAAATAAAGACAGGAATCAATCATTCTATGGAGGCAGTAGACTACACGTACTCATGGTTAATGATTTCATTTTTCTATGTAATGAGATAAATTTAAAATATATTTTACCATTTAAGAATATAAAAAATATATAAATATCACACTTATTTATAAAATTCAAAATATAAAACATCCATGTATGTTGGTTATGGCGCTTCATGGTGGTGGCAATCTACATGCACATATGAATTTCAATTTTTATTCTTATGGGAAAAGTGGAAAGGTAGTTAATAGTTATTAACATCAAATAATAATATTAAATATTCAAAAAATAATTATGTTCTCATATATTAATTATAAAATCATAATTTTAATGGTAATATAAACTAGACTTAAGTAAAGTAAAAGACACATTATTTATGTTGAGCATGTAGATATTTCTTTGGAGGATCCCTTAGTAATGGAGGGATTAAGATAAAATATTGTAATCGGAAGTTAATGAAACAAATATATGATTCAATGGTAAGTAAAAATAGGTTTGTTTCCAGAAGAAAAAAAATTTATAGGATTGTCATTTAAGGGTTGTATGATGCCTCTTTTATTAGTAAAAAGGTATGAACCTTTTGAAAATATCACAAAAAAATTATAATGGGAAATCACTATGAAATAAAGTGGCTCCAAAATTGGGAAATAATATACTGAAAAAGAGATAAATTCAATCATGGTCTCTGTCACATATTATCACTCATGTTTTTGAAATGTTTTATCTTTTTACACTTGGTTACAACTTTTTAGCCCTAATTTACTCTTACTATGGTAACTTGATTTTACATGAGTAATTTAGCCTTTATGAATAAAAAATAAATTTTCCTCATTAAATAATTTGGAATGAATGATTCTTAATTTTAAATCAAATTATTTTATTCGATTTCTAAAAATGACAAATATTATTTTTATAATTCTAATCTTAGAATGTTTTAAAAATATTTTAATGAAAACATTAACTTATGTTATGAAATATCAAATATTGGTTCTAAAATTAAACTTTATATTTTAAAATTAAAAATTTATTTATATAAAATAAAATTTTCATGAAAATGGTTCAAAAATTTATATGTATACCAATAATTTCATAAAAACATAGTATTAGTAAAAAAATTATATTGTATAATTCACAATAAAATCAAACTTACAAAAATCACTAAAATTATTCTTAATATTATCTTAACATGATAAGAAAAATCTAAATTAAATTTTATAAAATTAAAATTATAAAAATATGTAATTTATCTTTTAAATGGAATGATGATATATATTAAAAACTGTATTTATTGGAAAACTGGTTTTTTGAATATTAACCATTCCCATTCATTTTTATAATCATTTAATAATTATATTTATATTATCAAATTATTATTAAAAACTATATGTAATTAACCCCTTGATTCATTAAATTTAAATTCATAAAACATAATAAGTAAATATTTTAAAATTTTAATTCCCACTATAAAATGATCTTAAAAATATTTTTTATCTATATTAATTGAATTTCATTGGTATTAAAATTTTACAGTATAGTCTTTTATATAAATATTTTACAAATCTATTGATCATATTTAATCTTTGTAATTCAACAACATGTTTTTATTGTCAAAACTTAATATTTATATTTTTCTAAATATATTACAGTATCATTTTGTTTGGTGTTTTATGTGGAGAAAGTTATCAAACACATTGAATTATTTAAAATTAATCCAAAATTAAAATATCTCTATGTTTCATTCCCCTCTCAATTAAAATAATTTTCATCTTCTGAATATTATTTTAAACATACTAATAAAATAATTTATGGTTATCTTGAATATATATATAGATCAAGATATATTTTCAAATAAGGTGATAAAATTAATATCGTGGGAAAAAAATTAATCCATAGTTTTAACAATGATATTCATTTTTACTCCATAACTATTTTCTATATTTCATCCGCTTATACACATAAAATACATTCTAAATAATTAAATACATTTCTTTAAGGTATTCTTCCCACATTTTTTATGTGAAGAGGATTTTATATTATTTTATTCATCATCATCATCACCTAAACATCCATTAGACTCAGTTATATTATTATTTTTTCCTTTAGGATTTAAATTTTCTTCATGTTATTTATTAATAATTATTAATTACTAGTTTTTCATAACCATAAGTTTTCTAACATAAGATTCTATTGAATTAGTTTTATTCTTGAGAAAATCTCCATATTTTCCATAAAAACATTTTTAACTTAGTTCCTTTGGGTATCATTGATTAATAAATCCAAAATGAGATATTTTGAGTGATAAACCATAAGGGAATTGTTGTAAGATTATAAATTAAACATCAAAATGTGTAACAATTTTAAATTATAATTTAGTTCATACTAACTCACTCTCTCTTCAATCTAGGTTTTTTAGGTTGGGTTCTCTCTGACATATTATGCTCATTCGTTAATAAGATAAATAATAAATAATTTTTTAAATATAATTTTATCTTAAAAATCATATTCTAAAATATTTTCAAACCATGTTTGTAGTTAGGCCTCTTTATCATACACTAGGTGACCATAATTTTTCTTCCAAATATACCATTTTTGTGTTATTACCAATGGATACATCTATATCAAATCAAACATTTACTTATTGTTTTAAAATAGGGGTAATTTCATGGATAACTACATTATAATTACAATAACAAAACGTTGATTGGTTATCATATACCTATTATTCTCTCTTAGAGTCATCCCTATGTTTTTCACTAAAGTTATCTTACCATCATACTTAAAATATTCAATATTACTTGAAAAAACCTAAAAGGTTTTATATACCTTTGAAATTATGGTCAACCATAACTTATCATCCAATAAATTATCCTCAACAAATATCCTATCATATAAAGTTATCAAAACTCCACTAAAATACAAATTGTAACTCCTCAAACCCCCACTCCCAGATCCAACACCTAAACACATACTTTCCATGCAAATTGTAATAAAAAATTTACATTATTTAATATTATTATATAATATTTACAAAAAATATAGAAAATAATTTGTTACATGAATTCCCATATACATTAGGTTTATATATTTGAATAATTAAGGCATATCATAACCTAAAAACTCCCATTCCTTTGTCAACTAATAGAAATTATTCCACTATATGAGAAACTAATTAATCTGTAATAAGTCTTCAACATCTGTTAATAATTACCTACACTAGTTGTTATTATACTCTTATAATGTTTCATAATTTTCTACATAACCTGGGGAAATCCACTATATATACTAAAGCTAGGTATTCCTATGCGTATGTGTCATCTCCAAACTGCTCCACGTCACCTATTTTACCATTCCAATTACCAGTTAACCCTCTAATAATCAATCGAATACCTGCAATAACCATTGTAAATCGACACCGTGCAAAGCATTACCATAACCCACCTCCCATTCGCACTCACCTTACGGATCGAGAATTTCCTCTCCCTATCCTAGGGTTTCCAGTGAAAATCATTTCCTCTTCCTACTGATGTCAGTTTCCTTCTTCTTGAACTAGGGTTCATGCCTCTGTTGTTGGCTTCGTCTACCTTCTAAACTAGACTCAGCACTTCATGCATCTCCACCTCCACCAACATGGGCTCCGCCACCACATGCTTTGACTCCTGCAGCTTCGGCTACTGGAAATATGGCTCTGATTCCTCCTCCGATTCTACACGAGAGACAACGACTCGTAGTGGATTTAAATAACCTTAATGAATATATTTTTTTCCTCGAATCAGGTTACATTTCTAAACTTGGGTGTTGGTTTCTCTAAATCAGAGGGTGAGGAAATCTACATCCGGGAACGGCTGGACTCGGTAACCCATTTTTTATTGTCTAAATTTTCATCTGATTTAATCTACATGATAGGTTTTGGTTAGGACATCATTAACAAGGGTTTCCCCAATCTAGTGTTTCTACTCATTCGTGATCTCCTCCCACGTCTACTTTGTCGTCGACTGCCTTCACCTCTTTTCTTCACCTCTAGAATTCGTACTGCTCTACTCCTTCTTCTCAGCTCCTGAGTTTCCTTTCCTTCTCTTTCAGTCCCTATTCCACAAGCCCATCCAGTTTTGTTATACCATCAACCGTCGTTGAGGACGCATGTCAACCTCTTCGTAAAGCCCCATATATATTCTTCAGAGATCCTATAGATCTAGATTTATGAAATAGGTATGTTCTCCTAATATCTAGGAAATAATCAACCTTCATGTTTCTTTGCAGATCTTGTCGACTGGTCGACATTTTCCCTAAATGCAGATTCAAACTGTTAAATATAGATCCCGCAAACTGTAATATTTTGTTGATAAAATATTCGTAACATTTTACTTTATTTCAATTTTTCACATTTCACTCTATTCATATTAAAATTTACAAACTGATATATAATAAATTTTCAGTCACAACTCAGGAAATAGGGATCCACGATGTTCAGTCTTCCACTAGTTTTATATGGCTATGAGTCATCAGAGACCCTACAGATCCAGACATAATAAAAAGGCATGTTATTCTCAATTTCTAGAAATTTTTTCCATTGTGTTCATCATTTATTAATTTTGGCTGAATATTATTTTCGTTTGAATATTAATTTCGGTTGAATATTAATTTTGATTGAATATTACACCGTGTAATTATTTTTTTTGTCCAATGTTACTTCATTTAGATTTTTTACCAGGGCTGTTGTAGAATTCCACAACTTTATCTGAGAGTCATGAAATGTATGTTTTTTTCCTATATCCATCCTCCAATTTGCAATATCTAGGATATGTATTTTCTGATTCTATATCTGTGTGAAAGCATGGTGCATGATTTTTTTTTCATCCATAGCGTTACAGCCACCATCTGACAGGAATAAAGAGCCTATTGGAACTCAGTTTAGATATATAAGCTATCAAAAATTTCTGGGAAAAGGTGAGATGTTGTGAAATATAAATCTTATGCTAATGAATTTGAAGTTTGTAGTGATGGAAGTGAAATTGATGAAGATTTAGAATATGATAAGCATGAAGGATATCAGAACTTAGTTATTCATGTTACCTTTTTTTTATCAATTCAAATTTTCTTTATTTTCATTTCATTCTAGAATATATCGTTGTTGTGTCATCATTTCCTTGTCTCAATTTTTATCTATCTCTATACCGCTTCTATGTGTATTAACATTTTCGAAATGTTACACATGAAGAATGTGTCAACAGTATATTTTCATTACTCAAAAATCCTCATATATGCATATATTAGGCTAGTACTGGACATGTGTTAGTCAGTCTTAGTAAATTCTATAATTTGAATATCCTTTCATATCTTGCAGCTTCTTTTTTTCTCTAGGTTTGGAAACAATGAGGTATGTCTCTCCTTTCACATTGAATTACATTTTCTATGTTATAGATTATCATGAATGGAAAACCATGAAAATTAAAATAAACCCAGTTTACTTGGGTTTAGTGACTTATAGAACACTGTTTTTTTGGGGGATTTCTGGGACCTTACACTGTTGCCTTTTAATTACGAATTGTTCAACTATAAGAGACTTTAATGTTTTCTTTTTTCATTTGAATAAATCCAATATAAATTTTGATATGTGCTTATTTGATTTCAACATCAAAAATTTCCTTCAAATTTTTATAACTATATTCAATACATAGTTGGGAAGATGCATTGTGTTGGGACAGCTATGGTTTGGTGGTACTAGATTTCAACACATCCTTTGGTGCTAGGTATTCTCTTGAGGTATCATACCATGTCAACGAATTTATTTGAGATAACAGTTGGGTTCACTTACATTAATATGACACTGAAACATATTTAATTTCTTAAAGATTTCTTAAACGTAACTGATTCATGAAATTTTATGTGCAACTGTTTCCCGGTTCGTTATACAAAGATAATTCATGGTGGTAGAATGGCAGTATGGTAGGGGGAGGGGGTGCTGGGGGAAAATGTTGGGCAGGGGGAGGGGAGGGGAGGGGAGGGGAGGAGAGGGGTGGGGAGGGGAGGGGAGTGGAGGAGAGGGGAGGGGAGGATGAGGCTAGGGGGATGTTGGGGGAATAGGTTGGGCAAGGGGGAGGGGAGGGTAGGGGGAGGGGGGAGGGGTAGTTTTATGTGATCCCACCCATCCTATGTGCTACTTTGAATGTTCTTTTAATTCATGTCCATTTATATATTAGGATGTATATACTTATGCTATGTGCTTTATGTCCATTTTCTGGCAATGTTTCTTGGACATTAACTTCACCCCAATAGGTGATAAAGATCAGATACTATGTCTGACTTTACTAAAATGTTTTTCAATTCCCGCACAACCGCATTCTAAACAATATCTCATATTCTATGAAAAATTTATTTTCAATGTCATTTTATTATTTTAACTTTTAAGGGAAAAACATACCGAAAAAAGCTAAATTCTAAGAGCACCAGCCCATAGTTTTTTTGTTATATTGGTCAATTATTCTTCAGGATAGAATTTTCATGATTTCATGTAACATGAATGGTAAATTTCTGGATGAATCTGTAAAGGAAATTTTTTTGCCTGGGTTTTTGGAGAGGTAGTGTCCCTTCAAGACTCAGGGTCCTACCATACACAGCCATACATTTTTCAGTGTTAGAAAAGCACAAGGCAATTATAGCTCACTCATCCAAAGGTGTGTTCTTTTGATATGATCATCACTTAAATATGCGTGCTTGTAATATATTTCACTCAAATTTCTGTGACAGAGTATTCACTATCACCACTTCTATTTCATCTCACAAGAGGTTTATTGAAAATGTAATCTTATATTGAATATGCTATCTTAAATATACATACTTATATTTTCCTATATAGGATTATTTAAACTTAAGCCTTATTGAATATGTAGTTTTATGATCGTTTGTTATTATATGGAATAAATAGGCTTATATTTCAATATTCAGGCTTATTGAATATACAGACATAGGTTTTCTACTCCCAAAAACACTTGAAGATTAGATTATTCTTGTATAAAAGTGGAAAAACCTCTTATTGTTCTCTGATATTTAACCATTTTGAATGCATTTTGTATGAGTTGTTGTATTTTCACTAATATCATGCTCCCTCTGGCTGTTTCAGATTTGTTGTGATTGGGGAACAGGTTGAGAGAGCACGTTCAATGTCAGTTTCTTGGACCCTACAAATTATAATACTGGAATGAATCTCCTTTTCTTTGTCTATTCTATGATGTTTATTTATATCTAGTTCTTTGTTATTTTATTTTAAAATTTTGATTTATCCATTTGAATTAATTTTTTCATTAATATCATTGATATAACCATCTTGAACACTTATCATAAATATGTTTGGTCCTCTCGAGGGACTTCAAACAGTGGCACATGATTTCATACTTCAAACATGAATATTTCATATACTCAGGTATTACAATATCCTTATATACTAGGTGTAAATTATTTTATCAGTCTTATGTTTGGTATTACATTATTTAAACAATGTAACAATTTGAATTTTATTCTCTACATATAGTATTCCATGACTTAATATTACTTAATTACCATTTGGTTTTTATTATTCTCAATGTTTCTAACATCTATTTTATAAAATAAATTACAATTATTATAGTTAATTCTATAATTGTAGTCGCGGAATAACTTTCAATGTGATTTATCTTTCAATTCTATCTTTGTTCATGTACATAGTTTTTCTAACAATTTCTATAAATTTTTTCATACCACCAGTATCTTTTATAACCATTTTGGTTATTATCAAATGCTTCTATTTTTACGGTTTCTCTAAATTTTATCACCTGCATCTATTCTCATGTGCACCTATTATAACAAATTCTCTAGATTGTTTCACCTTCATCTATTATTTTATCAGCTGAATCTAATATAATTGTTTCTCAGAATTTTATTTTAACACCTGCATCTATTAAAATATTTGTAGTTTTTTAAATGAGACTCCTACATCATTAATTATCTGAATAAAACTTTTTACATGGATGTAAATATGTTTTGATCTCTTGGAATCACTAACCGTTGGGGGAGGATTCATCCTAGAAAAAGAACCATATATTTTTATGCATTAATATTTCCTTTAAATTTTTCATCTATAAACAATTCATCATCCATGTAGGTCTTAACCATTAACTTCAAAAATTTCTACATTATTTTCTACTTATACCTAATATATATCATCTACTCGGGTACGTATAACACTTCAAATATATAACATTATACTGTTAACTATATGAAATGTACTTCATTGATTTAAACTACAACAATTACCAACAAATTCTTGTAACTATATTATCTACTTAGTTGGGCAGATTCATGGTGGTAGTACAGCTATGGTTTGGTGGTACTGGGGTTCAACACATCTTTTAGTGCTGGGTCTTCTCTTACAGGAACAGACCATGACAATGAATTTATTTCAGTTAACAGTTCAGTTAACTTATATTAATATGACACTGAAATATATTTAATTGCTTAAATATTGCTGAAACATAACTGATTCTAGGGGCTGGGCAGCTTGGAGGGGAGGGAGGGTGAGGGAAGGGTGATGGCAGGGGGAGGGGCTCCTAGGGGAAAAGGTTGGGTAGGGGGGAGGGGAGGGGATGGCCAGGGGCTGGACAGGTTGGAGGGGAGGTGAGGGGAGGGGATGAGAGGGGCTAGGAAGGTTGGAGGGGATGGGAGGGCAGAGGAGGATGATGGCAGGAAGGAGGGCGGTGCTGGGGGAAGAGGTGTGAGTGTCTATTCTTATTCTAAGAGTACGAATAAATCATATGTGTTTTGACAAAAATGCCTTCTAACAACACCCTTGATGGGGTAAACAAACATGCCATCAAGGAAGAAAAATGGTATGTTTCCTGTTATAATCTGTTTTCATGCAAGAAATGATGGTTTTAAAAAAGGAACAGAGGCCTATAGTTGTTCCAAGGAACCCTGGATATCTGTATACTAGATAAAAAACCAGTTTTTGGATCTGTAACATCTTAGAACAGTAAAAACTATTGAAGATGAAACTTTCAATTCTCAATTTCTTAACATCTGTTCCAATTATTCTGTATTTCTGTTACATATATGTCTTTATTATGTACTTGATGATGGTCCTGGTAGCGTAAGAGACACATATTGTTGTTCATATGCACTTTGTATTTCTGTATACTTGATACACAATCCAGTTTTGGGCTCTACAACATCTTAGTACAATAGAAACTGCTCAATATGTAAATTTATATACTCATTTTCTAAACTTCTGTTTCAAGATTTCGGAATTTCTATAACATTTATTTCTTCAATATTTAATTGATATATACGGTTGATCATTATGTTATATGGCTAACAAGTGTGTTCTATTCCAGGTTTACATAATTGCAGCTGATCTATGGTTAGAGAGGAGATTCTATGCTTTTTCTGGTATTATAATTTTAGATGTCTAACATTTTCTATGTTATAGGAAATATTGTTCTGTGAGTTCATTGTGTTTCAACTATTAATGTATAGGAAATTAAGAGCGGTATAAAGATGCAGTTATTGGTATCCCCAATAATATCAAAAAAGATATTTTGGTACCCTATTATATCAAGTTTTATTATTTCTTATTGCATCAACTTTCTTCCTTTTCAATCCATTTCATATATAATTTATGTTACATGTTATTATTTTTCTCTTCTTTTCATAATTATCAATCAGTGAAACTATTTTTTTAAAAACATTTAGGTCTGAAACACGAACATTGGTCATGGTTTTTGGGATGATGTCACTCCAGAACAACTATCACATTTCCTGTCACGGGAGATTTTTCTATCCTCTACATATTCCTAGAATGGGGTTGGTTGATGCAGCATTCTGGTGACTTTTGTGTTTTTTTCTAGAAAATTTTTGAGTTTTTGTAATCACATGTTGTTTGTTACATTAAGATTTCTATCTCAATAAATGACTTCATATTGTTCCTTCTTTTCCATTATATGTACCACTCATTTTTCATTTAAAACATTTCCAATTTTAATATGATTTATTATGTTTCAAAATTGGTATTCTATTATTGATAATATGAATTTTTTATAGTTCTATGAAAATGAACGGAGAGACTACTAGTTGAAACATAAAAAATGGTGAGATAAAATGTTTTAGAATGGAAAATATACAACTAATGTAATTAGGCCATTAACATGGCCGAAATCTTATGTCATGATTAGGTAATCAACATAATTCTATAATCAATAGAAACTATGATCATAATATATCAATGGAGGGTAATTAAAATAAATTGATCACATAGATAATGATAAATACATTCATATGATGGTTTCTATAATTTGGGGAATCTTGATCTTACTTTTAAGGCTTCAATAAAGGCATCATTCTTCTCATCAAGACCATAGTCAAGACATATTTTTGAATTGTGAATTTATAGACCAAATACTCAAGCAATTTTTTCACATGAGACATATCTATGCATCTATGGGGAATATAATACCATGACCCCCCCTCCCTGTTACTTTTTAAATTCTAATAAATTCATCATATGAGATAATAATTAAATAATACATTATCAACATTTACAATAATCTTAGATTTTGGAATAAAAAATGAAATTAAAATAATTTTAACCATGTCAAAAATGGACAACATGAGTATAACCCATCCAAATAAAGTGGGTGTATGGTTTAATAATTCATATTCATCTCTTCTAGGTTGTCAATAAACATCTATATCACAATAAAAAATATATGAATTTTTAATAGTTTCATAATAAATAAATGGAATAGATATCTATGTAAGTATCCCCTAAAATGGAAACATATATAGTAATGGAATGTGGTTAAGTTAGGAATTTCCCCAAGGAATATACTCATGTAATCTCTAGGAATACCTTTCAACAAATGTAAATTAAAATAGGATATTTACAATGTAAATTCATTAAAATAAAAGTTATATAGATTCAAGACAAATGGTGAGGGAAAAAAGGTAATTATGGTTCATATCATTGATGTAAACAATAATTATTGAATAAATCTTGTTAAAGAAGGTGGATTATTTCAAAGAACTTATCCTTAATTTAATAAATGAAATTTGTAAGTATGTTGACATAAATTTAAAACATTATTACTGAAGAATGACTAAAATTAAATCACATTAGAATGGATTAATAATCTAATTATTTTATACCAAAGGTTCACTACTCCAAATTATAAATATATATTGAATAAAAAATAATTCCTAAATTATAAATCCCATGTTTATAAATACTTTTGAAAATGAAAATAAAAATTGGGTTGAAAACCTAGAAGATATTTTAGAAAATAATTTTAGTATTAATTAAAATACTAAGTTTTATGTACCTTTCAAAAATAACTTTTGAAAAGGGTTAGTAAAATATTTATAAAACATTTACTCGTAAAAATAATTAATAATAATGGATATTTGAAAAGACATAATTTTTTCTATAGGAAATGTGGATCCAATGATAAAATATTTTATTATGAAAAGACCTTTTTAAATTTTTAAAATTACCTTTGTTGAAACCCCACATTATAAAAATATCAACCAAAAATAATTTATATTAAAACATAATTTTATCCAAGTATATTAAAACATAATAAATAATAAATTATTATAGGGGCAGAACCCAGGTTTGGAATAATAATCTTAAAAATAAAATTTTATGACTCAATGAAAGGTGATATATTCTATCAATATCACTTACATGAAACATAATCAATAAGGTAAGAAATATTAAACAAGGATATATATGTTATAAATTAAAATCAAAATAAAACAATAAGATAAAACCACATTATACAATCATGGTTAGATTACACCCAACTAATATGAAATATGTTCGAGGGAAAAATCATAACCCGGTGATGGAAAATTGAGTTTCCAAAAATACTTACTAATGGGGTGATAATTGAATAAATATCCATTTGAAAAAGTGACATTATTTATAATATTATATCCCCTAAAAGTAAATATATTTATTAAAATAAATCCATGGGGAAAAAATACACCACACAAGGAAAAAATACTCAATAAAATGAATTGTGTCTTAAAAAATAGAATTGCGACCCAGAAACCCTTTACTTTTATCGTAACTTCCATGAGAAAACATTAAACTTATGTATCAAAAACGTTATCCTAATAAATTAATTCATATCTTTACTCATGTATATTTTCATTTAAACTCTTCATAAGTAGTCATTTTCTATATTAATTATAGTTAATTTTTTACTGGAATTCCCACATCAGGTGTTTATAGTTTAAGGTTTGATTTAGTTTCATGAAAATATTTTCGATATTGATTCTTGATACAAATCTAATCATTAAAATATCACTAAAGGATATATATTATATATTCCTCGAAAATTTAAATGGTATAATTTCCACTCATCATATTTTCTCTAAAAACTATGATGATGAAATCAACAATGGTTGTGTTAAAGAGATTATTAACAATTGACTTGGGTTTTTTAATTATTGAGTTTAATAAAAATTTTACCACTCGAAAACAATAATATAATAATTATAAAAAGTATTTATATAGAATTATACTTTCAATTAAGTATATATATCCATCCATCATATTAATTCATAGCATTTTTCAAGTTGGTGTTTATACTGTACCAAACATGAATATTAAAAGATTAGTGGATGATTATGTGGTAGTTTATTTTTAATATAATTATCATATAAGAATAATAATCTCTTTAAGTGTTTATTAAAGTGATATATCAAAATTTTAAGGAAGTATATGAGGATTTAATTTATAATAAATCATTACAAATTATAAAAAAATGGATTTCCTTATAGTATAGTTGTTTTAAACAGTTAAATTATCAATGATCATTTGTATATTATATATTTAATAAGATTTCCAAATTTTTTACCAATATATATAATTATATAAAATATATGATAATCATACATTAAACCTAATCTCATTACCATCCATTTAAGTCATGGATGGAAATGAAATGGAAATCAACCATTCCGTAGAGGTAGTAATCCACACATATGCATGATTGATTATTTCATTTTACATTGAATAAGAGAAACATATAATATGATTAATAATTTAATGTTTAAATATATCTTATAAATATCATATTTATTTATTAAATTAATCATTTTTACCATCTATTTTTATAGAATAAGGAAAAGAAAACATGACACTTCATAGAGGTTGAAATATATATACACACATGAATGTCATTTTAGTTTTTCTTAAGACCAAAGGGGAAAGTTTGTAAATATTTATTACCTAAATAAATTATTATATTACCAATACTAATGTTTCCATATAGTTGTGAGAATATTTTAATTATAATGGTAATATATAAAGGAATGTATTTATGTAAAAAATGATTAATCACGTCGAGCACTTTGAAAATTCCTTATAGGATTCCTTATAAATAGAGGGCCATGAATACAATATGGTGATAAGAATAAAAAAAATATTACATTAAATGGAATGGAAAATATCATAAATTTCCATGAGAAAATGTTATTTTATTAGTGTTATTGAAGGTGTTATGAGAGACCCCTTTTATAAGTGAGAAGGAATAGGATTTTTGTAAATACATATAACTTTTTAATAATAGTAAGTCACACTAATGTAAATTGGATATAAATTTCAGATATAATGGATTTGGGAAGTTATAAGTTCATTGAAGTCATAACCACACATTTTAACACATGATTCTGCCATGATGTATCCCTTTAAACTATGTTAAACCATTATAACCCAAATTTACTATTACAACAGTAACTTGTTTTACCTAGGTAATTTATCCTTTATAAAAAATGATTCATATTAAATAATTTACAACTACTAATTCCAAGTATTAATTCCTTTTTATTTGATGATATTTATAAAAGTTATAAATAATAATTTCAAAATAAAAAATATATAACACATCAAAAGAATTTTAGATAAAAAGGTAACTTATGTTCTAAAATATCAAATATTTGATTATAAATTAAAATTAATACTTTAAAAAATTATAATGTTATATATAAAACATATATTTTTCAAAAAAAATGTTTTTAAATATTATATATACAAAAAATTTCCTAAAACCACGATATTTGGTAAAACAATATACCACATTATCCAATATAAAATCATTCATTCATGAAAAAATCACTATTCTATTATGAAAATACTGAAATTATAATAAAAAAATGAAGATAAATTTTACATATTAAAATAATAAAAATTAGTAATTAATATTTTATATAATAATATGAAATACAATGAAAAAATATTTTTATAATAAAATATATTTTTTGTAATTTTGATTATTCTCATTCATATTGACTCTCATTTAATAATTACATTAGGGTTAAAAAATTATTCATATAAAAAAACATCACTAATAACAGGTTTCTTGAAATGGAAATTTATATCTTATAAGAATAGAATATTTTTATAAATTCATTTGTAAGCATAAAATAATCATTTTATTTTTTTTATATTTCTATTGAATCTAATGGGTATTAAAATTAACCATTATATATATTTTTATAAATATTTTATAAATTGGATACTCATATTTATTCAAAATAATTTAATTGAAGGGTGTCAATGTGAATACTTAATATATATATTTTTCCCCGAAATAATTGTGATTTAATATATGTTTGGTGTTATATGTGGTGACAGATAAAAGACACCTTGACCTATTTAAAAGTTTTTTTATATTAACATATTATTTTTTTACATTTATTTCTCAATGGTTTCATGCTTTGAACTATGTATAGGATTGGAATCAAAAAACATACACTGATTTGAATCATGCAATGGGAATAAAATATTTATCTATGTCAAAGTAAAATGGGGGTTATTTGTCCTCTAAATATGTTCAATGTATAAGTCGTAATCCTCATTGATTTCTATTTTCTTGGATGACCATTTTAAATTAAAGACTCAATGAATTTTTTCTTTCTTAACTCAGTTCTCTATATTTAAGTATGTTATAAAAGGTAATCATGAGGGATACTCTAATAGATTTCACTAAATGCTATCTGAAAAACCAAGATGAATCCTAGTTAATTAATGGAGGAAATCATGAGGGTTATTTTTATGATGTTTTTATCAATTCTAAATAATATGTGCTTCTATAAAGGTGGGGAAACTGAAAATTCCCATCTTTCTATGGGAAATGAGATACTTTTATCAACTACCATCAATACCATGTTCTACTATGTATTTTATGATTTTAGGGGTGTCAAGGGTGTCAAAAATTGTTATATACCAATGGGTTTGAGTTGTTTTTTTTTGTTCCATTGGGGATGATATGATGACCTTTTTGGTATTTTAGGTTTTAATCCAATTGTGGTCTAGGTATAGTGTATTTTTTGGTTGAGAGATTCATAGTGTCGAATGATTCCCTATAATTTTAGATATTTTCATCCTAAATTATGATTCATGTTTAACCTTCCTAAAATCCAAATGAAATAATATTTCAATATATTTCTCTTTTTTAGAGTTTTTTCTTGGATTTGGGAATGGAGGGACCTCATTATATAGGCCAACTCAAATATATAAATCCAAGACCTATAAATTCTCTTTATGCGAAAATGTTTCAAGATTATTTCTCTGTTAAACCTTTATAGCATATGATGTGATTGAAATATATGTCTTTTTATTAACCCAACCCAAAAACATGAACATTAGGTGGGTATCAATGACTATTTAGTGAAGTTTCATAAAACTATAGAGGTAGGGAAATTTTAGACACTCATTCTTTTTCCCTAATTTTGGATTCTTTCATACTAAAAAGGACTCTCAGATTACATAGGAGTATAATTCATCCACAACATTAAAATTAATTATATACTCAATATAAGAAAAATACTTTTTCTTTATATGGTGGAGATTCATTAATTGGTTGTGATGATTTGTTGGTATCATTAGTCCTCTAATGTCATGGGATCATCATTATAAGGGTTGTCTATAGGACAAAAAAAGTGACTTATTATATGATCATTTAATTATTTCCACACTAAAATGGAGTTCTCCTCATCCTAAGTGAGTGGTTCATCAATATGTTAAAACTAAAATGGCCATTTATATACTATTTTGTTAATAAGAGTGGAATCATTCTAAAATTTCTAAGTCATTACCAAGGGTGTAAAATCAAGGGGATGAAAATATGTTTATAATTTACTCAAAATTTCATATTGAGTGGGGTACATTGATCGATTATGAGGTGTCTAGTTTTTTGGGCCTTAGATCCCCAAATTACACCTGATATGGTGGAAATATATGAGTAAATTTGACATGGGGATGAAATTTTTCTATGGAATTATATATTTCATTTGAGGTCCATTAAAATGCTTACCATGTGGAGGGACTATATGGTTTATCATGATTCTTTATTTTGGGGACAATTCTTATTTTGTTTAAGTTCTTTATCATCGTTGGGACCTCTATAAGATGTTTATTGGGGAGTATATACAATGTTTTTAACATGTCATATATATAGATGGACTCAATGATTAATTATTTTTCATGATTCAGTGAGAGGATGAACTGCTTTTTAGTAAATCATTATAATTTGTAGAGGACCTCCGCAATTATCATCACGAGAAAGACATACATAGCTAATCATCACATTTCCACAAGGAGGACATTTGTGGAAATTTACCTTGTGTGGACCATTTTAAATTCTTAATTTCAGACAACCAAAGTTCATACCTCAGTGTATAATGATTTTATATTTACTGTTATTATAATAACATTAACTATTGATATGTATAATGTCATGGGGGTACCTCCATGTTGGGTGTTCAAGGGAGGACCACAAAAGTCATTTTATATAAAACTTTGAGTAGGAACTCATGATCCATGGTCACCTTTGACTGTTGATGAGGATTTAGTGAATTTATTCATTAACATACATCTTTTCAATAATTGATCAATTTTTTTGAAAGTTACTCATTAAGTCCTATTATCCATATTTAGGGTATGTCAATGAGCCTTAGGGATATTAGTGTGAACATGGTTTGGAACATACCACCAAATAATGTATTTTAACTAAAGAGGAATCCTAGTGTATTATTTTAGTCTAGGTACTTATTTTTGAACCTCAATCACGATTCAGTTCTAGCAATGTGGTCAGTGACTTTGATTGGTAATATCTCTCTTATGTAGCTCCCCAGTTTTCACCAAGATATACTAATGGGATTCATGGGTTCTGATGGAAACATGGGTTTATACACACTCCATATATTTTTTAGTCAATTTTTCTTACAATACCACCTTATGATTGTTCGATATTGTATAGTTATGTTTGGGTTATCTATGTTTTTGCTCAAAAAAATAATCTTGAGAATCTATGGTCATACAAAATTATAAATCATGGATGCTGGTAGGATCTCTCTAATGAAGCTCTTGAATAGTGGTAGGTTTAGATTTTATGTCCTCCAAGAAGTCACTTAGGAAATTTATATAGGTGTATCTATACTCAAGGTATAAAATCATTATGAAATTGTATTAGGAAAGAGGTGTTTCTTGTTCTCCTCTAACATATCATTAATTTTACATCCTACAGATCTTCATATAGTGAAGTCTTTCAAAATATCCCTCTAAGGTTGGTATTGATACTTTTATGTTATACTCCAATAAGATGAAATTAACCACATGAATCTGGAGGCTCTAATTTGGGGATAGTTTCAAATGGGTCTAAATGCCCACAACCATTATTAAGGTTAATGAATATGTTGGGTTTATCTATATTTGGAAACATGTGGGTACCCTGATCAATTTTATATTAGGTTCACCATTTATATTAAATTATATGTTCAAACCCACATTTTATATTTGGTCTGAGGCCTAATTTCTAAAGGAAATTGGTCATTGGATGTTCCAATGATTCTTTAAATTATTTATCAAGAACGAGAGGGTAGGAGTTAAGAAGATCAAAAAAAGAGATATATTTCCAAGTATGAGAATCATTAATTGATTTAATATGTATTTATGAAATCCATCCATATAGTAAAATCTTTTACCTCAGTTATGATAGAGGTTTGTTGTATCACAAATTATTGTAAATAACTATTTATAACAGATGTTATCTTTCTTTTCATGTACTATTTGGTGACACTTATCTTTAAATTCAAACAATTGGTGACTATATAAATTATTTCCATCTTGGAAGGTAGAAGGCTTTTTGAAATCAAATTTGGCATCTGATAAGGGACTAAAATGTATCCTTATAGTGATAAAAACACATGTAGATTGATGTTTCATAATAGTACATATTTTAACTTTCAATTTAATGAGATAATAATGGTTGTCGTTCCTTATAAGGTTGAACAACAATTACTAAAGATGTTTTATTTAATTTTTGTCAAGTGAGACTAAATTACATCATTTTTATGTCATGTATTTTGGAATAATAATGTATAATTTATATTTAAGTAACCTATACCATGGAATATCAAAATTTATATTCATAAAATGGTAACCCATTCTATGTAGTTTTTAGTAATGTGAAATAGACTACTAGGAATCAATGCGTAGTAATGGTCTAAGTGGAACATAAGCATGAGCGACCAATTCATGTTCGTATTTTCTATTTGTGACTAGGTAGTAGAAGATGTTATAGTTATTACACCTAATAATAGGATCATTTTATTTATGCCTCATTGATATGTCACAATAATAATATTATAAATAAATATATGGTCATTTATTAAACCAAAAAGAACCCAAAAGGAGGACGTAGAGGATAGGGATATGTAGCAGGTTGGTTTGGGCTATAATATATCATAAAGGCCTTTTAAAAATTTATTTCATCCTAATGTAGAGACCTGAACAATAGAGAAATATATACTGAATTCCCACTACCATGTGATAAGAATGACCCACAAATGGTAACTGAGAGAATAGATTCTCAATATGACTCAAGTGGGTGCATTAAATAATAGTCCCATGATATAATTCTCAGTGGTATAGTAGGTGTGTTGAACACTAGTATTATTTTGTGGATATCTAGGGAAATTGTTTCCAAAGTATGCCTATAATATGTATAATGGGAGAATGATTCCCCAAGAACAATATTTTGGGGTATCCTAAGTGAATGGAGTTATAGTATTCCTCTCCTGGTTTCGTAAGAGAAATGGAAGTCCAGTAATCCAATCCTAGGTGGCCAAGAAAAATTGAACTGTTGTACACATCTCTTGGGTGTTCTATGTAAAATAAAACCCCGGTGTGTTAATCTAGGAGTCTGGAAAATAATAGTTACTTAGTGGCCAATCCAATGTATCTTTAGTGAATGGATACCCAGTATGCTACAATAGGGTTCCCAAGATGAATAGAGCCCCATTATGCCTCTCTATATGTGGTAATCCTTTACCATAGTCCTGAGGAAACATAGGTGTGGTGGTTTTTGAAAAATATTTATTTTAAAACCATTACTTATACTATTATATAATTTAAATTTTTTTCTGTAGGTTTTGAATTATAGAGTCACCATAGTGGGAGATAGGGGATCCTGACAATGTGAAAATGTGTATTTGGGTATCACTTTTGGAATAATTAATCTAAATCCCTCAAATTAGTGGTATGAGTCCTTTTATAATCAAATGGATTTTGGGTGCAGAACCATGTTGTAAAACCACTCATAACCACATCATGCTCCCTAGTAATGGTGAATTTGAGACAATGGAGTATTGAAAAAAATGGCGTAGTAATTAGTGTCTGATTGATATGAGTGATTGAAGGTGTTACAAGTGGTTTTGGTGTGATGAGAAATGTGAAGGAAGGAATAGTCTTCATGTTTAAGAAAAATTATGCATGCGTATGAGGAGTCATGGGATCCAAATGATTCTTCCACTGAAAATCATATTAATTAAACATTATTCTCCAAAATTAGAAAATGTGGTTAGAAATATTTGCCTCACATTAAAACATAAATTTTTTTCATTTTAAATGCTTATTATTTGAACCCCACACTATATAACAATTCAAAAATGGCTTGGTTCCCCAATCAACATTATGTTCACACTATAATGCTTTCTATAATACGATGGTTTGATTTTGGGGTCATTTTCCATTAATAATTATTTAGTTATAGAATCAACTTTATAGAATCAATAAAGACCCTAAAATTATGTATGAAACTATTGTATCCTCAAAAGTCCAATGTAATACCCATTCTAAATCAAAATATGCATTTTTTTTATTTTATACATGTCATAGATCACTCAACATAGTGAAATAATCATGATTGAGAATATATTGGTTGATAAATATATCATGAATTGATTATAAAAGTACTCATAATTTTAAACCTTCCTCTAAAATCATGTACCAACCGTAAATTTTAAAAATAACAATTCATTTTATAGAATATTAAACATGCAACATCAATATTAAATGACCAAAAAAATATTACTATTTTAAGTTAACGATTATAAACTATCCATAAAATTTATTGGTATAAGTAGTAACAACCATATTATGAAAATATTTCAAATGGATTTATGTATTCCATATGTATTGATTATCATATAATAAATAAGTACTCAATTTTTGGTTAAGTCATTTTATGCTTCAAAAATACATTTTCTTCAGAAAAATGTTTTTATTAGTTTTGGTGTATAGATAATAAAAAAAGTACCTTATTCTCATAGAAATTTAATTTTCTAAACATTATATCATCTATTTAATCATCAGGTAGAAATTCTATTTTGGTGAAATTTTTATATTTCAATAAACAGATAAATAATTCATTGAATGGTTAGAATATAGATTTTTTAAAACTATAAGTTTATTTCATTAAAATGTAAAATTAGGATTTGAATTTTATATCAATGTAATATAAGACATATATAATTTTATATGATCCAATTTATTATATTTGAATCAATATTATAACAAATTTTATGATAAGTTCATTTTTTGGCAAAAAAAATGCATTTTTTTATAAATGTTTTCATTTTCATTTATGAATTTATATTAAAATTGAATTATAAAACCTCTATAAATTGAAAATTAAAAAATGGATTCCAAATATGGAACTATAATGTTAATATTTTTTAAATTGTAACCTTTTATATTTTTTTATTATGATTAGTAACCATAGAAAAATTTATCGCATCTGTAAGGGTAAAACTGGTAAAATATGGTTACAACCATAGTGTAAGACCGTAAAATCACCCAAAAAATCAATAATTCTATTGTATTAGTGAAGTTCATAAATACTCAATTAATTCATCAAAATATGGAAAATAATTTCCATTATTCTTTGATATTAACATAAATATTATTTATATAAATTATAAAAAACAAAATGACACTCTGTTCTAAAAAAATATTTTAAAAAAGGATTGAAAATGGTTATAATTGATACAAAATGTTCATATTGATTATGAAAATATTATATTCATGATGGAAATTTTAGTATTAATATTTATAAATATATTATTACCTATAATGTTTACACATTGTTGATCCAGTTCATTTTGAAACTGGTAAAAAAAATTAATATAAATAGATTTGGAAGTATTAAATTGTATTTCATTCTGATTATTTAATATCCCAAAATTTTCTAGGGATATAAAAAATTATATTAATGGTTTAAAATTTTATATTCAAATTTCAATATTTTAATAATGTGTTCAAAGTATAATTTTGAGGAATAGTGGGAAAAATAGTTCTTATGAGATACATAACATTTTATGATATTATTGTAACATATATATATACTATATAAATTTATCAAACTTATGAAATGACTCACACATGATAATATACTAAACATATTATACAAAAATAACCCAAAACATAAAAACTATAATTTATATCATGATAGACATGAAAATCATTTTTTTTTTGTCAATGTAGTGACGGTGTGGCTTTGGAAAAGTAATATTTCATGTCATAATGATAATATCTGAGACAAAAAAAAATAATTTAATGATTTTTTTAATAAATATAAAGTATTAATGATGATATTAATTGATATTGTCTCACCTTTCATCAATGTGACAATAATATTGTTGAAATTCATGTGAAATGGTTGTTTATGGTGTGAAAAGTCCAAATAAGATGTTTAATATGTTTCAATGATATGAATGAGAATAGATATTACATACTAATGAATCAAAATTTTAAAGTTGATTTACAATTGAAAAATTAGGTTAATAATTTTTTTTAACTTCTAAAATTTTTATAATATTCTAAAAGACATAGGTGACAATGTCCCGACACATATAAAATTAGTTAATAAATTAAATAACAAATTATAATTATATAATAAATTTTAATATTTAGATGTGTATAAGTATCCCATGAATACTATATATATTTAGGAATTATATGTAATTATATAAGAAATTATATTAAAAATTGGATTTTTTCTATTATGTTTTTAGTGTTAAGTATTTTAAATAGTGCCAAAAGGCCTTAAATAGTATTTAATGTTAACATATTATTTTTTAAATCAAAATAAAATTATAAAAATTATATAATGACTCGTATAAATAGAAAATTTTAAATCATATCATCAGTGGTACCTATTTTTACCACTTCAATTTTTTGAAATAAATTTGGGACCCTTAGATATTGAAAAATAGTGAATTATCATTTATTTGTTCCAATAGAATGGGAATCTATACATCATTTTTCACCCAACTCAAATATAATTGTTTTGTCAATCCCATACTCAAATTCCTATATAAAAATTCACTATAATGTCCCCTAACAACAGGGTTGATAAAATCCTTACCTACAAAGGCCATAATATCAACTGAAGAGAGGTAGCTCAAAGGGAAACGTAGGGATTTATTAACTCAATCTTCATTTATTAGATCATATCACATCCTATTTAATTATATTATTCCATTATTATTTGAAAAATGACCTTTGATTTATTTATGTTATATTTTCACTTGTTTTTTAGATTTAAACTAGTTAGAAAAAAAAATCTCCTTGATTAAGTCTCAATTATAAGATATGATCTTTATAATGGTTATTAATCTAAAATATTCTTTCTTTGGGAAATATGATTTTTATGTACACATATGTAGGATCCTGTGTTTTTTTGAGGTATAAATCTATTTCCCATTTTAAATGTTTTTTACAGCCTAATTTTAATCCCTATTGAGTTCACTAGAGTTTCGAGGTTCTCTAAGGGTTGTTTGGAGCATGAATCCTGGCCTTAATAATAAAGAAGATGGGCTAGAGATTTAGGGGAAAATGTGTGGGACATGCTACATAGTTAACCCTAAACATGCAAGGTTTGAAATTTTGGTGTAGGAGGACACATGGTTTCAGAAATCAATGAACCCTTAGGTGAACAACCATTAAATATTTTGGAGACTTTTGATAGGGGATAAACATATGGTTTGTTAATAGTTTGGAAAATCGTTCCACTAATTGTGTGATGTGTCCCTTGAAGTAGTTAAGGACTCAAGATTGGTATATGGTTTGGACAATCACGTGTCCCATTAAATATTGTGGAAATTAGCATTTCTTCTTTAAAATCCTTATAACATAAAATCTAATTCTATCTTCATTATGTGGATATCCCTGAGGCATTGAGAACTCCCATTTTAAGCTCCTTCATAGATTTTGATCTGGTTTCTGTATCCAAAATCATATTTGATCACTCATCATCTGATTTTATTCTTACTAGTAAGTTCATTAACCATTTTGTGTTGTTATTCAGTACATTTCATATCAACATTGTTATTTAAAAGAAAGCTAATATACCATATTTTCAATATTTCCATCTCCTATTCATTTTTCTCTCTATCTTTAATGAATCATAGATTGATTTTGGATGATTGATCTACTATGGACTGATGGTAGGAGTTGTATAACTTACTCATAGGTTTTGGTCTTTTTAATCTATTTTGGCATTTTTTTCTCATGTTGTACATTCTATAGACGCCTTATTATTTAATTTAATAATTTAATTGGATAAATTGGAACCCATTAGGGATTCCAAATAGTCTTATTATGTCTGTCGGAGGTAGTTTCCCCAACCTAGGTCAACCATGGGGAGTTACATTTTTTATCCCATTTATTATACCATCCATGGGTGCGTGTAAGATCACCTAGTTAGAGGAATCCCTTTATAAATTGATTTTAATTAAATTGAGATTTTAGGATAAAGTATGCATTATTTTCCATGAGTTGGCTTGTTGAGAGATATTTTAAATTTATAAATGTATTTTAGAAAAATTTGAACTGTGTGGGTAATATCATGGTATGTAGTTGACTATGAATTGATTAATTGAAATTGAAGTGGCAAAAATTGTTGGTATAACTGGGATCTTGATTCCATTACACTCCTTGGATATTTCCCCCATGAGTATTGATTGTGGTAGTGGATTCCCTGGATGTGATTTCTCTTTGGGTCCAGATTTAGTAGGATGGCAGGTACTTGGCTACCCCTTGGATCCATATTTCTTGTTTTTTTATTAGAATTTCGATTTTGACCCCACCCAAGTATTTATTGAGTTTTCATCAAGAATATCTGAGAACTCAATGATGAATCATTGGTTATATATACCTTGGATACTACCCATTGTGGTCTGATACATCTTATTACATAGAGTGGCCATTATGGGTGAATTGATTATACTGCAAGGTAGTGATGAATGATAGCGACTAGATTATATGGCATGAATTTGGTAATTTTTTACACATGGTTATATGGCTTGGTCATGGTAGTTTTTCTATGTTTGTGGATAGTAGTTGTATGAGTATCAGATTAGAGTGGTTTTACAGGACTATATTACACCTATTTATTTATGCTTTTAACACTTCCCTTATTATGAGAGGCATAACATGTTTTGTAGGGATCCTTTTTGTCTATATAGTTTACCTTTACATATATCATTCTTTCCTTGGTAGTTTTTTCATTTTGGGTATACAATTGATAAACATTTCACACTACTGTCGCTTATATTATAAAAAATATATTTTTTATAAACAGCATTAGTTGTGGCCTACTAAGTGTTATCTCACACCCTATTTGGGCCATTTTTGGGTACCTAGAAAGGCTGCTTGGATACAGGTGGGGATCGGGAAAAGCACTGATAATATGATTCTTGACTTGATTGTTGTTCGGATCAGGGGAGTACAAGACCAAGATTGACTCATGAAGCTAGCTGGGATAGTTCATTTTTTGTATTTTTTCCATTTTGATATATGTATGGTATCAATTTCTATATACCTATTTCAGTTGAGAGACATGACATGACTCATCATTATATATTATATTAAATTTAGCATTTCTTATATACCCCTTTTCATAGATGTTTATCTATTGTTTGATTGATTTAGTGATTCTACTATTAACTTATAGTTTTACAATTTATATGATACACACTAACATGATGATATTGCCTTCCCACAAACACATCCTAGGCCCTCTCTTCTAGTCAACAGCCTCTCACATTCAAGGAGATGTTCATGAGGCCATGTGACCCACTAGCTCAGGGCACCTTTTGGTGGAATCCATGTTGAGATGTTGCAAAGAGGTATTGAATATATTTATTTTCATGCCTTGTTATTTTAAGAAAATGGTCTTGGGATTATAAATTAACATAAATTTGGTAATGATTTTTTTTAATATTATCTAATCTACATAAAGTGAATTCAAAATTCCCAAGAATGAAAATTTTTATTTTATGGATTTTTTCAATTACAGTGGATTTGACTCCTCCATTGCGTGATGAACATGAATTATTATGTTATCATTATTATGATTGGGGATCAGTTTTATCATCTATTGATTATATGAGGTTATTCATCTCATTTATCATTTTATGCACCTGTTAGGATTCACATTTCATGTATTATGTCATCCCATATATGATGCATTTCTTGACTACATGAATTTTTGACATTTTCCTAATGTGATATATGTGAAGTTTGGTAGATTATTTTTGAAAAGAATTTGGAAATTTGGTTGGTGCATAGATTTCCTTTCATAACCTATGTAGTTTTTCGTAACTAGGCTGCAACAGATTCCCAAATTAGCCAATTGTGGAATGTTGAGTCAAGAACCATTGGTCTCATGGACTGGAACATGTTATAGTATAAATTAATAGGACATTAGGGTTTGGCTCCTAAGGTTTATGAGATCTAATGGATTGAATGTCACACCCAATTTGGCTCAACCATTTCATGAAAATTTTGAAATAAATAATAATTTGATTGGAAATTTAGATTTCAAATAGGTAAATTGACCTTTACCTGGCCTATGAGTGGTCATTAGGTAGTGTGTCTAGTTGTTATTACTATTTCTTTTTACCCAATAAAAAATTTAAAAGGAGGTAGTAGGGTGTGTCTTTATTATATGAAGTATTTTATATTTACTATGTTTTTACCTATAATATTCGGGTTATCGATTATTTTAGAGGTGTATGATTCTAATTATCAAGACATTCCACCATAATGTCCTATAGTCATACACCATGACGGTAGTGATTACCATGCTTCATGGATAACATTAAATGGGATACCAGTGGAATTTCCTCTACATTCATCTATGAAAACAACTATTTTTCTGTAATCATGTGCTAAGGCATGGTTCTGTGAAGGGTTTTTATGCTATATATAGACATTAAAGTGGTAAATATATCCTTCATTTTCAATGGATGAGCTAACACATTTGTTCTATAAGAAACATTAACCCACATTTTTGGGTGATGGAAGTACACATTATGCATAGATATGGTCTGAAACTACATTGTCGATATGTGAGCATAGGGAGACACCTCCTGAGTGGATAATGAATCTCACGACATACATGCTATGATGAGTAGAAAGTTTATTAGGGGTGTCTTCATCCATGATAACAGTCTATGATATATGGTTTGTTGTGATTTTAAACTAAGTTCAATTACTATTTTTTTCATGATACCTTTAGAGCTGAATGGGCCTGTGTGTTCATGTGTTTTTATGGGGGAGTGGTGACTATTACAGGGTATTTGAAATGATTTATATAGTTTTATTGTTTATAATTGATATATTTTTTTATTGGTAATTGAGGGAGATATTATTAATATATGGTTTGGTATATTTTGTTCAATCTCAGGTGAACTTGTTTAGATTGACCTCTTTTATTGAGATATTGAATCAGTTGCTAATTAATGTGTGGAACATAAGGGAATTTTTGAGTGAATGGTAGGGAACTATAAACTCTAGACACAATGTTTATCTCATATTGAAACGAAGAAATATTTTGAGGCTTTTAGTGAGATGAGTACCATCTATGATATTAGTGCGGGTGGAAAATTTTTTTACCATTACTGTGGCAGACAATGGAAGATGAATAATTAGTGTGATCGAGACCCATTTGAATACAGGTCTTATAATAGAATGGTCCATAAACATATTTTTTTCCTTTAAATTCCGTCCATAATTTAGTATAATTGGATCAGCTCTACCTTCAGGTTCTGGAACGAGTTTCACAGCTCCTTGTTCGAGTAGGATATGGTGGAGTATCCGTTTTTTCAGGCTGAGGTGGTGGTCATGGCCTCAGAATCTTGGTAGAAGTTGTACATAGATATTTGATTGGAAATTATATGAGTAGTGAGGTTTTTTAACATGGCTGCAGTTTTTAGATATATTCTTTACAGCATACACCCATGGAGAAGAGCATCTTGCCTTATATGGTGAGAGAAAAAAATCATAGTTTCCTCAACTCTTGTATCTATTATATTCGATATAGGTGCATCAATTATATTCATATATGTTCCTATAATGTTGATCCTTAGGCCCATTATTCTATTTTATGATGGAGTTATGAGACTAGATGCTCTATTGAATATCATAATGGATAGTGTATTCCATTCTAGGGACTGTCTCCTTGAGTTGGGTTGGTGTTACATCATATGGGAATACTTTTTACATGAGATGACCAGGTTTTACATCATACTCAGGATGGAATGGATAGTTTTATATAGATACTATTTTTATTATTTTTACTGAAGGGAGACCATCACATCACCAGAGGTAGGAGTTTTTATTCACAATGGTGAATGGGATGTCCAAGTGAGCCTAGCTAAACCAAAAAATCATGTGTTCGATAGTATGATAGCCAATATCAATAATTTTTATCTGGATGATTAATGATCATATATGGAATATTTACATACAATAAATGACTATATTAGCTATTTTTTCTCAACTGAGTTTTATGGTTTACCTCTTGATAGAGAGGTGTATTTATCTATCAGTCTAGTTCCAAGAGATGCACTAATATCCATTCATACTTATATGATGTCTACTATAGCATTTCATGAGCTCTAGGGTAGGTAGAGGACATAGAAGAAAAGGGGAATGTACAACCAGACACTTCTTCATAGGGTTCAAATGTACTTTTTTTGAAAAGGAGGAATTCACCCTAAAGATATGTATGGATTATCATAAATTCAACCAGTTGATGGTTATAAACTAATATCCCTTTCTATAGATTGGTGACTATTTTTATTGTATTTAATGATATTAGGTGTTCTCAATAACTAATTGGAGATCTGGATATCCCTAGGTGCATGTTTGATATGCATACACACCTCATACATCATTATAAAGAAGGTATGGTCTATATCAGTATTTAGTTTTGTTGTTAGATCTCACAAATGCACTAGTAGTTTTCATGGAACTAATGAAAACCAATTTCAATCTTTATTTTTAATCATTTAAGGTGGTATTCATGGATGGTATCATGGTGTATTCTCACAATTCAAATAACCGTGAAAAACATATTGAGACTATTATGGATACACTGAGAGAGAATTGGTTATATATTAAGCAGGAACATTTCCCCTTCTAGATGGATAATATTCACTTCATGTGTCATATTTTCACAGAGACAGAAGTATCAATTGGACTACAGAAGGTGATAGATGCAAGTTCTTACGATAATACCAGGAACATATTTGATATATAGATTTTCTCAGGGATATCTGGATTTTACCAAAATTTCATTCTAAACTTTTCACACTAATATGTGTCATTTATGGGACTGACCAATAAGGGTGTGAAGTTTTTATATAAATATACTTTTCAGATATCATTTCAGGAGTTAAAAGGGTGAATGACTTCATTTCCAGTCCATCATTTTTTAGAGATGGGTAGGAGTGATATTGTATTGTGAGAAATTAGGTATTAGGATAGGATATGTTCTAATGTAGGGAGATAGAGTCATAGAACACATGTATCATTAAGTGAGGCCACATGAGAGGTATTACACGACACATAATCTTTATTTGGGTACATTTATTTATTCTTTTCTCAATTGGAGAAATTAATTTCGTGGAGTTCATTTTCTAGTGTATACAGTCTAAAAAATACTCAATTACATATTCACACAACAAGAATTGAATTTGATGTAGTGAAGTCTAGTTGAGTACCCAAAAATATTTTTATTTTGATCATTCTTATATGCCATGAAAGGGAAATTTAGTAGATGAAGCACTGAGAATGAGTACTTAGATAAAAGTATTTTATATGTCCAGTAGCGTGTTTAATATTCTAGCTTGGCTTTCATAGATTCACTGGGTGGTGTATGGTGTTTAGGGGATTAAATTTATTTAATTCATAGTTATGAACTATACCCTTCTCTATAGAGTGAGGATGAGGAGGCTATCAGATTCTAAGGGCCCAGCTCTACAGGAGAGTGTGGAAACTGAGGTTTGACCTCTTGGTTAAACTATTGGTGAGGTTGTGATCTTGCATGTACGTGGTCAGGATTGGGTTTTACTGGACATAGGTGAGGTGTTGATATGGGTGTTTAATGCCTCTATTTAGAAGGTACACCCCAGTGCCACCAAGATTTATTGTGACTTATTCAATCAGTACTGGTGGCCAAGTCTGAAGAGTGAGGGAGCTAGTTTTTTTAAAAATCATACCACATATTAGAAAGTGGAGGAAAAACATCAATGACAAACTGGTCATTTATAGAAATTACCCATTCTTGAGTGGAAGTGGGAAGATTTTGGAAGGATTTAATGACGGTTTTACCAAGTTTTCCTTAGGGTAGTGATGTTGTTTTGATTTTTATGGAAAAGAATAAGGAGGTTTCTCATTTCCTAAAAAACAAGGAACCCTTCCCAGGGAATGGTCTTGGGTGGTTGTATATCTACGGAATAATATGACATAAAGGGATCCACAAGCCATTTTATCATATATAGACACCCATTTAACATTTTATTTTAACATATTTGTTTGAGGGTTATTGTTACAGAGGTTCTTCTAAGCACACTACCCCCTAGAATGATGGTTAATCCAAATATATGATTAATGTGCTTGAGTACATGTTGTGAGAATATGTCCTTGAGTTCGGGGGATCTTGGGATAGATATATTCCCTTTTTGGATCTCACTTACAATAATAGTTACTATGATACTATAAATATGGAACCATATGAGGATTTTTATTGTAGGCCATTCTCACCTCCCATGTGATGATTAGAGGAAAGTGTGGTAGCATAGCTAGGATCGCATCTTGTACATGAGACTTTTATGGAGGTCCAATTGATTCAGAAATGCATGGATTCCGCACAGTCTAAAGAATTTTTTTACACAGATCTATATTGATTAAATCCATAGTTAGAGTTTTGGGATCATGTCTTTTTACATGTCTCCCCAAGGATGGGACACAAATGAATTAGGAGGCTGGGAAATCCTTCACTATGACTTGTCTGGTCATTCAGGATTTTGGGTAGAGTCGGGATGATATCCTATAATTTTCATTTACATCATATGTATAAGTCCATGTAAGAATCATTATATGTATCTCAGTAGAAAAACTATCATTCATACACATTTCATTCATTTCATCCTAATAAGGTTGGGTTATATGTTGATGAATCTCTTTGGGAGTATCATATTTGTATCATTGACAGCATAGGAAGGCTCTCTAAGTCTGATTATTTCCACTTGTACAGGTGTTATGGAAGAAAAATAGTTTACCAGCTTACATTTAGGGGTGGCCGGTTGATGTACATTCTCTGTGGTTGAATTTATTCTTAGTTTATTCCTAACCACCCTTAGAAGGGAAATTGGGGGAACAATTTCTTTAAGGGGGAAGATTACAAGATCTCATGTTTTATT
Organism: Viscum album; assembly: GCA_963277665.1. Taxonomy (NCBI): domain Eukaryota; kingdom Viridiplantae; phylum Streptophyta; class Magnoliopsida; order Santalales; family Viscaceae; genus Viscum; species Viscum album. The sequence continues at coordinate 686,173,078 of OY728119.1, read as the reverse complement.
GAGGAACATATCTCTTCCTATTGATTTGAATTCATGTTCATGGATAAATATGAATACCATTGTGTTAATGGGAGATATGGTGGTCTCTAAGGATTTTTAAGATCCCAAATCCATAACATGTATTAAAATATATAGGTCATATGGTTAGAATAAAAGAAGTTGGATAGGCTACACAGTTACCCCTAACTGTGCAAGCCTCAACTGTGATGTTTTGCAGGTCGCTCAGTTTGAAGAAATCATGCCCACTTAGGCACACACTAATTAAAATTCCTCATACATTTTTAGTGCCTAAACACATGATTTTCACATAGTAAAATTGTGTGCAGTAACTATGTAGTGATCCTTTTAAAGAGATGAAGGGCGGACAATTGAGGCATAGTTTATCCAATCATACGGGAAAACATGTGGTGGAGTAAATAGGGAAATTAACATTTCTTCCTTAAAACCCTATAAAATAAAATCTAATTCTTTCTTCCTTCATTGGATAGCCTTGGAATGTCGAGAGCTCCCCTTTGAATCACTTTCATGGATTTTGACCTTGTTTCTCCATCTGAACTCAGATTCGAGCACTGATCGTCTCATTGGATTCATACTAGAAATTTTTTTAGTTATTTTTTGTTGTTATTAGTTTGAATTCGTATTTATGGAGTTATTTAGGTGTAATATTATTTGTTATATTTTCAATATTTTCAATTGTTCTTAATTTTTTTCTCAATTTGGATAGAATCAGATATTGATATTGGACATGTACCCTATTACAGACTTATGGTAGGTAGTCTATAACATTCTCTCGGTGTTTTTTGTTTTGTAATCCTAGGTTTTATTCTACCATGTTTTGGTCTTTCTATAGGAACCCATTTATTTTATTTAATAGTTGAATTGGATGGAATGGAACTACTTAGTGATGACCACTAGATCCATTGAGTTTGTTCAATATTGTTTCACCAACCTAGGACACCCATTGGGTGTGCCCTTACATTCTCCCTTTTGTTATACCACCCATAGGGTGCGTGTGAGATTTAATTGTTATATGAAACCCTTTATAAATTAATATAAATTTAATTGAGATGTTAGGATAATGTTTCCCCAATTTTCCATGTCTTGACTTGATGAGAACATTTTTAATTATTTAAATGAATTTTAGTGTAATTTTGAAATTTGTGGGTAAACTCGTGGTATATAAATCATCATGAGTTGATTAATTAAATTAATTGATGATTTTAAATGGTAATGGATTCCTTGGTTTGTTTACCTTGGATCCTACTTCCATTATACACCATGGACACATCTTTATTGGGTCTTGATTCCTATTGTGGACACCTTCGACGAGATTTCTCCTTGGGTCTTGATTTTGTATGATTATTTGGTCCTTACTAGCCATCAGATCTTATATTCTTGGGCATGTAGTAGAATTTCTCCTTGGACCCTACCCAAATCATTACCGATAATCCATCGAGTTTCTCCTAGGACTTGACGAGGATGCCTTGGTATTTTATACCTTTTATCTGACCCTCTTTTGTCCGACACTTCTAATTAAATGGAAAGGACATTATGTATGAATTGAATATACAAAAACTCCCCAATGAAAGATATTGAATATATTTTAGAGCATGGTAATGGTAATTTTTTACAATTTGCTATATGGCATGGAATTGGTGGATTTTCCTTGATTTTAAATAGCCCAGGTATAGTATTTGATTAATGTGGGTTAACTAGGCTCTACTGGACATATTTATTTATGATATTTTCACTTTGCATGTCATGGGATCCTGAATATATTTTTGTACGGGTACTTTTTTTCAAGATATTTTCACATTAGTTATATCACTCATTCCTAGGGATTTTGTTTCATTTCTTTTATACCCATGATATGAATTGGACACATCATTTACTAGTATTTCACAACCTATATTTCTTATAGATATTATTTGTGGTGGCCTATTTAGTGTTACCTCACACTCTGTTCATGCTACTGTTGGGTTCCCAAACAGACATTATAGATGTAGGTAGGGATTGGGTAAAGTTCCCACAGTACGATGCTTAACATGATTGTTGTTAAAAGAACGTAAGAATAATACCATACTTGGCTCATGGTACTAGCATAGATAGTTCCATTTTGATCATTTTGGTATTTTGATAGGTGTATTATATTGATTAATGTATACCTATTTTGGCTGTATTGTAGAGAAAAGACATGAAAAATCATTTTATCTACGGTTGACTTTATATATTGAGTTTATACTCTTTTCTTATATGTTTATCTATTTTATGAATTATTTTTGACTTCTTATATTTACATTTATATTTAATACCAGTAATATATACTCTATTGAGAGGGAATAGTATCCACATGGACACACCCTAGTACCTCCCTGCAAGTCAGTAGGCTCTGGAATTCGAAGAGATGTGTTTGATTCCATGTGACCCATTAGCTTAGGGAAAAATTATGTGGAATTAGAGTTAAGAAATTACAACCTATATCCTTTAAAGAGGTATATATATTCCTTATTGACATGTTATTTAATTAATATCCTCATTATTTTTATATTTAATTTCTCATTTTATGTTATTATTTCATGAGGCTAGTGATTCAAAAGTTACCAAAGTAGTAATGGGTTTATGTTTCAATGTCATTTTATTCAGAAATATTTATGATCGAATTTATATTTTTGAAATTATATAATCCTTATATGATAAAGTCTATTAATTTTCCTTCCCATATCTATATTTTGGGAATTTGATTATTTTAGTACCATCCTTCTCTCTTTTTTATTCAAAATGGTTACAAAAATCTTTTAAGAAAAATCATACTTATTTTTCCACTTTCAGTAAAAACACACTTTCATCAATGTCCTTGTTCTCAAAAATCTTTTCAAGAATATTTTTAAGATTATTTATATCATTTTTAAATAAATTTTGAGGATATTTTACTTTCTATAAAAATTTATAAAATGAGTCTTCTTTTTTCCCAAACAAGTTACTTTTTACCAATGGTGTGAAAGAAATATCCATCTTAATGTACACTAAATGAACAGATTTTACAAATTTCATGGCTACCCTTTGTTTTGAATATTATCTTAAAGGATTCCATGTTTCTTTTTGAATAAAATAATTTTCCTAATATTTTGGAATGTTTTGTTTTTAAAATAACGATTTCAAAATGTAAAGGGTATTTTACTCAAGAAATATTCCTGTGATATTTTAAATTTTTTACATATGTGAACATTATTTGATAAATATTATTATTTAATGCGGTTATACTATTATGAAAATATCCACCGTATTTATCAGTATTTCTTATAATCAATATTAATATGGAAATTTTTGATATTTCGTATTTGGTTCTTCTAATGCAAACCATTATTAACTATTAAGGCATGTTGATTAAGTGGTATGGTCAACTCATATGATTAATTTCTTTGAATTATTACGTGGTGGGTGGGTACTATAATTTCATATCCCCACGATGCATCAGTATATATCGTTTGAACAATTAGGTTGTGTACTTGGCATAGGACTTACCCATTTATGTACAATGCCCTAACACGATTCCCTGAGTGTATGTTTATTATGTATTAGCACATAGGCTTGAATATTAATTCCATCATTATTAAATTAATTATTTATCTTTTTTAGATTATTCAAATAGTTATTTTATCCATCGATAAGTTTTAAGACCATTTTATTATTTTTGTTTGTATTAATTTATCATCATTTTTCCTTCTATATTATTCATGAATTATTTGTTTAGGTCATAGAATACACTACACACTTTACCTTTTAGAGTTTTTTAGATCACAATTATTTTTTTTACATATATTTAAGTTGTAATGAACAGTTTTAAGTATATTAGAAATATAGAGGTTACTATTTGTGAATAAAGTTTTTTGGAGATGTTTTCTATTTTTAAGAAGGAATTGCTTATGTATCCAACATGGTATATATGAGTTTTTCGGAATTATCTAAAACTATACACCTAAAAATACCATGGGTATGTAAGAGATACAATATTTACATGGATGTAATATGTTTTTAATGGTTTAATGTGGTCCATGTTTATTAGTATAAAATCTATAAATGAAAATATTATGTTTTGTAGTGGATCTAGGTGTACCAATTTAGGGTCGTTATAGTTATTATTACATAAATGGTTTAGAATACGTTTAATATTATAAATTTTTTCTTATTTCGACTAAATGTGAGTAATAGATACCATAATAGGTTAATAATACTAAAATTTATTATTATTGTAAAGGCCTAGATACCCCTTTTGGGGAATTATGTAATGAGGGTTTCATATTTTTAAGAGTATTTTGGGAGACATTTATTATAATTTAACCCTTGTAATTAGTAATTAATTATGTGAAAATGTTATTTGTCAAATAATGGTTTGTGGAAATAATTTTAAATGTATTCATAACCATTAGGGTAAGGGAAATATTCTATGTTGATTTAATTAAGGTGAATTTGGATAAAAGGGTTATTACATGTCGAAACATGTGATTTATCATATAGATAACATGGTATTAAAAAAAGTATATTATAAAAATGTTAATAATTTTAATTTTGGATAAGTTATCTATTTTTGGGACATTATATGATTATGTAAAATAGAAATATATTTTACAATGTTGGGTTGTTATTTGAGAAAAATATTTTGATTTATCTTTTGGATGCATCTATGATTTTATTGTGGATTTATTTTTTGAAATGATTATTATATTTTGGAGAATATATGACCATGGAATAAAAATTATGGTATCATACATTATGAGTAATTAATGATGTTTAGAGATAAATTTCAATATTAAATTCGAAGAATATGTGATCAAATCACTATAATCTCTTATTTTAAATCTTAGTAAACAATATTTGGAAGAATATGAAGGATATTTATTTATCAAATGTTTTAATATTAACATTGGGTATTATAGTTGAGGCTTCAGAGATTAATGATGTATTTCCTCCTATGAAGGTTTATTCTTATTAACATGCCATGTGCTAACCATTTTTATTTTTTATAATGTCTAAAGAAAAGAAGAATAAATTATATTCATTTTTTGGATCTTATTATCCATTATAATTTACGTTTAGTATTTACGGTATCAAAAATTCATCTTCAATACTCATTGTTTGTAAAAACTGATAATATTGTGGTAGAAAAAGATTAATCAATGATATTATTATTATAAAGTGATTATATTTACTTATGTTCTTATTCAATATTGTAAAGGAATTCTAATACTCTAGGAAAATGATCATGAACAAAATATGTTACCCTTTTACCATCATTTGTGATGAATCAATAGTATTTTTCACCCATCGTTGATTTAGGGTTTTGTGGTATTTGATGTTTTTCATGATTATTCACTTCCTTGTGAACAATATTATCTATCACAATACATTATTATTTGGATATTAATTTCTCCTAAATTTCCTTATCTTCACATCCCACTAATGTTATTCTATTTGGAACACCTGTTTTTTGTTATTTCTAATGACCTTTGTATTTCCCTTTCCATCTTTTTAAGTGGAAGATTTATTAACCATTTTTTGGATACACATTTTAAAATTGGTATTTTAAAATGTCAAATCCTATATTAAAAAGATAAATTTGAAAATTTTTGGACAAAATTTATTTAATGTGGGAGGGTTTAACTCTCTGAGATTTTAAAAGGATCACTTTTTGGGATAACATATATAACACGAATCATCAAGCTTAAACAAAAAACAAAATATTATTATTTAAATTTATCTATTGAAACCTATCCATTAAATTAATAGGTATTAATACTAATAACCATATTATAAAAAATACTTAATAAGTTTTTATATAATCCAAGTTTATTTATTAATTCATAATAAATAAGTACACAATTTTTTAGAATGACATTTAATGATTTAAAAAATTTCTTTAAAAAAATCATGGCTCTTTTTCGTAGTTAATATAATTAATATCTTCTATTTTTATAAATCTTTTCTTATAAAACTTTTATAATTGTTCAAATAATAATATCAAAATTAGATATGAGTTTTTTTGGACTATTATGAAAGAATTTATTATTTTTTGAATAATGAAAAATAATGATTTCTTTAAAAAATAATTTCTTTTCTTTAAAAAGTACTATAATTATTTTAATTTAATCTAAATGTGACATAAATCATATTTATTAAGATATAATATAATTAATTTCATTTTAATCAGCATTATACATATTTTTGGGATAAGTGCATTTTTGGGCTTCAATACACATTATTCTAAAAACTATATTCTATCAAGTTTTACAAATTTTTCATAAAATATATTTATCACACAGATATATTGAATCATATAAAATTGATACCATATTTCAAATCTTGAGGTTAAAATTTGGTAAAAATGTATTTTATATTTTCATTATGAATAGATATCATGATAAATTTATAACCTCAATAAAGTTGAAGTGGGTAACACTGAAAAAAACTATAGGGAAAGACCCGAAAATATCACAAACTATAACACCAAAAGATTTTATGATATATTTATTTTCAAATAAATTTTATTTCATTGATATATTTTGATACATTAAATAACGAGTTTAAAATAACTGTGATATACAAATGAAATATTTTTTTTTAATGTGATAGTTATATCCTTATCGTTGGATTTGAAGGTATGAATATGACTAACTATATTATTAATACACTATTTTTATATAGGTATAAAATAAATTCATTTTTTATCAAGTGAAAATAATAATCATTTGAATGAAAAAGATATATTTTTTAAAAAAAATATCTTTGTGCATGTAATTTGTTTTATATTTGAATAATTAAATTAATCACTATTTTTGAATGATTTTAACCATATTTATATATTATATATTCAATAAAATGTTGCAAAATTTATATAATATTTTTTAGGCATGACATAAGATAATATATCAAGGTTCAAGTTAAGAAATATATTTTTCTATAAATGGTTTTCATATCCTTTTTTGCACTTATTAAAAAATTTATTTTTTCTATTTGTAGAAATATAATAATTAAAAATGAATTCTATATTTTAAATTTGGAAGTTTATATTTGGTAAATATTTACCTATTATTTTTTATCCAATTTAAAACTAACCATAATAAATTTAGGACACCATAGTAAGGGTAAAACTTGTAAAATTAGGTTAAGACTTCAGGATAAGTCTTTAAATTTCTATAGCCATTTTCATTAGCCAATTGGATGAGTAAATATTGGTCATTTCCATCTAATTATAATTATTTTTCTACTTTTTCATCCTTATTTATTTATGAACATTATATTATTTTAAGAATAGAATAAATAAAACTATCACACTCTTGACTTTAATAACTCAAAATTTTATTATAGGGATAAAACGTGGGTATGTTTGGTTCGAAATGGTTGTTTAAAATATTAATTATTTTTATAAAGGTTATTTATTTCTATTTTTATTAATTTCATATTTACAATAAATATCCACCCAACACCATCATAGTATTTATAAAATTAATATATAATTTATATAAATGATTTTGAAATTATTAAAAGTGATAAAATTTGGGTGAATGATTGTTTTACATGAATTTTAAAGATTAATATAGCATATTATTTATATATTAATGGTTTATATTCTAAATTCATCTTTGTATAGTTATATTTAAATTCAAAATAAATGAAAAGTGTTAAAATGGCATTAGTGATATTTTTTGAAAATTAATATTTTATTAATTAATGAATATCACAATATTATTAAAATAGGAAATGTATGATGATAATTTGTCTAAAATTTCATTCATTTCCCAATTAACAGAAAATTTTTAAATTATAAGAAAAATTATAAAAATTTATTATTAAAAATTTTATTACCATGGTTATGATTAAAATTTGTTAACCAAGTGGAGAATCTAAAAGATAATTTTTAAAAATAAATAGAAAACAGTATTAATTTAATTTTTTGATGATATTTCCAACATATTCTATTTTTCTTAAAATATAAATCTATTTTAATGAATTTTTATTGATAAGGACTTAATGATATTTTCATATTTTTATTAATTACAAATGTGTAATTTCCCTCAATAATAAAAGGACACCCCTTATCTCTATTATTTACACAACTTTTAGACAAATATATCATAAAAACCATAAAACAATCCCTCCCCAACAACATAAAATTATTTTTTAGGTTTTTTTCTTCCCATAAAACCATCCATATGGGTTTTAAGGGTATATGTAAAGGTTTTCATTCAAAGAAGACGTAATCACCTTAACCAGTTACTTAGTTTTTTCATATAATTTTCCCTCCAATAAATATATGGTAATTATAATAAAAATAATAACTTAAGTAACATAAATATAATAAAGTGTTATAGGTATTTTGATACCACCATTATCCACACTCATTTCTATTAAATTAAAAATGATAATGTTACTCGTGCATATATGTAGACTACCACCCCCATGAAGCGATGTGATTTATCTTTCATTTCCTATTCAAATGGATAGTAATATGGATATATTTAATAAATATATATTATATATATTAAATAATAATTACTCAGAAAATTTTAATTATTAATTTCCTTTGTTTCTTTCTATCCATTGTAAACTGAAAACATCATTCACGCGTATATAAATCTTATCATCAACGTGAATGATGTAATTAATCTTTGCCTCTATATCTTTTTGGTATGAATTTAATTATCTATATAATAAATTTATATGATATCTATATTATTATTATCATTATGTAGATGGTGGAAACAAGATAAATTTATGAGTACCAGAAATACCCAATTCAAATTCGTATGAAGTATGAAAGAGTTAACACCCGAAAATGATGATTTTAAAAAGAAATTGATAATAAGTGAATGAAAAAATGTTATAAGATGATCATAAGTGATATTACTAGTATTCACTTGAATAAAAAATATATATATAATTAATTTTGTTTTATTATATAGAAGGTTAATGTTCCTTTAAAGAAATTTAAACTCAAGGTAATCAATTTATATTATAACATCATGTTTATCATGATTCATTATGATTATGTTTCTAATGACTAAATTTTATGATATATCCATTAATAAACTGATTAAATCATTAAAAATATTGTTAACTATTGATATTCTATGTTCTCTTTTCACATTCCCCTCCTCATGAACTCTAGAGACCAAAAGAATGTTTTGATGTAAAAATGGATTTATTTCTCTCTTCATTCGAAAGTCAATTTTCATCCATATCCATATTTAAAAATAAAAAATTTAATTAATGTTTTAATTTTTATCAAAATATTATTTTAAATTGATTTTTACCCTTGAATAATGTTTTTAAAAATGGTATAAATCCAATTGTTTTTCATTTTCTAAATGCGGTATTTTTACTTTTTTTGGTAATGTGAATGGAATATTTGTTTCAATGTATAAGGAATGAATAGAATTTTATAATTTCATGGAAAAATAAATGATTATATAATTACATTATAAATATACCACGGTTATTCGCCAATAAAATGTATTCCATAATAACGGGTATATTTATATATTTTAATATGTGTCCTAAAAATTAAAAAGGTATTTTCCTCAAGAAATATTCATGTTATTTTTTAAAGGACAATTTAATCTATGATAAAATTATTTGATATTACTTATGATTTATTGGATATACGACCAAATAATTCCATTTTTATTTTTTACCTATATGTATAATAGTTATGGTGATGACATATCAATGAGACCTATTTTATTTTCCAGATGTAAAGTTATATTGAAGGTTTTTATGATATTATAGAAATATATGAATGAATTTATAATTTTGTGGTGGGTGGGCCAATAATTATTTATCCCCCTAATGACATAGTTAAATATTAATTAGATTAATATGTATATGGGAGTTTATCCCAACCCCAAAATAAGAGGTTACAAGGGATGTTATCCGAATCACAACACAAGAGGGTTAATATGATGTTATCCTAAAGACGAAATATATACATATGGGATTATCCAAGTAAAAAATTGATACAAATGTCTTTATGGGTATCCATAAAATATGATATATATCATTATGGTTATTTAACACTTTATTCCATTCTTTGATGACATGATCTTATTTGAATTTTATGTTTTCATGGCTTATGTTCTATGATTCCTTTTTGATTCATGCCTTTTGAACTGAAAAATTTTATTCCATGATTAAATTGATTATTAATATCTCCCATATCTACCCTTTTGTTTCATTAGAGCAGACTCTTTATTATGTTTCTATTTACCCATTTTGTGTTGAAAATAATTCAGTATGATATATCTAAGAAGGATTATAGTTATAGAGAATATTTTCCAAATTTATGTAGATCTGTTATGACTTAATTATTTAATTTCTAGGTTTACAAATATATTATACCTATATATTTCTATCATGTTTCAAAATTTTTTTTATTAAATATTCCACTAAAGTGATGAAATATTTTTGTATGAAATGATCGGGCCATAATAGTTGGTTTCCTTAAGAAAATATGATGAAAGAAAATTAATGAGAACCCTTAGGGTAATCATAAGTATATTATATCATTAAATATTATATAAAATAAAAGTTTTTAGTTTTTCTAGTAAAAGAACCATTTATTGATATTTAAAGTGGATTTGGTTATGGAATATAAGCATCTAGTGGTAATAACCCTAAAAGGAGTTGTTTGAGTATATATTATATATATCATTAGTTACTAGTGAGTGTGCTCTTATTATTCATCTATTTTTACACTCTTTGGGGATATACATTGGGTTTTTCCAATTTTATTTACCAACCACTATTAAGTATTTCAGTAGATAATTACGATTTATGACCTATGTTAAACTAATACGCTTGTATTTGGAAAATAACATGTCATTATTGATATATAATGTAAATTAATTTTCATTATTATTTTGTTTCCCATTGTGATTATTTTTTTCAGTTTATGTTCTTGTTTTTAGTCATTGTCTAAAACACAAAGGAAGTGTGTTAGTTATGAATGTGAAGGGAATGGAAATTACTTTCCTTCATAATTACCAAAGGTTAGGTGATTTTGAATTAAACATATCATTTCAATGTTTACAAAATTTTTCTCAATCCATGAATCATGTTGGGCATCCAAATGAGAAATGGAGGTAACAACATTCTGATGAGTCCTTCATAAAGAAACCTTCACCATATATTAGTTGATATTCTAATCCAACAGTTTATCAAAAATATATTGGTACCACTAAAAAAATATTTTCTATTATCTAGTGTTTGGATCATTTAAAATTTAATTTTGATATATATCACTCGGAAGGTGAAGTAGATCAATGGTGGACTCTTATCAAGAACATAATTAATTGTTATGAAATTTACTCCTTGTAATGGTATGATTTTTGAAGTCTATTTTTATTATATACTTCCCTTTTATTCATCATATGAAAATGAATATTGAATTAATTGAGAAAAGAAATAAGGATTGTGAATCCATTTTTATATATGGGGAAACTTTGAAGACATTTGAGGTACTCTTAATGTATTATCTCTGAACCAGAATATAGGATTGGTAAATTATTCAGTGGCTTAAACCAAGCCTTTGCAGGGAGTTATCCATTTGGGGATTCATTATTTATAAATAAATTTTTCTATTTACTATGAAGGTCGAAATATAGAATCGATTAACCGTTCAGTATCATTGTTCTGATAAGAAATGAAAGATTTTATTCAATTGTGTTGGTAATAATAAAATAATGGAGTGGAATAATATGAGCCGTCTATTATTCTTGATGTGATGAAGGAGACAAGGGGGAAATTTTATTAAGGGGACTAGTAAATTATTATTATGTGTTGAATGTAAGGTTAATTTGTAATGAAAAGGGATTCTAATGGGAATAATTTGTATTATAATGCTGAAAAAAGCACCCCATAATTCTCCACCCAAACTCTAGTGATTCAAATACAATGTGTATGGTTGTGATTATAACTAGTTCCCAACCCTAATCATTATTGGTGATGATCGATGTCAATGAAATTGTAAACCAATAGAAAAATAGGAATCTCCTTTGATCACTATAACTGATGTGGTGTACGATAATGTCATGGATAGAGGTAAACATACCATAGAATCTAGTGATATTAATTTCTTATTTGATTGTAAATATAACCACTCTTTTATATTAGTTCAATTTTTTATGGTTATCACAATACAAACAAAATTATTAGATATTGAATGAGATTTTATAACCCATAACATTATGATTATCCCATCTCTAGGATATAATTCTTCTCTGGTTGAGGTTTTTGGAAATATGCTTCCTATAAATCTCATTATTATCCCTCTTATTGAATTTGATCTTATATTAGAAATAGATTTGAATTCGTTACATAAATAGAAAATAAATTAATCAGAAAGTGATGTCATGTTTGATATTATAAATAAATATTTGATCCTCTATTTGTAATATGATATATAGAAACCTCTAATGGAAATTGTATCCATCATATGGTTCTTTATTCCTATTCAAAAATCTTATTTATCTCTAATGGTTGGAGAGAAACTCAACATCAATGATATACCTATTGTACATAAGTTTGTTGATGTCTTTCCAAAATAGCTTCATGGTATCCCACCGAATCATGATATTGGTTTTTAAATATAATTAATTCTTAGTTCTATACCAATTTCAATGACTCCATATATAGTGGACTCGATTTAGTATGATGAATTGAAGAAGAAACATCAAGATAATCTGGGCATGCGATTCATTAGGGAAAAATTCACATTGGGGTGTTACAATTCTTTTTTTAGGAAGATAATGGACCAATGCTAATCTGTATCGATTATCAAGAACATAATAAGATCACCATCACGTACAAGTATCATCTAACCCATATTTATGACTTGTTTGATCAACTATATAGAGAACAACTATTTTCAACATTGGAATTAACTATAGATATCATCAATTAAGGGTCAAGAAGAAGGATATACCTAATACAATATTTTATAAAATGTATGTACACTATTAATTTATAGTGATTCTATTTGGTCTTACTAATTCCCCTTCTATCTTCTTGGATTTAATGAATAGAGTCTTTAGAGATTATTTGATTAGTTTTTTATAATCATTTTAGAAGATATTAATATATATTCCAAGAGAAAGGAATATCTTGAATATCACATGATAATTATAATGTTGTCTCTATGATGAATAATTTGTATCAATAATTAGTATGTGTGATATTTTTCTAAAAAAATTTATTTCTCGTTTATATACACTCAAACAAGGGTATATTATTGGATCAAGCAAAGGTGAAATTTATAAAAAATTATCCCAAACCAAACACTATGATTGAGATCTATATTTTTATTGGTTTTAATGGATATTATCAATTCATTGAGGAAAATTTATCATAACTATCTAATTCACTAACCATGTAAACTCTAAATGGATCCATTTTCTTTTGGATAGAATAATTTGTGGAAAATTTCGTGGAATTGAAGAGGTGGTAAGTCAATGTACCCATTCTTACACTACCCTATGGTAGAGATGGCATTGTGATCTATAGTAATACATTAAATAATGGATTGGATAGTGTACTCATGTAGAAATATATGGTTATATCATATGTCTCACTCTAATTTAAAGTTCATGAGAGGAAGTAATCAACTCATTATTTTAATTTAGAAACTATAATTTTTGAATTAAATATATTGGGAAATTATCTTTGTAGAACAAGGTGTGATATATATACTGATCATACATTTTTAAAGTATATACTTACTCAATAAGTGATAAATTTGTACAATATAAGATTCTCATAGTTTCTTAATATTATAATTACTCAATAAATTACAACCATTTTAAAGAGAGGAAGGTGTTAAATACCATGAGTCAAACGGTTCATACAATATTATTTATGATTAGGATGAAAAATAACCAATATTTCTAAATATTCAAATAATGGATCTATAATTATTTAAGGGAGTTAATAAATAATTTCTTTTTCAAATGATTGTTCAATTATCTATCCTTGTGAAAATGAAAGATGTGTTGAAAAAGATATGGAACTATAAAATATGTTTAGAAGTGTTCTTGAGTTAAACCTTGATTTTGATGGAATGATATGTTTTATTAAATATGTATGTGTTTTTTCCATACTATAATTGGAGAAGGAGCTATTGGATAAGGCCTATAGATGATCAATCACTATTCATCTAAGAAGTATAAAGATGTATAAATATCTGAAAGAGTATTTTCAGTGGGAAAACATGGAGAGAGATATTATAGAGTATGTATCTAAATATTTGGCATGTCAAAATATTAAGGTTGATAGACAGAATTCCAAGGGGACGTTAAAACCATTTCGCAAACAATAATGGAAATTAGAAAACCATACCATGTATTTTTTCATCAAACTCTATAAAATTTATAAAATCTATAATAGTATTTTGGTTGTAGTAGTTCTCAATAAGAATATAGCACACTTCATTAATATTATAAAATATTTATATCTTCATCCTATTTTGAAAATATGCATTACATATGTGGTATGGTTCAAGGAGTAAAACATTCTACTATATTTGATCGACATGTCAGGTTAACCAGGATGTTCTGAAAAAGTCCTCAGCATGATCTAGATATAGAATGTTTAGTTAATATCATACATATAATATTTATATATATCGTCATTTTTAGATATCCATTCAATCCTTATATGATATTTTGATATCTTGTAAAATTTATTTCCAAGTTCATTGGGATCTATAACTTTCTCTATTTGAGTTTTCCTAAAAATATTTCTTTCACTAATGAATTTATAAGGAACCATATAATGTTTTATATGATCAAATGTGTAAACATATATAATTATAGAATGAAGTTGTAGAAATAAATAAATTGGTACCATATCTTATTTAGGAAATGGTACATAAATGCAGATCTATTCAGAAATATGTGAAAGCAACTCTGTGATAATAGAAAATTTATGCATGTAACCATCAGTGAAATTTAGAATGCAGTGGTGGTGAAATTGTCTTTCTATTAATTTCTATATAGAATAAGGTAATTATATTCTAAAAGAATTTAATTATGATCCCCATTTATATTGGTCCCTTTTAGATTATTGATTGCATAACGAGATAGCATAAATATTTCCAGTTCCATCAAACCTCTCTCAATTTGATGATTTGTTCTATGTACCCCTCCTTAGAAAGTACATACCAGTTTCATCTCATGTTATAAAATCATAGGTCATAGAACTGAAGCATAATTTTCATTCAATAGAAACTAGTATATATCATGGATCGTTGAGGTCTAGTGCTATGTAAAAATAATACACACTATGATAATTTTTTAAATGGAATAATAAATTCAAAGATGCAAGACAAGAACCTGAGGATGTGATAAAAAAAGATATCCACATTTGACTATATCATAGTTATTTAATTTCAATGGAAAATCATTTCAATGGGGGTAGAATTTAACTGATCAATATTTTATGATATATTTCTTTTCAAATAAATTTAATTTCATCGATAACATCTGATTCACACTACACTATGTTTAAACATACAATATCTTATTATTGACATATTATTATTTATTGTGATAGATTTCACCTAGCTGTTAGAATGAAAGGTATTAATAGTAATAAATAAATTTTAAAAACTTTATGATTTATACATATATAAAATGAATTCATTTTTCATAAAATAAAAATAAAAATCATTTGAAATTAAAAGAGATGATTTAAAAAAACTATTTTTATACTTGTAATGTGATTTTTTCATGTCTCGGTTTTTGTTTTCATATTTAGTTTACATTTATTTATATGTATTAGCTTTTCTATTGGGAACTGGGTGTGAATGTTCTAATTTCTTGTGGTAATTTAATATTTTTTATTTTTTTAGATTTTTTCCCTTGGGTTTCTTTTCTTTTTATGGAGTAAGATAAATTTTTTTGGGTAAACAACAGCTGTTGCACAGTGGTCGCACCATTTATAAAACCATTCACCCTTACCTAGGTAACCATGTGGTTATTTTAAATTTTTTTGATAGTGGAGAAACATGGGGTAAGTTCATGGTTTATAAGCTGTGCAGGTTTACTCTTAATCATGTTCCTTTTGGGTAGTAAGGGTCACACAGTTCCTGCACGGTTTGGTAAAATATGCTAGAAAAATATATGACATCTCCATGTATTTAAATATGTGAAAACAAACTTTTTTCCCCATAGTATTTTACCACAAATCTCCCATTCCCGCCTCTTTTGACCTCTTCAGCCCTAGGTGCCTCTTCCCTAACCTTGGCTCCCATAGATCTCCTTTTTCCTGGTGGATTTTAGGTGATTTATCCAAGATTCTTCAAGTAAGTTTTATTTCTTTATAATTTCACATATTTTCTTGGGGCTCTGTTATTGTTTCTTGGGGTTTCATATTTTCATAGGGTTGGGTAAGCTATTTAGGAATGAATATTTATTTCTAGGGTTCAATCTTGATGTTTTTAGTTCAATGTTTCCTTGATAAAGTCTTTTCGTGGTATGGTTGATGATTCAAATCATTTTTCAAAAAGATTTAATTGAGGGTTAGGTGGATCCATGCTCGAAAATTTTTATATTCTTTTGATATTTTTTTATTTGGATTCATAAATATGATATATGTTTTAATTTTATGGTGTGGAATATATTTTTGCAATTTTTTGGAATGAATATATGATGAAGTAAGATTTTTAAAAGGAAAATGGATAATAACTATATATGATCTATTATGCTTTTTCTTGGATGTTTTCTTAATTACATGAATTGATATAATTTTTATCAAGATAAATTGAGGTGTGAATGTGTTGATATTGGATTTTCAAAGAAAAATGAATTATTTTGGTTTGTTGTCTTTTACTATAAACCTTAAAATGTGTTGTGAAAATTGTGGGAATTTTGATAAGCATGTATTAGAAAGATAAAATAGCTTCTATGTTATTATGAAAGGATATAATACCATTAAAATTATTAAATTAATTATGTTTTTTCATGGAATTTTTATAAATGGGTTTCTTGTATTATGAAAGTACTATGAAAAGTATTTTCAAACTGTTTTATTGTCTGTAAAATAGAATGTTGTTTGTTTATATAAAATTGTGGTTTCTATTAGTTGATAATTGAGAATGGTGATTTGTGTAACATGTGTAATGATGGATTGAGCATAAGGGAATCCTAGGTACCAATGTTGGAAAGCTATAATTAGTACTCTAGTTATTTGGAAGTCATATGCCCATAATCTTATTGTGATTTGACACGAGTTGATTTGGAGGTGTTAAGGACCGAATTCATATAGCATGATTGATGATGACAACACTAACAAAACTATAATGATTATTGGAGACTACTAAAATTTCAGATATATTCCTCTCTAGTGTCTTGTGAAAGATGACATTGTGGGTTATGGTTTTTATACCATGTTTCATTTAGGTATGAGATTTTTTTAGATCCACTTATGCTAGCTACTCTTAGGAATTCAATCATGGTGCTCTATTGTGACAAGATGATTTTTATGTCCTGTTTCCATCCATTGAAATATGGTGTACATTTTGTGTGATTTATTTTGAATCAATTCTATTGAGAATGGTTTTTATAGAAAAAAAATTTTCATTAAGAAATGGTTTTATTAAAATGTTTTCTTGAAAATGATTTAATGAATATTGTACAAATGTGAATTCTAATCTTTCTATTAATTTTGTATCATAGAATATTTTCTTTTCAGTGGTAACCTACATGGTTTTAGAACACATCAAACAGACCCCATTAGGTATATATAGACATTGTTACATATGACCCATGTAAGAGAACGATTTGTCAGGGTGATAGTGGTGGATCTAGGTTTATTTATTTTCCCCTTGTTTCTTGTATCAGTGGGGGTGGATGGAGGAGGAAGCTCATCTTGTTTCTGGTAGGGTTTTTGGATAGTGTCACTATTATTTTTCTATTGAAGTCCTTTTAGGGTTTCTTAATGTTTTAGACATTAAATCTAGAAATTTTAGTACCGTTCTTTTCAACAGCAATTTATTTATGTATTGTTTATTTCCTTTGGTTATTTTCTCTCATAAAAAAGGGGTAAATAATTCCAATTATATATTTTTGATAACCAGAAACGTGTTTCTTGCCTTTGGGGATTGGTAACACCCTTCAGTCCGTTCCACGGACTAGTTTGAGTTTTCTATTGGATGATAACCCATCTAGATTCATGACAAAATGGTATTAGAGGTGGTCACACATTTTTTGAGACATGTTATTTGGGGAAGAGTATGGGTAAAATAAACCTTGGAGTCTCAGGTCTTGAGGATCTAGTTAAGAGTAGGGTTTCTAGCTGTCACACCTTTTGAAGGGACTCAAGTCACCATGGGGAGTTAGGTTTTATCTAGATTACTTAGTTCCTATGAATGTTTTGAGTTTGGAAAATGAAAAGGGAGTTGGGATAGTGGTATTAGTGAGATTATATGTCTTGGATTGGTATGTGGATTCTAAGACATGGCTCTATAATACTCTTTGTGATAGTCGTGTGATTGGAGTATAGATTCCCACCATATTATTATTTCACCATCGACACTATTTTCCCTTTCTGAATTGTCTTGTGTATATTTGGGCTCTATAAATTGTATTAAAATCCTAATTTTGAAATTTTTAAAACTAGATTTTAAATTGTAAATGGTTATGTTTTGGGAAGTTGTAAACTGATTTTTTGGGATCAATTGATCTAATCATTAGAAAATTGGATTTTTATAAAATTATTTTGATTAAATGCGGATGAGTTTATCATTATTGGTTATTAATATTAAAACATGTGGTTTATTGGAATTGGTTTTTTTTGGAAAATATGAACTATCTCAAGAAGGGATTTATTGATATTTTTCTAATTGGATTTTTTGAGTTTTCAAAAAAGTTTTGAATTCGATGAGATGTTTTGGATTCATGTGTGGAGTTTGAATATGGATTTTTTATTTTTGAATTTGTGATTTTTTAATTTTTTAGTATTTCTTTTCAACTGTAAGTGTATTACGAAGTTTAAACTATGATTCAAATGTTTTGTATTCAAATGTCGTTATGTTTTTTTCTAACATTTGATATTTCCATGATTGACCACTTTCATGGTTATGTGTATAAAAGATGATGAGTGTCGTATTTGGAATAATAAAATGCATGTGTGAGGCTCCACATAATATCATTGGTGAAGTGCAACCCACCAGACATGGTTTGTTTTCGAATGTAATTTGAATAGATTGTGTCATGTTTTGAAAACCAGTAGTTATTGGGTGTGTCTCCTTATGATTTTGGAATTTTTTAGGTGAGGTGCTTTGATCGTGACAACTCTTCATGTTCTAATGGTATTTCAAGTTTGAGATATTATCAATGAACTGGTGTTGAGATAATGGTTAGTGAGTTTTTTTGAAAAATGTTTTGTGAAGCCCCCAATTTGGTTCCCTTTTTTGTGTTCAGGGATTCTTTGTGGTGTGATTTGGTTGATGGGTTAGTATAGTTATGTTATCATTTTCCTTTTTGGATGGTTTACACACCCAGACGATTTGATGGGCATTCAAAGTGTGTCCCTAGGCTGTTCCCCGTTAGAAGACCCTCCTATTGGCTAATATATTGGCTTTCCTATTGAGTTTCAGAAATCATATCATCCTCTATGTTATGGACAATAGGATCCACTCGTAGTCAAATAATGGATTCTGAAAATATAAAAATTTGATTCCGTTAGTTTCTTGAATATCTAAATATTAAGTTCACTATAGTTTTTCATGAAATTCTCATGGTTTGATTTAGTTTTCTTTTAATGTGGGGAGGCATGTAGTTTGTGTTGAAGTTGTGTTTAGAAAGAATGTTTGACGTATCCAAACATTCAATGGTCTCAAAAAGATATAAAGGTAGTGTTGTAAAAGAGGTGTAGAATTGGCTAGAAGTTGTTGGTGTTGGTTTTAGGATTTAAGAGGCTTCTCGATCTTTCATTGCCTTCTTTTGGGCGTACGAACATGTTGTGTCACTAGTGTGGAATATATTGTAATAAGGAGTTTTCTAGTCGTAATACCATAATACCTTCTCTTTTAGTGGATTTCTAGGTCACTTGAAATAACTATGTTTGTATGTTCCTCGGATGCATCATGGATACAGGTATATCTCACCAAAAATACTCCTTCTTGTCTATAGTAGCAAGGCACTATTTGGGGCTCAATTTGATGTCCCTACTTATGTGTGCTTCTTATTTTATAGTGGTTATTTCTAGTGGTGATTCTTGGTGATGAATTGTTTTGGAAAGAAATGTAATAGTGGGATTATGAATATTTTGAGAAATTCCTTTTTAATGGAAGCCTGTTATTCTTTTGGAAATAAAGAATTTCTCTATTCTAAATGGAGGTGTATTCCATGTGTTATTTTTCCCTGTTGCATTATGTTAGGATGAAAGGGGATGAATCATTTTGGTCCCCTAAATCCATATCTTGGTGATTTTCCTTGTTGAGGTGAGGGGAGTTATATGGGGTGTTGTGTTTTCTTGGACTTTCCTGGATTATAGTGTGGATACATGTGACACTACAAGAAGTTGTTATGATTGGGGATTGTCAGCTCTTGACTGTGAGGCATGAGATGGTTCCGACATTTGGGCTCCATCCGTATGCCCCAGAATGATGCTAGAACATAGACAGGAATCACAGGGGATGTGAGGGACCATGATCTATCTTTTTTTCTCCGAATATTTATTGAATTCTATTTAAGTTTCATGTTGTAGTTTCTTCAAAATATAAAGTTACCCTTTATAGAAAGGGCATTGTGGATTCATTTTTTCAGTGTGGTCATTATGGTCTGAGAATTATTCATTAGTTGTATGGAGTAATGTTGGTCTTGTTTTATTAACATTCTAGTGGCTAAGATTAATGATTCGGTTACCAGTTTGGTTATCCTTGCGTAGTTGGCCTTTGTGAAATAGTTTCGGTATTAGCATGTCTTGTGGGAGGGTTTTTCTATCGTCAATGGAGTGGTTTTGTTGAAACTTGTTTGTTAGTCTATGTGGTATGTTACTATGTTGGCCCATGATGGTTTTTCAATATCAGTCTATTTCTGTTGGTTAATTTTGTTGTTTCTTATGGTGGGGAGACCCACTATAGGTCTCGTTGAAATTTCATCTTAGGTAAAATAAATCTATTTTGTTTCTTAATGTGGGGAGACTGTTCAGGGGTCCTTGTGTCTATAATAAAGTTTATTTTCTAGTGTATAGTTTGTAGTGTCTCGTATTACTTAGATTTCTCTAATTTCATGATCATAAATTGTGTAAACATTGGGGTTTGAGTTCACCTTATGGTTTTTTGAATTAAGGTTTTGAAAGTGTTTTCCGAGAAGTGGTTTGGTTTGTTTGTTCATTTTCGATATGATATAAGGGTTTATTTTGGTAATGATGGGAGTGTAATTTTCTTGAGATGTTTTATTATGTGTTGTGATATATCATTTTATTTTGATCAATAAATTAGAGGTGTTTGGTGGGGAGTCTATTCTTGACCCCTCAAGACAAATTTGTGAATTTATGTTTTCTTTTGTACTATTCTTGTATCTCCTTGTTTGATTTTTTCCTGTAATTTTATGAATATATGGGGAAGATCCATTTTTTTTAATCAAACCTTGTTGATAATTTCCATGGGTATAAGGTATTATGGTTGGGAGATTTATTACACTCGAGTTTTTCTTTACATCTATAGTTCTTGTTCATTTATGGGTCTCAATTTTTCTCTCTAGAAGTAGGTGTGTAAAGTATACATTTTTTAGGTAATTATTTATTTATTTATTGTCTATATTTTTAACCTTCTATTTCCTTTTTGTTTTTTTGGAGAAGATTTGAGTTTTTGGGCTAACAGAATGTGCCACATGGTTGGTGAATAATTTGGAAAACCATATAGCCATTTCAAATTTATTTGGAAGTGGCTAACCACATGGTTTTTAAGCCCTAGAAATTAAGAGTGATATATGTTCCTTTAGTTAATTAAGGGCTAATGGTTACCATATAGTTTGGTAAACCGTGTGCGAAAACTATTTGACTTGTCTAGGTCATTAAAAATGTAAAAATGACCTTTGTTTCCTCTCAGGATTTAACCACAAATCCCACCTAGCTTACTCCTTTCAACCTCTCTTAACCTAGAAACCTCCTCCCCCTCTATTTTATCCCTTGGATCTCTATTTATTTTGTAGATTTGGTGTAATTTAATCAATATTGTTTAAGAAAGTTCCATTTCTTCATGATTTCCTATCTTTTCTTAGGTTTCTCTTCTTCTTTCATGGGTTTTCATATTTCTAGTTGTTTGGGTGACCTATTTAGGATTGAATATGGATTTTTGGGGTTTTATATTAATTTTTTATCCATCATGACCTTCTACAGTCTTGTGGTGGTGAGGTTGAGGTTTCAAATCATTTTCAGAAATGTTTCAAGTGAGAGGTAAGAGGTTGCATTGTCCAACATTTTTATATGGTTTTGATATGGTTGTTTGGATTTATAAACATGTTCTATAGATTTATTGTGTGGTGGAAAATATATTTTTTTGAATTTTTTGTGTGAATATATGATGAATGTTTAGTTTTTTAAGAAAAATGGTTAATAAGTGTATGTTATTATTTATGGTATTTCATGGAAGTTTTATATAATTATGTAAAGGGTTTGAAATGTGCCTTCAAGGGTGTTTGAGGTGAAAATGTTTTCGAATTTTTTTTCAAATGAAAATAAATTATTATTCTTTGTTTTATTTTTTGTGAACCCTTAAATGTATTGCGAAAATTGTGAAAATAATGAGAAGCATGTTTTAAAAACGATAACATTTCATCCATGTTGTTGATAAAGGGGATTAGCCAGTGGAAATGATTAAAATAATTGGGTTTTTTCTTTAAATGTTTCTAAATGGTTTTGATGGTTGATCCAGGTTGTCTGTATCTCCCATTGTTGCAGGTGTTAGTGGTAGTGTCTTTATTATGATGCTCCTCTCATTGCGTGGAGATTTTTGGGATTGTTCCACTGTTCCCTTTTCAATGTAGTCTTTTTTGTGTTTTTTAGATTTATAACCATTTAATATGGGAATTATTGTACAATGTTTGGTTATTATTATTCACTTATTTCTTCTATATTTTTATTGGTTACTTATGCTTATAAAAATGTGTGAAATAATTACCATTATGTATTGTTTATACTTAGGAATGTGTTTACATCCAGTGGGGCTTATGAATTCCTTTAGTTCCGTTCCATATTCCTATTTAGTTGTCGGGTTATATGGCACCCAAACTATGTTCGTGACAGTTTTTACCTTAATAAATTAAATTATTCAATATGGTTGAATAATCATAATGAAATATAAATCTTATATATTCAATAAAATATTAAAATTTATATAATAATTTTCTAATAAAGAGATAATAGTGTATGTAAAGTTTTATACTTTAAATGTATTTTATAAAAAATGTATTTCGTCATTTTTTATGCCCAAATCAAAAAATAAATTTCTAATATGTATAAAAATTAAATCATCAAAAATATATTCTATAATTGTAATTATGAGTTTTACATTTGGTAAATATTCTTCTTTTATTTTTGTTCAATATGAAGAGTAACTGCAATATGTTTTTGTCGCCTCAATAACAGTAAAATGGAAAATTTTGGGTTAAAACATTGGGACAAGGCTTTAAAATTTATGTAATGCTTTCCATTATCCTATTTTATGAGTTTAATTCAGATATTTCCATCCAATAATTTAATATATGGTAACTTGGTGACATTCTTCTAGGATTATGACCTTTATAATAATTTTAAAAAAGAATAAATATAAAATATCACTCTTTTGATTTTAATAGCTCTAAATTGTTATTATAATTATTAAATGAGGATATATTTGAATGTAAATGTTAATTTTAAGTCTTAATTATCTATTTTTATCATGGTAAAAAAATTAATT
The DNA here is from genome assembly GCA_963277665.1 of Viscum album. Lineage (NCBI taxonomy): Eukaryota > Viridiplantae > Streptophyta > Magnoliopsida > Santalales > Viscaceae > Viscum > Viscum album. Next base: position 686,149,128 of record OY728119.1, on the reverse strand, counting down.
CTTTGTTATTGGATTATTTTCTTAACTTCTCACGAATCCCTGACACAATATTTATATAATTAATTTAAATTTTATACAAATTATTTTAGAAAATTTAAAAGTAAAAAAAATATTGGTTAAATTATATTTTTCAACTAATTAGATTTATGAACATAGTATATTATGTACGTTTTATTGATTATTATAAAAATTCTTACTTTTTGGAGCATTTAATGTCAAATTAAATGAAGTGTGATGAATGACATTACTAGTATTTTATGTAAAATAATATTTTATTAATTTTTTCTAAATCATAAAAATAACGATATAGAAAAAATAATATTATAATTGTTTGAAATGTTTTTAATTTTTTCATTTTGAAGAAATTTTTTACCTTATAAGTAAAGTTATAACCCTTAAATATTAAGAAAAATCATTACAATATCAAGATTAAGATTGGTTAACTAAGGGGTTAAAGAAAACAATAAGGTATAAAATGAACTATAAACTTGTATAAGATTCATGTTATGATGGTATTTTGACCTCATATTATTTTTATTTGAATATCTATCTACTTTTAATAATTTAGTTTGAGAACGACTTCATTAAAATTTAATATTTTAAGTAATTCCATGTGTGTTTCTTCCCTCCCATATAAAGGAAACCCCTTCTCTATTTTCAATACTCCCCTTTGAGAAATAAATATTATAAAAACGCTGATAAAATACCTCTCCCATATCAATATCTAGGTTCTATAGCTTCATTTCATCTGAAAAGATTAATCCCAGGCTCTTTAAGAGGTGGTCCAACGTAGTTATTTTAAAGAAGAGGTAATCTTCAAAACCGATCACTTTCTTTTTTATTTCATATTTTATCTACTATAAATATTTAGTATTTATCATAAAATAAAATATTTATTATCTCCAATATACTGAATTTTTATTATTATTGTAAAGCCACCATTATCCACCCTCTTTTATACCAAATGTAAAATGATATGTCACTCGTGCATTTGTGTGGACTACCAACTCCAAGAAGCGTTGCAATTCATTTGTTGTTTCTAAATTGAATGTATGGTAAAAATAAAATATTTTATAAATATATATTATATATTAATGATTATATAAATTTAAATATTATTTAAATTCCAATCATTTCATCCGTTAAAAAGAAAAAAAATGTGTTCTCGTATATGTATAACTTACTGTCTCCATAAACGGTGTAATTCATTTTTTATCTCCATACTTTTTGAATAAATATATATATTTATAAATACACAAATAATATATATGATATTTATATAATTATTAAAGTTATTTAGATGATGTAATTGTGATCAATGTTCATGTTCCTGATATATCAAACTGAAATTCTTGTGAAAAATGAAATAATTTACCACCACAAACGATGATTTTAATAATTAATTGTGAATAATTGGGTGTTAGAATGTAATAAGACGAAAATATATGATATCATAATTATTTAAATTACTCTTTAATATAATTATAATAATTTTTAAATTTATTATAAAGGAGGTTACAGTACCTTCTAATAAAGTTGAACTTGGTGTAAGGGTTTTACATTATAATATATTCATTTATTGAGACTGTATATGATTATGTTTGATGATTAATTTTTATAAAATATATCTTAATAGACATATTAATATTCTTCTACTATCATTATTTCTAGATATTTCATTTTTTTCCTTTTATTTTACTCTTTTTAAGTGCTCAATATACCAAATGAATAAATTTAATAAAAAAAGAAATTTTTTATCTCTTTGTTAGAAAATCTATTTACATATATGCAGATGTTTTCTAAAACTGATTCTATGTTTTTTTTAGAATTTTACAATGTCTTATTAAATTAATTTCAACTAAGTTTAATATTTTACAATATGTTTTAAAAATAATCTCCTTATTTTTTTCATAATAAGGTACTTTTTACATTTTACTGAAAATGTGAATGGAATATTGGTTTTAACATACATGACATGAACATGATATCCCACCATCATGAACAAAAAATCATTTAAATATTTTGTTACAAGTTTACAAGTTTATTTCCAAAAACAAAATTTCCCATAATATTTGTGAAATTGTTTTATCTGAATATGTGATTTAAACTTTAAAACAGTTTGTTCCTTAATATGTGTTTCATCAATATTTTAAAGGATAAATTCTTCTATGAAAACATCATTTGATGTTAATTATTATTTATTTGGTATATTATCCAAAAATACCATATTTATTCTTTATCTAGATGGTTTTTTTATAATTATGAAATATTGATAAACACAATTTTCTTTTCAATTTTTAATGTTATGTTGAATGTGATATTTCCCAAGAAGAATAATTGTATCACTAAGAGGGGGATGAATTAGTGATATATTTTTCTTTTTTGGTTCTTATTTTTGAAATAAAACTCACTTCTTATTAAAGAGTTATCACTTTTTTGAACAAAACAATCACACATAGAACTGAACAAAATAATTTACAAGGCTAACTACTCAAATAGAGTAGCTATGTCTTTGGTATGGTTTGGAAACAATCCAATACCACATAATCTACTAGAAATCCATCCATTTATATGGATACCAAAATTATTATATTTTCCTACTTTTTGTAATGTTAACTCGATAAAATAGTGCATGTTATTCAAGAAGAAACAAATGATGTCATTAAAATTTGTCAAACAAATTAATAAACATTCACTATTGGATTTAAAATAGTTAATTTTAATTCATTATGAACTTTTAAAAATATAATCTTCAAAAAAATTCATCAGATTCCAACCCAAAAACAAGTTAAAACTTCTCTACATTTGTAATGATTCTCTATCTGATACCTCGGTTTGATTCCCAAACCTGATTTCTCTATAGAATAATATGTTTATTCTATAATACAACTAAAAATATATAAACATCTCTTGTCTCATTCTAGAAACCTCAGTCTGAATGCCCTATTTGATGGCCTAGTCCAATCTTTGAAACATAGAATATGATCTTTTATCATCTTCATCTGTTCCAAAAACCAATGTAAATAAATCTCAATTAAAAACCGTTTCTCTATCAAAATTTAAAGAACTCTTACTTATCTCTTCACCCATGAATAGTACATTTGGACAAATGTACAATTAATATCATCCTCTTATAGGTGTACTAAAAATGGTTTAGGTTGGAATCTAAAAAATCGTCCAACTTAATCAAATTTACAGAATATTAAATTTTCATAAATATATTAAATAAAAAATTGAATTATATTTTAATTCCTAACTCTTTTAATTAAATATGGATATTTCTAGAATAATATCACAACTTTAGATTTCTTCAGACTTTCTATACATTATTTTTTCTGATTGTAATTTTGATTCTGATTTCTATATTGTGATGAAGAAATATGTATAACAAAATATTATTCATAAAATTTATTCTCAACAACTGAAATACAAAAAAATCATTATGATTCTTCAAACCAACTAATAGATATATACTTTTAAACCATTATATATTGACATTAGTTTAATATAAACATGGTCACAATATCTAAATTCTCATGAAATTCCATACTAACACCTCTACCTGAGCTTCAAAATTCTTAAAAATAATTCCAAACCCCCATTGAAAATACTTTTACAAAACTATTCAAACAAATGACCACTTATTATTTTCCTAAAATGGATGAACTGTTGTTTGATAAATTTTAGCATCTGATTAATTTTATCAGTTTCATCCTACACCCAGGGAATTGATCCATATTTTATAACGATGGATTTATGTCTCCTCCATTGTGATAGTTGGAAGCACATATACTTCGATGACTCTTGGCCCTTTGAAAACATATCTGTGTTATTATTTCCTTTAGGATGAACATGAAAAAAACAGTTCAATATTAATGGAAATGGTTGATATAATAAATTATTGATCTTTGATCCAGTTTTATATTGGTCGCAACTAACTCCACTTATTTTGTTTTTCATTTGTCCCAAAAAAATCCAATTACTGGTCTTATTTAAAAAAATCTACCTTTGATTCCCTTTTGTAACCATCATTGCATTTTATGATCCGTGTCAATAATGTACTGATGAACAGATCCAAATTTAATCTAATGGATAGGTGTTATTAGAAACTTATTTCCTTTCGAACATATTACATTTAATATTTGAATATTTTTTATTTTTGTTTTGATTAAAAACTAGAATCTTCATCTTCCCATGTTTCAAACAAAACATCATATCATTCAAACAATTTTGTGTCTCATTCATTTCCAACTAATAAAATGAAACCGAAAATATATAACTTCACAAAAAAATTTCTTCCAAAATATTTTACATGTATTGCCATTTTTTAATCATTTTTAGAACATTTATGATCGACAACGCATAATCTGACTTACGTTGGGATGTATTGTAAATTATCATCCTTATGGTGACTTCTTTCATTCCACAATCAGATTGACATCACTTATTTTCTCCAATTATTTCATAAGGCTTGCATAAAAACTTTTATAGAAAACTTATTATTTAAGATAAATCTATGATAAGAAAAGAATCACCAATTTACATTGGATCCATTCATAATCTGATAAATTTTCTCTCTATGATCAAAACATTAATTCTGGGCCCAAGGTGAGTCTAGTGACCATTTTCCCCTAGAAAGATGCTTCTTAATCAGATGAAAATTATTAATCATCTGGTATCATATATTTTGATTATTATTGTGAGTCTAATATTAAACAATTAACAATTGAATTTATCTCTTTCTTCTTTAACAATAAAATACAACACTTTAAAGAAAAAAGTTCTTCTAGATTCCAAAAACAACTCTTAAAATATTGGTCCCCAAAATCACCCCCTTTATATATTGTTTTCAGCCATGGTTTATAAATAAATAAAATATATAATCTCACGCAAAAATTTACATATCAATATTTCTAATATTACATGTGCTATCACATTAATGGAAATTAATACCATTGACAGTAAAACCATTGCATCCATAAGTAATCACTCAAGAAACATATTGAACTTTTATTTATATCTTTCCTCACTTCTAACAAATACCTATAAAAAATTTTCTTATAACAACTCCATAAAAGTTTAAGGATATATCACACACTAAAAATATTATTTCATCACTTACGCACAACTCCCCCTATATAAATGCCTCTTTAAGTGTCTTAACACATTTGAATTGATATATTTATGAAATATTTATCCCCCTTGAAAACAATATATAAAATAATATGAGAGAGGGGACAATAAATAAATTCCTCAACCATGATGAGAAAGAGGTGGTACACACATGTTCAAACATAGTTTATAAAAGGATTCCATTATTAATAGTTTTTTGAAAACTTCTCAACTTGTTTTGATGTAGGAATATACTTCAGCATCAAAACATTCTTATCCACATTCTACTTGATGAAGTGGGATTTTATGTCAATATTTTCTTAGGAGAATATTGTACTTAGTTTCTTATAAGGTTGATGAATCTTTGATTATCACAACCCAAGAGAAAGGGTAACTTCACGTCAATAATTATGACTTCCAACTAAGCCTTCATTCATATAATATAGGTAGCATATTTAGTGGTAGCAACGTACTTAACTTCATTAATGATAAGACTTAAAAAACTTTTGTTTACTTCTGTGAAAAATAACACATCTTTTTCTAGATAAAAAACTACACCTAATGTAGATCTTCTATAATCAACATTTCCTACCAAATTAGTATATATGAATAACCAATCAAGCCAATACTCTATGAGATATGATACCAGATTCCAAATTCTTTTGTTCCCTTTATATATATATATGAATTATTTTTACCCCCAATACATGTGATTATTTTTGGGAACTCTAAAATGTAACACTAAGGTATCAACAAAAACAATGTTAAATCTTAAGGCAGTGAAATACAACTAACTTCCAATCAGCTTATAAAACTCTTTATGTTCAACATACTTAACTAGTATATATTTAGTCAACTTGGTTCCCACTAAAATTATTTTGGAAACTTGTTTATAATTTTTCATTTATAAATATTTTTTCCAATTCAATATCATAATATTCTTAGGAAAGAAACATGTGATCCTTATTTTGTGAGATTTATAACCCAATATAGTATATAACTTCACTTGGAATAGATATATCAAATAACATTTTCATGTATTCCGTAAACATTTTACATTTTATTTCATCATTCCCAAGAAATATAATTTCATCAACATAAAAAATTACAATAAGGGAAATTTTTTGATATGCATTAATGTACAAATTATTATCAACACTTACTTTTTTTAAAACTAATTATTCTTAATTAGGTGTATAATTTTAAATTCCATTCCCTCGTAGATTTTTTTAGCCCAAAAATAATTTAATAAACTTCCATACATAACTTTCATCTTTCTCAACAACAAAACAACATGGTTTTTCAATATAAACATCATCTTCAGGTTCTTCATTCATAAATTCTAACATCACATCCATCTAAAATATTTTTTACTTCATTGTGATGAAAAAGAAATAAATATTGTGATTGTTTCAAAACATTCCACAACATAAAAAGTATCATCAAAATCAATTCCCTCAATCTATGAGTAACCATTTCACACTAATATTAATTTTTTCACATCACTTCAACATATTCCTTCATCTGGTTATAGAAAACCCACATTGTTCCAATAAATTTTTTTATTGAAAATAAGTATAAGATCCCATGTATCATTCTTTAAATCTGATCAAACTCTTTATTCATATATTGAACCCATTCTGGATGATAAAAACCTTCATTGTAATCTTTTGGCTCAACTTTTGAATATAAAGATGTTCGTGGAATAACTTGTTTTACTTCTTGTTTTAACATTTTGATGTTGATCTCTAATAATGTGTTGAGATTTCACTTTCTTCCTTATACATGGGTGATATATTTGAGATTCTTCCTCATCCCTAAAAATATATGAGTCCAATTATTCTTCCATAATTATATTACCATAATTAACATCCATATCATGATTCTCATAAAAATAATACATTCTATTTGTCTTCTTCATTAGCATGAGTTTTTTAACATCATCCTCGTCATTATCAAAAAAATTCACATCGACAGACTCAGCTAGTCATCCAAGATCTTTTTTGAAACATTTGTATCCTTTTTTTCTATAAAATATCTAGGAGAAACTTTATTTTAACCTCTAATATCAAGCATTCCAAGGTTTCACCCATATTATTTTTTATGTATAGACTCCCAAAAACTCATAATTTTTTCAAAATCATATTTTTTTCATAAAACATTTCAAATGGAGTATTATTTGAACTTTAATTTTAAAAACATTAGTTTTTGAATTTTCCATGTACTCTTCAGGTATTTCCTCTAAAAGTAATAATATATACCATTTTAATGTTGTATAGTAAGCCCCATTTTAACCATATTTATATTTTTCCTTTCAAAAACAACATTTTGTTGAGAATTTTATGTCATAATGAACTCATTTTATTTATATGATTATCAAGATTACTTTCAAACTCTTCATTTTTTTTATTCACCACCATTTTATTTTCTCATATTCATCCATGAAACCCCATATTCTATCTCATTTTTTCCTAAAAAAATAAAAATAAATTAGAGCATCTCACAAATGATTCATATACATAACATATCTAATGTGATTAAAGTCATCAAATAAAGTAATGAAGTAATATTATCAATTTCTATATATTTTTTATCATTTTCCCATAGATATGAGAATGAGTAAGCTTTAAGGGTTATTTGAACAAATTTCAACTCTCTAATGCATAGAGTTTTTAATAATTCCATTCTAAAAAATTATAAAATTCCAATCTATTCTTCTTGACATATCTAGAATACCAAAAATATTTTATCTCTTTGATAAATTACTCATCTTTATCTAAAACATGTCTCCCAACCTTTTATGACACAATTTATTCTCTTCCACTATGCCAAAGTAACATGTGTTTTGAATCCAACCTAATTGGAAAAAAAATTCCTTTTTTTACATTGGCTTCTTGTAACTTTCATCTTATTTTCCTCTCTTCTAAAAAAACATATCATTTATAAAAAATCATTGTTTAAATAATCAAAAATCTTTCAAACACTATTATATAGTGTTTTATCCAATCAAAAAACTAATCATTCTTAGATTTCAACTTTTTCGTCCCTAATGATTGTTGATCCAAATAATTTGACTCCAACAGATTCATCAATTAAAAAGATAACTTTCAATTTTTAAAGTCTTTAAATTGCATAAATAATTTGAAGTCTCATATCATAATATTTAACATCCATTATCCAAGATCTATGTTCATTATCCTTTGGTTGCTTTGATAGTAGTTTCAGCAACAAGAGCTTTTTATATCCCTTTATTTATCTTGACATCTGTCTTCTAAGAATTATTAAAAACATTTGGTTCTTACATTAATAAAACAAGGAATATTATTGCAATGTGTCGAGGTATCTCACATATTTCACTAATAGATTCTATATTTTTTAAACTATTTTTAACTTTTACACTAACCCTCTTAGGTTTTTTCAAAAAAAATACATCTCATAAATCTTATTTTGAGAGTATTGACTCCTTAAATTATTCCTTCTCGAATTTTCGGAAATAGTTATTTTATTTTTTATTAAACCAACACATATTTTTCATATGAACAAGTACACAATAATACTAGTAGTGTCCATAGAAAAAATATTTTCTTCTAGAATTTTCATACTATCAGGAGTTTTGAGCATGTTTCATAAAAACCTTGTTCTCTTTCTTATCAGAACATTGTTGACCTCAAAACATTAATTTATCAATTAGAGTCTTCATTTTCATCTTGGTTTTCTTTTTAGTTATATCCAAACAAGAAATAATAATAAAAATTAGTCTCAATTTTTTTTTGGAAACTTCTGATTTCTCTACTTTTTTTCCAACATACATTACTTTCCCATATTTCTTTTTCTTATAAACCGTTTCATATTTTTTCTGAACTTTTGAAGGTAAATTTTGATCCTTCTCAGGTTTAATCATTCCATATATTTCACTGACTTCCAAAATGAATTTATTGAAACATTTAACTTGTTGTTCAACTTTAGAAAAAAATTGGAATGTTCCAACTCATCCAATTATTCTTTCAACATAACTTCCATATATTCATTATGATTCTTTTCATTCATAATATATTTCTTCAAATCATCAATATCTTCTATCAATATAAAATTATCATCTTGAAAACATTCATTATTAGTTATTCAATAGTATTCATTTTTCAACTTCTTATTTCTTTCAAAAGCCTCCAAATCATTCTTAGGAATTCTATTAATTATTCTTTATGATGAAATTATAATTTTGTTTCATGTTCTTCAAAAGTTTTACTTCATATTTTTTACTTATTTAATATTTTAATAAAAATACTACCTCCATAATTCTCAATATACTTTTCATATTCATATTTACTCTCATATTCATCTTAATCATTAGATAAGAGACTTCCCCTTTTGGATTTATAAAATTTTATATTCTTCAATTTTGAATAAGATTTAGCCTTATAACCCAATCTCTTCCTAGATATTCTAATCATTATTTCAACTTAATAATTATCCAGTACAATCTATCTTTAAGGAAACTTTTAGCAAATCCCCCAACATATACACATTCAAAACATATCAAGGGATGTTTCTATTTATATTCACCTATATCTAAATTTAAATTTTTTGAAAATAAGGATAAAAATTCATATATATTTTTATATACCAGATTTTATAAATCTGAATTGTCAGTTTCTTCTTCAAGTATTTTCTTAGGAATATATTTCTTAGTAGCCTTGAAAGCTATTTCTCATCCACCTTTTTCTGTACCTTTAAAATAATTATCGCTTATAATTTCCTAATTAAGGAATGTTCTATGAAAATCATCCAACTAAAATTTTTCAAGATCCTTATATTCTAAAGATTGAAATTTGGAATCAAAATTTTAAATAATAATTTTCAAAATCTTTTCAAAAATATTTGAAACTTGTTAATTTTCACCAGGACATATAATATAGCTAAAAATTTTATTCACTATTATAAATAATTAACCAATAGATTCACACTCACCCACATTATATCATTATACTTAATCCTCCATATGTTTTAACCTTTCCTTATTAACTTTTTTATTGGCATTATAAATGTTCTTCAGCTTATCCAAGGTATATTTGGAAGTAGAAACACATTTACCTTGGGAAACAAACTTTTCTAAAGTTATGAGAGTAAAGAATTATTTTCCATTTCATCATTCTAATGATACTTATTATCAATATATATAAGCTGAACATTTTTATAAATTGGAAGAAATTCATCTATTATAGCTTCAAGAACATCATAATCAAGAGAAATAAGATAAAGAAACATTATATATTTCCCGATATGATTATTCTTACCATTATGGACAAGAATCCCCTTACTATCACACAATTCAGATTCTCCATCTCAAATTATCTTAATAAATATCAAAAAATAGTTAATGAAGGGAACCTTTTCAATGATATAAATTGAGATTTTTTCTGGAAGGATATATTTATCCCTATATGGACTACTGTGTGAATTAGAAAAAAATATTTAAATTCCATTCACTATAAAATTCCGTTCACCTCTTGTTAAAGAGTTATCAGTTTATTAAAAAAACAATCATACATCCATAGGAACAAAAGAATTTACATGGTCCGCTACTCAACAAGAGTAAATACATCCTTGTCTTATTTTGGAAACATTGCAGTTCTACACAATCCATTAGAAAAAAATAATTTTGAGTGGATACAAAAATTATGGGTTACCCTTATAGTTGTGTTTTACTATGATCAACACAAAATTTCATGTACTACCATTATCACAAAATTATGTAATACACATTTTTATAACAAGTTAAGAAACACTCACAAATTTCATCAAAATGTGTTTTTGTGCTACCTTTTAAACATAAAAAATTTAATATTCAAAAAAATTATTCATTACCCTACCTAAAATAAGTTAATAACATCATTGGACCTCTTTGTGATACTCATTCTAACACCCAGTTTATATTTCAAAGCTAAATTTCTCAGCCTAATAATATAATTCTTCCAGAATAACACTAAAATAATTCATAACTACTTTTATCTCAGTGTAGAAACAACTGTCTGAATTCCTTGTCTGATGGATCATTTGGATTTGAAAAAATCATAATTTGATCTTACTTATTCTTCTTCTCTCATGGAAAATATTTATAAATATATATCAACCCTAAAACATCTTATTTATAGAAATATTTAGTTCTATGTTCTATCTCTTCACCCATTAAAATTATAAGTTTCATAAAGTACAGTTCACTCTCTTACTTTGATAGGTGCACCAAATATGTTTTAGGAAGGAACCCCAAAGGTTTTCTTACATAACCGAATTTACCAAATATTAAATTTTAAATTATATCTTAGAAACATATTTGAGTTATTCATCACTTCACAACAATTTTTATTCCTTATCAGACCATCTCGAATCTTCTCACAACATCATCTTAGTTCATAGTTTCAAAATACTCTTCAGTCTGATTTTGATTTCAATTATGATTTCTTTAACACAATGATGACATATGTATTGTATAATATTATTAATTATGGTTTTCCACACCAAATTAATAAAAAACAACTCATTATAATTCTATGAAATAATAGATGGATATAGACATTGAAATGATTCTGTAATGCCTCTATTTTTCTATAAACCTGGTCTCTACATTTATAGATTTATACACTTCCTAAAAAACACTACTACACCAGATTCAATATATTAAAACATATTTCCATAACCCCATTGAATACACTTTTATAAAACATTTCAAAAAAATCTCTACTTATTCTTTTCCTTTGACAAATGATTCTACATCAAATGAAATTCTGTTTCTGATTACTTTTTCAGTGTCAGCCTACTCCTGATGGATCGGTCACTATCTTATACGGATGGATTAGTGTCACCTCTATTCCAATAGTTGGAAAAAAAATTCTTTTAATGAAAATTTAAAAATTTGAAAACATATCAGAGTTCATCATTCTTTCATGACCCACATGAACATAAACAATTTAATCTGGATGAAAATGTTTGGCAATATTGTTGATTGATATCTGATCCCATTTTTCATTTATCCCACATTAATACACTTATTTTATTTTTCATTGGTCCTAATAAAATAAATTTACTGATATTATTCAACAATATTTTCTACCATTGATTCCATTTTGAAACCATCCATGTTTCTGATGATCAGTGTCAAGATTTCTCTGAAGATCGGTGGCACGCCGTGTCTTATGGGCTGGTGTCAATAGAAAATGAATTACTTATCCAAATAATCCTTCATATATTTGTATCTCTTGAATTATTAGACTCACAAAAACCATCATCTTATTCTTCTCATGTTTTGAACATAATTTTATTGTCCTTAAACAATTCTGCATCTTGTGATCTTCACATCGATGATCTCATAGCAGAAATCATGGACTTCAAAAACAATATCCTTCCAAAAACATATAATTGTATCATTAATTCATCATGACTTTAAGATTTTTTAATATCTCAAAATATTCATCTAAATTACATTAGGTAAGTATTTTAACTTCTCATCCTTTCAGGTAATTCTTATATTCCTCAATCATATTTACAACACTTGTTCGATCACTTAATTTAAAAATTATTGTATCACAAGTTTACCAAAAAAAATACTTATAAGAATCCCAAGATATAAAATTCACCATCATATTTATATTGGATTCATTCATAATTTTATTCACATCCTTATTGCGATAAAAACATTCATTTCAATCCCATGGTATGTCCAATGAACCATTTCTCCCCAAAAGCTTCTTCTTAATCCGAATTACTTTCTTAGAAATCTTGAATCTGATCATCTGATTAAAATTTTGAATATGATCATCAACAATTACAAATTTAACTGACTTCCTTCTTCTATGAAAACAAAATACAACACTTTTCAGCACAAACATCCTATAACTTCAAAAAACAACTTCTTAAAAATATGTTCCCAAACAAATTTTTTAATTATATTGTAGAATTCATATTAGTGGATTTATTATTTTAGGATTAGTGTTCCTAGAATTATATATCCCTCCAATTCATTGGGAAATAATTAATCTGTTCAATGGTAACATTTTAGGTTATTCCATTCCTGAAAGAAGAGGGTATATAGGAGGTAAACCAAGCGCAAAACAAGATGTTACATATATGGTTTTCCCAAAATTGAATTAAGTATGGAGGAAAATTACCCCAATACTAAACTTTTATGAATGTATTAGTAGTATAATTTTATAATATCTTAATTATTATGATTATTTTCCACTTAATAACTATTTTATTACATGGTCTTTTGTTAATCCAATATTTTTAGGGCTCATCCTCTTCGATTCCTTTATTATTCATGTCTTATAATGTTCTTATATTTATACCCTAATTTAAAATAATGATTTATGATATTTGGGGAATGACTTTCAAGTGTAAATATAATGTTATAATACCCTTATTTCATCATATCCTTATGTTGTTAATGATATCTCAGTTTACCATTACTAAGAATCTATGCTCACTATTTCTTATGTTTCATATCCCATGGTTGTGAAGGAATGTATTAAGTATAATATATATAAAAAGGGATAATGTTTTGAATAAATAAGTGGAATATTATGTTTATATCTAATGAAAGATTTATTTTATGTACCATATTTCCCAAATTTAATAAACATATACTGTTCTGGCGTTGATCAAAATGTTGTGTATTGTATATTCATTTAGAAACATCTAATATTTATGTATGAAAAGATTATGTCTCTATAAAAACACTTACCCAATTCCTATTGGATACGTGGAGTTATTTAATATTAATATATGTCTCTGAAATATAGAAAATTGATTCCATTTGACTTTGATAATGACATAAATATTATTTAATTTAAGTATAAAAACAAAAGTTAACTTCCTCTATTTTAATAAACATTAATAATTTATCACAAGGATTAAAAAAATTATATGTGGAAAAAAAATAGTTACATTTAGAATGAATATATTAAGTTTATTATAGTAATTATGTTTTTAAATTTTATAACTGATAAAATTACCTATGACACTTACACATCACGGATCCAGATCTTGTACATAGTGATAAAATATCCATGTAAGTAGAATTAAAAGTATTAAATTTCATGTATTTTAGATAATTGTGGTTATTAGATATTTTTATGGATCTACATAAAAGTTAACTAAGGTTTTAAAATATTATAATGAAATTCCAAAACGTTATCGTAGTGTATAAAGGAAATTTTTGTGGAATACAGAAAAAAATATATTTTTTCTAAGATACATTATATTTTATAATACTATCAAAAATATATATATGATATATAAATTTTAGAACCTTATGGAAATACTAACTTATGAAAATATACTATAAAAATCCAAAAACAATAATTCAAAAAATATAAATTATAATTTACATCCTCATAAATATGAAAATCATTTCTAGTAAAGACGAAATGCATGCACAACACTGGAAAAGTAAAATTTGGTTTCCTAATGTTAATAATTTAGAACACAAAAGTATTTTTATGGATTTTTTATTCAATGTAATGTATGATTTATGATTTGGATTTATATTTAAGAACATTCAAGTTATATAACTAGAATACTTTCCAAATTTTGGTGAAATGCTTTCCCAAGGTGCAAAAAGTTCAAATAACAAATTAAATATGTTGTCATATCAATGTGAAAATATATTCCTTATGAATGAATTTAAGTTATAAAATTTATATATAATAAATATTCTTATGTTAACAGTTCATTTTTTATTTTAAAAAATATTAAAATTGTCTAAAACACTTACGTCGTAATGGTGCGACATAGATTAAAATAACAAAAGAGTTAAATAAATAATGTATATAATATAAAAATGAAAATATTTTGATTATATTGAGTATCCCACTAATTTTAGAGATATTTAGAAATTATAGGTGATTATAGAAGAGATTATAATATAAATCAACAGTTTTCTTGATGTTTTTAAAGTCAAGTATTGTGAATTGTGAAAAAAAAGACCTTAAATAGTATTAAATGTAAAAATAACATTAAAAATAGTAATAAATTCATAAAAACAATTATATCTACTCATATAGATATAAATTATCAATAATATCTTTATTTTTCCTTATTTCATCCACTTTGCATTTTTAGAATTACCTTTGTGACCCTTAATGATTGAAAAATTTTGAAAACACCTTGGATTCTTTCTTTTAAAAAGTGTATCACTCCAATATTTTTTTCCTAAATAAAATTTGAGTTTTATATAATATATCATCCAAAAAAACTTCTTTACGTTTCAATTCCCATTCTCCCTAAACACTGGAATCAAAATAAATCTCTCATACAATGAACATAACATCAATTGATGGGAGGCGACATGAAGAAAATGGTAAGGGTTTCTTAAATAAATCTTCTTTCATTGGGTTATATCACTTATTTCATAATTATATAATTCAAAGGTTATGTGTAAAACTAAATTTTACTCAATTTTTTAGTATTTACACTTATTTATTATTGATATTAATTTGTTAAAAAAAATTCTTTAATTGATTAATTCTCTATATAATGATATGATATTTATAAGTTTTATTCATCTCCAATTTTCCTTCTTTGGGAAATATGTTTTTATTATGTGCATATTATATTTTTTGAGGTGTATATACTTCCCACATTAAATATTATATAATTAGTCTCCTTAATTTATATATATTTAATGTTTTTTTGAATATATTCATTTATGGGGCTTACGATTCAAATGTTTCCACAGTGGTAAGGGGTTTATGTTTAAATCTCATTTTAATCTTGACTATTAATGATCAAATTCCCATTGAGAAAATTATATGACCATTATATGATAAACACCATATGTTTTTATTATACTATATACATTTCTATAATTTTTATATTTGGGTACTTTATATTTCTCTATGTTACACAAAATGGTATACATTTATTTTAACAAAAGGTGGACATATAATCCCTCTTCCATTTAAAAAAATGGATTACATATTTTGGTTATATAAAATACTTTGAATATTATTTTCAATACTATTATATGATTATTTAAAGTAATTTTTTTTCCATTTTCCATTTTTTATTAAAATTTATAAAAGTAATATTCATGTCCTTTTCCAAAAGATACACTTTTTACCAAAACATTTGAATGGAGTCATTAATTTAACATGCACTTTACTAATGTATTTACCACTTTATTGATTACCCTTTATTTTGAGGTTTCAACTGAAATTTTCCATTGTATTTTTTAAAGAATTATTTTCCCTAATATATTAAAAATTGTTTTTTTAAAATAAGACATTTAAAAATGAAAAGGGTGTCTTCCTTAATCAATGTTCTGGTGAAATTTTAAAAATATTTTCATCTATTCTAATATGATTTAATGAATATTATCATTTATTGAAGTTAGACTATAATGATATCATCCACCATATTTATCTATAATTATTATGATAAATTTGATTAGGGAAAGTATTTATATTCTGTATTTATGTTCTTCCATTATAGATAGTTTTCTTAAATTAAGGATTATTAGTTAAGCTATATAATCCATTCATTTATTGAATGATTTAGACTTATTAAGTGATTGTTGGGGCCTAGAATTACATAGCCCCTCAATGCATCTATAGTAATTCAGAGACAAAATAGGTTGTATATTTTCTGAGACCTTACTAATTGATGTAATATATCTGAGTATGCGCACTTGAGGGTATTTTTATCATTTCTTGTCATGAGGCCTCGATATTAAGTTTAATATGTTTTAATTTCTTCCTTTACTAATTATACAAGAAGTTTTTGATGTCTTTGTAATTATTCAAAATGTTATGTAATATACAGATACGTTTCAAGATCATGTGATTATTTTTATATCATTATTTGACCATGATTTATTCCTATCATATTATTCATGCATTGTGACACCCTGAATCCTATTACCCAGAGGCACTAGTTATCTAACTACATTTTCATAAGAAGAAGTAATTGTATCCAAAATAAATTGATAGTTTAATAGTTTTCAGAGTCAATATACATAAATGATACTCACAATACCTATGAAAAAATGAAATATTATATAATAATTATTGAGAGAGATATGTTATTTATCTATTAATTATATTATTTAGTTTATTGACCCATTATTACCATCGTAGGGAAAGGGAAACATAATAAATGGTGATATATGATTCTTTGTAAGGGAAACCGTAAGACCAAAGGTTTCACCGAGTAAACAAAACATTATTCATATTGATAATGAAAATAATAATAATGAATTCCATATATCTAATACCATAAATTGGACTAAAATCATGAAAAAATATAACAATATAAATTATCACAAGGATAATAATAACTATTTTCTTAATGATTGAATGCATAAAGTCATACCTCATAATCTTTTTGTTAGAGCCATGTTCCAAGGAAACATAAATGAATATGTATCTATTACATTTAATAAAAAACTAATTTGAATCATGAGACCTACAGATGAATCAAGGGACTATTTGAGACCATTTCCATCACCTACTATGTACATTTCATTCATCATATGAATGGGTGAAACATAATCAATGTAAACATTAATATTGAAAAATAGCATAAAAAATGTCAATATTTCCCCAATAAATATACATAATCATAATACATACAGATTAATATATTGAATGATATAATAATATTAAACCGATATAAATACATAATATTCACCAAAAATTTTATATATATGAATATAATATAAAAAATATCACTATATTTTTTCTATCAATAAATACACATTTTTTAAATAACTAATTCAAAATAAAATCACTTCTCAAATAATGAGGAAGATTTTTTATTTTAAGGGTAAAAATTAAATTCATTAATTAATCTTCAAACTAATTGTTGGGAATAATTGTGATAAATTTTTGTTATTTCATATAAGTTAAGAAAACATTTCATTTATACTTTTAAAAAATTTTCAAAAGCACCTCATTCAATAAAATGATTATAACATTCATTTTAAGCCAATTTTTTTTTAAAAACACAAGGATAAATTAATTTAATAAATATTTTATGAATAATAAAAATATTATTTTACATATTTTATTGAAAATATGGACATGGAAGGGAAATTATCCCATCCTTGTAGAAAAATAAGGTCAGTTTTCTTTAAAAACCTTATTTCACTATCTTGAGTACTGAAATAGATGAAAATAAAGTGAAACATTTTCATATATATAAATAAATATAGAATAAAAATATATATTTTTAAATATATAAATATCAAATAATTATCCTTGTAGAAACATAAACATAAACAACCCCAAATAATGATGTGATTGTAAAACCAACCATTACATAATGTTTGACATGTGTTGTGAGTACTTCTAGACTCCAATTTAATAATTTAAATTTAATAAAATTTTATTATATAAAAATATAAATACTTATAATATCATATATTATCAAATCATTATATTTTATTTCTAATTTATTATTAATTTTTTATTAAATTTGTCATTTTCAGATGTTAAATATATCATTTATCATGTAAGTTTTACTTTGTATTTTTGGTCCTTATACTCTAGTCATGGATCTATTAGATGTAAAATTTTATTATTTATATAAATTTAAAATATATTAATTATCTATATTTTTATTTATCCATAATATGGTAAGGATGAAAAATTAATTACCCCATTCATAGAGACGGTAGGTTGTATGTATATATAAAAATTTTCTTCACTTTTGGAGGGATTGAATGAAATAATGGTGAATAGAAAGTCCCCATTATATAATATTATCATTAATATCATATATATTCATTAAATTTATCCTTTTTACCATCCATTTCAAAATAAAATTATAAATGAATCTCCTTGCTTTGTTTAGGTGGTAGTTCCCTCATACGAATAAGCAACGTTGTTTTTTTTCTGAATTATTGGACAGTAAGAAAATATATGTGATATTATAATTAAATAACTATATTAATTTAATATATAAAATATATATACCATAAATAAATAGATATATCAATCCATGGGAGTCATTGATGGATAATTAATTACATCACTTCGTGAGGCAATAGACCGCTATACACATAACTGACGGTTTTATTTTCCTCGTGATGAAAGAGAAGATTGATAAATACTATTACATAAACATATAAAAATATTATTATATGGATGATTTTTTTATTATAATATAATTTTTAATACATTATTTATGGTGGTAAATTAAGAAGTAGAAAAAGAAGGATCTTGGTGAAGGCGACTACCTTGTCTAAGAAAAACCACCATTGGATCCCTTATTAAGAACCATAGGGTAATTAATTATTGAATTCCAGAACATATATAAAATGGAAAATTATTTTTGAGAGATATTTCGGTAGGTTTAGGTTGATATAAATTGAATTATCGGTGTGAATAAGTGATTGAATGAGGTTCCCTTATATAATTGAGGCGAGTGGCACAATTTTAATTTTTCTAATTTTTACAACAATATCATGTCTCTTTCCTGAAATAATGGAACAAAAATGGGACATATTAGAGTTTTAAAATGTTTAGGGTCAAAATAAAATTAAAAATTGTGTGTTTATAAATTTTTTAGGTCATTTAAAACCTTATATTTTTATGTTAGCACCCTAGTAAACTCATTTTAACCATTACCACAATAATTGATTTTTTAATATTTTTACAATTCATTACGAACAACAATTAATATTACCTTAATAAATAATTATAATTATTATGATTTAAAATATTTAATCAATTTTATCAAATTCAATTCATATAATTAAAATAATTTAATTTTAAAATAATACCCAAAATCTTGTTGATAAATGACTTTGCAATTAAAATGTATTTTTTCATGAATAAAATGATATTAAAATAACCATATATATAATATTATTCATTATAATAATTTAAATTAAAATATTTTATTATATATTATATAAATATAATTTAAATAATTCATTATTAAGAATTATTTTAATAAATTAAAATGGAATGACATTTTTCTTTTTTTAAAAAAATTCTGAAAAAGATCCCTCTCACCTGTAAATGATCGTATGATATTTTATATCAAGTTTTTAGAAAATAAATTGTTAATTATATATATTATATCACATTATTATAAATAAATATAGTATTATTTAAATATTTTTTAAATTATTCATATTATCTTATTTCAATGGAAAAGTCCCGAAAAAAATCATTTAATGATTACATTGACCTATTAAGTTCAAAAATGATATTAATCATATAGAAATATAATTTTTTTGAAGAAACATTAAAACCTTTAGTACATTATATTATTATTAAAATTTAATTTTCATGAACTATAATTTAATCCCTTTTTACATTCTTCCCTCCTAAGGAAATTCCATCACCAAAATATTCTTGGATATTTCTTTCAAAACATACGAGGGTAGTTCCTTTTCATAATATCCCGTGGTTCCCTTAATACTTCATATATATTATTATTTATAGAAAGTAACTTTACTAGTTGAGTCATATATTTCCACAATACTTTCTCTCTAGTGTAAATAATCTAGATAGTATCCTCATAGTAAGATAGATCAAGTTCCAATTAAATTTCCTTAATGGTGAGAACATGAATTGGGTATTATATATACTCCAAAACAATGATATATAGAACACATAATGTACATTAGATAGAGTTAGATGTATTTACAATCAGTAATCAAAATATCTAATTCTATTTAAAATATCAGAAGTTCTATTGTACTTGGGGAATAATTTCTCTTTCCTATTTAACATTATAACACCCATCCATGACAAAACAATCAAGAAATCGTCATTTCCCATGTGAAATTCATAATATTTCCTTATGTTGTTATAATAACACATTTTCCTCATTTTATTAGCTTTAATATTATTCTAAATAGTCTTTACCATTTTCTAAATCTCCTCCACATGTTCTAAGCCTATATGTTTCCTTTCAACGACATCATCCTAGTAAGTTGGAATATGATATCTCTTTCCATATAGTACTTAATAATATTATATTCAAATGCATTAATGGAATCTGTTGTTATATTAAAACTCTAACAAAGCTAACAATTGATCCCACATACCATGAATGTCATGTGAGAATGACATCAACTTCTCTTGTAATGATTGAATAACTATTTTAGAACATCCATCAGTTTGATGTTGATATGTGGTTCTCAATGAAATATCATTGTTCATAACATTATCAATACATTTCTAGAATATTGATGTAAATTTCATATTATAATAAGATTTAATTGAAATATTAGCTCCATGAATCCATAAAACATCATTAATATTGTCCTATAAAAGGTGATTGAAAATTAAATGTTTTTATATAACAATAAAATTTGTATATTTTCTTAGGCGATAAAAAATCACCTATGATACATCATTCTTATTTAGATATTTTGGTAATCAATTTATAAATTCCATAGTTATTTCATCCCATTTCCATGTAAAATATCTATAGGATTCATGACTCCTCTAGGAATATTTCCCTCAATATTCATCTACTCACATACTAATAATATTGATCCATATTCTTCAATTTTCCACATCATGTGTAACCACAAAAAAAATTCCTTCAAATACCTAAACATATTAGGACAGAAAGGGTGTATAATAATACAATAATTTCTGTTTTATCTCTTGTATATATGGAACACATAGCCAAATTCCAAATATAGAACTCTATATTTATATATGAAGTATGCCAATTTCTAATCATTCATGGTTTTAATTTCATTTTGAATGTTATCATCATACTAAGAACTTTTTATCTTATCCAATAAATATGGTTTGGAAATAATTTCAAAATTAGAGATGTTCCCCTTCAATAATAATCTTGATGTTCATATTTAATATATACATGAATATACGATTGTTATCAATCCTCATTTTGTTCTTTACCCTTTTACATTTCCTTCTCAGTGCATCTGATACCTTATTTGTCTTCCTTAGGATGTAGTTTTTTGAGAAATTATAATCCTTGTGTAGTTTTAGTAATCTTTGTTTCCTCTTGTTGATAACATTCTATGAGATGATCTATTTTAGACACATCCTTCACTATAGATAAAATTATTCATATGTTCTAACAAAATAATATAGATATTGAACCATGATCATGAGTTGGATAGAATTGTTCATGAGTCCTTAAATAACTTTATTCATTATCTAAAACTTTATCATTATATATAAGGAAACAAACAATTCATTTCCTTGATGAACTATTATGTATCACAAATCCATCATTTCCTAATGATAGTATCAAAATCAAAACATTCACTAATATTAAATTCAATTAAAAAATTCATTCTTCACATTCTATTTTCCATTCTAATTTAACAAATTTACGTGTATACCTGGTTAACTGGTTAGACAATAAAGAAAAAACATAAAAAATCAATGATTGTAACCTTCCAAAACAATGAAAATATGATCCTTAATTATGATTATTGGCATAGTCCATTCAAGGATTTCATTTTTCATTATGGGATCAACTAAGATTCTGTCCATGGATAAAATATGGACAAGAAAATAAACTTTCTAAACCTATAATTCTAAAAATAAAATTTCCCATACAACTATATTCTTTTAATAGTCTCAAAAATTATTTATAATTGATTCTAAAAATTTTCAAAGATCATAGACTATGTTATGATATCATCAATAAATACCAAAATAAAATTATCAAGAGATTATTTGAATACTCCATTAATTAGATCCATAAAAATTAAGGGTGTATTTGTCCATTCAAGTGGAATTACTATAAACATGTAATATCCATACATTATATAAAATTTTTTCATTATAATATCTTCCTTATTCACTAATATTTTATGGTAACTTGTATGGGGGAAATAATTGAAAAATATTTATATCTACAAATTTTAACGAATAAGTCATAAATGAAATGAAAATGATACTTGTTCTTTATCATTAAATAATTGATTTCTATGAAGTCAATGCACATCCTTATAGATCCATATTTCTTATTAATTAAAATAACGGGGGAACCATAATTTGGAACACTATGGAGTGTAAATAATATACTAAGAAACACAACTAGTAGTTTCCTCAATAGTACTAATTCTATAATGTCTAATCAATAAGGAATATTTTATATAGATCATGCATCATGGATTAATTTAATGTAAAACATAACCTCACTATATGGAGGATGTAAAAGTAATTTCTTGGAAAATACATCAATGTATTCTTATATAATAGGAGAATAATGAATTTTAATATAACTGCATTAGAATAGTAATAAAGAAAAACATCATAAATAATTGAATAGTTTAATGGTCTTCAAATACTCTATAAATACATGATTAGAATACTACATAAGAAATATAAAAAATAATATAATAATTCTTGAGATATTGTTATTATTTGTTCTTTTAAACATCTAATTTCAATCATAGAACCCTTCTTCTTTTCTTAGGGAATGGAAAATATAATAAAGGGTGATCTTCAATGCAGGTTAAGGGAAATTTTACAACATAATAAAACAAAAAGTAAATAGAACATAAATAATATGGTCAAGATAAAAATAATAAAATATTTAATATAAATAATACCATGAAAAATTACTAAATCCATATATATATAATTGCGACATAAATAATCTCATGGATAATAATATCCAATTTCATAATGATTGAATGCATAATGTCGAACATCAAAACCATAATTTTAAGTCTTGTGATAAGAAAACATACATAATAGGTAAGGTACACTTGAAATACCAAACCTAGATTCTCTCATGAGACATACCAGTGCATTTAGGGCTATATTAGGCCCCACCCATTAGCATAATATGTTTAATTCATTCATTATACATAATGGATGGAACAAAATCATTATAAACATTTATATTGAAAAACTAGGATATGAAATTTTAATAATTCTTAATTAATAAAATTATTCATAATCCATCTCGAGTACTATAGATAATTTTATGAGAATATTACACCACTAGTATGTAATGATATTCAATGAATAATGTTGACATAGATATATATACATTAAAATTTTCACAAAAAGATTTCTTGAAGAAAATAATTTTTTAATGTTGAAATAACTTATTATAAATTTAAAAAATTCCCATGTATTAAAGGGAAAAATATCATTTGACTATAATATTAAAAAAATTTAAAATAATATTTAAATAACTGTTATGTCTTATTGTGAGGAATTCCATTTATTTTATATCAGTTAAAAACATTAATTTCACACTTTTGTATAAGGGTAAAATTTTTTATGTTTAGAAATTCAAAAGAGGGTCACCTTTAAACCATTTTGTAACAAGTAAAACGTGGGAAAATTTTATTTAATAAATATTTAGTACTCTTAAAAAATTCTTTTATACATTTTAAGGTAAGTATGAAAATGTAAGAGAAATATTCTCGATCAGGTAGATAAATAATGTATATTGTCTTTAAAAACAATATTTTTGTAACTTGAGTACTTAAATAAAGGAAAATTAATGGAAAATATGTAATATATATAAATTACCAAATATTAATAACATATATTGGTTATAATATATATTATTAAAATAATTACGCTAGTACATAATTAAAAATAAACAGTTTTGAATAATGGCGAGAATTAGAAATAAACCATTACCTCAAATCCAACATGCATTGTAAGGGATTATATACTATTTTATAATAAATTAAATTTTTATAAATATAAAAAATAAAAATACACGCATTTATTATATCATATATGATACAATAAAAAACTAATAACCATTTATCAATAATATTTTTATTAAATTCATCATTTTCGAGTGTTGACTATTTAATTTTTCATGTATCTTTGGGTTTGGTTGTTTCATTCCGTGTAAATTGATCATGGTTTGTCATATAAAAAAATTTAATAATCAGATAAATATCATATATTTTCATTATAATTATATTTAGATTTATACATAAAAGTTATAATTAGAAATAAAAATTTAACCATTCATGGAGATAGTTGGTCGTAGATATGCATGAATGTTGTTGTCACTATAGAATGGATAGAATAGAAAAAAAAATTAAAATTTAATTTGACATTTAAAAAATTATCAATATATCATATGTTTCATATATATTCATTACTCCTATCCTTTTTACCATCCATATCAAAATAATATGAGAACTAGATCTCGTCGCTTCGTAGAGGCGGTGGTCAACTTGTACGCACGAGCGGCGTTATTATTTTCCAAAAAATTGGTGTGTTAGAACGTATATTTCATATTATAATTCTTGAAGTATAATAAATTCTTATATATCATAAATAAAAAAATCCTTCAATATATCCCACCCTAAAAGGTGGTAATGGAAAATGAATAACATCGATTCACGAGGTGGTTGTTGTTCTTACGTAAGATTGATGGTTGGGTTACCCATTTGATGGAAGATGAGTTGTATCAATAATATTACATAAATATAATAACATCTCATTAAATGGTATATACTATTAATATTATATAGTAATTTTTAATATATAAAATGAGGTTGTAAAAGAAGAAGTGTGACCAAAAGTGCTTGGTGAAGACGATTACCTTTTCTTAGAAAACAATCCTTTCGATCCCATATTAAGAACCCCTAGGATGGTATATTGAAAATACCATTACTTATATATTGTTTCTAGTTAGGGTTTTCATATATTTTGAAAGTTTTTTTTGAGGAAAATGACTTGAGATTTTGGAATAATTTAGGGGATTAAGTTCCCTTTTATACATGAGGTGAGAACAACAAATGTAATTTTCCAATGTTTTACAACAATATCAATCCAATTTTATATGATAATGGCTCTGAAGTGGTTCATATTATTATTATATATGGTTTGGGTAAAAATAATATCATCCAATGGAGTTTTTATTAATTTATAAGGTCATTTTAACTAATATCATTTAAGGATAACCCACTAGTAGTCTCATTTTATCCTTATCCATGATAATTATTTTTTTAATATTTTTAATATTCATTTTGAAAAAATGATGTTCAACATAATAAAAAATATATATTATTTTTATTGAAAAATTTGATTCCATTTTATCAAATTTAATTCATAAAATTGAAAATATATAAATTAAAATAAACCGAAAAATCTGTTCGAAATATAGTTTTTTCAAAAAAAATGCATTTTTCAAAAATTAGTTAATATTATATTTATATATGACTAGTAATAAAAATTATATGAATTTAAATTCATATAGATAGATATATAATCCCTAAATATCATTTTAATCATTCATCATTAACATTTATTTTAATAAATATAAATTAATTCACGATATGTCTTTTTATAAAATAGCTTTCTAAAAATATCCATATTTACCTTCAACAAGACTTATATTTATTTCAATAAAATTTATAATTAATTAATTTCTAATCATATATATAATAATAAAATTATTATAAATAAAATTTTCAAATAGTTAAATACTAAATTTTCAATTATTCATAGAATCTTATTTTTAAGGGAAACTTTCAAAAAATCATTAAAGGATTATTTTTAATTATTAAGTAAAAAATGAATATTAATCATATAAAATTAGAATGTTTTTGGATGGAATATTAGAATTTTCATTTTATTATACTTTTTTTAAAATAGAATTTTTACTTACTATATCTGAATCTCAAGTGTTTCATGCATTATTTATTCTATGATAGTTTCCATTATATGTAATCCCTCATTTAGAATTAGATATCACCCTTGTTATATTTTACCTTTAACCATTTTTAAAATATAGGTATTAATGATTTTATACCTAAGAAACTTACTGGTTTTGAAGGACTTCCTGAGACATGATGTGGATTTTTATGAAAATTTATCTATGTAACCACACTTCTATGTAATACTTTCAAAAAATTATCTGAAAATGTAAACCTAAAAGGTATTTTGATATATAAGTGATAAAATATTTGATTCTGATGTTATATGATTTGAAGGGTTTAAGTTGGGTCACGTTTATTAGTACCAAATAGAGAAATATAAAGATTGTGTTTTATCACCAGATCTATGAGTTTAGGTTTGGAGTTGTTATACAGAATTATAAAATATTATATCTTGAAAAATATAATTATTTATGGAGGATTAAATCGAGATAATGTGAACATATTCACAAAAAATTAATGAATATCACTTTACACATGGATTGAATTCACAAAATGTAGGGACCATAAGCACAATACCTTATACTATCTTACCAGATCAACAAGATCCCCAACTAGCCACAAGTAAATATGTACATAAAAGATGAGGAATCAATAGAAAGTAGATCCAAGAAATAAAATAAATGAATCCGGGTATCCCGTGTATGCATGGGGACATCTCATGCATACTTCCATGCCTTTTGGAAGTGATATTTTAACCATAACATGAATTCCCAATGAACGTACAAATATGCATAAAATGATGAGGAACATAGAGTCTAAAATTCATGGTTTTGATTTTATTTTGACCCTAGATAAAATCCTACTTATTTGGGGAATATTTCATCAACAAAAAATGAAATATTTATAAGAAATATGAATTTTTAGGATCACATCAATGGTGGGGGAGTTATCCAGATCCTTCACATAATTACTCAATTTTTCCCCATTTTTATTTATTTTAGTACCTGTCTTTATATATATTGATATGATCACCAATTCATATATGGAAGTTGGTTTTAATTTATTTTCATTTAGTTTATTTATTGTGCTTATTTAAAATATGATCTTTCAGTGATTATATAATGCTTATGTAGATGGATTTTTCAATGTTAACAGGTCACTTTGACTAATTTAGAGGGATTGGATCCTCACACACTAACTTATGACTCTATAAACTACTTATCAGTAGAGTTATATTAGGAGTATGTTAATGAAAAAGATATACCAATGTAAATCACATTAGATAGATCATTGTTATTCTTATTGATTATTATATAAAGAGTAACACACGAGCACATAAATGATAAAAATTTTATCCAGTAAGGGTCCGACAATATGATGTTGAGAGAGAAAGTAAAATAAAAACACTCAAAATTGATAAATCATTGATATTAGTTACATGATTTAATAATCCTTATAGGTTCCTTCATTCCCATTTGAAGTGCACTGTGTTGCATTTGTTGTCAATGAGGCATGAGGTTGTCTTGGAATGAATGGAAGTCAATGAATGTCAAGATGTGAATGACAAAGGTTGTGATGGTGTTGGTGATGAAGAGAGAATGGCCATAGTACTAATATGCATGTCACTTAGGAGATTCACTAAGTGGCATAGGAGATGTGGTTGAAACATTCTCTAGTAATATCAGACGATTGTTGAGCTGCTCTTTAAGTTCCAAGAACTTGTATCACCTAGATACAATGTCACAACAATGATAGAAGACCATGCATTGTATTGACAATGCATGAGGAGATGAAAGGAGATCCATCCACAATCACTGAGTGGATGAAGTGGATTAATGAAGTCCATGCACTATCACTAAGTGCATGTGAACATGAAGATGATCCAACTTGATCTCTGATTAGATCAATGAAGTTCATTGAAGAATTTATGTGATTAAGAGCTCGGTTGATGAAGAAAGAACCTTCAATAATTTCCCCCATAAGTAATGAATATTTGTTGAGAAGGAGTGAGGAATTCAAATGAAGAAGAAGATGATAAAAAATGAGGAAGAAGGCTTCAAGTGGCATTTGGCATATGGGGATACTTTGTTTTTATACAAAGTCTTTATTCCTATACTTAGCAAAAAATAAGGCCACCAAGGAGGCCAGCCGAGGGTCATCACCCAAGGCACTTGTGGGACTCAAGGTCACCACGCCCATGGGGAACCCTCAAAGGCCAGGGCAGCATCCTTGAGGCAGGGGCGCACCCGTAGGACACCGCATGGGCGCCTGGGGAACCCCCAGAGAAGCGCGGCAGGGGGCGTGTATAAGCCCCCGAGGGCACGCGGTGGTGAATCCCGCGCACCCGAGGAAGCATAGTGGGCGCCAGTAGCGCGCCCGCAGGGAGCAGAGAGTGGGCACAGAGCGCACCCGCCGGGAGAACACGGTGCGGGGCGGCACCGTGGAGGGAGAAGTTCAACTGAGGGGTTGAGGCGGCGCTAAGGTGATAAAGCATGGAAAAACAGCGCGCCGATTCGATGTGGGACGCGGAAATTTCACCCGGGACAGATCTGAGTCGTCCATCTCATCGCGCGCTGGATCGCAGCCGCTCATCTCATCTGCCGCGCACCGCGATTTAATCCGGCCGTCCGATGTATCTCAAACGCTTGATCCGACGGCTCCCGGCTCATATCCTTCGTCGAGCCACCCCGAAGCCACCCGCGAGCTCCGTTCGAACCAGGAGACTCCCAAGAGATGTTTTCGAGCTCCCGGCTGTCTTTCTCGAAGCCGAAGGCACCATTGTGCTCGTCTCTCCATAAGGAACATATACATGCAATAAAATATGCATGCACACGTTGGATGATGAATTCGGTCGAGGCCGAGGTAAACGAAGCTGCCGAGGCCACGCAGGTTCGTGCTTTGCATGCATGGGCCTACACAGAGGCATGCACACGTTCCATGCACGTAGAGGTGAACGAAAAGGAGGAAAATAAAAAGAAGAGAGAACCTGCGTGAAACAGATGAGAAAAAAGATTTGAAAAAATCTTTAAAGAACCGAAATCTTCGGGGTTTCGAAAGATATCTCACGCGGAGGACATAGGCTTCTACTACCTATAAAAAGAGAGGCTGAACTCTCGTTTTTGCTTGCTGATCCTTTGTTGAAAAATCCGAAGTCCCGTGAGTGCTCTCTGCCTCGCCAAGAAAGAAGCCCCGTGCAAGGTATTTGCGCGGCTGAGTCCCTTGCGCGCTACTTCTTTGCGTGACAAGAAGAAGGATCCTTTTGTGCACCTCTTGCGCGAAAGAAGAATTGGGAGGTCCCTGCCCGCGTACTCGCGCGGCAGAAGGAGCCCTCACTGCCCGCAAACTTGCGCGGAAGGAGGAGCCTGCGCGGCCCTTGTGGCATGTGAACCTTGCGCGCCCTCCCTTTTAAGAAGGAAGTCGGGTTATGTTTTATACACACTTTGGATTGTGTGTGATAAGTGGAGAAGGACACATTCGGGTGTGTGTGCAAGAAGGGAAGGAAAGGCCGTAGCCTTGTGCAAACAAAGAAGACCATATCTTAGGCGTTTGTGGGTGCAAAGTGAACAAGAAGGCCGAGGTCACACTTTGTGTGAATGAAAAATTGAAGAACACACTTTTTGTGTGCAAGTGAAGTAGGCCGTATCCCTTGTGGGGTGCACACTTTGAAGAACAAAGAATATTTTGTGTGTGTGCAAAGTGAAGGAGGAAGGCTAAAGACTTACCTTAGTGGTGTGTGGGCAAAGGAATAAAAAGGCCGAACCTAGTGTGTGCACTAAGTGAAGTGTATACACTTATAAGAAGTGGAAGACTCTCACACTAAAGTATAACACACATTTATGTGTGTGTAATCAAAAGGAATTAAGTGTGTGAAGGAAGTGAGAAGGTGTGTGCTTAAAGAGACTACACCCTTTGTGGGTTTATTGCACTGAGAAGAAAAAGGGGAGTGCATGCTTGCATGCATGCACATGCACACGTGAAGAAAGCTAAATCAGGTTGTGTGCATCTGAGTTGTCCAAGACCAGAAGATCTTGAAGAATTTGAGAAGGCCATGCAGTCAGTGCATGAGGATGAAGAGTTGCCATGCACTCAGTGCATGATGTTGATGTGAAGTCAGACTGAAGTCAGACTGAAGTTAGAGATATCAGTTGTCTGAGTTTTCAGTAATTGAGAAGACCCTGATCAACAGAAGTGATCAGAAGTTGTGAGCAAGACCAACAGACCTTATCAGAGTCTGTTGAAGTTTCTTGAAGAGAGAAGCCAGGTCATCCTTAGAAGAAGGTGATAAAGCCTGAGCAAGACGAGAAGACCTGATCATCACAAGTGATCAGAGGTACAGAGCAAGGCCAGCAGTCTTTATCCCAGACTGCTGAAGATACTTGAAGAAGCTTAAAGTGAAGAAGAGCTACTCGTGCGACTCGAGGAGCCAAGAGAAGACCCTGTGGGACTCAGGGAGAAGAAGTCTTTAGTGGGATTCTGGAGCAGGCCAGTGGGACTCTGGTAAAACTGTGTGAAGCAGTATAAAGACCCTCCTGTGGGACTCAGGAGAGATACAGTGGGACTCTGTATCGACCATTGTAATACTAACAGATTATAATGGGAGAAACCATGTTGGGGCGTATAACCAACATGGCAAGGACGTAGGCCTTTGGTGTCGAACCTTGTAAATCCTTGTGTCCTGTGCCTTTATATTTACTGCATCATTCGAGGAAAGGTGAGAGATACAAGAAGAGTGGATCGAGGCATTAACCAGCCATAGAGGTTTAATTGATTAAGAATCAATTAGTAAAAAGTTTTAAAGGATCACTGATTCACCCCCTCCCCCTCTCAGTGATTCACACTGATCTGGGCACTTCAATTGGTATCAAAGGGAAGGTTACCTCTAAAAGATCCAAGTGAGTCTTTATGAAGTGCAGATTTGAGGAAATGAGTGACCAGCCTCAAATGGAGATATCTTCCAAGACTCAGAAAAATAGAAAGAAGAAACAGGCCACGAAGATGAAGAAAGCCTGTCCTAGCTGTGATGAAGTTGGAACAATGAAAGATCTTCAAAGTGCAATCAAATATCTTCAGAAGACAGTCCCCAAGGAAGTGGCAATGTGTATAGCTACAGCAATCCTTGATCTTCAAGAAGAAAAATCACAGTTAGAAGAAGAAGCCAATGCAATGGAAGATCAATTGGAAAAAAGGGTTGGCATAACCAACACTCTCAGAAACCCGGTGAAGGCTAAAGATGAAACCATTTCTCTTTTCAATAAAAGATATGCAGACACTGTTGAAGAATTGCAAAGAAGCCTTTCTGAGAAAGAATTCTTTAAGACAATGGTCAAAGAAGTTTTCCATGCACTGGAAAAATTGCACAGAGTTTCAATGGTTGTCAAAGATGCTCAACTAGAAGACAAAGTCAAAAGGGTGAAGGAGCTTGACAACTCATTGCATGAAATAAAGAAGGTGCATGATGACCAAATAAAGCAGCTGGAAGAGAAATGGGAAGGAAGGCTAAGAACTATTGAGGATGAGAAGAACTCCCTCAATATGAAATTCTTAGAACTGGAGGTGATATTGAACAATCAGCAATCACCCAAAGCCAAAGCCTCCCAGTCAGCTGAAAGGAGAAATGTTTCTACTCAAGTATGCATTGAGCAGGATGATTCTAAAAGAAAGACATCCTCTAATAAAAGGGAAACAACTTCTAAAAAGAAGGTACCATCCATCCCATCTTTTACTGATGCTTCTAATTGTGTTTCCACAAAAAGTAAAAGATGGAAAAATAATTCCAAACAAGTATGGATGATGAAAATGAAGAAGCAGAGCTCTCCTGAAACAACACAGCAAGTCAAGAAAAGTACCCAACAATCAGAAGGATTGAAGAGGTCAAGATTTGTGGGTCAGTGTTGGTGTTGTAATAAGTATGGGCACTATGCAAAGGATTTTTGGTACAATCCACTAAATGTCAAAGCACAAAGGAAGCCCATGCCAAGGGGGAGAAAGCTAGAAGGCAATAAGCAACATCCACAGGTCCAGAGACATCTGTTTACTGCTAACAGATTTGGATTTCTTGACAACATCTGGGATGGCTGCAAAAGTGGTCAAAAGAATGATACATGTCAATCTCCAACTGTATCCAAAGCTGGAATGATGAGAAGATCACTGAACCTGGCTAAAAGAGATTCCTTGGGAAGAAAGCAGAAGAAAGTGGAAGATGCTCCCAAGAAGAGTTTGAAGAATGAAGAGAAGTCCTTGGAATTCAAATCCAAGAAGGGTGATGCATCCAGAAGGACCACCAAGAAATGCTTCTACTGTGGGAAGAAAGGACATATCATGGATCTTTGTAAAGAAGCCATGAAATTAAATAAAAGCAGACTGGACTCAAAAAGACAATCAATCCAGAAGAAGAAGAAGGGATTGATTGAAAACAAGTTGCCTAATAAAGGTAGCTTGACATCATCTAAGGAACCATGTGGAACTTCCAGAACTGGGGCCACTCTTCCAAATGATTTACTTGTCATATGGCCACATCAGTTGCAACTTGCCAGAGAACTACAAAGAGTTGAAGATGATGCTCTGGAAATTGCTAAAGCAAAAGAGAAGAAGAAGGTTTCACATGAAGATGTTTTGAGAACCACACCAGCACAATCATCAATGAAGATCAAATGTGCAAGTGTGAAGACTGGTGAAAATGGGACATCTCGGTTGAGAGAATCTTCTCAACCTTGTTGTTCACATTGATGAACCAAGGAGGTTCCATCTTATTCCCTTATACTCTTGGTATATACATGTGCTAACATTGCAGGGAATTGAAGATGATGATCATTCTCATCTGGAGGATGGTTTGGAAAGAACGGAGAGCACCCCTTGAGGGGGAGAAAATCTGAAGAAGATGATGTTCTGAGATTAATATCATATTAAAACAAATGAATGAAAGGGGGAGCTTTATCTTTGCACCTGAACATTCTAAATGTGTTTTGTGAAGTATGTGCAGGATTCAGCAATTCATTGAATATCTGAAAAAATTCAACCCCTAAGCATGATCTCACATGTATTGTGAATGTTGGACAGCATTGAGTTCCTTGGTTATATCTCTCTTGTTTTCTACACCGGGTTAGCCCAAGTAGACTTAGAGTTGATCAACTAAAGGTTCTTTGCTAAAGAAGAACATGTGACATCATCCCTCTCCTAGTGTTTTTCAAGAAGATGCTATTCGAAGGGAGGAAGAGATATTGAGGAAGAGAACAACACCACACCTTTGCATTTGATTGCCAATAAGGGGGATAAATATTGGCACACATATTGACCCATTCATATGTGCTGAAGAAGTGTATTGACAACAAATACAAAGGGGGATATTGAAGTGCACTGTGTTGCATTTGTTGTCAATGAGGCATGAGGTTGTCTTGGAATGAATGGAAGTCAAGGAATGTCAAGATGTGAATGACAAAGGTTGTGATGGTGTTGGTGATGAAGAGAGAATGGCCATAGTACTAAGATGTATGTCACTTAGGAGATTCACTAAGTGGCATAGGAGATGTGGTTGAAACATTCTCTAGTAATATCAGACGATTGTTGAGCTGCTCTTTAAGTTCCAAGAACTTGTATCACCTAGATACAATGTCACAACAATTATAGAAGACCATGCATTGTATTGACAATGCATCAGGAGATGAAAGGAGATCCATCCACAATCACTGAGTGGATGAAGTGGATTAATGAAGTCCATGCACTATCACTAAGTGCATGTGAACATGAAGATGATCCAACTTGATCTCTGATTAGATCAATGAAGTTCATTGAAGAATTTATGTGATTAAGAGCTCGGTTGATGAAGAAAGAACCTTCAAGAATTTCCCTCATAAGTAATGAATATTTGTTGAGAAGGAGTGAGGAATTCAAATGACGAAGAAGATGAGAAAAAATGAGGAAGAATGCTTCAAGTGGCATTTGGCATATGGGGATACTTTGTTTTTATACAAAGTCTTTATTCCTATACTTAGCAAAAAATAAGGCCACCAAGGAGGCCAGTCGAGGGTCATCACCCAAGGCACTTGTGGGACTCAAGGTCACCACGCCCATGGGGAACCCTCAAAGGCCAGGGCAGCATCCTTGAGGCAGGGGCGCACCCGTAGGACACCGCATGGGCGCCTGGGGCACGCCCGGAGGAGCACGGAAGGGGTCGTGTATAAGCCCCCGAGGGCACGCGGTGGTGAAGCCCGCGCACCCGAGGAAGCATAGTGGGCGCCAGTAGCGCGCCCGCAGGGAGCAGAGAGTGGGCGCAGAGCGCGCCCGCAGGGAGAACACGGTGCGGGGCGGCACCGTGGAGGGAGAAGTTCAACTGAGGGGTTGAGGCGGCGCTAGGGTGATAAAGCGCGGAAAAACAGCGCGCCGATTCGATGTTGGACGCGGAAATTTCACCCGGGACAGATCTGAGCCGTCCGTCTCATCGCGCGCTGGATCGCAGCCGCTCATCTCATCTATCGCGCGCCGCGATTTAATCCGGTCGTCCGATGTATCTCAAACGCTTGATTCGACGGCTCCCGGCTCGTCTCCTTCGTCGAGCCACCCCGAAGCCACCCGCGAGCTCCGTTCGAACCAGGAGCCTCCCGAGAGATGTTTTCGAGCTCCCGACTGTCTTTCTCGAAGCCGAAGGCACCATTGTGCTCGTCTCTCCGTAAGGAACATATACATGCAATAAAATATTCATGCACACGTTGGATGATGAATTCGGTCGAGGCCGAGGCAAACGAAGCTGCCGAGGCCACGCAGGTTCGTGCTTTGCATGCATGGGCCTAAACAGAGGCATGCACACGTTCCATGCACGTAGAGGTGAAAGAAACAGAGGAAAATAAAAAGAATAGAGAACCCGCGTGAAACAGATGAGAAACGAGATTTGAAAAAATCATTAAAGAACCGAAATCTTCAGGGTTTCGAAAGATATCTCACGCGGAGGACAGAGGCTTCTACTGCCTATAAAAAGAGAGGCTGAACTCTCTTTTTTGCTTGCTGATCCTTTGTTGAAAAATCCGAAGTCCCGTGAGTGCTCTCTGCCTCTCGAAGAAAGAATCCACGCGCAAGGTATTTGCGCGGCTGAGTTCCTTGCGCGCTACTTCTTTGCGTGACAAGAAGAAGGATCCTTTTGCGCACCTATTGCGCGAAAGAAGAATTGGGAGGTCCCTGCCCGCGTACTCGCGTGACAGAAGGAGCCCTCACTGCCCGCAAACTTGCGCGGCAGGAGGAGCCTGCGCGGCCCTTGTGGCATGTGAACCTTGTGCGCCCTCCCTTTTAAGAAGGAAGTCGGGTTAAGTGTTATACACACTTTGGATTGTGTGTGATAAGTGTAGAAGGACACATTCGGGTGTGTGTGCAAGAAGGGAAGGAAAGGCCGTAGCCTTGTGCAAACAAAGAAGACCATATCTTAGGCGTTTGTGGGTGCAAAGTGAACAAGAAGGCCGAGGGCACACTTTGTGTGAATGAAAAATTGAAGAACACACTTTGTGTGTGCAAGTGAAGTAGGCCGTATCCCTTGTGGGGTGCACACTTTGAAGAACAAAGAATATTTTGTGTGTGTGCAAAGTGAAGGAGGAAGGCTAAAGACATACCTTAGTGGTGTGTGTGCAAAGGAATAAAAAGGCCGAACCTAGTGTGTGCACTAAGTGAAGTGTATACACTTAGAAGAAGTGGAAGACTCTCACACTAAAGTATAACACACATTTATGTGTGTGTAATCAAAAGGAATTAAGTGTGTGAAGGAAGTGAGAAGGTGTGTGCTTTAAGAGACTACACCCTTTGTGGGTTTATTGCACCGAGAAGAAAAAGGGGAGTGCATGCTTGCATGCATGCACGTGCACACATGAACAAAGCTAAATCAGGCTCTGTGCATCTGAGTTGTCCAAGACCAGAAGATCTTGAAGAATTTGAGAAGGCCATGCAGTCAGTGCATGAGGATGCAGAGTTGCCATGCACTCAGTGCATGATGTTGATGTGAAGTAAGACTGAAGTCAGACTGAAGTTAGAGATATCAGTTGTCTGAGTTTTCAGTAATTGAGAAGACCCTGATCAACAGAAGTGATCAGAAGTTGTGAGCAAGACCAACAGACCTTATCAGAGGCTATTGAAGTTTCTTGAAGAGAGAAGCCAGGTCATCCTTAGAAGAAGGTGATAAAGCCTGAGCAAGACGAGAAGACCTGATCATTACAAGTGATCAGAGGTACAGAGCAAGGCCAGCAGTCTTTATCCCAGACTGCTGAAGATACTTGAAGAAGCTTAAAGTGAAGAAGAGCTACTCGTGCGACTCGAGGAGCCAAGAGAAGACCCTGTGGGACTCAGGGAGAAGAAGTCTTCAGTGGGATTCTGGAGCAGGCCAGTGGGACTCTGGTAACACTGTGTGAAGCAGTATAAAGACCCTCCTGTGGGACTCAGGAGAGATACAGTGGGACTCTGTATCGACCATTGTAATACTAACAGATTATAATGGGAGAAACCATGTTGGGGCGTATAACCAACATGGAAAGGACGTAGGCCTTTGGTGCCGAACCTTGTAAATCCTTGTGTCCTGTGCCTTTATATTTACTGCATCATTCGAGGAAAGGTGAGAGATACAAGAAGAGTGGATCGAGGCTTTAACCAGCCATAGAGGTTTAATTGATTAAGAATCAATTAGTAAAAAGTTTTAAAGGATCACTGATTCACCCCCTCCCCCTCTCAATGATTCACACTGATCTGGGCACTTCACCATTCCTATGAATTAAAGAAAAAATATAACAAAAAATATCTTAATAATTAGTGGTTGTTTGTCATTACTATGGAATAACAAGTATGTAGGCGATTGTGATTTTGGTTTTTCATCCTTGACATTTAGATTCCACTATAGTAGAATTAATCTCCAATGGTTTTTAACTTTTATGAGATTCATTTCCATACATATTTTACAATAATCTCCACACATGGTTTCACTCCAATATGATCAATTTTTTTCAATTAATCTCATCTAATTTCTTTTGATATTTTCATATTTATTCTACATGGATAACCCAATACTCATTGTTATTATGTTTCCTAGAATATAGGAAATGTGTTATTTTAAAAATACAGATTTTCACTACCCATAATTGGCACCATCCTAGGGGATAGAATGTGAATTTATTTTATTTTTTAAAAAAATACAGAAAAATACTTTTTGGATGACATTTTTATATATTTTTAAAAGAATTTGTTTGTAGTTTCAAATTCTTGTATTTTTTATAATTTAAATTCACCCATCGGAACTGCACTATTATATCAACTTTTGTATAAAACATGAATAAGAAAGGGTGGATTGACCAATGGATATGTTGTTGTACATTTTTGGGATTACTAGACACACATTATGGCTTTGTAATGGATTGATCCTAGGTAATACTCTACCCTATGAAGAAGAGTGAAATGTTATTTGATCTAACACACATCAAATAATCATGGAATAAATAATATAAATCATGGAAAACCATGTTATATATGATTATTATCTGGAAGAACATTCACCCATCAACTAAGATAAGATAAAAAAAGATTAAAATAACAAATATATTCAAATACAATAGCTTAAATAACATGTTTGGAACCTGGTACAAT
The DNA here is from genome assembly GCA_963277665.1 of Viscum album. NCBI lineage: Eukaryota > Viridiplantae > Streptophyta > Magnoliopsida > Santalales > Viscaceae > Viscum > Viscum album. The sequence goes on along the minus strand of OY728119.1, from coordinate 686,110,820 downwards.
AAATGGAAGAATATTGATAGAATGAACATAAATAGGATAAACATTTAAAGAATATAAAAAATATGAATATGGTTGTCATATGTTTAATTCTTATATATCATTTGGATGAATTTATTTAATTTTTCATCAATATTTATTTGACAATACATTATATATCGATATGTTTTTAGGGAATAAAAACCCAAGAAACAATGGAGGGAATGCCATAAAGATGGTATATTTGGACTTTACATGTAGTGAACCAAAAGTACATGATGTGTATTCCATGAGCATCACACCTACCATCCAAATTAAAAAAATTTAATATCATTTAAAATATATGATCTAATTAAATTAAAATAATCCCAATTACACAAAATTGAAGAAGTTAATTTGAAACCTGATCAAGATAAATGACATGAATATCTTACATGATGTGAAAAGTTCAAAAACTAAATCTCGCCAATGATACAAACCCGTAAATACACAAGATTCAATTAGTTTGTATATATTTTCACATTTTATGTACAAAACATGAAAACCACTTACACATCATGTAAATATCAAAATAAAATCCTTACATAAGTTATAATACATGAATAGCTTACACATCATGAGCCATCGGGACCTATAAATATTCGAGCATCATCTAAAGGATGGAGATTCTGAATGTTTCCAAACCCTTTTTCCTTTCATATTTTTTTCATTTTCAAATTCATAAAAACATAGATCTTTTCATTTACTTTTTCTATTTTATCAGTCTGTTTTTGTTGATTTCTATTCCAATACTCATTCTTTATGTGTGTTTTTCCAAACATCAAAATCCAATTAAAATTTTCGATCAATGTTACAAATTGAATTGTTCATCATTTTTTCCATTGTCCAAATTAGAATTGAATTGTATTTATATTTGTTTAACTACATATTTCCTTATTATGAACTGTTTATTTATTATTTCAATCATGTTTTAGGTTTTCATTATTTATTTAATACTATCTTGTGCAGATAATTTCTGGGGGGGTTTGAGTTCAAGAGTATAGGTAGATTTAAATGTAATTAATATCTAAATAAAAACATAGTAACCTTGTGGATAGTAATTTGGCCAAAAAATATTAATCCCATTTTTTTCATTAACATGATTATTAGAGAAGTAATCTAATGACACTAATCAGTTGTAATTGAGAAAACTAGGAAAAATAACTTGGGTTTCTTTCTTCCTTGAATCCAAGATTACAATAACTATGTGGTTGGCTATATCCAAAAAAATAAATAGTTATAGATCAGGTAGATCTAATTGGTTGACCAAAACTAATCGGCAAAATTTTCACGACATTATAACCTAATCCATAGGTATATCTCAAACTATATTTTGGATTACCCTTTTTCCTAACCCCTAAAATTGTCCCTTTTTACTTATCAATTCCCTAAAATAAAAAACAATCTATGTGGAATTATTAAAACCAAACCAAATATGGTATATGAGGAATCATACTTCAAGGTTTTTATTTCTAGGTTTTCTTCTTTCTAGCTTCCCATGTGAGTATAACTTACACTTTACTATTCCTTTGTAGTTGACTTTATTTTGGGGAACATAAATTCTAATCTGATCAAAAACTGTGCGTAATAAATAACATTGTATAGGATGGTCAAATTTTGGAATGTTTTTTAGTTATATTTGTTCTTTTATACAGTGACCTTTTGTGAGACCCTAGGATTACCTTACACACGCCTTCCTTTTCCCTGTTTTCTTTTACAATTTCTTTTGACACATGCTAGAACTTATTTCATATTTCCTTCAAACTAGTGCATGTACCAGGGGCCTCTAACTTTTCCAAGGAGGATTGATTCTTAATAACTTATTTATTTTGATCTCGAGATTGAAAGATTTTTAGATTCATTTCATCATTCAAAAATGGATGAATTAAACAACCATGTGCCTTTTAACCTATTAAACCTTCAATTTGTTCCACCCGAATAACAAGGAGAAGGACTAGTAATGAGGGAGAGGAAAATCAAGCACAAAAAGGTTATATCCATTAGTGGTGATGAACTCATTATTGTGAACCCTTATTTCTTAAACAATTCATTTCAAATTAAACTCAAACTCATCCACTTGATCTCAAATATGGGGAAGTTTAACGGAATTCAAAGAGAATATCCCCATGAAAATATCTCAAATTTCTTAAAAGTCTGTAAAACCATTAGAAATCATGGTTTATAGTATCAAACCCTTATACTTACAGTATTTACATTCTACTTGGGTGATATATCCATTGATTTATACAAAATAAACGTGGTTATGTCTATCACAACTTGGGAATATTTAGAAAATAAGTTTGTAGGTAAATACTTCTCACTAATACCAACCCAGTAGAAAAGAGATTATACTTTTATCATTTACTATGATGATGGAGAATTATCATGGGAATCATAGTATCAATATAAGGACCTCACCCTCAAGTTCCCACATCAAAGACTTGATGTGTGCCTACAACAACAAAAATTTCATCAAGGACTGTAGCCCAAATCTCACATTTTATTAGAGGATGCTACTGATGGTGGCCTCATGCTTAGGATTCTCGAAGTCAATAAAGAAATCCTATAATATATCTCACACAATTTTAGTATGTTGAAGAGTGATTGAGGATAGTCGTAGTGTGGAATACATCAGGTGGAAGATAATACCCACCTAAAAGCTTTGGTTGAAGGCCATATAAAAAATATTGAAATGTTTTAGCTACTTACTCCCTAGGCTCAACCTTCCTCCCCAATTATTAAGATACAAACATAAAAAATGTGTGGAGGTCCACACCCATATGAAGGATCTATCATAGGTATGGAAGAACATCAAATCCAATATTATAATTTTGTAAATTAAAATCAATAAAATGAATATTTTTATCAACCCCACAATATCACCATTAGTAATATTAGTAGCTAACGGATTAGTAGATAAAATTATCCATCCAAGGTTACTATCAATATATGATTGGTCAAGTTACATAATGGAATTAGGGAAAATTTGGGTTCCCACATCAGATTCAAACTCTTTTACCACAATAACCATTTTAGCAACAACATTTTCCCATGAGGGATCAGATATAATAATTTCAGATTGCTCCACCAAGGAAAAAATAGTAATCCCTGCGTACATAATAAAATATCAAGAACCTGATCACTACCTTTGGGTATACTGATGATCATTGGATTATAACCAAGAAACTAAAATGAAAAACCAAAGGGATTTCCTACCAACATTGAACATAGACTAGGTAAAACATTGAGAACATTACCAGATGGATTACTGGGTATGTTTTCTAGTAATACCAAAACAAATTTGAGATAGGAGGTTAAATATGTGATCCTTAGAAGTGGAAAAATGAATTATTTTTAACATCCAAGTAGAAATGAAAAATACATGCTTGAAGAACTCAAAAAATGTACTTCAGTAATTAGTGAAGATGACGATGATAGAGCAAATAAATTTATTAAGGGAGACAATATAAAATTAGAGTGAACTAAAAAATCTCAAGTTCAAGATCATCCAAGAAGGAAAAACTCATCATGGAACCTCAACAATAGAGACCCTTTCTACTCTTTCCAATGAGGATGATATGAGGACAAATATACGAAAAATGTAAAAAGTTTATAGAGATATTTAAATAAGTACACATCAAAATTCCCTTTTTAGATTCCATAACTAAAATTTCTACTTCTTCCATGTTTTCAATATAATTTATATAAAAAAGGGAAAATGGAATTCTTAGGAGGAAATCCTTAAATAAATAATGTTTTCCAATTGTTTAGTAGAATCTTCCCTCATATATATGGGGCCTCATAGGTTACTCAATTCCATGTAATATAGAGACATGTAATTTTTTATGATTGGTGTGTGATCTTGGATAAAGTATAAATATCATGCCCATGAGTGTGTTCCAAAACATGAGGCTCGATGTATTTAAAAAATCAAGTGTTTCATTTCAACTAGCTAACTGATCAGTCAAGTACCCTCAAGAACCACTCATGCGCATCTTATTAAATTTTTATAAGTTTACCTTTCTATTTTATTTCCTTAACATAAATGTGGAAGAAGAAATATATATTAATATAATTCTATGAAGACAATTTCTCAAAACTAGGAATTCATTGATTGATGAAAAAAAATAATGGTTTATATTTAGAGTTGGAGAAGAACAGGTTGTATTTGGCTTAGTAAAAACATCCATGGAAATCAGTGAGTCATTAGATAATCAAGAAATAATTCTTACTAATGGGAAAGATGATTATATGACCAATGAGGTAGATAGAGGGAAACTATCTCGTGATGAAGACAAATATAGTGATTGTCAAGAGTGGAATTACATAGGTCAAATTATGAGGGACACCTGATATGAATAAAACATATCTAGATCTTAATAATTTATTAAGAATACAATATAAGGAAAACTAGGATAGGGTTAATTGGTTATATTAGTTTTTAGAGAGGTTCAATAATGTAGGAGATGTTTTAGAGGATTTTACTTCCCAGAATATTAATTGTTAAGATTCAAATATTAAATGTCAATAAAAACTCATTTCATGTAAAAAATAGATGAAATGAAAATATTGAGCCTAAAAAATAACAACTATGAATTTGGAAAACATTGTATTATTTAACATATGTGAAAATCATAGGTCAGATTTAAAATCCATGAACCCTGTGTTAAGCCCCCAATCCCCCACCCCCACCCCCACCCACACCATACGTCGAACCCTGACTAATATCCTCCCCTCTCTCATGCTCTACTCTAAACCTCTAGGAGACCCTCCACTAATGATAATTTCATCCACACTCCACAAATATTATCCTCTACTTCTCTATCACCCCCCCCCCCCACATAATCAACCATTCCTTTCTCAATGCATCCATACACTATAGTATCAAATAAGATAGTCTAATATGAAGAAGAGTGTGATGATCCTCTTCCACCCATGTGACTGGACATTTCACTATTGTTGGAACACATAGATCAAACCCTCTCACTTTCTATGTTTGGTTCTACCACTTAATCTACTTCCATCTGGTCATATTCATCATCCATCCAGTAACATGGTGTTCTCTAGTTCATGTTCCTACACTATTTACTCTACTTTTCCTCCCCTAATAATCAATTCTAGTTGTTCCATATATAGGAAATGAAAATAAGGTCCAACAAGACCTAATACCTAGAAGTTCTCAAGCATATTCACATGCATGTGGATTCCCTTGGTCATTTGGGATGGATGAACCAATCCAGCATCACTATGGTATATGATAAGACACACAAAGATTTGTTCTTGGATTTCTTGTCTTTGTTAGAAATTGACGGGGCATATATCACTGTCCACCTTGGTTGATGGCCTGTGGGTTATCTTTGGGATACATTGCCTCAATCTTGTCATATGCACCGATAATTTCATGCCTTATCCTATATATTCTTCCATACAGATAAATTCACCCAGAATTGATGTGGTGATGAGCTAGGAAATTATCACTTGGGACCACCAGATCTTCCATTTTTCTTGTATGGTGATAAGAACCCAACTTTATAGTTCCAATTTACAGATTTTTCATTAGGATCTTGCCGATGCATGTATATACAAACGATATTATCATGGTATCATCAGAGAGATCATGGTTCTCATCCAAGCCTAGCCATGGGGGCCTTACTTTCAATATGGCCTACCAGTTTTCATTATACTATGTAAACTAGGTTTAGTGGTCTCATGTCACTCTTATGGGAGTCATCTTTATCACCCATCTCACTCATCATATGAACGCCTTTGATGCTTATCTGCCACCTTCCAATATTGTGAATATGACTTTGATTAGTCTTTTGGTTCCCTGTAAGATAGCTCTATTGATAAATATCAAGAGGAACAACCAATGGGACCCTTGATGTAATGCCCCGACCCCAGCTGCCCAGAGTCGGTGCATTAGTTCGTAACATTGGCATGATCACAAGAAAGATCAAATCTCGAAAGACCAATTGGTTTAGTAGCCTTGGAAACACTAGATATATTCAGAGGTTTTACATTACATCATAAAATGAAAAACTACTACAACAACATAAAGTCTCCATAATCCACACTCATATCCCCACATAATATCCCTGCAGGTCATTCATAATTTACTTCTTCACTTCCTGGGAAAAATAAAACATATAAAAGGGGTGAGCTCAAATGCCCAGTAAGGATAACAAAATAGCGGAAACTTTCATAAATAAGAATAAACTTTTAAGCCAATGTATAACTAAAACAAAAGCCTTTCAAACATGAACTTTCAACATGGTATGGCATAAATAAAATGAAATAATGCCATTTACTTATTCACATGGATATTCTACTAATCGAATAATCACATGCAAAAATCAATAACCACTTTCATAATGTTGGAATGCATAATGCCAGACTATCATAACCACATAGCCAAGGCCTCGTGCCATGACTACAAATAAGATTTTGTCAAGGCCTTGTGCCAAGACACTAGTTTGTCTCATGAGACCTACCGATGCATCGAGGAGCTATAGTGGGCTCCACCCGTCACTTATTAAGTCCAATGCATTCCCATATGAAAAGGTTTAAACATAACATAAACATTCGTATTAAAACTAGCATACGAAATGTCAATAATTTCACCATAAACTATGAATGGTATAAAAATAGAACATCCATAGTCAAACATATCACAAAACCTTCAATACAATATAGAAGCTTTGTATCATAATAAATCAACTTCAAATAATCTTAAAATCCATCAAAGGATGTTGACGTAGATGAAATCAAAATTTTTTTTAAAGAAATATCTCTTTTTATTTTGAAATCATTTAAGATCCATATAAAATAAAACATTTTCTTTGAAAATATTCTTATAAGAATGTAAGGAAAGCTTTGAAGATTTTATAACAGCGTAAAATAACCGCACCCGCCGTATAAGTTAAAAAAAACATTCTTACCTCAATTCTGTCGAAAAGGTTAAAAAGGACCTTGTTTTGAAAACGACGGAAAGATTCCTTTATAAACCTCTTATAAAAAGTCAAACAAGGGTATAAATGACTTTAACCCATATTCTTGTAAATAGTAAAAATGTTTTGAAATACATTTTTAAGAAACATGGATGTGGATGATAAAGATATCCCAGTAGATTATTACGTATAAACAACCTCGGATAATGAAGAGATTGTGAAATAACCCTTACCTTGTACTTTTCCTTGGTTTGGGTAGGTTAACCTCCTGTATAATGGTGAAATAGTTGTTATTAAATTATACAAGAATCATATATATTAATATGATATCATATATGATCTTTTAACATTGATTTGTTAATAATATCTTAGAATTATCGTCGTTTCGGGAGTTAACTTACTCATTTTCTTTTATATGTTTTGTTACATAAGACATGGTTGTTGTATCTTATTCATATCCAGAATGATATCCAGTCCTTAAACATCATTTTTAAATCATCAAATGATAATTATACTTGAATGGATACGATGGAGAATGAATCTCATCGCGTTCGTGGAGATGGTAGTCCGTACGTACGCACGAGCGACAATATCATTCTTTTGATATTAAAATAATATATAAATGGATGGTATATCATATATACAGAATCATTAACATGTTATATTTATTATTTACATGAGTTACACATCATTATTATACCCATCCAAATAATATTATATTGAATAACAATTACACCACGACGTGGAGACGGTAAGCCGTACGTACGCACGTATGGTGACATGTTATTCAAAGGGTGGATAGAATACTGAATATGATTGTAACATATTTATAATAACATCACATTATATGTGAGATACTGGAGTTATTATTTTATAATGGTAAGAACAAAGTAAGAAGAAGTGGAAGAAGAAATGAACTTGGAGAAGGGTGGTGAAATCATTACCTCTTCTTCGGGTTCTTCCTTTTGATTTGATCAAAAGGGCTCCTTAGGTTGGCTTTCTGATCAAACTAAGGCCTCTAGTTTGTAGTGAGAGATGTTGGGAGAGTATTTGGTCAGAGTTTGGCCGATCCAAAAGGCTTTGAAGGTGTGAAGAAATGAGAAGGAGGAGTGCCCTTTTATAAGAGGGGTGAGGGGCACCTTTAGAAAAGTTAGAAATATTAATTTATAATAAATTCATATTCGGTTTCTAAAGGCTCCAAAGGTGATTATTCAAAGGTTAAGGGGGGGAGAGGTCGAAAACCACTCAACCAATAGAATTTAGACAGGTTTGGGTACTTATATTAACCTTATCTTTAAGTATTAACTCTAAGTTAATTAGTTTCACTTTTACAATGTCTCTTTGTATTTTTATATAATATGGTTAATAAACTTACTATATACATCCAAGCGACCCCCAAGTGGTCCATTAATGATGAACCTATCCTTATATAAGTCTCTTGGCCGAACCGTAGATTTTTAAGAATTTAATATCAATTAATAATATAATATTTGTTTTAAAAACTCTTTTATGTCAATTTTGACACTATTCAATAATTGATTTTTGTGAAACTCATAACAGATTGATTACTTCGAACAAAGTAAATTAAATCAATCCTAATATATCATATTATCCTAGAAAATTAGTTTAATTCATTAAAAGTTTCATATTATATTTTTTTGGGTATTTATAATATCAATTATTTTAATTTTTCACTATTATAGTAATTACTGCATCATCTTTGTGTCATAACTAAAATAAATTATTTAATGTCTAAAAATTATAAATAAAATATCATTATGTAAGAAATCTTTTTATATTTCTAATGAATATTTATAATCTAAAATCCAACTTATATAACCCTATGTAACAATTGTTTTTCTAAAAGATATATGCTTGTGTCATTTTTGTATTCATTTTGACTTAATTAAAATAAAGTGTCATTATCACTTACAAGTGGATCCATGGGGTCCCAAAATTGACACAAAGATGCCCATGGTCGACCATGTATCAACAAATAGGGTTAAGACACGTTTTAGGGTAATTTAGTATTATTATAATATTATTTTTTAACCCTTATTTACCGGATTTACCCTTAACCATGGTAAATAAAATATTTACCGCAGTAATTATTCAAAATGTCTAAAAATAAAAGTTACCTATTTACACAATTTGAACATCATGATTCCAAATATGGAATCCATTTTCCTAAATTCAAAACACAGAAGTGGCAGAAATTAATTTAAAATTAATTCTCGCTGTCAAAACAAAAAGCGTGTTTTTAAGAGATAATAACTATCAAAAGATTGACACTTGTTTATGTTCGGTTTAATTGTAAAATTATGTCCAATGACCAATATTATATTAAATAGTAAAAATATATTCTAAATATACTTTAAAACCACTCAAATTCATAATTTATTACTATTAATTATTTTGATTAAAAAAGTTGTTTTTAATTAAAATTTAGTAATTTTCACTATTCATCAAAATATGAAAGTTATCCGAAAAGTACCAAAATTTCACCTTAGGCTAAATTTGATATTCCGAATCCAAAAATGAAGTCCATTTTAAAATATAAAATATATATAACTTCAAAAAGTCGGTATTACTATTCATAACAGCTAGTTTGATTGGTTACGGTGTGTTAGAACTCGAAGTTGCGTACAACACACGCTACTGTTTTATTCAAAGGAAAGCGTACCGTGGAAGCATGGGATGTTTCATTTTAAATTTTTTGATGTCTCCATTTAGTCAAAAAGTTTAGAATATTGTATTTAAAAAGGTTTCACTATCAAAAGTTGATAAAAGTGCAATACTGAAAATGAATCTGTTCTTGCATTATGACTAAGAAACTCATAATATGGATTCTAAAATTATAAGGATTATATAAAGTTTAAAATTTAGTTAATACTATTCATGACCTCTTTTAATGGCTTTTTTTTTGGTAAGTCATGGTGAAATTGAACTCAGTGTTGCGTGTAGTGCAAGTTATTGAATTATTTTGAAGAAATAACACACTATGAAATCTTGGGGTGTTACATTCTCTCCTCCTTCAATAAATTGCGTCCTCGCAATTTGAAATTGTTCTTCAAAAATAAAAGGTTGAAAGTAGAAAATATATTTGTGGGAAAACCCACATCGGAAATTGGGTTACTAAAATTTAGTCTTAATATGAGGAAAAGAGAAATCAAAGGGTCACCACCAAATTATGATCTCGATTAGGAGAACATTGGTGGAAATTAGAGACATATAATCGGAGGAAAAACGTAAATATTTATAGGTAGTGATTGAGGTCATCAATCACAAACAAGTGTATAATTTAGGTCCTTAAATTCATCAATCTATGATGATTTGAAATACCATCGGTTCAACAAAACATAGGGTATTAGGATAACACATTTTTGACGTTTCAAAATATCTTAGTTGAAATCCCACATCGAAAAATGATTTAATGAGGCCTCTATTTAAAATAAAGAGTGTAAAGTATGAAGATTACCGAAAATAACACATACTAGGGTTCCATGTAAGAAAATATGGATATGGAAGAAAAATCTAGCCATCAATTATCTGATGGAGAGTGGTAGAGAACATGGCTATGAAAAGGCCAACAATCCCAAAGCCATAAATTAGTGATGATTTAAGGTGCCATCTAGGACAACATTTTTGTTCTAAGTTCCTATTATTAATGATGATGAATTTATTTATGAGATTGGCAAAGATCATAAGGAGATATACTTAGTTTATAATTAGAGTTTTATCCATTAATAAATTTCTACCAAAACTCATCATTCACTCGTAAAAAAAATTCTATTTATACTATTCATAGAGGGTTACAAAATAAACGAATTTATAATTCATCTACCAGATCTTTTAAAAAACTACTTTATTTAATCCAGGACATCTCGTGGGATAGTGGTAGGTGATACACCCTTGTCGCCCTTTGGTTGCGGGTTCAAGTCTCGCAGCCTTGCCGGACGCGACGGGTTGCCGCCCGACCTCCGGGTTGTCCTTTTATGGAAATCCAAAATAATCCAAACTAGAACTATCCAAAATACTTCTGTCCAAACTCACAGTCCAACATTCATAAGGAAGGTAAACATAATATAGATCCTTTTTACCCCGTAATATCATATGAATACCTTCATCATGTATTACCATATTCCTTATTGATTACATTCATGCTCCCTTATTCCATATAGAATGCTGGATATACTTCATTAATCCAAAAATGTTTTAAACCCCAACAATGATGGAATATACAAATCATTAATCAGTTCCAAGGTAGTCAAGAATATCCAATATAATTTATCCAAAACAATCACATATTATTCCAAAATCACTACCTCAGTATCAGAACTATATTATGGTTTATCATTCTCTCAACCATATATTTTCCAAAAATCTATCCTGCTAATGAGTCACTTTTCTTTTTTCCACACAATCTCAAGTCCTTAATGAAATAGTACTGCAGTACAATCCTTATATACTCCATAATTATTATAACAAGTACATTGTTGATACAACACTCAATTGACATAATCAACATAAGAACTCTAATCATTCCTCTTCATCTGTGGTAGTATCATAACTTGATTATTATCCAATAGAATCATTTGCGGCATAGTCTGATGACTGGGACATAGGTTCGCGTAGTGTCCAAACTCCTTGCAAATGAAGCATTGTACATTTAAAACCATTTTCTTACCCTTGCAGCCACGTACTTTGTGCCCTTTTCCTCCACACTTATAACAAACTCCCATTCCTTTCAGGCAAGTTCCAGGGTGTTTCTTTCCACAGTTACCACATATGGGAAAATTCTTCTTTTCCCTCTTACTTTTATCCATCTTTCTCTCTTCCATCCTTTTCTTCTCTTGCTTCCCTTCAAAGCCATAGGACTCAGTAAACTCTTTACTTATCTTATCAACACATGATATTATTTCTTCATATGATGATAATACATGGGAGACTATTTCTCTTATAAATTCTAGCTTAAGACCATGAAAGATATGATCCTTCCTTCTCTTTGGATCATGTGCATTTCTGGAGTTCTCATTCCTTCTACTGGGCGCCATTTCTAAACAATGGCATACACTAGATCAGTTTATGAATCAAAATACATAATCCCATACTTATAAAACACTTAACATAAATTGAACTATTTATGGATATAATCCATAATCATAAGAATGTTTTCTTTGAGGAAGTATATACTCATAATCCCTTCAAAATGATTTGTAAATAAAATGAGAGTTATCCTAAGCATATCCCCCGGGAGTGTCGTAACCAAGAGTGCAGCAAGGCCCGTTGTCGTGCACCAGTTCCCGTTCGAGTCTACCTCAAAGCAGTGTTTTCGGGTTTTACCCCTAGGTACATTTGTGCCAGAGCCGCCTCTACCTGCTCGTATCCAGACAGGGATGTATTTCTCGGAAAACTCACAAAATCTCTACAATACCAAAATTCTAGAAAGTTCTTCTATACTAATCCTCAAAGTTAATCTTAGGTCTACGTGCTCTAATCAGAGTTTATCTAAATCTAGCTTCCAAGGTTTGTACTAAACTTCCTCGGATACCAACTGTAACGCCCCGACCCCAGCTGCCCAGAGTCGGTGCATTACTTCGTAACATTGGCATGATCACAAGAAAGATCAAATCTCGAAAGACCGATTGGTTTAGTAGCCTTGGAAACACTAGATATATTCATAGGTTTTACATTACATCATAAAATGAAAAAATACTACAACAACATAAAGTCTCCATAATCCACACTCATATCCCCACATAATATCCCTGCAGGTCATTCATAATTTACTCTTCACTTCCTGGGAAAAATAAAACATATAAAAGGGGTGAGCTCAAATGCCCAGTAAGGATAACAAAATAGCGGAAACTTTCATAAATAAGAATAAACTTTTAAGGCAATGTGTAACTAAAACAAAAGCCTTTCAAACATGAACTTTCAACATGGTATGGCATAAATAAAATGAAATAATTCCATTTACTTATTCACATGGATATTCTACTAATCGAATAATCACATGCAAAAATCAATAACCACTTTCATAATGTTGGAATGCATAATGCCAGACTATCATAACCACATAGCCAAGGCCTCGTGCCATGACTACAAATAAGATTTTGTCAAGGCCTTGTGCCAAGACACTAGTTTGTCTCATGAGACCTACCGATGCATCGAGGAGCTATAGCGGGCTCCACCCGTCACTTATTAAGTCCAATGCATTCCCATATGAAAAGGTTTAAACATAACATAAACATTCGTATTAAAACTAGCATACGAAATGTCAATAATTTCACCATATGAATGGTATAAAAATAGCACATCCATAGTCAAACATATCACAAAACCATCAATACAATATAGAAGTTTTGTATCATAATAAATCAACTTCAAATAATCTTAAAATCCATCAAAGGATGTTGACGTAGATGAAATCAAAAAAAAATTTAAAGAAATATCCCCTTTTATTTTGAAATCATTTAAGATCCATATAAAATAAAACATTTTCTTTGAAAATATTCTTATAAGCTTGTAAGGAAAGCTTTGAAGATTTTATAACGGCGTAAAATAACCGCACCCGCCGTATAAGTTAGAAAAACATTCTTACCTCAATTCTATCGAAAAGGTTAAAAAGGACCTTGTTTTGAAAACGACGGAAAGATTCCTTTATAAACCTCTTATAAAAAGTCAAACAAGGGTATAAATGAATTTAACCCATATTCTTGTAAATAGTAAAAATGTTTTGAAATACATTTTTATGAAACATGGATGTGGATGATAAAGATATCCCAGTAGATTATTATGTATAAACAACCTCGGATAATGAAGAGATTGTGAAATAACCCTTACCTTGTACTTTTACTTGGTTGGGGTAGGTTAACCTCCTGTATAATGGTGAAATAGTTGTTATTAAATTATACAAGAATCATATATATTAATATGATATCATATATGATCTTTTAACATTGATTTGTTAATAATATCTTAGAATTATCGTCGTTTCGGGAGTTAACTTACTCATTTTCTTTTATATGTTTTGTTACATAAGCCATGTTTGTTGTATCTTATTCATATCCAGAATGATATCCAGTCCTTAAACATCATTTTTAAATCATCAAATGATAATTATACTTGAATGGATACGATGGAGAATGAATCTCATCGCGTTCGTGGAGACGGTAGTCCGTACGTACGCACGAGCGACAATATCATTCTTTTGATATTAAAATAATATATAAATGGATGGTATATCATATATACAGAATCATTAACATGTTATATTTATTATTTACATGAGTTACACATCATTATTATACCCATCCAAATAATATTATATTGAATAACAATTACACCACGACGTGGAGACGGTAAGCCGTACGTACGCACGTATGGTGACATGTTATTCAAAGGGTGGATAGAATACTGAATATGATTGTAACATATTTATAATAACATCACAGTATATGTGAGATATTGTAGTTATTATTTTAGAATGGTAAGAACAAAGGAAGAAGAAGTGGAAGAAGAAATGAACTTGGAGAAGGGTGGTGAAATCATTACCTCTTCTTCGGGTTCTTCCTTTTGATTTGATCAAAAGGGCTCCTTAGGTTGGCTTTCTGATCAAACTAAGGCCTCTAGGTTTTAGTGAGGGATGTTGGGAGAGTATTTGGTCAGATTTTGGCTGAGCCAAAAGGCTTTGAAGGTGTGAAGAAATGATAAGGAGGAGTGCCCTTTTATAAGAGGGGTGAGGGGCACCTTTGGAAAAGTTAGAAATATTAATTTATAATAAATTCATATTCGGTTTATAAAGGCTCCAAAGTTGATTATTCAAAGTTTAAGGTGGGGATAGGTCGAAACCCACTCAACCAATATAATTTAGACAGGTTTGGGTACTTATATTAACCTTATCATTAAGTATTAACTCTAAGTTAATTAGTTTCACTTTTACAATGTCTCTTTGTATTTTTATATAATATGGTTAATAAACTTAATATATACATCCAAGAGACCCCCAAGTGGTCCATTAATGATGAACCTATCCTTATATATGTCTCTTGGCCTATCCTTATATTTTTAAGAATTTAATATCAATTAATAATATAATATTTGTTTTAAAAACTCTTTTATGTCAATTTTGACACTATTCAATAGTTGATTTTTGTGAAACTCATAACAGATTTATTACTTCGAACAAAGTCAATTAAATCAATAATAATATATCATATTATCCTATAAAATTAGTTTAATTCATTAAAAGTTTCATATTATATTTTTTTGGGTAATTATAATATCATTTATTTTAATTTTGTACTATTATAGTAATTACTGCATCATCTTTGTGTCATAAATAAAATAAATTATTTAATGTCTAAAAATTATAAATAAAATATCATTATGTAGGAAATCTTTTTAGCTTTCTAATGAATATTTATAATCTAAAATCCAACTTATATAACCCTATGTAACAATTGTTTTTCTAAAAGATATATGCTTGTGTCATTTTTGTATTCATTTTGACTTAATTAAAATAAAGTGTCATTATCACTTACAAGTGGATCCATGGGGTCCCAAAATTGACACAAAGATGCCCATGGTCGACCATGTATCAACCAATAGGGTTAAGACACGTTTTAGGCTAATTTAGTATTATTATAATATTATTTTTTAACCCTTATTTACCGGATTTACCCTTAACCATGTTAAATAAAATATTTACCGCAGTAATTATTCAAAATGTCTAAAAATAAAAGTTACCTATTTACACAATTTGAACATCCTGATTCCAAATATGGAATCCATTTTCATAAATTCAAAACACAGAAGTGGCAGAAATTAATTTAAAATTAATTCCCGCTGTCAAAACAAAAAGAGTGTTTTTAAGAGATAATAACTATCAAAAGATTGACACTTGTTTATGTTCGGTTTAATTGTAAAATTATGTCCAATGACCAAAATTATATTAAATAGTAAAAATGTATTCTAAATATACTTTAAAACCACTCAAATTTATAATTTATTACTATTAATTATTTTGATTAAAAAAGTTGTTTTTTATTAAAATTTAGTAATTTTCACTATTCATCAAAATATGAAAGTTATCCGAAAAGTACCAAAATTTCACCTTAGGCTAAATTTGATATTCCGAATCCAAAAATGAAGTCCATTTTAAAATATAAAATATATATAACTTCAAAAATTAGGTATTACTATTCATAACAGCTAGTTTGATTGGTTACGGTGTGTTAGAACTCGAAGTTGCGTACAACACACGCTACTGTTTTATTCAAAGGAAAGCGTACCGTGGAAGCTTGGGATGTTTCATTTTAAATTTTTTGATGTCTCCATTTAGTCAAAAAGTTTAAAATATTGTATTTAAAAAGGTTTCACTATCAAAAGTTGATAAAAGTGCAATACTGAAAATGAATCTGTTCTTGCATTATGACTAAGAAACTCATAATATGGATTCTAAAATTATAAGGATTATATAAAGTTTAAAATTTAGTTAATACTATTCATGACCTCTTTTAATGGATTTTTTTTGGTAAGTCATGGTGCAATTGAACTCAGTGTTGTGTGTAGTGCAAGTTATTGAATTATTTTGAAGAAATAACACACTATGAAATCTCGGGGTGTTACACTTGAGTACATACAGGATCCTGATGTGGATCTATTTTAGCCAGCCCCAACCCATGCCCCCATTCCTAAGGCATCTACCCCAGCTGACCCAGCCTCATCCCCTACATCCACCTCGGCTCCAACTTTTACCTATTCACCACCTACCACAACTAAACAACCATCGACCACACAATCACCATCCCCATTTATTCTCTCTGACGTCTGGTCTATTATATGATGTATTTTGGAGAACCAGAAAATGATTTCCCTCCACCTCAACATCCTGTTCACTTAGCCCTCAGAGTTCATCATCCCTGCCCCACCATAAGGGCCTTCAAATTCCCACCATCCACCACATGTTGTTTTAAAGAACACTTTATCCACTGTTCTCACTACACCACCATCTCAGGTTAGCCTAAACCCCTATCTAATAGACCCTTTCACCTAGTAGGAGTTAGCTGAACAACATAAAAAATGGGGTAAGGGCACCACACTTCCTTTTACATCTTATGTTCCTATGATTTTTACAATTTATAGATTCTTGGGGCCAATACATATTATCACCTCCATACCATAAATCCATACTAAGTCCACTACTAGGACCATGACCCCAACTACGGTGGTTGATCCACCATCCCCCTCCTCGATAGCTAACATATACAGAACAGATTTGATACATACCCCCAGGGTTCATGATGGGACCACTGATGGGGATAATAGTGATATGGTCTACACTATTTATTTATTCACATATACCCCTCCCCTCTCATGCATAGTTTATAGGTGTCTATTTTTACTCTTTTTTAATTCCATATTCCCCGATGTATCTTTTTTCATTTTTAAGAATGAGATGCATTTCTGAATACCATGATTGTTATCTTTTTCTCATTTTTTATTCTACATTTATTTATCCTTGTATAGATATATTAATTTATACATGGTTATCAAAATGACTTTTAGGTCATGATAATTCCACACATGTGAGATATTATATTTCCTCATTAACATATAGCCCCCAATTGAGGGTCTACAACTATGTACTATATAGGATCCCCCTTCACGAATTTAATGGAAGATAATTATACCACATGAATGTTTTTTTGACCAATTTATAATGTGTTTAACCCCAACAAGATCCCCCTTAATCTCAATGATATCACCACCAGTTACAATAGAAGGAAGAGTACATTTGAGCTAGTGGATGGTGATAACTAATCTTCATTTCACACATCTAGTTGAAAATGTCATTGTTAATGAATAATTTGAGGAAATAAATTATTTTTTCTATATTTATTTGAGTTTTTTTAAGTAATTTATTTTATTATATACAATATTTTGTTCATAGGTCATCTAAAACCACATGGTATTTGATTCATAATTTTTTCATAGATTCTTTATATTAATATTGATTATGTGAACCAACCAAATTTTCTTCTTACATATTAATTAACACATGTGTAATAATGGTTTATCTAGTACTAGTATCTTTTGATTCTAAAATTTTTTATAGGTAATAAAATTTCGCATCACAATCCATCAGTTTCCCCACATGGATGGGTTGTCACTATAGGGATCGTTCAATACATAATTTTAAAAATAATAAATTTCCATTTCTTTTTTATCTATGATTCTATTGATATCTCTCCCATGTCACATTCCCAAAGAGTGTGGTGATTATTTAATTTAAATTTTTGGGGAGTCATTATTGATATTTATTTTCTACACACTTGTATTTTTTTCTTTCTTTCAATCATCTATGAGACATTTTTCATTAAAAGAATTTTTTAACCTGAAATTTCATTACACCCATTTAAATAAAAGATATTGTTTTGATGTATATTCTAGAAATAAATTTTTATTGTTTTTTATAATTTTAGAAGGATTTTTGAGTTGATTAATTTAATTATAATTCCATATTCATGTAGTTTCTTTTGATTGAATTATTAATGGATACTATTCTATAACAGATTTTCTAATTTTATATTCCCATTATTGGGAGGATTCTAGACATAAAAAATTATATTATTCTCATAGAATATTTCTTGATAGATTCTTGGGCCATGTCAACTAATAATAACTTGAATTGGAATATCATAGAGGATATAATTGTAAAAATACACTAGTAAAATTATTGAGGAAATCATTATTGATCCATTTTTCATGACACCCACTAGTATATTTTACCTTATTAATCCATAGAATTTGTGAATGACCTAGTTTGGATTGACCATATTACAGTCCCATTTTATTCCTTTATACCCTACTCTTGATATAATTACATAATTTTTTTAAATATGTATAGGGGATGTGGTCTTTACTAATTGACATCAGATGATCACTACTGAGGATATGTGAGGAGATTATTTCATGTGATATGTGGGAAGTGGTATCTAGTTATTTTTTAGGTACCATTCATGATTATCCTGATAAAAGTGAATATAAAAATTAAAAATTAAAAATAAAAAATATGAGTTTTGTATTTTGAAGGTAAAAAATCTCCATTATCAAACCAATGATTCCTATGAAGAATCTTATGAGGTTTAGTGATAGATGTGAGATCTGGCCTAGACATGAAATTAGAAAAAATGGATACATGCATTAGTTTTATGACACATCGATAGACCTGCCCTAAGATTTTAGGAGTGTGAATATTTTTCATTACATTAATCATTATAGGAATTTTTACCCTCCTTTTGAGATTAATTTTATCTATATTACAATCTACCCCCATCCTAATATTCATTTAAAACTTATAGATGAATCCCTAATGATTACTTTTTTATTTGACTTTATGTTGTATAGACGTTAGAACCAATGTAAGCCTATGGTTAGGAACTTGTATTCAAGGTTTGAGCCCAAATCATATTATACTTATACCTTGACTGAAGAGAGAAAATTATTTATGAGTTTACTTGTAAAAATGGTATACCTTAAAATAAATAGTTGAAACAATATAATTGGAAGGAGGAAGAATCTGAAAAAATTATATAACTATAATTCATGAATTATTTTCTCTACAGTAATGATTTTGGAGGAATTTATTTTTCTTATTCCATTTAGTTTTTATTTTCTTATTTATTATGCATGTTTCTTGTTTAAAATTTGTATCATTGGGAATCCTATTGAGTTTCTTTTTTCTTAAGGATAAGAAATTGTCCAAGTGTGGGGAATTAGATATGTTGAATTCATATAAATATTTTGGATTCTTTTTTTAATGCTTAATCATGAATTATTTGATAATAAACTAGGTTTTAACGGATTGTTTTGTAAAAATGAATTCAATAATAAAAGGTGGAAATGATGGAAAATCATAATCTTTAGAAATTACATGTTTTTAATTTAATGTATATGATACGTCTTCCTCGATAAAACCACATACCAGGAAAATTAAAAAATGTGAATCTGTTTTACATGGCATGATCAATGTACACAACATGAATCTCAATTACATATATTGAAAACTCAAATTAGAAATCTAATTAATAAACATGATTTGAACATTTTAAATGATGTGTACATCAAACAAGTTATGAAAAGTTTGAAACATAAATCCGACAAAAGATACTAGACATGAAATCCTATTGATCTAAGATATTTTGAGATCTTTGTGGATATAAAGTACATTATGTGAAAACTAATTAAACATTGTATAAATGTTTAAAAAAATAATCCACATAAGTATGATACACAATGTTCTTACACATCATGAGCCACTCAGGCCTATAAATATGTGATCACCCTTTGATGGTAGGAGATAAGGGTCACCACTAAACCATTTTTCCTTTCTTATATAATTCATTTCCACATTCATATAAACATAGTTATTTTACTTTTTTTGTATTTTATCAAATTTTTAATATTGGTTATTATTCCATGAATCATTATTTATCTATTTTATTCAAAATTTAAAAAATTTGATTCTAATTTATATACAATTTCAAGAAATGATTTTTGGTTCTTTCTTCCTTCATCCATGTTAGTAATTGATGGGTTTTATATGGTTTCAATTATGGTTTTCATTATTTTGACCTATTTATTTATTATGTAAATCATGTTTGACGTTTCACAACTTTCATTTAATGTTTTCATGCATGGATAATCTTATTAGGTTTTGGGTTCAAGACTAAGGGCGGCTTTAAACATAATAAATTTCTAAATAAAAACACAGTAAACCTGTGGCTAGTGATTTGGATAAAAAAAAGTTCAATCCCATTTTTTATAAACCATGACCATGAGATATTTAAATACCATATCCTAGTTATAGTAGATAAAACTATAAAAAAGAGCTTATGAAAGTTTCTTCCTGAAATCTAATCATATTTCTCTTTATTTGTTGACTATCTCTAGACCAAATAATTGTGTAGCATTGGTAGATCTAATTAGTTAGACTAAAACCAATTGGTGGCCTTTTAACCGCTTTCCAAACTAATAAATAAGTTGATCCCAAGAAATATTTATGATTAAACATTTTCCTAAACCCAAAAAATTGACATTTATCCCTTATCTATTTCTAAATTTAAAACCCAACCTATATAGCATTAATAAAAATAAAAAATATAGTTCATGAGGAATCAAGCATCATGGTTTGTATCAATAGTTTTTTGGACTACCAGTTTTTCTCATGGTTTGGACCACACAATGCCACTATGCAATTGTTTTAGCTGACTCTAGTTTGGTAAATATAAATTCTAGTATAATAAACACCAGTACTTAATCAAATACATCATGTGAGCTAGTAAGGATGTCAAAAAAATAAGAATATGAGAATACCAAACATATAGTGGATCAAATCTATGAACAACAAGGTAAACTGAAGTAAACCATACCTAATCAATTACTACCCACTATGATATGTAATTATGTTAACTATATAATGGTATATGTTGGTTAACTGCTAAAATTAACTAGTAAAGGTTACTTATAGTCTTTCATTATGCCTCCAAAACATTGAGTTATTTTTTATATTGGGGAACCAAGTAGTAACTGAAATATGGTGGATCAAGATAAGGAAAACCCTCTTCTAACCAATTCGGGTTTGTTTTAGAATATGTTCAGGCTAAAGGGTTTAAATGTCAACCACTGGTTAGGTGGGAAACCAGAAAGTTCATGGAGTTTTTTATTTTTTCTTTTTATTTCAATAATTTTTTTCTTTTATCTTTAATAATAAAACAACCATATTTATACCCACCAATTTATCTTTTAGAAAATAAAAATATCCTGTAAATCTAGAAAGATAACCTAACACACTTCCTGAGGTGGAGCTATAGTCATATAAGGGTTTTAACTGACTTAACCTTATTTTTCATTTCCTTATATACTATTAATTTCATTCTATAAAAATTATCTACCTCATTTTAATTTCATTTGTGATATATACATAATAGGAAATGTGTGTGGGGAGTGTAATTATGGACACCAACATATATTGTGTATATTATTGATCTATAATACATACTATCAATGGTAATAATGATCCATTAAAATGAATATTTTATTATAATGGATGTAAGTAAATGGATTGTAGGTGTATTATAATAACAACAACTAATGAATTTAATTTAGATTTCATTACTTGGGTAATTTGGTGATTTATTTGAATAAAATAATTTATAATTTTATTTTAATTTTTATAATAATATGAGTATCTCTCAAATTACATTATAATTGTTAAAAAGTTTCACACATATGAAAGGATCATGTGTGTAATAAATGTGTGATGAATAAAAAGAAATTGCAAATTGTTCAAAGAAGTTTTTGATCTCATTATCCAATGTTTATATTATTCCATGACTATCATAAATAAAATATTGGGGTTACTATATTTGTAATTCTCATTTTTAGATTAGATGGACTCATATCAATAATAGTTTTACCAAAAATAGGTTGAAAAAAATGAACAAAATAAGTTTTGTGTGCGTTCACAACCATAGGAGATACTGGAGGGAGAGTTAGTTTCATTTCCAAAATGAATAACCGGAAGGATCATATTAGTTTTATATGTAAATATCTACTTTTGGAGTGAATTTATTACAATAAAAAAATTTATACTTATCTGGGAAGTGCTGAGTAAAAATTATGTCATTCATTGTTTTCAAAAAAATACACTCAATCATTATTCATTTAAAAAATAATTAAATTTTTTGTTTATTCTATTGAACATGTGAAATATATAGAAATATTTATGATATGAATGCTTGATTATAATTATGGTATAAGTGTACAGTTATATAAATTAATATTTTTATGGAATTTACACATTATTCATTGCTAATTTGAATGTATCCATTCCAAAAGTAGATGAAATCATTATTTTGTACACATTTTTGTGTTTTATAATGAATTTTAGAAAAAAAGTAATTTAATTACTAATTTAGATAAATTTTAGAATATATTTTTAACACTATTTTTTAATATATACTTACTTGAATAATTTGATTGATGATTTTGATGTTATATTATATAAATTTAATGATAACTCATTCAATTATTCAATTAATAATTTCATTTGTTTTATTTCTTAGTTTTTTATGACAATATTTTTTTGTATTCATAGGGATGAGATTAATATAAAGAAATAAGGATGTCACATAGAAGAATAGAACACAATATTTCCAAAATTAATGTAATATCATGTTAATAGTGGAGGAGGGATCATTATTTTAATGCCTCCCAATAAAGAGAAACTAGAATTCATCAAAGGAATAAAAATTCATCAAATTACAACCTAATATTTTATTTTGGTGAAAAATGAGCCTTATAGTGTAAATTTACACAACAACTGTATGATAATGTATCCTAGATAACAAATGAAAATATTTTCGTCCTTCAACACTCCCAAAATTTTGATTCTCTATTTTTTAGTATTAATTTATTATAATAATGTGATTAGATAAGAAAAAATTTATTATCATGAAGATACATTAAAATTATGTTCAACTCTATAGTATCCTCAATGGACCAATGCATCATTCATTCTGAATAAAAAACTAACTCATATTAAAGATATGGATGTCATCAGTCATTCAAAATGTCTCTATGACCACAACCAAGAATATATTTGTTGATAAATGAATTTTGAGTTTATCATAAAATAACTATAAATTGAATAACTACATCCAAAATCTTTCTAAAATGCTATAGATTAAATAATAACATTAGATATGGTGAATACAAACTCAGAAATAGAAATAATTCCCCTATTAATTTCTTTATATCACTTTATATGTGGATTTCATTAACATAAAGAGTGGATCAAAAACATATTCCCCAACACTATATAACCAAATTGGGAAAACATTTACAAATAGGGCACATGTTATGAGAACCATAAAAATGGATAAATGAAGATATAGTAGATTGAATAATTGAAATTAATGATGAATGGAATCCACTATATATATGGAAACATATCATGCATAATTCTATTCCATGTGATAGTATTCAATGAACCTTTGGAGGAATTCTTGATGAAGATACTCTTAGGGCCAAGATGAGGAGGAAAGTATTTATTTTCAAATATTTTCTTCTATTTTCAAGGAATATTTTTGAATAATAGAAAAACACCTCACTTTTATTTTGGTGAAAATATTGTTGATGGTTTCTTTCAAAATAATTAGACTCACTTTGTCCATTATAACGAAAAGAATATTTTTTGAAGAAATAGTTCTGATTGTACTCACCATGGGTGTGGAATGGGAGAAAAAATATCTTTCTGAAAGTAAATGGTCAATAGATTCACTCTAAATTCGGTGTGAAATAAGTGATTATATTATTGGGAGAATCAGATTCTGCATGAGTACGATAAATTAAAAGTGAATATTCTTTGTTGATTCGTATTTCATAAATCATAAGATTATTGAATTAATTATGATGCCAGATTTATGGAAGAAAAAAAAGGATTATAATTATTCAAAATTGTAACTAGATTTATCATATTGGGGGGAAGAGAAGAATGAGATACTGTCAATTGAAAAATAATTGTACCCTAATTAATCATATCTTGGTGGGAGAGAAGAAATATGTTCTTACAATTTTATTCTGAATAATTGAATCTGGGTGGACATAAATAAGGTGCTAAATATCATAGTCATATATGATCATATCCAAAAAAATCGTACTTGGAAAGATCATACTCGTGATAATCTGATTCAAGCTAATAATTACAAAAATATGTTGTTGGAGGATATTAAAGTATTAATATATTCAATTGTATGTAAGGAACTATAGTATTTGATACTCTAACATATTCATAGGCATGTGAATAATGTTGATGGATAAAGATAAATAATTTTTAAGCGGTATCATTTTTAGAAATGAAAGAATCTGCTGATTGAATATGGTATGCCATCATATTTGGAGAAGGATTTTCTTGAGACTGATGAATGAAAATAAAATTAAATAATGATATAAATAAGGTAATTAACCATTTAAAAGGTTTGATTTAATTTTTATGTTTCCAATTCGGTCTAGATTATATGTAATGAAGAAAAATTGGTTTGTAAGAAGTGATTACATAATGAATTTTTAATGGGGAGATTGGAATTCAAATGAATGATTGTATTCAGAATTAAGTGTTGCATCTTTTTCATCATGTTTTATATATTCAATTGATATAGAGCATTGTATTAAATAAATTGGATTCAAAAAATTGGAACCATGAATTAAAATCAAACTTGAGAATGAAATGAATGTCTAAAGAATATGTAAAGTTTTTCGAAGAACTCAGAAGCTTCAAGAAGAGTTGAGGAAGACAAAATTCACCTGATATTTTAAGGTAAATTGGGATGTGGTTGAATTTATGTTAGTGTGGAAATTTTTTTGATTCCTACAAAAACGTAGGGTTGTTCACCTATAAAAGGTGAATAATACACTGTACTTTTCTAAAGACTTGTGTACTATTCATCACATAAGAGAGTGAACCTTTGTTTTTTTGAGAGAAGAAGAATTTTCTATATTCACATGTATTAATGATATTATAATGGATAATTTAAAGATAATTGACAAGATCACAACAATTTATTTATTGTAGTACTCATTGATTATCATACTCAGCTGATCACCATACTCATCTTGTCAATTGTATATGGATCATCATTATATCGGGCTAAATTAATATATTAAGGATTTCTGGGTTGGGACTTTCAGACAGATGAACAAAGAGTTTTGAAATTCCACAATCATGGTATATCTTTTTGTAATGATATTTTAGTACTGCGAAGAATCATACATAGATTAATCCTACAGATGATAATCGTACATAGAGGAATCAGACTGGGAAAACAGACTGTGAAAATCAGACATGTTTTTCCCATAACAAAATCTAGAAATTTTATACCATCTTCTATGTTAGAAATTCAATAATTATTTTCAATTGAAAACATATGTGGAATTTCAAATAGAAAAAGGAAACATTAATCATTACAAAACCAATATACTACTCTATTTTTGCTAAGAGGATTCACACACATTATAGGAACTGTTTATATAGTAATACTTGAGTATGAGGGTATATCTAACTCATTGTAATCCAATTATTGATTTCTAGTGGATTTTGTGGTATTTTATTACTTCCATACCATACCAAGGACTTATATATTCTTATTTAATAGTTAACATTGTAAATTCATGGGTTCTTTTCAATGTGTGTTCGATTCATTTTCAACAAGGAATTGAAATCATTAACTAGGGGATAAGGTTGTTTAAATGAAACATCCTCCCCCCCCCCCCTCTATGTGATACAATTACACTATGTGGGTACATTCAACTATTATCAGAGCATATGTACCCTTTTCTTATTATTTGCTGATGGAGAATTTGAATTCTGTTAACAGTAATTGTATTCTGGTTTCTGATTTAAAGAATTATCATATCTGGAAAGATAAAATTTTTCCATATCTTATTTCTATTTTATATGATGTTCTAAAAGTTGAATCATATGGTTTTTATCCTATTCATTCTAAATATCCTCTTACATATATTGATAAGAATAATCTAGAGAATGATTTAATGGCCAAGAATTCTATATTAGCATCACTCTCTGAAATGGGTTCTTAAGAGTGAAAGTATTTTCCATATCCAAATGTATATGGGAAAAATTGAAAAACATATGTGAAAGAAATAAAAAAGTGAATAAGGAAAAGTAACAAATCTAGATATTGAAATATGAATATTTGAAGATGAGTGAGAATGACTTTGTTGGAGACTTATTTACTAGGGTAAATGACACTGTGTGTACTATCATATGTCTTGTTAAAAAGATTAATTATTCTCTAATTTTTTAAAAGATTTTGATAATCCTTCCTAAAATGTTTAATAAAATAGTTTCTTCATATAAATAAAAACATCCCAAAACATTACCTACTGATGATTTTCATAACACTCTCATCATTTAAGAAATGAGAAGAGAGAAATATATGAAAATAAAAGTAAAAGTTGATATTAAAATTTCTTTGAAGGATAATAAGAAAGGAAAGTCCAATAAGATTCTTATTAAAGATGTAAATGGTGATTTTGAATCTGAAAATGAGGTATGTGAAAATATTGATGATATTTTATCCTTGTTTTCTAAAAATATGAAAACTGTTATAGGTAAATAAAAATGGAAACTTCCCTAGAAATGTTTTTAATGTGTAGTAATATGTCGCTTTTTTTGATAATTGTCCATGAAGAAATATAGAATTGGATAATAACGAGTAAAAAAGAAATCCAAAATGATCCTGGAAGAAATATGTAGAAAAAGAAAATTTAATTCCACAGGGAATGAAAAAGAATTAAAATCCATAATAATAAGTTTCTTGTCGAATGGTGAATAAGAATAAGGTAGTGATGTTAAATCCAAAATATTAATTAAATATGGTATTGAAAATAAATTTATTTCAAAAATCAATGATGAATAATTAAGATACAGTAGTTCTGATGAATAAGAAAATAAACTTGAACATCATTTTAAATAATGGTTAATAGAATGGCTGATAAATATTAAAAGGATTGAAAATAAATACAAACATTTAAAAGATGAATGATCCTTAACAAGTAATCATGAATTTTTTATTGATTAGAATGTATGGCTGAAAAAATAGATTTTTGATTTGAAGAAATATCTTGAAGAATAAAATAATCATAATGAGTATATCATGGTGAAGCTAAAGGAAAAAAAGAAGAAAAGTTTAGACTTTTCCAGCAAGAACATTCAAAATCTGAAAAAACAAATAAAAATTAAAAAAAACTTTGTCTCTGAAGTGGGTAAATGTTCTGTAAAGGAGAAACATGAGAATAATCAACAATATATATCTTTAAATGTTGAAAATAAGGATGGAATTGTTTTTAAAAATAATAAAGCCAGTAAAGTTATGTATATGACCAAGAACAAAAAAATGTGGGAATTCAGTAGTCTCAAAGAGTCATTTGTTTGAAAAAGTTTTGAAATAGTTTGAATCTAGAAAATTTTCATACACCTCCAGTTTTGATAAAGGGGAAAATTAAAGGAAGACTCCAATTGATAATAGAAAAGTTTTTGGATCATAAAAGAAATAGAATAAGGTTGATGAGAAACATATTCCCAATTCATCACTATTTTTATGCTTTAAAGGAAAATACTCTTTTATGGATATTGTTAGTATTGTGGTGGATTCAGAAATATGAAAAATATGATTTGGTTTAACCAAAAAAATTAATATTATTCTTTAATTTATGAAAGGAAAATGATGATTCAGTTCCCTCAAAATAAGAAGTCTGAGATGGTTGTTTTTAAGAAGCCTTTGAAATGTGAGGTAAAAAATAAAAATAGGTCCAACCATTGGAAACTATTTATGAAATATATGAAAAATCTATACACCTTGAAAAAAGAAGTATTGTTTTGATATCATTATAATAAAATATTTTTTTCAATTCTTTAAAGATGAAGATGAAGAAATAAAAGAATGAATAAAAGGATCCTATTGTTGAAATTTCTTTGAAAGAAACAAATGGAAAATGACCCTGAATTCTTGAAATCTGGTGTTATTTTTATATGTAAGGATATTTGAAATTACTGAAGAAAGTGAATGGTTTCAAAGAAATAATAGTGAAATTTGGATATGATGAATCCCTGATAATCAAAGGTGTTGGATCAGCAATCATTAGAAATGAAAAGTTGAAATACAAGAAATATATGTATGTTGATGGGAAGAAAAAACTATTTATAAGTGTTTTTCAATTGTGTGATTATGGTAAAAAATTTATCTTCAAAAAATATGGACATTTTTTAAAAGTGAATAACATGGAAAGATTTTTACAGGACGCCAACATACAAAATGATATTTTTTTCAGATCTATGAAATGAAAAACTATTGTTAGATCAGTATGGTGGAAGAGAATCAATTATGGAAAAAAGTTTGGGACTCATGTGTTGAAGAAACGTGATCATGTTATCAAAGAAATATACTATTTGAAATAATACTGTTTTTCTAATAATAATATAATAGTGCTTATCTATTTTTTATATAGGAAATATTATAAATGTTGTGAATAAGAATGTTGATATTTTCTCAAAACTACTCATGGAGTTAATTCATTCAAATATTTTTGGGTTGATGTGAAAATAAAAAAAGGAGATAAGTTCTTCCTCACTTTCATTGATGATTTAACACATATTAACTGTGTTATGTAAATGAATCATAAATAAGATTCATTGAAAATGTTCAAATAATTCATAAGGAAAGCAAAAAATGAATGTGAGTATTTTTTGTGGAACTTGAGAACTGAAAATTGTGGTGAATACATAGGTGAATAATTTGAAAGTTATATTAAGAATAAATTGATTTTCCAGGATTATAGTTCCCCATATACTCCTCAATAAAATGAGGTTGTTGAAATAATTAATATGAGTTTGGTGGAAGTGGGAAGAACTATGTTATGTGACCATAGTCGTTTTGATTTATTTTGGAGGCAATTCATGAGTGACACTATTAATATTCAGAACCATTTTTATACAAGAATTATTCATATATGACTCTATATTAATTTTTTATGAAAAAATCAATGTTTGAAACACATTAGTATTTTAGGGATTCCATGTGTTACACTTAAGAAATTCAGAAACTATGGAATGTTAGAGAATAAAGGTGAAGATGGAATCTTTCTTGGATATACTCTAGAAGGAAGAAGATATAGATGATTCAATAAAGAAATAGAAATAATTATCAATTTAATTGATTTTAAATTAATTGAAAAATAAAAGAATGAAACTCATTCTTATGCACAAAATGAAGTTAATCAAGTTGAAGAAAACAATTCTCATAAGGATAAAGATAATTTTATTCTTACTCAAGAAAAAGAAATAGACTCAGTTATTCCCAGAAATAAAGAATATATTTAAAAATATCATCCCAGTATGAAAAATATAGAGGAATCTCATAATATTATTTGTGATTAGGAACAGACGGATCAAACAATAATAACAAAAAATGATATTACAGATACTTCTTTGTATTCAAAATTGGAGCTGAACAATGTGAAATAAGCTTTTGAGTATCTGAAATGGGTTTAAGACATGAACAAGAGATATATAAAAAGGAAAATAATGATACATGGTAACCCATACCCATTTTAGAAAACAAAAAACATTAATGGAATAATGTGGGTTTTCTAGAACAAGTTAAAAGAAGATGCTGAAGTGATAAGAAACAAAGCATTATTGGTTTGAAAATCATATTCCCAAATTAAAGTTATTGATTTTGATGAAAAAATTTCTCTAGTGGAAATATTAGAAATAAGAATAATCATCCAAAAAATTTATTCATAATGAGGTTACAAGATCTCTCAAATGGATATCAAATCATCATTCTTGAATGGTGATCCTGATGAGTAAGTTTACGATGATCAATCTGGTGGCTTTATTTTTGGTAAAAATGAATGTTATGTATATATAGTGAAGAAAGACTAATATTTTTAAAAAGATATTTTAGGGAATGGTATTCTAATAAAATACAAAAGTAATATAATATTTAAGAAAAGAATAGTGGATATCAATCTCCATATCAAAGAATGTCAAGATTATTCCCTAATTATAATTTTTTATGTTGATAACATAATCTTTGCTGGGAATGATGAAAGAAGATGTGAATGGTTTTCTAATGAAATTAAAGAGTCTTTTGAAATACCCATGCTGGAGGAAATGAAATACTTTATTGGGTTAAAATACAACAAAGGAAGGAATAATTTTTTCATTCTCCATAAAAGTATAATAAAGAACTTCATAAGGTGTTCAGCATGAAAAATTAAAAACTAGTTTACCAAATGATATATGTGGGAATAATGTTGTATATTGATGGAGAAGGAAAATAAGTTTATCAGAATGAATTTCAATAATTTATTGGAAGCTTATTGTATTTGACTACCTCAAGAACCAACATTTTTTTTATGTTTTTACTCTATGTACAATATTTCAGACTACTTCAACAGAATCACATTTACATTCTATAAAATTAATTCTC
This sequence comes from Viscum album, assembly GCA_963277665.1. NCBI lineage: Eukaryota > Viridiplantae > Streptophyta > Magnoliopsida > Santalales > Viscaceae > Viscum > Viscum album. Next base: position 686,079,775 of record OY728119.1, on the reverse strand, counting down.
ATATACATCAATGGCACAATCGATTTCAGAATTTGGTAAGATAACTCAAATATTATTCAATTGATTGAGTATTTAGATGCTGATTCGATAGTAAATATTTATTATATAAGACCCTCAAATAGTGGACTATTCTTTCTTTGAAAGAACAATGTTAGTCAAAATTCAAAGAAACAGAATTCTATAACTCTCATTATAGATAATGCTAAATATTCTTCTGGCACTCAACACACAACACAACTTATGTGGATTAAAAATCAATGGGAATATTTAATTTTTCAAGTGAAGTTACCCTTTCTATTGAGTTTTGATAATCAAAGTTCAATCAATATCACCAAGAATCTAGTTCAAAATTCACATTTAGAACATATTGATATCAAATATCATTTCATCCGAGATCATGTGGAGAAAAGTTAATTGAAGCTGGAATATGTTCCAACATTGGAACAGGTTGCTGATATTTTCATAAAATCATTAATAAATGAATCATTTTATAAATTGAGGTTGAACATGGGTGTTAAAACTCATTCTCATCATGTTTGAGGTATGTGTTTATGTCCCCTATCTCGTCTTACCTTTGGATAGTATCGTAAAGGGGGAGAATGAGTTGTTTCATTAATCTATTTATTTATGAATGTAAAAAATGGGATTTGTGGGTAAACTACAAATTTAGAATTATTTTGTGAGGGAACTATTGTAATTATTTTTTGGAGTGGTTGTAAGAAAAGAAATTTTATTATATTCATGGAAGGATAAAGAAAATATCAGGTTGAACAAGTGCTGAGGAAGGAAAAAGAAAATGGATATCATAATCACTACTTTTGGACAGTGAAGTTTTCCTGTTCGGGATTATTGTTTCCTAAAATTAGTTATCTCACATAGTTTTATAATTATTGATAGGTAATACATTTCTTGAGGATAAAACTTTAACTGATTTTATGAATCTTTATTGGCATAGAAATATAAATGGGGATATTGTTAGGACAAACATGAAGAGGAATGTATTTGTTTTTCAATGTTGTGTTTTGTTTTTAATCAATGTTTTTTATGAAAAAAAAATCTCCTCACTTGCTATTTTGGTGAAAATAGTATTGATAGTTTTTTTCAAAATAATCAGAATCACTTTTCCCATTTTGACAAGAAGCATATTTTTTTAGGAAATGGATCTGATTGAACTCTCCCCTGGCCCACTATGAAATTAAAAATATCTCGCTGAAATTAAATTGTCATCATATTCCCTCAATATTTTGTGTCAAAAAAGTAGTTATTTTTTTGGGAGAATCAGATTCTTCATGAATATGATAATTTAAATGTGATGATTCATTTTTTATTCATTTTTAATAAGTCATATGTTGATTTAAGAGCTTATAATGATATCTTGATGGAATAAAAAGGAAATTTGTATTCCAAATCGTACACATATATAATAATTCTTGGTGGAAGGGAATAAGGAAATGTTTGTAATTAAAGAATAATCTTATCCAGATTAATAATATCTATATGGAAGAGAATAAATAGATGATGTTGATAATATTCAAAATAATTAGATCTAGGTGGAATGAAACAATGTGCTGAATATTGTACTCAGTTATGATGGTATCCACATTAATCGTAATCATAATGTCCACACTCATGATAATAAAATTCAGGAAAAGAAGGAAAGAAATAGGTTGATAGAGGATTGGAAAGTTTCAACACAGTCAATTGTATGTTAGGCACTATAGAGTCTGATCTTAAAATATATTCAAAGGCATGATAATTAAGTTGATTGGAAAACATAAATAAGTTTATGTGGTATCATATTTAGAAAAGAAAGAAGTTGATGATCATACTCAGTATTCCATCATATTCAGAGAAAGATTTTCATGAGAAAAATGAATTAAAATAAAAGTAAATGATGATATCGATAATGTATTCAGCCATTTCAATTGGTTTTAATTACATTGTTGGATTCCAACTAGGTCAAGAGTAAAATTGAAGAAGTAAAAGTGGTTTGTTAGTAGAGATTATTGAATGAATTTTCAAGGGGGTTTGGAATTCATATTAATGATTTTATTCGACATTCTGAGTGGTATAAGTTTCTTCATACATTTAAACAATAAATTAATACAGGGAATTATATTAAAAAAATTAGATTCAAAATATTAAACTCATGAAATAAAATCATACTATAAATTGAAATGATATCCTGAAAAATTAAAGATTGTTAATGAATTGAGAAGTTTTAAGAAGAGTTAACATAGTCAAAATAAACCCAAGATTTTAAGGGAAATTCAGATGTGTGTGAATTATAGTGAGTATGGGTGATTTTTATTATTCCTGCCAAAATATCTCATGGTTCCTCTATAAATGGTGACAATTTCCTGGAACATTTTTTATGATCGTTGTACAATTCATCACATAAGAGAGAGAATCTCTGAGTTTTAGAGTGAATAAGAAGTTTCTTTATTCACATTTTTTGAATTATTTTTGTTGGATAATCGAAATAGAAGAGTTAATATCAAAACATTGTATTCAACTAATCACTCTACTTAGTGATAATTGTACTCAGTTGATTACCATAATCGTCTTGTCAATTATATTCGCCAGATTATTGTATCGGGTTGGATTAATTAAATAGGGATATCTATAATGTGTTTTTTGGATTGAGGAGGATTGATTTTTTAATTTTCTCAATCATACTCCACGGGTTATATATATTTTCATATTTATCTTTTCATAATAGGAAGAATTGTACAGGGAAAAATCATACTCGAAGAAATCATACTAGGAAAAACGGACTGGGAAAATCGGACTTGGTTTTTCCTTATCAAAATCTAGGAAGTTATTACCATCTTCTGGGTAAGTAATTTAATAATTTTTTTCAATTCAATAAATTTTTTTATTTAAAATAATAAAATCAAACATGCATTGTTACAAAAACATTTTATTACCACATTTGTGTAAAGAGGGTTTACACGCACTATTGAAATTGTTTACATAGTGCTACATGAGTGTAAGGCTATATCGTACTAGTTGTAATCTGAGGATTGATTTCTAGTGAATTAGCTTGTATTGGATTACTTCAAAATCATACTAAGGCCATAGCTATTCTCTTTGAATAGTTAACCTTGTAAATTCATGGGTTCTTCTGGATGTGCATCTGATTGCTTTTTAGCAGGGGATTGGAATATTTAATTATTGATTTTCCATTTTTTATTAGTATTATGAATTTCATGTAAAATATTTTCAAGATTTTATTATTTCCACTTGGATGTATTTTTCATGTGTACTCAAATATTGTGAGTGATGTAGTAATTGTGTATGTTCACAGATATACTTGGGTTTCTGTTAGCAACTATTATATAGTGTTTTGTGAAGTTCGGGGTTTATATTAATATTAAACATATTATTATATAATTAGTCAAATAATTGATAATATTATTAAGGTTATTTTATAGTGTGACAACCACACACAAGTTACTAACAATCACATCCAAAATGATGTGACAACCCAAAGTTAAAAAACCCAACCTATGAGAGGCAGTGGAAGCATAACACTCAAAAATGAAAAATCATTTCAATTTAATAAGGTTTATGAAATATAAAAAGGACCAAAATTCTCATTTAGAATCCTTTGAGAACAAGTTTAATTGAAATGTATTTAATTAATTTGTAGTAGTTTCTCATTATTGTGTAATAACGGGTTGGTAGAAATTATTGGTTTTTGTTTATTTCATTTTTCCCCTACATTTGGATGTCACCCTAGTAAAAGTAAACTCCATAGTTTTTCAATGCATTAGTGGATAATTTTTTTATTGGATAACTTATGTACAAAAATATCTATACTCCTATATGTTTACTATTTCCTTGTAAAAATAAATCCATTCTAATTTTAATTTCCCTCCAATACCTATAAATATGACATGATTCTCACCGGTAATATACTACATTGAATATAAGAAGTATATTATTTCACAATGATGAATTTTCACAAGATAGGTATCTAATATAGAATATTGAACCTTACAGATTCCTCTACCTTATTATTCATGGGTTTTGGATATGTTATATTGGAATGGAGAAGGCATTTGTGGGAGGAAGGATGTGTTTTGTCTAATATGAGGCCAAAATACCCATTTTTTAAGCACGAAACCATATTAAATGTAACTTTGTTTAGTTTTCATTATGGGGATGGTGAATATGATGGAATTTGTTTTCATGCGTTGGTGATTGGATTTAGAATGTATTTTTATAGTAGTTCACATTAGAGTAATCCACATACTATTATGTTTTAATGTTTTATGTTATATAGGACATGACATGTATATTGGTTTGGGTTATTAATTATATTTGAAAATTTATTGTTGGTTTTTAGTTATTCTTAGTTTTTATAAGATTAATGAATCAAATATGTTTGTTTTTATAAAACTTATTCTAGTATCTAAACCAAGGACTATTAGAGGTAGGCTTAAAGGGTGTTTCGTATGAAACTTCTAATGCACAATCACACAATTGTCTTTTGAGTCATGGAAGACATGCTTTCCAATGAAAGGTGATCATTATTAATTTACCTATAATACCTTATAACTTATGTTGATTCTAATTAAGAGAGTTCATACGCATCTCACCTTATCATCTATAATTATTCCTTACATAGGAACTCTCTGGTAATGTTTAGTATATTTTTTTAATCCTTCCCAAATCCCACTAGAGGACATGTTTCCCCTAATCTCATAATAGTTCACTGTCATGAATTGATGTGAACATATTTATTCATCAGAGCCTATCCATTAATGAGAACACTTGTATGTATTATAGGCTCTCCATTAATGGAACCATATTTATTTATTAAAGGTTCTGTTTATTTAACTTTATAACTTAATTTTTTTTTGGATTAAAGCCAGCTGGTTGGGAGAAATGGAATTAATTTCATATAAGAATATTGTAGGTGATTATGTTCTTATGATCAGGACCCTAATAAGGACTTATTATATACCCCAATTAAAGGAATCATAACCCAAGTAGTTTTTTTTCAATTTACAAGATGTGTTATAAATTTTTAGAACTTTAGACAAGAACTATCATGGTGGTTCCTAAGGAGAGGTTTATATTGATCCGTTAAAATATGATCTGATGGATAATGGTCTAGCTCATAAGGAATGCATCCTAGTGAGGATGGGTTCGGTAAGGAATGTAACCTAATAATAGTGTATAATTTATTTTATTAGGAACATGTCATTTCGAGGGTATCATTTGAGATTTTTTTGGGTTTGAACCTAAAAGATGTATTCAACCTTCAATGAAATGATGATGTTGTCATGTTTTTTATGCCATGTGACTGGGAGGTATGTGTCACAAAATAGGAATCAATAGGTTATTTAGTTTCTCTTATGCATAGGTATCCATACTCATATAACTAATAAATCATTTATATGATATCATTATTTAAGTAATTGTTTATTGGGAATTTCACAAAAAAAGGTTGTCCATTTCTATCATGATAGAAGAAAGGATATGTTTGCGTAGTGTATGCAAAGAGATACCCATGGTTTTTTATAGGATTCATGAGGAATTTATTGGTACTCATGAATTGGTATGTGATTGCTAAATATGGGAATATGGGGATCATTATTATCTCATTGTGATGAAATAATCATTGGAAACAAGGTTAGGGATCAATCCTTCTAAAGAAGATTATAATAATAAGAATCATTGATTGGAATTATTTATCTAGATTATTATGTTAAAATAAGAGATAATGATCCACTTTCCTTTGTTATGGGAACCCTCATTATCAATTTAATTAATAATTGCGATCATATTGAGGTTTTAGCCTATTTAGGAATTCAATTTGAGATTTTCCTTTTATTAAGGTTATACTGGATCTATGGAGGGAACTCTGATACACTTGATAACTCCCATCTGTATGTTAGTGGGTTTTGGGGATAAGTTTTTGTTTGGAATTTTAAGGTTAAAACCTTATTGAAATTTTTCCTTAAATTTATTTTGGTTTGATATTCCCCAAGAAGGTAACTAGGGAGTTGAAAAGGGAATAGAAGAGGTTCATTTACCCATTTTGAGTGTGCTTCAGGAAGTGGTTAGAAGGGGGAATTTTATTTGGGATAAATTAATTGTTATTAGGATTATAGAAACATTATAAGACATATAGTTCACATTGGATGAGTGATAAATAGATCATTGGATCTTCATAGGGAATATTTTTAAGAAGGATGTAGTAAGGATTTTACATTAGCCTTCCTTTTTGAATTTAGTGAGTTTTATATCCCATATAGAGAAATTTAAAAGGTATAAAATCACATAAGTTCTTCATGATAGACCACCCCCACCATGTAAATATTTAGGTCTTTTTTTCTTTGAGTCTTCCTTAGGGAGTTTATATTCTTTCCTCTTTGAATTTAGTATGGGGATCTCTTCCAAATTTCCTAAAGTGTTGAGTCTCTCTTGAAAAATTTTCAACATTGTTCTAATATTTTCTCTATTTTGTGGAGTTTATAGGTGATTTATAGGAAACAATGGATTTGAATATTTGTAATATATTTATCCACTAGTTTATTCATAAAGAAACCTCACAATGGCCTTATTATCACCTGATGGATACTTCAAATGATGTGGGTACATAAATCTCTATATGGTCACATAGGACCTCACCTCATTTCCACAAAAAATGATATCCACTAATGGAATTAACAATGTGTCATATATTACTGTATTATATCCAAAATTTATAATCATACATTATGTGATTAAATATTGAAAAGAATCATCTAGTTTACTCAAATAATGAGGTTTCATAGAAAAGTTTCTTTGTGAATGTTGATTACTTCTTCATAGAGGGTGGATTTATTCTAAATACTTACCTTTGGAGGTTCTACCTTGATTTTTATTTTCACTATACAACATGATCTAGATGGAAATGATTTTTAAGAATTTACAGGGATTAAAATTTTCCCTACATCTCACTCAGAATGGGGTCCAATTGACATGAAGAGAATCTAATTCATATTAAGAGAAGTTCCCACATATATTCTTTCTAGTATACCAAAAAGTGGTATCGACCCAATATTAATGGACTCAAGATGACCATTTATCATCTTGTTCTAAATTATTTTATGGGATCATTAAAATATCATGATCTCTATTTTATTATTTATAGGAGTCATTCGTCATGACTGTAGTATTTCTAAAACCATTGAGGAGTGACTACATAATTTTACATCATGAATTGTTTCCATAATATAAATTGATGTGCCTATATAAAAATAAAGTGAGTCACACAGTTTTATGTTATTTAAAATAGTGATATATAGTATTTTGGTATTTTTGAATCTTTTTATCAAAGTCTCCCAAAACATAAACAATTATTATCCTTTTTAAACAAACAATGGAATCTATCACATGTTCATCACAGTGTTGAAGTATAAAGAAACAATATGATCAAGTGTGAAACAACTAGTGTAAATAAATTGGTGCAACTAAGACATCATTTATTCTCATAAATCATCGGTGTTAGTATTCAAGATTACACATTATTAGATATTCTACACATTTATGGATTTTTCTAACTGATCGAGGTCTCCAAACCCATTCCACATTATGGAAATCATCCAGATACCTGGATCAACTATAATCTGATGACCATATGAGAAAATAACTCATTAAGAGGGATATTTATTTGGAAAGTTCGCATTAATGGATGTATCATAAGTTATAACCCTTTTAACTAGTAATAATAAAGATTGAAACTAGAAGAGGCAGTGGAAGCACAACACTCAACAATAAAAAATCGCTTCAATTTGATAAGGTCTATAAAATATAAAAAGGACCAAAATTCTGATTTATAAGAATTTTAGAACAACTATAATTGAAATGACTTTAATTAATTAGAAGTAGTTTTTCATTATTGTGTAATAATTGGTTGGTAGAAATTATTGGTTTTTGTTGATTTTATTTTCCCCTTATATTTGGATGTTAATCTAGTTAAAATAAACTCCCTAGGTTTTTAATGCTTTAGTGGATAATTTTCATTTTTATGCTTCACATTTGTCCAAAAATATCTATACTCCCATATGTTTAGTATTTTACTATAAAAATCAATCCATTCTAATTTTAATTTCCCTAAAAAACCTATAAATATGACTTTATTCTCACCAGTAATATATTTCATTGAATAAAAGAAGTTTATTATTTCACAATGATGCATTTTCACAAGATACGTATCTAATAAAGAATATTTAACCTTATCGATTCCTCTACATTATTATTCATGGGATTTGGATATGTTATATTGTAATGGATAGGGAGTTTGTGGATGGAAGGATGTGTTTTGTCTAATTTAAGGCCAAAATACCCATTTTATAAATGATGAAACCTTATTAAATGTAACTTTGTTTAGCTTTCATTATGGGGATGGTGAATATGATGGAATTTTTTTTCATGAATTAGTGGTTGGAGTTAGAATGTGATTTTATAGTAGTTCACATTACAGTAGTTCCCATACAGTTATGGTGTAATGTTTTCTGTTATATAGGACATGACATGTATATTGGTTTGGATTATTGATTATATTTCAAAATTGATTGTTGGAATTTAGTTATTCTTAGGTTTTATAAGAATAATGAATAGAATATGTTTGTTTTTATACCACTAATGCTAGTATCTTAACCAAGAACTATTAGAGGTAGGATTCAAGGGTTTTTCAGATAAAAACACTAATGCACAATCACACAATTACCTTTTGTGTCATGGAATACATGATTTCCAAGGAAAGGTAATCATAATTAATTTACCTATAATACCTTATAACTTATGTTGATTAAAATTATGGGAGTTTAATCTCATCTCACCTTATCATCTATAATTATTCCTTAAATAGGAACTCTCATTTAGTTTTTAGTAAATTTTTTGAATACTTACCAAATACCACTAGAGGATATGTTTCCCCTAAGCTCATAATAGTTCATTGTCATGAATTTAAGTGAACATAATTATGCATCAGAGCCTATCCATTAATGAGAACACTTGTATGTATTATAGGCTCTCCATTAATAGAACCATATTTATTTATTAGAGGATCCATTTATTTAACTTTTTAACTAAATTATTATTTGGTTTAATGCCACCTATTTGGGAGATATGTAATTAATTTCATATAGGAATATTGTAGGTTATTATTTTCTTATTATTTGGTCCCTAATAAGGGCTTATTATATACCCCAATAAAAGGAATCATAACCCAAGTAGTTTGTTTTAAATTAAAAAGTTGTGTTATAAATTTTAATAACTTTAGACAAGAACTATCATGGTGATTTTTAAGGTTATATTACTATGACGTATTGGATACATGGTGAAAGGTTCCTAGAAAAAAAATCTAGATAAATACTTGAGTGGCCCATTGTAGTTTTCTAAAATAGAATATGGACCTTTGTGAAAGTCTATATCATAGGGAATAAATCCTTGTAAGGAGAGGTTTATATATATCCTTCGAAATATGATCTAATGAGGAATTGTATGGCTCAAAAGGAATGTAGCCTAGTGAGGATGGGTTTGGTAAGGAATATAACCTGATAATACTGTATAATTTATTTTATTAGGATCATGTCTTTTTTACGATATCATTTCAGATATTTTTGGGTTTTAACCTCAAATATGTATTCAACCTATCATGTGTTACAATAATAAGTCCCACATAGTTCAACATAAATAGTTTAAGGTCATGTGATAAGACTCTACCATGCAGTTTATTATCATGAAATGATGATGTTTTTATATTTTTTTATGTCGTGTGACTGGGAGGTATGTGTCACAAAACAGGAATCAATAGGGTATTTGGTGACTCTTATGCGTAGGTATCCAAACTCATCTAACTAATAAATCATTTATATGATATCATTATTTAAGGAATTATAAATTGGTACTTTCACATATAAAGGTTGTCTATTTCATTCATGACAGAGGAAAGGATATTTTTGTGGAGCGTATGCTAAGAGATACCCATGGTTTTTCATAGGAACTATAAGGGATTGAATGTTTCTCATGAATTGGTATGTGATTGCTAAATATGGGAATATGGGGATCATTAATATCTCATTATGATGAAATAATCAATGGGAACAATGTTAGGGATCAAACATTGTAAAGAAGCTTATAATAACATGAATCATTGATTGTAATTAATTATCAAGATAATCATGTCAAGAAAAGAGGTAATGATCCAATTTCCTTGTTATAGGAAGCCGTGTTATCAAGGGAATTCATAATAGTGATCACATTGATGTTTTAGCCTATCTAGGAAGTCAATATGAGATTTTTCTTTTATTAAGGTTATGTTGGATCTAGGGAGGGAACTCTGATACACTTGATATATCTCCATATTGTATGTTAAGGGGTTTTGGGGATAGGTTTTTGTTTTTCCTTTTTGGGTTAGAATTGTATTGAAATTTTCACATAAATGTATATTGGTTTGATATGCCCCAAGTATGTAACTAGGGTGTTGAAAAGGGAATGGAAGAGGTCAATTTACCCATTTCCAGAGTGCTTTAGGATGTGGTTAGAAGGGGGAATTTTATTTGGTATAAATTCATTGTTAATAGGATTATAGAAACTTTATAAGCCATATAGTTCACATTGTATGGGTGCTAAATAGATCAGGGGAGATTTATAGGGCATGTGTTTAAGAAGGATGTGGGAAGGATTTTATATTAGCCTTCCTTTATGAATTTATTGAGTTTTATATTTCATAGAGAGAAATTTAAATGGTCTAAACTCACATAGGTTCTTCATGATAGACCCCCCACCCCTTGTAAATATTTAGGTCTTTTTATCTTTGAGTCTTCCTTAGGGAATATATATTCTTTACTCTTTGAATAGATATTGGGGATCTCTTCCGAATTTCATAAAGTGTTGGGTCTCTCTTGAGAAATTTTCATTATTGTTCTCATATTTTCGCTATTTTGTGGAGATTATAGGGGATTTATAAGAAACATTGGATATCAATATTCATAATATATCTATCCACTTGGTTATTTCTGAAGGAGCCTCACAATGGCCCTATAATTACCTGATGTCTACTTCAGATGGTATGGGTACAAAAAGCTCTATATGGTAACATAGGACCTCACCTCATTTCCACAATCAATGATATCCACTAATGGAATTAAAAATGTGTTATAAATTAGTGTATTTAATCCAAAATTGATGATCATCCATGATGTGATTAAATATTGAAAATAATCACCAAGTATACTCAAATAAAGAGGTTTCATAGAAAATTTTCTTTATGAATGTTGATTACTTCTTCATAGAGGGTGGATTTTTTCAAAATCCATACCTCTAGATATTTTAACTCGATTTTTATTTTCTTTATGCACCTTGATCTAGATGGAATTTATTTTTACGAATTTACAGGCCTTAAAATTTTCCCCACATCCCACTCAGAATGGGATCCAATTGACATGGATAGAATCTAATTCATATGAAGAAAAGTGCCCACAAATATTCTTTCAGGTCTACCAGAAAGAGGTATTGACCCAATATTAATGAACTCAAGATGATCATTTTTCATGTTGTTATCTATTATTTTATGTGATCATTAAAATATCATGATCACTATTTTATTATTTATAGGAGTCATTCTTCGGGACTATAGTATTTCTTAAACCATTGAGAGTGGTTGCATACTTTTACATCATTAATTGTTTCCTTAATAGAAATTGATGTGCCTATATTAAAATAAAGTGATTCACATAGTTTTATGTTATTTATTATAGTGATATATAGTATTTTTGAATTTTTGAATATATTTATCCCAGTCTCCCAAAACATAACCAATTATTATCCTTTGTAAAAAAACAAAGGAATCTATCACATATTCATCATAGTGCTGAAGTGAAAAGAAACACTATGATTCAGTGTGAAAAAACTAGTGTAATGAAATTGGTGAATCTAAGACATCATTTATTCTCATAAATCATTAGTTTCAGTATTCAATATTACACATTATCAGATATTCTAAACATTTATGGATTTTTTAACTAATTTATGTCTCCAAACCCATGCCACATTATGAAAATAATCTAGATACCTCGATCAACTACAATCCAAAGACCATATGAGAAAATAACTCAATACGAGGGATATTAATTTGGAAATATTGAATTAATGGATGTATCATAAGATATAACCATTTTAACTAGTTTGAATAATTATTGGAACTAGAACATTATGTTAATAATTATGGATCGATCCTGAAGAGGTTCATAGCTGATTAGAGGATAGAATGGCCATCAAGCCGGAATCTTCACCATGGGAGATATATTGGAATATACTATGGTTTATTGGTTTATGTAAGTAATAGTTATAAATATTTCATCAATGATATTTGGGTAGTACGACCATATAAATATATCTGGGTATCATATTCATTTTTATACAGTAATAGAAAGATCATCCCAGACTTGCATAGAATATGGATTTTGGATAAAAACACTTTTCACATAGTTTATTGAGAAGTTGGACTTAAGCTTTGGGGTATTAAGATGATCATGGTGGCACTGATCATAGGGGATACATATGATGATTTTATCCCCCCATTACTCTTTTTGGGAGAATATAGAGAGAAAAACTCCTATTTTAAAATAATAGATCATAATGGAAAGAATTATCTTAGGGGAGTAGAACCATCCTATTTTCAACATTAACTTCCCTGATTGGGAAGAGATTTTAATAACCATACAAAATCAATATCCACATTTTAAGATTCGAATAACTATCATGGCCTACAAAAGCCACAAAATTATAAATACATATTGGATGTTTCTAGAAAAGGACTATTTTACTGAGTGTGGTTGGCTATTAAACAACAATACTGGTCAGATGATATGACTAGCATCCATATTATACACATTCTTAATTGGGTACCTATTGTTAACATGCTAAACTCATAATATAGACTATACCATGATATTATTGAAGTAAAATAAACTAGTAATTTGTAATTGTATCAATCTAGTTGTCCCAGTATTAGTGAAGATATTTATATTTTTTGTAAAATCAGTATGGGGAAGGACCCTATCATGATTTTTGGGAAATTTAAGATTAGTTGGGGATATTTAGTATCTCACATGGGGGATTAATGTTTAAAAATAACCATCTCATCCAAGAGGACCAATTCTGGTGATATCATTAGTGTATGGGTGAAATTAAACTATCATCGTTGAAAAATGTGGACAAGAAGAACATATTAAATCAACACATCTTATTTTTTCTAGATCCCCTACACATATTAAATTGGAATTATGATAGATAAATAATTTTCTATCCATATGGAATTATGATATATAATTTCATGGAGAGAAGGTTTCTTAGTCTCTATGATTAGTAGGAAACTAGACTTTGTGGGGTATTCACCTTGAATATTTTAGGGTATGTTCTTATGATTTAAAATATATATATTTCATGATCTTATGATTATTCTATAAAAATAGAATGTTTTAATGGATTCATGCCAAATATTTCTTATCTTCACATGGGAGGAGATTGGTATCTTGGTGGACCTTCCACCCATCAAATCCATGTTTGAACTTGTTAAGAAATACACTATGGATTGGACCTACTCATGCCTGGATTAGAAATTTTTTGAATTTGTTCCCTTGGCCTTGGGGATATTAGTTGTTGAGTATGAGGATGGGACATATTATTTAGGGGTAGATAAGACTCAATACTGACTATCCGTGTAAAAGACTTTAATTTCTCAAATTTTAAGGAAGTAGGTAAAATGGTTGGATATTTGTCTCTGTATAAGTGGGGTTCCCCCTCTTTCATATATTCCCACTAACACGTTAATAAAAAAATAATTGATGTCATGGGATTCTTGGAGAGCACAAGATTCACTAATCAGTTCTAGAAAAATACTCAAGGAAAAATAGATTGTGTTGACAGGTGTTTGGGTCGTAAATTCTTCGATCAATGTTAATTTTTTGGGATAAACTACTTTGGTGAAATCATAATTAGATGATAATTCGGACACATTCCATTATCTTAAAGGTCGGTCATTTTATATACATTAGTTCATTTATATTTTGGATTCTCTGGTAGTTAATAATGATGAGGAGGAATAGAATTCCTAGGGGAGATGATATAACATTCCACTATGCACTATTTTGTTATCATTGAGTGAAATAAACTAATCCTTTTCCCAATATTCAAGGGAGGCTAAGGAAGGAATCTCACTCATCATATCTATAGTTTAGTTAGTTTTTTGTAGATAAAATCAATCAATACATTCTAGTGGAGGAATAATTTGAAGATAAGGGACCCCCTTCCTTGGTTGCGCATATGTGTTTAGTGATAACTAATCCCAAGGAAGTGATTCCACCTCCACCACCACAAACCACTCCACCAATTATAATATCAATGTGGTATAAGAATATATGGATTCATGTGATGTAATTTTTCATTTTTATTTTCTTAATAATAGAGAGTGATTATTAAAATATCTCTCTTATCTCTCAATTATTCATTTAGCCTCTTATTGATGAATTGTTTTTTGAATATTCAAGACAGAGTTCCAAAAACCCCAGAGCCTTAACCACCTAAAAACATGTGACCTATAGGCTCCAACATATAGATTCAATAAATGAAGTTTTGAGAGTGGTTCAAGGTAGTTTACGTTAAATTGAGGAACCTGAAAAATCAATCTTTCCCATGTGAATCTATAGTTAGTATGTGAGACCATAGAGGTTTCATATTTAATGGTATCTTCTTCCCAAGTAACTATATCACCAAACCTTCTAGAATGGGTCTATAAAAGAGTCATAACAAGTAAATATAATGAAGGTAAATAATTATCCATGTTGACACTCATCTATGCCTATCTAATAATATTACACAACAACAAATTGGACCCAAATTAAAGAGTGATAAATCCATATGAGTAAATTGTTTTTACACTTTCAAAATGGATTTATTTTGGAGTAGTGATGGCAGTGGAGATCTGAAGAGGTTGAAATTTGTTTTTGATCTATTTTCCTCAACTATTCTCCCTATATATCCCAGTTAGTTGGATGTCTTAATAGAGATCACAGTCTTGATATATTATTTCACTAATGATCTCATTTTTGGGAATTTATCTTGTAAGGTAGGTTAGTTATTCATAGTTTAATTACTATTTTTTATGATAATTTAAACAATTTTTATTTCTATATTTAGTAATTCACTGTAATTAGTTAGAGATACCATCTATCCTATTTCTCTATTGTATAGTATAGTTCCATTAGTGATGTAAGTAATATCCCAAATTATGTTAGAGTAATATACATGAAGAGATCCACATGTTTTTCTTACCAATTAGGTATAATTAGTAATGTAAATTAACGCTCCAATGGATAAGGATAAGCATAAACTTCACTGATAATATAGTTCATTTTAATTTCTACTAAATAACATATTATATGTTTCTATTTTAGAAATACTATCATGGGTTACTGAGATTAAAAGTATTTTCTTTCATTAAAAACCAACCAATAGAGGCTTATGGTAAATCAACTAGTATATATCCATTTAATTTAACTGGTTGCATGACAAGGCACTCATAGAGTGAGTTAGTTCTGAAATATTGTTTACCCTTCAAAATTAACTTTGATATTGAAAAGATATCCCATAATGCCTTCCACATCACCAAATAAAATTAGTTATTAATACTTTGAAGTTAGTATCTATTATTAAGTTATAAATCCTACCAATATACATATACTATCTCTTTCATATTTTCAAAACACTTGGGTAAAGTGGGTTTTATTACCATGCAATTTATACGTAGGTAATGGAGATAATTGCTATTTGAGGGAGTAATATAACACTCTAGTAAATTCATAGGGATCTTTAATCCATGGCATATTTTAATGAAACATGGGATTCCATACATAATGACACTTCCCAATATGCATCGAAAATAAATAGATATTAGTGCATACCATGGAGAGATTTGATTTGGTGGCGAGGCTCCTCTATTATTGGGATCATGTTCCTCAATAGTTTCTACACACTAATAATGGGGATAAAGAGGAAACTCATTCTGTTTAGTATGTTCAAAAGGATGATGGGATGTTTTTTCAAGGGTATATACACTGTGTTCAGATGAAGAAGTTAAGGTTTTAATTTATAATATCCTACATAAATATATAGATAAAACCAATTGAGTAGGAATTTATCTTTGGGGGTATAATGATTGTTCCCTATAACTATATTCTCCTCATAAAAATCCTTTATGTTTTAAAATAATATAGACACTAGATTATATATGATCATATCAACATTTTTTAAAGTATGAGAAAAGTATTCTCCATCACTATCAATACTTTTATTTCCCTTTGACCCTAATTATTACTTCATATTAACCTATGAAACCCTAGAAGAAAATATCAAGTAAACTGGAACCATTTGAACATTTAATGTAAGGGGGTTTAAGTCAATTATTGTTCATAAACATATAATTCAAACTAATTTCTTATTATATATGGCTCATGAATGGGAATATGCATAAATACAATCACTGTAACACTAGACTTGGTACGTTTGGATATGAGATGAGTTGAAATAATGTGAAGAGGATCATAAAGGGGAAATATGGGATGAGGATCTTAATGTTCATAGAGGATCAATAATTATAAATTAACATCTTCACACATTTTCTATAGGTCATCTGAAACCAAAAACGATGTAGGATAGATGGATGATGTAAATTTTACCTAGGTCAAGGTACCTTAGTAGAAAAAAAATTATTACCAGGGTCATATGGTGTACCCCACTAGTTGAGTTTATTTTTATTTATCATCCACGGATTTTTCTTAAAACTTATATGGGAGAGAATTAGTGTGTATAAATGTGTATTTTTCATAACCTTCCCTTTATTTTATTTCAACTAAAAAAGTTTCACCAATTTTTTCTTTTTTAAACATTAATTGATTCCTAGGTCACAAAAGTTACATATATAGAGAGAAGATAATATATTTTTTATCGAGATTCACTTTATAAGTTTTAACTTGTTGGGTTATATTTCTCATTCCATGGGATATTTAAGGTCTTAAAAAAGATTTACCAATGAAGCTACTATTTAAGTCGGAATGGATTTGACCAAAAGGTGAGGTGTTTTATCTAATAGAAATAGATTTATACAATTGAAAAGAACAAATTGGACCAAGCTACTATCATAGATATCTTCATGAAAATCTCTACGATGTTTAGGATCAAGACTCTCTGACCATACGTTGCTGATTTTTTTGGTTTTCAAAATTTTACCAAATATTTCTGTAGATTAATGTTGTGTATATCTTACCAAATATCACTATTGTATAAAGTCATATATATTTGACTAAAGTGTGAGAAAAACTACATGGAAAGGGTAAAGAAATCCCAATCTAAAAGGGATTTATATTTGATAATATATAATATCTTATAAAAGGGGGTATTCAGTTTATTTTTTTAAATCTCAGAACATCTTGACATGTGGTTTAAGTTCATGTGATTAGGAGCATCCAAAGTTCAAGGATGAGATTTTGTAACACTGATTTTAATGTGATCATGATGCATGGATGATTAACATAGAGGATATATATTCCAATTGAATAAAATTATTATCAGATTTAAGTCATAAATTAAAGAGATCAATTCTAGAATAATGAGATGGGACATATATTTCTTGAATGAATATTTACCACATTCAGATTAAAGGTACCATTGTTATAGTGTCTAGACATATAGATATTAGTTGTCCTTACATACAATGTAAACATATGGTTTGGGTTATAAGGTCACATTTTTGGTACATATGCAAATCAATATTAGAGGAATGTATGCATATCCAAAAAGAAGTGTCCCTTAGAGTTAGGTGTACACATTACTAAAAGTATATTGGGATTTATAAGGATTAAAAAACAATAAATAGTGATATAGATTCAACTCGGTGTTAAACATATGAATAAAGATCTTCCATGAAACATGGATTCTAATCACTAAGATAAATTTAGGGCTTTGATTAGCTTTCATGGGAGGGTCTAGGATATAAGATCATGGCATAACTATGGATCGTAATGTAATTGGAATCAATCCACATGTATTTCATATAAATTATCCTTTTCAAAGATCAAACTTAGGTGTATAAAAGAAAATAGTTTTTTCATAGTAATGTAGGGATATTTTGAAATATAGATGTAAATTGGGGAGGCCCAAACACAAATGAAAAAAAGATAAATTTATGTTGATTGATTTTGAGGTTGGGCCAAGGATTATATATTTTTGTGTCGCATTATATTGTAAGAATCATTCCATATATATTTATTTTCAGTGGGGGGTTTTTACCTGAATATTCAATATGACAAAAATTTCTTAAATGTAGTTGTCTCTCATGTAAAAAATTTTGGCAATATAGGGAAGGCCGCTTTAAGATGTTTATTTCCCTATGGGAAGTAACAAATGTTATATATTTTACAGTCATATGGTTAGGAAAAAATTAATTTATGTGTTTCAAATATGAGGAATCTCAGTTTTTATAATTATTAAAATCAACTAAAACATCTAAACTCCTGTTATCCATGCTCAATATAAGAAACAAGAGGTCATTGAAATATTACTTGGTCCAAACTATAGTTCCTTCTAAGAGAATTAATTAACTCTATAGTATACTGTTATATAGTGGGGAGGTAGGTATCACGAAAATTATGGTCATACTATAAGCCCCATATAATAAAAATGGATTTTCATAGATTTTTATCTTGAGAAATAGATATAATATAATTTTCCAATTTCAGGTTATCCAGGGACACACAATAGATAGTGGAAACCAAAAACATAGAAGAGGATAATGCCTGATGGGGTATTTTCATATATACCATGTAGCATAGAGTCTATTAAGGGAAGATCCATCATGAATAAATATGATCATACATCATGAATTTATTTTACAAATACAAGGGATCACTTCACATATCTATATCATGCATAATAAATATTAGTCTCATAGAGTGGGTAGTCCTAAAAATCTATGGCCTTTTAGGATGTACTATATTTTGTGTAATTTAAAATTTGGAAATAAGGACTCTGAATTCCTTAAGTTTAATATCATTAAATAAAGACTAATTAGTATAAGTTTAAATTCTAGGAAAATTGAATTGGGGGTATATACTTTTGAAGCCTAATTCTGGACTAGTCTATGTTGTTTAAAAAAGTGTATTTATGATGTTTTTTCTAATGTACAGGTCTTACATGGTATCTTTTTGAGAAAATTTTAATTGGTAGGAGTTTTGATGTGAAATCTATCTAATGTGATTAGATATTTTGAACCATTGGTATAGTTCATGTTTTTATCTTAAGGTACATCCCATTTTAGTTCAAACATTGATGTCTTCTTTCATGGTATAATTGTATTTATGAGGGACAATCCCAATTCTACATCAAATATAATTAGAGATGGACCCCCTTATTGATGCCTTGAGATATTTGATATTATTGAATACCAAGGTTGTGAAGTGTATAAAAAAAATTCTAATCAAGCCTCTCTATTTCATAGACCCACTTTTATGAGTGTTTTTCATTAGTGAGATCACTATAGATAGTGACACAAAGATAATGTAACTGAAAATAATTTTTTAAAACTACTTATGTCCCATAAACAAGTGAATATGTGGTTACATGTACAATAGTGTTGTTTATGGAGGTATAATACCATAAAGAGTGCATCAGTTTATTTTAACATTAATCACTATCTTATAAATAATGTCGGAAAGGTCCTGTTAAAGTACTGTACTTACCTATTTTAAACTTCATGATAGTGGTATGAATGGTTGGACTAGATATTGTACTCTTCATGTTTACCTTTTAAATCATAAGCATAGAATTTAATGAAAATAACCATCAATACAGTGTGAGGTATATCAATATAGTAATGTTTTTTGACATTATAAAATTTATGATATCCTTAGTACTGACTATAATGAAGGGTATATCATCTACCCATTTATATAAACATTTTTTTTATTATGGATGAACATGAACATCCTAAAAATTGTTTATCAATTTGTCTCTATAACATCAATTACTCATACAAAAAATGGATATGAGTATTTTGTGGTTTTCAATAACTCCATGGGATAAAGAATGGACTTTTTATATACATAAAATAATGTAAATATATGCAGAAATTAAGGAAATATTTATTTATTAATATCTAGAAATAATCATGTATTCTGATTTGATGAGATAGCTTAGTCCCTAGATAACAACCCATACTTTACATACATTTTTATTACTTTAGAATTGAATCATACTTATTACATCATATAACAAAATCATGAAAGGACCGCATAGGTATAGTGTCTTTAGAAACTAGGAAACATATACAACTGGTTCATAAAGAATCTACATTGTCTCCCATTTATTTCATCATATTTAGAGTCCCTTTTGGCATATCCTACTTAATACCCTTCTTCCTGACTTGGGGAAAATAAAACATACAAAAGTGTGAGATAAAATTCTCAGTAAGGTTAAATGAAGGATATATCAATCATATCATATTCATAAGAGCCTAACATTTTTAGAATTTTAACCTACAAAAGAGATCATAATATTATAACATGGGATAAATCATAGAAGTGAAATGCAATCCCAATAATCATAACATAAAATATGAAACTTTGTGTCATACACACAAAATCATAGAATATCATTTCTTATTAGTCAAGATTCATTTCCAAGACTATCATAGTGGACAAAGTCCATTTCTGAAACTAGTTCACTCCTTGTTCTAGTCCTGTATCATTGAACCAGATTAACATGCCCTTCCATCCATGTCTTTCTCGTGAGATATAAATCATTACCCAATGCATTGTAGGGATATATGGGTCCCACCCATCTCATAATGAAACCATTCTTATGCCTGCCACAAAATCATAAATCATATATCATAGCATAACCCATGTAAAAAAATGGGATTCTTAAACATCATATATAAGATAAAAGGTCTTCATAAAAATAATTCCATCATAACATAATCAGATAAATGTTAAAATAGGGATAGAAACATAACCCTATATTATATTAGATGTAAAATAATTTTGATAAAACACTTGAAATCCATTCTTAAGGAAAATATCCTTTCTACTTCAAAAACATTTTTCCTTTCTTAACATGTCATAAAAATTTAAACTAAAAGAATTTTATTAAAAATAATCTTGAAAACATGTTATGGAAGCTTCATGGAGATAATGTTCTATGAAATCATAAAAATACATTCATTTCGTATAAGTTAAAAAAACATTCTTCTCGTACTTTTGCTGGAAAATTCAAAAAGTATCTTGTACTGGAAATGACAAAAGATTCATTTCATATCATTTAATAAAATTCACCAAAAGGTAAAATAGAATTTAAACAATTGTAGGAGGATATAAATAATATGACATATTGATGAAACATGGATGTGGATGATAAATATGCCTCAGTAAATTCTGAAGTATAATCAATCTCAGATAAAAATGAGATTGTGAGATTTTCCCTTACCTTAGGTTCAATATGCTTTGTACATGTCCAAAACTCCTATATAATGATTTAAATAATGTCATTGACTTATTCCAGAATCATACTCATTGTTATGATATCATATATGGTCATATTCTTAGCTTCTTATTAGTGATATTTAATTGCTACATGTTTTTCGGGTGTTCATTGCTTTGTATTCTTATGCGTGTTTTGTCGAATAAATTCATATTCCTATTTTTAGGTTATAGATACATAATTTAAATAATGTTATTAGTATAATATATATCATATTTATTCATTCAATTCATTTATATAATCATGGTTTTGTGAAGATCATGTAGAACGAATCACATCGCATCGTGGAGACAGTAAGCCGTACGTACGCACGAGCGACGATATCATTCCCATAAGTATTCAATGGTCTTAGAATGGATGGTAGAATATCTCAAAATTAGTATAATGTTATAATTATCATATGAATAGTTATTATTTTTACCATTATACCCATACAAGTATGGTGGTGGTGCAAAACAGATTACACCACGGTATGGAGACGGTATTCTGTACGTACGCACACACGGTGATTTCATTTTTTTGTAGGATGGAGAGAAGGTGAAATAGGGTTGTTTAATATTTATAATAACATATAATTATATTAGTGATACTGATTTTATTATTTGATAATTAAACAACTAAATAAGAGGAAGTATAAGAAAGAAGAAACTTGAAAGAATCGGTAGAAGATATTACCTCTTCCTCCACATGCCTCCTTTAAACATCCTCTTAAGGGAATAGAGCTGGTCTTTTGAGAAGACCAGAACCTCCATAATATTACTAGGTAAGTTTAGAATATTAATGGGAATGTATTTGTCATGCATGAAGGATCAATGTTGTGTAAAGAAGATAGGGAAGAGGTGCCCTTTTATAAGGGAAGAGAGGGGCACCTTTGGAAACCTCAAAAATATTAATTTATAATAAATCAAAACCCAATTAAAAACCTCCAAAAATGACTCATATTCTAATATTAGATGATATAGGGTTGTAATCGCATCAAAAATTAAAATTTAGAATTGTTGGAAATTTATTTTAAACCTTATCAACTTGATTTATCCTTATTTAATCTATTTGATTTTATTTGTGGTAATAAGATTCTAAATTTTAAATTGTTATAAATAATTACTTATGGGTTGTGAATTGTCCATAATTGGATAATATATGACTCTTTCTACCATATAAATTTTAATTTATAATTTTTAAATATTTTTGTGATTTTTAAACAATTTTATATTATGTTATTTTTATAAAATAACAATAGTGTCAATATTGACACTGTTCATTTATTTGAATTTAAATAACATCCACACAGAATATATTTTCGAAATAAAATATTTAATAGATTTAAAACATGTCATATGTATCAATAAAATTAGTTTTGAACATTAAATAATTCATATAATATTTATTTTAATATTTTTAAAACCATTTATTTGATATTTCAATCAATAAAATAATTTCAACAACACTATTGTGTCACCTTTAATGATAATTGTTTAATCTCTAAAAATACTAAATAAATTCACATGATGTATTTAATTTTATTATCTTTATTTAGACTATTCATTTTTGAAGTTTCATGAAGTTTATCACTAAATTAAAATTATTATACTTATAAGATTTAAGAGAGTGACATGTTGTCACTTTCTTTGGTTTTAATAATAACTAAATAATTGTCATGGTCAAAAGTACATAAAATGAATCTATTCTGACCCTTAGGTGATATGAGTCTACTTTTATTCATCTTATTGACTTTTTAAATGTGGTAGGGTAATTTTATAAGCTTATTTTTACCCTTAATTACCTGATTAACCTTTAACTGCAGTAAATAAAAATTATCCTACTTACTAATCATAATCAAAAAAAGTAACATATTATCATAATTTGGACCCACTGAATTCAAATATGGATCCATTTTTCAAAATTCAAAACACATAAGTTGCAGTAACTAATTTAAAATTAATCTCATTGTTAAGAAAACAAGTTTTAAATGTTAAAACATTGCCAAAGGTTGAAATGTTTTTTCCTATGAATTCAATGTAAAATTAATGGTAATGACATATATTATATTAAATGGTAAAAATATATTCTATTTATACTTTAAAACCATTAAATACCATATTTTATCCACATAAATTATTGCAATGAAAAAAATTTGTTTTTAATTAAAATATAGTGTTTTTTACTATTCATTAAAATATTAAAGTTATCATAATAATATGGAAAATTTATCCAAAGTAAATTTTTATACCCTAATTCCAATGAATAATTTTATTTTTTCAAATTGAACTTATAAAAATGTCAAAAACTAGTTTTAAAGTGGGTGCGCCATCGAAAGGTGGCGAAACTTTATTTTTTGAAATATACTTATTTTACCTCAAAAATTTATTTTGTTCTCATACCATGTTCTAGAAAATGTGTAAGTTGAATAATAATGTTATAAAATTTAAATTTTAGTTAATACTATTAATATTGTCTAGTCCATTATAATATTATAACAATATATTGTTGTTTAGTGAAACCCGGTATTGCGTACTACACACACTATCGAGGAAGGTCGTGATTGTGTGTAACAAAAGCCAAGACAGTGTTGTGTGTAGTGAAAGATTCCTTTGTGTTGCGTATAACATAAGACATAAAACATATTTCTCATAAAATCTCAGGGTGTTTGATTCTACCCCCCTTAAAATGAATTTCTCCCTCAAAATTCACCATTTCGTAACAAACAGATGAGGATACCTTTCTCTCATCATATACTCAAGTTCCCATGTAGCTTCTTCTAATTAGTGGTTCCTCCATAAAACATTAACCAAGTGAGTGGTCTTGTTTCATAGAACTTTTTCTCTATGATCCAGAATCTCTATCAGATGTTCTTCATAAGAAAGATCTTTCTCCAGCTGTAAAACATCTGAGCTTAGTACGTGTGAAGGATCAGGTATGTACTTTTTTAGGAGAGATACATGGAAGACATCATGAACTTGAGAGAGATTTTGTGGAAGTGCCAATTGGTAAGCTACCATCCCCACACGATCCAATATTTCAAAAGGACCAATATAACTAGGGATCAGCTTTCCCTTATTTCCAAATCTCATTACTCTCTTCTAAGGAGATATTCATAAGAACACTTTATCGCCTACTTCAAACTCTAGGTATTTTCTTCAGTTATCAGCATAACTTTTTTGTTGACTCTGATATGGTCTTATGTGTTGTTGAATATATAGGACCTTTTCTTCCATCTCATCAACGAGATCAGGCCCAAATATATTTCTTTCCCCAACTTCAACCTAATAAGTTGGATTTCAGCATTTATTTCCATAGAGAGCTTCAAAATGAGCCATCTGAATACTGGAGTGAAAGCTATTATTATAAGAAAATTCCACCAAAGGTAGGTGCTGATCCCATACACCTATGAAATCCATAGAGCAAGCTCTCAACATGTCTTCTAGGGTGTGAATTGTCCTCTCTGACTGACCATCTGTCTGAGGATGATAAGTAGTGCTGAAACTCAACTATGTATCCATAGTATGATGAAGACTTCGCCAAAACTTCGAGGTAAACCTCGGATCCCGTTCAGATATAATGGAAAGTGGTACTCCATGAAATCTTACCACTTCCTTCACATATATCCTGGCAAGCTGATCAAGAAATAAATCCTCTCTAATAGCAATTAAGTGTGCCGACTTCATAAGATGGTCAACTATAACCCAGATAGCATTATTTCATTGGGATTCTTTAGGATGTCAAGTGAAAAAGTCCATAGTGATGTTTTCCCATTTCCATTTTGGTATGGGTAATGGTTGTAACATCCCCTTAGACTTATGTCTCTCAGCTTTAACTTTCTGACAAACCACGCATTGAGAGACATATTTTGAAACATCTCTTTTCATGCCATCACACCATAAGTACTCTTTCAGATCCCTATACATCTTCGTGCTTCCATGGTGAATTGAGAATGAAAAACTATGAGCATCATCCAATATTTCCTTCATTAATTCTGGGATGGGAGGAACACAAACCCGATTCTTGAACCTTATTATTTCATCACAATCAATGTGGAATTCTGGAACATTTCTCACATTTTTTTGTAACTCTACATCTTCTTTTTGTGCCTATTTAATCTTCACATGTATAGATGGTGGCACATTCATTTGAGGAAGATAATATATCTCCCCTTCCATTATAATTCCATGATCCAGCCTTTGTAAATCCATAAATATTGGATCTTTTATGATCCTCATCATGGATAAGATAGAATGGTCATGTCGACGTAATGCATCTGCCACCTTGATTGCTTTCCCAGGGTGGTAATGAATTGAGCAGCCATAATCCTTAATCAGCTCCAACCATATTCTTTGGCGCATATTAAGCTACTTTTGTGTGAAAATATACTTTAAACTTTTAGGATCAGTATAAATATCATCCCTTTCTCCAAAAAGATAATGCCTCCAAATCTTTAATGCATAGATTACCACAGCTAACTCCAAATCATGAGTTGGGTAATTTTTCTCATGGATTTTCAACTGTCATGAGGTATAAGCTATCACCATATCATTTTTCATGAGAACACACCTCAATCCCTTCTTGGATGCATCACTGTAAATCACAAACCTTTCTCCACTACAGGCCAGTGTGAGCACAGGTGCACGAGATAACCTTCTTTTTAACTCCTTGATGTTTTCTTCAAACTCCTCCATCCAAACGAACTTAACTCCTTTTTGGAGTCAACATGGTGAGTGGATTAGATAATAGTGAACAATAGTTCACAAAACATTAATAATATCCAGCCAAACCAAGAAAAAATTCAGATCTTAGTTATTGTTGTTGGTCTCGGCCATCTTTCAATAACCTCTGTTTTTGCTGGATCCACAGATATCCCCACTTTTGAGATTATGTGACCCCAAAATGAAACTTTATGAGGCCAAAATTCACACTTGGTAAATTTGTCATAAATGTTTTCCTTTCTTAGGGTCTTCAATTCAATTTTTAAGTGTTCTTTATGTTCTTCGATGCTCTTTGAATAGACAAGAATATCAACTATAAAGACTACCACAAACTGATCAAGATAGTCTCTAAAGACTCTATCCATTAGATCCATGAAGATAGTCGGGGCATTTGTAAGACCAAATTCCATCTCTATAAATTCATAGTGTCCATACCTTGTACGGAAAGAAATAATTGGTATAACCTCCCTTTTGACCCTTAATTTATGATACCCTGAATGAAGATCAATCTTGGAAAATTATTGAGCTCCACGTAGTTGGTCAAATAAGTCATCAATGCATGGGAGAGGATATTTGGTCTTGATATAGATCTTGTTATGTTATCGATAATCAATGCAGAGTATCATTGATCCATATTTCTTCTTAACAAATAGAATAGGTTCTCTCCAAGGTTATGAACTAGGGAGTATGAATCCCTTATCAAGATTCTCTTGGAGTTTCATCTTCAATTCATGTAACCCAATTGGGGACATTCTATAAGCTGTATTTAAAATAAGTAAAGCAGCCGGTACGAGTTCTATTGAAAACTCAACTTCACGATTTTGTGGAAGACCAAGAAATTCCTCTATAAAGGCATCATCACACTCCCGTAAAATGGGCATATTCTTAATTGTGTGTTTCTCTCCAACCATTTGAGATAAATAACCTACATTTAGTGGAATCAAGATCCATAATATGGAAGAAATTTCCACTGGAAGGTTATGTTCATCCTTGCATCGACAGACGATCATAGATTGATCTGGAATATGAAATGTGACTTCCCTTATTTGGAAATTGATATGAGCTCCATATAAAGAAATCAAATCCATGCCAAGAATAACATCAAATTCCACTATATGAAGGATCATAAGATTTTCAGGAATCACATTCCCACAAACTTCAATTGGAGAAGGATTGTAAACTTTTGATGCGACCATTGTGCCATTAAGAGTTGTCACACCTAACTCAACATCTAATTGTTGATGTAATACAGCGATACCCTTAGAAAATTAATTAGAAATAAAATATTTGGTGATCCATAATCAAATAAAACATTTTCTAATTTTGAGTGGATGGTAACTGTACCTTTCACCACTTTGTTATCCTACTTCACATCGCCAATAGAAATTGCATGTGACTTTCCCTTATCATTGGGCTTAAGAGTTCTTTAACGTCGATCATCATCAAAAACCCTTGGATTAGGGCATTTATTAGCATAATTCCCCATTTCCTTGCACTTGTAACATTGAACGGTAGGAGGTGAATTCTGTGTTGCCTTTAATTTGTTCGAATCACATGACATCTTCTTCCCATCATTACGGCATTCAAATGCTCGATAACCCACTTTTCCACATTTGAAACATTTACTTGTCCCTTTAAGACAATTCCTTCCATGTTTCTTTCCACACATTGAGAATAAGGGAAAACATATCTTCTATTTAGTGTGCTCTTTAGATTTTCCTTTTAATTCCAGTTTCCTCTTCTTATCAAACCCATATGACTAAAGGCTTACTCCAATTTCCATCTCAACCATGTGATCACAATGAAAAATTTCCCCATAGCTATTGAAGTACCTTATGGATAATGCACTTAGGATATTTGGTTTTAAGACACTAAAGGATCGATCGATCTTACTCTCAGGTTGGATAATAATCCCAGAAGCATACCTTGCAAGTCTTGTAAAATTTTCTTTGTAGGTAGAAACATATTCATCATCTTTTTGCTTTAGTTCAAGAAACTCCTTCTCCATATTTTTTCGAAGAATAAAAGGGAAGTAATTATTGAAAAATAAGTTCTTGAACTTGTCCCATTACATGGACTCAATTTTGTCTCTTTCCCTCGTATTCTTAATAATATTCCACCATTGGTCATTTTCACCTTCCAAACTATATACTGCTAAGATGACTTTACCATTTTTTAGCCACTAATGGATCAGAAGACCCACTGAATGAAGGTGGATGCTACCTCTTGAAGGATTCAATAGATTGTTGTTCCTTTTTTTGCTCGTTAGGTAGGCCTACATGATTCATAGATTGAGAAATTTGTGTGAGCATGGCTACAAGGTTTTTCATTCTAGAACCCATAACATTTGGTTGTTTAGGGGGACAATCATTGCATTTCCCATCTCATTCAGTATTGACACGGTTCTTTCGAGTTCTATCCATTGACTAAAACCAAGAAGTATAGTGTGAGAAACACTAATCATAACAGGAAACCCACATAATCAAGAATAAAATCTCACAATTTAGGTCTTATCATAGGTTATTCATGGCCATTTATAAAACACTAAGATTTTGTCCTTTTCTTAGACATATCCTTAGGGTTCTTACTAAGTCTTTCACATACTAGTTTCCAAAGGTTGATTATACCTTTCCTCTGATACCAAATATAACAACCCATACTTTACATAAATTGTTATTACTTCAGAATTGAAGCATACTTATTACATCATATAACAAAACCATGAATGGACCATATAGGTATAGTGTCTTTAGAAACTGGGAATGATAAACAACTGGTTCATAAAGCATCTATTTTTCTCCCATTTATTTAATCATATTGAGAGTCCCCTTTGGCATATCCTACTTAATACCCTTCTCCCTGACATGGGGAAAAGAAAACATAGAAAAGGGTGAGCTCAAATTCTCAGTAAGGGTAAACGAAGTAGATATCAATCATATCATATTCATAAGAACATAACATTTTGAGAATCTTAACCTGCAAAAAAGATTATAATATCATAACATGGGATAAATCGTAGTAGTGAAATGTAATCCCAATAATCATAACATAAAACATGAAACTTTGTGGCATACACAAATAATCATAGAAAATCATTTCTTATTAGTCAAGACTCATTTCCAAGACTATCATAGTGGAAAAAGTCCATTTCTGAAATGAGTTCACTCCTTGTTTAAGTCTTGTATCACTAAACCGGATTAACTTGTCGTTCTATCCATGTATATCTCATGAGATATAAATCATTACCCAATGCATTGGAGGGAGATATAGGTCCCACCCATCTCATAATGAAACCATTCTTATGTGTGCCACAAAATCATATATCATATATCATAGCAAAACCCATGTAAAAAATGGGATTCTTAAACATCATATATAAGATAAAAGGAATTCATAAATATAATTCGATCATGAAATAATAAAATCAATGTAAAAATAGGGATAGAGACAGAAACCTATATTATCTTAGATGGAAAATAATTTTGATAAAACACTTGAACTCATTTCTTGAGAAAAATATCCTTTCTACTTCAAAAACATTTTTCCTTTCTTAACATGTCATACAATTGTAAACTAAAAGAAATTAATTAAACATAAACATGAAAACTTGTAATGGAATATTCATGGAAATAATTTTATCATAAAAAACCATTGATGTCGTATAATTTTTAAAAAAATAGTATTCCCATACTTTTGCCAAAAAGGTCAAAAAGTATCTCGTACTAAAAACGACAAAAGATTTCTTTCATATCTTTTAATAAAAAACCCCAATAGGTAAAATTGGATTTAAAAAATTTCATGAGGATAGAAATAATATTACATTTTGAGGAAACATGGTTGTGGATGATAAATATGCCCCAATAAATTCTGAAGTATAAACAATCTCGGAGAAAAATGAGATTGTGATATTTGTCATTACCTTAGGTCTATTATGATTTGTACATGTCTGAACCTCCTGTATAATGATTTAAATAATTTTATTGAATTATTAATGAATCATAATCCTTGTTATTATATCATATATGGTTATATTCTTATCTTTTTATAAGTAATATTTCATTGCTACTTGTTATTTGAGTGTTCATTGCTTTATTTTCTTATGTGTTTTTTGTCGAACAAATTATTATTCCTCTTTATAGGTTATAGCTAAATCATTTATAGAATCACAGAAGTATAATATATATCATATTTATTCATTCAATTCATTCAATTCATTTATATAATCATGGTTTATTGAAGATCACGTAGAATGAATCACATCGCATCCTGGAGACGGTAAGTCGTACGTACGCACGAGCGACGATATCATTCACATAATTATTGAATGGTCTTGGAGTGGATGGTAGAATGTCTCATAATTAGTATCATGTTATAATAATCATATAAATAGTTATTATTTTCACCATTATACCCATCGAAGTAAGGTGGAGGTGTAAAACAGATTACACCACGGCGTGGAGATGGTATTCCGTACGTACGCACGCGCGGTGATTTCATTTTCCGTAGGATGAATATAAGGTGAAATAGGGTTGTTCCTCATTTATAATAAATATCATTATATTATTGATACTTATGTTATTACTTTATAATGAAACAACTAAATAATAGGTAGTATAAGAAGGAAAAAACTTGAAAGAATCGGTAGAAGAGATTACCTCTTCCTCGATGTGCCTCTGTTAAACATCCAATTAAGGGAATAGAGTTGGTCTTTTGAGAAGACCATAACCTCTAGAATATTAATAGGTAAGTTTATACTAGTAATTGGCTGGTATTGGAAGATCTTGAAGGCTCAAAGTTGTGTAAAGATGAGAGGGAGGAGGTGCCCTTTTATAAGGGAGGAGAGGGGCACCTTTGGAAACCTCAACAATATTAAATTATAATAAATAAAACCCCACTTAAAAGCCCCCAAAAATGACTCATATTATAATATTAGATGAGATAGGTTTGTAATATCATAAAACAATAAAATTTAGACATGTTGGAAATTTATTTTAAACCTTTTCAACTTGATTTATCCTTATTTAATCTATTTAATTTTATTTGTGGTAATAAGATTCTAAATTTTAAATTATTATAAATATTTACTTATGTGTTGTTAATTGTCCATTATTGGATAATTTATGTCATTTTAGACCATAAAATTTTTAATTTTTAATTTTTAAATATTTTTATGATTTTTAAACAATTTTATATTATGTTATTTTTATAAAATAACAATAGTGTCAATTTTGAAACTATTCATTTATTTGATTTTAAATAAAATCCACACAGGATATATGTTTGAAATAAAAGATTTAATAGATTCATAACATGTCATATATTTCTATAAAATATGTTTAGAACATTAAATATTTCATATATAATTTATTTTAATATTTTTAAAACCATTTATTTGATATTTCAATCAATAAAATAATTTCATCATCACTATTGTGTCACATTTAATGAAACTTATTTAATCCCTAAATATTCTAAATAAATTCACATAATGTAGATAATTTAATTATATTTCTAGATACTATTCATGTTTGATGTTTAATAAAGTTTATCACTAAATTAAAATTATTATTCTTATAATATTTAAGAGAGTGACATATTGTCACTTTCATTGGTTTTAATAATAATTAAATTATTTTCATGGTAAAAAATCCATAAAATGAATCTATTCCTACCCTTAGGTGATATATTTCTACTTTTATTCATCCAATAAAATTTCGGCAGGTGTTTGGGTAATTTTATAATATTATTTTTACCCTTAATTACCTGATTTACCTTTAACTGGAGTACATAAAACTTACTATAGTTACTATTCATAATATCAAAAAAATAAAAGTAACCTATTAACATAATTTGGAATCATGAAATTCAAATATGGAATCCATTTTTCAGAATTCAAAAAACAGAAGTTGTAGTAATTAATTTAAAATTATTCCTATTGTTTAGAAAACGAGTTTTAAAAGTTAAAACATTGCCAAAGAATGAAATGTTTTTACCTATGAATTCTATGTAAAATTAATGGTAATGAAATAAATTATATTAAATGGTAAAAATATATTCTATTTATACTTTAAAACCATTCAATATTATAATTTAACCATATAAATTATTGTGATGAAAAAAAAGTTGTTTTTAATTAAAATATAGCGTGTTTTTACTATTCATTAAAATATGAAAGTTATCAGAATAATATGAAACATTTATCCAAAGTGAATTTTTATATCATGATTCTAGAGAATAATTTTTTTTATCAAATTGAACTTATAAACATGTCAAAAACTAGATTTAATGTGGGTGTGTCATCAAAAGGCAGGAAAACTGATTTTTTTTTTGAAAATTATTTATTTGAACCAAAAAAATTATTTTGTTCTCATACCATGTTCTAGAAAATGTATATGATGAACAATAATGTTATAAAACTCAAAATGTAGTTAATACTATTCATAACAGCTAGTCCATAATAATATTATAACAATATATTGTTGTTTAGTGAAACCTGGTATCGCGTACTACACACGCTATCGAGGAAGGTCGCGATAGCGTGTAATGCAAGCCAAGCCAATGTTGTGTGCAGTGAATGATTTTTTTGGTGTTGCGTATAACATAAGACATAAAAAAAATGTTTCTCATTAAATATCAGGGTGTTACACACTGAATAGTGAGTATTATAAGAGTTGGAATAGACTTCCTGTATTTTTGTGAGGGTATCTCATCCATCAATTAATTTGAGTAGAATTCCATTAAAACCTCATTTTTAGAGGTAATTTTAGAAATCATAATCCTAATTGAGGGTGAAGTTTATCTCATAAAAAAATCTTCTCTCACCTAGGCTGATATAGTAGGAGGATCTCATATCAGAGGTGATCTAAAATTGGGGAAATTAATTCAATGATGGAATTGGTTGATGGTGATACAAAGACATCATGTTCAATGGTAAAATTAGCTTCATTAATCAAACCTATTTTTATGGTCAATTTATAGACCATTCTGTGATGAATAATAGAGTTGACCATCACATTCAGATCTAGGGAATCTGAGTTAGTAGCTATATTATCTTGAGAATCTGTACATGTTTTTATTAAATGTGTAACATTGTTTAGAGTTATTTTATAAGGGAACTCTACCATCATATACTATAAATAATCATATATGGGTATTAGTTATTCATTTATAGAATACTCATTATTTATTTTTATGATTTCCATATATGAATCACCTTAAATGTTGATGTGATCCACTTGTATCTACCAAAAAATATCCAAACCAGTGATGATATCTTGATAATTTACCTTCTATTTAGTGCATCCTTATAAAAATATGAAAGAATATGTAAATAATTCATTGGATATATAAATGTGTAAAATTAATGAGACTACCTGATCATGTTTTTGTTTTTAATTATCATACCATTTTGGATTTCAGAAGCACACTCAAAACACATTTCCCATACATGAGATATATCATGTTTAAGGAATACATTATCATTAGGGAGATCCAAAATTAATTGTATGCTCATAGTAGTTGGGTACTCCATAATAAAATTTGTTAATGTCTTTCCCTTATCATTATTGTGAGAAATAAACCTATAGTAAAACTATTATAATATGACTGCCCATATAGTCATGTGACTTGTCCATATTGGAGGATGGAGGACTTATTTTTGGAGATCTACATAAGAGAAGAAATAAATCTCATGATGTTGTAAACAGTTTGTCAGCTTTTATGCCCTGAAGAGAAACTCAAAAACCTTATTTTTTTATGTTAGAATATTGATTCGTAGTGTCCATCATCATCAAGATGAGATAATAAAAACAATTTTCTTTGCATGTTTCCTTATTATGAGTTAGGAGTGTTCAAATTAAATGCTATAATGATAACATATATAATATGAGAAACTTTTCCTCAACAAGATACATCATGACTCATGGGTTTATGAGGTATTTTTTGAGATCAATGATGGATCATCAGTATCCCACATCCCACTAGTATTGAATTACTTTTTCTTTAATTTCATAATGGGTAGGAATTTACCAGTGAGATTAAACATGGAGTATCTAATATAGGAATGATATACCTAACTTCCACTCAATTCCTTATGGTGTCGTGGTTATTTAATATTAATAATTTCTTTATTAGTTTTAGGTTCTTTATCAATGATTATATGATACAAAATAATGATAATGAATTTTATTGATGTCACCCCAAAAGATAATATCATGGGATTTGTTTCTAAAATGTGTTGGAAAATTTTACTTAAGACTATTTCAAGGTCAGAAAAAAGGTCACAATGTTGTGGTTATTTTTTGATGAGGTCATCCATGTAACATTCCATGGCTTTCCCAATGTAGGTCTTGAAGTTTTTATTCATGGGGGGTTGAAATTTTGTTCCAATTTTCTTTAATCCAAATGGAATTACTTGATAGAAATATATTATATATGGTGGCCCGAATGTAGTGGCTTCATAATTATCTAAGTATATTTGAATGTTGTTATAACTAGAGTATCCATCTATAAAGGAGATAAACAGTAATCACATTGATCAGTAATTCTGTTCTTGCGATAGGGAATTCATATTTTTTAAAATTCCAGTTGAGGTCCCTAAATTTCATAAAAACATAGACATAACCATTATTTTTCATGATAGGTATTATTTTTTCAACCACTTTGGATACATAACCTTTTAGATAAAGTTATCTTTGATGAGTTTTATAGATTCATCTTCAATGTTATCTGTAAAAGTTTGATTCATTCTTCATGATGATTTCTTATATGCACAATGGCCTTATAGAAGGTATGGATGATGGGTGACCTCCTAGGGATTAAATACCAGAACACCAGAATAGTTCTGAGAGAACACATACTGATAATATTTTAGGAAGTAAATATACTCATCTTCTTTATCCCATAAAATAACATTCATAATGAGAATTGGTTCTAAATCCTTCTCTATGCCATGATTCACTAGCCATATATCATTGTTTGCGATAGATATTCCTTCCTAGAATAATGGGGTAGAATATCTAATATCATCTACCTCCTCTTCCTATAAAACAACATTATTAAAACATGAAGATGGTGGGTCATTTTTGGGCCCCAAAGATTATGTGGGGACATTATCATCACCTATTAATGATGAGGATATATATTTCAATTTTTAGCATGTTGAAG
This sequence comes from Viscum album, assembly GCA_963277665.1. Lineage (NCBI taxonomy): Eukaryota > Viridiplantae > Streptophyta > Magnoliopsida > Santalales > Viscaceae > Viscum > Viscum album. Next base: position 686,044,313 of record OY728119.1, on the reverse strand, counting down.
AATTTTAATCACTATAAATGGAATATTTTATATATTATCCTTCATCTATGTCATCCTCAAGGGTAGATGTGGTGTTGAGATTCTCAAATTTAGGAGTTGGTGTGAGCGAAATTTAGTTTATTCCTATAATATGGAGGTATCATTCAATCTTGTTGATGATGTAAGGACCTCCTTGGGTCATTAAAATAAATATGGTCCATTTTCAACCATGTTATTCTCATATGAAATATAATTTTCCTCAAATTGACCATACTTATCTTCTAACGATCCCACCTCAACTGAAATAGTTTTCACCATATTGACAGGGGAAATTGAATCCTTTGAACCCTTGTAAATCACTAGAACAATGTTCATTTCTTTTATAAGATTTATGGTTACTATGTTATCCCCACTCATTTTGCTCTATGGGGTTTTCATATGATTTTTCAAACCATTAGGATAGACTACCACAATACAGTCACATATCATTGATTATTTTCCTTCTCTATTATTGAACCCTACCTTAGAATGTTTTTATTTATGTGACTCAAATGGGGAATTTTTCTTATATAGTGATCAATTGTGATGCCCCGACCCCAGTTACCCAGAGTTGGTGCATTATTACATAACATCGGTATGATCACAATAGATCAAATCTTGACAGACCGATTAGTTTAGTATCCTTGGAATCACTAGATACATTCATAAAGTTTACATTACCTCATAAAGTAAAAAACTACAACAACATCTTGTCTCCATAGACCACAATCATATCCCCTCATACTATCCCTGTAGGTCATTCATAAAATACTTCTTCACATCATGGGAAAAATAAAACATAGAAAGGGGTGAGCTCAGATGCTCAGTAAGGATAACAATATAGCGAAAACGTTCATAAATAGAAATTTAAGGCAATTTATAACTAAAACAAAAGACTTTTAAACTTTAAATTCAGAATAATATGGAAAAAATAAAATGAAATAATGCAATTTACTTATTCACATGGATATTCTACTAGTCAAATAATCACATGCAATATCAATAACCAATTGCATAATGATGGAATGCATAATGCCAGACTATCATAACCACATAGTCAAGGCCTTGTCCCAATACTAAAAATATTATTTTCTCAAGGCCTTGTGCCAAGACACTAGTTTTTCTCAGGAGACCTATCGATGCATTGAGAAGCTATTGAGGGCTCTACCCATCACTTACTAAGTCCAATGCATTCCTCATATGAATAGGTTTAAACATAACATAAACATTCGTATTAAAACTAGCAAACAAAATGTCAATAATTTCTCCATAAAACATGAATGGTATAAAAATAACACATCCACATTCAAACATATCACAAAACATTCAATACAAAATGGAAGTTTTGTATCATAATAAATCAACATCAAATAATCTTAAAATCCATCAAATGATGTTGACATAGATGAAATCAAAAATATTTTAGAGAAATATATCTTCTTTTTAAATAATTTAAAAGTAAAATGATTATAAAATAAAACATTTAATTTTAAAATACTCTTACAATCTTGTAAGGGAGGATTAAAAATTTTTATAACGGTGGAAAATATCCGCACTAGCCGTATAAATTAAAAAAAGGCATTTTTACCTTAATTTTGTCGAAAAGTTTAAAAAGGACCTTGTTTGGAAAATGATAGAAAGATTCCTTTATAAAAATCATATATAAAGTCAAAAAAGGGTATAAATTACTTTAACCCATAGTCTGTAAAATATTAAGAATGATTTGAAATAAATTTTTAAGAAACATGGATGTGGATGACAAAGAGGTCCCAGTAGACAATTACTTATAAACAAACTTGGATAATGAAGAGATTGTGAAATAAACCCTTACCTTGTACTTTTCCTTGGTAGAGGATAGTTTAACCTCCTATATAATGGTGAAATAATTTTTATTAAATTATTCAAAAATAATATACATTAATATGATATCGTATATGATCTTCTAATATTTCCTTTTAGTATTATCGTTGTTTCGGTGTTAACTGAGTGGTTCTCCTTTATATGTTTGGTTACGTTAGTCATGTTTGTTATTAATAGGATATATTAGATTTATATAAAGAATGATACTATGTCATTAAAAATTATTTTTAACCATCAAATGAAAATTAGTCTTGAATGGATATGATGGGGAAATGAATCTCATCGCGTTCCTAGAGACGGTAATTCGTACGTACGCAAGAATGCTACTTCCATTTCATTTTTCATTTTAAAAGAAATAAAAACCAAATGATACATAAGTATATTATTATTCCAATATAACATAATATCTTATATATGTTACTTATGTTCATTAACATAATCCTTTATATGTTCCATGTATGGTATGAACGAGTCATATAACTTTGAGGGGGCAGTAGTCCGCACTTCCTCAAATGAAATTATCGTATATATATACAACATGAAACGAATAATGGTATGCTATAAAATAGAATTACATAAGCTTATATATAAAATAAATATCATTAATATAATATTTAATTATAGTTCCATCATAATGGCCACCATGAGAGGTGGTAGGAGATAATTGAACAGTTATCGTTTCATGAGGCGTTTGGTTTCCATCCACGGAAACATTATGTTCTGCACCCATTAGATTGAGGTGTGTGTAAGTGTAGATCGAATAATTATCATTAAAATATCCTATTATATTGAGTATACTGGTGTTGTTACAAATGAAAATAATAAGAAGAGTCTAGGGGTTGGAGAAGTAAAATAAAATAAAAGAAGCTAAGATAAATCGTTACCTTCAATTTGGGTAATTCCCTTTGGTTTGAACAAAAACGACTCCTGAAGTGCCTTCTTCCTATGGTAAGTCTTATATGAGGAGGAGAGGGATGTATGGGCTTAATTTGGAAGGGTTTGGATGAGAGAAAAGTCTTGAGAGGTGTGAGGAATTGGATAGAAGTGGTGTCTTTTAATATGGGGAGGAGGGTCTCTTTAGGAAAGATTGAAAAAATTATTTTATTATATAATGATATTTGGTTTTTAAGGGTCCCAAACTCATTAAAGTTGAATATTATATGACTTTTGAACTAAATAAAATTATCAAATAGAAATTGGATAGGTTTTGGGTATTATTTTAGACAATATAATCTTATTTATTTAAATCCTTTATTAAGGAGGTAAACACTACATCATTATTATGTCATAAATAATTTAGTTTATTACATGTCTGAAAATTATAAAAAAATACCATGATGTAGGAAAAAATTTTATATTTCTAATGAATATTTATAGACGAAAATATAACATATATAACCCTATGTAAAAATTATTTTTCTAAAAGATATATGCTTATGCCATTTTTGTATTTACATTAACTTAATTAATATTAAGTGTCATTATCACTTAAAAGTGGCTCCATGGGGTCCCAAAATCAACCCTAAGATGCCCATGGTCATACATGTATCAACCAATAGGGTTAGGATACGTTTTAGGGTAATTTGGTATTATTATAATATTATTTGTTTACCCTTATTTACTGGATTAACACTTTAACCATCGTAAATAAAATATTTACCGAAATAATTATTCAAAATGTCTAAAAATAAAAGATACATATTTACACAATTTGTAACACCAGATTATAAATATTGAATCCATTTTTCTAAATTCAAAACATATAAGTGGCAGAAATTAATTAAAAATTAATTCGCTTTGTCGAAGCAAAAAGCGTGTTTTTAACATATAATAACTATCAAAAGATTGACACTTTCTTATGTCCAATTTAAATATGAAATTATGTCCAATGACCAACATTGGATTTAATGGTAAAATTATAATCTAATTATACTTTAAAATCACCCAAATGCATAATTTATCACTATTAATAATTTCAATTAAAAAAGTTGTTTTTAATTAAAATTTAGTAATTTTCACTATTCATCAAAATATGAAAGTTATCAAAAAAGTACCAAATATTCACGCTAATATAATTCAGATATTCTGAATCCAAAAATGTTGTCTATATTACCAAATTTAAAAGATAAAATTTTCATCTATTAATTTAAAAATAATTCCCACTGTCAACACCAAAAGGCGTATTTTTAAGAAATAATAACTATCAAAAGCTTGACACTTGTTTATATATAATTTCAATATGAAATTAATTACAATGACCATAATTTGATTAAAGGGTAAAAATAAAATCTATTTATACTTCCAAACCATTAAAATTTATAATTTAACAACATAAATTATTTTTATTTAAAAAGTTGTTTTTAGTTAAAATATAGTATTTTTTACTATTCACCAAAATATGAAAGTTATCATAAAAACACCAAAACATTATTGAAACTAAATATTTATGTCCTTGTTCTAAAGAATAAGTTTTTTTTGTCAAATTGAATATATAAAATTTTCAAATTTTAGATTTAAAAAGGCTTCTCCATTAAAAGGCGTTAAAATTGAATTTTTTTGAAAAATACTTCTTTTATCTGAAAAAATGTATTTGTTCTTACATTATGTCTAAGAAACTCAAAATATGGATTCTAAAATTATAAGGATTGTATAAATTTCCAAATTCAGTTAATATTATTCATAGCCTCTTTTGAATGTCTTGTTTGATAAGTCATGGTGCGCTAGAACTCAGTGTTGCGTGTAGTAAAAGTTATTGAATTACTAAGAACAAATAACGTACAATGAAATATTGGGGTTTTACATTCTTCCATCATTCAATAAATTTCATCCTCCCAATTTGAAATTATTTTTAAAAAATAAAAGGTTGAAAATAAAAAATACCTTTGCGAAAACCCACATCGGATATTAGGTTAATAAAATTTAGTCTTAATAAGAGTAAAAGGGAAATGAAATGGTCATCACCAAATTATGATCTCTATTAGGGGAAAATTTTTTGAAATTAGAGACATATAATTTGAGGAAAAACATATATATTTTTAGGTTGTGATTGAGGTCATCATTCACAATGTAATGTAAAATTTATGGCCTTAAATTCATCAATCTATAATGATTTAAAATACCATCTATTCAACAAAACATATGGTATTAGGATGACACATTTTTTTTATGATCCCATCACTAAACTATAAGAATTAATTTCTTCATGGAATAAGAGAGGAAGAAAAATATATACTTGACAATTAGAGTCCCATACCTTAACTAATTTCTACCATAAACTCATCTTTCACTCTTAAAGATAACAGATCTTAAAAATAATATTATATTTATCCTATTCATATAGGGTTAAAAATTGAATTTATAATTCATCTATGAGAATGTTTTCTAAAAAAGACTATATTATTCAATCCAGCACATCACGTGGGACAGTGGTAGGTAATACACCCTTGTCACCCTTCAGTTGCGAGTTCAAGTCTTGCGGCCTTACTGGACGCGACAAGTTGTCACCTGACCTTCGGGTTGTCCTTTTATGGAAATCCAAAAATAATCTCAAACTAGAATTATCCAAAATAATTCTATCCAAACTCACAGTCCAAAATCTATAAGGAAGGTAAACACAATGAAGATTCTTTTTTCCGTGTAATAACATGTGAACACCTTCATCATGTATTCTTTTAAAACACTAAAACATCTTGAATTACTATAAAACGTTATTGATTACATTCACGATCCCTTATTACTTATAGAATACTGGTTATAATCCTCCTATACAAAAATGTTATAAACTCAAACAATGATGAAATATAAAAATCATTAATTAGTTTCAAGGTAGTAAAGAATATCCAATATAATTTATCCAAATCAATCATGTAGTATTCCAAAATCACTACCTAAGTATAAGAACCATATTATAGTTTATCATTCTCTCAACAATATATTTTACAAAAAATTAACCTGATATTGAGTCACTTTTCTCGGTTCCACATAATCTCAAGTCTTTAATTAAATAGTACTGCAATACAATCCTTATATACTTCATAATTATTATAACCAGTACATTGTTGATACAACACTCAAATGGCATAATTCTCTAATAATAACATAATAACTCTAATCATTCCTCCTCATCTGTGGTAGTATCATAACTTGATTATTATCCAATAGCATCATTTGGGGTATACTCTATTGACATGGATATTGGTTCACGTAGTGTCCCAACTCCTTGCAGATGAAGCATTGTAAATTTGAAACCTTTTTCTTACCCGTTCAGTCACGTACATGGTTTCCTTTTTCTCCACACTTATAACAAACTCTCATTCCCTTCAAAGATGTTCTAGGTTGTTTCTTCCAACAGTTATCTCATACGGGAAAATTCTTCTTTTCCCTCTGCCCTTTATCCATCTTTCTCTCTTCCATCCTTTTCTTCTCTTACTTCCCTTCAAATCCATAGGACTCAGATAATTATTTACTTATCTTATTAACACGTGATACTATTTCTTCATACATTGAGAATACATGGGAGACTATTTCCCTTATAAATGTTGGCTTAATACCATGAAAGATATGATCCTTCTTACACCTTGAAACATACTTATTGTCGGAGTTCACATTCCTTCTACTGGGTTCCATTTCTGTATAATAGCATAAACTCGGTCAGTTTATGAATTGCAATTAATAATTCCAAACTTGTAAAATACCTAACGTAAATTGAACAGTTTATGGATATAATCCATAATCATAAAGATGATTTCATTGAGGAAGTATATACTCATAAACCCTTCATAATGATTTGTAAAGAAAATGATAATTATCATAAGCATATCCCACGGGAGTGTCGTAACCAAGAGTGCAGCAAGGCTCGTTGTTGTGATCCAGTTCTTGTTCGAGTCTAGCTCAAAGTGGTGTCTTTAGGTTTTACCCCTAGGTACAATTGTGCCAGAGCCGCCTCAACCTGCTCTTATCCATACAGGTATGTATTGCTTGGAAAACTCACAAAATCTCTACAATACCAAAATTATAGGAAGTTCTTCTATACTAATCATCAATGTCCATATTAGGTCTATGTTCTCTAATCGGAGTTTATCTAAATCTAGCTTCCATGGTTTGTACTAAACATCCTCTGATACCAACTGTAACTCCTCGACCCTAGTTACCCAGAGTCAGTGTATTATTATATAATATTGGTATGATCACAAAAGATCAAGTCTCGATAGACCGATTAGTTTAGTATCCTTGGAATCACTAGATACATTCATAAAATTTAATTTACATCGTAAAGTGAAAAACTACAAAAAGAATCTTATCTCCATAGACCACACTCATATCCCCTCATACAATCATTATAGGTCATTCATGAAATACTTCTTCACATCCTGGGAAAAATAAAACATAGAAAGGGGTGAGCTCAAATGCTCAGTAAGGATAACAATATAGCGGAAACATTTATAAATAAACATTTAATGCAATTTATAACTAAAACAAATACCTTTTAAACTTGATCATCAGCATAATATGGGAAAAATAAAATGAAATAATTTCATTTACTTATTCACATGGATATTCTACTAGTCAAATAATCACATGCAATATCAATAACCACTTTCATAATGATGAAATTCATAATGTCAGACTATCATAACCATATAGTCGAGGCCTTATGCCAAGACTACAAATAATATTTTGTCAAGGCCTTGTTCCAAGTCACAAGTTTGTCTCATGAGATCTACCGATGCATCGAGGAGCTATAGTGGGCTCCACCCGTAACTTTCTAAGGCCAATGCATTCCTCATATGAATAGGTTTAAACATAACATAAACATTCATATTAAAACTAGCATACGAAATGTTAAGACTTTCTTCATAAACAAATAATGGTTTAAAAATAAAAAATCCACAGTCAAACATATCACGAAACCTTCATCACAAAATGGAACTTTTGTATCATAATAAATCAACTTAAAATAATCTGAAAATCCATCAAAGGATGTTGACATAAATGAAATCAAAACTATTTGAGAGAAATATCTCTTTTTTTAAATCATTTTAAAGTCACATAATTATAGAATAAAACATTTAATTTGAAAAAACTCTTATAAGATTGTAATGGAAGCTTAGAAAATTTTATAACGGTGGAAAATAGCCGCACCCACATATAAATTAAAAAAGACATTTGTACCTTAATTTTGTCGAAAAGGTTAAAAAAGACCTTGTATGGAAAATGACCGAAATATTTTTTTATAAACGTATTATAAAAATTCAAACAAGGGTATAAATTACTTTGTCCCATAGTCTCTAAAATAGTAATAATGATGTGAAATAAATTTTTAATAAACATGGATGTGGATGATAAAGAGGTCCTAGTAGATAATTACGTATAAACAACCTCGGATAATGAAGAGATTATAAAATAAACCCCTACCTTGAACTTTTCCTTGGTAGAGGGTAGTTTAACCTCATATATAATGGTGAAATCATTTTTATTAAATTATTCAATAATCATATACATTAATATGATATCATATATGATCTTCTAATATTTCCTTTTAGTATTATCGTTGTTTCGGTGTAAACTGATTCGTTCTCCTTTATATGCTTGGTTACGTAAGTCATGTTTTTTATGAATAGGATATATTTGATTTATATGCAGAATTATATTATGTCATTAAAAATTATTTTTAACCATAAAATAAAAATTATTCATGAATGGATATGATGGGGAAATGAATCTCATTGTGTTCGTGGAGACGGTAATCCGTACATACGCACGAACGATACTTCCATTCCATTTTTCATTTTAAAATGAATAAAAACCAAATGATACATAGATATATTATTATTATATTATAATATAATATCTTATATATGTTACTTATGTTCATTAAAACCATACATTATACGTTCCATTTATGGTATGAATGAGTTATATCACTTTGAGGGGGCGGTAGTCTGCACTTCCTCAAATGAAATTATCGTATATATATACAACATGAATAGAATAATGGTATGATATTAAATGGAATTACAGAATATTATATATAAAATAAATATCATTAATATCATATTTAATTACAGTGCCATAATAATTTCTACCAGGAGAGGTGGTAGGAGATAATTGAACAATCATATTTTCATGAGGCGTTTGGTTTCCATCCACAGAAACATTATGTTCTTCACCCGTTAGATGGAGGTCTGTGTAAGTGTATCTATAATACATATCATAAAAATATCCAAGTATATTGAGTATACTGGTGTTGTTAAAAAATAAGAGAATAAGATGATTCTAGGGGTTGGAGAAGTAAAATAAAAGAAAAGAAGCTAAGAGAAATCGTTACCTTTAATTTGGTTAACTCCATTTCGTTTGAACCAAAAGGACTCTTGAGGTTCCTTCTACATATGGTAAGTCTTCTAGGAGGAGGAGAGGTATGTAGGGAGATTAATTGGGTAGAGTTTGGGTGAGCCAAAAGTCTTGATAGGTGTGAGGAATTTGTTATAAGTTGTGTTCTTTTATAAGGGGGAGGAGGGGCTCTTTAGGAAAGATTGAAAATATTATTTTATTATATAATGATATTCGGTTTCTGAACGTCCATAACTCATTAAAGTTGACTATAAGATGGCTCGTGATCGAAATGAAATCATCCAATAATAATTGAACAGGTTTTGGGTATTTTTTTAGTCTTTATAATATTATTTATTTAAATCCTTTATTAATCAGGTAAACACTACATCATTATTGTGTCATAAATAATTTAGTTTATTAGATGTCTAAATATTATAAAACAAATACCATGATGTAGAAACTCTTTTTATCTTTCTAACTAATATCTATAGTCAAAAATATAACATATATAAACATATGTAAAAATTGTATTTCTAAATGATATATGCTTATGTCATTTTTGTATTTACTTTAACATAATTAATGTAAAGTATCATTATCACTTACAAGTGACTCCATGGGGTCCCAAAATCTACCCAAATATGCCTATAGTCAGACATGTATCTACCAATATGGTTAGGACACGTTTTAAGGTAATTTCGTACTATTATAATATTATTTTTTTACCCTTATTTACCGGATTTACCCTTTAACCATGGTAAATAAAATATTTACCGAAGTAATTATTCAAAATTTCTAAAAATAAAAGTTACCTATTTACAAATATTGGAACTCCTGATTATAATTATGGAATCCATTTTTATAAATTCAAAATATAGAATTGGATGAAAGTAATTTAATATAAATTCATGTTGTCAAAAAAAGTGTGCTTTTAACTAATAATAACTGTCAAAAGATTGACACTTTCTTATGTTCAGTTTAAATATTAAATTTTGTCCAATGACCAACATTGTATTAAATGGTAAAATTATAATTTAATTTTACATTAAAATAACTATAATTCATAATTTATCACTATTAATTATTTCGATTAAAAAAGTTTTTTTTATTTAAAATTTAGTGATTTTCATTATTCGTCAAAATATGAAAGTTATCAGAAAAGTACCAAAATTTCACCCTAAGCTAATTTCAATATTCAGAATCAAAAAATTAATTTTATTTTACAAAATTTAAAACATAAAAGTTTCATTTTTTAATTTAAAATTAATTCCTACTGTCAAAACCAAAAGGCATATTTTTACGAAATAATAACTATCAAAAGTATGGCACTTGTTTATGTCTAATTCAAAAGTGAAATTACATACAATGACCATCATTGGATTAAAAGGTAAAAATACAATCTTTTTATATTTCCAAACCATTAAAATGTATAATTTAAAAATAAATATTATTTTGATTTAAAAAAGTTGTTTTTAGTTAAAATATTGTATTTTTCACTATTCACCCAAATATAAAAGTTATCAGAAAAACACTAAAACATTACTGAAACTAAATTATTATGTCTAGATTCTAAAGAAGAATTTTTTTTGTCAAAATGAATATATAAAAGTGTCAAATATTGGATATATAACGGCTTCGCCATTAAAAAGGTGGTAAAATTTCATTTTTTAAAAAGTGCTTCTTTTATCAGAAAAAATGTATTTGTTCTTAAATTATGTCTAAGAAACTCATAATATAGATTCTAAAATTATAAGGATGATATAAAGTTGAAAATTCAGTTAATACTATTCATAAACACTTTTCAACGGCTTGTTTGGTAAGTCATTGTATGCTAGAACTCGGTGTTGTGTGTAGTGCAAGTTATTGAATTACTTTGAAGAAATAACTTACTATGAAATCTCGGGGTGTTACATAAAATCTCTATATTAATCGGGTGAATTATGAATTGATATAATGATGATACAACCCCCACATGCCTATAGAGATATGATCTTCCTAATAAATTTTTGAATTTTTTTCTATGGGAAATATCTTGAATTTAGCGTCAGAGATGAGATTCATAAATAGGTCTTTGAGTTTGATCCTTCAAAGAGGAATTATTTTCTTTTATTAGACCCATTGATGGTCAGTTTCAAGGTAGAAAAATCATCATCACTATAACTGAAGCATCTAAGGGTCCTAACTGGGATAAGATTAATCCTAGAATTATTTCCATCTAAATATCAATGAATGTCAATATTTTCAAGAATAACTGAAATTTACATGGGTATGATATGTCCATAAATGGGGGTCACCTAATATTTATCTATAAATGAGATAACTTGGGGTTATTCCACCCTAGATATATCTAGATAATACAACTCAGTCTTATAAAACACTTCCTCAAACTATTGGGGGCTCCTAAGGGCCTTGATAAGTTATTCTTTGATCCATTAATAGAGGTGAAAAACATAGAGGATCAAAATATTGTCCTAAAATTTGAAAATTATTTCAATATATGATAAAAATGAATTTGGGGCTGATGTTTCACACTATTGGGTTTTTACATAGCATAAATCTTTGGGAAACTGGAAATTGGTGTAGATGGTTCTAGTTCCAATTTATAACCTAAGGGCATGTTTGTTTTTTGGAAATTTGGGAAATGTAAACATACATACATGATAACATTGATCAAGTGGTTTTATAAATTCCAGTTTAACTCCCAAGATAATATGATTAAAATGACTAATGGAAAATTCGAGGGTGTATTAGGGTTCCTATTAGAGATTCTAAAGTGATATTTGTTGAGTTTTTGCCTATGTATATGGCATACATAGATCCATATCTTGAACCTGTAGATCTAACATGGCCACACACACCCTGTTTTGATTAGCCTATATGATATCCCACTCAAATATTAATGGGATATGGTAATTCATATATATCTTCTTCATTATATAACTGTTATTTTAGGTGATTGATACTAACAGAACCCAAATGTGATTCTTAATCTGAAAAGGGTTCTTTTTGATGGTTTGTTCATGTCCTATTAATTATTGGGGTGGAAAATATATAAAATTATGGACCGATTTGAGAGTTTCTTGGAATTACTCTTCATTCACCCTGTTTTTCTCTTTTTAAATTACACTTAACTTAAGTGTATGAAAAAACATATCCTTAAATGATATTGTGGGAAATGGCTCATAATTGATTGATTCATTTTTCCCTAATAATGGAATGAGATGGATCATATTAATTTATAGTCATTCTGACATCAGATTTTCAATCCTTCTTAGAAGGGACATTGTATCTGTTTTATTCTCTCTCTTGTTGGATAGTGGAGACATAGAAAACCTATGGTAGTGATTTTTCCATTGTCTCTTTTCCATAATAATCCATTTTTTCATAGAAACTACTAAAATGATAAGAAATAATATATGTTGTTTCCCATCATCATGTGGTTAAGAAAATAATTAGGTTGGTCACTGGTTCCAGCTTTTTATAGTTTTCTGGTCTCACGTGGCTTGGTTATATTATTTTTCAGGGTTATAATGAAATAACCCAAAAACTATTCCTTTCATAAAGATTAAGATTTATGTATTTTTTTCTCAAATTGTGGGTGACTGTGATCCATCCTTCTCTCTGGATGAGGGTGGTGTTGGATTTTTTGTCATTCTATGTTAGCCACTAAACAATATTGGGAATTTCTAGGTACCTTAATAGTTTGTGGTGTTGGTTTAAGCATAAAAGTTGTGGTTTCATCTTTACTAAAACTAATTCATTGACAACATCTCTAGCTCAAGATTTAGTTTTGGTTTATTAAATGGAATCATCTAGGAATTGTTCCACATTTAAAAAATCATGAAATATTCCCTGGTACATTAGGTGGATTACAGATGCCTGTAACTCATCTAGGAGATCCTCTATAGAAACTTCCAAAGTTTATATTTTAAAAGATTTATACTAATGGAGTATGTTATACCTTTCTATGTAGTAATGAAATCTAAGATAATTTCATATTTACACTACTTACAGTTTTATATATCATGTATCATGACCTACCTTAGTTTAGAGAGGAATTGGTAATAGAATTAATGATGAAGGTATTCCCATCCTATAACGAATTCTACTAGTATATTTCAATAATAAATAAAATCTATCCCCTCACGGTTCTATATGATACATCAGAGTTTCAGATCTTCCTAGTGATCAAGTGTTCCTATAATATGTCCACACTATGACATGAAATGGGTAATGTTTTGTTTCAGATATCATTTTTAATTAATTTTTGTAAATGATGGATTCATGAAGTTTGGAAGAGGAGGAGTGGCATCCTTTAATTCATGAAATTGTTTCTCCATGGGATGTAATATTGAAAGGTTATACTTTATGGATTCCATTAGAGAAGAAATACACTCTATGAAGTTGAGGAGCTCTGTAGGTAATTTTACTTATGTCATACCTTGAATGTTGGTTGAGGAAAATCATGATGTGGATTCTAAATATATATCAGTGTTTGATATCCAATTTGATCTACAAAAAATACATTTTCCCAAAAAATGGGAAGCTATTATTGTAATGGAGGAAAATATATTTTATTCTCAATTAATGGGCTCAAATAAATTGGATTTTTATACTCATTTTAGTTTAATAGTTAAAATATACTCTTGTAGTTTAGGTAATCACCTAATATTGAAGGGTATTAATGAGTAGAGAGATATTTTGTTCTGCATAAATTTTTTACTCAATGGGAATATTTTCCCTAAGTAATTTAGCATTGATATATTTCAAATCCTCAATATTAACTTCGTATTGTGCTAAATACTATTTAATGGAGATAATATAAGCGAACTCAAGTGTAAATTGGAACATATATTTGATTTTAGTTTATATTTAGGTTAATAAAATTAATTGGGTGGAATGAAATCCTATAGAATTAAAAAATTCTTATTTTTTCTCTAATTTTAGGTTTACATAAATTCCACATGTGTTCTAGTGTGAATAAAGTTTCACTAAAATTATTCTCCATCATTCCCCTCTGTGTTTTTGTCTCAATAGATTTATTCTTTAAACTATTACTAATTACATTATATAAATTATATCACTAAATAAGTTTAAGATCTACAAAACTCTTAGAATAATAGCTTATGTCTCCCATGTCCTCTCGTTAAGAGAAAACTTATGGTCATTATTTTTATCTCCTCTCTTAATATACCACTATAACTTGTGATATATGTGGGATTTAATTTAGATCTCTTATATTTCCCTTGGGAGAATAATTTGGATAATTATCCTAAGATAATATTCAACCATTCTCACTGAGTGTGCCCCAAATAATATGGTCATTTCACATAATTATTGGAATATTTGGGTTACATACTACTTAAGGTCACCCCTTAGTCCAAAAAATTCGGAACTCTATAGAGGAGGTGTGTCAGGGGGTATAAATAACCATGTTTTAATGACCCAAGATTTTGGTAAATAATTTTCTTTAAAAATATCATTTGAGTATCTAGTCTGGAACACAACACTAGACAACAAATAATTGATTATGTTACATTAATAAATATTACCAATATATTATATCCATTAAATTGGTGATTATCACTTGAAGTAACAATTTTATAAAAAAAATTAAAATGTATAATAAAAGAGAAGACAATTTATACTTAGAAGTTATATGTTTCAACAAAATTATTTACTATTACTGATAATATAATAATTATTTTTTAAAAACTTTATAAATTGAGTTAGATAAAATGATTTTCATTTTTTTCATTAGAAGGTTCAAATTTTGTAATTTGGCCAATCTGTTTAAGAATTATATTCGGTTTACATTGAAATTATTAGTTAACAAGGTAAAATGATTAATTTTAGAATAATGAAACCATCCTCACTATTTAATAATTTTCTTAAATTAAATTTATATATTTTTAATTAAGACACTTCTATGATATAAAAATTAATTCATACTCATTTAATATGTATTGAATGTAAAATTATATTAAGAACAGTTAATGATTAAAATAGAATTTTTCTATGTAAATTTATTTTCAACACATTATTTGTTTTTATTTAAATGTACATATTCTCCTAGTCTAAAATTTAATTAAGTTAAATTGATAAAACAATTTAGATTAATCGTGTCAAAATTTGGTACTAAGGTTCAACTAAATTTTTTATTAATAAAATAATAACCATGAATACTTTCTACTAATGAATAAAAAGGTTAAAATGGGTAAGAAAAGTATCTTAAAAGATCACATAAACCTTCTGGAATGAATTTTTTGGTATTTCGTTAATACCCATATTTATCACCTAAAATGTCCCCACATAATTAAACAAACACAACAAACTACCATAACTCCTATGTAATTTCATTCTTACCTCATACCTAACTTTAATTTTCCACAAAATATCCCCTCTATTTTAGCTATAAAAGGAGCACACACCCACATATTATCTAATTCCTATCAACCCAAAATCTCATGAACATGATGTTACCACACATATACCTCTCAGAATATAATCCAAGGAGTTCCTAAGGTTCTATATATTCCTCCAATTATTTAAGAAGTTACTTAATAAGGTAAGGGTTCTCCTCCCCCTTTTTGATTCAAAAACTACTTTTATAATAATCCATTTTAGTTTCAATTAATTATTCATTCATATGTTCAGAATAAACCCTTTACTAAACACATCATTTCCTATTAATGAGATATTACCCTTTCCAATCATTTATCCCATTATAGAAAACATTTTGTATAACTGTAATATTCTAGAAATCACTCCTTGATTTTCTAACGCCACTGCTCAATTAAAACACCTACTTTTTAATAATCATTTTTATTTCTATTTGATTATTATTCCAAATATTATGAATTTATATTTTAATATCTTAAATTATTACCTATTGATTAAACACTATCTTTCTCTATGATTAATCCATTTCATAATCAATTTTATATAGTAAACATGCTTCCAAAATAAGTCCTCGAGTTTTTATCTTCATGTGGAGAATACCCAACTCTAATTTAATTAAATATTACCCATGTAAATTATGTTTATAAACCATTAGGTGAATTTAAATGTTTCATATATACGTGACTAACATATTTATGTTCCTTATACATGAGATTATAGAAATACCATATTAATTGAAATTCAAGTAAGGGTTTCATCTAAAAAAATTATTTCTTACTGACTCATTTTATTTCATGTGAATAATTTAATTTAAATTATATTTATACTACTTATTGGATTTATATTATCTTGAATTTTAATTATTAAGGGTATTCGAACATCCATTTCAATATATATCTCTCTTTAAAGTGGTTTTTATTATAATGTTTCTGTAAGGGTTTCTATCTCAATTAATCTTCATTGGGACCTATTATAATGTTATGCAACAATTTTTTATTTATATGGTGTATATAATTTCCAAGATTATATTTAGTAGTAATAAATTATTTATTTCCTGGAATTTAGAGATCAATATGAAATTATATATTTCTGATACTTTTGATTCAATTATAGTTAAATTCATAAGGGTTTTGAAAACTAAATTTCCTTTTATTGAGTTATAATCATATTTATGGAACATTATAATTTAATTTTTTATAATAATATCCATGATGATATTATGTAAGAAACACTTCTTATTTCTATGGAATTATGATGCATGTCAATGTCTTCTTCCATGATGATTACGTTCAAAAAATGTGATATCGTAATGAATAATTCTTGTATTTTTAAAATGAATTATTTTATTCCATGTCCATATTTTCCCTTTCTACCAAATGTTTTATTTCGGTTTGGAAATATAATGCATTTTTTCTATTTCTACTCCAATATTTGTCATTTCAAATTTTAAAAATAATTTTTTATAAACTCTTTAAAATATGTGGTTCTCATCAAAATTATATTTTTTATAAAAAAGGATTTTCATTTTATGCTTCTATATTTTATAATTTAAATAAATATTATAAATTAAAATAATTATTTGTTTTTTTTCATAAACAAAATTTCCAAATCTATTTTGAAAACTTATGGAAAACATCTTAGAAATGATTTTAAACACATTTTAAAAAAAAAATCATGGATTTTATTACTATTTTTTAAAAAGTTTTGTTCCCAATTTTATATCTACATATAAAAGATTTATATCCAATGGATTTTTGTTTCTTGATTAAAATTATATATTCAATTTTAATGTATTCTATTAGGGTGAACAAATATTTATATCATATGGTTTTATTTTTAAACTTATTTCATGAGATTACATTTGATAATGTCATGAAACCCAATTTTCTTTCTATGGTTAATTTTATTATGTAATTATTTTTTTCAATATGAACACAAATATATGGATTATGATATGGTTATAACATATATCTACCTCCAATAAATTTATTAAAGGATCACATATGATGATATAGAAATGTTATGTGTATATAATAGAAGTATCTAGTATCATGAATGGAAATGGTAATGGTGGAAAGCTCTACTCATTATTTTATGTGTGAATGGGTTGGTGTTTATTCAAGTTCACAATGATATTATATACTATGTTTATGATCATACCAGATTATTCCCTATGATCCATGGATCATGTTATATACTTCTTCTTTTATTTTCTTTTCACATCATTGTAATATTTTTATTGATTGATATGATATTTAAATATTTTATAACTATTGTTAACACTTATTGATTTAGGTTTTTATTAATATGATACTTTTATTTAATCATGATTTACCATATTTTTATGATCTTTCCATTATTATTTTTTATATTTTTTCCTTTTATGTGTTTTTGATATCACATCATCTTATGTTTTCCCTTCCCTAGGATTTTCAGATGATTATGTCTCATGGAATTTCTAATAGGATGTATAGTTTATGGATAAATGGTCACAACATGTAAAATAAGTTTTATTATATTTCTATTATCTAAGAAACTGAAACTTCAGTTTGTTGGAATGTCTGACTACTTGTGAGATTTATTAATTAAACCATGGAATCT
Organism: Viscum album; assembly: GCA_963277665.1. Lineage (NCBI taxonomy): Eukaryota > Viridiplantae > Streptophyta > Magnoliopsida > Santalales > Viscaceae > Viscum > Viscum album. The sequence goes on along the minus strand of OY728119.1, from coordinate 686,026,100 downwards.
ATGTATTATTTATATATGTTTATCTTGGGACACATGTGTTTGAATTGGAGTAGGTTTTTTTAGATAAGATTAGATTATTTTAGAAATATTTATAGGGACATGTCTAAGAGATGAGTCTACATATATTATATAACAAATTAGACTAGGTTTTCACCAAACCTGAAACCCAATCAGATTTTTCACAATGCCTGAAGGGCTTTTCCAATCCCTATAGGATAGAAAAAAGTTCATGGGAAACACAAAAATTACACTAATAATAAAAAATCCAAAATCATATATAAATATAGTGGAATAAATACATGAATGAATGGAAAAATATATTAATACCAAAAAGTTCATAGCCAACTGTAATGATCCAACCCATCTGTATATAAAAGATCAACATCTAGAAAAACAATATATACAAATAGACATATCAGAGTAGAAATAAAACTAACAAAAATGAAAACAACAACAACCCAAAATCATGGGAAGCCCAAACCTACTCCACATAACCTCTAGTTTCTCACCAATACCCAACAAACCCAACATTGTCCACAATGAACAATAAGGATACAAAAAATTTGTGACATTAAATATAAAGGCATGGTCTGAAAATCTTAAAAGGTCACCATAGCCCACTGAAACTATGAAATGTGATCAATTAGGAAATTCATCAATTATAGTTTACAAATAAACGAAATAATAGTCCTTATAAAAATTTTATATTATAAAATCCAAAAATTTCAATAATCGCCATAAAATATAGTTCACTTTTTTAAAATGTGAACACATTTGTTATGAAAACATGGCCATCGGCCTAAGCTATTTCAAAATGATGCACACATATTCCCATTTATATAAAAACAAACAACCTATTAAATAATAATGAAATAGATTCTATTTTATAAATAGAACAAGAATAATATCATTAAAAATTTAAAAACCCACTTAAACCCCTATTTAAATTACCCACACACCCAATCCATTAGTCCTAAAATAGGCTATTAAAAACAATTTAAAACTCATTTTAAATTTAAAAACATTAAAAACCCCCACACAAGTTATATACAACATGAAGTAACCATAAAACACAAGCATATAAAAATAGAATATAATAAATACAAGAGAATGTATTGTAAAAATTAAATTAGTTCAAATGATACAATCAATTATTGGATCATGATCCCCTTAATCACTAATCAACCAATTAATTGAATGTATCATGGTCACTAATAAAGGAATCTTAAAATATGAAGTAACTAAAGGTATAAGTCTATAACCACCAGAAAAACCTACTATCTTGATCGTAGTCCATAAAATCATCCCACTAGCCCACATAATCCTCACAACAATGAACACCCTAACTAATCCCTTGTTCCCAGATCAAATTGTGGGAAACTAGTGGTGTGTGACCCAACTAGATGAAAAAGATATATCTTACACTATATACCTAGAATATTATAACTAATAATGAATCAGTTCATAGAGGAAACAATATATTTCTACCTTCAGGGCACAACTATAACTTCCATCACCATTTTCACATGAAAATTTGAAACCACAGATCCATACATAGCATGCACCCAAGGCATAACAAGTATATTCCAACACAAGGGTAAAAACAAGAATAACACTACAATCACAAACCCACACATGGGGTAAATAAGAAAGGGTCTATTAGGTGGATCCATAAAAAACTTCTCTTAACCCCAATGCTAAAAAAATGTGTTTAACACCAAATAAATATTCATAATTCTAACAGATTTCTCATTCTATAAAATAATTTCTAAACCCCATTTAGATAATAATGGAAAAAATTCTATTCATTTAAAACCTTTCAAATTCACACTTACCCAAGTGATATATTATTTTTAAATCTCAAAAATGTACTAGGGGAATCTTCTACATCACTTTTTTTATAAAATTCTTATTTAAACATTTTAAGAGATTCAATGAAATCACTAATTTATATTAAAAAGATTCAAATCTACCCTACAACAAGGGTCTTCCTCTTTGAAATTAGAAATAATGCCAAAAGGCCAACCATTTAACATCATACCATTTCAAACAAGGGAAAAGATTCTTTCATAATGTTTAAACAATACAAATATTCAATTAAACATATTTAATACAATAGTGAAAACTTTTTTCAAACCATTTTGAGGTTGACACCATGATTGAAAACAAAATTCCCTTTAAAACAGTTGTTTTCACTCATTGAAAACCAAAACCATGTTAACCCCTTTAAACAATCTATAAAAAATTTCAAAAATCTACATGGGAATGACATAAAATCTTATCTTCATTAGAAAATCAACTTCAAATAGGAAAACATCGAGTTTAAATAAAAACCCAATTATTATAATATCAAATAATAAATAAATAGTTCCAAAACACCACAAAGTTATCACATATAATCATACAATCATTAAAATTAAATTTAGTAAGTGAAACAATTCTTATAATTCAAAAAACATAAACAATTTCAAATGAACACCTAGTTTAAAAATATGAATACCAAGTCTGATCACCTCGAAACTCTTCAACTTTAATGGAGACCACACCAACAGTACATGAAACATTGTACAAAACCCCTAGAAACGAAAATAACCTTAATTATATCAATCAGTAAAACTAAAATAGAGACACATGATAACTAGGAGTTATGGGTGAATCCAAGTCCAAGAGAAAAGGGAGAGAAAATTAAGAATTAAGGATTGTGAGGAACAACTCACCAATAATATCTCGGAGATCACAAAAAGAAGGACAATAATCAAGAGGAGAAAGATTGAGGTTCTCCTCTAAGGCTACCATGGTTCGTCTAATGTAAAGTATAGGAATTGGGGTCAAACCCCTTAAAATTAAAAGATGAATTTTTATAAAATACTAAAATTTTAAACACCTAGATAGGACTCACAGTCAAACAAACTATACACAAACCTTGCACTAGACACTTCCTACGTGATACACCACCTTTCACGGTTACCCCTTAGAGGCTTTAGGGTTTGGGAAAAACCATCTGCCTTACCCCTAACAAACCCATACCCACAAGGCCTCCTAGGGTGCCCCACATGGTTTAAAAATGTTGTGGGACCCATGAAAACGACTCTATTACAACACACACAGGAACCACATAGTTATTACTAAATGTTAGGGATAACTAAAATCCTAGAAAAAATCTCTTAAAAAGTTTAAATTCTTGGAAAAAACTAACCAAAACTCAAAAACACACAAGGTAAGGTAAAACACACCTAAAAATAAAACATTATGACATGTCTTGTTTCATAAACTCCCAATCATTACACTTTTTTGCTAAATATTCCTCCACGAAATGAATGTTGAAAGAAAAACGATTCAAAAAAGACCTCACTCATAAGTACTTCTCATGAAAATCCAACTTCAAAGACAAAAACTGATTTCCTCAAAATTGTAAAACTAATCATCTATAAGGGAACCAAATAACTCTATGAACAACAGAACAAGAACCTCAAACAAGAAGTTACACCAATCACATGAGACAAATCATAGACTACCCACTATTCAGAGTTCATGTATAATGGTGTAAAAAAGGATAATATACTAAAATTAGAAGATCAAACATTGATAAACCATGAGAAAACCCTACTCTATACCCAAAGACACATCCAAAACCAAATTGAGAAATAAAACCCACAACAAGCCTCATTGAAAGACCAGATATCTCACCTCAATTCATGACACATGTGGATAAACAAAGGTAAAAATAGGATCATGCTCACGTGGTGTATCTGAATAGCCATGACCTAACTACCATAAGTATAAGAAACTCAACTGGGGGATCACATGCACCCTAGTTACCCTGTCATCACACAAGTCCTTTATCGTTTACAATAAATGACCACCTGATTAATAGAAAAAATGGGTCAAACCAAAACTCTCAATGAAGGTTCACCCAAAACAATGAGGATCCAAAAAGGCTACCATGGCTAAAAACAATGAACAAGGAACCATATAAGTCTAAAATAACACTAACAATGGGGTATAAACCATTCCAAAAAAATTCCTTGAAAAGGAATTAAAACTATCCATTAAAACATTCTGAAAAGGAACAATCTAGAAGAATCATCCCAAAAGGGGGACAAAATATAATCCAGAGACCTTTTTCCAAAATATGATCTTAAAAAACATCTTTGGATGACCCAATGGACAAAATAGAAGAAAACTAGAGGTGACCTGAACACTTTCTCTCCTTTCACACTCTCCTTGAAAAATCACAGGATAAACACTATCTTGAAAAACTCACATGAAAAAACATAAACAAATGAGGGACCATAACTCCCATTAACCAGAATAAAATAGAACTACTAGATCTCACCAGCTTCCACAATAGAAACTTCAAGTATTCTAATAGATTTTAAGGTCACCCTAATATCATTAAACAAACTTTTATATTCTAAAATCAATGATGTTTCCTCATTTTCCACTCCACTTGGAGTCTGTATGGGTACCATAATTAGAAAAACATTTTCAACTATTCCAGGGCACATAAAAAAATACATGAACCTCTATGAGAAATGTTCCAAACGAAAACCAAAAAAAACACCATCACAAGAAAAAAAATCAAATAAGAAACATAAATTCTTTAAGTGGGGAAATATACGTTCACATAAATTAAAACATTTCTTTCAAAAAATATCATTTCACTAATGATTTTTAAATCCACCCCTGCAAAATTGTTTCTCAAAACTATTCTAATACAGGCTCTAAAAAACAACCTTAGTAGAACACACACATTTCCCTAAAAATTTCATTCCATAAAATTCCTTCCTAATTTTCGTTTTCACCCAAAAATTCATTCTTTATATATACTTACCAAAAACTATTTCCATTTTCAAAACTCTTCCCAAAATTCTATTCATAACAAATTCCCCATTTGAAAACACTATTTTCCAAAAAAATCAAGTGAAATACAAATTTCACTAACATTTCACAAACTAAAGTTTGAAAATAGAAATTTTCACAAAACCCTTTATTTTATGAAATAAGGTTTTAAAAAAGCACACGAAAAAACTATACCAGAATAAAATGATGTATTAAAATTACCACATCATAAAATGAAAAAAAGTCTCCTCATTTGACCTCTTATAAGTGGAAAACATTTGGATAAATATAAACTTTTTTAGGATTCCAAATAGTATAATTAGGGATAAGTAGTAAAATTAATTACATAACCACCATGGTTTGAGTTAGTGAGTGCCAACCATGCAACCCAACAGGAAATGAATTCATACATGACCACATGGGCACCACACGGTTACCCAGGCCATGTGAGTTAACTGTGCAAATCGAGTTCCCTTCCACTTCACCTTGAAACCCAAAGCGATCCCCAATATCACATACTCAATCAAAGGGTGGTATGATAAAAATTATTCACATTAATAACCACCAGAAACATATAAATGAATATCTGAATTCATGATTCAAAACCTGAATTCCCCAATTATCTTGAAGACCAGGACATGTAAGACCTTGCATGACTCTCACTATCCTTACCTATGATTCTATGATAGAATAAATATCTTTTCTACCAGTACATGTCCAAATAAGAAGGGCTGAACATGAATCATATTATCCTACTAAATGAAATTGAACCTACTTTGAAAACATTCTCTAATAAATTAGCCTGAGCTTCCGCTAAACCCAGAACCCAACCATATTCACCATGAGAACTGATGTGTGTTCCTGATTCCCACATGATAGAGTTAAGTACCTTGGAAACATAGTAATCTCCTTGGATATTATTTTTCCCAAATTAGATATTAATATAGAATAAAAAATAAACACAATATCCACAATTTGTAAACATGACAAACTTGTCACAACTAACTACCATTATCTAACCCATTTGCATATACATGATCAATATCCACAAAAAAATGGGTTCATAAAATCATAGATGAATAGATAAAAGACTGAAAAAAAAAGAAAACAATGATAAACCAAAATTGAGGGATGCTTGAACCAACTCCCTGCAACCTCAGATTGATCACCACCACCCAAAATCACCCCATGTATGCCAGAATGAACAAGAAGTGCCATATTGATAACTTGGGACCCAAAATATATAAGAGTGAGATAAAATCAAATAGGTTACCACAACATTATTAAACTATGAAATACATTTCATAAGAAAATTTATCAATTATAATTTGAAAATAAACTACAAAATAGGATTTTTTTTTTACTATATCATATAAGACATACCATACATTTCCATAATCCCCATGAAAAAAATTTATTTTTTATTTCAAAACAAACAAATGATTTTTGAAAACAAGGACACCAGACTAAGATATTATACAACCACAGACATATGTTCCCAATTCTATAAAAACAAAAAATATTCTTTATTAAAATGATACTGATACTATTTTAGAACATGAATGTGGTTGAAGTCTTTTATAAATCCAAACTCCCATTTTTAATTACATTTAAATCACTCCAAACATGATCCATTAATCCCAAAACTAGTTTTTTTAATACTGTATAAAACATATTTATAAAGGAAAAAAACTAAACACAGCCTTGAACCTAACCCAACATTCCACAATGTTCGAATGGAGTTCTTGATCCCCATGCTATGAAAAAAAGTTTTTAGGAAACACAGGAATCCCATTGGGAATGATTTCAAAAAAATCTAATATTATGACAGTAGAATAAAAAATGAATGATCCCAAATATATAAAAATGGAAAACATATCATAATAAACTAACATTATCAAACCCATTTTAATATACAAGATATGCATCAATAAAAAAAAGATATTGATATGAAAATAAAACTAGATATAAGACAAACCAAAAATAAAACAACTACCAACCAAACTCGAGCAGAGTATAAACCAATGCCATGAAACCTTTTGTTGCTCTCCACCACCAAAATCACCCTACATCATACATGACTAACTGGATGTGTCTAACTAAGAACCTAGGAACTTATATATATAAATGTATGATAAAAAACATATTATTCGCTACAACAAATATAAAATATGCAATGTGTTTCATACAGAAATTTATTAATGATAGTTTCAAAATAAACTACAAAATATGATTTTAACTAAAAATATAATAAAAGTAAAACATTTACACAATTACTTTAAAAACATTCCACTTTTTCCCCAAAAAATATAAGTATATTTTGAAAACTAGGCCATCGACCTATTCCATTTCACAACCACACTCACTCATTCACATTTCATTAAAAAATAAAATTATCTTTAATAAAAGGAAATGGATACCATTTTAGAATGTGAAACTATCCAATTCCATTTATAAATTTCAACACCTATTTTAAAATCCATTTAATGAAATATGAGACATGATACTTTAAACACAAATTAGGGTTTTCAACCTCTTTGAAAACTCATTTTCAATAGAAAACATCTCAACACCACCATATGAATTAAATATATCAAAGCACTAAATCTAACTCACCTCAATCACTACTCAACCAAGCTATTGAATATATCATGGGATTTACCCTATGAATATTAATGCATGAAGAATAAAACATTATAAGGGTATAACCACCTGAACTAGTTTTTGTCTTGTGCTAATTCCATCCCATCATACCACTAGCCCATATAAGCCTCGTATTGATGAAAACCCCCAACTAGCCCTTCATCATAACATGACTTGTGGGTAACTAAGAGTTTGTGAACCAACTATAGAAAAAATCTTGATCTTTCACATAGTACTCAAAATCCCATGATCAATTAGTAATTAAGGGTTATAATCCACAATCCATTCCACTTATAATCCAAAACCATAACTACCCTCACCCTTAACACCCACTAATGTGAATCCCCATATCCATTCATATCATGCACCCAAGTCATATTAGGAATACTACAACACAAGGGTAGAAACATGCATCACATAGTGGTCACAAACCCACACAAGGGGTAAAAACGAAATAGGAAATCAAAGGGACTAATCTACAAACACCACATAAATCCATATTTTAAAACATTCCATTAACATAGAGGGATTACTCAAAATTCAAATCTCGTTATGTAAAATACATTCCAAAAATATTTATAAAATTATATAAACCCCCAAGACATTAAAACCATTCAATGTTACCTTAACCAAGGAATTTTTTCTCTAAAAATATAAAATATGGAAATGGTCTTTCTTTTCCATCACTTTGTTCATGAAATACCACTTAAAATATTTTATTTGGTTCAATAAAATCACCCATTTCTCTTAATATATTTCAAAGATACCCTTCAACAAGGTAATTCCTCTTTAAAAACAAAAGTAAGGCCAAAAAGAAAACATTTCACATCAATCCATTTAAAACAATCCACCATTCCTTCACTAAGGGGTAAACCACACACACGTTTAAAATTACCATTTGAAAATGAAAATAGAACTCCCATAGAAGACTATTTGGGGTCATCACATCTATTAAAAAAATCCATTTAAAAAAATCACACATTAAAAATCAAGAAAAGTTTAAACCCTTTGCAATACATTGAAACCATTTCAAAAATACACAACATAACATCAAAACATATTTTCACAATCAAACAATCAATTTTGAATAGGTAAATAATGATTTCACATGGATAAAAATAATTCTAAACTCAAAACAAAAATAAATGGTTTTAAAACACCAAAAATATATCATATATGGTCATAATTTCCTAAAAACAGGATTTATAAAGAACAGTAATTATTATAATTTCAAAATGAAGAAATTTTATAATAACACCTACCTTAAAAAGATTATAACCAAGATAAAGAATCTTGAAACTCATTTCATTCAATAGTGATCAATCTTAATGAAAAAAATGGTTTCTACAACCCAAAGAAACCAAAATCCATATCATTATATCCACCCATAAAAATAAATTCAATCAACATGATTGGTAGGGTTGATAGGGGAAGCCAAGTCCAAGTTATAAGGGTGGGAAAAGGTTAAATGAGGGAAATATAGAATAACTCACCTAACATGTTTTTCAAATCACCAAAGGAAGACCAAGAATCAATAGGAAAAAGGTGGATGAGAGCTTATAATTCTTAAAAGTATTTTCTGACCTGAACGTGTTAAATTGGGGTGAATACCCTCAAAATCAAAATGTAACTTATTTGGAAACCCAAAAAAGTTAAACACCTAGATTGGGAACATGATTTAGCCACATAGGTTACCAAACCATTCACCAACCCTGCAATAGACACTACCTTGGATAGGAACCACCAAGAATTGTTACCCCTAAGAGGACTCGTGGTTTTTAAAAACCATGCACCTCTCCCCTAACACAACCCCACCCCAATATAGCCTCTTGGGGTGTCCTACATGGTTTGAAAAACCATGCGGGGTCCATTAAAACGGCTATGTCACCACCCACATAGGAACTACATGGTTTGTTCTAACCATTTTTCCAAACCATGACACCACCAAAAATACCTCCAAAAGTTTATATTCTGGCCCACAACTAACTAAAACTCAATTACACTCAGGGATAGATAAAAACACCCCTTAAAATAAAAACCATAACATGTTTTAGGTCACATAGGATAACATCATGATGTTTTGGTAAAGTATAGATTTTGTGGTTCTAAAAAAAAATTAAATCCATGTATAAAAATTACATGTGGATATAAGATAGGAAAAATTTATACCTAGGGAATAATAACCTTTAAGAGTGTGTGTTGGGTATTAACTCAAATGTGACCTAGTGAATAAAAAAGAGGCATAACTACACACCTGGTTTTACACCACTAGGGGGAATTATTTGGTTAATCATATTAAATTTATAAACCATTTTTAATGATTTGGATATATACCTAGTTTATTTAGAAATATAACTGTGAATAACCTAGATTTAAACATAGAGAGTAGTTAAACAAAGAATATAAAAATTACTTTATATTTATTTCTTCTTTGATCGCATATTTAAAAATTATATGTTTACTAATTTATTTATCAACACCATGAACATTCTCCTATCATGGATATGGAAGGAAGCAGAATGATCCTATATAAGGATGGATTAGATGTAAAATATGGTGATTATTCAAATGATATGGGAAATAAATTTTAAAATCTCATGCAAATGAACACTCAATTATCTAATATGTTATGAATAATAAAATAAATAATGTGGATCTTCCAAATGTACAAAGAATCTATTAGTTTATTTTTGAGTCTTTAATGTGTTAATTTACACCATCCTTTAATTTTTCTTCCTATAACATCCTTCCCCATCTAATTGGCTTGAGAGGGCGAAGGAATTATACATGGGCTTAAGGGACATTACCAAGAAGACAAAGGCTAGAAATAAATGACAAGGGCTTCAAGAATAAATTGGGGAACAATTTTCCCTTGAGATAAATCTGACCAACCAAACAATCTATTATAAACAAAATACATGATGCATGTCAACAAAATAACCAAACTCATACATTACCAAAAAGAAAACCAAATTATTCCATAATAATACCACATTCCAAATACAAACAAGATAAATACCAGAGTAAAAAGTGGAAGACTACACAATAGGACCCCAATGAACTAGGAAACCATCTATAGGTCCACACCAATCTCCACGCACCAAGCACCAAAACATCACTAAAGCATCATGCTGAACCACTACCAAAATGAGATGCCTTATGCTTACCTATTTCCCAAAAAAACATCTACAAAAACCCCAAAGTTACATAGCAGAGGGTGAGTACAAATACACGGTAGGGTTTCCCCAAATGACATCCCTACACATGCCACTAGGATGAAACTATTTACCCATTTATATAAAATAGTTTATATAAAACATTCAATAGTGAAACAATTAACAATATTCCAAGCACTCCTTTACCAAGACATTTCCACCAAAATTCTCAAAACACACTGGAAATCCAAACAACCATTTCATCAATCCATTTCACTATTTCACATTAGCACAGTAGAATCCATATTATAAGAAACACACAACAAGGCAACCAAAATGGTATAGCTTCCGTCCAACCCATGCACTACATTTCCAACTAGTGGTATTTCTCGCACCTAATCCTTTGAAGGTGGACCTTCGTCCACTATCCATCCCATTTTATGGTGTTACATCCCACCCACCTCCACACAAGACACAAAACTTAATCAACCAACATGCACTAAGCACCAAGGCTACACAAAATCACTCCATTATTCCCATCACATGCCAATTCAATTAAATAAATAACCCATTTATTAAAAACACCCTTTAACCAATTTTACAAGCCCAAAAACATTTCAATAAAAAATAATCTTTATTTTAAACCATAATTCACAAAACATTTTTCATAATAAACAACTAAAATTTTTGAAATAAACATTTTAAAATCACACAATCCCCTTTTTGTAACAATAATCCATTTTCCCCAAAATCCCCCAAATCACCACCGATTGGGTTTCCAACAAGATTCACACATCATTATCATAATTAATTTCAAGAAAAAAAAACTAATTTTACCAATACCACTAGTTCTAACTAATTTGATTCGAGAGAGAAGCCTCCTATATTTAGGTTTTCAGTGAATTCAACCCACAAGAAACCAGACACCAATCTGGGAAAACACTCCATAGAAACTACTCTAAATTTCCTTCCCAATCATAAAAAATACTTAAAATGAACGCCTAAGGAAACCATTACCCATGATCTACACGCAACGGGTGTAGATCATGAAAATTGAGAGAGAGGGAGATTTAGATCTAAAGGAAACCACAAATAACCATGAGAGGACCCTTAGTTGAGAAGAATAACCTTCTATCCACCAAGAAACCCCTTCAATATTTTTCAAAAACATATCAGATAACACCTCCAATATTTGAGAACCCAAAATCCCATGTGAGGATCTAATGGGAGGGTGATTGGAATGAAGCATGGCAACCCTGAGGAAGCCGGAATTAAAATAACCCCATTTTATGTGGTTGCATGGTTAGCATGAACTATTTGTCAAATCATTCTATAACTGTGTGCATGCCACTGTCTTGAGAGAAGGGGTCCACACAGTTTCCTCACATGGTTTGGAAAATCGTTTGTAAGTTATATGAGTCCCATTGTCTCCCCCTGAACGGTTTCTTAGAGAACCTTCACAGTTTTCCCTAATTGTTCTCAAATTGTGCGCCCTTAGAAAAGCCTCTAAACTTATTCAAACCCATTCCAAACTCTCCCATACTCTTCCCAACTCATATCAAGAACATTAAACATAGAAAAATGCATAAAAAGGCTATATAACTCAGACTATGGGAGATACAATCTCCCAAAAATTAGACTTTCCATCCTCAAAATGTAGTGAAACATCGCTTTGTAGAAAGAGCTCTACTCATTTTTTGGTCATCTCTTTCTCACGCTCCCAAGTCTCCTCTTGAATCTGACCTTCCTTCCACACAAAATGAACTAAACCAATGCTTTTACCATTAAATACTTTCTATTTCCATTCCACAATCCACACTGGCATTTACACCAAGGAAGCATCTAGTTCTAGCTCAAGATTATTCCAGCGAATCACAAGGTCATAATCCAGTTGATACTATTTGAACTGTGACACATGAGTCATGTTTTTCACTACACTAAACTGTGGTGGAAAAGACAACTGATAAGACACCTCTCCAATCTTCTCATGTATCTCAAAAGGTCTAATATACCTTAGATATAACTTACAATTCTTCCCAAAATGATGATGTCTCACTCAAGGAGAGATTCTCAAAAACAAATGATCACCCACCTCGAATGACAACAGTCATCAATGATAGTTTGAATATGATTTTTGACAAATTTGAGCCTTCTTCATTTTCTTCTTGGTCAACTTTATCTTTTTCATAGTCTCTGGACATGGCTTGGTCCAATCATTGAAGTCTCACCCATTTCCACCCAACATAGTAGAGAATGACACAGACACCCATAAAAAGCCTCAAACTGAGCCATATAAATCGAATCCTGATAACTTTTATTATAGGAGAACTCCACCAATGGTAATTTCCCCTCCCATGAACCATAAAAATACATCACAAAAGCTCTTAACATATCCTCGAAGGTTTCTATAGTCCTCTCAGATTGGGAATCCATCTGAGGATGACATGATGTGCTCATCATCAACTATGTCCCAGGGGTTTTCTGCAAATATTTCTAGAAATGAGAAGTGAAACTCAGATCTCTATCTAATAAAATAGAAAATTGAACATATTTCCTCTTTACCACCTCCCAGATATAGATTTTGGATAGATATCCCATAGTATGATATTCATTAATTAGGGTGAAATGGGCCGACTTTGTGAGTCGATCCACAACCACCCATATGGCATCAGGTTTCTAGACCGTTCTTGGAAGACCTATCACAAAATACATTGATATCTGCTTTAATTTCCAAACTAGGATTGGTAAAGACTACAACATGCATAATGGCCATAGATGCTTAGCCTTGACTTGCTAACATGTCGAGCATCTCAAGAAAAACATGGACACAAACCATTTCATTAAAACCCATGAAAATTGAACTTTCAACGCCTAGTATATTTTTGGAATTCCAGGATAAATAGAACACTTGGAATGATGATAGGCCAAGATAATTTCCTTCTGGAAATCCATTGGTACCACCATACATTTCTGAAAACACAATATTGAATTTACATTCAGGTCCCACCCCTCAATGGTCTGCACACGATTTTCTATTTGACCTAATCACCACACATCTAGAATCAGATGCAGGTGCCTTTTTAACTGAACCAATCAAGTAAATAAAAAAAAACTGGAAGGAAGACTACTCCTCAACCCTGGTCCTCAGTTTCCAACCGCATGTTAGCTATGAACGACATCAATTACCACTATTATGTTGCATGTTTTACCACATGGGAATATGGTTTCCTAATTAATGCATCCACCAAAAAATTTCCATTACCTGGTGTGTACATTAAGTAGAAATCATGTATCCAGATATATTCCATCCAGCTCCTTTCCCTCAGGTTCAAATATATTTGTGATAAGATATCCTTCAAGCTCTTATGTTCGGTAAACATTATAAATTTCTCATGGAAGAGATAGTGACATCAAATTTTTAAAGCATAAACCACTACTGCCAAATCCAAATCATATGTTTAGTAGTTGTTCTCATAAAACCTCAACTTTCATGTTACCTATAAAACCACATGATCCCCCTGCATGAGACCACACCCCAACCCCAGTCCAAATGCATCACAATACACCACATACCCTTTCTCGGGTTCCAAAAAAACCAATATTGGTGCTGATGTAAGGTGACCCTTTAACTATTCAAATAATTTCTAGTACTGCTCATCCCATTGTGGGATATTCTTCCTTGTCAAAGCTATCATTGATGAAGCCAATCAGGATAAATCATGAACAAAATGTCAATAATTCTCATCTAGACTAAGGAAGTTGTGTATCTCAAAAACATTTTTTGGTGGTTTCTACGAGATAATAGCCTCTATCTTTTCTAGATCAACTGATACACCCGTCTCAGAAAAAACATGTAAAAGGAAACGAACTTCATGTATCCCAAAGTCACACTTTGAAAATTTTTGAAACAACTGATGATCCCTCAAGATCCCCAACACGGTCGCCAAGTGCTGCTCATGCTCCACCCTTTTCCTCGAATACACCAGTATATCATCTGCAAATACCACCACAAAAGAATACAGATATCTCTGAAATATCTAATTCATCAATTCCATGAACACCGTGGTGGAATTCGTTAGACAGAAGGGCATAACCACATACTCGTAATGTCTATATATACTTATGAAGGTTATATTCAGAATATCCTCCTTCCTCACCTGCAATTGATGATATCCTAACCTCAAGTCAACATAAGAAAACCACTGAGCTCCCCTAAAATGGTAAAATAAATAATCAATTCGTGGAAGTGTATATTGGTTCATTATCATAACATGATTAAGTCTTCAATAATCAACACAGAGCCACAAGGTTCTATGAAACTTTTTGACAAATAGGACTAACGCTGCCAACAGAGACATACTTGACTGGATGAACGCTTTGTTTTCTAATTCTTCCAACTGCACATTTAATTCCTTCAATTCTGTTACTTTCCTTTGGTATGGAAGAACTGAGACAGGACTAGTCCCCAAAAGAAGATCAATCATAAACTCCACATCTCTATCAGGTGGCAACCCTGAGAATTATTTGGGAAATACATCCATAAACTGATCCACCACTATCGAAAGACCACTCTGCCCAACACCTTCCACTGATGCCAATTAAAAATCCTCAAACTAATATGATATCGAGCCAATATCTAGTGACAAAAAAATCGGTTCACCCATATTTTCATTCTTCTCCCCTCTAAAGAGATATTCAACGCCATCCTCCATCTTAAAACTCACTTTTCATGCATAGAAATCGATGTGGACCTTAATAGTCACTAACCAATCCATTCCCAATATTATTTAATAAGAATCCATCTCAAGCACTGTGAAATCTCACATCAATTAAATATCATCCAAAACTAAAAAATGCTCGACATAGGAAGTATCAATGCTCTATTTGACCCAGAGGAGTTCGTAGTTTCTAAACAGAAGGTATCATTTCCACCATTAATCCCAACAAATAAATGATTGTGAGAAGAAAGAAAATATTGTGAATCACTATTATCAAAAAATATATTTTATCAACATGGAATTTAAAATAATCATACCATGCACCATGGATAGTCTCGACTAATCATCCACCACAACCTGCTCCTCATTAAACAACAACTTTCTTTCCACGTTCTTCACATTATTAACCTGCTAAGGTATCATGGTATTCAAAGAATCACCAGGACCCACATTACTCTATTGTTGAGGGTTATGGTATTTACCTTGTCCCATCAAATAATAAGACCCTTGCGTCCACTAAGGAGTGTCATAGAAAACCTACCTCAGAGAATTCTGACAATAACGCTGCAGATACACCATCTGCTTACAATAATTACATAATATAGGTTGTGTCATAGAATTCCTCTTGATGTGGATTGTAGGACCACACTAAAAATATCCCATCTTACTCTGAGGATTTGGAGGAAGACTCACAGATGCTACCTTTGGATTCTAATTCGAACTCCCACCCTAGAAATAGGTGTCTTTCTTCCATCTGATCCTAGTGTTCGAGTTCCCAATATTTCCCATACATACCAACAGAATTCCCCCACCTATAGCACCCAAAATATCCTTTTCATCAACTGAAGCATGATTCCCCATTCCTGTGCAATCATCTATACACAACACCTTTATCTTGGAATGAATTTCCTGGTTCAACCCAGCATCAAAAATCCATTCTGTCAATGATGTACTACCTGCCACCTTGGGTGAAAACCGCACTAAGTTTATAATCTTATCTACATATTCCATCACATCCATTTTCCCTTCATTAAAAGTGAAAAAATTTGTTGTACACAAAATTTTGAACGTATGATGGTAGAATTGTTTATTAAATAATTCCTCAAACCCCTCTCATGTCACACTTTGGTCTTTTCTTACTTGGACTGCCAGCTCCCACGAATGCAAGGAAATATATTCCAACATATACGTGGCTAGTTTTTTATTCATCTCTGTTATTGTTCCCAAGATTTCAAATATCCAATTTATTCTGTTCAACCATGCTTCATCACTTTCTGGCTCTGAATCACCCCTAAATATGGGTGGATTTAACTTTTGAAATGGATCTGCATGATCCAAAATCCTTGGTTCAACTGCTTTATTCCCACATTCAATAGATTGGAAATATTTCATTATGCTCTGCACTAGTTGTTGGTTCACCTAGGGCTCTAGTGCAACCACATTTTAAGTAGCTTCCTCTGGTTGGTCTCTACGTTGCCTACCCGGGGCCATTTCTATCAAAACAGAAACAACCATAAGTCCCACTCCCTTAACAAGAAAGGGTATAAAATTTTCAATGTCGATTACATAAGAACTATCACAACCAGTCTTTCTACAATATCACATTTCCCATGTTGTGCTCTTCTAAAAAATCCACCATGTTTTGAAAATCGACCCATTTCCAAATACCACAAGTTTCCATGTTTCAAATCCTCCTATTTTGAAACCCAATATGATTTTTCAAAATCCAGATATTCATATCACACCATAGATCAGTATACCCTAATTAAATATGCATCATAGTTGGAATTAATTTCTACCATGCATGCCATGATCATATCATTGGATACACCCACGACAATGAGATATCCAATTATTATAACTTTCTCCAAACACATATGTACCCCACTCCATGGTAACAAGATGTTCAGCATAAAAGAGTTAACTATATGCTTTTATGCTATATATTCCATGTTCCGACAATCCTATGCCTTCTTACCATCCTAAATTAAGGAATAGACCCATAAATAATGTCAACATGAAGACCAACAATAAATGCCAATGGAAAGAACCCCTATTCTCACTTGAAATCCAATGACTGAACAAACTGATACCACTTGTAACATCCTGACCCATCTCATTGGCCTGAGAGGGTGGAGGAATGTTACTTGACCTTAAAAGATGTTCACAAGGCACCAAAGGATAGACATAAATGTCGAGGGATTTGAGAATAAATTAGGGAATGATTTTCCCTTGAGATAAAACCAACCAAACAAACAATCCACTCTCAAAAAACAATATTATTCATGTCAGAAAAACAACTAAACTCATACATTACCAAAAAGGAAACCAAACAATTCCATGAAATTTCCACAAGCGGAATAAAAACAATCCAAATACCATAGTACCAAGACGAAGACTATAAAAAAAGACCCCAAAGAACTAGGAAACCATCCAGAGCTCCACACCAAGCTCCATGCTCCAAGCACCACAACATCACTGAAGCATCATACTGAACTATAAGGCCCCAACCTTAAACCTTACTTAATCTTGATTTATTACAATATTACACATTGAGGATCTTTTCGGGTTTAGAGTTTTAGAGAATTAGATCATAAAACATGCATTACATTCCACATATAAACAAAGTGGTTACATAAAGATAGTATTCTTCTTTCCCATCAATGGAAACATATTTAAAATAAAACATGGATTCTTTCTTAACACTTCCTTGACAATATCATCATATCATGTACCATTCCCTTGACCTGTGAAAAACATTTCAAAAAACATGGGATGAGCATAAAAAGCTCAGTAAGGGATATAAAAATATGGAAAGGAAACATGGGTACATATATACATAAGAATGAAACCATACTTTACCCATAAAGCATAGTCACTTTAACATACCTCGTCAAATCATGAATAAATCATAGAAATCATAAGACATAAAGGTAACTTGTGGGATTCATAACATTCTTACGTAGGGAGTAACCCTCTTGGTTACGTTTGGAATACCCATCACAGTATATTCCCTAAATCTCTTCGGAGAAACCTTAACGTTTCACTCCTTCGCGTTACCCAATGCATTGGAGAGCTATACCGGGCTCACCCGCCCTTAGTTTATCACGGAACCACCCGTCATCATAATAATGCCCAAGAACCTCAACATAATCGTATCATATAAAACATGCATAAAGGAAACATAACATTTCCACCTTTCAATCACAAGATATCAATACAAAACATTGATATAAAAACATTATGAAAACCATTTTCAATAACAAAATAAAAGAAAAGTAAAACATGGTATTTATTTTTCTTTTAAAAAAAGGTATGGCTTGTAGAGGAAGCCGAAACTCAAATAATGGTCATGGCGGCGGAGAAGTCGTTGTCGCCGCATACGTACGACAAAAACATTCCCTTTTGTCGTTTAGTAAATGATTCATGTAAAAAATATTCCTTTTGAATAAACGTAAAAGTCAAAGGGGTTTATAGACCATATAAAATAAGGTTGTGTATAAAACAAAATATGCCTCAATGAAAGGAGATTGAGACGAAGTCCCATACCTCGGGTTTGACTTGACTCGATCGTTCTTTAATGTCCTGAATAATAAACTTGAGTTAATTTCAACTTGCATAAGAACCTTTTTCAAGTTCATTATTCCTTTTATATCACTTATTTCCATGTCATTGACACTATGTAATTATTTAAGTTAATAACGGTCGTTTTAACGATCATTGGTACTTGAGTCCAAAATAAACCCTTTATAATTACAAGTTGTTCATGTATCCATTATATCCAGAATTATAATCATGATGTATATATCATATATATCCAGTATATACATGCCTTTATAATATTACATAATCATTTAGAGGTATGAAATTAAATGCACCGTTCATGGAGACGGTAAGCCGTACATACGCATGAACGCTACTTTCATTTCTATTTCATATTTTATAGAATGGAATCATAATGATATAAAGGTATATTTTATTCCAGTATAATACCATATATAATATCATAGTTCCATCCTTTATACATCCCACATATGGTATTTAACGAATCAAATCACTTTGAGGGGGCGGTAGTCCGCACTTCCTTAAATGAAGATATCGCGTTTACCCATAATGGAAACCATAAAGGTATGCCCAAAATGAAAAATACAGAAGCTTAAGGAAAACATAAACATATTATATATCATATATAAATATAGTGACATCTTAATGGCCACCTTTGAAGTTGTTAAAATAATTTTGAACAGTCATCGTTTCGGGAGGCATAAATTCACCATCCACGGAAACAGTATGTCCTTTAACCCTTAGATGTAGGTGTGTGTAAGTGTAGCTAGAATACTTATTATAACAACATCCTAGTATATTGAAGATACTGGATTTGTTACAAAATAAATGAATAAAAATAGTTTAGGGGGTTGGAAAAGCAAAATAAAACAAAAATACTCAAGTGAAGACATTACCTTAAAATCGGGTAACTCCCTTTGGTTTGAGATCAAAGGCTTCCTTGGGAAGACTTATTCCCAAATTTAGGATTCAAGGAGTAATAGAGGGTTGTGGAGAGACAAAATGGGCAGGGTTTGTCTGAGCCAAAGGCTTTGGGAGTGTGGGTAAGGAGGTAGAGGTGGGGGCCTTTTATAAGAGGAGAGGAGGGGCACTCTTGGAATGTAAAGAAATGTTACTTTATTTGAAAATGATTTTGGGATTAAAAAGGTCCCACATTGAAATAATTCAAGGGTAAGGTGATAAGGGTTCGAAATCCACCCATAAAATAGGTTTTGAACATGTGTAGGTCATAGATTTTACATTATCATTTCATTTTATATAAATCCTTTATTAGTGAGGTAATCGCTACATTATCATGATGTCATAAATAATTTAATTTATTTAAAGTCTAAAAATTATGAAAACAATAATATGATGTAGTAAATATTTTTATCTTTATAATTAATATTTATATTCCAAAAGATCATTTATTTAGTCAAAATTAAAAATATTTTACTTAGGCGATACATTCTTTGTCACATTTAACATTCTTTAAAAATAAAAAGATAAAAAGTCACTTTCTCACAAACGTGATTCCATGGGGCCCCAAAGTTTGGCACAAGGCATCTCATGGTAGGCCATGAGACAACTAGTCGCCTTAGTACACATGTTGTGGTCTTTTTTTATTATTATGATATCATTTTATTATCTTTAACTACCTGATTACTCATTAATCAAGATAATTAAAGATAATTACCATCATTACTATTCATAATGTCCAAAAATAAAAGAGTCCTAATTACATAATTTGGACCTTCTGATTCCAAATATGTAATCCATTTTACCAAATTCCAAACACATAAACTGCAATAATTGATTTAAAAATAATTCCCGTTGTCAAAACAAATAGCGGGTTTTTTTGAAACAATATCTATGAATAGTTTGGCATTAGTTTATGCCCAATTCCAAAGTGAAATTAATCCTAATGACCACCATTGGATTAAATGGTAAAAATGTATTCTAATTTAACTTTAAAACCAACTCAAAAGATAATCTAATCATAAAAATAAAGTAGATTAAAAATCAGTTTTGATGTAAAAAGCAGTATTTTTCACTATTCATTAAAAAATGAACATTGTCAGAAAAATACCAAAAATTCACACAAAGTAAATTTTAATGTCACAATCATAAAGAATAATTTTATTTTGAAAAAAATATCTTATAAAATTGTCAAAATATAGATTTAAAATTGGTTTGCCGTTAAAATGCAGTAAAACAATCTTTTAAAAAATATTAGTGTATTCCATGCTTAAGATTGGATTTATTTTCATTTTAAGCATCTAAAACACTATCTAATTCATTAATAGACATAGATAAAAATATATATTATTCATTACTTACTTGGGATGTTACATCCTTCCCCCCTTTAGAAAATTGTGTCCCCGCAATTTATTTACTTATCGAATAAATGGGGGTACTTATCCCTCATTGCATTTTCAGATTCCCATGTTGCCTCTTCCATCATGTGGTTTTTCCACAAAACCTTTACCTGATTAATCACTTTATTCCATAACACTTGCTCTATGTGGTCAAGAATCTGGACCGGTTGTTCCTCATAAGATAGGTTCTCTTCCAGCTGAACTACATCTGGACTCAAAACATGATATGGATCTGGCATATACTTTCTCAACATTGAAACGTGAAAAACATTGTGTACCTGAGATAAACTCAGAGGTAAAGCCACCCGGTATGCAACTGATCCAACTCTCTCCAGAATTTCATATGTTCCAATGAACCTTGGACTCATCTTTCCTTTCTTATCAAATCGCATCACACTTTTCCATGGTGAGACTTTGAAAAAACATGATCACCTACCTCAATAGTTAGATCCTTCCTCCGGTTATCCGCATAACTCTTCTGCCTGCTTTGAGCTGTTCTCATGTGTTTCTGAATCAACTGAACCATTTCTGCCATCTCTCCTATCAATTCGGGTCCCATCAGCTTCCTTTCACCCACTTCATCCCAAAATGCTGGAGTTCGACACCGCTTCCCATATAATTCCTCAAATGGTGCCATCTGTATACTGGAATGAAAACTGTTATTATATGAAAACTCAACCAAAGAATGATGCTGGTCCCAACATCCCTGATAATCCATCGAACAAGCTCCTAGCATATCCTCCATGGTCTGAATTTTTCGTTTTGACTGCCCATGTGATTGAATTTGAAAATCTGTACTAAAATTTAATTCAGTACCCAATGACTTCTGAAGGCCTTTCAAAAAGTTAGAAGTGAACCTGGGATCACGGTAAGATACAATGGAGAGAGTAACTCCATGTAACCTGACTATCTCTTTGAGATACAAACAGAAAAGTTGATATTGGGAAAAAGTATCTCGTATAGCAAGGAAATGAGAAGATTTAGTCAAGTGATCAACAATAACCCAGATTTCATTATTACCTCGAGATGTCCTCGGTAATCCCAAAACAATGTCCATGGATATGTTTTCCAATTTCCACTCTGGCACTGGTAAAGGCTGAAGCATCCCTTTCGGTAACTTCCACTCTGCTATAACCTAATGACAAGTCAAAAATTTCACAGTAAAATCAGCAATATCCCTTTTCATTCCATCCCACCAGTAATACTCTCGCAGAGCTCTGTACATCTTAGAACTTCCAGGATGAACTGAAAATGAGAAACTATGAGCCTCACATAACAACTCATTCTTCAAATTTGAATCACAAGGCACACATAATCTCTTCCCAAACCACAAAACACAATCATTATCAATGTTTAATTCAGCAAACTTACCCTTCTGAACCAACTCTACCTTTTTCTGCAACCCACTTTCTTCCCTCTGTGCTTGGTTAATTCTGTCTGATAGGGATGATCTCACTGATACCTGAAACAAAACAGAAGAACTTCCTGCACCAAAAACTTATATGCCAAAGTTCATCAAATACTTAACCAAAGGATCATGTTCCAAACACAATATTGCTAATGAAGCATTACTTTTTCGACTCAAAGCATCATCCACTTTGATTTATTTTCCCGGATGGTAATGAATTGTACAATCATAATCCTTGATTAATTCCATCCATCTCTTCTGCCTCATGTTTAACTCTTTCTGAGTGAATATATACTTTAAACTTATGTGATTAGTATATATTTCACACTTTACTCCATACAAATGATGCCTCCAAAATTTTAAAGCGAAAACAACAGTAGGTAATTCCAAATCATGTGTAGGGTATTTACCTCATGAGTTTTCAACTGTCGTGAAGCATAATCAATTACCTGATCATTCTGCATTAGGACGCAACCAAGTCCTTTCAATGAAGCATCACTGTATATAACAAACTCACCATTCCTGGAAGGTAGTTCCAAAATTGGATCATTCACCAATCTTCTTTTCAATTCCTGAAAACAATTATCACATTCCTTTGTCCAGATAAACTTAACACCCTTCCGAGTTAGCTTAGTCATTAGACTAGATAACCATGAAAAATTTCTAACAAACCTTTGGTAATAGCCTTCCAAACCAAAGGAAGCTACGAATCTCAGTTACATTTGTGGGTCTTGGCCAGTCTTCCACAACTTTTGTTTTTGCAGGATCAAAAGTTATCCCATCTTTAGAAACAATGTGACCAAGGAAAGAAATTTGTTGCAACCAAAACTCACACTTGCTGAATTTTCCATACAGTTTCTTTTTTTTAAGGTTTGCAATATAACCCTTAAATGTCTTTCATGCCCCTCTTTACTTTTAGAAAACACCAAAATATCATCAATGAAAACCACCACAAACTTATCCAAGAACTCATGGAAAATTCTATTCATTATGTCCATGAATACAACAGGTGCATTGGTTATCCCAAAAGGCATTACTACAAATTCATAATGGCCATATCTTGTACGGAAAACGGTCTTCAGAACATCTGCTTCCTTTACCTTCAGATGATGGTACCCCGATCTCAAGTCAATCTTTGAAAAATACTGAGCTCCCCGGAGCTGATCAAACAAATCATCGATATGAGGAAAAGGATATTTTTTCTTAACAGTGATGTTATTCAAGGCTCTATAATCAATGCAAAGTCTCATTGAACCATCTTTCTTTTTAAAAAATAAAATATGAGCACCCCATGGTGATGTGCTAGGTCGAATGAAACCTTTCTCTAATAAATCTTTCAATTGGTCCTTCAAATCTAAAAGTTCAATTTGAGCCATTCGATAAGGGGGTTTTTTAATTGGCTTAGCATCAGGAACTAAGTCAACAGTAAACTCAACTTCTCGGTCTGGTATTATTCATGGTAACTCATCAGGAAAAACATCAGGATACTCATTTACCACTGGCACATCATTAACCAGAACAGTTCCTTTATTTTCAACGATGTGTGCACGGTAACATTCATTTTCATCTTTTACAAGTTTCTTGGCCTCTTGATAAGTTATCAACAGTAAGGGTTCATTCTTGTACACAAACTGAAAGTCTTTATGAAAAGAAACTTCTTTATCTCTACAGTCAATCTTAGTATGGTAAATAGAGAGCCAATCCATACCTAGAATAACATCAAACTCTACTAGAGGTATAATAATAAGGTTTGAAAATAGGTTCTTTCCACAGATAAGGATAAGAAGATTCTTATAAATTCTTTTTGCCTCAACATTTCCCCCAGGTGTTTTTACCAAAAGTTCAGGAGTCATTTCTTGAGATGGTATTCCCATTTTACTAGAAAAGGTTTCAGAGATGAAAGAATGTGTGGACCCCGAATCAAACAACACACTGGAATAATCTGAAAAAACAAACAAAGTACCTGATACAACTTCATTTGATGGCCCGACATCTGCTGAAGTAGTTGCAAAGGATTTCACCCCCCCTTTCTGCTTGTAGTCTAACTGCTTCCCATCACTCAAGATCTTTGTCGGACACTCGTTTGCATAGTGACCCATCTCATTTCACTTAAAACATTTCACTAACTGTAAATCAAATTTGGTCTTACCTTCACCTTGATCTTTTTCAGTGCAATCAAGAGCCTTATGTCCCATCTTACCACATCGGTAGCACTTTCCAGAATTCAAAAGAAATTCCCCAGCATGCCTTTTGCCACATTTATCACAAACTGGAAACTTAGATTTCTTACCATCATACTTTTTTGAAGAATTCTTCCCTTTCTCCTTCCACCTTGGTCTCTTCTTCTGCTGGTTTTTATAGAACACTTAATCATCAGCAAACTCCATTTCCACCTTCTCATCATATCGATCAAGCTTTTCATAACTTTTAAACTCACGATAAGCTAATTCCCTTCGATATTTTGGCTTTAATCCTGAGTAAAAATGATTGCTTTTACTATCAAGGTCTCGGATAAAATTTGGAGCAAACCTTGCCAATCGAGTGAACCTTTCTTCATAGGTATCCACTGAGTCTTTCTTTTTCCTCAATTCCAAGAATTGTTTTTTCCATCCTAGGTCGAACAGCCTTAAGAAAATACTTTTCAAGAAACATACCTTTGAATTCATCACAGTCAAGAGCATCAATCTCATCAGCGTCCCTGATATTTTTAACCATCGCCCACCACTGATCTGCTTCACCCTCCAAACGGTAAATAGTAAGACTAACCATTTGATTGTCTGAACACCCCATGACATCGAAAATCTTCTCCAGTGCTTTAATCCACCCTTCAGCTAGCACAGGGTCAGATGATCCTCTAAATTATGGGGGATGTTTCCTCATGAAATGTTGCACCACTGACATGTTCCTCTGCAGTTGATCTGGTTGATCTCATGTATGGATACCACCGCCATTTATCGCTTGAGTCAACTGCGCCATTTTTGCAACAAACTGTTCAGTTCCAATTCCGACCATCTCAGGATGCTGATTCGGAAGGTTATTTCCTTCTGCATGCCTTCCTAGCACTGCTTCTCTGTTTCCTCTACGGAAAACCATTCTGAACGAACATGTCTTAGATGAAGCAACATGTAATCTTCAAATACTATATCACTTAAATTTGACCATAAAAAAATATTTTTGGATAATCATTTAATAGAATTCTAACTCCTAAAGTTATCTAAACCGACCTCTGATACCAACTATAAGGCCCCAGCCTTAAATCTTACTTAATCTTGAGTTATTACAAGATTACACATTGAAAATCTTTTCGGGGTTAGAGTTTTAGAGAATTAGATCATTAAACCTGCATTACATTCCACATATAAACAAAGTGGTTACATAAAGATAGTATTCTTCTTTCCCATCAATGGAAACATATTTAAAATAAAACATGGATTCTTTCTTGACACTTCCTTGACACTATCATCATATCATGTACCTTTCCCTTGACCTGTGAAAAACATTTCAAAAAACATGGGATTAGCATAAAAAGCTCAGTAAGGGATATAAAAATATGGAAAGGAAACATGGGTACATATATACATAAGAATGAAATCATAATTTACCCATAAAGCATAAGTACTTTAACATACCTCATCAAATCATGAATAAATCATAGAAATCATAAGACCTAATGGTAACTTGAGGCATTCATAACATTCTTACGTAGGGAGTAACCCTCTTAGTTACGTTTGGAATACCCATCACAGTATATTCCCTAAATCTCTTCGGAGAAACCTTAACGTTTCACTCCTTCGCGTTACCCAATGCATTAGAGAGCTATATCGGGCTCAACCGCCCTTAGTTTATCACGGAACCACCCGTCTTCAAAATAATGCCCAAGAACCTCAACATAATTGTATCACATAAAACATGCATAAAGGAAACATAACATTTCCACATTTCAATCACAATATATCAATACAACACATTTATATAAAAACATTATGAAAATCATTTTCAATACCAAAATAAAAGAAAAGTAAAACATGGTATTTATTTTTCTTTTAAAAAAACGGTATGTCTTGTAGAGGAAGAAGAAACTCAAATAATTGTAACGGCGGCGGAGAAGTCATTGTCGCTACATACGTACGAAAAAAACATTCCCTTTTGTCATTTAGTAAACGATTCGTATAAAAAAGATTCCTTTTGAATAAATGTAAAAGTCAAAGGGGTTTATACACCATATAAAAGAAGGTTGTGTATAAAACAAAATATGCCTCAATGAAAGGAGATTGAGACGAAGTCCCATACCTCGGGTCCGACTTGACTCGATCGTTCTTTAATGTCCTGAATAATAAACTTGAGTTAATTTATACTTTCTTAAGAACCTTTTTCAATTTCATTATTCCTTTTATATCTCTTATTTCCATGTCATGAACACTATGTAATTATGTAAGTTAATAATGGTCGTTTTAACGAACATTGGTACTTGAGTGAAAAATAAACCCTTTATAATTACAAGTTGTTCATATGTCCATTATATCCAGAATTATAATCATGATGTATATATCATATATATCCAGTATATACATGCCTTTATAATATTACATAATTATTTAGAGGTAAGAAATGAAATGCACCGTTCATGGAGACGGTAAGCCGTACGTACGCATGAACGCTACTTTCATTTCTATTTCTTATTTTCTAGAATGGAATCATAATGATATAAACTTATATTATAATTCCAGTATAATATCATATATAATATCATAGTTCCATCCTTTATACATCCCACATATGGTATTTAACGAATCAGATCACTTTGAGGGGGCGGTAGTCCGCACTTTCTTAAATGAAGATATCGCGTTTACCCATAATGGAAACCATAAAGGTATGTCCAAAATGAAAAATACAGAAGATTAAGGAAAACATATACATATTATATATCATATATAAATATAGTGACATTTTAATGGCCACCTTTTAAGGTGTTAAAAGAATGTTGAACAATCATCGTTTCGGGAGGCATAAATTCACCATCCACGGAAACAGTATGTCCTTTAACCATTAGATGTAGGTGTGTGTAAGTTTAGCTCGAATCCTTATTATAACAACATACAAGTATATTGAAGATACTGGAGGTGTTACAAATTAAATGAATAAAAATAGTTTAGGGGGTTCGATAAGAAAAATAAAACAAAAGGACTCAAGTGAAGACATTACCTTAAAATCGGGTAACTCCCTTTGGTTTGAGCTCAAAGGCTTCCTTGGGAAGACTTCTGCCCAAAGTTAGGCTTCAAAGTGTAAGAGAGGGATGTGGAGAGACATAATGGGCAGGGTTTGGCCGAGCCAAAGGCTTTGGGAGTGTCGGTAAGGAGGTAGAGGTGGGGGCCTTTTATAAGAGGAGATGAGGGGCACTCTTGGAAAGTAAAGAAATGTTACTTTATTTGAAAATGATTTTCGGATTAAAAAGGTCCCACATTGATATAATTCGAGGGTAAGGTGATAAGGTTTCAAAATCCACCCATCCAATAGGTTTTGTACATGTGTAGGTCATATATTTTACATTATCATTTCATTTTATTTAAATCCTTTATTAATGAGGTAATCGTTGCATCATCATGACGTCATATGTAATTTAATTTATTTAAAGTCTAAAAATTATGAAAAAAATACTATGATGTAGGAAATATTTTTAGATTTCTAATGAATATTTATATTCCAAATGATCATTTATGTAGACAAAACCAAAAATATTTTACTTAGGTGGTACATTCTTTGTCACATTTAACATTCTTTAAAAATAAAAAGATAAAAAGTCACTTTCTCACAAAAGTGATTCTATTGGGCCCCCAAGTTTGGCACAAGGCATCCCATGGTCGGACATGAGACAACCAGTAGCCTTAGGACACATGTTGTGGTCTTTTTGTATTATTATGATATCATTTTATTATCTTTAACTACCTGATTACTAATTAATCAAGATAATTAAAGATAATTACCATCGTTACTATTCAAAATGTCCAAAAATAAAAGAGTCTTAATTACATAATTTGGACCTTCTGATTCCAAATATGTAATCCATTTTACCAAATTTCAAACACATAAATTTCAATAATTGATTTAAAAATATTTCCTTTTGTCAAAACAAATAGTGGGTTTTTTTGAAACAATATCTATGAAAAGTTTGGCATTAGTTTATGCACAATTCTAAAGTGAAATTAATCCTAATGACCACCATTGGATTAAATGGTAAACATGTATTCTAATTTAACTTTAAAACCAATTCAAAAGATAATCTAATCATATAAATAAAGTAGATTAAAAGGCATTTTTAATGTAAAATGCAGTATTTTTCACTATTCATTAAAAAATGAACATTGTCAGAAAAATAACAAAAATTCACACAAAGTAAATTTTGATGTCTAAATCATAAAGAATAAGTTTATTTTGACAAACATAGCTTAAAAAATTGTTAAAAGATAGATTTAAAAATGGTTTTCCATCAAATGGCAGTAAAACAATCTTTTAAAAAATATTAGTGTATTCCATGCTTAAGATTGGATTTATTTTCATTTTAAGCCTCTAAAACACTATACAATTCATTGATAGACATAGATAAAAATATCTATTATTAACTACTTACTTGGGATGTTGCACGAACCGCTAGAAAAATGAGATTCCTTACTCTTACCTATGTCCTAGAATACAACATCTGCAAAAAATTGACAATGTTCCAAAGAAAGGGTTGAGTACAAATACTTAGAAGGTTTTCCCCAAATTACATCCCTACACATGCCACTAGGATGTAGCCATTATCACTTTTATATAAAATAGTTTATATAAAATATTCAATAGTGAAAC
The DNA here is from genome assembly GCA_963277665.1 of Viscum album. Classification (NCBI taxonomy): domain Eukaryota; kingdom Viridiplantae; phylum Streptophyta; class Magnoliopsida; order Santalales; family Viscaceae; genus Viscum; species Viscum album. Next base: position 685,996,570 of record OY728119.1, on the reverse strand, counting down.
AACATAAAATAATCCATACACTCCTTTACCAATCCATTTCCACCCAAATTCACAAAACGCACAGGAAATACAAACAACCATGCCAGAAGACATTTCACCATTTTACATTAGCATAATAAATTACATCTTGCAAGAAACACACAACAAGGAAACCCAAATGGGGGAGATTCCATCCAACCCATTCTCTACATTTCCAACTAGTGGTACTTCCCCCACACTTATCCTTTGATGGTGTCCCTTCTATCTACTATCCTTCCCCTTTTATAGTGTTACTTACAGCCCACTTCCAAATAATCCACACAATCTGCAACACATAATCAATCAATAGACACTAAACATCAAGGCCACACAGAATCACACCATCATCCCCATCACATGCCCATTAACTTTATTAAATCTCCTATTTATTGAAAAGGCCCTTTAACCAATTTTTCATGCCCAACCACATTTCAATAGACAAAATCATTATTGAAACCCATATTTCCCAAAACATTTTTTCATAATCAACTGATAACTATTAAAAATCAATATTTTAAAATAAAACAACAAGATTTTTTTGTAATAATAACCCATTCCCCCGCAAAATATCCCAAATCATAACCAATTGAGTTTCCAACAATATTCACACATCATTATCACAATTAATTTTAAGAAATACAAATTAATTGTACCAATACAAAATGTTCTAACCAAGTGGAGTTGAGATAGAATCCACCTACCTTTAGGGTTCCATCGAATTTGACCCAAAAGCAACTACACCCCGATCCGGGAAAATTCTCCAAAAAACCGCTCTAGATCTCCTTCCCTACCATCAACAAGCCATAAAATCAACACCCAAGGAAACCAAAATTATCTATCTACACACAATGGGTGTAGATATATAAATTTGATATAGAGGGAGATATAGATCTATAGGAAACCACAAAGAACCATGAGAAGAAACTTACTGGCGAAGAATCACCTTCAATCCACCAAGAAACCCATTTGATTTTCTTCCAAAAGGTGTGGGATAGAACCTCCAACCATTGAAAACCAAAAATCATGAGTGAGGCTGTAGTGGGAGGAAGTTTGGAATGAAATGTGGGAACCTCGAGGGAGCTCAGATTTAAAAACCCCATTTTATGTGGTTGCACGGTTAGCCCGCACGATTTTTCACACCGTGCACTAATTGTTCCCATGCCACTGTCTCAAGAGAAGGGGTATGCATGGTTTCCTAATAAAGATTGGAAAACTATGTGAATGCCATGTAAAGCCCACTATCTCCCCCTTCCGGATTTCCTAGAGAACCTATATAGTTTTCCCTAACCATGCTCCAACTATGTGCCCATATAACATCCTCCAAACTTATTCAAAAACATTTCAAACTCTCTCATCCTCTTACCAACTCATCCCAAGCACTTTAAACACATAATAATGCACAAAAAGGTTTCATACTTCAAACTATAGGTGCCACACTTCCAATACAATAATTCTTTATGAGTCTATTAAATTGATTTAAAAGATATTTTTTGTCCTTAAATTCATGATGCAGGAGAAGGTAGTGTCATATATCTGTTAACTAGAATTTGAGTCCAACCAATGGTGGAGTCTTGTTATGAATACAACAAGGAAATAATTTTATTCATTGAATTGGGGTATTTCAAGTGAAAATTATTTACTAAATATTTTCCTTAAACTCATTACACTAAGATGGAATGAAAATTCCTTGAATTAAAATAAAAGAAAAATGATGTTATTGGATCTTATGAGGGAAACATTATGAGACTCACAAGGTACACCTCAGAGTCTATCTATAGACCTGAAAAAAATATTGATTGGTTTTTTAGTATCTTAAAATGCAATAATTGGAATATATTAGTTGTAGGATAATTTATTATCTATGAATAAGTTGTATGATTTGAGCTTAAGGTTTAAATGTAACATGGATACAAACATGAATTTTAAGAAATAAAAAGAAAGATGCAGTATCACAGCAACCCTAATGAAAATTATTATAGGGGTAAGAAATATCAATTAACCCCATATAAAATATGTTGGAGTAAACACTAAAGAAATTGACTTATCTATTCTCGAAAATTTTCTAAGTGTATTAAAATATGCAACCTAGATCGTGATTGTCAAATCATTGGGAAGTGGCTGAATAACACCTCTGAGGAGAAGAAGAACTCAACGGATGCTTCACCCTCTCATCAATGTTTTAAATTCTAGAGGTATGGGAATTATGATAATTAATTTCAAAACCCAAGAGTTAATAAATGGAATAGGAAGAAGTATCCTCATAAACAAAGGGAGAAATGAATGGAATATGAAATCACTTTATGTGAGGTTAACAAAAATTTTAAACTAGTGATTGTTACACTCCATCTCCACTCAAGAACCATGAATACATTATTTGATTTTATTTTTTTGTATTATTTAAAACTTTATAAGGTTACTAAGAATGTGGATTCACCACTACAAACTTTTAATGTTGATCAATCCATGAAAACATATGGTGGCACACTAAATTCAAATAAAGTGGAAAACTCTTCTCTAATAGGTCTTTTCAAGAGATACTTCATAAAAATATATTTCTTATAATTATAGTAAAAGTTTACAATATTCTCAGTATGGACTAGGTTTTTCATATAAATCTCATATCAGTTTCAAGGAAAGGTAAATATCCATTCATATCTCTAATCATATGGTTATTAAGTATCATTGTAAGGGTGATTTTTCACCTTCTTATGAATAAAATTATATAATATGGGTATTTATACCTAGAAATAGGGTTTTGTAGCTCATATTATTAAAGAGGAAGAGAACATTGATAGTATTCCTATTTTGTGGGATTATGAAGATGTATTTCTTAATGAATTTCCATGTATTCCCCATGAATGTAAGCTTGAGTTATCAAATGAAATCATCCCCAGATCAATGCCTAACTCAAATACTCCCAATATAATAGATTCCATTGAATTAAAGGTATTGAATAAGAAATTACAATATATTCATAAAAAGGGTTTTATATTCCATAGTGCTTCACGATGGGCTACACTATTCCTCTTTATTAAGAATAATTTTGGATAAATTCATATTTGAATATATTATTTTGAGCTCAATAAATCATAATAAAAAACATGTTTCCCCTACCCTGTATTGATGAACTATTATATCAACTCACAGGAGCTCAATTATTATCAAATATTTACTTGTGGTATGGACAACATCAATTGGGGGTAAAAGGGGGGGGGATATTCCAAAGAAAACATTCTGAATATGATATGGACAATATTAGTTTATATTGATTCAATTTTTATTTACCAATTCCACTTCTATATTCGTGGATCTTATGAATAGATTTTTAAGATATTACCTTGGTAAATTAATTTGTAGTCTTTATTAATGATATCCTTATATATTCTAAAATAAAAAAAAAATATCATGAAGATCACTTATGTACTATGTTGAAGACCCAAAAGAATAATATATTATATCCCAAACTCAACAACTATGAATATTTTCTACAAAAAGTATCATTTTGGGTCATTTCATCATAATTTATGGTATATATATAGATCCACCAAAGGATGTGGTTATTGAGAAATGGATTAGAATAACTACTATGATTTAAATCCATATTTTTATTAAGTTATTGAGATATTTACAATTCTTTGTGAGAAGATTTTCATGGGTATAAAACCCATTAACTATGTTAACATGGAAAGTATCCATGTTCTTATGATGAATTAATGTGAGGAAATATTCAAGGATCTTAAAGACATGTTCATTACTACACCTATTCTTAAATTACCTTATACTAGTGAAGGGGTTGCAATTTATGGTGATATATCACTAAAAGTATTATGTTGTATACTTATCTAAAATAAAATGAAATTTATTATGCCTTATTGAACTAAAAATTTAGTGAGAAATTTTACTAGATGAATTATTTAGAATTATTCGTGGTGATATATTCAGTAAAAATTCAACAGAATTACCATTATAGTGATAAGTTTGATATATAAAATGATCATATGATCTTGATATATATCTTAATATAGAAGGTTATAAACATAATCTAAAGGATACGGTTATATTATAATCAAGATTATGACTAATTGATACATTACCACCTAGGAAACACAAACATGGTGGTTAATTATATGATTAGAAGATATCTCGCTACTATATCCATTATAAGGATTAAAAAAGACCTAATACCCAGGGATTTAAAAATTATGAATCTTTAATTCTTAATGGGGTGATATAAATATTGTCTTTCCGAATTGACTTCCCATCCTTCCATTCCTGTAAAGATCAAATAAGGCATGAAAAAATATTTTGATCCATAGGAAAAAGGTAGTGAATATTCTATAGTTCAAATTTAATAAAACAAATGTTGTTATATATATTATAACCAAAATATGGGTCTCATATACATTGGAATTGAATAAGGAAACTTTGGATGAATCATAGAGCTCAATCCATCTTAGAATCATAATGATTTAAATAAATCTAAAAAAACTTCATATTATATAACATGAAGAGGAAAATAATGGATTATATATATCAATGTGTGGTATTTCACATTGTTAAGGAAAAATGATAGAATCCTAAAGGTATTATGAAAATAATTCCTATACCTGTATGGAAATGGAAAAACATCCCCAGGAACTCCAATGTATAACTCCCCAAAACATAAAAATTCCATAATTCTATTTGGTATATATTTGTTGTCCTTATAAATTTTGTTCATTTTATTTCTATAATATAATATTTAGTGTTGTATAATCTTTCCAATATATACATTAAATAGGTGGAAGTAATCGTGGAGTACCCCTCTCAATTCTATATAACATTGATTTGAGGATTAAATTGAGATTCTAGAAAAGTATTTCACATGTTTTGGGCACTGGTCTGAACTATAGCATCATTAATCATCCTCAAACATATGGGTAGTCTAAGAGAAAGATGGAAACACTAGAGAATATATTGAGATATTTCTGGATGGATTTATAAGGATGTTGTGATTATCACCTCCCTTGGTATATTTCTCTTATAAAAAATATTCCATTGAATCACTTAGATTGTATCATATGAGGCTCAATATGGGAAATGATATAATACTCCCACAGTCTAGGATGCCTTTAGATAGAGAAATATAATAGATTTTAACCTTATTTAAGAATTTAATGACAAGTTTAAAACCTTTTGGTGTCATATTAAAGAGGAATAAAATTACAGAAGAGATATATATATAATAATGGAAGAGATACATAATTTAAAGATGGTGATAAGTTGTTTATTTGTGAAACTAAAAATAATGGGCTATGATATTTTGGATTAAAGGGATGTTGATACCTAGATTCATATTTCCCTTCTAGATCCCTGGTCATGTTGGGTTCATAGCTTATGTTGTAGAGCACCCTGATCACCTCTCCCAAGATCATATTTTCATCCTTATATCAATTTTTATAAACTACATTCAAGATCCATCAGATGAATTAAACTCAGATGTTTTGAAACTGTAATATATCTTCTCATACAAACAAAATCCATAGAGATATTGGTTTTAATATAAAAGGTTTTTTCGAACAAGACCACCAATTTAGTCAAGTTTCTATTTTAGAACCATAAGTTTGAGGAGCCGAAATGCGGACTTGATTATGTGATTAGGGATAAGTATTCTAACTTCTTCCTAAATGTAACAAAATTTCAAGGATAAAATTATATTAAGGGCTTAGAATTTATTTATCCCATCATTTCATTAATTACTATTCCTTAATTTGATAACATATTATTTACTTTTCTAGAATGGAAAAACTAAATTAAAATAAATTATTGTTTTATATTAATAAATATTAGTGTAATATTATACTCATTAAATTGGTGGGTATTAATAAACGAGACCACTTTATAAAATCTATATAAAAATTGAATAACAAAAATGAAAACTTTTATGTTTAAATTAAATGTGGTTATTAAAATTATTTTTATGAATTATAAGTGATAATATTAAAATTATTTTTTAACTTTTTTAGAAATTTTATAAGATGAAATTTTTTACATATTTTTAGTCAGCATGGTCAAATTAAGTAATGTTTCTAATCTCTATAGGCATAATGTTTTGTTTCCAAGGGAAATATCATCTTCTATGGTAAAATAGTCATTTTTCACAGAATTATACCTTTTAAAATACTGTATATTTTTTCTTTACATAAATGGATATATTTTAAATTAATAATATAATATGGTATAACAATTAATTAACAGTCATTTAATTTTTAATAAGTTTTAAATGATATTAGGAACACATGATGATTAAAATGACATTTTTGTACGAAATCTACTTCCAAGACATTATATGTTTTATTTTAAAATTTAATTTTATCATAATCAAAAATTGAATTTTGTTAAATGTATTATAAATTCATATTCATACTATTGAAATTTAGTATGAATGGTTATATTATATTTTTAGAAATAAAATATTAATCAGGATTAATTTTTAATCAATATTGATAAGGGTGGAAAGTTTCATGTAAATTATCTCAAATTATTAATAATTTAAATGTCAATTGTACCTTATAGATTGACTTGTTTGTTATTATATTCATTCTCACATTTTTCGCTAACCATATATCCATTTAATTCACCGAAATAACCAAAAAAACCTAATATGAATGTGATTCCATTATTACCCCTAACCTAACTCTAGGTTTTCATAAAAAATCCCCTCTTTTTCAACTATAAGAAAATCACTCCCACCCATAATCATTATTATCCACCTAAAAGGAATTTATCATAAATGTTCTTCCCCTATCATTATATAAATACCTCCCTTGGAGTTCTTATGGTATTAATCATTCTTCCAATATATTATGAAGCTACATATAATGATAGAGGTTATCTGACTCCTCTTATGATTTAGGAACTTATTTTGCGATAAGACCTTTGAGTTTGAGTTTATTGTGCTTTAATGTGTTAATTATCATCAATTTTCTGAAAAAAAAACGTTTTCCTATTTATTATATACTACCCTTTCCTCTCAATAAACCCATCCTATTAATCTTTTGTTATAATTTTTATGTTATCAAAATCACTAATTGAATCTCTCCCTCCTCTTTTCAATTCAACAACTTCCTTTATTATAATCCTTTTGATTTCCATGTGATTGTTCATAAACATGTGAATAATCAATCATTTACTATAAAAATGAGTCTCTATTGATGAATGAATATCTTATACATCATTAATCTATTTTATAATCCCTTTTCTATAGCTGTCATATTACCAAAATCATTTGATCATTTTTCATCATCATATTGCTAATACACAACTCAAATATCATTCTAGGGTATTCATATAAATTAAGATTATAAATTTTTATTTATATGAATATGTTTATTAAAGAGTTCACTAAAATAGTTATATTGTTTATAAATAATGTTATATAAAATCTAATTTAATAGAAAATAAATATAAGGGTTTCAGCTAAAAATATCCTTATTCAATACACATTTTATTTTATGAACCAAATTTATTTTAAATGGTGTGTATACAACCTATTGAATACATAATATATTCTATTATCTTTATTCGTGGTATTAGATCTTCATTCTAAATCTCTCAATATTTCAATAAGTTTCTATTATAGCATTTCTTAAGATGTAATGGTTTTTCATCTCAATTTATCTTCATTGAGATATATTTTAATGTTATTATCAAAATGATTATATTTATAGTGTATATACTTCATAAAAATATATTTTGAAATACTCTAGGATTTTATGAATGAAATTTATATATCCATATATTTTTAATGATTGAAATTATTTTTGATTCAATGATTAATAAATACATAAGGTGTTTGATGACATAATTAACTTATATTGAGTAATAATACTCTTTATTGTACCATATAATTAAATGTTATATCTTATAATATACATGATGATATAATAATACAAACCCTCATTATTTACAAGGTTGTTATATTCTATATTCATGTCATCTTTTATGAATTTATTATTTATAAAAGGTGATATTTTAAATAATAGTTTATGTATTTTCTAATGAACCTTTTTTCCAGTTTATAATTATCCCTTTCCACCAAATTTTTCCATCCCATTTAAAAATATCTTTATTTATTCCTTTTTTACCCCTATACTTCTCATTTACTCTTTTAAAAAGGGAATTTTATTCATCTCTTTATATGATTTGGTTTTCATCAAGAGTATATTTTTTGATATAAAAGGCTTTTAATTTTAAGATCATATATTGTATCTCATAAGAAACATTTTATAATTCAAGAAAATTACAATTTGAAAATTATTTATTTCCATAAATAAAATCATCTTTCAAATAATAGGGAAAATTAATGGGAATTATTTTAGTTTTTAATATATTTTTTGAGATACCATTGATAGTATCAGAAAACGCAAGTTTTTTATGTGTTATTTTATGATAAAATGATTTTTTTCAAGTCATATGAAATGTTTGTTTTATACAATTCATGGGACCTATATCTCACTCCAATTAATTAGGTAAAGGATTTTATCTAGGGTGATTGAAATCTTATGTTAATAGGTTAACATGAATTTAGGTTTTCAAAGGGTGCATGTAGTGGAAATTAGATCTTCTCAACATTTTAAGGGTGAAATGCTTAGAGGGGAGATAGGTTTATAATGATATAAAATCTGATGATTTTGATTATGCTAATTTATTTTATACAATACATGGATCATGTATTATTCATCATGTTTTATTTTCTCATTCGATGATAAATTATTATCATTTGATTTTATATATGTATTTTATTCTTATGGTCAAAACTTATTATTTATATTCTTTTTAAATCAAATTTTTTATATTTGTTCATGATTCCACATATTTTGTTAATCTAACCATTATGATCATTAATATTTTACCCCTTACTAATAATTTGATATCCCCCCTTCTTATATGTTCTCATCCTTGGGATTTGAAGATGATTATGACTCATAAAATGTCTAATAGGGTTTTAATTTTATGTAAAAAGATTTAGAACATGTTAAATAAGTGTTTTAATGTTTCTAGTATCCAAGAAAATAAAACTTTTAATTATTAGGTTTTACAAAAATATATAAGATGTATAACTCAAATAATGGAATCAATATATTATTTATTTTTGAGTAATGTTAGTCAATTAACCCAAACCTGAGGTTTAGGGACAACATAATTATGTTTCCACCACCTCTGTGTGTCACTTAGTACTCAGAAATCCCTAGGGTAGTGGTTTTGGTAAAAATGACCACATCCCTACTAGTTAGGATTGTTCCTGAAAAGATTCTATAGAATTTTATAGTGCAGTCTTTCTAATTTGGATTGCTTGCACTCAGCCACAGGCTATGAGTAGTGAATATTTAGAATGTGATCCACTCAACATTAAGGGTAATTCAATAATTTAGGTCATCTACCTTCTCAAAAAATATGCATGTGTGTCCTTTTTTTGAAGCATGGAACCAGATTCAATCAATACACTATCCCCTTCATACATTCCAACTTTTCCCTTTAGAGGTAGTGGGATTTTTTTCATATAAACTAACCAAAAAATGCCTAATCTAAACCTGGGACCTCTCAGTTAGTAATTAAAATATGTGATCCATTCATTAAATAAATTTTCAAAATACTATTTATATTAAATTAAAATATTCCATACTATACTCATCCTTGTATATACACACCTAATGGGGTGATGGTGATTATCTTCCAAAGTACCTTCAGACTATAGAGGTAATAACACTGCAGGTTCTTGTAGAGATTCTCTAGTCTTGGATTTTAAGATACAAAAAAATAAAAGGTAAATTTTAGGACATATATTTCATTTCACCTTAAGAGGATTGGAATACCCCGAATAGGGAAGATTATTGAACATTATCTGATGGAGATTTTCAAATAAATTATTGAGTAAAGATTCATTCACATGTCCTTTAATGTCTTTGGGATATTATATTATGGAGCATAAATTGGACAAAACATGATGAGTAATTTTTTCATGACTAAATATTTTGACATATCCATGTTTCCTCATTATCATTATAAGGGAACTCTTCCACCTAATCTGACCACCACATTTTTTTCCAAAATATTTATTAGAAAGGGGAGGTATTCATGAAATCTATTTGATTAAGTTAAAGTATATGGATGGAAATGGAGATACTAAAAATTAATATTTCCCCATATCACCTATTGATAAAGATGAAATTTCATAAAAGGGAATTAAATCTATGGATGAAACCTACCTTTATCCAAAAAGTACCACATAGAACTAGGTTGTTCTCAAAGTAACTATGCCAAGTGGAGGACCTTATTTTCATGATGAAATTTCATTATAGGTGGGACCTTCAAAATTATTACCTTATAGAGAATTTATAATAATGTAGAAATAGATTCTGTATGGAGGGGAATCCAGGTTACCAATCAATGGGTGTGAAAGGGGGGACCTCTTTACCTATTAATCTTCTTACTATAAGGTGGACCTTCATAGATGAAAAGTTAGGAAGGTTTATGAGGATTTTTCTTTGTATTTATAGGAATAGGGCCTTCATGATTTGTGTTTTATGTAGGACCTCCAGAACTACTTATCATAATATCATAGGTAGGGCCTATGTGGATGAAGCTTCTCTCACCCTTCCATGATGAGTCATCATACTCTTGGTCCACTGAAGATAGGTTTTTTAGGGCCTCAAACACAATAATTTTGATCAATGCAAGGATATGGACCTGTTATTGGTATTTTGTCTCCCTTGTGGGATATCCTTTTAGATTCTATAAATAGAGAAAGTTAATGATCTTTTGGTGTGGGAGCCTTCTTCGGTCGATCTCATGTAATCACTAGATTAAATTGATGAGAGATTTGATATTGGATAGGAATATGGACTTTCCCTTTGTTTTTCATTATAAAATTTTGATAGATCGCTCTTGATCTAGTGGGAATGTGTTCCATCCTATCAATATCTTCCAAGATATGTCATTGGTCACCTATAGACATAAGGGTGTTATGAATGTGTGTCTTATTTTATTTATATATTAGAATAAACCAATATAGACCCAAAATATATGTCAGTATATGATCTTATTCTTCTACCTTCATAGGTAAATTCTAAATTTCCTCATAGGTGGAAGAATGAATATGTTATTTTCCACAAATTTTCTTCTGAGGTGTAAGGATATGTTTCTACCCTCTACTAGTTGCGGAAATGTGTAGAAAAACTTATATGCATGTAGAAATATTGTCCCTTGCGTGTTCATCATTTCATTAGGTGTTATTCCAAAAAAAATTAAAATTATATTATGTATATGTGTAAACTTCTTTTTGGTATCCAGGGAAATCAATCGATATTTTTCTTTGGTTAGAGAGAGAATATAAACCCTCTCTTTATGGGTCATTGGAATATTTCAATGACTATACTCCAATATTTTAACTAAAATATGTTGAAATCTCGTTAGAATGTGGGTAGGGATATAATATTTCCAAAATATTTTCACCATGATTTGTTGGCTAGATTAAATAACCTAAATAGGGATATGTTCTCATTATTTAGTCAGAATATGAATATATGCCCATTTATGCACTCTTCTCACAAATGAGTTATGTGAAGGAGTTTCATTTATAGATGAAGGATTATATGTCTTCCTCATGTTGATGTAAGAATATGCCTCCATACTCCTCTTGATGGTGATCAATTTCACTGGAAGGGTTTTATTATATGATTAAGGTTAAAAAATGGATCTTCTACTATGATGAAATGATAGAATTATTCATTAAGAATAGAAATATGGTCATGTTATTAGTTTTAATAGGTTTATTTTTCCTGATGAGTCCTCCTTCTGGGTTTTTGCGCCTGAATGATAGTGACTAGGACCTCTAGTACACCTTCCTTTGTGAAATCCCAAGGAAATGAGGCCTTACATCATTAAAGGTGAAAATTGTTAGTATAATTACCCCTATTAGGTGATTGTTATATAGTTTTGAGGTTACAATCAGCCAATATATATTCCTACATAAGCTGAGGGAGGTTCATATTGTTTCACTTTATATAGAAGATTTTGAAGTCGTTAGAGGTGACCATAAGAAATAATTGATTTGATACATATTTCATCTAGTGGGGTGGGATTGGATGATTTAATTATTAATGAATATCTAAAGATACCTATAAGTTTGTAATATAACCATGTCTATGATACTCCCTCAGCAATGAATTAATTATTTTCTAGTGGAGATTCTTCATCCAGGATAGCATCTTCTAAGTAATTGGGGTCATGGCCTTTTTTACAGCAGTTGTGTAAAAATGTTATCTTAATAGGGTTTCCATTACATTAGAGTTAAAAGGGGTTATTAGGAGAGGATATTATTACATATGAAAACCAAAACAAGAAAACACATCATTTCATTATCACAAGTTAATTTTCAACCAATTTTTTCATAGGAAAAGTTTCATGTTGGGATCTCTAATTTTTGTATCTGACATAAAATCTGAGAAGTGATCATGAAATAGTGTTTTGAATTTGAGCATACCTATATTCCAAAGGAAATCAGCCATTGGGAGTTAAATAATGAAACCTAATAATATATTTTTTTCAAGATAATGGGAGGTTATGTTTAACACATCCTATTATAGTTATTTATTTCATACTTTGGGTCTCTCTTATAGATTTTTGTCATATTCCCTAATCCTTCCTCAATCTTAACATTATACTGGTTACCCTTATGATAACTATTTGACATTAACATGAATCAATTTGATCCTTTGTATGTATTATAACTTATCAATAATTGTTAACATACTTATATATCAAAGGATCTCAATCGATTTTAATTTTTACATATCATAGGTTCTCTTTCATTCAATTTTTAGATCAATAATTTCTTTGTTTAAATCCTCCAATTTGGATGATATAGAAATTGTTTTAATCCAATAAGATGATTAGTGTTTATGTTTTTAAGATCAGTCTCCTACGAAGGGATTCGAATGAATCCCTATGAAGTAAATTGGAACCCACATAGTAATATTCCAACTACAAAGACATGTTATAACAATTGTTCTCTTTATTACAAACTTAAAAATGATTTATTACATAAAACATTCACTTGATTGAAAATATATGATTGATATTTCTGCTGTCTTTTTGGCTTAGGAACATTACATAACAACTTAAAACATGAAATACACATCTTTATTGAAATCTTCTTTTACATGACCAACCACATTCATTTGTACTTAGCATTGGATGGGATAATATGAGGACATGTATAAGAAAATGGTGGTCTATAAAGATCAATAAGGAAAAAAACAATGAATAACCTGAATAATCCAGTACATGTTATAATATAGTAATATCAATGTAGCATAAGATAAACATGAACATAAAGGCCTGATCATAACATAGAAATGTGGCAACAACATTTAACATGATATTTTCATGAGCCAAGGATCATTTCACATGGAGAATGAGTAAAACCTCATCGAACATGAATTATAATGAGTAAAACCTCATTACAATTGATGTATCATGTTACTAATATTTACATAATTCATTGGAGCACTATCAAGGCACACCCTTCTTAATCATTTCATTTCCCACATAAGTGTGCCCCATGGATCATAAAGTGTGGATTCATTAAACATCATCATTTATTCCAAGATAAAGAATGTTTAATTAAAACATGAAACTCTATAATCAATAATTAAATGTCCATAAAGGTGAATACCCTTGATAGGGAAATGCTAATGGTACTCACTACACAATGACTTTGCCTTGGAAAATCGCAGTGCAATTTCCGCAGCATAACGTCGTGTCAAAAGAATTCATAAAAATGGTTGATAATAGATAAAGGGGTGTCTCATAATATGTACATTATATTTATAGTAAGTTTTAATATATATATATACATGTCCCAACATATGTAATTGAATTTATATTCATAATACAAAATAATTTCTTGAATTTAAATTAGGAGAGTGAAATTCCTTACGTAATTTTGACGTGGTAACGGGAGTACATGGGTGGAATTAATGAGAGATAAAAAAGGTATATCATCATTAAAAAATAAATATTGAAGTATGGGTGAGGTGATAAATAATACCCCAACATTTTTATTTGAAAATAAAATGGCATAACAACATAATGAAATTTGGAGAAAAATGAGAAATGAAGAAAATCCCTTACTTGGAAGTGTGATCCCAAAGGCTTGGGAGAGGCTTGAGAGTGTCTTTTTTGGAGCTTGGGGTGCCTTGGTAGGATTATAGAGAGAATATGGAAGATTTTTTTCGAGATAAAAATTATTTTAGTGAAGTGTAAGTGGGAGCTTTGGTGGGTTTATATAGGAAAAGTGGGGGAATTCATAATTATTTATGTTTTCGACACTACACATTAAACTAATAAAAACCAAAAACCAGGCCATGGTTTTTGCTAATGGTTTTGGAAAAATGGGATTGGGAAACATTATTTTTTTAAGGTCAATGTCTGAAATTATTAAAATATTTGGTTTTATTAATATGAAGGTGAGTCACACTCTCAAAGAAAATCAATTTAAAAAGTTAAAATGTTTTATAAGTATTAGAGGGTCCACTAAAGATTTCTAAAATAAATAAAACAAACCTAAAATCCCATTATTTTAATGTTAAAACATATATTGGCCAAATAACTCATTTAGAGTATTTTATTAAATTACTATTGGGTCATTATGATGCCATAAAATACATTATATAATTAAAAGGTATTTAATTTTTACCCAAAATTTCAACAATCTCATAAAATTATGAAAAATTCACCATTGGATAAATTCAAAATCTTGATTACAAAAATAAAATTCATTTTATCTAAATAATATTCTAAATATCTGTATTTTACTTTTAAAATAAAAACCTGCATTTATCAAAAAATTCATGGGTTTTGAAAAAAAATTGTTTCAAACCTTAATACAAATTACAACTGTATTCTTATAAATTATACTATAAATTGTAATTAATAAAAATTAATTTAGTAGTAATATTTTATTAAAATATTATTTAATTAAAAAAATCCATTAATTCATCAAAAAATATTTCTTAATTTAATATTAACTAAAAATAAAATTTTTTCTTTAAAAACTATTTAAAAAGTAACAATAATAAAACGGATGTATATTATTTATTATATAAAAAAATAATGCACATAATAATAGTACTAGGTTCTTGTTACATAACCCCTTATAACACCCATATATGACCTAAGGGTAAGGTGTAAGATGGTGACAGTGTAACGCCCCGACCCCAGTTACCCAGAGTCGGTGCATTATTACATAACATTGGCATGATCATAAGAAAGATCAAATCTCGAAAGACCGATTGGTTTAGTAGCCTTGGAAAATGCCAGATATATTCATAAGTTTTACATTACATTATAAAATGAAAAACTACTACAACAACATAATGTCTCAATAGAACACACTATTATCCCCTCATAAAATCCCTGCAGGTCATTCATAACTTACTTCTTCACATCCTGGGAAAAATAAAACATAGAAAAGGGGTGAGCTCAAATGCCCAGTAAGGATAACAATATAGCGGAAAGAATAAACTTTTAAGGCAATGTATAACTAAAACAAAAGCCTTTTAAATATGAACTTTCAACATGGTATGGCATAAATAAAATGAAATAATGCCATTTAATTATTCACATGGATATTCTACTAATCGAATAATCACATGAAAAAATCAATAACCACTTTCATAATGTTGGAATGCATAATGCCAGACTATCATAACCACATAGCCAAGGCCTCGTGCCAAGACTACAAATAAGATTTTGTCAAGGCCTTGTGCTAAGACACTAGTTTGTCTCATGAGACCTACCGATGCATCGAGGAGCTATAGCG
Source organism: Viscum album (assembly GCA_963277665.1). NCBI lineage: Eukaryota > Viridiplantae > Streptophyta > Magnoliopsida > Santalales > Viscaceae > Viscum > Viscum album. Next base: position 685,980,687 of record OY728119.1, on the reverse strand, counting down.
GGCTCCACCCGTCACTTATTAAGTCCAATGCATTCCCATATGAAAAGGTTTAAACATAACATAAACATTCGTATTAAAACTAGCATACGAAATGTCAATACTTTCACTATAAACTATGAATGGTATAAAAATAGCACATCCACAGTCAAACATATCACAAAACCTTCAATAAAATATAGAAGTTTTGTATCATAATAAATCAACTTCAAATAATCTTAAAATCCATCAAAGGATGTTGACATAGATGAAATCAAAATTCTTTTAAAAGAAATATCTTCTTTTATTTTGAAATCATTTAAGATCCATATAAAATAAAACATTTTCTATGAAAATATTCTTATAAGCTTGTAAGGGAGGCTTTGAAGATTTTATAACGGCGGAAAATAGCCGCACCCGCCGTATAAGTTAAAAAAAAGCATTCTTGCCTTAATTCTTTCGAAAAGGTTAAAAAGGACCTTGTTTTGAAAACGACTGAAAGATTCCTTTATAAACCACTTATAAAAGTCAAAAAGGGTATAAATGACTTTAACTCATATTCTAGTAAATAGTAAAAATGTTTTGAAATACATTTTTAAGAAACATGGATGTGGATGATAAAGAGATCCCAGTAGATTATTACGTATAAACAACCTTGGATAATGAAGAGGTTGTAAAGTAAACACTTACCTTGTACTTTTCCTTTGTTGGGGTAGGTTAACCTCCTGTATAATGGTGAAATATTTTTTATTAAATTATACAAGAATCATATACATTAATATGATATCATATATGATCTTTTAATATTGATTTGATAATAATATCTTAGTCTTATCGTTGTTTCGGGTGATAACCGATTCGTTCTTCTTAAATTTTTGGTTACGTAAGACATGTTTGTAAAGGATAGGTTGTATATTATTCATATCCAGAATGATATCAAGTCCTTAAACATCATTTTTAAATCATCAAATGATAATTATACTTGAATGGATACGATGGAGAATGAATCTCATCGCGTTCGTGGAGACGGTAGTCCGTACGTACGCACGAACGCTACTTCCATTTAATTTTTAATTTAAAAGAATCGAATACAAATGATACATAGGTATATTACTATTCCAGTATAATATAATATTTTATATATGTTACTTAAGTTCATTAACACCATCCTTTATACGTTCCATGTGTGGTATGAACGAGTCATATCATTTTAAGGGGGCGGTAGTCCGCACTTCCTCAAATGAAATTATCGTATGTATATACAACATGAAACGAATAATGGTATGAAATAAAATGGAATTACAGAAGCTTATATATAAAATATATATCATTAACATCATATTTAATTACAGTGCCATCATAATGGCCACCATGAGAGGCGGTAAGATGTATTTGAACAATCATCGTTTCGTGAGGCGTTAGTTTGCCATCCACAGAAACATTATGTTCATCATCCATTAGATGGAGTTGTGTGTATGTGTAGTTTGAATCCTTCTTATAACAACATCCTAGTATATTGAGGATACTGGTGTTGTTACAAAAGAAAGGAAATAAAAAGAGTTTGGGGGTTGAAGAAGCAAAATAAATGAAAATAATTTAAGAGAAATCGTTACCTTTAATTTAGGTAACTCACTTTGGTTGGAACCAAAGGACTTGTTGAAATGCTTTCTGCCTAAGGGGAAGCTTCAAGGAGGAGGAGAGGGATGTGGGGAGCTTAGTTGGGCAGATTTTGGACGAGCCAAGTGGCTTGAGAGGTGTGAGGAATGAGTAGAAGTGGTCTCCTTTTATAAGGGGGAGGAGGGGCTCTTTAGGAAAGAGTGAAAGTATTACTTTATAATATAATTATATTCGGTTTATAATGGTCCAAAAATCATTGAGGTCAAAGATAAGATGACTCATATTCTAAATAACATCAACCAATAAGAATTGGACAGGTTTTAGATAATATTTTAATCATTATAATCTTATTTATTTAAATGATTTATTAATGAGGTAAACATTGCATCATTATTGTGTCATTAATAATTTAAATTATTTGATGTCTAAAAATTATAAATAAAATATCATTATGTAGGAAATCTTTTTAGCTTTCTAATTAATATTTATAATCGAAAATTCAACATGTATAACCCTATGTAAAAATTGTTCTTCTAAAAGATGTAAGCTTATGCCATTTTTATTTTTATTTTAACTTTATTAATATAATGTGTCCCTACCACATACAAGTGGATCCAAGGGGTCCCCAAATTGACCCAAGGATGCCCATGGTCGGGTATGTGTCCACCAATAAGGTTAGGACACGTTTTAGGGTAATTTTGTATTATTATAATATTATTTTTTAACCCTTATTTACCGGATTTACCCTTTAACCATGGTAAATAAAATATTTACCACAGTAACTATTCAAAATGTCTAAAAATAAAAGTTACCTATTTACACAATTTGAACATCCTGATTCCAAATATGGAATCCATTTTCCTAAATTCAAAACACAGAAGTGGCAGAAATTAATTTAAAATTAATTCCCGCTGTCAAAACAAAAAGCGTGTTTTTAAGAGGTAATAACTATCAAAAGATTGACACTTGTTTATGTTCGGTTTAATTGTAAAATTATGTCCAATGACCAACATTATATTAAATGGTAAAAATATATTATAAATATACTTTAAAACCACTCAAATTCACAATTTATCACTATTAATTATTTTGATTAAAAAAGTTGTTTTTAATTAAAATTTAGTAATTTTCACTATTCATCAAAATATAAAAGTTATCCGAAAAGTACCAAAATTTCACCTTAGGCTAAATTAGATATTCCGAATCCAAAAATGAAGTCCATTTTGAAATATAAAATATATATAATTTCAAAAAGTAGGTATTACTATTCATAACAGCTAGTTTGATCGGTTTTGGTGTGTGTTAAAACTCGAAGTTGCATACAACACACGCTACTGTATTATTCAAAGAAAGCGTACCGTGGAAGCTTGGGATGTTTCATTTTAAATTTTTTATGTCCCCATTTAGTCAAAAAGTTTAAAATATTGTATTTAAAAAGGGTTCACTATTAAAAGTTGATAAAAGTGCAATACTGAAAATGAATTTGTTCTTGCATTATATCTAAGAAACTCATAATATGGATTCTAAAATTATAAGGATTATATAAAGTTTAAAATTTAGATAATACTATTAATAACCTCTTTTGAATGGCTTTTTTTGTAAGTCATGGTGTGATTGAACTCGGTGTTGCGTGTAGTGCAAGTTATTGAATTATTTTGATGAAATAACACACTATGAAATCTTGGGGTGTTACATTCTCCCCTCCTTCAATAAATTGCGTCCTCGCAATTTGAAATTGTTCTTCGAAAATAAAAGGTTGAAAATAGAAAATATATTTGTGGGAAAACCCACATTGGAAATTGGGTTACTAAAATTTAGTCTTAATATGAGGAAAAGGGAAATGAAAGGGTCACCACCAAATTATGATTTCGATTAGGAGAACATTGGTGGAAATTAGAGACATATAATTGGAGTGAAAACGTAAATATTTATAGGTACTGATTGAGGTCATCAATAACAAACAAGTATAAAATTGAGGTCCTTAAATTCATCAATCTATGATGATTTGAAATACCATCGGTTCAACAAAACATAGGGTATTAGGATAACACATTTTTGACGTTTCAAAATATCTTAGTCGAAATCCCACATCGAAAAATGAATTAATGAGGCCTCTATTTAAAATAAAGAGTCGAACGTATGAATATTACCAAAAATAACACATACTAGGGTTCCATGTAGAAAAATATTGATATGGAAGAAAAATCTAACCATCAATTATCTGATGGAGAGTGGTAGAGAACATGGCTATGAAAAGGCCAACAATCCCAAAGCCATAAATTAGTGATGATTTAAGGTACCATCTAGGAAAACATTTTTGTTCTAAGTTGCTTTTCTTAATATTGAGGAATTTATTTATGAGATTGGCTAAGATCATAAAGAGATATACTTACTTTATAATTAAAGTTTTATCCATTAATAAATTTCTACCACAAACTCATCTTCCACTCTAAAAGATAATAGAATGTAAAAAAAATTCTATTTACACTCTTCGTATAGGGTTCCAAAATAAACGAATTTATAATTCATCTACAAGATCTTTTAATAAAAACTACATTATTTAATCCAGGACATCTTGTGGGCCAGTGGTAGGTGATACACCCTTGTCGCCCTTCGGTTGCGGGTTCAAGTCTTGCGGCCTTGCCGGACGCGACGGGTTGCCGCCCGACCTCCGGGTTGTCCTTTTATGGAAATCCAAAATAATAAAAACTAGAACTATCCAAAATACTTCTATCCAAACTCACAGTCCAACATTTATAAGGAAGGAAAACATAATGGAGATCCTTTTTACCTCGTAATATCATATGAATACCTTCATCTTGTATTCTTTTAATACACTGAAACATCCTGAATTACCATATTCTTTATTGATTACATTCATGCTCCCTTATTCCATATAGAATGCTAGATATACTTCATCAATCAAAAAAATGTTTTAAACCCCACAAATGATGGAATATACAAATCATTAATCAGTTTCATGGTAGTCAAGAATATCCAATATAATTTATCCAAATCAATCATGTATTATTCTAAAATCACTACCTCGGTATCAGAACCATATTATGGTTTATCTTTCTCTCAACCATATATTTTCCAAAAATTTAACCTGCTATTGAGTCACTTTTCTTTTTTCCACACAATCTCAAGTCCTTAATGAAATAGTACTGCAGTACAGTCCTTATATACTCCATAATTATTATAACAAGTACATTGTTGATACAACACTCAATTGACATAATCAACATAAGAACTCTAATCATTCCTCTTCATCTGTGGTAGTATCATAACTTGATTATTATCCAATAGCATCATTTGCGTCATAGTCTGATGAATGGGACATAGGTTCGCATAGTGTCCAAACTCCTTGCAAATGAAGCATTGTACATTTGAAACCATTTTCTTACCCTTGCAGTCACGTACTTTGTGCCCTTTTCCTCCACACTTATAACAAAATCCCATTCCTTTCAGGCAAGTTCCAGGGTGTTTCTTTCCACAGTTACCACATATGGGAAAATTATTCTTTTCCCTCTTCCCTTTATCCATCTTTCTCTCTTCCATCCTTTTCTTCTCTTGCTTCCCTTCAAAGCCATAGGACTCAGTAAACTCTTTACTTATCTTATCAACACATGATATTATTTCTTCATATGATGATAATACATGGGAGACTATTTCTCTTATAAATTCTAGCTTAAGACCATGAAAGATATGATCCTTCCTTCTCTTTGGATCATGTGCATTTCTGGAGTTCTCATTCCTTCTACTGGGCGCCATTTCTAAACAATGGCATACACTAGATCAGTTTATGAATCAAAATACATAATCCCATACTTATAAAACACTTAACATAAATTGAACTATTTATGGATATAATCCATAATCATAAGAATGTTTTCTTTGAGGAAGTATATACTCATAATCCCTTCAAAATGATTTGTAAAGAAAATGAGAGTTATCCTAAGCATATCCCCCGGGAGTGTCGTAACCAAGAGTGCAGCAAGGCCCGTTGTCGTGCACCAGTTCCCGTTCGAGTCTAGCTCAAAGCGGTGTTTTCGGGTTTTACCCCTAGGTACATCTGTGCCAGAGCCGCCTCTACCTGCTCGTATCCAGACAGGGATGTATTGCTTGGAAAACTCACAAAATCTCTACAATACCAAAATTCTAGGAAGTTCTTCTACACTAATCCTCAAAGTTCATCTTAGGTCTACGTGCTCTAATCAGAGTTTATCTAAATCTAGCTTCCAAGGTTTGTACTAAACTTCCTCTGATACCAACTGTAACGCCCCGACCCCAGTTACCCAGAGTCGGTGCATTATTACATAACATTGGCATGATCATAAGAAAGATCAAATCTCGAAAGACCGATTGGTTTAGTAGCCTTGGAAAATGCCAGATATATTCATAAGTTTTACATTACATTATAAAATGAAAAACTACTACAACAACATAATGTCTCAATAGAACACACTATTATCCCCTCATAAAATCCCTGCAGGTCATTCATAACTTACTTCTTCACATCCTGGGAAAAATAAAACATAGAAAAGGGGTGAGCTCAAATGCCCAGTAAGGATAACAATATAGCGGAAAGAATAAACATTTAAGGCAATGTATAACTAAAACAAAAGCCTTTTAAATATGAACTTTCAACATGGTATGGCATAAATAAAATGAAATAATGCCATTTAATTATTCACATGGATATTCTACTAATCGAATAATCACATGCAAAAATCAATAACCACTTTCATAATGTTGGAATGCATAATGCCAGACTATCATAACCACATAGCCAAGGCCTCGTGCCAAGACTACAAATAAGATTTTGTCAAGGCCTTGTGCCAAGACACTAGTTTGTCTCATGAGACCTACCGATGCATCGAGGAGCTATAGCGGGCTCCACCCGTCACTTATTAAGTCCAATGCATTCCCATATGAAAAGGTTTAAACATAACATAAACATTCGCATTAAAACTAGCATACGAAATGTCAATACTTTCACCATAAACTATGAATGGTATAAAAATAGCACATCCACAGTCAAACATATCACAAAACCTTCAATACAATATAGAAGTTTTGTATCATAATAAATCAACTTCAAATAATCTTAAAATCCATCAAAGGATGTTGACATAGATGAAATCAAAATTCTTTTAAAAGAAATATCTTCTTTTATTTTGAAATCATTTAAGATCCATATAAAATAAAACATTTTCTTTGAAAATATTCTTATAAGCTTGTAAGGGAAGCTTTGAAGATTTTATAACGGCGGAAAATAGCCGCACCCGCCGTATAAGTTAAAAAAAAGCATTCTTGCCTTAATTCTTTCGAAAAGGTTAAAAAGGACCTTGTTTTGAAAACGACCGAAAGATTCCTTTATAAACCACTTATAAAAGTCAAAAAGGGTATAAATGACTTTAACTCATATTCTAGTAAATAGTAAAAATGTTTTGAAATACATTTTTAAGAAACATGGATGTGGATGATAAAGAGATCCCAGTAGATTATTACGTATAAACAACCTTGGATAATGAAGAGGTTGTAAAGTAAACCCTTACCTTGTACTTTTCCTTTGTTGGGGTAGGTTAACCTCCTGTATAATGGTGAAATAATTTTTATTAAATTATACAAGAATCATATACATTAATATGATATCATATATGATCTTTTAATATTGATTTGATAATAATATCTTAGTCTTATAGTTGTTTCGGGTGATAACCGATTCGTTCTTCTTAAATTTTTGGTTACGTAAGACATGTTTGTAAAGGATAGGTTGTATATTATTCATATCCAGAATGATATCAAGTCCTTAAACATCATTTTTAAATCATCAAATGATAATTATACTTGAATGGATACGATGGAGAATGAATCTCATCGCGTTCGTGGAGACGGTAGTCCGTACGTACGTACGAACGCTACTTCCATTTAATTTTTATTTTAAAAGAATCGAATACAAATGATACATAGGTATATTACTATTCCAGTATAATATAATATTTTATATATGTTACTTATGTTCATTAACACCATCCTTTATACGTTCCATGTGTGGTATGAACGAGTCATATCATTTTAAGGGGGCGGTAGTCCGCACTTCCTCAAATGAAATTATCGTATGTATATACAACATGAAACGAATAATGGTATGAAATAAAATGGAATTACAGAAGCTTATATATAAAATATATATCATTAACATCATATTTAATTACAGTGCCATCATAATGGCCACCATGAGAGGCGGTAAGATGTATTTGAACAATCATCGTTTCGTGAGGCGTTAGTTTGCCATCCACAGAAACATTATGTTCATCATCCATTAGATGGAGTTGTGTGTATGTGTAGTTTGAATCCTTCTTATAACAAAATCCTAGTATATTGAGGATACTGGTGTTGTTACAAAAGAAAGGAAATAAAAAGAGTTTGGGGGTTGAAGAAGCAAAATAAATGAAAATAATTTAAGAGAAATCGTTACCTTTATTTTAGGTAACTCAATTTGGTTGGAACCAAAGGACTTGTTGAAATGCTTTCTGCCTAAGGGGAAGCTTCAAAGAGGAGGAGAGGGATGTGGGGAGCTTAGTTGGGCAGAGTTTGGACGAGCCAAGTGGCTTGAGAGGTGTGAGGAATGAGTAGAAGTGGTCTCCTTTTATAAGGGGGAGGAGGGGCTCTTTAGGAAAGAGTGAAAGTATTACTTTATAATATAATTATATTCGGTTTATAATGGTCCAAAAATCATTGAGGTCGAAGATAAGATGACTCATATTCTAAATAACATCAACCAATAAGAATTGGACAGGTTTTAGATAATATTTTAATCATTATAATCTTATTTATTTAAATGATTTATTAATGAGGTAAACATTGCATCATTATTGTGTCATTAATAATTTAAATTATTTGATGTCTAAAAATTATAAATAAAATATCATTATGTAGGAAATCTTTTTAGCTTTCTAATGAATATTTATAATCGAAAATTCAACATATATAACCCTATGTAAAAATTGTTCTTCTAAAAGATGTAAGCTTATGCCATTTTTATTTTTATTTTAACTTTATTAATATAATGTGTCCCTACCACATACAAGTGGATCCAAGGGGTCCCCAAATTGACCCAAGGATGCCCATGGTCGGGTATGTGTCCACCAATAAGGTTAGGACACGTTTTAGGGTAAGTTTGTATTATTATAATATTATTTTGTAACCCTTATTTACCGGATTTACCCTTTAACCATGGTAAATAAAATATTTACCACAGTAACTATTCAAAATGTCTAAAAATAAAAGTTACCTATTTACACAATTTGAACATCCTGATTCCAAATATGGAATCCATTTTCCTAAATTCAAAACACAGAAGTGGCAGAAATTAATTTAAAATTAATTCCCGCTGTCAAAACAAAAAGCGTGTTTTTAAGAGGTAATAACTATCAAAAGATTGACACTTGTTTATGTTCGGTTTAACTGTAAAATTATGTCCAATGACCAACATTATATTAAATGGTAAAAATATATTCTAAATATACTTTAAAACCACTCAAATTCACAATTTATCACTATTAATTATTTTTATTAAAAAAGTTGTTTTTAATTAAAATTTAGTAATTTTCACTATTCATCAAAATATAAAAGTTATCCGAAAAGTACCAAAATTTCACCTTAGGCTAAATTAGATATTCCGAATCCAAAAATGAAGTCCATTTTGAAATATAAAATATATATAATTTCAAAAAGTAGGTATTACTATTCATAACAGCTAGTTTGATCGGTTTTGGTGTGTGTTAAAACTCGAAGTTGCGTACAACACACGCTATTGTATTATTCAAAGAAAGCGTACCGTGGAAGCTTGGGATGTTTCATTTTAAATTTTTGATGTCCCCATTTAGTCAAAAAGTTTAAAATATTGTATTTAAAAAGGGTTCACTATTAAAAGTTGATAAAAGTGCAATACTGAAAATGAATTTGTTCTTGCATTATATCTAAGAAACTCATAATATGGATTCTAAAATTATAAGGATTATATAAATTTTAAAATTTAGATAATACTATTCATAACCTCTTTTGAATGGATTTTTTTGTAAGTCATGGTGTGATTGAACTCGGTGTTGCGTGTAGTGCAAGTTATTGAATTATTTTGATGAAATAACACACTATGAAATCTTGGGGTGTTACAGACAGACCCTTGGGATGACTCGGATAACATCACCTAGGTGGTTATCTCTATCAACTTCCGCTTCTCCCATAAGTAGTTTCATTCGAGCTTAACATGTTGAAGCTCTGCTTGTGATTGGTCAAGAGAAAATCTCAATGACAACACCTCCTTTCCATGCTTCGAAAAAAGGGGTTTTTATGGAGCGATTCTACTAGATGAGTTCATCGCTTCCGTTGTCTGAGTAAATTGGGTTTATTAAATCCCTATATTTATACTAATCATGTGATCACTATTCAAAGGCTATATTAGTATCGGTAATAATTACTAATGGTATTTTAAAATCCAAAATCATAAAACCAACAAATTTCATATTTTATATAACCATTTTAAATAATAATACATTAAATTATATCAAAACGAGTTTTCATTAATAAAATTTTGTGTCATTACAATCTTTCCCCCATAAAATATTTTTCGCTCAAAATTTCATTTTCCCACACTAAAAAATATGAGGGTAACTCTACTTCATCACTTCCTCTGATTTGAACATTGACTCTTCAAACATGAGGTTTCTCCACAAAACCTTGATGAGGGAAATTGTCTTATTTCATATAACCTTTTCCCTACGATCTAAGATCTTCACCGACTTCTCTTCAGAGGAGAGGTAATTCTCCAATGGTACCACCTTTTGATTGAGTATACACTATGGGAATGGTATGTACTTCATCAAGAGTGATACATGGAATACATCGTGTACTTGATATAGGTTCGGTGGGAGTTCTAGTCGATACTCCATGGCTCCAATACGATCAAGGATCTCAAAAGGGATGATGTACCTTGGAATAATATTTCACTTCTTCCCAAATCTCATAACTCACTTCTATGGTGATATGAGGATGAATACCATGTCTTTAACATCACACTCTAGGTCTTATCGATGATTATCATCATATCTCTTTTTTCGATTCAAAGCAGCTTTAATGTGTTGGTGGATTGTCTCAACCTTCTCAACCATTTCTTAAACCATTTTGGGACCTAGGATTTTTCACTCCCCAACGTTATCCCAACATGTTAGTGTTCTGTACCTATTCCTATAAAGGGATTCGTAAAGATCCATTTTGATGCTTGAGTGGAAATTATTTTTTTTAAGAGAACTAAATTAGAGGGACATGTTGATCCCATCCTCCATTTAATTCCATTTGGCATGCTCTCAACATTTCCTCAAGTGTTTGGATAGTCCACTAAAATTGGCCATCATTTTGAGGATGGTAAGCCATACTGAAGTTCAGCTTAGTATTTAGAGCATATTGAAGACTCTTCCAAAACATAGAGGTAAATCTGGGATATCAATTGGATATAATCGATAGTCGATATCCATGTACCCTTATCACATCTTTCATGTATATTCATGCATTTCGATCGAATTATAAATCCTCTAAAATTTAAATGAAGTATGTAGTTTTTGTAAGACAATCCAAAACATCCCATATATCATTGTTTCCTTTGGATGTATTTGGATGTCCAGTGACAAAGTCTGTGGTGATGTTCTCTCATTTCTATACTGGTATGGGTAATGGTTGCATCATTCCCTTTTACTTCTTCCTCTCAGCCTTCACTTTCTGATATATCAGGAACTTTGATGTATACTCAGTGATCTCCTTCTTCATGTTATCCCACCAATATTTCTCTCAGATATCCCAATATATCTTTGTGTTTACTAGGTGATTGTATAAATTCAAACTATGTGCATCATCCAAATGTTATTTCTTTAACTCTAGACTTGATGGAACATATAGTCTTGACCCAAATTTCAAAATTCCTTCTTTATTGACATTGAAATTTGAGGATTTCCAATTTCTAATATTTTCTACTTTCTTCTTAATTCCCATATCATCCTTTTGATCCTCCTTTAACTATTCCAAAAGATATGATTGAGCAATCATTTCTGAGTTGATTGATGATGTTCCCTTCTTTACGATTCTCATGTCCATCTTCATCAAATCAAAGAATATTTGATCCTTTTCAATTATCATCAATGATAAAATCATTGGATCCTTTATACATAAAGAATCTTCCACCTTGTTATCTTTCCTGGGTTGGTAATGGATTGATAAGTCACAGTCATTGATTAGATCAAACCATCTTCATTAGTGCATGTTCAACTCTTTCTATGTGAATATATACTTGAGGCTTTTGTGGTCCGTATATATTTCAAACTTCTCTCCAAAGAGTTAATGTTGATATATTTTTAAAGAGAATATTAATTCATCTAACTCCAGATCATGTTTTGGATATTTATTCTCATGAACTATCAATTTCCCTGAAGCATAGACATTGAATTTTTCATTTTTCATCAACATATAGCTCGGGCCCTTCTTCGAAGCATCACTAAATAACATAAAATTCTCTACTTGAGGGTAGTGTGAGTGCATGCATAGTAATAATCCTCCTTTTCAAATCTTTTAAGATCTATTAACATTCATCACTCCAAGAAAACATGACTCCCTTCTGAGTTTTCTTGGTATGAGGGTTTGAAAATAGTGGGAAATTTGTCACAAATCAGCGATAATATCTAGATAACCCCAAGATGCTACGGATATCTGTCACCGATAGGGGCCTCATCCATCCCTCATTTGCAGCTGTCATGGAGGGATCCAGAGATATCCCACTACCTTTGATGATATTACCCAATAATGATACCTCCTTCAACTAGAACTCACACTTGCTATACCTTTCATAGATCTTCTTATTTCGCAAGGACTCTAGTATAGTTCTTGGATGCTCCTCATGAGCCTCCTAGGTTTTCGAGTATATTATAATATCATCTATAAAAACATCCAAATTTTTTTGAGGTAATCTCTAAAGACTTTATTCATAAATCCCATGAATATTAATAGAGTACTAGTGAGTCTAAAAGGAATTACTATGAATTTATAGTGCATGTATCTTGTATGAAAAGCAATCATGTGGATATCTTTTTTATTCACCCTTACTTGGTTATATCCCGACCACAAATCAACCTTAGAGAAGTATTATGATCCATATATGTAACATCCCCAAATGATAAAGGGTTAAATGACTAAATGATATGACTCATGTCAACAAGGTGCACCTTCCTTTTCGGGAGCCTGTCTGATTAGAACCCCATAGTTAAGCGTGCTTGGCCTGGAGTAGTGATCAGGATGGGTGACCTCCTGGGAAGTTTCTCAGGATGTGTGTGAGTGAGGACAAAGTACACTGGAAAGGACATGTGTTGGCCTGTGGGGACTATCATTAGTCAGATGACCCGTTCGGGCATGTGGGTGGACCCTGGGGTGGGCCCCACGTGTCTGCGGGGGCAACTGGGGGGGGGGGGGGGTACCTGGTAGGCCAGGACCCGACGGCCTTGTTAAGGCGGGGTGTCTGTGCTGTCACCGGGACCCGGTTGTCACATTTGGTATCAGAGGAGGAACCCAGCCTTAAGTGCGTGGTGCACTTCCTGGGTTGAGATGAAGGTCCCACAACGAGGGCGTTGTGCTCTAAAGGGGGGGTGATTGTAACATCCCCAAATGATAAAGGGTTAAATGACTAAATGATATGACTCATGTCAACAAGGTGCACCTTCCTTTTCGGGAGCCTGTCTGATTAGAACCCCATAGTTAAGCGTGCTTGGCCTGGAGTAGTGATCAGGATGGGTGACCTCCTGGGAAGTTTCTCAGGATGTGTGTGAGTGAGGACAAAGCACACTGGAAAGGACATGTGTTGGCATGTGGGGACTATCATTAGTCATATGACCCGTTCGGGCATGTGGGTGGACCCTGGGGTGGGCCCCACGTGTCTGCGGGGGCAACTGGGGGGGTACCTGGTCGGCCAGGACCCGACGGCCTTGTTAAGGCGGGGTGTCTGTGCTGTCACCGGGACCCGGTTGTCACAATATAGTTAATCGAACAAGTCCTCAATTCATGTTAGAGGATACTTGTTCTTTAAATTGATTTTATTGAGCTCACGATAATCAATGAAAAGGCGCATTAACCCAACCTTCTTCTTGACGAAGAGGACTGGTGTACCCCATGGTGAACCACATGGGCATATAAACCCTTTATCCAGATTCTGCGGTAGTTGTTTCTTCAGGTCCTCAATCTTTACAAAATCCATTCTATATGGAGTCTTGGATATTAGAAACTCTCAATCTATAAGATCAAATGATAATTCAACATCTCTTCTAGGAGGAAGTCCATGCAATTCCTCAGGAAAAACATCAGTGAATTCCCCCACAATAGAAATTTATTCAAGGATGGTTGCTTCCTTTGAATAAATAATCTGATCCAGATATGTTTTCTCATATGGAAGTAATATCAATGCATGAGATGATGCTGCTAAATAAGATTAGTCTTCCTCCTTACACCTGTACAAAATTGATGGTTGATTCTCCATATGGAGAGAGATTTCTCTCTCATGAAAATTTATGTTACCTCAATATAAGGAAATCCAATCCACGCCAATATTTGCATGAAATTCCACCAAAGGGAGTATGATGAGGTTTTTTAGGCAGTTAAATCAACAAATTACGATCTATGAAGATTTATATTCATGAGATGAAATGATTTCTCCATTCTCTGAACTCACCCACATATTTACATCCATAACTTGTGGTGGTGTTGGGATTGTTCTACTAAACAATTGGGACATTGAAGAATCCATAGAATTGGAATAAAAAGTATGTTTTATATTATTGAATAAATAACTATTTTACCTATCACCACTTCATTTTTGGGGTTCACTTTGGTGGTAGTGATGGGAAAATCTCACCCTTCCTACCTTGGATGTTGTTGGTTGCCTCTGAAAACCCTTGGCTTAAGGAACCGGTTTGAAAGGTGCCCTAGTTCTTTGATGTTGAAGCAGTGAACAACGTATTGATATTATAATGGAGTTTTCCACTACTCTGTTGCAACTATGGTTTTTTCTTGTCAGCATTTAATGGCCCAGTACCCTTCTCTTCCACACCTAATGCATTTCCTTATCCCCTTAAAAAAATTCGAGGTTCTTCTTTCTACACATTTGGCAAGTGGGGTGCTTTATTTTCTGAACACTATTGGATTTATCAATGAGACCACCAGAATTGAAGTACACTGTATTCTTCTTATCCCTATGATACCCCTGATATTCTCTGGCCTTCATTTCGATTTTGAGGGAACAACTGAAAATTTACTCATAGCTCTCGATGTTACGGATCGTCAAGGCTTTCCGTAGGTTAGGTTTTAGCCCACCAAAGAAGCATTCAACCTTGCATTTGGGGATACTGACAAATGTGGAGGAATATCATGTAATACTTGTTAAGATTTCCTCATATGATCCAATGGATTTTTCATCTTTATGATTGAGTTCATGGAAGTCCCCTTACATCTTATGTCAGAGGGTGCGAGGAAAATATTTTTCGAAAAACATTTTCTAGAAATCCTTCCATTCCAATTCCCTAATCTCTTCCTCTGACTTCGTATTTTTTATAAATGTCCACAATTTATTAGATTCACATTTCATATGATAAGAATCTAGTAGAACCTTCTCTTGTTCTGAACATTAAAGGATGGAGATGTTTTTTTCAATATAGTTGATCCATTGTTTAGAAATTTGGGGATCAGATGATCCATTAAAAAAATGAGGCCTTTGTCTCATTAAGATCTCAATTGTGACTTGATCTTTACTAGGGAAATTAAACGTTCCTCTTGACACATTTTTCTATTAAAAACTTCAGTTAACTGATATAGTATCATGACAAAGTTCATGATTCCCACTCCAATCAGATTGGGAATCTAATTAGAATAGTCGTCGCATTGATCTTTGCATCAGTTGTACGCTCAATTCCTCTAGTTACCTGTCGTTGTCTTGAATAAAATTAAATTTAGAGGTAATAAATAAAGGGTAATATAAAGACAAAAAAATGGATGACTTATACATTGTTTTTATTTCCTAACCTTATGAATTTATAGGCTTTAATATATGTTATCCACGATATACTTCCCAACATATATTCTTAGTGGAATTTTTTTAATTTACTTAATAATGGTTTGTACTAAGCCTATTAATTTACCGAAGCATATCCCCAAAGAGTCTAGTAACCAAGATTGCATCAAGGCCTATTTTCATGAACTAGTTCATGCTTGAGTCTATCTCAAAGCGGTGTTTTGAGGTTTTACCTTTAGGATACATTTGTGCCAGAGCTGCATCTACCTTCTCAAATCTAGATAGGGATTTATTTTCTTGATAAACCAATTACTCAATACTCAAAAAAATTTAGGGAGTTTATTATTATTCTTAGTCTTATCCCTAAGGCTTTCACTTGGTTGTTCTAATCCTAATCCCAAAAATAACTAAACCTATCCTCTAATACCAACTATAACAACCCTACTCTTTATTTCGTGCTTAAATATGATTTATTACATAAAACCATCACTTGATACAATATAGAATATTGACAGGTCTATTGTATTTGGGGCATATAAACATTACATAACAACTTAAAACATTAAATACACAACTTTATTGAAAACATCTTTTACATGACTAAACATAATCTTTCATACTTATTATTGCATGGGATAACCTAATTACTTTAAAAAGAAAAGGGTGACTTGTAAAACCCCGTAAGGGAGTAAACAAAGCATAACATGAATAATTAAGTACATTTTAGGCAATAGGAATATTAATGGATCATAATAGAAACATGAACATAAATTCATGATCATAACATGATTATCATAACATAGAAATGTGGAAACAACATTTAACATGATATTAGAATGAGACAAGGATCATTACATATGGAGAATGAGTAAACCCTCATTGTACTTGAATTAGAATGATTAAAATATCAGTTGACTTGATTTATCATGATACTATTCTTTAGACAATGCATTAGAGAGCTATTAGGGCGCACCCTTATTAATCATTTCATTTCAGGCATAAGTGTGCCACATGAATCATACAACATGGATTCATTAAACAACATTATTTATTCCACAATAAAGTAATTTGTAATTAATACATTAAACTATATAAATTATAAGTAAATTTTCATAAAGTTGAATACCCTTGATAGGGAAATTTCAATGGTATTTACTACACAATGACTTTGGCTAGGAAAATCACGTGCAATTTCAGCAGTGTAATGGCGTGCCATAAGAATTCATAAAAATGGTGGGATATATATAAATTAGATTCTCATCATATTTACATGAAATTGAAAGGGGTTAATATAGATACATTTCCCAACATATGTAATGGAATTTATATTCATAATACAAAATAATTTCTTGAATTTAAATGAGGAGAGAGAAATTCCTTACGGGATTTTGGCACCATAACGGGTGTACATGGGAGGAATTAATGAGAGATAAATTGGTTTTTAATCATTAAAATGTATGTTAGTATGTATGGGGGAGGTTTGAAATCATACCCCAATATTTTTAATAGAAAATAAAATGTCATAACCACATAATTAAATTTGGACAAAAATGAGAAAGGAAGAAAATCCCTTACATGGAAGTGTGATCCCAAAGGATTTAGGAGAGTCTTGAGAGAGGCTTCCTAGGAGCTTGGGGTGACTTAAGAGGATTATAAATAGGGGAAATAAGATTTTGTTTGAGATCCAATGTATTTTACAGAATAGTAAGTGGGATCTTGGGTGTGTTTATATAGTAAAAGAGAGGAAATTCTCTATTATTTAGGTTTTGGACACCACACATTAAACTAATCAAAACCACAAACCAGACCATGATTTTTTTCCTTAGTTTTGGACAAATATGAGTGGAAAAAAATATTTTATAAGACCAATGGACGAAATTATTAATATATTAGTCTTTCTTATGTGATGTTGAGTCACACTCTCAAGGAAATCAATTTAAAAGGTTAAAATATTTTATAAGCCTTAGAGGGTCCACTAAAGATTTGTGAAATGAAAAAAACAAAACTAAAATAACATTATTTTAATAGTAAAACATATATTGGCCAAACATATCATTTATAGTATTTTATTACATCACTATTGTTTCATTATGATGTCATAAAACACATTATATAGTTTAATGGTATTTAATGTTTACCTAGATATTCGATTGTCTCAGAAAATTATGAAAAATTCTATATTTGATAATTTCAAAGCCCTGATTGCAAAAATAGTATTCGTTTTATCTAAATAATTTCCTATATATTTTAATTTTTAATTTAAAAAAAACCAACATTTATCGAAAATTCATGGGTTTTGACAAAAAACTGATTTCAAACCTTAATTAAAATTACAACTATATTACTAAAAATTACACAATAATTTATATTTAATATAATTTAATTTAGTAATAATATTTTATTAAAATATTATTTATTTGAAAAATCCATTAATTCATCAAAATAGACTTCTTAATTGAATATTAACTAAAAATACTATTTGTGCTTTAAAATCTATTTATAATGTAACAATTATAAAATAGATGTATATTATTTATTCTATACAAAAATAATGAACATAATAATAGTTCTAGGGTCTTGTTACATAACCCAATATAACACTCGCATATGACCTAAGGGTATTATGTGTGATGGTGACAGATTCTTGGGGTGGCTTAGATAACATCGTTTGGGTTGTAATCTCTATCAACTTCCACTTCTACTGAAGGTGGTTCTGTTTGAGCTTAATGTGTTGAAGAAAAACTTGGTCTTGGTTAATAGAGAATACAAATGACACCACCTCTTTTCCAAGATCTAACAAAGGGGATTCATATGGAGAAATTCTATAGGATGAGGCCATCGCTTCCTTTTTCAGAATAAATTGGATTTGTTAAAGCCCTATATTTTTACTAATCATGTGATCATTGTTCAACGGCTATATTAGCAACGGTAACAATTCATAATGGTATTTTGAAATTCAAAATCATAAAACCAAATAATTGAATATTTAATACATCCATGTTACATAATAAGACATTTAATTAGATCACGAGGAATTTTCATTATTAAACGTTTGGGTTGTTACACATGTCATACCTATTAACTTAAGGAAACAGTGATCATCATAATCTCTTTTAATATTGTTCATCTATAACAATTTTAATACTAGGCCAAAGGTTCCTAGAAATGTTCAGTGTGGTACATTCTCATTACAATCCCTTTCTGGTTGGATCATAGATTATATGGCCCTTTGAGTATGGTTATCTCATAAGTAATATGTTTCTTTTGATAGAGGGTTATATGGATCCATGGGAATATGATTTGATTGAGAGTAATGTAGCTAGCTAAGGATTGGTTTTATAAGTTTTATATACCTATTAATGTGTTTAATTTCAATCATGGGTAACATGGCATGTTTTCTTTATGAATTGAGATATTTTTATGTTTGAACCTCAAAGAGGAATACTCTGTATCTAGGTTGAATAGAATCAAAGCCCATGCAATTTTCTATGACTTATATAGTCTTATTTTTTATGATGGTACCCTGTTGATTTACTTTATGCAAAATAGATATTTTCCTAGTTTTCTACATCCTATAACTGGGAAATTTGTGTTGTGAAAGAGGTGTCAATGAGGATTTTAGTAGACAATATGAATGGGTGGACCTTCTATTCATACTAATGAATCGTAATGATGATATAATTAATGAGGTTACTATTAATTGGATCTGTCACCTATGTAGGAGGAATATTCTTTTCATAGGAGAAGCAAGGATATGTGTGGGAGGATTACCCAAGTGGTTTCTTAAGGAACTAATCAATTACATTGAGATAATGAGGGGGTGTATTCAACGTTATGTTATGAAAATATATTTGTGTTCCAAGAACATTAATGTCACCTAGTGATAAAATCATCACTGTGAACTTGGTTGGGGCTTAAGCCTCATGAGGAACATCATTGGAAGATGGCTCAATGATTAGAATGAGAAGCCACTATAATCATGTCGAACCAGTATAGATTAACATAGTGTCCACATGATAGGGACCCATGTTATCAATGGAATACATAACCATGATCTGCCAGATAATTCTACCAATCTAGGAAATAAATCCATGAGTTTACTTTTATCAAGGGAATAGATGATCGATGGAGGGTTATATGATGTTCCCAATGATTCAATCAAGCAATTCAGGTGGTCTTGGGTGAGGTCATGGATTATTATTTTCAAAGTACGAATCTTACTGAAAGTATAAAATAAGGGCTATTTTGATTTATACACCGCAATTAGGCATATCACATGAAGAAACAGAAGTGAAAGAGGTTTATTAACCCATTTTTATAGTTCTTTATGAAGTGGATGAGAGGTGCTAAAATTCTACATGGGTATTGATCCTAAAAAATTCATCTAGGAATAATTTGAAATAGAAAACAACCTTGAAATCCAATTCTAGGATAATTAAAATTAATTATAGAGGAAAGTTCTAGAGTGATCAAATCTCAAATTTTTGTGAAATAGTATCATAACACCATGGAACTTGAGTTTCTACAAACATAATTATAAGTTTTTTAAAAATCATTTCTTTGTGAGAATACATTTATTTTTAAGACTCATCCAATGACATGCTATAGATCTATAAATATCACTTTATATAACCTTTTTTAGGATCCCCCAAACTATGGACATCCATATGATGTTGCACAACTAAATTTTAATTACCTAAAATTAATTCAATATGTTTAGTAACCTATCTGAAATACAAAAACTGATTTAAATGAGCCAAAAATATTTAAAATAACCATAATAGTAAACATAACATGGTAATCAATAAAAACCCATTACATTTACAAGATAAATAATAAATATATGTTAATATTGAAAATATTATTTTCTACAAAATTAGATTTCTTAATATATTTCTATTTAATATTAAAAAATGAATTTTCACATTTTAAAAATTAAATTATAAAAAATAAAAATAATATCTTTGAATTTATAACATGAAATTTTAATTATTATAATTTTTTTATATTTTTCCTAAATGGATGATTTTTAGTATAGATATATGGTTTTTAAGAAACCTTTAATTTGTATGAATTTATCATTATATAATAATTACCTTAGATTTCAATAAAAATTAATTATAAAATTTTAATTTAATTTAATTTATGATAATATGAATTTTAAAATATCCTTTGAAATTATAGATTCTATGTCTATCATTAGTAAAACTAATTGAAATGTAAATTTAGTATAGGAACTATTTTATGTTGTTTTCTTTAAATAAAGTACTTTTTAGGAATATTGGGTATTGTATTTCTTTGAAAGATTTTTTACCTTTATTTTTTATAATAAATAAATTTAAAACATTAAAATTAGTATTCTATATAATTTTAACTTATATATATATATATTTAAAACTTAAAATGGTTATTTATTTAAAAATTGTTTTCACATGAATAAGCGTATTTATTATAAAGTTAGCCTTCAAAAAAATTTGAAATTTTATTTGATAAAATGATTTTAAAAGTTAAAATCATGAGTTTAAAATTATATAAAAATTTCATTCTTAATATTGGTCATTAAAATTTATTTCGAACCTCAGAAATCAATTACCATGGTAAAAGTAAATTGGAGGAAATGTTAAAAAAGTAAAATGAAAAGGCCTTAGATCATTTAAAGTTTTATAAAAATGACTAAATGTGATGGATTTAAAACTAAAATCCTTTTCATGTCACCTTTTTTCACTTTATATCCTTTTACACTTGAATAATACCTTACATTATTGCAACATTAATGCCTACTCCCAAATATACCCCTCCCTTCACTTATGAAAGGGTAGCCTCATCACCATATTAATACAGACCTTACCATTGAATTTATTATTGAAACTCTACAAGTTATCTCATACATGAACCTTATTCCACATTGACAATATTTGAGTCACCATTATTAAGCATGTTTCCTTCATTTCCAATTATACTTCCACGGAAAATTCAAGTCCCTAACGTGAGTATTATCATCTACTTAGTTTTTCTCCTAAATTTTCTCCTATAAAATTTATTCTAAAAAAACTATAACTATGTTATTATATTTTATATATGATAATTTTATTATATTAAGGATATTATTAATATTTATTCATAAACATCATCCCTTAATAAAAACAAAATCATCGTCCACGCGTTGTGTGGACTACCACCTATTTTATATAAAGTGTTTAATTTTCATTTATTACCGTAAAAGGATGGATATATGGATGGTATTAATGGGTAAAAATTATTTTTATGATATAATTAAGGTTATATTAGGAATCATTTTAGAATCTATTAATTATATGAACAATAAATGATCATCATTAATTAAATTGTTTAAAAAAAGCGTACTAAGAGGATAATATTTTATTCAAATTTTGTAATGTTTTCATATCCATAAATACAATTATAATTGATTAAAATTATTGGTATTATAAAACAAATAAACACTAAATAATATTGTTATTATACTGTTATAATGATATTACAACAAACCACCTCATATTTATTCACTTAATCGGGGTATGTTCATGTTTGGTTTGATTTAACTGCCTAATTTAAAAATTCCATGAATTTATGTCATGAATGACTATGGAAGAATAATTACAAGTATAATATTGTATAACATTATAAATATTTTTTTGTTCTAGATATTTTATTTCATTTTTTAATTAATTAATTAAGAAAACACACTTTTATCATAGAGAATCATTAAAATATACTTATTATCAATTTGATCATAAAGAGTAAAAACTAAAGCACTAATGAATATAATTTGAAAAAAAAATAATTATAAACCACCCCCAATAGTAAATTTAATTGTATATTAATGATTATATTTGAAATAATATTAATCATGGACACCGCTATTATTAGACTAGTACAAAGGATCCAAACTATAGAAACCCAATATGGAAATTTAATTAACTCGTGCATAGAATGAAAATTTAGGATGATTATAAATTAAAAAGGGTATGAGTAAATTTATAAATTGATTTATTTAAATATCTTTATTTTATATAGTTTTTTAAAGGGAATTCATGGAATTAATAACAATAATTCTTGGTTTCTGTCTCAATTCACATTCATTGTAATATATTTATGTTACACACCATGTATAATTTTGTATTGTGTAATTTCCATCAAAATATATTATTTATATAATGATTATAGTATATTTTATGATATTAAATTTATCATTTAACATTAAATTTCTCATTGGATTTTGTTCCAATGTTACCAAGGCTGTATGGGTTTTTTCATCTCAAATTATTTTCTTTGAGACATGCTTTGAATTATACATCTAAATTATCTTTTAAGGTGTATATGGTTCTGATTTTATATAATATATCATAAAATATCTTTTTATCATGGTATTTTAAGATAAAATATAATCATTCTCTTTCAATGGTTTTTTTTATTTTAATGTTTATATATCCATAAGGGGTTTTTAGACTAAAGTCTCATTCTTTTATGCATAATACACTTTGTGCACCATGATTCATTTGTATAGTGTATTTATTCCCAGTGGATTTATTTCAATAATTATCCTTTTATTTCATAGGATCTGTATTTCATATAATGTTCCATTTTTCAAGTGTATATTGATTCAGTTGTTTCTCTAGTAGTGATGTTTTTTGGAAATTTAATTTTCTTTCATTGAGTTATGATCGTTACTTGAAATTTTTTATTATAAATTCGATATATTATACAATTTTATTTTATTATGTGGTATTCTATAATAATTTTATAAAGATAATCATTCCTACCATATAAAACATTTGAAAATCATTTCTCAATTCTTGTGTTGTGTTCTTTTTAATCTATCCATCGTCTTTCTCTTAATATATTATGATCATGTTATTATATTATCAATTTTTCCTTGTACCCCTTACTATATTGGGAATAAACACCAAATTTTATGTAATTTATATTGGTTTATGTTCACCTTCAAGGTATGTTATTCTATTGGTATGGAGAAATGTATTTTCATTCTATATATTTTTATTTCAAAATGGATGATTATCACCAAGTTGACTTTGTATTGATTGTCCATCCAATTTATTTATCATGATGGGTTATGATAATGTTATCCATTTTAATGACATGAGATAAATTATTGATCTTTGTTTTATTTTTATTTTAATGTTGATAATTAGTGTCAATTTGAAAATGTTTTTTTACCATCCAATTTCATTATCTCAATATGTTATGATCATGTTATCCATTTTTGAAATAAAGATAAGTAAATGAATTATTGATGATTTTTTACTATTATTGTTGGTTTATTTTCAATTTTATTTTTTTATTTCTCATTATAAGGATTTCAGACTATTATTGAGTGAGAGTATCATTTTATAATGGTATCAAAGTTCTTCATGAATATTATGGTTAATTCATTGGAAAAAAATTAGTGATGGTTTGGGCCCATAATTATATATCCCCTCGATGGACATATAGGTGTAATTATAAAAACCAAGTTGGGTTTCAGAGTATTCGTCTTCCCATTAAAATATTGTGGCTTACCATAAGTCCCTGACATTATAATTTTTTAACTATGGTCCTGATGAAAATTAAATGTCATTGAACGAGTCCTTAAGAGTAGTTTTTTTATGTATGGAATTATATATCCCCTCAGTATGAGATCATTATTAATAATAACCACGATTTCATTTATTATCATGGATATATTATTGTTTGTTTCATCTTAATTATGGATTCATGTTGTTTACCTATTCCAACTATAATAATATGTCATTATTTATTCCGTGAATGTTTCGGTTATATATTTTCCTTAATGAGTTCTTGAGATACCCCATTCTTATATTTTATATTTCCACATGTTATAGAGAAAATTAGTACATGAGATGTGTTTAGAAGGAAAACATGCATGGATATATTTGTGCGATATGTTAAAGAATCCTTATGGTTTAATTTTATTCTTATATAATGAAAAAAATATTCATACAAATAATATTGTCTCTATTTGTTCATGGTGATTCCTAATTCTATTGAGTTATACACCTAAAAATATCTTTTATATGCATGACATTTAATAATCAATATTGTTATTTTTTAGGATTTTTATATCTATGTTTTTATAGCTGGTATCAAACCAAGTATGTAAATAATGGTTTTATGATAGCAATCATGAGAGCATTGGTCTGCTTCATCACATTTTGTACGAAAGAAATTTTTTAGAATGGTTTATAGATTATGAAAATTTTAAGGATTATTTTATGGTTAATAAATTAATTTTTTATCATAATTTCATTTTTATTATGACCATTTGAAATATTATATGTTTTATTATAAGGATATAATTCACATTTTATTTGGTTATTTTCAAATTAAAAAATTAGAAAAAAAAATAATAAGTCAATGTATTGTGTGACATATTTATGTTTTAGTAAAATTGAGATTATGTTGTTATTCCTAGTAATACATCCTTATTTGGATACTGAGAAGTAGATGAAACTATAACATTGATGCATCTAGTGGTAATAACCTCAAAAATGTTTGGTTGGCCATTGAATTGCTCATTATTATGATGCATTATGAGTGGGCCAATGGATGCACACCTTGAGAGACACTCTTAGTGGATATAATTTGGTTAATGAAATTATATTTAATAGCCATTTTTTGGGATTTAAGAATGATTATATATAATTATGTAAGAAAACCTAATAGAAAAATGATAATAGTATTTCAAGTATTGAACAAAGAGAGTTATAAAAAAACATGAAAGAATCATATGTTAAAAAAATAGGTCATATAGGAAAACATATTAAAATTTATTTCTTCATATTGAAATTTTTTATATTATAATAACCACGTAGTTTTAGTAATTGGATTAAATAGGATCATGAAAATTATGATAAGGTTATTATGTACCAAGAAACCACTATGGATTATAATAGAATAAAAGTTCATAATGAAATGGTTGAGAAACTTATTATTTTTCTATTATAATAAAGAAAGTGAGTTTCCAAGTATTTCATATGGTAGTGAGGTTCAAATCATAATAGAAATTAATTATTGAGACTCTTAGTTATTTTAATTAGTTTAGTGATATTTATCGATGATATTTTTGTGTACTCAAAATGTTATTAAGAATTATGTGAAATAGATCAGGACTGTTCTTCAGTAGTTCAACTTTAACAGTTAGGAACAGTATATAAAATTGTATAAATAATCCTAAAACGTTATTCTATGTCAAGGTTATATTTTTTTGTGGAAAACATTTGGATATAAAATGAGTGAGGTGTGGATAACTCATAAATTTAATATACACATGATTATGGGATAATAAAGTTTGGTATGATTTTTAAGAAGTATGTTATATATTAATTGGTATCCTCAGGATTTATAATTGATTCATGATATTTTTGGAGAATCTAATATAAATTTTGTGACTGTTATATATATAAAATATTGTATGAACTTGTGGTTAATACCATTTGAGAGTTAATGATTGAATTTATTTTGGACAAATATATAATCTTATTATGGATTAAGTTAATGGAGATTAAAATCGGTTTTTGAAAGGTATGTGGTTTAGATTGAATGAATATGGTATATACAAACTTTGGTATATGATTATTGAAATAATTAATTTTATTTGAGAAAGGATAAGTTGTATTTTGATAACATTTATTTCAATTATTTTTTGGGTTTAGTATATTTTAATAATTTTTATGGCAATTTGGGATCTCTATTTTGAAGATTATGTTTAGATATTTTAAAGAACCCAACTAAATGCAAAGTAGCTTGATCCAATAATGATATAAGTCAAAATAATACTATTTTATATTTATCTAAAGTAATTATAGGCTAACATGATGATAATGGTAAATTTATTTAGGGTTGAATCCCTTTTTGGGTTAATTATTATGATAATTCCATAATATTTTTAATGTTTCACCACTCATGTCAACCCTTCGGGTTTTAGTGATTACTGAAACATGAAGTAACCATGGGTATGATAAATAATGTATAGATTACCTCAATGAACAGCCCAATTTAATGGGAGATGGAGTGATAAATCTTGTGATTATGAAAAATAAACAATCTTGAAATGTTATTAACAATGTGAACATATTCAAAGTCTCAAACACACCAAATAAGATAAAGAAGTTTTCATTTGAAAGACCAAGTGGTGAAGGTTATAAAACTCACAAGTGTAAGAGAAATATATATGAAAAAAATATATTGCTTCAATTTCAATAGAGTTAGAAATTATGTGACTCAATGTCCAAATTCAAGGTACAATAAGTGACCCATGTAGTATAATTTTTCTATAAATCATTTTTCAATGTTTTTGGGAGCTATTCCAAAGGGATCTAGATATATATCCCTTTGTATAATTCTATGTGAAATTATGGGTGGGTTAAATTCCATTATAAGATCTTGTAATGAGTTTTCATATAGATAAATAAATTTCTGCATCCTAAAAAAATGATGATCTTATAGTAGTGTATGATAAATTATAATTTCCCAACAAAAATTATTCTCGTTTTATGAGTCAGATTGTAAGGATGTAATTTATGTTATGTAGGAGAATGTAGAACCTCACGATTTAATTACTTTTAAGTAAGTCAATATGTTCAATGCAATTTCCTTCACAAAACACCAAATTTAAAATAGCAAAAAAAATATTATAATAGGATTTGTAATTAACCTAATATGGTAATAAATTAATATTCATTAACTTTAGAAGATAAATATTTTGTATGAGTTAACGGTGGAAAAGGATATTTTAAATAATATAAGTTTCCTTAATATTTATTTATATCCCATTTAAATGTAAATTTGAAAATTTTATATCTTTTCTTAGATAAAATAAAAAACATTTTTGAATTTATAAAATAAAAAATTTCTAATTTTTATTTTTTGATCATTTTTTGAAAAGGTTAATTTTTAGATGAAAATATAGTTTTCAGGAAACATATAATTTTTACAAATTTATAATTATATAAGAATGGATTAAAAATTTAAAAAATATATAAAATATAATACTAATTTAATGAATAAAAGAATATATTTGAAAATATTATTTGAACATACAGATCCTATGTCTAAGATTTTTAGAACTAATTGAAATGTTAAATTACTATAAAAACTAGTTTCAATATTTTCTTAAAATAAATTATTTTTAGTGGAGATTATGTATTATATTTCATCTAAAGCCTCAAACCCTTTATTTTCTTAAAAATAAATCAATTTATGTCATCAAAATCATTATCCAATATAATTTTCTCTTATATATATTTAATTTCTCAAAAACTTATTTCTCTAAAATCTATTTTTACAAAATTAGGTTTATTTATTTTAAAATTATATTTTGAAAACATTTGAAATTTTACATTATAATATGATTTTATAATTTTAAATAAGAATTATAAAATTATTTAAATGGATATATTTTAATCATTTTCATTAAAATTTGTTTCTAAGGCTAGAAATTAATTAATTATATAAAAGTAAATTTTGTAAAAAGTTAAAAAGGTAAATTAAATAAAATTAAAACACTAACGGTTTTCACACAAATTTTGGTAGAGATTAATTTTGATCCAATATCCTTTTTACCTCCTCTTTTTTTCATTATATAGCCCTTGACACTCTAATTGTAACCTTACACTATTCAACTTTCGAGGATTACTGCCAGAAATATACTTCCATTCACTTATAAAAGTGTAATATATTCACCTATTTAAGACACATCTTAAATTAAATTTTCATCTTTAAAATATAAACCATTAATCCTATGGGAACCCTATTCCACTTTCAAGAGCTTTGGGTTTCCATTAGTTTGCTGAAGTCCCTCGTTTCCAAGGATAGTTCCAAACAAAATTCATGTCCTCCACATTAGTATTATCAACTACATAGTTTTTCCTCTTAAATTTATTCTATAAAATTAATTATAACTACACTAATATATTTATATTACTATCATGTATATACTATAATGTTATTATATTATGGTTACTATCATTTTCTATTTTTAAACCCCATCCATTAAGAAAAAAAATCTTCATTAGTGTGTTGTATGAACTACCACCTCCATGACATAACGTGTTTAGTTTTCCATTACCTCTTTAAAATTATATATTTAATAATGGTATTGAAGTGTAAAATTATTTTAATGATATAATTAAAGTTCTGTTAATAAAAATTTGAGAACCTATTGAAGATGTAAACAAAAAATAATCATTACTAATTAAATCATTTAAAATAAGTTATTGGAGAGGATAATATTTTATTTAAATTTTGAAATGTTTCAATATACATTAATTAATATCATAATTATTCAAATTTTTTATGTATAAAACAAATTAACACTATATAATATCATTATTCTTCTAGAATAATGATAGTAGAAAAAATTACCTCATAATCATTCATTAAATTAGGGTATATTCATGTTTAGGTAGGTTTAAACACCTAATTGAAAAATAATAAAATATATATCATGAAATAATATTGGTAAATAATTAATATTATAATATTATATAAATTAATAAATAATTATTTATTTATTTTGGACAAGTTACATCGATATTAATTCATTAATTAAGAAAACTCAATTTGATCGTCCAGAATTATCAGAATTTTCTTACTAGTGATTTCCTCATTAATGATAATGATTAAATAAC
This sequence comes from Viscum album, assembly GCA_963277665.1. Classification (NCBI taxonomy): domain Eukaryota; kingdom Viridiplantae; phylum Streptophyta; class Magnoliopsida; order Santalales; family Viscaceae; genus Viscum; species Viscum album. The sequence continues at coordinate 685,951,326 of OY728119.1, read as the reverse complement.
TCATGATTGGAATTTGAAACATAACAAATAATTAAAAATAATCCTTAACAAAAAATGTAATTATATATTAATTATTACATTTTAAATAACAATAAACATGGATGTTTCTATTCTGAAAATAATATGAATGATCAAAACAAGAAACAACCAATGTGGAAAATTGTAAGAATTTTTATTGAGAATGAATATTTATAATTAATATAAAAGAAAATATATATTATTAATGTTCTGAAATAAGTGATTATTATTTAAATATTTTTGATATAGGAAGTTAAGTCTTGTTCATGGAAGATGGAATAAGTGGTAAGGGTTCTGATCTCAATTTTATTTCATTAGGGAATGTTTATGTCATCAACAACATTTTTTTATATGTTTTAATTAACACAAAAATGTTAATATTTTACTCACTATCCTTTTTTTTATTGATATTAAATGTATTATTTCATATTAACCTTCTCTCAAGGTATTTTGGTTCCAAGGTTCCAAATGTAGTAAAGTTTTTTTGCTTCCAATTATTTTATGTAGGATTTATTTTCAATTATGCAACTAATTTCATTTTTATGGTGTATATAATACGTATTATATATATTATATTAGGAATTATATTTTAATTAGGGTATTTAAATTTTAATTACAGGCCCTCACATTCAAAGGGTTTTTATTTGAATGTTTCTAAATTTGTAACAGCTACCCTAGTCTCAATTTTTATTCATAGATACATAATACATTGTGTGGACCATTATACCATTGTATGGTTTATCAAATACTCATGGATATATTTTTATCATAATCTATGTATTTTATGGTATTTTTAATTAATATATTATTTCCTTATTTAAGTGGTTATTGATTCTGTTATTACCCTAATAATAAGGATTTTGTAAACTCAATTTTCATTCATTGAGTTATGATCGTTATTTAAACTAATTTCATATAATTTTCAAACAAACTACCATAAGATTTCATTATATTATTTTCTATCAATTATTTCTAGGGATATAAATTTTAACCACAAAAACCATTTTACAAACATATCTCACTTCTTGGGTTATATTCTTTGGAAACCATCCACCATCTTTCTCAGGAAAGATTGTGGTCATGTTATTTCAATATTTACATAAACATATACCCATTTATCTATACATTGTGGATATCAAATTTTAAATAATTCTTATAGGATCATATTCACCAAGAATTAATGTTATTTCATTGACTTGAATAAATTTATTTTCATTTTTTATATGTTTATACAAAAATATATGGTTATCAATAACAAAAATATATATATTTTGAACATCCAATTTCACTGTCAGGATGTGTTTTGATCATTTTATCCCTTTTATTGAATTGGGGAAAAGTATTAATGTTTTATATATTTTTATTCAAATATAGATAAATATTGGAATGTTGGCTATAAGATGTTTCACCATATAATTTCATTCTCTTGATTGGTTATGATCATGTTTTTCATTTATTGGCATGGAAAAAATTATTGGAATTCTTGATGGTTATTGATAGGTTAAATGTGTTTATTATGTATTAGATTTATGTATTTTTTATTATATATTTATATATTTCCATGTTTTATTGATTCACGCATTCCTTTGGTAATTGTTTGAAATGTATTGAGGAATCCTTCTGTGAATGCATTAGAAACAATCAGCTAATGAGTACAAATCATAATTTTATAGACCCTCGATACAGTGATATGTCTCATGATACAAAATAGGTTGTATTTTAGAGTATGTATATTCCCATAAAATTATATTGTCTTCATATATGACCTTAACAATGGGATTACTTTAATACAGTCTCGATGACAAGTAAATTTCTTGGTATAATTCCTTGGAAACATGTTTTTATATCTAAAATAATGAATTCAATTAGTATGAGATCATAAATATTGATATCCTTGTTTTAATTTATTATCCTAGATATATAATTCTCAATTTAATGTTTATATTATCATTATGTTTTTACCTATTCTTTCCATACCAATTTTATGATTTTATTCCATAAATGATTCGGTTATAAGTTTACCTTATCGAGCCTTGATCTATCCTCTTTTTATTTTTTCTATTTCTTTGGGTTTTGGATAAAATTATTATACATGTCATGACTAGAAGGATAACATGTATATATGAGTTTCTCTGAGATGTCGAGAATCATTATGGATTATGTAATTTTTTATATAATGAAAAAATGTTTTTTCCTGATACAAAGAAAATAGGATTTATAGTTTATGAGGATTTATAATTATCTAAATCTCAAAACATAAAATTATACTATAGATGTATAGATTAAATAATAAATATGTATATTTTATTTAAGGATATTTATATTGAGGATTTTATAGCTGGAATCAAAGAAAGTATATAAAGAATGTGTTCATGGCACCAGACTCGGGAGTAGAGGTTCAAGGCATCATAGTCGAATCTCTAGACTCGTTAAAATCCTACCATCACAAACATAACTCCACATGGATAACCATTAATGAGGACCTTTTTGGATTTCCTCACATCAGTACTTCAAATTGTTCACTTGTGATTGGTACTTCAATCATGAAATTATCATCTATGAAGAACACCTTACACACTCAAGGTGTATGATTCACGAAACCCTTGGCTACAAGAGACCACCAACCTTCATAAAACATAATACATATAAATCTAAGAAAAAAAATTATACTAATGTCCCTATTCTCTCAAGACTCTACATTTTTTGATCCTTCTATATTTTTCAAAACACAAACTAATAACACCTTTTTGAAACCCCCTTTCAAAAAATATTTGTTAAAGAAGGTTGATTACAAATGGGCCCCACATTTACTCAATCCAGGTTTACCATTGAAAATTATAAATAAAAAAATATTATAATATAATTTCATTCCCAAAACCTTCATATAAATAACAAGATAGAAAATACCTCAACCTATTTCTCCTAAACCAAGGTACCCTCATCCCATTATCCTCCACACAAAGGTCTAGGAAACATCCATGTCTAAGGATCCAATACATCAGTCAGGGTGAAAAACATGTGTGTAATCCCTATTCATGTTCTCTTAACTACCAAGTATAACACGAGCCTCTTAATAGGAGTATTCCCCAATCATGGCATCATAAATGGAAACCACATTGGTTAATTAAATGATCTACACTCTACCATAAAAATCTTAGTGTGTAATCCCAAATCCAACCCTTATTATTTCTCTTCTCACAGCACCATCATCCTTATTTCAAGGAATTAAACTAAAACCAACATCCTTAACTTATGCAAAAAACATTGGATTCCCTATGTGACAAGCTCGTGATTCCCCATGTGATGATCAAAGGATAACTTGTTTGAAAATAACCAGATAATTCACTCCATCTTATGGGTAGACCAAAGTGTAATCCCAACACCATGGTATGGTCCTATCACATGACCCTAAACTGTACACATCTAACTATGTGTATCTTGGTACATATCCTCTTACTAGGTATGTTGGATTCCACTTTTCAATTTAATCCCAAAATTTATATAATTCTATATTCCCCTCAGGAGATGGTATCTACAAAGATTGATCACATTTTTTAGACTATACCAAACCTTTCTCCATTCCATCCCTAAATTTCTTACTAGAATTTTTTCATCACATGATGTTAACATATTTCCTCCAAATACATAATGAAAATATATGGGAACAATACCCATATGAAAATAAACCTATAACCATACCAAACATGGTCAGCACATGTGGTACCATTCCCACTAGACACTAAACCATAGTGTCCCTGATGACATTAATTTTATCCATACCAGTATGCGATAACTATATATAGAAAGAATCCTCACTGGAATTTAAACCTATTTTTAACTTCTGAAATATTTGAATATATGGTACCATCCCCACTAGACTATAATCCTATGACCCCCTATTACGTGATGATTTTATTTGGAGCCTGGACTGAGGAATCAAAATCCTAGAACTAAGTGATCATATTAGGGATACTTAGGAAATGATCCTAATTAGCCTATATAATGAGTATCAGATCTATTATCCCTTTACATAGGATAACAAGACTATGATTTTCTCTCATATAATATCATGTGATTCCTTATATAATGAGAATAGGTACTCTATGTCCTTTCCTTGGGTGACGATCCTAAGTTCATAACATAGTGTGATGAGCACTAGATACTTCATGTGATGAGAACGATATTCCTTATGTGATGATCATAAGAGTATAATTTAATGATCATGGAATCCAATTTTTCTCTCATAGTTAATGATCCTATGTTTTTTAAAATGTGAGACGAGCATAAAATGCCTCTAGAAAAAAATCTAGGGAAGCATTTAGTTATGGGCCTAATTATTCTTATTTGAAGAGAACAAGATACCTCATGTGAAAATTATGATTTTCCTCTAGTGATGATCTAGTGGTTCCCTAGGAAAGTATATTATGATTCTTTATTTGAGGAGCATAATTTTACCCTTATGATGAACTTATGATGTCATAGGTATTGAACCTAAGATTCTATATGTGTCTAAAGTAGTATTCCCTCATGGCCTATCTTGAGAAATATATTTATAGATTACCAAAATACCCAAATATGTTTGATCATTAATGAATAATAATCATGCTTTAAAATGTAATTTTTCCACCTATTTAAGGAATATAGTGATGTAATTAACTAGTTTCAACATGAAGATAGTTTCAACAATAATATTTAAGAGCTTTTCATAAATCTATTAGGGGAAATAGAACTTTGAAATATGATCTATAGACGAATACTAGGAAGAGAAGTTTGTTATCAAATTATCCTATTTAGATCAAGGAGATGATACCATCTCACATGGTGGTTAAGGTTACCAACCTTTAGAAAGTGGGAATGTGGTACCATAAAGATCATGACCAGTCTAATTAAATAATTGGGAAAGAATGTGGGATCCTAATGGAAGTGTTAGAAAATAAAATGTTAAAACTAACATGAATCCCATATCATTCATTAATGATAGGATGAGTAAAGTTGGGTCCTCACCATCTCAAGGAATCTCTAACATCGATCATGTTGGGAATCACCTTCATCAGACATGTACTCATGGTTGAATTTAAATGTTTATAATTGGAAATAAATAATTTATCATTCCCAAAAAGCCACCAAGAACACCAAAAACATGTGTGGGGGTAGAAGATCCGATCATGTTGTAATCCCACACAACTATACATAGGTTTCCACAACTACTTCTCATATTCCTTGTGGGAATACTCACCCCATATTGTCATTTGATCCCATTCACAGGAGGGTAATAAATGCACATGTATACCAACATGAGAAGAAGGGATTCATTTCCAAAATGGATATAGATTATGAGGACTTATAATTATTGTAATCATGTTAGTTCCCACACCAATAAAGAGTACATAGGGGAAACCCCCACCCCCATTACCATCACAAACCTTTGTGGGAGTCTTACCCTGAAACATACTAATAAATATATTCTCTAAACAAATATTTAGAATAAATTAAAGTCATAATATCCCTTAGAACAACTTGGAAGTCATTGAGGAAGGATCCCACTACCCAATTTCATGGAATATATGTGGTGGAACCACCATAAAATGAATCTACTCTACCTTCCCATGTCCAAATTGTATTGTTCTTACACCAGGGAAAGTCAACTTTCCATTCCTAATAGAACTCCTTATACATGTCTCTTATGTCCACCCTCACAACTGATGAATTTTCCTACGTCTACAGCACATCAAACATGGATGTTTTCTCCTTACTATAATTGATTCTCCTACCACCCTTTAGGAATAATAATCCACCACTCCCAGCTTTTAGCTCAGTCATTTCCCATCATGGAAGTCCCCCACATGATAAAGAAAATCATGTTGGTCCACCACGTGACACTTAGAATTTTTATAGAGTTTTTCCTAATGACGAATAGTCTACATCCCTCCTATATCTCTATAATGAAAAGGGGATACCATCCACTGTGGAGGTTATACTCATGGTAACAACTATAATGTTTATTGATAAATTCCTCAATACTCCTAGAATATCACACCTAAAGAAATAATATATCATCATCAGTAGTAGGGAGTGGTGAATTAACCCCATGTCTCCTCTTATCATCTAAAATCAAATAATATCAATCATTATGGGGATATGTTTGTTCCTCAATCACAAGAACTATGGGAAATAACCAATCATGTATAGATGTATATTCTTAAAGGTGAGATTAAAAAGGACCCCAAATACCTATATGAATACCTATATGTAAAGAAAATACCATATTCATTTCAAGTAATATCTTTTAATTCATCGTTATTTCCATTATTATCACTTCTATCCACCTCCACAATTGAAGTTGGGGTGACATCTAGATCAAGATTAGAACTTTACAATGAGGATAATCATTTATTCAAGACATGAACAATTGATATATTCCCTAAAATACAAAAATAAATGGACTCTATATCCTATAGGGTTATAGTGATGAATTTAGAATCACTTTATGGAGATGAATCCTCCTCTATATGAAGGATGTCCCATGTGATTCCTCTTATGTCAAAAGATCCATTGAAAAATAGGTCTACATTTCTTCCTCCTACACACTCATGTTTATCCCATATCAAAGCTTTGGGAGATAAATACAAGAATTAAAATCTTAATATAGAGTAGTATGATTAGTTTTTATTGTACATTGTTCTCATGAATGAGTTTCTAGTTGTGATTGGTCTACCTGCAACAATACACTTCTCTTTCCTAGAGTTAGTCAATAAAAAAATGTATTGTTTCTCTAAAATAATATATGGGAAAAAATTACCATATGTAGGTTCATCGACTATAAAAATCTAGATACATTGGATACATCTAGGTCATTTAATAAATTCATTGAAGGCTGACATTGATGCGCTTCTCATAGCTCGTCATTTTTATTCTTGTGGGTATGGCTAGTTCTTCCAATGCACCTATGTTGAAAGACTCATAGTATTTTAACATATTATGGAAGAATTACCACCCGATTTTTATAATATGGTATGGGGGAAGTATTTTTACCAATAATTGAATCCTCTCTTATTATGGTTATAACCTCTTCCATTTGGATTCTTGAACAATGCTCGTGGCTCTGCATAATGGACCACGAACATAGTGAATATCATTTCCATTAATAATACTTCTTAATATAAGAATGTTACTGGTTATGAGGAATAATAATAAGATCTTTCCTGAGAATATTGACATTAAGAAACTTACACACCTTCCAATTACTACACCCATCAATAAATATTGACAATAATTTTAGAAAATCAACTTGAGGTATCACCTCTGAGAACATTTATCCAATGCCCTAATTTATAAAAAGGAGTGGATGAATAATTTTATGTTCCTAAAACTACTAAAGAAATTGTTGAAAATTTTTGAGATAATTTTTTTACTCAAAAAAATTTAGTGTTATAAGAAGTTTAATTATAATCTCCTTAGAGGTTACTGCCCTGAATGTCTGAACAGATAGGATAATCCCATTACACTCTCTCCAGAATCACAAAAACTAATAGTCCATTTATTGTCTAAAAACTATTGTAGGTAGTTATACCCACACCTCTATGAAGGAATCAAGTTTTTACTCTCATTATATTCATATATGGATCATTCTAGTGTATTTCTATTTAGTGGATTAGTATGTTTTTACGCTTCTAGATCATGGTTACTATAATTTAAGCCATTTCCAACCAATCAAGTTGAAGATACATGTTGATGTCCCCCATGATTATGTGATCAAAGTTCTTACCACTCACCTCAAATATATTGAGACTTAGTAATCCACATTGTATCCAAAAATTAAATTGTATCTAGTAGGGAAGTCTACCATACTAGAAACAACTATCTTTATGAAATATGAAGTTCCTAATATAATCTAACTATAGGAACCTCCCTAGAATATTCTTCTCCAAGAACAATTTTACATAGGGAATGTTTCCCAAGGCCCTAATAAAGGTCAATTTCCCAAGGTACCATTTAAATAATTTAAAAAGTGATTTTAATCCTTAAAGGATGACCAAGATATAATATTTATCCTTTATTACCTAGAAAAAAACATACTCAATATTTCAGAAACCATGAAACTGTAAGAATATGAGTTAAATATTCTTCCCAATTATTTTACCTATCACAAGATCCTTGAAAATAACATCATGGAGTTCTTAATATACAAATACTGACTCTGAGACATGCACTACTGGAAAACTAACCTATACCAACAGTTTGGAACTGTTGGTATAGGCCTCCAAACCGTTGGTATAGCCTATACCAACGGTTTGGAGAACCGTTTCCAAGTAAGCCATTAGGATAGGTCAATACCAACGGTTTTCCCAAAACCGTTGGTATAGACCTATCCCAACGGTTTTGGAAACTGTTGGTATAATTAATAAGAAAATCTATACCAACAGTTATGGAACCATTGGTATATGTATTTCAAAAAAAAACATTTGCTGGGATTTGATCCCAGGACCCCTAGTTTGTTATCCAACAACTTAACCACTAACCTAACATAACTTTTGTGAATATAATTACATAAATATATATATGTATTCTCATAATGATTTTAAATTTTGATTTATATAATGTTCTAGGTAAGAAGAAATGATAAAAAATCAAAAGATATATACCACCGGTTGTCAAAACCGTTGGTATAGGCCTATACCAACGGTTTTCAAAACCGTTGGTATAGATTTTGATTCTGGGTTTTGATTTTGGGCCAAGGTTGATTTGTGGGGGACCTTTCCCAATGGTTTTGGCAAACCGTTTGGATACGTATACCCTTTCCCAATGGTTTTCCAAAACCGTTGGGAAAGGTGGCCAAAATGTGGTCTTTCCCAACGATTTGTCCAAACCGTTGGGAAAGGTGGCCTCAAATTGGGATTTCACAACGGTTTCACCAAACCGTTGGGAAAGGGAACCTATACCAATGGTTTTTGCAAACTGTTGGTATAGAAGAATTGGGAAAGGTCATATTTCCAGTATTGATAGTAGATCCAATAATAGTAGATATGGGTGACACTTAAGCTTTTATCGCATGCATCTATTATACTCATAATGATAATGAGGTTATTGGGAAATGGAAAAAAGTATTTCAATGAGTATCTCAAAACATTAGTTATTTAATAGCCTAAAAGTTGATCAATTGGGATCGTGAAATCATTCATTACTTGTTCAATAAAGTGGAACCCTCTGTGGTCATCCCACCTACTCTAATTGCATCATCACCATTACGAAACTTAATAAATTGAAAGAGTTAATACTGGTAGTATAAGAACAATAAATATCCCCCTATAGTGAAAAATCCTATCTACAGACTCATGGATTTCATTCCCCCTACACAGGGAAGATTTTTCATGACTCATATGATATTTTTACATTCCTTTAACGTAAAACAAGATTATACCTCTGTTAAATCCCTCTAGTCAAAGGACAACTGTGTAGATACTTGAGGAGAATCACACCAATAATTTCATTTATTTGCCTCTATAATAAACTCTAAAGGAAAGGGAAAACACTACATCAGTAAGCATGAAATCCAAGGTTCCTTCCTTGAACATTTTGTGTATGCTTCTGAGTCCATAATATTGGAATTCTTCAAGGATTAACAAGCATAGCCTCCCCATGTAGTATACACCAACAGAGAATCAAATCGTATCTAATTGGTTGATTTTTTTATCTTAATCAAACATGCCCAACTCTAAAGTAAAACCTACTGACTACCAGAATAAATCCATAAAATCCATCCAGGTGACTCCACCATGGTGAGTTAGGCCATCCATGATTCCTATAAAGAAGAAACCTCTTGGGGGTAAGCAAACTCCCTTGGAAAATAAGTATGAATTTATCAAGAATCTCATTGGAATTATATCTCATATCACGATAATTTACATGATCCACTTGTCAATAGAGTTCCATGAATCCCTCATTGTAGTCCTAAAGATCCATTTATAGTTTGAAACTATGGTGGCTTCCAACAAGGTCTTCCATTTATAGGAAACCATTAATGCGGAATACTAATACATTATATATTTTTATAGTTATGATGAATGCATTATTATTCAAGGGAAATCCATAACCTATACATCATTTTAAATTTCAATAGCATATGAGTTCATAGGTTTTTGGTGGACACTAGTTTCAAGATCAATATAATCACAACATGGATGGTCTATAAGATGTGGGATAGAGTGGTTGATATATCCATATTATACCTAAAATAAAAAAAATAGAATTAAAGTTCAAATATTCAGTTAAAGACCTAATTTTGGGATTTGGTATTGAATACTTAATTCATGGTTGTATTATATGACACTAATTATAATTACATGCAAGGAATTCCTTGTCTCCACCATCATATTGTCGACCCATCATCATATCACTATAGAAACAAGTACTCCCTCAATGGATGGGTAGGATTTCTCTTTGGTAAGGTTTCTCACATCAACTCATGTAATTCTTGTTATCTTGATATCATGTATTACAATAGGGAGGGAAATTTTATGCAGATTCAAATTCTTATGTGTATCAATGATCCTAATTATTTGATACCATCTCTGAATGATCTTTGGGATGACATAAATAGTTTTTCTATTCTTCCCATCCACTTCCTGGAGGAAACAATCCTAGAACTTGGTCATTATTTCACCATGCCCATGAAGGATGAGTGCACCCAAATCACCTTCAACTCTTATGAAGGTCTCGAACCTTTGAAACATGAGGAGCCTAATCCCAATTCATACCAAAAGATCCAACCATTACTTGAAACTTGTAACATTCACATTTTCTATATGATATTAAGATTGACGCATTAGAACTCAACCAAACAACATTACTCCAATATCAAGGGTGGACCCGATTGAAAAGGTCCGCAAATAATTAGAGACTCAACATATGTAATTATGGAATCCACCAAGTTAAAAGGACATGATCCCACTTTTTTCTTTTCTTATCTTGTGCAGGAAGATGATTCCACAACGAGGTCTCCTATGGTTGTGGGGGAATCACCTCCCTTCATTCCTCTAACCGCTGATAAAGAAGACATTGATGAATCACCTAAAACCTTTAAAAAAGGAGTATCCATCACCATTCATGACCCAATATAGGTGAACAATTTTATAAATGAATATTTTAGGTTTATATTTATTATTTTCACCATTAATATTGAAAAGAAAAATTAATACATTGTGTTATTTAAATATAATCATGAAATGTTTTCATGGAACAATAATGATATTCTAGGGATCTATCCCTTGGTCTCCATCCAAAAAATCTATCATCATGTTTTTATTCATATATTCAAGTAGGCACCTAGGAAAATGCATCCTATATAATATTTCATGGTTTAGGACAAAGTTAATAAGTATATTAAATACAACTTCAACAAGGATGATTAGTATACTAGGTGGTTGGACAATATTTTATTGGTCATAATGAATAATGGGTTGATCAGAGTCTACATCAACTTTTAGGACCTCAACTTTCATTACCTAAAGGAAAATATATTTATCCTAGTCACTATGTTTCTTATTAAAGAAACTTCTGGATTTTAATCACTTTACATCACGTACAGATACTTTTGGTAAAACTGAATCCATATGGATCGTAATGATGAAGATGATAATGAATTAAAATGACCCAAAGGATCCAATTTCAATCATAATATTATCTTAAAATTGAATAACATTAGATAAACCTACCAATGGGTTATTCACCACATCCTCAATCTCATCCTTGAAACATTTATATAGTGTTATGTTGATGATTTAGTGGTTAAATATAACTTTTACCAATACAAACACTATGACTATTAGAAATTTTTCGTCATGATCTCCGCATACTACATAATAATGAACCCATCAAAGTTTTCATTTTGGGCTTCCTATAAGAATCAATTAACTTCAATTTTAGACATATAGGCATTTATATAATTGTAGAAAATATATAATACATCATCTGAATGGATTATCCAAGAAATATCCTGAAATTTTGAATCCTCCAAGTTTATATTACATAAGTGAATTATTTTCTCAGAAATTTGGTTAGAAAATGTAATTTTTATTCCAATATAATGAAGAAGGGAGTCACTTATTAATTGGATGAATAATTTAAAGGTGTGTTCAATGACATCAAGACGTATCTACTTTATCCTTTTATTTTGATACCCCCCATGACATGAAAACCTCTAGTCCTTTATGTGACTACCCATGAGTGATCCCTTAATTACCTCTTGGACGAAAATCATAACTATATAAAAGAGAATAGTATTTATTATGTTAGTCACATTTTTCTTAAAACTATGATTAGATATTCTCATACTTAGAATAATTTCATTTCCATATTATATTTTTTTAGAAGTTATGGAACTAGATGTTGCATAATGAGGTCTAGTTGATCTTAAATAATGAATTTTTGAGATACATCTACTATATTCCAATGAATACTGGGTGATTGGAATGATTCGTAGTGATCCTAATGAGGTTTGATATCAGTTTCATTCCACATAATGCTATTAAGGTTAAATAATTGGCATACTTTATTGTTACACATATTACCACCAAGGAGTTTCTTATGGATGAAGACATTATATAATAGACCATTACCCCTAAAGATCAAGTGGTGTTAAGCTAGAATATACACTTTTATGGTGCTTACCAAAGTGTTACTGAGAGAAAACTCAACAACCTTAACTTCAACAGGGTTGGCCATGGGATTATTCTAATCACTCCCTTGAAGGAAATCAAGTCATACGTGTTCCTCTTATCAAAGGGACACACTAAAATTGGGGTTGACTATAATGACCTCATCTGCATCTTTTATTTGTACCTTGAGATTGAAATATCATAGTTTCATGAAAAATTAAACACTAATCTAGTCATCATGTTGTTAAATTTTGAATACATAGTGAGAAAATATGGTATTGTTTCTTTACTCGAATGGACCCACAAACTAATAATATGGTTATTATATGATTTAAAGATGATTCATATATTATGACATCAAAATCATTATATTATGTCATGACCCGCATATCCTCATTGGCTTGAGAGTACAAATAGTCATTACTAGGCCTTAAGGGACGTCTCTAAGGTGCCAAAGGATAGCAATAAATGTTGAAGGGTTTCAAAACAAGTGGGGGACAATTTACCCTTTTAGAACATACCACAGAGCCAACAAACATAACTAAACTAATCAACTGAATGATGCATGATAAAATCTTAGACAACACATCCATTTTTTTCTCATAACCCAACCAAAAGTACTATAGTGGAAACTGACACTAAATCCGAGTAAATAGCAGAAAGACAAACTGAAAGACCACAAGTCGACAACCCAACTCCATGCTCCACAAACTCCAAGCTCCAACATCATGAACTAGCCCAAGCATCGCGAAGTGGTTCTATAAGCATGTGACACTTTACCTTTTCCAACATCCCAGTATATGACATCGGCAAAAGCACCAACGTGCCAAAACAGGGGCTGAGTAATGAAACTCAGTAGGTTTCCCCCCGATGACTTCCCTACCCATGTGTATAGGATAAAACGTGTTAGAACATTTATATAAAACAATTTCAAAACAGTTCACTATATACAAGTTCCAAGTCAAACCATTTTCCAACAAAACCATCTTTCTCAAGAAAATAAACCAAGAAAAGTTTCAAATCAAATCACATTTCCATTGCACAAATCCCTTTTTGGCACACCCAACCATTTCACAACTCGTGAAATCAACCATGCATGCTTTGTTATGACAATTTCATACTCATGAGCGGTCTCTCATCGATCTACCAAGTCGTCACAGGGTAATTATTCCCCATGTGCCATTACACTTTTGGCACTGATCACAAGGTCATATTTCAACCAAGCCTCGTAAATGCAATATGAACGCACACACCAAGTACGCCCAAAAACCACACCATTTCATCCATGCCAAACCCCTTTCAATAAAATAGCCCTGTTACTGACAACCTTTTTCCCACAAACCATTTTCCAAATCCATCAAATCCATATTTTAAAATCACCATTTTAAAATCAAGAAACCAAAACACTATGCACAATCAATTCTTTCAATTGCCACAATTCCTCCAAAACCCATAAATCATCACTAAAGAAGATTTATAACATGATTTGCACCACAATTTCACAATTAAAACCAATAAATTTAATCAATTTGAACTAAACCTTCAAGTTCTAAGAATTATGAATCAAGAGTGAAGCCACCTACCTCAAACAATTAGGCGAAACCAAGCAACGGATGAATAACGCTTGAGAACACTAGGTCTATTATCCGAAAACCCTCATTAGATCTCTTACCCTAACACAACCAAGACCAAAACTCATCATATTTGGCATACACACACTTAGATCTACCGATAACTGGCAGAGATATAAGAAACCGAGAGAAGATGATAATTAGATCAAAGTAGATCTAAGAAATCGATCAAGAGCGATCATATACCTCAAGAATCCGTCTTCGATTCACCAAGGGAAGCCTTCGGATCGCCTTTGGAATGATGGGAGAACCTTCCTTGACCTTGGGAGAACCAAAATCCTGTGTTAGGTCAGCTTAGAAGCTTAAATGAGGCATTTAGAGGTGAAAATGCATTGGATCCACAATTTAAGGATCTAATTTAAGTGCCCTCATAGTAGTCCGCACGGTTTGACAAATCGTGCAGTAATTGTGCATTAGCTACTGCCCTGGCCACCCTTCTCGCATGGTTAGACATATCGTGCACCGACCATGCGGAAGCCACTGCCTCCAAGACCAACTGCGCAAGGTTTGGCCGCACGGTTTAGAAAAATTGTGTGCCTCCCGTGTGACTTCCCCATTACCTCAAAAACATCATTCCAAGTTCTCCCAAATCTCCCATTCAACACCCTTAACTTTAAAAACATGAAAAGCATCAAGTAAGGGTTACATACTAGAATCCAAGGGTACTACATTCTCCCCACCATTAGCCTTTTCGTCCCTGGAAAGGAGAAAACTATTGCTTGTCTGAAAGAGTTCTGGCCACTATTCTCTCATTTCTTTCTCTCATTCCCAAGTCTCTTCAAGAATCTGACCATGCTGCCATAAAACCCACACTAGAATGATGCTTTTTCCACGCAAGACATTCTCTTGCCTATACAAAATCCGCACCGGAATATGTACCAATAAAGCATCCGGCTCTAGGTTAATGTGATCCCATCTGATCACATAGTCAGGATCAGGCTGATACATCTACAACTGAGATACATTGACCACATTGTGCACCAAACTAAACCGTGGTGTTAATGCCAACCGATATACCACCTCTCCAACCCATTCCAGTATCTCAAAAGGTCCTATATATCTAGGAGATACTTTTCCCTGCTTCCCAAAAAGATGATGTCCAAGTCTTAGAGAGATTCTCAAAAAGACATGTTCACCTACTACGAACAACAATAGTCTTCGATAGTGATCTGCATAAGATTTCTGACGACATTGAGCCATCTCCATCCTCTTTCTAATCAAATGAATCTTCTAAGTTGTTTCTTGGTCAAGGCTCGGCCTAACTAGTGAAGTCTCACCAGTTTCCACCCAGTATAGTGGAGAATAATAAGGATGCCCATACAATGCTTCAAACGGAGCCATGTGTATCGAGAACTGATAACTGTTATTGTGTGCAAACTCCACTAAGGGTATATGCTCCTCCCATGAGCCCCCAAAATAAATTAAACAAGCCTGAAACATGTCTTCCAATGTCTATATCATCCTTTCGAATCTTCCATCCATTTGAGGATGATACACCATACTCATATTCAACTGAGTTCCCAGGGCTTTCTATAAGGATCGCCAGAAACGAGATGTGAACCTTGGATCTCTGTCTGACACGATTGAAACTGGTGTGACATGTCTCTTTATCACTTGTTGGATATAGATTTTTTAAAGATCTTCCACCGTATGAGTATCACAAATAGGGATAAAATGGTCTAACTTGGTTAGACAATTCACTCTCACCCAAATAGCATCGTGTTTCTAGACCATTCTTCGAAGACCTGTAACAAAATCCATTGCTATCTGATCCCATTTCCACACTGGGAGAGGTAAACACTATAACATACCCATTGTCCACTGATGTTCTACTTCAAATTTCTAACAAGTTAAACACCTTGAATCAAATTCATCTACCTTCCGTTTCATGCCGCTCCACCAAAAATGTTCCTTCAACACCTTATACATATTTTGTGTACCGGGATGTACAACGCATCTTGAATGGTGGAAAGCATGAAGGAGTTGTTCCTGAGCAGTTAAAGGAACAACCATCCGATCTCGAAACTGCAAAACTGAACTACCATCCAACTTCCATCCCTCAATGGTCTCCCCACCATTGAGTTTTGAACTCATCGAAACTTAGTCTGAATTAGATGCATGTGACTTCTTTACTATCTCCACCAAATCAGGAAAAATCACAACTGGAAAAAAAAAACCACAATATCTCCTCGGTCTTCACATTCCATATGCATGTTGGCTAAGAATGGCATCAACTGCCATTCGTCTGAAGCTTCTTTCTCCAACATAGCATATGAATTTCGACTCAATGCATCAGCCACCGAATTTCCCTTACCTGGTGTATACATCAAGTCAATGTCAAACATTTGAAGATACTCCATCCATCTCCTCTGCCTCAGATTCAAATATCGTTGTGAGAAACTGTGTTTCAAAATTTTTTGATCCATAAACACAGTAAATTTCTCACTAAAGAGATAATTTGTCCATGTTTTCGAAGCATGGATGACTACAACCAACTCCAAATCGTGTGTTGGGTAGTTCTTCTCATGCACCCAAAACTACCTTGAACCATAAGCAATAACATGGTCTACTTGCATGGTAGCACATCCCAACCCAAATCCAGAAGTGTCATAATACACCACATACCCCTATCCTGATTCTGGAAAAATCAAGATGGGAGTTGATGGAAGGTGATGTTTCAACTTTTGAAAAGATCTCTGACATTCCTCAGTACATTGAAATGAACTATTTCTTATTTTCAATGTTGTAATAGGTTAAGATAGTCATGAGAACTCCCACACAAAGCGTCGGTAATAACCAGCTAGACCAAGAAAACATCGTATTTGAAAGACATTTTTAGGTGGTTTCCATGAAATAACAACTTCTATCTTTTCTAGATCCACTAAAACACATTTCTCAGAAAAAAAATGGCCCAGAAAGCGTACCTATTGTATCTGAAAATCGCACTTTGATAATTTGGCATACAACTGATGGTCTCTCAAGATTTCCAACAGTATCACCAACTGTTGCTCATGTTCTACCCTTATTCTTGCATACACCAATATGTCTTCTAAAAACACCACAATAAAAGAATCCAGATATGGCTAAAATATCCAATTCCTCAAATCCATAAAGACTGATGGCGCATTCATAAGACCAAAAGGAATGACTACATATTTGAAGTGGCCATATCTGCTTCTGAAGTTTGTCTTCAGAATATCCTCCTTCCAAACTCGCAATTGGTGATATCCTGACTGCAATTCAATCATAGAGAACCACTGAGCTCCCCTCAATTGATCAAACAGGTCATCAATGCATGGAAGTGGATATCTATTATTTATCGTAACTTGGTTAAATTTACGATAATCCACACATAGCCTCAATGTTACATCTGATTTCTTTACAAACAAAACGAGTGCTTCCCACGGAGACATTATTGGCCGAATAAAACCTTTGTTTTTCATTTCTTCCAACTGCAATTTAAATTCCTTTAACTCAGTTAGTTCCATCCTATAAGATGGAAGTGAGATAAGACTGGTGCTTGGAAGGAGATCAATCATAAACTCCACTTCTCTCCCAGGTGGTAACCCTGAGAAGTTTTCAGGAAAAACATCAGGAAATTGATATATGACTACTGGAAAACATTTATTTGTGATCTCATCCATTGATTCCATGTTTAACATAGCCAACTGGTAAGATATTTTTTCCACTACTGGTTCCAACAAGCCCGTTGCACCTTCCTTTACCACTATTTCTTCTCTAAAGAGATGCTTGATACCATCCTGAGTCGTAAAACTGACTGTTATGCTATAACAGTCGATGTGAGCCCTGAACTCTATCAACCAATCCATACCCGGGATTATATCATAAACTTCCATCTCTAGAACAGATAAATACCATTTCATCTCAACTCCATCAATAGTTATAGAACATTCTCTACACATGAAGGCTCTACATTCTCTTTCACCGAGAGGAGTTTGAAGTTTTATCACAGAAGGCATCATTTCCTGTTTTATGTTCAGAAAATCAACAATACGAGAAACAAGAAAATAATTTGATGCACTAATATCGAACAAGACTTGCATGATGGTAGAATTCAAAAGAATCATACCTCTCACCATAAACGGTCCAGATTGGTCATCCATAATCACCTGTTCTGCTCCATAAAATTGCTTTCTTGCTACACCTTGCTCCTTATTTCCTTGTTGGGATTTCCCTACCTAAGGAGTCATGGTATTCTTAGAATCACCATAGATAGATCTATTCTGCAAGCGAGACTGATTTTGTTTTCCTCGCCCTATCAAAGCATAAGATGCTTGTGACACCTGAGAAGTGTCATGAACACCTGACCGTGGATCACTGCGATAATATCGCTGAAGATGTCCCATCTTGTTGCAATTGTGGCATGATATCGGTGGTTCTGTAAATTCTTGTTTCCTGTGATCAATCGCACCACATTGAAAACACCAAACTTTCATCATGGGTCGTGGAGGAAGATTCACCGATCTAGCCGTCTGATTCTGATTTACACTCCCACCCTGGAAGTAGGTGTCCCTCTTCCGCTTGTTCCCAACATTAGAGTTCCCACCTGTTCCTAGGGGTATCATCATACTTACTCCTCCCATAACTCCTGATACATCTCTTTCATCTACTGTTTCTCTGTTTACCATCTCTGTATAATCTATAATACAGAGCACAACTATCTTCAAACGAATCTCCTATCGCAACCCTAATTCAAAGATGTGTGCCTTCAGCGACGCACTTTCATCAACTTCCGGTGAAAAGCGCACTAAATTCTTGAATTTAGCCGCATAATCCATGACAGAGAGATTCTCCTACTTCAGGCTGAAAAGGCCAGTTTTCCTCTAGATCTTGAACGTGTGAGGATAGAATTGTTTATTAAACAATTCCTCAAATTCCTCCCAGCTCAGGCCTTAATCCACCTTATCCTGCACCACTAGCTCCCACCACTATCGTGCAAGATCCCCCAGCATATACGTCACCAACTTTACTTTTAGTTCTTCTGGTGTGCCGATGAAATCGAAGATACGATTTATCCTACTCATCCTTACCTCCACCCTTTCTGGTTCAGAATCACCTCAAAAGATGGGTGGATTCTGCTTCTGGAACTAGATGAAATAGTCAACAGGCCTTGACTCATCCCTCTGAATCCCTGTGTCTACAGCCTGGAATGCTTGAACTATACTTTAGACTAGCTACTGGTTCACCTATGGCTCAGGTGCGACCACATTCTCCGCAGCCTCTTCCGTTTGGTTTCTACAACGCCTAATGGGTGCCATTTTCTATGCAAACACACTGTTAGTATCAATTCCTAGAAACTGAAGGCTTAGCATTTCAAATTTTATCACATCACTATCACAACATTGATTTCCAATCATCAATCTTTTCCACATGTACCCATTTCTAAAAAAAATCTTTTCTTTCATTTGAAAATCAATCTATTTTCAAAATACATCAACCATTCTTTTTTCAAAATCATTAATTTGAAAACAAGTTTAAAACTTTCAGAAATCACGCTTTTGCATCAACCCATAATCCATTTCTAAAAATGATATATGCACTCATAGTGGGAATTCATTCCTCTATAATTCATATCATGCTCATCTCATTGGCTAAACCCAAGATAATGAGATTTCCAATATTCTGGAAGTGTATCCAAAACACTTATGTACCCAACACCCTGGTAACTTTATGTTTGGAATAAACAGGTTAGCTACCTCCTTTTATGCTATACATTTCAAGTGCCGACAATCCTACTCCGGTCTAAGATGACCACCCAAGGAATAGACAAGAAATAATTTCAACTCCAAGACCAAGATCATCGATGATCACTTGTTAGGAAAGGACTGAACAAGTTGATACCACTTGTAATGAACCGCTTATCCTCATTGTCTTGAGAGTACCACAAGTCATTACTAGGCCTTAAGCGGCATCCCCAAGGCGCCAAAGGCTGAATATAAATGCTGAACGGTTTCAAAACAAGTGGGGGATGATTTACCCTTTTAGAACATACCACAGAGCCAACAACCATTACCAAACAAATCAACTAAATAATGCATGATAAAAGCTAAGACAAATCAACCGTTTGTTTTATCATAACCCAACCAAAATTACAATAGTGGAAACCAACACTAAATCAGAGTAAATAGCAGAAAGACAAACTGAAAGACCACAAGTCGACAACCCAACTCCATGCTCCACAAGCTCTAAGCTCCAACATCATGAACCAGCCCAAGCATCATGAAGTGGTGCTATAAACATGTGACACTTTACCTTTTCCAACATCCCGGTATATGACATTTGTAAAAGCACCAACATGCCAAAGCAGGAGGGTGAGTAATGAAACTCAGTAGGTTTTCCCCGATGACTTCCCAACCCATGCCTCTAGGATAAAACATGTTAGCACATTTATATAAAACAATTTATATAAAACAATTTATATAAAACAATTTCAAAATAGTTAACAGTATATCAAGTTCCAAGCCTAACCAATTTCCAACAAAACCATCTTTCTCAAGAAAAGAAACCAAGCAATGTTTCCAATAAATTCACATTTCCATTTCACAAATCCCTTTTTGGCACACCCAACCATTTCACAACCCGTGAAATCAACCTTTGATGATTCGTTATGACAGTTCCAAACTCATGAGCGGTCTCTCTTCAATCTACCAAGTCGTCACAAGGTAATTTTTCCCCATGTTCCATTACACTTTTGGCACCAAGTACAAGGTCATATTTCAACCAAGCCTCGTAAATGCAATATGAACGCACATGCCCAGTACGCCCAAAAACCACACTATTTCAGCCATGCCAAAACCATTTCAATAAAACAGCCCTTTTATTGAAAACCTTTTTCCCGCAAACCATTCCCAAATCCAGAAAATCCATATTTTAAAATCACCATTTTAAAATCAAGAAACCAAAACACTTTTCACAAACCATTCTTTCAATTGCCACAATTCCACCAAAACCCATAAATCATCACTAAAGAATATTTATAACATGCTTTACACCACAATTTCACAATTAAAACCAAGAAATTTAATCAATTTGAACTAAGCCTTCAAGTTATAAGATAGAGGAATCAAGAGTGAAGCCACCTACCTCAACACATTAGGTGAAACCAAGCAACGGACGAAGAATGCTCAAGAATACCGGGTCGATTCTCCAAAAAACCCTCCTTAGATCTCTTAACCTAACACAACCAAGACCAAAGATCATCATATTTGGCATCCAAAAACTTAGATGTACCCATAACGGGCGTAGATCTAAGAAACTGAGAGAAGATGAGAAGTATATCTAAGTAGATCTAAGAATCCGGTCAAAAACGATCACATACCTCAAGAATCCGGCTTTGATTCACCAAGGGAAGCCTTTGGATCACCTCCGGAATGATGGGAGAACCTTCCTTGACCTTTAGATAACCAAAATCCAGATTTAGGTCTGCTTAGAATCTTAAATGAGTTATTTAGAGGCAAAAACGCATTACATCCACAATTTAAGGATCTAATTTAAGTTCTCGCACGGTTAGTTCAAACGGTTTGACAAATTGTGCACTAATCGTGCATTAGCTACTGCCTCGGCCACCGTTCTCGCATGGTTTGGCTGCACGGTTAGACAAAAAGTGCACCGACTGTGCAAAAGCCACTGCCTCCAAGACCCACTGTGCACAGTTTGGCCGCAAGGTTTAGAAAAATTGTGCGCCTCCCGTGCGACTTCTCCTTTACCTCAAAAACATCATTCCAAGTTCTCCCGACTCTCCCATTCAACACCCTTAACTTTAAAACCATGAAAATCATCTAGTAAGGGTTATATACTAGAAACCGAGGGTACTACATATTAATTCATTGGAAATTTTATTCACATAACTTTCAAAGAATGATCAAGATTCCTGGTTCATCCACATTTCACTTCATAAGATTTTTTCACCAGTAATTTCATGTAATGAAGAACATCAAGTGAGTTAACTCACTTTTGGAACATTCAATGAAATACCCTCCAGTTACATGGATGCAAAATAAGGTTTTGAGTGGATGAATCCACTTATAGGGTACCTCCGATTTGGAACTCCACATTCTGACTAACTATATAATAATAAATTCTACCGATAAATTGTGAATTTTATCATCCATGATTACCCCAACTCAAAGTAGATCCTCTTTTGGTGAAGCTTTTATATAATTTTTCTCTATTTGTTATAGGGGATGTAAATCCATCTTGTTTTGATGGAGTTCCATAATAGGTCATGTGGGGTTCATCTATCAGGATTGAATATCTCATAGTGGATCAAAAAATTGGGATACATTTGTCCCACCATGGTTTGTGATAATATGTAATTCACCAAGATGTTTCACACATCCTAGGTTCATGACTAATTTGTGCATAAACCACTAGAGCTTATCCATTCCACTATGTATTCATGGTACTTTTCTATATAAGGATTGGATGTCATGGTTCCCTCTCCACCGGTAGTATAATGATGGTGTTGGTACATCCTTATTGCCACTAAAAAATTTTCAATGTGGGATGAGTTCATTACTCTGAAGGAGATGAAGACTAATTCCATGATTAAGTTCATGAAGTCCAACATCATCCATCAGTATAGGGTACCTCACATCATTCTTATGAAAAAATATATTAACTTCTGAGAGGATAATCTAAATAATTTATACACCAAATACAAAATCTGATCTAACCAAAATTATCTTTATCATGCAATAGAAAATGTATAGATCAAGGAATTTAGGAAGACATGCTCAATAATTTTGTAGAATATGGAGGATTAAAATAAGAAGAGATAGACATATAGTATCTTGAATAAACTATGGTAATATCATATGACTACTAAAGGTTTCACATAGGTGACTCATTGTTTATTTGTTTATTGAATAGATGTAGAGTTTCAAATTGAAGTATAATTTCTATTTCTATGTATAGATTTTAGTAATCATTTGACACCAAAAAAGGCCTTAGGTTCTTCTAGACAAGTTGGGAGCCTTGGATTGGAATAGGAATCAAGAATTACATAACCTTGAGGTATATTACAATTATGTGGCATGATCATTCAAAAAAAATTCTTCCATCATTCCTTGATCTAAAGTATCTTGGTTATGTATATTATAATACCAATGATACATTTAAGGAAACCACTTAATGTTTAAATCAAATGGGAAATCCCCTTAAACATCCAAACACTTTATTCCAATATTTAATACTAATTTCTCATCATGAAAAGGGAGAAAAAATACCTCCCACTAATGAAATGTTCCCCAAGAATTACTTTTCATGAACAACACACCAGCTAAAAAGCCCAATATATGTGATTTTAAACTATATAACACTTCATCCTTACAATATGATGCAAATCTACATGTCCATGGACTTGATTGAAAAAACATAAAATTTATACCTTTAAGTCCATGATATAAGACTTTAAACTACATATCCTAACATCCTTGATATGTGATTTAAAAATTCATTTCATTTCACCCTTATCGTAATATGTTAAACTATGTGATTAATATCTGGATTATATAATGTTAAACTTTGAAAACCTTGGACCTAGATGTATGAATATAAAATTTGCATCCAACGTCAATTTTTATGACACTTAAAGTATATAATGGGCTTGTTTTCTTTAACCAAAGAGATAACCTATACATTAGTGTCAGTATCCTACTTTTCCATCCCCCTAGAATTTAAAGTGGCATGATCCCCATCTCTTTAAAAACATATTGACATCTGTATCCCCCATATGAAGCCCATGTGAAAATATCAAACAAACATCCTCTTTGTCATTTTCTTTATGAAATTCTTTAATTTATTTTTGTTTTTCTTGTTCACTTAAAATAAAGATAAAGATTTCAAAAAAAATCGCCTAAGTCAAATATTCACACAGTTCCCACCACATTGAAACATGAGTCCACTCTCCATGAAATTAAACTTCTCAAAACAATTCCTCATCACATGAAAATAAACTTCATGGAAAATAGTCCTAGTTGAAATACTTTAAACTATAAATTATATCATCCTCGTTTTATAACATTAAAATACATTAATATGGTACCTATTGTATGGAATTAAGATGGACTAACATAGGTCCAAGCTGTATAACCTTAAACAATATATAAAATGGCTTTCTATACAATGTTTAAAATATATAATTATCTCATTGTCCTTACTCGAGAGAAAAACACATTTTGTTAGAACCAAAATCTCATTGATAGATTCACATCAAGAACTATGTATAGATTAATTCCTATATCTTAGGATATTTATTTATTGTTTTATGTATTATCCTAGGCATATATACCCTTACCATATCTTCACCTCATTTTTTGGATCAATACCCTACTATTTAATTTGTTTTCATCACCTAAAATTGAGAATATTCACCTTGTAGGATATGCTTTTGAGTCTAAATTAGTGATACAACCATTAAAATATCTCAAATTCTTGATGGAACATTACGTAGAGTGATTAAGGATACCTAAAATCCCATTCATCTCACCTTAACACTTCATGTCTTCCACATTTTAATTACCCAATAGTCTTTCATGTCCTAATGGGGTCCCATATGGTTATACTAAAACACTCTAAATTCCAACCTCACATCATGGGTAAACACCCTAGAGGATTCATTAAAATAAAAATGATATTTATTGTGCTTGGAATACATGTTAAATTATTATGACTAATGTGTTTTACCCATCCATGAAGACATGGTAATGGAGCCAATATTTCAAATACTTGTTCAGCAATCATCCTTAACTAATTTTCCCCCATTTTTCATTGATATCATGAAAGCCTCAATTTAATTCCTACCCACCCATCTATTTTCTAGTGTAATTTAATGGAAAGTGAAATTATCATTTCATTAATTCATTCACATTTATTAATCAAGCTAACCAATTAATGGTTACCCCATTCGACCTCTTTGGGGCATCTCCACTTTAGTGGATGACATGTATTTACAAATTTATATTGTTGTTTCCTAATGAACACTATCATGTAACATGGTGATCATATTTCAATGCCTTGTTTCCCACACTGAGCATGATCAACATTTTCTTAGAGTTTTTTATAGAATACTTCTTGACCAGATCAAGGAACACTGGGAAAGGGATGTCATAGTCATGTTAACATGACTTTTAAATAATGCATTTTTCCTTAGGATGATATCCCGTACTATCATGTGGATTCCTGGTTAACATTATATTTTCCCTTAGACACTTTCTATCTAGACCACCACCCCAGTTGATCATGTTTTTCTAACCATAAACCTAAATAAGAATATTTTATTTCCTCATTATATGTTGTTAAATTGAATGGTATCCATTCATACAATGTGAAGTTAAACTACATTTTCATCATCATATAATATGATTAAACTTCAAGGTATATTCCTAATTTAAATGACATAAAACTATAGGATTATTTGAATTATCACTTTAGAGGATTCCCTACATTTTTATTAGAAAATTGGTCAAGAACTATTCCACACTTTAATTAAACTACGTGTGTATCAATTCAAATTCTATAGGATATATACTGATGCTTGAAACTTAAATCACCGGCCTAGTCACAAGTCTCCAACTACCTACACCTCACCTCAAACCAGATTCTCTCATAATTTTCCCATGTCCCTCAAGATTCATGGTTTTGTTACATCTTATAATGGATGTTCTATGTTTATGTCTAGTTAAACAGCCTTTTGGATATATCCTAATGAATATAAACTATATGGATCTCATTATGAGGATATTATGTAGATTCATGCCTATTTGGGTACCCTTTTATGTATGTTTTCATTACCTATCATGCTAAAAAAATCACCTCACCATTTTTTCTTCTTGGTCTGAAATGTATAACCATAAAATTTTGTGAGGCCTATTACATCCTTAACATAAAATTTTGAACTACATATTAAATATCCTGGTTATATAATGCTAAAATACAATATATTTTTTCTTAACTGGATGACCTCAAATAGTGTAGATAACATATTTTTGTGTGACAATTTAAACTACCAAACTCTTTCACCATCCTGGATCGAGAGGAATTACCCCACCTTTGGTGGTAGTATCCTATTGCACTACATATATGAACTATATATGTATTCATTATAATTATATGGTATATATAGTGGTTCCTATATCACCTATTATAGGCCACACCACAATTACCCCTATTCGATTCTCATTTTCCTCACCTTGTATTGATGAACAATACCCCTAAATCAAGTTTATTTCTCCTGCTTGACCCTAAGAAGACACCCCTCTAATAGGTTGGTTTGACACTCAATTGTACCAGTCTGCCACAAAATATTCTCAATGTGTGGTTTAATAATAGTTAGAGTTTTGTAATCTACTAAAACATCCTTTCAATCCATCGTTACACTTTGGTTCTTCCCATATTTGGATCCCGGTCATCCTCTACATCCAAATGAGTTCCCCTGTGGTAACTCCACAATATATAAAAGGCCTTACACTCATAGAGGGAACATTCCCTAGAAAACTCTTAGAATCAACAAGTTAGTCCTCATGTTTTGAGGACATGGTAAGTGGTCAACCCTCATGTTTCATGACCTAATTCATGAAAGTGTGATGGGTGTTTTAAATACATGTACAATGATCATCCTCAACGCTCTTTTCACTCGCCTTTTTTATTAAAATATCATAGGCCATTTCTTAATTACTCTATATCTCATTTTTTGGAGTAATTCAATTTCCCCAATGTTATCTCAATCATGCATTAAAACAAATAATTCAAGAAAACATAAATTTTAGGGTTTTACCATGAACATCTTACCCTTTCATTGGGATGATTCTAATGGGTTTTCACTTATTAAAAAACCAGCCCTTTAACCCCTGTTATTCACTCTTATATAATATGTGTTATCTCTTTATAATCATTATTTTCTATACAGGTCAGAGATCATGTGGTCCTAGGGGTTTTGATAAATTATTTCCCCATTATTTTGAGTCACACCATGCTCTATGGTAATGATCCCCCTCTTAGTCCTAGAAAAGTTAATTTTAAATGTACAACCTCACTTGACCCCTTTTGAGGCCATATATACTATTTATATCCTCTCCAATTTACATTGATTTTTTTCTTTTCTAAATTCAATATAGACCACCACTCAAACTATATAAGTTCTATGACCATAAACAGTGTACCACCTTTCTTGAGGTTTCTTATGTCAGCATTGGTACAAACACCCGCATTATGGGGTTTTTCTCACCACTTTTTCTATAAAGAAAACCTTGATACTATGATCTAAATATCATGAACTTAAATTTTGTGTTCGTATCTATGATATATTCTTATAGAGTGTCAGGACCCCTTGGTCCTCAATTCATGTCGTTAATTATTTTTCATTACATGGTACACAGACCGTTCCACCTGTTCAGTCAAATATATATGATCTTCAAATTTATTAAACTTATTATCAACTTTGCCAAATGATGTTAAACTATGGTTTTAATGTCATTATTATGGAATAGTCCTCATAACATAACTTTAAAATTCATGATATTCAGAATCTTTTCCTAAGATGATGTCTCTCACATTATTGGCGACACAACAAATTCCATCCCATAGGATACATAGTGATTCTTGGACATCCTCTCTTAGAGCCAACCATAGGTTCCAAATAAACTCTTACATACCTTGTTTTTTACATATATTTATCAAGTTTCATTTACCCTTATGTACATTGAGGTGATTCAACCCTCTTAGTCTATTCACCAAGGCCCTAAATTGTGTGCATTTACCTCTCATGCCATCTACACTGGTATTGGGACCTCTATATCATATCGGTTCTAGATTAACATGGTGTTTCAAATACTATAACCTACATCTATTAGGATTTTTTCCTTCCAATTCACCAAATCCCCCATTCCTTTCTCTCTCCTTCTATACATTAGTTAGATCTATGAAAGAATTTATGTATCCTCTAAAACTATGAGTGGATCGATTCAAACCCTATAGGATAAATATTGATGCCTATATCTCCAAGTTTGATCACATCTAATTTCTTCTCATCACCCCAAAACATCAATATTATTAACACTTATTCATCGTATATCACTTTCTCTTTACATTTCCTGGTGGTATTGCACTCGTATGAGAGTTTTTAAGTCTTATGAACCTAAAATACATATCTACTTCATTGAACACATCATGAACATAAACTGTTTGTATTAACTTAGTCAAATAATCATGACCTTAAACTATGTTCACCCCTCCTCATGGTTGTTTATGATAGCATATGGGTCCTCCAATCAATTCTCTGATACCTCACCCTATTTTACATTGGAATAATATAACTCATTCCAAGATCCATAATTCTAAACAGGTGCCACAATATCGTGAAATGTAAAACTATAAACCTTTACAGCCTTTAGGTAAAATCTAAATGACCTTAAAGCCTATCCCACAACATTTTAGGTGGAATGACTTTAATCATATCCATGATATATATGAAAATTCTTATCTGACCAAAATCTCATAAAGGGTTATCTAAGAAAAATTCAATCCTCTACTCCCCAAGTCACCCTCTTTTATTTATTGGAAAAAAGTTAAAGTGCAAATATAAATGTAAAAAATCCATATATTCTTACAATAAAACATCATCAAAATCATTTCTATGTTAATAGGATCCACTAGTATGATAAAATGTTAAAGTGAATATAACACCCTTTAACTTTTCACTCATAGTTTTTTGAATTAAGACTAAATAAAATATCATCATGGATGTATTATTTCAATCTACCTAGCATGGGTCCAGGTCATATGACCATAAAAGACACACCAATTAGTTTTGATAAGTATTCCCATATATTACATGAGACCCATATAATCCATTTATACCATAATTTTGCATTCCAATTAATGTTATGTTTCTTTACACAATGTAGAAAAATAGTTTCCCAACTTAAGTCCAAGCATCCTGACCTTAAATTGTATACCTTTTCCCCTTGAGATTTTCGATATTGGTGGTGAGATATCTAATTCATATCATTTTTTGTTTCATTGATAGTTATCTTACATAACATTTCCTTCATTTTTTTGGGTTCAAGATTGAGGACCTCGAACTAGTAACAACTTTTGGTCCAATATCGATGAATCTAAACTAACAACACATTATAGACTAAGA
Source organism: Viscum album (assembly GCA_963277665.1). Classification (NCBI taxonomy): domain Eukaryota; kingdom Viridiplantae; phylum Streptophyta; class Magnoliopsida; order Santalales; family Viscaceae; genus Viscum; species Viscum album. Next base: position 685,921,861 of record OY728119.1, on the reverse strand, counting down.
TATATTAACTCAAACTCTACATCATTTGGGACAAACCCAATCCTTTACATGGAATATTCAAAACATATAATGAATTATTTGATGGTTTATAACTCCATAATTCTTTGTTCATCCCATTAATATTTCCAATACATGATAATGTGTCCCCATGGTTCATGGACATCCCTTTAAGTGTTTTTATCTTCTCCACACATTGTGTATCTGTTGAATAAATTACCCTATTAACCTATAATTTATAAATAAAATCCCCTAAAATGAGGGAACAATTATAAAAAGTACCACATTCCTTCTAGGTGTAAGATTGGTATAGAGTAAGAGGTTTCCAACCTCTGATACCAATTGTAGGATCGAAATAGTGATGTAGATGCTCAATATACAAGAGGGGGGTGAATTGTATAGTTTAAAAATTCCTTTTGAACCTTTAAAGCTAGTTAAGAATAACTATGTTTTCCTTAAGAAAAGGAAAAGGCTAAGTTTAACAAAGTTAAACTAAGGAAATTCACAACACCTTTAACACCGAATGCAAACTAGGAAAGAGATTCCGAATGAGGGTTCCGGAAATATGGTTCCGGAAATTGAATCTTAACAAATGATTAAAATATGAGATTCTACCTTAAAGCGTATAGAATCTAAATGAAAAAGAGTACAAATAAGGAAGTATAAGAAAGTTATACTTTCCTTATAATACAAAATGCAGCGGAATAGAAACAAGTAGTAAAACTACTAGTAACAAGATATAAGTCTTTTAACCCAAAGAGAAGGGTATCCAACAACCTTGGATAAAGGTCTCTTGATTTATACTTTCAAGCAAGTCTGTCTTACCCACACCAGGGTAAGCCCTCGATACGAAGATTGAAATCTCTGTCTTGCTATCCCCGCAAGACCTCAACTTCAAGGTAGTTGGCAACCTCTGTCTTCCTCAGCAAGAAAGCCCTCGAACATTAAGGTAGTCAGCACCTCTGTCTTCCTATCCCCGGAAGCCCTCGAATGTAATCACCAACATTCGGAGTCGCACGAAGCATTGAGAGTTAATAAGAGCCTCTCTCTCTAAAAATCACTTCAAGCAAATTTGTCATCCTTTCAGCACTTTCTTGGTCATCAGCTACTAGCAGCGTCGCGCTCTTTCAAATGAGCTCCTATTTATAGGTAAGGTCGGATCCTTCTCCAACGGTCATATTTTCCTTAAAGATCGGAGGGACCTGTACACGTGTCACTTAGACAACGGTTAGTTTATAACAAAACAGACGACATCATTTTATAACAAAACAAATGTAACAGAATGTACGACATCGTTTTAAACTCTAACATAAAAGTTCAGAATGAAAAACTCGGAGTGAAGGGTTGGAAGGTAAGGAACAATAATAAATAATAGACAAATTTTAGAAGTGTAAGCAATATAAAAGTTCGAAGTCTAACAAAGATATTTTTTTCGAAGTCTGAATTAATTCAGAGTGTATAAAACAAGGATACTCAAATTCTGTTTAATAGGTGAATTCGGAATTAGAATTCAGAAAAGGAATTCGTCATCAGAAATCGTAATGAGAATTCATCATCAGGATTCGTAATGAGAATTCGTCATCAGAATTCATAATGATAATTCATCATCAGAATTCGTAATGAGAATTCATCATCAGAATTCGTAATGAGAATTCATCATCAGAATTCGTAATGAGAATTCATCATCAGAATTCGTAATGAGAATTCTTCATCAGAATTCGTAATGAGAATTCTTCATCGGAATTCATAATGAGAATTCATCATCAGAATTCGTAATGAGAATTCATCATCAGAATTCGTAATGAGAATTCATCATCAGAATTCGTAATGAGAATTCGTCATTAGAATTCGTAATGAGAATTCATCATCAGAATTCGTAATGAGAATTCTTCATCAGAATTCGTAATGAGAATTCTTCATTGGAATTCGTAATGAGAATTCTTCTTCAGAATTTGTATCCTGAATCTGGAATAGAACTTAGTCAGAGTTCATATCCGAAATTCGGAATGAAACTTCCTTATAGTTCTTGTCCAGAATCCGAACCTTAAAACAGAATGCTTTATATCAAAGTTTCAACGATTCTGAGAAAATGAATCCGAATCTCATACTTAAGAAAAATATGGATGAAAATATGATAAGGATAATTTTTCTTATAAAAGTGATTTTCCTTAAGAAAGCAATTTTCCTTATAAAAGCAATTTTCCTTAAGAAAGCAATTTTCCTTAAGATAAGGAGTTTGTGATTTTCAAAACAAGAAGGAATAGAAAAGTCATAAGGAAAACCTTATTGACTCAACAATCTCCCCCTTTTTCGAAATCACAAACATCCTTACGAAAAAAGAAATTCTAAGAAGAGAGAAAAACATTAAGGCTTATCTCCCTTTGCTTTAAGGATATTGATGAATACGACTAACTCCCCCTTAGGCTTTGAAACTCTAAAGATCATATTCAGATTTCCGGAGTGATAAATAAGAATGTCTTCTTTAATGAAAAAGCTCCCCCTTAATTTCTTCTCCCCCTTTGATAAACTCTTATTAGAGTTATTCTTTTTATTAAGGATCTTTTCCTTCTCCCCCTTTGTGATTTTCAAAAAGAATTGGAGAGAATGTAAAAAAATAACAAAGTACCTGAAATATTAGTAATGACAACAAAAGAAATGACAAGCACAACTTTCATTAAATTTGAAATCTCAGAAATAAAGAAATACAACAAAAAGATCGGATTAGGTTATTTCGGATCTTTTTCCTTTGACATGAGCCCCTTTAGAATAGTCTTGATCTTCTTCAGGTCTTTATGATCTTCTTCAGCTTGCTTCTCTAAGACAACTATTCTTGTGGACTGAGCTTCAATTTTTTCTTCCTGGGCTTTCAGCTTTTCTTCCTGAGCTTTGATTTTCTCTTCCTGAGCCTTCATCCTTTCTTCAAAATCGATCCGATGATCCCTTTCAAACTTCCTGTTTTGAGAAATGGAATTGAGCTTCCCATTCAGATCTCTCACTTCTTGAATCCGGAAGTTCTTTTCTTCTGTCAGCTTCTCTTCAAAGGATGCAGTTAACTCATTTATCTTCTTGTCCTCGGTCTCAAAGGCATCTTTAACATTGTCTTGAAACTCATCGAGCAACCTCATCTCTTCCACAGTCTTCTTCGACCAATTTTTCATCCTCTTGCAAGATTTTCTATGAGCTTCGTAAACAACAAAGAAGGTTTTGAACTGAACTTCAATCTCAACACATTTGTCCATAACCATAGATACAGAGTCATTTTTCTAATTCAACGCATGTTGGAGCATCTGACATCTAGAGTCAATACTTGATAAGGTCAGAAGGGTTCCCACCAACTTCTTCAAAGATTGAACAACAAAGTCATGCCCTGTAACGCCCCGACCCCAGCTACCCAGAGTCGGTGCATTATTACATAACATTGGCATGATCACAAGAAAGATCAAATCCCGAAAGACCGATTGGTTTAGTAGCCTTGGAAACACTAGATATAATCATAAAGTTTTACATTACATTTCAAAGTGAAAAACTACTACAACAACAAAGTCTTCATATCCACACTATTAACCCCTCATAATATCCCTGCAAGTCATTCATAATTTACTTCTTCACTACCTGGGAAAAATAAAACATAGAAAAGGTGTGAGCTCAAATGCCCAGTAAGGATAACAATATAGCGGAACATTCAAAATAAGCATAAACATTTAAGGCAATGAATTACAAAAACAAAAGCCTTTCAAACATGAACTTTCAACATGGTATGGCATAAATAAAATGAAATAATGCCATTTACTTATTCACATGGATATTCTACTAATCGAATAATCAAATGCAAAAATCAATAACCATTTTCATAATGTTGGAATGCATAATGCTAGACTGTCATAACCACATAGTCAAGGCCTCGTGCCAAGACTACAAATAAGATTTTGTCAAGGCCTTGTGCCAAGACACTAGTTTGTCTCATGAGACCTACCGATGCATCGAGGAGCTATAGCGGGCTCCACCCGTCACTTATTAAGTCCAATGCATTCCCATATGAAAAGGTTTAAACATAACATAAACATTCGTATTAGAACTAGCATACGAAATGTCAATAATTTCACCATAAACTATGAATGGTATAAAAATAGCACATCCACAGTCAAACATATCACAAAACCTTCAATACAATATAGAAGTTTTGTATCATATTAAATCAACTTCAAATAATCTTAAAATCCATCAAAGGATGTTGACATAGATGAAATCAAAATTCTTTTTAAAGAAGTATCTCCTTTTATTTTGAAATCATTTAAGATCCATATAAAATAAAACATTTTCTTTGAAAATATTCTTATAAGCTTGTATGGGAAGCTTCGACGATTTTATAACGGCGGAAAATAACCGCACCCTCCGTATAAGTTAAAAAAAACATTCTTACCTCAATTCTGTCGAAAAGGTTAAAAAGGACCTTGTTTTGAAAACGACGGAAAGATTCCTTTATAAACCTCTTATAAAAAGTCAAACAAGGGTATAAATGACTTTAACCCATATTCTTGTAAATAGTAAAAATGTTTTGAAATACATTTCGAAGAAACATGGATGTGGATGATAAAGAGATCCCAGTAGATTATTACGTATAATACAACCTCGGATAATGAAGAGATTGTGAAATAACCCTTACCTTGTACTTTTCCTTGGTTGGGGTAGGTTAAACTCCTGTATAATAGTGAAATAATTGTTACTAAATTATACAAGAATCATATACATTAATATGATATCATATATGATCTTTTAATACTGATTTGATAATAATATCTTAAAATTATCGTCGTTTCGGGTGTTAACTTACTCATTTTCTTTTATATGTTTTGTTACATAAGCCATGTTTGTAAAGGATAAGTTGTATATTATTCAAATCCAGAATGGTATCAAGTCTTTGAACATCATTTTTAAATCATCAAATGATAATTATACTTGAATGGGTACGATGGAAAATGAATCTCATCGCGTTCGTGGAGACGGTAGTCCGTACGTACGCACGAACGCTACTTCCATTTAATTTTTATTTTAAAAGAATCGAATACCAATGATACATAGGTATATTACTATTCCAGTATAATATAATATTTTATACATGTTACTTAAGTTCATTAACACCATCCTTTATACGTTCCATGTGTGGTATGAACGAGTCATATCATTTTAAGGGGGCGGTAGTCTGCACTTCCTCAAATGAAATTATCGTATGTATATACAACATGAAACGAATAATGGTATGAAATAAAATGGAATTACAGAAGATTATATATAAAATATATATCATTAATATCATATTTAATTATAGTGCCATCATAATGGCCACCATGAGAGGCGGTAAGATGTATTTGAACAATAATCGTTTCGTGAGGCGTTAGTTTGCCATCCACAGAAACATTATGTTCATCGTCCATTAGATGGAGTTGTGTGTATGTGTAGTTTGAATCCATCTTATAACAACATCCTAGTATATTGAGGATACTGGTGTTGTTACAAAAGAAAGGAAATAAAAAGAGTTTGGGGGTTGGAGAAACAAAATAAATGAAAATAATTTAAGAGAAATCGTTACCTTTAATTTAGGTAACTCGCTTTGGTTGGAACCAAAGGACTTCTTGAAATGATTTATGCCTAAGGGAAAGCTTCAAGGAGGAGGAGAGGGATGTGGGGAGCTTAGTTGGGCAGAGTTTGGACGAGCCAAGTGGCTTGAGAGGTGTGAGGAATGAGTAGAAGTGGTCTCCTTTTATAAGGGAGAGGAGGGGATCTTTAGGAAAGTGTGAAAGTATTACTTTATAATATAATTATATTCGGTTTATAATAGTCCAAAAATCATTGAGGTCGAAGATAAGATGACTAATATTCTAAATAACATCAACCAATAATAATTGGACAGGTTTTAGATAATATTTTAATCATTATAATATTATTTATTTAAATGATTTATTAATGAGGTAAACATTGCATCATTATTGTGTCATTCATAATTTAAATTATTTGATGTCTAAAAATTATAAATAAAATATCATTATGTAGGAAATATTTTTAGCTTTATAATGAATATTTATAATCGAAAATCCAACATGTATAACCCTATGTAAAAATTGTTCTTCTAAAAGATGTAAGCTTATGCCATTTTTATTTTTATTTTAACTTTATTAATATAATGTGTCCCTACCACATACAAGTGGCTCCAAGGGGTCCCCAAATTGACCCAAGGATGCCCATGGTCGGGTATGTGTCCACCAATAAGGTTAGGACACGTTTTAGGGTAATTTTTTATTATTATAATATTATTTTTTAACCCTTATTTACCGGATTTACCCTTTAACCATGGTAAATAAAATATTTACCGCAGTAATTATTCAAAATGTGTAAAAATAAAAGTTACCTATTTACACAATTTGAACATCCTGATTCCAAATATGGAATCCATTTTCCTAAATTCAAAACACAGAAGTGGCAGAAATTAATTTAAAATTAATTCCCGCTGTCAAAACAAAAAGCGTGTTTTTAAGAGATAATAACTATCAAAAGATTGACACTTGTTTATGTTCGGTTTAATTGTATAATTATGTCCAATGACCAACATTATATTAATTGATAAAAATATATTCTAAATATACTTTAAAACCACTCAAATTAATAATTTATCACTATTAATTATTTTGATTAAAAAAGTTGTTTTTAATTAAAATTTAGTAATTTTCACTATTCATCAAAATATGAAAGTTATCCGAAAAGTACCAAAATTTCACCTTAGGCTAAATTCGATATTCCGAATCCAAAAATGAAGTCCATTTCAAAATATAAAATATATATTATATCAAAATTTAGGTATTACTATTCATAACGGCCAGTTTGATTGGTTGTGGTGTGTGTAAAAACTCGAAGTTGCGTACAACACACGCTACTGTTTTATTCAAAGGAAAGCGTACCGTGGAAGCTTGGGAAGTTTCATTTTAAATTTTTTGATGTCTCCATTTAGTCAAAAAGTTTAAAATATTGTATTTAAAAAGGTTTCACTATCAAAAGTTGATAAAAGTGCAATACTGAAAATGAATCTGTTCTTGCATTATGACTAAGAAACTCATAATATGGATTCTAAAATTATAAAGTTTAAAATTTAGTTAATACTATTCATGACCTCTTTTAATGGATTTTTTTTTGTACGTCATGGTGTGATTGAACTTGGTGTTGCGTGTAGTGAAAGTTATTGAATTATTTTGAAGAAATAACACACTATAAAATCTTGGGGTGTTACATTCTCCCCTCCTTCAATAAATTGCGTCCTCGCAATTTGAAATTGTTCTTCGAAAATAAAAGGTTGAAAATATAAAATATATTTGTGGGAAAACCCACATCAGAAATTGGGTTACTAAAATTTAGTCTTAATATGAGGAAAAGAGAAATGAAATGGTCACCACCAAATTATGATCTCGGTTAGGAGAACATTGGTGGCAATTAGAGACATATAATCGGAGTAAAAACGTAAATATTTATAGGTAGTGATTGAGGTCATCAATCACAAACAAGTATAAAATTGAGGTCCTTAAATTCATCAATCTATGATGAATTGAAATACCATCGGTTCAACAAAACATAGGGTATTAGGATAACACATTTTTGACATTTCAAAATATCCTAGTTGAAATCCCACATCGAAAAATGAATTAATGAGGCCTCTATTTAAAATAAAGAGTCGAAAGTATGTAGATTACCGAAAATAACACATACTAGGGTTCCATGTAGGAAAATATGGATATGGAAGAAAAATCTAACGATCAATTATCTGATGGAGAGTGGTAGAGAACATGGCTATAAAAAGGCCAACAATCCCAAAGCCATAAATTAGTGATGATTTAAGGTACCATCTAGGAAAACATTTTTGTTCAAAGTTGCTTTTCTTAATATTGAAGAATTTATTTATGAGATTGGCTAAGATCATAAGGAGATATACTTACTTTATAATTAGAGTTTTATCCATTAATAAATTTCTACCACAAACTCATCTTTCACTCTAAAAGATAATAGAATGTAAAAAAAATTCTATTTACACTATTCGTATAGGGTTCCAAAATAAACGAATTTATAATTCATCTACATGATCTTTTAATAAAAACTACATTATTTAATCCAGGACATCTCATGGTCCAGTGGTAGGTGATACACCCTTTTCGCCCTTCGGTTGCGGGTTCAAGTCTCGCAGCCTTGCCGGACGCGACGGGTTGCCGCCCGACCTCCGGGTTGTCCTTTTATGGCAATCCAAAATAATCCAAACTAGAACTATCCAAAATACTTCTGTCCAAACTCACAGTCTAACATTTATAAAGAAGGTAAACATAATATAGATCCTTTTTACCCCGTAATAGCATATGAATACCTTCATCATGTATTACCATATTCCTTATTGATTACATTCATGCTCCCTTATTCCATATAGAATGCTAGATATACTTCATCAATCCAAAAATGTTTTAAACCCCAACAATGATGGAATATACAAATCATTAATCAGTTCCAAGGTATTCAAGAATATCCAATACATTTTTTTCCAAAATAATCATGTATTATTCGAAAATCACTACCTCAGTATCAGAACTATATTATGGTTTATCATTCTCTCAACCATATATTTTCCAAAAAATTTATCCTGGTATTGAGTCACTTTTCTTTGTTCCACACAATCTCAAGTCCTTAATGAAATAGTACTGCAGTACAATCCTTATATACTCCATAATTATTATAACAAGTACATTGTTGATACCACACTCAATTGACATAATCAACATAAGAACTCTAATCATTCCTCTTCATCTGTGGTAGTATCATAACTTGATTATTATCCAATAGCATCATTTGCGTCATAGTCTGATGACTGGGACATAGGTTCGCGTAGTGTCCAAACTCCTTGCAAATGAAGCATTGTACATTTAAAACCATTTTCTTACCCTTGCAGTCACGTACTTTGTGCCCTTTTCCTCCACACTTATAACAAACTCCCATTCCTTTCAGGCAAGTTCCAGGGTGTTTCTTTCCACAGTTACCACATATGGGAAAATTCTTCTCTTCCCTCTTCCTTTTATCCATCTTTCTCTCTTCCATCCTTTTCTTCTCTTGCTTCCCTTCAAAGCCATAGGACTCAGTAAACTCTTTACATGTCTTATCAAAACATGATATTATTTCTTCATATGATGATAATACATGGGAGACTATTTCTCTTATAAATTCTAGCTTAAGACCATGAAAGATATGATCCTTCCTTCTCTTTGAATCATGTGTATTTCTGGAGTTCTCATTCCTTCTACTGGGCGCCATTTCTATACCATGGCATAAACTAGATCAGTTTATGAATCAAAACACATAATCCCATACTTATAAAACACTTAACATAAATTGAACTATTTATGGATATAATCCATAATCATAAAAATGTTTTCTTTGAGGAAGTATATACTCATAAACCCTTCATAATGATTTGTAAAGAAAATGAGAGTTATCCTAAGCATATCCCCGGGAGTGTCGTAACCAAGAGTGCAGCAAGGCCCGTTGTCGTGCACCAGTTCCCGTTCGAGTCTAGCTCAAAGCGGTGTTTTCGGGTTTTACCCCTAGGTACATCTGTGCCAGAGCCGCCTCTACCTGCTCGTATCCAAACAGGGATGTATTGCTCGGAAAACTCACAAAATCTCTACAATACCAAAATTCTAGGAAGTTCTTCTATACTAATCCTCAAAGTTCATCTTAGGTATACGTGCTCTAATCAGAGTTTATCTAAATCTAGCTTCCAAGGTTTGTACTAAACTTCCTCTGATACCAACTGTAACGCCCCGACCCCAGCTACCCAGAGTCGGTGCATTATTACATAACATTGGCATGATCACAAGAAAGATCAAATCCCGAAAGACCGATTGGTTTAGTAGCCTTGGAAACACTAGATATAATCATAAAGTTTTACATTACATTTCAATGTGAAAAACTACTACAACAACAAAGTCTTCATATCCACACTATTAACCCCTCATAATATCCCTGCAAGTCATTCATAATTTACTTCTTCACTACCTGGGAAAAATAAAACATAGAAAAGGGGTGAGCTCAAATGCCCAGTAAGGATAACAATATAGCGGAACATTCAAAATAAGCATAAACATTTAAGGCAATGAATTACAAAAACAAAAGCCTTTCAAACATGAACTTTCAACATGGTATGGCATAAATAAAATGAAATAATGCCATTTACTTATTCACATGGATATTCTACTAATCGAATAATCAAATGCAAAAATCAATAACCATTTTCATAATGTTGGAATGCATAATGCCAGACTGTCATAACCACATAGTCAAGGCCTCGTGCCAAGACTACAAATAAGATTTTGTCAAGGCCTTGTGCCAAGACACTAGTTTGTCTCATGAGACCTACCGATGCATCGAGGAGCTATAGCGGGCTCCACCCGTCACTTATTAAGTCCAATGCATTCCCATATGAAAAGGTTTAAACATAACATAAACATTCGTATTAGAACTAGCATACGAAATGTCAATAATTTCACCATAAACTATGAATGGTATAAAAATAGCACATCCACAGTCAAACATATCACAAAACCTTCAATACAATATAGAAGTTTTGTATCATATTAAATCAACTTCAAATAATCTTAAAATCCATCAAAGGATGTTGACATAGATGAAATCAAAATTCTTTTTAAAGAAGTATCTCCTTTTATTTTGAAATCATTTAAGATCCATATAAAATAAAACATTTTCTTTGAAAATATTCTTATAAGCTTGTATGGGAAGCTTCGACGATTTTATAACGGCGGAAAATAACCGCACCCGCCGTATAAGTTAAAAAAACATTCTTACCTCAATTCCGTCGAAAAGGTTAAAAAGGACCGTGTTTTGAAAACGACGGAAAGATTCCTTTATAAACCTCTTATAAAAAGTCAAACAAGGGTATAAATGACTTTAACCCATATTCTTGTAAATAGTAAAAATGTTTTGAAATACATTTCGAAGAAACATGGATGTGGATGATAAAGAGATCCCAGTAGATTATTACGTATAATACAACCTCGGATAATGAAGAGATTGTGAAATAACCCTTACCTTGTACTTTTCCTTGGTTGGGGTAGGTTAACCTCCTGTATAATAGTGAAATAATTGTTACTAAATTATACAAGAATCATATACATTAATATGATATCATATATGATCTTTTAATACTGATTTGATAATAATATCTTAAAATTATCGTCGTTTCGGGTGTTAACTTACTCATTTTCTTTTATATGTTTTGTTACATAAGCCATGTTTGTAAAGGATAAGTTGTATATTATTCAAATCCAGAATGGTATCAAGTCTTTAAACATCATTTTTAAATCATCAAATGATAATTATACTTGAATGGGTACGATGGAAAATGAATCTCATCGCGTTCGTGGAGACGGTAGTCCGTACGTACGCACGAACGCTACTTCCATTTAATTTTTATTTTAAAAGAATCGAATACCAATGATACATAGGTATATTACTATTCCAGTATAATATAATATTTTATACATGTTACTTAAGTTCATTAACACCATCCTTTATACGTTCCATGTGTGGTATGAACGAGTCATGTCATTTTAAGGGGGCGGTAGTCTGCACTTCCTCAAATGAAATTATCGTATGTATATACAACATGAAACGAATAATGGTATGAAATAAAATGGAATTACATAAGCTTATATATAAAATATATATCATTAATATCATATTTAATTATAGTGCCATCATAATGGCCACCATGAGAGGCGGTAAGATGTATTTGAACAATCATCGTTTCGTGAGGCGTTAGTTTGCCATCCACAGAAACATTATGTTCATCGTCCATTAGATGGAGTTGTGTGTATGTGTAGTTTGAATCCATCTTATAACAACATCCTAGTATATTTAGGATACTGGTGTTGTTACAAAAGAAAGGAAATAAAAAGAGTTTGGGGGTTGGAGAAACAAAATAAATGAAAATAATTTAAGAGAAATCGTTACCTTTAATTTAGGTAACTCGCTTTGGTTGGAACCAAAGGACTTCTTGAAATGATTTCTGCCTAAGGGAAAGCTTCAAGGAGGAGGAGAGGGATGTGGGGAGATTAGTTGGGCAGAGTTTGGACGAGCCAAGTGGCTTGAGAGGTGTGAGGAATGAGTAGAAGTGGTCTCCTTTTATAAGGGAGAGGAGGGGATCTTTAGGAAAGTGTGAAAGTATTACTTTATAATATAATTATATTCGGTTTATAATAGTCCAAAAATCATTGAGGTCGAAGATAAGATGACTAATATTCTAAATAACATCAACCAATAATAATTGGACAGGTTTTAGATAATATTTTAATCATTATAATATTATTTATTTAAATGATTTATTAATGAGGTAAACATTGCATCATTATTGTGTCATTCATAATTTAAATTATTTGATGTCTAAAAATTATAAATAAAATATCATTATGTAGGAAATCGTTTTAGCTTTATAATGAATATTTATAATCGAAAATCCAACATGTATAACCCTATGTAAAAATTGTTCTTCTAAAAGATGTAAGCTTATGCCATTTTTATTTTTATTTTAACTTTATTAATATAATGTGTCCCTACCACATACAAGTGGCTCCAAGGGGTCCCCAAATTGACCCAAGGATGCCCATGGTCGGGTATGTGTCCACCAATAAGGTTAGGACACGTTTTAGGGTAATTTTTTATTATTATAATATTATTTTTTAACCCTTATTTACCGGATTTACCCTTTAACCATGGTAAATAAAATATTTACCGCAGTAATTATTCAAAATGTGTAAAAATAAAAGTTACCTATTTACACAATTTGAACATCCTGATTCCAAATATGGAATCCATTTTCCTAAATTCAAAACACAGAAGTGGCAGAAATTAATTTAAAATTAATTCCCGCTGTCAAAACAAAAAGCGTGTTTTTAAGAGATAATAACTATCAAAAGATTGACACTTGTTTATGTTCGGTTTAATTGTATAATTATGTCAAATGACCAACATTATATTAATTGATAAAAATATATTCTAAATATACTTTAAAACCACTCAAATTAATAATTTATCACTATTAATTATTTTGATTAAAAAAGTTGTTTTTAATTAAAATTTAGTAATTTTCACTATTCATCAAAATATGAAAGTTATCCGAAAAGTACCAAAATTTCACCTTAGGCTAAATTCGATATTCCGAATCCAAAAATGAAGTCCATTTCAAAATATAAAATATATATTATATCAAAATTTAGGTATTACTATTCATAACGGCCAGTTTGATTGGTTGTGGTGTGTGTAAAAACTCGAAGTTGCGTACAACACACGCTACTGTTTTATTCAAAGGAAAGCGTACCGTGGAAGCTTGGGAAGTTTCATTTTAAATTTTTTGATGTCTCCATTTAGTCAAAAAGTTTAAAATATTGTATTTAAAAAGGTTTCACTATCAAAAGTTGATAAAAGTGCAATACTGAAAATGAATCTGTTCTTGCATTATGACTAAGAAACTCATAATATGGATTCTAAAATTATAAAGTTTAAAATTTAGTTAATACTATTCATGACCTCTTTTAAGGGCTTTTTTTTTGTACGTCATGGTGTGATTGAACTTGGTGTTGCGTGTAGTGAAAGTTATTGAATTATTTTGAAGAAATAACACACTATAAAATCTTGGGGTGTTACATTCTCCCCTCCTTCAATAAATTGCGTCCTCGCAATTTGAAATTGTTCTTCGAAAATAAAAGGTTGAAAATATAAAATATATTTGTGGGAAAACCCACATCGGAAATTGGGTTACTAAAATTTAGTCTTAATATGAGGAAAAGAGAAATGAAATGGTCACCACCAAATTATGATCTCGATTAGGAGAACATTGGTGGCAATTAGAGACATATAATCGGAGGAAAAACGTAAATATTTATAGGTAGTGATTGAGGTCATCAATCACAAACAAGTATAAAATTTAGGTCCTTAAATTCATCAATCTATGATGAATTGAAATACCATCGTTTCAACAAAACATAGGGTATTAGGATAACACATTTTTGACGTTTCAAAATATCCTAGTTGAAATCCCACATCGAAAAATGAATTAATGAGGCCTCTATTTAAAATAAAGAGTCGAAAGTATGAAGATTACCGAAAATAACACATACTAGGGTTCCATGTAGGAAAATATGGATATGGAAGAAAAATCTAACGATCAATTATCTGATGGAGAGTGGTAGAGAACATGGCTATAAAAAGGCCAACAATCCCAAAGCCATAAATTAGTGATGATTTAAGGTACCATCTAGGAAAACATTTTTGTTCAAAGTTGCTTTTCTTAATATTGAAGAATTTATTTATGAGATTGGCTAAGATCATAAGGAGATATACTTACTTTATAATTAGAGTTTTATCCATTAATAAATTTCTACCACAAACTCATCTTTCACTCTAAAAGATAATAGAATGTAAAAAAAATTCTATTTACACTATTCGTATAGGGTTCCAAAATAAACGAATTTATAATTCATCTACATGATCTTTTAATAAAAACTACATTATTTAATCCAGGACATCTCATGGTCCAGTGGTAGGTGATACACCCTTTTCGCCCTTCGGTTGCGGGTTCAAGTCTCGCAGCCTTGCCGGACGCGACGAGTTGCCGCCCGACCTCCGGGTTGTCCTTTTATGGCAATCCAAAATAATCCAAACTAGAACTATCCAAAATACTTCTGTCCAAACTCACAGTCTAACATTTATAAAGAAGGTAAACATAATATAGATCCTTTTTACCCCGTAATAGCATATGAATACCTTCATCATGTATTACCATATTCCTTATTGATTACATTCATGCTCCCTTATTCCATATAGAATGCTGGATATACTTCATCAATCCAAAAATGTTTTAAACCCCAACAATGATGGAATATACAAATCATTAATCAGTTCCAAGGTATTCAAGAATATCCAATACATTTTTTTCCAAAATAATCATGTATTATTCGAAAATCACTACCTCAGTATCAGAACTATATTATGGTTTATCATTCTCTCAACCATATATTTTCCAAAAAAATTATCCTGGTATTGAGTCACTTTTCTTTGTTCCACACAATCTCAAGTCCTTAATGAAATAGTACAGCAGTACAATCCTTATATACTCCATAATTATTATAACAAGTACATTGTTGATACCACACTCAATTGACATAATCAACATAAGAACTCTAATCATTCCTCTTCATCTGTGGTAGTATCATAACTTGATTATTATCCAATAGCATCATTTGCGTCATAGTCTGATGACTGGGACATAGGTTCGCGTAGTGTCCAAACTCCTTGCAAATGAAGCATTGTACATTTAAAACCATTTTCTTACCCTTGCAGTCACGTACTTTGTGCCCTTTTCCTCCACACTTATAACAAACTCCCATTCCTTTCAGGCAAGTTCCAGGGTGTTTATTTCCACAGTTACCACATATGGGAAAATTCTTCTTTTCCCTCTTCCTTTTATCCATCTTTCTCTCTTCCATCCTTTTCTTCTCTTGCTTCCCTTCAAAGCCATAGGACTCAGTAAACTCTTTACATATCTTATCAAAACATGATATTATTTCTTCATATGATGATAATACATGGGAGACTATTTCTCTTATAAATTCTAGCTTAAGACCATGAAAGATATGATCCTTCCTTCTCTTTGAATCATGTGTATTTCTGGAGTTCTCATTCCTTCTACTGGGCGCCATTTCTATACCATGGAATAAACTAGATCAGTTTATGAATCAAAACACATAATCCCATACTTATAAAACACTTAACATAAATTGAACTATTTATGGATATAATCCATAATCATAAAAATGTTTTCTTTGAGGAAGTATATACTCATAAACCCTTCATAATGATTTGTAAAGAAAATGAGAGTTATCCTAAGCATATCCCCCGGGAGTGTCGTAACCAAGAGTGCAGCAAGGCCCGTTGTCGTGCACCAGTTCCCGTTCGAGTCTAGCTCAAAGCGGTGTTTCCGGGTTTTACCCCTAGGTACATCTGTGCCAGAGCCGCCTCTACCTGCTCGTATCCAGACAGGGATGTATTGCTCGGAAAACTCACAAAATCTCTACAATACCAAAATTCTAGGAAGTTCTTCTATACTAATCCTCAAAGTTCATATTAGGTATACGTGCTCTAATCAGAGTTTATCTAAATCTAGCTTCCAAGGTTTGTACTAAACTTCCTCTGATACCAACTGTAACGCCCCGACCCCAGCTACCCAGAGTCGGTGCATTATTACATAACATTGGCATGATCACAAGAAAGATCAAATCCCGAAAGACCGATTGGTTTAGTAGCCTTGGAAACACTAGATATAATCATAAAGTTTTACATTACATTTCAAAGTGAAAAACTACTACAACAACAAAGTCTTCATATCCACACTATTAACCCCTCATAATATCCCTGCAAGTCATTCATAATTTACTTCTTCACTACCTGGGAAAAATAAAACATAGAAAAGGGGTGAGCTCAAATTCCCAGTAAGGATAACAATATAGCGGAACATTCAAAATAAGCATAAACATTTAAGGCAATGAATTACTAAAACAAAAGCCTTTCAAACATGAACTTTCAACATGGTATGGCATAAATAAAATGAAATAATGCCATTTACTTATTCACATGGATATTCTACTAATCGAATAATCAAATGCAAAAATCAATAACCATTTTCATAATGTTGGAATGCATAATGCCAGACTGTCATAACCACATAGTCAAGGCCTCGTGCCAAGACTACAAATAAGATTTTGTCAAGGCCTTGTGCCAAGACACTAGTTTGTCTCATGAGACCTACCGATGCATCGAGGAGCTATAGCGGGCTCCACCCGTCACTTATTAAGTCCAATTCATTCCCATATGAAAAGGTTTAAACATAACATAAACATTCGTATTAGAACTAGCATACGAAATGTCAATAATTTCACCATAAACTATGAATGGTATAAAAATAGCACATCCACAGTCAAACATATCACAAAACCTTCAATACAATATAGAAGTTTTGTATCATAATAAATCAACTTCAAATAATCTTAAAATCCATCAAAGGATGTTGACATAGATGAAATCAAAATTCTTTTTAAAGAAGTATCTCCTTTTATTTTGAAATCATTTAAGATCCATATAAAATAAAACATTTTCTTTGAAAATATTCTTATAAGCTTGTATGGGAAGCTTCGACGATTTTATAACGGCGGAAAATAACCGCACCCGCCGTATAAGTTAAAAAAAACATTCTTACCTCAATTCTGTCGAAAAGGTTAAAAAGGACCTTGTTTTGAAAACGACGGAAAGATTCCTTTATAAACCTCTTATAAAAAGTCAAACAAGGGTATAAATGACTTTAACCCATATTCTTGTAAATAGTAAAAATGTTTTGAAATACATTTCGAAGAAACATGGATGTGGATGATAAAGAGATCCCAGTAGATTATTACGTATAATACAACCTCGGATAATGAAGAGATTGTGAAATAACCCTTACCTTGTACTTTTCCTTGGTTGGGGTAGGTTAACCTCCTGTATAATAGTGAAATAATTGTTACTAAATTATACAAGAATCATATACATTAATATGATATCATATATGATCTTTTAATACTGATTTGATAATAATATCTTAAAATTATCGTCGTTTCGGGTGTTAACTTACTCATTTTCTTTTATATGTTTTGTTACATAAGCCATGTTTGTAAAGGATAAGTTGTATATTATTCAAATCCAGAATGGTATCAAGTCTTTAAACATCATTTTTAAATCATCAAATGATAATTATACTTGAATGGGTACGATGGAAAATGAATCTCATCGCGTTCGTGGAGACGGTAGTCCGTACGTACGCACGAACGCTACTTCCATTTAATTTTTATTTTAAAAGAATCGAATACAAATGATACATAGGTATATTACTATTCCAGTATAATATAATATTTTATACATGTTACTTAAGTTCATTAACACCATCCTTTATACGTTCCATGTGTGGTATGAACGAGTCATATCATTTTAAGGGGGCGGTAGTCTGCACTTCGTCAAATGAAATTATCGTATGTATATACAACATGAAACGAATAATGGTATGAAATAAAATGGAATTACAAAAGCTTATATATAAAATATATATCATTAATATCATATTTAATTATAGTGCCATCATAATGGCCACCATGAGAGGCGGTAAGATGTATTTGAACAATCATCGTTTCGTGAGGCGTTAGTTTGTCATCCACAGAAACATTATGTTCATCGTCCATTAGATGGAGTTGTGTGTATGTGTAGTTTGAATCCATCTTATAACAACATCCTAGTATATTGAGGATACTTTTGTTTTTACAAAAGAAAGGAAATAAAAAGAGTTTGGGGGTTGGAGAAACAAAATAAATGAAAATAATTTAAGAGAAATCGTTACCTTTAATTTAGGTAACTCGCTTTGGTTGGAACCAAAGGACTTCTTGAAATGATTTCTGCCTAAGGGAAAGCTTCAAGGAGGAGGAGAGGGATGTGGGGAGCTTAGTTGGGCAGAGTTTGGATGAGCCAAGTCGCTTGAGAGGTGTGAGGAATGAGTAGAAGTGGTCTCCTTTTATAAGGGAGAGGAGGGGATCTTTAGGAAAGTGTGAAAGTATTACTTTATAATATAATTATATTCGGTTTATAATAGTCCAAAAATCATTGAGGTCGAAGATAAGATGACTAATATTCTAAATAACATCAACCAATAATAATTGGACAGGTTTTAGATAATATTTTAATCATTATAATATTATTTATTTAAATGATTTATTAATGAGGTAAACATTGCATCATTATTGTGTCATTCATAATTTAAATTATTTGATGTCTAAAAATTATAAATAAAATATCATTATGTAGGAAATCTTTTTAGCTTTATAATGAATATTTATAATCGAAAATCCAACATGTATAACCCTATGTAAAAATTGTTCTTCTAAAAGATGTAAGCTTATGCCATTTTTATTTTTATTTTAACTTTATTAATATAATGTGTCCCTACCACATACAAGTGGCTCCAAGGGGTCCCCAAATTGACCCAAGGATGCCCATGGTCGGGTATGTGTCCACCAATAAGGTTAGGACACGTTTTAGGGTAATGTTTTATTATTATAATATTATTTTTTGACCCTTATTTACCGGATTTACCCTTTAACCATGGTAAATAAAATATTTACCGCAGTAATTATTCAAAATGTGTAAAAATAAAAGTTACCTATTTACACAATTTGAACATCCTGATTCCAAATATGGAATCAATTTTCCTAAATTCAAAACACAGAAGTGGCAGAAATTAATTTAAAATTAATTCACGCTGTCAAAACAAAAAGCGTGTTTTTAAGAGATAATAACTATCAAAAGATTGACACTTGTTTATGTTCGGTTTAATTGTATAATTATGTCCAATGACCAACATTATATTAATTGATAAAAATATATTCTAAATATACTTTAAAACCACTCAAATTAATAATTTATCACTATTAATTATTTTGATTAAAAAAGTTGTTTTTAATTAAAATTTAGTAATTTTCACTATTCATCAAAATATGAAAGTTATCCGAAAAGTACCAAAATTTCACCTTAGGCTAAATTCGATATTCCGAATCCAAAAATGAAGTCCATTTCAAAATATAAAATATATATTATATCAAAATTTAGGTATTACTATTCATAACGGCCAGTTTGATTGGTTGTGGTGTGTGTAAAAATTCGAAGTTGCGTACAACACACGCTACTGTTTTATTCAAAGGAAAGCGTACCGTGGAAGCTTGGGAAGTTTCATTTTAAATTTTTTGATGTCTCCATTTAGTCAAAAAGTTTAAAATATTGTATTTAAAAAGGTTTCACTATCAAAAGTTGATAAAACTGCAATACTGAAAATGAATCTGTTCTTGCATTATGACTAAGAAACTCATAATATGGATTCTAAAATTATAAAGTTTAAAATTTAGTTAATACTATTCATGACCTCTTTTAATGGCTTTTTTTGTACGTCATGGTGTGATTGAACTTGGTGTTGCGTGTAGTGAAAGTTATTGAATTATTTTGAAGAAATAACACACTATAAAATCTTGGGGTGTTACATGCCCCACTGAAGATGACTCCGAATCTGAAACGTTGCTTGGAGAAATTTCTTCTTCAATAAGTTCAAGCTTTCTCTTTGAAGAGCTACCAACTTCCTTCTTCTTCCTCACTTATGAGCTCGGAGTATCAACAAGAATTTGCTTTCCCTTGTCTTTTTCCGGAATTGAATCCTATTCTGGAGTTCTCTTCTCACTATCAGAAACTTGAACAACATTATCTTCTTCATCAGCGACTTCCTGAACACCAACCCCTACGATTTCCTTTTGAGAAAAATATAGTAAAAGATGTTCTTCTTCTCCATGATAAGAAACTTCTTATTCTCCTTTCTCTTCTTCTATTGCTAGAGTAACTAGCTTCGAAGATTCAGCTTCAGAATTTCGGAGTGATAAGTGTTCCGAAGGTGTCCCCTTGTAATCATCTACTTGTTTCAGCACATCTCCGGTTTGACCACTTCCTTCAGCACCCTCTTCTACTTGTTCCACTTGCTCAAATTGCTCTACTTCCTCAGTATTCTTAGCAACAGCTTCTTCCGGAGCTACAAGATTTCTTCCTGGAGTCTCAGGTAGAGATTCCAAGGAGAAAGATCTCAGAACTGGAATAGTTGCTGAAACCATTTCATTGAATTTCAACAAGGCCTGAGCTACCTCAGCCTCAGACATCTTCTTCTTGAGCTTCTTTTTCTTTGCTTGTTTTTCAAGCTCATCAGCAGTTTTCTCCTTCAAGGCCTTAGCCTCCACATGGTCTAATCCGAACTGCGGATCCCCTTCTTTCCTTTTCTCTTTATCAGCTCTCCACTTTGTAACAACCTCATCAGGATAGGATTTCTTCTTCTTAGGCTTTGGAGGTGCGGAATGGACTTCCTTAGACTTAGGATTCTCTGCTTGTACTTCCACTTCTTTCAGCTTTATCTTCCTTACTGGCTTAGATGATTCCGGTTCAGCAGCATTCGGAGCTGCTTCTTCTTGATTTTGAAAATTGAAGAATTCAGCAGTTTCCTTGTTGAAAGCCACATCCATCCTCTTCAGAGTACCATCGCTGACCAGCATGATCTTGCAAACTCTTGGCTTAGATTTGCAAGCCTCCTTGAAAGACTCAAGGCACCGAACAATTAACTTGGAGAGGATTGCTGGATACATAATAATCTGAGCTCTCAGATTTCCTTTCTTCAAATTTTCAATAGTAAGAAGAATATGCTTCATCAAGTTGAACTTCCTTAGATTTATCAGGAAATCTAAGATATAGATCTCACTTTTCTTCAAGCTATATTTATCACCTTTCCTCGGTACGATAAGTCCTTGCACCCATAACTCCAGAATCCGGAAATTTGTAGATAGACTTGCAATCTTCAGAGCCTTGTCATCAGCCAGTCCGAGGGTTCCTAATGCTTTTTCCTTGTCGAAGCTACCCTTAGAGTCTGGCAACACATGTGAAATAAACTCGGATTCTCCTTCATAAGACAGCCCTACCAAGCTTGCAGCCTTGGTGTGATAAATCTTGTAAGTCTTGCCATAAGACTTAAAAGAAAACTTCTCCCTATTATCTTCCTTAAAGAAGGAAACTGATTCATAAAACTCGACAAGTAAGTCTGAATATACTTCATCTTGGTTCCCAGTTTTTGATACCGCAACATCTTCCCAGCCATTCAACTTAATATTCTTTGAAATAATAGAATCGTAGTTGCTGAAGAAATCCGGATGGACTAACCTTTCTCTGTAAACTAACCATTGCGAAATAGGCTTAGTGGATGAAATTTTTTGAGATGCTAACTCCGCAGAAATTCGGATCTGAAGTCCTCTGAGAAGTTCAGAATGGAAAAGACTGAATTTTGGAACGTCCTTAAATCAGAGAGACAGAGATTCGGGACGCGAGAGCTTGAGAACGATGTGGGATGAGTATTTGGGTCCCCTTTATATAGGCAACGAGATGACGGTTCACATTCCACAGTTGATCTAACGGTTAGAATGAGCTGAGATCAGATCTGACGGTTGAAATCTTGAATCTGATCTTTTTGAGGTTTTTATTAAAACAAGGAATTAAGAAAACTATAATCCGAAAACATAATACAAGAAAATTCCAGCAAGCAAAATATGACTATGAAAAGTTAAGTAAGGTAATCATACCTTTCGGATTGGATTTGGATGATTATTCGTAATGGCAGATTTCGAAAAAAATTTACTATGAAAAATAAACTTAGTACGAAAAACTCATTACGGAAAACTCAGTACGAAAAACAAAATTAAGACAATAAATAGTACGAAGAACTTAGTACGAAAAATACATTACGAAGAATTTGGTATGAAAATTCCTTTATGAAACTTCTAGTACGAAATTTTCATTCCGGAAATTTTCAATACGAACACTTCCATTCCAGAAGTATTCTGTATGAGAATGTCCATTTTGGAAAATTTTAGTTCCAGAAGTTCCATTCCGGAAATCTTCATTCCGAAAAGTTTGAAAACAAAATTTTGAAAAACTTTGTTAAACAAACAATCAAATGTACTCCCCCTATGAAAAGGAGTTTATTACTGTAAGGAGACTTTTTCGACAGAAAGTTAATTAAGAAAGATTACCTTACGGTTATCATTCCTAACTTCTGTTTAATATATTCAAATCTATCAGAAGGCAAAGATTTTGTGAAAATATCAGCAAGTTGTTCTTGCGTTCCGATAAACTAAAGAATAATATCTCCTTTAGCATTGTCTCCGAAAGTTACCTTTCCTCCATTCGTTTTGATAATCTTTTCAAAAAAGCTTTTGTTATAAGTCATGTTCCGGGAACATCCACTATCCATGTACCATGTATTATTGCTGGTACTTTCTTTATGTTCCTGAAATCAAGAAGAAAATTAGACTTTCGGAATCCAAACATGTTTGGATCCGAGATTTCCAGACAATACAATTTTAGGAACCCACATCTTTTTAGAAAAGTAATCTTTGTGAAATCCTAGGGATTGGGTTTTGTTTAAGGAAAAATTCTTTTCCCAGTGACCACCACATTGACACTTGGTACAGAATGGGGCACTTTGAGGAACAAAATAATTGTTACTGAAAATAGGTTTTGCATGGGTATAACCAAATCCGGATTTATTTCTTAAAGGTCGTATTTGGGAATACATCTTATCAAAATTTTCCTTACCATGGGTAAAGTTTGATAAACACTTCTTTAAGGAAAAAATTTCGGACTTGAGTTTTACTACCAAGTTTTTATCCTCAAAATCATTAGTTTTAGAACTAGAGTTAGGATCGAAAACATTTTTCTTAGAAATTACTTTTTCTAATTCTCTAGAAAGTTTATTCTTCTCCGAACTTACTTCCTCAAGATTTTTTGAAATATTTTCAAAATCAGCATTTTTCTTATCAAGATCTTTAGAAAGATCTGATATCTCTTTTGTAAGAATAGAATTCCTAGAGTTTTCCTTATCAAGTTTCTTATTGAGTTTGGAATTCTCAATCTCAAGAAGTTTAGAAAATCTAGAGACTTCTTCATAAGTAGGTAAAGTATTTTCCTCATCAGAAGATGATTCATCATCAGAAGAGTTATAATACTTACTATCATTAGAGTTTAAAGAAACATTGGTCAATGATTCAGCATTTCGTACCTTATCCATAAGACAATGATTATCAATAGGTAATCTGGCTATAAGACCAAGATTCTTCTGTCCTGAAGATTCATAATCAGAAGATTCATCTGAAGAGTCACCACCACTGGAACTCCAGGTGTCATTAGATTTCAGAACTTTCTTAGCTTTAGCTTTATAATACTTCTTTCTGTTCCTGTCTGAATGTCTTTCCTTCCTTTCTTTCTTTTTGAGCATAGGGCAATCTGGTCTAATATGTCCAGCTCTCTTACATTCATAACAAGTAACTTCTCCATCTTTCTTATCTTTCCTTTCCTTTTTCTTATACTTAGATTGAAAATTTCTCTGTCCAGCTATCTTGTTCATCCTTCGAGCAAGATTGGCTAATTCATTTTCTGAGACTTCACTCTCACTAGATTCGGATTGGAAAATAACTTTCTTAGACTTGGATCTGGTTACTCTCTCAGGAGTCTTAACTTTCATCTAATTTGAAGTTGTAGTAAAAGCAACAGTACCATTTCTATTCTTCTTCTTGATGTTGTCAGCATCTCTCTTCATTCTTGTTTCATGTTGTAGAAGAGTTCCAAAAAACTCAACAAGAGTAATTTGAGTTACCTTCCTGTTCTCATCTATAGCTGTTCTCTTGGATTCCCATTCATTGGGCATAATGTCAATTATATTGTCCACAAGAGCTTCATCATCTAAACCTTTCTCTCCCATAGATTGTAGACTATTGATGATAGTCATAAATCTTTGTTGAACATTACAGATAGGTTCTCCATAAGGAAAATTGAAGCCATGATATTCAGCTCTAAGCATAGCTCTTCTAGTTTCAATCACTTTGGAAGTCCCAAAGTGTGTAACCTATAACTTCTTCCATATACAATTAGCTGCTTCACAAGAAGAAATTTGGCTATATATATTTCTGGTCATTGAACATAGTAAAGTGTTGCGTACCTTATAGTTGAGTTGATATTCTTGCTTTTCCTGGTTAGTAATGGTTCTAACTTCCTTGTCAGGAATTTTATAATCACCAGTAAGCATAACAAAGTTGTCTACTCCAGTATTGATAACAAAAGTCTTCATACGATCTCTCCAGTATTCATAGTCATTACCATCAAAGATTGGTGGTCTTTTCGGATTTAGATTGTCAATTGAACCAACATTAATTCCTACCATACTTAAAATAACTTTGCACAAAAACTTTTTAGTAGCAAAGAATCGTAATAACAAAGTTCGGAATGGAAAAAGTTCAGAATAGGAAAAATTTCGGAATGGGAAAATTTCGTAATGATAAAGTGAGCAAGAAAAACTTTTATGTGAGTACAAGTATTTCAGAGACCTCCTCTGATACCAAATGTAAGACTGGTATAGAGTAAGAGGTTTCCAACCTCTGATACCAATTGTGGGATCGAAATAGTGATGTAGATGCTCAATATACAAGAGGGGGGTGAATTATATACTTTAAAAATTCCTTTGGAACCTTTAAAGCTAGTTAAGAATAACTATGTTTTCCTTAAGCAAAGGAAAAGCCTAAGTTTAACAAAGTTAAACTAATCAAATTTACAACACCTATAACACCGAATGAAAACTAGGAAAGAGATTCCGAATGAGGGTTCCAGAAATATGGTTCCGGAAATTGAATCTTAACAAATTATTACAATATGAGATTCTAACTTAAAGCGTATAGAATATAAATGAAACAGAGTACAAATAAAGAAGTATAAGAAATTTATACTTTTCTTTATAATACAAAATGTAGCAGAATAGAAACAAGTAGTAAAACTACTAGTAACAAGATATAAGTCTTTTAACCCAAAAAGAAGGGTATCCAACAACCTTGGATAAAGGTCTCTTGATTTATATTTTCAAGCAAGTCTGTCTTACCCACACCAGGGTAAGCCCTCGATATGAAGATCGGAGTCTCTGTCTTGTTATCCCCGCAAGCCCTCAACTTCAAGGTAGTTGGAAACCTCTGTCTACATCAGCAAGAAAACCCTCGAACTTTAAGGTAGTCGGCACCTCTGTCTTCCTATCCCCGGAAGCCCTCGAATGTAATCACCAACATTCGGAGTCGCACGAAGCATTGAGAGTTAATAAGAGCCTCTCTCTCTAAAAATCACTTCAAGAAAATTTGTCAGCCTTTCAGCACTTTCTTTGTCATCAGCTACTAGCAGCGTCGCGCTCTTTCAAATGACCTCCTATTTATAGGTAAGGTCGGCTCCTTATCCAACGGTCATATTTTCCTTAAAGATCAGAGGGACCTGTACACGTGTCACTTAGACAACGGTTAGTTTATAACAAAACAGACGACATCATTTTATAACAAAACAAATGTAACAGAATGTACGACATCGTTTTAAACTCTAACATAAAATTTCCGAATGAAAACTTCGGAGTTAAGGTTCGGAGTGTAAGGAACAATAATAAAGAATAGACAAATTTTAGAAGTGTAAGCAATATAAAATTTCGGAGTCTAACCAAGATATTTTTTCGGAGTCTGAATTAATTCAGAGTGTATAAAACAAAGATACTCAAATTCTGTTTAATTGGTGAATTCGGAATTAGAATTCGGAATAGGAATTCGTCATCAGAAATCGTAATGAGAATTCATCATCAGGATTCGTAATGAGAATTCACCATCAGAATTCATAATGAGAATTCATCATCAGAATTCGTAATGAGAATTCATCATCAGAATTCGTAATGAGAATTCATCATCAGAATTCATAATGAGAATTCATCATCAGAATTCGTAATGAGAATTCATCATCAGAATTCGTAATGAGAATTCGTCATCAGAATTCATAATGAGAATTGATCATCAGAATTCGTAATGAGAATTCATCATCAGAATTCGTAATGAGAATTCATCATCAGAATTCGTAATGAGAATTCGTCATCAGAATTCGTAATGAGAATTCATCATCAGAATTCATAATGAGAATTATTCATCAGAATTCGTAATCTGAATTCTTCATTGGAATTCATAATGATAATTCTTCTTCAGAATTTGTATCCTGAATCTGGAATAGAACTTAGTCAGAGTTCATATCCGAAATTTGGAATGAAACTTCCTTATAGTTCTTGTCCAGAATCCGAACCTTAAAACAGAATGCTTTATATCAAAGTTTCAACGATTCCGAGAAAATGAATCTGAATCTCATACTTAAGAAAAATATGGATGAAAATATGATAAGGATAATTTTTCTTCTAAAAGCGATTTTCCTTAAGAAAGCAATTTTCCTTATACAAGCAATTTTCCTTAAGAAAGCAATTTTCCTTAAGATAAGGTGTTTGTGATTTTCAAAACATGAAGGAATGGAAAATTCATAAGGAAAACCTTATTGACTCAACACTAGGGAACACATCTTAGAGGATTATTATCCAAAATATGATTTGTACCATATTTGAAATACATGTTTAGTGGTAAAACCCATTTGTTTGCCACTACTATTGATGATATGGAGGTGGAAATAAATATTCAATGTAGTTAATAGTCATCCCCATCTTATGTATCTCCCCCATGAAATTTTGACTTTGGAATGCATAATTTACCTTATTAGTCACTCTGTTGTTTCAAAAACTATGTATTAAAACTCTTTTTATTAACCTTTCATACCTATTGTTCTATTGGTAGGCTAGACTATCCATATGGAATTTTACATAACTATTCTCCCAACTTCATGGGTATTATCATTACTTGGTACATCATTCTAACCTAAAATAATTCAATTAATGTATACTCATATGTGAATTGATATTCCCTTTATATCCCATTATTCCACCCACTGAGCATAGTTTTTTGGGATTAGGGGTTTTTGATTAGTTTTCCCATTAGAAAGATTAGAATTCCCTCTATTTGTATCCTTGTCATATGATGATAAAATATATTTTTAATTTATATTCTATATGAAAAAATAATACATGGTTCCATCCTTATCTCATAAATCAAAACTATGTGATACCTTATTCATTTCTTAAGATGAAAAATACCCCTTAGAATTGGTCTCTTAATTCTCTAGTTTCTAGAACTACATGTGGTTTGATTATCACTCTTAAAGATAAATAGTGATTTCCAAAATCTTTTTCCTAGAAATAGTTATGAATTGTAACATTCTTATATCCTTGAACTTGGTCCTTTCAATAAATTCAAGTAGATTATCATACATAACCTATTTCATATATCATGGTCATTTCTCCATGAATGATCCTAACCAGCTTGATTAAATTATAAATTTATAATATAGTGATGAGGTTGTTCAAACATTCATGTCATGAAACATTTCTCACTAAATCCTTTACCTCTCTTCTATAATTGAATAATTCATGTAAATATATTTGTTGGTCAAAAAATAAATGCCATAAATTTTGTGCATTCATCTTTATGTTTTTTTACTATTGCACCAATGTTTCCATTCATGTCGGTTTTGTTGCATGTTTCCCATTTTCAAGAATACTAACACAATCCCCTAGGTCCTATAAGTATGAACTTAGAGGAGAAAATTCCTTGGTCCTAGTTTCACATCTCTAAAATCCACACCTATATGGCAAAAGATATGAAACCATAAACTAAGAAACTTTGAGACCACCCTTTGTAACACCCTGATATTTTATGAGAAATATTTATTTTTATGTCTCATGTTATACGAAACACCAAAAGAATATTTCACTACACACAACACTAGCTTGGCTTGCATTACACGCAATCACGACTTTCCTCGATAGCGTGTGTAGTACGCAATATAGGGTTTCACTAAACAACAATATATTGTTATAATATTATTATGGACTAGCTGTTATGAATAGTATTACCTAAATTTTGAATTTTATAACACTATTATTCATCTAACACATTTTCTAGAACATGGTATGACAAAAAAAAATTCGGGTAAAATAATTATTTTTCAAAAAATGTTGTTTTGTCGCCTTTTGATGGCGCACCTAGTTTAAATCTAGTTTTTTACATGTTTATAATTTCAATTTTAAAAAATAAAATTCTTCTTTGGAATCAGGATATAAAAATTTACTTTAGATAAATTTTTCATATTATTCTGATAACTTTCATATTTTAATGAATAGTAAAAACACGCTATATTTTAATTAAAAACAACTTTTTTCATCGAAATAATTTATATGGTTAAATTATAATATTGAATGGTTTTAAAGTATAAATAGAACATATTTTTACCATTTAATATAATTTATATCATTACCATTAATTTTACATTGAATTCATAGGTAAAAACATTTCAATCTTTGCCAATGTTTTAACTTTTAAACCTGGTTTTCTTAACAGCGGCATTAATTTTAAATTAATTACTGCAACTTCTGTGTTTTGAATTTTGAAAAATATATTCCATATTTGAATTAAGTGGGTCCAAATTATGTTAATAGTTAATTTTTATTTTTTTGATATTATGAATAGTTACTATGGTAATTTTTATTCAGTACAGTTAAAGGTAAATCAGGTAATTAAGGGTAAACATAAGATTATAAAATTACCCTAACACCTAATAAAATTCTATTGGATGACTAAAATTTGACCCATATAACCTAAGGGTCATAATAGATTCATTTTATAGACTTTTTACCATGAAAATAGTTTAATTATTATTAAAACCAAAGAAAGTGACAACATGCACTCTCTTAATCCTTATAAGTAGAATAATTTTAATTTAGTGATAAACATCATGAATCTTCGAACATGAAAAGTATAAAGAAATATAATAAAATTATATACACCATGTGAATTTATTTAGAATTTATAGGTATTAAATAATTATCATTAAAGGTGACACAATAGTGATGTTGAAATTATTTTATTGATTGAAATATCAAATAAATGGTTTTAAAAATATTAAAATAAAGATTATATAAACTATTTAATGTGATCCAATAATATTATAGATAAATATGACATGTTATGAATCTATTAAATATTTTATTTAGAACATATATTCTGTGTGGATTTTATTTAAATTAAAATAATGAATAGTGTCATAATTGTCACAATTGTTATTTTATAAAAATAACATAATATAAAACTGTTTAAAAATCACAGAAATATTTAAAAATTATAATTTATAATTTATATAGTATAAAATTTTAAAAATTATCCAATTATGGATAATTCACAAGACATAAGTAAATATTTATAAAAATTTTAAATTTAGAATCTTATTACCACAAATAAAATTAAATAGATAAAATAAGGGTAAATCAAGTTGATATGGTTTAAAATAAATTTCCAACATGTCTAAATTTTACTTTTTGGAGATATTACAACCCAATATCATATAATATTCGAATATGAGTCATTTATGGAGGTTTTTAAATGGGGTTTGATTTATTACAAATTAATATTTTTGAGGTTTCCAAAGGTTCCCATTTCCTCCCTTATAAAAGGGAACCTCCTCCCTCTCCTCTTTACAAAACTTTGAGCCTTAAATATCATACAATAATTTCCCATTTCTCTTCTAAACATCCCTATTAATATTATGGGGGTTCTATTCTTCTCAAAAGGCCAACTTTATTCCCTTAAGAGGAAGTTTAAAAGAGGCACGTCGAGGAAGAGGTAATATCTTCTACCGATTCTTTCAAGTTTCTTCCTTCTTCTACTTCCTCTTATTTAGTTGTTTCATTATAAAGTAATTACATAAGTATCACTAATATAATTATATGTTATTATAAATATTAAATAAACCCTATTTCACCTTCTATCCATCCTACGAAAAATGAAATCACCGTGCGTGCGTACATACAGAATACCATCTCCACGCTGTGGTGTAATCTGTTTGCTACCCCCACCTTACTTGGATGGGTATAATGGTGAAAATAATAACTATTTATATTATTATTATAAAATGATACTAATTCTGATATATTCTACCATCCACTCCAAGACCATTCAATAATTAGGGGAGTCATATCGTCGCTCGGGCGTACGTACGGCTTACCGTCTCTACGATGTGATGTGATTCGTTCTACGTGATCTTCACTAAACCATGGTTATATAAATGAATTGAATAAATAAATATGATATATATTACACTAATTACATTCTATAAATTATGTAGCTATAACATAAAAAGATGAATAAGAATTTATTCGACAAAACACGCATAAGAACATAAAGTATTGAACACCTGAATAACAAGTAGAAATGAAATATTACTAAAAAGAAGCTAAGAATATGACCATATATGATATCATAACAATGAGTATGATTCTGGAATAAGTCAATGACATTATTTAAATCATTATACAAGAGGTATGGACATGTACAAAGCATATCATACCTAAGGTAAGGGAAAATATCACAATCACATTTTTATTAGAGATTGTTTATACTTCAGAATTTACTGGGTCATATTTATCATCCACATCCATGTTTCCTCAATATGTAATTTTATTTCTATCCTCCTATAATTTTTTAAATCAAATTCTACCTATTGGTTAATTTTAGTAAAATATATGAAATGAATCTTTTGACTTTTTCAGTACGAGATACTTTTTGAGTTTTCTGGAAAAAGTACGAGAAAAATGTATTTATTAACTTATACGACATGAATGGATTTTTATGATTTCATAGAACATTATTTCCATGAAGCTTCCATTACAAGTTTTCAGGTTTATTTTTAATTAACTTCTTTTAGTTTAAAATTGTATGACATGTTAAGAAAGGAAAAATGTTTTTGAAGTAGAAAGGATATTTTCCTCAAGAATGGAGTTCAAGTGTTTTATCAAAATTATTTTCCATATAAGATAATATAGGGTTCTATTTCTATCCCTATTTTTACATTGATTTTATTATGTTATGATGGATTTATTTTTATGAAGTCATTTTATCATATATATGATGCTTAAGAATCCCATTTTTTTACATGGGTTATGCTATGATATATGATTTATGATTTTGTGGCACACATATGAATGGTTTCATTATGAGATGGGTGGGACCTATATCTCCCTCCAATGCATTGTGTAAAGATTTATATCTCATGATATAGACATGGATGGAACGTAAATTGAATCTGCTTTAGTGATACAGGATTTGAACGAGGAGTGAACTCTTTTCAGAAATGGACTTTGTCCACTATGATAGTCTTGGGAATGAGTCTTGACTAATAAGAAATTATTTTACATGATTATGTGTGTATGCAAAAAAGTTTTAGGTTTTATGTTATGATTATTGGTATTACATTTCACTACTATGATTTATCCAATGTTATGATATTATGATCTCTTTTGCAGGTTAAGATTCTCAAAATTTTATGTTCTTATTAATATGATATGATTGATATCTCCTTTGTTTACCCTTACTAAGCATTTTATCTCACCCTATTGTATGTTTTATTTTCCCCAGGTCAGGAAGAAGGGTATTAAGTAGGATATTCTAAAAGGGACTCTAAAAATGTTGAAATAAATGGGAGACAATTTAGATTCTTTATGAACCAGTTGTTTATATTTCCCAGTTTCTAAAGACACTATACTTATACGGTCCTTTCATGGTTTTGTTACATGATGTAATAAGTATACATCAATTTTGAAGTAATAACAATGTATTTAATGTATGGGTCATTATAGTTGGTATCAGAGGGATGTTATAGGCAACCTTGGGAAACTAGGATGTGAAATCTTTAGTAAGAACCCTAAGGATAAGTCTAAGCATAGGAAAAAATCTTAGTGTTTTAGATATGGCCATGAGTAACCTATGATAAGACCTAAAGTGTGAAATTTTATTCTTTATTATGTGGTTTTCCTATTATGATTAGTGTTTCTCACACTATAATTCTTGTTTTAGTCAATGGCTGGAAGCCAAAGGAACTGTGTCAATGCTGAATGCGATGGGCAATGCAATGATTGTCCACCTAAACAACCAAATATTATGGGAGATGGAATGCAAAATCCAATATCCATGATCACACAACTTTATCAAGCTATAAATCATGCATGCCTTCCAAACGAGCAAAGGAAGGAGAAACATTTTGTCGAATCTTTCATGAGGCAGAGTCCACCTTCATTTAGTGAGTCTTCTGATCCATTTGTGGATAAACAATGGATTAGTACCACTGAAAAGATATTTTTAGTTCTACAATGTTTTGAACATGGTAAATCCATCTTAGTAGTATATCGTTTGGAAGGTGAAGATGATCAATGGTGTAATCTTATCAAGAATATGAGGCAAAGAGAAGAAATTGATTCCATGGAATGAGACGAGTTCAAAAACTTATTTTTCAATAAGTACTTCCCTCATATTCTTCAAAAAAAGATGGAGAATGAGTTTCTTGAACTAAAGCAAAAGGAAGATGAATTTGTTGGTACCTATGAAGCAAATTTTACAAGACTTACAAGGTACGCTTCTGGGATTATTATCCAACCTAAGATTAAGATCGATCGATTCTTTAGTGGATTAAAATTAATCTCTGAAGGGAATTAGCCATAAGGGACTTCAATAGCTACGAGGAAATTGTTCGTTGTGCCCTCAGGGTTGAGATAGAAATTTGAGTAAGCCATTAGTCATATGGGTTTGATAAGAAGAGGAAAATGGAATTCAAAGGAAAATATAAATATCACAATGAAAAGAAGATGAGTTTTCCCTTATTCTCAACGTGTGGAAAGAAACATGTAAATAATTTTCTTAAAGGGACAAGTAAATATTTCAAATGTGGAAAATAAGGTCATCGGGCATTTGAATGTTGTAATGATGGGAAGAAGATGTCTAGTGATGCGAACAAAGAAAAGCCTACAGAGAATGCACCTCATACACTTCAATGTTACAAGTGAAAGGAAATGGGGCATTATGTGAATCAATGCCCTAATCCAAGGGTTGTTGATGATGATCGATGTCCAAAAACTTTTAAGGCCAAATAAAAAGGAAAGTCACATGCAATTTCTATCGGCGATGTGGAGTACAATAACAAAGTGGTGAAAGATACACTTACCATACACTATAAAGTAGAAAATGTTTTGTTTTATTATGGATCCACCCACTCTTTTATTTATAAATAATTTTCTAAGGGTATCTTCATATTACCTCAACAATTAGATGTTGAGTTAGCTGTGACAACTCCTAATGGAACAACGGTCGCATAAAAAGTTTACAATTCTTCTCCGATTGAAGTTTGTGGAATATTGATTCCTAAAAATCTTGTAATCCTTCCTATAGTATAAATTGATGTGATTCTTGTCATGGGTTGAATTTCTTTATATGGACCGCATATCAATTTCCAAAGAAGGAAAGTCACATTTCATATTCCAGATCAATCTATGATCGTCTATCGATGCAAGAATGAACATAACCTTCCAGTGGAAATTTTTTCCATCTTATAGGTCTTGATTCCACTAAATGAAGGATATTTATCTCAAATGGTTGTCGAGAAACTCACGATTTATAATATGCCCATTGTACGGGAGTTTAATGATGTCTTTACAGAGGAATTGTCAGGTCTTCCACCAAATCGTGAAGTTGAGTTTTCAATAGAACTTGTACCGGGTGCTTTACCTATTTCAAAGACACCTAATAGAATGGCCCCAATTGAGTTGCAGGAATTGAATAAGTAACTCCAAGAGAATCTTGATAAGGGATTCATATGCCCTAGTTCATCACCTTGGGGAGCACTTATTCTATTTGTTAAGAAGAAATATGGATCAATGATACTCTGCATTGATTATCGAGAACTTAACAAGATCACTATCAAGAACAAATATCATCTCCCACGCATTGATGACTTATTTGACCAAATATGCGGAGCTCAATACTTTTCCAAGATTGATCCTCGTTCAGGGTATCATTAATTAAGGGTCAAAAGGGAGGATATACCAAATACAACTTTCCATACAGGGTATGGACACTATGAATTTATAGTGATGCCATTTGGTCTTACTAATTCTCCTGCTATCTTCATGGATATAATGATTTGAGTCTTTAGAGACTATCTTGATCAGTTTGTGGTAGTCTTTATAGATGATATTCTTGTCTATTTAAAGAGAAAGGAAGAACAAGAAGATCACATGAGGATTGTATTTAAGACCCTGATAAAGGAAACGATTTATTCCAAATTTACCAAGTGTGAATTTTGTCTTCAAAAGGTTGTATTTTTGGGTCACATAATCTCAAAAGAGGGGATATCTGTGGATCCAGCAAAAACAGAGGTTATTTAAAGATGGTCGAGACCAACAACACTAAATGAGATCCGAATTTTTCTTCATTTGGATGGATATTATTGACATTTTTTGAAATATTTTTCACGATTATCTAATCCACTCACAAGGTTGACTCTAAAAGGAGTTAAGTTCGCTTTGATGGAGGAGTGTGAAGAGAATTTCAAGGAGTTAAAAAGAAAGTTATCCAGTGCACCTATGCTGAGACTGACTTGTAGTAGATAAAGGTTTCTGATTTACAGTGATGCATCCAAGAAGGTATTGGGGTGTGTTCTCCTGAAAAATGATATGGTTATAGCTTATGCCTCATGATAGTTGATAATCCATGAGAAAAATTACCCAACTCATGATTTGGAGTTAGCTGCAGTAAAATTTGCATTAAAGATTTGGAGGCATTATCTTTATGATGAAAGGTGTGATATTTATACTGATCATAAAAGTTTAAAGTATATTTTCACACAAAAGGAGATGAATATACGCCAAAGAAGATGGTTAGAGCTAATTAAGAATTACGACTTCTCAATTCATTACCACCCTGGGAAAAGAAACAAGATGGTAGATGCATTAAGTCGACAGGACTAGGTTATCCTTAATGAGGATCACAAAAGATCCAATATTTATGGATTTACAAAAGTTGAATCTTAGAATTATAATGGAAGGGGAGAAATATTATATTTCTCAAATGAATTTTCAACCATATATACAGGTGAATATTAAAGAGGCATAGAAAAAAGATACAGAGTTACAAAAGAAGATGAGATATATTCCTGAATTCCACATTTATTGTGTTGAAATAGTAAGGTTCTGGAATCGGGTTTGTGTTCCTCACATTCTTGAATTAAAGAAGGAAATATTGGATGATACTCATAGTTTGTAATTCTCTATTCACCCTGGAAGCACGAAGATGTATAGGGATCTAAAAGATTACTTTTAGTGGGATTGCATGAAAAGGGATGTTGCTGAATAGGTCTCTCGATGCTTGGTTTTCCAGCAAGTTAAAGATGAGAGACATAAGTCTAAGGGGATGTTACAAACATTACCCATACCAGAATGGAAAATGGAAAACATCATTATGGACTTCGTCACTAGAATTCCTAAAACATCCAAAGAAAATAATGTTATCTGGGTTATAGTTGATTGTCTTACGAATTCGGCACACTTCATTGCTATTAGAGAAGATTTCTCTCTTAATCAGATTTCCAGGGTATATGTGAAAGGAGTGGTAAGATTTCATGGAGTACCACTTTCCATTATATCTGATCGGAATCCGAGGTTTACCTCGAAGTTTTGGCGAAGTCATCAGCATACTCTGGATACAGAGTTCAGTTTCAGCACTGTTTATCATCCTTAGACAGATGGTCAGTCTGAGAGGACAATTCAAAATCTAGAATACATGTTGAGAGCTTGCTCTATGGAATTAAAAGGTTTTTGGGATCAACACCAACCTTTGGAGGAATTTTCTTATAATAATAGCTTTCACTCAAGTATTCAGATGGCTCCTTTTGAAGATCTCTATGGAATGAAATGCTGAAATCCAATATGCTGGGATGAAGTTGGGAAAAGAAACCTATTAGGACCTGATCATGTTGATGAGATTGTAGAAAATGTCTGATCTATTCAACAACACATAATATCAGCTCAGAGTCGACAAAAAATTTATGTCGATAACCGAATAAAATACCTAGAGTTTTATTTAGGTGATAAAGTGTTCTAATGAATATCTCCTTCGAAGAGAGTAATTAGATTTGGAAAAAGGGAAAGCTGAGCAATTGGTATATTGGTCCTTTTGAAATATTTGATCGTGTTGGTAAGGTAGCTTACCGATTGGAACTTCCCCCAAATCTCTCTCAAGTTCATGATGTGTTCCATGTATCTCTCCTGAGAAAGTACATGCATGATCCTTCACATGTACTAAGCTCAGAATTTGTACTCCTGGAGAAAGATCTTTCTTATGAAGAACAGCCGATAGAGATTCTCAATTGTAGCGAAAAATATCAACCAAACAAGACCACTTTCTTGGTTAAATTTTTATGGAAGAACCACCAATTATAAGAAGCTACTTGGGAACTTTAGGATATGATTAGGGGGAGGTATCCTCATCTGTTTGTTACGAAATGACGAATTTCAAGGGTGAAATTCATTTTAAGGGGGGTAGAATGTAACACCCAGAGATTTTATGAGAAATATTTTTTTATGTCTTATTTATAAGCAACACTAAAGGAATATTTCACAACACACAACACTAGCTTGGATTTCATTACACACAATCACGACCTTCCTCGAAAGTGTGTGTAGTACGCAATATCGGTTTTCACTAAACAAAAATATATTGTTATAATATTATTATGGACTAGCTGTTATGAATATTATTAACTAAATTTTGAATTTTATAACATTATTATTCATCTTACACATTTTCTAGAACATTTTATGAGATCAAAATAAAATTTTCTGGTAAAATAAGTATTTTTCAAAAAAATGCAGTTTTGCCACCTTTTGATCGCGTACCCACTTTAAATCTAGTTTTTTACATCTGTATAAGTTAAATTTTACAAAATAAGGTTCTCTTTTGGAATTAGGATATATAAATGTACTTTGGATAAATTTTTCATATTATTCTGATAACTTTCATATTTTAATGAATAGTAAAAACACGCTATATTTTAATTAAAAACAACTTTTTTTCATCGCAATAATTTATATGGTTAAATTATAATATTTAATCATTTTAAAGTATAAATAGAATATATTTTTACCATTTAATATAATTTATGTCATTACCATTAATTTTACATTGAATTATAGGTAAAAACATTTCAATCTCTGGCAATGTTCTATCTTTTAAAACTCATTTTCTTAACAACGGGATTAATTTTAAATTAATTACTGCAACTTCTGTGTCTTTAATTTTGAAAAATGGATTTCATATTTTAATTCAGTGGGTCCAAATTATTTTAATAGGTTACTTTTATTTTTTTGATATTATGAATAGTAACTACGGTAATGTTTATTTACTGCAATTAAAGGTAAATCGGGTAATTAAGGGTAAACATTAGATTATAATATTATGCTAACACCTGCCAAAATTCTATTGCATGACTAAAAGTCGACCCATATCACCTAAGGGTTGGAATATATTCATTTTATGGACTTTTTACTTTGAAAGTAATTTAATTATTTTTAAAACCAAAGAAAGTGGCAACATGTCACTCTCTTAAATATTATATGTATAATAATTTTAATTTATTGATAATCTTCATGAAACATCGAACATGAATAGTCTCTAGAAATATAATAAAATTATATACATCATGTGAATTTATTTATAATTTTTATGGATTTAATAATTATCACCAAAGGTGAGACCATAATGATGTTGAAATTATTTTATTGATTGAAATATCAAATAAATAATTTTAAAAATATTAAATTAAAAAATATATGAACTATTTAATGTGATACACGAATTTTCTAGATAAATATGAAATTTTATTAATCTATTAAATATTTTATTTCGAACATATCTTCTGTGTGGAATTTATTTAAATTCAAATAAATGAATTGTGTCAAATTTGAAACTATTGTTATTTTATAAAAATAACATAATAAATTTTTTTTTTAAAATCACAGAAATATTTAAAAATTAAAAATTAAAATTTATATGGTCTAAAATGTCATAAATTATCCAATTATGGACAAATAAAAACACATATGTAATTATTCATAACAATTTAAAATTTAGAATCTTATTACCACAAATAAAATTAAATAGATTA
This sequence comes from Viscum album, assembly GCA_963277665.1. Lineage (NCBI taxonomy): Eukaryota > Viridiplantae > Streptophyta > Magnoliopsida > Santalales > Viscaceae > Viscum > Viscum album. Next base: position 685,883,146 of record OY728119.1, on the reverse strand, counting down.
AATAAGGATAAATCAAGTTGATAAGCTTTAAAATACATTTCCAAACTATCTAAATTTTATTGGTTGATGATATTACAACCCTATATCACCAAATATTCTAATATGAGTGATCTTTGGAGGTTTTTAAGTGGTTTTTTATTTATTATAAATTAATATTTTTGAGGTTTTCAAAGGTGCCCCTCTCCTCCCTTATAAAAGTGCACCTCCTCTCTCTCCTATTTACACAACTTTGAGCCTTAAAGCTCATCCACTCACTAAATATTACCTTTATCAAGTTCCCTTCTAATATTCCTGAGTTTCAGGACTTCTCAAAAGACCAACTCTATTCCCTTAAGAGGAATTTTAAAGGAGGCACGTCGAGGAAGAGATAATCTCTTCTACCGATTCTTTCAAGTTTCTTCCTTCTTCTACTTCCTCTTATTTTGTTTTTTCACTATAAAGTAATTAAATTAGTATCACTAATATACTGATATGTTATTGTAAATATTAAACAACCCTATTTTACCTTCTATCCATCCTACGAAAAATGGAATCAACACGCGTGCGTACCTACAGAATACCGTCTCAACGCCGTGGTGTAATCTGTTTTCCACCACCACCTTACTTGGATGGGTATAATGGTGAGAATCATAACTATGTATATAATTATTATAACATGATACTAATTCTTAGATATTCTATCATCCAATCCAAGACCATTCAATAATTATGGGAATAATATTGTCGCTCGTGCTTATATACGGCTTACTGTCTCCACGATGCGATGTGATTGGTTCTAAATGATATTCACTAAACCATGAATATATAAATTAATTTAATGAATAAATATGATATATATTATACTACTACCATTCTGTAAATGAGGTATCTATAACCTAAAAAGAGGAATAATAATTTATTCAACAAAATACACATAAGAACATAAATCAATGAACACCTGAATAACAAGTAGCAATGAAATATTACTAATAAGAACGAAGAATATGACCATATATATGATATCATAACAATGAGTATGATTATATAATAATTCAATGACATTGTTTAAATCATTATATAGGAGTTTCGAACATGTACAAAGCATATCGGACCTAAGGTAAGGGAAAATCTCACAATCTCATTTTTATCCGAGATTGTTTATACTTCAGAATTTACTAAGGCATATTTATCATCCACATCCATGTTTCCTAAATATGTAATATTATTTCTATCCTCCTACAATTTTTTAAACCCAATTTTACTTATTTTTGAACATTATTAAAAGATATGAAAGGAATCTTTTGTTGTTTTTAGTACGAGATACTTTTTGACTTTTCCGTCAAAAGTACGAGAAGAATGTTTTTTTAACTTTTACGGTATGAATAGATTTTTATGATTTCATTGAACATTATTTCCATTAATATTTCATTAAAATTTTTCTAGTTTATTTTTAATTAACTTATTTTAGTTCTAAATTCTATGATATGTTAAGAAAGGAAAAAAAATTGAAGTAGAAAAGATATTTTCCTCAAGAATGGAGTTCAAGTGTTTCATCAAAATTATTTTCCATCTATGATAATATAAGGTTATGTTTCTATCCCTATTTTTACATTGATTTGATTATATTATGATGGAATTATTTTTATGATGTCCTTTTATCTTATATATGATGATTAAGAATCCTATTTTTTTACATGGGTTATGCTATGATATAGGATTTATGATTTTGTGGAACACATAATAATAGTTTCATTATGAGATGGGTGAGAACTATATCTCCATCCAATGAATTGGGTAAAGATTTATATCTAATGAGATAGACATGGCTGGAATGGAATGTTAATCCGGTTCAGTGATACAAGACTAGAACGAGGAGTGAAATCATTTCAGAAATGGACTTTGTCCACTATGATAATCTTGGTAATGAGTCTTGACTAATAAAAATTGATTTTCTATTATTATGTGTTTATTCCACAATGTTTCATGTTTTAGGTTATGATTATTGTGATTACATTTCACTATTATGATTTATCCGATGTTATTATATTATGATCTCTTTTGGAGGTTAAGATTCTCAAAATTTTATGTTCTTATGAATATGATATGATTGATATCTCCTTCGTTTACCCTTACTAAGCATTTGAGCTCACCCTTTTGTATTTTTTATTCTCCCCAGGTCAGGAAGAAGGGTATTAAGTAGGATATGCCAAAAGGGACTCTAAATATGATGAAATAAATGGGAGACAATGTATATGCTTTATGAACCAGTTGTTTATGTTTCCCAGATTCTAAAGACATTATACATATATGGCCCTTTAATGGTTTTCTTATATGATGTAATAAATATGGTTCAATTCTGATGTAATAAAAATTTATGTAAAGTATGGGTCGTTATACCCTTTATCCCATCTCCTGAACATGGATGAACCATGATCTTGTGTTTTTTATCTAATTTTCATATACATACTCCCCATTATCATGCATACAATCCATATATATAGTACATCTCATTTAAATTCTCGATTCATGTTGGTGTAAACCAAATAATGTTTGACCCTTTCCTGATAATCATGTATCCCGATCAACAAACATTGTGTCCCTTGATTCAGAACAAAATCTACATTATTGTGTCCAAAAGGGATTCAATGTGGGGATGGAATAGTGATCCAAAAGCTTAACTCTCATTTGGAGTACACACCATAGAGGATATATCATCATGATCTATCAGTTGTTTCTTCCCCTAGAACGTGTGTTTTTCTTAGGAATAGCTACTTATGGATGGTTTCCGTCATATATATTTATAGGACTGAAAACGCCCTATGGTTCTATATGTAAAGGGAGATTCTTTCCAAAGGAAGTCATTGGTTAGTTTTTTGACCTACAATACATAATAATTCACATTGGTTAATATGATGGGAGGTTAGGCTCACTGCACCCTTTTGGGTGGATTACTGCAACTCCAAGGCACTCTTATAGATTTAAGTTATGTTCATGAATCCTTATTAATTTACATAGAAAAATGTATGTCTCCCTTAAAATTTGTAATAAATTATTTAGCATGTGTAGAATTCAGAATCATCTATATGTATTTCTGGTTCTTCATCAATGGGGATATCTATATGTTATCGAGGTTCCCCATCAACAGTATCCTCTCATATACTACTTAGAGATTCTTTGGTTTTTGTTACGATGATGCTAGTTTTTAAGCCACTCGGTGGGGAAATCTGGAATTTATGGTCATCCATGTAGAAAAATGATGTTTTGATGTTGGGATTGTACCCATATATGGGATAAATATATATCCTCATTAAAGGATTCATAACCCTCATAGTTTAGTGATGCTTAATGGAACACATCATACCTTTTAAAGTAATGTGATAAGGACTTAACTGTATAGTTTAATATAATGTGGTAAGGATATCTTGGTGGATGTTTCCTAGTCAAACCTTGGTGTGGGACTTATATATAAGCAAAACAATGAACCTGGAAAGGATATGAGTATCCATGTTGGATAAGACCCTATTGGTAATGTGGCCAAGAAAAAATGGGGTTGATTTGGAGTGTTGGGATTTAATATTAGTGAGGCTTTTTATGTATCCCACTAGGATGGGAATCAAAGCCCACAGAGTTTGGTAAGTCATTCATGGGAGTATGGACCTTTGAGAGAAATATTTTTGGGCTTACTCCTGAAGGTGATTCCCTTGTAACATGGTCCATGGGAGATGTCTTAACTCATAATGATTTTAGGGGGTACTTAGTTTGGATCCTATTCCTAAGGAGGATTCCTAAATTAATGAAATTAAGTTTGGACTCTTGAGGAGGATGTATATTAAACTTAGTCATTGATTGAAGTCTTCCTACATATCCTAATTATGGTGGGAATTAGAGTTCTCATATATAAATATATGAGGTGTATTGTGTGGATATTGTGATCATCACAAATCTATAATACCATGTGAGTCATTATCAATGTCAGAAACAAGAGGATGTGAAAGATTCAACAAACCACACACATTTTCCTCCATTGATGGAATAGGTCAGGCCTACGGAGAAATAATCTAGGGTGATGGTGGATGAGGGAACATAGAAATGAACCTTTTAATGTGGAATGAAAGTTAAGGTCATTAGGTCCAGCCTAAAATGCTAGGGGCTTAATCCAAGAGGGATTATCTAAAATTGGTCCTGTAGTGTAAGGATGATATCATTCCCTATGTCAAAAGGAAATGAATGTGTGATCTATACATTCCCTACTAGGGTCCAGAGGTTTGGTGTATTAGATATTATAGGGGGGACTTGTCTTGAACCCCAATCCTCTAAAACGGGACTTCCCAACATTGTATCTTGGGTAATGGTCCATGTGAAAATAGATATACAGACTTACAAAAACCTCAAAGATCTTGACTCCCTTATAATACAAATGTAGGGAATCCTCTGACTGTAGAAATACAATCCCAAATGGGAGACATGTTGATGTTTCTCTCCCATAGATTTGGTAAGTCAGAAGGTCTTGGTGTAGGATTCAACATGGAACCATATAAATAAAGAAACCAAGGAAGGAAATTCCCTTCCATGGGTGGATTATAATTGGCATTAAAGTATGGATTTCACAGGTGTTTCATACAGGTATGCCGCATTGGTATGTCTCATAGATGTTTTGTTTAGGTATGTCGCGTAGGTGTATCATGCAGGTCCTAGGAGGAACTGAAAAATGATTAACAAAATTAGGATAAGTCAATAAAATCATCATATGCCTTTCTAAATAGACTATATGGAAAACAAAACATTGGTGATATTTTAACGTAAGCACCCTGGGTGTCCCTTGATATCTTTGGAAGCAACCAGAGAAAGCCCTTTCTTAATGAAAAGATCGTGTGTTGATGAATTCTCCCTATGGAAGAAGGGTCGTTAATTGGATTTTTTGTATTTAAAACTCTGAAAAGACCTTGATCTGGCTTATAACATATACTTATCTCTTCTCTTATATTTTATATAGCTACTTGATAAGCATTGGGTGACCTGGTTGAGCGAGCTACACAATCGGAGCTTCAAGAGTTATTCTAACTTTTCCACTTTTTGTAAAATGGGGAGCCCAAGGGACCTATTTAAAGAAAATAGGGCACCTCGGGAAGAGGATTTAATCCATTCGGGTACTCTACATGGGTCCTCTATATAGGTAGAATGAATAGGTCTTGTGGCGTAGTTCCTCTGTGTAGGTCCTCCACGTAGGTCCTCTGTATAGGTGAGGCAAATCCCTTTATAAAATTTATCATTCTTCCGATTTCCATAACATTTGATCTATATGCCGGTTTGGGGTCTATGTCCTGTTAAATAGAATCTATCAAAGATATCTTTACTTCTTGAGATATTTAACAAACCAATTCATCTCATAAGAATCTTGGAAATTTAATTTTGATTCATCAATTTCTTTTTTATCATTGATTTTGAAAATCCACAGCCAACTCTTGGAGAGAGGGGGTCTTTCTGCTTATCCCTCATTGTGGAGAAATATTGTGGAAATGGAAATCCATCCATGAATTCTATATAAAAGTGCATGAAATGAATTCTTTGGTTTCAATAAAATTACCCCCCCCCCCCGTTAGAATTAAATTCACATAGAACGAACAAAATATTCTTCTTAGGTAACTTTAGGGCACTTGGATGCATTCCAAAATCATTTTAAGGAATTTAGAGCTACGTCATGTTTGGAAGGATTCCCTAATTTCTACCTAATGAATTGGGCCTAGAGAATATAGTTTTACTATTTCTAGAATCTTATTTAAAAACCTATAAAAATTGTTTCATTTAACTTTTTATTGCTCTATATTTCATCAACGGTACAAATTATAGGTCTAGTAAGAAGAGACTCAAATTTTTTCTAGAGTTTTCATTATGATTTTTTAACCTGTTGATTTCCATGTATCTTTTAATGGGTAGTTTAAATTCATGCATGTTGGACTAATAAATATAATGTTTTAGATCGAATATCTTGGGCCAATAATTTTGAAAATAAAAACCCAAACAAGGCTAGATGGCTTGGAAGGTCCCAATATTCTTCATATACTTCTTAGGGGAATGTTAAGTTATGTTTTCTATGGTCATAAAATCTAAAACATGAAGTATAATAATAGGTGAGGTATCTCATTATAATAAAGTTACCACCATTTGACAAACCTATTTTGGGGGATGTATTATGCAGGGCCAACTGGGGAATCTGCTGCATAGCCATATAGTAGAATCCTTAGGCTAACAGACCCATTATGTGGGTGACTTATGCAAGTCCTACTAGGGAACGTACTATATAGTCAGGTAAAGGAGATCTCAAGAATTAGAACATTCTATTACTAATAAAAAAGTGGTTTAAAATTGGGATGTCTCCAAACCACATTGGGTGGCTTTACCATGGAAAGATATATGAGAATAAGGGGGGCCTTATATACCGATATATTCCATGAATGGGGAGCCAATCATTCATGAATTTAATGTATGAAGAAGGGTACATTTTCTCAAAAATGAGCTTTCTCATATTATATTGTGCAGTTTAAAGTTATGTATCAAGGAAATTGTGGGGATTTATTTTAAGTTCTTTATCTTTGACTAATTTTTTATGAATCTCTAATTTCTCTGTAATTTTTCTGGATACATGAAACCATATTTTGGTATGGAAAGAAAGAGTTTTAAACTATGGATTTGGAATTCTCATATACAGATAATGACCTGGGAATAGGGATAATGGCATTAGAGGAAGTATATTCCAAGAAAAAAGTTTCCACTAATCGAGGAACCCGTTATAGGGGTTTTATTATATAGGTCTAGTTGGGGAATGTCCTTTATAGACAATTAGTGGAATCTTTTAGCTGAAAGTCTTGTTATGTGGGAGACTTATGTAAGGCTGCATAGAGGAACATACTACATAGTCAAAAAAAACATATCTTAGGTATCAAACATTCTATTAAAAAAAATCTAAAGAAATTTTATGGAGATTCAGATTTTCCGAAGCACAGAGTTTGGTTTATGGAGAAAAGTACCTGAATACAGAAAGAGTATTTCCAGTCATGATTTCCAAAGAAATAGATGAATAAAAATTCTACAGAGGTCTGGTATGAACATAGGATATATAGTGTCTATAGTATTTTAGGTCATATGACTAGGACTAAAATATTATGGAAATATTGGATGACATGTTATCAAATAATACAAGGTTATTTTAGTATTCTTCATACAAGTGAAGGGAAAAAAATTAAACTACATTTTTGGATAATTTCGTATTGGCAGAAAGGATATTGGGAAAATAGGAAATGGATAACAATTTTAAAATTCTGGTTCCTCCATACCGTCATCAAATATTTAAGGGTATAGAATAGGTTTCTTCCAAGAATGAAGTTACTATTGTTTTAAAAAAACACTATGGTGGATGTATTATATAGGTACAACTATGGAATATACTACATATCCAAACAATGGAATCTTTTGACTGACATGCCAGTTATGCGGGTGACTTATGCAAGGCCATCTAGGGGCACGTACTACATAGTTCGGAAAAATTTCTCCCAAGTATTAGATATTATACCACTAGAAACAAAAGAAAGATTATGATGATCTAAAATTATTCAAGATTAGAGTATGAAATGTGAAAAGCGGTATTTTAAAATTCACAAGAGAAATATTTGGATCAATATTATCAATGAGTATGGATTCTATTACATATATCTAAATAATATATATAATGGGGGTATCTTTTGTTTCCCTAGTGGGATCTCTAAGGAGAGGACCCAAATTAAAGTTCGCTTACAGAGATTTTTAATTGTATGTGGGAGATAAGTAATTTTCTTTTATCCCGTGGTTGGGACTAAAATTTAAGTCCTATTTTCACTCTTTATGTTAGTGGTATGAGAATCAAGGCCCATGTAGTTCTTGTAGGTCCATTTAGTTTAATATCATGCAGTGTGGATGTGATGAGATTCCAACGTGAAAAAGAATATTATAGATAGACTAGGGTATATGACCTAGGTGTTACTATGTATCTTGCTAGGGAAAGAATCAAGAAACATATTGTTCTTAAATAAAGTTTATATCACCCTAATTGAATTATAGGTGGGGTATAATAGGGGTTTGTTGAATATGGGTTCATACATAAGATGAGAACACATATTGATCTACTAATGTAGATCCGACTCATACATTGTATACATAGAATTAATTACATGATATTGTGGTTGGTTCCAAGAATTAAGGTTTGGATGTCACTATATATTTCATATGGATGAGAATCAAGCCACATATAGTTCTTAATAGAATTTTCTACACATGTCTAATCCATACCAAGGGAGTGGGAAATTTTTACATTGTGGATTTACCCAAGATTAGAGATCTGGGTGTCACTATGAATCTCAGTAAAATGAGAATCAATCAAGACGTAGTTCATGAATTGTTCCCTATATCATCATGTTTTGACTTCAGGAAGAGTTTTTAAAAAAAATCTTGGCTGATGATTAGACATAAAGCAGGAGGTCTATGAATCACCATGAATCTTGTTAAAATGAGAATCAACTAAAATGTCCTAGAAAAGGTCCCTATCAAAATTTTATTTTTACATGGGTGAAAGAAACATGGTTTTATTTTATGAAATTGTAGTTGGGTCCAAGATTGTAGATCATAGTGTCAATATGTATCTCATATGGATAAGAATCAAGCCATAAATATTTCTTGAATTCTCAAGTAGTTTAATATCTTGTGGTATGGAAGAAGATGAACTGATGTGAAGAGAAAGAGATATTGTAGTTTGGCCTAGGTTAAAACCCAAGTGTCACATTGTATATTGTTCATATAAGAATCAATTGACATGTAGTTTTTGAAACATTACCTGTGATGGTTTGATTCAAAAATACAAGGAATGTCGGGGATTTTTTATTTTTGTCATGTATAGACCCAAAATTTGATATCTGGATGTCTCTAAATGTCCCATTAGATTGAAAATCAATCCATACTTAGTTATTGAAGATTATATTACCTATACATATTTGAATCATATGTAAAAAATAGGATAATTTTTATTTTTCACTCATGGGCCCAAAATTGGAGATCTAGGCATCTCTACATATCCCATTGGATTGAGAATCAAGAAATAAAAAGATCTAGAAGAACTGTGCAGTTTAGCGTCTTACTGTGAGGATGTAAGTCACCTGATGTGAAAGAATCATTACAGCTAGACCAGGGGATAAGACCCATATTTCACTATGTATCTTTCAAGGGGAAAGAATCAATCCACACATAGTTCTTGAACAGGGGTCTCTATGAAGATCTGATTAAAACATTGGGAGAAATGGGGATCATCTCCTGCTAGGGACTACCAATGATGTGTGTAATTATAGTGAATAGAAGCTACTCATTTTTTAAAGAACCAAAATGAATTCCAATTTTTGGTATCATGGGGGATTTCTCAAGATCAAAATAAGGATAAGTTAACCGTATTGTTTAATGTCACGTAGCAAGAAAAAAATGATGTTGTGCGTTTTAATGACTTGCAACATGGAAAAATATGATATGTATTTTAGCTTCATGAATCATGGACGCATGTGGTTGCTATGAAATTTAATTTCTTGAAACTAGGACAAAATTATGTTTGATTACACAATGTACTTATTCAAGAATCTTGCATTGGTTGGAGTTGTAATAAGTTGTCCATCCATTGATATTATAAAATAAGCTTCATTAGAGTGGACCTTATGTATTGAATAAGGTCCTTCCCACTTTCTCTAAAATATTAGAGGCTTCTTTCCAGGTATCATCAGGACCCTTAGGACTAATAATCGTTCCTGGTATCATCAAGGTCCTAAGGACTAATACCAATTCTCCTTGAAGAAATGATTAAAGGAAAAATTTATTGTTAAAATATCATGTTATTTTGTTCTGATAGACTTCCATGTGATGAAAGGTATTCAATATATTTTTTCCTATTCATTCCATCTCATTAAATTTATTCTGAGACTATTTAGCTGTAAATATCTAATCACAAATGGAAACTCAGAGTGAAGAAAATTGAATTTTAATAGGTTATAACAATTATGTCCCATACATCAATAAATATGGGGTTGACTATGTTGCAGTATGAGTAGTAGTATGATAAGCCCATAATGCATGCAAGAGCATATCATGCTAAGAAAGTTTATCTTTATCCACCATATTTTTAAGTATATTTGATAAGGTAATGTTGAAAGCCTCTATATGTACATTGGATACTTAATGGTAGCTAAATGAATGTTTGGTTTTGATATTGTTCTCCTTATATTATTTCATTAACTCAACAGTAAAGAAACTGGTGTCATTCCCATCAATGTGGTATCAAGGACACAAAATCTAGTGATAATATCAGCTTTGACAATGCTAACAATTCTTTTGGTGCTGACTTCTATGAGAGGTATTGCCTCATCCCATTTTTTGAAGAAATCAGTAGTAGTAAGAATATACTTGAAATGCTTAGCCATAGCTGGAGGATAGGGTCTTACTAAATCCATTCCCCATGTAGAAAATTGATAGGAGTATTTAGCTATATGTATAAACATTAGGGGTTTATGAATGAACTTGGAATGCATCTGGAAATGATGAAAATTCTTAGTGAAATCTGTGAAATCTTGTGGCATCAAAGGCCAAAAGTATTCAAGCCTTTGTATTTGATCATAAATCCCATTCCCATACTACTGATAATAGTACGATCTTACATGTACTTCTTTCATGACAATTATAGTTTTCCCCCATCAATGTATCTAAGAATAGTTTCATTAAACCCTCATCTATAAAGGATCATCTTGTGATCTAGTCCATCAAAAAGAGTGAAATTAACTACTCATTTCTTGATCTATTCTCTTTTAATTATATCCTGTGGAAGTACCCCATTTTGGATATATTCCACGATGGGTATGATCCATCATGTGGTATGACCATATGGCTAAGAAATGGTACATATTTCATTGGTTTCCTCTCTTCTTATTTAGAAAAAATGTGAAACCACTCGATGATGAGAAATGCTAATGATTTCTTCATCTAGATTTAGATTTTCCAACCATGTGGTTGTATTTTCCAATTCATCCGCATAGGAATTTTATGACCACAGGATGTAAGTCAATATTGGATCTTAGGGAAATTCTACAATTAACCCTCGAACATAATCACATATGTGGATTAGTTCTTCTTTTATAATGGTATAATATCATTTGATTTGTTTGATTAACAATTCTAAATCGCATTTCACCTCTAGAAAATCCATTGGTACTTGGAGTACTAATTTCATGCCTACAATTAGAGCCTAATATTTTGCCTCATTTTTGGTACCACCTTATGATAATAGAAAGGAATATGGAAACACAACCTTCTCTGGGGAGATAAGTACAATTCCTAACCCAACATTGTTTTGTGTAGGGTCTTCCATTAGCTTCCCCATTATAAATATAAAAGCACCATGGAAGTAAATTTCCCATTTTCTGAAACTTTCTTAAATAGAGAATATTTCATCATCATGAAATTTAGTATTCAATGATGTCTCTTCCATATATGGGTTCTTAGTATGGAAGTCTACTAAAGCATGGCCATTTACTTCTTTCTAAGGAACAAAATGTATATCAAACTATTTCATAATAACCTCCCACTATGCAAGATGTTTGGTAAGCAGAGGATGAAGGAGGATAAATTTGGGTGAGTTATTGAGAGATACCAAGTGGACCTCATGATTCTTCAAACAGTATCTCAATTTCTAAACTGCAAAGAGTAATTCTTAGAACCTTTTCTCAAAAATCGGAATATCGAACCTCTACTTCGATCATGGTTTTACTGAGATAATAAAGGATATTTTCATTCACAACATCATTCTTTTGTGCAAGGTAGATGCCTAGTGAACGATCCAATGTTGTCATATATTGATTATGAAACTTTTCATCAACTGGTGGAATCAATATCGGTGGTTTGAATAGATTTCTCTTGAGGGGATCAAATGATTCTTATAATTCATTGGTACATTGATATGTCACCTCCTTATTCATCAATTAGGTAAAGGGAAAACACTTCCCTTCCAAATTTACTAGGAAGTGCCAAATATAGTCCAAGCGTATTTGAGGTCCTCTCAAATATTTCAGGATTTGAGTAGTTTACAACCCAAGGATATCCTTAGTCTTCTCGGGATCAACTTTGATCCCATGATGATGTAAAACAAAACCATGAAATTTTCCCATGGTTACCCTGAAAGCATATTTCAGGGGGGTACATCTTCAAATTATGTTGATAAAGCATGATAAATATTGCCTCTAGATAATAGAAGTGATCAAGGCATTGTTTAGGCTTAACCACTAAATCATCTACATTGAATTCAACGAATATCTCTAGAAATGGTTCAAAAATGTGGTGTATTGCACATTGATATGTCGCACCATCATTTTTCAATCCAAAGGGAATTACCTGATAGAAGAATATATCTTGAGGGCCTATGAAGTATGTATATTCCTCATATTATGGGTCTATTTGGATTTATTTATACCCAGAGTAGCCATTCAAGAAGGAAATAGATTTTTAGATAGTTATTCCATCAATCAAATGTTTTGTTATTGGAATAGAAAAGTCATTTTTGGAATAATGTTGGTTGAGATATCTAAAATAAATGAAAAAATTGATTTTACCATTCTTCATTTTCACTTGTACAATATTGGATAGCCATTTTGGATATTGAACCTCTCTAATAAAGTCATATTTGATAAGCTTGATGACATAAACCTCAATTTTAGTGGCATGAGTTATGTGCATTCCTATTCATGCTTGCTTAAATAACTGATGTTATTCTTGAAAACCCAAATGATGGGTTTCCACATTAAGGTCAAGGCCTATAATTTATATATAGTGTCATGAAAACACATTTAAATGACTTTTTAGAAATAAAGTATACACCTCTTACTCTTCAGAAGTAATGGACTCAATAATAAGAGTGGGTCGTGGATCTACTTCTCTACCCATATTTATTTCTCTATGTTTATCCACAGTGGTGATGCTGCCTACCTCAAATTCTTGTGGGGAAAACCAGATTTTTTAATCTTCTCATTGCTTATGTGTTACCTCTCCTTTCTCTTCTTGAAGGGTAGGTGAAGATGCAATAAATATAGAGGTAAGGGAGTAGTCAGTATTGAAACATCCTGAAGGGGTGGCAACCATTTCTGACCCTACTAAGGATAAAGGGTCTTCCAGGAGATTTTAAGGGAAAATTATAGAATGGTAATCATCAAATATGTCTCTATAAATTAATTCTACAACTTCTTCTTACCTGGATGATTAAGTAGAGACATTATAAAGTTATGTATACGGAATTAAGCCATCCCTATTTTGGTCTTCTTTAATGTTTGGAAAATAAATAATTTCTTTTATGCTATTAGGATCAACTGCCAAAACTAGAATTATGGAATCCACTAAATGAGTTCCTTGATTTTGGTCTACCCTTTCAATTTGATTGATAGGTATCATGTTATCTCCACTAAGATTCTTGAATGTGTTAACTGGCATCTTTTCCAGGCCATTCAGAGCATTCATTCTTGGTAAATATTTCCACCAACTATATTCCCTTTGTGTTATAGAAATGTACATCAATATAATATGATTAATATGTTTTGAATGGGGCCTTTTCACCAAGAAATTTAAAATTTTAAAAATTTAAATAATTATTTGGACATTGGTGGTATGAAGTAATGGCTGCATGTTGATGAAGCGAAGAACTTCTATGAAGAATGATGAAAGTTGTGTCCTACCGGAAAACCATGAAATATAAATTTGATACAAGATCCCCAAAATTAGTTTTTAGTGTAATCTCACCTAGAGTTTCTTGTGCATTCTTATCTTAACCTTATAAATTCAAATTGGAAGGAGATAAGTTAGATTTAGTGATACACAACCGACGAAAGTGTATAGATGTAAATGAGATTGACTCAAGATCCATTGTGAATGAAGGACCATCAGATGTCTATATCATTAACATTTCCATATAAATACAATAACTGGATGGGTCCACATACAACATCATCCTCATCTTTGTTAATTAATTATATAACTTCATGAAATTATACAAGATCATTATCTATACGATATACCTCAGTAGTAGAAACCTCAGTTTTAAACACTTGAGAACGTTAAAAATTCTCAATAAGTGATTCTCGGAGATCTTTTGATAGATTCAAAGAATTTAAGATTGATAACTTGGCTGGTACATGGGATAGTTGTTTCATAATGTCATACTTCTAGTCTAAAGGTCTTCGTTTTCCAACATGGAGATTCAATTTTTCAGGTGCCTTGGAAGTTGATGATCATAATGTATATGGACCATGTGTTAGGGTAGAAGTTGGAAATACTTATTCTCTTGGTGGATTAGGCTGACTTGGTCTTCCCACCGGTTGAGAAAGTGGTGGTATAGCCATTAATAGGTCTTCCAATATGATCGTGTTAGGGTCCGTCATATCATGTGTGGGAGAATTCCCTTGTTCTTTTTTGTCCCACTATATGGCTCTACCATGAGTTTCTACTACGTAAATTGTTCAAACAGGGGTATAATTAAAATAATGGCTTCTATCATACTCATGTCTTCCCCAATATCCTCGACCTTGATGAATTATTCCCCTAGTTTCCCAATCAGTTATAGGGAATTAAGGTTCATAGTTAGAATCATCATTTTCATTGGGGTCCATTAAGTAGATAATATTAACAGAATAGAAGATAAACTTTTCATCTGGTGAATATTATGTCGGATAGGTCAATTATTATTTTTCTTTTTTTCGGGGTGGTTACCATTTTTTGAGACATATGGCATGAAATCTTCCAAAGTAAAGGATATATTGGGAATTAAAATTGGTTCATCATATTCTGACTTCTCGTTATCCTTATAACCATGTATCTTCTTTGAGGATTTTCCTTTAGAGTATTGATATTTTGATGAAGTTGACTTGGTTTCATTAGAAGTGGTAGGAAGCACAACTTGTTGTTTCAACTATGTTCATAGAATGGCATGAGTAATACTGATCATTCTTATGACCATCCAATCATCAAACTTCTACGCATTCTTGTTTTTTACTTTCTACAAATATCCTTCTTCCTCGGGATCAGTAAAAGTAAAAAATGCTTCCTAGTCTGATGAACTTTTTAGTTTCACTTTTCCAAATTCCACCAAATTTTAAAGCTGATATTTAAAAACAAAACACTAATTGATAGGGTGCCCCAACATTTGATAGAAGGTAGACTATTTTTGCGAGTTTTTCATCTTCTTATTTATTAGGTTTCTTCAGCCTTGGTAACTGAACTATATTTTTTCCAAAGATGATATGAAGTATCTAGGGACTTGGTCATTTTGAAAAGAAATGAACTTTTTTTATCTCCTCAAACTATCCTCGCCTGTGATCTTTTTTATCATCTTGATGTGGCAGTCGTTACTGGTGATTCTTGGTTGGTGGATCCCTACGCTATAATGTGGGATTTGAATTAGAAGTAGGTATAAGTGCTTTCTTCAGTGTAACTACATAAGCCTCTGCTTTTCATGTTATCCATCTCGGAGCTGATTGTATTACTCGGTATTTGTCTATGGTCTCTATTATGGAGTTTTATACCTATTTACCAATCGAATCTAGATCTCAAAATCCTTTAGTTTATTTCATGTGAATTAATGGGGTGTAAAACTCATCATGGAGATTTAAAACACAAATGAGTAGAAATTCATCTTGAGGGAGTGGTATATTCAATGAGTATATTAATACTTTCCACCAAGAAATGAAATCATAAACTCTTTCAGTATCCCTTTGTTTGTAGTTCATAAGATCAAATATTGTTGTCTTCTATAGAAATAATTTTAATTGTAAAAGGAATTTATGATGGAGGTATTCTCATCTAGTAATCGATTGGGGCTACAAACTTATATACCATACAAAGGATGGACCCTATACTGACTGCATAAAAACATCTGATATTTACTACTTATTATTGTTGAAGGGTTTATATCATGTGATCAAAGTGAGAAAAAAAATGTGTCTAGTGCTTCTATAGATATTCCAAACCATTAAATATTGGAAATTTGGTATTTACAAAGTTTTTTAGGGGAGGAATCATATATATCCATTCGGGGTAAGATTTCTTTTCTGGTTATAGTGGTGTGTTCCATCCTTACATAGATTCCAATCGATTTGTTAATGACTCGATGGTATTCATAAGAATTTGGGGAATATCTAGATTACTTGGTATCTACATAGGTATAGCAGTTGGAGATTGAACTGGTGTGGAAACTGGTAGGACCACCATTTTTTGTGCTATTAGTATTTTTCATGCATAACCTGTGGGGATAGGACTCTAAGGATGTACTTGAAATTGTTTCAGATGTGTACCCAATGAAGGGAATTCATTATCCACATAAATAGTTGCAAGAAACCCTCTAAGCTGAGGATATCCTACTAGAAGTGCAATTTGAGGATCTACTTGCAGAGCATGTATGACATGAATATTTATTCAGAGTTACTCGGCATTGAGTCATATAAATTCCGTCATCTTTTCTTCTAGATGGGAAAATATTTCCTCCTTAAAAAGGGGTTGACCTTCATTTGGGGATCGTGAGAAATATTTTTACCTTTTCCTTTCTACCTTTTAGGTTCCTTGTGAAAATGTGGAAGGGGATTATTTGAGGTGCTGTCTTGATACTAGGAAAGCCTCTGATTTCTGGTATGCACACCTCCTACATTATCTTCAGTGTGGACCGTATCAAAAATAGGAAAACCCTCTTCGGACTCCCCAAAACATGAATCATATTCTAAATGATCTTCCCTGATGGTATTGATTATATTCACTGATGTAAAATGTCTTGATGGAATTCTTGCAGTATCATTGTTATAATTCATTTTTCTTCATCCACCGAGAGACTTTGTTCTCATATTTTTTGGTTCATCAGAAACTTTTTTTATGGATACTAATCTTATTTGAATCCTCTAATTGTTTAGTTGTCCATTTACTTTGTCACTTCTTCCCTAATCAGTTGAAAACTAACTTCTATTTATGAGAGGATTGTGGATGTGAGAAAACCCTTAGCCCTACAGGATGCGTCTATTCATATTCTTCTTCCTCAACCCTTTAGGCTCTATTTGTTGACTCTAATGGTTCGGTTAATAAATCCCATCATTCCAATGGGATGGGGTCATTCCTAAACTACTATAGTTTATATCATTGTATATTCTCTTCTAATGTTACAAATTATTGTCCAAACATTGTTTTGGTGCATTATCGGACACCCACTTAAATTGCATGTTTTGGAAGACCATTGTGCTATTTCAGACATTTGTGTGAGCTGATAACTGATATACTCTAATATATAAGCCTTATTAATGTTTTCAGATGCTTGGTGTATAATAATCTCAATATCTTTCTATCTTTGGTCCTAACTCTAGTGAAAACTGATCGAGGCTTGTTCTTGTGGAGAATATCTTCAGTCATAAACATATTTTTTTTATTATAACTAACCTAAGGCAATAACTTCTCATGAGACCACTTTCGATGAGATATCTTATTTTGGGGAATTGTAAAATTCAATGCTACATGTGCACCCTCATCCTCTTATATGAACTCCATAAAAGGTTTCCATGATCAATTTTCTCAACATCATTAATTCGTTGAGGAATGCGTATAGAAGGGCCTCCTGTTGATTCTCGATATTTAGATTTCAGTAATGCTGGAAAGAATCCTAGTCAATATGGCACTACAACCCTTCCATTACCTTGAAATGAATTTCATTTTTTTCATATGGTAATAATTTTTCTTTCAAATGATGAATGTTTATCCATATTTTGAGGTGGATATCATGAATTAAATATTCTGCCAAAATCTCTGGAATGTTGAATTGAGACGTTCCCAATGGCCATAACATGACTACTATTTCACCATTGTCCATTTTTTATCTCAAATTCATCATATCCTCTTCATATTCTATTATATGTTTCTCAACATGGTCCAACCTGAGTGGACACTTCCTGATCAGTTTATCATAATAAACGAGGTATGTTGGAGTTTCATCTAATATATTAGAAGGAAAATGACCCAAGGGAGGTTTGGAGACCATTTCCTTATATTTTCTTCTAGATAAAAATTATTTCACCTTAAAGTAATAAGGAATTAGACATGATTGGCCTTATGTTTTTATGTGACTCAAGATAATAGAGCTTTTTCATCACTACAGTGTAAATTGGATAGTTTTCATGACAATTTGAAACACCGCCATATAGAGAAATTTCACATCGAATTCCATCATATGGATTAACACCATGGTAGATTACAATAAAGGATAAATCCTCTTTCTCCTTGGCCTTCTGGATAAATGGAGGGTTGTAATGGCTCTCATATAGAGATAGTTTCTCTAGATTGACTGAATTCTCATGAATAAATCCATTATAATGAAGTTTCCAATGAAAAACATTATAATTACTACTAATACACCAATAATTTATTAATTGGAATGTTGGAACTTGAGCTATAACAAATAAATATCTCAAGGTTTCAAGAACTCAAGCATTAAGAGGAGCTATATCACAAATCAACTCTTGATTTTACAACTGTTCATAGTGAGACTTATTCTTATATTATCTCTTACATGTAGTTATGGGAACTTGTTGGGAAAAGTGGTTATCATGAGAAAGTGTATGTACTTTATTTGGAGTGGATTTTAGAATAGACCAATTATATCCAATTGGAATTGATGTATGTGCTTGGTCCAATTGTATGTTTGATATGAGGGAGTATTCCCATATGCCCCCTATATTGGAATAGAGGTCTATATCTGCTCCGAGAGGGTATGCTGATGAGTCATCCAAGATATGGGGATAGAATTATGTATCATTTTCTCTAGTACTATTGAAGTTTCTGTAATGATATTCTATAATGTAGAAAAAAATATTGGTGGAGATTTGCATCTTCCATTTCACTATATTCATAATGTTTTTGGTTCCATCAAATGTCAAAACATGAATTTATATCCATTACATATCTGGAGTTGGTATATGTACCTACTCTAATCCTATCTTTCCCGTCAGTGGATATTGACAGTACTCATGCTTGGGGGTAGAGAGTTTATTTTTTCCCAGTTTTTTCATTGGAGCTTTCCAACTGACTTCTCTGGGAGCTAGAAAATGATACTGTTGGCAGGCTTGATGGATTCTAGTAGGTGTATCTGCCTGCTGGATAATTGCTACCACATTTGGTTAGTAGGATTCCTTGAATGTATCCAGATGAGTTTGATGTCTAGATGATTGATTTTAAGAAGGTGTAAGTTTCTTCTCATGGTACTCCACCGTATTTCAATGGAAGGATTGGTTGGGCTCCACCAGACGAGTCTTCTGGTTGGCTTAGTTAAGGTGGATAGGTGTATGGGCCCATTCACTATTTTACTTCAAGGTTGGTTGATGGACTTCTATAAAGTGGGAAAAGGTAGGAACCTTCTCCCTATTGGACAGTTATTGACCCTAGTGATTCATCTGGCATGCCTGAGTGTGAGGGACCTGGGTCGGATAGCCAAATAAAACACCCTCCTCATTTTCATGGTTTGCTGTTGTGCGATGTTGGTGGTCGTGATTGTTGGAAGGATCATTTGGGAAGGACCCCTATGTATATGGGATGAACTCATGGGTTGCCTCCTAGTCTAATTATCTCTAATAGGGGTGGAATTGATGATTGATTACTAGGTATAAACTCCTAAAATGGTTAAATATGGTGGTTGGAACCCTGTAATTCTAGACAACCAGTCGTCATTGACTGGACAACTGGGGGTTATCTAGATTTGGAGGGCCTATCAGGCATCCTCTAAGGTCAGGATACAACTATATTGAGGCTAATATCAAAAAAAATCATTAATGACCCAGCATTGAATATGTTGAGTTGGTGATGACGTTCTTTGAGTGGTTGAGGATCCATCTTGAGCAGCAGCTAGGAAGTTCACAGGTGAATACTAGAAGGAAGCCATTTGGGGTGAAGGTAGTTCCTGTAAAGAAAATGTATGTATATATGAAAACTAAAAATGATGAACTCAAGTAAATAATCATATTTTAGATGAAAACTTTTGTGATTGATTCCCTTGTATGGAACTCTTTTATCAATTAATAAAGTCCAAACATATGGGTGACACTATCATCTTGTGTAAGGATTCAGGTTGGGTTCCCCATTTTTTTATGGGTGAAATCAGAATGGCCCGATAGAGAATATGACCATCTGTTTTAAATTTTTTCATCAGGTAACTTATCACCTTTTTTAAGGATTCATGTCGAGTTCACCGTTTTTTGTTTCCCCAAAACATGTATTGTTCTTATGAATCACATCATCAAGATGGCTTCTGACAAATTTATTTATGGGATTGGAACCACCCAATGGTTCTGTATCCAAAGATACCTACATTAAAAATGCATGTGTTTGTTAGGTTTCTTGACCTACGATACTTAAGAACTCACATTGGTCTAGAGGATGGTAGGTCAAGCTCATTTCACCCTTTTGGGGGGGAATTATTGCATACACCAGGACTCTCTTGTAGATTTATGATTTTTTCATGAATCCTTATTAATTTACCAATCATAATGTATATTTCCCTTGAAATTTTTTATCTATTGTTTAGTATTTGTGGAATTCAAAATCATCCTTAAATATTCTAGGTTCTTGATCCATGGGGATATCTATATGTATTTGAGGTTCTCCATCAATAGTATCCTCTCATATACTACTAATAGATTATTTATCATTCATTGTGATTATTATGGTTTTTAAGACACTCATTGGGGAACTCTAGAATGTATAATCATCCTGGTAGATGAAATTTGTTTTGATGTTGGGATCGTACCCATAAAGGGGACACCTAGATATCCCCATGAAATGAATCAGAACCCTCTTAGTTCAGTGTTGATTAATGGGACAAATTATACCTTTTAAGGTCGTGTGATAAAGACATAACCGTACATTTTAATGTCATGTGGTAAGGATATCTAAGTGGAAGGTGCCTAGTAAAATTTTGGTGTGGTTCTTATATTTAATAAACCCAATGAAATTAGAAATTATACGAGTTTCCAAGTTGGATTAGACCCCTTAAGGAATGTGTCCTAGAAATAATGGGGTTGATTTGGAGTGTAGGTTATGGATACTAGGGAGGATTCCTACATATCCCACTTATATGGGAATCAAATCCATAATAGTACAGAAAGTCTTATAGGGGGGTATGGCCCTTTGAATGAAATATGTTGGGGATTACTCCTAATGAAGATTCCCCTATAACTGGGTCCTCGAGAGAAGTCTTAACTCATGTAGATTCAAGGGGGTCTTAATTCAGGGCCTATTCCTTAGGTGGATTCACAAATTAAGGGAATTGAGGTCAGAATCCTAAGGAGGATATTTATTGAGCTTAGGCCTTGGGTGAAGTCTCTTTGTATATCCCAATTATGGTGGGGATTAGAGTTCTCATAGTTCAATCCATGTTTTGGATTGTGTGGATATTATGATCATCACAAATCTAAAATCCCATGTGTTTCATGCTCATTGTGGGAAACAAGAGGATGTGAAAGATTCAACAAACCACACACTTTCACATCTACTGATGGGAGAGGTCGGGCCTACGATGAAAGAAACTAGGGCGAAGGTGGATGGGGGAATGGAGCAATGAACCTTTCAATGTGGAATGAAAGTGAAGGACATTATTTCTACCCCAAAAGGATAGGGGCTTTCCCTAGGAGGGATGACCTAAAATTGGACCTGTAGTGGAAGGAGGATATCATTCCCTATGTAAAAATGAAATGCATGAGTGAACTGTACCTTCCCTACCAGGGACCGGAGGTTCCCGGTCTTAGAGACGAGAGGGGGAGAATATCCCAAACCCTAATTCCCCAAGTCAAGAACATCCCAAAAAAAAATTTGGGGTAAGGGTCCATGTGACTATAGATATAAAGACCTACAGGCACCCCATGGATCCTAACTTCCTTATAATAAAAATGTTGGAAGCCTCTAACTATAGAAATACAAACCCAAATGGGATACATGTTTATGTTTCTTTACAAATGTTTTCATAAGCCAAGAGGTGTTGGTGGAGGTTTCAAGATGGACCCTTTCAGATAAGGAATCCAGATAAATAAAGGCCCTTTCATGAGTGTCTTAGAATATTCCTTCAAATATGGCTCGCGTAGGTGGTCCCCACAAGTATACCGTGTAGGTATTTTGCATAGGTGTATCGTACATGTTCTATGTGGAACTGCAAATGCTTAACACATGAATTATAAGACTATTAAAGCTTAATATTCCTTTGTTAAGGGAATATAGGGGCAACAACACTAGGGTGATATTATAACTTAATCACTTGAGGAATCCCTTGATTCCCTTGGAAGCATCCTGTGTAGGTCCTTGCTTAAGGAAATGACCTTACATAGATGAATTCTTCCTATATAAGGAGGGTCTTTAGTCAGATGTTTTACATTTAAAACACTTAAAGTACCTTGATCTTTCTCATCCCATCCAATCCTCTCTTCTCTCATGTTTTGG
Source organism: Viscum album (assembly GCA_963277665.1). NCBI lineage: Eukaryota > Viridiplantae > Streptophyta > Magnoliopsida > Santalales > Viscaceae > Viscum > Viscum album. The sequence continues at coordinate 685,860,628 of OY728119.1, read as the reverse complement.
AGAACTACCTAAGAAAACTTGGGGGTCTTGGGTGAGGGAGCTACGTAATTGGAGCTTTGGGATTTCTTCCATCTTTTTCAGTTTTTCTCTAATGGGATCCCAAGTGTCCAATTTATAGGCAAATAGGGAACCCAGGGTGGAGGATTTACTCCACATAGGTCCTCCACACATGTCCTCTATGTAGGTTAGGCTAATCCAGTTATAAAATTTCTTTATATTCTTAGATATTTTTATTTGGTTATATAATTAATGTGATTGATATGTGCAATGTCGAAACAATAGATGAAATTTTTACTTAACAAAATAATGATAAGGTACATATATATAATAAATAATTTATTTATTTTAAAAAGTACCTTATTTTTTTACTCTAGAGATTGATTGTTTGAGCTCATCCAACCTCTTTCAAGTTGATTCAATAACTTCTCACTACTTGGAAAGCTATGTTAAATTATTTTCAACCCATAGGATAAACCTATTACACCCACCCATATATTATGGATACTCATCCAATTGAGAATAAGAAAAATACAAATCATATATAACCACCAAAATATCCTCATTTATGTCATGAATGGTATATTCTTGGGTAGAGATGATGGTCGTCTACAAGTTCACCCCCCAATAATAACTATCATGTTAAATCACTAAAATATATTTGATTACCTTTATGATAAACCTATACATTGAAATACCAAAAACATGCTACTCCATGTGCACTCACTTGGATAACAAGTATTCATCCAATGAATGCAGCATGCAATAGTTGACCTCATGAGTCCTGGGTTATACCAGCAAGTAATGAAGAGATCCCTTATGGACCTTCAACTCTCCCAATGACATGCAAGAGATGATGTGTTAAATTATTATCCATTCTCTACTAAAATATTCCCCATTCCTATAAGTGATGTTTAATATAAATCAAACAATTTTTCTATTAATGGCATATATATATATGTAAGGCTTTAAACACTTCACCAGTAGGATATTATAAAGGAATATTTTCAAAGAGGTTGGGATCCAAATTAAAAGAATGGTGTGATTCATCATACACCTAGTGAGTGTTGATTCCACCGTAACTACCCCCATGGTCACTAGCTCCCTAGTTTCCTCCCATAAAATTACTAGATCTTGGGTTAGTTCATTCTCAACATGCTACTCTTTTGGTTCCCTCACTAGTTCATCATCATTAGTCATCACTTATGGGGGTTCCTTCTCTATGGCCACTATTATCAGGGTGGTGGATGGACCTATGAAACCATCATTATAATAAAAATATAAAGTGAGTCTATCTTATGGAATAATAATTCAAGATATAATGTAAATTTAAGATTTATGAAAAGAATAGAGGGTTGTCAGTTTTCTTTCTATGATGGGTAAAAGGAACTTAGAATATTCCATCCAATCATTCACTGTAGAGAGTTCCCCAATTGGATTGGCTAGTTATACAATAATGGGATAAGACGTTTCAGTATGGAAAGGGTGTAAATACTCAAAACACAAAAATAAATAAGGTTAAATAAAGATGTGCTACCTACTAAAATGATTATATGATAACTAGTAGTTGTGTCATTATATTTCACCTCATTGAAAAGAATGGGGATACCTATAGATTTATGTGTTGGCATGACCCTCTCTTCTTAGCCACTCAAGGCATGTTCATCATCCCTCTATTGAATTCTATAATATAAGTTTTCATTAGGTATATCATCATCTTCCATTAATTATTCCAACTATATAGATAATGTGGGTTAGTGAAACCTAAAGACTAACTATATATATAATGTAGAATGATCGATAAATCAACCTTATCTTTCTCGAGTTCTTCTGATCTTATGGTGGGAGGAGTTGCTTATACCTCCATTGACGACTCTCCATTGGAATCACTTCCCACAACACTCTTCATCATTAGACCCCCCTGTATCACATCTCCAATAGACTTCAACTTCATTAGACAATTAGGTATGCATGGTCTAGAAATACCCATACATGGTTAGTCGGGTGATTCTCCAAACATCTACAATTTACCACCCTCTCCAACTCAATTATATAGACCATAAATTCCACTAAAGATTGCATAAACATATATATATAACAGTTGAGGACCTTATTATTAATCACATTTTTCTAGAGTAGCTTCCAAATCCTAATACAATTGCACTACCACATATAGTGGCCCTAGTTTTCCAAAAACATTGAGGAATAGTGCATCATTTTCTACCTCCACATATATACATGGGAATGTAAATATAGACATACCTAAATAATATATAGATTCCATATAGGATTTATATGATTCCTAAATAAATATTTATGGAATAATCACTCTACTGTATGTTCCTACTCTAGAGGCCCTACCTCAATGAAACAAATCTCTTAGAGTCATTGAAATCATTGTCTTGGCTGGAGCACCCTATCTTGGTCGATGTTCTCCCCTAGGTAGAACATTCTCTATACTCACTACCCTATGGTATTACTCTAATGGATATTAATGGATGTCATTTAGATTCAATATATCTTCCTAGTATGATACATCCCAACGATGTGTATAGGCATCAAGAACCCAAATTGGAGAATAATATGGTATAAATCCATTCATTTCCCGGTAACCTTCACATGTAAATATACTGAAAAGTAGTCAAAGAACCATGGGATGGAATTCATGATACAATTACATGTACACACTTATCATTTACCACTAAATATAGTGAAACTAGAAATAAAATTGGTTTGAATTCTATATCTTTTAGATGATGACCCCATAAATGTGAGTGACTGGTAACCCACCTAAAAATTCCAAAATGTGTGATTGTTTCTCAATATTACCCTAGTTAATTTTCTCAATCACCAACTTCAGGGTGGGGAAAGGAAAGGAAAGTGAATTGGTAATCACCTCCATTATTTATCATCACTATAACTTACTCATTTTGTCGGGGCCATCTCTCAGTGACGTGGAGTATAGATGGTTGGAATTTATTTCTTAGAGAGATGATGGGGTTCCAGTATTTATAACCCCCGTGTGGGAAGTCCCCCATCCACATAAGAATTTAAATACACCAAAAACAAGAAGGGGTATATATTATTAATGATGTTATTCATCATCTTGAATAACTTCACTAGTACTGGGATATCTAGGTCGACATGATGTCTTATTGACAACATTGCCACTAGGATAACAATCTCCATATACAACCCCTTGTGGGAAAGTGATGGGAAACAACCACCCACAAAGTAATTTATTAATGAATATGACCATTATTTCCTGTAGGGGTGGTTCTTCACATTACATCCACATAATTGGTATTGTCTCTCCTGTAAAATCACCCAGTAAGATCTGAGATTCTCTTCTTGGAGTGCTCTTGGGAATTACCTTTGTCTTACTATAATTTGTCCATAATGAATGTTTAGGAAAATATCAAACTACCTATTAAATTATAAATATTATTGAAGTCTATAATTTTCCAATGGAGATATTTCATGCCACCTATAAGTGTCTTTAAAAGCACTAAAACATGTTCACAGTTTTCTAAGACATTCTTTATTGGAAGTAACTCCTTGTATATCGCCCCATGGATGGAAATCTTACTAATATAGAACGGGTCACACAAGTTGATAATAACATCCCCATTAGGAATATATAATGTTTTGATGTCTAGGGAACACATGCTACACAATTATAGAATCAAGTTTATTTGATAGAAGACCTAGAACTGTGAGGAGCATGCTACTTTATAAAGCACAACTCTTTGAAGCTCCTTCATAAACTCCTCAAATTATAGAAGGATATATTATTCTCACACCCACTAATTAGTGAATATTACACCAAAATAAAGGTCTCAATAATCTTTCCAACTAGGTTTTCTGTCTACCAATCTCACCTTGAAGATACACATATATTTGGGTGGAAATATCCCAATGGTCAGTTAGTCTCTGTAAATAGTATTGATAGTGTTTTATATAATTTGAGGTATTTAATTTTATGATTCCTTATTGAATGGATAGTAGTAGTATTGTTCCATAAAATGTACTTGGGGGATCTTTATAATTAGTAGATTGTTTAGTCATGGTTGGAATTTAGTATCTTGAAATCATCCCTCAATTCTAAGTCATATAGTTATATTCAGTCACATAGTGAACAATCATGTCTATCTTCAGTCATCAGTTCCATTAATATTTCATTATTATATAAGGACCATATGGTTTTCCCGGTCTATAGATTATTTCTATCACCCTTCATTGAGAAGTAGTGGATCCAAGTCCATTGATATACATTAGAAAAAAATTTCTCAAAAAAATAATAATAATGGTTTTCAATGTCATTTTTTCATGAAATTGAGACTTTTCATAACCGTTTTCATAAAAAAATAACTTATACATCATTGTATATGAAATCATTATTCATGGAATGAAGCGTATCACAAATACCAAAGATTTTTCTCATATGGTGTTCATGAAAGGTTTATTTTTGGAAAATAGAATAAATGGACAATATTATATAAAACCTCATGTTCTCATATGGACTCATTACCCTATTTAAATTTTATAGGTGAACCTACATTTCGTGAACTAGATGGATAAACCCCCCATCCCCCTATTTTAGAGTATACTCATTATAATTTGATCTTTCTCTTCTTTGTCAGTTCAAATTCTTGTGTGAAAATTTTTTGACACTATAAAATGCATCAAGAAATTAATAAAAAGAAAAACCACCCATAAAAGGACTTTTTGGGTTGATCATAATGAATTCCATAGAATTATTCTAGAGTTCATGAAACATAGTTTCATGAACCTAAAACATGAAAATGTGAGACATGGGTTTCTATGAATGGATATTAGAGTGTCGTGAAACTCAGAACGTCATGAGCATGCATATATTTTCTAAATAGCGTCCCCTAACATGTAAAATTTCTATAAATATCCATTAAATTGTCTCTTTTATGGACAATCCAAACATCATACTTCCAACTAAAGCTCTCAACTTGTGAAACTTTTACCTTTATGAACCTAAATACACATTGATTTTTATGAGAGAGGATATTTAATGAATTCGATCACATGATTCCATAAAATTATTTTATTATAATTTAGTCACCTTTTTGAAACTATCATCCATGAAGAACACCATTTTCTCTTCAGGAATATTATCAAAACAACACTAATCTTCACAAAACCTCGAAATTTTATAAAACATTTTCATGGACTAAACTAAACCATCATTGAAGCTGGTAAAAGTTTAAAATTTATAATCTTACTAACTACAGTATATGTGGAAAGTAGGGTTGAACCCACAGGGAAGGTAAATTTGGCCACTAGTCTTCTAAAAACTTGGAAAACTCCATTGTTTTCAGCAGTAGAGTGATTTTTATATTTTTTACATTTTTTTGATATTCATAAAAAGAAATGAAGTGATTGAATATTGAAAACATGTATTTAAACTAGATTAAGGCAAGAGATAGTAGAAAACATAGAATAACAGAGATATAGAACACTGATAAAAGGACAATATATTAAAACACTTAGGAAAAAATCTGCATTCTACTAGTTTTTAAGGTGTTTCAATATACTTATAGGTTATTGCAGAGTACCACTGTAAATAGTATGACTCACATCCCTCACCAAGAGCTAAGTCAGACAAGCCAACCAATTTAAGAGTTCACCACTCCAAAATTAATCAATAGTGAACTATTTGAAATTTAACTGCAAGAAAAACTCATAGTAAGTCGTGAAGTATTTTGAATCTATTATCTTTTTAAAAAGTGTTTCCACATTAAATCTCACCAACTGATTGTGAAATTTTGATATTAAACTTTGGTGGAACAGTGCAATTGAATTAATTCAGTATCGATATTTTTGATCAATAATGAATACATTAAAATGATAAAGTGAAATGAGAATTTAATGATAACTAGTGGAACATCAATATATCCCCGAACTAGAGACTTAGCTAGAAATCATCTCTATTATGCATACTGAAAAAATTCAATTACAAATGAGAAGAATTTAAAGAAAATAGAGGAAGGAAACTCCCTCTTCTAGCATGAATTGCTTCTCCTAGACCTCGGATCTCCAAGGAATGGTTCCCCAAGAGCTACTCCAGAATTCACCCCAAGGTTCTTGCTCTGCTTCCGAGTGAATGATCTAATATCTAATGAATGTCGTCCTTTGGTCTATCTCTACTCCGAACTGGATCCTTCTGATGTGTGAATGTATCTATCTCCCATCCCCTTATCTGTTGCTTGCTCTGTCTTAAGTTTCCACTGTTTTATGTTGCTTGTCACCGAACATCATCCACCGACTTTGAAATCCCTTTAAAAATGCGCCACAACACGTGCGTTGTTTCATGACTGGCATGTCGAACTACAGTTTCCCTCTTAAATAACTCTGAATGAGTTAGTTGGAAGCACCCGGATGTGTTGTTGACTCTTAAATGAACCTGCATAACAATTAAAATGCTATGAAAAAAAGAATTATAATTTAAGAAATTAGTTTATTAAAAAGTATTTTAAAAGAATTAATAAACTTTTAAATATTGTTATTAAATTAATTATTTTATTATTAATATTAAAAACTAGAAAATTAATTTAATATATTAAATTGAGAATAAAGAATAATTAAATAAAAGTATTTAAATATATATTTAAATATTAAATTTATTAAATTTGTTAATCAATCCTAATAAATATTGGAAATTGAGAATTTTAATTAATTATTAATTATTAAACATTAAATAATTAAGTAATTTATTTAATTATTAATTTAATTTGTACAATAAGATACTTCTATTAGTAAATTTTATTATGTTACGTCGTCTAAAGTTTATAAATTATTAAAATTCAAGTTCCAGATAATAATTTAAATAGTTAAATTGATTTATTTTAATTAATTAATAATGTATAATAATTATTATTAATTACCATTCTAAACATTATTTTGTTAACTTATTGATTAGTTTATACAAATTTAATTGCTATTAATATTTATTTTATTGGTAAATTTTACTATGCAACAATAAATGTTACCAAATTTTAATTAAATTTAGGAATTAATCTAATTTAGTTAAATAAAGTATAATACAAGTTAATAAAATTAGTAATTATGTATAATTATTTACCTTTTATGTTTTATTTATTTGTAAATATTAATTATTATTTAAGTTTTCTTTACTTTGTTTTTTATCTATTTTTATTACTATATTTTTTTAAAACTTTTTCTTCTTCCCCTACCCCTTATTTCAATGGAACCCTAGTGGAGGGGATCCTCTTCAGTGCAAGTACCAGACACTGCAGTGGCTGGTTCTACCCGATGGAAGGTGGGTTCTCCTCTAGTGAAGCTTCGAATCATGCAGCACATCCTCAAGAGCCGCGAAATCCCAGCACAAAGCATTGTGACCAGGGGAAATCGGAGCTTCTTCGGCCGCTCCACACCTCAAGCTCGGCCTCGAACTTCTCGTTATAGTGAAAATCATCAGCGGAAATGCATAACAGGTATTCCACATCGGCGGGGGTGCCATCCAACAGGTGCGGCGACAAGGTCTCTAGCGACTCAGGTTGATTTCAACAAAACCTCCTTGCAAGCAGCGTGGAATGATAGTTTCCTGATTTGAATCTGAGATGCGGTGTCTGATTCTTCATCTTCGAAACAACCATCATTGGAGATGCAAGTCTTCTCAAGAATAGATTTATGATAGTAGTGTCCCTTGGTGGATTCAAGATTCCATCAAGAATATGATTAAAATCGATCTAATTCAAGGTGATTACAGGGGTTGGAATTCAATTTGAAATTGGTATTTCTGCGTTAAATTTGGAATTGGTCTGCGTCTGGTTTGATTCTGAAACTGGTTTGTGATGTTTGGATTCAAGTGATAAAGATCTATAGGGGTAACAATAAATAAAGGAAAAAGTCATCGGTGCGAGTGGTTTATGGAAGATACCTAATAGTGAGGTGCATGGGAGCGATGGTGAGATGTAGGTGCACAACAGTGAGGTGTAGTAGAAAATAAAGAATGAAAGAGAAATAGCGAGAGAGAGAGAGAGGGGTGAAATGGTGAGGTAAAGGAGATGAAGCAGGGGATCGAGGGTCACCATTACATAAAAAAATAAAAGTCACTGATATAGGAAAAAGAAGTATCATCGATATAAACAAATAATAAAGGAAAGCATCAGCGTGGGGGATCACTGTTAGTTTAAAATCAAAGAGGATAAGTACAGTGTAAGGTCACCGATATACTTAAATGAAAAATTGAGGTCATCATTATAATAAAAATCAGAGGTTACCGATGGAATGGGTAGTTGCGGGTTGGGGGTCACTGTTAGAACAAATAAAGGGTCATTGTTGCACTGAATATTCAGGTTATCGGTAAACAAAATAAAAGCCCACTATTACCCAACAAAACATAAAAGGGTCACTGGTACCAATAAGATAATGAACTAACAGTGACCTTTTAAAAAAATTAAAAAATCATAAATTGAACTTAAAATTAAAACTTGAATTAAATAAATAAAAAATATTAAAAATAACTAATTAAAAGAAAGCTAAACATTATAAATTTAAAATAGAATTTTTATTAAACATTAGACATTAAAATTATTAATTGACAATACTTAAATTATAAACTAAATTAATAAAATTATTATTTTAACATTACTAAATAACTACTTAAAAGGCAAGAAGTGACTGAAGTGGTTAGAATCAGTGACCCAATAAGTCACCGATGGATCTTGCCTACCCGACATGTAGACTAAAATCAAACGAAAATGAAAAAATAATTTAACTACATACATAAGATTAAATAATTAATGTTTAAATACTCAAAATTAATTAATTAAATAACTATTTGAAAACATAAAATTAAAAGCGAACTATTTTCTTTAATTTAATCTAAAATTCTTAACTTAGTTATCTAGAAGGATAACTAAACTTATTAATTAATAAAGTTGAAATATTTTAATGAATTCATATTAAAGAATAAGATATTAGAATAAAGTATAATTTGATTAAAACACAAAAAATGATGTTAAAAGATTATTTATTATTAAAATCAAATTATTAAATAGTGATAAGATTGTCATTAACACAACTAATAAACAAATAATAAATTTAGATAAAATAAGTAAGATTAAAATTATTGATTTGAAGACTAAAAATACATAATTAATTATAAAAATTGATTAATTGACAAATTTAACTATAAAATTAAAGAAGTATAATTATTTAGTAAAAAGTGATTAAATAATTAATTAAATCATTAAAAATTAAGTAAAAATATGTGGCAAAACTATTTAAAAATATAGAAACATAATGGACATCATGGTAAAACACTTATACTAGGAAACCTATTATTGTGTAACTCTATGTTTTTTGAAACTCTCAACATTCATGAAACACTTACCTAGAACCCCTATTTGATTCCACCTTTCCCTAAACATAGCTTCATGATGGTTGAGTACTTATGGGCTCCATGAATTCTAGATCAGGAATTATTAGTAAAAATTCCATGTGAAAAACCAATATCATCAACTACATGACCAAGAATTTTTCATTAAGCATGCGATGAAAAATCCACATACCACTTTTTCCTAAGTATATATACCATTATCCCTATATCATATGCACTAATAATGGATTGGGAAGAATCCAATATTAGGGATCCCAAGAATAGTTTGCATAGTAAAACATGTTTATAAGCACCACACATGCATTTCTGACTCCCTAGAAGCACATGGTCCTCTAAACATTAATAATCCCCAATCATGGAATCATCAAGGTAAATCTATTTGTTTTACCCACTAAGTTGTTATCTCCCTCATGTATCTCAATTTTTAAGCCTCACTCTATCCCTCATTAATACCCTTTTTACAAAACCATTGTGCTCTATTGAATATGTTGAACTACATCAAATATCATTAGCTCAATATATTAAATTACAACCATATAAAATACAAAAAACAAAGGATTTCTTATGTGGTGATCCCAGGAATCCCAGTGCGATGATCAGGGGATACCTTGTGTGATGATTATGAGATGATTAAATTTATTTTCTTGGAATCATAGTCAATAATAACCATACCATCCCTAGTTTTTTCAAATTTCATGGCCCATGAATATATATCGTATGATGTTAACCGAAATTGTATATTCCTATCACATAAACCTAAAATGTGAAATTCAAATGAAAAGGTTTTTTATCCATATCCTCCAATGGGGTAAGTAGGATTCCTCTTAAAACATCAATCAAGAAATTTTTTCAATTCCATCTTCCCATCAGGAGATGTTGTCTCAAAATAAAATTTGCCTTCTTATAGTATATCAAACACCTCACCATACACTCCCCAAAATTACCAATAAACTTAGTAATGGTAACAATTTATTAACATATACTCAACCTAATAAATAAAGATCATGTATAAAAAGCCTCAACAATAGACATTAAACCTACGAAAAACGTATAATTGATTATTGTATGTTGCATTATCCCCACTAGACTCTAAATCATGAGTTTTCCCATAAGAAGTTAACTTCTTATGTGACTAGAACTTGTTTAGTGTAATTGGGAAATATCCCCAACTAAAATTTAAACCTTTGATCATCCCTACTTAAAAAATTAATATAGTACATTCCCCAATGGACTCTAAAACTATAACCAATAATTGTGTGACAAACATATTTGGAACCACTCTAGATGCATCGGAATCTAATTCCTAGATGATGGTCCTAGGGAACCTTAAGTGATTAGACTATAAATCCAATTTTGTGAGCATATGATCCCTTCTTACAATTCTTAGGTGACTAATTTAAGATTTATTCTCATGTTATTATCTTGCGATGCCTTATGTGATGTGCATAAGAAGCCTATGTGATAATAATAGGGTATCTTTTTCATTTTTTAGGTGATGATCCAAAGTTCCTTATATGGTGTAATAAGCACTGTATGCCTCATGTTTTGAGCATGATATGACTTATGTGATGGGAATAAGAAGCCTATGTGATGACCATGATATCCCATAATTATCCACTTAGGTGATGAAAATAATATTTTTTCACTATGTGATGAGAACAAGATGCCTTTGATGATGTGATTGGAAAGACATAGGTGGAAAGCCTATGTTTCCATAGGAGAAAAGCATAGTATTCCTCATGTGGTGAGAATGTATTGTCTTGGGTGATGATCTAGGTTATCCCTAGGCAACGATCTTAGGATGACTTATGTGAGAAGCATAATTTTAATGTGTGATGAACCTGGGTTCCATGGTTATAGAACTTAAGATTCCCTTTGTTGGAAACATACAACACCTTCATGGACCATCTGGAGGAAGTTAATTAAATATCCTTAGTGTTCTCAAATATTTTTTATCATGATCAAAGTCAAATCATCCTCTCATATATAAAGAATCCACATAGTAAATTTAACCAAAGATGTAATGAATTTGTTTCCACTTAAAGATGGATTCGGGAATATAATTTATGAATATTTCTTAAATATAAGAGTAATAAGAAAAACATGAAATGATTTTTATGTTGGAATCCATATAATGAAGGGATAAAATCTCATCATCTCATTCATATATATGATATGACAACATTACACCCATTTTTCAAGGCCACTCACATTTACAAAGCATTTATGCATGAATAAAAGGATCAAAACCGGTCCAAGAATTCCAATTTGTGTGAAATAAGAGAATCACATAATGAACCAGTGAATAGAATGCTACAGTACTTATTAAGAGGTTTATGGTTATCATTAAATCCATCCAATTTTTATGGAGGTGTGTTATGATGATTAGGGAAGATTCATAGGTCATGTGTTTAAGGAATCTTTTTGAAGGATTTTATGGGTTCCTAACTCTGTGGTATTATTTCCCATGAATATCCAAAAAATACACACCACAAAGGTATGATCTCATAAAGATTATTTTTAATTCCCCCAATCCTGAATATTTTGGTTTGATTCTCTCTAAATCTTCCTTACGGAGTTTACTATTGTTCCTTTATTAAAAAAATATGGGCACACTTCTAAATATACAGAAGTTGTGAGTATCTCTTTTAAAAGTTTCCCAGAATTCTATTATGTTATATTTTTTGTGGTGTCTATGGGATATTTCTAAGAAAACAAAGCTATTTTAATGCCTTTGTGATTTTTATGAAACATTTCTCTTTAAATAAATTGATTTCTTTCATATCTTGTGGTTCACATAACAACATGTTTAAATAATTCGTGTAACATTATCTATGTTATCTTAAAGCGATTATATTGGATGATATGAATTTTAATAACTAAATTATGAAAAATATAAGTTCTATAAATTTATAAAATATATTCATGATTGGAATTAAAAATAATAAATGTTATTTTAAATTAAAATTAACGTTTTTTCTGAAAAAAATGTGGTTTTATGCATAAATTTGTCGATATATACTTTTAATTAAATATATATATTATTTAATTGATCAAATGTTTTATACATTAAACAAATATTTTTTCAAGCACATGATAAGAATAATTCCAATTTTATGCTAAAAATGTTTTTTCCTAAAAGGCATCTTCGGCCACATTTTACGCAGTTTATTTAAAATTAATTTATGTTATTTATAGGTATTTAATTTTTCAAAAAAATTATATTTATAATTAGTAGGTTTATATATTTTAATTAATCCACTTTTATTTTTTTTCATATGAATAGTAATCTTTGTAACATTTATCACCTCGGTAAAGGGTAAATCATGTTAATCTAGGTTAAAAGTGAATGAGATAAGGCCACGAGTATTCATCCTACATCTTATTGGATGAATGATATTTTAACATTAACACCTTTGTTTTGAAATTTAGTTATTTAATGGATTCCTTTCCATGAAAATAACTTATATATTTTTTAAACCAATGGAAGCGACAAAATGTCACTCTCTTAGTTTTAAATATCATTTATGTGTCAATATAGAGAAAAATTAGTTATGAATAAATATTAAAAGTAATTTTTTGACTAATAAAACTATATTTGTGTTGGTAATTTTTTAATAATTTTTAATATTTAAATAGTAATATTAAATACATACACAACACTGATGCACTAATTATTCAAATAATGGAAAAATAAAATAAATGATAATAAAAATAATAACAGTATTGTAATTTGAGATAATTAATGAGGTCAACGAATTTTATATATTAGCATGAAGTTTTGAGGATGTAAAAACTTTTCTAAAAAAATTATATGTTTTTTCTTGATTTTATTAAATTTAATGTAATGAATTGTGTTAAAATTGACAATAATGATATTTTATAAAAATAATATTTTATTAAATTGTTTTAATATAATAAAAATATTAAATTAGTATGAAGTGGATAATATATGTTTATAAATTTCAACCCTTTTAAATTTATAATTCAATAGTTACCCTATATATATTATTATAACCTTTTAAGAGTGAATAATGTGTTATCATGGTTAATGTTAAAATCGGTTATTTGAGGGGATAAACCAAAATATATGGTTTATAATAACACTTAAACCTATCAAATTTTTATTTATTTTTTATGATATTTAAACCACATAAAACCATAGTTTCTAATTAATAACCATTTTGAATTATTATTCTCTATAATAGTCTTTTTTTTATTTTATTTTATTAAGAAATTCCAAAACATTCCATCGCCGCAATTATAAAAGGAAACCTCCACCCTTAATTATTTACTCCACCTTGATCCTTATAGACATTATCATAAAATTTATCTTATAAACGTACATATACATACTATATATGTTATGGTCTTCCAAAATTCAAATCCTAGATCCCTTTAGAGGAGTCTAAAGGAGTCATCTTGAAGAAAAGGTAATCGCTATAACTTATCACCTTCCTTTTATACTCTAATTTACCTCATATAAAAATATAATGTTTAACATAAAATAATAAATTTAGTATCAATAATATTTTGAAATGTGATTATTATTATTATTAAAACACAATTATACACTCTCTTCCCATCAAATCAGTATTGAAAGTATCTGACATCTATACATACGACTTACCATCTCCACATATAGATACAATTAACTTTTCATAACCATATTTTATGCAAGGGTATTATGATTTTTTTTAATTTTAATATATGATACCTATGAAATAATTATACTTATTCAATGATAATTTCATGTCTACCTTTTTACCATCAAATATTTTGGTAAATAAGAACATCACACGTGTGTACGTATAAACTACCATCTTCATGATGAATTCTGATTCATTTTACTTTATATTTCACAAGTATGGTAATAAAGATATATTGGATGAATATATATGTTATATATGATATAATAATAAAATTTGCAATCTGAATTACTATTTACCTTTCTTTCATACCATCATTAAAAAAAATTAATATTGCATCAATGTCTACGCATGGCCTACCATCTCCATGGGTAGTACAACTCATTATTCTATCTATTATCTTTATGAATGATTTTAAATATGTATATAATGAAAATATATTATTTTTAAACATTTTTTAAAAAAAATTAAAATTATGTTACCATTACCAACTATAATACCCAGGACTACCGAACCAAAACAAGCTTTGAAAACAAAGTAGTTTCCACCCAAAAGAGTGGTTTTAATTAAAGTTTATTAATAAATAGGTGATGATATGTTATAAATAAATTTTAAACAATATTATAAGTACATGGTTATGTAATAAATATATAATAAATTTATATTTATTATACATTATTTCTTAATGTGAAAGAGAAAAGAAATACTAAGGGTAGGATTTTATTTCACAATCTCATCATTATTTGGGATTGGTTATGTTTAAGGATTTATTGAGGAATATTTCTTTTTCAAGTCCATGTTTTTTAAAATGTTATATTTTTTTAAAGTTACCTAAAAAATTATATCATTTTTTCCAATGTTTTACTTTTTATAAAAAAAATTGAATGAAAATTTTTTCCCTAATGTGGTACTTAGTGAAGTTTCTGAAAAAAACATAAGGAATATTTTTTAACTTATGCGATATGTAAAACAATTTATTGACATAATAATGCTTAAATTATTTGAAACCACGTTTATATGTTTACAAGTTTATTCTCATATTAAATTGTTTTCTTTATAATTGTGTAGATTTTTTTCAAATAATTTTATTTTAAAATGTTAAGATTATTTTCATCAAGAATTATTCCAGGTAATATTTAAAAATAATTTTCAATCTAAGATTTTTATACTTTGATGTTACTTAATATTTAATGGGACTTTGAACTAATGATACCACCCATATTCTTTATTTGGAAATTTTTTTGATGATAAAAATAAGAAATATTTATGAAACTCATTTCTTTTACATGTGTTATTCTATGAGGAAATGTTTATCATACCCCTTTCTTTTCATTGTTTTTGATATAATGAATAATTTTTTTAATGTGGAACACATAACTATTGTTTTCATTATGAGTTATTTAAAAACCATATCTCCCTCCAATGCATTGGATAAGGTATTGTACACATGATATATTTTTAGGAAACAAGTTCATGTGTTTGGTCTATTATGGTAAACAAGTCAATATAATTGATTTTTTTAGGAAATAAGAAAATGTGCTTGATCTACTATGGGAAATTGGTGTTGATTCCTAATATAATGATCTTGGTAATTAACCTTGATATATGAAACATTTTCTATAATTATTATGTTTCCACACATATTTATAACATGAAATTATGGTTTATTTATGGTTTATGATGATTTTCATTCTTATGATTCATGTATTTTTATATATTAAAATGTTATTCCATAAATCATTTTTATGATATCTTACATATTGGGAATGAACCTTGTATGTTTTTTATCGAGATCTCATACTCTTATTCTTATCTTATGATTTCATATAATCATCAATTGATATCTCTGTTGTTCACCCACACATAGAATTTGAGATCACCCCTGTATTGTGTTTATTTTCCTTAAGTTAGAAAGAATGTTTTTAGTAAGGTGTAAAAATGAAGAGTACTATATGGGATGATCTTTATGGGATATGCTGGAGATCATTCAAAAAATAAAAATATTATATATATAATCTGCAAAGACTCTAAACTTTATGGTTTGAGTATTGATTGAATTTTTATGTGTTGAATATTCAAATAAATAGGTGTAATATTAGTGTATAAAATATTAGGTCATTATAGTTGGTATCAGATTAGGTTTTAGTTGTTAATTGGAAATTTGGTTTAGAAAACATTCATCAAACCCCTGGATATTGGTCTAAGTATAAAATAAAATCCTAATGTTTTTGAAATGATCACGAATGAAATAGGGTAAACTAAAGGTTTCATAGAAGAAGAAGTCTGTGTTTAGAAATTCTATAAATTATTTGTTAGAATTATGTGGTCTTCCACTATCATAATGGGAGATAGAATATATAATATTAATGTTATCATCAAGAATGTTTCTCAGGATATGAATAATGTCAATATTCCAAATTATCAAAGGAGGTAACAAAGTACTGTTTAGTATTTCATGAGGTAGCATCCATCTTATTTTAGTGGATCTTATTATCCACTATTATGTGTTCTATGGATCAAAACCATTGATAAAATATTTTCTATTCTTAAATGATCAGGACATGAAAATTTTTCCAAAATTATTTATCATTAGAAGGTTAAGTATATCAATGGTCTAATTTTATCAAGAATATGAGGTAATATTAATAAATTGAATCCATAGAATGGGATGAATTTAAGGGGATATTTTTTTAGTGAGTACATTCCTCATATTTTATATACAAATATGGGGAAATAATTTATTGAGCTGAAGAAAAAGGATAATGATTAAATTGGTACCAATTAAGAAAATTTTACCTTTCTTTCAAGGTATGACTTTAGTTTAATAATCTGTAGTGAAAGTAAAATTGATCAATTATGTGGTGGCCTAAAAACAAGTCATCGAAAGGAATTAGCTATAAGAGACATAAATATTTAAGAATAAATAATTCTATGTGCACTCAAAGTAGAAATGAAAATTATAGATTCCCAATATTCCCATGTTTTTAAAAGAAAATAATTATTGAATATCATGAAAATTAAAATAATTCGGATAGTGGAAAGAAATTATATCCATATACATGCAAAAAATATAGGAATAAACATAAAGTGATGTGGTTGAATGGAACTTTTAGGTTATTTCAATATATAATTTTGGTTAATAAATCTCAGGAATGTTAAAAGGTGATGAATAGGTAGGTTAATGAAATGGTGGAAAAGATGACACCAACTAATGCACCACCCATTCTCTAGTGCTTCAAAAGAAATAAGAATAGGAATTATGCCAACTAGAACACAAATCAAAAGGTTTTTTATGATCAATGTCGACAACCTATTAATACTAAAGATAAATGGGAATCCCATATGATCATGACTACCGAAGTGGGTTATCGGAATAAAATGATTAAAGTTATGCTTTTTATTTAATATATAATAGTTAATGTCATATATGATCTTGTATTAACCCACTCATTTATTTCTAAATAATATTATAATGGTATCACTGTATCATCTCAACAATTATTTGTTTAGTTATCTATGAAATATACTAATAGAAGAACGATCATATCTCAAGTTTATAGTTCTTCCTTGATTAATGTTTGTGGGGAAGTGATTCCTAAAAATATATTGATTCCCCGTTTATTTGAATTTGATGTTATTGGGGGTAGGGATTTTATTTCTAAATATAGAGAACATATTAGATTCCCATGAAGGGTATTCACATTTTTTATTCCAACTAATCCTATAATCATTTATTTATGCAAGGATAAAAATGAATGTCCAATTTAAATTGATTCCATCTTCTGGGTCATAATTCTTATACATGAATTTTATCTATATAAGATGTTTGGGGAGAAAATAAATATTATGGATACATATATTTTACATTTGTTTCTTGATTTATTTCCTAATGAATTTTCAGGTCTTACACTAATTCATGAAGTTGAGTTTGCAATAGAACTTATACATGGTTCTATAACTATTTAAAATAATATTTATAGAATAAACCCAATTTAATTGTAAGAATTAAATAATAAACTTTATTAAAATCTTGATAAGTTATTCATACACCCTATTGTGTCACCATAGGGTGAACCAGTTCTATTTGTTAAGAAGAAAGACGTGTTAATGCACCTCTACATTAACTATCAAGAGATTAAAAAAAATAATAATAAAAAACAAGTTACCTCTCCCTTCTAATATTAACTTATTTAAACTACTATGTGGATCTCAATAATTTTCCAAGATTGAACTTTGTTTTGAATATCATCAATTGAGATTCAATAAGGGGATATACCTAAGGCAACATTCTATAAAAGGTATGAACACTGTGAATTTATTGTGATTCATTTTGGTTTTACTGATACCCCTATTATCATCATGAACTTAATGGATAAAATATTTAGAGACTATCTTGATCAGTTTGTGGTAGTATTTATAGAAAATACACTTGTATATTCAAAGATAAATTAATAGCATGGATATCACTATATAATTTTGATGAAGACCCCGAGGAAGGATAATCCATATTAAAAATTTACCAAGTGTAAATTTTGGATTTAGAATGTTTTATTTTTTAATCATATAATCTCAAGTGATGGTATATCACTAAATACATAATGGATATAAGTTATTGATAAATGGACTAGACCAATCACTGTGAATGAAATACATTATTTTCTTTGGTTTGATGGATATTATTAATTTTTTGTGATATATTTCTCATGATTATCTAATCAACTCCCCATGTTGAATCTGAAATGAGTTAATTTCATAGAGATGAAGGAATTTGAATATAATTTCAAGGATAAAAATAAAGTTGGTTAGTCCCCCAATGATCACAATACCACATAGTGTATAATGGTTTATGATATATTGTTATGCATATAATAATGGACTGGTATATGATCTCATAAAATATTATATAGTGATAGATTATACCTTACATGAATTGAATGTCTATACATAAACTTATTAAACACATGTTTTGGAGTTATCTATGATAATTTGTTTTAATGATATAGAGGTAATATCTATATGGAGAAATCTGGGGAATATGTGTTGAACATAAAAGAATAATGTATATTTTCACTCAAAAAGTGTTGAACATGTGTTTAAGTAGATGATTTGATAAGATTAAATATTATGAATGCTCAGCACATTAATACCCTAGGAAAGAAAACATGGTGACATGTGATTTAATCTAAAAGGACCTGGATATCTTATCTATGACAAGGATCCCAAAAGATCCAATTTTTATGTATTTAAAAAGGATATATTTTGAAATCTTAAGAGAAGTGTATATATATTGTCTAGATCAAATGAATTTTCAACCATCTATCCAATTGAACATTAAAGAGGTGCATAAGAATGATGTGGATATAAAAAATAAGGTGAGAAATGTTCCAAAGATAAAACATTATTATTGTGGAAAAATAAGGATTGTGATCCATGTAACTTTCCGACCTATACCATATCTAAAGAAAGATTTATTGGATGAGGCACACAGTTCATTGTTAACTATTTATCCAAGATGGAAAATGACATAGAGAGACCTAAAAGATTATTTTTGGTGGGATTTAATGAAGAGAGATATTGCAAAGTATGTTTCTCACTACTTGGTTTTTCAACAAGTGAAGGATAAGTAAAAACCTCTACGGGGATGTTAAAACCACTAACCATACAGAAAAGGAAATGGGAAAACATCACCATGTATTTTGTCATTGGAATCCCCAAAACATATAAAGCACATAATTATATATGGCTTATAATCGATCACCTTATAAATTTTGTACACTTCATTGCTACTAAAGAAGATTTATATGTTGGTAAACTTTCCAGAATATAAATTAATTAAGTCGTAATATTTAATAGAGTACTACTTTTTATTAAATTTGATTGGGATCCATTTTTTACCTCTGAGTTCTGGTGATGTCTATACTGGGCTCTAGATACAATTTTATGTTTTAGAACTACTTATCATCCTCACAGATATGGTTAGTTGGAGAGGACATTTCAAATCTATAATAAATGTTCAGATCTTTCTCTATGGATTTCAAAGGTGGTTGGGATCAATACCTTACTTTTGGTAGAATGTTTTTATAACAGTATGTTTCACTATATTATTCAAGTGGATCCTTATAATTCCCGTTATGGTAAGAAGTGAATAAAACCAAAATCTTATAATAAAGTTTGAGAAGGAAATATATTGGGACCTAATATAGTTTATGAAATGGAAGAGAATGTTAGATTTATTCAAAAACACATATGATAATCTTAGTGTCAACAAAAAAGTTTTGCTGACAAACATTAGAAACATTTGGACTTTGAAGTGGGTTAAAAGGTATCCCTATGAATATCTCCTAGGATGAGAGTGATTAAATTTTTAATGAATGTAAATTCAATCCCAAGGTATATTGGTCATTTTAAAATTATTGATCGTATCAGGGTGATAGCTTGTCGATTTTTGATTCCATCAAATCTCCCCCAAGTTCATTATGTTTTCTACACATCTCTCCTAAGGAAGTACATACCTCATCATTCACATATACTAAACTCCAATTTTATACCACTAGATAAATTTATTTCTTACAAATAACAACTTTTATAGATTCTATATTGATGAGATAATGTTTTATGAAAGAAGACTACTAGCCTAGTTTGAATTTTGTGGCGAAACCTCCAATTTGAGGAAGTTATGTGGGAACCTGAGGATGTGATGAGGTTGATGCATCCTCATTTTTTTGTATCTGAGTGCTGAATTTTGAGGTTCAAATTCATTTTAATGGGGGTAGAATTTAATTCCATGAGATTTTTATGAAATATTTCCCTTTAAATAATTTTCTTTCTTTAATTTCTCGTGTTTTATACCACAGGGTGTTTAAACTAATCGTGAAAAAATATTAAAATATTATGTTTTCATTATTGGAATGTAAATAGATTAACAGGTATGTATTTTAATAAATAATTTAACAAATATATACGGTATATAAATTAATAAAATAAATTTATTATTGGAATTAAAAAATATATCTTTTAAAATAAAAGTGATGTTTTCCTATAAAACAAATTTATGGTTATAATGAATTTTATATCAATGTATTAAATTAATCTTTATTTGTGAATTATTTAAATTAATATTCTATATTAATTACTATATCAAATGTTTTTTAAATTTAAAAAAATATTTTTCAAATAATTAGATAAGAATAAATTCAGTTTTAGGCTCCAAAATGTGTTTTTTCTAAAAATTATTTTTTGTCCCATTTTGTGAAGGTAAATGAAAATTAATTTATGAAAATTATAGATATTTAATTATATAAAATTAATTAAATATTTGATATCAGTATTTTTAAATTTGGTAATTAATTTCCTTTTATTATTTGTCAATATGATTAATAAGAATGATTAAATTTGTCACCTTAGTAAAGGGTAAATCAGGTTAATCTAAGTTAAAACTAAGTGATAAGGCAATAATTATTTATTCTAATTATTCAAGGATGAATATAATTCAAAACATTAAACTTAAGTTTATAAATTTTGTTATTTAATGGACTCTTGTCCTTGAAAATGACTTATATATTATTTAAACCAACAGAAGTGACAAAATGTCACTCTCCTTGTTTTAAATATCATATATGTGTTCATATAAGAAAAAAATTATTAATGAGTGAATAATAATTTTAATTTTATACCCAATTAAATTATATTAAATATGATAATTTATTTAAAAAATTTGGGATTAAATAATTACCATAAATACTTACACAATGGTGATGCATTAATTATAAAATTAATGGAAAAAGAAAATAAATAAAATTAAAAATATAAAAAGTATTATTATTTGAGATAATTAAGGTGAAACATGAACTTAATAAATTAACATAAAATTTTGGGGATGTTTTAAAATATTTTTTTGGAATTCAAAGTTTTTTTAATGTTATTATAGTCAGAGTAATGAATAGTTTTAAAATTGACAATAATGATATTTTATGAAAATAATATTTTATTAAATTATTTAGAAATTCTAAAAATATAAAATAAGGACAAATGGGAAAATATATCATATAAAATTTTATCCCATACCAATTTATGAGTATATAGTAACCTTACATATAAAATTATAACCTTTCATGTGTGGAAAATATGTTACTATGGTTAATGTTAGAATAGGTTAATTAAGGGGTTAAACAAAAATATATGGTTTACAATAGTATTTAAACAAGTCCATGTTTTATTTTTTGATTATATTTAAACCCTATCCAACCCTAGGTTTGAATTATTAAGCAATTATTAGTATTTTTCTCCATAATAATCTTGTTATATTTTATTTTATTTTGAGATATTGTATAAGTACCCTCATCTTATATATAAAAAGACACCTCATCTATGACTTATTTACACAACATGAAACCTTATATATCAACCATAATCTGATAATTTATCTTATAAAATTTAATATAGAAATTTCTTAGGTTATTTTCTTCCAATATACCTACCCTTCATTCATTTATAAGAGAACTAAAGGTGTCATTTTGAATAAGGTATAATCGCTCTAACCGATCAATAGATTTTTCTACTCTTCTTTACCTCATTTAAATAATTGATATTAATCATAAAATAATAATTTTATTATAATAAATATGATTAAATGTTATTATTATTATTAAAATACCATAATAAACCCTCTTTCCTATTAAAAAAGAAGTGAAATTTTTGCTTGTGCATACATACAGCTCACCATCTCCATGTAGAGACACAATTTATTTTCTTCACCATATTTTTTGGATGGGTATCATAATAGTTTTAATGTTTATATATGATATTTATGAAATATTTATACATATTTAATGATAATAATATGTCTACCATCTCACCATATTACCAACTAATCTTTTGAAAATGATAGCATCCCTCATGCATATGTGTGGACTACCAACTCCATTATGCGATACGATTCATTTTTCATTAATATTTATCATGGTTAGTAATAAAGATGAATTTGATGAATATATATATATATATATATATATATTATAGGATATAATAATAATTCTATAATGTTTAAATATGATTTACTTTACTTTCATTCCATCAGTTGAAAAAAATAAACAACTTTCATGCGCATGTACGACCTATTGTCTCGATGAACTATGCAATTCATTTTTCTATCTATAATTTTTTATAAGTGATTATAAATATGTATAAAATGAATATATATAATTTTTATACCATGAATATAATTTTATAAATTATTTTAGTATGATCAATGTGTAAGGAACGGAACTACTAAATCAAAACATTCATGGAAAATGGGGTAGTTATCAACAAAAAAATGATTTTAATAATAACTTATTAATAAAAGGGTGATAAGATGTTATAAATAAATCATAAATGGTAGTATAGATTTATGGTTATAGAGAAATTATATTAAGATTATATTTATTATATATTATGTTTTAATATGATAAAGGAATGGTGAAACTTTATGTAAGGGTGTATTTCATAATCATTCCATTATTCGAGATTGTTTATGATTATTTATCTTCTAGAGAATATTTCAATCCCATGTCTATTTTTTATTAAAGATTTTGAAAAAGGTTTTTAATATTATCCAAAAAAAATTGAAATCATTTTCCCCCATGATTAACTTTTTACAAAAAGTTTTCAAATAAAATTTTAGTATTTTTTTAAAAAAAGTACCTTTTTGAATTTTCCAAAAAAATAGGAAAGGAATGTTCTTTAGAATTTATTAAAAGAAAGGATTTTTTTCCATCATCATGATGCATCAATTTTTTTATGATTCATTTATAATTTTACAGCTTTATTTTCACATGAAATTTTTTCCTATAAAACTTAATGGATTCTTTTTAAAAAAGAAATTTCAAAATACAAAGGTTATTTTTCCCAAGAATTATTCCAAGTGGTCTTCAAAAATCATTTTATTTCTTAGATGAAATACTTTGATGTTAATTAAAGTTTACTAGGAATGTGATCTAAAGATAACATCCTTATTCATTTTCTATATGTTTTATGATTATAATGAAAATAAAAAATCTTAATCTAACACATTTCTTTTCCATAGGTTATGATCTGATGAAATTTTTATAAAACCCATTTATTTTGATGGGTTATGATATGATGAATTATTTTGATTATATGGTACACATATTTATGGTTTTTATTATGTGATGTTTGGGACATGTATATCCTCGCAATTAATTAGGTAAGGTATTATATCTCGTGAGATAGTTTTGGGAAACAAGTCAATGCACAAGATCTATTACGAGAAACAAGTCAATATGCTTGATACATTATGGGGAAAAAGTCAATGTGACTATTTTGTTATGGGAAAACATTTATGTGAATAACCCACTATGTGAAATTGGTGGTGATTCCTGATCTAATGGTCTTGGTAATTAACCTTGACATATGAAATGTTTTCTATACTAATGATGATTCGAGGCACATTTATGACAATAACGTATGGATCATGATTGAGTTGAATTGAATTCTAATTATTATAATTCATTTCTTTTAAAATGGTAATTTTTTTTTCATAACTCATGTATATTATATTTATCATATTTAATATAGAAATTTTATTTTATTATCAATATTGCATACACTTATTCTTATCTTATGGTGTTATACTATCATCAATATATATCTCTAATGTTAAACCTTACTGAGCATCTGAGCTCACCCTTTCCTTATGTTTACTTTTACCTATATAAGAAGAAAATATTTTGTATCGTATACCTATAAAGAGTAATATGTGGGATTATATTCATGGGATATGTTGATGATATTTTAAAAAATATATATATTTTATATCTAAACTCCATGGACTCCAAAACTTTTTGGTTCTATTGTGGATTGTAATGTTTTTTATTTAATATTTATCTCAATAGGTGTAATATTTTCAAATAAAATATTGCTCCAATATAGATATACATATTACTAAAATGGTTGGGAAAATTTAAATTAAGTAAGGAACCTCATGATGGGCTTGAAATCACCATTTGGTTGATATAAAAACATGGGCATGCAAAGTTATTTGTAGCTACATAGAACATCGACGCATTTAAAAAAATCGATTCCTAAAAATGACTTTATATTGGGACCTAAAAATCAGTCATGATGTCTAAAATAAAGATAATTGGTGATACACAAATTGATTGAGCAAATACATCAAACATCTATAAATGAATTGGGTTCTCTATAAAATTACTTTACGAACGTTGATTGCTTCTTCATTGAGGCTAGGTAGTGATTTGTGGAACATGTTCATTTGAAAAATTGAACTTGATTTTCACTGTATAATTAATCTTAAATCATGTTTTAATTTTTGTTCATGACATTTTGGGCCCAAAAAAATCATCTTAGCCTTCCCTAAGAGATAATGAAGGGTTCCAATTGGGTAAGTTCCTGAAATTTTCTGCACTATTTAGGTAGAATAATAGTGGATGGAAACTCAAAAAAAATAATATCATGCCTTAATTAAATATTATGACCTAATAAATAGTACATCGATAGTTTTATTATATGAAAATACATTTGTAGGATAATTTAATTTTTATTTTGGGAACACATGTTTTTCTAAATATTAATTATTTAAAATTGATTATTTAGTTTCATATAAATTTTTCAAACATTAAACAAATATTACTTGGAATTGAAATCTTTGAAAATGTAAATTTTAATAGATAAATTATTTTTAAAAATATAAATAAAATAAATAAAAAATTAACATATTATATCAAGCCCATAAGAAATAAAAAATTTGGGGAATGAAGTTATTGATATGTCTTTATGGAATACATGTCTGAGAAAGGGTTTTATAAATCCTAATAACATGTTTTCCACATCCATAAATGACAAAATTTATTATGTGAAATTAATTTTGTTATGAAATGCTTTTATATTCTATGTTGTGTTCGTATTCATCAATAAAATTAATTTCCATCATTAGAAGTAAATTCATTTCGGATATGGTTCTTTAGGGACTATAACACACCATATATTTAGTATGAAATTACATTTAATAACATACATGTGTTTAATAACTTTTCCTACATGAAATAAATGGAAAAATGAAAATTTTCATTATTTCATTAAGATATAATATTACAACACATAAAAAATAGTAAATATATTATAATAAATATATTTGAAATATAAGTATGAAAATTAAAAGAGGAATATAACAATGAGTAAATAATATTACCTAACTGTTGAAGTATTATTCCTCATAGACTCCCATGAATATCATATATCTGAGTATAACTATATAAAGAATTAAAAATATTATAAATTTGATTGAAATTTTGTGAAATGAATATGCTGAAAGTATATAAGGATAAATATTGAAATTAAAAATAGTAACATGAATACTATATGGTTATTGGGAATATATATTCATTATTTATATATTTTTGGGGTATATTGATAAAAATTCAGTAAATGGGGTTAATGTGATAAAATATCTTATTTTAAGGTTAGCTGAAAGTGTATTAGATATTCAATTAATCATGAGATAAAACAATTATAATATAACTATTGGTAGAATCAGTGTAAATAAAAATAATCATATTTTGAAATTTATATAGAAAGGGAGAAGCTATGATATCAAGTTGTGGAATTCTTCCATATGTGAATCATTAATCTAATATTCATAAATAGGTTGTTGGTTCTCCCTTAACCAATCAAAAAATAAACTTCATTAATTATGTCTTGACTGAAATAATCTATGGGAGAAGTTTATTCTCATGGAAATTACTAAATGATCCATTATGTCTAAATCAACGCCCATGACTACAATAATTATTTTTCTCACTCTAAAGTAATATTTAGAGGTCTTGATGGGTTTTGTAAATAAGTTTTATGATGTTGTAAATATATGATAATAAATATGATAAATGATATTTTTAAAATATATATTTTATTATTAGTATAATTTTTTTGTATGATTTTTATTTTTTTAAAATAAAACACATTTAAATAATGATTTTATTAAAATTTCTTGGTGATATATATATATATATATATAATAATAATTTAACTTTCATGAAATGATTCAAAATTAGTATAGTTTGAGAATAATATTATTTAATGTTTAAAAAAATTATAAAAAATTATTTTTAGTATTATAGATTTTATTATAAATTTATAATTTATAATTTTAGAAATTGAATTTAGTAAATTTTATTTCATATTTATAATCATTGTGTTAAAATTATGTAGTAGAGTATGTTTAATTTTTCAAAAAAATAACTTACTAAGGTAAAAGTGGGTTATGATAGTAAGGGGTAAAATAAGATAAATTGTTAAAATAATGAGTAAATTAAACAATTTTCTCTACATCCAATCACTAAAATTTTTTGATAAGGAAATTCTTTACTAATATTCATAATTTTACCATTTTTGAGTCACACTTTTTTATGAACTTCCCTATGAACCATACAGTCACACTAAGAGAGGTAGGAATGTTGTTGTTATATTTTTACCAACTTCTTAATTCATACTATGTACTTGTTATGATGAATGGAACTAATATATGATACTTAACACAAACACACAATATTTGAAACATTAAATGGGAGATACAACAGTACATGATATTTTCACAAGGTTTTCCACCAAATTGGGTGAATACAATCTCACTATGTTCTATTAAATATGATACACCAGTGCACTACTAATATCATTAAGTCATACACAGTGGGACTATATCATCTTTAACCTAAAAAATATTTTTTATTTACTTACTGTCTCCCAAAATGTTATTTATATAGGATATATCTTATTTAAAAAGGGCATTCCAACCTCATTGAATAAGATCATAACTATACTTTTAAATATCATAAAATCAAAGGATATATTTTATTTTGTTCCATTATAATATTTTGAATGAATATAATCTCCAACTTATTCAAAAGTATTGAAAAAATATATGAAATTCAGTAGAATAACAATCTCATATATCTTTCTCACAATTATAATGATCAACGCATTTTTTAATATCATGTATGTGAAGGATGTTGAGGTATTGAACAAAACATTTTCAATGAAATAAAACTTATTATAAATAAAATTTACAAACATTACCATGAATGAAACCACAATCATTTACAAACTCTATATTAATAACTCGTTTACATTTCATGATAGAAATATTACACTTCCATCATTATTCACTATTCTTGATGAAGATCCCTAAGAGTATTCCAGTGAATTCCCTATTTTTTGATGCATCTATGAGAAGTTATGAATTACTCAACTCATGGGAAGGATTCACCTTCCCTATATGGTAGGATTATACCACTTATGGTTAATTTGGAAGAAGAATAAGTAAGATCTCATGTAGGTAGAATCCACTCAAATGAGCATCATCTCAATGGCTATATCATGTTTATATAGACCCCAAGATATTATGGAGTCTTAATGAAATTTATTAATACAATTAAAAGTGTTTATGTAAATACATTAGTTAAAAAAGTATTATAAACATCGATATCCCAGTATAAAAATGTTTCATCTTATGAAACATTTAATCAATGATTATACAAATTACATGGAATATAACCTATACATTAACACTTCATAATCATCAATCATTCTCAATAATCATAAATCCATTTTAATTAGATGTTATGATTAACACATTATGATTCATCCAAGTTGTCTAGTATGATTGGAAGGAAGTGGTTTTATGATATCCATATATCGTAATGAATCATATACCTATTCATAGAATATGTAATGGATATTATCACATACAATATCTAAAAATAATACCTTATAATATAAGATAACATGCATCATATATTTATTAAAGTTTTTGAAATTTATCCATAAATCCCCCACTTATGCTAAATCCTTAAAATAATTTTTCAATTTCTCCTTATATTTTATCATATAGAATTACTTTTGAGACCATATACATAAAATACATTTGGATATTTCAAATACATTTATTAAATTACATTATTGAATAAATTGTGTATCACATAATATCAAATACCATGTGAATATCCATCCAAAACTCATTATAGATAAACTCTAATATAATTCTAGGGTATGTCTATATATAAAAATTGATCCTCATTTATTAAATAGAAGAGTGTGACCCTATTGGTTTTTTCATTGTTGATGAAAAATATAAATTCCAAAATTTATAACTGTAAGCGAAGAGAATCCTTTAGCAAAGCATCATTGTTACTCTAGCTATAAAGTGATCAAGCATTATCTCTTTTAGAAAGATATATATATAAACATTTTTTCACTAGTAGTATCATATAAAAAATCATTTTTATATAATCCTTAATATCAATGACATTTAGTTACCATGGTACATGGAATATGTAAATCCATTTTAGTTACTCATATGCTCTCAATTCTCTGACTATAAATTGTCTAAGTTGATGAATACATCATATGTAATTCACCATTTTGGATACACACATCAAATTCCCCTCATATGAGAGATTATCACATATCATATATTACAATGGTATGTTTGTACACTCCTATATTCTATCTCTATTATAGGGATTAAATTTCATATTTATCATATGAGTGGGAAAATATCATCTTAATTAATCTCCATCCTATTATAAGAACAAAAACATACCGAACCAATGACATAAGTAATGATTTATTTATATTTTATTGATAATAAATTAATTTTATTCTATTGTATTTAGTTATTCATTAAGAAATCATTAATTTTTTAATTAAATTAACAATCTATTAGGTTATTTAAATATAGACTGAAAAGGAATAATTATGAATTTAATTCACATAATTGATTATTTTAGAGTAAAATGAATGGATTGTTATAGATTATTATTTGTTATTTCTAAATTTCAAGGAATTGGATTGGTAAATGTGATATTTGATTTCATGCTTGATAAGACAATTGTGGAAGGAAGTAGTGACACTTAGAGGGTTTTTATGGATTCATTTCCCTTAAATGAATTTTAAGAAATAAAATAGTCATAATGATATGAATATTATGTATGACTTTTCCATCATCATAAGAAATATATGGAGTGTAATTACTTGGATCATATGACATTGGTCTCTATTATAAGACTTTGTCCACACTCGTATGAATTTACCCTAAAATGTTTTACTTTAGCAAGGATTATATGACATAACCTATAGCGTATGACTTTGCTAAGTGTATAATATGACTTTGTTTTTCATCATATTATTTCTTACACTGTATAAAGGTAAATAGAACATTGTAAAGGCTACATATAGGTATTATCACATAGGTGAGGTACATATAAAGGTATCAAGAATATGACACAAGTTGTATAAGGGTATCTTTTTTGAGAAAGGTGTTATTTCTAGGTAATCATGACTCCATTTAATAGAAAAACAGTACCAATGTAAATAAAATTCTATATTTTAGAAATTTACATAAATGTTTTCTAGATAATGTAACTATTTTTTCATCATCATAATTTGATTATACAACCATGAAAAGTGTTTTGTAAAGAATCAAGATTTTCTTAAAATCAAAGAAATATTTTATGATTCAACTATAGTTTTTTAATGAAGATATAGAAGCCAAGTCAGTATGCATTAAATCAAGACGAGGATCACCAAGTAGTAAAAAATATTAGTTAAGTCTCCATAATTTCTTTTAACCAAAGTGTATTGAATAATAAATCAAGTATTCTTTCATTTATCAATTAATAAGTAGATAAGTAAGCAATTTTTAGAGACTATGATTAATTGAAATGTATGTCCAGCCCTGAACCCACCACTATATTCATTTTCTTGATTACAATATTTTTTCATTTTTTTCATTATTTTTAGAAATCACAAAACAGAGACACCACCTTTTCTCAAAACAAAATGATATTATATTTTTCATAACTAATATCTAGGAGGTAATGTAAAGATAAAACTGATAGTACATTTAAACTAAGAGAAATAATAAATTTTCCACACACCATGATAGACATGAACTGAAAAAAAATATCTATTTTAGGTGTTATAGTAACAAAAATAAAATAAAAATATATACTTTTATGTAAAGACCCATAAAATTCTAGGGAAATTTTTTCTTAATTTTATTTGGGATTTTAAAAGAACGCAGTTTCTGACGGTACCTAATTCCGAGGCCCGGTGTGCCCAGAATCAATTTCTGAAGTTTAGCTCGGGTACGTTCAATGAACAAACGAGCAGGTTTTCCTAACTTTTGAACCGATGCTCAGAATTGAAATCCGAGGGCACCAATGAAACCGCAGCTCTGGTAATTGCTTTGGAACACCTTTTCTGGAGTTGTGTTTGCTCAGGTGTGTTTATTTAAAAAAAAGGGTTTACTAATGAATAAAATAAAAGTTGTGCAACAATTTTTATTTTATGTTCTAAGTAGTTTAAACCAACTTATGGAAGTTGAGGTGGGACCCACTATATATTAACCCCTCTTGATAGGATATTAGTGAGGTGGGTCCCACATGAGCCCCACCAATTCAACTTCCTCAAACACCCATTATTTTGTAACACACCTGCACCCCCTTATTAAATGCCATGTCAACTATCACATTTATTGGACTGTTAAGACTCTTTAATTAATTTAATTAATTGAATGAATTAATTAAAATTTCAAATGGAATGTTGGATTGGGTGTATTAATTAAATAAGAAAAAGTCTTATTTCATTAGGGGTTTCTTCATTGTGTTTAGAGGGAGAGTTCCACGAAGAACTTCATCTTCCTCCTTCAAGAACGCGAAGAATGCACCAACACTGACGAAGAATGCTAATTCCTCGGAGATCGACGACGCGACACCGTGTATTGTGATGCCGATGATCCTATTCACCGTGACGCAGTGTACCATGACATCGACGATGCTTACAGAGCCTCCTTCCACGACGTCGTCTTCCGTGACGTCTTATTTCCGTGACGAACCTCGTTCGACGACTTCAACGAGGTAGGGGTAAATTTTTTTGTTCGTGTTTTCTTTTCCATTCATCGATTTTAATATTGGGCTGCCTATTATCTTAATAATGGGAGGAGGTCATACCACATGAATATGGCCGACCCTCCTCCCCCTTTGATGTTGTACTTGTTGTGGCATGACCAAAGGCAGCGCGGTGCAACGGCACCGCACGGAAGCAAGAGGAACGAGCGAAGATGCGTTGCGCCATCGCGCCGCACCGGAGAACCACGAAAAGACCGCGGCCAGATCAGGGTCGCAGCGAAGGGGAGAGGCGTCATCACTCCTCTCCAGTCGGACAAGGCTGCGACCTAAGTCCACGGTGGTGCGGGGAGCGGCGGTCAGAACCGCAGGCCACCTGCGCAAAGAGGGCGGGACCCGCGGGGGTCCCGCGGTGACACACCGGCCGGCCAAACCGGCCGGCCCATTCTGAGAAAACCTGGGGGTTGTAACCCCCTGCTGGCAAGGAGCGGCCCCCATGTGGGGGTCGCGGTTTCTCAATCAGGGGGGCAGCGCCCCCCCCCCCCCCCCCCCTTCCGCGACAGCTCGGCCGAGCCGAGTTTTCTGGCCACGCGGGTCGCGCCCGCACCCGGCCAGCCAGCCATCCAGGCCAGGCCGGGCCACACCCTAAGGGGCCGGACCTGGACCCGGTTCGGGTCGACCCGGTTTGGGCCGACCCAGGGGGTCTTGAGCCGGTTCGGTCCGGGCCCAAAACCCCCTATTTCCGGACAGTTCCGTTCAAACACCTGTAACATGGGCTATAGACCTCCGATTGACGCACTGTCAGTTGCGATACGATCTTTGGATCAAGACGTTCATTTAGGTATATTAGACTTAAGGTTTCAAAGAACTTTCTGTATAGCCAGGTTGGTTCGAACATGAAACCAACCGGGCCCTCAAAGCGGAAATGCTTATAACATGATCTCTGGACATCTGATTGACGTGTCGTCGACTTTTTTGGATTCCTATTAGTGATACGGACCTTTTGGATTACTCATCTCGGGGTTTGGATGCAGTTTGAGTATGGTTAGGTTGGTTTTGACTTAAAAACCAACCGGGTCCCTAGAACGATAAAGCCAATAACTCTCAGACCGGGCGTCTGATTGACGCGCCGTCTGTCGTGTTGAGTTTGCTATGTCGAGACGAAACTTTTAGATACATCAACTCCAGAATAAATCTATGTTGATGTATTGACCCCTTTGTCTCATGGAGCAGACCCTCCCAGAAACAAGCATGTTTTGTGCGGGAACCCTAGAGCTGGATGTGATTGCGACGACAATGATGACTGCACTGAAATCCCTTGTGGGTTCGGCAGCGACGATGTCTGCACTGAAATCCTCAGTGGGTTCGGCAGCGATGAAGACTGCACTGTAATCCTCCATGGGTTCGGTAACAATGAAGATCATACTAAAATCCTCCATGGGTATGAAGGCGATGAAAACGGTTCTTGTATCCTACGTGGGTCCGGTAGTACTACTATTCTTGTATCCTATGTGGTTCCAGCAGTGTTTGACTCTGTTCTTCTATCCTGCGTGGGTCTGGCAAAGTAGCTGGTATGTATCCTATGTGGGTCTGACAACTTAGCTGGTTAAGTATCCTATGTGGGTCCCACCTTAGATTAATCAGTGGCTACATCTGATCATCTCTATTATCTTACAAATAAGTAAACCTGTGTGGGCTGAGTCTTGACTCTCAATCATTATTTTCAATATGATTGACTTGCTTTCCTATGTGGATTGTGTTGTGCTTTCTTGTGTGTATTGGGTTGTACTATCCTGTGCATACGTGATCGAACTTGGGCTTGGATGTTGGAGTCGAACTGGAATTGATAACTTAGGTATATGTATGGTCATATACCTAAGTAGTGTTAGATGTTACTTCGTGATTGTATATTTCCATTGTAGATTATCCTTTTTGGATTCTGGGAGACCTTCGTGGGTCTCGGGGTCCCTACTAAGTAGCGTATACTCACCCCTACATGGGCTATGCCCGCACTACGTTGTGTTGGATGCAGACGACAGACAGCGCTGATCGTGGTTGAGGCTTGTGGAGCAGGTCGGTACCTGGAGGTGGACCACTGGGCAGGACGTACACGGAGCAGACGGCTGGACCCGAGGAGCTGAGGAGGCTATCTGTACCCACCCTTCAGGTGGGACTTCCAGTGGATGGCTCGATGTTTCTTCTTTACTTTCAGTTGTTGTACTTTCTTTCCAGTTGTACTTTACTTTCAGTTTTGGTTTGTATTCTGGCCCATTTACTTTCCGCACTTACTATTGTACCCAGTTTTACTTAGTGTTTACTTCTGCTGGATTACTCTGTGGTGTTTGTTTACTTTATAAGGCTATGCCTTCCCCTTTTTTATCGGGATTTACACCTTTGGTGCTTGTCACCAGCCCCTGGCCTATGGAAGGCGGGCTTGGGGTAGCCACGGAACAGGTCCTGAGGACGAGTCGTGACAAATTGGTATCAGAGGAGTTTGGTTCTACCGCAGAACTCAGGACTCTGATCTTTCTTCTATGTGAAGCAATAGTGTTAAGGGTATTGAGTGTGGTTATCAGTCCAGGGAGTCCAATGTTGATGCGGTGGCGGACGTATCCGTACACTAGGACCCTGGCATCTGATTTCTGACTCAATGCACGAAAACATTGATTGCATGTGTGTTTCAAAAGTTTTATTTGTGATTACTTTGTGTCAGATCACCAGGTATATTGTTTGACTGTGGCACACCTGTTTCTTTTCAGGATGGACCCATGACAGCAACCAGCTAGGGTTCGGAGGTTTGTGCGGGACGACAGCCCACCGAGCGACAAGGCCTCGGTGCAGGGCCCTCTTACAGCGGAGGCACTAGCGGTACCTCTACCTGCCGAGCCACCGATGCCACCAGCCCCAGCCACTGAGAGTCCACGTCGCCTTAGTGCACTGCATGAGTTCTAGCGTCATAGACCGCCCAGGTTCTGCGGGGAGAGGACCCTCAGGCAGCTGAGGATTGGCTGAAGGTTGTAGTTCGAGGTTTCAGGCTATTGGGGACACCAGCTGACCTCATGGTGATCTTTGCAGTGAGCCTCCTGCATGCGGAAGCAGGCAGATGGTGGAGCTTGATGCTCTAGGTGCACGATGAGGCATCTCTTCATTGGACGGACTTTGAGAGCCACTTCCGCTCAGAGTTCGTCCCAGCCACCCTCCGTGCGGGGAACATCTTGGAGCTACTACATCTGCGGCAGGGCAGCATGACGATCGCCCAGTACTCGGTGTCATTTACTGATCTCTCGTGCTATTCGACAAACATGGTACGGGACCCATTCTTCCGGGCATGGACCTTCGAGCAGGGACAGAGACACGAAATCAGGGCATCAATGATCTCCCTCAGCATTCTGACACAGGAAGGAGTACTGGAGCGATCCCTTCTCATAGAGAGCATTCTTGCTGAGACTACACCAGCAGCGAGGCCTACCGCAGGGTGGCATGTAGAAAAGTCGTATGCAGCTGGCAGTCGACGGACATCACAGGGGTCCAGAAAGACCAGACCATCAGTCAAACGACCTCAGGACACTGGCCCAGAGGTGTGGGGCACCCGGTGCAGAGCCAGCCTTCCGAGGAGCAGAAAGTGATACGCATGTGGCGGGTAGGTCCACAAGGCTCGTGAATACCCAGTCCGCCATGAAGAGGAGCAGCAGACGGTTGAGGGGCCACCCAGGCAGAGGCAGAGGGTCAACTGTGGTGGTCCGTAGGGAGAAGGCAGACAAGATAGAGGAGCTGGCTGAGCAGCGGGTGGTGGGCGACGATTTTAGGCTTCACCACCACCACCACCAGGAGGTCCACCCCCGACCACAGGGAGCTGGCGGGCGGGGACAGGCTCAGCTTCAGGCAGCGGAGGCCTATGACCACGGCGCGCCAGAGATGATTTGAGGAACTATCTATGTCTACTCCATCCTTGCTGCAGTTCTTATAGACACAGGAGTGAGTCATTCATTCATTTCCGCTGCCCTTGTTCAGAGCTCTAAGATTCCGACGGAGCCGTTGGCTCGATCCTTACGGCTAGATACTCCTACGGGAGTGGACCCGATGATTACACACTGGTGCCAGCAGTGTGAGATTACTCTAGGAGGATAGATCTTCAGCTAGGATCTTCTTGTAGTGGTGTTGAGGCCTTAAGACGTCATCTTAGGCATGGATTGGTTATCTACAGTCCATGTATAGATTGACTATATTAGGCGAAAGGTGTGATGTGTCCGCACCGATGGGAGTAGGTTCACCTTCACCGGCGAGAAGGGAGCCTTAGCAGCATAGGATGGACTCATGTAGAGGATAGGACAGTCGATCACTCATTAGTTGGCTAGCCTCATCCTAAGAGTAGTTGACGTGTGAAGTTTGAGTTTTCCTGTAGTGGTGGATCAGTATGCGGACGTTTTCCCTGACAACGTTCTAGGACTACCTCCTTCCAGAGAGGTAGACTTTTATATTGACATGTACCCCGGGACAGCCCCGATATCCACTCCAGCATATTGGATGGCCTCCGCTAAGCTTCGAGAGCTACGGGTATAGTTGGAGGACTTGGAGGGCAAGGGATTCATCTGACCCAGTGTTTCACCCTGGGATTCCCTGATTTTGTTTTCCCAGAAGGCGGACGGGAGCTTGCAACTGTTTGTTGACTACCGTAGCCTGAACAAGGTGACCGTGAGGAACAAGTATCTACTACTAAGGATTGATGACCTATTCGATTAGCTCAAGGGAGCACGGTGGTTCTTGAATATATACCACAGGTCAGACTATCATCATCTTATATTTCGGGACGAGGACGTGCAGAAGACGGCCTTCAGATGTCAGTATGGCCACTATGAGTTCTTGGTTATGAAATTCGGTGTAACCAATGCTCCAGCGGTGTTCATGAGTCTCATGAACAGGATCTTTCATCCATACCTTGATTGATTTGTCGTGGTCTTCATCGACGACATTTTGATATACTCGACCACTGAGGAGGAGCACGCCTACCACTTGCGGCTTGTACTAGACACACTCTGAGAGCACCAGCTTTATGTCAAGCTCTCAAAGTGTCAGTTCTGGATACGTGAGGTCCACTTCTTTGGGCGCATCATCTCTGAGGTGGGAGTTGTGGTGGATCCTGTGAATATCGAGATAGTGCTACCTTGGGAGCCACCCAGGAGCGTGACGGAGGTGATGAGTTTCTTGGGACTAGCTGGGTACTACCGGAGATTTGTGCCAGACTTTTCCAGAGTTACAGCACCACTTTAATCTTTGAAAAAGAAGAGGAAACCCTTTGTGTGGTCAGATAGATGTCACAAGAGCTTCCAAGAGCTAAGACAGAGGTTGACTAGCGCACCTATCTTGAGGCTACCGGGGGAGGGAGTAGGGTATGTAGTCTACTGCAATGCATCAGAGTCCGGGCTCAGATGTGTCCTAATGCAGGAGCGAGCAGTGATCGCCTATGGATCACGACATTTGAGGTAGTATGAGCAGAACTACGCTACCCATGACCTGGAGTTAGCAATAGTGGTCTTCGCTCTGAAGATGTGGATCCACTATCTGATGGGTGAGCACTTTATAGTCTATTCTGACCACCAGAGTCTCAGGTATATCTTCTCACAAAAGGACCTGAACCTAAGATAGCGGTGATGGATCGAGTTCCTCCAGGACTATGAATTTGAGATAATCTATACTCCTGGAAAGGGGAATGTAGTAGCCGATGCTCTCAGCTGGAGAACGGGCATTCAGCTACTTGGAGAGGCGATAGAGCAGCTAGCCACTTTACAGCTATCCTTTGTGGATAGAGATGGATCAGACTTTCTTCAGTCACTCACAGTCACTCCTCCACTACTACAGCAGTTCAGAGAGGCACAACGTGGGGACGATGACTGTGAGACTCGGTGTGCACAGATATCCTCAGTACATGCACCTGATGGATTCTCTATGGGAGGAGATCACGATGTCCTTTTCAAAGTACGTACCACGGTACCAGCTGATTTTCGGGAGGAGGTGCTAAGGGATTTTCACACTTCCCCTTTAGCGGTGCATCGAGGAGTTGTGAAGATGTACCAGGATCTTAGACGACAACACTGGTGGTCGGGTATAAAGAAGGTTGTAGCAGAGTTCTTTTCTCGATGCCTCACCTGTCAGCAGGTGAAGGCGGAGCACCAGGTACCAGCAGGCTTAGTACAACCCTTGGAGACCCCGGAGTGGAAGTGGGATGGGATATCTATAGATTTCGTGACTGGACTTCCACGTACATCCAGAGATCACGAATCCATTTGGGTGATTGTCGACCGACTCACCAAGTCAAATCACTTCTTACCCATTAGAGAGTAGGGATCAGTAGAGAGCTTGGGACGTCTCTACGTTCAGAAGATTGTACAGCTTCATGGTGTGACATCACCTATCGTCTCCGATCGAGATTCTCGCTTTACTTCCCGGCTTGGGAAGGGGTTGCAGGAGGCATTCAGGACGTAGCTACGTCTGAGCACCTCCTTTCACCCTCAGACGGATGGTCAGACCGAGAGGACCATTCAGACTCTCGAGGACATGCTTCGTGCATGTTTCCTCAACCTTGGTCGCAGCTGGGAGGACCACCTTCCCTTGGTGGAGTTCGCGTACAACAACAGTTACCACTCCACCATCGGGATGGCACCATTTGAGGCATTGTACGGACGACCTTGTAGATCACCTATGTGCCGGAAAGACCCTGGGGATTCAGCACTTGTGGGACCGAAGATGGTCTAAGACACGAAATAGAAGGTCCAGGTCATCCAGGAGCGGATGAGGATAGATAAGAGCCAGCATAAGTCATATGCTGACAGGAGGTGGAGACCACTAGAGTTTGAGGATGGCAACCACGTATTCTTACGGGTCTCACCTCGACGTGGATTTCAGAGATTTGGAGGAGGTGAAAAGTTTTCTTCACGCTTCATCGGACCTTTTTAGGTACTCAGCAGGATAGGCGAGGTGGCTTATCGCCTGGCTCTACCACCTCAGTTGCACCGGGTGCATGACGTCTTCCACGTATCTCAGTTGAGGAGATACGTGCATGACCTGACGCATATCATCGACCATGTGTAGCTGGACATTGACGATGGGGTGACTTTTGCGGAGGTCCTGGTGGCGATCGAGGATCGACATGATCGAGTTCTACATGGGCGGTCAATTCCTTTAGTGTGCATCATATGGCAGCACGGGAACCTCCAGGAGAGCACTTGGGAGTGGGAGGCTCAGATGCGTGCACAATACCCACATTTGTTCCCCTAGTTTATGATGTATCTTTATGGGGACGTAAATCCCTGAGGTGGGAGTAATTTATGGAATCATAAAATTCAAGGGAATTTTTTTCTTAATTTTTTTGGGATTTTACATGAACTCAGTTTTTGACGGCACCTGATTTCGAGACCCGGTGTACCCGAAATCAATTTCCGAAGTTTAGCTCAGGTACGTTCAGTGAACGAACGAGCGGGTTTTCCTAACATTTTAACCGGTGCTCGGAATCGAAATATGAGGGCACCAATGGAACCGCAGCACCGGTAATTTCTTAGGAACACCTTTTCTAGAGTTGTGTTTTCTCAGGTGTGTTTATTTAAAAAAAGGGTTAACTAATGAATAAAATAAAAGTTGTGCAACAATTTTTATTTTATGTTCTAAGAAGTTTAAACCTACTTATGGAAGTTGAGGTGGAACCCACTATATCTTAACCCCTATTGATAGGATATTAGTGAAGTGGGCCCCACACGATCCCTACCTATTCAACTTCCTCAAACCCCCATTATTTTGTAACACACCCGCACCCCCTTATTAAATGCCAAGTCAACTCTCACATTTATTGGACTGTTAAGACTCTTAATTAATTCAATTAATTGAATGAATTATTTTGAATTTCAAGTGGAATGTTGGATTGTGTGTGTTAATTAAATAAGACAATGTCTTATTTCATTAGGGGTTTCTTCATTGTGTTCAGAGGGAGAGTTCCATTAAGAACTTCATCTTCCTCCTTGAAGAACGCGAAGAACGCACCGACACCGACGAAGACACTAATTCCTCAGAGATCAACGACGCAACCCCATATACCACGACACCGACGATCCTCTTCACCGCGATGCCTTGTACCGCGACGTCGAAGATGCGTACAGAGCCTCCTTCTGCGATGTCGTCTTTCGCGACGTCTTATTTCCGTGACGAACCTCGTTCGACGACTTCATCGGGGTAGGGGTTAATTTTATTGTTCATGGGTTCTTTTCCATTCATCGACGTTTATATTGGGCTACCTATTATCGTAATAATGGGAGGAGGTGGGACCACATGAATATGACTGACCCTCCTCCCCCTTTGATGTTGTACTTGTTGCGGCACATGCAAAGGCAGCGCGGTGCAACGGCACCGCGCGGAAGCAAGAGGAACGGGAGAAGATGCGCGGCACCATCACGCCGCGCCGTTGAGGCCGAATGAAGCTGCGACGCCGTCGTGCCGCGCCGGAGAACCACGAAAAGAACGCGGCCAGATCGGGGTCACAGTGGAGGGGCGCGGCGTCGTCACGCCGTGCCGGTCAGACAAGGGCGTGGCCTAAGGTTGTGGTGGTGCGGGGAGCGGAAGCTGGAACCGCCGGTCGTTGGCGCAAGGAGGGCGGGACCAATGGTGGTCCAACGGCGACAAACCGGCCGGCCAAACCGTCCGGCCGGTTCCGAGAAAACTCAGGGGTCGTAACCCCCACCTGGCAAGGAGCGACCCCCATGTGGAGGCCACAGTTTCTCAATCAGGGGGGTAGTGGGCCCCCCCTTTCTGCGATAGCTCGGCCGAGCCGAGCTGTCTGGCCACGCGGGCCGCGCCCGCACCAGGCCAACCGGCCGCCCAGGCTAGGCTGGGCCACGCCGGCTGGGCCGGGCCAGGCTTCGCCCAATGGGCCAGAACCAGACCCGATTCGGGTCGACCCGTTTCGGGCTGACCCAGGGGGTCTTGGGCCGGGTCGGTCCGGGCCCAAAACCCCCTATTTCCGGACAGTTCTATTCAAATGCCCGTAACTTGGGCTACGGACCTCCAATCGACACACCGTCAGTTGAGATGAGATCCTTGGATCGAGATGGTCGTTTCGTTAAATTACACTCATGCTTTTAGAGAACTTTGGGTACAGTCGGGTTGGTTCGAACACGAAACCAAACGGGCCCTCGAAGAGGAAACGCTTATAACTTGAGCTTCGGACATCCGATTGATGTGTCGTCGACTTTGTTGGATTCCTATTAGTGAGACGGACCTTTTGGATTACTCCTCTTGAGTTTTGGATGCAGTTAGAGTATGGTCTGGTTGGTTTTGACTTAAAAACCAACCGGGCCCCTAGAACGAAAAAGCTAATAACTCTCAGACCGGGAATCCGATTGAAGCGTCGACTGTCGTGTTGAGTTACCTATGTCGAGATGGAACTTTGGGATACATCAACTCTAGACTACGTGTCAGTTGATGTATCGAACCCCTTGGATCATGGAGCGGACCCTCCCAGAAACGAGCATGCTGTGTGCGGGAACCCTAGAGCTGGCTGCAACTGCGACGACAATGATGACTACACTAAAATCCTCTGTGGGTTCGGCAGCGACGACGACTGCAATGAAATCCTCTGTGGGTTCGGCAGCGATGAAGATTGTACTGTAATCCTCTGTGCGTTCGGTAGTAATGAAGACCGTACTGAAATCCTTCGTGGGATCGACGGTGATGACTACTGTTCTTGTATCCTATGTGGGTCCGGTAGTACTACTGTTCTTGTATCCTACATGGGTCCGGCAGTGTATGAATCTGTTCTTGAATCCTACGTGGGTCTGGAAGAGTAGCTGGTCTGTATCCTATGTGGTTCCGACAGCTTAGCTGGTTAAGTATCCTATGTGGGTCCCATCTTAGATGAATCAGTGGCTACATCTGATCATCTCTATTATCTTATGAAGTAGTATACCTGTGTGAGCTGAGACTTGACTCTCAATCATTATCATTGATATGATTGACTTGCTTTACTCTGTGGATTGTGTTGTGCTTTCCTGTGTGGATTGGGTTGTACTATCCTATGTGGACGTGATCGAACTTGGGCTCAGATGTTGGAGCTGAATTGGAATTGATGACTTAGGTATATGTATGGGCATATACCTAAGTAGTGTTGGATGTTACTTTGTGATTGTATCTTTCCTTTTTGAATTATCCTTTGAGGATTCTGGGAGACCTTCAGGGGTCTCGGGGTACCTACTGAGTAGCTTATACTCACCCCTGTATGGGC
Source organism: Viscum album (assembly GCA_963277665.1). Classification (NCBI taxonomy): domain Eukaryota; kingdom Viridiplantae; phylum Streptophyta; class Magnoliopsida; order Santalales; family Viscaceae; genus Viscum; species Viscum album. Next base: position 685,818,406 of record OY728119.1, on the reverse strand, counting down.
TATGCCCACACTACGTTGTGTTGGATGCAGATGACGGACAACGCTGATCATGGTTGAGGCTTGTGGAGCAGGTCAGTACCTGGAGGTGGACCACTGGGCGGGACGTACACGGAGCGGACGGCTGAACCCGATGAGTTGAGGAGGCTATCTGTACGCACCCTTCAGGTGGGACTTCTAGTGGACGGCTCGACGTTGCTGCTTTACTTTCAGTTGTTGTACTTTCTTTCCAGTTGTACTTTACATTCAGTTTGGGTTTTTATTCTGACCCATTTACTTTCTTCACTTACTACTGTACCCAGTTTTACTTAGTGTTTACTTCTTCTGGCTTACTCTATGGTGTTTGTTAATTTATAAGGTAATGCTTTCCCCTTTTTTATCGTGATTTACACCTTTGGTGCTAGTCGTCAGCCCCTGGCCTTTGGAAGGTGGGCTTAGGGTAGTCACAGCATGGGTCCCGAGTACGGGTCGTGATATTTAATTTTTATAACCCAATCTTTCAACCAGTAATTGTTTGAATTTGAATTGAAAATTGAAATAACTTTACTAAAAATTCTTAGTAACCAAAATTTACAATTAGAAATTTTACAAATAAACCTAGTATTTTTGAGTGATGCAATAATTTTTCACAAATATCCTAAAATAATGGTTGTAAAGATAAACAAGACCATGAGATATTTGTATTCCCTAATATTCTTAAATCATAATAATAAAACTATTACGATGGTTATGAATAAGGAATTTTAATGTAAAACTAGATTAATTCAATTTCTTCCAAAATTTAATGGTCTATCAAGTGAATACCCTATCAAATATATCAAGGATATATCAAATGTTTTCTTTATACTAAAACACCTATGAGTTGTTGAGGACAAAGTAAAGTAGATGGAATTATACTTTTCAATTCAAGGAGTAGACAAAGAATTGTTTTACAGACTAAAACCATCTAAATTTCATGAATAGGAAGACCTATAAAGATGATTCTTGAAAAGATTTTTCCCAACCTTTATGATAAAATACATTATAAATATTATTTATTCCATTAGAAAATATTCTAAATAGACTCTCGATTTGCAATAAGAGAGGTTTAAGAATCTATGTTCGAGTTTCCCAAATCATGTTGTATATGTGAATCACTTTTTAGTATTTTTTACTAATACATTAATAAAATGATATGAATATACTAATTCATCGTCTTATGAAACCATGATAGATAAATCACTAAAAAATACCAAGATATTGAATGAAAATATTTGTCAAAACTCACAATAGTTTGACACTAGAGGTACAAGTAGAAGAGGCATGTGTGGGGTGAGAAAATCTAACTCATATTCATTATTAGAATCTAAAAATAAAGTAATAATAATAATTGTGGGTGAAATTTCATTGAAACAGATAAGTAAACAATAGTCATAGGTTAAGATATATGGTTTATAATCAACACCTGAAAATTTCACAAACTAGTGTACTAAAGTGCATGGGCATGGAAAGTTGTGAATCATCCTTATGACAAATGAAATTTCATAGGAAAATAAATAAATGGAAGAAAATTTTCCAATTCAAGTTTGGATTTGTAAAGTAACAAGATCAAACCATAAAATATATCTTAAATAAATACCTACATGAAACACTTTACCAGTAATAAAGACAATAATTTAGAAACCTGTAACTTTTAAAAAAACTATAGAGTAACATTATAAACAACCTTACTATAAACAAAAACCATCTTGTAGTAAAATAAACTCATATAATATCCCAAAAAAGTGAAAAAAATAGTAAAATAACAAAAAGGATATGAGGTTTAGGAGAAATGGAATAAAGTAGATAAGTTGAGAAACCAAGTTGAAAAACATCAAGAAATACTATTCAAAAACCCAAGAATACTTATAGATATTTTATTCCTTAATATAAAGGATAATGCGAGTCTCATGAAAAAAATTTGAAATTATATTTACCTCAATTAAAACCTTGAAGTTGGTAAAATTCAATTAAATTCAAAAGAAAACTGTGATGAAAATTCTAATAAAATTTTAGACCTGTAGCCACCACAATAGAAGAATAAATATGGAAATGAGAGTGTTGGTTAAATAAATAGGATTCCTAAAATACCCTTGAAAAGGAAATAAATGGAAAATAAATTCCTCCCAATTCCAATCCCATTAAGGAGAATTCATTGTAAAAATATCTTGGAAGAATAACTACAAACATAAATTCTAGAGACATTACAAAATGTAGATATCAAAATTTCCCTTCTTGAATCTCTCAAAAAAACCTATACTGTTCCAAATCCCTCAAATAAATTTTGACAAAAAAATATATAATTCGTGGGAATTAATGATCCATAATAGGAAGAGGTGTTCCCTTCCTAATAACCCCCAATTACCCACGAAAATTTAAGATCTAATGACTATTTCTATCCCTTTCACCATTGAATATTTAAATTTTTTAAAAACATTATGTGAATCAAGTGCCTCTAAAAATTTTATACCACACTCATTGTTTTATTATTTTGATATGGGTGAATTTTATCCTATAATATTGGTTTTTTTATATAAATAGATCTATTATTTTTTCATAAAGAGTATTAGAAATTTTTTTATGAGACTCTATGATCATATTTTCCCTGTTGACTTATATGTATTGAACAGAGAAGGGGATAAAATCTCATCACACTTTACCATCATTTTGTGGAGACCCTTCTTAATGACATACAAGAAAATAATCAATGTACTTTAAGTAAAAATCACCATGTATTTTGAAGACAATTTATACCATTTCCACATATTTGACTCCATAAAGAATGCTTCAGTTGTCCACTCACTCCATACACTTTCTCATTTTTTTAAGTGGTTAATACTATTAAAGATTAATCAATGTGTCGTGAAATATATCATTTATGGGAATAATTAATGATTTAAAACTCCATTATGGATGAATATATAATGTATTATGAAGAATATATCTTTTTTTTGAAGTAAGATGTAACCACTGAATAGCTTGATGTATTTGGTTGTTTATTTAATCATAAAGTAGAATATATTTCATCTTGTATGCATAAAATATAAGAATTGTAAGTGAGAATGCCAAATTTTTTTATCTTTAAAATAACCACTAAATATAGAATTAAAATTATTACCAAATTATTTGAAGTATGTTCATCACATGGAAGGGTAAAACATACGAGTAATCCTTACTAATAAATTGTCTGATTACCAAGAACATAAATTAATTAGGATTTTAAATAGAATTTTCATGAAAATTGTGTATTTTTGATGATATTATATTCATTGATCCTTATATTTGATCATATATAATTTACATGAAGATAATTATACAACTATTAAAACACCCAAAGGTGGAAAAATATTACTATAATAGAGGTTGTAAAAAAAAGATATAGAGGTTTTTGGAAAAAGAAATTTTTTACCCAATATCTTCCTCATAATGGGTGATCCCAATTTATGTAGTTCCCAAAAAAACATGATTTTTCATTGAATGCAAAAATAAAAAAAGTTGATACATATTATAATTTGGAATAACTATAGAGTTTGTATAGATTATCGAAAACTAAATCAACTCACTGGTAAATATCATTTCACCACTCCCCTTGTTGAATTAATGCTAGTAAGATTGATAGGGTAAACTCGTTAATACTTATTATATGGTTTTTTATGATATTTTTAGTAACCAATTTCTCTAGAGAATCAAGATAAAACCACTTTCACAAGTCCCTTTGGAATATTTTCTTACAAAAGTACACAATTTGTGTTCTATAATTCTCCAGATACAATTCAAAATGTATTGTATGTATATTTTATGATAACATTAATGATTTAAATGAAGTATATATTGATTATTTTCCTATTTTTGGAAATTTTTTGAACATTTTTTGGGAAATATAAAAAAAATTGTAAAATATTCATTAAGAATAATTTTGTTTTAAATTTTTAGAAGAGTCATATCATAGTGAAAAAAGAGATAGTATTCGGGAATGACATTTCACAAAAAATACAATGAGGTGTAATAATAAAAAAATTATATGATACATTCATTGATTTACCCCAATTGTGTGAAGCATGATAGATCATTCCGTGGAACTGTATGATTTTATAGGATTTTTATCATGGACTTCTAGTAAAATTTATTTTCCACTCTCTAGATTAATTTCAAGTGATGATGGATTTGATTTTAAAGATGAGTATAGGGATTATTTTGTTAAATTTTTTAGTAAAATAATAAAACTGATAGTGATGTAACCACTAGACTATAATATCCATTTTGATATACTTTTTTGTACTTTTATTCAAACTATGGGAGTGGTTATTTCCAGAAAAACCACAAGTCATTTCCTATTTTTCAAGAACCTTTGGTGAAAAAAATATTTTAACATAGTTTATTCTATAATTAAATAATTATAAACCCACCTTATTTTTAATTTTCGTGCAATTTTCACATTTTTATATTTTAGTGGTATTTTTAGATTAATTGAAAAAATGGCCTAATTTTGGATTTTAACTATTTTACTTTTATAATGAAATTTTTATATAACATTTTATAAAATAAACCAAATTGCATAAATCCTTTTTATATGATTCTTGAAGTCTTGGGACTCATTTAATCCTTCCAAAACCCTTGTTAAATCCAAAATTTTGAGGCTCAAAACTAAATCACAATCTGGGACTCAAAAACTATGCATAGATTTATTGAAATTTTAATATGGGTCTATATAATGAAACGGGAAGGAACAATGGATCTAAAATTATAAATGGATATAGATAATACATTACTGGATATCCTTCATTATGTTTTCAAAGTGAGAATATTCCTGATACAAGGTCATATGGCATCGGATGTTGAATCATTGGAATATGAACAGTGAGCCTGGACAAAATAAGTTTTCAATGTAAATTAGACAAATGTCTCTCTACACGTGTCCAATGACGCTGAAATTTTGTGGGCGCAAAGAGGAGAGATAATCCAGACACATTACATAAGTAAAAAAATTAATTCTATCATTAAATGGGTTTAGAAGTATAATTATTTTGGAAGGAAAAATTGGAGTCAAAACTTTTTCCATCATTTTTCTATAAATTTTCACCTCTTATACATTTTAAGATGATATAAATTTCAGAGGTTAAGGAGAACTAAAGTTTATGTAATTATTATTATTATTTTTAATATATATTTTTAATATTTGTTTCGTATTATTTTAATTTCTCTTTCATTTTTAATTTTTTTTCTCCCATCATGATTCCTTTATCTCTAGGTTTATAGGGAGCTAACCCTCACTAATTTCTGAGGGGGGAAGTGGTGGTTTATGAATTTGATGTTATTAATATTTTCATGACCTATTATATTCCTCGATTACTTATTTTATATTAAATGTGCATAATTTGTGTGAAATATTAATGTTTTAATATTAAGTATAATTTTTGAGCATTTTTAGAAGTAGTCAAATTGAGTCAGTTTAATGTTTTAACAATACCTATCACTATACTAGTCCAAATTGTGTGGTTATTGTTTTTTAGGATTATAATTCTAATATAAAACATTTCATTATAAGGCACCATGAGCTAATTATTCCATTTGAAGGGTCATATGGTCCTCACAAACAAGACCAAAGAATCTGTGAACAAACTGGTCCAGCCTTGAAGATTGATTTACTGGGCTCAATACGGAAGTCTAAAAAAATTAACTCTCCACAATAATTTGGGGGACACTACATTTCATCTTGGATAAAAATCTCAAGGCCCAAAGCCAAGTACAAGGGGCCCAAATGAAGCTTTTAAGTCTAGCCCACCATTCTGGCCGAAAATTAAAATTGGTATAGTATGTATGACATATCTCATGATGTAAGAATTAAATAGAGCTGAGATTTTTCATTGTTAAAGAGGAGATATAGGTGGCCGACATTGTTGAATAACCCATTCGTATTTGAAGAAATCTTCATATTCAAAAACCCTTTCACATTCTGGACTTCAAAACGCCTGGATTGAAATGGACAGTTTAACTTTGTTTAATAAACCGGCCATAACTTTTGATCCTTAAGTCCAAATGACTCCAACTTTTGAGAGTAGTCGGAAAACATTATTATCTACAACTTTTAAGAAGGATATTTCTGGATATTCTACTTTCATGATTTACATATCTGCGAGACAGGTGGAGGGTTATTGCTGGAATGTAAACAGTCCACTCCTTGGGCTATAAATACTCTCCCCTTCTCTCCTTGAGAGGGGTTGGAATTTCAGAAGAGAGGAGAACATATTGGCACGACCAAAGCCTTGAAAAAGTCTTGGGAGGACCTTCCATACTCATGTTTTCACTTGAGAGACCTTTCCTACTCTCTTTGTTTTCACTTACTTTTGCGTTCTTTATTTTTGTAATTTTGTAAGTCTTTTCTTTTGTAATTCTGTTTTAATGCAAGTTTCTTCTTCAATATCTCTTATTATCCTCCACCTTCTGTATTTTAATATTAATGTTCTTAAAATAGTTTAAATTCAATTAATTCTCCTTCCCTTATTTTGTTTCCTCATTCAATCAAAAATCTGTTTTTAATTATCATCATTTGGGTGTGTGTGTGTTCAACGTACCACTCTTTTCTAATCCCTTTCTTTTTCTTCTATTATTAATTTATCATCATAATTATTATAACCATAATATTAAACACCCAAATGTCTGAGTAAATATCTCATCGGGGTGAGTCAAAATTTAGGGATTTTAAGTGATTGAGAGTATTTGCTCGATGAGTATTCATTAATTTAACATTGTGTATGTTGGACTTAATATGTCATTGATTAATGACATCTTTTGTTTAGCATATGGTTTCCATGGATTATTGGAACCATAAATACACTTCCATAAACAAGTACTGATTGATTTTATAATCCTAGTTAAGTTAAATCTTGGATTAAAGCTTTAACACTTAGGAATTCTAATCGACGTCAACTTGTGAAGTGGGTGTTAATTTAAATGCAATATAAAGAAAAGCACAAGGATATCACAAGAGTAACTCCCTAATAATGAACTCACCCCAATATTTATCAATTTGTTAAATCAATTATATTCAATAAATCATTTCAATTAAGCTCTGCAACAAACCCCCCTAATCAAAATACAATCAACTAAAAACAAATGAATACTACAAAGTATCATCGCCGAGGATTCGACCCGAGTGATGCTATACACATTAGCAGATCACCTGAACTTTGACCGGTCGATAGGTGACAATCGGCCGTGCGTTTCAAATGGTGTCATTAACGAGGATGGTGCTTCAAGTAGTCATTAGTTTCTGGTTATTATAAAAAAAACAATAAAACTAAATTTTAAAAAAAATTGAAAAAAACACAAAGAAAAACCCGTCTTCCTCTTAAAAATCATAAACTGAAAAAATACAAAGAAAACCCCGTCTTTCTCTTTCCTCCAAAATCTATCGAAATGCCTCATAGCCTTCCAAACAATTCCTCGGATTTGTTTGACCCTGAAATTGAGCGAACACTTCGCCAACATAAGAGGAACATAAGAGATAATCAAATAATTCAAGAACCAATCCTTGTCCAACCAATTGAATTAGATATGGCCAATCCAAGGGAACAAACACTTAAAGAAATTTATGCCCCTGATATGAATTACCAACCTCTTGGTATTCAATATCCAAACATATAAGCTGACTTCGAACTCAAATCAGGTTTGATTCATCTTCTCACTCATTTTCACGGGCTAGCCGGTGAGGATCCACATCTTCATCTTAAAGAGTTCCAAGTAGTGTGCTCTACCATGAAGCCTCAAGGGGTTTATGAAGAACAAATCAAACTCCAAGAATTCCCTTTTTCACTAGCTGACACTACTAATTCATGGCTCTACTACCTACCTTTTGGTTCCATAACCACATGGAATGACATGAAGTGGCTTTTCTTAGAAAAATTCTTTCCTGCTTCTCGTACTGCTTCTATCTGAAAGGAAATAAGTGGTATCCGTCAATTCCCAAGTGAATCACTCCATGAGTACTAGGAGATGATCAAAAAGCTTGTTGAAACCTACCCACATCACCAAATTCCTGACCAACTCTTGCTCCAATACTTCTATGAGGGGTTATTGGACATGGATAGAATTCACATTGATGCCGCAAGTGGTGGTGCTCTGGTTGATAAAACTCCTACAGCAGCAAGAGATCTCATAAGTAACATGGCTGCAAACACAAAACAATTCCATACTCGAGAACATGCTCAAGTCAAACAAGCCCAAGATAATCAATCAATTGAGCCGAACAAAATGACCGAGTGGATGAGTGAACTTACAGGTCTTGTGCGACAGCTTGCTGTGGCCACCAAATCCCCAACCTCGTCTTCTCTACAATCAATGTTTCTTTGACCTGTCAAAACCTGTGGAATATGCAACTCTCCTTCTCATCCAACTAACACATGTCCACAACTTCAAGAGGATTAATCCAATTCATCTAGACAAATGGAGCTCAATGCAGCATATGCTCAACGGAACACCAACCCTCAACTATCAGGTCAGTTTGTTAGAAACTTCAACCAACCTCACTCCGAGCCCTTCTCTTCTTCCTATAACCAAGGCCTTAGGTATGGTAATCCCATATCTCATCCCCCTCAATTCCCTCCTCAAAACCCAAACCAATTCCAATATGTTCAAGGTGGTGGTAACTTCCATCATCCTTATCCTTTTGTTCCTCAACCTCAAAGGAACAATCCTCCTCCTGGATTCCATTATCCTAGTGAGCCTTCCCAATTCCAAAACCCATACAATCGATTTCCCAAGAACCAAAATCAAGGTAATCCCAACCTGGGACAAGCTTCTTATTCCAAGCAACCATGGGAAAGTGCAGTGGAAGATCTTGCCTCCTTCACCCGTTCTAGCCTTAAAAACATTGAAACTCAAATAGGTCAACTTGCATCCCACCGGAGCCAGCAACAATATTCAAATTCTTCCCAACTCCCAGCTCAACCATTACCCATCCCCAAGGGTAATGTAAGTGAAATTGCACTTAGATCATGAAAGCAACTTTCTATGCCTCAAGATAAATCCTCAAACCCTCCTTTGAATGTTGACCTAGAAAATGAAAAGGAAAAGAAACTTGAAAAAGAACCTGAATCCATTCTCTCACCTCCTTCAATTCCACTTAGGAACCCAATTCCATTTCCTTAAGCTGTTTTTAAACCAAGGAAGTCCTTTGAACCCGATCCTGAAATGCTCGACATGTTTAGACGTGTTGAAGTCAACATTCCCCTCTTAGATGCCATAAAACAAATTCCTAAGTATGCCAAGTTTCTCAAGGAGTTGTGTACCCACAAGAGGCAACTTAGGACCTTCGAAAATGTTTCCACCCAGCAGTCTATTCCCATAAAGTGAAAAGATCTAGGGACCTTTACGGTTCCATTCCAAATCGGATATTCGAACTTTGATGATGCACTCATAGACCTAGGATCCTCAATTAACGTCATGCCCAAATCTATATTATCCAACCTTGGTCTAGGTAATTTGCACCCAATGGGTGTTGTCATTCAATTAGCCAATCGAAGCACAACCAGTCCTGAGGGAATAATTGAGGATGTCCTTGTCCGAGTCAATGATCTTATCATCCCTGCTGATTTCTATGTCCTTGACATGGAAGGTGAGAAAACTTCTTGAAAATCTCCTCTGATTCGAGGAAGACCATTCCTTATGACATCTAAAACCAAAATTGATGTCCATGCTAGCATCTTATCCATGGAATTTGGCGACCAAATGGTCAGGTTCAATATTTTTCAATCCATGCGATGCCCATTAGAGAATCAATCTGTATTCTCTATCCATGTTTCGGAAAATCCCTCTGAGAGTGTGTTGAATCTTAATCTATCGTGTTCTTCATGTTCTACTAATAGTGGAGTTTGTGAATATTGCATCCTCATTAACCAAGTGATTAATGGTGAAATTGATGTTGACATTACAAATGCAAACTCCATTGATCTAAAGGATCTTGAAAACTCTATGGAATATCATCTCACCTCTGACCTCCAATGCTCCAACATGGATGGTAATGAGGAAAATGAACTAGAATGATCATTTATTGATTCCGATCAGATTATCCCAAATTCAACCTTTCCTATCCATGATTCTGAAAATTCTGTTGTATGTGAAGTGAACCTTGAACTAATGTGTTTATATTGTTCTGATGGTAGTGATGTTTGTGATATTTGTACCCAAATTAATAAAGTGATAACTAGTGAGGTTGAAATTGACCATTCTTTGGCAAAAAACATTGAAATAAAGGATATTGAAAATTTTATTCAGTCATATGACTCCACTGATCCTCATTACTCTACATCGGTAAGTGATGAAATAAATGATTCAAAAACAATTGGGATCTCATACTCTGCTTTTGTGTTATCTGATCCTTACATAAATGAACCATCATAATTGAGCCATCTTCCTGAATTTCCAAGAATAGAAAACCATCACTTTGTGGATAAAATCATTCCTCGGGTTGAAGACCAAAGTGAGGATAGAAATATTTTCTTTCCAACCCCATTGAATTTCAAGTACACCAACAAGGATGGGAAGAAATTATCCAATAAATCATCAGGCCTACCAAAGAAAAAGTTTTTCTGGAAGCACACTGGAGTTGAGAAAATACGATGGCCACCGTCAGACTATGGGTAGTCCACTGCAACTGTCCAGCTGTAGACAAATAAATGTAGCGCTTCTTGGGAGGCAACCCATGTTTTCTTTTAATTTTATGAAATTTTAATTTCTTTTTAGTTTTTCATTATATGAATAATGATTTTTCTTTTTCATGTAACATCTCACAATCTTGGATCAAATTCGACTTCCACCGAATCCCCAAATTCTCTAGCCGACCCACCACTAGATGGAGATGGCAACCCACCAAATCCAAACTAGGGGCACCTCTTTCCCTTTAACTCTCTCTCTATCTCTTCCTCTCTCTACCTCTTTCTTATTCTTCATATCTCTTTCATTTTTTACCACTTTCTTTATCAAAACCTTTCTCTTTTACTTTTTCTTTTTTTGTGTGGGTGTGTATTTTAAAAAAACCTTAAAAACTTAAAAAAACCAAAAAAACACAATTACTTAAAAAATTAAAAAAAAAGAGTCATGCTTACTCACTATCGAGTTTTGAAATTTTGTCCAACCATTTTGGGGAGTTAACAGGCATGTTTTCGTCTCAAAAATTTTGTATTTTCATTATGACTATAGATAAAGAATTTTGTGTCAAAACCAACACATTTTGAATGCTCAATTTTTGATTTAGAAAATGATTTTCCCCAACTGTGAGAACAAACATTTGCTTTCATGCCAAGGACACCTATGGACATCTTTTCAAAATGTGTGTTTTCACCCCCATTTGTGATTCTTGAGTTTGTGGACCTTCGAGCTGAATTTCCTACCTTAGTGTGTATTAATATGATAGAGGCATTTTCTGAACCACATGATAATCACAATAGCCAAATAGCCTCCCATTTCCCTTATATTAATCCTCCTTTTGAAAGCCCCTTCGAGCCTATGTAAACCTTTTCTTTGATAGCCACATTACAAGCCCAATACATTTTCCCACCCAATATCAACATGGATTTTCATTGCATAATTTTTTTTGAAATTTAATTGTGGGTGGGAATGGATTTCATTTTTGGGTATCATTTCCTTACTTTCTGGTGCGTTATCATATGATTGAGGGAAATCATTCATTTTAGTGTTCATTCAGTGGTATTTAGGAATGTATTGTACAAATGATATTGAAAAGTGTTCAAAAAAATTCAAAAAAAATTAAAATAAAAAAAAATCAATCAAAAAAAATGAAAAAATGGGTTGTGTCTTGGGTAGGTCAAAAATCAATCTTCCTCAACCTTTGATCTTGTTAAAAATATTACAATTAGTTTCGTGAGAAGATCAATCATGGGTTGGGTTATGAGTGTGAGATCTTTTCCAAGTTCAACTTTCGAAAAAAAACAAAGAGAAAAAAGGAGAAAAAAAACAACACTTGAATTATATTCTTATTGGGAGAAGTTCTGTGTTTTGTAAATATTTCATCTTCTCATTACATTCATATTTTCTTCCTCTGTTGTGTCTTTCTTCACACAATCATTCCCTTGTAAATATGTGTTTTCATTTTCTTCCATGTTTTATTTCAAAAAAATGTGCATCGCTTTTTCTATGTTGGTATTTTAACCCTCTTCTTATCTCTTTTGAACATTATATTCCTACCATACCCTATCCACATAAAAACCCCTTAAAATACCTCTTGATTCTTGTGAACTTTGTATAGGTATTGTAAGCTAATATCTCTTTTCAAACTCTAATATTTTCACTTTTGGTTGGTGAAAGAGTGAACCTCCACAAATAAATTTTATCATCTTGAGAGGTGTGAGTTTTGAGTGTCCACATTTTCCATTTCAAAATTTGATCATGAAAAAAAACTGAATTAGTTTTGAAACATTTTTTCTGTAACAACTTGTGGTGGAATTCAAAATGGATGAGTGAAATAGTCTAAACCTCCCCTGATTGGAGAAAACAAAATTTTAAAATCTGCTGGTGAGTAAAAATGATTTTGTCATGTTTTTATATTTGTTGCACATGAGGACATGCACAAAAATAAGTTAGGGGTAGTTGATGTTATTAATATTTTCATGACTTATTATATAACCCGGTTACTTATTTTATATGAAATGTGCATAATTTGTGTGAAATATTAATGTTTTAATATTAAGTGTAATTTTTAAGCATTTTTAGAAGTAGTCAAATTGAGTCAGTTTAATGTTTTAATAATGACGATCACTATACTGGTACAAATTGTGTGGTTCTTGTTTTTTATTATTCTCTATACAATATACCACATTTCATTAGAAGGTACCATGAGCTAATTCTGCCATTTGAAGGGTCATATGGTCCTCAAAAATAAGACCAATGAATCTGTGAACAAACTGGACCAGCCTTGAAGATTGATTTACTGGGCTCAATCCAGAAGTCCAAAAACATTTACTCTCCTAAATAATTCGGGGGACACTACATGTCATCTTGGATAAAAATATCAAGGCCCAAATCCAAGTACAAGGGGGCCAAATGAAGCTTTGAAGTCCAGCCCACCATTGTGGCCGAGAATTAAAATCAGTATAGTATGAATGACATATCTCATGATGTAAGAATCCAATAGAGCTGAACGTTTTCAGGGTGAAAGAAGAGATATAGGTGGCCGACTTTGTTGAATAACCCTGTCGGATTTGAAGGCATCTTCATATCCAAAAACCCTTTCACATTCTGGACTTCAAAAAGACCGGATTGAAATGGATAGTTTAAGTTTGTTTAATAAACCGGCCTTAACTTTTGATCCTTGTGTCCAAATGACTCCATATTTTGAGAGTAGTCGTCCAACATTATTATCTAAAACTTTGAAGAAGGATATTTCTCGATATTAGGCTGTAATGATGTCCTTATTGGCGAGCCAAGTGGAGGGTATTGCTGGAATGTAAACAGTCCACTCCTTGGGCTATAAATACTCTCCCCTTCTCTCCTTGAAAGGGGTTGGCATTTCAGAAGAGAGAAGAACATATTAGCATGACCAAAGCCTTGACAAAGTCTTGGGAGGACCTTACATACTCAAGTTTTTACTTCAGAGACCTTTCCTCCTCTCTCTTTTTTCACTTACTTTTGCGTTCTTTATTTTTGTAATTTTGTAAGTCTTTTCTTTTGTAATACTGTTTTAATGAAACTTTCTTCTTAAATATCTCTTATTCTCCTCCACCTTCTGTATTTTAATATTAATGTTCTCAAAATAGTTTAAATTCAGTTAAATCTCCTTCCCTTATTTTTTTCCTCATTCAATCAAAAATCTATTTTTAATTATTATCATTGTTTGTGTGTGTGTGTTCAACGTACCACTCTTTTCTAATCCCTTTATTTTTATTCTATTATTAATTTATCATCATAATTATTATAACCAGAATATTAAACACCCAAATGGCTGAGTAAATATCTCATTGGGGTGAGTCAAAATTTAGGGATGTTAAGTGATTGAGAATATTTCCTCGATGAGTATTCATTAATTTAACATTGTGTACGTTGGACTTAATATGTCATGGATTAATGACATATTTTGTTTAGAATGTGGTTTCCATGGATTATTGGAACCATAAATACACTTCCATAAACAAGTACTGATTGATTTTAGAATCCTAGTTAAGTTAAGTCTTGGATTAATGCTTTTACACTTAGGAATTCTAATCAACGTCAACTTGTGAAGTGGGTGTTAATTTAGATGCAATATAAAGCAAAGCTCAAGGATATCACAAGCTTAACTCCCTAATAATGAACTCACCCCAATATTTATCAATTTTTTAAATCAATTATAGTCAATGAATCATTTCAATTAAGCTCTGCAACAAACCCCCCTAATCAAAATACAATCAACTAAAAACAAATGACTTCTACAAAGTATCATCGCCGAGGATTCGACCCGAGTGCTGCTATACACATTAGCAGAGCACCGGAACTTTGACCGGTCGATAGGCGACAATTGGCCGTGCATTTCAAATGGCGCCGTTGCCGGGGATGGTGATTTAAGTAGTCATTAGTTTCTGATTATTTTAACAAAAAAAACCAAAAAAAACAAAATTTTAAAAAAAATTGAAAAAAAAACACAAAGAAAAACCCGTCTTCCTCTTAAATATCATAAACTGAAAAAATACAAAGAAAAACCCATCTTCCTCTTTCTTCCAAAATCTCTCTGAATGCCCCATAGCATTCCAAACAATTCCTCGGATTTGTTTGACCCTAAAATTGAGAAAACACTTCGCCAACTTAGGAGGAACATAAGAGATAATCAAATAATTCAAGAACCAGTCCTTGTCCAACCAATTGAATTAGATATGGCCAATCCTAGGGAACAAATACTTAAGGAACTTGTTGCCCCTGATATGAATTACCAACCTCTTGGTATTCAATATCCAAACATAGAAGCTGACTTTGAACTCAAATCAGGTTTGATTCATCTTCTCCCTCACTTTCATGGGATAGCCAGTGAGGATCCACATCTTCACCTTAAAGAGTTCCAAGTGGTGTGCTCTACCATGAAGCCTCAAGGGGTTTCTGAAGAACAAATCAAACTCCGAGCATTCCCTTTTTCACTAGATGACAGTGCTAAGTCATGGCTCTACTACCTACCTCCTGGTTCCATAACCACATGGAATGACATGAAGCATCTTTTCTTAGAAAAATTCTTTCCTGCTTCTCGTACTGCTTCTATCTGAAAGGAAATAAGTGGTATCCGTCAATTCCCAAGTGAATCACTCTATGAGTACTGGGAGAGGTTCAAAAAGCTTGTTGCAACCTTCCCACATCACCAAATTCCTGACCAACTCTTGCTCCAATACTTCTATGAGGGGTTATTGGATATGGAGAGAACTCTCATTGATGCCGCAAGTGGTGTTGCTCTGGTTGATAAAACACTTGTAACAGCAAGAGATCTCATAACTAACATGGCTGAAAACACACAACAATTCCATACTCAATCACATGCTCAAGTAAAACAAGCCCATGATAATTAATAAATTGAGCCGAACAAAATGACCGAGTGGATGAGTGAACTTACAGGTCTTGTGCGACAGCTAGCTGTGGCCACCAAATCCTCAACCTCATCTTCTCCGCAATCAATGTTTCTTGGACCTATCAAAAACGGTGGAATCTGCAACTCTCCATCTCATCCAACTGACACATGTCCACAACTTCAAGAGGATCAATCCGATTCATCTGGACCAATGGAGCTCAATGCAGCATATGCTCAACGGAACACCAACCCTCAACTATCTGGTCAGTTTGTTAGAAACTTCAACTAACCTCACTCTTAGCCCTTCTGTTCTTCCTATAACCAAGGCCTTAGGTATGGTAATACCATATCTCATCCCCCTCAATTCCCTCCTCAAAACACAAACCAATTCCAATATGGTCAAGGTGGTGGTAACTTCCATCAGCCGTATCCTTTTGTTCCTCAACCTCAAAGGAACAATCCTCCTCCTGAATTCCATTATCCTAGTGAGCCTTCCCAATTCCAAAACCCATACATTCGAGTTCCCAAGAACCAAAATCAAGGTAATCCCAACCAAGGAAAAGCCTCTTCTTCCAAGAAACCATGGGAAAGTGCAGTGGAAGATCTTGCTTCCTTCACCCTTTCTAGCCTTAAAAACATTGAAACTCAAATAGGTCAACTTGCATCCCACCTGAGCCAGCAACAATAATCAAATTCTTCCCAACTCCCAGCTCAACCATTACCCAACCCCAAGGGTAATGTAAGTGCAATTGCACTTATATCAGGAAAGAAACTTTCTATGCCTCAAGATAAATCCTCAAACCCTCCTTTGAATGTTGACCTAGAAAAGGACAAGAAAAAGAAACTTGAAAAAGAACCTGAATCCATTCCCTCACCTCCTTCAATTCCACTTAGGAACCCAATTCCATTTCCTCAAGCTGTTTCTAAACCAAGGAAGTCCTTTGAACCCGATCCTGAAATGATCGACATGTTTCGACTTGTTGAAGTCAACATTACCCTCTTAGATGCCATAAAACAAATTCCTAAGTATCCCAAGTTTCTCAAGGAGTTGTGTACCCACAAGAGGCAACTTAGGACCTTCGAAAATGTTTCCACCCAGCAGTCTATTCCCATGAAGTGCAAAGATCCAGGGACCTTTACAGTTCCATGCCAAATCGGATGTTCGAACTTTGATGATGCACTCATAGACCTAGTAGCCTCAATTAATGTCATGACCAAATCCATATTCTCCAACCTTGTTCTAGGTCAGTTGCACCCAATGGATGTTGTCATTAAGTTAGCCAATCGAAGCACAACCTGTCCTGAGGGAATAATTGAGGATGTCCTTGTCCGAGTCAATGATCTTATCATCCCTACTGATTTCTATTCCCTTGACATGGAAGGTGAGACAACTTCTTGCAAATCTCCTCTGATTCTAGGAAGACCATTCCTTATGACATCTAAAACCAAAATAGATGTCCACGCTGGCATCTTATCCGTGGAATTTGGCGACCAAATGGTCAGGTTCAATATTTTTCAATCCATGTGATACCCATTAGAGAATCAATCTGTATTCTCTATCCATGTTTCTGAAACTCCCTCTGAGAGTGTGTTGAATCTTAATCTATCATGTTCTTCCTGATCTACTAATAGAGGAGTGTGTGAATATTACATCCTCATTAACCAAGTGATTAATGGTGAAATTGATGTTGAAATTACAAATGCAAACTCCATTGATCTAAAGGATCTTGAAAACTCTTTGGAATATCATCTCACCTCTGACCTCCATTGCTCCAACATGGATGGTAATGATGAAAATGAACTAGAATGATCATTTGTTGATTCAGATCAAATTATTCCAAATTCATCCTTTCCTATCCATGATTCTGAAAATTCTGTTATATGTGAAGTGAACCTTGAACCAATGTGTTTATATTGTCCTGATGGTAGTGATTTTTGTGATATTTGTACCCTAATTAATAAAGTGATCACTGGTAAGGTTGAAATTGACCATTATTTGGCAAACAACATTGAAATAAAAGTTATTGAAAATTTTATTCAGTCATATGACTCCACTGATCCTCATTACTCTACATCAGTAAGTGATGAAATAAATGAGTCAAAAACAATTGGGATCTCATACTCTGCTTTTGTGTTATCTGATCCTTACATAAATGAACCATCAAAATTGAACCATCTTCCTGAATTTCCAAGAATAGAAAACCATCACTTTGTGGATAAAATCATTCCTCAGGTTGAAGACCAAAGTGAGGATAGAAATATTCTCTTTCCAACCCCATTTAATTTCAAGCACACCAACAAGGATGGGAATAAATTATCCAATAAATCATCAGGCCTCCCAAAGAAAAAGTTTTTCTGGAAGCACACTGGAGTTGAGAAAATACGATGGCCACCTTCAGACTTTGGGTAGTCCACTGCAACTGTCCAGCTGTAGACAAATAAATACAGCGCTTCTTGGGAGGCAACCCATGTTTTCTTTTAATTTTATGAAATTTTAATTTCTTTTTAGTATTTCAATATATGAATAATGATTTTTCTTTTTCAGGTAACATCCCACAATCTTGGATCAACCTCGACTTCCACCGAATCCCCAAATTCTCTATCCGACCCACCACTAGATGGAGATGGCAACCCACCAAATCCAAACCAGGGGCACCTCTTTCCCTTTAACTCTCTCTCTATCTCTTCCTCTCTCTACCTCTTTCTTCTTCTTCCTCTCTCTTTCATTTTTTTCCACTTTCTTTATCAAAACCTTTCTTTTTTACTTTTTCTTTTTTATGTGGGTGTGTATTTTAAAAAAACCTTAAAAACTAAAAAAAACCAAAAAAACACAATTACTTAAAAAATTAAAAAAAAAAGAGAGTCATGCTTACTCACCATCGAGTTTTGAAATTTTGTCCAACCATTTTGGGGAGTTAATAGACATGTTTTCATCTCAAAAAATTTTTATTTTCATTATGACTATAGATAAAGAATTTTGTTTCAAAACCAACACATTTTGAATGCTCAATTTTTGATTTGGAAAATGATTTTCCCCAACCGTGAGAACAAACATTTGCTTTCATGCCAAGTCCACCTATGGCCATCTTTTAAAAATGTGTGTTTTCACCCCCATTTGTGAGTCTTGAGTTTGTGGACCTTCGAGCTAAATTTCCTACCTTATTGTGTATTAATATGATAGAGGCATTTTCTAAACCCCATGAGAATCACAATAGCCAAATAGCCTCTTATTTCCCTTACATTAATCCTCCTTTTGAAAGCCCCTTAGAGCCTATGTAAACCTTTTCTTTGATAGCCACATTACATGCCCAATACCTTTTCCCACCCAATATCAACATGAAT
Organism: Viscum album; assembly: GCA_963277665.1. Classification (NCBI taxonomy): domain Eukaryota; kingdom Viridiplantae; phylum Streptophyta; class Magnoliopsida; order Santalales; family Viscaceae; genus Viscum; species Viscum album. The sequence continues at coordinate 685,799,514 of OY728119.1, read as the reverse complement.
TTTTATTGCATAATTTTTTTTGAAATTTAAGTGTGGGGGGGAATGGATTTCATTTTTGGGTATCATTTCCTTACTTTCTGGTGTGTTATCATATGCTTGAGGGAAAGCATCCATTTTAGTGTGGGGGGGAGGTTGTCATTCAGTGGAATTTGGGAATGTATTGTACAAATGATATTGAAAAGTGTTCAAACAAAATTCAAAAAAAAATCAAAATCAAAAAAACAATCAATCAAAAAAAATGATAAAATGGGTTGTGTCTTGGGTAGGTCAAAAATCACTCTTCCTTAACCTTTTATCTTGTTATAACTATTACAATTAGTGTCATGAGGAGATCAATCATGGGTTGGGTTATGAGTGTGAGATCTTTTCCAAGTTCAACTTTTGAAAAAAACAAAGAGAAAAAAAGGAGAAAAAAAAGAACACTTGCATTACATTCTAATTGGGAGAAGTTTTGTGTTTTGTAAATATTTCATTTCTCATTACATTAATATTTTTTTCCTCTATTGTGTCTTTCTTCACACAATCATTCCCTTGTAAATATGTGTTTTCATTTTCTTCCATGTTTTATTTCATAAAAATGTGCATTACTTTTTCTATGTTGGTATTGTAACCCTCTTCTTATCTCTTTTGGACATTATATTCTTACCATCCCCTAGCCACATAAAAACACCTTAAAAGACCTCTTGATTCTTGTGCACTTTGGATAGGGATTGTAAGCTGAGATCTCTTTTCAAACTCTAAGAGTTTCACTTTTGGTTGGTGAAAGAGTGAACCTCCACAAATAAATTTTATCATCTTGAGAGGTGTGAGTTTTGAGTGTCCACATTTTCCATTTCTAAATTTGAGCATGAAAAAAATGAATTAGTTTTGAAACATTTTTTCTGTAACAAATTGTGGTGGAATTCAAAATGGATGAGTGAAATAGTCTAAACCTCCCCTGATTGGAGAAAACAAAATTTTAAAATCTGCTGGTGAGTAAAAATGATTTTGTCATGTTTTTATATTTGTTGCACATGAGGACATGCACAAAAATAAGTGTGGGGGAGTTGATGTTATTAATATTTTCATGACTTATTATATTCCCTGGTTACTTATTTTATAATAAATGTGCATAATTTGTGTGAAATATTAATGTTTTAATATTAAGTTTAATTTTTGAGCATTTTTGGAAGTAGTCAAATTGAGTCAGTTTAATGTTTTAATAATAACTATAACTATACTGGTCCAAATTGTGTGTTTATTGTCTTTTAGGATTCTCCTTCCAATATAAAACATTTCATTAGAAGGTACCATGAGCTAATTCTGCCATTTGAAGTGTCATATGGTCCTCACAAACAAGACCAAAGAATCTGTGAACAAACTGGACCAGCCTTGAAGATTGATTTATTGGGCTCAATCCAGAAGTCCAAAAACATTAAATCTACACAATACTTCGTAGGACACTACATTTCATCTTGGATAAAAATATCAAGGCCTAAAGCCAAGTACAAGGGGCCCAAATGAATCTTTGAAGTCGAGCCCACCATTCTGGCCGAGAATTAAAATCAGTATCGTATGCATGACATATATCATGATGTGAGAATCAAATAGAGCTGATATTTTTCAGTTTTAAAGAGGAGATATATTTGGCATACTTTTTTGAATAACCCATTCGGATTTGAAGGCATATTCATATTCAAAAACCCTTTCACATTCTAGACTTCAAAAAGACTGGATTGAAATGGACAGTTTAACTTTGTTTAATCAACCAGACATAACATTTGATCCTTAATTCCAAATAACTCCAAATTTTGAGAGTAGTAGGAAAACTTTATTATCCACAACTCTGAAGAAGGGGATTTCTCAATATTAAGTTGTCATGATGTCTATATCTGCGAGCCAAGTGGAGGGGTATTGCTGGAATGTAAACAGTCCACTCCTTGGGCTATAAATACTCTCCCCTTCTCTCCTTAAGAGGGGTTGGAATTTCAGAAGAGAGGAGAACATATTGGCACGACCAAAGCCTTGACAAAGTCTTGGGAGGACCTTCCATACTCAAATTTTCACTTGAGAGACCTTTCCTTCTCTCTTTGTTTTCACTTACTTTTGCATTCTTTATTTTTGTAATTTTGTAAGTCTTTTATTTTGTAATTCTGTTTTAATGCAAGTTTCTTCTTCAATATCTATTATTCCCCTCCACCTTCTGTATTTTAATATTAATGATTTTAAAATAGTTTAAATTCAGTTAAATCCCCTTCCCTTATTTTGTTTCCTCATTTAATCAAAAATCGGTTTTTAATTATCATCATTGTTTGTGTGTGTGTGTTCAACGTACCACTCTTTTCTAATCCATTTATTTTTCTTCTATTATAAATTTATCATCATAATTATTATAACTAGAATATTAAACACCCAAATGTCTGAGTAAATATCTCATTGGGGTGAGTCAAAATTTAGGGATATTAAGTGATTGAGAGTATTTGCTTGATGAGTATTCATTAATTTAACATTGTGTAGGTTGGACTAAATATGTCATGGATTAATGAAATATTTTGTTTATCATGTGGTTTCCATGGATTATTAGAACCATAAATACACTTCCATAAACAAGTACTGATTGATTTTAGAATCCTAGTTAAGTTAAGGCTTGGATTAAAGCTTTAACACTTAGGAATTCTAATCGACGTCAACTTGTGAAGTGGGTGCTAATTTAAATGCAATATAAAGTAACGCTCAAGGATATCACAAGCTTAACTCCCTAATAATGAACTCACCCCAATATTTATCAATTTGTTAAATCAATTATAGTCAATAAATCATTTCAATTAAGCTCTGCAACAAATCCCCCTAATCAAAATACAATCAACTAAAAACAAATGACTACTACAAAGTATCATCGCCGAGGATTCGACCCGAGTGCTGTTATACAAATTGGCAGAGCACTGGAACTTTGACGGGTCGATAGGCGACAATTGGTTGTGCGTTTCAGAGTTTATTAAGATTTCATTATTTCTCTTATTTTATTCCAAGATTTTAGTAGTGTTTAAAATTATTATATTGATTGGTCACCCCAATTTCTCTACTATTATTTTATTCCTCTTCATTCACAAATTTTATTTCTCCTTGATATCAAAGTCATTCAACCAGTGGTGTTTGGATTCTATATTTACATGGAAAATAATACTCCTGAATAAAGCATTATTGGTGTAGGGTAATCCCATTAAAATTATAGGATGTATATTGAAATGTTTGGATCTCTGCATTGAATAAAATAATGAGAAATATATATTTTGACTAATAAGGATAACACCACCATGAAACCCTGAGAGAAATGGTGTTCTAATTCTAACTTATTTTTATCTTTTTTCATTAATTTTGTGTTATGAATTTTTATTTTAAAACACAGTATATAAAATATATTTTAATAAACCCATTGCCCCTATTATATATTATTTCTATAATATTATATTAGTTATTTTAAAATAATGACTATAGGAATTCAGTGTGGTGTGAGTTGGGTCGTTCTGGTCGACCCTAGGGTGCTCCACTATGGAGCATTCTTAGTAAAATAATAAATAAATTGAATAATGGTCAATGAAAAACCACTATCATCAACCTTATATTCTACCCATCTAAACTATATAACCACATAAAAAAGTTTTTTTAGTATTTTTTATCTAAAGAAATTTTTGTGCCTATTTTATTGGAACTAAGGTAACTATATTTTTTTCATGGAACACATGGAAACTTGATGATGAAATATAAAGAAAATTTATGGTTGGTTAGTTGGATTGCAATACTGTAAGATTTCAAACTATACATTAAAGATAAGAAAAATCATTAGATCCAAGTGACTGGCCACCAAATTTGGATTCTCAATATATATTATGTTGAAATTCTAGAACAAGAGAAACTAAATGAAAAAAATCATGTATAGATATTTTATTTTTCTGAAGGATATGTACCCTAGTATAAATATATAAAAAATTACTTGGTAACTTCACAGGTACCCTCTCATTTAATTACACCACAAATTATTAAACTTAAATCCCATTCATAATTCTATATTTATAAGGATTTATATAATTGTAAAATTTTGTAGGAAAAGTGATAAGAATATGTTTACCTTAGAGTAAAGATTAATCTATTATTTAATTTTTCCATAAAATATCTAGTGGATTCCACTATCGACCTGAAAGTATTATAATGTATTTTTTGGAATCTAGAATTTATTAAACCACTTTATTTAAAGGTTCTCATAAATTTTACAAAAAAATTTAAAAATATCATTTTTCAAGAAATGTTTAAAAAATAAAAAAAAATACTAAAATCAAATTAGTTTTTTGTAAATATAGTGTAAATCAAAAAGAATATACAGCCTATCACCCATAGAGAAATGGGAAATTGTAGGTTTCAAGTAGAGAAATCATGTGAATGTTATTAAATACTTTAAAATCAAATATAAAATATTGGAGAAAAGGGTTGGAAGAAAGCTTATGGGCTTAAAAAATATCCTAAAAACCTTTAGGAATGACTCCATTCATATTTATTTATAAAAAGTGTTTTACCTACCTGAATATTTATATAACAAATCATATTGGGTTATATGAAAAAATATATAGACATATAAAGAACTGTGAAAGGAACACATTTAAAAATAGAATATTTGTAAAAAATTTGAGGAGACTTTTTTTAGAATTAAAAAATCTCTAAATAAAGGAAACTAGTGGATCATGATATGTTGATTCAGTATAAATACTTATATCAAAGAGATAATGTTTTATTATAAAACTCAAGACTCAAATTGATGAAAGATAATCTTCATTACAATAGGTAAGAAATCTACATAGTTACTCATGTATATCCTTTTGGTGTTTTATAGTTGGTAAAAGAAGTAAATAAGAACAAATTCACTGTTAATGGGAAGACAATGAAGAAATTATATAGAATCTTTCACTAGGATCTAGTGGAGAAGATCATACTACTACAATCTACTTATCAATGAGAACCTTTTGGTTTTACAAATCCAATTTATTAATTTATTATATTTTTAATCTATTTGAATTAATTGATATAAATTTATAATGTTAGTTTTTGGGAGGGAAAATTTTTTATTTAGGACTTTTAGAAAAACATCAAAAAAATTTGTGTCCTTTAAAATAATTTTTGTGTTTAATTTCATTTTTGGTATTTTTTGGAACCTATTAAACATAAATTTCATTTAATTTCCACATTTGAATATATTAAAATATATAAATACTAATGTATCACATTTAATACCTTATAGGAATGTTGAAATAAACTTTATTTCAAATTCTAAATGATATAAATTCAGGAAAATCCTGCTGATTTTTTTATCTCATTCCCTGAAATGTGGACATAGATTTTTAATCAATAAATTTAGAGGCTTATGAATCATTTTTTATATCTTATTTACAATGTCCTATGTATTTATTGAATCAAAGAATGTTTTACAACCCATAATATTCCAATTAATCTAGTCATAACCTTGTATTATTCAAGGACCTTATGCTATAAATAATTGAGTCATTCTTTTCATATTAAATCCTCGTTTCAATAACACTATTTTAAAGACTACTATTAAATTTAATAATTAAATCCATTATTAACCTTTAATTAATATTTTATTTATCCACAATATAAGTCAAATATATCTATCTTCTTTTCTTAATAAAAGAAATTATGATATAGGTTAAATTTAAGTTTTGGGGAGGGAAAGAACTTAAGTAGAATAAACTATTTTTTAAATCTATATTGTTTGAATAAATTAGTGGTAAAAAAATTTTATTTATTTTTTTTATGTTAATCATGACCTAAAGGATGATAAAATGACCTAGATATCATACAAAGACGAGCATTGAAATTTACCACTATCTGAAGTAAAATATACCTATATTAATTATTGAAAATTAAATTCAAAAACTATTTAAATCTAAATTCATGATGAAACATTAATATAAAGGGTAATAAGTAAGAAAATTTTCATTTATGTTTATTACCATTAAATATTTACTAGACATGAATAAAATAAAGAGTTTAGAGGTTATTTTGAGCTGAAATCTATTTGAAGATTCTGAATTTATGAAGTTTATTATGTAGAAACCATTTAAATAAAATAATACTTTTATTTTAAGAATAGACTTATAATATATTATAAGGATGTAAAAAAAATTATAATCTAGGGTATGATAGATACTACACATACAAAATATATTTCAATGTCTCTCTCTAACTCTAAGAGTTGAATGAAATGAATGAAATAAACAAAATATTGAAACCTGTGGAAGAAAATGGATAATGGGAATGTTTTATACTAATAAAAGAGTAAAGGGATATGGGTTGTCTCATTGAAACTCAAAAGGGTGGACATAAATTATAATAATATGGATTTTAGGATAAATTCATCATTGAAGAAATATTAAAATTATTCATTTTGTTTCAAAATAGATCCAAACTTTTAATTCCACATTAGAAGTTGTATACAATAAGAACCAACAACAATAAGACTCATAACAACTCTAAACATTCATATTGATATTAAACAATACTTGAATTATTAGGTGGATATTAAAAAATTTATCAATCCTGTAGTTTCTTTTTCATGATTTTATAATGAAAAGAACTTTTTAGGAAATTCATACTTGAGTACTGAGTAAAATGTTTTAGAAATAATGGTTATAAATCTGTATGATAGTATTAATGAAGTTAAAATTAATTAAATTTACTTAATGAAGAAAATATAATCAATATCTTTTTTTATAATGATAATATTGAAAACCCTAGGGTTGAAAAGGAAAATCACATTGGATATGTGTTTGAATTTTTCTTTGGTAATCTTTTTAAAGTTCACTTGTCCAGGAGTCCAATGATTATGTTTATGGGGTATGAAAAGGTAAAAATTCATTATATTTTAATTATAATCAATTCATCTTATTCCATCATATTATTTTATTCATTTATTTTTAATTAATTTTAGAAATAATGTTTCAAATCCTTGGATTGAGTGGATACTTTTTAAAATGTCCCAATTATAATTTCAATTCACTTACTTTATTTTTTTGGAGTAATATAAATGTATTTCTAATGATTATTTTTTTCTTGATATCAAGGACTAGGAGAATTAAAGTTGTGATTCGATATCATGCATGATAAGATTTATATTTAATGAAGTGGTGATGTCTAAAGGATTTTTGTGGATTTATCCCCCTTAAAGGAAGAATGATAAAATGGAAATTCATGATAATATGATTATACTATATGACATTTACATCATCATGGGCGTTTTAGGGAACATAAGTCTTTGGATCATAACATTGGACTTTATCGTATGACATCGCCCTATATCATAAGACTTTAGGTAGGACAATATGACTTTCTCCAAATAGTAGGACTTTTTTGGGTGGGGTTTGATGACTTTTTTCATTTAATTAATTCATTCACTATGTAAAGATGAATAGAACATTATTAAGGCCATGTAAAGGAATTTCTTCATGGGTGAGGTCTGTGTAAAGGTATCAATCATATTCCACGTGGTTTATAAGAATAACTTCTATGGGAAATTTTCTATGTAAGGGTAATCTAGACTCCATGTAAATTTTGACATGTGCATGTATAAAGATAATTCAATACATCAATATGTTACTTAAAGTATGTATAGATCGTATTAATTTTCTACCATTTTCATACATTGATCATATGACTTCCATCATTGTTTTTTATAACTTTATGACTATTAGAAAATCAAGGGGTTATCATAAGACTCATATTCTTCTTCAACCAAATCTCTAGGAAACATATTATTATACATTTTATCTATAGTATGATACCACATGGATCATAATATGAATAATATTTTGATTAAGAAGAGGAAGATTCATATTTTTCATAGATTTTAAGACTATTAAAAATAAGATAAATTTAAAATTTTGAAAGTAAAAGATCATGTAGGTTTGACTAGATTCTTAAGAGGAGGATTCCACATGACTACAAAATTAGGATGTGTACAAAGGATGAGACTTAATCTCATGTGCGATTTCCTAAAAAATATAATGTTGGTTCTATTTTAATTTTTTGTTTTAATTTATTTTGTAATCACTTCTTATTCCCACTTATTCTTCATTAATCTTCAAATAGAGGGTTAATCTTCGAAGTTATTGGTGAGGGGCATGAGGTATTTTTAATTATTTTTCCCTGCTTTTATTTTATAAAAACTCATTTCTATTGAATTATTTTTATTTTCAATTTATTCATGATAATTTTAATAAAAAAATTAAGTTATTAATATTTTTTATTATTGTAGATTAGGTTTATTATTATAAATCTACCTCCACTCAGTGTAACTTGTCAGGAAGGAACTGTTTATATTAGGGGGTGAGGGTCTAGAAATATCTTAAACATATATGGATACAACATTTTACACATAATTCATGAAAATTTACTAACACCAAATTGTTTATTACTTTGTAATTTTAGGATTAGTGCACTGAGTTTTAACACACATAGGAAGCTTGTATAACCAATAAATATTCATTGATAGGTAATTCTACATAATAACCTTTAAAAAAGTCTTATTAACTAATCAATCAAGGAGTATTTATTTTATAAGTTAATAAGAAGACAAGTAAAACTATTTTTTATACTACGATATCCTTTCAAAAGGAAATCCAACCTTGAATCCATCACTTTAATCATCATCTTGATTTCAATATTTTGTTTCATTTCATGGTTTTGTTTTCGAAAATCAAAAATCAAAGACACCACTTTTTTCTCTAAGTGAAGTGAACATATATTCATTTCATTCCTCTCAAAGATAAAACCTTAGGTTACAAATTACACTACATTTATCTTAAGAAAAATAATTTCTCTTTCCACATCCCATGAATGGTGTGCAATAAACACCATTATATTATTTAAGCCTCAAAGGTTGTGTAAGAATGGTATCTAGTTATGAAGGTTCTCATGCTAGTTATCCATAAAACCTCATGTATTGTGGACATATAAATATAAAATTTGAACCCATATTATACCACAATCGTAGTTTATGACACTATATGTGGTATTATTTAGGTTGTATCCAATGCAAGAAACACATTTTTTGCCTTATAAGAATATTTAAAATCTCTATATAAAACCATAATTAGGGTAACCATAACATTTCATTACAAACTATAATACTCTTATGGATAACTCAAAGTTTCATTTTAAGAGTCCAAGTATCATATCATTTCAAGAGTATAATAGATAACATGAAAGAATTATAAGGTGGAGACTATATTTAGTATAAAATTATACATTTTAAATTCTTAAAATGCATTAAAAATATTCATAAAACCTTACATAACTTCAGATATAAGAAAATAAAATATTATATACTTTCATATCATGCTTATGTTTGATTCAATTTTATATTTTTTAAACATATAACATCTTTATGTAATTCATACCACATCTCTATGTTACCATCTATAAAACCATTACCACTAAACTCTTTAGTTAGTAACATCTATGAAGATACAAATTTTGTATAATGGTTATACTTTGGAATCATATTACTAATGTTTAACTCATTTTACATGGTATTAAAACCCCTTAACTTCAAAATATAAAATGTCACATTGTAAATTGTTTTTGTATACTAAGAAAATCCAGGATTCAGGAACACCCAGTCCAAAAAAATTAATAATAAAATATTAAAGATATAAAAAGGCTATACATTATAAGGGAGTTTGTAAATTTGAGAATGAAAAAATCCTCACAAGTCATCATTCACCAGTGAGGTGCAGTATTCGGAATCTATGAAGGTCCACATCATTCTTACTTAAACAAATTCCTTCTTTAAAAGTGTATATTAAACCTTGTTAGTCTCTTTATAAACATGTGAAACAAACAGATTAAGTTTAATTACATTGCTCATGTAGGAAACCCAATCAGGAAGGAGATTCCATGTGATATTCCTAGTACGTGTTTTCAACTTCATGACTGCATATTCATAATCAGATTCAATCCATTGATAATTACACTTACTATGGATAGTATATTTAATAGCATAAATTATTTTCAGTAGCTCAACCTCATAGGTTTCCCCTATTCTTATGTAATGTTAAAAATAACCCTTAATAAAATCACAACGGGTTCAAAAGATACCCCCAACAACTTGATGGACCTGGCTTTCCGGAGTCTGCACCATCCACATTTTCCCTAAACCATAGACTGATGGGAGGTATCCATCACATAGACTTGGGTAAAAAAGGCTACCTCATCCTGCCTGTAACTTCCAAGAGCTTAAGGATATTCAGATATCCCATGTCATTATACAAATACCCCATCTAGATATTTTCAGCATCATGGAAATCCATATGCAAATCTAAAATTACATCATGAGTGGAAGGCACATACTCTTGAAACAACTTCATGTTTTGGGATCTCCATATAGATTCCCAGATAGAGGCCTTAGCTACCAAGAACAAGTTCGGTACCTGCTTTCTCTATCCAATATTTTATAGGAATGCGAGCAAGTATTTATGGGAGCTACCTATGTATATGACCAATCCAAAGTACTTCCTTTTATACTTTCACAAGGATCTTTTATATATAAATTTAGTAAAAAAATGTCTTATTATTTATTCATCTCTTAAACAGATTGGAAAATCTGTGTAAAGTCACTGCCCAATTTTCCTCAATTGATCCTATATTTGTAACTTGTTCTTTAAAATTCACCAAATGAGAATTAATTTTGTTAGTTATATAAAACTCACCTTAAAGGGATAAACACATGATTGAATTATTGTGGAACAAAAAGTCTTGGTTATGTAATTCTCTTTGAATGTGAATTTCTCATTGCATCCTTGCCTCCACACTATAGTATCATTATCCATGAAGGCATATTTTCAAATCTCTATTAAAACCTACAAGGGGATAAATTAAAGTATTTGGTATTGTTTCATATGTTCTGATATACTCATTTGTATCCTATCAAGGGGGATGTATAGCCTACATCTGAGAGGATTTTCAAGCCAACATGTGTCCTAACAATTAATATTAGAGTTCCTTCTAGCCAACCATTTGGTGTTATTCATTATTTCATTGAACGATAACTTAATTGTTCTCCAAACTAAGGAACCGAGATGATAAGGGTAACCATAAATCAACCTATCCTTCAATCTACTAGTTTGAAAATCATATGAAGGGTCATTTGTGGTTAACATGTTCCGTGTAATTTTTATAATCATGCCATCACTGAAAATTTGTGGATCCTTGATACCATGTCCTCACATTTCAATGGTTCTTATACAATACTTCCATGAAACAATATCCAATTTCCTTTCACGCATAGACTTTGTCCATATGAAATTCCTAACCATGAATTAAAATTTCATAATGAGCCCTCTTTGAAACCTATAAATAGAAAAATAATAGAAAAACATTGATTTAATGACCGAGTTAATGAGGAAAAATCTCTCAACCTGAGACATAGCTTTCCCTTTCTATTTTTCTAGTTTTTTAATGATACCATTGTTAATTCCTATAAGAACATGATTCTTAACTATCCCCCAAAAAGGAGTAACAGCATGATAGTTGGAAGGAAACGAAACCTCCCACACCCCATGATTCTTCTTCTCCCTATTTTTTCCACATAGATATTTTTTAACTAAATACAATAAAAGATTTTTCCCAGTTGATAGCATGTCTTGATGCTTCCTCATAGTGATAAAAAATATTCTTAATACATGAAACGTTTCTCCACTAATCTGGCCCAAATAGAATTATATCGGCATCATTAAGTATGTGGGAGGGAGTGAACACATTCCTTAAAGATTTAATTTTCATAAAGAGGCCAACCTGATCCAAATCATTAATGCACCTACTTTGTTAGTCTTCATAAATCACAAAGAATGTCCTTAAGAATAGATCTCCTTACCTTACTCTTATGGTTCCTGAGAATTATCCTCTCAGGGTCCCACTTATTAATAGGGATTTCCGAGAATATGAAAAAATTAATCTTATTAATCTCACAAAGTTATTTAAGAACACATACCTCTTAAGGATGTTCCACAAAAAAATCTATTTGATTGTGTTAAAGGCTTTGGAAATTTCAATCTTGAGGGAAAACTTATCCTCTTTATATATCTTCTTTAGAATGTTTACACACTCTGAAGATATAAATAAGAAGGTCTGAATGCTTCTTCTAGGGATAAACCAATATGATTTTGAGTAATGTGGTCCTTAATAATTCCCCCTAATTTAGACATTATAATTATTCTAATGACTTTCGGGATTGTTTTACCAAGGGCTGTTGTTTTAAAATCCTTAATATCAACAACATTACTTTTATTTGGAATCAAATAAATAAATTTAAGTTGATTTCATAAGGTAGAAAAATATGACAAAAAAATTCCCTCACATAATTAACCAAATCCTCTGTTAGAATATCCCAAGAAAACAATAATGAATTATTGGTTAATCAATCAAGTCCAGCAACACATTCTATGTTGAGTGACGTAAGGTTATTTCTGATTTCATTTGTGTTTGGTGCTCTGATAAGATCTTGCTTTTTCCTATCATCAACATAGGGTTGGATATTAAAAATCATATTTTTTATTTTGTATATCCCATCATTAGATTAAATTATACTAAATAAATAAACCACTTATTTAGACACATCATTTTTAGTAATGTGAAGTTTTCCATTAATACTAATGGCATGGTTCCTTAACTAATAAATTTTTTCTATATGAATCCTGTGATTTTTTTGAGTTTTTTTCTCCTTCCATAAAACATTTCACATTCATGTGACCATTTTCTAGTCGTTCCTTGATGGTTAAAAGATCATCTAGTCTTTTATGTGATTTCACTTCTTCTTTGGAAGGTAATTTATAAATTTGGTCCCTCTTTTGGATGCTAGCCAGAATTTATTTGAGGATGTCAATATTCAAATTCAAAATTGAGTTTTCACTCAAATACCTTAGGATCATATGGGTATGCTTTATCTCCCCAACAAGAATCTAGAGTGTATATCTAGTAGTCACAAGCATTCATGCCTCTGGGATAGTTTCTCTACATCCAGAGGTAATAACCTGAACATTATTAAAACGGAATAGTATATGGGAAAACCTGGGTATGGTAGAGAGCTTCACAGTAATAGATTTATGGTCATAGTGATACTTAGGAAGAGTATTTCCTAAGAGTCCATTGTGAATGCTTCTTTCACTCATTTATAAAAAACTTTCAAGTTTAACTAAATGAATTCCATTCAAGGAAAACTTTCTCTAAGTGTAGTCTACTATAGTAATGGGAACTTTAGGGAGATTGCCTTTATTAATGTTGTATGAAAATTAACTCACTATTCTCTAATTGAATCTGGAATGCGTTTTCTTCTCAGGTACAAGAATATTGTTCAACTCACCCATCACCACCTACTTTTGAACAACATTCCTAGGGATCTCATCAAGCTCCCTCCATAGATCCATTAGCTTAATATAGGATGTCGAGGAATACTCAAAAGATACCAACATAGTATGTACATAGATGTTTAAAGTGATATAAAGACTCTTATTTTTATAGTTACATGTGACAATTTGGATACTTTTCATGCCTAAGCACCCAAAGAAGGTCCAAGCCACTATTATTCATGTTTTTATAGACAAAGTGGAATCTTATAGAGGACCACTTGAAGGCTCACCATTTCTAAAAAACTATCTTGTCTTCAAAAATCCCAATGAGAATTGATTTGTTGTACATGATGAAATGCATATGGTTTTTTATTATTATGGGATTCCCTAACCCTTGTATATTCGAGTAGAAAGGCTTCATTTCTTGGGGTCACTACCCCTAGTAATAGGCCCTTAATTATGTTCCATATTACCATGGATTTTTCCCTTTTACCTTCTACCTTTATTTTCCTCATCTAAGTAATGTGCCTCTATTTTGAGTGACTCCATATTTTTATCTTCCCAAATTCTTCTTGTTTCATTCTTTGGGGGTTACTGGTCCAAAATTCATCATCCAAGAATGTACCCCCTAGTGGTGTGATTGTATTCATGGATAAAATAGGTTTATGTTATTTATATGTGGGAATTGTTCTTCTAGAATATTTAACACTAGGAACCTATGAGGTGGTTGGTACCATGATATTGAGAACAGGGTTCTGATCTTCCTTGGTGTCATGATACAATTCATTAGATATTTTCATTGATGAACATATCTAATTATCCCCAACAGTAGAATGTATAATTACACCACTAAACATCATCCTTGAAGACACGTCCACTGAATGCGGACTTCCGTCTTGACAATCTTTTCTATGTCCATCCAGCTCCCTTGTTGGCTCCTCTATATTAAAATACACACTATAAAATTCTGATTGGTTAGCACATGGTATTGTGCACTGCATAGGGTATTGTTCATGGATAGTAGTAGCCTCATTATGTGTGTTCACCCCTTACAGGGAACTGGAGTTCCCATCAGTCTCAATTATAATCAGAATCCTATATAACCCATCTAGTTGACTATTTTTCTTCATGAAATATAGTCTATTGGAGTCAATTCGCTTGGACTGTCGGTCATTGACATCTATTCCACTCCAGGGAATGAAATCAATGGTATATTTTTCACATTCATTTCATATTGGATCATCATGGTTTTAAATTATTCATAAACATGAGGTGTGGGTGACACTATATTGATCATGAGATTCATCAACAGGGGGATTCCCCAGCCTACATGGTGATTGAATAACATGAACCTCTAGGATATCCTTAATAGGAACATCCATAGGGGGGATGGGATGCCCAATATGTTAATTTTTTCAATTCAAAAAATTAATTTCCAACATGTCAACATTTAAGAGACCAGTAATTAGAGTTCTGATCAGGCCAGGGGGTGGGTTTTGTATACTTTTCCTTCCTCTTATAGAAATTGGAGTTGTCATTCCCCTTAATATAATAAAAATATTGTTCCTTGTCTCTGTTTTACTTAGATGATATATAGTTAAATAACATACAATTCATTCTAAACATTGGCTTCTTTTCATACTGGATCAGCAGGTTGATACTATCATCTCTTATGGTTAGAACCACTTCCTCCGTAATAGTGTTTAACATGCCAACATCAACCAGTATCCTCATATAATTCTCATTCCTTGATTAATACAATTGTTGGTCCATCCTAATTATGTTACCCATGGTAGAGGAAATATCTCACAGAATGTTCTTATTCTAATATAGCCATTTTAACTTGAAAATACAGATCCAAAATTTTTTATAGGTATTCCTTACCATATCTGGATCGAAATTTCGATCTCAATATTTAATTATTAAGAAGCCAGGCCACAAGGACGAAGATCCATAGCTCCAATATCTTTAATTATGATCATTGTATGGGAAAATAATTTTCTAATATCCTC
Organism: Viscum album; assembly: GCA_963277665.1. NCBI lineage: Eukaryota > Viridiplantae > Streptophyta > Magnoliopsida > Santalales > Viscaceae > Viscum > Viscum album. The sequence goes on along the minus strand of OY728119.1, from coordinate 685,784,114 downwards.
TCCCTATTATGGTCATCTTACAATGTCAAAATCCAAACATTTTAGAGATCCTACATATGACATCATTTATTTTCTAGAGCTGCTCACCTTTCTAACAAAGAACAATAGAAATTAGGTAATACCTGTAATTATTTACCCTTTAATAAACTACCACTTGATTTAGAAATATTTTCACTATAATACCCTTTTGAATAGCCCTCCTCGGGCAGGGAGATCAAAGTAATAGAAGGATGGATTCGTAGGCAATCTGACCACCTCTATGAAGTTCTTCTTCAATTTAGTAGTCATTACTAGTACTTGATCTGCTACATTAAACTTCTTTGATGCATGATAAAATATATCTAAATTCCCAAAAAGTATACCAATGATGTTTTCTTCAAAAAAAATTCTATATTCATCTTCGCAAAGCCTTATAGGGTTCCTTGATCCATGAATTTTTCATTCCCCCTTGATCCACCATCTCTGATAATATATAACTTTTATTGTATACTTAAAACTGGTTCAAAGGTCATAGTCTTCATCCATATAACATTATCCATATGTATTTTTCCTTTAGATCATTTTGGTAATAATATTTAACTATTTACATTTTTCTATAACAACACATCATAAATTAAATTAGAATAAAAATATATACACATTGTAATGGTAACTGTAACACCCCAAGATTTCATAGTGTGTTATTTCTTCAAAATAATTCAATAACTTGCACTACACGCAACACCGAGTTCAAGCGCACCATGACTTACCAAACAAGCTGTTCAAAAAAAAGGTTATGAATAGTATTAACTAAATTTTAAACTTTATATAATCCTTATAATTTTAGAATCCATATTATGAGTTTCTTAGACATAATGTAAGAACAAATTCATCTTCAGTATTGTAGTTTTACCAACTTTTAATAGTGAACCCTTTTTAAATAAAATATTTTAAACTTTTTGACTAAATGGGGACATCAAAAAATTTAAAATAAAACATCCCAAGCTTCCACGGTACGCTAGCGTGTGTTGTACGCAACACTGAGTTCTAACACACCGTAACCAATCAAACTAGCTGTTATGAATAGTAATACCTACTTTTTGAAGTTATATATATTTTATATTTTAAAATGGACTTCATTTTTGGATTCGGAATATCAAATTTAGCCTAAGGTGAAATTTTGGTACTTTTCGGATAACTTTCATATTTTGATGAATAGTGAAAATTGCTAAATTTTAATTAAAAACAACTTTTTTAATCAAAATAATTAATAGTGATAAATTATGAATTTGAGTGGTTTTAAAGTATATTTAGAATATATTTTTACCATTTAATATAATGTTGGTCATTGGACATAATTTTACAATTAAACCGAACATAAACAAGTGTTAATCTTTTGATAGTTATTACCTCTTAAAAACACGCTTTTTGTTTTGACAGCGGGAATTAATTTTAAATTAATTTCTGCCACTTCTGTGTTTTGAATTTAGAAAAATGGATTCCATATTTGGAATCAGGATGTCCAAATTGTGTAAATAGGTAACTTTTATTTTTAGACATTTTGAATAATTACTGTGGTAAATATTTTATTTACCATGGTTAAGGGTAAATCCGGTAAATAAGGGTTAAAAAATAATATTATAATAATACAAAATTACCCTAAAAGGTGTCCTAACCTTATTGGTGGACACATACCCTACCATGACCATCCTTGGGTCAATTTGGGGACCCCTTGGAGCCACTTGTATGTGGTAGGGACACTTTATATTAAAAAAGTTAAAATAAAAATAAAAATGGCATAAGCTTACATCTTTTAGAAGAACAATTTTTACATAGGGTTATACATGTTGGATTTTTGATTATAAATATTCATTATAACTATAAAAATATTTCCTACATAATGATATTTTATTTATAATTTTTAGACATCAAATAATTTAAATTATTAATGACACAATAATGATGCAATGTTTACCTCATTAATAAATCATTTAAATAAATAAGATTATAATGATTAAAATATTATCTAAAACCTGTCCAATTCTTATTGGTTGATGTTATTTAGAATATTAGTCATCTTATCTTCGACCTCAATGATTTTTGGACCATTATAAATCGAATATAATTATATTATAAAGTAATACTTTCACTCTTTCCTAAAGAGCCCCTCTTCTCCCTTATAAAAGGAGACCACTTCTACTCATTCCTCACACCTCTAAAGCCACTTGGCTCGTCCAAAATCTGCCCAACTAAGCTCCCCACATCCCTCTCCTCCTCCTTGAAGCTTCCCCTTAGGCAGAAATCATTTCAAGAAGTTCTTTGGTTCCAACCAAAGTGAGTTACCTAAATTAAAGGTAACGATTTCTCTTAAATTATTTTCCTTTATTTTGCTTCTCCAACCCCCAAACTCTTTTTATTTCCTTTCTTTTGTAACAACAACAGTATCCTCAATATACTAGGATGTTGTTATAAGAAGGATTCAAACTACATATACACACAACTCCATCTAATGGATGATGAACATAATGTTTCTGTGGATGGCAAACTAACGCCTCACGAAACGATGATTGTTCAAATACATCTTACCGCCTCTCATGGTGGCCATTATGATGGCACTGTAATTAAATATGATATTAATGATATATATTTTATATATAAGCTTCTGTAATTCCATTTTATTTCATACCATTATTCGTTTCATGTTGTATATACATACGATAATTTCATTTGAGGAAGTGCGGACTACCGCCCCCTTAAAATGATATGACTCGTTCATACCACACATGGAACGTATAAAGGATGGTGTTAATGAACTTAAGTAACATATATAAAATATTATATTATACTGGAATAGTAATATACCTATGTATCATTTGGATTCAATTCTTTTAAAATAAAAATTAAATGGAAGTAGCGTTCGTGCGTACGTACGGACTACCGTCTCCACGAACGCGGTGAGATCCATCCTCCATCGTATCCATTCAAGTCTTATTCTCATTTTAGGGTTAAAAATAATGTTAATATCATTCTTATTATGAATAAGATATAATCTATCCATTACAAACATGTCTTACGTAACCAAACATTTAAGAAGAACGAATCGATTATCACCCGAAACGACGATAATACTAAGATATTATTAATAAAGCAATGTTAAAAGATCATATATGATATCATATTAATGTTTATGATTCTTGTATAATTTAATAACAATTATTTCACCATTATACAGGAGGTTAACCTACCCCAACAAAGGAAAAGTACAAGGTAAGGGTTATTTCACAATCTCTTCATTATCCGAGGTTGTTTATACGTAATAATCTACTGGGATATCTTTATCATCCACATCCATGTTTCTTAAAAATGTATTTCAAAACATTTTTACTATTTACAAGAATATGGGTTAAAGTCATTTATACCCTTGTTTGACTTTTTATAAGAGTTTTATAAAGGAATCTTTCCGTCGTTTTCAAAACAAGGTCCTTTTTAACATTTTCGACAGAATTGAGGTAAGAATGTTTTTTTTAACTTATACGGCGGGTGCGGTTATTTTACGCCGTTATAAAATCTTCAAAGCTTTCCTTACAAGCTTATAAGAATATTTTCAAAGAAAATGTTTTATTTTATATGGATCTTAAATGATTTCAAAATAAAAGGAGATATTTCTTTAAAAAAAAAAATTGATTTCATCTACGTCAACATCCTTTGATGGATTTTAAGATTATTTGAAGTTGATTTATTATGATACAAAACTTCTATATTGTACTGAAGGTTCTGTGATATGTTTGACTATGGATGTGCTATTTTTATACCATTCATAGTTTATGGTGAAATTATTGACATTTCGTATGCTAGTTTTAATACGAATGTTTATGTTATGTTTAAACCTTTTCATATGGGAATGCATTGGACTTAATAAGTGACGGGTGGAGCCCGCTATAGCACCTCGATGCATCGGTAGGTCTCATGAGACAAACTAGTGTCTTGGCACAAGGCCTTGACAAAATCTTATTTGTAGTCTTGGCACGAGGCCTTGGCTATGTGGTTATGATAGTCTGGCATTATGCATTCCAACATTATGAAAGTGGTTATTGATTTTTTGCATGTGATTATTCGATTAGTAGAATATCCATGTGAATGAGTAAATGGCATTATTTCATTTTATTTATGCCATACCATGTTGAAAGTTCATGTTTGAAAGGCTTTTGTTTTAGTTATACATTTCCTTAAAAGTTTATTCTTATTTATGAAAGTTTTCGCTATATTGTTATCCTTACTGGGAATTCGAGCTCACCCCTTTTATATGTTTTATTTTTCCCAGGAAGTGAAGAAGTAAATTATGAATGACCTGTAGGGATATTATGTGGGGATATGAGTGTGGATTATGGAGACATTATGTTGTTGTAGTAGTTTTTCATTTTATGATGTAATGTAAAACCTATGAATATATCTAGTGTTTCCAAGGCTACTAAACCAATCGGTCTTTCGAGATTTGATCTTTCTTGTGATCATTCCAATGTTACGAAGTAATGCACCGACTCTGGGTAGCTGGGGTCGGGGAGTTACAGTTGGTATCAGAGGAAGTTTAGTACAAACCTTGGAAGCTAGATTTAGATAAACTCTGATTAGAGCACGTAGACCTAAGATGAACTTTGAGGATTAGTATAGAAGAACTTCCTAGAATTTTGGTATTGTAGAGATTTTGTGAGTTTTCTGAGCAATACATCCCTGTCTGGATACGAGCAGGTAGAGGCGGCTCTGGCACAGATGTACCTAGGGGTAAAACCCGAAAACACCGCTTTGAGCTAGACTCGAACGGGAACTGGTGCACGACAACGGGCCTTGCTGCACTCTTGGTTACGACACTCCCGGGGGATATGCTTAGGATAACTCTCATTTTCTTTACAAATCATTATGAAGGGTTTATGAGTATATACTTCCTCAAAGAAAACATTTTTATGATTATGGATTATATCCATAAATAATTCAATTTATGTTAAGTGTTTTATAAGTATGGGATTATGTATTTTGATTCATAAACTGATCTAGTTTATGCCATTGTATAGAAATGGCACCGAGTAGAAGGAATGAGAACTCCAGAAATACACATGATTCAAAGAGAAGGAAGGATCATATCTTTCATGGTCTTAAGCTAGAATTTATAAGAGAAATAGTCTCCCATGTATTATCATCATATGAAGAAATAATATCATGTGTTGATAAGATAAGTAAAGAGTTTACTGAGTCCTATGGCTTTGAAGGGAAGCAAGAGAAGAAAAGGATAGAAGAGAGAAAGATGGATAAAGGGAAGAGGGAAAAGAAGAATTTTCCCATATGTGGTAACTGTGGAAAGAAACACCCTGGAACTTGCCTGAAAGGAATGGGAGTTTGTTATAAGTGTGGAGGAAAAGGGCACAAAGTACGTGACTGCAAGGGTAAGAAAATGGTTTTAAATGTACAATGCTTCATTTTCAAGGAGTTTGGACACTACGCGAACCTATGCCCCAGTCATCAGACTATGCCGCAAATGATGCTATTGGATAATAATCAAGTTATGATACTACCACAGATTAAGAGGAATGATTAGAGTTATTATGTTGATTATATCAATTGAGTGTTGTATCAACAATGTACTTGTTATAATAATTATGGAGTATATAAGGATTGTACTGCAGTACTATTTCATTAAGGACTTGAGATGGTGTGGAACAAAGAAAAGTGACTCAGTAGCAGGTTAAATGTTTGGAAAATATATGGTTGAGAGAAATATAAACCATAATATGGTTCAGATACCGAGGTGGTGATTTTAGAATAATACATGATTGATTTGGATAAATTATATTGGATATTCTTGACTACCGTGGAACTGATTAATGATTTGTATATTCCATCATTGTTGGGGTTTAAAACATTTTTGGATTAATGAAGTATATCCAGCATTCTATATGGAATAAGGGAACATGAATGTAATCAATAAGGAATATGGTAATACATGATGAAGGTATTCATATGCTATTACGGGGTAAAAAGGATCTATATTATGTTTAACTTCCTTATAAATGTTGGACTGTGAGTTTGGATAGAAGTATTTTGGATAGTTCTAGTTTGGATTATTTTGGATTTCCATAAAAGGACAACCCGGAGGTCAGGCGGCAACCCGTCGCGTTCGGCAAGGCTACGAGACTTGAACTCGCAACCGAAGGGCGAAAAGGGTGTATCACCTACCACTGGCCCATGATATGTCCTGGATTAAATAATGTAGTTTTTTTTAAAAGATTTGGTAGATGAATTATAAATTCATTTATTTTGGAACCCTGTACGAATAGTATAAATAGAATTTTTTTTACGTTCTATTATCTTTTAGAGTGAAAGATGAGTTTGTGGTAGAAATTTATTAATGGATAAAACTCTAATTATAATGTAAGTATATCTCTTTATAATCTTAGCCAATCTCATAAATAAATTCCTCAACATTAATAAAAGGAACTTAGAACAAAAATTTTGTCCTAGATGGTACCTTAAATCATCACTAATTTATGGCTTTGGGATTGTTGGCCTTTTCATAGCCATGTTCTCTACCACTCTCCATCAGATAATTGATGGTTAGATTTCTCCTCCATATCCATATTTTCCTACATTGAACCCTAGTATGCGTTATTTTCGGTAATCTTCATACTTTCCACTCTTTATTTTAAATAGAGGCCTCATTAATTCATTTTTCGATGTGGGATTTCAACTAAGATATTTTGAAACGTCAAAAATGTGTTATCCCAATACCCTATGTTTTGTTGAACCGATGGTATTTCAAATCATCATAGATTGATGAGTTTAAGGACCTCAATTTTATACTTGTTTTTGATTGATGACCTTAATCACTACCTATAAATATTTACGTTTTCCCTCCAATTATATGTCTCTAATTGCCACCAATGTTCTCCTAATCGAGATCATAATTTGGTGGTGACCCTTTCATTTCTCTTTTCATCATATTAAGACTAAATTTTAGTAACCCAATTTCCAATGTGGGTTTTCCCACAAATATATTTTCTATTTTCAAACTTTTATTTTCGAAGAAAAATTTCAAATTCCGAGGACGCAATTTATTGAAGGAGGGGAGAATGTAACACCCCAAGATTTCATAGTGTGTTATTTCTTCAAAATAATTCAATAACTTGCACTAAACGCAACACCGAGTTCAAGTGCACCATTACTTACCAAACAAGCCGTTCAAAAAAAAGGTTATGAATAGTATTAACTAAATTTTAAACTTTATATAATCCTTATAATTTTAGAATCCATATTATTAGTTTCTTAGACATAATGTAAGAACAAATTCATCTTCAGTATTGTAGTTTTACCAACTTTTAATAGTGAACCCTTTTTAAATAAAATATTTTAAACTTTTTGACTAAATGGGGACATCAAAAAATTCAAAATAAAACATCCCAAGCTTCCACGGTACGCTAGCGTGTGTTGTACGCAACACTGAGTTCTAACACACCGTAACCAATCAAACTAGCTGTTATGAATAGTAATACCTACTTTTTGAAGTTATATATATTTTATATTTTAAAATGGACTTCATTTTTGGATTCGGAATATCAAATTTAGCCTAAGGTGAAATTTTGGTACTTTTCGGATAACTTTCATATTTTGATGAATAGTGAAAATTACTAAATTTTAATTAAAAACAACTTTTTTAATCAAAATAATTAATAGTGATAAATTATGAATTTGAGTGGTTTTAAAGTATATTTAGAATATATTTTTACCATTTAATATAATGTTGGTCATTGGACATAATTTTACAATTAAACCGAACATAAACAAGTGTCAATCTTTTGATAGTTATTACCTCTTAAAAACACGCTTTTTGTTTTGACAGCGGGAATTAATTTTAAATTAATTTCTGCCACTTCTATGTTTTGAATTTAGAAAAATGGATTCCATATTTGGAATCAAGATGTCCAAATTGTGTAAATAGGTAACTTTTATTTTTAGACATTTTGAATAATTACTGTGGTAAATATTTTATTTACCATGGTTAAGGGTAAATCCGGTAAATAAGGGTTAAAAAATAATATTATAATAATACAAAATTACCCTAAAACGTGTCCTAACCTTATTGGTGGACACATACCCAACCATGAGCATCCTTGGGTCAATTTGGGGACCCCTTGGAGCCACTTGTATGTGGTAGGGACACTTTATATTAATAAAGTTAAAATAAAAATAAAAATGGCATAAGCTTACATCTTTTAGAAGAACAATTTTTACATAGGGTTATACATGTTGGATTTTCGATTATAAATATTAATTAGAACAATACATATATTTCCTACATAATGATATTTTATTTATAATTTTTAGACATCAAATAATTTAAATTATTAATGACACAATAATGATGCAATGTTTACCTCATTAATAAATCATTTAAATAAATAAGATTATAATGATTAAAATATTATCTAAAACCTGTCCAATTCTTATTGGTTGATGTTATTTAGAATATTATTCATCTTATCTTCGACCTCAATGATTTTTGGACCATTATAAACCGAATATAATTATATTATAAAGTAATACTTTCACTCTTTCCTAAAGAGCCCCTCTTCTCCCTTATAAAAGGAGACCACTTCTACTCATTCCTCACACCTCTCAAGCCACTTGGCACGTCCAAACTCTTCCCAACTAAGCTCCCCACATCCCTATCCTCCTCCTTGAAGCTTCCCCTTAGGCAGAAATCATTTCAAGAAGTCCTTTGGTTCCAACCAAAGTGAGTTACCTAAATTAAAGGTAACGATTTCTCTTAAATTATTTTCCTTTATTTTGCTTCTCCAACCCCCAAACTCTTTTTATTTCCTTTCTTTTGTAACAACACCAGTATCCTCAATATACTAGGATGTTGTTATAAGAAGGATTCAAACTACACATACACACAACTCCATCTAATGGATGATGAACATAATGTTTCTGTGGATGGCAAACTAACGCCTCACGAAACGATGATTGTTCAAATACATATTACCGCCTCTCATGGTGGCCATTATGATGGCACTGTAATTAAATATGATATTAATGATATATATTTTATATATAAGCTTCTGTAATTCCATTTTATTTCATACCATTATTCGTTTCATGTTGTATATACATACGATAATTTCATTTGAGGAAGTGCGGACTACCGCCCCCTTAAAATGATATGACTCGTTCATACCACACATGGAACGTATAAAGGATGGTGTTAATGAACTTAAGTAACATATATAAAATATTATATTATACTGGAATAGTAATATAACTATGTATCATTTGGATTCAATTCTTTTAAAATAAAAATTAAATGGAAGTAGCGTTCGTGCGTACGTACGGACTACCGTCTCCACGAACGCGGTGAGATCCATCCTCCATCGTATCCATTCAAGTATTATTCTCATTTTAGGGTTAAAAATAATGTTAATATCATTCTGATTATGAATAAGATATAATCTATCCATTACAAACATGTCTTACGTAACCAAACATTTAAGAAGAACGAATCGATTATCCCCCGAAACGACGATAATACTAAGATATTATTAATAAAGCAATGTTAAAAGATCATATATGATATCATATTAATGTTTATGATTCTTGTATAACTTAATAACAATTATTTCACCATTATACAGGAGGTTAACCTACCCCAACAAAGGAAAAGTACAAGGTAAGGGTTATTTCACAATCTCTTCATTATCCGAGGTTGTTTATACGTAATAATCTACTAGGATATCTTTATCATCCACATCCATGTTTCTTAAAAATGTATTTCAAAACATTTTTAATATTTACAAGAATATGGGTTAAAGTCATTTATACCCTTGTTTGACTTTTTATAAGAGGTTTATAAAGGAATCTTTCCGTCGTTTTCAAAACAAGGTCCTTTTTAACCTTTTCGACAGAATTGAGGTAAGAATGTTTTTTTTAACTTATACGGCGGGTGCGGTTATTTTACGCCATTATAAAATCTTCAAAGATTTCCTTACAAGATTATAAGAATATTTTCAAAGAAAATGTTTTATTTTATATGGATCTTAAATGATTTCAAAATAAAAGGAGATATTTCTTTAAAAAAAATTTGATTTCATCTACGTCAACATCCTTTGATGGATTTTAAGATTATTTGAAGTTGATTTATTATGATACAAAACTTCTATATTGTATTGAAGGTTTTGTGATATGTTTGACTATGGATGTGCTATTTTTATACCATTCATAGTTTATGGTGAAATTATTGACATTTCGTATGCTAGTTTTAATACGAATGTTTATGTTATGTTTAAACCTTTTCATATGGGAATGCATTGGACTTAATAAGTGACGGGTGGAGCCCGCTATAGCTCCTCGATGCATCGGCAGGTCTCATGAGACAAACTAGTGTCTTGGCACAAGGCCTTGACAAAATCTTATTTGTAGTCTTGGCACGAGGCCTTGGCTATGTGGTTATGATAGTCTGGCATTATGCATTCCAACATTATGAAAGTGGTTATTGATTTTTTGCATGTGATTATTCGATTAGTAGAATATCCATGTGAATGAGTAAATGGAATTATTTCATTTTATTTATGCCATACCATGTTGAAAGTTCATGTTTGAAAGGCTTTTGTTTTAGTTATACATTGCCTTAAAAGTTTATTCTTATTTATGAAAGTTTCTGCTATATTGTTATCCTTACTGGGCATTCGAGCTCACCCCTTTTATATGTTTTATTTTTCCCAGGAAGTGAAGAAGTAAATTATGAATGACCTGCAGGGATATTATGTGGGGATATGAGTGTGGATTATGGAGACATTATGTTGTTGTAGTAGTTTTTCATTTTATGATGTAATGTAAAACCTATGAATATATCTAGTGTTTCCAAGGCTACTAAACCAATCGGTCTTTCGAGATTTGATCTTTCTTGTGATCATGCCAATGTTACGAAGTAATGCACCGACTCTGGGTAGCTGGGGTCGGGGAGTTACAGTAACTAAATGTAACTATTTATAATTTTGTTTACTGATATACACTAAAATATTTTAGGAAATTAAGTGACATTAACAATGAATTTTTATGGGTATAATAAGTTATTTTTTGTATTTAAACTTCTCTGAGTTCAAACATACTTCCACTAGCCTCTTAGGAATAATATTCTTTTTAGACCATCTTGTTAAGAAACGAAAAATCATTTGTGTTGAGAAATAACTCTTATTTTCATTTAAATACAATATATAAAAAATAAATTATTGTTTATATATGTTATATGTTATACTATGGTCATGGGTATTTATTATAAAAATAAAATTTTAATTATTAAAATATCCTACAGATAGGTGGTGGAATCACATTTCCTCATATTTTAAAAAATATTTAGGATAAACATTTAATCTATGATAAAAATAATATTATCCTTAATTTATTTTATATTATGTATAAAATAAAATGAATCAAAACCCATGTGTAACATATCTGCTTTTTTATAATAAATCCTTGGTAACAATAAACTTCTCTTATAATATAAGATAAATAATATAAAAATATATTTCCTTCATTTAAATCCATTTTAACTTGGTATATTACTTTTCATTTAACTTCATGATATAGAAAACCTTTGATTCATCATGACACAACAAAAAATTAATTCCTCGCCTAAATTAAAACTATAAGTTTCATAAATCCTCTCCTTGGTTTTGAAAATTTTTATATTTACAACATTTATAAAGTATACATTTATCATAGTGTACCCATCAAAATTAATTGATCAATTATAAAAAATTAATGCCTGACATTAATTAGTTATGTATTTTCTTAAACAACTTCATAAATTATGAATAATTACATCAAATATAGAATAAATAATCCTCAATACTATCACCAATATTTGGTTTTAATAACCTTGAATATATTTTAAAATAAATAATGATAGACATTCCCACAATGTTTAATTTATTGGTTTGAACTTTTACCCACATATACTATGAATATAGAACCAGGACTAGGATATAAAATGACAAGTTCATATATCCTAAACAATTTAAGAAAAGAGTGTAAACATTTATTTAACTCATTCACATTTCCTTAAAATTTTTAGAGATGGTTAAATAATTAATTTCTTTGAAACATCAATCCTTAAAAGAATTTTTCGACCTCACCAAGTCCTTAACACACTGAATAAAATTGAAAATTTAATTAAAGACCAAATTTATTTTGATTATCTAGTATCTAATTAATTTAAAATCTATATTGAATCATTTTGTCATCTCATAAGAATATATATTCGTGTTTGAACAACTTTTATGTTTATTACTTGAGAAGGTGTTACCCAAACACCTATAATTTTCCCCTTATTTAAAAACTACTGTTATGTTTCTATAGTAGTCTATGAATATGATAATTATAATAATTCCCATTATATAATAATAATATCAAATTAATTTTTGATGATGATTCCATTTGTTTATAAAAAAAATCATTTATCACATGATTATCACGTTTTACATTAAATTAATAATTACTTTTATTACATGTGATCCCATTAAAATAAAGATAAATTTTTTATATTTTTATTATATAATTTAGTTGGATAAGATCCATATTTTAATAATAAATGATACTACCATAGTTTTTTCTCTCCCCTTATCTATTTGGGTTGGACATCATTCCAATCATGTCAAATATGACTCTTGTATAATTGATCAGTAAAAGTTTCTCACATTCCATAATATAGATAAACTCAATAATATTCCTCTAGTATCCTATATCATAGGGTTTACAAGTTTTTTGTAACCTAAATATAGTTTTAAAATTATGAACATAACTCTTAGAGTAACTTCATTACATACTTTCCTTATATAAGATTATCCAAGGGCACCAAGCATTATCATTAAAAAATATTTTTTGATGATTGAGGTCTTGAAAGATATATAATTTGGAAGGAATTAAACTCTGATTATTTTTAAAGGGGGGTTAATTTCACCATATTATCCCATGTATTCTCTTTACATTTATTCAACATTCTAATTACTTATTTTGGAATCCTATCCCTTCTACCAAATCAATATGTTCAGACTAGATTGACTTTCAACACATTACCAACTTATAGTGGTATTTACAAACACAAATTGAATTAAAACAATATTCATACGTACTTCAATTTATATGATGCTTAAGGTACAATAAACCCTTTCATGTGATGTTTTGTAATCATATAAAATAAATAATCCAAGTAAGATAAAACTTCGTGTGATAGATATCCACCCCCCCCCCTTCTAGAAAATGAATAAACATCCATCATATATTTAAAACCTAATATGTATAAAATATAATGAACCATTAAATTCAATCTCATAACCCACTACAGTCCAAAGTTAGGTAGCAAGTAAACATAATACATTATCATACAAATCATATAACTCATTAAATCCATCTATAATAATTTAAATATGTAATTTAGTTCTTTAAACTAAAAAAACATCCATTCTTAATACAATAATTATATTTCTAAATAAAGTAGTAAATAAATTAAATTAATGAAAAATTCAAATATATGAACTTGATATATACATTTGTTTACAATTCATAAATAATAAAAATTAAAAATGCTTTATAATTTATCCACACATTAGAGAAGTTCTATAATTAAATATATATTAACACTTTAGATTTTTTCCCACATGAACTACTTTATATTATTTATTAAATGGAAACTACCTTAAATGTATTAAATGAAGTATAAAAATTTTATATTTCAACCCTATTATGAAATCAATTTACAAATCTAAATATTACCTATGTTATATTATTTAATCTTTGATCATATTAATTATCAAAACTCTATTTGATATAGTGTAAATAATTTCCTAAATAAATTCATTAATCTGACCAATTTATATTAATAATTAAAAATACATCATAATAATAAATATAATTTTTCTATTTTTTAATGTTGGTTAAAGTCTACAAAAATTTTATAAATTACAATTATAATTTGAAAATAAACACCTTATAACCAAATTAAAATACCGAACATGTAATTTCAAAAGGTATTTAATATTAAAAATTAGTTTTATGGATATTTATATAATATATTTTTCAAAAACTTTAGTTCATTAATTATAAAAAATTTATATGTAATTAATTTATAAATATTTTATAAATTATATAAGTATCAAAAAATACATTTTTATATGACCTATAAATAGTTGGTAAACAACATTATTTAATTAATAATTGAAAATTTAAAAATAAAAAAAATTATCATTTTTAACTATATTCCTATGTTGTAAAGCATGATTATCTGTGTAGGATAGGTGACATGGGTGAAATTTATATTACCATAGGATATATAATAAGCGGATAGTGATGGGATACAAAGAGTACATAATATTAAATTTTCAGCACATTTATATCATGTATAACAATAACCAAGCCTTAACACAACAATCATATCTTATGACTTGTATCCTGTGTAAGATTAACCCAGTTCTCGATGACTGGTAATCATATTATATGATTAGCATCAATATCGCATGAACGATATGATTATATGTTTTTTGGTTCTTCTTCAACAACATCATACACTCTGATTGGTTATATTGTGTATTATAATATATTAAAATGTAAATAAATTGAACTATGTAGCCACCTACAATATCACATATCATTAATCATAATTATATCATGGCCTATAATATCACATATCATATATCCATCCCGAAAACAAAATATCAATTATATTTTATGATATATAATAATATACACATTTTATATCAAATTTCATCGTTTTCTAAGAATGATTTCATGAATCGTGGAACATTGTGAATATTAGATTCCACTAATGGGTTTATAGGGATTGATAAACACTTTATAAATGCAGCAGAAGAGATTATAAATAGAATTTTAAAAGATCACTATACAAAAAATAGAAACCATGTATATAAAATAAATGAATAACTCATGTACCTTTCACCAAAGAATGTTTTTTACCATCTTTATTCATTTTACCTGATGACAGGTTTCCAAAGAACTCCCTCCTTTACGGTATATACATGTGATGATATGAATCACCAATTGCACGGGCAAGATTCTCTTTCTCTTCATGACATGATATTAACTATCATTGTAATGGAGAAAGAAGAATAGATCCATTTAGAAAGGATAATCAACTTTAGTTAACACCATCTCAATTTCTATGACAGGTTTATATAGACCTCCATACATTTTCAAGACTTTATGGAAGTTACTCATCATTATGAAATGTTTGAGTAGAGCCTTGGGTTACAAAAATTCCGAAATCAATAAGTATCTAATTATACCAAAGGTTTATATTATAAAACATTTATTAAATTATATCATATATTAAATGGAATAAAAAATATAAAATAACTATTAATTCTCATCTTCCAATATCAATAATAATAACCTCATGTTAATCATATGTTGCGATTAACCCATTATGATTTTCCCAAGTTATCAAATAAGATTGGAAGGTAGTGGTGTTATGATATCAACATATACTAATAAACATCATTCCCATTCATAGAATATGAATTTGATATTTTGACAATGTAATATCCCAACATATTTAAAATAACACTCTATTCGATAATGATTACAACATGAAACACTGAATATAAATGAACCACATAATATTATTGTTTAAAAATGGCCATTATAACCTAGTCGTTGAATTGTAGGGTATGAATATGAATGAAAATAATATATATATATATATATATCATACATAATATAAATTTATTGTTTTATACTTTGGAAATAATCACTCAATTTTTTATTAAATTCATTCTATTCTTCAAAAAACATTTTCATCAAAAATGATTTTTAATTATTTTTTGGAGGAAATAATATGAATAATTTTTGAAAATTTTAGAAAATTTATTTAAAAATTGAACTTGAATTTTTTAATTATCATATGAAAATAATATTAGGGTTAATTTTTCATATATTTCTGAAATCATATATTTTACAATGAATTGTGAAAAATACTACCTTTTATTAAATACAGAATTTTTGTTTCAAAAATTTACAAAGATTAATTTTTTAAATGGTTTGAAAGAAAAATTATTTCAATTATATAATTTATAATCCAATTATTTTATATTTAACTATTTTTATACTTAAATTTGGTATTAAAAAAATTATACTTAAAAATACATTTTCTTAAAAAACTGTATTTCATCGGGTTTAAATGTTTAATTTTACATTAAATTTTTCTAATTTTTTGAATAAAATTTGATAAAATTTATTCCATATTTATTGTAATAAGAATTAATATTATTTAATAATTTTAGATAATTTTTTTGACATAATGAATAGTAAAAATGGTAAATATTAGTTACCACGTTTAAGCTTAAAATAGGTTTACTTGGGGTTAAACTAAAGAGATAATTGTTAAAATGACCTAAAAACATAACTAATTTATATTATTTTGGAAATACATAGACCACATATCTTATAAGATGTAGGAATGAGACATTTTGGAGACATTTTCCCTGAGAGATACATTAATATATTTAGTTATTATTTAAAATTTCAAGTGTGACCTCTCCCCCACTAATAAAAGGATACCCCCTCTCTTCTCCTCACCACACATAAAGAGACTTTTGGTTCAGAAGAAACCTACCCAAATCCAATCATTAAATATCTAACCATGAACTATATTACTTGGATTGATCATAAAACCTTCCTAATAAAGATTTAGGTATAAATGTAAAGAGGTTTTCCGAAGAAGATGTATAGTTCTAAACCATATATTTTTTGAATTATTTCTTCTTCAACCAATTTAAAATATTCTTAAACCATAATGAAATAATAACACTATTATATTCCCTATACTGATACTTTATTATGTTAATTTAATAACATAATTTTAACTCATCATCCATCAATTGGAAAATAAAACTATCATTCCTGTGTACGATAGACTACCACCTCGAGAACATATATAATTCATTTTCCATCACTACCTATAAAATATGTTTATAATGATGGATTTACTATTTATATATATTGTTCATGAAATATTTATAATTATTTAAATTTAATATATCATATATTTTTTACCTTTCCATCCATTAAAAAAGGATAACATTGTTCATGCATATGCGTGCACTACCAAATCCATGAAGCAATGCAATTCATTTGCAATCACCAAATCACATGGATGATATTTATAAGTTTATTAAAATAAATAATATGGTATTTATGATATAAGGATTATTTTATAAATATAAAACTGTACATACCTTCTTACCATCATGATCTTTGAAAAATTTGAATGTTACTCATTCTTATATGCGGCTTATCATCTCCATGGTTGTAAAATAGTTCGTTTCTCATAACCATATTCCATGTTGGTTTTAAAGGTATAATCAAGGTAAATAAAAGATAGATATTTCATGGTTATTATTATTTAGATGATGTAATAATGATTTATATAAACATATTCAACCTATAAAATTCATTTTGGGGGCATGAGTCGAAAATCCTCAAAACATATGTCGTGAACATAATAGATTATGTAAGGAAATATTACACCATAAAAAATAAAATAATATAATATAATATAATTGAAACAGATTATAATAAAATTAAATAATTATAAAAAATTATTATTTATGAAGATAAATAACTTGTGTGGCGAGTCGGACCTGGGGTAAGGGATTTCATCTCGATTTACAATTCATTAAGACATATTTGGTATTATGCACCTATTTACATTACATGGTATATATACTAACCATTTTAAGTATTTAAAATGAATATATATTTATTCATGATGACTAATGATTAAATTCAAGTTACTCTTTCAAGAGAAATGTTTAAAAGAAAATATGATTTTATTTCTCTTTTTTATCAGGTATATTTTTCTTCCTTGTCTATATTTTTCAAAATTACTTTATAAATTTATTTTTTATCGGTCAAATGATTTATTAATTAAATTTTAAGAAATCCCTGACTTTTACATATTTTTATAGTAATATTTCTTGTGTTTTCTTTAGAAGGTTCATTTTCAACTTTTTTTGTAAAATTTCAAAATAAGTAATTTATTGTTAACATATATGTCGTCAATGGACATTCTATCCACCACAATCATTTTAAAACCTTTAGCTTCATATATAATACTTTAATGGTTTTTAAAAGGAAATAATTTATTAAAATTAGATTTAATACTTTATTTCCATTTTTTAAAATAATTATTTACCAAAAAATATACTTTTTAATGGTCACATATCATCTCTTGATTTATTTTGGACATTAACTTTCCATTAAGACATTCAATTTCATGTGACTATTATAAATTACATTTCAATTAAATATTAATACTCACTATCATGGATATGATTATTTCTTAACCCTTCTATAATTTTCATATGATTTTTTACTATGAAATAAATTTGAATGACTAGTGAAAACATCATGAATCTATATTATTTACTCTTTACATATATTTTTTTAAATTTAATATTGTTTGTGAATTAAATTTATCATTAAATATAAAATAAATTCATTTGAAATGAAGTAATGGGTGGTCATGGTTATAGATATCCCATCAATGAATCGACAAGTCTCATTAAGCAAATCAGTAAGCTGGCATTAAATGAGTTTTTAGTTTACACATATCTATTGATTAAACATTCTTGGCACTAGGTTTGATTGTATAAATATCATGATGTCTCAAACCATGATGTCCAATATTATGATTTTCCATTATTGAAACTTTAGTTATTTTTTCCCATGTGATTACCATATTGATATTATCCTTGAATGCATTTTTTTATAAAGTTATTGATTAAATGTGACCAAATATATCATTTTAAATTTTTCAAAGAGTGATAGAAACAACATAAAATAGGATATAGTAGAGAAACTAAAATAAAAAACACATTAGGGAATCCTAAAATAATGGGGACTAAGTGTATAACTTCTCACTAGATTCACTCCCCTTGGTGGCATGGAAGTTTGGCTGGAGAAGAAAGTATGTTTGTCACCTTGGTTTGTAGTTGATGAAATGAAGTCTGTAATGTTTTTCCCTCTCTCTAAGTGTTAATAATTGTTATACCACTGTTAATGATTCCCTAACACCGTTAATTGATATAGTATATTGACCAGGGAGTAATTGTTGAACTATTCAAAGACTTGAATAGAGTGATGGAATCTGTTTAAACTGCTAACAACATGATGTTTTCTTAACTGCATAACCAATGCCCTATGATCATATCATATTCCTCAGACTGCAAGGAGTCACCACAACCAAAGTGGTAGTGAAATTAAAGATGAAGACACCCCATGAGTCACAGAATGCACCACCTCCCAGCATAGCACCCATAATACATGAACCATCTATATTTAGCTTTGGACCAGAAGGATTGTGCCTCTACCATACCCAATATACCTGATTAGAATTGGGAGTATAGAAAATAAGATTTCAAACTACTAAGATAAGTTTGAAAGTCAGATCTTCTTCCTAGTTCTTACCTATGCAAGTCAACTCATCTAAGATGTTTTTGGGTCAGATTACAAGGGATGTACCAGTATATAGCTTTCTGTCAACCCAAGCTACGTTCCTAGCTTTCAAGATACACAAGCAGACTACTTCCAAAACAATTTATCTAGCCATTTATTCTATACCCCCTAATCTCGAACCTTAGAACCACCAATCCAAAAATGAAAAACCCTGGGACTCTTAGGATGCTATGTCGGTAAAGCCTCCAAATACACACCACACAGATCCTACCCAATCACCTTCAAAGAATAAAATATTCGGTCTCTCCTCTCGGTTATCTTTGAGGCTAGGGCACATAGAAATAATGTTAATTCCCATCCTTTTAACATTATTATCTGTGGATACAATCTGATTCCTTATCCATATGATGAAGTTATACATTGTCGGTCATTCTTTACACCATAGAAACTCACCCCATCTATCAACAAGATCTTGAAGTAGTAGCGTCCTTCGAAACTCAGTTGTAGAGAACATGACCAAAGAAGATATAGTAAATACACAACAACTTATCTTAGAATTAATATTGATGTGGTCAAACATATCATTTTTATTCGTATTCAAGATAGCATTGATAAAGTTTAGGTACCTCCATGCATTGTTAAAAGATATCATGTTGGTTCTTGTATGTAACTCTTATTAACAATCTGAGGTCACAATTTATTTTTTTTCTTTTCCCCTGGATATGAATAAGGATATTATGAATAAAATCAATAACGAAATAATGATTTTATGATATGTATTTTGTATTTCCAATTTAATATTGGAATCATGTATGCATCTATTTCTTCAAGACTACTAAACTAATTAGTACCTTAAGATTAGATCCATTGTATCTATGATAATGTAACAAAATTGACATCATCTCTAGGTTACTATATTTTAGGTTCTTATAGATAGAATCATTGGATGTTTAGTAAAATATTATGAATTATATTTTAAATTAACATATCTAAATTGGGAATTGTGATAATACATTAATTATTTTCAGAAATTTTACCATTATAGGGATTTTTTATAGCTCAATATTCATAATTAATATGATATTACTTAGTGTGTGTAATTATTTAGTGACGGTTCCGAACATATTAAAGGAAATATACACTCATAGAGAATGTAGATATTTCCATACTATGTAATCCAATACTTATGGAATAGGAACAGATTATGACATGACCATGTTAGGGAATATTACTCATGTGGTAATGAATAACCTAAATAGAATGGAGAAACATATTTTTCCAATGAAAAATTATCCTATGTTTGATGACATCATCTAATAGAATCCTTAATATTTTAATGGAAATACTAATCCATTAGAAGTTGAAAATTTTCTTAAGTATCTGGATAAGTTATTACTCTCTCTAGGATATAATAAAAGTGAAAATGTTATTATAGTTGTGTATTGTTTTAAAGGATAAATAGATCAATGGTATTCATTAATACAAAATACTAAACTGTATGAATAAAAATAAATCATGGAATGGATAACTTTAAAAGTGTTTTGTGTTAATAAATAATTCCCTCGATAATAGAGAGCTGAAATAGAGAGGAAGTTACACACTTTAAATAAAAAGGAATAAGAAAGTGTCTTAGATTTTGAGGTAACTTAATAAGATTATCCAGGAATACTTAGGACTATATATGTAATTCAGAATGCAACGCTGACCATTTCTTTAATGGGATTATACTGAGTCTCTGAAAGTAACTAGTTTCTTAAATTTTTTCATTATAAGATGATATAGTATCATGTTCCATTAATATTGAGAAATAATTTTATATATCCTTTATATTAAAAGGAAATAAATAAAAGAAGATTTTGTATGGATACTAATAAAACAAGAATGGTTTAAGGAAGAGTAAGAGGGTAAAAACGTTATCATGTGAAAATTGGGGAAAGAAACATCCTGAAAATGCCTAAAAGGAATGAGAGTTTGTTTCTAGTATGGAGGTAATGTTCATATAAATAATTAATGTAAGGTAAATAAATAGGCAAATAATATAAATTGATTCAACTATAATGAAATGGGGAATTATTCAAACCACTTTTTTCATGAACCAGCTTAGATGCCCTAGTAATTTGATACCTAAGCTAGCTCTGACATAGCCTAAGGGGAATTCCCAATCCCCATGGGTTGGTGACTATATCTCAGCGTCATAAAAGATAAAATTGGAAGAAGAAAAAATCCACAACAATAGAATAAGATAAATGTACATACAAGTATACTCAAAACACCTAAGGTAGATAGTAATAGAAATAAAATATGTATATCAAAATTCAAATAGTTTATTATCAAAGTACTCAAAAGTATATGAGATAAACTCAACATCTTAAAGGACCCATCACTATAATACAAATGGATTGAGAACATCCACCTCTTCAAAAAAGGATATTTATCTTATCTCAAACCTAGAAAGAGAAAATCTTCATAAGATTGATGATATATGTAGGGTGTTAAATGAAAATCTTAGGAGTGTATCAACAAGTGTTCCATAAAAATAACCCATGATAATAGAACAAATAATGCTTTCAATTTATATAAAATAATATGTGGAATAATAAATCATTTTCATATTTAACATATTATATCCTTATTTTCAAAGGATGTAAAACATGTCAAACAAGACTTAAATAAAAAAATTAGTATAAAATAGATTATATAAATCAAATTGCTGGAATAAATCAGTTTCATAATCAATGGAATTTCTAATCAAAATATTCACAATAAGCATCATGGTTATCTTCCATGTCATTTAATAGTTTCTACTTATTGGATTCTCACTCATCTCATATTAGTTATCATGGTCATATGTGTACACATATCCCTTAGTGTCATTCAAAATAAGACTCATCAACATCCCATTAGGGATAAGATATTTTTAACTTGATTTTCATTAGAATTTTCATCATCAGTCTCCTTCTAGGGATTAATCATCCTAGAGTGATTGTCCTAAATAAACCACTAAATAAATAAGGTCACATGTGATCAATCAATCAGTTGAGAAATGGTAAATCATTTCATTTCAAATTCACAATCATCATTCACTATTCAATTGTCGGCTTTTCTTTTTCAAAATGTCAATTCACTTTCAAAAGAAATATACAAGTTTTTAATAATTTCATTACCTTTCAATAAAAAACCAATCATAGGTTTTTATCAATTAAATTTAAGATATTTTTTAAAATCAATTACCAAATAAATTTTCAAAATACACCTCATCTTCCAAATCAATTAGAATTAGGGGGTTGTTTCCCAAAATTCCAATCCAATCTCAATCTCAATTTCAATTAATCTCAAATTGGGTTTTCATAAATCAATTAAAACCAATTTAAATAAAATCAAGAAAATCAAGGTTTAATCAAATGGACATTTTATAATTGAACCAAATACCTTTAGTCATAGAAAACGACACCCACAATGTGACTCGCCAATGAAGGATGAAGGTAATGAGGATCTAGGAACAACACCTAGAATAAAGATTCAAGAACATAAAGTTTAGATACATCAATACCAATATGATTTATCAAGATCGGGAAGGAAGAAAAGGGAGAATATGAGAGACATAAATTCCTCTTAACCAAAGAGATGTATTGCAACCAAAATAATGATCAATCACTGAACAGATTATCTAAATAGATTAGATATCTCTAACATCACGTAGGGATGTCTCTAAGTCGAGAGGGGTAAGGGTATAGGCTTAATGAAAAACAAATCATTTTACATATTCCTAAAACCTATAGGATGTGAGATTTATATATTTTATATTCCCAATACAAGATATTAAAGCCTCAAAAAGATCTTTATGCCAAAAAAATGTGTATAATATTTATTAAAATAATATTTTTTTTCATTTTACATCATGTAAACTATACACAGTTTTTAATAATTTCATGATGTAAAATAGTTACATGGATTCCTCCCAATAAATATTTCATGGCATTCAATTAATTTATGCAATGGGTAATCACCCCAAAAATAGTAAACATGATAGTTTCTCTAAAAATTCAAAAAAACTAAAAAACCAAAGGGTGAGGCATACCTTAAGGTGTAACAAGATGTTACAATATCCCCACCATAAAAATATTATGTCTCTAGAAATCTGGTCAATAAGTTTCCACATTGAAGAGACGTGGCCACTTCTCTCTCATCAATGCCTCACACTCCAATATATCAAAAGAATCAAAAACATGATTCCATATCACATGGACCAATGGATTTCTCCACCCAAGAAGTGAATTTATCTCAGAATCAATAATCTAAATGAATGCATAGTCATGGATAAGTAAGGCTCAACTTCAAGATCACTCCAACTCAAAACATAAGATGGATCAGATAGATACTTTTTAAGACATGATACATAAAACACGTTATGTATTGATATTAAATGTGGTACAAGTACAAAATGGTATGACACTTTCCCCACCAACTCAAAAACCTCAAAATGTCTCATAAAATACAGAAAAAGTTCCCTTCCCTCACAATCTATTGATAAATTAAACATGGTGAAACTTTCATGAACAACTAGTTACCAATTAAAAAATCCAACGGTATATGATAACAATAAGTTGTAGATTTATACCTTCTCGGTGCAATCATAATTATCTAAAGAATAAACTATATCTTCATTGTTGCATCTTGGTCCATGCTCGATCCAACCAAGGAACATTCAATGATCTTTGAATAAAATAGTGTAGATTTACATGACCATCCATAAAAGTCCTTAAGAGGATCCATTCTAATCATAGAATGATGAAAATTGTTTTAATAAAACTCAACTAGTTCCAAATGTTCATCCCAAGAACCCTACAAAAAATCAACAATGCATGCAGGAAGCATATCCCCAATAATATGTATAGTCCTCTCTGTTTGGACATTCATCTGCAGATGGTGTGATGTACTCCAAAAAACCCAGGATCCTAGAGCCTGATAAATTCTTTTTTAAAAATAAGAGGTAAAATAGGGATCTCTATTAGAGACTACAGTAGATGGAACTCTCTTCAAACATAAAACCTCCTTCACATAGTGATTTCCCAGATCCTAAACTTTTGTTTTATATAGAATGGGTATAAATTCATCTAATTGGGTCAATCTATAGATCATAATCCATGTTTCATTATTCTTTCACTCAATACATGTAAAACAATCTATAAAGTCCATAGAGATCCCATACCACTTCCAAGTCAGCACTGGATGAAGTTAAAGCATACCTGAAAGTCTCTGATGGTTATCCTTGACCAATTGGAAAGTACAGTAGTGAAAAAAATAAAGGGTGTCTCATCTCCTTCTGGGCCACCAAAATCATTTCCACATGTGATAGAACATATTTTCGGTTCCTAAGATCATATCCCAATGGTAATTATGGGAATCCACCGTCAGAGATTTCCTCACATGCAATGACAAAACAGAAAAATTCTAAAAACATAAAATTCCATTTTTTTAGAAATAACACTCAAAAATGGTCTCCCCACCATAAAGAGAGTATATAATTATAATAAACACATCATTAAGCTATTTTTCAGAAGAATCGTTTCAAGAATAGTGAGGGTCAACTAAACACAAGTTAGGACAACTGAAACCCATATTTCCCAAACTACTCTATGTGACTATGTAAAAAGGGTCATAAAGGTCCACTCTTTCGGTGATTATTTCATGTCTTCTGTTGGAATATTCCTACTCAAAGCATCTGTAATGACATTTTCTTTCCCTAAGTTATAGTCAATTTCAAAATCAAAGTATTATAGGTACTCCACATAATATCTTTGGTGAATATTCAAATATTTTTTATATATGATATAACTCAATATCATGTAGTCGAAATACATGCAAAAAACATTCTCCGAAAATGTAATGTCACAAATACTTTCCATGTGTCATAATATTACAAGATCCATAGGCGGCCAACTAGAAAACCTATATAATAATGCATCCAAAACCACAAACCTGATGCATTATAAATGACCACAAAGACCTTACTAGCCTTTCTAATAGTCAACATCAATGCATAATTCAAAATACATTTTAGTATAATAAAAGATCACTTAAATTTTTCATCCCATTAAAAATGTACACCCTTCTGAGTGAGAGTGGTCATCAGAGAGTCCAACATTAAGAAATATTTTACAAGCTGGTGATAATACACAGCTAAACCCAAGAAGTACCAAATTTTAAAATCATTACATTGATTCACCTATTTCATTATAGCTTTCACCTTCTAAGGATCGACTGAGATACCATTTTCTAATGACACATGTCCCAAAAAATTTGCTTCCTAAATATAGAAATCTTATTTAAATAACATAGAATTAATTTTTTGATTTATAAACAATTCTATAACATCTCTAAGATGATGCAGATAATCCTCCATAGGATTAGAGTAAACCAGGATTTCATCCACAAAGATCACCAAGAATATATCAAGATACTCATGAATGATCTTGTTCATCAAATCCATAAATAATGAAGGATAATTGGTTAGACCAAATGGAATGAAAAGATACTCATAATGACAGTACCAGCTCCAAATGGTTGTTTTCTAGATTTCATATTGTTTTATTCTCAACTAGTTATAACCAGATCGAAGATCAATCTTTTAAAATAACTACATTCCTTTAAACTGGTAAAATATACCACTAACATTTGGATACAGAAAAATGTTCCTTATCTTAACTCGGTTCAGTTTCTAATAATCATGACAAAGGAAAATTATTTCATCATCTTTCTTAGAGAAGTGAATAGGAACCACCCAATGTGACACACTCAGTCATATAAATACTTTTTATAAATGGTCATCTAATTTATTTTTCATCACTTTCATTTTCTCTGGTTCTATGAAATGAGAAGGAATAGATACATGTCTAGTATTAGACATTAAATAAATTGAAAGAACTACCTCCCTTATAAATGGAAAATGAGAGAAGTTATAAGTAAATACATTGAAAAACTCTATGAAAACTAGATAGAGATCATCACTCAAAGATTACATATCTCGGTCAAAAGAAAACAGTGATATTAAATTCCCTAAAAATTGATACTAATGTATGACTCTACATGAACTTAGGTCCTATTCTCTTAGAAAGATATGTCATTCCCCATTGAGCATAGTAAAGGAGACCCATTGAATATATAAATCAGTTTGAATTTTATTAGTAATGATTCAATCTATCATGAAAATGAAATAAAGAGGTTTCATGTTGAGAACCATAATAAAGAAATCCCAATTTTTTTCAAGAGAAAACACACGAAAGGAAACAAAGACCATTTTCTCTCTTCATTTTGAGAGGTGCATTATTATCCACCACATAAGATAAAATGTACATATAAATATTTAAAATGTTCAAAATATGAGTCTAAATGAGTTAATGAGATGCACCAGTAAAAAATAAATCCATCATTAAAGATGAATATATAATGATGGTATGTCTCACAATAGTCATAACTATATCTTCTTCCTCTAAAGACACTTTTACTATGTGAATAATATTCATTCTAGATGCATGTAGCTAGAAACCTTTAGATCTTGAAGAATCTGAATGCCCCACATTAATTTTTGGCACTGATGATATCATGACACTACATGGGCTAGAGAATATATAACATAATTTATACAAGTGTCATGAGTGAACATAGGAACTAAATATCTTCTATTTATTATTATAAACCCATTTTGAATTCCCGATATTTCCATTTTTGAATATAAGTCAAAGGTACCCTTCCTGTCACTATAGGATGTTAGAAAGAACCTATCTGGGAGACTCTTCATGATTCCTCTTCCCTTTATGGGAACTCATAGAACTACCCCTGGGAGAAAAAGGAACTATCATCAACCACAACTTACCATCCAGTTCAGGCTCAACCATCGATTCTCTATCCATCATGTCGGCATAACAGAAAATATTTAGGAAGGCACCTGAGAATGAATATCTTTTCAAAGAACCATCACTAACTATTGAGTGTAAATATTCTCATTAAATACAATCTCAGATGAACACTCCAAAAGCTCATCAAATAGGTTTTCATATTCTGTCATGATCCTATCGGCCTGCTTTAGTTTGAAAAACTTTGTAGCCTTAGTAAGCACCATAGACTATAGATATAACTGGTCAATAAAAGAACATCCAATTATTTATACTCTAAACACATTTCATTCTTCTATATCACCATTGATTCCCACCATCTCCTGCTAGGTCCCTCTAGCTTGAAGGTGTCACATTTCACCTTGATCAAATCATAAATTACTAAAAACACACAAAAAATATCTATCTTCCTTAGCCAATCCTTGGCCTCTAGAGGATCATTTGAGCCTTGAAAAGATGGTTGATTCTGGTGAAGGAACTCTTATTAAACTTTTCAAGATTAATCCCTCTAAGGATGAACAACAAGAACCTAAAATAGAATGGGTTTACATGAATTTCCTAGATTTTGGAAAGTAGACACAATGGCCTCAAACCGATTCCATTACATGGGAGTATCTTCTCATTGTTTTCACCAACAGTTTCCTACTATATCATATTCTCACATATTCGTAGAGGAATGACTCTTTAAAAAAATTTAGACAACATTGAATACATAAAAAGATTAATCAAATCAACAAATTTTGTAAGAGAAATGGGAAATTAATCACATAAGATAAGAAAACAAGATTTGGATATCAACCTATCAAAATAAAAAAATTAAAAGACACTAATCATGTTAAATTATATATCATTATACCAATATGAAACCACAAATGGTGACTTAATCCATATTATAATAAGATCTGGTCAGGTACTTACATGAAAATATCTCCTAAGTCCCTACAAGATATTCCAAACTACATACTAACATCCATGAAATATGTTCAACTTACACCTTCAATACCACTCTTTCAGAAACTATTCCAGATACCTTGGTGCCTAGATACCTAATCTGATAATGAAATATCCCTAAGTTAAGCCAGGGTCCCCATGGGTTGGTGACAAGAACCTTGAATCATACAATATGAAAATGGGAATTAATTTTCCACAAGAATAGTGGAATAAATAGATAGATGCCACTATGATCAAAAATCCAAAGGGAGGTTATAATTGAAATCAAGAAGGTGTATCAAAAACTCAAACATTATATAATAAATCTACTAAAAGGTATATATATTAAACTTTATATCCCAAAGGAAACATCACTCCAATCATAAGGGATGAAGAACATCCACATCCTCCAAGAGGTGATTTCCCTTTTCTCGGACCTGTTAGAAGATAATCTAAAAAATAATGAAGGCCAATGTTGGGTGTGAGATAACAACCTATTAGGGTATCACCAAGTGTTTCATAAAAATATGACATAATAATAATAATAAATAATGATTTAAATTTATATAAAACAAATAATTTCATAATACATCATTTTAATATATAAAATAAAATATTCTTCTTTTCAATGGATGGAAAACATGTCAAAAATTTATTGAATAAACATTTTATGAAAAAACATTTATATAAATAAAATGCCATGAATAAAGAAGCTTCAAAATAAATTTAATTAATAATAAAAAAATCACCGAAGGAACCATGGTCATATACATTGAGGTATGGTAGTTGCTTATTATAGAATCCTCACACATATCATATCTATAGTTATTGAAATATTTTTACACACTTCTCTCAGGCTCATGCCTAATAGGAATCATCAACATCCTAGTAAGAATAATTTCAACCTAAAAAGATATTTTTTATTGTTTTCATCATCAATCCTTTGTTATAGAATAATAATCATGGCATGATTGTCCTAAAAAACCCACTAACAAACCAGGCTTGGATATTATTAATCAATTTTTTGAAAAATTGAAAATCATTTCAATTTCAATTCAAAATTCAATTTTCCACTTTTCATTTTCAAAATCCTTATTCCCTTTAAAAATTAAAACAAGGGTTTTTCATAATTTAATTTCTTTTCAATAAGAAATCTTTATTAACTTTTATCAACTCAATTTAGGTCATTTTCAAAAATCAATTCCTAAATTCCATCAATTTCTAAAATATGCGCCAAATTCCAATTACATTGGAATTGGTGGTTTCTTCCCAAAATCCATGACAAATAAATCGCAATTCCAATTCATCTATAATTGGTTTTTCATAAATCAATTTAAGGAAATATAAATCAAATCAATAAAATCTAGTTTTAAAAAATTGGTAATCTCAAATGGAACCACCTACCTTTAATCATGAAAAACAACTCAAGCAACAGGACTCGCTAACAAATCAAAAAGGCATGGAAGATATAGGAACTTAGTCTAGAATCAAGATTTGACATCATGGATTTTATATCCATCAATCCCAATATGATCTATCAAAATCCAAGGATGAGGAGAAAAGGTTAATAGAATATATAGGAATACCACTTACCTAGAAAGACGCACCACAACCAACATGAAGATCAATCCCCAAACAGATGATCCAAAGTGATTGGAGATATCCAGAATCACCGAGGTATTGATCTAGTTTGAGAGAGTTAATCTTTCCGGTGGAATGAAAAACAAATCAACATAACCACACATAAAACCTGCATTGCAAGATATTTACACGTTGTGTATTCCCATTACATGTCATGAAATCCTCAAAGTTAATTTACATCGAAAAATGTGTCAACTTTTATTAAAATACAGAATTTTCCATTTTATATCATGAAAACTTTACATGGAATGTAATCATTTTATGTTGGTCACTGGTTTCATAAATTCTTCCCAGTGAAAATTACATAGTGTGTAATGCCTTTACACAAAAAGTAATCTTCTAGCGAACAAAAAACAGACATGTTTCTATAAAATAAAATAAAACAATCCCAAAATCCAAATGAATAAGAATACCTTAAACCACAAAGTAATGTTATAAATTTCCCAAGTGTTAAAATAATCAACCATAAAATATTTTAATGGGACAAATATAATCTTATGTGATCACTATGGCATAGGTAGAAGTACCTAAAGTTCTGGTGGTGTGTACTTTGACCATATCCCAAAATTTAGTTACATATTTGTTTGATTCTAGATCACCACACCCTTTTATATCTAACTTATTTTCCATGAAAATTAGATATTTCTCTGGCACTGTAAGAAGTGATTTGTTAGTCAAAACTCATAGTGGATATCTCACTACAACTATGATGTATCATCATGTTCATTATATGAAAAATAAACATGATATTTTTGTACTTGATTATTATACATATGGTTAATTTTGATATAGTACTTTGTGTGGATTTAATTTCAAAATTTAATGAAACAAAATTACATAATGAAGGAAATTAAGATTTGTAAAAAATATGTGGAATTCATTATGTTTATAGGGGAAACTTCATCGACTGATTCATTTCTAGATCCAACCTCAATAGCTCTTCTTAATGAGATTCTTGGGGAAGAAGAATAGACAAAACCTATGTATGTAAAAAGTATCTTTAAGATAAGAATGTACATATTTTATAAGAGTACATTGATGTTTTTCTTGAGGAATTATGAAGACATCCACTAGAGCATGAATTTTAGTTTTCCATTGATTTAATCCCGGAGGAAAGACCAATATTAATGATTCCTATATAATTTCAACTGTATAATTAGTATAGTTAGATAAACAACTACAGTGGTTGTGTGTAAAGGGATTCATATTCCCGAGTGTTTCACCTTGGGAGCACTTATTCTTTTTGTTTAAAAGAAAATTGATCTATGAGTTTATGAATTTATTATAGGGAAATCGATTCTATTTTGATAAATAGCATGCATCAAATGACCATCAATTATGAATAGGTCAATCCACTTCATGGAGCTTAATATTTTTTAGATATTGAACATTGTTCTAGTTATTATCAATTGTGAGTAAAGAAATAATATATTATGAATATCACATTTCATATGAGGTAGGGACATTATAAACTTATAATAATTAATTTTGGATTGACTAATGATCCCTTGATTTTTATGGATATTATGAATAGATTATTCAAGAAATATACTGATAATTTTATTGTGGTGTTTATTGATAAAATATTAGTATATTATAAAAGATATGATGACTATAAAAATCACATGTGGATCCTTTTTGAGACTCTAAAAAGAATATATTTATTACGGAAATTCAGAAAGTGTGAATAATGTATTTATAAAGTTTCTATTCAATGCCATATTTTATTCAAGTATGGAATCATAGTTAATCTAAAAAGATAAAGGGAACCAAAGAATATCCTACACCACTGAACATAATTGTGGTACTTAGTTTTACTAGTTTGGAAGGTTACTATCGATAATTTTTTAAAGAAAATTGAATATTTTTTATCCCATTAACAAAGATTTCTCATAAATGGGTTAATTTTATATTGACAATGTAGTGTGAGGAATATTTTAAATAATTAAAGAGGATATTGGTCAATGTTCTGATTTTGACACTTCCATCAATAATTGATGGATTTATGATATATAGTGATTCATCTAAAAAGTGAATTGTTATTTTCCTTATGCATATTGATAAATTTATTGACTATGCATCAATGTAATTAAATACTAATAAATAGGGCTATCTAACTCATGATCTTGAGCTGGAATCCATAATTGTTTCATTGAAAATATAGATCCATTATCTATATAGTGAAATATATGAGATAAAAAAAGATCATATGATTATGAATTATATATTTTCCTATAAATAGCTCAATATGAGGAAAATAAGATGGATTTATCTACTAAATAATTATGATTTCTCAACAAACTATCACCCATGAAAGGAAAATAAGGTATCAGATTCATTGAGTTGGAAAGATCATGGAGTTTTGGACAAAATGAGTATCAATCGAGATCCTATGATCATAGATTTAATATAAATGATTCTGATAATTATTATGGTAGGGGAAACATCACTCAAAATTTAAATTATTTTCAAACCATCTTTATTGGAAAATATGAAAACAACTCACCCTAGTGATGATAATTTTCAAAACAAAATTATATTTTTGAGTGATGGTAAATTAACATACATCATATATGAAGAAGGTGTTCTTAATTTTTTAAATAATTTATGTTTTATATATATACCTGAGCTAAAAAGGGAATAATTAGAAGTTTCTTAGAGATTTAATTTATCTATACACTCTGGTTGTGCTAAGATGTATAGAGATTTGAAGGAATATTTTTATGAGAAAATATAAAACAGGACTTGCTGATTATGTATCAAGATGTTTGGTTTTTTAATATGTAAAGGATGATAGAGATAATACTATAGGATTCATTTCACTATTATCTATTCCTATATGGAAATAGTATTACATTATTATTCACTTTTTTATTAGTTTAACAAATAATCCTAGAAAATGATGTAATTTGGGTTATTTTTTATCTCCTTACCAATTCAATATATTTACTTAATGTAGTAAAATATTTTCTTCTTGGTAACCTTACATGGATTTGTATTAATGGATTTTTAAGACTTTATAAAATTCTTATTTAAATTGTATCATTTCAAGATCTATGATCTACATCAAATTGTTTTAAAAGTATTTATATTTCTCTTGATATTAAGATTTAATTGAGCACCACCTATCATCCTAAAATGGATGGGATTCTAAAAGGGATATTAAAACATTTGTGTACATGTTGAGGATATTATTAATTGACTCTCAAGATATGTAGTATCAGTATTTACCTTTTTTATAATTATCTTGTAACAACAACTTCCATTCAAGTATTAAAATGGAACCACATGAAGCATTATATGGTAAGAGATATTGTAATTTCAATTGTTAAGAAAAATATAGTGAAATAAATCTTATGGGAGGATATAATGACAAGGTAAAGGTCTATTCATAATTATATTAGAGCGTCTCAAATTTGGAAAAAGTATTATCTTGATAACTGAAGAATATTTTTGGAATTTGAAGTAGGAGATAACATTTTCATGGAAGTATCTCCAGTTAAGGGTGTTATATGGTTTTATAAGAATATAAAATTGATCCCTAGGTAAATAAAAACTTTTAAAATTCCAAAAATAATTAGATTTTTTTCTTAATGATTAGTAATTCCACAAATCCTCTCTAAAGTACATGATGTGTTTTGTGTCTCTTTATTAATGAAGTATATTCTAGAACCATTGCATGTAATCACCTTTGATGGAATAGAACTCGAATATGATTTATCTTAATGTGAATATCCTATCCAATTTATTAATAGTATAGATCATATGTTGATGAATTGGATGACTGTACTGGTAAAGGGACTAAAGAGAAATCATAAAATGGATGAAGCAATGTGGGAACCTAATGACGTTATGAAGAAGAACCACCCACATTTGTTTAAAAGATAATAACCATGAAAATTTAGAATATGGTTTTATAAAAGGGAAGAATTTAATGTCCTAATATGTTAAAATAATATTATGTCCTATATAAAATATAACATGCAACACAAAACTTAATCGAACAATGAAATATTAATATTTAAAAATGATTGTTATAAAATAGTCATTGAATTATAAGGTATGAATAGAAATAATAACAATATTAAATATATATTAATTTAATAACCAATTAATATTTATTTATTTATTATTAGAAAATAATTAGAAGTTTTTTTATAGAATTCATTTTATTCTTCAAAAAAAAATTTCTTCAGAAATGGTTTTTTTCAAAAAATATTGTGAATAATGTTTTCACTTTTTTAAATTTAATTTTATAAAATGAAATTCATTTTTTATATAATTTTAATAAAATTATCTTATGGTGATTCATTAGGTAATTTTTGGGGATTTTTTGGAAATTTTGAATTTACAATAAATAGTGAAAAATAATAATTTTATTGAAACCTATATTTTCATTTCAAGAATTTACAAAGTTACATTTTATTTTAAAATTGATTATAAGTAAAATTATTTAAATTGTATAATTTTTAATCTAATTATAGTCTTTGTAAAGAATTTTATACATTAATTTGGTATAAAAAAAATTATACTTAAAAAAGATGTTTTCGAAAAAATTTGTTATTCGCGGCGTTTTTACTTTTAATTTAAATTAAATTATTCCACCTTTTATATTGAATTTTATGTAGTGGATTCAAAAAATTTAATCATAGAAATTAATATTATTTAATAAGATAAACTAATTTTTTTGTTAAAATGAATAGTAAAAAGAGTAAAAATATGATTCCTCTATTAAATTCAAAAATGGTTTACTAAGTTATTAAACTAAATTGATAGGGGATAAAATGACCTAAATCCTCGTATAAGTTCTATTTTTTGCACATATTTAGACCATATAGAGTCGAATAGTCATTAATGGTCAATTATTTATCCATTTTTCTTGGTGATACATTAATATATTTCATTGTTTTTAAAAATTCCTTATGTGTCCTCTCCCCAGCTTATAAAAGGACACCCCTCTCCTCTCCTATCCAAACATCAAGGGAATTTTTTTTATCCACTACCTACCAAAATACCTTTATTAAATCCATTCCCATGACCTATAGTACCTTTATATCTTAAAAACTTCTTAAAAAGGATTTAGGTATAAACCAAAAAATGTTTTCTGATAAAGAGGTATAGTACCTAACAATTTGTTTTCCTTTTAGTTTGTCTTCCACCTCCTAAAATTATTCTTTAAAAATTATGAAATAATATAAAATTTTTATTTCATATTTTGAGATGTTATTATGTTAATATTATATATTATATCCACCACCTCTTCCATCCAATGGGGAACTATACTATCATTCATGTGTGTGGTGGACTACCACCTCACGAACCGATATAATTCATTTTACATAATTGTCTCTCACATCTAGTTATAATAATGGATTTAATGTATATATATGATATTCATGAAAGGTTTTTCATTATATAAAATTATTATATCATATAGTTTATTTCCTTCTCATCCATAGAAAAATCATAATTTCATTCCTACAAACATGGGGAATACCACCTCCACAAAGTGATGTGGATCATTTTCCATCACCACATCACATGGATTATATATATAATTTTATTTGAAGAAATAATATTTTATTAATTTTATAATTATCATTCTTAAAAGAAAAAATAATACTTACCATATTTCCATTATGATCATTGAAAAATGTAAATTGTACTTATGAATGAGTACATCCAAACTCCTCCATGATTGTAATATAGATAATTTTTCATAATAATCTATCATAGTTGGGTTTAAAAATATAATTTATATATATAAATGATAATTATTTCATTTTTATTATTCTATAGATGATGTAACAAAAACCTATTTTACCATAGTCAGCCTACTAAATTCATTTTGGGATGAGGAGTCGAATATCATCAAAACATATTATGTGAATTTAATTTATTAAATAAATAAATTTAAAATTGTAACAAATAAAATAAAAGGAATAATATAACTAAAAATATTCTTAATAAATTAAATAATTAAAATAAGTTTATTATTTTGGAATATAAATAACATATGTGGGGATTCAGACCTTAGGTAAGGGATTTCATCTCAATTTACACTCTATTGAGTAATATTTGGTATTATACAACTATTTAATTTATATGGTGTATATACTGGACATTTTAATTATTTAACATGAATCCATATTTAATCATGATGATTAATGAATCAATTAATTTTACTCTTTCTAGTGTAATTTTAAAAAGAAAATATGATCTTATTTCTTTTCTTGATTGGTTATATTTTTATTCTATGTCCATATTATTCAAAAAAAATTAAAAAGTATATTTTATTAATAACATTATTTATTAATTATATTTGTAGTAATATTTAATTTTTTTATGGTTTTAATGGAATATGATTAATTTTTTCTCAAAAGGGTCATTTTCAATTTATTTTAACAAAGTCCAATTTAATATTTTCAATTTAATGTATACAACTTTATGGGACTTTTCAGCCACCATAACCACTTCAGGTCCTTTATATTCCTCTATACAATTCCATAGATTTTTATAATGAATTATTTATGAAAAATTATTTTAAATATTTTGTTTCTATTCTTTAAGAGTTAATTTTGTTATAAAATATACTTATAAAATGTCTAACACTCATGTCTCAAATAATTTTTAGACGTTAAATTTTCAATGAAACATTCACTTTCTTATGATCATTAGAAATTACATTTCTCTTAAATATATATATTGTTTATATTGGATATTCTTATTGCTTAAAGCACATATAATCTCTATATATGTTGTTTTACAGTGAATTTTATTTGATTAATTTGTTAAAACTTGATAAATTCATATTTTTACTCAAGGAAAATATTTATTGATAGGGGATATTGATTATGGTTTAAATTGATCATTAAAAATATGATGAATGTCTAATATATGCAATGACTGGTCGGGGATAGTTTTATATAACCCCATAATGAATCAACAAGTCTTATGAGATAGGTCAGTAAACTATCATTAAATGGGGTTTTTATGTATACCTACCCATTAATTAAACAATCTTGGCACGCCGCTTGATAGTATAGATATCATCAAGACTAAAATCATGATGCAATATATTTTTCATTTCCTTCATCAAGAATTAATTTATTATTATACATGAGATTACTGCATTAAATTTATCCAAGTATGCAATGTGTACTCATCTTGTTGATTAAATTGAATTTGTTTTCAATCATTTACCTTGTCATATTTATTTTGAATTATTGATTTATGATAGCTAATGCAATACATAAATATTTCTAATAATCTAGGCTCACCCATTATTTTTTGTTTTCCCTAGGATATAAAGAAGTATATTATGAATAATGTCAAGGATACAAGAATACTTTTATGATATGTAATTTATATTTACAATTTACTATAGGAATCATGTATTCTTATAGTTCATTAAGTCTACTAAATTGATCGATCCTTTTTGGGACTATATACCTTGTTTCTATACCAACATAATAAAGTATACATCAGCTTTGGTTTACTAGATTTGGGGATATTACACACATAAAATATCCATATATCACACCATATGATATATAATGACATGTATTATATGTTTATTAGGATTTCAAACATATATCTAATAGTAAGCATGTGTTTTATTCTCTATCATCAATTATGCACCTTTGGATCATCAAAAATAATAGAATCTTACTTCATTTCTCAAATAACATGATGCACATATATATAAATAAAATAACAATCCGGGATTTCAATCAATAGTCATCTGTTCACTATGAATCTCTTTGAATCATCTATTATATAAATAACTCAACATTATGAAATAAATTTTTATTATATTAAATCCATCAATCTTCTCATTTAATTATTCTTGTAAAACAAACTTCAAGAACTTTCATAAACTCATTTTTTCAATAAAATATCACTTTGTAATATTTGATTAATATTACATAGAATCCATAATCACATATAAGGTCTCAATTTACTCATATGTGTCCCTTATATCCTCTAACATACTAATACCTAACCTAAGATATTCCTACATGAACTATATATGAACTCCTCATAATCATACATGACCTAAGAAATATTGGAGTTTCTCCCACATAACTATATATTTATTCATATGTAAAATTTAGAAAACTCAATTTAAACTCACATGAAATCTGTATAATTCATATCAACCATTTTAAAATGGGGAGTTACTCAAATATGGGATATATATTCTTTTATTTATTAATAGACAACAAAATTAAATTTTTCTTACAAACTTATAAAACTTATATTGTATCTAGGTTTTTAGAGTTACTCAAATACACCATCTAAATTAATCATATAAAACCTTTTTAATTTTGATCATAATATTGTATAAATTCATTAGTTTTAGATCTAGGTATACATATATTCTATAACTTTTCTTTATCATTTTAAAAATTTCTTCATAGATCTACACCCACCTAAAATAACAAGAAAAAAAACTCAAACAAATTAAAGACATTATCAATCTTGTAACACTATGAGAATTTAAAAGAGGAAAATCATGTTCAATGGAACATATGATGTGTGAAACCAAGATTTTAATATAATTTAACACCTCAAGAATTTATAAAATAATTACGCTTATATAAATTTGATCTCTTTGACATCTTCTGATGCACGCAACACTACGTTTAAATGAAACATGATACTCTATTAAAATATTATAATTTCAATATAACCATTATAACTTAGGTGTTATGTTTGAAGGTATAAAGAAGACTAAATAAATTTTTAAAATTATGTTTTTTTACATTTAAAAATTAAATTATATGGATTTATATTGATTATAAACCAAATTAGAACCATTTGAATGAAAAGTAATTGTTCTGTGAAAAACTTTATTTTCTAAATTACGCTTTAGTTGTGCATTGATAACATAATATAAAATTTGTTTTTAGAACTTCTAAAAATTTATTTTTTAAAAATAAAATTAATTTATTAAAACTAAATTTAAAAATTATCTTCGGGTGATGTTTTTTATAGTTTTTTTAATAGAATAATTTTTTATTATGGTGTAAAATAACAATTTAAATTTAAACATACCTTTTAATTAAAATTAATTCAAATGATAAATTATATATTAAATTGGGTTTAAAGTAAAATTAGTTCAAAAATATTATAATTTAACTAATTAAGGTCATTTTAATCAATTTATTATTGAAATATGATGTAAAATTTTTTCAAAACTTTTGAATGCTTCTCTTTGGAAAACACATTTTTTGACACGTCGGTGGGTTTAATATTACAAATAACTCTACCAATTCTTACAATTTAATTATAAAAAAATATATTATATATTTTTAACTATAATAATTTATATTTTTTAATTTTTTTTAATTTTTTTCATAATAATTAATAATAATAGAGAAAAGTATTTACCTTAGTTAGGGTTAAAACGGGTTTATCAGTGGTTAAACTTAAAAGATAACCATTGAAAATGACCCAAAATTGTATAGATCCAATTTATGTCCATATTTAGAAATTATAACTTCTAGTTTTTCAATAATATACCTTTTTATGCCTTTTTCTTGATAAAAACATGGTTATCACTTTTTCTTTTAAAAAATTCCAAGTGTGTCCTCTCCCCCTCTTATAAAATCCCACCCCTCTCCTCTCCTATTTACACGACCAGATACATTTGGTATGACCCATACCTGAGAATATATATTCCTTAAAATACCTCCTAATATCATATATTCCTTGTGTTTTCATAAATTCAACAAATGAATTATTTTAGTGTAGCCCTAACGTGGTTGTCTGAAGAAGAGGCAACGTTCTTAAACCATCATTTTTATTTTGTTTCTTCTTCAACCTCTAAAAAATATTATTAAAAATGACTATATAATAACATAAATATATTAAATATGATTCTATTTTATTATTATAGGGTTATTATCTATATACATATCCTCCTACATCAAATGGGAATTGAAATTGTTGATCGTGTGCACGACGGATTACTGCCTCGCGAACCCATGTAATTTATTTTCAATTACTGCCTATCATGGATGGATATATTGATGTATTTAACATGTTTATATTATATTTATGACATTAATATACTTTTTTAATTATAATATCACATATAACTTATTACCTTCTAACTCGTTGGAAAACTATAACATCCCTTGTGTATACATCAGACTATCGCCTCTGAATTGATGTGATGTGTTTTTCCCATTTCCTAATTACTTGAATCGTAATTAAGATATATTAAATGAATATATATATATATAATATTTGTATCATAATTATACCTATATAATTTTTATATCAAATATACCTTATTATGTTCCAATATGTGGGGGATATGATAATGTCACTTTTGTGTACTGCGGACTACTGCCTCACAAAAAAAGTTGACTCATTTTTCACTAACACTTTACATGGAAAATAATAAGGATAAATTTAATTAAAATACGTTATATATAATACCTAAAACTTACTCTGGAATATTTTATATATTATCTAACTTCTTTTTGTTCCATATTTTGAGGAAAAAATATCATTCATGCATACACACTGCCTACCATCTCCACAAATGGTGTAATCCATTTTTATCACTAAATTTTATAAATTACTATAAATAGACATATAATGGAAATATTTTATATTTATGTCATGGTTAACATTTTTTATATGATTTAACATTGATAAATGTAAAATGAGTAAAATTAATGAACCAAAACATGCAATAAAAATAAAGAAATTATCACCCGAAACAGTGATTTTAACAAACTGTTAATAAAAGAGTGATAAAATACTGTATATAAATCATAATGGTATCAAATATATTATAAATTTTCTATGATAATTCTATAATAAACATATACTAATTATACATGATTTTCAGTCATAAAAGAATGAATTTGAACCTGAGGTAAGTATTTCTCTCCACTCAAAAATCCTTTTCATCCAAATCCATTTTGTATAAAAATAATTAAACATTATCCAAATGTTTTATTAAAGAAATTTTTATTCATGTTTTACTTTTTAAAAAATTATTTCAAATTATTCTTCTTATCTTTTTCTAAACAACACAATTTTTATCCTTTCTACAACAGTCTGAATGAAATTTTTTTTAACTTATACGAAAAGTGCATAATTTTTAGCCATAATGACACATAAATTTTCTAATTAATACATGAAGAGTTATGAAAATTTTTATTAAATAAAATTATTTTAAAAATATTATTTGAAATTTTCGTTTTTTTAAATATTTTCAAAAAGAAAATATTAATTTCATAAATAATGTCTTTAATGACATTTTTATTGTATTTATATTCATCAAAGATATTAAACCTTTATTACACTTATCATCCAATAGGTATATATTTTTTTGATATTATCGTTATTCTTCATTTTGATGGTCTATGATCAGTTTGACTGAGGATGTGCAGATTTAATACCATTCACTATATTACTCTGGATTGATTATGATTATGTTTAGTTGATTAATGTAAGTATTAAAATTTATTATGTTAATTTTTATTATGAATTTTTAAATTGATTATGATTAACCCCTCTTATATAAGGCATTAATTAGACTTATTTTTTGGTGGGTGGTACCCGATTATAGATATCCCCTCATGAAATCTATGGGTATCATGAGACAAATATGTTGGCCAAATTAATTGATTTTTAACCCATAGTTTTAAGGTTTTTTTGAAATACCTTAATAGTATGTTTCAGATTCCCAAAGATATGAATTCCCTCATTATAAGATTAGTTATTTATTTATATGTTATTATTTGATTAGTTATAATATCCATGGATATTTTTCAATCTCTTGTTATTATTTATAATAAATTATTTGATTATCATTTATTCCATACATAGTATGTTCAAGTTATTGTTAAAATAGAATTTGTTTCATTTACCTTTATATATTGATTATAATTATTTCTTTATAGCTTCTGATGTACACATACCCTTACTGATAATCTAAGATCAACCATTTCTTATGTTTCTCCCCTGGACACAAGGAACTTTTTTATGATTGATATATAGGGATATTTTAAGGATAATAATGTTATTCTCAATAAAAAATTTTGGGTATTTAATGTTTAAAAATCTATTGTTTGTTTTAAAAGTATGTATTTAGTTTATTAGTCCTAATAAACTATTTAGTCCTTTTCGATGTGAGTGCCTATATCTAGTTCTAATATAATAAATTAACCACAATCTATAGGCTATTATGTTTGGGTTATTTATAGTTGATATTGATGAAAATTTAGTAAAAACCTTGGGAACTAGAATTTGGAAAACATATATTAGGAAACATAACCCTATGTACTGATTTAAGGATAAGTATAAAATAACATCCTAAAGATTTATTATGGAAGTGATTATGTGATTTTCTCTAGTAATGAATACATTCATGTATACTACAAGTGGATTTTTTTCTCAAACAAATGTAAATATGGGTAAAAACACCAAATATGCGAGTCATGATTGACTCAAGCATTACCTGGTACACAAAAATGTTCCTTTCTATTCATTTAGTTCAACACTCTTGTGGGATGTTCTTATATTAATTAAAATTTTATTTAATACAACAATGAAGTATTTGAAAATATTTTTATGATTTTAAAAAATTCCCAAAGAATCCTTGTTAATGATTATGATATTATTCATGAATATATTTTTCAATTTATGGAAAGTCTCCCACTAGTTTTGAGATTATATATTATGTTTCATTAGGTTATGATCTAATATAGTGTATCCCATTGTTTATAAATTGAACCTAACAAAAATTGTGGGAACTTTATCAATGCACATAGTTTTTGTATGGGATTCTCTCATGGGAAAGAAAATGATGATGGAGCTAAAGATATAGTTGGAACTAATTAAATTAAAACCTTATTGGGTAATTAGATTTGGGTTATGAGAATTAACCTTCCCCATATATAGGAGGCTGATAATCCACCATGTTGTATAAAAAATTTCAACCACTTCATGTGTTAGAAGCCTCCATTATTCAGTGGGAATATAAATACATTTTTATCAGAGTAATGGATAAGATAATTAGAGAAGATGTTTCATACATTGGTAAGAAATGAAAAGGATAAGGCTTTCCTGAAATTCTATCATATATCAAGAGATTCAGGTCAATGGTGGTCATTTATTCAAAACAATAAGGATGAACAAGAAACAATAAGTTTTTAATGGAAGGATTCTAATTTAATTATCCTGTAAAAGTATTTTCCATGTGAGCAATGAGAGGATATGGAAAGATAATTCCTGCCTCTAAGACAAAAGGATGATGAAAATATTATATAGTATGAAGAAAACTTTACAATGTTGTAAATGAATGAAATAGACTATGTGCATAATCCAAAGAGAATGAATGACCATTTGTTTTATGGGTTAAATAAAATTATTTGATGGGAACTAGTCTCTCAAACCTTCTCATCATATGATAACATAGTATCATGTATTATTGAGACATAGAGTGAATTATTCAATTCTTACGGATTCAATGGGAAGTAATATTAGGAGAATATGATAGATAAATATATTTATAAAGGTAATAAGGGAAAGAATTATTTCACCCATTTGAAAAATGTGGAAAGAAACACCCTAGAAATATATTGAATTAAATGGGAGTTTGATACAAATGTAGAGAGAAAAGCCACCATGCTCATGATTTTAAGGGAAATAAAGAATTTTATAATATTAGATGCATCAACTATAAGGATATAGGTAACTCAAAAAATAAATGTACCAAGCATCAAGGGAATTTAGATCATAAAAATATAAGAGATAAAGGTCAAGTGTATGACATTAATATTTCCAAGGAGTAATTATTAAATTTCTTGTGCATTAGAATTCAATAATTATGTTGTAGAATTATTTTATTAGTGATATTACAGTTATAAGAATCATGAAATTTATAAGGATTGTACTACAATAGTATTTCTTTAAGGATTTGGAAGCATATGTTGAGTTGTACCAAGAAAAGTGATTCAGTGGAAAGTCGGTATTTTTTTGAAAAACACATGATTTAGATAAGATGACCCCTAATATGTGATCGATGTTTCGATGATGATTAAGGTATAGTTTTTGGGACCTTTAAATTGGTATTGATTTGATGGTTTGTGTTATCCTTACTTGAATTTACAAC
This sequence comes from Viscum album, assembly GCA_963277665.1. Classification (NCBI taxonomy): domain Eukaryota; kingdom Viridiplantae; phylum Streptophyta; class Magnoliopsida; order Santalales; family Viscaceae; genus Viscum; species Viscum album. Next base: position 685,740,020 of record OY728119.1, on the reverse strand, counting down.
ATCTTTGGGTTTATGAAATATATTCTCTAACCTGAGATTTTATTTTATAAAGAATACATGTTTTCATTAAGGTTTTATGGTGATAAAGGTATTAAAAAAATTTATGTGATATTAAGTGTTATATTAGGTTTTTTAGAGAATCTTATTTTAAATTGATTTTTGAAATTTTGTGACATTCCTTCTAAAGTTTTGGAATTTTAATTTTTTCAAAAAAAATTTTGAAAAATCATAAGTTTTACCATTTATGAAATGGATTAATTTTAATTTTTGGATTTACTATTTAGGTGTTATAAATTAATGTATTATATTGGAAAACCTATTCTAGCAATTTTGGTTTTAGTAAATACAAGTGTAATATCTTATTATTATTTTTTGGGTTAATGTGATCTGTTATATGTTTTATTTTAGTGATTTAGTCATGAAAACAATCTATCATTAACACTTATAATTTGTATAATATATTTATGGAAATCAATAATGAATGAAATAATACTTTTAAATTAAGTATATCTTTTTATTTTATTCATTTAGAGGGTAAAAGGATCCCTCAACTCTATGAAATATATATTGAAATGAAAAGGTTATACTGGTAACTTCATTTCAGATGAACCAATGGTATTTTCACTTATCACATATTTACAGATTTTTGGTTATTAAATTATGGATATCATTCACTTTCTTTTGAATTATTATCTTTATAAATCCATAAATATTTATGTTTTTCTTCCAAGTCTATATCTTCACATCCCAATAATGTTGTCTTGCATAAAAAATTGGTATGTGTTATTCCAAATGACCTTTGTACATTCCTTTCTCTCATATCCAAAGGATTTTTTATTAACGCTTATTATGGTGTGGGTTTATAAGAAAGGTATTTTCAAATGTAAAGTCCTTGATTATTGAGATCAAGATTAAATTTTTACGATTCAATTTACTTAACGGGTAGAAAGTAAAACCTTGAGATTTTAAAATATGAACATCATGATTGATAGAATATATGACATCCAACACCAATAATAGATGAACATGTAACACTCTAAGACATTATGATATATTTATTTTTAATTAAATTAAATATCAATGATATCTTTTGATGCATGCAATGCCATTTTTAAAAGAATTAGGATACTCTTTTAAAATATTATTATTTAAATGTGACCATTATAATCTAGTCATTAATTTAAAAATTATAAATAGGAATAAATAAATTAGAAAAATTATATGGTTTATACATTTATAAAATAAATTTGGTGGTTATCAAATGATTATAAACAAAATAAGAATCATTTGAAAGGTAAAGAGATGTTTTCTAAAAATCTATATTTTTTTCAAAAGGCAATTTAGTATTTATTCACACACATTATTTATAGCTAATTTCTATAACTTTTAAGGAATATATTTTAAAAAATTAAATTAAATTTATAATTATACATGTCAAAATTATCATCAGGTGACATTTTTATGATTTTTTGGAATGTTAACTTTTTGATGAATAATGGAAAATACTAATTTTTATGGAAAATTGCATCTTCAATTAAATTATTAAAAAAATTAAATTATATTTTAGAGTATTTTAAAGTAAAATAAGATTTATTATATTACAATATATCTAATTTTAATCAAATTATTATTTAATTCTGATATGAATACTTCTTAAGACTTTGAATGTTTTTCTTTGACAAAAACTTCTTTTTTTTATTTTTCAAATAAGTCACTTTTTGGGTTAGTGAGAACCGAAAAATCAATGAAAACCATTGGTGGGTGGGATTTGAAACCACTTCCAAATCCAGACCCACCCAAAATAGAAACAATACAACAAAAAAATCCTCCCAAAACACATCAACACATAGAACCAACAATAGAGCACTCGAAAAGTTCAATCATAACCATGACCACCTCCACAATACAAAGAATCATGGAATCCATCGAACCCAACCAAATTGGGATCGTGCAAAAATGGAGCATGATGCAATGGAAGAGGGAACAAAAGAATGGTTTAACCATCTAGGTTCATAACTCTATGACATCCATATTAGCTACGAACTGGTCTTAGGTTGAATGGTTAGTGTTCGTGCAAGTGCATGCATGCATCCCGCACCGCGGCTGCCCACGTAAACCATAGGCAATGATCATGCACTTCAGAAGATCCAACCCAGTGTTGAAGTGGAAGATAACTAACACACTATATCTCAACTGATTTGGGAAGAGGGGGACCTGAAGCATGAAGCACAACAGTCACTGAAACTAGACGGATCTGAACAATAAACCTGAAAAAGAGCCTGCAGCATCGCTTCCATGAGAGACATCGCTTGCCACACACATGGGATCTGGGTGCCAAAGTTCACATGACTATTTCATCCTCATGGAGGTGAGATAGGCGTGAGCAGCAAAGGATAGCGTCCTTGGGGAAGAGTCTCGGGGATCGGCGTCGGGATTCGTACTGTAGAAAACAAGTGGGGTCGACGTCGTCGGCTGGATGCAGGACAAGAAATTTATTAATAGTTTTTTATTACCCCATTTAAACCTAATATATTAATTGGTCCTATAAGTAATCAACTTTGAGGATTTTGGAAGGATAAAAACATGGTTATCACTTTTTCTTATAAAAATTCCCACTATATTCCCACACTTATAAAGGCCACCCCCTATTCTCTACTTTTTCAAACTCCCAAATCCCATTGTTTTAGAGAATACCCAAACCATTATATTCCTTAAATACATAAAAAACATATATTACTAATTTTTACATAAATTAATCCTAGGAAGGATTTTGGTGCAACCCTAAAGAAGTTTTCTGAAGAAAATGTAACATTCTTAAATGAGTGCTTTTATTTTGTTTCTTATTCTGCATCCATCATATCTTATTAAAAAATGATTATATAATAACCTCAATACATTCCATATAATAAGATGTTATTAATTTAAGTGAATTATCTATAATCATATCCTCTTCCATGAAATTTTAAATGAAATCATTCATCATGTTTATGGAGGACTACTGCATCAAGGACTGATGTAATTCATTTTCCATCAATACCATTCAAGGTTGGATATAATGATGGATTTTACTTATTTATATTATATTTATGTCATTACAATACTTCTATAATTATGATATCACACCTACCTACTTACCTTATAACCCATTCGAAAACAATAATGCTGCTCATGTGTAAGGAGGACTATCATCTCGCGAACTAATGTGACGTGTTTTTCAAATTGCATTTTACATGGATGGTAATAAGGATGTATTAAGTTAATATAAATTATATTTTTAACATAATTATACCAATTTAATTTTTATATAATATATAATTTATTACTTTTCATACTAAGGGGGATGTGATAACATCACTCTTGTATACGGCGGACGACCGTCTCGCGAAGTGATGTGACTCATTTTTCCCTAACGCTTTACATGAAATGTAATAAGAATAAATTTATTTAATATATGTGATATATATAATATAATAATTACTCTATAAAATTTTATATATTATTTTTCCTTTAATTCATTCCATACATCGAGAAAAAATATAAACAACGTTCATGTATACACACGACCCACCTTCTCTATGAATGGTGTAATCCATTTTTAATATCTAAATTTTACAAAGTAATATAAATAAATATATAATGAATATATATGATATTTATATTATTTTTTATATTATTTTTATTATTTTACCATGATAAAAGTAATATGATCAAAATTACCTAACCAAAACATATATGAAAAATGAACCTATTATCACCCGAAATTGTGATTTATATAAATAATTTTTAATAAAAATGTGATGAAATACTATAAGTAAATCATATATTGAATTAGATATATGGTTATAGTTATATATAAGATTTAAAATAAACATATATTTATTATATATGAGGTTCATAAACATATATTGGATGTTGAACCTGAAATAAGGGTTTCTCGTCCCACTTTTACTTATGTGATACATATGTCACATCCAACACTTATTATATTTTTGTGGTTTATATACTAACACATTTATATGTTATTTCATGAAAATATTTATATTAATTGTATTTAATTTATTATTTAATGTTATTTATTTTATGTCTTATAATTCTAATGTTTCTAAAGTGGTAAGAGTTTATTTCGCAACCACATCACTATTCAAGATTGTTTATGTTTATGTCTCCCTTGGGAAAAATATTGGATATTTATTTTTTAAACTGAGTATATTTTATTCTACTATGGTGAAACATGAAATTTTTAAGTAATAGTTTCATTTTTCTCTCTTTGGTACTTAAAATGGTTAAGAAAATGTTTTTAATAAATCCAACTTTATTTCTCTCTTATGTCCAAAATATTTTTCATCAAAATACATGTTTCTAAAAATGTAATATAATTATGTTTTAACATTATAAAAATGATTTATTTAATAAATGTTTAATAATTTTTACTTTTATAGAATGGTTTGATATTTATATTCTTTTCATTTTTTGAATGAGGAACTTTTTTTTACAACAGTGTGAAAAGAATTTTATAACTTATATTAAAAGTAAAGAATTTACCTCCATCGGGAACAGTCAATGTTTTAGAGATAAATTTATATGGTTCAAATTTTATTTTCAAATAAAATTATTTTCCAAATATGTTTGTGAACATTTATTTTTAAAAGTAAAATTTCAAAGTGAAAATATTAGTTTCTTCAAGAATGTTTTTAATAACATTTTATTGTATTTCTATTAATTAATGAAATCAATCATTTATTATAATTATGATACAATTATTATATATTATATTGATCTCATATTTATAATTTCATTTTATGGTTTATCATTAGTTTAACGTGGGATGATAAGTTTTATTATCATTCACCATATTACTCTTGATGGTTTATGATTCTGTTTTTTTGATTGGGTTGAGTGTTAAAATTTGGTATATTAGTTTTTAAATAAAAATATTTTTGTTGATTATGTTTCACCTCATTCATATTAGTAAATTTTTGGAATTATTAAGTGATGGGTGGTTCAAAGTCCTAGATATCCCCATGATAAATCAATAATTCTCGTGAGATAAACCAGTTGGAAAAATTAAATTGGTTTTACCCATAGTTTTAAATTTTATTGTGAGAGGTCTTAGTAGTTATTTCAGATGTCCAGTATTATGAATTCTCTCATTATGAGATTAGATATTGAAATCCATGTAATTATTCAATTAATTAGAATATCCATGCATAAGTTTCTAGATCATGTAACTATTTATATGTATTTATTTGATCATCCTTAATTCCAGACATATTATATGAAAATTGTTGTTTAAATGGTATGTTTTTAATTTATTTACATTATCATGTTGATTATGCTTATTTTTTATATCTTATGTTGCATGCATACCCTTATAATTCACCTGAGGTCACCACTTCATTATGTTTTATTTTCCCTTGGATAATAGGAAATATTGTATGATTGATATAGAGGGATGATCTATAGGGAATGATGGAGCCATCAAAGAAAATACATTTTTTTATTTTATGTCTTAAAATTGAATTTTTATTTTAATTTATTTATCTAGTTAATAAATGAAAATATATTATCAAGTCCTTTGGGATGATCTTCCATGTATCTAGATCCATTGTAATAAAGTAACCACAAACTCAGGCCTACTAAAGCCAAGGTATTTACAAACATAAATAGAAATATTTAGAGAAATTCCTAAAAAATATAGCATATATGAAATCATGTTAGTATTTCAATATATCTCTAATCGCCTCAAAAACTGAACTAAATAACTATAAAATTCTATTTTTTGAAAGTTCTTTAGGGAATCAATAATAAATATAATACCATTATCATATCAATAAAAAATTATCTCTCAATCATCATCATCCTATTGAAACATTCATTTCAGGTATATTTATTCATGGAAAATGAATAAGGATGAATTTTTAATTAAATTCGAAGTTTTCTACATTCTTCTTTATAGAGTTATAATATTTGTTTGGGTCAAAAATATACATCTGACTTACATTAAATCTTACATTGAGCAACCCATCCTCATTAACTCATAAAATCTTACAACTTGATTTTTCTCATCCCAAATTCAAGTAAAAACCTCAATATTCAAAAAAATCATCATCATTAAACTCAAAAAACCATTCCTAGGACTCCAAATATTATCAAAAATAACTCAAAATTATATTATCAATATTCAATGGATGAATAATCAATTTAATAAATAAATAATGAAACTAACTCATTCTTTAATAGTAGAATATGTGAATTAATAAAAAAACCTATTTCTTATCTCATTCCATTTGGTTTTTCAATATACCCAATCATTTTTTTCTTTGTATTCACACAAAAATATTTAATTTCTTTCTTATTAATAAATATTAAAAAAAATCCCCATAATAATACATTGATCACTTAAATCTCCCCCTTTGTATTTATTTTCAAGGCCTTATACACGATTAAAGTTTAATATTTGCATTTCTTTATATCTCCCCATTATTGAAAAAATATATAGGATAGTACCACTGATAATTAATCATTTAATAAAACCTTTATTTTTTTTTTGAGAAGTTATTTTTGTGGAAAACATGTGTTTCCAATTAATTTCTCAATATTCCTATCAACAACCATGTATTCCACCACATCATCCCATTTTTTATGACATTATGGTTTCCAATTTATCCCTCTTAAATTAAAACTAATTAAAACAATAGAATTATGTCAATATATGATAAAAATACCTTATAAATTAAATTTTCCCACACTTTATATATTTTTCCAACATCTTATAAAAATTTTGAATCTTCTTAACTCATCACCCGGTAGAGGGAATTCCTCAATCATGTTTCATCATGGATTATATAAATTTAATATTAACTCTAATAACCCTTATCATAAGTAATATTTAAGATATAAATTAATTTTTAGATATATCACTCGAATATAGAAATATCCTACTATTTTATGACTTACACAACATGCTCATTGTAAGGTATAATTTTTTCCAAGTATGTTTCTCTCGGAGTTTTTATTATATTTTATTTTGTGTAAGTTTTTATTCATATTTATACCAAACATAGGAAAACATATGAGGATCCACATGGAAATATTTTATTTGTAAAATGAATTAATATTTAAGGATGTGTGTTTGTTTTAATTAATGGAGTCTATGTATAAATGGGTTAAGTCTTTCATGGGTTCTTGGTAAGTTGAGAAGCTTTAAAATATAGTTTGGGTTATTTGATAATAAAATGGAATCAAAACCCATATATAGAACATTTACACACCGTGTAAATGGATTTCATGTCATGTAATTATTTATGCGTGTTTAATAAATAATCTGAGATGATGTGTTTTTTGGAATATGCCATTAAATGTATTTTCACAACATGTTACTAAATCACACGATGTGTAATTCCCCTATATATAATCTTAAAGTATGTTTTATGGTTGATTTTTCATTATAACTTAGTAAATCCTTATCTTATAAACCCTATAGAACCTTCCAACAATTTTGGAGTTCTAACATTCCTTCTAGACATCTTGACAACATCTTTGATCACTGGTAAGTGGTTTTGGTCATATTTTTCTCTTCTCTACCTTGGTTCCCCAACCAATGGGGTAAAATCCTTTGAACATGTGAGTTGTTGGTTTTGATCTTCATCGGTATTTATATAGGATTCCCTTAGAAAACATTCGCACCTTCTTCATCATTATCCTTTTCCATTAGAAGCATTATTAGATCATCAGTTAAAGGTTGGGGTCAAAATATTAACCATGTTGTTTGATAATTACCAATTTTATGAAATATTGTGATTTCACCAAAATAACATGATCCCAAATAAATTAATTAATGAATAGGACCATTCATTGGAGTCTTTTGGTTTCAATTGGCTTCTAACCTAGATTATTTTTACCCATTGGGTGAGCGAATCATGAATAAAGTATAATTGGATTTTTGTTTAAAGTGTGTTGAGAATGACATGATACATTTTGTGTTTTATTGATATGAAAGCCCTAATATGTGTCTTATTGATTATTTTTATAAATTTTAATCAATTTTTAATTAAATTGAAAGTTGTATATGAAAGATAAATGTAAATTTTCATAATTACCAATTGAGCTTTTTGATGTGATATTATGATATCCATGTTGTATGAGAGGAATTGTGTTCCATGATAAAATGTATATATATTAGGATTGGCCTCAGAACATGCACACTAATATGGTATAATTCTAATATTGAGAAGCCTCTACACAATCCCATGATATTAATCTTTTAGAGTGAGAGATATTCCCAGTCCCATGGTGTAATGCTTATAGGGCTTTGACCTGGATGTTGTGATGCTTATAGGGCACTGACCTGGATTTTAATGATTATAAAATCGTTATGTGGTGGTGATTTGCATGATCGTAAGACCTAATCCAATATATTCTAACATTTCCCTAAATAATGTTATTATACCATGGTAATATGGTTGTGGTTTTCATGGTTTTAAGACATGTTTATAGATATTCCTGTACAAAGACAAAAAAAGGTTCTTATTGTATTTTATTAATTGTTAAATTAATTAATACACATGTTTATCAATTTATTGCATAAAAATATTATTATAATAGTTTGTATATACATGATGGTGTCTACCTACTGAGTTATCCCCACACTCTATTCATTCCATAATTTTGTACCTGATCAGATTACTTTGATGCAGGTTTGGATAATAGAAAAGGACCTTGATGTTGATTGTTTGCTTACTGGATGGGATAGAGTTTGGGGGTGGGAACAACGTGGGGTTTAGGATTAGGGATTTTTCAGTATTTTTTTGAGTGTACTAGTATTTTGCTAGTATTTTTAGCATAAAATTTAGTTATATTCCAGAAAATCATTACATTATTCCTTTATTATTTTTTGGAATATTTAGTTGGCCTTATTTGTTGGTTTTCACTATGTCTATACTTTGATTTACTTTGTTTATATGTTTTACTTATTCTGTTATAAAACTTACTACTAAGGGGTAGACACTCCCAACCATAAATTTCACACCCCCACTGCTAGTTGGAAGCATGTCGAATTTGAGGAGGCGCAGTTGAGGTCTCATAACCTACCCTTTTTGGCCACTCGAGAGAGTGTCAGATCTTGGGATGTTACAAGTGGTATCAAAGGAGAAGGTTTTCTTTTCTTCTACTTTAATATTTATGCATTTTATACATGAGACTAAGATGTGTTGGTACATGATAATTACATTGTTCATGTATGTATCTAACCCATGAAAAGGGGAAATATGAATTCTCAAGGATTGGATTGTTCTTTTTTATGTTTTCTTATTACAGTTGATGTTATTTCACCTAGGGTAATTCACCTTTTTTGTGAGGTTATTGTTTTATGACATTACTATTTCTTGAGATGTGTACTCATGGATCAGTATATCATGAGATGTGAATAAATGCATCCTAATATGAATATAGTGATATATCACCATAAATTGTTCATAATAGGGAAATATCAATTTTTTCACGTGATATATATTTACCTGTTGAACAGTTATATGAGGTATTTGTTTCACTAGATAAATGAAATGGTTTTATGTGTCTTGTTAAAATACGTTTAAGAAATATTTAGAGAGACCATGAGTCAGTGTTTCTTTTTTGTATTCACCTATTTTGGTTTACCTTGTTACTCGACACTGCTCTAAGGTGTGCATTTTTCTTATAGAGGAAATGCTTCGTCATTGTATTCGACTTTAATTTTAGTATTTTGGAAATAAAGAACAATATTAAAATAGATAAATAGAACATTCCTATAGTTTATGAAGATAAAAGGGATTTTCAGCTTTGTGGCAGCTTCCTAAGGTTCACGTGATCCATGAAAAGAGAGATTGTTCATACCATTACATTGATGTATGATATGACAAGGGAGTTTCATCCGTAGAACCCACCAATGTTTACTAGGGAAGGAGGAACCCAGGCATCCATGTTATAGATCAAGTTTTTCTGGATGATAAACCTTTAAATATATGGGTGAAACTTGCTGTATATATGAATTGTGGACCTTCCAAGCATTGGTTGGATATTCTGGAGGAAGTTGATAGCAGGATGTGCTATCATGGAAGGACTATGAGAAAAATATCTCAATCCATTTCTATCTTGATACATTGAGGTATAAAAAATATCATGAGTTCATGAATATAATGTTGGAGGGCATGTCATTATTTGACAAAGTTGGAAATTTCACCAACCAATAGTAATTCATGCCATATTTGGTAATAGATGAGATCTTGAGGGAAAATGGTTTTTAAGATTGTCATTGTTATGAGATTAGGTCTTATGTAAATTTTTTTCACTTGATAAGCTTGGAGGAAATAATGAACCAGGCAATCAACACTGAAGGGAATCTTAGAGAGGCCTCTATAAGTGCTTGGATGTTTTAGTAGGGCGATCTAAGAGCTCTAATTTGAGTAGAAATAAGTGCGGATATAAGATTTTCCACCAAGGGAGTTGTTGGTCGAGTAGTCAGTGAAATGGAAAACAATATCTGGACCATTTTCCATTCTAGTTCTATTAGTGTGGCATGTCTAGCCACAATAACCCATAGTTTTCTTACCCCTTTTTCAAGTGTTATATTTGTGGAAGTTTTTTTCATCTTCAAAGGATTTGTGTAGAATTTCATAGAAGACCAGTGGCAAGGGATTAGGATAGAAACCTAAGTTGGGAAGGATCTCAACTACCCCTTAGTAGGACAATATTTGGACTTCCACTGGCTATTCGGGTCGAGTTAGTGGATGTGGTAACAAAGTAAAGGATTAATAGTACTAAGAAAATGAAATAAATTAGGTTAGTAAGAATTGATCCCATGGAAGAGGTACAAGTTAGTTTCATGTTATGAAAACTACTCTTGTTGAACTGGATGCAGGACCGTCTACCATAATAGGTAAGATTCTTGTATCATCTATCTTACCGTGTGTTTTGTTTGATACAACAGAAATTCATTCTTTTCAATCTACACTTTTTTCAATTGGTTTTTGATTCAATGTAGAGATCTTGTATGGTTCTCTGACCATAAATACACCATTGGGATTGAGGTTAGAGAATATCAAACATTACAAGGCTTGTTCTTAAGAGATTTTTGATTACCATTTCTTTTATGGACTATGCTTGCTAATAATTAAAGGATTATAATTGATTATTGGAATGGATTGGTTAGTTCTATATTATGATCATATATACTAATATTGGAATAGAATTATCATTTTATATCTAAAATGAGGAATTTATTCTCACAAGTGTGAGTGGGATCTTCAGGCTGGTCATGCGGGACCAATTTGGTGTGAATTGGATTGTCTCAGGGATTAGATATCTAGTATTTCCCTAAATGATGGTTGAATGTTATAGGATTATTTTCTTCCCGTGGTGTATTGTTTATAGTATATTTTCCTTGATGATTTCTATGTCTTACCTTCTTAGAGAGAGATATCGATTTCATGATCGATTTGGTGCCGGGAGGAAGGCTAGTTTCGATCCTACCTTATATAATGGCACCGGCAGAGATTTAAGGGGTGAAAGTTCAGTGGGAAGATATAGAATCTAAAGGCTTTATATGGACTTGTTCTTCTCCTTAGGGTTCTCTAGTTCTCTTCACCGAGAAGGCTGGTGGGTTTTTTCTTTAATGTGTTGATTATTAGAGGTTAAACCAAATCACATTCATGAACTGGTATCCTCTTCCACACATTGATGAAATTTTTGATTAGTTGAAAGGTTTTAAGATCTTCTCTTAGATTTATTTGAGACCAGGTTATCACCAACAAAGGGTGAGACCATTGGACATACCTCATACTACATTTAGGAGTCAGTATGGAATGTATGAATTCTTAGTGATGTCATTTGGGTTGACTAAAGAACTGGTGGTATTCATGGAATTAATGAATATGATCTTTTATCCTTTTCTAGACCAGTTTGTGGTGATTTTGTAGATGATATCTTAGGATACTCCTAGATAGTAGATGATCATGCCAAATATCTCGACATCACCCTACTTACATTGAAAGAACATCATATTTATTCCATACTATCCATATGAAGTTTTTGGATTAATAAATTGCATTTATTGGGGACATATCAACTCATAGGAAATAGTGTTAATGGACCCATAGAATGTAACCCTCATGGTATCTTGGGAACAACCCAAGAACATATTCTAGATTTGGATATTTCTGAGTCTAGCGGGACATTATCAGCATGTTATCTAGGATTTCTCCCATTTGGTATCACCAATGTCTGGTCTGACTAACAAAGATGTAAATTTTGTTTCATCTAATGATTTTGAGAGAGATTTATTGGAGTTGAGAGGATGGATGGCCTCAACACCTATCCTCAATTTACCTATTCCTGGTAAATAATATATCGTGTACTATGATGCATATGGAGTGGGATTCAGAATACTTATAATATAAGAGATCTAGGGGTTTCTTATATCTCTAGGTAGCTAAGACTACATGAGAGGAATTGTGCTACTACTGATCTGGAGTTAGCAGTAGTGGTACATTCCCTGAGATCTTGGAGGCACTCTCTTAGGGGTTATAGGTTTTTGGTATACAAGGAGCACAATAGCCTTAGGTATATCTTCTCTTAGTGAGAACTGAACCTTCTTCAGAGTAGGTGGTTTGAGTATCCATAGTCTTTTGATTTAGAATTTAATTATACACATGGCAAGGAAAACTTCATTTACAATGATTTGAAACAAGAGATACAAAAATAGGTAGTATAGAAGTCATGTGATGAGTGGTGGATGATTGACCACTTTATATACATGCATCTTTATGTCTAGGAGTCTCGGGGATGGGTATCTCTAACTATGACGTCTGTTATACCTGTGCTTTTGGACCAGATTAAGACAAAGTAGTTGTCTAATCTGTAGGAATTAGTTTTGATATAAAAATTATATTTTGTGGAGACACCATTAGGATAGTCTCTTGCAAGTGGAAAATCTCATAATTTTTGGGGCTATGTTTGGGTTCTTATGGTTCTGCACGAGGAGTTGATTAGGCAGTTCTATAATACTTTATGGGTGGTGTATCCTATTTTAACCAATATGTATTGTGATCTCTATAGATAGTAGTGGTAGTTATATATAAAGAAGGAGGTGTTAAGATTCACTTCTAGACGCTTTACTTGACATTAGGTGAAATTTAGGCATCAAAGACCATCTAGGATTTTTTTTCCTTTTCCCATTCCTCAGTGGAAATGGAATAACATCACAATGGAGTTTCTAATAGGATTACCCAGGAAAACCAGTAAGAATGATGATATATGGGTTTTTGTGGATCAAATGACTAAGGTATCCCACTTATTTTCTATCATGGAAACCATTACAATTGATTATATGGGGCAGTATTTAAATGAGTGAGTTTGTTTGGTTTCATAGTGTTTTGAGGAGTAACATTTTAGAAAGAGATTTTTGTTTCACACCACGTTTCTTGTTTGGTCTCTACAAGGATCTAGGACCACAAGATATTTTGATCACATCCTATCATCCATAGATTGATGGTCAATATAATAAGACTATTCAGGTTCTAAAGAATATTTTATGAGTATGTGTTTTGGATTTTAGTGGTTTAATGGAGAAACATATAGAACATGTAGAGTTTTAACATAATAATAACTTCCATGAATCAATGCAGATGGCCCCTCTTAAGGGTTTTTATGAATGTTAATTTTGGTATTCTTTTTGTTATCTTGAGGTAGGTGATTCAGAACTTATTGGTCATAGTCTCGTACAGAAGTAATCTGATAAAGTTTAGTTGATTAGATAGTGGTTGGTAACCATGATGAGTAGGTAGAAATCATATCCTGACCATCAGAGGTGACCTCTAGATCATGAGATTGGGCATAATTTTTCCCTTCAGATGTAGCCTAAGATGGGGCCGCATCATATCATGAACTATGGAAAGCTAGCACTCATGTTTTTTGGGCTATTTGAGATAGTGGAAAGAGTCGGTCCAATGGCGTACCATTTAGCCCTTCAATATCATACAGTGCCACGAAAAACGTTTTCTACATGTCATGGATATAGAGATATCATCTAGAACATTCTCAAGTTATATACATAACATACATTGAACTTTGTGTTGATAAGTTATTTGAGGAGAATCTATTATGTGTTATGGATCATAAGGATAAATATCTTTGGGGTAGGAATATACCATTGGTTTGAGTGTAGTGGTATCACGGGGGTGTCGGGGACAAGATATAGGAGAAGGGTTATGATATGTGAACATAGTTACTCAAACTTTTAATTGAGATATCTTAATTATTCTTTGAAAAAATTGGTTATGAGCTATTATATTGTTAGGAGGTTGTAAGAGCTCTTATTTTTCTAGGTCGGTCTCTCTCTATGTTTTTATTAAATTTTTTTGGGGAAATTTTATCCTCATCTTTAAACCAAAATTGGAAAAAATATAGAGGAACCTCAAAGATATATTTGATGGGAAAATGAATTAAAGTTCATTGTTCTATGTTTATTTCAATTAATTGAGTCTGGGTATAAATGGGTTAAGTGTTTCATGGGTTCTTGAAAAGTTGAGAAGCATTAAAGGTCGTTTAGATAAATTAATAAGTAAATTTTTTTAAAACCCATCTACAGAACATTTACATATAATGTAAATGGATTACACATCATGTAATTATTCAGGTGAATTTAATATAATAAACTGAGGTGATGGGTTTTTTTGGATTATCCCATTAAAAATATTTACATGATGTGTAACTATGTTACATGACCTATAATCCCTAAAATTATAATATAAAGTATATTGTGTGGATGATTTTTCATTATAACGCGATTCAACCTTCTCCTCTTAACCCTAGAAAAATTTCTAGGTGATTTTGGAGTACCAACCTTCCTTCCAGACATCCTAATTAGGCCTTCAATCCCTGGTAAGTGGTTTTGGTCTAGTTTTCCCATTCTCATCCTTGCTTATCCAATACATGCATGAAAACCCTTTGACTGTGTGCATTGTTGGTTTTGATATTGGTGAATTTTGATCTAGGATTCTCTTGGAAGTTATCTTCACCTTCTTCCTCATGGTTTTTTTCTTTTCTAGTGTTGTTGGATCATTAGTTAAAGGTAAGGGTATAAATCATAACCCTATGGTTTGATAATTTCAAAGTTTATGAAATATTTTTATTATTCTAATGAAAAATGCACCAGAATCAATTATGTTATGAATGGGATCATTACTTAGAGTCTATTATTTTTAATTGGCTTTATACATGGCTTATGGCTACCCATGGTGTGATCAAATCATGAATATAATTGAATTGGATGATGGTTTAAAGTGTTTATAGCATGACATGAGACCTTAAGTGATTGATTGATATAGAATACCTTATATGTGGATTATTTATTACTATTAAAATTTCTAATCAATTGTGATATAAATTTAATGTGGTATATAAAAGATAAATGGTAATTTCCATAATTAACAATTCATATTTATGATGTGATGTTTTGATATCCATGCTACATGTTATGACTTATGTTCTAATGTAAAATGATTATATATCGGGATTGGCCCTAGAACATGCACATTTATATGCTATAATGTGGATGTTGAGTGGGCTAGGCCCAGTCCCAAGTTATAATTATTATAGAGAGTTGGATTTTCCCAATCCCATGTTATAATGTTTATAGGGATTTGACCTAGATGTTGTAATGATTATAGGGATTTGAACTATATTGTTGTGCCTATAACATGGTTATGTGGTGGTGGTTGGCATTTTCATAATACATGATTCGAGATAATACGGCATGGAACCGAAGAAGGTTATTTTACTCTGGTTATATGGTTGTGGTTGGCATGGTTGTAATACATGCTAAGAGATATTCTGAAATATATCTGAAGTAGGTTGTTATTTTATTTTATTAATTTTCGAACTAATTATTACACATGTTTATTTATTTATTCATAAACCTATTATTAGATTGTTTTGTTTATAAATGGTGGTTTTAACCTACTAAGTTATACTCACATCCTATTCAGGCTTCTTTTTGGTTCTTGAGTATATTATGTGGATGTTGGTTTGGATAAGGGAAAAGGAACTTGTTCAGCTTGCCACTATTTTAGGTTTTCTCTAGGTCTATAATTTGATTTTATTTCGTTTATATGGTTTATTTATTTATCTATGACACTTTATATTCGTAATTATAGTCTCCCCACTGTAAATTTCATGCCACATCTTCAAGTCGGCACCTTATGGAGTATGGGGAGGTGCATTTGGTGCCTCGTAACCAACCCTTTTTAGCCACATGAGACAGTGTCAGATTGGGGAAGTTAAAATCATCACTCCACTTCCCCACCAAAATGAATCAAATTCAATTACATTCATGGAATAAAAACACAAAGATATGGGGATAATGTTGTTTATCATTATCATCATAGTGATAGTAACATTGTTGATAATTGTTTCCCAACCCAAAAACAACTTTTATTTCAACTCAAGTTTTTTTAGAACTATGTATTCTATCACCTTTAATTTTTTGGGCCATAATATCCTTAAGAAAAAAGATATTTATGTTATTGTATACATATTACTTGTGTATAACATCTATTTTCACATCATATTTCATAGTACATACATTATTTTGTGCATGTTATATCTTTCACAACATTTCCTCCTTTAGTGGTAATAATTTCATTTTTTTATTGTAATATTTATATATTGTTTTCACCTTATACAATTTTTCTAAAGAATTATTGAGTCACTTTGTTTTATAATATTTTCATGAAATTTATGTTCATGACTCTCATACTCATAAATTTCTTCCACCAAAATAAAAAAATTATTTATTTCCTGGATTGATTATTATTTTTTCCTCAAGTTTATTCCATCCAAAGCATATATGGATTATTTTCAAAAATCCATGACGTGAACTTTTCTCCCATAATAAAATAATCATATATATTTTTTATGTTGCACCATTTTAATTATTCTTAGTTTATTCCATTCGAAATATTCTTTTTTTCACATACCTTAATGTGAAATAAAATTGTTTCCTTTGATTATTTCTCAGCTTTTTTCATCTTCGTTTCTCAATAGCTTGTCAAACATTATTAGATTATCTAAACCAAAATTCTTCATCACTATGAATACTCTAATTATAATTTCTATATAATTATTCAATGAATGAAAATATGTTTAAAATTCATAGATTTTTATAATTTTAATTTTATGTACTTTACATTAAATCAGAACATATTTACCTTAATATAGGCCTTCGTTTTCTTTTAAGAATTTATATATTATACTAACAATAAATATCTATGTGTATTGAATTTACACATAACCAATAGTATCCCATAAATATTGATTTTATCTTTTCAAATGGAATATGTATAACTTTAACACCTTATTATTTTTGGGCCAAAGATCCATCCATTTGAGCATCTTTGGGAGAACTATATTTTTTTTCTTACTTATATCAACCATATATGTAAATTTAGTCTTCAGAACACTTTTATAAACCCATATTTGGAATGATTTTCTTTGAAAAGTGACCATTTCATAAAAATAGAATTAGTTAAAACAAAATTTTCATTAACAAAATATTCCAATATTTTTCTTTTTTCCAAAAAAATGTATTTGTCCATATAATTTTAGACTCTTGTTGCAAAAATCATTTGATATTATAGAATTAAGACTCTCATCATATCTTTTAATGTCCACACCACTTTTCTTATAACTTTTTGAATAATTAAATTAAACCAAAATGGTTTCTTATAATAAAAAATCATTATTATAGTGGGGGACATTAGAAACCATAAAACATATTATCACCATCCACAAAATTGAAACCATGCATAAATAGAAAATGAAAACTATTTTGTACCTTAAACCAATGATGGTCAATACTTATATTATCTATAAACACATACTTAATTTATATCATTGAGAATTAGCTTTAAGATTCCTCACATTAGATTGAATCCTCATATCAATTAAATCACCTAACTCATGGATGTGATCCCTCTCACAGTAGTGATATGTGAGTATATCTTTTACACTAATGAAGAATAAGAAGACAGATTCACTCAGAAGAATCAACAAGATTAAAATTCTATGAGGAACTCTTGAAGGAAAACTATATCTCAATTATATATCCTATTTATATAGGCCTTGGGACACTTGTTTGCCTTGTCTGTAATTTAGTCAAATGTTGCACAAAATTCATGTAATTTTATTAATTTACAATGTTTCTAAACATCTGAACATGTACATAACATTTAAGTGGGTTTTATTTACCATATGTTTTATCTTATAAAGTTTTTAAAATTGTTAATATTAATTTGACTAAGATTCCAAAATGTTAAAACATTCTACAAATGTATCAATCATAAATTATAATCAATCCATATCAAATCCTATGATATCATCATATAATATGGAACAACATGGATTGAAATCATATGAATTTGGTTTATATATATCATACCATATAAAATATCTATATCACAAAATATGATATATATTTTTTATAAATCATATTTACTCTTGTATTTAGGTCATATCTCTATCAATCTCTCACTTATACTAAATCCTTATAGACATTATTCTATTTAGAATAATATTATATATCATTAACACTGGTGAAATCATATCCAAGACACATTTTGGATATTTCCAAAATACTTTTATAAATCCAACATTTAATTCACCTTTTATCACAACATATGAAATACCTTTTGAATATCCATCCAAAACACCTTTTGGAAAAACTATAAAAAACGTTTAGAGTGGATATTTGGGTTTTTTGAAACTCAATCCCCATTTATTAAACCCCAATGTTTGATCCCACATGCCTTTATAGTATTGAAAAAGTATATAAATTCCTATGTTAAAAAATATAAGAAAAGAATGGCCTCAAGCAAAGCATCAGTGTTACTCAATCTACAAAGAGTTCTAACATGATCTCCATCAAACACAGGTATATTTATATATGTTTCCACTAGTTGTATCATGTACAAATATTCCTTTTCATATGATCCATTAGTCTAAGACATCATGTTAACATGGTACATAGAGTATGTAAATCCTATTTATCATACTCATTTTCTCTTTTTTCTCTGAGTAGAGACTAACCAAATCTAAGAATACATCATATGTAATTCACTTTTATTAATGATCACATCAGATGCACCTTATCCTATAGTTAAGAAAATCACATTTCTTATCTTGGTATTTTCATACACTCCTTTATTAAATATTAGTTGATGGGTTATATATAATACTCATTTTACGAGAGTAAAAATCCGATCATGGTTAATCCACAACCAATGACATGATAATAAATATAACCAACCACAAACTTATTAGCTAATCCTCACGGATTTCTTAAGAAAGTTATAAATGTATGAAAGTTATCATGATAAGTACCATTCCAACCTCAGTTATGGGTAAATACTCATATGAAATATGAACCCCAATTTTATCAAAAACATAGTGTATAATACTCCATGTTGTATATTTAGGGTGTCATATAGTGAACACAACAAATTTTTTGGCTTGTAATCATATTCCATGTATCTATAAGAAATCATAATTCTACTAAACATAACATTTTATCAAAGCCTATAATAATTCATGATAAACATCAGTTATTGATAAATCCAATTCATACCTTGAGATGTCAATTATTATTTAACCTCAATTAATATTCACATCCAATGTGAAATAATGACAAATTGAAGTCTTCCTTTTTTATAACATGATAAATTTTTTATTATTAAACCCCACTAATAATATTAAAAACCCTATATATAATCACCTACCTTAATAATTTCTTATATGATAGACCACCAAATTAGCCTTATGTTTGTTACTCTTTTAGGGTATTATTAATCCTATTACATCACTGTGTGATTACATCCACGTCTATATGTGACCATATGATAAAATACCTCCTACTAAAGTATTTTATTGAGTAACATATACAAAGTAATACAGTTTGAACAATGATGATAATTATGAATCATATTCCTCATATTATTTAAATAGACTATCAAAACTTATTTAATTTATAGAATCAAATTTCATCATGTTAATAACAAATATTTTTTACTTATAACTCTTTTTTAGTTCATCATCATCATTATTATTAGGACTTTTTCATTAATTTTTTTCCATGAGACCACTTTAGTAACAATATTTAAGTATTTGCATATATCTTTAGATACACATCATAAACTCTATTATAATATAATGTGATTATCACTTTTTTATGGAAACTAAATGTAACTTTTTCATTTATCATTATCAAGATACCCTAAACTCTTTTAGAAAATTAAGTTTCATTCACTTTTATTTTTAACTACTATAATCCTATATCGGTTGACATTGAACTTCTCTAATCCAAATATAATCCCTATAACATATTAGAATCCATATTCTTTTTACAATATCATTTTATAATCTACAAACATTTTAATGTTTTAAAATAAAACTTACTTCCTTTATTTGGGATATTTAATAAATAAATTTTTTCCTCCCTATCAAATATGGTATTTAAAAAAAAATAAAAAAATTACACTAATGATAGTGGGATATTTTTTGAAAATATTTTTTTTAAATATAGGTTAAAATATTTTTCACAAATAAAACTCATTTTATCATTACCTTATTTCAATCACGTTATATAATTTTATAAAATATAAACCATGTGTATTATCTCATCTTGTATATAAAAATTCTTTTTTCCAAAAAACTTTTCTTATTATCTCAAAAAAATAATATAAAAACACATATATTTTATTTAGAAACATCTAATCATGAAATATTCATTTTCATTCAAAACCATGATTTAATAGACCTCTTCATTATACTTTAAATGATAATTCCAATATTGATCAATTAATTCCTTTATTTTGAACTTCAAATATTTTTACTACAATTTTAAGGTATATAATAGGTATAATATGCCCTTTAAAATTTTAGAATTAATCTTTATAATAATGATACCAGATTTGGACTTTCTATAGAGTTTACCAATATCTTTCAGGTTTCCTAAACAATACCATAACATATGAAACATTGAATTTTGTTATTGATATTGTTAACAGTCTATGATTTCCCAACTTCTTACATTGCTAGGTTTGGGTTCAAAAAGTTATTGTAAGATGTCTCAATGCTCTGATTGAGTTTTAGATGAAATCGAGAAGAAGTGAGAAGATTCAGACTATAAAAAAGGGATTTATTGTGTATTTATAAGATTTAAAACTTGTATGGATTATAGTTTATGGCATGTGATCAATGGAGGATGATAGAGTGAAACCGGTTTACACCATAAAAGTGGAAATTATGGTGTGAGATTATTTAGGAATAGGGGTCATTGTTTTTAATGGGTGTTGAGATTGAATTGGTATTATAGAATAAAACAATGTTTTACATGTTATACTATATGGTGTCATGGAATTTATAGTGTAAAAATATAACTCATGGAGTAAATTGGTTGATTGACCCCATATATATAATGTGAAGGCTTAGTCAAGCCCTACCATTTAGCCTTATCCTGTCTTTTTTTTATGGAAAACTCCTAGTAGATTTTGGGATTCTTTTTTCCCATCTTCATTCACCTTTATCCTTGTGTTTCAAAAGTTTCTCATAGGTGATATTTTGTGAGTTCTTCACCCACCTCAGTTTTTTTCTTTTTTTCTTAGTCAAGGTTTCACTGTAGCTTTTTTTGTTTTCGTTTGGGATGATTTTGGGATATGTATTTTTATAACCTTTTGATGTGTTTTAAATTTTATCTAGTGATTCAATGTGTGTCAATTTTTTTCATTATATTTCTTCGTCACCCTACAGTGAACAGTGATTTGGAAAATATTCTTTGAGGAATGGGGTCCTCATTCTCACCAGTTTATGTGTTATGTGTGGGGATTTCATGCTTTTCCATTCCTTTGGGTGGATTTTAGAAGTTATCAAAAAAAATATAATTAATTAGAATAACTAAAGTAGATGGTTATGAGGGAAATGTTAAATTATTTACAATTTGATATATCTTGTTGATGATATTGTGTATTCTTATTGACAATACTAAAAATAACAATTTTGGGGGCCTTTTTAGTGATGTAGATGATATGTGTCAAGACCCTTATTGTGTTTTCATCTTATTTCACACAAGATAAAAGGATAGATAATTTATATTTGTCTAATAAATTGGTTTCCCATGGAAAACAAGTTTTTTGACAATACATATTCTAAATAATGAATTATGGTGAAAAAATAAAATGAATAACTGTGGAATATGGAATGTGTTATTATAGTGTGAGTTTGTTCGTGTTGACTTTCTTTATAAGGTTTGGGCTATTTTTAGGTGATGGTGGTGACTGTATATGCTATATAGTGTCTGGTGATGGAATGTGGTGGTTAGTTGGCATGGATGTGATGTTGGTAGTTGTGCATTGTGGTGCATAGAGGTGTGATGTGTTATGGTGATTATATGTGGTAGTGTCGTGATTTATAGTTGTGATGTGTGATGGATATGGTGTGTTGTGGTTGTGGTGTGTGGTGGTTGTGGGTTTTGGTGGATAATACGGGTGGTTTATGGTGAGATGATTTTCCTAGTTTGGATTGATGATGACAGTTGATATGAGAGGTTGGGTTTTTGTGAGGTGTTCTTATGTTAGAAACCTAGTTAGATAGGGAATAATTTGTAATGTGGTAAATAATTATGAATGGGTTGGACCTATATGTGTTGTAATTGGATAAATTAAATGAAAAATGAATAGTTTATGCACTGTGAAATGGAATATAATAAATAATAAATGTGGTAGATTATGTAATTGAATGTGGGGATATGTATAGTTATGTGTAGTTGTGTGGTGTGTATCATATAATGGATTCAAAAATTAAAATGGTATAAATTTGGTGATGTGGTAGTGATGTGGTGTATGATGGTGTAGTTGATTTGAAACAATAGGTTGGTCATTTTGTGCTATCTATATATCATGTATTTTACGTTATTTCTATATGGGCCCCACCATAGTTGGATAGCCTTACTAATGGTCAGAGGTTTTTGCCTTGTTTTTTTTTCAAAATATCTTGGATGGTGGTAATACAGATGTTTGGATGCTACCTCTTCCCCACTTTTCCTACAATAGTAATGATGATACAGATTAGTGTTGGAAATTACCCATCAGTGTTAGACCATGTTTTTTGGAGTGATATGTGATGTGATGAGGTAGTGATGTGATTTGAATCATGGTGGGTGTAAAAAGTGGTAGGATTAGGATATATAGTTGATGTATTTCATGTTCAAAATACACCACTTACCATTTTATATGAATAAATTAGATGTCGTGTCCAATATACCTTTAGGAAAGACATGTGTGGTGATTTATAATGCTAGTTCAAGATGACAGAACTTGTTAGAGTGGGTAGGTAGAAATGTTTACTGACTCTCATAAGAGAATACCCAGGTGTCTTCTAGTGATTTTTGATGTTATTTGGTTGCAATGTGACGTTAATAGAAGGTATATCATCACGGTATGATCAACATTGGGGTGTGAGAGTAAAAAATCAATGGAAGCTTGGTTTTGGGAACCTTTATTTATGTTCTTGATCCTATATTACTATATTGGATTCTTGATATGGTAATTGATCCATTATAAGGTTGGGTTTTTTTAGTTAACATTTTTAGGTTCCTCTTGATTCTTTTTTTAACTGGCGCATTGATATACTATTTTCACATGTGAACTAGATACCTTAGGTATGATCATACTAAGTATACTTATATTCTCACCCTTTGAATATAATATATTTCTTAGGTTTTCATGAAGACATTAGTGATCAATCAAGAAATTACTAGCTTGGGTTTTGGAGATGATTTTGGGTCACTTCTATAAAACATGACCTTTTGGTACTTTACTTTGGATACTTTTATTGTATCTTTTGATTTTTACCATGCATTGAGAGAAATTTTTGGGTTAACAATTATAGGACATGAAATTTTGGTACTTTAACTTGGATCATCGATCTGGTAGAGTAGATTGAGTCATGGTAATGGGCTTTGTGTTCCATTTAATGGTAGAGTTTGGGATAGTGTAAGGGGACCATCTCAGATATGAATATGGGGTTCTAGTAATAGTATATTGAGATCACATTCAGTATAATTTGAGAAAAATATGAGTTTTGGGTTTCTTTTTTTGTTAGTCAGTCATGGGGAGTTATGTATCCGTGGATGATATTATTTCTTGGTGACGGAAATAAGGTAAATGTATTGTTTCCATACATTTATAAGGATTTATGTTTATAAATCCTATCATCGATGATGAAGGAATCCAAATGATATATGATCTCCCTTTAGTAGGTTAGCTTGAGTGTGTAGGGGATCGGGATTAATTTCAAGGACCTAATTCAATTTTCTCTATATATTTGTTTTGATTAAGTGTCCAAATTGTGGCCTATAAGTGAGTCTTGGAACCCAATAATCAAGTATGTGGTTACCTCGTTTATACTCCCTACATTCCTAGAGGTGTAGAAAAAGGAGGAGGTTATTTATTGGATTCATACCTTAGTATTTTATCCTTGATAAAGTGTCCATAAGGTCATCACAAGGAAAAGTGTTTTAGGCAGTGGGATACATGCATTTAAGTAGTTGTGGTTTCAGTTAGGGAGGAACTAACTGTAGAATATCTCCTCTCATCCTACTAGGGTAGGTGGATCTCAAGAAAGTTCCATAGGATTTATGTTTCCATATGATGAATGTAAACAGCGTGCCTGGAGCATGGTAACACTATCACTAATGCCTGGATTTCTGAGAATCCAGGAATGGGATAGGAATTTTGATCCCGGTAATGTCGGAAATACATTTACCCAAATTTGGATTCGAATATATAAGATCAACTGGTTATATTGGAACCTGTGGATCCTCTAGGATATTGCTTCATCTGTTGGTAATCCTATTAGGATGGACAAACAAACTAACAACCTGTGGTTTGGTCGTTATGCAAGAATTTTAGTGGAGGTTGATATGACCAACACCCTGGTGGAGGAAGTGATACTCACCACAAGGGATGATAACATTAAGCTCGATATTCTCTATGAAAGAAAACCAAAATTCTGCAACAGTTGTAAACTCTTTGGACATTTAATATCTGAATGAAAAAGGAACATTGAATGTAGATTTTGTAAGAATAAAGGACATGATGTTGCTATTTGAAGGAAGAGGAAAGGTAAAGAGCCTCTTGATCAATGTACTAAAGATGTACCTCTAGGTATATCAGCCACAGTTTATGATCGCAAGATGGATTCTAATCCAGAAAAACAGGCAACTATGGAAAATGGGTAAGGTAGTTCATTACCCATTGGTGTAAACCATGTTGATGTGTCTGCTACTCAGGAGGGATGTCTCCCCATTGAAAAAAACCAGGTTCTTGGTGACATTAATGTGCCTTGAAAGTTTGATGATGTGTCTGGAAATGTTGTTATACTAGATACTCAATGTGTTTTTACTGATGTCCTGCAACCTACAGCAGGACTGCGGGATGGGGAAAATGTCAGCACTGTGGCTGCACAGAAGCCCTTGGAGCCTTCTGTGGAGCTCAGTCAAGATACTGGAATGGGAAATCAGCAGGCCTCAAGCACCCCTGGTAAGATAATGGCCATCAATCATGTACCCTTACCTGCTATGTTGGTGCCATACCCCCATGGGATGCATTCAAGTGCTCCAGGAAGCGAACTTACATAGCATAGTAGTGAGCAGTAGGTGGGATTCGTACATGTTGATGCATCCAAGGCTTCCAGGAAGAGAGTTGTCACCGAAAAGAAAAGTGATTATGGGAAAGATGAGAATCAGTTCACACCCTTGACTGGTGTGTTTTAGGAAAATGAATATGAAAACATACAGATACTTGAGAAGGATGTGGCTATCTCAGGAGAGGATACTAAGGAAAATCCACTGACGAAGTCACCTGAACAAAATAGTAGTTTGGAAAAGGGAAACAAGAAAGGTAAAGGAAGAAAATGTAAGGTTTAGGTGAGCATGTAATTTAATGAAGGCCCCCAAACAAGGGGGAAAACTCTATAGCAATGAGGATTTTTTACTGGACTTTCAAGGGCTAGGGAACTCCCTAACGATCAAGGCCCTTAGACATTTTATTCTGACCTACAAACTCAGGCTTGTTGGAATTGCTGATCCCAAACTTCTTTTTTATAACTGGATAGTATTCAAGTGGGGATCCCTCAGATATAAATTCATCTCAAAAAACTCTCATGACTCTAACATGGATCATGTATGGGTTTTAAGGCATGAGATGATCATCATTCTATCATATAGTGGGCTTTCTCAAAGCATTTTAATCTCTTGCAGCATTAGAAATTATGAGATTTCTGTTTTTTTTTGTGTATTATTCTACCTCCTATATTAGAAGAAGGGACATATGGGATGAGATGAGGTTTATATCTTGGAATATCGACTAAAATTTGGTGATCCTTGGTGACTTTAATACTATTTTGAGGTCGGAGGAAAAAACTGGGGATAACTTCCATCAAAATGCATCCTTGGAATTCTCTTTGTGCATTGATCAATGCAATTTTGTTGAGTTCTTGGTGGTTGGAGATTATATTACCTGGAGTAGGTACACTTGGAAGGGGAATCAAGCAAGCCAGCTTGACTGATGTTTTGATTAAATGGATGATCAAAGTTCTGCCCATGGAATTTCAGGGTTCACACTTCCCAAGAATCATTCTGATCATAACCCGATTATTGTGGAAATTAGCACACAATTGATGAGGTCTCTTCTTATCCCTTTTCAGTTTAACAATGGTTGGCTTGCAATTCATGGGTGTAGGGAAACTGTGTTGGAATCTTGGAACATTGAGGTGATTGGTAGCCCATTATAAAGGTTAGATAGAAAATTAAAGCATACCAAGATTCTTCTCAAGGAGTGGAGAAAAAACTCATTCTCTCTGCTTGATCATGACATTAAGGCTGCTGAGGAGGCTCTTGCATGTTGTCAGGTTAGGGATCAGCATCTAAATATTCCATCCTGGGAGGAAATCCAAGCCCATAATAAGTTGGATAATCTATTAATGGTCAAAGATAGGATGGAAAAAATCACCTAAATGTTAAATGGTTGAATGAGGGAGATCGAAACACAAATTCTTTCACAGGCTACACAAAGAGAAGAGGGCCCGAGAAGGAAACAAGGAAATCAGCATTAATGGTCAGTTTTGTACCTCTAAAAATGATATTGCCCAGGCTGTTGTGGAATACTTCATGGGTTTATATTCTAATGACAGGCAGGATAACACACAGAAGATGGTTGACAACATTAGCTCTTTCATTGAGGATCAAAATAATCAATCCCTTACCACTCCTCCCCTCAAGGAGGAAATTAAAACAGCCTTGTTCTCCCATAATATGGATAGTGCTCCTGGTCCATATGGGTTTACTAAAAAATTCTTCATGTTTTACTAGGATGTTTTGCAGGATGATATCACTCAAGAAATTAAGGAATTCGTCACATATTCCTATATGTCGTATGGGATGAATTCATGCTTTATTGCACTGATACCCAAGAAGGAAAATGCGGTTGATATTAAGGATTTCTGGCCTGTTTCGCTCGGGAATACAATTCCTAAGGTCATTAGTAAGATCATTATGAACAGTATGGGACCGTTGGATAGTGGCATGATTACTCAAAATCAGTTTAGGTTTGTTTTGGGAAGAAATATTCAAACTTGTCTCTTTGCAACCTTAGAGAGTGTTAACTTGATGAGGAGGAAAGTAAGATATGGGAACTTTGCCCACAAAATTGACATTTCTAAGGCTTTTGACACACTAAGATGGATTTTCCTTTTTGTTGTCCTCAAAAGGTATGGGTTCTTGAATGATTTTATTAAGTTGATTAGTACCATTCTAAGCCCATCAAGGTTGTCTATTCTTATTAATGGGTCACCTAGAGGATTATTCTTGTGCACTAGAGGTGTGAGGCAAGAGGATCTGCTTTTAGGATTGTTGTTTTCTATTGCAGAAGATTATTAGAGTAGGTGCATCAATGATCTTGTTTAGTTTGGCTTTTATCAGAAAATTAGGGCTAGGAAAATTTACTTTTCACCTTCACACTTACTATATGCTGATGACATACATTAGTTTGGATGAGCTTCTAAGAAAACAATTTCCTCTATCAAGTTGTTCTTTGCATATTATGAAGAGGTGGTTGGATAGGCGATTAGTTGGAATAAATCCTCCATTGTTTTTGGTACTGGCATTATGGTTGGCAAGTAAAATAGGATCATCTGAAGTCTTGGAGTGAAAAAAGGGAATCTCCCTTTCCAATATCTTGGTGTTCCTCTATTTTGGGGGAAAGTTAAAAGGCATTATCTGGAAGGTATTTATTCTGGAATTGTTAATCAACTTTCCAGCTGGAAAGGAAAGGCCATGTCCCTAGCTGGGAGAGTGTGTCTTGTTAACTCAGTGATCACATCAATGTTTGTTTATTCTTTCTCGTTGTATAGGTGTCCTAGAGGCCTTATCAAGGAGCTTCAGTTCATGTTAAGGAATTTCTTATGGACTGGTTCTTCCCATGAAAAGAAGTTGGTAACTGTTGCCTGGAAGGACTGTATCAAACCAGTTGATCTTGGAGGCCTTGGAGTCAAATATCTAAGGATATTTAATGATGGGCTCTTTGGTAAGTTCACATGGGGTCTGATTTCCAATGATTCCTCTGATGTATTTTTGGTCAAAAGATTTAAGGAAAGGTTATTGAATGGGTATAAGTACTATATTGGGTCATCTATGTGGGCATCAATAAGGCACGCCTTCAATAAAATCATGAATGATACGAAGTGGATGGTGTGTGATAACTCCAACCTTAAATGCTGTAATATCACTTGGATTGATAGGGCACTGCATGATTTCATGAGAAACCACTCTGAAATAAGGAATATGACCATTGCTGATTTCAGAACACAATGGAAAAGATTTCACAGGATACTTCCCCCTCAAATTGGACTTGAAATTCAAAATTACACATTCCTGGATCATGACACTCTGATATGGAAACCGAATAGGCTTGGGTGTTTTAACACCAAGGAATTTTATAGGATGGAATGTGGTAGCTCTACTCACATTCTAAACTGGATCAAGGATTTTCAGGTATCCTTTATTAAGCCATACAGATTCATCCTAATTTGGAGAATCTGGAAAAATAGGCTTCCTACCCAGGATCAACTCAAGCGGGCTGGAAGTCAGATTGCTTCAGCATGTTATCTATGTATGTGTGTATAGGAAAATGCACAACATCTATTCGTGGAGTGCAGGTATGTGCAGTAGCTTTGGTCCTATGCAGGTTCTCTGTTTGGGATGGAATTGTGCTCACACATGCAGGTTCATGAGCTACATTCAGCACAGTCTAGTGCTGGGAAGAGTGAGAAAATTCATAACCTACTACTGGTGGTTGGTGTTTCAAATCTTGCGGCAGTATGGCATGTGCACAATGCCATCCTGTTTGAGAATAAGCAGGTTTCTGCATAGACCAGAATGCTTTCCTTACATAGGGAAGTGTATGCAGCATCTATGGTGCAAACTGGAGGGATGAATAACAACTTATTTGCTTTGAAGATTCTCAGAATTTTAGGTGTATCTGGTCACCCCCAGAAACACAAAACTCTCAAATACATTCGATGGATACCTATTATAGGCTCGTGGCTCAAGTTAAATGTTGATGGGGCTACTACTGGTGCGCCAGGGCCGTCTGGATGTGGCAGATTCTTTCGCACATATCGTGGTTTTGTGAAGGGTTTTTTTCTATTACACTGATATAGTGGTGTCTTATGATGTTGAGTTATGGGCTATGATCCATGCGGTTAGGTATGCTATTAAATTTAAATGGAGCTTGTTATGGATTAAATCAGATTCTCAAACTAGAGTGAAAGCCTTGAAAACAAGAACACGTGATGTGCCATAGAGAATTCTACCTCACTGGATTGCGTGTCCCAACAAGGTCATTGAGCTCAATATTGTAATATCACATTCCTATATGAAAGCTAACCAAGTTGCAGATACTCTGGAAAAGAAAGCAATAATGGAGAAGAATATGATTTGGCCCTTCACGGCACCAGGATACTGTGCTCCACTGGTAGAGGTGGACATGTGTGGTATAATGTACTATCGTTTTTGTAATAGTCCCTTGTACAATTGACTTCTCTATATTTTTTTAATAAATATTTTTAGGGCTGACATTGACCATATCCTGGAATGTTTGGGTATCATGTGGGTATTTAGGCCCCTTTTATAAGTAACAGCAGTTTCCTCTAAGAAACTTTCAGTAACAGGGACCACATGTGCTTGTTCAGTAGCTTGTAGCAGTTGGAGTTTGAATAGGGAAACCACTTGACTAACCTTATGCATATGGACCTAGGCCATAACATATTATTGGAGTTTGTAAGTATATATATATATGTGATGGGAATGTTCATATTCACATGTTAGAATCAGAAGTACTAGCAGAACCATGAATTGTTCGAGGTAATATTAATCTATCATCCACCCTTTTTTATATATTTTCCATTCAATAGCCTTGTACATGTTTGTTGATATGACTTTAATATATGATTTATGACTAGATATAGTGATATTTTATGATCCCCTAGTGTTATCTATGATGGTGGGAATATAGTATGTTTTTTTTAATATGTTTTAGGGATGCAAACTAGTGATGGGGAGCACCAGTTAGTGGGGGACTTCTACTTACTAAAGATATATCCATAAAATGATATCATTAGAATGTATTGGTTGTATTACATACATATCATCATTTACTGATTCTAGGGGAGATTTTCGTATAGTGTGGATTTCCATATCTTGGTGTTCATTAGATAGAAAGGTTATCATATGGGTGGTAGGTAATTGGAACCTCTCTTATCTCATTTGGAAGATCTATTAGTGGAAAACCGAATGGATTTTGTTCCCGAAGTTGTTGATGATTTCTTGGATGTTTTTTCATATGAGTTTAAGGAACTACCCCCCTCAGCATGATTTCAGTTTATAGATAGAGTTTTAGTCATGAGCATCCCCAATTTTGATGGATCCCTGTTGAATAGTGCCTATGGAGTTATGATATTTTAGGGTTCAGGTGAATGATCTGATGTAGAGGGGTTTCATTGGACCCATTGTATCTCCTTGGGGTGCTCCAGTTTGTTTTTGATAATAAGGTCAAGTATAATCTAATCTATTTTATAGATTATCAAAGGTTGAATTATTTAATTTTCATGAATCATTACCTTTTTCCAATGATATACGATCTTCTCAACCAGTTTAGAGGATGCAATTGGTTTTCTATGATCCATTTTTAGCCTTGTCACCAAATGAGGGTGAAAGATGAGAATATTTTGAAGACATCTTTTGGGTGAATGTATGGGAACTTCAATTTCATTTTATTTTTCCATTCAATATCATAAATTCACACTATACATGTTCAAGGGACTCATGAACTATATATAATGTGGTTACCTAGACCATTTATTCATCATATTCATCTATGATGTCTTAGTTTACTTGAAATCATAGGAGGATCATGTAGAGGATCTTAGAGATGTTTTTAAGGTCATTTTACACCAGCAAATCTATGGAAGGTTTTTGAGGTTAAGGTTTTGGACATGAGTAGTGGGTTTTCTTGGACATGTGGTATCTCAGAAGGGTTTGGTTGTAGAGCTATCAAATTATAAGGAATTTGTTTCTTGAGAACCACCCAAGAACATGGAATAGGTTCATTGTTTTCATAGTTTTTTTTTATTATTATTAGAGTTTTGTGCATGATTTACCTCATGTTTCATCCCATATAATAGCTTTAACTTGGAAGGAATGGGCCTTAGTTTGGACTGGTCAGTTCTATGTGGTTTTCGGTAAGCTAAATGAGAAGTTTTCTAGTGGTCTTGTGATTCAACTACCATAGGGGGTGTTTTGTTTATGGTTTTTTGTAATTAATACTATACAATAGATGGCAGTGATTTCTAATGATTCAAGAAAGTAATGACTCCAATATCATAAATATATCACCAATTATTTGGTGCTATAAGTTGTCTTGTTTTCACTAAATTTCTGGTGGCATTACCACACCGGAAATCACCTAGTGGTTCTAACAGACAATTAGAGACTAAAACATGTTTTCTCTCAATGGGATATGAATCTATACTAGTATAGGTGGATGGATTTTCATCGAGGATATTATTTTGAGATCACTTATACCCCAAAAAATGGGAACTTTTTTACTGATGTGTTGAATCAAAATACCTGAGAGGATGTGGATCAGGAGCCGATGGATGTTTGGAAAGGGATGGAATATCATGAAGTTATTCATGTTGATGTTAGAAAGGGTACTGATTTTTTATGACTTTATCAAATGATTTTGGGTTCTTCCTTGATATAGTGGGTGGAAGAGTCTTAGTGGGGAGACTAAGAGGTGGAGGTGATGTGTGATTGTGTTGTCCATGATGATGTTCTATAGGGATTGTTGGAAGATAGTCAGAACTTGGTGTTATTCAAGGAGATTTTTTTCATTCCATAGGATCTAGAAGAAGAAGTTATTAATGATTTATATAGATCATATTTATCAATTTATCATGGGGTAATAAATATTTATCATTGATTTAGGTGATATCTTTGTTGTACATAGATGAAATGGTAAGTGGAAATGTTTGTGGTGAGGTGTTCAGATGGTCATCAAGTGAAAGTGGAGTATTATGTTCCTTTTAGTTTGTTTCATTCCTTGGATGTTGTCGAGTGTAAATGGGAGGACATATAGATGTATTTAATCACATTATTACCCTAATATTAGGGAGGTTGTGATGAAGTTTGGGTGATATTGGACCACATAACAAAGTTGGATCACTTTATAGAGATATGTGAGTCATGTTTCAAGAATGTCTTGGTAAGGTTGTATGTGGAAAATATGGTTAACATTGATTAGTTACTAAGGACCATTATCTATGATCAGGATCTTCATTTTACTCATGATTGACTAAAAATTATTTTTTATGTGATTATTGAATCACTTTGAACAGAAAAGTGAGAAACACCGAGACCAACAAAACAACCAAAACATCAACATAAAAGAATCCAAACAAAACATGTCCTGCCTCACCCCATAAGATACGTCATGATTAGGCCCCCACCAAGCATGAGTACTTGGAAATCAGTCTCATGCAAGGATGCACGGGCACGGAACCGATGGACAGGCCATACCCTCTCAGTCTTCCACTCCAAGTGCCATGTAGAAGTGGCGCCCATATTCTATGAACCCCATCTGAAGTAGAACCATGTAACAAGCAGAAAAAAAACACCAAAACACCTCCAGTACCACAAACCGATAGTAAGCCTCATCACAAGAACAGGGAAAGTGAGAGTGTGAAATCAAGTATTAAATATAGAAGTTTAAAGCAGCATCATAGAGAAAAAATATAATTCTTCTAGAATCCATATCCCTAAACAACTTCCATGAAATAGATATTACCTGAGTGTGTGGCTCGTCACCTAAAATAACCTTCAATGCAGAGGTCAGTTTATCAAAGACCTCTGTATAGTCTTCAAGTCCGATCAAACCCTTATTAAAACCCCCAACTAGTATCGTGTCATGTTTTTCAACCCAAGAGTATTGATCCTCACATTGATTCATCCCAATTTCTCAACCCATCATCTTGGATACTTCCTCTTCTGAGGAATTGGGAAAAAACACATGCTCTATCACCTCATCCTCTAAACACATAAGTAGATCCAAGGAAAGTTCAGGTAGGCCAGGTGATTTTTGGCACATGGCCTCACTTTCCACCTTCTCATCCATTTTCTTTTTTGCTGACCAAGTCTTCAAGAGAGGTGTCAAGGAGGAGCATTCCCTCTTACCCTTCCTCCCCCTGTTACTTCTATTTCCCCTCGAGCTGATTTTCCCTACTGAAGTACTCCTACTTCCTTCAATAGTCCCCTCCATGCACTCCCCAATTGTACCACATCCATCGAATCTATTCCTCACTTAGATATAATATTGGTACCCTAAAAAATAAATACATTCCTTACTATCTTGATTATGGACCTCCACATCTAGTGAAGACCCCTGCCTCTTCTTGTGTAGGTCCTCACTACCTCTGACCATCTCCCCACAAGATGCTCTGTTAGGATCCTCTTCAACAGCTTCCACTTTGGTCTCACCCACTACTTTCCTATCATCACTCCAAGCAGCCTTATCCTGGTCAAATTCCCCATCACTTGGTTGTATAACCTCCATTTTACCTCTCATTCCCCTCTGAGATCCACCACTATTTGCACCATAAGCCTTAGCAGGAGAGTCCACTACACCTCCTGCCTCATGCTCCACTATGTCCTTACTCCCCCCCCCCCCCCACACCTGGGTCAAAACTTGCACCTCAGCCTGCTATAGTGAGCCTCCCTTGGGTTTGAATGATTCTCACAATTTAGCCTAGGTCTCCATAGCATTCCTCCCCTATTCTGACCCATGAGAAATCTCGACTGACCCGTTACAATCACCTTTCGGTTGTTCCTTCTCCACCAGCCGTTGAGTCTGAAATTCCCTACCAATACCTCCACCAATTTTCATTTGCGTCAGGGAAAATTTCAACACTAACTTCATGAGCTTTACCTTTCACACTAGCCTTCTTCCTAGCTGTAGACTAGACTCCCTGACGACGGACGTCTTGAAGTGGAAGACCCCTATGACAGACCTCCAAAGCATGCCCGAAACGACCGCATGAGGAGCAGAAGTCTATACAGCTCTCTTAGATGACCCGTTTCTTGCACCTATAATCCTTGAAAATGGTAACACAGAAATAATAAAAAGGAATTTTAGATGCATCTAATTCAACACATACCCTTGGATTGAACAGGTGGAAAATAGCTTTTTTGCAACTATCTGAGCACAAAAATCTACCTACGATATTACCTATCATGCAAATAACAGAAGGATTCTATAACAAAAATGGAAGATTGTGAAAAATTACCCAAACCATAGTTGATGGGTAATCTCGATTCATATGGAATTCAAATAACCATTGGAAGAGGAAGAATCGGGACCCATTGATGTTACACGGGGCACTCGACCATGCCTTGATGAGGTATGCTTTCGATTCAAATCAAATCATCATGTGGTGAATGTCAAGAAAGATGACAACTTATATTTCCTAGAGATCCCATGAGCATAAGATAAACCTATCAAACACATAAACTAAATGTCTTCTCAACTTGAAGTGAGCAACCAACATGAGGTTTAGGAGGGCAGAGGTTTCAGAGAACTCAGAGGTTCAAATCTGGAGATTAGGAAGGCCATCAATGAGATCTGAAACTTTAGGGATTAATGAAACTTTCATAAATGGGCGGAGAAAATCAGGGTTGGACAAAGGATGAAATGGTTTCCCTGCTCTCCCAAATGGAAATGAAGCTCTCTCCCCCACTAAGGGAGGAGGGGACGGAGCGGGGTCTGCCATCGTCGTCGGGAGGAGGAGAGCATCCTAGGGTTGGGGTCCGCCGTGTTATTTTCATTCATCTCATTTTACCTCATGATTCTATTGAGGATTTAGGAATTACTTTGGATCCCATATGAAACAAAGCACTTCTTTCCACCCTCATTAATATGGGAAGATAGAGCAAATCATCCAAACATTATAGGATATGTTGTGATGTTACATATTCTACTTTGGGGAAATTTGGATAGGACACATCACTCTAGTTGAGTATTCATACAATTACTACTATCACTCATCTATTATCATGTATTCATTTGATTCTTTGTATGGATGGCCATTTCATTATTTGTTATGTTGGACAAATGAAAAGATTTAGCATTTCTTGGTTCTGATGTGGTGTAGAGAAAAATCAAGAAGATCTAGTTAGTTCAAGAGAGGATGAGGGAAACATATGAACTTAAAAAGTACTATGTTGATCATATTCAAAGTCCCTTTGAGTTTGAGGTTGGAAACCATATGTTCTAGAGAGTCTCCCCTCGATGTTGGAAGTGGATGTTTAGTAATAAGAGTAAGCTTTATCATCATTTTGACAGGCCCTTTAAGATGTTGGGACGTGTTGATGAGATGGAGTATTGGTTGGTATTTCCACTATGGTTAGATAGGACCAATGAGGTCTTCTATATATCCTAACTTCATCAATATCTTCTTGATGACTCCCATATCACTGATTAGGGAGAGTGAGATAACAAGGATGAATAAATATTCATGGAGTGGCTAGTAGGGATCTAGGATCATTGAGAAAAGGGGTTTCATGGAAGAACCATTACCTTGGTTCATGTATTCTATAATCATACTCTCTTGGAGGATGTTAATTGGGATATAGATATACATAAGTGTTACCTAGTCCGAGATTTTGTTTTTAGATTTCTTTGTTCTATTTTTCTTTTTTATGTGATGTTTGGGTGTTGATATGTTATGATATCTTTTGTTTCCTTATTTATGTGTTGTTTGATAAAGATTTAAGCATATGAAATAGGGGAAAACCTAATTTCGAATCAAGATTCATTATACTTTAACGTGACTAAAACCTTACGAGTGAGTAAGTGCCGTCAAAGAAGGATAATATCATAACCTATAATATGGCAACCCTTGATTTTATTTCTTGAGGAAGTGCTTCTGTTGGTTTTAGAAGTGGTTGGTTTGGGATATGTGTAGGTTGAGATGGTTGGGATAATGGGAGTGTGGGAAGGAAGTGGTTTCTGGTCAGGGTCGGATGATGTGTTTTTGTTCCTAGTGAGAGATGGTGATGTTGGTTGTGAGAGATGTTTGGTCAGTTTTTGTATTTAGAATATTTGGATGGCGGTTACATTGAGGTGTAACGTGATACTTGAGAGATATATCAAGGTCTAGTTATTTGAAAACCATTTTTTAATTAGGTTTGGTTGTTATTATCAAGGATAATAATTGATTAAGATGTATCTAATATAATGGTTTGTGCCTTCCTAGAAATTTATTATGATTTTTTCTAGTTATAAATTTCTTGTAGGAGCTTCCAAAGGTTCAGGTTTTAGTTTTATATTAGTAGGGACATTCATTCCATAAAAGTGGTATTTATGGTGTAAGTATGAGGTTTATGGATTGTGTGGATTGTGGTTTATTGCTTGTGTTTGGAAGAGGATGATAATGTGACATAGTTTCACACCATAAAAGTGGAACATAAAGTGTTTGTTTATTCTAGATAATATATCATTTCTTCAATTATTGTTGAGGTTTTAAGGTTTTTTTGGAATAAAATACGTTTTTATGGATTTTATAATATGGAACATGGAATTTATTGTGTGAACATGTAATGTACTGTGTAAATCCTGGTATGTACACCTTATATATAATTAAAAGTATTATACAAACCCAAAAATTCGGCCTTCAATTCTCTCAGTTTTAGGAAACACCCTATGTTATTTTTGGAGACCTTCCATTCAATCTTCTCTCACCTAACTTCTTGGGTTCTGTATGTTTCTCATTGGTGATATTCAGTGAGTTCTTCTCCCACACCCATTTTTTCCATTTTTTCTTCATTAGGTTTTCAATGTGGTGTTATTTTTTTAGCTTGGGGTAAATTTGGTCTTCATTTTATATAACTCTATTATTTGGTTCAGGGATATCTAGGACTTATTTGTGTTTTTGTTGTATTCATGATGTTTATTCATCATCATGAGGTGTACAATTAGTTGGAAAATATTCTTTGAGGTAGGGGATCCTCATTCTCCCATTTTTACGTGCTATGTGTGGGGATTTCGTGCTTTTTCTTTCCTTTAGGTGGAAGTAAGGGTTGGGGTAAATGAAGATAATAAATTTTCATAAAAAATATTGATCGTTAAGGGGGGGATATCATATCCCTTGATATTTGATATGTATTCTTGATGATATTGTGTATTCTTATTTCGAATATACAAAATAACAACTGTTGGGATCCCTTTTTGTGTTTTAGATGATATGTGATGATACCCTTATAGTGTTTTTGATTGATCACACCCAAAATAAGAGTCTAATGAATGTATATTTCATTATTGGATTCATGTCCCATGGAAAATGGTTTTTCTGATAATACCCATGCTAAAGAGAGAAGACATGTGAAAAATACCCTGGATAATTGTAGAATATGGAATGTATTTTTGTGGTGTGAGTTTGTTCTTATTGTGTTTACTTGTGTGGTTCATGATATTGATTGGTGATAGTGGTGATAGGTTGGGTTGTGTAGATTGTGGTGCTATGATGTGCTGGTTAGTTGTCATGTATATGACGTGGATATTTTTTCATTATTGTGCACAATTGAGTCTTGCGTTCTTGTGATTATGTATGGGGGTGTAGTGTGGGGTGGTTTTGTTTTGTGATGGTTGTGCAGCATAGTTATTGTGGTGTGTGGTGATTTTAGGGTTTGATTAATGAGATAGGTAGTAGTTTGGGTGACATGTTTTTCCTGGTTTTGTGTATTGAATATGGTTGATGTTAGACAAGAAATTTTTTGTGTTGTGTGGTTCTATTAGTTTTCTGGTTATCCATAGAATAATTTGTAATATGGTAAACATTTATGAATGGGTTATAACTTCATGTGTGGTTATTAGATGAATGAAATGAATAATTAGTGTGTTGTGTATTGTAAAATGGAATGGATTAATGAATAAGTTTTGGATATTTTATAATTGACAGTCAGGATATGTTTGGTTATGTGTGTTTGTGTGGTATTTTTCATATAGTGGTGTCAGTAATTGTGATAGTAGATGTGTGATGTAGAAGTGGTGTTATGTTGAACTCTACTTAAATTGATGTGAACCCATGTTTTGGGAAGTGTTTATTATCTATATGTCATGTATTTTATATTATTTCTATAGGTTCCCCACCCGAGTTGCATAACCTTACTAACACTCAAAGGTTTTAGGTTCTTAGTGTTTTCAATAACATTCAAGACAGTGGAAATATGGATGGATGGATAGCACCTCTTCCCCGGTATTACTTCATCAGCAGTGATGATTCAAGTTGGTATTGGTGATTACCCATCAATATTGTAACAAGTGTTTTTAGGTGAGATATGTTATGATAATGAAGTGATGTGATGTGATATTTGGTGGGTTTCATGCATGGTACGATAAGGGAACAAGCTTGATTTCATTCATGTTCATAATACCCTACTTCTATGGTTATATGATTAGATGAGATGTGGTGGCCCAAGTGTCTTCCAGTGAGATGTTGTCTGGTGAAGTCTAATGCTAGTATAAAATTCTAGAGCTTCTGGGGGTGGATAGGTATGGATGTGTCTCGAACAACATCTGAGAAGATCTTAGTGTCTTTTGTGAGTTTTTATGTGATGTGGTTGTGATGTGACATGTATAGAAGGGATATGATCAACAGATATTTGATTTTGGGAAGTTAAAGTATTAAATCAGTGGTAAAGTGGTTTTGGGGAACCTTATGTTATGTTCTTGATCCTATATTACTATATTAGATGTGTAATATGGTTAGAGAGTCATGGTGAGGCTGGTTTTAGTTAGTTGACCTTTTAGGTTCTTGTTGGTTCTACTATTTGTCCATTGGTGCATTGGTACACTTTTTTTACATGTTCACTTCATACCTTAGGTATGATCCTACTGAGTACAACTATATTCTTACCCTATGAATATAAACAATTTTCTAGGTCTCTTTGAGGTCTTTAGGGACCGATCTATACATTACTAGTTTGGGTTTTGGAGCTGTTGTTGGGTCACTACTATGGGACTTTTCCTTTTGGTACTTTACTTTGGAAACCTTTGCTGTATATGTTGATTTTGATAATGATTTGTGGGATAGTTTGGTGTTTATTTTTTATTTTTTACCAAATATGTTTGGTGGTTTTTTTCCTAAATCATTATCCTATATTTTATGAGAGTTTACTTCCTCCCAAACATGAGATTTTTATACCCTCTATGCTTGTCAACAACTTAGGCCCTACTATAGGTAAGACACAGGGTATATTATCACTCTTCCTTCATTGAATTATATGTGGAGAGAGGGGGTCATGATTGAGTGGTATCAAAGGTAGGTTGATAGATATCATTGAGTTTGGAGTTATGTGTAGTGATTTTTTCATGTGTTAGTATTTAAACAGTGCTAATTGATATTGTTTTGTAACATAGGATAGGGAGATCGCCCAGGAATAAGGATTTTAGGGACCCTCGTGATCAATTACATGGACTCTTTCATTATTTAATTTTCATTTGTGGTGTAATTTTTTATGGGGTATATTCCTATGATAGGTACATGAATCATGGTTTATTGTGATCATGTTTGAATTGGGTGATCTTGGGTAAACTAAAATGAATTGATAAAATAAATCTTTTATAAATTTATATACTATAAATATTAGGATTCCCTCCTTATTTTTATGAATATATCTTGATCATAATATATGTTTGGAACAGTAATTTTTGTTTCATAATACATACATGGTTGATTGTTGGGGGATCGATTATTTGAAAGTGGATGAGGCACATAAACGGGAATTGTGTGCCTTTCATTGGTAGAGTTTGGGTAAGTATGATGGGATCAACTTAGATCTAGAGATAGAGTACTAGTTGGAGGATCTCAAGATAGATTTTGGTCTGATCTATGAATGAGATGGTTTTAGGGTTTCATTGGCAGTTAATTAATTGTGGGGAGTTTCGCATCAATCATGGACACTATTTCTTGGTGACTGGTAAGAGGAATATGTCTTGTGTTCAGACTTTCAAAAGGAGTTCTGTTCAGAATTCCAATCATTGATGATGAGGGAATACAAGAGGCAGTAGATGATCACTCTTAAGCAGGGGAGCTTGAGTGTAAATGGGATAGATATTAGGTCCAAGGAAATCCTACATTTTTCTCTAGATTTTTTCCCATATGAGGATTTTAAAGTCTGGTTTCTATATAAGGTTTTTTACCCAGTGATCAAGCTTCCAGTCAAACTGTTTACGCTACCTACATATCCATAGATGTATAAAAAGGTTGGGGTTACTTATGTAACACCCTAACCCCAGTTTCCCAAAGTTGGTGCATTATTTTATTACATTCTAATGATCACATGAAAATAAAATCCCAAAGGACCAATCGATTTAGTATCCTTGGAAAAACTAGAAACAAACATAAGTTTTACATTACATATTGAATTGAAAAATAGCTTAGTGTCCCCTTCGAAAACACCCATGTTCCTTATAATATCCTTGCAGTTCAATCACAATATACTTCTTCACATCTTTGGGAAAATTAAACATAAGAATTGGGTGAGCTCAGATTCTCATTAAGGATAAACAATATAGTAGAAGCTGTCATAAATAAGCATAAACTTTTAAGGAAAGGTATAAAACTAAAACACAATCCTTTAAAACATAATATTCAGCATAATATGGAAAGAATAAATCAAATAACTCCATTTAAAATTTCACATGGATATTCTACTAGTCAAATAATCAATGTAATATCAATAACTAATCTAATAATGAGGAAATGCATAATGTTGGACATCATAACCATATTATCAAGGCCTCATGCCAAGATCATTATCATACTATAAAGGCTTTGTGCCAAGACACTAGTTTGTCTCATTATAACAACCGATGCATTGATGGGATATATCAAGAACTACCCATCACTTACTAAGTCTAATTTATTCCTCTTATTAAAAGGGTGAAACATGACATAAACATTCGTATTAAAACTAGAATACGAAATGTTAATACCTTCACCACAAACCATAAAGGGTATAAAAATAGAACATCCACAGTAAAACATATCCTAAAATCTTAAATAAAATTTGGAAGATTGTATAATAATAAATCAACCTCAATCAAGCATAAAATCCTATAAAGGATGTTAAAATCTATGAAAATAATATAATAAATTCATTAAAACCCTTTGAGA
The DNA here is from genome assembly GCA_963277665.1 of Viscum album. Lineage (NCBI taxonomy): Eukaryota > Viridiplantae > Streptophyta > Magnoliopsida > Santalales > Viscaceae > Viscum > Viscum album. The sequence continues at coordinate 685,698,152 of OY728119.1, read as the reverse complement.
GAAACATCCCTTTTTTACTTTGAAATTATTTAAAATCCTCACAATTATAAAATAAAACATTTCATTGGAAAATAACCCTATAATACTATATGAGAAGCTTTAAAATGTTAAGGTATCATAATGGTGGAAAGTAACAGCTCGCGCCGTATAAGTTAAACAAACATTCTTTCATTAATTTTTCGAAAAGATCATAAACTACATCGTTTGGAAAGTAATGGAAATATTCTTTTAAAAAAAATTATAAAAAGTAAAACATGGGTAAAAATGTCTTTATAAAAATGTCTATAATATTTTTAAATACCTTTAATGAAACATATACATGGATTACAAGGTTGTCTTAGTAGGTACTTATATACAAACAATCTCATATAATTAAGATATTGTGAAATTAACCCTTACCTCATAATTTTATTTACTATAAGGTGATATAACCTCTTTTATAATGGTTAAAAAATGTTATTAAATTATACCAGGACCATATCCATATTTATGATATCATATCTTATCCTCTTATATCACTTTGGTGAAATAATTTTAGTATTACTGTTGTTTTGGGTGTTAACTTCTTTGTTTTCTCATTCTGGTTTTGTCATGTAAGTCATTTTTCATTTGAATAGGATATATTCTATTCATATTCCGAATGAAATTAAGTTTAACATTATTATTTTTACTTAACATAGAAATTTTATAATCACTCTTGAATGGTTAATGTAGAGAATGAATCTCAACACATTGTGAAGACTGTAGGTCGTACGTACGCACGAGCGATGGTATCATTCCCTTGATGGTTAAATGGTATGAAATTGGATGGTATATTAATTATAAATAATAATTATAATGTTATATTAATTATTTATTTCCATTATAAGCATCATTATAACCATAAAAAGAGTAGTTTTTGAATAACAAATTACACCACGACGTGGAGATGGTAAGTCATACGCATGCATACATAGTGATACTATCATTCATAAGATATATAAAATGAGAAATATGGTTGTCATGTGATTAAAATAACATCTCAGTATATGAATAATAATATATTTATTATTTTTATATGGATACAACATAGAAATAAGAAGTAGAAGAAGAAAAGAACACTGAAAGGGTTGATAAAACAATTACCTCTTCTTTGGGTATTTCCTTTTGATTTGTACTAAAGGGATCCATAAAATGGCTTTATGTCCAAAGTTTGGACTCTAGGGTGAATTTATGGAGGTTTGGAGGAGAAATTTTCATGTTTTAGCCGAACCAAAAGGCTTTAGAGGTGTTAGTTAAAGATAAAGGGAGGTTGCCTTTTATAAAAGAGGTGAGGGGTACTTTAGAAAAAAATCTTGAAATATTAATTTATTATTAAATTATTTTCGGTTTCAAATAGTTATAAAACGGTTTATTTAAAGGGTAATATGATTATGGGTCTACATACTCTAAAAAAATAGGTTTTAGACATTTTTGGGTCATAAAATTAACCTTATCTTTTAGATTTACCCCTTAGTTAAATAGTTTAATGCTTACGATGTTTTCTTGTATTTTTATACTAAATGGTTAATATAGTTACTATAAAATTCCAAAAGAAAAAAAATTGGATCATTTATGACATAATTAACTCTATAATATTAATTTGATAGAACATGATATTTTTATGAATTTTATAATATTTAATTAAATATTATTTATTTTAAAGTATCATTTATGACAATTTTGATACTATTCAAAGTTTTCATTTTAAAAAATTTAAAACCAACATGATAACTTCAAATCATTGTCTCCAATATTTCAATAAAATTTACATGTTATCTATAATATTATTCTATGTCATTAATTAAATAAATTATATTTATTTTAATATTATTAATATTATTTAATTGATTCTTCTTTTAATAAATCACTTACTACATCATTATTGTTTCACATTTAAATTTAATTATTTAATGTATAAAAATTATAAAAATACATTATTATGTAGATAAATTTACTATATTTATAATGAATATTTATAGTATAATTTATCTTATGTATAATTCTATATTTAAAATGATTTATTTATTAGAATTTGAATATGTCATTTTTAACTCTTCTTGGAATAAAATATAATAAATGTCCTAATCTAACACAAGTGGCTTAAAAAGGATAAATATTTTGACCTAGGTTTGGTTTTGGTCAAAATAGACTTATCAAATATAATTAGGACATGTGTTAGGGTAATTTTATGTTATTTTAATATTATTTTTACCTTTAATTATCCTATTTACCTTTAACCATGGTAAATAAAATTCAAAAGTTATTATTCACCAAAATTTATTTTGATCCTATTAGACCACATCTTTCACCTTGATTAAAACCTCATATGTCATATTCTATAAATTCAATTCATAGAACCAGTAAAATTATGTTTAGTTATAATTTGTAAATGTTCGTAGAAGGTGGGTATAAGAGACGTTCAATAGTTCAATAAAATTTTAAATATCTAATTCTATTATAAATTGTCTCCAAAGACTTAAATTGGATTAATATATGTATTATGTATCTATTTTTACTATAAAATAAGTTTAAATAAAATATTTATTTAAATAAAATAGTCTGTTTTTTAACGTCACTGCAATGTTTTTCACTATTCATAAAAAATTGAAACCTTTCAGAAAATTGCCAAAATATTACCCTAAAATAATTTTGATATTTCGAATTGAAAAATTAAGTCTATTTTGAAAAATAAAATTTAAAATTTGGTTAATACAATTAATAACCATTTTTTAAACCCCTAGTTTGAATGGTCATGGTGCACTCAAACTTGATGTTGTGTGTAGCACAAGCTATTGAATTATTTCAAAGGAAGCAGACCATGTGAGATTGGGGTGTTACATTATTCCCCCTTAAAATAATTCCATCCTAAAAATTTATATAATATCACTACATAAAAAGATTCGGGTGGTTCTTCATCATACGTTCTTCGGGTTCACACATCACCTCTTCCATTTAATGGTTTCTCCAAAGAACTTTTACCAGTTGAGTGGTCTGATTTCTCAAAAATTGTTCTTGAGTATCAAGAATCATGATGGTATCTTCACAATAAAACATATCAAGTTCTAGTCAAATTTTTTCATAGGTGAGTACTTGAGCTGGGTTTGACATGTATTTCATTAAAATTGGTACATGGAACACATCATAAACCTTGTAGAGACTTGGCGGTATTGCCAAATGGTATGTTACTACTCCAATTAGTTCTAGAATTTGAAAAGATCTGATGTACCTGGGAATCAATTTACCCTTCTTACCAAATCATATAAAACCCTTCCATGGAGATATCTTTATGAAAACATGATCTCCCAATTGAAATTCCAAATCCTTCCTTCGATTGTCATTATCTCTCTTTTTCCTACTTTGAGCTATTTTGATATGGGTTTGAATACATTTTACCTTTTCCATCATTTCTTCAACATGTTCTAGACCTTTGAATTTTTTTCACCAACATCATCACAACAAGTTGGTGTATGACATCTCTTTACATATAATACTTCATATGGTGCCATCCGAATACTTGAATGGAATCTATTGTTATAAGAAAATTCTTCTAGAGGTAAATAATGATCCCACGTACCATGAAATTCAAGTGAGAAAAATCTCAACATGTCTTCTAATGTTGGAATAGTCTTTTCTGATTGTCCATCAGTTTAAGGGCGGTATGCTATGCTCAAAAGAAGCTCAGTATCTAGGGTCTTTTAAAGACATTTCTAGAATTTTGATGTAAAACGGGAATCATAGCTAGAAATAATTGATAGGGGTACACCAATATGTATTACCACATCAATAATATATAGTCTTTCTAAATGTTCATGTGGTAAATATTCTTTTATAGTAATAAAATGTGCTGATTTGGTAAGATGATCAACAATAACTTGTATCACATCATTTATTCTAGGATTCTTCGGTAGCCCCATGAAAAAGTCCATGTTAATATCATCTCATTTTTAAAAAGGTATAAGAAGAGGCTGCATGACACATCTTGGATGTTGTCTTCCAACCATTAGCTATTGACAAACCAGACATCTTGACACATAATCATCAATATCCCTCTTCATGTTGTCCCACAAAAAATGTTCCATAAAATCTCTATACATTTAGTCCCACCATGGTGTATAGAGAAATTGGAGTTCTGATAATTATCTGGTAATTCCCTTTTTAGAACATGTATAGAAGGAACACAAAGCCTCTTCCAAAATTTCAAAAAACCATCTTCAAATATGAAGTTAACTAGTATCCCTCCATTCACACCTTTAATTTTCTTTTGAAACTATTCATCACCAGACTAAGAACATTTTTCCCTTTCTAGTAAAGAAGGTTTTGAAAAAAAATTAAAGATTCATGATGTTTCACCTTCTATGATAATTACCATATCCATCTTAACTGGATCTACAAAAAAATGATCCTTTTTAACTCTCATTTTGTTTATAAATCCATGGTCTTTTATACTCAAAACATCTTCCACTTTATTTTCTTTTCCTGGGTGGTAGTGTATTGTGCAATAATAATCCATGAGTATCTCAATCCATCTACTTTGTCACATGCTGAGTTATTTATGTGATAAAATATATTTCAAAATCTTATGATCAGTATATATCTAACATCTTTCACCATAGAGATAGTGTCTCTATATTTTCATAGAAAAGATTACTACTGCTAACTCCAGATCATGAGTTGAACATTTTTGTTCATGAATTTCCAATTTCCTTGATGCATAATAAAGAACACTATAATTATACATAAGGACACAACCAATTTCGTTCCTTGATGCATTACTATAAATCAGAAACCCATCATTTCTAGATGGTAGATTCAATATAGGATAATTAAATAATATTTTCTTCAATTATTCAAAATATTCTTCACATTATTTTGTCCAAATTAATTTAACCCCTTTACATGTGAGTTGTTTAATGGGTTTCCCAATCAAGAAAAATTCTAGACGAAGTAATGATAATAGACTACTAAACCAAGAAAACTATGTACCTCAGTTATACTCATCGGTGCAAGCAATTCTTGGATTTCATTTGTTTTTTAGGATACACAAAGAACCCATCTTTGGATACAATATGGCCAAGAAAAGAAGTTTCATAAATCCAAAATTCACACTTTTAAAATTTACCATATAATTCATTTCTTCTAAGAGTCTTCATAACAATCCACAAGTGGTTCTCATGGTCTTAAAATCTTATAGAGTATACCAGGATATCATCAATAAATATGACTAAAAATCATCAATATATTCCTTGAACAATTTTTCATTATATTTATGAAAACATAGGGTGTATTAGTCAATCAAAATAGAATTACTGTAAATTTCTAATGACCATACCTCGTTCGGAATGTTGCCTTTAGAATATATTAATTTTTTATACACAATTGATGATATCCAAAATGAAGTTCAATATTTGAAAAATATAGATCTCCATGAAGTTGATCAAATAAATAATCAATGTGATGGAGAGGATACTTTTTCTTTATTATAATAGCATTGAATTCTCAAAAGTTAATGCATATCCTCATTGATCCATCTTTCTCCTTAACAAAAAGAACTTGGGTTCCCCATAGAGAAACACTAGGGAAGATAAATCTCTAATTACTCAACTCCTCTAGTTTTTTCTTCATCCTTACTAATTCCATAGTATCCATTTTATAGGGATTTTTAGATATTGGCCTTACATCAGGGATTAAATCAACATTAAACTTAACTTCCCACTCTAGAGGATGTCTAGGTAAATCCTCTGGAAATACATCAACATATTATTGTACAATAGACACATACTAAATTCAAATATTTCTTTCTTCACACATAGATGGTGTTTTATGTTCTTTTCCAATAATTTCATTAAGATGAGATACTGGGGGTGGGTTTAAATAATAATCAGATGGTGAAATTTATGCTCTAAAGATAGGGGATTCTATATCATCCTCACAAATCATAACTTCTTTTTTCTTTCAATAATATTTTGCATCATATATTGAAAGAAAAACTATATTGATGATTATATTAAAGTCATCCATATGTATGATGATAAAGTCACCAAATAAATCATGTTTATATTACATAATGGGACCAGCCTGATGCATCTTTGTTATAATTAGACTTCTTTTAGGGGTTTGGACTGACAAATCCCTTGTTAAAGTGAGTTGGAAATATCTAATTTTTAAAGAAAACTTGGAAGATATAAATGGATTAAAGGATCCAGAATAAAATAATTCTTTGGCTAAATCTGAGGAGATGATTATAGTACCTGTCACCACATCATTTGGAACTTCCACCTTAGCAGTTTTGATCACATAATCTTGGCCTTTCTCCCTTGGAATCTTCAAAGGAATGTTTCCATGACGCTTAGGACATTAATTTTCAAAATTTCCCATTTATTTAAAATTATAGCATTGAACATTGACAACCTCTTTCTTCCCATTTCAATCCTGAGCATGGTGGAATTTTTCACCACACTTGTAACCAACTTTTATTCCATTTATGCATGTATCGGGGTGTTTCTTCACACAATTACTGCAGGGTGGAAAGTCATCTTTTCCCTTCTTCCCCTTATTTCCTTTCCTAGAGTATTAAATATCCCTCTTCTTCTCTTGATTCCCTTTATAGTCATAAGAGTTAGATAATTACTTTTCTGTCTTGACAGACCATGAGACTATATCTTCTTATGATAAGAAATTTTGTGATACAAATACTTGTCAAAGGAATGGTTTCAACCCGTCAATGAATCTATCAATCTTACTTCTTGGGTTACATATATAGTATGCACTATTCCTTTCTAACCTTGTGATTTTAGCCTCATACTTTTCAACATTCTCATCCTCTTTTTTCCTCGGACTTAGAAATTTTCTTTCCATATCCACTTGTAGATCCCAAGGAATGTATTTTTCTAGGAAGAATTATTTAAATTCCCTCCATTCCATATTTGAGACCTCTTCATCCTCCTTCATGTTTTGGATCAATTACCACCATTGATATATATCACTTAAAAGGTGATAGACTGCCATAATAACCTTTCCAATTTCATTACTCCCCAAAGGACATATTTTCTCTAAGGAACTTATCCACTGCTCAAATACAAACGATTGGTAGCCCCAATAAATGTTGGAGGTTGATATATCATGAATCGGTCTAACATCGATCCTCCATGTTGTGGATCAGGTTGCGACATACATGTAAGGTTATTATTCATAACCTGATTCAGTTGTCTGAGTATGGTTATAAGTTGTTTAGCGTGAGTTGTATCACCAACTCCACTATCATTATATTTCATGGGGGGACTATACCTACATAGATTATGTGTGTTGATAATATTTCCATTTTCTCCACTAGGAACCATTTTTAAACAGTTTAATACACTGGATTAGGTTATGAATCGTAATGCATAATTCCAAACTAGTAAAATACTTAACATGAATTAAAAATTATATGGACATATAATCCATAATCATATACATGGTTTCCCTAAAGACATAGCTAAACATTAATAATTTATAATGGTTTGTAAATAAAATATGAATTATCTTAATCATATCCCCATAGAGTGTCAAACCAGGTGCGCAGTAAGGCACGTGGTCGTGTACCAGGTCACCTTGAGTTAAGCTCAGAACACCTTGTTGGAGTTTTCACCCCTAGGTACATCTATTCCAGAACCACATCCACTTGTAGCATCCAGATATGGATTTATTTTCTAGTAATACCAACATAATCTCTATTTTACCAAAATTCTAGGATGATCTTTAATATATGTCCTCAAAGTCTATCTTAGGATAATGTTCCCTAATCAAGGTTCTTTTCTAAATCTAGTTTCCACAGTTTTTATTAAAGTTCCTTTGATACCTATTGTAATGACCTAACCCCTATTTCTCACAGTCGGTGCATTATTTTATTACATTTTCATGATCACAATAAAATCAAATCCCGAAGAACTGGTCGATTTAGTAGCCTTGGAAAAACTAGATTGAAACATGAGTTTTACATTACACATTGAATTGAAAAACAACATAGTGTCTCATTCGTAAAGACTCATATTCCTTAACCTATCCCTTCATGTCAATCATAATATACTTCTTCACATCCTGACAGAAAATGAAACATAAAAAAGTGGTGAGCTCAGATGCTCAGTAAGGATAAACAATATAGTAGAAGTTGTCATAAATAAGCATAAACTTGTGAGGAAAGGTATATAACTGAAACCCAATCCTTTTAAACATAATCTTCCAAATAATTTGGTAATAAAAATAAAATAATTCCATTTAATGTTTCACATGGATATTCTATTAGTCTAATAATCAATTCATTAATAATAACTAATCACATAACTAGAAAATGCATAATGTCAGACATCATAACCATACCATCAAGACCTCATGCCAAGACCATTACCATACTATCAAGGCCTTGTGCCAAGACACTAGTTTGTCTCATGAGACCTACCGATGCATTGATAGGTTATAGAGGGTCTTTCTGGCCACATACTAAGTCCAATGAATTACTCTAATGAAAAGGGTGAAACATGACATAAACATTCGTATTAAAACTAGCATATGAAATGTTAATACTTTAAACATAAACCATGAATGGTATAAAAATAGCACATACACATTCAAACATATAATAAAACCTTCAATACAATTTGTAATATTGTATCATAAAAAATCAACCTCAATCAAAAATAAAATCCAACAAAGGATGTTGACATATATGGCAATAATCTAATAAATTCATTAAAACACATTGAGAGAAATATCACGTTTTTTATTTGAAATTATTTAAAAGCTAAAAATTTATAAAATAAAACATTACATTTTAAAATGACCTTGAAATATTGTTTTGGAAGCTTCAAAATGTTAAGGTGTCATAATAGTGGAAAATAGTCATTTGCATCATATAAGTTAAAAAATATTTTCTTAATTTGTCGAAAAGATCATAAAGTATGTCATTTGGAAAGTGATAGAAAGATACCATTCAAAATATTTTATAAAAAGACAAAAATGGGTAAAACTTTCATGACAAAAATTTCGATAATATTTTAAAATACCATTAATGAAATACGGACATGGATGATAAGGTTGTCCCAATAGATACTTATATTCAAACAATCTCATATAATAAAGAGATTGTGAAATTAAAACTTATCTAATACTTTATTTTAGTCGAGGGAGAGTTAACATCCTATATAATGGTTAAAACATGTTATTAAATTATACCAGGAACATATCCATATTTATGATATCATATATTATCCTCAAATATCACTTTGGTAATAATATTTCAGTATTACCGTTGTTTTGGGTGTTAACTTCTTCGTTTTTCCATTCATATTTTTTCACGTAAATCATTTTTGTTATGCATAGGATATATTTTATTCATATCCATAATAAAATTAAGTTCATAATTATTCTTTTTTACTCATAATATAAATTTTATAACCATTCTTTAATGGTTAATTTATAGAATGAATCTCATCGCATCGTGGAGATGGTAGGCCATACGTATGCACGAGTAATGGTATCATTACCTTGAAGGTTAAATGGTTTGAAATTGGGTGGTATATTAATTATTTAGAATAATTATAATTTTATATTAATTAACTATATTCATTAGACTCATCATTATAACTATACAAAAAAAGTAGTGTTTCAATAAAAAAAATTAAACTACGGCATGGAGATGGTAAGCCGTACGTATGCATGCATAGTGATATTGGCATTCATAAGATGAATAAAATGAGGAATATGGTTTTACCATTATTATAATAACATCTCAGTATATAGATAATTCTAGATTTATTATTTTGATATGGAAACAACATAGAAAGAACAAGTATAAGAAGAAAAGAATATTGAAAGGGTTGATAAAACAATTACCTCTTCTTCAGGTGCTACCTTTTTATTTGAACAAAAGTGCTCCTTAGGATGGCTTTCTTCCCAAATTCAGGCCTCTAAGATGAATTAAGGGAGGTTGGGAGGATAAATGGGTATGTTTTGGGCAAACCAATGGTCTTTAGAGTTATGAGTTAAATAGAAAAGGAGGATCCTTTTATATGAGGGGTGAGGGAAAATTTTGAAAAAATATTAAAATATAAAATTATTATAAAATGATTTTCTATTTCTAATAGCTCTAAAATGATTTATTTAGAGGCTAAGATGAGTATCGTTCTAAATCCTCTCAACCAATTGGCTTTATACTACATGGGTAATATTGTTACTATAAAATACCAAACAATACCCAGTTAGATAACTTATGAAATATTTAACATTTTCCTAGTTATTTGAACAAAAATAAGATTTTTTGTAATTTTATAATATTTAGTTAAATTTTATTTATTTTAAAGTATCATTTTTTTCAATTTTGATACTATTCAAAGTTTTCATTTTTAAAAATATAAAACCAGTATGATAACTTCGAATTATTACCTCTAATATGTCACTAAAATGTATAAGTTCTCTATAAAATTATTGGATGTCATTAATTAAATAAAATTATATTTATTTTAATATTATTAATATCATTTATTTGATTCTTATTTTAATAAATCAATTAATTTTTCCTCATGGTGTCACAGTTAAATTTAATTATATAATGTCTAAAAATTATAAAAAAATATTATTATGTAGATAAATTTCATTTATTTCTAATGAATATTTATAGTCAAATTTATATTATGTATAACCCCATATTAAAAATGATTTATTTATTAAAATTTTAATATGACATTTTTAACTCTTCTTAAAATAAAATATATTAAATGTCCTAATGTAACACAAGTGAATTAAAAAGGATCACATTTTTGACCTAAGGTTTATTTTGGTAAAAATAGACTTATAAAATAGAATTAATACATGTGTTTTGGTAATTTTATATTATTTTAATATTATTTTTACCTTTAATTACCCTATTTATCTTTAATCATGCTAAATAAAATTCAAAAATTTCTATTCACCAAAAATTATTTTGATCCTATTAGAGCACATTTTTCACCCTGATTACAACCATTTATTTCAGATTTTTTTTATTTAATTTACAGAAGTGGTAAAATTTCATTTAGTTCTAATTTGTAAATGTGCTAGAAGGTAGGGAAAAGTGGCGTTCAAAAATTCAATAAAATTTTATATATCGAAATATATTATAAAATGACTCTAATGAATTACATTAAACTAATATATTTATTCTGAATCTATATTTACATTAAAATAATTTTAATTTTAAATAATTATATAAATAAAAAAATTCATTTTTTTAACGTCAATGTAGTGTTTTTCATTATTCATCAAAAATTGAAAATTTTCATAAAATTACCAAAGTTTAATCCTAAGCTGGTTTTGGTATTCCAAATTCAAAAATTAATTCTATTTTGAAAAATAAAATTTATTAAATTTCAAAATGTTGTCAATACTATTCATAACTGTTTTTTAAATGTCTAGTTTGAAATTTCATGGTGCGCTCGAACTTAATGTTGTGTGTAACACAAGCTATTGAATTTCTTTAAAGGAACCGTGTTATGGAATCTTGGGGTGTCACAATTGATCATATTCTCTCCTTAAGAGTTGATCCTTAATATACTGGACAATATGGGATCTCTAGGAGAAGTTTTTTAGACAGTGATTTGTGAGTGTTCAAGTAATCAATGTTTTAACTAGTGAGCAAGCAACCGTAGAAATTCTCCTTTATTCCTTCTCAGGAATATAATTCCCAAGAACCTAGTTTTGGATTTATATTTTCATTCAATGTATTTATGGGACATGGGAACCATGAGGATCGGTTTACAACTGCTTAGGGAGTCTAATATCACATTATTATTCAGTACCCCTTTCAGCAGTAACAATATTTTCCTCTGAGACAGTCTCAACAATAAGGATCTCTGGTGATTGTGCAGTTATAGGGATCATTTGAAGTTATAAGATGTAAACCTCATGATGTAACCTTTTTAAAAGTTCCAAGGCCAAAGTGAGGTCATGGAGGCTAGAATCAGATAGTAATATGAGCTAGGTGTGATCAGGTTCACATGTTAGAAGTGGCAGAAAAGGCATATCCTAGAGTTGTTTGAGGTAATATTAGTCTATAATCCACCCTTTTGTGCTTTTTTTGATTTATGAGACACGTACTCCTTTTTTCTCTTTATTTAGTTTATTATTTGGGACTATATGTGGAGATATTTACAGTGTCCCTAGTGTGATCTATGATGATGGGAGGTCTGGCTATTTTTTTATGTCTGATGGGGATATAAGCTAGTAATATTTTAGCACCATTTAGTGGGGGATTGATTTTTACTATAGATATATCCATAAAATTTTATCATTGGGTTGGATTGGTTTTGATACATGAATGCAGTCATTGACTACTTCTAGAGAAGATTTTCTTATGTGTGTGTCTAGCAAGTGTTGTTCATTGGCGAGCGAGGTTATCGAATGGGTGGTTGGTTTGTGGAGCCCATGTTACCTCCATTGGAAGAGATATTAGTGGAAAATCGTATGGATTGTGTTAATAGTGTTATTTATGAGTTCTTTTATGGAACTAACCCTTCAAGATGGCATTGAATTCTAGATATATTTGTAGTCAGGAGCATCCCCAATTTTGATGGATCCCAATATAATGGTTCCTATTGAGTTATGGGAGTTTACTGTGCTGGTGGATGATCTGATGAAAATGGGTTTCATATGACTTAGTTTATCTCCTTGGGGTGTTCCACTATTATTCTATAAGAATTTAGATGGTAGTATGATGTTTTCTATTTACTACCAAAGTTGGAATTAGGTAATGGTCAGGAATAATTATACTCTTCCAATGTTATATAATATTTTTTACCAGTTTAGTGGAGCCAGTTGGTTTTCTAAGATCGATTTTTTATCTTGGATATCATCAAATGATGGTGAAATATTAGGATATCCCAAAGTTATAATTTGGGTGCAGGTACGGGATCTTCAATTTCATGGTTATTTCATTTGGTGTCATGAATGCACTATCCATGTTCATGGGTATCATGAACTCTATACACTTTGATTACCTAGACCATTTTATATTCATGTTCACTGATGATGTCTTGGTATAATTGAAGTTATAATAGGAGAATTTTGAGCATCTCAAAGTTGTGTTGTAGGCCCTTAAACACCATAATCTCTATGTAAAGTCATCCAAGTGACTGTTCACGACACAAGAGGGGTGTTTCTTGGGACATATTTCATCGAATAAGGGTGTGCTTATAGACCCATAAAAGGTCAAGGTAGTTGATTCTTGGGAAGCTCCCAAGAATGTGGTAGAGGTTTGCATTTTTATCATTTTTTTTCTAATATTAGAGTTTTGTGTCTGGTTTATTTCAAATTTCGTCAATACTAACATATTTTACTAGGAAGGAATAGGCCTTATTATAGGCTCATCAGTTTAAGTTGACATTTGGTAACCAAATTGAGAATTCATATGGTGCTCTAGTGATTCAACTAATATAATTGGGGTGTGCTTTTTAATGTTTTCTAAAATTCATACCATTTGGTCATGGGATTCATATTGATTTAATAGATGGAATTGGTCTATTATTTTTTAAGGTATTTTTCACCCCATGAGAATAATTATTCCACCCATTCTCTAGAGAAAGTAACCATCATGTTTGTTCTAATGCTGTGGTGAAATTACCTCATTGATGAGTTCATTATGTTTCCAAATATCATAAGAGACTAAAATATGTTTTCTTTTAGTTTAATCTAAATCGTTCCAATAGAGGTGGATGGAGTTTATTTAGGATTATGAGCTTTAGATCTCTTATATCCCGATAAAGGTGAAGGTTGTTTTTGATGTGTTGAGTTAAAAGACCTAAATGGATGTAGCTCAAGAGTCTATGGATATTTGGAAAGGGATGGAAGAGCTTGTGGTGATGCATATTGATATTGGAAAGAGTATTTTTATGAATGTCCTTATCAGATGATCGTAGAGTATTCCTTGCTGTTGTATGTAGAAGAGTATTAGTGGGGAGACTAAGAGTTGGAGATCAAGTGTGACAATGTTTTCCTTGGTAATGATCCAAATGGATTGTCGTAGGATTGTTAGAACTAGGTGTTATTTGAGGATATATTAGACATTCCATAAGTAATGCACAAGGAATTTTTCCATGAGTTCCACATATCACCTTTATCAGTGTATCCTAGTGTGAAAAAGATGTAACATGGATTTAGGATATATATTTGGTGACCTGGGATGAAGTTGTGAGTGGAGGAGTTCGTGGTGAGGTTTCTTGTTTGTTAGCAAGTGAAAGTGGATCATTATGTTTTATTGGTTTGTTTCAGTCATTTTATGTAATTAATTGGAAAAGGATGACATATTTGTTGATTTCATAATAGGCAACCCCAATCTTAAAGAGGTTGTGTTAAAGTTGGTGATAGTGGTTCTAATTACAATGTTGTCCCATTTTCTAAAGATCTAAGAGTTCATTTTCATGGATTCCTTAGGAATTATGTATTTGTAAAATGTGGAGAGGCTTTATGGTTTATTGACGACCATTTTCCCTAATCTGGATATCCATTTCTCCTCGTGATTATAAAGGATATTTCAATATTATTTTGGCTCCCAGTTACACTTTAGATCTAGTTTCCACCCTCATATAGATGAGAATATGGAGTATATTATCTAGAAATTGGAGGATATGTTGGGATATTTCAACTTGGAATTCGGTTGATCTTGGATAAGGAACTTACCTATAGTTTAATTTTAAAATATATATATATATATATGAATCATCTATTTTCATAGATCCCTTTGATGCATTGTATATATTCCAATGTTATTCTATATTGTGTTTGCAATATGTTGGGGGTTAGTGGTTCATGGTCATAATATGTTTATGAGAAAGATCACAAATATCTGATTAATCTGAGAGGGGATGAGGGAAGTATATGATCATTATAAGTCCTATGTTTATCATAGATGGAGGCACCTAGATTTTAAGGTTTAAGTCCAAGTATTATTTAGATCCTCCCCTTGATGCTGGCATTGGAGGTTTGGAAATAGTAGTAATACATATCCTTGGTTTTTTGGGCCCTTAGAGGTGTTGGGGTGTATTGGGAAGGTGGTGTATTAGTTTTCATTACCACTATGGTTAGAGAGGATTGATGAGGTATTCTATGTGTCATGTCTTCCTCAATATCTTCATGATAACTCTTGCATCATTTACTAGGGAGATTTGGATATCAAGGAAGAAAAAATGTTCATGGAGTGTCCATTATAGATACAATATCATTTAGAAATGTCATTTTGTGGATGAACCATTCCCTTGGAACATATGTGGATGCATTATGTCCTAGAGGAGAGTATTTGGGATCTAGGGAAACTCATGTGTTCCCAGGACCTATATTTGGTTTTGATCATTATTTTTTCTATTTTTATTTGTTTATATGATGTTTGGATATTTATATTTTGTGATATGTGTTGTTTTCTATTTTATGTGTTGTGAGATAATGATTCTATTTTATGAAATTAAGGAAAACCCTATTCCCAACCAAGACGCATTATTACTTGACATGATTAAAACCTAACAGGTGAGTTAGTTCCACTCGAAGCATATAATATCATACCATGTAATATGGGAAACCTTGATTTATGTATATGGGGTAGTACTTGTGTGGGTTATGATAGTGGTTGTTTTGGTCTTTTTAGAGGTTGATAAAGTAATTAAAATTGGTGTGTGGGAAGGAGGTGGTTTTTTGTCAGTGTCTAATGATGTGGTGTTGTTCCAAGTGAGATATAGTGATGTGAAATGTGTAATATGTTTTTTGGGTGCTTTTATTTGATGTTTTTGGATGATATTTACATTGGTGATTAATAAGATCCTTGATAGGTATCTCATGAGGTTGTTATTTAGACCCCTTTTTTCTTCAATATTTTTTTTGTTTCTCAAGGATGAGGATAGTTTAATATTTATCTAATGTAATGGTATATTTCTTCCCGAACAATTATTATGTTGTTTTTGTGGTAGGAAAGTGATTTGAGGATCCCATGAAGGGTTCTGAGGAGATGGATCGGTAATTGTGCCATAGTATACAGATTCATGCCATAAAATAGGGATTTATGGTGTAAGTATGAGGTTTATGGATTTTGTAGATTCTGGTTTACAACATGTGTTTGGTAGAGGACGACCATGTGAAATGGTTTTACACCATAAAAGTGGAACTTATGGTGTAAGTTCATTCTTGAGAAGGTGCCACATTTTTTAGTAATCGTTGAGGTTTCAGGGGGTTTAAACCTAAAATAAGGTTTTATGTCTTGTATTATATGGGTTTGTGGAATTTAAAAAGTAAACATGTAGTTTACTATGTAAATTGGTTGATTTACATAGTGTATAATGAAAAGTCTCATCCAAATTCTACCATTTTTCCTTCACTTATATCAATTTGAGGAAAACCCCTAGGTGATTTTGGGATACCTTCCAACCCGTATTTTCTCGCCATGATCCTTGGGTTCTGAAGTTTTCTCATTGGTGATCCAACGTAATTTATTCTCCCACCCCCATTGTTTTATTTTTTGTTCTTATTTATGGTTTCACTGCAGTATTGTTTTTTTGGTCTGGGGTGAGTTTAGTGTGAATATTTTATAACATTGTGATATAGTTCAGGGTGATCTATGGATTCTGTGTGTGTTTTTCAGGATGTTTCTTCATTGTCTTATGGTGTGCAGTGATTTGTAAAATATAATATTAATTAGGTGATCCTCGTTATCAGTTTTTTACATTCTATGTGTATGGATTTAATGATTTTTATTTCCTTAAGGTGGATAGTACGGGTCAATGTAAATAAAAAAAGTCATTGTCATAAATAAAATCGATGGGTATGGGGGATCTATCACATGCTTTAAAATTTTATATAATTTCGTGATGGTACTTTTCATGCTTATTCCAATACTGAAAATAATATATTTTAGGATCCTCTTTTGATGTAGATAATATTTTTTGATACCCTTTCTATGTTGTTGTTTCAGCACACCCCAAGTAATTGGATATTGAAAATATATTTCACTAATACTTTTTCCCCATAAAAAATAGATTTGTGTGATAATAAACATGATAAATAGAGAAGTAATGTGAAAAAAACTCTGAATAATTTTTGAATCCAAAGTACATTGTTGTTGTGTGAGTTTGTGATTGTTTTTTTTTCATTGTGTTGTTCAAAATTTTTTGCAGTGATGGTGGTGATTAAATGAGTTTAGTAGTGTGTGGAGTTGTGATGTTGTTGATTACCCACTAAATGAGGCTAATATGAATTGTTAATATACATAATATTAATGTTCTTTTTTATTCATAAACACCATTTTAGTGCATTTTACACTTTGAACATCATTTCACATTATGATTGTAATACCTTCTTAAAATGCACTATTTTGTGGTACATTTTTGAACATCATTTAAAGTACCCAATGATTCATCTGATTTTAAGGAATTTAATTATACATATTTTAATTTGATATTTTTTTAAATTGATCTACACTTAAATATGAACATTTTTTATTCAGGTATCAGTGGAGAATTCATGGAGGATGATGGAGATATTTGGAAATGAAAGGAAGCAATTCTGGAGAAGGCAGATTGGACATCAGCCCACTGATGAGACTGTGGGGCCCAACATACAGGCCCAATTAATCCCATATATCTTGGGATTCTATAAGACATGTATAGGAACAACTCACTCTTCAGGAGTTAATGCTAATTCGGCCTCCATGTTGGTCATTTAAGCGGCCCAAGTTAGAGATAAAATTCTGGGCCAGATTCTGCGGCCCAGAAACACAGTCCACTAATTTGATCATATCTCTGAATCCAAAACTCAAAATGGAGCCAACTTTTACAGGAGGTTAGAAGATATCAGGAGCTCCATTTTCTTCTTCTATGGACCACCCTGATTCGGACTTCTAGAAGGTCTTCCAGACACGTCTGTTCGGTGAAGCAAAGCTGGCTGCCACCTCGGGTCAAATGTGGAAAAGTTCAAATTCCACAAGATTTCCACCACCTATGGCCTACCAAAATTAATTGAGATGCTTTGTACTGTTGTAGGCTCAACCCAAGGCTCCCAAAATCATTATTTAAGGCAGTGGTGGTGAAGGAGTTAAAGATCTTGGATGCTTTGTTCAATTGTAATGTTATGCTGCATTTTTGTTGCCTCAAATTTGTCTTTCACATGTAAGTTGTTCAATTCACTTTATTTTCTTAATAAAAGTTCTTCTTCTACTCTTATTATGTTGTTCTTCATATCACTTTGATACCGTTGGATCAAGGTGTGAATTTATTCACACCAACCCTTGTGAAATTATTCACACAACGGTGGAGTGATCATTTTATTTTTGTTGTTTTCTTTACTTCTCCATTTCCTCCCTCATGAGTCTACTTTCCGCTTCCATTGAAACCATGGGATCAATGGAGGGATAACCCACTTATGGGTTGATACAAGGGAGTATAAAGGGGATTTATTGGATGTTATTTATCACCTAATTAATGTATAATCACTTCTTTAATTGGGATTTTTATTTGATGATTTTTAAACTTCATCGTCCTTGTTGAATTTAAGGTCACACACTTCAAGTACTAATACGATCCTTTACCTTGAAGTGCTCAAAAAATTGATCCTTCAAGTGTATAGGTGATTATAATTAGAGGGTGTAGGCATTAAATCAATAAGTTATGATGTTGTTTTATCTCCTTAAATGAACCCATCTCTAATTTAAGAAATTGAAATCATTAAATAAGAAATATGTCCAATCCACCCCGAGCGATAACCTAGGATCAACTCATTCTTTTAAATTTAATTCACTTAAATCAATTAGAGATCTTCAAAACCCATCTAAAATCAACCCAAAGTTGGCCACTTCATAGCCAAAAACAGTCCTTAGAATGTGCGTGTCTATAGGTTACTTCTTGGGTCTCTGTGGATTCGATAACCCAAGCTAAACTACAAGGACCGTCTTGCCTTCTTCTCTTGGGTAAATTTGAGCGAGAATCAAATTTTGGCGCCGTTTCCGGGGACCTAAGTAAGTTATCTTAGACACTATCATTATTTTTCTTCATCCCACTTCTCTCATCTCATCTCCAATTTCATTCCTATGGAAAACCCTTTTGAACAAATCCAAACATGGGGAACCTCTCCCTACTTTGATCACTCAACCCCATGTACGATGTACAATGACCATCCTAATTCCTACTTGTGGGGTCATCAACAACCTACTGAACCACAATGTTTTTATTCATATGATCCACAATACATTCCAACATATTATGAGTTCCAATCCCAACATGGCCAATCTGAACATCCTCCTATGGAATTCAAACAACATAGTTATCCTCCTGGAATAGACCATTTGTCTCAACCACTTATCCATCCTTATCCACATCCATTACTTGAAAAACTATGTCAACAAATGGAGATAATGAATTTTGAGGTTTCATCATTGAGGTTAGAACTACAAAGCATTAAAAATTGTGAGGAACCCATCCCTACACAAACTGTCCCTTCCATAACCTTATGTGAAGTGTCTAGTTTCACACAAACCCCACATGAATTTATTGAAGAACCAACCTTTGGATTTGGGATAGATTAAGAGGATAAAGGAAATTTTGAAGGGACTTTAAATCAGGAGGAAATTAACTTTTTGAATTCAAAAGAGGAGAATTTGACATCATGGATTGAGTCTCCTAAGTATAACTCCGTTGATGAATTTCCAAAAACACCAACCTTTGAACCATTGGGAGAAATCATAATCTTTGAGTCCATATCCACTCAAAACACTGATCTTTTCAATTTTTTGGTTGAATATTCTATTCAAAAGGAACCAATTTTGTTGAGAAATTTGGAAAATGAAACTGAGTTGGATTCAAAATATCAACTTGTGTCTAAATGTCCTATCCAAACCGAGCCCAAAATTATTGTCCTTCCCTCCTCACTAAATAATACCTTAATAAGGTATAATAATGAACTTTCAATTGAAACTCATTCTTCTCTTGAAACCAAAAAAGTTGTAATGGTCATTTGTGTCTTAGGAAAGACTACAGAGGAAACTGGATCAACCATTTTTGATATTCCTTGGATTTTACCACTCATTTTAGAACATAGGTTTTCACACAACAAAAATTATAAAAAAAAAGAATCAATCTCAATCTAGTGGACATGGAGAAATATGGGGTCCTTAAAATGTTAAAAATTGGTATTGGATAAGTTGGGGAGTTCAAGTCGAGCTAACGACATTAAACAAAGCGCTGCATGGGAGGCAACCCATGGTTTTTAAGTTTCCTATAATTTTGTTGTTTTAATAAAATTTATATTTTAATTAATAATTTTTATATTAAAAAAAATATAGACTATTGACATGTTCTTCTATTATGAGTATGGATGGGTATGAAAGAGGAGCACCATATTCATCTGTGTCATGTGGTGTGATCCTTGAGTAATACCTTACCCAGAAATTTAAAAAGAAGACAATGTATCATCAGTTTATTTTATTTTATATATATACTTATATTCTACTTATATATATATATACTATTTTTTTTTGTTTTTATTTCCTTTTTCCACTAAGGGAACTCTGCAAGCGACATGGATATCAAAGGACTAAATTGGAGCAGTAAGAACTTCAGCTTCAACCACCAGGTGATTTCATTCCATGAACCTCATTTTCAATTTCCTTTTTGAACTTTCATTCTCTACCTCTACCCCTTCTAAATTTTCTTTTCTTCAAACACTGGGGACAGTGTTGTTTTATGTTGGGGGGGAGATAAAATAAAAAACTGATTTTGTGTCAAAAAAAAATTGAATGATTTGAATAAAAATGTGTAAATGGAAGGAAAAATTCCTTTAACTTTGAAAATGGTAATACACATTGCACAATATGAAACTGAATATCAAACAATTTAGCATACCCTGATTCTGATTTCAATCCTTGTATAATTTTATGAGCATTGATTTTGGAAAGTTTGGTTGTCCAATGTGATATTTCATCGTTTATATTTTCATCCAAATAAAAAAAAGATCACAATGAACGTCCCTTGGATAGTGGGGTATTAGTTTGAGTTCATGAGGTCCCCTAAATAAATAGCATAGGTTTGGTGATCATTTTAGTTTAATATGATTATTCAAAAAAATTAAAATTATTATAAAAAAAATGCGCATAGAGCAATGAAATGACCTAATGTGTGGCTTTCGGAACTTGGGGATCGTGACTCCATAGTTGTCTGGCCCAGAGTTAGTAATTTTATCTCTATTTTTGGTAATTTGAATTTGTTTTTGACTGAGTTAACTCGAGATGATGCCCGAGTATGTGGGCTTCACTTGGTTCCCTAAGGTCATTGAGCCTGAGAGTAATCGGCAAAGTCTCGCTATAGGGGTTGACTCTTTTGAGTGCAACTTCAATTACCATGGCAAAATTGAAAAAAAAAACAAAAACAAACAAAAACAAAAAAATTATACAAAAAAAAAATGAATAATCATCTTAATATTGAAATGTGATTCCACCTAGGGCTTCCATAATTTCTCCCTTTAATAAAGATGAACCCCCGTGACTATTGTGATGCACAACACATCCTCATACGTAATTGATATTGGATGAAATATGGAAATGAATTTGAACAAAGGAATGGGCTTGGGATTGGGATCTGCTTATGAAACTATCTTGTATTAAAATATTTTTATGGGTTTCATGATTGTTTGGTATAAGTTTTTTTGGTGATCATTGTGTATTAAAATGTTTTTGGAAAAGGGAATTCGAATTTCATATTGTTGAGATATATTTTGCTCGGGACTAGCAAAACTCAAGTTGGGGGGTGTGATTAGCCACTAAATGAGGATAATATTCATTTTTAATATACATAATATTAATGTTATTTGTTATTAATAAACACCATTTTAGTGAATTTTACACTTTGAACATTATTTCACATTATGATTGTAATACCTTCTTAAAATGCACTATTATGTGGTACATTTTTGAACATCATTTAAAGTATCCAATGATTCATCTGATTTTAAGGAATATAATTTTACATATTTTAATTTGATATTTTTGGAAATTGATCTAAACTTAAATATTAACATGTCTGATTCAGGGATCAGTGGATATTTCATGGAGGATGATGGAGATATTTTGAAATGAAAGGAAGCAATTCTGGAGAAGGCAGATTGGACATCATCCCACTGATGAGACTGTGGGGCCCAACATATAGGCCCAATTAATCCCAAATTTCTTTTGATGATAGAAGACATGTATAGGAACAAATCCCTCTTCAGGAGGTAATGCTAATTCGGCCTCCATGTTGGCCATTTAGGCGGCCCAAGTTAGATATAAAATTCTGGGCCAGATTCTGCGGCCCAGACAAACAGTCCACTAATTTGATCATATCTCTGAATCCACAACTCCAAATGGGGCCACATTTTACAGGCGGTTAGAAGACATCCGGAGATCCATTTCCTTATTCTATGTCCCATCCTTATTCAGACTTATAGAAGGTCTTCCAGACGCGTCTGTTCGGTGAAGGAAAGCTGACTGCCACCTCGGGTCAAATGTGGAAAAGTTCAAATTCCACAAGCTTTCCACCACCTATGACCTACCAAAATTAATTGAGATGATTTTTACTGTTGTAGGATCGACCCAAGGCTCCAAAAATTCCTATTTAAGGCAATGGTGGTAAAGGAGTTAAAGATCTTGGATGCTTTGTTCAATTGTAATGTTATGCTGCATTTTTGTTGCCTCAAATTTGTCTTTCACATGTAAGTTGTTCAATTCACTTTAGTTTCTTAATAAAAGTTCTTCTTCTACTCTTATTATGTTGTTCTTCATATCACTTTGATACCGTTGGATCAAGGTGTGAATTTATTCACACCAACCCTTGTGAAATTATTCACACAACGGTGGAGTGGTCATTTTATTTTTGTTGTTTTCTTTACTTCTCCATTTCCTCCCTCATGAGTCTACTTTTCGCTTCCATTGAAACCATGGGATCAATGGAGGGATATCCCACTTATGGTTTGATCCAAGGGAGTAGAAAGGGGATATATTGGATGTTATTTATCACCTAATTAATGTATAATCACTTCTTTAATTGGGATTTTTATTTGATGATTTTTAAACTCCATCGTCCTTGTTGAACATAAGGCCACACACTTCATGTACTAATACGATCCTTTACCTTGAAGTGCTCAAAACATTGATCCTTCAAGTGTATAGGTGATTAGTATTAGAGGGTGTAGGCATTAAACCAGTAAGTTGTGATGTTGTTTTATCTCCTTAAATGAACCCATCTCAAATTTAAGAAATTGAAATCATTAAAAAGGAAATATGTCCAATCCACCCCGAGCGATAACCTAGGATCAACTCATTATTTTAAATTTAATGCACTTAAATAAATTAGATAACTTCAAAACCCATCTAAAATCAACCCAAAGTTGGACACTTCATAGCCAAAAACAGTCCTTAGAATGTGCGTGTCTATAGGTTACTTCTTAGGTTTCTGTGGATTCGATAACCCAAGCTAAACTACAAGGACCGTATTACCTTCTTCTCTTGGGTAAATTTGAGCGAGAATCAGTTGTGGTTAGTTGGCATGGATGTGACATCAGAAATTTTTTATTGTGGTGAGAAGTGGAGTGATGCATGGTGGTGGTGATGTTTGGTGGAGTATTATTTTGGGGTTGAGATGTGTGATGGTTGTGGAATATAGTGCTTGTGGTTCATGAGGGTGGTGGGTTTGGGTGTATGAGATGGGTAGTTGTTGTTGTTAAATGGTTTTATTGATGTGTTGTGACAATGATAGTTGATGTGATATAGGTGACTTGTTATGAAGTGTGGTTTTGTTACTTACCCTATTATCAATGGGATAATTTGTAAGGAGATAAATAATTATGCATGGGTGGGAAATTTATGTGTGGTGATTGGATAAATGAAATGAATAATGACTAGTTTATACAGTGTGAAATATAATGGAATAATGACTAGTCGTGCTCCCAAACTGTGTGACCTATAAAAATTCACCAAAAATCACCCTTTTCACCCCAAAAACATCAAACTCAAGGGAATAAAAAATCTAGAAAACATACACCACAAAAGGATCCACTTGGAGTGTTACAAGCTCTTTTTCTAGGCCACCTTCTACTCATACCTTCCCACAAAACATTGGAAATTCCAAAACCCAACAAAACATTCAAGACTCAAAATTTAAATTAATAACACCAGAAACACCATATTTAAACCCAGAACACCTGAAACTCAAGAGAAAAACTAATAACCAAAAAATAATTTGAAACAAAGGATGGAAATGAAAATATGGGTGTGGTAGTGGAATCAGTTTCTTTATATAATATGTGGTGTGCTAATTCTTGACACTAGAACAAGATGTAATATGTTGTGAGGGTGGGGTGGGTAGGGATGTGTCCTGACCCATATCATAGATGGATCAGGTGTCTTCAGTTGAGTTTTGAGGTGATGTGGTAATGATGTGAAATGTATGGAAGGGATGGTATCATGAGGAATTCTATTTTGGGGCATGAGAGTGGAAAATCAATGGGGAAGTGGTTGAGAGAAACCTTTGTTTTTGTTCTTGATCACATATTACTATATTGGATGCATGATTTCGTAAGAGATCAATTGTGAGGATGGGTTTGGTCAGTTGACCTATTTAGGTTATTTTTTGTTTTTTTGTTTGTTCACTATCACATTAGTATGTTGTTTTCACAGACTTGTCCTTTTGGTACATAAATATTTATAGATTTATTGTATCGATTTTCCTTGATCATACATTTTGGGGTAATTTTGGGTTTATTTATATATTTTTTGCCAATTTTTTTGTTGGTTTATTATCCTCTCTCTTGATCCTATTTTTATATTAGTGGATAATAACTCCTATATGTGATATTTTTATACCCTCGGTGCTTGTTTCCAACTTGGGACCTACTAAAGGTAGGGATTGTAGGTTCTGGGCGCAGCGGAAGCGCGTTGGTGGGTTTTGCCCAAATTTAAAATTAGCGTTAAATAACATTCAAACTGAGATCCGTCGTGATATAAAACATAAGATCTTCAGAATAGAACGAAGAATGAAAAACAAAAGAGGGAATCCCAAAACCATAGAGATAGGATCATCATATGTTAGTTATAATTAATTTAATTAATTCACAAGAATTACCTTGGTGGAATTCTTTCTTCGTTGATCTCTCTGGTCACGATCTTGTGATTCGTCGTTGAGTCGTAGAATCCAAGTGTATGATTCCTCTAGCAGTGATCCACACATGTTCCACATATCTCCGGACGTCGTTGAAGGGATCTCTGGGTGCTAGCGTGGAAGAACATTCGCTTGCGATGTCTGCCTTCGATCGCCTTGGTCTCTCAGTCTTGAGGGCGTTCTTGGAGGAAGGAGTTCTTTCGGCCTTGACCGAACTCTTCAGAATTGTTGTGCACAACGATTCTGTTGTGAAAAGGTGTTGGGGTTGTGAGGATATTTATAATCAGGTTTGAGGTTATAGAGTTATGACAATAAATAAACATGTTACGCGTTTTATTTATTTCATTAACTCTTATTGAAAAACCCCCATGTCAAATTATTAATTCCTTTACATGTTCCCATGATGATTATAATAAATATCATTTAATAAAACAATATTATATCATCAAAATCCA
The DNA here is from genome assembly GCA_963277665.1 of Viscum album. NCBI lineage: Eukaryota > Viridiplantae > Streptophyta > Magnoliopsida > Santalales > Viscaceae > Viscum > Viscum album. The sequence continues at coordinate 685,672,513 of OY728119.1, read as the reverse complement.
AACTGGAAAAACTACATGGTGTGTAATCATTACTACATGGTGTGTACTCGTTTTTCCATAAAACTACAAGGCGTGTATATTTAATATACACGGCATGTACTTTTATTTTCCACTTTACTTTAAGTCCTCCACCACATTTATTAGTCCTTGAGTAATGGCTATTTATTTCTTAAATAAATGTAACTGTATTACTCGCTAATAAATGTATTATTTCACCCATAATATATTCTCTCGAATAACTAGTGTCGAAATAAATTCAATCAGGCATCTATAATATTTATTAAACAACAGTCGGGAATAATATTTCTTTAACTTGTTAAATTAATATTTAACTGAGATACATGGACATACTTAGTGTGTGACCCTCTAGGCCCCTTTCTCAGTGGCATTAGGCAGAGCCTGCCTAAAGTCCAAGGTTAGCGCCTAGAAACACGCCAAGGCACCCATAGAGAAGGAAGTTAATGTCGCAATGACGTGTCACGTCATACGAATGCTTACCATGTAGTATAATCCCTTTGCCTCGATATCTCTAATCAAGTGGGTTGCATGCTAGTGCCATCAACCCATGTGCTCGATTATTCTTTCTTTAAATTTCTGAAATTGAATTCGCCCATACTTTACCAAGGCCATGGATTTATTTAGGCTATATCAATTCCATTAAAGGGCCTAAGATATCTACTTCTATTATGGAATAGAAGGTACAAATCCTTTCTCGAATTATCTATTAATGTAGTATTACTCGTGACTCACCCAATGTATCCTACCTCGCTACGAATAGTGTGTTGTAACAGTTTTTGTAAATACATCTAAGTGCGCGAGTCGTAATACCCATTAATAATAATCTTAAAGTCTAAAGACCAATACACACATCCACATATAGGAACACCCAATGACAATATGAAATTTGGATTTCCTACTGGCGGGTCTCGTTCTCATAATATCCTCCTAGATATTACCAAGCATGCACACCATGAGAAGGTGCCTCAATGTTTTATGAGTCCTCACACCTAATGGCCTGTATTATTTGTGTCCCTCAAATAACATCATCTAGCCATAGAAAATATTTTTCAAGAACGGTGTTATGACACTTCCGGGTTCCCATCATAACAGGGATCCGCTATGACCCTTTAATGCAACAATTGTCTTTAGAACATTATCACATGCATCGTCACGCAGAAGAACAATCAAGATGCAATAAGGCTTTTATTAATGAATATCATACAAAGTATTTGGTTCTAGGCCACCAACTCTACTAGGGATAAGGGGTCATTATCTCTCTTCCTTCATTGTTATGTCTCTAGGGGGAGGGGTTATGAAAGAAACTCCATTTAAGTTATAATAACCTTGATTTTCTATTAAAATAAACATTTTTAAACATTCAAACTAACTTTTATTCGTTAGGTATGAACTTTTACCCACCTGTACTCTCAATGAAGCCTCAAATCCTAGACATCATATTCCCTAGTACATCTATTCACACCATTTTGAGTAAATATGATAAAAATTTACTGAAATAATTAATATAGTCTGAATATATCCAATTATAATTATTAAATGAATTCAAATTTTATACTAATCCTTATAGGATATCTTTAGTATTCATCAATTCAACATCACACTCAATCAAATTGTGTGTGTTTTTTTGAATTTGGAGTGTCAATACCTTTTTATTGAAAGAAAAATAAAGTTAAAAACCACTTTTAATAGTAATGGGTTAAGAGGGAACCCAAAACAAGAAAGAAAAAATCCATAAGAAAAAAGAAATAAAAGTCCAATACAGGTTCTTGAATGTCCAAAGGGAAGTAAACACCATACAAAGCATCAGTTAATGACACATCCCCCCCCAGCAAATGAAATTGAGAAAATATTCAAGATGAAGTTTCTCCTCCCATTCCAAGAGGTTGAATCTTGCAAAAAACTTTAGAGTAGCTGAGAAGAACATCATGGAGAAAAATAGACCAGAGTAGAAAAAAAGCGCATCACGAATCCAAATCACATCAGAGGAACCAAAGAAGTGCATCACAATGCCAAATCACATCAGTGCAAAAAATAATCACATCACAAATCCAAAATTATAGGAAAAATGTGGAAGAGAACCCATCCCACCCACAAAAAAGTGGAGGAATGGTGAAATGGAAGGTTCCATCACACCTACCTCACCATCGAGCCACCCACCCGACATAGTATCAAAGGTCACCATAATCCCAACCAGATGCACCATAAAATAGACCAAAAATTGTATAAAATGACATAGTATGGTGTTTATACATCCATTAACAAATTTATAGTTGAAAGATGAGTGTCATCACACCCATACAAGTTTTAGGGATTCCCACCTAGAAAAACCTGCAAGAAGTTTCACCACAAAAAATGCAAAGAGAAAAAATAAATTACAGAAAACTACACCACTAAAAAAAGAAACGAACAGTACCAAAAAATAGTGTGGAATCTAAAAAATTACATCCTAAAACAAGAACACCTAAAACATTTTCTATATTCTCGATCTTACATCAACCAGGACACAACCATCACAAGCGAGAAAAATCCCACCAACTGACCAGAATTGGATTAATATTCCTAAGATGGAAGAAACTGAGAAACCACTGATATAACATGGATCTAAATACCACACACCCCCACCTATCCTCCAGGAACCATTGCTCAATGGAATCTAAGAATTCCCAGAAACCTTCATAGTTATAAGAGGAATTCCAAAAAATATTCCTAAATAAACATTCCGCTGTTGAGAAAATGAACCGCAAACACAAAAAACGCAAGTTGATCCATTCTAGGGATGCCCATATATGAAGCCAGATACAAGGATTAGGGAAGGATTGATAGTCCACTGCTCAACTAAAAATCCACTGTCACCTAAATGAATCCAGATAGAGACCATGAAAATCTAAAATCTTTAAACCCCACAAAATATCCTAGATATGATCAGATCTAAGAGCTCATAACACATTGGGTCTGAAAATCATGCCCCGGTGGATGGAAAAATTGAGTATGAGAAATTATTATAAGAATCTGTAATAATAAGGAAGTGAGAAAACACCCTTGAAGCACCCTGAATGAAGATAAACCCATGGAGACTAATGAAACGATAGAGAATGAATGGGATTGCTAAAATTTATGTAGGCCAATGAGAGAAACCCTAGGGGAGGGTGTTCACGCAGTAGGGAGAATGAAAATCCATCTAGGTCAAAGTAGATGATATTTTATAAATATTAAATATTCAATCACATCGAGTACATGATTAGAGACTAAATATTATTTGGTTATATTTCATCTAAATCATTTTAAACCTCAACTGAATCATTTTCTACTTCTCATTAGAATATGGGTTGATTTTTTAACAACTTCAATAATTTTTTACTCTAGAAGTTTTTTCTCTAAAAAATATATTTTCTATTTTATTAATAATGATTAATATGTTTTTTAATAGTTTATGAATTTTCTTATACTAATATTATACATTAAATGTGACTAATAACAAAGTAATGTTTTATGATAATGATGATGATTAAATTTATCTAATATATTATAACATCCCGCCTTTTTATCACATAAACATTCATTACATTATACAAAACTGAGGATATTTAAGGTTTAGTGTCTTGGAAACTAGGAACTTATTATGTGAGACCAAAAAACATTCTTCTTAAACACTTGAGAGGCTTATTCATTGGTTCATCCTATGTTTATTACAGCATCTCATAACCTGGGAGCATACATCAAAGGAAATGGTGAGCAGAAGGCCCAGTAAGGGAAACAAGGGAAACATTTTACATGAGAACTTGAGACACTCAAAAGTCATGAAAAATAAATTTAAGGAATGAGAAAGAGATCATGAGGCATATCATAACAAAAATAACGTGTTTAATAACTTGAAGATGTGGCTAAAACATTTAACATAGACAGTCATTTCCATTTCACCAAGGTCCATCCCCAAGGTGTCATTAAATATTACCAAGTTTATTCACCAAGGCGTCGTTAAAAATGGTCATCTCTAGAGATTAAGTCTTTACCCAATGCATTGGGGCACTATCAGGGTGCACCCTTAAATTTTTCTTTATTATCATGTGATCCACATATATCATCATCAAAAACTTCATAAATAACCCATATATCATAAAAGAAATGGGTTTCCTTTCTTAATCATAACATTATCAAAACTGCTTTAAAGACATAATCTTTATGTCACTTTAAACCCACCAAAAAAGGAAAACGGGTTTCATGTATGTAAATCCCAAAATTTAAATTATAAAATTTTGATATATATGTGAATACCCCTATAGAAGAAAGAGATTTGAATATTCACTTAATAAAGCAAAATAATTTGAGAAAAAGAGAGAGGCATTTTGAGACGAAAATTCTACAGCATAACGGCTATGTTATAGGGTTTCAAAAAATATTTAAAATAGAGGGGACATGGGTCATGAACTCAGAAATGATCCGTAAAACAGTATAGGGACAGAATATAAAGGATATAAGAACATGGTAATGAAATTTTAAAGACATACCATATGAAATGAAAAACATGGAAGGAAGACAAAAATAAAATTTCTCTTATGAAAATTCGGCAGCCTAATGACGTCACTTAAAACTTCAAAAGGGGAATTAACGATATCAAATAGGGTATCTCATAATATGAACATAAAATATCAGTTTGATAGATATAGATATCATACCCAAATATAATAAAAATGAACTTGAAATACTTGACATGAAAATAGATCTTGAAAACGAGAAGGGTGAAAGAATCCCTTAAAAATTCGGCAGCCTAACGGCGTCACTTAAAACATCAAAAAATGAATTGACGAGATAAAATAGGGTCTCTCATTATATGATCATAAAATATCAGTATGATAGATATAGAGATCATACCACAACATAATAAAAAGGAACTTGAAAGACTTGACATTAAAATAGAACATGAAAATGAGAAGGGTGAAAGAATCCCTTAAAAATTCGGCAGCCAAACGACGCCACTTAAACATTCTTAAAACGAATTGATGAGTGAAAAAGGGGGTATCTCATTATATGAACATGAAAAGGACAGTATTATTAATATAAAAGAACATCCTCCAACATAAGAACATGGATAATGAAAGATATGACATAAAAGAGAGTACTTAGAAAGAAAGAGAGAGGTAGGATCCCTTACCTTAAACGTAACTCTTAAAACTCAATGGTTGGGACCTTGAGGGCTTGGGGGAACCTTGGGAGGACTCCTTGGGAGGTAAGGAGACCAGAACTTCGTTGAGGATGATTTTGGAGTCGAATGGATGACAGTATGTCTTGGTATTTATATGGAAAGTGAGGGGACAAGGCATTAATGTCCAAGGGACACCTCATTGGTGGTATTGGCAAAACCATGGGCTTGCCCATGGTATTTGCCCATGGTATTGGCCACTTGGAACACCTCATACAATAATTAATCCCCTTTAGTCGACCATCCCTTAAAATATCTCATGACATCATCATGATGCAGTCATGATGTCATTAAACATACTGAAACCCTAAAACTGTATTTTTACTATTCACTGAAAATTCAAATTTTTTCGAAAACTCCCAAAATTTCACCTTAACCAAATATCAATTCTCTGATTTCAAAAATGAACTCCATTTTATAAAAATAATTTTCTAAATATTTTTAATTTAATTTTTAAATAAATACACTATTCACTGAAAATTCATTTTTTTCAGAAAAATCTCCAAAAATTACCTTAACATAATATCGATGCTCTGAGTTCAAAAATAAAGTCCATTTTATAAAAATAATTTTCTAAATATTTTTAATTTAATTTTAAATTAAAAAACACTCTTCACCCGAAAAAACTAGTACTTGATTAATAATTTATGAAACTGTTATTTAACCATTTTATTGAATCACATTACATAATCAAGGTGCCTAAATTATATTAATACTTTCTTTAAGTGATATTACTAAACCATTTGGTCACATTACTAATCCTAAGCATAAAATCACTATTCATAATTTACTATTCATCAAAAATTAAGTTGATCTTATTATACTCTAAATTTCGTGATGAACATAAATGCAGAAGACCATTTTTTGAAAATCATTACACAAAATTAATTATTTAAGGTTTACATAAATATTTTCAAATATCCTTTTTCTAGAATTCATCAAAAAATATGCATACTATATTTATCCGGACAATTGAAAATTCACAACTTCATCATTAGAAGAAATCACAATTTTTATTTAAGTCAAAGGATTACACAAGGCAGTTACTGTCTCCTTACATAGCCCCTTATAACCCCAGCATAGGACCTAAGTGTAAGGTGTGTTATGGTGAGAGAATCTGAGGGCGGCTCGGACAACATTCCACGAGTAGTAATCTCTATTAGTTTGAACTTCTCACAAAGGCGATTTCGTTCTTGCTTCACACAATGATGTTCGGCTTGGGTTTGGTCCAGAGAAAAGCCCAGTGGTGCTACCTTCTTTTCGTGTTCCATTATATGGGCTTCGATTGGCCCGAGACTACTGGATGAGGCCATCGAATCTTCTTTTTATATTAATTAACCAAGATCACCTGTATTTAGAGACAATAATCGAAACGTTTAGTTTCCAGCAGTCATATTGACCAATGGTCATATAACAGTCGAACCCCAACAGTCTCATTTTGATTATACTCATGTTATCCAATGAAACAGTTTTGTTTAGTATCAAATAAAATAACACAAAAAATTAGGAAACAAGATTTATTCAAAATTTTGGGTCGTTACAATATTCCCCCCTTAAGAAATTTCATCCTCACAATTTTTAAAATTGGTCTTGGAAATTTCACTGAAATTCCCACATCGGAAAAAGAGTTAGTAACAGTATTACTTTAAAAGAAAGAAAGGGAAGTACAAAGGTCACCCCATTTAACCCATACTAGGATTCCATGTAGGAAAACATGGATATAGAAGAAAAAACAAAGGGTCATGTTCTGAGGGAGAGTGATAGAAAACATTATTAGGAGAAAGTTAACAACAAGAAAATCACAAACTTATCATGGGTAAAATGGTATTTCACTTCCCAGTAAGAAACGTTAATAGAAAATGTTTCTGTTTTACATTAATTTTAATATTTTTGAGAAATTCATTTACCATATAGAATAAAAACACAAGGAAATATATTTACCTTCAAATACAATTTCACCCTTTGATAAGTTTCTACCAAAACTAATCTTTTCTCCAAACGATGAGCATTCAAAAACATTTGGTCGCATAAAAAGCACAAGAATCATATTCTAGAGAATCACATAATCCATAAAATATTAACTATCTATTTCTTTTATCTTTAAACATTATCCAAAAAACAGAAAGGGTTAGATAAAACAACTCTTCAAAAAGAAAGAACCCCATAGGACGGGAAACTACTTTTAAATCTTCAAAACTCCATGGTACTACCCAAAGTTCATCATAGACCATTCCATAAATAACTATCCTTAAAAGTCCTCAAAATAAACCAAACTAAGATTGAAACCCAAATACAAGAAGGATTTGATAACATAGTCTTCCAAGATAAACTTTGTCATTCATCTCCAAACAACATCAACCACTCTTAACGTCTTACAACAAAAGTAACCAACCTAATCACATTTTCTCCAAGATAGGTTAATCATTTCCATAAGTAACCTAAATTACCATAAGTTCACCTTAAATTCATCTATTCTTCAAAATATAATTCAACCTTTATTCCTCATAGAAAATACTATAGTAATCTATTTACCTTGATCATATAGGGTTCCCAAAATAGTGAACGTCTTCTAAAATAATAATCATCTTTTAATCCCCTAATCACCTTTTTTAAGAAGAACAGATTCACTACATCAACATGTGGTACATAACAATAGATGTTTTCATTAATGATATAAAACCATCTTAGGTATTGACTCGATGTTCTTAGAAAACATTAAAGATATTCTCATAGAGCACGAACTAAAATACAACATGACATAGATAATTATTGCAAAGAAGTTGCATATACTTTTGTCATCATGATCCATCTCAGCATAGGACTTGCATTGTTCCCTTATCCTTGAATATTGTTGATTCTCATCATGCTTCTCATCCCTTCCAAGAGAGAATTTCCTTGAATAATGTCCAGCTTCTCCACATTTACGATAATGAATAGTATAAGGTACATTAGATCGAACCTTATCTCTTTTCATCACATTATCCGTTTTTTTAAAGAAATTAGCTACTTTATGCCCTATCTTCCCACACTTAAAGAATCTCACGGTTCCTTTGTGACATTCTCCTTGGTGCCTCTTCCCACACTTTTTGCAAAAAAGAAATTGGGTATTCTTTCCCTTATCAACTTTATCAGATGAACATCCCTGATACTTCATCTTCTTCTTACTTGAATAATTTGGGCATTCAACTATGTACCAATTATTAATTGTGATTTTTGATAGTTGGTTTGGCATAATCAAAATATGTTCAACTTCATCTCTCGTCATCTCTGTCATATTAATAGGGAAATCATCACATTTCCTATCACCTTGGTTGTTGGGACATGTTCTTCCATTTCTCTCCATTAACTAAGAAAATAAAGTATAATTAGGGTCTTAAATACTTATCCAATAATCATGAAAAGGAAACTTTAAGAATAAAAGGATAATATTGTAGAAGAAAAGTATATCCTAACATGTGATCCCCTAAGTTCCAATCTAGGTTATCCATGATTATATATTCTTATGTGAATCTTTATTTTATCTTTGTTCCTTTAATAATGCTTCATACTAAGCTTAAGAATTTACCAAAGCATATCCCCACGGAGTGTCGTAACCAAGAGTGCAACAAGGCCCATTGTCGTGTACCAGTTCCCATTCAAGTATAGCTCAAAGCGGTGTTTTTGGGTTTTACCACTATGTACATCTGTGCCAGATCCACCTCTACCTGCTCGTATCCAGACAGAGATGTATTTTCTTGGCAACCCCTTACTCAATACTCACCAAAATATGAGGAATATTTCATATATTTAAACTTTTCTATAGGGTTCTTCCTAGAGTTTTCATATACTAATTTCCACAAATAACTAAACCGTACTTTGATACCAACTATAACATCCCGCCTTTTTATCACATAAACTTTCATTAAATTATACAAAACTGAGGATCTTTAATGTTTAGTGTCTTGGAAACCAGGAACTTATTACATGAGACAAAAAAACATTCTTCTTAAACACGTGAGAGGATTATTAATTTTTTCATCCTAATTTCATTATAGCATCTCATAACCTCGGAGCATACATCAAAGGAAAGGGTGAGTAGAAGGCCCAGTAAGGGAAATAAGGGAAACATTTTACTTGAGAACTTGAGACACATCAAAAGTCATGAAAAATAAATTTAAGGCGTGAGAAAGATATCATGAGGAATATCATAATAAAAATAACGTGTTTCATAACTTGAAGATGTGGCTACAACATTTAACATAGAAAATCATTTTTGTTTCCCCAAGGTCCATCCCCAAGGTGTCATTAAAAATTACCTAGGTTATTCACCAAGGCGTCGTTAAAAATGGTCATCTCTAGAGATTAAGTCTTTACCCAATGCATTGGAGCGCTATCAGGGTGCACCCTTAAATTTGTCTTTATTATCATGTGATCCACATATATCATCATCAAACATTTCATAAATAACCCATATAGCATAAAATAAATGGGTTTCCTTTCATAATTATAATGTTTTAAACACTGCTTTAAAGACATGATCTTTATGTCACTTTAAACCCACAGAAAAAGGAAAATGGGTTTCATGTATGTAAATACCAGAATTTAAAATATAATATTTTGATATATATGTGAATACCCCTATAGAAGAAATATCTTTGAGTATTCAATTAATAAAACAAAAGAATTTGATAAAAAGAGAGGGGCATTTTGAGACGAAAATTCTGCAGCATAACGACTATGTTATAGGGTTTTAGAAAATATTGAAAAGAGAGGGGACATGGGTCACAAACTCATAAATGATCCATAAAACAGTATAGGGACATAATATAAAGGATATAAGAACATGGTAATGAAATTTAAAAGACATACCTTATGAAATAAAAAACATAGAAGGAAGACAAAAATAAGATTTCTCTTATGAAAATTCGACAGCCTAACGACGTCTCTTAAAACATCAAAAAGGGAATTGACGAGATCATATAGGGTCTCTAATCATATGAATATAAAATATCAGTATTATATATATAGAGATAATACCCCAACATAATAAAAAGGAACTTGAAAGACTTGACATGAAAATAGATCTTGAAAACGAGAAGGGTGAAAGAATCCCTTAAAAATTCCGCAGCCAAACGACGTCACTTAAAACTTCAAAAAATGAATTGACAAGATCAAATAGGGTCTCTCATCATATGATCATAAAATATCAGTATGATAGATATAGAGATCATACCCCAACATAATAAAAAGTAACTTGAAAGACTTGACATTAAAATAGAACATGAAAATGAGAAGGGTGAAAGAATCCCTTAAAAATTCGGCAGCCTAACGGTGCCGCTTAAACATTCTTAAAACGAATTGATGAGAGAAAGAGGGGGTATATCATTATATGAACATGATAAGGACAGTAGGATAAATATAAAAGAACATCCTAAAACATAATAACATGGATCATAAAAGATATGACATAAAAGAGAGTACTTGGAAGGAAAGAGAGGTAGGATCCCTTACCTTAAACGTAACTCTTAAAACTCAAAGGTTGGGACCTTGAGGGCTTGGGGGAACCTTGGGAGGACTCCTTGGGAGGTAATAAGACCATAACTTCTTTGAGGATGATTTTTTAGTCGAATGGATGAGAGGATGGCTTGGTATTTATAGGGAAAGTGAGGGGACAAGGCATTAATGGCCAAGGGACACCTCATTGGTGGTATTGGCAAAACCATGGGCTTGCCCATTGTAATTGCCCATGGTATTGGCCACTTGGAACACCTCATGCAATACTTAATCTCATTTATTTTACCATCCCTTAAAATATCTCATGACATCATCATGATGTAGTCATGATGTCATTAAACATACCAAAACCCTAAAACTGTATTTTTACTATTCACTGAAAATTCAACTTTTTTCAAAAACTCCCAAAATTTCATCTTAACCAAATATCAATGCTCTGATTTTAAAAATTAACTCCATTTTATAAAAATAATTTTCTAAATATTTTTAATTTAATTTTTAAATAAATACACTATTCACCGAAAATTCATTTTTTTCAGAAAAATCCCCAAAAATTACCTTAACATAATATCGATGCTCTGAGTTCAAAAATAAAGTCCATTTTATAAAAATAATTTTCGAAATATTTTTAATTTAATATTTAATTAAAAAAAACTTTTCACCCGAAAAAAACTAATACTTGATTAATAATTTATGAAACCGTTATTTAACCATTTTATTTAATCACATTACTTAATCAAGGTTCCTAAATTATATTAATACTTTCTTTAAGTGATATTACTAATCCATTTGGTCACATTACTAATCCTGAGCATAAAATCACTATTCATAATTTACTATTCATCAAAAAATATGTTGATCTTATTAGACTCAAAATTTCATACTGAACATAATTGTAGAAGACCATTTTTCGAAATTCATTACACAAAATTAATTATTTAAGGTTTACATAAATATTTTTAAATATCCTTTTTCTAGAATTCACCAAAATATATGCATGCTATATTTATCCAGACATTTGAAAATTCACAACTTCATCATAAGAATAAATCACAATTTTTATTTAAGTTAAAGGATTACACAAGGCAGTTATGGTCTCCTTACATAGCCCCTTATAACCCCAGCATAGGACCTATGTGTAAGGTGTGCTATGGTGAGAGAATCTAAGGGCGGCTCGGCCAGCATTGCACGAGTAGTAATCTCTATTAGTTTGAACTTCTCGCGAAGGAGATTCCGTTCTATCTTCACATGATGAAGTTCGGCTTGGGTTTAGTCCAGAGCAAAGCCCAGTGGTGCTACCTTCTTCCCATGTTCTGTTAGATGGGCTTCGATTGGCCCGAGACTACTAGATGAGGCCATTGAATCATCTTTCTATATTAATTAACCAAGATCACTTGTATTTAGAGACAATAATCGAAACGTTTAGTTTCCAGCAGTAATATTGACCAACAGTCATATAGCAGTCGAAACCCAACGGTCTCATTTTGATTACACTCATGTTATCCAGTGAAACAGTTTTGTTGAGTATCAAATAAAATAACAAACAAAATTAGGAAACAATATTTAATCAAAATTTTGAGTCATTACATGTATAATATTTTACTAGATAAGTATCATGTTTTAAAATTATTTAATAAATACATATATAAAATTTTCTCCCCCTAAAATGATGGGCCCCTTATAAATCCATCATATGCATCATTGGGATAAGATCCAAATTCCATCATGAATTACAATGATTATGCCTTTAAATAAGCCATTACTATTTCAGTTAGCCCATAATTTAAGTCATATAATATATATATCTTGGATAGATGAGTGGAAAAAATTTTACCCTAATAAACCATATAGATTTACTCCACAAATTTCCTTTTGAATCTTAAAGATTGGGAATTTCTAGATACGTTTAACCCAAATCATATGCCAAAAATATAGTGTGTAATTTTTAGGTTCACCTAATTACTTTATTTCCATTTATATGATAATTCAACATTACCAAACTTTGTTATGATCTACTTGGTTAAAATATAAATGTCTTTACAAGTTTCTTCTTTTAAAGGAATCCAAGACTTAGTATTTTTTAATAATATCTCATCTCACCATAATATTTCATGTTACTCCTAGAACATGTATACATGATTATAATGATTTATTTTGGAATATTATTTCATCCACGAAATCCATATCACCAAACCATATTGATGTATCACTCTTTACACAACTCATAGCTTGTGTTACTAACCCAAATTAAAATCTAACAGTATTCATACTTTTCTAAATACATCGCATGCATAGTGTAAATAGAAATCATTCTTGTAATGGATTATAATCATATGAAATCAACAATACCCATAATATTAATCTTGTATAAATAGATAAGTTACCCCATTTTTCTTGATAAGGAATTAATCACTAGGATAGTGAGTAGTCTAAACAAGAATCAATCTACCCAAGATCACATTACTTAATAGATACCTCAATTCCATCACAATTATAACACCTAATATGTTTAATCTATTATATCCATTAAAATCAAGATCATAACAAAATAAAATTAATATTCAGCGTAGAAGAAAACTAAATTAATTACCATAAAGTGTAAAATAAATTTAATAAATTAACAATTCATTCATTTAAACATGAGATAACCATATATGATCCACTCATAAAAATATAAATTATAAAATATTTATAAATTAGACATGCATTATAGATGTGGGAAATCAAAACACCTTGAATGGGTGAATTAAGGTGTCTCCTATTTCAAGATTTTCTTTTAATAGATTATCTCCCTTGTGGATATTGTTCTTATATTGGAAAGATTAGTGTGATTAAACTTTCAATCAATTACTTTCTCACACAACCTAAACAAGTCTCAAGCGCGGATGTGTAAATGTAAATCATGCATAGTATATATATATTTTACTTGGTTTATATCAAAGGGATAATACAATGATCATGTATCGATGGGGTGTCAATGTACTAGACGATAAAAATTCTCACTATAGTTTTTATAAAACGTTTAAAAATATATATTATTGATCCTAGGGTCATTCCCTGTTTTTTCCTCCATGTACTAATTTTATTAAGGATTTTTCAATTTATAGACATTAGGGTGCCACTTAGGTGGTGTCGTTGTCACGTACATAACCTATTTTAGGGTTATTTTAAATTTATTTTCCACTCATGATTTGTTTTGGTGGTTTCCAAAGGTTTTATTGAGAATAGGTGAGTTTTCATGAATTGGGCCAAACTGCGAGCCCAATTCCAGATTTAAAAATAAATTTTGTTTCATTTATAACTTTTTCAATTTTTAATATTTTTGACTCATTCCAACTCCTAATTGTTCTCCCCTGATATATTAACCCCACAGTTAAATTTGGGGCCTTTATAAATCCATAATCTTGGTGGATATGGGTTTTTAGTTAGGGAATTGGGCCTGCCCGAAAGCCCATTTTCTGCATTAAAAATAAATTTTAATTATTTAATATCTCTTTCAATATTTGCGTGTTTGCGGTGATTCTAAGCCTCATATGCGTCCATTACACCCAGACTCTCCCCCAGCCTCTTTACCCCCCTCTTTGGAGCTCTTAGGAGCGCTATTTAGGGACGCACATCTTAGGGTTTCTAAAATCGGGCAGATTTGATGAGGTATGTTCATACAATCATAACTCTCTAAATTCATACTATTTTCCCTCCATTACAATTCCTAAATGACCTAATAATTCTTGTGAGAACATCCCTTGAGTTTTGGACGTTTTCAATTTCAGATACTGGTGTTTTGGGGAGATTCATTCTAGATTTCTCAAGTAAGTTTGTCCATTTCTTTTCTCCTTTCAAATTGATTAGGGTTTCATTCTATTTTTTTTAGGGTTTACTCCCTTTTTATTGAAGTGAAAAATTACCAGTGGATAGGGGTTCGAACATAAGGTTTAACCTTGGGTTTTCTTGCACCAATTTTCTATTTTAGGTTTGATCTACACTTCTTGAGGTGCGGCGGTGGTGCGTTTGTGTTTTCGCACAAAGGATTCAATGGTTTCATTTGATTTGGTAGGTGATTCCAATGTTGATGCAATATTTGTGTATTATCTTGATGTATTTATCATATTTTCAAATTTATATAATTTTATTATTGCTGAAAAAAATTGGTTCTAATGATGTTTCCATTGCAATTGAATTTAAAATGCCAATTTGGTGTGAAATTGGGGGTTTTCCGAAGAAGTGTTTTGTTTGTTTATTTGGGGATGCCCTATAAATACTTAGTTGTTTTTATGGATCTGTAATAAGGCATAAAATACTGTTTATAATGTTTATCCCCTTTGGTAATTGCTGCAAAAAATGGGTTTTAATTGTGTTTGTAAAGAAAGTGATGTTTTGGTTCCACTTTTGTGTGAAAATGAAGGTTTTACAAAGATAACACTTCTTGTTTAACATAAGGATGCCCAAAAATTGATTTGTTGTTTTAATTGATATTTATTGGGCTGCCTTTACTGTTTTGGTAACTTACAATTGTGAACATCATGTACAAGTGGGTTTCTTAAGGGGTTTTGTGTGCAAAACTACACGAGATTTTGTGAAATTGATTTATTCAAATTCAAAGAGTTTGTTGTGTGTTTTAAGTGGTATAAAATGAGATAGCTACTATATTTGGTGTATGTGACCAGTAGTGGTGTTTTACATTAAAATGGATGTGTGTTAAATCCTGAAATTGTTTGAGCACAAAGGGGGAAGCTCGGGTACCTAGGTGGGGCGGATTTGTACTAGTACGGCTAGTGGACCGGATGGGTTTTGTCCCTGTTTCACTTAGAATTTGGATAACGACAACTCTAACTAATCTTTGTGGATGATGATTGGGGACCACTAGGTTATGTGTATGTTCCCTACTAGTGGCTCGTGCACGAGAAAGGATTTTACTATGGTTACATTACACTGAGGTACGAGGTACATGGGGCCTGAGACTATCTAGTGCCTAGGGGTGTTCCCGGTTTTGTTGCTCAGTGGATTTGTGGTATTTGCCCTTGTTTTTGGGTGTATTTGGAATTATAATGTAGTATCTAATATTCCTATTTAAATGTGTTAACATTATGAAAGTTTTATCTTGAAAAATGTTTTCAATTTAAAGTTTCATTTTGTGGAATTTTTCACCGCTTTTAATTGCATATTAAAACTGCTTGCTTTTTCACCTTGTATTGCATGCACCTTGGAATCATAGGGTGTTATCCTATTGGGCTTAGGCTCACACCCTACTTACACCCCTTGGGTGTAAGTAGACCTTTTTTTTACCCAAGTAAAGGAAACGCTAAGGGTGATGGCGGTTCAGGGTGTTAGTCCTCGTCCTTGGGGCGGAGTAGTGGAGACGACTTGGGGGTGATGACCCCTTGTCATGTGGAGTCCATGGGGCTCTTTTGTTTCTGTTCCATTGTGTATTTGGACCTTTTGTATTGAATCTAAACCTATGTATTCCGTTCTGGTTTTTGTTTAAACATCATTTGGTATAAATTTTCAGATTCAGTTTATTGATTGTTTTTTATGGTTTATGACTTCATATTCGGGTAAATCGTTCCCAAACCTAAATAAATGATACCCGGGCACTTGTTCCAGCCCGTGGGGATAGGGAACGCCCTTCGGGTCATGTCACGGGCTGGGTTTGGTGCCGTTTTGGGCGGCGACCAGATTTGGTTCGTGACAAAATGGTATCAGAGAAGGTTCTGGTTAACTCTTTGGGTCACGTTATTTGGGGAACAGTCGGGATAGTATAAAGTTAAGATTGTTGGGACTTAGTAGTTCGGTTATGGGTAGTGTTCCTGATCACCACACCTCATGACAGGATTCAAGTCGCCATGGGAAGTCGGGATTTATCTAATTCCTTTGGTTTTCTTGGTTTGATGATGATTAGGGGAAATGAAAAGAGAGTTGGGTTAATGGTCTCAGTGAGCTCGCAGGGCCTGGCAAGCCATGTGAAGCTGGGGATATTCCCTAAAACACTCTCTGTGATAGTGAAGTGATTGGAATATGGATGCCAACCATATTTCCAAGTCACCCATTGAAACTAGTTTCCTCTCGGATTGTTTTGTGCTTTAGTTTTGAAATCCTGGCACTTTGGTTTTCTGGTGACTTGGTTTTAATAAGCGTAAAGTTTTTATGAAATGATTTTCAAATAAAGAGGGAATGGTTTGGTTTATGAAATTGAGGAATTGAATTTTCAGAATTGTTTTGAAATGTAAAATGGTGTGCTTACACTTCTTTTGAAAGAAGGAACTATATTAAAGTTGTGTTTGAAAAGTGTTTCCAATAGAGTTTTCTAAATAATAAAACGGTGTTTTAATGGGATGATATGTTTTGATATTGATATGAATATCTTTAATGTGGGTTCTTTTCCAAATTGTTGTGTCTTTATGAAATGTTTTTTAAGATGTGAATTGGGATTTTGATCTCATTGTTAGCAGTTTTGAGAAAAAGGTTGGGTTGGTTGAGCATTTTGTTTTTGAAAAGTGGAAGGAATTTTTGTTTTACCCTTTGGTATTTCCATGAGTGACCACATGCATGGGGTTATATGGGATGATGGATGGTTGATGGAATGACTGGATGAGTGCTGGGATGGTTATGAGGAGGGTGCCCGGTGTGACACAAAAACATGCATGTGTGAGGCCCATGGGGTACCATTGGTGGATACGCTTACTGCAAAACCGTTTGTTTTCAAAGAAATGGTTTTAAAGAAAAACATGATGTATTGATGAATAGTTTGGTATAGTTTTTATTATGGGTTTTTGATAATGTTGATGTTGTGGGATGTTTTGAGTCCAAGAACCCCTCCTGTTTGAACTGTGTTTTGGGTTTGTGTTTGGTCGGTGAGCTGTGTTGTAGGGACGATTAGTGGTCTCTTCTGAAAAATGTTTTGGGATTCCTTTACGGTGGTTCCCTTCATGTGTTTGGATCTGGTTTGAGGCATGTTTTGACTAATGGACCAGCTTGGTTGGGTCCTTGGGTTCTCTCATTGGATAAGGTATGCCCCAATTAAGAGTTAATGCACAGCTGAAGTGCAATCCATATTGTTTCGCCATTTGAAAATCCTCCAGTTGATCAATATAAGGAATATTTTATCGATCATTGTTGATTGTGTCTACACCCATTCATTTCGTTGATTTTTTGATCCTCTTGTAGTGGTAAAGTTATTGTGGAAGGTTGAAAGAAACCTTAGTTTCTAAAGTTTCATGATTCGTCGAAGGTGGAAGTGTTCTTTGGTTGTAAGTGTGGATGAGTGTCTCGATGGTGTCTAAGAGGACCTTTGGGTTCTTCAAAGTTTCTTTGATGCATTAATTCATGTTAAGCCACCGGTGTGGGAAATATGGTCACGATAGGATATTGTGGCCACTTTCTATAATTGTGTGTTGTTTGAGTATGTTGTATAAGGTCCCTCTCCATGAATTGTTTATATCAGTCGCAATGGTCATGTTCGGTGATGCCTTATGATGTCATGTGCTCGATTGACCATAGAGGTGAATGTCGTGAAATCCTATGAGAGTCCCTATTATGTTGTGAGAATTTCTCCCTTGGAAAAACATCATAATCTTCCATTTTAGACGAAGGTGAGTGTTGGTGTTCTTTACTTCTATTGTTTCTCACCTAAAGAAACAAGGTGTGATGTGTGTGTATCTTCTTAGCCCTTGTTTCTGTGAAATATCGGGATCGGTTAAAGTGAGTTTGGAATGTGTTATGTCTGGAAAACTTATCTGGGATTGCGTTGTAGTTGTTGGTTTAATTGAAAGAATAATTATCGTTCATGGGGTTTCCAAAGCCTAACTGTGAGGCCGAAGATGCTTCAATCATTTGAGCTCCAGCCATAGGTCTCGGAGAGAAGCTGGCGCGTAGTCAGGGGAAACTCCAGTGTCATTTAAACCCTTGTATAAAGTCATTTCCTTAGTATGAAAGTTAGGAAGATTTTAAACCTATAGTGTTATAATCATTCTTCTGTTGTCCATGTTCGGTGGAAATAGGTGGAGGGTTATGTGCCCATGTCATCACCCAATGTTATTCCCTCCCCCTTTTGGTTTTCTACACTGTTTATGAACACATTTTTCACTTGGATAATAGTGACCATGCCCCAGAAAACCATGCAGAAAGAAGTATCCCAACTATTAGTGTATGGCTTCCCAAACCATGCAAACTAACTATGTGGTCGCCCCAACTCTTTAAATTTTGGGGTCTTTCTTTACCGGCTAGTGCTGGTTGGTTAAGATGATTTGTTCTTATGGTGGGGAGACCCACTATGAGTCTTATATAATTTATTTTGTAAATTTATAATGGAAGTATATCCTTTGTACCGGTGAGTCCATTTAGTCCTCCCCTGTTAGTCTCTTGATTATGTCTCAAAAAAATATTGGTTGTCTCTTATGGTGGGGAGCGTATTTGTGTCCCCCCCGTACCAGTAACTTAGATTTTTCCATGGTCTTGGCTTGGTGTAGATAGTCTCGTTCAGATATATCTAGCTACCAACATCATTCTTGAGTAAACATTGGGACTAGAGAGAACCCAATGGTTTAGTTAAAGTAAGGTAAGTGTAACCTTATTCAAAGTTGTTGTTCGTTTGGGTGAATTGCTTGAGTATTGTTCGGATTGTGTTTGAGGAGTTTTTATTTGGGATAAATCCTGAATGTTCTTGATGGTTTTAGGAAAGTGGTGTAAGTTTGATTTGTGAGAGTATTCCTTCCTTCATTGATCACTGGAGGTGTTTTGACCTTTGGGGGTGAAACCTGGCAAGGGTGTACCTATTGGTTTCTCAGTTGGGTTTGGTTATTGCTTTGACCTTGCTGTGACTTTCCGGGGTGGAAAGTTTTCAAGGTGGGGAGAATTGTCACGTACGTAACCTATTTTAGGGTTATTTTGAATTTATTTTCCACTCATGATTTGTTTTGGTGGTTTCCAAAGGTTTTATTGAGAATAGGTGAGTTTTCATGAATTGGGCCAAACTGCGAGCCCAATTCCAGATTTAAAAATAAATTTTGTTTCATTTATAACTTTTCCAATTTTTAATATTTTTGACTCATTACAACTCCTAATTGTTCTCCCCTGATATATTAACCCCAAATTTAAATTTGGGGCCTTTATAAATCCATAATCTTGGTGGATATGAGTTTTTAGTTAGGGAATTGGGCCTGCCCGAAAGCCCATTTTCTGCATTAAAAATAAATTTTAATTCTTTAATATCTCTTTCAATATTTGCGTGTTTTCGGTGATTCCAAGCCTCATATGCGGCCATTACACCCAGCCTCTTTACCCCCCTATTTGGAGCTCTTAGGAGCGCGATTTAGGGACGCACATCTTAGGGTTTCTAAAATCGGGCAGATTTGATGAGGTATGTTCATTCAATCATAACTCTCTCAATTCATACTCTTTTCCCTCCATTACAATTCCTAAATGACCTAATAATTCTTTTGAGAACAACCCCTGAGTTTTGGCCGTTTTCAATTTCAGATACTGCTGTTTTGGGGAGATTCATTCTAGATTTCTCAAGTAAGTTTGTCCATTTCTTTTCTCCTTTCAAATTGATTAGGGTTTCATTCTATTTTTTTAGGGTTTACTCCCTCTTTATTGAAGTGAAAAATGACCAGTGGGTAGGGGTTCGAACATAAGGTTTAACCTTGGGTTTTATTGCACAAATTTTCTAATTTAGGTTTGATCTACCCTTCTTGAGGTGTGGCGGTGGTGCGTTTGTGTTTTCGCACAAAGGATTCAATGGTTTCATTTGATTTGGTACGTGATTCCAATGTTGATGCAATATTTGTGTATTAGCATGCTGTATTTATCATATTTTCAAATTTATATAATTTTATTATTGCTGAAAAAAATTGGTTCTAATGATGTTTCCATTGCAATTGAATTTAAAATGCCAATTTGGTGTGAAATTGGGGGTTTTCCAAAGAAGTGTTTTGTTTGTTTATTTGGGGATGCCCTATAAATACTTAGTTGTTTTTATGGATCTGTAATAAGGCATAAAATACTGTTTATAATGTTTATCCCCTTTTTTAATTGCTGCAAAAAATGGGCTTTAATTGTGTTTGTAAAGAAAGTGATGTTTTGGTTCCACTTTTGTGTGAAAATGAAGGTTTTACAAAGATAACACTTTTTGTTTAACATAAGGATGCCCAAAAATTGATTTGTTGTTTTAATTGATATTTATTGGGCCGCTTTTACTGTTTTGGTAACTTACAATTGTGAACATCATGTACAAGTGGGTTTCTTAAGGGGTTTTGTGTGCAAAACTACACGAGATTTTGTGAAATTGATTTATTCAAATTCAAAGAGTTTGTTGTGTGTTTTAAGTGGTATAAAATGATATAGCTACTGTATTTGGTGTATGTGACCAGTAGTGGTGTTTTACATTAAAATGGATGTGTGTTAAATCCTGAAATTGTTTGAGCACAAAGGGGGAAGCCCGGGTACCTAGGTGGGGCGGATTTGTACTAGTACGGCTAGTGGACCGGATGGGTTTTGTCCCTGTTTCACTTAGCATTTGGATAACGAAAACTCTAACTAAACTTTGTGGATGATGATTAGGGACCACTAGGTTATGGGTATGTTCCCTACTAGTGGCTCGTGCACGAGAAAGGATTTTACTATGGTTACATTACACTGAGGTATGAGGTACATGGGGCCTGAGACTATCTAGTGCCTAGGGGTGTTCCCGGTTTTGTTGCTCAGTGGATTTCTCGTATTTTCCCTTGTTTTTGGGTGTCTTTGGAATTATAATGCAGTATATAATATTCCTATTTAAATGTGTTAACATTCTGAAAGTTTTATCTTGAAAAATGTTTTCAATTTAAAGTTTCATTTTGTGGAATTTTTCACCGCTTTTAATTGCATATTAAAACTGCTTGCTTTTTCAACTTGTATTGCATGCACCTTGGAATCATAGGGTGGTATCCTATTGGGCTTAGGCTCACACCCTAATTACACCCCTTGGGTGTAAGTAGACCTTTTTTTGACCCAGGTAAAGGAAAGGCTAAGGGTGATGGCGGTTCAGGGTGTTAGTCCTCATCCTTGGGACGGAGTAGTGGAGACGACTTGGGGGTGATGACCCCTTGTCATGTGGAGTCCATGGGGCTGTTTTGTTTTTGTTCCATTGTGTCTTTAGACCTTTTGTATTGAATATAAACCTATGTATTCCATTCTGGTTTTTGTTTAAACATCATTTGGTATAAATTTTCAGATTCAGTTTATTGATTGTTTTTTTTATGGTTTATGACTTCATATTCGGGTAAATCGTTCCCAAACCTAAATAAATGATACCCGGGCACTTGTGCCAGCCCGTGGGGATAGGGAATGCCCTTCTGGTCATGTCACGGGCTGGGTTTGGTGCCGGTTTGGGCGGCGACCATATTTGGTTCGTGACAGGCGTGGTGGTGAAAGAGAGTGGTACAACAATACTGTTCTTTGGGAGGTTTAGGGTTCGAATCTGGGGAGTCCACTTTCAGGGCGAGCCTCTCCCGAGGGATCCACCCGTCTTGCCAGGTCGCTTGGTCTCAACTAGGCGGGAAAAGTGAGGTGCAGCCCAATGTTCTGATGGATTGCTTTGATGAACCATCATCGATCTGGTTGTCACCCTTCGGGACGCAATGCCATCTCGGTTGGCAATGGCTCTTTCCCCGGCTAGGACTCTACCTCAGGTTAGTGAGATCTTCGGGGGGAGGGGGGTTACCATGTGTGGAGGGTTCAAAAATTCCACACATGGGAACTCCCTTATGATAAAAAAAATAGACATTAGGTTCACTCCATGATCACTATATAAATAATTATTCTTATACATCTTTAATTCCAAACATATTATATATTGAAATACTTGTTTGATGCACTCTTCTTCCTCAAATCTGGATAAGACCAATGCCTTAATGTGAGAATTTAATATATGTATTCTATAATATCAAGTAGAAACACTTATTATCTATATTAATATAATTCTAAAATGGAATTATCTTATTTAAATTTGTCATCTTTAAAAATCTAGATACAGAAATGGTACTCTTCCAGGTTCCATTGATCCTTTTTTTCTTGATTGAATTTCATATTTCAATGGAATTCCTCTAAGTATTCTTCTCCCTTCATCTTATCTAAACTAGATATATAAAATATGCTCCACACTTTATTCCCGAAATTCTTCAAGTATTTATATATAAATTCCACACATCCAATCCTTTGAACCAATTGTTGGGATCTATTCTCATTCCTTGTCACCTCTAATAATATAGTTTTCCCACATATTTTAATATAGTCATCATATCCCTCTTAAACCAAATAAACCACCTGATATATCATTCTATATCTTCATTTTAAATTCCAAATGATTTTTTATGTAACTATTATTATCTTCTTCATGAAATTATTTCCTTTATTATAGTTTGTAATCCAATTTTCTTATCCAAATAACAATATGGAATCCTTCTTTATAAGTTTTATTCTTAGCTAATAACTAAATCGACTAAATCTACTAAATATCTAAAATTTAACTCGTTGAAGATCACAATGTGATTCTAATTATATTATTCATTCCTTAAACCTATTTTTCTTGGAAATTCTTCAAGGTAATTTACATATTTAAGTCAAATTATGTTTATGCTTCTAAAATATTGAAAAAATTTATGACTGGATAAATTATCAATCATATATTATGATGGATAACATCTATTACACTTCATTTATGGATAATGAATTATTCTAAAAATGATAAAGGAAATAACCCTTACATATTTCCCTTGTATAAATGACATTTATATATCACAAGGTAGTTAAAAACTTTTCCAATTTAATAACACAATATTTTGGATCCTTTTAATTAATTTTAAATTTTATAGCAGGTATCACACGGAACATCAATGGCACACAACACCGAAATAAAATGATCCAGAACATGTTAGATGATTATTACTAAAAAAAATATAAGAAAAATAAAACCCATATTAAATAAGAGTATATTAATCAATTTAAAATGATTATATTTAGAAGAAAAATAATTAAAATTCTATATGATTGTTTTTTAATAAATTTTTTTTATTGTATTGTGTAATTTACCCTAGTAAATTATATTACCCACCTTTAAAAGATTATAATAATAATATATAGTACTTAAATAAATTATCAAATATTTTAACACTTATTAAATTAAGAATTGTTATGAAATACTATAAAGAATGTACTTAATGTGCAAAAAATTCATTTTTCAATAAAAGAAATGTTTTTTATATATTGTATTTTCATCTAAAAACTATTTTTATAAATATTAAAATTTTAATTTTTTAAAACAAACTGAATTTTTTAATTCATAATGTAAAAAGTATCTTAGGGTGAATTTTTTATATTTTTTTAAAATAGTTTATTTTTATGTAAATAGTAAAAAATGAATTTTTTTCCAAAATTGTAAATTTAATGTATTTATAAACATATGAGAAGTAACTAGAAGTTTATAATACATTTAAATTGACTAAATATTTATTTTAGGCATGAATAAATTTATTTTAAAATGTCATTTAAAACTTATAAAACATCTCTACAACAGTTTAGAATATAAGTAACATTTCATTCTAATTTTTAGTCTTATCTTTTTAATGGTGATATTCAATTTTGGATTAATTTGGAATAAACATACCTCTTAATTTTATAATAAACTAATTTATCTCATGAAATTTGATTACATTGATAAATTTATACTACACATAAATTTTAAGTTAAAACACACTTTTTATAAAAATGATTTTCAGGCCTTTTGAAAGTAAATATTAAAATTAAATTTTATAAACTTTTGAAATTTTATTTAATTAAATTATTATAATAATTTATATCATTATTCTCATATGACTTTATAATTTCAACTTAATTTTTTTCATAAAATTATGATTACTAATATTAAAGTTAATAATCATGAGAATAGTAAAACTATTATTTTATAAGACTCTTTTGTTAATATTGTGTAATTTTTATTTAAAAAAATAAAGTATTATATTATTAAAAATGAATTTAAAGTAATTTTTAAACCAATATATAAATATATTATCACTCAATTAATTTTTTATCTATAATAAATAATATTAAGAATACTTAATCGTGAAAACAATATTTTTCTACAACAGAGTTTTTCTATATATAAAATGCTTTAATTTAAAAATTAATTCTTTTATTATTTAGAATTTGAATTAAATTAAATTGATATTAAATTTAGGTTCATAACACCCATATTTTCTAACATGGTTTATTTTATATTTTTAATAAAATATGAGTTACTTGGGTAAGAACAATTAACCCAACAAAAAAGGTAAAAGTTACGATATAAGGTTAAATGAATTCCATCATGTTTAAAACATGTTTAGAAATAATTTTTTCGGTATTTATAGATAAAATATTCCCAAAAAATCCAATTTTTTGAAATTTTTGAGTCTTAATCACTCGAATAGTGTAATGATATCCTTGAAAAGTTAGAGGTACTCAGAAAAGTTCAATTTTCTTCACTTTTAAAAGGGGGAAATTACACCCCTTAATGTCACACACATCCCTTATAATTTATTATTGAAACTACTAAATTTTAATCCTCATAAAAACCACCACTAAATTTAATTATCCTTTTTTAACAAAATTTATCTTAAACCCTTCATTTCAAAGGAGACTTTCAGGAGAATGTTTAAGGTCCCAAAGTGAGTATTAATTCATCCTTATCGTTTTCTTATTATTTTTCCCTTAAAAACTATGATAACCATATTTATATAAAAAAATAGAAATAAGTATTGTAATGAAGTGTTATTATGAAAATTTAACAACCATAATGTATACTTTTTCAACCACTTATAAAAAAAGAATGTCGATCGTGGGTTGTGCGCACTATCTCTTCCATGAAGTAACATTTTTCATTTTTTCATCTTGATTAATTATTTATCAAACCCACTTAAAATATTATTAAAAACCTCAAAAACATATAAATAATATCATTATTCTTATTTTATGTCAAAATAAACAATTTCTAAATCATACACACCCATAAAATTATAGTGTATGTTCTTGTTTGGGGCGGTCTAACCACTTGAACAATGCTAAAAAACATTATCATGGATGACTATGGGAACTTAAATAATATAGTTATTATAATTTAATAAAAAAATAATTATTTATTTTTTTATTTAAAGGTAAAATTAAATATTTAACATTGAATTAAACTATCATCTTTGATAGAAAAAAATACTAAAATAAGCTGACACTGATTCCATTTTTGCACAAACATAAAAAATCATACAATGAAAAAATCAAATATGATAATAAATAATTATTATTAAGATGAATATATATGAATAAGGTTACAAATAAGTTATCTAATCAACTTAATTTCATTACTCAGTAATTTAGGCACATAAAAAGAACAAATTAGGACCATGGTAAGGGTTTCATCAACAAAATCTTTCATTCATTGGGTTATAGTATTTCTTACTTGAATATAATTCTCATGCTTCATTTTATCCTTCCATTATGTTATTTTATATTTTATTTCATATTTTTGTCTGTGGAAATTAATTATCATCATCAATAACCACTTATTTGATAAAGAATTCTCCAAAATAAAAGTATAATAATAGTAAGAATAACTCTCATTCTTAATAATGAATCTTTTCTTCCTTGAAAATGTTTTTACTATTGAAATTGTTTTTTCTAAAAAAATCCATGTTTTATTTTTATTTCATATTCTTTATATTTTACTTTAAATATTTTATGAAGTAAAATTATTTTAATATTTCTGTAATGTTTTCTTTATAAAAGGGCCTAAAATATTAATAATGACATTTTTGTCCATTATTTACCACTCTGGATTTAATATCTTGATTTATGTTTTTTTGAAAGTTATTTTTATTTGAAAATTTATATAATAAGGTCCCAAAATTCCTTCTCTTTTTAGTTTAGAAAAAATTCAAAATAATTCTGACTTCTTCTTTTATTACAATGTTTAAAATATTTTGGGAAAACTTTTGTATTTTCACTTCTATTATTTTCCAAGGATTATATCTCATGAGGTTATTTTTTTATCACCATATATATTTTATTATGGTATGATTCATTTTGAAAAATTATATTTTTTATATACTATGATTTTTTAACTTCATTTTATGAGATTTTTTTGAAAATTTTTAGAAACCTGTCCTTTTCATGGGTTCTTTAAGATATGATGATGGTTGATTTTAAGTGGCACCTGTATGTATGGATGATGATATGTGTGTTCTTAAATCACCCTCAAATGAATAGTATTGTGTTTATATATCATGATATGTTTAGGAATATACATAATTATTTTTTTCACAATGGTGTGGTATTAATGAGTTTTCCCATATTTTTTGGCATTGATATAATGAGTTTGTTCAGATAGGCATGTGCATAATGAGTTCTTTCATAAATGTGTTCCTTTGATTATGGTGGATCTAAACTCATATGTTTTTTATTAATTTATTAAATATTTTCAAAGTGTATTTCATTTTCATTAAATTCATTGCTTTCAGTTTGCACTGTATTTTTAATGTATTCAATGCTCTTTTTCTGTGATCACAGGTTTTATGAATGTTGATATGTATTTTTAACCATGTCATAACTATTATGATTTCTTCAAAATATTTTAAAAAAAATTCTTTATCCTGTTATATTATTATAATCTACAGTCTCATTTTCTTTTATTTAGATATTTATCCCTTCTTCAGGTTCTCCTGCATGATTATAATCTGATACATTATGATAAGTATTTCCCTTACTCACTCATTTTTTATTTTTTCATTCCCCATGTTTGGAAGATGATTATATCATTTGATATGTATATAAAAGGGTATAAAAGATAATTATTATATTTTATATTTTCAATGTTTTGTAAAATAATATGATTATATAGATAATATCTAAGACACTAAACCTTTTAGTCATCAATTTGTATGACCATTTGTGAGATGTAATATCTAAATCCTGAAATTATTTCATTATTTAACTTAATATTATCTTGGGTCACTTTAGTTGGAAATAATAGAGGGTTTAGTTATTTTTTATATTATTTTATTTATTTAGGGGACTAGTTTATAGAACTATAGTGAAACCCTAAGGGATAAGTATAAGTATATGATAACATCTCGAAATTTCAGTAAAGTGTAGATTGTGTTGTTTTCCTAGAAATAACATATCTATATGGATACTAAAAGTGGATTTCAAATCGACTATAAATGTACCTAAGGGTAGTAACCCTTAAAGGGTTTTATTGGGTATTAACTTTTCATCACTTAATATTAAACTGATAGGCCTAACTACACACATGGTTTTACACTCCTAGGAAATATTCTTTTGTCAATTCACATTCTCGTTACAAACCATTATAAAAGATTTGAAAATATTTAGGATAGAAAACCAAATATAGAATTATTATGTATAAATTTGATTAAATTGTAGATATTCATAAGTTATGGTACATATTAATTGATATGTGCTTTTATGGATAAAGAGTAAGCCAAACATTGAGAGAATATTAGATGATATACCCAAAATGATGAATATATTTGGAATATACTCACCTACGTTACCCAATATGTAACAATTAAAAATTTTGGGGATAAAATTTATTTAAGGGGGTGGAATTTAACGACTTGAGAATTAGGTTCCCATAAATTAAAACTATCTTCGACAACTTTTATCACACGCAACACTGAACACATGAAACACTAAAACAAAATGAGCAGTGACATATAAGATGATTATTATTAATAAAAATATAAGAATAAAAAAGCTCTAGTAAATTAAAGGATACTAATCAATATAGAATTTTTGTATTTAGAATATAAATAATTAATATTAAAAAGGATCATTTCTTTCAAATTACGCCTTTTAAAGTATTGTGTAATTTAACAAAATAAATTAAATTATATGATTTTAAAATATTATTATAATATTATATTATATATACACATGAAAATTAATATTTTAATATTATCTAAATTAGACATTGGTATAAAATATTATTAAAAAATACTTAATGTTCAAAAAGGACATTTTCAATAAAATCATTATTCTTTACATATTATATTTTCATCCAATAGCTAGTTTTATAAATTTTAGATTTATAATTTTTAAAAAATAACATAATTTTTTAAATTTATCATGTTAATATTATATTATGGTGCATTTTTTATTTATTTTTCTAAAATAAATCATTTTTAATTAAATGGTAAAAATACAGTTTTATCAAAAATTGTAAATATTATGACTTTATGAATATATGACCAAGACTTATATGTTTATAAAACCTTTTAAATTATTAAATATTTATTTCAATAATAAAACTATGTATTTTGAAATATTATTTTAAACATAAAAAACATTTTTTCAACATTTTAGAACATATGTAACATTTCATTCTAATTTTCAATCTTTTCTACTAATTAAATATTTTAACAGTAATATTAAGTTTTGTACCTCTTTAGAAGCCACATAAATAGTATTTTTTATAATAATACAATTCATATCATTAAATTAAATTTCAATGATAAATTTATACTACAAAAAAAATTAATTTTAGAGAGATACTTTTTCAAAAAAAAACTATTTTTATGAATTGTGTGTGATAAAATTAATATTTATCGTTATAAACTTTAGAAAATTTATTTGATAATTTTTTTTATAATTTATATAAATATTTTAATTTTATTTAATTATTTTAACCTCATTTTGGGGAATAAAATTTTGACAAATAAGATTAAAAACAATGCCCGGGACAATGGAAAATTTGTTATATTTAAAGAATTGTTTTATTAATATTATGTAAATTTTGTGTAAAAAAATAAATTAATATATTATTATAAATATATCTAATATAAGTTATATAAACCCACATATAAATATATTGTTACCCATTCAATAGTTATTGAATACTAAATAATATTAATAACACTTAATGATTAAAACAACATTTTTCTAAGAGGGAATATTTTATATTTTTATTAAAAAATTAGTAACTTAGATATAAATTAGTTGCCCGGTAAAAAAATGTTAAAGTAATAATATAAGGGTAAATGACTTCCAAAGTGTTTATAAATTATATAGAAATACTTTATTAAGACTTTATAAACCCAAAATAATAAAAACCTCCATTATTAAAAAAAATTGAGTCCTTGAACCCTGAATAGTTTAATAATATAATTCAAAAGTAAAGGGTATTCACAAGAGGACCATTTTCTTCACTTATAAAAGGAGTCACATAGACCCCTTAATTCCATACTCTTACCTACAAATTACATATTTAAAAACTACAATTTTTCTCATCATAGAAACATCTATCATGTTTATTAGCCTCTGGTCACTATAAGTTATCCTAATCCCTTCATTTCGAATGAGACTTTAAAGAGAACGCTCAAGGTTCCAAAGTGGGTATTACTTAATCCTTATCTTTTTTTATTCCCTGCCTCACAAATCTATCCTAAAAATAGTTATATAATTATATAAGTATCATTATTTAACTGAATTTTTATTATATTAATGTAACAACCATTACTTATTCCTTCTCATCCATTTAGAAAAATAAGAAATGTCGATCATGTGTTGTGTGAACTATCACCTCCACTAAGTAACTTTTTAATTTTTCATCTTCATATTAATAATTTATCCAAAACACTTAAAAAATATTTTAACACTTAAAAAACATAAATAATTTCATTATTATATTTTTATGTCAAAATAAACAAGTTCTTAACCAAACTCTCTAATCAAATTATGGTACGTTCATGTTTGACACGGTCTAACCACCTTCTTGAACAATGTTATAAAACTCTATCATGGATGAAAATGAGAACTTAAATAATACAATTATTAAAATTAAATAATAAAATAATAATTTTTTATCATTATGTAAAGGTTATATTTTTTATATAACTTAGTATTAAAATGTAATCTTCAATCACTAAAATGTCCAAAATAAGCCCACATTGATTCCATTTTCACGCATAAATAAGAAAAAATTATATAATAAATAAATAGAATGTGATAATAAATGGTTATTATTAAATAAAATATTTAAAAAAAATCCTAATAATCTATATAATAAACCTTTTTTGATTATTTAGTAAGTCAGTCTTCTTTACGGAATGAATTAGGACCACGGTAAGGGTATCATGACTTAGTTTTAGATTCATTAGGTCATATTCTTTCAATAATGAATATAATTTTCAAGCTTTATTTGATCCTAAAATTACAATAATTTAAAAGTTATTTCCTCTTTTTCTCTAGGTAAAATTCTTTTCACCATCAATAACTACTTATTTGGTAAATATTTTTTCAAAATAAATGTATAATGTGGATAAGAATAAACTACGTTATTTAAAATGAATATTCTCTTCCATTTCCATATTTTTCTTATTGAAAGTGTTTTATTTAGTGAAATACAATAGTCTTTTGAATCTTATATTCTTCATATTTTCCTTTACATATTTTATGAAATTAAATTCTTTCAAAGGTTCTCTGACGTGTCTTTTAAAAAAATATCCTAAAACACTTAATAAAGGAATTTATTTTCATTATTTACCACAACGAATTTATAAACTAGTTTTTTTATTTTAAATTATATTATTTAAAATAATTATAATATATTTTAAAAAAATTATTTTATTTCCATTCTTAAAAAAATAAAATTAATTTTCACATCATCTCTTATAATAAGGTTTAAAAGTTTGTGTAAAAACTTTTGTATTTTTACTAATATTTTTTCTTCAAGATTTATCTCTCATGTAGCGACGTTTTTATCACCCTATATGTTTTATTATGATATGACTACTATTTTAAAATTACATTTTTGATATCCTATTATTTTATAAGTTTATGTTCTATGATGTATTTGAACATTTTAAGAAACCCATTATTTCTCCATGGGTTCTTTAAGATATGATGATGATTTATTTTAAGTGGATCACATGTGATTAGATTATGATGGGTGGGTTCCTATAGCAACCTATAATGAGTTGGTTTAAATTTATATCTCATGGTATATTCATAAATGTACTTAATGAGATTTTTTCATTTCCATGCAGGGATATAATGACTTTGTTAAAATAATAATGGGCACAATGAGTTTTCTCAAAAAGGTTTTCATATGATTATGGTTGTTAAAAATTTATAAGTTCCTTATCAATTTACACCACTTTTCCATGATGCATTTAATTTTCATTAAATTTCTCATTTTCATGTAATTCATTATTTTTAAAGTATTGAACAATCTTATGTCAGACTCACAGGTTTTATGATTATTGAGATATATTTTGAGCTATGTCATTAATATTATTCTTACCTAATGATATTTTTATAACATTCTATTATTATATTATGTTTTATGATTTTCATATAGGGTCACAAGATCTTTTATTAATATAATTTTCACTTCTTTATGTTATCATTTATGTTAATGATTTGATACATTATGATAATTATTTCCCTTTTTGGGTTTTTGATCTCACCCGTTTCTTATGTTTCCATTTCCTATATTATGATTATGATTATGTCATGTAAGGTATATAGAAAATGGTCTATAGGTGCAGGATTATAGATTATTGTTTGCAAGTGTTGTAAAATAAGAGGTTTATATAGATAATGTCCAAGACAATAAACCTTTTTTTCCATGGGTTTAGTTAATTCTAGTGATATATATTATATAAATAATGAAAATAATTTATTATTTATATTTTGTTTAGCATGGGTTTCTTTATCTAATTTCTCATATAGTTTTTGTTAAGTATTTTATATATTTACCATTACATATTCTTTTATAGCTCAGAACATTTCAATTTTCTATCCGAATCCACACTGGTAACCCTTACAGATTCTCAATGGTTACCTTAAATTATTGAACAATTACTTTAACATATAGGTCCATACTAATGGAACCACAGATGTCGTTTATCCCACTCCTAGGTGAACAAGTAAGAATCACTAACACCAAAGCTTGATCCTTTCGGATGTTGTTGACAGAAGACCTTACAAGACAACTGATCCCACTGTAGATGTTCACACAAATAGTGATTCAAGCATTGAACAAAAGTTTTTTCGTCATAGAGGACTCCCAGTGATATCCTTCTCATCGAACGAGGTAACTCTTCTCTCCTCAGATCTATTCTTTATGCTCATTTGAAATTTTATCAAGAGTATGCCAAATTAAAATTACATGGGGAAGTCATGTGAAGCTATTGGATTCTCGGGCTTCAATATAAGTTTATTGAACTCTTCCAACATTGTTCTTCACATTTCCTCAGAAGATGATTATTATAGACTTTGGGCATGAAATTTTTGGTCCTTAAGGGGTTGGTCAATGAAAATTATTAAATGGACCCCATATTTTGATCCTTGCATCGATTCCCCTATCTCCTCGGTCTGGATTGGCTTCACGGGTCAACTGCTTCACCTGTTCAAACAAGTTTCCATTTTTCTAATATCCAGTATTATTGTCAACCCCCTGAAGTTGGATTATGAAATGATAAACCTATCAAGACCTTCAGTTCCAAGGGTTTGAACACATATTGATGCCTCACAAGTCTTGCCTTCTAATATTTGGATTCAAAATAGAAATTATGGTTTTTTTTAAGAAGTGGTCTATCAAAATCTCCCATTTTATTACAGTCTCTACCTTAATATTAGACACTCCTCTATGGATTTTCGCGCTAAGGAAGCTCCCCTTCCGCCTCAAAAAATTACATGGTTTGAAAAGGGAAAACAAAAAATTTTCCTTGATGTGTACTTTGAAACAGCTGTTAATGGTCCTTTTGGGACTCAGTCTTCTTTTGGGAGGCATCAAGATTCTTTTGATATGACGGTTGAGGTCCTAACTCCTACCGTGCACATGAATGGACAATTTCTTCCTCACACAACTATGTTTAAAGAGCCTTCAGATTCGGTAGATGTTGTTCATGGGGATTCACGTTCCACCGATGATTCTCCCACTCGGTTTGGAGAACAAGTGTAATATAGTAAATCACATGACTATAAAACCCCATGATTTCATATTATGTTATTTTCATTAAACTAATAGCTTGTGCTACATGAAACATCGAGTTCGAGCGCACCACGACTTACCAAACTAGCTGTTAAAAAAAGTTATGAATAGTATTAATTGAATTTTGAATTTTATATAATTTATAAAATTTTAGAATATATATTATTTGTTTCTTAGATATAATATAAGAAGAAATTCATTTTTTATATAAAATAAGTATTTTTCAAAAAAAAATGCAATTTTACCACCTTTTAATGGAAAACCCTTTTTAAAACCAATATTTTACACTTTTATATATTCAATTTAATGAAATCAAATTATTCTTTAGAATTAAGAAATAAAAATTTATTTCAAATAAATTTTTGGTACTTTTCTAATAACTTTCATGTTTTGATGAATACTGAAAAATATAAAATTTTAATTGAAATTAACTTTTTTAATCGAAATAATTTAGAGTGTAAAATTATGAATTTTAATGGTTTGGAGGTAAAATTAGATTATATTTTTATCATTTAATACAATGTAGTTCATTTTATGTAATTTCACTTTTAAATTGGATATAAACAAGTGTTAATCTAATAATAGTTATTATCTCTTAAAAACACGCTTTTTGTTTTGACAACGAGAATTAATTTTAAATTAATTTCTACCACTTCTATGTTTTGAATTTAGATAAATTAATTCCATATTTGGGATCAAGAGTTCCAAATTCTTGAAATAGGTAACTTTTATTTTTAGAAATTATGAATAATTACTTCAGTAAATATTTTATTTACCAGGGTTAAAGGGTAAATCCGGTAAATAATGGTAAAAAAATAATATAATAATAATATTAAATTACTCTGACATGTATCTTATTCCTATTGATTGATACAGGTCTGACCATGTCCATCCCTGGATCTATTTTGGGACTCCATGGATCCACTTGATAGTCATACTGATACTTTATATTAATTGATTTAATGTAAAGACAAAAATAACATAAACATATGTCTTTTAGTAAAACAATTTTTACATTGGGTTATATAAGTTATATTTTAGAATATAAATATTAATTATAAATATAAAAATATTTCCTACATAATTGTATTTTATTTATAATTTTTAAACATTAAATAATTAAATTTATTTATGACACAACGATGATGTAGTAATTACATTATTAATTAAAGAATCAAATAAATGGTATTATAAATATTAACATAAATATAATTTCAAAGTTTTTATGACATAATAGAATTTAATAGGTTAATATGACATGTTGGGGTTGATTAAATGTATTTTTTTAAGTAATCAAGTTTTGATGACTTTCAAAAAATCCTAATACTAAATAGTGTCAAAATATACATAAATGAGTTTTTAAAACAAATATTATATTATTGAATTTTATAATTGTCCTAAAAATCTAAGGTTCTTCCAATGAAATTATATGATAATAGGTATATCATTAATTAACCACTTGATGTTACCATGGAATTTTATAGTAATTTTATTAACCAATTATTATAATAAAACAAGAATACATGGTAAAAGTTAAACTATTTAACTAAGAGTTAAATCTAAAAGATAAGGTTAATATAGTGACCCAAACTTGTCTAAAACCTATTGGTTGAGATTGTTTTGGCCCATACCCACCTTATCCTCGAAATAAGTAATTTTTATCCATTAGAAACCAAAATTTATTTTATTATAAAATAATATTTCAATCTTTTCCTAAGGTGCCCCTCACCTCTCTTATAAAAGGGCACTTCCCACTCTCTCAAAATAACACCTCCAAAGCCATTTGGCTCAACAAAAAACTAACCAAATATCCTAAAAATTTCCCTCACATAAACCTATAGGCCTTAGTTTGATCTGAAAACCAACCTAAGGAGAACTTTTTATCAACTCAAAAAGAAACTCTCGAAGAAGAGGTAATAATTTCACCACCCTCTTTCTAGTTCTTTTCTTCTTCCACTTCCTATTTATTTGTTGTTTACATACCAAAATAATAACTCCATTACCTCCTAGATACTTTTATGTTATTATAAATATGGTACAACCATATTCGTTATTCTATCCATCCTATAAATGAAAAATTCACCAAACGTGTGTACGTACGGCTTACCGTCTCCACGTCGTGGTGTAGTTAGTTATTCAAACACTTAATTATTTGGATGGGAATAATAATGAGTATACCTGATTTAAATAATAAATATAACTTGTTAATTATTATCTATATATTATATACCATCCAATTACATACGATTTCCTCATCAATATAATGATATTGTCGATCGTGCATAGGTACGGCCTACCGTTTCCACGAACGCGATGAGATTCATTCCCCATCATAATCATTCAAGAATAATTTTCATTTTATAATTAAGAAAATTTTTAAGATGTTAATATCATTATATATATGAATAAAATATAGCCTATACATAACAAACATGACTTAGGTAACAAAACATGTAAAGGAAAATGAATCAGTTAACTACCAAAACAATGATACTACTGAAATATCATTAACCAAGAAATATTAGAAGATTATATATGATATCATATTTTGGTATTTGGTTCTTGTATAATTTAATAACAATTATTTCACCATTATAAATAAGTTTAACCTATATTATACTAAGTAAAAGTACATGGTAAGGGGTTTTCATCTCACTTCTTATTCTCGTGTGATTCATTCCATATTAACACTATTTCCTTTTGTGTGGTTTATTTTCTACCCATGATTTTATTATTTGTGAAATATAAATTAATTTATGTTTATTTACATATTCATTTTATGATAATTCTTTCATGGGGTGTATGTTTCATAAGTTACCAAATCGATAAGGGAATTTCAATTTTCAATTTCCACTCATTGGGATTTACACATACTTCATTGATTATTTTACTCCATGATTATGTATGAAGTCACTATTAATTTATTTATGTAGTAATTTCCATTCAAATTTGTGTGGATATGGTTTTTATACACATAATCACTCCAATGATAAATTCTCAAGTCATCGATATGAACTTGATAAGGGTAATCTTAACTCAATTTTCATTCATTGAGTTAAACATCCAAGTCATTGGTGTTGTTGTTACAAGAATATGTGTGAATTTCCTATGATTGTTTTACACTGAATATCCAATCATATTTATTGTATCTATATTTTTCACACATATTTATGTCGTTGATTTATCATTAAACTAAAGATATGGTCTTTATAAGGGATTTCATCTCAATTTACATTCTATTGAGACTTCTTTGTTGTTATGCACCAATTCACTTTTATATGGTGTATATAATGTACTTTGACATAGTATATCATGAATAA
Organism: Viscum album; assembly: GCA_963277665.1. Classification (NCBI taxonomy): domain Eukaryota; kingdom Viridiplantae; phylum Streptophyta; class Magnoliopsida; order Santalales; family Viscaceae; genus Viscum; species Viscum album. The sequence continues at coordinate 685,635,468 of OY728119.1, read as the reverse complement.
ATTTATTCTCATGATATTATAAATTTTATATTACCTTAATTATCTGTATTCAAATGTCTCTCTTTTGGTTAGGAATTCTTACTAAAATATCATTTTAAATTTTTAAAGATTTATTCTTCTAAATATTTCTCATTAATGTCAATGTTTTAAAAATGGTTTTAAGGATTTATTTATATTTAAATTAATGTTTTAAAATTAAAATTACTTTTAAAAGTTTCAATGTGTTATGGGACACTTTGATTCAAAAATATATTTTAAAAGGCTTCTTGATAAATAGTGAGACTTTTAAATGTTTTCAACAAAAAGGGGGATATTTCTCTCGAATGATTTTGATGATTATTTTCATCTATGTCAATATCCTTTATTATTATTGATTGAGGTTAATTTATTATAATATAATCTTTCATATTGTATTTAATAATTTATGTTTGACTGTGGATGTGCTATTTTTATACCATTCATGGTTTGTGGTTAAAATATTGACATTTCGTATGCTAGTTTTAATATGAATATTTAGACTATATTTCAACTTTTTCATATGAGGAATGAATTGGACTCAGTAAGTGACGAGTGGAGCCCTCTATAGCTCCTTGATGCATCAGTAGGTCTCATGATACAAACTACTTTCTTGGTACAATGCCTTGACAAAATCTTATTCGTAGTATTGGCACAAGGCCTTGACTATATGGTTATTAAGTCTAGAATTATGCATTCCATCATTATAAATTGGCTATTGATATTAGATGTGATTATTAGACTAGTATAATATCCATGTGAATAAGTAAATGGAATTCTTTGAATTATATTTTCTATATTATGCTGAAGTTTATGTTTAAAAGGCTTCTATTTTAGTCTTATACATTTCCTTAAATGTTTATTCTTTTTTATGACATTTTCTGCTCTATTGTTATCCTTACTAAGCATCTGAGCTCCCCCCATTCTTATGTTTTATTTTTTCCCGGATACAAATAATTATATTACGATTAATCTATAATAATAGGCTAAGGGATATAAGAGTGTTCAAAGGGGACACAATGTTGTTTTTTTATTTCATGATGTAATGTAAAACTTATGTATGAATCTAGTACTTCCAAGGATACTAAACTAATCGGTATTTCGGGACATGATTTCTTGTATCATTCCAATGTTATATAATAATGCACCGATTTTGGGTAACTAGGGTCGGGGCGTTACATTTGGTATCAGAGGAAGTTTAGTACAAATCTTGGAAGCTAGATTTAGAAAAAAAACTATGATTATAAACACTACCCTAAGATAGAAATTGATGATCAGTATAGAATAACATCCAAAAACTTTCGTAATGTAAATATTATGTGTATTTTCCAAGAAATATATCCCTGTCTAGATACAAGTAGGTGGAGGCGGCTCTGGCACAGATGTACCTAGGTGTGAAAACACTAACATGGAGTTTCAGGCATGAACTGGGGTATCCTGGTACACGATAATGGGCCTTTCTGCACTCTTGTTTACGACACTCGTGGGGGATATGCTTAGGATAATTCAAATTTTCATTCCAAACCAATTTGAAGTATTTTAATATAAGATGAGAATAGGTAACCTTGGTAAATCCTAAGGTGTTTTAGATTTAAAATAATGAGTTATGATATTCTCTAAATTATTTTATGACTAACATTATGCTTTCTTGTGTGAGTCAATGGATGTATTCCAAGGAAGTCCTAGTAACATTGAACATGATTTATAATATGGGCACGGTGGTGGAAATGAGATACTAAATGGAAAGTTGATAGGTGTAAAAGATATCGTGTTTATGCCAAATCAGTTTTCCAAAAATATGATCAACAACATATATATTAACCAACTCCTGGACTCAACAAAGAGGAGAAAGGTGGTGAATGATAAGAGCTCCACCAGTGGAGACCATGGAGAAAAGAAATCCTAATATCCATCATGTATGAAATGTGAAAGGATATACTTAGGGAAGTGTCTCAATGGAACAAAGAAATTCCTTATGTGTGGGAAATAAAGACATAATGTAAATAATTTCTAAGGAAAAATGAAATGTACTATGGAAGAAAATAAAAATGATCCCAAGAATACATCTACAGTCATTTTCTATAAATATAGGGGACTTGGGCATTACCCGAGTGAATGCCCTGTTCTATAGGACAACCTCTTGGTCAAGAAATAACCAATGGGGAAATAAATGGATGGTGAAATGTTTAAAAGTATTAGTGCTCTTTGTTGATGGGATTATTTTGGAAGGATTTTCTCTTGTATGTGTAACCCTACAGTTTGTTATGTGAAAATGATATTTTAGGAAGAATTATATTTTCTATTATTGGTATAGTTATAAACAACCATTTCAGATTATATGATCCTTGAATTTGAGGCAATTACAAGTTATTAAATTTTGGGATGAAAATGTGAGGTATTAGATAATATTTTTCTTAAAATTATTTTATGGTTATATTGAATAATTTATCTCATTTTGGGAATATTATAAAATATATTTTTTGAAAATGAACAACACGCAGACCGTGTGACAACCTTTCGTGTTGGAAAAAGCTGCTGGAATTGAACCCACAACCAGAGTGTGATTGGGATTTATCACCTACCACTAGACTATGTGAAGTCCCTGGTTAGTGTGACTAATTCTTTTTAGTTATGTGATTTTTTTGATCAATAATGATTTGATTTGGGATCTTATGTATTATCAAATGGATACACATTGTATAGGAAAATGATTTGGTGATTATGTGATAAATGTTATTTTGGAATATGTTCGCTCTGTTGGGAACACTATGTGCCTAAGGAAAATAGAATATTATGAGATTTAATTTGAGGAGTAATGGTGGATTTTTATCTATTTCTTTATTATGGATTTATAGTGATTTGGGTTATTTATAGAAAGGATTAACCTATCATAGATAATATGTGATTAGGTTAATTAATTTTAAGTATGTGACTTTAAGAGTAGTCTATGTTATTTGGAGATAAAATTTAACATGGAATACTATGTAATCAAATTCTTCTAAGTTTTGGGTTTCAATATTAGTTTGGATTATTTTGAATTTTTTTAAGGACAATTGTCTATTGAATGGTATTTATTATACTTTTGGTATTATTGGTTTAATTTTAGAAATTAAGATTAATATTTCTTTCTCTAAAGGATTATCATTTTTGGGGATAATATGATCTTGTACTAACCATTTTGGTTTTTGTTAATCTTTAAATAAAAAGTAAATATATATATTTTATACTTTGTGGATTACGTGATTCTCTTGAAGTTGATTCTAGCACTTCAGGTGTGACTATGTCATCTTGAATAATCATCGTTTTAAAAAAAAGATGATTTAGTGGTAGAAATTTATTAAAGGATGAAACTCTAAAAAAAGTAACTATATCTCTTTACGTTCTTAGTTAATCTCATAAATAAATTCCTAAAATTTATGAAATGGAACTTAAATCAAAAAAACTGTTTGTTAACTTTTCCTACTGGGAAACTAATGACCATTTCTCCCATCACAATTTTGTGGTTTTCTTGTTGTTAACTTTCTCCTAGTCATATTTTCTATCACTCTCCATCAGAACTTGACACTTATTTTATCTTCCATGTCCATGTTATCCTACATGGAATCCTAGTATGGGTTATCTCAGGTGACCTTTATGATTCTCTTTCTTTATTTTAAAGTGATAGTTTTATTGACTCTTTTTCCAATGTGGGACTTTCAATGATGTTCCTAATACCAATTTTAAAATTGTGAGGACATAATTTCCAAAAGGGGGGAAGAATGTAACACCCCAAGATTTCATAGTTTTTTATTTTCTTTAAAGTAATATCTTGCGCTACACGCAACACCGAGTTCAAGCACACCAAGACTTACCAAAACTAGCCATTCAAAAAAAGTTTATTAATAGTATTAATTGAATTTTGAATATTATATACTCCAAAAAAATTTAGAATCCATGTTATGTGTTTCTTAGACATAATATAAGAAAAAATTCATTTTTTCAGATAAAAGAAGAACTTTTCAAAAAATGTTATTTTACCACCTTTTAATAGAAAAACATTTTTAAAAACAATATTTGAAACTTTTATTTATTAAATTAAATTAAATTAAATTTTTCTTTATAATCGAGATATAAAAATTTATTTTGGATAAATTTTTGGTACTTTTCTGATAACTCTAATATTTTGATGAATACTGAAAAATAAAAAAAATAATTGAAAACATCTTTTTTAATAAAAATAATTTATAGTGTTAAATTATGAATTTTAATGCTTTGAAGTAAAATTATATTATATTTTTATCATTTAATACAATTCAGGTCATTTTATGTAATTTCACTTTTAAAGTGGACATAAACAATTGTCAATCTTTTGATAGTTATTATTTCTTAAAAACATGCTTTTTGTTTTGACAATAGAAATAAATTTTAAACTAATTTATACCACTTTTGTGTTTTGAATTTGGAGAAATAGATTACATATTTGGAATTATGAGTTCCAAATTTTATAAATAGTTAACTTTTATTTTTAGACATTATGAATAATTACTTCGTTAAATATTTTATTTTCCATGGTTAAATGGTAAATTCGGTAAATAAGGGTAGAAAATAGTATTATAACAATATTAAATTACCCTAACAAGTGTCATATTCCTATTTTTTGATACAGTTACGACCATGGTCTTTCTTGGGTAGATTTTGGGACCCCATGAAGCCACTTTAGAGTGATAATGACACTTTATATTAATTACTTTAATGTAAAGACAAACATGGCATAGACAAATATCTTTTAGTAAAATAATTTTTACATGGGGTTATATAAGTTATCTTTTTTACTATAAATATTAATTAGAAATATAAAATTATTTCATACATAATGGTATTTTATTTATAATTTTTAGACATTAAATAAATAAATTTATTTATGACACAATGATGATGCAGTAATTACCTTATTAATGAAAGAATCAAATAAATGATATTATAAACATTAAATTAAATATAATTTCAAAGTTTTAATGACATAAAATATTTTTATAGGTTAATATTACATGTTAGGGTTGATTTAATGTATTTGGTTTTAAGTAATCAATTTTTTATGACTTTCACAAAAACCAAATACTAAAGAGTGTCAAAATTGACATAAATGAGTTTTTAAAACAAATATTATATTATTAAATTATATAATAGTCATAAAAAATATAATGTTCTGAAAAAGAACTTATATAATGATAGGTATATCATTAATTTACCACTTTATGTTCTCTTAGAACTTTATAGTAATTTTATTAACCAATTATTAAAATAATACAAGAATACATGGTAAAAGTTAAACTGTTTAACTAAGAGTTAAATCTAAAAGACAAGGTTACTATGGTGACCCAAACCGGTATAAAACCAATTGGTTAAGATTTTTTCTACCCATACTCACCTTATCCTTCAAATAAATTATTTTTTATCCATTATAAACCAAAAACTATTTTATTATAAAATAATATTTCAATCTTTTCCTAAGGTTCCCCTCACTTCTCTTATAAAAGGGCACTTCCCCTTCTCTCAAAATTACACATCCAAATCCATTTGTATTGGCCAAAACCATCCAAAAAATCCTTCAAATTTCCCTAAATTAAACCTAATGGCCTTATTTTGATCAAAAATCAAACCTAAGGATCCCTTTTGATCAACTCAAAAGGAAACACCTGAAGAAGAGGTAATAATTTCACCACCCTCATTCCAGTTCTTTTCTTCTTCCAGTTCCTCTTTATTTGTTGTTTCCATGCCGAAATAAAAACTCCAGTACCTCCTAAATATTGTGATTTTTTTATAAATATGTTACAACCATATTCGTTATTCTATCCATCCTATAAATGAAAAAGTCATCATATGTGCGTACGTATAGCTTACCGTCTCCACGTCGTGGTGTAGTTTGTTATTCAAACACTTCATTATTTGTATGGGTATAATAGTGAGTATAACTGATGTAAATAATAAATATAACATGTTAATGATTCTGTATATATGATATACCATCCAATTAAATACGATTTCACCATCAATATAATGATATTGTCACTCGTGCATACGTACAGCTTAATATCTCCAAGAACGTGATGAGATTCATTCCCCATCGTAATCATTCAAGAATAATTTTAATTTTATGATTAAAAATATTGTCTAAGAAATTAATATCATTTGGGATATGAATCAAATACATCCTATACATAACAAATACGACTTACGTAACAAAACATATAAATGAAAAACGAATCAGTTAACAACCAAAACAATGATAATACTGAAATGTCATTAACAAAGAAATATTAGAAGATCATATATTCTATCATATTTATGTATTTAGTTTTTTTATAATTTAATAAAATTATTTCACTATTATTAAGGATTTCAACCTACCTTATACTATTGAAAAGTAAAAGGTTAGGTGTTTTCATCTCACTTCTTATTCCCATGAGATTCATGCTATATTGACACTATTTCCTTTTGTCTGGTGTATGTACTGCCCATGATTGTATTATTTGTGTAATATAAATTAATTTATGGGTATTTACATCTTCATTTTATGATAACTCTTTCATGGGGTGTATGTTTCGTAACTTACCAAATTGGTAAGGGAATTTCAAATTTCAATTTCCACTCATTAGACTTCATGCATACTTCATTGATTATTTAACTCCATGATTATCTGCGAAATCACTATTTATTTATTTATGTAGTAATTTCCACTCCATTTTTTGTGGATATATTTTTTATACACATAATAAATCCAATTATAAATTCTCAAGTCATCGATATGAACTTTATAAGAGTAATCTTAACTCAATTTTCATTTATTGAGTTAAACATCCAATTCATTGGAGTTGTTGTTACAAGAATATGTGTGAATGTCCTATGATTGTTTTACACTGAATATCAAATCATATTTAGTGTATTTATATTTTTCACATATAATTATGTCATTTATTTATCCTTCACATTAGGATATGGTCTTTATAATGGATTTCATCTCAATTTACATTCTATTGAGACTTCTTTGTTGTTATACACCAATTCACTTTTATATAGTGTATATATTGTACTTTGACATAGTATATCATGAATCCCTTTATTCTCATTATATTATAAATTTTAGATTACCTCAATTATCTATATCCAAACATCTCTCTTTTGGATATTAACTCTTACTAAAATATCATTTTAAATGTTTAAATATTTATTCTTCAAAATCTTTCTCATTAATGTCCATGTTTTAAAAATGGTTTAAGGATTTATTTATATGGACATTAATGTTTTAAAATTAAAATACCTTTTAAAAGTTTCAGATTGGTATGGGACACTATGATTCAAAAATCTATTTTAAATGGATTCTTTATAAATAGTGAGACTTTTAAATGTTTTCAACAAAAGGAGGGATATTTCTCTCAAATGGTTTTGATGATTATTTTCATCTATGTCAATATCCTTTATTATTCTTGATTGTAGTTAATTTATTATAATACAATATTCTATATTGTATTGAATAAGATAGGTCTGACTGTGGATGTGCTATTTTTATACCATTCATGTTTTGTGGTTTAAATATTGATATTTCGTTTACTAGTTTTAATACGAATGTTTATATTATGTTTCAAACTTTTTATATGAGGAATGCATTGGACTTAATAATTGACAGGGGGGTACCGCTATAGATCCTTAATGCAACGGTAGGTCTCATGAGAAAAACTAGTGTCTTGGCACAAGGCCTTGACAAAATATTAATTGTAGGCTTGGCATAAGGCCATGACTATGTGGTTATGAAGTCTAGAATTATGAATTGCATCATTATGAAATTGTCTATTGATATTATGTGTGATGATTCGACTAGTAGAATATCCATGTGAATAGGTAAATGGAATTATTTGATTTATCTTTTCCATATTATGTTGAATTTTAAGTTTAAAAGTCTTGGGTTCTAGTCTTATAAATTTCCTTAAATGTTTTTTCTTTTTTATAATTGTTTCTACTATATTGTTATCCTTACTGAGCAACTGAGCTCACCCCTTTCTTATGTTTTATTTTTCCTGGGATGAAAAGAAGTATATTATGATTAACCTGCAAGAATAGGCTAAGGGATATAAGAGTGTTAGAAGGGGACACAATGTTGTTTTTTATTTCATGATGTAATGTAAAACTTATGTATGTATTTATTACTTACAAGGATACTAAACTGATAGGTCTTTCAAGACATGATTCCTTGTATCATGCCAATGTTATGTAATAATTCATTGATTCTGGGTAATCGGGGTCAGGGAATTACAATGAAGCTATCCATGATGAGGATGACAAGCGTGTGCACTCTGAAAAAAATGAACTTCCACATGATGAATGTGATAAAGTCTTCTGGATTGATGAGGATTACTTGAAATCAAGCTCAAGGAAAGGGAAAAAACCCAATTATTGATTCATATGGTTTTATTATCCCTAATCCCAAGAAGACATGGAAAGTATGGAATACTCTACTATTCAGTGAACAATCATTATTAGGTCTCTAAAGGCTTCTATAATGAAGACTACTTCTCTTCCTCCTCATTCTGAGGTTGTTTTCAATGATAGTTCATCCTCTATTTTTGAGAATTCAAGAGAAACTAGTGATTTTGATGACTCTAACCCAGCTATAACAGATGCATATTAGTAAGATGAGGAAGTGTCGAAAGATCTTGAATCTTGTATTTATGATAAAGGAAAAATAGTTTTCCAAATATACATGAATGGTGAAATTATTGTGGAGATCTACCTTCAAATCAGAGAAAAAAGTTTCATCAAATTGGTAGAGGAATTTAAACTTAACCATCAGTTTAAATTCAGATACATTCCATAGAAATGACTCTCCCTTTTACTCATGTTCAAGGACCTCACTCTTGGATTTATTTGATTTTTATAAGGCCTAAAATTCCGATGATTGGTTATATTAAATATTTTCTTATTTTCTTATTTTACTTTTCTTTATGTTTGGAGAGAGAATTATGTTTGAATTTCTTCCATTGAAGATTTTTCCTTTATCTCCCTTCCATGTGTATGATTGCTGCTTTCAGACTTGTAGTGATGAAGATTACACAGTAGCTTTTGCTAAATCTGATTTTGTATGAGCAATAGAATTGTCAACCTATTGGAATTATTCTCTATTTGATATTTTAGGATGTAGTACTTCTCACTTGAATGTTATAAGGATCCCATTTATGATTCTGTTTGTCCATCATTCTTCTTCATTTGATGAATATTGTAGTTATATGAGGTTTTTTGGATTTTTTTATGCATTTTGGGAGATTTTATTGATTTGGAGCAGCAGTATATCATTTTAAAGAAGGTTTTTGGACACTTTTTTACTGTTCTCATTGGTTTTTTCCTCAGATTTATGGTGAAAATATATACAGATAGATTCAATGAATATTTGATTTTCATTTAATACCTTGCTGATATAGTTTCTTATCTTCCTATTTTATTCTACTTTCTTCACTAATTTAGTGTTTTTGGGCATCCTTCTCTTGAAGTGGATATGATGAGTATCTTCTGGACTTCACTTGAGGATGTTTCTTTATCTAAAATTTGGTTTTTTGTTCTCCTTGGAGAATCTTGGATGGAAAGCTAGTTTTGTTATGATGAGTGTATTTTATGTTTTAGCACATCCCATCTAGACTTGAGGATGAGATGATGCGGTTTCTTTGTGATGGTGTCTAATTTTTTTCAGCATCATAATTTCTGTATTATATGGGTGTTTCTTCCACTTCTCTACACGGAGGAATCCTTTGATTGATCGCTAATAGGGAGTCTCAGACATGTCTAATACAATACGAGATTTTTTTTTTTAGAAATATTAGACTGTGTTCCCCTCAATCTCGTTTTGGTGTAATCCATTTACACCTCATGTTTGTATTGTAATCCTTTCTTTTAATAAATTCCTTTGGGGCATAAATTGGGTGACCAATTCATGTCACCGCTTTTAAAAAAACTTTAACATATATAGAGTGAAGCCTCTCTAGTACTTTTTGTATGTTATCTTAATTTTATGAAACTTACCCTTATATACACATTGAGGGTTCTTCTATTTTATATATTTAAAGCCTGGATTGAGAATACTCTTATGTATAAGAAAACTTATTACTACTAATTGGAGACGCTATGAAATTTACAATATTATTCTCTAAATTACTCTCTGGTATGAGTTCTTAGTACCCTTACATTCATGAATTTTCCAATTTATTACAACATTTTAACTTTATCTATCATATTAATGACCTTTACATATTTATAATATTACCATTGTTTATATAAGAATAATCTCTAGGACTCATTTTCAATAAAAAAACATTAGAATTTATAATAATCTCTATAGTTACCCTTTATTTTTATAAAAATACATTACATCACATTTAAGGAATACTTAATACATTAAAAAAAGATTCCCAAAGATCATGATAGTTTAGTGCCTTTGGAAGATTGGAAGAAAAACCTTCTAACTCAGTGAAAGATCTTCAATGTTTCCCAAAAATATCTCCCCATAACTAATCCTACTTAAAATTATTTCTTCAAAAGATGGGGAAAGGAAGTATAAGAAAAGAGTGAGATACAATTCTTAGTAATTGTAAATAAATTAAATACATTATCATGACATGAACATAAGGGTATGATAACAGGAGCATAACCTTCAATGATCAGACCCTACAAATCAAAGATCATAAACATGAATCATTGAATAAAGGTTTTAATTTCATAATACATGAATCATAAGTGAATCAAGAGAATAATACATGAAATCTAAACTGAGTAATAAGATAATGAATTTTCATAATACACATAATCATTGAAAATATTATGTCAAGGCAACCTACCAAGACCTTTATAACATGGTAGGCTTAGGCTATGACCCATGTACATACTTATTTTCAGGATTTGGATATAACCCATATGCCTTATTATTTTTGGAAATGGGATACAACCCCTTTTACATATTAATTTTTGTCTTTGGATTCAAACCATGTACCCTCTTACTTTCAGGCTTGGACTACAACTCATATACCCTCTTACTTTCAGGCTTGGGCTACAACCTGTGTACCCTCTTACTTTTTGGATAGGGCTACAAAGGGATTCTTAAATGAACAAGGGAGGGATTTTAAGAAGTTAAATGGGTAGTTCTTGGGTGAAATTAACTATATTGATAGGTGTTAATAAGGGTGAGAGGTGGTGGCCTTTTATAGGGGATGGAAAGGGCACAGTAGACATTTTTTAAAACAAGTAAGGTGTGCCCATAGTTTTACCGAAATGAAGTCATAAAAATAAATAAAAACTCAATAATGGAAGGTTTATGGCCCAAATATGGCCTTAAAATTGGTTTTGGATAGGTTTCTAGGTATTTTTTACACTTAAGTTTTAGTTGTATTCCCTTCTTAAGCTTATTTTTACATTAATCATTTATTTAATTTTAATCACTTTCACTAATATTTATGGTCAAAAATGATGTTTATATTATTAGAATATAAATATTAAACATATTATAACATTTTATGTTCTTTTTTAATTAAATTTATAGGAATTTAAAAATTAATTTTAATTCCAATCTTCTAGATGTGGTGAGAAAACGGGTTTTTAAAGTGAGAATGTTCAAAAATTTATTAACTTTTGTTTAACGAAATTTAACATGAAAAAGATTATAATGACCTAAATTAGATTAATATATTTATAATTTATCTATTATGAATTTAAATTCAACTTGAAATATAATTTAACTATATATATTAATTAGATGAAAAAAATCATTTTTGAATTAAAATTGAGTATTTTTTTACTAGTCACCCAAAAATGATGTTTCTTGGAAAAATACCAAAAAATAACGCTATGTTAATTTAAACATTCTGAATTTAAATAAATGTTTTTGTTTTATCAAATTAAATTTCAAAAAATTTCTTAAATTATTTTTATTTTTCTTCATGAAAGGACTTAAAAAGCAGTTCTTTTGAGAAAATAGTATTTCCAAACATATAAATACTTTAGAAAAAATCATATATTTTATTTATACAAAACAATTATAAATTATATTTAAAAAGTTTTTATTACTATTAATATTATTATTTTAAATGGATATGTTATAACTATATCTTTTAATTTATTGTAATAAAAACAGAGTTTCATAGAAACTCGGTTTTACGTATAATTCAAGCCTAGTCAGGGATGCATATAACGCAGTCCAAGTCAGTTTTTCATGTAGGGAAATAATATATGAGGGTATAGTTTAATGAAAGTTTAGTATGTTGTATCTTACAAATCAAGAATAACTTTGTGATCTCATATAACACAATTTATATTTAGTGTTACGTGAAATGAAAAATATTGAAAGGATTTAATTTATTAAAAAAAAAATTCACGAAAACTCAGGGTTACATTATACCCCCCCTGAAATTAAATTTTTCCCTTGAAATTATTATGGGTTATGAAAGGTTTAATACTTTAAATTCTCTTTCATAGAAACCCACATTGAAAAAATTAATACTAAAACTTCCTTTAAAAAAAGAAATTTGGAAACATAACGGTTACCCAAAGTAACACGTAACTAGGTTTCCACATATGAGGGAAGTGAAAAAATGGACATAGAAGAGAAATATAACTATAAATTTTTGGAGGGGAGTAATAGATAACATGTTCAATAGAAACTTAATAGTCACAAATCTATAAATCTGTGATGATATAAGGGGCTATTTGATTCATCAAAAAATATGGTACAAGGATAACACTTTTGGTTTCAAGATCCTTCCCCTAGAGTTGAAGAATTTTCATGATAAGGTATATTTTATTTCTTTAATACTCTTTAGTAAGTAAAATATCACCCTTTGGTCATGTCTTGACAATTTTAACTTTACCAGTTTCTCCAAAAAGGGAGGTCTTTTTTCATTCCAGAAGCTCTAATAGATCATGATATCCAGGATAAGTAATCCCAACTTCAGTTATCATCAAAAAAAATTTATATAATGTTATCCAATATGAATAAATATTCATGTGTCATGATAATACTTTAATCTCCCAAACATAATTAATAGTTTAGCTTAAACATTCCATAAATTGTTAACCTTATAAACCTTTTAAAAGTTAAAAATCCAAAACATTATAATGAAATACATGAAATCAGCTTAACATTAATCCCCCATATAAAAAAAAGTAACTCTTCATTTTCACATTACAAACATGTGAATACTCTCTTTGTATATTCTCTTGAAACATGGTAATAACCTGAATTACCTTAATTCCTTTTGGGAAACATGTATTATTCGTTATTCCAAATATTACTGGATATATTCCTAAAATACAAGATGTTGTAATCTTCATCTATGATAACATAGACTAAAATTTCAACAAATCCTTAATTGGTTCTATGATCATTGATACTATTTAATTTAATTTATTCTAAATAATCATCACTTTATCTAAGATAAAAATAATTATGTCTATATTTTGACCATATTAAGGGTTACCTTCCCTTGATAAAAATATCACCTTTCTATTACATCAATTTTCTACGTCTTCATCACCATTAAACAAATCCTTTTAAATCCTTACTGAATGTTTTTAAAAAATAATTATATATGTCATGATCCATATAACTCAATATTTTAATTCCAAAACATAAATACTTCATTTATCTAGATTTACTCTTAAACCATTACTCGGGATTCATCAAATTATTCCTTAATACCTTTTTACTAGAATATGATATATGAATCATGTATTAAGGCTCCTTAACCTCAATCTAATAATCGTTCTAATTTTTAGTGTAAATAATACTACAATAACATCACATACCTTCCATATGTCATTTGTGGTCTCCTTATCTTCATAAGTATAACCAATTCTCATACCACCTTCTTGATTCTCTTTATGATATTTCCTCTTGGGAAATCTATTTCAATATTACCCATACTTTCCACATTAGAAACATTCAATTTTAACCATGTTCCTTCTAGTTGTCTCCACTGAATAAACCCAAAAATAATTGTGTGAGCATTATATATCATAGAGTAAAACCACATAATCATGAAAATGAATTACTTATAGGATGTGTAAATCATTCCAGATACTTATTTAATCTATGAAAACATAGGGTCATCCTAGGTTATTCATAGTTATATTCTATTTAAATCTCTCATGATGGTTCATAAAGAGTTTGTGAATTCTGAAATCATATCCCTAAGAGTGTCAAATCAGGTGTGTAGTAGGGACCATTGTTGTGCACCAGGATACGTTGAGTCAGGACTATCACACCTTGTCAGAGTTGTTACTCCTAGGTACATCTGGGATACAGCCACACCCACATGCATTATCCATACAGGGATGTATTTCAAGGAAACCACTCACTCCTTCCTTTACCAAAATTCCAAGACATTTTCCTAAACATTAACTCATTCTTATACTTATCCTTATAGATATCCCTAGACAAATCTTTACCAATATACCTAGATATCTCACAAAATATTTATCATCCTAGTTTCTAAATGTTGAATAAATTTTCACTGTAACACCAACTATAGAGACCATCTCCATTAATACATATACATTACATATTTTTTCATAATAATTGATACATTACAAAAGAAAATACCCAAATACCATGTTAGTTTAGTTCCTCTAGAATCTTAGAACAAAATTATTCTAACTCCGTGAAAGATAATCAATGTTTCCCACAATGATCTCCCCCTTGATAATCCAACTTAAAAACTTTTCTTCAAAACCTAGTGAAATAAAACATAAGGGTTGGAGAAAATCAATAAGTCTTGTTTATTAGAAAAAAAGTAAGAGAATAAGAAGGTTTCATGACCCGACCCACTAGGGCTTGTCTGGATGGTGGAATATTGATCTTCAACTATCCCATGCTCGCCTTCATAGCCTAAGGGCTGGCAAAAAGCACTAAAAGGCATAACTAGTATGGGAGTCCTTTGACAAAGTACCAGTATACACGAACCCAACCATGTCTATGAAAAAGTGTAGGGGGATAAAATAAAATAATATCTAGAGTAATATCCATGAACATAACAACCTCTAGGGAGTAAAAAGTGTATAGAAGTATAATATGAAAAGTAAAGGGGAAAATACATGTTTAACCATAAAAGATGTCCCAGCCTAACAATGACTGGAAAATTAAATGATGAGAGATCACAGCTCTAGATTATCAATCCTCAACCATCGTACAAGGTCAAATACACTTGGGTATACCCTATACTCCTCTGTAATCATCAATGATCTATCAGTCAACTATATAAAACACAAAACATGTGTGAAAATCTCATGTGGGGGTGAGTATATACATACCTAGTTGGACACCACAAAGTTGATGGGGGAGAAATAAGAGACATGATAGAAGTTGATATATCAACCCATATTAAGAGATAATAAAACCAATATATATATATTATATATATATGATCATAAAATAATCCCAGATGAGAGATAAAGGGGATATCTATCTCACAACCCAACCCAAGAAAAAAAGTCTTCTAATAGTTCCAAAGGTTTATCATTGTTGATCAGCATATCATGATCTTTTTGAATAAGTAACTATCAGGATGACCCACACCTCACCATTGTGTCGTGTGTTTTATGGGTTTCAATATCTAAGTATAGGATCCACACCCTAGTTCATCAAGGGGGTACCACTAAGTATATAGATGACCCATTCCCTAATGTATTAGGGGATATGACTCAGTATATAGAGGACCCACGCCCTAGTCATTCTGGGGTTACCACTCAATAGATGGAGGACCCACACCCTAGTCTATCAATGGGGCACCACTCAGTAAATAAATGATTTATGCTCTTGTCCTTAATGGGGGTACCACACTCTAATGATCCTTCCTTGTCACTATCGTCAGTGAGAATCACCTAAAGGAGTGTCATGCATGGAGAATCTCATACTAAATCTCAAAATCCACTAAAAATGAAATATTCAAGATCTATATGGAAAATCACTCAAATTAGACAACTCACAGGCAAAAATATGATTCCAAACAAAGGAGATATGAGAGGTAGAAGTTTCTTGAAAAGTAAATTCCATAGTGTATAATGGACCCACATGGAATGTGGTCTCACTCTAATCACGGGACGTTTTCTCACTAACACATAGCTCTCAAGACATGCATTACTATATAGCATGTAAGGGTACTATATGGTGTGTCTTGGCCACCCAAGGTCTACCCGTGTGAATATGATTGTGCTCGTGTACACTAGACATGTTCTATTACAAGGTGTGTGCCTTGTCATTCCAATTTCTTTATGCTTCCAAAGTATACATTGTGCTTCCATAACTATGTCACATAGCAGTGGGGGTCCCATATGGTGTGTGATACTTTTTTCCCCCATAAAACCAATCATTGTGTATTTCTGAAGAACACATCGTATGTCCTTCTAAACTACATGAAGTGTATTTTCAATTTTCACATAAACTATATATATCTACTTATTTATACATATCCTATTCCTCCCTCTCAAATCATGCCTATTTTACACCTGTAATAGATGGTAATCAACATTGTCCAATGATTCCAGTCCTCTGGTGCCTAAAAATCGGGTTTCAAATCCTTCACTCAAAGCCATCACGTGCTTTGCATGCCTCTTGGGTCATTAGCTTCTCTCCTTAGGATACCAGATCTAAGTATCCATCAATTCTACCCACAATCTTCACCAATTCAATATTGAAACTCCAATTTGATCATTTTTTGCACATTCAATATGAATCTGAGTGTCCAATAATGCTCAGACCGTCCCAACAATAGTCAAATTGTGACCCTGTGGTCCAATGATAAAGAAAATGATGAACAAGTGGGGGAAGGTAGAAGAACAAAAATGATATAGTCATTGTTTAATAATTATTGGACAAATATCATAGAATCATGGATTAAAATGGGTGATTTAATGGCATAATCAATAATAGATAGAATAAATTAATTAATTTGATACGTTGGATCCTGCAAATGATTAAATTTGCATCAAAGAACAAAAAATATGATCATGAAAAATCTTTTAATAAAGGAGGAAACCTAAATTTATGATCCCTACCAAGATTCTAATCGATCATTGGGGAATAATGCATTCACTAATGAAGGATTTTACACATTGAATTTGTTTCGCCTGAATTCACTGAGATCTGAAAGTCAGTCATTATTTGATCTTGATTCGCCAATGAATAACAATTGATTACTCTTAAAATCCACTTAGGGTTATGAAACTAACCAGGGTGAAATTTCATAATGACATATTTATATATTTCTATGTTTAAGACCTTAAAAGTTAAATTAATTATTTATTTAATTATTTTAATTAAATTCACCTGCTAATGGCTGCCACTACCTGAAGTCTCGTGAAAACCAACTTTAATTCATTCCTAGGGTACATCTTTCTATCTCATCATATTCAACCATGGTCTTCTTTTTTTCTGAGACTTATTTAGTTATTCCTTAAAAACTATGTTTGAATGATATAATATTTTTATAAAATTAATTCTTGGAACATCGGGCCTCAAAATTGCACATTGTCTTAGTTCTTGGAACTAAAAATATTTCTTGATATATTTTGAAGTATTTAAATGAAAAAATAATTTCTCTAAATTATTCAATCCTTCAATATATTTTCCCTTGAAAAAAAACTAAGAAAAAAAGGTGGGGATACTGATCTCGCGTATGTTTCTCCAACTCCCAGGAGCTCTCCTCCATGCTCTCATTCTTCCACAATAGAGGAACCAGGGGAATGGTCCATCAATATAGGATCCTATCCTACCAATACTTGATCTCCATCAGGTGATCCATGAATGTTTCTTCATCCTTAATTTTTATCTCCCCCTAGTCAATAACATGTGTGAGATCGTTCATGCATATACTCATATGTCACACAAGGAATATGTCATGCTTCCACTCCAAGTGTGGTGGTAATTCAAGAAGGTAAGATACCTCACCGACCCTCTAAAAGATCTCAAATATATCAATGAGCCTCGAGGATAGCTTTAATCCCCAGCTGAATATCCATAACCAACGTCACAGGTTGGCTCTTAGAAATACATGGTCTCCCTATATGAATTCTAAGATCCTATGACACTAATATGCATAACATTTTTTCATGCTCTAAGTTTTCCTTATCTGCTTACATATTACCTAGACCTTCTTCATCACCTCCTATGTCATCTCTAGCTCAAAAAGTGATACCTCAATGATCTAATTCCAATATTATGGTAACCTATAGGTTCTCCCATATAGGTCCTAAAAAATTTTCATGTTGATAATATAGTGATAAATATTTTTATAATAAAACTATATTAAGAGTAGTTGATCCTCCCAACTCAGACCAAATTATATCATGTAATACCTTAGCATATCTTTAAGCACCTGGTTAGTGTGCTCAATATAGCCATCTATTTGGGGATGTAAGGTTTTACTCATCCCCATCTAGGTAATGAATTCATCCTGCAGTCCTCACCATAACTATGATGTAAACTACACCTCACAGTCATAGATAATCATTAAGGTCACCCCATGACGGAATAAAATCTCCCGCATATACAAATACCCTAAACAATTCACCAAACTATGCTACGTTATAACAAGGAAGTGTTCAAAATTTATAATTTGACAAACTATCACCCAGATGGTGTCATGGACTCTCGCTATTCGTGGGATCCCTATCACAATATCCTTGAATAAGCTACCCATTTCTAATCTGGGATCTCAAATGGCTACAAAAACCCTACTGGAACTTGGTTCTCATCCTTCACCTACTGACATGTGTGGCACTAAGAGATGAAATAATCCATGTTTCTACCCATTCCATCCCACCAAAAATACCACTAAATTACTCAGTACATCTTTTATACACTAGGATATATATCCAATGAAGATGAGTGAAACTCCTTTATCATCTCCTCTCACATCGTGACTGGGACCACCATTTGTCCTAAAAATGGATAATGTTATTTACTCCTTCAAGAAATACATCTAGTGAATCTATTGAGGATATATGTTCATTTAGAACCTCATAGTCAATGTATCCAAACTAAGACTCCCTCAAAATATGGAGAAGTATATGAATCAACACCATCAATTGAACAAAAGTTTCACCCTATGTTTCTACTAGGGTCAGCTATAAAGAATCAAATTACTCATATGCCTCCTCCACCATGTGATAATGAGACTTCCTACTAAATTAATATGTCTCCACATTTCCCTTCCCATGAGTATAGACTATCTAAAATTATTATTCCAGTACAAACTCCAACCATCTCCTCTACCTCAAGTTCATGTCTCTCAATATAAAGACAACATTGTGTCTCTAATGCTTTGAGGAAACAACAAAGCACTCTCCCAAAAGATAGTGGATCCACATAATCAGAGAAAATACTTCCACTATGAAATATAGGTTGTGATTCATTCATCTATTCACATGGGATCTCAACTACCTCGACCCATATGAAATCATTTTCTTCTTATGCATCAATACATAAATGATCTCAACTCTAGAGGAATATCAATATGTTATGTACCCCATGCCCTCCTCTAGTAGTCTCAAAAAAAGATCACTCTTCATCCTCAACCCTAACTCTTCCAAGGATCACTGGAACTATTCATTCTAGGTAAACAGTTTCCCTTTTCAAGTTTGGTTGGTCAAAGGTGCTTCAATTCTAGAGAAGTATTCCACACACCTCATGTAGTACCTCACCAAGCCAAAAAAATCTACAACTCAAATATGATCTTGGGTGGATCTCAAGAAATAAATACATCAATCTTTACCTAGTCTATATCCAATCCATGCTTAGAGATGAAATTCCCCAAAAATTGAACCTCGTGAATCTAGAACTGTCACTTCAATAGATTACCATAAATTTGGTGTTCTCAAATAAATTCAACGACCACCCTCGAGTCGTCTACATTCTCTTCGTCAAACGTAGAGTAGATAATTATTTTATCAATGAAAATAAAAAAAAATCATGTATAGATAAAAGATTGATTCCTTAAATCTATAAACACAGTATGGGAATTTTTCACACAGAAAGGAATCACCAGGAACTCATACTGTCGACAGCAACATTGGGATTCCACCATCAGAATATCAGCCTTGAAAACACTCAACTGGTGGTAACTAGGACTAATATAGATCTTTTAGAACCATCTCACACCTCAAAATGATACAAATATGTCTTAAATCCCCATAAAGTTTTACTAGTTATTTATTTTGGCTCAGATTAATTTTTGATAATCAATACATATTTGTAAGCTCCCATCCTTATTTCTCAAGAACAACACCAAATCTACCCTAGGAAACACACTATGTCTAATTAAATCCTTCTCTCGAAGGTCCTCTAATTTCAATTGAAGTACCCAAATTTCAATAGGTTTTATCTGATATTCCATAGATGATATCGGAATATACATGAGGTAAAAGTCAAGGAAGGACTATATCTTATTCCTTGGAGGTAGTCTAAGAACATCATAGGGGAAGATGTCCATAAAATCCACCATGACTATAGGAATCCAGACACCTAAGGATCCTACTATACCAAGGGATAAACTCTCTAACTTATTGAGGATGGCTTGTAGATTCTTACTTGCAAGACCCACTAAGTCTTCCATGAGATCTCCCTTACCCATGAAGTGGAATCATGTCCCATCTATCTGAAGGAATCTGACTCATTTTCGGTGAAAGTAAATCTGGGATAAAACCATGGAAAACCATTCAATACCCATGATAAAATTTTATGGTTTAATTTTGATTACCAATAGGTCCTAAAAGAAACTCTATCCACCAATTTATTGCTCAAACTATCAGAAGATGAATGATATCATAGAAATGTTCCTCGTAGGAACATCAAGGAAGAGATTTTGGGATAAAGTCTCAAATGGGAGTTGAGACTCTTGCACCATGAGTAAGTAGATAAAGCAATGAACCAAACCTGTGTCTACTAATACTAAAGAAAGAGTAGAATAAATATATATAGTACCTATAATCATCTTGTGAACTATCAGGTCATATGCCTCCATAGCCTGCAGCTTCCCATTGCCCCGACCGCCAGCTCCCCAAACCTAGCATGGGAATCTTGGTGGTGGTATTGGTGGAAGGAGATCATATCATATTATACCACCAAAAATTCCTCCTCTGGGAGCCCCAAAATTTCTTCTGCCATCTCTTCCTCACTGGGGACTTCCCTATACAAGAATGCAACAACCACGATCATGGAGATGCCTCTACTGTGGTGTTAAATCTTCTATCTTTTTTATATCCTTAGCACATAATGTTGGGAAATCAATTTCCATGTGACCTCACCCATCACATTCATAGAATCTCCCCACTTTAGGCTTCCCTGGTCCTTTGTCTGGTCCTTGAGCCACATGACCATGTGTCTGAGTCTATCCATGAGGGGATCTAAAACACCAAGACCATGTACACTAGAACCAATTAGAAATTACATATAACTCATATATATGATTCACACATACATCTTCAGTTGTATTGCTTCCCTTTGATAGGAATCTCTTTGTAACCAGTTCCCACTCTAAGACTCTGGTATAAGTGTGAATGTATAGGGGTACCACACTTGTACATATGTATCTATAGAGACCATGCTCAAACTTCCACACTCAAAATTAGCCATCATGAATTATGTCAAGGGAGTATCATATAAGATCATTAAACCTCACATCATACTTAGTAATTATCATCCCACTCTATTGGAAATCTAGAAGATTATAAATCTATACTAATTACAAGAATGAGGTGTAGTACTCCTCAGGAAACAGTTGCTGGAAGTTGGAACATGAGTGTGTTGACTCCTCATGAATCTATATGAATAGACTCCACCAATACTCATTTGATCCATGGAAAATACTGGATACCAAGGAAACCACTTGATCCGTTGGGGTTCAGATAAGACAAAAAAATCAAATCAATGAATCAAGCCTTTCCTCTGCTACCTAGGGATCTGGCTCACCACATAACCTTAGTGGCCTCTGTTTCTAGAATTCACAAAGTGCACTAGGAATGTGTGCATCCTCATTATATGATGTTATTATAATATGCTACTAAAAAATCAAGGGTATTACTACCTTCCCTCTTAGAGGAAATATCTTCTGTGATGGACACTAAAATAAGGTATCATCACTCATTGGATTTTCTTCATGATCTTGAATCGGTAACCTGAATGATTGTATTTATGCAGACATCCTAATAATAATAAATACATACTATGGTTATATGAGAATATATATATGGGTTGATGACACAAGAAGGATAGTCAAGAAAACTTAATCATATATGATGCATGAACCAAATGTTCATGTAACCAATTTATTAATATACCGAGTTAAAAAGAAAGTAGTTAGAGTTCTGGTGAATGAATGTGTCATTCGTCGCACCAACATTGACCATGAAAGTTTTACTAGAGAAACTTTGACATTGTTTTTCTAAGTCTTGACCAAATACTCATAATGGGACAACACTAAACACCATCCCAAGGAACGAACCACATTCGATATCAAGCTTTCATGACTGGACCCACCGAGTCCTTCATGGATGGTGGAAGGCCCAACCAAAATTACCCCAATCCTACCTTTATATACCAAGGGATGGCAACAAGAATAAAAAGGTATAAATAATATGGGTGAAATTTTCCTTAGTACTTGTATGCATGGACCCAATAATCTCCTTGTACAAGCATAGAGGAATAAAATAAAAGAAGTAACATTTAGAGTGATAGTCACACATGTAACATCCTCTAGGGTGTAAAACGAGTATGAAATTATAATCTGAAAAGTAAAGGGGAAAATAAATTCTAACCAAAAAATATGTCCCAACCAAAAAATAACAGGAAAATTAAATATTGTGAGATACTGACTCCAAATTTACAATCCCCAACCACCGTACACGGTCTCATGCAACATGAGTATCCCCTATGCTCCGCGACAATCATCACTAACCTATCCTTAATCTACATAATACATGACATGTGTGGGAAAATATCATATAGGGTTGAGTATATACATACCCAGTAGGACTCACTGAAGCTGAAAGGGGAAATAGGAGACACAATAGAAGTAGATGACTCCACCCATAGAAAGAGAGAAATGTAACCCGAAAATATATATATATATATATATATATATATATATATATATATATATATTTGTGTGTGTGTGTGTGTGTGTGTGTGTGATCATAAAATAAACCTAGAAAAGAGATGTAGGGGTTTCATCTCACACCCCATGATAAGAAAAAGGCTTCCAATAGTTCCAAAGGACCATCACCAATGCCCAGTATATCACCCATCTATCTGAAGAAGTAACTGAGTGGAGGACCTACACCTCACCATGGTGTCGTATAGTCAAGGGGGAACAATATAAATGTAAATAACTCATTCCATAGTGCTACATGGGGGTATAACTCAATAGATATAGGACCCACGCCCTTGAAATTTTGGGGGTACCACTCCTTATATATGGGAACCATGCCATTGTTCATCAGGGGGTAACAAAAAGTATATATATGACCCACTCCCTAGTCTATCAAGGGGGTACCACTTAGTAGATAAAGGACCCATTCCATTTTCCCATCAGGGGGTACCACTCATAAATGATCTTTCCTGGTCATTTTCATCATAGAGTGATTCCTAAAGAAGAATCATGCTCAGAACATCTCACACCATATCTCAAAAAACACTGTGAAGGACAATATCGTGATATATGTGGAAAAAAATTCAGTATAAACAACTCATATGGAAAGATATGAGTCCAACTGAAGGAGATACAAGAGGTATAAGTTTGATCAAAAAGGAAGTACACAACATGTTAGGGACCCACATGGCATGTGGTCCTACTCTAATCCTTGGTCCTATCCTCACTGTCACATATCACACTATCCATATAGTACTACATAGTGTGTTAGTGTACTACGTGGTGTTTGTATGACACTTGGGGAATGCCCGTGTGAATCTAGTCATGCCCATATACACTGGCCACGTGCCAGTACACAACATGAGTCTTTTCGTACCTGTGCATGTGTACTCTTAGAGTACACGTCGAGCTTCCAGTATCATATCACACAGCGTGTTGGGATCCCAAGTGTCAAGTGATACTTAGGTTCTCCACGAAACACTAGCATCATGGATTTACAAATAACACACCATGTGTTCTTTTGAACTACATATCCTATACTCACTATTTTCACAGAAACTTGGGATCTCCAAAAATTTCTCTAAATCTAGTTCTTCCCCCTCGAATCATGATTTTTGGCCACTTATAACCAATAGTAGTTGCCTCTAACCAATTATTTCATTCCTATGGTGGCTGGAAATTGGTTTTTGATCCTTTGCTCGGAGACACCGCACACCTCATGCACCTATCGTTGCACTACCTTCTTCACTTTGGATCCCTAATATATAAATCCATCTCTAATACCCAAAATCCATACCAATTTATCCTTAAAACTCCAATTTGGTCATTGTGTTCACATCTACTATAAATCTAGGGGTCAGATCATGCTTGAACATACCCAACAATAATTGAATCATGACCCCATGATCCAACGATGAAGAATTCAATAAACGAGTGGGGGAAAGAAACATTAAAAAAGATGATATCATAATTGTCCAAGAATTATTGGATAATGATCATATAATTAGGGATTTATAGGGATGATTTTAGGGCATAATCAAAAACACATCAAATTAATTAATTAATTTGAAATATGGACCCATGAAAAATATTAAAAAAATCATCAAAGAATAAAAAATATTATCATGTAAATTATTTCAATCAAGACATAAACTAAAATTTATGACACCTACAATGATTCGGATCAATAATTGGTGAAGAACACAGCCATAAATGAAGGATAATACTCATCGAGTTCTCTACACATAGATTCACCTAGATCCAAAAGTTTTTCATTATATGATCATGATTCACCAATAAATAACTATAGATTCCTAAAAAAAATCATCACAGGGTTGTACAACTAACCCCATAAAAATTTCATAACAATATATTTATATAGTTATAAGTTTTAGGTTATTTAAATTAACATAAATAAATAAATTACTTATTTTTAATTAAATGCACCTTCTGATGGCCACCTCTACCAGTCGTCATGCACTAACAAACTTTAGGTAATTCCTTAGGTAAATATAACCCTATGGATTCAACTGTGGTTTTACATTTACAATTTTATACTCCATCTATGAGGTATCTAATAATTCATGAAAAACTGTTCATGCATGATATAAAATATATTTAATATTTTTATAAAATTAATTCTGGTCACATCGGGGCTCGTAATCTCACATCATCTCATTTCCAAGATCCAAAAATATTATTTGATATATTTCAATGTCTTATTATTCAAAAATAGGTTATATATATATTAGAGTAGATAAAAATATGGGTAATTTGAAAAAGGTAAACAAGGATTTTCTGACATGTGATAATTGTGGAAAGAAACACTCTTGTACTTAATTGAAATAAATATGAGTTTTCTATGAGAGTATAGATAAAGTCCAATATTCTCATGATTAAAAGGGTAAAAAAGAAGTTTACAATGTTAAATGATTCCTCTTTAAGGATATGGGTCACTAATAAAATTAATTTCCCGAGTCTTAATAGAATATACACTAGAAGAAGTTAAGGGATCATGGTCGAGCTTATGCTATTGATACAGCCAAAGTGGAATGATTAAAGTGATTTAATTAGGATTAAAGAAATATGTTGTATAATTATTTTATATCATTATAAGAATCATAAAATGGATACTTATTTTATTATAGTACCTTTTCATTAAGGATCCAAAATCATATGATTAATAGTACCGATAAACCAAAAAAGAGATTCAAGGGAAATTTGATCTTTTTAAAAAACACATGATTGAGGGAAGATATACTATAATTTGTTAGATATTGAAATAATAATTATAAAGATATGTTTATGGGATATTATTGGTGACATTGAATTTGGTTATTGATTTTATGGTTTAAGTATCTTTAGTGTAGTTTACTACATTTTTGACTCAGTGGAATATATTTTACAATTTGATATATTTTTTTAGAAGAATTCAAACTTTCATTAAGTTATTATAGTTATCAAGGTATTCACATATTTTTAATGTGACATTAAATGATACTTTAAATTTTTTGGTGAATATAATGTTGATTTAGTAACCTACCTTCAAAAAATATGCACTTTAAATTTGGAAAAATATATTTTAGTTGATTCTAATGGTTAAATATATATGGAATGGATTAAGATTAAAATTGGTTTCTATTGGATAACTTATGGGAACCATTTTGGATTTGGAAAATATCTAGATATTGAAATAATGAATTTTCATTCTAATGATCTGTTAAATGTGCTTCAAGATTAAAAAATCATTTTTCGATATTCATTTCTTAAAGTAAGAAATGAAGTAGTAATTGATCTAAAACAACCAAAGGATGAAATTTAACCGATGAAATAGAAATATTTCAATTATATTTTAATTTTTTTCTCAGTCTATATGTTAAATGAAATCCTCAACTCTAGGAAAAGGATATTAAAATAAAAATGTAATCCAAATACCATTTTTTCTATTGAATATATGGTCCATCCATCAAATGTACATTTATGTTTTTTGTTCATTGAATATTAAAGATAATTCACTTTCATGTGATCAATTATTTCTACCCCTCTCAATAATTATTTACGTTTTTCTTCCATGTCCATATCTTCACTTTCCACCAATGTTATCTTATTTAGAAACCTAGAATGTGTTATTATAGATGGCCATCATACTTCCCTTACTATCTTATTAAGAGGAATTTTTATTATCCCTTTATGTGATATGGGTTTTCAAGATTGTTATTTTCAAATTTAAAACCCTTGATTACCAAGATCAAGATTAAATTGTGAAGACACAATTTGTTTAAGAAGGCTAGAATGTAACACACAATGAATTTAAAATATGAACATCATATTCAATACTGTATATGAGACACAACACCAATAATATATGATAATGTAACACCACAAGTCTTTATGATATAATTTCTTTAAAATAAATTCAATTTCTTCTAAAAATTTCATGACACACAACACTAGGTTTAAACGAAATGTGATATTCTATTAAAATATTATTATTTAAACTTGACCATTATAATTTATACATTAAGTTGGTGGTTATGAATATTAATAACTAAATTATGAAAATTATATGGTACAAACATGTATAAAATAATTTCAAGTTTAATTTATTGATTATAAATAAAATAATAACTATTTGAAATAAAAAAATGTTTTATGAAAAAACTGTATTTTTCAAAAAGGTGATCTAGTCACGCTTTGTGCATGTAATTTAAAATTAATATTTAACACTTTTAGTAAATTTATTTGAAAAAATAAATTCATTTTTAAATATAAAATTCATAATTATTATTGGGTAAATTTTTGAAAATTTTCTAAAAGGATTAATTGTTTGATGAATAGTTAAAAATACTGATTTTTTTTAAAATAACCTTTTTGTTTAAAATATTTACAAAAATAAATTATAGTGTAAATTGATTTTAAAGTAAAATTAGTTAAATTATATTAAAATTTAACTAATTTAGTTCATTTTATTTAATTTCATGTTAAATTTTGATGTTAAAATATTCTATACTTATGAGAATTTTCTCTTTTGAAAATCGCTTTTTATTGAATCTACAGTTTTATTTTAAATTAAATTCTACCAATTATGTGAATTAAATTTGGTAAAATGGATTCCATATTTTTAATAATAATTATTTCTATTATAAAATAAGTTCAACTTAATTTTTTACCATAATTAATTATGAAAATTGTAAAAATTAATTATCGTGGTTAAGTTGAAATTGGGTTTATTAGGGATTAAACAAAACAAAATAAGGATTAAAAATGATATAAACTTTTCCAAAACAAATTTTTTGAAAATATTTCAAGATTTTAATCTCTAAGATTTTTTAATGAAATATTTTTAAGTTTGTTTCCTGGTAAAACTTTGTTATCACTTTATCTTTTCAAGAGTTCATGTGTGTCCTCTCCCCCACATATAAAATCTCACCCACTCTCCTCCCCTACTAAAACATTAAAAACCCCTTGTTTCATCCAATAACTTATCAAATAAATTACTTATTTATCTACCCACATCAGATATTTCTTTTTTTTATTATCAATTCTTCTTAATAAGACCTTTGGTATAAACCAAAAGAGGATCTCCGAAGAAAGGTTAAAATTCTTAAACATGCGTATTTGTTTTATTTCTTATTTCACAACATTAAATACAACTTAAAATATGATAATATAATATACCTAGTATATAATATATTAAAATGAGTTATTAGGTTAGTGAAATAACCTAGATAAATCTTTGATTCCCTCAAATTGGAAACGAAAACGTCAATCATGTGTACATCCTCTTACCGCCTCGTGAACTGATGTCATTAGTTTTCCATCACAAAATTTCAGTGATGGATATAAATATTTATTTAATATATTGATTTTATATTTATAAAATTTTTATAATTATTTGACTATGATATCACATATAACTTCTTACTTTCCATTTTGTGAGGGATATGAAAATGTCACTCGAATGTACGACGGACTACCACCCCACGAAGCGATGTGATTCATATTTTGACTATACTTTACGTGAAAGATATTAATATTAAAGTTAATGAATATAAATTATATTTATTATATAATCATACTTATGGAAATTTAATATCACATCTAACTTCTTACCTTCAAATCAATTGGAAAACAATAACTTCTCTCGTGAGTGCGTGTGGACTACCGCCTCCACGTAGCGATGTGAATTGTTTTACATTTTATTTTTACATGGATGATAATGAGAATATATTTGATTAATATAAATTCTATATCATAAATATTAATTATTATGTAAATATTAATTAATATTTATTTTCCTTTTTTCTATCCATCAATAAAAATGGAAACTACATTCAAGCGTACGTACAGACTACCGTCTCCATGAATGATGTAATCCATTTTAAATCTCTACCTTTAATATATTACTATAAATACATATATCATGAATATATATGGTATTAATATCATGGTTAATATTATTTATATTATTTATACATGGTCAATTTAAAAGTAACAAAATTAACAAATTAAAACATACATGAAAAATGAAGTAATATTCAACTGAAATAGTGATTTTAACAAAGAATTGTTAATAAATAGGTGATAAAAGACTTTTAGTAAAAAAATATATGGTATGGGATATATGATTATAGTTATAAAATAGATATATAATAAACTAATATTTATTATATAGGAGGTACAGACATATAAGAAGGAAGCTGAACCTAAGGTAAGAATTTCTCATCTCCCTTTTACTTTCGTGAGACATGTACTATTTTCACCACTAATATATTTAGGGTGGTTTAAATACTACCCCTAGTATATATTATATTATTAATCTATTTATATTAATTTTATTTAAAGTTTTATTTGATGTTATTTTTTATGGGGCTTACCATTCATAAGTTACTAATGTTGTAAGGGTTTATTTTATAATATCAATATTATTCTGAGTTATTTTTTGGATAATTCTCTCTTGGGGGAATTATTTAATAATTATATATTAAAATAAATATATTTCATTCTAATATTGTTTTTAATAAACTTTTTCAGGTAATAGTACCATTGTACCAATATTTTTTTACTTGAAATTATTGTGAAAATGTTTCCAAGAAAATCTGATATTATTTATCTCTTCGGAAGAAAATATTTTTCCGTCAAAATTCATGTTTTCTAAAAAAAATTAATAAATGATTTTAACCTATTAAAAATTATTTATTGAAGGAATTTTTACCTATTTTTTACTTATTATACAATGTTTTTAAATTAATCTTCATGTCATTTTAAAAAAAATGCTTATTTTTCTATTACTAAAAATGGGAAAGCAATATTTGTTTTAATGTGCATGACATGAATAACCACCCAACTTTTAAAATATTATTTTAAAAATATTAATATTTAATTTTCAAAGAAAATTATTTTCAAAAAAAATTGTGAACTTTTTGTTTTAAAATGTGATTTTCAGAGTGTAATGTATATTTTCCGAAAGAATGTTTTTAATGAAATTTTTATAGTATTTCTATTCATTGAGGGAATAAACACTTGATTATTATTATGATCCTTTGGGGATATATTGTATTCATATCATCTTTATTATTTCTATGTATGTTTTATGATCAGTTTGACTGAGGATGTACAATTTTATTACCATTCACCATATTATTTTGGATGTTTTATGATTATGTTTATTTGATTAGGGTAAGTATTAAATTTATATATGTTATTTTTTCAATAGGAGTGTTTTTTTTTATTATGTTTTACACCTTTCATATGAGGAATACATTGTAATGAGTATGTGATAGATTGGGACCCATTATATATAGCCTCTCTATTCATTGATAGGTCTTATGAGACAAATCTATTGGCCAAAATAGATGGGTTTCTACCAAAAATTTAAAATGTATTGTGAAAGGTCTTAATAGTATACTTCAAATGTAATAAATTATTAATTACCTCATTAAGAGATAATTTATGGATTTACATATGATTATTATATTAGTTATAATATCCATGGATATGTTTCAACCATAAGGGATTATTTATATGGATTTATTTGATCATAATTTATTTCTACCATATTATGATCATTTTATTGATTAAATGGAACATGTTTCAGTTATTTATCTTTTCATATTGATTATTCTTATTAATTCATGATATCTTAAATTGTACACTTACCCTTACTGATCATTTGATCTTACCCATTTCTTATGTTTTACTTTACTTATTATAAGAGGAAGTGTTTTTTGATTGATTTTAGGGATAAACTATGAGGAATGATGACTTTCTCAAAGAAAAAACCTTTTTTATTTTATGCTTTCAATTGAAATGTGGATTTAAATTATGTATCTAGTTTACTAATATTAATAAAATACTCATTACATTGGGATGTGATTATTTATATCTCATTCTAGTGTAATTAAGTTGCCACTGGCTCTGGGATACTAGAGTTGAGGTCTTTATATAGGCTTCCTCACCATAAGGTGTGAAGTGTGTTCCCAATCACCAAACATTGGATACAAGAAGCTAGGTATAAATCTAAAAAACCATGGTAATGATTTCACCCCAAAACATCTCACAACGTGTCTCATGTATAGTAAGATAAATATGATAATAAGAGAACAATGTAGAAGATAAGGTTACATAACAGTAATACATAAAAAATACAAAAGGATAATTCATGAAGAAAATAAAAAGAAAGTCTCTATATGACCCTAATTTACCACTAACCCATCCCACTATAAAGAATGCATCAAATAATAGAATATTATAAGCGATATGATGCCATATATTTACTTTTATCCTTAAAAATTAAATATGAATACACACAAATTCATGTGTAGTGTATAAGGAAACCACCAAAGAGTATACCAACATGAATCTATAAAATTAATTTTACCCTGAAACTATCAGTTCTATCTATGAAAAAACATTCATAAAGCTATTTATTTTGATAAAATTTCTCATAAAACATCATTTTCTTTTCCCTTTGATAATAACCCATATAAAAATACACAATAATATTTAAATTGACATAAATAATAACATAGAGGGTTTTGATCAAAAAAATCATATCACAAAAGATAAACATTTTTTCAATAAAATCCTAAAACATTAAGATTATGAGTTAAACTAAGAACAAAAAAAATCAAAAGTCTCAAAGCACAAATGGAATCTAGATTATTGGAATATGTAACTTGGACATGAAAATAACACTATCTATTCATAGTGTGAATCCTAACAATACCTAGTCTTTCCACATTCTATAGGTATCATAATCATAACCCCTAGAATATTTGCACTCACTAAGGTTTTCATATATTCATAACCCAATTCACAAAAGGTTCCCCAAATGATATGTTTTCTAACAATTCTATAAAACTATTTTGATAATTTTTTAAAACATTTCCAAAAGAAAATAATTACAACTCTTATGATTGAATAACCATTTTATATTCCAAATCTTCTTTAATGAATTTCATAAAACATATATAGTGCATAAAATTTCTTTTAATGAAAATATACTTTCAAAACTATTTACTAATCCAAAAAATATGATTTTCAACAAAAATATTTTTCCTAGATTTAAAATCAAAAAAAATCACAAGACAAATGAAAGAAAAATAAAATAATATCAAATAATTCCATGAGATGGAATTATGGTATAGATAAAAAATCCTCAACAGTGGAGAAAACATATTCGTTTTCAAAAACAATGATATGAAATGAAGAGATCAGGCCCTCAAAAGCCTAGATCAATACGATACAACATCAATTTCCCATAAAACCTTATATATCTGGAAATCTCATACCTTAGTTACCCAACAAAACAAAGGGGATATATTTAGAGAAGATCTATGGAAAATAGGATAAAACATGAGTTGATTCACATATACCTAGAAGAGATCCACCCACATCGATGGTGAATCACAATGTGACCAAGGTAGAACCCCCTATAGAATCAAAGAATGTCTGGGTTAGGAAAATTTGAGATTATGAGGATATTATAGGTTAAAATTAGAAATGTTACTAGGATAATTTTCTATTTTTAGGAAGCCTTTATGGGTTACAAAATCAAGACACTTGATAGAAAAACCTTACTCTAACCATGTGGTAGGTATTATTCCTTGAAAACCAAAGTGTATTATTACCTAGGAATAGTTATACAGTTAGAAAACCCAAACTAAAACCATGAAACTAACTCTAGACCCAAAACCATTCACTCGTACAGTTTACATGGACCCTCTCATGGTTATAAAATGTGTGTTCATACCATGAAAACCCCAATTGAACCAACATAGTCATTACACACAATTACCACATAGTTATAACTAACCATGCACCTAGAATATTTCTCCCTAATTTTCAAATTATCGACACATGACTCCTGAAGGACTTCTAAACATTAAAAATAGATAAACTAATCCTAAAATAAAACATACTTACATCCTGGAGGTTGTTAAAATTCTTCCCACCATACTACTTTTTATGCCTAGAAATCACACAAGATTATGGACTTGTAAAAAGTGAAACCACTGCTATATATTCAATGATACATGTTCCCATGTCTTATAGTTATCCCATAATTACTACCATAGCACACATACTAAATGAATTGTTTTACCATGAATCTCTTTATCATGATTATCTATAATTTAAACTGGTTTCTCAACCACTAAGATTCCAACATAAAGATCAAAATCCTACCATTAAATCACTTGGGATAGTTCTGATGGATACCTCCTCAATTGGGAAACATAAAAATTTTAAGGAATCTTCATCAAGTTATATGGAAAGTCCAATTGATAATCCGAATTTCTATGACATGTGATAATTTTTAAAGGGTAAATAAACCTCATCATCATCTTACCATTATTTCCTAAAAGATGATGTCCCAAATGAGGAGAAATACTGAGAAAAATATGATCACTATACTAAAATTTCAATACGAGATGAATAAATTTTTCATAGGACATATAGAGACTCTTATATTTATATGACATTTTTTAGATCCACTACACTTTTCTCATCCTATCTTGGAAAATACTCAGTACAACCAAAACTTGTTCTTCTTTATTCCACCCAACAAACTAGAGATCTACATGGTCACCCAAAATTGCTTCAAAAAGGTTCATTTTAATCAAATACTAATAACTATTATTATAAAGAAATTTAAATAATAGTATATTATTTTCCTAAGAATCCCTAAAATATAGAATTCACACCCAAATAATATACTCAATAATTAGAGTGGATCATCCAATCTACCCATTGGTCTGAGGGTGTTACATCATGCATAACTTCAACTGGGTACCCATCCCTTATTGTAAGCATTTACAAAACAAAGATGTGAATCCTGGATCTCTATAAAAAATAATAGTATAAGGAAATCTATGGAGCATCAATATCTTTAAAACATATAGGTTCTTGAGCTCTTCCATGTTTTTATATTCTTAATAGTAAGGTAATGATCTAATTGCATAATTCGGTCAATGATCACCCAAATCTCATACTTCCCACCATGAGTTCCTGGAAAACCAACCATAAAGTCCATAGACATTGAATACCACTTCTATATGTGAATTGGTAAAATATGTAACAATCCATGAACTCTTTGGTTATCCACCTTAACCTTTTATAAAATATGGCATCATGACAAGAAGTCTACAATTGATCGCCTCATCCTCAACCACCAATGCTAACATCACAGATCATAACACATATTGGTAGTCCCAAGGAACATGGAAATACTAGGATGATGTACATTATCCATCAACTCCTTCCTCAAAGATATTATAATGAACAATCTATCTTATAAATACAAAACACAATTATGAGACTAAGATCATACACTTGAGGTCTCCCCACTATTAAGGATTTTACTAAAATACTAAAAATTGGTGTTTATTGCTTTCCTAAGTTGAATCAAATAATAAAATGATGAATATACTTCCAAAAAATATAATAATACCTACTTAATATACTCTTCTACATATAATCACATCTTAGTCAATAAACTCATCAAAGACCAATCCTACATTGATTTCTTTTAGTATTTAGTTGGTAACATCAAGTTCAATGCATCGAAGACTGTATTCCATTTTTCAAGGGTATATAAAATATCAAAATAAAAATTATAAATCTAATAAACCCAACCTAATTTCTATAATTTTAGGGCCCTCCAGGTAAGAATATAATTCAGTCTTTTATGATCTGAATACATGGTAAATCACTCACTGAAGATATAGTGGTGCCAAACCATAAGAGCATGCATCAATGAAAACAACTAGAGATCATGATTTTAATAATTATTCTCATAGATATGTAGTTGGGGAGAGATTTAGGCCAACACCTACTTCCCCTGCATTCAAATTCATCCTACCCATGTAGCTGAGGCAGCATAAAAAACATCATAGGTTAAAGTTGGTTTTGGAAGAATTATAACTTCATCTGAATTCAATCACACCTTCAGTTCTGAAAATTATTTTTGACACATATCAGTCCATTAAAACTTAACAAACTTATGTATTAACTCTATTATAGGAGATTAAATATTAGATAAATCCTAAAAACTCTTCTCTAATAACCTTCTAAGACCAATAATATTTGAATCTCAAATATTCTTTTGGGTTTCTCCTAATACATCACCACTTGGATCCTTTTAGGATTCAATCGGACTCCCCTATTTGATATAACATGGCATATAATCTTCAATTATTAGATATAAATCTAAAATCTAGAAATTTTTTAATATAGTTGATGTTATTTTAAATTAATTTTAATAATATCCAAATGCTCCATGTATTGTTCCTCTATCTTTGAATTGATCAAAATATCATCTACAAAAACAACCATGAAAGAGTCAAAGAAATAATGAAATATCTAATTCATCAATGCCATAAAAATGATGGAAATGGAACATCACCCTCTCATATACATAAATAATAGTATCTCGATCAAACATCAATCCTATAAATCCATTGAACATCCCATAGTTGATCAAATAGGTCATCAATCCTAGGTAAAGGACACCTATGTTAGGTCCATAAGGATGATGGTAGGTGGTCTAGAGGTGGGATAATAGATCAGATTGAAATTTATTAAATAAATAGAATAATTATAAAAAAATTAATTATTAACATTAATTAAAATATTTAATTAGAAATGGAAATAAAAGAAATAAAAATAACACAATGATGATTTTTTATAATAGTTCGGTACAAAGTAGATCTATACTACTCTAATAACTATCTAATTAGTGAGAGATTCATTGTTTACAAATCAAATTTTTTAAGTGGAATCATAACCCAATTAAAAACTACCTTTTATAGTGGAAAAATAACCAAGACACTTGACTTTTAAATGGGGAGTCACAAATAAATTTAAATGCTAATTTTATACTATGAGATTCACAACCCGAATGGTCCTTAATTTAGAATCTGATTGTCACAACCCAAATAAAGAGAATAATAATTATCCTATTTGTAAAATAATAAATATAAAATTAGTGTATGTGAAATATGGGAAGAATTTTTATTGATGTAAGAATCTCGAACAATGTAGAACATAAATGATGAAAGCACAAGTAATGGTTCTTAAGCAATGTATCTGTTCATCTCACTAAGATAGTTGATGTTGAATCAATTTAGGTACAGTCCCTGAGAGATCATCTAGATGAAGAAAAATTGTTCACAAAAGTAAAACACTTCAAAATTCATAGTAAATAACTTTTGATTCTCAAATTTTCGTGTTTTCATAACTCATCTATGTGTCTCCATTGAATGCATCCTAAATCCTTTAAATAGAATATGTAAAATTAAACAATTAAATCTCTAACCAAGTAAAGAAATTAAAATTCAAATTAAAAAATTATCTATGAGATAGAAAATTATCATTCTAGAATAATTATAATAATAATTTTTTGAGTTAAAAATTTCAACACCTACTCAAATAAATTTGAGTAACCTAATAAATAATTCAAGAAGTCTCCATAATAATTGGTCAAAGAAATCCATAAATATTATAAAACAATTTGACTATTGAAGTCAATTTTTAAAAGACTTTATAATCAAATAGAGTATTTAATAATTAAAAATATAAATATATTACATTAAATTTCAAAAAAAATGTGTTTTAATAAGTTTTTTAATAATAAATATTAATTTAGAAAATAATAACAACAATAAATCAATTCAAAAAATAAAAATTGAAAAATTGAAAAAAAAAATTGTACGAGTATACATAAATAGAGAGTAAATTAATAATTATTTGAAAATAAATTACATATTATAATAACAATTAACAGGGATTTTATATAATAAATTTGAATTTTATATATTAATAAACAAATAAAATAATAATGTGGTTAATCCTATTATAAAAAGTGAATAAAAACATAGCATGAAAAAAATTAGTTCAAAATAATAATAACTAACCATGCATGTAAATTTATATTTGGGTTGGTATAATAGTCATGATATTATAATGTGTGGTTGTTTGAAATTGTCATATGGTTATTATACAAACCATGTGGAAAATATATTGACCGGTCACTTGATATAATGTGGCCACTATACTGACCCTGAATACACAGTCAGTTTAAATATGAACGTGAAAAGGGTATAGTTACCATGAAAAATACGTAAGGTTTGGTAATTATATATACCTTATGGTCACTTACCTTGATGGTAACTTCAATACAGGTTTGTGGTAACTTGGGGTATTTTCAGTCACTTTAAGTATAATGTGGTTACTATACCAACCTTATAGTTAGTATAATATATTCAAGTTAGGTTTCTTTTGGTGTATTCACAGTAGGTATATACACCCCATGTAGTAACATAGCAATATTTGTGTTAGGTTTAAATATCCTTCATCGTAACTGATTCGCATGGAGATGAATTTCATATTCCAACTTCAGATATGTTATTGGGCAACATGATTGGTAAATAAGAACAAGCTAGATTTAATGGATGATCGAGTGAGGGAGAGCTACAACAATGGTGACATACTAATGGTCAATGAATGATGTGATAAAAATTCCCAAGTGGAGAGTAGCTATATTGGTGTTTCATTGAAACCTCATGAGGTAATTTTTTCCTTATGAAACTTGTAGGAGGTAATAGTTAAGGCATATGTAAGGTTGATGATCATGTCATGTAGTAAGTTAAAGATATTTCATGTGATTAGTTGAAAAAACAATTATAGGTATGAAGTAAAGTTAAAAATTGGTTGATGAATGGTTCCCATTAGGTTGAGAAATTTTTCAAGATAGGTTGGATAGTGTGTTTCAGGGAGGAATTTCAAAATACTATTTAATGATTTTTTAGACAATATAAACTACAGAAGTAGCTAAAGGTCCAGTTCACTTAAATATATATAATTTCTATAAATTTCTAATAAATAAAATATAGATTTAATCTAACTTGTATAAATAAATATATCATCAAAAAATAGTGAAAAATATATCTAAAAATAGCAAAAAATAACAAGAAAGGCATAAAAAATGGGATATTTTTTAAGCTATAAAAATGAGATTTTCATAATTTTATGGAGATGAATTAAATGTAGAAAAACTTATTAGATAAAAAAATCAAAAAATAGAATTTTATTTTTAGTTATATCACAAGATT
Source organism: Viscum album (assembly GCA_963277665.1). Classification (NCBI taxonomy): domain Eukaryota; kingdom Viridiplantae; phylum Streptophyta; class Magnoliopsida; order Santalales; family Viscaceae; genus Viscum; species Viscum album. The sequence continues at coordinate 685,597,190 of OY728119.1, read as the reverse complement.
AATCTTAAAAAAATAGAAGATTCCTAATTTTTTGAAATTGAGGAATTCTAGAACTATTGCAAAGACTTTGGGAATTTTTTAGAGCACTAAAACAAAGATATCAAAATTCCACATACTATGATAAAATTTAAATACATATAATATACATTGAATGAAATAATTAAAAATAATATCCATGATATATAACTCAATTTATAATATAATAACTTATGAAATATTTCAAACACTATAAACTAAAAATGATATATAACCAAAAACAAGCGGAATTTTCAAACCAAAATGTGACCATTCTAGAAATTTATTTAGACATTTTTATATTTGAATAAATTTTAAATAAAATTATTAATTTCTTGTGAAATAAGGTTTATTAGAATTCAATATCTATAACTCAAGATATAATAAAATACTCTATAATAGTGAAAAAAATTTTCCATATAAAATATTGAGAGGGTTTAGAATATTCAATGATATAAAATATTCATAAAGAACAAACAAAATTCCCAATGAACTACCCTTTTGGAAAATTAAAAAACAAAAACAAGATTTTATAAAATTCTCCACCTTATAACAGTTTCCAAAAATAAAATATTACAAAACATAAATAATGATAATTTTTATAACAAAGAAACTCCCCCATAATAAATTCATATTAAATTATTTTAAAAATAAATAAATATAAACTTTTCAAACTAAATTTCTAACATACCATGCTCAAATTTAATTTTTCCCAATTTTTCAAAATCCAACGGTTTGGAAGAAATATACAGTAGTTTATTTTAAGTTATAATATATTCAATAATAATGTCACCTTTATTAACATAATGTCAAATAAATTTAAAGCACATGTTTATATGCTTAGTTCTGAAATACATTAAATGGGTTTTGAAATTACTTGGTATCTTTAAAAAAGTAAAACCATAATCAGAAAAATATTGTTTAATCCATAAATATTTATACTAACAAGATATAGTATAAATATAATCACTTTTATTAGTTGAAAAAGCAATAGATTTTTGTTTTCTTAAACTCGAAGAAACTAAATTCCTACCAATAAAGTGACACGTACCTGAGGTTATTTTTCTATCATGTTGACATATTCTAAGATCACAGTCAGATTAACTAATAAAATCAAAATAAATTTTTATAGAGCAAAATAATACACAATTAATAGTTCATTTAATAAATCTAGTAATATTCTTAACATCCTTTAAGTGATATTCTTTTGGATTTTATAAGAATCTAGAACATAAATAAATAATAAAAAATGTATTCTATAAAAAATAGTTAAATACTAAAAACATCAAACCATCCCTCTAAATAATTTATATTCAATATATTTTCCATAAATATCATAATATAATTTACAACTAACACACATAGGGGTTTAAAAAAATTTATTATAATTGACACCAAAACATTTGAATTAATATTATCAATATTTAGATTGTTTTAAAAATATTCCATTATTTATTTTTAAAATTTAAACTCCAAAAAATAATTTTAATTCTCCCATAATATACATGTCAAAATCAATTTCCCATAAATTTGGAAACTATTTAAAAATAAAATCACTTTAAGATCCAAAAACAATATCATCTATATAAATTTGAATAAATAAAATGTCATTTAAAAAATTTTAATAAACAATGTAGTATTTACTTTAACATTATTAAAATAATTATTCAAAAAAATTAATATACTTTTATCATACCAATCCCGAGGTACATTTTTATGAACATGTAAATATTTTGATAACCTAAAATAATTATTATAAAATTCATTATTTCCAAAACCAGTGGGTTGAGAAATATAAACTACTTCAGAAATAAAACTATTTAAAAATTAGAATTTTATATCAATTGTAAATAAATTATGACCATGTTTCCTCTGGAAATGGTAATGACCTAATTGATTTAAGGTTAAAACATTCCAAGTGGTTTCTAACAGGTTTGTTCATAGAACTGGAAACATCCAATGATTCCATATCTATTTGGAACTACTTTCCAAAGGTAGGTTCTCATTAGTTGTGAACCGATGAGGCTTAAAAATTTGCATTGGTGGAGAGGATAGGAGGTCGGACTCATCACACCATTTTGAGGGGAATTATTGTCTACTCTGGGACTCTCTTTATATATTTAAGGTATGTTCATGAATCCTTATTAAATTACCAAGTATGAAAATGAGCTTTCCTTTAGATCTGGCAATCAATAATTAGTATGAATGAGATTTAGATAATATTTTATATGTATTCCAGGTTCTCCATAAATAGAGAATCATCTGTATTTGTTAGATATTCTTAGTCAATGATATCCTTTGACACATTATATAGAAATCTTTTTGTCATTATGATAACCATACTGGTTTTAAAGCCTCTCAGTGGGGAACTTGAAGTTTATTATCATTCAGAAGGACATAGATTATTTCAGAGTTGGGACCGTACCCACAGATGGGCTACCTACATATCCATTGTTTTAGAAAAGTAATCATAACCCACATAGTTCGAGTAAAGAAGTATGAGTTTTATGCATAGTTGATGGCTCAAAGAAAGATTTCATAATTACTTTTACACTCTAAGCTCACGTGAGTCATGCTTAGTGTGAGAAACAAGAGGTATTAGTAAAACGAGAAAATTGTGCCATGAAAGATGCAATTATAAGAAATGATGTGGGGCTTATGTATGTATGACTTCCCAGATATTTGAAGATTAGGATTTACTTCAGGGAAGAAACTTGGGAATAAGGTCCATAAAGGTATATGTTCTTTATGGAGATTTGGATACTTAACTTAGGACTTAATCCTGAGAAGGATGCCCAAATTAGGGAGGACTTATGATTGGGTTTTACTCCTAATAAGGAATACCAAATCAAAATTAAATTAAGACTGGTTATGAGAAATTATGACTGGGGATTACTCTTAAAGAAGAGGCCCAAGTTAAAGGGAATTATGACTGGGGATTACTTCTGAAAAGGAATCCTTGGTTAAGGGAATTTGGATTTTGGGAACTTGGGGCTTACTCCTGAGGGGGATGCTCATATTAAAATAATTATGGTTGTGGATTACTCTTGAGGAGGATTCCCAAAATTAAGGGAACATGAAGACTGGGGCTTACTCCTGAAAATGAGGCCTAGGTTAGGGGACTTGGGGCTTACTCTTAAAGAGGATGCCCAAATTTGGGATTTTGATATTGGGACTTACTCCTGAGAAGGAGGCCCATATTAAAGATCCTCTCAACTTTAAATTATGAGGTTGAATGAACGAAATCTCTAACCTTAGTGACATAAATATATGTAAATCACTAGGTTTTGAAAAATGTTCCACAGAATTCCTTTCAGGTATGGAAGAAAACAAAGTAAACCATGCCATAAATGGATTTGAAGAGGGTTATGAAGGCTAAATTTTGAAGAGGAGAGGTGGATTTGAAGAAAGCAAGTGAATAGGCAAGAGGGGCACCCAAAAAGAGAGAGGCGTGAAAGTCCTGCGTGGGCGCGCAAGTCCTGGTCGCGCAAGTATACTTGCGCGACACATGGGTACTTGTGTGATGGTCAACCCTTAGGGTAATATTTGGGCGAGACTTGGCTCAAGCCCTTAGTATTATCCCTAAAGGCTTCCAAAAGAGTGGCACACAAGTTTTATTGAAGGGATAAGGTGGTGCGCAAGTGTGGCCATTTCCCTTAAGGGCTGGCCACTTAGGTGCGCAAGTGTTGATGAGTTTCAACACTTAAGCCTTGTTTCCCCTGTTTAGAGCTTCCATTCTAGGTAAGAAATTACCTTAGAAGTGTTCGGAAGACTTCCAGAAGATACTAGGGCACTGGGAGCTCGAATCTGAGTTTTGGAATTTTTCTATCCTCAAATGGGGGGCCCACAAGGGGTATTTATAGGCCAGGGAAGACCTTGGGAGAAAATCAAAGAGGGTGTGCAAGTCACATGTGCGACCACTATGTGGTACGCAAGTATAATTGCACGACCATGATGAAACTTGCGCGACCCAAGTGGGAAGAAATCCTTCTTCATGCCTTTGTCAATTTTTGATGTTTCTTCAAAGGATGAATCACTTTGGACTAAGGTATTTCCCTTTTTCAGTCATTAGAATTTATGACGGAAAGGAGCGTCAACAAAATTCCCCCCTCAGAGTTGGATCCAAAATAAATGAGGATGTGACTCTAAGGTAAAGAAGAAAACCAAGGAACATGTGGCGCACAAGTGTTGAGCGCGCAAATGACAGTGCGCAAGGGTGAGCCGCGTAGGCTTCGGCACGTAGGGGTGCGGCCTTGCCTATATATAGGCGGTCATTCCTCATGTAAAGCACCGAATCTGAATGCTTCCGAGCTCTCGTTGTGAAATTTTCCTTCGCCACGCAAGTTACTCAGTTTTCCGCTGCTTCCTTTTGTGTCGTGCTACTGTAGAAGTATTCGGACATGTGCGGTGATACATGTGCGCCAAAACTTGCGTGAAGCACTTATACTTGCACGCCATCTTTGGGAATTGTGCGCCTTAAGGCATTAGCCATTTTTTCACTTTTCTTCACAAATTTTCTTGAAAATTCAACTTAATTAGGAGTTAATTATTCGTCCTTTGTGCAGATTCAATGTCTCCTAGAAGATTCGGAACTGCAGATGAACTGGCCAGCAAGCGAATTGATGATATGATGAACATTGTAGGTCACGATTATTATACTATCTACGATAGCACTCTTCCAAATTTGGCCAATTACCTGAAGAATTATCATCTTGACTTCCCACAGAGTATTTATCTACCTTTGTATGGCTATGGTCATCTGCAAGAAGTCACCATTCCAGAGGCAAAGAACTATCTCCCAATTTATTGGATTTAGATTTACACCAATTTTGCTTCAGAAAATATCTCAAGTGGAGGAGCATTTATAAATACTGAAACAGTGGAGAAGGCCTACGTAATGCATCATTTCCCATGTACCTCAGATTTGAAACCTCAAAAGCTGGAGCTGCAACCACATTGTTATCACTCAATTTTCTGAAACTCTCAGATGGATCAATACAAAGGCTGGAAGAAGAGTTGGGACTTTCATCCTGGAGGAGGTGTGAAGCCAACATGGATGTGGGAATACTAGATACGACAAACCTACGCAGAGTTTGTCGAGGATTTGAAAGGAGCTGCAATATATGAAGTTGTCTGGGCTGGGAAAACATATGTTTATAGGAATGCTGATTTTGTGCCAGAGATACTCAGCCATTGGAGCCCAGAAACCAATTCTTTCCATCTGACTCATTGAGAAGTAGGCATCAGTCTTGGGGATGTCCACAAGATCTTAGGGGCTCCAATTTTGGGTGATATGTATGATGAATTCTTCCCCCCCAAGGAAACATGGAATGATTCATAGAAGACTCCGACTTTAGCTCGGGAATTATTGAAAATCTTCCACAAGATCAAGAGTTCATAGACTTCCCTAACTCATTCTAGAAAGGATATTCATCCAGATGAGTGGATGAATATGTTTCTTACCAAGAAGCAGGAGAAGGAGCCGAAGGAGAAGAGATCGAAGGGGAAGGTGCCCAAGAAGAATGGGCCCACCTGTACTTGTCCTACCACCTGCCCCAAAACAGAGAAGAGGGGTGCTCTTGGAACATTCTGGCCGACACTAGAAGAATGAGAATTTGAGAAGTGGGGATATGAAGTGAATTAGAGAATCCCAAAAAAGACTCGTCTGGCGGGCTTCTTGGCCTTGTGGCTCAGTGTTTATATTTTTCCAGTTAGGGATTCGAAGGGAGGCCTCAGGCCAGAGACCTTCATTGTTGCAGCCAAGTTGGCTGAGGGGAAAATGGTTGGTTTGGCTACCCCCATTTTATCAAAGATTCACAGGAGCTTACTCCATTTATTCATGGGTAAGTCTCCTTTGAGAATAGTGGGACCATTCCATGTTTTGTGGCGATGGATCTCCCCTCACTTCAGAACATATAATGTACAGGACAGAGTACAGATCCCCAGAAGTTCTTTCAGGCCATCAGTGTAGGCATTCTCTGGAATTGCTCTGGTAGCTCTCAATTCCTATGACATGAAGGTGAGGCTGAGCATGTATAAGGAATTCAATTTCTTTACTTATGGAAATCAACCAATCGGGCGGTTTGTTGATGATGGAACAGCCAAACTAGAATTGAGAGAATACATGTTGGCCTGTAGAGATGGTGTACTGGCCACCAGGATTGACGGAGAGATTATATGTGAGGCCTATGCTCCAGACAGATTTATACATCAATTCAAGTGTTTGCAGAAAACTGTTGTATCTCCCCCTGTGCATGTCAGGTCATAGAAACATCTGATGGTTGCCCGAAAACTATGGCTGCTGAAATCTAGGTAGAAGACCGGGGTAGTGTTTGATCTACCAGTTGATAAAGTAGCAAGTAACTTAACTACATGGTATGCTGAGAACTGGATAGCATCATACCCTGGAGGGGTATTGAATCACCTGGTTTATCAGGTGGGGAAAAGGAAAAGAACCATAGAGAAATAAACCCTTCATCTGGAAGGTGATTCTTCTACACCACCCAGAGCTGATTCGTCGGGTTCTTCACCTAGGGCCGACTCATCGGATTCCCAAGATGGGGATGATGAGGCACAACAAGTGGCAAAGCGGCCTCGTGCTAGATATAATCCTCCCATCATAATCAAAAGACCAACTCCAACAACTCATAGTTATTTACTTCATTAAGGTACTTTAATCATCATTAATTTATAGAGAAACAAGTCTTATTTTCTTATTCTCTATCTGTAGTTGCAGGAGCTGGGAAGAAGCCAAATTCCAAGATTGTAGGACCTTCCTCGCAGCCTTCTAGTACACATATTGAATATCTACGACTAGAGGCGATCCAGACAACGCGGATTTTATACTGTGGTGCTAAAACTACCTGGCTGGATTTGTGAAAGGGGCTACACCTCCCTGGAATAGGGAATCTTCTGGCTTCGACAGATATTCGTTACAAGGATAACCCAGATAAAGTGATGGATTACATCAGAGAGCTGGAAATTCTCATATATGCCACCGATGATTCCATTCCTGTCACCAAGTGGGTGAAGGAAATGATAGATCGTGGCGCCACTGAGGATGGTTCTGAAGATGAGGAGTGGCACGATTACGTGGCTCCTGAAGATGTAAGTTTCTTTTCTTATTTTCTTTGTAACTTGCTTTTAGTCAAAGCTTTTTTACTTAAGGAAATTATTTTCTTTATCCTACAGCTTGCAAAGAAAGGAACTACTGAGGTTCCTTCACCACAATATAGCCCTGGTGGTACTACTATTAGGGATAATGAATCTCCTCACGAGTCGAGCGAGATATCTCCAGGACAACAAGCCACGAATGAAGAGTTGGATATGGCTTTCCATTCTCCAATTCATTTACCTGTAAAGGAGACTGTCGACACTCCCAAAAAAACAAAGAGACAAAGGCATCAAAGCAAGAATTCCACAAGTGGTAAGTCCTTCGAATAATCATGAGTTTTAACCCATGAAAAGGTTGCTCATACGTTTTTGGATTGCAGTGGATTCTTCAATTTCCCCTCCGAGGGAGAGGACAGACCCTCCTTTGAGGACCATGGAGGGTGCTGGTGAACAATAACAAGCTCATGCTGGCTTGGATACTCCTAAAGAGGAACCATTGTCTGTTCCCAGTATCACTCCTACTGCTACTACAAGAAGAGAAGAAACTTTTTCTGGTAAGTTAACAATGCATCATAAAATATTGAATGAAACATCAACTGACTTCCATTCCGTGATACTTTAGGTTCAACCCCTGCACTAGAGATTTTGTCGGCCATTGCAATTGATGCTGCTATTTTAACTGAAGAAGTTGTCCAGGGTCAGAGGCTGCAAGATGAAGGTCACCAAGAAGACATATTGAATGCTCCCACTGGTGAGATTAACCAGGATTCTGAGATAACATTGGATGAAATGATGGAACTTGGTACATCTTTTGAAGATTTTTTAGATCATGTTAAATTACCATGTAATTTGGAAGATTATGGACATGAGTGTTATTCTTCATCCTGTTAAAAATAACTTCTTATTATATATCTGATCATGATCAGTTGAAATGATCAGTTCTATCAGAGAAAGATGGTTAACTACCAATGCCTGAAGGGGGTACAGAAAACCCTACTATTGCAGAGAAATTAGCTCAAGTGGAGCTTAACCGAGAAGAGATTCCTGAAACTTGTCTTGAAAATCCTGTTGAATCTAATAAAAATGGGGAGGAGCCTTCTCAAGCTACCAATCTACCATTGGGTAAGAGATAACAATTTTTGCGATTATACTTAATTTACAAGACAGCCAATCAAATTTCGTCATCCTTTGAAACTAACCAAAGCTTTCAATTGATTATGTAGGACCATCAATTTAAGTGGCTAGATATGAAGGTGAAGCCTTAGATTCCACTCCAACAAAAATTTAAAGTGAAGAAACACAGGTCAGGGGGGAAGGAGTAGAACAGGGCACTTCCCTATGTGCATTAATCCCGGATTATATTCCCCCCTATGACAGTGATGCAGAGTCAGACCCGGAGATACAAAAGGCACTCTAATTTTAATTATGAAAGGCATGGAAGAATATATGGATGATCATAACTGAAGTGACTTTATAAGATATTTCATCGAAGATTCCCCGATTGTCATCCTTGTTCGTCATGTTGGGACTTGGCGGTTTTGGATATCAAAAGATCCATTCCATGGTGAAACAGGTCATCCTAAAGAGGGAGCACGAGAAAAAGTGTCGTCAAGATTTGACTAGGGTGAGGTTTTTAGTAAATATCATAGAATTTGAGGCTGCGGTATCCCAAGATGAGCCTGATTATGCTACCAAGTTAAAGGAACTGAAACATAAGATCAAAGAGAAAGTCGTCCAGCAGATGCATCTTCAGCCATAGTTAGATTTTGTTACTGGGGAACTTGACCAACTTAATAATTCACTAAAAGGAGATCAAATGAATGGTATGAAACCCACTGTAGATGCCAAGAAATCACTCCATCAATATGAAAATAGTGAAGTTAGTCGTGTGCATGAGCTTCAAGTGGCTACTGATGAAGCTTGGGATTCTGTAAATCAAATGAAGATTTATGTTGACAGCATTTTGTAATTCTTGGAAAAGATAAGAGACACCAGTCTATGGATGTCCTTCTAACTTTTTTGCATCAAATGAAAAACACTTTCATCTTCAATCATTTGTGCATGCCCTTTTTTTACTGCTTTAAATTTTTACCTAATCCAATGGGCCTAGTAAGTATAGTTTGATTTTTGCTAGGATTATAAAAAATAACCCTACAAACTTTGAATCTTTTAATTTCTCAATATTACCTAAATCATACGAAATGTATGTTTAGTGAGCTGGAACATGACTTTTTTTCAGAGTTCCCTTTCTTTTGTGGGATGTTTAAAGACATGCATGTCAGACATAAAAAAGGCTAATGTTTAAGGTCAAAATAACTTTGACCGAATGGATAAAAATTAACTCAATTCCTTGAAATTTTTTCTGAAAACATATTACCATACTCAAGTATGAGGGAAAAAATGAAAACTATGACTTAAGAAATTTTGAATCTGAGGAATGACATGAAAAAGGGCTAAAAGGAATTAGAAGAAGTATTTTCCAAGAATGAAGTTACCACTTTTTAACAAACCCATTAGAGGGTTGAATTATGAAGGGTCGCTTAAGGGCATTGGTTGCATAGTAAAATAATAGCATCTTTTGGATGACAGGTCTGTTATGTAGACTACTTATGCAAGGATCTCTAAGGGCACGTGCTGCATAGTCAGGAAAAAGAAATATTAGAAATTTACTCTTCTACCACTAAAAAATATGTGGAAGGTTATGGAGATTCAAATTTTCCAAACCGTAGAGTTTGTTGTATGGAGAGAGGTACTTGAATATGGAGAAGATATTTACAAACAAGATTGTCTAAGAACTGGATGAATGTCACTCCTACAAAGGTCTGACCCAAATGTAAGGAAGGTAAATATAAACCATATACTTGAATACTTTTAGATCAGGAAAAAGAGTATGGGACAAATATGTTAAGAATGGCTTTTTTTGCGGATATTTACATATTGTCGTTAAGAAAACAAAGGAAAAAAAGGGTTTTTCTCCCAAGAATGAAGTTACAATTATTTGACAAACCCATTAGGGGGTTGAATTATATAGGTCCTCCTAAGGTCATTGGTTGTATAGTCAAATAATAGTATCTTTTGGCTGACAAGTCTGTTATGTAGACTGTTTATGCAAGGCTGCCTAAGGGAACGTGCTGCATAGTTAGACAAAAGAAGTCTTAGAAATTGGATATTTTGTGACCATAAGGCATGAAAAGGGTTATGAAGATCAGGAATTATTTAAGGTTAGGAGTATGACACATGAAAATCGGTATTTTCCAATGCATGAAAGAGATACATAGATCAATGCTAACCATAATCATGTTGTGGTTGGGTCCTGAATTGAAATGTTGGACTTCACTACGTATCCCATAAGGATGATAATCAATACATACGTAGTTCTTGAAATATAGTTTAACGTCATGTGGGAAGAGAGTATAGGAAATATTAGTTTAGGGTCATAGAGCTCGAACCATAATAATGAATACACTGTGTGTGTTTTCACCGGGACTTTTCAGCCAGAGGACTGAAAGTAGAATTTGGGGTTAGGCCCAGAGACTTGGGGATGGATTAGAGGGATGCTCGAACATTCCTACGTATCCCATAAGGATGGGAATCAAGCCACATGTAGTTCTTGAAATACCCTCTATACATATTTGGTTCGTACATATAAAGGGTGAAAGGGGACTTTAGTGAAATGATGGTTTGGCCCAGGATAAAAGGTTCAGGCATTGCCATGTATGCACGTAGTCTTTGGAATATAACATGATTGGAGATCAATGTAAATAATGATTCCCTCTCAGGTGAGGGTGTCAAAGAATATTTTAGTTTATTTTCATACAGGACAAAAGTGTGAATAGTTTAACATCATAGAGAAAGGACGATGGTGAATCAATGTAAAAAGTAATGGTTTTTGAGCTGATTCATAGATCAACATCATATGAGATGGAGGTGAACCGATGTGAAGAGATTGGTTTTGGGCTTTAACCTCAAGAGGTTGCCTACGTACCCAGCCTAGAAGGTAAGGATCAAAGTTTTCATAGTTCAATTAAAGAATGAATTGGTGATATAGTTGTTCTTGAGGAAAAAGACCTAAAAAAATGGTGTCAGGACTTACACATGGTTAGCATCCCTGAGAGGGTGTTATGGTTGAAGTTTACTCTAAGCTCATGTGATTCATACTCTGTGTGAGAAACAAGAGGTATCAACAACCTTAACGATGCATAGTTTAAGGTCATGCAAGACGTATGAAGGGACTGTGCAGTTTAAAGTCTTGCAGTGAGGACTATTGGTGCTACACAGTTTAGTGTCTTGTAGCAGGGACAAAATACAGTTTAACCTCATGTAGGAAAAATATAGGGACACAGTTTAACATCATGTTAGATGTAAGGGTGTTGTACAGTTTATCATCCTATAGATAAGACGATGAGGACAATACAGTTTAATGTCATGTTGGACTAAAGGGGGACTGTGCAATTTAATTTCATGTAGTAAGGACAAAAGAGGACACAGTTTAATGTCATGTTGGATGTATTGAGGACTTTTTCATAGTTTAACGTCATTTTGGATGATGGAACAGTTTAACATCATGTTGGACAATGGTATGAACATTTTACGGTCATATGCATGGACTAGAGATTATGAAGTTTAACGTCTTGCTGGATGTAATGGACTTCTGTATAGTTTAGAATCATGTAGTTAGGACGTCACAGTTTAACATCATGTTTGACGTAAGTGCCAATAGTTTAATGTCATATTCATAGACCGTATGTATTTGTATTGTACAAAATACTTCTTCAAGAATCTAGCATTGGTTGGAGTAGTGATGAGTTCTCCATACATCGAGAATGAAGAATAAGCTCCATTGGAGTAGACTTTATGTATTGAATAAGGTCCTTTCCATTTTGGCTCCAACGTGGGAGGTTTCTTTCCTGGTATCATTGGAGTTCTGAGAACCAATACCAATTCCCCATGAATGAATGAATGAAAATGAACTTTTTTGTTGAAATCTCGTGCTATTCGATTTTGGTAGACTTCCAAGTGGTGCAAGGTGCACATTATTTTCTCGTCTAATAATTCCAATTCATCCAATTGATTTTGAGATTGTTCATATATAAATGACTGATCACAAATGGCTACCCTGAGTGAGGGTAATTGAAACTCACTGGTCAAGACTGCTTTTGTTCAATATACCAATGAATATGGAGTTGACCGCGTTGCAGTGCGGGTGGTGGTCCGATAAGCCCATAAAGCATGAAAGAGTTTATCAGGACATGATTTCTTATCTTTATCCACCATCTTTTTTAGTATATTTGAAAGAGTCTTGTTGAAATATTCTATTTTTCCATTGGCCACTGCATGATACCGAGAGGAATTTTTGGATTTGATGTTGTATTCTTGATACAACTTCCTTACCTCAGATGAACAGAATTTGGTGCCATTGTCCATCAATATGGTATGAGGGACACCAAACCTGGTAATGATGTTAGACTTGATGAAGCTAAAAATACTTTTAGGACTAACTTCTTTGAGAGGTATTGTCTATGCCCATTTGGAAAAGAAGTCAGTAGCAGTAAGAATGTACTTAAACTGCTTGGTTGTAGCTGAAGGGTAAGATCCCACCACATCCATTCCCCATGTGGCAAATGGCCACAATTATTTAGCTGTATGAAGAAATTTTGGGGGTTGATGAATGAAGTTGGCATGTACTTGGTAATAATGACACTTCTTTGTGAAATCAACACAATATTGTATCATTGAAGTCCAAAAGTATCCAAGCCTTCGAATTTGATCAGATAGTCTGTGTCCAGACTGATGGGCACCACAGATTCCTGCATGCACTTCTTTCATGATAGCCATTGTCTCTTCACCATCAATGCATCTGAAGATAACTCCATCAAAACCTATTTTGTAAAGAATTTTCTATAGGTGATCCGGGCTGTCATAAAGAGTAAAATTGACCACACATCTCCAAATTTGTTCTTTCCCATCTCTATCAGGTGGAAGTGTTCCATTTTGAAGATATTCCCTGATAGGTGTCATCCATCCTGTAGTATGACCATATGGTTCAGGAATGGGACTAATTTAATTTATTTCCTCTGTTCTAATTTGAACATAAGGTGAAATTTTATGACGATGTTCAATACAGATGCTTGTCTCATCCTAATTTGGATCTTCTAGAGCTGTGGCTATATTAGCCAGTGCATCATCTTGGGAATTTTGTGATCTTGGGACATAATAAAATTTCAGTTTCGAAGGAAATTCTGCAATTAACTCTCTGATGTAATCATCCAAAGGGATTAGTTCTTCTTTTCTAATTGCATAATCCGCATTGACTTATTTTATTACCATGTTTGAATCACCTTTCACCTTTAAGTGATTCACTTGTGCATGAAGTGCCAACTCCAATCTTGCGATAAGAGCTTGGTATTCTGCTTCATTATTTGTACCACCTCCCAATAATGAGAAGGAATAAGGTAGCACTGCCTTTTTCAGGGAAATTAGTACAATTCCTAACCCAACATTGGTGAATTTAGGATCTTCCATTTTCTTCCCTATTAGACTTCAGGAAGCACCATCAAAGTACATTTCCCATATTTGAAGACTATCTTGAATAGAAAAGAAATCTTCATCAAGAAGTTCAATATATAAATATGTATCTTCTACTGAAGGGTTTTCAGCAAGGAAATCAGCCGGAACTTGGCCCTTTATTTCCTTTTGAGACACGTACTGGATATCAAATTGCTTCAAAATAACTACCCACCTTATTAGACATCTTGTAAGCACTGGACGACTAAGGATGAATTTGAGCGGGTTATTGCGAGATACCAATTAGCCCTAAGGATGTTGCATGTAGTGTCTTAGTTTTTGAACTGCAAAGAGTAATGCTAGGTAGCACTTCTCAATATTTTAATATCAGATTTCTGCTTCAAGAATAGTATGAATGAGATAGTAGAGGATTTATTCATTCACAGTATCAATCTTCTGGGCAAGGAAGGCACCCAATGATCTCTCTAAAGCTATCACATAAAGAATCAATGGCCTTCCTTCAACAGGTGGCATTAATACTGGTGGACGCAAGAGATATTTCTTGAGAATATCGAATTCTTCTTGACATTCTTCAGTTCACTGGTAAGTGACTCCCTTCTTCATCAATTTGGTGAAGGGTAAACTTTTTCTTGCCAAATTGGCGATGAAACGCCAAATATAGGCTAATTTTCCTTGAAGTCCTCTTAATTCTTTCAAATTATGAGGAGGTGACATACCAAGTATTGACATTGTCTTCTTAGGATCGACTTCGATACCATGATGGCATACAACAATGCCGTGAAAGTTTCCTGAGGTTACCTCAAAAGAACATTTTAAGGGGTTCATCTTCAAATTATGTTGCCGAAGTTTGTGGAATATGAATTCCAAATCAGCCAAGTGATTAGAACGTTCCCTGTATTTAACCACCAAATCATCCACATAACATTCAACAAACTTTCCTAAAAAAGGTTTGAAGATACGATGCATGGCACGCTGATATGTTGCGCCTTCATTCTTCAGGACAAAGGGAAATACCCAATAGAAAAACACACCCTGAGGGGATCTGAAGGCTGTAGATTCCTCATCTTATGGAGCCATTCAGATTTGATTATATCCTGCATATCCATCCATGAAGTAAAGTGATGCATATCCAGTTGTTTCATCAATTAAGAGTTCTATAATCGGAACTGGAAAATCATCCTTAGGACAATGTCGATTAAGATCTCTGAAATCAATGCAAACTCTAATTTATCTTCTCTTCTTCTTCACAGGGACAATATTATACAACCACATGGGATATTGAACTTCTCTGAAAAATTTAGCTTTGATAAGCTTATCCACTTAAGCTTCAATTTTGGAAGCATAGGTTGGGTGTGTTCTTCTTGCGGCTTGCTTAAATCCTCGATGTTCTTCTAGAAAACCCAAACGATGAGTAGAAATATCAGGATCAAGGACTGGAATCTCTATATAGTTCCATGAAAATATATCTCGATTTTTCTTTAAAAATTAAATATACATTTCCTTCTCTTCAAGAGTCATGGCCGCACTAATTAATGTGGGGAATAGATCTTCTTTTGTACCCAGATTTATTTCTCTGAGTTCATCCACAGTGGTAGAGATACCTTCTTCAAATGCTGGAGGAGCATCCCCGATATCTTCCTCTCTTTCTTCAACATGTGTTATCTCTTCTGCTTCTACTTGCATAGTATATGATGAAGCAGAATTTACATGATCAGGAAAGATGTCAAAATTTGAACATCTTGAAGAAGATGCGTTCATTTCTGACCCTATTGATGATGAAGGGTCTTCCTTGGGTAATAAAGAAGAGATGATGGATTGAGAATCAACATCATCATTCACCTCTGACATTTCTATAACTTCTTCTGGCCTGTTTGGCGAAGTACAGACTTGCTGGATTTCAGCGGATGAAATGAAGACATATCCATTTGAGCTTTCATCATTTCTTGGTGAATCACCACTTTATCCCATGATGTCTGGTTTGATTTTCGTGATTTACATTATTTAAGTTTCGATAAGAGTATTTGGATTCGGTTCTATACTATCAATTGGAATGATAGGCAACACATAATCTGTACTCACATGTGTAAATGGGTTTACTGAAATCTTTTCCAAACCATATGGAGCATTAACCTTGGTAACCTCCCTTGTTGTGGATTTTTTATTACCCTTCATGTGATATAATTAAGCCTTAATGTATAGAGATTCAAATGTTTTGAAGGGGGATTTATCACCAGAAAATGTCTCAATTTGACCATCGAAACAATATTTGAGGCATTGATGGTATGACGAAGGGATAGTTGTATGTTGATGTAGCCAAGGTCTTCTAAGTAAAACATTAAAGGTTGTATCATGATCAAAAACCATGAAATATGAATTGGATACAAGGTCTCCAAACTGAGTTCTAAGTGTAATCTCGCCCAGTGGTTCTTGTTCATTTTTATCATATCCTTGCAACATCAGAGTAGAAGGAGTTAAATAAGATTCCGTGAGGCCCAATCGAAGAAGTGTACGAATGGGGATGAGGTTGACTCCTAAACCATTATTAATGAAATCTCTTCGGACTTCTACACCATTGACCTTTCCAGATAAGTATAAAGGTCTAATATGTCCATGCACGACATCATCTTCATCTTCATCTGTGAAAGATATTACTGCATGGCATTCTGCAAGATTATTCTCTACATGGTAGACTTCAGCTGTAGTAATTTCAGTTTCAAATTCTTAAGTACTTTATAATTCCTCAATGAGTGCCTCTCGAAGACCCTTTGATAAATTTAAGTCATCCAAAATTGATAAGTTGGCCAGTACTTGGGAAAGTGTTTCAATACATCATACTTTTGATCCAAATATCTGTGATTCTCAACAGTAACATGTAGTTTCATAGGTAAATTAGAATTTGATTCTTTGGAAGTAAATGCATCTTGTATCGGGGTAGGAGTTGGAAATACTCATGGATTTAGAAGATTAGACCGAATAGGTCCATTTACTTGTTGAGAGGAAGAAGGCGGAATCTCTAACTGATCCTCCAGAATAACTGTGTCAGGACGGAGTCTGCTATTTGTGGAAGAATTTTCTTGTTCTTGTTGGGCCCGTTGAAAGGATCTACCACATGTTTCTGCTGCATACACAGTTCTAGTAGGGGTAGAATTGGAATAGTGGATTCTGGGATATCCATGTCTTCCTCTGTATCCCAGAACTCTGGAACTCCCTCTAATTCCTCTATTTGATAAAGGGAATTTAGGCTCATCAAAATCGAAACTGTGAATGGCCTAAGGATCTGTTAAATGAATCATATTAATTGAACCAAAGATTAAATATTCATCCGATGAAGACCCGGCCTGATTAGCCAATTTATGCTGTTTCGTTTGGTGGGGCGATTCCCATGGCTTCGAAGTAGATGGCATAAAATCGGCCAAAGTCAAAGACAATTTGGGATTTGACACAATCTAATCTTCTTCTGATTGCTCTTATTTCTTTGAATTATGCCATTTCTTTGAGTATATTCCCTCTGATGAAGAGGTTTTTGTTGTGGCATTCATGGAAGAAGACACAATTGGTTTCTTAAATTGTGTTCATAAAATGGCATGAGTTTGGTTGATCATTTTTCTGACCATCCAATCATTATATTTTTGCTCATTTTTGTTCTTGAATTATTTCCACTTGCCTTCTTCCTCTGCATTTATAGCAGTAACACATGCTACCTGAGGTGAAGAACCTTTCAATTTGACTTGTCCTGAGTCAACCATTTTTTTCAGGAGGTCTTTGAAGACAAAACACTCCTGAATGGGATTCACCAACATCTGATGAAATGGGAAATAGTTGGGATGGTCTTCATATCCTTCCTTGTTCGGCCTCTTGGGCCTTGGAAATTTAACCAAATTGTTTTCTGGAGCTAAAATGAAGTAACCAAGAACTTTTTTATTTTGGAAATAGTAAAATTTTCTCTTCAGATCCTCAAATTGTTTCTGACTTTGATCTCTTTGATCATATTGACAAAACGGCCTCTGTTGTTGACACTGGGGAGGTGGAACCCTTCAGGAAGATGAAGGTTTTGAGGTGAAAGCAGGTATAGGTTCTTGTTTAAGAGTAACTATAGCAGCCTATACTTTACCCATTCTCTTTTCTGGAGCTGATGGAATTACATGAGTTTTATCCTTAGTCTTATTAAGAGAGTCTTCAATCTGCTGATCAATCGAAGTAAGGTCTCGAAACCCTCATGTGTATTTCACAGGGATCAACGGTGTCCGTAACTCATCACAAAAATTTTCCACACAAATTGGAAATAATTCTTATTGATGGAGTGATAAGATTAGGGAATATTTTAATCCCTTCCCGCAAGCAATGAAATCTGAAACCCTTTAATTCTCCCTTTGCTTACAGTTTGTAAGATCAAAAACTATTGTCTTTGGAAAAGTTGAGCTGAATTGAATAAGTAATTGTTGACGAAGATCCTCCAACCTGGTAATTGACCGGGATTGCAAGCTTGTATACCAGACAAAAGGAGGTCCTTGTAATGACTGTACAAAACACCTGATCTTAACTGATTCTTGTTCATGAGGGGTTACCATAAAAGGATCGCAATGAGAAACAAAATGTGTTAAGTATTGCTCTGGGTCCCCTGAACCATTATAGATTTGAATGTGGTACTTGAAAAATTTGATGGGGGAGGAATTGTATCTATCCATTCAGGGTAAGCTCTCTTCTCCGGTTGAACCGGTGCACACTTTCCTTCCATAGCTTCCAACCTAGCTATTAATGAATCAATGGTAGTCATTAACTTTTCAGAAACATCTGGTTGAGCTTAGACCTGTGCATGTGTAATAACTAGAGCTTGGATTGGTGTGGAGACTGGAACTGCAACTGATAATAACACCACCGGTTATTGTTGCACTTGGCCCATAGGATTAGACCTGTGAGGGTGTACTAATAAAGGAGGATACTCTTGATCCATCTCAATAGCCGCAACAAATTCCCTTGGTTGACTAACTTCAGCACGCTTAGGAGGAAGACTACTTTGAAGTAGTTCTGCATTCAACCTTCTTAATTCCTTCATCTCTTCCTCTTGTTGTGAGAATATTTTCTCTAGTGAGAGTGATTGGTCTTCTCCAGAGGAAGGGTATGTAACCTGATTCTTCCCTTTTCCTTTTTTCTATGCCTTTCGGAGAGGGGGAAGTTGGTTATTTGAAAGAATACCCAGACTCTTGGTAACCCTTTGATTTCTTGTATGCACACCTTCTTCATTTGTTTCTGTGTGTACAACTTCTTGAGCAGGAATGTCTTCATCTGATCCCTCTGAGTGAGCCTTATCTGGGGAAATAGAAACAATGGAATTGATGACATTAATTGATGCATAATGCATTGCATCTCTTTTATTGTCATTTCTGTTATATTGTCTTTTTTCATGTCCTTATTGAGACAATTCCTTTTGATGATTTGATCCCTCAGGAACTTCTTGATGAATCATAATTTGGATGGAATCTCTTGATAATTTGGCTCTTCATTCCCCTTGGGGCTTCTTTCCTAATTGAGGGAAGACTGACTTTTTTTGAAGAAGAGATTGAGGATTTGAAAAAGTCCCCAGTCCTGTGGGATGGGGCTGTTCTTACTATTCATGTTCAACTCCTTGAATCCTATTTGTTGATTCTGAGGGTTGGGTTAAAAGAGTCCCCAGTCTGGAAAGTTGGGGTGGTTCTTGAGTTGATATATCTGAGACCTTCTTAAAATCTCTCCTGGTCTTATGGACATTATTCCTGAAATTGGATAGATGCATTAACCTGCATCCAATCTTATCATCCTGCTCAAAAGATCATTGGATGATTTCTGAAACTTCTTTCACTTGATGATGTGCACGCTTTAAACGAGAATCATGTTCGATGTTTTCATTTTCCGGATGCAAAAGTAATTCAACAACTTGTTCTCTGTATTCCTGATTTTAAAAAGAACTAGTTGAGGCATGTTCTTGAGAAATCCTTTTATTATAAACAAAACCAATTGGATTTTGATGGTCGTGGGCAATAACATTGCATGAGACCACTTTCAGTGGGATTTGTTGACTGGAGAGTACAGTGAAATGCAGTGCTCCATGAACACCCCATCCCCTAATATGAATACCAGATGGGGAATTGGAAATTAACTTGTGCAATCTTCTTAATGCACCAAGGCATGAACACTAAAGGGATCTCTGCTTCTTTTTGGCCTTCGGATATCGAGAAACTGAGAGAGATTCTAATTCAATTTGGCATTGTAACCCTTCTATTATCTTGACATGATTTTAATATTCATCATAAGATAATATTTTCTTTTTCAACTAACAAAGAGTTTTCTATATGTTGAGACGAATATCATGAATTCCATCTTCCGTCAACATCTCTATAATGTCATACTGAGAGTCAGACAAAGGCCAAAACATAATTGGCACTTCACCTTTTGCTAGTTGTTTTCTCATATTCAGTACTTCATCCTTATCATTTGATGAAGATTATTCTACCTGTTCAGACCAAAGCTGGTGCTTCTTTGTTGCTTCATCATATTCAACAAGATCGGTAGAGAATTCACTTATCAAACTAGAAGATGCATGACTCAAGGGTGGTTCGGAGAATGACACACACCTCAGGCTATCTTCTTATTGAGAAAGTATATAACCTTCTTTTGGTAAAGTATTAGACATGACTGGCTTCATATTTTCAAGTGCCCCAAGAGAAGAGGTCTTTCTTATCACTAAATTGTCCATTGGATCATTTTCCAGGCAATGTGAATTATTAATATGGAGAGGACTTTCACAGCTAAATTCATCATCATGGGGAGGACCACCATGGTGGGTTACAGCAAAAGATGAAACATTTTGCTCCTTGATCTTCTGGCCACGCAGAGGTATATCGTGACTCTCATCTGAAGATGATACTTTAAGATTGACTGAACTGTCATGAAGCAAGCCTTCATGAGGAAGCATCTGATGCTAACCTTCGGAATTAACGTTTCCACTATTGGTAACTAAGAGAGTAGAATCTTGAGTTTCCACAGATAATTGTCTAAGTGCATCAAGAACTCCAGCATCAAGCAAGGCCTTATTACATATTGTCCCATGATTTCTTTACTATATTGGATGTTTCTTTTTCTTAGACGCCTTCTTACTCACTTTGGGAACCACTTGTTGAAGAAAGTGGTTATTATGGGTATATGTATGTGCCTACTTAGAAGAAAGGATTAGGTTAGGATGATTATCTCCACTCAAATCTGGTGTATGTGCCTGACTTGGTTGTTCGTATGATATGCGGGAGTATGCCCCACAACCCTCTTGGACTAGAATAGAGGTATGTGTCTATTCTAGAGTGACATATTGATGTGTCACTCCACTGGTAGGGATAGATTTTCATTTCTTTCCCAGTGATGCTACTGAACCTGTTATAATATTCTGGCAGGCATCCAGAATATGAGCGAGGATTTGCTTCTGCTCTTTCACTATTGACATAATATTCTTGGTGACTTCAGCTACCGGAATGGGAATATACGTACATTTCATTATTGGAGTAGGTGTTTGTTCCTGGTCCTATCCTCCTTTTCCTATTACTGGATTCTGACAGTACTCAAGTGTGGGGGAAGAGAGTTGATTTTGTCTCTTTTTTATCGTTGTAGCTTTCTGACCGAAATCTATGGGTGCTACCAAACGAGACTGTTGGTAAGCTTGATCAATACTGACAGGTGTACGTGCCTTCTGATTTCACTCCACTAAACGTGGTTGAAGATCTTCCTTCAATACTGACAGAGGAGGCTACTGGCAGGATTGATGAGTATAAGAAGGTGTTTGTACTCGTTTACCAGTTCTCAACACATTGGGTTGGTGGGCTTCATCGTATATAGTAAGATGAGCCTGCTGACTAGATGATGACTTATAAATAGGTGTATGTTCCTGTCTATAGTACTATTTCGAAATTTCCTGGTGGGATTGGCATGTTGCTTCCAGACGAGTCTGCTGGACAACGAAATTAAAATGGACGAGTGTGTCTGGCCACTCATTTCTTTCCACCAAGTTAGGTTGGTGGACTTCTCCTAAAATGGAAGAGATAAGAACCTTCTCACTGTTGACCGGATTTCACCTCTAGAAGTTTTTCTTACGTGCTCAGGTCTGAGGGACCTTGTTCGAACCCCTGAAGGCGATACCCTCATCATGTTGAGGTTGCACTATCACACGAGTCTGGCAGCAATTGTTGATGAGTTCCCACGGGAAGGACTCCTATATCTTTGAATTAAGGCCCTAAGGGACCTTCTCATTCACCTCCCCAGAATATGGGAGGGACTTGTGATTGCCTTTCGGGGAAAATGACCCAAAACGGTTGGAAACGGTGGTTGGCACCACCTACTTCTTGATCGCTGGTCATCGCTATCCGGACGACCAGGGTGAATTACTGACTTGGAGGGCTTGTCGAGCAGTCTACAGAGTCGTAATAGTATCATTTTGATGGTATCCCTTAACTAGCGCATTTGATACCCATCGTTGAAGACACTGAGTAGGTGATGTCGTCCTCAGATCGGACGATGATCCAATAGGAGTAATAGCAGAGGCATTCACAGTAGAGGTATTCATAGTCATGAACTTTAGAGAATATATTTCTGTAACACAAAATTTCTTGGAAAAGAGTACATGTTTGCTATAAGAGACATAATAAAAATAATTTCGGCCACTACAACTTTTAGATGAGCACATATGTTATTGATTGTTATGTTGAACCTCTTATTGATTTTAAATAGGGGCCTAACAAAATAAGTAAAACATCATTTTAACTTGGTTAAGGATTCACATCGGGCTCACCATTTTTTGTTTCCTCTAGAAATGGGAATGACCTCATTTATTTAAGGTTCAAACATTCCAAGCAGTTTCTAACGGGTTTTTTCATAGAACCGGAAACATCCAAGGATTCCATATCCATTTGGACCAACTTTCCAAAGGTAGGTGCTCATTAGTTGTGAACTGATGAGGCTTAAGAATTTGCATTGGTCGAGAGGATGGGGGGTCGGACTCATCACAGCTTTTTTAGGGGAATTATTGTCTACTCTGAGACTCTCTTTATAGATTTAAGTTATGTTAGTGAATCCTTATTAAATTACCAAGTATGAAAATGAGCTTTCCTTTAGATCTGACAGTCAATAATTAGTATGAATGAGAATTAGATAATATTTTATATGTATTTGAGGTTCTTCATCAATAGATAATCATATTTATTTGTTAGATATTATTAGTCAACGGTATCCTTTGACACATTATATATAAATATCTTGGTCATCAAGATAACCATACTAGTTTTAAAGCCACTCAGCAGGGCACTTGAAGTTTATTGTCATTTAGAAGGACATGGATTGTTTCAGAGTTGGGATCGTACCCGCAGATGGGCTAACTACGTATCCTTTGTTTTAGAAAAGGAATCAGAACCCATGTAGTTAGAGTAAATAAGAATGAGGTTTATGCATGATGGATTGCTCAAAGAAAGATGTCATAATTACTTTTACACTCTAAGCTCACGTGAGTCATGATCAGTGTGAGAAACAAGAGGTATTGGTAAAAAGAGAAAATTGTGCCATGAAAGATGAAATTATAAGAAATGATGTGGGGCTTATGTATGTATGACTTCCCAGATATATGAAGATTGGGATTTACTTCAGGGAAGAAACTAGAGAACAAGGTCCATAAAGGTATATGTGCTTTATGGAGATTTGGATACTTAACTTAGGACGTAATCCTAAGAAGGATGCCCAAATTAGAGAGGACTTGTGATTGGGTTTTACTCCTGAGAAGGAATACCAAAACAAAAGTAAATTAAGACTAGTTAAGAGAAATTATGACTGGGGATTACTCTTAAAGAAGAGGCCCAGGTTAAAGGGAATTATGATTGGGGATTACTCCTGAAAAGGAAGCCCAGGTTAAGGGAATTTGGATTTTGGGAACTTGGGGCTTACTCCTAAGGAGGATTCCCATATTAAAAGAATTATGGTTGGGAAATACTCCTGATGAGGATGCCCAAAATTAAGGGAACTTGAAGACTGGGGCTGACTCCTAAAAAGGAGGCTCAGGTTAGGGGACTTGAGGCTTACTCCTAAAGAGGATGCCCAAATTTGGGATTTTGAGATTGGGACTTACTCCTGAGAAGGAGGCCCATATTAAATATCCTCTCATCTTTAAAGGATGAGGTTGAATAAATGAAATCTATAACCTTAGTGACATAAAGATATGTAAATCACTAGGTTTTAAAAAATATTTCACAGAATTCCTTTCAGATAAGGAAGCCAACAAAGGAAACCATGCCATAAATGGCTTTAAATAGGGTTCTAAAGGCTAAATTTTGAAGTGGAGAGGTGGATTTGAAGAAATAAAGTGAATAGACAAGAGGGGAAACCAAAAAGAGAGAGGTGCGCAAGTCCTACATGGGCGTGCAAGTCCTTGTCATGCAAGTATACTTTCACGACACATGGGTACTTGTGCGATGGTCAACCCTTAGGGTAATACTTGGGTGAGACTTTTCTCAAGCCCTTAGTATTATACCTAAAGGTTTACAAAAGAGTGGTGTGCAAGTTTTATTGAAGGGATAAGGTGGCGCGCAAGTGTGGCCATTTCCCTTAAGGGCTGGCCACTTAGGCATGCAAGTGTTGATGAGTATCAACACTTAGGCCATGCTTCCCCTGTTTAGAGCTTCCATTATAGGTAAGAAATTACCTTATAAGTGTTCGGAAGACTTCCAGAAGAGACTAGGGCTCCGAGAGCTCGAATCTGAGTTTTGGAATTTTTCCGTCCTCAAATGGGGGGCCCATAAGGGTTATTTATAAGTCAAGGAAGACCTTGGGTGAAAATCAAATAGGGCGCACAAGTCACTTGTACGACCACTATAAGGCATGAAAGTATACTTGTGTGACCATGATGAAACATTCATGACCCAAGTGGGAATAAATCCTTCTTCATGCCTTTTTTGATTTTTGATGTTTCTTCAAAGGATGAATCACTTTGGACTAAGGTATTTCCCTTTTTCAGTCGTTAGAATTTGTGACGGAAAGAAGTGTCAATAGACCATGAATAGTGGTAAAATATAAAAAAATATAATAGATTTAATTCTATCTACATGTGAAAAATATTCATAAGAAATCGATATACTCTTCTTGACAATAACCTTGAGCAAAAAGTCTATCTTTATTCTTAACAACCAACCCAATTTTATCCATCTTATTTATAAAAAATTATTTTGTTCCAATAACATTCTTATATAAATAAGGTTTTAATAAAGACTAAACATTATTTCTATAAAAATAATAAATTCATTCATTCATATAAACAATCCAATTAGAATCATTTAAATCCTCGTCAAAATTATTAAGAAAAAATCATAAATAAAAACAGAATTGACACAAAAATTGGAAACAAAATATCTAGTTTTAAAACCAAAATAAAAAATATCAATTACATTTTCTATAGGATGGTCTCTAGGAATAATACATGATCTTTATTCAAGTATATAAGTAGTATACTCCCCTTCAATTAATTTACCCTTATCCTAAGGTTTTTTTCACAAAAGTTAAAATCTATAAACTCGTCATCGAAAACATTAGAACCAGAATTTAATTTCACGTTATTTTCATCAAACATAACATGAAAATATTATTCAATTACCATAGTTGTTTTTTTATAATATCTATAATATTTACTATTATTATAATAACCAATAAAAACACCTTGATCACTTTTAGCATCAAATATGTTAAAATTATCCTTTGAATTAAGAATATAAACTTTATAAGAGAAAACTATAAAATAAAAAACTTTTTACTTTTTACTTTTAAACAATCCATTATAAGTTTTCTTCAAAAATATTATAACTATAAATATAACGAATAAAAAAATGGATTTATCCTCAAAATATCTAGGAATATTAAATTAACTTAATATAGTTTGTTCTATTTCAATAAATGTTTTATTTATTTGTTTTATAACACAAATTTGTTATCTTGTTCTAGGAGTAGACAAAATATAAAAATAACTATTATTTTCGCACACAAAATAAAATTATAAAATATTAAATTATTCTACTTTATCAAAACGAATAGAAACAATCATACAACTTTTTCATTTTAAACTAAATTACAAAACAAAATCTAAATTAATTATCACTTTTATATACAAGAAATTAGAACAACATAAATCTATTATAATCATCAAAAATAACTAAATTATTTTTTATCTCCAAGGATAGAAATTTGAGTAGGATCAAATATATCAAGATATACTAATTATAAAGGTATATTAATACTTATTTGATTAATAGGTCTAAATGAATCTTTATTTTGTTCCTCATTCATGAAATCAGGACAAACATAAAGTTTTTCTTTCTTCAAGGTAGGTAAATGTAGCACATTATCATGTTTAGAGATATTATGTGACATTCTAGAATTAGCAAGACCTATTCATTATGATAAAGAATTGTATCACCCCTCACAATATTAAAACACTTAACATGTTAAATAGTTTGTTTAGAGAAATAAATAGTATAAATATTTTCCTTTCGATTAGCATAAAATAATAAAGAATAGTCCCTAAGAACTATGCACTTATCATTGAAAAATTTAACTTCCATTCCATCATCAAATAATTGAGATATACTAGTTGAATCAGGCTTTATATATTCAACATAAAAAACTTTATATATAAAAGTTGAATTAGAAATTCTGACTTTAACAAAGACTTTTACTTTCTCTTTAGAATTATCTTAAAATGTAATAGTGACTCCATAAAATTTGTTAAAAGTAAAAAAATATGATTAATATCTTTCCATATTCCAAGAGAATCCACTTTTTATGTACCATATTTCGTTCTTGATACATCCAAGTAATTTTTCCTATAAAAATCATTTAATTTACATTTTTGGTACCCAAGCTACTTTGAGTCCCATCATATTAGTAAAGAAATTTTTTGGCACCCACAAAAAATATCAAATAAGAATTGTATAGTACTCTAGATTAAAAAGATTCCTATATATTAATCTATGTAAATAATAATTATTATCTAAATATAATAGAATAATCATTAGAATAGTGACCATTCATGCTACATTGAAAACATGTAATATTAGAAGTACAACAACTTTTACTTTTAAAAAATGATTTTGATACATTTGAGGAAATCTTATATTATAACCAATAACAAAATTATTTTTATTTATTTTATTTAAATATATTATTTTATTATTCTTTTCATGTCCTTGAATAAAATTAGACAAAATTTTCTTAAAACATTCAAATTCCTTTTCAAAATGTTCATTCAAATACTGAGCAGATTCCAAATCATCGTAAATTTGAATGAAAAGTATAAGTATTATTCCTTATATTTTATTTATCTTTTAAAATAACTTTATTTCTAGAAAAAAATTTCAAATTATTTCCTTTAAAATTAGTATATAAATCAGAATCTTTGAAAATATCAGTTCTCAATCTTTCAATTTCTTCATTTAACATAGAAACATTTGTATTTTCAGAATCATAGTCTAAATAAAAGAAACGAAAATAAAATCTAGTATCACTAACCTCATTTATGGAACACGTGAGGCACATTTTTTCAGATTCATTATCATTTCTAGATTGTTTACTAGAATCATATTCTTCGGTACAAATCTAACTAGTTTTAAATGCCTTTTTTCCTTTTATTATTTTTCTTTATTCTTCATTTTTGGATAGTGGGGCATTATATTCCCTATATTTATTCACTCAAAATAAGTAACATCTAAATTATTATAATTATTATTACCTTTATTATCTTCCTTATGTTTTTCCTTTTAATGGTTTCTTCTAAAATAATTCTCAAATCCTTTCAATTTCATTCATTTTTATAATCTAGTACTAATCTAGACCATATCTTCTTTTCACTATCATATATTTCATAATCTGAAGAGTTGGTAGAAAAAAAATTCATATATTTAAATGTTAAACCTTTTTTATTTTTTTATCTTATTTAGAATTGTACTTTGATTTCAATTCATATAAAAGAGTCAAACTAATCAATTCATCAAGAGTGAACTATTTAAAATTATTTCTTTCTTCAATGGTAACCTTCTTTTCATGTCATTTCTTTGGTAGTTCTCATAGGACTCATTTAATAAGTACTATATTTTCCAATGTTTCTCCAAGGGAATTAATTCTATTCACAATGCTGGTAGATCAGGGGAAATTTAGTTTTAATGTTTCATCATCACCCACCTTGAAATCCAGGTACTCTATTTGAAGCATTCCATGTTTGGTTTGTATCAATTTTTCTAAGCTAAGGTGAGTAACTTGTACAATCCTCTAAAACTTATAATAATTATTACTTGCAGACATATTACCAAACACACTTATGTTAATATCATAATATAAAATAATAAAAACATTATAATGTAAGACATATCTAGTGGAATAGTATCCTGTAAGAGTATTTGGGTTATCTTTTGGTAGTTTTTATGATTTTGTTCAAGATATTATTGTGTTCTATACTTAACTATTTAAAGTATGCCTTCATTCTAGGTTACTTAAATCTATAATCATTTCCATCAAAGTAAGGTGTCGATTTAGTAATCTATGCATCATTTACAATTATTTCAATAGTATTAATGATCTTTCCCTTATACTATAAGTTTTGAGAAAGGGTTATAACAATAAAATAAAATATAAAGTAATAAATTCCTAATAGATCCAAGCACTAAAACCAATTCTTCATATTAGTAGATATGAAAAAGATATCAACTAAAAATTCATAAAAGGGTCAATATCCAATACCAATTATTGGGTCTAAAAGGGTGATAAAAGATGGTATATATGGGTTTAATAGTCTAAATTAATTTTTTTAAATAAATTGATTAATTATCAATATTAATTATTAACTTTAATTAAAATATATAATTATAAGTTGAAATAAAATAAGGAAAACAAAAAAATGATTTTTTTATCGTAGTCTGATCCAAAGTAAACATATTCTACCCTTATACCTATCTACTCATCAAAAGATATGTTGCAAATAATTTGATATTTAAAGGGTATTCATAACCCAATTACAAACTACTTTATCTAGTAGAATAATAAATGATACACTTGACTTTTTTACAGGGAATCTAACACAAGCCTATCATGGGGTGTGGAAAAAATGATTATTTACAATGTTAAAAATGTATTAAATAAATTAATATAGGTTTTCACTAGAGAGAATCGAATAAAAATCAAGATTCCACCTTTAATTAGAGGGGAAATATAGTGTTTTTTAACCTATTTTATTTTTAAAAATAAAAGAAACAAACTAAAAAATGAATGAAATTAAGGAAAAAATTGAGAAAAAAATTACAAAACAAGTGATTGAAAATAATTATATGATAAGGGTGATCAGTTCATGTTCAATTCTCTAATTTTATTTCTATCCTAGTTATAAATTAACCAAATATCATATTCTATGTTGATAAAAGTAATATTTTACAATCTCTTCCTCTCACTCCCTCGGTCAAATAGTAAAGATGAGAATAAACTTTACCAAAAATCTCATCTTGTTATATACTCTTTCCAATGTGTGATAAAGTTTTAGTTCATTCCTCCAATTGACTAAGGAAATTCCAAATCGGGTCTTTTTTATCCAAATCAATTAATAATTTCTACTACCCCTCCCACATGTACTAGTGATCATTGATTATTTCACCACTAAGATCTGGTATATTTCATCGCATATAAACCAGAACAAAGTGGAGACATATAATGATTAGTGAACAAAGTAATAATAATAACATAATATAAAAACAAATATGACTTTACATGATAATAAAAACCATTATTATAAATTGAATCTAACTTTTCAGAAGAGATAAAAGGATCTTAAACAATTAAGTTCATGAACTCAATAATTACAAAAGGGAAAAATACTCCTTCAAAAATCCCACATAATTTTACCCCTACATGTGAAGTTTATTCATAAATAATGGGGAAGAAGAATAAATTACGAATTTGAGAAGAAAAAAAAGAGAGAAAATAAAGAACAAAAAATTATCTCTTCCAGAATATGTCCTCCAGAAGTTTTCTTCTATTATACCCACTAGATAGTCAAAAATTTCCAAGGTCCATTCTTAAAAGATGATAGGAAGGGATTTTTATATTAAACATATAAATTTAAAATCTTTTGGATATGTTTACAAGAATTTATGGCCACATTAATGAATATTACTTTTTATGGCCTAAGAAATTTGTTCCGCTTACCCCACTTTGAATCGTTCAAGGGATCACTTAATGAGTGAATTTATACATGAAATTTAATTTGAACCGTCCCATTAAATTCCTATTTCAAACCAAGGGAGAATTAAATCATTTTATGGTTTTTATTCTGAGATAGGTCTTATTTAATGAGGTAGGGGCCATTCAGTAGGCTAGAATAATTTTTCATCTAGATTTATTTTTTTGGGATTGTTGGATTTGGAATGGGCTCTGGGTCCAGAAGAATAATTTTCATCTCATGAACAAAGGAATCATGAAAAAAATAATAGATCAATTTGGATAAAAATTTTAAAAGTTATTCTTGAAATAAAAATGTGATATAAAACTTTTAAATTTACAGAATTAACCAATTCTCAAATTTAAGCTCAAAACTCACCAAAAATCAAAAAATAATGAAAATCATCACAAATTAATTAATTATAAGGGAATAAAAAATTGAAAAAAATAATAATTATTATGAAAATATTCTCTCTCTAAATTGTCCCACACTTATAAATTGGACTCTTGGACAAGTAAGCATTAAAATTAAGAAATTAAATTTATTTAGGACCTTTTATAATGTTTAATTTAAAGAAAAGGGAAATATTACATAAACATGTATCTCTTAACTAAAACAATTTTGATATAGTTTATAAAAACGATCTATTATAATATAAATAGTTATTTAAATGATAAAAATATTTATTACATCAGGGTATTTTATTTTTAATTTTTAGACATTAAATAATAAAATTTATTTATGACACAATTATGATGGAGTGTTTTCCTTATTAATGAAGGAATCAAAAATATGACATTATAAATATTAATATAAATGTAATTTAAATGTTTTTAGGTCATTAAAAAAAATTATAGATTATTATGACATATTATATTTGATTTAATTCTTTGGTTCGAATTAATAAAGTTTTTATGACTTTAACAAAAAACAATTACTGAATAGTGTCAAAATTGACATAAATGAGTTTTTAAAATAAATACTATTTTATTAAATGATATAATAGTACTAAAAATATAATATTAATCAAACTAACTTATATAATTTAAGAAAAATATTAAGGATCCACTATTGGTTCTCTTTCCATTTTATAGTATCTATAGTAACCATATATTATGAAAATAAAAGAAGATATGGTAAGAGTTAATGTTTTTATCTAAGGGTTAAAGCCAAAAGATAAGGTTAAATTCATGAACTAAACTTGTCTAAAACATATTATTTGAAAGTATTTAGACCCATATTAATCTTATACTCTCAATAAATTACTTTGAAGATATTATAAATTGAAAATAAATTTACAATAGATTAATATTTCATGCATTTCCTAAAGTGGCACTCGCTTCATTCCCTCGTTATGAGATTAGTTATTGATTTTACATGTGATTATTCTTCTATTAGAATATCCATGTGAATATTTAAATAGAATTATTGGATTTATTATTTTCATATTATGCTGAATATAATTTTTTAAAAGGCTTGTGTTTTAATTTTATTCCTTGACTTAAAATTTTATGGTTATTTTTTATTGCTTCAACTATATTGTTTATCCTTACTGAGCATCTGAGCTCACCCCTTTCTTATTTTTTATTTTCTCATGATGCCAAGAAGTGTTTTATGATTGATATATAGGGTCAATAAAATTGAGTAATGGATTTTTAGAAGGATTATCTATGATTTTTTTATTTTATAAATTTAAATTTAAAGTTCTTGTATGTAATCTATTTTCCAAGACTGCTAAAATGATTGGTCCTCCAGGACTTCATTCCTTATAATCATGAAAATGTATTAAAATAATCTATCAACTTTGGGCTTCTAGGGTTGGGGTGTTACATTTGATATATATATTTTTTTGATGGATATGTTAATGTAGAGTTTCTTAAATATCATCATAATTTTTTTTATTATCTCTCCATTATTCCATAACTCCTTCTCTCTATAAATGGTAGATGGGGCTTATATAAATTATCCAGTTGAATATCTATTATAAAACTTTAATTTTGTTAATTCAATTTTATTTTTAATAAATCCACATTTTGGGTTGATTAGGAGACTTATAAAATAATCAGGGTCAAATAAAACAACTATAAAATAATTGAATGGCCTCAAATTAAAATTAAAACCCTAAATTCAAATTTCAAAAAACATAATCTAGGAAAAAAGTAATTCATTAGAGACTAAAACATGGGATGTTGAGAAATGTAATGTAGGAACGTTAAGCACCTTGATTACTTCAAGAGAGGGTCTTACACTAACCAAGGAGTTTCAGAACTAATGCATGATGCATCAAGTTGTTTTTATATCTTTAATATCTCACCTTGATCATCAAATAAACATAAAATCATTCCATTTTCTTAATTAAATGACACTGGTGAGACTATTGACTCATCAGAACTCCAAATTCAAATCATCTTCATAAAATCATTATCACGATCATCATCGAGGATGAATCGCCAATGGTCCAACATCACTAAACCAATATGAGCATCATGAGTGACCCACCACACCAAGATGAAAAAATAAACAACTTGAAGTATCAATGTTGATGGTAAAAACACAACTTAAATTCACACCCCGTAAACACAAATCACAAAAATGATATGAAAAACTATAAAATAAAAAAATTCATGTTTAAAACCCCCCGAGAGACAAACTTAGGTTGAAAAATAATCACACACACACCCCATCCTGGTGCTGATCACATGCAGCATAGTCTCCTTGATAATTTTTCACTATATTGAAGGTTCATTACCTATACTAGAGACAACATAGTTTAATAAACCATCTTATAAGCTACCCTATAAATAAATCAGAAAATTGGCATCAAGAAAACAGTTATATAAGAGGAACATAAATATGGTTATAGTTTAAACCACCTAACATGCCATCAAAGAACCACATATGAATTATATATTCCATGGGGACAAAAGTAAAAGATAAAACACCAAAAAATATGGGAATAACAAAAAATAACTAAAGCCACCTTAGAATGATTCCCCCATCACCATCAAAAAAGACTATAGACCACATCCCACTTCACCAACATAGCATTAAGTATGATTGGTTAGTTAGTAAGAGAATACACAATGATAAAAACTGGATAGTGAGAACTGAAAATATGAACCCACCAACACCCACAAAGAATAACATATGACATGAATGAGGTGAAATGAATAACCTTAAGACTAGTAATAGTTATACCTCTTAAAGAGGTACCACCACCAAAACCTAATATTAACACAATATTGAACCTTTAAAATTATCTCTTCTAGTTAAATAAGAGATAATGTGCAATTGTTTCAAAAACAATAGCTATATTAGTGGTAGAATAAAGTCAAAAAAACCAAAATAATGCAAAAATTGAAAATGAAAGAGCTAGTAAAACCAAAATAATTTTGATGGGTTTCACATAATTAAGAATAAAATCCTACCATGTAGAAGGGGTGAGTCATAGAGGAATGAGTAATGGAAAGTATCACATCCTTAAAATATTCATTTAAATTGTTTTCATCTTACCTGGTAGTATACCAAGTAATCATTTTGGAATATTTTTTGTGATTTATATAAATAAGTGATCAATATTTTAGTTAATTATTTATTTATTCTTAAATTAATATTCTTTGGTGTACATACATTGATATTATTTTTGAATGTAAGTGGTAAAAATCGCCTCAAACAAAAGTTTTGTAGGTTAAGATTGGCTTTGTGGTTAAGGTTATAATTTTTGAAAAGGCTGGTTGAATTTAGTTTTATGGGTTGGGAATAATTTTTCAAAAAGTCTAGGGACTTGATTATAGGGGTTATATATATGGGGACTTGGTTTCTATTTAATTTGTGTCCACCTATCTACTGATTCTAGCCTATGTTTGGTTTTAGATATTGATTCACTAATATCCTTTGAATATAGGTGTTTTTAACTTATTATTGGGGCTAGTTTTAACTCATATAATTATAATACTATATTTTTTTATCCTCTCTTAAAGACAATAACATTTTTTAGGAATTAATTTCTCCATAAATCTCAAATAATTTTGAAACATGAGTGGGTGTTGAAATTGAGGATGAATGGGTGTCTCTGTTTGAAATATATCTAGTTGTTTAGAATGATCTTTTAATTGGGTAGTCATGTGAGTTATCTCCTACACTTTATTAATTTATATCCTTAGTGGTATTCTATAAATTTTATAAAGGCTACCATTTTGAGATATTTTATCTATGAATTCATGCATAAATTTTAGATTATTCATCATAGGACCTTCATCAGCTAAATCATTGGCCACCATTAAATATGTATAACATAAATCATACTAAAAAATTTTCATTTCTAGACAAACATTAATTTCCTAGTTTGGTCGCCTCCTCAATAACTTTTTGAATATTTACCATGATTTTAATGTGTATTATCTATCTTGATAAACTATATTTTGAATTTCATAGTGTATTTTTAACATCCTCATCAGTAAAAAAAGAATTTTTTCAATAAAATATTTATCAATTTGTCCCATGTTGTGATTTAACCAATTTTTAATCATTTTAGTTAATCCTTCACTTTATCCTTGAGTAAAAAAAGATAATTCATGAAATATTATTGAAATTAAAAGCATTTTTAGGGCTTAAATGTATCTCATATCTCTAAAAAATGATAAGTGGTCATGATGATCTTCATGTTATATGATTATAAATTTTTTCATATTTTGAATCATTTTAAGAATGATTAGTTTAATCATGAGATTAGTCACCTAAGTTAAAACAATCCTAGGGGAATCCCATTGATGGATGGTAGACTGTAGGCCATGATGGTTTTAACCTATGAAAATTGTTGTGCCCTTTCTTGGTATTCCTAGTGGGAAATTTTTTTAATGATTTATTCAATTTTACCTGATTATTTATGTCCTTACATGATTTATATCCATGATGGAAATTAAATTTCATAGTAACAATATTTTACTCTAAAGTATCTTAGGAATAAATACTCCTTGATTCAGTGATTGGTGTTCTTCCCATGCATAAAAAATCTTGTAAAAATTAATTCAATGAAACTAATGCATATAAAATGAATAAATATTAAAAAACTGTATTGGGTTAATCAACAAGTGTTTTGTAATTGTTAATATCACTATCAACTCCAATATTACTGCCAAAACATTGATCACCCATTAGTCTCATTATTTCCAATGTATTTTGAAAGTTTAGAAATTAAATATTTGATTGATACTTAACCAAGCTCCAATGGAATATAATAGTGGGAGTCTAATATTGTTCTCGTGAGGAATACCAAATAAATCTCAAGAGTAAAGTTATAACTCCTTTTTAACCCTTCAAATTCAATATTAAATTGTATCAAACTAATAAAAAATTCATTTAATTTTCTTCATAAAAATCAATTTAATAACCAGAAGTAATAAATAAATTTTAAAAATGGTTTTATTTAAAATATTTTTCTATTTAATTTAAAAAAATATGTATATTATGTTAAATCATAAAAGAAAAATATGAATCCAAACGATTTTACAAATTTAAATACTCTCAATAACTTTTTATACTCTCCCTTCATAAATAACTTTTCAAAAGACTTAATAAGTTTATAAAAAATAAAATTTGTATCCTTAAACACTTGATCCCTTACTTATTAAGTAACAAACCACTTATGACCAAATGTATTTCAATAATGAATTAATTGATCATATTAATAACTAAGTTTAAGAAAAAAATAATGGTGAATATTTTTAAAACTAAAAATATTGAACAAGTAATGTTTTAAAAAAAATCAAAAATATATAATTTAATGATTAACTTAACTAAATAATTTTTCTATAATGAAAACATACTATATAAAACTCAAGAGAACTATAAAAAATCAAAGAAATGACTAAAAGTTAATAAAAGGGGGTTGGGGAATTTAATTTTTATAAACTAAAAAATCCATTTAATGTTGGATATATCTATGTTTTAGAGAATATATCTAAAATAAAATTTTTAGATTTTCACAATGGTGTATTAAAAATGATGAATCATTCATATCTTCTACCAAACCAATACATCCTGGAATTTTATCTCCTTATTTTTCTTTGATTTTATCAAATATTAATAAGATAAAAATAGGGAGGTGGAATTGAAGATTTAACTGAAATATCTATGGATAAACTATTGTATATATCTTGATCAAAGTTAACAAGGCATAATATAAGTCTTGTGGATCCATTGTAAAATGGATTCATTTACTTTCGCTGTGTTGTTTTAAAGTTTCTTTAAAACATATTAGAATGTAATGCACCATGAAAAATCTACAGCATAATATTCATTGGGGTGGGAACTTGAAATCCAGGTATAACATGTCGTGGGTCCTCCATTGAATAATGGGCTCTTGATTTCTCATGTTCTTATCAAAATGTTTCCATTATGTGGTCTAGTCAGTATGGATATCCTCAGTTTGAATTACCCAAACAATAACCTACCCCATATGCTAAATATTAACGAACATAAATGAGGTTCATTGAATGATATGTGTGTATACTATACTCGTAATATCATCACAACAATAATAATAAATAACATAAGCATCTATAACATGAATTACAATAGAGTGGAAAATATGGAATCAAAGAAAAGTTAAAACTATGATAAAAATAGTCATGAAATAAAAAAATACACTTATCAATTATATAATCATCTATCTAAGAAATATCACCCAATAGTATAATCATGCATAATATAGGAAATAAATTTAAAACAAACCAAAATTATTCCCAACAACTATCCACAAAATCACCTTGGTCTAATCTCCAAACACCACTTTATCTCAACTATCTCATCGAAATATAGTAGGACCATCACCCAAACCTACATGTAAACCATAAGGTTGGAATATACACCAAGGTTTATATGTATAGTGTGAGAAAAAAACTCATTAGACCACCACCAATGGTTCCCCAAATCAATAATAGTATATATGTGCACGCAATTACTTAATGAAATAAAAATTATAAACATAAAAATTAATGAACATATAACACCATTATTCACTCTAAAATAAAGACTAAAGTTCAACTCATACCTGCCTTGGCCAATTTCATAGTGATATGGGTACTCTCATCGTCTTCTCACAACCAAGTAAGAGTGAAAGACCGTTTTTTTATATAATAATGAAAAATGGTGTACAACAACTAATAATTAAAATAAAATAGGCAACTGAATGATTACCCCTTTTAATATTGTATGGGTAAATGGTTCATCACCCCTCTAACACCCAATATAGAAAAATTAGTTATGGAAATCACATATTCTAGGTTAACCAGTCATCACCATAATTTAAAATTTTGGTGAACATGTCATCACCTATGCTGAATAGGTTGTTATCAACAATACATTTGGGAAAAGTATCCCATCCTAGACATCATAATCACTAGTGTGAACGAAATATCACCAATAATAACTGGATTATGGGTCAATTATCTATCACAATTCCCATAATAATCTAGGCGAATGGGATATCACCACTGATAAATGGGATAACCTCATATTAATAATATAATGGTAAAGGGGATATTAATATATCAACAGTATAAAGGGGAATTAATTATAACTATAGAAAATGGATTAAGGATTAATGGGCAATCACCACACCCTTAACAATATAAATTAATAGATTATCAGTTATAGTGAACGGGCTATCACCTAGAACAACTATTATAAGGTGAATAGGCTATGACCATAACCATTAGAAATGTGTTATCACCACTCCCTTAAAAATATATATGAATGAGTTATCACTTATAGTGAATGACTATTACTACATCATTAATACAAAGTTAAACGGTGTAGTGTCCAAAGTTTTCCTCAAACAAAACATATCTAGTTTTTGAGTACCAAACTCTATGGTACTCTAAAGGAGTAAAATAGTAAATTTAACCTAGTATATGGACTTAGAAATTTTTTATATTGATTTTTTGGTATTTAGGTGTGCTTTCTACCCTTGGGATGAGTTTTTGTGAAATTTTCAATAAGAAAATTTTTAAAGGATGTGAAATATTTATTAGATGAAAAAATATTTATCCCATGAATGGGGATAAAAATATCTCTTAAAATAAGGCACAGGTGAGAATCAAAATGAAGTTTTTATATTTCTAATGGGGTGTTTTACCTTGGAAGTTTATAATTCATATGCTTGATATCAGTCCTCGATCCATGTCATTATCACATATTTAGTGAATTCACTTGTTAACCAAATTCTCTAAAATAATTATGACCTTCTGATAATCAATAAAGGGGATAGACACCAATGCTGATGAAACCCTAAATATCTAAAGTTATTTTAGAGAGGATAACTCGATATTTTGAGAACTAATAATGGATTTATTAAATATAGAAGTACTTAAAATCCAAGTACAATGAACCATGAATTGATGGAAAATTAACATCAAACTAAAAATAAATCACCTATGTGGTAGGGAACATTCTACTTTTCTTTTCCTTATTCTTCTTGTGGTATAATTTAAAGATTATTGATATTTAATTATTGATTATCTCATGTATTATTATGTTAAATTCATTCAATCTTGTTTTTATATTAATTTCCATCAAAAAACTAATAATTCTTCACTATGTATTTTTACATCCAACATGAATTATTCATCAAATGTTAGTTTTGTGATTTGGGGGGGGGGGATAAAAACATTTTCATCCACCAATCCCCCCCCATATCTCCTTCAACCCCCCCCCCCCCCCTTCTATGATGAAAATTTACTAAATACCTTTGTAATAGTTGGAAATTCAATAATAATATGTCAAAATACTACTATTTGATGATGATAGGGATGATAACGGGTTTGAGTGATAGACCTAATTTTGATCATCAATATAGGGAATAGGTGACAAAAAAATCTTGCCCAACTGATGAATGTTGATGAAAACATGGAGAGGGTAAGATCTGGAAAAGGTGATATAAGACTTAGAAAGAGGAAATGGCATGATGTGGGGTTTTTATGATCGATGAATATGGTATGATCAATGACCAGTGGAAATCTGGTGAGGTGAGATGATAAGCCCAATGGTTGCAAACACGGTCCATAGAGGAGATATGGTCATCAATAATATTTTATGTGTGAAATATGGTAGTAAATAATACTAGGAACACAATATTATTTTGGTAAGATAACACAACCATATGGAATATAGTCACTCAATCACATCTCATGTACCTTTTTCTTATATCTCTTGGGTTTCGATAGTTTATAAATATTAAAAAGCATGTAAATCTAGGGTAAATTTCATATAGGGTCATTAATGGAATCTAGTATTTCATATACTAAATAAATATTACACAATGTGTACTCATTGGTGACACATCTTGTATTTTAAGATAGAAAAATTAGCCTGTACAGGTGTACATGCCTGATTTCCCACTTGGAAACACAAGACATGTGGGCCAAGAAGCATGTCAATTAAGTTATCGGGAATATTTATTGATTCTTAGTAGTACTTATTGATTAAATTTTGAGGTAGAAATGTCATATATATTTAGATAACACATCATTTATTTCAAGATAATATAACTTCATGTATTATGGACACAATACCAGAAAAATCATAGGTCCCACACATTGTGTATTCTATGGGGACATTAAATCAAGTTTGACTTCACATGAAGAAAAAATATTTGTGGTATTCTTATCTACTTCCTAAGGCATACAAAAAAAGTATATAATATTTCATACCATGTACTGAGCATTTTTTAGGTTTGGGAGCATTTGAGAGGAATTTGGGGTAGTTTTAGGATCGTGGATCCTTATAGAAAATAGATGGGTTTGGATGGGGTAATCAAAGAAGACATCGATTTTGGTACTCCCCTGGTGAAATGATAATGAAAGTGTGTAGGTACCCTATACTTCCTAGAGTTTTTTGCTTCAAAAAAACAAACTGATTTCAGGGAAATATTCCTCCATAATAATTCTATTATTTTGGAACCCCCCCCCCCCCACACACACACACAATATATTCAAGGAGTAGGATATATTGGTTTAGGCAAGGTTTTGGTAATATCTTAGACCAAAAAATGAACAAGTTCTCTATATACCTTTAGAGTCTGGAACTCCCCAAAAAAAGTGGATTGGATCATTTGTTATAGTTAGGTAATTCCTCATTTTATTTACACTTCTTGACAAGACACTAGCCCTACATCGGGGTTCATTACTCCCTCAACCAACACTCATAATTCAGTAAGGAGTGAATCCACCACTACATATAATGTGAGGTTATGTGCATTTTCTCATGGGTGGATAGTTATAGAAAATATGGTTTGGTACTCCCTCAACCAATGTTCAAACCACTAAGAATCATGGTTTCCCCTCAATGTTTTAGGGTGTAAACAAAGAATTCAAAAAGGATGATTAGTTCTTACGTTTTGAGACTTATGAAAATTTAACTATTTTAAATTTCCTTCTATATATGATTTTGAGATGTTGGATTTAGTTCCCTAGAACCCAATAACTTTTAAATTTTTATTATCCATATATCGAAAGACATAAATATTAGTAAATATTTTATCAAATTATGAGTTTACTTCAATGTAACGTTAGTGTGTTGATTTCTTAGAGTATCTATTGAATTGAAAGGTTATATTAGTTCCTTGATATAATGAGAACATTAAAGTTCTATAAAAATATTCTTAAACATATGTTATATTCTTAGACGACATTTATCTGAATAGATATAAATTATTTTTGGCCATTATGTTATAGATACTTACAAATAGATTTATACTTCTTCTCATGAAGTTTATACTTTGTAATCTCCAAGAAGTGAGGTTATAGGAATAGACCCTCCTAAGATAATTCCATTTTTTATGTATGTAATTGGACATTCCTATATGCATGAATTTTTTTTGATACTTATACATGAGATTATTATTAATATATATCATGAATCATTTACTTTTTTATATTGATGAAGACTGTGAAAACATATGTTCATGGTGTGGTAGGATTTTTTTAAATCATAAATGATATGACATTAATTTAAAATGTAATGAATGTATTTTTCTCTCCCAAGAATGGAAGAAGATATCTTGGGCCCTTTGATTGGAATGTAACAACCTAATTAAATCCATGTTCATGGTGTTTCATTAATTATT
This sequence comes from Viscum album, assembly GCA_963277665.1. Classification (NCBI taxonomy): domain Eukaryota; kingdom Viridiplantae; phylum Streptophyta; class Magnoliopsida; order Santalales; family Viscaceae; genus Viscum; species Viscum album. Next base: position 685,556,166 of record OY728119.1, on the reverse strand, counting down.
TCATTTCAAGGATTAAAAGATAGATATACCAACCATATAGTTTAGGGACACATGTATATTACTTGATTGGTGAGATAATGAGATAAAGGAAATATATTATACATTAAGAATTTTTATGAGGTTTTTGTCACTACGGAATTAAATTCCTCCTCTATGGGTGTGTTTACATGTTTCTAGAAGATAATCATGGAATTTAGGTAATCCTACATAATTCCACAAACAAATACTCCAAGAGTCTCACACACTAAGTGTATCCAAAATCTTAGTTAAATTCTATTTGAATTTAACAATTAGAATAAATATAATCGTAATCATATGATTTAGATATATTTTTATTTACCAATTAGTGAATATTGTATATATTTATTTAATATAATTTAGGTCATTGGAATTAATTTTACATTTAAATTTTACATAAACACATGTCAATCTTTTGATAGTTTTTACTTCTTAAAAACTCGCTTTCTGGTTTTGACAATAAGAATTGATTTTAAATTAATTTCAGAAACTTCTGTATTTTGAATATAGAAAAATGAATTCCATATTTTGATTTAAAAGTTCTAAATTGAGTAAATATGTTTTTTTTTGACATTATGAATAGTAACTTAAATAATTTTTTATTTACCATAGTTAAAGGGAAAATCAGGTAAATAATGGTAAAAAACTAATATTATAATAATATAAAACTACCCTAAAATGTATTAATCCTATTGGATGATATATTTAAGACCATGTTCATCCTTATGATGATTTTATGACCCCATGGGACCACTTGGGTTTGAAAATGACATTTTAGAATATTTAATTTAAAGAAAAGAGAAATGCAATATAAATATGTATCTTTTACTAAATAAATTTTAATATAGGGTTATATAACTGATCTATATGACTGTAAATAATAATTTTAAAGATAATAATATTTCTTACATCATGGTATTTTATTTATAATTTTTATACATTAGATAAATATATTTATTTATGACACAATGATGAAGCAGTAATTACTTTATTAATGACTAATTCAAATAAATGAATTTATAAATCATAAAATAAATATAATTTGAATATTTTGATTCCATAAACAAATTTTCTAGATGAAATTGAATTATTAAGGTTGGATTAATTCCTTTTTTTCAAAGCAATCAAGTTTTTATGACTTTAAAAAAACAATTACTAAATAGTGTCAAAATTGACATAAACGATATTTTAAAATAAATACTATTTTATTAAATGATATAAAAATCCTAAAAGTATAAATTTTGGAAAAATAACTTGGATAGTGATAAAAATGTCCTAAGTGATCCACTTTAGGTTCTCTTGGAATCTTATAGTAAAGGTATTAACCATGAAGTATCAAAACACAAAAGGACATGGTAAGAGGTAACTAATTTTTACAAAGGGTTAAATCTAAAAGATAAGGTTACTTCTATGTCCTAAACATGTATAAAACCTATTGGTTGAGAGGATTTCGTCCCATAATAATATTATCATTGAAATAAATAAATGTTATCTTTTATAAACTGAAAATAATTTTATAATAAATTAATATTTCAAGATTTTTCCTAAAGTGCCCCTCACCTCTCTTATAAAAGGACACCTCCCTTTCTCTTTAAATCACACATATAAAGCCTTTCAGTTCGGAAAATCCCTAACAATTTCACCTCCCAAACTCTCTAACTTCATCCTATAGGCCTAACTTTGAGAATAGATCAATCCTAATAAGACCTTTTGTTTAAATCAAAAGGAAACACCCAAATAAGAGGTAATCATTTTATCCCTTCATTCAAAGTTCTTTTCTTCTTCTTATACTTCTTCTTTGAATATTGGTTCCATAAAAAAATCTGTATAATACATATACTAAGATGTTAATATAATCATTGGAAAACTATATTTATTATTTTATTCATCCTACTAATAATAATATCACCATGCATGCATACGTACGACTTATTATCTCTACATCATGGTGTAATTTGTTATTCCACATTACATTATTTGGATGGGTATAATGATGAGTATAATATAAATGAATATTGAATATGACATGATTATTATTTTATATAATTAATATACCATCCAATTCCATAATATTTAACCATTAAATAAATGATATCATCGCTCGTGCGTACATACGGCTTACCGTCTGCATGACGCGATGAGACTCATATTCCACGTCCACCATCCAAGAGTGATTATATATTATGAATAATTATGAAATATATGACATAATAAGGCTATTGTAATAATAAATATATATATATATATGTGTGTGTGTGTGTGTGTGTGTGTCATTCACTTTCATACGATAAGAGAACGAAAAGAGCGTTCATGCATACGTATGATCTACCGTCTCTATGAATGGTGTATTCCATTTCAAATCTCTATATAACATATATATTTATAATATAAATATATATAATATATAAATCATATTATGCATTATTTAATTAAGTAAATCATGATCTATGTAATATGATCAAGAATAACAAGTCAAAACACTTATGATAAACAAAGCGATTATTACCCAAAATATTGCATTAACTTGGAATTCTTAATAAACATGTAATATAAAGTCATAAAAGAATACTATATGATATCATAAATAATATTATGATTATTATATGTGTTAATAATATGTTTAAAATATTATACAGGAGTTTAGTACATGTACGGAGTGTATCGGACATTAGGTAAGGGTTAATTCCCCGATCTCGTTATTATATGATAGTGTTTATGTGTAAGTATTTATTGGGACATATTTATCATCCACATCCATGTTTCATAAAAAAATTCAAAATTAATCTTTTAAGGTTTTATGGAAGGTAATATTTAACTATAACATCATTTTGAATGTTTTACAGATTTATTTTTATAAATATTTTTAATTAATGTCCATGTTTTCAAAATGAATTTAAGGATTTGTTTATATGGACCTGATTGTTTTAAAATGTTAATTCCTTTAAAAAGTATCAAAAATTTTATGCGGAACTTTTATTAAAAAAAATCTTTTAAATTTCTTCTTTTATAAATATTTATATTTTTTAATGATTTCAAGAAAAAGGGATATTTCTCTCAAAGAGTTTTAATGATTATTTTCATCTATGTTAACATCCTTTATTGGATTTTATTCTTGATTGAGGTTGATTTATTATAATACTATATTCCAAATTGTATTTGATGATTTATGATATGTTTTACTATGGGTGATCTATTTTTATACCATTCATGGTTTGTGGTTAAAGTATTGATATTTGGTATGCTAGTTTTAATAGGAGTGCTTATGTTGGTTATGTTTTACCCCTTTCATAAGAGGAATGAATTTGAATTTGTAAGTGTCGGTCAGGGCTCATTATATCCCCTAGATGCATCAGTAGTCTCATTAGACAATTATTTTTTGGTTTTGTCTAATGTATTGCCCAATTTGGTATGGTGTCTTGTCTGAATCCTTGACGGTATGTTTAAGATGTCCTGTATTATGAATTCCATTGTTATGAGATTAATTATTAATTTTACATGTGATTATTATACTTGTAGAATATCTGTGTAAATGTTTAAATGGAATGATTTGATTTATTTTTTCTATGCTATTTTGAAGATAATTTTTTAAAAGTCATTTTTTTTAATTTTATATCTTTCCTTAAAAGTTTATGGTTATTTTTTATAGCTTTTGCTATATTTTCTATCCTTACTGAGCATCTGAGATCACCCATTTCTTATGTTTTATTTTACTATGATTCTAAGAAGGGATTTATGATTGATATACTAGGTCAATTTTGAGGATTAATGGAGTTATATAAGGATTATCAATTCTTTTTTATGTCACAAATTGTAATGTAAAGTTCATGTATGTAATCTATTTTCCAAGACGGTTAAACTGATCGGTCCTTCGAGACTTGATTTCTTGTAATCATTCAAATGTATTAAAATAATGCATCAGCTCTTGGATTCTGGGGTCGGGGTATTACATTTTATCTATAGTTTTGTTGAAGGACATGTTATTTTAGAGTTTATTAAATATCATCATAAAATTTTTTCATTAGCTCTACATTATTCCCAAACTCTTCTTCTCTAGAAATGGTAGAGGGGGATTTTGTAACTTATCCCCTTAAATATACATTTTAAAACTTTAATTTTGTTAATTTTATTTTATTTTTGAATACATCCAAATTTTGGGTTGAGTAAGAACATTATAAAATAATCTGGGTCCACAAAAACAACTACAAAATTATCGAATGACCTCAAATTCAAATAAAAACCCTAAATTCAAATTTCAAAAAAAACAAAATCTATGAAAAAGTGGCTCATTAGAGACTAAAATATGGGATTTTTAGAAACGTAAAGTAGGAAAATCATGCACCTTGATTCCGTCAAGGTAGGGTTTCACACTGACCAAGGAGTTTGAGAACTAGTGCATGATGCATCGGTTTTTTTTTTGTATCTCAAACATCTCACCTTTATCATCACATAAACATAAAATCATTCAATGTTATCTATTAAATGTCATTGTTTATAAAATTGACTCATCAAAAATCCAAATTCAAATCAGCTTCACCAAATCATCGTCACGATCATCATCGATGATGAATCGCCAATGGTCTAACATCACTAAACCAAGATGAGTATCATGGGAGACCCACCACACCAAGATGAAAAAATAAAAATCTTGAAGCATCAATGTTGATGGTAGAAAAACAACTTAAATTCACAACCCATAAACACATAGCACAAAAATTATAAGAAAAACTATAACATCACCAAATTCATGTCTGAAACCCCCCATAGACAAACTTAGGTTGAAAAATAAGCACACACACACCCCATCCTAGCACTACTCACATGTAGAGTAGTCTCCTTAGTAATTTTTCACTATATTGAAGGTTCACTACCTCTACTAGAGACAACATCATTGAAGAACCCATCTTAGAAGATACCCTATAAATAAATCAAAAAATTGGGATCAAGAAACCAGTGAAATAAGAGGAACATAAAAATGGGTATAGTTTAAACCACTTAACATTCCATCAGAGAACTACATGTGAATTGGACATTCCATTGGGAACAATGTAAAATATGAAACACCACAAAATAAGGTAATAACACTAAATCACTAAATCCGCCTTGGAAGGCTTCCCTCGTCACAATCACAATCCACTATCCACCTTATCACACTTGACCAAGATAGAATCATCCATGATGGGTTAGGTAGTAAGAGAATGCACATGTAGAAAAATAAGATAGTGATAACTGAAAATATGAACCCACCAACACCCACCTAGAATGACATATGACATGAAAGAGGGGAAATGAAGAACCCTAAAAATATTAATAGTTGGGCCTCCTAGAGAGGAACAACCACCAAAACCTAATATTAACACAATATTGAACCTTTAAAAATGTATCTCCTCTAGTTAAATAAGGGATAACGTGCAATTTTTTCAAAGAAAATAGTTATATTAGTGGTATAATAAATTCAAAAAAACAAAAAAAAAATGAAAAAATTTAAAATTAAAGTTCTATGAAAACTAAAATAATGTGGAGGGGGTTCACATAGATAAGAATAAAATGATACCTTGTAGAAGGGGTGAGTCAAGGAGGAAGGAGTAATGGAAAGTATCACATCCTTAAAATCTTCATTTAAATTGTTTTCATCTTACCCGGTAGTATACCAAGTAATCATTTTGGATAATTTTGTGTGATTTATATAAATTGTTGATCAAAGTTTTAGGTAATTGATTATTTAATATTAAATTAATTTTCTTGGGTTTACATACATTGATATGAATTTTGAATGTAAGTGGTAAGAATATCCTCAAACAAAAGTGTTTTAGGTTAGTATTGTCTATGTGGTTAAGGTTATTATTCTTGAAAAGACTATTTGAATTTAGTTTTATGTGTTGGGAATCATTTTTCAAATATTATAGGGACTTGATTATAGGGTTTATATATATGGGTACCTGGTTTTTATTTATTGTTTGTCTACTTAGATACTAATCCCAACCTATATTGGGTTCGGATATTGATTCAACAATATCCCTTGGATATAGTTGTTTTTAACATCTTATTGGGGCTATTTTTAACTCTTATAATTATAATACAGTGTTTTTTATCCTCTTTTATAGACAATAAAATTTTTTAGGAATAAAGTTTTCAATAAATATCAAATAATTTTGAAACATGAGTGGGTGTTGACATTGATGATGAATGGGTGTCTCTATTTGAAATATATCTAGTTTTTTAGAAATATCTTCTACTTGGGAAGTCATGTGATTTATCTCCTCCCCATGATTAATTTAGATCCTTAGTGGTATGCTATAAATTTTATAAAGGATACAATTTTTGAGAGATTTCATTGATGAATTCGTGTATAAATTTTGTATTTTTTATCATAGCTCCTTCAACAGCTAAATCATTGGTCACATTAAAGATGTGTGACATAAATCATTCTAAAAAAAATTGATTTCAAAAATAACATTAAGTTATTAGTGCGGGCACTCCATCAATAACTTTTTGAATATTTACCATTATTTTAATGTGGATTATCTATCTTTCTAAACCAGATTTTGAATTTTACTGTGTATTTTTAACATCCTCGTCGGTAAAAAAGTATTTTTCCTATAAATTATTTACCAATTTTTCCCATGTTATGATTATACCAATTAGTAATCATTTTAGTTAATCATTCACCTTATAATTGTCTAAAAAAGGTAATTCATGAAATATTATGGATATCGGAAGCTCTTTTTTAGGCTTAAATGTATCTCATATCTCTAAAAAATTGATAAGTGGTCATGATGATCTTCATGTTATAACATAATAAATTTTACCATATTTTGAAGAATTTTAAGAATGATTAGTTTGATTTTGAGATTGTTCAAATAAGTTAAAACAATCCTAGGGTAATCCCATTGATGGATGTTAGATTTTATTCCATGATGGGTTTAACCCTAGGAAAGTTTTGTGCCTTTTCTTGGTATTCCTAGTGGGAAACTTTTATTATTATTTTGTCAATTTCAGCTAGTTAATTATGTCCTTCCTTAATTGATATCGATGATGGAAAATAAATTTCACAGTCACAGTATTTTACTCTAAATTCTTTTAGTAATCAACACTCTCTGAATGAGTGATTGGTGTTCTTCTCATGAATAAAAAATCATGTAAAATTAAATGCAATGAAACTCAAGCATGTAAAAATAATAAATATTAAAAAAATTGTATTGGGTGAATCAACAAGTGTTTTGTGATTGTTAATATCACTATCACCCCCAATATTACTATCAAAACCTTGATCGCCAATTATTTTCATTATTTACAATAAATTTTCAATGTTTATAAATTAAATATGGGTCTTATCCTTAACCATGCTCCAATGGAATAAAATAGTGTAATTCTAATATTATTCCCATTAGAACTATAAAGTAAAGCTCAAGAGTAAAGTTATAACTCCTTTTTAACCCTACAAATTCAATATTAAATAGAATCAAACTAATAAAAATTTAATTTAATTTTCTTTGAAAAAAATCAATTTAAAAACAAGAAGTACGAAATAAATTTTAAACATGGTTTTATATAAAATATTTATCTAATTAATTTAAAAAATATGTGTATAATTTTCAATCATAGAAGAAAAATATGAATCCCAACTATTGTTCAAATTGTAATCCTCTCAATAACTTTTGATACTATTCCTTCAAAAATATCTTTTCAAAAGATATAATAAGTTTATATAAAATAAAATATTTATCCTCACACACTTGATCCCTTACTACTTAAGAAAAAATCCAGTTATGATCAAATATATTTAAACTATGAATAGATTGATCATCTTAATAACTAAGTTAAAGAAAAAAATAATGGTGAATATTTTTAAAACTAAAAATATTGAACAAAGAATGCTTGATAACAAATAAAAATTATTTAATTTAATAATCAACTTCAGTAAAGAATTTTTCTATAATGAAAACATCCTTTACAAAACTCAAGAGAACTAATGAAGTCAAACAAATATCCAAAATTTAATAAAAAGGGTTTGGGGAAATTAATGTTTATAAACTAAAACAAAATCCATTGAATGTTGGATATATCCATGGTTTAGTCAATATATCTAAACTAGAACTATTATATTTTCACAATGGTTTCTTAAAAATGATGAATACTTCATATATTTTACCAAACCATGTCATCATGGACTTGTATCTCCTTATTTTTCTTTAATTTTGTCAAATATTAATAAGATAAAAATAGGGAGGTATAATTTAATATTTAACTTAAATATCTATGGATCAACTATTGGATATATCTAGATCAAAGTTAACAAGGAATAATACAAGTATTACAATTCCAATGCAAAATGGATTCATTTACTTTAGGTGTGTTGTTTGACAGTTTCATTTAAACTTCCTAAATTGGAATGCACCATGAAAACTCTACAGCATAATAGTCATTGGGGTGAGAACTCAAAATCCAGGTATACCATGTCATGGGTCCGCTATGGAATAATTGGCTCTTGATTTTCCATGTTCTTCTCACAATATTTCCATGATGTGGTCTGGTCAACACGGATATCCTCAGTTTGAATTACCTAAACAATAACCTACCCCATATGTTAAATCCTAATGAATATAATTGAGGTTCATTGAATGATATGTGTGTATATTATGCCTGAAATATCATCACAACAGTAATAATAGTAAATAACATAATCATCTATAACATGAATTATAATAAAGTGAAAATATGGAATCATAGAAAAGTTAATACTATGATAAAATTAGTCATGGAATAAAAAAATAAACTTATCAATTATAAAACCATCCATCTAAGAAATATCACCCAATGGGATAATCATTCATAGTATAGGAAATAAATTGAAATCAAAACAAAAGGATTTCCAAAACATTATCCCCAAAACCACCTTGGTCTAGTCTCTAAACCCTGATTGATATCTACTAGCTCATTAACCTGTACTAGGACCATCACCTAAACCTATAAGTAAACGATAAGGTTAGAACATCCCTCAAGGTTCATTTGTAGAGTGTGAGCATAAAACTCAGTAGACCACCACTAAAGGTTACCTTAATAAATAATAGTATATATGTGCATTCAGTACTTAATAAAATAAAAATTATAAATATAATAAGAAATGAACCAGTCACACCATTATTCACCATAAAATACAACCTAAAGTTCAACTCATACCTTCCTCTACCAATTTCATAGTGTGATGGGTACTCTCGTAGTCTTCTCACAGCCAGGTAAGAGTAAAATACCAGTTTTTCTTATATAAGAAGGGGAAATGGAGTACAATCACTAATAATGAAAATAAAATAGGTGAATGAATAATTAACCCTTTTAATACTATATGGGTAAATGGATCTAACACCCAATATAGAAAAATGAGTTATAGCCATCACATATTATTGGTAAACTGATCATCACTGTAATTTAAAATTTTGGTGAACATGTTATCACCTATGGTGAACATGTTATTATTAATAATACTTTTTGGAAAAATATCCCATCCTAGACATCATAATCACTAGTGTGAAGGAAATATCAGCAATAATAACTAGATTAAGGTCTATTATCTATCAACATTCCCATAATAATCTAGGTGAATGGGTTATCACCAGTGATGAATGAGATAACATCATATCAATAGTATAATGGTAAATGGGATATCAATATATCAACAATATAAAGGTTAATAAATTATAAATAAATAAAATGGATTAAGGTTTAATGGCTAATCACCACACCCTTAACAATCTATATAAATAGGTTATCTCCTACAGTGAACAGTCTATCACTAAGAACAACTATTCTAAGGTGAATCGGCTATGACCATAATCATTTGAGAAAAGATAAATGTGTTATCACCACTCCCTTTAAAATATATATAAATGATTTATAACTTTTAGTGAATGACTATTACTACATCAGTATTAAAAATATGAGTGGTGTAGTGTCCAATGTTTTCCTAGAACAAAACATAGCTAGTTTTTGAGTACCTAACTCTTAGGTCCTCTAAAGGAGTCAAATAGTAAATTTACCCTTGTATATGAACTTAAAAAAAAATTATAATGATTTTTTTGATCTTGGGGAGTGGTTTCTATCCCTGGGATGAGTTTTTTTAAAATTTCAAGTAAGAAATTTTTTAAAGGATGTGAAATATTTACTAGATGAGGAAATATTTATCCCATGAATGTGGATAAAAATATCTTCTAAAATAAGGATCATGTGATAATTCAAATATATTTTTTATATTCCTAATGGGGTGTTTTTCCTTGGATGTTTATAATTCATATTCTCAATATCAGGCCTCGATCCATGTCATTTTCACATCTTTAGTAAATTCACTAGTAGACCTCATTCTCTCAAATAATTATGACCTTTTGATCTTCTATAAAGGGGAGAGATACCAATGATGATGAAACCCTAAACAACTGAAGGTATTTTAGAGAGTATATCTCTATATTTGGAGAACTAATAAAAAATTGAGTAAATATATAAGTACTCATGAGCCAAGGATAATGAACCATGAATTGATGGAAAATTAACATCAAACTGAAAAAAAATCACCAATGTGGTAGGGAACTTTCTACTTTTATTTTCCTCATTCTTCATGCTGTCTAATTTAAATATTATTGATATTTAGTTATTGATTATCTCATGGATTATTATGTTAAATTAATTCAATTTTTTTCCATTTTAATTTCCATCAAGAATCCAATAATTCTTCCCTATGTATTTTAACCTCCCAGGTGTATTATTAATCAAATTTTAGTTATGAGATATTTGGGGGGAGGCTAAAAACCTATTCATCAACCCCACCCCCGCCCCCCCATATCTCTCTCATCCCCCCTAATGGAAATTAACTAAATACCTTTGTAATAGTTGGAAATTAAATAATAATATGTCAAGATTCTAGCTAGTTGGTTATGATAGGGGCGATAATGGGTTTGAGTGATAGACCAGATTTGGATCATTAATATAGGGCATAGGTGAAAAATCAACATTTTAGGGTGATGGAATTTGATGAAATCATTGAGAGGCTCATCTTTGGAAAAGGTGATGTAAGACTTAGAAGGAGATAATGGCATGATGTGGGGTTTTGAGGATCGATGAAGATGGTATGATCAATGACCAACAGAACTCTAATGAGGCTAGATGATAAACCTAATGGTTGCAGGCATGGTCAAAAGCAGAGATATGGTCATAAATGAGATTTGAGGTGTGAAATACGGTAGTAAATAAAACCAATAACACATGATTATTTGAGAAAGATAACCCAACTATAGGGAATATAGTCACTCAATCACATCTCATGTACCTTATCCTTATTGCTCTAGGGTTTCCATAGTTTATAAATATCACAGAGTATGTAAATATCGGTTAAATTTCATATAAGGTTATTAGTGGAAGGTATTATTTCACACCCAAAATAAATATTACATAATGTGTACTCAGTGGACACACATCATGTATTCCAAGATATACAACTTAGCTTGTACAATGGTACATGCCCGATTTCCCACTTGGAAACACAGGACATGTGGTCCAAGATGCATGTCAAGTAAGTTATCAGGAATATGTCTTGATTCTCAATAGTTCTTGTTGATTAAATTTTGTGGGATACAAGTCATATATATTTAGATAATACTCCATTTATTTCAATAAAATATAACATCATGTATCAAGGACACATTCCCAGAAAATCATAGGTCCCTCATATTAGGTATTCTATGGGGACATTACTTGAAGGTTGACTTCACATGAAAAAAAATAGTGGTGGTATTCCTAGATACTTCTTGAGGCATACACAAAAAGTATATAAGATTTCATGCCATTTTCTAGGAATTTTTTAGTGTTGATATCATTTGAGAGGAATTTGGGGTTGTTTCTGGATCTGAGTTCCTTACAGGAAATAGATGGGTTTGGATGAGATAATAATAAAAATGGAGTTTGGTACTCCCCTAGTAAAATGATAATTAAAGTGTGTAGGTCCCCCATAGTTTTTAGATTTTGGTGCTGCAATAAAAACATACTGATTTTAGATAAATTTTCCTCTCCAATATTTCTATTATTTTGGAACCACCCCTCCCCCCCCCACACACACACAATATATTCAGGGTGTGGTATCCCTTGGTTTAGGTGTGGTTTTGGTACTATATTAGACCAAAAAAGGAACAATTCCCCTATATACCTTTGGAATATGTAACTCCCCCACAAAAGGGGTTTGGATTCTTTGTTTGAGTTAGGTATTGCTTCATTTGATTTACACTACTCGACAAGTCACTAGTCCTACATCGGGGTTCAATACTCCTTTGAACAACACTCATAATTCAGTTAGGAGTGAATCCACAACTGCATATAATGTGAGATTACGTGGATTTTACCATAGTTGGATAGTTATAGAAAATATGTTTTGGTACTCCCTCAACCAATTTTCATACCACGATGAAGCATGGGTTCCCCTCAATGGTTTAGTATAGAAAAAAATAAGTCAAAAATAATGATTAGTTCTTATGTTTTGAGACTTATGAAAATTTAACTATATTTAATTTCCTTCTATATATGATTTAGATATATTGGATTTAGTTCCCTAGAACCCAATAGCTTTTTAATTTTGATTATCCATATATTAAAAGATGTAAATATTAGTAAATACTTTATCACATGAGAGGTTTAATTATATGTAACATTAATGTGATGATTTCTTAGACTATATATTGAATTGAAAGGTTATATTAGTTCCTTGATATGATGAGAACATTTAAGTTCTATGAAAATATTCTTAAACATATGTTATATGGTCATATGACACTTATCTGAATGGATATATATTATCTTTTCCCATCTTGTGATGGAGACTTATAAAAATATTGATACTTCTTCTCATGAATTTTGTACTTTATAATCTCTAATAAGGGATGTTATAATAATATAAACTCATATGGGAATTCCATTTTTTATATATGTAATTGGATATTCCTATATGCGTGCATGTTTGTTAATCCTTCTATATGAGATTGTTATTAATATATATCATGATTCATGTAATTTTTTATATTGATGAAGACTATGAGAACATATCTTCATGGTGATGTAGGATGTTTTGTTTAAAACATAAGTGATATGACATTAATTTAAAATTTAAAAAAAGTATTTTTTACTCCCAATACTAGAAGAAGATATCTCATGCCCTTTGATTGGAATTTAACAACCTAATTAAATCTTTGGTCATGGTGGTTCATCAATGAGTTCATTTAAAGGATTAAAATATAGATATATCAACCATATAGGTTAATTAAACAGTTATATAACTTGATTGATGAGATAATGAGATAAAGGTATTATATTACACAATAAGCATTTTTATGAGGTTTTTTTCACTACAACATTAAATTCTTCCTCTATGGGTGTGTTGACATGTTTCTAGATGATAATCATGGAATTTAGGCAATCCTACATAATTCCACTAAGAAATAGTTCTAGAGGTTCAAAAACTAAGTGTATCCAAAATCTTAGTTAAATTCTATTTGAATTTGGCAGTTAGAATAAATATTAACCTAAAATTATGGTTTAAATATAATATTATTTACCAATTAGTGAATATGGTATATTCTTATTTATTTATTAAATAATATAATGATATTTTTTTTTATATAAATATTTATTACTTAGGGTCTGATAAATATCGACCGGGATTAAGGATTCATGTTAAGGTCCTGATAAAAATGATATATTTTATTTAATATAATTTAAATAAATATTAATTTACATATTTAATAAATGACATTAAAATATTCATGAGTTAACACATGTCATGATAATATAATAATATTTAATATTATTAATGTTTTATGTAGGGTTTTTTAGAGTTAAATATTAGATAAGGGTCTCTATGTAATTATTAATTATCTAACACTAAGTATATAACCCAAGTTATACCATTTATTGGGTTAAAATATAGTCATATTCCAAAAAATTATTCTCTCAAGAAAATTATCTCGAAACTATGAAAGAACCTATAAAAAATTCTCTTAAGAATGAGAGTTGATCATCCACATCCACCCTCTCAATACTGAGAGAAAAGGGAATATTTCTTTAAACCTAAAGGAATTCTTGTCATGATCAATGAAAAACAACACAATACAATTGATACCTCTATGTTAGAAACCTATGTTTCATCAATGATGTACTGAGATTCATATAGCACATGTGAATACCATTAGATTAATTATGATTTTGATTTATAAATTCAATTATGACTCAACAATAACATCTACCAAATTGATAAAATATGATAGTAGAATTCTCAAATTTAGGTAATTCTTATTATAAATTAATTAAAAATTATATGTGAAAATTTCCTCTATATGAATATACTTGGGTTTATTTCATCATCTTATAAGTATTTATTCAAATAAAAAAATTAAAAAAGTTATTGGACATAGGCCCCGAGGGTTTGGATACACCATGAAACATTCAATAGTAAGACTATCAACTTTATACTTTATGGGTCTTTCAATGTTCTAAGAATCTCTAATTTCACGTGACATATGATCCTTCGTGGAGTTGTGCTATGATGATTGTGTCATATATACAGCAACCCAAATATCTTACACATATTATAATATCATTATTATCATAAATTCCATAATATATAACCAGCAAATTAGTGGTTTAGTGTTGAGCATAAAATCCAAGGGGTAATTAAAGAAAACATGAGGGTGATATATCATTAATAATGGAATCATAAAAGAAAAGAATCATAAGTAGTCACATGGAAGGTAATTATAGAAGGTAAAATAATAAATAAGATATTACAATAAAATACAAGTAATGTTTAATCAAAGAAAACTTGAGGTTGAGATATCCTCTAAAGAGACACAAGCTAAACATTTCTTTATTTTACATTATTTTTATTAGATAATCATTAAAGCTCACAAATAATCTCTAAATCAATAGAAACTAATGTTTAGTATATCTGATGACTAGATATATAAGAAAATTATTTACTAATAATTATAAATATTTCTCCATAATCAATACACACTAAACCCCCTTCTAGACTTCTAATAAGTTATACCATCCATCCAACATAAAATGTTTTATTATTAAAGATAAAACAGGAAAGCAGTAGAAAGAGATAAAAAGGGTGACAGGGGAAAAACTATGGGGGTCTAAAATAATGTAGACCTAGAGAATCTCCTCTAATCAGGTTATCTTCCTAGGGATTGAAAGTATGGGTGTTGGGGAAAATATTTAACCCCTGTTCTGCCATAGAGGCAAGATGATCCGCCAGCTTGTTCTCTTCTCTCCAAGTGTGAGCCACCTGTATATTGTTGTTTAGAAGATTTTTTCACTTTCTGAACATATATTATATGGACCATGGGGTAAAACATCTTCCATCCAGGGCATCATGGAGGATCAAATAATCTTTCTCCACTTGGGAGATCTTCAGTTTGTTCTGATTACAAAGGGATAAACCTCTTAGCATAGGTCTTGTCTCAGCTTGAAGATGGTCATTGTTTCCATACATCTTAGTAAAGGTCAAAATTACTTTCCCTAGAGGGTCCCGCACCACTCCCCCACCTCTCATTCTACCCAAAATGAAGGACCAATCAATATTGTGCTTATATCCTTCTTCTGGGGGGTTCTAGCAAACCCATTGCCCTGGTGGATTACTGATGGAGACCTAGGATGGCATGGATGAAATCTTGAGTAGGATTTGTAAAGGAGCATCTTAACCATCTTTGAAGATGGTGGATAGGTCAATCATCAGGTTCTTTATACTCACCATGATAATCCTTGAAGTTGGGATGGTTCCCTCATACCTGGCTTGGTTTCTAGAATGCCACAGGCACCAGCCGATGCCGCTAAAACATTTTCATTAAAGATATATCATATTAAAAAAACATGGTATAATAATAGTTTTTCATAATTCGTGATACAAGAATATGTAAACTCAATAATAAATCATGGACCATGGAATAATAATGTGAGATAAGAAACATTATCCATAGAGATTAATCAATGTTATACAATATAAAAATTTTAAATTTTACTAATATATAGAATAATAAGGAATTATAGTACCAAATATAAGCTAAAGGAATAAATATATTTTGAAAAAAATCTAAGTATTTCCACCCTCATAATTGTGAATAAATATAATAATATCCACACATTATGTTGTGAACAAATCCAAGCATGTACACATTTTAAGTTTTGAATAATTCCAATCATGTCCACCCGTTAAGTCATGAAAAAGTACAAGAATTTATACCATTTAATTGGATAAAAAATCCAATTGTGTCTACCCATTATATTATAACCAAATACAAGTATTTCCACCCTTTATGATGTGAACAATCTAATAATTTCCACACATTAGGTTGTGAAGAACTCCAACCATGTCCATAATTCATTATCTCATGAGATATAAAACCATAACCAATTAATTTAAGGGCTATAAAGGAATCCAAACAATATAATAATAATCATCCACACATATGTGTTCCATTAGAGTAGGAAAACATTCATACTTCAAACATAACTTAATTAACCCATGGAAAAGAGAAAAGTTTTAGGGAAATCATTCCTAGAACATTCTTTAATCCATATAGAGAAACTTGGATGGTAGAATAAGAACATATCCTCAATGAATCTTGAAAACCATGAATTATTTTAACATAAATTAAAAACACTATTAAATTAATAACACTACAAATTATCCCATATTTTCAAATGGTGTCATATAAAATTATGTCAAGAGTTAGATCAGTTAATACCCAAAATTTTATCACTAAAAAGAATAATTTAATCATGTAATTTTGGTGGTAATTCATGAAATATTACTATGAAGTTGGTATAAATTTTGGAGATAAATATTGAAATTGGATTGAAACCATAAAATAGTTTTTATAAAATATTTTTAACACTTTTGTAAAAGATAAAATCACAAGTCACTTTCAAAATTTATTTTTTATAAGTGGAAGTGAAAACTTTGGAAAAGTTTACCTTTAAAAATAATCTTAATTAATGGATCCCTAAAAATTACATAAATATTTTTCATAGTAAATGTGGAGCAAAAGATAAAACATGTGATCATGAAAGGAAAAAAACATTTTAGTACTTTAAAATACCTTTTTTAGAACCCATGTCATAAAAAGTGTGATGAATATTTAATTTAAAAAGTGGTAAATAAAATTATTAAATTCAAAAAAAACATATTTGGATTTAAAAATAATAAAATAGAACATTGGTTGAAATAGTGAATATAGGAATTGAAGAAAAAAATATTTGGTACGGATGGTAATTTTTCTTAACAATGTTATAATTTTATGAGAAATAAAGTTTTCATGGAAGAATAATTGAATTAAAATTTCATTTTTCTTAGATAAAAAAGGAAAATTATCATCAAATATACTCTTTGGTGGATGTAAACAAACTAAGAAGAAATATTGTAGAGCCCTAGGATGTATTAGGTGCTAATGAGAGGGAGTGAATCAGTGGTACACTAGTTTTATGAATTCTTTTTATTTGAATTTAACCTCTTAAACCTTTAAGGTTTTGAATCCTCTTAGTGATTCTAATAGTATCACCTCATATTAATGAATGATTAGAGAGAGTACATTACATGGTATTTACAATTTTTGGTACAAATTCCTACTCCTTGTCATATTTGGTATACCCCCAACATAGATTCTATATAATAATCTTATTATCAATTAAAATAGTTGAAAAAGAATCACATTATATCTTTACTCTTGAATCCACAAAGGAGGTTATTTATACAGTATCATAGAGTTTTAAAAGAATCCATATTGGACAACTCCATAGTACCACTAGAGTCTTGTCCTACTCCCACCAACAACTGAAAGACTTATTCAGCTTCCATCTCCAACTGAAAGACTTCCTCTACTCCTGAATCCAACCCAGAGACTTATATATTTCTTCAAGGCTTGATCCATTATATGATGATATTTTAATATTTCTCCATGATATTTTTGAATCACACTTTCTCATGTACACTTCAAGTACCTTTAGAGGCCACTGATTGAGTATATTGGTCTTTCTAAATCAATTCGGATCACCTATATACGATTAGTTGTCTTAGTGAAAAATTGTTCAGGCAATACATCATTTAGATTTTGAAGTCCTATCCTAACTTTATTTATGAAATTAGTGCACACAATTTCTTTAATACTTTATGAAATAATAATATTTTACAACTAAATCATATTTTCTTCCTGAAAACATGGAACATAGTATTTATTACTTTGTTGTTTTATATGCTATTTTCAACTTTCTTACTCCAAGTTCCATGATACCTTATAGTGAATAAGGTTAGAATATCTCATTTTCTTATGAATTCATGAGATCATATATCCATACACCTCCTTGTTCACTTTCTTCTTTTTTTCTTAATGTTCACAAATTTATGAACACACTATCTTTTTATGTTCACTACCTCTTAGTTCTTATTGGAAATGGTGTATATGAATCCTTATGATTCTTCATGTAAGATCTTGAAATAAATAAAATGCATTATCTCTAGTATTCCATGTCTCACACACCACAATATGTATGTAGAATATCAGTGAGCTCATGAAAACTAGGAATATTATGTGTAAGGGTATCGCACAATCCTGAATGGATTTTAGGAACAAGTTCTTCACGAAGCTATTAAATTATGTTAAACACATGTTAAATTTTTGTAGGATCTTATTATTCTTTAAAACCTAAGAGGTGCATGGAATACTCACTTTTCGAAATAGAATCATTTAAATAGATCTATTTTTCTTTGAAAAATGAGATCCTATAAATATACCTAGAAGTATAATATTTTTTTAGAAAATACACTTTTAAAGGTGAGTTCCACTACCTTATCTCTGATATTTATATTGCCTCAAGACTCCACTTTTTATGTCATGTCATGGCTATCATAAACACTTAAGATCTTAGTATTTATCAAATATATTATGCAAAGAATAATGTAAGATTTTCTTATGTGATTTAATGCTTTCTCCTTAGGGTAAATTTATCATATGAATGTGATGAGGATCACATGTATCTTTAAATATCGAATTCATCCATTTTTAAAAAAGGCCTCTGGATATTTATTTTCATTTGGAAGTATCATGTTCTTCAAGTAAATTATTGATATCATACAAGATGTAGATTTTATGTATGGAGGTTTAAAGCCTCATTATCTCAAAATAATAACCTCAGAACTGTCAAGGAGACACCATCTTTGGTTATTGATTATTCATCCAGGAAGAACCTATAGACCAAAAACTCTAATGAGGCTAAAGGTATAATACAAGGAGTTGTATGATCTAATAGATCAAATCCAATAGATAAGATGATGATATTTTTATCCATATGCTTTAAAATATGGGAATAGTACCAACATGCTCATCCATCCCACATCGAATATCAATTTGGTCTACTACTCCTTAATAAACCATTCCATGTTGTAAAACCCTCAATATGAAACTAGATTCAGCACTCAAAATACATCATCCACATAAAGGGGGTGGGATGACATTCTCACCCCCCCATGCAAACAACCATATACACCCTGAGGGTGTTATGTACCACTCTAATCCCCACCCATGTGGGCACTCACACATGTTCCATTGGTGGGAAATTTGATTCCTCTTTACCACTATGTGAGAAACTATGGGTTGTCTCTCCCATAGGGTAGAGTTATCCTCCCACATGTGTGAAATTGACATGACCCCTTAGCTCATGTGGTTGGCCACATTTTTTGGTAAGGACAATTATAAATAATACTTATAAAAATATACATATAAAATTCATGAAACCAAGCCTTCCACAAATTCCTCATGAAAAAATAATCATTGTTTTGCATGGCCTTCTTATTTATTATAGTAATTTTCATCCTTATCATGATCCACACATGTCTTTGACATTAAAGTCTAGATAAATAATCATCATAATTGGTCAAGGATAATTTTCCAACCATAACACCCAATTCCATTAAATTAATCCACTAAAATTCTCCAAGCATCACCAATATATACTAAATCACCAAACACATATTGACACATCATTGACAACAAAACATTTTTCCCAATAATATCCCCCTTTTTATTTTTTTTCAATATATCTTCACATATTTAAAAGTAAATATGTGTGCTCAAAACATTTTCCTCATTATTTACAATCAAATGAAATAGATAAGTGGGGTTATTTCACATATTTTTTTCAAAAAAAGTTATCTAACTTGAAAGATTATATCTTGAACACTTATAAAATAGGGATGACATCACATGGTTCTCTTAAAAAATAGCCTATAATTCATCAAATCTAAGTTCTACATGGGATAAACCAATGTAGAAAACAAGATATAAATATAACCAAGGATGTTTAATTTGTCCATAAAATACCATACGTGTGAAATCATGCTCAGAAATTCTAAAATCTTGTTTTAGGGGATGTAAGTAATCATATTTATCAATTAAATTAAAAATTATGTACACACATCAACAAATATATCAAAAAGTTGAGGTTCAAAAGATATAGCTCCCTTTTTGTCTCATTTTATCATTAACCAATCACGCACCCTTAATTTATATGATTAATATAATTAATAATGAAGGATGAAACTATGATTATCATACCTCAACTTTCAGGTTTAAACTCTATCTAGAATTTTCAGATTCAATGGAAGTTAGTAAAATAACATATTCCTTTCAATGATACTCCCACTTAAGGGATACACTATTTTCTTCCATTTCATGGAAATCAGTAGACTCAATGAAAAATAAGATATTCATGTTTTCTATAAGTGATAGCCTAAAACATCTCCTTAAATTTCCTACATGTTATCTCAAAACACATAAAATAATAAGGAATAAGGAGGTACATTCTTGTTCTTTAGGAGTAACATTATGGTTGAAAACTACCTCTCAAACTCGGATACTATTTTCTCCCAATATCATTAACTTCTCATAAAATTTCTATGGAATACCTTTTTTCACCTTAGTTTCTATAGCCACTTGATTTCTGTTAGATTTAATAAGTTATTTAGCTCCCTCTAATTGCTAACCCAATTTCAGTTCATGTGGCGAAACGTGTAAGAATTTTTTCTTGACATTATTTATATTATTAGAATCTACATATGACTTACCACTATTTTTCTATTGAATACACTTCCATTTCAAAACATAGGGAATATATCCTATCAATTTTGTCATGTATTTCTCAGTTTTGTGACCTTTCTTCTTATATCTACCACAATTTTATTCTAAGAATTAATATTTAATCTGATTTGGAAGCTTTGATAGATTTATGGTCACACCATTCTTTCTCTGAGAAATTGTTATCATATATTCAACTTAACTAACCATTGATTCAAGATTATTTCCTAGAAATGACATGTTATATCGAGAAGAGTATCATTTTTTCATACCTTACACAACAATAGAAAAAACCACTAAGTTGGAATCTTTTAACTTGATATAATTTTTTTCTAGACACTTTTTAATGTTTTACTTATTCAAAATGAACCTTATTTTATTTAGGGAGAAGTGATTTTATTGACATATTTATTTCTAACTTTGATGTAAGATATAATATCTCACTTTTATTCAAGGTCCAACTAGGTTTAGATATATTTTTTTCACCTTCATTATAACAAATAATAGTTTTCCTTTGAGATAGATTAGGCGTGGATTTATCTTAGCTATTGAGATCCTTTATTTAACTAGAATTTGAAGATTCTCCTTTAGATTTAGTTGACTTAGTGAAATATTATTTAATTTTATTTTTTCTATTTTATTTATATTTCATCCCCCTTTCTTGAGGCCTTATATTATTTTCATGAATTGGCATGTTATTCCAACATTCTAGATCTTTGTATCTAAACATCCAACAACACTAATAGTATCCTATGATTTTATTTATCTTATTTTTAATTTTAGTCTATCCACATTTTATATATTGGGAAAAAATATATTTTTTAATTGAACCACCACTCTTTTGGAAACTCCTTATGGAATATCTCTTCATATAACTTCTCTCATCCACCATTAGTGTGGTGGGTTTATCAGTGTTATTCAACATTCATGCTTTCCCAGAGTTTAGATTAAAACTTTTACCAGAAACTAAAATAGTATTAGTATATAAGATATTTTATGGGTTATGGGATACCTTCTTCTTATAGTATTTTTTCATTTGATTATAGAATTATCTCATGCTCTTCTTAGAGTTATTTTCCCCAATGCACACATGTGTGGCTACGTCTCTTTTTCTAGAAATTTGTGAAGTTTCATCTTGTGATGACTTCATCTTATTTAATCTTACCTATATCTCTAAAAAAATCATGTTAAAATATTTGTGTTCATACTCAACTGATCATATCATATCGTTCTGATACTACTTTAGATTATTCATTTTTTCTTCATTTATTTTTCTTAATTATTATAAAGAATTACTGATATCCTTTTCTTGTTTTATTTATCCTCTAATTGAGAATCTTTGACAACCACATAAAATTTGTTCACTTTTTAAAGTGCATGGAAATATTACATAAACATAATATCAAATAAATATTTCTCACAAACATTTCTTTACAATTACTCAATATCTCCATCATATATTTCATTTTAAAGATAAAATGTTTCAATATTTGATTTCACAAGTTATTTTAGATACTTTAATATTCCAATATTCATATACAATTACTCTTCTATATCATTATAATCTTATTATAGATATAATTTTCATCCTGAGTACCCTTGAGGCCTCCAAAAATACATTTTACCACTTCTTTGGGGATGTTATTCAGATATTCTTTAAATAACATATAAATATCACAAAGTGATACTTCTTCATTACACATTGAGAAGGCTTAGTAAGAAGAATTGTAACAAATATAATTATTGTAATATATACCACTTTGATTATCTATAGTTAGTTATTTATCTATATTTACTACAAGATTCTTATTCAGCTTCTTTTCCTGTCTCTTATTTCATTTCTTCTGAGACTTGGTAGATTTATCCAAATTGGTATCCTTAAGTGTAGATTCATTTTCCATTTTATATATCTCACTCATTTCATAAATTATACACTCCATAAATACTCATTTAGATCTTTATAGGTAACCTATGCTTTGATACCACTTATAGAGCTTCGGGTCGGATTAGGTGCCACTAAGAGGGGGTGAATCGATGGTACACTGGTTTTATGTATTGTTTTCTTTTTTATTAAACATCTCACGATTTTTATGTTCCTTGATGCACTAAATTATTCTCATAGTATCACATCAAATTCAAAAATGATAAGAGATATCATAGCACATAGTATTTACAAGGATCAGTACAAATACAAACACCTTAGCATGTTGGTTATTCCCCCCAACATGGATTCTCCACTATAATATTTTTATCAATTACAATATTTGATAAAGAATCTCACCATATCTTAACACTTGAATTTATATAGAAGTTTCTTTATACTGCATCACACAGTGTTACTAGAATCTACACTAGCCTCCTCCAGAGTCCCATTAGAGTCTTTTTTGGCTCCAAGATCCTACTAATAAAATTCTTCTACTTCTAACCCCAAATGAAATACTTCCTCTACTCTTGGATCTAAATGAGATACCTGTACCTTTTATCATGTCTTGATCTACTACATGATGGTGTTTTGATCTTCCTCTATGATCTTTCTAAATCACACTTTCTCATATACACTTCAATTACATTCAATAACCATTGGTTGAGTCTGTCATTCTTGCTCAGTCAATTATGATCACTTATATATGATTATTTTCCTTGGTGAAACACTAATTAAGAAATTAAGCCTTTTAGTGTTTAATTAATAGAATCACATGATGTGTGAATGTATGGTACAAAAAATTTTCAATATTTTATGTAATAATAATCTTGAAAAACTCAATCTTATTTTCTTCTTGAAACCCTAGAACATATTTTTAATTTCTTTATTATTTTAAATTATATTGTTCACTATATTACTCTATGTTACATACTACCTTATAGATGATAAGTTTTAGTTGTATCAATGGATTATGAATTAATTATTTCATGTATGTATTCACCACCTTGTTCATTTCTTCTTTGTTTCTTCACATACATAGGTATAAGCACACACTGTCTTTTGTGTTAACCATAAACTGGTTCTTGAAGGAAATAGTAAATGTGAACCCTCATGGTTCTTCTTGTAATACATTTTTTCAAATATAATTCACTATCTCATATATTCCTCCTCACTCGCACCATAAGATGTATGCATTATATTAGTGAGCCCACACAATCAAGGTAGATTACATGTAAGGGTATCATGTAGTCCCAAACGGTTTCATGGGATAAGTTTTTCATGAATCTATTAAAGTGTGTTAATAACAAGTCATATTCACGTGGGGTCACCTTATTCTTCCTAGCCTAATAAGATCATGAAATCTTAACTTCATGAAATAGTGGCAATCACAGTGCTTCGTTTTTCTTCCAAAAATAAGATCCTCTCAATATACTCATGGGCGTAATATTAGGTTGGGACCTCTCATTTTATAGGTGAGTTCCACTTACTCATATCTAATATTTATGCCAAATAAAGTCTCTGATTTTTATGTCATTTCATGGTTATCACAAACAATGAATATCTTAGTATTTGTCAAATAAAATATACTAAGAATAATGGTATCTTTTTTTATGAATGTTCGTATTTTCTTCTCATGATGAAGTTCTCACAAGTATGCAATCAGGATCACATATATCTTTAAAGATAGAACTAATTCATGTTTCTAAAAAACCTATAAAACTTTTTTTTATTTAATATTATCACAATATTAAAGTGAATTCTTTACTTCAGGAATGATGTAGATTGCGTCTTTGGAGGTCCAAAGACTCACTATCTCAAAATATCAACCTCAAAAAAACCATGAAAACATCAACTTTGATCATATTTGATTTAGCCAAGAACACATCAAACAAAAACACTGGTGAGTAAAAAGGTAAAAGATAATTAGAGATATGATCAATTGGTTCAAATCCATCAGAATGGATAGTGATACTTTTATCTTTATCTTTTTATATTTTAGAATAGTACCCGCGTGCTCGGTCATACCACATCAAAAAATCAATTCGGTTTACCACTCCTTAAAAAACTATTCTCTACTACAATATCCTTAATCTATCACTAGGGTCAGCACCTAGAATACTTCACACACATACAAGGGTTAGGCCAACATTCTCACCCCCATACTCACCACTGTATTCACCCTATGGGTTCTATGCGCCCACTGTACTCCCCGTCCATGTGGATGCTCACAAAAGAGCTCCATGTGGGTTATTAAGTTACTATTCAACACTATGTGATCCACTTTGGGTTGTCTCACCCATGTGGTAGAGGTATCCTCTCACATATGTGGAATTGAGATGGCCCCTTGGCTAATGTGGTTGGACACATTTTTTGGTAATCCCAATTAAATATAATATTTAGAAAAATATAAGTATAGAATTAATGAAACCAATACATCGTAAAATTAATTATGAAAAATAAACATTATTTGGAATGGTATTATCCTACTTACTAATATAAATTTTTCACCCTTTGCAAGATCGACACATGTCTTTGACATTAAAGACCAGTTGATCAATCATCATAATTGATCAAGGAAAATTGTATAAGAATGAAATATAATTCCATTAAATGAATCAAATACAATATCCATGCATAATAATTTCTTCCCAACTCACCAAACACATATTAACACATCATCAACAATAAAAATAACATTGGGCCCAACAAATATGTTCAATAATAAATATTATAAATCAATGAAAGGGAGTTGAGTTAACCAAAATCCATACAACTTTATCATCTTTTGAATAAAAATATCATGAATGGTATAACATTATATGAACTTGTAAATACATTAATTTTAATTAAAAACATGATAATAATACATCCAAGGGTATTTTATACTTAATTAAACAAGTTTTGAATATATCTCAAGTCTCAAAGAACAAAAATTAATACAAGAACCCCTAATGGAAATCATAATTCATCAAGTAAAAAAAATTTGAAAGTAGATTTATGTGATTGAATGTAAATCATAAGAAGAAAAAGAAGAAAAATGTAATTAAATATTAGTGTATAACTTAACCAACTTATAAATATAATTTCAAGAAGAAACATTATAACTCAATGAAAGGGTATTGAGTTAAAAAACACCCTTACCTTTAATTACCACTTTTTCAAACACACTCTAAATTCCTATATAATAAATTTAAAAATCTTTATCAATTATTTTTGAAATTTTTTCATATATACTACATTTATAATCTTAAATAATAATTATTTAGTATACATTTACTATTTATTTATTTTTATTATCATCATTGGATGTTTTTAATTATAATTTTTTTTACATACATTGTAATTTCAATGTCAATCCACAATATTTCATGCCAAGTTCATAATTATTAAATTACTTAAGGTAATGTAATAGGTGTTTAATAATTATTTTTAAAGTTACAATTTCATTCCATGAGAGTTTTATTTATGGTTCAGGGATATAAAATTGGTGGTGTTCTTATTTAGGTAATTTTTAACAAAGGGTGGTGTATTAAAAATAATTCAAATATTAATATAAAATTTCCATAACTACAATTCAAACTTAATTTTATCATTTTATTCTATTAATACTTATATTTAAGTTTTTATATTCATCCATGATATAAATTTATAACATTGTTCATGCATGTGGATAAACCAACCCAAACAAAATCATACTATTATCTATGGGTGAGTATGGTTTAGAAAGTGATTATTTTTCCGTAATATCATTATTAAATAATCATAATGATATTATTAAGATTTTTTAATGTTTTTAATCATATTTTTTTACATTTAGATAAATAATAAATGAGTATATAGATATAAAATTAAATACTTCACTTTGCTGAGGTGGTAGTCTGCACGTACATACGGATGATGTTTTCATTTTCGATAGAATGAGTGAAGGGTATGAAATGGTTTATATTTTATATAATCTTAATAATAATAAAAATAAAATATTAATACATTAAATAAAATTTTATAACCATCCATGTAATTAATTTAATGAAAAATAAAACATTTCATTCAGGGAGGTGGTAATTTTCACCTTCACCTAACGACATTTTCATTTTTCTAAGGAAAAGGGTGAAAGGAAAGTAATATTTATTCTATAAACATAAAATCATGTTATTTTATAATTTATAATTATTTAATTATATTATAATGGGTAATATTTGTTTTAATGAGAAAGATTAATAAGTAAAAATATTAGAGAGTGATTAGTACTTGCGAAGAGAATTTAAACATTCTCTTGAAGTTCTTCTTTAAAATAGAGGGCCTAAAAAACTTTCTTGTGACCAAATTTTTTGGGAAGTGGAATAAGATTACAAATAAATTGAAATGGGTATATTTTCTATGGAACTTTTAATTTTTGGATTTCCTTTGAAGAGGTGGAGTAAAATCTTATTTATGAGTGAAGGGAATGGATTTTTTACAAATATAAATTCTTAATATAAATGGATAAGATGTTTCACATAGAAATTGGAATAAAAAGTGGTAAAAAGTAGATAGAATATGAGTTTTGGTATAACACACCTCAAACACTAATTTTGAGAAATTTATTAACATTTTTTATCCCTTTTACACTTGGTTGAAACTCTTTATACCTTAATTTACATTTACTATGGTAACTACATGTTTAGCCTCGGTAACAAATTTGTATGTATAAAAATTAAAATATCCTTATTAAATTATTTTTTCATTATTATTTAAAATATGGAAGGAATTTTATCAAATAAAATTTAAAATATTGAGAATATTTAATTTCAATATTAGTGCTCAAAACACCTAACAACTGTTTTTTTAGAAAAAAAAGGTTTTATTTAAGAATAAAAATTATGTTTAGAATAAAACTATAATTTTTATTGATTTTTATTAAATTTATTGTTTTATTAATAAATATTAAGAGTTATTTTGATTTCAAATCAATCCAAAAATAAATCCACCATGTAAATATTAAATTAAAAGAGAAGACCAAAAATAATTTTAATTAAAAAATATTACTTACATTATAAAATGGCAATCATAGATTTCTAAATTAAACTCAATATTATAAATATATAATTTTTTTTTCAAATACATATTTTATTATGAAATAATTTTATTAATTTTTAATTCATGCGTCTATCCTAATGATGTCAAAAAAGACTCAGTATTGTAAAAATGGTATTTTCTATAATCGAACTAAAAAAAATCCTTTTAAAAAAATTCCAAAATTCATCCTAAGTAAATATTTTTTTCTAAAAAAAAATAAGTTCATTTTTTAAAATTTAAATTTTTTAATTTAAAAATTTATCTTTTAAATAAAAAACACAAAATCTAATTAAAATATTTTTTATACCAATTTAAATTTCTAAACATTAAGTGTTCTTAATATTATTTCATATCAGTTACCAATTAAATGAGTCTTGATATATTTTTTTGTATATTAAAAAATATTTGAATAATATTTTAAAATTTATTAATTCAATTTAAAATAAAAACCCAACATTTAAAAAATAGTTATTTTAAAAATATATCTTTTATATTAAATAATATTCACCAGATACCATGAAATCTAATTTTTTTATATTATAAAATTTTAAATATAGTAATCTATTGGTATTAAAATATTTCTTTGAATTTTATGAACACATCATATCATACTTTAATTATATTTTCAAACATAAATATATTTTTCTAATAAATTATTATAATTAAATAATATATTTTTGTTTCGTTTTTTTATCTTTATTGTTTTACATTTGTTAGAACCATAGTATTCCTACTGGATACATTTATATTCAACGACCATATTTCCAATAACCATATTCCTAATGACCATATTTATAACGTTCATATTTAATTCTTATATATATCCTAATATCATTTATCTTATTCATTCACTTCTTTATCAACATTCCCATAATAGGTTTAATGATTATCCTTCTTTCTAAAGTTGTGATTGGGCTTATTTTTTCATGTCTAACCATGAGGATTAAGATTAAATGTTCATGGTATTCTTATATTCTTGTTCATTAATCCCACTTGTAATTTTTATATTTTTTATTATTCTTTCATCCACATGATGTATTGATTTTTATCCTATGTTTTAATGTTTTATGTAATTAATATTTATCATGTTTCCTTTTAGTTTGGTGTTGTGTGTGAAAGATGACTTAAAAATACTATTTATTTTAAAGTAAATTAATACAAATATTTTTTAGGCGTTAAATTATTCCCCATTAAATAAATTACACCCTCAAAATTTTAATTATCAATTATAAATGTAAATATCTAGAAATATCTAAAATATATGAAAATATCAATATATAATTTCTAGAGAGATATAAACCTTACAAACTTAAGGAAAAACATTTTTCCTTAGAATAAGCTTGCCTCTAATATTGAATTTTTCTACAACCATTTTACAAAAGAGTCTATTGTTATTAAATGTCAATGTAACGACCCAGACCCAAACAGCCACCCAAACAGTGCTTAATGGGTCAGGTGTTACTACCTTGGGAGCACCTCCCCGAACACCAAAGTCTTTCAACTAGCAGCGAGGGTCTGTTTAGGTATAGTGGGGAGGTTATACCATCTTGGAGGATAATAATGGTACCGGTCTGAGTATAATAATAAAGATGCAGCGGAATAAATAACTCACAAGACTTGAACCAGAACCGCAGAGCAGAAACACATTAAATATTTATAAACAGTATAAGCAATAAATATAAACAACAGCAGCAGAAATTAAACACAGCGGCATGTTGATCACTTGTAACTACCACTGAAAAAAAATCATGCATCATAAATAGGTCATGCATATTCAAGTAAAAGCGCCAATGGATAACCAACTGTAGCTACAAAACAAGTAAGCATGCTGATAAAGGAAAGTAAGAAAAACAAAGTAACTGAAGCTAGGCAAGACCTCAAGGTCTATACCATCTCCATGCAATAGATAATTCAGCCCATCTCCTGAAGTTGGCCTCTTTCCTGCACGCAAATCTATAAAGTCTGCACGTGTAGGGTGTGATACAAATCTCAGTAGGATAACACCCAATGGTGCATACCTAATATAAGTGTTTACACATGCATTCATTTATAAATAAAATAGTAAACAACACGTGGCACAAATAAATACAAACTCCATTGGTGCTCAGCAGCCACTATGGAGTGTCACCTACTCGGACAACGCTGGAATCTCGGTCATGTAACCCAGCACCACGTACCCCCTGACACCGGGTGTTTCAAGTACTGACGTCCCGAAGGCATGCCCAATAATAGTAACCCAGAGGAACAATAATGTCTATCCTCAAATAAGTAACCGGAGGGACAGCGATGTCTGTTGTCAAATAACATAACTAGAGGGACAGCGATGACTGCCCTCAAAATAAAGGAACTGGAGGGACAGTGATGTATACCCTCAAAACAAAGTAACTGAAGAGATAATGATGTCTGCCCTCAAAACAAAGTAACCATAGGGACAATGGTTTTTTCCCTAAAAATAACGGTGAGCCTATGCCCCCAACCCGATAGCCTCAACGTTATCCCCAGAAGGCTCCTCACCTCCCACATGGCTGTTTACAGCAAGAACCCCCAAACCAAAGAACCTAAACCGCAACTAATGGGGGCCTCTACCCACACGAGTGGTCAAAACTACTTCATCACAGAGTCTCTCTGTGTGCACACTACTCATAGTTCCAGGTGAGCGGTAATCACTAAAATTATACCCAAGCCACAACACTTCTGACACCTCGTGTCCCTACGACCATTCCCCTTAAGTCTGATGGCCTTTCCATCCCAGTAACCTGGGCCATGCCCAACCTGAAAGTCATCCTTCCTCAAACTGATGCCTATGATGCCCAATATCATGGTTAGAACCACCCAATATAGCCCAAGCCAAGCCCAAACTGTGGTCAACATCAATCAAGAATATTCGGGCCATGCCCAATATAACCAAAAGGTTCTATCATATTCAATTCTGCAATTACATATATACACATTTAAACAAAACACAATAATAGGAAAAACAATATAACAGTTGAATTTTACTAGCCAAGGAGTTATCTAACAACAGCTCTGAGGTCTTTAAATCCTCAAACAAGTCATATCAAGGTTCAACAAACTAAACTCAATAGTTTAGAACAATTGAATTAAATTAATACCATTTTGGCACCCTCGTCCAAAATGCCCCGATGAGCAACGACCACTCACCCAGCCCCACTCAAGAAACAAAGGAAACAGGGTATACCCAAAGATATCTCATAGGTTAATGAAAAATTAAATAGGTAATAACAAGTAAATTAGGGTCTCTCTCAAAATACCCAAATACACGAATTAAGCCGCACCACCCAAAGGTCTGCGAAAACATAAAAAAAGGTATGCACCACCTACCTGAGACTCATATGATGATTCTCCTATGATAACAACCTCTAATTAGGTATAAAATGTAGAAGATGTACAAAATAATCAAAACCACTCAAACCCCTATAACTCATTCTAGAACATAAATCAAGAAAAACAGCTCAAGGGGAATCAAGTCCTTACCGAGGGGGTTCCAACGGATTAAACGATGTTTCAATCCAACCTCGGACGAAGGAAAGGGACGGATTTGAAGTCCCGGTTGGCTCTCCCCACTCAAACCCATAGAGGGTTTGAGGTTCTTCCTCAATACGGGGCTACTTCCCATTTTAGAGAAAAATAAAATAAGTGGTCTGTACTTTAAGTACATAGCATGAATCATTTCACTGTTCATATGACAGTTGAAATTCCTCCATAGACTTGAAGACTAACTACACGGCGTGCACCAAGGGGTACATGGTTTATAATTCTTTACCCGGACGACATCCCAAATATGCCATGTATATCCCCATACACAACCCATCAACATGATGTGTACAAATAGTACACGACGTGTATAGGCTAAAAACATTCTACCCAACCAACAGGTCTACACTCCATTTATGACCTCCACATGGTCAACGGTACACGGTGTGTCTATAAATACACGCCGTGTAGTAATAAATTACTACACGATCATCACATATCATGTAATCGATGAGCACACGGTCGGTACTCGCCCAACCCATACACGGCGTGTACTTTTGGGTACATGGCGTGGAGTCTGGAAATTTTCAAAACATCCAAGATTTTCCCAGTTTCTTCAAGAACAAGTCAAAAATTCAAACAGGGTCGGGATTTTGACTCATTCTAAAACCCATGTTCTTACAATCTCCCCACCTTAACATAGCTCATCCCCGAGCTATCAAATGAAACCCATAGATGGAACTGAACATACCACCCGATCAAAGTAACCTGGACTCCCCCAGTCTCAAAGGTTCTGGCTAAATTCTTCAAGGAGCTCCCCATCGTAGGAATTTCCTAATTCAGTCTCAACCTAACAAAACTCAAAACAATTAAAGGATCACTAACCTATTTTCTGGATGCATGGTCCTCTCGTGATGCATACTCCCATGTCATTTCTGACACCCAACGTATCTCGCACCGCATCGGTGTCCACCTCCATGAGGTCCTACATCCCATGGATTCTCAAACAAAACCTGATGACATGCACCTCAAGTAACCCTCATCCTCAACGCCCTGATGCTAATGGCATCTCAAGTAATCGACATCCACAATGGCTCGATACCCACGGCACCTCAAGTAACCCACATCCTCGTTGCCCCAATGCCCATGGAATCTCAAGTAACCCGCATCCTTGATTCCTATAATGCTACACATCTCATACATATATATAAAAATATATAACACACCCGATATGGCATCAATCCCACTAACCAGCATCTAGTTAGTCCATAAGAATCATGTGCACATATTGCACTCAAAACGAACATACCTCTACAGGTCATGCCAAAAGAGAACAAGGAAATCATGGCCACACCCGTAGTGTACCTCTAACCATAATTGGCTCACCAGCTTGCTCAGTCTTTGGTAGCTCCACAGCGTGCACCAGGCCTGAAGTATGGCTGCCTGATACCTAACCTCCCCACAGTGCTGCTCCAGCCATAATTGGCTCACCAGCTTGCACTCAAAATGAACATACCTCTACAGGTCATGCCAAAAGAGAACAAGGAAATCACGGCCACACCCGTAGTGTACCTCTAACCATAATTGGCTCACCAGCTTTCTCAGCCTTTGGTAGCTCCACAGCGTGCACCAGGCCTGAAGTACGGCTGCCTGATACCTAACCTCCCCATAGTGCTGCTCCAGACACCGGCCACTGACCCCTCAGCTGGATCCTGTGGTCCCTGTCATTTCCTCTACGTGCAGCTAAACCGTAGCTACCCTCTCCTGGTACCAAACATGAACCAATTCCAAATGCCATTATCTATCCCGATCCCTATCTGTTAGATGTCTGAGAAGGCTACCTGCAGAACCTCTCAAGATTCATGACCTGTCCACATGTTCGGTACTGCTTTGGAGGCCTATCGCACTGAGTCTGAACATGTCTTGTCTACCCACACTAAAATCAAACCACTACTAAACTGCTACGAGGTGGTCTAGTTGAGTCCTTGTCCTGACTTCCCAGCTGGAACTTATCCCGTCCTTTCTTCCTGTTGTCTGAACCATCACCTAAAACTATTCCCTAACCAACCTGGGGTCTATCCCCCTGGTTTCCCACTGCTATGAGAGCCTGATTCACCACATCTGAGAATGAACCCAGCCTGAAGATATTCACCTAGATCCTAATGACATGTCATAATCCATCCTCGAAGTGCCTCATTGTTCATGCGTCATCTCTTACCATACCAGGTGCAAAGCAAGACAGCTCAGTGAAAGTAGTTTCATAGTCTATGACGTACATGTCTACCTATTGAAGACTCAAGAAATCCCGAGCTCTCTTGGCTCTCAGTGTCTCTAGGTAAAAGTGCTCTAAGAACCTATCCTCAAAGTCCTTACCTAATATTCCCTCCTGCCTACAAGCCTGAACCAGCACATCCCACCAACGCTTTACCGGTCCCCGCAACATGTACCACGTCAGCTTGACCCTCTTCCCTGAAGGCGTCTCGAGATGCTCAAAGATCATATGCATACTCTCTATCCTGTTCTTAGCCCCCTGTGGACCACCCTCACCCTAAAAAAGAAGTGGGTGTTGTGCCTAGAACTCCCACATCATATATTCCATAGATGGCTCTGTACCCTGCGCCTCTCTGTCGATTCCCTGCAAAACACGTATTAGGCTAGATCTGAGCTGATAATAGATCCATGGTTTGAACGCTGCTAAACACAGATGTTGTCATGCCTACACTGGATCCTGAACCTGATCTTTTCCTAATGCTTGTACCTGTGGCTCCTGCTCTGCCTGCACTAGATCCTGAACCCGATCCTGCTCCTGCGCCACTATATCATCACCCACCTGATGATCCATCGAGACGTATAAGAGGAACACGCTGGATGCCATAAATGGTCAGACATACCATATATATATATATATATATATATATATTCAATGAAGATAAGGAAATTAGTAAAAGGAAGTACATAACTACTATCCTTACTCTCCCCCACCGCAACCCATGCCCATGGAATCCCAGCCTCGTGGCCTCCTTACCCGCCCTTAACAAATCCAAGTATTAAAAGTACCTCGGTCCATACCCATCCTGACAACTAACATTGCCTCAAACTGATGACCGAGTCACCCAATCCTGGCGATCAAAATCACCTCAACCATAGTACATTCCTACTCTCATAAGAGCCAGGCCCAATTTCCCTACCACATGCAATTCTACAAATATACAAAGCATGGCATAACACATTTCAATAAACCAATAATTCTATCTGGAATTTCACCTATTCGCATTTCAAAGAATACAAAGTATGGTAATTTTATATTATTCACATGGAATTATCACTTCACAAAGTATACATACAGTTATGAAATTGAAATACCCAAAAAATGTGCCTATCAAAATCCAAACAATCAAGCCTTTTCATACCGGTCCAAGGTCCAATTATCCCTTACCACACCAGGCCAGGGGTCACATATCACAATCAATAAAATCACACACCAAGTGATCCACTGAGGAGAAAATCATATAAACTGTAATCTGAGAAAAAAAACATACAGCAATTCCCACCCATGGAAACTTGGCCCATCCCTCATTCCTGGGGCTATAGGCACCTAAACACAAGCTAGAAACCCAGTTTCAGTTATAACCTATCTCCAGTCGACCATATCCCAAATAGTGAAACTAGTAGAAATAAAAAAATATAATTCTCAATTTCATTAGTAGCCTACAAGACACTACTACTAAATCCCTATCAAGAACTCCTCTGATACCACTTTGTAACGACCCAAACCTGAACATCCACCCGAACAGTGCTAAATGGGTCAGGTGTTACTACCTTAGGGGCACCTCCCCAAATGCTAAAGGCTACCGAATAGCAGTGAGAGTCTTTTTAGGTATAGTGGGGAGGCTATACCCTCTCGAAGGATAATAATGGTACTTTTCTGAGTATAATAATAAATATGCAGTAGAATAAATGACTCAGCTGACTTGAACCAAACCCATAGATTGGAAACACATTCAATATCGATAAATAGTGGAAGCAATAAATATAAACAGCAGCAGTAGAAATTAAACACAACAACATGTTGATCACTTGTAACTACCACTGAACAACAAACATGCATCACAGGTCATACATATTCATGTAAGGGCGCCAATGGATAACCAACTATATCTGAAAAACAATTAAGCATGCTAATACAGGAAAGTAATAAAAACAAAGTAACTCCAGCCAGGAAAGACCTCAAGGTCCATACCATCTCCATGCAATAGCTAATTCAGCCCAGCTCCTAAAGCTGGCCTCTTTCCTTCACATAAATCCATAAATTCTACTTGCGTCCCGATAGTCTCATGCAGGGAGTGAGATGAATCTCAGTAG
This sequence comes from Viscum album, assembly GCA_963277665.1. NCBI lineage: Eukaryota > Viridiplantae > Streptophyta > Magnoliopsida > Santalales > Viscaceae > Viscum > Viscum album. The sequence continues at coordinate 685,520,154 of OY728119.1, read as the reverse complement.
GATACCACCCAATAGTGCGTACCTAATATAAGTGTTTAATCAAGCATGCATTTATAAATAAAACAGTAAACAACACGTTGTAAAAATAAATAAAAACTCCATTGGTGCTCAGTAGCCACCATGGAGTGTCACCTACTTCGGCCAACACTGGAATCTCTGTACTGTAACCTGGAACCACGTGCCCCCTGACACCGTGTGTTTCAAGTACCGACATCACAAAGGCACGCCCAACAATAGTAACCCATAGGAATAGCGATGTATGTCCTCAAATAAGTAACTGGAGGGATAGTTATTTCTGCCGTCAAAATAAAGGAACTGGAGGGACATCGATGTCTACTCTCAAAACAAAGTAACCAGAGATACATCGATGTCTGCCCTTAGAAAAAAGTAACCAGAGGGACAGTGATGTCTGCCTTCAAAATAATGGTGAGCCTCTTCCCCCAACCCAATAGCCACAATGATATCTCCTGAAGGCTCCTCACCTCCCACGTGGCTTCCTACGGTAATCACCCCCAAACCAAAGAACTTAAACTGCAACTAATGGGGGACTATACCCACACAAGTGGTCAAAACCACCTCATCACGGAGTCTCTCTATGTGTACACTACTCATATTTTCAGGTGAGCGGTAATCACCAAAATTTTACCCAAGACACAACACCTCTGACACCGCATGTCCCTACGAGCATGCCGCTCAAGTCTGATGGCCTTTCTATCCCAACAACTCAGGCCATGAAAAACCTGACAGTCATCCTACCTCAAACCATTGCCCATGACGCCCAATCTCATGGTCAAAACCACCCAAGGTGCCCAGGCCAAGCCTAACATGTGATCAGCATCACTCAAGAATATTTTATTCATGCCCAACAAAACCAAAAGGATTCCAACATATGCAATTCTACAATTACATATATACACATTTAAACAAAACAGAATAACAGGGAAAACAATCTAAACAGTTGAATTGTACTAGCCCAGCAGTTATCTAACAATAGTATTGAGGTCTTTAGAGCCTATAATAAGTCATATCAAGGTTCAATAAACTAAACTTAACAGTTTAGAACAATATAATTCAATTAATACCTTTTTGGAGCCCCCGGCCAAAATTCCCTGATGAGAAATGACCACTCACCCAGCCCCACTCAAGCAATATAGGTAACAGGGAAATCCCAAAGGTATCCCATAGGTCAATTTACAATTAAACAGGAAATAACAGGTAAATTAGGGTTTTTCTCAAAATAACCAAATACGTGAATTACGTCGTACCACCTAAAGATCAGAGAAAACACAAAAAGAGGTATGCACCATCTACCTGAGACTCGTATGATGATACTCCTTTGATAACAGCCTCTAATTAAGTCTAAAATGTGGTAGATCTACAAAATAATAATAACCACTCAAACCCTTATAACTCATTCTAGAACAGAAATCAAGAAAAACGAATCAATAGAAATCAAGGCCTTTCCAAGGGGGATCCAACGGATTAAATGGTGTTTGAATCCGACCTTGGACGAAGGAAAGGGATGGATTTGAAGTCCCAGTCAGCTCTACCCTCTCAAACTCGTCAAGGGTTTGAGAATCTACCTCAATAAGAGGCTACTTCTTATTTTAGCGAAAAAAATAAAATACATGGTGTGTACTTTATGTACATGGCGTGTATCATTTTACTGTTTATATGATGGCTGAAATTCTGCCGTAGACTTGTCGACTGACTACACGACATGTACCTAGGGGTACACGGTGTTTAATTATTTACTCAAACGACATCCCCAACACATAATGTATATCCCCATACATGGTCCATCTACACAGCTTGTATAAATAGTACACGACGTGTACAAGATAAAAAAATTCTAACCACCTAATAAGACTACATGCCATGTATGGCCTCCACATGGTCAAGGGTATATGGTGTGTCTATAACTACACGTCATGTAGTAAGAAATTCCTACACTGTCATCACACGGCACATACTCGGCGAGGACACAGTCAGTACTCGGCCAACCCATACATGGCGTGTACTTTAGGGTACATGACGTGTAGCCTGGAAATTTCCATAACATCCCATATTTTCCCAGTTTCTTTAGGAACAAGTCAAAAATTCAAACAGGGTCAGGATTTTGACCCATTCTAAAACCCAGGTTCTTACAATCAAGACCCACATTATATAAGTTTCTTCTAAATAGTATTCGTAATCATCCTTGTATATATATACTATCATAGTTTGATATGAAATTTTATTTCCTTATTCCAAAAAATATTTTTTCCTCTATGTAACACTACTAGAAATCTGACCTTTCCCAACGCTTCTATACCAACAGTTCATAAAAACCGTTGGTATAGGTTCCCTTTCCCAACGATTTGGCCAAACCGTTGGGAAATCCCACTTTGAGGCCACCTTTCCCAACGGTTTGGGCAAACCGTTGGGAAAGCCCACATTGTGGGGACCTTTCCCAACATTTTTGGCAAACCGTTGGGAAAGGTATACCCTTTTCCAACGGTTTTGGCCAAACCGTTGGGAAAGGTCCACTTTGTGGACATATTTCCCAACAGTTTGGCCAAAACTGTTGGGAAAGGGTATACCTTTCCCAAAGGTTTGCCAAACCCGTTGGGAAAGGTCACCCATAAATCAAATCCAGGCTCAAAATCTATTCCAACGGTTGTCAAAACCATTGGAATAGGTCTATACCAACGGTTTTGACAACCGTTGGTATAGATCCTTTGATTTTTTATCATTTTTTCTTACCCAGAACATTATATAAATCAAAATTTAATATAATTATGAGAATAAAAATATATATTTATGTAATTATATACACAAAAGTCATGTTAGGTTAGTGGTTAAGTCGTTCAATAATAAACTAGGGGTGCTGGGATCAAATCCCAGCGAATGTTTTTTTTTTAAATACATATACCAACGGTTCCACAACCGTTGGTAAAGATTTTCATATTAATTATACCAACGGTTTCCAAAACCGTTGGGATAGGTCTATACCAACGGTTTTGGGAAAACCGTTGGTATAGACCTATCCCAACGGCTTACTTGGCCACGGTTTGGAGGCATATACCAACAGTTCCAAACCGTTGGTATATGTTAGTTTTCCAGTAGTGTAAATATAAAAAATCCAATTCCAAAATAAAATTAAATTCATCTAAATGATGGATAATAAAATGTTCACAATGAAAAGTACCATAAACATCAACATGGGATATAATAATCATAAAACTATAATTTTTATCCAATAATACAATATCAAATCATTGAGGTGGTGCTTTGATACTCTCATAAAATTTTCTAGATATACTGATGTTACTAGAATCAAATTTAAATAAGACATACACAACTTTGAAGTATAGTATAAGAATACCCTAATTGTCATAGTGATTGTCATCATGCAAACCATTTATTGTTCCCTTGGTTCGGGATTTTTTTAAAGCCCACCATAATTATTATCCCTTGGATTAGGGAATTGAATTGGATAATTCTAAGGTTACCCAAATTTAAGACATTAAATTATTAGTTTTACCTTAGGATGTGAATTATTCACCTTCATAATGTTAATCCAACTCTTTATTTTTCCTCACTAATTAGTTGATCTATGTAACCATTTCCCACAAATAAAACATCTTCAAGTTCCATTTAGATGCACTATGGGTGATTATTCCTAAATTTTTGATATATAGTAAATTGAATATTTTATCCCTCATCATATATGTCACCCTAACTTCCATGAGACTCTATATTTATCTTCTTTTGTGTGTTTTTTAGTTCAACTATGTTCACATTATTAATCATAATTTATGATAGTTGATTTGGAATAACCCCAATATTTATCCCTCTAACACTTATCCCACTATGTTTCTCATTGATAAAATATCCACATTTTCCCTAGATCCCATCATTAACCTAGTTCCATCAGACTTATTCCATTACTAAAACTAAAATTGGTTATCATGAATGATTAAAAATTAACATCATAATATAGTTATTATAATAAAAAATAAACCCTAAAATTTATTAATCTTGTTCACCATCATATTAATTTATAGTTCTTTTTGTACTAAATCTCTCTTAGTATAACCGAGATTTATTTAAGTTGAGTTCCATCATACTTCTTATATTAATTACCCCCACTATATTTAGGAAATAAATCTTTCATAATGGTTCATAAAGTGGATGTCATACCATTTAGTTTCATTGAAGAATAGCTATATAGAACCTTATAATATGATACAAGTGAACATTTCTCCCCAATTGAACCACACTAGACCCTCTTCTAGACTCCTCATAAGTTATACTCGTCTTCAAAACCAAGGGAATGGAAACATAAGAACGTGGTGAGGTCAAATTCCCAGTAAGGAGAAAATTTTCAATATATCATCAAGGTTTAGATCATAAAAATATATAAAACATGATCATGGGAGAAATGTCTTATTAAAACATCATTTAACAATAATATTTTTCTATAATTCATGATGAAAGGACATGAAATCCTAATAAAAAACCATATACCATGAAAAAATAATTTGAGACAATAAACATGTTTCATTAGGTTTAATCTTTTCCATATTACATAAAAATATGGAATTTTACTAAAATATAACATAAAAATGAATTACGGAAAAAAACATAAGCATAGGAATCGTCATATTGAGAAAAAATACAAGTATGAACACCATTTATGTTCTGAATAAATCCAAGCTCGTCTGCCCTTTAATTTATGAACAAATACAATCATGTCCACCATTTTTTTGTAAAAAAATCCAACCATTCCCACCATTTATGTTTTGAAAAAATAAAATCATGTATACCCTTTATGTTCTGAAAAAATACAATCATTTTTACCCTTTATGTTGTCAAAAAATCCAAGTATGTCTACTATGTATGTTGTGAAAAAACCCAACCATTTCCATACTTTAAGTTTTGAACGATTCTAATCACATCCATTCTTCATTATATAATGAGATATAAAACCATAAGAAACACATTTGAGGATGATATAGGACACCAACATTCATGATAATAATAATCCATATAGATGTGTGCCATTAGAACATGAAAACATTCATACTTAAAAAATCACTTAATTAACGTATGGAAAAGAGATAGGTTCAATGAAAAAAAATCCTAGAACATTCCGTAATCCATAAAAAAAATATGGAAGGTATCATAAAAAAATATCCCCAGTGAATCCTAAAAACCATTAAGGTTATTAATATAGATGAAAAACACCTTTATAAGAATAACACTTTAAACAATACCACATTTTCGAATGGTATCACATGAAATGTATTCAAGAGTTAGATCGATTGATACACAAAATTTGATCACCCAAAAGAATACTTTAAAAAGGGTATTTAAGGGTCAATTCATGAAATGTTACTCAAAAGGAGATATATATTTTAGAGATAACTAGTAAAATGGTACAAAAAAATAAAAGTTTTTTTAGAAAAAAAAATACTTTTTGGTAAAAGATGAAATTTTGGGTCACTTTCAAAATTAGTTATTGAAAATTAAAAGAGAAAAGATTTAAAAAAATTACTTCTGAAAATAATATCCAATAATGGATCCTTAAAAATTACATAATGGTTTTTCTGATGAAATGTGGAATGAAATATAAAACATAATATCATCAAATGATAAACCCTTTTAGTATTTCAAAATACCACTATTTAAACCAACATCATAAAAAGAGTGATAAGTATTTCATTTGAAAATAGATAAATAAAAATTTTAATATCACTATAAATAAACCATATTTGGGTTTCAAAATAAGAAAGGATAATAGTGGCAGGAAGACTGAATATAGACATCAAAAAAAAGAGATTTCTGGGGTGGGTAATAATTTTTATTAACAATTTTATACTCTTATGAGATCCTTTCATGGAAGAAAAATTGAATTAAAATTGTATTTTACTTATAAAAAAGATTATGTATCACATAATTAAATATTACAGTAAAAGGGATCCAACTTATAATAAATATGTTCAAGAATAAATATTATAATGTAATGAATGGAATTTGAGTAAACAAAAACCCATAAAACATTATTATCTTCATAATTGAAAACTCATGAAAGGTAGAAAATGAGATGAATTTAAAAATATTTTAATTTTATGAATAAAATTAAAATAATAAATCCATGGGTAGTTTATACAAAATTAAACAAGAGGTGAATATGTCACAAAGAAAATTGATATGAGAATCCCTTACAGACATCATGATTCTTAAATTAAGAAACATTTTAAAGGGGATTTATGTGATAGAAATGTAAATACCTAGAAAAAATAAAAGAAATATAACATAATTCAATCTTAGTAAATACTTTACCCTACTTATTAAAATAAAGTTCAATAATAAGCCTTATAATTCAATAAAAGGGTATTGAGTTAAGAAATACCCTTACCTTTTATTCCCACTAAGTAAAATATGATATAACTTAATGTATAAATAAAATAAATAACTTAATAAATTATTTCATAACATTATTCATATATATTAAATTTTATACACTTAAATTATAATTATTTTTTATACATTTATTAGTTTTTTATAGTTTATTGTCATCATCGGATGTCTGTAATTTTAATTTTTTTCACTTGATTTTTAATTTTGATGTCGATTCCAAATATTTTAAACCAAGTTCATCATTAATATAATATTTAATTTACTATAATATGTGTTTTATAATTATTTATTAGGTTCTAATTTCATTACATGAGAGCTTTTTTATAGTTCTTGAAGATTAAAATGATGGTGTGCTTGCTTCAGTAATTTTTCATGAACAAAGGGTGGTATATTAATTAAAAGTTCAACATAAATATTAACTTTATATAAACTTAAAACCATAATTATTTTATCATTAATGTATAATAATACCTTTTTTATGTTTCTATAGTAATCCAAAATATAAATTAAAATCATTCTCCTTATAGGTGGTTCAACCGAACCAAAAAACAAAAATATTATAATTGATGGATGAGTATGGTTTAGAAAGTGATTCTTTTGGAATAATATCACTGTTATAGAATAATAATTAAATTATTTATATTTTTATGGTTTTTAATTATATTTTAATATATATATATATATATATATAATAAAATATTAAAGAGATATAAAATTAAATACCTCAATTCATGGAGGTGGTAGTCAGCATGCACACACAGATGATGTTTTCATTTTCCATAGAATGGTAAAAGGTTATAAAATTGTTTATATTTTATAAAATTTTAATCATGATATAAATATATAATTAATAAATTAAATAAACTTTTAAAACCACCCATGTATAGTAGTGAAGAAAAAATAAGAAATTTCATAGATGGAGGTAGTAGTCCTTACGTATGCATAACGACGTTTTCATTTTTCTAAAGAAATGAGTGAAAGGTAGGAAATTTTTATTAAAAAATACCATTATATAAAAAATAATGATTTCATTATTTTTTATTGGGTAATATATGTTTTTAATGAGAAATATGTGTGTGCGTGTGTGGAAAAATATTAGACAGTGATTAGTTCTTATAATGAGAATTTGAACTTTCTCTTGAAGTGCTTGGAAATAGAGGACTTAGGATCACTTATTATGACCAAAGGCTTATGGAAACTTCATAGGATTATAATATAATTAAAACGGAAATATTTTAAAGGTAACTTTTTAATTTTATAGTGGATTTTAATGGGTGGTGGAAATCCATTTTTATAAGTGAAAAGAATTCCATTTTTGTACATATAACTTCTTAATAAAAAAATATAACATGTTTCACATGTATAGAGGATCAAAAAGTAGAAAATAATAGATATGGGATATTTTTTTAACACTCATTAGGATTTATTTTTTTAACATGTTTTATCTCTTTTACACTAGGTTAACCACTTTTTTACCTTAATTTAATTTTATTGTGGTGACTATATTTTAAATCTTAGTAACTAATTTTTATGAATAAAAATAAAATGACCCTTATTAAATAATTTTGAAATTATAATTTCAAATATTTCAACCATTTTATCAAATAATGTTTTTTAGGGTGAGAAAATATAAATTTAATTTTCGTTCTCATAACACGTAACAATCATTTATTTTTTTGAAAAAGTGTATTTTTAAGCATAAGAATTATGTTTAGGAAAAAAATATCAGTGTTATTGATTTTCATAAAATTAAATATTTTATTGATAAAGAATAATATTTATGTGTATTTTAAATAAATCAAAAACTAAAACACAATTACTAAATATTTAGTTTAAAGAAAACACCAAAAATAGTTTTTATTGGAAAAGTATCACTTAGGTTTTAAAATATCAATAATTTGTCTCTAAATTATATATAATAATGTAAATGTATAATTTTTATTATTAAATACATATTTTACTCAAGAAAAATGTTCTTTTATGTTTTAAAGTTGTGCGTAAATCCTGATGATGTCATAAAATCCACAATATTTGAAAAAATGGTATTTTGTACTACTCATCTAAAAATCAATATTTTCAAAAAAAATACTAAAAATTATTCCTAAGTTAATATTTTTTTATGAATCCATAAAAAAAAGTTTACTTTTAAAAATTTAAATTCTAAAATTAATAAATTTAACTTTTAAAAAAATCTGAAATATAATAAAAAATTGTTGTTTATAGAAAATTCACTTTGAAAATATTTAAGTGTTCTTAATATTATTTCATATCAGCTAAAAATTAACTGACTGTTGATATATATTTTTATTATTTAAAATATTTTATCATAATAATCTTTAAAAATTAATCAATTAAATTTAATATAAAAATATACAACACTTAAAAAAATCATTTCATTGAAATATATTACTTTTATATTAAATAATCTTCACTAGATACCATTAAATATAATTGTTTTATATTTTAAAATTATAATTTTATAAATCCATTGATATTAAAATATTTCTATGAGTTTCATAAATGCATCATATCATACTTTAAATATATTTCAACACATAAAAATATTTTTATTAAAAAGTTTTTCTAATTAAATACTATTTTTATTTTATTTTGTATTATGTATGTTATGTTAAATTTGTTATAACCTTAGTATACGTGTTAGATAAATGTATATCCAATGACTATATTTCCAATAACCATAATTCCAATGACTGTATTCCTAATGACCATATTTATAACGGTCAAATTTCATTCTTATATATATCCTATGATTATTCATCTCATTCATTCACCTCTTTCTTAACTTATCTAAAATGGTTTTATTGATTAGATTTATTTATATAGTTTTGATTGGATTTATGATTTTCATTTAAAACCATGATAATGAATATTATATATTTGTGGTATTTTTAAATGGTTGGACATTTATCCCACTTGTAATTTTCATATTGTTGATTATTCTTTCATCCTCCTAATGTATTGATTTTTATCCTAGGTTTTAATGTTTTATCTCATTAAAATTTTTGTGGTTTATTTTAGTTTTGTGTTTCATGTGAAAAGGGATATTAAAAATATTATTTATTTAAATAGAAATTAGTGCTTAAATTTAGGGGCATTACGCCATCAATAATGAAATCATAAAATAGTTTAATCATAAGTAGTCACATAAAATAGAAGCATATATGAAATGGTATCAAAAGATCATGAAACCATAGAGGCATGAGAAACTATCAAAACATAAAACACATTATAAACATAGGTCGAGGATCATTTCCAAGACATCATAACCTATTATACTAAGTTAATTTCACATGCCCCATATATGGTATCTCATGAGATGAAAACATTAACCAATTGATTAGGTGGTATATAATTATAGTTCCACTTGTTACTTCATAATATATCATGATTATGTGCCCCACATGTAAAAATAAACATGCAATAAAACCAAAAAAATAAAATGGATTACATAATGGTGTCATAAAGTACAATTAGTTTATGAGTCACATAGGTACCCAAAATAAAAAGGAATAATTCAGATGGTACATTCAAGGTTAGGATCAACATGGAGTAAAGGATTATAGATATAGGGAAAATTTTAGAATAAAAAACTTGTTGTGGGAAGATAAACCACCAAAAACCAAACTATTTTATTTCTAATAAACCAATCCTTAATACAATCAATATACCATCAGAAGATTCAATATAGATCAGTGTAATGGAAAAAATGAAACGATGGAAATTTGATTCCCCATGATTTAGTATATTAGAAGTAGGTAACCAGTCAACCATACTCACCATAGAAAATTAATCCTCGTACACACACCTTATTACGGAAAAAAAAGTGATGTAAATAAATTCAATGGTAAAACATGTAACAGAAATATAGAAAGTGCAGAAAGAAAAAAGTTGAACATTCTTCAAACTATGTCCTACATACATTGGGGAACCACATTACTTCTTGTGTTTTTATAAATAGAAGATTATATGTGGTAAAAATAGATTTAAAACTAGGTAATCCTCACAAACTTCTTATCTCTCTAATAAATACTTAGTTGAACCAAAATTTTCATCTAAGGTCACATGCATATATATACTTATAACAATAGGTCAAACTATTCAAACCTTATCCCATGAAAATTAAATCATAAGACATAAATTCCTAATCTAGTTTACCAACCCCAAGACCCATTATCTTTGTTAAAATTCTAGAACTCCCAAAGCTTCACCATAGAACCATTGATGAAAGTAAACTTCTGATAGAATAACTATCATTAGATAAGTTCTATTATTAAGTATTTCCCCTCTCATTAAACCCATCATCAATCACATAAAATTATTTTTAACTTAATTATAATATATGAAATTATGGTGAACTAAAATAGACTTCACCTCCCAATAATCTCTCACATGATGTTTTGTTCAAGGAATCCTAGAAACAATCTAACACTATCATCCAACACCATTCCCCATTTCATTTCTTCATTCACAAAGTAATAATAAGGATCAATGTTACCTTAGGCTTTTCTGAAATACCACCTTGGTGAAAATGTCAACCATATTTTGGATTTGGTTATCTTCTGTATCTCCAACTCTTTTTAATCTAAAAAATTCTAATGAAATGATAATTTAGTTCAATATGTTTCATTCAAGCATGGAACATTGAATGTTTTCCCAGTGAATAGAAATTTGGAAATCATAGTAAATTACTAATTCTGATTGAACCATTCCTAGCATATTCAGTAATCGGTTTAGCCATACCATTTCCCTCCCATCTTTCATTGTAGCTACATACTTAGCTTTCATTGAACTTACAGTGACAATATTTTATGAATTCATAAACTAGATGACAGTCATTATGCCGAAAGGTAAACAAAAAAATAGTTTTACTTTTACTTATATCCAAGTCACCCCCAAAGTTTGAGTCCATGAGTCCAAGAAATGTTTTATCTATTCTATAGCATATGTCTTGATCTTATAGTCCTTTAAAATATCATAGAACCCTCTTCACATCATTCGAATATAATTTCCTCAAATTCACCATGTACCAAATCAAAACTCCCACTATATGAGCAATGAATATTCAAGCAAAAACTATTGTAAGTATCAAATTTTTAATAATGGATCTATATGGTGATTTCTTCATGTACTTGGCTTCAACATCCATTGTAGGTGTTTGTGACTTGGATAGTTTGAAGTGTCCAGCAAAAGGGGTTATTATTGTCGTACTTATGAACATCCCAAACCTTTCCATTATCTTCTCGATATAATATTTGTGATAGAATAAAGTCCTTGGATTTCAAATCCTTGATATTTATCCAAAAAATCATTCTTTCCTATACAATATTTTTCATCAGGAATATTTTGTAAAAATCAAATGTTAAATTTTGGATTTTCTGAGAATCTAGTCCAGCTTTGAATATTAAATATACATATAAAAGATAAATAATGAAAGTTTAATCTTTTAAGTGCTTCTTGTAATAGTAATTATCTTTATTTCACATGATGAACCCTTTATATAACATGAATTAATTGAATTTTTATTTCTATTTTCAAGGGTATTGGTTCAAACCATAGAGTTTTTTTTCAATCTACAAAACAAATTTCAATCCCCAATTTCTATTAAACCTATTGGTTGTTGTAGGAAGATATCTTCCTCCAACTCATTATGAAGGAAATATATCTTAAAACGTATCTATTATGGATAAAAATATATTGATTCCACCATACTTATCATTTTTTGTATGGTATAATGTTTAACTAGCGATGAGGATATTTCCTATAAATATACCCCTTCCTTTCTTTTCAAACCCATTAACTACTAGCCATGATTTTTATCTTTTAATTCCATTATCCTTTTCTTAAATTTTATAAATCCACATGTTCACATGTGCTTTTTCACCCTCTATAAGTACTTCCAACAATCATGTTTTACTGAACTTTAATAAATCCACCTCCCCATTCATGGATGACTCCCACTACTTAGAGTCTCCAAGGGAAATTTTTTCCTCTATATTTTCAAGTTATCCTATATCAATTAGTAGTATAAAGTTTAAAAAATTCACAAACCTCTACACCGGACTCCTAATTCTAATTGAAAATATCAATTGAATTAGTTTTTCTAAGATGTGTAGCTCTGTTCTTTCTATAGGTACATAAACTTCGAGAACTCGTACTTTCAAGGAATCTGAATCCAATGTTCCCACTCAAGATTTAACTAGCCTTGAACTTTCTGGTACATCTAATGGTCTTACTTCTATACTTCTAGTGCCTTCAAAACCTATATCTAAGTTCTTTAGTTTTTTCAAATTACATGTACTCTAATCAACCAATATTTTAGTAGTTAATTCATCCTCAAATTACTACTCCACTAATTTATAGTCTTTATATATAATTTTCTCATCATAGACAACATCCCTATTTTTGATGATCTATTTTCTTTCACCATCCCAAAAGTGATATCTAAAATTTTCATCTCAATAACATAGGAAGAAACATATTTTTGATTTTGATTCAAGATTATCATGATCCTTATAATTTACATGTGCATATTCTAAACTAATAAAGACTCTGATATAATGAACTTATTTTTATTTTACTAACCACAACTCCTCTTGAAGTTCCAATCCAACTGTCGATACTAGACTTATATTGGTAAGATAAGATACTTTGTTCAATTCCTCTACCTAAATCACCTTATGAATTTCTAAGTGTAATCCCATACTTCTATCTTTCCCTGCTAGATTCTATTTCACTTTTTCTTCTACTCCATTATTTTATGGTGTTTTAGGGATATTCTACAAATGACGTGTTCCATCATTATTAAATATATTTAAAAAGTTATGTTCAGTGTACTCACCATTATTATCAGTTCATATGCACTTTAATTTCTAACCACACTCCCTTTTTGTCAATTCATTACACTGAATAAACTTCTGAAATACATTGAACTTATACTTCAAGAAATAAGTACATAATTTCCTCATATCATCATCAAGTAAATTAAAACAAATTAAATAAAACCACCATATAAATGAACATGGGTAGTTCCTCAAACATATAAGTGTATATGATCTAACTTTATTCCCTATACTTTTTCCATCTATGTTTAAAGATTCTCTTTTCTGATTTCCCAACACAAAAATTTCACAATTTCCAATTTTCATGTGATAATGCTTTATTATTCCCTTAGTATTTAAAGCCTTTATATTTTTCTCACTTAGGTTACCAAACCTACAATTCCATAGATCCAGATAATCATACGTTAAACTTCTAACCATTTCATATTTTTTTGAATTTTTGGTCATGTAATGATCCCCACCCTTTACTCCTTTTGAAATCACCATAGATCCCTAAGTCACTTTCCAAACCCCATTTTCGAAGTTAGTTCAAAAACCTTCATCATATAATTATATAATGGAAATAAAATTTTTATAGACCAGGAATGTGGGAAAATTATGATAGCTTTAATAATCCTCCATTTTTCACCCAAATATTTACCTCTCATTTTCTGGTGACTTCCAGGGATTCACCATCTGATATATAGTAATTCTCAAACATTCATGATACATAATTTAATATAAATAATTTATCATCAATTGAATTATATGTGGATCCAAATTCAATCACAAAATATTTCATCATAGTAAAATTTGTTAAAAATTAATTTTTTTATCTTCCATTGTATTAATAAAATCTAAACTACCTACCATTTATTTTTTCCCTAGTGTTTTAATTTTTATTTTTTCAATATTTTTTAAAATTTAATTTCTTAAAACATTTCTAGTTGGTTGGACCAAGCCCAGAAAACTTTCTTTGAATCTTATACAATTTCCTTTCTTGAGACTTATCTATCAATGGATTCTTCTTGAATATTTTCTTTCATTGAGGTAAACATCCTCTTCCGTAAATATTAAGGGAGCAATTGGTTGGTTCATAAACTTCCCTTCACTGAAGTTCCACATTGAGTATCAAATTCCTGATATCATCGAAAAAAAAAATTTATTTCACTAGAGTTACTAACTATAGTAACCATTGCATATCAACTCTTCATAAGTGAAGATAATATTAGAAACACCCATACATCATCAATAAAAGTTACCTTTTCTAATTAAAACTTCCCAAAAATAATGTTACAGTTGTTAACATGATATTTCATTGGTCTTCCTTCTGAACACCTTAATCCGAACAACAATAGTAGTGTGAATACTTCATTAAGGGTCATATTTTTTTCATAAAAATCTTCCAACACCTTCAAAACAACTAGTATTGTCTTCTTCCCTCAAATATTTAAAAAACATTCATTGTAAGAGACCTTCTTATAACATCCATCACATATCAATCCAAGTGATCTGATTCATGTTTTTTTATTAGATTCATCTTTATCTTGGAAAATAGATCTTCCAAATCCTACTGAATTAGATTTTATTCAATCAATATTTTCTAAAATAAAAAAATTATTCCATCAAATTTATTGATCTAGATCATTCCATCATATGATGTCATGTTTGAACTTCTACCGATGTGAAAACCATGAGCTCAGAACCACTTCCTCTAATACCACTTATTGGGAAAAGAAATCCAATGAAATATTATTTGGGTGTACAACCAATAAACCCACATAGATATTATCGATATATCATCAGAATTTCTTACACAGATATCATAGTGGAAAAACAGAACCTTCATTACTTCACTTACTCATGACTGAGTGTATTGAAAGTACGTAGTTGGTGAACCATACTCACTATAAAAAAAATTCCTCACACACACACCTCCGTATAAAAAAACAAAGGTACAAAAAAATAAACTCAATGGTAAAACATGTAACATAAATAAAAAAGTAGAGAAAGAACATAAAGTTTAACATGCTTCGAACTATGTCATATATGTACAGAGGAACCACAATACTTATTACTTTTATTATTAACAGAAGATTATAGGGGATATAAACATATTAATAATAGGTAATGCTCACCATATTATCATCTCTATAATTAATTCCTAGTTGAACCACACATTGCATTGAAGGTTCCACACACTTATACACTAAGAACAGCCATCCAAATAAATTAAACACTCCCTTGAAAACCTCAATCATAAGATATGACCATATAATCTAGGTTAACAACCTAGTGACCCATTAGATTTTTTAAACTTTAGGACCTCCAATCATTTCAACATAGAACCATTGGTAGAAGAAAAATTCTCATATACCTACTTCCATTGGATAATTTTTGTTGTTGTTGTATGTGCCTCATGTTCAACCCATAATCTACCACATGAAATTTCAGTGAATGTAATTATGTTGGAGGAAATTATGGTGAAATGATATAGAATTAACCTCCTAACACAATATAAAATCATTAGGGAGAGGAAGAAATATATTTTTTAAGTTTTTATCATATAATATAAAAAGGTTTGATTTTAATAAAAAACTGATCAGAATAAGAAATAAATTCTCATACCTATAATAATGAGCCTAAAATAAATGCATAGAGATTTAAAGGAAGTATATAAAATATATAAGAGAGTAAATAAATAAAGTAAATAAAACTGGAACAAGAAAAAATACTTGGGTTGTTCGTTGGTCAATCATTGAGGTTTTTGTTTCATGGTCCCATGTTTTCCTCAGTATAATCATATCATTCATCAATACTCATCCCTTGATTCCATGAGTTAAAAGTGATTCAATGTAAAGATGAATTTCATCCTAGTAGTATGTTTTATCAATAGTTATTTCAATACTCAAAAAGGATTCAAAAAGTAGAGTGTTTCTTACTAAACTTCTATTTTTAAGAAATTATACTCACTGTGAAGTTTTATCTTTAATATTCAAAATATCCTTATTATTTTATAATTATTAAAAACATAAAATTGAATTAATTTTATTCTTAGTATTATAATTTTTCTAGAAAAATATCTTTCAATATTTAAGATTAAGGTGGCTATTAAGAACTTCATGGATCACATAGGTTGTATAAATCCATCATGGTATGACAAATGTTTTTCAGAATAAAGTAAAGAGATGAAAAATATTAAATAATTTATTAATATAGTATCATTAATTTAGAATTATGATACTAGAATCATATTATTAGATATTTTTATGGGGTTTAGAATGTATTAAAATGGAATGAAGATTTAAAATAAACAAAATGAAAAAATATTCCTTTGTTGGAGATACTTCCTTGGACTCCTCCTTAAGGCCTCAGTGGTTGGTCTTTTCGTGAGACTATGAATCTAGAAATGGGTACTTAGGTTATTAATTTTGGTATATATTAGTGTAAGGAAGAAGTTATAAAGTAAATAGGAATTAATAGAAGTTAGGGTGTGTTTATAGGTGAATAAGGGGAAATTTTGGAATAAAATATTGAGTATTTAATTTTTTAAAATCAAGACTATGAATAGTAATGATTATTGTGACTAATAATGGTTTTTAAGTATAAAATTTATATTCTTATAATTTAAAAACTTACAAAACCAAATTTCATCATTAGAATATTTTATTTATAGTAAAGAATAAAAAATAGTATTTTATTAGAATAAAATATAATCTAGACTCTAGAAATTCATTTTTTGGTTTGGTAATTATGGATATTATTTTTAAATAAATTATTTTACATATTAAATACAATATATTACATTAAATTTATTTTATATTTTATTGTGTAATTTTTACATCATTATGATGTCATAAAACATACAGTATTCACAAAAGATGTATTTTTACTATTAAAAAAATCAACTTTTTTTGAAAAATTAAAAATATTCACCCTAAGATAATTTCAATATTTTGGTTCTAAAAATGAGATATATTTTTTCAAAATAAAATTCTAAACTAGGTAATTATGATATATAAATTTTAATTAAAAAATTAATGTTTTTACAAAATATATAAAAAAATATATATTACAAATACACACTTATATATATTCTGAGTATTATGATTTGAGAAATCATTTTATGATATTGAAATATATATATTTACATATTTTATACATGATAAAAATTATTTATTACATATTTTACTATTTTTAATGGATTATTGTTATTCTTAGTGGTTAACTATTATTCCCAGCAATCAGTTAATATTCTTTGTTGTGCCTAATTGATTTAATTGAATTTTTTTGTCAATAAGGTGAGATTCCTTGATTTTTTAAGATAGTGTTGATATATTTTTATAAGTTAAGAGTAATTGATGCAGGTGCTTCCATGATATATGGAAAAGAATTTTTGAGGTTTCAACTCAAAAATATATCTTATAGTGATTCAAGACAAGGCAGTATATATATGTGATGATTGATGAACTAGTCTTTAATAGAATACTAGTGATAGATGGTTGAAAGTTATTACCACAAAAAAAATTATAAAGGAGATAATCCTATATGTGGGATAGATTTATTCACCCAGTTGATGGGTGAAAAGATGTGTAGATGAAGTAAATCATCCAAAAGGTATTAAAGATCCATACCTCCAAATTCAGTGAAGATAATAATTTGAGATGAGTTAAAGTTGTAAATAATGAATTAGGATCAAAAAAACGGTTTTAACATTATTGTGTAAAGTATAGAGTGAAATCTACAATGTACAGGCATAATCTAAAGATCTACATAAGCATGTATGCGGATCCATTAAGTATTAATGTTGTAAGTATGATTTCGTAAAGATGATAAGCCTGTAAGTTCCATCCATCCTTAAAAATTAAGATGAGAATACTATAATCATGATTGAAAATAATGATAGGTATCATTTACATTTAGTCATAAGGATGATTATCTGAGTTTCATTAATTCTTATGAACTAGTTACTGAAGATCTATGTAAGCAGTATCACTGTAAGGATCATATGTTTAACCCTAAATATGGCCTGGTAAGGATAACCTTATAAGGATCATTTATTTCTTTCTGCATACTTAGAATTACAAAATTACATTTTTTAGATAATTTGGAAACTAAAATCATACAATTAAAGACAAGATATTCAAGGAATTAAATATCACAATAAAATTCAAATGATTATCATACAAGAAAATATTTGAGTAAGACCTACTAATTGAGGTGTTGGATGTTGATATGAGTTTTATGACTGCAATAATATAATTCTATGTGAAAATAGTGCATGATTTCATGCATGTGTAGAGAAATGTTTATACATTGAAGTCAAAAATTTTTGGAAGATAAAGATAGAAATATCCCGAGTCTTTGGGAATTGAAAATAATTATTTTATTGTGGATTTTGAATGATAATATTTCCTATGATCTGATACTTAAGGGATTTTCCATATTTTTTAATATGGAAAATAATATTCACTTTGTTGTTATATAGATATAAAACATTTTGGAAATAAACAATAATGTGTGATGTGAGAGAGGGACATTAAATACTAAGTTTTATTATTTAAAAGCACTAAGAAATCAAATACAAAACTACATTGAAGAGATAATAATGGAATGAAGCTGGTATTCATTCAGGGAGGAAACAACATGTTATGTCGGAGTATTTGAATTACTGATAAGAGACAGAGCATGTGAACATCTAAAAAACTGAGCAAGTTAGATGACCATGTTCTAAAAAATATCTGGATGTACATACTTAAAGGTATACAAAATCATACCATTTGATCTAGGATAAAGATAAATATAAAGTGGTGTTTAAGTATATAAGATAATGAGGTGATATTTCTTTGTTTGGATCATATTTTTAGTGAATAACTATTTTATTCAAGTGGGAATATGGAAGCCAGAAAATAGTGGGATGCTATTTTGATAATCTTTGGAAGGTCCTTGGTTGCATCCACTTGAGGAAATAGTCAAACAATCTATGATTGGGAGACAAATCAATCATGTTATGGTGTTGGAATTTTTTGGATAAACATTTTTAATAAAATTTATTGTTTTTTATATTAATATTGATATGCATGAGGTGAGTCTGTGAGAATATATTTAGTGTATCAGGGACATAACATGTCTGAGAGTTTGAATTAATGAGGATAATTTTTAAAAAAAATTACCATTGATTCACCCCCCCCCCCACCACCCCATGGTCCATTTGGTCTAGCTAATCAGAAGTGGTAAAAAAAAGAAAATATAGGTTTCTTATTAAAGATATAAGTGGTTATTGAGTGTAGAAAATCAAAATTTTATGAACATATAAGGTATCTTAGATTTTTATGGAGAAACTACTATAGCTGGAGAAATAGGATGTTTCTTTACCTATTATAACTTTTCCAAGCAGTTAGAGGAGCTAAAAATGTTGGTTTTTAACCCATTCTAGAGGGAAATGTATTTATATTTCTGATAAGTGAAGTTTTTAAGTGGATGGAAAATAATAAATTGATATTTTGATCTCTATTTTAGAAAAATTGTACAGAATGGTCATGGTACTCCAAAACTCTAAAGAGATTTGGGATAAATTAAGAAGTGGTTATGAATAAAATATAAAATTAAAGGAATACAAACTATAAGTCAATAGGATAACATTTTAAGACATCAAAATGTCTAAGTATGAGTAAATTCAAGACTAATTTACAATGTTCAATAAGATTGTGGGTAATATACAATGTTTGGGTGATAATTTGGATGATTCTACAATTGTTAAAAAACTAAAGAGAAATTATCTAGACATATTTGATTCCATGAATTTAGACTTTAAATAATGTGAAGATTTGTCATTTTATGGACTTAACAACATTATCATAGAATGTGAAATGATAAAGGGACCAAATTTTAAGATGAAACAAAAAGATGATATAGATTCTGAGTCCATGAGAAAGGGAAAAGTCAAAGTTGTAGAAGTTTAAAAATAACGTGATTTTGATAATCTTGAGGATGAAAAAGAATTCAACAAAAAAATTATATTTTATTAAATAGGTTCAATAAGAGGAGGTGGAAAGAAAAATCTAAGAAACTAAAAAATTTCTACAACTATATTGAAATTTTTCATTTTTATATGGACTTACCAAAGAATAAGGTTGCTAAATATCAGTCTAATGAGGAGGATTTCAAATCCAAGAAACAAAAAAAGTTAAATCTAAAAAAAATTCTATTATAAATAATTTTAATCTATTGAGAAATAATAAATAAGATAATTCATCATATAGTATCTATTCAGATGATGAATCCAATTTATTTTTTATTTTTTATAAATATTTTTACACATCTATTAGTGATGATGGGGAAGGAAGGATAGATCAACAATGGAATAAAAAAGGTGAGTTGGAATTTTTTCTTGAGAATATTGTATAAATTATTAAAGAAAAGATAAATTTGATAAAAGTGAAGACTAAGGATGTTGAATAAAATGATAAACTTGTTTGAAAGGAAGTATGCTACATTGATGAGATTAATAATCACATACTAAGATAAGCTGAGTAAGAGAATATTCTCAGAGATATTGAAGAAAAACCTACTAGAATGTAAGAGTAGAAAGATGAGAAAAAATTAATATATCATTATTTCCAAAATGAGTTCAATAAAATAAAGAATGAATTCTAAATTCTATTTAGGGTGAGGGGAATATTCTCAAGTAGAAGAAAAATGATTCCAATAGGCATGTTAAGTCTTCAACAAATATATCTCAAAATAAATCATTTTTTTCTAAAAATATAGATGAAAAAGGTAAGGCTAAACCTATTTTTACAAGGAAGAAAAATGAGAGGTCCTATTACAAATTAAATGGATATTTTAATATCTCAAGGATACCATTAAATACAAGTAAATATATGGCATAGTTCGAAGTAAGATAACCCTAAAATAATTATAATAGATTTATAATCAGAGTGGAATATTGCAATTTAGATAATTTTACAGGTGTTGTGGAAGGTTTGGAAACAAATCCTAATCTTATTGGTATAACATGTCATTTACTGGAAAGAGTTATAAACTAAGGGGTAAATTTGGTGAGAAAATGAATATATATCCTTAAAGAAGATATACTATGACCATAACATTGCAAAATCTATCCATCCAAAATATATTTGAGTGGTTAGAAGAGGTGTGTGGAAGATGTGTAGAGGATAATCATAAAGATAAAGTATTCATAGATTAACTACCAATATAAGTTACTTATGATGTAAAAGGTAATAAAACTCAAAAGATCAAATAATTTAAGTAATAAAATTAGAATCCCAAGAAAGAAGAGAAAGGAAAAATAAAATTCTTATCATTCACTCCAAAATAGTTATAGATGGATAAGATAATGGAGAAAGAAGTGATAAATGATAGTTCTAATGGATAGAAAATGATTTTACATGAAGAGTTTGGCATTCATGAGAATATTTCCACAAATTTTGATCTAAAAATTAAAGTATAATGATGGGAAATGTGTGGTTAGAATAGGAATGGAAAAAAAATATTATTTGACAGTCTTACTAGCCCAAGAAGTACTTTTGGGGAATCAAATACAAGAATCAAGAAATGATGTTTCCTTGGGAAAAGTGGTGCAGTAGATAACTCAAAAAAGGAATATTATCAAGCGAAGAAGATAAGAATACAACCAATGAAGGATGTTAAAAATAGAAACAACACTTTCCATTCTCATATTAGATAGAATTAGAATCCTAGGATGACCGAAAACTCTCAACATCTGTGTTTCTACTTAGAAATAAAAAAATCACTCCTTATTCCCTTATTTCGTGTTCATTTTTCACTAAAATATAGGGAATTAAAGGATAATATTGAGTGTTTTTATGCTAAACAGAATGTAAATTATTATTTATGGATATTTTTAACTACCATAAAGATTAAGAGTACATTTTATCCCTTGGGAGGGAGAAAAAATGAGAGGATGATGTCATGTAGTGAATTTGAAAATTCTAGAAAACTGTGTAAAACATGAGAATGAGGTTTTCTAATAACACTTACAACCCTTATTTTGGTTTATATAAAACATTTTTATAAAGGGGATGTTGTTTAATATAAGGATGATAAAAGGGGGAAGTTTTATTCTTTTCACTTGAACTTATTAATGTGTTTATTGAGGTGTGTGTAGGTTAAAAAAATCTTAATGAATCTATTTTGAAAATCCCAAATGATGATAATCTGAGTGTTGGTATCACATACATATTTGTTTATAGACAACATTTATCACCTTTTTTATGTGCTATTATTTTTTAAAAAGGGTTGGCCCATATATACTTAGAGTTATCTTACTAAACACACTTTGTTAATAAAATCATATCACATTATCCTTATCTCAAGTGGAAAAGATGTTATTCAAATCTCAAAAAGGAAGAATATAATAGTTTCAAAAGAATTCAGGTGAGGTGATAATTCCCCCAAATTTCGTTTATATTTCTTTTTAATGAGGGAAATAAAAAGAAGCGCACATATTAACTTAAAAATATGTGTGGTGGTATTCAAAACAAATCAAAATATGGATATTATTGTGCACATTATCATGAATTTTAATTGTTTTCTATATGGTTAGATTCCTTCGTGATTGAAGATAGTATAAATATGTGTTTAGAAAATATGAGGAATTAATATAGGTACTACCATGTTATATGGAAAATTATTTTTGTGGATGAAACTTGGAAATATTTATTGGATAGATTCCTGACAATAAAATATTTAGATGTGAAAATTGATGAACTAATCCTCAAGATAGGATTAGTTCTAGATGGTTGAGATTGTTATCCACAAAAACATATCATGAATGGGAGAATCCAGTATTTTTGGTATATTGATACACTCTGTTGATGGGTGAAAAGTTGGAAGATCAAAGAAAGGAAATATTATTAAATCGGTCTTAAATATCCAGACCTCAGAATTTAGTGAAAATGGTGATTTGAGATGAGTTAAAGTTGTTGATAAGGCCTCTGAATTAGTGGAAGAGGTTATGAAATTATTCAGTAAATCCTAGAGTAAAATCTAAAATGTACAAGCTTGAGATAAATATCTATGTAAACATGTTTTCAATCCTAAAAGGATGGCATCCATAAGTATGAATCTATAAATATGATAAGACTATAATGGATATGTGTCCTTGCACATAAATATGATAAGACCATAAGAATTATTTCAAATCATTATAAATACCATCTATATTGAGTTTTAAGGATAATCCTCTAAGGATTATTCATCCTTAGAAACTAATTTTTGAAGACATACATAAGCATGATCACTATAAGGATCATATTTTAAGACATAATGATTTCTATTATGGATCCTTAATGATCATTTATCCTTGAATTAATATTTATAATTTTATAATTATATTTTTTTAGAGAATTTGAAAACTAAAATCAAATAATGCTTAACCCAATCGACAAGGATTTAAATAACACATTAAATTTAAATGATTGTGATCCAATATGAGATTAAATTAAGAATACTGGAGGGAGATATTGGATACTAAGATGAGTTCCATGACCACAAGTTCCATGTGGTAAAGTTTCATGCTTACATACATGAAAAACCCACTGGGTCACTTGTACAACTAATTTTAATTTTAATTTTAATTTTTTGTATGATATTGTACTTCCCAAATGTTAGGGGTTGAAAATGTGAGTTTTATAGAAGAAATACCAAGGTTCATGGTTAGTCCAAGTTTTTTATAACCATGCGGCTACCTATGAGAGGGAGATATAGAGGGTGATAGTGGGGTTTTTCAAGGTTTTTCAAACCATGAAACACTCGAGAGTAACTAGGTGTCCCATTTTGGGGATACAGTGTCTCCTAAAAGGTTAGAAGATGGTTTAGAAAACCATATGGTCAAACCATGCTTCCTTTCCAAGTCACTTAAAACTTGGTCTTTTACTATTTTTACCTTGATTAATTTATACCCCAATGGCCTTATTTTTTCCACATAAAAAACAACCCTCCTCTCTTTCCCTGAAAGATTCCTACCTTCCATTTTGGGGCCATCTCTGTATAATATTAGTGTTTTCTCTTGATATAAGCCTCTTTATTATTGGTTTCTTATTCCTTTACCATTCCTATTTCTTATTCCTCAATATTAATTTAGGTATGAAACCCTAAAAGGGGTTGTTAGATGAATCTAGAGAATGTAATGGGGGGGGAATTTCTTATGTATTATGTTTTTGTGACCTTGATCCTCCTATTCTGGGTAGTTATCATCAAAGTAGATGAGGTTGGAACCATTTTCAATGTAGGTGTCTCTATTTAAGATATTTTAACATGTTTTACCTTTAAATTTCTGATCACCTTTAGTTTGTGTTGTTTAAATTGATTTCGACATGATTTATGATTGATATGTATTCCAGGTTTCTTGTGATTCTAGGAGTGGTTTGGAAATTTGGGTATTTAAGGAAGGTTTTCTAAATGGGGGTTGCTTATATGCACACTAATTTTTTGATAAAATGGATTAAAGGGAGTTATATTCTTAAATGGTTTTTATCTTATGTGATGGATTTATTTATATGGTACATGTTGTGATTATGTTTACATGAAGTAGCGCATGGGCTAACTGGGGTGTGAGTTATGAGTTTGTTCAAGGGACAATGTAATATTTCAAAGGTAAGACTTTGAAAGCTTCCATGTTGGTTTCTAAGGTACCATTATATCCTTTGGGTAGGAAGAACGATATATCTTCCCTGATTGGTTGTTGATATACCGTGAGAGATCTCAGAATCTGGCCCAGGGAAAATCCTTAGAGCCTCTATTATTTCTTAGATAGCTATCACACTTTTTTAGTCTCACTGATGATGGGTCATAGGGTTAGAGACCTTGGTGCACATTACACATTCTAGATTGGTTTGTATTCTTGTGCATTTTATTCCTTCCATATTGATTTTATATCATGTTTTTTCTTCCCATTTTTTGTTTTTCATTATATATTGATGATGTTATTCTCACCTTAATTATGACTAGTTGTATATATTGAGCATGTTGTGCCTTGAGGACCAATTTATCTATTTGAACCTTATTTTGGTTTTTTGGGAAAACTAGTTTGTTATAAATGGAAAAACTAATTGACTTTAAAGTTTATTAAAAAAATTAATGTTTTCAAAAAAATTTAGTTTTGAAAAGTGTTTTCAAAATAATTTACTGTTCTGTATGGGTAAAGGCCTTAAATAGATTCATGGTGATATCCTCCTGGGAATTATGTGTCATGCCCTATATATGCACTCGGGCATATATAGAATTTTTTTGTAGGACACTAGTAAAGGAAAGGGAACCATGTTCTAGGGTGTCTCTCCATGATTACCATCATCTATTTTTTTGTGAAGGATATGGGGTCTCACAGGTTTATGATCATTTGGAGTCAGTTTTTTGGTTTTTTATCCAGTGGGATGTATATATTGACCTTATTTGGTTGTGTACCCATTTATTTTGAGTTTTGGGTTTTGGACTTGAGATACCATGTATATGGCCTTTTGTGGAATGCTTTTATATGATGATTAGTTTTCTTTATGGTATCAATTTGTATTATGTTGTGTTTCTCTAGATAGTTTTTTATGCTTGTTGAATATGATGAAATTGGTTTTTTCATCCAATTTAATTGATGGGTCTTCCCATTTTATCTTGGGTTAAATCATTCCCAATAGATTGTAGGTTATTCTCAGTTCTTGTTGACATCTTGTGGTGATTGGTAATGTGCTTCGGTCCTTATGGTGGTTTGGCTTAGGCAATGGGTTAGGAAAAACCAAGTTGGTTTGTTACAAAATATTATCATAGGGGGGTTATTTATGGTTATGTGGTATACTAGATTTAGGACCATCAGGAATAGGTAAGTAATAATAGGGGAGTTCCTAGAAAACTCTAATTTATTTCAAACCTTTTTTTTAGATTGGGTATGAGTTGTTTTCATGATATTTTAAAGTATTTATCAGTTTGTGACTAGTCCTGGGGGAAGTTTGGGTCATTTTGAGTTTATAGGGTGAAACAAGGGGATCTAGAGGAGGTGTATGATTATTTTTAAATGTTATTAGTAACTATTTACAACCCATGTGTCTCTACCTTCCAACTCTAGCAACACATGCATGATTGGTGAATGGTTATACAAATCGTGAGGCCAAACTGTGCATAATGGGAAATGATTGGGATTTTTTATGTTTTTACCTCTTTATCATTTTCAGTTGATTGTGATTCAAGGATTTATCATTGATAACCATGATGAGGGTTTATTTTGGTTCTTTTTATATAGTTTTAGGTTGAATTGTACTTGATGAATCTTATGTTTTAATGTCTTGTGGAAAACTCCTCTCTGAAGAACTTTTCCTAGGTGTATAGAGGTTGTTGCAAAGAAAACCCCACAAGTAAACATTCCTATTGATATGACTTTTGTGGAGTGGGTGGTTTATATGATTTAATCATTAGGTCATGTGGGTGGTCATGAGAAGATATGAACTATATACCATGCTCAGGAGTTTATGAGGCAAGATCCAGCAGTGTTCCATGGTGAGAATGGACACAATGATCCCAAGGAGTGGTTGGATCATGTAGAGTAGATATTTGAGTTCTTAAAGACACCTGAGACCTCTAAAATTTTATTTTCAATGTATATATTATAAGAAAAAGGTAGGAAGTGGTGGGACTCGATGTTTCTTTCAAGGTGGCTTGAGGATCTCACATGGACCACTTTCAATGTGGATTTTAAATAGTTGTTCTATCTAAATACATTGAAATAAGTGAAATCCTGTGAGTTCTTGAAATTATATAAAGGGTATCATTCACTAAAGGAGTATTCCACTTGCTTTACTGAATTGGTGTGTGTCTCTCCAGATCTCCATGAAATAGAATACCTCAAGGCTTAATGTTTTAAGATATCCTTAGTGAAAAAGATATGATATATGCTCATTATTATTTTTTTATTGACCTATTCAAAGTTAGCTTATAACGAATTTATGTAAGAGGAATATTTTACAAGAAAAATAGGTCTCAGTGGTGTTCCTTAAATGGGCAGAAGCTAAATTTCTTCATTCGGATAAAAACAAAATCAATATGATTCTTAATGGGGTAGTTTCTAGAGTATCCAGTAGTCATTAGGTTTATCTCTTATGGATTTCGTAGGGTATAATCCTATTGGTTTTTACCATTGTGAGAAATTTTCACACATAAAACCTAATTGATCAGAGACTATGAGGGCCTACCACCATTATGGACACCCAGTTCCTCTTTAGTACTTCTATTAGTTGGATTCACAGGGGAGTGGGGTGGGACCCACATTTTTTTAAGGTAGATTAGATGTATCCAAAGGTAAAACATGGTGGAGGATCTCACCCTCATGATAAAGGATATTCTCACTAGGGGAAGAAGATGCAAGGAGGTTCTAAGCCAAGGCATCTCCATACAGCAAAGGTTGTGCCATAGGAATCAGATTCTGGGACCGCCACTGTAAGAGGTATGTTTTTTATTGCATCTTCCATGGAATCAAATTTTAGTTGACATTAAAACTAATGAACTAGATCTTTCATCACTTTTTGGAATCCTTTGTGGTTTTTTTCTAGATGACAGCATGGTGTATTCCAAGAAAAAGGCGGAGAATGTTGACTATATGTATATTGATTTGGTTCTTTTAAGGGAGAATAATCTATATTATATGTTTTTCAAGTTTTATTTTTTTATTTAGGATGTTAGTTTTTTAGGCCATGTGATTTCCAAGGCTATAGTTTCAGTGGGTCCAGAGAATTTTCAGGTAGTCATACCTTGGGAGTAGCTTAATAATGTGTTTGAGATCCATAGATTTCTAGTGTTTTATAGGTATTATAGATGTTTTATTCAAGTATTATCCATGATATATTATCCCTTGATGGATTTTACTATGAAATTAGTGAATTTAGAGTGTAATGAGAAGTTCCATAGTGCTTTTGAGAAGTTACAAGCCCATTTGACATCTATGATGGTTTTGATTCTTCCTAATTCTAGGAGAGATTATGTAGTGTATTATAATGCATCTAGTGTGGGGTTGGGATGTGTGATGATGAAATATGAATATTTTGTGTCCTATGGATTGATCTAGATATACCCACATGAGTGGAATTATCCCACCCATGACCTAGAGTTGGAATATATAATGCATTCACTAAAAATGTGGTGGAATTACCTCTTTAGGGAGAATTTTATAGTGAATTTAGATCATAAGAGTATGAAGTAAATTTTCACTAAGAAGAACATGAACCTCATACAGATATGTTTGGTGTAATATATTTTGACTTTTGATTTTTGATATTTCATAAACACCCAATAAGGGGAATGTGGTTGCAGATGCTTTGAGTATGAAGTTTCATGTGTAGGTTGTTCTGGAGTCAGTGGATGAGTGGGGTATGATGAGTTTTTTTTCTAGTATGATTCTAGAATTTCATGGGGATTCAAGTAATGTATTTATGCCCATTATATTGGTTATAACCTTCCATGTCAATTAAGTTATGATTGAACAGGTATCCAACCCCAAGTTTTAGCAGATTAGTAGTGCTTGAAATGGTGGGGAGACATTAGGTGATTAGTCTTAGTCTCCTAATGGTTATATTCACTTAAATAATGGTTGGATTGTTCTTATAATATTGAGGCAAGTGTTTATGCATAAGTCCCATCATTCTAGTTGGGTCATCCACCCCGGGGAAACCAATATGTTTCATACCTTGAGATGCTAGTAATGTCCTAGGATGAGGCATGAAATAGAGGATTTTTTTCTAGATGCTTGAACTGTCAGAGGATCAAAGATGTGATTTATAGACCAATAAATTTATTGAAACCTCTTATAGTTCTATTGTGGAATTGGTATGTGATCTATATGGATTTCATCATCGGCCTACCTTGTACTTAGAGTATAAAAGATTCAATCTGGGTGATTGTTGATTGTTTGAAGAAATCATTTCATTTTCTTCCCATTAGGAAGTCTATGAGGGTAGAGAAAATTATATTCATTAATTATTTAGAGGTTATTTATATTAACATAGTGATCTTGGAAATGGTTTTTAATCTGGATGCTTATTTTACTTATCAATTTTGGAAGGGGATCCAAGAGGATTTGGGAACCCAATTGAAGTTGAGAACCACGTATCACAAGTTGATGGATGGTAAATCTGAGTGCACCATCTAGACTCTCAATGATATAATGTGGGAATGTATACTTGACTCTATGGTTTTATGGTAAAGGAATATTTTATTTTCTAGTTTTTCTTATAATAAAAGTTATTAGGCCTTAATTAAGGTTCCCCCATTTGAGGTGTTATATGGGTGTCCATGATAATCCCTATTGTGTTGGGATAAGGTAAGTGAGAATTCCTTGGTTGGACCAATCCTAATATAGGATACCACTAAAATAGTTTGGATGATCTAGAAGCATTTAGTGATAACTCAAAGTCGCAAGAATTTATATCCGGACTTCTTTTGTCACTAGTTGGAGTTTCAAGTTGGTGATTAGTTGTTCCTCCAGGTATCAGTTTGATCAGTACCTCATCAGTTGGGTAAGTAGGGGAAGTTGTCAAAACAGTATGTCTAACCATATCATGTTGTGAAGTGTCTTGGGAAGGTAGCATATTGATTAGAGTTTCTACCACTGATGACCTCAATCTAGGACTTCTTTCATGTCTCCTGGTTTAATATATACCATCCTTACCCATCTCATGTGTAGGAGTGGGAAGTTTTTTAGATTAATACTAATAATATTATTATAGATCAGCTAGTTCATATCTTGGATTATCAAAATAAGTTTATCCATGGTAATTTTATCCCCTTGGTCTGTGTTCTGTAGTAGTGAGGATGAGATATCCATGATACATAGGATTAGGAATCTTTGGTGAGGGAGTAGTGTCCTCACCTATTTTCTTATGATGATTCCTAAAAACTTTCCTGGAGTAGAATGTGTCATGGTGGAGATTTTATTACAATCTTTGGGTAATGGGTATATCAAATTTTATGTTTTATTTTCCTTTTGGTTTTCTCTTGGAGTTCTCAAGTGCTAGGGGTTAAAAATGGGTGTTTTTTGGAAGACAGACCAAGGTGTGTGGCTAGTGAACAGTTGTTCTAACCATGTGGTTAAACATGTGAGGATGATGTATGGAATTATATTGTATTTTTACATGGTTTGAGAATAGTTTTTCAAACCCTGAAATTCCCAATACTAACTTTGTAGCCCGTTTTGGAGGGAAAAGTGTCTCTTTGATAGTTAGTGCATGGTTATCCAAATCGTGCGACCTATCCAGGTTACTTAAAAAGTGGTATTTTATAATTTTTACCTTGATGAATTTATACCCCTTTGGCCTCATTTTTCTTCCCCCATCTTGTTCATCCCTCTTCTCTTGGAATGGAATATTCCTTCATTCCATTTTGGTGGCTTATCCTTGAAATATTGGTGTTTTGGCTTGATTTAAGCCTCTTTCTCCTTGGTTTCTTCTTCTTTACCCCTTCCTCTTACTTATTCCTCTATTTTCATGGATATATGTAACTATAGAAGGGGGTGTTATCCAAATATAAGGTATTTAATGGGGGAATGGTTTTTTTCTAGTTTATTAGGTGTGTGGGGCCTTGATCTTCCTATTTAGGGTGGTTGACATTAAAGGCAATGAGATTAGAACCATTTATAAGGTAGGTGTCTCTATTTAAGGGAATTTTTTAGGGATAACCTTTAAATTTCCAATAGACTTTGGGTTTTATTTTTTCAATAGATTTTTAAATTATTTATGAGTGATATTTATTCCATGTTTGACATGATCCATGGATTGGTTTTATAATTTGGATATTTAAAGAAGGTTTTATAAATGGTTGTGGCTTGTATTCACATCAAGTGTTTGATAAAATGAATCAAATGGATTTTATAGTATTAAATGAATTTATAAAATGGTTTTAGAAATGGTTTTACCTTTTGGTATGTTTTTCTCAAAAATGATCATGTTTTTCTTGAAATTGGCTTATGTGATGTCTTGATTTAAATGGAATATGTGGTGATTTTTTTTTGTCATGTATTAGCACAAAGGTTAACTGAAGTGTGAGAGATGGTTTTCTTTAAGGGATCATGTCATCCCTTAAAGGGAATATTGTGCAGTATTCCATGTTGGTTTCCAAGGAAACTTGATAAACTTTAGCAAGGAAGACCAAATGATCTTATATGATTGGTTTCTGAGAGACCATGAGAGCTCTCAGAGTTGGTCTCAGGGATGACCGTTAGAGTTTCAATTTTTTCTTATCTATTTAGAACACTTTTTTAGTCTCACTCATGATACGCCTAATGGTTAGATCCCTAGGTTCACATTACTCGTGATGGATTTGTTTTTATTCTTGTGAATTTGATATATTCCATGTTGATATGATATCATGTGTGTTATTACTATTTTTTATTGTTAATTATATATTGATGAAGCTATACACACCTTCATTGTACCTTATTATATATATTAAGCATGTTGTTTATTATGGCCTGGTTTATCTATTTGAACCATGTTTATGTTTTTTTGGAGACCAGTTTTTTATAAATGGAAAACCAATTGGATTACAAAGGTTATTTGAAAATTGAATTATTTTAAAGTGGTTTAGTTTTCAAAAGTATTTTCAAACTAATTTATTGGTTTTCAGGGGTAAAATGCTTAAATAAATTCATGGTCATATCCTACTGGGAGTTATGCCTCACAGTCTATATATTCCCTTTAGAATATATAGACTTTGTTTTGTAGGACACATGAAAAGTCAAGGGCACTATGTTCTTGGGTGTCTCTTCTTGATTACAATAATCCACTATTTTTTGGAGGAGGTGCGTTATCATAGGGTCTGGATAATGTGGATTCTTTTTTGTTTTTTTGTAATAGTTAAGATGTATTTATTGACTTTTTTTTGTTATGCATCTGTTTCTTTGGATTTTTGGGTTTTGTAATTGAGATACCATGTATATGGTTTTTTGTTTCATGATTGTATATGTTGATTAGTTTTGTTTATGGAATAATTTTTTTTATGTTATGTTTCTCTGGATGGTAATTTATGCTTTTTTAATTTGATGAAATTGGTGTGGAAATCCTATTTAATGGATGGTTCATGCTATTTTTCCCTGGGAGAAACCATTCCCAAGAGATTGTTGGTTATGCTTGCTACTTCTTTCCATCACATGGAAATTGAGAATGTTCTCTGGACCTTATAGAGGGCTGGATCACATAATGAGTTAAGTCACATTATAAAATAATTATATTTTTTAAAAAGGGGTATATCTATTGTAAAATTTTATTTTCTATTGGTAAAAAATTTTACCAAAAAAAATTGTCCTATCACTAAATTGTTTGTAAAAACTCTGTCGCTAAATGTTATTAAAACCTATAAAATAGTTCTATTATAATTATAATAATACCAATATATAATATATATTTTGGTAAAAATGTTTAGAAATACATTAATATGACTAATATATCTATTGGTAATATTATTAACATTTATAAAAAATGATAATAATTCATATATGTTTATAAATTATATTTTAAATAAAATATTATGTGGTGGTTTTCTAATATTCATTGTTAAAAAAAATTAATAAATTTATTAATATAATTATATATAATATATTATAATATTTATTATATCACAATCATAAAATTAGATTATATGAAACACAAACAACCTATGACTTTATGTAAAAAAACAAGATCAAATTTAATTTAAATACTTGTTAAAATTTCATGAAAAGGAAATAATCTCCAAGAAAATTATTGAAAACATGTTTAAACATGTTCAAACACTAATAGATTTTACATTGAACTCAATGAAACTTCATCTGCAATCTATTTCTCAAAAACATCATATGTCGCTTTCATGGAATCCCCATTAATTCCCATGAGTTGTTATCAACTATAGTGGATTTGAACATGAAGAGTTTCATCGTTATCTATTTAATTGCATTGGACCACCCTTCTATGTTTGACGAAACACCTAACCTAGCTCCTTCTATTTTAGACATGCACCATCATGATCAGTGTTCTGATCACACAAACAAAAAAATAGAAAATAGTTTTCATTTAAACACATGATATAAAAATAATAACATGTGATATATCAAGTCAAAAAAATATTGCATGATATAATCTAGTGAAGATTCTTTTAATTTATAATGGTACGACTAGAAAATTTTAATTTATATTGGAACTAATTTTCAATTGATAATTAATAGGTTATGGTGACCACATTAATAGTAAATAACCTTCAAATTTAATATTTTATTATCTATATTGACCATGTTTAGAGGATTAGTGGGATCCTTCACAAATAAACCTTCCTAATTTCAAATTACGGGAATAATTATTAAAAAATACAGATCATTAATAAAAAACAATTCAGAGCATCATACTAAAACAAGATTAGAGGCCTCATCAAGACAATAAACCCACTCTTAGATTCAATAAACATGATAATTAAATTATAATATTTTATTGCTTCATGTATCAATTCATACCAACATACATCCATCCATCAAGTTGTAGACTGATCATGGGAACTCATTTTGCTTTAAAAGGAACTCCCCCATGAAAAATCAGTAATATCCACACCAAGGCACATCTTGTTGCTCCTACATTAAAAAATATAATATAGCAGTTGTGAACCCTACTATTGTATTGAATCTACACATTAAATTATCCTCCACTTATAAAAATTGGTATAATTATTCAAAAACTATAAGGAATCTTGAGCCAATAGTGAATCCATTTTGGAAAAACTGATACATACCACATAAAACAACAGGAACACTAACTAAAAGACTTACCAAAACCAAATATTCCAAATGATTCACATACTGATCATATTCTTCTACCCTATGTAAAAAACATTTTAAACATTTAAAAAACACAAACCTACTTAAGTTGGAATTTTACAAGCTATAAATATTAGACTGATAAATTTAATTCATAAGATAACTAGAACAACCGAAAATAAATACACATGATATAGAAATAAAAATAATATTATTTAACTTGTGACCATAAACTAGAATATAATCGATGATCACAATAACAAAAGAAAAAAGTGACCAAATTATCTAACTTGTGACCACAATTAGAATATATAAACAATTACCATAGAAACTCCCAAAACGCATGATATAAAAATGAACAATGATCATAAAAATAGAAAAATTAATAGAAGAACCAACAACTGAAAAAAATTAAAAGTGACCACATTAACATAAGATAATCGATGACAATAATAGAAAATAAAAAAGTATGATATAAAAATAATAAGAAGATTGTCTAAAATGTCATAAAAAATCATTGATAATGATTCTAATTTTAATTAAGAGTGGAACATAACACAAAATTCTATAATCTTGCAGCACTTCATTAAATTCTATAATCTATTAAAGCTGCTTTCAATTTATATTGATAGAACTATTCAATTAAGAATTAAATATTAACTCTTTGGATCTTGTTGTCACCACCTTGTAGATATAATGGCATCATGAAAAGAAGGTTTTTTCCTTCAAAGATAGCTTCATTTCTCATTTTCCGTACATTTTTTAACACTACCCCAATAGAAGTATTATGTAAAGTTTAATCAAGATAGAGTAGAAATTTTACAAGAATTTTGTCACCCGAATTTCTTGTTGAACCCCATAGAACACTGGGGTCATCGAGGATAGAAACACTCACTAAAAATTTGGTCACTTATAATGATAGACTTGAGGGTCATCTAGGACACTGAATACCATAATTGGCATCACTAAAAACTAGATCACAGGACATCATCGCTAGGTGGTTATCCATCTCCTAAAAGATGTCGTGGTATGAAGGCCAGGGTGTCATTGATGAACTCCAAAGTGAACGAGATAAAGACCCCTTGACCAGATCTGAATCCAACATACATTAACAACTCAATATGGCCTCATACTTGATAGAAACATCCAACCTGACAATGAAGAAGTCCACACCATCGTGGACCAACCCCAATGTTGTTTGGGAAGAATATAGATCTGAAACTGATTTCTTCCAAAGCTGAGAGCCTCTCCAGTGACCATAACTACCATTGAAAAATACATGAAATGAGACTCTAGTCAATGATCAGAATGATTCATATAAATTTAAGGTTGTCTAGTGTATGATGAAGCTCTGATAAGGATATCTCAGTGAAGGGAGATCTCCTGGTCGACAAGCATGATGTCGGTGGAGAAACCCTTGAGTGAGATCATGTGGTAAAAAATGTATTGTTGTGTTTTTTATTTAATAAGTTTAAATAATTTATTTTTATTATATTTAATTATGTTTATTAAATTTAGATATAAAAATTAAATTATCTTTTATATAGGGATTATAAAAAATATATGTAAATATGTCAAATATGGTAATGATTTAAATTTTTTATCTAAAAAATATTAATATGATTATTAAATGTACAAAGATAAAAAAAATAACACTATTGATATTTAGAAAAATCAAAAATTAAAAAAATAATTATATATCTTTAATAAGACCATAAAAATGGATAATAACATTGGTCAAAAAATAAAAATATATAAAAAATTTGGTTACTCTTTATTGGACATCAATAAAATCATTGTTATTATTGAATGGTTTATTATACTAATATTTATTTTTCTAATTATAATTATTACTAACAAATTAATGTGTTGGTAAAAAAATGATGGTATTGGTATGATAAAGAAATATATTTAACTATTGTTAAAAGATATGTTGGTATTGAATGATTAATTTCAACAAATATATCTATTAGAAAAAACAAGTTTTAGTACTTAAAACTAATACTAACAAAACTTTATATATATTTTAATTTCCCATTTTTACCAATAGATATATTTTATATTAATAAATTCTTATTTGTATAAGTCATTATTTTGTAGTGTCAACTAGGGTTGGTTTGTTATAATGCATGTGTGGAGAGATTTCATAAGATTCATGTGGAGATTTTGTGGAAGAATAAGATGTAAATATCTCAAATCTTTGGGAATTTAAAAAAAATTGACTGGGGATTTTTAATGATCATACTTCTTGCAATTTGAGACTTGATAGAGTTTTCATATTTTCAAATACATAAAATAAGATTCATTATATTATCCTATGAATATAAAACTTATAGTAAATGAAGAAGAATGTGTGATGTGATAGATATCTTGAACATACTGAGTGTGTGAATTGCGAAGCAATGAGAAACTTGATACATAATTGGATTGAATATAGATTAAGAGATTGAATTTTGGATCCATTCAAGGAGGAAGAGACTTGTTGTG
Organism: Viscum album; assembly: GCA_963277665.1. Taxonomy (NCBI): domain Eukaryota; kingdom Viridiplantae; phylum Streptophyta; class Magnoliopsida; order Santalales; family Viscaceae; genus Viscum; species Viscum album. The sequence goes on along the minus strand of OY728119.1, from coordinate 685,483,632 downwards.
CCTGGGTATTTAAAGTACTGAGGTGAGACAGATCATGTGAAGATAAAAAAAATATTATAAAGTAAAATGACCATGTTTTAAATAATACATGTATATATAGACTTTAAGGGAAACACATCCAAAAAAGATAATTCATTCTGTTAATAGAGTATGGTTAATATCATGTGGTGTTGAGGCATCTCGAGGAAGATAGTGATCTTTCTTTACATAGATCATATTTTTAGTAGAGAATTATTTTCATATAGGGAGTCTCTATAAGTCAAAACATTGTGGTAATCTATGTTGATAAAAATGGGATAGTCCTTGGTTGTATCCCCTTGGGGGTATTGTGAAGGAATCCATGATTGGGGGGACTGAAAATAATGAAAAGGAGTAGGTATTTCTATCAGAACCTTGTAAATCATGTGTGTTATGATTTCCCTTATTAATATTGTACGTGATGTGAGGCTATGAGAATATATTGATTATATATTAACCTTGGTAATTTTAATAGGTTTAATTAACAAGGACAATCTGAAAAAATAATTCCACTAATTCACCACCCCCCCCCCCCCCCGCCACTCAATGGTCTATCTGGTATGCGACATCACATTCTTAATGATCGTATTGGGTTTACACTTTCTATAAATACATATTATATTCATCATTCTCTATAATGATTCTCAATGTTATATATTCTACATTTTCAAAAAAATTATTATATTACTACTATTTTGTTTGTTTTTTATAGTGTTATTCACATGTGAGATAATTCTATGAGACAACAATGTGCCAGAATTCCAAATTCTAGTTATGTTATTTTCTTTTGTTATTATCCCATTGTACTATTTTAAATTTTATGGAATATATTTTTACATCATATGTAATTTTATATGTTAGTGTAACAAAATAGTATTCTTTTTTATTATATTCATGTGACTTATCTATACCTTACACAATATATAAATAACATGCATATATATTGAGAAGGAAATTTTATATGGAAAAAATTTGATTCATTACATTTTTTACCCTTTTATAAATTTCTTCCTTGAAATTTCATTTTAGGATCTCATATAAAAATATATTAGGGTAAATTTGTTTCATTTCTTCCTTGGGTTCCCATATTTTCTATTTGTACTAATGGTTTTCGAAAGTACTTTTACAAGTTTAGATGTCTTGTTGCATAGAACTTTTTCACTATAGTTTGATATCTCTGTCAAACTCACCTCATAAGAGAGGTCATTCTCCAACTCGTACACTAAAAAATTTAGTACATGTTAAGGATCTAATATATAATTCCACAAAAAGGATATATAGAACATTTAATGTACTTGTGATAGGTTTATATGGAGTGTTAGTCAATGGGCCACAAATCCAACATTATTATGAATCTCAAAAGGGATAATGTATCTAGGAATTAGCTTTCCCTTCTTTCAAACCCTTATGTTTCTATTACAAGGAATTATAAAAGTAAAACATTATCTTTAACCTCAAAATTTAGGTCTCATTGATGATTTTCATCATAACTATTTAGTTCACTCTTTTCTACTCTGATGTGTTGCTTAATGGATTTGACTTTCTATTCCATTTTTAAAATGTTTCATGTACCAATAGCTTACACTCTCAAATATCATCTCATCATGTTGGAGTTCCACACTTCTTCTCATATGGGGATTCCTAAGGATCCATTAGGATTCTTGAGGGGAAACTATTTTTGTATGAGAACTCTACTAGAAGAATATTTTGATCCCATCCTATTTCAAAGTCCATAGAGAAAGATCTCAGTATATTCTTAAGTGTCTAGATATTTAATTTAGATTTACCATCAGTCTGGAGGTGATAGGACACAATAAAGTCCAAATTTTTGTTCAAGTTATATTAAATACTTTGAGGTGAACCTTAAATTTTAATCAAATACAATTGATAGTGGTGTTCCATACAGCCTCTCTATTTATCTGATGTACATCTTAGCTAGTTGAACAATTGAAAAGTCTTTACAAATAGTGATTAAGTGAGATGTATTTAAAATACAATCCAACACAGACCATATGGTGTTATTTCCTTTAGTTATATTCAGAATACCTATGATAAAATCAATTATGATGTTCTCCCATTTCCATATTTGTATGGATCATAGTTGCATCAATCCCTTGGACTTTTTCATTATTTCTTGAGTTATTGGTATACCAAAAAACCTTTATGTATATTTAGAAATATATTTATTCATATTATACAACCCAAATTTCTCTTAGATATCTATATACATCTTTTTGATCCATGGGTGGATAGAGAATGTTGAGTTATGTGCATCATCTATAGTTACTTCTTTATCACTAGCTCTAATGAAATGCATAATCATTTCCCAAATCTTAAAACCCTAACTTTATCAATCTTGAAAATCAAGGATTTCCCCTTACTTAATGAATCCACATTCTTTTATATCTCCACATAATCCCTTTGGGCCTCCTTAATCTTCTCCATGATAGATGGTTGAGCAATCACTTGAGAAAGGCAGGACGGTGTCCTTTCCTTTATGACTTCCATGTCCATCCTTTATATGTCTAAGAAGATTAGATGTTGTTAAAACATCATCATGGATATGGTTGTAGGATATCTTATATTATAGAATCTTACACTTTATTCACCTTTCCAGAATGGCAATAGATTCAGTAGTCATTATCCTTGATCAGCTTTAACCATCTTCATTAGTGCAAGTGGAGCTCCTTCTATATGAAAATTTACTTTAAATTTTTTTATTATTATATATGTCATACTTCTCTTTACGGAGACAATGACTCAAAATATTTAATATAAATATTACTATAATCCAATCCATATCATGTGTTGGATAATATTTTTTATGTATGTCACTGCCCGCAAAATGAGCATCGGAAAATCTATAATGAATGAAATATCTGAAACATGGGTAATATTTTATCCATAAATCAAAGGAAGAAAAAGGTGTCTAAGACATGTGGATCACATAAACCTTCTAGGTACACATGATCAAATGGATTTTGTAAGGTTTTTTGAATTTTTCATGTGTAATGCATGACCTATGACAGATCATGTGGAGCCCCTTTGATAAGCCTTCATTGTTCTTGCGAAAGCGTCTAAGACCCTCATTGATCGTACGACGTCTTCCAAACAATCTCTCCCAAGTCACGCAACTTGTCACGGGACAGACAGCTGAAAACCATTCAAAAAATCCATGTAAAATCACTATTACAAAATAAGCATTTAACAGCACTGGCCTTTATCGGTGCTTTTATCTAGCATTCATAAAGGGAGCCATTTAGTAGGGATTTATTGTTAGCACTGATAAAAGGTATCCTTTATGAGTTCTTTTTTAACACTGATAAAGGTCCTAAATAAAATTAAATAATTAATAAAATAAAAAATAAAAAGGGATAAATTAAAAAAAATTAAAATTTTATTAATTAAATATTTGTTGATCAAAATGAATAAACTTAATATACATATTTATAAATTATAAATATTAGTAAATAGTATATATTAAATATATATATATATAATGAATAAAATGAAATTATTAAATGAATAAAATTTAAAAAAGGATAAATTAAGAAAAATATTAAATATTTTATCAATTAAATAATTTTTGATAAAAATGAATAAATTTAATATACATATATATCGATTATAAATATTAATAAACATTATATATTAAATATAGATATTTAAAATGAATAAATTTTTATAATTAAACAAAAAAATAAAATTGACTAAATTGAAATAATTAAATAAAAAAACTAAAAATGAATATATTAAAAAAATTATTAAAAAAATTATTAATTAAACAAGTATTAATAAAAATGAATAAATTTAATATATATATATATATATATTAATTATAAATATAGAAAATTAATAAAATATAATAATTAAAAAGATATTAATGTCTTATTCACTTTTAATGGTTTTTATACATAATTATTCATTAATAAATTCACTATAAAAATATATTCATATATATTTCTATATATATACATATATATATTTACGAATGTTTATAATATTTCCTAAAATATCATTTATATAATACAAAATATTAACTCTTTGCATTAAATAAGTCATATATTTAGTAAATAATGGTTTACAATTAATAATAAATATTAATTAAAAATACTGATTAATTTCATCGAGTAATGGACATAATTGAATGTTATTGGATTTATCAATTTAAAATATATCAAACGTATGTTACATTGATTTCACATACATATATGTAATTAATTAATTTTTATATACAACACACACACGCAATTATTTACGTAATTAATGAAATATTATATAGAAACACATACACCTAATATTTACGTAACTTATTCAAATTTTAGTATTCGTTTAATATTTTCATTATAACATGATACATATAATATTTTATTTTTTTAATAAATAAATTTTATTTATTTATTTTTAATATTATTACGGTTGGGTATTAATTCATTTTTAATATTTTTTATTTTTTATTTTTTATTTTTTAGGAATTTAATCATTTCTAATTATTTTTTCATATATATTTATTTACTATAATTTAATATTTTTAATATGTATTAATATTTATTTCAATATATATCCATATTTTTTAATAATTTATACTAATTAATAAAATTAATCCAATTTTTCAATATTTTTAAAGTGTACTCATTTTAAATTATTCAAATTCACTTATTTTTAACATGCATTCATTTAAGATTATATATTAAATAATAATGTTAAAAATAAATTTGTAAATATATATTTATGAATAAATATATTTATAATTTTATATTTACTATATTTATAAATTTACATATTTATAAATATAAATAAATAATTATATATGTATTTAAATAATTATAAAATTATAATAAATTTATTTAACTGATGAATATATTTACTATATTTATATTTATATTTATATTTATATTTATATTTATATTTATATTTATATTTATATTTATATTTATATTTATATTTATATTTATATTTATATTTATATTTATATTTATATTCATATTTATATTCATATTTATATTCATATTTATATTCATATTTATATTTATATTTATATTCATATTTATATTGATATTTATATTTATATTTATTTTTATTTTTATTTTTATTTTTATTTTTATTTTTATTTTTATTTTTATTTTTATTTTTATTTTTATTTTTATTTTTATTTTTATTTTTATATTTATATTTATATTTATATTTATATTTATATTTATTTATTAAATATATAAATATATAAATATATAAATATATGTAATGCTATAAATATATAAATATTATTTTTTAGAAATTATTTATCTAATTATAAACAAATAATTATATGTTTAAATAATTATAAAATTATAATAAATTTATTTAAATAATGAATATATTTACAATATTTATATTTCTATTTATATTTATATTTATTTATTAAATATTCATACATAATTATATAAATATATATAGTGATATAAATATATTTATAATTATAAAATTTTAATAAACATATTTAAATATTGAATATATTTACAATATTTATATTTATATTTATATTTATTTATTAAATATATATGTAAATATATAAATATATATAAATATATAAATATATTTACAAATATATTTATAAATGTATATCTACTATATTTATAAAATTATATATTTATAATTATAATAAAAATATAATTTTTTTAACAAAGTATTTGTATAATTATAAATAAATAATTATATATTTAAATAATTATAAAATTATTTTAAATAAATATATAAAAGTTGGGGCCAAATAATAAATAAATATATAAATATATAAATATATTTACAAATTTTTTTATTTATAATTGTAATTATAAAAATTTATGAGCGCTAAATTTTTAGCATTGATAAATATTCTTTTTATCAGTTCTTGTTTAGTATTGATAAAGATATCTTTTATCGGTGCTTATTAATTTAGAACTTATGAAAGGTATCTTTATCAGTTCATTTTTGGAAGTGCTGATAAAAGCCTCCCCAATCTATTTAAATAACAGTAATTGTTATTGAATCAGTCATGAAGTCTCAAGATTCTATGGAACTCACCTGCTTTCAGTGCTTCTCTCCTCAAATCTAAGGCTCAAATCAAGTGTCAAACGAAACCTAGGATCGGATGAATCTAAGGCTTGAAAAAATCCAAGATTTTGTGATATCTCTAATTTATCTTGGATGAATTAATGCTTGATTCAAGGGTATCTTATTTTCTCACCCTCCTCACTCATTGATTTCTTTTTTGGGTTATGTATAAGGTGTTTTTTACTATATATTTTCCATCACTACTTTCTCTTCTTCTTCCAGACTTCCACTCGTCATTGCTGAAGGTTTTGCATCATCTATGATATCTTTAGGTAGGTGTATTTATGATTTATCTATTCCCTAATTTGTTTCATTTTCTTGGGTGTTTGAAATTGGTTTCTGTAAAATTTTAATTGTTATTTGTGTTTAATTGGATTTAAATATTCTTGTTTCTCATGGTTTTTAAGGGATTATAATTGATTTCCAATTAGGTTCTTATGGATTTGACCTTGTTTTTTATCTCCATTCAAAGGATAAATTATATTTTTGGCCAATAAAACATTTATTATATTTTTCATAAATTAATTTGGTGTTTTAAAATTAGTTGAGGTTGTTTAAGAAATATATTTGGTAATGGATGAGTTCATAACATTGATTAATTAGGGTTTTTGTTTGTGAAGTTTTATTATGTTTTATTTTGTCCTTGTTTTATTTATTTATGTCCAAGGTTATGGATTCCTCTTTTTATCTTTTATGCTTATACACATATGTATTGGTGTGTGTTTGTGTATTTGACACATGCATGTATTCATTTTAAAATATGTCAATATTTGTATTGAGAGTTTTTTAGATATGTATGTGTGTAATTTCATATGTTTATTACATTTAAAAAGAAGTTTTACAATTTAAACATGTTGATTAAATTTGTTTTTCTTATAAAGGTTTTTAAATAGGTATTTTTTATTGTTTTTTCATTTAAAAATAATTTTGATCTCACCATATTTTTTAAAATTGGCCTCAAGAAAAATGATTGCTTTTATTGTGATCTTTCAAATGAGTTTTAGAAAGGACGCATGGTTTTAATTGTGTTATTAATTTTGGGTTGTTATTGTTAATGGAATGGATGATCTCTATATGGATTTTTTTTGTTTTCACATGGGAGACCATAGATAGGATGGTAAACAAATGGGTGTTTCTCTAGCTTAATTGAAGTATTTTCTAAGGATCCTGTTTAGTTTCCTCGAGAGTCCCGGGTAACATTAATTGTTTTGGTAACATGGCCTACTAGAATTATATGAGGGATTCAATTACCTTTAGAACCTATAGATCATAGATCCACCCCATGTGTTTTGTATTATACATGTGATATTATATATATTTTTTGGAACCCACTTTCAATTTTATGGAAGGTCATCATCATTTCCCTTATTTAATTTTATTACTTACGCCTTCTACACATTAGTTTATTATTTGGATTTTATTTATTTATTTATTTCATTTTAGTTACATTTAGTTATTCTAGGTTTTCCTTCTTACTTCCATTTCATTAAAAACAAATCTAAAAGGGATTTATAAATGTGTGTTTTTAATAAATAAAGAATGGTCCAAGAAAAATGATTTTCACATGTTTTTTTCATTTAAAAGGAAAAAATAAATAGTTTACTAAAGGTTTTTAAATGTTTGTTTAAAATATTATTCATTTTTAAATATTGATATTAGGAAAAGATCATGGTTGGATTTTCTTAAAACAATATAAACATATTCAACATATGTATTTCAAACTAGATTTCTAGGTAATTGATAAATGGTATCCTTAGTTTATAACAAGGATGGTTTTGTAACAATATTTTCACCCATCTAAGGTTATGATCTCAAGTTATAAAGGGGAAAACTTAAGTAAGTATATTCATACCATTTAAGCTTATTATTTAAAACTGAATTAATATTTACTAAAAGTACTCAATATATATGTAACATCCCCCGATATGGAACACTCTCATGTGGCCAAAACAGGTTGGTTAAGAGACCTCAAGTGTGCCTCCCCGTATGCTAGAGGTTGTAGACTAGTAGCGGGGGTGAGATAAGTATAGTGGGGAGACTATACCCCTTGTTTACAGAGTTATAACATAGTGGAACAATCCAATACCAATAATAAATATCATAGTGTGGAAACAATGAAAACAATACAATATAATGGAATACCAACTAAATAATCCAATAAATAATAAAGGAATATTGTAATGATATGCTAGAATGTAACTAAATGTCATGTTATAAATAATACAAATAAAATACTAGAAAACACAAATAAAGACTCAAAGTCCCTATTCCCAAACCCTATGTTAGTCTCATCTCCAAACTTTATCCCACCCAACAAAGATAGTCAATAGTAACGTCTCATGCCCTTGTGGAAACCTGCATCCATATAATCTACTCAGGTACCAAAAGGTTTCCTAAATAGGGTGAGAGTATAACTTAGTAGGTCGACTCCATCATGTCAAAACATAACCAGTCTGATAATAAGTTTATTCAATAATGTAATAAAAAAAGTCTATAATTTAATCACAAAATTAAATTAATACCACATCAACCTACTTCAACACCATGATGGAATGTCTCTAAGAATGTCTCACAACAATGCCAACCAAAACCATATAACCATGGTAAAACATAACTTACCTCAGTTCCATGCCATAACATCTCTGATCATATCTTACAACCATGTAAACCATAACCTTATAACCAAGGTATAAAACACAACATGTCTCGGTGCCGCACAGTAATTTCTCTGAGCATATATCACAACCATTCTAACCATAACCATGTAACCAAGTTATAAATTACACAAATCCATGTCAAAATAGCTATATAAGAATTTCAACTATCAATCAGGTCTAAGATCGGTATATAAGAATTTCAGTATTTATCATGTCCAAGCCTAGTATATAAGCATTTAAAAATATGTCACTAGGAATATCCCTCTATATAATCATTTTAGAATGTCTCGGGGCATATCCTAGTATATAAGCATTTCAGCATGTGTCAATGGTCATAGCCCGCTATATAATAATTTTAGCATTTATCAAACAGGGAAACACTCCATATAATCATTACATCATTTATCACAACATGTGTCATAACAACAAGTATATCACAATATCACAGAATTAGGATCGATGGTTAACTATGAAAAATACTATTTTTCTTTCAATTACAAATTTTTCTTATCATTTGTTCTTAAACCGATAGCATGCCAATTGTCTCAATAAAAATCCAAACCAAGATGAATATATATCAAGAAATCACCCACAATCCATGTCATGCTAAACATACTTTAATCCATTAAAAAATACATTTATAAACAAGGGTTCTCTCACCTAAACAGTAGTCACAAGTTAGGTCAATAACCAATTGGATCTAAAGGTACACCAAAGAATAATTCCATTCATTCATTTTAATTTATTTGTCATATGATACATTGGCGCAACATGAAATATTTCACATGCTTGAAAATTATCAAACCATATGGTTAAGGTTTAAATGCCCTGCCTTTAACTGGCGATCAACCAACACTTCCAATAGTATTCAACAATAATAAAAAGGATTATATGGTCACAAGAAGGTTCTTAGATCATAACTAATCAAAATCAAAACCAACAATGACCAAGGTTGAGAAGATTACACCACAATGGCTGGAGAAAAAATGGATAGAAGGGAAAACTTAAGAAAAACCACATACTAAGGATCGGATGCATGATCATGATGTCCAGAATCAGTAGAGGTTCTCTAAAATCACTTGGAATAAAATCTAGGGTTGAGAGGAAATATTTTCATGCGATTTGAATGTAAAATCATCCACACTTCACCCTTTAAAAACTAGGTTAGGAAATTACATGGCATGTAATTCAATTATACATCATGTATTTATTTTTAGATGGATATTCTAAAAAAACCCATCACCTCAACTAAATATTTAATTCACTCAAAATTTACATGCTGTGTAATTGGTTCATGAAATGTAACCACTTTACATCATGAATCAGTTCATGACATGAGTCTGGTGTCTTTTATATGTCGTGAAACCCATTTACATAGTGTGTGAATGTCTTGTAGATTGTTTTCAGCCCAATTCCCTTATAAAATCCCCAACCCCCTTTAAGTATACTAAACTTACTAATAACCCTTGGTAACACTTAACCCATTTACCCAGACTCCATTAATTCAAACAGGAAGTCTGAACTTCTCTCTATGTGGATCCTCTCTGGTTTTCTTAAGTTTCCTCACAACCCAAGTCTCCATTTATTCAAACAAACAACCATCTAAAAACTTTAATAAATTTTACCCAACAAATGATCTATGTAAATTAACAATACAAGACTAACACTACTTAAATTAAAAACTCAAAGAGGGATATACTTGGAAAAATAATGGGGTCTTATAACCTCCCCACCATATAGCATCCCATCCCTGAGCTTCTCCAAGAATCACATTTGGGTCTCAGCAAAAAATCCTGGCCAAAGTGATCACATATTAGACATCCTCCATTGGTTCTCCTTCTAAAATTTCCCATTCTTCCACTGCACTCTAAATAAAGGAATATCCCTACTCTGGATAAACTTTTCACTATGCTCTATAATACATATCATATGCTACTCAAAGGACACATCTTCACTAAGCATAACATATGATATGACTATCACATGAGAAGGGTCTGAATAATATCTCCAAATCTACGATTCATGAAACACATCTTTCATGAAAATTTAGCACTATAGAAGGGTTAATCGATACGCCACTGAACCAACCCTATCCACTATCTCAAACATCCCAACAAACCTGGGAGCTAGCTTTCACTTTTTACTAATACGGTATTTCCCTAACCTAGGAAACACCTAAAGGAAAACATAATCACCTACCTCAAAATCTAGAGGTCATCTTTGATGGTCAGTGTAAGATTTATGCCTGGTCTACATGATCACCAACCTCTTTTTGATCAACTGAACTTGATCAGATGTCTCCAATATGAGACTAGTCACATAAAGCACTGAATCACCTACCTCCAACCAAAAAAGATTTGGATGGAATGGATTTTCATACAACGATTTAAAAGATTCCATTTGGATTGATGCTTGGAAATTATTATTATATGAAAACTCCACGAGTTCCATATGTTTCTCCTAAAAACCACCAAAATTTAAAACATAGGCTCATAACATATCCTTTGGTACTTCAATAGTCCTCTTAGATTGATTGTGAGTTTAATGATGGTAAGATATACTCAGAAGAACCTATGATCCCATAGCCTTCTGAATACCCTTCTAGAACCACGATGTGAAACAAGGATCTCTATCTAAAATGATACTCCTTGGAAAATCATTATAATGAACTACCTCTCACATGTAAATATTAACTAGATAATAAACTTTGAAGGTCTCCCTGATATAAAAAACATGGGATACATTTGTCATTAAATCCACAATCACCTATACAACATCATTATTACAGGTTTCCATGGGTAATACTATCACAAAATCCATTATGATGTAATCCCATTTTCACTTAGGAATGGGAAAAGGATGTAAAATTCAAGCTATACTATATTTCTCATCTTTAACCTATTAACAAGTGAGACATATCACCACAAACCCAACAACTTACTTCATTATTATTGACCACTAGTAATATATATGGAGATCATGATACAGTTTTGTCTAATTAGGATGCACTGCCCAACTAGAAGAATGAAAACATCTCATCATATCTTCATGAAAGACCTTAGGAACCTATAATTTTCTATAAAAATAATTTAATTACCACTTCTAAGATACCATCCTGATGGTGTCTCAACAATATATAAGTAGTCTCTTAGAACTAATCCCTTTAGATCAAATAATTTCTCAGTATTGATCTAGTCCAAAAGCATAGGTATAATAGATATCAAAGTCATATCTAATCATCCTTGATACTCCTGAACATAGAGATACATGTTTTCAAAGAGGGACATCACCCATCACTCGTCATAAGACTTACTCATTTCCTCATTCTATATCTTTCAGTTCAATTCATCAGTAATGATGTTTCCCTTTCTTGGTGTATAATCCAACTCGAATTCAAAACTTTACAAATACTCAACCAACCTCCTCTACTAAAGGTTCAAGTCCCACTGAGAAAAGATATACCTTAGGATCATATAGTCTGTGTATACCACAAACCCCTCACCCATGAGAAACTTTCTCCAACATCTCAGGGAATGTACCACTACTGCTAAATCAAAATCATGAGTATGATAATTTCTCTCATGTAATCTCAGTTATTTGGATCCATAAGCAATTACTCGATCCTCCTACATCAAAACTGCTATAAGTCCAACTCAGGATGAATCAAATTACATGGTATATGATTTACCCAACACAGGTAAATGGGGACAGGTGTTGAGGTTATCCTTCCTTTCATCTCCTAAAAATATTTCTCATTATCATCAAACCAAAAAACCTTCACCCCCTTCTTGATCAGGCCTAACATTGGTGCTTCCAAATCGGATAATTCCTAGATAAAGTGTCGATAAAAACCTAATAATTCCTAAATCTATAAATTTTGAATATATTCTTGGTTTCCGCCCAAGATACCACAGTTGAAACCTTCTCTAGGTCCACTTAAAATTCTTTCGCTAAGATGACAATTCCAAATAAGTTCATTTAATCAATCCAAAAACTGCATTTGGTTAGCTTGGCATAAATTTGAGGCTCTCTCAATGTACTAAGGATGATTTCATAATTTTTGGAATGATCGTTTAATAACTGGGAGTCCATTAAGATATCATCGAAAAAAACATTCACCAACCAATCCAAAAAAAGGATGAATGATCTGATTTATCAAGGCCATGAATACCACTAGTGCATTGGCTAAACCAAATGGTATCAAAAAAAACTCATACAATCCATACCAACTCCTAAAAGAACTATGAGGTATATCTTATGGTCTCACCCTCAACTAAGACTATCCTGGTATCAAATCAATCATGGAGAATATATTAACACCTCTATTTTTATTTAATAGATCATTAATGCACAAAAGAGGATATTGATTCTTGACTGTCATATAGTTCAATCTCTGATAATCCACACACAAACACAAAGTCCCATCAACCTCCTTGGCGAAGAGAACTGGAGAACCCTAATGATATGTACTAGGATGTATGAAACCTTTAGATTACAGATCTTCCAACTATAATTTTGACTCCAGAATCTCTACTGGTTCCATTTTATAAAGTAGGATAGAAACTATCTCTACTCCTAGAACCAACTTGATCATAAACTCAGTCTATCAGTCGGGTGGAAACTTGTCAAGAAAGAATTATTGAAAATATTCTAGCACTGTAGGAAAATTATCCTTCTATATTCCACCATCATTTAGAGAAAGAATAGCAATTTGATCTATGATACAATCCAATATACACTGAATTGGTCCCTCATGACCATCCTGAAGATCCCACTCAACTTGGTGAGAATAGTTGCCTCCTTTTAGAGATATAAAATTAACTCTCCTCTAGTAGCATTTGAAATGATCCTAATATAAAACTGACCAATACATACCAAGAATCAAATCAAAACCAATAATTTAAAACATTAACAATTACCAAAATAAATAGTAACCACTAATATCTAGATTACATTCCTTGCAAAATTTGATATTATCTGATATCACTCCTAATGGTGTATCGATGGTTAAAACACCATCCAAACTTTTCAAATACAATCAGAAACTATTTACAAAAACAGAGGATAAAAAGTAACATGATGCTCTTGTATCAAACAAAACACAAATAGGGGTAAATGATACAAGAATCATACCTCTGAAAGTATATATTCGTGCATCCACACTAGCTTAAGCAGTCTTCATAACATGGAGTTTTCCAGCCCATATTCCCTAGGCTCGGGCTTGACTCCCCTAGGCTATACCCTCTTCCTGGTACTACCATCCCTGTAGTGTGCTACCATGTCCTCTACCTTGACCATAACATCCTATGGAACTCCAGATACATGTATGTTGAGTATTAGCTAAGTCTTTACCAGACTCTAGTACCTATCATGTTCCCCTGCCACTGCTTTTCTACTATATTCCCCTACAAAACCTCTATAGGTGTCCCAATATTCCACAAACATGACACTCCAAATTGGGGTATAGACACTAAGTCCATTTGTGGCCCATATTTCCAAAATGATATCACTACAACAGAACAAGATCATAAGATGGATTTCCACTAGCCTAAATGATCTATCCACTAATTCATTGGATAAAACTATCATAGTGATTATTATTTATACTCTAAGAAGTGTTCACTTTTTTACCTGTTGAAATAGGCTAGCTGCTTCTCAGTGACTCTCTCAAATTCCCTTCTGTGATGAATGCTCGATTCATCATTTTTGAAAAACTAATTAGATGGTACATGTTCACCTATGACCTATTCTCATATAAAATACCATCCTAAAAATGTCTCTCCCTAGAGATCTCATCAGCTACCAAAGATGGTGCAAAGTACTGAAGGTCAAAAAAATGTCCAGCATAGTCTAACACTAACAAGCCCTATTAGGTCAGATACATGAACTCACAAGCCTTATCATCCATCAATGTCTCGGGATAGAATTTTATTAAGAAATTCATCTTTAAGTCCTTCCAAGATAACTCATCTTACTGCCCTACTTACTTCAGAATTTCCCACAAACACTTGGATGGTTCACAGATCATATACATAGCAAGCTTCAACCTCTTATAAGTGGGGGTATCAAGATTCTTAAAGATCATCTTGACTAACTTGATCTAGAAATTTTCTACCTAGGGGCCTCCCCTTCTAGTAAACATAAGTGAATGTTGCCACTAAAACTCTCTCTTCATCTCCGACATCAAAGGCATGATGTGAATAGTCTCTCTTTCCATGGGTCACATGACCCTCATGAAGCTATCATGAAGCTAAACATCCATCTGATACTCATAAAATAAAGCAATATCTAGATCAACTATATTAAGAGCATGCTGATTTCCACTCTCCTAATGCTCAACTTGGAGATGATGAGGAGGCATTTTCTCTACAATACAAACACACTCCTTAGAACACTAGTTATAAAAATAGGTTAAACCTCAATAGGTGACAAAAAAGTAGAACCACTAACTCTTGGTCTATCTAAATAGGAATTAAAAGTATTTTAGCATGATATAATATTTTATTTATTTCATTACTCAGGTATAATAGGCATCTCGTATCACCGTTCAAATAAGAAAATATATATCACATGCAATAAATATGTACCTATCATGAAAAATTCATGCTAATATATATCCCTATATTCCTATTAATATGGAAGTATATTCATCCCATGAAATACTGGGCCATGATTATAAATCTAAAAAATCAATAACATCATAAAACCATAACCACACACAACATGTGAATCACTCAGGGTGAAACAACATCAACTCCAACAATCGCACAATATAAACAGCAATCCACCACTGAGCACTCAGATTTTCCCCCATACATGGGTTAGATACTCCCATGAAAAATCTTATTACCAGGTCCCAAAACATCATAATATCCTTCTACCTTTACCAAATAGTAAAGATATATAAAATAAACTTAGAGCTCTGATACCACATTGTAACATCCCCCGATCTATTGCTCTCTCACGTGGCTGAAACGGGTTTGTTATGAGACCTCAAGTGTGCCTCCCCATATAACAAAGGTTGTCAACTACCATCAGGGGTGCAATATGTATATTATGGATACTATACCCCCTATTTATAGAGTTACAGAATTGTGGAACAATCTAATACAAATAATAAATATCAAAGTGTGGAAATAATAGAAAAAATACAATAAAGTGGAATACCAACAATAAAAGCCAAATGAATAATTAAATAAATAATAAAGTAATAATGTGATGATGTGATGTAATGTAACCAAATTTTATGAAAGAAATCATACAAATAAAAGAATAGAAGAATCAAATAAAGATTCAAATTCCTCGGTCCTGAACCCGATATCAGTCTCATCTCCAAACTCCAACCCATCCAATAAAGACAATCAACAATAAGGACTCTTTATCTTACCTAGAACTACATCCATATAATCTTCTTGGGTACCAAATAACATCCCAAATAGGGTGTGGGTATAACTCAGTGGGTTGACACCACTATATCTGAACATAACTAGTCAAATAATAAGTTTGTGCAATAACGAAATAAACAAGTGTATTAATCAATTACACAATTAAATTAATATCACATCAACCTGATTTAGCACCATGCCGGAATGTCTCTGAGAATGTCTCACAATAATTCCAACAAAAACCATATAACCATATTAAAACATAGCCTACCTTGGCACTATACTAGAATGTCTCTGAGCATGTCTCATAACCATGCCAACTATAATCTTATAACTAAGTTATAAAACATAACATCCCTCGGTGCCACATTGGAATTTATCTAGGCATGTATTGAAACCATGTCAATCATAATCTTACAACCAAGGTATAAATTACATGAATCTGGGTAAAAACCCACTAAATAATCATTTCAGAAATCAATTAAATCCAAGTCCAATATATAATAATTTCATCATTTATCACGTCCAAACCTGGTAATAAGAATTTCAGCATGTGTCACTAGTTATAGCCTACTATATAATCATTTTATCATGTCTTAGGTAATATCTAAGTATATAATCATTTCAGCATAAGTCACTGGGAATATCCCTCTATATAATAATTTCATCATTTATCAATCGGGCCAACACCCCATATAAGTATTGTAGCATTTATCATAATACATGTCACAATAATAAGGATATCACATCATCAGGCTCCATGGTTAATTATAAAAATTACCATTTATATTTAAATTACACCTTTTTATTATCATTTGGTCTTAAACAGATAACATGATAGTTATCTCAATAAAAAATCCAAGACAAGGTGAATATATATCAAGAAATTACCCATGATCCATGTAATTCTAAGCACATTGTAAGACATTAAACAATTATTTTATAAACAAGGGTTCTATTAACTAAATAGTATCCACTAGTTAGGTCAATAACCAATTAGATCCAAAGGGAATCCAAAGTATAATAACATTCATTTATTTTGATTTATTCAGTGCATGATATGTTGGATCAACTTGAAATATATCACATACTTGAAAATTATTGAACCATGGGATTAAGCTTTTGAACCCCTACCTTTAAATGAAGATCAACCAATACTTCTAACAAGATTTTCTAACAAGAACTAAGGTTAAGATGGTCTCAATAAGGATCATATATCATAACTAATCAAGATCAAAACCAACAATAAACACGGTCAATAATATTGCACTGTAATGGAAGAATAATAAAGGGAGAGAAGGGAAAACTAAATCAAAACCACTTACCAAGGATTGGATGTATGATCAAGACATATAGAATAAAGAGAGGCACTTCAAAATTGCCGAGAATAATCTATAGGGTTAAGAGGAAAGAGCTACATGTGAGGTGAATGTAAAATCATCTCAATGGGATACTTTAAAAACCTTCTCAGTAAATTACATGGCATGTAATTTAGTTACACATTGGGTATTTATTTCTTTATGCATGCACCAAAAAACCCATCACCTCAAATGAATATTTAATTCACCCAAACATTACACAATGTGTAATTAGTTCATGATGGTTAAACACTTCATGACATGAATCAGTTTGTGACGTAATTCTGGTGGCTTTTACATGTCATGTAACCCATTTATATGGAAAGTAAATTTTCTCCAGATAGTTTTCAACCTAGTTCCCTTATAAAATCCTAAACCCCCTTTAAGGATTCTCAAATTTCCAATAACCCTTGGTAATAGATGACCCATTTACCCGAACTATGTTAATTCAAACAGAATCCCTGAACTACTCTTCATGTGGATCCTCTCCGGTTTTCTAAAGTTTCCTTGCAACCCAAGTCTACATTTATTAAAACAAATATAAATACATTAACTTTATGTAATTTTTTCCAATAAAGTCTCTCTATATCTGAACAAGAAATGACCACCAAGGCTCAAATAAAAAAACCCAGATGTTCGTACTTAGAAAAATACAGGATTTTACAACATCATAACATAAATATGTACCAAATGGTAATTTCCTTTCTTGAACAAAGGTCTAATAAATGTGACTATTTAGGTTACTTTATCAAAATAAAGTGAGGTAACATAACCAAAACATATTGTATCTAAATTGTTTAATGTATCTTAAAATTATTTAGAGATTATATAATTTCTAAGCATGAAATTATAAAAATCAAAGAATATAAATAATTAAATAACACAAGTCTAAACTTTAATTTCATAGAATAAATACTTTTAAAATAAGTAAACTTGTTTAAAAGACTTTACACAATAAAATAAGCATAAATATATAATGTGAACAATACGAATGATTTGATTTCCATATCACCCCCCCAAATCTCATGAAAAAAAATTATTCGGTCATCCTCTAGATAAATTTTCACTGAAAAGGCTCAGTTTCACCCATCAATGCACTATATCATTGCTCTGTAATAATTCTTAAACAACCAAAATCATCCCATGATATTCAAAATTCCCAAAAAAAATATATAAACTTGAAACTTTTTTTAACTTCATGGTTGGTTCCCTTCTAAGAAAAAAACAAAATCCTATATAGTTCTCTCACCCCAGGTATAAGAGAACCTCCAATTATACTTTCACTCAGATAAATTCAAATAAAACCTAAGTATGATATCACACAAGGACTCTGTTTAACACCTCGTGATCTTTTGGAACAATATTTTTCAATGTCATGAATATTTATGAAACCTTGTTGATGTTTATTCGTGAATAAATTGTATGGAATGTGAAAGCTTGGATTTTTGTCTTCTTGTGTGATATTTGATGAAACTGTTTTTTGATAAATTAATAGTCCCTTGATTGAATTTTGAAATAATCCCATGTAAACCTTAGTATTTAGGCGGGTATTCTAGGACAATAATGTTAGTATTTAAATTTTAAATTTACTATTGTCTTCTGAAAAATTTATTCATGTCATCTTTATAGAATTTTTATTAAATGTTTAATAATCATGTTTTTCTTTAGATTGGGTGGTGTCCTACTTATAAATTTTATGATAATTCCTATTTTAAATTTTATTTTTGAAAAAGGACACTTGGTTTCAAAAGTTAAAGTGAGTTTTGAAAAGAAAAATTGAGGTTTCCCTATAAAATGAACTAAAATGGATTTGGTGTTTTGAAACTGAAGAAGTGATTTAAAATTGAACCCATAAAGTTTTAATCATTTCAAATTTTACATCTTTCCATGGAGATGGTTTTAAACTTTAAATTTATTCTTAATTTTTTTTTAATTTATTATATGGTTTTTTTAATTTATTATTTATGGATTTTCTTATACTAATATTTTTTATAGAAAAGGATGTTTGTATCTCATAAAGTGTTATGAAAAATAAATTGGTTTATTTTCATATATAATTTTAAAAAATGGATTTCATATGGGGTTTTAAAAATTAAAAAAGAATCCTTTTGAATATTGAAAGTGGTTTTGAGATGAGATTTTAAATTTTAAATTAAGTTGTGGTGATTTAAAAAGTTTTAAGGAGACAGATTTCATCCTCATCAGCTTCATCTCCCAAATAGTTATTATTGAATTTTTTTACTTAAGACTCTTCTCCCATCTCTTCTAGACATGAACCTATATTTCTTGAACTACTCTAAGTAGTAATCATCCTATACCGGGTACTTGTGATCATTTTTGAGGAATTCAAAGGATAAAACCTACTATAGTAGAGTAATTATTTTCTTAAATTCAATTATACATTTCCTTCAAAGATTAATAAAATTATTTGAAACAATAAAATTTTGGGTTCCCCTTATAATAATTTCATATAACTTTCACCTTTGATAATGAATATCATATGTGTATTTATTTATTTATTAAAAAACATAAATATTTTATGAACCTAATGGGATGGATATGAATAAAAAATGAATGTATGCTAATCATATTACAAAAGAGTATGAATATTGAGTTAAGTAGTTCATTTAGTTTACAATAGAGCTTGAATATGACCCTTCTCAAATCCTTTGTCCCTATTTACATTATTTTTATTCAATAAAAATTAGTTTGGAAGAGTTGGAAGAACATTTGATTTGTCACAGAATATATCAAAGCTATTAATGTTGAACTAAACATGGGGAAAAATTGAACGTGCACACCTATTGGGATGATACTATGGATTATGGGTCATTTGATATGAATTATAGTGTAAATGATGATGGATATTTCATGGTAGAAATGAAAATGGAAAAGGAATATGACCTTCATGATTTTCAAAAGTTGTTTGAGAAGTTAAATATTTGTGCTAAGAGAATATTATATACTAGTTGTAATAAATTAAAAACTATTGGGAAAAATCCTTCAAGGTTCCATTTCAGTTTTTTTGGTGTGATTATATCAATTGAAAAATCCATATCATTGCGAATCAGTATGGTTGGTTTTTCTAAAGTTGGTTTTTAAAGTGATGTAGTTTCCTAGTGTTTTCTAAATTTTTGGGCCACAAAAATGGAAATTATTTTTTGGAAAAATATGGGTTTCCACAAAGGGGTTCACAATTCGTATACTTTGAATCACATTTCATGGAACTCTAAAGAGGTACATGGAATGGCCAAGTAATTTTGAAAAAGGAAGATTTTCTTATAGCAGCGTTATGCAGACCGCAAAGCGCACTACACGGACCGCATAGGGAAAAATAGTTCATGAGAAGCTATCAGTTCACGGGAGGCTAATAGTTCATGGTAGTAATGTTGTTTGTATATTAAGGCAGTGATTATGGCCATTTAAAAGGGTTTATTCATTTGAAAAATACATCATCCACTATATAGGAGAAAGGTGCTATGTGAAGTGCATAACACAGTATGCGGCGAAGGCTATACTGCATCGAAGTTTTGGGTAATTTGGGTTATCGATTTTGGAGGATCTATTTCCCTATATAAATACCCATAATAAGATTAATAAAAAGAGTGAATTTCATTATAAAAGATCATGTCTCTGAGAATAATTCGGCAAAGTTTTAAGTGGTTCGTGATGGTGGATTCTGTGAAGGGTGAAGTAGTTCGTGGGAAAAATTCCACAAATGTAGTTTGATGGGATCTGTAGCCCACAAATTAGAAGTGACCACATATAATAAGTTTTCTATATAAGAAAAATGTGTCCATGAATCAGGGGTGGTCTGTGGAAGAACAGGCAATCCGTAGAAGGAGATGCGGTTCGCAGAAGAAGAGGTGGTCTGTAGAAGAATATGTGGTCAAGAAGCACTCACACCATATGGTGCAACACAGTTCTTGGAGGACTCAAGGAAGTTTTAATTGGATTCAAGGAAGTTTTCAAATACACTAAAATAGTTCATGAAAGTAATTTCCAAAAACTAACAATACCTAGAAAAATGGATTTCATCTACAGGGGAAAATAGAACTTCAACATAGAATCTATCAACAATTGAGGATGTGTTCATTCATACAAATTAAGGGACATACATATCCATTAACTATGTATGGATCCATCCCATAGTAGTGAGAAAACAAATATTAAGATAGTGATCCTTTCCACTAATAGTGATCTAGAGAAAGAGACATAGGGAGTGACCCAAGGGAAAACAGTCATCTAACCCAAAACATTGTAAAGGTGATGAGCCTATGCATAGAAGTGATCTAGCCCAAACCTTATAATTTGGAAGTGATCATTAGGGGATTTGATATATCAGTGCATATTCATTTTATGCTCCTTAGTCGTATCCCATTTAGGGTGAACCAAGTAAAATCTTTCTGTCTCATGCATGATTTCAATTCTATTCATAGATTTCTATAAGAAATGGAGAGGATAATGTTTTGTTTAAAGATGAAACAAGATCTGTAGGGAGATTTGTTTTAATCTTTAATACCATGATTAACCCACATATTAGGGTATTTAACCTAGTTGGGATAACAACAACATTTTCAATTGTATTAAAGTCAGATAATTTGAAATTTGGTAGCTGATAGAGTGGCACTGGATTTACAGAACCACTCGCTCTCCTGAATGAAATGCTACCAAAATAAAATGAACTTCCAGGTAAAAAATATGATTATAAATGAATCATAAATACAATGGGAATGATATATAAAAAATGCATTCTTTTCAAAATTATTTCATATTGTTTCTCAAGGACCATGAATCACTCATAAAATTATCCAAGTGTGGCATGGATCGATACAAGAAAAATGAATCAAGTCTTTCAAAATTTGTATGGTACTTTCCAATCACTCCACGTTTTAGAATAATATATGGATTTCAGGAAACTGAGAGATAATTAACATTGAATTCAGATACAAAAATTAAATATGGGAACCAATGTCATCCAACATATTATCCATAGTGGAAGAAAATTGATTATGAGTATCCTGAATTTGGAAATATGACAAGAAACGTTCATCTTTATTATCTATACATGGAATAAATAAATTTGGTTTACAAAGTAGTACTCAAAGTACATGGATTTTCATGTTGGTAAATTATAATTTTCCACCATATTTATTCATGAAGTGAAAATACATTATGTTGTCTCTACTTATATCTGGACCAAAGAAACCTAATAATGATATTGATGTATATTTGGCTCCATTGATTAAATATCTGGAATTGATGTGGGATATAGGTGTTACAATGTATTATTATCCTATAATTTTTTGATATTTTTTTTGAAAAGTGTGAAAAATACTTTTCACTTAAGATAAGAGACATTGTGCAATTTTCTTAGGTTACTTATTGAAAAAATGTTTTTACCACTGGTTTAAATGATTTTGTACAGGAATTTAATGGAGTAAATTTTTTTAGAAACAAAACAAAAACCACTTATTTTTTAAAAATAATTATCATAGGATAAAATTTATATTATAACATTCCAAGAACAATCAAATATTACTGAAGTGTAAAAGAAACCCCTCACCAAGAACAAATTGAACAATAAAAAAACAGATGCAGTTTCATTCCAATGGATTCTATATACTAAAAAGAAAGGGTATTAGTTTCATACAATAACCAAAATAATAACCTTTTAAATATTATTATATATAAATTTAAATTAATAATGAATATATTTATAATATATAAATTCCAAATTTGAGGTAACTTCAAAACAAAATTTAGATATTATATAAGTGGAATCTTAGTAATAATTTATGTTTGGGATATTTGGTCTATTAAATCATCATTTAGATGCATGATATAATATCCCAAATTATTTTTAAATACATGAAAGTAACAAATCAAGTTTTCATTAGTGAAAGGATTTTCTAAAACAAATTCTTCTGAATTCACATGATGTGAAATTAAATCATCCCACCATTATATCACATAAAATATCACAATCATTACATGAGTAGAGGTGTTTAACCTATCCTTATTATGCATATATATACTTTTTCACCATATCACAATCAAAAAATGTGTCTATTGGTTCATCACTAATATACATGTGTACATTCCATATGTAAAATGATTTATTTCTACAATATTGTTAATAAAAAACTCATCATCATTCTTCAAAAAATACATGAGAATAGGGATATTCCCATTTTTATGAAAAAATAATGATGATGTTATGTTAGAGTTTATCATCACCTAGAATATTGAAATGGATATACTAGTCTATAGAATAATTCATGAATACTTAATAGATATTCTAGCTTTTAGTGTCATTTTGATGCTATAAAAGGCTATACTGATGTTTAATTCTTTCAAAAGGGGGTAAAAATTTTATAATGGAGTTTAGTGTCTTTTGAAAATATGTAATGGGTCACACTGAAGTTTTTTCCATCAAATAAGGTAAATGGTTTATCATAGAGTTTTTCTCTCTATGATAGTGAAAGGGAATCTATATTTTATTATGTTCCATAAAAACTCAAATGTAAATTTTTATTTTAGTTCAATCAATGAACTCTAATAGGTTTACCCTACTAGTTAATGTTTTCTAGGAATAAATAAAGGTATACACTAATGTTTGGTTTAATCCAGAAATATATAATGTGTTATGATAGTTTTTTGTATCAAATAAGAATAAAAAATTTTATATATGAGTTTTAAACCAGCCCAAAAGGACAACATTTTTAAGGGAATTTTGTGTAATATATGTGTTGATTCCCGCTAAATGATCACCAGCAAAAAAAATCAAAAAGGAGGAATACCTGAACATGGGTATTATCTTTCCCATGAAATTAAGAGAGAAGAGGATGGTCGAAGAATTGTGGGGCCCCTAAAAGGCTCCCAATTTCATGACCACCTCAAGGTCACATGAAGTCTCCATTCATGGCACTTATCCCATATAAATCCTTATGAAACCCTCATTATTAAGCACCCTTTCCCACCAAAAACTGAATGGTGAAGGTCGGATGAGCATATCCTGAGGCTACACAAGTTTTCATTGGAAAGTGCCTGATAAACCGTCTAAATTTCCCCTAAAAATAAAGGTAAGAAACATCCCAAGGAAAAGACCCCCATTAGTCACAAATATAATGCACCAAAGAATCATTGGGGAGATTAAAATAACTAGATGATGTATAATCCATCTCATGAGACCTTTGATACTTTTCCATATAGAATAGAGAAGATTAAGAAGAGGAGGCGGGAGGAATTTGCGGTCACTAGAGGGCATGCAGTGCACCCTTTAAGACACATGATGCACCCTGACCTATCTGGTGCATCTCATGGAGCCCCTTTGGCTCATCAACTGAGTCACATGGGAACCATCGGATAACTCTGTGGAACTCTATAGACAAATGCATAGTTTTTTCCACAATACTTATTCACTCTCATATAATTCACATTGTTTATGTGAGACACCATCAGAAAATCGGGTAAAAATCATGGATATTACCCAATAAAACTCTCATAACTCCCAAACCTTGTCATATAAAACAAATGGAATCAAAAAGGAGGAGGTGATTAGTATCAATTGTCACTGAAAGATATGAGACGTGTGCCCTGAGAGATTCGTGAGACATCACGAGACCTCAGTGTCAGGACCAGCTCACCTTTTAAGGTCCCTCTAGTTTGTTAGTTTCACCACACAAAATACCTAGTGCATGTCCAAGAAACCTAGTGGCACTCTAAGGATGAACAGATAGGTTTTTCCATGAAATACCAATGAATCACCATGTGACCCATATTGGTCATGCAACTTATCTCTAAAAAATAGAGGAAATACTCTCAATTACATACATGAAATCACACATGGCTCTAGAAATTCATCACATAAAATGAAGGAGATGGAAAAAAGGAGAGGTTGGAATGGTTTTCGGTCGTTGAAGGACATGTGACGCATCCAGCACACCCTTAGTACGGACCACAAGACCCCAATATAGGTCATCTAAGGACTTGTGAGTTCCCTTCAATAGGAACTTGGATCTCTTGAAGACCCTTGGACATGTAAACATGATGGCATGGAATCCCTTCAAGGTTAGAGTCTTCAATAATTGGAAATAATCTTATAAATCATGTATGGGCCCACAATAATTGAGAATTAGGCGGCGCCCCAAACACGGTCCACCGCAAAGACTCACGAAACTGCGTAACGCCAGACCCAGTTTCAACTCTAGCCTGGACTCACATCAGATTCCATGCACTAACTGGTGAGTACATAGAATGGATGCATCTATAAATTCTCTACTCCATCTCAAAAATAATGGTTGGTTGGCTAATCAATTGGTGGGTTGATTGACTGGATGTTAGAGGTTACACACGCCAGCGATCAGATCCTAATCTTGTACACACATCTGATCACATGATCGACCAACTATCCACAGGGTAATACACTGGTGAACTGCTAGAGCAGTCATGTACCAAGAATAAAGTCCTTTGAGTGATAAATCAAAGATCACAAAAATTAATCTTAGAGAGACATATGAAGTCCACATCACATGCCTTACAGATCACGTGAGACCCAAAAAACTAACACTGAACCAATTTGAGTCACTCGCAAAACAAGGGAAAAATCCAGGATTCAAAGTGGAAAAATAAAGAAGAGGACATGATATCAGACCTTTTTGAGATTCAAATGTTTCATCTGAAGACACGCGACAATGCCAAGTCATGCCACCCAGATCCCATGACATCCCTTCATCATGTCATTTGGGACATGCATAATGCTCCATACATGTCAAGATAGTAATTGAGAACCTTCTTCTAGAACCACCCAGATCCCTAAAACCCTCTGAGTTTTTCAACCTAGACTTTCAACATCCCTTATATGAATCTCTTAACTCATATGACGGCACTTACTCACATCAATCAAGTCTCACCGACACATCTGGACATGTTGACCCAGCACTTGAGATGCATGTCTCCTGTAAAAGTCAACCAAGACATGCGACACCTCTGGACATTCCAGCCTAGACTCACGATGTCTCCCTGAGGTTAAATCCAAGACAAAAGGCACACCTCTAGATATTCTGATATGTACTCGTGATGTCTCCCTTAGGGGTTGTCCAAGACATGTGCCACCCCCTGGACCTTGTCACCATAGCTCTCATGAAACCCCCCATATGTTTCCAGCCAGGTCACACGATGAATCCCAGGGTATGCCGACAGGATCACGAGACACCTTCTAGATATAAATGGAAATTCATTAGGGAAGCCTCAGTTTGTAAGCCCTAGCCTTAAAGAACTACAAGGACTCTGATTTTATCTATAATCGGGATACGTAGGATTCCTCTTTAAAGGATTGATCTCCATATCAAATATCTGAAGGACTGTCTCAATATGCAGATCCTATATCCACATTCCATGAGGCTGATCATTCCCTCCCTCTTGTTTCTCGCAAATATAATGGCTCACATGGTCTTAGGGGGATGCAAAGAGAACCTCATTAGGCATCATAAATAGGGTATCCTCAATGTGTAAGCTTCAGGATTAAAGAACTACAAGGACTTTGATTCCTTCCATAACCAAGATACGTAGGATGCCTCCTTAAAGGCTCGAGCTCCATATCAAATATCTCAAGGAATTCTACAATATGTAGATCCCATATCAAAATTTCATGAGGATGATCATGAACTCCCTCTTGTTTCTCATAATGAGTATGGATTATGTGGGTTTAGGATGATGAAATGAGCACCTCATTAGGCACCATAAATAGGTAATCCATAGTGTGTAATCCCCAACCTTAAATAACTATGAAGACTCTGATTCCCACCATAACTGGGATAGAAATTAAGCCTCTTTAAGGCTTTATTTTCATATCAAATATCTCAAGAACTACCCCAATATGTAGATCCCACATCCACATGTTAGGAGTTTGATCATGCACTACCTCTTATTTCTCAAAATGATCATGTATCACATGATCTTAGGGGGATGCAATGAACACATCATTATGCATCATAAATAGGTAATCCACGGTGTGTAATACCCAAAACCAATCAAACTATGTGGGTTTTGATTCCTGCAATAACCAGGATTCATAGGACGCCACATAATGTCTCAATTCCATTATAAAAATATCAACCACCTCCACACATGGGATCATAGACCGAATCACTTGGTCATGTGACTTCAGCACATAAGTGATTTCCTACTATCAGAAAATGATAGAGAATCTCAGATACATATAGACGAATCACGATCTATTTTACATAAACGAGAATTGAACCATATCCATTTTTAGGGTAACCAGTCTCATATCGGGATTAGGGAGAGATTCAAAAACATGTATTGAATCTATAAGATATTCCTAGAGTATGTAAAAATTCCCCCAAAAAGGTTTTATGATCCCAACCACCCATTCTCTCAACCAATGTGAGTCCCTAAGAGTTGTTGGGCCTCAAAACACAGATGAATTTTGACCTTTGGAATGTATGTTCGTACTCATCTACATATAGGAAGACCATTGGGAGTTTTATGGAAAAGTGAAATGGTAACGTGATGATAAAAACCCATTCCATGCTATGAAATCCCAAAAAAACAAAAATGGTAAACCCGACATGAATCTATAAAATAAAAAAACGATAGGGTTATAGTTTGTTGAGCCATGTTGCTTGCCCCTCACATGCGAAAAAATTTGATAGGCTCGATGTGAAACTATTAGGACACTTTGTTTGGTAATTTATATAAAAAGTAAATTAGTAATACCACCATAAATCAGGGTTCCTATAAGTCCATCCTAATGTTTATGAGTCCACATGAATAGAATGGATGGAAAGGGAATACAGGAAAATTGTGTTAACCATGCAAATATGATTGATCATTATCATGCCTATGACATGGAATAGACTATGACCTTGTTCCTTATTGTTTTCATTCTTTCAGACTCTCGATCTGAGAAAATGTATTCATCTTCCAACACTCTTTTTGGAACTTCTTCTGATGTTGTAACCCCCACGGGTCGTAAAATGTTCTTGCCTTCCAAATAGCTCCAACAGCAGGTAGAAAAAACAATGATTCATGAATAGTAATTATAAGGCATGGTCCTGACTATGGAATCTACTCATGAGATTATGTAAGTGCAGTAGATGGAGAGTTCATTTCAATCGACAAATGTTTATTCTAGGCTGGTGGCCCCTATCATCATGACCAATCGCTTCAGGAGCCTATCCACGGAGCGTGACAACTTCTACCTTCTGTACCTGGTGAAGGTGGGTCGGGAGGCTATATCCAACTCTCCTGTAGTCTAGACACCACTGAGGAGGGATCCTGCTAACCATCGTTTCTAGCATCATCATACTAGTACCTATCAGTCACTTGCTGAGGGCACCTTTTGACAGACATCCATCTCAGACACCCATGCACGGGCTCCTCCGAGAAAGACTTTTCAAAGGAAGAAGACGATGGATACCCAAGGAAGGCTAGATATCCCCACTCCTTCTGAAAACTCCCACCATCGTACTCTGGTTGGGGCCATCCAATAGGCTCATATCCCTTCTCGCCTTGAACAAGTCTATAGGCATATTCCTATAGTGAACATGGTGGAGGCTCAAACTCCTACTCCCATGCATGAATCCCATGGGCATATCCTAATGGCACATGAAGGATATAAGTGGGTTAATAACCCTAATTCAATAGAAGACATTTGTAAATAGGTTATAGAAATGGAGGACGTGCAAGCTTGTATTCCTACACACACTTTCAAAAAATGCCAATACATTTTAGCAACAGCTGAAGAACTCCACCGGCATATTCTGGAACTATTGTAGATTAAGGGACATGTGCATACTTCTATCTCAATATCCAAGATGACTCAATACTCGAATCATCATGATCAAGAGTTTTTACTAGATTAAGCACACATTCTTACTCCCACACGGGAGGATTTTCAACATATCTCGAGGAAGGTAGAGGCATCATACCAGTCTCATAATCTCGTTCCAACTGGGGCTAACCAAGTGAGAGTGGCACATGCCTCAGGACAGGGGCACATTCCTGTCAAAAAAGTCCCATGGCATGATTTGATGTCCTAGGATTAGGCCCATATCCCCATTCCAAATGAATCTAACTAAGTGAGAGTAGAACAAGCCTTAGGAAAGACTCATATTCTAATCATTGAACCTATCTGGAATACTCTAGTATGGCACAGAATCAAGGTACATATTCCTTATTCTAACAATGAACGATTGTGCCCGCATCATTCTAAGGAAATATAGGAGGAGACTTATATTCCTTATCCCATTATAGAGTTCCATCAGCATATTCTGTTGGGGAATGTATATTCGGATCAGGCATATATTCTTGATCCAACTGAGACTAACCAAGTGATAGTGGCACACACCTCAGGACAGGATCTTATCTCTATAAACAACAAGGAAATGCATCGACATATTTAGATATATCCTAATTAGTGGGATCATATCCCTACAACACTAGACAGTTATATGAAAATTACGGAAACTTCCGTACAGTAGGCCCATATATCTGCACAACCAACAATGTTAGGTCGGAATATTCCAACCATGACTTAGAACATGACTCATATTTCTAATCTTCTCAATGTCAATGTCCTTGAAGTTTTTCAAGACACACTCTCAAAACCATAAGGTTCCATCAACTCTTCTATTGAAGAAAAATTAGGCGACGTTCATTATCGCGATAGTCCTACACATAGTAATGTGGAGATGGATCACAGGGACTCTATTCCGGAAATCCATTGTGGTAAACCTCCCCACGGTGATATCTCCCATGGGAAAGGCAGTCCTCCCTTTTTTAAAACACCTCTATATAGAGGGGTAAACCAATCATTGACACATTCATATAGAGAGGTGCTCGAAACATCATGAATAACTGTATATAGTTCCCCATCAGTGTCCAACAGTACTCCACCCCCATCAACAGGTGACCATCAGAGTCATCTTCTATGGTCTGACTGGATGGAGGCATGTAAGATTGAAGAAGAAGAGGCTTCCATTGACATATAGAGAGAGTTATCCATAAATAGCCTCTCCATAATGTTCTGCACCCTCTCTACTTCCAACTATGAGATCCCTAATGAGTTGGAAAAGGATTTGATTCCTTATCTATTCCAGAATATGTGGGTCAATCATCAGTGACTAAAGGATCGGAATCTCCCTTATATAGGATATGAGGGTCACCTCTAGACCATCAGTAGAATTTTTTGATAGCTCTACCTAGCTACTATCTCCAAGGCCCGGGATCCAAAACTGGAAAAACACAATGAAAATTTGCAACACACTTTCTGCCATTGCATCATGATACTTCGATATCTAATCTCTGAAGCCATGCTAGGAATCCAAATTCAAATATGGGGAAAATATAGAGAATTAAACTTCTTCACTCCCCTAGAATAGAAAATCCCATCAAACATGGAATCTTGCAATGTTATAGCTTTCGGAGAAGTCAGGGGACTGGGGAATTCTCAAGCTAGTTGTTCACTGCAACGCAATTCCCCTGCTCCAACAATTCCTAGACGTCATAAACAGGGAGAGAGAATAGCCAAAAAGACTCCAAATTGGAACCATCAAGATAATAGGAGGACGTTCCAGACACGGATATCAAATTTACAATCACCCAGATGACTACCTATAAGGAGTGATCCTCGTCATGGGTTGCCATCACACTCAACTATAACACAAGCACAATTGTGCCACATCATGGAGACCATGGTAGCAGCTAATATGGTATTTTCCTAGGAGTGTAATCATACCTTTGGGATATGAGAACATTTTACAATACCTCCACCTCTTAGGTCATCATTCCCTGAGAAAATTTAGGGAATGTTTACAATAGTCACAAGCAAACCCCAACCCATAGGGCTGGGGAAATTTATATCTCAATCACCACCTCCAAATCCATCATCCCCTGAAAGGACCTGGGATACAACAATGGTGATTATATATCTGAAAGGACCAGTTTTGGATATACCTAACACTGAGAGGGGGGGTGAATCAGTGTTGGGGACTTTTTAAACCAATTCCAACTTTTATCCCTGTACCTCTAGACCTGTTAGGATCTTGATTCTCTTATTCTCTTTTCCCTGTCGCATGCAATAATAGAAAGCAGTAAAAAATGTGCACACGATATTTTTACAAGGTTCACTACTCAATAAGAGTAGCTACGTCCTTGTCATGCATGGGTATGACCACTCCATGGATTCTCCACTATAAAGTAAAATGTTGTTACAATGGAGTGGCTAGGAAAACAATCCTCTAGCCAGTGTGAGTCCCTACACTTTGGAGGGGGGTGGGAAACAATCCTCTTCCCTGGACTAATGAAAGCCAAGTCCAACTTGCAACCTCTAGATGGTTCTTTATACTGCCTATCGAGACAGTCTTCTTCTTTCTTCAAAAGGTTGGTTCTGCTCTTGATCTATTGTAGTGCTCTTCACTTGATTACTTGCAAATCAGTAGGCAAGAAATTCTCTTCTTTCTTTCTCTTCTTCTCTAGTGCAAAAACAAACTGCACTAGTTATTCTTCCTTCTTCCTCTTAGTGCAACAACTGACTGCACTAATCACCTTCTTTCTTTAGCTAGAATCACATACACCAATGTGATTATTCAAACACTGAAGATCTGCTCACAAAGCATCATCTGAATTAAACTGCCCTGAATAATTGCCAGCCTTCAGTTGGGCATACTCTGTTCTTCTTCTTCTCTTCCTTCTCTTCTCAATACCAACACCTGAGTGTATTGGTATACTGAATTCTTCCTGTGTGCAGATATGAGTTCAATTGCACGTCTAGTTCTTCTTCACTTCGCAAAGCACAAAGAGAGTGTTAAACACCGGTCCTGTGAGTGCGGTTCAACTTCTCTTTGTGAAACCGAATGGTTCACAGTTCTTTCTTCTTCACAAAGCTGCTTCGAGAGTGAAATGCACCTATCGAAGGCCTGCGGTACCCTAAAATTTTTCGCGCACCCTTCTAGGCGACTTGCGCATAAAATTCAAGCCTTGCGCGGAAAAACACCTTTTGGCGCGAAAAACCTTTTTCGCGCAACTCTTCTTTTTCACGCAAAACTTCCTATTTCGCGCAGCAGTTCCTTTTTCGTGCAGCACTTCTTCTTTTCGCGCAATACTCTATACTTCAATTTTTCCGCGCGTCAGAGCTCAGGATTTGTCTATGTGTCGAGACTCTACTAATGAAAGGGGTTCACCCCATATTTATAGGCATTTTTGAACCCGCGCGAAAAACACTAATCCGCGCGTAAAACCTCCTCCATGCGCGTAAAAACTCTTTTATGCAACTTCACATTTCGCGCCATGCTTCAATATTCCGCGCACCTCATGCCTTTGCCATCTTTCATCGTTCTAAGCATGAAGCACCAATTGCACGCAAAATTCCGCACCACGTTCCACATTGCGCGCAAACCCAATCTTTCCTGCAACATCAGATTTCGCGCACTGCTCCAATATTTCGCGCATTTTATGCCTTTGCCAATTTTTGATCTTCTGATCTCTAACCATCATTTGCGCGAAAACTTCATTCCTCAATTTCGCGCATCCCGCAGATTTTTTCGCGCAACCCGCTACTATTTCGCGCATCCCGCAGATATTGCGCGCACCACTTTATTTTTGCGCGAAACATGCCTAAATTTCCGCGCACTCCATTCCTTTGTCATTTTTCAATGTTCTGACCTTGAATAACTATTTTTCACGTATAAACCATATTCAATCTTATGCGCAACATCCATTGCCAAGCACATTTCTTCATCTCCCGATTTTCAGGCCCTAAAATTTGGAAAACACTGGAAAACGGCGCCACCTTAAACTGTGCTTTTCTACCATCCCCAGATTGTCTATTGCTTTTCAATTTTATCTCTTTACTGCTTCCCATAACCATTCTTCTACTCTTATCACGAATCCCACTATCGTGATATTTATCCTTTGATAGATCAGCTTAAGCATCGTCAAAGTTGCAATGGGAACTGAATCTTTCCTACCTTCCAGCAGCATCATTCCTTCCAATCAAAACATTATATGACTGGCATCATCATTTCTCCCCCTTTCCTTCATAAGGCTTGCATCACAAGTTCTCCTAACTCATGATTTGTGTGAAATACATACCAGCAAAGCATCGTCTGATTTAGATACAATGTGAAATGCCTGTCTACCTCAGAATGTCAAGCCCTTTCACATTTTCTCTTCTTCATAACCATCATTCTGCAAATCATATGATTCTATTCTTCAAGTAAGCTCTTGCATGGTTCACATGCAATCATAAATCATTGCATTGTCTTCTTCAAATCCTCATTCTTCTTCAACCATCCTTAGATAGATGATAATTCACCATTC
Organism: Viscum album; assembly: GCA_963277665.1. NCBI lineage: Eukaryota > Viridiplantae > Streptophyta > Magnoliopsida > Santalales > Viscaceae > Viscum > Viscum album. The sequence continues at coordinate 685,449,798 of OY728119.1, read as the reverse complement.
TGCTCCAATCATCCTCAAATGGATGATACTTCTCCATTCTTCATTGTTGTAAACAATGTGTCACCATTGACACATGTTCTTTGAACTTAGGATTAGCTCAACAATCGTCTGAATTTATCGTCTAAGATAATTTCTCAATTATGAAATCCAATGCTATGATTCCATAACAATTCTCCAGGAAACTTCACTTCAACCGATCTCCATTAACTTTGGAGTTCTTCTTCATATCCTTCTTCATTTTGACCAGCATTGACAACTGTTGACAACAAATACAATCTTCATATACAAAGTGGTCCCAACAATCTCCCCCTTTGTATTTTGTTGTCAATACATTAAAGTATCCTCAGATGAATGTGTCAATGTCAAAATGAGAATCTAATCTCTCTCCCTTTACTTCATTTTCTCTCCTAGACATTCATTTCATTTCTCTCCCCCTTATTGACAAGAAATACAAAGATCATGGTAGAGAGGGTATCATTCCGTACTTAAGCAATGTGCCATCAATCATTTCACTCTAAGTCTACTTGAGCAATGCTCGGTGTAGAAAACAAGACGATTTGATTTAGACAACAAAGTTGTCCATTACCCACATAATATGACACCTCATGAGATGAGAACTCATACACTTGTCTTCAAGGGTTTTTCACTTTCATTCCAGGCCGAAGATATTGAGTGTGAAAGACATAATCAACCTGAAATTCCTGCACTCACTTCAACAAATGGATCAAAAACATTCTTGTTCAATTGGCAGGATAAGTGGCCTTGGGGAACTTTCACTCTTCTTATGTCATTGATTATCTTTGTTACTCCCCCTTTATAAAAATATATTTATTTTGAGTAATCAAGGATGAGAGATTAAGAAACGACATACCTTTTCCAACAACATGATCTTCAGACAATATTCAGAGTAATTGAATTTTATACCAACAAATGTTGATATTGATTGATATAATGACTCTGATAGCTTCTTCGTGTGTCTCTCGCTCAAGGGAACATTTCTTATCATTGAATCTCATGATCTCCCCCTGAGATCTTGCTTCACCTTCAATTCCCTATATTATCATAACAAATACAATGCACAAGGATTTAAGGGAATAAGGTGGATCCTCCATGCTTCTTCAATGTGAGCAGGAAGGCTGAGATGATTTTCTCAACCAATATGCTCCATTTGCTCCACACCTCACACTTTCACATTTGATCTTCAATTTTGAATGTGGCTGTGTGGATCTCAACACATCTTCATGTGAAATATTTTGTTTCCTTTTTGCCTTAGCAATTGCCAGTGCTTCATCTTCAGCTCTTTGCAGATCTTTGGCAAGTTGCAACTGATTTGGCCATATGACTAGTAAGTCACTTGGAAGTGTGGCCTCAGTTCTGGATATTCCACATGGTTCCTTCGATGCTTTCAAGCTACCTTTCTTAGGCAACTTGTTTTCAATCAATCCCTTATGCTTCATCTGGATTGATTGTTTGTTTGAGTCCAGTCTGCTTCTATTCAGTTCCATGGCTTGTTCACAAAGATCCATGGTGTGTCCTTTATTTCCACAGTAGAAGCATGTTTTCTTGGTGGTCCTTCTGGATGCATCACCCTTCTTGGATTTAGACTCCAAGAACTTCTTTTCCTTTTTTAAAACCTTCTTGGGAGCATCTTAAACTTTCTTCTTGCTTCCCAAGGATTCCATTTTAGCCAGGTTCAATGATCTTCTCTTCTTTTTAGCTCTGTATACAGTTGGAGATTGACATGTATCTTTTTGACCACTTTTGCAATCATCCCAGATGTTGTCAAGTAATCCAAATCTATTTGCAGTAAACATATGTCTCTGGACCTGTGGATGTTGCTTCTTTTCTTCTGGCTTTCTCCCCCTTGAAATGTACTTTCTCTGTACTTTTACATTTAAGGGATTGTACCAACAATCCAGTGCACAATGCCCAAATCTATTGCAGCACCAGCATTGACCAACAAACCTTGACTTCTTGTCATCTTCTTGATAAGGTTGCTGAATCTTCTTCTTGGTATGTTGTGATTTATGTGGGGAAATATCTTCCACACTCTTTCCCCTAACTACCCTAGCCATGGTGGTAGGTTTCTTATCACTTTTCTTCATCCATACTTGTTTAGAAATTTTCTTCCAACCTGCACTTTTTGTAGAAACAATTTTCGAAACATTAGTACAAGTTGGTATGGATAGTACCTTCTTATCAACTGCTTGTGATAGATCAATGAGTGAATCCATGATCTTTTTATCACATGTTGGAGGTCTTTTGACAGTAGAATCTTCTAGAGAACATTGAGTTCCAACAGCTACAATTTCCTTCTTTTGTGGAGACTCAATATGTGTCTTCTCAGGATTGGTTAGTTCAGCTTCCAATTATAGACATCTCATATTGAGGATGACTTCCTGGTTGTCAATCATAGTCATCTTCTCTTCACAAGCCTTCTTTAATCTTTCAACTTCATATTCATGCATCTTTAATTTGTTTTGTAACAAAGAGTCAAGTTCATTGATCTTCTGGGAGTTATCTTCCAAATATAACTTCTTGACTTCATTGCCCCTTTTTAGCTCATCTTCTAGTGCATGGATCTTATCTTCCAGAGTCTTGTTGACTCCCTCCTTTTCTTCAACATCTTTGAGCCACTTTGAAGAACATTCTTCAAATCCCCTCTTTGTTGCTTCAAAGGCTCCAACCTGTCTGGAGAGCTTTAAATATTCGACAATTTTTTCTTGTAATCCTTTCTCCAAAACATCAGTTTCTTCTTCCAACTGAGTGATATTTTCTTGCATGCATTGAAATACCCCGCAAACCAGGGATGCACTCTTTTCAGAAATACCATGTAGAATAATTCTTAATCTATCAACTGATATTTCTTGAGATGTTGTAGATTGTTCATCACCACTTGTGCTAGCATTTTCATCATGAGGGTAATTTCCAAATGTACTAACACATACCTCTTGATCAGTTGAGGTAGTAACGTTTTCCATCTTCTTGGTGGGTACTTGATCCACCTTCTCATAACTTTCCAAGTCTGGTGTGTCGTCAACATCAGCCAAATATGGAGAACCAGATGCTTCCTCCTGTTTAGATATGAGGGAATTCTTCTTCAACTTTCTCTTCTCTTTCTTTTTCATGTTCATCATGGTCTTTGTAGATATATCTTTCTGCTCAGAGATAGCTGAATATTTACAAACACTGCTCTTCATTGATAACACAGGAAAGAATCTCAGGTCTTCAAAAGAGAATAACTTCACTATAGAGAATCCAATAGAGGTGAACCTATCGCTCTGATACCAATTGAAAGGACCAGTTTTGGATATACCTAACACTAAGAGGGGGGGTGAATCAGTGTTGGGGACTTTTTAAACCAATTCCAACTTTTATCCCTGTACCTCTAGACCTGTTAGGATCTTGATTCTCTTATTCTCTTTTCCCTGTCGCATGCAATAATAGAAAGCAGTAAAAAATGTGCACACGATATTTTTACAAGGTTCACTACTCAATAAGAGTAGCTACGTCCTTTCCATGCATGGGTATGACCACTGCATGGATTCTCCACTATAAAGTAAAATGTTGTTACAATGGAGTGGCTAGGAAAACAATCCTCTAGCCAGTGTGAGTCCCTACACTTTGGAGGGGGGTGGGAAACAATCCTCTTCCCTGGACTAATGAAAGCCAACTCCAACTTGCAGCCTCTAGCTGGTTCTTTATACTGCCTATCGAGACAGTATTCTTCTTTCTTCAAAAGGTTGGTTCTGCTCTTGATCTATTGTAGTGCTCTTCACTTGATTACTTGCAAATCAGTAGGCAAGAAATTCTCTTCTTTCTTTCTCTTCTTCTCTAGTGCAAAAACAAACTGCACTAGTTCTTCTTCCTTCTTCCTCTTAGTGCAACAACTAACTGCACTAATCACCTTCTTTCTTTAGCTAGAATCACATACACCAATGTGATTATTCAAACACTGAAGATCTGCTCACAAAGCATCATCTGAATTAAACTGCCCTGAATAATTGTCAGCCTTCAGTTGGGCATACTCTGTTCTTCTTCTTCTCTTCCTTCTCTTCTCAATACCAACACCTGAGTGTATTGGTATACTGAATTCTTCCTGTGTGAAGATATGAGTTCAATTGCACGTCTAGTTCTTCTTCACTTCTCAAAGCACAACGAGAGTGTTAAACACCAGTCGTGTGAGTGCGGTTCAACTTCTCTTTGTGAAACCGAATGGTTCACAGTTCTTTCTTCTTCACAAAGCTGCTTCGAGAGTGCAATGCACCTATAGAAGGCCTGCGGTACCCTAAAATTTTTCGCGCACCCTTCTAGGCGAATTGCGCATAAAATTCAAGCCTTGCGCGGAAAAACACCTTTTGGCGCGAAAAACCTTTTTCGCGTAACTCTTCTTTTTCGCGCAAAACTTCCTATTTCGCGCAGCAGTTCCTTTTTCGTGCAGCACTTCTTCTTTTCGCGCAATACTCTATACTTCAATTTTTCTGCGCGTCAGAGCTCAGGATTTGTCTATGTGTCGAGACTCTACTAATGAAAGGGGTTCACCCCATATTTATAGGCATTTTTGAACCCGCGCGAAAAACACTAATCCGCACGTAAAACCTCCTCCATGCGCGTAAAAACTCTTTTATGCAACTTCACATTTCGCGCCATGCTTCAATATTCCGCGCACCTCATGCCTTTGCCATCTTTCATCGTTCTAAGCATGAAGCACCAATTGCGCGCAAAATTCCGCACCACGTTCCACATTGCGCGCAAACCCAATCTTTCCTGCAACATCAGATTTCGCGCACTGCTCCAATATTTCGCGCATTTTATGCCTTTGCCAATTTTTGATCTTCTGATCTCTAACCATCATTTGCGCGAAAACTTCATTCCTCAATTTCGCGCATCCCGCAGATTTTTTCGCGCAACCCGCTACTATTTCGCGCATCCCGCAGATATTGCGTGCACCACTTTATTTTTGCGCGAAACATGCCTAAATTTCCACGCACTCCATTCCTTTGTCATTTTTCAATGTTCTGACCTTGAATAACTCTTTTTCACGTATAAACCATATTCAATCTTATGCGCAGCATCCATTGCCAAGCACATTTCTTCATCTCCCGATTTTCAGGCCCTAAAATTTGGAAAACACTGGAAAACGGCGCCACCTTAAACTGTGCTTTTCTGCCATCCCCAGATTGTCTATTGCTTTGCCATTTTATCTCTTTACTGCTTCCCATAACCATTCTTCTACTCTTATCACGAATCCCACTATCGTGATATTTATCCTTTGATAGATCAGCTTAAGCATCGTCAGAGTTGCAATGGGAACTGAATCTTTCCTACCTTCCAGCAGCATCATTTCTTCCAATCAAAACATTATATGACTGGAATCATCATTTCTCCCCCTTTCCTTCATAAGGCTTGCATCACAAGTTCTCCTAACTCATGATTTGTGTGAAATACATACCAGCAAAGCATCGTCTGATTTAGATACAATGTGAAATGCCTGTCTACCTCAGAATGTCAAGCCCTTCCACATTTTCTCTTCTTCATAACCATCATTCTGCAAATCATATGATTCTATTCTTCAAGTAAGCTCTTGCATGGTTCACATGAAATCATAAATCATTGCATTGTCTTCTTCAAATCCTCATTCTTCTTCAACCATCCTTAGATAGATGATAATTCACCATTCTACTCCAATCATCCTCAAATGGATGATACTTCTCCATTCTTCATTGTTGTAAACAATGTGTCACCATTGACACATGTTCTTTGAACTTAGGATTAGCTCAACAATCGTCTGAATTTATCATCTAAGAGAATTGCTCAATTATGAAATCCAATGCTATGATTCCATAACAATTCTCCAGGCAACTTCACTTCAACCGATCTCCATTAACTTTGGAGTTCTTCTTCATATCCTTCTTCATTTTGAACAACATTGACAACTGTTGACAACAAATACAATCTTCATATACAAAGTGGTCCCAATAATATCAACCCCATCCCATAGGGCTGGGGGAATTTTTATCATCATCACCACCACAGAAGGAATCAGTATTCTATGGGTAGGGAGTAAAATATCAATGGTCGGCATACCATGAGTTCCTCCCATCGCATGAAAAACTTCTATTGGTCGGTACTCATTCAGAAACCCTGACCAAATATTCCCTCAAGGTAACCATTCATAAACCAATAGGAGAGGAGATTACAGTGAAATTAATCTTGCCCCTCCAAATCCGCAAGACAAAACAGCTCAATAAATATAAGGGTTCAAGTATTTACCTAAATAAAAGCCTTGCAGAGCCATCTTTCTGTGTGTTAAGCAATGGTATACCCACCATTGATTGATATTCCATTGTAAAAATTTCCACTATGGTATAAATAAATCAAGATCCATATGTAGAGGATCACAATAAGGAATACATATCCTAGGAGGAGGGTGATTTGGACGCACCAAATGAGGGTACGCATACTCGAAATCAAAGAAGGATCCAGAATTTGGCACCACTGAATAATTAGTTTCTACCTCTTCAGTGAAACACCTCAAAATATAAAGGTAAATAAGCAACCATTTCTAGGTTTCCATCTTCATAAGTGCAATTTTGATAATATGAGAGTGAGATACGAGCTCTCTGATAGCTCAATGAGAAGCTACTCAGGGAAAATATTCCCACTGAGTATCATCTTTATCTAGAGGAAGATATTCCCCCTCCTATGGATGATCCTATAGCCAGAGAAGAATCTGTATATCAAATTGGATCTAAGTCTAGACAACCAATCCACATAAAAAAGGAATTTAGAAATGGTCAGGAATTCCCTCTACTATGGTGATAGCTTGTTCCTCTCTATGGTAACGCCTCGGTCATAGGATAGTTAGAGGATTAGTGATATATGAAAGTGGGACCAACTCATCAGCACCCACACGCTCCTTATGGATAGGAATCAAATCAGGTGGTAGTGCCTCTATATCTACTCACTACTATTGAATCCATGGTTACTCATATGGAATCCATGGAAACGAGACACACACTAGTGCGTCCAGAGAAGAATTCATACCCCTAATTGATATATCGTACCCCACCTCTACTCAATTTTCAAAATCCTACATTCTCCACCTTCAAAAATACAGGGGTCATGAGAAACATCTCACACACTTTTTGTCTCTATGTGGGTTGATGATGGGCCCTCGGGATCAACAGGAGGTGACCAAACTAAGGTGTTTCGTATAGGAATATATGGAGCCAACCTTCATCTGGAATAAAAATATACTTGTAGGGTCTATTACAAGATGGGAATACCTTATGCCTCAGTTCCTTTTCCAATTATGTTCAACACTTAGGAAGATAACAATCATCAACCTGACAAAATACAAGTAGCGTGAGAATGAGAGGGTGTCTGACTTCATAGAAAGGTGGAAGGGTCTGACCTATTCGCTCAGCATCCCTCTTTCGCAGGAGTAACTGCTGGAACTCTGTGCAACAAATCTCAAGGATGAGCTAAAGACACCCCTAATATCCACGAAATAACTAGGTGAATTCTTAGAATTTATTGAAATAGCACATAATATTAAAAAATCCATCCATATAACCCAATCCAAGTCTCAGCTCACACCTGCAGCATAGGGGAAAAAGTTAGGAAAGGAGGAAGCTATAGTTGTCACCCTCAAGCATGCAATGGTCCAAGAACCCAGGAAAGCTCTGAACCACCCAACACCCCCTACTAATTGACGACAAACACTGAATCACCCTTGTTCAGACGCATAAAGAAACCAGGTCTTCCCAGAATTCTAGGAGTTGATGAATAAGGTGTACTACTTCTAAAATGATCAAGTACCAATCTACCTCTTAGCATCCATGGATAACAACCTTCTCATTCTTACACAACTCAAGAATATCAAGGAAGTCAATCTCACCAACCATCCCAACTAATACCATTTCCATATAAGTTAAGTTCATAATATCCATAATTGTTTCATCTTTAAGGGCATCCTTCAAGGTATGATCAACTCTGGATAGGTGAAATTAGATGATTCTCCAAAAAAATGGCTTGCATAAACATATCCCAATCAGAGTAAGATGAAGGATGGTAGAAAAATCCTACCAAGAAATCATAGAATTTTGATAACTAGATAACTCATAAAATAGTTTATTGAGCCCATGGTACCGTCAAGGTGCAGTTTCATAGACTCGCAACAGATCCACCACCCAAAAAGAAGAAGAATGATGTACCTCCAAAGGGTAAGCATGGATACCAGAAGCAGGAATAAATAGAGGAGGAAGATTCATATTCTTCTCCAAAGTATGCTCTAACTCTCCCAAACTTCTTCCCTACAATATCTTCAGTATGGGCACCGCCCCCACCAAATGGAATTCTCATCAGGAAAAGAATCCATATTCAGTTATGTCAATATGTAACACTTGAATAACCCCTTCTCCAATGATGAGTATTCCCTTGAATATGGTTCTTACACATATAAAAGAATAATGTTAGGCTACATGCACCGAAGTAGAGGATATAGGGGACAGCTCAGATAGCCAAAGTCAGTATCCGATTCATATTCCTATAGAGGACTCATATGCAGCTGAGACTCATGAGAAAGTGATCTAGTAGGCTCAAAGAAGGCATGGAGGTTCCTCATATCCCTCTAGTTTTCTCCCAAACCTAGTTTTATTATATAAGAATTTAGTAGGGGTTTAACCAGATAAACCCAATTCACAGGAAAGCTCAGCAACATATGCCACTAACAGTGGATATGCCCTCGACCTTTGTACAGGCCCCAGGTCTATCAGCCTCAGTCGCTCCATCTTCTCAGCTGAATTCCTAGGAGTAACACCATACTGGGAGGTGGAAAACTATGGTGAAAAAGTATGATGTTCTAAAATAGATATTTATGGTCCCAGCCAAGCTCTCAATCCTTGATGTGCTTCGTCCTTTAAAAGAACTCTATGAGACACTTGATAAAGCCCTCCAAATCCCATGGTAAACTGTGACAAAATTCAATGTATCTAAGGTCTATAGAGCACAAAAATATCCTTAGGATTTCATTTCGCCATTTCATTCACTGACTAAGATCATGAAGAGGTCATCCAGGGACACATTAGACCCTTGTGCATCTCAGGAAAGCTCAATAATGTCGATGTCCAAAGTGTGTGATAGATAATGGATTCATGATAAATCTCATCCCATCCTAGACCCTCTGATGTTTGGGTTATAAAAAATATGACCTATCCCCTACAAAACTAACCATCAAGGGGTATGATAATAATGATAAAATTCCCCTCGAAAATATTAATCTAGAGACCCAATTTAGGGAGCTCACATCTAATGTTGAGTTCATGGTTATCCAACAAGACACCGCATACAATTTCTTTATTAGAAGGCCTTGGCTCTATATCCACTCGGTATTCCCATCAACATTCCATCAATGTTTTAAGTACCCCATCAATGGAAAGGTTGGAATACTCCATAGTGGTAATACCCCATTTGAAACTTGTGGAGTTGTATATGCTGAAGCATACTTCTAGAAGAAGGGAGGAAAACATCCAATAGTAGATGATGTTGTACAGGTTGTCACCCCCAATGGTTTGGGTACCGCCCCTATAAATCCCTAGAGCATGCTTGATGAGGAATAAGTTCTCCCCATAAACTTTATTGAAATAGTTGGCCCAGTCCTAGACATCTAACTCTCTCCTATCCTCATCAACAGTCACCCTCAGCATCTCTCTACCACAACCTAGATGATAGGAGATGATGAAATTTCTCCTGATGATCTCCCTCACCCTAATAGTGATAGATAGTCCCCCAAAGTTCCATCTTCACTCAAATTTGTCCCCATAGATTATGGAATAGAATAGGATGAGGATTATCTTATAAACACCTCTCCACCATTCAAGGAAGGTGTTTCCACCACCATAAATGAGTTTCGGAAGATAAACATGGGGATAAAAGAAGATCCACGACCTACTTTGATTAGCGTCTTCATGCCTCCCGAGGAGTAGGAAATGTAAATTGCATTCATGAAGTAGAACCGGTATGTGTTTACCTAGAACTATATGAAAATTCCTGGATTGAATCCAAATATAGCTACACAGAATCTTGAAATACCTGAAGATCATTTAGGCTTCAAGAAGGTAGACAGAAGAATGCATCCCTCCCATGCCACAAATATAGAGGTAGAGGTCCACAAGTTGATCAAATCCAACTTCATCCGAGAGGTGAAATACCAAAAATGGTTGTCCAAAATCATCTTCATCAAGAAAAATAATAGGAATATCAGTGTCTGCATTGATTTCAATGACCTTAATCGGCATTTCCAGAAGGATGATTTTCCATTACAAATCACGAAACTCTTTATTGACATAATTTTTGGCTTCCAAGACCTTTCCTTCAAGGATAGATACTCAGGGTAAAATCAGATGAAAACCGCCCCTGAGGATAAAGAGGACACCACCTTTAAGGAACTGCATGGGATATTCTCCGACTAGGTGATTCCTTACGGATTAAAGAATTTTGGCACCATATATCAGTGTGCCATGCATTGTATATTTAATTCGTTCTTGGGGAAGATAGTCGAGTGTTATGTAGATGAACTGGTTATCAAATCTCAATAGTGATGTGATGACTTCAAGGATATCCAAGCAGTCTTCAGCAAATTACAACAACATAGTCTGAAGATAAATCCACTGAAGTGTGCTTTTGGGGTAACATTAGGAAAGTTACATGGATTTGTGGTATGACATTATGGTGTTTAGGTTGAACTAGAGAAGACCAGTTATATCTTAGGAATTTTTCTCCCCCCCCCAAACCTTAAATAACTGAGGGGTCTTTAAAGGAACCTCACCTACATTTTTCAATTCATAGCCAACCTAGATGAAAAATACATCCCCTTCATGTGGATAATGAATAAGGGAGTCACCTACCAATGGGACAATGATTTCCAAAAATACTTTGAGAATATCAACCAGTATCTACTGCACCCACTGATTTGGATGCCTCTGGTGAAAGATAGGTTTCTCATCTTATATGTGGACACCATGGAACACTCACTAGGTTCCCTCCTCACTCAAAAGAATGATATGGGGAGTGAGAATAGTCTCCACTACCTCAGTCAGACTATGTTGGGTGTTGAGACAAGATATTATGATGTTGAAAATAAATGCCTTTCACTCATCTTAATAGTGAAAAAGTTGAGGTGCTACTTACAGCACCATGTGATCCACTTAGTCTCTCATATCGACCCACTCAAGTACATCCTTAGCTGCCCTATGTTTACTGGGTTTTTGGCTCAGTGGGCGGTCATCCTGAAGCAATAAGACATCTAGTTCGTAACCCAGATGTCAGTAAATTGGAAAGCCCTAATTGACTTCCTCATGACACATCTCACTCGAAAAAATTCACCAGAGGACACCGAACTCCCTGATGAAGAGGTTTTATATTCCCATGACACACCCCATACATGGGATATGTATTTTTATGGCGCATATCAATGTCAAATTGGCACAATAATGGAGATCCTGAAACTCAATTGGGTTGTCTTGAGGTTTATATTTTTCTCCCCAGATAAAGCAGTTCTGTCTTATTCTTTCTCACTATCTAAAGACTGCACAAACAACAAATTTGAGTACCAATCCTTCATCACTAGGTTGGAACTAGTGTTACAGTTTCACATAGCCTACCTGAACATCAAAGGGGATTTGGAGCTGGTGATAAAGCATATCAACAGTGAATATTCCATCAAAAAGGAAGAACTATTCCCTCCCAAAGGCTATTTCAAGGGACTGATGGTGGTATTCCCCTTTGAGATCACATTTCATTATATCCCCCGATCATAGAATGATCGTGCTGATGCACTAGACAATGCATTAGCCATCTTAGAATACCCTGAACAAGAGAAAGAAACCTTCCATGCAGCACATTGAAGAATGGTCTCATCAATCGTCATGTGTGATATTAAAGAAATCAATCAGATTAGTTCCTCCCCATAGAGTGATGAACCAGTGACCACCTCTGGATGGATGAAACCCATAATTAGCTATCTTTGGGATGGAACTCTCCCAAAAGATCAAGCTGGAAAGGAATAGATCTAGCACTGAGGGGAAAAATTCACCTTTTAATATTTTTCAAATGATCATAAAATCCTATACAAGCATGGATTTGATGGAATTATCCTCAGATGCATAGTAGAAAGATAAATTATCGCCATCATGGAAGAAGTCCATGTTGGCTTCTATGGTACCCACCCATCTGGAACCAGGTTTTCCCACCAGATCAGAAGGTTGGGGTATTTTTGGAAAACTATAATATAAGACTGTGTGGAATTCACTATAAAATTTCATGAATTACAAATTCATGAAAACTTTATCCATCATCCCTCGGAATTACTGTACACAGCTAAATAATCCTTTCTATTCACCATTTAGAGGATGGATGCTGTGGGGCCATATCCCCTGGCCACATCCAAGCAGTTCAAGTAAATTTTTATTGCTACTGAATTCTTCTCCAAATGGGATGAGGAGGTACCCCTCAAGGGAAGTCAGTATGAATAATATCATCAACTTCTTAAAGTCTCACATCATTACCAGGTTTAGAGTCCCTCACATGATATTGACAAACAATGGCACCAACTTCTGTTCTACATATTTGAATAAGTTATATGAGGATTATAACATCGAATCCAATCACTCATTGTGCTATCATATAGTGGAAAATGGATAGATAGAGGCCTTAAAAAATACTACGTTTAATATACTCCAGAAGATGGTGAACAAGGATAATAATTCCTGTTTGGAAAAACTCCTCCAAGATTTATGGGCCTACCACACCACTAAGCATACTGCTACACAAGAAACGCTATACTCATTGGTGTATGGGACTGAGGTGGTGCTTTCCATAGAGTTTCATTTTCCCTCACTCCAAATACCCATTTTTAGGAAACTCTCAGATGATGAAAAATCTCAAAAATTGTTGGATGAGTTATAGTGGCTAGATGAGAAGAGGTTGGGCACCCTGCGCAACTTGAAAATTCACCAGAACTAGATAGAACGGGCCTTCAATAAAAATGTTCTCCTATGTTCATTCCTCCAAGGATAATTGGTGCTATCTCTTAGAACCCTGATGATACTAGGGAAGAAGTCCCCAAAGTTGGAACCCAAGTGGGAGGGACTCTATGTCATATATAAGGCCTATCATAATGGAGCATATTTGCTGGTCACCATGGATGGGGAGCATGTCACACCACCCACCAATACGAGATTTCTCATGAAATAATTTGCATAATCATCAGAAATAGGGAATCCGCATTGGTGTAAGTCCAATGTTCTTCCTTGAAACATGACATTAAACTGCATGGAATGTCTCACACATGACAATAAACTATGAAGATAAGTCCTCATTGTATGACGTTAAACAACACAGCCTCTCTAGAACTATGTACGTCTTGATTCCCATCCTAATGGGATATGTAGGGACACATTGATCTTAGGTCTGGGTCTATCCACCATACGACATAAAATACTCCCATACTATCCTCCATGCCTCTGAATATTGGGAGGGGTCTTTATCATTCTTTGTTTCTCGCATCGATCATAGCTCACGCGGGCTTAGGAATTTTGATTAGGGTTTCCCCACACAAAATAGGGTGTGAAGGCTTAGTATAAACCCACTATCATCCTAAATATGTAGAGATAAAGGGGATTCTATGAGTCCTCACTGCATGAAATTAAATGACACTATCTATTTCCCCTACACAACCTGAAATTGTATGCTCCTATGGACCTCGTCTAATAGGAACACCATCCTTGGTGTCGGTCTCCTACCACACCAGCATTTCAAGAACTGTGTGAGGCATGATTATTATTATCAATGAGATATGTAGTGGTGACCAAATCCCTATTTCTATTCCCATCCATATGATTATCTTCCTTTCACATCTGGTGATCCAATTTTCTTACTACGTGACATAAAACTGCACGGACTCATAGAATCCATCCCATTCATGTTGGGTGACCATATTCCTCCCAACATGACGTTAAAATACATGAAATATCAAGAAATACATCTAGATTAATTCCCATCCTCATGGGATACATAGGAAAGCTCGATCATTTTGCCTCGGGTTCAGCCCTAGGCCCCTTTGACCTTTCTTGTCCCCTTGTCCTAAGTCCCCTTTAGGGATGTATGGCATAGTGTGGGTCTCTTTGGATGCTATTCACATCAGTTCTACATTCTTCCTCCTTGTATGATGTTAAATTTCATATAATATCAAGAACTATGTGTGTCTTGATTCTTTCCCTCATGGGATATGTAGGAATGTCCGGATAATTTGTCTTTGGGTCTAGCCCCATGCACCACAAATCATTCCATATCCTTTTTTGTCCTCTTGGCATGTGTCCTCTCAAGAAATTCACATGGTGTGGTGTGGACCTCTTGTATCCTTATTCACATCGGGTATATTCTACCACGCCATGCATGTTCTTCTTTGAGAGATTATCCTTCTAGTGTCCTAGTCATAAGTCAACAAACTGCATCGCAACTTACATCCTCACCGTATGATTTTAAACTGCATGGTCCTCTAAGAACTATGTAGAATTTGATTCCCAACCAGCTGGTATATGTATAAAAACCCCCAAAGTTCAATCCCAATACTTAATGGACCTCATAAATTCCTATTCATTCACATAGGTCTTCCCTCTTTCTTACCACATGATGTTAAATTGAATAAGTCCTCACCCTAAGATGTTAAACTGCATGGAAACATGTCCCACTACATGATGATAAATTGTGAAATCCATCATCCATCACCCCTCCTTATCAAAGGACCGTAATATCCTTACCATGTTCAACCAAATAATAGAGTTCTTTCGTCATCTTTTTAAGGACCTCAACCCATTCCCCACACTTCATGTCTCAAGCATCTCGGGTCATCATAAACCTTTTACTACCCCTGAAGAGGAAAATATATTTCTCTGCTTGGCCGTGCTATTGATATGAGGGCTCAGACCCAAAAACCGGAGATATCTTGGCCTAGTGTAAAGGTATTTCTGATTCTTGTGAGCCTAACATCTCTAAGGTGGAAACCAGCACCCCATTGTGTTATAGGTTACCACTATAATGATCATCCCATATCCTCACTCAGGACATAGGTACCTTGAGTTGGAAACATGGTCATTTTATGCATGAATTGGTGTATGGTTTGTGTTTTTTGTCAATCCTCAATGAAAGTTCAGAATGTGTGCCAGTAAAGTGATCATACAATTCAAGCAGACAACAGTATTGAAGGTGGTGTTGTTCTCCAGTGTTTGCCAAATTTTTGGACCTGAAAATCGGAAAATGAATACATAGGTTGTTTGCAATAGGAGGTGCGCACAAAAAGGAAGTGGTGTGCGAAATAAGGGAGGTGTGCGCGAAAAATAGTGGCGTGCATGGAAAATAGTGGCGTGCGTGAAAAACAGTGGCGTGCATGAAAAAAACTGTTACGTGCGCGAAAAATAGCATGGTGCATGAAATAGTGTAGAGAGTTTTTTCACGCAAGAGTTGGTTTGGAATTAGAACGTCAGAAAATGGCAAAGGCATGGTCCGCGCGAAAAACATGGAGTTGTACACAAAAAATGGTACCTGCGTGAAATATTACGTGCCAAATGAGAGGTTTTTTGTGCCATAGGGGGTTTTGTGCGCAGGGGTCTAAGACACCTATAAATAAGAGGTGACCCCCCTAATTCCATACGGTTGAAGACTTATAGAAGATCTGAGGTCTGATGTGCGTAAAAGGTTCGCGTAAATGGTGTTGCGTGAAAAAGTTCGAGTTACGTGAAAATAGTTTAGCTGTGTGAAAATGCAGACATTGCGCGAAAAAAATTGAGGTTGCGTGAAAAAAACTTTGATCTGTGCGAAAAAGGACAAGCTGCAGAAAAAAGGTGTGGCACATAAATATGCGCGTAAAGGAGGTTGTTGCGTGAAATATTTTCCGCGCAAAAATCAAGTATTTCATGCCAGTCAGATATTTCCTGCAAAGGGTGGGATTTGTGTGAAATCATCAGTATAACATGTTTGTGCATTTCTGATTATCCAGTTCAGTGGTTCAGTGCATTCAAGTGCATCATTTCTGGACTTCGATGCAAGCAGGGTCTCATGCTAAGTAGAGGCAAAGACTTCAATGAAAATCTATTGAAGAGACCTTCACATCTATAAACTGATTGGGACTTCACCAAAGGCAGTGAGCCTGGGGGAGTCAACGGGAGTGACCAAGGGACGTAGTGGGATATCCCTGAACAGTTGTAAAGGCAGTGAGCCTAGGACAGAGTGACTATTCCCAAACCTTTGTAATCCACAACTAGTGAAGAATAGTGGAATTTGGTACAACTGACAACCTGTCGGCGTATGCTCCTTGGACGTAGCCCTTAGTGGTGAACCAAGTAAAAAAGTGATGTGTCATCTCTTTTCATGTGAATGTTTGACTACTTCTCATATTCATCATACTGGTTAAACTAGTTCCTACCAACGTGGGAACAAGATCCATCGATTTAAAAGAAAAAGTTGACACCCTGATTCAACCCTCTCTTCTCAAGGTGTCCTGGGGTCCTACAAGTGGTATCAGAGTGAGGTTTCTGGTTTTTGATCTGTACTTTTTCGTCATAGAGAATTTTGTCAATAATAGGGGAATCCCTCTCTTAGATGGAAATAATTTTCAGATTTGGAAGAACATAATGAGATCTCATTTAAGATTTCTAGGAATGGAGGTCCCCTTTTCTACTGTACAAGGAATACATGTTACTGATCCAACAGGTCTTGCTATGATTGATACGGACAGAAAAGTTCTTGATGCAGATGCTAAAGCTCAGAATGCTATCATTGTGGCTCTTTCGGATCAGATCTATCTAAAGGTGATGAGTTGCACCTCAACAAAGTCTATATGGGATAAACTTGAAAATATATATGAAGGAGATAACAAAGTGAAGGAGACAAAACTTCAAGTCCTGCATAATAGGTTTGATGATCTAAAGATGCATCCTGATGGGAATGTAGATTCTTTTTTCAATCGAATCACTAAAGTAGTGGGAGAAATTCGAGGGCTTGGAGAGGAAATCAAACACATTAATATCATAAATAAAATCTTGTGAATACTTCCTCTTATGTACAATGAAAATTTGTTAGCCCTTCAAGAAAGATATATATCTAAACTATCTCTGGATGATCTTCTAAGTAGTCTAGTGGTATATGAGATGAGAGTCAAACCTGAAGAAGCTATGACTCAAGCTAGCAAGGAAATGGCATTCCAAGCCATGGAAAAACTGAAAATTTCAGAAGATAGTGGGGGTGAAGATGATGAGGAAAAATAAATTATTTCTCTCATCACCAATAAGCTGAAGAATGGAAAAGGTAAATTTAAAGGTAAGCTACCTCTGGCTTGTTTTCGTTGTGGAGAGTTGGGCACATTACCTCTCAGTTCCAAAGAAAGTTTGATGATAATGAGAGCGAAGAAAAAGACATCGATAAGCCTCGAAAAAGATTTTTCAAAGAGGTAGACTTAAAATCTAGAAAGAAAATACAAAATAAGAGTTTTTTCTGTGAATAGAATGATGATAATATTGAATTTTGTGAAGAATAAGAACCAGAATTTAAAATAGGAAACCATGCTTCCATGATGGCTATCATTGAAAAGTTAGAACCCTCGATCAATAAAGGCAGAGATAATCAGATTAATCCTAGTGGTGATCCAAAGATTCAAATTAAGGATTAATTTTACAAGCTTGAGAACAAATGTAAGATATTCCATAAGTGTAATGAAATGGTGGAAGAATCATCAGAATATGTTGATGAGCTAGAAGCAGAAATTGAACGACTAGAAGAACTAGTGAGAGTTCAGTCTTCAATCCTTGAAAGCACAGATGATGTTGCAGAACTAAATATTATAATTAAAGAAAAATAAAAGGTCATAAATGATATTTCATCCAGACTGGAAGAGAATTCCAAGACTGTTGAGGGTCTTGAGGAAGAATTTGTTACTCTTATAAGTAAAATTGAATGTCAATCAGCCACAAATAAGGGAAAGAAGAAAATTCATTTTAGAATATTCTCATATGAAGAATTACTGGAAAGAGCCAAGTGTGGTTCAGATGGAGTTGTAAAAATATTAAGTGATCAAAGACCCTCTTGCATGGGAAAGAGTGGAATTGGATGTGAAGATGAGACATAAACTGCTGGAAGTGAAGAGATCCAAAAGAAAGACAAGATGAAAGTTGGACATGTTGAAACATTTCCTGAAGTGATGAAAAAGAAACCCTCCATCCAAACTAAAATAAGAACTAAAAATTATCCTCAAACTTTCAGAAATGACAGGAAATCCAACTATTCTCTCAAGGAAGAAGGAATGAGGATAAATTCAAGTGAGAAGACATTTCCTCTCATAAAGTGTCAGTTATGCGGCTATTTGGGACATATGATGTCATATTGCGAAGAGGCAAGGTGCTACTTGAATGGGGAAGATATGGGGCATCAACAAAGGATACTGACTTCATATCATCTATCTTATAGAATTACTAATTTCTATGGATATTGTTTTCATTGTTCTAACTTTGGCCATAAAGCTATGTTTTGTAGACATAGATTCGATAGGAGAGATTCATACAACTCTCAGAGACGGGTCAATATTTACCCTCCTGATGGTATTGATCTCACAAACACATTTTCTCATCTGGAAGAAGATTATGGGTATAATGAATCTGATTATGTGGAATAAATAATTATAAGGCCATCAATATCTTATACTCAATCCAATATATCTTGGAACGAAAAGAAGAAGATTGAGAAATCCAATCTTGTAGAAGTAGACTTTAAAACTACAAAGAGCAGCAACACCTGGATTCTTGATAGTGGATGATCTTCATATATGACAGAAAATGCTGACCTTTTGAAGAACATTAAAAATAAAGTTGATGGAACTATGAGGTTTGTTAATGATGGTGCTTTGAAGATTAAAGGCAATGGTAATACTGCTCTCTCTAATGGAGAGATGAAGAAGACTGAAGTTCTTTATGTGGACGGTCTATGCCACAATCTCCTCAATGTGAGTAAACTCTGTGAATCAGGGCTCATAGTAACTTTCAATCAAAAATGTTTCACTATAAAGGGAAAAACAAGGAATTCTATTATCAAAGGTTGTAGAACAGATTGAAACTTATATCAGGTTGATAGCAAAGTAAACTCTTTCTATTTTTCTATTGAAGAAGAAGACAACCTCTGGCATTGAAGGCTGGGGCACATTAACCAACAAGACATGGAAAATATATCTAAGATGAAGATTGTCATGGATATCCCCATTCTGAAATGTGAACGGTAAAATACATGTGATGCTTGCATACGGGGGAAGCTGGTCTATAATTCATATCGACCAAAGAAGAAAAGGGCATCACACCTTCTTGATCTCATCCATACAGATGTATGTGTCCCGATAAATGTTGATGGAACTCATGGAGAGAGACACTTCATTCTTTTCATTGATGATTATAGTAGAATGGATTCTGTAAGGGTTATTCACAGGAAGTTACAAGTACTTGATTGCATGAAAACCTATCACCAGATTGCCAAGAATGATACCAGACGGACAATAAAAGTCCTGTGATCTGATAATGGAGGGGAATACACATCCATTGAGTTTGATAATTACCTAGAAAAACATGGAATACAACATGAGGTAGCTTTTTTGAGAACTCCATATCAAAATGGATTTGTTGAGCACCAGAATCGACATGTCAACAATATGGCCAGGACTATGTTGATTGAGAGTTGTATCTCTCACCATTACTGGAAAGAAGTAGTTGAAGCTGCAGTGCACATTCAGAATTGAACAGGGATTTATATGGGAGAAACGAAGACACCATATGAATTTTGGCATGGAAGGAAGCCTTCGTTGAAATAATTTTGTGTTTTTGGAAGAAAATGTTTCATCCGAAATAAAGAAGGAAATCAAGGGAAGTTTGGTGACAATGCTGATGAAGGAATTTTTCTTGGGTATCCAATGAACAGAAAATCCTACAAGTTTTTCAGTAAATGCTTAGGAAGGACTGTGGAGAGCAGTGATGTTAATATCATTTAAGAGAAAAACAAAAATTCTTCAAGGATTTCATATGCTGATGTGATAGAAAGTGAGGAATAAAGTGAACGTGGAGAAAATAAAAATACAAAAATAGAGGAAGATGTACAAAACACTCAGCAGTCACATCATGATGTTGACTCAGAAGAAGAGTCTGAAGAAGAAACCTTGGCTGGTGAGAATGAAACTGAACCACACAGGAGAAATTGAAGAGCTGAGATTGATCCATCTAACATAATTGGGGATAGAAGTGCACCCACACAAACAAGGAGGATGAGTAATAACACACAATCTTCATTTCTGTCAGTTGTGGAGCCATCCTCATTTGAAGAAGTGGCAAAGGATGAATCTTGGGTGAAATCCATGAAAGTAGAGTTAGATCAGATTGACAAGAACCAGACATGGGATCTTGTCCAGAGACCTGAAGGTCACAATGTGATTAGTACAAAATGGATCTTCAAGAACAAGTTTTATGAACATGGAAGTGTTATCAGAAACAAGGCATGACTGGTATATAAAGGATACTCCCAAATTAATGTTGTTGATGTTGAAGAAACCTTTGCTCCAGTGGCTACACTAGAGTCAATCAAGCTTTTACTTTCCATGGCACTCTAAATAGGATATAAAGTATATCAAATAGATGTCAGGATAGCATTCTTGAATGGTTTACTGGAAGAATAAGTATACATTGAACAACCAGTGGGTTTTCTTCTTGGTACTGATGAAAAGAAGGTATGAAAACTAAAGAAGGATCTATATGGTTTGAATCAGGCTCCATGAGCATGGTATTCCCGACTGGACTCTTATCTCAGGAAGCTGTAATTCAAAAGAGGAGGAGTAGATCACAATCTATATGTGAAGAATTCTCCAAAAGATCGGTAAATGGTTCTAGTCTATGTTGATGACATTATTTTTGGTGGTAGCAGATAGTAATCAATGGATGAATTCTCCAATCACATGAAATCAAAATTTGAAATATTTATGATTGGGGAGATCACATATTTCTTGGGGCTGCAAGTGATTAAAAAGAAGGATTACACTTTCATTTCTCAGGAAAAGTATGCAAGAGAGCTACTGAAGAAGCTTAATATGCATGACTCCAAACCAATTTCAACTCCGATTGCGGTTGGAACCAAACTTGGAAAGCATGAGGATGGGACCTCTGTAGATACCACCATGTACAGGAGGATAATTTGGATCATACTGTACTTGAAAGTGACACGGCCGGATATTATCTTTTCCCCATGTCTAGTGGCCCTCTTTCAGAGTAATCCAAAGGAGGAACATATGGAAGCTGTAAAAAGAATAATGAGATATATTCAATGTACTTACAATTGTGGATTATACTTTGTTGTAGGAAGGTACAGTGAATTATCATCATTTTATGATGCTGACTGGGCTGGCGATGTAGTGGACAGAAATTCCACCAGTGGTGGAGCAATCTATATTGGGGAGAAATGTGTTGGCTGGTTGAGCAAGAAACAAGAAATTACTTCTCTTAGTACTGCTGAAGTTGATTATATATCCTCCACAAATTCATGCACTCAACTGCTATGGATGAAGCAACAACTAATAGATATTGGTGATGAGGTGAAGTAACCAATAGTGATTTATTGTGATAACAAGAGCGCAATTGATATTACTAAGAATCTGGTTCAGCATTCTCATACAAAACATATTGAAATCAGGTATCACTTTATCAAAGAGAAAGTTGAGTAAGGCGTGATTAGAATGGATCATTTAGGAACTGATGATAAAGTGGTTGATATCTTGACAAAACCACTGTCAGCAGCTGTGTTTGAGAGGCATCAGTTTAACCTCAGTGTTAAGCCACCTCATAGTGCATAAGGAGGTTACGAAATACCCCTCTCCCCGGTTATGTTAACTATTTTTAATCTTTTTCTAGATATGATGTAGGTTTTTGGGGTAGATACTATCCAGGGTTGTATTGAAGGTTTATGGGGTAGATACTATCCAGGGGGTGTATTGAGATGTTCAATGAGTAAATACCGATCTTTGGGTTTATTTCCAATGGGGGAGAAGAAATAAATTCAGGACATGTTTGGTGTCATGATGAGATTTCCGTGGTAGGATAAGAAGGAATACATTGGACATGTAATGATTTTGGGAAAATTTAAGGTAATTTCTTGGCTGTCATTGAAAATTCCAAAACACGGGATCCCAATTCACGCTTCCCCTCTTGTTTTCTACACCGGTCATTACTCACATAGACTTAGAGTGTTGGCTGAGTTGATTCTTGCATTTTTTTTGTTTGCATATGTCTGGTACTCTATTGAATTTATTTACTGATTGCTAACAAACCCAAATGGGGAGATTTTTGGAACCATGGTCTTTATATTCATGAATTGGAGTATGGTTTTTGTTTTTTGTCAATCCTCAATGAAAGTTCAGAATGTGTGCCAGTAAAGTGATCATACAGTTCAAGCAGACAACAGTATTGAATGTGGCGCTATTCTCCAGTGTTTGCCAAATTTTTGGACCTAAAAATAGGAAAATGAAGACATAGGTTGTTGGAAAGAGGAGGTGTATGAAAAAAGGAAGTGGTGCGTGAAATAAGGGATGCATACGCGAAAAATAGTATCATGCGCGAAAAATAGCACCGTGCGTGAAAAATAGTGGCGTGTGCGAAAAAAACTGCGGCGTGCATGAAAAACAGCATGGTGCACAAAATAGTGGAGAGATTTTTTTCACCCAAGAGGTGTTTTGGAATCAGAACATCAGAAAATGGAAAAGTCATGGGCATCTCAAAAAACATGGATTTGTGTGCGAAAAATGGTACCTGTGTGAAATATTACAGTCCAAATGAGAGGTTTTTTACGCCATAGGGGTTTTGCGCGAGGGGTCTAAGACGCCTATAAATAAGAGGTGATCCCCCTTATTCCATACAGTTGAAGACTTAGAGAAGATCCGAAGTCTAATGTGCGTAAAAGGTTCGTGTAAAGGGTGTTGCGTGAAAAAGTTCGAGTTACGCGAAAAGAGTTCAGCTGCACAAAAACCCAGACATTGCGCGAAAAATTTGAGGTTGCACGAAAAAACTCTGATCAATGAAAAAAAGGACAAGCTACAGGAAAAAAGGTGTGGCGCGTAAATCTTCTCATAAGGGAGGTTGTTGTGTGAAATATTTTACATGCGAAGATCAAGTATTTCACGCCAAAGTCATATATTTCGCGCAAAGGGTGGGAGTTGCGCAAAATCTTCAGTATAACCTATTTACACATTTCTGATGATCCGATTCAGTGGTTCAGTTCATTCAAGTGCATCATTTCCAGACTTCAATGCAATCAGAGTCTCATGCTTAGTAGAGGCAAAGACTTCAATGCAAATCTATTGAAGATACCTTCACGTCTATAAACTGACTGGGACTTCACCAAAGGCAGTGAGCCAGGGGGAGTCAATGGGAGTGACCCGAGGGACATATTGGTCTATCCCTGAACAGTTGTAAAGGTAGTGAGCCTGGGATAGAGTGACTGTTCCCGAACCGTTATAATCCACAACTAGTGAAGAATAGTGGAATTTGGTACGACTGACAACCTGTTGGCGTATGTTCTTTGGACGTAGCCCTTAGTGGTGAACCAAGTAAAAAAATTGTGTCATCTCTTTGCATGTGAATGTTTGAATACTTCTCATATCCATCATATAGGATAACTAGTTCCTACCAATATGGGAACAAGATCCATTGGTTTAAAATAAAAATTTGACACCCTGATTCACCCCTCCCCTCTCAGGGTGTCCTGGTATAAAAGTCCTCTTAATCCTTGTGAGCCTCAACGACACTGTGGTAGAACCCGACACCCTAATAGTATTAAGGGACATACCTAGTATATCTATCCCATTTCATATATCTCAGATAAAAATTATGGATTTTTACTTACATCACCCACATTACAACTATCCAGGTAGGCCTAGATTCCCTAATATTTCACCCTTAATCATTTTCACCTCAAGAATATTGCATAGCCCTTGGAAAAGAGTGGAGATCATCTTTTCTTATACATGTTATTGATTCATAATGGATTAACCTTCCAACTAAAGACATCTCATCCCTATAAGAAAAGTAACTCCAATCCTCGTGAGCCCCAGTAACACCACGATAGAACTCAACACCCCATAGTGTTTTGAGTCACCCCTAGTTTTCAAGCCTCATATTCCATAAAAGTCCTGGCAGTAAGACTTTAAAGTACATGGCACACCAAAATTCAAGGCAGTAAGACTTTAAACTATATGTAATCACAATGGTCTGAGCTAAAAGACCCTAAACTAAAGAAATAGATGGTCCAATAAAAAAGAACCTAAATTAAAGAATGTGATAGTTGTTATGAGGCTTTTTATATGGGCCTATCATGCTCAATATTCTCTCCATAGATATTCAAAGAACCCATTATTCAGGACACATCTTCTTCCCTAATGATCTTCTTTCACATCAAACATTTACACTCATATATCACAATGAAATAAATGGAAATATACAAGGATTATTAATTAAATGGAACCACAAAGTATTATAAAAATAAGAGGATTATATAGTAAGACAAGATCATCCATTTATGGTAGGGAAAAGGGGGATAAAGATCCACATTTTAGAGTCTCTCCAAAAACCTCAACTAAGAGATGGGGTGTAGTACAACAATGTGGAATTCATTACAAGGAAGCTAAATTACAGCAAAATATGATCAAAACTTCTAGCAATATCAATAAGGGTTTGGCGGGATGCATCAATTGAGAGATGTAGTTTCACTCTCCCCGCTTCTTCCACCTCTTATGTAGGAAAAATAACTTCGACTAGAGTATCCAACTCCTCAAACCTCCTTATAGTAGTGGTCAATGAGGTTGATGATGTCGAGAGATTAGACTTTAGCTTAGCAATCATATCTTTGTACCTCCATATTTGTGTCATCCAAACATCCATTTAAGCTTTCAATTCAGATGATAGTTGAAGAACCTTCTCTAGGTACTCTATTTCCTCTTCTATTTTTTGGTGAGGGAGTCCTCGTTCACAAAATTATGTAGGATCCTCTCCTATCTAGCCAAGTCCATTCGGGATAGGATGATCTGTTGTATAATTTCGAATAGTGGTTGTCGATCAAAACCTCATTCCCCTAGCTCATGGAATAATTGGAAAAGACCCTCCCCTTGATGATGGAAGGCTCCCATAGGGGTCTCATTAATTAAGGCCTAGATGTACTCCCATAAAAGCCTACACTGTGACCAAGCCTCAACAGCTAAAGAAGTAGGTATGGAAGAATGATCGCCGACTAAGAAAATCAATGATGAAATATGAGAGGAGGATCAAAACATCCCACTTTCAAAAGGTGAATCGTCTGTAGTGCTCATGAGAGAATTGAGTTCCTTAATAGAATATGGTCCATTATCTGAACAATTTTCATCAGAACGAGGAAGCTTCCTAGACACCTCACCCATATATTTAATCAGGTTCATCGATACTACAGATAGAGGAATCGGTAATGCGATAGGTCTATTCACATGACAGACCATCTGTCCCAACACACCATCGGGATAAGCCATCATCCAAGCCTAGGCACAATTCTGGGTGAGGTAGGCAGGATCATCAACAGATGGATATATAATCATAGCCCTGGTGTCTTCATGAGATAGAATCTTTCAAAATTGGTGGATGATTCTAGGATTTCATTCCCTATAGACACTGGACAAGGGAATGGGGAAACCCTTTGCACATAGCCAAATTATCGAGCAAATCAATGTGGTGATTGCATTTCACAGATAACAAGTCCATCCACCATGGTTGCAAGGACCCCATCCCAAAGAAAGACCATATAAGATCTCTCATCAAGATATACATTTCCATTATTGATGATTGAACCAGCCGGTATACGTGAAATAGAAAATTCAAAACTATCAAACTGGCACAGCCCGCCTTTGACCTCAGTAGGGGTTATGGACATAGGCCCAACTCCAAAGACGTACAATAGTCTGGGGTAGGATATGGGATCCAGAATCTGGGAAGTATTTTAGTAATCATAGTAATTAAAGTGGTCCTCTATCCAACCAAATAGTAATTGAAGAGGACAACCAATTCTGTAGGGAGTGTTGCATTTCTGGATATGGCCCAACAACTAGTAAAGGTGAGCAAGGACTGGTACCACAAAATTGAGGTGTCACCCCTCTATGAGTCATGCATCTATCACCAGGGTTATAATGTTAATGTTTTAGCACACATCTATAGTTGGGAAGATCCATCCTTTTAGAATCATAGAAAGAAAACCTGCAAGCCTGTGGTCTGGAGAAACCTCTATGTTCACTTGATAGGCCCATGAAGTAAAGTCCCCAGTTTCTAGAATGGACCAATATAAGCCAAAATAATCTTCAACCTGGTAGGAGGGTAACCGATGAGGGAGGATAAAACTTAGTTTATCCCCATTACAACACATGAATATTTTGATCCAGTCAGTGAAGGAAAAGATCAAGCACACTATCAGATCTCTTCCCAATTCTTTTCTTTCAAAGACGAGCATCTATTTTGCTAAAGTTGATGTCTGTAGGGGATCATCACAAATATTTTAAATAGGGAGAAACCCATCATACATCTCTCTGAGAGGAGGAATAACACCCAACTGATAGATATCCCATAAGTATATTACCACTTCGCCAGGGGGGAGATGGAATGCATTGGTCTCAGGGCACCAATAGCTGATTATTTCTTAGTGGAGTTCAGAATGGTGTTAGATGATTAATTGAGATATCCACATGTATTCATGAAGATAAACCCTATATAAATCATCATTGAATTCCATAAATCTCTATTGTTCCCAGAATGGCCATGTCCATTCATCGTAGAAATTATCATTGGGTTGAAGGTCCCACTTTGAATACCACCTATCACCAAGAACATTTAGGTAAGAGGAAAATATACTTGAATAGATCTGGGTGATAGGCTATTGAATGAGATCACATCCATCCAGAATCAAAGGGAGTTCACCAGTAGATAAGAAAAACCCTAAGGTTGGGTAGTTTCTAGCTAGTCATCCTTAGTAATCATCTTCTAAACACAGTCAGTGGAACTGAATACCCAACAAGATGGCAGGTTGAAGCTCAAGAAGTGAATAGATACATCATCCATTAGACCAAACTCATATAATGGAATCCATTCAGATAATGGATAATCCTAGAGGCCAGGAAAAAGAAACTTCCTCGAATTATCGATATTAGAATGCACACAATATTGAGGGTCGGCATTGCAATTCCTGACAACCAGGACCCTGTGATTATCTTCAACTGAGGAACCTTGATGGTATCGGGAATCCATCTGAAAAAATAAGTAATTGGGACATGTAATACGAAACAATATAAAGTCTTTATATAATTGAAGGCATGAAAGTGTCCCAGTGGTATCATGTCCATCGTATGACTCATCCAATGGTTTGAGAACTACATTGAGGAGGTCGTGAACCACCTGGACTTCAGAGTACTCACGGGGTGAATAACCCCTATGAGGTCCCAATAGCATCACATGACATCCTTGAAGGTTCATAATTGCATCACTTGGACATGGTCACATGAAACAATCAAGAGGCCAAGCTAGAGGAACCCACAGAGTCCTCATGACAGCCACCTAAGTCTGAGAAATTACTGAAGTTTACTCTGCAGATGAGATGGATGAGTGTCAAAGTAGGAAGCATTCTTGCACAAGAGAAAGGCTCACAGTCAAGACTCATGATGGAGACTTACGGACAGGGCTCATAATCAGGGTTTTTCATAAATGATTGCAACAGGGAGTAGGGGGAGCACTCTCAAGAAGAAGGCGACTATTGGAATTCAATTCCCCCCTCCCTATATATAGGTGGCTCGTGAAATACCAAAGGTTTCCTAGTGAACCAAAAATTATATGAAATCACCATTTCACAACACTGCTAATGAATCTAGCAAGCATCTAGTTGTCCTAAGGACCGAGCCCTTGTCCCCTTAGAAATCTCTCATAGGGGGGGATTTGTAGATTCCCTCCAAATAAGTACCAGTAAAAAATCACAAAGAAAAAAATACCAGAATAGGGGTATTATCTTTCCCATAAAATCAAGGGAGAAGAGGATGGTCAAAGACTTTTGGATCCCCTAAAAGGCTCGCGATCTCATGACCACCTCAAGTTCATGGGAATTCTCCATACATAGAACTTAGCCCATGCTAAGCCCCGAAAAACCCTCCTCAGCAAGCACCCTTTTTTCCATCAATTGAACGGTGAAGGTCAGATGAGAGTCACTCAATGATATGTAGGTTTTCATTGTAAACTTCCTGATAAACCATATGAAATCTCCCAAAAATCAAAGGAAGTGACATCCCAAGTAAGATACCCCTAGTAGTTACAAATATCATGCGTCGAAGCATCGTTGGGAAGAATAAAATCCCTAGATGATGTCCAATCCATCTCGAGAGACCTCCAAGCCTTCATCACATAGAAAGAATGAGATAAATTAGAGGAGTTGAGAGGGTTTTGTGGTCGCTGGAGGACATGCAATGTGCCCCTAAATACATGCAATGTACCCCAACCTATCTGGTGCATCTAGAAGAGCCCCTTTGGCTCCTTAGACGCATCACATTAGAACTACCGGAGAAATCCACGGTGCTCTAAGGAAAAATGCATAGTTTTGGCCACAGTACTTGCACACTCTCATATAATCCACATTTTTTGCGTGAGACACCACTAAAAAATCGAGTAAAAATCATGGAAATTACCCAATAAAACTCACGTACCTCCCAACCCTTATCATATAAAACAAAGGGGATCAAAAGGGAGGAGGCTAGTGGTGTCCACGATTAATGAAGGACATGCAATGCACACTCTGAGTGACCTTCGAGACACCATGATACCTTAGTTTCATGACTGCCTCACCCCGTGTGGTCCCTATGGTTTGTCAATTTCACCGCATGAAAGACCTAGCACATGTCTAGGAAACCCTGTGGTTCTCTAAGGATTAACAGACAAGTTTTTCCATGAAATAATCATGCATCACCATGTGACCCATATCAATCACGCGACTCATCTCTGAAAAATAGAGGAAAAACCATGAGTCCCATACATTAAATTATGCATGACTCCCAAACTTCGTCGCATAATATGAATGAGATGAAAAAATGATAGGTGAATAGGGTTCGTGGTCACTTAAGGACATGTGAAATGTCCAACACATCCTTGAAACAGATCACGAGACCCTGAGATAGGTCATCTAGGGACTCGTAATTTCCCTCCAACAAGCAATTGGATCTTGCAAAGACCCTTGGAAATGTTAACATAATGGCATGGAATCCCTTAAAGGCACAAGTCTTCAATAATCTATAATAATATGATAAAGGATGGATGGTCCCACAACTAATAAAAATCAAGCAGTGCCCCAGATGTGGTCCACCGTAGAGATTTGAAAACCCACGTAATGACAGACCCCACATGGACTCCATCCTGGAATCACATTAGATTCCCCACATAA
Source organism: Viscum album (assembly GCA_963277665.1). NCBI lineage: Eukaryota > Viridiplantae > Streptophyta > Magnoliopsida > Santalales > Viscaceae > Viscum > Viscum album. Next base: position 685,420,248 of record OY728119.1, on the reverse strand, counting down.
CTCGGTCAGTAAGCGGGATGGTTGTGTCTATAAATTATCTAATCCAACTCAAAAAAAAGGTGTGGTTGGCAATCCAATTGGTGGGTCGATTGACTAGATGCTAGAGGCTACGCATGTCGGTGATCTGATCTCGGGATTCTACGCACTTCTGACCACGCAATCAACCAACTTTATACCAGGTAATACACTGGAGGACTGCCAGAGAATTCATGATCCAAGCATAAAGTCATTCATGTGATCAATCAAATATCACACAAAGGAATCCTGGAGAGATATGATAATTCCACATCACATCCCTTCTAGATTACGCAAGACCCAAACAAACTTACACTGAACCAAACCGAGGCACTCACAATACAAGGGAAAAATCTGGGATTCAAAGTGAAAAACTCAATTAAAGGACACAATCCTAGACCTATGTGGGATTCACATGTGCCATATGAAGAAACACTATATTACCAAGTCCTGCCACCCAGATCTCACGACATCCATTTTTCATGTTATCTGAGATATGCAGAATACTCTGGACATGTCAAGACAGGTCTTGAGAACCTTTTGTGAGCACCACCTAGATCCCAAAAACCCTTTGGGTTTTTCACCCTTAAGTTTTTATGTCCTTCAGAAACATCACCTGACCGATATGATGGTGCTTACTCATGTCAGCTGAGTCTCATCGACACATTTGGACATGGTGACACATCTCTCACGGAATGTGTCTCTTGGAAAATCCATCCAAGACCTTCGACACATCTGGAAATGTTGTCCAAGACTCATGATCTCTCCCTGAGGTGTCATCCAACACATATATCACACCTATGGACATATCGGACTGGAATCACAATGTCTCCCTAAGGTGTCAGCCAAGACATACAACAACCCCCGGACCACGTCACCGTGACTCTCATGACACCCCCCATATGTGTCAATCTAGGTCACATAATGACTTATAGGGTATGCTGATAGGATCATGAGACACCTTCTAGATATTAAGGACCATTCATTAGGGCATCCTCAATGTGTAAACCCCGACCTTAAAGAACTACAAGGACTCTGATTTCCACCATAATCGAGATACGTAATAATCCTCCTTAAAGGATCAAGATTTGTATCAAATATCTCAAGGACTTCCCTAAAATGAATATACCATATCCACATGCCATGTGTATGATCATGAACTCCCTCTTGTTTCTCAAACGAGCATGGATCATGTGGTCTTAAGGGGATGCAATGAGCACCTCGTTGGGTATCATAAATAGCGTAGCCTCAGTGTGTATTCCCCAGCCTTAAATAACTACAAGGAATCTGATTCCCCCCATAAATGGGATATGTAGGACACCTTCTTAAAGGATCGAGCTCCAAATCAAATATCTCAAGGACCATCCCAATATGTAAATCCCATATCCACATGCCATGAGGCTGATCATGCGCTCCCTCTTGTTTCTCACAATGAGCATAGATCACTTGGTCTTAGGGGGATGTAATGAGAAACTCATTAGGCATCATAAATCGGACAACCTTAGTGTGTAAGCCCGAGCCTTAAAGAACTACGAGGACTCTGATTCCCATTATAACTAGGATATACATGACACCTCCTTAAAGGATCGAGCTCTATATCAAATATCTCAAGGACTGCTCCAATATGCAAATCTCACATCCATGTGTAATGAGGCTAATCATGAACTCCCTATTGTTTCTCACAATGATCATGGATCACGTGGGCTTAGGGGGATGCAACAAACACCTCATTAGGCATCATAAATAGGGCATCCTCAGTGTGTAATTCCCAACAACAATTGAACTATGTGGGTTTTAATTCTTGCAATAACCAAGATACATAGGATTCCTCATAATGGATCAATCTCATCCTCAGAATATCAACCACCTCCACACATGGGAGCACAGCCCGAAGCACTTGGTCATGTGACTTTAGCACATAAGTGATTTCTTACTATAAGAAAATGATGGAGAACCTTGTATACATACAGATTAATCCCAGTCTATTGTACATAAAATAGAATTGACCCATAGTCATTTTGTTTGGGTAATCGGTCCCATATCTGGATTAGGTAGAGATTTAAAAACATGTCTTAAATCTATAAGACAATCTCAGAGTAGGAAAAAATTCCCCCCAAAATGGTGAGATGATCTAGACCTCCCATCTTCTCAACCAATGCGAGTCCCTATGAGTCACTATGCCTCAAAACATAGATAAATTCTAGCCTTTGGAAATCAGGTTTGTAATCTGCTACGGATGGTGGGACCATTGGATGTTTTATAGAGAAGTGAAATGGTAGCGTGATGAGAAAAACCCATTCCACACCACAAAATCCCAACAAAACAATGTTAATTTTATGTTATTATAATGTGGTTAAATATATAATGTTGTTGGGTCTGAGATTCTAAAATATTTTCCTTTAGGGTCATGTAATAATGAATAAATTCTTTTTATTTTAGTTTCATATGATCAAGAATAATTATATTATCATTTAATGATATATAAATATAACAAATTTCCTTTTATTTTATTTTCTCATCATTTTATCTAATTTTTTAGTTAATTTCCTCATAATTTTTATCAAATAATTATTTTTTTAAATTTTTGCAAAAATCATGAAGAAATGACTTTATGAACCATGATTATCCACTTATTTATTATGATCATGAAATTGTGAATCCATACTACTTATTTAGTTATTTTTTTATCATTTTATCGACTATTTTTAAGTTAATTTCCTTATCATTTTTATCTATTATTTATTTATTTATTCTGTAGATATTTTGGGAAGTCATATTTTTCCTTCAACCATCTTCAACAAGACAGAAAAGAGAGAACATGTTACTTTTGGATGAGGCATTTTAGGCAGCATGGAATTTCCTCTTCTATCCAAATGGAACATTTATTTCTTTTCTGGCTTGGTACAGATGTTTGAAATAAAAATACACATCACATACTCAATTATCCACACCTTAATATGATACACAAAAAGCTTGATATGACTCAAAATATAGGTTTTTAGTTTATAATTTACATTTTAGTTCAAAACACATATAACATACTAAAAAATTATCAAACACATTCCCCAATATTCGAACTACATTCACCTATATCTATATTTTATCAATGAAATTTAGGGATATAAAATACAACTTGGTTGGTTAGTTCTTTCTGAATATTTCAAAAATATATTCTCTAGAACAGGCTTTCCAATATTGATGTTTTCACAGTAAAATCATTTTCTATAGAAGTAATGTATTATTTCACACTTATGTTTAATTTATTTATTTTTAGTATTACTAGAATAAGAATAATTTTCTTATCATGTGGATTCTTTTGTTCGAGTTTTGGTGGTTTTTTCAAATCTAGTCACGCTCATGAGAGATTGGACTTTGAGACTGTAACTTAGATAATGATAATAAGGAAATAGTTCAAGAATGTATACAACCATAATTAAAAGGTCAATTCCAACTACTTATTTAATTAATTTTGTCATAATTTTATCTAATATTATTAAGTTAATTTCCTTATCATTTTTATATAATACTTATTTATTTATTTTCATCGATCTTTTAGGAATTAATATTTTTCTTTCAACTATCTAAAACAAGCCAAAAAAGAGATATTGTGTTTCTTTTTTATGGAAGAGGAAACCCTATGTTACCTGAAATGTGAATTATTTGAGTTAGCATAAGGTTTCATCATCTATCAAAATGGAACATGTTCTCTATTTTTTGTCCTTTTGCAGATAGTGAAAAGTAAAACACATATCACATAATCAATCAGTCGAACCTTAATCAGATACAAAGTGTTATCAGTATGACTCGGACAGAATTTTTTTAGTTTATAATTTAAATTTTAGTTCAAAACACAAATCACATACTAAAAGATGAGAAAAAAATTAATATTATTTTTATACTTTATGGAAACAATACATAAGTTATTTTTGATGGGTAGGAATCAAACGCACATCAATACAATGCATAGTGTGCCCAGTATGACTCATGTGTCTTTTTATTTAAAATTGAAATTAATTTTAGTAAAAAATACAAGTCATATACTGAAAACCAAAAAAAAACATGATTGGATTGTCTTGATAATTTAATAAAATAATTCATAAGTCGTTTATGATGTAAAGTAATTATTCTCACATCAAAGTGGCACACGATATGACTGGTACGACTCAATATGTGTGTTTCCAATTTAAAATGGATTTTTAGTAAAAAAAGAAAAGTGACATACTCAAAACATATAAAATTCCTTCATATTATTTTTATAATTTAGGAAAAATATCAATAAGTCATTTCAGATGTATAAGAATCAATATAACCTCAATCCAACACACGGTGTGACTAGTATGAATCTAAGTGTATCTTTTTATTTAAAATTGACATTAATTTTAGTAGAAAATAAAAATGTCCTACTCAAAACTAAGAAAAAACATTCATATTTTTTTTATACTTTAGTAAAATTATCTATAATTCATTTTTTGACGTGTAGTAATCATCCACACCTCAACATGATAAATGATGTTCTCAGTATGACTAAAAATGTTCATTATCGGTTTAAAATTAAAAATTTAGTTCAAAAATTTTCACTCAATAAAAACTGAGAAAAAACACTTGAATAGTCCTAATAATTTATAAAAATTGTTCATAATTCATTTGTGACATGTATAAATTGGTCTCACGTAAAAATGACACATGATGTGACCGGTATTATTCAAAGTGCATGTTTCCAATTTAAAATGATGTTTTAGTAAAAAAAGATACATACTCAAAACCAAGAAAATGCATTCTGATTATTTTTAAACTTTAGTAAAACAATCCATAAGTCTTTTGGGACTTATAGGAATCATCCTCACACAATATGATGCACAGTGTGACTTGTAGGACTCCAAGTGTGTCTTTTTATTTAAAATTGACATTAGTTTTAGTAAAAAATACAACTAACCTACTCAAAACAAAAAAACTGAACATGGATTATTTTTATATTTTATTAAAATGATCCATAAGTCATTTGTAACAAGTAGGAATTAGTCACACCTCAATATAACACATGATTTTCTCAGTATGACTGAAAGTTTCCCTTGTCAGTTTAAAATTGACATTTTAGTTCAAAAGTGTCACTTACTAAAAAATAAGAAAACACAATAAGATTGTATTGATGATTTAGGAAAATGATTAATAAGTAATTTTTGACATGTAGGAATTGGTCTCACATAAAACTGACACATGATGTGATTGGTATGACTCAAAGTGTGTGTTTCTAGTTTAAGATGACAGTTTAGTAAAAATTAAAAGTGACTTGAAACTGATAAAAACACATTAAGATTATTTTTATACTTTATTAAAATGATCCAAAATTAATTTTCAACATGGGGGAATCATTATAACCTCAATCTAACAAATGGTGTGACCATTAAAACTCCAAGTGTGCCTTTTTATTTAAAATTGACATCAATTTTAGTAAAAAAGAAAACTGACATACTCAAAACTAATAAAAAACATTCATATTATGTTGATACTTTAGGAAAATGATCCATAAGTAATTTTTGACAAGTAGGAATTATTGTAACCTCGATTCAATACATGATGTACTCAGCATAACTCAAAGTGCATGTTATTTATTTAAAATTGACATTTTAATTTTAAAAGTGTCACTCACTGAACACCAAGAAAAAACACTTATATTGTCTTAATAATTTAGGAAAACAATTCAAAATTCATTTTTGACATGTAGGAATTACTCTCATATTAAAACGACAAATTATGTGACTGGTATGACTCAAAGTGTGTTCTTTCAGTTTAAAATGTTATTTTTGTAAAAAGGACAAGTGACCTACACAAAACTAAGAAAACACATTCATATTGTTTTCCACTTTAGGAAAATAATCCAAGTTGTTTGGGATGTGTATGAATCAGTTACACTCCAATATGATGAATGGTATGACCAGTATGACTCCAAGTGTGTCTTTTTATTAAAAATTGACTTAAATATATTTTTTTGAATTTTTTAAATCCATTTTATGGTTTAGTGGTAACTGTACACTTAAGAATTAAAATATTGAAATATTTCAAATTTTAAATTTATAAAACCAAAATCCATTAGAACCACATTAAAATTTGAAAATAAAACCACCAAATAAACTTGATCTGCAAGATCTACTCTCTGGATTGAGTTGACAAGTCAGGATCACTATGTCTTCCATATCGTCATTGCCATTATACATTATTATTATCACCATCCCATTAACAGTGTCCACTTCACCATTGACCTCCACTGTAATTAACATTGTTGTCAATAATAATGGTCATCGAATAGAAATCCTTCCAAAAATCATTCAGATCTATTGATCTAAATGAATAGAAATCTAAAATCATAACCACATTTGAAAATATCACCATACAATACAAACATAATTCACAAAAACACATAACATCTTCAGCATAGCCAACACAAGCAGCATCAGTATCGTCATCGAGGAGGACCAAAACCAAAAAATAAACCATATAAAATTTCAACAACAAACCATAGAAAAAACATTAAAACAACAAAAGAACAATCCAAAAGATAATTGGATGAACTGAGAGACGTCGCCATAGAGAAACACTGAAGAAGATGAAGAGAGTAAAGAACCAAAAAGATGAGAAAACCAATTCTATCAAAGAGAAAACCCTGAGACTACCACCATCCCCCTCCAAATCCATCACAAGAGATCACAAAACACTCATCGAGCCCAACCAAGATAGGTTTAAACCTAATGGTTTGTACAATAAGGGTATATTAGAGAAAGAATGATGAACTCCACCACCATCGCTGACCCAAACTACCTGAAACACTCGCACATAGACCCAACATGGAGGTATGATACATAGGGAAAGGCATAAAGAGGGGAGGTGAAAGGCATAATCATCCCACTAGTAAGCATCACAAAGAAAACAAGTATAGAACACAAAAAGGGAGAAGAACATCTATGAAAGAAGAAATGAGGGGTTCATCCCATAGAGGAGGAGTGCTGTCAAATTTGGGAGAAGGTAGGAAGAGGTGAAAGAGGGGGGGAAGGGATGAGGTAGGTAATCTATAGTGAAGTGTTTTGGGATGAAACCATAGCTGAAGTGGAGGATGAGAGGATGATATTTGGGAGAGAATGGGTCCATTCTTCCTAGCCCCCAAAATATGATAAGAATTTAAAATTGACATTAATTTTAGTAAAAAAGGAAAAATGACATACTCAAAACCAATAAAATGCATACGGGTTATTTTTATACTTTAGTAAAATGATCCATAAGTCATTTGTGATGTGTAGGAATCATCCCCATCTCAATCTGATACAAGATGTACCTGGTATGACTCAAAGTGTTCATTATCAGTTTAAAATTGACATTTTAGTATAAAAATTGTCACTCACTAAAAAATAAGAAAAAATGCTTGGATTATATTAATAATCTAGGAAAATGATTTATAAGAAATTTTTTAAGTGTATGAATTAGTCTCATTTCAAACTTTCATATGATGTGACTGATATGACTCAAAGTGCATGTTCCCAGTTTAAACTGAAATTTAAGTAAAAAAACACAAGTGACATACTCAAAACCAAAAAAATGCATTTTAATTGTTTTTATACCTTAGGAAAATGATCTATAAGTCATTTGGTGTGTGTCAGAATCATTGGAACATCAATCTAACACATAGTGTGACTAGTATGACTCTAAGTGCATGTTTTAAATATATAAGTTTCAGTTTATTTTAAAACATGCATCACATTGCCAAAACTGAGAAAATAAACCTAGATTTTTTTCTCATAATTTTATCTAATATTACTTAATTAATTTCCTTATAATTTTTATCTTATAATTATTTAGTTAATTTTCATAAAGATAATTCTTGAATATGAACAAGAAATGGTGTGACATGCAAGAATCAACCACAACTCAATCTAATACACAGTGTTCCTTGTATGACTCAAAGTTTAGTTTAAAATTAACACTTTATGTTTAATTTATTTATTTATATTATTACTAACATAATAATTTATTTATTATATAGGTTTTTTATTTTTCTTGAGAATGGGTGGTTTGTTTGGAAGTGTAAAGAGGCAGGGTTAGGGGAAAAGACAAATGAATATTGATGTTTTTAAATTTATGTGATAATTTTTACTTACTCATGTAACTGTATAATCTGATGTTTAAATTGTCTATGATATAGTTTTTTTCTTGTATTTGTGTTGTAAATTTTATTTCATTCAAAATCTTCATTTGCACCTAATTTTCTACTTTATGGTGTTTTTTTCTGGTGTTGTTTCTAGTGTTATAGTGTGTTGTTGCAGCACACTACAGTATCCCCCTTTCTTAGTGATTTTAGAAGCACTAAAAAGGGACCCCTTTATTAGCACTTTCTTTAGTGCTGATAAAAGACCCCTTTATCAATACTTTTAAAACCCCTAATAAAAGACCCATTTATTAGTGCTAAATAAAAACGTAGGTAAATGGGGTCCTTTATTAGTTATTTTCTATTAGTGATAAAATCCTAGGGATTTTAATCGTTCTCCAGTAGTTATTACCTTTCTAGTGATAATAAAATAAAATCTTAGTGTTGTTAAAGATCATTTTTTTCTTAGTGAATAAGGAGAAAAATATGAAAAAGGTGGAAGCCTTTAGTAATCATAAATCCTCATATGGTGCACTCAAGTGTTTCGCAAGACACAACAAAATCCCTAACGACATTTTCTTCTTTTCATGCTAGATCCCACTAGCATGTCACCCTCATCACATAAAGGGCTTCAGACATTGCCATGAGGACCTATGCCCCCTACGGATCTAAATACAGATATAAGGGTTGTCCATAATAATTATCACACACCACCACAAGTCTCTTTATTGGTCACATGGTGCATAACTGATGGGGAGAGTGATTTTATTTGATAACACCCATATAAAATCTCAAGATCCCTAACCCTTGTAAAATAAAAAAGGAAATAAAAATGGGAAATGATGGGAGCTTCTTGCAAGAGTAAGATATGTTGATTGTATGTGAATAGAGTTATACGCCCTGGACGATCACTATTGATCATGATAACCCCCCCCCCCACCCCACCCCACCCTAACAAGATAGAACTATCCCAAAAGACACCAAGCATGACAGCTTGATCTCCTGAGGGCCCCCTGGAAAGTCACCTTTGTCTTGTGGAAGGTTCTGGATAAATAATCTCAGATCATGCGAAATCCTTTCAATAGGAATCATGATCTTGATAATGCCCCTAGACATGTCGAACTAACCTTGTGGAATCTTATTGGCATGTCCACATGATTATTAAAGACTCCTTTGATTGTCTAGAATCCAATAAAAATGGAAAAGATGGGATATTATTGTTTTTTATAAAAATCATGTGATGCCCCTAGGATGACCTCTGGTAAGATCATGTGAAAATTCTTAACAAAAAATACCTCCACTGACTCCATCCCGAATCTATAAGATATGCTCCACAGAAGGCAATGTATAACTGGGGTGGAGAGACCTATAAACCCTCCACCTCGATGCAAAAAAAGAATCCATCCAAGATCCCTTACACATGGGAGCTCAAGAGAAGTCTTCTCATAGTGGTTGATCACATGATTGCAAGGTCTTCCATTATGTAAATAAATATGGGGAACGAACTAAGGGATCATGCGACATGCATATGTGTTTTTTAATGACCAAAACATTTGAATAATATTTTTTTTCTAAATTTGTGTATTATTTTATATTATACTCAACAAAAATATATCCTTTAATTAATGAAGTGAGTATAATTAAAATAATACCACTAGGTTACAACTGTTATTTAATTGTAGGTCAATATGACTATTGGAAACTATAATATTATCATTCTGATTATAGTTTATAAATACAAGTGATCATGGTTAATTAATACAGAAAGAGGAGTTGATTCCCAAATATAGTAGACTAGGTCCATATGAATCCCATCTATCAGAACATGGGAAGGAGGTTGTGTCACTAGGCTTTGCTCTGGACCAATCCCAAGCTAATATTCAACATGTGAAGCTTGAACGGAATCACCTACAGGAGAAGTTCAAGCTAATATAAATCACTACTCGGACAAAGTTGTCTGAGTCTACCCAAGATTATATCACTATAACAAACCTTACGCTTAGGTCTTATATGGGCATTATAAGGTTTATGTAATGAGGCCTTAGTTACTTTTTGTAATGCCTTCATATAAATAAAATTGTTATTTCATCATTCCTATTTTAGGAATAGATTTTCTTAATAAAGTATATATTTAACTTAGAAAAATTTGATAAATTTATTTTAGAAGTAAAAAATTGTACTTTTTAGATATTTTTCATACATAGATAATTATTATGGTAAAATAAACATCATTTTTTGAGTTTCAAATGTCAAAATTAACCTATGCTGAATTTTTATAAGTTTTATAAGAAGTTTCAATTTGATGAATAGTTTTTCATGAATAGTTTTTTTAGGAATATTATTTGATGAATGGTTTTTTTTCTGAATAGTAAAAAAATATTTTATTATTAAATAACTTTTTCTTTGAAATTATTTTCAAAATCTAACAAACATGGTTGTAATCAAGTTGAAAAATGTTGTTCAATAAGATCAAAATAATTTTTTGTGAATAGTAACTTTACCCTTTGAAATAGTAATTTTTTCCTCATGAAAAGTAATGTGAAAAATGGTATAGTAACCTGAATTAATAAAGTATAAATATAATTTAGGCAACTTGTTTGGTAATGTGATATAATAACATTAGTAAATAATTTTTTCTGAAATTATTAATTAAGTATTGGTGTTTTTTTAGGTAAATAGAATTTTTACTTAAAAATTAAATATCTAAAAATTAGAAAATTATTTTCATAAAATATATTTTATTTTTGAATTCAGAGCATTGATATTAGTTTAGGGTGAATTTATGATATTTTTATAAAAAAATTTGTTTTTCGGTGAATAGTAAAAAATATAGTTTTGAGTTTCAGTGTGTTTAATGACATCATTAATGATGTAATCAGGATGTAATAATTCTAGTTGACTTTTTTATAGTAATATATGTTATGAGGTGTCCCAAGTCGCCAATACCATGGTAAAATACCATGGTCGAGCCCATGGTTTTGCAAATACCACCGATGAGGTGTCCCTTGGAAATTAATAAAATATTCTCTCATGTTTGTTATAAATACCAACCCATTCCTTCATTCCTTTCATTAAAAATTTATCCTAAAAAAATATATGGTCTTTTTACCTCATAAGGAGTCCTCCCAAGGTTACCTCAATCCCCCCAAGGTCCCAACCTTCAAGTTTTTGAAGTTACTCTTTAAGGTAAGGGAACCAATCACCCTCCTCTTTTAGTCATGACTTCCTTTATGTTATGTCTTCTAGTTTCCATTTTATTACATTGGGGTATGTTATTATATTTACTTATTTCTGTCCATTTTATGTACAAATGATGATAGACCCTTTCCACACTCATCAACTTAATTATCTAAATTTTAAGTGACACCATTAGGCTATTGAATATTTCATAAAAGAAATCACATCTTCACTTTTCTTTAAAGTTTCATTTTCATGTGGTACGTCATTCAAATATCCATACCATGATCTTATTAATTTTTTTTATTATGTACCCATAATTTATTATGATATATTTAAGAGTTGGTTACCCTTTTACCCTCTCTTTTAAATGTTTTCTAAAACCAAGTTGTATAGTCGTTATGCTACAGAATTTTGGTGTCAAAATATCTCTCTTTTTTTCAAAAAAATATCCTATTTTATTTATGTAAATTACCAAACTATTTTAATTTCTATGGGTATTCATAAAGACAAAAAAATTATATATTTTATTCTATAATTTACATACATGAAACCATCATTCCTTTTCCATGGGTTATAAATGACATAACGATCATGTTTTAAAGAACTTTTAAAAGGTCATGATTTAGAAGTGAAACCCATTTATTTTACTCTCTATGGATTATTTATGAAATGTATGATTATTATCTTTGTGGATAAAATGAAAATAAATACATATTAATTGTGTTCCCTGATAGTGCTCCAATGCATTGGGTAAAGAATTTAATCTCTTGAGATGACAAGTTTCACGATACCTTGGTGAATAACCCTGGTAATTTTTATGACACCTTGGGGATAAACCTTGGTGATATGTTCATGAATGTATAAATTAAATGTTGTAACAAAATATTAAAGTTATGATTCATGTTATTTTTATTATGGTATGCCTCTTCTTCTATTGCTCATGTCTATATTTTTTTCATCAAGTTCTTATTGATATCACAAGTAAACGGATTCCCTTACTTTCCCAACCAGGCCTTCTGCTCACCCTTTCCTTTGATGTATGTCTCCAGGTTATGAGATAAAGTAATTTTACATAGGATGAACTTTTCAAGAATATTTTTCAATGGGATTTAAAATATTTTTTTCAATTTTTAGGTATTGTGTTCCTGATTTCCAAGACACTAAACTTTAAAGATCCTCTATTTGTAAAATGTAATGGAAAGTTATATAATAAAAAGGCGTGATTCCATAGTTGGTATCAAAGGATAGTTTAGTTATTTTTGGAAATTATTCTATGAAAAAATTAGGAATAACCCTATATAAAAGTTTAAATATAGGAAAACTTCATGGTATTTTGGTGAAATATTAAGTAAGTGGTTTTCGAACAAATAAATTCATGTCTGGATATGAACAAGTAGATGTGGCTCTGGTACAGATGTAACTAGCAGTGAAAAATCCAACAAGGAGTTTTGGGCTTGACCTGAGGTATCTTGGTAGACAACAACGGGCCTTACTACACTCCTAGTTTGACACTCCCGGGGGATATGTTTGGTTAATCACAAGCTTTTTATGAATCATTATGAAGGATTTATAGAGAAATGTAATTGTTGTTAAAGAATGCTATTTTTAAGCAAAAAAGTTTTAAGGAATAAAAATCCTTTATAGTTAAAAGATTCATAAATGAAATAAGTTTCTCACTAAGGTTTTATTCTTTTAGAAAATGGTGGTAAATATGAGGAACCGTTCAAATGGTGACTGCAATAGACCATGCGCTGATGGCCCTTCGATGGAAGCCGGAATGGAAACTTTCATGAGAATGATGAACCAACTGACTCAAGTTATGGGAAATAACTTGAATCAATATGAGAGACCAATATCACCATGAAGGGAATAACATTATGTTGAGTCCTTTATGCATTAGTGACCACCAACCTTCTGTGAATCTACTAACCCATTGATTGCTGAACAGTGGATTAGCTCTATCGAGAAGATCTTTTCTGTGCTCCGCTATTCGGAACAAGATAAGTTCACCCTATATGTTTACTGCTTTGAGGGAGAAGCTGATCAGTGGTGAGAACTGATTAAAAACATGAGTCCAAGAGTAGAGGTTGGAGATATGGAGTGGGAAGATTTTTGAGGTATCATCTTCAATAAGTATTTCCCTCATTCTATGAGAATAAGAATAGAGAATGAGTTTATTGAGCTGAAGTAGAAGGAGAATGAATCTTTTGGATGATATGAGATGAACTTCACAAGATTTTCCCATTACACCTCAAGATTTGTAATGGATCCTAATGGGAAGGTTGATAGAATATTTGGTGGATTGAGACCTCATTTACGGAATAATATAGCCAACTCAGACTATAATAGCTATGAGAAGATTGTACGGAGTGCAGTAAAGGTCAAACTAGAGTTTGGTGAGATGCATTGGTCTCATAAATCCAATGACAAGAAGATATCAATGGATCTCATCTTAGGGAGTACCTTTGATCATGGAAGATGAGTAAAGAATGTGTAATGTCCTACATGTAATAAATGAGGGAAGAAGCATTTAGGGAACTGCCTGCTCGAGAGTGGAAAGTGCTAAAATTGTAGAAGAGATGGACATATTGTGCGGAATTTTCATAGTGAGGTTACGCGGAAACTTCCCCACACTAATGAAAAGTGGAAGATAGTGTAGGCCCTACCTGATGTCCAATACTATAAGTGTGGAAAACTTGGTCACTTTTCCAATCATTGTCCAAATCCAAGGGCAGTGGAGGGGAACCACCATCAGCCTTAACAAAGTCTAAGAGAACAAGGTTCTTCTCTTTCTATCATGATAGCTTATGTTGAAAGCTCTGAATGATGTGTTGGAAGGTACTCTGGTTTTTCTCTCAAATCTAGAAAGTACATTGTTTGATTCTGATTCTATGCATTCCTTTACTTCCTCTAAGTTTGCAAAGAATTTAGAATCAACCCCTGAATTTCTAAAAGTGAAGTTATCAGTCAATACTCTTTGTGGAATTATCCAATCATTGACAGTATTTATAAACTCTAGTATTTAATTTAGTGAGCATAATCTTATCACAAATCTAGTAGTCATTCCCATGCTGGAATTCGACATTATACTAGGTACGGACTGGCTCTCAAAGTATAATGCTAAGATCAAATGCAGAAGTAAGGAAATCTAAGTATTCTTGAATGGAAAACCTACAGTTATCTTCCAAGGATATATATCACAAATAAATATTTGTCTAGAATAACCTCCTATATCCTTCTTTATGGAGTTTATCGGAAAAGAAGAAGAAGGAATTGAGAGTATAAGGATAGAAAATTCCCCCATTGTCTTGGAATACATTGATGTATTTCCTGAGGAGTTACCCGGACCTCCCACAAAAAGAGAGGTAGACTTTTCCATTGAACTTGTACCTAGATCTCATCAGATATCAAAGAACTCATATAGTATGGAAAATTTGGAGTTGGAGGAATTAAAGAAACAACTCCAAGATCTTTTGGAGAAGGGGTTTATCTGACCGAGTGTGTCTCTTTGGGGATCACATGTTCTCTTTGTGAATAGGAGGCATGGATCAATGCGGTTATGCATTGATTATAAAGAACTGATTGGGATCACAAAGAAGAAAAAATACCCTCTTCCAAGAATTGATGACTTATTTGACCAACTTCATGGGGCTCAATTCTTCTCCAAGATTGATCTTTGATCTGGTTATCATCAATTGAGGGTGAAGAAATAAGATATTCCAAAAATTTCCTTCCGATCAAGATATGGGCATTATGAGTTTGTTTTTATTCCCTTCAGACTAACTAATTCACCTTCTATTTTTATGTATTTGAAGAATAGAGTCTTTAAGAAATACCTTGATAACTTTATGGTAGTTTTTATTTACGATATTCGAATATATTCCAAAATTTGCAAGGAGCATGAGGATCATATAAGGGTTATTTTGAAAACTCTATGGAAGGATAGGATTTTTTGGAAAGTTTAGTAAATGTGAATTTTGGTTAAAAGAAGTTTCTTTCTTGGGGAACATTATAACCAATGAAGGAATCACAGTTGATCCTACAAAGAAAAAAGTTATAGAGTAGTGGCCTCGGCCTATAAAAATAACTTAGATTCGTAGTTTCCTTGGATTATCAAGATATTATAGGATTTTTGTGAAAAAAAAATCATGACTTTTAAATCCATTAACCAAGTTAACTTGAAAATGGGTCAAGTTCATCTATAAAAAGGAGTGTGAGTAAAGTTTCCAAGAGCTGAAGAAGAGATTGGTTATTACACTTGTGTTAACTCTGCCCTCAAGTGGAGAAGGATTCATTATTTTTATTGATTAATATATGAAAGGTTTTGGGTGAGTCCTCATGAAAAATGAAGAATTCATTGCTTATGAATCTCTATAGTTGAAGACTCATGAGAAGAATTATCCTACGCATGATCTTGAGCTGGTTGTTGTTGTTTTTGATCTAAAGATATAGAGGCACTATCTTTATGGGAAGAAATGTGATATATATATATAGACCATCAAAGTTTGAATTATATTTTCACACAGAATTAATTGAACATGGGATAGAGGAGATGGTTGGAACTTCTTAAAGACTATTATTATTCAATCCATTATCATCTCGGAAGAGAAAACAAAGTCACTGAGGCATTAAGTAGGAAAGACCCAATTGTTCTATCCATGATGAGGATTTAAAGAGATCTTTTGATCAATGACCTGGTAAATATGGACATGGGAATAATAAGGGAAGGTATATCATCAACCCTATTCCAAATTATTTTTCAACTGTCATTACTAGAGAAGATCAAGAAAGCTCATAAAGAAGATCCTTTGTTACAGAAGAAGTTTGAGCCTATGAAGGATGGGAAGTTCTCTGAGTTGAATATTGATCAAGAAGGTGTATTAAAATTTTGTATGATATTATGTGTTCTATCTATTATGGAAATAAAGAAGGAGATAATGGATGAAGCTCATAGTTATACTTTTTCTATACATTTGGGAGGCACAAAAATGTACAAAGACCTTCATGATCATTATTAGTGGGATAATATGAAAAGGGAGATTTCTGACTACACTACAAGGTGCCTGATATGTCAGTAAGTCAAGGAAGAGAAAAAAATTCTTAAAGGGGTATTACAACCACTACCCATACCATCATAGAAGTGAGACAATATAATTATGGACTATGTCACTAGTCCATAGAGAACATCCAAAGCAAACAATGTGATATGGGTTATTGTGGACAGTCTCACCAAGATTTCCCATTTTATCTCCATTCGAGAAGATTTATCTCTTGATAAACTTTCCAATATTGACGTGAAGGAAGTGGTAAGGCTGAATGGATTTCCACTTTCTATCATATCTGATTGTGATCTACAGTTCACATCAAAATTCTTGAGAAGTCTTCAACATGCTATGTGTACCTAATTGAATTTCAGTATCTTCTATCACCCCCAAACTGATTTCCAATCTAAAAGGACTATTCAAATATTCGAGTACATACTGAGAACATGATCAATGGAATTTAAAGGATAATGGGATCAATTCTCCCATTAGTTGAGTTCTCTTACAACAACAACTTCCATTAGAGCGTTCAAATAGCACCCTATGAAGTTATATATGGGAAACGATGTAGAACTCCTACTTGTTGGGATGAAGCTGGTGATAGAAAGCTTCTTGGGATTGATCTTGTGTAAGAGATGATACAAATAGTCCATGCCATCCAACAACACATTAAGGCTGATCAAAGTCGGAAAAAGAGCTATACCGACAACCGTCGAAGGGACTTGGAGTTTGATTTGGGTGACAAATTCTTTCTTTGAATCTCACCTTGGAAGATAGTAATGGGGTTTGGGAAGAAAGGGAATCTCATATCTAGGTTTATTGGCCCCTATGAAATCATTGATTGTGTAGGATCAGTGGCATATCGACTTTTACTTCCTCTAAATCTAGTACAAGTTCATGATGTCTTCCACGTATCCCTCTTGAGGAAGTACATACTTGACCCTTCACATCTACTAAATCCATAGTTGGTAAAACTACAACATGACCTCTCTTATGAGGATCATCCAGTGGAGATCTTGGATCATAGGGACAAGGATCTATGAAACAGGACTACCCACCTTGTTAAGGTGTTTTGTAGGAACCAAAAAATGTGAAGAAGCCACATGGGAACCAGAGGAGTCTATGAGGAAGAAGTACCGACACCTTTTCTCTTCTAAGGGTATGAGTTTAAATTCCAGGGATGAAATTTCTAAATGGGGAAAGAAAGTAATGACCCAAACATTTAAATAATATTTTTTTCTTGAATTTTTTTATTATATTATTTTATACTCATCAAAACTATATCCTTTAATTAATGATGTTAGTATAATTAAAATAAGACCACTGGGTTTCAAATGTTATATGATAGTTGGTCAATATGACTGTTAGAAAATATAATCATAACATTATGATTATTGTTTATAAATACAAGTGATCATGGTTAATAAATACAGAAAGAGGAGTTGATGGCCTCATCCAGTAGACTCGGGCCATACGAAGCCCATCTGTCGGAGCTTGGGAAGGAGGTTGTGTCACTAGGCTTTGCTCTGGACCAAGCACAAGTTGAGCTTCAACATGTGAAGCTTGAATGGAATTGCCTATGGGAGAAGTTCAAGCTGATAGAAATCACCAATTAGGAAATGTTGTCCAAGCCACCCCAAGATTTTATCACCATAGAACACCTTACTCTTAGGTCATATGCGGGTGTTATAAGGGGTTATGTAATGAGGCTATAGTCACTTTTTTTATCCCTTGGTATAAATAAAATTTGTATTTCATCATTCATATTTTAGGAATATCTTTTCTTAATAAAGTATATGTTTAATTTTTAAAAATTTGATAAATTGATTTTAGAAGTAAAATTGAACTTTTTAGATATTTTTCATATATAGAGAATTATTATAGTAAAATAAACATCATTTTTTAGTTTCAAATGTCAAAATTAACCTTGGATGAATTTTTATAAGTTTTCTAAGATGTTTTAATTAGATGAATAGTGTTTTTATGAATAGTGTTTTTTGATGAATAATATTTGATGAATACTGTTTTTATGAATAGTATAAAAATATTTTATTATTAATTACCTTTTTCTATTAAATTATTTTCAAAAATCTAACATACATGGTTGTAATCAGGGTGAAAAATGTGGTCTAATAAAATCAAAATAATTTTTTTGGTGAATAGTAACTATACCCTTAGAAATAGTAATTTTACCCTCATGAAAATTAATGTGACAAATGGAATAGTAACCTCACTTAAGAAAGTATAAATATAATTTAGGCAACTTGTTTGGAAATGTGATATAAATTCATTAGTAAATAACTGTTTCAGAAATTATTAGTTAAGTATTAGTATTTTTTTGAGTAAATAGTGTTTTTACTTAAAAATTAAATATCTCAAAATTAGAAAATTATTTTCATAAAATAGATTTATCTTTTTAATTCAGATCATCGATATTAGGTTAGGGTGAATTTAAGAGTTTTTTATAAAATGTTTTGTTTTTTGATGAATAGTAAAAATGCAGTTTTGAGTTTCGGTGTGTTTAATGGCGTCATTAATGATGTAATCATGATGTAATAATTATGGTAGACTTTTTTATAGTAAGATATGTTATGAGGTATCCCAAGTGGCCAATACCATGTGAAAAATACCATGGGAAAGCCCATGGTTTTGCAAATACCATCGATGAGGTGTCCCTTGGAAATTAATAAAATATTCCCTCACTTTTTCTATAAATACCAACCCATTAATTAATTAATTTCATTAAAAATTCATCCTCAATGAAGATATGGTCTTTTTACCTCCCAATTAGTCCTCCCAATGTTCCCTCAATCCCCCTAAGATCCCAAGATTTGAGTTTTTGAAGTTACTCTTGAAGGTAAGGGAACTTTTCACCCTCCTCTTTTAGTCATGATTTCCTTTATGTTATGTCTTCTAGTTTCCATTTTATTATGTTGTGGTATTTTCTTATATGTCCTTATTTATATCCATTTTATTTAAAAATGATGATAGACCCTTTCTACTCTCATAAACTTATTTTTCTGAATTTTAAGTGACTTCATTAGCCTGCTGAATTTTTCGTAAAAGAGATCGCATCTTCTCTTTTCTTTCAAGTTTCCTTTTCATGTGGTATGTCATTAAAATATCCATAAAATGATATTATTTCATTTTTATTCTGTAACAATACTGTATTATGGTATATTTATGTTTGGGTGACCCTTTCCCACTCTCTTTTCAATGTTTTCTAAAACCATGTTGTATAGCCATTATACTGCAGAATTTTTGTCTCAAAATCTCTCTCTTTTATTCAAGAAATTATCCTATTTTATTTATGTGAATTATAAAACCAATTTTTATTATATGGGTATTAATAAATACACAAAAATGATATATTTTATTCTATAATTAACATACATTAAACCCTCATTCCTAATCTATGGGTTATAAATGACATGAAGATCAAGTTTTTAATAACTTTTAAAACGTCACGATTTTGAAGTGAAACCCATTTCTTTTACTCTATATGGGTTATTTATGAAATGTATGATTATTATCTATGTGTATCACATGAAAATAAATACATATTAAGGTTTATCCCTAATATCTCTCTAATGCATTGGGTAAATAATTTAATCTATAGATATGAAAAGTTTAACGATACCTTGGTGAATAACCCTGGTAATTTTTATGACACCTTGGGGATGAACCTTGGTGATATGTTCATGAATATCTAAATTAAATATTGTATACACATATTTAATTTATGATTAATGTTCTTTTTATTATGATATTTCTCTTATTTCATTGCTCATTTCTTTATTTTTTTCATCAATTTCTTATTGATATCACAAGTAAACTGATTCCCTTTCTTTCCTTACTGGGCCTTTTGCTCACCCTTTCCTTAGATTTATGTCTCCAGGTTAAGAGATGCAGTAATTTTACATAGTATGAACTTTTTAAGAATCTTTTTCAAGTTAATTTAAAATATTTTTTTAATTTTTCATGTATTATGTTTCTGATTTCCAAGACACTAGGATTTAAAGATACTCTATTTGTAAAATGTAATGGAAAGTTATGTAATAAAAAGGTGGGATGTCATATGTTTTGCATGAAAACTCATAAGATTATGAGAATGACTTATGTTATATCAACCAAATTATAAAAATTACATACTTTATATTGTTCGGGTCATGTAAAACTTAAAACAAGCTAACACTGAAAAAATATAAGGCATATATGAAATTAAAATGGAATAAACACTAAAATATGGGAGACTTATGTGAAGAACATAAACTTTGATCCTCATTCACTTTTCATGACTCATCTAGATCATGAAACAGTACTAGTACATGTCTACCAAGCCATGTGATGTCCTCTTGATATGTCATTTGGATCATGTGATGACCTCCAGACATGTCAAAAAAAATTGTGAATCTAAAGAACCAAGATTGACGTATATGAATATTACATTACTTTTGTGGAACACTTAATACATTACCCAAATAGACGCTCAAAGACCATATTAATTTACTGTATTTGGGAACATGGAACACATTCTTCTAATTTGATGAAATATCTTCAACATCTCTAGTAAAGATCTACCCCTTTATTTTTATTACCTAAAACCTTTCATTATACCCTAGGGTAAAGAAATCATATGAAAAGGGTGAGCTTGGATGCTTAGAAAGGGTAAACAAGGAAAATATCTAATAGAACATGAACATTAGAATGTAAAATCAAGAAAGTAAATTTTTAAAATCATACCACGTATAAAATATATCAAAATATTGAGTCATGGAATAAATATTGGTAGTTTATAAGGAATAAATCATATAGGAACATGAGCCATGAGAAAATAGCATTGGCATAAAACATGGAATTATGAAAAACACATAAGCATAGAAAATCATTTCCATGTTATCCAAGGCTCATTGTCAATACCATTATAGTGGAAAATTTCCTTTACTTAACTAAGTTCACTCCTCATTCCAGCACTAGATTAATGAACCAAGTTTACTTATTGTTCCATCCCTGTATTACTGAACCAAGATCATTTCTCATTCTAGCCCTATATTACTAAACCAAGATCATTTAACATTCCAGTCCTATCTATATCATGAGATATAAATATTTACCCAATTAATTGGAGGTAGATATAGGTCCCACCCATTACATAATTAAATCATTCTTATGTGTTCCACAAAAACATAAATCATTCATCATAGCATAACCCAAGGAATAAAATGGGTTTCTTAAAAATCATCCCATAATAACATAATCCATATAAAACAAATGGACTTCATAAATATAATTCCATAATAAACATAATCAACCCATAGGAATAATAGAGATAGTATAGTTGAAAAATAACCTGGTTAAATAATTCCATCTTAGATGGAAAATAATTTTGATACAACACTCGAAATTAATTCTTGAGGAAAATATCCATTCTTCTTCAAAAACATTTTCTTTCTCAAAATTACATTCAATTTTAAACAAAAATAATTTATTTGAAAATATCCTTTAAATATTTAAAAGTAATATTCAAGGAAATAAGGAATAAAAATTTGTTCATGCCATATAATTTAAAAGAAAACATTCTTCTCATACTTTTTTCAGATAAGTCAAAAAGTACCTTGTGAAAAAGTATTCCTTTCATACCATTTAATAAAAATTAACCCACGGGTAAAATTTAAATTAAAAAATTTTAGAATAATAGAAATAATATTTTGGAATACATATTTAGTAAAAATGGATGTGGATGATAAAAATACCCTATTAAATACTTACACATAAACAATCTTGGATAATAATGAGATTGAAAAATTATTCCTTAACATAGGTATGATATCATTTGTTTGTATCAGAACCTCATTTATAATGATTTAAATAATTTCACTAACTTATTCCAGAATCATAGTCATTTTTATGATATCATATATGATCATATTATCATCTATTTGTTAATACCATTTCATTATTACTTGTTATTTGGGTATTAACAACTTTATTTTTTATGCATGTTTGAAAAATAAGTTCTCATTCTCCATATAAGGTGATAGTTATATCATTTAAAAAATGATATTAATAAAATATATATCATATTTATTCATTTCATAAATTTATATAATCATGCTTTAATGGATATCATGTATAATGAATCACATCACATCGTGGAGATGGTAGGTCGTACGTACGCACGAGCGATGATATCATTCTCATAATTCTGAAATTGTATGGAAGTGGATGGTATATATTTTGTTTCGGAATCAAAATAATTTTATAATAATCATATATAGTTATTATTTCCATCATTATATCCATCAATGTAAATTGGTGGTGAAAAAAAAATTACACCACAGTGTGGAGACGGTAAGTCATATGTACGAACATGTGGTGATTTCCTTTTTCATAGGATAGATAGAAGGTGGAATACAGTTGTTCCATAAACATAATAACATCTAATTATATAGGTTATACTTGAGTTATTACTTTATATTGGAAACAACTTAGGAATAGTAACTATAATAAGAAATGTGTTTGAATGAATCAGTATAAGTGATTACCTCTTCTTTGTTGAGCTCCCTCTAGATCTCCTATTAAAGGCACTAGAGTTAGTCTTTAGAGAATACTAGAAACTCTAGAATGTAACTAATAAAATTTACAAGGTAAATGGGAATTGGATGTACTATCTTGAAGGCCCAACTTGAAGTGAATAAGTAAGGGAGGATGTTCTCTTTTATAATTGAGGTGAGGGTCACTTTTTGGAATCTCTAAATATTATTAATTTATAATAACAAAAAACCACATCCAAAAACCTCCAAAATATTCTAGTTTCTAAGATGATATGTGATAAGGTTGTAATATCATAAAAAAATAAATTTTATATATGTTTTTTTATTAATTTAAACCTTATCCATTTAATTAACACTTAATTATTTTATTTAATTTTTAACAAAGGTAACAAATAATTCAATATTAAAAGAGTTCAATATTTACTTATTTGATGTGAATTAGACCATAAATGAAAAATTTAGAACATTTCACACCATATAAATATTATTAAATATTTTTTAAAATGTTTTATGATTTTTAAAAAATTTAACAATACATTATTTTGATAGACAATCAATAGTGTCAATTTTTACACTATTCAATTTATTGATTTTTAAAAATATTAATATAAGATTTTATCCTCAAAAAAAATATTTTATTAAATCCATATGGGGTGAAGTTAATATATAAAATAAATTTGATCTATTAATTATCCAAATTATATTTATTTTATATTCTTAATAACATTAATTTTATATTTCCACTAATAAAATAATTATTACAAATGTTTTCTGTAATTATTTAATATACATATTTGTTGAATAAAAATTAAAAATAAAATAAATTTATGAATATAAATACACTATGTTTTATAATAATACTTATATTTGAATATATCTTCTATAAAATCCTACATTAAAAATGTTATATATATTAAAACATGAATGTGACAACTTTAACATCACATTAAATAAAATATTATAAGTGTCATAATCTTTTCTATATGGATCTAAATGGTCACTAACATGACCCTTGGATGATTATAATCTAGATATACTCAATAAATATGATTTGGTTGAGTTTTTATTTCTTTTAATGGTTATTATCATTTTAATAAAAATTATTTTTTTGATTTTTCATCAATTAGACAATTTATATTTCATCAATGTATAATCCTTTAAGGTCATTATTTATTTCCCAAAAATTAAAAATAAAATACCCTAATAAGGAAAAACATTTTATATTTTGAAATATTTTTTATAATAAAAATTATCTTCTATAAAACCTTATATTAAAAATGATATAGTTATACAAATTTTAGTAAGACATATTTAACTTTTCTTAAAATAAAATATATTAAATGTACTAATATCATCCAAGTATCTTAAAAAAGATACCATTTTTACCTAAGGATGATTCAGGTCGAAACACACTCATCCAATGATTTTAAGACAAATGCTAGTGAAATTTTATAATATTATTTTTACCCTTTATTACCTGATTTACCTTTTTACCATATTAATAAAAACTGTCGAAGTTACTATTCATAATATCGAAAAATAAAAGAAATTTATTTACATAATTTGGAACTAATAATTCTAAATATGGAATACATTTTTAAAAATTAAAAACTCGGAAGTTTCATAAATTAATTTAAAATAAATATCTTTGTCAAAATGAGAAAAGGAGTTTTAAAAGTTAAAACATTGCAAAAGATTTAAATATTTTTACATCAAAATTTAATTTAAAATTAATGAAAATTACCTATATGATATTAAATGATAAAAATATAATATATTTATAATTTAAAACCATTAAATAATATAATTTAACCACTTAAATTATTTTGATGAAAAAATATTAGATAAATTTTAGTATATTTTTCTATTCATCAAAGCATGAAAGTTATCAAAAAAATATAAAAAATTAATCCAAAGTAAATTTTTATATACCTATTTTAAAAAAATAAGTTTATTTTGATAAATATAAAATATAAAATTGTCAAAAACTAGATTTAAAATGGGTGTGCCATCAAAATGTGGTAAAACTACATTTTTTTAAAATACTTCTTTTATCCAAAAAATTGTATTTGTTCTTATGTCATGTAAAGTAAAGATATAAGATGAATTTTAAACATTATATTGAATATATTACATATATTTCATTAATAAAATCCATTAGGATTGATTTTATTATTTTATAAACACGCTTATTTTCATTTAATTAGTTTTTTAGAAAAACATTTCTTTTTAAAAAGGGTTTTATTTTCATTTATAATTAATTAATCACCAAATAATTAATTATATACACAAGTGTAAAGAATATTTTCATAATTTAGTTAATATTTTTCATACCTTCCATTATAATGGCTAGATTATAAGGTGAAATAATAATATTTAGTTGTTCTATTAAACTCAGTCTTGCATGAAATGAAATCTATCAAAAGAACTCGAAATTGTGTGTAACACAAGCCAAGCATAGCGCTGTTTATCTCGCAATCTAAGTCAGTATTTCATGTAGTACAATATTATATTTATGTAGTGTATAAAACTAGACATCAATGAAATTAAAAAAATATTTATCCTTTAAAAAACGTTTGGTGTTACATTCTACCCCCCCCCCTAAAATGAATTTCACCCTCAAAATTTAACAGGGTTATAAAAGAATTAATACTTGAAAGTTTCTTTCATATAAACCCACATTGTAAAAATGAATGATAAAACATATTTTTTGAAGGAAATTAAGAAACATAATGTTTACCCAAAGTGACTCATCACTAAGATTCCACATAGGAGAACATAGGTGGAAAGTGAAAACATGGATATATACGATAAATCAAACTATTAAGTTCTGATGGAGAGTGATAAAAAACATCATTAGGAGAAATTTTACTATCAAAAACAATAAATTCTTGATAATATAAGGTACTATATGATTCATTGGTAAATAAGGTATTGGGGTAACATTTTTGGTTTCAAGATCCTTTTTATAGAGTTGAAGAATGAGAAGAAATACTTACTTGATTAAGTATAATCTCATCCTTTAGTTGTGACTTGATCAATTTCCTCTTCATCTATTATTCTAAGAAATGAAGATAATTTTTTCATTCCTTGATCATTAACAGATCATGAGATCCATAAATATAATGATATGTCATTTCATCTTTCTTTATCACAAAAAAAAAGTTTAGAAAAAGTTATCAAATATGCATAAGTCTGCCTATAGTGAGATAATACTTTAATCTAACAAAATTCATCTGAAGTTTAACATATAATTTCCATAAATTTATAACTTCACAATATATATGAATACTAAAAATACTAAACTTTATAAATAGGTGAACTAAAATGTCTTAACATTTATCTCTCATATCTCATAAGGCATTTCTTGGTTGTCACATTCCAAACATGTGAATACCTTAATCATGTATTCTATATAAACATATTAATAACCTAATTTACCATAAGAAATTATTGAAAACATTTATATTTCCTTATTATTAACTCCAATAAGCTATAAACATCATTCATTATAGCATAAACTACTTTTCAAAAAATCCTTAATTAGTTATAAAGAAATCATTACCGTCTAATTTTCTTATTCATAACAAAAATATCTTTATCCAAATATCATTATATCATCATCATGATCATATTAAGGGTTATCCTTCCCTTAATCATGTATTTTCCAACAATATCAACTTATTACCTCAATCACTTTTCATGGTTACTAGTACCATTCAATATATGCTCTTAAATACTTGGGGAAAAACTATAGCAGACCAATACATAGATGTTTCATTATTACATAATACCATAAATGTAATTTGTAATGCCCCAACCCCAGAAGCCCAAATCCAGTGAAATATTTTAATACATTTTCAAGATTACAAGGAATCAAGTCCTAAAGGACTGATCAGTTTAGCAGTCTTGGAAAATAGATTACATACATGAGCTTTACATTACAATTTATAACATAAAATACATCATATATAATCATTTGAGAATTACATTATTCACCTAGATTAATCCTTCATATCAATCATAATTCACTTCTTTGAATCCTGGGAAAATAAAACATAAAATGGGGTGAGCTAAGATACTCAGTAAGGGTAAATAATTCAGTGGAAGCTATAAACTTTTAAGGCAAGATGTATAATAAAAACAGAAGCCTTTTAAACATAAACATGAACATAATATGAAAAAAATAAATCAAACATTACCATATAAAAATTCACATGGATATTCTACTCATTTAATAATAACATGTAATAACTAATTTCATAATGAAGTAATGCATAATATCAGACATAATAACTACTACATCAAGGCCTTGTACCAAGACCATTCACAAATATTCTATCAAGGCCTTGTGCCAAGACACTAGTTTGTCTCATGAGACCTACTGATGCATCAAGGGGCTATAGAAGACCACTCCCATCACTTACTAAGTCCAATGCATTCCTCATATGAAAAGGTTGAAACATAACATAAACATTTGTATTAAAACTAGCATAAGAAATGTTAATACTCTAACCGTAAACCATGAATGGTATAAAAATAGCAAATCTATAGTCAAACATATCACAAAACCGTCAATACAATATGGAATATTGAACCATAATAAATAAACTTCAAATAAGCATAAAATTCAACAAAGGATGTTGACATAGATGAAAATAATTTAATAAATTCATTAAAACTCTTAGAGGAAAATATCTGTTTTACTTTAAAGCATTTAAAAGATGTGAAATTTTAAAATAAAACATTTCTTTTGAAAATAACCTTTAAATATTGTAAGGAATGATTAAAAATGGTATGGTGACATAATAGTGGAAAATATTCACTCATGTTTTATAAGTTAAAAAACATTCTTTACTTAATTTATTGAAAAGTACATAAAGTAACTTGTTTGGAAAATGACTGAAAGATTCCTTTCAAAACATTTTATAAAAATTAAAATATGGGTAAAAATGACTTTAAACTTCCATATAATTGTAGTAAAAAAATTTATGAAAACATTTTTAGAAACATTGACATGGATGATATAGATGTCCATGTATATAGTTACACATCAACAACCTCAAATAATAATGAGATTGTAAAATTAACCCTTACCTTAGATCCAATACTCTTTGTACGTGTCCAAAACTACTGTATAATATTTTTAAACATATTATTAAATTATATCAGTATCATAATAATATTTATGACATCATATGTGAATCTTTTATGACTTTATATTACCCATTTATTAATAATTCCAAGTTAATGTAACATTTCGGGTAATATCCCTTTGTTTGTCGTACGTGTTTTGACTTGTTATTCTTGATCATATTACATAGATCATGATTTACCTAATTCAATAATGTATAATGTGATTTATATATCATATATATTCATAATATAAATACATAATATATATATATATATATATATAATTTAATACCCTGTTCATAGAGACGGTAGGCCGTACGTATGCATGAACGTTGTTTCCGTTTTCTTGTCATATTGAATGGAAGTAAGTGAATGACATATATTTACATAAATACATACATATATAAATCATTCCATTAGACTTATTATGTCATATATTTCATAATTATGAATAATATATATTTTTTAAAATCATTCTTGGATGGTTAAAGTGGAGAAATAATCTCATCGTGTCGTGGAGACAGTAGGTTGTACGTACGCACGGGCAAAGATATCATTCCTTTAATGACTAAATGATATGGAAATGTATGGTATATTAATTATAAATAATTATAATCATGTAATATTAATTATTTATTTATATTATACTCATCATTATACACATTCAAATAAATTAATGTGGAATAACAAATTACACCACGGTGTGGAGACTGTAAGTCGTACGTACGCGCACATAGTGATATTATTATTCATAGGATGGATAAAATGATGAATATAGTTATCCCATGATTATATCAACATCTATTTATATTGATTATACTGAATTTATTACTTTGGTATGGAAACAATATATAAAGAAGAAATAAAAGAAGAAGAAAATAACTTTGAAAGAAGGGATAAAACGATTACCTCTTCTTCTAGTGTTTCCTTTTAATTTGAATAAGAGGTCTTCATAGGATGGATTTAATCCAAAATTTAGGCCTATAGGATGAAGTGAGATATTTTTGTAGGATAAATAGTAAGGGTTTGTTTGGAAAAAAAAGGCTTCAGTGGTGTGAGTTAAAGAGAAAGGGAGAAGCCCTGTTATAAGAGATGTGAGGGCACTTTAGGAAAAATCTTGAAATATTAATTTATTATAAAAGTATTTTCGGTTTCTAATAGATAAAAATTGATTTATTTAGATTATAATATTATTATGAGTGAAAATAATCTCAACCAATAGGTTTTATACATGTTTAGGTCATAAAATTAACCTTATCTTATAGATTTAACCCTTTATAAAAATAAGTTACATCTTACCATGTCCTCTTGTATTTTGATGCTACACGGTTAATATATTTACTATAAAATTAAAAGAGAACATAAATTGGATAATTTATGAAATTTTTATATCAATCAAATTTATTTGGATGAACTTTATATTTTTAGGATTTTTATATCATTTAATAAAATAGTATTTATTTTAAAATCTCATTTATGTCAATTTTAACACTATTTAGTAATTGATTTTTGTTAAAGTCATAAAAACTTGATTACTTAAAAAAGGAATTAAATCATCATTAATATGTAAATTTAATACATAAAATTTGTTTATGGAATCAAAATGTTCAAATTACATTTATTTTCATATTTATAAATTCATTTATTTGAATCATTCATTAATAAGGTAATCACTACATCATCATTGTGTCATAAATAAATATATTGATATAATTTATAAAAATTATAAATAAAATTCCATGATGTAGTAAATATTTTTATCTTTAAAATGAATATTTATAGTCATAGATATTAGTTATATAACCATATATTAAAATTTATTTAGTTAATGATACATGTTTAGGTTATAATTATCTTTTCTTTAAATAAAAAAAGTGGTCCCATGGGATCCTAAAATTGTACTAAGTAATACAATGGTCATAAATATATCATCCAATAGGATTATGAAATTTGTTAGGGTAGTTTTATATTATTATAATATTATTTTTTACCCTTATTTACCTGATTTACCCTTTAACAATGATAAATGAAAATAATTACTAATGTTACTACTCATAATGTCCAAAAATACAAGGTCCCTATTTACAAAATTTGGACCTTATAATTCCAAATATTGAATTGATTTTAAAAATTCAAAACAAATAAGTTTTAGTAATTAATTTAAAATTACTTCTCGTTGTCAAAACCAGAAAGTGGGTTTTTAAGAAGTAAAAACTATCAACATATTGACATATGTTTATATTCAATTTAAATTTGAAATTACTTCCAATGACCTAAATTATATTTAATGATAAAAATATAATTTAATTATACTTTAAAATAACTCATATTTATAATTTAACACTATAAATTATTTCGATTAAAAAAGTTGTTTTCAATTAACATTTAGTATTTTTTTACTATTCATCAAAATATGAAAGTTATCAGAAAAGTACCAAACATTCATCCAAACTAAATTTTTATGTCCCACTTCTAAATAAGAATTTTATTTTTTCAAATTGAATATATAAAAGTGTCATATATTAGATTTAAAAAGGGTTCTCCATGAAAAGGTGGAGAACTGCATTTTTTAAAAAATACTTCTTTTATTTGAAAAATTGATTTTTTCCTTATATTATGTCTAATAATCACATAAGATGAAAGATAAAATTATATGGGATATATAAAATTAAAATTTTGGTTAACAATATTTATAACTGCTTTTTAAACAGCTAGTTTGATAGGTTGTTGTGTGCTTAAGCTCAGTGTTGCATACATCGCATGCTATTGAATTATTTAAAAAGGAAGCATACCATGGATTCCTGGGGTGTTTCAATATCCCCTCATTAAATAAATTACTTCCACACAATTTAAACTTGGGATTGGAAACTGTGGGT
Source organism: Viscum album (assembly GCA_963277665.1). Classification (NCBI taxonomy): domain Eukaryota; kingdom Viridiplantae; phylum Streptophyta; class Magnoliopsida; order Santalales; family Viscaceae; genus Viscum; species Viscum album. The sequence goes on along the minus strand of OY728119.1, from coordinate 685,389,314 downwards.
TTGACATTTCAAAATATCTTATTTGAAATCCCGCATCGAAAAATGGATTAATGAGATCTCTATTTTAAAATAAATAAAGGTAGGTGTGAAGATTACTGAAAATAACACATAATAGGGTTCCATGTAGGGAAACATGGATATAGAAGATAAAACTAACCATCAAGTTTTGATGGAGAGTGATAGAGAATATTATTATGAGAAATTTAACAATCTAAAAGCCATAAATTTACAATAATCCAAGGGACTATTTGATTGATTGAAAAAAAAAATTATTAGGAAAACTTTTATGATATTTTCACTAGAGATGAATAATTACTTCATAGACTAATAATACAAGGAATAGTACTTCATTTACATGTAAAGTTTCATCTGTTAACTAATTCCCACAACAAACTCATCTTTCTCTTCAAAAGATAATAAAACTCAAAAAAAATATTTATATTAATCATATAAGGTTAAAAATATAAACTTATACCATTTAAATAAAAAAAACTATGTTATACTAACCAGTAACTTCTTGTAGTCCAATGGTACATGATAAAGCCTTATCTCACTTCAACTATGGGTTCGATTCCCTTATCCTTGTCTGACGCGACGTGTTATCACCAGACCTATAGGTTGTACTTTTTCTAAAACTATAGTATTATAACATTCAAAAAACAATTTTAAGAAATTTTTTAACCTTAAACAATACTATCCAAAGTTCAACTTAATCCATTCCAACTTTTAGAGATATCCAAAATACATCTATCCAAAATCTCTTAAAAAGGTCTCTAAATTTCCAAAATCAATTGTAACATCATATTCCCCAAACAATGTAATGTTGCTCTTATTTTCACATAATGAATATATTATTACCTTCATCATATTAAAATCTTAATGAAGTTTTGTAGTAAAATACTTATATATATCACATTCTTCTTATAGCTAAAATATAATTCTTGAATACGAAAAATACAAATACATTAATTATTAAACTTTGACCGTAGTAATATCAAAACCTTGAACTTGATCCATTTGCTTCTTCTGATCTATATTTATTTGATGCTTTGGAAAAAAAATTGCATAATGTCCCATATATTTACAATTATAATATTTCACAGCTTCTTTTTTACCTTACAATCAAGAGCATGGTGACCTTTTTCTCCAAATTTGTAACAAACTCCTATTCTTTTCAGGAAAGTACTAGGGTGTTTCTTCTTACAATTATCACATAATGGAAAATATGTCTTTCCCTTTTTCCCTTTATCTATATCTTTCTCCACTATTATCTTCCTATCTTGATTGACTTTAATTTTATAAAACTTAGAGTATTAATTTTCTGTCTTGATAGCACCCAAGACTATATCTTCATTTGATGAGAAAGATTATGATACTAATACCCGTCATAGGGTAGGTTTTAACCCATAAAAGAATCAATCAATATTACTTCTTGGGATACATATTTAGTCTATAGAATGTCTTTCTAAACTTGTGAATTTAGCCTCATACTTTGCAACATTCTCATCCTCTTTTTGCCTCAGGCTCAAAAATTGCCTTTCCATATCAGCTCATTGTTTGTAAGGAAAGTATTTATCTAGGAAAAGTACTTTAAACTCCTTCCATTCCATATTTTCTACTTCTTCATCATCCTTTATGTTATGAATTAATGACCACCATTGATCCACATCTCCTGAGAGACGATAAACTGCCATGACAACCTTTTACCTTTCATTACTTTCCAAAGAAAGAAATATTTTATCTAAGGAATTTATCCATTCCTCAGCCAGAAATGGATTTTTAGTTCCATTGAATGTTGTCGGTTATTATCTCATGAATCGTTCTAACATTGATCCTCTGCGTTGTGGATCAGGTTACTCTATACGGGTAAGGTTACTATTCATAACTTGAGGCAGCTATCCTAATATAGTTATAATCTATTCAGAACCATTTGTGTCACCAACTCTACTATCATTATCTTTCATAGGATAAAAAACCATATATGGATTGTGTGCATTGATATGATTTCCATTCCTTCCACTATGTTCCATTTCTAAACAATGGTGTACACTATGTTAGGTTATGAATCAGAATTCATAAATCCAAACTAGTAAAATACTTAACATAAATTGAAAATTTTGTGCATATCTAATCCATAATCATAAATATGGTTCCTTTAAGGACATATTTACTCATAAATCCTTAATAATAGTTTATAAAGAAAATATGAATTATCCTAAGTATATCCCCCAGGAGTTTCAAACTAGGTGTGCAGTAAGACCCGTTGTCATGTACCAAGTTACCCGAGTCAAGCCCAGAACACCTTGTCAGATTTTTCACCCCAAGGTACATCTATTCCAGAACCACATCCACATGTAGTATCCAGATAAAGATGTACTGCTTGGAATATCCACATAATCCTTAATTTACCAAAATTCTAGGAGGTTCTTCTATATTTATCATCAAAGTCTATCTTAGGGTTATGATCCATATCTAAGTTTTCTAAATCTATTTCTAAGGTTGTTTATAAACCTCTATATGATACCAATTGTAATGCCACGACCCCAGAAGCCTGAAGTCGGGGCATTATTTTAATATATTTCCATGATTACAAGGAATTAATTCTCGAAGGGACGATCAGCTTAACAGTCTTAGAAAGTAGATTACAAACATGAACTTTACATTACAATTTCTAACATAAAATACATCATAGATAATACTTTCATAATGCCAGTATTATCCTATTTTAATCCTTGATATCAATAATAATACACTTCTTGGCATCCTGGGAAAATAAAACATAAAAAGTGGTGATCTCATATGCTCAGTAAGGTTAAATAATTCAGCAAAAGCTATAAACTTTTAAGGAAAGATGTATAATAAAAACAACAGCATTTTAAACATAAACATGAAGATAATATAGAAAAAATAAATCAAACATTACCATATAAAAATTCACATGGATATTCTACTATTTGAATAATCACATGTAATAACTAATTTCATATTGAGGGAATGCATAATGCTGGATATAATAACTACTACATCAAGGCATTGTTCCAAGACCATTCACAAATATTCTATCAAGGCCATGTGCCAAGACACTAGTTTTTTTCATTATACCTACCAATGCATCTAGGGGATATAGAGGGCCCCACTCGTCACTTACTAAGTATAATGAATTCCTCATATAAAAAGGTTGAAACATAATATAAACATTCATATTAAAACTCACATACGAAATGTTAATACTTTAACTATAAACCATGAATGGTATAAAAATAAAACATCCACAGTAAAACATATCACAAAACATTTAATACAATATGGAATATCATACCATAATAAATTAACTTCAAACAAGCATAAAATCCAACAGAGGATGTTGACATAGATGAAAATAATTTAATAAATTCATTTAAACTCTTAGAGGAAAACATCCCCTTTACTTTAAAACATTTAAAAGTTGTGAAATTTTAAAATAAAAAATTTCTTTTGAAAATAACCTTTCAAGATTGTAAGGGAAGTTTAAAAATGGTCAGGTGACATAATGGAAGAAAATATCCACCCACACCATATAAGTTAAAAAATATTCTTTCTTTAATTTGTTGAAAAGGTCAAAAAGTACCTCATTTCGAAAAGGATAGAAAGATTCCTTTCAAAACATTTTATAAAAAGTAAAACATGGGTATAAATGAATTTCAAAATACATAGGATTATAGTAAAAAAATATGAAACTATTTTTAGAAACATGGACATGGATGACAAAGATTTACCAGTAGATACTTACATATCAACGACCTCTAATAATAATGAGATTGTGAAATTAACTATTACCTTAGATATGATACTCTCCGTATGTGTATGAAACTCCTGTATAATGTTTTTAAACATATTATTCACTAATATAAAAATCATAATAATATTTACGATATCATATATGATTATTTTATGATTTTATATTACCCATTAATTAAAAATTCCATGTTAATGTAATATTTTGGGTAATAGTGCTTTGTTTATCATGTGTGTTTTGACTTGTTATTCTTGAACATTTTACTTAGATCATGATTTAATTACTTAAATAATGTATAATATGATTTATATATCATATATATTCATAATATAAATATGTATAATATATAGATATATAAAATGGAATATATCATTCATAAAGACGGTAGGTCATACGTACTTGTGAATGTTGTTTCTATTTTCTTGTCGTATTGAATGGAAGTAAGTGGATGAAATATATGTACATACATATATATATATATCATTATAGTAGACTTATTATGTTATATATTTCATAATTATGAATAATATATATATATATATATTTATAGTTATTCTTGGATGGTTAAAGTAGAGAATGAATCTCATCGCGTCGTGGGGACGGTAGGCCGTACGTACGCACGAGTGACAATATCATTCCATTAATGATTAAATGATATGGAACTGGATGGAATATTAATTATAAAGAAACATAATCATGTCATATTAATTATTTATATCTATTATACTAATCATTATACACATCCAAATAAAGTAATGAGGAATATCAAATTTCACCACGGCGTAGAGATGGTAAGTCGTACGCACACACGCATGGTGATATTATTAGGCATATGATGGATAAAATGATGAATATAGTTGTAACTTGATTATATTAACATCTCAGTATATAGATGATATTGTGTTTATTAATTTTTTATTGAAAAATATATAGAAATAAGAAGTAGAATAAGAAAATAACTTTTAAAGAAGTGATAAAATGATTACCTCTTCTTCGGGTGTTTCCTTATGGTTTGAACAAAAGGGCTTATTAGGATGGATCTCTACCCAAATTTAGGACTCTAGGATGAATTGAGGGAGGTTGGGAGGAGAAATATAAAGGTTTTTACTGAACCAAAAGGATTTAGAGGTGTGAGTTAAAGAGAAAGAGAGGTTCCCTTTTATTAGAGAGGTGAGGGGCACTTTAGGAAAAATATTGAAATATTAATTTATTATAAAACAATTTTCAGTTTCTAATAGATAAAAATTAATTTATTTTGAGGCTAAGATGAGGATGGGTCTAAATCCTCTCAACCAATAGGTTTTAGACATGTTTAGGTCATAAAATTAACCTTATCTATTAGATTTAACCCCTTGTAAAAATAAGTTAACTCTTACTATGTCCTCTTGTATTTTTATACTACATGGTTAATATATTTATATAAAATGAAAATAGAACCTAAAGTGGATCATTTATGAAATTTGTATCACTATAAAAGTTATTTGGCCTAAATTTAGATATTTAGGATTTTTACATCATTTAATAAAATAATATTTATTTCAAAATATCATTTATGTCTATTTTGATACTATTTAGTAAATGATTTTTGTTAAAGTCATAAAAAATTGGTTTTAAAGACCCTAAAATTATGTATAATTTTTTTTAATTATATGGAATTATTATGAGACTATGAAAATTAATGGCATGTGATTCTAAGGACCAGAGATCCTGGAACGGAATTTTGAACTTTTTTAAGGTGCGTTCAGTAAACAAGCGGGTGAGATTTTTTAACTTTTGAACCGATGCTCAGATTAAAAAACCAAGAGCACTGTTGAATTCGTAATGTCAGTATTCACTTAGGTGAATCTTAAATTTTACCGGCAAGGTTCATATGAAAAGGTTTTTTTTGGACATTCGGAAAATAAATAAATAAATGTTATTTTATTCTTTCTTTAAAAACATTGAGCGATGGTGGTGGGACCACAGAGTTAACAGGTTATTTAATAACCTGTTACACTAGGTTTTGTAACTGCACCTTTGGGTAATTAATGGGTTAATTAATTAATTCTTTAATTAATCACATAAATGAGTGGAGAGTTAAACTATTTAACACTAATCTTAAATAAATTGTTGGCGAAAGGTTTTGGAGAACCACGAGAGAACTCTTGATGAAGCACTGGTGGAAACCCTCTCCAATGAAGAATGACGATTTGATCAAGGATCAACGAACTCTGATGAACACCTTCACACACAAATTCTTCACCCTTATTTGTAGCGTCTTCCAATGAGTTCAAGGTAGGGGAATTAATTTATTTATCTAGTGTTTAACAATTTTCCTCTCTTAACGTTCTTGTAAAAATACAATGAACGTGGATCAACCGATTAATGGGTTGATTTGTGCCTCCTTTTTTGTGTAGTTGGTTGTTGGGGGGTTTAAATTTGGGGATTATACTTTCTAAATTATGATTGATTTTCCCCCATGTTAAAACACTAATGCGGAGGGTGAGGTCCGATCTAAAAAAATCTCGGACCCTCCATCATTCTTGGTTTTGTTGTGTTCTTAGTGGGTGACCAAGCAACATGGTGGTAACGTGAAACCAAGGGCCATGCAGTGGAGGTGGTGTTTTGAGAGAACCATAGGCATAATCGTGAAATAAATTAGACCACCAGAACTTCACCGGTGGCCAGCAGAAGTACCACAAGTGCGGCACCACCAGCGTAGTAGCACCGGAGACTGGAGATGGTAGCTAGCTCTTGCCAGTTGAGAGAGGGTAGAGGCGCCCACAGGCACCGTAGAGGAGACGTGGTGTCCAACTATTGTCGGCTATGTTAAAGGTGGGTGGCGCGCTGCGGCTCCAGTCACGGAGGAGGCATCACAGATTTGGCCGCAGTGGATGAGGACCCGAGTCTACGAGTCCCTCCCTAGACCAATCCACTAGACTGGTTAGTTGGGAGGGTGGCTCTAGCCTGACGCCACTAGTTCGAGAACCCAAAAGTATTGCGTTCATTCGGGAGGGGAGTGGACTCTACGCCCAATTGGCGATCTGCACCCCTCCGGGTGGTTCAGGCCGAGCCCGCGGCCTAGTGGGCTGAGCCTGAGGCTCAACGGGTTGGATCGGGCCCAGAAAAACTGGTCTGGGCCCATCTAGTTCAGGCTGATCCCAAACCGGTTCGAGTCGAGTCAATCTGATCGGGTCAGGTCAGACTCGGACCCAGTTTCACTTAAAGGGCCATAACTTCTAAACTGGGAATCTGTGTGACGAACCGTCAGTGGAACTGGAACCCTTATGAAGAATTGGTCATTTTGAGATACCCCACTTAGATTTTGGAGAAAATTGGAGTACATTCGAGTTGGATCGAACTCGAATCCAATTGGGCCCTCTGTACTAAAATTCTTTTAACTTATAGGCTGGGAGTCCGATTGACGTGCTATATATTGTGTTTGAACCCTTATGACATAGTGGTTCTTTGGGTTACTCTTCTTCATGGGACTTCGTGATAGTTAAATTATAACCAATTTCATGAGGAGAAAAATCTATGGAACTCAAGCGCACCAAGTGCTGGAATCCTATGGTTGGTCATCAAGTGAAGAGCGACCCTTTGTGGATCAACATCAGAGAAGCTCTGTGTGGATCGATGACTTATGACCCTATATGGATTAGTAGTAGTAAGACCCGAAAAGGACCAGCCTTATAGAGGACCATCATGGATCAGCAACTTATGACCATGTGTGGATCGAAGAATTACGACCTTGTTTGGATCAGTAGTAGCACGACCCAACGAGGACCAACCTTATAGAATCCCATCATGGATCAGAGAGTTACGACCCTATGTGGATCAATGACTTATGACCCTGTGTGGATCGATGACTTATGACCCTAAGTGAATCAGTGACTCACGACCCTGTGTGGATCGATGACTTACGACCCTATGTGGATCAGTGACTTACGACCCTATCTGGATCGGTAAATTACAACCCTGTGTGGATCAGTAATAGAACGACTTCTTCATGATTCAGTAGTGGAACATCTCAATAAAATAAGATGATTTATCTTTACAATTAATTATAATTATTCCTATTCTTTAATTTATATACCTGGTGTGAGTTTTCTTTTACTTTTTGCTTTGTGATTGAGATCATGCTTTGTGATTTTTCCTTCGTGGAATTCTAGGAGACCTTTGGGGGTCTCGGGGTCCCTACTGGATATTGTTATACTCACCCCTACATGGGCTTCATCTGCACATGGTTGTGTCTTATACAGACGAAGGACAGCATTGACCATGATTTGGGAGCTTGGACTAGACAGTGTATGAAGGTGACCAGATGATGTGGAGATCCACAGTGACGAGATGTACCTACCCTTTAGGTAGGATCCTTGGTGGACAATATCAGGAGCTGTTTTTACTTTTTTTTTACTTTCTTTTAGTAGGGTTTGTATACTGGCCCATTATGCTTCAGTTCACACTTTTACTATTAGCAGTTATACTAAATGGTTTTCTCTTGTTGTGTACCTATTCTGTGTGTTTTCAGGTTTAAAGGAAATGCCTTCACATTTTAGGGATATGCCTTTCTGGTGCTAATCGCCAACCCTTGGCCTATGAAGGCAGCCTTAGGGTAGTCACGACATAGGCCCCAGGGGATAGTTTGTGACAAAGTGGTATCATATGAGTCAATTCTACCAAATAACTAAGACTCTAATCTTTTCAATGGGGAAATAGTGTTAATTTTTTTTAGTACGGTTTTTATTTTGGGGAGTCCAATGTTGGTGCGGTGGACAATGTATCCATACACTAGGACCCTGAGTTCTAATTTCCAACACGATACATGGAAAAACTATTTTGATGTGTTTTGGAAATGTTTTTGTTTTGATCTCTTTTGATTCAACTCACCAGGTATAACTTATTGACCATGGAACACCTGTTTCTTTACAGGATACCACTGCATAGATAGCCAGCCAGGATTCCAGTGAGAGATCATGATGATATCCCAATGATCGATGAGGCTTCGGTGCAGGTTCCTCTTATGGCAATGGTACCTTCGGGTGGTGTACCAGCAGCACCACTAGCCGTAGGGCAGTAGTTTCCACTATCCCCACTAGCAGACAGTGTATGATGACTTAGCGTGCTATACGAGTTCCAGCGGCAAAGGCCTTTGAGGTTTCGAGGCGATATGGATCCGCAGGTGGCTGAGGATTGGCTGGAGGTTGTGGCTAGAGTTTTACACCTAGTTGGGACACCAGCAGACTAAATGGTGATCCTATATACTAGCCTCTTTTGGGGCATTGCAGGGGGTGGTGGAGCCTGATGCTCCCATTGCACGATGAGGTGACCCTCATCTAGTTGGACTTAGAGGTCCTATTTAGGGTGGAGTTCATTCTAGTGACTCTATGCTCTGTGCGTATTTAAGAGCTCTAGCAATTACAGCAGGTCAGCCTAACAGTAGCCTAGTTCTTGGTGATATTCACAGACCTCTCCCACTACTCCACCAACATGGTATGAGACCCTTTATTTAGGTCTCAGACCTTTGATCATGATCTTCAAAAGGAGATTAGATTGTCGATGATATTTCTCAACATACCGATGCAGGCTAGAGTGCTAGAGCGAGCACTTCTGCTGGAGAGATTCCTAGCTTAGTAGGCACTGATAGCGAGATCCACTACTAGATGAAACGTAGCCGAGCCATCTGCAGCAGGAATTAGGTGGATGACGCAGAAGCCCAAGTGGGACAAACCTTCTGGTGGATGACCCCAGGATGTAGGGTTAGAGGTGCGGAGTTCACGGGACAGAGGAGGTCAGCAGAGGAGTAGACTATGCTACTCATGTGGCGAGTAGGGTCACATGGATCACGACTTCCCAACCCACCACACTGATGATCAGTATACGATCGAGGGACCACCAAGGAAGAGGTATAGATTCAAGAAGTGGGGTCCATAGGGTGGCAGACATGGCAGAGGAGCTGGTCGTGCAGCAGGCGGTGGGCAGTAATTTTAGGTTCTAACGCCACCACCTCTAGGTGGTCCACCCTGACCTCAGGGAGTAGGTGGATGGGGACGATATCATCTCAGGAAACTGAGGCCTATGACCATGATGCTCCAAATATTATTTAAGGTATGATATGTATCTACTCCACTGTAGTTGCACTACTAGAAAAATAACCTATACCAATGGTTTGAAACTGTTGGTATAGGCCTCCAAACTGTTGGTATATCCTATACCAATGGTTTGGAGAACCGTTGGCTAGTAATCCATAGGTATAGGTCTATACTAAAGGTTTTAAAAACCATTGGTATAAGTAAAATGAAAAATATATACCAACAGTTTCATAAAACTATTGTTATATGTATTTCAAGAAAGAAGCATTCTGTTGGTTTTGATCCCATTACCTCCAGTTTATGATTGAATGACCTAGACACTAACCTAACTTGACTTTTGTGAACATAATTTAATATATATATATATATATGTGTGTGTATTATCATTAATATATTAAATTTTTATTTATTTAATGTTCTCTGTAAGAAGATTCCATAAAAAATACATGTAACAATACCAAAGGTTCTCAAAACCATTCGTATAGACCTATACCAATGGTTTTGAGAACTGTTGGTATAGATTATTTGATTTTGGGACCTATACCAATGGTTTTGGACAAACCGTTGGTATAGTGGGGGCCTATACTAACGGTTTGTCCAAAACCGTTGGTATAGGGTCTCTATTATGGACCTAAACTAGCGGTTTGGCCAAAACCGTTGGCATAGGTCCATAATAGAGACCATATACAAACGGTTTTGGAAAAATAGTTGGTATAGGACCATATAAGTGACATATACCAATGGTTTCTCCAAACCGTTGGTATAGTTCCCCCTATACCAACGGTTTTGGGAAAACCGTTGGTATATGTCCAAATTAATGACCTATACCAACAGTTTTGGCCAAACCATTGGTATAAGTCCATATAAGTGACCTATATAAACGGTTTGCCCAAAACTATTGGTATAGATATTATTTCCAGTAGTGTTGCAGTTCTTATAGACATAGCTTCCATTCACTCTTTTATTGTAATGGTTCTTGTTCAGAACTCAGAGATTCTGATCGAGTTGTTGGCTCGATCCTTACATTTAGAGACTCCTATGGGAGAGGATTCGATGATTACACACTAGTGCAAGTAGTGTGAGCTTACTCTAGTAGGCGAGAGCTTTAGCTGGGATCTCCAAGTTGCAGCATCGATTCCTAACGATGTCATCTTGTGTGTGGATAGGTTGTCTACAATACATGATCAAATTGACTGTTTTAGGTGAAAATTGTGGTGTGTCTGTAAGGATGGGGCTAGTTTTTCCTTCACCGGTGAGAAGGGGACCATTTAAGATCCGGATGGACTTTCTCAAAGGAGTGTGTAACTGATCACTCATCATTTTTCTAGCCTTACCCTCGGATCAATTGACTAGAGGAGTCTGAGTTATCTTGTAGTGGTAGACTAGTATACTGATGACTTTCCTATGGTAGTTCTGGGACTAGATACTCATAGAGAGGTAGAATTCTACATCGACTTGTACCCCGGGACAGAACCGATATCTACACCATCATATCGGATGGCTCCCATAGAGCTTCATGAGTTGAGGGTACTGTTGGAGGACTTGTAGAGTAAGGGGTTTATAAGGCCCAGTGGTTCTCCATGGGGAGCCCCAATTTTGTTCGCCAAGAAGGAATACGAGAGTTTGAGGCTTTTCATGGACTATCAGCGCCAGAACTAGGTAACTATGAAGAACAAGTATCTACTCCTGATGATTTATGGTCTCTTCTATCAGTTGAAGGGATCTCAGTGGTTTTTGAAGATAGACCTCAGATCAGGCTATCATCAGCTCAAGGTACGAGATGAGGATGTACCGAAGATAGTATTGAGATGTCGTTATAGCCATTATGAGTTCTTGGTGATGCCTTTAGGCATGAAAAAAAACCCCAGAATTGTTAATGGTACTCATGAATAGGATCTTCCAGCCTTACCACGATTGCCTTTTGGTGGTCTTCATTGTTGACATCTTGGTGTACTCAGCGTCAGAGGAGCATGCCACTCATTTACAGATAGTTCTGGATACACTCTGAGGGAACCATATTTATGATAAGCTCTCAAAGTGTGAGTTTTGGATATGGGAGTTCCACTTTCTAGGACACATTATCTCAGAGGATGGAGTTTCAGTGGATTCGGCAAAGATGGAGGTAGTGCTTTCTTGGGATCCACCCAGGAGTGTGACCGAGGTGCGGAGTTTCCTAAGATTAGCTGGGTACTATCGGAGATTTATACCTAACTTTTCTATAGTTTCATCTCCCTTTTTATATTTTGAAAAACGAAGGGGCAACCCTTTGTATATACAGAGATATTCCAACAATGTTTCCAGAATCTCAGGCAGAGATTGACGAGTGCCCCCATCTTGAGGCTACTATAAGAGGGCATTGGGTATATAGTCTATTGTGACACATCAGGGACCAGTCTAGTATGTTTCATGATGCAGGAGTGAGCATTGATCACCTATGGCTCACGATAGTTGAGACAACATGATCAGAACTACGCTACCCATGACATGGAGTGAGCATGAGTGTTCTTTGCCTTGAATATGTGGTCGCACTACTTGATGGGTGAACGGTTTACTATCTACTCTGATCACAAGATTCTAAGGTATATATTCTCATAGAATGACCTGAACCTGAGATAGTAGTGGTGTATAGAGTTCCTCCAGGACTATGACTTTGAGATATTCTACACTTCTAGGAAGGGGAACGTGGTGGCAGACGCACTCAACAGGATGTCTGGTTTACAGTTGATGAGTGAGGCGACAGAGTAGCTAGTCGTGTTGTAGTTATCCTTCATGGATAGTGATGGATCAGCTTACCTTCAGTCTATGACAGTCACTCCCCCACTCCTTCAGTAAGTCATGGAGGCACAACTAGGAGACATTGGCTGTGAGACCCGATGTGCTCAGATATCCTCAGGAAAGGCTCCTTAAATATTTTCTGAAGGTTGGGAGCACATCATTCTTTTCAAAGGATGCACCATGGTACCAGTGACGCTACGAGATGAGTTGTAGAGGGAGTTACACACATCCCCTTTGGTGGTACATCCTAGTGTGGTGAATGTGTAATAGGACATCAGGTATAAGTAATAGTGTCCAAGGATGAAGAAAGCAGTGGAAGAGTTCATTTAACGATGCCTCACTTGTCAGAAAGTGAAGGTTGAGCACTAGGTTCCAGTAGGATTGACTCACCCACTCGACGTACCAGAATGGAAATGGGATGGTATCTCTATAGACTTTGTAATGGGTTTACCACATACATCCAAGGTCCACGACTCTATCTGGATGATTGTTTACTGACTCACCAAATCATCTCACTTCATACCCATCCGGGAGGAGGGATCAGTAGAGGGCTTGGTACGCCTCTATTTCCAGAAGATAGTACGGCTTCACGGGGTTCCATTGATGATTGTATCAGATTGTGATGCTTGTTTTACATCCTGTTTGTGGAAGGGATTGCAGGAGGTGTTCGGGACTCATCTACGTTTGAGCACTTCCTTTCATCCTCTGACAGATGGCCAGATAGAGCGGACCATACAAATGCTTGAGGACATGATTTGTTCCTACATCCTTGATTTTGTCCATATTTGGGAGGATCACTTTCCCTTGGTGGAGTTTTCGTAAAATAACATTTATCACTCCACCATCAGCATGGCACCATTTGAGGATTTTTACGGGCGACCATGCAGATCACCTCTATGATGAACAGACCCAAGGGAGTTGGAACTTATGGGTCCATAGTTGGTACGAGCTACCACTGAGAAGGTACAGATCATCTAGAAGTGGATGAAGACTGCACAGAATAGAAAAAAGTCATTTGCTGACAGAATATGGAGACCCTTGGAGTTCGAGAATGGATACCATGTCTTCTTATGGGTCTCACCTCAATGAGGTTTGTAGAGATTTGGATGAGGCGGAAATATATCTATGAGGTTCATCAGACCTTTATAGATTCTTAGCAGAGTTGGTGAGGTGACATACCACCTAGCTCTTCCCCCATAGATGCAAAAGGTTCATGATGTTTTCCACAAGTCACAGTTGAGGAGATACATGCATGATCCATCGCACATCATCAGCTGGGGAGAGCTGGACATTGACGATGGGGTGATGTTTGTGAAGCTCCCAATGGAGATAGAGGATCGATAGGACTGTGTCCTTCATGGATGGTAGATTCCTCTAGTGTGTGTTTGGTGGAAGCACAAGAACCTCTAGGAGAGCACATGGGAGAGAGAGGCTTGGATTCGTGCTCAGTACCCCCCATTTGTTTTCTAAGCCTTTTTTGTGGTTTTCAGGGATGAAAATCCCTAAGGTGGGGAGAATGTAAAGACCCTGAAATTTCATATAATTTTTTTTAATTATATGGAATTATTACAAGACTGTGGAAATTAACGGCACGTGATTCTGAGGCCCAGAGATCCTGGAATGTAATTTTGAACTTTTTTTAAGGTACGTTTAGTAAACATGTGGGTGGTATTTTCTAACCTTTAAACTGGTGCTCGGATTAAAAATATGAGAGAACCATTGAATTATAAGCACTAGGATTTTCTTTGGAAAAACTTAACTTCGACCGAAAAGGGTCAGACAAAAAAGTTAATTTTTTGGACCTTCGGAAAAAAATAACTAAAAGTTATTTTATTCTTTGTTTAAAACCATTGATCGATGGTGGAGGGACCACAAAGTTAACACGTTATTTAATAACCTGTTACACTAGGTTGTGTAACCAAACCTTTGGATAATTAATGGGTTAATTAATTAATTCTTTAATTAATCACATAAATGGGTAGAGAGTTAAACTCTTTAACTATAATGTTAAATAAACCATTAGAGAAAGGGTTTGGAGAACGGTGAGATAACTCTTGACAAAGCATCGTCGGAAATCCTCTCTAACGAAGAATGAGCATTTGATCTAGGATCAACGAATGCCGATGAACACCTTCCCACACAGATTCTTCATCATCATCTACAGTGTATTACAATGAGTTAAAGGTAGGAGAATTAATTTATTTTTCTAGTGTTTTATGATTTTCCTCTCCTATTCTTGGAAAAATACAACAAACGTGGATCAACCGACTAACGGGTTGATCTGTGCCTCATTTTTTCATGCAGGTGGTTGTTGCGGGGTTTATGTTTGGGGATTGTTCTTTATAAATTATGATTGATGTTCCCTCAATGTTAAAACACTAACACAAAGGGTGTGGGCCAATCCGAACAAATCCTGAACCCTCTGTCATTCTTGGTTTTTATGTGTTCTTTATGGGATATCGAGCAACAGGGAGGCAAGGAGAAACTGAGGGCCACACAGTGGAGGCGACATCACGGGAGAACCGTAGTCACAATCAAAAAATAAATGGGGGTGGTCCATGGAATTATCGTCGGTGGTGGCCATGAGAGGGAGTTGGAAACCGCAGTCGCCACGGTGGATAGGGGGCGTTCGGCCATCGACGGCTGCATTGAAGGCGGGCGGCTCGCCGTGGAGGAGGGGTTGCGTCTCCGGCCACGGTGGTGGCGAACCTGCATCTGCGGGTCATGCCCTAGACTGGTCCACCAAACTGGTTAGTTGGGAGGGTGGTGGAAGCCCGGAATTGCCGGTTGGAGAACGCGAATAGACCGTATCAGTTCGGGAGTGGAGCAGACCCCACGCCCAGCTGGCGATCCATGCCCAACCAGTGGGTCGGGTTGGTCCTCCGGCCCGACGGGTCGAGCCCTCAAATCAACTAGCCGGACCAAGCCCATAAAAACTATTTTGGGCCATTCCCAGACCAGGTCAAGTCGGGTGGATCCGACCAGGTCGGACCGAACCCGGACCCAGTTTTTTCCAGTTTCTCTTAAAGGGTCGTAACTTCTAAATTAGACGTTTGTTTAATGAACTTTCAATAGCACTGGAACCCTTATGACAAGGCAATACTTTTGAGATAATAAACTTGGGTTTTGGATAAAGTTTGAGTACATCTAAGTTGGATTGAACTTGAATCCAACTGGGCCGTCGATACTAAAATGCCTATAACTTACAAATTGGGCATCTGATTGACGCGACATCTGTTTTGTTTGAACCCTTATGGCATGGCGGTTTTTCGGGTCACTTATTTGTGGGACTTCATGGATGTTAAGGTATGAAAAATGAATTGGGGAGTAGAATCTATAGAACCCAAGTGCACCAAGTGTGGGAATCATGTGGTTGGCTATCAAGTGAAGAGATACCCTTTGTGGATCGATGTCATAGTGACCCTGTGTGGATCGAAGAATTACGACCCTGTGTGGATTAATAATAGCATGATCTGATGAGGACCATCCTTAGAGTGTCCCATTGTAGATCAGAAACTTACAACCATGTATAGATCAATAACTTATAAACTTGTGTAGATCAGCAATAGCATGGCCTGATGAGGAACAGCCTTAGAGTAGCCCGTCGTGGACCAGCGACTTACGACCCTTTGTGGGTTAACGACTTATGAACCTGTGTGGATCAAAGACTTAAGACCCTATTTGGATCAGTGACTTAAGACCTTGTGTGTATCGGTGACTTGCGACCTTGTGTGGATTAGCAATAGAACAACTTCTTTGTGGTTCAGTAGTGGAACTTCTCAACAGAATAAGATGATTTATCTTTACAACTAATAATCATTATTCCTTTTCTTTAAGTTATATACCTGGTGTGAGTTTTCTTTTAATTTGTGCTTTGTGATTGAGATAATGATTTGTGATTTTTCCTTCATGGAATTCTGGGAGACCTTCAAGGGTCTCGGGGTCCCTACTGGGTATTGTTATACTCACCCCTGCACAGGCTTCACCCACACCTTGTTGTGTCTTGTGCAGACGACGGAAAACATTGACTAAGATTTGGGATCCAAGACTAGATGGTGCAAGGAGGTGACCGATTGACGTGGAGAGCCACAGTGATGAGTTGTACCTACTCTCTAGGTAGGATCCTTGTCAGATGATCTCAAGAGTTGTTTTTCCTTTTTGTTGTACTTTCTTTTAATTGAGTTTGTATATTGTCTCATTCTGCTTCAGTTCACACTTTTACTATCAGAAGTTAGACTATGTAGTTTTATCTTATTGCATACTTGGTCTGTGTGTTTGAAAGTTTAAAGGCAATGTCTTCCCGTTTTAGGGATATTCCTTTCTGGTTCTAGTCTCCAGCCCCTAGCCTATGGAAGGTGGGCTTGGGGTAGTCATGGCACGGGCCCCAGGGGACGGGTCTTGACATGATTCCTTAGAAACAAAGGCGTTAAATCATCCCTCATATGCCAATGTCATCCAGAAAATTATTTGATGGAATCAAAATGTTTGAATTACATTTAATTTAATATTTATAAATTCATTTATTCGAATCATTCATTAATAAGTTAATCATTGCATCGTCATTGTTTCATAAATAAATATATTTATATAATTTATAAAAATTATAAATAAAATATCATGATTTAGGAAATATTTTTATCTTTAAAATGACTATTTCTAGTCAAAGATATTAGTTGTATAACCCTATATTAAAATTAATTTAGTAAAAGATACATGGTTTTATTATATTTCCCTTTTCTTTAAATTAAATATTCTAAAATGTCATTTTCACACCCAAGTGGTCCCATGTGGTCCTAAAATCGTCCTAAGGATACCCATTGTCAGAAATATCTCATCCAATAGGATTAGTACATGTTTTAGGGTAGTTTTATATTATTATAATATTATTATTTACCCTTATTTACCTAATTTACCCTTTAACCATGGTAAATAAAAATAATTACTGAAGTTACTATTCATAATGTCCAAAAATAAATGGTACCTATTTACACAACTTAGACCTTCTGATTCAAAATATTTAATCCATTTTTTCAAATTCAAAACACATAAGTTGCAGTAATTAATTTAAAATTAATTCAGGTTCTCAAAACTAGAAAATGAGTTTTTAAGAAGTAAAAACTATCAAAAGATTGACATGTGTTTATGTTCAATTTAAATGTGAAAATAATTATAATGACATAAATTATATTAAATGATAATAATATAATCTAATTAAACTTTAAAATCACTCATATTTATAATTTAACATTATAAATTATTTCGATTAAAAATGTTGTTTTCAATTAAAATTTAGTATTTTTTACTATTCATCAAAATATGAAAGTTATCAGAAAAGTACCAAAAATTCATCCAAACTAAATTTTTATGACTCACTTCTAAAGAATAATTTAATTTTGTCAAATTTAATATTTTAAAGTGTAAAATATTGTATTTAAAAAAGGTTCTCCATTAAAAGGCGAAAAAACTACATTTTTTGAAAAATACTTCATTTATCAGAAAAAATGAATTTGTCTTTATATTATGTCTAATAAACAAATAAGATGAATTTTAAAAGTATATGGGATATAAAAATCTAAATTTGGTTAATACTATTTATAACTTCTTTTTAAACATCTATTTTGATAGTTTGTGGTGCGCTTGAACTCGGTGTTGCGTACATCACACGCTATTGAATTATTTAAAAAGGAATAATACTGTGGAATTTTGGGGTGTTACATACTTACAAATCATTATTATTTAATTATAATACATTGACATGTAATCATTCAAATATCTTCTTAAACCATTAACCAAACTTCATCCTTTTATTCCTTAACACTTATTTCACCTCACATATTGTTCGTAGTCTCTTCGTCATAAGAAATATAACAATTATATATACCGACTTGTAGATTCTAATCATGATATTTTACCCTAGGGAATAGATTTTAATAATGAACATAAATTCCACATTTAAAACATTTTAACTATCTTTAATTTCTTAGAAATATCATTTTCCATGTTTGTTATGTTAACCGAACCTTTTCTTTTGTAATTACTTGCTTTGTGTCCTTTTCCACACCCAAAGAACCTTTAAGTTCCTTTGAAATATTATCCTTGATTCCTATTACCACATTATTTACATGAGTAAAATTGAACTTTCTTTACTTTTTTGTCAATATGAAACTCCATCTCTCCATTATTAGGTGGGTCAATAAACTCACCAAAGTTGATATTATTTATCATATTATGAGATTTATGATTAGGTATAATAATGATGTTTTACCTTCCAACTCCCATTTAATTTGGTTTCTCATGAGGAATATCATTTCATTATCCATCATATTCTCCATTAACATGAATCCTACTATTTTTAGCCATTTCTAAAACCCAAAAAGAAAAGTGTGAGCGGCAATAATCATACTAGAAAACCCTCATAATCAAGGGAAAATACTTTCAATCTATAACATCTTAGGTTTAATCCTTGGTTATCCGTGATCGTTACCAAAATTCTAGGATTGTAACCTATACTTAGATTTATCCTTAGGGACATCCCTAGACATATCCTTAGAAATATCTCTAGGTATCTCACTAAAGTTTTTTCATCCCAGTTTCCAAAGTTTTATTAAACCTTCGCTCAGATACCAACTCTAATGACCCAATATTTATGTACATAAATATTACATTACTTTTTCAGAATAATTAATACATTACACAAACATATAACAAATGACCATATTAGTTTAGTGCCTTTTGAAACATGGAACACGTTCTACTAATTTTTTGAAATATATTCAATATCTCCCATAAATATATCCCCCTTTATTTTTCACACCAAAAACATTTATTTATATCCTAGGGAAAAGAAATCATATGAAAAGGGTGAACTCAAATGCTCAGTAAGGGTAAACAAAGAAAATATCAAACAGAACATGAAAATAAGAATGTAAAAACCTGAACATAACTTTTGAAAATCATTTCATGTATAACATATATCAAAATCTTTAGTCATGGAATAAATCTTGGAATTTCATAAGGAATAAATCATAAAGGAACATTATCCAAGAGAAAATAGCATTGGTAGAAAACATGGAATTATGGAAAACACATAAGCATAGAAAATCATTTCCATATTATCCAAGGCTCATTGCCAATAAAATCGTAGTGTACAAAGGCATTTACTAAACCGATTTCACTCCTCATTATAGCCCTGTATTACTGAACTAGGTTTAATTATCGTTATATCCCTGTATTATTGAACCAAGATCATTTCTCGTTCCAGACCTGTATTACTGAACCAAGATCATTTCCCGTTCCATTCCTGTATATATCATGATATATAAATATTTATCCAATGAATTTTAGGTAGATATATGTCCCACCCATATCATAATGAAATCATTCTTATGTGTTCTATAAAACATAAATCATTTATCACAACATAACCTAAGGAATAAAATGGGTTTCTTAAACATCATTCCACAATAAAATAATCTATATAAAACAAATGGATTTTATAAATATCATTCCATCATAAAAATAATCATCAAATAGGAATAATAGTGATATTATACTTGAAACATAACCATATTAAACAATTCCAACTTATATGGAAAATTATTTTTATAGAACACTCAAAATTAATTCTTGAGAAAAATATCCTTTCTTCTTCAAAAATGATTTATTTCTCAAAATGACACACAATTTTAAAAGATAATAATTTATTTGAAAATAAACTTGAAATACGGTAAAGGTATAGTCAAGTAAATAGGGAATAAAAATTCATTCATGCTGTATAAGTTAATAAAAAACATTCTTCTTATACTTTGGTCCGATAAGTCAAAAAATACCACGTGAAAAAATACTCCTTTCATACCATTTAATAAAAAATCACCAAGGGGTAAAATTAACTTTAAAAAATCATAGAATAATAGAAAGAATATTTTTTAATAAATATTTTTGGAAACATGTACATGGATGATAAATATACCCTTGTAAATACTTACGTATAAACAATCTCGGATAATAATGAGATTGTGAAATTATCTCTTACCTTAGGTCTGGAGTCCTTTGTATGTATATGAACCTCCTGTATAACGATTTAGATAATTTCATTGACTTATTCCAAAATAATGTTCATTTTTATTATATCATATATTATTATATTATCATCTGTTTCTTAATAACATTTTATTATTACTCATTATTTGTGTATTAAAAACTTTATTTTTTATACATGTTTGTCGAATAATTTCAATTTATCCTTCTTAGGTTATAGTTATATAATTTAAAATATGATATTAATAAAATATATATCATATTTATTCATTTTATACATTTATATAATAATGATTTAATGGATATCATGTATAATGAATCACATCGCATCGTGGATACAATAGATCGTACATACACACGAGTGAAGATATCATTCCCATAATTGTGAAATGGTATGGAAGTGGGTTGTATATATTTCATTTCAAAATTCATATAATTTTATAATAATCATGTACAGTTATTATTTCCATCATTATACCCATCCATGTAAGGTGGTGGTTAAAAACATATTACACAAGGGCGTGGAGAGGTAAGTCGTACGTACACACGTGTGGTGATTTCATTTTTCGTAGGATGGATAGAAGGTGGAATATGGTTTATCCATAATCATAATAAAATATTTTAATATATTTTATACTTTATTTGTTACCTTATAATGTAAAAAACTCAATAATATTAAGTAGAATAAGAAATATGTTTGAATTAATTAGTTGAGGAGATTACCTCTTCTTCTACGAGCTCCCTCTAGATCACATCTTAAAGGCACTAGAGTTGATGTTTTGAGAATAAAAGAACCTATATAATGAAACTAAGAAAGTTTTTATGGGTAATGGTCATTGTATTCCTGATATTTAAGGCTCAATGTGAAGTGAATAAGTGAGGGAGGATGTTCCCTTTTATAATTGAGGTGAGGGGAACTTTTAGAATCTCCAAAAATATTAATTTATAATAAAATAAAACCACATCCAAAAACCTCAAAAATGTCCTATTTTAGAATATGATATGATATAAGGTTGTAATATAATTAGAAAATAAATTTTATACAAGTTATTCTATCAATTTGAACCTTATCCTTTTAATTAACACTTAGTTATTTTATTTAATCTTTAACTAAGGTAACAAATATTTCAATATTAAAAGGGTGAAATATTTACTTATTTGATATCAATTAGACCATAAATGAATAATTTATACCATTTTTCATAATATAATAATTATTATAAATTTTAAAAAATGTTTTATGATTTTGAAATAATTTAATAATACATTATTTTCATAAACAATCAATAGTGTCAATTTTTACACTATTAAATTTATTATTTTTTCTAATATCAATATAAGATTTTACCCTTGAAAAAAAAATATTTTATTATATACCTAGGGGGTCAATTTCAGATATAAAATTTATTGGATCTATTAATTATCCGAAATTAAATTTATTTTAATATTTTTAATAACACTAATTTGATATTACAATTAATAATATAATTATTACATCAGTTTTGTGTAATTATTTAATATAATTATTTGTTAAATTAAAATTAAAAATAAAATATTTTGATGAAGATAAATCCTATATATTTCATAATAATATTTATAATAGAATATATCTTCTGGAAAATCCAACATTAAAAATGTCATATATATTAAAACATGAATGCGACAGCGTTAAAATAACTTTAAATAAAATATAATAAGTGTTATAATATTTTCCATATGTCTCCAAATGGTCACTAACTTGATAATTTGATGATTATGGTCAATATATACTAGAAAAATAATATTTTTTCAAGTTTTTTTTGTCTTTTAATGGTTATTATCATTTTAATAAATATTATTTTATTGATTTTTCCTCAATTAAATAATTTTTGCATCATCAATGTATAAGAATTTAAGGTCATTATTTATTTCCTAAAAATTAATAATAAATTATTATGATAAGTAAAAATATTTGATATTTTAAAATAATATTTATAGTCTAACTTGGATTTTGTATAACCTTATATTAAAAATGATATAGTTATTCAAATTTGAGTAAGATAAATTTAACTTTTCTTAAAATAAAATGTATTAAATGTCCTAATCTCATCCAAGTGGCTTCCAAAGGATAAAATTTTGAACCAAGGATGATTTAGGTTGAAAATAATCATAAAATTATATTACAACAAGTGTTAGGGAAATTTTATAATATTATCTTTTCCCTTAATTTCCCGATTTACTCTTTTACTATATTAACAAAAATTACTAAAGTTACTATTCATAATGCCCAAAAATAAAAGAAATCTATTTACATAATTTGGACCTACTGATTATAAATTTGGAATCCATTTTTTAAAATTAAAAACTCAGAAGTTTTAGTAATTAATTTAAAATAACTCTCGTTTTCAGAATGAGAAAACATGTTTTAAAAGTTAAAACATTACAAAAGATTGAAATGATTTTACATATGATTTCAATGTAAAATTAATGCTAATGACCTACATGATATTAAATAATAAAAATATAATCTTTTTATACTTTAAAATAATTAAATAATATAATTGAACCACATAATTTATTTTGATGAAAAAAAAAGTTTTTTTCAGTTAAAATTAAGTATATTTTTACTATTCTTCAAAACTTCAAAGTTATCAGAAAAATATCAAAAATTTATCCAAAGTAAATTTTTATATCCCTATTTAAAAGAATAATTTTATTTTTATAAATAGAATATATAAAATTTTCAAAAAAATATTTAAAATCGGTGCTTCATCAAAAGGTGGTAAAACTGCATTTTTTGACAAATACTTCTTTTATCCAAAAAATTGCATTTGTTCTCATATCATGTTTATAAAATATATAAGATAAATTTTAAACATTATATTGAATATATTACATATATTTAATTAATAAAATCTAGTATGGGTGATTTTATTATTTTATAAACTCACTTATTTTCATTTAAATAGTTTTTCAAAAAAAAACATTTCATTTTAAAAAGGGTTTTATTTTCATCTATAATTAATTTATCACTAAATAATTAATTATATATACATGTGTAAATAATATTTTCATAACTAAATTAATATTGTTTATACTCGCCATTATAATTTCTAGGTTATAAGGTAACATAATAATATTTATTTATTCGCTTAAACTCAGTCTTGTGTGACATAAAATCTATCAAAAGAACACGAAATTGTGTGTAACACAAGCCAATAATAGTGTTAATTATACCGTAAGCTAAGTCAATGTTGTGTGTAGATAAATATTATATTAGTGTAGTTTACAACACGATACATCAATAAAATTAAAAAAATATCTATCTCATAAAAATATCAGGGTGTTACAACGACACCCTCTGGGCATGCCACTCGAGTCTTATGAAGCCCTACAAGCTTGTCATCCATATCTTAAAATTTCCTTTGACATGTCTCCCAAATTATAAAGATAAACCAACGTATGTCATCTAGGTCTCACAGCGCCCTCTGAGCTTACCATCCAGATCTCGCATCACCCTCCAAGCGTTATATCCAGGTTTTATGATGACACTAAGACATATCAGCCAATTCTCATGATGAAACCAAGGCATGACAACATAGATTATGTGATGTCCTGCAGATAAGTCAGCCTATATCATGTGGAATCCTTCAAACATGTCAACTCTGATCATGTGATGTCCTCCAAATAGGCCATCTCGGTCATGCAACAGTCTCTGAACTTTTCATTCGTGATCATGTGATTTCCTTCAAACATCTTCATCCAAGTATTGTGACATAATCTAGACATGTCAACCCAAATCATGTGATTTTCATTAGATATGTCTAGGAATCCTCAGTCATGTGTGGCATACAACTAGGACGAGTCATCCTTAATCATGTGATGGATTCTAGACATGCCATTCAAATTATATGATGTACTCCATAAAAATCAAATAGATCATGAGATTGTCTTTAGGAATGTCCAATAAATAAATAGTATACATCCAGAAATCACTAGGGACATATCCAGGAAACCTCAATCATGTCAGTAATACAATAAGTTGATGTTAACAAGACGTCCTAGGACATGATAACCTTGTATAGTGGGCATATAAGGGAAACCTCTGTGTGTAAGCCTCAATCAACTTCATAATATGACTACCCCAATATTAGGAAAACCTCAGCGTGTAATCCCCGATCAGCGAAATAATATGACTACCCCAATATTAGGGTGACCTCGGTGTGTAAGGCCTGATCAATGGAATTATATGATTGGCACAATATTAGGTCATCCTCGGTGTGTAAGCCCTAGTCAACAGAACTATGATAACTATGATTACTGCAATAACTAGGATACATAGGATGCCTTCATAAGGCCCAAGATCAAATGGGAATCCACTTCAATGTAAGTTCCCCCCATGTCTCTTAAATTTCAACCATCATGACTCAATATCTCTTATGTAATGATCATTCTTCATCATCTATTAGTGGAATGAGAAGTTAATTGAACTATGATAACTCTAATTCCTGTAATAACCATGATATATAGGATTATTTATTAAGGATCAAGATCCATATTAAACATCCAAAGGGATATCCCAACACATAAGTCCCACATCCGTATACAGTGAGACTGATTACTTGTTATCCCTTGTTTCTCACATCGATCATGGCTCACATGGGATTAGGGAGTTGTAATGGTCATATCATTCACATCATGAATCTCTACCAAATAGTTAAATCTCAGTGTGTGAGCCCCAATCAATGTAATGACATAACTACTCCTATATAATAGCATCCACTTTGGGGTAAATCCCAAGGGTGTGATCAAACTACGATGGATATGATTCTTGCTATAACTAGGATACATAGGACACCGCCTCAAGACTCGAGATCAAGTACCTGGTGCCTAAGTTCCCTCATATACATCCTTTTTGTATGAAGTTAAACTACACAGGTTTAATGAACAATGTGGGTTTTGATTCCTATTATAAATAGGATATGTTGGACACCTCATAATGGCTCAATACCATCCTTATAATATTAACCACCTCCATGGATGAAAACAAACTTTGAAGCACCTGATTATATGGTTTTAACATATAAGTAGATACCCATTAATTGGAAATGGATGAGGAACATAGGATATATACATATGGTCTCACTAAAATATTCCCTTTATAATATAAAAGGATTTAACCTATGATCATTTTGTTAGGGTAAACATTTCTATATCAAGATTAGGAAGAGATTAATGAACATTTCTTAAATCTATAAGATAGTCCCGGAGTATGAAATAATTACAAAAAGGGTGTGATGAGCCCAACCTCCCATCCTATTGACCAATGTGGTTTCTTAAGCACCATTAGGTTTGAAACCCAAATTGACCAGCAACCTTTAGAAAGAAAGTATTCACCCAAATATATATGTGGAACCCTTGGGTGTTTCTATGAAAGGTAAACATGAATGTTGAACCTGATGTGAATGATTTTGAAAAACATTGAACCCCCACTACTGGAAAATGGGTTTACACCCATGAACCTATACCAATGGTTTAAAAACCATTAGGATAGATTCCCTAGGTAAATTCATCACTGCAATTTTAAAAAACCATAGGTATACCTTCCCTTGTTCTCGTTTCTCTCAGGTTCATCCCCATGAGTCTATCCCCTAAAACCTCTCCTCTCCCCATAAACCATCATCTCCCCCACAACCCTTCTCCCTGGATTATCCATCACCCTCATCCCTGGTGCGAACCCTCTCCTCTTTCCCATCAACCCTCTTCTCCCTCAATTTCTCTATCATCCATCATGTTCATCCCACTCAAATCCAAAACCCAACCTTGACTCTCCACTTCCTTATGATTTTTTTGTTCCATCTTTGGATTATATCCTCCTTGTTAATGCTCAAATCCATAGCATTTTATGGTGTGATATTCATGGTTTATGGTTGGATCACAAATTTTTAGTCTCCAGTTCATTTTTACATGTTTTCTTGCAGGTTTCTCCTTCCCTATTGTGGTTTGTTCAAAACCTAGTGCAAATGGTTGACTTGATTTTTTTGTTTTCTTTGCATTTTGGGTTCATTGAAGTTTCTTATTACTTTTTTGGACATCCACCTATAGAGTTGATGCATTATAGATCATGTGCCATTGATTCGAGGTAGGTTTTCCCATTCCCTAAATTTTAATTTTTAAACGGCTGATTCCTTGGTGTTTTGAACTTATGTTTTAATAATTAAATTATAGTTTTAATTATGGTTATTGGATTTACAAGGTAAAATGTTTTATTCCCCTTAGATTTATTTTAAAGAGAAAGGTTTTACTATTTTAAAGGCCAAACTAAATCTAATTTTATGTGATTGGTCACATTTTTTGTTTATGAGATTGCTCAAATGGCCTTTAAAAATAGTATTTGAAATTTAAAAATATGTTTAGGATTTAAAAGTGATTTATCAAATGTATCACTTGGAATTTCATGTGATACTTGAAATATCATTTGTTGTAAAAAGATTTCAATAATTTTTTTGAATGAAATGTAAGGTTTTCAAATGGTTTGACTCTATTTAGGTCATGAATTAAATTAAAGGGTGATGTTTGAATCCATGGAGGTTTCGTGATAAATCTTCATTTTCCAATTTATTTTGGATAATCAGGATGTTTTTTAAATGGATTTCAATATGTTTTAAAATGGTTGGTTTTTAAGAGATGTTAGAAATGAGATTTTAAATTATTTAAATAAATTCTTAAAGTAGCTCAGAATCGTGATTGTTATGTTTTAATGGCATGTTTTTCACTTTAAGTTATTTTACAAAGTGTATGAGACCCTCATTAAACCCATGTGACTATTGTACCTTTTCCCTATTTTTCAACCCTTATGAATATTTCTAATGTAAAATTTTATTATTGTATATTAATTTATATACATTTTCTTATTTTCAATGATTTGTGATATTCTATGTTATCACAGATTATATAATAATCGGCATCTTTCTGCTTCAATTAGGCTCACTGTTAGTATCATCAAGGGACACTTTTAATAAAAAGAAAATCTTCTAATAAATTTTTCAAACTACTCTAATCTATTAATGGTTTGATTTTTTTAAATTAATGAATACTTTATTTATACTATTATAAACAATCATTTAATACTATATATTATTATACAATGACATTTTTTTAATTTAAAATGTTAAAAAATTCAATTAATATTATCTACTATTATACACTATCATTTTTTAATGTCTATTGTTATACACTTTTATTTAATATTATCTACTATTATACACTTTCATTTAATACCCTATACTTTTATAAACTATCTATTTAATATCATGTCTACTATTATACACTACCATTTTTTTAAATACTTTATGTTTTTTATATGTATTAATTTTAATGGAGGACCTTCCCATTTATTTTTCTGGATGTGATAACTAATAAATCATAGACTGTCATTTTTTTAATACTTCATTAATTTATTATATATCTTATCTATTGAAATGTATAGGAATAAATGGACATGTCCTTCATCTAATATCTATCCCATATACAGTTGTATCTCACTGAAATGTATATAAATATACCCAAATTTGGGTATCTACCCAAGTACTTGATCTTATAAATACATATTTCAAATTCAAAACCCAATGTACAAAAATAAATGATTATTTGGTTTCTCTTAATATATTGTTTTGTTCCATTATAAATTTTTTAGAAATGAAATATTGATACACTTTATAAGTTCTGAAATACATTTTCCTTATTGTAATTTTAAAAAATGTTACCTTAGTATACTCTGCATCAGAATTACATGTATCCTACTATTTCATGTTATCATTTTTGGATGTTTGAGTATATTTAAGTCAATTTTTTCAATAGGATTTTTTATAGGTGAGATTTCTTCTATAATCTTCTTAATAATTTTTTAAAGTTTCGGGACACTATGTTATTGGGT
Organism: Viscum album; assembly: GCA_963277665.1. NCBI lineage: Eukaryota > Viridiplantae > Streptophyta > Magnoliopsida > Santalales > Viscaceae > Viscum > Viscum album. The sequence goes on along the minus strand of OY728119.1, from coordinate 685,360,741 downwards.
GCTCTTATTTTATTTCTCGATGATAAAATTCTTAAAGTAGTAGTGTTTCCTTTAGCATGTGTTTTCTTTATTATGGATTGACTTATGTTATATTTTTGGTTTCCTATCCACTATTCATTTCATTTTTTATCACTGCTATTGAAAGTATATACTCACTAATTCTTGAATTATTAAATTTCACATCCATTAAATAGGTCCAGTCATCCTCTTGTCCCAAACTAATCCATTTGATTTTCCCTAATAATTATTTTTTGGATTGTCTATTGATTATAAAGACATTTTATTCCTTTCTTTTTTTATGAAAACTCTCAAATTTCTATCAAATTTTTTGGCCCTATCCCATAATCAGTTTTTTTGGAAAAACTAAAAATTAACCATGGGTTTCAGGTATTTTTTTTTATTTCAATTATTTTCCCTTTTTTTTAAATTTAGGGGTTTTGTGATTTTGATATTTTTATGTTTTTCTAGATTATTATGGACCTCACTACGGTGTTTTTGGGTTGTTATTGTCAAATTTGACTTGAAAATGTATTCATAGGAAGGCATATACATATATAAGTTTCGCCACATATATATATTCCCTCATGGTGGTATGAATATATATATTGGTGATAGGTGTACTTATGAATATATATGAAAAATTCATATATGTGTAAGGTAATGGGGTATATGTATGTATAATAATATATGTAAGGATACCCTTGTATATATTTGGCCATGAAAATATGTACATAGGGAATAGGTGTCCTTACAAATATGAGAATGTGAAAATGTGTTCAAGTGGTAAATTAAAGATTCAAGTTTTTTTCTTCATAAGTAGAGCGGCTTGAGTTTGAGGTAGGTTCCCTTATTAATTGACCTATAAATTTAAATAATCATTTATTGCTTGTATTTCACACCATGTTTTTGTACTAAATAATGATATATATTTATTAGAATAATTGTTTGATATGAAATGAAGTGTGTACCAAATTGAATCAAATCGAATCAACCTAACCTGATCCAAATCAAAACAAACCAAATTAAATGAAACCAACATAAACTCATTCTAACTAAATTGAATGAAATATGACATAATATAAGTAAGAAAAACCAAAATAATTTGAATTATATTAACTAATTAAGAATAAAATTGAATATTCCAAAATGAATCAGTAATAAATTAAATTAGCTTATACTGAACAAATAAATTAAAACAAACCAGATCTAAAAAATCATACCATGTAGTATGAAAGAGAATCATACATAATCAGTATAATCCATTTATACCTCTCCTAACCTACCTCGATTAGGGTTTCATCAAATATAACATACCAATATGAACTATAGGAAACCCAACCAAATAATATTATGAAGAGTAAACCCAAAATGAGTTTAACTAAATAAAGTGTAACCATAAAAACTCACAATATATAGAATAAAACCAAATAAAAAATAGAATGAAACATTTTAAAAAAAATCACAAAATAACCAAACCTTATTGGTATAAATGTAAATCAGATCAACAAAAATATATTTAGAATGATCAAAATCAAGAAAATAAAATTCAAATAGAAAAAAATTGAATTAAACTAAATTGGACCAATTCAAACTAATCTAACTTGAACTAATCTGATATTACAAATGATAAATCAAATTGGACCAAATATAATGAATTTAAACCTATATGACTGCAACCAACATGAACTAAATTGAACTGAACCAAACTGATATGAATCAAATGTAATCAAACTAAATTGATTAGAAATCAAATGAATGAAATTTTCCAAGATAATATAAATAAAAACAAGACAAACTAAATCTAATGAAAATTTCCCAAAATAACTTGTATCGAATAAAAAAACTAAGTTGAAGCTTGATCCAAACTTATTATATACCATTAATAGGAAGAGTAATTATTAATTAATAGGAATTCACAATTAGATAGTATCATTTTAAAAGTTGGATTTGTTTCCCCCCTTGCATGTAGAAACATGATTTGACCCATGGGACATTGTGGTTCATATATGTTGGGTAGTGAATTGTATAGTCACAGGAGACAGGTATGTTTTAGTTTAGTTTTTATTTTATTTTCTCTATCACATGGGCCACTTAGTCCTTTTACCACTTTATACGGATGGAGGGTAGTAATATTCTATGAAGGGGGTAGAAGGGAAGTAGAGGAGGCTATGCGGTATTATTTAAAGGGGAGGGAGTTCGGGGTGATGGAGCGATTAAATACTGTGTTTCGTTTTTGTTTGCCTTTATAAAATGTTTCTTATATTTATTTTCTTTTACTTTGGCATGGATGTTAATGTGCAGATGGTTCATGTTGTAATTTTATTTATTTTCCAATATTATTTTAATTAATTTTCTATGGGTGAAATTGTTCCCAATTGGTGATTCCTTGATTCTCGGACACTTGTTCCAGCTCATGGGCATATCCCATCCAACTTACTCCATCCTAGTCATTCCTATATTATATTCTAACGTGTTCATTACTATGTTTGAACTATAGGAGGGCCTAGGAAAAATAGAATAAATCTATATGGATTGGGAACATCTTCACAATTATGTTGATAATGACCATAAAATAATGATGATTTTAGAACATCTTTAATGTATACAAGATAAAATATCAAGAAGTGAGGACAGGTTAGAAATATTCATCAAAACAACCAATGACCAAATCAAGGAAACTCAATTAAATTTCATAGGGATGGATACAGGATTTGACCAACTCTCCCAAAACACCCAAACTTGTATATATAGTTTCAAAGATTAAGTAGAGATATATGTAATAATAAATAGTGAAATTGAGAAAAAATAAATTCCATCACAAGTTAAAATCCATCTAATTTATTGTAGCATGGTCATCACTTTAAAAAATGGCAAGAATATGGAAGACTTTAGATTTCTCATGGAAGTAGTGGGGGATTCAATTGAAAAAATATAATATAATTACTAAGATGAACCACCCTTGATATTATAATATTACTGAACCACCCTTGATATTATAGTACTCCCCGCTATAAATACATTACCAATAAAGAAAAATTATAAAGATTAGGTACCAAAATCATAATAATTTCCATAATAAAAAATAATAAGGGGTCTATAAATTGTTTTTTAATCTATATTATATGAAGAAATATACTAAATAGGAAATAGGGAAGCGTTCTTAGGTATAAAATATATTTAACAAATAAATAATATAATAGGAAATACCCTTTATAAAATATATTTAACAAATAATACATATTCATGTTCTATAGAGGATATTAGAATCTATTCATAAGAGGATATGTAGATTCTATTTTCCAAAAAATCAAGATGATCTGAAATTGTAGTCAGGATATATCATCACTTTTAATGGAGGTGTTTTATGCTGGAAGATCTCAAAGTAATCCATGTCCACAGAATCTATAGTAGAGTCTAATTATATCGTGACTTTTAATGTATCTAAAGAATTATTTTGATATGAAACTTCATCTAAGATATTGACATGGTTTATAGTAGTAAATACCCTATCCCAATCAATTATGATAATAAAGCAACAGTGGATTTTATTAAGGAGCCAATGTCACGTTAGTGGATGAAGAAAATATTGAGTAAGTATCATCTCTTAGGGGATTTTTCCTAGAGTAATTAAGTTAAAATGAGTAGAGTCTCCATGAATTAAAATATATAAAACCCCTTTACTAAATCCATAACTCAATGAAAACATGATCTTCATGTGAGGTATAGCAGACTGAAATTATTTAGAAGTTATATCTAGTCAAAGTGGGAGCATAAATAAAATAAATATTTATTTTCAAGGTTATTAATTATTATATGTGTATATAATATATATTTGATAAATTCCAAGGATGACTAGAAAAATATAGATTATATTCAGTGATAAATATTAATTTTTAAGCTATAAAAATAATTTTTATCATTGTTTCAGTTAACACACACCCTTTGAAAATAATATTGATAATATTATTACATGTCATGGGGTAAGATAAGGTTTAATATATTTTTGAAGATATATTGTGAAATTAAATAATATTTAAACCATATTCATGTCTCTATAAATAGATGAATATGATTATTATGTAGAGATTGATCAAAATTGAGAATCATTGTGCACAATAAAATCTATAGATTTCTCTCAAGACCATAGAACACTCTAGAGATTATTCTTATTCCTCCATCATATCAAGAATAAGAGTGAAAGTATGATTCTTCAGGCCTAAAATAATAATTAAAAAAACTAAGATAAACACCATAATATGGTTGATCTATTGTTCTAGCACCTGAAAATCTATTGAATTTTTTTTGGAGATCATAGTAGAATGTGTGGATCACCACTAGAGGGATTATACACTAGGATCTTATAGAAAAAATGATAGTTGACTAAAAATAACTCCATATGATAAACACCTACATCAAAGAAAATGATCAATACTGAGGCATTATTTCTTTCGATCTATATAAAATAATTATAAATTTAATGTGAAAATATCTTCTTATGGTTCTAATGACCTTAATTACCAATATTATTTAGAAAATATTCATTGTTTTTGGAATTTATATCTTTTACAATATTCGAATGATCCATCAAATATGAAAATTTCTAATTGATATTTACCCTCATAAGTGCTTTTTATGTACTTGGAACTAATAATTTTAGCTCCATATTTAGTGGATTTTGAATCAAGGGATCCATATCTAAAAAAATCCCTAAAAATATGTTCCATTTCTATAAATCCATATTCTATCACCATCTCTTCACTACCATGTACATTTTTATTTTCCACTTCATCATTAATTAGATCCATAATCCCTTAAAATTATATAACTTGTGTCTCTAGTATTCCATAACCTTCTTCAGCAGTAGTAATGACATGAAAATATGTAGGTTAATATTCTTATTTCACTACCTTCCTAAAATCAAATTAGGCTTGATATTTTATAAAATCAATCATCCATAATTAACATTAATGAGATATTTTCCCACTGTTAATAAATGGTAACCAAGAATTATTAGGGCATATCCCTCTTTATCTCTCTCTAAAATGAGAAAATCAATAGGGAATATGAACTTATTGAACTTTACCAAAACATATTCTAAATACCAATAAAGTACTTCACAGATTGGTCTATGAGTTGGAAAGAAACTATAGTGAGATTAATATTTCTTAGCTTGATCTTCTTGAAAACATTTACTGGAATCAATTTGACACTATCCCTTAGATCATAAAGGGGATTCCTAAAATTACATGAAAGAATATTACATAGAATGGGAAATATTTCCAGATCTAGAATCTTTAGTGGGAGTTTAAAATGAAAAATAATTTAGCATTATTATTTTAATAATATCACTCCCAATTCTTCTAATTTATTTTGGTTCAAGAATATTTCCTTGAGGAACTTGACAAACACTATTTTTTGGAAAATTTCTTTAGTTAATGGGATATTAATGTAAAGAAATTTGAAGATATCCAAGAATTTTTTATAATGATCCTCTATCTATTCTTGGAAAATCCTTATTATAAATATAATTTATGTCTTGTATGGATGCACTTATTTTATATTCAGTTTCTATTTCATTAGTTTTTTTATCCACTACTTTGGATTTTTTTGCCTCCCTAGTCGGTTAATTAATTATTTCTTTGGTTAGATCATTCTCCTTATTCTTTCCTTCTTCCTTATTCTTCACCTAACCAGATCTCATTTCATTATTGGTTCCCATTTCCCTTATCTATCGTACACTTATAAATTTAATATCCTTTTCTTTCTCCCTTGTAACCTTATTATTACTTCATATGGCATTGATTTTCCTCTTAGACATTTTTTAGAAATGAATTAAAAATTGATGCTTGATGTTTCAAAGTGAGCCTTGGTGATTTACCAAGTAATCTTAATTATTTTAAATGATTTTATATACATGGTAGAGACACTGTTCATTCTTCAAAATATAATTCAAAACCAATTCCTTGAAATATGGATGTACTTATTTAGATTACAAATAAAATTTTTATTATAATTGCAACATAAACAACTATCTAAAATCATGAAGTTTCTATCCAATGGGCCTCATTTCTTTATTACCTTAGTGATATCCCAAAAACATTCAATATGAATGGTTTTTTCCAATCTCCCTATCTCCAACCATTATTTTGAGACATCAACCTCATTTTTTACCCAAATAGATTTTAGAAATATAATTATAGTTAGTTTTAACCAATAAAACTCACCTCACCCATCAGGTTATCTTCTGTTCCATCTTAAAAATATTAGAATAGATGTGCACCTCTAAAAATATAGTATGAGAAAACTTTTCTTTTCCAAGTTAGTTTCCTTAATGGTGAATTTCTAGAAAAATATATATATTCTTTGATGTTTCTTATATTTGAGAAACCAACTTGTTCATCTCATATAATTGATGAAATCCTCCCATAATATTTAGTTTTTCCTTCCTCATAAGTCCTTCTCCAACTAAAGAGTTGAACACTACCCATTATTTTTTTTAAACCAATGTAAAAGTTATGTATATTTATAAAAAGTGATAATCTATGGTGTGATAATCTCTATAAAAATTATTTTATGTTCCCTTATGCCTCATAGGTATACTCTATATATTTTTTAGAAATTTTGTGAATATCACCTCTTAGATTTTATGACTTCTCTGATGGGAAGTTATTCTATAAGATTCTCTATGAAAGATCATGCCAGGTAGTGATAAAAAATTATATTTGGGGATTCAAAAATTTGTTAAGTTGTCTCATAAATGATAATAATAAGGATCATAAACATATCACATCATTATTCACCCCATTTATTTTGAATTTATAAAAAATATCAATAAAATTAGAGAGGTGGTTGTGAGGGTAATTATTTTTCATCCCTTCAAACTATTTAATGTTTTGTATCATTTTTAATATTCATAGCTTCAAAATAAATTTTTTTCCTAGATGAGTTTCTTCATTATACTTGGAGTAGCTATATTGATAGATGAAAGTTTATGATACATCAATTTCATCTCACTTAGTTCTTATAAAGGATCCTTAAAATATGTTTTCTATCTATTCCAATGTAGAATAGGATACTTGGATTTCCATTTATGTTCTCTACTTCTGAAGAAGATAGCTCTTAATCTCTGAGCAAAATTAGAATGTTTTAGTAGACTCCAAATTCCTTTACTGATCATGTGGGGTGTGGTTCATATTTCTTTAACCTATAATTAAAAAAATAGAAATGATCATGTGTCTCAAAGAGAATAAAAATTGAGCTATTGTAAGGGTATATTGTGTGTGTTTTTTATAGGTTTTGGAAGAGTGGTTTCAACTCTTCTAGTGTGGTTTGTTTTTTTATAGGTTTTAGCATAGTGGAAGAGCTGCTGGAAGGGACTTCTATAATTTTTGGGTAGAGGAGGCTATACCAATGGTTTTCTAAACCGTTGGTATACAGTTATTATAAACAAAATTACCCACGTTTGTAGAGTTGTTGGTATACATTTATACCAATAGTTTACATGTAACCATTGGTATTTAGTTCTTATGGACAGAAACATTATTCCCACAATTGTAAAATAGTTGGAATATATATATACCTATGATTCACATGTAACTGTTGGTATAGGGTAATTCTAGGAAGCCTATACCAACGGTTCAATGTAAACCATTGTTATAGGTCTATACCTAAAAATCACATACCAATGGTTTTAGAGGATATAAGAATGGTTTCATAACATTAGGATAGGTTAAATTTTCAATAGTTCCCTCATAATCAATCATCGAACCGATCTGAATACCGATTTGTGTCATTCTTGATGACACAAAAATTGTGAACCCAACATGAAATCATCTAACTATGGAATCTCCTTCACAAGATAAAATTGATAGACTACCCAATTCTATTCATACCATTTTTTTCTTTCTACATGGGTGATCAACATCAACATGTATCTATTTATTAAGAAATAAAAATGATGAACCCGACGTGAATATATCAAATAATAGAATGATCGGTTTATTATGTGGTGTGCTATATTGTCTGTATATCCTATGAAAACATGAAAAACCAAACATGAATCTTTCAAATGAACTATTGATCCTCTATAGCCCAGGTTCTCATGAAATAATTTCATCCTCACTTTGACAAGTCCACATGAGCAGAATGGATAGACCAGGGATAAGAAAGAAAAATTGTCTTACCCATGCATATATGAATGATCACATATCATGCCTATGATGATCCACTGATTGGAGACCTTGTTCCTTATTTTATTTGTGACTAAAAATATTTCTCCCAAAAAAAAACCCTAATCCAACATGTATTCATCAAGGGACTTATTTGGAATGTTAGTTATGGCTGCAACCCCTATGGGTCACAGAATGACTTGACATGACCAAAACCTTCAATGTTAGGTGGTGAATTCAGTGGTTCTGGAGTACCATTGACATGGTACAATCCTAACCCGTGAGTCTTTCAGTGAGGATATCCAAACTCTAAATCCAATGAGCCTACATCATCCTTAGAAAACTGTAGTAAAGTCAGTGGTGCTTGTTTTCACCACCAACCACTTTGAAAGACTATCCCACAAAGTGAGATAATCACCACCTTCAGTATCTGATGAAGATGGACCAAGAAGTCAACTATAACTCCATTCTGGTTTAGGGGTTTCTAAGGAGGTCTCCTATTAATCGCAGTCTCCAACACCATCATATCGGTTCTCTTCAGTTGCCTGCTGAGGGTACCACCCAACACACATCAACCTATGATACCCATGAACATGAAAAAAGTAAGAGACATATGGAACAAAAGGCTTTGGATAATCATTATTGGTATAATTTCCCCACTTCTATTGATGATGTATTCTAGAATATTATGGAAGTAACTAGCAAGCAGGCTCATATCCCTACTCACTCAGAACAAGTCTACGGGCATATTCCTACAGTAGGTATGGGGAAGGCGTATATCCCTACCCCCATGCATGAAGTCCATAAGAATATTCTAGTGAAATAAGAAGGAAATTAGTGGGATTATATTAACGCTTAAATTGAATATATATTCCTAGTATATAGTGGAGATAGAAAATTTGTAGGCTTACATCTTTTTGCATGATTTTCTAAAATTTCATTACCTCTTAGAAACAATTGATGAACTCTTCCAGCATATTCTGGAACTATTTTAGATATAGGGATAGGAACATATTTCTATCCCTATATCCAGGGTATTACAACAATCTAATCACCATGAACAAGTGTTTTCTCCAAATCAAGTGCATATTCTTGCTCCCATCCAGGAGCATTATTAGTATATTTTGGTAAAGGAAGAGGTGTTAGACAAGGATCATATTCTTATTCCAACCTAGGATCACTTGGTGAGAGAGGAACATGCCTTGGGATGGTCTCATATCCTTGTCGCAAAAGAATAGTGGCATATTTCAAAGGCCTAGGATTGAGATTATATCCCCATTCAGGTCGACGCTCACCAAGTTAGAGGAGAACATGCCACAAGACAGGCTCATATTCCTATCAAAGATAACTGATGGCATACTCAAAAGGACTAGGATAAGACTTGTGTCCTCATTATAATTGGGGATCACCAAGTGAGAGTGACACATTCCTTGGAACATGCTCATATTCCTATCAGTGAATCTTTCTGGCATATTCCAAAAGTTCACAAAATCCATGATCATATCACTACTTCAATCAACAAACAACCGCATCAGTATCCTTATAAGTCCATACTGGAGGAGGCACATACCCATTATCCCATTCCATAGGTCTGTCAGCATATTTTGGAAGGTAATACATATTCATATTTGGCTCATAAGACCATTCCAACCAATGTTCACTAATTTAGAGTGAAACATGCCTCAGTACATGCTCATATTCCTACCGCAAATGACTAGCATCATACTCCAAAGGCTCTATATTGGGATCATATCCATATTCTGACCAAGGATCACCAAGTGAGATTGTCACATGCCTTGGGAAGAACTCATATTACTTCCAATAATGAAGAAGTTCATTTGAATATGCCATAATCTTCTTATTAGTAGGATCATATTCCAGCAGCACCAAAAAGTTATCAATATATTAAAGTAGCCATCATACAGTAGGCTCATATCCCTACACAATCTCAAAAGGAAGGTTGGTATATTCTATCCACGATGCATAATAGGTCTTATATCCCGAATCTTCTCAATTACAGTGTCCTTGAGGTTGTTAGAGGCACATTATCAACACCCCAAGGGTCCATCAACTCTTCAAATAAAGAAGAAGGTGATCATTACTATGATAGTCCTCCTCATGGTAGTGTGGAGATGAATCATAGGGACTCTACTCCTAACATCCACTGTAGTCAACCTCCCTACGGTGATATCTCCCATGGATAAGGAAATCCCCCCCTTGCATAGACACCTTTATATAGAGAGGTGTTCAAAACATATATTCCTTTATATAGAGAGGTTCTAAAAACACTAGTGTCATCCATATATAGTTCCCCATCAACTCCCAATAGAAGTCCACTCCAGTCAGTAGGTGACCCTGAGAAATATCTTCATGGTCTGACCATATAGAGACATGTAAGTATAATTAAAAGGAGGATGACATTTACATATGGATATATTTAGTCTAAAGCAACGTCCCCATCATGTTTTTGCCACTTTCCACTTCTGACTATGAGATCCCAAATGATCTAGAGAAGGATTTCATGACTTACCTATGCCAGAAAATGTGGGAAACTCATAAGAGAGTGAATTCTAGACATATCCTCTATCTAGGATATGTGTATCACCTTCAGATCATCAATACACTCTATTATTATCTGAATATGGCCCCCTTTTCCATAGCCTAGAACCTATGAATAGAGTATCATGACAAACACCTATATATTTTTTATCTTTGTATCATGAAAACCCTCTACCAACTAATTTTTAGAACATCATCATATGTACATATCTGAGGATGGGTGAAATATGGAGAATTACACTTCAGTATGTCCTCATAACAGAAAAATCTCCCAAATATGATATCCTATAATGTCATAGCCTCTAGAAAAATTAGGGGACCAGGTAACATGTGAGTCAGTTGGAAACTAAAATTGAATTCCCTCACTTCAATAGTGTTGAGAAATCATGAATGAAATGAGAGGATAGCCCATGAATATTTGAATCGGGCCCCTTATAATAATAGGAATGTAGTTCGAACATAGAAACTGAAGTTACAATCAACCCAAAAACTTCTCTTAGAAACTGACTTCCATGATAGGTTGTCATTGCAACTGACTCCTCCACAATCACAATTGTGCCACATCAAACAAGTCACATTAACATCTTCCATAGTATCCTTGCATGATTGAACTCGTCCCCCAGGCTAGGGGAATATCTACCAATACCTACACCCCACATATCATCAACTCCTAAGAGGATTCATAATATATTGATAGCTGATGCAAACAAACCCAGCCTATAGGGATAGAATAATTTATATCTCAATCACCATCACCATGTTTATCATCCCCTCAGAGGGTCCTGGAGAAATCAATAGTGGTTCCAAATCAACCCCATCTCACTGGAATAAGGTTATTTATATCTCAATTTCTATATCAAGAGTCATCAAATATTCAACTAGAATCATTTAATCCTCAACAACGGGATCAACCAATTCTAATTGTGGTATTGAATAGTCCCCAACCCATGGGGCTAGGGGAATTTTCATCATTATCATCATCGCAGAGGGAATCAGGATTCTTCTGGTTGAAGGTAAATGTCGATAGTTGACATCCCATCTATTCTTCCCACCATAAGACGAAACTTTTTTATTTATGTCCCATTTAGAAAAGATAATTATAAAATCCCTCAAGGTCTCCATTTATAGACCAATATGGGAGGAGTTTGTGGTGAATGAAATCAACCCCTACTAAGGTCGCAAACCAAAATGGACTAATATGGACAAGGGTTCGAGAAATGACCCTAATGTGGGCAGTCAATAATCATCCTATTGCATTAAGAGTAATGGGACAACTACCATTGCTTGAATCAACTCTGTGAATGTTTTCACCATTAACACAACCGATAATGTTGATCAAGACATAAATATAGATTGACGCAATATGGAAAACATGACCTTATAGGAGGATCTAGATGCACCCAAAAAGGTCTCACATACCAAAAACTAAAGGATGATCCAAAACCTAGAACCTCTGAATATCAATTTGCCACCTCAAAGGCAGAACACTACCAAAGATAAAGGGAAAAGTATGGCTACATCCCAATTACCGGCTAGGATAACTGAAAATCCTTCTACAAATGAACAATTTTCATGATATGAGAATGAGATAAAAACTCTTATAAAAATCAAAGAGGATCTAATCAGGGTAAATATTTTTGTTGGGTATCATCTTTAGGCTAAGGAAAATATTACTCCTCTCATATGTTTGGAAATATCTAATCTACCTTCAAGAGTGACATCTAAGCATCAGACTAGCTCCAAATCCAAGTAACTAGTCTATATAAATAAGGAATTTTAAAATGATTGTGACTTCCCTCCATTACAGTGATAGCCACTCCCTCTATAGGTTGATCATTAAATATTATTATTTATTTAGAATTAATGGGATACAAAATGGGTCCACATCATCCAACCGCGTCCACTCCCTATGGATGGGACACAGCTCAAATAGCAGCACCTTTGGAATTTCTCAATGTCATCGAGTCCTTGGCTACTTGAATGAAATCCATGGAATGGTGATTTTCACCTGTGAAGACTAAGAGAAATCTATATCTTGAATGGGTGGATGACAATTTTCCTCCACCCAATTTATAAAATCTTACCTTATCCACCTTTGATGGTGCGGGAGACCCAAAACATCATCTCACACACTTCGCATCCCGATGTGGTCTGATGATGGACCCTCAAGATCAAAAGGAGGTGGCTAAGTATAGGTGTTTTTCATAGACACTAATAGGTTCATATTTGTTTTGGTACATCAGTCTTCCAACAGGATTAGTTATAGGATGGAAAGACCTTCATCATTAATTCCTTTATTATTTCTGTTCTATGATAAGGAAAATGGAAATCATTGACCTTAGAAACTATAAACAATGATAAAATGAGAGGGAATTTGACTTTATAGGTAGATGGAAAGATTTAACCTATTCACTCAAAATCCCTCTCTCCTATGATTAGATGTCATAACTCTACGCTTAGAATATTCGGGATGAGAGGTAGACACCTCTGATACTAAGGTGGGTTCCATGATTTTTCATAAATGGCATAATGATTGGAATACATCTTTTAGTGGACCCAAGCTAAGTCTTAACTCATAACTTCAGGACATGGGAAAATGATCATTAAGGTAGAAACTATAGCTTTCACTATTAAAGTATCATAAATTCATATTCAATAACATAGGAAGGTCTTGAACTACCCAATTCCTCCTATCGAGTGGAAACAATAATAGAATAACCCTCATCAAGAAGAAAAAATAGATCAAGGGTGTTCAGAATTTGAGGAACATGTGAACAAAGCATACTCCTTCTAAAACAAGAAAGACCATGGTTATTTCCATAAAGATATGGATAATAACATACTTAATATTTCATATCCCAGGAAGCCCAATGAGGTCAATCTCACTGATAATCCAGACTACTACACTTTCCATAGAATTTTGGGTCATAAAATCCAGTATTTATTCATCTTCAAAGACATCCTCTAAAGCATGTTTGATTCTGGATAGGTGGTGTTGGATAACTCCCTAACATAGGTATCTGGTATAACCATTACCTAGTCAGAAGAAAAAGGTTATTGGTAGAAAGTTTTGGCCAGGTGTGGGAATAAGTTCAACAACTAGATGACTCGAAAGACAGTGGATCGAGCTCATGTTGCCCTAAGAGAAAAACTTCAAAAACCCATAATGGTCCCATCACCTAGGTAGGTGAAATAAAATATTCCTCCTAAATGTGGACATAGTCATCAAATTTAAGAAGATATAGAAGAGTAAGAGTTGTATTTATCTTCAACATAAGCTCTGACTCTTACATATTTCATTCCTACAACATCCAAATCATGGGCATCACCCCACCAAATGGAACCCTCATTAGATTAATATCTCATATTTGTCTCTATCAAGGTGATACAATTGGAATACCCCTTCTCAGATGATGAATATTCCTCCAAGTATGAGTTCTTCATACCTGTTCGGGGAACATAAGGTTGCATGTGTAGGAACCAAGGATACAAGGGACAACTTAGGCATGGTCAAATGCAATATTTTGGTCATGTCACCTTAAAGGACATATATACAGCTGATACAAGTGGGAAATCTCTCCATAATTCCCAACAGATACATGGATGTGTCTCAAAACCCACTAATGGTCTCCCATGCCTAGTTTTCTTACATGACCACTTAGCATGGGTGAGATTATCTAATTATCCCAGACAACAGAGAAGGCCAACATAACCTATTCCAATAGAAAAATATTCTCCCTTAACCTCTACATAAGAACCAATCCCATCTACCTTAGATTTCTCATCTCTTAAACCTCACAATAAGGAGAAACCCCACCTTGGGATGCGCTGACCTCTGTTACAAAAGTATGATATTCTGAAAATCCACATATGCTAAAGTATGATTCTATAAAATGGAATTAAAATAACCAATGATGGATGAAAATATATAGGTTTTATCTCCCAAAGGATTTGGGACTTCCCCAAAAAATCCCTAGAGTGTGCTTGACATCAATTATATGCTACCCATAAATCTACTTGAGGCAATATACATGATCCCAGATGCCCAAGATCCTTCTATCTCCAGTGAAAATGTAAAATAAAATCAACAATGGAATATATCTATAACAAATCAGGAAGTAGGGGATGAAAATTTCTTTTCTCATGGCCTCTTTCACCCTGATAGTGACAAAGAGGCCTTCAGGTTTCCAATTTCTTATAAAAGTGACTCCATAGACTAATAACTAAAAGAAGATGAGTATGAACTTAAGATTCCACTCATGTATTTGAGGAAGGTGCCTCCACTACTATTGATGAGCTCAGGTTGGTAAATCTGGGAATGAAAGAAGACCTGCGAATGATATTGATTAGTGCTACCATGCATATTGAATAGAAAGAGATATACATTGAACTAATAAAGAAACATTGATATTTTCTTTCTTGTAACTATACAGAAATGCCTAGACTGAATATATATGTGGATATGTACCATCTCAGCTTACTCGATGACCATAGAGGATTCAAGCTGGAAGCTAGGAGGATGTACCCCTCCCATTCTACAAATGTATAAGTAGAAGTCGATATATTGATCAAATCCAATTTTTTCTAATAAGTGAAATATCCAAGATGGATTGCCAACATCGTCCCTGACAAGAAAAAGAAAGGGTGGATTAGGGTTTTCATTTATTTCATAGACCTTAACTGACATTGTCCAAAGTATGATTTCCTATTGTCGATCACAAAACTCTTGATCAATGCAATTGATTGCTTCCAAGCACTTTCTTTCATGGATGGATATTTAGGGTATAATCAAATAAAGATGGTCCCTGAAGATGAGGAATCCATGGCCTTTAGAGCACCCTAGGGGATCTTTTTCTACCAGGTCATTCTATATAAATTAAATAAAATTGTCACTACATACCAATTAGAAATGCATCACATCTTTAATCCCTTCTTTGTTAAAATAGACAAATGTTATGTTGAATAACTGGTAGTCAAATCTTGACAGCGATTTGATCACTTCATGGACCTTCTAACAGTCTTTTAGAAGACATGACAGCATAGTTTGAAGATGAATCCACTGGAATGAACTTTCAGGGTAACATCAGGGAAGTTAATTTTCTTTGTGGTACACAACCATGGAATTAAGGTTGACTTGGAAAATACTAGTTCTATTCTAACAGTGTCACCCACCATAAGTCTCAAATAACTGATGGGACTCCAAGGGAACCTTGCCTAAATTTGGTGTTTCATGGATAACTTGGCTGGAAAATATCTCTCCTTCACCAAGCTAATGAAGAAGGTAATCACCTATCAATGGGATTATGACTACCAAAAATTCTTTGAGAGTCTTAAGTAATCCCTACTACACCCACCGTTATTGATGCCTCTAGTGGAAGGGAAGTCACTCATCCTATATTTGGTCACCATGGAATGATCTATTAGTTCTCTCCTCATACAGAAGAATGATGTGGGGAATGAGAATAGTCTTTAATACCAAGGTCATACAATGATAGGTACTAATACCTGATACTCATATATCAAGAAGAAATAACTCACCCTCATCTTTATAGTGAAAAAGATGAGGCATTACTTACAGCACCATGAAGTCTATCTAGTCTCTCATATTGATCTACTCAAATGCATATGTGTTTGTCCTATATTTATTGGGATCTTAGAAAAATGATAATTCATTCTTCAATAGTATAAAATCCATTTTGTATCACAAAATTCAGGGAAATGGAAATCCCTTACTGATTTCCTTACGGCACATCCCACCCCAAAAATTACACCAGTGTACACTGAGATTTTGGATGAGAAGTTTTTATATGCCCATGACACTCCAAAAACATGGGAGATATATTTTTATGGAACCTCTCAAAGTCCTATTGGAGAAACGATAGAAAATACAAAGCTCGACCAGGTTGGCTTAGGGATTGTATTTTTCTCTCCAGACAAAGAAATCTTTCCCTACTCTGTCTCATAATCTGAAGATTGTATGAATAATGAGGTTGAATACCAAGACCTTTTAATTAGTTTGGAACTAGACCTATTGTTGAAAATATCCTACATTGACATAAAAGGGTATATATATTTGGTGATAAAG
Organism: Viscum album; assembly: GCA_963277665.1. NCBI lineage: Eukaryota > Viridiplantae > Streptophyta > Magnoliopsida > Santalales > Viscaceae > Viscum > Viscum album. The sequence goes on along the minus strand of OY728119.1, from coordinate 685,343,929 downwards.
TTGACCAATAGAGAGTACTCCATCAAAAAGGAAGAACTGGACCCTATCACTAGCTGCATCAGGGGACTAATAGGGGAGTTTCCTTTTGATCCCACATTGTATCATATCCCCTAATAAAATAATGCTTGTATTAATGAATTGGATAATGTATCCACAGTATTGTCCAACCATGATAAGTAGGAAGTAGCCTTCCACATCACGCACCGAAGGATGGTCTCATTGATCATCATCTGCGACATGGAATAAATCAATCAGGTCAACACTACCCTAGAGTGTGATCAGCCAATATTTTCCACTGGATGGATGGTGTAGATACCCAAGCTTGACATACATAGAAATTACATAATTTTTCAGAATACTTAGTACATGAAAAAAATAGGCACCCAAATACCATATTAGTTTAGTGTCTTTGGAAACTCAGAACATAATCTTCTAATCATGGTGAAAGATCTTAAACATCTCCCATAAAGATCTTACACATTTTTTATCCTACCTAAAACCTTCATTTATATCTTGGGGAAAAGAAAACATAAAAAGGGTGATATTAAATGATCAGTAAGGGTAAACATGGAGAACATAAAACAAACCATGAACATTTTAACATAAAAACATGAACATAATGTTTAAACATCAAAATCTTGAGCAATGACATAAATCTTGGTAGTACATAAGGCATGGATCATAAAGGAACATTAATCATTATAAAATATAATGGGAATAAAACATGAAATTTTGGAAAACCATTAATCACATAATATTATTTCCATAATATCCAAGTCATTTTTTCCAAGACCATCATAGTGGACAGAGTCCATTACTGAACCGGGTTTACTTGTCATTCTAGACATGTATTACTGAACCAGATTTACCTGTCATTCCATTCATGTATATATCAGGAGATATAAATCTTTACCCAATTAATTGTAGGGGGATATATGTCCCACCCATCTCATAATTAAATCATTCTAATGTTTTCTACAAAATAAACATAAATCATTCATCATAACCCAACGAATAAAATGGGTTTCATAAACATCATCCCATCATAACATAATCCATAAAAAACAAATGGATATCATTTCATCAAAAACAAAATCAAACCCTATAAATAATAGGGACATTATACTTGAAACATAACCATATTAAATAATTTCATCTTATAGGGAAAATAGTTTTCATAAAACATCTGAAATGAATTCTTGAGGAAAATATCTTTTCTTCTTCAAAATCATTTTCATTTCTCAAAATGATGTGAAATTTTAAAATAAAATAATTTTGTTGAAAATAATAATGAAATATATTAAAGTAATATTCATGTAAATAAGTATTATAAAACTGTAAAAATCAGTTCGTATTGTATAAGTTAAAAAACATTCTTTTTGTACTTTTGCTGGAAAAGTCAAAAATTATCTCGTACCGAAAACGAAAAAAAATACTTTCATGTCTTTTAATAAAAATTAACTAATGGGTAAAATTGGATTTAAAAACTTTTAGAAGGATATAAATAATATTACATATTTAGGAAACATGGACTTGGATGATAAATATTCCCTAGTAAATACTTAAGTATAAACAATCTCGGATAAAAATGAAATTGCAAGATTTTCCCTTACCTTAGGTCTGATATACTTTGTACGTATCTGAACCTCTTGTATAACTATATAAATAATTTCATTAACTTATTAAATAATAATATTCATTTTTATGATATCATATATGGACATATTCTTATCTGTTTATTAGTAACATTTCATTGTTACTCGTTATTCGGGTGTTAACTACTTTATGTTCTTATGCATGTTTTGTCGAATAAATTATTATTAATCTTTTAGGTTATTGTTATATCATTTAAATAATGGTATTAGTATAATATATATCATATTTATTCATTCAATTCATTTATATAATCATTCTTCAATGAAGATCATGTAGAACGAATCGCATCACATCGTGGAGACTGTAAGTTGTACGTACGCACGAACGACGATATCATTCCCATGATTGTAGAATTTTATTGAAGTGTATGGTGTATAATATTTCAGAATAAATATCATTTTAAAATAATCATATATTGTTATTTCTTCCATCATTATACCCATCCAAGTATGTTGGTGATGAAAAAACAGATTACACCACAGTGTGGAGACGGTAGGTCGTACGTACGCACGCGTGGTGATTTCATTTTTCATAGGATGGATAGAATATGGAATATGGTTGTTTCATATTCATAATAACATATCAGTATAAAATTTATACTGGAGTTATTACTTCATAATGAAACAACTCATATAAAGGAATTATAAGAAGAAATAAGTTTGAAAGAATCGGTAAAGGATATTACCTCTTCTTCGACATGCCTCTTCTAAACATCCTCTTAGGGCACTAAAGTTGGTATTGGAAGAATACCAGGACCTCTAGTATGTTTCTAGGGAAGTTTAGAATGTAAAGGGATAGGGTTTTTTCTAGTTTTAATGTTCAAAATAGAGTTAAGATGAGAGGTAGGAGGTGCCCTTTTATAAGAGTGGAGAGGGGAACTTTAGGAAACCTCAAAAATATTAATTTATAATAAAATCAAAACCCACTTAAAAACCTAAAAACTGACTCAACTTCAAATATTAGAGGAGATAGGGTTGTAATATCATCAAAAAATAAAATTTAGACATGTTTTGATTTTATTTTAAACCTTATCATTTTAATTTATCCTTATTTAATCAATTTAATTTTATTTATGGTAATAAAATTCTAAATTTTAAATGGTTATAAATACTTACTTATGTGTTTTCAATAGTCTATAATTGGATAATTTATGAAATTTTCGGACAAATAATTTTAAATTTGTAATTTTTAAATATTTTTTTTATTTTTAAACAATTTAATAATATGTTGTTTTTATAAAATATCAATAGTGTTAATTTTGAAATTATTCATTTATTTGAATTTAAATAAAATTAAAAAATAAGATAGATTCAAAAAAAAAATTAATATATTCCTAACATGTCATATGCATCTATAAAATTCGTGAAGCACATTAATTATTTCATATATTATTTATTTTAATATTTTTAAAACCATTTATTTGATATTTCTCTTAAAAAAATAATTACTAAAAAAATTGTATAATTATTTAATATACTTATTTGTTTCATAAAAATTAAAAATAAAATACTATAATTAATATAAATATAATATATTTCATAATAATACGTTTATTTTACTTTATGTTCTAAAAAACATAACATTTAAAATGTTATATTTATTAAATTATGAAGGTCACAACTTTGACATCATTTAAAATAAAATAATAGAAGTGTCATAATCTCTTTTATAAGGCTCCAAATGGTAAAAAAGTCATCCCTTGGATGCTTTTGGTTTAGATATACTCTAACTATAAGTTTTGGTCAAATGTTTGGGCCTTTTTATGGGTATTATTACTTTAATAAAAACTATATTTTTGATTTTCCACTAAATAAATAATTTTTTTATCATTAATATATAAGCTATTAAGGTAATTATATATTTCTTAAATATTAAAAATAAATCATCATGATAAATAAAAACATTTTAGATTTCAAATTATAATTTATAATCTAATTTATATTCTGTATAACCTTATATTAAAAATAATTTAATTATTAAAATTTGAGTGAGACATATTTCACTTTTCCTTAAATAAAATAAATTAAATGTCTTAATATCACCCAAGTGGGTTCCAATAGATACCATTTCTACCCAATTATGTTTTTTGGTAAAATATAATCATCTAATTATATTAATACAAGTTTAATTATAATTTTATAATATTATTTTTACTCTTAATTACCCAATTTACCTTTAACTGTGGTAAATAAAATTTATCGTAGTTATTATTCATAATTCCTAAAATTAAAAGTAGCCTATCAACATAATTTGGACCTAATGATTCAAAATATGGAATCCATTTTTAAAAATTCAAGACACATAATTTTTATTAATTTATTTAAAATTAATCTCGTTGTTGAGAAAAACGGGTTTTAAAAGTTAAAACATTGCAAAAGTTTAAAATGTTTTTATCTATGAATTCGATGTAAAAGTAATTATAATTAAATAAATTTTATTAAATGGTAAAAATATATTCTATTTAAAATTTAAAACCATTCAATATTATAATTAAACAATATAAATTATCTCGATGAAAAAAGTTGTTTTTAAGTAAACTTTTGCATATTTTTACTATTCATCAAAATATGAAAGTTATCAGAAAAATATCAAAAAATTATCCAACAAAAGTTTTTATATACTGATTCAAAATAAGAAGTTTATTTTCTCAAATTGAACTTATAAATGTGTCAAAAACTAGATTCAAAATGGGTGTGCCATCAAAAGGCGGTAAAACTGTATTTTTTGAAAAATGCTTCTCTTATCTGAAAAAATTATTTTTTTTCTCATATTGTGTTCTAGAAAATGTGTAGGATGAATTCCAATGATATAAAATTTAAAATTTGGTTAATAATATTCATAATGGATAGTTTATATCCCATTAAATAATAATATTTAATATTATATCATTGTTTAGTGAAACTCGGTATCACGTACAACGCAAGCTATCGAGGAAGGTCACTCTTGCGTGTAACGCAAGACAAGTCAGAGTTGTGTGTAGTGAAAGATTCCTTTTGTTGTTTCATATAACATAATCAAAACTTAGTTTATTTATATATGTTGAACAAAATATATACTCAGTGTTACGTGAAATTAATTCTATTAAAAGGACTTGGAATTGTGTGCAACACAAGCCAAGAATAGTGTTTCCTATACTGCAAGCTAATATGGTGTTGCATGTAGTGAAATAAAATATTGGTGTATCGTAAAACACAAGACATAAATAAATTAATATAATATATCTCATAAAATCTTGAGGTGTTACATTCTACCCCCCTTAAAATGAATTTTTCCCTCGAAATTCTTCGGGGTTATAAATGGTTTACTACATGAAAGTTTCTTTCATAGAAACGTACATCGTAGAAAGAAATACTAAAACATAATTTTAAAAATTAATGTAAGAAGCATAACAGTTACCCAAATTAACTCATCATTGGGTTTCCACATAGGATAACATAGGTGAAATCATGTATATAGTAGAGAAATATAACCTTCAAGTTTTGATGGAGAGTGGTAAGGAACATGTTAAGAAAAAGTCAACAATCACAAAGCCATAAATTTGTGATGATTTAATGTACCATCTGATTCATCAGATATGAGGATAATAGGATAACATTTTTTTTCAAGATCATTTCCCTAAAGTTAAAGATTTTTTTTCATAAGGAGAAATACTTACATGATTTCAGTGTAATATCACCGCTGGTCATTCCCTAAACAATTTCCACTTTATCTCTTATTTAAATAAATGAAGTTTAATTTGTCTTTTTTAAGTGTTAGAAAATCATATGATAGAATTATAGGTCATTCCATCTGTATCAACAAAAAATTTAGAACATATCATTAAATATGCATAAGTCTACCTATAGTGAGATAATACATTAATCTAACAAACTTCAACGAGAATATAAATTATACTATCCATAAATGGATAACATTAAAATCCTTAAAAAACTAAAAATTTAAAACTTTAGAAGTATGTTAATTAAATCTACGTAACATTTGTCTCCCATATCTCATTTGACAGTTCTTGGTTGTCACATTCCAAAAATCTGAATACCTTAATCATTTATTCTCTTGAAAAATAAATTATCGTAGAACCTTAGTGAAAACATAAATACCATCAAAAGTTAACTCTTTCCACATACCAAAATCCCCAAAATTATATATACTTAAACCATGTTATCACTTTGTCCTTATACCAGTCATGAGCTCATTAATACGATCAAACATCTCATTATCTCCTTATCCCTTCATTATGCGCATATCATGTGCTTTCCAAAAATATATGAATAACCTTTCATGGTTACCAGTACTATTCAACATATACTTTCAAATACTTAAGGAAAAACAATAGTGTAACAATCCTTATATGTTTATTTATTCCATAGTACCATTAAATTACTTATACAACATTACTCTTGATAAACATTTAATCATTCCACTACCTTCTTAAACCATTGATTGAGCTTCATCATTTTATTTATTAACATTTCTTTTATCTCATATATCATTTCTAGTCTCTTCATCATCAACAAAATAAATACTACCCATATGACCATGCTGATTTTCTTCACGAGATTTTCCCTTAGGGCATTGATTTTCATAATTCCCATACATTCCACATTTAAAATATGCAACTGTCATTGATGTCTAAGAAATACCATTATCCTTATCCATTGTGTTAACTGAACCTTTTCCATTGCAATCGCTGGCTTTGTTTCCTTATTTTTCACAAATAAAGCATATTCCAGTTCCTTTGAAACATTATCCTTGATGTCTCTTCCCACATGATTTACATAAGGAAACTTTAACTTTCTATCCTCTATGATCACCATGAAACTTCATATTTATTTTATTAACTACTTCAAGAAACTCACCAAAGTTAATATTATTGATCATATTATGAAATTTCTGATTAGGCATAATAATGATGTTTCGCCTTCCAAATCCCATTTTACTTGGTTACTCATGGAGAATATCATTCCATTTAACATCATATTCTCCATTAACATGAATCCTCATATTTCCATCCATTTTCTAAAACCCAAAAAGAATAGTGTGAGAGGTAAAAATCATACTAGGAAAACAACATATCATGGGGGAATACTTTCAATCTCTAACATGTTAGGTTTAATACTAGGTAACTCATGATCGTTACCATAATTCAAGGAATGTAACCTATAGTTATACTTAACCTTAAGGACATCCCTAGACATCCCATATAAATATCTCTAGGGATCTCACTAAAGTTTTTTCATCCTAGTTTTCAAAAGTTGACTAAACCTTCGCTCTGATTCCAACTGTAGAGACCCAAGTTTGACGTACATGTAAATTAAATTACTTTTTCAGAATACATAATACATGAAAAAAACAGACTCCCAAAGACCGTATTAGTTTAGTGTCTTTGGAAACTCAGAACATAATCATCTAATCATGGTGAAATATCTTCAACGTCTCCCATAAAGATCTTCCCCTTTTGTTTTCTTAACTAAAACCTTTATTTATATCATGGGTAAAAGAAAACATAAAAAGGGTGAGCTAAAATTCTCAGTAAGGGTAAACATGGAGAACATAAAACAAACCAAGAAAATTTTAACATAAAAACATGAACATAATGTTTAAACATTAAAATCTTGAGCAATGACATAAATCTTGGAAGTACGTAAGGCATGGATCATAAAGGAACAATAATCATGATAAAATATCATGGGAATAAAACATTGAATTGTGGAAAACAATTAAGCACATAATATGATTTTCATAGTAGCCGATGCATTTTTTCCAAGACCATTATAGTATAAAAAGTCCATTACTGAACCGGGTTTACTTTCTGTTCCAGCCATGTATTACTGAATGGGGTTTACCTATCGTTCCAGTCATGTCTATATCATGATATATAAAAATTTACCCAATTCATTGAAGGGAGATATAGTTCCCACCCTTATCATAATGAAATCATTCTTTCATGTGCCACAAAATAAACATAAATCATTCATCATAACACAACGAATAAAATGGGTTTCATAAACATCATCCCATCATAACATAGTCCATATAAAACAAATGGATATAATTTAATCATAAAAAAAAAATAAAACCCTATAAATAATAGGAACATTATACTTGAAACATAACTATATTAAATAATTTCATCTTAGATGGAAAATAGTTTTGATAAAACATCTGAAATGAATTTTTGAAGAAAATATCCTTTCTTCTTCAAAATCATTTTCTTTTCTAAAAATTCCGTGAAATTTTAAAAGAAAATAATTTTTTTGAAAATAATAATGAAATATTATAGAGGAATATTCATTTAAATAAGGTGTTATAAAACTGTAAAAATCCATTCATGCTGTATAAGTTAAAGAACATTCTTCTCATAATTTTGCTGGAAAAGTCAAAAAGTATCTCATACCGAAAACGACAAAAGATTACTTTCATATCTTTTAATAAAAATTCACCAATAGGTAAAATTAGATTTAAAAAATTTTAGGAGGATATAAATAATATTACATATTTAGGAAACATGGGTTTGGATGATAAATATGCCCCAGTAAATAGTTAAGTATAAACAATCCCGGATAAAAATGAGATTGCGAGATTTAACCTTACCTTAGGTATGATATGATTTGTACAAATATGAACCTACTATATAATGATTTAAATAATTTCATTTAATTATTAAAGAATCATATTAATTTTTATGATATCATATATGGTCATATTCTTATCTGTTTATTAGTAACATTTCATTGTTACTCATTATTCGGGTGTTAACTGCTTTATGTTCTTATGCATTTTTTGTTGAATAAGTTCTTATTCCTATTTATATGTTATAGTTATATAATTTATAGTATGGTATTAGTATAATATATATCATATTTATTCATTCAATTCATTTATATAAACATTCTTCAATGAAGATCATGTATAACAAATCGCATCACATCTTAGAGACGGTAGGTCGTTCGTACGCACGAGCGACGATATCATTCCCATTATTGTGGAATTGTATTGAAGTGTATGATGTATAATATTTAAGAATCAATATCATTTTATAATAATTATATATAGTTATTTATTCCATCCTTACACTCATCCATGTATGTTGGGGATGAAAAAACAGATTACACCACGGCGTAGAGATGGTAGGACGTACATACGCATGCGTGGTGATTTCATTTTTCGTAGGATGGATAGAAGATGGAATATGGTTGTTTCATATTCATAATAACATATAATTATATAGGTGATACTGGAGTTATTACTTAATAATAAAACAACTCATATAGAGTAATTATAAGAAGAAACAAGTTTGAAAGAATTGTCAAAGGATATTACCTCTTCTTCGACGTGCCTCTTCTAAACCTCCTCTTAGGGAACTGAAGTTGGTCTTTGAAGAAAAACAGGACCTCTAGTATGTTTATATGGAAGTGTAGAAGGTAAATTTATAGTTTTTTTTATTTTTAAGGCTCAAAATGGAGTGAATAGAGGATTTAGGAGGTTCCCTTTTATAAGAGATGAGAGGGACACTTTTGGAAACCTCAAAAATATTAATTTATAATAAAATCAAAACCCACTTAAAAACCATGAAAATGACCCAACTTAGAATATGGTATGATATAGGGTTGTAATATCATCAACAAATAAAATTTATACATGTTTTTATTTTATTTTAAACCTTATCATTTTGATTTATCCTTATTTAATCTATTTAATTTTATTTGTGGTAATAATATTCTAAATTTTAAAAGGTTATAAATACTTACTTATGTGTTGTGAAATGTCCATAATTGGATAATTTATGAACCTTTAAACCATATAATTTTCAATTTCTAATTTTTAAATATTTTTGTGATTTTTAAACAATTTAATAATATGTTATTTTTATAAAATATCAATAGTGTCAATTTCTAAACTATTCATTTATTTGAATTTAAATAAACTACACCCAGAATATAGATTCGAACCAAAATATTTAATAGATTCTTAAAATTTCATATTAATCTATAAAATTCGTTAATCAAATTAATTAGTTCATAGAATATTTATTTTAATATTTTTAAAACCATTTATTTTATATTTCTCTAAATAAAATAATTATTGCAATATTTTTGTATAATTATTTAATATACTTATTTGTTTTATAAAAATTAAAAATAAAATAATATGGTAAATATAAATCTAATATATTTAATAATAATACTTTTAGTTGAATTTATCTTCTTGAAAACTCAACATTTAAAATGTTATATTTATTAAATTATGAATGTGACAACTTTGACATCATTTAAAATAAAATAATATAAGTGTCATAATATCTTTTATAAGGATCCAAATGGTCCAAAAGTCATCCCTTGGATGATTATGGTTTATATATACTCGACCAATAAGGTTTGGTCAAGTTTTTTGGCCTTTTTATGGGTATTATTACTTTAATAAAAACTTTATTTTTTATTTTTCACTAAATAAATAATTTCTCTATCATTAATGTATAAGTTATTAAGGCAATTTTACATTTATTAAAAAGTACTAATAAATTACCATGATAAATAAAAAACTTTTTATATTTAAAATTATTATTTATAATCGAATTTATATTCTGTATAACCTTATATTAAAAATAATTTAATTATTAAAGTTTGAGTGAGACATATTTCACTTTTCTTTAAATAAAATAAATTTAATGTCTTAATCTCATCCAAGTGGGTTCCAATAGATACCATTTCTACCCAAGTTTGTTTTTGGGAAAAATATAATCATCCAATTATATTAAGACAAGTGTTTGGGTAATTTTATAAAATTATTTTTACCCTTAATTACCCGATTTACCTTTAACAGTGGTAAATAAAATTTACCATAGTTACTATTCATAATACCCAAAAATAAAATTAGCCTGTCAACATAATTTGGACCTACTGATTCAAAATATAGAATCCATTTTTCTAAATTCAAGACATAGAAGTTGCAGTAATTAATTTAAAATTAATCTCGTTGTTGAGAAAAAGAATTTTAAAAGTTAAAACATTGTAAAAGATTGAAATGTTTTTACCTATGAATTCAATGTAAAATTAATGATAATGACATAAATTATATTAAATGGTAAAAATATATTCTATTTATAATTTAAAACCATTCAATATTATTGTTTAACAATATAAATTATCTCGATGAAAAATAAATAAATAAAATTTAGCGTATTTTTACTATTCATCAAAATATAAAAGTTATCAGAAAAATATCAAAAAAGTATCCAATGAAAATTTTTATATCCTGATACAAAAGAAAAATTTTATTTTGTCATATTAAAGTTATAAACATGTCAAAAAAAATATTTAAAATGGGTGTGCCATGAAAATACGGTAAAAGTGCATTTTTTGAAAAATACTTCTTTTATCCAAAAAAATTGATTTTTTTCTCATATTGTGTTCTAGAAAATGTGTAGGATGAATTCCAATGATATAAAATTCAAAATTTGGTTAATAATGTTCATAATGACTAGTTTATATTCCATTAAATAATAATATTTAATAATATATCATTGTTTAGTGAAACTCGGTATCGCGTACAACGCAAGCTATCGAGGAAGGTCACTCTTATGTGTAATGCAAGCCAAGTCAGTGTTGCATGTAGTGAAATCTTCCTTTTGGTGTTGCGTATAACATAATAAAAATTTATTTTATTTATATATTGAACAAAATCTATACTCGATGTTACGTGAAGTGAATTCAATCAAAAGAACTTGGAGTCGTGTACAATACAAGCCAAGAATATTGTTGCGTATAGTGAAATAAAATCTTGGTGTAGAGTACAACACAAGACATCAAATAAATTAATATTATCTATCTCATAAAATCTCTAGGTGTAACATCTGGAGCCTAAAAATTGATTATATCCAAAATGGGACTCTCTTGATAGACTGAGCTAGGAGGGAACATATTTGATAACGAGCAGTAAACTTTACCTTATGGGATGGCCTGAATGAGAAAAAACCCCTCTAGAAGCAAGGATTTGAAAAAATACTCCTCATATGTATATCAGAGAGATATGTTCTTATTTTCATGGAAGAAGTCCACATGGGATCTTGTGGCGCTCATCAATCAATGACCATGCTTTCAAACTAAAGTAGGAGGCTAAGTTACTACTAGAAAACCATTATAGAAGACTGATTGGAATTCACAAAGAAATTTCATGTATGAAAAGTTCATGAAAACTTCATCCATCAACCTATGGAAATTATATATACATCTAAATATTCTTAGTTGTTTTTTGTATGGTGAATGGATGTTATGTGGTCATATCCCTCATCCATAGATAAGAAATTCAAGTGAATCCTTACTAATACTAACTTATTTTCCAAATGGGATGAGACAATACCCATTAAGGAAGTCTAAATAACATCATAAACTTCATAAATTCTCATACCTTCACCAGGTTTGGAGTATAGCACACACTATTGACAGACAATAGCACCAAATTCTATTCTACGGAGTTGAAGAAATTGTAACAGGTGTACAACACTGAGTCCAATCACTCATCTCACTATCATGAAGTGGAAAATGAACAAATATAATCCTTCAATATGACGATAAAATATAATCTAGAAGATGGTAAAAAGGGATAATAATTCCTGGAAGAACAAGCTTCACTGTTATTTATGGGCCTACTGTACCACCTCACATATTTCTACACAAGAAACTCTATATTCATTAGGGTATGGGATCAAGGTAGTGTTTCCTATAGAATTACAGTTTCCCTTTATTCGAATATCCATTTTTGGAAAAATATAGGATGATGAGAAATTGAAAAGGTGGTTGTATGAGTTGGAGTGGATCGATGAGAAGCGATTGCGTACATTACACAACCTCAAAGTCCATCATAATAATATCGCACATACCTTCAATAAAAAGTTTTTACTCCATTCATTCCTTCATGGAGAACTTGTATTGATTCTCAGAACCACAATGATACCATTTAAGGATCATCCTAAGATGGAACTCAAATGTGAAGGTCCTTATATCATACATAATTTCTATCACAATGGATCATACTCACTGGCCACAATGGATGGGGAACATTTCACACCACCCACCAATGTGAGGTTTCCTAAGAAATAATTTTTATAGCTTCCATAAAGTTTCTCTCATCTTGAACACACAATGTTAAATTGTATATAGATCACCCTATAATCAAGATGATAAACTGCACAATGTTCTTTGTTTTAACCACACAATCTTAAACTGTACCAAGATCATCCTAGAAGTAAGAAGATAAATTGAATAGTGTCCTTTATCCGGACCACATGATGTTAAACTATATGGAGATCATCCTGGAAGCAAGATAACAAACTGAATACTGTCATTTTTCTTTACCGCATAATGTTAAAATAAACAGAAAGTATCCTCACCGTAAGACATTAAACTGTACAAATCACCAAATTTCTTTTTCTCCCATATTTGGTGACCCTCTTCCCTACCAAAATACATTAAACTACACAGCTTATGTCCTTCTCATATGACACTAAACTGTATGGGTTTCTAGAACTATGTACAGATTGATTCACATTCCAAATTAGATACATAGGGATACCCAAATACTATATATTATCCCATCCACTGCATGATATAAAATTCCCCTATCAATTTTATAAATTTCCTCCATGTCATTAAAGGGACCTTTTCCACTCCTTGTTTCTTAAACTAAGCATTGATCCCATGGGATTAGGAATTTTTTTAAGGGTTCCCCCACATGACTAAGACAAACCAATTCATAACTGGGTTATCATGGTTCTAGATGTAAGACTATAAAAGGAAAATCATGACTCCTCACTGTATGATGTTAAATTTCAAGGTTAATTTATCTTTCATGAAATAATACTACACATTATGGTGGACCTCTCCCTAGAGGACCACTATCATTTTTGTTTGTCTCCCACCATTCCTTCATTCAAGAACTACGTGTGGCTTGATTCCTATTATTATAGGATATGTAGTGATGCCCAAACCTTTGATCTTGGGTCCAGCTATAACAATCAATAAAAACAATATCCCCCCCCCTTTAGGTATGGATTAGACTTGCGTAGAGAGTTTATCGTTCAATAAATACATGTAACTTGATTTCTTTCATCATAGGATACATAGTGACACCCAGAATTCCACTCCTGGGCCCATTCACACTATTCCCTTTTCACATCAAGGAGCATAAGTCCTTACTTTATGATATTAAACTATGTGGATTCTCCAGAACTACGTGTGGCTTGATTACTGTTATCACAAGATATGTATTTATACCTAGGCCTCTAATCCTAGTTCCAGCTACAACAAACAATAGGAACAATTCCCCTGTCCACATATGAGTCAGACTTGTGTAGAGAGTTTCTCAACTATGTGTGGCGTGATTTCTGTTCTAATAGGATACATATTGATTCCCAGATATCAAATTCTTGGTTCCATCTGTGATAAAACAAAAAATGTCCCCACATCCCTATGTATGGTCCAAAATTGTGTAGGGAACTTTTACGAAATAATTATATATGGATTGATTCCAATAATCACAGGATACATAGATACACCTAGATCCCCAATTTTGGGTTCATCCACAACATATAAGAGGATTAAAATTCACCCCCAAATGCATATGGGCTATACCTATGAAACATACATCCTTATTTCATGATATTAAACTACAAGGAAAATAACTTCCTTACCGCATGATGTTAAACTGCAAGGAAAATGTCCTAGTCACATGACATTAAAACTGTATGAAAAATAAGTCCCTACTACATGATGTTAAAAGGTGTATACCATCACCCATCGTCATTCCTTATCAAAGTTCCACAAGATCCTAACCCCGGTCAACCAGAGTACGGGGTGTTTTTTCCATCTTTTAAGACCTTTGGACCATGAATCACACTTCATGTATTGAGCAACTCAATTTTACTCAAACCTTTTGTGGACCTTGGAAATTAAAATAGATCTATTTTATTTACCATGTTATCAAAGCATAAGGTCTTAGACCTACCAACCAAAGATACCTTGGATCTATAATGAGGGATTTCTGATCCTTATAATCCTGACATCACTGTGATGGAACTCAGAACTCGAGGGTGTTATGTGTCATCCCCTATATGATCGTACCATATCATTACTCATGACTAGAGGAACTCAAGCCATGGTTTAGAACATTTTCATATCCTTATCAAAAGGATTTCATAGTACTCTTGACCCTAGGTATCCTAATCAGGTTCTTATGTAACATTTCCCTCATATTAGGTCCATGTGTGTCATGGCCTTAAACTTTCTGCACTTTGGTCAAAGTTATATGACCTTAAAATATAGAATTTGATGGTCCAAATCACAAGTCCTTAAATGGCTAGAGAAAGAGATAAAAAACTTGTCAGATTGAAAACCCACAAAGTGTTTCCTGAGAAAAATTCAAGTCTTCACTCACTAAACTCTTTATATCTAAATTTTAGAAAAAAATTGTGTGTAAATAAATGAAACATAAAGATCATAGGGCCCTATTTTTGGCCCTATTAAAATTATATCCATGTTCACTAGACCCCCTATTCCAATAAAATGTTATATTAATGTTTTTTCACATATCCTCTATGTGATAATGTGTTCACAAGGTGAAGACGCAAACTTTAGGGTGCTCAAACCCTTCTTGAATATTGTATTTTCCATAAATCACACTTTATGATTTGAGCACCTCGGATCACCATAAACCTTCCATGGCCCTTGTAAAAGTATTCCCAACTTCAAGGGATCTTTTTTCACTATGCATGTATGCCTATGGCTCTTTTATATGCACATATGGTCATCAATCAATGCATCTCTACCTTGAAAAATGGGCTTTCTAATCCTTGTGAGCCTAAAGTCACCATGGAAAAACTCAAAACCTTAGAGTGTTTTGAGCCATTCCCAGCATTATTTTCCCATACCATTCTCATGAAACAAACACTTAAACCATGATTTATAATCTTCACAACCAGAATATTCAAGAGGATCTGACATCCTCAACGTTATACCACCAAGTTTTGTACCCTTTCCCAAAGTGGTAATGTGACATTCCATTCTCGAATATTTTGATGGACCACATCTCATAACTTGAAACCATAGTTCATAAGGCTTGAACTTCACAATTAAAAAGCAAAACCGACCTAGGGTTCTAAAACCCTTCCTGGATAGCTTTTCCTCCATACCCAACTTCATCATCTGGATTCTTGAGTCTTCAAGAATCTTTCATGGACCTTAGAAAAGGGTAGGGAAAGCTATGTTTAACCAATCTATTGAAGCATAAGGGCTTTAACCTACCAACAATAGGCATCCCATCCTTGAAAAAAAGTAACCCCAATCCTTGTGATCCCCTATAACACCATGGTAGAACCCAACAGCTCAAGGTGTTATAGGTCATTCATGTAATGTCTTTCCTATCTCATATTCACTAACTAAAATGTTTGGGTTATGAATTACATCATCCATGCTTCAAATGTCCATGTGGACTCAGCATCCCTAGTATTTCACCCTCAACTAATATTTCCCACACAAATATTCCATGGACCTTGGAAAAGAGTGGGGGCACCTCCGTTTGACCAAGTTATCAATGTATAAGATATTTGACCTACTAAACAAAATAATCTCAACCTTATAGGAAGGGAACTCCAATCCTCATGAACCTTGGAAATACCATGGAGGAACTCATCACCCCAGAGCATTATGGGTCATCCCTAGCATGTATTACCCATAATCCATATGCATCAATAAAGTCTTAGAATAAAGACTTTGAACTGCATAGAATATCTATGTCCTTACTGTATTACATTAAGATAAATTATAGAAATCCTTACCACATGACATTAAACTGCACAAAGAATGATACTTTGCAAATGGAATATTACCGGTGATAGAAGGTCCAAGCTAAAATACCCTAAACTACAACAATATAAGCTCCAAGATAAAATAATTTAAACTAAAACAATAGAAGGTCCAAGCTAAAAGACCCTAAACTATAGTAATATAAGGTCCAAGCTAAAAGACCATAAACTATAGCACATCAACTATTTATTTTTCATGACTGGGAAATAGAAGGCACAAAACCTGTCAGGCCAAAAACCCATAATAGAATTTCCTAATAAAAAGATGAGTTCATGCCTACTAAGTCTTCCATTATATGAATATTAGGAAAACATTATAGAAATATGAGGAAAAATATAAAAATCTTGTAAGTTCTATCATACATCCTTATAAAAAAATCTACACTCGCTAAGTCTATAGACTTCATCCAAAGATAGAGAAATATCCCTCCAAGACATATATTCTACCCAAATTATCCTTTTGTAAATTAGGTAGTCTCCAAGTAGATAGATTAGATATATCAGGAGATAATCTCATGTTGTTTTGAATTCATGGCCATTTATTGAGAAGAATATATTATAATTTAAATGTTCAAATCCATGCATTCAATTTTAGTTGATATTATTCAAAGCAAGGGTATCATTGTTGATCCATGAACTGTCAGATCAAGAAATGTCATGAACATTATGAATGAAAGAAAGATGGGAAAAGACATAAAAGGTTCAGAAAATCTATTCATTGATAGCATACAAAAGGATGGATCTCCACATTTTGAAGCCTCTATAAGGATTCAATAAAAACAAAATATATATATCAAAGATCAAACTATAATAATATTTGATCATCTAAGCTGGCCAAGTCATCAAGAGTATGATGAGAAGCATTGATCGAGTACTAAAGTTCCACCCTCCCCTGTTCTTCCATTGTTGTCCAAGGGTGAAGGGTCTCAATAAGAGTAGACATCTCTTGAACTCTTTTCTAAGTGGTTTAAAATGGTGATAATGATTCTGAAAGATCAGACCTTGAGTGAGCTAAGATCTCCTCAAATCTTCATATTTGTATGGTCAAGACATCCATTTGGGTGTGAAACTCATATATGAACTAACAACTTTATTCCAAGGACTTCAAATATTCCTTCATCTATTCAGCTAGGGTATTTCCATCTTCATTTTTGTGTAATCGCTTATCACTAATATCCAAATTTTTCCATGTCAGGATGATTTTTTGCATGATTTTATATAATGTCTTACAGTCAAAGTTGTCTACCCCATAATCCTAAAATATCTAATGGAGATGTTCCTCTTCGTCAGGAACCATTCCCATAGGAGTCTCAGTTATCAGGGTGTGAAACTACTTTCATATCAGCCTGAACCATGTCTAATATTCTATGGATTATGGAGTGGGTACGTCAAAATGGGGAATAACCGATTGAGATGATGATGAAGTAAGAGAGGAAGACCAGTATATTCTTCCCTAAATAGGCAAATCATATATTTATTGTGTTTAAGGGATATCCTTATTGACAGATTCTACCCTACTAATGTGATAGTTATTACTAGGATGAGATCACCTCCTCAAAGACTCACCCAATACTTGAATCAACTGCATCATTTCTATTGATAGGAGGTTAGTGAGGCAAATAGGTTATCTACGTGATGGACCAGTCTGTTCAATATGACACCCAGGTAGGCCTCTGCCCAAGCCTGGGCATAATCATGTGATATAAAGATAGGTTCACTAATAGAAAGAATAATATTATCATCATTGGTATGTTCATGCGCCATTATCATCCAAAATTGGTGGATGATCTTGGGATGTTGTTCTCCCCACACACCAACTAAGTAGAGAGGGGAAACCCTTTGGATGTAGGTGAATTGGAAAGAAAACTAGTAAGGGGTATATGTCTCACAAAATATCATATCATCTATCCTGATTACAAGAACCCTTTCATAAAGGGAGATCTTGTATGACCTTTCATTAATACTTCCACTGTTATTGTCAATAATTGGACCAGTCGGTGCAGGAAAAGAGGTAAAATATAAATGATTAGATTGGATTAGTATATCATCAACCTCATCAGGGCCTAACGACATAGCCTCAACCTAAAATATTTCCAGCAACCTGAGATTTAATAAGGTGCCAAGGATCCCGGTAGTATTTTGGTATCTTTAGCAGTGGAAATTCCCCCTATCCATCCAAATAAAAACCATAAAGGACCGTCGATCCTATAAGGTATGTTTCCCTACTGGATGTGGCCCAAGATCTGGTAAATGTGTAAAATAGTTAGTACCACCAGATTGAGAGGTCTTCCCTCCGCTAATTGTGCTTCCATCACTAGTTTATATACCCATATTTCTAAGCATCCATTCACAACCAGGAAAAACCACTCGTTCAGGAACATGGCCATGAAACCCACCAGCCTACAGCTCAGGGATATATCTTTCCTCACCTAGTATCCCCATGTGGTATGATCTCTAGCTTCCAAGATGTCTCAGTATGATCCAATGCTATCATGGACCTATTAGGATTGGCACCAATAAGGGCGTATAGCAATCAATAGAGCTCTGCTATGATAAAGGAAGATATTGATTCAATATTTAAAAGAGATGAGTGAACACATAGTCATATCCTTTATTAACTTTTCTCTCCTAATGTTGGGAATGTACCTCACCAAGGATGGATTCTATGTGGGTTCATCCCAGACATCTTCGGTACAAATGAATTCATCATACATTTCTCCAAGGGGGATATCATTCTCAGTCGATAGATATCCTAGAGTATGATTCCTACTTCACCATGGGATAGATGGAATGAATTGGTATTATGAAAAAAATAGATAATTAGTTCTTGTAGAAGATCATACTAATGATAAATTATGAACTGGGAAATCTATATAGCCTTATAAATATGGATAGTGTATAACTGATTGACAAACTCTAAACAGCTTTTCCTAACCCATAATAGCCATGCTAATTCATTAGAAAAGTTTATACTAGGTTGTAGATTCCATTTTGAGCTCCAACCACCACCTAGGTTTTTCAAAGAAGAGATAAATACACTCAAGTATCTTTGAGAGATGGATTGGTGAGTAAAATCATAGCTATCTAGACCCAAAGGGGAGTTCACTAGCATAAAAGACAACCTCTGGGACCATTCTACAACCAGTTGACCATCCTCATAAACTGTCATCTGAATTCAATCAAGGTAATTTCATACCCATCCATATAGAATATTTTACTCAGGTGAAGGAATGGAAATGTCATCTATCAAGCCAAATCCATATAGGGGAAGTTGGTGTGATAAAGGATAGTTCTAGAGTTCATACTAGAGAAGACTTTTCAGAACCTCATTTTCAAAGCATAAAAGATATCAAGGGTCAACATTATGGTTCCCAAAAATCATGGTCCTCTGGTTAGCTGTAGAAGAAGAACTATGATGAGAGATGGAATATATCAACAGAAAATCAAGAAGCATAAGTCAGATAAGTGAAAAGATTGTCAAAAGAAATGCATAATTTTGGAAGCCTCATGTGCATTGCATGAATCATCTAGGGATTCGTGATCCTATATAGGACTCATGAATTGCATGGATCAAAAATATATCACAGACTAAATAAACCCATATAACATTGCACAACCACTCAACCCTTCATGCGACTCATGATCATGTGACCTTAATATGATCACATGATCCATGTAATAGTCGAGTGGTCATGCAGCCGAACTAGTAGATCCTTTGATACCTTCAAATACAACCATACAGCCATATCACCAAGGTTCAATCAATTACTGAATAATATTCATGGTTGGTTCAAAAAAATATCGGGATAAGGCATATCTGGTGAAGTATTTCTGGTAAAATGGTCTTATGAATGGATCTCATGATCAGTTCTTATGGAAGGCCTTGAGAAAGGGTCACACGATGGAGGAAGATCGCAAGATATCTGAGGTTTGGGTAATTAGTGAATGAGTCTCCCTCCATTACCTTATTTATAGGGTCTTCCTTGGAATATCAAAGGTCTCCCAGAATACTAAACATCGCCCAAGACACCAATTGGAGGTAGCCCAAAGACTCAGGATAGCATTTAATTTCCTCAGAACTGATCCCTTGTCCCTACAGACATCGCTCCTAAGGGGGAATTTATTGATACTTTCCAAATGATCATCTTAAAATCTAAAGGGAATAAATTCCCAAAATATGGGTATTATTTTTTCTACAAAGAAAATGAAGAAAAAGGTAGCCAAGACACACAGATCATGTAAACCTCTGAAGGACACACAATCGTATGACCTTCGTAAGGTCATGTGAATGGGTCATGCACAACACATGACATATGGGAGATCATGAATAGACCCTTTGAAAATCCCTACTTGTTCTTATGAAAGCTTCCAAGACACTCGTTAATTGTATGGAGGCTGCTAGATGAGCTCTGTAAATTCACGTGACTTTTCAAGTGACCGGCACCTGACAACCATCCAAAAAATCCTTGTAAAATAAGAAGAAAATTATGAAAAAGGTAAAATCATTTCATGACTGTAAATATTGATGTGACATGCCCATGACATTCATGGTACACCAAGGAATCCCTGAAAACATGTCCACCTTGTCATGTAAGAGACATATAGCATGTCACCCACATCACACGATTGGCTTCATACATATCCAGGCAGTCCTACGCTCCCCCTCCGACTCCAAAAACAAACATAAGGGTTGTCCATGATAATGATCACACATCACTATAATACCATTTATTTTCCATGTAATGCAACACCGATGGGGAGAGTGGTTTTCTTTCACAACACTCATACAAACTCATGAGACCCCCATCCCTTGTAAAA
The DNA here is from genome assembly GCA_963277665.1 of Viscum album. Classification (NCBI taxonomy): domain Eukaryota; kingdom Viridiplantae; phylum Streptophyta; class Magnoliopsida; order Santalales; family Viscaceae; genus Viscum; species Viscum album. The sequence goes on along the minus strand of OY728119.1, from coordinate 685,322,601 downwards.
TAACCAAGGAAATGAAAAGGGAGATGATGGGATCATATTATGAGGGAAAGATATGATGATTTTATGATAATAGAGTTATATGCCCTAGAATATCACCATTGATCATGAAACCCCCCCTAAAAACCAACACGGTTTTGCAAGACCCCTTAGTATGACATCTTGATCTCATGAGGGCCCCCTAAAAATCTATCTTTGTCTCATGGAAGGTCTTATACAAAGAATATCGGATCACGTGAAAGCCTTTAAATAGGAATTCCAATATCATGAAGGTCCCTAGAAATGTCAACTTGAACTTTTGGATGATCCTTTTCATGTACACATGATTATTCAAGACTCCTTTGATTGGTCAGAATCCAAAAAAATGGATGTTGGTTGGATGGTTTTGTAGTCATTGAAAATCATGTGATTCCCCCAGGATAACCTATGGTAGAATCATGAAAAATAAAATAACCCCAAAGCCCACCACTTAATCCATATTGAACCTTCAATATACACTCCACACAATGTTTCATATAACTGGGGTGGAGAGGCCTATAAAACCCTACCCCTCAGCAAAAAAACATTCATCCACAATCTCTTATGTATAGGATCTCAAGAGAGGACTTATTGGGGAGGTAGATTACACGATCGCAAGGTCTTATTCCATGTAAAAAAATTTAGGGAGTGACCTAAGGGATTACACAGAATGCATATGTGCTGCGTATGATCACTCATAAGATCATGTGAAAGACTTTTAGTATGTCAACTAGATTTTGTGAAGTAAATCCTGCATATTAGTCAGATCATGTGAAACCTTAAACAAGATAACACAGAAAAAAATTAAGGCATATATGAAATAAAAACTATAATAAAGACTAAAATATAGGAGACTTATGTGAAGAACATATACATTGATCCTAATGTACTTCTCATGACTCATCCAGATCAAGTGAAAGCACTAAGAAATGTCACCCAGTCCATGAGATATCCTCTTAACACATTGTTCGGATCATGAGATGACCTCCATATTTTTCAAAAATGTTTCACAACACCCTTGGAGAATACCACCCAAGTCTCTAAAATACATCCAGTATCACCATACAAATCTTGAAAAGTCCTCAAAAATGTCTCCCAAATTATACAGTGACACCATTGTATGTCATCTAGGTCTCACGGGGGCCTCCAGGCCTACCATCCAGGTCTCATGGCACCCTCCAAGTATGCTATCCAAGTTTCATGATGAAACTAGGACATTCCATCCAAGCCTCATGATGACACTAGTACATGCCAACATAGATAATGTGATGTCCTCTGGACAAGTCATCTTAGATCATGCAGAATACTTCAGAAATGTCAACCTAGATCATGTGATGTCCTCTATAAAATTCATCCAAATCATGAAATACTCTCCAAACATGTCAATTATGATCATTTGATTACCTTCATACATCCTCATCTAGGTCTTGTGACATCCTCCAGACATGTCAACCTAGATCATTCGATTTTTATCAGACATTTCTAGGCATCCTCATGCATGTCAGGTAGAAAACAAGGATGAATCATGTTTGGTCATACGATGGCTTCCAAACATGCCATTCAAATTATGTGAAGTCCTCCAAAAAAATCAACTAGATCATGATATTATCCTTAGGCATGTCCTCTAAATAGAAAGGACACATCTAGACATCACTAGGTACATATCTAGGCATCCTCAACCATGTCAGGAAAATAATCAGTCCATGTCAAGAAAATGTCCTTGGACATGATAACCTTGTATAATGGACATACTAGGGAAACATTAGTGTGTAATCCCTAATCAATGGCATAATATGACTTCCCCAATATTGGGTAAACCTTAGTGTGTAATCTCTAATCAGTTACATGATATGAATGCCCCAATATTAGGGTCACCTCAGTGTGTAAAGCCTGATCAGCAGTATAATATGAATGCCCCAATATTAGGGTAGCCTCAGTGTGTAATCTCCAATCAACTGAACTATGGGAACTCTAATTCTTGTAATAACCATGATATGTAGGATTCATTCCTAAATCCCAAACTCAAATGTGCATCCACTTCAGTTTATGTCCCCCCCCCCATGTCTCTGATATTTTAACCATCGAGACCCAATATCTCCCATGGACTGATCAATCTTTATCATCCATCATCATATTGAGAAGTCAAATAAATAATGAGAACTCTAATTCTTACAATAACCAGGATATAAAGTATGTCTTTATAATTCCCAAGATTCATATTAAAAATGAAAAGGGTTGTCCCAGCACATAATTCATGCATCCATAAGTAGTGAGATTGATTACTTACTATCCCATATTTCTCACACCAAGCATGGTTCACGTGGGATTAGGGAGTAACAATGGTCATATCATTCGCATCATGAATCCACACTAGACAGGGAAATATCAATGTGTAATCCCTGATCAGTGGCATGACATAACTACTCCCATACAATGGCATCCACTTCGGGGTAATTCCCAAGGGTTTGATCAAACTACGATGACTCTGTTTCTTGTTATAACCAGGATACATAGGAATCCTCCTCAAGGCTCGAGCTCAAGTACCCGGTGCCTAAGTTCCCTCATATACATCCTTTATTTATGATTTTAAACTACATGGGTTTTGATTCCTATTATAAGTAGGAAACATAGGACAACTCATAATGGATCAATCCCATCCTCAAAATATTAACCGCCGCCCTAGATGACAATAAACTTATAAGCATCTGATTATATGGTTTCAACATATAACAACCTACCCATTAAGGGGAAATGGATGAAGAATATCATATACATACATATGGGCTCACTAAAAGATTCCCCTTCACATATAAAAGGATTTAACCAATGATCATTTTGTAAGGGAAACCAATTTCGTATCAGGATTAGGAAGAGGTTCATGAACATATCTTAAATATATAAGAGATTCATGAATTAGGTATCAATTTCCAAAAGTTCATGATGATCCTGACTTCTCATCCTCTCAACCAATATGAGTTATCAAGCATAATTGGGTCTGAAACCCTAATAGACCAACTACCTTTAAAAAGTATATGTGTGCCCATTTATGGATGTGGGAACCCTTGGAAGTTTTTATGAAAGGTAAAAAAGAATGGTGAACCTAGTGTGAATGATTGTGAAAAACATTGAACCCCCACAATCAATTCTCAATATAAACTTAATGCTCAACTTTTTATTTCCCGATGAGATAAAAATGGTTAACCCTATGTGAAATCATATAACCACAACATCTCCTTCAAAAGATAAAAAGCATAGATTTCCTACATATATTTTTAAAAAAACAATGTATCTTAAATTTTCTTGATGCATAAGAAATAACTTCATCATTTTGAATGAGAAAAAACTCCAATACCTTATTTGATAAATCATTTTATATCACAAATTCTTCCCCACTTTAGGGTATTATGAGTATAGGTGTAGTGATTAGCCTCTTATTTAACTATTTCAATATCTCTTAACATTCATCAGTTGATAAAAACTTTACTCCTTTCCAAGTTACCAAGGTTATTGGGTTTCAAAATCATGATAATTTTATCACAAACCTTTGATAGTACCCAACTAATATGAGAAAACTATGCATCTACATTACAAATTTTTGTTTCATCCATTCCTTTATTTCCATTGTATTTAATGTATCAAAATATATTTCCTTTAATTTAATAGCATGCACCAAGAATTAGAATCTCTCTATAAAAAATTCACATTTAATATAATTTTCATAAAAATTCTCCTTTCACAAATTCTTTAGCACAATACTCAATTACTCCTCATGTTTTTACTTTGTCTTAGAGTATATGAGAATATTATCCATAAATACCCCCAAAATTTTGATAAGATAATAACTAAAGACTATTTATAAGGTTCATAAATATTTTTGGAGCATTGGTCAGTCCAAATGGAATCACTATGAACTAATAATGTATAAATATTATATAAAATATAGTCTTTGGAATATCCTAATTCTTCACCTTTGCCTGATGATATGTCAATAGAATCTCTAAATTTAAGAAGTATTGAACCCCACATAGTTGGTTGAGAAATTCATCAATCCATAGAAAAGGATATTTATTATTTATCATGATCTTGTTAAGATCATGATAATCAATATAGAAATACATTGAATCATATTTATTATTAACAAATAGAATTGAGGCACCCTGTGAAGAAGCACTAGGGTGTATAAGACTCTTGTCTAATTTCTCCTATAGTTTCTTATTTAACTCTTCCAGTTCAACAAGGGTTATTCTATAAATAACCTTGGATATGGGAAGATCTCTAGGTATAAGTTTTATTATTAAATTTACATCTTGATCAAGAGGGAGACTATGAAAATCTTTGAGAAATAAATCATAAAATCCCATCATAATGGTCATGTATTCAAGGGACATTGTTTTATTTGTATCAATAATTTTTATCTAGGTATTATTTCTTATTAGGTCTACTAGGCTAGATACCCTGATAGGGGGTGAATTAGAGTATAACAAATTAAAACAACTTACCCTTTGATCTTGTTTCGTTGTTATACAAAACTCTCTTATCTCTCCTTCACATTGTAGAGTATGAAAAAATCTTAAAGCATGCACAAGACACAAAAATTTTACTTAGTTCTCCCTCACTGGGTTATGTCTAAGGATCATACACTGGAAACCTACCAATGTACCAAATCCACTAAAAGTTCACTACTGTTTACAAAGTTCGGAGCGGATGATCGTACCACGATTCACTGTTTTATTACACCCTTACACCACAGTTTTAAACTAGTTTTGTAATGAATATTCCAAATATAATAATAAATTTCACTTTATGTTTGAATCAATAAATTAATTTTAATCAATATTATAATGGGAAATGTTACTTGTTTTTATTGTTTCAATGTAGGTGGAGGTGATTTGGAGGGCCCTTGATGAAGTGGAAGAAAAATGGGCCAAAATTGCATGGATCCATGGACATTTGTCCACTGTTTTGAATAGTACGTGAAATCTGTGCATCCCAATGTGCTTAAATTTTGTGTGCCTGTCCAAAATTTAATAGGATACATATAATATTAAGGAACCCAATCCTGATTCGGCCTCTATGGGGCCCATCTGAACTGATCTATCCAAGACACCGAATTTGGACTAAGTCAAATGTTGTGTTCTGTATTTTATCAATATCTTAAGTTTTATTTGTCCAAATTCTTCCAAACTTTCGGTGGAGACAGTCAATAGGTAGGGATACAACTTTTCTATTTTCTCCAAAGCGAGATAAGACTTTCTGAAGGCCGAAACGCGTCATGCAAGTGGATTGATGAAATCCGTGTGCCTAAAACCACCTTCCAATTTTCCTATAAAAGGGCACCAAGGGAACCTCATTTGCAAGTTCGGCCAAGGAGTGAAGTGCTGACAATTTGGAGTCCTAGAGGACTCTCCTAATCACCTTGGAGGTTCTGGAGGCCCCTATCCTCATAGGGGGATCAACAATGAATAAGGAGTTCAACCCGAGCTTTCTCCTCCTCCCGATGTCGAGCTAAAAGTAGGGTGTTCGTTGTGAGGGAGCTACACACATGTCAAGGGAGTTCCGATGCATAAACTAGCTACTGGTTTGGAGTAATTTGGGTGTTTAAACATTTAATTCCATGTATCTTATTTTATTTCAGATTTTAATGCTTGATTTGATACATGTGAGTGTTATGCTCTTAATTTCTAACCAATCGGTGTGAGGTTTTGAGTGCGTGACTTGTGTTGTTCCGATTGGACATCACAAGAATCCTTTTCATACCCAACTTATTGAGATTTCAATATGATTTGGAAGCTCTTATTCCATGCATAAGTACTAGACCTTTACAATACGATTGTTATGTCAAGTTTTGGTCTTTAAAGCATTGAAATAAAAGCTTAGGAATTAACCGGGATTCCAATTAACTCCAACCAAAGAATTACTCTAAACCTAAGATGAATCTCTATGAACAATGAACTTGATATGTGAGTAGTTAAATCACATCGACCCTTTTATCTCATATTTCTCAAAATCCACTTGGTCACTCATATTTTAAGATATTTCAACTAAGTCATTGTTTTAAACTGTTTTCAAAACCACCCCCTCTCTTAGTCATTTTTATTAAAAATACACACTCTAAACCTACCAATGCTCCTTGAGAGACGACCTAGGGTCTTCCCTAAACTATAAATAAACCTTAAAAATATAATCAATTTGACGTGTCATGACAACACGGTCAAATTTTGGCGCCATTGCCGGGGAGCGCTTTGGTTTTTAGTGCGTGTTTTTGATAAAGTAGTTGTAAATTTTGTGAATATTTGTTTGTTTTTTTTCTACCTTTTTATTTCTTCTTGTGTTCTGATCCATATCTTGTGTAGGTTCTGTGCATGACGCGTTCTACTTCGGGAGACTTACCACCTTTCGAACCCGAACCGTAGAGGATCCTACGTCAGCGACACCGAGACACACAAGACCACACTTTGAAGGAGGAGACATCACATATTAAAATTATTCTTGATCCTTCTCCTTCTTCTGAAACCAAAGTTAAAATTGAACATAACTTGTATAACATGGATGAAAATAATACAACACTAAAAGAACTAACCTCACCTGATGTTGATATCTGACCCACTTACATTCAATTACAAGGCGAGGCACCCAATTTTAAATTAAAATCTGGTTTAATCCATTTATTACCAAGATTTCATGGACTGCCTGGAGAAGACCCTCATAATCACTTAAAAGAATTTCATACTGTTTGTTCAACATTAAAACCTGCTAATGTTGATGAGGAACAAGTAAAGCTTAGAGCATTCCCATTTTCTTTAGAAGACACTGCGAAAGATTGGTTGTACTATGTTAATTCACCAATAAGAGGCTGGGTGGACATGAAGCACCTTTTTCTTGAAAAATACTTCCCAGCCTCTCGAACTGCAACTATAAGGAAAGAAATGTGTGGTATAAGACAATATCAAGGGGAAACACTTCATGAATATTGGGAATGATTTAAAATATTGTGTTCAAGTTGTCCACATCACCAAATAATTGACCAACTTTTAATTCAGTATTTTTATGAAGGTTTAATCCCTATTGATCGAAACATGATTGATGCTACTGCAGGTGGTGCACTAGTGGACAAAACCCCAATCGCTGCAAGAACCCTCATTGAGAACATGGCACAAAACACTCAAAAATTCAGTACATTGTCCAGTGTTCCCATTCGATGTGTCCATGAGGTGCAAAGTACTGAGTTTGAGAAGAAGGTGGACACGAAGTTCAAAGAGGTAAGTACCCTTCTACGACAACTTGCTCTCTCCCAAGGGAAATATAAATCTCCTCCTCCCATCCATTGTAGAATCTGCTCTTCTGACACCCACTATTCGGACCAATGTCCTCAATTGAGAGAAGCTTCTGAGAGTTGTGAGGCAATATTTCCAGGACGCCCCTTTAACCAACCCTTTAGGAAAGAACCATACTATCCATCCAACCAAGGGTGTAAGGACAACCAAGCCTATAGGAAAGGGGGGTATTCAATCCAACCTCAACAGCAATGGAACCAACAGGGTCAGAGTAGTCATCCACCACCACCCAGAAATCCTCAACCACCCCAAAGGCTATTCCAACCACCCCCTCCAAAAACCGAGCCTAGACTAGAAGATATGATGAAGAAAATGGCTGCCAATAATATCCAATTCCAACAAACCACCCAAGCATCCATACAAGACCTAAAGACCCAACTAGGCCAACTTGCCAACTCAGTGGGGGAAATCCAAAGTCATGGTTCGGGTAAACTACCATCTCAACCAGTAGTAAACCCTAGGGATAAATGAAATGTTAGTGACATAACCCTTAGGAGTGGGACACAACTCAAAATCCAAATGACCCCTCCATTAGAGTCATCCCATCCAAAGGAAACCACTATCTGAACTGCTGAAAATGGTCCAAGAGAAGAAAACCCTTTTCCTGAGAGAAGACCTTCCAAAGGAAAGACTGTGGCTGTTGATGAGTCACCTATCCCAACCATTCCTCTTCCATTTCCTCAAAGGGATGTCCAACCTAGAAAACAAAAAGAAAACGAACTTGATAAAGAAATCTTGGAAACTTTCAAGAAAGTACAGGTTAACATTCCTTTTATTGATGATGTGAAGAAAATTCCAAGATATGCCAAGTTTCTGAAGGAGATGTGTACACACCGAAGGAGGCTTCGTGGTGATGAGAAGGTGAGCCTGGGGAGGAATGTTTCAGCATTGATAGATCCATCACTTCCCACCAAGTGAAATGATCCTAGGACATTCTCGATTCTGTGCACCATAGGGGAGTATTCATGTTCCAACGCTATGCTTGATTTGGGTGCTTCTATTAATGTGATGCCTCACTCTATTTACTCTTCATTGCAGGTCGGTGAACTGAAGCCCACTGGTATTGTCGTTCAGCTAGCAAATCGGAGTACAGCATACCCCTCTGGTGTGTTAGAGGATGTTCTTGTGAGGGTGAAAAATTTAATTTTTCCTGCTGATTTTTACGTGCTTAAAATGGAAGATGATAGGATGAATGGACATGCCCCAATTATATTGGGGCGACCTTTCTTGAAAACCGCCAAAACCATAATTAATGTCCATAATGTTACATTATCTATGGAGTTTGGTGGTAATATTGTCCACTTCAATATCCTTGATTCCATGAAGCACCCCTGAGAAGAACACTCCTCTCTCTCTGTCAATTCAATTGATGTTCTCCCTTCCCCTGAAACAACTTATTTTCATTCACCTGATCCCCTTTCTGAGTTTTCTTCATTGATTGAAATGTTAGGTAATGAATCATGCATTGATTTTTGTAGCGGTCTAGAGAAATGTCATGCATGTTTGTTAATTGATGATTTCTTGAACACAGAGGATCACATGACCATCGATGATACTGCTAAGATTATAAAAGCTCATTCCTCATCTGAGGATGTTACCATTGAGCAGTTAGATGAGATCAGTGACTTCTCACTTTCACACACACTTTCGTCAATCCAAAATCCCCCAGAATTGGAACTAAAACAATTTCCTCAAGATTTAAAATACTCATATCTTGAGAATGGAAACAAGTTGCCCGTCATCATTGCTAGTTCACTCCCTCCTGAGCATGAATTGTGACTGCTTGATCTTTTGAGGGAGTATAAACAAGATTTGGGATGGGAACTTGCTGATATTCCTAGCATTAGCCCATCAATTTGTACACATCATATTTTATTAAATGATGAGGCTAAACCAGTGAGGCAGTCACAACATCGACTGAACCCAAACCTACTTGATGTTGTTAAAAAAGAAGTAACAAAATTGTTGTCTGCTGGAATCATTTACCCTATCTCTGACAGCCAATGAGTTAGTCCCGTTCAAGTAGTTCCTAAAAAAACTGGTCTTACTGTAGTTAAAAATGAAAACAATGAATTGGTTCCAACTCGTGTTCAGAATAGTTTGCGTGTCTATATAGACTATCGCCGACTAAACCAACACACTAGGAAGGACTATTTCCAATTTCCATTCATTGACCAGATGCTAGAGAGGCTAGAAAGGAAGTCCCATTACTGTTTCCTTGATGGGTATTCTGGATACTTTCAGATCCATATTGCCCCTGAGGATCAGGAAAAGACAACCTTTACTTTCCCCTTTGGTACATTTGCTTATAGAAGGATGCCATTTGGTCTGTGCAATGCTCCAGGTACTTTCCATTGATGTATGGTTAGTATTTTTTCGGATTACCTGGAGAATTTCATGGAAGTTTTTATGGATGATTTTACTATTTATGGATCCTCTTTCGATGAATGTTTGAGTAGTCTTGCTTCTATCCTACGTCGCTGTATTGAAAAGAATCTCGTATTAAATTATGAGAAATGCCATTTCATGGTGCGAAAAGGCATAGTTTTGGGACATGTCATTTCTGGGGAAGGTATCCAAGTGGACAAATCAAAAGTAGATATCATTTCCTCCCTACCATTCCCTAAAAATGTTCGGGATGTGCGGTATTTCCTGGGTTATGCTGGATTTTATCGTCATTTCATTCGTGACTTTAGTAAAATTGCACTCCCCCTCTCCTGATTACTCCAAAAAGAAAAAGAATTTGATTTTGATAAAAAATGTGAGGAAGCTTCCAATAAGTTAAAATGGAGTCTCACGTCACCCCCGGTAATCCAACCACCTCGGTGGGATTTACCATTTGAGCTCATGTGTGATGCCTCTAACTATGCAGTTGGGGCAGTCTTATCACAAAGGGTCGACTGAGCTTCACATGTCATAGCTTATGCCTCACGTACTCTGGACCCTACCCAAGGAAACTACAACACAACTGAAAAAGAATTTCTTGCCATTGTTTTTTCCTTAGATAAATTCAGGTCATACCTTCTAGGGTCCAAAGTCATTGTGTTCTCAGACCATGCATCCCTCTGGTATCTCCTTAAGAAACCGGAAGCCAAACCACATCTCATTCGCTGGATGCTCCTCCTTTAAGAATTTGATCTAGAAATTAGGGATAAAAAAGGAGCAGAGAATGTGGTTGTTTACCATATCAGTAGGATTCTCCCATCCACGGACATTGACTCATCCCCCTGTATTCCCATAAATGAATTGTTTCCTGATGAGAAATTGTACCGAGTGCAAGATGTTATTCCTTGGTATGCTAAAATTGTAAATTATTTGGTAGCGTCTTGCATTCCTGCTAATTTCACCAAAAACCTGGTCGACCGTCTAAAACATGAGTCTCATTGGTACATTTGGGATGACCCCTACCTCTGGCGCACATGTAGTGATCAAGTTATTAGGCGTTGTGTTCCCGATAGTGAGTTTCAGTATGTCCTTAGGTTCTACCACACACTTGCTTGTGGGGGCCACTTTGGTCCCCAATGGACTGCTCACAAGGTCTTAGATTCTGGTCTCTTTTGGCCCACTTTGTTTCGGGATGCCCACGAATATTGTAAATCTTTTCCTCGCTGTCAAAGAATAGGGAATGTCTCTAAAATAAATGAGATGCCCCAAAAACCCTTACTCTTCCATGACATTTTTGATGTTTGGGGCATTGACTTTATGGGACCATTCCCCAATTCATTTGGGAGCCTTTACATTCTTCTGGCAGTGGATTATGTTTCAAAGTGGGTAGAGGCACAAGCCACGAGGACAGATGATTCCAAGACAGTTGTGGAATTTTTGAGAACCCAAATATTCTGTAGGTTTGGATTACCTAGGTTTATCATCAGTGATCAGGGTTCTCATTTCTACAACCGCACAATGAAATCTCTTTTGCGCGGGTATGGGGTTGGGCATCGAGTGTCTACTGCTTATCACCCACAAAAAAATGGTCAAGCCAAAGTATCAAATAGAGAGGTAAAACAGATTCTTGAGAAAATGGTTCATCCAAACATAAAAGACTGGAGTCTTAGACTCAATGATTCATTATGGTCTTACCGTACTGCATTCAAAACTCTAATTGGCATGTCACCATATCGGCTAGTTTTTGGGAAGAGTTGTCACCTCCCTGTTGAGGTAGAGCACCGGGCCTACTGGGCTATTAAACAATGTAATTCTAATCTTTCTGGTGCAGGTATTCAAAGGAAGTTGCAGATTCAGGAGTTGGAGGAAATGAGAAGAGATTCATATGAGAACTCTCGAATTTATAAGGAGCGAAACAAGGCTTCCCACGACCATCTCATCCTTCATCATCAATTCCACATCGGGCAGAAGGTCCTCCTCTACAATGCAAGGCTGAAGTTTCACCCTGGTAAGCTTCTTTCCCATTGGTTTGGACCTTACATTGTTACTAATGTCTCTCCATTTGGTGTTGTCTAGGTTCAAAATGAAGACACCAAGCAAACCTTCACTTTCAATGGGCAGCGGCTGAAGCACTTCCATGAAGCCACTCTGGAGTCCCCAATGGAGGAACTCCATGTTCAAGAAGCGGTCTATGAATAACACTCACCAGGTTTTATCCTTCCTTCCCACAGTCTCTTTTATTACAGTGAGGACATTTCATTCTCTAGGTGTGGGGGGGTGGATACATTCCTGAGATAGTTAGGAATTTTCATTGTTTTCTCCTTTTGTTTTCTCTTTTTGGCCTTCTTTATGGTATTTTCATTTTTCCCCATCAACAATTTCGAAGTTCCATGATTTGGCGACCATAATGTGGGGAAAGTAAAAATACCATAACGAATGCTAAAAAGAGTATTTGTATGAATTTAACATCAGGGAGTGATTTTTAGTGAATTGGTTTTCTGTCAATGATATAAATGGTCGTATCTATGTGAAACATTTGAGATGATTGATGCCCATTGTGTGAGTAGTTTTTGGGAAAACTGTGTCACTAATATCTCCACAAATTTTTGCACCAAACTACAAAGTGTGATTATTTCTTACTTAATATAAGGTAAATATATGTTGGGTTAATGTTTTTCAGCTTTAAATGATATTTCCATATGTTCATTCCTTATCTGATCTATTTCATTACTGTACCAGATTGACCTATGCATGTGTACCTAATATCCGACTGTTGTACGCCCTCAAAAAAAATTTTTGTGTCTTGGGAAGGTCAAAAAACACTCCTCCTCAGCCTTTGATCTTGTTATAACTATTTCAGTTAGTGTCATGAGGAGATCAAACAAAGGTTTTAGAGATGAGTGTGAGATTTGTTCCAATTGCAACTTCAAAAAAAAATATGTATAATAAATGAGGGGAGTGATGAAATGTGAAACATATGGGGATATCTAGGTCGGGAGCTTATGGTTTGACTTCTGGAAATGCTTAAATGAGTGGGTCTTGAAATATTATTGCAAATGATGTAGGACAGGTTCGGTGACAAAATCATTTAAGCTGAAAAATGTTAAAATAACATATATTTATTGGATAGCAAGTGGAAAGAATAGCATGGAATGGTTTCCACACACGCACATGGAGATTTAGTGTCATGGTTTACTTCTGAATTCCTTTATCAATTGGGTATCATGAATCTTTTTGAATTTCGCTATGATATTATTTATGAGACATCTTTTTCTATTTTCACTAGGAAGAACTCCTTGGTGTGATTCGTGCATTAATCAATTTACTTTAAATAAAATTTCCTCAAATGATAAATCTTCAGGATGTTGGAAATATATATATATATATATATATATATATATATATATATATATTCATCATTGTATTTGGATATGTGACTTTTCCTAGGAGTGTAAATGTTTAGGTGTGGGGGTGTGATCGTACCACGATTCACTGTTTTATTACACCCTTACACCGCAGTTTTAAACTAGTTTTGTAATGAATATTCCAAATATAATAATAAATTTCACTTTATGTTTGAATCAATAAATTAATGTTAATAAATATTATAATGGTAAATGTTACTTTTTTTATTGTTTCAATGTAGGTGGAGGTGATTTGGAGGGCCCTTGATGAAGTGGAAGAAAAATGGGCCAAAATTGCATGGATCCATTGACATCTGTCCACTGTTTTGCATAGTAAGAAAAATCCGTGCATCCAAATGGGATGAAATTTTGTGGGCCTGTCCAAAATTTAATAGTATAAATTTTATATTAAGGAACCCAATCCTGATTCGGCCTCTATGGGGCCCATCAGAAACTGATCTATCCAAGCCACCGAATTTGGACCAAGTCAAATGTGGTGTTCTATATTTTATCAATATCCTGAGTTTTAGTTGTCCAAATGCTGCCAAACTTTCGGTGGAGACAGTAAAGAAGTAAAGATACAACTTTTTTATTTTCTCAAAAGTGAGATAAGACTGTCTCAAGGCCGAAACGCGTCGTGAATGTGGATTGATGAAATCTGTGTGCCTAAAACCACCTTCCAATTTTCCTATAAAAGGGCACCAAGGGAACCTCATTTGCAAGTTCGGCCAAGGAGTGAAGTGATGACAATTTGGAGTCCTAGAGGAGTCTCCTAATCACCTTGGAGGTTCTGAAGGCCCCTATCCTCATAGGGGGATCAACAATGAAGAAGGAGTTCAACCCGAGCTTTCTCCTCCTCCCGATGTCGAGATAAAAGTAGGGTGTTCCTTGTGAGGGAGCTACACACATGTCAAGGGAGTTCCGATGCATAAACTATCTAATGGTTTGGATTAATTTGGTTGTTTAAACATTTAATTCCATGTATCTTATTTTATTTCATATTTGAATGCTTGATTTGATACATGTGAGTGTTATGCTCTTAATTTCTAACCGATCGGTGTGAGGTTTTGAGTGCGTGACTTGTGTTGTTCCAATTGGACATCACAAGAATCCTTTTCATACCCAACTTATTGAGATTTCAATATGCTTTGGAATCTCTTATTCCATGCATAAGTACTGGACCTTGACAATACGATTGTTACGTCAAGGTTTGGTCTTTAAAGCATTGAAATAAAATCTTAGGAATTAATCGGGATTCCAATTAACTCCAACCAAAGAATTACTCTAAACCTAAGATGAATCTCTATGAACAATGAACTTGATATGTGAGTAGTGAAATCACATCGACCCTTTTATCTCATATTTCTCAAAATCCACTTGGTCACTCATCTTTTAATATATTTCAACTAAGTCATTGTTTTAAACTGTTTTCAAAACCACCCCCTCTCTTAGTCATTTTTATTAAAAATACACACTCTAAACCTACCAACGCTCCTTGAGAGATGACCTAGGGTCTTCCCTAGACTATAAATCAACATTAAAAATATAATCAATTTGACGTGTCATGAAAACGCGGTCAGCGGACTCACTATCCCTCCTAGTTTACAACCAATCACAATTTGAAATCTCACTTCTCTCTCGATTGAATTGTGATCGCTGCTTCTTTAGAAGATCCACTCACAATTTATAGACTTGTATATTCCTTCATTATGTCAAATTAATGTATCCTTCACTATATATAGATGCTTTATTGATGTTACACTTTTATCCACTGATGAATGCAACTTTACCATAGTATTACTGGGCAACCTCAAATCTTTCATGCAACACTTATTGCGTCTTTCACGCAACTTTAATGCCTTGCGCTAAAGATTCCACTTTTTTCATGAAACACCCTTTGTGTGGAACTTCAATATTATTCACAACTCAAATCTTATGCAGAAATTTCTTAGCTTGAACGCAACTCAAAATCTTTCATAAAACTCCCTTTGCTTGATAATCTTATGCGATTCAAAGATCAGATTATCTCTAAGTGTTGAGATATTTTGAATGAGAGGGGTCACCTCTTATTTATAGGTGTCATTGAACCCTACGGGAAATATTTACCATGTTACTAAAGATTCTCTTTGAGTGCACAAAACTTCATTTGATGTCGCATTGGGCGCACAAATTTCTTTTGTGCAACCTCATCTTTCACGCAACTCCGAATATTTCACGCACTTCATGACTCTTCCATTTTTCAACATTATAATCCCAAACCATGCCTTGCGCACAAGTTTCCAAACCACCTTATATCTTTCATGCAACTTCCTTTTCCAAAAACATGATTCCCCATTTTCTGATTTTAACACCCAAAAATTTGGAAAACACTGGAAAATGATGCCACCTTAGATCTATTCTTTTTGTACTGCCACCAGATCATACATTCATTTTTCATCATTCTTTGTAAACATAGGTTGTCAACAATATCTCTGGAACTCAAAAAATTACCATGGAAACCCTCTTTTTCAACAAAAAAACCAGCTTTTTCAACAAACACAAACACCACAAAAATGGTTCAATGTTACCTTAAGGGATTTTTCCCAACAATCCCCCCCTTTTTTTGTTGAAAACTCTTATCATGACAACACTATACACTTTGATACCTCACTGAAGCTCCTTCCATCATCTATCATCATTCACCACTTGCGATTCAGATAGCAACCAAAGATTCTCTGACCACATACTATAAGCCCACATGAGCAATGCTCAGTGTGAGAAGCAAGAGTAGTATGAAAAGTTTATCAATGAATCACTTCATTTTTGAAACCAATTATTGATACTATACTAATAATAAAAAAAAAATTCATCACGAACCTCAGCTGTCGTGATATCTAATCTTTGATAGATCACTTCAAGCATCGTCATATTTTAAAAATCATACTTCCCCTATCTTGTTGCTCCCCCTATTTCACTGCTCCACCAGTCATCTTCTCCCTGTGTCTTTGACTTAGACATTTTCTCCCATAAAGCCACACTTTCTCCCCATTTGTCAACAAACCTAGAGGTCACTTCTTTACAGTCTGTAATAGGGTGAAAACACACATCAGTACACCAGGGAAAAACACATCATACCTTGGGGAGAGGGGGATCCCACATCCACACTTTTTTAAGTACAGGGATTCAACTAAACTCCCAGATCCATTCGATGCCTTTCAAAATCTTCCTTGGGTAAGGCCTTTTTCAGAATGTCTACAACCTTTAGTTCTGTAGGCATGTACTCCAACTTCATGATTCCCTACTCAACCTTCTTCTTAATAAAATGATACTTTATCTCAATGTTCTTTGTCCTTGAGTGATGGGTGGGATTTTTTCTGAGATTTATATCACTTTATTTATCTCACTAGATTCTGATTA
Organism: Viscum album; assembly: GCA_963277665.1. Classification (NCBI taxonomy): domain Eukaryota; kingdom Viridiplantae; phylum Streptophyta; class Magnoliopsida; order Santalales; family Viscaceae; genus Viscum; species Viscum album. Next base: position 685,306,067 of record OY728119.1, on the reverse strand, counting down.
GAGATTTAACTCCAACTCCCATATCATCAAGCTGCTTCTTCATCCATAATAACAATGTGCATTCTTGAGTGGATGAAATATACTCAGCTTCTATGGTGCTCAATAAAATGAAATATTTCTTCTTTCTTGGCGAAGAAATACATAATACACTAAGATAAAAAGCACCTCTTAATGTTTATTTCCTATCATCCACTGAACTGGCCTAATCTACATATGTATATCCTAACATCTCTAGATGATATTTGTCATTATACATCAAACTAAAATCTATGGTTCCTTTGATATACCAAAGTATTATTTTCAATGAAAGCATGTGGATTTCTTTGGGATTTCTTTGATATCGTGCTGCTTGGAATATGGTGAAAATAATATCAGGTCTTATCACTTTCAGGTATAGTAAACTTCCAATAATCTACATGTATTCTGTTCTATTAACTGTCTAATCATCATCATATTTTGATAATTTCATCCGGGTAGAAACTAGAGTCATTATATTCTTGGAATTTTTTTATTCCAAATCTTCTCAGAACCTCCTTGGAATATTTGGGCTAAGATATGAAAGTTTCATTACTTCCTTATGTCACCAGTAAACCAAGGAAAAATGTTATCTCTCTAATCATTGACATTTCAAACTCACTTTTCATGAATTCAAAAAATTGTCAACATTGAGCTTCATATGATCCATCAAATATTATGTTATCATCATAAACAAACACCATTATCCTTTGATTACTTTCATTATTGAAGTAGAGATTGTAATCAACACCGCCATGCTAAAAACCAAGCTTCTTAAAATACTGATCAAGCCTCGAGTACTATGCTCTTGGTTCTTGTTTCAGCCCATATAGCACTTTCTTCAACCAAAAAACTTTTCTATCATATTTATGAATGAGAAAACCATATGGATTCTCAATATAAACTTCCTCCTCCAAAACCCCATTCAAAAATGCAGATTTGATGTCCATTTGGAACAATTTGAACTTTCGTTGCACTGTAATGGCTAGGAATAATCTGATTGTCTCCAGCCTTGCAAATGGTTAAAATTTCTCGTCAACATCTATTCCCTCTATATGGGAGTATCCTTTTCACACTAGTCATTCTTTATTTAGAATTATTGTTCCATATTCATTTATCTTATTGCGATAGACCCATTTAGTCCCAATGGCATTCTTATCTACTGGCCTCGAAACAATCTCCCGCATATGATTCTTCTCAATCTGATCTAGCTCTTTATTCATAGCTTGAAACCAGTTTTCATCTTTAGCTGCATCAGAAAATCATTTAGGCTCTACCTGAGATTGGAAATATTTCTACTGTATTAATTTCATTCTTCTTGTCTAAACTAGAGATGACTGATCACCAATGATATTATTCATGTCAATTCCAGCTTTACTCATTGGCTTCTCTACTGATATAGACTTGAATTCCTCTTGTTCATTATCTATATCTTCTTCTGAATTAGTATTTTCCACTTCTGCACCCCTTCTGTTTCTTGGTTCATCATCGCTTTCATCAGAAAATTTTTCACTATGTTGATGAATATTCTCTTCATTCTCTACTACAGTTGCATCATTTCTCTCAACTACTTTTCTCAGCCTCTTATTAAAGAATTTATTTGCTTTTATTTTTCCTAATTATTCAAGGAATATCCCCTCATCTCTACGTGATTCAAATTTCCTGTGTTTTTCTTTTTTGAGAATAAAGAACTTACTTCCAAATATTCAAAATTAATTTACTATTGGCTTCTTCCTATACCACATATCATAAAGAGTCTTTCCTTCTTTAGAACACAATAGAGCCTAGTTATAAATTTAGACCAATGTCAAAACTTCTTCCTTCCAAAAAATTTTGGTATGTATTTTTCAATGAGCATCATTCTGGACATGTTTTTGATGATCTGATATCTCTTTTAAATCACTCCATTCTGTTGGGGAGTTCTCGCTGAATAAACTTGATGCCTTATCCCATGTTTCTCGAGATAGTCTTACACCTTGCTATTTGTAAATTCCATACCCTTATTAGTACAAAACTTCATAATTTTCTATCTAAACATCCTTTTAGATTCCCTAAAATATTGTTTTAGGAAACTGAACACATCTTAATTATAGGAAATGATGAATACCCATTCCATTCTTCTATAATCATCAACTCTTCCTTCAACTTCTTATTCTTCATCATTGTTAGTTTCTTCCTTTTTCTGAGTACTACTGGAAACTTCCACCATATCATTTTCTCCACATTATTTTTAGTTCTCTATCTCTTCAACCTCCTCAACCTCAGACTCATCTGAACTTTTGCATTCTTGTGAAATAAGATTATTCTTCTTAAAGAAATTTCTCTTGAAATATTTCTTGTCTTTCAAATATGCTGAATAATTCTTCTTGGTAATTCTTCTTGTTGCAAGATGACCAACCTTTCCATATCTAAAGTAGGAAAGTGGAAGTTTCCCTTTAAACTTTAATTTTCCTCTTTGAATATTTTAGGAAAGGAATAACATCACCTCATTTATCTCTTCTTCTTCTTGAGAATATTCAATGGTGAACTTCTTCATGGCCTTCAATTCCACATCTTTAGATATACCCTTTTCCACAACATCATTGTCATCATTTCTCATTTCATATGTAACAAGGGTGTTGTGCAGGCTATCCAATGTCAGCTCTTTCGGGTCTTTATCTTCCAAAACTGAAACATTCATATTGAACCAAGGTGGAAGTTTCCTCAAGATTCACTTCATAATATTTATTTCTTCAATAACCTCTCCAAGACCTCACATGTCTTCCACGATAATAGTTACCCTATCAAAGAATGAATTAATAGACTCATTCGGGTTCATTCTCAAATCTTCATACTTTTTTCATTGAACTTGCATCTTTGCCTCTCTAACCTTCAAATCTCCTTCATATATGTTCAATAGCATTTCCCACATGTCATATGATTTTTTGCAGGACATCACCTTTGTACAGATAGCATTGGATAAGACTCCCCCTAAAGCATTGATTCCCTTGGCATCATCATCTAATTCTCTTCTCTCAGCTTCTGATAATGCACTGGTATTAATATCAGCTATTATACCATGCATTGCTACTATAAACATATCCATTCCTAAAGATCGGAAGTAGTGAAGCATCTGATTATTCTATAGATGAAAATTGTTCCCATCAAAGATCAGAATCCCATTATTATTAGTGGCCTCCATTTGAAATAGAAACACAGATATCAACCTTTCTCTCTGATACTAATTGTTTGGTCCACTAGGATAGATACCCTAATAGGGGGTGAATCGGGGTATGACATATTAAAACAAATTCCCCTTTGATCTTGTTTCATTGTTAGAAAAAAAATCTCTTCTCTATATTTCACATTGTAGAGTATGAACAAATCTTAAAGCATGCATAGGACAACAACAATTTTACTTGGTTCACCCTCAATAGGTTACATCCAAGGATCATACACCGGTAACATGTCGATGTACCAAATTCACTAAAAGCGGACTACTTTTTACAAAGTTCAAATCAGACTTACTGTCCCTCCTGGTTTACAACCAATCACAATTTAAAAGCTCACTGCTCACTCGAATGAAGTGTGCTCACTGCTTCTTCAGAAGATGCACTCACAGTTTATAGACTTTTAGGTCCCTTTATTATCTCAAATAAATGCATCCTCCACTGTATGTAGATTCTCTATTGACATTCCACTTTCATCCACTGATGAATGAAAATTTACTATAGTATTAATGGGAAAACTCAAATCTTTCACTCAACACGTACTGCGTCTTATCTGTAACATTAATGACTTGCACAAGATTCCACTTTTGTCATGAAGCACCCCTTGCATGGAACATCAATCTTATGCACAAATCAAATCTTATGCACAACTTTCTTAGCTTTCAAGCAACTCAAAATCTTTCACGCAACTCCCTTTGCATAAAAATCTTACGTGATACAGAGCAGGTATTATCTCTAAGTGTTGATCTATTTAGAATGAGGGGGTTCGCCTCTTGTTTATAGGTTTCGTTGTCCCCTGCATGGAAGATTCACCATGTCACACAAAATTCACTTCGAGCATGAAAAACCCCATTTGACGTCTCATTGGGCGCATAAGTTTCTTTTGTGCAGCCTAATCTTTCACGAAACTCTAAATCTTTTGCACACTTCATTCCTGTTCCATTTTTCAACATTCTAATACTAAACCATGCCTTGTGCACAAGTTTAAAACCCACCTTAGATATCACATGCAACTTCCTTTTCCAAAAATATGTTTCCCCATTTTCTGATTTTGACGCCCAAAAATTTGGAAAATATTAGAAAATGATTCCACCTTAGATCTGTTCTTTTTGTACTTCATTCATATCATCTATTCATTTTTCTTTTTTCTTTATCAACATAGGTTATCACCAATATCTCTAGAACTTTACAACTCACCATGTAAACCCTATTTTTCAATAAACAAACCACCTTTTTCAACAAACACAAACACCATAAAAATGGTTCAATGTTACCTTGAGATATTTTTGACCAACATTTCTCATAATATAGCAATATTTATGATTTAGAAGGAGTTTCTAAGGGATATGTATCATTATAAATGAACCTAAACCTATATTTACTTAGGTTTTTTTCTATTTCTATATAACTTTAATGATATTAAAGAAAATTTAGAACCATAATCAATCAGGGAATTCACTATTATTGAAAGAATAAAAAGTGTACATATCACCATTTCATTTTTATTATCCACATCAGCAGTGGTGGTAGTGTAAGATCATCCTTACCCCCTTATATTTAGAGGTTATTTTTATTGATTATCCTCAACGAACCTTTTCTTATCACATTAGCTTGTACAATGCCCATGTTCCTTGTAATTTAAACATTGAACTGGTGGTGGTGGATTCATTGGAAGATTCCTTTATTCCAACATATTAACTGGATTATTCATGTCCCTTTAGTATTCATTAGCTAAATTATATTTTTTTCACACTTTAACCATTTACTCATTCCTTTAAGGTAGTTTCCATGATGCTTATTTTCACACTTATGAAATGTGGGTGGTTGAATTTTCTTTCCTTCATGAATATTATAAACAACACCTACATAGTTAAAATACATTCATCTTTTCTTATCTCCATCCTGACAAGACCATTTAGAATCACTGATTTTCATCTAAACATTAATATAACATCAAACTATTTATTTGTAGCTATAAAATTCTTAAATCACTAAATATATTCTTAGAATCGAATTTAAGCCACTAGAAAATGGTCAAGATTGCTTTTGGGTCAATGAAAAAGATAGAGGTATACCTTATAAGACTTGTGATACCCAGTTGATTCATCCACTATTTAATTTAGCCCAAGAAACTCCCTTTACATTTTTATATGAAGTGGGAGAGTAAAATTTTATTGAAAATTATTTTATTTAATTCTCCGCATTCCACCAATTTGATTTCTTAGGATTTTTATTCTTGATCAGTGTCTTCAAATAATCGACTTCTCCCTCTAGATGATATACTAATAATATAATTTTCTATTTCTTGGATCATTGGAGGATGGAAAATATCTTTTCAATGGAATTAATCTATTACTACATGTTTAGGGGATCATAAGATTCACCAAAGTAGGTAATTCATTATCACATAAATGACTCAATGTCAACTTGATCTCTCTTGGGAGAAAGAGGGAACTTTACATGGTCTAAGTTATTATTCATAACTTGAGTTAGTTGAGTTGTTGTATATGGTACCATAGAAGATACTAATATGTACTTTAGATTTCTGGTATATTTATAGATTTGAGTATTAATAAATACCTTATCACATATTGATTATTATTCTATATAACATTTATGTGATAATGTCGTGGAATATCTACTTCATTAAAAAGGTCAAATCAGTTCCTCACTATGATGAGAACCTTAAATTTCTATAATGATATTAATTTAATAATATTTGAAATTTGGATAACATTTTATGATGGAAAACATGGTATATTAACTATTAGGGTATATTACTCATAAGAAGATGATACTTCATCTTATAAAGTTCACATTTGGTAATCTCTAAGTTAGTTGATTATGATAACAAACCCATATGTAAGAAATCCACATGTTTATGTTTCATTATATATTCTTATATATTATCATGTGTAATGATCCTTTGACTTTAATATTATTATTAATACATGTCGCAACTCACAAAAATTGATATATTACTATAAACCGTGACAACATATGATCGCGGTGAAGTTGGGTATATTATGTGCATCATAAATAATATATTATTAATGAATAATTAAAGGAATTATTTTACTCTTCAAACTTTATAAAAGTTGATATCTCAGACATTTTATAGAAATGGAACTGTGGAATTAAATTTCATGGTGAGGATGTAATGATGGATTTATTTTATATAGCCAAAGTGTAATATCCTCTATTTAAGGTGTGACTTTCTTTATGATTTGATGTATCTTTCAAATTGTAATTAAATATTTTGAGGCATGTTAAAGGTGTTCTAAGAAGGAAGTGAATCAAAATTTGTAACCTGACTATAGGATCCAGTTCACGCCATGAATAGATAGTCACAACATTAATTCTTTCTCAGTAGATTCATGAATTTTCATTCAGGGTGTGAAAACTTATTCATGATGGGAAATGTTATTCATGGTTTCAACAGGTTTTCAAAGATTTTAAAATGATGTGGCTTAATTTTCAACATATCCCATATTTTGATATTTCAAAATGTGAATCCATAATTCATTCTTTAAATGGAGTCTTTTAAAATAAATTAATTGATTCAAACACTGGTACTTTTTTATCTACCTTCCTCCCTCTTCACTAAACTCTAGGGATTATTTGGATGATTTTAGTGATCCAATCCCCTCCAGAGACTAGTTTTGTTGGATATCCAAGAACTATACCTATATAATTGGCTTCTTATTCTCATATGGAACTAGTTCATTGATGGCAGAAGCTATTCTTGTGAATAGTTGATGTGAAACTTGACTCAGTCATAGATTCTTGACATCAGAACACCGTTGAACTTATGTTATGAAGTCCTTACCATATAGACCATATATATATAATTATTTAACATTATTATGTAGTGTGAGATTTTAGCCTATTATACCTATGCTTAATATGATTCACATGTGGTGTGCATGTGTAGCATGTGAGACATATTCTTGATATGATTCAGATGTGGATGTGTGTTGGTTGTGTCTCTTTCTTGATATGCCATGATTATAAACTGCCTTATTATAGCTTTTTGTGTTATATGTGTAACTTCTTTTTCTATTCAATTTAGTGACTATATTGAGTCATCTGGGTTAGTCACTCCCTTATAGGGGTAGTATGAATGACATGATGTCTTTCCCCAAAGATGTGAGATTAGTTCATTATGTTATGTGATGAATTTCCCCAGGGCTATGAAATTAGGTTGACATGTGATGTGTGGCTTGCCCTAGCATCATGAGTATTTATCTTAAATTTGAGTGTGATTATCCCTTCAAGGGGGGTGTGTACAGATGATTGGTTGTCTAAGTATGTCAGTTCAACATGAGATATTCTTTCTAGAATAGAGCTGAAGCAAGTAGAGCCAGTCTCTAAGGACCCTGAATTTGTGTTTACATTTATGGTTACTTGTTGTTTACTTTCACAAAGATTATTTTCATATAATACACTTTTTTATATTTTTAACTTATGATATGAACCATTTCTGGTGTCCTACAGAGTTTTATACTCACACCCTACATGGGAATATCAGTGTGCATGTAGAATTTATAATTAGGGGTCTAGTTAAGGAAAAGGGACCTACAGTGGGTAGTTGAGTAGGAGAATCAGGATAGTTCAAGGCGATGTCGAGATAAACTCTAAGTATTAGATATTTTTTCACATGTTACCTATTTTTTTCCTTATATTTGTACATTTATCCATCATGTTTTGTTATCCTTTATTTTTTTTGGATATTATGATTGGAGTGTCATATTTTTATAGAATGGGTCGATACTCTCATTGGATAATTCATTCCCTTATTATTTTTATTATTATTGTTGTTGTTATTATTGTTGTTGATTTCATGTATTCTATATAGTTTTTCTATTACTGAGTTCATAGTCTCCCAAGGATGCCTCTCAATCCCTCACCGCTAGTTGGCAGCCTCTTGCATATAGATATGCATGAATGAGGTCATGTGTTTGTCTATCCTGAGCCCAGTGATTCAATTATAGGTGTTTCAAAATTGTATAAGATCCATGTTTCCTTACCTTTAATGTGATTTGGGACATGGTAAATAAAATATAAGATTCTTGTGACTCAATAAGGTGAATTATTCTAGTGCATGTCCATCACTATATTATGGACCTTTGAGTTTTTGGGAAAGTGGTATTGATGTTCTTGTTATTCAATATTACTATTTACTTATTTCACCTTGATTGATGCATGTGATGTTGTTATTATAATTTTTGGGATTTTTGGTGTGTCCATGCATAATGGATAGGAACATAATATTACATGTCAGATGTGAAGTACCCAAAGGATCGGTTAAGTACTACTGAGAGGGGGGTGAATTAGTAGTACATTATTTTTACAAATTCTTTATTTTTAATTCAACCACTATGAATAATTAAATTCTCAATCCCTTATCTTAAATTATTAGTCTCGCCTTACATTAAACGGTGATAAATAAACATAGCACATGATATTTTTACAATTTTTGTAATTATGACATACTCATTATTGCAACAAGTTATACCCCCCCCCCCCCCCTCAGTTACATATTATTCACTATATGTAGGTGGTTATAAATAGGGAAAGTCTCATTCCTGTCTGAGTCTCATAGTGTTCCCTCTCTATAGTCCCACTGGAGATTACAAGTTCCTACCTACACAGGTGAATCCTCATTACCACAGGAGTATATTTATACTACATCCCATAGGTTTAAAATCATCCCACTGGCCTGCTCTAGAGTCCCACTGGAGACTTCCTCTACTTTAGAGTCCCACTAAATAATTAAACTTATCTTTAAGATATTATCCACAAATATAAATATCTCTATCATCTTTTTAATAATTTCTCACTACCTTGATATGTATTCTTTATCCACAAAAAAATAGATCACTTGAACTACTTTTGTATACTTATTTCAAGAACTTTGGAAACTATTAAACAACTATCTAATCCTTCTCACTTTCATTGATCTTAAAATGATCTAAACTTATCTCAGTACACTAATAACTCTGGTAATAATTCCTAATGAAATACTACCCATCTTTGGTCTTGAATTTATAAACATCATTCATGAAAAGTGTGTTGCATGTAGTTATCATTATTCATGAATGTATAAAGAAATACATGGTATTATCACTTTCAATATGATTCTTACACACACTTTTATCACTTTAGGTTCTCAAAACCTTCACAGTTTCATGAAAATAGTATATCTCAAACACAAATCTTCTTCGTGTGCCTTAGATCAAGTTCGTATATTTAGTTGCATGTATATTATCACATGCATGTATCACATAATTGTATATGTGATGTCTCTATCCTCCCCTTCCTTGTGAAAATAAGATAGCATAGATCTTCCGCTTCATGTGAATACGATCATGTGCAAATGACATTGTGCATCAGGTTCTCTTCGTGTGAATTAGATTTACATAAGGGATTCAAATGATTGGATCACGCGAACCTTATATATTCTTAACATAACCAAGGAGGTTTACAAGATCCTTATTTCATCTTCACGTAACAATTTCCATGTTAATTTTCCTTTGTATAACATAGTGTGTGTGTGTGTGTATATATTGTCTCATAGTACTCAAACCATCATCATGAAAATGTGGTGGATATAGAAAGAATAGCACAATCATATGTAATCTCTTATAAAATAGATAGCACTTCCTCTTCTATGTTTTTCTGTTAAAATTCTATATTAGATATGAATTTTGTACCTACTGCAAATGATCAAGGTAGGGGAGTATATAAAAAACTCCACCGACTTAGAGCACTAAAATTCATGGATATCCACTCATTGAACCACCTCATTTTTTCATGAAATAGATTCATTTGATAAATAAAAAAATTGTTTTTGTTTTAAAAAATTAATATGTCTTCCCACTACCTTAGATTAATCTTTAGTTATTCATTCAAATGAAATTTCATGCTGCTTCAATCATATTCAAATCTCCCAGATGATCAAATGGGACTCAAATGCATGGTTGGATCATCTGGATTTCATGGAATAAAGGAGACTCAATGTATTCTAGAATGTACAGAAAACCCTTAGGTGTCGAGGTTGAAGATGATAATGTAGGCTTGATCAAACATCCTGGATATATATGATAGGATAGTGGTGGTTTTTTATGTATCATTTAAAGGAATATGAATAATGCTATGTATCACTGAATCCCATATTGATAACCCAAACATACTTCCACTCATTAATAATATTGGATACTTCTTCCCACACTCGATTCGGCACCAGGGTCGGCACCTGAATACATCGCACACCACTCGGTTCTCATGAGCTATACCTACCTACGTAGGCCCACTCACCCATTTTATTTCATTATCTCACCTATGTATGGCCTAGTAGGAACTATACTACCCACACTCGACACCCTTTCTGCCATTTAGGATGGATAGAGGTCAACCGGACCACCTAAGTAGTGATTTTGGGTCCATCTCTGTCTTGTTAGTGTGGTTGTCCATTTTTTTATAAAGGCCAACAAAGTGTTAGTGAAAATATACCATGCTAAGACACTAAATTGTCAATATAAAATTTCAATATATTCATTATTATTTTTTGAATTTGAATCTTATAAATTCAAAATCATTAACATTAATCCATCACTACTTCATTACTTATAATCACTTTATTCAAATGATGTAACCTTGTGCATTCTCCAAACATATTTTCACATGTATTAGGAATTATAATTAGTACAATAATTGTCACATTAAAGCTGATTATGTTTCTATAACTATACCCATTATCAATTAATCAATCTCATATTTACATCATCTTCACATCAATCCAATCATAATTATTGACAAAAAATTAGATTCAACTCAAAGGAAACTTCAATCTCCCCCTTTATATTTTTTTCAATACCACCAAACACCAACTATGTCAACATGTGAATTTTTCTTTCTCCCCCTTATTTAAAATGAATATAAAGAATAAATCAAGGAAATATCTTCTCATTAATAATCTTATTCTCCCTTTAGAATCATATCTCATGTTTTATTTTTAAAATATCCTTTGGTTTGAAAAATATAATTCTACGTGAGAAAACTCAGTATGGAAAACAAGAGTGTATAAAAAATGTGATCAATGTTGTCCATAATCAAACATTCATGTGATACCAATATCATATAACTTTAACTTCATAATTTAGAGCTAATCAGACAATCAATTCATGAAAAATATTTATCCTTAACTCATCTAAAAAATACATTATAAATTTCAAGTGAAAAAACATGTATCTCCCACTTTTTAGATCAATATCAAGTATCTTTTGATAATAGTTTTTCATGAATATTTGGATTATGAATTTGAGAGTGATTATCAGATTTAAAAAAATTGAATATTTAACATATGAAAATAATTTATTCTCCCCATAAAGGTATACATCCATCTTCTAAAATTCCCTTCATGTTAGTACAAAAGCATATATATATATAAGGGAATGAGGAGGGACCAATTTGTTCCTCATAAATAGCACTTAGGATAAGAGTCTCATCTTAACCTTGACTATCCCTTCTTCCTTTTGATCTTAGATGTGAAATATTTCACCTTATAATTCATATTATTCACAATTTCCATACTCATATTCTTCCCATGAATTGTTTCTTTATGTGGGATAGAGTTCTGTATATTTATAAGTAAATAAAACTTGGTTTTCTTCTAACTTCATAGATTTATTAATATCATGTACAACTTATTCACACTAATTCTTTTGATTTTATAGATCATCACTAGTAGATTAATTGTTATGATATTCATAAAATTCTTTTGAAATAGATTTATTACACTCAGTTATAGAATCTATTTGAGCTTTTCCCATTTTTTAAACCATTTTCACTTGATTTGGCCAAATTTTCAAATATTTCTTCTTTGTATGTTCATCCTTTTTGGGTTTCTCGCACTAATTCTCAAATGTAAATGACTTCCTCTCTTTTACCTTCTTATTTTTATTCCTTTTAAAATAAAATAGAACCTCTCCATTTAATTTAATCATGCATACCTCATCTCTATGACCTTCTAGTCTATATCTAACACACACTTCTTTTATGCATTCATACATGCTTTGTATTGGTGACTTTGATAAATTTTTGGTCACTTATTTATTCCTTTGATAATTATTTCTCAAATTTTTACCATGGATCCCCATTTTTTCATGCTTATTTCTTGACGATGACATGTTATATCAACAAGAGTAGGATTTATTCTTATACTTCCCATAACACCAAAAAAAATCCTATGAACTGTGGTTGTATACTTTTTTGACAAACCTATCCAAAGAATTCATGATTTAGTCTTGTTGTAAACCAAGATTTATTTTTCTTGGGGGAAAAGGTCTTCTTGATATCTTCCTTTTATCATTTGATGTGGTAAAATGCACCTATCTTGAATTATTTTCCCTCATAGATTCACCTACACTGTTAGTGATATCATAACTATTTTGAAACTATTTAGGATCATATGTAACTTGCATGTTAGAACCATTCATCTCTCCAGCTTAAGATAACTTATCTTTTATCTCAACAGAAATATTGAAGTCTTTTATGTTCTTAAATTAATGTTGTACTTTTAGATACATTTATTATGCCTCTAATAACCCTTTCTTCTTGTGAGTCGTTTTCTCTTCAAGATCTCTCATCATCTTCTCTTGCTCATCTACATTTAATCTATAATTATTATTTTCATGAAAAAGATCAATTTCTATTATATAATTCTCTTCTTTTTTAGTATCTAATTTTTTATTTAATTTCTCCAACTTCCTCTTGACTTTATTAAGATGACTATTTTTCTCAATATTGGCTTCCAACTATTCTTTCATCCTCTATTCTAGATTTATTATAACACCATTATCATCATCTCTAATTGAAGAATTTGATCCATTCTCAATAAGATTAAAGAAATTTAGTTCATCTTATGAAGAAATAATATATGATTAATTGGATTGTGTATACTTGATAATCAAATTCATATTTCTATTATTGGAATACTTCTTCGTATTCTTATCCTTTTTCTATTTTTGAGGTTTCTCATTTTATTCATTAGATTCTAATTAATCCATTTTATTTGAGGAATTTATGGAAAACTGTCCAATATAATTATAGTTATGGAACTTGAGTACTTCATAGAATTTTCCTTTTTTACCTTCCTTAAACCTCTTGAAATAAGTGGAAAAATTCATTGAGGTATTCATCAACTTCATCGTCATTAAAATCACTTGATTCCTCAACTTCATTGTCTTTTAATTTGTTTTTTCTTATATCCTCAAAGTTTATCTCATATTTTATCTTTTTTTTGAAATCTAGATCCTTTATCATTTCATAATATATGAGAATATTATGTAACCCATCCAATAAAATGTCTTCCCTATCTTCCAGGGTTGAAACCTTGGCATCAAATCTGTCATGGAAATTTTTCATTATATTTTTCACAACTATAGAATCTTATAAATTATCACAAAATCCACAGACATTAATTACTATCTCATTTAATCTAATTAAATATTCATCAATTATTTCATCATATTCCATTTTAATGTCCTAAAACTTGATTCTCCAAATTTTCATCTTAGCTTCCTTGACTTTAATATTTTCTTCATAACTGCTTCTCAGTTTATCCCAGATCTCCATATAAATTTGGATACCCATCACTTTAGTGTATTCCTTTTCTGATAAAGATGTTAGGATAGAATTTTGAGACTTTCCATCAACTTAAATATTTCTATTATCATCTTTTATTATATAAATATCCTTATAAATATGTGGGAATCCCATTATTGTTTCATCTCCTACTTCTAGGCCAAGAGATAGAAGGAAATTAAGCATCATATTCCTCAAACTTTGGTAGTTACTTCCATAAAAAGTAGGTATTTTCATCTATTCACTAAGTTCTAATTCTTTATTTCACAAAAATTTCTTATATATTTAGAGGGGGCCTTCCTCTAATATAAATTAAAGTAACAAAAGGATCGTTTAGGTACAACTAAGAGGGAGTAAATCAGTGGTATATTATTTTTTAAAGAATCTTTCTTTTTAATTCAACTATTGTGATTGATTAAAGTCTTAATCACTCATATTAAATTCTCAACCTCACCATGTATGAAATAGTAATAATAAAACACAATATGTAATATTTTCACAAGTTTTGGTACTAATAATTACTCCTTGTTGTAACCGGTTATACCCCCCCCCCCCTTGGTTATAGATTCTTTACTGTATTTGGGTGTTTATAACCAAGAAAAGTCTCATTCCCATCAACACTGAGTCCCACAGTGTTCCCTATCTAGATTATTACTATAGATTATAAGTTCCCACATACAAAACAAACTCCTAAATCCCATAGGATGATCTTTATACTACATATCATTGTGTTACTAGTATCCCACCAGCCTTCTCCAAAGTCCCACTGGATACTTATTTTTCTTCAGAGTTCCAATGAAGACCTCCACTTCTATTCAAGATATGATAGACCTATAGAAATATTTCTATTATCTTTTGATAGTTTCTTCACTACCATGAGATGAAGTCTTTCTCTAAAAACAAACCATATTACCTAGACTTCTTGGGTACACTTGTTTCAAGAAATTCAGAAACCAATAAAAACTACCTAATACTACTCACTACCATTGATCTTCAAATGATCTAAAGTTATCTTAGTACACTAATAACTTTGGTAAGAATTACTTATGAAATAATTCCCAAATTCAGTCTTGAATTAATTCACACCGTTCATGCAAAGTGTATTGCATGTGGTTCTCATTATTCTTGAATGTATAAATTAATACATGGTATTCTCAAATTCAATATAATGTTTACAAAAACTATCATCACTTTAGGTTCTCAAAACCTTCACAGTTTCATCTGAATAGTATATCTCAAACACAGCTCTTCTCCAAGTGTCTCAACTCAAGTTAATATATTGTTGCATGTATATTATCACATTCATGAATCGCGTAATAGTATATACAATTTCTTTGTCTTACTCATCCTCATGCAACTAATCTAGATAGGATATTCCTCTTTAAATTTTTGTGATCATACACAACTGAAACAATTCATTAGGTTCTCTTCACATGAACTAGCTTCATGGAAGGCCTTCACTTGATCATATCACGTGAACCTTATGTCTTCTTCGTGTAACCAAGTAGGTCTCAAGATACTTCTTTATTCTTTACATATCAATGTATGCAGTAATTCTTCTTCTCCTTAAGATAAGAAAATGTAGATTTATATATTGTATTGTGGTACTCAAACCATCATTATATAGATGTGAAAGATATAGAAAGCACAATATGATCATATAGAATCTCTATGAAAATATAGAGTGCTTCCTCTTCTCTGCTTCACTCTCAAACTTCTCTCTCAATCTACTCTTTTATATTTTTGTAATTTGAATCTTGTAAATTACAAATCTTCAACATCAATCCATATCCACTTTATTAATTCTAATCACTTTCTTCAAATGATATAACATTGTGCATTCTTAAAATATCTCATCATATACCTTAGGAATTATGAATGGTTCAAAAATAATCAAATTAAAGTTGAGGATGTTTCTATAAAAATCCCCATTATCACTTCCTCACTCACATATTGGCATTATCTTCACATCAATACAGTCATCCTCATTGAAAACAAATGTAATTCAACTCAAAGGTTACATCAACGTGAATGTTTCTTGTATTAGATAAGGTTCAACTAATTAAATTCCAATTTAAAATGTGATTGTTCCTTGTTGGTATATTATTACATAAATTTAGTTATCTAAAACTAATAATATTATTCTTATTTTTTATATATGTTTGTGACTAATGTACATATACTGAAGACTTAGTTTGTCCTTCAATAGTGTTAATGGGATTGTACCTGGTGTTTCTGGGTTTCCTATTAGGATGAGTCTCTTGTTTTACTTTACTTGAGATCACATGTAGACTGTTGAACATTATTTGATTATTTGTTTGATCCTCCCAAAGATTTTTCTTTGGAATTTAAGAAAATTACACCCTAGATACATCATATGAAACTGCCAAGGGAAGCTGATTAGCACACCCCCACAAGGTGTAATTCTCATATTACACAACCTTCTATACATGAGAGTGTATTTGTTCATACACCCATAGATACCCTATTCATCTAGGTAATTGGAGTCCCCTAGGATGATGAATACTAGGTATACATCATTTTGAGGATATCCAACTTAGTAGATACTATGGAAGATCATAAAGTGAAACTTGCTACTTTTATGCTCTAGGGACCAGGTGGGAGGTGGTTGGCAATTATGAATCAGAAGGGGGTACATTATGGAATGAAGTGGGAAACCTTCAAGGACTGATTATTTGAGTAATTATTCCCTGATATATTGAATTTGGTTTTCACTCAAGAGTTAATAGAGCTTCAATAGAGGACAAAGTCAGTATCTATTTATTCTACATTATTCATCAAGTTGTTTTTTTTTCTCATTTGTAATCTAGGAATGAGGCACTAAAGTCCTGAAATTTGAGATTGATCTTTGAACTGAGTTGAAACATAAACTCATGAATTTTTATATAATGACTTGTTTTGGGGTTATTTATAAGGATATAACTATTTATAATGGGTTGGAGGAAGATAAAGTTTCAAGTCTTATTTCAGATTTCAGTGGATTGACTGGTGAATTTTCCATTTCTCCCATAGATTCCTCTTTGAAGAATAGGAAGATGAAATTAGAGGTCAATCGTTAAGGTGGTGGATGATGGTTAGAGTAAAGAAAAGGTTTTTTATCTCCATTAGTGTTGGATTATTCTTTCAAGAGCTACAGTTGTGTATGGAAGGAAAATTATCTCAAATACTATCTTAACCCTCCAAATAATTGTCACTGAGATTTATTATTATTCTTCCACATTTTCAAGAGAGTTTTCAGGGAGTATCATATTTATTATACATGTTTTGATCACCATATCTATATATAATTGTTTTTTAGGTCAATAGAATTTGGTTTTTGATCAATCTAGACATTACTAGTTCGAGGAGTTGTGTAGGAGTTGTTGGGTTTTTGTGGTCACTATCAAGGATTTTTTTTTGTATTTTTAGTAGTAACCAGTTTTGTATGAAATCATATCATATATTGAGATTAATTATTATTTTATTATTATCAGGAGTTGTTTGGTGGTTTTTCTCATATTATATCTTTTTTCTCAAATATTTATAAGGGAAATGACACACTTGTGTGTGATTATATACTCTCAATGCTTATCACTAACCTATAGCCTATTATAGGTGGGATTTAGGCATCATTATCTCTCATTCTCTATTTTTGGTCCAGGATGGGCACCATTGGAGGTAAGGGTTGTGATAGATTGATATCAAAGGTGATGGTTTAGAGATAGTATAGAGTTTGGAGTAAGGCACTGGTGAGGTTGCATGAGTTGGTAGAGGAATAGTATCAGTTTAGTTTAGTATGTGTTGTAAATAATGGAGACTATCTAGGACATGGGATTTTAGGTTCCCTCATAATACAATGTAGGAAACTTTAAGTTTATTGGGCATGATAAGAGAAGTTATGGTGATTTTAGGATAGAAACCTAGGTAAGGATCATGCATCATGTATGTTTGAACTGGTTAGATAGTGGTAAACTGGTTAAAAATGGAAATAATTAATTAATTAAACTTAAAAATAATATATGTCCCAGATTAAGAGTCCCTAACATTTTTTATTTTAAAATAATGGCTCCAATTTTACATCCCCATCAGTTTTGTGCTAAGATTTTCCACAATATGTGTCATCAAATCACCACAAAGTAAAGAACAACTACTCTAACACTAAAAGGAGGAAACTCTAAGAGTTATATCACCATATTGTGTAGATTCTGAGGGATCTATTTCAGATCATGGGATAGAGGTTTGGTTTTAGGATGTGAAAGATATCCTTTGGTTTGAATAATTCTTAGAGAGATCATTGAGATTTTTTAGTTGTAATGATGTTGTGTAGATCATCTTGGTAATGGTTATTATAATTCCTTGAGGTTTGTAAGGGTCTAGCTATTTTTAAGGGGGTCTTCTGAGATCACTTTTCATACTGAGTTTCTTCTTTAACCGCAAAGGAATCTTTTCAACAAGTTTTTTTTCCTCAATTATGGGATTTCAAATATATACTCTTGATATGTATTGAGACCTATAAATTTAATTATTAAACACAAAACCCTTTTATTAGTATCCCCTTAAAGTGAATGAATAGTATTTTCATCGTTGTTTAATTGTTATCCCTTCAAAATGAGTGCAGAGAAACCTCCTCATTCACTTGATTTAAACCCAGCTATTGAATCCTTGAGCCATGATTTTTTTGTACCACTTAAACATTTTAGTTTCTGACACACGCCTAATTTCCTTCAAATAATGTAATTATAACTCATTATGTGGCCCTAGTGTTCAGATGAAGGTATGGTCTGGAGAAATCATTCCTTTGACCTTATTAATATCATTCTATGACTCCCTCTTCTAGCTCAGTAATGTTAAGATATGGTTTGGGGAGGTATTTTTATCATCATATGAATCTTATACTCTTCTATAAGACCTGGTGTGGTGGAGAATTTGTTAAGGGTAAGGGGATATTGTATGTATTCCTTTGTTTTAATAAATATACACTTCACTCATATCAGGTGATATGTTCCCTAGTTTGGGGAAAATAGAATATTTTATGTTTGTATTTAATTTATTTCTTCCGAGTGTAGATTAATTTCACTCTCTATTGTGAATTAAATTCTTTTATGTTGTAGGTTGTGTGTGAGACTTTTTTATAATGTGGTTGTGTACTTTTGTGCTTAAATCCCCAAAATGGATTTATCTTATATTGGTAATGTGTGATATGGCCTTGATCATATGAATTGGGGGTGAAAATTTACCCTTTATGATGTATTATTTTCAGGATGCATTTTAAAACTCTACGAGTGATTAAATTCCTCCCAAATCAGAAAACATCATGTTGTGGTGGATGGGTTATTTTAATTTTTATTCTTACAGAAGGTCTGTTTATATTGATCTGAGTGCTTGTGTTGGTTCAGGAATGTCTTATGATGATAATTTAAAACCATTGGATGTAATGTCATGTGCCTATAATAAATGTTAATGGGGATGTTAAATATTTTATAATTTTTTCAGGAGTGTGTTCTTGCTAAATAAAGTTTTGTTAACAAACTTGGGAAAACTTCTATAACTAGATAAAGTGGATTTTCTAAACCTCATGATTTATAATGATGCATTTCATGTGTTAAATTGGATTTTCTAATTTTGTAGTTATGTGTTGATGATAACTTGGTAATGAGCATGATGGGGTTTTTTCAGTTGAATAAAAATAATTTGATAAAATTTTGTAACTTTTCTATTTATGTAAGTTATCACAAGAATCATGTTAAATATAGAATCTTAAATATCAATATTGAAATTTTTATCTTGTAATTATCAAAAACTATTTTATATGAAACATGTTTTAAATTATAGTATTGGGTGGATAAATTAAATTTTGTGATGCATGATAAATTAAATTGATTAATTTATTAACTAGTTTGATTTGTTTAATTAGTAATGAAATGTTTTTGGAAAGAAAATTAATTTATATATGATATGATTTGGAGTTGTATTCATTCTATTTAATAATATTTAGTGAGACTCACTTGATAAATGTTAATTTGTGGTGATAAGTGTTTTTAAATAAATAATTACAATCATTCAATGAAACTTGAATTTATTTATTTATTTTATTTTTAAAGAACTTTTGAAAAATGTATTAGAAGTGTTTCCACAAATAGGATTTTAAAAAATACCTTGTAATAAATAAGAATTAAATATTTTTTCACATAAATTTTTTCTAACCTGCAATATTTTTAAATACAAGAAACTTCATGAAAAATTTTTATCAGCATGCTTTTGAAATTTAACAATTTTTAAGATGAAATTATTATTATACATATCTAGAAAGTAAGGAATCATTTTAAAATCATGTTTAAGTTTTGAAATCAATAACCATAATGACTTAATGAATTGTAGTAGTAGAATATCTAATATCATTAATAAATTATTAAGCATGATAATTTACATTGTTCAGGATATTTTAAGCATGATGAGTTTTAAATTTTATAAATTAAATAATATGTATGATTTATTTTTTCTTATTTTGATTAAATAATAAAGAAAAGTAATATTATTTAAGTTCCTAATATTATGATTTCTCCTAAATAATGTTTTGTAATTTTTTAATCAATGTGATTTTTTTTAAAGTGTTTCCTAGTGTTTATATTTGTTATATTGATTACTTGAGATTATAAAAATCTTCCCCACCTGGTTTTTCTTTGATAGGGTTGTCATTTTTTGAGAGGTATCTCCCTTGGGATAGTATTTCTAGGTATTGATGTCACATGTTTATTTTGTGTTTCTTCTTGATAAGAATCACACGGTTGGTTGTTCGGATTTTCTTTCCTTCTCTCGTCTTGGTTTTGTTTTTAATTTTCAATGATGAGAAGTGTTTGATAGGTATCTAATATATAGGAAATATTTTTCTTAGGTCTTCCCTTTGTCATTCTATGGTGATTTCTAGTGGTTCCAAGGTTTGGGAAATTTTGGAAAATTTTAAAAGTGGTTTAAAATGGTTTTTATAATTAATTAATAGTAAAAAATGAAGTTTTGAATTTATTTTGGAAGATTATAAATTTATCCATGAGTGTTTCAATTAATTTATGGAAAGTAATTTAAATTTTCAACTATAATTTTTAAAATTTTGGAAATAAATTTGAAAGTTTTTAAATTTATTGAATTCATGAGGATTTATTTCATTTTAAGAAATTATGTAATTATTGAATTTAAATATGATTTTCAAAATTTAAAATATGTATGATATATTAAACATTATAAAACATATTTTACACATGTGTAAATATTTTTATTTACATGTATCATGTTGTAATTAAACATTTTAAAATGTTGGTGTTATGAATGTTATATATATATGCACACTACATTGTTATATAAATGCATGTGTGTGTGTTGCATAGTTATATGTTACACATGTGTGTGTGTGTGTTTTAATAGGTATGCAAATAAAATTTTATATATTGTTTTATATGTGTGTGTGTGTGTTTGTATAAATTTTTTGTGTATATATATCACTATATATATAGTTTGGTATATTTTGAATATATATATATATATATCAAGATTTAGATTATAAAAAAACAAAAAAAACACATGATATATAAATATATATATATATATATATATATATAATATGGAGTGTGTGGTACTAAAAAATAGATTTAGGCATTTAAAAAACAATAAATAGAATCATGAAATAATTTAAAATAGGTTAGAGAGAGGGTGAGATAAAACTGGGGGGATCTATGAGTGGAGAGAGAGTGTGGGGAAAAGGGGGGAAAGGGGGAATCATGGGTTTAGAATTAAATCATGGGGGTCATAATTTTTTATTGGGAAGGATGTATCACTTTAAGAAAAACATCTATTACCTGTATTTAACATGCATAACATGTACAAAATTTATGCACCATCTATCCATCATGATCAAACCCTCACGCCCAGGTAGTATCACATCTAGTTGAACCAAGATTCTTCTCACAACTTTTTTTAAAATCTATAAACCTTCCCCTATCTTGTATTTCTATTACCTTTCTCTTTTAACTCATATAACTAGATATTTAATTTTTATGAGCTCCAACAAACCATTTCATCCTTCACAGTGGTTCTGGATTTCTAGGGTTTTTCATGCATATTCCTGATCTTTATGTAGCAGTCATCAAAGCTTTATTCTTTCCTAGTAGAGGATCTATGAAACTATATATTTTTAATTTATACATAAATTATAGAAGTAGATGATTTAATGATTTGGGTGAATGGTGAGTTCAACCTTAATCGGATAAAAAATTGTAATTATTGAAGAATAACTTATATCGCATTATAGATTATTATATAATTATTCAAGAAAATAGAGAATTATCACATGTTGAAACTATATTGATTATTCAAGTGAGAAAAATTTATATTCCATATTTTAGATAAGTTATTTGATCTTAAAAAATTATTATCTCATGTAACAATATTATTCTTCATTTTTATATAATTATTTCATATTGTGGATTGTTTATTTCATAGAAAATATCAATGTATGTGGTTCATTAATATTATTCCACTTGGAATTATCATCACATGTCATTAGGGTTATTATTTATTAATGTAAGAGTGATATCACATTCTATTAAAAATATATTATCATTATTATTCTAGTAATTATCTTGGATATAGAAACAACTTATCACCTACTATTGTTTTAATTATAAATGAAAAATTAATAATATATTTCTTGAAATAAGTTTTTATAGCATGCTTTGTTAATTTTTATAATCTAGAAATTATCCAAGATAATGGATAGATAATTGCATGTTGTTGTCTGATTTATTATTTAATAATATCAAAATTATTTAATTTCATGGTGTTAAACTTCTTAAATAATGTTTATGGGAACTTTTTTATAATTTCAGATCTCTTTTAGAGAATTGAAATGGTAATTATCACATGTTTAGATAATTTAATGTTGATATAAAATTATTGGTTTGGACTTTGTGATTGAATGTGTTTAGTGTTGCCTCCTGATATTTATTAGATAGTGTGATATCTATTTTTAGTTTTTTTAAGAATGTTTGATATGCTTGGAAATTAAATAACAACTTAAAGTTGGTAATTCTTGTTTATAATAAAAGATACATGTTGAAATAATTATAGTCAAGATTGTTGATATATAAAAACAAAACATATGGTGAAACTCCATATTAAATAAATAATATTTATCCTTTTAAATTTAAATGGATAATTCTACTAGGATTTATTTATTATAGATTGGTTAATTAAATATGGTAATGTAAATTTAATTATTTCTTAAATCTTTCCCTTTGGGATGAGCTAGCCTGATGTTTTTTGATAAAGGATGGAATGCCTTATTTGATTTTTCCATAGATTCATTTGAAATTATGTGTGGAAAAATACATTTAATATGTAAATATTATATATATATTTATAGCCTTGATATAATTGAATGATAACCTTGTGTGGTTGGAATATTTGATGACCAATGGTTGGAGATTCTCGATGATGTGATAGTGGAATGGGGTGCTGGTTATGGTGGTGGTAGTGGAATAGGTTTTTAGTTATGATGATGATGTTGGAATGGGATTCTGAATTTGATATTATGCATAATGGTGTGGGGAATTGGGGTTGTCAGGGTGAGTCTAGAGAATGGATTTCTCATCGATTCTTAATTCTAACATGATACTAACTTGATGGACAATGGCCAATTTTTATTTAATTGAAAATTTTAAAACTGTGGGATACGGTTTAATGTTATTCACTATGAGTGCATGTTTTAAGTATTAGCATGGGATGAGTCCTATAGTACCCATAATTTTATGAAATTTTAAATGAATTAATAAAATAATAGGGTTAGTTCTTAATGATTTCTTATTATGATGAAATATTTGATAATACAAGCAAAGAATAAGTAGTGTCATTTGCACTTATCTGATAAGATCAAAATGTTAATATTGAAAATGAAAATAGAATAATATTAATTAATGGATAATGAATTAATTAACATTTAACTTAATTCTCATATATTTTTTTGATATCTAGACCTTTTCAATGGCATCCGAGTGTCCAGTTTGAGGATAGTTGTAGATGAGACTATGGCTAGGTAATTTCCCTTGAAGATCATTTGTGTTGTTTTCCAAAAAAATTATTTGTTGAAAAAATGTTTTTATTAAGAATGTTATTATAAATATGTGAAAAAGAATTTGTTAAAAGTTTGTTAAAAAAAATTTATGAATCTACTGAAGAGAGTTATGCAGTTTCATAAACATTATTAAGAAATATTCTTACAAAGTAGAACACTGCTAATTTTTTCCTAAAAGTTATAACATCATGAAACTTCATGATACAAGATTATGTGTAAAAACTTGAACAAAATGTTTGGATTCAAAATGGGGAATCATGTTTTTTGTATATAGATCACCAAACACACTTTTCCAGACAAATATCATCGGGTGAAGAGTTCCTGACATAGTTCTTTGGATGGAAGGTAAGCAAAAAAAGAAGTTGATAAAATGGATAGAGGTTCAACATTTTTTAGTAGAAAAAGGATACCAGACACAAACAATTTGACAGAGATTCCAGAAAAATAATTATGAGAAATCCATTTTCTAAGTTTTTTGTGAGTATGTAAAAAAGATAAAATGTTTAATTTTGATGAAGTAAATATAAATGGGGTGGTGTCCAAAAATGATAAGTCAACATTAGTTTTTTTATTTGTGAAAACAAAAAGGGGGAAATAAAATTTCATAATAAGTTTAATGTTTGAGAGGTATAATAAAGTTAAATTTTCTATAGACAAAGTAAGGAAATGGATAAATAAGTTGCATGTAATAGAAGTATTTATAATTTACAACAATTTATTCAATGGTACTCCAAGGCTCAATATTACCAGAAAAAGGTGTATAAATTTTATATATATATAGTTTGTATGAAGTTTTATTTGTAAAATATTTTTTGTTATAGGTTATATAAAGTTCATGGTTTCAAATTTATGTGCTGGTGAAGAAATGCTAACAGATCGATTCCACCAGGTGAAGATACATTGAATGATGAGATATCGAATGGAGGAATCTATTATACAAAGCAGAACCCAAAAGATGAAATTAAGTACAATAGACTAAGATTTCCCCATCAAATAAACATTCATCATACTAATTATTTTGAGAATTTTATTTTAATTAGAATTTTAAGTTGATACAGGATGACCAGACACATTTAGTTGGATGAAGCGGATTGGAAAGATGGAATCGGATGAAGGAGTTTACAAAGAATTCATTAATATAAACTACTAGTGGATGGAGTTTTAGAGAATATTTACATAACTTTTAAATCCCATAATAATGATGATTCAATTCTATTTTTCAATTGGTTATAAATATTACTGAGGTAAGTAAGTTTGAATGATTTCTTTAACATTTGAAGTTAAGGAAGTTTAAGGAAGGTTGTACCACTAGAGTAATCATGAAGTATCAATAATGTTCAATAATACACTAGGAGACTCAATAATATTCAATTGAGTTTTATTTAAGTGGAAAAAAATTAAGTTTTATTTTAGTGGAAAAACAAAATTGAGTTACTAATAATTCTATTTTGGGGATACCTATATAAAGGGGTTCAAAGTACGATTATGATTAACATTGTTCTCCACTAAAAAAAGATAAAATGGTGCATATTTATGTTAGTGCAAGTTTCCAACTGATATTATTTTGGTTTAAGAATATTTATTGGATAGAAGCATCAATCAGAGCATCAGACAGAGTTTTCATCTCATAGAAACCAGATATAGAGTAACAGACATAGTTTTTTAGTAGAGTTTGAGGCATAGTAGTTTTGTTTAACAGGAAGATCTTGAGATAGGATATTAGGCACAATTTTAGTGAGGCACACCAAATGAAGTTTAACTGGATAGATTAAGAGTTCACCATATGGATATTACCATATAGAAGAAATCGGATGGAGTTTTCTAGATGAACTTACAGGAGATAAATTTACAAAGTTTCACATGTTTTTTTGTTGGTTTTATAATCAAAACTTTTTAAATAGGAAATAGTCGGTATAATCATTCTTATCAGGAGATATAAGTATTTTAACAGAAGTAGGATCAAGATGTATTCACTTATTTCTGATAGTGAATTCCTATGGATCGATAAAAGTTAACATGGAAAGGATATAGGTTCTCATACTAAGGTCAAACCTTATAAATCTTGCATGTATTTTATCACTTTCTTATTATTTCATACTTGTGAGTTTTTTATAAAATTTTTATAAAGGTAAAACTCTAAAAAATTATAGGAATTAATTTCATATAATTTGAAATTATAAAAATCCACCACTGATTCAACCCCCCCCCCCACCTTAGTGTTTCTAATGACCCTTAGGAACTTCAATTGGTATTAGATCCAAGAATCTATTTTTTGATCCTTATCATAGAAAATCTCAATTCAGTCAACAAAATTTTTATTTATAACTTTTATAGAAAACTTTATCATGGTTGTAAAAACAACATTATACCCTATATTCTTTCTATTTGATTGGTAATTGATGAAACAAAATTTGAGTTTCCACCCATTCAAAAAAATTCTCAAATTACATTTTCAAACAAATCAAATATTAAGGTATATGGGAAATTTAGAAATGATATTCTAATTTATTTTTCAAAAAATGTTTTCATAAAGGTAATGAGTTTCCAAACAGATAAGAAAACTTGGGACAATCTTGAAACTATCTTCTAGGGGAAAACCAAAGTGAAAGAGGAAAAGTTATAAATCTAATGAAGTAATTTTGAAGATATCATAATGGAATATGAAGAAACTATTTATGGATACTTCACCAGAGTAAATATATTTGTTTGTAACATCAGAGTATTCAGAGATTTCTTTAAGGGTTCTATAATTTTCAATAAACTCTTGAGAAACTTCCCTAATATCTTTGATTTTAAAATCTCTACCTTGGATGATAAATATTATTTATCTCTTGATGAATTAGAAAACTTTCATGTACTATATGAGATGAGGAAAGATCTATTATTAAAAAATAAGATCAATTATGAAATGGATTTTGAAGCTCTGAGAAATCTGAAAATCCAAGATGCTAAGATTCTTGAACATAGTGATTCAAAAGATAAGGAAGATGATGAAATGAATGAGAATATCAAGTCTCTTATCTCGAAAAATCACTGAAGAGGTATAGGAAATTGTGGAGGTAAACTTTCACTCAAATTTTTAGATTTTAGAGTAATTATACATTTTTTATGAATTTTCATAATAATAACTTTAGTGTATATAAAGATCACACTGAAGAAAAACCTTAGTGGAATAAGAAGAATAAAACTTCTAAGAAAGATTAGAAATCCACTACTGGTATGAAAAAGTATAATATAAATAGAAGAAACTTGATGAGTAAGAAAATCGAGTATGAATCTATGGATAAAAGTTCATCAGAGGATGAAAAATATAGAGAAGTTTAGAAATTTCTTTGATAATGTTGAAAATAAGAAATATACTTCTGGTAGTGAAGAATAAGAAGGTGAAGAAACATATAGAGAGTATCAGCTGAGATTAGAACATGTTGAATTTCTTAATCAAAACACAAAACTAAAAGAATATATTGGAATGTTGAATAAAGAAAGTTTGAACAATAATGAAGTAAGGAAAGATGACATTAAATAGGAAAATAAGTATATCTAGGAAATGATAAACCTTAAAATAAAATTTTCTAAACAAATAAATATTGTGAAAGATCTTGGTAAGAAACATGCCTCTAAGGAATGTGAGGTTTGTAAATATCAATATATATTTCTTAAGGTTGAAAGTGACTTAAATAATATGAGAGATAATTTTAAAAATGCTTCATATATAAATGATGAATCACCTAAATTTGCTAAGAAAAATAATTTTAATAATCTGGTGAAATATTCACCCACAAAATGTAAACATTTATCTGATATTATTAACCATGTAATGTTATAAAAAAAATTGGGAAAACATGGGTTGATAAAGGATGTGTAAAACATGAAACATTAACAAAAGTTAAAAATAACCTTCATAAGAAAGTTTCCCCATGATTGGAGGAAACAAGAACAAAAATATGTTATGAACCTAGAAAAACTTTCAATAAGATCTTACTTCTTTAAAAGACCAATATTTGATGGTTTTTATTGGTGTTATAGAATTTATGGAAAAAAATTTATCATTATTGGCACAACATGTATCTCCTTGGAAATATGTATGAACTTAGGGTGAGAAAAAGTGGATAAAAAGAGAGAAACTTTCCTAAGTTACAGGAAGAAAGAAAGTTAAAATCACAATATACTATAAAGTTTCCAATGAAATATTAGTTTGGTTACCTAGAGGATTTTTTTAGAATATGTGACCAACTAAGTCACTTTTCTGAAGAATATATAACTAATATTCTAAGACAAAGTTCTTATACTATAAAATAAAAATATTCTGGAAATAAAAAAGTTGAGGAAAGGGTGTTTGTTGTTGAAATAACTCTAAAATATAGCAAAAGGAACAAGACTTGGATTTTTGATAGTGGTTGTTCCTTACACATGATAGGTGATATGAAAATATTAAAAATTGATTAAAATTATAAATTGTGAATAGTCACCTTCATAAATGATAGTTCCTTAAAAATTAGATGAATGAGTACAGCTATGATTGAAGCTTAGAAACTAAAATCTAAGAAATTTATGTATGTTTATGGGATCAAACAAAAACTATTGAGTATTATCCATATTTTTTATGATGGTAAGTAATTTATCTTTAGAAAATATTATTTTTCATCAAAAGTGTGGAATATGGAAAAGTTTCTACCATAGGAGAAAGAACTATTAGAAATATCTTTCATATTTGAGAACTTTGTAACTCATGTTACTTGAGTGAAGAGGATGAAAATAAGTTTTGAAATCTTAGAATATGGAATCTTGGCTATAAAAGTATTAAAAAACTTTATAAAGTATATTTTGTAAGGAACTTACCACTATTGAAAAGGTGGGAAGATGGTGTTTTTATAACATATAAGAAAGGGAATATTATTAGTATAAAGCATAAGAAAGTTGAAATTAAATCTACCAAACCTCTTGATATTATTCACTATGATATTTTTGGGATGATGAGGTGTCAATAAAAAAGTTGTATTTATACTTTATCACTTTTATTAATTTCTTCACTTATATAAATAACATTATTTTTATGAGTCATAAATCATAGGATACTAAAATGTTTATTTTTTTTTTGAAGGGAAGTTGAAAGTGAGATGAGTAGTTATATTCTAAATATGAGAAGCAACAATGTAAACGATTACAGATGCAATGCTTTCAAATCCTATCTTAATAAAGATAGAATCAAACATAAATATAGTGCTCCATACACCCCCTCAATAAAATGAATTGGTAGAAAGGGTAAAAAGCTTAGTGGAAATCGGAAGAAGTTTACTGGAAACATAAAAACTTTTTAAATTTTTCTAGAGAGAAGTTTTTAGTACTGTTATACATGTACAAAATAGATTTTTTTGTGAATATAATCCAAAATGACTTCCTATGAAATTTGGTATAACAAAATCCTTCATTGAAATATTTCAAGGTTTTTGGGAGTCCTTACAATTCATAGATCAAAAATCTGGATCTTGGAAAAAATTTATGAAAAAATGAGGAAGGAATTTTCATGGGATATTCATCCAATGGAAAAGATTTTAAATTTTTTTTAAACAGTTTACAAAATTAGGTAGATTCCTATGATATGAAAGTTATTGAAAATCCAACCTCCTTAACAAAAGTTTTTAAAAAAATTACAAAATAAAAATCGACGTCTTCTAATGAGAATAAAAAATGTGGAGATAAATATGATCCAAAAAAAATAAATAAAGATTCATACTAATCATACGCTGAAGAAATTCATTTTTTAAGGGTAGTTGATCATAAAGAGTGGGATTATTCTATGAATAGATAATTAGATTAGATTAAGAAAAATGACACTTGGGAACTTGTTCCATGACTAGCAGGAAATAATTTCATAGGGACAAAATTGGTGTATAGAAACAAGCTTAATGAACATGAAGAAATTTTGAGAGACAAATATTATCTTGTTTTTAAAGGTTACTCATGGGTGGATGGTTTAGATTTTAAAGAAACCTTTTCCCCTGGTGTGATATTGTAAATTATAATAATTTTCTTATAAGTTTTTGCAAATAGTTGTTACAAATTTTAAGAGATGGATTTCAAGTTATATTACCTAAATGGAGAAATTGACGAATAATTTAATTTGAGAAAATTTGTGGGTTCTTTCTTGATAAAGATGAAACCAAGGTGTGTAAGTTGAATAAATATTTGTATAAGTTGAAAAAAAACTCCACATGCTTGGTACTAAAAACTTGATAGCTTCCTGAAAAAGTTAAAATTTTCTAAAGGAAAATTTGATATAAACTTATATATATAAGAAATGACCACAATTACCCTGATTGTTATTATTTATGTTCATGATATAATTTTTTGTAGGGGATGGAGATAAATCTTGTAAAGAGTTTACAGAAGAAATAAATCAAATTTTAAAAAAGTAAATGCTTGGAAAATTAACCTTATTTCTAGGCTTACAAGTTCAACAGAAGGAAAGATATATTTTTCTATCACAATAAAAGTATTCCAAGAAATTTCTATTAAATTTTGGAATTGATTATTCTAAATAAGTTCCTACTCCTATTTTGTTTAGCATGAAGATGATTAAATATGAAGTTAGGAAAAGTGTGAATCGTAAATACTTTCTAAAGTTGATAGGAATATTGTTTTATCTTACATATTCAATTCCAAACATTGTTTATGATATAACTTTGTGTTCCAAATATTAAAATTACCAAAAGTAATCTCACATATTGGTAGAAAAATAATTCTTAGGTATATTCAAATAGCATCTTCTTATGGGTTTTTTATAAAATAAGTTGTAAAATAAACTTTCTTGGATATACTGATGTTGAGTATGATGGATACTACAGTGATAAAAAATAAATAATAGGAGGAACATTTTTCTTGGGAGAATGTTGTGTGGGGTGGAATAATGAGAAACAAAGTTTAGTTAATTTGAGTATAGTGGAAGTAGAATATTTTTCTTCCAACCAAGATTGAACACAAATGATAAGAGGGGGATATTGAGATATTATTTTGGTAGTGGTTGGATGATCCAAGGGGCTTGAGAGGTGTGAGTAGTGGGTTAGAAGTGGTGTCCTTTTATAAGGGGGAGGAGGGGCTCTTTAGGAAAGTGTAAAAATATTGTTTTATTATATAGTGATATTCGGTTTCT
Organism: Viscum album; assembly: GCA_963277665.1. Taxonomy (NCBI): domain Eukaryota; kingdom Viridiplantae; phylum Streptophyta; class Magnoliopsida; order Santalales; family Viscaceae; genus Viscum; species Viscum album. The sequence goes on along the minus strand of OY728119.1, from coordinate 685,274,926 downwards.
AAAGGTCCAAAACTAATTAAAGTCGAAGATAAGATGACTGATGGTATAAATAAAATCATCCAATAATAATTGTACAGGTTTTTGTATATTATTTTAATATTAATAATCATATTTATTTAAATCATTTATTTATGAGGTAAATACTACATCATTATTGTGTCATAAATAATTTAATTTATTTGATGTCTAAAAATTATAAAAAAAATTACCATAATGTAGGAAATATTTTTATCTTTCCAATTATTATTTATAGTCGAAAAGATGACTTATATAACCCCATGTAAAAATTGATATACTAAAAGATATTTGTTAATGTCATTTTTGTCTTTAGTTTAGGTTAATTAAAATAATGTGTCATTATCATTCTTAAGTGGATCCATGGGGTCCCAAAATTGACCCAAGGATGCCCATGGTTAGCCATGACTCGTATAATAAGGTTATAACAAGTTTTAAGGTGATTGTTTATTATTATAATATTCCTTTTACCATGAATAACCCTATTTACCTTTAACCACAGTAAATAAAAGTCAAAAATTACTATTCACCAAAAATTATTTTCATCTTATTAAAGCATATTTTACTTACTAATAACAACCATGTATCTTGTATTTTATAAATTCAATAGACAAAAGCAATAAAATTTCATTTAAATGAAAAAGTTGGATTTTTAACTACACCTTAGTGGTTTCACTATTCATCAAAAATTGAAGTTTTTCAGAAAAATACCAAAAATTCAGCCTAAGATATATTTGATATTATGAATTCAAAAATGATGTCTATTTTACAAAATTCAAAATTTTGAAGTTGGATTAATTAATTTAAAATTAATTCCCATTGTCAAAACAAATAGCGTGTTTTTAAGAAACAATAACTATCAAAAGATTGACACTTGTTTGTGTATAATATCAAAGTGAAATTAATTCCAATGAACAAAATTTGATTAAAGGGTAAAAATATAATCTAATTACACTTCAAAACCAATTTAAAATATAATCTTACCATATAAATAAATTTGATTAAAAGGTAGTTTTGAATTAAAATACATTATTTCTCAGTATTCATAAAAAATGAATATTATTAGAAAAATACCAAAAAATTACCCAAAGTAAATTTTAATGTCCCAATTCTAAAGAATAATTTTATTTTTTAAAATGGAACATATAAAAGTGACCAAAACTATATTTAAAGAGGGTTCTCCATTAAAAGGCAGTAAATCAACCCTCTGAAGTAAATTATGTTTAAAATATATTCATTCACATTTTAAGCCTCTAAATTTTATTAGATAAATGTAAAAACATTTAAAAAACATATATTATCATTTTGTAGTTAGTTTTGTTCATTACCGCCATTAATACGACTAGGTGTTAGCTACCATTTAAAATAATAATACTATATTATTAGTGTGCAACATAAGATTTCAAAGAAACTCATTGTTGCGTATTGGGTATATCATCGAACATAGTATCCCCTTTAAAGAAAAATTAATATTTAGTTCACAGATATTAATAAATATGAAAAATTTCATGTTCTTTATTTACCTTGGATGTTACATCCTTCCCCCCTTTTGGGAATTGTGTTCTTGCAATTTTAAAACTGGGCTTGGAAACTTCATTCAAAGTCCCATATCAGAAAAGAGTCAGTAAAACTATCACTGTAAAAGAAAGAAAGAAAAGTACAAAGGTCACCCGAGATAACCCATACTAGGATTCTATGTAGGAAAACATGGATATGAAAGATAAACTAAGTGTCAATTTTTGATGGAGAGAGATAGAAAACATGATCAGGAGAAAGTTAACAATAAGAAAACCACAAACTTGTGATGGGATAAACGGTCATTATTTCCCCAGTAGGAAAAGTAAATGGGTAACGTTTTTTTAAGATCTATTTAATAAAGTTGAGCAATTTATTTATGAGATTGACTAAGAACATAAAGATATATACTTAATTTTTAAGTATAGTTTCATTCTTTAATAAATTTCTACCACCAACTCTTTTTTCAAACGATGAGTATCCAAGATGACTTGGTCACACCGGAAGATCTAGAATCAACTTCTAGAGAATCACATGATCCAAAAAGGATAAATAATATATTTACCTTGTCTTTAGAGATTAACCACCACCAAAATGTTTAGTACAAGATCAGATTATCCCCAAAAAGGATAATCCTTTAGAGAAAGAAATATTAATCTTAATTTCTAAAATTAAACCAATAATACACCAAAGTTAAATAAATACCTTTTAATAAACAATTGTCCTTAAAATCCTTCAATATAATCCAAACTAATATTGAAACCCAAAACTTAGAAGAATTTTGTTATGTAATCTTCCACGTTAAATTGTATCTCTAAATGACATTGACTACCCTTAAAGTCACATAATAAAAATTAATTAACCTAATCAAATATTCTATATGATAGGTTAATCATTTCCATAAATAACCCAAAATATAGATAAAAAATCCACCATTACTCACTAATACAAATATGGATTTTATCAGCGCTAGAAAAGTGCATTAACAGCGCTAAAAAAATGCTATTAATCGAGGTGAAGATAAAGGGGGGTCCCTTTTATCAGCGCTCAGAAAAGCACTGATAAAGACCCCTTTTATCACTGCTAAAAAAATCACTGATAAAAGACCCCTTTTATTAAATCTAATAAAAGGGGTCCTTTATCAGCACTTTTTTTAGCACTCATAAAAGGGGTGTTTTATCAGTGCTTTTTAAAAGTGCTGATAAAAGTAAAAAAAATAATAATAATAATAATAATTTATATTCGGAGGGGATATTTTAACAGCGCTGGACCCCCCCCCCCCCATCAGCGCTAGGTGGCCCCTCCCACTCCCGCGCGCTACCTTTGTTTGCGCGTCCCACACATGCACGTGCACTTCCTTGCTTCCTCCTGAACTCGAACTCGTGACCTCCCCCTTGAGCACCTGCACCTTTACCACTAAGACATTTCATTTTTTTCTATTTAATGATACATCTATTTATTTATATATATATAGTTATATTTATTTGTATATTAATATAGATTCATATTAATATAAATATATTTAGTTATATTAATACATATATTTTTATTCATATATTAGTATATATATATTCATTCGTATATTAATATATATTTATATCTATTTATATATATATTTGTAGTTACAATTTTTTATTCGTATATTTATTTGTATATTAATATATATCTATAATATTAGTTTTAAATACATTTATAAAATATGTTTTTATGTGTGTTTATAAATAAATAAATAAATACATATATACATATATACAACACACACACACATATATATTTACAAATAAATACATATATATGTGTGTATTTGAAAAGCCATATAATGATAAAACAACCATAACTTCTAATATAGAAGTCTATTTGAACTCCACAAACAGTAAAATCGAATAAAATTAAACAATATTTGATATGATATGTATTGCAAGCCTAACAGACACCCGGATCAGAAGTTATACATGTTTTAATGTTAACAAATCGGGGTATCCCGACTAAAAACTCAATTTTTGAGGCCTTATGGGCCTTTTTTGGCATTGAAAAATGTGACAAAATCTTCTCTTGGGTCACAGGCACGTAGATCTCATCGTAAGCTTCAATTTGATATGTTGCAGAGCTCAAACAGACACCTGGATCAAAAGTTATGGCCTTTTGAAGTTTGAGTTACATTTTTAACTTATTTTAGATATTTTATTATTTTTTTTGATTTTTTGTGTCTTCAAATTGTTATTAAATGATTTTTAATCAATAATAATTAGAAAATTATTAATTAATTATATTTTTTAAAATATTTTAAATCCATTTTCACTAAATTTATTATATATTAAATGTAATATTCTATTTATACGTATCTAAAACATATTTAAAAAATATATATTATATTATATCAATATAAATATACTTATATAACAATATATTATTTTTCATGAAAAATTATTTTTTTTGAAACATAAAATTTATCACTGCTAGGAAAAAGCGCTGATAAAGCCCCCCTTTATCAACGCTACTAAAAAAAAGCGTTGATAATGGGGTCCCCTTTATCAGCGCTAAAAAAAGTGCTGATAAAGGGTCACTTTTAACAGTGCTTTTTTTAGCGTTGTTAAAGCCCCCCCCCCCTCCCCTTTATCAGTTCTTTTTTTTAGCGCTAATAAAAGGGTAGCTCTTGTCTTTCCTATTTTTGTAGTAGTGACTCCTCAAATGAAATCTCATAGTATTCTATTTTCCTTAGGTATATAGTGTTCCCAACAGAGCTAACGTCTTCCAAAATAACATTTATCACTTAATTACCAAATCGTTTTCCTATACTAAGGATATCCATTTGATAAGACATAAGATCCCAAATCTACTTATTATTGATCAATAAAAATCATTTAACTAAAAATAATTAGTCACACTAACCACAGAATTCACGTAGTCCAGTGGTAGGTGATAAATCTCAATCGCACTATGGTTGTGGGTTCGATTCCCACAGATTTGTCCAATGCAATGGGTTGTCACATGGTCTATGTGTTATCCTTTTTCAAAAACTATATAATTTTATAATATTCCCAAAAATGATATAGATTCCTCAAAATAACTATAACATAATTTCATCACAAATGTTGTCTCATACCTTTCATTTTCTTTCCAAAATTTAATAACTTGTAATTTCCTCAAACTCAATGATAATATAAAACCAAATGTTTATTTATAACTATATCCAAAAGAGAAAAGATAATTCTTCCTCAAATATAATTTTCACACGAAAAACTGCAAGGTTACAAATACAATAGAAAAGTCTTCCAAAGTAATCCCATAAACAAAGAGCACTAATAATTTTTAAACATTTATCTATCCATTTATTTCAACATAGCTTCTTCCTTGACCAAGAGGATATCTTATAGGATAGTTTATTCACTCGGGTAATGGCCAGGTCCCCTACATTTATGACAAATGACTGTAAATAGATTCTTAGCACCATTTTTGTTTTCTTCCATAATACTCGTCATTTTTCCTCGGTAATTCTTTACTTTATGTTCTTCTTTCCCACACATAAAGCATTTCTTGGTTCCATTAAGACACCTTCCTAGGTGTCCCCTTCCACATTTCCTGTATGATGGAAAATGATATTTCTTTTCTCCATGGTATTCACTGTTGGATCTCTTATCATTCACCAATTTTCTCTTCCTTGTTGAGGCTGGGAGCTGGTTAATATATATGTTGTTGATCATATTTTTTTGAAAACTGATTCGGTATGAAAATGATATCTTTTATGCCTGTCAACATTCCATTTTTTTCTCATTTTCACCACCGTTCAAACCTTTTACATCATGCTCAAAGTTACTATAACTTCCTTGGAATCCATCCATTGACTAAAACCATAAAGCATTATGTGAGTAATAATTTTCATAAAATTATTTAGAGAATATCATGACACCTTATTTTAAATTTAAAACACCTTAGGATTAACCAAGGTCATTTATTCTCATCTTATATTAAAATCCTTCAAATTGGTTTGTAAAGATAATATAAATTATCCTAAGCATATCCCCTGGGAGTGTCATAACCAAGAGTGCAGCAAGGCCCGTTGTCGTGTACCAAGATACCCTAGGTTAATCCCGAAACTCTTGGTGAGAGTTTTCACTATTAGTTACATTTGTGCCAGAGCCATCTCTACCTGCTCATATCCAAACAAGGATGTATTTCTTGAAAAATACACAAAATATCTACATTACCAAAATTCTATAAAGTTATTATATACTAATCATCAAGGTCTATCTTAGGGTAATGTGCTATAATAACAGTTTATCTAAATCTAGTTTCCAAGGTTTGTACTAAACTTCCTCACATACCAATTGTAATGCCCCGACCCTAGAATATAGGAGTATGTGCCTTATTTTAATACATTGGCATGATTACAAGGAATCTATTCCTGAAGGACCAATCAGTTTAGTAGTCTTGGAAACAAGATACATACATAAGTTCAACACTGCAACTTGAAAATAAAAACAACACTAATTTATTCCATTAGAAACATCCAAGCTTCCAAGATTATTCCTGCTAGTCACCCATAACTAACTTCTTCGTATCCTGGGAAAATAAAACATGAGAAAGGGGTGAGCTCAAACGCTTAGTAAGATTAAGCAATATAGTGGAAGATAACATAAACATTAGGCATGGTGAATAATTGAAAACAAATTCCTTTACAAATAATTAACATGAACACTTTATGGTAGGAATATGAGCTGAGTAAATAATGTCATAATAAAACATAGTCATGGGTACTCTACTAGTCTAATAACCACATGAAATATCAATAGATAATCTCATAATTATGTAATGAATAATGTCGGACATCCTAACCACATAGTCAAGGCCTCATGCCAAGACTACAAATAAGATTTTGTCAAGGCCTTGTGCCAAGACACTAGTTTGTCTCATGAGACCTACTGATGCATCGAGGAGCTATAGCGGGCTCCACCCGTCACTTACTAAGTCAAATTCATTCCTCATATGAAATGGTTGAAACATAATCTAAACATTCATATTAGAATTAGCATATGAAATGTCAACATTTTAACCATAAACCATGAATGGTATAAAAATAGAACATCCACAGTCAAGAATAGCTCATTCAGTACAATATGGAAGATTTTGTTATAATAGATTATCCTAAATAGATAATAATGAATTATATTGACATAAATGAAAATAATTATCAAAACTATTTGAGATAAATATCCCCTTTTTCTTGAAAACATTTAAAAGTATCACTATTTATCAAGAATCCATTTAAAATAGAATTTTGAATCAAAGTGTCCCATACCACTTTGAAACTTTTAAAAGGAATTTTAATTTTAAAACATTAAAGTTCATATAAATAAATCCTTAAAACCATTTTTAAAACATGGACATTAATGAGAAATATTTATAAGAATAAATCTTTAAAACATTTAAAAATGATATTTTAGTTAGAGTTTCTAACCAAATGAGAGACCCTTGAATACAAATAATTGAGGTAATCAAAACTTTATAATATCATGATAATAAATGATTTCATGGTATACTATTAAAAGTACAGTATATACACCAAACAAAAGTGAGTTGGTGCATAACAACAAAGAAGACTCAATGGAATGTAAGTTGAGATGAAATCCCTTATAAAGATCGTATCCTTAGGTTAAGGATAAATAAATGACATAATTATGTGTGAAAAATATAAATACACTCAATATGATTGGATATTCAGTGTAAATCAATCAGATTACATTCACACATATTCTTGTAAAAACAACACCAGTGAATTGGATGTTTAACTCAATGAATGGTGATTGAGTTAAAATTACCCTTATCAAGTTCATATCGATGACTTGAGAATTTATAAATGGAGTGATTATGTGTATCAAAAGTATATCCACACAAATGGGAGTGGAAATTACTACATAAATAATAAATAGTGATTTCACACATAATCTTGGAGTAAAATAATCAATGAAGTATGCATAAAGCCCAGAGAGTGGAAATCGAAATTAGAAATTCTCTTACCGATTTGGTGACTTATGAAACATACACCCCATGAAAGAAGAATCATACAATGAAGATTTAAATACCCATAAATTAATATATATTACATAAGGAATACAATCATGGGTAGTACATACACCACACAAAAGGAAATAGTGGCAATATAGCATGAATATCACGGGAATAATAAGTGAGATGAAAACTATGTTGTAATCAATCGAGTCGTATGAACAAAAGTTAATAATCAACAAATGAATAATATAATACCAATAATATAAAGAGAATAATGATAATATATATCCAATGGCAGTACACAATACACCACATGCAATAAATAAGTGGCGAACAATGGAAATATCACAGAATTAAAAGTGAGATAAGAAACCCCTTACCTCAAGTCTGACTTGTATTGTATGTTCCTTGTTCTTTAGGAATAATAAACTTAATTTAATTTCTACTTGATTAAGAAAATTCTTAAGTTTATTATTTCTTTTATATCACTTATTACCTTTATATAACAATTAGTTATTTATTTGAGTTCATAATGGATATTTTATTGATGTTCGGAACTTGATTCAAAAATGAACTTGTTATAATTACTATTTTTCCATGTGGTCAAAATTCCATTATCTATAGAATGATATAAATGATTTAGATATCATATATATATTATATATCCAGTATATATATATATATATATTTATAACAGTACATAACATTTGGAGATAAGAAATGAAATGTATCTTTCATGGATATGGTAAGTCGTACGTACGCATGAATGCTACTTTCATTTCTATTTTGTATTTTAATGGAATTACAAAATAATGATACATAGGTATATTATAATTCCAGTATAATATCATATATAATATCATTAATTACATCCTTTATATGTCCCACATAATTCATTAATGAGTCATATCATTTTGAAGGGGCGGTAGTCCGCACTTCCTCAAATGAAATTATTGCGTTTTACCCATAATAGAAACCATAAAATAATGATATAAATGGAAAATACAGAAGCATAAAGAAAAAATAAACATAATATATACACATATATATATATATCATGTATAAATACAGTTCCATCTTAATGGAAACCATGTGAGATGGTAGGAGATAATTGAACAATCATCGTTTCGTGAGGCGTTAGTCTGTCATCCACAGAAATAGTTTGTTCTTCACCCATTAGATGGAGGTGTGTGTAAGTGTAGTTCGAATACTTCTCATAAAAACATCCTATTATATTGAGGATACTGGTTTTGTTATAAAATAAAGTAACAAAAAGTGTTTAGGGGGGTGGAGAAGTAAAATAAAACAAAATAAAACAAAAGAATTTAAGAGAAAGCATTACCTTTAATTTGGGAAACTTCCTTTGGTTTGAACCAAAAGGACTTCTTGAAGTGCCTTCTACCTAAGGATATGCTTCTAGGAGGGATAGGGGGATCTTGAGATATTAATTTGTCAGGGGTTGGACGAGCCAAGGGGCTTGATAGGTGTGTGGAATGGGTTATAAGTAGTGTCCTTTTATAAGGGGGAGGAGGGGCTCTTTAGGAAAGTGTGAAAATATTATTTTATTATATAGTGATATTTGGTTTCTAAAAGTCCAAAACTAATTAAATTCAAATATAATATGAATCATGGTCGAAATAAAATTATCCAATAATAATTGGACAGGTTTTTGTATATTATTTTAATATTAATAATCATATTTATTTAAATCATTTATTTATGAGGTAAATACTACATCATTACTGTGTCATAAATAATTTAATTTATTTGATGTCTAAAAATTATAAAAAAATTACCATAATGTAGGAAATATTTTTAGATTTATAATGACTATTTATAGTCAAAAATATGACTTATATAACCCCATGTAAAAATTGATATACTAAAAGATATTTGTTAATGTCATTTTTGTCTTTACTTTAAGTTAATTAAAATAAAGTGTCATTATCATTCTTAAGTGGCTCCATGGGGTCTCAAAATTTACCCAAGGATTCCCATGGTCGTCCATGACTCATCAAATAAGGTTAGGACAAGTGTAAGGTAATTTTGTATTATTATAATATTCCTTTTACCTTGAATTACCCTATTTACCTTTAACCGCAGTAAATAAAAGTCAAAAGTTATTATTCACAAAAAATTATTTTCATCTTATTGAACCAAATTTTACTTACTAATAACAACCATGTATCTTGGATTTTCGAAATTAAATTCACAGAAGCGGTAAAATTTCATTTAAATGAAAAAGTCGGATTTTTAACTACTATTTAACGGTTTCACTATTCATAAAAAATTGAAGTTTTTCAGAAAAATACCAAAAATTCAGCCTAATATATATTTGATATTTTTAATTCACAAATAATGTCTATTTTACCAAATTCAAAATGTAGAATTTGGATTAATTAATTTAAAATTAATTCCCGTTGTCAAAATAAATAGCGTGTTTTTAAGAAATAATAACTATCAAAAGATTGACACTTGTTTATGTATAATATCAAAGTGAAATTAATTACAATGACCAAAATTGAATTAAATGGTAAAAATATAATCTAATTATACTTCAAAACCAATTTAAAATATAATCTAACCATATAAATAAATTTTATTAAAAGTCAATTTTGAATTAAAATACATTATTTCTCACTATTCATAAAAAATGAATATTAATAGAAAAATACCAAAAATTTACCCAAAGTAAATTTTAATGTCCCGATTCTAAATAAGAATTTTATTTTGTCAAATGGGACATATAAAAGTGACCAAAACTAGATTTAAATAGGGTTCACCATTAAAAGGTGGTAAATCAACCCTTTAAAGTAAATTATGTTTAAAATTAGATTCATTCACATTTTAAGCCTCTAAATTTTATTGGATAAATGTAAAAACATTTAACAAACATATATAATCATTTTTTAGTTAGTTTTTTTCATTCCCACCATTACAACGGCTAGGTGTTAACTACCTTTTAAAATAATAATATTATATTATTAGTGTGCAACGTAAGATTTCAAAGAAACTCATTGTTGCGTATCGAGTATACCATTGAACATAGTGTCCCCTTTGAATTAGAATTAATATTTAGTTTACAAATATTAATAAATATTAAAAATGTCATGTTCTTTATTTACCTGGGATGTTACATCCTCATTCACTTAATTGAATCCCAACTATTGAATCATTGATCCATGATTATTTGTACCACTTCAGCCTTTTAGTTTCCAACCCACACCTAATTTCCTTCAAAGATAGTAAGTATAACTCATTCCTAGATATCTAAGTTCAGATAGAGGTGTGTTCTGGGAAAAGGTTTTCTATGAACTTATTCATATCATTTTATAACTCTATCCTTGGGATCGATAATGTGAAGATATGGTCTTGGGGTAGGGGTTTTTATCATCATATACATCGCATACTCTTCTCTTGGGCTTGGTGTCGTGGATATTTGGTCTAGGTTAATGGGTTCTTGTTTTTATTCCTTTGTTTTAATCAATATACTCTTCAATCGGTCCCCATGATATAGGACCTGGTTTGGTTAAAATATAATATTGTATGTTTTTATTTAATATTTTTCTTCCTAGTGTAGATTAATTTCTCTCTCTATTGTGAATCAAATTCCTTTATGTTGTGGGTTATGGTTGTAAATTTGTTTATGATGTCACTATGGACTTGTGTGCTTATATCCCAAGAAGGGATTTCTCATATATTGATAACATGTTATATAGAATTGATCATATAACTATGGGGGGAACTTCACCCATCGTGATGTGTTATATTTATGATGCATTTTAAAATCATGTGGGCAAGTTAGTACTTCCCAAAGTATACAATATCATAGTGTGGATAATGGGTTCCATTGATTTTTATACCTACAATAGCTCTATTTATATTGATCAGAGTTCTTATGTTGGTCAAGGAATTTGATGTGATGATAATTAAAAACCGTTATAAGTAATGTCATGCACCTATAGTAAATGGTAAAGGGGGAGTTAAATCCTTTATTTTTTTCAAGATTGTGTTCCTAGGGAATAATGTTTTGTTAAAAACTTTGAACAACTTTTACAGTAGGATAAAGTGGATTATTACAACCTCATTATTTTTTATGATTCATGTCGTATGTTAAATTGTGCTCTCTAATTTTGAGGTTATGTGTTTATAATAACTTGGTAAAGAGAATGGTGGGGTTATGTTAATTGAATAAAAATAATTTTATGAAATCATGTAGCCTTTATATACATCTAATTTATTGTGGGAATCATGTTAAATATGGAATGTTAAACATCATTCTTGAATTTTTTTTCTTGTAATTATCAAAATAGTTTGATATGAAACATGTTTTAAATTACAGTAATGGAGGGATAAATTAAATTTTGTGATGCATGATGAATTAAATTGATTAATTTATTGACTAGTTTAATTTTTTTAATTAGTAATGAATTTTTTTTGGAAAGGGAAAATTTACTTTGAGTATATCATACTTGGAAGTTTTATTTATGTTTTGTAATGATATTAAGTGATAACCACATATAAAAATTGATTTTTTGAAAATAATTTTTCTTAAATAAATAATTACAGTTCTTCTATGAAACATTCATTAATATTTTTTAAATAAGTTTTGAAAAATATATTGCAAGTTTTTCCAGAAAGAGGATTTTAAAAAATACATTTTTATAAAGAAGGATTAAAGAGGTATTAATTAAAATGTTTTCTAATCCATCATATTTTTAAATATAAGAGAATTTGTGAAAAAAATTATCAATAAGATTTTAAAATTTCATAAGTTTCAATATGAAATAATTATGATACATTTCTAGAAATTATGGAATCATTTGAAAAAGAATGTTTAAGTTTTAAACTATGTAATTAGTAGAACTTAATTAATTATAGTAATTATTGGATTTGGTGTTCTAGAACCCAATTATTGTGCTTTAGGTTGCATGTATATTCAAATAAATGAATATTAATTTAAATATATTATTACATATCATTCATAATTTTGTGTGGATTTAATATAATAATGTATTAGAGTATCTATCATATTAAAAGGGTATAGAAGTTCCATGTTATGATGAGAACCTTTAAATTACATGAATATATTATTAAAACTATTTCTATGGTCAGATAACATTCTATGATATGGAACATAGTATGTTTACTATCAGGTGTGAGTACTCATAAGAAGATAAGACTTTATCTCATAAATTTCACACTTGGTATTCTCTAATACATGAGATTATAAGAATAAACCTATCAGTAATAATTTCACATGTTTATTTGTATTTGGATATTCATTTCTATGATCATGTGTAATTATCCTTATAATTTAAGATTGATATTAATACATGTCATGACTATTTCTCTTAGATGTACTTCTGTAAATCGTGACAAAAACAAATCATAGAGAAGTTGTGTATATTGGGTGTGTCATTAATGATGTGTTATTAATGAATAATTCAAGGATTTTTCCCTTCTATATTTATGGAATTTGATATCTCAACCCTTTGATTAAAATATAACTCTCAATTAAATTCAATGGTCATTGTGTAATGAAAAGTTTATTTCAGATAGTCAAAGAGAGATGTATCAAGTGTATAGGTTAATAACATGGGTGTGCATCCTACTTGATGATATATTGTGAAAAAAATATTATATTACATAGAGAGTTATCATGTTTAGTTTTGGATATTTTGAAATTAACTTATTTCTCTTGTGTACCTTAAATCATTACCAGATAGTGATCTTATACTTTAGCAAAACCCACCTAATTCTAATGAGAAAGAAGCCTAGATGGTAACACACTAAGTATTTCTGTTTATCTCAATTAAATTATAATTAAATTTAATTAGTGGAATAAATATTATTCTCAATTATAATTAATAATTTTATTCATGATTTATTGATCACATAAATTAAATAAATATTTATACGTAGTTAATAATTTAATTACACTGATATATAATATTTATTTATTTATTCTAGTATTTAACAAATGTTGAGGAGTATTAGTGGACCAACATTATTTATGGTGAAGAATATTAATTTTTCAATATGGTAAAAATAATATTTATCATTACTCCACCTAGTGCATGCCATGATAAAATATTATTATTGTTATTATTTCATGGCATGGGGTTATACATGATTTAATATATTATTTAAGTTATATTTTTAAATTAAATAATATTTTAACCCTAACATAATCTCTATAAATAGATGACTATGTCAATTGTGTATAGACTGATCTATATAGAGAATCATTAAGCACAATGAAATCTAGAGCTCTCTCTGAAGACCAAAAAATGCTCTAGAGATTCTTCTTCATCCTATAACATCTCAAGAATGAGAGTGCACGGGTTATTATTTAGTCCTGAAGTAGTTGTCACAGTGATCAAGACGAACACCACATGATGATCGATATGTCATGATAGCACCCAACAATCCATCAGCATTATTTGGATATCATAGGAGCACATTTGGATTACCACTAGAGTTATTCTACAATTTGATCCTATAAGAGCACCAATGGTTAACCAAAAAGGATTTCAGATGATCAATATCTTTATCAAATAAAGGTATTAAGACTGAGTTATTCTTTCATTATATATATTTAAATTAATTATAAATTTAACATGAAAATATCTTCTCTTGGTTTTGATGACCTTCTTTGTTACTATTCTTTAGAAAAAAATCATTTCTCATAGCATTTACATCTTGTAAAATATGTGAATGATCCATAAAATATAAAAATTACTAAGTCAGGATCGAACTTGATAAGTTCTTCTAATAAACCTAGAACAATCAAGTGATATTATAGTGGTCACATTCAAATTTATGATTTTTTTATTTGATTTTTTATCATTATTCATTAAAAAGTTAAAAGTAATTTCAAGTTTTATTCATTCTTGATTCATCATCAAAATATTTTCTTCCTCCTCTCCATTTCTTACTCACATAACCAAGATTGGTTAATTATTAATAAAGAATGAATCTAAATAATTCATCTGAAGCTTCCAATAATCATATCTAGATAATACACAACTACACAACAAGTACTACTTTTTCATTTTCCTTGTATCATTGTTCAATGCACAAGGACACCCGCATAGACTCTGGGTTGTCGTGTGACTAATATATGTCATGTGTATTAAATGAAATTTAAGTTGAACATATAGGGTGGAACATGTATTTTTTATACTATACACTTTTTAGATTGAATACACTCTTTGTATATTGAATAAACTCTACGTAGTCCATGTGTTTTTAAGGATAAAACATGGGCTCCAGCCACATCACATTATTAATATACTATATTTATTTAATACATGAATCATGAAAGCTCGCATCCATATAACTTGAATTGAACATATTTTATCCATTATATAGGCCCTTTACTTCATAAATGTTTACAATAAGTTCATTTAGAGTCCCTAGGTGTGTACTATGGATATTTAGTGCAGTAAAGTGCATTTTGTGTGGCCAGATTTCACATATCATATACTTTAGCAATTTTCATGGAAATATTTAATTTAATTAATTACTTGATTAAACCTCATCGACCTGATTTCCATGGGTTATTTTATTGATAGTAAATTCTAGTAATTAGGTTTTATATTATATTAAATTCTTAATTAATTCAATGTAATATTTAAAACTATGAATCGTGTATGGAAATTACGTACTAAAGACTCAAGGTGTAAAATTTTATAGGAAATGTAATATCCATGTGTTCCATGTGGAATTAATTTTATAGTTCATTCCAAGAAAATAAAACACCTTTCATGTATACAGTGTGTCATATGAGTGCATTGTATACAACAAGAACTATACTAAGTTGTTTGAATAGGTACTCTCCAAGTTGCTTTCAAGTACAAAGTTGTGTACTATTTTATTAATTTTTTTAATAAAATTCAATTATTGATTTAAAATCATAGTGGATGGGAATTTCATGATGATTGTATGGAATAAGATAAAATAAATTAATATATTACTAAATCTATTAATCGGATTATTTCAAGTGTGTTTTATATTATCAAAGAACAAATTGATATGAATTCTAGCTAGTTATTTTAAATGTGTAATCATTGAATGTGTATAATTGATCATAAGATTTTACTAGACCTATATATGTGTTAGTTTCAATTTAACTTAATTTAATGCATGGTTTTATAATTATTTATTATTAAATTAAATTTTATGGTCTGTGTGTCATCTATCCCTCCTTTATTATATAGCACATGTGTGTCCAATTTTTTTTATGTAATTCTATTTAACCAATCCTTTGTTTCACCTAACCTGCATGTGAGTTATAAAATATATGTACTAAAAGGAGTATTTTATGTCATATAGAGTCGGTTCAAGGTAGAACTGAAGAGGAGGTGATTCAAGATGTGATCGGATGAAACTAACCTAGATGATACATAGGTGGACAAGTGGGATGGTGAAACTCATGCTAAGACCATTACAAGGAGTGTTTCCCTAGGGTTATAGGCTGATTTATTGACCTATTAATAAATCAACCATTAGATAAATCTCATAATTTTTTCATTTATTTATTTATTTTATTTATTTCTATTATATGATTTATTTTATGGTGTAAGACTGTGATCATATAAATAAATGGAAAAATATAAAAATATAGAATTAAAATAAATAGATTATTCATAATTTTTTTATCAGAACATGGTTAATCTCTTAATTAAAATCCACTTAATATTAATAATACATGTTAAAGATAAAATATATATACATATTAAAAAAAAATTCTCAAGTTAATATTAAGTTGTGAATTCATCCATCATTGGAATCAAGATGAACCCATAGTTAAAGTGTCAGTTTGGCCTCCATTGAGGGTTCTTTTAATTATCAAGAAGTATTAACTAATAAAGTGGTATGACTTAAATGAATTTGTATTGGGGTTATTGGTATTGATCTATCCAATATAAATTTAGAGAAAAGTGTTGAATAAATTTGAGTCATAATTTTTGGATTGGGGAGTCCACTAAATAGTTTTATGAGCTCCCAATTTGTATTTGAAAATACCTCCTACCTAAATAATTTCTTATAATATTTATGGCCTTTATCTAGATTATAAAAATATAAATATGGATCATTTACAAGATAATTTATAACTTTATGGGACATTGTGTGTTCAATGGTGAGGGTTGTTGAGACTTCATAAAATAGTGGGAGACTTAATAAAATTTAAAAATTATTATGTATCGCATAAATTGTAATCAAGTGAAGTACTAATAATCCACCCTTTTATTATATAATAATGTTAATTTTATCAACCACCTTATCCCTATGATCAATTATAGATAAATATTATCTTATGACTACTAAAAACAGCTAGGAATGTTTTAGACACCTACGGGTAGTTTTTCACCATGAACAGAAGTCTTACATACTAGAATACTTGATGAATGAATAACCAGTAAAGGAGGTGAGTGAGGAGAAGTTTTTTATATAATAAACACTTGATTGATTTAGTTGATGTTCAGTGTCTAATTATTTCATCCATGTCTAATGAACTCAATAAATCACATAAATACATGGACACTTATAGCATGCTTCAGTGTGTATGTGGTCTTTATTAGGAGATAGAAAGACAAATATGGATTGATATATCCAAATATATATTTCGAATAAAACATGGATAAGGTCTACCATATGGGTCTCATGTAGTCAAACTCTTTGTATTCTTTGCGTTCCTAAAGGTTTTAGTGTTAAAAATTACTAAATAACTATGCACATATCTCATTCTTTCATCACTACCAAAAATATTCTTCATCTTTTTTATAAATTTAAATATAAACAACATAGATAAGTCTCTCCCATATATTCTCACTTTAATTCACCAATTTGAAAATGATATGAAGCATGAAAAATAAATTCCCTTATAGTGAATAAAAGTAAGGTTCAGACAAAGAGATCCAAGACTAACTCTAGGTCTAAAGATTCTTCACAATGTCATTCTAAGAAGAGGAGGATCAAGGGGAAATCAAGGGAATATAATGTTTTCTATTTTTCATGTGGTAAGAGGGGACACTAGAAGAAAAACTACACCCAAATAGGGAAGCAAGGGGAAGATTCAGTAATTTTCGTTATCAAATTTAATTTATATATTTCCAAAAAAATAGGTATTAGGTACATCATTTAGTGATCACATATGTATTCAAATACAAGAACAAAGTAGATTATAAAATATTTCCCAAGGGTAGTGATATTTATGAGCATCCAATATGACAAAACTTATTGATGTGTCTATTGGGGACTACCACCTCTCATTTTTGATTGAAATGATATTGTTATTGAAATATTGTTTTTATGTGACATTAGTTACCAAAAACATTATTTCTGTATCCAGACTTGATACGGATGGATTTATTTTCAATTTTGTAACTAATTGTTGATTATTTTATAAATAAATCACCTTTATGGTAATTAATATTTAAATAATAGTCTTTACATGTTGGATAATAGAAACCAAGTAATGGAAGTCAATAATAAATATAGTTCACATGATTCATACCACACCCATCTATGGAATCACTAGCTAGGTCATTTAAATAAAAAATGTTTAACTATATTACAACATGATGGATATTTATATTCTTTTGAACAAAATACACTTGGTTTATATCATGCATGTTTGAAAGGAAAAATGATCAAATCCCCATTTAGTGGAAAAGATGAAAGGACCACTGATCTTCTTGAGCTGGTTCATACCAATGTGTATTGATTATTTCCAATTGAATATAGGGTTGGGTACTCATACTTCATAGTTTTTACTGATGAATTTAGTAGATATGTATATGTCTAATTAATGTGTTATAATTTGGATTCCTTTGAAATATCAAAGTAATATAAGAATGAAGTTGAGAACCTTCTTGAATATTAAGAAACTCCACTCAAAACATGGTGTAGAATATACTAATTAATAATTAAATGATTATTTATAGGATTTTGGGATTCTATCCCAAATCACCCTCCTTATACACCACAATGGGACAGTTTAAGTGAAAAGGGGAACCATACCTTTTTAATTGTGGTGATATCAATGATGGGTCATGTGATTCTTCTATTATCCTTTTTGGGATACACATTTCATAAAGTATCACATATTCTAAACTGAGTGAAAAATAAAGTATAAAATTCTATTACATATAAGATTTAGTATAGAAATAAAATCATGTTATAACATATATGAGTGTGGGGGTGTGAATCATTTTTTAAATATATTTCTGGAAACAAACTTATACCTCAAGTAACTAAGTATATATTTATAGAATATCCCAACAAAACAAGGGATATTACCTATACAACTGTTTAGATAAAAAGTTTGTGGTTAATACACATCCCGCATTCCTTGAGAGGGATCATATCTCTAAAAGTGATTGTGGGAGAGAGATAGACTTCAATGAATTCCAAGCTCAAGATATACAAGATTTGGCACATGAAAAGATTCCAAAAATCCCCATGGAAGAGAACATTCTAGAAAAAAAAGTATTGAATATTAATATAAGAGAGTCTAGAGAACTTGAAAGATATGGTTTAATAGTCAATAGGGATTTTAACTCGTTCTTAGTTGATAATAATGAACCTATAACCTACAAGGAAGAAATAAATAGTATAGAAGTTTCCAAGTGGAAAGAATCTATGAATTTTGAAATGGATTCCATGTATCAAAATCAAGTATGGATTTTGGAAGATCCTATAGTGTATGTAAATCCCATTGGTTTTAAATGGTTATTCAAGAAAAAACTAGACATAGATTGAAAATTCAATACTTATAAGGCATTACTCGTAACAAAATGGTTCAAACAGTGTCAGGGTATAGACTGCGATGAAACCTTTTCATTAGAATCTATGTTGAAATCCATCAGAATTATACTTTCCATAATGGTTTACCATGACTATGTGATTTTAAATATGGATTTCAAAATATCCTTCCTTAATGGGAACCTTTTAGAAGATTTCTATATGGAACAATTCGAAGGTTTTGTGACTCTAAAGGATTCCAACAAAGTATAAAAGTCTTAGAGATCTATTTATGAATCAAATTAATCATTCAGGTCATGGAACATTTAGTTTGATGAATCCATAAAAAAAATTGTTTTATAAAGAATGGATATGAACCTTGTGTCTATAAATGATTTATTGGGAGTGTATCTATTTTCTTAACAGTTTATGTCGATGAAATATAACTTTTTAACACATCCTATGAAATCGGTCCACCATCTCTATTCATCATAAAAAAATTTAGACAATTCAAACAAGTGCACTCCTCAGGTGTTCTTAAATCACATTTCTCATTCACCCTAATTTTTTTTCAATTTTTTTTTTCATCCAACTTCAATGGATCAATAATTATTAAAATTATATTATGTTAGGATCCTTATGTTCTTGGTGGATCGACCATGGGACTCACAATTCATATACTAAACTTTTTTAGTTTTAATGATTAGTATCTCGTGTATTATAAATTTTAAACTATGACTCAGATCCCTTAGAAGGTGATAATGCTTGGGGATGTGTCATTTTATTGGTTTAATTATAAGGGAATCAGTATAGAACTAAAAAAATACCCATTACTAGTTGATTAGTTCATTATTTTATTTTCTTTTTTATTTTCAATTTTTTTCTATTTTACAAGCATGGGTGTTCATCTTTTTCTCATTCCAAATTCTAAGTGAATAAATCACAATATACACACTTGATCAAGGAGCTTGGATCATGAGGAAACACTAGAGTTCAATATTGTGATCAAATGTTGTGTTTTTTTAAATAAAATAGTAGTGATAATGAACTAAGTACCTTATATGAAACATGAAGAGAAAGGGAATATCATTAGTAGAGCCCAATGAACACTACGCGAGATGGTGTTGATGGATTATGGACTTCCATACATCAATGGAGCTACTCCAAGAATCATTTGTCTTCCAATTCAAGGGTTTGTGGAATGATGACCCCCCACAATCATTTATCAAATTTCTTGGAGATTTATGACATATTAAAGAGGAATTGAGTCACTAATAATTCCATCAAACTCTAAGAATTATAATTCTTATTGAAAGGAAAAGAAAAATAATGGTTTAAATCTCAACCACCAGGATCCATTATGACTTGGGAAAATATCTCCTAAAGATTTATAGAGAAATATTTTTCACCAATAAAGATGGTGAATTTTAGGAGTGAAATTAATAATTTTGAACTATAGGATGGTGAGTTTGGATAT
This sequence comes from Viscum album, assembly GCA_963277665.1. NCBI lineage: Eukaryota > Viridiplantae > Streptophyta > Magnoliopsida > Santalales > Viscaceae > Viscum > Viscum album. The sequence goes on along the minus strand of OY728119.1, from coordinate 685,254,159 downwards.
GAATACTGGGTATGATTCAAGTAGATATTATGGATATGTTTATATAATGGAGTTTTACTTTAGATGCAATGTCAAAATTTATACTTTGGTTTAAAAAATAACTCTCGAGCAGTGGTTGATTCAATTCCTGTAGGAGGATTGATGAGAAATACCCCTAATAATTCTTAATCAATTTTGAATGATATTTTATATAATTTTTCTCAATGTAAATTAGAGGTAGGAGAATAAAAGTGGGGAGAAAATCAATTGTAAAGGACAACCAAGATGGTTTCTCAATTCAAAGATTTTTCCAAGAAGATGGAAATATTACTCAGCCTCCATAATCATCGAGCACCATCTAACCCACAAAAAGTCTTTTCATGTGAGATGTGTGGTGGAGTAAACCTATTTCAAAACTATCAAGGTGAATATGAAGATAACTCAATAGGTTATATGAACTTTATTGTCTACAAATAGCCTCAACCTTACTATCAAAATCAAATTAGAAAATAAGTGAGGGAGGATTCTCAAAATCAAGTTTGGAGACAAGGAGGAGATAAAAACATGAATCATTCCCAATTTCCTCTAGTTTTTCTCCAATTAAAGCACACACCAAAGTTGTTCATGTAACAATTTCAAGCCACGAGACCACAATTTGTTCAGTAAAATAATAGGGGATTTAACCGTAATTTCAAGAAACCCATCCTTCTTTTGAGGGATTGGTGAAAAAATATTTAAAGAAGAATGACCAACACCTATCACATGTTGATATTTCCCTCAAAAATCATGAAAATTGATTGAAAAACATTTAGGATTCCTATATAACATCAGAACTTGGTTGGGATAGCTTTCCCAAAACTGTTTGAGAGACCACTCACTATTCTACTAGGAAACATGAAGGTACCATGAGAATAGGTAAATTAAATTACATTATATAGTGTAAAAGAGCTTCAAGAGATGAAAGATTTTAAGTATAAATAAATTTATATTTAAATTAAAAAATAAATTTTAAAAATAAGTATATAAGATAGAAAGAATGAAAGAGAAAAAAATCAACTCAAGAAACTAATGAAGATTGAACAAAAGAGAAAGAAATAATTGAGAATAATATGGTAAATAATCCTAAAGTTAATCCATATAGACCAAATATTCCTTTTCCATAGAGTATGTGACAAGGGAAGATGGAAGAGAAATGCAGGTAGTTTATATAAATTTTCAAATAGCTTCACATCAACATCCCATTCACCAAGGTAATTTCCCAAAAAGACTATATATGACAAGTTTCTCAAGGAGATACTCTCAAACAAGAAGAAATTAAAGGACTTGAGTATGATTTATTTGAGTGAATAATTTTCAATGGTTCTATAGTAAAAAATTACACAAAAACTTTGATATCCAGAAAGTTTCTCAATTTCATGCACGATTGGACCTTGTACCTTTGGAAAGGCCCTTTGCGAACTTTGGGAGAGTTTTAACTTGATTTTTTTGAATGTATTCAAAAATTTTGGGCTAAGAAATATGAATCCTGTGATATTTTCTTATAAAATATATAATATATAGGTAAGGTACCTAATTTACATACTCAAAGATATCATTATGAAGGTGGGTAATTTAAATTTTCTCAATGATTTTCTAATATTGGAGATGGAGGAATAAGGATAGGTCTTGATCATTATTGGTCTCCCTTTCCTAAACACCAATAAATACCTCATCTATGTTAATAAAGTTAATTTGATCTTAAGATTAATATAAGGATAGGTTTATTTTGACCTCCTAAAAATTTTGAAACATGGATATGAATTGTAGGATTGTCATCTTATCACTACCACTGAGTAAAGATATGGACCCTTGGAGATGAAAACTGAAAAAGAGGAATCCACAGATGAAGAATTGAATGAATGTAATAAGAAAAAAAATTAAATATGGGTTGGAATATGAGTAAATTTTATTTTTTTGAGACAACAATCTAAGTGTTATTTTCCATAATTGGTTCCCTCAATCGTAAAATCACTAAATATAGAGTTGAAGCAACTCCTGATAAAACTTTGATATCCATTTTTTGGAGAATGTAGGGTTTCTTTTAATGATTATAAATGTTTCCATTTCAAAATATCAATATAAATGATTAATTTAGGTGTTATAAAAATAAGTAAAGTGGTTTCATGGAGCATTACTAATATAAAAGGCATTAGCCCATTAATTTGCACACATAAGGTAAGGATGGAAGAAGGGAAGAAACCAACATGACAACCCCAAAGGATATTAAAACCTCTTTTGTTGGAGGTAGTGTAGAATGAGTTAATGATTATTCTTGATGTTGGAATTATCTATCTCATTACAGATAGTGAATGAGTGATCCCACTTCAATTTATTCCAAATAAAAGATGAATTATCATTGTTAAGAAAGATAATGAGTTGATTTTCACCTAAATAGTGATAGGGTGAAGGGTTTGTGTTAATTTTAATAATCTCAACAATTCCAAAAGGAAGGATAATTTCCCTATATAATTTATTGATTATATATTAAAAATATTTATCAATCATGAATATAATTTTTTCTTGGATGATTATTCTGATCACAATCAAACACCTATGCAGCCAGAGGATTAAGTAAAGACAATATTTACATGATTTTATAGAACCTTTGAGTACTAATTAATATACTTTGGTAGGTTTTATTCACCTTATAATTTATAGATATTCATGATAAATATTTTTCAAGGGATGGTAAAGGAGCTCATTAAAGTCTTTATGGATGATTTTTTTGTCTAAGGTAAATCATTTGAAGTTTTCTTGAAGAATATGGATTTAATTTTGAAATTTTTTGAAGTGATTTTACTATTTATCAATTGAGAAAAATGTCATTTAATGTTGATTTATGGAACCATTCTTGGACACTAAATTTTAAAATAGTAATAAAAGTATAACCAATGAAAATCAAAGTGATTAAAGAGCTACAAAATCCAAAACTAGTGAGGCAAATTCACAGTTTTCTTAATCATGTTGCTTTTTATCAATGATTTGTCAAGTATTTTTCATGAGTTTATTAAACCCTCACTTAACTCTTATAAAATAATATGGAATTAATTTTTGAGTAATAATGAAAAGAATATTTCAAGGAGTTAAATTTACGGTTGGTCACTACCCCTATCATGCTAACACCAAATTAGAAATAACTTTTCATGTGGATGTGTGATGCAAGTGATTATGCACTACAAGAAGTTCTTAAAATGTAGGTGGGTAGAATTTTACAACCTATTTATCATTCTATCTAAACCCTGATATAACATTAGTTAAATCACACCACTATTAAGAAGTAATTACTTGTAGTGGTCTTTTGTTTAAATGAGTTTATCCCTACCTAATGCTCTCTAAAGTATATATTAACAATGATCATGTAGTTTTGAAATATTTATTGATAAAGAAGAGATTCAATCATGTTTGATTTGGTGGATTCTTTTTAAAGGAGTTTGATATTGAAATTAAAGATAATATGGGTTTAGATAATGTTGTTATTGTTTATCATTGTTGGATGGAGTTTACCCACTTGGTTGGAAAAGAGAAGTAGAGATCCATGATGAGTTTCTAGATTAAAGACTATTTACAATGAATCACACAGCTAGACCTTGGTTCATTGACATAATGAACCACTTGGAAATTATAACCATCTACCCATAGGTTTTATACAAATAAAAGAAAATATTTTTATCTAAATCTCACTATTATTTTTAAGATAATCTATTTTTATTCCATTAGTGCAAAGATAGGTTGATTCAGAAATGTGTGCCTGAAAGTGAAATTGAAAGTGTATTAAAGTTTTTTCACTCCTTTCCTACCAAAGGAAATAAATGATCAGAAATAATAGTAGCTAAAATACTATAAAGTATATTTTTATATCCAAGTCCATATAAATATTCAAGTAAATTTTTGGCAACATGGAATTGTTGTCAATCCACAAGAAACACTGGGAAGAAGGATGAAGTATTATAACACTCAATAATGGAAGTTGAAGTTTTTATGTGTGTGGGATTGACTTCATGGGCCCTTTCCCCAACTCATTTGGACACACTTATATTTTGGTATGTGTTTACTATGTTTTGAAATGGGTTAAAGTTGAAGACACTACTGCTAACATCGTAAAGGTAGTCATGAAATATAATACCTCACCCCAAACCACTAGGTCTGAACCAGATGCCACATGGCCTCATGAACACCTCCCCACACACAAGAGGATTATAACTAGTGGTGAGGGTCTAATTCTATTAGTGTGAAGGTTATACCCTTATTACCATGTCATAACACAAATAAATAAATAAATAATATCATAAAAAATTAGAGCAACATATGGAAACTGAAAGATGGTATACATGTCGTACAATAAATAGATAATGGACTCCCAAGGTGGTAAGTCAATATAGACTATAAATTTTAGCAAGTAAATAAATAAGAAAAACTATAGTGTCTCCCAGATTCAGTCCTGGTCCCGCCATCATCTCCATACTCCACTGCTCAGTAATCAGCTACGGGCCTCATACCCTTACTCGAATCCCTATACATGACTATTTCATCCTTAAAAATTGTTCACATATATAATTGGTGTATTCAATGATAATAATAAATGTGAAAGAAATCATAACAAATCATGATCGCATACTAAGTGGTTGTGCATAAACTAAGATTCCACAAACCCCAAGTCATACTTGATTCGGCCCCATCTTGGGATAGTGATCAAAGATATCAGAAATGATCAGAACTATCCTCAAGGATATCATAATGTCACTCAGAATCCATTAGGAATTGATTGGGAACACAAATCATAATCCACAAGGCATTGAGTTGACAAGCTACTCAAAATACACAATTCATTGAGTTTCGACACATTCCTCAGAATCCTCAAGGCATCAAATTTCATGCATCCAAAAGGATATCATGATCCACTATCATAAACATAGAATGTCATGTGCACTCCCCCTCTAAGGGTTAATCATACAATGATGGTCACCTATCATGTGTACCAAGAACCAAACCTCTAAAGGAAAGATAATACACAGCAAGTTAAATCATGATAAACATACATAAAAAGGCATCATGAGAAATATGTTAGCATCAAAAACAACATGTGAATGAATATGAAACATGGAAATGAGATACACAAATAAAACTCATGGGTTAAGGATCATATATGATTAACATGACAACTCACTCACCCAAAAGAAATAACTATTAATGGTGAACACAAAACATGATAACACACGAATCAATTCATGGAAACAAGTGTTTATGAGATCCCCAAACGGTAAGTAACTTCCTACCTCAAGGTTTTTGATGTCAATGTTAAGGTTCTCTAGGGAATGGTTTCCTGAATCACATCTGCATATTTATCTACTCGAACTACTCACCAAGAATTCCTAGAAGCAATTATATTATTTTATTTCCAAAAGAAATAAAACACCACATGAGATACTATTTTATCTCTCCTGGATAATTACTTATTATCATTTTAAGTTATGGCATGATATAAACTTTCTTCCTTAGAGAAAATCATGATTTACACATGATAATAATTTTTATCTCTCTATAATAATCCTGGATAAACTTGAGATAATAAATCTTTATCATTCTTTGATAATTTCTATATTATTATCATTTAATAATTATTTATCCTTAATTATAGAATCTCAAGAAGAACTAGATTTACAATTTTCACAAAAAAGGATACCTAGAAAAATTTCCCCTTGAGAAAAGATGCTCTCGAGAATAGAGGAGAGAGAGAGTTTAGTCTCACCTAGAAAATTAAAAGAACCTGGTTTGATCAAGAGTAATTCATAGATCTTGCGTAAAGGAATTTATAGGCTTCATAGACACAAAGGGATCTCCAAAAATTAATTTCTCACAGGTTCATCTATTTTAGAATAAGGCATTCCACGTACAGGGTCATAGTATTAAAATCCACAAATTAAATTAACAATTGTATTTGTATTTTAATTATTTCTTAATTTCATGGAGTTTAAATTGTTCCATAATATGTGTCACAAACCTTAAGTAAGTTAAATATTCCATTTTCATAATTTTAATCTTTTAAAATAGTCAAAAACTTGTTACAAATTCAAACAAGGAAGATATGAAAAAATGAGGTTTTAAAAACATTTTTTTCCAAAAGGTAACTATGTAGGGGTAACATGGTTTTACCCTTACATAGGTCATCCACCCATACCAACCTTTAATAAACCTTTATAAAGAAATATATACCCTTATGTAGCTCATGTTTTACCTTATTTATCACCTAGGTACCCTTATAAAACTCCAAATTTACCCTTATACAGTGCATAGGGATTCCAACTTACCCTTATACAGCACCTAGGTACCCTTATGAAACATATAAAAAAAGGTCTCTGCCCTTTTTCTACCTTTGTAAAACATAATTTTCCCTTATGTAAAGCTTAGGTGATGCGTAAGGGTAATAATTTACTTGAAAATTTTTAATTTTCCACACAAGAGGCTTATAAAATATAAAAAAAAAAGAGATTTTTAAGAACATTTAAAGATTAATAATGTTAAAATTATCCTCTATAACAAATTCTCATCCTCAAGAAGTGTCACTAGTGGTCTTTCTCGAACAACTCAAGCCACTAAGCTCAATAATATGACTCTCACTCCCACATCTCATCTTAGATCTATTCATGATATCATCAGATCTACAATAGTGTCACCATCTTTTCCCACAATACCTTCTCACTTCGCTCTATAATCTATATTGGGTGCTCCTCATAAGGTGCATATAGATCCAACTAAATTTCCTCATAGTTGATGACATGCTCATGATCGAGTATGAACCTCTTAATTTGAGAATATGAAACACAAAATATATTCCTTGATAATGTGGAGAAATGTCCAGATGGTATTCCACTGTCTCAAATCATTCGGTGATCATAAAGTTTATAACAAACCATGGTTTAAGTTTCCATTTCTTTTACAAATGATGATTCACCAACTAAGGTGGAACTCATAAGAAAACTGGGTTTCCAATAGAAAACTTCAAAGTTCATTTCCTCTTGTATTTATACAATCACTGCCTACTTTGATCAATCATTAACTCCTTCCTTATCAAATGCACCCTCTTGATCTCTCCTACACAAGACTAGGCCCAAAAAATACTACCTCACTCGCCTCATTCCAACAAAGTGGTGAGCGGAATAGCCGTCCATAGAGATCCATAAAAGGTTACATCTATATATAATCCTAGAATTTTTTGTTGTAAGTGAACTCTACCAAGTATAGATGATCATCCCAAGATTCACTAAATTAGAGTATGTAAGATCAAATCATATCCTCAAATATGTGAATCATCCACTCGGATTGTCTATCTATCTGGGGATGGTATGCTATGTTCAATCTTAATTGAGTCCTTGGGGCCTTCTACAAGCCCTGAAAAAATGGTGATGTAAAACATGGATCTATATCAGATATGATACTCAAGGGAACTTCATATAGGAATATGAACTCTTGGATATAAAACTTTATCATCTCTTATATTGAGTGAGCTTGTTAGACTAGTAATAAGTAAGTAACCTTCATCATCTGATCAAAAATCACCTTGACAGCATCATGAATCCTCAGAGTCCTGGGTATCTCCATCAAAAAGTTCATTGTTATGTCCTCCCACTTTCACACGGGCACTGGAAGTGGTTGGATAAAACCACAAGGACGGTGGTGCTCAACCTTTAACCTGTGGAAGGTAAGGCATCGGGAAACAAAACCAATGATGTCCCTCTACATATTAAGACACCAAAACTATTATCTAAAGTCTTGGTACATATTTGTCTCACCATGATGTACCACCAATCTAGAGTTATGAAATTATCTCATAATATCCTCTCTAGTGGAAGGAGGGACTACTACTCTCTCATTCATAAGGATCACATCGTTATCTCCCAATAACCACTTGGTTATTGGGTTACCTCTAGCTAGTTTTTTCTACATCACAATTCACTCTAGGTTAGTGTTGTATCCATATTTTACCTATTATTATAGATAATATATGAACACCAATGGATCACATGTCATCAATCCCTTATCCTCAGTAGCATCCATCCTCAAGTCATCCAACAATCTCACCAAGCACCACTTCTCTTCTAAAGGTTGATCACCAAGATCCTGAGCTACTTATGTCTTAAAACTAAGATAATTTTCAAAAAAATTAACTTTCCCAAGTGTATAATCCATTTAAATTAAAATGTATATAGATACTCCACCTAGCACCTCTACTTCAAGTTCAAGTCCTACTATGTGAAGATGTAATGGAGGCTCTTATGGTTACTCTAGACAAAAAAATATCTCTCTGAAGAGATAGTGTCACTAACAATTCATATCATGAACCATGGACATTAGATATAAGTCATTATTGGGTTAGTTATTCTCATGGGGTCGCATTTTTTTTGAACCATAAGCTACTTACTTCTCTCCTTACATCAACATTTCTCCCAAATCAATGCCTAATGCATCATAGTACACAGCATATCTAATCTCTAGATTTATGAGTTTTAGTATTAGAGTTGTAGTCAACCTCTTATTCTTCTTAAGAAAACCTCTTCATACTAGACTAACAACTATAACATTACTCTCTTCTTCATTATCATAGTCATAAGTTCTAATAATTGGGAAAAGTCCTAGATAAAATGTTGGTAATATCCTATTAATCCCATAAATCTCTTGGTCTAAAACATGTTCTTCATATATGTCTAGGACATCATAGCCTCCACTTTATCTGGGTCCAAAGATATACCAGCATCATACTCCACATTCCCCCTAAGAACTTCACATCCTAGATCCATGAGTTATATTTAGACAACTTGGTATAAATCTGATGTACTCAAACCGTATTCAAGACTATCTCAAGATGTATGGCATGCTAATATAGTGTCAGAAAGAATATGAGGATGTCATTAACAAACACCATGATGAAAAATTCTAGATAGGGGTGGAAAATATTGTTCATGAGATTCATGAACACTGCTGGTACATTCATCAAACCAAACAGCATCACCAGATACTCATACATCCCATGCCTGATCAGAAACAGTGCATTTAGAATGTCGTCCTCTCTAACCCAAAGCTGGTGATAGGACAATCGAAGATCAATCTTAGAGAACCACCAGGATCCCCATAACTAATCAAAAAGTTTATCGATCCTAGGAAAGGGATATCTATTCTCCATCGTCACTTTATTCAAATTCCAATAATCAATGCATATTTTAAGACTACCATCCACCTTATTATCAAACAATATAGGTTTACCCCATGGTGAATTACTCATCCTGATAAATCCCTTATGATTCAAGTCATCAATATACACCTTGATCTCATTCAAATCGTTCAGTTCCATAAGATAAGGGGGTATCGAAATTGGTTACACACCTAGAATGAGCTCTATCTCAAAGTAAACTCCTATATCAAGAGTAAGTCCTTTGAAGTCTTCTGCAAAGATTTCCTGATAGATATCCATGACTAGAGGAAATGTCAAGGGGGTTATCACTGATCTTGTTAAAATATCCAATACCACCATCTATTATGTGATCATATTGATCCGAATCAAGTCTAGGCTAACTCTACATGCTCCTAATTCCCACTCTTTAGTCATCAAGAATCTCTATAACTTCAAAAAATTGAATGGAACACATCTTTGATAGAAATCAATGTGATCTTAAATGTTGGTTAGTCAATCCACGATGAGAATCACACCAAAGCTCATCATCTATAGAATCATGATGTCCCACTGATTTCCATAACCAAAGGTGACCAAAGGATGCTCTGGGCATCTATAAAGATGTTCCACTTTTGTTCCCAATGGTTTATCAAGGGAAAGTAACTCAAATGATAGCCTAACTAGTAACTCAAGTTTAGAAACTACTTTTGATATAAAGGAATGGGAAGCACCGGTATCGAACAAGACAATATATAAAGTAGATATGATCAAAAGCATACCTCAAACATTATATGGTCCCTCACCACCTTTTGTTGGAGTCTGATCCACTATGTACACATGGCATACCTTAGTTCTGTGACTATGTCACTAATATGCATGACTAATCCAATTCATCATCTAAGTCTACTGTTGAGGACCCCAGTCAGATCTATAGTTCCCTAACTATGTTGGCCTTCCCCATATGAAATCTTGATCTCAAATATTAGTGGTAAAACTGTTGGAAATGACCCATATTTCCACATTTGCTACACTTTCTATGAGGTTCCAATCAATCCCTATGGTAGTGTATGGTCTTCCTATAGTTAAATCATTGTGGTTCACCTCCTGAGGGAACCAAATAATTTGAACTCTACTCTACCTATATACCACTTCTCTGATGCATGTCCTTAGTCTTCCTATTCTAGCTACTAGAAAATATATTCACTATAGTGGTGGGAGTTCTACCCACCTGAGCACTAAAGAGTATAAGAATGCCAATTTCTAGACCCTCCTTTAAGATCTTCTTAATGGTTAAGACCTTCTATAGAAAATATAGTTATAATATTAGGTCGAAGCTCCAGACTTGTTGTCTAATGTCAGGATGATATCCAATCTCAAACTTCCTGGCCTTCCAAACCTCATTCCTAACAATAATATTTGTAAAGTGAAGAAAAATATTAAAATGAGTGGAGTAGGTGGAAACTATCATGTAACCCTATTTTAGCTCCATGAAATTTTGAGCTTGGTCAAGATTTAGCGTATTAGGAAAGAACTCCTGGAAGAACAAGTCCGTGAAGGCCTTCCAAGTGAGTCTCTCACATCGACCAGCCTATCCCATGACTCCTCACCAATTCCTGGTAGGTCCCTACATCATGAAAATTTTCATCTTAAACTTCCTATATTCTAGTGTATTTACAAGATCAAATATACCCTCAATGATATCCACCTAGTCCTCAATATCCTATGGTCAACCAGTTCCCTAAAAGGATGGAAGATTCTAAAGCTAGAAGTATCTAGCATAGTTGAAAATGGACCTCAGTGAAAGGACTCCCGGATGGAGTCAGCCTACTATATACACTACTAGATCAGGCATAAGAGCATGCTCTATAGAACCCTCCTGCACATCAGAAAGTAAAATAGGAGCATTGGGAGCACCCCAACCCACGTCAGTTGGTGGTTCTATCAATATTCTATGAGAAGGAATATTTTATAACATGTATTTAATAATTAGAACATAATATTTTATATACTAACTAGTCTAAGGGATCACACAAGGTTTACATAAGATTTTACCCAAAACCCAAGGAATAAACCTCCTAGCACTAACCCAAGTCTCATCCCTGCGTGTTAGTCATAGTCATCACATATATACTAAAACATAACATCATACTCAGTTCAACTAATCAATTCCAACATAGATATATCATAATAGCAAGGAAAAAATATATATCACAAAATAGAGAATACATGTTTATCCCAAATAGATTAAAAAATACAAGGAATTAAATTAAAGAACTAAAATGTGGCACAATAATATGTATATATATGGAATGTAATCCTACATGCCTATCCATGATGCTTGAATGCACCTGAAAATTTCATAAAACTGTAAAAGTAATCCTATCAATGTAAACTTGGAGGTTCATTATACATGAGTTGGACAGACACATGACAACTCCCCTACCTGAGTCCCATATAAATATCTTCTTTCTACCATGTCCCGGGTTATTCCAAAAAGAAAAGTAGAAAAATGTGATTTGATTCTATTTTGTAACACCCCACCCCAAACCACTGGGTCCAAACTGAAGTTCCACATGACCTCATGCATGCATCCCCATACATGAGAGGCTTCCAACAAAAAATGAGGATCTAATTCCATCTGTGGGGATCTTAAACCCTTAGTATTATGTCATAGAAAAAATAAATAAATAAATAATATAATAAATAATCAGAGTAACAAGAAAAAACTAAAATATGTAATACCTGACATATAATAAATATATAATGACATCCCAAGGTGGTAAGAAATCCAAAGTATAAAGTGTAGTGATTAAATAGATAATAAAAACTTTGATGTTTCCTAGAGTTTGTCTCAATCCCACCATCATCTCCATGCTCCACTACTCAACCATCGGCTATGTGCCCCTTTCTATTACTCATATCTCTATACATGAATTCTACACATGCATTGGGATGATCGTGTAGGGTTTGAGTCATAAAATATAGTAGGAAACCACCAATGTGTCCTTAATAACTGTTCACAAGTATAATAGTTGTTTTCCATGATAATAATAAATTATAAAGCAAGCATAACAACACACAATCACGAATCGAGCGGTTGTGCACTAACCAAACTTCCATACACCCCCAGTCATACCCACTTCAGATCCATGCTGAAATGATGATCAAATATATCATAAATTGTAAAAACTACCCTCAAGGTTGTTTCCATTTCACTTATGTAAGAACCCGGATCTCTTTTCAGGTATGTTTTTCCTTTTTTCTGGAGTTTTTGAGAAAAATGAATTTTCTGGAAATTTCAGAAGTACACGCCGTGTACTTTCTGAGTACACGCCGTGTACTCTTTTCCGGCTCGAAGCTATGTGCTGGTCGTGTCCAGGGAACACACACGGTGTGTAAGTCTAAGGTAGAGGCCGGTTATTTCGGAGTACGAAAAATTTAGAATTACACGCCGTGTACTCTAAAAGTACACGCTGTGTACTCTAAAAGTACACGATGTGTACTTTCTTTTTTTTTATGAAACGGACCGGGGTCGCGTCTAACCCTCATATTCACCTTCTTCTCCAGTTTTTGGCCGTCTGAAGTGACCCGTACGGCCGGATCTTCGACAGACGACCGCCTTGTCGTCCGTTCTCCGATTCGATCACGGTCAGTTGCGTTGGAAGCGCAGCGGTGAGTTCTTCCTTCTGCTTTAGCCTTGTTTCTTTATTCCTACTCGTTTCTAAGTTATCATAGGTTGAGAGTTTTGTGCGTTTTCTCAGATCTACATCATTCCAAGGGGAATCTGTCATCGAGGTTCACGTATATCGATCTCCTAGTATTGAGGTAGGTGGTTTGTGCCTTTCTGTTGAAAGTTAATAAATATTATGTGCAAATTCCACCAATACTCGTGAACAGGGTATTGCGTGTTGCCTGATTTGCCCTTGTTGCTTGCCTTCTTTTCTTGTTGCTTTAGTAGAGGTTATTTCTTGTGATTAGAGTATTTTGTTTGTGCTCAGATTGCTTTTCCATGCTTGTTCTGCCTGTTTGACGTTTTTTCCAGTTTTCATTCCTAGTCGTAGGATAGTGGAAATGTTGTTTTTATTATTGTTGTTGATCCTTAGTTGATATCCAAGTAGTTCTTGAGGTTTACTTGGACGATATACACGTGCCTAGAATGCTTAGTTATACTCAGTACTGTGAGAACCTAGATTAGTAGACCAAAGAGAGAATTGACGGAAGAGCTTCTCCAGAGTGTCTTTTAATTACGATACGCGGGTTGTAGGGGGAATTGACATTGAGTGCTTCCCCAGAGAGCCATTAGCACGACGCGTGCCATAGGGGGAATTGATGTTGAGTGCTTCCCCAGAGAGCCTTTAGCACGATACGAGACTACAGGGGGAATTGACGGTGAGTGCTTCCCCAGAGATTCTTCTTAATTATGTAACTGAACCAGAGGGGTGAGATTGTGTGTGCCACCTAGAGGGTTGCTAGTATTTATAGGTTGAACCATAGGGGTTAGGATGTGAGAGCTACCCAGAGGGTTACCTTTTTCCTTTGTTACTGGTTGTTTACTTGTGCACTTCTTTTGTTAGAACTATGGATTGTAGCTGCTTGTGCTTTTCTGTTTACTGCTTCTTGTTTTATTACTGCCATGTATTCATTGACTATTAGGCACAAATCTTTGGGTGATTGCCTACTAGGATTGTATCTCACACCCTGTTTTGGCCATGCTTTTGGGCCCAAGCAGACTATGTTGTTGCTGGTATAGATAAGGGCAAGCGTCCTTATACTTCAGGATCTTGATTTCACCAGGAGCTGGGGAGCATGGGACCGAGCCGTAGCTCGTGATGCTGAGGAGCTTATTTTGTTTTTCTTTTGCACTTGGTTTTAGTTGTATTCTAGCATGTTGTTGTGTTTTCTTCTTTCCATAGATACTTGTACCTATTACATTATTGTCATCTTTGCTATGTATCTACATTGCTTCCACAGTTTGGTTTCTTTTGTTATGCTTGTTGTTTACTGCTTCCGTTGTTTATTGTTGTTTTCTTACCTTGTATACCTTACCAAATGAGGGCATAGTTTCCCCACCAACTCACCAAGTCCCTCGCTGCTAGTCGGCAGCCTCTGGCATTTGGGGAAACGCGCTTGAGGTCATGTGGCGAACCGGGTACGGGGCACCAGTGGAGGGGATCCAGACTCGGGACGTTACAAAGTGGTATTAGAGGCGGTTATTTTCTCTTGCTTTACTGTTTGGAGACTTTAGTCAGGGATAGGACGGATTCAGTACTTGGTATTAAGTTGTACTTGGGAGTAGTTAACCCGTGTACAGGGAAAGGTCATACTACCTCGTTAATTGCAGTTTGCTGGTTTTGAGTTTTATGGTTGATATGTTTTCACCTAGAGTGATTCACATGACTTGTGCGGTTATTGTTTTGACATTTCGGTTCTATTTCTGTTGTAACCCGATGAGATGAGGTTATGCCATCTCATGCATCATATAGGCACTTATAGAAATCACATGTCATGCATTCTTTCCATGCCATCTAGGGTGCATTAGCGATTGCATGTTGTTGTGATAGGCTCGGTGTAGTTTTTGCATGCTGTTGTGATAGATGCTTGATAGGTTCTCTACTGTGATGTTAGAAAAAACTGGTTGTTTTGTTCTTTTCTTAAAAAGTGAATGCCAAATTTTGGTTCTTGAGGTGTTATGGGCCCTCACGGATCAGAATCTGGCACCTTTTCCCTTGTTTTAGTGATTCTGGAATTCTGCGCAGTTTCTGAGGTACTGCCCAGAAAAACCCAGAATACACGGCGTGTACTTTTAGATACATGCCGTGTAGTTTCAGGCCATGTAGTTTCAGGCCGTGTCACTGACCGTGTGAGCAGAACATGGTGTCGTGGGAGTAACTTCGGAAACACTTCGTGTACCATTGGTACAAGCCATGTGAGTTCAGAGCCGTGTACCCAGCCGTGTCACTAACAACACAGGACGGGGAAGCTCGGGTAGAACACGTCGTGTCCATAGAGAACACGTCGTGTAGTCTTGTCTAGGTACCCAACCGTGTCACGAACAACACGGGCCGGTGTTACCTTCTTTTCCACACGCCGTGTTTATTCGAAACACGTCGTGTAGTCTTGCCCAGGTACCCGGCCGTGTCACGAACAACACGGGACGGTTTCGCCTTTGCCTATGCACGTCATGCTTGTTCGGATCACGTCGTGTAAGGACCAGCCGTGTAGATGGTTGTGCACTCAACAACACGGACCGCCGAAGCCTTGTCTAGTGCACGCCGTGTTTGTTTCAAACACGCCGTGTAGTCTCGGGTTGAGTCAGACCATGTGGGTTGGCCGTGTTAGGAGACTCGAGCAGGGGAATAGTTTCAAGTACACATCGTGTGGGGTGGTCAACACTCCGTGTAGTTTGTAGTGTACATGACTTGTAGGGCAGGGGTACACGCCCATGTCAGTGGCTTAAGAAGACATGCCGTGTGGTCATGTTTTGCAATCTTGTGTGTTTTTCTTCCCTTGTTCCCGTTTTGTACTCTTGTGTTCCCTGTCCTTGTTTCCTGATCTAAGGTGTGCTTTTGATCTTTCAGAGTTATGACTCCGAGACGTCCTCCGGTCGTACGTCTGTCGTCAGGCAGTGATCAGACGTTGGATATGGCTGATCAGGGACTTCCTGTCGATCCCCCAGCTGAGCCAGCCTTGGCACCGTTTGTTGTACTAGTTGTAGGCGCTGATGCGTAGTTCAGGGAAGGTTTCATGAGGATGATACAGGTCTTCCAAGGAGCACCGCCTCCTGCCTCGTCTATGTTAGAATTGACACGGGTCTTTCAGCAGCAGCATCCTCCCACGTTCTCGGGGGAGGGAGGACCTCAGGCTGCAGAGTCATGGCTGGAATCCATGCTGACTATATTCGAGCATCTGGAGACGCCTCTAGAGAGGCGGGTCAAGCTCGCCACCTACATGCTCCGAGACTCCGCTAAGAGGTGGTGGGACGTGATCTCACAGGCGGGTCAGCAGCAGACTATGACTTGGGAGGAGTTCCAGCGCGTGTTCTACGACTACTTCTACCCGGAGACCCTGAGGGCCGATCGAGCCCGGGAGTTCATGAGATTAGAGCAGGGTACTCTATCTGTCATGAAGTATTCCTCTCGTTTCACTGAGCTGCAGCGTTTTACACCCCTCCAGGATGGGAGTGGGGTGTTCTTAGAGAGGAAGTTTGAGGATGGACTCAGGCGGGAGATCCGCTCGCAGGTGAACATATTCCAGCTGACTTCCATTACTTCCATCGTCAACCAGGCACTGATTGCGGAGCGCAATCTGAGAGACTCGGGAGCTGCGATCCAGGGCGGTTCTGCTTCCAGAGCTAGCTTTCCTTCAGATGACAGTAAGAAGCGTTGTAGGGAACCTACGCGCGGTGATTCGAGAAAACGAGACGCATCATCAGGCAGTCAGGTGACATGCTACCAGTGTGGCCGGACAGGGCACACAAGGCCGCAGTGCCATAGGGACCCAGTGGAGTGCTGATCTTGCAGCAATATGGGTCACCTTCAGCATTTCTGCCAGGTTTTCTCACCAGCAGCAGGTGATCGGGGTTCTTCCATGACTCCTCGTTCAGGAGTAGCAGCACCAGTTTCTCACCAGTCGGGGAACTGGAGTTCTTCTTGTCGTTCGGGCCGAGGTGGAGGTCGAGTCTGTGGTGTTCATCCACCAGTCCCTCAGCACTAGCAGGGAGGTTCATCTCAAAGTGGTCAGTCAGGGGCGCAGGGCCGCGGTGCAGGCCAATCTTTCACCGTGGAGCAGACTTATCATGAGCAAGATTTCGGGCCTTCTACTATTAGAGGTACAATTTTAGTAGCCTCAGTTTTATCTTCATCCCTTTTCAATATTGGTGCTACGCATAGCTTTATCTCTATTGCGGTTGTGGAGAGACTTGGACTCTGCGTCTTTTCTTCTGCCGACTCGTTGACACTAGACACACCTTTGGGAATGAGGACATCTAGTGTACGCTAGTGTAGAGAGTGCCCTCTCGAGGTTGCATGGTATCGCTTCTTATGGGATCTCTATGTCCTAGAGATGACAGGATATGATGTCATCCTTGGCATGGATTGGTTGATTCCCTTTCAGGCAGTCGTCGACTATTATCGCCACAGAGTCAGTTTCATTTCACCTGAGGGTGAATCTTTTCTTCATAGAGGCGAATGGGATGTTTGGGCGAGTCGGGCAGGACTCGAGCATCTTGGGCTAGGAGGGGTGACAGCCCAGATTTCTAGTCTCTATCTGGATGATTAGGGGACTCCATAGTTAGACTTTCCTCTAGTGTTGGATCGCTTTAGGGATGTCTTCCCATAAGACTTTTCAGGTTTGCCTCCAGAGCGTGAGGTAGACTTCTCTATTGAGCTCATGCCAGGAGTAGCACCGGTGTCCATTCCTCCCTATAGGATGGCCACACCTGAGTTGAAGGAGCTCAAGAAGCAGTTGGAGGAGCTACAGGATAAGGGTTTCATCTGACCCAGTACTTCTCCTTGGGGTTCGCCTGTTCTGTTTGCAAATAAGGCAGACGGTACCCTTCGGCTTTGTGTGTATTATCGGAAGCTGAACCAGTTTATGGTTAAGAACCGATATCCCTTGTCATGGATTGATGAAATTTTCGATCATCTTTGAGGAGCCCGGGTGTTCTCAAAGATCTAATTGAGGTCCGGTTATCATCAGTTGCGCGTTAGACCATCAGATATACCTCTGACAGCATTCAGGAGCAGGTATGGTCTATACGAGTATACAGTCATGTCATTCGGTCTCACGAATGCGCCTGTAGTTTTCATGGCACTGATGAACCAAGTCTTCCATCCTTACTTGGACTCTTTCACCGTGGTATTCGTGGACGATATCTTGGTGTACTCTCACACTCGACACGACCATGCCATGCATCTTGATATCGTTCTGAGTACACTGAGAGAACATCGGATTTATGCTAAACTCTCGAAGTTCCACTTCTGTATGGATCAGATTCACTTCTTGGGTCACGTTATTTCAGAGGTAGGAGTATCAGTGGACCCAGAGAAAGTGAGCGTTATAGTTTCCTGGGAGAAGCCGAAGAACGTCTTTGAGGTATGGAGTTTCCTAGGGCTGGATGGATACTACAGATGCTTCATTCAGGACTTTTCTCATCTAGCAGCACCTTTGACAGGTCTGACTAAGAAGGGGGTGAAGTTCTTATGGTCAAATTCTTGTGAGTCAGCCTTTTAGGAGCTAAATGGGAGGTTGACGTCAGCACCGATACTAGTCTTGCCAGATCCAGGAAAGAGCTACACTGTTTACTGTGATGCTTCGAGTATCGGGCTGGGAGTTATGCTTATGCAGGGAGATGGAGTCGTTGCATATGGGTCTCGGCAATTGAGGCCACATGAGAGGAACTATCCTACGCACGATTTGGAGTTAGCTGTCGTTGTTCATGCCTTGCGCTTTTGGAGACACTATCTTCTGGGAGAGCACTTTGTGGTCTTCACTGACCACAAGAGTCTTAAGTATATCTTCACTCAGCATGATCTGAATCTGAGGCAGCGTAGGTGGGTTGAGTATCCATAGTATTTTGATTTCGAGCTTGCCTATACGCCAGGAAAGGGAAACATCGTGCCTGATGCGTTGAGCAGGAGAACTCAGATTCAGGCAGTTCAGGAGGCCAGTAGTGAGTGGTAGCTGATGTCTCTATTCTCCGAGATGCATCTGGAGGTGCACGACAAACGGGGACAGACTTTTCTATCTTCTATAGCAGTTACCTCCATGTTACTTGATCGGGTACGGATGAGGCAGCTATCAGACTCAGAAGGCTTAGTCCTGCGGGAGAGTGTGTCAGGAGAGGACCCTCTTCCTGGATGGACAGTGGGCGAGGATGAGATCTTGCGTTTCCAAGGACGCGTATGGGTGCCAGAAGACATACGCGAGGAGCTGATGTAGGATTTCCATTCCTCTGTTTGGGCAGTTCATCCTGGAGTCACCAAGATGTATCAGGATCTTCATCGCCAGTACTGGTGGCCAGGTATGAAGAAGGATGTCGCTGGTTTTTTCATGAGATGTTCTACTTGTCAGCAGGTGAAAGCGGAGCATCAGCGACCAACGGGGCTTTTACAGCAGTTACCCATTCCGGAGTGGAAGTGGAATGATGTCGCAATGGACTTCGTGACTGGGTTGCCGAGGACGCCTTGAGGGAACGATACTGTTTGGGTTGTCGTCGATAGGCTTACAAAGGTTGCTTACTTCTTGCCGATCAAGGAGACCTTCAGTGTCAATGATTTGGGATGACTTTACATCAGAGAGATTGTGTGTCTGCATGGAGTTCCACGCTCTATTATTTCAGATAGAGATGCGTGCTTTACCTCTCGGTTCTGGTAGGGACTTCAGAAGGCCTTGGGTGCACAGGTACTTTTGAGTACAGCATATCATCCCCAGACTGATGGTTAGTCCGAGTGCACGATCCAGGTGCTTGAGGATATGCTCCGAGCTTGCATCCTTGACTTTGGCGGTTCTTGGGAGAATCATATTCCTCTGGTGGAGTTCGCCTAAAATAACAATTTCCAGGCGACCATTCAGATGGCGCCATACAAGGCTTTGTACGGTAGGCCATGTTGATCACCCTTATGCTGGCTGGAGGCGGAAGAGGCAGCTTTGCTGGGACCTCATCTTGTTTAAGAGACTTCAGAGCAGATAGAGATGATTCGGAAGAGGATGGCTACAGCGCAGTCTTGACAGAAGTCTTATGCTGATCAGCGGAGACGACCTCTGGAGTTCGAGGCCAGTGATCAGGTCTTCCTCCGTGTCGCACCGAGGTTGGGACACAAAAGGATTCAGAGACAGGGTAAGCTTTCACCGTGGTACTTCGGGCCGTTTGAGGTCTTGGAGAGAGTGGGGTCGGTCGCCTATCGGTTGCAGCTACCTCAGAGGTATCGGGCCATGCACGACGCCTTTCACGTCTCTCGACTCTGATGCTGCTTTTCAGACACATCCCACGTCTTTCATCCTGAGGAAGTCGAGCTTGAAGCGGATGCATCGTTCGAGGAGCATCCTATCCGGATTTTCGATCGTAGTACGAAGGCTCTCCACGGGCGGTCTGTTCCTCTGGTACGGGTGTGATGGCAGCACGGACGAGTACAGGATGAGACCTTGGAGAGGGAGGCCGATGTACGATCATAGTGGCTGGAGCTGTTCGGGGTTTCTCCTTCTCCACCTCGTTAGGGAAATTTTGGGACGAATTTCTTTAAGGGGGGAAGTTTGTAAGAACCCGGATCTCTTTTTAGGTATGTTTTTCCTTTTTTCTGGAGTTTTTGAGAAAAATGAATTTTCTGGAAATTTCAGATGTACACGCCGTGTACTTTTTGAGTACACGCCGTGTACTCTTTCCCAGCTCGAAGCCGTGTGTTGGTCGTGTCCGGGCCACACACACGGTGTGTAAGGCTGAGGTGGAGGCCGGTTATTTCGGAGTATGGAAAAATTAGAAGTACACGCCGTGTACTCTAAAATTACACGTCGTCTACTTTCTTTTTTTTCATGAAACGGACTAGGGTCGCGTCTAACCCTCATATTCACCTTCTTCTCCAGTTTTCGGCCGTCCGAAGTGACCCGTACGGTCGGATATTCGACGGATGACCGCCTCACCGTCCGTTCTCCGATTCGAGCATGGTCAGTTGCGTTGGAAGCACAGCGGTGAGTTCTTCCTTCTACTTTAGTCTTGTTTATTGATTCCTCCTCGTTTCCAAGTTATCGTAGGTTGATCGTTTTGTGCGTTTTCTCAGATCTAAATCATTCCAAGGGGAATATGTTGTCGAGGTTCACGTATATCGATCTCCTAGGATTGAGGTAGGTGGTTTGTGCCTTTCCGTTGAAAGTTAATAAATATTATGTGCAAATTCCACCAATACCCGTGAACGGGGTATTGCGTGTTGCCTGATTTTCCCTTTTTGCTTTCCTTCTTTGCTTGATTTCCTTAGTAGAGGTTATTTCTTGTGATTAGAGTATTTTTTTTGTGCTCGGATTGCTTTTCCATGCTTGTTCTTCCTGTTTGGCGTTTTTTCCAATTACCATGCCTAGTTGTAGGATAGTGGAACTGTTGTTTTTATTATTATTGTTGAGACTTAGTTGATAGACAAGTAGTTCTTGAGGTTTACTTGGATGATATACACACACCGAGCATGTTTAGTTATACTTAGGACTGTGAGAACCTATAGTAGTAGACCAAAGGTAGAATTGACGGAAGGGCTTCTACAGAGTGTCTTTTAATTATGATACGCGGGCTGTAGGGGGAATTGACGTTGAGTGCTTCCCCAGAGAGCCATTACCATGATTCGGACCATATGGGGAATTTACGTTGAGTGCTTCCCCAGAGATCCTTTAGCACGATACGAGACTACAGGGGGAATTGACGGTGAGTGCTTCCCCAGAGAGTCTGCTTAATTACGTAACTGAACCAGAGGGGTGAGACTGTGCGTGCAACCTAGAGGGTTGCTAGTATTTACAGTTTGAACCATAGGGGTTAGGCTTTGAGATCTACCCAGAGGTTTACCTTTTTCCTTTGTTACTGGTTGTTTACTTGTGCACTTCTTTTGTTAGAACTGTGGATTGTAGCTGCTTGTGCTTTTCTGTTTACTGATTCTTGTTTTATTACTGTCATGTATTCATTGACTGTTAGGCAAAAATCTTTGGGTGATTTCCTACTAGGATTATATCTCACGCCCTGTTTGGGCCATGCTTTTGGGCCCAAGCAGACTATGTTGCTGCGGGTATAGATAAGGGCAAGCGTCCTTCTACTTCAGGATCTTGATTACACCAGGAGTAGGGGAGCATGGGACCGAGCCGTGGCTCGTGATGCTGAGGAGATTATTTTGTTTTTCTTTTGCACTTGGTTTCAGTAGTATTCCAGCATGTTGTTGTGTTTGATTCTTTCCATAGATACTTATACCTGTTGCATTATTGTCATCATTGCTATGTATCTACATTGCTTCCGCAGTTTGGTTTCTTTTGTTATGCATGTTGTTTACTGCTTCCGCTATTTATTGTTGTTTTCTTACCTTGTATACCTTACCAAATGAGGGCATAGTTTCCCCACCGACTCACCAAGGCCCTCGCTACTAGTCGGAAGCCTCTGGCGTTTGGGGAAACGCACTTGAGGTCATGTGGCGAACTGGGTACGGGGCACCAGTGGAGGGGCTCCGGACTCAGGACGTTACAACTTATAACCCAAAAGGCATTGATTAGACATGCTACTTGAAATCCACAAGGCATCGATTAAACAAGCTACTCATAATCCACAAGGAATCAAGTTTCAGAATGTTCCTCAGAATCCTTAAGGCAACAAATTATATGTAACCATAAGGCTATCATGTTTATACTACGATGGTCACTTGTCATGTTTACTAAGCACCAAACCTCTAAAGTCAAGATAATACACAAGAAGGTAAAGCATGATAAATATATATAAAAATACATCATGAGAAATATGGTAGCATCACAAACATCATGTGAATCAATATCAAACTTGGAAATGAGCTACTCTAATAAAAATCATGGGTCAATGATCATATATGGGTAATACAGCAATGTACACGCCCACAAAAAATCACCATTAATGGAGAAAAAAACATGCTAACATGAGAATCAAATCATGGAGACAAGTGTATAATAGAGCCCCAAATGGTAAGGAAATTCCTACCTCAAGTTTATCAACATCAATGTCAAGGTTCACCAATGAATCATCACCTAAATCACATCTACATATTCATCAACTCGAACAAATCATCAAGGATTCCTAAAACAAATTATATTATTATATTTCCAAAAGAAATAAAACATCACATATTATAATATTTTCTCTCTCTAAGATAATTATAAATTATTTTTTTAATTTGTGGCATGATCTAACCTTTCTTCCTTAGATAAAATCATAATTTACATACGATAAAAAAAATATCTATGGAATAATCCAGGATAAACTTGAGATAATAACTCTATCATTATTGATAATTTTTATATTATTCTCATTTAATAATTCTTTATCCTTAATTCCATAAGATTATGAAGAACTAGATTTTCAATTTTTATAAAAAGGATACCTGGAAAAATATCCCCTAGAGAAAATCTTTTCTCAAGAATATAGGAGAGATATAATTTAGTCGCGCCTAGAAAATTAGAAGAAGAACCCATTTATATCAAGAGGAATTCATAAATCTTGTGAAAAGGATTTTTTGGGGAGCCTACACTCAAAAGGATCTCCAAAAATAGATTTTGTAATGGTTCTGCTATTTTAGAAGAAGGCATTCTGTGTATAGAGTCATAGTATTAAAAATCACAAATTAAATTAACAATTTAATTTGTCTTTTAATTGTTTATTAATTAAATATAATTTAAATTATTCCATAATATGATTCATGAACCTTAATAAAGTAATATAATTTATTTCCATAATTTTAGGCTTTTAAAATAGTCAAAAATGTGTTATATGTTTGAACTAGGAAGAAGGAGAGGGAAAAGGTGGTTTTAAAACCATTTTTTCCAAAAAAGGGTGCTACATAAGGGTAAAGAGTTTTACCCTTATACAGGTCATCTACTTATACCTACCCTTATGAAACCTTTAGAAACCAATATCTATACTTATATATATTATGTTTACCCTTATGTATCCCCTAAGTACCCTTACACAACTCCAAAGTTACCCTTACGCAGCACATAGGGATTCCATATTACCCTTATGCAGTGCCAAGGTACCCCTACACAGCCTATATAAAAAGGTATCTACCCTTACATAGCCTTTTTAAAATATGATTTACCCTTACACAAATCATAGGTTCTGCATAATGGTGAGAATTTAGTTGAAATTTTTTAATTTTTCACAAAAGAGGCTTGTAAAATATAAAGAAAATTAGATTTTTAGAACATTTTAAGATTTATAATGTCACATTAAATTTTTTAAGATATACATATTTTCTATATTTGGAGTTTCAAATTTTTTTATTAGTGATTAGGGGAAAAATTTTGATAATCGTCTTTTGAGAAGTGTGTTCAAAAAAATATGGGATTCATTATAAAAAAAGTACCTCATATCACCCACAAACAAGTGGAAAAGTGGAAATTTTAAATAGGGATATAAATTGGATTCCTGAAAAGACTGTAAATTCAAACATGATGGATTGGTCAAGAAAACTAGAAGATAAATTATAGGCATACTGAATATTCTATAAGACACTGTTGGGGATGTCTCCTGTCACACCCAGTTTTTTTGTCTTTGTATTGATCCGGTCTATTGGAAATACCGATACTTTTCATGGGTATTTGGTGAGATTAATCTTGAGTTTTGAAGTTTAATATATTTCTAAACACCCTAATTTGGGATCCCAATTGTTTGTTTAGGAGTTTTTGAAGAAAGAGTGGTTACTTCAGGATTTGGGCCAACCGTGAGCCCATTTCCAGTTTTAAAAACCGAATTTGTTTCTTTTATAACTCTTTTTTTCATCCTTTTTCACCTATTAAACTTACCACTTGTCCTATAATGATATATTAAAACATCCTTATCCTTTTGGACCCCATATAAATTCATAATAATGGTGAATTGGGGTTACTTATTTTGGTATTAGGTCAGACCATGGGCCCATTTCCTGTTTTTTTTAAAATAATTCGTTTTTTTATATATTTTTAATTTTTTAATATTTTTTGGTGATTAAAACTCCCCCTATAATCCAATAACCCTATACTCACCCTCAGAATCTATTTACCCTCTTTGAAGCTCATATGGGTCACGGATTAGGGCTAAAGTTCTCAGGATACCTCAAATCGCCCAGAATTGATAAGGTAAATAGTTTTATACATAACTCATTCAATTCGTGCAGTTTTTCAAAAAAAATATTCTTTAACTAGTTCTTCCAGACCTTAATATAATCTATATGAATTTTCATCCCATTACCTTTTCTCTAGGGGTGCATATCTAATGTAATACGAAAAGTTTTCTTGTGGAAAATGTGAGATTTCATCTCCTTTATCATCCCTCTTCTTCCACCTTTCAATTTTTCTTGGTTTTATAATATCCCCTAGTAATGATCTACCAAGGGTCCTGTTATACCATGGTTTTTGATGGATTTTATATTAATTTAGGTCTGTTCTTCATAGTTTTATGGTTTATAAACCCACGACGGGTGATTTCGGGTGTGCGTTTCCTTTACGCCAAGGATTTGAGGTAGGATGTCCCATGCAAAAACCTTTATCATTTAAGTTTCATCATTTTAATTATATTATATTCTCATTTATATGATATGTTCTACTGTGAAACTTTGTTTCTAAAGGTTTTGTTTGCAAATTTTGTTTTATGACTTATTTTGTTAAAAATATAGTTGTTTTGGTATAAATGTGCACTCCTCTTGTCTGATAAATTATTCCATGATATTTCGCACTTGGTTTATGGTATTTTGAATATGTATCAGTATCTTGAATGAAATTATGGCATGAAAGAGGTGTTTTATCCCTTTTTAAGTTCTTAACATAAATTGTTTTGTTAAAGAGTGCATGTTATGTGTTCGGTAAATTTCCCGGTTGGCTTTTATGTGTCTAGTGCAATTTAAAATAATTTTTTGGGATTTTTAAATATATTTGAAGCATGTAAGAAAATTATTTTGGGATCCTTTTATGGATTTCAAATTTGGATTTTGTTTTACAAACAATTGGTTTTTTGTTTACAACATGTTTTGGCCCGAGTTGCCGAAAAATGACACATTTCACATTCTTATAAAAATGGTTGTGTTTTGAATATGTCACCTAAGTATTTTAAGAGATTTGTGAATATGGTTTTATTCTGTAAATGGTTTTTACACACCTCATTAATAAAATTTAAATGCATAACTTTTTCAAACGTTAGTTTTGAGAAAATGTTTAAAGGCCCGTTTGGCCTTTCCTAAAAATGAATGAGTGTTTTACTTGTATATACCAAGTTGTGCAATTGGGATTGTTTTATGGTCCATGAAATGATTTTATTAAATGTTTTTAGGGATTAAAAATATGGTTTGGTATTGTTTTGATGTTTTATTATAATTGAAAGAGTGTTTTTGAATGAGTTTTATGTGAAAATCCTCAATACACTTCTTGAAATTGTTTTACGAAAATATTTAGCGGTTTGTTGATTCGTGTAAGAAATGTGAAGAAAGTTTATGGGTTGTTTGTCTTTTTATGGTTTGGGAATGTAATTTGGATGTGAAATGTGTATTTGATAATATGTCTAACTTGATTGAGCACTAAAGGGAATCCCAGGTATCTAGGTGGACGGACATGTACTAGTATGCTAGTGATTCTGTGGAGTTTGGCCCCTGTTTCACATAGAAAGTTTGATGATGACAACACTAACTAAACTATGATGATGATGATGATTGGGGACCACTAGGTTATGGGTATGTTCCCTACTAGTGGCTCGTGCACGAGAATGGATATTTATTATGGTTACTTTCACCGAGATACGAGGTACCTAGGGCTCACAACTAACTAGTGCCTAGGGGTGTTCCCATAACTTTTGCTCATTAGATCTTTTGTAGTCACCGTCGGCATACGGTGTGTTTGGTTGGTAAATTCAGTAGTGTGTGTTATTTATTTAAAAGGGTACAATCTTTAAAGCATCCCTCGTTAAGACAATTTTCATTTTGAATTTGCACCTCTTTGAAAAATTGTTACTTGCATTTTTTGGTTTATAAAACATGAAAGTTTTTTTTTCTGATAACTATTGTAACACGGAACATCATTTGAAAAACATACTTTTATATCTTTTATTTAAAACATGAAATCGATGTTTCTTTTATTTTAAATGAAGTCCATTTGGAATAGAATATCGGGCTAACCTACTGAGTTTTAATACTCACGCTTATAGTCTTCTTCTTTTTTTAGCCCTTGTGCAAGCTTCAGCTTGAGTTTGGTCACCTTGTGAAAAGTTTGATCATTGTGTTGGAGAGTGACCAGAATTGTCACATGGAGTTAGTTGGTCATCGGGATTGTTCAGTTGAGTTTTTGGTTTTGTTCTACTTTTAGTTTCTTGTACAAATAATGTTTACTTCAATTTTTATATAAATACATTTTGGGCTGTTCGTTTATTTTTTCTATTTGTTTGATTGTTTATGTATGGGAGAAATCATTCCCTTGTTTACTCTATTGATGCCCTTGGTGCTTGTCGCTATCCCGGGAGGATCGGGAACGCCTCTCGGGACTTGTCGTGAGCTGGCCTGGGTGACCGGTTCAGGGTCAACTCAGACTGGTTCGTGACAAAATGGTATCAGAGGAGGTCGGCTCTTAGCAGACCTTTCTTTTTAGAGCACCCTTGTTATTTTGGGAATGTCAAGGTAGATAGAGTAGTATTTTTTGGACTTGAGGGGTAAGTGCAAGAACAGCGTCGCGAACTCTTTCTCGTTCTAATCCTCAGATTTCCATGGGAAGTCCAATTTTATTAGTGTCCTTTGTTCTTGTTGATTGTTTGGTGTTGGGATATGACAAGGGGAGTCTGACTAATGGCCTCCGTGAGATCGTAGGGCCTGGAAATCCATGAGGAGATGTAGAATGGTCCTAATAATTCTCTTTGTGTTTGTGTTGTGTTTGAAATATGGCTGCCAACCATATGGTCAAGTAACCCACCGACACTAGTTATCTTTTTTTTTTGGTCTCTTGAATCTTTCTTTAATTCTTGATTTTTTTCTTTAAAATCCTTGTGTGATAATTGTGGAAATGGGTTTTAAAGTAAAGATTAGATTTTGAAAAGTGAAAAGGGGGTTTTAAAAAATTAAATATAAGAATGGTTTTCGAAGGTTGTGTTTTGTGAAAAAAAATGGAGGTAAGTGGAAATGATTTAACAGGATTGGATTATCCATAATCTAAACTTGTGGTTTGTTGTAATAAATTGTTTTGAAATTGTGAATCATTTTAAGGTGATTCTGGATCTTTGTTTTAAAAGGGGTATCTTCGGATGTTAAAAAGTTTTTGAATGGGATAAATTAGTTTTGGAAATTGTTTTTGATCGATCGGTGTTTTCCTAGAAAGGGTATTGGTCTCAATGGAACTCGGATTATGAAAATATACCTTGATGAATTTTTTTTAAAAATGGGAAGGGGTTGTTTGGAGTGGATTTTTTATTTTAAAAGTTGTTAAAATGAAAAGGGTTAGGTTTTTTAGAAAATGGTTCTTAATGAATTGTGTTTTTTTTTGTGAAATATGAAAAGGGTTTTTGACTTGGTGGTTGGTGTTCCTTTTTAAGGTAAATGATTTTTGGAATTATGTTGTTTTGTTTTAGCCTTTGGTGCTTTCATGGGTGCTCACATGCATGGTTTTATTGATATCTGGAAGGATGGACTATATGGCATGGTGGTTGGGTGCCTGGGGTGGCATGGAAATGTGCATGTGGGTGAGACTTGATGAAACACCATTGGTGAATGTGAAAACCCACCAAGTTAGTTTTTTTCTCAAAAGTGTTTTGATTTGAAAAAATTTTGGCCTTTTTTTTATAAACCAATGGTTATGTGGCTAGTTTTTTTTCTATGTCTTAGAAGAGTTGTTTATTCAATCAGATTCTTTGTGATCTAGAAGTTGTATTATTGTTGTATCTTGGGAAGAGATCTTGTTGGTGGATCGGTTTTTGAGTAATGTTTATTGGGTTCCTAAAGATGTGTTTGATGTTGTGATGTGGCCATGTATAGTTCTCCGTTGGAAATATTTCCTATTGATCAACCTAAGGATTCATTTAAAATGTTAAATATGCCTCTTTGGATGATGCCTCAACCTATTTGTTGGAATAGAGAGATATTTGGGATCAATTAAAAGTGCTTCTAGGTCATGATAATTCTTTTGGACATAGCAATTGTGTTTGGTGATGTTGATGTGTTTTGTCGTATTCCTTGTCTATTTTTCCCCTCGTTCGGAGTGAGACAAAATTTTGATATGTATCTATGAGTTTCTATTTAGATGAAGTTTATTGTTTGGTGATCAAGTGAGGTTTTTGTGAGTGGTGTGATCCTTATCACCTGACTGTGGTGCAGCAAATGATTCAAGAATCAGGGCTCCAGCCATAGGCCTCGGAGTGAAGCTTTTCACACATTCAGGAAATCACCAGAGGTGTGGAGTGATCAATTAGGATCATTCCTCCTCTGTTTTGGTAAGTTAGTTTCTATGTCAATGTTTTGTTTCCTCATTTCTTTTAATTTCCCTTTGTCGCAACAAGCGGGGTGGACTTACCCCTCACACAGTGTCTATGGTTATGCCTATATGGATGTGGGTTTTCAATCAATGTCCATGTGTGGACCATCTGTGAAAATAAGGTGCATTATTGGTGTTACCTATTCATAGGTGGAGAGTTTTGGGTAGTTTCTTTGTTTCTTTTGTGGTTTCAGTGGCCAAATTATTGGGTCCCCTTCCCTCACATCCCCGAGTGGCGGGGGTCGAGATCTGTGCTGAATGTGTTGGCCAAGTTCTTATCCCCTCCGTTCTGGAGTGGGTGGTCTATATGTTCTTGTTGTAACCCTATTAACTTGGTATATTAGGTTTTTTTAGGATTGTTTTTTTGGTATTTGTGAGTGATGCCCAATTCTAGATCATGTTGAATTCTTGTCTGTTCATTGCTAGTTGGTTTCTAATAGTGGGGAGACCCACCATGGGTCTCCTGGATTTTCATCCTAAGAACTATTCTAGTGATAGTTGTTTCTTAATGGTGGGGATTCCATTATGGAATCCCCTGGAATATTTGGTTTTTGTGAGTGCTCTTTGGTTTGGGTGATGGTTGGGTTCATTGGGAGAAGGCCCAACAATCGGGTTCTTGGCTTGGTTATGGAGGTGCTGGCTTCATCTTTCTGTTGATTCTTCGGATGTGGTTGTGAGTTGTGTTTTGTTTGGGCAAGAGTATGAAGTTGAATTTTTGGTGATTGATATTTACTTATCTTTAGAGGCTGGATTATGTTGTTAAGTAATCCTTAGGTGTTGATTTTTTTAGCTGGAAAGTGTTATGGCTTTTCGGGGGCGGAAAGCTTTAATGGTGGGGATAATTGTCACACCCGGTTTTTTTATCTTTGTATTGATCTGGTCCATTAGAAATCATGATTTTTTTAATGGGTATTTGGTGAGATGAATCTTGAGTTTTGAAGTTTCATATATTTCTAACCACCCTAATTTGGGATCCCCATTGTTTGTTTAGGAGTTTTTGAAGAAAGGGTGGTTACTTCAGGATTTGGGCCAACTGTGAGCCCATTTCCAGATTTAAAAACCGAATTTGTTTCTTTTATAACTCTTTTTTTTCATCCTTTTTCACCCATTCAACTTCCCACTTGTCCTATACTGATATATTAAAACATCCTTATCCTTTTGTACCCCATATAAATTCATAATAATGGTGAATTGGGGTTACTTATTTAGGTATTGGGCCAGACCATGGGCCCATTTCCTGTTTTTTTAAAATAAATCATTTCTTTTATATATTTTTCATTTTTTAGTCTTTTTCGGTGATTCCACATCCCCCTCTAATCCAATAACCCTATACTCACCCTCATAATTGATTTATCCTCTTTGGAGCTCATATGTGTCACGGATTAGGGCGAAAGTTCTCAGGATACATCAAATCGCCCAGAATTGATAAGGTAAATTGTTTTATACATAACTCATTCAATTCGTGATATTTTTCAAAAAAAATATTCTTTACCTGGTTTTTCCAGACCTTAAGAGACTCTCCATGAAGTTTCATCCCATTCCCTTTTCTCTAGGTGTGCAGATCTAATGGAATACAAAAAGTTTTCTTGTGGAAAAGGTGAGATTCCATCTCCTTTATCATCCCTCTTCTTCCTCCTTCCAATTTTTCTTGGATTTATAATCCCCCCTAGTCATGATCGACCAAGGGTCATGTTATAACATGGTTTTTGATGTATTTTATATTAATTTAGGTCTGGTCTTCATAGTTTTAGGGTTTATAAACCCGCAACGAGTGATTTCGGGTGTGTGTTTCCGTTAGGCCAAGGATTTGAGGTAGGATGTCCCTTGCACAAACCTTTATCATTTAATCTTCATCATTTTAATTCTATTATATCCTTATTTATATGATATGTTCTACTGTGAAACTTTGGTTCTAAAGGTTTTGTTTTCAAATTGTGTTTTATGACTTATTTTGTTAAAAATATAGTTGTTTTGGTATAAATGTGCACTCCTCTTGTTTGATAAATTATTCCATGAGATTTCGCACTTGGTTTATGGTATTTTGAATATGTATCAGTATATTGAATGAAATTATGGCATGAAAGTGGTGTTTTATCCCTTTTTAAGTGCTTAACATAAATTGTTTTATTAAAGAGTGCATGTCATGTGTTCGGTAAATTGCCCGGTTAGCTTTTATGTGTCTAGTGCAATTTAAAATAATTTTTTTGGATTTTTAAATATATTGGAAGAATGTAAGAAAATTATTTTGAGATCCTTTTATGGATTTCAAATTTGGATTTTTTTTTACAAACAATTGGTTTTTTGTTTACAACATGTTTTGGCCCGAGTTTCCGAAAAATGGCTCGTTTCACATTCTTATAAAAATGGTTGTGTTTTGAATATATCACATAAGTGTTTTAAGAGATTTATGAATATGTTTTTATTATGTAAATGGTGTTTACACACCTCCTTAATAAAATTGAAATTCATAACTTCTTCAAACATTAGTTTTGAGAAAATGTTTAAAGGCCCGTTTGGCCTTTCCTAAAAATGAAGGAGTGTTTTACTTATATATACCAAGTTATGCAATCGGGATTGTTTTATGGTCCATGAAATGATTTTATTAAATGTTTTTAGGTATTCCAAATATGTTTTGGTATTTTTCTTATGTGTGTTTATAATTCAAAGAGTGTTTTGAATGAGTTTTATGTGAAAAGCCTCAATACACTTCTTGAAATTGTTTTACAAAAATATTTAGCGGTTTGTTAATTCGTGTAAGAAATGTGAAGAAAGTGTATGGGTTGTTTGTTTTTTTATGGTTTGGGAATGGAATTTGGATGTGAATTGTGTATTTGATAATATGTGTAACTTTATTGAGCACTAAAGGGAATCCCGGGTATCTACGTGGACAGACGTGTACTAGTATGCTAGTGATTCTGTGGGGTTTGGCCCCTGTTTCACATAGAAAGTTTGACGATGACAACACTAACTAAACTATGATGATGATGATGATTGGGGACCACTAGTTTATGGGTATGTTCCCTACTAGTGGCTCATTCATGAGAACGGATATTTATTATGGTTACTTTCACCGAGATACGAGGTACCTGGGGCTCACAACTGACTAGTGCCTAGGGGTGTTCCCATGACTTGTGCTCATTGGATCTTTTGTAGTCACTGTAATCATACGGTGTGTTTGGTTGGTAAATTCAGTAGTGTTTGTTATTTATTTAAAAGTGTAAAATCTTTAAAGCAACCCTCATTAAGACAATTTTCATTTTGAAGTTGCAACTCTTTGAAAAATTGTAACTTGCATTTTTTAGTTTATAAAACATGAAAGTTTTTTTCTGATAACTATTATAACATAGAAAATCATTTGAAAAACATACTTTTATATCTTGTATTTAAAACATGAAATTTATTTTTCTTTTATTTTAAAGGAAGTGCATTGGGAATAGAATATCGGGCTAACCTACTGAGTTTTAATACTCACGCTTATAGTCTTCTTCTTTTTTTAGCCCTTGTGCAGGTTTCAGCTTGAGTTCGATCGCCTTGGGAAACGTTTGATCATTGTGTTGGAGAGTGAACAGAAGTTTCACATGGAGTTAGTTGGTCATCGGGATTGTTCAGTTGAGTTGTTGGTTTTGTTCTACTTTTAGTTTCTTGTACAAATAATGTTTACTTCAATGTTTATATAAATTCATTTTGGGCTATCCATTTATTTCCTCTATTTGTTTGATTTTTTATGTATGGGAGAAATCATTCCTTTGTGTACTCTATTTATGCCCTTGGTGCTTGTCTCCATCCCGAGAGGATCGGGAATGCCTCTCGGGACTTGTCGCGAGCTAGCCTGGGTGACCGGTTCAGGGTCGACTCGGACTGGTTCGTGACAAAATGATATCAGAGGAGGTCGTCTCTTAGCAGACCTTTCTTTTTAGAGCACCCTTATTATTTTGAGGATGTTAAGGTAGATGGAGTAGGATTTTTGGGACTTGAGGGGTAAGGGCAAGAAGAGCGTCGGGAACTCTTTCTCGTTCTAATCCTCGGGTTTCCATGGGAAGTACAGTTTTATTAGTATCTTTTGTTCTTGTTGATTGTTTGGTGTTGGGATATGACAAGGGGAGTCTGACTAATGGCCTCTATGAGCTTGCAGGGCCTGGAAAGCCATGTGGAGCTAGAGAATGGTCCTAATAAGTCTCTCTGTGTTGGTGTTGTGTTAGACATATGGCCGCCAACCATATGGTCAATTCACCCACCGACACTAGTTCCCTTTTTTTTGGGTCTCTTGAATCTTTCTTGAATTCTGAACTTTTGTCTTTAAAATCCTTTTATGAGAATTGTGGAAATGGGTTTTAAAGTAAAGATTAGATTTTGAAAAGTGAAAAGGGGGTTTTCAAAAATTAAATATAAGAATGGTTTTGGAAGGTTGTGTTTTGTGAAAAAAATGGAGGTAAGTGGAAATGATTTAACGGGATTGGATTATCCATAATCTAAACTTGTGGTTTGTTGTAATAAATTGTTTTGAAATTGTGAATCATTTTAAGGTGATTCTGGATCTTTGTTTTAAAAGGGTTATTTTTGGATGTTAAAAAGTTTTTGAATCGGATAAATTAGTTCTGGAAATTGGTTTTGATCGGTTGGTGTTTTCCTAGAAAGGGTATTGGTCTCAATGGAACTCGGATTATGAAAATATACCTTGCTGAATTTTTTAAAAAATGGGAAGGGGTCATTTAGAGTGGCTTGGTTATTTTAAAAGTTTTTAAAAATGAAAAGGGGTAGGTTTTTAAGAAAATGGTTCTTAATGAATTGTGTTATTTTTGTGAAATATGAAAAGGGTTTTTGACTTGGTGGTTGGTGTTCCTTTTGAAGGTAAATGATTTTTGGAATTATGTTGTTGTTTTTTAGCCTTTGGTGCTTTTATGGGTGCTCACATGCATGGTTTTATTTATATCTGAAAGGATGGACTATATATCATGGTGGTTGGGTGCCTGGGGTGGCATGGAAATGTGCATGTGGGTGAGACTTGATGAAACACCATTGGTGAATGTGGAAAACCACCAAGTTTGTTTGTTTTTCAAAAGTGTTTTGAGTTGAAAAAATTTTGGCCTTTTTTTATAAACCAATGGTTATGTGGCTAGTTTTTTTCTATGTCTTAGAAGAGTTGTTTATTCAGTAAGATTCTTTCTGATCTAGAAGTTGTAATATTATTGTATCTTGGTATGAGATCTTGTTGGTGGCTTAGTTTTTGAGTAATGTTCATTGGGTTCCTAAAGATGTGTTTGATGTTGTTATGTGGCCATGTATAGTTCTCCGTTGGAAATCATTCCTACTGATCAACCTAAGGATTCATTTAAAATGTTAAATTCACCTCTTTAGATGATGCCTCAACCTATTTTTTGGAATAGAGAGCTATTTGGGATCGATTAAAAGTGCTTCTAGGTCATGATAATTCTTTTGGACATAGCAGTTGTGTTCGGTGATGTTGATGTGTTTCGCCATATTCCTTGTCCATTTTTTCCCTCGTTCGGAGTGAGACAAAATTTTGATATGTATCTATGAGTTCCTATTTAGATTAAGGTTATTTTTTGGTGATCAAGTGAGGTTTTTTTGAGTGGTGTGATCCTTATCACCTGACTGCGGTGCAGAAAATGCTTCAAGAATCAGGGCTCTAGCCATAGGCCTCGGAGTGAAGATTTTCACGCAGTCAGGAAATCACCAGAGGTGTAGAGTGCTCTATTAGGATCATTATTCCTCTGTTTTGGTAAGTTAGTTTCTATTTCAATGTTTTGTTTCCTCATTTCTTTTAATTTCACTTTGTCGCAACAAGCGGGGTGGAATTACCCCTCACACAGTGTCTATGGTTATGCCTTTATGGATGTGGGTTTTCAATCAATGTCCCTGTGTGGACCATGTGTGAAAATAAGGTGCAGTATTGGTGTTACCTATTCGTAGGTGGAGAGTTTTGGGTAGTTTATTTGTTTCTTTTGTGGTTTCAGTGGCCAAATTATTGGGTCCCCTTCCCTCCCATCCCTGAGTGGTGGGGGTCCAGATCTGTGCTGAATGTGTTGGTCAAGTTCTTGTCCCCTCCGTTCTGGAGTGGGTGGTTTATATGTTCATTTTGTAACCCTATTAACTTGTTATAGTAGGTTTTTGTATGAGTTTTTTTGGGCTTTGTGAGTGAGGCCCAATTCTATCTCATGTTGAATTCTTGTCTATTCATTGCTAGTTGGTTTCTAATAGTGGGGAGACCCACCATGAGTCTCCTGGATTTTCATCCTAAGAACTGTTCTAGTGCTAGTTGTTTCTTAATGGTGGGGAGTCCATTCTGGAATCCCCTGGAATATTTGGTTTTTGTGAGTGATCTTTGGTTTGGGTGATGGTTGGGTTCATTGGGATAAGTCCCAACAATCGGGTTCTTGGCTTGGTTGTGGAGGTGTTGGCTTCATCTTTCCGTTGATTCTCCAGACGTGGTTGTGAGTTGTGTTTTGTTTGGGAAAGATTAGGAAGTTTCATTGTTGGTGATTGATATTTCCTTATCTTTAGAGGCTGGATTATGTTGTTAATGAATCCTTAGGTGTTGATTTTTTCATCCAGAAAGTGTTATGGCTTTCTGGGGGCGGAAAGCTTTAATGGTGGGGAGAATTGTCACACCCAGTTTTTTTTTGTCGTTGTATTGATCTGGTCCATTGGAAATAACGATCCTCTTCATGGGTATTTGGTGAGATTAATATTGATTTTTGAAGTTTCATATATGTCTAACCACCCTAATTTGGGATCCCCATTGTTTTTTTGGGAGTTTTTGAAGAAATGGTGGTTACTTCAGGATTTGGGCCAACCGTGAGCCCATTTCCAGTTTTAAAAACCGAATTTGTTTCTTTTATAACTCTTTTTTTCATCCTTTTTCACCCATTAAACTTTCCACTTGTCCTATACTGATATATTAAAACATCCTTATCCTTTTGGACCCCATATAAATTCATAATAATGGTGAATTGGGGTTACTTATTTAGGTATTGGGCCAGACCATGGGCCCATTTCCTATTTTTTTTAAAATAATTCATTTCTTTTATATATTTTTAATTTTTTAATATTTTTCGGTTATTCCACCTCCCCCTCTAATAAAATAACCCTATACTCACCCTCATAATCGATTTACCCTCTTTGGAGCTCATATGGATCGCGGATTAGGTCGAAAGTTCTCAGGATGCCTCAAATCTCCCAGAATTGATAAGGTAAATCATTTTATACATAACTCATTAAATTCATGCTATTTTTCAAAAAAAAAATTCTTTACCTGGTTCTTTCAGACCTCAAGAGACTCTACATGAAGTTTCATCACATTCCCTTTTCTCTATTGGTGCAGATCTAATGGAATACGAAAAGTTTTCTTGTGGAAAAGGTGAGATTCCATCTCCTTTATCATCCCTCTTCTTCCACCTTTCAATTTTTCTTGGTTTTATAATCTCCCCTAGTCATGATAGACCAAGGGTCCTGTTATACCATGGTTTTTGATGGATTTTATATTAATTTATTTCTGGTCTTCATAGTTTTAGGGTTTATAAACCCGCGACGGGTGATTTCGGGTGTGCGTTTCCGTTGCACCAAGGATTTGAGGTAGGATGTCCCTTGCACAAACCTTTATCATTTAAGTTTCATAATTTTAATTCTATTATATTATTATTTATATGATGTTTTCTACTGTGAAACTTTTGTTCTAAAGGTTTTGTTTGCAAATTATTTTTTATGACTTGTTTTGTTAAAAATATAGTTGTTTTGGTATAAATGTGTACTCCTCCTGTTTGATAAATTATTCCCTAAGATTTATCACTTGGTTTGTGTTATTTTGAATATGTCTCAGTATCTTTAATTAAATTGGTGTTTTATCCCTTTTTAAGTTCTGAACATAAATTGTTTTGTTAAAGAGTGCATGTCATGTGTTCGGTAAATTGCTCGGTTGGCTTTTATGTGTCTAGTGCAATTTAAAATAATTTTTTTGTATTTTTAAATATATTGGCAGCATGTAAGAAAATTATTTTGGGATCCTTTTATGGCTTTTAAATTTGTATTTTTTTTAAAGACAATTGGTTTTTTGTTTACAACATGTTTTGGCCCGAGTTGCCGAAAAATGGCCCGTTTCACATTCTTATAAAAATGGTTGTGTTTTGAATATTTCACCTAATTGTTTTAAGAGATTTATGAATATGGTTTTATTCTGTAAATGGTGTTTACACACATCCTTAGTAAAATTGGAATGCATAACTTCATCAAATGTTAGTTTTGAGAAAATGTTTAAAGGCCCGTTTGGCCTTTCCTAAATACGAAGGAGTGTTTTACTTGTATATACCAAGTTATGCAATTGGGATTATTTTATGGTCCATGAAATGATTTTATTAAATGTTTTTAGGGCTTCCAAATATGGTTTGGTATTGTTTTGATGTGTGTTTATAATAGAATGAGTTTTTTTGAATGAGTTTTATGTGAAAATCCTCAATACACTTCTTGAAATTGTTTTACGAAAATATTTAGCGGTTTGTTGATTCGTGTAAGAAATGTGAAGAAATTTTATGGTTTGTTTGTGTTTTTATGGTTTGGGAATGGAATTTGGATTTGAAATGTGTATTTGATAATATTTGTAACTTGATTGAGCACTAAAGGGAATCCAGGGTATCTAGGTGGACAGACGTGTACTAGTATGCTAGTGATTCTATGGAGTTTGGCCCCTGTTTCACATAGAAAGTTTGAAGATGACAAAACTAACTAAACTATGATGATGATGATGATTGGGGACCACTAGGTTATTTTTATATTCCCTACTAGTGGATCGTGCACAAGAATGGATATTTATTATGGTTACTTTCACTGAGATACGAGGTACCTGGGGCTCACAACTAACTATTGCCTAGGGGTGTTCCCATGACATTTTCTCATTGGATCTTTTGTAGTCATCGTTGGCATACGGTGTGTTTGGTTGGTAAATTCATTAGTGTGTGTTATTTATTTAAAATGGTACAATATTTAAAGCATCCCTCATTAAGACAATTTTCATTTTGAAGTTGCACCTCTTTGAAAAATTGTTACTTGCATTTTTTGGTTTATAAAACATGAAAGTTTTTTTTCTGATAACTATTATAGCATGGAACATCATTTGAAAAACATACTTTTATATATTGTATTTAAAACATGAAATTTATGTTTCTTTTATTTTAAGGAAAGTGCATTGGGAATAGAATATCGGGCTAACCTACTGAGTTTTAATACTCACGCCTATAGTCTTATTCTTTTTTTAGCCCTTGTGCAGGTTTCAACTTGAGTTCGATCGCCTTGGGAAACATTTGATCATTGTGTTGGAGAGTGACCAGAAGTGTCACATGGAGTTAGTTGGTCATCAGGATTGTTCAGTTGAGTTTTTTTTTATTCTACTTTTAGTTTCTTGTACAAATAATGTTTACTTCAATGTTTATATAAATTCATTTTGGGTTGTCCATTTATTTCTGATGTTTGTTTGATTGTTTATGTATGGGAGAAATCGTTCCCTTGTGTACTCTATTTATTCCCTTGGTGCTTGTTTCCATCCTGGGAGGATCGGGAATGCCTCTCAGGACTTGTCGTGAGCTAGCCTGGGTGACCGGTTCTGGGTCGACTCGGACTGGTTCGTGACATCTTCATTTTATTTGGTGTATGGGAAACCATTCCATATTCTGATGGATCTCACCTACAAATTGAATTCATTGATCAAGACTATTAATTTGAAGGATGATGAATATGGAAGGAATATATTATTGAATTTAGATGTTCTTGAAGAGATATGGAGGGATGCTTAATCCAATGATGCAGTTTATAAAGAAAATATGAGGAAATGGAATGACCGACACATTAGGAGGAAATAGTTGAACATAGGAGACAAGGTACTTTAATTTAATTCTTTATTTTGATTGCTTTCAAGTAAAATGAGATCAATATGGTTGGTTATGTTCGTGATCATCTGAGTATTTCCATATAGAGTTATGGAAATTAAAAACGATTGAGAGCCACCCTTCAAAGTGATTGTGCATCATTTTAAGTCATACACCAACAACTCTCATATGGGGGTTTTCCTTTCACTCCAATTTGAATAAGGAGTAAAGGTATTTTTATCTTTCAACATTAAATAAATTAATGAGTATAAGGAAACCCAAGTAAATTATCACCTTCCTTTTTTTCATTCTTAATTTTTAGTTCATCTATTATATGTCATTAGGATAATTGAGTCATACATAGAGGCTCTGAAGTGTTCTCTCCAAACTCTATACATTAGGTCATTTAAATATCTCCAAAATGGGAAATAAATAAAGAATAAAGTTTGTTGGATAATTTTAATATATTATTTTGGGTAATAGAATATAATTTTCAAAGTTAGGATGTGTTTCGGTGCAATTCATAAGACCACATCACAAAAGGTGGGGAAGCATGAAATGGAAAATTAGGCAATCGAAAAAAAAATTGATACTCCATGATGTAGTCATAATACCACACCATAAATGGGTATAGAATCAGAAA
The DNA here is from genome assembly GCA_963277665.1 of Viscum album. Lineage (NCBI taxonomy): Eukaryota > Viridiplantae > Streptophyta > Magnoliopsida > Santalales > Viscaceae > Viscum > Viscum album. The sequence goes on along the minus strand of OY728119.1, from coordinate 685,214,288 downwards.
ATAAATATATTATATATGCACCTTACACGCCGCAGTTATTGTGTCATATTGTGAGGACTCTCTTGGTGTTGACCCAAGAAACTCGACCTCTTTAGAAAATTAGAGCTTGTTGTAACATAGTTATTATACCATGCTATAGTGGAGGAGTGTGAGGAAATTAAATATCTTACATATGACTGGACACACCATAGTCTAAATGCCTCATGATACAAATCCCTAATGAAAATAGAAAATTCAATATTTAGTCTTGTTGGAAATTTTGGCACCTCATAGCTAATATACCGCACCACAAGGAGAAATCTTGAGGGAAATTATGTGACAAATTACACCACACCAATGAAGTTTGTGGTCTATGATCCATCATGGTTGAATTTTCCCAATACATGAGATTAGAAATTTTAAATGTGTCAAACTGATACCTACACTTCTTCAGAACTCTAGAAAATCAGCTCCCCAACTTCTCAAGTCCCCTCCTTCAGACTCGATTCACCCTATTAAGAACTCCAAAACCTCCATTTACTAACTTGTTTCCCTTATAAAGTAGTTCTCATACATTAACACATACCATATCCCAAAATAACACCCAAAACCTATATTTTCCCTTCAATTATCACCACTAACCCAAAATCCACCAAAAAACCATTAAAATCACCTGGTCTATTATTCCCCACCATTTCCCATTCTCTACCATCGTTTTTTAAAGAAGTACACCACTCCATCCACTTAATTAGACTCTTATTACTCACCCTCAATCCAATGTACTCCTCATAAATCCAAAAAACCTCCAAAACCCAAAACCCTTACCAAAAATAAATTCACACTTAAACACAAAACCCCATAAAAATCTAAATCCATACCATCAAAAGAACCAACTTATTATCAAAAGATAAATCCTTCCCCACCACAAAAACCTACACCTAAACCAATGATCTATTCATCACCCTTATCATCCTCTTACCCTACCTAAATTTATTATCAATCCTCTAATTTTTATCAAATTCACCATCACAAATTCCTTTGCTTCATCGAAAACACGCACTAATTTAAATTGGAAAATTTACAAAAAAAAATCATCAAGACCAACAAAACCTTGGACATGAAGGTGATTAGGAAAAAAATTAGAGACTATTGTTATAGAGTCCCTTACATAAATGAATTTGGAAAACATTATTTATGTATAGTAAAAATCTTATGGGTAGCTAAGACATGAGTTTTTGACCACTTTGGAGCTTGGTATTGAGGATATCACTTATCGATTAGGCAACAAGTAGTAGCGGATGAATTTAGCTAATTTTAGAGTGGGAATAAGGGTTTAGGATGTTGATTTTTTATAAAATTGGTCTTATTTAGATTTGCAACTTGAGCCTTGTTGGGATTATTTGAAAGAGAAATATAATTATTTGGTATTAGACCCCCCATAGTAAGGCATGATACTAGGAGGATCAAGAGCACTCATCTCAAGATGACCCTTATTAGGATCATTCACAAGGATATCAACAATTACTGTCTAGAAAATATTGATTCACAGGATTATGTTAACTAATTGGATGTCTTGATTCTATTTTTAAAGTAGAATGCAAAGAAATTAAACATGGCATGCCAATTTTCCCTTTACATTAAGGGGAAATAAAAAAGTAAAAGGGAATGATTGTGGGTGGTAGTTTTGTCTCCCATTTGGTGGAGAATTTTTATGTTTTCATTTCATCCCAACCACTTTATCTATTGGAAATATAGAGTTGATTGATCTACATTTACTAGAAAACATGGGATTTTTGTGATTCAGCACTGTATATGTGAGGTAATGGGAATCCCATTCAAGGTACTATATGTACCACCACATCTATCATCACTCATGCCTCTTTTATCTCTGAGAAGATCATTTTTAGTGCCATATGAGTTTACATTTCATAGGACTCCTCATCATACATCACCTTAGGATACTTGGTATTCTTAAGCTAATCTCATCCACTACTTCTAATTAGAGTTATATTTCCGGTGGATTGGTAGACAGAAGATGCTAGATGAACCACTAGAGGCCCTATTCATAGAACTCATGACTCACCAAACAACCTCCCTCTCACTCAGGTTGATTCCACTAACCTAATAGATTGAACACACTCTCATAACCATTGATACATCTGCACACCCAGTAGCACATACCACTATGACCCTGGAAACTGTTACTGGTGTCAGGCATATTCTAGGTATGACCCCTGATTTGGCCCCCACTTTACTAGAGTTATAAACTACTATTACCCATCCCTCCACACCAATTTTTCCCTCATTATGGGGTGCTCATGAGTTTATTTATCATATTGATGCCCTGGTTGATGTCGCATTGATTCCACAATCATATTCCACCTTGGCTTCCAAACCATTGATCCTGAGAGAGTATGAGAAGGCCACTAGGGAGATTCGTGATCACATTGATGAGTCTTAGGACATCCACCTCCCCCATTTACGTATTTCTAGGTTAACTGTAATGCCCTAATATTTTAAGAGGAACATCATCTTTGATAGAATATATGACATGCAACATAAATTTTAGAAGATAATGTAACACCCTAAGACTTTACAATATATTTATTTTTAAATAAATTCAATCTCTTAAATATATTGTGATGCATGAAACACTAGGTTTAAATAAAACATGATACTCTATTAAAATATTATTATCTAAAGCATGACCATTATAACCTACCCATTAAGTTGGAAGATATAAATAAGACTAAGTAAATTATAAAAATTATATGGTTTATACATATATAATATAAATTCAATGTTTATATATTTATTATAAATAAAATAATAATCATTTGAAATAAAAAAAAAGAAATGTTTTCTGAAAACTTTATTTTTCTAAAAGATGCTTTAGTCGCACCTTGCGCACATGATTTGAAATTAATTTTTTTCTAATTTTAGAAAATTGATTTGATAAAATAAAATTAATTTTTTAAATATAAATTTCAAAATTATATTTGGGTGATTTTTTTAGAATTTTCAAAAATATTAATTTTTTTGATGAATAGCGAAAAATACTGATTTTTATTGAAAATTATCTTTTTATTTAAATCATTTACAAGGCTGAATTATATTTTAAATTATTTTTAAAGTAACATTAGTTAAATTTTATTACAATTTTACTAATTTATTTAATTTTAATTAATTTCATAATTAATTCTCATATAAAAACGTTTTAAAGTTTTGAAAGTTTTTCATTGGAAAAACCGTTTTTTCAACGAGTCTATGAGTATAATTTTAAATTTAATTCTTCCACTTATGTGGATTTAATTTATAAAAATTGATCACATATATGTAATAATCATAATTTTTATTATCTAGTAAACTCAGATTAATTTTTTACAATGATAAATAGTGAAAATAGTAAAAATTAATTATTGTGATTAAGGTAAAAATGGGTTTACCAGGGGTTAAACTAAGAAAATAAGTGTTAAAAATAATCTAAAACTTGTCCAAAAACAATTTTATGATCATATTTAGACCTTATAACCTATAAGGTTCTATAATGACTCATTTTCTATGCTTTTGGAATGATAAAAACATGGTTATAACTTTATCTTTTCAAATATTTCATGTGTGTCCTCTCCCCTACTTATAAAAAGCCACACCCTCTCCTCCCCTATTCAAATTTTCAAAACCATTTGGTTCAAAAAATACCTATAAAAATATTTTACTTAATTAACTCCCCACATCCTAGAGGCTTTATTTTTATTATTAATTTCTCCTAATAAGACTTTAGATATAAACCTAAAGAGACTCTCCAAAGAAGAGGTAAAATTCTTAAACATGGGTATTTGTTTTATTTCTTCTCTCACATCTTTCAAATAATATTCAACTATGATAATATAATAAAAAAAATTATACCCTATATACTAATATTTTATTATTTTAATTTCATAACCTATATTCATCTCTAATTCCATCAAATGGGAAATGAAATAGTTGAACATGTGTACGACGACCTATCGTCGTACGAACCAATGTAATTCGTTTTCCACCACCACCTTTCAAGGATGGATATAATGATGGATTTAACTTTTTTATATGGTATTTATGGAATTATTATACTTATTTAATTATTATATCACATATAACTTCTTACTTTCCATTCCATATGGGATGCGATAATGTCGCTCGTGTGTACGGTGGACTACTGCCTCACGAAGCGATGTGATTCATTTTTTGCTTACGCTTTATATGGAAGGAAGTAAGGATAAAATTAATGAATATATGTAATATTTATGAAATAACCATACTTATTTAAATAAAATATCACATCTAATTTCCTATCTTCTCATCCATTGGAAAACAATAACACTACTTGTGCGTACATGTGGACTAATGCCTCCATGTGGCGATATGAAACGTTTTTATTTTTATTTTTAGGTGGATGTTTATAAGGATGTATTTGATTAATATAAATGATATATATTAAATTATTATTATTATTTAATATTTAATAAATATTTATTTTCCTTTCATTCCATCTATCGATAAAAACGGAAATAGTGTTCATGTGTACGTACAGTCTACCATCTCTATGAATAGTGTAATCTATTTTCTATCTATAAATTTTATATATTGATATAAATAAATGTATGATTAATATATATTATATTTATATCATTTTTTACATTCTATAGATGATGTAACCATTATCAAATTAAAAAATCCGAAATTACCGAACCAAAACATACATGAAAAATAAAGCAATTATCACCCAAAATAGTGATTTTAACAAAGAATTGTTAATAAATTGGTGATAAAATACTATAATAAAATACTATATGGTATTATATATATGATTATTATTATATAATATATTTATAATAAACCTATATTTATTATATAGGATTTCTGGACACATACGAAGGAATTCAAACCTGAGGTAAGGGTTTCTCATCTCACTTTTACTTATATAAGACATATGTCATATCCACCAATTATTACTCTTTTGTGGTGTATATAATAACCATTTGATATAATATATCATAAATAACTTTATATTCATGGAATATAATTTTTTATTTTAAGTTATTTCTTTCATGGAGCTTACAATTCAAAAGTTACCAAAGTGGTAATAGTTTATTTTATAATCTCATCGTTTATCAGGATTATTTATGATTAAATTTCTGATGATTAAATATTGTGATATATCAATCAATAAAATCATTAAATTTATTCTCCTATGGTTATTAATTAAATTTTCAAGTAATTTTTCCATTTTCCCCTCTTTGGTACTTAAAATTATTGTGAATTTGTTTTAATAAAATTTGACTTTTTTTCTCTCTTCAGTCAAAAAATCCTTTTTTCTTCCAAAACCATATTATATAAAAATGTTTTAAAAAATGTTTTTAAAAATTTCAAAATGATTTATTAAAAACACTTTTACCCATTACTTACTTTTATAAAAAAAATTGAAAGGAATCTTCATGTTGTTTTCCAAACAAGGCTCATTTGGCATTTAACTAAAATGTGAAAAGAATCTTTATTTTAATGTGTATGCCATGTACAAAATTTTTTTCTATCATGACCACTAAATTTTTTAAATATTAATTTATAATATTCTGATTTTATTTTCAAATAAAATTATTTTTCAAAATATTTTGAGAACTTTTAATTTTAAAAATATTTTCAAACTGAAAAGGATATTTTCCTCAAAAAAGTTTTTAATGGTATTTTTATAGTATTTCTATTCAACAACAACATAAAAATTTTATTGTACTTATGAACCATTGAGAATATGTTATAATTATTACATCCTTATTATTTATCTATATTTTTTATGATCATTTGACTAGGATGTACTATTTTGATACCATTCACCATATTACTCTGAATGGTTTATGATTATGTTTATCGATTGGGGAAAGTATTAACATTTCATATGCTATTTTTTCCAATAAAATATTTATGTTGATTATTTTTTACCCATTTAATATGAGTAATGAATTTGAATTATTATGTTATGGATGGTAATTTTAATTGCATAACCCCTTAATGCATCGGTAAGTATCATGAGACAAATCATTTAGCCAAATTAAATGGGTTTTTACCCATAGTTTTAAATTGTCTTGTGAAAGGTCTTGAAAATATGTTTATAATCCCTGAAATTATGCATTATATCATTATGATATTAGTTATAGATGTTCCATGTGATTATTTGATAAGTTATAATATCCATGGTTAATTTTTAAGATCATGTGATTATTTATATGGCATTATCAAATCATCATTTATCTCTATCATATTATTCTCAAGTAATTGATTGAATGAAAAAAAATTAGTTATTTATCTTTCCATATTTATTATGATTATTTATTCCTAATATTTTATGTTGTGATCATAATATTACTGAGCATTTGAACTCACTTGTTTTTTATGTTTCCTTTCCCTGGGATTCTAGGAAGTTTTTTATGATTAATATGCAGGGTTATGCTAGAGGAAATAATGTACTCAAAGAAAATACTATGTTTTATTTTATGTTTTCAATTGTAATGTGATATTCAAGTATGTATCTAGTTTACTAATACCACTAAACTATTTGATACTTCAGGATTTGATTCCTTGTATCTTATGTTAATGTAATAAAGTAACCACCAACTTTGGGCTACTGGTGTCGAAGTCTTTACACTTGGTATTAGAGTGATTTTAATATAAACCTTGAGAACTAAATTTAAGAAAACATATATTATGGAACATAACCCTATGATGTACATTGAAGATAAGTATAGAAGAAAATACTATAGTTTTTCTAAGGTGAAGATTATGTGGTTTTCCCAACAATACATCTATGTCTAGATACTACAAGTGGACATGGTTTTGACACAGATGTACCTAGGGGTAATAACTCTGAAAAAGACACATCGAACTTGACTCAAGATTTACCTGGTACATGACAATGGGCCTTACTGCATACATATTTTGACACTCATGGGGGATATTCTTGTGTTAATTCACATTTTCTTTACAAACCATTATGAAGGATTTGAAAATATTTTATGATTTTGAAAATTTCCCAAAGAAACCGTGTTTATGATCATGATATTATCCATGAATAAAATTTTCAATTTATGTTAAGTGTTTCACTAGTTTTAGGATTATAAATTATGATACATAATATTATGATCTAATCTAGTATATGTTACTATTTATAAATTGAACCTATCAAAAGTAATGAGAACCATATCAATGCACATATTCTTAAGAGTATGGATGATCGTTTCTTTGATGGTCTTAAGCCAATATTTCAAAGGTAACTAGTCTCCCAAACATTCTCATCATATGAGGATATAATATAATGTGTCATCAAGACAAAGAAACAATTATCTAAGTATTATGGATTTAAAGGGAAGAAAAATAAGAAGAGGATGATAGATAAAAAAATGGATAAGGGGGGGGAAGGGAAAGAAGGGTTTTCCCACATATGATAATTATAGAAAGGAACACCTTGATACTTGATTGAAGGATATGGGAGTTTGTTATAGTTGTGGAGAGAAAATCCACTATGTTTTTGATTGTAAGGTAAAGAAAGAAGTTTCTAATGTTTAGTGTTTTAACTATAAGGATATGGGCCACTACACAAATGAATACCCCAAGCGTAAAGAGAATATACCTCAAAATAAGTTAAGGGATCAAGGTCAAGCTTATGATATTATCATAGATTAATTAGAATGATTAATGTGTTTATGCTTGGATTCAAGAATTATGTTATAGGAGTATTTTTTTCATTGATATTCTGGCTATAAGAATAATGAAATGTATATGGATTGTACTGTGGTACTATTTCTTAAAGGATTTTAGAGAATATGTTAAATGGTACTGATGACCAAGAAAAGTGATTTAGTGGAAAGTTGATCTTTTTATAAAACACATTATTAAGGGAATATAACCCTTCATATGAGATTTTTTTTGAGATATTAATGATAAAGATATGTTTATAGGATAGTATTGGTGACCTTGAAATTAGTGAGTGATTTAATGGTTTATGTTATCTTTGCTATATTTTATTGTATTTTTTTATTTATGGAATATATTTGACAATATGAGATTTTAATTTAGGAAGAATTAATTTTTTCATTAAGTTTTTATGATAATAAAGGTATTCACATATTTGGTATGTGACATTAAGAGCTACTTTGGTTTAGGAATCAAATGTTATGTTGATTTTGGAAATTTAGTGACCTTCATTCTAAATTTTTGGACTTTAAATTTAGTTAGACATATTTTGGAGGAGACTTAAGGTTAACTATTTATGAAATGGATTAATTTGAACTTTGGTGTTATTGTTGAGGTTTTAGAAATTAATTTATTATTGGATTAATTGTGTTAACCATTTTGGTTTTGGTAAATGTTTAGATACATGCGGAAGGACTTATAACTCTTTTATGGATCTTATGATCCATTAAAAGTTAATTTTAGTTCTTCAGACATAAAAATTTAATTTTTGGATATTTATTTCTTAGATTCATAAATGAATTGGCAATTGATCGAAGAAAAACCAAAGGATGAAATTATGCCTATGAAATAGAAAGAAATCAAGTAAGTGTATTTTCTCAAGTTCTATATCATGATAATAAAATAATTCCTCAACTTTAGGAAAAGGATCTTGAAACAAAAATGTTATCTTATTAAATATATATCTGATGAATCAAATGGAATTTTAACTCATCGCATAATTATGATTTTTGAGGTCCTAACTTTACATTTTTAATTCACTTTATTTTGATCAATTGTCTCTATCACTCTCTATAATTATTTACACTTTTCTTCTGTGTCTATATCTTCACTTCTTATCAATGTTCCCCTACTTGGAAACCTAGTTATGTGTTATTATAGATGACCTTTGTACTTAACTTTATATCTTATCAAGAGTAAGTTTTATTAACCCTTTTACAATTTTGTTTTTTCAACAAATGTATTTTCAATTTTTAGACCCTTAATTTATGAGATCAATATTAAACTGCAAGGATGCAGTTTATTTAAGGGGGTAGAATGTAGTGTCTCGAGATTTTAAAAGGGGAACATCATCTTCGATAGCGCATATGGAATGCAACATAAAGCTTATAGGAGAATTTAACACCCTGAGGCTTTAAAATATATGTATTTTTAAATAAATTTAATCTCTTAGATAACTTGTAATGCACACAACACTAGATTTAAATGAAACATGATACTCTTTTAAAATATTATTATTTAAAACATGACCGTTATAACTTATCCATTAAGTTGGAGGGTATGAATAGGACTAAATAAATTATGAAAAATATATGGTTTAAACATGTATAATATAAATTCAATGGTTATCTATTTATTAGAAATAAAATAATAATACTTTGAAAGAAAAATAAATTTCTTCTAAAAAACTGTATTTTTCTAAACGACAGTTTAGTCGTGCTTTACATAGATAATTTAAAATTAATTTTTACCAGAATTAGAAATTTTATTTTATAAAATATAATTTATTTTTGAAATATACATGTCAAAATTATCATTGGGTGTTTTTTTAAGAATTTTTTTAAAAGATTAATTTTTTGATGAATAGTGAAAAATATTGGTTTTTATTTAAAAATGTCTTCTCATTAAAATTATTTATAAGGTTAAATTATATTTTAAATTAGTTTTAAAGTAAAATTAGTTAAATTATATTATAATTTAACTAATTTAGTTCATTGGAATCAATTTTATATTGGATTATGGTATAAAAACTTTTTAAATTTTTGAAAGTTTTTCTTTGGAAAAAACATTTTTTAGACATGTCTGCAGGTTATGGTAAAATGGGTTTACCGGGGTTAAACTACAAATATAAGTGTTCAAAATGACCTAAAAATTTTCCAAAACCCATTTTATGGACATATTTAGACCTTATAACCTCAATAATGACCCTTTTTTGGATTTTTTTTCATGATAAAAATGTGGGTATCACTTTATCTTTTCAAAAATTCCATATGTATCCTCTCCCCCACTTATAAAAATTCAACCCCTCTCATCCCCTATTCGCACTTACAAAACCCTTTATTTCAACCAATACCTACCAAAATATCTTCCTTAATTCCATAAAAATATCCTTGAGTCCTTATTTTTACTATTAATCTCTCTTAATAAGGCTTTAGGTATAAACCTAAATAGTCTCTCCAAAGAAGAGGTAAAATTCTTCAATGTGAATATTTGTTTTATTTCTTCTTACACCTCCTTAAAATAATCATTGACTATGATAATATAATAAAACTAGTATCCAATTTATACCGAGATTTTATTATGTTAATTTTATAACTCATACCCATTTCCACTTCCATCAAATGGGAAACTAAACCATCGGCCATGTGTATGGTGGACTATCGCCTTGTGAATCAATGTAATTCGTTTTCCATCACCAGCTTTCAAGGATGGATATAATGATGGATTTAAATTTTTTATATGATATTTATGGAATTATTATACTTCTAAAATTATGATATAACATATAAATTATGACTTTCAATTCCTTGGGGGATATGATAATATCGCTCGTGTGTACGGCAGACTACTGCCTCACCAAGCGATGTGATTCTTTTTTTATTACACTTTACATGGATGGTAGTAAGGATAAATTTAATGAATATATGTCATATTTATGACCTAAACATACTTATATAAATATAATATGACATATAACTTCCTACCTTCCCACATTGAAAAATAATAATGTTGCTCATGCGTAAGTGTGGACTACCACCTCCGTGTAGCGATGTGAAATGTATTTTATTTTATTTTTACATAGATGGTAATAAGGATATATTTGATTGTTATAAATTATATATATGAAATAATATTTATTATTTAATTGTGAATTAATATTTATTTTTCTTTCATTCCATTCGTCGATAAAAATAAAAATAGTGTTCATGCGTACGTACGGCCTACCGTCCCATAAACGATGTAAACCATTTTCTATCACTAAATTCTATAGATTACTATAAATAAATATATAATTAATATATATGATATTTATATCATGTTTTAAACACTAGATATTATGTAACCGTGATCAAATTAAAAGTAATGAAATTACTAAACCAAAACATACATGAAAAATGAAGCAATTATCACCCGAAACAGTGATTTTAACAAAGAATTGTTAATAAAAATGTGATAGAAGACTATAAGTAAATCATATATGGTATAAGATATATGATTTTGTTTCGATAATATATATGTATAATAAACCTATATTTATTATATAGTAGGTTCAGACACATATGAAGAAATTCAAACTCGAGGTAAGGGTTTCACATATCACTTTTACTTCCATAAGACATATATCGTATCCACCACTTATTTATTTTGTGTGGTGTATATAATACACATTTGATATGTTATATCATGAATAAATTTATATTAATGTTATTTAATTTTTCTTTTGAAGTTATTTTTTCATGGGTCTTATGATTCAAAAGTTACCAAAGTGTTAATGATTGATTTTACAATCTCATTGTTTATCAGGATTATTTGTGATTAAATTCATAATGATGAAATATTATGATCTATCACTAAATAAACTCATAAATATTATTATAATATAGTTATTCATTAACTTTTAAATTAATATTATCATTTTATTCTCTTTGGTACTTAAAATGATTGTGAAAATGTTTTTATGATAATCCCACTTTATTTCTCTCTTCGGTCAAAAATCTTTTTTCTTCCAAAATCATGTATTCTAAAAAGTTTTTCAAAAAAGTTTTTAACATTATCAAAATGATTTATTAAATAAATTTTTACCTGTGTTTTACTTTTTACAAAATATTTTTAAAGTAATCTTCATTTAATTTTCTAAAAAAGGCTCATTTGGATTTTACTAAAAATGTGAAAAGAATATTTTTTTAACATGTACAACATGTATGAAATTTCACACTTTCATGAACACTCATTGTTTTAAAGATTATTTTATAATTTTAAAAGGTTTTCTTAAAAGAAAACTATTTTCAAAATATTTTTTGAAATTTTATTTTTCAAAATATTTTCAAAGTGAAAAGCATATTTTCCTTAAGAAAATTTTTAATGGAATTTTTACGATATTGCTATTTATAAACAAAATTATCCTTTTATTGTACTTATGATCCATTAGGAATATGTTGTAATGATTACATCATTATTATTAATCTATATGGTTTTTGATCATTTGAATGAGATTTACTATTTTAATACCATTCTCCATATTACTATGAATAGTTTATGATTATGTTTATTAATTAGGGAAAGTATTAACATTTTGTATGCTAGTTTTTCTAATACGAATGTTTATGTTGATTATATTTCACCTATTTCATATGAGTAATGAATTGAACTTATTAATTTATGTTTGAGTCTTGTAATTATATATCCCCTTGATGAATCAATAGGTATCATGAGACAAATCAGTTGGCCAAATTAAATGGGTTTTTACCCATAGTTTTAAACTATCACGTGAAATGTATTGAAAATATATTTATGATGTTCATAATTATATATCCCCTCATTATGAGGTTATTTATTGATGTTCCATGTGATTATTTTATTAGTTATAATATTCATGGTTAAATTTCAAGCTCATGTGATTATTTATATGGCATTATTTGATCATCATTTATTCCTTCAATATTATACTCAAGTAATTGATTGAATGTCATGTGTTTCAGTTATTTACATTTATATATTGATTATAATTATTTATTCATGATATATTTCATTGTAAACATACCATTATTGAGCATTTTATCTCACTCGTTTCTTATCTTTCCTTTCCTTGGGATGTTAGGAGTTGTTTTATTATTGATATGTAGGGTTATGCTAGAGGAAATAATGTTGTACTCGAAGAAAATACTATGTTGTATTTTATGTTTTCAATTGTAATGTGAGATTCAATTATGTATCTAGTTTAACAACACTATTAAACTATTAAGTCCTTAGGGATGTTATTCTTTATATATAATGCCAATTTAATAAAGTAACCACTGACTCTAGGCTACTAGGGTCAGGGTCTTTACATTAACATCCTTCTTATTTTTTCCTAGAGTCCATGTATTTTCTTTATTTTTCAGAGTTCATTACAGACCATATTATATCACCATAAAAACTATACATGGAACACTTCTTGAGCATAACTTATTTTTCAAGAACTCATTTTCTTTATTATTTGTGAGTTAACATGGAAAGTAAGTATATGATGTTGACTATAGTACCATCCCACAAAACTCTATAATGTAGCCATTTAAATGAAATAGACTTTATCTAAGGATCAAGAAAGATATATTGCATAAATAAGGGAAGAATTCTTTTCATTCTTATCTTTTTGAACCCCTCATTTTTTTCTATTTGATTCTTATTTTTCATGTGTCTCTCTCACTTTGTTTTTAAATAGTGTAAACAATTTTTAATTCATATGTGGGGGAGGGATCCTTAGACCCCATTTGACTTTTTCCCCTTGACTGAGCTAAGAGAAATCATTAATTAGGGAAATAATTTTTACATGTTGGAAAATCTCATTACTAATATCCATAAATACTAAAGACATAAGTGTAATTAGTTGAAAGTTTCTTGCCCGTTACAATTTTGAGTTGTTTTTAAAATGGTTGTTGATTTTATTTTGATTCCTAGAAATTTACATGTAATAAGTTGGTTAGTTTTTTCCATACCATGACTTTATTACCTGATACAACTTGGAATTCTAATTTCATAGAGGTAATCTGAACCTATTTTAACATATTCTTTATTATACCTTCTTTTCTTGAGAGATTCTTTGGGTTTGCATAACTACTAGAATTTTCTTGTTTTTCTTATCAAAATATGATTATTATGAACCAAATTAATATGATTGAGGCCATTTATTAGAAATTTTTTAGCCCAATAAACCTCAAGACCCACCCTTACATTTGATCTCTTGTTAATTCATTGATACCATGAATTTCCTTGATAGGAAGCCACATTACAAGACTAATTTCTCTTCTTACCCTAACTCTTGAGTATGATTTCATTATAGGAGAGGGTGTTAGTGATATTATGAACCAACTGGATATTCTTATGCTAAAATTAAAAGTTAGGTTGATCTCTTGATTTTGAGAACAAAAAGGGGATGCATGTGATATGTGACTGCACTTTATTGATCCTAAATTATTCTGAAAAGAAAGAAATTGAGAAAATGGGGTACCTTAGATTATCCAATAACATAATACCTTCCCCCTTATTATACTAACTATCACAAATATTTTTTTAGGGTAGATTTATGGTGGGGATATAGGTTTTGGTCTAGTTTTACTTCCAAGGGTGTGGGAATCATTTGTACAAAAATTCCATTTGAAAATAAAAATAGAGAGACGGAATTATGAAATGATGAAATTTATCACTATTGAAAGATTAAGTTGTAACCCAGTGAGGAAAAAAAGAAATAAAGAATGTGGAACTAATTCATAGTGAAGGAGAAGGAGTGTTGCAAAAAATAGAGCTGAATTGAGATCATATATTATAATTTAGAGTTTTGTATCCTTCTTTAAGTCTGGTTCTCTGGATTTTCACATCATCATCAGAGACATTTTAATCTTTATGAAAGTACTCTTTATTAGTATGTTTTAACTTCTAAGTGAAAAAAAATATGACTTCCAAGCCTATGAATATATATAATCTACTTGAGATTGAGCATAACTCCAATCAAATACATCTTTAGTGATGAGTGAATTTATTATCATATGAGGTATATCATAAATGGAATGGGTAATTATGAGAGGTTGAACAAAGTAAGTGGAAGGGAATAAAGGTCTTGAAATGGAGTTATGGATGAGGCATGATTAATACGCTCTTTATTTCAAGGGTTGTGTGATTTTGAAAAACTTCAATTATGATTTTTTTCTTATGAATATCATGGATTGAGTCTCCCTTGTTGAGATTTGATTGAATTTTTATTCAATGTCGAGTTTTTTCTTGGGGTCAAGAAAAAAATTTAAATGTGGGGGGATTTGATGAGCTAAAAACATGTATACATATTTTCCACAATTTAAGTTCTTTAATTTATCAAATATTTCCTTATGTCTGTATTTTATAATATTTTTTTAGAGATTACACTTAAAGATGAATTTTGAGGTATTATGAATATTTTGAAGGAAAAAAGGCATGGGCCACACCACAATCCTAAGAATCATAGTGTGGTTTACCCAAGAGGAGTTTGGAATATGAACACCCTAAAGAAACCATGGCACATGCAAGAGACTCATGTCATAGAGGAGATATATATGAATAAATGAAAATGGAGGAGAAGTCACGATGTAGATCACATAGTTCACATTATAGTGGCCTCATGTCATAATAAATTGGGAAATCAAAAGGGTCGTAGAATATTAACTTAGAGATTATACCGGTTGCGTAAGATATATTGCAAAAAAAGTTTTGTGTAACTAAGATAATTCTCTTTGTCTCAAAGTTGAGGATCAGCCCTTGCATCGTAAAGGTAGAGACCATGAAAAAACCAAGGTTGTAAAAGAATAAATTGAAACTCACATATAAATGAAAAGTGGTCACATCAAATTAACTCAAAATCTCAAGAAAATTTCCGCATATAATGGAAATAAAAAAACTATTTTCAAAAATCGGTAGATTGAGAAACTATTTCCCAATATAGAATTGAATCTTGGGGGGATGCAGGTAGGAGGGTGGGTGTTATTTGAAACATCGTCCACTTTAAAAATATTAAAGGAAATGTGTTATTTAAAACAACACCTTCTTCAGAACATTTGTGAAGAAGGCATTGTTCAGGATAACGTCTTCTTATTATTATTAAACATAAAAAATATAATATATATATATATATATATATTATTAAATATAAAAAATATTTTTTATTAAAATAATTAATATTTTCTTTTTATAGTCAAATAAATTACAATTATATTATCATTAAATGTTATTATTATTAAATAATAAATATGCACGTATATTCATTTCGACTTAATGATTATTTATAATTAATAAAATTATTATTTATATTATTATTTAGTATTATTAAATACATAAATAATTAAATTGTATATAACATTTAAAATAATTTTTTATTAATTTTTTTATTATTAAAATATTAATTATATTACAATTATGATTATTATAAATGATTAATAATTGTATTATAATTTGTTAATAATAAAATTATTATTAGAAGTTATGTTTTATATATTAAAATGTTAATTAATATTTATTTTAAATTATATTATTAATTAATTTATTATTTATATTAAGAATTATATTATTTACATCATTATTCATAATCATTGTTGTAATTCTTGTAAATATTTTAAAATATTATTGTTATTTATTACAAATGTAATTCAAAATATGTAACAAAAATAACATAATTAATATCTATTATTTATTATTATTTTTAAGTTCATTTTATTTTTACATTCGATGTTTTAAATTGCATTTAGATTTTATTTATACTATATTTTATGCGTATAATTTTTTTTGAAGGGTGAATATTATTTTTTTAATTAATAAAGTTTTTTTCAAGTAAATTATTTTTGGTTTATAATATTTGTTAGATTATTTTTATTTTCAACTATTTTTTATATGTTTAATCCATGTTTTAAGTTTTGTTTAGGTTGTACTTATAATTTATATTTTATAGGCTTCCAAAGTCACCTACATGAAACTTAATAATGTTTTAAGTAAATGAGCTTAAAAAACAATAAAGTATAAAGTATATACACAATATAAATGAAATTTGAAACATTGAATAAATATATAAAAAATAATTAAAAATAAAAAAAAATTTTGTAAAAAACGTTAATGACAAATAAATTCAATGGTACAAAACATTTTTGATTCAAAACATAACATTTTTACTTATAAATTTTTTTACAAAAACATTTTTTGTGTAAATTAAAAAAAAATTGTTTATTATTTTTTAACATTCCTTTTATTTTCAATTTTTTTTCACAGTTGGTGTTTTAAATTTCATATAGATTTTATTTATACTATATTTTATGCATATAAGTTTTTTGAAGTGCGCATGTTATGTTTTTAATCAATAAAGTTTTGTCATGTAAATTAGTATTAGTTTGTTATATTTATTAAATTATTTTTTATTTTTAACTATTTTTTATATGTTTAATTCATAGTTGAGGTTTCATTTATATTGGTCTTATACTTTATATTTTATAGGCTTCCAAAGTTACATACTTGAAACATAGTAATGTTTCAAGTAGGTGACTTTCAAAGATTATAAATTATCAAGTATAAATGCAATCTAAATAAAATCATGAACACTGACTAAACATATACAAAAAATAATTGAAAATAAAAATATTTTCATAAAAATATTTTCAATGACACAAAATATTTTTGTTTTAAAATAAAACATTTGTAGTTATAAATTTTTTTTGTAGATAATTTTTTTTGTGTGAATTAAATTTTTTTATGTTTTTTTCAACATTTATTTTATTTTCAATTAAATTTTATTTATATAAACAATGTTTTAAATTTCATTTACATAATATTTATACTGTATTTTATGCTCATAAATTTTTTGAAGTGTAAATGTTATTTTTTAATCAATAATGTTTGTGTTATGTAAATTATTTTTTATTTATTATATTTATGAAATAATTTTTATTTTCAATTATTTTTTATATTTTTAGTCAGTGTGTAAAATTTCATTTATATTTTATTTATAATTTTTAATCTATACGTCTTCAAAATTACTTACTTGAAATATAATAATGTTCGAGCACATCGCACATCGGATTGACGCGTCGTCTGCTCACAAACATCAAAAATAATTATAAGATAACTATCATAATATTTCAGATCACGTTTTCATCATTTTCTATGGTTTTAACCAACAAATTCATGTTTTAGCATTTTAAATTACTAAAATTGTGTTTTCGGTCGTCTCGGGCAAACGACACCTCGGTTTGATGCATCGTTAATTCCTAAAATTCAAAAAATCAATCTACAGCTATTTACATAAATATTATTATTTATTAAAAATGTGATATTATATATATATAAACAAAACATAACAAAAAAAATAATTATTATTTTCTACTTATTAATAATAGTAAATATAATTAATATATTATTTTTATGAAGTCGTAGTAATTAATATATTACTTAATAATAATACTATTATTTACATGATCATCATCATTATTATTAATAGTATTATTATTAGTAACTATAATAAATAGAAAATAATTTACATGACACAAAAGATTGTATTTTAATAATTAATATTATTATTATTATTAACTAAACTAATAATAAAATAATTAATATTTATTAGATTATTAATTATTACTAATTATTTTTAAATATAAAATTAAGTATATTTTTAATAATATTATTTATATTAACTATTATAAATTATTAATAATTATATTTTTATTATTAATTACCCTATATATCATATTTTTTTTTAAACTGTTAAATATTGTTGAATTGTTTAGTATGTTTTGTTTGTATGTATATATATAAGGAAAACAAAAAATTAAAAAAAATTAAAAAAATAGAAGGGTGGATGCTTTTTAGAAAATCGTATTTTTTAACAATTTTCTTAAGAAGACGCTAGTTCAAAAAGCGTCTTCTTAAGATATATTTTGAAGAAATCACCTATTAATAAAGCGTCTTCTTCAAAATTACTTTGAAGAAGATGCTTTATTGTAAAGTGACTTATTAAAAAATTTGTTGAAGATGACGTCTTTTTATAAGGCGCTCAACCTTAAGCACCCCCACCCCTGCTGTGGAACGGTAGACCTGGTTTTGTATAGGAATAACCAGGATTGGATATTTAGGTGCCATTGCACCGTGGTCTTGAGAACCACATTGTAGTGCAGTTGTGTCAAATTAACTTGAAGGATATGAGTGAATATTGAGTTATAACATAGAATCTAAGATATGGAGGGTTGAAAATTAGAAAAACCATGTGATTTTGTTACATTGTAGCACTCATTCTGCATCACATCCTGCTTGAAGGTGATTTGAAGATGGTCAACCCACAACCAAAAAATTCATAGGATCACGTTGAGATCCTATGAATAGTCAATATCTCAAGGGGGTATTTCATTCATGTTGCATCTATTCCCTTTGCGTCAAGAAGTTGGTCAAAACATAGAGAGAAATATGGAATTTTAATGTGTTATACCGTAATACCTATGGTTGTGTTGTGGTGATATTCAGGCCTGTATATTGTTCATGATGCCGAACTTTGAAGGGCGGTTCATTTTGAGGGGAGGAAGAATAGAGAAAGGAGCACAAGTGGAGGGATACTTTCTTAAAGTGAACTAAACACTTCTTAAAGAACTCTAATGTATTTATTTTGCACTTATGGATTGGAGATTAAAGCGTGTATATTAGTTAAGTTCTCATGTTTTTCTTTTATGCTCATTCTTTTCTTTCTTTATAAGAGTGTACTATGTTCATCCCTCAAGAACATTGTTTCCTTCATGATGGTTGATTATTCCATCGTGAGTGGGTAATTTCATAAGAGATGGTGGTTTGAGAGTATGAGGATGACATGTTAAAACAAGTGATTGATTTTTATTGTGAATTGCATATGTTAGATTAATATCAAATTAATCATAATTCAAATCTTATCCTTTAATTTCCTAAATAGGGTGGTAGAAATTAAAGTATGAACCCAAATGTTGTATAGGGGGTGATATTGGGAGAACCAACATTAATTCTCCTTTTATTTTGATATAAATTGTAATTCATCTAAGTCTTAATATATTACTCTGAAAATGAGAGTTGAATAGAATTATATAATTTAGTCATTATTGACCTTATGGGACTAATTTCCTCAACAAGTATCATAATTAATCAATCATATTACTCCATAAGAAAAATCAATCATAACTATTTGACACATATCCTCTGAAATCAATCCACCATCTTTTTTCATCATAAAATATTTTTCATCAATTCAAACAAGTTCTCTTCTATGATGTTATTAAACATTGTTTCTCTTTCTCTCTCAAATCTATTTCCAATTGTTCTTTTTATCCAACTTCAATGAATCAAAAATTAGAAAAAAACCATTAGGCTAGGCTCCCCATGTTCTCAACGGATTTACCTTGGGACTCACAATTCATATACTATAATTTTGTAGTTTTAGTGATTAGAATCCCATGCATTGTGAATTGTAAACCATGACTCAACACCCTCATAAGGTGACAATGCTTAGGAGTGTGTTAATTACTTTCAATGGTTATATTTTACAATTATATAATGACTGACACATGTATAATATTATTTTAAAAATTATATCTTAATGAATACCTAACCATTAAAATGGCCATATGAAAATGAAATTATTAGTAAAAGTAATGTAGTTGTCAAATAAGATTATGTGTAAAAATAATTATGAATCTAGTAAAAGATATTTTATAAAACTATTTTATAAAAAAATTATTATTGATAAACTTCCATTATGGTAGAATTAAAATTCTGATGAAAAATAGTTATTTAATAAAAGAAACCAATTATATGGTGGATATTTATATAAATTCAAAGTTTATATCTTTAAAAAAAGAAAATAAATGCATTTAACATTTATATATATACAATTTTATAATAAAAATTTATAAAAATATTTATTAAAAATTTGGGTTGTTATATTCCACCCACTTAAAGAAATTATGACCTCATAATTTTACTCACTGATGAACACTTATTAATGTTTTATTATATTTCCAAAAACCATATCACTAAAACCTAATATTATCATAAACATTAATTATGGTAAGGTTATTATATGGCTCACCATAAATGAATTTGAAATGCTAACCCTTTATAATAACACTGGTTATATTTAACCTAGTACTCTATAACTAATAATTATCTATCTAAGGATTCATACTCAAATTTCACTCAATCATAATTCCTAAAAATAATCAAACTTGGATTTGATACCAACTATGATAGTGTGGACTTATTACCATCAAGACATAAATAATACCTATTAGAGCGCTTTATGAGAGAATACACCTCTTGGGAAAGACTTTTACCACTATCCTCAATGGAAGCCCTTTCCTTATGATATAGAAATGTGCCACATACATAAGAATAGAAAATCTTAAACATATTTCAAGACTCACTACCAAAACTATCATAACATTGTGGATGAGTCTAACTACACTTGTCTCTCACATATCATTGTGCATAAGACTAACTGCATCTAACCCACACATAACATTTTGGACAAGGCTAACCACATCTGGCCCACACATAATGATCTCATTAGATATAAATCTTTACTTAATGCATTTAAGGGATGTAAATATCAAGTTTCACCCATCATCATAATGATATGTCTATACATAGATGAGTCATATGAATATGAAACAAACATAAATCCATTAAAATCATTTCATGAA
Organism: Viscum album; assembly: GCA_963277665.1. Lineage (NCBI taxonomy): Eukaryota > Viridiplantae > Streptophyta > Magnoliopsida > Santalales > Viscaceae > Viscum > Viscum album. The sequence continues at coordinate 685,192,893 of OY728119.1, read as the reverse complement.
TAACATATGGAAATAAAATGAGAATCCAAAGAAAATTCATTATCTAGATAAATAACCTTTAATAGATATAATGAAGCATAGAGTATTCACACACTATAAAATAAGGGTTACACGGTCAAGTCAATAATTTCCTCAATCAATCAAATATATAGCTTTCTAGGTAAAAATCCTTTAATCAGAAAAAGGAAGTACATTGTGCTTATAAAGGAAAGGCATTGGAAGAAAGGTTATCTTTTTGTATAGTTGAAGGTATGGAAAGAAAAATATAGTGATTGTTCATTTATCTCGTAGATATTACATTTCTACTACACTACATATACGTAGGAACTTGCACTACTAGAAATCTATGATATACCAACGATTTTAAACTATTGGTATAGGCTAGATAACTGTCGGTATAATATATACCAACGGTTTCCCAAACCGTTAGAAAACTAACCCATGGGGATAGACATATCCCAATGGTTATTCATAAACCATTTGGGTATGTCATGTTACAACACATTATACCAATGGTTTTATATAACCGTTTGTATAACGTTTTACCAGTGGTTTTACACTGTTACAATAAAACTTAGTTTATATATATATATATATCAACGGTTTTATGAACTGTTGGTAAATACTATTACCAATGGTTTAAAGAAACTATTGGTAACAATTTAGTTAATAGGTCTATAACAACGGTTTATAAACCATTAGTATATACTTTTACCAACGGTTTGATGAAACCGTTGGTATAGATTGGATTTTCACATTTATACCAATGGTTTTGAAACCGTTGGCATAGAGTTGTTGCAACTCCAGCAGTATTACCAGCCTCCCCTTTTGCAATTACAGAATTCAGAATTAACAAAAATATACATAAATTAGAATTAATTACCTCCAATAACAACAAAACCTATATAGAATTTAGAATTTAGCAGGTAGTACCAGTAGGAAATAATAACAAGCCTATACATCCAATTACTTGTGCAGTTACCTGCAACTGAAATACTCTATACATAATTCAAAAAACACCAATGAAGACAAAGGGTGTGGGGTGGTGTCCAGGGAGGGGGGTTGTCCATGGGGGTGGGGGTGTCCAGGGGATGGGGGTGTCCAGGGGGTGGGGTGGTGTACAGGGAGGTGGGGGTTTTCCAATGGGGTAGGGGTGTCCAGGGGGTGGGGGTGTCCAGGGGGGTGGGGGTGTCCAAGTGGTAGGGTGGTGTCCAAGGGGTGGGGTTGTCCAGGGGGTTGGGGGGGCTTTCCAAGGGTGTAGGGGGTGTTCAGGGGTGGGGTTTGTCCAAGGGGGTGGGGGGTTGTCCATGGGGGTGGGGTGTCCAGGGGTGTCCAGGGGGTGGGGGCTGTCCAGGGGGTTGGGGGTTGTCCAAGGGTGTAGGGGGTTTCTAGGGGTGGGGGTGTCTGTGGAAATGGGGGGTGTCCGGGGGATGGGGGTGTCCAAGGGGGCGGGGGTTGTCCAGGTGGTGGGGGTTGTCCATGGGGGTGGGGGTGTCCAGGGGTGGGGTGGTGTGGAGGGGGGTTGGGGGATGTCTAGGGGGTGGGGGATGTCCAAGGGGGTAGGGGTGTCCAGGGTTGGGGGTATCCAGGGGGTGGGGGTTTTCCATGGGGGTGGGGTGTCAAGGGGGTGGGGGTGTATAGGGGTGGAGTGGTGTCCAGGGGATGGGGGTTGTATAGGGGGTTGGGGGCTGTCCAGGGGGGTAAGGGGTGTCCAGGGGGTGGGGTGTCTGGGGGGGTGGGGTGTCCTAAGGGTGGGGGGTTGTCCATGGGGTGGGGGTGTCCAGGGGTGGGGGTGTCCAGGGGGTTGGGGTGGTGTCCAGGGGGTAGGGGTGTCTAGGGGTGGGGGTTTGTCCAGGGAGTGGGGGCTGTCCAGGGGGTTGGGTGTTGTCCAAGGGGGTAGAGGATGTCCAGGGGTGGTAGTTGTCCATGGGGTGGGGTGTCTAGGGGGTGGGGGCCTTCCAGGGGGCGGGGGCTGTCCAAGGGGGTGGGGGTGTTGAGGGGGGTGGGGGTGTCTGGGGGTGTCTGGGGGGATGGGGGTGTCCAGGGGTGGGGTGTTGTCCATGGGGGTGGGGTTTGTCAAGGGGGTGGGGCTGCCCATGGGGGTGGGGGTGTCCAAGGGGTGGGGGTGTCCAGGGGGTTGGGTGGTGTCCAGGGGTGGGGGCTATCCAAGGGGGTAGGGGTGTCCAAGGGGTGGGGGTGTCCAGCGGGTGGGGGGATATCTAGGGGTTTTCCATGGGGGTGGGGGTGTTCAGGGGGTGGGGGTGTCCAGGGGGTGGGGTGGTGTTCGGGGGGTGGGGTGTCTAGGGCTGTAGGGCATATCCAAGGGGGTGGGGGTGTCCAGGGGAGGGGTGAATCAGTCACACATATAGTCAGTCATAGAAAATCATATGTCAAGTTTTACTATTTATAGATAAAGAAACAAAGATGTTGTGACCTACCTAATCACACATATATTTAGGCACAACAAGTCATAAAACATCAAATGTCAGTAATATCAGTCAAAAATGTAATGGGTCAATCTGTCCCTCATTAGCATCACTATCATCATTGTCGTCATCAACCTCATCATCATCCTCCTCCTCATCCCCATCATCTTCCCCACCCTCCTCAACTCCCTCATCCTCTCCCTCATACTCTGCCTCTCCCTCCTCACCCTCCTCCTCCTCAACGGCCTCCTCCTCACCCTCCTCCTTCGCCTCCGCCTCAGTCTCCTCCTCGCCCTCCTCCTCCACCTCAGCATCTTCCTCGCCATCATCTCGACCACCACTAGAACTTCCACCTAGTGCACCATATATAGAATGCATCGATGACATATATTCATCACAAGTTTTGCTAGCCTCTGGTGGAAGTGTTGGACATAAAACTTCCATCATTTTCATAAATGAAGTGTTTTCCCTAGAAGATTGTTTTGTCGTCTCTGTGGCCCTTTTTTTAGCCTGTTCTGCTTGTGCCTTAACCTACTGGAACTCGGTGGAACTTCAAATCATACCTGATGAGGGCCAATATCTTGTCGGGACTATACTCTTCCTAGGTTGGTAGCATACTCTTCCAGGGTGCTCATCTCCCAATGCCTGATGTAAGTGATCATTTGACCCAAAATTGTCAGGTTCCTGGTTATCAAGGGACTTTAAAGAAGTATGTTACAAATATAAATAGATTATTAAGTTACAAAATAGATATTAAAATTTGAAATCAACAAAGTAAAACTTACAATCTTCTACTGAGTCGATTCGTTAACCGCACTTCCATCTTTGTTCCTTCTACTCAAGCAAAACAGTTTTTCTCGAGACACGTCCTTCAATATTCAATGTTTTCCTCTAAAATGAAATTGAATGTAGGAAACCATAATTAAAAATAGGTTACCAATAATTAATTTCATAACTAAAATTATATAAAAACTTTAGCAAATGAATAAATTATAGAGGAAACAATAGGAAGTGCAAGTCGTAAAGAAAAATTATAAACAGCTGTCATACCTGCTTCCTCTCATGATTTGGAATCATAGTACGTCCCAATGTGTGGAGGTATTTTTTAGCATCATTTTTTTTATTTCCTACAGATGATTACTAAATAAAATTCAATAATAAAAAATATAGTATTAATGCAAAACATGAAAATTTTCATTCGAATACCTCAAATGTGATTAATACCTTAAACTGGGTAGTCATCCAATGAGTAATCATTTGTCGATAATGTTCTATCAGACAATCATCCATGACAGGTACCACCTCTAACTCTGTGCCAACTCTAATACGCCAACTCATATACAACTCGTGCTTATAGGTTCTCCAAAGCTCACCTAAATCCTTTAGATGTGCTGGTCGTGCACCCTCACCATCGGGGAAATTAAATCAAAGTTGAAACCAAAATATTAATTCATATAAATACAAAAATAATATATTGCATTAAATACAACAGATTTTTTACCCATATCTCTGCCCAAACATTATTCTTGACTTCATTTGGTAATTGTCTCCATGAGAGTGGGCTGACAGGAATTATGTCGGAGTATTTGGAAAGCATCGCCAAAAAACTCCGACATTTCTGCCCTATTTTTTCAATCATTTAAATATCTTAATTGTAGTCCACCGTCAATTGCGTGTGGCAGTTCCACGCCGCATGCATGCGTTTACGCCCTTGCCTCCACCACCTATCAGTAGATGTATCTGTTGTGAAATAAAAACAAATATTTTATCAATACATGTTATAATGAAAATAAATAATGGTATAAAAATTTGTTAGGGTTATATAAATATACCTATAGAAGTCTGATCAATGGGCGCCGCTGGATCCGCAGAAACTGAAGGAACACCCTGTACAGGTGGAGTGGGTCCCAATGTATGCTCTGCAAGGAAAGACTCTGGCAGAGCAGAAGTTAAAGAAGATGGAATATAGAAGCTCGGAGAGAAGGAAGTAGAAGTAAAATAAGATGACACAGATGGTTGGTTGAATCCTAGATCGAGAGTGTGAATCATCATCAGATATGGTAAGGACGGGTGAGGAGACTCAGATGTAAAGGGTGGTGAAAACATAGGAGCCCTAAATATCCCGTGTTTCCCTAACGACACACCGAGATCGAAATGTGGGATAGATGGTATATCAGTGGGAGGGTCAGGGTCTAATCGGGTACGCCAACCAGATCACCTAGCTCTCGTACCACCCCCCTCGTACGAACATCCTGAGTACTGGGACCACTACTAGACTGCTCATTAAATAATTTTCTTCTAATAGGTGGATCCTATAAAAATGTTTAAAACAAAATTAATCACATGAAATTATATATTATTTAAATATATATATTTGAAATTAAATGCTCACTATAGGCACTAGTGGTGGAATGCCCATCTCAGCCATGCGACGATTGTTGTCCACCATCTTTTTTTGTCACCTCTCTTCAATTGGTTGCATTTACTGCATTTGAAAACAAATATGGAGGTAATTAGAACAGGATAACTAATGTGTAACACAAAAAACAAAATATATGAGAGGGAAAACATGGATAGAAGTAATTAGAACAGGATAACATTTATTACATTAGAAATGTTGGTTTTGTAGGTTTGAATATAGTTCAATTCCAAATTAGAAAATGCAATTCAAATAAAATTGCAACCAATAAACATTGAAAATTCACATAATGGTCAAGTCAGATACAACATATTTATAATCAATATTAAATCAATTTGAATAGTACCAACCTTAACAACCCAAGTCGAGCTAAACCAAAAGAATTGAGAACATAGATGGATGATTCTATATATTTCCCACCACAACTTCAGGTTCACATTCAACTCTGACAATTGAGATATTGGAGTCATCAAAATTAATAAATGGATCGTTTCTAATGGCAGTAGGGATGGTGTCAATTCCATTATCACCATCATCAAAGATATGTCTTGGAATTACTTTAATAATGACACCAAATTTAGGTTGAAGATGGTCTTTGACATAAAAAACTTGTTTCTCCATTGATGTCAATACAAATGGTTTATTGGTAGAAAGAGTGTGAGTCATATCAATTACTCGAAATCCAAAATCATTAATAAATGTGCTCTACCTCGTCATCGAATGAAATCACTGGAATTTCATCATTGTGACTCATCTATGAAAATAATAATCCAATATTATTATTTTTTCAACGACTCCATAATAACCTATATTTTCAAATCGCGGTCTACTATTTGATGCACTAGCATAACAGTATTTTATAGCAGTAACCATAAAACCATCATGTTTTGTTCTCGTGTTCTTTGCTCGTTCAGTGATAATAAATATGTACCCATTGATAACAATTGATTTATAGTCACGAACCACGATATGAGTACCAAAATTCAAAGATCTTATTTCTTCAGAGACAAAGTCAGTAGGTAAACTCAATATCTGAAATATAAATGAATATTAAACTTAATTAAATATTGATTTAATTATTTTAATGAGTAATATTTTTACCTTCAATTTTAACCAAGAAGAAAACTCTTTACTATGCAAAGTCTCTCTCCTTCTCAAAGATAAAGAATGATACTTTCTATTTATCATTCATTTATGTTCCCTGTAGATAAAAATAGAAATAGTTTAATAGATATATATGTAAGATATAAATGTTCAATTTACTTACCTGATGTAGTCATCGAACAAATCACAGTTGAACAAAACTGTGTGATGTGTCATCTCTCGCTCTTCAAGGCTTAATGACATCAATGTATATGATCCAGGAATTTCTCCTATTTGAGTAAGTGATGGAAAACTGGGTTCAATTTTCTCATACTGTTCTTCTTGGTTTCTCATTATTCTGTTCATTCTTTTAGTAAGATCAGAAAAATACATAGAGCAGAAATCCATACATTCTTGAGCCAAGTAACCGTTCACAATAAAACCTTCGAGATGATTCCTGTTTTGGACATAAGAATTTAATGTTTATATATTTCTTTCAGTTGGATACATACAAAGAAAATAAATAGGTTCTCTAAGAAGTATTTTAGTAAGAATATGGACAGTCAGATGCAGTATGTATGTGAAAAATGATGGAGGAAATATTTTCTCTAACTCACACAAAATTAATGGGGCATCTGCCAGCATTTTTTGCAAGAAATACTTGGACAACTTCTTAGCACAAATATCTCTAAACAAATGGCACAACTGAATAATATCCACCCTTACATTATTGGAAAAAATATGACGATTTCTATTGGAATCAACTCATGTAGAAGTATGTGATAATCATGAGTCTTCAAATATTTTAGCTTCAACTCTCTTTTTTTGACCCATTTAGATATGTTTCTTGAATAGCCATCATTAACTTTAATAGTCTCTAGTACTTCAAAAAAAAAAAAAAATTTGTAGGTGTCATCACATAAGAAGCACATAGAACTTTCCATTTATTTTCACTGATACGGACAGGATGCAATTCTGTTCTGATGCCCCAATCCACCAAGTTACACTGAGATTGTAAATCATCTTTTTTCCTTTCCCTTAACATTTATAATAATCAAAAGCAACATTTCACTTATATTTTTTTCAATGTGCATTACATTTAAGCAATGACGTAACGAATTAGTTAACCAATAAGGAAAATCAAAGAAGATACTCCTCTTCTTCCAATTGTAACAAGTTTTAGTAGAAATGTTATTTCTCTTTCAAGATTTCATTTGACCCTTCCCGAATGAAAAATTGAAATATTTCAATTCATTAAGCACATCAGTTCCAGACATACACTGAGGTGGATCATAGGTCTCCGTGGTATTGTCAAATCTTTGACGATTATTTCTATATGGATGGTCTATTGGAAAGAATCGTTGATGTCACATAAAACTGAAACTAGAGAGATGTTTCAGTCTTTTGGATCATGTATTATTTATACAAATAGGACATTATAGTTTTCCCTTAATTCTCTATCTAGACATCATTGCATAAGCAGGAAAATCATTGATCATCCACATAAGTGTTGCACGCATCTGAAATATGTCTTTCAAACATGCATCATATGTGCGCACACCCACATCCCAAAGAAGTTTCAACTCTTCTATTAAAGTTTTCATGTATACATCTATATCATTATCAGGATTAGAAGGGTCGGATATGATTATACTCATGAAATTGAAAGGTTTTTTCATACACAACCATGGGGAAAGGTTATAAATGTGTATAAAAACCGGTCATGTGTTGTGTGAAGTAAGTATCTACCCAAACGGATTAAAATAGTCACATGAAAGTCTCATCCTCATATTACACATGTCAACTGCAAAATTAGGATATCGAGCATCAAATCTCTATCATGAAAATTTATCTGTAGGGTAAACCAACTCATCGTTAGTCTTCTTTCTTTCGATATCATACCATCGTATTTTTATTGATATTTCATCCAATATAAAAATATTCTAGAGTCTGGGGATCAATGGAAAGTGTCACATTACTTTATGTGGCACACGGGATGGTGTTCCATTAGCTTTTGGATTCCAATGGGATGTGCCATATTTTATACAATCATTTCATTCAGCAGTTTCCTTCCAAAATAAACTGCAATCTTTTGGGCAAGCACGAATTTTATTTCTTGAAAATCCAAGTTCCTCAACTAACTTTCATGACATATAATGGTTTAAGGGAATATCTACATCATCTGGAAGTAGTTCCTTCAAGAAGGTAAGAATGTAATCGATGGAAATATTAGAAATATCATACATAGTTTTCCCATGAAATAATAAAATTAAAAATTCCAACTTTTTCATTTTACTGCATTGTCGATATACTGGAGTCGTGGAAGCATCATTCAATTTTTTCACCCTGACAACATCATCATTTTCATTAGACTCATCATGTGTGCTCATATCCAAGTCTTCTTGGGATGGAATCCTTTATTTTTTATGATGACGAATAAAAAGAAACCGATCATATAACAAATTCTTCAATCTAGTCCTCTCATTTGGATCATCAGCAATTTGCGATTTCATTTTATCCCCATTATGATACCACGCATAGTAGTTTTCTTGAAAACCGTATTTGGTTATGTGGTAGATTTATTCTTCATGGCTCAACCAAGGTCTTCCAACACAATTGTAACATGGGCAGTGTTTGAGACCACTATCTGAAGTATTTTGAAATGAAAAATCTAAAAAGATCACTAAATTGTTTTGAAAATCACTTGAGATCCGATCGGTTTTATACATCCAACCTCTATCCATTCTGTAAAAAAAATTGTTATAAGTCATTTTGTCAAAAGCAATTCAATAAGATTGAAGTTTCATCAAAAATATATTTAAGTAGACAAGAATTGTTCACTTTATATGAAACCATAACTAATACACTACTCTATATGAGAATCATAATATAAAAGACAAAAAAATACTATATTTATAACAAAATTCTAAATTAATATAAATCCATGATATTGACTTCAATTATAAATATAATACCATGACAGTTGTGCATATTGAGAGAAAATATAAAATCTATAGAAGAATTTTTAGAGTCCTAAACATATTGTGTCAAAGAGAAAGAGAGATTTCGAAACCATAGGCCTTTGAAGGAGAATAATCCTGTTATTCTCAAGTATTCAATGAACTAAGTAATAAATTGATCACATGAGATCTGGAGAGTGTTTTGTGACCAAAAAAATGTTCAAGGAAGGTTTTGAATATCTTTGAAGAACTATACATGAGTGTACAAGATCATGTACGCTTGTGGAAGAGAATTATTCAAGGATTGGAGCATCATGGTCATACATGTGGATCATGATCCAAGAAAGATTAAATGGAACTAAGAGGAGTTTGATGTCATAAGATGAAGGTTCCACAGGGAAAAGAATCATGATTCCATGTACATGGAGATTTCAAATGATGAGATTGAAATTTATTTTCCAAATGGGATAATCTATCCCCATTTTAGATATCCATAAAGGAAGGGGTTTCTAGTTGATGTAGTGAACTATTCCTGGGTTGATACCTTATTATTAAAAAAAATTGAAGATATACTAATTCAGTTATGTGTGCCTAAATCTGAGGTGAAATGTGTTTTGGAATTTTTTCATTTATCACATACAAGAAGACACCATGGACCTGATAGAACATTGTTCAAGATATTACAAAGTGAATTATTTTCATCAAAGATGAAGAATGTGTAAAGAGAGTTTTTTAAACAAGTTATTGATGCTAAAAAATGGAAATATTTTGAAAATTTAGGAGATTTCATAACACTCAATACCCAAAGTCGAAGTATTCATTGTGTGGGGGTGTCAAGGGGGGTGGGGTGGGTGGTTCAAGGGGTGGGGTGTCTAGGGGGAGTGGGGGGGCTATCCAGGGGGGATGGGGGTGTCTAGAGGGTGGGGGTGTCCAGGGGTGGGGGGTTGTCTACAGGGGTGGGGGTGTTCAGGGGGTGGGGGTGTTCAGGGGGGTGGGGTGGTGTCTAGGGGGGGTTTCAGGGGGTGGGGGGCTATCCAAGGGGGTGGGGTGTCTAGGGGTGGGGGGTTGTCTAGGGGGTGGGGGTGTCTAGGGGGTGGGGGCTGTCCACGGGGGTGGGGTTGTCCAGGGGGATGGGGGGTGTCCAGGGGGTGGGGGTGTCCAGGGGGTGGGGTGGTGTCCAGGGGGTGGGGGTGTCCACGGGGGTGGGGGTGTCCAGGGGGTGGGGGTGTCCAGGAGGAGTGGGGGTATCCAGGGGGTGGGGGGTTGTCCAGGGGGTTGTTCTGAGGGTTGGGGGTATCCTGGGGGTGGGGGTGTCCAGGGGGTGGGGTGGTGTCCACGGGGGGGTTGTCCAGGGGGTGGGGCTGTCTATGGGGGGTGTCGAGGGGGGTGGGGGTGGGGTTGTGTCGAGGGGGGGTTGTACAAGGGGGTGGGGGATGTCCAGGGGTGGGTGGGGTGGTGTCCAGGGGGGGTTGTCCAAGGGGGTGGGGATGTCCAGGGGTGGGGGTTGTCCATGGGGGTGGGGGTGTCCAGGGGATGGGGGGCTATCCAAGGGGGTGGGGGTGTCCAGAGGGTGGGGGTTGTCCAATGGTAGGTCCAGGGGGTGTCCATGGTGGTGGGGGTGTCCAGGGGGGGTGGTGGGGTGTCGAGGGGGGTGGGGGTGTCCAGGGGAGTGGGGTGGGGTGTTCAGGGGAGTCAATACCCATATAATACCTTGAAAATTACCTATACCCAATCCAACTGACATCTCAATTCCAACCCATCACCCAACCAACATCCAATTCATCCTCAATATCACTACCCTTCCCATTATTCCTTGAACAAAAACTATAAATACAAAATCCAAATCCAATTTTCAACTAAACTAAAGTCCATATAAACTACCATATCACCCCCACTAAAAATGGAAAACCACCTACACCACTACCCCAACTATCCCCAATCCCTTCACATAGACCATCCTTATATCCATTACCCACCTTGAGACCATATGTCTAAACAAACCCTTTACCATCTTTGAGTGGGGATGCATCTCACCACCACCTCCATTAGTTCATATGGTTCACAAACTCTACACAGGAAGATTGGCTATGAAGACTTCAAATAAAGTTGATTCACAAAATCATGACACTTGAAGTGTAGAACAAAAATAGAAAACAAATCAGAGTGTTCGGTATACCATGCCACAGGCCGCACAGAACTCTGGTTTAGACCAAATCAAAACATAAAACAAAAAAAATAGATGCAAAACATTAAAACTAAGGTGCCACTTACTAATTTAAAGTGTAGAACTAAAAAATTGCTTGATTGAAGATGGATCTATTGGGTGGAAGGAGTTTTGCGGCCTAGGGTAAAGAGAGAGATTTAATAGAGCTTCGGTTTAGGGCTACAATCGCGTAGACGGGGGAGCTGGATCTGCGGTGTATTTGGGGGAAACCTTTCCCAACGATTTTTAAAAACTATTGGGAAATCTATTCTTTACCAACGGTTCTAAAAAACCGTTGGTATACATGATAAAAAAAATATTTCCCAATTGTTTGAGTAAACTGTTGGTAAATCTTCATTCTAAAACCAATGTACCAATGGTTTCAACAAATCGTTGGGAAAGGTTGCTCTAAAAACAGTATACCAATGGTTTCTTCAAATCGTTGGCATAAAAGCTTTGGGAAAACCTCCATTTCCACTAGTGTTGGATTATGAATAAGTCGATTATTTTGACATAGGACTCATTTATAAAAAATGTTTCATTCAAGGAAATAAAATATAAGAAATTGATAATGATTGGAATATGAAAGAGTATTGACCTAGATGAAATACCTTAGAGGAAGATAGGAAATTGAATAGGTTTTAAGAAAAAATTACTTAGTTTTTACACAACATTGAAATAAATAAAGAAAACATCATTTTTAAGGAAAAACATAAGTATAAGAAAATGAATTTTTAAAAATTAATAATGATTAAAACACATAATATAAATAAATTCTTTTAAAAATAATCTTGATAATAATAGAGAAAAAAATGGAAGATAAATCTTAAAGAGTTCCTGTAACTTTTTTTAATGTTGTCATAAACATAGAGAAGTAAATCACATTCAAAGATATTTTTTAAAAGGTGATAAAAAAATTAAAAAAATTATTTTAATAATAAAATATCACGATAATGAAACTTTGAATATAATTTGAGTTAAAGTGGAAGAAGCTTGTAGAGGAGGATATGTATTGGAAATGAATCCCTTATAAACCTCAAAGGTTTTAACTTAAAGAAACATTGGAAGGGAAACAAAAAGGCATGCATATCCCCTGTAAAAAAGAAAAAAGAAGCATAAAAGACATAAAGAATGTATAAGAGAAAGACGGAAAGAGGAATAAAGAGGTATAGAGGGTGATAAAGAATATAGCCTCAAGAACAGGGAAGAATGGGAAGGAACCCTTGCAAACAAAGGTATGAAATATAAATCCATATAAGAGGTAAGGAGATCATCAATTCATCAAAAATGAAGGTAAATTGCTATGGCATACATTCAATACCTTTTATATGAGACATGGAATAGAAAATAGAAAATAGATGAATAATACTTGAAAATAATGGAGATTTGGAAAGAAACTTTTACCTTAAGTCTCGGCTTGCTTCATATGTCCTCTAACCTCTTGCATAATTAAATTATTTTAATTAATCACTTGATTCAGAATCTTCATCATGATCATTTCTTTTAATTTTTTTATTATCATGTATTTTTCATTTATTAGTTTAATTTTGCCTGTGTTGGTCATTTTGAGGTAGTTCATATCATCATTCCAAAATGGTTTTGGTCAACAGTAACAGTCGATTATCATTGTCCAGTGGTTCCTTCATCTCCATAAGTTTCAAGGTGTATTTTCCATGTAATCTCATAAGTAAAAGAGTTCAATAGTTCAATATATTCAACAAAAGAGTTCCAAATGAACAATTGTTTCTTCATCAGCTTGTTTTAAACAGATAAAATGACTTTGATTATTTTACTTTTAACACCATTATTAATAGGACTATATTATTATTCAAAAATAAAAAACATGTTATTATTTGATTATTAATTGTATATTCATTTATGAAATCAATTTTCAAGAGTGGGCATAAAAGGCGTAAGTGAAAACAAAATATCATCATTCACTTAGGTAGTGTAAACCCACCACAGGTGAGCAATATTTTTCAAGAGTTTAAAAGAAGGGGAAAATTGATAAATATTTAAGTCTTTTAAAAATAGTATATTACAATTAAACTATTGTTTTAGGGTTTCTTTTAAGGATTACTTTTTTCATTGAAATGAGTAAAAAGGGAATTGAAATGAAAAGACATAGTTTTTTAAACTCGCGTTTCAATATAGTAACATCTTTTGAAAATGGGTTTGATGAGAGGGAATGAGTTATACATCATCAATAATGGATCAAAATGATATTAATATCATGGGAATAGAGCCATGGAAGTAAAATAAGAGGAGGTTTAAAAGAGTTTTAAGGAAAACAAATCTTAAATAAAAATAGAATAAGAGATATAGGAACCCTTACTTTATGTAATAACGGATTAAGAAAATGGTTTGATGAGAGGATATGACTGATTTCTCAATGATAATGGGTCAAAAGGATGAGAATAAAATGTAATTAAAAAGATGATCGTATATAAAGGAGAAGTTAAAAAGGAGATTTTAAAAGAATAGTTGTAAAAGAAATAAGGCGGATAAGGAACCCTTACCTTGGTTTTTTGAGACATCACCTTTCGATTGAGTCTAAGGTCTTTAAAAGAGGAACTTTTGGATAGATCAGAGCCTTAGGGATGTGTCCGGGGGGTGTAGAGAGGGATTTGAGCAAAGATTTGGCAATGTAAGAAGGTTTGGGAGTGGGAATAAGATGGTGGAGGAGGGGTGTTTATATAAGCAAGGAGTATTATTGAATAAAATGTTGAGTATTTTATTATTTAAGTCAAAGACTATGAATAGTGTTGGAACTGCTGGTATGTGCAATTTGTCACCAAGAGATGATGGGAAGCTAGATCAAACCCTACAAATCATGTTACCTTGGAGCTCTTCTAGAGTCTATGCATATTCTTCATTGTTGCACTCAATGGAGGGGTTTTATGCAGATAGATTGTTCCCGTGTGATAGTCATCTGGATCGCTTTGTAAAGGTGGGAAACACAACACTCTAGCAAGATGTTTTCCATGATAACGAACATATTTCTAGTGGATGTTAGTGGACCACAGTTTTGCTTTGTACCGTGTAATTGGATGACCATTGAGTGAGAAAAGGGATTGGATGTAGAGGCTTGATACGACTCACAAAATACAAGTTTACGCTTCTGTTAAAGTATTTCTTCAAGATGAGCTAGAGTTAATATCTCTTGTGTTGAGGAGGGGGAATTTTAAGAAAGGCTGGCGAAATGAAGGTGGTAAAAAATGAGATGTTTTCTGATGTGGTTGTGTCCCGAATTCGCATACCTAGGCCTCTGGAGGCAGATTAGTTACGTGTGAGGGTGGATCGTTTGTGCACGATTTATGAGTTTTCTGGTTTAGCATCTATAATTGTTTCTTTTTTGGGGATGAAAAGATTTAAAGGTGATGAATATGTAGTGACTCAGGTTTTTCCTAATCGGGACTTGGCTTGTTTTTGAATGTGTCTCGAAACCTCTAAATGGGTAGGATGATAAATTTACCCTAACATACAATCTTAATAAAAAATTCTAATGGTTCCATTGATCTCGCACAACCACGGTGCATGCTGGGTTTTAACTTCGGATAGGTATAATTTGTAAGTTTGATATTGGGCCCGGGTCGGGTCGTTGTCGAGTCTTTAGTGAATTCACCCATTAACCTAATCGAGTTGTCGGGTCCTTTTAATCCTCTAGCAACGGGAGAGCTACCAACGACGATGGAACCTTAGAGAGATTTTGGAGAGGATAACTCGATCTTCGGGGAGCCGATAACAGATTTAGGAAACAGAGATGGATTCATGAGCCAACGACAGCGAACCGCGAATTAATGGTGAATGAACCTCGAAGTGACGACGATTCATCAATGGGTTAGGGCACTTTCTACTTTTCTTTGCCTTGTTCTTCGTGCGGTCTGATCTAGGGATTCCTAATATTTGATTATTTATTATCTCTCGGATCATTGTGCTAAATTCGTTCGATTTTGTTGCCTCATTAATTTCTGCCAAGCATCTGATAATTGTTCACCATGGATTTTGACCTACCTCGTGCGTTATTCATCCAATGTTGGTTGTGCGATCGTCGGATGGGGGACTAGAAATTTTTTTGGCCACCGTTGCCCCCCTCTCCCTCGTTCTTCCCCCTTCACGATGAGTGTTCACCACCAGCCTTTGCGCGTAGTCGTTCGGGCACGCGTCGTGTATCTTTCTGCTTGTGGTGCTGCAGTTTCTGCGGTTTATAAATAGGGGGAATGTCAAAGGGGACCAAAAGTCCCCCTAATACCCAAAAAGGACCCGGCGCAGTGAAAAATCACTGTTCACAAAACTAGAGATGGTCATTTTTGGGTATTATGGGATGTGACTGACTATGTGGTACACGTCGTGTACGATCGTCAGTGGCGAATAGGATTTCACATCTCAGTTAAATTTTACATGGTGTATACTCAGGGACACATGTCGTGTGTACCGCGCCAGGCGACCCGACGTGTACAGGCCCAATTTCCCACCTGGTTACACAAACCTTGTGGTTGGTACAGTGTGCATGTCGTGTGAGTTATTGAGAACATGACTCGGATCTTGGACGTACACGCCAACTAATCCTTAAGGGACACGTGTTTTGTGTCATTGGATAACACATCATGTATATCAAGATGATATGACTTCGTGTATGAGGGACACACCCACGTAAGTCACAGGTCTTCCACTTGGACATATTGTGTAGGTTGACTTCACATGACAAAAACATTGGAGACCCACATAGATATTGCTTGAGTCACACACACTATGTACATAAGAGTACATGTCATGTGTTGGGCCGTCTGCAGTGTTTTCCCTATCTTATTGTCAAGGTGTCAAAATTGTACAAATAGTCTATTTTGAGTAATCTTCCACGTAGAGTGTGATGGAACGGGGTTTGGTCCCCCTGGTGGCATGTTGATGACAAGGTGTGGGTCCACCTTACTTCCTGGAGTTCGATACTACCTTAGCGATGTACAAATATCAAAGTGCGGGTCCTCCCCATTCTTCTCAGGAGTTTGGCACTCCCCCACATTTTCGAGGTACAGTTCGGGTGTGGGTTTGGTACTCCCTTGGCCCTGACAAGGTGAAGGTCCCCTATATAACACTTCAAAGCCTAAAACTCCCCCACTGACGGGGGATGGGTCCTCCATCAAAGTAAGGTACTCCCATATTTGACATGCATTGCTCGATGAGGTACTCCCACTGACAAGGTATGGGTCATCCACCAACACTACTACAAAAGAGACCTTTAACAGCGCTAGAATGGGTCTTTATCAGCACTAAAAAAACACTGACTACCGAAGTGCAGTTAAAAACCCTAGGCTTTTATCATCGCTAGAAAAGCGTTGATTAATGGGTCATTTATCGGCGCTAAAAAGGCGTTGATAAATCACCCATTTATCAGCGTTTTTTTAGCATTGTTAAAGGACTCTTAACAACAATTTTTAGCGTTGTTAAAGTACCCCCTTTAATAACGCTTTTTTTTAATGCTGATAAAGGTCTCATTTAACAGTGCTAAAAAAAACATCGTTAAAGGTGATAAAATTATTTTTTTCGAACATCTATGAGCTCGATCCCTTGATCAATGCTTCCATGACCCCTTTAACAGGGCTCCACCCCCTTTCAACGTTTTTCACCTCACCACCCCTTTATTAGTGCTTTGTGAATTTCCACTCTACTGCGCCCGCTTGGATTCGAACCTTGCACCTCTCCTTTGAAGATTGAACGCTTTTACCATTACACCATGTTGTTTTGTTTTTTGTTTAATGATATTTATGTTTATATATATATATATATACTTATATTTATTTAAATATATTATATATTTGTTTATTAATACACACACACACACATATATATATATATATACGTATAATGTAAAAAATGGTTAGATGTTGTTTTAAATAATTTTTTAGAATATGTATTTATTTACATATATTAGAATATACATATAGATATATATTTGTTAATTATTGACACACACATGTTTATATATAAACATTAATTGTATAGGTATATATATACACATGAATGCATTTTTATAAGGTAAATAAAATAGACAATTTTTTACTTTAAATAAAATGAATAATAAATATTTAATTTATATATTTAAAAATATATTTTCACGTAAATATGTTGATATATGTATTTATACAAGTGATTTATTATAAGTAAATATAACAAAATATGCATATATTTAATTATAAATAAAACTACACTGTGAAAAATGATAAAACTTCAAAACCATAATATCAACATGAACGTAAGCCTTGGGAATTAATTCAGTCCCCACAAAAAAAAGACAATAATACCCTATTAAATGATGCTGAAATTTCATCGAATGTTGAAAAATTGAGGTACTTTGACTAAAAACTTAGTTTGGAGGCCTTCGGGGTCTCTTTTGGCCTAAAAATAACACTGGTCGGGGTCCTTCGGGTCATCACGATGTAGAGCTCATTGCAGACTTCAATTTAATTATTTTTAAGTCAGTTTCATTAAATATCTTATTATTAAGTGTAAATGTCTTTTTAGTATTATCTAAAACATATTTAAATATATATATATATATATATATAATATTTATGTCTATATAAATATATTTATATATTAATATATTATTTTTAATGAAATGTATATATTTTTGAAATATATCCTTTATCAGTGATTTTTTACTAACGTTGATAAAACCCCCCTTTATCAGCGTTTTTTACAAACACTGATAAAAGACTCGTTAACAACGTTTTTTTACAAGCGTTGTTAAAGACCCCCTTTAACAATGTTTTTTCTAGCACTGACAAATGGTGTCTTTAACAACGCTTTTAGCTAGCGCTATTAAAATCCTAGTGCTAGATAAACCCGATTTTGTAGTAGTGCAAAGTAAGGTACTCCCACATTCGTCATGCACTGCTCGATGAGGCGTGATTGCTCCATCGAGGTTTGATACTCCCTCCACCAACACTCATAAATTGGCTAGGCACAGGTCCCCTGATATTATTTATTTATTCGTAACTTTGTGTATATTCCCTTTAGTAAATTTCATGTAAAAGTGCATAATTGGTGTGTGATACTCATGTTTTAATACTAAATATAATTTTTGAGCATTATTTGAAGTTGTCCAATTGAGTTAGTTTACTATTTTAATTATAACTCTTACTCTGCTTATCCAAATTGCATGATTCTTATTTTGTTGGATTCCTTATTCAATTTCCAACATATCATTAGAAGGAATCATTGGTCAATTCTGCCATTTGAAGGGTCATATGGACCACACAAGAAGGTTCAAAGAATCTGTGAAAAAACTGGACCAACCATGAAGATTGAATTATTGGGCTCAATCCAGAAATCCAAAATCATTGATTCTCCACCAAAAGTCGGAGGACAATATAATTCATCTTGGATAAAGATTTCATGGCTCAAATCCAACAAAAAGTGGTCCAACTAAAGTTTTGAAGTTCAGCCCATCATTCTATCCGGGAAATGAAATCAGCACACAAAACTTGACTTTTCTCCTGATTTAGACATCCATTCGAGCTGAGATTTTGCATTGTGAAAGAGGAGATTTAGGCGGCCGACTTTGTAGAAGAAAGTGTTCGGATTTTAGGGCATATTCCTATTCAAAAACTCATTCACATTTCAGTCATCAAAAAGACGTGCATAGAAATGGACAATTTAACATTGTTTGTTAAAACCACCATAACTTTGGCTCTATAAGTCCAAATGCCACCAAATTTTGAGAGTCGACTGTCAACATTAATATCTACAACTTTGAAGAAGAATATTTCTCCAAATTCAGCTGTCTAATTTATCAAATTGACAATACAAGTGGATGAGCAGATTTGGAATGCAAATAGTCTACCTCCTTAGGCTATAAATACATTCCCCTCTTATCCTTGTAAGGAGTTGACATTTCAGAATAGAGGAGGATACATTGGCACGACCAAAGCTTTGCCAAAGGCCTGAGAGGACCTACCAAACTCAAGTTTTCACTTGAAACGTCATTCCTCCTCTCTTTGTTTTCATGTTCTTTTATGTTCTTATTTGTAATAGAGTAAGTTTGTTTTCATTTCAATAGAATTTTAATGCACGTTTCTTCTTCTTCATCTCTTATTCACATCAACCTTCTGTTTTGTAATATTAATGTTCTTTAAATACTTTAAATCAAGTTGAAAATCATTCTCTCCTTCCCTTTCTCATTCAATCTAAATTCTGTATTCCTATGATGGATGCACATCAGTCAACTAGCGAATTGATTCGTGAATCATGTGTATTGCGGGTATGGGTTAGATTTATTCGGGAATTGAGGGAATTGCTTTGTGATTATTTATTTATCTCTTCGTTCGTCGTTCTAACAACAAATCGAGGTAAACACGAACATTTGTCAAGGTTCGTTCCTTGTGTTTGTGATTGTGCTTTTCTTCCTCATTTTTTCGTTCATCGCGGACAAATCTCTTGGTCGACGGTTCAACAAATATCGAGAAATTGAATGTTGCGCACTCGTTTCTTGGCACAACAATTCGATATCGTAGATTCGGGCTCAGTGCGACATAGAGTTTGTGCGACGATGAAAGCGGTAACAGATCAGACGAATTTGAGATACTTGATATTGTGTTCTTTGGCGCACAAAAATGGTTGCCATGCGAGGACGTTTTCTGAATGGATTCGAAGGTTGGATCCCTGTGTTCGACGACGATAAGGCTCAGTCCACAATATTTCTCAGTTTCCGGCAAGGGGCGTGGTCAGAATGATGGTCGAAGGAGCGCTCGACAACGTGCAAACCAAATCTTCAAATCTAGAAATTTATGCGGTACACGGCGCATGTTTCAGAGGAACACGCTGTGTGGGACCCCTGTGCGTGAAGGTTTTGGGTGCAGCGGAAGCGTGGTTGGGACGACACCCAACTTTGATTTTTACTATGATCTATGATTATTTCGGGATCAATACGGCGATGATCGCAAGTCTCCACAGAATATAATCAAATATTTAGATAAAGAAGAAAGAGGCTCAAAACCTTTAGAGAGGATCTTGCACATCATGTTTATAATTAATTTAATTAATTTCATAAAGAAAAATAATATCTGGATCTTTGGTATTTTTCTTCGTTGATAATGTTGATTGTCCGGAATGACCCTTCCGGATTATCTCGTTGCGTTTGTAAGGATCCAAACTAGAATCCCTCTGGCGGTGATCCACACGTGTTCTGGTGGCCTCTGATTGACACCGCTCATTCTCCGGGTGCTAGCGCGGCGAAGCGAGTGTCTTGTGTCGGTCGTTCTTGATCGCTTGTTCTTCAGCCTTGAAGAACGTCTCTTGTTCTTGAGAGGGGAGAGAAGAGGATTCGAGAGAAAAATTATTTGGCTCAACAATTCTCAATTCACTATGCGTGTGGTGTGATGTATGACACAATATGTCTATTTGTCTATTTATAAAATAAAATTCCGCGTCACAAAATAATAGCAGCGTCATTATTATTTTAACTTGTGCCAACTAGTTAAATAATTATTTACCGTCTTGTAAATAATTATTTTACTATCGGACCGACCTTGGTCCGCTCGAACTCCACTTCCATTTATTGAACACCCGAATAAATAAATAAATAATTTATTCTTTAAATAAATATTTTATTTACAAACTAGTAAATAAATATTTATTAAATGTTCAATAAAATAAATAAATATATTTTATTTAATTTATGCAATCATTTTAATTTGAATAAAATTATTCCACATTCTTGAGAACATGAAGTCACAACAACGACATCCACATATGAACGCTCACTGTGTAATATAATCCATTTGTCGCAATATCTCATCAAGTATGTTTCATGACAGTGTCATCAACTTTTATGTTTGATATGTATTTCTTTGACTACCTGAAATAAACTCATCGTTACACCATGACTATGAAATTTCGCGTGACAGTTTTATTTTAATCAAAGGGTCAAGATATCAATTTCCATAAATGGAAGGGACGAATCTTTCCTCGACTTATACATTAATAACATGTCACTCGTGACGCACCCAACGTACCCTACTTCCCGTCAACTGTCTATGTGACGGTTTTCGTCAGTAAATCAAAGTGCGCGAGTCGTGACACATATTAATGATAATCTTAAAGTCTAAGGATCATTACACACGCTCGCAGATAGAAATATCTGATGACACCAAAACATGCAAAATTCCTACCAGCGGGTCTGTTCTCATAATTTCATATCTTGGAGATTAACAAGTGCGAATTTCGTGAGAGGAAGTCTCATCTGCTTATGAGTACTCGCACCTGACGGTCTGCATGCTATGTGTCCCATCATAGTATGTCATCCAACCGCAGAACTATATTTAAGAATATTGTTATAGCATTTCAAGGTTCTCATCATAGTGGGGAACTATCATGACCTTATCAATGCAACCAATACTCTTGGACATTATTACATCATAGTAATGCAGAACAATGAACAATATGTAATAATCATAGTTTTCAATCTCGGATCGCGGCGCGACGCGGCAGGGTTCTGTAGCGGGATAGCGGCGACGCGAATCGCGTCGCGACCGCTTTTTTATCTAATCGCGGACCAAATAATATAATTTAAATTATATAATTTTACACATATATACAATGAAAAATTAAAATACGTTAAATAAAATATAAAACATAATTAAAATAATACATATATAATAACATAATAAATAAAAAGGGGTTGCTGGAAAATTTTAACCAACAAATGGAATAAAAAAACAAAAAACAAGATAAAAAATGGAGGGATTGATGCTGGGAAATAGAAAAAAAAGAGCCAACAAGAAATAAAATATAAAACAAAATTAAAGGAGTCAGGGAGTGTCGTTGACGTTGTCGTCGTAGACCAAAGCAGCAGATGCGAGTCGCGACTCGTGGGGGGGACTTCGTTGGCGTTAAGGGGTCGACGACGACGACGTAGGCCAAAGCAGTAGAGATGCGGGGTTGCGACTCGATGGGGGGTGGGGTCGTCAGGGTTGAGGCGGCGGTGGCGCGGCGGAACAAACAAGATGGGAGGGGTTGTCGTCGGCGTGGAAGGGTCACAGTAACAGCGACACAAGCGAGCAAATAGGATGCGGCCGCTCCCGCCGGGATCGCGTCGGAACCGCGACAGTTGGGATCACGGCAGAGGCGGCGTGATCGCGTTTTGCCCGCGATCCAGTCACCAGGAGCGGCGATGCACCGCTTTGCACCGCGTCGGCGCTATCGCGAGCGCTACAACGCGTTTTGATAACTATGGTAATAATACATTAAATATCTATGTAATCAAAGTAAAACCAGTTGGTTCTAGGCCACCAACTCTTACAAGCTCTCACTTGGATTAGAGCCAACTGCCTACGACTTTCAGTCTGCTAGACCTCACATGGTGATCATGTTTCTGCTGAGTCAAGGCTTTAGTCAAGGGGTCTGTCACGTTGTCTTCCGTTGAAATACTGCACACTACAACTTCACCTCTCTGAGAAAAATCCCTCAAGAGATGATACTTCCGAAGTATGTGCTTCGTCTGCTAATGTGACCTTGACTCTTGCGATAGTCATCGCTGCAGTATTATCACAGTACAGTGTGATGAGATCTTTACTGCTAAGTATCGCCTCTAGCTCCTGGACGAAGCTTCGCATCCAAACTGCTTCTTTAGCTGCCTTAGAAGCTGTGATATACTCGGACTCTGCTGTAGAATCTGCGACCACACTCTGCTTTGAGCTCTTCCAGCTCATTGCTCCTCCATTCAAAGTGAAGATGTATCCCGTTTGCGACTTCATGTCATCTTGATCAGTTTGGAAACTAGCATCTGCATATCCTCTGATGACTAGTTCCTTATCTCCTCCATAAACGAGGAACATATCCTTAGTACGCCTCAGATACTTTAGTATAGTCTTGACTGCCATCCAATGGTAGTCACCTAGATCAGCTTGATATCTGCCTACCGCACTCAATGTGTAGGCGACATCCAGCCTAGTACATAGCATGACATACATGACTGACTCAATCACTGATGCGTATGGAGTCCTTGCCATTATCTTTATTTCCTCATGTGTATGAGGACACATTTTCTTAGAAAGATAAATGTCATGTGATGCTGGAAACAATCTCCTCTTTGATTGTTCCATACTGAATCTCTTCAGTATCTTATCAATGTATGTACTTTGACTTAGACCCAAAAATCTCTTGGATCTATCACGATGGATCTTGATCCCAAAAATATATGTTGTCTCGCCCAAGTCCTTCATGGAGAAGTATTGATTCAACCATGCCTTAACAGACTGTAAGACTAGTATCTCGTTTCCAATAAGTAATATGTCATCAACATATACTATTAGGAAAATGACTGCACTCCCATTAAACTGTTTGTAGACACAAGGCTCACATTCATTCTTGATAAAACCAAATTCTGTTACGGTTTCATCAAAATGAATGTTCCATGACCTGGATGGTTGCTTTAATCCATAAATGGATTTCTGCAACTTGCATACCTTATTGTCATCCTTTGGAGTCACAAACCCTTCAGGTTGTGTCATGTAGATATCTTCATGATGGTTCCCGTTAATGAATGTTGTTTTGACATCCATTTGCCAAATCTCATAATCATGGTAAGCCGCAATTGCAAGTAGAATTCTGATGGATTTCAGCATTGTAACTGGTGAAAATGTTTCATCGTAGTCAATTCCTTGACGATGTTTAAACCCTTTTGCAACCAGTCGTGCCTTATAGGTACTGACTTGTCCTTCCATGTCCAGTTTCTTCTTCAATACTCATTTGCAACCAACATGCTTTACATTAACTAGAGGATCTACCAAAATCCAGACTTGGTTTTGATACATGGAATCCATTTCAGAATTCATGGCTTCTTGCCACTTGACAACGTCTGTGCCACTTACTGCTTCCTTTTAGGTTAGATGATCATTATTATCAACTAATAATGAGTCACCATACTCGGTAACTAGAAAATTGTACCGTTTCGGTTCTCTAACATCTCTTGTACTCCTACGCAGTACTTGTGTCTCTGGAACAGATTATTCTTCCAAGGGGCTTTGTGGAATCTGTTCTTGTACCAACTCTTGTGTACCTTGAGCTTCGACTCATCGAAGTCTATCTCGCTCTCACTATCTCTTTTGGAGATGTACTCTCTCTCAAGGAATATGACATGTTTTGTCGTTATAACCTTTTTGTCTGAGGGTTTGTATAGGTAATATCCCCTTGTTTCCTTAGGTTATCCTATAAAGGTACACTTTGTGCATCGGGGTGCGAGTTTGTTACCCAAAGAGGCCTTAACAAATGCTTCGCTACCCCACACATGTAAATTCAATAACATGGATTTTCTTGCATTCCAGAACTCGTATGGAATACCATTTATCGATTTAGTTGGTACTTGGTTTAGTATGTGTGTGTCGCTGTTTGTAACGCATACCCCCAAAAGGATAATGGAAGACTTGCATGACTCATCATTGATCTCACCATGTCCAACAAGTTGCGATTCCTTCTTTCGCTTACACCATTCCATTGAGGTGTGTAAGGAGTGAGTTGGGATAGGATCCCAAACTCCCGTAAGTAATCAATGAAGCCCTAATTAAGATATTCTCCACCTTGGTCTAAGCGGAGTTTCTTAATCTTCTTACCAAGCTGGTTCTCAACTTCATTCTTGTATTCCTTGAACTTATCAAATGAATCCAACTTATACCTCATTAAGTAGATATATCCATAGTTACTAAAATCATCAGTAAAAGTTATGAAGTATGAGTATCCACCCCTTGCTTCAATTGGAAATGGTCCACACACATTGGTACGAACCAATTCAAGAAGCTCTTTATTCATTTCACTTTTCCCACCGAATGGGGCTTTGGTCATTTTGTCTTGTAAACATGCATGACATACGCCAAGTGGTTTTAGTTCAAAAGAATCTCAATATGCATCTTGATGTAACTTTGTCAAGCGTTTCTCGTTTACATGACCTAACCGGTGATGCCAAAGTTGGGTGTGGTATGAGTCATGTGAAGTATCTTTGTCATCGATTGTCATTACTTGGTTTGTGTAATCCAACACATAAAGATCGTTGTATAAATGTGCCCTACTAAAACAAATGTTATCTTTATAAAATAAGCAACATTCATTTCCAAACTTGAAAACAAATCCATCTATATCTAGTTTGGATACAAAAATTATGTTTTTGGTTACAAAGGGCACATTAAAACAACCCTTTAACACCATGATCATCCCATTTGGCAATGTGAGGTGGTAGTTCCCAACAGTTACTGCAACAAGTTTGGCTCTGTTGGCTGCTTGTAAATCTAACTCCCCTCGATCAATCTTCCTGAATCTACTTGGTTCCTGTATTTGGATACACATGTGAGCACCACAACCTGTATCTAACACCCAATTTGTAGAAACAGATAGATTGCATTCGATAACAAACGCACCTGAAGCTTCCACTTGATTCTTAGGCTGGGTGTAGTTCTTCTTCTAGTGACCCTTTTTGCCACATGCGAAACAAACAGCCTCTTGTTCCCCTGTCTCCCTTTTGATCTTCCTTTTCTTGGAAGGCCGTGAAGAAGCTTTGGTCTTAAAGCTCTTCGTCTTCCCTTTCCTCTTATTCACTATAAGGATAGAAGGCTTTTTGCGCTTCATATCTTTGTCCACTTGGTGAATGAGGATAAGAAGATCAGATAGAGACTTCTCAATGTTCATATTGAAATTGACAACAAAGTTAGAGAAGCTTTGAGGGAGTGATACGAGAATGAGATCGGTGCCCAGTTCTTCGGGGGTTTAAATCCTAGAACCTTCAGGCGCACAATGTAGCCAATGAACTTAACTACATGAGGCCCGGCTGGGGCACCTTCTCCAAGCTTACTCTGAAAGAGTGCCTTAGAGATCTCAAACCTTTTCTGTCATGCTCTCTCCTGGTAAAGACCACAGAGGTGCTCGACCATGCTATAAGCATCCATGTTTTCATGAGACTTCATGAGCTCACTAGACATTGATGATAACATCAAACATTGAACGTTGACTGCGTCGTTCATATGTTTCTCATAGACCATGAAATCCTCATCACTTGGCTCTTTGGCAGGCGGATCAGGTAATGCTGACTCCAGCACGTAAGACTTCCGTTTATGGCGTAGGATAACCCGAAGGCGTCTAAACCATTCCTGGAAGTTACTACCGGTGAGGATGTTGTCTTTATCTAGAATTGATCGTAGGGATAGTGTGGTTGACGAGCTTGTCATTTTTATTCTACAATTAAAAGAGCAGATCGTTAGTACTTTCTTGATTACATTTTATGAGAAACAATAAATTTTATTAAGTCCCCCACTATTTTATCAAGTCACAATGACCCTCACTATTGAACTTGGAATGTTCAGTTTCCATGACATTCTAGTGGCAAGGATCCATATTCTCCTTCGCCTAACCCCAACAAATGTTGGTCAAGCTATTAAAAGGTATTTAGGTAGGCAGGTATTTACCAACTGCGGGCTTGCAGCTCCTTGATATGTTGAGTGGACTCCCCAATCCTGAAATCATGACTTTGGATTTCCTCAACTCGTGCCTCCAATATTACACCAAGTCTAGCAAGGGTTACTCCTCACCATTGAACTTTGAATGTCCAGTTGCCATGACATTTTAGTGGCAATGATCCATATTCCCCTTCGCCTAACCCCAACAAGGGTTGGTCAAGCTATTAAAAGGTATTTAGGTAGGCAGGTATTTACCAACTGCGGGCTTGCAGCTCCTTGATTTGTTGAGTGGACTCCCCAATCCTGAAATCATGACTTTTGATTTCCTCAATTCTTGCCTTCAATATTACACCAAGTCTAGCAAGGGCTACTCCTCTTGATGTAATATGGTTAAGTCAACCTGAAACCTTTCATAAGGTCTTCCTGTATAAAAGTAAGTGTCTCAACAAGGGTTGGTCAAACACATAGTTTTATTGAGTTTTGCCCTTAATCAAGTAACGAAAGGCTTGATCTGACTTAATATTTTATTTGAGAGATTTTTATCTCTTATGCGTGAATTTCTTATTATCACATGCTTGTTAATATTAAGTGGAACTTACTTAAGTGATTAACCATGTCTTGATAATATTTACGCACAAGTCTGGTTTATTTTAGTTTTATCTTGCATGCTTGTTTAATTCATTAATTATGTGATCGTAACAACACATTCATAATGATAAACCATGCAAATGACATAAATAAAATAAAGTAAATGACATGATCATGAGCTTTTCTAATGGTTGGTTTATCTAGCGGTTGATAAACTAACCTTATCCTAGGGGAGAAACACCTTGAACCTTTTGGGTTCGTGTTTACAGCTTCCACTTGTCCACCTTTGTATCTCCTGAAATTGGTTTCATCTCGGCTCCAGCTTGAACCGCCTCCACTAGCTTGGGAATTTCATCCATTACATATGCCATTTTTTTAACTTACATGTAGGTGAGGGGTGAAAGAGGGTTTTACATAAAAGAAACATTGGGCACGCAGACCCTACATATTAATGAGGAGAAAGCTCGCAGACCAACAAATTTAATTCAAATAAATAAATTAAAAGAAACCATCCACATACAAAAGTCTTGGTCAAGCTAATGATCATCCATACATGCAACGATATTTACGCATAAATAAAACTAGCATTCAATTCTTTAATCGTTTTTGTTTAAGATAAATCACGCTCGAATCAATTAATTACCATCTTTAATTAATCAATCCTTTTATCTTAAATCTTTTTTTTGAATTTTCTTGAGATTCTCATCCATCATAATTTTAAACAAATAAATCCATTTAAAATTATCTTTGTACATAACTTGTACCTTAGAGGCAACCCGGTGAATTCCTATTCATAACTACCCAATGAGTAGAAATGAACATTACGCAGATGTTAAATTAAACACATATATATAACACATATCACGTGTTGTGCCTCAGCTTTACGTCTGCACGATGCTACACGTCTCAAGAGTTTGTATAATATAATAATAAATTTTAATAAATCTGCATAATTTGGATGAGTACACGTGTTGCGGAATCGTTGGGAGTCGCAACGATAGAAACGAGAAATGAGATAAAATGCAGAAACCCTAGCCTGAAATGGGCTAATAAGAAGGACGAAACACTATTCTACCAACCGCACAGAAAGTTCGTTGTGCTACAGTGAAAGGCGGTTGGAAGTCTGCATCGCAACAGTGTCACGGTCACACAAGTCTAAAGTGCTACAGTGTTGGTGGCTGGAAGTTTGCATCGTTACAGTACTGTTGTCTCCAAAGTCTGGCCTGCTACAATGACATGTCGGTGTCAGTCGTTCAGCTCTATTTCAGTGGTTAGAGTTGCTACAGTGCCTCCAAAATTTGGGTCGGAGGCCAAAAGTCCCCAGAGCAGGGGCGTTTTTTTACAAGCACTGATAAAAGCCTCCCTTTAACAACGTTTTTTTACAAGCGTTATTAAAAATCCCCTTTAACAGTGTTTTTTTAGCACTGGAAAATGGTGTCTTTAACAACGCTTTCATTTTGACAATCTCACTGTTGCATTCTCTCTCAGGGGGGGCGATGAAACTCTTTTCTTTTCCTTTGACTTTTGCTCCTCATTGTTCACTTGGGTTTTCTTTCATCCCTTTGGGTTGTTTCTTCTGGCTTTGTTGTCATTGTGTCTGTAATGAGTTTCTCCTTCTTCCCTTCAAAAGGAGTTTCTTTCTTGTTCAATAAACGGGGGCTTGTCCCCTTTACCTTTAAAAAAACAACGCTTTTAGCTAGTGATGTTAAAACCCTAATGCTGGATAAACTCAGTTTTGTAGTAGTGCAAAGTAAGGTACTCCCACATTCGACATGCACTGCTCGATGAGGCATGATTGCTCCATCGAGGTTTGATACTCCCTCCACCAACACTCATAAATTGGGTAGGCACGGGTCCCCTGATGTTACTCATTTATTCAGAACTTTTTGTATACTTGCTTTAGTAAATTTCATGTAAATGTGCATAATTGGTGTGAGATACTCATGTTTTAATACTAAATATAATTTTTGAGCATCATTTGAAGTAGTCCAATTAAGTCAGTTTACTATTTTAATTATAACTCTCACTCTGCTTATTCAAATTGCATGATTCTTGTTTTATTGGATTTCTTATTCAATTTCCAACGTATCATTAGAAGGAATCATTGACCAATTCTGCCATTTGAAATGTCATATGGACCACATAAGAAGACCCAAAGAATGTGTGAAGAAACTGGACCAACCATGAAGATTGAATTACTGGGTTCAATTCAGAAATCCAAAATCATTGATTCTCCACCAAAACTTGGAGGACAATATAATTCATCTTAGATAAAAATTTCATGGCTCAAATCCAACAAAAAGGGGTCCAACTTAAGTTTTGAAGTCCAGCCCACAACAAACAAAACTTGACTTTTCTCCTGATCTAGGCATCCATTTGAGCTGAGATTTTTGCAGTGTGAAAGAGGAGATTTAGGCGGCCGACTTTGTAGAAGAAAGTGTTCAGATTTGAGGGCATATTCCTATTCAAAAACTCATTCGCATTTCGGTCATTGAAAAAACATGGATAGAAATGGACATTTTAACATTGTTTATTAAAATCATCATAACTTTGGATTTATAAGTCCAAATGCCACCAAATTTTGAGAGTCAACTGTCAACATTAATATTTACAACTTTGAAGAAGAATATTTCTCCAGATTCGGTTGTCTAATTTATCAAATTGGTGATACAAGTGGAGTGGCAGATTTGGAATGCAAACAGTCAACCTCCTTAGGCTATAAATACATCCCCTCTTTTCCTTGCAAGGAGTTGACATTTCAGAATAAAGGATGATATATTGGCACAAACAAAGCCTTGGTAAGGGCTTGGGAGGATCTGCCAAACTCAAGTTTTCACTTGAGACGTCCTTCCTCTCTTTGTTTTCATGTTATTCTGTGTTCTTATTTGTAATCGAGTAAGTTTGTTTTCATTTCAATAGAATTTTAATGCATGTTTCTTCTTCATCATCTCTTATTCACATCAACCTTCTGTTTTGTAATATTAATCTTCTTTAAATAGTTTAAATCAAGTTGAAAATCATTCCCTCCTTCCCTTTCTCATTCAATCTAAATTCTGTATTCCTATGATGGATGCGGATCAGTCAACTAACGAATTGATTCGTGAATCGTGTGTATTCCGGGTGTGGGTTAGATTTATTCGGGAATTGAGGGAATTGCTTTGTGATTATTTATTTATCTCTTTGTTCGTCGTTCTAACAACAAATCGAGGTCAACACGAACATTGGTCAAGGTTCGTTCCTTGTGTTTGTGATTGTGCTTTTCTTCCTCATTTTTTCGTTCATCGCGGACAAATCTCTTGGTCGGCGGTTCAACAAATATCGAGAAATCGAACGTTGCGCACTCGTTTCTTGGCACAACAATTCGATATCGTAGATTCGGGCTCAGTGCGACAGAGTTTGTGCGACAATGAAAGCGGTAACAGATCAGACGAATTTGAGATACCTAATATCGTGTTCTTTAGCGCACAACGATGGTTGACATGTGAGGATGTTTTCTGAATGGATTCGAAGGTCGGATCCCTGTGTTCGACGACAGTAAGGCTCAGTCCACAATATTTCTCAGTTTTCGGCAAGGGGCGTGGTCAGAATGATGGTCGAAGGAGCACTCGACAACGCGCAAACCAAATCTTCAAATCTAGAAATTTATGCGGTACACGGCGCGTGTTTCAGAGGAACACGTTGTGTGGGACCCCTGTGCGTGAAGGTTTTGGGCGCAGCGAAAGCGTGGTTGGGATGACACCCAACTTTGATATTTACTATGATCTATGATTATTCTGGGATCAATACGACGATGAACGCAAGTCTCCATGGAATATAATAAAAAAATTAGATAAAGAAGAAAGAGGCCCAAAACTTTTAGAGATGATCTTGCACATCATGTTTATAATTAATTTAATTAATTTCATAAAGAAAAATAATACCTGGATCTTTGGTATTTTTCTTCGTTGATGATGTTGATCGTCCGGAATGACCCTTCCAGATTATCTCGTTGCACTTGTAAGGATCCAAACTAAAATCTCTCTAGTGGTGATCCACACGTGTTCTGATGGTCTCCGATCGACACCGCTCATTCTCTGGGTGCTAGCGCGGCGAAGCGAGTGTCTTGTGCCGGTCGTTCTTGATCGCTTGTTCTTCAGCCTTGAAGAACGTCTCTCGTTCTTGAGAGGGGAGAAAAAAATTATTTGGCTCAACAATTCTCAATTCACTAGGCGTGTGGTGTGGTGTATGACACAATATGTTTATTTGTCTATTTATATACATGGAATTTCAGTTACAATATTTAATTGCATAACAACAATTAAATACATTCATGAACTTAGAGAAAACTCATGCTCATAATAATAATACCGCGTCATTATTCATGGTGCCCCAACTTGCGCAAAACAGAATTATAAAATAAAATTTCGCGTCACAAAATAATAGCAACGTCATTATTATTTTAACTTGTGCCAACTAGTTAAATAATTATTTACCGTCTTGTAAATAATTATTTTACTATCGGACCGACCTTGGTCCGCTCGAACTCCACTTCTATTTATTGAACACCTGAATAAATAAATAAATAATTTATTCTTTAAATAAATATTTTATTTACAAACTAGTAAATATATATTTATTAAATGTTCAATAAAATAAATAAATATATTTTATTTTATTTATGCGATCATTTTAATTTGAATAAAATTATTCCACATTCTTGAGAATAATATTTATTTCATTAATTAAATTCAAATAGAATTTAACCGAGACCACCAAAACCACTTAGTGTGTGACCCTCTAAGATTCTTTCTCGTTGGCATTAGGCGGGTTTGTCTAAAGTCCGAGAGTACTGTCTCGCAACGGGTCAAGGCACCCAAGAAAAAGAACATAAAGTCACAACAACAATATCCACATATGAACGCTCACTGTGTAATATAATCCATTTGTCGCAATATCTCATCAAGTATGTTTCATGATAGTGTCATCAACTTTTATGTTTGATATGCATTTCTTTGATTACCTGAAATAAACTCATCGTTACACCATGGCTATGAAATTTCACGCGACGATTCTATTTCAATCAAAGGGCCGAGATATCAATTTCGATAAATGGAAAGGACGAATCGTTCCTCGACTTATACATTAATAACATGTCACTCGTGACGCACCCAACGTACCCTACTTCCCGCCACCTGTCTATGTGACGGTTTTCGTCAGTAATTCAAAGTGCGCGAGTCGTGACGCATATTATTGATAATCTTAAAGTCTAAGAATCATTACACACGCTCGCAGATAGAAATATCTGATGACACCAAAACATGCGAAATTCCTACTAGCGGGTATGTTCTCATAATCTCATATCTTGGAGATTACCAAGTGCGAATTTCATGAGAGGAAGTCTCATCTGCTTATGAGTACTCGCACCTGACGGTCTGCATACTATGTGTCCCATCATAGTATGTCATCCAACCGGAGAACTATATTTAAGAATATTGTTATAGCATTTCAAGGTTCTCATCATAGCGAGGAACTGTCATGACCTTATCAATGCAACCAATACTCTTGGACATTATCACATCATAGTAATGCAGAACAATGAACAATATGTAATAATACATTAAATATTCATGTAATCAAAGTAAAACCAGTTGGTTCTAGGACACCAACTCTTACAAGCTCTCACTTGGATTAGAGTCAACTGCCTACGACTTTCAGTCTGCTAAACTCACATGGTGATCATGTTTCTGCTGAGTCAAGACTTTAGTCAAGGGGTCAGCGACGTTGTCTTCCGTGGAAATATTGCACACTGCAACTTCACCTCTCTGAGAAAAATCCCTCAAAAGATGATACTTCTGAAGTATGTGCTTCGTCCGCTAATGTGACATTGGCTCTTTTGCGAGAGTCACCGCTGCAGTATTATCACAGTACAATGTGATGAGATCTTTACTGCTAGGTATCGCCTCTAGCTCCTGGACGAAGCTTCGCATCCAAACTGCTTCTTTAGCTGCCTTAGAAGCTGCGATATACTCGGACTCTGCTGTAGAATATGTGACCACACTCTGCTTTGAGCTCTTCCAGCTCACTGCTCCTCCATTCAAAGTGAAGATGTATCCCGTTTGCGACTTCATGTCATCTTGATCAGTCTGGAAACTAGCATCTGCATATCCTCTGATGACTAGTTCCTTATCTCCTTCATAAACCAGGAAGATATCCTTAGTACGCCTCAGATACTTTAGTATAGTCTTGACTGTCATCCAATGGTGGTCACCTGGGTCAGCTTGATATCTGCCTACCGCACTCAATGCGTAGGCGACATCCAGCCTAGTACATAGCATGACATACATGACTGACTCAATCGGTGATGTGTATGGAGTCCTTGCCATTATCTTTATTTCCTCGTGTGTATGAGGACACATTTTCTTAGAAAGATAAATGTCATGTGATGCTGGAAACAATCCCCTCTTGGATTGTTCCATACTGAATCTCTTCAGTATCTTATCAATGTATGTACTTTGACTTAGGCCCAAAAATATCTTGGATCTATCACGATGGATCTTGATCCCAAGAATATATGTTGTCGCGCCCAAGTCCTTCATGGAGAAGTATTGATTCAACCATGCCTTAACATACTGTAAGACTAGTATCTCGTTTCCAATAAGTAATATGTCATCAACATATACTATTAGGAAAATGATTGCACTCCCATTAAACTGTTTGTAGACATAAGGCTCACATTCATTCTTGATGAAACCAAATTCTGTTATGGTTTTCATCAAAATGAATGTTCCATGACCTGGATGTTTGCTTTAATCCATAAATGGATTTATGCAACTTGCATACCTTATTGTCATCCTTTGGAGTCACAAACCCTTCAGGTTGTCTCATGTAGATATCTTCATGATGGTTCCCGTTAAGGAATTCTGTTTTGACATCCATTTGCCAAATCTCATAGTCATGGTAAGCCGCAATTGCAAGTAGAATTCTGATGGATTTCAGCATTGCAACTGGGGAAAAGGTTTCATTGTAGTCAAATCCTTGACGATGTTTAAACCCTTTTGCAACCAGTCGTGCCTTATTGGTACTGACTTGTCCTTCCATGTCCAGTTTCTTCTTGAATACTCATTTGCAACCAACAGGCTTTACATCAACTGGGGGATCTATCAAAATCCAGACTTGGTTTTGGTACATGGAATCCATTTCAGAATTCATGGCTTCTTGCCACTTGGCAATGTCTGTGCCACTTACTGCTTCCTTTTAGGTTAGATGATCATTATTATCAACTAATAATGAGTCACAATCCTCGGTAACTAGAAAACTGTACCGTTCTGGTTCTCTAACCTCTCTTGTACTCCTACGCAATACTTGTGTCTCTGGAACAGATTCTTCTTCCAAGGGGCTTTGTGGAATCTGTTCTTGTACCAACTCTTGTGTACCTTGAGCCTCGACTTCATCAAAGTCTATCTCGCTCTCACTATCTCTTTTGGTGATGTACTCTCTCTCAAGCAATATGACATGTTTTGCCGTTATAACCTTTTTGTCTGAGGGTTTGTATAGGTAATATCCCCTTGTTTCCTTGGGGTATCCTATAAAGGTACACTTTGTGCCTCGGGGTGCGAGTTTTTACCCAAAGAGGCCTTAACAAATGATTCGCTACCCCACACATGTAAATTCAATAACATGGATTTTCTTCCACTCCAGAACTCGTATGGAATACCATTTATCGATTTAGTTGGCACTTGGTTTAGTATGTGTGTGCCGCTGTTTGTAACGCATACCCCCAAAAGGATAATGGAAGACTTGCATGACTCATCGTAAGTAATCAATGAAGTCCTAATTAAGATATTCTCCACCTCGGTCTGAGCGGAGTTTCTTAATCTTCTTACCAAGCTAGTTCTCAGCTTCATTCTTGTATTCCTTGAACTTATCAAAGGAATCCAACTTATATCTCATTAGTAGATATATCCATAACTACTAAAATCACCAGTAAAAGTTGTGAAGTATGAGTATCCACCCCTTGCTTCAATTGGAAATGGTCCACACACATTGGTATAAACCAATTCAAGAAGCTCTTTATTCATTTCACTTTTCCCACCGAATGGGGCTTTGGTCATTTTGCCTTGTAAACATGCATGACATACGCCAAGTGGTTTTAGTTCAAATGAATCTGAATATGCACATCTTGATGTAACTTTGTCAAGCGTTTCTCGTTTACATCGATGATGCCAAAGTTGGGTGTGGCATGAGTCATGTGAAGTATCTTTGTCATCGATTGTCATTACTTGGTTTGTGTAATCCAACACATAAAGATCGTTGTATAAATGTGTCCTACCAAAACAAATGTTATCTTTATAAAAGAAGCAACATTCATTTCCAAACTTGAAAACAAATCCATCTATATCTAGTTTGGATACAAAAATTATGTTTTTGTGTGTGTTCAATGCACTATTCTTATCGTATCCCTTTCTTTTTCTTTTCTTTATAATTCATCATTATAAACATTACAACCAGATTATTAACCAAAACAATGGGTGAGTAAATCTACCAATATGGTGAGTTATAATTTGGGGATGTTAAGTGATTGAGAGCTTTTGCTCGATGAATATTCTTTAAATTAGCATTGCATCTGTTAAATTTAAAATGTCGTGGATTAATGACATGTTTTGTTTAACGTGTGGTTTCCATAGATTATTGGAACCATAAATACACTACCATAAACAAGCTCTGATTAAGATTAGAATCCTAAGTTAAGTTAAGGTTTGGATTAAAGCTTTCACACTTGGGAATTCCGATCAAAGTCACCTTGTGAAGTGAGTGTTAATTTAATGCAATATAAAGCAAAGCTCCCGGATATCACATGCTCAACTCCTTAATAATGAACTCACCCCATTATTTGTCAAATTGTTAAATCAATCATCAATCACTTCATTTGAGCTCTACAAACAAACCCCCCAATCAAAATACAATCAATTAAAAACAATCAACTACAAAAAGTATCATCGATGAGGATTCGATTAGGGTGTTGCTATACACATTAGTAGAGCACCGGAACCTTGAACGGTCGATAGGCGGCAATCGGCCGCGCTTCATCCCCCAATATAAATACGGTGAGGTGGCTTGTGTTTTCATATGGATGGTTAGTTACGGAACATAGTGTAGCGATTCATATTTTCCATGTGTTATTTTTGGATATTGCGTGGATTATTTTCAAGATCAGGCGCTGAGACGACATGTGATTTCGAGGTTCGGTGTGTCCGAAATAAATGTTTGAAATATATTAAATAACATGTGCGCACAGTTTTCCTAAAAAAGTGGAATAACTTCTAAACGGAAGTTTGGATCATAAATCTGAGGGCACCGTTAAGTTCAAAATGCAAGTTTACCTTAGGTGCGACATAACCTTTGTCGGCGTGGGGCGTTGGTGAAAAAGTCATAGCGAGCGTAAAATGAATAAAATAATTAAATAAATTATTTTATTTTATTCATTGGCGCAGCGACCTAACCTCTTCTATAAGTATACGTTTATGGTGGATTCTTGAGTTTTGCCGCTAAAATCTAGAGATCCAGAGAACTGTTGGAGAGCTATTGCAGATGATTTTGTGGGCGAACGATAGCTGAATTGTAGTTCGATGATCGATGTGCAACGAGATTCAAGGATATCGCCAATGACAACGACGCAGTTTCGTTCTTCGTCAACGATCGATTTGAATCGAGGTAGGATGTTGTTTTGCTTGGATTTATCCCCGTTTTATGATTCCTACAACGGATGCGCATCAATCAATTAACGAATTGATTTGCGAATCGTGTGTATTGTGAATATAGGTTAGATTTATTCAAGAATTGCAGGAATTGCTTTGTGATTATTTATTTATCTCTTCGTTCGTCGTTCTAACAACAAATTGAGGCCAACATGAACATTGGTCAAGGTTCGTTCCTTATGTTTGTGATTGTGCTTTTCTTCCTCATTTCTTTGTTCATCGTGGGCAAATCTCTTGGTCTGCAGTTCAACAAATACCGAGAAATCAAATGTTGCACACTAGTTTCTTGGCACAACAATTTGATATCGTAGATTCGGGTTCAGTGCGACATGGAGTTTGTGCGACGATGGAAGCATCAACAGATCAGACGAATTCGGGATACCCGATATCGTGTTCTTTGGTGCACAACGATGGTTGACATGCGAGGGCGTTTTCTGAATGGATTCGAAGGTCGGATCTCAGTGTTCGATGGCGGTAAGGCTCGGTCGTTGTCGAGCGCTCCTCTGCCCATCATTCCAACCACGCCCCTTGCTGGAAACTGAGGAATATTGTGTGTTCCGGAGGAAAACACTGTGTGGGACCCTTGTGTGGTGACCAGGGTTTCCGCGATTGAATTAAATGTCACACAACATGTGACTCGGCCCGGTAACTCGACATGTACCTCGGAGGGTACACGGACACGATCGAGGAGTACACAGTCACAGGCACGTCGTGTACTCCCACACAGACACGACCATGCTAGGTATACATAGGCATGGGCACGCTGTGTACTTTGACACGGACACGGTCATCGGTCATTTACATGGGCAGAACCCAATGTCGAAGGGACACGTTGTGTACTTTGGCACGGACACGAACATGGGCCGTTTACACGGACAAAACTTGGTGTCGAAGGGACACATTGTGTACTCTTCCAAAATTGGCTTGGAGCCCTTGTCTTCTTTAACTTGGACAAGTTCTGTTAGGGTGTGTACCCCATATCCATTCTCTGTGGGTTTGTATGAAATCGTGTCCTACACATAGGATAACGGTCCTTTCAACAGGACTTCTTGGATAGAGTTGTTGAAATCCTTATGTGAGGCTCAGAGTGAGATCTTCTATCATCTTTGTGCCTTGGGTGGAGTTCTTGATATCGTTGTGACTAACACTACGCGGGTGTCGATCCTCTACTTAGCGGATTATTCCAGATTGAGTTGTCAGTATACCTCATGGTCTTGAGTGTGATCTCCATCTGTGTATTGTATCTCTTCAGACTTTCAGCGCATCCTTCCTATGATGAGACCCGACGAGCACGACCTCTCAAACAAATGTCATCAATGATATCTGACTCGTGGAGTGTGTTCTCCTAGACGAATGTTATGTGGAACCTTCGAGCAGGAATCCTAAACTGACATTACGGTTGTGACTGTGAAATTGTGTGTCTTTGTTGAGTATATCTGGATATTCTTATTATATGTATTGTAGACATATACCTGTGTAGAGCTGACTGTTATTCTTCTTGTTATATGCTTAGTGCTTTCGAGGTGTCCTGCTGGGTATTGTTATACTCAATCGTGCACGGGATTTGCCCACATGTGTTGTGTCTTGTGCAGACGATCGACCTCTCGACGGAGTCCTAGAGGCACAAGGACCAGGCAGTGCTTAATGAGCCGGATAGACCGAGGTGTGTTCTTGTGGTTATCTTAACAGCAGTCCTCGTCTTTACTATCAGGTTGGACTTGTTTTCAGACTCTTTGTGGTGAACTTGTATTTGGTCCTGTTTACTTTTCATTACTTGTTGTCGTACTCTGGTTGTGATATTTTAGATGTATGTATGCATGGTTTATTAGTTGTTTTACATTTCATCATGGTATGGGTTTGGAGATGTGTGTGTGTACAGGTACTTAGGCTAAGGTCTCTCATGTTAGTGATATGTCTACTCGGTGCTAGTCGCCAGTCTTTGGCCTATTGGTGGCGGGATTGGAGAGTCGCGACATGAGCCCCATTAGGACGGGTCGTGACAGAGTGGTATCAGAGGGGTCGATTTTACCTTAGGATCGAAATATGTGAGATTTGTTTGGGGAAACAATGTTAAGTGTTTCGAGTTCGGCTTTCAAATCAGAGACTCCAGTGTTGGTGTGGTGACCGACGTTTCCATACATCAGGATTCTGATCACCTACCTTTCGACTCGGTGTATGAGGATACTGATTGTAGGGAAAAACAATGGTACATACATCATATATGAGTGAGTTGTGGTTTCCATCGAATCTCCAGATATACTCATTGATCGTGGTACATCTTGTCTATTTCAGGATGTCTTTGCGATGTATGTCAGTTAGGATTCAGTATCAGGATCACGAGAATGAACCCCTCAGTGATGAGGTATCGATACAAGGGCATGTTCCAGAGGTGATGTCTCCAGGTGGTGCACCAATTATACCAACACCTGTTGAGCAACAGATGGTACCATCAGTACCAGCGAATGAGGTGTGCATGCTGAGCTCACTTCACGAGTTTTAGCGACAGCGACCCCGACCCACAGGCGGTTGAGGACTGACTTGAGGCAGTGATGCAGGTTTTCCATCTTGTTATGACATCGGCAGATCAGATGGTTGTTCTGGCAGTGAGCCTTCTCTACGGCTCAGCAGGACGATGGTGGGGTTTGGTGACTCAGCCGTACGACGAGGCGACTCTTGCATGGTCAGAGTTCGAGCATCTTTTCAAAGAGTCTCTAACTACACTGAGGGTTGTAAGCATCCAGGAGCTTATGCAGTTCCAGTAGGGCAGTACGACAGTGGTCGGGTATCCATCGAGGTTCACCAACCTCTCCAGCTACGCGATGAATATGGTACGTGATCAGTTCTTCCGGGCTCGAACCTTCAAGCGAGGACTATGTAGGCATCTGAACCAGCGTTATACCTCTGTGCATTCCTACCTATGTTGGGGTGCTAGAGCGAGTTTTGGTAGTTGAGAGTTTCCTGACTGAGCAAACGCAGACATTGGTTGTCAGTAGTGGGCACACCAAAGTAGAGACTTCGGCGACAGGAAACTGACGTCAGTCTAAGGGACCTTGACGTGCGAGACATTTCAAGATAGGGGGTCCGCGATTCAGGGCTCACGGGATGGGGCTAGTCAGCCCCGAGAGAGGGGGTGCTACTCATGTGACGGTATGGGACATCTTGCACGAGATTGTTTGACCCGCTATGCAGCTGACTGAGACACAATGGATGCGCCGCTGAAGTAGAGGCAGCAGCAGAAGCAGACAGGTCTGCAAGGCGGCGAACGTGGAAGAGGAGCTGGGAGAGCAGCTGGAGGTGATAAACACTTCAACTTGTTACCACCACCACCCCAGGTAGTCCACGCCAGGCTCAGAGAGCTGGAGGACAGGGGCGGTGGCAGCTGCAGGCGATCAAAGCTTATGACCCAGAGGCTTTGGGAATGGTATGAGGTATGATCTGTGTCTCTTATCCCTTAGTTGCAGTGATGATAGGTACAGGTGTTAGCCATTCCTGTATTGCCACATATCTAGTTCAAGACTTAGAGATTCTTGTTGAGCCCTTGGCTCGACCCTTGCGTTTGGAGACCCCTACTAAAGATTACTCAACAGTCACACATTTGTACCAACAGTGTGACCTGACTCTTGGAGGCGAGAGTTTATGTTGGGATCTCTTTGTAGCACCAATTAGGCTTTATGACATCATCTTATGTATGGGTTGGTTATTTGCGGTCCATGCCCAGATAGACTATTTCATACGGAGGATGGAGTGTGTATGTAGTGATGAGACTAGGTTTTCCTTTGTGGGTGAAAAGGAAACTCAGGCAGCGCAGGATGGACTCGTGCATAGGAGGGTGCAACCGATTAATCGTCAATTGGCTAGCATGACCGTTGGTCTAGTGGTAACTATGAGTTTTCACTTCCCTGCAGTGGTGGCGAAGTACAATGACGTC
Source organism: Viscum album (assembly GCA_963277665.1). Lineage (NCBI taxonomy): Eukaryota > Viridiplantae > Streptophyta > Magnoliopsida > Santalales > Viscaceae > Viscum > Viscum album. Next base: position 685,152,115 of record OY728119.1, on the reverse strand, counting down.
TTTCTTGAAGATGTTTCAAGCTTACCTCCTCGTCAAGAGATGACTTCTGCATTGATCTACATTCTGGGACGACCCTGATATTTGCGTTAGCATATTTGATGATCCCCGCAGAGCTTCGCAAGTTGAGGGTGCAGTTGGAGGACTTTGACAAATCGTGAGCTAGCCCAGAATTTTCAAAAACTCTTAAAAATCAAACTAAAACAACCCCCAAACGAAACCCAATCAAAGCTTGGTAAAAAGAGGGGTTTATGAATACATGTAAAACAGTAACGTGGTGTTATAACCTCATCACCGTAAAACTTTTTGTCCCTAGAAAATTTACTCAGAAGCTTTCATGCCAAAAAGATGAGGTCACTGGCTCTCTCCCACGTCTCCTGATTATCAGAACTGTGTTGTCATAGCACGCGAACTAAATGCATCGTCCTCCCACGAAGTACCTTGGTTTCAGAATTAACTATCATGACTGATCGTTCAGTCACTGATAAATCAAGTTCAACTTCAAGATCACGCCAGCTCAGAATATGAGATGGATTAGATAGATACTTTTGCAGCTGAGATACACGGAACACATTATGTATCGACGTCAGTTGCGGTGGAAGTGCTAAACGGTAAGGAACTTTTCTCATATGTTCAACAACCTCAAAAGGTCTCAGAAATTGGGAAGCAAGTTTCTCTTGCCTCCCAAGTCGTCGGTGACCCAACCAGGATGAAACTTTCAAGAACACCTTTAATGTCGTCTCTTGCACCAAACTTATACGGGCTTATACTGGCTTTGTGTTGTCAACATTCTCTGACGAATCAACTAAATCTTTAATGTCATCTCTTGCACCAAACTTGGTCCAACCATGGAAATTTCACCAATCTCTGGCCAACACAACAGAGATCTGCAAGGTCGGTCATACAAGGCCTCAAAAGGAGCCATTCTGATCGTGAACTCGTAACTATTGTTATAAGCAAACTCAACCAGCCTTAAACGATCATCTCAAGCCCCACCAAAGTTGAGAACACAAGCACGAAGCATATCCTGAAGAATCTGTATAGCGCTTTTTGTCTGGTCATCTGACTGGTAATGGTATATCGTACTTAAACGGATATGAGATCCCAGTATCTCCTTAAGGCCTCTCCAAAAACGAGAAGTGAACCGAGGATCCCTATTAGAGACTATAACAGATGGAACTTCGTGCAACCGAACAATCTCTTTCACATAGATATGTCTCAACTCCTCAACTTTGGGTGTATCACGAATGAATATTGTTGGGCGGAGAAGTGATGGCAAGAGGGGGGTGAATTGCCTTTTAAAAAAAATTAACAATTTAAAAACAAAGTTAAAAGTGCAGCGGAAATAAAAGAGGCAAGACACAAAACTTGATAACGGAGTTCGGCTTAAACCAAAGCTTACGTCTCCGCTCCCAACTCAACCGTTGAGAGATTTACTATCGCTTGCTTTTTAATGGTTTTAGCAAGAAACCCACTAGACTTTAAGGTAGTCTAGAACCTATTACAGCTTGCTTTTAATGGTTGAGCAAGAACCCACTAGCCTTCTTACAGGTGAAGGCTAGCTCACCTATGACTCAAGCCTTTTAAAGGGAAGGCTTGACTAACCTCTTCACACCTTGAAGGTGGTGTGAAAACCCAAACAAAGAGAGGATGAGAGAAAGAGGGGTTTGTAGGCACAAACCCAAATTGATGCTCAAAATAAATAAATAATGAAAAACCGTAAGAGGAGAAGTCTTGGGCGCCAATGGATTGATTGGAGTTGATGAAGAGCGCTCCCAAGCTTCTATGGTGGTGCTCCTTGGTTGTGGAAGTGAGTTGGAGCAAATGGGGATTCTTGAAGGAATGCGCCGGAGGTTCGCCAAATGATCGAACAATGTTCTCGTGGGCTACCGTACGTTTCTGGGGCTTCCTAGTCCTTTATTTATAGAGGGGGAACCCTCAAATGGCCTTTGGGGGTCTTCGGAGCCGTTGGGAGTCAAGTGGACAAGCCTGGTCAAAGCCCAACGGCTAGTTTGACTGGCTTCACCGGCTGACCAGTGCTTGGCCACCGGTTGGCCGGTGCTTGGCCACCGGTTGGCCGGTGCTTTGGAAAAGGGAGAGGTTTTCTGCCCAGGCTCCACCGGCTGGCCGGTGAGTGGGCCACCGGTTGGCCGGTGCTGAGATAGTAGTTGTCCGGCCTATCTGGGTTCCACCGGCTGGCCGGTGGTGGGACACCGGTTGGCCGGTGGTCTGGACAGAGGGGGTGCCTTCTGTCCAGGCTCCATCGGCTGGCCGGTGGTCATCCACCGGTTGGCCGGTGGACTGAAATCAGTCCACTTTTGCCTTTTTGGCTTTCTTGGCCCAATTCCTTGGCAACCTAAAATCATGCATATCATCCAAAAACACTTAAAACAAGATTAGATAAATAAGAGAGTGATTGTGATCATGAAAATTAAACCACGAGGGGTACGAGAGGTACAACAATCTCCCCCTATTTTGATGGTCACAATCACCAAAATAAGCAATGTAAAAGACTGAAATGAAAGGCATGCTTTAAAGGATAAATTGAAAAGTAAAGCAAAGCATGAGAGAAAGATTTCTCCCCCAATCAACCAAGAATTTCTCCCCCTTTGTGATTATCAAAATAGCACGGGGCATAAAACTTGATTGAGGGAAAGGATTGAAAAAGAAGATAGAGATTTTAAACCAATTGAAATTTTTGAGATTTGAATTGAAAGTTTTGAAATGAAAGTTTTGAAAATAAAGCAAAAAGGCTTAAACGATCCTAACTCCCCCTAAATAAAAACAACAAATCACCGGGGAGAGGATTTTAGAACCGAGACAAATTTTGGTCCGGTGAGACTCGCTAAAAGGGATTTTTCAATCCAAACTTGTCTAGTGGCGGGTCTTCTCCTATGAAATTCATCATTAAAGAAAATGGTTTTGGGCCTTCCATACTGGGCATTTTTGCAATTGCACTCATAAATTAAGTGCCCGGTCTTTTTTGCAATAGTTGCAAAATTTGTATTGGGAGCTCTCCCTTACAAAAATAGTAGGAGCATGGAAAGAGGAAGCTTGCTTGGAATAGCCAAGCCCTTGGGTGGTTCTAGATATGCATTGAGAACCTAGGAGCTTCGAAAGATTATGTTCACCTTCGGTGAACTTAGCTAGGGATTCCCTTAAATCCTTGATTGTTAATTCCATAGAATCAACATCGGGAAGGTTTTGGATCTTGAGGGACAAGTCTTCCTTTTCTTTGAGAAGTTGTTCCTTTTCGGAAGAAAGTTTTTTGAAATTCTTTTTTAAAGCAATAAATTTGGAAGAAAGTTCGTGAAAACCTTCCTCCAATTGATCTCTCGCATGTTGGGGATCCTCGTAAGATAAATGATTGAAAGAATTTGAAGAACTAGAGGAAGAGAAGTCGGAAGAGGATACCTCATGAAATGCCATTAGGCATTTTTTACCGTTGTCACTTGAGGAGGAGGAGAAGGAGGATGTGGAGTTATCACTCCATGTGGCCTTGAATGCCTTCTTCTTTTCCTTTTGCTTGGCCTTTTTCTTGTTGAGTGGATAATCGGGCTTGTAATGGCCTTTCTTGCCACACCCGTAACATGTTACCTCGGGCTCGGATTTTTCGTTAGGTTGAGCCTTGCGGGATTTCTTCTTCTTGTGCTTCTTCATGAATTTGTGCATTTTGCGGGCAAGATTCTCCATTTCTGAATCGCCGCTTGAAGAGGAAGACGATGAGGAGGAGGAGCTTTCTTCTTGTTGAACTTTGAAGGCGATGTTCTTTGGAACTTTGATTGGTTTGCCTTCCTTTTCAGCTTGCCTCCTCATGGTGATCTCGTAGGTCATGAGGGATCCGATGAGCTCTTCGACCGGCATGTTCTTGATGTCTTTTGCTTCTTGGATTGTCGTGACTTTCGGTGCCCATGAGCTTGGTAGGATCCAAAGGATCTTCTTGACCATCATCTCTGCAGACACATCATCTCTAAGAGATTTTCTTCCATTGCAAACGTCAGTAAAACGAGTAAACATTTCAGAAATTGATTCATGTGGGTGCATGGTGAAAGACTCAAAATCTTGACGGAACATATCCAATCGAGTATCCTTGACTTTGTTGGTCCCCTCATGGGTAACCTCCAAAAGTTTCCAGATTTCATGTGATGAGGTGCATGTGGAAACTCGATTGAATTCATTACGATCAAGGCCGCAATGAAGAGCGTTCATGGCTTTGCCATCAAGCTCGAAATTTTTAATATCGGCTTGAGTCCATTTGGATTCATCGGGAGAAGAGAGAGAGTAACCATGCATGACAATTTTATAAATAGGATAACCTATACTTCTAAGAAAAGTAGTCATGCGGGTTTTCCAATAAGTATAGTCGGTTCCATCAAAGAATGGAGCACGACCCAATGAATAACCTTCGGAGGCGAAAGAAGTTGAAGCCATCATAATGGATCTTGAATTTGAAACTGGTGAAGGTATTACTCAAATTTTGCCTCTGATACCAATTGTTGGGCGGAGAAGTGATGGCAAGAGGGGGGTGAATTGCCTTTTAAAAAAAATTAACAATTTAAAAACAAAGTTAAAAGTGCAGCGGAAATAAAAGAGGCAAGACACAAAACTTGATAACGGAGTTCGGCTTAAACCAAAACCTACGTCTCCGCTCCCAACTCAACCGTTGAGAGATTTACTACCGCTTGCTTTTTAATGGTTTTAGCAAGAAACCCACTAGACTTTAAGGTAGTCTAGAACCTATTACAGTTTGCTTTTAATGGTTGAGCAAGAACCCACTAGCCTTCTTACAGGTGAAGGTTAGCTCACCTATGACTCAAGCTTTTTTAAGGGAAGGCTTGACTAACCTCTTCACACCTTGAAGGTGGTGTGAAAACCCAAACAAAGAGAGAATGAGAGAAAGAGGGGTTTGTAGGCACAAACCCAAATTGATGCTCAAAATAAATAAATAATGAAAAACCGTAAGAGGAGAAGTCTTGGGCGCCAATGGATTGATTGGAGTTGATGAAGAGCGCTCCCAAGCTTCTATGGTGGTGCTCCTTGGTTGTGGAAGTGAGTTGGAGCAAATGGAGATTCTTGAAGGAATGCGCCGGAGGTTCGCCAAATGATCGAACAATGTTCCCGTGGGCTACCGTACGTTTCTGGGGCTTCCTAGTCCTTTATTTATAGAGGGGGAACCCTCAAATGGCCTTTGGGGGTCTTCGGAGCCGTTGGAGAGGCCTTCGGAGCCGTTGGGAGTCAAGTGGACAAGCCTGGTCAAAGCCCAACGGCTAGTTTGACTAGCTCCACCGGCTGACCGGTGCTTGGCCACCGGTTGGCCGGTGCTTTGGAAAAGGGAGGGGTTTTCTGCCCAGGCTCCACCGGCTGGCCGGTGAGTGGGCCACCGGTTGGCCGGTGCTGAGACAGTAGCTGTCCGGCCTGTCTGGGTTCCACCGGCTGGCCGGTGGTGGGACACCGGTTGGCCGGTGGTCTGGAAAGAGGGGATGCCTTCTGTCCAGGCTCCATCGGCTGGCCGGTGGTCATCCACTGGTTGGCCGGTGGACTGAAATCAGTCCACTTTTGCCTTTTTGGCTTTCTTGGCCCAATTCCTTGGCAACCTAAAATCATGTCTATCATCCAAAAACACTTAAAACAAGATTAGATAAATAAGAGAGTGATTGTGATCATGAAAATTAAACCACGAGGGGTACGAGAGGTACAACAAATATAAAGTGAACCAATTTCGTCAGTCGATCGATCACAACCCATATAACATTCTTCTTTTTGGGTACGCAGCAACCTAACCACAAAGTCCATAGATATCTCATCTCACTTCCAAGTAGGCACTGGAAGTGTCTAAAGAAAACTCGAAGGTTTCTGGTGCTCAGCCTTAACTTGTTGGCACATATAATGGCGAGAGACAAAATCAGTAATGTCATGTCTCATACCTGGCCACCAGAATTATCGTCGTATGTCCTAAAACATCTTAGTAGTTCCTAGGTGCATAGCCCGTTGGGAATTAGGGCAATCCTCCATCACAACTTTCTTTGTCGCTAACAGCACAACAAAACATTTCTGAAAGCATGGAATGCCCTATTTGGAGAACGACCACTCAGCAACGGTCTCCCCACTATAAAGAGATTCTTTAATGCTACAGAACTCATCATCAAGTTGTTGCTCCTGAATAATCATCTCGAGAAGAGCAGATGTCAACTGAACGTTGGCCAAAGAAACCTCAGTCCTTGATTCCTGGACTCCAATATGCAATTTTGTAAAGTGGTTCGTCAAGTTCCATTCTTTCCTGCTCAAGGTATCTGCGATGACATTCACTTTCTCCGGGGTATAAACGATGTCAAAGTCGAAAGATTACAAGTATTCCACCCAACGCCTCTGGCAGAAATTCAAATATTTTTTAGAGAAGATATAACTTAAGCTCTTGTGGTCTGAAAACATGGTGAACATTTTGTTGCGAAAACACCGGGAGCAGCGAAGTGAAAAAGCGATTCACATAAGAGTAAAAGGAAAAAAAACAGAAGAAGAATAAGATCTTAGACACATAAATTTACGTGGTCTGGGAAATGTCCTCTACGTCCACGGAGAGGTTGAAATATCACTATAAAATTCGGGAGCACAATTACAAGGAGATATCTCGGAGTTTCTAACAACACTGAAACCCTAGCTTGAAATGGGCTAATAAGGAGGATGAAGCACTATTCTACCAACCGCACATAAAGCCTGTTGTGCTATAGTGAAAGGCGGCTAGAAAGCCTGCATCACAACAGTGTCACGATCACACAAGTCTAAAGTGCTACAGTGATTGGTGGCTAGAAGTTTGCATCTCTACAGTGTCATTGACTCCAAAGTCTGACCTGCTACAATGACATGTCGGTGTCGGTCGATCAACTCTGCTACAATGGTCGGAGTTGCTACAGTGCCCCAAAATTTGGGTCGGAGGCCAAAAGCTCCCAGAGCAGGGGCGTGTTGCCCCCTGCAACCCCCAACGAGCACACCGCGGAGCACGACCTGCGAAGGTTGCGACCTGGTGCACAGTATGGGCCGCAAGCATTCGACCCAAATATCATCCAAAACGGACCAGGCTACACCAGTCCAACACCTTTCTCCATAAAGGTAATGTTGTCAACTCCTAAGTGCGTGCATCACAGCTGGAAGTTCAAGATCATGGGTCGGATAATTCTTCTCATATGGTTTAAGCTGACGAGAGGCATAAGCAACGACATGATCATCATACATAAGAACGCAGCTCAAACTTGAACCTGATGCATCACAAAAGACCACATAGCTTTGCCCGACCTTTGGAAGAGTCAACATCGACGCAAAAGAACTCTGACATTTTTCATCCCAAACAAACTTTACTCCCTTCCGAGTCAGAGCAGTCATCGGAGAAGCCAACTTTGAGAAGTCCTTAACGAACTGGCGATAATAACTAGTCAAACCCATGAAGCTACGAATCTCGAAAACATTTTGTTGTTGTTCCCATGTTATAACAACTTTCACCTTTACAGGATCAATTGAAATACCATATTCTGACACCACGTGTCCCAAAAATTTCACTTCCCGGATCCAGAAGTCGCATTTTGAAAGCTTGGCATAGAGTCGGTGATTTCTCAACAATTTCAAAACTGCTCTTAGATGAAGCACATTATCCTCCTCGGACTTAGAGTAAACAAGGATGTCATCCACAAAGACTATCACGAAAGTATCTAGATACTCATGGAAAATCATACTCATTAAAGTCATAAAGACTGCAGAAGCATTGGTTAGACCAAAGGGCATAACAAGGTACTCATAATGGTGAAAGGCAGTTTTTTGAATGTCAGATTCTTTTATCCTCAACTGATGGTAACCAGATTGAAGGTTGATCTTCGAGAACCACTTTACCCCTTTCAACTGATCAAAGAGATCATCAATTTGTGGCAATGGATACTTGTTCTTTATCGTCATTCGATTGAGCTTTCGGTAATCAACACGTAGGCAAAGTGAACCATCAGTTTTCTTAGCAAAGAGAATTTGTGCCTCCCAAGGTGACACACTCGGGGCGTATAAAGTCTTTCTCTAGAAGATCGTCCAACTGAGTCTTCAACTTTGTGTTATGTGGTAAGGAATAGAAACTGGTTGAGTACCAAACACTAAATCAATAGAAATTCTACCTCTCTTACCAACGGCAAACCAGAGAAATTAGAAGGAAACATGTCGGGAAACTCGACGACAACTGGAGGGAGATCACCGCTCAAAGATTCCCGCTCCAGATCAAAAGCAAACACTGATATTACTTTTCTCAACTCCAGATAAGAAGGTTCGGTCCTGCTCAACCTTGGGTCTCATTCTCCTTAAAAGACACGACACACACCATTAGGTGTAGTAAAGGGGACCCATTGAAGATAACAATCAATTCAGACTTTATTGGCAATGAATCAGTCTATTTTGAATATGGTCTCAAGCAGTTTCATGTCAAGAACCGGAAAACTCCAAGCAAGCTTTGACATCTGATAGAGAGAAGACACAAGCGGGACTATGGAGACCTTGCTCTATCTTCGTACCAAGGGGTGTTGTGATATCCATAACATAAAATAAAAGCTTTGTAGGAAGATTTAGCAAATTAACAACACAGGTTGAAATAAACGAATGAGATGCATCTGTATCAAATAGAGCAGTTACTAATGATGAAGTTATAGTAATGGTACCTCTCACGGTCGTTAGACCCATATGTGCTACCTCTATAGACTCTTTCACTGTGTGAAGAAGCTTCATTCTGGATACATGTGGTTGAAACTCTTTTATACGTGAAGCATCTAATTGTCCCAAAGTTTTAGGAGGAGATGGTGATCTTGTTCCACTACACGGAGTGGAATAAACATGGCAGAATTTCTAAAAGTGTCCTAAGCGTCCATAAGAGGGTGCGTCGGTGCAAACCCTCTTTGAATGTCCTGACTTGCCACACTAGTAGCAAATCAAAGAACCTCTGTCAGGTACTGCAGGAGGCCAAGAATGACCCTGCTGTCGAGAACCATCACGAGAGAAAGAAACTCTCGATAACCCTAACTTACCAGCCAGATCCATTTCGACTATCAGCGCTCTATCCAGCACATCGTCATAAGAAGGCAACTTCAACAAGAAAACATGAGAACGAATATCCTGACGAAGTCCCAACTCGAACCTTCGAGCCTTCATCTTCTCATTCGATACTATCTCATGTGTGAAATGCACGAGCTCAGCAAAACAATTTGCATACTCTGTCACGGTCCTGACAGCCTGCTTGGGTTTGAAAAACTTCGCAGCCTTGGCCAACAACATGAACTATGAATAGAACTGGTCGGTGAGAAGAACTTTAAAGTCTTTCCGCTCTAAGCCCTCATGCTTCTTTGTTGTCATCATAGTGTCTCATCATCTCTTGTTCGGTCCTTCCAGCACAAAGGTGACGCACTTCACCTTAATTTCAGTGTCTTCAAGAACCCAAACAAACGTTCCATCCTGCTCAACCATTCCTCAGCCGCTTGAGGATCATTTGAGCCTTTGAACGGCACTAGCTTCTGGCGAAGGAATTCTTGAGAACGTTCCTGGAGAACATCCTTTTGAAGTTCCACGGTTGGAGCCTGAAGGAGAACTGGTGGTGGTGCTTGTTCCAGAGGTTTGACGGTACAGACAATCACCTCAACCAAATTCGGGTCCACTAGAGGATTTGCTCCTTAAGGTTCAACAACAACTTCCTCCTAGATCTGATTCGCACGTCTCCTCAGAGACATGATGCTACACAATATCAACAGACAACAAGGAAGACATCATATGAACACTCAAACAGAGCAGCGAGGGAAAATAATCCCAACAGATAGACAACAAGATTTAGATTTCACTCTATCCAAATTAAAAGCAGGGAAAAGACTAGAACTAATCATCAAGATATTTTTCTCTAACCGCCCCTAGTGACTAAGTTTGTTACGATGAAAGTTGGTCAGACACACAATCATAACTGCCTCTTAAGTCCCGATAAGATTACATGACTGCATATTGATTTCACGATAAGAACCTCAACCTCCTTTTGATATCACTTTGTCACGAACCAGCATGGGTACTCTGGTAACCCAATAAACGAGTCGGTTCTGACATGGCTCGAAGGGCGTTCCCTGTCTTCATGGATTGGCGACTAGCACCTGGCATCATACAAACGAAAGTGGGAACGATTTTTTCATAAACAATGTGGAAGCAAGATAACAAATTAGTATGCATACAAAAGAAGCTCTATTAGGAGAAGTGTACCATAAGTCAAACAGGTATGAAAACTCAAAGTACTACAGTAAAGTACCAGAAAACATGAAGATAAACCGTCCAAGTCTCAACGGACGCAACTCTTGAAGCCCACAAATCAACAGCTAGAACCACCTCCAAGTGATGTTTTACCCCTGGTCGAACCTGGAAGGAGATGATTTACAAACACCCAAAGGCACAATTAGGGTGTGAGTTAAAAGCCCAGTAGGGTCTCACCAAGGATTTCATAACAAGATGTCAATATCAAATTAACCAAATAAAGTGTTTTCAATTTTCAAATAAACTGGTTTAGCATTTAAAGATCATATTTCAATAAATCATGTTTTGCATTTTAAATGATGGAAATACATTAGCAAATCATGCTTTACATTTCAAAATGATGGAAATACTTTCACAAGTGGTAATTTACACAAATGGCTTAAATAAACTCTTATATAAAACAGTTTATATAAATTAGAAAACATGTAAACCAATTCACAACATTAGCATACATTTATATCTCATATATAAACAAGCGAGCAACATGGTCATCTGTCAAAAAGATGTATGATAGTTTCAGGTTATGAGATCCTCACACACGTGATAAACCGTAATGTGTACACACGTCCCTCGACAATGACAAGAGAGGACTCATATATGTCCTAATGGGGAAGAAAGATGTACTGACCAATATTTTGTTAGTGTTGTAAAGCGTCAATTCGTTGTTAGGGCAATTCCAACCTAGCGTGTTTGTCCCAATAACTCACTAACTAGGATTGCATGTGGTATAGTACAATTCAATGATGGACAATTTATTTTAAGCATCCTTAAAATACAATTAAGTCACATTCTTCCATTTCAAAAATGTCAATTTCCATTTAAAAACCAAAATAGGGTTTTAATAAAAAAAACATGCATTTTCACCAAGATAAAACCATAAAGTTTCTATCAAACCATTTTTAAGCCATTTTCACGAATAGAGATTTGAAATCTGGTTTCATAATTAAATTCAACAATTTAATTTAAAAACAATTTCCATCAATTTCACAACAAACCCTCAATTCAATGGAATTGGGGTTTTTCACAATTTTTCCATCAAATTCATTTCACAATTTAAATTAAACAATTTAAATTCCATCAATTTCTATAAACACGTCTGAATTCAATGGAATTGGGGGTTTTCTAACTTTATACCAAAAACACATTTTTAAAACCCTAATTCAATGGAATTGAGATTTTTCCAACCAATTGAAAGTCATTTAATCAAAATCAAGCAATTGTATTTAATTCAAACAATTGAAATTAAATAAAGCAATTTAGGGTTAACAAAAATTGAACATCATGGCAGGAACCACCTACCTTGGGATCAACAGATCTTGAAATGTCAAACCCTAATCGAGATTCGAGAATGAAGAACGACAATCACAGAATTCATAAAACAAGGATCATACCCAGGTTTAAGATCCCAAAATAGACGGTATTAGATCTACAAAGCAACACAGGGATCCACAAAACCCTAGGGAGGAGCAGAGAGATCACAGGAGACAAAGATCGGTCGGGGTGAGGAAACTAATCGGGAGAAGATCGAAGGGTGTTCCTCAAGCTTCAAATCGCTTCTGGGAGGGATCTGAGGGTCCAAAAACTGCTCTTGGGTGCTCCTGAGGAAGAAATCGCATGGGGTCGTGTTAGGTCCGTTTGACACCTAAAATGGAGGTTCAAGATTTTTAAGTTGAATTTTCGAATTGAAGAAATCTTGTGCACGGTTAGTCGGGCAGAGCCGCACGGTTTTTCAAACCGTGCGGACTAATTATGTGTCTGCTTTAAATTGGTCGCACGGTTTCTCCTAAAAGGGCACACAGCTTGACTAATTGTGCGCCAACCGTGCAAAAGCCCTTGGATTGCATGGTTTTCTTTGAGAGGACGCATGGTTTGGGCCAACACTGCGCCAACCGTGCACTAGCCCAGAATTTTCAAAACTCTTAAAAAACAAACCAAAAGAATCCTCAAATGAAACTCAACCAAAACTTGGTAAAAAGAGGGGTTTTGGAATACCTGAAAAACAGTAACAGGATGTTATGACCTCCCCAACATAGAAACTTTATGTCCCCAAAAAGCCTACTCAGAATCTTTCATGCCAAAAAGGTAAATTTCTTGCTCTCTCGTCAATGTCTCTCTCTCCCACGTCTCATGATTATCAGAACTGTGATATCATGGCACGCGAACCAAAGGTATCATCCTCCCACAAAGTACCTTAGTTTCAGAATCAACTATCCAGATTGGTCGTTTAGTCACGGATAAATCGGGTTTCAACTTCAAGATCACGTCTGCTCAGAACATGAGATGAATCAGATAGATACTTTCACAGTAGAGATACATGGAACATGTTATATATCGATGTCAGTTGCGCTGGAAGTGCTAAATGGTAAGCAACTTTTCTCACCTACTCAACAACCTCAAAAGGTCCCACAAAACGAGGAACAAGTTTTTCTTGCCTCCCAAATCGCCGATGACCGAATCAGGGTGAAACTTTCAAGAACGCTTGATCACCAACTGAGCGCTCCAACGGCTTGCAACGACGATCAACACAAGACTTATACTGGTTTTGTGCTGTCAACATTCTCTGACGAATCAACTGAATCTTTATTGTCATCTCTTGCATCAAATTTGGTCCAACCAAAGAATTTTCATCAATCTCCAACCAACACAACAGAGATATGTCAGGTCGATCATACAATACCTCAAAATGAGTCATTCTGATCGCAAATTGGTAACTATTGTTATAAGCAAACTCAATCAGCCTCAAATGATCATCACAAGCCCCACCAAAGTCCAAAATACAAGCGTGAAGCACATCCTCAAGAATCTGTATAACTCTTTCTGTCTGGCCATCTGACTGCGGACGATATGTCGTACTCAAACAGACGTGAGATCCCAGTGCCTCTTGAAGGTCTCTCCAAAAACAAGAAGTGAATTGAAGATGGATCAGAAACTACCGCTAGAGAGATTCTACAGTTGGATCCTACAAGCGCAACGACGATAATCTCAGTGCCTCCTGACAGTCTGCATACTATGCTATAGAATTCACTTACGAGTACTCGCACCTACATACTATGTGTCTAATCATAGAATGTTATCCGATTGCATAACTATATTTAATGTTTGATTTCATCTTAGTATACACACCTAAGAAAGGGAATTCTATACCATATGCTTTGAGTCATAATGTAGTTAGGGAAGCTCGTGGTCAATGACAGCTGATGAGCGTTATTATCGACATGCATATGGACTGTGTCGAACAGAATAAGAGTGCAATTTTCTTCTCAGTAAATTGTGTTCCTAACTTAATGGATTTTGTAAGAGGGTGAAATAGGAGATCTTGATTGCGTCACCAATAGGTCAAACCTAAATGGTAGGGAGACTTTTGACAAATGGACAGATGATGCAAACTCATTGTTACACTCTCATAATCAAATTGGGGTCCCTCGATCTTGTTAGGAACAACTTCTTTCGAAGTATCACTATTGGAAATGGGTTAGTCATCCGAGTATTCAAAAAATATACAAGGCAATGAAAGCTCGTTTCTAGTGATTGAGTACGAAACGCATGATTGCATATTATGTTATGAAGTGCCTAACTTGTCAGCAGGTAAAAGCTGAACATCGACAATCGGTTGGTATGTTGCAATCTATGTATATTCATGTATGGAAGTGGGAATAGACTGACATGAACTCTGTCATAGGTCTACCGAGAACACCTCGAAAGCACAATGTTATTTGGGTGGTTGTGGATCGACTCACCAAATCAGCACACTTCATCTCAATCAGAGTCCAACACAATAGAGGATTTGGCAAAGTTATATATTTGAGAAGTGATCAAATTGCATGGAGTTCCAGTTTCGATTGTCTTTGACAAAAATCTTCGATTCGCTTCTAGATTCTGGTAATCTTTGTAACGGTCTCTCAAAAACTCAGTTGACCATAAGCATGACATATCACCATCAGATAGATAGACGATCAGGACACACAATTCATACATTAAAAGATATACACAGAACTTATGTCGTGGACTTTGGCAAATCATGGGAAGATCATATGCCTTTGGTGGAATTCTTTTAACGGTTATCAGGCAACAATACATATGGCCTCATTCAAGGCATTATATGGTCATCCTTAATATTTTCATGTTGGGTGGAAACATAAGAAACATCACTAATTAGACCTAGTCTAGTCCATGAGACTACAAAAAATATCCAAATGATCAAAAAAAACGAGTGGCTACCACTCACATTGAAAGATAACGGTCAACAATGTGATGATTTGTATATGATTTTTGTCTATTTTGAGTGACCATGTCTTCTTAAAAATGTAAGAGAGACTAGGTCATTAGACACTTAGAAAGCAAGGGAAATTGGATTCATCGTATGTTGAATCGTTTGAGATAGTTTAACAGATTGACAATGTTGTGTATCGATTAGCCTTGCCATCAGGATTTAGTGTTGTACATAATACCTTTCATGTCTTGCAACCGAATAAGTATCACCCGGATCTCAATCATGTGATCAATTAGGACCATGTTACTCTTGAACCGGATGCGGCATTTATCAATGAATCAATCCAAATTCTGGATAAATAGGAGAAGACTTTGCATGAGAGCTATTTCTCTAGTAAGAGTATTATCGAAGCATGATAATATCCAAGCTGCGATAACAATATCCAAGAAAAAACATGGGCAAGATGCAGGAGCAATGACAAACTATTTAATGGTAACGCCGAACTCCAGTTGGTGAAGAGAACATACCATCCCGATTTGAGGTACCTCATCATTTCATGCTTCTTTTATGTTTGAAGTGGGGAGTTCAAAAGGATAAAGATAAGAGAAACGGTTTTCAAGATTTTAAGCGGAAGCAACTTGTTTTCCGACATATACGGCAACTTGAAGATTCACGACGTGAATGGGGCAGAGTCCAAGGGGTTTATTTAATTATCGTTTCATGTGATTTGCATAAACCTCACCCACATCGGACGAGGCATGGGGCGCCAAGGCTTTATAAGCCTCGGACACTTCGTTTATAAAATAAACAATTTTAACTTATAAAATCAAAAGATTAAAAAAACGAATTTCAGTATTAAGAGAAACCTGAATCCCATTCAGTACCCACTGCCATTCTTAAATGAAATATTTTTATTCTTTAATAAAGCTGTAAATATTTATCAAAAAAGATTTTTTTATTTTTTGGTTATAACAAATTGTTTTTCAGTTAGATATTGTAGTGAAAAAACTTACTAAGAAATGAAATTTAGTGACGAAAAAGTTCAAACTTTTATCAATATCATAAATTTTATGACACTAAGGGTTTTTAGGGACGGTACTGAAAATGGGCATGATATTCATATTTAAACATCAGAACTATAGCGGAAACTATGTCGCATGTTTTTTATGCATTTAAAAAATATTTCATAAATTTATAAATATTTATGATATTTTAGACTTCTATATTAATAATACTATTAAAATATAAGAAAAAAATAGAAAACAAATAACTTAGAAATACATACGTGCATTAAAAAAAATTAAATTTTCTCTCTTCCCTGACCTTTACCCTCAACTCTATTAAAAAAACTCTTCCAAAATACAATGCCAAACACTTAAAAAGCATGCAAAATCCTTCAAAAACAATGAAAAACCTTACTCTAAACCCAAGTCTTCTCATGTTGGGTTGACATGCCATGTTACAAACTACCACCCATTAAAAACCGGTTTGCATGATGGACACAACGCAAACGAGGCATTGCACAACCAACCAGTCATTGGATTGAGGTAAGATGGACTCAATTCACTAACAGCTATGATCAAAATTCAAATTTTGTACAAATCAATTAAACTATCATGCGTTTACATTCATTTTCATTTTCCATAAATTGAGGTGATTAGCAAGCTTCAAGACCACAAGACCAGCAAGTAATGAAGAGGCAAACTGAACTGGGGAAAACAACTGGGAAGGAACACAAGTGTGGGCTTAAAACGGAAAATCACCACATGAACGGATATAAATTTTATTCGCTTTTATACGTGACCCAGTAAACACAGGTCTTAATAGACAATAAAATTTTAAATGCGATTCATGCCCACTCCGTCCCGTTCAAACCCATTGAACACTCGTATTCATCAATTTACTGATGGGCACAATTAACAAACAATTTATTAAATCATTATCAATATTCAGTACGGCGGGCATGTGTTGATAAGGAATAGATCAATTCTAAATAAATTAGCCCAAACACAGACCATGTTAAAACAGGATCTATACATTCCAGAGGGCGAAACCTCCTTCAAACACATATCTACACATCTATAACAACCTACCACCAACATCATATCTCAAATGCTTCTTCAATACCCCACATAAATACCAAGTACAAATACCCAATGCAAAAGGAAGACATAAATTACACACGGCACTGCAGACTGATTAGAAGAAAGTTCAAATCAGGATACCCGATTTTGTTAGGATGGAGATCATTGGCAGACGGTTTTCAGTCTCTTCGCAGCTTTCACAAATCCCGCAATGACTTGCAACTCGTCCATTTGCTTCAACAACACAAATCACAAAACAAAAAATGGGTTGGTCAGTAGGTTAAAATTATGTGACATTAAATAGTTGTAAATGTCATGATGAAGTTTATGTTGTGTGCTTTAAATTAAATGAGCTGGTAGGTAAGGTTAAGAAAGACCCATTCATAAGTAGGTTGTATTAGGTTAGGATGGAGCATAAATGGATTCACAATACAGTTAACCCGACACAAACCCACCCATAGAACATATAAAGAATCCATATAAACGGGCTGCCACAAAAATTTCAAGTAATCAGATTGTACAAAACAGCCCATAACAAATCTCCTTGAACCGTTGTTGACTGAATTTATATTGCTTATCAGAAGCGCGCAAGTAAAACAATTACTAACATGGCTTTATTTAGAAATTTAGGTATTTTTTCCAAAAAACAGAACAAACTCCAGCTATTGTTTTCAAACAGGCTGCTTATCATAAATGATTAGTGTGGAAAGCATGTTTCAAGAAGTATAGTCAAACACAGCATCAGCTTCGAGCAGAACACATTGAAGCAGACAAAATAAAAATCAAATGCCCACTAGGGAGTACCTGTGACATGAAATGCCTTTGCACAACATCAACCAATTGCTCTTTAGATGGGTTGGGGGTGGCCCCCACCTAAAATATTAGAATGCTGTTAATAGAACAATAGAAACAAACCCAAATACAAGTCCAGAAAATTGCCATTACAACTCACAAGGTTGAAGTGCCGCCAATATCGCCACAATGCAGCCATCTCCAATTTACTAAGATCAACCTTCTGACCAAAACCAAGGTTTCAATATTACTTAGGATTTCAGGCACTGAATAAGTGACAGAAACATCTAAAACAATGTTTACCATGGATCCCCGCGGAACAGAAACAGAGCCCTTAGAGTGTGAGTCGCAAGAAAGCGACCTGCTCATTGTTCTATGAGATGAACTAGTTGATTTATGTGTCCGGGGCCTTGACCTATGGGACTTCAATGTATCATCAGATGCTGACAGTGAGAAAAAGAAGAAAAAACACATTGAACTCGATACATTTATGGAAAAAATGAAACTCTAATTGGAAAACGTCTTGCATTGAAAAGAAAAAACGCATAATGAATATCATGCTATAAGCTTACCCATGTCTGAGCCAGTCCAAGGAATGTTTTCAAACTCAAGGTCATCGTCATCTTCATTTCCTGTAGGCCCTTCAATCACACTCAAGGCATTTCTCTGAAGCTTCACTTCTATGCCATTAGTCAGAACCTGCAAAATCAGATTGGAACGATCAAGTACCAGCAGTATCATTGATTATCTACGCATCAAAGTAAAAAAAACACTATTGAGACACACAAGCAACTAGGAAAGTCAAAAATTAAAATTAAAATGCAGGGGCACCAACTCTTCAGCACATCAAGCAGCAACACATATCATTCATCTAGAATTTTCAAGTTGACTTCGCAGAAATACAATAAAGGACGACAATAACGAAATTCGATTTCAAAATCCTACTGACAAAAGAGAGAAAGTTCCAAAAAATAAAACTCAGAAATACGCATTAAACAGAAATTATCCTGCCTGCAAATGCAAAGACATTAAGAGCCACAGATCCACAGATCCATCACCAAAGAAAACTCGTGCAACCCAACTCCGAAACTCTGAAGGATGGCAAGATTGATTGGAGATTACACATGATTCATTTCAATTACCGCAGCCCTTAAATTCAAACGTAAATAAACATGGCCTTGACCAATCTTCATAATATTGATAACCAGTTGTCGTTAATGGATTCGGGGGAGTACAGCAATGGCCGAATATGGAGAGTGCATTCTAGCAGAAGGCTAAACTATCGAGCTTTTGAATTGCGTAATAGACATAAAAATAGATTCAAGTGTTGGTCAGACAAAAATAAAGGCGACATTCAGTCATAAAACAAGCTGTTCACCGAAATTTAAGTCCAAGTGGTCTGGAAACTAACCAGCCAATGCCAGCCTCCAAGCCCCACGGCCTTCTTCACAACGCCTTGAAGCCCTACAAGGACGGACTTTGTACGGTTATTGCCGGTCACAATCACCTTAGTATGACGGGGAAGAACAGAGAGCTCCTCCTCACTGCTCTCGCCACAACTCTGCGATTGCGAGGATCCTCCATGGACGGAACTCTCCACTGCTTCAAGCATTGCGCACTCTACTGGAGAGACCTTTCGATCCAAAAATATGAGGGAAATCCGAGACGTCACGACCCAAAACGGTACTCAATCGGAAGATCGCGCATTGCAGAGCACGTATTCGATGGAATCGGGAGCTCGGGAGCCGGAATTTGATCAGAAAACTGAGATTTCTCCGACGAGAAAACACACTGTCGAGGAGAGAGAAGAACGGGCGCGAATGTGTGACTGCGTGAGAGAGTGACCATTTTTGGCGTCCGTCCTTTAGCGTTCTTTATGGGTGCGGCTACCGGTCTCGATCCCGACGACCCAGGGCCGGCCAATGACACGATGCCACGTCATCCGAAAACACCTCAATCATGCGCCCCGGGGGTGAGCAATACCACTCGCGGTTTCGGGGTTTTCTGGTGCTCACTGGTTTTTGACCGTCGGATGAGGCCCCGCGGTTATCACCGAAATGACCAAAGTGTCCTTT
The DNA here is from genome assembly GCA_963277665.1 of Viscum album. Lineage (NCBI taxonomy): Eukaryota > Viridiplantae > Streptophyta > Magnoliopsida > Santalales > Viscaceae > Viscum > Viscum album. The sequence goes on along the minus strand of OY728119.1, from coordinate 685,132,661 downwards.
CCGGAAACATGCAAACCGGTTTTTTTCAAAATTTTACCATTTTCGTTTTATTTTATAAATAGTATTTTTCATTTCCATGATTTAACAGATATTTTAATAAATTTCCAAGATATAAATGGCCGTTAATGAACACACAGGAAGCGCGTGGCAGCCACGTAAATTGAGTGATCGTTGGGGGCAGAACCGGGAATGTGCGGGTAGAACCGTTACGGGAACTGGGGCGCAGCAAAGGCGGGCCCCATGTTAGGCCGCCCATCCCTGGGCGTGTTGTCTTATCCAACATCGGATACCTTCACATGAGTCCTTACATTTTATTGTATTTACTTTTCACCCCCTCCCTCCCGAAATCGAAAAAATAAAAATATATTAATCTTGTTTTCCCGCCAGGATGGTGCCGCCACAGCCGTCGTTCATGGTGAATTTTCGTCCGCTGGATCCCTCCTTCGCGCCGTCGTCGGCCCTCCGATCGTGAGATAAAGCGGGCATGTGGGTCGGAACATGTGCAATTATAACGTTGTCGGAAAACGGGCTCCCTTTTTAGAACGCCTCGCCATAAAGTATCGTGATTGTGACAAAATCAAAAATAAAGTTTGTTTATAATTATATTGTTTTTTTTGTTTAAAAAATCAAAAAAGGTTGCCTGGGCGATCATGACGGACATGATATTTCGTATTATCGTTCGATTTAAATATTTATATTTTTTAATTTAAAAAAAATCATTTATCATGTTATACTTTTATTCCATTTGTTAATTCAAATAATACAAAATAATTTTACCTAAGTTAGATTTTGACTTGGCGCTCAGTGTTGTCTCCCAAAAAAAAATCAAGTTTTGAAATATTAAAAAATCCAGGTTTTGATGGAGAAAGAATCATGAGCTATGAAACCTGCTTAAATTACTTTAAAATTAAGAAGTTTTTTTTTATAACATAAACTCGATACTCTCATGTAAAACATGTTCTATTTGGTCATCAAAATGTCAATACGAAGGATAAAGAGCAGGTTGTGAAACAAAGCAGGATTATTTCAGCACGTCCCGCGTGAATCGACTTTGACTTGATCAATTTCCTTCTTGGTTGCAGGAATGTGTAACCGATGACCTTCGTGGTTAATATATCATCTTACTTTGTCAAAAAAAAATGTCAATATGCCTTAGATTCATCAATAATCCACTAAAAGAAGAGCATGAGAGAATCAATTTATTTTACATTTCATCAAAACAATATTTATCACTAAAGATACGATTTCATTGATGATTTGACAAAATTTCTTCTTCCATTCTAAAAACTAATGATTTTAAACAATAGATTCAGCAAACACACACCCCAAACAATACATACATTGTAGACGATGGATTTACAAGGTTCATCGTTTAATATGAATAATTACATCGTTGACATAATTTGGAAAACCCAATATCATATGGTTCACTAATCGTTATCGATACTAAGAGTATGATTTATCTTTTAACTCTTGTTACATGCAAATGAATCCTGCTTGAAACAAGCCAACTATAACTCACATATATATCATTGTGCCTCCCAAAACCGTTGTAGTATATGTACTTGTATATGTACTTGGTTATCGATTACAACAAATTGCACTCTTCATACTCGATGGTTTAGTTTTTTTGGGATACTAACTAGCACAAACATCTTGTTTTTTTTTTATAGGTTTTGTATGATTATCAAATGACCATATACACCAGAAGGCAACCCAAAACAATGGAAGATTTTTCTTCAAAAAATCAATGTGTAAATAAAATAAGAGTAACCTGTATTTGAAAGTTGCACCATTTGTTTTGTCCTTTTTGGAAGAGAAAGTCTGACGTAGATCAAGAGGAGCAGTAAACAAAAGTACCTTGCCTCCGAGAGAGTATATCGGCCAGAGGATCAACAAATGCTTCGTGAGGATACCCGATATCCAAAAGGGTGTTGGTGCCTTCTCAAAAGATAAACAAAAGAGGGAAAGAGTTTAGTAGAGGCTCATACACATCATGAAGGTTCCGGGCGCAGCGGAAGCGTCGATTGAGACGTGCCCAAATCGATTTTTTGTCGTAGTCGATGATTAATCTGAGATTTTCCACAATGATGGACGTCATGATCAGTGGAATTAAATCAAAGATTAGCTAGCAATTGAATGCCAAGACCAAGACGTAGAATCATTGGATATTATTTATAATTAATTTAACCAAATAGAGAATTACTTTACGATGAATTTTTTATTCGTTGATGGACCTGACAACGTTTTTATGTCGCACTGTAGTTGCGTTGTAGGAATTAAGAGTAGGTTTTCTACAGCGTTGATCTACACATGTTTCACGAATCTTCGAACGTCGTTGTAGAAAACTTCAGATGCCGGCGCAATAGATCATGACACTTGCATCGCTCGCCTTTCATCGCCCCGATAATCTATTCAAAGAATTGTTGTTTTCGATCCCTCTAGACCTGAGAGTGGTGGAGGAATACCAATATACATTCTTGAAAGTGTTATTGGAAATAGAACTCTTCGGGACTTTAAGAAAACAATATAATAAGTTTATACACTAGGGTTAAAAGACAACAATTGCATAAATGCCCCTTTATTGTTTTGTTCGATCTATGTCAAACCACGTCTATAATAATAATATTATTATTATTATATATTGACATGCACAAAGCTAGCAAATTAAATTGAATATTATTTAATTAAATAATATTTAATATATATTATTTATCATCGGACCATTAAACTCGGTTCGTCATCCATCCATGGTATTTATCGGTAATTGAATAATGACTATTTATTTATTAAATAAATATCATTGCATTATTCGTAAATAAATAAATAAATACCATATTCACTAAATATCAAATAAAAATATATAAAATATCTCGCTTGCAAAATATTATCTTGAATAACTGGTGACGGGATATGCGCTTAAGAAAACATGAATAATTATCAAATCACGTGCAAAAATAATATATATTCAAATTGTTAAATAATAAATAATATTATTATTTAACTGAAGTTCTGGATACGCTTAGCATGTGACAATTCAGACCACTTTCTTAGTGGCATTACACGAAGCACTCTTAAGTTCAAGATCAACGTCTGGGAGAATGTCAAGACACTCATAGATGAAAAAGTTAATGTCGCAACGACAAAAAACCTCATACGAACGCTTACCATGTAATATAATTCTTTTATCACGATATCTCTAATCAAACAGATTGCATGTCAGTGTCATCAACCTGTGTGCTCGATGTTACTTATTTTAACTTTTTTGAAATTGAACCTGCCTACAGAACACAATGACCATTGATTTATTTAGGCTACATTGTCTCCATCAAATGACCCAAGATATCAACTTTCGTTAAAGAACAAAATAGACAAATCATTATCGCATTATCCATTAATGAAATATCACTCATGATGCACTCAACGTATCTTATTTCACCGCGAACATTCATCGTCATGGTTTTCATCAATACATCAACGTACATGATTCATAATATTCATTAATAATAATTTTAAAATATAAATACCAATACACACATTTGTATATAGTAACATTGACACATATAAATGTGGATTTCCTATTGATGGGTATCGTCCTCATAATCACTTATACCGGAAATTATCAAGGGTGTACACCACGAGAAGGTGATTCAAAGTCCTACGAGTCTCCACCCCCAATAGTATGTATCATTTGTGCCCCTCAAATGATTTCTCCCAGCCATATAACATATATTTTTTAGAACAATGTCATGTCACTCAGGGATACTCATCGCAATAGGGAATTGTTGTGACATTTTAGTGCGACAACTACTCTTAGAACATTATCGCATGCTATGTTACGCAGAATAACAATTATTATGTGATAAAGAGTTTATTAATATTCAAAACTATGAATACAAGTAATCATAAAATACACAAAAGTTGGTTCAAGGGCACAAACTCCAATAGAATTCCACTTGCACTATAGCTAATTACTAACAATCTTCAGTCTGTTAGCTCTCATACGATACTTAGTCCGCTCGCTCTTATATGATACACGTGTTTCTTATGAGATAATGCTTCAATCAAGGGGTCCATCGCATTTTCTTCTGTGGAAACCCTGGTTACTGCAACTTCACACATCCGAGAAAAATCTTCCATGAGGTGATATTTTCAGAGTATGTATTTTGTCTGTTGGTTTGACCATGACTCTTTTGCAAGAGCCACTGCTGCAGTATTATCACAATACAATGTGACATGGTTTGTACTGTTAGGTACCACATCAAGCTCCCAGACAAAGTTTCGTATCCAAACGACTTCTTTGGTTGCATCAGAAGCCGCTATATACCCAAACTCCATTGTAGAATCAACGACAACTGGCTGTTTTGAACTCTTCCATATCATAGTGCCTCAATTGAGACTGAAAACATACCTTGACTGCGAATTCTGATCATTATGATATGTTTGAAAACTAGCATCAATATAACCCCATATGACTAGTTCTTTGTCTCCTCCACACACCAGGAACATATCCTTAATTTTTCTCAGATACTTAAGGATAGTTTTAACAGCATACCAATATTGTTCACTTGGATAAGCTTGATATCTGCCTACCATGCTCAATGCGTAGGCAACATCAAGTCTAGTACATAACATGACACACATGATTAATCTTATCGCAAAAGCATATGAAATCCTACTCATTCTCTCTGTCACGACCCGACTCTAACCGGGGCTTGAGCCTCAAATACCCCAAGTCTATTTTCATAGGCCAGGGGGTGACGACAAGCACTGAAAGACATATCCTAAATGAGAGGCCTTTGTCTAAGTACTTGTACACGCACACCTGACCATCTCAATGTAGAAGTGCAGAGAAATAATAATAAAAATATGCAATAACAAGAAAGTAAATCAAGCATGCAAAACCTCTAGGGTGTATGAGAGCATGGCAATGTAAACTGAAAAGTAAAGGGGCAAAATACACGCCCAATTAGAAATATGTCCTAACCTGACAGAATTGAAAAAGTAAACTGCTGAGAGAGCCCAACTCCTAATCTCCAAGCCACGACCATCGTACGTGGTCCACAACACCCAGGTATCCCTAAGCTCTTTTGAAGTTACCGTCAACCTGTCCGTCAACTGCATAATACATGACACGTGCGGGGAAAGCCCATGCAGGGGTGAGTATATACATACCTAGTAGGACACCCTAAAAGCTGAAGAAGGAGCAATAAAAGGTATAATAGGAACAAAAAGACAGTAGATAATAAACATGATGCAAGATAAAATAAAAAATAATAACTCAACCCAACCAAAAGAGATAGTAACGTCGTCCAAGCACAAGAGGCTCAACACGATGAGTAGATGAACTACACGCTGAGTCTTTGATACCCATAGCAGGAGAGTAAACTCATCCAACTATGAGAAGCTAAACATGGAAAACATGTGACATACCCCACGTGTCTTCACATCTCATAGAAAGAGAGTAACCAAATCCAAAGGTATGCATACAAATAAATTTATATATATATATATACACACACTCAGTTAAAAGAAGCCCAATTAGGAGAGTAAGAAGATCTCCATCTCACAGCTCAACCCAATAAGAAGAGTAGCCAACAATTCCAAAAGTCCACCAATGATGCCCAACATATCACACGTCTACCCAGAAGTAACAATCCAAGTCAAGCCATGACTCGTTACTATACCACATGGTCAAGGGGCCACAATCTCTAAGTAGAGAACTCATGCCTTGGTACAACAGGAGGGTTCCACTTTGATAGTCAACGAAGGACCCATGCCCTGCCAACCATGAGGGTTCCACTCCGATGGTAGAGGACCCATGCCTAACCCAGTTGGAGGATTAGAAGTCATTGAGGACCCATTCCCAGCTCGATTGTAGGGTTCCACTTGGGAAGTCATCGAGTTGGACACATGCCCAGCCAAGCTGGAGGGTTTCACTCTAAAAGTCGTCGATGACCCATGCCTAGCCCAATTGGAGGGTTCCACTTAGGAGTCTCTGGTGATCCTGCACGATCACTGCCATCGTCGAGCGTTGCATAACCAAGCATCATGCTCGAAACATTCCACAACGTATCTCAAAATACACAACTGAGGTCACCGTCACATTCTATGCGAAAAAACACTCAGGATAGGCTACTCGCAAGTCAAAATTTCAGTCCAAACAAAGGAGACATGAAATTTTGAAGTTTTCTAAAAAAGGATCAAAGGGATACACGATACGTGAGGGGATCCACACGATGTGTGGTCCCACTCCTTCACCTGGTCGTGTCCCTGGAGGTACACGAATCACCAACTGTGTAGGAGTACACAACGTTTAGGGTGATATACACGGAGTGCCCTTTCCACTCGGGGTCTCGCCTGTGTGCTTGGCCGTTTCCGTGTACCCAAGTCATGCCCATGTACTTTATTACATGGCATGCCTCTTCACATGGGGTGCCGCTCGTGTGCTTTGATCGTGTCTGTGTACTCTAGCATATGACATGTGTTTGTCCATGTGCTTTGTCACACGACTCAGCCACACAGAGAAGGTAATACACGAGTGTAGGGAAACTACACGACATGCCATTCTTATAGATTTAAAAAAACCTAGTTGTCGTAGCCAGGGGGCTACACGTCGTGTGTTCATCACTGTACACAAAGTGTAGTCGATATTTTCACCAAATCTCAGATCCACTCTCCATGTGGTAGATCTGTACTTATGCCTTCAAATCCGACTTCGTTTTCACTCGAAATTGACAGATATAGTCACTGTTCGTCGTTTCCGACCATTTGATGGTCGAAAATCTGATCCTGTCGTCTATCAGAGGTCCATCACACGTCTGCACGCCTCCACTCCTTCCGTCGCTACGAATTTGATCTCCAATCATCGAAACAACCATCCACAACCCGCAACGATCCCAGATTTAACCTCATTTCATTGATCCATTCCTCGTTCGTTGTTTCACCATGATTCCGAGGGTCCGATCGGGCTCGGTACCACTCGACAACATCGAACCGGGACCGTAGGGTCCTACCAGTGAATAACGCGAAGCAATCGAGGGATAAAGACACAAGAACAAAGGTTTAATAACCATTCTCAAGCATTCTCGCCCAATCAATCAAGAATAAGGATAATCGGGGTTAGAAAATAATTAAAACAATCCAATTTAATCGATACATGGGTGCATGCAAAGGTCCAACAAATTGTCATAGATCATAAAACGAGATGATTCTGATCAATAAATTTAATAAAAGAGGGCATAAAACACAAATTGATGAGTCTTAATTGGAGATTGGATTGTTCGTCGTTGAATAACGCGTCCGCCAACGATCGAAGGAATTCGTTGCGTTTGCTGCATTCTGATCTGCTCCAATCTGAAGTTTTGACGTCATCAGATTTGATTCGCCAATATAAGGAGTAGGAGAATCTCTTAGAAGATCCCAGGATTGTGAGGCTAACCCTGGGAATATCATCATGGTAGTATTCTTATGAAATTTTAGTTTATGTTAAAAAAATTAATTAATTAATTAAATTAATTTATCTCTTAAATGCACTGCCAATGGATGAGGTGTTTGAACACCCCACACTGACCTATTTTAGGTCACGCATAGGGTAAACAATGTGTTGTGAACTCAACCATGGTCTTGGATTTATAATCTAATCTTTCATTTAAGAGTTATCTCATTTTCTTTAAGAAACCATGCACACACAATATAAAATATATTTAATATTTTTATAAAATCAATTATGGGCACACCAAGACTTAGAATTGCACATCGTCTCAGTTCCTAAATCTGAGAATATATATATAGAAATATTTCAAAGTCTTACAAGAAAAAAAACAGGTCTCTACATCATTTCCTTCTTCAAGCTTTTTGTTCCTGAAAAGAAAAACTAAAGAAATAACTCACGATAGTGAGCTCGCACATGGCTATCCTGCTCCTAGGACCTCTTCTGTATATTCCCATACTTTCACAACACACAAACCAAGGGGATGAACTATCCACACAACATCCTCTCATATAAATCCTCGATCAACATCAGGTGCTCCATAAATGTGACTCCATCCTCGATGTCCAGCTCTCCCCAGTCGATGACGTGCGTAGGGTCATGCACGTATCTCCTCAACTGCGACATGTGGAAGACGTTGTGCACCCACTCCAGCTGCGCGAGTAGGGTGACGCTATAAGCAACCTCACCAACCCTCTGCATGATCTTGAATGGCCCGATGAACCTCGGGGATAGCTTGCCTCCTCGGTTGAACCTCCACAATCCTCATCATGGGGAGCCTCTTAGGAAAATGTGCTCCCCCTACTCAAACTCCAAGGGCCTACAACGATTATCTGTATAAGATTTCTACCTTCTTTGGTCCGTCCTCATCTGCTCATGGATGACCTAGACTTTCTTTGTTGTCACCTACACCATCTTTGGACCCACAAGAGATGTCTCACTGATCTCCATCCAAGACAAGGGTGGCCTGCATGGTCTCCCATAAAAGGCCTCAAAATGAATCATGTAGATGGTAGAGTGGTAGCTATTTTTTTACGCAAACTCTACAAGGGAAAGTGATCCTCTCGGCTCCGACTGAAGTCTAACATGCAAGCACTCAACATATCCTTTGACACCAAAATAGTGTGCTCAGTTTTCCCATTAGTCTGAGGTGAAAGGTCGTACTCATCCTCATTTGGGATCCAAATTCCTCCTCTATGCCTCTCCATAATCATGACATAAACCACACGTCATGAACAGAAAAAATTATCAAGGGCACCCCATGAAGGCGAACAATCTCCCGTACATACAACTACCCCAAACTCTCCACCGAACTCTACTCCCTAATAACAAAGAAGTGTGACGACTTCATGAGTCGATCAACTATCACCCAGATGGAATCATGAACCTTCTCTATGTACGAAATCCCTATCATAAAGTCCATGGATATAATGTCCCATTTCTACTCTGGGATCTCAAGGGGCTATAAAAAACCTGCTGGAACTTGGTGCTCAGCCTTCACCTGCTGACAAGTGAGGCACCGAGAGATGAAATTAGCTATGATCCATCTCATATCAGGCCACTAAAACTACCACTAAAGTCCTTTGTATATCTTCCCCACACCTGGATGCACAACTAGGGGAAAAGTGTGAAACTCTTACATCACCTCCACTCTTATTATGACTGGGACCAACATCCGTCCCTAAAAAAGGATGACGTGATTCTTTCATTCAGAATATCTATCCAGTGAGTCCCCCATGAACATTTAGTCACATAAGACCTCATAGTCGATGTATTTCAGCTGGGACTCTTTCACACACTCGAGAAGTGGAGGAGTCAACACCATCAACTATAGAAAAGTTGCACCCTCCTGCTCCACCAGGGTTAGCTGCAGGGAGGCCAACTGCTCTGAAGCCTCCTGCACCAAGCAAGCATGGGACTTCCTACTAAGGGAATCTTATATTATGTTTCCCTTCACTGGAGTATAAACTAATCTCGAAGTCGTAGTCCTATAGGAACTCTAACCAACACCATTGTCTCATGTTCAAGTCTCTATGCGTGAAGATGTACCTGAGACTTTGATGGTTTGAGTAAACCACAAAGAACTCCCTCAGAAGGTAGTGTATCCACATACTCAGGGCGAAGACTACCGTTGCTAGCTTTAGGTCGTGAGTCGCATAGTTTTGTTCGTGAGGTAGAAACTTTCTTGGCCCGTATGCAATAACTACCCATCACTGCATCAACACATAGCCAAGCCTAGCTCTTGAGTCATCATAATAAATTATACACTCCACACCTTCCTCTAGTAGTCTCAACACTGAATCACTTGTCATCCTCTACCTCAACTCTTCGAAGGCCCTCTAACACTGCTCGGACTAGGTAAATAGCTGCCCTTTTCATGTCAGGGTGGTCAAAGGGGCTGTAATTTTAGAGAAGGCCGCCACAAACTCTCTGTAGTACCCCACCAAGCCAAGAAATCTCCGCACCTCTAACATGTTCTTGGGTGGCTCCCAATAAAGTACTGCATAGATCTTCATTGGGTCCATGGATAAACCATGCTAAAAAATGACATGACTCATAAAGTGAACCTCATGAATCCAAAACTGGCACTTCAAGAGCTTTCCATAAAGTTGGTGATCTCGGAACAAACCTAGGACCAACCTCAAGTCCTCCACATGTTCCTCCTCCAATATAGAGTAGATGACTATTTCATTGATGAAGACAACCACAAACTGTTCCAAGTATGTCTAGAAGACCTAGTTCATAAAAACCATAATCACGACAGGGGCATTTGTCACACCAAAGGGCATCACTAGGAACTCATAGCGTCCGTAGCAACATCAGACTGCTGAATTTGGAATATCAGCCTTGCGAAACCTCAATTGGTAGTATATTGACCAAATATCGATCTTCGAGAACCATCTCGCACCTTTCAACTGGTCAAAGAGGTCATCAATCCTCTGCTTGAGGTACTTTTTCTTTATCATTGCCTCATTCAGACAATGATAATCCATGCAAATTCACAAGCTCTTATATACCTTTTTCACGAACAACATTATAGCTACCCAAGGGGACACATTGGATATGATGAAACCCTTCTATAGAAGGTCCTACATCTTCAACCGTAACTCCTGGAGCTCATTAGAGGCCATCCGATATGCCGTAGAAGATATCAGAGCGGTCTTGGGATACAAGTTGATACAAAACACCATCTCCCGCCTCATAGGTAGTCTCAGGACATCCTCAAGGAAGACGTCCATGTAATCCTACACAAATGAAGGAATCCATATGCCTGAAGAGACCACTGCACCAAGGGCTATACTCACCAACTAATGGGTAATGGGATGCATCCTCCTTCTCGCAGAACCCACTCATCTCACCATAAGATTTCTCTCACCCATAAAGGTGAATCTCATCCCATCAATGCGTAGGCATCTGACTCATCTTCAATGACATTCAATATAGGCTTAGACCATAAAAAACAATCCATACCCAAGATGAAATCATAGGGTTATATCATGATGACCAAAAGGTCCCATGTGAACCTCTCTCCACCAAGTGATAGTTTGCACTGCCGATAAATAAAAGATACAGAAGAAGTGTTCCCTATATGAACCTTAAGACAAAGATGTTGGGATAACACCTCAATTGAGAGCTCTATATCTCTCACCAGGAGTATAAAGATGAATGAATTACTAGTACCTGTGTCTACTAATATTGAAGCAAGAGTAGAATAAGCAAATATCATACCTCTAATCATCTCGTGTGACGCGGGGTCATAAGCATTCAATGTAACATCCTAGAAAAAATAAGGAATAAGACACTTTTCATATTTATTAATATATGTGAATTAAATATTAATTTTACTTTAAAGGGGACGCTATGTTCGATGACATACCCAATACGCAACAACAAGTTTCTTTGAAATCTTACGTTGCACACTAATAATATAATATTATTATTTTAAATGGTAGTTAACGCTTAGCCGTTGTATTGACGATAATGAATAGAACTAACTAAAATATGATTATATATGTTTGTTGAATGTTTTTACAATCATCTAATAAATGTTAGAGACTTAAAATGTGAATGAATCTAATTTTAGGCATAAATTTCTTTAAAAGGTCGATTTACCACCTTTTAATGGCGAACCCTATTTAAATCTAGTTTTTGTCACTCTTATATGTTCTATTTGACAAAATAAAATTCTTCATTAGAATCGGGACATCAAAATTTACATTGGATAAAATTTTGGTATTTTTATGATAAAATTAATTTTTTAATGAATAGTGAAAAATACTATATTTTAATTCAAATCTGCCTTTTTATCTAATTTATTTATATGGTTAGATTATCTTTTTAATTGGTTTTAAAGTGTAATTAGAATATATTTTTACCATTTAATCCAATTTTGGTCATTATAAGTAATTTCATTTTGAAATTGGACATAAACAAGTGTCAATCTTTTGATAGTTATTATTTCTTAAAAATACGCTATTTGTTTTGACAGCGGAAATTAATTTTGAATTAATTTCTGCCACTTATGTGTTTTGAATTTATAAAAATGGATTCAATATTTGGAATCAATAGGTCCAAATTGTGTAAATAGGTAACTTATTTTTAGACATTTTAAATATTTACTTCAGTAAATATTTTATTTACCAAGTTTAAAGGGTAAATATAATAAATAAGGGTAAAATATAATATTATAATAATATTAAATTACCCTAACATGTGTCCTAATACTATTGGATGATAAATATCTGACCATGAGCATCCTTGGGTCGAATTTGGGACCCCATGGAGCCACATGAGAGTAATAATGACACTTTATATTAATTAATTTAAAGTAAAGACAAAAATGACATAAACAAATATCTTTTAGTGAATTAATTTTTAAATGAGGTTATATAACTTATCTTTTCGACTATAAATATTCATTAGAAATCTAAAAATATTTCCTACATCATGATATTTTTTTTATAATTTTTGGACATCATATAAATTAAATTATTTATGACATAATAATGATGAAATATTTACCTCATTAATAAATGATTTAAATAAATAAGATCACAAATATTAAAAAAATATCCAAAACATTTACAATTCTTATTAGATGATTTTATTTCAACCATGAGTCATATTAACTTTGGCTTTAACAATTTTTTGACTTTTTGAAACCGAAGATGAGTTTATAATAAAATAATTGTTTCAAACTTTCCTAAAGAGCCCCCCTCTCCCTTATAAAAATCCCTCACTTCTAACTCATTCCACACACTTCTCAAGACTTTGGCTCGTACAAAATCTACTCCAATAATCTCCCAATATCCCTCTCTTCATCTTATAAGCCTTACCTTAGGCAGAAAGCAATTCAAGAAACCCTTTTAGTTCAAACCAAAAGGAGTTACCCGATTTAAAGGTAACGTCTTCTCTTAAGTTCTTTTGTTTTATTTTACTTCTCCAACCACCTAAAATATTTTTATTCATTTATTTTATAACAAAAAAATATCCTAAATATACTAGGATATTTTTATGAGAAGTATTTTAACTACACTTATACACACCTTAATCTAATGGGTAATGAACATAATGTTTCTGTGGATGGAAAACTAACGCCTCACGAAACGATGATTGTTCAATTAACTCCTACCGCCTCTCATGGTGAACATTATGATAGAACTGTATTTATATATGATATATATTATGTTTATATTTTCTTTATGCTTCTGTATTTTTCATTTATATCATACCTTTATGGTTTTCAGAATCGGTAAACGCGATAATTTCATTTTTGGAAGTGCAGACTATCACCCCCTCAAAGTGATATGACTCGTTAATGCCTTATGTGTGATGTATAAAGGATGGAGTTAATGATAATATATATGATATTATACTATAATTATAATATAACTATGTATCATTATGTTTTAGTTCCATTAAAATAAGAAATAGAAATGGAAGTAGCGTTCATGCGTACGTACGACTTACCGTCTCCATGAACGGTGTATTTCATTTCTTATCTCCAAATGTTATGTACTGTTATAAATACATATATATACTGGATATATATGATTTATATGATATCTAAATCATGAATATCATTATGGAGATAATGGATTGTTAACGACATGGATATCTTGTAATTATAAGGTGTTCATTTTTACTCAAGTACCAAATATCGATGAAACAACCGTTAATAACTTAAATGATTACATAATGTTTATAACATGGTAATATGTGATATAAAAGTAATAATAAACTTGAAAAAAGTTATTAATAAAGTATAAATTAACTTTAGTTTATTATTCATGAGATTAAATAACGATTGGGTCAAGTCGGATACGAGGTAAGAGACTTCATCTCAATCCCCTCTCATTGAGGAATATTTTGTTTTATTCTCAACTTATGGTATATAAATACCTTTGTCTTTTCATCTCATTAAAATAGAATCTTTTCCTACGAGGTGTTTTACTAAATGACAAAAAATAATGTTTCTTTTTAACGTAAGCGATGACAACGACCTTTTCTACCACCGCAAGTATTATTTGATCTTTGGCTTCCTTAACAATCCAAAATGTTTTTAAAAGGAAAATAATACCATATAATCTTTTATGTATTTTGGTATTGAATATGGTTTTGATAATGGATTTGTTATGTCAATATATTTAAATAATATATTGTGAATAGAATGTGGAAATTTTATCTTTCCCTTATGTTTATTTTATGTGTTATGAATATGTTATGGTTCTTGGGAATTGTTTACATATATGGGTGGTTCCGTGATAAACCTAGGGAGGGTGAGACTAAGATAGCTCTTCAATGAATTGGGTAACGTGACAGAGGTAAATGTGAATGTTTCTCCTAATAGATTTAGGGAATATACCGTGATGAGTATTCAAAATGTAACTCCCTACGTAGCTGTGATAGCTAAAATGTAAGTATGATATGGATACCACAAGTTACCTTTATGATTTATGTTTTCTATGTGTTATTCATAAATCTTATGATTTCATGAGGTATGTTAAAGAGTTCATGTTTTGTATGTATTGATGGACTAATTATTTCTTTCTTTATTTTATAACCCTTACTGAGCTTTTTATGCTCATCACATGTTTTGAAATGTTTTTCACATGACTTAAAGATGAATAGGGTTAAGGATGGGATCAAAGAAAAGTCATGCTGTCTAAAACATGGAACTAGACATGACTCTTTTTTTTCAAGAGTTTTTATTTTGTGAAAAAATGGATACTGAGTAGAAGTGTCTACTTTGTAATCTTTTGAGATATAATAGTTATGTCCTAATTCTCTAAAACTATAAACCTGAAAAGATCCTCAATGTTAATTATTCATTTAATTCAATATTATGTAATGTTTTAAGGTTGGGTCCTTATAGTTGGTATCAGAGGGAGTTTTAGACAACATTAGGGATTATGAGTTTTCGTTAGACACATGGTTAGTCCCTATGTCTATTATTTCAGTTAAATCCTTGTTTTATAACTTTTTTAAATCAAGTAAAGTAAGTTACA
Organism: Viscum album; assembly: GCA_963277665.1. Lineage (NCBI taxonomy): Eukaryota > Viridiplantae > Streptophyta > Magnoliopsida > Santalales > Viscaceae > Viscum > Viscum album. The sequence goes on along the minus strand of OY728119.1, from coordinate 685,117,661 downwards.
AATGGAAGGAGGAGGATATCAAACGACATTCCTATCTCTTCCTGATGACTTTCTTGCAATAATTATTTCAAAGTCATGTTTATATGATTGTGAAACTTTTTCTAGCACACAACTCACTTGCAAGCAGTTGTTTGAGATATCAAACACCTCCACTATACCTCGTTGTCATCGTGGATCATGGGTTTTATTTAAACAAATCCCATTTTCACAGTATTCTCATATTTTAAAGAAAGGTAAATATTATTAAGTAATTTTCAAATATTTTACCTTATCACAAGATTTTGAAGCATATTATGATTTTGAAAAAGGTGCTGAAGAAGGAAACCCTTGTGCAACCTATTTATATTTGCTTTTACAATATAGTCTCTCATCACATACCTATGGTATTTTAAAAGGACCATTAATTGATTATTTCAAATCAAATTCAGTTTGATTGTTTTATAAAAATCATGTTTTATTAGATGTTTTGAAATTATACGTCATACATGATTATGTCCCAAAACTGTTTTTCTGTGAACACCCATATGACCCATGTTGTACAAGGTGTATTTGGATGAAGGAAGCAAATGATTTTGAAGGATCTCTAAATCATTATTGCAATGCATGGACCTTCTACCTACGTGAACAAGATGGCGATGAAACCAAATGGACACCATGATCAAGGTATGATGTTCTTCATTTTGGGGATCGTTTTATTTTATCATATGGTGGTGAAATAAGACTTCAAGAATTAATATGTTGAGATCATAATGAATTGGGATGAAAATGAGAGGTATAAGGAAACCATTGAGGTTAAAACATGTTAGGGTTATTTTTGAGTTTTATAAAAAGGATAACACTTAGATAGTGTGACAACCCATCGCGTCAGACAAAGCTGCGGGAATTGAACCCACAACCAAAGTGCGATTGGGATTTATCACCTACCACTAGACTATATGAAGTCCCTTGTTAGTATGACTTATTATTTTAGTAAAATGATTTTATGGAACAAGAATAAGTTGATTTTGGGAACTTATGTTTTATCAAATGGATATACTTAGTATAGAAAAATGATTTAGTGATTAAGTGATAAAGGTTATTGTGGAAGACGTTCTCTCTTTTGAGGAAACACTATATGTTTAAGGAAGATAAAATACTATGGGATTTCAATTGTGGAATAATGGTTGAAATTTTAGTTTGAAAGAATCTATGTTTTTATTGTGGACATATGATTATTTGATTTATTTATGAAAATGATTAACCTATCATGGGTAATATTTGATTAGGTTAATTACTTTTCAATATGATACTTTATGAGTAACTGGTGTTATTTAGAGATAAATGTTAAGATGTATCTTGGAAGACTATGTAATTAAATCCTTATGAGATTTGGGTTACAATCTTAGTTTGGATTACTTTTGAAGAATTTTATGGATAATTATTTATTGAATGGTCTTTGTTGAACTTTGGGTTTTATTTGACAAATTTTGGAGATTAAGAGTAGTTTTTCTTCTTGTAAAAGATTGTCCTTTTTGGGTATTATCTGATCTCTCACTAACCATTTTGGTTTTAGTTGATGTCTAAAGACAAGGGAAATATATAGTTCTTCTTTTGTGGATTATGTGATTCTCTAGAAGATTATTCTTATGCTTTTGATGTGACCAAGTCTTTTTGAATGATCATTTCTTGGAGAAATGATTAGTTTTTGGTAGAAACTTATTGAAGGATGAAACTCTACTTGAAGGTAAGTATATTTCCTTATGTTCTTATTCTACGTAGTAAATTAATTCCTCAAAATTATGAAAAGGAATGTAAAACAAAAACATTGTTGGTTTACATTTCCTACTAGGTAATCAAAGACCGTTTAACACATCAAAAGTTTGTGATTTTCTGGTGGTTAACTTTCTCCTAATCATGTTTTCAATCACTCTCCATCAGAACTTGACCGTTTGTTCTTTCTTTCATATCCATGTTTTACTATATGGGATCCTAGTATTGGTTATCTTGGGTGACCTTTGTACTTCTATTTCTTTCTTTTAAAGTGATAGTTTTACTGGCTCTTTTCCAATGTGGGACTTTTAATGAAGTTTCCAAGCCCAGTTTTAAAATTGCGAGGACACAATTACCAAAAGGGGGGAAGGATGTAACATCCCAGATAAATAAGGAATAAGACACTTTTCATATTTATTAATATTTGTGAATTAAATATCACTTTTACTTTAAAGGGGACACCATGTTCGATAGCGTACCCGATACACAACAACGAGTTTCTTTGAAATCTTACATTGCACACTAATATTATAATATTATTATTTTAAATGGTAGTTAACGCCTAGCTGTTGTATTGGTGGTAATGAATAGAACTAACTAAAATATGATTATATATGTTTGTTAAATGTTTTTACAATTATCCAATAAATGTTAGAGGCTTAAAATGTGAATGAATCTAATTTTAGGCATAATTTTCTTTAAAAGGTCAATTTACCACCTTTTAATGGCAAACCCTCTTTAAATCTAGTTTTTGTCACTCTTATATGTTCTATTTTACAAAAACAAAAATTCTTCTTTATAATCGGGATATCAAAATTTACTTTGGATAAATTTTTGGTATTTTTTTGATAAAATTCGTTTTTAATGAATAGTGAAAAATACTGTATTTTAATTCAAATCTGCCTTTTTATCTAATTTATTTATATGGTTATATTATCTTTTTAATTGATTTTATAGTGTAATTATAATATATTTTTACCATTTAATCTAATTTTGGTCATTGGAAGTAATTTTATTTTGAAATTGGACATAAACAAGTGTCAATCTTTTGATAGTTATTATTTCTTAAAAACACGCTATTTGTTTTGACAGTGAGAATTAATTTTAAATTAATTTCTGCCACTTATGTGTTTTGAATTTATAAAAATAGATTCCATATTTGTAATCAGTAGGTCCAAATTGTGTAAATAGATAACTTTTATTTTTAGACATTTTAAATATTTACTTACAGTAAATATTTTATTTACCACGATTAAAGGGTAAATATAATAAATAAGGGTAAAATATAATATTATAATAATATTAAATTACCCTAACATGTGTCCTAATACCATTTCTCATTACATATCTGACCATGAGCATCCTTGGGTCGAATTTGGGACCCCATGGAGCCACATGAGAGTAATAATGACACTTTATATTAATTAATTTAAAGTAAAGACAAAAATGACATAAACAAATATCTTTTAGTGAATTAATTTTTACATGGAGTTATATAATTTATCTTTTAGACTATAAATATTCATTGGAAATATAAAAATATTTCCTACATCATGATATTTTTTTTATAATTTTTGGACATCATATAAATTAAATTATTTATGACACAATAATGATTCAATATTTACCTCATTAATAAATGATTTAAATAAATAAGATTATAAATATTAAAACAATATTCAAAACCTGTACAATTAATATTAGATGATTTTATTTCGACCACGAGTCATCTTAACTTTGACTTTAACTATTTTTTGACCTTTTGAAACTGAAGATGAGTTTATAATAAAATAATTGTTTCAAACTTTCCTAAAGAGCCTCTCCTCTCCCTTATAAAAAGTCATCACTTATAACTCATTCCACACACTTCTCAAGCCTTTGGATCATACAAACTCTACTCCAATAAGCTCCCAATATCCCTCTCTTCATCCTAGAAGCCTTACCTTAGGCAAAAAACACTTCAATAAACCCTTTTGGTTCAAACCAAAGGGAGTTACCCGATTTAAAGGTAACGTCTTCTCTTAAGTTCTTTTGTTTTATTTTACTTCTCCAACCACCTAAAATATTTTTATTCCTTTATTTTATAAAAATAATAGTATCCTAAATATACTAGGATGCTGTTATGATAAGGATTCCAACTACACTTACACACACCTCCATCTAATGGGTAAAGAACATAATGTTTCTGTGGATGACAAACTAACGCCTTATGAAACGATGATTGTTCAATTAACTTCTACCGCCTCTCATAGTGGACATTATGATGGCACTGTATTTATATATGATATATATTATGTTTATATTTCTTTATGATTTTGTATTTTTTATTTATATCATACCTTTATGGTTTCTATAATGGGTAAACGCGATAATTTCATTTTTTGGAAGTGCGGACTACCGCCCCCTCAAAGTGATATGACTCATTAATGACTTATGTGAGATGTATAAAGGATGGGGTTAATAATATTATGTATGATATTATACTGTAATTATAATTTACCTATGTATCATTATGTTTTAATTCCATTAAAATAAGAAATAGAAATGGAAGTAGCGTTCATGCGTACGTACGACTTACCGTCTCCATGAATGATGCATTTCATTTCTTATCTCCAAATGTTATGTACTGTTATAAATACATATATATACTGGATATATATGATATATATGATATATAAATATCTATGAAACAACTGTTATTAACTTAAATGATTACATAATGTTTATAACATGGTAATAAGTGATATAAAAGGAATAATAAACTTGAAAAAGGTTCTTAAGAAAGTAGAAATTAACTTTAGTTTATTATTCAGGAGATTAAAGAATGATCTGGTCAAGTTGGATACGAGGTAAGGGACTTCGTCTCAATACCCTTTCATTGAGGCATATTTTGTTTTATTCTCAACTTTCTTTTATACAGTATATAAATACCTTTGAATTTTCATCTCATTCAAAGGGAATCTTTTCCTACAAGGCGTTTTACTAAACGACAAAAAAAGAATGCTTCTTTTTAACGTAAGCGGTGCCAATGACCTTTTATGCTGCCGTGAGTATTATTTGATCTTTGGATTCCTTAACAAGACAAAATGTTTTTAAAAGGAAAATAAATACCATATACTCTTTTATGTATTTTGGTATTAAATATGGTTTTGATAATGGATTTGTTATGTTAATATATTTAAATGATATATTGTGAATAGAATGTGAAAATTTTATATTTCCTTTATGTTTATTTTATGTGTTATGAATATGTTATGGTTCTTAGGCATTGTTTACATATATGGGTGGTTCCGTGATAAACCTAGGGTGGGTGAGCTCAAGATAACTCTCCAATGCATTGGGTAACGTGATGGAGGTAAACGTGAATGTTTCTCCTAAGAGATTTAAGGAATATACTGTGATGGGTATTCCAAATGTAACTCCCTACGTATCTATGATAGCTACAATGTAAGTATGATATGGATGCCACAAATTACCTTTATGATTTATGTTTTCTATGTGCTATTCATAAATCTTATGATTTCCTAAGGTATGTTAAAGAGTTTATGTTTTGTATGTATTGATGGACTAATGATTTCTTTCTTTATTTTATAACCCTTACTGAGCTTTTTATGCTCATCCCATGTTTTGAAATGTTTTTCACATGAATTAAAGATGAATAGGGTCAAGGACGAGATCAAGGAAAAGTCATGCTGTCTAAAACACAGAACCAGACATGACTCTTTTTTTCAAGAGTTTTTATTTCGTGAAAAAATAAAAACCGGGTAGAAGTGTCTACTTTGTAATATCTTTAGATGTAATAGTTATGTCCTAATTCTCTAAAACTATAAACCCGAAAATATCCTCAACATGAATTATTCATTTAATTCAATATTATGTAATGTTTTAAGGCTGAGTCCTTACATTCAATGTCTGCGACTGTCCGCAGCCCTGACCGCTAGCTCCCTGAGCTTGACATGGACCGCTTGGTGGTGGTGGTGGTAGAATATCATAATACCATCCACCACCCATAGATCCTTATAATCCTCTGCCAGACCACCCCTAGGGACCACCCTACCCTCACCCGAGAGATCCTTGATAATGGCGCTGCCTCTGTTGTGATGATTTGTCATCTACCTACCTACACTCCTCAACATGTCTACTTGGGAAGTTGAATGCTATGTGACCTCGCTCGTCACAAGCATATCACTAACCCTCTCCGAGATATCCTAGTGCTCTGCGCTTTCCCTGTACCTGAAGGACCCTAGACCACCCTGAGGGGGGGGGGGGGTGAATCAGGGAGTCAACTTTTTCTCTTATTTACTGGATCTTGTTCCCATGTTGGTAAAAATTTGTTTAAACCTGTATGATGGATATGTGCAGTAATTAAAAAATTCACATGTAGAAGGAAAAAACATCACTTTTACTTGGTTCACCACTAAGGGCTACGTCCAAGAAACATACGCTGATAGGTTGTCGGTCGTACCTAATTCCACTAATCTTCACTAGCTGTGGATTACAAAGGTTTGAACATAGTCACTCTATCACAGGAACACTGCCTAAAGGTTTAGGGATAGCCCATAGCTTTCCTCAGATCACTTTCATTGACTCCCCCTGGCTCACTACCTTGGGAGAGGTCACACTCGGTTTATCGACTTGAAGTTCTCTTCAATAGATAGACATGGAAGTCTTTGTCTCTTGTTCATCATGTAACCTTTCTTGCATCAAACTCTAGAATTGATGCTCTTTTATTTTTAATCTTCAAATTTAGTACAATAACTTAATGCACTAAAAACTTCTTATTCTTCTCAGCGAAAATCACAAGTGCCTATGTGATTATTCAAGCAATGAAGGCCAGTTCACTGGGCACCATTAGAATCAATTCTCCTTACTTCTTTTCATATATGCATGAGATCATTCATGTAACATGTAAGTGAACTTATCCTTCTATTCTTCTTTATACACATGCAACCACTTGTCTAGGTTCTCTTCTTTAAATTCCTTCACATATGCATGTGCATGCAAGAGTGCATGAAACCCAAACCCGAATGGGTGTATACCTTTGGACAGGTTCTCTCTCCTTCACATGTGTACACACACTGCCTCTAGTTTTATCCTTTTCTTCTTTTCATGCAACCAAATTATATTGGGTAAAAACCCTTGGCACACACACACACACACACTACCTTGGCTTCCTTCAAAGAATTCACATGTGTGCATGCATGTATGCACTTACTATCTCCATGCAATCTATATCTTTACCAAAAACAACACCCACACACAGTATAATATATTTGTGCAAACATGAGGGTTTTATTACCCTTTCTTTGTGAAACTAAGGTGTCACAGGTCTTTGTCTTCATGTAGGAGGTGCACAAGTGCAACCTTGCAGAGCACAAGTCTTATATGCATAGGATGTGCAGTGTTTTGCAAAGTGCAGTGGGAATGTGAGAATTAAGCACTACCTCATAGACCTCTAAAGATCTTCACAAACCAGAATGGTTTCATGGATATCAGTTCATTGCAAAAGCAAGGGATACACGACGTGCTGTCCCTTTGCTTTGTAGAGCGTGGTTCTTCACAAAGAAAAATCAAGGGTGAAAAGCACTTATCGAAGGCCTGCAAAATCCTTTCTTCATGAAGCCTTGAAGTCTCGCGGTTCTCCTTACCCTTTACAAAACAAACACTCAGATGGATGCTCTATCTTTCAAAAGGAGCTATCGAGAATGTGTACGGAAGCTCTCTATTGCAGGTTGTGGATTCTTCTTTTTATATATGATGATCGCTGCCTTCATGCATTAAAATTCCACATATATCCTATGAATATTGTCCCATTGAATACACGAAATCTTCAACATTTTAATATTCTTTAAATCTGCGTAAAAGATAAGCCAAGACTCACATGAGTTTCCTTTTCAAGATCTCAAATTTCTCATGTGCATTGAACCAATCATGTGCATGTTATTAAACTCACATGCAACTCTTCTTTATAAACACACGAGCTCTATGATGTGGCCTCATAACTTCACTTTCTTCGGCCACGCTCGAACTTCTTTATGTCATTGCATGCATGAAAATGCAATTGCATGAATAATCTCGTGGCTTCCCTATGATCATAATGTAGTGGAGTGGATTATTAAAGATGTTCGGAAGCTCAATCGTGGTGGTGTGTCTCCAACTTTGGCGATTTGTGCATTGGGAGCCCTTCAGGAGTTCGGAGGTTGAAGACGACGTGACTGTGGGATCATCGGACGGTGCCAGTTCAAACCTGTGAGGAGCGGGATGGATGGACGATCGTGATTAGATCTTGAATGTGTATGAGATATACAACATAGATTGCTTCTAAGTTTTTAAATGATGAAAAATAATCACATTTTTTGTCCCACATCGTACTTGAGATGCAGGGATGCTGTGGTATAACAATCAACTCGATCCGTCACATTGGAAGATTACTCCTCCACCCTCCACAGTACCTCCCCATATCGTGTTCTAATGGCGTGCTCTGCACCTACCCTCTGCTAACTTCTTCCCATGCTCTGCGGGCATGCTCTGCGCCCACTCTCTTCCACTTGCGGGCTGTCCTTGGATGGATTCCCTATACTGCGGTTGACCCCTATGGTCCCGCATGTGGCTTGGGTTGAGGCTGGATGGCTAGATCGTGGGTTGGCCCATTTTTTAAGTTAAGTCCACACAAAAAAATGTTAACATAAAACATATTAATGGGCACCCTTTATCTCAAAACACATGTTTGGGCACCTTAGAATTACAAGCCTCTTCCACACCCTCTTCTTATCCTTTTCTTTTACTCATTTTGGAACAATAATCCCAAAGAAAACTTTAACTATCCTTTATTATTGTAGACAATGTATCACTCCTGATACATGTATTTGGAATTTAGGATCAATGCATCAATCATCTAAATTTTCAATATCCATTTTGACTAGTATTGACACTTATTGACAAAAAATACAATCTTCATACACAAAGTGGTCCTGAAAATCTCTCCCTTTGTATTTGTTAGCAATACTTCAAAGTTCTCTCAAATGAATGTGTCAATATCAAAATGATAATCTTATATCTCTCCCCTTTACTTATTTATCTCCATCTAAAACTTTTATTTCACTTTATCTCCCCTTTATTGATAAGAAATACAAAGTTCATGGAATAGATGGTATCAGTCCTTACTTAAGTAATGTGCCATCAATCATTTCACTATAAGTCTACTTGATCTATGATCGGTATAGAAAACACAAGGATTTGATTTAGACAACAAATATATCCATTATCCACTTATCATGATACCACATGAGATGAGAACTCATATACTTGTCCTCAAGGGTTTTACACTTTCATTCCAGGTTGTGAGATGAATCTTTCTAGGAATAATCAACCTAAAACTCCTGCACTCACTTCAACAAATGGATCTACAACATTTAAGTGTGATTGGAAGGATAATTGACCTTGGTACAATTCCATTATTCTTATGTCACTGATTCATTCAATTACTTCACCTTTGTAGAATGATATTTATTTTGAGTAACCAAGGATAAGAGATAAATAAATGACATAAATTTTTCAATGAAATGATCTTTAGACAATCTTTAGAGAAATTGAATTTGATACCAACTGAAGTTGATACTAATTGAAATAATAACTTTGACAACTTCTTTATCTGTCTCCCCCTCAAGGGAACACTTTTGAGGTTCACCCCCACTTAGAGCTTGCCTCACTTTCAATTCCCTGTATTATAAAAAAATACAATACACAAAGATTCAAGGGAATAAGGTGGATCCTACTTGCTTTTCCAATGTGAACATCTAGGTTGAGATGGTTTTCTAAACTAAGATTCTCCATTTGATCCACTCTTTACACTTGCACATTTTATATTTAATTCTGATTGTGCTTGTGTGGTTCTAACTACTTATTCCATTTTCCTCATTCTTTCCAAATCCTCTGTCCAGATAACTAATATGTCATTAGGAATTGAGGAATCAATATTGGATCTTTCACATGGCTTCTTCTGAGTTTCATCCTTCTTATAAGTTCTTTTGGATGTATTTCCCTTCACCTTCTTGGATTTGGAATCCAATGACTTCTCACCTTTCCGTCTTGGAATCTTCTTGGGAGAATTTTTTTTGCAACATTATTCTGATTTCTTCCCAAGGATGCTTCTTCTTTTTTAGCCAACTTCCATGGTATTCTCTTCTTATAATATTTTTATGCATGTTGAGATGATCATATACCAACCTTGTGACCACTTCCATTACATACATAATAAATGTTGTCAAGCATTCCAAATCTATTTGCAGTATACTGATGTTTCTGGACCTATGGATGTTGCTTCTTCTTCCCTAGATTTCTCTCCCTTGAAATGTGTTTTCTTTGTGATTTTTAATTTTGAGGATTGTACCAACAATATAATTCACAATTACCAAACCTTTTGCAGAACCAACATTGACCCAAAAATCTTGAATTCTTGATATCTTATGTATAAGATTGTCGGGTCTTCTTCTTGATGTGTTGTGTTATTTGTGGGGAACCATATTCCAACTTCTTGTTCTTCCTATCCACCATACCCATGGTGGTAGGTATCTCATCACCTTTCCTTATACATACTTGTTTAGAATTTTTCTTCCACCCTACACTTTTTGTAGAGAAATATTTAGAAACATTAGTACAAGATGATATGGATGGAACCTTTACTTTATCAGTTGCTTGTGATAGATCATTTAATGAAGACATGATATTATTATCACATGTTATAGGTCTTCGAACCTTATAATCCTCTAGCGAGCATTGAGTACTAGCAACCACTGTTTCCTTCTTCTATGAAGTATCAATATGCGTCTTCTCAATATTGGTCAACTGAGCTTCCCATGCTAGACATTTCATATCGATGATGAATTTATGATCTTCAATCATACTCATATTATCTTCATAAGCTTCCTTAATTCTTTCAACTTCACCTTCATGAAACTTAACTTTGTTTTGTAGCAAAGAGTCAAGTTACTTGAATTTCTTGGAAGTTTCTTCCAAACATAAAATCTTAACTTCAGTGTTCTTCTTCAGATAATATTTAAGTGTATAGATATTTTCTTACAGAGTCTTATTGACTCCTTTATTTTCAAAGGCTTCAATCTGTCTAGAGAGTTTTAAACATTCAATAATTTTTCCTTCTGATCCATTTTCCATATTATAAGCTTCTATTTCTAATTGGGCGATCTTAGCCTACATATATTGAAAAATTATAAAAACAAAGGCAGTCCTTTCCTTAGGAATATAATGAATATAATTTCTTAATTTCTCAATTGCAAGATCATGTGAGGTAAAAGTTTTATCATCATCACCACTTGGTGCCAGAATCCTTATTTTTGGTGGAAACTTGAGCCACCTTCTCTTTACTTTCCAAGACTGATATTTATTCATTATTGGAAAGGCATGGAGAACCAGATAATACGTATTCATTAGATAAGAGGGACTTCTTTAACTACTTATTCTCTTTCTTTTTCTTATTTTTCAAGGATTTGCTGGATATAGACTTCTACTCAGAGGTAACTGAATCTTAAAAACTACACTTAATTGTTGACATAGTAAAGAAAACTCAAATCCTCCACTAAATAAAATTACTATAGAGTATCTAATATACCTAAACCTTGGGGGGGGGGGGGTGAATCAGGGTGTCAACTTTTTCTCTTCTTTATTGGATATTGTTCCCACATTGGTAGGAACTTTTTTAAACCTGTATGATAGATATGTGAAGTAATTAAAACATTCACATGCATAAGGAAAACAAAACACTTTTACTTGGTTCACCAGTAAGGGATATGTCCAAGGAGCATACACAGATAGGTTTTCGGTCGTACCTAATTCCATTAATCTTCACTAGTTGTGGATTAAAAAAGTTTGAGCACAATCACTCTGTCCTAGGAACACTGCCTAAGGGTTCAGGGATAGCTCACCGCTTCTCTCAGATCACTTTCGTTAACTCCCCCTGGCTCACTGCCTTGGGAGTGGTCTCACTCAGTTTATCTACTTGAAGGCATCTTCAACAGATAGGCATTGAAATCTTTGTCTCTTGTTCAGCATGAGACCTTCCTTGCATCGAACTCCAAAATTTATGCTCTTTTATATTCAATATTCAACTTTAGGGCAATAACTTAATGCAATAAAAACTTATTATTATTCTTATCCATAAGCACAAATACCTATGTGATTATTCAAGTAATGAAGGACAGTTCACTAGGAATCATCAAAATCAATCCTCCTTACTTCTTTTCATATATGCATGAGATCATGCATGTAACATGTAATTTCACGTCTCCTCTTCTTGTTCTTTACACACATGAAACCACCTGTCTAGGTTCTCTTCTTTAAATTCCTTCACATATTCATGTGCATGCAAGAGTGAATGCAACCTAAACCTGAATGGGTGTATACCTTTGGACAAGTTCTCTCTCCTTCTTCTTCACATGTTCACCCACACTACCTCTAGTTTTATCCTTATCTTCTTTACATGAAACCAAATTAGATTGGGTAAAACCCCTTGGCACACACACACTACCTTGGGTTTCTTCAAAGAATACACATGCATGCATGCATGTATGCACTTCCCATCTCCATGAAATCTCTCTCTTTACCAAAAAACACCCGCACACAGTGTAGTATATTCGTGAAAACATGAGGGTGTTATTACATTTTCTTCATGAAACCAAGGTGGTCACATGTCTTTATATTCATGCAGGAGGTGCACAAGTGTAGCCTCACAGAGCACAAGTCTTCTACACACAGGATGTGCAGTGTTTTACAAAGTTCAGTGGGAGTGTGAGACTCAAGCACTGCCTCATAGATCTCTGAAGATCTTTATGAATAAGAATGGTTTCATGGATCTCAGTTCATCATAAAATCAAGGGAGACATGGTTCACTGTCACTTTTATTTGCGAAGCATGGTTCTTTGCGAAGCACAATCTAGAGTACAAAGCACTTATCAAAGGTCTGCAGAATCCTTTATTCATGAATCCTTAAAGGCTTGCGGTTCTCCTTTCCCTTTCTAAAAAAAAATTATAGGATGGATGCTCTGTCTTTCGACAGGATCTCTCAATAATGCGTATGGAAGCTCTCTATCTCGGGTTGGGGATTATCCTTTTTATAGATGAAGATCACCGCCTTCACATGTTCAAATTCCACAGATATCCTATGAAGATCTTCCCCTTGACCGAAAATTATTATTATTTTTATTTTTAAAAAAAACTTTTTAGTTAAGTGAGAACCTACCAAAACAATTCACTTTGAGGCTAAGTGAAAACCAGCATACCATCACAAGGATCCATTGATGGGCTGGGAAAAGAACCCTATCCAAGACCAGACCCACCAAAAAAACACCAAAAAACATGTATGACCATCACTTTGTGGCTAAGTGAGAACTGAACAAGCAAAATCAGATGGCAAACCCATGCTAGAACTAGCCACATGCAAACTACACCTAAGAGAATCCAAGATTAGAAATGCCATTATCAGATCCACCAACACCATCCCAATTTTCCAAAGAAACCTTTGAACCAGTCCATAGTGGGGGAGTGCATGAAGGGAAAGGCCAAAAGAGCAGAGGAGAATTAGTAAATGGTGGAACTAGACCCCGAAACACAAAAAAAAACCCATAGGGAAAAAGTCAAACATGGGAGAATAAGTGAGGGAATTGCTTAGCCCTGAGAATTCCTAAGGCCGCCCTTTGAGACTTTGTATTGACCTGGGTATAAGATGTTAATCCTACCTTGTTCGGACCCTGAAGAAAACTAGAAGTGAACTGTTGAGGAGAGGACATCATCAGAACCAAGCATTCCTACACATTCCATCTACATGTCCGTACTAACTTTGAAAAAAAAACAACAATTCCCCTATCTAGAACACTATGAACCATATTGGAACCACTGAGGCAATAAGTGACTGCGTAGAACCAGAACAATGGTGGAGTGAACCGTTGAGGAGAGAACATCATCAGCACCGATCTTTCCTGCATCTGCCATCTGCATCTACGTACTAGCTCTGTAAAATGGAAATGATGCTTCTACCTCATACCAACTCCAGAAAAACCAAACAACCAAAATGAAGCAATCTCCATAGGAGAAACCACGAGCAGGGGGTTCGTTGACATGGATCTCGACCACACACATCGCTCCAGAAGGCTGACCGCACACATCACTCCAAAGGCTGACCGCATCGTTGCTTCATTGATGGGGGGGCATCACCGAAAAGAGCTATGACCACATCACCAATGTTGTCTATAGATCACATCGCACTTACACACAACGAGATGACCAATGGGGAGCACGATGCAGGAGGGAGGGAATTGACGATGATGAGGAAACTCTAGGACCGAAGCGGTAGGGAAACCCTCATAGGAGGTCTTGCATGTTGCTGTGTCCCTTATGGGTCCATCTAAGAATCTAAAAAGATAAGATCATCCCCTTGAATGAACTAAATCTTCGGCATTTTAAGATTCTTCAAATCTACGTAAAAGATATGCCGAGATTCATGGGAGTTTCCTTTTCAAGCTCATGGCTTTCTCACATGTGTTAAAACAATAATGTGCATGTGATTAAAATCACATGAAAATTTTCTTTATGAATGCATGATCTCCATGATGTGGCCTCGCAACTTCACTTTCTTCGACCACACTCGAACTTCTTTATGTCGTTGCATGCATGCAAATGCAATTGCATGCATGATCTCGTGGCTTCCCTGTGACCATAATACAGTGGAGTGGATTATTAAAGATGGACAGAAGCTCGCTCATGGAGGTGTGGCTCTAACTCCAGTGAGATGTGCATTGGGATTGCTTCGGGAGTCCAGAGGTTGAAGATGATGTGGCTACGGGATCATCAGATGGTCTCGGTTCAAACCTGCGACGCACAAGATGGATGGAAGACCATGATTAGATCTTGAGCATGAATGAGAGAAATGGCTTGTATTGCTTCCACATTTTTAAATGATGAACAATAACCACATTTGTTGTCCCACATCGAATCTGAGATGCGAGTATGCCATGGTATAACAATAAACTTGATCTTCTACATCGGCAGATTACTCCTCCTCTCTCTACGGTACCGCCTCGTACCATGTTCCGTGGGAATGCTCTGTGCCCACCCTCTGCAGACTTATACCCATGCTCTGCGGGCACGCTCTCCGCCCACTCTCTACCGCTTGCAGGCTGGCCTTAGTTGGATTACCTGTTCCATGGTTGACCCCTGTGGTCCCGCATGTGGTTTGAGTTGAGGTTGGCTAGATAGATCATGGGTTGGCCCATTTTTTAAGTTAAAGACACAAAAAAAAAATGTTAACATAAAACACATGCATGGGAAACCTTTATCTCATAACACATGTATGGACACCTTATAATTCCAAGCCTCTTACACACCCTCTTCTTCTCCACTTATTTTACTCCTTTTAGAATAAGAATACCAAAGAACACTTCAACCATCCTTCATTGTTGTAGACAATGTATCACTCTTGATACATGTATTTGGAACTTAGGATCAGTGCACTAATCATCTGAATTTTCAATATCCATTTTGACCAGTATTAACACCTGTTGACAATAAATACAATCTTCATACAAAAAGTGGTCCCAATAGTACCATATCACCACATTCCTGATTTTGATCGTGAAAGGATCTCCTATGCCGAGATCCCACTAACTGGTGCTTGATAACTGTCGTAGACGACTCATCTCTGTGATTCCCACTACTAGATCTAGCTGTCTGACGTCCCTATGAAAGAAATATCTCTATCACTAGCGCTCGCTCCAAAACCCTGATATAGGTGGGGATGCACAAGGGCACCACGCTGGAAAAAATCTCTCTAAGGAGCCCCTGCTCAAACTTTCATGCTTAGAAGTATCCATCACCAATCATTTCAAGGGAGTACCAGGTAAGCTCTATGAACCTCACTGCATACTCATCCACCATAATACCTCTTTCCTGCAACTCCAGAAGCTACTAAATCCAGAATGAGTGCAAACATTTGGGCTAGTACTCCACATGGAACAACTACTATAAGTCGGTCCATGAGTAGGTTGACTCATCGTGCATATGTGTAATAAGGATCCACCAGTGCCCAACTACTCCATAGAAAAGGACAACTGCCAATGAAACCACCTAATACATCGAGGTCCGAATAAGACTGAAGATACAGACCACCGACTCTAACTAATACTCTGCTTCCTGAGGATCTGGCTCACTACAGAACCTGAGCGGCCTTTGGTGATAGAATTCACGGAGCACGCTAAGCCTGCGCACATCCCTAGCCTTCTTTTCTTGAATGATCTACTACTCAACAGGAGGAGATGTAGCTACCTGCCCCACCCAGAAGAAGGGGCTTGTGGGATGGACCCTGAACCAAGGCCTCATCACTCATCGGATCATCATCATGATCCTAAACTGATATCTTAGCTAACTTTAATTGTGGAGGCATCTTGAAAGTTATCATGATGTACCATGGTTAGATGATTATATATATATCAACAATGGGGAGATGAATCAAGAGGGATATTTAAATAATCAATCCTATATGATGCATGCACCATTGATCCCTACAACCAATGTCTCAGTATGCTGAGTCGACAAGAAGGTAGTCAAGGTTCTGGTGAATGGATACGTTAAACACCCGTACCATCATTGGACTCCCTAGCCTAAGAGTCATACTCAAGACACTCCGAAACCATTTCCTTAATCCAAACCAAATATTCATAATGGAACTACTTCATACAATGTCCCAAGGAATGAACTACTCTGATACCAATTTTTCATGACCCGACCCTATCTAGAGCTCGAGCCATAACTACACCAAGACCACCTCCATAGGTTAGGGGGTGGACACAAGTGCTGAAAGACATATCCTAAATGGGAGTCCTTTGACTAAGTACCTATATGCACACACCCAAATGTCTCAATACCGAAGTGCAGAGGAATAATAATAAAAATATTAAATAGATATAAAGTTAACCTCTAGGGAATACAATAGTATGACAATGCAAACTGAAAAGTAAAGGGAAAAAATACACACCCAACCAAAAATATTTTCCAACCTAATAGAACAAGAAAAGCAAACTGCTGAGAGAGACTAGCTCCTGATCTCTAATCTATAACCATCATACACGGTCCACAACATCTAGGTATCCCTAAGTTCTTCTAAAGTCACTACCGACCTATTTTTCATCTGTA
This sequence comes from Viscum album, assembly GCA_963277665.1. Classification (NCBI taxonomy): domain Eukaryota; kingdom Viridiplantae; phylum Streptophyta; class Magnoliopsida; order Santalales; family Viscaceae; genus Viscum; species Viscum album. Next base: position 685,100,717 of record OY728119.1, on the reverse strand, counting down.
TAAGACACACTATGTGCGAGAAAATCCCATGTAGTGGTGAGTATATACATACCAAGTAGGACTCCCCGAAAGCTGAAGGGGGGGTATTAAGAGATACAATAGGAACAAAAAGATAGTAGATAGTAAATAGGATGCAAGATACAGTGAAAGAGAATAGATCAACCCAACCAAGAGATAGATAATAACATCATCCAATCATAGGGGGCTCAACATGGTGAGTAGATGAACTACACGCCAAGTCTTTTCCACCCACAATAGGAGAGTAAAACCATCCAACCATGAGAATCTAAAATCGTAAAGCACATAGCATACCCCACACATCTTCGTATCTCATGGAAAGAGAGTAACCAAATACAAAGGTATGTATATAGAAGAATATATATATATATACCCATTAAAAAGAATCCAAAATAGGATAGTAAGGATATCTCTATATCAAAACTCATCCCAAGAAGAAGATTATCCAACAATTACAACATTTCACCAACGATGCCCAACATCTCACACGTCTGCCCAGAAGTCACCATCCAAGTCAATCCATGCCTTTTCACTATTTCACACAATCGATGGACTATAATATCTAAGTAGAGGACCCATGACTTGGTACAATAGGAGGGTTCCACTCTAATAGTCGATGGAGGACCCATTATCTTCCCAACAGGAGGGTTCCACTCTGGTGGTAGAGAACTAATGCCCAACCCAACTGGAGGGTTCCACTCTAGAAGTCATTGAGGACCCATTCCTACCTCAACTGGAGGGTTCAACTCGGGAAGTCATCAAGGACCCATGCCCAACTTAAATAGAGGGTTCCACTTAGGAAGTCTGTAGAGGACCCATGCCCTGTACAGACAGGAGTGTTCCACTCTAGTTATCGAACACCCATGCCCATATCAACTGGAGGGTTCCACTCGAGACGTCTGTAGAGGAACCATGCCCTGTACTGATAAGAGGGTTCCACTCTAGTAATCGAGGATCCATGCCCAGCTCGACTAGAGGGTTACACTCGGGAAGTATGCAGAGGACCCATGCCCTGATTGATAGGAGGGTTCCACTTTAAGAGTTGGTATAGGACCCATGCTCAACCTAGTTGGAGGGTTCCACTCTAAAAGTCATTGAGGACCTATGCCCATCCCAGCTAGAGGGTTATACTTGGGAGTCTCTGGTGATCCTGCACAATCACTGCCGTCGTCGAGCATTGCCTAACCAAGTGCCATGCCCAGAACATTCCACATCATATCTCAAAATCCACAACCAAGGGAATCATTACGTTTTACATGAAAAAACACCCAGGATAGGCTACTTGAAGGCCAAAATCCGAGTCCAAATGAAGGAGATATAAAACCTTTAAGTTTCATAAAAATGGAACCAAGGGATACACGACATGTGAGGGGATTCACATGACGCGTGGTCCCACCCCTTCACCTGGAAGTGTACATGGAGGTACACGACTCACCAACCATATAGAAGTACACGATGTGTAGGGCGATATACACGAATTTCCCTTACCACTCGGGGTCCCGCTTGTGTGCTTGGTCGCGCCCATGTACCCAAGCCATGTCCATGTACTTTAGTATACGACATGCCTCTTCACATGGGGTGTCGCCCATGTGCTTTGGCCATGTCCGTGTACTCGAGTACATGGCATGTTCCTGGCAGTGTGCTCTGTTACATGACTCAACAACACAAAGAAGGTGATACATGGCATGTAGGGAAACTACATGACATGCCATCCTTATAGATTTCCAAAACCCTAGCCACCATATCTAGGGGGATACACGCTGCGTGTTCATCGTTGTACACAGTGTGAAGTTGGGTTTTTCATAGAATCTCAAATCCGCTCTCCATGTGGTAGATCCACACTCTCACCTTCAAATCCGGCTTTATTTTCACCCAAAATTGATGGATCTGGTCACCGTTCATCGTTTTCGGCCATCTGGTGGCCGAAAATCTAATCCCATCATTCATCGGAGGTTCGTCGCACATCTGCATGCCTCCGCTCCTTCCGTTATCATGGATTTGATCTCCAATCATCAAAAAAATCATCCAAAACTCAAAATGATCCCAATTATAACCTTATTTTATTGATACATGCCTCTTTATTCATTTTTCTACGATTCTAGGGGTCCAATCGGTCTCAGTACCGCATGACAATGTCGAACCAGGACTACAGGGTCCTACTAGTGAAGAACACGAAGCAATCGAGGGAGAAAGGAATAAGAAAAAATGTTTAAGTATCATTTCCAAGTTTTTATAGCCAATCAATCAAGAATAGGGATAACCAGGGTTAGAAAAGAATTGAAATAATTCAATTTAATCGATACATATACACATGCAAAGGTCCAAAAAATTGACGCATATCATAAATGGGATAATTATGATAAATCAATTTAATCAAAGAGAGAATAAACCATAGATTGACGAGTACTACCTGGAGATTGGATCATTCCTCATTGAAGAATATGCCCACCAATGATCGAAGGAAGTCGTTGCATTCGCTGCGTCCTGATCTGCTCTGATCTAGAGTTTCATCATCATCAAATTTGATTCTCCAACAAAAGGAGTTAGGAGAATATCTCAATAGATTCCAGGATTATGAGTCTAACCCTGGGAATATCTCCATGGTAGTATTCTTATATAATTTCAATTTATATTAAACAAATTAATTTATTAATTAAATTATTTAATTTATCAACTGAACATACTGTTAATGGGAGAGGTGTTTGAATTTCCCACGCTGACCTATTTTAGGTTGTGTCTAGGGTAAAAAATGCATTATGGACTCAACTGTGGTCTTAGATTTATAATCCGAGCTTCTGTTTAAGATTTATCCCATTTTATTTATGAAACCATGTGATATAATATAAAATATATTTAATATTTTTATAAAATTAATTCTGGGCACAAAGGTCCCCAGAATTGCATGTCGTCTCGACGCCTAAATCTAAATATATATATATATATATATATATAAATATTTCAAAGTATTACAAGGAAAAAATAGGTCTTTACACTCTCTTTATCCTATTGTGTCTGGGGATACATTTTCTTAAAAAGATGTATACCATGTGACATGGAACCACCCCCCTCTAAGATTATTCCATACTAAATATTTTCAGTATCTGATCAATGTACGTAGCTTGAATTAGTACAAGAAATCTTTTGGATCTATCATGAATGATATTAATCCCTAGAATGTAGGCCACTTTACCTAAGTCCTTCATGGAGAAACACTTGTTTAACCAATCCTTAATAGACTGTAAGAATGGTATGTTATTTCTAATAAGTAATATGTTATCAACATATACTACTAGGATAATGACTGCATTCCCACTAAATCACTTGTAAACAGATGAATCACATTCATTCTTAATGAAACCAAATTCTTTTATATCTTTGTCGAACTTAATGTTCCATGACCCAAATGCTTGCTTCAACCCATAAATGGATCTATATAACTTTCATATTCTCTTGGCATCACCTGGAGTCACAAAACCTTCTAGTTGTGTCACACACACACACACACACATATATATTTCTAAATCTTCTTATTAAGGAAATATATTTTGACATCTATATGCCAAATTTCATAGTCATGGTGTGCTACTATAACAAGTAGAATTCTGATAGATTTAAACATGGAAACTGGAGAAAAGGTTTCATCATAGTCAATTCATTGACACTATTTAAACCCCTTAGCCACTAGCCTCACTTTATAGGTACTTACTTTACCCTCTATGTCCAGTTTTCTCTTGAATACCCATTTTCACCCAATAGGATTTACATAAACTGGTGGATCAACTAGAACCCAAACTTGATTTTGATACATGAAATCCATTTAATAATTCATGGATTCTTTCCATCTTTCATCTTTTGAGTTCTCTACTACCTATTTGTTAGATATAGGTTTATTATTATCAACCAATAATGAGTCACCATCTTTAGTGACTAGAAAACCATATCTCTCTAGTTCTCTTACCAATCTGGTGATCCTACACAATACTTGTGTTTCAAGAACAACTTCTTCCATGGGGACCTATGGAATCTTTTCCTATATCAACTCTTATGTATCTTGAGAATCAACTTTATCAAAGTCAATCTTTCTCCCACAATCCTCCTTGAGTATGTTCTTACTCTCAAGAAAGATGGCTTGTATAACACCCCAAGATTTTCTAAAAATAAATTGAAATGCATGAAACTTTGTTTTAATTAGATATTTATAACTATCCTTTAAACATAATATTTCCACTTATATGTTTTTAATTTCAAGAAATGGTCATCTAAAATTGTGTTGAGTAAGTTACTGAGAGTCTGATGGAACCAACTTGATTTTTGATGAATAGTAACATACCCTTATGAATAGAAATATAAATAGTAATATGACCCCAATTAATAGTAAATTGTATTAATATTTTATTTTCTTAAGACTTTAAGATAATGACATCTTGGTTAATTTTTCAATGTGATATAAAAACAGTAATAGAATTAAAATCGTTAATTTTTGAATAAAGGATGATTTTATTTAAAAATTAAATTATCAATATTTAGATTTTTTTTTTCAAAAAATGGAGTTCATTTTTGAATTGTACACATCGAAAAATGGTAAGGGTGATTTTTTGGGAATTTTCTGAAATTATTGATTTTTTGATGAATAGTGAAATACGGTAAAATACCGTATATTCAAATTATCAGTTAAATACACTATTTATGACATAATAAGTGATGTAAGACCACTTAGTTCAAAATCACATGCCATTATTACTATTTTGGGTCACATTAATTAATACTATTCATAGTCTTGATAAAAATATTATAACAATGATTAAAATAATGAAAAATATCTCCTCTCCTACACTATAAATACCACCATCATTCCCCTATTCCTCCAACAACTATAAATCCTTAATCCTTACCTAAGTTATGACCAATACTACTACCAAGGCTCTTCCCCAAGTCCTAGAGCTACTGGTCTCATCAAAAGGCCAAAACCAAAGGCCTTAAGGAGGATCTCAAGGAGAAGAGATCAAGAGGTAAACATCCTCTTTTGTTTTCTTTCTTTTCTTTTCATTTTCTTTTCTATTCTTATTATTTACCCACTTCCCCCATCCAAAAGGCATGAATGATGAATTATCTTACATATTATGTATTTAATCATGTTTATGGAAGACACACCATTATACTTCTTCTCCTCTCACACTTATTCAAGAAATTAAGACACCATCCGTGATGTGTCAATTTACCGACATCGTGGACGATGTGATTTCAATTTATTTTACTTACTTCAAGACCAATGATGTTATTAATATTTTCATGACTTATTATATACTACCTTTACTTATTTTATATGAAATGTGCATAATTTGTGTGAAATATTAATGTTTTAATATTAAGTATAATTTTTGAGCATTTTTAGAAGTAGTCCAATTGAGTCATTTTAATGTTTTAATAATAACTATCACTATACTGATAAAAATTGTGTGGTTATTATTTTTTAGGATTATCCTTTCAATATACAAAATTTCATTAGAAGGTACCATGAGCCAAGTCTTCCATTTGAAGGGTCATATGGTCCTCACAAACAAGACCAAAGAATCTGTGAACAAACTGGACCAGCATTAAAGATTGATTTACTGGGATCAATCAAGAAGTCCAAAAACATTAACTCTCCACAATAATTCGTGGGACACTACATTTCATCTTGGATAAAAATTTCAAGGCCCAAATCTAAGTACAAGGGGCCCAAATGAAGCTTTGAAGTCCAGCCCACCATTCTGGACGAGAATTAAAATCAGTATAGTATGCATGACATATATCATTATGTAAGTATCATATCGAGCTGATATTTTTCAGTGTGAAAGAGGAGATATAGGCGGAATACTTTGTTGAAGAACCCATTCGGATTTGAAGGAATATTCATATTCAAAAACCCTTTCACATTTTGGACTTTAAAAAGACTGGATTGAAATGGACATTTTTACTTTGTTTAATCAAACGACCATAACTTTTTATCCTTAAGTCCAAATGACTCCAAATTTTGAGAGTAGTCGTACAACTTTATTACATAAAACTTTGAAGAAGGATATTTCTCGAGATTTTTCTGTGTCGATGTCCATATCTACGATCCAAGTGGAGGGGTATTTCTAGAATGTAAACAGTCCACCACCTTGGGCTATAAATACATCCCCTCCTCTCCTTTCAAAAGGGTTGGAATTTCAGAAGAGAGGAGAACATATTGGCACGAACAAAGCCTTGGAAAAGGCTTGGGAGGACCTTCCATACTCAAGTTTTCACTTGAGAGACCTTTCCTCCTCTCTTTGTTTTCACTTACTTTTGTGTTCTTCGTTTTTGTAATTTTGTAAGTCCTTTATTTTGTAATTCTGTTTTAATGAAAGTTTCTTCTTAAATATCTCTTATTATCCTCCACCTTATGTATTTTAATATTAATGTTCTTAAAATAGTTTAAATTCAGTTAAATCTCCTTCCCTTCTTTTGCTTTCTCATTCAATCGAAAGTTTGTTTTTAATTATCATCATTGTTCATGTGTGTGTGTCGACGTACCACTCTTTTCTTATCCCTTTCTTTTTCTTCTCTTCTTAATTTATAATCATAATAATTATTAAAAGATTATTAAACACCCAAATGGATGAGTAAATATCTCATTGGGGTGAGTTATAATTTAGTTATGTTAAGTGATTGAGAGTATTTTCTCGATGAGTATTCGTTAATTTAACATTGTGTATGTTGGACTTAATATGTAATGGATTAATGACATATTTTGTTTAGCATGTGGTTTCCATGGATTATTGGAACCAAAAATACACTACCCTAAACATGTACTGATTTATTTTAGAATCTTAGTTAAGTTAAGGCTTTGATTAAAGCTTTAACACTTAGGAATTCTAATCGACGTTAACTTGTGAAGTGGGTGTTAATTTAAATGCAATATAAAGCAAAGCTCAAGGATATCACAAGATTAACTCCCTAATAATAAACTCACCCCAATATTTATCAATTTTTTAAATCAATTATAGTCAATAAATCATTTCAATTAATCTCTGAAACAAACCCCCCTAATCAAAATACAATCAACTAAAAACAATCGACTATTACGAAGTACCATCGCCAAGGATTCGACCCGAGTGCTGCTATACACATTAGCAGAGCACCGGAACCTTGACCGGTCGATAGGCGAAAATCGGCCGCACGTTTCAACCAATCATGAAACAAATTTTATGGTTGAACCAGATTATAATTTATGTATTATATCTTATATAAGGTTCTGGAATCATTTTTTACACATGTTATTTATTTATGAAACAAAATGAGTTCATTACGATCGAAGAATCGCCAAAATGACCTAAAAAAATATCCATAATGTTTTAACTTATGAATCATCCTCATGTTAGAATTAAAAATGATAAATGGTATAATTTATGGTACTTCAAATATTTAAATTCCATTCCATTCCAATTCTGTAGTTTTCACTTCTAATCGACAAGAATATCCATCATGATCTGGTCATGGAAATCATGTAAAGAATGCACCCAAAACAATGCAAGGAACAAAATACTAACAATTAAAGGGTGAAATGATGTAATGAAATGATCATATAAGATATTATCAAGATGAATATGTTTCTATAATATATTAATAACATTCTTTTAACCATTATACAAGATGTTTAAACAATTTTGAAGTAAGACGAATCCGAGGTAAGGGAATTCTTAACTCGATTTCCATTCTTTGGGATAACCTTCTACTTCATTATTTACATGGTATTAAAATTAGATTGTGTGAATTTTTTTGTTTATATTATGTTTAATTATGTTTATTTTTAGTTTATATACATATTCCATCCACTCTATTAAGTTTCTCTTCAATTATATGATATTTGTAAGGGAAGTTTCTTTTAAATTCATTTTTTAAAATTCCGTTTTACAAAATTCAAAAGCAAATTTTTATGAAATTATTCATATTGTATGATCATGTTTTGGTTCTTGGGAATTTTTTATGATGAAGGGTGAGATATATATCTCCCTCCAATTCATTAGGTATGTGTAAGTTAGAGGTCGGTCGTATGGTTATTAAAAGTGTAACTGCGATGGTTATACAAATTATAAGGTAGCAGTGATGGTTACAAATTATAAGGTAGCCGAGAGGGTTACAAGATTATGTAAGTAATTCCCCAAGATAAATTTATGGTTCTATTTATGTTCTTATGTTTTTTGGGGATCTTGTGTAAAACTCATGTTTCACAAAGTAAGTATATATGGGTGACAAGTATGTCTTTTGAAAATGATTTCATATGTTACAATAATTCATGGACTAATATGTTATTTCCTTATTTTCATATCCCTTACTGAGATTTTTTGTGATCATCCCAAGTTTTTAAATTATTTTCACAGGTTATAAGGATGTGTAGGACAAATAAGGAATCCAAGTTAAATGATTAAAGAATTGTCAAATAAAATCTTGTTATATTTGAAAGTTTTATATTTTGGAAGAAATAAATACCATTTTTATGGTATCCAATATATATTAATTTGTAATGTTATGAATGTATTATGTCCCAATATCTAAAGATATAAACTTTAAAAGATCCTCAAAGTGAAAGGAAGTGATTTCTTAACTAAATTCAAGATTATGTAATATAATAAGGCAGGGTCCTTATAGTTGGTATCAGAGGATGGTTTAGATAAATTTAGGGATTATGATGATGTTAGTAGAATACCATAAATGATTTTAACTCTATGATTAATTTGAAATGTTATAGAATTTAAATATTACCATGTTGCTTCGACTAAGATATGTTTGTTCAGAATGGTTGTTCGTAGAAGAAACAGGGAAGCTGAAGAGAAGAGGCACCAACAGAACGACATCCTTCCAAATCTATAACCTAGAATAGTAGGGATTCGAACCGAACAGTTTGTGATAGTAATGACTCAGCTAACATAGGAAATAAATGGTGGTGACATCCATGCAAGAGAACGAATAGAGGTACCACAATAGAACATGAAAATAGTTGAATATTTTATGAGACAACACCCTCCTGATTTCAATGAATCTTCTGACCTAATAGCAACTGAAGTATGGATTAAATACCTTGAAAAGATATCCAATGTTATGATAATAAAAAGCTAAGTCTTTCCATTTATCATTTTGAAGGTGAAGCTGATAAGTGGTGGTCAATATTAAAGAATATCAGGGATAAAGAGGATAATTATGCCTTAGAGTGGGATGAATTTAAAAGTCTTTTACTTGAAAAATATTTTCCTAAGGTAGTGCTACTTAGGACAGAGAAGAAATTCCTTGAATTGAGGCAGAAGGAGGAAGATTCAGTGGCTATGTATGAAGTGAACTTCACTCAACTTATGAGGTATGCTCCAAATCTTATTCTGGATCTTGATAGAAAAATCAACTGATTTTACTTAGGATTGAATCCAAGGTATCGAAGGGTGTTGGCCTCCCGTGAATTCAAAATTTATGATAAAATTGTCCAATGTGCTAATAAGGTAGAGATAAAGTTTGCTGATGATCACATTCACTTTGAAAATAAGGAGAAGAAGAGGTCCAGATGGAAAGCGATGGGTATGAATCAACCAAAGAAATCTGATGGTAAGAAAATCCAATTTCCAGTTTGTGAAAAGTGTGGCAAGAAGCACCCTGGGGAATGCCTTACCAAAACTGGGAAGTTTTTTTGATGTGGTAAGTTTGAACATATGGCCTAAGATTGTAATGAAAATGATCATAAGACTAATCTTGATAAGAAAACTCTAAAGTGTTTTAAATGTGGTGAGATGGGTCATTATGCAAATGCCTACCCAAAGAGAGATTAAAATGATTCAAAGAAACCAAACTACAAGCATAAAGGTATAATGAGATCCTTTGCGACTACGTCAGCGGATGTCAGGCCATCCAATGAAGTTGTATCATGTACTTTGTTTGTTTACTCATATTTTGATAAAATTTTGTTTGATATGGGGTCTACACATTCCTTTATTTCTGAGATTTTTTTGGTAAATTAGAAATATCACCTCAACAAGTGAGACTGGAACTTATTGTTAAAACAACTGGGGGAAATATTATAGCAAAGAGGAATTATAAGAATCTTTCTATTTTGGTCTATGGAAAGAAATTACCTACAAACCTTATTTTTTTCCCTTAGTAGAGTTTTATGTCATTCTAGGAATGGATTGGATTTCTATTTATCATGATAAGATTGATTGTAGAGTTAAAGAAGTTATTTTTTAGAAATATTTTTAGTTTGTATACAAGAACGAACCCATATAATTGATAATATATCAAGAAGTTGAGAAACTATTAAAATATGTAAATGAAATTTATCTTGATCATATTTTTGAAAACAAGGGAACTATTCAGATTAATGATGTTCCAGTGGTAAATGAATACCTTGATGTTTTTCCTGATGAGTTATTCGGTGTCATACCTGATCGGGAAGTCAAATTCACAATTGAATTAGTTCCTAATGCTAATACAATTTTAAAACCCCCATATATAATGGATCAAATGGAACTTATTGAATTGAAAAATCAGTTGCAGTATTTACTTGATAAATAATTCATTTGTCCTAGCACTTCACCATGGGGTGCTCCTGTTTTGTTCATTAAAAAGAAAGATGGTTCCATGAGACTTTGCATTGATTATAAAGCATTGAATAACATCACTGTTAAAAACAAGTATCCTTTTCCTCATATCGATGACTTGTTTGATCAGCTCTAGGGAGCTCAGTACTTTTCCAAGATTGACTTGAGATCTGGATAACATTAGCTGAAGGTGAAGGAGGATGACATCACAAAAACAGATTTTTGTACTAGACATGGGCATTATAAATTTATTGTTATGCCGTTTGGGTTAACTAATGTACCTGTTGTATTCATGAATCTTATGAATAGAATATTTCATGAGTTCTTGGATAAATTTGTGGTTGTGTTTATTGATGACATTCTGGTATTTTATAAGAATAAAGAGGAGCATGAAAAACATCTAAGGGTTGTTTTACAAACCTTAAAGAAAAATAAACTATATGGAAAATTCAGAAAACATTATTTTTGGTTGCAAAAAATTTCTTTTCTTGGGAACATTTTAAATAAAGATGGAATAACAGTTGATCCTTTGAAAACAAAGGTAGTTGATGAATAGACAAGACCCAGAAATGTTATGGAGATTTGAAGTTTTATTGGATTAACAGGTTATTACCGACGGTTTGTTAAAAACTTTGCATGGTTATCTAGCCCACTAACTAAGTTAATGTGAAAAGGGGTTAAATTTATTTGAATAGAAGAATGTGATGTTTATTTCCATGAACTGAATAAGAGATCGGTGAATGATCCAGTTTTGGCCTTGACTTCCCGAAATGGTGAGTTTTTCATATACAATGATGATTCATTGAAGATACTTGGTTGTGTTTTGATGTAGAATGATAAAGTAATTGCTTATGCTTCAATATAACTAAAACCTCATGAGTTAAATTATCCCACACATGATTTGGAATTGGAAGCTGTGTTTTTTTATTTGAAAATTTGGAGGCATCATTTATATAGATCCAAATGTCAAATATATACTGATCATAAATGTCTGAAGTATATATTCACTCAGAAGGAATTAAACACGAGGCAAAGAAGATGGATTGAACTGATAAAGTATTATGACTTCATGATCAATTACCATCTAGGAAAATAAAAAAAAGTGGAAGATGCCTTGAGTCAAAAAAATCATGAATCATTAACCATGTTATGTTTGAAACATGATCCCTTGATTAATGATTTGATGAATTTTGGATTAGAAGTTGTTGGTGCAGGAAATACCTCTGTTTTGTTTCAGGTTTTAGCGTAGTCATCATTATCAAATAGAATTAAGAAAGAGTATAAGGAAGACCGTGAGCTACAGAAAAAGGTAGAATTAGTAAAAATGGACAAGTTTCCATAATTTAACCTTGATAAAGATTGTGTTTTAAGATGTAGTAAAATGTTGTGTGTGCCTTGTGATTCCTGGTTGAAGAAATATTTGTTGTGTGAAGCTCATAGTTCTCCATTTTTTAGTTCATCCTGGCAGTACTAAGATGTATAGAGACCTTAAGGAGTATTATTGGTGGGATGAAATGAAAAGGGATATTGCTGATTTTACCATGAAATGTTTGACGACATGTCAATAGGTTAAAGCAGAGTGACAATTACCAAATGGGATTCTTCAACCTTTTCCAGTGACAGAGTGGAAATGGGATAATGTATCCATGGACTTTGTGTAACTGCGATGGTTACACAAATTGTAAGGTAGCCGGTGAGGGTTAAAAATTATAAGGAATCTGAGAGGGTTATAAGATTATGTAAGTAATGCCCCAAGATACCTTTATGGTTCTATTTATGTTCTTACGTTTTGTGGGGATATTGTGGAAATATCCCATTTCACAAAGTAAGTATATATGGGTGAAAAATATGTCTTTTGAAAACGATTTCATATGTTACAAGTATTCATAGACTGATATGTTCTTTCCTTCTTTTCATATCCCTTACTAAGATTTTTTTTGTGCTCATACCAAGTTTTTAAATGATTTTCATAGGTTATAAGGATGTGTATGACAAAGAAGGAATCCAAGTTAAATTATTAAATAATTGTCAAAGAAAATCATGTTATATTTTAAAGTTTTATATTTTGGAAGAAATGAATACTATTTTATGGTATCCACTCTATATTAGTATGTAATGTTATGAATGTATTATGTCCCAACCTCTAAAGCTATAAACTTGAAAATATCCTCAATGTGAAAGGAAGTGATTTATTGACTAAATTCAAGATTATGTAATATAATAAGGCCAGGTCCTTATAGCTTGTCTAATGATAATCAATTTCTTATCAGAGGGGTTATATATGTAGTATCCATTTTTTCCCTTAGGATACCCTATAAAGATATACTTTATTCCTCAGTGTGTTATTTTGTTGCCTGATAAGGACCTAACAAACTCCTTTAACCCCATACATGTGTATATGACAAAACGAGTTTCTTTCCACTCTATCGCTCATAGGAAATTCTGTTTACCGCTTTATTTGGTACTCAGTTTAGTGAATATGCCATGGTTTGTAATTCATATCCCCAAAATGATAATAGAAAATATATACGACTCATCATAGAACTTACTATGACTGGTAAGGTACGGTTCCTCCTTTCAATAAAATCATTCCACTGTGGTGTGTAAGGTGGAATGAGTTGAGATAGAATCCCAAACTCCCATAGAAATCTGATAAACTTTTGGTTAAGATATTCACCACCTCTGTAATGACCTAAACTTTTTAATTATATTTGTTTCCTAATTTTGTGTGTTATTTTATTTTATAATGAACAAAACTATTTCCATTAATTAATGAAGTAGGTATAATTAAAATGAGACCGTTGGGTTTCGACTGTTATATGACCGTTGGTCAATATGACCGTTGGTAAATATGACCATTGGAAACTATAATCTTAATGTTGTGTTTTTATAAATACGGTTATCTTGGTTAATTAATACAGAAAGAAGATTGAATGGCCTCATCCAGTAGACTCAAGCCATATGAATCCCATCTGTCGGAGCTTGGGAAGGAGGTAACATCACTAGGCTTTGCTCTGGACCAAGCCCAAGCTGAATTTCAACGTATGAAGCTTGAACAGAATCGCCTAAGGGATAAGTTCAAGCTGATAGAAATCACCACTCGGGCAATGTTGTCCGATCCACCGCAAGATTCTATCACCATAGCACACCTAACACTCAGGTCTTATGCTGGTGTTATAAGGGGCTATGTATCGAGACCTTAGCTGCTTTGTGTAATCATTTTATATAAATAATTTTTTTATTTCTTCTTATGGAAAAGTTTGTGAATTTCAAATATTCGGATAAATATAGGATGTGTATTATTGATTAATTTAGGAAAAAGTGTATTTTAAAATATTTTTGTATTCATTAAATAATTAATAATGTGAAATGATTTTCAAAAAATGGTCTTTTACAGTTGTGATCAGTGAGAAATTTAGAGTCTAATAAGATCAACTTGGTTTTTAGTGAATAGTAAAGTAAGAATAGTAACATACCATATGAATAGTAATGAATAGTAATTTGACCAAAAAAATAGAAACTTCATCCATAAATGTATAAATACATTTTAGACATCTTAAAAGTGAAAAAACGATCATAGTTTAAGTTTTGGTAATTTTGTATGCCATAAATATTTTATTCAAAATTATATAATAAATTTAATAATTTAAAATGGAAATTTATCTTCATAAAATTTAATCATAAATTTTTACTTTATTTTCTTATGGTTATAAGATAATTTTATGGGACCTTGATTACTTTTTTAAGGTGTTACAAAATGAGTTATAGTTTTAAAGTTGTATTTTTGGAATAAATAATGATTTTATTTAAATATTAAAATTAAAAATATTTAGAAAATTATTTCATGAAATGGACTTCATTTTTGATTTCAGATCATCGGTATTAGGTTAGGGTGAATTTTTGGGTTTTTTCTGAAACAATTGAATTTTCAGTGAATAGTAAAAATGCAGTTTTGAGTTTCAAGTGTTTAATGACATCATTAATGATGTAATAATGATGTAATATTTCTGGTAGACTTATGAATAGTTATATATTCTATGAGGTGTCCCAATTTTTCAATACCATGGGCGAATACCATGGGCAAGCCCATGGTTTTGCAAATACCACCGATGAGGTGTCCCTTGGAAATTAATAATTTATTCACTCACTTTCCCTATAAATACAAAGCCTTTTCCCTCATTCATTTCATTCCAAAATCATCCTAAACGAATTTCTGGTCTCCTTACCTCCCAAGGAGTCCTCCCAAGGTTTCCTCAAGCCTCCCAAGGTCCCGAACATCAAGCTTTCGAAGTTACTCTTCAAGGTAAGGGATCCTTTCACCCTCCTCTTTTAAGTCAGGAATTCCTTTATGTTGTGTCTTCTATTTTCCATCTCTTTATGTTGAGGGTATGATCTTATATGTTCTAATTTCTGTCCATTTTATTTCTAATTGTTTAGAGACCCTTTCCGCTCTCATCAATTTATTTTCTGAATTTTTAAGTGACGCCGTTAGATTGCCAAATTTTTCGTAAAAGGAATCACATCTTCTCTTTTCTTTCATCTTTCTTTTTCATGTGGTATTTCATTCAAATTACCATACCATGTTCTTATCTCCATGTTATTCTATATTTATACTGTATTATAAGTTATTTATGTGTGGGTTACTCTTGTAACCTCTCTTTTTATTGTTTTCTAAAACCATGTTATATAGCCGTTATGCTGTAGAATTTTTGTCTAAAAAATTCTATCTTTTTCTCTCAAGAAATTATCTTGTTTATTTATGTGAATACCTAGACCTATTTCGTTTCTATGGGTATTCATAAATATATAAAAAAGATATATTCTATTCTGTAATTTACATACATATAACCCTCACTTCCTTTCAATGGGTTATAAATGATATAATGATCATATTTTTAAGAACTTTTAAAACATCACGATTTTGAAATGAAACCCATTTCTTTTATTCTCTATGGGTTATTTATGAAATGTTTGATTATAATATATGTGGATCACATTAAAGTAAATACATATTAAGGTTGTGCTCTGATAGCGCTCCAATTCATTGGGTAAAGAATTAATCTCTAGAGATGACAAGTTTCACGATACCTTGGTGAATAACCTTGGTAATTTTTTGACACCATGGGGATGGACCTTGGTGATATGTTCATGAATTTATAAATGAAATGTTGTAGCCACATATTCAAGTTATGTTTCAAGTTCTTTTAATTATGATATTCCTACACTTCCATTGCTCACGTCCTTATGTTTTTTTTATTCAAGTTTTAATTGATGACACAAGTAAACTGATTCCCTTGTTTACCCTTACTGGGCCTTCTGCTCACCCTTTTCTTTAAATGTATGTCTCCAGGTTATGAGATGCAGTAATTATACTTAGGATGAACTTATGATGAATCCATATAGGTGGATTAGAATAATGTTTTATTTATGTTGTTTTCATGTATCATGTTCCTGATTTCCAAGACACTAGACTTTAAAGATCATCTGTTTGTAAAATGTAATGAAAAGTTATGTAATAAATAGGTGGGATTACATAGTTAGTATCAAAGGATAGTTTAGTTATTTATGGAAATTAGGCTATGAAAACTTTAGGAATAATCCTATAGAAAAGTTTAAATATATAAAAACTTCTAGGTATTTTGGTGAATATTGAGTAAGTGGTTTATCAAACAAATACATCCCTATATGGATACGAGCAGGTAGAGGTGACTCTGGAACATATGTATATAGGGGTATAACCTGAAAACACCTCTTTGAGTTAGACTCTAATGGGAATTTGTGCACAATAATGATCCTTTCTGCACTCTTGGTTATGACACTCCTGGAGGATATGTTTGGTTAATCACAAGATTTTTATAAATAATTATGAAGGAATTATAGAGAAATGTAATTTTTTAAGCATGAAGTTTTAAGACATAAAATCCTTTATAGTTAAAAGATTCGTAAATGAAATAAGTTTCTCACTAAGGTTTTATTCTTTTAGAAAATGGCAGAAAATAGGAGGAACCATGCAAATGGTGACCGCAATGGACCATGCGCTGATGACCCTCCGATGGAAGCCGAAATGAAAACATTCATGCAAATGATGAAACAACTGACTCAAGTTATGGGAAATAACTTGAATCAATATGAGAGACTGATCTCACCAAGAAGGGAACAAAATTCTGTTGAGTACTTTATGCATCAATGACCACCGACCTTCAGTGGATCGACTAACCCATTGATTACTGAGCAGTGGATCAGCTCCATTAAAAAGATCTTTTCTGTGCTATGCTGTTTAGAGAAAGAGAAGGTCACCATGGCCGTCTATCGCTTAGAAGGGGAAGATGATCAGTGGTGGGAACTGATTAAAAACAAAAGGATGGGAGTGGAAGTTGAAGCTTTGGAGTGGGAAGAGTTTAGAGGGATCTTTTTCAGTAAGTATTTCTCTCGTTCCATGAGAACAAGAATGGAGAAGGATTTTCTCGAGCTGAAGTAGAAGGAGAACGAATCTATAGGAAGCTATGAGATGAAATTCACCCGACTTTCATAATATACCTCTAGCTTTGTCATGGATCCAAACAAAAAGGTTGATAGATTCTTCAATGGGCTGAGACCTCATCTGCGGAAGAATCTAGCCAACCAAGATTATGACAGCTATGAGGGGATCATGCAGAGTGCGATGAAAGTCGAACCGGAGTTTGGTGATACGCAGTGGTCTCATAAATCAAGCGACAAAAAGATATCAATGGAGCCAAGCTTAGGAAGGAGCTTTGATAAAGGAATAGGAGGCAACCAAGTGCAACGTCCCACCTGTAATAAATGTGGGAAGAAGCATTCGGGGAACTGCCTGCTCGGGAGTGGGAAATTCTACAAGTGTGGAAGAGATGGCCATATTGTGAGGAATTGTCATAGTGAGGTGAAACTTCAAATTACAGACACTAGAGATAAGGGGAATATGGTTAAGGCCATACATGATGTCCAGTGCTTTATGTGTGGACAACTTGGGCACTTTTCCAATCACTGTCCAAATCCGAGGGCGGTGGAGGGGAACCACCATCAGCCTCAGCAAAGGACAAGGGAGAGAGTTCGTGCTTTTGCTATCAAGACAACTGAAGTTGAAGCTCCAAATTATGTGGTATCAGGTACTCTGGTTGTTCTCTCAAATCTAGAAAGTACTTTTTTTGATTCTAGTTCTATGCATTCCTTTATTTCCTCCAAGTTTGCAAAGAATTTAGAATCAACCCCTGACTTTCTAAAAGTAGAGTTATCAATCAATACTCCTGGTGGGATTATCCAAGCATCATCAGTGTTTAGAAACTCTAGTATTTACTTTGGAGAGCATAATCTTATCGCAAATCTAGTAGTCATTCCCATGCTAGAATTCGACATTATACTAGGAATGGACTGGCTCTCAAAGTATAATGCTAAGATCAAATGCAGAAGTAAGGAAATATCAATAGTCTTGAATGGAAAACCTACAGTTATCTTCTAAGGAGAGATATCTCAACCTGATCTTTATCTCAAAGAACCTCCTATATCCTTCTTTATGGAATTGATCGGTGAAGAAGAAGAAGGTAATGAGAGTTTGAGGATAGAAAATGTACCCTTCATCCAGGAATACATTGACATATTTCCTGAGGAGTTGCCTGGACCTCCCCCAGAAAGAGAGGCAGAGTTCTCTATTGAACTCGTACCTGGATCTCATCCAATATCAAAGACCCTATATAGGATGGAAAATTTGGAGCTGTAGGAATTAAAGAAACAACACCAAGATCTTTTGGAGAAGGGGTTTATCCGACCGAGTGTGTCTCCTTGGGGAGCACCTGTTCTCTTTGTGAAGAAGAAGGATGGATCGATGTGGTTATGCATTGATTATAGATAACTGAATGGAATCACAGTAAAGAACAAATACCCTCTTCCAAGAATTGATAACTTATTTGACCAACTTCATGGGGCTCAATTATTCTCTAATATTGATCTTCGATCTGGTTAATCAATTGAGGGTGAAGAAAGAAGATATTCCAAAAAACAACTTCCGATCAAGATATGGGCATTATGAGTTTATTGTTATGCCTTTTGGACCGACTAATACACCTTCCATTTTTATGGATTTGATGAATAGAGTCTTTAAAGACTACCTTGATAAATTTATGGTAGTTTTTATTGATGATATTCTGATATATTCCAAAAGTCATGAGGAGCATGAAGATCATCTAAGGGTGATTTTACAAACTCTATGGAAGGAGAGACTTTTTGAAAAGTTCAGTAAATTTGAATTCTGGTTACAAAAAGTTGCTTTCTTGGGTCACATTGTTACCAATGAAGGCATCATAGTTGACCCTACAAAGAAAAAATTTGTAGAGGAGTGCCCTCAGCCTATAACAATAACTGATATTTTTAGTTTTCTTGGATTAGAGGGATATTATAGGAGGTTTGTGAAAAACTTTTCACGAATTTCTAATCCATTAACCAAGTTAACTCGAAAAGGGGTCAAGTTTATATAGACAAAGGAGTGTGAGGAAAGTTTCCAAGAGTTGAAGAAGAGACTGGTTACTGCACCTGTTCTAACTTTGCCCTCAAGTGGATAAGGATTCGTTATTTTTAGCGATGCATCTCTGAAAGGGATTGGGTGCGTCCTCATGAAAAATGACAAGGTCATTGATTATGCATCTTGACAGTTGAAGACTCATGAGCAGAACTATCCTACGCATGATCTGGAGCTGGATGCGGTTGTTTTTGCTCTGAATATATGGAGACACTATCTTTATGGGGAGAAATGTGATATATACAAAGACCATCAAAGTTTGAAGTATATTTTCACACAATAGTAATTGAACATGAGACAAAGGGTATGGTTGGAACTCCTTAAAGACTATGATTGTTCAATTCATTATCATCCCAGAAGACCAAACAAAGTTGCTGATTCATTAAGTAGGAAAGACCCAATTGTTCTGTCCATTATGAGGATTTAAAGAGATCCTTTGATCAATGACCTAGTAAAACTGGACATGGGAATCATAAAGGTACATCATCAACCCTAAACCAAATGATTTCTCAACCGTCACTACTAGAGAAGATCAAGAGATCTCATAAAGAAGATCCTTTGTTATAAAAGAAGTTTGAGGCTGTGAAGGATGAAAAGTTTCCCGAGTTCAATACTGATCAAGAAGGTGCACTAAAATTTTGTACAAGACTATGTGTTCCATCTATTTCAGAAATAAAGAAGGAGCTGATGGATGAAGCTCATAGCTCTAATTTCTCTATACATCCTGGAAGCAAAAAAATGTATAGGGACCTTCGTGATCATTATTGGTGGGATAACATGAAAAGGGAGATTGCTGACTACACTTCAAGGTGCCTGGTATGTCAACAAGTGAAGGCAGAGTGAAAACTTCCTAAAGGGGTATTGCAACCACTACCCATACCAGCATGGAAGTGGGACAATATCACTATGGACTTCATCACTGGTCTTCCAAGAACTTCCAAAGGAAATAATGCAATATGGGTTATTATGGACCGTCTCACCAAGACTGCCCATTTTATCTCCATTTGAGAATATTTCTCTCTTCATCAACTTGCCAGGATTTATGTGAAGGAAGTGGTAAGGCTACATGGAGTTCCACTTTCTATCGTATCTAATCGTGATCCAAGGTTCACATGAAAATTCTGAAGAAGTCTTCAACAAGCTCTGAGCATTGAATTGAATTTCAGTATGGCCTATCACCCCCAAATTGATGGCCAATCTGAAAGGAATATTCAAACACTTGAGGACATGCTGAGAACTTGCTCAATGGAATTTAAAGGTGGATGGGATCAACATATCTCTTTAGTTGAGTTCTCTTACAACAAAAGCTTCCACTCGAGCATTCAAATGGCACCCTATAAAGCTCTATATGGGAAGCAATATAGAACTCATACTTGTTGGGATGAATCTAGTGAGAGAAATCTTCTTGGGCCTGATCTTATGCAAGCGATGACAGAAAAGGTCCATGCCATCCAACAACACATTAAGGCTACTCGGAGTCGGAAAAAGATCTATGCCAACAACCGTCGAAGGGACTTGGAGATTGATGTTGGTGACAAAGTATTCCTTCAGATTTCACCTTGGAAGAGAGTCACGAGGTTTGGTAAGAAAGGGAATCTCAGACCTAGGTACATTGGCCCCTATGAAATCCTTGATCGCGTGGGAGAAGTGGCCTATCTGCTTTCACTTCCTCCAAATCTAGCCCAAGTTCATGATGTCTTCCACGTATCCCTATTGAAGAAGTACATACCCGACCCTTCACATGTACTAAATCCAAAGGTGGTACAACTGGAACATGACCTCTCTTATGAGGAGTAGCCATTGGAGATATTGGATCGTAGATACAAGGTTCTACGCAAAAATAATACCCACCTTGTTAAGGTGTTGTGGAGGAACCACAAATGTGAAGAATCCACATGGGAACCGGAGGAGTCCATGATACAAAAGTACCCACACCTTTTCCCATCAGAGGGTATGAGATAAAATTTCAGGGAAAAAATTTTTTAAGGGGGGAAGAATGTAACGACCCGAACTTTTTAATTATATTTCTTTCCTAATTTTGTGTGTTATTTTATTTTATAATGAACAAAACTATTTCCATTAATTAATGAAGTAGGTATAATTAAAATGAGACCATTGGGTTTCGACTATTATATGACCATTGGTCAATATGAATGTTGGAAACTATAATCTTAACGTTGTGTTTTTATAAATACGGTTATCTTGGTTAATTAATACAAAAAGAAGATTGAATGGCCTCATCCAGTAGACTCGAGCCATATGAAGCCCATCTATCAGAGCTTGGGAAGGAGGTAGCATCACTGGGCTTTGCTCTAGACTAAGCCCAAGCCGAACTTCAATGTATGAAGCTTGAACAGAATCGCCTAAGGGAGAAGTTCAAGCTAATAGAAATCACCACTCGGGAAATGTTGTTCGAGCCACCCCAAGATTCTATCACCGTATTACATCTAACACTTAGGTCCTATGCTGGTGTTATAAGGGGCTATGTATAGAGACCTTATATTCTTTGTGTAATCCTTTTATATAAATAATTTTTTTATTTCTTCTTATGGAAAAGTTTGTGAATTTCAAATATCCAGATAAATATAGGATGTGTATTATTGATGAATTTAGGAAAAAGGATATTTTAAAATATTTTTGTATTCATTAAATAATTAATAATGTGAAATGATTTTCAAAAAATGGTCTTCTACGGTTGTGATCAGTGAGAAATTTAGAGTCTAATAAGATCAACTTGTTTTTTAGTGAATAATAAAGTAGGAATAGTAACATACCCATAAGAATATAAATGAATAGTAATTTGACCAAAAAAAATATAAACTTCACCCATAAATGTATAAATACATTTTAGACATCTTAAATGTGAAAAAACGATCATAGTTTAAGTTTTGGTATTTTTGTATGGCATAAATATTTTATTTAAAATTATATAATAAATTTAATAATTTAAAATGTAAATTTATCTTCATAAAATTTAATCATAAATTTTTAGTTTATTGTCTTATGGTTATATGATAATTTTATGGGACCTTTATTACCTTTTTAAGGTGTTACAAAATGAGTTATAGTTTTAAAGTTATATTTTTTGGAATAAATAATGATTTTATTTAAAAATTAAATTAAAAATATTTAGAAAATTATTTTCATGAAATAGACTTCATTTTTTATTTCAGATCATAGATATCATGTTAGGTTGAATTTTTGGGTTTTTTCTGAAACAATTGAATTTTCAGTGGATAGTAAAAATGTAGTTTTGAGTTTCGGGTGTTTAATGACATCATTAATGATGTAATATTTCTGGTCGACTTATGAATAGTGATATATTCTATGTGGTTTCCCAAGTGGCCAATACCATGGGAAAATACCATGGTCAAGCCCATGGTTTTGCAAATACCACCGATGAGGTGTCCCTTGGAAATTAATAATTTATTCACTCACTTTGCCTATAAATACCAAGCCATTTCCCTCATTCATTTCATTCCAAAATAATCCTCAACAAATTTATGGTCTCCTTACCTCCCAAGGAGTCCTCCCAAGGTGCCTTCAATCCTCTAAAGGTCCCGAACATCAAGCTTTCGAAGTTACTCTTCAAGGTAAGGGATCCTTTCACCCTCCTCTTTTAAGTCATGAATTCCTTTATGTTGTGTCTTCTAGTTTCCATCTCTTTATGTTGAGGGTATGTTATTATATGTTCTAATTTCTGTCCATTTCATGTCTAATTTTTTGGGATACCCTTTCCGATCTCATCAATTTATTTTCCGAATTTTTAAGTGACGCTGTTAGGCTGCCAAATTTTTCGTAAAAGGAATTGCATCTTCCCTTTTCTTTCATCTTTCTTTTTCATGTGGTATGTCATTAAAATTACTATACCATGTTATTATACCCATGTTATTCTGAATTTATACTATATTATAAGTTATTTATGAGTGGTTTAATCTTTTACCCTCTCTTTTTATTGTTTTCTAAAACCATGTTATATAGCCGTTATGCTGCAAAATTTTCGTCTAAAAATTTTATATCTTTATCTCAAGAAATTATCTTGTTTATTTTTGTGAATACCCAGAACTATTTCATTTCTATGAGTGTTCATAAATATATAAAAATGATATATTTTATTCTGGAATTGACATACATATAACCCTCACTTCTTTTCCATGGGTTATAAATGATATAATGATCTTATTTTTAAGAACTTTTAAAACGTCACGATTTTGAAATGAAACCCATTTATTTTATTCTCTATGGGTTATTTATGAAATTTTTGATTATGATCTATGTGGATCACATGAATTTAAAGACTTATTAAGGGTGTGCCCTGATTGCGCTCCAATGCATTGGGTAAAGAATTAATCTCTAGAGATGATAAGTTTCACGATACCTTGGTGAATAACCTTGGTAATTTTTTGACACCTTGGGGATGGACCTTGGTGATATGTTCATGAATGTCTAAATGAAATGTTGTATCCAAATATTCAAGTTATGTTTCAAGTTATTTTCATTATTATATGACTATAATTCCATTTCTCATGTCCTTATGTTTTTTTATTCAAGTTTTTGTTGATGTCACAAGTAAAATGATTCCCTTGTTTTCCCCTACTGGGCCTTCTGCTCACCCTTTCCTTTAAATACATGCCTCCAGGTTATGAGATGAAGTAATTGTACTTAGGATGAACTTATGATGAAGCTGTAAAAGTGTATTAGAATAATGTTTTATTTATTTTGTTTTCATGTATTATGTTCTTGATTTCCAAGACACTAGACTTTAAAGATCCTCTATTTGTAAAATATAATGAAAAGTTATGTAATAAAATGACAGTATGCCATAACCTAGATCCAATAAAATATTACTTATCTTATTTTCAAGTTTATTATCTACTTCATTATTTAATTATTTTAATTTCTCAAAGGACTCATACTTATACCTCATCAAGTAGACATATTCATATCTACTCAAGTCATCGATAAAAGTTGCGATATAAGAAAACTCACCTATGGCTTCTACTGTGAATGGTCTACACACATCAGTGTGTACCAATACTAGAATATCTATGGCCCTTTATCCATGTCCACCAAATGGTGGTTTGGTCATTTTTTCTTATAAACAAGCATGAAATATTTCAAGTGGTTTTAGGTTAAAAGAGTCTAAATAACCATCTTGATAGAGCAGTGTCAAATGCTTCTCATTTGTGTGATCAAGATGGTGATGTCCTAGCTGGGTGTTATATGATTCATTTAAACAAAATTCATTATCAATTTACAATAATTTGTTTTAATAATTTAATACATAAATACCATTATTTAAATGTTCCACACCATAACATATGTTGTTTTTATAAAAGAAACAACTTTTATTTAAAAATTTGAAAATAAAACCATTTGTATCTAGGAATTATGTTATTGGTAATAGTAGGTATATAATAAAAATCTCTTAAAACTAATATCATTCTTGTTGAAAATTAAAGGTGGTGGTCTCCAATGACTAGATCAATTATCCTTACACCATTGGTAGTTTGAAAATCCACCTATCCTCTGGTAATATTTCATATTCTATTTGGTTCATACATTTCAATATATATATGAGCACCAAAATCCATATCTAATATCCAATGCATAGATATTGAATGATTTCACTTGATAACGAACACACCTTTAGCTTCCTATTGATTATGGGTGAGGTTCTTCTTCCAGTAGACTTACCCACCACATGAAAAATATACCAATTCATTTTTCTTTCTCTATATTCGGATCTTCCTCTTCTTAAAAGGACAATTCTCGGAAGATTTAGACTTATTATGAGTCTTAGAACCCTTTTACTTGTTCTTACTTTTCTTATTCACCATAAAGACTGTAGTTTTTTTATGACACATGTCCTTGTCCACTTGGAAAATCAAAGTAATAAGTTCTGAAAGACTCTCCTCATTATTTATCATGTTATAATTAACAATAAAACTAGAGAAGGGCTTGGGTAGTGAGGAAAGTATGAGATCTCTGTGAAACTTATCTAGAAATTTAATCCCTAAGATTTCTAAGCATTCAATGTAACCAATAAGCTTGACTAAATGAGTCCCATATGGAACTGACTCTCCAAGATTAGTTATAAATAGACCATTAGAGATCTCATATCTCTCTGGTATTGCCTTATCTTGATAGAGATCCCGAAGGTGAGACATCATGTTATATGCATCCATGTACATATGTTTCTTTAGAAGCTCATTAGTCATGGATGATAGCATGAAACATTGAACATCTATGACATCATTCAAATGTTTCTCATAAAGAGACAACTCTCCTCACTAGCCTCTTTACCAAATGCTTTAGGAATAGGTTCTTAAAGCACATACAATTTTCTATCATGGCATAGGATAATTCATAAGTGTCTTCACCACTCTTGGAAATTTGTATGGTGAGAAGGTTATCCTTATCAAGTATGGATCATGATAATATGTTTGAAGTCATGCTTACTATCTTTTCTATAAATAATATGAGAAAAATTTTAGTACTTTATCTGATAAAAGGTAGATAAATAAATATTATATTATATTAATTAATCTCCCACTATTTTATCAAAAACAAATATCCCTCACCATTAGCTTTATAATATCCTGTTTCTTAGAAATTCTAGTGAAAATTATCTATATTCCCCTTCTCATCACCCCAAATTTGGTCAGTCAGGAAATTTGAACAATTTTAAGTTGGCATTCCAAATACTAACTACATCAACTCATATTTCTTTGATATCTTAAGTGGACTCCCCAATCTTGAAATCCTTAAATTTTATTTCCTAAACCTTTACCTCTTAGATACACTAATTCCTTCTTTGGTAGTCAACCCTTGATGCAAACTAAGTTAAGTCAACCCAAAAATTTAAGTTAGAATTCCTCGATAATTAAAAGCACAATGACTTTGGTTGGTCAAGTGCTTTGAACTATTCTTAAATTTTAACTTAAGTAGTAAAAGGATATACCAACTTAATATATATAAGTGAGGGATTTTTTATCTTTATGAATAAATTTCCTAGTTTTATCTTTATTACATGTGTTTTTAATATTAAGTGGATTTATATAAGTGATTGACCATGTCTTAGATAATGTTTACGCATAATCTAATTTATTTTAGTTCTATCTTGCATACTCGTTAATTCATTAATTCATGTGATCATGAATAAACACCCATAATGAAATTAACCATGCACTTTACATAATTAAAATAATAAAGTGATATGATCATGAGATTTTACCAATGGTTAGTTTACCTAGTGAATGATAAAAAAACTATCTAACTATGAGGGAAACACCTTAAACCATGAAATGATTCGTGTTGTAGCTTTCCACTTGTCACCTATGCATCTCTCTTGGATTGGTTTCACCTTAACTCCAAAATTGAACTGCCTACTCTAGCTTGGGAGATCTATCCATTATATATGCTTTTACTCACATGCAGGTGAGGGGAACCAAAAAATGGTTAAGAGGTTTACATAAAATAAACCATGAGCTCGCATGCCCATACATAATGAGAGGAGGGATGACACACAGACCATCAATTAAATTTAATAATAAATTAAAATAAACCAATCATATATAAAGGGCCAGTTTATGATCATTATAGGTTCCAAGCGCAGCAGAAACACAAGATGGGAATGTACCCAAATTTCTAAATTGTCATAATCAATGATTAATATGGGATCAATATGATGATGAATTCTAGTATCCATAGAATTGAATCAAAGATAAAAGAAAAAGGATAGAACCCATAACTGAGAATAGAGGATTGACATATTTTTTTTATAATTAATTAAATTAAATTATAGATTTACCTACAAGGTGATTGTTTCTTCACTGATGTGTCCGACCATGAGTTTGAGGTGAGATTTTATTGCAATATAGAATCCAAGGACATAAATCCTTTAGTAGTGATCCACACGTGCTCTATGTATCACTAGACATCACCGAAGGAGTATTTATGTTCTAGCGCGGAAGATCCTTGCACTTGTGATGTACACCTTTGATTGCCTTGATAATCGCTTCCAAAGAATTCTCCTTAATCCGGTGGAGGAGGATCTCGCTCGTTCTTGAGAGCGTTATTGGAGAGGGAAGAGTTCTCTAGGCTTGAGAGCTTTTCTCCAAGGATATTGTGCACACAACAATTGGTTATCCAGTCTAATGATCCCTTAGATTATATAGAAAATAATAACATTATATAGAATTTAATTCATGAGGTAATAATAAATAATTAGCACAGGTGCCGTTATATAATTTATTATTCCATGTGAAACTCCATGTCAAATAATAATAGTAATGCTATTATTTCCATGACATGTGCTTAACTTTCACATTAAATTTAAATATTATTTAACTAAATAATATTTAATATTATTTCTTATTGGACCCATAACTTGGTCCACCAATCCTCCTCAATATTTATCAGGCCTTGAATAATGGCTATTTATTTATTAAATAAATATAACTGCATTATTTACTGATAAATAAATATTCCGTCTGCAATATATTTTCTCGAATAACTAGCTATGAAATAAATGAAATAAAACATACTTGAATAATTATTAAAACACAACCGAGAATAATATTTCTTCAACCTGTTAAATAAATAAATTATTTAACTGAGATATTGGCTACACTTAGTGTGTGACCCTTTAGTCCTCTTTCTCGTTGGCATTAGGCAGACTTGCCTAAAGTCCAAGATTACTATCTAGTAATGGGTCAAGAAACCCAAGAGAAATATGTTTATATCAAAATGAAATGTTACCTCATACAAATGATTATTATATAATATAATCCCTTTATCTCGATATCTCCAATCAAGCAGGTTGCATGCAAGTGCCATCAATCCATGTGCTCGATTTCTCATTCTTTGACTTTCCAGAATTGAACTTACCTATAGAACACCATGGTCTTGGATTTAGTTAGGATATATCATTTCTATCAAAGGGAATGAGATATCTACTTACATAAAAGTGACAAATCCTTTAACGCATTATTCATTAATGCAGTATTACTCATGACACACCCAACATATCCTACCTCACCATGAACATTTGTCGTCATGTTTTTTGTCAATACATCTAAGTGCATGAGTCATAATAACCATTAATAATAATATTAAAGTCTAAGGACCAATACACATGTTTTCAAATAGAAAAATTCAATGACACTAATGAATGTGGATTTCCTACTAGTGAGTCTTGTTCTCATAATATCCTCCAAGATATTACCAAGGTCGCACACCATGAGAAGGTGCCTCAAAGTTTCATGAGTCCCCACCCCTGATAGCATGTATCATTTGTGTCCCTTAAAATGATATCATCCGGCCATAGAACATATATTCAAGAATAATGTCATGGCACTTTCAGGTTCTCATCATAGGAGGGATCCACTATGACCTTTTAGTGCAGAAACTATTCCTAGAACATTATCACATACTATGTCACGTAGAAGAACAATCATGATGTGATAAAGAGTTTCTTAATATTCATCCAATGAATAATGGTTTATCATAAAGTAAAAAGAAGTTAGTTTCTAGGGAACCAACTCCAACAGACTCCCACTTGCACTAGATACAAATGATAATAACCTTCCATCCGCTAGCTCTCACATGATATTCATGATTCTGCTGAGATAAGAATTTAGTCAAGGGGTCTCCTAAGTTCTCTTCTGTAGACACTCTTCTCACTGAAACTTCACCCCTTTGATAGAAATACCTCAAGTGGTGATACTTTTAGAGTATGTTCTTTGTCCATTGATGTGACCTTAGCTCTTTTTCAAGAGCCACCACTACAGTATTATCACAATACAATGTAATGGGATCTTTATTGCTAGGCACCACATTAAGATCCTTGAAAAAGTTTCGAATCCAGACGACTTCCTTGGCTGCATTAGAATCTGCTATATATTCGGACTCCGCTATAGAATCAACAACAATTGGTTTCTTTGAACTCTTCCAGCTCACATCTCCTCCGTTGAGATAAAAAACATATCCTGATTGCAACTTTAGATCATTCTAATATGTCTGAAAACCAGCATCAGTATACCCTCTAATGAAAAGCTCCTCATTTCCTCCATACACTAGGAACATATCCTTAGTTCTTCTCAGATACTTAAGTATAGTCTTGAAAACAGTCCAATGTTGTTCTCCTGGATCTGCTTGATATTTTCCTACCATGCTTAGTGCATAGGCAACATCAAGTCTGGTATATAACATGGCATACATGATAGATTCTATCACTGAAGCGTATGAAATATTACTCATTATATCTTTCTCATGTTGTTTCTAGGGACACATTTTCTTAGAAAGATGTATACCATGTGACACTGGAACCAATCCCCTCTTGGATTGTTCCATACTAAATCTATTTAGTATCTGGTCAATGTATGTACTTTGACTTAGTCTAAGCAACCTCTTGGATATATCACAAATGATCTTGATCCCTAGAATGTAGGATTATTCACCTATGTCCTTCATAGAGAAGCACCTGTTCAACCAGTCCTTGACTGACTGTAAGAATGTTATGTCGTTTCTAATAAGCAATTCATCATCAATATACACTATTAGGATAATGACCGAATTCTCATTAAACCACTTGTAAACACATGAATCACATTCATTTTTAATGAAATAAAATTATCTTATGGATTTGTAGAATAAAATGTTCCATGATATGGATGCTTTATTTAATCCATAAATAAATATCTACAACTTGTATACCCTTTTAGCATCACCTGGTGTCACAAACCCTTTTGGTTGTGTCATATAGACATCTTCCTGAAGGTTCCTGTTAAGGAATGTAGTTTTGATATCCATCTGCCAAATTTCATAGTCATGTAAAGCTACTATGGAAAGTACAATTCTTATGGATTTAAACATGGAAACTAGTGAAAATGTTTCATCATAGTCAATTCCTCGACACTGTTTAAAACCTTTAGCCACTAGCCTTGATTTATAGGTACTAACTTGACCATCCATGTATAGTTTCTTTTTTAATAGACATTTACACCCAATGTTCTTTACATAAATTGATGCATCGACCGTAACCCATACTTGGTTCTGATACATGGAATCCATCTCAGAATTCATAGCTTATATCCATCTTGCAACTTATGATCTCTCCACTACTTACGTATAGTATATAGGTTCATTATTGTCCAAAAATAATGAGTCACCATCCTCGGTGACAAGGAAACCATATCTCTCTGGTTCCCTTACCTCTCTTACGCTCCTATATGGTACTTGTGTTTTAGGAACTACCTCTTCCACAGGGACCTCCACAACTTGTTCCTATACCAACTCCTGTGTATCTTGAGCATCAACTTTATCAAAGTCAATCTCAGTCCCACCATCATTTTTGAATATGTTCTCCCTCTCAAGGAAGATAGCCTGTCTGGAAACAATCACTTTATTTTCTGAGGGGTTGTATAGGTATTATCCCTCTGTTTCCTTAGGATACCCTATAAAGATACACTTCATGCCCTGGGTTTATAGTTTATTTCCTGAGGAAGCCTTAACAAACACCTCGCATCCCCATTCATGTGTATGCAACAAAGTGGGTTTCTTTCCACTCTATAACTTGAAGGGAATCCCATTTTCCACCTTAGTTGGTACTCAGTTTAATGTGTATGCTGTAGTTTTTAATGCATATCCCCAAAATGATAATGGAAGATCTGCATGACTCATCATCTACCTTACCATGTACAACAAGGTATAGTTCCTCCTTTCACTAACACCATTCCAATGTGGTGTATATGATGGAGTGACTTGACATAGAATCCCAAACTCCCATAAAAGTTCGATGAACTATTGGTTAAGATATTCTCTACCTCAATCCAATCGATGATTCTTTATCTTCTTACCAAGATGATTCTCTACTTCATTAGTAAAATTAATGAAGTAATAATATACACCTCTAGTTTCTACTATAAATGGTCCACAAACATCAGTGTGTACCAACCCTAGAAGCTCTATGGAACTTTCACCATGTCCACTAAATGACTGTTTAGTCATTTTCCCTTGCAAACAAGTATGACATATATCAAGTGGTTTTAGCTTGGAAGAGTCTAAATAACCATCTTGACAGTTCTTTGTCAAGCGATTCTCGTTTACATGACCAAGGTAGTGATGCCACAATTGGGTGTTGTATGAGTCATGTGAACTTGGTTTGTTATCAATTGTAAACACTTGGTTTTCGTAATGTAATACATGAAAACCATTATTTAAATGCCCCATACCATAACATATGTTGTCCTTATAAAAGTAACAATATTTTTTGATGAACTTGAAAATAAATCCTTCTGTATCTAAACTAGATACAAAAAATATGTTCTTGGTAACACTAGGTAAATAATAACAGCCATGTAAAACCAAAACCATTCATGTTGAAAATGCGAGGTAGTAGTCACCAATGACAAGAGCATCTAGCTTTTCACCATTGGAAGCTCATAGATCCACCTCTCCTCTATCAATTTTCTAGAATCTACTTGGTTCCTGCATTTGAATGTAGATGTGAGCACAACAAGCTTTATTTAATACCCAATGTGTAGAAATGGAAATATTTCACTTGATAACGAATGAACCATTGGATTCCCCTTGACTTTGCATGCAGTTCCTCTTCTAGTGTCCTAAATTACCAAATTTAAAGCATACTTCCTCCTTTTCCCTGACCTGCCTCTAGATCTTCTTCTTCTTGGTCAGATGGTGTCAAAGGCTTTAGACTGTTTATAAATCTTAGGCCCCTTTTTCTTGTCCTTCCTCTTCCTATTCACCATAAGGACTATGGGTTTTTCATTCCCCATGTCCTTATTAACTTTTCAAATCAGGTTAAGAATCTCCAATATATTCTTCTCATTATTACTAATATTGTATTTCAAAATAAAACTAGAGAAGGTCTTAGCCGGCGATGATAATATGAGATATGTACATAACTCATCTGGGAATTTAATTCATAAGATGTACAAATGCTCAATGTAGCCAATAAGATTGACTACATGTCGTCCAGTTGGTTCAAAATCTCTAAGCTTAGTAGTGAACAAAGTTTTGGAGATCTCATACCTCTCATGTCTCACCTTCTCTTGATATAGACCCCGAAGGTGAGACATCATGCTATAACTATCCATTTCCTCATGTTTCTTTAAGAGATCATTGTTCATGGATGATAACATGAGGCACTGAACATCCGTAGCATCATTGAAATGTTTCTCATACACAGAGAGTTTCTCATCACCCGTCTCATTTCCAGGTGAAACTGGTAAAGGATATTCTATCACATAAAGTTTCTTCTCATGGTGAAGGATAACCCGAAGGTGCCTTTTCCACTCTTGGAAATTAGTGCTGGTGAGAAGGTTTTCCTTCTTGAGTATGGATCACAATGATATGCTTGATGTAATTTTGATTGATGTTTCTACAAATTAAGATGAATAGAATTTTAGTACTTTATTTTGATAAACATAGATAAATAAATAAATTAATACTTATTAGTCTCCCACTATTTTTGTCGAAACCCAATAGCCCTCACCATTGGCTTCAGAATATCATGTTTCTTGGACATTATAGTAGCAATGATCCATATTTCCCTTCGCATTACCCAGACTAGGGTTGGTTAAGCAACTTGAAAGGTTTTAGGCAGGCATTCCAAATTCTAACTACATTAACTCATAACTCCTTGATCTATTGAGTGGGCTTCCTAATCCTGAAATCCTTAATTTTGGATTTCCTCAACCTTTTCCTCTTAGTTACACCAAGTCCTTCTAGGTCAGTCAACCCTTGATGTAAACTAAGTTAAGTCAACCCAAAACATCAAATTATAATTCCTTGATAATTTAAATCACCCCAACTTGGGTTGGTCAAGCACTTTGAACTATGGTTCGATTGTAACCGAAGTAATATAAGGCTATACTGACTGAATATTTAATTGAGCGATTTTATCATTTATGCATAAATTGCCACTTATTATCTTCTTACATGCTTGTTAATGTTAAATGGGATATAATTAAGTGATTAACTATGTATAGATAATATTTACACATAATCCATTTTTATTTTAGTTCCATATTGTATGCTTGTTAGTTCATTAATTATGTGATCGCGTCAAATATCCATAATGAATAATCATAAAAATAATAGAAATAAAATAAAGGGTATGATCATGAGATTTACTATTGGTTAGTTTATATAGCAGTTGATAAAATAACCCTGACCTAGGGGAGAAACACCTTGAACCGTTTAAGGTTCGTGTTTACAGCTTTCCACCTATCCACCTTTGTATCTCCTTAAATTGGTTTTTCCTTGGATCTTAACTTGAACAGCCTCCACTAGCTTGGGATATCCATCCATTACATATTCTTTTAACTCACATGTAGCTGAGGGGTAAAAGGGGGTTTACATAAAAGAAACCATGGGCATGCAAGCCCTACATATTAATGAGAATAAGACACACAAGCCCAAATTTATAATTATTAAATAAATTAAAAGGGAACCAATCATATATAAAGGTCTGGTCTAGATCATGATCATCCACATACATGAAATGAATTACACATTTAATAAAACCATCATTCAATTCTTTAATCATTATTATTAAGATAAATTATGCTCGAATCGATTAATCATTATCTTTAATTAATCAATCCTTTTTATCTTAATCTTTTTATGTATTTCCTTGAGATTCTCATCCATAACATTTTACATAACTTGTACCTTGGAGGAAACCCGATGAATACCCATCCAAAACTACCCAACATGTATTTATACTTGTATACACTTTATTCTTTGTGACATGTATCATATACGCAAAATTATAATTGTAATACAAATCATAAATTATGTGAATATATTTGAACATTATGTAGATGTTAATTAAACATATATATATATATATATATAAAACACCTATCACATATTGTGTCCCAACTTTATGTCCACACGAATGTACATGTCTCAAGGGTTACATAATATAACAATAAATTTTTAAATCTGTGTAATCTAGAAATAGTACACAACGTGTAGATCCGACTACATGGAGTGTACCCTCACCATCATCTATCTGAAGTACACACCTGGGGAAACAATGTGTGAGGTGTACTTCGGAAGTCGTTGAAGTACATGGTGTGTCCATTGGTCCACTCACCGTGTAGACTCCGCATTACACGGTCACCAACCGGACAAGCCATGTATGGGATACATGACCTGACCCAGACCCAAAGGGACTACATGACGTGTCTAATGGGCTACACGGTGTATAGTTCGGATGACCGTGAACTAGTCTATCTTGGTCAATGAATGGTGTAAGAATTGACTACACCATGCGTCATTAATGCACATGGCTTGAGTAATTTCCGAATTACTCCTAATGCATCAAACATAAATACACGACGTGTAGATCTGACTACACGACGTGTACTATTGTGTTATCTGAACAAAACTATCATCACCTCCTGATGAGATCCTCAATTTAATTTTAATCATAAAATTATTTATTTCTATTAGATCTATGAGAAATGATAAGGGAGGAATAGATCTCAAAATTCATATTACACAAATTATTAAACATGAATTGACAAACTAAATTATTAAAGCGTAAATCATCAATGAATTATTTAAATAATTATAAATGAAAATATGACCCCTCTGATACCACTTGTAGGTTCCGAGCATAATGGAAGTGCAGGATGGGAATGTACCAAAATTTTCAAATTATCATAATCAATGATTAATCTAGGATCAATATGACGATTAATGCCATTATCCATGGAATTGAATCAAAGATAAAAGAAAAAGGAGAGAACCTAGAACTGAGAAGAGAGGATCAACATATTTTGTTTATAATTAATTTAATTAAATTATAGAATTACCTCTAAGGTGATTATTTCTTAGCTGATGTGTCCAACCATGGGTCTAAGGTGTGACTTCGTTGTGATGTAGAATCCAAGGAAAGGAATCCTCTAGCAGTGACACACATGTGATCCATGTATCTCTGGATGTCGCTGAAGGAGTCTTCAGGTGCTAGTGTGGAAGATCCTTATGCTTGTGATGTCTGCCTTCGATCTCCTTGAGAAGCGCTTCCAAATCATTCTCCTTGACCTAGTGGAGGAGGATCTCTATTGTTCTTGAGAGCGTTCTTGGAGAGGGAAGAGTTCTCTAGACTCGATAGCTTTTCTCCAAGGATGTTGTGCTCACAACGATTGGTTAGCCGGTTAAATTACCCCTTGGATTATATAGAGAATAATAACATAACGGGGAATTTAATTCACCAGGTAATAATAAATAATTAGCATAGGTTCCATTACATAATTTATTATTCCATGTGAAACCCCATGTCAAATAATAATAGCAATGATATTATTTCCATGACATATGGTTAAATTGCATGTTATATTTAAATATTATTTAACCAAATAATATTTAATATTATTTCTCAGCTGACCCATAACTTGTTCTAACAATCCTCTTCAATATTTACTGGGCCTTGAATAATGACTATTTATTTATTAAATAAATATAACTAAATTATTCTCCGATAAATAAATATTCCATCTGCAATATATTCTCTTGAATAACTAGCGAAAACATAAATGCGATCAAGCATACTTGAATAATTATTAAACCACAAATGGGAATAATATTTACTCAAATTTTTAAATAAATAAATTATTTAATTGAGATACTGGCTACACTTAGTGTGTGACCCTCTTGGCCTCTTTCTCATTGGCATTAGGAAGACTTGACTAAATTCCAAAATTACTGTCTAGAAATGGATCAAGGAACCTAAGAGAAAGAAGTTTATGTTGCAATGACATGTCACCTCATACGAATGATTACCGTGTAATATAACCCCTTTGTCTCTATATCTTTAATAAAGCTGGTTACATGCAAGTGTCATCAACCCATGTGCTTGATTTATCATTATTTGACTTTCTATAATTGAAATTACCTATAGAACACCATGGGAATGGATTTAGTTAGACTATATCATTTCCATAAAAGGGCCTGAGATATCTACTTTCATAGAAGTGAAAAATCCTTTCTCATATTATTCATTAATGCAACATTACTCATGATGCACCCAACATATCCTACCCCGCCGTGAACATCTATCATCATGGTTTTTGTAAATACATATAATGCGTGAGTCATAATAATGATTAATAATAATATTAAAGTCTAAAAACCAATACAAATGTTCATAGATAAAAACATCCAATGACACTTATGAATGTGCATTTCCTACTGGCAGGTTTTGTTCTCATAATATCCTCTTGGATATTACCAAGGGAACACACCATGAGAAGGTGCCTCAAAGTTTCATGAGTCCCCACCCCTGATAGCCTATATCATTTGTGTCCCTTAAAATGATATCATCCAGCCATAGAACATATATTCAAGAATAGTGTCATGTCACTTTCAAGTTCTCATCATAGCAGAGATCTGCTATGACCTTTTAGTGTGAAAACTATTCTTAGGACATTATCACATACTATGTCATGCAGAAGAAAAATCATGATGTGATAAAGAGTTTATTAATATTCATCCAATGAATATTGGTTTATAAAACACTCATTTAAGAGTTTATTAATATTTATTTAAAGTACAAAGAAGTTAGTTTCTAAGGCACCAACTCAAACACTCATTACCATCCACATACATACAATGAATTACACATTTAGTAAAATAGTTTTCAATTCTAATTATTATTATTTAAGATAAATCATGCTCAGATCAATTAATTGTATTCTTTAATTAATCAATTCTTTTATCTTAATTCTTATGTAATTTTTTTTGAGATCCTCACCCATCATAATTTTAAACAAATTAAATAAGTTTATTTTAAATTAATTATGTACAAAAATATACCTTGGAGGTAACATGGTGAGTACCTATCTGAACTACCCAATGTGTATTATATTTTTATACTATTTACTCATGAAAGATATGGAATAAACAACTTAAAATATAATTTCATGGTGTATACTATCAAATTAATGACCACACAGAACACATGGTATTTACATAGAATTTTATGTTTCAATGTGCCATGAGTAATGATTTTATTACGAATTATACATGCTATGTAGTTATGAACTTTACATAGAAATTAATTAGACATTTAATATATATATATATATATAACCTATTACATGGAATTAAATATCAAATTAATGACCACACATAACACATGTTGATAAGGTTTAAGTAGTATAATAAATTACTATTTAATTCTGCATAATTTTTTAATATAAATGGTGTGTATAATTCAATTACGTAGTGTGTATATTTCTCACCATCTATCCGCAACACATGCCTTGGGACTCGGAATGTAATACTGCCATGAAAATAATGGAGTACACAATGTATACATGGGATACATGGTGTGTGGTCTCTAAGTTACATGATCACTAGTCATATAAGCTGTGTAAGAGAATGCATGGACTGTCTTTGAATAATAGACTACATATCGTGTACGAATGTTACACGCCATGTAGTTCGAATGACCATGCACTGACCTAGCCTGGTCAACACACAATGTAATTAAATACACACTATGTGTAATAAATGTACACAACTTGAATTAATTCTTAATTAATTCTTGGTGCATTGAACATGGATACATGACATGTACCAACAAGCTACATGGTGCACCCTCTTTCATTAACTGGCCAAAATCTTTAGAACCTCTGGATGAGCTCTTCAAATGCATTTCATCCATAAAATTAATCAAATTGATTATATTTGAAAGAATGAAGAGGAATAAGATCATATATCCCGATTCAAATTAAAAAATGATTTTTCTGGAATTGAAAACTAATAATAAATGCATAAATCAATCAATGATATTTAAATAATTATAAATAATTATTTGACCACTCTGATACCACTTGAAGGGTTTTGGGTGTAGAGGAAGTTCCATATGGGGCATGCCCAACTCGTATTTTTGTCATAATCAATGATTAATCCAAGATTTACATGACAATAAATGCTGTGATCAATGAAATTAAATCAAATATTAATTAACAATTGAATGCAAAAACCAAGATGCAGGATCATTGAATATTATTTATAATTAATTTGGACAATTAAATAATTACCTTATGATAAATTATTTCTTTTTTGATGGATATTCTATGTCATACCATCATTGAGTTATAGAAATAAAGAGTATATTCCCTTCAAAAGCGATCTACATGTGCTCTACAAACCTACAAACATCGCTGTAGGGATCTTTGTGTGCTAGCATGATAGATCTTGATGCTTGCATCATTCTTCTTTGATCACCCTGAGAATCTCTTCAAGGAAGGGTTCTCTTCATTCTCTCTAGACTTGAGAGTGATGGTGGAGGAGGATCACTCTTAGTTCTTGAGATAATTCTTAGATAGGAAGCTCTCTAGGGATATGAGTGAATTCTCTACAAATGTCATTGTGAACAACCAAATGAAATGGAAACCCTTAAGAAAATAATATAATTGGGTTTATATATTTCTAGGGTTAGAAAATTATATTACACAAGTGCCCCTTTATTATTTCTTTAATTCTCACGAAGCTCCATGTCTATAATGATGATGATGATAATAATAATAATAATAATAATATTATTATTATATCTTAACATACCCAAATCTATAAAATTAAATTAAATATTATTTATTTAAATAATATTTAATATATATTCTTTCTCACCAGAACATTAAACTCAGTCTTCCATTCCTCCACAATATTTATCGGACCTTGAATAACGACTATTTTTTTTAAATAAACATCATTTCATTATTCTCCAATATATAAATAAATATTATATTCACTAAATAACAAATAAAAATTTATTAAATATCTTGATCGAAAAATATTCTTTCGAATAACCGGTGATAAAATATATGTGATCAATTAAGCATGAAAAATTATTAAACCACATGTGAGAATAATATTTATTCAACTAGTTAAATAATAAATAGTAATATTATTTAACTGAAATTCTAGATACACTTAGTCTGTAACTCTCTAAGCCTCTTTTTTAGTGACATTAGGTGAAGCAAATCAAAGTCCAGGGTTAAAATCTAGAAACATGTCAAGGCACCCATAGAGAAATAATTTATTGTTGAAATGACATAAAATCTCATACGAATGATTATCATTCTATATAATCCCATTATAATGATATCTCTAATCAAGTAGGTTGCATGCTGGTGCCATCAACGTATGTGATCGATGTATCTTTTTTTGAATTTTTGAAAATTGAACTTGCCTATAGAACACCATGATCATGGATTTATTTAGGATATATCATTTCCATCAAATATCCTGAGATATCAAATTCTGTTAAATAATAGAAGGGATAAATCATTTATTACATTATTCATTAATAAAGTATTACTCATGACACACCCAACATATCCTACTTCACCGCGAACATCTGTCATCGTTATTTTAATCAATACATTTAATTAAATGACTCATAACATCCATTAATAATAATTTTAAAGTCTAAGGACTAATACACATGTCCACGAATAGGAACATCCAATGACACATATAAATATGGATTTCCGACTGTTGGGTCTCGTTCTCATAATCTCCTATATTGAAAATTACCAAGGGAATGCACCATGAGAAGGTGCCTCAAAGTCTTATGAGTCTACACCCTTGATATCTTGTATCATTTATTCCCCTAAAATTATTTCTTCTGGATATGTAACACATATATTTAAGAATATTGTTATGGCACTTTTGGGTTCTCATCATAGCGGGGAACTGCTATGACCTTTCAGTG
The DNA here is from genome assembly GCA_963277665.1 of Viscum album. NCBI lineage: Eukaryota > Viridiplantae > Streptophyta > Magnoliopsida > Santalales > Viscaceae > Viscum > Viscum album. The sequence goes on along the minus strand of OY728119.1, from coordinate 685,060,828 downwards.
TGATAGATACTCTTAGGACATTATCACATGCTATGTTATGTATAAGAATAATCATGATGTGATAATAAGTTATTAATATTCAAAACCATGAATACATGTAATCACAAAGTACATAGAAGTTTTATAACACCCAAAGTTTTATGAACACTTTTTTCTTTTCTTTCCTTGAATAAATTAATTTTCATTGATGTATTGCATTAAAATAAATCAAAAATTACCTTTACATGGAACATATTTGGATTGAACAACATTAAACACCTACTTGGATGGAATTACATGAAACACCAACTTGATGTACATTACACGCAACCCCGAGTTTCCATGAAACATCATTTTATTGTTATAATTATTTAAACGAGATAGTTATAACTCAGTCATTAAAATTAGTATTATTAATAGTAATAAATACTTTTAAAATATTATTTATAATTATTTTATATAAATAAAACATATTGATAATGAAAAAATATATAATTTTTGGTAAAGTCCTTATATGTTTAAAAATATTATTTTCTAAAATGAACTGCTTTTCATGTCCTTCTGTGAAAAATAATAAAATTAATTTTAGAAAATTTTAGAAATTTAATTTGATAAAATAAACTTTATTTTATAATTTATAATGTTTAAAGTATTTTAGTATTAATTTTTGGGATTTTTCTGTGGAACTTCATTTTTGGATGAATAGTGAAAAATACTGAATTTTAATTCAAAAATGTTTTTTCATCTATTTTATTTATATAGTTAAATTATAATTTAATTTTGTTTTAAAGTATAATTAGATAAAATATAAATCAATCAATATAATGGAGGTAATTAAAACCAACTTCACATTGAAATTGGATATAAAAACTTAGCAAACTTTTGTTCATTTTTACTTTAAAAACCCGCAATGTCGTCCCATCTACGAGATTAATTTTAAATTAATTTCTACCACTTTTATGATTGGAATTTGAAAAAATATATTCCATATTTATAATAATAATAATTTATAATTTATAATAATATAAAATTAGTTTTTTACTAACAACATTAGTGAATGTAGTTAAAATTAATTATAACGATTAAGGAAAAATTTAGCTTAACAAGGGACTGAGCCTTAAACTTAAGGGCCAAAAAACCTATAAATTTGTACAAAATCCATTTGGATAGACCCAAATATAATAAAATATCCTCCAAAAAACCACAAATTCTTTATTTAAGCCTCAATTTTGGCAGAAATCCATCTAACGAAGCCATTTGTTGCAAACCAAAAAGGAGTTACCCAAAGAAGAGGTAATATCCTTCCTCTAGATCCTTTATTTTATTTTATTTCTCCACCAACTAAAATATCATTATTTCATGATGATATAATACTACCAGTATAATAAATATACTGATATTTTTTATATTAAGGGTTCTACCTACACTTACACACACTTCCATCTAATGGGTAACGAACTTACCATTCTTATGTACGGTGAACTATCGCCTCATGAAACAATGTTGTTCATTTTTCCTTTACCACATTTAATGGTTGGGAATTATGATAGAAATTATATTTATATATGATATATATTATGTATTTATGCTTCTTTAATTATTTTATAACACGTACCTTTATACTTTTTATCTTGTGTAAATATGATAACATCATTTGTGGATGTGTGGACTACCGTCTCCTCAAAGCAATGTGATTTGTTCAAAATATAAATGGACTGTATTAAGGATAAGTTTAGTGAACTTATATGATATATATGATATAATAATGATAATATAATAATGATTTATATAAATATATACACATATATTTCATTTACTTTCTTTATTTTAATACAACAATAAAACAGAAACAATGTTCATGCACACGTACGACCTACCATCTCCACGAACGGTGTATTCTATTTCATACTTATATATTCTATATATTATTATAATACATATATAATGAATATAAATGATATTTATATCATGTTTTTTATTCTATAAATCATGATATATGTATAAGGACTAAAGATGCAACAAATTAAGACACATGTGAAAAACAAAGTGAATATTACCCGAAGTGTAACCTTAACATGGAATTGTTAATAAGTGGGTAATATAAAGTCATAATAAAATCATATATGGTAGTGGATATAAAAATATGGTTCCTTAAAATATTTATAATAAACTTATATTCATTATATAGGAAGCTTGTATGAGTATGATGAGAGTAAATACATAAGGTAAGGGAATTTCATCTCACTGTTTATATCTATGAGATACATGCCATGTTCACTACTATTTTATTTTGAGTGGTGTATATATTTCCCATGAATGTATTATATGATTATTATTCTTAAATTTCAGGTATTTACATACCCATTCTATGATTTTTCTTTCATGGGGTTTATGTTTCAAAAGTTACCAAATCGTTAAGATAGTTTTTTCTCAATTTATCTTCTTTGAGACACATGTTTTATTATGCACCTACATTCTTTTTAGAGGTGTATATACATAAATTTAACATGTTATATCATGAATATAATTCTTTTCAAGATATTTTATTCTTCATGTAATTCTATTTTCTTACATGGAGAGTATGATCCCAAGTTACCATGTGGTAAGAGTTTATTGAAACAATCCCATCATTTATCAAGATTGTTTACAATTATGATTCCATTAATGAAATATTATGATCCATCTCTAAAGAAAACTCACAAGTTTTATTATCCTCTATTTATTCAAGATATATCTATGTACAAGTACCATTTAATACTATTTAGTACTTAATATAATTAATAAAATGTTTTTTAAAAAAATCTGACTATATTTCTCTCTTCAGTCAGAAATCTATTTTATTTTAAAAAACATTTTTTAAAAAATGTTTTAAAATTATATTTTAAGATAATTTTCATGGAAAAATCATTTTAAATTTTTTCACAGTTTTCAAATATTCATTTATAAGTTTTCAAAATTATTTCCAATAAAAATCTTTTCAAAAATGTCTTATGTTTTAAAAAGCATTTTTCAATATAGATAGGATATTTTCCTTAAGAAATGTTTTTAAAAGATATTTAAAAATTATTTTTGATCTAAAATGACATCTTTTGGTGTTACTAATGCCTTTATGGGGAAATGATTCAATGTTTCCATTTATATTATTTCTCTGAATGGTTTATGTTTTGATGGTATGATGTTTATGAAACCCATTTCTCTTTCACGGGTTATAGGTTTATGAAACCCGTTTCTCTTCCATGCATTTTATGCTTACGAAACCCACTTCTTTTCACAGGTCATGCTTTGATGAAATGATTATGAAACCTATATTTTTCCACAGGTTAATATATGATTACATGTTTATGAAACCCATTTTATTTTAATGGGTTATGATATTATTGTTTATGATATTGTGAAACACATATGTAAGATTTCATTATGATATGGGTGGAACATATATCTCCCTCCAATTTATTGGGTAAATATTTAAATCTCATGATATAGACTAAGATGGTCTTGGGAGTGAACCTTGACTACTAAGATGGCCATGGGAGTGAACTATGACTACCATGATGGTATGGGGAGTGAAATCATACTACAAATATGACCATGGGAGTGAACCATGACTACCAAGATGATATAGGGAGTGATCCCATACTACTAAAATGGCCTTGGTAGTGATTCGTTGACTACTATGGAAATAATTTTATATGATTATGTGTATACCACAATTCCATGTCCTATTTCTATATTATTATTTCATAGATTATGTTCTTTATTTCCTTATGATTCATGTATTATGAATCACCAATCTTTATGACATGATTCCTTTTTATGATATTTGATATGTAGGGTATGATCTTATATTTTCATGATCCTATTATCATACCCTTATTCTCATGATCATTTTTACATATCTCACTTGTTTACCCTTACTTATCATATGATATCACCCCTTTTTATGTTTCCTTACCCCTAAGTTATGAAGATATGTATTATGTTTGATGTGTCTAAGAAGGTTTCTAGTCAAGAATAAACTAGTGGGAAATAATGTAGCTCACTTTTCTACCGCTATTTATGTTTCCATGTTTCCAAAGGCACTAGAATAATATGGTCTTTGGGATTTTTGTGTGTAATTTATTATGTTTTACATAAAAGTAATGCAATGTTAATGTATGAAAAGAGAGGTTCACTATAGTTGGTATCAGATAAAAAGTTTAGTTAACATTTGGAAACTAGGATGAGGAAACCTTAGTGAGAAACCTAAGGACATGTCTAAGGATAAGTCTAAGGATAAGGAAAAGTATAGTTAAATGTCTTGGAATTTTGGTAATGTATAGAGTGATTGGTTTCCTAGAAATAAATCCATATCTAGATACTAAAAGTGGATGTGGGTCTGGAATAGATGTACCTAGGGGTAACAACTCTAACAAGGTGTGCTGGGCTTGACTTAGTGTAACCTGGTATTTGACAACAGGTCTTAATGCACACTTGGTTTGAAATTACTGGGGGATATGTTTTGGAATTCACAAACTCTTCACGAACCATCATGAAGGATTTAAATATAAGTTAGTTATGAATAACCTTGGATAAACATTAGGTGTCATAGATTAAAGGGGGTGTTATAATATAGAAATCATATAAGTGATTTTTCATGATTATGTGGTACCCCACTATGATAACTATTTCTTACTCTATTTGTTTTGGTTTTAGTCAATGGATAGAACCCAAAGGAACCACATTAATGGTGATTGTGATGAAAAATGAAACAATTATTCTCCTGAGAAGCCCAATTCTATGGGAGATGGAATGAAAAACCTCATTGCTATGTTCACACAACTTTTTCAAGCTATGAATCATGATATACTTACAAATGAGTAAAGGAGGGAACAACATTCTGTTGAGTACTTTATGAGGCAACGTACACCTTCTTTCAGCAGGTCTTGTGATCCAATTGTTGCTAAAAAATGGATCAGTACCACTAAAAATATATTTTCCATACTTCAGTGTTTGGAACATGAGAAAGTTATTCTATATTTTTATCATTTTTAAGGTGATGCAGACCAGTGTCAGACTCTAATCAAGAATACAGGGAAGCAAGATGAAATTGAATCCATGGATTGGGATGAGTTCAAGAACTTATTTTTTAATATTTTCTTTCTTTATATTCTTTGTACAAATATGGATAAAGAGTTACTTTATTTGAAGTAAATGGATGATGAATCTTTTGGTACCTATGAGGCTAATTTCACAAGTCTTGCAAGGTATGCTTCATGAATTATCATATAACCCAAAAGTAAAGTTGATAGGTTCTTCAGTGGATTAAATCTTAGTCTCAAAAGGGAATTGGATATAAGAGACTTTAGTAGCTATAAATATATTGTGAATTGTGTAATAAATGTTGAAATGGAGGTTGGATCAATGTATCAATATCATGGTTTTGACAAGAAAAGGAAGATGGAGTTTAAAGAAAAATCTAAAAACAATAAATAAAAGAAGTGGATATTTTATTTATGCTCTAACTATGGGAAGAAACATGTAGGAAATTTCCTTAAGGGGTCTAATAAATGTTTTAAGTGTGGAAAGGAAGGATATTTATCATTTTATTTCTAAAGTTATGGTAAGAAGTTAGCTAATGATGTGAATAGAGAAAAAGCTGAACATAATGTACCTCCCACTCTTCAGTGCTACAAGTGTAAGGAGAATGAGAATTATGATAACCAATGCCCAAACCCAAGGGTTAGTTATGATGATCAATATCATCAACCTCTTAAGATGAGGGATAAGGGGAAATCTCATGCAATATCTATTTTTGAAGAGGGTTGTGATAATAACATGGTGAAAGGTACACTTACCATCCACTCTAGAACTGATAATGTATTATTTTATTCTAGATATACCCACTATTTTATATCTAAAGAATTTACCAAGGGTGTTAATATTCCACAAAAAATATTATATGTTGTATTAATAGTGAAAACCCATAATGGTACGATGATTTTATCCTGAGTTTATGATTCCTCTCTAGTTGACATTTTTGGGAATATGCTTCTTATAAATCTTATCATTATTATTTTAGTTTAATTTTATGTCATGTTAGGAATGGATTTGATTTCTATACATAAATACCACATTAATATTCAAGTAAGGTAATTTAAGTTTTACATTTCAAACCAAACTACGACCATCTATGAATATGATGATAAGTATGAAATTCCTATGAAGATTACATCCAGTGTATGAGTATTAATTCCCATTAATAAGGGTTGTTTATCTCAAATAGTTAGGGGAAAAATTGGAATCAATGATATGACTATTTTTTGAGAATTTATGGACATATTTCTGGAAGAGTTTACTAGCCTTCCACAAAAGAGTGAAGTTGAGTTCTCAATAGAACTCACACCTGGTTCCAGACAAATTTCAAAGACTCCCTATAGAATGACCCTAATTGAGTTGAAGAAATTGAAGAATAAATTCCAAGAAAACCATGATAAGATATTAATTTGGACAAGTGTGTCACATTGGAGTGCACCTACTATTTTTTGTGAAAAATAAAGATAGATCAATTCTACTTTTCATTGATTATCGGTAGTTGAACAAGATCACAATTTATATCAAGCATCCTCTTCTCTATATTGTGACTTGTTTGAAAAACTACACGGAGATCAATACTTTTCCAAAATTGACATTTATTATAGATACCATAAATTGAGGGTTAAGAAGGAGGATATACCCCAAACATCATTCCATAAAAGGTATGAACACTATGAATATATAGTAATTACTTTTGGTCAATTACCATGCTATCTTAATAGATTTAATGAATAGAGTATTTAGGGATTAACTCAATCAGTTTGTGTTAGTTTTTATAGATGATATTATTATTTATTCAAAGAGTAGGGTAAGATTATGAAAACCACTTGAGAATTTTACCAAATACCTTAAGGAAGTAAAAACTATATGAAAAATTTACAAACTGTGAACTTTGGATGAAAAAGTTTTCATTTTTGGGTCATATAATCTCAAAAAAGGGTATTGTAGTGGATCCATCAAATATAGAGGCAATTAAATGATGGACTAGACCAAACATAGTGATTGAGATCCATATTTTTCTTGGTTTAGTTGGATATTATTAATGGTTTGTAGAGAAATTCTCAAAACTATTTAGTCTTATGACCAAGTTAACTCGAAAGGGTGTCAAGTTCCTCTGGATAGATGAATGTGAGGAAAATTTCAAGGAATTGAAGAGAAGGTTGGTTAGAGCACATATACTTACATTACCATATAGTGGATATGGGTTTTTAATATTTATTGATGCATCTAAAAAGGGATTGGTATGTTTTCTTATATATAATAACATGGTTATCACTTATACTACATGAAAGTTGAAGATTCATGGGAAAAATTACCCAACTCATGATTTGGAGTTAGCTATGATAATTTTTTCATTAAAGATATGGAGCTAATATCTTTATGGAGAAAAGTGTGATATATATAATTATCATAAAAGTATGAAATATATATTCACAAAGAAGGAGTTGAAAAGGCGCTAGAGAATATGATTATAGTTGATAAAGGATTATGACTGCTCAATACATTACCACCTTGGGAAAGAGAACAAGGTGGTCGATGATTTGAGTCAAAATGATCATGATAGCTTATCCATGATGAGGATAAAAAATATCCAATATTTTTAGATTTGAAAATAATAGAGCTATAAATCCTGTAGTAAAGGAAAAAATATTATCTTGTTCAAATGAATGTTCAACCCTCTATCCAAGTGAAGATTAAAGAGGATCATAAAGAAAATGTAGATCTAAAAAAGAAGGATAGAAATGTTCTTGAGTTTAGCCTTAATCTGGATGGAATAATAAGGTTCAAGAACCATCTATGTGTTCCATCCATACCAGATTTGAAGAAGGAGATGTTAAACTGAGCTCATAGTTCTTCATTATCTATTCATCCTAGAAGTATTAAGATTTATAGAGATTTGAAAGAATAATTATGGCGGGATGGAATAAATCTATATACCACAGAGTTTGTATCTCGTTTCTTGGTATGTCATCAAGTTAAGTCTAAAAGAAAAAGTCTAAAGTGATGTTGGATCCATTACCCAAACCAAAATGAAAATGGGAGAACATAACTATGGATTTTGTCATTGGACTCCCAAAAACCTCTAAAGGGTTTAATTCTCTATGGGTGGAAGTTGATCACCTTACTAAGTCAGTACACTTCATTACTATCATAAAATAATTCTCTCTAGATCAGCTTTCCAGGATATACATTAAGGAAGTGGTAAGACTAAATGGATTACCGCGTTTCATTGTATCTGATCAGGATCCAAGGTTTACCTCAAAATTATGACAAATTATTCAATAATAATTCGATACAAAATTGATTTTCAACTCTATTTATCATCCTTATTTGGATGGTCCTACTAAAATAATAATTCAAACCCTAGAGGATATGTTGAGATCTCATTCTTTGGATTTTAAAGGTGGTTGGGATTAACACATTCCTCTAGTTGAGTTTTTTTACAAAAATATCTTCCAATTAAAAATTAAGATGACTCCTTATGAATCCCCTATATGGGAATAAATATAGTGGTCAAAAATGTTGGGATGAATTTGGAGAGATAAAACTATTGGGACCTGAGATAATTGAAGAAATGGTCAAGAATGTTAGAACCATTCAGCAGTATATCAAGGAAACTCAAAGTTAGAAGAAAAGTTATGCTGATAACCAAAGATGTGATCTATAATTTGAGGTTAGTGAGAAGGTGTTTCAATGAATCTCTCCCTAGAATAAAGTTATGATATTTAGGAAGAAAGGGAAACTAAGCCCTATGTATATCAGTCCCTTTGAAATTATTGATCATATCGAGATGGTAGACTATTGTTTGTCACTTCCTCCAAATATATCTCAAGTACATGACATGTTCCATGTATCTCTATTGAGGAAGTACATACCTAATTCTTCACATGAACTGAACTCATAGGTCATACAACTGGAGCATGATCTTTCTTATGAGGATTAACCGGTTAAAATTCTAGATCGTACAGAGAAAGTTCTACAAAATAAGACCACTCACCTAGCCAAAGTTTTGTGGAGAAATCACTAATTAGAGGAATCTATATGAGAACTTGAGGATATGATGAAGTATAATTATCCTCATTTTTTTGTATTATAATAACAAATTTCAAGGGAAAAATTCATTTTAAGGGGGGTAGAAGGTAACACCCCAAGTTTTATGAACCTTTTTTTCTTTTCTTTCCTCAAATAAATTAATTTTCCTTAACATCTTGAATTGCACTAAGTAAATAATTCCTTTCACATGGCACTGAATTTTATTTCACTACACAAAACACTAAATTATCTTGTGCTACACACAACACTGACTTGGTGTACGTTACATGCAACACCAAGTTTCAACAAAACACCATTTTATTGTTATAATTATTTAAATGAGATACTTTTAAACTAGTCGTTAAACTTAATAATATGTATAGTAATAGATAATTTTTAATTATTGTTTAGAATGGTTTTATATAAATAAGACATATTGATAATGAAAAAATATAATTTTTGGTAAAGTCCTTATATGTTTAAAAATAACATTTTCTAAAATGAACTGCTTTTCATGTCCTTATGTGAAAAAAAATAAAATTAATTTTAGAATCTTATAGAAATTTAATTTGATAAAATAAACTTTTTTTTAATTTAGAATTTATAAATTATCTTAGGATGAATTTTTGGGATTTTTCTGAGAAACTTCATTTTTGGATGAATAGTAAAAACACAGAATTTTAATTCAAAACTTCTTTTTCATCTAATTTATTTATATAGTTAAATTATATTTTAATTTGGTTTTAAAGTATAATTAGATAAAATATACATAAATTAATCTAATTTAGGTCATTTTAATCAATTTCACATTGAAATTGGATATAGAAACTTAGCAAACTTTTGATCATTTTTACTTTGAAAACCTGTAGTGTTATCCTGTTTGCGAGATGAATTTTAAATTATTTTCTGCCACTTATGTAATTGGAATTTATAAAAATTGATTAAATATTTGGAATTATAATAATTTATAATTTATAATAATATCAAATTAGTTTTTTTACCAAAAATATGATTGAATACAGTTAAAATTAATTACAACGATTTAAGTAATTAAGCTTAACAAGGGACTAAGCCATAAACTTAAGGGCCAAAAAACCTATAAAATTGTCCAAAATCCATTTTTATCAGAAAAAATATGCTAAAATATTATCTCAAAAACCCTAAATTCATCCTTTAATCCTCCATTTTGGCATAAATCCATCCAAGGAAGCCCTTTGGTGAAAACCAAAAAGGAGTTACCCAAAGAAGAGGTAACATCCTTCCTCAATATCCTTTCTTTAATTTTCTTTCTAAACCACCTAAAACATACTTATTACATGATTATATAATAAAAATATTTTCCTAAATATATTTATATGTTTTTATATTAATATTTATTCCTAAACTTACACACACTTCCATCTAATGGGTAACAAACTTACCGTTCTTGTGTACGGCGAACTACCGCCACACAAAATGATATTGTTCATTTTTCCTTTACCACATTTCATTGATGATAATTCTTGTAGAAAAAATATTTATATATGATATATATTATTTATTTATTATTATTTAATTCTCTTATAACACATACCTTTATACTTCCTATTTTGTGTAAATACGATAACATTGTTTGTGGACGTGTGGACTACCGCCTCCTCAAAGCGATGTGATTTGTTCACACTATACATGGAATATATTAAGGATGATTTTAGTGAAATTATATGATATAATAATTTTAATATAATAATTATATATATATACACACATATATTTCATTTACTTTCTTTCTTTCAATATGACAATAAAACATAAACAACGTTAATGCATACATACGATCTACCGTCTCCATGAATGGTGTATTCAATTTCATACTTATATATTCTAAAGATTATTATAATAAAATTATAATTAATATAAATGATATTTATATCATAGTTTAAATTCTATAAATCATGATATAAGTATAAGGACCAAAGATATAACAAATTAAGACACATGTGAAAAACAAAGTGGATATTAACCAAAGCGTAACCTTAACATGGAATTGTTAATAATCAGGTAATATAAAGTCATAATAAAATCATATATGGTAGTGTATATAAGAACATGGTTCTTTAAAATATTTATAATAAACTTATATATATTATACAATAATCTTGTATGAGTACACTGAGAGTCAAACCATAAGGTAAGGTAATTTCATCTCAATTTTTATATCTGTGAGATACACACTATGTTCACCACTATTTTCTTTTTCATGGTGTATATAATTACTATGAATGTATTCTATGATTATTATTATTAAATTTATGGGTATTTAAATATCCATTATATTATCTTTATTTCATGGGGTTTATGTTTCAAAGGTTACCAAATCGGTAAGATAGTTTTGTCATAATTTACCTTCTTTGAGAAATTTTTTTTATGAACATACATTTTTTTCAAGGTTTATATAATTACATTTGAAATTTTATATCATGAATCTCATTCTTTTCATGATATTTTAAGTTTCATGTAATTCCATTTTCTTACATGGATAAAATGATCCAAGATACCATGCTGTAAGAGTTTATTGAAACAATCACATCATTTATTGAGATTATTTATGATTATGCTTCCATTGAAGAAATATTATGATCTATCTCTTAAGAAAACTAATGAGTTTTCTTATCCTTTTTTATTCAAGATATCTCCATTTAATATTACCATTTTCCACTCTTTCTTACTTAAGATAATTAAGAATATTTTTAAGAAAAATCTAACTGTATTTATCTCTTCGGTCAAAAATCTGTTTTATTTCAAAAACCATGTTTTCAAAAATGTTTTCAAATGATATTTTACAATCATTTTCATGGAAAAAGTATTTCAATTTTTTTATGGTTTTCAAAGATTCTTTTATTATTTTTCAAAATCATTTTCCAAGAAAAACCTTTTAAAAAACATCTTATGGATGTAAAAATAATTTTTTCAATCCAAAAAGGATATTTTCCTCAAGAAATGTTTTTAAAAGATCTTTAAAATTTATTTCCCATCTAATATGTCATCTGTTGGTTTTATTCATGCCTTTTTTGGGAAATAATTCAATTTTTCTATTCTTATTCTTTCTTTGAATGGTTTATGTTTTGATGGCATGATGTTTATAAAACCTATTTCTCTTTCACAGGTTATAGGTTTATGAAACCCATTCCTATTCCATGGGTTTTATGCTTGTAAAACTCACTTATTTTTATGGGTTATTCTTTGATGAAATGATTATGAAACCTATCTTTTTCCACAGGTTAAGATATGATTACATGATTACGACACCCATTTTATTTCATGGGTTATGATATGATTATTTATGATCTTGTGGAAAATGTATGTATGATTTCATTATGAGATAGGTGGGACCCATATCTCCTTCCAATGTATTGGGTAAAGATTTATATCTCAATATATAGACTAATATGGTCTTGGGAGCAAACCTTGACTACTAAGATGGCCATGGGAGTGAACCATGACTACCAAGATGGTATGAGGAGTGAAATAATAATACTAATATAGATATGGAAGTGAAATATGGCTACCAAGATGGCATGCAGAGTGATCCCATACTACTAAGATGGCCTTGAAAGCGATACCTTGACTAATATGGAAATAATTTTATATGATTTTGTGTCTTTCACAATTCCATGTATTATTCCTGTGGTATGATTTCATGGATTATGTTCTTTATTTCCTTATGATTCATGTCTTATGAACTAAAAATATTTATTCCATGATTCTTATTTATGATCTTTGATATGCAGAGTATGATCTTCTATTTTTATGATCCTGTTCTCATAACCTTATGATCATGATTATGTTTACATATCTACCTTATTTACTCTTTCTGAGCATCTGAGCTCACCATTTTTATGTTTCCTTTCCCCCAAGTCATGAATATATGTATTATGTTTTATGTGTCTAAGAAGTGTGCTAGTCAAGAAGAACCTAGTGGGAGATAATGCATCTCACTTTTGTATCAGTGTTTATTTTTCCATGAGTCTAAAGGTACCAAACTAATACGATCTTTGGGATTTTTTTTTGCAATGTATTAAGTTTTTTTCAAAAGTAATGTAATGTTAATGTATGAAAAGTGAGGGTTGTTATTAATGGTTATAGGGTACCATATCCAACACATTACACACCACACACACCCAACCGAGGTATCTCACCCTCTTATATAGCCGATGCCTGATGCTCCTCAAACACATCATATACATTTCTTCCCACTAGTATATAATTCATTGAATAATTTCAATGAATTAATTTAAGGCCTTTAATACATTTATAAAATGATTTTAACCTATGAAACCATTCAGAAGAAAATAAATAATATATATATATATATATATATATTATATCCATGCATAAAATGCATTTATTAAATATAAAATTATATATAATATCATGTATTATATATATGTCTCATGCATTAGATGAATGTGTACAATAATCCCATTCATTTAAATTTTAGTGCACATAAAAAAATCTCCCACTTTCACTAAAACTTAATAAGGACTCTATGCATAACTTTACAACTCATTCTGAATCCATCCAAACTCTATTGAATACAATTTTTCATTAAAATCTCTTCATTTTGAAAAAAAATTTTGTCCAAAATTTTATCCTTATCCAAGGGCCAAACTGTGTGACCCTACTAGCCTTAACAGAGTTGAAAACAACTATAAAATTAAAATTTCATATATGTGATCAAAGAGAGACCTCTAGTAAAACATAAATGCTACTCAAGCTACTAAGGGGTATGGTGCGACGTCCATCAAACATAGTCTTATATATATAAGAAAATTTCTACCATAAGATATATCATATAAATCGTATGTATACCTATAGAATCCTTTTTTCCAAGAAATAAAGTAACCACTAGACATGGAACATGTCAATCTAGCATAGTCATATCATCTTTTCTTGATTCTCCAAAAAAGACTGACCAAGTTCATGAATACATCACATCGCATGTCATTCATTTATTTGATAAGTACACTGCATGTCACTTATCCATGTAGTAGAACACATCATATGCAAAAAAAATAAACATGCTCATGCATTTTCTTAGTCTAATTCAATTAAGGGTCATATGTATTATCTTGTCATACAAGTTGAAAATTACCATCTTGATTTTACTCTATTTGATGACATGATCAACAACATACCCAACCATTCCCACACAACTAAGTTCATATGTTGACTTTAGTAAGTATAATATCAAAGTATGAAGGTTATCATGCTCAACATCTCACTAACCTTAGGTAATAAGGATTGATAATAAGAATTCACTCCCAAGTTTTCTACGACCGTATGAAATTCCATGAGATATACTTATGAAATTCAGTCCAAGTAATAATTCTCTACTTATTGCCTAAAAAATCTATTATTCATATCTCATATAAAACCATTTGTAACGGATACAAGAATATATCCAATCTAAAATTTAGATATCATCAGAACCCATTATATTCCATGATGATCATCAGTTAGGGACAACTCAAATTTTATACTTTGAGGGGATATTTATCATTCCTCTATTCATGTAAAGTAAAGTTGCAGAACATGTGAATGAATTATACATGAATATCACCTTTATTATAAATACATGATATGTTTATAACCATTATAATCTATCTCTTAAGGGTTAAACACATGGAGATATAACATGACCCTCATGCGGTTGCTATATTAATGGAATTTATGAACATTATATCTATATGTAATTCCTATCATATCCCTATGTGACCATATGATAAAATAATTACACTAACCTTTTAGTGAGTAACATTTATGAAATAAGATATTTTGAATAATGGTGAGATTTAGGAACTATATTCCTTAAGTTCAACTCATTGAACTTATATTCAAACTCCTAAACTTCATAACATCAAATGTTATAATTTTATCTTATGTTGTCTACTTAAAAATATTTCCAAGTAAATCATCATCCTTGGAACCCTTTACAACAAACTTTTTCCTTGAAATCAATGTAACTATTTACATTTTTATCCAACATATCCTAAAATATTTTAGGATATCAAGTGATATGATTTGTGTATTGGCTGGTATAAACCTTTAGGGAATATCGATGTTCACTTTTTATGTTAACTAAATGAAACTCTTTACATTTTTATTTACCACCACATATCCTAAAATTATTTAGGATATTAAATGAAGAATCACTATAATATTAGACCAGTATAATCCTTTAGTGAACAATGATATTCACTTTATCACAATAATAAATGTAACTATTTACATTTTTCTTTACTGTCACATATCCTATAAAGTAAATAATTACTTAAACTAAATTAGGTAAAATATTTTATTTGTTAGCTTTGAACTCCTCTAAGTTAAAACATACTCCCACTAGTCTCTTAGACACTATATTCTCTTTGGAATATCTTTCAAAGACACAACAAAAACTACTTTTTGTTTTAAGAAACAATATTTATTTCCTTTTAGTAGTAATATCTTGAAAAATAACCTATTATTTTCATATCTTATATGGAATCATATGTGTTTAGATTATTTTATTAAAAAAGAATATTTTATTCATTAAAATACTCCACTATGGGTGGGAATTTAATTCCATCATATTTTAACAAATAACTAGACACACACTTTATCTTAGATAAAACACTTTTATCCATATCATCCTCTCAAAACATGTTATATAACCTAATAAATCATAAACCCAATGTATATAATTAATCATCTCACTTTGTTCATAAAAACTACTTGTAAACACCTCTTATCACATAAGATAAGTGAGATGAAGATACACACCTTTTACTTAGATTCATCTAAACTTGATAAATATATTTAAATTCAAATTTATGATGGAGAAACCATTTATTACATCAATTGAATGAAAAATATAATCTATTTAAATTATTCCCATGTTTTTTAACTCATATATTTTTACAACACTTATAAAGTATATATTTGGTATTTTATACCCTTTAAAATCAAATAATCAATTTTTACAACATTAATACCTTACAAGACATTCCATGGAGTTTCCAAACCCCTTTAGGTATTCTAGATAATACCATAATATGGAATCATTACTTTTTCTGTATAATACCCTCAAGTTTCAAATAAAATTAATTGGATTCTTGAAGAAATATTATTAGACTTTCCAACTTTATCTCTTCTATTTTTGAACTTTTAACTCCTTGTATTGTCAATACAATATAATAATATAAACATCATATGCCTAGTTCATATATTCTCAACACTTTGTGAAAATTGGGTGAACATTTGTTTAATTCATCCATCTTTCCAGAACATTTAAATATATGAAAATATATTGAATTCCTTAACCAGAATAAGCCTTATAGGAATTCTTCAGTCTCTCTAAACATATTCAATCATATTGAATATTAATGACATACCCACTCATATTGAGTATATAAGACTATAATTACACAATTCAATTAGTATCTAGTGCCTTTAAAATTTTAAATGAATCATTCTCTGCTTCCATGAGCATATTTATTTTCTTGTTGAACAACTTCAACACTTGGTTACTTCGGAAGGAACTATTCTAACACATAGAATATTTCTTTTTCTAAATAAAATTTATTAATCTACTAGTCTTAGGGTTTTCTTACTTTAATATTTTAATTTAAAGGATTAATATAAATTTTAGTTTGATGATGGTGATGAATTTATCTACAACATAGCTTTTTATCAGAATAATATCATGTATTATAACTTTTCATCAGGGAATTTTAATGAAATTTCACCCATTAAAAATCAAAATCTCATACATTATATCTATTTAGTTATCCAAGATCTATATTTTATCATAACTTTCATGGTTATCACATAATCAAGCCATGATTATTTATATAGGGAATCATCCCAATCATGATAGTTATGATTCTTATATAGTTGACCAGATAACCACTTATCCAAATCTATCATATAGATTCACTCAAATCTATTCCTCTGGTATCATAACCATTATGGCTTCACAACTATTGTAACCCAAATAAAATGAAAATAATAAGCTAACAAAGGACAATAAAGGGATACTCATACTGATCTTGATAATAACCACAATAAAAATTATTATTTATTTATAGATTTCTTTCCGTACACAAATAATCCAGGGGTACTCATGTTGATCTTGATAATACCTGGTTGGATGATCGAGGTATTTAAAAGTGTTTCTTTGGAAGGAATCTCACACTTAGTATTTGAGGGGTTTTATTTTAAATTATATCCAATTTAATATGTACCATATTCATATTAAATTCATAATTATTAAATCCCATGTAATAATTCTATTATCATGTTTTATTCTCTTTTGTGTATTCATACTTCTAATGATTTAGTTTTGGATACCCTATTCCAACCACCAAACTGATGAATTTACACCACATTAATGTGTAACACTTTACAAAACCCATGAGTTTGTGTTAATCACCCAAATAAAGAATTCAAGTATATTTATACACATCCAAAATGTATCATATGAATAAGGTGCATGAATTCTTCATGTAAAAGAATAGAGTTATATGAGATTGAGAAAATCCACATGAGAAGCCTAAAGTGACACATATCCAACCCCATTCATTTTTCTAGATAATGAAAGCCTCTATGAAAGTAGGTGGTCTCACCCCAAGCCACTCTACTCGGAGAGACTTTACTTACGAGATAACTCAATTCATGAATAACTCTAGTACCTAACATGAAAAAACTATACCCAATAACTATTCTCAAGATCCTAACAAAAAAATAGAAATTGAGGCCAAGGTATATGAAAACTAAATTTTATGATACCAAACCTAAAATGATATGCAAGGATATATCCTAGAAGTAATTTATCATATAAACTGAAATACATAATATTCATATTTCACAAACAATTTACTAAATATAAATATCAAGGAAATTTAACAAATAAATAAACAATTTATTTACTTTCCAAAACCCGATACATTTATGAATTATCTATAAATAAATGCAAGTTATAAACATTTTTCAATTTAGCAAGAATATAAACATTTTATATTCATTTCAATATGAACCCCTTCATATTTTATATTAAATGGAATTTATATGATATTTCATGAATTATGAACAATTTATAATTCAATATCTATTATATAAACATTTTATATAATCTAAATATCATATATTATATAATCTATAATCATTTTATAAATAACCTCTTATGATTTATAAATAAAACTTTTATTTCTAGATTATATGGCATGCCATTTAATTTGGAAAAAGGTATTTTAAAATATTAACCTTTAATATTTTGAAATAATGTTTCATAAAAATTTATTTAATTAATTATAAACAATTTACAATTAATTAATTTATTTCTAAAATACTTATAAATTAAAATATCCCAAAATACCTTTGATTGTGATTTATAAACATTTTAAAAACCATAAAAACCATTTATAATCTAAGAATAATTTTTAAATATATTTTCTGCTTAAGATTATGTATAATCCTTATTCTGCGTTTGGGTATCCTATCATTACCCTCACACATACATCCTATGTAAGGGTGCTGATTTTTTTAGTCCCTACGAAAAGGTAATACACAAATTACCTTTACACATTTCCCTTGCATAAAATTATTATATTTACGCAACTACTTTGTGTAAGGGTACTCTCCATATTTCATACACTACATAAAGGTTTTTATAATAGTGGGTACCCTAGACCCAACTAAATATTACTTTTCAATTACTATATCATGTATGTAGTGATTTATGCATGATGTACATTCATCATATTAGTGTTGATATTTATATGTCCACTATTTATATGATAATTCCTTTATATTATTTATCATATCAAAAGGTTATAATAGTTTGTAGGATATAATGATAACCATAAAATATAATGAAATTAATCTTAAACATATGTAACATGGTCAAGATACATCATATTGAATAGAAACAAATGACATTTGACTATCAGGTGCTGGGGGCTCATAATCATTAAGACTTCTTCTCATGAAGTTCACACTTGTTGGTCTTGAGTAGATGAGATCATGAGGACTAACCCACCGATTGGAACACCACATGTTTTATGTGTCATTGGCAGTTCCTATATATGAACATGTGTAATGGTCTCCCAACTTGATATTATTATTAGTGTATACTATTTGATCACATACTTTGATGTAATACAAAAGCTATGTCATTGATGTTGTAGTGAGTTAACTTGCGTTGGGTGCATCATTGATAGTATGCCACTGATTTAATAAGCAATATACAATTTTTCACTTTCGATAGGAAGAGATATCTTGGGGCTAATTGACCAGAATGGTAGTACCATCATTAAATCCATGGTCATGGTAGAATAAGGTAAGTCCATCTAGTTAAGTCAATAAATAATAAAACAAGAAAAACATGACAACAAAAAGTGTGTGTCCTATTTTATGGGATATCGTGAGACAAATAGATTATATTACATGATGTAAGTTTGTAGGAAAGGTTGTTGTTGCTATGAATTTTCTTTAGCTTTTCAGGATCCTTGATGGGTTGCTAGACTCCGCTCCTGGTCTATGAATAATATTCACTACTATCGAGATAAGGTCCTAAATGGTCACACACTAAGCTTATTCAAGATTCTTCCCTATTATAATGAATATAGGTTTAGGATATGGTGGTCCCCACCAAGGGTCTTGGGATATGTCCAAGAATAAACAATAACCAAGGAATAGATAAATTTATATTACTCGAGTTTAAAATAATTATCATTAAATTTATTTATTAAATATATTTACAAGTATTAAAGTAAATACATGAAAATATATTATAGTAATGAATATTATTTTAATGTTCAAGGTTCATTTATTATTTATAGAAATTAATATTTGAGTTAATGGTTCTCTTTTATCATGTAATATATTTATTATATTACAATTAAGTGATAAAAATATAAATGATATTTATGACTCAGTAAGTTAGTTTTAAGTTGTCGTTTATGACCTATGTAGTGGGTAATAAATATTCTAAGGGGAAATTTAGGGTATTTTTGTACCTCACTATATAAAGGAGGAGAGGCCCTCACATGGAATTTTATTCACTTATCAATTGATGAGATCCTCTCTCTCCTATTTCTCGCTTCTTAGAGAGAGAATATCACATTCTAAAGAATCAATCGAAGAAAAACTTCACAGATCGATGGAATAGAGCATTAGTGATCATTGGGATATTGAAGGCATCGTCGAATCTTCATGCTATCACCGAAAATTTGATGATCTACCATCCCATAGACTTTTGGAGAATTTGTGGATTATTTAAAGGGATTTAACCTCATATTCTTTAAGAAACGGTCACTGATGAGGAGTGGATTTCGAGCATGACTTCAGATCTAACCACATATTTTTTTTGTTTAAAATCGGTGCTTAAAATTTCCTGAAAGATCCATTTTTCTTTGATGCTAGGATGTATCTCATCGACAATGACATAGTTACATCAATTGATGGTAAAATTATTTTTTTGAAAATTCTTGACTCACCAGCATCCACTGTGCGGTCCTACTACCCATATTCCATCAAGTGGGTTTCAGAGTGAGGTTAGTGTGAAATTTTTAAGCCAAAGAAATTAAATTTGCAATAAATTCATGTAGACGACATCATGACGGTCTTAACTCCAGAGATAACAAATCAATTTGACATCGGATGAATAAGTTACGACCATATTAAGTTTTGAATCAGATTGAAATCATGTTTTTGGTTTTAATTATCGAAGACCATATATAATTATATATATGTTATTTTATCTGAATATGGTTTTTAGTAATTTTTTCTAGTGAAATCATGTATTTTTATAGGAAATCTATTGGATGAAATAGGTTTTTCTGGCCGGTATATTTGTTCCAAATCCATGTGGAATTAGTGTTTACAAATTTCAAAGAGTCTAAGCTTCCATAAACTTGAAAATTGAAATCAAACAAAATGGGGTAAAGAATTTTGAAAAGTTGGGTGGGTGCTATTAGATCTACAATTTAAGGTAGATGTTATCAACAATAAATTAAAGGCATGTGGGGGGTGGGGTGATTAAAGTTAGTGGGGTGGTGACTTATACCATTAACCAAAAAGAAAAAAAAGATTAATAGGTTGGAAACCCTACCACCACCTCCTATGGGCTGAATTGAAAGCCCGTCACCCACTGTCGGGCTTATTGCTCGCCACCACGAACACCTCTCATCCCCATGACCTACCACCCTCTTAATCCTAATTGATCCTACTATCAATTGATCCATTGATGCCCTCCATATTGGTCCACCGTCGAACGTCCACCACCAACCCCTTGGCTCGCCAACGTGCCGCCTCCTGTGGTTAAACAACACCGACAGACTCTGTATGACGAACCGTCCTTATCGTCACCCGCCCACCCAAGCTCCAGTCATGCCGCCAGATCCTAGTCTGGTGAAGTATGATCCACACCATCGTTCAACTGCTACACCACAAATGACTAGTAACCTCAGCCCAACCCGGGTCAGAGTGATTTGGGACATACCCGATCCACCGGGTCTATATATAAGGGTCTATGAACCTATATAAAAAATATTTATACATATCCTGTATTCCCAAGACCCACTCTCCTGTGTACGAATATTGTTTTATAATGATTAGGACCATAAGTGAGATAGTTCCTACTGATATTTGGGGACATACCAGACAAGAGTTTGATGTATTGAATGGGTGAGCACTGCAACTCAAGTTGTATATATAGTGACTCAAGGAGTTACCACTAGGGTCTATGTTGATCCATTATTCACTCAATGGATCAACCATTAGTATTGGATCATGATCATGTTGTTTAATTTTATTTATTAATGGTTTATTATTTTATGTATGCATAGATTTTACGTGTGATAAAATTAAATAATAAGAAAACATGCACAAATAAAATGAACATGTCACATGATGAATGTTTTCTATTTAGTGCATAGTCAAGTTGTGTGTGAGATTTCATAGTACATGAATATCAGATAAAAAATGAATTCATTTGTCAAGAAATAATAAAAACTATAAAATTAATATTAAGTCACAAACGCCTTTATTCATTAAAATTTTATAAAAACTAGGTGTACATGGCGCTCATCAACCCTAATTGAAGGTGCCTCCCACTAATAGGGATTTATTACGAGATAGATGATTTTAATTAACAAAATATGGAATAAAAGAAGTATCAATAGCTAGATTATTACATATTTAGATTCAAATCATTTAGTAAATCAAGTTCATGAATTATAGAAGTTGGGAATTTACTCAATAGTTCAAGGAACTGTGAGTTAATGCAATTTTCCAATCATACACCTTTTTTGAAACTCTCTAAGTAGTGGCTTAACTATAACTTGGACTACGAGGAGGGGTTTTAGGGATCCTTGGCACAGAATACTTATGAGATTGGGTATTAAAAATCTCGTAGTGAGGGATACTAGAGTTCAATAAAATAATGGGAGACATCTAATGATTTAATTAATCAATAATGTCTAATCGATAATCAAGATTAAAAGTTCTAATATGCTAGTATTTTTTGTAGAACAATAGAAAGTAATACCATATATACACTATGATTAATATTTCACAAGGAACATTCTCTCACCGACATGAGTTCCCAAATAGTAGTATTGACACGTGTAAAGTACTATGATATAGAAAATTCAAGGTGTTAGAGTCCTCAAATACCTATAGAGATACTACATGAAGCGATGGTGTAAAATATGCTCATAAGAGACTCATAAACATCCAATGAGTTTAGGATACATCATCAGGGCATGGATGGTATAACAAGATGTCTCATCTGTAAGAAGTCTATAAGGAAAAAGTGAAGCGACATATGAATGGGCGATGATTACTTTGAATACATGTAACTGAAAGACAAAACAATTTCGTTCAATACATCCAATTACTATATCCTTATCACCTACTTTCTCTAGTTTATTTTAATATCACAGAACAAACATTATGTAAAAAACTTTTTATTACTTTTTGGGTAGTGTTTGTTAATAAAATAATAACTTAAAAAAAGTTTAATCTTTAGTTCTTATGGTGAGAAAGTTGAAAGACAAGCCAAAAAGGCCAATGGAAAGTGCGACGCCAATGTAACCTTTGAAAAATATTTCAAAGAAAAGAGTAAGGGGATTATACAAGATGATATTTTATTTTCATGTCATGAGATAATACTATATAAGTTCAAATGATATGAACTGAATTAAAGAAGAAAGTTGTCACTTCTTTTTCAATTATATTCATCAATTGTATGTAATGTTTTTGTCATACTTCTTAGGAATTGAATAAAATATTCCTATCACACATGTGTATTTAAATATAATAACCAAGTAAGAAAATAAACATTATAAGAAGTAAGGTAATTTCTCTAAGTGTCCAAGAAAGAGTGATTCCTAAGTCAGTGGTGAGAAGTATAAAACTTTTAATTTCCAAGCTCAATGATTTTAGTTTAACTTTTGTTGACTATTAGTAGAAATTTTATCTCACATATCCATTAAACAAAAGGATACATTATTTCATTTTTTAATTAATATTTTTTGTGATGTATAATACCCAACTAATAGTTCATAAATACTTGAATAATTGGTAATAATTGATGAATATGAAATGCAAGGTTCAATTATACCCAGTTGTGGAAATACAATTCTTTTTCTAGTAAAACTAAAAGTAATTTTCAAGGATATACCTAGTATATTTTTTATACTCTTTAAAGTTAAACATCTTAGGTATTATCAACACATCTTCTTATTTAGTTTTAGACAAAGAAACCTTTATTAACAAAGGAAAACCACAATTATTTTTGAATTTGTTAATCTTAAGAGTGTGAACTATTCCAAGTTTAAGTTAGAGGTAAACATATATAATTCATGAGATTACTTCAAGTTTTTTATTAATATAAAAGTAAATAATGGTATATTCATGGTTAGAATATATATGATACTTTGTGCCTATGTACTGAAGAATATATTGACTAAGCATTCATCAATCATGAAATGAAGCATGGAGTAATTCTTAAACACACATTTCCTAATACACATTAATGTTATGATGTTAGTAAGGAGGATAAATGATGAGTCTTATATGAAAATATTGATCAATAAAATGTAGAATAGAGTAATTAACAAATGCACATTTCCTTCTACACATCAAATTCAAGATATTAGTAAAAGGAGCATTAATGTTGAAACTGGTATTCATTAAAAACACTTCCATTATTTTCAAGACATGAAACACAAATAGAGGTGTTATCCCTTAATAATATACCAAGTATAATGAAAAATGGATATCATACAAGTTATAGTATGTGTAAATTCCCATATTTTATGGGTTTAAAAATTTTGAGAAAAAATTTGAATTTTTTATCTCGTGTGCTTGTGTGGGAAAAAATGTTCATTTCCCCCTAGAATATGATCTCAGATAAATTTTATGACCATAACGTTTTTCCCAAAAATAGATATTTTACCCTAGAATAGAATTTTGGTGGAATTCCAAGTTGTTCTAGTTTTGGAGAATATATAATATTTAATTAATTAAATATTAAATTATTCATGTAGGTTCGGGTAGTGATATATTTTGAACAGATAATCATATTGATATTCTGACTCCATGATTGAGTCCATAATGGAGGGATTTTATTAGGTGTGGTATAAACCCTCTTCGGGTTCTGGTACTTGAGAAAAGTGTTTTAAATTGTTTTTAATTAATTAATTAATTAACCCCCCATTTGGGGATTTTTATGCATAGAATGAGGGGGAGGGAATCTCCATTTCATACGAAGTCCTGAATAGGCAGGGGAGGAGAAGGAGATGCCACCAGACTTCATCCATGGTAGAGATTAGAACCATATTGTGGTTCAACAGCTTCCAAAAGTGTTTTTGGACATGAAGCTTCAACGTTTACACCACGAGGTAGGTTGGTTTGTGAGTTTTATGCCCCAATCACCATAGATGCATTGTTTTTAATATTTAAATCCCCATTAAGATTTATAAGGACAATGTGGGGGTCTATCTGTGTTTAATCGGGAAAAACGGTGTTTTGGGAGGTTTGTAAGGGTTTCCCATTTGGAAACCCTGACTACATGGCATGTGGTTTTAAGAAAAAATTCATGTGTTCTTACCATTCATGGAAGATATAATTTTTTGAAGTGCACACCATGTAATGTAAATATATTCTATGTAGTAGTACTTGTCCATATACCTGGCCATGTGGTAGAGTACATGGGTAGGTGATGTTTTGGAAAGTACACACTGTATAGTGGGACATGGCCATGTGGCCATGTACTTGGGAAGAAACCCCCCATCAGGGGAACATGGTCATGTAATAGGACATAGGAAGAACCCATGTAAACCTTGACCATGTAGTAGTATATGGGAAACCACGATGTCTGCTCTGGCCATGTAGAAGTACATGGCCTGGTGCAGATTTAAGATCACATGTTGTGTACTCAGAAGTATACGCCTTGTACTTTTTCCAGTAAGGGGGTTTAGGGAATTTTATTCCCCAAAGTCAGAATTGGATTTATGATTAGTCCATTCTGAGTTTTTTTACACATAAATCACAATGGTGGAATCCTTTTGTCATTTAAATTCCTTTTGGATGGTGTTTTAGACCAAGATAGTTCAATAGGAGGATTTCCTTGAGGTTTGGATTCAGAATCCTCTTGTGGTTTGGGTTGTGAGATATGAGGCCCAGGTGAGGGTTTTGAGCTTGGTGATCATCCTATCCTGAGTCTTCCATGGAAATATGTTTGAGATTCTTTAGATGGATCCTAGAAGGCGAGATCTATTAGTATCTCTGATGAGATTTTAGTTTGTCCCTACATATCGGGATCAGTTACTTAAGGTTATAGTAGTTGAGTTTTAGATCACGTGTTTGAGCATTAGGGTTGTTGGAGCCTTTGGGATTGGTTGATGCCTTCATATGGTAGTTACGACTGGGTTCTATTGTGTTATTGAGATGATTTTGGAGACTCTTGGGGATTTCCTAGTGGTTTGGTACTAATCAAGTGATCATTGGATGTCATAATTAGCTACTGAGAATGCCCGCATGGTATGATGTTACTTTTGGATGCCTTTTATGGGGTGTTGTTGATTTAGGATCAGTTGGAGGCCATTAAGGGAATCTTGAGGATGTTTCTCATACTGAAATTATCCTAATTCCTTAGATGAGATAGAGGAACCCCTCATAGGGGTGTCCTTCTCTTGTTATGGACTTTGTGACACTTGATTATCTTTTGATAGGCATGTGTTTTTGACCATCCCTTGTTATGTTTTCTCTTGGTTGTGGATGTTGAGACTTAGTTTACACCCATGAGGCTATTGTGATCTAGTTGGGTTTCCATGTTTTAGTGCATGGTTTAATGTTATGGGTTGTCATTTCTGACAGATCTAGGCATGATGATCCAAAGATATAGTTTTAGATGTCTGAAATGGAACCTAACATATTAGTTTTATAGAGTTGGAAATGACGTTCCCCATGCATGGTTCCATATGTTCGATATGGCTCTCCACATATGAGGTTGGGTAGGTTGAACATGATGCTCCATGCTTGACATGATGTTTCATATTGGTACTGATAGTTTTGGTGGACATGGAATTCCACAGATATGTTGAGTATAATGGACATGAAATTCCATAGGTTTGGATGAGATTTATGGACATGGAATTCCATAGATATGGATGAGGTTGACAAACATGGTGTTCCATATATATGGTTTAGGGTGTTGGACATGGCATTCCTCAGTGTTGGAAATGACGTTCCTCATCCATGGTTTAGGTTATTGGACATGTAATTCCTAATCCACAATTTAAGTTATTGGACACTACGTTCATCATCTATGGTTTAGGGTGTTGGACATATCATTCCTCATCCATGGCTTAGGGTGTTGGACATGGTGTTCCTGATTCATGATTTAGGGTGTTGGACATGGTGTTCCTCATCCACGGTTTAGGGTGTTAGACATGTCGTTCCTAAACTATGGTTTAGGGTGATGGGCATGGAATTACTCATTCCTTGTTTATAATGCTAGATATTATGTTCCACACCCATGGTTTAAAGTGTTGTCCATGATGTTCCATACCCATGGTTTAGAATTTTGGACATGATGCTCAACATACACAAGTTAGATATTAAACTGACGCTCTGAGTACTGGAAGTTCGTTATAATGGTATGAGTACTGGGGACTAATGCATGTAGATATTTGGTAAGAGATTATGAGTGATGTCATAAGGTTTGGTTGGAATACCATGGATATAGAGCTCATACGTTACTTATGATGCATGGTCATCGAGACATGTTTAGAGACACCCATCACTGGCCAAAGTAGGTATGGTCAATCAAGGTCACAGACCTAAGGATCAATGGTGATTTTAACTATCTTTATTTCAGTTGTGCTTCAGTTCGACTGAGAATATTTCATGATCATGAACTTATGATAGCATATTATAAGTTCACCATTAGTAGTGGACTATTGAGATTTATTTCTCACCCCCTGTATATGAACCTCAGTGTGCATGAAGACCTTATATCTAATTTCAGGATGAGCACAGATGCATGATGGATAGGGAGAAAGCCCAATATTACATGTTTGAGTAGGTTTCTCATGTGGAGTCTGATGATCAGGCTAGATCAGCTCAACAGGGTACTAGAGACTGGGTATGTGACATATCTTGAAGTTGGCAGTAGAGCTTGATGTATTTATTTTCTAGTTATTTAATTTTTATATGTGATCGGTATAGTGGGAGATCGATTTTGTATGTATGGAATGGTTTTTCAGACCTTAAGTTTATTTCATTTTATTAAAATATGCTTCTATTTCAATTTTTTAATTCTTCATGTGTACTCATATGTGTATGATGTTTGGTTATTTACTTCTAGTTGTGCACTCTGATATGGGGATATAGTCTCCTCACAGTTCTACCTTAGAAACCCACTGCTATTTGGTCACCTCTAGCGTATGAGGTGCGCTTGAGGTGTTGTGGTGAATTTTCTTGGGGCATTAGTTTAGTGGCATCCGGGTCAGGGTATTATAGAGTGGTATTAGAGCAGTTAAATTATGGTCTTATTATTTGGGATTTGGTAGACTAGAGATATAGTAATGTTTAAAATCCCGTGATAGATATTGGTTGGTGCATCACAAACACCTGTTTCAGTAAAAATTCTAGGTTACCAAGGTTGTAATTGATGCTATTGGTTTGCGATGTTACGTTTGTAGATGATTTTCATATTGGTTTACACACACGTGGTCTAGATATGATGATTTGTAATAGATTTATGGATCTTATACCATTGGAAAGAGGCTAGTTATTTGATTTTCACTCTTGTACTGTAGAGGTAAGAGGCATCTCATGCATCATGTTAGGAATATAGGATCCACATATGATAGGTCTGATAGTGTGTGATTTTATAGATTTCTTTATAATGGTAGGTTGTATGGATCTACAGTGAGATGCTCAATGATGAGTATGCTAATGTGGTCCTTGTGCACAATAGGTGAAGTGAACCTTGTGGTTCAGTATGGTATAGGTATATAACCATTGGCCCCCTTGTGGGTGGTTTTTTTTGAGGTTGGTTGTGTAGCCAGGTCCTCCAGAGAGTGGTCTGATGTGAAAATGCTCAGAGAGAACGAGTTCCTTGGTTATGGGTGGTTGATATGGTAGGTTGTGTCCCTTGTATGTGAGACCCCTGATATGGGTGTTTGGAATGTTGATGTCATGTGACATTGGGATGAGAGCATATTTTATGCCCCATGAGTTATGGCCTCCTGTGAGTTGGTTTGGATCTAAGAAGTTTAACCTAGTGACTTGTTGTGAGACTTGATCAACATGGCTAGGTGGGAGATGTTAGTGACATTCTTGATGAGACTTCAGTTTAGGTATTTGGTGTTGTTTCCCTTAGAGGGTGACTTATGAGAGGGTTAGAATGAGTTACACATGCTTTTGGGTGTGTAAGGAACATATGGATGCTTTAGAATTTTGACAATGGTCCATGAAGGGTGCATATGGGTTTGAGATTTAAGCTTATTGGATGCCTTTTGTTTTTGATAGGGATAACTTGTGTACTAGTTCTCCAGACTTACTGTTGGTTTAAATAAGGTTGGAATCATTTAGGTTCCTATCCGAGGAAATGGTTTTGCAGGTGTTGTAGTCCCTTGACCCATTTTTCACCCGAATAGTGCTTAGGTCCGGTTGAACACTAGGCCTTAGACATGCCTCCCCATATGTCAAAGGTTGCCAACTAGTAGTGAGGGTGTAAAGAGGTGATAGTGGGTAGACTATACACTCTGGTGGTAATAATAATAATGGTATATATGTATATACATATCATAAAAAGACTATAAAAACTAGAACAGTAAACCACCATAGAGGAAGCACATACATAAACAACAATAATGACAAACAAGCTCAAACATACCATTTGTAGAATAAAACATCACATGATACCATTTTTTATAACATGCATCCAAGTTAGGTCATACAAGATAATAATAAAGAGGGTCACCTGTGGATGACCACAATACGTATATATATAAACATTCTGAAACAAAAGGAAGGAATAAAAGCAACTTCACCTGTTGTAGGAATCCATGGTCCTTGCCATCCATCCCATGCTAAAAGGTCTGACATGATAACTAAGTTCCATCTCCTGAGATCGATCCCTTACATGAATGTAAGATCATAAAGTCTATACACATCCCAAAGGGCCCATGAAAGGTGCAAGAATAATCTCAGTAGGCAACCACCAATGCGTTCCTAAATTATATCCATGATAAAGCAGGTGTGCTATGATATAAAAAAACAACACATGCACAATATATAATATAACCTACTTCCCTTTTTCTCAACATCCACAAGGAATAAATCACCTCATTTGACCATCGTCAGTATAAATATAGTGGAGATAATCCTTAGAATAACCCTAAGGCATCCCTTGATGAAAATCAATCCAAGTGAACCCTAGGGTTCCACCTCGAATAGAATCACCTGGAACCTCATGAAATCTGACACCTCATGTCTAAAACAATAACTGACATCCCAAAGGCACACCCAAACAAGTATCTGATCCCTCAGAACTCAGCTCATAGAATCCCTGTCAGCTCAAAGCCTGATGTCCAAGGCATAAAGATGTATGTACTCCAAATAATAGAACCATAAAATCACCATCCGACATCCCAAGGAATGATGATATCCATCCTACCATATAATCTTGGCCCAGCCTCAATATATGGTGAGCCTCATCCCCCAACCGATAGTCTCAACATTTTCAACTTATGGATCTTCACCATCCATGTGGATTTCTATGGTAAGCACTTATAAATACACTAATGGTCAACACCATCATAATACACATATAATGAAGGTCTCCACCCACATGAGTGGTCAACACCACCTCATCATCTAAGTCTTATCTATGTGCACACAACTCCAATGGCATGTCATCCAATCATGGTGAGATAAAATCACCAACCAAGTACCTAAGCCACATCATCCTGACACCTCATGCCCGTGTGACCGCGTCACTCAATCTGATGGTGAACACCATCCAATATCACATATTCCTTTACTATAACCTTATGTACACATCACCTCAGTCTGATGTCCATGTATCACAACCTATGATCAACATCAATCATAGAAATCAAGCCTCACCCAAACCGATGAACAATGTCACCTCATCCAAATGGTCAACACCATCTCAATCCTTAGGCCTAGCCCATTATGTTCCCACATAACCATTGAAAATAATAAAAAACTTTTTTAATTTAAATAAATAAACACCATGAACTAATCTTCCCAAGGTCTGAATCCTCTCACCAGATCATACCATTTGTATTCTAGTACAAGCATTCCCATAGGAATCCCATATGATCAATTAATTAATTAAAGGAAAACAATTAAATTTATAGGGTCTCTCTTGGAAAATCCAATGATTCGCTCAAGAACGAACCCCCCCAAAAAATATAAATCAAATAGAAATATAGGAACCACCTACCCCATGTTGGTTGATGCTTACTTGTCTGATATCTGCCTCTAACTCAAGCCAATTTGGAGGAAATTAGTGTTTTAGATGACTGCCCTAAAAATAGGGTAAAATGGATCACATAGATTTAGCACAATGTATGGAGAGATCGAGGAAGAAAATAGATAAAAGGACTTAATCCCTTACCGATACACATAAATGCTATAGATGGATTGATAATTAGAGCTCAGACGGAGAGAAAAGCTCAAATTATTCAAAGAGATAGAAATTGGGAGTGCTCCCTGCTACGCACATGGGTGGAGAATAAAATAAGAGGAAGAAACTAAAAATGAGGCAGGGAAATTTTGTCTATTTATCCATTTTAAATTACCCGCACGGTTTGGACACACAAATTTTCTAACCGTGCTCTAACTATGTGTAACCCACTACCTAGGTACTATACTATGTACGGTTGGCCCGCATGGTTTGCCAAACCATGTGTCATCTATGCATGAACCTCTATTAAAAACTACAGAATTCCCCACATGACTATGCACCCCTCCCACATGGTTTGTAAAACTTTTTCTAGTGAAGAAGGAGGGCCCCACATTTTCTCCAAACCGTTCACCTTAGTCTACATACCCGAAAAAGTTGGGTTTTCGATCTCCAACACCCCTAAAACCCACTTGAAACCCCAAGTCACTTGCTGATAAATACAACCCCTTTAAATAAAATTCATTGGGTTAAATAAACTCTCATAATTAAGTTATAAATATCAAGAAAGTAGTTGGTTTGATCACCAAACTCAAAAAATTCAAACGGGTTGAGGATTTCGACCCACTCCAAAATCCCAAGACATTATACGTGTATTGTGTCTGGTGGTTATGATCTAGATCAATATAATAGGAGGTTATTGAGTTTCATGGCCAAGGATTGTGAGATGGGTTTTTTTGAGAAGTTACTCACTGGATTTGGAGTAGGTTTTGTGTTTGGGTTACACAAGAGCATGCAATGGTTAAACGTTAATGGGATCTTGGATTCATGAGAACCTATGAAGAGCTATTTCATTTTGATGTTGGATCATAAATTACAGGAGTTTATTTCCATGAGACATGATTTGAGTAGGAATCTATGAGTAAGCTGAGAAACGAATTGGGTGCGATAAGAGGCTTATGGGCATGGTGACCTGAGGCCCTCGTGATAGAACTCTGATGTTCCAAGGATGTTTGAGTTTATGATGGTATTAATTGACAACATATTAATGTATTATTATATTAGATATGACCATGACCAATATCTTTACATTGTCTAGAGTATTCTAAGGGAGCATCAACTATATGCCAAGCTATCAAAAATTCACTTGGTTTAATAAAGGGCCTCTAGGGAGGTAGTGCTCCTAGAGCAGTGTATGTGAAATTGTATGATGAGAGTGAACCATAAGAAATCTATGAGTGTGGTCTTTGTGATGGGATATATGTTGGAAAATACCATGGAGTCCATTTTCGGATGTTGGGAACATGTGATAGTTGATGTTTAATTTTTTTGTTCGGGTTAGAGCGAGATAGTCATTTCTTGTTCTAAGGTTCAACAGTGATGGGGGTATGGTCCATGATTATAGTTTTTAGTTATGAGGTGAAAGTAAGTATAATCATATGGTGGGTAGTATTAGACTAGTCATGAAAATGTGATCCTTGTGTAGGTAGGGTTGATGGTGCAATGGGAATCACATTGAACAGGTTGTTGGACTACTATGGATTTGTTTAGAGAGGTGTTTCTGATGGTGGGAAGTTTTGTGGATCAAAATAGGTCATTGTAGGTTGAGTTATATATTGGGGAGAACCATGAGATTGGTAATGAGTTTTAGATGATTTTGTGACTTATTGGGATGGACATGTGTAGTTAGGAACTATCCTAGTGGTTTGTTTATGTTGGTAAGTGTTGGATTGGCCTTTGATGGGTTGTATGCCTTATCTTTGGAGTTATGGAGAGAAACTCAGTTGGAATCTATGAGTAAACCACAATGATTTAATCATGATTTGATGAATAAGGTGGTTCTATATTTGTGGTTGAAAGATAACCAAGTCTTTTCAAGGATGAGAAGGTTTATGGCAGGGAGGTTGCAATGTCCTATGTTTTATATGTTTTGAAATATTGAGAAGAAATTTGAATTTTTTCCTTCTAATGTTCTTGAGGGGTAAAATGTTCATTTTAACCTAGTATGTGATCTTGGATAAATTTTATAACCACTTCTATGGTCCCAAAATAGAGTTTTTACCCTAGGAAATGAGTTTGGTGGAAATATGAGATGTTTGAGTTTTGATCGAATATTTATTATTTGATTAATTAAATATTAAATTATTTTCATAGGTTTAGGTGGTGATATATTTTGAATAGAGAGTCATATTGATATTATGATTCCAAATTTAATTCCAAAATGGTTTATTTTCTTAGGCGAGGTATAAACCCGATTTGGGTTCAGAGACTTGAGACATGTGTTTTAAATGAGTTTTAATTAATTAATTAAAACACTCCCGCATTTTGGGTTTCCTACACATGATAGGAGGGGGAGGGAACCTTCCTTGTGTGTGACAACCTAACCAGGAGGTGGAGGATAAGGATATGATATTGTACTTTTTCCATGGGATAGATCAGGACTAGATTAATGTGCAATTGCTTTTGAGAGTAGATTTGGACCCGGAACTTTGGCATTTATGCCATGAGGTAGGCTAGTTTTTAATTTTTATGATACGATTCCCATAGATTCATTTTTTAAGGTTTAAATCCCTATTATGATTTATAAGGACCCCATGAGGGTTGATATGTGCTTAATGGTTTGATTTTATCATATAATATATTTATTATATTATAAGTAAGTGATAAAAATATAAATTATATTTATAAATTAGTAAGTTAGTCATAAGATGTTGTTTATGACTTATGTAGTGGGTAATAAATATTCTGGGGGATCAGGGATCCAATTTTGGGTATTTTTATACCTCACTATATAAAGGAGGATAGGATATCACATGGAATTATATTCACTACTTAATTTATAAGAGACTCTTCCTCCTATCTCTTGCTTCCTAGAGAGATAATCTCTCATTCCAAAGAATCGATCAAAGAACACCTTTTCAGATCGATGGAATGAAGCGATGGTGATTGTCGGGACATCAAAGGCGTTGTTGAATCTCTGCACTGGCACCCAAAATTTGATGATCAATGATCATGTATAGTTTTAGAGTGCATGTGGATGATCTAGAAGTATTTGAACTCAGATTCTTCTAGCAATGATCACCGGTGATGAGTGGATGTTGAGTATGGCTTCAAATCGAACCAGATATTTTTTTGGTTTAAAATTTGTTCTTAAAATTTCACATAAGATTTATTTTTCTTCAGTACTGGGATGTTCCTTTCTGGAGAATATTTAGCTACATCAATCACCAATTATTTATTTTATTAAAATACCCAACCCATAACCTTTTTCTATGCAGTCCTAGTACACAGATTCCTTTAAAGGTAAACATCAGGGACCTTTACTCAACAACTACCTTTGTACACATGGGTCAATTGCCAATGAAACTTATATAAAACCCTTGAATAAGGGTACTGTATTCATGAAACTAATTTTCATAAAGGTAATAATGATTTTACTCTTACACATACCTTCTGTATAATGGTATTGTGTAAGGGTAAATCATATTTACCTTTACATAGAACTACTGCATAAGGGTACTAATTTTACACAAACCATTTACGTAAAGGTAATATTAAGGTTACCCTTACACATTAATTTTTCACAAGGGTACAAAATTTACATAACTGACCTGTATAAGGGTAAATCAAACTTACCTTTACATATCTCACATAAGGGCCTTAAAACTTCTCCAGTTTTACAAAAATCATGTTCTTCATTTTTCTTTGAAAACCAGTAGTTCAAACACATTTAAATCTAGAAGAAACTTCATATAATACCACTGATAGATTTTTTATGACTATATAGTGAATATATATAGTATAAGACAAACCAAAAAACATGTAAATATATCTTAAAGAAACCAATGCATAAATAAAACAAAAATAGAGTACCTGGTCTTCAAAAGTAGCCGCAACTATTTTCTTCTCTTTGGAAGAGAATGCTTGAGGGAGACCATGAGGAGTAGTGAATAAAATCACCCTTACTCTAAGGGAGTAAAATATCCAAAGTATCCACAAAAACCTTTTTATGATACCCTGTATCTAAATGGGTTCTATAACTTTCTCAAAAGAAAAACATATTTTCAGGAGAAAGAGAGTTTAACAGAGCCTCATACACATCACACACCACACACACCCAAAAAGAGGATATCATCCTATTATATAGCTAAATCACAAGGATCATCAAATAAATCATATGAATTTATGCTAGTTGGGATATAATTCATTGAATTGTTTCAAGGAATTAATTAAAATACTTTAATCCAATCATAAATGGATTATAAATGATGAAACCATTCAGGAGAAAATAAATAATATATATATGTATGTATATATTATATCCCTGAATAAAATACATTTATTAAATGTAAAATAAATAAATATATATATATAATATCATATATTATATATATATGTATCATTCATCATATGCAAGTATACATTCATCTCATGCATGTACATTTTAGTTCACATCCAACAGTTTTATGACACAATGAACATTTTTTCATAATTTCATCTCACTCCATTATAAACATATCATATTTTATATTTCTATTAATAACTTATGGAATAGAAAAATTGTAAAATACTGAGTTTGGATTCTCCATAAGGGTTAAAACACATGATATATCAATCTAATCAACATAGGTTATCATAAAAGAAATAAGCATAAAGCGAACATAAGGTCATGAGAACATAATTATAAAATTTTACCTAAATAAACTAGAACCATATAACATTAAATGAATCATGAAATAAGTTTTTAACATAAAATATTAATGTATATCATACATAAGTATATTAAACCACAACTTATGTTAGGATTAACCACCAATAAATTCATATCACAGTGGACTAACACCAGTAGAAAAAAACAGATTTCATGTCAATATTTTCATATCGGTTATTAATATAATCTATGTGAAAATATTTAAGTTTTAACATCAATTAAAAATATAATCACTGTTAAAAACATTTTAAAAAATTAAAACAATTGCGGATTTTTAATCTCCTCATTATTTCAACTCCCAATATTACAAAACCCTAAGTTTTATTGGTCACAAATTCCCCCACTCTTATTTATTTGTATGTGATGCTCATCATTTTATAGTGTTTAATAAAACAACTGATTCCACTTGTATATTTCTTATTCCACAACCATCAACTATATTTTTACAACCCTCAATTCATTCTGTGTCTCTCCTTTGAGTTCCACTATCATCTCCATTGATCTTGTTTTTCAACCATGCTCCCACTTAATTGTATACAATCTAAAGTTCATCTAATACTATTTCCCCTATATTAATTAATAATATACTTCCCACATATACATTTTTAGTGATTTATAATTTTATTTTCTTTTTTATAATATTTATTACTTATTTTTTAGTTTTAAATTTTATTCATTTATTTATTGTTGACTGGAGTAAAATTTAATTTCATGAAATATAAAGTTCATCTATTGTTGTTTTTACTTTTTCTATCATTGATATAATTCATGCATCTAAATTTTTTATGAGTTTAATTTTTTTTTAAATAATTATTAAATGTTTATGGTTTTTAAATTGTATTCATTTATTTATTGTTAACAAATTTGTTACATTTATTTATCTATTGTATTAAGGTTTATATTTTATAATTATTTGTTTTGGTAAAATGTATATGAATAAATGGTTAGTTTATCATTTTCTTTGATTATATGTTCATGAATAAATGGCCAGTTCATTTATTATTTTGTATTCATTTATTTATTGTATTAATGTTTATATTTTCTAATTGTCTGTTTTGATTAAATATTTAGGAATAAATGGTTGGTTGATTATTTGTTTTGATTATATATTCATGTATTTTATTTATATATTCATATATATAATTTTAATATATATGTTTTTAATTTATATATGTTCATATATTTATGTGTTTATATATTTATATATTTTAAATTTATCTATTTATATATATGTCTAAATGTTTGTTTGCTTTAATATATTCATAGATTGTATTGTGGTTTTAGGTATTTAATGGACCATAATTGGATAAATTCACAAATAAACAATAGTGATTATGAGAAATAAGTTAATGATTTATTAGAATTTGTTGATATAGATCTTTAAAATAGAGACATGCTTTTCTATCCATGTGTGAAGTGTTTAGATATGAGAAAATTAGGGTCTAGAGAAATCAACGGCCATCTAATTTTCAATGGTTTTCATTATAGTTATACATACTTAATTTGACATGGTGAAATAACAAATAATTCAAGATCTAACATTAATAAAGATATTTAGTATGAGATGTAGGGTTATCTTGATGAATTACTTCATGATATAAGCATTGAAACCATTGAAAAATAGAAAATGTTGAATGATTAAATGAAGATGCTGAAAAACACTATCCTCTTATTGTACTAAATTTACAATGTTGATAAAAATGAAAATATTGATTCACTTAAAATAAATAAATAGTCGAAGTGACAAAAGTTTCACTGAATTACTTGAACTTATAAAAGAGTTACTTTTAGAAGAAAATGAGCTCTAAAATTCAAATTATGATGAAAAAAGAATATTATGTCTAATTAGACCAGGTATAAGAAAATTCATGCTTTACCCAATGATTCTGTGATGTATAGGAAGGATTATGAAAGTTTATCATAATGTCTTAAACATGAGACATAATGATATAAATTGTATGGTAGATACAACTGTGATCGTCACACCCTAACCTTTTATTTTCGTATTATTTTATTTATTGATTTATTTTTAACCTCATTGTTGAGTTTTTGTTCATATTTTCTTGATTCTTTAAATTTATGAAGCTACAATGTAGGGTGTAAAATTAATAATAACCATGTGGCATGCCCTTGAAAAACCTATAATTAATTATAGAGGCGATTCACATGGTTAGCACATGATTTTTCCAATCATACAGCCAAACCACATGACACTCCTTTTCTTGTTCGGTATGGAGTGCACAATTGGTGCATGGTTTGGTAAATTATGCGTCTCACCCAGTTCTTTAAAAATTTGAATACCTAGACTACCCTCATATGAAATAAGACCCTAAAGGAGCCTCCTCCCCTACCACTCATTTGAAACACACCAGGGAGATCTAAGAGTGGTCCTCCTATGCTTACCCTTTAATTTTGAGCTCCATTGTTCGATTTCAAGTATATTATTCAAAGTAATACCTTCATTTATATTATCCATCCCCATATTACCTGTTTCAAATTATTATCTTTGTAACGTCCCAACCTAAATCACCTCTAAGATGGTGGCCAGACCGGTGCATCACATAACCTCAAGCGCATCTCCTCGAACACTAGAGGCTGCTGAATAGCAGCGATGGCCCTTTTTGTGTATGTGGGGGAGACTATGCCCTCATAGGTAACAAATAATATAACAACAGAAGTAAACAACAACAAATAATAAGTAGCGAAAGAATGTGAATAAATAAACTACAGTAGAAGCAATGTAAACAATCCAACTGAATAATAAAAACCAAGTGCGTAAACTCACAAAAGAGTGTCATGCCATGATATGTGTCTAAACTAAAAGTACGGAAAACAGAACTCAAACACATAGTCAACTAAAAGAAAAACAAACAAACAATAATTTCATTATAAGAAAGGCCCGGTTCTTTGCCCCAGTCTCCATCCTAAGCAGTAATGAACAGTCAAGCATCAGAAGAATCACGCTTCTCCTTGTCAATACCTGCGAGCATGTTATCTAATCGGGTGTCGACGATGCCTGAGAAATGTGTGAGATAAAATCCCAGTAGGCCGGCAGCCACGGTGTCTAAACCTTTCTATTTCGTGAAAAAATAAAAATGCAGAGTGCCATTACATAACCATTTCAAATAAATTAATTGTAGTGCAATAAAATAAATAAGTTGGCTCGGGTCCCAAACGACACCCGTGCCTGGTCACCTGCTTCATCTTAAGCTGGTGGTCTGAAAGGGTACCTGTCAGTAGAAATACACGAACACACACACACACACACAACTCAGAAAGCAAGGTAAAACCAGGAAAAAGTATACCCCAAGCTTGTGATTTAACTTGGGGTTAAAGTCCAGTGTCAACCAGGCACACTTCCACATATCAGGGGAAATATCTCAATTCTCAATAGACTCAATTAGCAATAACATAAAACTTAAGTGCATCATTATTTAAGGTTCAAGTTGAGAGTTGGAGTCTGAGCCTGTCCTGAAGGTATCACTATGGAACATCTGTCAATTTATCCAATGCCATCGATCCCATCCAATGTAATCTTTTGAAAGACCATGTATCGAACGAGGCATGGATTTACCCTGATTCTATCTCGATATCACAAAAAGGGGTCGAGTGTCATCCGAGGCTGGCTTAACCACATTGCCAATAATTCTGTCTTGATGGGACCTTTTGGAACTGGTATCACTCAAAAGTATTAGAAAGTCCAGGGAAGTCTCAGTCCGACAAAGACAACGACACCGCCCCTGGCACATAGAGGTAACCCATAAGGAATGGAGGATCTAAGCATGAACCTTAATATAGGACCTGCCTCCTTTACCCACCCTGAATTTAACTAAAGTTTTCATAGTAGCAGATATGACATTATCAGTATGTAAAGTCGTAGCTTGAAAACTAACTAGATACACCCGTGCATCCGAAGACATAAATTTAACAGTACAACACAAAAATTTGCAAGGCAATATACATATCATATCAACCTTAGCGGATAATGCATATTTAAATAATAAACAGTTCATCAAAACAAGTTCAAATGATCCAGCAATTGAAGTTCATATTCAAGAAACTATTTATTTAATTTAATTATAATAAAAAGTTGCTTCGAAACACATGCAATTAATCAAACAATAAACTAGGATAATGACAGAATAAACCGATCATGTCGGCATGCCCAAAGGGGTATCCAACTTTGTTGAAATAATTCAAATAGTTATTCATTTAATTTAAAAACAATAAAAAGGGACTGCGCAATACCCGCAACTAATTAAATTAATAACCCGACTAACAGAAAAATACGCCGACTATGTCAACATAACCAAAGGGGTGTCCAATCTTGTTGCAACCATTAAAACAAATTAATTTAAGATGATTAAGGCTACAAAAATTAAATAGAACCATTAAAGTAATTAAAATGGGTAAAATTGCACAAAGCCGGTAGGCACCGACTAATGGCACAATGATGTGTTTTTTATAAATTGAAATGAAACAGAGGGAAAGAGATTAGATACCCTAACTTGTAGTCATATATGACTCTAATATTCATATTAGGCTTTGATTTGACCTAAAACAGATGAAAACAAATGATTTTAGAAAAACCCCAAAATAGGGTAAGAATATTACGCGAAAAACTGTGCGTAGAATACTTAACGAAATCGAATGATTTCACTTGAAAAACGTTGTACTTTCCCTAAGGTTTACTGTGCACCTGAAGACAATGGAATTAGATGTCAGACGGAGGATAAATGACCTTCCAAAGGGGATTTTGTTTGGTGCGACGGGAATGAGGGGTGCGACGTAATGAGTGGGAGAGGGAGAGAGGAGAGGAAAAAAAGAAAAGAGAGAAAAGAAAGAAAAAGAAAATAAAAGAAAAATAAGAGAAAAATAAAAGTTAAGGAAAAAAAGAAATAAAATAAAAAAATCAAATAAAACAAAATAATGGAAAAGAAAATAATAAAAATAATTAAAAACAGAAATCCCTCATTTTAATTTTTTTCATTTTTTTCCTGTAACCCCCTCTTTATTTTATTTCAGAATTTAATTTTTATGCTTTCTTGATTTCTTTTAAATCTTATTTAAATATTTTATTACTCTTTTCCAATCCTTAATTAATTATTTAAAACTCAAACACAATGCCAAAGTGCGACGTGACATTTTTCATGAAACGTTTGTAATTATTTAAATTAAATAAAAAGCTACTTGGGACTGACAGTGAGGTGCGCTGGTGCACACCCAAAGTCGCTTAATTAATTAGACTACAATGAAGTAAAAATGGTCCGTACCTGATTAAGGTTGGAATATTACAAGCTCCCCTCTTTAAGACAACTCGTCCTCGAGTTTCCCTTCCGAGGGTAGTGGAACGTTTCCAGAGAAGAGTTCTGGCCACTGCGCACGTACATATGTCTCTTGCTCCCATGTATCATCCTAAACATGTCTGTGTTGCCACAAAAACCGGACCAGTGGGACTGACTTTCCTTGAAGGACTTTCATGCTACGGTTGATGATAGAGATCAGATGCTCCAAAAAGGATGCATCCGCGTCAAGATCGATATTGTCAAGGTCAAAATAATGAGATGGGTCTGGATGATATTGTCGAAGATGAGATACATGGAAAACATCGTGCATAGAACGGTACCTCTGTGGTAGCAGTAAATGATAGGCTACCGGCCCAACTCTCTCCACTATCTCAAATGACCCGATGTATCTCGGTGATAACTTCCCCTATCTCCTGATCCATCTGTGACCCAACCTTGGAGAAACATGCAGAAAGACTCGATGTCCGAACTCAAACTCCAGATTTCTGTGGTGACGATCAGTATAAGAATTTTTCTTGGACTGAGCTGTAGTCATACACTTCTGAATCAGCTGAACTTTCTCAGAAGTCTCTTGAACGAGATAAGGACCCAACAGAGCTGCCTCACCTACTTCGAGCCAGCATAAAGGAAAACGACACAATCTACCATAGAGAGTCTCATACGGAGCCATTTAGATTGTCGCATGGAAGCTGTTATTATAGGTAAACTAAAAAAGAGGTAAATTCTTCTCCTAAGAACCTCCAAAATCAAGGACACATGCCTGTAACATATCCTCTAACACTCGTATAGTTCTCTCAGACTGCCCATCGGTCTGAGGGTGATATGCCATACTCAGAAGTACCTGTGAGCCCAGTGCCTTTTGCAATCATTTCCAGAACCATGAAGTAAAGCAGACATTCCTATCTATGAAAAAAGAATGAGGTACACCATGAAGTTGCACAATTTCTCGGATATACATCCTTCCCAACTCATCAATCGTAAAGGTCTCTCGGATAGGCAAGAAGTGCACAACCTTGGTCAACCTATCGACAACCACCCATACTGCATCGCTGCCTCAAGGAGATATTGGAAATCCTGTAAAGAAATCCATGGTGATGTCATTCCTTTTCCATTTAGGAATGGATAGAGGCTGTAGGAGTCTAGTAGGTCACTGGTGCTCTGCCTTCACCTGTTGGCAGGTGGAGCACCGGGTGATGAAACCTGCTATCTTCTTTTTCATACTAGGCCACCAATACTATCGACAAATGTCTCTATACATCTTGGTTATCCCAGGATGAACTACCCAAACAGAGGTGTGATATTCCTTCATCATCTCTTCTCATATACCTAAAGGTACCCATACACGGTCACAGTAAAGGAGAGTTTCACTACCATCAATAACCCAACCAGGAGGTGGGTTCTCTAATGTAACACTTTCCCTCAAAATGATACCCTTAGGGTAAATCAACTATTGCCTGTGGAATTTCTCTAGAAGAGAGGATGTCACTATAAGAGCTGATAGAACCGGTTATCTAATCTGCTCCTGAACCTCCAGATGCATCTTTGAAAACAAATCCATCATCTGCCACTCACTGTTGTCTACCTGCATGGCCTGAGTCTGTGTCTTGTGGCTTAAAGTGTTTTCCATAGCA
Organism: Viscum album; assembly: GCA_963277665.1. Taxonomy (NCBI): domain Eukaryota; kingdom Viridiplantae; phylum Streptophyta; class Magnoliopsida; order Santalales; family Viscaceae; genus Viscum; species Viscum album. The sequence continues at coordinate 685,017,907 of OY728119.1, read as the reverse complement.
TTACCCTTAGCAGGGGTATAAGCAAGATCAAAATCGAATGAATGTAAGTATTCAACCCACATGCATTGCCTTAAGTTCAAGTCTCATTGAGTGGAGATATATTTCAAACTTTTATGATCTATGTAAACAATGAATATCTCACCCAAAAAATAGTGTCTCCAACAATGTAGAGTATGAATCAAAACTACCAACCCAAGATCTTGTGTAGGATAGTTCCGCTCATGAGGTCTCAGCTGGGGAGATCCATAAGCCACGACTCAATCACCCTGCATCAAAAATGCACCCAGTCCAATTCTTGAAGAATTACAATAAACTGTATAGCTCTTACCAGGTTAAGGAATAATCAGGATCGGGGCTGAGGTCAGTCTTCCTTTCACCTCCTGAAAAGACTTTTCAAAAGATTATGACCAGATGAACTGTACACCTTTCTTAGTCAGGGCCGTAAGAGGCACTGTTAAGAGGGAGAAATCCTAGATGAATCACCTGTAATAGCCATCAAGTCCCAAGAAACTATGGATGTCAAAGAAACTCTTGGGATGCTCCCATGAAACAACAATGCTCACTTTTTCTAGGTCAACCGATACCCCTGCTTCAGATATAATATTACCCAATAAGTGCACTTTATCAATCTAGAAGTGGCATTTATTGAGCTTAGCGTATAACTAGTGCTCTCTCAGTGTACTTGGCACAATATTAAGATGGGTTGCATGGTCGTGTATAGAATGTGAATACACTAAGATGTTGTCCACAAAGACCACCACAAAGGAATCAAGATACAAATGAATAACCCGGTTCATTAGGGTCATGAAGACTGTCGGTGCATTCATGAGACCGAATGGAATAACCAGATACTCGTACAAGCTGTACCTGCTTTGGAATGCTGTATGTGGTATGTCATATGGTCTCACACACACCTGGTGATATCCCGACCATAGATCAATCTTGGAGAAAATAGTTGTTCCCCGGAGCTGGTCAAAGAGATAATCTATACGAGGAAATAGATATCGATTCTTTACCATGAGTTGGTTGAGTCGACGATAATCAACGGATAACCTTAGGGCACCATCTGCCTTCTTGGAAAAAAAGACAGGTGAACCCCACGATGATGTGATAGGTCTAATGAAACCCTTAACCTCAAGGTCTTCAAGCTGCTTTTTGAGTTCCTGTAGCTCTGTTGGTGCCATCCTATAGGGAGGAATAGACACTAGTTCTGCACCTAGAACGAGCTCGATAGTGAACTCCACATCTCTCATAGGAGTTAAGCCAGAGAAATCATCAGGGAAGACATCCCTGAAAAGATCCACCACTATAGGGACTTCAACTAGTTGCGTTCCCTGATCGCTCATGAAGAGACTTTCCAACTGAGCAGTCACTCTGCCCAACCCTGCATATTTAGACTTAGCTCGGTCTGCCTGCAGGTCCCATTCTCATTTGTGAAGATATGTGTTGCCCTCAGGGGATGTGAAAGAAACTAAACAGCGATAAAAATACACTTGGTCACAGTAATGAGAAATCCAATTCATACCAAGAATGGATTCAATGTCAGAAATATCGAGGATATAGAAATTACAAAGAAAATGGTACCCACATATCTTGAGGGGGCACTCTTGGCACTGGCTCATGCCCTATGTCCTGACCCCAAGCGGGGTGTTAAGAGACATGACGCCGCAAAGGTACTCAATTGAAAAACCAAGACTTTCAACAATAGCAACAGATATAAAGGAGTGAGATGATCCAGTATCAAAAAGAGAAGAAACTAAAGTAGATGATACTAGAATAATACCTCTAACTGTAGATGGCCTTTCAATCTACTCATCTGGTGCTGATTGCACTTCATATATGGGACCTGAGCCACGACCCTGATATGCTGCCTGGTTGGCCTGAGCAGGTCTACTATGTTGACACTGAAAGTCTAGAACTTGATTTTCTCGACCATGACCTCCACCATTATCTCAGCCTGATCGACCGGTGGAAAAAGAACTTCTAGACTAATGTAGAGTCATAGATCCCATACCCGACAGAGGTGCAGGAGTGGATCCTCTAACATTGGATGCTGAAGATAAGGAACCATAGAAACGTTGAAGGTGACTCATACTGCAGCAAGCTTGGCACTCCTTCGGATCTCTCGTGCACTGCGGCTTCTTGTGACCATCCCTACTACACTGATAACAAGTGATAGATATATTAAGACATGCTGTTTGGATAGGATTTCCCCCATGTGCACTTTCAAAACAGAATTTCCTGCTGCCAGAAGATCCATCACCTTGCCTCAAAACTGAACCGCCCTAGATCACTAGTTTATCTTCCCTGAAATTTCGCTATAAGATTAGAGCCTGGTTCACGATCTCCTTAACAGTGGTAAAATGGAAGACGTTCACCTGTGAGTGGATAGTATACTCAATCCCTTCCTCAAAACGCCTCGCAGTAGTCTACGCGTCGCTAGTCAGATATGGGAAACAACTCTGAAGTTCTGTGAAATGATTAGAATACTATAACACAGTCATAGAGCCCTGCTAAAAATGTAGGAAATCCCACACACAATCATCTCTCAGATTCTGCGGGAAAAAGTGATTGTAGAAGGCTGCTTGGAAATTGGCCCAAGCCATGTCACTGGCCTGATCAGCCTGAGAAACAATGTCCCACTAGTGTTTGGCGGTGTCACGAAGCATGTAGACTGCAAGCTTGAACCTTCACTCTGGAGGTGTCTCAAGGTGGTTGAATATAGACCATACAACTTCTATCCATGACTCTACAACACGAGGGCCGCCACTCCCCAAGAAGGTGGGAGGGTGTTTCTATAGAAAGTACCACGTAAGGTCTGCCATGGATGGGGTGGGTCTAGGGATATTCTAAACTAACTGCATAAACCTAAGGAGACTATCCCTGAACTGAGCATTAGGCCCCCTCAGAAGATCAATATGAGGTAGTTCCACAAGAGGCTCTACGAGAAGAATCACTGGTGGTTCAGGACCCACCATCTCTAGAATGCGCTCATTCTCACTCTCCTAAGGCACAACACGAAGATGTCGTGGCAGAATTTGTCTACACATCCAAACACACACCTTAGACAAGGAGTAAAGAAGGTGAGAAAAATAAGTAAGGTGAAAAAAGAGGTTAGGTACATAGCCTACCTCTGAGCACTAAACAACAGAAAACCCACCTTAAGAGATGGGTTTCAATATAAAAGAGACAACTAAAAAGGATTGCTAAACAAGTTCTACAATCCACTCCTCGGTTAAGTTAAGCTAACATATAACAAACTAACACAACCTTATATTTAATAAACCAAAAATTCAAAATTCTACCACTAGGTATAACAACACTCACATGAAACAGAAAAATTCATGCTGAAAGTAGATATGGCATAGCAATATGCATGTCATTTAAATCCTATAGTGCCTATCATGATGCATGGGATGTTTTTCCCTCGTATCATCAGGCTACAATGGTAAACCCATTATTTAAATAATACCAGCACAATAAAAATTCAATACAAGTGATTCACCCAAGGTGAAATCATATCAATAGTAACTGGCATAATCAATAACTGCAATCCCAACTTAGGAATTTGAGTTTTCCCCTGTACATGGGTTAGCTACTTCCAAGCATAGAGTACATCCCCAATCCCTATATCCTAGTCTTCTGTCTAACCCAAACAGTAAGGAAAAAGGAAAAACCACATCTAATACCACTTTGTAACGTCCTGACCCGGCTCAACTTTAAGATGGTGGCCGGACTGGTGCGTCACATAATCTCAAGTGAATCTCCCCGAACGTCAGAGGCTGCCGACTAGCAGCGAGGTCCCTTTTTGTGTCTGTGGGGGAGACTATACCCTCATAGGTAACATATAATATCACAGTGAAAGTAAACAACAACAAATAATAAGTTGTGGAAGAATGTGAATAAATAAACTACAACAGAAGAAATGTAAACAATCCAACTAAATAATAAAAACCAAGTGAAGAAACTCAAAAAAGAGTGTCATGCCATGATATGAGTCTAAACTGAAAGTATGAAAAAAAAACTCAAACACATAGTCAACTAAAATAAAATAAACAAGAAACAACAACATCGCGAGCAAGGCCCGACCCTCTGCCCTAAGCAGTAATAAACAGTCAAGCATCAGAAGCAGCACGATTCCACTTGTCAATACCTATGAGCATGTAATTTACTTGGGTATCGACGATGCCCGAGAGAGGTGTGAGATAAAATCCCAGTAGGCCGGTACCCACAGTGTCTAAACCTTTACATTTTGTGAAAAAATAAAAATGTAGTGTGCCATTACATAACCATTTAAAATAAATTAATTATAGTGCAATGAAATAAATAAGTCGGACCGGGTCCCAAACGACACCCTAGCCTGGTCAACTGCTTCAGTCTAAGCTGTTAGTCTTAAAGGGTACCTGTCATCGAAAATGCACGAACACACACACACACATATATATATAACCCAGAAAGCAAGGTAAAACTAGGAAAAACTATACCTCAAGCTTGTGCTTTAACTTGGGGTTCAAGTCCATTGTCAACCAGGCACGCTTCCACATATTAGGGGAAATATATCAATTATCAATAGACTCAATTATAAATAACATAAACCTTGAGTGAATCATAATTTAAGGTTTAATTTGAGATTTTGAGTCTGAGCCCATCCTAATGGTATCGCTACAGAACATCCGTTAATTTATCCAATGCCACCGAGCCCGTCCAAGGAAATATTTCAAAAGACCAAGTATCACTCGAGGCATGGCTTTACCCTAAGTCCGTCCTGATCTCGCAAAAAGGGGTCGAGTGTCATCCGAGGATGGCTTAGCCACATTGCCAATGGATCCATCCCAATGGGCCCTTTTAGAACTGGTATCACTCAAAAGTATTAGAAAGTCCAAGGAAGTCTCGGTCCGGTAAAGCCAACAACACTGCCCCTCGGCACATAGAGGTAACCCATCAAGAACGAAGGATCTAAGAATGACCCTTAATATGAGACCCCACCTCATTTCCCTACCCTGAATTTAATTAAATTTTTCACAGCAGCAAATATGACATAATCAGCATGTAAAGTCACAGCTTGAAAACTAACCAGATACACCCATTCATCACAAGGCATAAATATAATAGTATAACACAACAAATTTAAAGGAAATATACATATCATATCAACCTCAACAGATAATGAATATTTAAATAATAAACAGTTCATAAAAACAAGTTCCAATGATCCAACAATTGAAGTTCATGTTTAAGAAACTATTTATTTAATTTAATTACAATAAAAAGTTGCTTCACAACACATGAAATTAATCAAAAAATAAACCCATATAATGACAGAATACACCGATCATGTCGTCACACCTAAAGGGGTGTCCAACTTTGTTGCAATAATTCAAACAAATATTCATTTAATTTAAAAACAATAAAAAAGGGGATGCGCAATACCTGCAGCTAATTAAATTAATAACTCGACTAATGAAAAAATACGCCGACTATGTCGGCACACCAAAAGGGGTGTCTGATCTTATTGTAACCATTAAAACAAATTAATTTAAGATTATTAAGGCTAAAACAATTAAACAGAACCATTAAAGTAATTAAAATGGGTAAAATTACACAAAGTCAGTAGACACCGACTAACGGCACAACAATGCATTTTTTATAAATCGCAACGAAATGGAGGGAAAGCGAGTAGTAACCCTACCTTGTAGTTTTAGATGACTCTATGATTCATGGTAGGCTTCAATTTGACCTAAAACAGATGAAAAAAAGGATTTTAGAGAAACCCCAAAATAGGTTAAGAATCTTCCGTGATGAATTGCGTGCAGAATACTCAATAGAATCGAACGATTCCACTTGTGCAACGTTAGCCTTTCCCTAAGGTTTACTGCACACCTAACAGTGAAGGAATCAAACGTCAGATAGAAGAAAAACGACCTTCCCAAGGGGTTTCTGGTTGGTACGATGGGAATGAGGGGTGCGACATGATGAGTGGGAGAGGGAGAGAGGAGAGGAAAAAAAGAGAAGAGAGAAAAAAAAAGAAAAAGAAAAGGAAAGAAAAATAAGAGAAAAATAAAAGATAAGGAAAAAAGGAAATAAAATAAAAAGATAAAATAAAACAAAAGAATGGAAAGGAAAATAATAAAAATAATTAAAAATAGGAATCCCCCATTTTAATTATTTTCATTTTTTTCCCACAACCCCCTCTTTATTTTATTTCAGAATTTATTTTCATCCTTTATTGCTTTATTTTAAATATTATTTAAATTTATTATTACTCTTTTCCAATCCTTAATTAACTATTTAAAACCCAAACACCACACCAAATCATGATGTGACATTTTTCATGAAACATCCACAATTATTTAAATTAAATAAAAAGAGTCCTGGGACCCGCAGCGAGGTGTGCAGGCACGCGCCCCGAGTCACTTATTTAATTAGACTGCAATAAAGTAAAAATGGTCCGTACCTGATTAAGTCCGGGACTTTACACTCTTACCTTGGCATCCTTGTTCACTAAAACCTAAGAAGGGGATCATAATTAATACCTTGTGGTTTGTGATGTTAGAGTGTGTAGATTTCTCTTTGGGTTCTTCTTCTTTTATATGTGTGGGTTTTGCATCTTTTGCACTCTGTTTGAGGTAAGTGTTTCCATGAATTTTCCTTTCCTAAGAAAACTAGTCATGCTTGGGATTTTTAAAATATGTTTCCCTAAAAAACTATTAATATTTATAAATATATGATTAGTTTATGGAGTGGATGACAAAATAATTAAACTCATGTTTTAGTTTTTATGGAAATGGGTCTATGCTGGGTGTTTGATAATTTTACAAAATGGGTTTCTTAAGATGTCTAGTTATTCAATTGATGTTTTTAACCTTGATATGTTTCTGTGGGTTTTGAATTATGGACTTGGGGGAATTTATTGACTTGAATTATTATTATTTATGGATTTTATGGCTTTTTTTGTGAAATTTTTGGTTTTTCACGAGTAAATTGGGTTTATGAGTTATCATTTGTTTTCCCTTAATAAATTATTAACTTTTATGCTACTTAAAATTTTTTTTCCTTATGTTGAAACTGATGGTTGAAAAATTTCTAATGTGTTTTTTGAAAAATAAAGTTGACAAAAGTGATTTTAGAACCAATTTGAGATATTCATAAATTGTGCATAAAAAGTAGTGAAATTTCCCAGTGTACCAATTTTTTTGTTTGAAATTTCAAAGGAATACCGAATTTTATTTCATGAAAAATTAAGTATTTTCTTGCAGGAGTTTTTCTATGTGGATTATATAGAAAGTATGCAAAGTCTCATAGGTAAATCTCAATGTGAGGCTTCATAACAATCATAGTGAAGAAATTTGGATAAGTATTCTAGTTTTCATAGTGAGTAAAAGTTCTCATAACAAGTATATGGTCACAAAGAAAGTTTGTGAGGATACTATATCATTATTAGGATAAATCCAATGATTTAAATCATACCGTGAGGAATAAGCTTTATGAAAATCCATTAAGGAAATTCTATACTCGAAGGGGATTTCATGAAGGTATTAAATAATAATTTCGTAATTAATGGGATTTCTAGGTTTCTTTTCCTATATAAATACCCCTAATCACTTCATTAAATAGAGTTAAATTTAGGATGAAAGATCATCACTAGATAAATTTCATTGAGTTATAAAGGAGTTCATGAAGAATAAAGGAGTTCATGAAGAGAGGTCAGTTCATGAAGCACAATTAGTTTACAAAGTTGGTTTTGTTCATTAAGAGACTTTTTTTTCATGAAGAAGAAGTATCTCATGAAGCATCAGTATTTCGCATGGCATGAACAGTCCATGAAGGAGTATAATACATGGTGAACAGTGCTTGTGAAGTAAGTGTGCAGAGGGGAAACTTGAGAAGGAATTTAAAAGAATCAAAAGCTATAAAATAAAGTGAATTTAATTTCACAAACCAAAGTGGAGTATCAAATCACATTAATTTTAGTGTGAACTAATCTAGAGATGATACAAATCATCTGAAGAATATCTTGGAGGAGAAGTTCATTCACTTCAGTTGAGAGAGTAGTGTGTTCTCAAGTGTTCATGGTTGTAAACAATATGGGATAGTGAGTCTGATATGAAAATTGAAAAAATAGTGAGCTTGAGTGATTCTGGTACATAGGAACATTGCCTTTGTATACTCCTTGTATTAGCCTAGTTTGGTTGAACCAAGTAATATTTCCATGTATCTTTCATGATTTATTTTCAGTTTATATATTTCCATGAAAAGAAGACAGAAGAAGGTTTTGTTTAATGACAAAACAAGATCAAAGGGGAAAATTGATTTAATATGACATACCTTGATTCACCCCTCCCCTCACAGGGTATTTAACCTAGTGGGGCCAACATAAATGATTTTCCAAAGAAGGATTTTTTGATGGATTTCTAAAATGAAACCTTAAGGCATGTTTGACACTTTTAAAGTAATTTTCAAGTGACATTTATTTGTAAATGGTTTGAAAATGATGACTAGTTTAAAAAAAATCAAGTCATGGTTGGAATATTCTATACAAATTCTCCTTAAACATGGAACACCCATATGCAAAGCCCCATATTATTAAATTTTATACCAATTTGAGAGTGATGTAATTTATTGATACTTTTGGGTGTATCATAGTTAGGGGATTGGAATTGGAGGGTGTGAGAAGGTGGGATCATGTGGTGCACTTTTGATATATAATTATTAGATTTTATGTTGTGATATGGAAGTTAAATGATACCTCCCATCTTATTAATAACTTTATGGGGATCCTAGGTGCCTTAGTGACATATTGAGAGATGGTTTCTATGTAACGACCGAGAACTATATCAATGAAATTTCCCTTCTTACACTACTGAAAATTGGGCCTTTAATAACACTAGTAAAAGGGATTAATCATTTCTATAGAAGCGCTAATAATGTAAGCGATGTTAAAGGGTTAGCTTTAATAGTGCCACTAAAAAGCCTTGAGAAAGGCCCCCTTTAACAGTGTAAAAAAGTGATGATAAATGGGGCCTTTATCAGAACTTTTTTAGTGCTGATAAAGGGGGCCATTATCAATGCTTTTGTTAATGATGTTAAAGTCCTGTTCGGTTCGGCCTTCGATTCCCAACAGCTGTGGTAAATCCTACATGTTTTTATGCACCGTCCAATCTTCCGAGATCTAATCACAACCATTCCTCTTTTTTTAAACACTGCGTTGATCTGAACCATCTGATCTGTCATGATTTAATCTGAGCTATACATCCTTTTAAATCTCGCGGATTCACCTCGACCGTTGGATCAGGGTAAGATCCAATCCTGGTCGTCCGTTTGTTTTCCAGTTTTTCCCTTCCTGCACCATATTCTCCTTCTCCACATGCGCCACACCAGTAGGTTTTCTTCCTAATTTCTCTTTTTTTCCTCACCCATGACTCCTTCCATTTCCATTCGAGCCTCCTTACCCTCACTTTCCACAAAGACCGACTCCCCTGATCTTTTTATAAAATTAATAGGCCTCAGTTTTTCCATGAAAATATCATTAAAAATATATTATTTGTATTTTATAAATATATCACTTTTGTCACCTGAACCCTACGGGTTCTCCTTCCTCCAGTGCCTCCTTCAAGACCCTCTGAGCATTTACTAAGCCTCTCCTCCCCCTCAAACCAAGGTAAGGGATATGTTGTCTTGTTTTTTTTCTGTTTTGAGGGTATATACATATATATGTATACTCATAAAAATATATATATATAACCTTATGTTTTAGTTAAAATATTCCCTTATACCGATCCTAAGTCTTCTGGATTTTGAGTTTAAGAAGTATTATGAATATAAGTGTTTACATTATACATACAAAACTTATTTATGTACTTTTTATATAAATATTTATTCATATATATGTATATATGGTTAAGAGTGTGACCTACCGTTTTCCTTTTAATGGAAAGACCTTTGACCTACATGTTGATCTTAACCCCTTAACATGCAAGGGTGTGTATGATGTCGAGGTTCCATATGTGTATAAGTATATATAATTATGTATGGGAAAAAATTGTATATACGATTTTATAAGAAATGTATAAATGTATTTCATAAACAAACTTTTATAATGGAACAATTTTCATTTTACACACACTTGGTTAACTAATACTCCTAATGAGTTAAAAGTGTCAATTAATTTTGGTGTAAGAACCTTATGTATACTCGATTATACATAATGTATATTCAGATATGTTAATATATGTGTATACATGTAAACTTTGATCCTCAATTTTATTTAAAATTTTCCAAGGATTTATAAGAAATAATAAAACATGTTGTTTTTGAAATATGTTTTGTTTTTGTTTAAAAACACTACTTTTTATACCCTTGCATATAAACAAATTTACACAACACTATACACTAATTTTGGATATTCCAAATATTATACTTTTGATGCTTTTAGTAATTGTGGAGAGTTCATGAGTATAATATTTGGGGTTTACTACTCTTACATACATAATTATGAATCACTTATTTTCAAACATATACTAAATAGTGTTAGTTATGGTTGAATTTCATGATCTTTATGTTTAACATTATGTGTATCCTTGTGATATATTAAACATAAGCATACCAGTAAGGAAAGTTTGGGTGACTATGTGTTTAATACCCCATATGAAATATTTGGTTTATCTTTTTATTAATTAAGCACCCAATCCATGATGAAATTACAATAGGTATTTTATTAATAATATTTTAACATTTAGGGTTATCATTTTATGTGATAAATATTTTATTTCTTTTTGTGCATTAGTTGTCATCACATATTCCATAATCTACTTATCATACTCACCATTCAATTACATAGCCATGCATTTGATAGTTTTGTAATTAATACTTATATGCCTGATTCACTATATATATGTAAATGATAATGAATCTGATTAAAACTATTATGACCTTTTATGGAATTATGAATTGAATTATTCAAGGTTGTATGAGATACTTTGAATAATATGAAATGAGAAATTAAATATTCAAAGTGGTATGGAACATTTTGAATATACAACCTTATTTGGCATATGAGGAATGTAATAGACTCGGTATAACAGGTTAGGGACCAGTTAATGAAATCCCCTAGATGCATCGATAGTTCTCAAGAGATAATCAGGTTATAGCACATGGCCATTGATATTTCAGGTCTTGACACAAGGTCTTGATAGGGTCTGATATTATACGTTCCCTCATTATGTCTATGATAATTAATTAACCTAGTGGATATTCAACTAGTAGAATATCCATGGTTAAGAGCCAGTACTTATGAGTATCAGAAGAAGTAAATGCTCATGGCATGACATTTATTTATACCTCAGTGATTTATTAGCCAGTGTATGTTTTACAGCAGTAAAGGATGAAATTGAAGTTATTACCTTTATGTGCAACTCTGATTATGTATTACTCTTAGTTATTAAATTGGTACTTGCATATTCATATGTCAAACTTATTTATAATTTCTTTTACTTTTAATTATCAATGAACATACTTATAATTGAATCATGATTCCTTAACTCTGTCATAATTCAATGAATTGTTCCCTTATGATTCTTAGACTAAATTCTATGTTGTGATGTATATGTTTCACTATTCCTTAAGAAAATGTTTTATAGAAAATTTTAAAAGAATGTTTTCAAAGGTTATATTGGTATATTATGTTATTTTAAAACCCCTTACTGGGAATTTGTATACTCACCCTAAATTTTTGAAATAAAATTTTCAGGTATTAGTTTTTAGCCGAAGAAGCATGTCAGAAGAAGCTGGATTTTCAGAACCTGAACCGAATCAATCCTTGGTATGGGACATGATGTGTAAAATATCAGTGCATGTTTTTTGTAAAATTTTACACATAATGTTTCAAGGCTCTGGATCTGGGTATTCTGGAGTCGGGTTGTTACAATTGGTATCAGAGGATTCAGTTTAGATAACTCCGAAAAACCAGAACTGAAAAAAAAATTACTCAAGCATTACTAAGTATGATGTTTTTTTAATTTTCAGATGGAAAACAAAAATACTAGTCTTTTGTCTATTCTTATTGAGGCCCTAGAAACCATAGTTTTCATATCCATCCATGAAAACTTTTTAAACTATGCACACATTCGTATGACATGTAAACACCTCTACGACATGTCAAAATCTCCCCATGTACTTCAAATCCACCGAGGAGCGGGTTTGGACTACCTATTTATGATTCAAACCCAATTTCCATACTATGAATGTCAGGGAAAGTACTTCAAGGGACTTTTTAGATGATTCACTGTAGTAGAAGGTATCCAGTCTCTCCTGGATTTCCCAGAAGTTGCAGCAGCGGGTGACCTTCGTGCAATATATATGTTCCAAATCTTGTCCTATGGCCATTATGGTCAAGTAATGAACTTTGGAAACCTTGAAATTGAAGCTTTTCATTCTATGTACAGACATCAAGTAAACAATGACGTCTCTTAGCTTTACACCCTTCATTTATCACTCTAGGGACACCATAAGTGTACCCATTAAATTGAACCAGACTGCTCGGGTTGAATTTGGTTCAGGGAGATCGATAGTTAGGAAATTGTTTTGGGGATTAATGTAACTGGGAAATGGGAAAACCATTAGTCCTGGATGTTGTGTACCGGTTTTTTTAGAAAATATTTTTTTTATTCTTTCTTATACCTTTTCAGTGTTTGTGTTTCACTGATTTAACTTTCATGATTTTTTTTATTTTTAGATGGAAGGACAAACCCATATCTTATCTCTTCCCGTCAAGGTACTAGAGGCCATTATGGTCAGAACCTGTACCGAAGAATACCTTCCCTTTTCAAACTTGCGAAGAACATGTAAACATCTTTACAAGGTATTTAATAGTCCAAACATTCTCTACTAATACCAAGGGAATGCCTATATCTATTACCACATAGCCATAGCTCAAATCGCTGAGTATAGATGAAGGGGAAAGTACCATGAAGGTCTTTTCCTATGCTTCACTATATCCCAAAACTTCACAACCAGGGTAAGGTTTCAAGAGGATGCCTTAAAGGGGAACCTTCACACAGCCTACATGCACCAAATCATGAGCTTCAGTTTGTATGAACACATCTACGACACTGATATTCTTATACAAGAGACGTTTTGACGAGTTCTTAGAGAGTTTTTCCATTCGGACATCTCTGAACTCTCTACCATTCGAGCCTCCCTCTGGAAGCTTGAGTGTACACTATATGACTTTAAACCTTACTATCTGAGGTTTTTTTAGGATAGGGAAGCATAATAATTGAACACCAATTTGGGTATTCAACTGGACACACCTGAGGATCCTCCACGATGGAGGATGTGGTGAAGAAAGTTAGAGAGTCACTTTTTAGAATGGTTGTATGAAATGAATTTCGAGGACACAATTCTTTGTAGGGGAATAATGTGACGCCCTAAAACTTATTTCTCATGTAATAATAATATTATGGTTTTATTTTATTAAATTTTCATGTTATTGGAACAAAAAATACAGATTAAACACAAAGACATTTTATTTAATTAAACACTAAAGTGTTTACATTATAACAAGACCAAAAAGAAAACATACTAACCAAAAATACCTACTAAAATCCCTATTAGAGCCACTGGGAGACCACTTAACACAATAAATTGACCCAGTAGGTAGTGAAGATCCTTAAGGTCAGTCATAACAAAAAACATTATGGCCAGAATCACAAAAATTGTACTAAGCATCAGTGGTATAACAAGCACCATTTTCACCAAGTTGTATTGAGTATGGAACACTATGAAATATAGTTTTATAAGGCCTTAATCATACCATTTATCCTTAGGTGACCATTGATTTATAATGGCTATAATTATAGACGTTAGTATTTTTGGTGGATTAATTAAAAATATCTAAGTATAATTTAGTTTTCCAAAATATTTAAGTTATGAATTGAAATTATAATATAACCTGTTATTATGAACTTTAAAAGGACAATGGTTTAATATTTTGAGCTACACTTAGTTTGATTTTAAAATGAGATGAGGATTTCAAACACATTTAAATATTTCAAATATCTTCTAATTTTTTTCATTCTTAATGATTAAACAAGGTTTTAACTAAACTATGTCTTTGATTTTTATAATACTAGTATAATTTTTTCATACAGATGTATTAAATTTCAATTTATAACTTTGTGTTTTAAAATTTTAGTGTTTATAAAAGCAAGAGAAATTTTGTTTTGAAAAACACCAATTAATGTGTAAGGAAACTTAGTATTACAGTTAACAAAAAAATATACCCACAAGGGCCAACCCTCTAGCCGATCCGAAGGAGGCAGCACACGCTAGGCAGCCGAGCCTTGCCTTCAGCCTCAACACATGCCAACCTGTGGGCTAGTGTGTGTGCAGGAACACATGCACGGGGATCAGAGCGCGCCACTGTGCGGGGTGGCACGATGGCGTGGGTGGGCGAAGGAGTGCGCCCGCAGAAGACCCGATATGGAGAGGTACTGGGGAGGGGGAGGGGGATTTCTGGGCATTAGCATGGTGCTTCAATCTTATAAGGAAGGCGAGGAGACCTCTTCATTTCGATGTGGGATAAGGATTTTAAGGCGAAACGAGATCTGGACCATTGGATCTTGTCAAACGTGATCGAAGCCATCCAGTTTGGTTCGGCCTTCGATTCCCAACAGCCATGGTAAATCCTCCCCATTTTTATACACCATCCGATCTAACGAGATCTAATCACAACCATTCCTCTTTTTTTAAACACCTTGTTGATCTGAAATATCCAATCTGTCGTGATCTAATCCAAGCCGTCCGTCCTTTTAAATATCGTGGAAGAACCCTAACCGTCAGATCAAGGAAAGATATAATCCTATTCGTCCGTCTATTTTCTAGTTTTTCCCTTCCCTCGGCATCCTGTCCTTCTCCACATGCATCTCACCAGTAGTTTTTCTTCCTAATTTTTCTTTTTTTCCACACCTATGACTTCTTCCATCACCATTTGAGCTTCCTTGCCCTCACTTTCCACAAAGACCGACTCCCTCAGTCTTTTTATAAACTGAATAGGCCTCAGTTTTTCCATGAAAATATCATTAAAAATATATTATTTATATTTTATAAATATATCACTTTTGTCACCTGAACCCTACGGGTTCTCCTTCCTCCAGCGCCTCCTTCAAGATCCTTCGAGCATTTCCCATGCCTCTCCTCCTCCTCAAACCATGGTAAGGGATATGTTGTCTTGTTTTTTTTTATTTTTAGGGTATATACATATATATATGTATACTCATAAAAATACATATATATAACCTTACAGTTTAGCTAAAATCTTCTCTTATGTCGATCCTAAGTCTTCTAGATTTTGAGTTCAAGAAGTATTATGAACACAACTATTTACATTATACATACAAAACTTATTTATGTACTTTGTATATAAGGTTTTATTTGTATATATGTATATACAGTTAAGAGTGTGACCTACCCTTTTTTGTCTAATGGAAAGACCTTTTCCCTACATGATGATCTTAACCCCTTAACATGCAAGGGTGTGTATGATGTCTAGGTTCCATATGTGTATAAGTATATATAATTATATATGAGAAAAAAATTATATATACAGTTTTATAAGAAATGTATAAATGTATTTCATAAACAAACTTTTATAATGGAACGATTTCATTTCATACACACTTGGTTAACTAATACTCCTAATGGGTTAAAAACATGCAAGTGTCAATTAATTTTGGTGTAATAACCTTATGTATACTCGATTATACATAATGTATATTTAGATATGTGAATATATGTGTATACATGTAAAATTTGATCCTAAATTTTATTTATAAATTTTCAAGGATTGGTAAGAAAGAATAAAACATGTTGTTTTAAAAATATGTTTAGTTTTTGTTTAAAAACACTATTTTTTATACCCTTGCATATAAACAGATTTACACAACACTATACCCTAATTCGGGACATTCCAAATATTATACATTTGATGCGTTTAGTAACTGTGGAGAGTTCTTGAGTATAATATTTGGGGTTTACTACTCTTACATTCATAATTATGAATCACTTATTTTCAAACATATACTAAATGGTGTTAGTTATGGTTGAATTTCATGATATTCATGTTTAACATTATGTGTACCCTTGTGATATGTTAAACATAAGCATACCAGTAAGAAAAGTTTGGGCGACTATGTGTTTAATACCCCATATGAAATATTTGGTTTATCTTTTTATTAATTAAGCACCCAATCCATAATGAAATTCCAATACGTATTTTATTAATAAGATTTTAGCATTCAGGGTTATCATTTTATGTGATAGATATTTTATTTATTTTTGTGCATCTGTTTTCATCACATATGCCATAATCTGCTTATCATATTCACCATTCATTGACATAGCCATGCAGTTGATAGTTTTTTAATTAATACTTATATGCCTGATTCATTATATATATGTAAATTATAATGAATTTAATTAAAACTATTATGGCCTTTTATGGAATTATGAATTGAATTATTCAAGGTGGTATGGGACACCTTGAATAATATGAAATGAGAAATTAAATATTCAAAGTGGTATGAGACATTTTGAATATATGAACCTATTTGGCATATGAGGAATGTAATAGACTTGGTATAATGGTTTGGGGTTCGGTTAATGAAAGCCCCTCAATGCAAAAATAGTTCTCATTAGAAAATCATGTCATGTTATGAGGCTGTTGACATTTCAGGTCTTGACACGAGATCTTGATAGTGTTTGATATTATATGTTCCCTCATAATGTCAATGATAATTAATTAACCAAGTGGATATTCGACTTGTAGAATATCCAAGGTTAAGAGCTAGTACTTATGAGTATCAGAAGAAGTAAATTCTTATGGAATGAAGTTTATTTAGCCCTCAGGGATTTATTAGCTAGTGTATGTTTCACAGTAGTAAAAGATGAAATTGAAGTTATTAAATTTATGTGAAACTCTGATTATTTATTACTCTTAGTTATTAAATTGGTACTTGCATATTTATATGTCAAACTTATTTAGAATGTATTTTACTTTTTATTCTGAATGAACATGCTTATAATTGAATCATGATTCCTTAACTCTGTCAGAATTCCATGAAATGTGACCTTATGATTATTAGACTAAATGCTATGTTGTGATGTATATGTTTTGATATTCCTTAAGAAAATGTTTTATGGGAAATTTTAAAATAATTTTTTCAAAGTTTATATTGGTATATTATGTTATTTTAAAACCCCTTACTAGGCATTCGTATTCTCACCCTATATTTTTGAAATAAAATTTTCATGTATCAATTTTTATCTGAAGAAGCATGTGAGAAGAGGCTGATTGCCCATAACTTGAACCGAATCAATCCTTTGTATGGGAAATGATGTGTAAAATATCAGTGCATGGTTTTTTTAAAAATTTACGCATCATGTTTCAAGTCACCGGCTCTGGGTATTCTAGAGTTGGGTTGTTACACTTCCCACACCCTTTATCAGAGTTTCTCCCACACCTTTATCATCACTATAGATAATCCCACCCCCAGTTCCCACCCCTATATCCAGAGAGTTTCAAACTTAAGACATCTTACTTCTACACCAACGCCTTTTCCACTACCCTATACTATTTTGTTTTACATTTTATGATATATCTATATATTTATTTATATTTAGTTATATTTTTATTTATTTATATATTATTATATATATGTTTATATATATATTTTTAAATAAATATTTGTTTATATATATATATTTTAAAATGGATATAAACTCTAAAAACCCTTAAAACACATAAAAATGTTAAGAAAATCTAAAAACCCTAAAACCCCTAAAAATCATGAAACAATTGTAACTTATGATTCGAGAGTCCATTTCAGCTTCACAACCAGTAAAATTGAAGCTAATGAAACAATATTCAACATGATATTTTGTACAATCCAAAAAAACAACCAGATCAGAAGTTATAGCCATTTTAATTTTATGAAATTGGGGCACCCTGTCTAAAAACTCAGTTTTGGAAGCCTTATGGGCCTTTTAGGGGATTTAAAAATAGTAAATAGCTCATGGAACTTAATACTAGAACCTATATGGCATAAAGATCATTACAATATTCTATTTGATATATGGTGGAGTCCAAATGGACACCCAGATCAAAATTTATGGCCGTTTGAAGTTTGAGTTTCATTTATGACTTTTTTTGAAACTATAATACATTTTATTCCTTTTATCATCACATGATTTAAATATCATTTGGTTTTATATCATTTCATAAGATTTTATTTTACTAGTTTTGGAGCTAAAATATACTCCCAGATTAAAATTTATGGTCATTTTAGGTTTTTAGGGTTTCTTAATGTTTTTATGGCTTTTGAGGGTTTCTAGAGTAATTATTTGTTTTCTGGTTTTTTTGGGGTTGTAGGGATTTTCTATATTTATAATAAATTTTCACTAAATATCTTATATATTATATGTAAATTTATATTTATAATTATCTACAACATATTGAAAAATTATATATTATATTTATACCAATTTAAATATATAAATATATTATTTATAATGTTTTTTTAAATATACACATTATCAGCACTTTTTGAGAAGCGTTGATAAATTAGTTTTTTATCAAATATTTTTTACTAGTATGATAAATGGGGGAAATTTATTACTGATTTTTTACAAGCACTGATAAAGGTCCCCCTTTAACAGCACTAGAAAAAGGACTATTAAATACCTCCTTTAAGAGAACCTTTTCTAGTCCTGATAAAGGGAGTTTTTAACAACTCTTTTAACTAGTGCTGTTAAAACCCTAGTTTTAGATAAAACCAATTTTTTATTAGTGTTATAATTATTTTTTATAGTATAAATCACATAAAACCACTTAGTGAACACAATAAAAACTTTATAATTGAAGAATGAATGAAATAAGAAGTATTTATAGAAATTAAGGAACCTAAACCAATGGAATAGTAACATGACCTTTGGAATAGTAATGTGAACATTAATAATAGTAACCCAACCAATAGAATAGTAAAATCACCTATGAAATTATAATTAGAATTTAGGCATCTTATAAATGAAAATATGATATATTTATATTATGGAATAAGTAAATACATGTTTTAAAAATTATAAATCAAGTATTGGTATTTTTGTGAAACATTAATGTTTATTTACAATTTTATAATTAATATAATGATTTAAAATAAAATTAATTTTCATAAAATATATTAATAAATTAATATTTTGTTTTATTATGATTATAATATAATTTTATAGGACCTTAATTAATTTTTGAAGTGTTATAAATCAGTTATAATTTTAAAATTGGTATTTTTCGAGTAATGATGATTTTATTTAAAATTAAATTTATGAAATTTTGAAAATTATTTTCATGAAATGGAGTCAATTTTTGAATTCTACACATTGAAAAATGGTTAGGGTGAATTTTTGGGATTTTTCTAAAATAGTTGAATTTTTAATGAATAGTGAAATATAGTAATTTACAGTGTATGATAAATACATGAATTACTGAGTTGTGGTTGATTTATGGATGATGTAAGAACTATTGGTTAGAACTCATATGTACTTGTTACTATATTTAGTCATAATAATCAACACTATTCATAGTATTGAGCCAAAATAATAAACAAATGAATAAAATTATAAAAAAATGCCCATCTCCTCCACTATAAATACCACCCCTCACCACCTATTCCCATCACACCTCAAAATATTTTAAGCTTGTAAAAATTATACCCAATCCTCATCCTAATTATCTCCCCCATGACCAGGAACCTTTGGTATTAATAAAAGGCCAAACTCAAGTTCCTCAAGGAGGTTCTCATGGAGAAGAATTCAAGAGGTAAAAACCTCTTTCTTTTTCTTTTAATTTATTTTCAAATTATTTTATTTTATTTTTATATACTCACCTACCCTTATACAAGTGACATGATAACTCTAGTATATTTTATATAATTGAATTTTATTTTGTTAATGGAACAACCCTTCATCATTTCTCCTCCTCTCCCCTTTAGTTCTAAAAATGAAAACATCGTCCGTGATGTGTTAATTTATCACATTAAAGGACAATTTTTTTTTTCAATTTGCATAACAACATTCAAGGTCGGTCATAAAACCATTTTTTATGGTCAAATATGATTATAATATATGTATTATATCTTATTTAATGTTCTAAAACTAGTATATATACATAATATTAATTAATAAATCAAAATTAGTTCGTGATGATAAAAATAATGCTCAAATAATCTAAACGGCTATCATTAAAGTTTTATCCAATGAATCATCACCCCATCTAGAAAAAATGGTATATAATATAATTTAATATAATTTAATTTCATTAAGAGAATATAATATCAATTTTGGATAGCTATTTCTATTTTACGTGATCTATCATACACATATACAAGTGAACCGATCATGAAAACCAAGGAAATGAACACTCACAAATGATTAAATTGAATCTCATAACTCATCAAAAAGGACATAAATGAACTTAATAAAATTATAATAAACCAAATATATTTTTAATAGGTTATGAAATAAATTATTAATGAATCTAGTTTCATTATCCAGGACATTAAGTATAAGTCCAAAACACTTTAAGACATAAGGTAAGAGATTCTATCTAAAGCTCTATTTTTTCCTTAAAGTTACACTTTATCTCTCTTTAACCCAATGTAATTGTTAATTATTTTTATTTTATATTCCTATTTTTTTTATGTATGTTCCAAAAATATATTCCTATCCTAATTATTATTTCTTTGATGCAGAAATACATGTTTTAGAAGGTTCACTTCTCAATTAGTTCTGATAAGCAAGCCTTATTAAAGGTAAATTCCAAATTTATTACCCATTTTCATGTACCATCCATAATAAATTTTAATAAAAAATTATTCTTCAAAAATATTTCATTTTATCTTGAAAATATATCTTGGTTCATTTCTGGTTTTATATAAAATATTTTTCCTTTTCCAAATACTCATTAATATTTGTCTTAAACCACACTAAAATGTTTCATTTATAATGCTTCATAAAAACTCTTTTTACATGAGTTCACTTAAGTTTGACATAACTTATCATGATCTATGGATATTTTTCCTGATGAATTTCCATGTCTGATTTAAATCCATTCTTTCATGGACACCATTATGATATTCCTTTTTGTTTTTCCTTATGACATGATTTTGATACCCAATTCTTTCCATTAGTAACCCCTATCATTGATTCTTCATGTGTCACACATCTTCATGATCACGTTTTGATGGGTGTGCTGAGATATAACTCTAATTAATTAGGTAATTTTTAGTCTCATGAGACATAATATTGTAACATAGAGTGAACCTGAATCCTTTATGTGACTGTGTCCTCCATGTGCAATAGTCTTGGAAGCTAGAATTGGTTCATGCTTCTTCATGTGCAATGGTCTTGGAAGTTACCCTTGACTCATGCTTATATCATATTTTAGATTGTTACGACATTCCTATGATACCATGATTAGATGATCCCATGTTATACATGTTATGATTTCTTATGTTTATTCATATTTTGTGCCTTTTTATTTCATCATGTTATCCCTTATAACCCATGTGCTATGATTTATTCACAGGCCTTTTCCCTTACTAGTATTTTTATCTAATCCATTTTTTCATTCCCAAGTTATCCTATGCAGATGTAAGGACTCAAAGAAAGTGTAGCACCCCAAAATTTTGTGAAATATTTTTTTTATTTTGTTCGAATGAATTAGTTTTCATTGATGTATTTTATTGCACTAAGTCAAATATTCCTTTCACATGGAATTTACTTGGCTTACGCTACACACAACATCGACTTGGCGTGCATTATACACAACATTGAGTTTATATGAAACATTATTTTATTATTATAATTATTTAAAGGAGATAATTATAACCTAGACATTAAAATTATTAATTTGAATATTAATAACTACAGTTAATATATTATTTATAATGGTTTTATAGAAATAAAACATATTGATAATGAAAGATATAACTTTTGGTAAAGTCCTTATATGTTTAAAAATACTATGAACTACACTTCATGTCCTTCTATAAAAAACAATAAAATTTATTTGGGACACATATTGAAATTGAATTTGATAAAATAAACTTCATTTTTTAATTTAGAATGCCAAAATTATCTTAGTATTAATATTTTGGATTTTTTTGAGAAACTTCATTTTTGAGTGAATAGTAAAAATTACTGCAATTTAGTTTAAAATAGTCTTTTCATTTAAATAATGATTAATGTTACATTATATTTTAAATTAGTTTTTAAAGTAAAAATATATCAATTATTAATATATTCATCCAATTTAGGTCATTGGATTCATTTTTTAGATTGAAATTAGATATAAAAACTTATTGAACTTTTGAACATTTTTACTTAAAAAACCCACTTTCTTGCCACGTCTACGGGATTAGCATTAATATCAATTTTTCCAATTCTGTGATTTGAATTTTGAATAAAGGACATAAAAGATTTTAATCAATATGATATTTATATTCTAATAGGATCAATTTTATTTTTGACCAAAAATATTAGTGAAAGTGATTAAAATCAATCACAACGATTAAAGTAAGATTAAGCTTAATTAGATAATAAACCATAATCTTAAGGACCAAAATGACCTGGAAACTTGTCCAAAATCCATTGGATGACAATAATTCGACCATATACCCTCTTGGTTCTAATTTTATGGGTTATTAGGATATTATTAAATGGAAGTTCCCTATATAAAATGTTAAGTAATGAAAAGACAAAAAAGAAGCTTTCCTTACCTTTAACATTTATAAAACTTTGAGATATGTTAAAAACATCATATTTTTGGTTATATATATACTTTTTAAATATAAATGAGTTATTTTTGTCATAATAATTTATTAATAATTTTTATATTTGATTTAGTTACTTAAAATGATTATGAAATGTCAATGTAGTGATTATTTAGTTAATAATTAACTAAAATAAAATGATATTATAAATATTAAAAGTGAAGTGAATTGATTGAATTATTATCTTTAATTATTTTTTAAGATTAATATATCATGTTACACATGTTTAAAATTAATATATTTTAATTCTAATATTATTTTTAAATTTTAAAATAAAAATTAATTAAATAATGTCAAAATTGACACTATTATTATTTTACAATAAATGATATTTTATTAAATGATTTAAAATTAATAAAATAATATATTATACCAGGTGATTTTTAAGGGTTAAAAAAAATTAAATATGTTCTATTAATGGAAAAATATATCATTTATAATTATCATATGGACCCATAGATTGTAAAAACATAGTTAGCACAGTCCAGGATTAAGTAGTGTTTTGTGCATCACATGCGCTTGTTTTAAAAATTAATTTCCAAAACACAAGTGATTATTATTTTATAAATTAGGTATAATATTTATAATTAAGTTTATATATATTATATAATAAATTACACTTTATTTTAGTCTTAATGGTTACATTACTTAGGTTAGAAAACAAGATGCTTTAATAAAAACCAAAATAATAAAATTAGGGAATATTAGAATTTAAAGAACCAAATTATTAAAATGAACATTTTTGTTGTGTAGTGTATATTTTTTTTCGAAAATAATTTCACATTAAACCATTATTTTTCCATTTTTTATGGATATTAGGTAAAGGATACCTCCCATTATTGAATGCCTTTTGGTATTTACAAGAGTGCCACTCCTCCTTCCCTATAAAAGGCCACCACCTCTCCCTCTTTTTCACACCTCTCAAACCATTTAGGTTCAGCCAAGATATACCCAATAAAATTACCAACATACATAACTTACTCATTGAAGCCTCCATTTTTTAATAAAGTCTTCCAAGGAATCCTTTTGAAACAAACTAGAAGGAGTTACACGATTAAAAGGTAACATCTTCTCTCAAGATCCTTTCTATTATTTTATTTCTCCACCCCCTCCAATATCTTTATTAAATTAGTGTATAAAAAACCCAGTATCATAAATATACTAGGATGTTTTTATTCTAAGGTTTATACCTACATTTACACACACCTCTATGTAATGGGTAACGAACATTCTGTTTATGTGTACGGTGAACTTCCTCCTCACAAAATGATGATTATTAAATTTTTCTTACCACTTATCATGGTGGAAATTATGATGGAAACTATGTTTATATATATTTTCTATTATATTTATTATATCTTTAATCTTATTTATTCATTTTACAATACATATCTTTTTAATTTATATGTGGTGTAAAAATGATAATTTCATTTGAGGAAGTGTGAACTACTGCCCCTCAAAGCGATGTGATTCATTTACGCACTACATGGAATGTATTAAGGATGGTTTTGGTGAAATTATATGATATATATAACTTTATAATAATAATTTAATGATATTATATATATATATATATAAATATATTTAATTTTATTTATTTCTTTCAATACAACAATAATAAACAGAAACAACGTTCATATGTACGTACAGTTTACCGTCTCTGTGAACGGTGTATTTAATTTCATAATTCTATATTATATAAATTATTATAATAAAAATATATGGGATATAAATTATATTTATATCATGTTTTTCATTATTTATTCATGATATAATTATAAGGACCAACAATATAACAAATTAAGATACATGCGAAGAACAACGTGAATATTATCCGAAGTGAAATGATAACATATGATGATTAAAAAGTAGGTAATATAAGGTCATAATAAAAAAATATATGGTATTATATATAAGAATATGGTTCTTTAAAAAATTTATAATAAATTTATATTTATTATATAGGTGGTTTGAACGAGTACAATGAGAGTCCAGACACAAGGTATGGGGATTTCATCTAACTTTTTATTTATGTGAGATACATGATATGTTCTCTACTATTTTCTTTTGAATGGTGTATGTAATTACCATGATTTTATTATATGTATATCATACTTAAATTTTTGGATATTAACATATCCATTCTATGAACTTTCCTTCATGAGGTTTAAGTTTCAAAATTTACGAAATCAGTAAAATAGTTTTTTCTCAATTTTTCTTCTTTGAGACTCATGTTTTGTTATGAACCTAAATTATCTTTCAAGGTGTATATAATTTCATTTTACATGTTATATCATAAATTTAATTTATTTCATGAAATTTTAAGCTTCATTTAATTTCATTTTCTTACAATGATAGTATTATCCCAAGTAACCAAGTGGTAAGAGATTATTGGAACAATCTTATCTCTTTTTGGGATTGTTAATAATTATGCTCATTTGATGAAATATTATGATTAATATCTCAATAAAATTCATGAATTTTAATCTCCATTGGTTTTTAAAGATATATTCATGTATTTTTACGATTTTATACTCTTTGGTACTTAAGATAGTTAAGAATGCGTTTTTTAAGAAAGCCTGACTTTATCCTCTCTTCGGTCAAAAATATGCGTTCCATAAAAAATATATTATCTAAAAAGGGTTTCAAAGAATATTATATTATTATAATATAAAAATTAAAAGGAATGTACCCTATTTTTATTTTACTAATGTTTTCAAAGGAATATTCTTATCGCTTTTCGAACAAGGCATTTTTCTACCGTTTTTACCATGAAAAAGGAATGTTCTTTCTTGCTCGTATGACATGTATGAATTTACCAGCCATAATTTATGAGAAGTTTACTTTTCATGTTTAAAAGTTTAATTTTTAAGAAATTATTTTTAAATATATTTTCAAAGAAATTGTTTTCAAAACATTTTTCGTCTTCTTTCATATGTTTTTAAGTAAAAAGGTTTTCAATTTTTTTTCAAGATTTCTTTAAAAATTTTAAAAATTATTTTCAAAGAAATGGTTTCAAAAACGTTTTCAAGATTTATTTATAAGTTTTCAAACAAATTTCAAAGAAAAAATGGTTTTAATTTTTTTGAATCTTATTTTACATGTTTTCAAGGAAAAATATTTTCAAAATATTTTCAATCTTCTTTTATAAGTTTTCAAGGAAATAGTTTTAAAAATGATTTCAAGCCTCATTTATAAGTTTGAAAATTATTTTAAAATAAATGGATTTCAAAAAGTTTTCAATATCCTTTTTTAAGTTTTCAAGGAAAATGATTTTAGAAATGTTTTTAAGATTTTTTTGTAAGTTTTCAAGGAAAAAGGTTTTCAAAATATTTTCCAGCCTTCTTTCTAAGTTTTAAATTTATTTTCAAAGAAAATGGTTTTCAAAAGGTTTTATATTTTAAAAAATATTTTTTGAAGAAGAAAAAAAAATTTCCTCAAGAAACATTTTTAAAAGATATTTCAAAATTAGTTTCCATATAAGATGAGATTTGTATATGTTACTCATTCCTTTATAGGAAATGATCTAAAAGTTTCATTCATATTATTTCTATGAATGAGTTATGCTTAATGTCATGGTATTTATCCAACCCGTTTCACTTTCATGTGTTATATGCTTATGAAATGTGTTTCTCTTTCACCGATTATATGTTTATGAAATCTATTTCTATTTCACAGGTTATGCTTTAGATGAAATGGTTTTGAAACCTATATATTGGACCCTACATGATATTGTAGTTTTCATAATCACAAATAATGTCAATATATAGATTCTAATCTTTCATTCCAGTTTAATATCTCTCAGTAAATAAATTATGTCATACAAAAAAATATACTTTAATAAGTCAATCACATATATTGATGAATAAATATGTTTACAAATGTATTTATACATAAACTTTTGTATAACACTTAATCTGGTAATACAGACACTTCCTAATCCTTCTAGATTCCATGGCACTGATGGTTATTTGACAAAATGAAGTCGACACACTGAAACTGAAGTTGACACACCAAAGCTGAAGCCGACACACTGAAACCAAAGTCGACACAATTAAACCGAAGTACTACACACTGAATTTCGACAGACCAAAGTATGACACACCAAAGTTCAACAGGCCGAAGTATGACACACCGAAGTTGACACACCGAATTTAGACAGACCAAAGTACAACACACCGAAGTTAGACATACCGAAGTATGACACACCGAAGTCGACACACCGAAGTTCAACAGACCGAAGTTGACACACTGAAGATGAAACACAGAAGATGATAGACTGATGTTATCAAACCGAAAACAACATACCAAAGATGACTCACCGATTTTTATAAAAAACTGTTTCGAGTTTATTAATTCAAATTTATTTCTAACGGTCATATTTGGAAAAATTAATGTTTATGACATTTTTTAGTGTTGTCTGTAGGACAATCCATAGACAGTACGAGGTACATGCACGTGTGAAGATCTTCATGCCTAGAGGATCCTGGAGTGTAAAAGGTCCTCATCTTTCACTTTAAAGTAGTGAAGTATACAAAGTATTACACACTGAGACACGCTGAGACATAGACTCTGCAAATACGAAACGAGAGGAACCAAGTGCTTGATATTACAAGAAGATAGTAACAAGAAACTTTCTCCAAAATCTCAGTGTACATCAAGACCTTGAAGAGCTGAACCTTTTTACCCCTCAAAGCTGGATTACAGAAACTACGATACTCTATTCTGAAGAAAACTTCCAGAAGAGGACTCAAATACCATTTTCTCAACATCCATTGAGTCCAGAGAATTAATTCACAACACACAGAGAATTCTTAACTCTATTATATTTCTTAACTCTGTTGTGTTTTATCTTCACTAATTAAGAAGTGTGTATATTTTGTTTTTATCACACACACTGTCTCCTGAGCATAACTGGAGGATATCAAACTATCCCATTACTCAGTCACTTCTTACACTTGTATCCCACAAAGAACTATTGAAGAGATCCTGTGTGATCTGTTTATATTTTTCCCATGAATAACTATGTTAGAGATCAAGTGTGACCTGGACAGCCGGGTGTGCTATTGTGAACCCTGATCTAGGGTGTGGATCAAAAACTTATTAATTTAAACTGCTTGGGGGCAGGTGGTCACCAAGTAGAGAGGACTAAGTCTATTCTTGAGACTGATCCTATTGTTTTATCCGCTTTGTTGATTATCTTATATTTCTTATGTGATATGTATTTCTTGCATTAAGATAACCTGAAATTTGATAGTTAGTTTATCAAGGGTTTACATTTGTTTTGAATAAGTAGTTTTGCTTCAAAAGTTTTTTTAATCGATAGGTTAGTAAAACTGAGAACTAATCAATATTCTGAGAATCAAATTGAACCTTCAAGACATTTATAAATTCACTACAAACTTACTTTGAATTTTTTTATAAGGGGATTTTATTTTGTAAAGAATCCTTTTAACATAAATTTTTATAGATACCCAATTCACCCCCTCTTGAGTTGTCTACTCCGACCAACATTTGGTATTAGAGGATTTAAAAAGTTAATGTTAGTTTTTGAAATCGTATTAACTATGATTATAGTTGTGTTTCAAAGATCTTCAAATTTCTATTATTTCTAAATATTTATCTCTTTGAAATTCGTTTACAACCTTTATCATGGAAAATATACTAGAAGGGGCTGCTAATAATATACCAATTTTCTTTAATGGAACTAACTTTGGTTAGTGGAAACTTAAAAAGAAGATACATCTAGAAATTATGGTCTTTGAAATCTGGACTGCTATTGAAAGTAAATATACAATACCTGAAACTTCTAGAATAACTTGGGATGAATCTACCAAATCTGCCTATAACAATAATTGTAAAGTAATGAATTCTCTGTACTGTGCCCTAGGGGATGAAGAATTTAATCATTTTTCTGCCTGTAAAACTGCATATAAAATTTTGGATACTTTAGCTATCTCTCATGAGGGAAAAAATAATGTTAAATAAATAAGATTAAATACATACACTATTATGATAATTTTAAAATGAATCCTGATGAACCTATTTATGAAATGTATCTCAGGTTCAATGAAATAGTGAACACCATGAGTCTTCTTGGGAAACCAATGGACAACAAGGACCAAATCATGAGACTACTTCGATGCCTACTTGACAGATGGAGGGGAGCTTCTGTTTCTATCCAAGAATCTTGTGACATAGGCAAACTTCCAGAGAAGGAACTAATTGGAAAGCTTATGATGTATGAAGAAGAGAGAAAGTAAATCAAGAAGTAGATGAGGAACCGTGGTAGAAGTCAGAAGCATTCAAGACTTCAACTTCAAAGAAAAAAGATAAATAAAAGATTCAAGTTCCTGTAGACATTTCCACTAGTGAAGAGTCAGATTCAGACACTGATGGGGAAATGGATCATCTTGCTATAAGGTTCAAAAAGTTCTACCAAAAGAATAAATTCTTTAGGAATTCAAACTACAGGGGAAAGTATGATAGTAAAGTACAATGGAAGAAAGAAAGAAAATGGAATGACAACTCAAATGAAATAATCTGCTATGAGTGAAAACGAAAAGTTCATGTAAAGGAAGAATACCCCAAGGAGAAATTTAATAATAAATATGAAGATAAAGGCGAGGGTTATAAAAAGGATATTAAACCTATTTGGAGTGCTTCAGAAGATAACTCTAGTGGACCTGATGCTTCTGATAGTGAACAGAACAATCATGCCAACTTATGTTTCATAAAAGAAACATCTGAGGTAACACTTAACTCTTCTATACATAATGACTATTATTCTGAGAATAAGATTGAGTCACATAATTATGAAGATATGTCTAAGGATGAATTATTTGAATACTGTGAAATGCTTGGGGATACCTTTAATGAGCTCAAAGATAAATATAAATTATTAGAAAGACAACATGCTCTAAATGTTAACTGCAAATCTGATCTGGATATTAAAAAGGAAAAATGTGCCCAGCTATTAAAAGAAAATACTAAACTCAAATTATTAAATGAGAAATTGAAGAGAGATATTGAGAAGTTTACTACTAGTAGATATACCTTGACTCAGTTTCTAAGACAACATATTGCCCCAAAATATAATTTTGAGATAGGTTATCAACCAGGTCAAAGGAATTTATCTAAATCACATTTTGTATCCAAATCTTGAAAATCTGCTACTATTTTCAAAAAACAGAATTGTACTACAAGTTCTAGTCCCTCAAATTCTTTCACTGTATCTAATTACATAGGACCAAATAAAGTTTATTTTTCAAATATTTTATATTCTGCATATAGAAAACCCATAATATAGTTGTGGTTTCCTAAAGCTTTTATTGCTAATGTTTGTGGACCTAGACAAATATGGGTACCAAAATCTTTTCTTGGTTAAACTGTTTTGTAAGTAAACTGCCTAAAGAGTTCCTGTAAAAAGATGTGGTACTTGGATAGTCGGTGATTAACCACTAAATGAGGAAAATATTCATTGTTAATATATATAATATTCATGTTCTTTATTATTCATAAACACAATTTTAGTGCATTTTACACTTTGAACATCATTTCAAATTATGATTGTAATTCTTTCTTAAAATGCATTATTATGTGGTACATTTTTGAACATCATTTAAAGTACCCAATGATTCATCTGATTTTAAGGAATCTAATCATACATATTTTAATTTTACATTCTGGGAAATTTATTTACACTTTAATATGAACATGTTTGATTCAGGGATCAATGGAGAATTCATGGAAGAAGATGGGGATATTTTGTGATGAAAGGAAACAATTCTGGAGAAGTCAGATTGGACACCATACCACTGATGAGAATGTGGGGCCCAACATAGAGGCCCAATGAATCCCAAATTTTGTGGGATGATAGAATAAATTTAGAGGAACAAATCACTCTGTAGGATCCAATGATAATTCGGCCTCCATGGTGGTTATTAAGGCGGCCCAATTTGGAGATAAAATTATGGGACAGATTTTGCAGCACAGGAAAAAATCCTATCAATATGATCATATCTCGGAATACACAACTCCAAATGGGCCCAAATTTTACAGGCGGTTAGAAGACATCCGGGTATCCATTTTATTATTATATTTCCCACTCTTATTTTTCCATCTAGAAGGTCTTACAAGTGAGTATATTTGGTGGATGAAAGCTGGATGCCACCTCGGGTCAAGTGTGGAAAAGTCCAAGTTCCACAAGATTTCCACCACCATGGGCCTACCATAATCAAGTGGGATGCTTTGTAATGTTGGAGGCTCAACCAAGGCTTCTAAATTTACTATTTAAGGTAGTGGTGGTAGGGGAGTTTTTCATCTTTGGTGCTTTGTTCAATTGTAATATTATGCTGCGATTTTGTTGTCTCATGTTTGTCTTTCACATGTAAGTTGTTCAATTCACTTTAGTTTATCAATAAAATATCTTATTTTCCTATTATTATATTGTTATTCATATCACTTTGATACCGTTGGTTCAAGGGGTGAATTTATTCATACTAAACCTTGTGAAATTATTCACACAACGGTGGAGTGATCATTTTCTTTTTATTGTTTTCTTTACTTCTTCAATTCCTCCCTCATGAGTCTAATTCCCGCTTCCATTGAAACCATAGAATCAATGGAGGGATAACCCACTTATGGGTTGATCCAAGGGAGTATCAAGGGGATGTATTGGATGTTATTTATCACCCCATTAATGTCTAATCACTTCTTTAATTGAGATTTTTATTTATGATTTTTAAACTCCATCGTCCTTGTTGAATTTAAGGCCACACACTTCAAGTGCTAATATGAACCTTTACCTTGAAGTGCTCAAAAATTTGATATTTTAAATGTATAGGTGATTATTATTAAAGGTTGTAAGAATTAAACCAGTAAGTGATGACGTTGTTTTATCTCCTTAAATGAACCCATCTCAAATATAAGAAATTGAAATCATTGAAAAGGAAATACGTCCAATCCACCCCAAGTAATAACCTAGGATCAACTCACTCTTTTAAATTG
Organism: Viscum album; assembly: GCA_963277665.1. NCBI lineage: Eukaryota > Viridiplantae > Streptophyta > Magnoliopsida > Santalales > Viscaceae > Viscum > Viscum album. The sequence continues at coordinate 684,986,018 of OY728119.1, read as the reverse complement.
AATTCACTTAAGTATCTTAGAGTTCATTTAAAACCATATTAAATCAACCCAATTTGGCCACTTCATATCCAAAAATAGTCCATATAATGTACATGTCTATAGGTTTCTTCTTAGGTCTCTAAGGATTCGACAACCCAAGCTAAACTATAAGGACCATTCTACCTTCATCTCCTGGGTAAATTTGAGCGTGAATAAAATTTTGGCACCTTTTCCGGGGACCCAAGTAAGTAATCTAAACACCCATTATATTCTCCCCCATTTCTCCTTTTCTTACCCAAATTATCTTATCTTGTCCCTTTCTCGTTTTTTTTCTTTTGGCACATGTCCGCCTACACCCGCGATCAGTCAAACCGTCTAGTTTGGGTGATAGTCCCGGGGTTGGGGAGTAAAGTACACCAAGGGAACTATTTCCATTAGATCATAATATTCCTAACACTCCAGAATAAAAAATTTCTCCTATTTCAATGGAATGTCTTCAAATAAACCAACTCATAAACCCGGGTGGGAACCAAAATGGAAACCCAAATGAGGCAGCCCCAAACTTGGGGAATGCAATTGATCAAACCATGAATGACTACCTCACACCTTCTTGGACCAATGTCCCTTAATTTATTAGACACAATTCTCTAAGAGATTCCAAATATATCTTTAAACCCCATGTCCTAAACCACTTTCCCACATTCCATGGAATGGAGTCCGAGATGCCATACCTTCACATTAAGGAGTTCAATGACATTGTAGAAACCATGTGTCTCCCACATCAACTAGAATCAGCTAAGATGAGGCTATTTCATTTTTCTTTAAAGGATAGAGCTAAAAATTAGCTAAACAATTTGAGACCATCATCCATCAACTCTTGGGACCAACTATAAAGATAATTCTACAAAAAATACTTTCCCCACCACAAAACAATTGCACTTAAAAAGAGCATCCATTTTTTTTTGAAAAAGAGGGAGAGTCATTATATGAAACATGGGAGAGGTTCAAAGACACTATAAACATGGTTTCACACCATGGTTTCTGTATTCATGAAAAAGTGATAATTTTCTATGAAGGGTTGGGTCTGGGGAACAAACAATTCATTGACATGATGTGTAATAGAACCTTTAAAAAAATCCCCAAATGATTCTTAAGAGTATCTAGAAAGACTTTCTAAACAAAACCAAACAAGGGGAACTTCACCTTATTCTAAAAATCCACAAAGAACTACTGTAATTCATACACTTAGAGAAGAGGAAAGCCTTAGGGAAAAACTCACAACACTCTCTAGGATGGTTGAAGAGATAGACCTTAGGAAAGTCCATGAAATCTAAACTGTAGACCCTGTTTGCACAATTTGTGACAAACATGACCATAAGATAGACAACTTCCCAACCATTCCATCCATCAAGGATGTTATTTTAGGAGGACCCCCAATAGAAGTAAATTCCTTGAACTTTCAAAAGACTCAATACCAAAACAACTTCAACCCAAGGTATAATGAACACTCAGGCTTCCGCTGGAAAGATAACCAACAACCTAGCCAAACATAGGGAAAAAATACTTACCCCCATCAGAACTACCAAACCCATAACCAGTTCCAAACCCAACCTATCCAATACCAATAGCCACCAGTCCATTTTCAACAAACCATCCCACCTTTAAAATATCCCCCCGGGATAAACCAATCTTCTCAAGCACCAACCCAAACTGTTCCACAAAGCCTACTAGAAAAACTATGCAAAAAAATGGAAAGGATTAACTCAGAAGTATCTTCCCTTAAACAAGAACTTCAAACCATCAAAACTGGAAAGGCACCCATGCCTACCCAGGCGGTGCCATCCTCAACTTCAAGGGGAGAGTCAAGTTGCACTCAAACAACTCATGAACAACTAAAGTCTGTGATTGTTTTAAGAAGTGGGAAATCAATTGAGAAACTTAAACAACTAATTCATAACCCACATGAAGATTCAAACTTGGATGAGAATTCAAATGAACCAAATGATCAAACTGAAAAAATCGATAACATTGTCAAAGAAACAACTCTTCAACAAACAACCACACAACCTGTACCATTTCCTTAACACATGAGGGGGAAAACCAAGCCTGAATTGAGTGAAACATTGAGGTAAATCTTCTCACAAGTCAAGTTGAACATTCCCCTTCTCGATGAAATCTAAACCATACCAGCCTACTCAAAGTACCTTAAGTACTTGTGCACTTTTAAAAGAAAATTTTCACATAAAAACCAAGTCCTTTTGGCTGCTAATGTGAGTAACACCATTCAAGGGACCACTCCTCCTAAGTTGAAAGAACTGGGTTGCCCTTACATCAATGTTGAACTAGGAGAGAGCAATGTTGTCAAGGCCTTGTGTGACCTTGGTGCTAGTGTCAATCTCATCCCCTATGTTGTGTACTGCCAGTTAGGGCTAGAAGAACTCCAACCCACATATGTCACACTTCAACTTGCTGATCGTAGCATTAGGGTTCCAAAGGGTATTTTAAAGGAAATTTTGGTAAAGGTTGAAAACTTCATCTACCCTGCTGACTTGATTGTCCTTGACAACCATCTAAACTTAGGAAATAAGGAACAAACTGCAATCATCCTTGGTCGTCCTTTCCTTGAAAAAATCAACTCTGTTATCCGAGTCCGAAATGGGAACATGACCATCACCTTTGGAAACATGAGTCTAAACTTGAACATCTATAATGTAAGCTCAAAAATAGGGGATGACGAGGAAATTCATGAAGTAAACATGATAGGAAGCATTGATAATGAATCCATAGAACATCAAGGATAATTTGATATATGTTTAAGTCAGGATGAGATTGATTTCCTTTGTTCACATGAAGGAAGTTTATATCCTTGGCTTGAATCATTTTCAAATTGCTCTTATGATGAAGTCTTAGGTCCAAAAATTTGTGAAACCTTTCAGGAAACCACTTTCATGGAGACCACTCCAACTTCCTTCCCTAAATCTGATCAAGCCAATCTAGTAGCTGAAACTTCTACTTGTGGGGAATCAATCCTATCTAAAACTTTAGGAAATAAAATTGATCTTGATCCAATGTCCCAATCTTCTGATGAAATTCTGAACCATCCTGATCTTTAATTGAAGGAACTTCCTGCTGCACTCAAGTATGCCTTCCTAGGGGAAAATCAAACACATCCTATTGTCATTTCTTCTTCTATTGAAGCCAATCATGAGAGGATGATTCTAGATGTCATTAGGAAACATAAGAAAGCCATTGGTTGGAACCTATATAATATTCCTGGGATTAGCCCACTTATCAGGACTCATAGGATTATTCTAGAATTTGATTTAAAGCCATGTCGTCAACCTCAACGGTGACTCAATACTAATCTCATGGAGGTAGTAAGGAAGGAACTTCTGAAATTGTTAAAAGATGGTATCATATATCCCATAGCTGAGAGTGAGTGGGCCAGCCCAATCCAAGTGGTTCCCAAGAAGGCAGGAATCACAGTGATAACCAATAAGGATGGAGAGATTCTTCCAATTAGGGTGAGTAGTGGATGGAGGGTCTGCATTGACTATAGGAAGCTAAACTCATTCTCCAAGAAGGACCATTTCCCCTTACAATTCATTGAACAAGTCCTTGAGAGAGTGACATGTCATTCCTTCTACTATTTCTTAGATGGGTACTTAGGGTATAATCAAATTGAGGTCTCCCTAGAGGATCAAGGGAAGAATACATTCACTTGTCCATTCGACACCTTTGCCTTCAAACTCATGCCCTTCAGTTTATGCAATTCCCCTGGAACCTTCCAGCAGTGCATGATGGGAATATTCTCAGACATGGTAGGGGATTTTCTTGAGGTCTTCATGGATGAATTATCTGTGTTTGGGGATACATTTGAGGGATGTATTAGGAATGTGGAGAGAGTCTTGTCAAGATGTGAAGAAAAGAGTTTGTTCCTAAACCGGGAAAAATGGAATTTCATGGTTAAAGAGGGACTAGTTCTAGGCCATCTAGTCTCAGGTAGTGGGATTGAAGTTGATAAAGCAAAGTTTGACATCATTCGTCACCTTCCATCACCCAAAACTGTTAAGGAAGTGAGATATTTCTTTGGACATGCTGGTTTCTATAGAAGATTCATCAAGGACTTTAGTTCAATCTCCCGTCCCCTTTGTGCTCTACTAGTAAAGGATGCTCCATTTGTTTGGACAGAAAGCTGTGAGGGTTCATTATCAACCCTCAAATCCTCTCTCACCACTCCCCCCATTATGAAATCTCCAAATTAGAACCTTCCTTTTGAACTTATGTGTGATGCAAGTGACTTTGCTGTAGGAGCTGTGTTAGGACAACGTTGTGATAAAACTCCTTATTTCATTGCTTATGCAAGAAAATCCTTAAATGATACCCAAATCAACTACACCACCACTAAAAAGGAGTTACTTGATATTGTTTTTGCCTTAGATAAGTTTAGGTCCTACCTCTTAGGATCCCCCGTCACTGTGTTCACTATCCATTCTGCACTAAAATACCTCTTCCAAAAACAATATGCTAAGGCTAGACTGATTAGGTGGGTCCTTATCTTAACAGAATTTGACCTCACAATCAAGGATAAAGAGGGTGTTGAAAATGTTGTAGCTGATCACCTATCTAGGATGGAATTCAAAGACAACTCAAATCACCTTTTTGTGTCTGATTCATTCCCTGATGAACACCTATACTCTGTGAGTGACTACCCTTGGTATGCCGACATAGCCAATTTCTTAGTTACAGGAGTCATCCCAAAATTATTAGGGACTCAATATCGAAGGAAATTTATTTATGATGTTAGACACTATGTGTTTGATGATCCATACCTCTATAAGTTCTGCCCTAACCAAGTCATTAGAAGGTGTGTGCCAGAATCTGAACAAGATTCCATCCTTAAATTCTGTCATAGTGAGGCATGTGGAGGTCACTTTTCCTCTAAGAAAAATTCTGCTAAGATTCTTCAGTGTGGTCGCTTCTGTCCCACCCTCTCAAGGGAATACTACACATTTTTTCAAAGCTTTCCTAGGTGTCAACAAGTATGGTCCATCATAAAAAGAAATCAAATTCCACTCACTCCCATCTTAGTGATCGAAATATTTGACTGCTGGGGAATCGATTTCATGTGTCCTTTCCCAAACTCTAGGGGATACCTCTACATTCTCTTAGCTATTGATTATGTCTCAAAATGGGTTGAGGCTATTTCTACAAAATCCAATGATCATCAAACTGTGATTAGATTTATCAAGAAAAACATCTTTTCTAGATTTGGAATTCCTAGGGCTATCATTAGTGATCATGGTACTCATTTTTGCAATCATCCATCCTCATCACTCATGAAAAAATATGGAATTTCTCAAAAAGTATCCACTACTTACCACCCACAGACCAATGTTCAAGATGAGTTAGCAAATAGGGATATTAAGAATATTCTTGAAAAAACTGTCAATACTTCTAGGAAAGATTGGTCCGAGAAACTCTTAGATGCTCTTTGGGTATATCGTACAACATACAAAACCATCCTAGGAATTTCACCATATAGGTTGGTTTATGTAAAAGCATGCCATTTACCTGTTGAAATTGAGCATAAGTCTTTTTGGGCAATTAAGAAAATAAATTATGACCTCTCATTGGCCGGAACAAAAAGGAAATTAGACCTCAATGAACTTGAGGAACTAAGGATGGAGGCTTATGAAAATTCAAGGATCAATAAATCTAGAGTTCAAGCATACCAATCTAGGAATATCAAAGTCAAACATTTTGAACCGGGAAAATTTTTACTCTTGTATAGTTCAAAATATCATTTACACCATGGGAAAATAAAGGTCTAGATGGTCAGTTCCTTTCATAGTACATCATGTGTACCCTCATGGGGCATTAGAGACTCAAGATCCCACAAGTGGTTACATTTTCAAGGTAAATAGTCAAAGGCTAAAAACATTCATTGAATCATTCAATAAACACGAAATAGAGGTTGAGTTAACTGAGCCAACCTATGAACCAGGAAAAAATTGATAGATTTAGGATCCATGTCGGGCTAACGACATTAAACAAAAGCGCTGCACGGGAGGCAACCTGTGGTTTTTATGTCATCTTTATTTTTCAAATAGGATTAATTAATCATTTTGATATTTAAAAATAAAAAATATATTGTTGACCTGTTCTTCTATTATGATTATGGATGGGTATGAAAGGGGATCACCATATTCATTCGTGTCACATGGTGTGATCCTTGAGTAATACTTTACTCATAAATTTTAAAATAAGACAATGTATCATCAGTTTGTTTTATTTTTATGTGTTTGTAGGCTAAAATAAAAATACAAAAAATAGGAATATAATAATAATAAAAAAAGTCTACATCGTAGGTCGTAGGGAAAACCCCGTCAGAACTGGCGAAGCCATGGGGACTCGAACCCGGGACCAAAGGGAGACCGGGGCACGCGCTTACCACTGAACTACGACTTTTGTGCTTCGTTATTCTATAATTTTATTATATATACTTATATTTTACTTTCTTTATTATGTATATATATATAGTTTTTTTTTCACCAGGGAATTATTAGAGTGACATCGATATCAAAGGACTAAATTGGAGCAGCAAAAACTTCAACTTCAACCACCAGGTGACTTCATTCCATGATCGTCATATTTCAATTTCCTTTTTGAAATTACCTTACCTACCTCTACTCCTTCTAAATTTTTATTTCTTCAAACACTGGGGACAATGTTATTTTAAGTTGGGGGAGGATATAAAATAAAAAAATGCTTTTGTGTCAAAAAAATGAATGATTTGAAAAAAAATGTGTGTAAATGGAAGGAAAAATTCCTTTAACTTTGAACATGGTAATACACATTGCACACTTTGAAACTGAATATCAAATAATATATCATGCCCCGATTCTGATTTTAATTCTTGTATAATTTCATGAGCATAGATTTTGGAAAGTGTGGCTGTCCAATGTGATATTTCATTGTTTATATTTTCATTCGAAAAAAAGATCACAATGCACGTCCTTTGGATAGTGGGGTATTAGTTTGAGTTCATGGGGTCCCTAAAATAAATAGCATAGGTTTGGTGATCATTTTAGTTTTAATATGAGTATTAAAAAAAACAATAAATATGCGTGTAGATCAATGAAATGACCTAATGCGTGGCTTTCAGCACTTGGGGACCGTGACTCCATAGTTGTCTGGCCCGGAGTTAGTAATTTTATCTCTATTTTTGGTAATTTGAATTTGTTTTTGACTGAGTTAACTCTAGATGATTACCAAGTATATGGGCTTCACTTGGTTCCCTAAGGTCTTTGATCCTAGGAGTCATCAGCAAAGTCTTGCTACAGGGGTTGACTCTTTTGAGTGCAATTTCAATTACCACGGAAAAATTGAAAAAAAATAAAAAAACAAAAAAAAATTGAATACTCATATTAATATTGAAATGTTATTCCACCTAGAGCTTCCATCATTTCCCCCTTGAATAAATATGAACCCCCATGTCTATTGTGATACACAACACATCCTCATACTTAATTGATATTGGACGAAATATGTCAATGAATTTGAACAAAGAAATGGGATTGGGATTGGGATCTGCTTATGAAACTATCATGTATTAAAATATTTTTATGGGTTTCATGATTTTTTGGTATGAGTTTTTTTGGTGATCAGTTTGTATTAATTTTTTTTTGGAAAATGGAATTTGAATTTCATATTGTTGAGATATATTTTGCTCGGGACTAGCAAAACTCAAGTTGGGGGGTGTGATTAGCCAATAAATGAGGATAATATTAATTGTTAATATATATAATATTCAAGTGATTTATTATTAATAAACAAAATGTTAGTGCGTTTTACACTTTGAACATCATTTCAAATTATGATTGTAATTCTTTCTTAAAATGCATTATTATGTGGTACATTTTTGAACATCATTTAAAGTACCCAATGATTCATCTGATTTTAAGGAATCTAATAATAAATATTTTAATTTTATATTTTGGGAAATTTATATACACTTAAATATTAACATGTTTGATTCAGGGATCAATGGATAATTCATGGAAGAAAATGGGGATATTTTGTAATGAAAGGAAACAATTCTGGAGAAGTCAGATTGGAAACTAGACCACTGATGAGAATGTGGGGCCCAACATACTGGCCAAATAAATCCCAAATTTCTTGGGATGATAGAAGAAATGTATAGGAACAAATCACTCTTCAGTATCCAATGCTAATTCGGCTTCCATGGTGGTTATTAAGGCGGACCAATTTGGAAGTAAAATTATGGGCCAGATTTTGCAGCCCAGAAAAAAATCCTACCAATATGATCATATCTAGGAATCCACAACTCCAAATGGGATCAAATTTTACATGAGGTTATAAGACATCCTAGGATCCATTTTCTTCTTATATTTACCACTCTTATTCGGCCATATATAAGGTCTTACAAGCGCATCTGTTCGATGGATGAAAGCTGGCTGCCACCTCCGGTCAAGTGTGAAAAAGTCCAAGTTCCACAAGATTTACACCACCCTAGGCCTACCATAATCAAGTGGGATGATTTGTACTGTTGGAGGCTCGACCCAAGACTCCAGAATTTCCTATTTAAGGCAGTGTTGGTGGAGGAGTTTTTCATATTTGGTGCTTTTTTCAATTTTAATGTTATGCTGCGATTTTGTTGTCTCAAGTTTGTCTTTCACATGTAAGTTGTTCAATTCACTTTAGTTTTTAAATAAAATCTCTTCTTTTCCTATTATTCTGTTGTTCTTCATATCTATTTGATACCTTTGGTTCAAGGTGTTAATTTATTCCCACTAAACCTTGTGAAATTATTCACACAACAGTGGAGTGATCATTTTCTTTTTATTGTTTTCTTTACTTCTTCAATTCCTCCCTCATGAGTTTACTTCCCGCTTCCATTGAAACCATAGCATCAATGGAGGGATAACCCACTTATGGGTTGATCCAAGGGAGTATAAAGGGGCTGTATTGGATGTTATTTATCACCCCTTTAATGTATAATCACCTATTTAATTGAGATTTTTATTTGATGATTTTTAAACTCCATAGTCCTTGTTGAATTTAAGGCCACACACTTCAAGTGATAATACGAACCTTTACCTTGAAGTGATAAAAACTTTGATCCTTAAAATGTATAGGTGATTAGTATTAAAGGTTGTAGGCATTAAACCATTAAGTGATGATGTTGTTTTATCTCCTTAAATGAACCCATCTCAAATATAAGAAATTGAAATCATTGAAAAGGAAATACGTCCAATCCACCCCAAGTGATAACCTAGGATCAACTCACTATTTTAAATTGAATTCACTTAAGTATCTTAGATTTAATTTAAAAACATCTTAAATCAACCCAAGTTGGCCACTTCATAGCCAAAAACAGTCCATATAATATACGTGTCTATAGGTTTCTTCTTAGGTCTCTGAGGATTCGAAAACCCAAGCTAAACTACAAGGACCGTTCTACCTTAATCTCCTGGGTAAATTTGAGCATGAATCAGTGGGTGTTAAATGCATATGATAGGGTATTTTTCAAACTTTAAAAGTCATATCAAGATTGATGGAGGACACGTCACATTTGATGATTATGGTAATGGAAAAATCATCAGCCTAGGACAGATTGGTAACCCTAACTCTATTTCAATTTCTAAAGTATTATATGTTGATGGAATGAAGTATAACCTACTCAGAATATCACAATTGTGTGATGATGGATTTAATGTTAAATTTAAAAATGATTCATTCCATGTTTTTGATGCCAAAAATAATTTGGTATTTACTTCTTGTAGAAATGATAATGTATATGCTATAAATTTAGACACACTAGCCTCACAAAATGTCTCTTGTCTAAATGCCTTTCACAAAGAGTCTTTGATATGGCATAGAAGAATAGGAAATTGTAATATACACTCGATTAGGAAGTTAACTAAAAAAGGCTTAGTTAGAGACTTACCCAAATTAGAGTTTACAAACAATAAAGTATGTAATACTTGTCAAAAAGGAAAGAAACATAAAATCTCTTTCAAACCAAAGAGAGAAGTAACTACTTCTCCACTTCTCGAGTTGGTTCACATGGAATTGTTTGGACCATCTAGAGTTTTGAGTCTCAATGGGAATCACTATGTTTATTTTCTTGTAGATGATTTCTCTTGGTATACCTGGACCTTTTTCCTGGCTCATAAAAGTGAAGCCTTTTCTCACTTTACCAAGTATTCTAGGACTGTAGAAAATCTCAATGGACTTAAGATTAAATCCTTAAGAAGTGATCATGGCTGTGAGTTTGAGAATCAAGATTTTGAAGCCTTCTTCTCACAAAATGGATATAATCATAACTTCTCTGCACCTAGAACACATTAAAAGAATGGTGTGGTAGAAAGAAGGAATAGAACCTTATAAGAAATTGCCCAGACTATGCTCAATGAATATGATATACCCATTTATTTTTGGGCTGAAGCTGTTAATACAACATGCTACATAATAAAAAGAGTCTTAATTAGACCCATTCTTAAAAAAAATCCTTATGAGTTGTGGAATAATAGGAAACCCAAATTAGGTTATTTTAAAGTGTTTGTATGTAAAGTTTATATCCTAAATACTAAAGATAATTTATATAAATTTGCCTCAAAAAGTGATTAAGGAATATTTATTGGATATTATTCATCAAGTAAAGCCTATAAAGTCTTTAACAAGAAGACCAAATGTGTGAAGGAATCTGTACACATCAAGTTTGATGAAGCAGATCCACATGAGCCCAAGACCTCACTAGGAAATATTGAAGAGAATATGTCCAATCTGGAAATTAATGATAAAATCGTAAATCCTCATGAGAAGGATTCTGTGAAAACATCCAGTTCTGAAATTTCTCCTCACCTTAACTGTAGTGAACCAGATCAACCTGAACAACTTGAAATATCAAGTCCTACTTTCTCAAGACCAACTATAACCCTTAAGAATCATCCCTTAGATGATGTTGTTTGAGATATAGATAGATGAACACAAACCAAATCCTCCTTGAGAAACTAGGTTGAACATCAAGCCTTCTTGTCACATCTTGAACCTAAAAATATCAATGATGCTATCAATGATGAATTTTGGGTAATGGCCATGCAAGGAGAACTTAATCAGTTTGAAATAAATAAAGTCTGGAAACTTGTAGATTGACCTAAGGATACTTTAACCATTGGAACCAAATGGGTGTTTAGAAATAAGGTAGATGAAAGTGGAAATATAGTTATAAACAAATCTAGACTAGTTTCACAAGGATGTAATCAAGAAAAGGGAATTGATTATGAAGATACTTTTTCACCAGTAGCTAGAATTGAGGCAATTAAGATTTTACTTTCCTATGCAGCACACCTAGATTTTAAAATTTATCAAATGGATGTCAAAAGTGAATTCCTAAATGGTTATATAATTGAGGATATTTTTGTTGAACAACCCCCAGGTTTTGAAAATTCACATTTCCCAAATCACGTGTTCAAATTATCAAAAGCTTTATATGGTTTGAAACAAGCTCTAAGATCTTAGTATGAAAGGTTGAGTAATTTTATTATTTATAAAGATTTTACAAAAGGACTTGTAGATCCCACTTTATTTATAAAAAGAATTTCAAAAGAAGTTTTAATAGCCAAAATATATGTAGATGATATTATTTTTGGATCTTCTAAAAATTATTTATGTCATGACTTTTCAAACATAATGCACAATGAGTTTTAAATGAGTTTAATGGGTGAACTTAAAAATTTTCTTGGATTTAAAATATTTCAAAATAAAGATGGTATTATCATAAATCAAAGTAAGTATACAAATGATATTTTGAAAAGATGTGGCTTTAATAGCATTAAGAGTAGTGAAACTCCTATGAGTTCTACATGTAAGTTAGATCTTGATGAAAATGGAAAATCAGTTGATCAAACTTCTTACAGAGGAATTATTGGGAGTTTTCTGTACTTAACTACTAGTAGGATGAATATTATGTTCAGTGTGTGTATGTGTGAGATATTTCAAGAAAAACTAAAGGAGTTACACCTAAATAGTGTTAAAAGAATTTTCAAATACCTCAAGTATACAACTAATTTAGGATTGTTCTATCTTAAAGGACAACCTTTTGATTTAGTTAGATATTCAAATGATGATTTTGGTGGATGTAAATTAGATAGAAAGAGTACCTTTGGAACATGTCACTTTTTGGGGGTCACTAATATCATGGTGTAGTAAAAAGCAAAACTCTGTTGCATTATCAACTAATGAAGCATAGTACATTGCTACTGGTAGTTACTATGCACAAATTTTGTGGATAAAACACACCTTATTAGACTATGGATTTAAATTCAGACATATCCCCATAAATTGTGACAACACAAGTGCTATTAATATTTCTAAGAATCCAATTTCTCATTCTAGAACAAAACATATTGATGTAAGACATCAATTTCTGAGAGATCATTATAAAAAAGGTGATATAACTCTTGAGTTTATTGGGACTGAATATCAGCTTGCTGATATATTCACTAAACCCTTAAATTCTGGGAGAATGAATTACATCAGACCTGAACTAGGAATGATAAATCAGCAAGAGATATTTCTAAAACCGATCTTTGTGAAACCGATCTCTGTAAAACCAATCTTTTTAAAACCGATCTTTCTAAAACCGATCTTTGTGAAACTGATCTTTCTAAAACTGATCTTTCTAAAACCGATATTTGTGAAATTGGTATTTATAAAACCGATATTTCTAAAACCAATCTTTGTGAAACCGATATTTCTAAAACTGATCTTTCTAAAACTAATCTTTGTGAAACCAATCTTTCTAAAACTGATCTTTCTAAAACCAATCTTTGTGAAACCGATCTCTGTAAAACTAATCTTTCTAAAACTGATCTTCGTGAAACCGATCTTTCCAAAACTGATCTTTCTAAAAATGATCCTGTCAAACTGATCTCATTGAAACTGATCTTCTTGAAACTGATTCTTTGACACTGACATATTTAAGGGCTGTTTTGTAAATTCTGTCTGCTTTAAATGAAATGATGCTGTTTTATCTCTTTTAACTTGCCACATTTAAATTTTGTGTTTTACAATTTATAATCCCTAAATGATATATTTAGTACAATCCATCCCAACCTTTCACCTTCTCTTCTACCGTAACGCCTTCTAAATTTAGTCACACACTCTCTCGACTCTCGACCTCTCAACACAGTTGGAATCAGAAGCTTCTTCTTGGATAGAACTAAGCGCGGAATGGAAGAACCTCGAAAATCTCCTCCTAATAAGTGTCAGAAATGTGAGACTAGTGGGACTGAAAAACCGAGCTTAGAAAGCCGAGTATTTACAGCTGAAAAGGAGGTGTCTAATGAGTGGCTTCTGTCAAGAAAATATTTTCTGTTAAAGGTACTGGAATCTCAAGGGTGGCTCAGTTGGTTCACCAAAAATGAAAGACCCAATTATCCCCAGCTTGTACACAAATTCTATCAACATTTGAGTATATCACTGGATGAATCTGAGGTAGAAAAGATAAAATCTATTGTAAAGGGAAAGGAAGTGGTTTTTTTGTCTAAGGAATGGGCTGAATGCTTAGAGGTGCCTCATGAAGGTGTTTATGCTGACTATCCTGGTAATATTCCACCTTCCTAAAATTTGTTTTCCTATGAAGATTCTCTGAAATATCTGACTAGAAATGAAGAATCTAGAAGGACTGCTGAAAATGAATTTGAAGGAGAAGTGAGATTGCTTTTTAAGTTCATACAGCATCACATCTTCCTAAGGAAGGGAGATTTCTCATATGTGAAATATCAAGATGTCTTCTTGATCTTTTTGTTGAAACATGGAATAAGAGTGAATTTGTGCAGATATCTTATGGTGCATATCTCTGATTTTATTAAGACATCCAAAAAGGCAACCTGCTTATACTATCCAAGGATGATTTCTGCTATGTTGAAAAAATTATATTGTGTAGAAGATGGAGATGAAGTGATAAGTGCCTGCAGTAGTTTTTGTCTTCATAAAGACAACTGTAAAAGAATGAAAATATTTTGAAACCCATGGAAAAGATGTTGGGTAGGAGATGAAGAAAGACTGTATGAAAATTTCAATCCAGTTGATCACCCTTCTAGTCCAAAGGATCAAGTTTATCCAGGTCTCAATCCAGGAGAGGTTCCAGTTTATTCGAATGAGGATACTGAACCTGAGGTGGCAAGAGAAGAAGGATCTCCTTTTGACGATAGGAGTGATCCTGGTATTGCTGAAAGTCCCAATAATACAACTTATGGACCTTCTATTCCACCTATGGAATTTCCCTCAAGAGAATCTTTATTAGGTGATGAAGAAGAGGAAGAAACCGAAGTTACTAGAGTTGAAGGTTTTGTTATCAAATAAGATGAGGAATCTGATGATGATGATTATGATGATGGTGATGATGATAAAGGAAGTGTTGAGCATGTGAGTGACTCTCTAAAAGTGGTAAAATAAGTGGTTGATAGATCCAGTGAAGAATCTATTCATGGAGCTGGTGATGGAATTGAGCCTGTTGATCAACAGGCTGATGGTCATAGAGATTCTGAACATGAGGACAGACCACTCCATCCAAATGCTAAAAACCAAGACCTCATTCAGGAATTTAATGATCTTATGGCTGCTGGCCAAGAGGAAGAAGATGTAGTTCTAGTGCCTCAAATTGAGGAAGTACCTGGTGAAGCTGAAGTAGCTGGAGCTCAAGCAGAACCTGAAGTTCATTTGGTTCCTGTTCCCAGAAAAGTTGTTATGGCCAGAGACCAGGATGAAGTAGTTGATGATATTGATGTTATTCCTAAGCCTTGTGAAAGAAGGGTTAGAATTGATACTGTTGAGCCAAGAGATTGGACCTGTACTAGAGAGTGGAATAATTATCCATGATATATTATTTTCAGTTTAGATTATGACTTAGGTGAGGAAAGGGTACCTCCTCCTCCTATTCCACAAGTCTATGCTGACCAAGAACATATTTCACCTATTCCACTAGAAGAATATCTACCTCGAGAACCTATAGCTCAGTCAGTGCCCAATGACTATGTCACTAAGGCTGATTTAGAAAAGTTTAAGAATGATCTATGCGAGTCTGTGATAGCTTTAGTGGGATCCATAAATGAATCCTCCACCTCCATAAGTATCTCAGATGCTGATGCAGTAAAAATTGCAAGAATGGTAATTTAGGAGATTCAACAAAATCTTATCACTACAGTAGAAACTATTATTAGACACAACACCTTATTGAGAGAAGAAGTAAGAAAGTTGTGCAATGAGTTTAATTCCTTAGACTCTGACTTCAATACCTCCTTTAGTGGTGTTTTGGAAGTTCTTAGGAACTTAGTCACTCATCTACTCAGTGTTGACCTGAAAAGTTAAAAGAAAATCTTGGAAAAATGATGACTGGCCCATCCAGTTCCAGGAGTGGGAGAGGTATTGTTGCTGATTTGGAATCTCTTAAGGTTGTGATGAGAGAGGAAATAAAAAACTTCAGATTGTTTTAGATAAATAAACCCTTGAAAAAGTACATCAGAATACCAATCTTGTATACAATATGGTCAGACAGTGCACAAATGAAGCCTCTGCAGCTCAGAAATAAATTCGAGAAAAGTTTGATAAGTATTTCACTAAGATATACACCAAGCATGATCTCATCAATAGTTTCAAGTTTCTGGCAGAAAATGTTAGAATTCCTTCAGTCACAGAGGCCTTCAAAAATCAAGTTCTCTAATTGAAAGAGTTTAAAACTTTTCTGAGTAAATTTATGGAGAATAAGGATGAATTCAAGAAGCCAATGTAATATGGTGGTGAAATCATTAATGACTTCATCAAAATGCTCAAACCTTATCTGCATGTTCAGGCCGAGGCCATTATGGTCCCTCTAGCTACTTCAATTGGTACTGCCTCTCAGCCTACCACTCCATTGACTGTCTCTCAAGCTCTTACTCAGATTCGAATGATCATTACTAAGTAGTCTCCAAGTCATGTGTTGTCAGAGAGAAGGCCTAGCCTTGCAGCCACTGTTCCTACTAGTGTTTCCCTACCGGGTGTTATCTTCATACCTCCTTCCTCTTCCACTCCCAAACCCTCTCCTTCTCCTTTGGATCCTTCCGACAAAGAAAAATCTTCTCTGCATCCAAATCCTTAGTGATGGATTGTATATTTTGTTAGGGTTTCGATATTTTTGTTTTCCTTGTACTCTTATGCCTTTTAATAAAAATTCTTATGGTGTCTTTATTTTATATTATTTCTCCTTACTACTTTTTCTCTTTTTGTTAATCCCAAAATGGGGATAAAATAAGGATGAAATATACTCTTCTTAATCTATTTATTAAGGGGGAGATCTGTTTTAACTAAATTCTAGCAGTGAAAAACTTTAGTTATAATGGAAAATTACATTCAGCTATGTTGAGCTATCTTTATTCTATATATTTGCATGTATGCCATAATTTATGATTATCAAAAGGGGGAGACTGTTGGACCCTCCATGATATTGTTGTTTTCATAATCACAAATAATGTCTATATACAGATTCTAATCTTTCATGCTAATTTAATATCTTTCAGTAAATCAATTATGTCATACAACAACATATAATTTAATAAGTCAATCACTTATATTCATGAATAAATATGTTTAAAAATGTATTTATATATAAATTTTTTCATAATACTTATTCTGGTAAGGCAGACACTTCACAATCTTTCTAGATTCCCTAGCACTGATGGTTAGTTCAACAAACCGAATTCGACACACCAAAACCAAAGTCGACACACCAAAACCGAAGCTGACACACCGAAACCGAAGTCGACACAACGAAACTGAAGTACGACACACCAAAGTTCGATAGACCAAAATACGACACACAGAAGTTTTACAGACCGAAGTATGACACACCGAAGTCGACACACCGAAGTTCAACAGACCGAAGTCGACACACCGAAGATGACACACCAAATATGATAAACCAATGTTATCAAATCGAAGAAAACAGACAGAATATGACTCATCAATTGTTATAAATAACTATTTCGAGTTTATTAATTCAAATTTATTTCTAACGGTCATATTTGGAAAAATTAATTTTTCTGAATTTTTTTTAATATTGTCTGTAGGACAATCCGTAGACAGTATGAGGTACATGAACGTGCGAGGATCTTCATACCTAGAGGATCTTGGAGTATAAAAGGACCTCATTTTTCACTTTAAATTAGTGCAGTATACGTAGTATTACACACTGAGACACGCTGAGACACAAACTGTTCAAATATGAAAAGAGAGGAACTAAGTGCTTGAGATTACAAGAATATAGTAACAAGCAACATTCTCCAAAAGCTCAGTGTACATTGAGACCTTGAAGAGATGAACCTTTTCACTCCTCAAAGCAGGATTACAGAAACTGCGATACTCTATTCTAAAGACAACTTCCAGAAGAGGACTCAAATACCATTTTCTCAACATCCATTGAGTCCAGAGCATTACTTCACAACACACAAAAAATTCTTAACTCTATTCTCTTTTTTAACTCTGTTGTGTTTTATCTTCACTAATTGAGCAGTGTTTATATTTTGTTTGTATCACACACATTGTCTCCTAAGCATAACTGGAGGATATCAAACTATCCTCATACTCAGTCACTTCTTACACTTTTATCCCACGAAGAACTGTGGAAGAGATCCTGTGTGATCTTTTTATATTTTTACCATGAATAACTGTGGTAGAGGTCAAGTGTGACTTGGACAGCTGGGTGTGCTGTTGTGAACCTCGATCTAGGGTGTGGATCAAAAGATTATTAATTTAAATTGCTTGGTGGTAGGTGATCACCAAGTGGAGAGGACTAAGTCTCTGCTTGAGACTAAACCTCTTATTTTATCCGCTATGTTGATTATCTTATATTTCTTATGTGATATGTATTTCCTACATTAAGATAACCTGAACTTTTATAGTTAGTTTAGAAAGTGTTTATATTTGTTTTGAATAAGTAGGTTTGCTTCAAAAGTTTTTTTTAATCGATAGGTTAGTAAAACTAAGAACTAATCAATCTTCTGAGAATCAAATTGAACCTTCAAGACATTTATAAATTCACTACAAACTGACTTTGCGTTTATTTTTATAGGGAGATTTTATTTTTTAAAGAATCCTTTTAACATAAATTGTTATAGATACTCAATTCACCCCCCTCTTGAGTCATCTACTCCGACCAACACTATATATTTTTCCATAGGTTATGATATGTTTATGATACCCATTTCATTTCATGGGTTATGATATGAATGTTTATGATTTTGTGGCATATGTATGTATGATTTAACTATGAGATGGGTGAGACCTATATCTCCCTCCGATGAATTGGGTAAAGATTTATATATCATGAGATAAAAATGGCTGGAATGAGAAATGAACTCAGTTTAGTGTTACATGGATAGAATGGGAAATGAACTCGGTTTAGTATTATAGGGATGGAATGGGAAATGAACTTGGTTCAGTAATATAGTGCTAAAACGAGGGGTGAACTCAGTTCCGTAATACAGGGATGGAATAGGGTGTGAACTTGGTTCCTTGAAAGAATTTGTTCACTAAGATGGTATCGAAAACAATTCCTTGACTACTATGGAAATCATTATATATGCTTATGCATCTATCACAATTCCACGTTTTATTCCTATTTTATGTTTTCATGGATTATGTTGTTTATTTCCTTATGATTCATGTCTTATGAACTACTAATATTTATTATGATCTATAATATGTAGGGTATGATCTTCAAATGTTACGATCAAGTTCAATACCTTTTTTTTTCATGTTATGCTTAATCATTTCCTTTATTTACCCTTACTGAGCATATGATCTCACCCCTTTATTATGTTTCCTTTACCTATGTTATGAAGAAAGTTTTTAGATAGAATTATTAAAGTTGGAGATATTTATGGGATATGTTGAAGATATTTCACCATGATAGAATATTTTTTCCATGTTTCTAAGGACACTAAACTATTATGGTCCTCGGGCATGTATTTTGGTAATGTACTAAATATTTATCTAAGATGATGTAATATCCATAATTTTCAAGTATGGGTCACTATAGTTGGTATCAAAGGAATGTTTTATTCAACTTTTGGAAACTAGGATGAGAAAACTTTAGTGATATCCCTAGGTATATTTCTAAGGATATGTCTAGGGACATCTCTAAGGATAAGTATAATGATGAGTCAACTTTTAGGAAAATTTCCTGGAATTTTGGTAAAGGATAGAGTGAGTGGTTTCCTAGAAATACATCCCCGTCTAGATAATACAAGTGAATGTGGCTCTGGCATAGATATACCTTGGGGTAACAACTCCGACAAGATGTTCTTGGCCTAACTCGGGGTAATCTAGTACACAATAACGGGCTTTGCTTCACACCTGGTTTGACACTCCTGGAGGATATGCTTTGGAAATTCACAAACTCTTCATGAACCATTATGAAGGATTTGAATAGAATATGAATTTGAATAACCTCATATAAACTTATGGTATAATATATTAAATATGTAGGATCCATGATTTAGTCACAATATAAGTATTTTTTCACGATCATATGGTATCCCAATAAGATAAATGTTTCTCACACTATGCCTTCTAGTTTTAGTCAATGGAGGGAAATCAAAAGAACATGGTTTATATTTAATGTTTTAGATATGTAAAGTATGGTCCTTTTGAAAATAAATTTCCCAAGTGGAAATCTCATAAATAGAATTAGGAAGGTGGTACATGTATTGGTTATACTTTTGAAGATAAATAGACCGCAAACTACATGTGAAAGGTATGTGATGTTCCTCCAATATTGTTTACCTTGATCATAAGAAACTTGATTAGATTGAGGTTTAGGAACCTTAATAAATGATTCATATTTCATATTATATCAAATAGATACCAAGGAATAAGTTGATGAAGTCTGAGTAATGGTTCAATAATAACGTTGGATGAATGAAGTATTTATTTTTTGGAATTCGTAGATTATGTTATATGAATCATGAAATATATAAGTATTTTCAGTTTAAGTTTTCATTAAGGATTGAAAAATAAATGTTGAATGGTGATGAAGACATAGAATTGTGATTTCATGGAAAGGTGATATTTTGATTAGGTGAAGGTAACCCTTAATTAATGTCTGACATTGAGATAATAATTTTTTGATAAAGATATTCTGGATATGAATAAGTAAATTGGATGGTATGGATTACCCTGAAACTGATTATTGAAAAAGTGTTCTATGTCATCAAGGATGAAGTTTACAACTTCTTTGATTTAAATAATATATCCAGTAATCATTAGAATAAGGAAGAATTGTAACACCCCGAGATTTTATGAAAAATATTCTTTTTAATTTTATTGATGTCTTGTGTTGTACATTACAACAAATAAGTCTTGCACAACAAGCAACCCTAACTTGGCTGCATTACACACAATAATGACCTTCCTCGATAGCGTGTGTTGTACGCAATACCGAGTTTCACTAAACAACGATATGCTATTAAAATATTATTAAAACTAGTCGTTATGAATAGTAATAACCACTTTTTGAAATTTTTTAAATTTAATCTTTCAAAATGGACTTCATTTTTGGAGTCGGAATATCGAAATTAGCTTAGGGTGAAATTTTGGTACTTTTCGGATAACTTTCATATTCTGATGAATAGTGAAAATTACTAAATTTTAATTAAAAACAACTTTTTTAATCGAAATAATTAATAGTGATAAATTATTAATTTGAGTGGTTTTAAAGTATATTTAGAATATATTTTTACCATTTAATACAATGTTGGTCATTGGATGTAATTTCACATTTAAACCAGACATAAACAAGTGTCAATCTTTTGATAGTTATTATCTCTTAAAAACACGCTATTTGTTTTGACGACGAGAATTAATTTTTAAATTAATCAACACAACTGATATGTTTTGAATTTGGTAAAATAGACATCATTTTTGAATTCATAATATCAAATATAGCTTAGGCCTAATTTTTGGTATTTTTCTGGAAACTTTCATTTTTTGATGAATAGTGAAACCACTAAGTGGTAGTTAAAAAACTGAATTTTTCATAAAACTTAATTTTACCGCTTCTGTGAGTGGAATTTTGAAAATATGAGAGACATGGTTAATATCAAGGACTAAAATGTGGTTCAATGATATGAACATAATTGTTGGTGAATAGTAACTTTTTACTTTTTTTTACTACGGTTAAAAGTAAATAGGGTAATGAAGGGTAAAAATGATATTATTATTACCCTAAAACATGTCCTAATTCTATTGGATAAGTGTAATTCGACCAAAAACAACCTTAGGAATAAAATATGACCATTTAGGCCCACTTGGATTAGATTAGGACATTTATTATTAATTTATTTAAAGAAGGGTTAAAATAGTTAAAATCAAAGTTTAATAACTAAATCATTTTTAATATAAGGTTACACATAAGATAAATTTGACTATAAATATTCATTATAAAGATAAAAATATTTCCTACATAATAGTATTTTATTTTTAATTTTTAGACTTAAAATAATTTAATTTATTTATGACACAATGATGACGCAGTAATTATTTTATTAATGAAATATTGACATAATTGATGTTATAAATACCCAAATAAATGTAATTTGAGACTTTTTATGAATTAAAATAATTTTATATGTTAATATGACATGTTAGTATTGATTTAATTAACTTTTTTAGAACTAATAATTTGGTTATGATTTTCACAAAAATCAATTACCAAATAGTTTCAAAATTGACATAAAATAGTTTTTAAACAAATATTATATTATTAATTGTTATTATATTCCAGAAAATTTAAGGTTTGGCAAAGATACTTATATCATGATAGTTGTATCATTAATGGACCACTTGGGGGTCTCTTGAATATATATGGTAAGTTTATTAACTATATAATATAAAAATACAAAGTGACATGGTAAATGTCAATCTAATTAACTAAGAGTTAAAATTAAATTATAAGGTTAATATAATGACCTAAACTTGTCTAAATTCTATTGGATGAGATTATTTCAACCCATCCCCACCTTAGATTCTAAATATATCAATTTGGAGCTATTAAAAACCGAATATGACTTTATAATAAAATAATATTTTTTGTTATTCCAAAGGTCCCCCTCTCCTCCCTTATAAAAGGACACCTCCTCCCTCTCCTCCTCACACCACTTTTAGCTTTCAAGCTCGGCCAAACCCTACCAAATTCTCTTCTCCACTTCCCTAGAAAAATACTATAGGTACTTGTCTTTTTCAAAGACCAATTTTAGTTCCCTAAGAGGAGGTCTCAAAGAGGCGCTTCAAAGAAGAGGTAATGTCCGTTACCGATTCTTTCAACTTTATTTCTTCTTCCACTTATTCTTCTTAGGTTGTTTCATTATGAAGTAGTAACATCAGTATCACTCATATACCAATATTTTATTGTAAGTATAAAACAACCCTATTTCACCATCTATCCATCCTACGGAAAATGAAATCACCGCGTGTGCGTACGTACGGAATACCGTCTCCACGCCGTGGTGTAATCTATTTTCCACCACCACCTTACTTGGATGGGTATAATGGTGTAAATAATAACTATATATGATTATTGTAAAGTGATATTGATTCTGTAATAGTATACATACACTCAAATAAAATTCCACGATCATGGGAACGATATCATCGCTCGTGCATACGTACGGAATACCGTCTCCACGACGCGATGAGATTCATTCTCAATGATTAACCATTCATAAATGATTATAATGTATATATAATAAGTAATCATGAAACATATGAAATAATAATTATAATGTATTTATGTATATATATATTTATGTCATCCAATTAATTCCATTCAATTCAATGAGGAAACGAAAACAACGTTCATGCGTACGTATGACCTACCGTCTCCATGAACCGTGTATTTCTTTCCATTTATAGATCTATTATATATATATATATATATGTATATTATGAATATATATTATATATAAATCATGTTTTATATTATGAAATTAAGTAATCATGATCTAAGTAATCATATGAATAATTACAAGTCAAAACACGGACGACAAATGAAACGATTTTACCCAAAACGCTCTTTAACATGGAATTTACAAAAGAACGGGTAAAATAAAGTCATAAGTGAACCATATATGATATCATAACAATGAATATGATTCTATAATAAGTAAATGACATTATTTAAATCATTATACAGGAGGTTCAGATACATACGAAGCATATCGGACCTAAGGTAAGGGATAATTTTGCAAATCTCATTTTTTATCCAAGATTGCTTTTTCGTAAGTATTTACTGGTGTTATTTCTATCATCCATGTCCATGTTTTATAAAAGTGTTTTCATGTATGTTTAAAGTCTTTTTCTACCCATTTTTACTTTTACTCCATGGTATGGAAGGAATATTTCTTTTTTTTACCCTACGAGGTACTTTTTTTACTTTTCCGACAAAAGTATGAGAAAAATGTTTTTTTAACTTATATGGCACGAACGGATTTTTACAGTTTTATAAAGCCTTATTTTCATGAAGCTTCCTCAAAAAGATTTCTTGAATATTTTCGACAAAATCATTTTCTTTTGAAATTTCATGACGTTTTGTGAAAAGAAATTGATTTTTGAAGAAGAAAGGATATTTTACTCAAGAATTCATTTCAAGTGTTTTATCAAAACCATTTTCATATAAGATGACATTATTTCACATGTGTATGTTTCAAGTATCATGTATCTATGATTTACATGGTTTCACTTTTCTAATGATGAAATGATATCCAATTTTTTTGTATGGATTACTTTATGATGGAATGATGTTTATGAAACCCATTTTATTCTTGGGTTATGATGAATGATTTATGTTTATATCGTGGCACACGAAAGAATGATTTCAATATGAGATGGGTGGGAGCTATATCTCCCTCCAATGAATTGGGTAAAGATTTATATCTCATGAGATAGACATGGCTGGAATGATAATTTATCCGATTCAGTGTTACAGGACTGAAACAAGGAGTGAACTCAATTCAGAAAGGGACTTTGTCCACTAAGATGGTCTTGGAAACAATGCCTTGGCTACTATGGAAATCCTAACATGTGCTTAATGGTTGCCACAATTACATGTTTTATTCCCATGCTATTTTATCATGATTGATGTTCCCTTATGATATATTCCTTACATACTTCCAAGATTCATGTCTTTGCTCAAGATTTTGATGTTTAGATTTTATGTTCAAGTTTTTGCATTCAAATGTTTATGGATTGTTTTATGTTCTCTTTGTTTACCCTTAATAAGAATTTGAGCTCACCCCTTTTATGTTTTCTTTTTCCCAGGATATAACGAAAGGTTTTAGGTAAGAAAAAAAGGGAAGATCTTTATTGGGAGATGTTGAAGATCTTTCACCATGATTAGAAGATTTTATCCCGAGTTTCCAAAGACACTAAACTATTACGATACTTGTGTGTCTATTTTTGTTATGTATTAAGTATTCCGCAAAAGTAATGTATTTTCCATGTACGTCAAGCTTTGGGTCTCTACAAGAATTCATGTTTTCCAAAAGGATTTATGGTAATTAAGGTTGATACCATGTTTTAAGGGAATATACGATGAGGTTATTCACATGTTTGGAATGTGACAATCAAGTGGTACTTTGTGATATATGGGAGATCAATGTTAAGATGATTTCATGAATTTATTTCTAAAGGTTTCAATTTTTATCTTTTGGAAGGGTTATAAGGTTAAAAATTTATGTAAAGTTTAAGTTAAACTTTAGATGATGTCAGTGAGATTAAAGTGTTATCCCTCTATATGAGGATTTATGCATATTGGATATCCTGTTCAAACTACTTTGTATTGATGATAACTAATGATAGATGGGATAAAATATCATGGATCTCATGAGATGATAGCACTTCAGGAATGAAAAATTTACCTTCCTTTTTGGAGAAAGTGGTTAAGTGGATCAAGGAAGAAAAAGGGTGCGGTTGTCCTAAAATCATGCAAGTATATATTTTCATGAAAATTATTTAACTTTAGGAAAAATGATCTTGATGCCAAAAAAATGTTATCCCAGTACTTCCATTTCAGATGAATCATATGGTACCTTATTTCATCGCAAATTTATGTATTTCTAGTTGTTAACTTTCCCCTAACCATTTTCTCTATCACTCTCCATCAGAACTTGATAGTTAAATTTATCTTTCATGTCCACATTTTCACTTCCCAACCTATGTTCTCCTATGTGGATTTCATAATGAGTTACTTTGGGTAACCGTTATAGTTCCAAATTTCCCCTTTTAAGGGAAGTTTTAGTGTTTATTTTTACAATGTGGGGTTTTATTAATTAAACTTTCAAGTATCGTACCATTGATAACCCATATGAATTTCAAGGGTGAAATTCATTTTAAGGGGGGTAGAATGTAACACCTCGAGATTTTGTGAAATATTTTTTTTCTTTTGTTCGAATGAATTAATTTTCATTGATTTATTTCATTACAATAAATAAAATATTCTTTTTACATGTAATTTACTTGGATTGTGATACACGAAACACCGACTTGGCGTGCGTTATATGCAAGACTAAGTTTCTATGAAACATCATTTTATTGTTATAATTATTTAAATGAGATAATTATAACATCGAAATTAAAATTAGTAATATGAATAGTAATAAATACTCATAATATATTATTTATAATTGTTTTATATAATTAAAACATATTTATAATGAAATATATAATTTTTTGTAAAGTCCATATATGTTTAAAAATACTATGAACCACACTTCACGTCCTTCTATGAAAAATAATAAAATTAATTTTAGACAGATATAGAAATTGCATTAGATAAAATAAAATTCATTTTTGAATTTATAATTCCTAAATTATATTAGGGTGAGTATTTGATATTTTTCTAAGAAACATCATTTTTGGATGAATAGTAAAAATTACTGCAATTTAGTTAAAATAGTATTTCTGTTTAAATAACGATTATTGTTAAATTGTATTTTAAACTGGGTTTTAAAGTAACAATAGATAAATTAAAAATATATTAATCCAATTTAGGTCATTTTAGTCATTTTTATATTTAAATTATATGTAAAAACTTATTGAACTTTTGAACATTTTTACTTTAAAAACCCCCTTTCTCGCCACGTCTGTGGGATTAGTGTTAATCTCAATTTTTCCACTTCTATTATTTGAATTTTTGAAAAAATGACATAAAAGGTTGTAATCAGTATGATATTTTTATTATAATAAGACAAAATTCATTTTTTTACCAAAAATATTAGTGAAAGTGATTAAAATTAATCACAACGATTAAGGTAAGATTACGCTTAATTAGAGACTAAACCTTAATCTTAAGGACCAAAATGACCTGGAAACTTGTCCAAAAGCCATTAGATTCCAATAATTAGACCATATACCTTATTTTTTCTAGTTTTATGGGTTATTGGGATATTATTAATCGGAAGTTCCCTATATAAAAGGTTAAGTAAGGAAAAAAGACAAAAAGGGAACTTTCATTGCCTTTAACATTTATAAAAATTTGATGTATGTAAAGGACAACATATTTTAGGTTATACATATAATATTAAAATATAAATGAGATATTGTTATCTTAATAATTTATCAATAATTTTTAGAGATTATTTATTTACTTAAAATGATTATGAAACGCCAGCGTAATGATTATTTAGTTAATAATCAACTAAAACAAATGATATTATAAATATAAAAAGTGAAGTGAATTGATTGAATTATTGAATTTAATTATTTTTTAAAATTAATATATAATGTTAAAAATATATAAACTTATTATATTTTAATTAAAATATCATTTTGATATTTTAAATAAATAAATAAATAAATAATGTCAAAATTGACATTATTGTTATTTTACAATAAATGATATTTTATTAAATGATTTAAAATTAATAAAATAATATATTATTCCAAGTTATTTTTAAGGGTTAAAAATATTAAATATGGTATATTAATGGACTAATTTATCTTTTATAATTATCATATTGACCCATAGATTTTAAAAACATTGTTAGCACGGTTCGAATTTAAGCAGTTTTTTGCGCGTCACATACACTTGTTTTAAAATTTAATTTACAAAAAACATGATATTTTTATTTTTTCAATTATGTATAATATTTTTAATTAAGTGGATATATATTATATAATAAATCCCACTTTATTTTAGTCTTAATGGTTAAATTTCTTAGGTTAGAAAACTAGATGCTTTAATAAAAACTAAAATAATAAAATTGGGGGATCTTAGAAGTTAAGGAACCAAATTATTAAAATGAAAATTTTTTTATGTGGTGTAGTTTTTTTCTACCATAATTTAACATTAATCCATTATTTTTCCATTTTTTATGGACATTAGGTAAAGGATACCCCCCCTTATTGAATGCCTTTTGGTATCTACAAGAGTGAAACTCCTCCTTCCCTATAAAAGGCCACCACATATCCCTCTTCTTCACACCTATCAAACCACTTAAGTTAGGAAAAGATATGAACAATAAAATTAAAAAAATACCTAAATTCCTTATTGAATCATACCTTTTTTTTATAAATTATTCCAAGGAATCCTTTTGGAACAATCCAAAAGGAGTTACCCGATTAAGAGGTAACATCTTCTCTCAAGCTCCTTTCTATTATTTTATTTCTCCACCCCTAAAATATATTTATTCCATTATTGTATAAAAAAAACAGTATCATAAATATAATATGATGTTTTTATGCTAATGTTTCTTCATACACTTACACACACCTTCATATAATGGGTAACAAACATACTGTTTATGTGCACAACAAACTTCCGCCACACAAAACGATGATTGTTCAATTTTCCTTACCGACTCTCATGGTGGAAATTATGATGGAAAATCAGTTTATATATATATATATTTATTATTTATCTAATCCTATTTATTATTTTTAAAACACATATCTTTTTAATTTCCAAGTGGTGTAAATATGATAATTTCATTTGAATAAGTGTGGACTACCGTCCACTCAAAGCGATTTGATTCGTTCACACACTACATGGAATGTATTAAGGATTGGTTTAGTGAAATTATATGATATATATAACATTATAATTATACTATAATTATTATATATATATATATACATACATGTAGTTTTCTTTCTTTCTTTCAATACGATAATAAAAAACAGAAACAAAGTTCATGCGTACGTACGAATTACTATCTCTATGAACGGTGTATTCCATTTCATAATTATATATTCTATATATTATTATAATAAAAATATAGGGAATAAACATTATATTTATATCATTTTTTAAATTATCAAATCATAATATGAGTTTAAGGACCAACGATATAACAAATTAAGGCACATGCGTGGAAAAGGGTGAATATTATCTGAAGTGAAACCTTAACATAGGATGGTCAAAAAGTGGGTAATATAAGGTAATAATCAAAATATATATGGTATTATATATAAGAATATGGTTATTTAAAATATTTATAATAAATGTATTTTTATTATAAAGGTGGGTTGAATGAGTATGATGAGAGTCAAGACACAAGATAAGGGTATTTCATCTCACTTTTTATTTTCATGAGATACATGCTATGTTGGCCACTATTTCTTTTTGTGTGGTGTATGTAATACACATTATTGTATTCTATATATATTATAATTAAATTTATGAGTATTTTTATATCCATTATATGATCTTTCTTTCATGGGTTTAGGTTTTAAAAGTTACGAAATCGGTAAAATAGTTTTGTCTCAATTTGCCTTCTTTGAGATTCATGTTTTGTTATGCACAAAAATTATTTTTTGAGTTGTATATAATTCAATTTTACATATTATATCATGAATTTAATTTATTTAATTATATTTTAAGCTTTATATAATTTACTTTTCTTAAATGTAGAGTATTATCTCAAGTAACTAGGTGGTAATAGTTTATTGAAACAATATCATCACTTTTAGAGATTGTTAATGATTAAGATTATTTGATGAAATATTTTGATCCATATCTCAATAAAATTAATTAATTTTATTATCCTATGTTTATTCAAGATATATTCATGTATTGGTACCATTTTACAGCTCTTTTTTACTTAAGATAGTTAAGAATTTTCTTTTTAATAAATCTTGACTTTACCCTCTCATCGGTCGAAAATATGTGTTCCATAAAAACCATGTTTTCTAAAAAGGGTTTCCAAGAATATTATACTATTATACTATAATAATTAAAGTAAAATTTCCCCTCTTTTACTTTCAATAATTTTTTTAAATGAATCTTCTTATCTCTTTACGAACAAGTTATTTTTTCTACCCTTTTTACCGTGGAAAAGGAATATTGTTTTTACATCATATGATATATACAGATTTACCCACAATAATTTATGTGAAGATTCCTTTGCATGTTTAAAAGGTTAATTTTTAAGAAAGTGTTATTAAATTTATTTTCAAAGAAATGGTTTTAAAAAAACTTCAGGCTTATTTCATATTTTTTCGAGTAAAAAGGTTTTCAAAACATTTTCATGCTTTCTTTATAATTTTTCAATGTTATTTTCAAAGAAATTGGTTTAATTTTTTTTCAATATTTCTTTATAATTTTTAAAAATTGATTCAAATAAAAATGGTTTTAAAATTCTTTGAATCTTATTTTATAAGTTTTAAAGGAAAACTATTTTCAAAATTATTTCAATATTCTTTTATAAGTTTTCAAGAAAATGGTTTTCAAAATGTTTTCAAACCTTATTTATAAGTTTGAAAAGTATTTTCAAATAAATGGTTTAAATAAAACCAATATCCTTTTATAAGTTTTCAAGGAAAATTATTTTCAAAACGTTTTCAAGATTATTTTATAATTTTTCATGGAAAAAGGCTTTCAAAATGTTTTCAATCATTTTTTCTATGTTTTCAAAGTATTTTCAAAGGAAATGGTTTTTAAAAGGTTTTATGTTTTAAAGAAAGTTTTTAAAAGAAGTAAGGATTTTTTTCCTCAAGAAACGTTTTTAAATGATATTTATAAATTATTTTCCATATAAGATGACATCTCTTGATGTTACTCATGCCCTTATAGGAAATTATTTAAAGGTTCCATTTATATTATTTGTAGAATTGGTTATGATTTATGTCATGGTATTTTTCAAACCCATTTCTCTTTAGCGAGTTATATGTTTATGAAATTCATTTCTCTTTCAGGGGTTATATGTTTATGAAATTTGTTCCTCTTTCAGGTGTTATGCTTTAGATGAAATGGTTATGAAACCTATATATTTTTCCACAGGTTATGATATGTTTACATGTTTATGATACCCATTTTATTTCATGGGTTATGATATGAATGTTTATGATTTTTTGGAACATGTATGTATGATTTCACTATGAGTTGGGTGAGACCTTTATCTCCCTCTAATTCATTGGGTAAATATTTATATCTCATGAGATAGACATGTCTATAATGCGAAATGAACTTCTTTTAGTATTATAGGGTTGGAATGGGAAATAAACTCATTTTATTATTACAGGGATGGAATGAGTAGTGAACTCAGTTCAATAATACATGGATGGAACGGGGGGTGAAATCAGTTTAGTAATAAATGGATGGAATGGGGTGTGAACCCAGTTTATTAAAGTAACTTTCCACTAATATGGTCTCAATAGAAATTCCATGACTAATATGGAAATCATTATATATGCTTATGTGGCTACCACAATTCCATGTTTTATTCCTATGTTATGATTTCATGTCTTATGTTCTTTATTTCTTTATGATTTATGTCTTATGAAATGATATTATTTATTGTGATCTATAATCTGTAGGGTATGATCTTTAAATGTTTTTCTAAAGTTATATACCTTTTTTTCTTGTTATGCTTACACATTTCCTTTATTTACCCTTACTGAGTATTTGATCTCACCCATTTCTTATGTTTCCTTTCCCCATGTTATGAAGAACAGTTTTAGGTAGAATTAATAAATGTGGATATCTTTATGGGAGATGTTGAAGTTATTTCAATAGTATATAATATTTTGTTTCCATGTTTCCAAGGACACTAAACTATTACAGTCCTAAGAATGTATTTATGTAATGTACTAAATATTCATCTACGATGATGTAATATCCATGTATGTCAAGCCTGATTTACTAAAAGAAGTTATGAGCTCATTATCAATATTAAATAAAATATATATTTTTTATTTTGGTTCCACGTTTTCAGTTTTATGTACCAAATCTTCCAAAGACACTAGAATTTATGATCCTTAGTTGTATTTGATGGTTAATTATGCCTAAAAGCATTTAATAATATATATAAAAGGATAGGACCATTATATTCTATACTTTTTCTAGATGATATGGACTTTTATATCTTAGAATCAAACCAGTACTAACTATGGGGTGTGCCATTAGTGAGGCCAATTGAGGGTAATACAGATGTTATAAACCAGGAAAGCATTAATAAGCCGATATTTGGTTCCACCTGAGTACGTCTAGGATTGTATCACATGATGTATAAGGGTTACACATGATCACTTAACCTTTATTACTCCCTGTATAGATCAATTATTCTTATTATTTTTTCATATTACCTTTACTACTTTCTCATGACATGTTCTACTAGTTTTAATTTTACATCTTTTTTCTTCCTTTCTCAGGGCCTTTACTATTAGTTCCCCTACTTTTACTATTTTTTGGTTCCTGACTTATTATACTGTTATATTTTCTATATTTTTTGTTTTAGTTCAATAATTTATTTTAGGTTTATATTGGTTCTTTTGTTTTAATTCTTCCCCGTGTAGTTTTAAAGGTTATTTTAAAACAGGATTTTGAAATGTGCATTTTAAACATGAGTTTGAAATGTTACTTCGAAGAATGTTTTTGGGTTTTATAAAATTGGGTTTTAGGAAAGATCATGTGTTTTGTTTCTTAAGATGATAAAAATTACTTTATAATTATATTTCAAACTAGCATTTATGGTTTGTTTTGAAAGGAAATTCATGGAATATTTAGTGAAATTCTACTTGGATGATTTTGATCACACCCTACTCACACCACTCAGTGTATTTAGATAGAATGGATTTTACAGGTTCATGTCTAATTTTGGATTGCTTATAGAATGGGTAGCTTCAGGAATTAGATGGTGAACTTGAGGTCACAAGGTGTTTACATCCTGTGATTTAGTTTTGTTTGGAATCATATATTTTTTCGGCCAAGTTATCTTTTCCCACATCTCTATTTCTAGTTTTTCATACTTATTTTTTTGATATGTATATTGGTTATTCATAATTTGGTTTTCTATCATTTTTATATGCTTATTTTATTCTTCATTGTCAACCTATGTATTGACACATCATGTTAGGATTCTAGTATAGTTCCACTACATGTTAAGTATTATTTATCTAGGATAAATTATTCCCAATGTTTTTTTGATTTCCTAGTACTAGTTTCCAGCCTATGGGGATTAAGAATGACCTTCAAGAATTTCCATGGGCCAACTTGGGTGCTCAATTCATAGGTGGCCTATAATGGTTCATGATAAAATGATATCAAATCACCCTTTACTATTTGGGTGAGTTTGGTAGATTAGATTTAGGATTATCAAGACTCTAGAGGTGGGTGCAAGAAGTGCCTAGCCAGCTCTTACTCTATCTAAACCTTAGGTTTCCATTGGATGTTTGGTTTTAAGTCTTGAAAATTGGGTTTTATTAATTATTTTTGGATTATTTTGATTTACATTAGTAGTTTTTGATGTTATTTTTGTGTTATATAGGTTATTTTAATGTTTTATATGTTTTGGGGGTGAAAAGGGGGAATAACTGGTGGCACATGGTTATTCCACATGGTTTGGAAAATTGTGTAGAGGTCACACACATGGTTTTTTTTTCTTTCAAGTAGAATTTTCATGGTTGGTGCACGGTTTTCTAAACCATGTGGATAAATTGTGTTTGACCACCAGCCCCTTTGAAATTTTTGTTTTGGTTTTCTTTTGATATTTGACTACTATGGGTTGTGTGTTAGTGTTATTTAGGAAAACATAAGGGATATTTTAATGGTTAATGGATATTATTTTGTTTGAATTTGATGATATTTTAAAATTAAATTTTAATTTAAATAAAAAAGGCTAGTTTTAAAATAAATGAATAATATTTAGAAAGAGGATTTAAAATGAACTTGGTACTTAGGAAGCGGTAAATGTTTTTAAGGACAAATACATTGTTGGGAAAAAATACCTCAAGGTAACATTGCAGCATTTTTAGGTTGATTGTGTTTGTTGAAAAAGCATGTTTCCATGGTGAATTGTCAAGTTCCAGATATGTTGTTGACTATCTATATTGGAAAAGAACCATGAAAAAGGAATAGATGATCTGGAGGCGGTATAAAAGAACAGATACAAGGTGGCGCCATTTTCCAGTGTTTGCCAAATTTTTGGGGTCCAAAATTTTGATTTTGGTGAGCATTAAAAAATATGGATTTCCTTGAAGATCTCATCAAAATATGGAAAAGGCATGAGTTTCATGAAGATAGGATTCATGGATTGGATTTTTCAAAGATCGGAAGAATGTTGATAGTGATGCTTTGTGATTACGATGAGCTTCATGAATGGTAGTGTTGAAAGGAAATGTGAGGGAGCTTCATGGCGGCGGCACGATGTAATTGATGGAATGCTCCGCGATTACGATGAGCTCTGCGATCAGAAAATTGTCGTGGTGCTTCACGATTTTGAGAGAATTTTGGTGGGTACTTCAGAGCTTCGCGATTTGTGATGACATGGAGTTGACTTTGCGTGGAAGGTTTGAGGGTCGGTGGAATCACCTATAAATAGGCTTGGACCCACTCAAGAGAAGTAGAGAGTTTTCAAAGAAAATATTTTTCTATCATCTTGCGAAGGTCGTTCGCAAAGGTAGTGTGATTCACGAAAGAAGAGCTTCGCGGTGGCTAATCTAGCTCCATGAAAGTTGTGATCTCCGCGTTGGCTGAGTGAGCTTCGTGAGGGAAGTCCCTCTGTGACGACTTAAGCTTCGCGAGAGTGCTTCGTGATAGTACTTCTCGAAAATGCAGGAGCTTCGTGAAGGCTTATTTGAGCTTGGAAAAATTGGGAGCCTCACGAAGTAGGGAGCTTTGCGAAGGTGTTTCCAAAGTGTGTTGGCCAATGTTCAGTGACAGAGAAGTATTCATCATTGGATGAAATTTGGACTTCAATAGAGAATATACATTCAATGAAGGATGCATTCATTAGTGATAATGAAGAGACCTATAGGTCTATAAACTGTGACTGGATCTTCTGAAGAAGCAGTGATCTCACTTCAGTTGAGAGTGCAGTGATTTCTCAAATTGTGAGTGGTTGTAAACTAGGAGGGACAGTGTGTCTTCTTTGAACTTGTAAACAACAGTGTGTTTATAGTGGAATTAGTACATCGGCACACTGTCGGTGTATGCTCCTTGGACATAACCCAGTGAGGGTGAACCAAGTAAAAATCGTTATGTCCTATGCATGCTTTAAGGTTTATTCATACTCTGCATCGGGAAGGAGAGATAAAATAGTTTTGTCTAATTGAAAAACAAGATAAAAAAGAGGCAGTTGTTTTAATCTTTCATACCATGATTCACCCCCCTCTCAGGGTATCTAGCCTAGTGGACCTAACATACATGGGTTTTAAAATGGTTTTCAAGTAAATTATCAAGGCTTTTGAAATTGAAATGTGGGGTTTTAAGATTTCAAAACCAAAGTGACAAGTTCCTAGAAGGTTTAAAAATAACTATCCAACTTATTTAGTGCCATGATTTTTCTAATTGATAGTTTTTTATTTGATTTAATTGGAGGTAAATTTAAACTAAGATTTATTTTTTAGTGGGTTAATCTAGGTCTTTATTTTTCCTAGTTTGAGTCTTGTGTTTTCTTTATTATCTAGAGTATGACTCCCAATATAGCCTCAAATAATTATAATAAGTCTTTATCTCGGAGTTCGAGTGTGTCTTTTTAAGTCAATGACTCCACCAAGACTCATGATAGAGTATTGTATCATGATTTTTATTAGTGATTTCCTATCTTTAGTGGTGACTAAAGTCATCAAGAGGACATGGAATGGATAGGTAAGTTTGAGGAGGTCTTCAAATCTTTGTGAAATCTTGAGACCTTGAGGGTGAGAGTTATCTTGGGTTTGTTCGTGGGTCTTAGTCAAGAATAGTGTAAGATCATGGTTCCATATTAGTCAAAAAATTATATAACATCGTAATTATTTATGACCATAATCATTCAGTGGTATTTTACTGAGGAAATGAAGGCGATAAAAGTGACGAAACTTATTAGTCTTTAGTAGGGTTAGCAAACAGTGAAGGAGTATGTTGATTGCTTCATGAACTTGTTCCATTCTCTCCCAAGGTTGAGTCTAGAAATTAATTGAAAGTGAATCTTTTTGTAAAAGGTATCTATCTAGATCCAAGTTATTGAGGGATTTCAATTATACTAAATTTGTTTAAAGGACTAGTCAATAAAGCTAATATGGAGGAGTTGGTCTCTAGATAGTGACCCATGGTGGATGGAAGCCCTAATTATTTGGATGATGGAGAAGGTTCCCTATCTGAAGGGAGTTAAAAACTAGAGGAACCTAAGTTTTAGAATCCAAATAATTCAGGGAAGTCTTCTCTTTATACTACCTATCCTAAAGAAAGGAGGTGATCTATGATGTGCTTCCAGTGTGGTTAGTTTGTATCATGAACCAACCCATGTCGACCCTAAATCAGTCACCTGAGTCGATTCGTGACAAGGCCCAAGAGGCATTCCTAATACTCCCAAGCTACAACAAGTGCCAAGGGAATCATAAGATACAATGGAAAAATTTCTCCAAAAGAAATAAAAAAAGTATCAAAATAAATAAATATAAAAACCAAATTAAAAATGATTTCCATACCTTAAATTATTTACATTTTCAATTAATAACACAATAAACTGAATAGTAAACCACACAAGGAAACCCAAAAGGAACCTACCAACCATGACGTCTCCATGTGACCCTGAGGATCACTCACTAATCCAATACCAAACATTTCCTGAGGTGATCGAACCCACACTAGAACTTTTACAAGGTCTAAAATAGAAATGAAGCAATAGAAATGAGTATTAAAACTCAGTAGGTATACCCGAATAAATCTATTCCCAATGCATATACCTTAAATAAAGAAATTTTTATTGATAGGTTTGAATTAAAAAAATATAAAAATAGGTTTTCCACACTTTTCATTTTAAAACAAAAAACACAATCCATTGACCTCTTAATTCAAAATAAGGATCAAGGGGAGAAGTAAAAATAGAACCTAATAGGAAAAGTTTATTTTGCATAAAAGTGACAAATGTGAGAGTACTTATTCTTTCCAAAACATTCTTTTTGAAATTATTTTTAACAAACCACACATCCAAAATTTTCAAATTGAACACCAATAACTAAATACAAGGAATACAAATCTACATTAATATGGTAATGGAATTAAGAGTACTAATGTCAAAGAAACACGGGAAATACTAAGAACTTAGAGGAGAACTAGAACATACTATACATGTGACTCATACTGAAGTAATTCCCTACTTGATGATGTTATAACTCTCTAACACTCGATCATCACCCAACCAAGCCTGACCGAGTGGCTCAATCCCATAACAATAACAATAAGATAACCCCCTGCTATGAGCCACTAGCCAGTGAAATAACCTAGACCAGTGCAACAAACATTCTCAGAATTCCTCTTTTCTATGCCAAGTTCTCATGCTAGGTTCAAAAAGGGGTGTTCCAAACAATATCAAGAAACACGCCATACACACATGTCATCACACAATCACACAACCGACACCACCCCAACCACCTCACATATGATCCTCTTGACTTAAATAATTATTACCGAAGTGGAGTTACAAAAAATAAGACATTCCCACCTCTTTATCCATCATAAGGTAAGAGAATTTCTCATGGAGGGGTTTTTTAAATGAAACCACTTAAAAAGTTCCAATCGGGTCTCACTTAATTTTCACAAAATAATCCTTTTCAAAAAAATAACCCTACACAACCATTTTTCAGAACCAAAAACACATTTGGAAACTCATTAAATCAATCCAAACCACCATTTTAATTCTAAATTTTTTTTACAAGGGTCAAAGAGGCATTCTACAAACACTTGGTGTGAAAAACCTATTTTGGAAACTCAAACCATAATTTTAGGCATCAAAAATACATTTATAAAATCAAAACATGATTCTAAAAATCATAAACTACATGAAAAATCCAATCGGGCCATTTGACCAATATATGGTGTGCAAAACCAAAAAAAACACACCTCACATTCAAAATCCATTTTAAATACATACGCACCCCAATAGTTTCTCCAAACATTTTTTGCACAATTTTTTATAATTTAATAAACCATTAAAAAGATTTATAAAATATTTTTAATAATCACCACAGGGATTTTACATTAAAATACACCCAAAACCCTCTTTAAAAATTAACCGCACATCTATTCCATGTCAAAACATAAATGGAAGCCCATGAACAATGTTTTAAACCAATTGAATGATTTATAAAGCAATATCAAATGACATAAAAAGGACTTACTCATGGAAAACACCCAACTTCACATAAAAATGCCACTTTGAAAACTGAAAACCTACTTGAAAACCCATTTAAGGAAACCAAACCATCAATTCAAACCCAAATCACAATTATAAGAGATAACCTGACATTTAATTATATGTTTAGTGCATAAAACACAGTTAAACCAGTTCATGAATCATAATACAAGAGTTAAAGCATTTCATTTCAAGTCAAACAAATATTATAAAAACTATAAATCACTAATTAGTAGGAAAAATAGGTGCGGAAATCAAGAAACCAACGATTCTTCAAATTTAAAGGGTAAATCATTGGGAGACCTACCTCAAATGATGAAAAAAATTCCAAAAACCAGTGTTAAACCTTAATCACACCTCATTCGCACCCAAAGGTAACTCCAACCCTAAAAATCAAAATTGGACCCGAAATTTTAGGATTTAACCTTAAAAATAAAACCCAAGCATATATGGTTTGTAAAACCATAAACGTCACCAAGTAAGAACCCTAAACCAAGGAAATGGGGAAGAAAAATACCATAGGGTGGAGCCTCATTGGAAGGAGGGTGGTTGTTGGATGAGAGCTTATCAGAAGAGGGCCGCATGGCTGGAGTGAGGTGAACTGGTGAGGTCGCGGCTGCTAGAGAGGATGCTGGCCAGAGAGAGGTACACCAGAGAGGGAAAATCGGAAAGATAGAGGCATTCCAGAGAGTGGGGGTCGGATGGAGAGAGGCGAACTAGGTAGGAGGACGCTAATGCTGGAGGGGAGGGTAGTTGGAGGAGGTGCGCACATGACCGCTCACCAGGGGGTGTTGCATGCTGGGTAGAAGGGGAAAGGGGAAGGCTGTGTGGTAGGGGGTATGAGGGAAGAGGGGAAAAAAATAAAACCCTAATAAAAACTAATTAAAAATAAAATAAAAGTTATAATACTAATACCTAATAATAATAATCATAATAATAATCTATAATAATTATAATTTTAATGAATTTATAATGATAACATAATAATAATAGTTATAATTATCATTTCATTTTTAATAATATTAATATTATCTGTATTTTTATTATTAAAAAATTCTATTTACTTAACTTCACCTAATATTTTTGATTTTATTATATTTCTCATTGAATTTATTTATTTTAAACACGAGGTAATAACACAATTACCCCACATGGCTCTAACGATCGTACGTGAACTGTGCGATAGCTTATGCCTGATTTAGAAGCGGTTGCATGAGTACGTGGGTGGATCACACTATTTCTGTTAACCGTGCAGTGCTTATGCATCGGCCTAAAGAAGACAAAAACTCCCAATAATAATGATAATAATAATAAACAATAATAATAATAGTAAAAAAAACAATAATAATAGAAATAATAATAATAATCAATAACATTTTAAATGAGTGTACTAATAATAATAATAATAATTAATAGCATTTTAAATAAGAGTAATAATAATAATAATAGTAATAATCCTAATAAGATTAATAATATTATAATCATCATTATTATTAAAGAATAACTTTTAAACTTTATCTTACTTTATCTTAATTTTTTTAACTTTCATTTAACTTCATATCATTATTCTCTTAAAATTTTAATTTATTTTGAATATCGGGCATGCCATACGGGAACCAGGGTGTAGCCACACGGTCTCTAAACTGTGCTCTACCCATGCGCCAGATGCTGCTAAATCTAAAATATATATTTTTCAATAAAACTCAAAAATTTAAACTGGGACTCAACCCGAACCTTGACAGAGTTATCCAAATCCAGAAAAATAATAAAATAAAGAATTTACAGAATTCTGGGTATGACAATTCTCTCCACCATAACGCTTTTCACCCCCGTAAATCCACAACATGGTTTGACCCAAAAACAAAACCCGATACTCCTCCATAGTTTAAGGAGATCCCTAAAATTTTAAAATATGAAGAAACCAAAACAAAGAAAGTGACTTATAAAATAAATTGGGGAGACCTAGAATGGAATCTTCGCTAAATGTCACCTGCCCCCAAAAGTTTAAACACCCCTAGTTGATCAGTCTAAAATACATAAAACTTTCACGACGCCCAAACCATCCTTAAAACATGAATACCTTAAACATCCTCAAATGAAACTCATACCATCCACCCAAATAAGAAAATGAATTTCAAACCCCGCCTCAAAGAAACCTCCATAACCTTACTTCAATGAAACTACCAAAACATTACACCCCAACACTCACTCAAAGGAAAAACTTAGAATTAGGTGGCCTCATATGAGACTATCCACCACCAAATTGGTACCAAGAATGGAACTAAGATACTGACATGGGGAGGCCCATATATACTCCCCACCATAAGAAACATGGTAACACTGAATTCAACGAGACCCGTGATGGGTCTCCCCACCATAAGAACTGATGAGATTAACTGAAATTGAATACTTTCCAAACAGATCAAAACCCCCAACACATGGGGAGGGGAGGGAGGTGCCCAACTAACAAAGCATCAAAACCACAACAAAAAATATACCTACAACTTCACACCCTTGTAAAAACACAAACTATGCCACACTAAGGATAGAAATTTATACGAAGGACTTTTTACACCATTGGGTTCTCCTGACTACATGCCAGATTCACTCTGGAGCCTATGGCTAGAGCTCTGATGGTTGAAGCATATCCCGCATCGCAGTCCGGATTTAGAACCCCCAAACATAACACACGAATCAAAATTTCACAAAACAGACTTCCATTAAAATAGAAGTTCTAAAGGGTTTGACAACAACCATCCTTATAATTGAAAGAGAAAAATCACCACAAAATATGAATATTACATCCAAGAAACACTACAAAGAGAAAATCTCAAACTAGTCCCAAACACTGCCCTACTCTTGTGGATATGCTGAGGTGACCTTTGAAGAGTTGGGTTTAGCTTCACAAAACTTCTTAGAAAAACGCCAATAGAACCACTAAAAGTGACCCAAGTGTCCAAAGGTGTGGAAGATTCTTGGATCATTCGAGAATGATGGCCTCTTATAACCCAGTTCACCACACTAATGACCGATCACATCATTGTTCTCTAAAGAAGTGGATTAGAGGTCTAAAGGCCTATTAATTCCTCTACCAACATCGCTAGAATAAGACCGCTTCCCATTATTCTTTCTGGAATCCTCTTCACCACTTCCAAAGACTAGATGAGGATTCACTATCCCAATTTCTCCTGCTAACTCAGCTTCGACACAAAAATCTTATCTCACCACATCAGAGAAGGTGGTTAGGTTGAGTTCATCCACCTTTGACTATAGTTCAGGACAAATCCCCAACTCAAAATGTGAATACTTCACTAGATCATTTTCAACATTCCCTGGGTTATATTGAACTAGATCCAAAAGGAGTCGATAGAATTATAATACCGATATAACACCCTACTGAAGACCGTACAACTCCATTCTCTTTATCACCTTCGTCATCTCAGATAAAAACTATTAGATGAATGAAGACATGAAGAACTCCTAGGTAAGATCTTCCTGAGGTTTTATTTGAGACATAGTCTTACACCATTTCCAGGTTGTGAATTCTAGCATGAAGGTAAAAAACTTTACCTTTAATGAATCAAGAAGAATAAGGAAACTAAAGTCTCTCTCAATATTTTGCATCCACTCCTCTACCCCAAGAGGATTCTCTTGATTATAAAAGAGAGGAGGAATCTACTTCCAAAACTCAAGGACGTAATCTATAGGTTAATCAACTAGAGTGTTTTATAAAGATGCACCACTTGAAGCCACACCTTGGGGATCCATTGAATCTTCATGGGGGAGGATAGTAAGAAATAATGAAATAATGAACTTGATCAAAACAAGACATTACCAATTTAAACCCAACTTTTCACAATTCCGAAAAAAACTTTACAAATCAATTTTAAAAATTATGGAATACCTAAAATGGTTCATAGGAGAAAACTAGCATTGATGGGCGACTCAGACTTATGGTTGGCGGTCATTTTCCAGTTACGCCACCATCATAGAGAGCATTATAATGTAATGTCCCTAACTCTACATGGCTTTCCAGGCCTTTAAAGCTCACAAATACCACTTTCCCAACTCCCTTTTTATTTACCAACACCAAAGAATCCACAAGAACCCAAAGACACCAACAAACCCAAACATCCCATGGTAACCCAAGGTTCGGAACGAGCAAGGGTTCATGAATTCCTTCCCATTCCTACATCTCAAGCACCAAAAATCCTAATCCTTCTACCTTGACATCACCAAATAATTTGGGGCACTCTAAAAGCAAGGTCCACTTAAGATCCGACCTACTCTGATACCATTTTCCCAAAAACTAACCTTGGTCGACCCTGAACTAGTCCCCCAAACCATTCCGTGGGAAGTCCTGTGAGGCGTTCTCGATCCCCCCAGGCTGGAGACAAGATCCAAGGGAATCAT
Organism: Viscum album; assembly: GCA_963277665.1. Lineage (NCBI taxonomy): Eukaryota > Viridiplantae > Streptophyta > Magnoliopsida > Santalales > Viscaceae > Viscum > Viscum album. The sequence continues at coordinate 684,943,956 of OY728119.1, read as the reverse complement.
AAGAGACAAGAGAACAATTTCTCCCAAATAAATAAAAAAACAAAATAAATAAACATACAAACCAAATTAAACATGATTTCCATACCTTACACTATTTACATTTTCAATTAAGGACACAAAAAACTGAACAATAAACTATACAAGGAAACCTAAAAGGAACCTTCTAGCCACAACATCTCCATGTGACCCTGAGGGTCACTCACCAATCCAATACCAAACATCACCTAAGGCGATCGAACCCAAGCTGAAACCTATACAAGGTCTAAAACAAAAAATAAACTATAGGCGTGAGTATTAAAACTCAGTAGGAAAACAGAAATAAATATATTCCCAATGTATATTCATTAAATAAAGAAACATTGATTGAAAAGTTTGAATTAAAAAATATAAACATGGATTTTTTACACTTTTCATTTTAAAACAAAAAAAAACATAATCCATTGCCATCTTAATTTAAAATAAGGCTCAATGGGAGATATAAAAAGGGAACCTAACAGAAAAAGTTTATTTTTCATAAAAGTGAAAAAGGGGAGAGTACTTATTCTTTCTAAAACATGCTTTTTGAAATAATTTTTAACAAACCACACGTTGACAATTTTCCAAATGAACAACAAGAACCAAATACAAGGAATACAAATCTATATAAAGAGGGTAATGGAACTAACGGTACTAATGTCAAAGAAACACATGAAATCCAAGGAACTCAAAGGAGAACCAAAACATACTATACATGTGACTCATCCCAAAGGCTTTCCCAACCCGATGAAATCATAACACCCTAACACCCGATCATCTCCCTACCTGGACTGATTGAGGGGCCCAATACCATAAAAATAATAATAAGATAACACATGCTATAGGTCACTATCTAGAGAAATAACCTAGACTAGTGTAACAAACATTCTCATAATTCAGATTTTCTATGCTAGGTTCCCATGCTATGTTCAAAAAGGGGTGTTCCAAACAATATCAAGCAAAAATCCATACACATATGTCATTACACAATCACACAACCGACACCTCCTCTACCACTTCATGGAACATCCCCTTACCTTAAATAATTATTACCAAAGTGGGGTCCTAAACCCAAGACATTCTCACCTCTTTATCCATCACAAGGCAATAAAATTTCTCCTGGAGGGGTTTTTCAAAATAAACCACTTAAAAAGTGCCAATTGGGCCCACTTAATTTTCACAAAATAATCCTTTTCATAAAAATAACCATACACAACCATTTTTCAGAACCAAATAGACATTTGGAAACTCATTAAATTAATGAAAACCACAATTTTAATTTTAAAACATTTTTACAAGGCTTAAAGAGGCATTCCACCATCACTTGGTGTGAAAAACCCATTTTGAAAAAAAACCCATCATTTTAGGCATCACAAATACATTTATAAAATCAAAACATGATTATAAAAAACATAAATTACATGAAAAATCCAACCAGGCCATTTGAACAACATATGGCATGCAAAACCCAACAAAAACACACCTCACGTTCAAAATCCATTTTAAATTCATAGTCACCCCAAAAGTTTCTCCAAACATGTTTCTCAACTTTTTTTTATAATTTAATAAACCATTAAAACAAATTATAAAATATTTTAAATAATCACCTCATGGATTTTACATTAAAATACACTCAAAACCCTCTTAAAAAATTAACTGCACATCTATGCCATGTCAAAACATAAATCACAGCCCAAAAACAATTTGTTAAAATGATTTCATGATTTATAAAACAATATCAAAATACACAATAAGGACCTACTCCTGGAAAACATGCAAATTCACATAAAAATGCCACTTTGAAAATCAAAAACCTACTTGAAAACCCATTTAAGGAAACCAAACCATCACTTCAAATCCAAAGAACAATTATAAGAGACAACTGGGCACTCCACGTCCACCCATATCCTCTACGTACTGACATGCTGTATGGTCCACCTCTAGGTATCGTCTAGTCCTGGTACTCTCATCCTCATTCAGCACTGTTCGTCATCTACATCCAACACAACAAGGTGCGGGCATATCCCGTTTAGGGGTGAGTATAACGATACTCAGTTGGGACCCCGAGACCCTCTAGGTCTGACAAAATCCAACAAGGAAAAAACAAAAAGTGTGAAATCAATAGATAACCTTACTTAGGTATGTGGCCATACATATACCTAAGTTATCAAGTAATCCATCTCAATCATGAGGAAAACACAGAGGTTTTGACTCAGCTCACACCAGGATTTATTCTAGGGGTAGTAACAAGTAACATCCCCAGTCACATCATTGAACACCTCGGCTGCTGAAGAACACCTCCTCTATCAAGTACAGCGGGCCTGCCGTGTCACACAGAGGTGCTTCCCACTAACCTTGGACTGTTGAGGTACTCCTCCTGTCAAGTACCATGGGTCTGTCACGTCACACAGAGGCACTCCCCACCATGGGTCTCCACGTCACACAGAGGTGCTCCCCCTCATGGCCTATTGAGGTACTCCTCCTATTGAGTACCGTGGGTCTGCCGCGTCACCAAGGCGCTCCCCACCGTGGGTCCGCCGCAATACCAAGGCACTCCCCACTGGGTCTGTCAAGTCACTTTGAGTCGAAACAATCACCATTCATAAAGTCTCAGCTAGCCACCAGGTCTCCACACTATGCCCGCTTATCTCCAGGAGGATCCGCTCCACAAGCTACTAGTCGATAATCCAACTGCCACTAAGTCCCACGAAGAAGTATCTCAAAGGCCCATCACAACATAAGGGTCTCAACGTAATAGGCTACATGTCAATCGGACGCCTGGTCTGTGAGTTATTAGCCTTTTAGTCCCGTGGGACCGATAGGATTTGTGCTCGATCCAACCTGACTGTTCCCCTTCTTAATCCAAAACATAGTGGGGTATCACTCAAAGGGACCAATTCTCTCAAAGATTTCTAGTGTTGTTGACGGTTCATCAAATGGACATCCAATGCCAAAGTTATGGCTAAAAGAAAGTAACTGGGTCGTAGTGGGCCTGGGTCCGGTCCGACCCGATTGAACTGACCCCGCCCGACCCGGTATGGGACGACCCAGTTCGGGTCGACCCGGACCGAACTGTTAGGTCTGGCCTAGCCTGCAGTGTGGCCCGGCCCGTTGGGTCCGGCCTGACCCGCGAGGGTCGTGAGGGTGTCGTGAGGGAAGCTCGGCTGAGGGGTACCACGAGGGCGTGGAACGATCATGGGTATTGTGAGGGCACGGGCCGGCCGCGAGGGCGGCGGGCCGGCTGTAGGGGTGACAGACCGGCTGCGGGGGCAGGGGCTCAGTGTACGACAGCGACGACGGTGGCAAACGACAGAGCCTTGAGTAGCAGAGCCACGGGGTGCGGAGGTCGCGAGGCGGTGGGGGCGACGAGGCGGTGTCGTTGCGCCATCACCTTCGTTGCGTTCAACTCCACAAATCATCACAAGATTTGTGAAGGGGTTGGGCCATGTTTGTTTGGACCATACCCTATGCGTTAGGGTGGTAGAAAACGGCTCAACATAAACAAGAATGATTAATGTCAAAACCTCCTGCAAAAGAAAATCATCTTCGTTCTTTGTTTAAAAAAAAGAACATGGGAAAATAATCACATACAAATTAAACCCCTACCTTGGTTTGTTCATTGAAATTGACGTGATAAGGAAGTATGGATGTCGATTTTTCATAGCTTAAGACGTCCCATGTCGGAAGAAGTCCCGAGGAAGAATCTCGAAGTCAAGGTCGAAGTTCTTCATTGGCGGAGCGTTCTTCATGGAAGAACGAATTCTTCGCGGAAGAACGCGTTCTTCGTTGGAGAGATTTCTCCCACCAAGAGATCTATCTCCTTTGCTAATGAATGCTCTCAAAAGAAATACCCACCAAAATAAAAAGTGTTTCCCCAATTTTAATTGTTGGAACAATTTAAAATTAGTTAAATTAATTAAATAAGTTGGAACAATTTAATGTGGTGTGTTGGGATCATTTAATGTGGAGGAAGCTCAAGAGGCTCCTCCACATTAATGAGGGAGTTGAGAAGTTTCTCCATCATTAAGAGGGAAGTTCAAGTGGTTTAGGCCTTGGGTGGTCCCCACCACCATAACCTCTCACGAGAGGTTAGGCTCGGGTGGTCCCCACCACCATAACCTCTCATGGGAGGTTAAGGTTTGGTGGTCCCCACTTATCAACTTCCACATGGAGTGGTTACAACAAATAAAATAAAATATGTGCTTATTTTATTTTATCATCTCCATGAAAAACCCAAAAATTATCTTTCACCCTCAACCAACTGTCGTCGAGGTGAAAGTATCCTTAAGCGAATATCGGCACTGCGAGTTCAACGGTGCCCTCAAATTTCAATTTCGAGCACCGGTTAAAAAGTTAGAAAAACCCGCTCACATGTTTATTGAACCTACCTGAAAAAAAGTTCAAAAATTAATTCCGGGCACTCCGGGCCTCGGAATTATGCGCCGTCAATTTTCACAGACTAGTAAAATTCCCATTTAATTAAAAAAAATTCCATGGAATTTCTAGGTCTTTACATTCTCCCCACCTCTGTCTTTACATCCTCATGAGCCATAACTCAAACTAAGGGAACAAGTGGGGGTACTAAGCACACATCTAAGCCCCCCACTCCCATGTGTTCTCTTAGAGATTCCCATGCTGCTAGCGAATGTGAAACAAAGGTATCGACCATCCATGAAGGACCCACTCCAATCGATCCTCAATCTCTACTGGAACCTCTATAAAAGTCTCCCCATCATCGACATCTAGCTCACTATGGTCGATGATATGAGAAGGGACGTGCACGTATCTCCTCAGCTGGGATAGGTGGAAGACGGCGTGCACCCATTAAAGCTGAGATAGGAGCTAAGAGGTATGAAACCTCACCAACTCTACTGAGTACCTGAAAAGGTCCGATGAACCTTGGAGATAACTTGACACCTCTCCCAAATCTCCATATACCTCATTGGGATGAGACCCGTAGAAAGACTTGGTCGCCATCCTTGAACTCCAGAGGCCTCCGTATCCTATCGACATACAACTTATACCTGCTCTGTGCAATCTTTATCCACTCCTGGATGATCTAAATCTTCTCTATGGTAGCTCGAACCATCTCTAGTCCCACTAGTGATGACTCCCCTAGGTTGGTCCAACATAAAGGTGATCTGCATGGTCGCTCGTACAATGCCTCAAAATGTGTCATCCCAATGGTGGAGTGATAGCTATTGTTGTATGAAAACTCCACCAAAGGTAAGTCTTTCTCCTAGCTGCGACCGAAGTCGAGGACATAAGCACTCAACATGTCCTCGAGGGTCTGAATGGTCCACTCAGTCTGACCATCCGTATGAGGATGGAAGGTGGTGCTCAAACGAAGCTGCGTCCCGAAAGCCTCCTTCAACCCCTTCCATATATGGGAATTAAAATGTGTGTCACGATCGGATACAATCGTCGAGGGTACTCCATGTAGCCGCACAATCTCCTGCACATAGATGCGTCCCAATATTTCTACTGAACCCTGCTCTCTGATCGGTAGGAAGTGGACCAACTTGGTGAGTCGGTCAACAATCACCCAAATTGAATCATGTACCCTATATGTTCGTGGAAGTCCTATCACAAAGTCTATGGATATCCCATCCCACTTCCACTCTGGGACCTCTAAAGGCTGAACCAAGCCTGCTGGTACCTGATGCTCTGCCTTCACTTGCTAACAAGTGAGGCACTGTGAAACAAACCCAACTACTTCTTTCTTCATTCCCGACCACCAGTACTGTCATCGGAGATCCTGGTACATATTCACCACTCCTGGATGTACCGTTAGAGGGGATGTGTGGAACTCCCTCAACAATTCCTCTTAAAGTGACACTGGTACCATGGTACGTCCTTTGAAGAGGATGACATGCTCCCCACCTTCAAAAAATCCATCAGGTGCTTATCCTATGGATATCTGAGCACGTCGTGCCTCACTGTCAGCATCCCCATGTTGCGCCTCCATGACTCACTAAAGAAGTGGGGGAGTGACGGTAAGAGACTGAAGAAAAGCTGCTCCATATCGATCCATAATGGATATCTGCAAAGCGGACAGCTGCTTCGTTGACTCACCTAGGAGATGTATACCAGATCTCCTACTAAGTGAATCTACAAAAAATTCCCCTTCCCAAGAGTATAGACTCTCTCAAAGTCATAGTCCTAGAGGAACTCAAGTCAATGTCGCTGTCTTAGGTTCATGTCCTTTTGAGAGAAGATATACCTAATACTCTTGTGATCAAAGTACACAGTAAAATGCTCGCCCATCAGATAGTGTCACCACATCTTCAAGGTGAAGACCATTGCTGCTAACTCCAGGTCATGGGTATCATAGTTTTTCTCATGATGTCATAGCTGCCACAAACTATATGCGATAACTGTTCGCTCCTGCGTTAGAACACATCCGAGTCCGATCCCTGATGCGTTGTAGTAGACTACGTACCATACGCCCTACTCTGGAAGCCTCAAGATGGGGGCACTATTCAGCCTCTGCCTTAGCTCCTGAAAACTCTGCTGACATCTCTCCGACCACACAAAGGGTTTCCCCTTATTTGTGAAGGCTAATAGTGGTGCTGCAATTATGGAGAAATCTGGCACAAACCTCTGGTAATAACCAGAAAAACCTGGGAAACTCCGTACCTCCATCACACTCCTGGGTGTCTCCCAAGCAAGTTCCGCCTCAATATTCGCTAGATCCACCACAACTCCAGACCCCGATATGAAAAGTCCCAAAAATTGAACCTCTCAAATCCAGAAATGGCACTTCGAGAGCTTACCATAAAGCTAGTGCTCTCGGAGTGTGTCCAGTACTACCTGCAAATGATATGCATGCTCCTCCTTAGTAGTCGAGTAGATCAAAATGTTGTTGATGAAGACCACTACAAAGTGATCAAGGTATGGCTGAAATATCCTATTCATGAGTCCCATGAACAATGCTGGAGTGTTGGTCACATCGAATGGCATAATCAAGAACTCTTAATGGCCGTACTGAAACATAAATGCTATCTTTTGTACATCCTCATCTCGCACTCTGAGCTGGTGATAGCCTTATCAAAGGTCTATCTTTGAGAACCACCGTGCTCCCTTTAGCTGATGAAAGAGGTCTTCAATACTTGGGAGTGGGTACTTTTTCTTCACGGTCACCTAGTTCAGGCGCCAATAGTCAACACAAAGCCTCAAGCTCCCATCGGCCTTATTGGCGAATAGAATCAGGGCTGCCCAAGGAGAAACACTGGGCTGAATGAATCCATTCCCCAGAAAGTCCTCTAACTGTACCCACAGCTCACGAAGCTCCGCAGGAGCCATCCAATATTCTAGAGAAGATATCAGTTCCATACTGAGGTACAAGTCAATGTAAAAGTCCACCTCTCTGCGAGGAGGTAGGCCCAGAACATCATTAGGGAAAACATCCGTGTATTGGTCCACCACTATAGGATTTCTCGAACTCTCCCCATCAATAGCTCCAAGGGTAAGTCTAGCCGACTGATGAGTGATTGACTGCACTCTCCTCCGGGTAAGTCTATCCTGTGCTGCATAGACTCCCTTCTCACCGGTGAAGATAAACCTAGTCCCATCTGTGCGGACACACTGCACTTTGCACCTAATACAATCAATATGAGCATGGACTATAGATAACCAGTCCATACTCAAGATGGCGTCGTAAGGCCTCGATGCCGCTACTAGGGGATCCTAGTCGAAGCTCTCATCTCCTAGAGTAAGATCACACTGCCAGCACCAGTGCGTAATCGTCGAATCCACTCCCGTGGGAGTCTCTAGCCATAAGGATCGAGTCAATGACTCCGTCAGAATATCCAAGATCTGAATGAGGGTGGTGGAAATAAAATAATGACTAGCACCTGTGTCTATAAGTACTTCAACTATGGTGAAGTAGACACAGATCATACCTCTTATCATCTTCGGAGCACCATGATCATAGGCCTCTGCTACCTGGAGCTAAGATCTCCCCTGTCCACCTACTCCCTACAGTCAGGGTTGTCATGACCCGACCCTACCCGGGCTCGAGCCGCAACTACCCCAAGCCCGCCTCCATAGGCCAGGGGCTGGCGACCAGCGCCGAAGGCACAACAACTCGGGGAGGCCTTTGCCTAGGTACCTCTACACACCCACATGTAGCACACTTAATGCAAAAGTGCAGAGTAAAAAGGAAGAACAAGCAGAGTAAAAAGAATAACTACTATAAATAAACCACATAGTGCATCGACCACTATAAGTACAAAGTAAAAACTGAAAAGAAAAAGGGGAAAAACACGCACCCAACCGAAAAGTGCCACAACCCGACAACAAGTAAACAAAAGAAACAACTGACGGGTCTCCCACCTGGATCCCGGCCACGACCACCACACGCGGACCAAAATCCCAAGCTCCTAAGCTCCACTGAAGTCACGCTCCACCTGTCCGTCGTCTGCAAGGGCACACCAAGTGCGGGAAAAGCCCAAGCAGGGGTGAGTAGAAAAATACTCAATAGGATACCCCGAAGGCTCGAGGGAGAAACAAAAGGAGGTACCGAAGGGTGAGCAGTAGAGTGAATAGGAAATTAGAGGAGTACAACTGAGGGTGCAGTAAAGAGTCTAGATCAACCCAAAAAAAGGAAGGAAGTAGACTCGTCCAGGCACATAGAGATGGAAATGGTGAGAAGATGAACTTCCCGTCGAGTCTTCGCTGCCTATAGAAGGAGAGTAGACTCGTCCAACCACGAGAAGCTAGACACAGAAAGCACGTGGCATACCCCGTGTGTCTTCGCCACACCTGGAAGGAGAGTAACAAAACCCAAGAAGTGGGTACCAGAAACAAGGTATATACATATCCCTTTTCTCAGTCAAGAAGCCCGAACATCGTCGTAAGGGGATCTCCGTCCCGTAGCTCAGCCTAAGAAAAATGAGTCGCCAACAGTCCCAGAGGTAAACACCATCATCGATGCCCAGCATCCCGCACGTCTGCCCTAAACCGCAAGCCAAGGGGCTCAGTCACCGCACCTTGATACTATCCGCTTTGGGTGGCACTGACTCGCCCGCACAGTTTTAGATCGCGTCACAAGAACGCGTCTCGGTGGGGAAATTGCCCCTCGAACTTGAGAGTTCTAGGGAAAGTCAAACCACACCTCGTCACTGCCCTGCAGTCAAGAGGTATCCTCAAATCCATAACCGTTCCATCACCGACCCGTACAACCAAGGGTCCCGCTCCGGTAATCACGGAGGAAAGCCACAGACTAGCCTAGTCAGAAGGACTGAATCTGGAATGCCAACCGGTGCCCCACTGCCCAGCCCTGCTGGAGGGTAATTCATAACCAGATATAGGGTGACCCACTGCCCAGCCTTGCTGGAGGGTAAACCCTAATACATCATCTGGAGACCCACTGCCCAGCCCCACTGGAGGGTAGACCATAATAAGATACTGGGTGACCCACTGCCCAAACCTGCTGGAGGGTAAACCATAATACGTCATCAGGCGACCCACTGCCCAGCCCCGCTGGAGGGTAGACCTGGAATAAGTCGACAGGCGACCCACTGCCCAGCCCTGCTGGAGGGTAGACCTGGAGCTAGACGACGGGTGACCCACTGCCCAGCCCTGCTGGAGGGTAGACCCTAAGAGGTCGTCAGGTGACCCACTGCCCAATCTATGCTGGAGGGTAGACCCTAAGTGTCGGGTGACCCACTACCCAGTCTCTGCTGGAGGGTAGACCCTAAAAGTGTCGGGTGACCCACTGCCCAGTCTCTGCTGGAGGGTAGACCCTAGAAACCGATGAGTAACCCACTGCCCAGCCCCGCTGGAGGGTAAAACACAGAACTGCTCTGGCCACATCCACTGAAGGGTACAACACTGGCCAACCAAATGTGGAGTGGGTATCATGCAAGCACCCAACTCCAGCACAACTCACCCTGAGGGGTTCAGTGCCTGTTCCATCACTGGGTGGCTAGCACCGCTACCGGCCAATCCATCGAGAACGACACTAGGGGGAGACCACTCAACCCTGCTGGTCAAACAAACACACAGAGGGACCCTCCATGCCGCGAGGGGTCCAAGTACGCAAAGCAGAACCCGACACGCACGTGGGGACCACACAACGTGTCGCCCCATCTCAACCCCAACTGAGTGCACAAACGTCTCAGGTACAAACCACACGTACCTCCAAGCGCTCCCGTATACTCCCAGAGTATACCTCGTCTCCAGCCCAAGGCTATCGTGTGCACGGTTCCTAACGTCAACGCGAAGGCGTGACATAACAAATCCACCTCAAAGGCCCAGGCACAGCCAACCACATCTCGTGAACCATCTACGTCACTCTCCCAAGAGTGCGTGAACGCACGCCAAGGGTCCGCTACAAACAAGGTAGGGCGAACCACCACTGGATCACATTCCATGCTCCACATTCAACAAGATCGCGCAAGAGGCTCCGTACAGCCAAACAGATCACACCGTTGCAATCCTTGCACAAAAACACACGAGATAGACAACTTACTCGCCTGAAACGGTCAACCGGTGAAAAAAGTACTATTCACCAAAACCAAACCCGTGTGGGGCCCACCCCAAGATCCCGAAACTGAACCAACGGATCACGCCACTGCGATCCCCTCGGAAAAACACACGGGATTGAGTACTCAATCGCCCAAAACGGGCACCCGGTAAAAAGGGCACTATTCACCGTAGCCGGGGCGGGTGGGACCCACACTACATCCCCGAAAAAGGTCGGGCGGACTGCACCATCACAAAGCTCTCGGAAAAGCACGTCAAATTGACTGCTTACTTGCGTGGAACGGGTACGCAGAGAAAAAGATGCATTCCGGCGCACCGCACACTAGCGGTGCCACGTGGGACCCGCATCCCGGTCCCGAAACTCAGCGAACGGATCGCACCGTTGCGATCCTCTCGAAAAAGTACATGAAATGGACTACTCACTTGTCCAAGACGGTCACCCGATGATAAAGTTGGAAATCACCGTCAACTCCCGAAATGACCCTCGCGGGGCCCACACCATCTTGCGGAATTACAGCGGGCAGACTGCGCCAACGCGTTGCCCTCGGAAAAACACCGAACATCGACTGCTCGCACGCCCCGAACAGACGTCCGAGAAAAAAGTCGTGAAACGCTGCCCGCAGCTCAAAGGACGGGCCGTGGGGCCCGCGCCTCAACTTTGGCCTCGACGCCTGAAACCACCCTGGAAACCTCCGCCTCGACACCAGGGTCCCAACGCAACTGACAACACTCAAAGCGGACGTCGCACGCGTCCGCGCCGTTCAAAACAAGATTTTCCGGAAGAACGCTCGTCCACTTAAAGACGCATCGCGTCTCCGAGACCCCTCGTTTCGGGAATTAAAAATTCCCGAAACCATCTCAAAAACTCCGCCTTGACGCAAGCTCCACGCTGCCGCAGACGACGCGCAAAACGGACGCCCGTAGCCCGAAATACGGGCGTCCGAAGACGGAGGGGCAAAGCCCCTTGGGCCGGCCCGGTCCGCACAGCCGGCCCGCGACTCAGCCGCGGGTCCAGTTCACCCCGCCGCAGCCAGCTGGCCGCGGCTCGCTTCAGCCGACCGGCCGCCTCGCGGCCGGTTGATTCCCCACAGCGACCCGCGATTCGCGGGTCCCGGTCGTGCACGGGGGTCCTGCGCTTCGCGGCCCCCCTCTCCTCCGCCTCCCGGCGCCCGCGGCCGGTGCCGCGGCCGGCTTCCGACAGCCTCCGCCGAAGGCCGCCGCCGCCTCTCGGAAGCGCCGCCGCCGCCTTCGAAGCCCCGACCGACCGCCCTGCTGCGCCGCGCTCCGCCCCGCGCCGCCGCCGTCTGGCGCCTTCGGCCCTCGCCGGAAATCGGCCGTGGCCGGAAAATTTTCAAGGGCCACCGGGAACGATCCGGTGGTCGAAATTTCGATCCGGATAGCTTTCCGGATAGCTCGGAACGAGATCTACGCAACCACGGGATTTTTTCGAGGATACAATGGTGAGATTGAGCATAAATGAGGATTAAAACGGGGAAGGGGAGAAAAACTCAAATCCGCCTACCTCGTTGGGCTTCGCCCGGCGCTTCCCGCGCGATCCGCCCCGCGCCGTTGCCTCGCCGGAGTTGGCTCACCGGAGGTCGCCTCGCCGGAGCTCGCCTCGCTGGAGCTCGCCTCACCGGAGCTCGCCTCGCCGGAGCTCGCTAGAATGGAGGAGGGAAGGGGAGAGGGTGTGAGGGAGGAGAAGAGGAAGAGAGGAGGGAGGGGTGCGTTTAAGTAAAAATCACTTAAACGCCCGCCCGACAGCCCCGAACCCGAACTCCCGACGGGGTCGGGATTTAGCCTCTCCTAGGATAAGAACCACGCTCTGAGCGCAACGGCGGTCTCAGAATTTTATTCCGAGACCCCATTCAAATGTTACTAAACTTTGCGCCCGAGGCTGCCAAATTACGAAAACGCCCCTGGGGCCATTTTTCACAGACGGGTCGCGCCCGAAAAACTTACACCCCTCCTAGGGTAAACTGCACGCTCCGAACTCAACGATGCCCTCAGTTTCCCAATCCGAACCACCGTTTAAGAGATACTTGCGTTTCGCCATTAAACGAATAAATAAATTAATTTATTTATCCGTTTAACGTTCCGGGAGAGGGCGAGGGGTCCAAACATCCCGTGCCGACAAGTTTTATGTCGTTCCTAGGGTAAACACCCCATTCCGGACCAATCCATACACTCAGATCTCTAATCCGGAACTCCGTTTAGGAGTTATCTCATTTATTTATCATTTCCAGTGTGAATGCACTGAAAATTTAATTCCGGCCATTCCGGGGATCGGAATCGCACGCCGTCTGAAGGCGCTGCTCTGGAATATCATCAAGAATATTCCAAAGTCTTTCACAGAAAAAACCGGGTTCTTACAAGGGTGGACCTCCTGGTGGTAGTGGCGATAACATCTCAACTCTTCGTCCACCGCCAGCTACACGAACAACTCCTCTGCCACGTCCGCCTGCTCCCTACGGACCTCCTCAGTCGAATGTCTATCTTTGACTGGCCAATCCTTCGATCATCTGCTAATCATCTGTACAGTGGGTCAAACAGTCACGAGCCATGTGAACCTGCCCACCGCACGAGTAACACTACATGATCCTGGCTTGACTGGATCTATCTCGGGTGACCCTCACAACCAACCCTGAGTCATGAAGTCGTCCACCTGTAGGTATAGTACTCTTGGACCTTTAGGTCGTCTGTCTATTGCCAACTGCAGAAGACTTCTCTACGTGATGACTAGTGGTGGATCACGTTGCTGGAGACTTCTTAGTAAGGAAAATCTCCACTAGTAAGGATCTCTCTAACACCCCCGCCTGCATCAGGATGCTGAGTGAGACCATTGAAGCTCTGATCTCCCACCTGAGTCCTTTCTTGAAGGTTCAGTCCCTAAAGAAAGGGTCCCGCACCATATATGTGGAGTATCATGAGAGGTTGGTGAACCACGCTGAGTATTGAGTGATAATCATGCTACCCTACTGTAAATGAAGAAGCTCCCATATGCACAGTACGTGAAGTGTAGCTAGAACTAACTCTGCCTGAAATAGGCTCTCGAAGTCTGCCCAGAGAAGCATAACCTCATCATGAACCTGGAGTATCAAGCTCCACCATCTGCCCAATGCTTACTGTAAAAGGCTGGCGACAAGGATCACCCTGAAATCGGCTTGTGTCCCTACAAGTCAAAAGACTCTCACAACAGCCTCCAACCAATCCTCTGCCGCCTGTGGGTCCATATCTCCCCTTAACCTTGGTGGCCTCTAGTGCTGGAACTCGTGTAACCCACTCAAGAGGCGTGAACCGTCTGTTGCTAGGGCTGATGGCATCGGTGGACCAACGGGGAGTGGTACCACTGGTGCCTCTACTGGAAAAGGGCCCTGCACTAAGGTCTCATTGCTCGGTGGGATATTAGTGTGTACAACTCTTGGAACTCTAGATGACTGTCTTCATGGAAACATCCTGAAAGGAAACAGGTGCGCCACATTTAAAAAGTTATACTTGGTGAGCTGAAAGTTATACCTGGTGAGCTGACTCAAAAGATCACAAAGAAAACTTTTGAAAACACACACGAAATCAGTGTTTTCATGCACTGAGTCGGAAATTAGAAGTTAGGGTCATGGTGTATGGATACGTTGGCCACCACACCAACACTAGACTCCCTAAACTGAAAACCACACTCATTACCCTTAACACTATTGCTTCACAGAAAATATCAGAGTCCTAGTTCTTCAGTAGAACCGACTCCTCTGATACTAATTTTTCATGATCCATCCACCGAGGCCCATACTGTGACTAACCCCAAGCCCACCTTCCATAGGCTAGGGCTGGAAACTAGCACCAAAGGCGTATTCACTAAAACTGGGAAGGCATTGACTTTATAACCTGTAAACACACGTAACCAAGCACACAACAAGATAGGAACACAAGTAAACTGAACTGTAAACATAGTGAGTACAATAAGTAAAAGGGGAAAAAATACAAGCCCAACTGGAAAGTACAAGTACAACTATGATACAATAAAACTGAAGAAAAAGAAGAGACAGCTACTGGATCATCCACCAAGGTTCCTACTTGAAGGGTAGGTATAGATCGCCTCCTCAGCACTCCACATCCACCCATCTCCTCTGCATACCGACACGCCGTATGGTCCACCTCCAGGTATTGTCTAGTCCTAGTACTCTCAGCCTCAGTTAGTGTTATCCGTCGTCTACATCCAACACAAAAATGTGCAGGCACATACCGTGTAGGGGTGAGTATAATGATACTCAGTAGGGACCCTGAGACCCTCTAGGTCTCACAAAATCCAACAAGGATAAAACACAAAGTATGAAATCAACAGATAACCTTACTTAGTTATATGCCCATACATATACCTAAGTTATCAAGTAATCCATCTCAACCATGAATAAAACATAGAGGTTCTGACTTATCTCACACTAGGATTTATTCTAGGGGTAGTAACAAGTAACATCACCAGTCACATCGTCAAACACCTCGACTACTGGAGAACTCCTCCTCTATCGAGTACAGTGGGCCTACCGTGTCACATAGAGGCACTTCCCACTAGCCTTGGACTGCTGAGGTACTCCCCTTGTCGAGTACCATGGGTCTGCCGCATCACACAGAGGTGCTCCCCACCGTGGGTCTGCCACGTCACACAGAGGCGCTCCCCCTCATGGCCTGCTGAGGTAATCATCTTGTCGAGTATCGTGGGTCTGCAGCGTCACCAAGGAGCTCCCTATCGCGGGTCTTCCATGTCACCAAGACGCTCCCCACTGGGCATGTCGAGTCACTCCGAGTTGAAATGGTTAGCAGTCGTCAAGTCTCAGCCAGCTACTAGGTTCCCGTACTATGCTCGCTCGTCTATTGGAGGATCCGCTCCACAAGATACTATTCGATACTCCAACTTCCACGAAGTCCCATGAATAAGTATCTCAAAGGTCTGTCACATCATAGGGGTCTCAACGTAATAGAAGTCACGTCAATCAAACACCCGATCTGTGAGTTATTAGCCTTTTACTCCTGAGGGCTCAGTTGGATTCATGCCCAATCCAACCCGACCATTCCCCTTCTTAATCCAAAACACAGCGGAGTATCACTCAAAGGGACTGACTCTCTCCATGATTTCCAGTGCTGCTGACGCTTCGTCAAATGGATGTCTGAGGAAAAAGTTATTTCCAAAAGAAAGTAACTGGGTCGTAGTGGGCCCAGGTTCGGTCTGACCTGGTCAGACTGACCTAGCCCGACACGTCGGGTCTGTCCCGGCTCGCAGTGCGGCCCGAACCATTGGGTCCGGCCCGACCCGCGAGGTCTGTGAGGGTGCTGAGAGGGAGGCTCGGTCGAGGGGTACCACGAGGATGCAGAACTGGCCACGAGTACTACGAGGGTGCAGACCGACCGCGGGGCTCGGACCGACAGTGAGGGCGCGGACTGGCCTTGAGGGTGTGGATCGACTGTACGGGCAGCGGACCGGCCGTGGGGGCATGGACCGACCGCGGGGGCAGGGAAAATCCACCAGGGCGTGGACCGGCTGTGAGTGTGCGGACCGGCCGCAAGGGCGGCGGACCGGACGCGTGGGCGTGGATAGGCCGTGGGGCACGGACCGACCGCGAGGGTGGTGGATCGGCTGCGAGGTAGGTGGACTGGCCACGGGTCGGTGATCCGGCTGCGGGTCGGCTTACCGTCCACGGGGCGGCGGTCCAGCCGCAGGATGGTGGTCCGGCGGTGGCAGCTCGGTAGATGGTGGCGGCAGCTCGGTGAATGGCGGTGGCGGCGACAGATAGTAGAGTCGGGAGGGGTGGTGCCACGGGGTGCAGAGGTCGCGAGGTGCCTGGGGCCATGGGGTGGTGTTGTTGCGCCATTACTTTCTTCGCATTCAACTCCACAAATCATCACAAGATTTGTGGATGGGTTAGGCCATGTTTTTTTGGCTCGTACCCTCCACGTTATGGTGGTAGAAAACGACTCAACATAAACAAGAATGAAGAACGTCAAACCCTCCCGCAAAATAAAATCATATGTGTTCTTTGTTTAAAAAAAAAGAACATGGGAAAATAATCACACACAAATTAAACCCCTACCTTGGGTTGTTCGTTGACATTGGTGTGATAAGGAAGTATGGATGTTGATTTTTTGTAGATGAATACATCCCATGTCGAAAGAAGTCTCATGGAAGAAGCTCGAAGTTGAGGATGGTGTTCTTCATTGGCGGAGCATTCTTCGTGGATGAACACATTCTTCTTTGGAGAACTTTCTCCCACCATGAGCTCTCTCTCCTTTTCCAACGAATGCTCTCAAAAGAAAAACCCAGCAAAATAAAAAATGTTTCCCCAATTTTAGTTATTGGAACAATTTCAAATTAGCTAAATTAATTAACTAAGTTGACACAATTTAATGTGGTGCGTTGGCTTAATTTAATGTGGAGGAAGTTCAAGAGGCTCCTCCACATTAATGAGGGAGTTGAGAAGTTTCTCCCTCATTAAGAGATAATTTCAAGAGGTTTAGGCCTCAGGTGGTCCCCACCACCATAACCTCTCACGGAAGGTTAGGCTCGGGTGGTCCCCACCACCATAACCTCTCATGGGAGGTTAAGGTCTGGTGGTCCCTACTTCTCAACTTTCACATGGAGTGGTTACAACAAATAAAATAAAATATATTCTTATTTTATTTTATTATCTCCATGAAAAACCAAAAAATAATCTTTCACCCTAGACCAACTGTCATCAAGGTGAAAGTTTTCTAAAGTGAATAATGGAACTGTGAGTTCAACAGTTCCCTCAGATTTCAATTCCGAGCAATGGTTCAAAAGTTAGAAAAACCCAATCACACGTTTACATAACGTACCTGAAAAAAAGTTCAGAAATTCATTCCTAGCACTTTGGACCTCAGAATCACACACCGTCAATTTTCACAGACTCGTAAAATTCCCATTTAATTAAAACAAATTACATCGAATTTTTGTGTCTTTAAAAAATGAGATTCAAAATGTCTAATACAAAGGATGTACTTGAATGAAGAGGAAGAGGAAGAGAATCCCTTACTTGAGGGGTTTCTTCTAAACGTTTGTGTGGATCTTATTAAGAGTATGATAACACATTAGGAGGGATTTAGAGATATATATAGAGAGTAAATTCTTGCTTAAAGAAATTATAGTGAATATTAAAGGGAGGTTGGGTGGGTATTTATATCAAAAGAGAGGATAGTTCTTTATTAATTTTTAAACATATGTTTTGGAGTCTAAATAATAAAATAATAAAAACTGAAAACCTTTCCATGGATTTCTCCCATATTTTTTTCAAAGAGGAGTGGTTTAAAATATTTTATTAAGTTAAGAACAAAAATTATAAAAATAATAATATTCATGATGTGGAAGTGAATCATGTTCATAAAAAATTGTTTTTAAAACCTTAAAATATAATAAAAGTTTTGAAGGATTCACTATAGGTTTGTAAAATTAATAAAATTACTTAAAAACACATTATTTTAAAGGGTAATACTATTTTTGGACAAGGATGAATTTTAAAATATTTATTATATCACTTTTATACCATTATGATGTCATAATACTTACCGTATATTTATATCATATTTAATTTTCAGCCAAAAATTTGACTGTGTAAGAAAATTATGAAAAATTAAAAATTGTCTAATTTAGATGTGATTATTTAAAAAATTATATTTATTTACCAAAATATTTTCTAAATATATAAATTTCCACTTTTAAATAAAAATCCATATTTATTGAAAAATACCAGTCATTATGACACAAAAAACTTTCTAACCCTTATAAAAATTACACGGGACTTCATTAAATTTTATTACCTTTTATATATAACTAAAAGTTATTTATAATAATATTTCCTAAAAATAAATTTTATTTCAAATTATATAGTTTATCATAAAATATTTTTTTATTGAAATTATATATTTTCCAAAAATACAATTTTTTCTTTTTTGTATCAAAATGTAATTTTATCAGAAACATTCTACAATAAAGTGTGTAAAATAATAATGGAAATGGATTAATATAACAATTATTTTATCATTAAAAAATAATACACATATTCATACTAATTAAGTCTGGATATATAACCCCTTATTACTGCTGCATATTTCCTAAGTTTAAGGTGTGTGATGGTAGTATTTTCTTAGGGTGGTTTGGAGAACATGGTTTAGATAATGATCTCTATAAACTTGAACTTCTCTCATAAAAGGTTTCAATTGAGTTTCAATTATCAAATCTCATCTTAGTATTGGTTAAGGAAAAATCCCAGTGATTCCATCTCCCTCATAAGCTTTAAAAAATGAGCATTATAGGGTATGATCCTACTAGTCAAGGTCATCAATTCTCACTTTTGTGTAAATTATATTTTATTATAACCCTTAATATATAATAATCTTAATAGTCACTATAAAATGTATATATTAACAATGGTTATGATTATTAATGGTGTTTTAAGATTGATAGTCAAATTATGGATATATTTTAAAATTGTCCAAAATAACAATTGAAATGCGATGCATATGTTTTCTATAATTATATTTTTTAATAAGGAATATATTAATTCAGAATATAATTTCATTTATAAAATTCTGGGCCATTACAAAGAAGATGTTAAGTGAGATATAATTGATAACTCATAAAAAATATGTGAGAATATATTGTGATTAGAAGACCAATGCTGCACCTATAACATTAGAGTAAGCAATATGAAGCAATCATAAAAGAAGGAGGAGGACATGTGGGCTTGAATAAGAATAAGGAAGAAATGGATATAACAAGAGAGGATAGACTCAAAGATAATTTCAAGTTAGAGTTAGGAGGACCCTTGAAGAACTATCAGAAGGTAGTATAAAGACCCCACCGAAAGGTGACTATAATATTTTCAAGAGATAGCTTCAATGGTGGGAGGCCAACATAAAGAACCTATCAGGAGCCAGCTATTGTCAACAATTGAAGACTTGAAATTTTGTGATATTGTTTATTGGGAATTTGCGATATTTTTCATCAAGTTTTTCTTGAGTTGACCTGTATATTGCATTCATGTTGTTTTGTATTGGATAATCTAGGTTATTATACCTTGGAAAGAGTATAATCATATTGAGAACGAACCTTGTAAATACTTGCGCACCTTCCTTAATTTACTGTATAAATCATGTAAGGCTAAAAGATACAAGAAATATAGGATCAAACTTTAAACAACCACATATGTTGAACTAGAAATGTAGATTCATCAAAATAAAAAGGATCACTGATTCAACCCTCCCCCTCTTAGTGATCTCACTGATCCAAGAACATCAAGTGTTATCAAATGAGGTTCCCTTTGAGAATATCCAATATTTACTGAAGAATTATTATTTAATGTTTGAACTCAATTAATTGTATAGGTATTCATTTCTTCAATGGAAATACATTTTATGGATAAAAGTACCAAATGATTCTATATCCACTTTCATAGGGAATAAAAGATTGTAATGTTATTATAGTGGTTTTTACTCCACTAAGATAAGATTCACCCATGACTCATAAGATAATATAAATATTTAAATAGATATTAAAACAAGGAATTCCATTATGTCATCCTTATTTGAAAAAGTCTACACCAAGGCGATGAGACTTAAAAATTCCAAGGAAATGTGGGAAAAAATTAAGAGTGCATATGAATAAAATATTAATATCAAGGAATCTAAGATTTATATTTGGAGGGAAAATTTTGAATATATTCAAATGAAAAACAATTTAAACATTTATAAATACTTTACCTAGGTAAATGAGACACTAAGAAATATCAGATGATTTGAATATACTATAGAAGATTCAACTATTGTTTAATGAGAAATTTTCTTGATATATTTGATTTAAAGTTATATTATATAGAATATATTGGTGATATATCTCTTAATGAGTTGAATAAAACTCTTATCAACTAGAATATGAGAAAATCCATAGTTTTTTAGAAGAACATGAAAGAAGAAATTGAATTTAAAGCCATTATAAGTCTTAAGATAAAAGATAATAAAATTGAACCACTCTCAGAATCATAATATGGATATGATTGAGAATGTAATAGAATTATGTATCTTATTTTCAAAAATATAATAAGATAAATAGGAAATTATAAATATAAGATACTTATTGAATGATTTAATTGTAGCAATGTTGTGCACTTTGAAATATGTTTCCCAAAGAAGGAATATAATGAAACTGAGAGTGATGTTGAGGATAAAGACCATTCTAAAAATAACTATATAAAATAATAAAAAGATAATTTTAAGAAGAAAAATAATCCTTACATAAAATTTTGGAGTAATTTTATGATCAAAGAAGAAAGTGACGAATCATCATCATCATGTGAGTCAGATGATGATGATGATTATTAATATCACATAACTCCCATTTATAAGAATAAAAGGTGATAAGACACATAAAATAATGATGATGAATGGATTTATATATAATATATGATAATATAATAATTATAAATTTATCTTGAAAAAAACACCAATCTCAAGAACAAGATGAAGCTACTTGAGAAGGATAAATGAAGTGAATATCATGATAAAAGTGATCTCATAGAAAAGATTAAAACTTACAAGGTGAAAATTGAAGAACATGAGAAGTTTATATAAGAGATTAATACAAGACTAGCTACCAAATAATAGGAGTTTCAAGAGTCACAATCTATATTCCTTCAGAAATAAATCACCTTGAAGAAGATAAAAGAATATTATAAGAAATAAGGGGAAATTTAGGAAAAATTGTCCAAATATTATTAGAAGTTTAACCTCAAGAAAAAGGTAAAATCTTATTATAAATATTCAAGTGATACTATGACCATTTCGTCTTACAATACAAATTTCAATTTTAAATCCAAATGATATTAGTCTGAATAAAATAAAGAAAAAACCACTTCTAACTCAAGGGAGAATAGAAATAAAATGACTATGTCACAACCCCTAAGAAAAATAAGGATTATCCTCTAATAGGAAAGTAAACTAAAAATTATAGATATATATAATCAATATGGTTTATAAAAATTTAGAGGATATTTCTGGTGTTATGGAAGTATTGACATAAATAATATTCTTGTTGGTTTAATATGTATTTATAGGAAAGAGTCAAGAAGAAAAGGGGAGTTCTAATGAGCAATTGAGAACTAATTTCAAGAGAAATCAAGATATGACTAGATATGCATCTAATCCACCCATGATAAAAAGAATTAATTTTTTGGAATAAATTTCTAGAAAATGAGGATTATAAGGTCACAAATATGAGATATACATAACCAAGATTCTAGGAGTGGGTTTCTATAACGTGAAAGGTAAAAAATTAGGAAAAAAAGAAAAAAAAGTTATGAATAACTAAAGATATCAAGAAGATAAATGAGAATCTTATGTAGAATAAGTAGGTGAAGAAGAAATTAATAGAAATATATATAGATCATTTTAAAATGTACAAGAAGATAAAAATTTCTAAGGATAAAGAAAATAAAGTTATTTTAGAAGATGAGGTGAAATTTGATGAGAATCCATCTATAAGTGGAAACTTAATATTCAAATGAATATGGTTGAAAAATATTTTCCATACAAAGAAAGAGTTCAAGGGAAAAAATAATATAATCCAATATATGAGAATCAAACTAGAAATAAGTTTACAAATAAATCATACCATATTGATATTTTAAGAAAAGAATGGCCTAGGTTGTGAGGAAGATCTTAGCCTAAATATTGTCTCTGAGACACAAAGAGGACCCTCCTTATTTTTATACTCTTATTGTTTATTTATGCTAACATGAAAGTAATTGAAGGATAATTTTGACACCTTTACATACTATACAACAAAGAAGTTGAGTTTTTCATATAATTTCATGAATGAAAAAAATAAAAATGCATCCCTTAAGGGGTAAAAACATGAGTATAATCTATTATTTTATAACCTTTAATAAATATTGAATTTCTAAATTTATTTAACATATTTAAAGATTGTGTTTTTCGAATCGCACTTACAACCCTTTAGTTTGTTATTGATTCATGGTAAGTAATTAGATTCCATGATTGATATAGAATTTATAAAAGTCCATAATATGATTGAGGTACTATGATGATTTATGGAAAATGAATCATGGGGCGACAACTTGAAGAAATCAATTGGAGAAGTTTAAGACAATTTGGAAAATAAATTATAATGATTTTTTGATCTTTAAAATAATAAAAGAAAAGTTTTGATGGATGTAAGACTAAAATCTATAATTTTTTTGAGAAGTGTTAAAGTGGATGAGAAGGCTTGGAATTCAAATGAAGAGGTGATAAGAATATTTGAGTAAATTCAAGATTTATACAGATTAATGTAAGGGAATTCTATCATGTATGTAGATCCACATAGTCAATCCTAGAACATAGCTAAATTTCTAGTGTAGATGAATTTATAGCATAACCAATTCTATATGTATTCAAATCTAGTGACATAGGAGAATCCTCATATCTGAATACTACTATATATGAAAATTCCGAACTAGGAATTTGGTACTATATAAATTAATGTTGTGATATATGCAAATGCCACTGTGTAGAAAAAAAAACCATATATTGAAATGATTCTGTGTAGCCAAAGTGAACCATGTAGGAGAATTCAGACCACATATGGGATTCACATAGGTGTGTGAGAATGACATAAGGGATTATATTCTTATGTATTGGGTGAGATTTTCATAGTCTAAAATTTTGGAAAATGGTAGGTCCATGTGGTAGTGATGCATGAGGCAATGCATGCAAAGATCTCAAATGTTTTTTATAAGAAAAATTTAAGGGTAAGAATACATAGTAATTCAAATACTACATGAGTAAAAATATACGAGAGACTGATTCTGTTGGGTATTTAAAGCAGTGAGATTTGATTTGTTTATGTAGATATATATATATATATATTTAAATATCAATTAAAATAATAAAGATTGAGCCTTCAAGAGTATTAAATAAAGATTCAAATGAGAACTCAAATGTAGAATAAATTAGGAAATATATTAGACAATTTAAATGTAAGAAGATCAAACCTACAAAATATTAAATAGTTTATAAATATTAATAGGGATCAAATATTCACATAATATATTTATGTGATTATAAATTTATACAGGTTGAAAAAGAAGAATATGTGAAGTGAGAGAGAATTAAGAACTCACTAACACTGTGCGAGAAGATATTGTGAGAAGAAGACTTTTTCTGCACTTATTACAATAGAGTGAGCAATCCAAATCAATCCTCAAATAAGAGAGCAGATGTGAAGACTTGAAGAAGAATATGGCTAAAGTGTCTATTATAAGAGAGGTCAGATTCAAAGAATTTTTTAAGTTGGAGTCAGGAGGACCCTTGAAGAAATTTCAGAAGGTAATATAAAGATCTGGCCGAAAGGTGGCCAAAATCATTTCAAGAGATTGCTTAAATTGATGAGAGGAAAATATAAAGAATCCACAGATATCCATCTAATGTTAACACTTTAATACTAAAAATTTCAAGAGTTTTTTTCTAGGCACTTCAGAAGATTTCTCATGAATCTTTTTGGGATATTTCTTGTATATTTTATTCATGCTGATTCATAGTAGAGAATCTAGTTATCATACCTAGCAAGGTGTAGGCTCACATTGATACTAAATCTTTTAAATTCCTGTATCCTTGCATTTATTTACTATATCAATCATGTAGTTCTAAAATATATAATAAATAGAGGATTGGTATTTGACCAGCCATATAGGTTAAAATAAAAAGGTTAGTTCATAAAAAGAAAAAAGGATAATTTTTTCACCACTCCCCTCTCAAAAATATCACTAATCCAAGAACTTCATTTAGTATTCCAGATTAATGAAAACCATTGATAGTAATATCCATTTAAACAATATACTTACAGAATAAACTTTTCACTTTCATTACTTCCCAAATCTAGAAATATCTTTCCAAAGTACTTGATTCATTGCTCAGCTACTAATGAATTTGTAGTTCCATTAAAGGATATAGGATTATATCATATAAATAGACCCAACATAGGTGTATTTCATTGTAAAATAATAAGCTTCTCTATAAATTCATGGTTACTTATAATAACCTAGGATAGTTTCCCTAATATGTCCATGGTTTTATCATCTCCAACACCTACTATATTGAATTTCTCATAAGTGTAATCCCTATATTGATTAGGAGTTTGGATATGATTTACCTTTTTTCCTATAGATGAATTTATAAAAAATTACATAAACATAATTAGATCATAATATCGTGAATATTTATCCAAGAAATAAAAAACCCTAAAAGGTTTTCAAATATTATAAGGGATTATAATAATCCTTATGTTAGCCATGTTCTTCTAAAATCTAGTTCCCTAGTGTTTTACTAATCTTCCTTTGATAGAAAATTTAATGACTAATAATTTAGTAACCCAGAGTCAATGTTTAATTTATTACCTTGGTACAAGATACATGAGATCATAACATGAAGGATATATTAGTTTATTAGTCTTGAGATACTATATACATACATGATTTCCATATTATATTCTAAAAATAAAACATATCACAAAATATTTTCTTACATCCTTGAAAATCATTCAAATATACCTTCTTTATATACCTGGGAAATAAAAATGTAATAAAGGTTGATCTAAAATGAATAGTAAGGGGAGAAACCATACAACATAAACTATCCTGAGTAGATAAGGCATAAACAATATATTATATTAAATAATCAATACATATGGAATTTAATTAATAACTTGAGCTTCAAAGTATATCCATAGAAAATAAAACATTCACATGGATAATAATAGATAAAATTTTAATAAAGGAAATGAAAAATGTATTAAATCATGATATTTCCATCAAGGAATCATTATAAGACATTACTAACCTTACCATTAATGCATTGTGCCAATACATTCCAATGATGGGTAGTTATACACCTAACACCCGACTAATTTGTCCAAATGTTTGTCTCATGATACTTGTCAATGAATTGAGGGGATATTTATAATTAGACCCACCCATAACTTAAATATGTATAATTAATTCCTCATATATTTAATAAAAAATATAATATGTAATAAATATTTCTTTTCAATCAGTAAATATTTATATTGAGTCAAGAATATATAACATAAATATTTCCCCATAAAATGAAATGAGTCTCTTAATACAATTCCTTCAATTAACATAGTATATTGAAATGGTATATGGTTAAGATAATATTTAAGTTTGATAAATGATACTAATTATATTTTTGATACTAAAATTAAAGACATTAAGGAGAAAAATAAAGTCCAATGAATAATGGAGGGTTAAAAAAATTATCATGAGAGAGTGAATGATAAAAAAATAAGGTTTAATCCATAAATTGATAAAAGATGATAGAAGAACATTAATTCATAAAAAATGAATGTTTTGATGTAAAGGAATGTATTTTAAGAATTAAATAGGAAAATGGAAGTGGAAATTTAAAAATAATATTCCATATATCTTTTGTAACTTTGTTATAAAAATGTAGTTATAAAATATTTTCCAAAATTATTTTTCAAACTTTTAGAAAATAATGCCTTTTTTATTTTAATATAAAAACTAAAAATTTATATAATAATGGAAATATTACTTTCTTTTAAAACCCATGAAAAATTTTATGTTAGGATAAATAGATAATAATGGTCATGGAGGTGGGAAAAACTTTTCACGCCATATACATTAAAAAGAACATTTCTTTTACACTTTTTTTAAAAAGTCCAAAAAAAATTATTTCGAATTTTTTTAAAAGATTCATTTTAAGAATTTGTAAAGGAAGTAAAAGGTATTATAGAAATATATTTATTAAACATTTTAGTATATATAAAACCTTCATTATAACAATTTTAATGTTTTTTACATTGAAGAAAAATATTCCCGAACTAAAAGAATAAATAATGATGGTTTTACTTAAAAAACTTCTTTTTATATTTTAGTACCAAAGAGAGGAAAAGTTGGAATAAAAAAATTGAAAACCAGAAAATAAAAATAATATAATAAAATAATTTGGTTTTAATAAGGTTAAATATATAAATTTTTCTGGTGTAAATATAAACTTGAAAAACCCTGAATAAGTGTAATATTGTATAATAAACTTTTATGGATTTGATAAATTTTGAATCAAAACCCATTAAAAGATAAAAATTTAAATGAAAATTTAAATAGAATGAATAAATATTTATTCATGATATAATATTTCAAAGGGTAAATATTTAAATCATATAAAATAAATTAGGTGTATAATATAAAATATGACTCAATTAAGTGGAATTGAGATAAAAAACCCTTACCTTGGATTCTTTCTTTGTCGAATTCAATATATCCTCTAGAATAATCAGTTTAAATTTATTAAATACTTTATTAATAAAAATTTTCATCTACATTTATTTTTTATGTTTATTTTATAATCATTTGACATCTATTCATTGAATAATCATTACTTACGTCAACCACTTAAGGTTGTTCAGTCAATTTATCCAAATTTACTTCGATTCAATGAATGTGGTTAAAGGTGTTATAAAATGGATCCATAATCTATATAATTTTAATAATTTTTTAAATATAATTTTTATCAATTATATAAAATTTTATAATCATCCATGCATGGTGGTAATCTAAAGACAAATCACATCACTTTTTGGAGGTGATAGTCCACACGTACGCACAAATGAAATTATAATTTTATAATAGATGTAAGGGTAATAAGATAGATCATATATCATATTTAAACATTAATAATTATGTCATAATCATCATATATATTCATTAATTCAATATTTTTAACCATACAAGTGAAGTGGTATTGAAAAATGAATTACACTGCTACATGGACATGGTAGTATGTACGTATGCACGAGTGATGTTTTCATTTTACATAGGATGGAAAGAAGATCGAAAAAGATTGTATAATTTATATAAAAAATACCATTTTATTAAATATATTGATTTATTTATGTTAATATGGTTATTTAATTTTTTAATGAGGTTTAATAAGAAAATAACTTGAAAAAGCTCAGTAAGAACCTATAATTATTCTTTTGGAAACCTCCTTTTCTTTACACCTTACGCCTTCTTGAAGTGGTATTTTGGTGATACCATAAACTCTAATATGTGTGGAGGGATTTTGGTAAGGTATTAAGTTAATATCATTGTTTATATATGTGGATAAATAATTTTATATAAAATATTATAGGAGGTTCCCTTTTATAAAAGAGGTGATTGGAAAACTTATAAATGTTAAGAACATTAAAATATAATAAAGTCACCATCATGTGAAAGTGGCTCCAAGTGGGATACATTTATAATATGGAACGGTATAGGGTCTAAATAAATTTTAAAAATAACATTTAGACAAGTCTTTAGGTTATTTTAACCCTTATGTATTTAGTTTAACCCCTCATTAATCATTTTAATCCTTACTATAGTGATAAGTTTTTACCATGGTTATTATTTATTATGGAAAAAATCAAGTTAACCTCATTATCTAATATTAATTATTCTGGTTATAAATATTGAATCCATTTATCAATATTCAATTCCCAGAGTTGGTATAAATTATTTTTAATATTAGTTTATAAAATTCCATGAAAAACTATTTTTTTTTTGAAAAATGTCCTTTTTAAGCATAAAAATGATTTTATACCAAAGTCATGTATAATATTGATTGTCATAGAATTAATTGAATTATGTTAAATCAAACAAGTCTTATTTTTCTTTAAAATTAAATAAAAATAAAAAATTATCGTGAATTACCCATCAAATTATGTTGATATAATGTATTTGTTGTTAATAGTTTTGAAAAAATCAGTGAGTAAGTTGAAGGAGAAGAAGTTTCCTATGTATATTCAGGAAGAAAGTACACTATAAGGGCATATTCTATATGGAGTGAAGTTACCTAGTCAAGATTCGAGTATCACTAAGAGGGGGAGGGGGTGAATCAGTGATATATTTTTCTTTATTGTTTCCTTACTTATGAAACAACCTTTGTCTCATGTTAAATATTTCTTTCTATACTGAACACAATTCAAATGCATATCCACAGGAACACAAAAACTAACAAGTTACACTATTTAACAAGAGTATCTACGTCCTTGGTATGGTTTGGAAATAATCCAATACCATATAGTCCATAAGAAAATAATCCTTTTGTGTGGAATACAATGAGTGGGATATTCCCTTATACTCATGTAGTACTTTGTAAACAATCCAATAGTGCATGTGCTTATTCAAGAACAAAATGATGCAATACAATGGTAAAATGTTTCTTGTTCAACTTTCAAAAGTTTTAACTTTTAAAAAATTATTCTCTGTCCTACCCCTAAGATGGTAGGAACTTCCTTCAGTCCTCCGCGAACTATCCCACTTCCTCCATGAACAACCTATATCCTCTATGAACTGAGATGCACTGCGTGGCATGAGTGCATTGTGGAGCACCTCTTCTTCCATAAACAATATCTACTCTACAGATGGTTAATGCCTCATGGACCACCTTTCCTATGTAGTCTCTTTTCTTTTGGGGGATGCAGAGCCCCACAAAATTCTTATGTGAACTATCTCTTTTATGGAAATCTTTCCACTATGAAATCTTCTCCTTCACAGAATTTTCTTTTGCGAACCACTTCAAACTTCTCCAAAATTCTTCTCACAGTGATGATATATTCTCATAAAATTTTCTCTCTTAATAATGGGATTAGGGTACTTTATATAGGTAAATAAACATGTAAATTCTGCTAATTTGATTTACCAAAAACTTCAATGTGGGAGAGCCTTCACCATGGACTATGCTCCTCCCGTGAACTGTTTTTCCCTCTACGGTCTGCATTGCACATTTACTTAATAAGACTTGCATCACAAGTTCTCCAAACAACTTATGATATTTTTTAAATACTTACCAAAAAAGAATTATCATATTTTTCAATACTTTTACAATGTGAATTGATTTATCCTTTTTGATTACAAAATACAACACTCTTTAAAAACAAACTTTTCTTACTTCCCAAAATCTTCTCCAACCAACTTGGTCCCAACAATCTCCCCCCTTTAGATTTTTTGTCAACCAAGATTAATAAATCATTGAACTTTATATCCTCAAGATATGGATTACTTATCAATAATTATAATCCTACATGAGATAAATAAATATACGAAACAAGAATTATTGAAATAAAAAACCACACTGTCCAAAAGTAGTGACTATGAAACCTATTTATATTTCCTCCTCATCATTTCTTCCTCATCCTTCTTCCTCATATTTCTACACTTTCTCAAATTTCCTTGAATACAAAAAAAATTTGGTTCCTACAACCACTCTAACAAATAGTTAGACTCGTTCACACACTTACATGCTAGATTCATAGCTTACCCACAACTCCCCCTTTATGCATGCTTCCATAAGGATAGATTTATGAAATAATTCCCCCCTTAAAAACACTATACAAAGATAAAGAGAGAGAGGGAATATATACACATACCTCAACCTTGATGAGATAGAGGATGAATGCCCATGCTCCATCTCAATTTATAAAATGGTTCCTTTGGTAAAGGTTTTGTGAATATGTCAGCAATTTGTTCCATTATAAGAAGACACTCCAGCTTCAATTCATTATTTTCCACATGCTCTTTGATGAATTGGTACTTTATGTATATATGTTTTGAATGATAATGTTGTACCACATTTCTTGTAAGATTGATTTCATTTTGATTATCACATCCTAAGATCAAAGGATACTTTACTTCAACAAACAAGTCTTCCAACTGAGTTTTCATCTACATAAGTTGGGTAGCATCTTGAGAGGAAGCAACATAATTAGCTTCATCTATTCTAAGAGTTACTGAATTATTTTTCTTTTTATACGAACAGTAAGAACCCGCGTTCTTAGACCGGATAAAATACGAGTTTTTTTTAAATTTTCGTTTATCCGTGGGTCAGTTTTAAAACCGCTCTTCGGAACAAGGTTCTGAGTGCATGAACCGGTTCAAGCGGTGACATCGGGCTGCACATGGGTGGTTAGACCATGTGGGTCAAGTCGCGCAGTTGACCATTTATCAAAACCTGTTATCTAATTAATTTGAATTAATAAATGTTTTAATAATAATAATAGTGAGATATTATTATTATTAAATGTTGTGAAAACACGTTTAATAAAATGATGGTCAAACGAGATTAAATGTGAATGTTTAAATAATAATAATTTTGGAAGATTATTATTATTAAATTTTACCTAGACGTGTTTATTTAAGTGGTGGTCAAACGCTATTAAATGTGACGTTGTGTTTTGACAAAGAATGTCAATTTAAAATCAAGTGTTAGTGGATTTTAATTGACGAAGCTT
This sequence comes from Viscum album, assembly GCA_963277665.1. Taxonomy (NCBI): domain Eukaryota; kingdom Viridiplantae; phylum Streptophyta; class Magnoliopsida; order Santalales; family Viscaceae; genus Viscum; species Viscum album. The sequence goes on along the minus strand of OY728119.1, from coordinate 684,913,088 downwards.
TATTTTTAATAACACGTTATTGCGGCAAGTTCGCAATGAATGATTTAATTAAATAAATGGAGTATAATTAAATGATAAATGTAAATATAATTTGGTGGTGATTATTATTATTTTGAATAATAATAATGGTGGATTATTTGGGTTAGATTTAATTGAAGAATTTAAATTTATTAATGACGCGTTATTTTGATGACACTTTTTAATTAACGGTTTTATATTTTAATCGTAGTTGAATAATAATAATGTAATTATTATTATGGGTTCATATTTAAAATAATTACCATTATTTTTTAGAGTTATTATTTTTATAAAGAATAATAATAGTGGTAATTTATGTGGTTAAATATTTTACTTAATACAATGAGGGATTCACATAATATAATTGACTATATATATATATATACGAGTAAGAATTTTTTTTAAAAAAGAGGTGCTAGGAAAGGGGGGCGTGACTCCCCCCCTGCCTTTTTTTATCTTCAATCACATGGGCCTCGTACGTGGCCCCTCTCTTTTTTTATATATATTTTTTCCTCCAAAAAAAATCGTGACCTCCCCTTCACCTCTTCCCCAAACGGCGCCTCCTCCTAAACCTTGGCGCATGAAGGTTTTCCTTCCTCCCTAAGCACTAGACCTCCCTTCGGACACCTCCTCCTGATGCAATGGACCTACTATGGCACGACCTCAGATCACAGATTCTCTGCGGTGCGATCCCGAGCAGCTGAATCCTGCCTGGACAACGCCTATAGCACGACGCCCTACTTCGGCTCCTCCCCATGGCGCGAGTACTCTCTTCCCCAGTTCTCTTTCTCCCTCGACCCGAAGATGCTCCCTTGGCGGACACTCGCTGCAGCAGCACAACGGCCGGGCAGACTCGTGGCAAGCGAACAGCCCCTTCCTGGCTTCTCCTTCGCGCATAGATTCACCCAGATATCTTCTTTGGTTTAAGTCGATTAATCAAGGTATATAATTCCTTAATATTGCTTATTATCGCTTTTACGGTTTCGGGTTGTTTTGATGCCCGGTTGAAATTACTTGAAACTCTTTATTAGGGTTTGATAGACTCTTGTGTTCTTCTGTATTGAAGGTTGTGCGAGCAACGTGTCGGTACCGTTGGACCACGCTCTGACACCCGCGGACGAGCGCAATTACGTTTTATCGTCGTTTGGGTATGAAAGTGTGTTTACACTGTTATAGTTCTTTTTATCTGGTCCTGCGTTGGTTTCGATGTTTTAGCAATATATTTCTGTTTACGTTGCAGGTTATATATACACATCACTTTTATGTGTATAGGTATATATATATATACTGATATATATATATACTGATATATATATATATATATATATATATATATACGCACATCAAAGTCGTGCACGTGCGACTGTGTGACCGATAAAGCAAGGCGTGTTAACTTGGGTCCACTCCGAGGGAAAACCGAAAGCCAACATCCGATTATATCGTCCTTCTCACCTCGAAGTAGGTGTTTTGTGCCTTCTATTCAATGTCTTTGAGTTTAATGTTCAATTTCCATCAATACCCTTTGAACGGGGTATTTCATGTTTACTGTTTTTCCCTTGTTGTTTTCCTGCCTTGCTTGTATGCCTGTGTAGAGGTAATTTGATCATGTTTGATGATAATTTCTATTCTTGGATGTCTTTCCATGCCTTTTTCTGTTTATTCCCTTTGGGTCATGTTATCCTTTAGCCATTATACTTGCTTCCATGCCTTGTGACTGTAGTATGAAATGATATTCTTGATATGCGTGTTGCTTTGTAGACTGTTTATCCAAGTAGCTCTATAGGTGTACTTTGGTTAGCCAAGTAGTTATATAGGTGTAATTTGGCCTTATAGCATTATTATTCATTGACTGGAACGGGACCGTGAGAACCTGGTGCTATAGACTATAAGGGATAGACCGAGTGAGCTTCCCAGAGAGTCTTGGATATTATAGACTACAAGGGATATACCGAGTGAGCTTCCCAGAGAGTCTTGGATATTATAGACTACATGAGGGTAGACCGAGAGAGCTTCCTCAGAGAGTCTTTACTTTGTTTGAACTTCTTTAATACCCTTCCAGGTTAGAGGAGGAATTGACCGAGCGAGCTTCCTCAGAGAGTCTATGATCGACCTGAGGCTATAGGAGGAAATTGGACGAGTGAGCTTCCTCAGAGTGTCTCTAGACCTTTGGGGCTATAAGAGGGTTAGACCACGTGATCTTCCTCAGAGAGTCCCATGACTACCCTAGACTATAATGGGAATTGATCGAGCGAGATTCCCCAGATAGTCTTATAAATTCGTATGACCAAACCAGAGGGGTTAGGCTGAGTGCACTACCCAGAGGGTTGTTGGTACTTCATGGATAAGACTAGAGGGGTGGGCTACGAGTACTTCCCAAAGAGGTTCCTGTTGTGGTTAGCTGTTCTCTTTACTGCTGCTTGTTATTATATGGATTGGTTTCTATTGTATAACATCCTGTTTATTACTTACTGCTGTTTATTATCTTGTTCATTGTTTATTAGTCACTGCTGTTTATTATCTTGTTCACTACTTTCTGGTTACTGTTTACTATTTACTGTACTTTACCTGCAATGTACTCACTGACTGTTAGGCATAGATCTTTGGGTGTTTGCCTATTGGGATTTAGTATCACACCCTGTTTGGGCCATGCTTTTGGGACCAAGCAGATTACTTGGTTGCAGGTATGAGCAGGGGCAGTGACCCTTCTTATGGTTGTTAGGTGCTGGGGATCATGAGACCAAGCTAAGGCTTGCGATGTTGAGGAGACTTTTGGTTGCTTTGTTTTTTTCCTTTTTATTGTTACTGTATTGCTTCCAGCCTGTTGTTTGTTTTGGATGTTTTATTAGACTTATAACATGCCATTCATTATATTTTCAGTTTTAGTTGTTCATTATTTTATAAAGTCTTTCGCTGTTAAATTCTGATGAGATTGTTGTTGACTTCTTCCACTGTTATATATATTGTTTCCTTCCTTTTATTTTCATAACCTATGAGGGAATAGTTCAAGCAACTAACTTACCCAAGGCCCTTGCTGCTAGATGGCAGCCTCTGGTGTTCGGGGGAATGCGCTTGAGGTCATGTGGCGAACCGGGTACGGGGCACCATGAGTGGCTCCAGATTCGGGTCATTACAAAGTGGTATCAAAGGAGGTTGTTCTTTCTTTTCCTTTTGTCTTACTGTTTCGATTGTTAGACAGGAGACTAGGAATGTGTTGGTGCTTGGGTTAATAGCCGTTCTTGGAACTGATCACCCCATGTACGGGAAATGACCAAGTGACCAGGGTTGGGATTGATATTCACACTGATTTCTGTTACAGTTGATATGATTTCACCTTGGGTGAATGTTTTACTTTCCGCTGTTTATTGATTATGAAAAGTTTTAAGAAAATTTTCCTTGTCCTGTTATGGAAAGAAAAAAAATAATTTCATTACATGCATCATATTAGGCACTTAGATATTCATATTCATGCATATGTGCCATTCCATGTAGTTGCATTAGTAAATTTCCTGCTAATATTGATTGTGTGCCTTGAATATGTGACATGTCTTGCATTTATTTAGTATGTCTTGATTAGATAGAATGTTTTGGTGATACAATTAACATGCTTGTGTGATAAAATTCCATGATTCCTATCTTGTTATATGCCATGCTTTTATGTTATAACATGTTTTGGTGATTTAAACATGTGGTGTTGTGATAGTTATTTGTAGTGACATTGTAGATTGCTGATAAATGATAGGTTGTTATGGATAAATGTTATTGGTTGCGAATACGACAGAACCAGTTTTTTTAGTTGTAAGGTGTATGGGCACCTTATAACTGGGAAAAAGGGTAACCCGTGTATTCGAACTTATGAAAAAGGTTTCTAAAGTAAATCATAAAGTGAATTGATCTTGAATGGGAGCCAAATGTTAGCAGTAAGGTGTATGAGTGCCTTATCGATTGGTATGTGGCCACCCATGTGACTAAGGCTTTTATAACTATGTGTGTTTTAAAATTGTTATAAGTATAAAACTATTGATTTTTAATTGAAATGAACTATATTAGGGTTGTTTTTTTGAAGAAACCGGATTAAATGAATTGGACCCTCAGAGCCTGCCTTTTCAGTAAAAGGAATTTAGATGCTAAATTCCTGTTAATGTTTGAATAACATTGAATGATTAAATGTTAGGAGGAAGTTTGTTCTAACTTTCCTGTTTTTCTATGGGTGTTGTTTGAAAACCAAGTGAACTTTTTGTGAACAATTCTTGTGTGTTTTTAAAATTCTTACAAATGTTTAAGGGTCGAAATGAATTAAAATTAAATGGTTAAAATGAAAATGTCTCTTGAGCCTATTATTTAATTTGCTTTGTGTGAACAAGAGATAGAGTCAATGCGTGGGATTCATAAGGGGATAGCCCATGGTAGATAGCACCCTTAGAGCCTGATATGACTTGTTTCGGTTGTGAACTTTTAAGGTTGGTGCCTTTTGTGATGTTGTTCCTACTAGGACTTTTTCAGTTTAGAAATACATCCTCATTCGGATGGGTGGTCATTGAACTCTTTGCTTCTTATTAAAGGTATGAATTGTTATGACGTCATCCGGGACAATCCTCGTGTGACGTGACATGTCCCTGATGTAAAAATTCTTGTGCTGTTGAGTACGATGTTGGGTTTCCTCCGTGGAAGAGTGACCTGTGTGTTAAGGAATATGTTGCATCCCACTGCTTGGGAGAACTTTTGACTCGGGTATTTTGACATGCCGACCAGTTTAATTATCATCTTCCGTGTAAGATGTTCACATGGCGATCGAGGTTCGTGGAACATCACACATGGGAAAATATATTCTCATATAGCATGCTAGTTAGCGACTCATCTCTTTTTGCAATGACATGGAAAATATTAAGGTGGGTAGTGTCGCTTTTGTCTCCATAAACGTGTTGATGCTTACTTGGTAGCACAATTGATCTTCTTGATGATCTTTGTTTCCTCTTAGTGTGCTCTCTCAAATGCGATGAGTATGTCCCCCATCTTGAAATAATTATAGAGGCACTAGGATAGCGTCAGTTATACGCCACGCTAAAGTTTTAATGCTGTAGGCTTGTCTTGCGATCTCCTTCATAGTTGTTCACCGGATGTGTGATTTCCTTAATCTATGACCCTATTCATGATAAGGCACAATTTTTTTTCAACAACCTTGTGAAGGTTTGACTTCGTAAAATCAACGAAGACCGGTTCAGGACTTCGGTGTACACACAGTTGGTAATCTAATGGTTTTAAAGACACATCGTCAGTTAAAGGACGAGTGTGGGTTTTGGGTCAGCGATTTTTTCTGAGGAATCATGTGTAACCTCTTTATGTTGGTTGATTGAGATTGACCATTTTCATTGATGAGGTCCCTGTAATGGCCTCAGATGTAAGGGTTTATTTTGGTGTTTGAGTTTTAAAGTGAGTGTTGGCTTGGGTTTTAAAAGCTCAAGTGCGGTTTTCTTAGGAAATGATTAAAGATGCATTGGGTGTTGGGAACGTAATGTGATCTTGTTGAACGGAACTTCACAACCCTTGTAGGTAGGGTGATGTTTTCATTGGTTCCCGAAGGCTTCTCGGGGACGAGAAGTTTTTAAGGTGGGTAGTTTGTAAGAACCCACATTCTTAGACCAGATAAAATACGAGTTTTTTTTTTAAATTTTCGTTTATCGGTGGGTTAGTTTTAAAACCGCGCTTCAGAACGAGGTTCCGAGTGCACGAACCGGTTCAAGCGGTGACATCGGGCTTCACATGGGCAGTTAGACCATGCGGGTCAAGTCGCGCAGTTGACCGTTTGTCAAAACGTGTTATCTAATTAATTTGAATTAATGAATGTTTTAATAATAATAATAGTGAGAGATTATTATTATTAAATGTTGTGAAAACGGGTTTAATAAAATGATGGTCAAACGAGATTAAATGTGGATGTTTTAATAATAATAATTTTGGAATATTATTATTATTAAATTTTACGTAGACGTGTTTATTTAAGTGGCGGTCAAACGCCATTAAATGTCACGTTGCAGTTTGACAAAGAATGTCAGTTTAAAATCAAGTGTTAGCGGATTTTAATTGACGAAGCATTATTTTTAATAACGTGTTATTGAGGAAAGTTCGCAATGAAGGATTTAATTAAATAAAGAGAGTATAATTAAATGAGAAATGTAAATATAATTTGGTGGTGATTATTATTATTTTGAATAATAATAATGGTGGATTATTTGGGTTAGATTTAATTGAATAATTGCAATTTATTAATGATGTGTTATTTTGATGACATGTTTTAATTAACAGTTTTGGATTTTAATCGTAGTTGAAAAATAATAATGTAATTCTTATTATGGGTTCATAAGTAAAATAATTACCATTATTTTTTTGAGTTATTATTGTTATAACGAATAAAAATAGTGGTAATTTATGTGGTTAAATATTTTACTTAATACAATGAGGGATTCAAATAATATAATTAACTATATATATATATATATTTTGATATATATATATATATGAGTAAGAATTTTTTCTTAAAAAAGAGGTGCTGGGAAGGGGGGCATGACTCCCCCTGCCTTTTTTTCTCTTCAATCACGTGGGCCTCATGCGTGGCCCCTCTCTTTTTTTTATATATATTTTTTTCCTCAAAGAAAAATTGTGACCTCCCCTTCACCTCTTCCCCAAACGGCGCCTCCTCCTAAACCTTGGCGCATGAAGGTTTTCCTTCCTCCCTAAACGCTAGGCCTCCCTCCGGACAACTCCTCCTGGCGCGACAGAACTGCTGTAGCACAACCTCTGATCACGGCTTCTCTGTGGTGCGATCCCGAGCAGCTGACTCCCTTCTGGATAGCGCCCGTAGCATGACGCCCTGCTTCGGCTCCTCCCCACGACGCGAGTCCTCTCTTCCCCGGTTCTCTTTCTCCCTCAACCCGAACAAGCTCCCTTGGTGGACACTCGCTGCAGCAACACAATGGCCGAGCAGACTCGTGGCACGCGACCAGCCCCTTCCTAGCTTATCCTTCGCGCATCGATTCACCCAGATTTCTTATTTGGTTTGGGTCGATTCATCAAGGTATATAATTCCTTGATATTGCTTATTATCGGTTTTGCGGTTTGGGGTTGTTTTGATGCCCGGTTAAAATTACCTGAAACTATTTATTAGGGTTTGATAGACTCTTGTGTTCTTCTATATTCAAGGTTGTGCGAGCAACGTGTCGGGACCGTTGGACCATGCTCCGACACTCGCGGATGAGCACAATTATGTTTTATCGGCGTTTGGGTATGAAAGTGTGTTTATACAGTTATAGTTCTTTTTTTATGGTCCTGCGTTGGTTTCGATGTTTTAGAAATATATTGCTGTTTACATTAAAGGTTATATATATGCATCACTTTTATGTGTATAGATATATATATATATATATATATATACGCACATCAAAGTCGCGCACATGCGACTGCGTGACCGATAAAGCAAGGCGTGTTAACCTGGGTCCACTCCAAGAGAAAACCGAAAGCCAACATCCGAGTATATCATCCTTCTCACCATGAGGTAGGTGGTTTGTGCCTTTCATTCAATGACTTTGAGTTTAATGTGAAATTTCCACCAATACCCTTTGAACGGGGTATTGCGTGTTTACTGTTTTTCTCTTTTTGTTTTACTGCCTTGCTTGTATGCCTATGTAGAGGTAATTTGATCATGTTTGATGATAATTTCTATGCTTGGATGTCTTGCCATGCCTTGTTCTGTTTACGACCTTTGGGTCATGTTAGCCTTTGGCCGTTATACTTGTTTCCATGCCTTGTGACTGTAGTACATAATGATATTATTGATATGCTTGTTGCTTTGTACACTGTTTAGACAAGTATCTCTATAGGTGTACTTTGGTTAGCCAAGTAGCTCTATAGGTTTACTTTGGCCTTATAGCATTATTATGCATTGACTAGCAGGGGACCGTGAGAACCTGGTGCTATAGACTATAAGGGATAGACCGAGTGAGCTTCCCAGAGAGTTTAGGACATTATAGACTATAAGGGATAGACCAAGTGAGCTTCCCAGAGAGTCTTGAATATTATAGACTAGAGGAGGGTAGACCGAGAGAGATTCCTCAGAGAGTCTTTACTTTGTTTGAACTTCTTTAATACCCTTCCAGGCTAGAGGAGGAATTGACTGAGCGAGCTTCCTCAGAGAGTCTGTGATCGACCTGAGGCTATAGGAGGAAATTGACCGAGTGAGCTTCCTCATAGAGTCTCTAGACCTTTGGGGCTATAAGAGGGTTAGACCGCATGATCTTCCTCAGAGAGTCCCATGACTACCCTAGACTATGAGGGGAATTGACCGAGCGATCTTCCCCAGAGAGTCTTATAAATTCGTATGACCAAACCAGAGGGGTTAGGCTGAGTGCACTACCCAGAGGGTTGTTGGTACTTCTTGGATAGGACCTGAGGGGTGGGCTGCGAGTACTTTCCAGAGAGGTTCCTATTGTGGTTAGCTGTTTTCTTTACTGCTGCTTGTTATTCTGTGGATTGGTTTCTGTTTTATAATATCCTGTTTATTAGTTACTGCTGTTTATTATCTTGTTCACTGTTTATTGGTTACTACTGTTTATTTTCTTGTTCACTGCTTACTGGTTACTGTTTACTGTTTACCGTACTTTACCTGCCATGTACTCACTGTCTGTTAGACACAGATCTTTGGGTGGTTGCCTACTAGGATTTAGTCTCACACCCTATTTGGGCCATGCTTTTGGGCCCAAGAAGATTACTTGGTTGCAAGTATGAGCAGGGGCAAAGACCCTTCTTCTGGTTGTTAGGTGCTGGGGAGCATGAGACCAAGCTAAGGCTTGCGATGCTGAGGAGACTTTTGGGTGCTTTGTTTTTTTCCTTTTCATTGTTACTATATTTATTCTAGCCTGTTGTTTGGTTTGGCTGTTTTATTATACTTATAACATGCCATGCATCATATCTTCAGTTTCAGTTGTTTATTATTTTATAAAGTATTCCGCTGTTAAATTCTGATGAGATTCTTGTTGACTTCTTCCACTGTTATATATATTGTTTCCTTCCTTTTATTTTCATAACCTATGAGGGAATAGTTCCCCCAACTACCCTACCCAAGTCCCTCGCTGCTAGTTAGCAGCCTTTGGCGTTCGGGGGAATGCGCTTGAGGTCATGTGGCGAACTGGGTACGGGGCACTATGAGTGGCTCCGGATTCGGGTTGTTACACGAACTAACACAAATTTTACTTATAAAGAAAAATACACCAAATGTAGATCTTCTATCATCAACATTTCCTACCCAATCAGAATCTGAATACCCAAACAAGTAAATACTTTATGAGCTATCATACAAGATTCCAATTTTTTTGTTCCTTTGATGTATCAGAGAATTATTTTTCTCTTAATTAAATTTGATTCTTTAGGATCACTCTTAAGTCTTTCGCATAAGGTAACATCATAAAAAATGTTGGGTCTTAAGGCTATCAAATATAAAAAACATCCAATAATCTTTCTAAACTCTTTCTGATCAACTTATTTACCTTCACCATCTTTAGACAACTTGGTTCCTAGTGAAATTGGTGTATAAACTGGTTTTGAATTTTCCATGCTAAACTTCTTAAGAAGTTCCTTCGCATACTTTTCTTGAGAAAGAAAAATGTGTTTCTTATTTTTCTAAATTTGTAACCCAAGAAATTATTTCATTTCTCCCAGAATGGACATATCAAACAACTTTTTCATCTCTTTATAAATTTTTTCACAAGATCTTTCATCATTTATAGCAAAGATAATGTCATCAACATAAAAAATTACGATGAGAGAAAAATCATGACTTTATTTGATGTAAAGATTTTTACAAACTATTACTTTATTAAAAATCATATTCCTTTAGTAAGTATCCAATTTGGAGTACCATGCCATCATATCTTGTTTTATACCACGTGTAACGACCCAAAGTTTCATTAATGGAAATCCAACTTGATCGAATTAAATGTCTCTTTTTGTAAAATGTTTATATAAAATGTCAACTTCTTTGGTTTTATGTTAAGAATTTTGACCGTTTCTAATATAGCCGTTGAACAGTGATCACATGATTAGTATAAATATATGGCTTTAACAAATTCAATTTACTCAGATAAAAGAAGCGATGGCATCATCCAGTAGAATTGCTCCATACGAAGCCCATTTGTCGGAGTTCAGAAAATAGGTGGTGTCCTTGGGTTTAAATCTTGACCAAGACTAAAATGAGATTCATCATGTCAAGTTGAAATGGGACCGTCTACAGGAAATGTGGAAGTTGATAGAGATTACCACTCGAGCGATGTTATCCGAGCCACCCCAAGAGTCTGTCACAATATCACACCTTACCCTTAGGTCTTAGGTGGATGTTTTAATGGGTTATGTAACAAATCGCTAGTACTATGTTCATGTATATTATTTTTTGTATATAATAATGAATATACCTTCTTGTCATTATTGAAACTTTGTAAATAGTTATTTTAAAGCACTAATAGTATTTTTTAATTTAATATTCAGATAAGAAATATATTTTGATGAATTAATGGATTCTTGAATTAAATAATATTTTAATAAATTATTATTATTATTGTTAAATTATTTTTTATTAAATATAAATGATCTTATAATTTTATGAATGCAATTGTAATTTTTATTAAGGTTTGAAAGCCATTTTTGTCAAAACCCGTGAATTTTTGATAAATGTCAGTTTTTATTTTAAAAGTGAAAATTAACATACTTAGAAAATTGTTTAGATAAAATAAATTTTATTTCTGGAATTAGGACATCGAAATTATCCAATGGTGAATTTTTCATAATTTTCTGAGACAATCAACTTTTTGGGTAAAAATTAAATACCGTTTAAATATATAATGTGTTTTATGACATCATAATGACCCAATAGTGATGTAATAAAATACTATAAGCTTTATGTTCTGCCAATATATGTTTTACCATTAAAATAATGTGATTTTGGGGTTGTTTGTATTATTTTACAAATCATTAATGGACCCCTCAAGACTTATTAAACATTTTGTGTTTTTAAATTATTTTCCAGGGGAGTGTGACTCACCTCCACATAAGCAACCCCATTATTTTAAGAAGTTAGGACTTTGGCCTTATAAAATATTTTTTTCCTCTTCCCTTTTCCAAAAACCATGGGCAAAAACCATGAGCTGATTTGTTGTTTGGATTAGTTTAATGTAAGAGGTCCCAAACCTAAATAATAAATAATTCACTCACCTTTCATATATAAACCCACCCAAGATCCCACTTCCTCCTCACTCAAAGCCTTTGGAATTCTTCCAAAATCTGCCCTACTCTCTCTAGAATCCTCCCAAGGTGCCCCAAGCTCCCAAGAAGCCTCTCTCAAGCCTCTCTTAAGCCTTTGTAAGCACACTTCCAAGTAAGGGTTTTTCTTCCTTTCACTTTTTTGTCCAATTTTCTTAATATTGTTATTCCCTTTTATTTTCAATTATAAACACTGGGGTATGGTTTCACACATCCCCCATACTTCCCTCTTATTGTTTGAATTATGGGATACCCCTTTCTCTCTCATTAAATGCCTTCCATGTACACCCGTTACTATGCCGAAATTCTGAAAGGAACTCCTCTCTCCTCATTTACATTCAAGCAATACTTTTGTATCATGAATCTAAATTCCATTACAATTGTTGGGACATGTATCTATATGACCCCCTTACTTTCCATTTCATGTATATATGATGAGACACCCATTTCTCTCTCTTAAACCATTTTTATGAATTCTTATATCACGCCGTTACGCTGCCGAAATTGCACCAATTTTCTAAGCCAATGCCATTGTGTAGTGAATACCATGCCTATTTCTCCATCAAGGGTATTCACCTTCATACAGATTTACTTATTAATAATAAATTTTCATTCCACATTCCTTTTTTTGTGGAATAAATGATTATGTTTTATGAATCCATGTTTTATGATCCATGTGGCACACTTATACATGAAATGAAATGTTTAAGAAGGGTGCACCCTTATAGCGCTCCAATGCATTGGGTAAAGTATAGTATCATGATACATCATGTGAAATGAGTGTTGACTCATTCTAATTCAAGTGAAATGAGGGTTTAATCATGCTTCATGTGCAATGATGATTTACTCATGCTCCATGTGTAATGGGCCTTAGCTCATGCTAATTCCATGTTAAGTCTTGTTGCCACATTTCCATGTTATGATTATCATGCATTATCATGACTTTATGTCCATGTTTCTCTTATTCTCTATTGATATGCCTATTTTCTAACATGTAATTTAGTCCTCATGTATTTTCTATTTATTCCCTTACTGGGATTTATAGCTCACCCTTTTCTTATACATGTCCTCAGGTTATCCCATGCAATGCTAAGTACGAGGGAATGTAGTGGTCATGTAAAGGAAGTTTTCAATAAAGATGTTGTATTTCATTTTTTAATTTGTTATGTAATGATCCTAAGCCCCAAAGACACTAGGCCTCTCTATATTTCATGTTGTATCAAGTCAATAGTTTATGTAATAAATCATGTTTAAGTTTGTAATAAAAGCAGGGTTATCATAATTGGTATCAGAGGACAGGTTTAGTTATTTTTGGGATTATGATTAGAAAACCCTAGAAAAGCCTTAGATACAAGACTAAGTACAATAAAAACGTCCCTAAGTTTTGGTGAGTATTGATTATGTGGGTTATCAAGAAAATACATCCCTGTCTGGATACGAGCAGGTAGAGGCAGCTCTGACATAGATGTATCCTAGGGGTAAAACCCGAAAACACCGCTTTGAGATAGACTCGAACAGGAACTAGTGCACAACAACGGGCCTTACTGCACTCTTGTTTATGACACTCCCGGGGGATATGCTTTGGTAAATTTAGAAACTTAGTATGAACCCTTATTAAGGGAATAAAAAAACCCCATAAGAATATATGTTAGAAAGTAGATCATGAAAAGCCTAGATTGAAGCCTATAGATTCATAAGTTAAGGAAATAAAATTTAATTTATAATTCATCAACTTTTGTATTTGGATTACCCTTTATGTGTTACCCCTAAATTTCTGTTTATTCCAGCCAATGGACGGTAATAGGAGGACTCAGTCTAACAACTGATGTGAAGATCAGTGTGATGATTGTACTAATGAGATGCCCAATCCAATGGGAGCGAGAATCACAAACTTTGTCACGATTCTCTCTCAGCTAACTCATAATTTGAATAGAAACACGGGTCAAGAGGAATGTTCAACCCCCCATTAGAAAGAAAAAGTCTCTATCGAGAGCTTCATGAGACAATGGCCTCCTAATTTTAGTGGATTATCTGATCCCATGATCACTGAACAATGGATCAACTCCATTGAAAAGATCTTATCCATCCTTCAATGTTCTGAACAAGAGAAGGTTATCCTGACGGCTTATCGTATGGAGGGTGAAGCTGATAAATCGTGTATGTTGATAAAAAATACGAATCCTGAGGAGGAGATCAAGGCATTGAAATGAAAGGATTTCCGGAAGATGTTTTTCGATAAACATTTTCCACGCACCCTCCGGCTTAAGATGGAAAGGAAATTCCTTTCCCTAAAGAAAAAAGACGAAGAATATGTTGGAGCGTATGAGGAAAACTTCACAAGGATTTCACGATACGCTTGCGGCTTTGTTGTTACCCCCGAATACAAATTTGACCGCTTCTTTGGTGGGCTGAAGCCTAGCCTACAGAAAGAATTAGTGATTCGTGACTTCGACAACTATGAGGAAATTGTCCGATGTGACCTCAAGGTCGAAATGGAGATCAGGGATTCACAGGGGTATCATAGGGACAAGAAGCGTAAGGTGGACTTCAATGCTGGTGGTCTGATGGATAAATCCAACGGTGCTAAGAAGATCCAGAACCCCACTTTACAAAAGTGAGGAAAGAAGCACACTAGAAATTGCCTCAAGGGGACGAGGAAATGCTTTAGGTGTGTAAGAAAAGAGAACATAGCTATTAAATGTTAGCAAGAAAGACCCGCAGCTGCGACAGAGGAGAGGAACGCTCCATTCAAACCTCAACGCGTTGTTCATTTCTACAACTGCAAATAACTGGGGCATTTTTCAAATCAGTGCCCTAATCCAAGGGTTTTCGGAGGCAACCAACAACCTCCAAGGCAGCAAGGAAGAGATTTTTCCATCACTTCTACCGAAGTGAACCCCAAAAATGAAGTGGTGACAGGTACACTAGTTATTCATTCAAGAATAGAGAAAATACTTTTTGATTTAGGTTCTACACATTCTTTTATATCTCGAAAGTTTAGTAGAACAATCCCAGCACTACCACAAATAATGGAAGTGAAGCTATCGGTGAGTACGAAAAATGGTGCAATCATTGCATCCCATGAATATAAGTCCTCCCCTGTTATAATATGTGGATTGAATTTCCCGGAGAACCATGTCAGAATCCCTATGGTGGAATTTGATGCAATTATTGGCATGGATTGGCTTTCCTTATATAGATCCAACATAAATTGTTAGGAAAGGGAAATCATACTCCATATGGAGAATCAACCCCCGATTCTTTACAAGTGTAAGGAGGAAGATGAATCTCCTTTAGCTCCATCATCTCAAACATGGATATTACTGCCCTATTAGTACGCGTATCTGGCTCAGATGATTGATTCCAAGGAACAAACCATCCTTGAAGAAATTCCTATTGTGAGGGAATTCGCTGAAGTGTTTCCCGAGGAACTGCCTGACCTTCCTCCTAGAAGAGATGTTGAATTCTCAATTGAACTTATACCAGGGGATCTACCAATATCCAAGACTCCATATATAATGGATGTCGTGGAGCTTGAAGAGCTGAAGAAACAACTACAGGAGAATCTGGATAAAGGGTTTATACGCCCAAGTGCTTCACCATGAGGTGCACCAGTCCTTTCGTCAAGAAGAAGGATGGGTCAATGCACCTTTGCATCGATTATTGTGAGCTCAACAAAATCACGATAAAGAACAATTATCCTCTACCAGAAATTGATGACTTGTTCGATCAGCTGTGTGGAGCACAATACTTCTCCAAGGTGGACTTGCGGTCAAGATATTATCAAGTAAGGGTGAAGAAGGAAGATATCCCCAAGACTGCTTTTTGCACAAGATACGGGCACTATGAATTCATTGTAATGCCTTTCAGACTCACTAATACTCCAGAAATCTTCATGGACTTGATGAATAGAGTCTTTAGAGATTACCTCGACAAATTTGTGGTAGTCTTTATAGATGATATTATAATATACTCTAAAACCAAGGAGGATCATGAGATGCATTTAAGAACTGTACTAGAGACTTTGTGTAAGGAGAAGATCTATGCAAAGTACAAAAAGTGCGAGTTCTGGTTGAAAGAGGTCTCATTCTTGGGCCATATCATCACAATCAATGAGATATCTGTGGATCCCTCCAAAACAGATGCAATTGAGGGATGGCCGAGGCCAACATCGGTAACGGATATTCGTAGATTCTTGGGGTTAACTGGATATTATCGACGATTTGTGAGAAATTTCTCACGATTGTCCAACCCTCTTACCAAGCTAACTCGAAAGGGAGTAAAGTTTTCTTGGAGTGATGAATGCGAAGAAAGCTTCAAGGAGTTGAAAAGGAGGCTTATCACTGCGCCCATTCTCACTTTACCCACAAGTGGAGAACCTTTTGTGGTATTCAGTGATGCTTTGAAGAAGGTCTTAGGATATGTGCTGATGAAGAATGATAAAGTGATATCCTATGCCTCAAGGTAGTTTAAAATCTATGAGAGAAACTATCCAATGCATGATCTGGAGTTGTCGGCGGTGATCTTTGCCTTGAAAATCTGGTAGCATTATCTCTATGGGGAGAAATGTGAGATATATACTGACCACAAGAGTCTTAAATATATATTCACACAGAAAGATATTAATATGCACCAGAGAATATGGATAGAGCTCATCAAGGATTATGACTGTTCAATACATTATCACCCTGGGAAAGTGAACAAGGTGGCAGATGACCTAAGTAGAAAGGAACTAGCGATTCAATCAATGATGAGAATTGAGAAGGATAAAATCTTCTTAGACTTGATGAAGATGGACATGGGAATCATAAAGAATGGAACATCATCAATCCTTTAACAAATGATTGATCAACCGTCTCTTTTGGAAAGGTTAAAGGATTCTCAAAAGGATGATGTGGGAATTTAGGAAAAAGTAGAAGCTATCGAAAAAGGGAAATCTTTAGAGTTTAATGTTAATGAAGAAGGAATTGTGCGATTTGGGAAAAGACTATGTGTTCCATCAAGTCCGGAGCTGAAGAAGGAACTTTTTGATGATACACATAGTTCAAATTTCTCTATTCACCCAGGGAGAACAAAGATGTATCGATATCTCCGAGAAAACTTTTGGTGGGATAATATGAAGAAGGAGATCACTGTATATACGTAAAAGCGCCTGGTGTGCCAGCAAGTGAAGGCAGAGAGGCAGAATTCTAAGGGGATGATGCAACCATTGCCCATACCAGAATGGAAATGGGAGAACATCACCATGGACTTTGTCACTGGACTTCTGAGGACATCCAAAGGCAACAATGCAATATGGGTTGTGGTGGATCGTCTTACAAAGACTACACACTTAATTGATATTCGGGAGGATTTATCATTGGATCAACTGGCATGGATATATATCGGGGAAGTGGTAAGGCTGCATGGAGTAACACTACCTATTGTGTATGGCAGAGATCCAAGATTCACCTCTAAGTTTTGTAAGAGTCTTCAACATGCTCTGGATACTGAACTGAACTTCAGTACGGCCTATCATCCTCAAACTGATGGCCAATCCGAGCGGACTATCCAAACACTTGAGGACATGTTGATAGTGTGCTCAATGGACTTTAAATGAGGATGGGATCAACATCTTCCTCTGGTTGAGTTCTATTATAATAATAGTTTCCAATCGAGCATCCAAATGGAACCATATGAAGCCCTTTATGGGAAAATGTGTTGAACACCAGGGTGTTGGGATGAGGTCGGTGAACGTAAGCTACTTGGACTGGAAATGGTTGAGGAAATGGTGGAGAACGTGAAAACCATTCAGTAGCATATCAAGGCAGCCCAGAGTCGACAGAAGAGTTATGTAGATAATAGTTGATGAGTCCTTGAGTTTAAAGTTGGATACATGGTTTTTCTATGCATATCTCAGTGGATAAAGGTCATGAGGTTTGGAAATAAAGGGAAGTTAAGTCCAAGGTACATCAGCCCCTTCGAGATTCTTGATCGTGTCGGGGCTGTGGCCTATCGACTAGAACTTCCACCTACCATGGAAAAAGTATATGATGTATTTCAGGTATCCCTCTTAAGGAGTTACATACCAGACCCTTCACATGTACTATCTTATGAGGTGGTACAGTTGGAGGATGGTATTTCTTATGAGGAGCAACCAGTGAAGATCTTAGATCATAGAGAAAAAGTTCTACGAAATAAGACAATGCCCCTTGTTAAGGTGTTGTGGTAAAACCACAAGTTTGAAGAAGTGACTTGGGAATTGGAGGAAATGATGAAGCTGAGTTACCCACATCTATTTTAGTATGGGAAAAGGAAATTGAGAGGGAAAAATTTCTTAAGGGGGAAATATTGTAATGACCCAAAGTTTCATTAATAGAAATCCCACTTGATCTAATTAATTGTCTCTTTATGTAAAATGTTTATATAAAATGTCAAATTATTTGGTTTTATGTTAATAATTTTGACCATTGCTAATATTTCCTTTGAACAGTGATCATATGATTAGTATAAATATATGGCTTTAACAAATCCAACTTACTCAGACAAAAGAAGCGATGGCCTCATCCAGTAGAATTTCTCCATACAAAGCCCATTTGTCGGTGCTCGGAAAAGAGGTGGAATCCTTGGGTTTCTCTATTGAACAAGCCCAATATGAGCTTCATCATGTCAAGATCTAATTGGACCGTCTATGGGAAAAGTGGAAATTAATAGAGATTACCACTCGAGCGATGTTATCCGAGCCACCCTGAGAGTCTGTCACCATCGCACACCTTACCCTTAGGTCTTATGCGGCTGTTTTAAGGGGTTATGTAAAAAATCGCTAGTACTATGTTCATGTATATTATTTTTTGTATATAATAATAAATATACCTTCTTGTCTTTATTGACACTTTGTAAATAGTTTTTTTTAAAGCACAAATAGTATTTTTTTCGTTAATATTCAGATAAGAAATCTATTTTGATGAATTAATGGATTTTTTAATTAAATAATATTTTAATAAATTATTATTATTATTAAATTAATTTTTATTAAATATAAATTATCTTATAATTTTATGAATGAAATTGTAATTTTTATTAAGGTTTGAAATCCATTTTTGTCAAAACCTGTGAATTTTCGATAAATGTAGGTTTTTATTTTAAAATTGAAAATTAACATATTTAGAAAATTATTTAGATAAAATAAATTTTATTTCTTGAATCAGGACATCCAAATTATCCAATGGTGAATTTTTCGTAATTTTCTGAGACAGTCAAATTTTTGGGTAAAAATTAAATACCGTTTTAATATATAATGTGTTTTATGACATCATAATGACCCAATAGTTATGTAATAAAATACTATAAGATTTTTTTTTGGACAATATATGTTTTACAATTAAAATAATGTGATTTTGGGTTTGTTTGACTTATTTTACAAAGCACTAATGGACCCCTCAAGACTTATTAAACATCTTGCCCTTTTAAATTATTTTCCATGGGAGTGTAACTCACCTCCACATAAGAAACCCCATTATTTTAAGAAGTTTGGACTTTTTCCTTATAAAATATTGTTTTCCTCTTCCCTTTTCCAAAAACCATGGGCAAAAACCATGAGATGATTTGTGGTTTGGATTTGTTTAATGTAAGGGGTCCCAAACCTAAATAATAAAGAATTTACTCACCTTTCCTATATAAACCCACCCAAGATCCCACTTCCTCCTCACTAAAATCCTTTGGAGTTCGTCCAACCTCTGCCCTACTCTCTCTAGAATCCTCCCAAGGTTACCCAAGCTCCCAAGAAGCCTCTCTCAAGCCTCTATCAAGCCTTTGGAAGCCCACTTCCAAGTAATGGTTTTTCTTCCTTTCACTTTTTTTCCCAATTTTCTTAATATTGTTATGCCCTTATAATTTCAATTATAAATGTTGGGGTATGGTTTAGAACCCACCATAATACCCTATTATTGTTTTAAGTATGGGATACCCCTTTCTCTCTCATTAAATTCCTTCCATGTACACCCGTTACTATTCTTAAATTCCGAAAGGAACTCCTCTCTCCTCATTTACATTCAAGAAATACTTTTGTATCATGAATATAAATTCCATTACAATTGTTGGGACATGTATCTATATGACTCCCTTAATTTCCATTTCATGTATATATGATGATACACCCATTTATCTCTCATCAACCATTTTTATGAATTCTTATATCACCTCTTTACGCTGCCGAAATTGCACCAATTTTCTAAGCCAATGCCATTGTGTAGTGAATACCATGCCCATTTCTCCATCAAGGGTATTCACCTTCATGCAAATTTACTTATTAATTATAAAGTTTCATTACACATTCCATTTTCATGGAATAAATGATTATGTTTTATGAATCCATGTTTTATGATCCATGTGGCACACTTCTGCATGAAATGAAATGTTTAAGAAGGGTGCGCCCTTATAGCACTCCAATGCATTGGGTAAAGTATAGTATCATGATAAGTCATGTGTAATGAGTGTTGACTCATGATAATTCAAGTGCAATGAGGGTTTACTCATGCTTCATTGCAATTAGGATTTACTCATGCTTCATGTGCAATGGGCCTTGAATCATGCTAATTCCATGTTAAGTGTTGTTGCCACATTTCCATGTTATGATTATCATGCTTTGTCATGCCTTTATGTCCATGTTTCTCTTCTGATCTATTGATATACCTATTATATAACATGTATGTTACTCCTAATGTATTCCATGTTTATTACCTTACTGGGATTTATAGCTCACCCTTTTCTTATGTATGTCCTCAGGTTATCCCATGCAATGATAAGTACGAGGGAATGTAGTGGTCATGTAAAGGAAGTTTTCAATAAAGATGTTGTATTTCATGTCTTAAGTTGTTATGTAATGATCCTAAGAGACAAAGACACCAGAACTATCAATCTTCCATGTTTTATCAAGTGAATAGTTTATGTAATAAATCATGTTTAAGTTTGTAATAAAAATAGGGTTGTCATACCATGCAAGGATTTCTTCAACCTGTACACAAGAATTTCATCTTTCCTAACAATAAAGCCACATGGTTGTTCAATTTAAACTTCCTTATCAGGATCTCTATTCAGAAATGAAGAATTCACATCCATTTGAAAAATTTTGTAACTTCATTATGTGAAAATAGAAAGAAATACTTTTACTATTTCTAATCTTATCACTAAAGAAAAAGACTCATCAAAATCAACACATTCAAATTTTGAGTAACCTTTACACACTAATCTTGCATTGTTTCTTATCACTTTTCCTTATTCATTCAATTTGTTTTGAAAACCCCATTTTTTACCAATAAATTTTTTGTTATCCAGCTTGGGTATGAGTTCCCAAATATCATTATTTTATATCTAATCAAGTTATTCATTCATATCTTGAACCCATTTTGGATGCAAAAATACTTCATTCACATCATTCGGCTTGACTTTTGGATACAAAGAAGTTTTTGTAACAACTTTTGAAATTATTATTATTTGAACATTATGATTTTATCACCAATAATGTTATAATCCCCCCTTGCTTCCTCAACCTAGGATGAGTTATTTGATTTTCCTCCTCATCGATTGAAATATATGACTCTGATGCTTCTTCTTGACTAGTATTACCACTGTGGGTAGTATTATAAGAATTGTTAACAAAAATTTCCTTATCCTGCTCAACTTCCATATCAGTATAAGTTTGCTTTTCTTCCTCATTTTTTTCAATAAGTTTCACATCATCAGAATAAAAAATTATTCCTATCTATTTGTTGGAACATATATATTCTATTACTTCTAGATCATAGCCTAGAAAAATTCCTTCTTCACCTATTATCTTAAACTTTTCAAAGTTTCCACCATTCTTCTTTATGATGAATGGACTCCCAAAAACTCTTCAGTATTTCAAACTTGGAGTTTTGACATAAAACATTTCACATGGAGTCATATATGTGCTTGGTATGTAGAAACATTGGTTTTGAATATAAACATCAGTACTCATGGTTTGCCTCTAATAGTAATGAGATAGACTATTTTCAAGTAACATAGTTCTCTCCATTTCCACCAGACTTCTATTCTTTCTTTCAACAACCCTATTTTTTTGAGGTGTGTATGGTAAACTGAAATCATTCCGAATTCAATGCTTCTCAATATAAATTTCAATTTCTTTATTATTATGCTCACCAACATTATTAGCTCCCAACTTCTTCACTGAATACTCACATCCCTTCTCTGATTTCCTTATAAAACTCTTAATTTTTTTTATAGAATCTATCTTATGTTTCATATACATTACAAAATTAATGTGCGTAAATTCATAAATCAAATTGATGAAGTACTTATATCTATTTGTTTATTGTTTTCTCATTGGACCAAAAATATAGGAATGAATAAGTTCAAGGGGTATTTTTGAACAAATATCAAATTTATTATGCACAAAATTTGTAATATTTTCTTTTTGAAAAATAGAGAAACACCAATATCTTTTTCTTGACATATCAAGAATATCTCAGACACTTTATTACATTGATATCTTGATCATGTTTCTCTGACACATGTGTCTCAACATTTTATGCCATAATTGTTTCACTTCCACCATAACCAAGTAACAAGATTTTTTATTTCACTAACTTGGAATATGTTTCCTTTTGTACATTGGACTCTTGTAACTATCTTTCCATCTTTATCACTTTTTATAAAAATCAAATATTTTATAAAGATAAATTTTCTACCCTCATCACAAAGTTTTTAAACACCTAGTAGGTTGTGTTTCATACCATCAACATATAAAATTTTCTTGGATTTCATCTTTTGTTTCCCAATGATGGATGATCCAACATCTTTGATTTTCAGAGATTCATCATTGCAAAATTTCACCATTCCTTATTTGAATTCTTTCACATTCTTTTACAACTTCAACTCTCCTATCATATGATAAGAACACCCACTATCAAGAATCCAAGTTAGTTCTCCTTTTTTATATTTCAAAGTGGTTTAAACAACAAGAGATTTTTCTTCTTCCTTTTCTTTCTTCACCTCCAGCTTCTGAGAATTATTAAAAAACTTTTTTTGAACTAGTAACAAAACAAGACAACCCTTAGTAAGATGTCTAGGTTGTTCACATATTTCAAAAATAGTTTCCAGTGTTTAGAACCTATTCTCAAACTTCACACCAACCTTCTTATATTTCTTTTGAAATTCCTTATCTAACTTATTCTTTTGAGAGGATTGAATCCCCCTAAATCCATTTCTTCTATATCTTGTGGAATAATATTAATGTTTTTGGTTAAACCAAGATTTTTTTTTTATTTTTGAATCCACCACAATACCAATGATATCTATAAAAAAATTATTTTCCTTATAAATTTTCAGATTGATCGATGTTGTGAGTATGTTTCTTATAAACCTTATTAACCAAACTTTGTTGACCATCAAAATTTATATTTTCAAATGAAAATTTCTTCTTTAGATAAAATTTCTTTCTAGAATTAGGTTTTTTAGAAACTAATGATTTTTAACATTGTTAACTTTGTCCACGCACATAACTTTCCCAAACTTCTTCTTAGAACCAATTCCAGTTTTCTCATCAACCTTTAAAGGTAAATTTTGTTGATCTTTAGGTTCATCCTTACCGGAATTTTAACCAGCTTTTGAGATAGAGTTATTGAAACTTATATACCTTTGTTCATATTTTGAAATTTTTTGTTGGATGAGTTCCAACTCTTCATATTTTTCTCTTCATCTTTTCTTATAGATGTTCATTATGATTATTTTGTTTATCAAGAGAATTATTTATATTATCAATATATTTTAACATATTTAATTTATAATCTAGAAAACCTTCTTGATTTTTGATGAGGAATTTTCATTTATCAACTTTCTATTTTCCTTCTCAAGACTTCTAATCTTTCTTAGACATTATTTCAACTCTTCTTTCCTAAGAGATTCAATTTTAGTTTCTTATTCTTCAAAACTGATGCTTCTAAAATATTTATTATTCACTGTAGCAATAAATATATTCTCTCTAGAATTATAAAAAAAAATATTTTTCTAATTCAAATTCACTATCTTCTTATTATTCATCTTTAGACAAAAATCTTTTTTTTTTGATTTGAATAACTTTTTATCCTTCCCTCTAGAAAAATATTTGTCTTTATCACTCTATTTCTTAAACGACCTTCTTGGAATTATTTTATATTCATCAATATCTTCTTATTTATTTATTTGAGGGAAATTAGCCACAAAGTGACCAATGACTCTATATTCAAAACATTTAAAGGGAAGTTTCCCTTTGTATTTACCTGTACATCTTCTCACATTTTTGGAAAATAAGGATAAATATCATTAAGATTTTTTATACCTTATTTTTGGAGTGAGATTTAGCAACATAATATTCCTCAAGAACCTTTTTATACTTCTATTTCTTGTAGGATTTTAAATACATTTATCTATCATATTTGTTTTTCTATTTATAGTCTTCTGCCTTTTCATTTCACAAGTGTTGAGAGTGATATGAAAATCATCTGGAGAAAATGTTTCAGGGTCTCTGTATTCTAATGAAGAAACTTTATCATCAGACTTATTTGGTAGAATTATTAAGATATTTTAAATAAATGTAGAATCATCAAACCTTTAACCAAGACATCTGATAGTGCTGAAAATGTCATTTTCCTTAGTGAAGAAGTCCACAATATATTCAAACTCTCCCATTTTCAAATCTTTATACTTCTGACTCTAGATTTTTAGTTTTTCCTTCTTCCCTTTTTTATTTCCTTCATAGTCGTTTTTCATATTTTACAAGATATATTTAGTTATGGAAACACCTTTCAATTTTAAAAAATCACTTTTAGAAAGTGATGAGAGTAAATAATGTTTTTCTCTTCCATCATTCTCAAGATTATTCTTATCGAAAAGTGTAAGAGGAATCCAACCATCAATAGGAGGAAATTAATCTACTGTAGTTTAAAGAACTTAATATAAAAGATATATAAGATAAAACATCGTTTTATATTTGTAGATATGATAATTATTTCCATAGATTATTTGAATTACCTTATTGTTCACTCAATTTAGATTATCCATCACAACTTCTCTTCAAAACTTCATTAATGAATAAATGAAGGGAACCTTGCTCGGATACCAATTAGAGTTGCCTATTCAGAATTTGAATATCACTGAGAGAGGGAGGGGGTGAATCAATGATATATTTTTATTTTATGTTTCCTTAATTATGAAGAAAACTTCACCTCCAGTTAAAGATTTCTTTCCCTGTTGAAAAAAATTCAAACACATATCCATAGGAACACAAGAATTTAAATGGTTCCCTACTCAACATGAGTATTTATGTCCTTGGAATGGTTTGTAAATAATTCAATACCACACAATCTAATAAAAAATAATCCTTTTGTATAGAATATAGTGAGTAGGATATTCCCTTTCACTCTTGTAGTACTTTGTAAACAATCCAATAGTACGAGTTCTTCTTCTAGCCCAAAATGATGCAATACAATGCTACAATGATTCTTGGTCAACTTTCAAATGTTTTATATTTTAAAACTATTCTTATATTTCCAAAATAGAAGATATTAGGAACTTCCTTCAGTCTTTAATCAACTATCCTACTTCCTCTGCGAATTGCCTACATCCTCTACAAACTGAGTTGCATCTCGTAGCATGAGTGCTTTGTGGACCACCTATTCTTCCACAGATTTTATCTCCTTCATGGATGGATAATGAATCATGGAACACCTTTCATATTCTTTCCCTTTTCTTTCATATGCAATATATCCCCAAAAAATACTTCCATGAACTATCCCCACAAACTATCTCCTTTGCGGAAATCTTTCCTCTATGAACTCTTCTCCTTCGTGAAATTCTCCTTCGTGAACCACTTAGACCTTATCCAAAATTCTTACCGTAGTGATGATATCCTCTTATAAAATTATCTTTCTTAATAATGGGATTAGGGTACTTTATATAGTCAAATAAATACACAAATCTTGATAATCCGACATAGAAAAAACTTTGATACGGGATAGCCTTCACCGTGGACTTTGCTCCTCCCACAAACCATTTTCCCTTCATGGTCTGTGTAGCACCTTTATATCCTTGTGGTAGCTAATTCCTTCTGAAAATGAATCACCACTTCTAATCTACAAATAATAGCCTTTCCAAAAACTTCAATCCTCCCCTAAACTGCGATCCTACTATGAACCATTTTCCCTCCATGGTCCGCATAGCACGCTTCACGGACCGCATAACATTGCTATGCAGAAATCCTTACTTCACTGATTTTCAGTCACTATTCCATGTACCTCTTATTAATTCCTTCACCTATTCTTTATGATACAAGAACTGTTATTTGTGAACTTCTTTGTAGAAAATTTTCCTTTTCCAAATAAAAAACTCCCGATTTTGAGGTCAAAAAATTTGGCAAACATTGGGAAGCAATGTCACCTTAGAAATATTTTTTGGAAAAACCCTAAAAACTATTTCCCCCATTTTATTTCATAAATAACTATTACTACAATAATATATATCACTTAATCAATCATATTTATCATTGTCATATTTTCAAGGAAATAATTGTGATTTCCCTATCTTCCATCAATATATTTCTTTCCAATCAAAATCGAATAATATTGGCATCACATTTAATCCCCCTTTCCTTCATAAGGCTTGTATAAAAAGTTCTACAAAAAACTTATGATATTTTTAAAAACATACTAGCAATTAATTTTCATATTTTTCAGTATTTTTACAAAGTGAATTGATTTATTATTTTCAAAAAAAAAAGAAAATACTTTAAAAATAAAATTTTCTTACTTCCAAAACATTATCCATAATAATTCGTTCCAAACATGGAAGAACCATCAAAATCAGTAACATTTTTGATGTAATATATAAAAATAATTCTTATTATACTTTACTTCTGATAAACCACCAGAAATAGTTAATTTAGAGTCACCTGGCGGAAAAAGATTCTGGAAGGAACTCTTCGGGCTTCTGTGTTCTAGAACTTTGAAGAAACAATATCCACCCAAATTACCACAGTAATTTAAAAAACATCTTCAAGCATTTTCAATTTTACATACACTAATAATTAATGCAATTAAAGTAAATTAAATCAAGAAAAAAAATTTGTTTTTACATGGTTCGGACTAAAAGTTCTACATCATTGGGAGAAACAAAAAAAAATTTCATTTTCTGAAAGAAAAGGTTACAAATTGTAACTAATGAGTCACTTGGATTACTATAAAAAGTAATAGAAATTCCAAACATGGTGTAAGTTCATTATTATAGGAAATGTGACCCAACCTTTTATTTATAAAGAGTGCTAGTTGGTCATCTAGTTTTACCAACCTCTAGGAAATAATGGAGTCCATCCATTCCACTATTCCTAATACCGATACCCTATAAGAATTATCAGTGTGACCTATACCTTAGGTCAATTAGTAACATACCAAAACAAATCTGGAAAGATTATACCTTCCATTTACATTGGTTGAGCTTATGGAACAAGACCATCCTATAATTAAAACATCAAAAGAAACCCTTTCAAAACCACCCACCTTCCAAAAAATCCTTATGAAAATATTGAATGTAAAAATATACCTAACACCACTTCATCAATCTAAGTATATTTTGGAACCACTCCTTTTGGTCAACTAACTCTGATAAACTAAATTAGACTTCACACAATCTTAATAATCTCTCACTTAAATAATTCTTCAAACAAAACATGACACCATGTTCATCTTGGAAAACATACTTACACTATTATTGTGTATAGTTCTTATACACATCCTAATATTTATTGAATTCCAATTATTACTTTATGTTGCATTATTATTTATAGACTCAAATTCTTGGTAAAAATTCCCACTAGATTATTTTTCTTAACTATATTTTATAATTGAAACTCTCTATCTTACAATATATTTTAGACGTAATGGTACTTCATATCAATATGTTTATTTCTTGAATGAAAAATTGGATTCTTATACAAATGAATTTTACTCTTACTGTCATAATATAGAAACCCTTTCTCTTGACTACAACCAATTTATTTAACTAAGTGCTTCAACCAAACCATTTCCTTACTGGATTCCATCACAACCAAATACTCTGCTTCTGTTATAGAAATTAGAATCACTGGATGTTACCTAGATATCCAACTGATATGTGTTCCACCAGAAGTAAAAAACATATCCTATTGTTCTATTTTGAGAATAAAAATACCAATAAATTCTAAAATCTATAAACCCAAGTAACAAATTATCATCTCTAAAACAAAGAGTGGCACCTTCCATTCCATTAAGATACTAAATAATCCACTTTATAGCTTCCTAATGATCTTTCCTTGGATTTTAAATTTACCATATAACTACTCTCACCACCTCTCACCAAATGAACAATATCTGGATGAGTACACATCATAGCATATACAATGATTTCAATGGATTAAGTATACCTACATTTCTCCATGTAATTTATTTCTCATTCCATTTGTGGCGTTTATTATTTGGTATGTTTGAAGTAACAAGTGGGAGGGGTTGAAATTGGTTTACATCCATTCATTCTGAATCTCTCAATGATCTTCGAAAATTAATCCTTTTGTGATAAAACCATGATTCTAATTCTTTTATCATATTTAATTCTCATACCAAATATATTTTTCAATTTAAAAAGATATTACATCTCAAAATTTCCAGAAAAGTCCTCTTTCAACTTCCAAATCAGAAAAACCTTTTGACACACCACCTACATATCATCCATATATAAGAGTAATATTATAAATTCATTTCTGCTGAACCCCTTCCAATGAATGTAGTGATCATAGTTACTCCATGTGAAATGTTTATCTTCCAAAAAGGAATCAAACTTCTGGTTCTGACACCTTGAAGCCTATTTAAAACCATAAATAATATTTTTTAGTTTACACACCAAGAACTAATTTTGATTGTCTATGAAACCAAATGGTTTCCTCATATAAATTTCTTCCTCTAAATCCCCATGAAGTAAATCAATATTTATATCCATATTTAAGGTAATAATTTTTAGAAGTAACCATGCTTAAATTTTTTTGGATGGTAGTATGTTTAACTATTTTATAAAATATTATAGAGAAGTCAATACCTTATTTATGCTGAAACAATTCCACAACCAGCCTTTCCTTACACCTCTTTCCTCCTACAAATTATTATTTCAACTAGAATACCCAATTATTTTCAAGTAATTTCTCACCTAGTGATAATTTCATTAGATCCTAGGTGTTATTAAATCATACTAAATATAAATCATCCTATATTTCTAAGTACAACTTTTCAAAACCACCCATCGTAGGCACTTTTTCTAGACTTTCTCGTTCTCTCATATCTGCTAAATTTAAGAAACTAAGATCTTTTCCGTACCTATACACCAACCATATGATACTTAAATATCTTTTCAAATTCACCTATGATTAAACTTCTATTGAAAATTCAAATTTCGAACCTTCACCTTTAAAAACTCTTGAATGAGCTTCATCAATTCATGATATTTCATGTATTTTTTATACTGGATGAATTTCCATACTTTCTATACTACCTATTTAACTTTATTCTAGAATATGTGTTCTTATAATAGACTTAATGACATCTAATATTTCTGGAATTTGTGATATTTTGGAACTATCACTCATATCAAATTGAATTGAAGTTGTATTTTTAGCCTCAAAATACTTTATATTCTTGTTTTGATCTATGCATAAGATATACTCATTGAAAATCACATTTCATATTCTAAAAATGTTTCTCTTTTCATAATAAAAAACCCAAACCAATTTATTCATATCCATAAATTATGAAGAAGCCTAATATTTTGCTTTGATATTATCTCTTTCTTTTTTCAAACACATGAATATAGGCTAGAATTCTGAAAAATATGAGGTAAGAAACTTATGATTTTTTTTGAACCATAGATCTTGTAGTAATATCTATCCAAATGGCGTTGATGGACTTATGTTGATTAAGTATGTTATTATTAATACTACTTTCTCTCGAAACTTCTTAGGCACACTAGAATGTAACAATATACTTCTTGTTTTATCCATCAATGTTTAATTTATTATTTTGGTTAAACTATTTTATTTTTGTGTTCTTGGAATAGTCTTATCATGTATGATACCTCTATGTTTGTAATAATTATAGAAACTTGTTTCAATAAATTCTCCACCATTATCTAATTTTATACATTTCATCTTAATCTTGGTTTCACTTTCCCATATACTTCCAACAAAGATTCGAAACAATTCACTTTTATGTTTTATAAATTATACCCATAGTTTTCTTATGGAATCATTAATTAAGGTAACAAAGTACCTTTCTCTTACCTGAGATATAATTGGGGAAAGTACCCAGACAACTTAATGTACCAATTCCAAATTTTATATTTTTATTGTTGTTATGGAAAGATTGAAAGAAACGTTCTACTGCTTCCAAAGTATACAACTCTCGAATCTCTCAAAGTCAAAATGATCTAGATTCAGTATGCCTATATCAGTTTTAATGATAATAATTTTCTCACTGAGGTTCTGAAACCAATTATACCAAATTTATGAAATTCTAGAAGATTATGTTTTTTCAAGTATACATCCCATTTTCTCTCCTTTTAGATGAAAATACCCATTTTTACACCCATGGGTATGAAAATATATCCTCAAGTAATCATTCATACTCGCAAAAAACTGGTTCCAAAACTTACTTCATCTAGCTGACCAACTGAAATCAGGTTCTTCTAGATACCTAGAACATGTTAAACTTACTTTAGTACAAGAAAAATTCCATTATTTAACTTAACATTCAATTAACCGTTTCCCACAATGTTAAGAGAATCATTATCATATAGATACACTTTACCAAAATTTCTAAATACATAATTTTACATGCATTCTTTTTCTTATATGGAATTGAAATAAGATCTAGAATCAATGATCTAAGAATTAAAATTAAGTAGAAACACTTGAAATTATATTCACACTACTCTCTACTATAATAATCAGGTCTCTAGATATAGTCCATGTCGGGTTTTATTTCTATCATGATAATATTTCTTGAGGAATCCAATATTTTTGCATTGTAAATAAACATAACCAGTTTTAAAATACTTACCTATTCCCCTTTACCTTGATTTACTCTCTTATTGATTTTAATTATTCTATTGAGGTTAGTATCCCCTTCCCTCTATATTTAATACATCATCAGAAGAGGATAAAATTTCTTTCCATCAGATCTCCCCATTTATAATAAAGTTTCAAACATTAGGGAACACTAAATCATTATTTCCAATTGAACTTCTTATAACTATCACCATGGATTACCATGTTTTTGAAAGTGGTAAAAACAATAAAATATCCTAAAAATAATCTTTAAATGAAACCTTCATATACCATAGTTGGCTCTGTATTAAGTCGAAATAAATCAAGAGATCAAATATAGATATTTATTCTGATAACCTCATACCAATTAACTTAATTATTAAGCACACAATAGTTCAATAGGTTTTTTATATATATCTACATGGTCTACCATCAAATCTAATATGGTCATATTTTCTCAAATGTTCAATGCCACATTCTAGACTAATATTATTCATATTACATCAAGTTCCTTCTAATTTAATTTTTTTATTCACCTTTATCCATTGATTTTAGTTTGACACCCTTCAACGGAAGCTCCATTTGTTTCTAAATAAAATTGTATTTTTTTTTCTGAATTCTCTAGAAATTGAAGTTTGTTTTATCAAATATTTCAATATAGACCTTTTGATCCTTTATATCCATCCTTTCAAAAAATAATGACCCCCACTTAAATTCAAAAACCATCCAATAAATAAAAATTCTACCTAATATTTTAAGTAAAATACTAAGCCTCCTATAAACCAATTCATTTTTTTACAATTGTTGAGAATTCCTCATAAATTATCTTCCAATAAAACAAAAGAAGCAATCAATCTAGAATCACTGGGAGGAAACATATTACAGAAGGAAATATCTAAGATTTAGTGTTCTAAAAAATGGAATAAACAATGCTCACCCAAATAACTACACCAATTTGAAAAAAAACTTCATCTCTATTTGTGTTAATATACACAGAACATTCATACACTAAAATTCAATAAAAGTAAGAAAGAACACTTTCATTTTACATTGTTCACACTAAAATTCCTATTTATATGGGAGAAACACTAAAACATTTCATTTTCAAAAATAAAATATTACAAATTGTGACTAATGAGTCACTTAGATTACGAAAATAAGAAATAATAATCTCATAAATGGTGTAAGTTCATTATTTTGGGAAATTTTTCCTAATTTTATTATTTATATAGAATTATAGATGGTTATATAGTTGTACCAACCTATGATAAATGTGAGATTCAATCCATTCCATCGTTCCCACTGGAGATCTTCTATAGAAATCCTTAGTGTGATTGCCACCTTTGGTAAATCAGTAACCTCCCATTAGAAAACTGAGTAATATCCTCCTTAAATAAGTACCAGTCAAAATTAAATAATAAAACCATCCCATGATAAAAAAATTAAAAGAAACTCCTTTCTAAACATCATCCTTTCAAAACTACCTTTTGGAAATATTGAAGGTAAAATCACCATTTCCACTACTTCAATGAACTGAATATCTTCTGGAAACACTCATTTTAGTCGACTGACTCTGATAAAAAAAAGTAGACTTCACACAATATAAATAAGATCTAGTACCATAATATGTAAGATTCTTATAATCATATATAAGGAATAATTGATGGAAGAAAATGATTCAAATGGATGGAGATACATTTAATAATCTTAATAAAAGAAAAATATATAAATAAAAAATTTAAAAAACCAGTATTCATTGTTTTCATGACTAGCGTTGGATGATGAAAAGTATATATCAAACTTATATTGAATTTCAAAAGTAAGTTTCTTGGATGAGGTGATCCAAAATATTGAAGTGCCCATTATATGGTGAAGGTAAAAGATGGAGATATTGAAGAACCTAAAGAATAGATTGAAGATATAAGTTGTTGTTAGAAAATATAATAACATCAGAAGTAGATTCTAAGAGGAGATATGTTCAGTGGAGGAACAGTGCATCGACAAATGAACCACTAGAAGTAAGTAAAGAAAGAAAGAAACCAAAATTATTAGAAGATATTAAGTGAAGAAATAAGAAACCAAGATGATTGGAAGGATGATTCATAATGAGTAATTGACAATGTAACTTTGATTTATTCCTAAGGAATATAGGGAAACCTTTATCTTACAAAAAACAACAACATCCATAAATAAGGAAAAGGAATGAAATTTAGCACCACCAGAAGATACACTGAACATAATATGATAAATTATCTCTAGAATATTATGCTATAGAGTAATCTATGAAGTTAAAACTAAGAAATTTTTCAGAAGTAGAATTTAGATAATGTTTTACTATTCATTCATCGAAAGAACATCACAGTGGAATAAGACTATATATGACCCTAGTTGAGTTGATTAAATGATTAAGTTGGTCAGAATAAGAATGGAGGAAGGATGATGGTAATGACTGAATCTAAGTGGGACTGAATGTAAAAGTACCATAAGTCAGTAAAATCAGTCATAATGATAAATTTGGGTAGATAAAAATATAGGGTCATGGGTAATGAAAGTACAAGTGACTGATCTAAAGTAAGGAGTTAAGGAATCCCAAAAGCAAGGAATCTAAAAGTATCTTATAATAGAGGCTAATTTGGTTAGAAGATGAGCTGATCAAAAGATGGGGAATCCTAGATGTTCAAAAACTAAAAATTATTGGATATTGGGGGTTGAGTTGTTTAGAAGTAAGGAGATGAGTTGGTTGATACAAAATTGATCTAAAGATCAATCCTGAGTAAATACCAAATGAAGAATATCCAAAAGGTATAATTCTAGGAGGAACCCGAACAAATTGAAACTTATGATGATTAGAAGTTTAGTTGAGTCTAGATTAGTGGAATTTCATAACATCAGAAGTTGGAGGATGAGTTGATGAGAATTAGGTAGAGTTGATTTGATCTAAAGAATATTCTACAAGCCATGTTCGAACTGTATGAAGGTGAATTGGATAAAGACCACTAGAAGCACATGAATTATGTTGGTGGATATAAAAAGCACTCTAGGATATAGATGATTGAGTTGAACTGTATATGAGGTAGAACCATAAGGAGCCAAGTGACTTCCATGGAAGATCATTTACAAGAATATGTAAGAAGGAATTTACATCACTTTAAATTTAAACATTTTGATGATGATGAGATGGATATTCAAAGTTATAAATTCATTGAATGTAAGTTCATGATTCAATATTTGTTTTGAGTTTTAGTTGAATATTATTGATGCGAATTTTTGATATAGCTATAAAGAATTAATATCCAAATATTTTTAGAAGATATTGAAGGTAGTCAATTAAAGATTTGATGTAGTAGTAATTTTATATCGAATCCCACACATTCCCCACATTTATCGGAGGAATATTTCCTATATAAAGGGGGTAAGAACACTTGAGTTTTTATATAATTAAGGGAAAAATAATTGAGAGAGATACTGATTGTAATGAAAAAGGATAGTAACCATCCAACCATGCACACTCCAGAATATTAGAAGGGAAATTGTTTGAGAAGACCAGAACTTTAAGTTCTAAAGTACTGAGTGAGTTATCTGGATTTAGAATATGGAATGGAGGAAATCAAAAACCATATCATGAAATAACTTTTGAAAGTCTTAGTTATAGAATTTCAATGAATTGAGAGATCTATAAGACCATTCTAATAGTAGGAGTATAGTACTATGTGTATTCTAAGTACAATGAAAGTTTAAGAAGAAATAAATGATCCTTCCATGAATAATTCTGATGAGAATCCTTGAAGACTGATGGTTTTAGTATAAAAAACAACACATACCTATCAAGAGATAGTAGGATCAATAGATAACTCAACTAGTGGGATACTGGTATAAATATACTTAAATTTTGTTTTATATATAATCATTTGGTTTAAGGGTGATTCTTTCCCACATCACTTGTAATTTGTTTTTGGATATTATAGTGGAAAATCCATGAATTTATGGGAGTCGACATTATAAGTATTTGATTCTCTCATTATGGATGAACCTTGTAAAAATAACCATTCACTGTTTACTTTACATTATCTCTATAAGGGAAAATTGAGGAGGGAAAATTATTGAAGATACATACACCCTAAATTATGATATAGGTTCAATAAACTTAAAAGAATAAATAATTTAAGTTGAACTTTATCGGTAAAAATTTTCACCCCTGATTCACACCCTCTTAGGGTGACTACATGATCCTCTAAGAATATTAATTCATATTATAGGGAAGGTTACCTTAGTTTAGATCTATAAGTTTTTGTTCCCAGTTGTGTTTAACTTGCTTACATGAAGTAAATATTTTTAAAATATACAAAGATTACTTTAACAAAAGATAATCCTGAGATAAGGAAAACTAAAGATATTACTAGTGGAAGAAACATGGAGGATTCTCCCAAACCATTTAAAAATCAAAAGTATAATGTGGCTCAGAAGAAACATAAGTTTTCCTCTTAAATGAAATATAAGGAGGATCCTACACTATTATAAGTTAAAGTGTGTGGTAAGAATTCATGTAAAACCAATAAAATTAATCCTCCAGAAGAATCTTGTTCAAGATGTGGAGAGTATGAATCATTTGAAACTATTGACTATTTTTACTCTAAAATAACAGATTAAATAAAGAATTTACTTTTTGATGTTGTTACATATATAGTTATATATATCTGAAAATAGGTGGAAATCACATAACTAAAATCTAAAGGCAACAAAAATGGAAGATGTATTGGCTTGGAAGTTCTGTAAGTGCATGGGTATCATAGAACTTGTGTAAGATAAGGAACAATCGATGACACTTTGCAATGATTTTTACCTAGTATAAGAATAATTACAAAGCAGTATTTTGATAAAGATATTGCTTTTAAAAGTGTTGTCAGAGTTATTCCATGCATCATAAGTAATTATAAAAGTCAATAACTCTTAATTAAAAGTAAATTCCAGAAGAATAAAAGAGCTTTAAAACTCTCTAAAAAATAAAAATAAGATGCATTAAGAAATGATTCAGAATTTGGAAGTTGAATGTGAAGATAATGTAAGATTCCATGAAAACCAAAATAATTTAAATCTAAAGTTTCTTGATTTAGAAATAAAATTTTAAAAATTGAAAACCACTCAAGTTGAATTTTAACATAAATATGATAAAATAGGAACTCCCAAAATTAATAAATAAATCCATCATTTGGTAAAGTATCAATCTAGTGGAAAGAAAATTGTGAAATAATCAGAATTATTATACTCCCATAATTTTAACAAAAAGGTAAACCCATTTTCTAATGAATTTAATTACACTAATTTCCATGCTTTGAATGGTTTTGTTTTTAGTTTTAGAGAAATATGAGTAAGGAAAAGTTAAAAAACCACCTCTTTTGTGAAGGTGGATATAATAAAAGAAAATGGAAGGATTTACCCTCAATATATACAAAATAACAAAGATAATATTAGGATGAAAGAAGTTTCAAAATAAGTCTTCACCAGCCAAATGTCAACACAATAAGAGAATCCAAGGCTTGTCAACTACTGTTGGTTCCATGTAAATTTTGAACACATGGAAATCAAATTTTTGCATAATATTACAAGGTATGAGAAACAAAAAAGGATAAATTTAAGGGGGAGAAAAAATAAAAACTCTTCTAAGTATACCCAACCCTTATAGAAGAGGAAAAATCCATTGATTTCCAATAGATTTGAATATCTTGAAAATTTATTTGGAATATATGGAAGAATTGGTTACGGTGATAAAAAGTTTTAGTTTACTTATAACAACAAAAACTCAATACTACTAATAGAAGGAGAGCATAAAATATGAAGGAAAATGAAGGGAAGATATGTTGTAAGTCTACCTTGAAGTGTATAAAATGATAATCTACAAGGATGATTGCACCCAAGAAGAAAGTAATAGAATATTTCCTGACCAAGAAAAGATGTTACTTATATGGAATAAAAGACCACCTCATTAATAGTTGTAAAATCTATATGAATGTTCAAGTGAATGGAAGTTGTCTCAAGTAAAAAAGTGAATCAATTTTATAAATACACAAGTGAATTGGAATGGAGGAAGAAATCTTAGATGAATAAGTTGGAGTTCAATAAATGTTACCTTTGAAGAGTAACTTAATAGAAGTTAAGAAGTGATGTAGAAGGTGTAAGAGGACTATCCACAATCCTGAAAGTTTCCTGAAAATTTTACCTAGATATGAGAAATTAGTGAATAAAAATAAATATGCCTCAAAAGAAACAAAGTTTGCTGTGAAAGAAAATTCTTAGCATAAGAATAATTCTAAATATATTTTGAAGGTTTTTCTGATCATATGACTATAAAAATTTAAGTAAGGAGGTTGGAAGTACAATAAAAGAAAAATTACCACACCTTATTAGTATAAGCTAAGAATAAATATCTACACAAAGTGAAAATAGATATTAAATGTAATAAGTCAATGACACCCAAGAAATTTAGCTCCTGAAAAACCAAGGGTGATAACATAAATTAAAATTTGGTCAAGGTGAAAGGAGTTTCTGGGCTAAGAAAAATTTCTCAACTCTATCTCTCTAATTGACTATAAAAGCAAGATCCATCTTATTCTTGATCGATAAAAATATTTTTATTTAAAATGTAATTGAAATAAATATAATTTTGGGGGATCCCTAAAATGGAGATGAATTTGGTTATTCTAGAATCTTTAGATGTTGAAATAAAATGTTATATTCTAAACATACAGGGTGTTCCAACACTAGATTCTGAAAAATCCGGGGGATTGAAGGTTGACGTAATCAAAAGAAGAAGCTATATATGATGAATATGAAGCTTAGGATAATGAAAATCCAAATAATTGAATCTTCTATCATACTTAAGGTACATTAAATATACTCTATTATCTTCATATGAAAAATGAAGTATAAATGTAAAAAAGGAAAATTTATTTATTAATGAAAAAGTAAGAATTATCTTTCAAATATGGATAAACATACTTTTTATTCATTAATTTTTTGATTAATTTTTTGGGATTTATGCAGGAACATAAGTTGGATGAAAATATGATAAACTCCCATAAAGGTAGATTTTTTTAAAGTAGGTATCGACAAAAAAATTTATGGACCAATTTAATGCCCAAGTTAGTCAATCCTATTTTACACACTAGGCATGGATCACATAGACTTATATTTGGTTGAATTAGGGATTATTACTTTAATAAAAGTGATGTTATCCTTCTCTCAATAAATTAAAACTTTATATTTAGTTTTGTGGAATGAAAATGAAAAAGAATAAATAATGTGAATAATGTTACAATCTCACCCTAAGATGTCAATAAGGGGGATTAAAATTCAAATCATTAATGGGGATATAATATTTTTGAATGAAATCCCTCATTAAAGAAGCTTTGAATTTATTCTCAACAAGGTGGAGATAAAACTCATTGAATTTAAGCATAATTTGATAATTTTTACAAATATGAAAGAGGAGATTGAAGTAACCCTCAAATAATGTTGATCATATATTATATTTTTTTGTTAATAGTTTGTGTAAAATCCAATGTGTAAGTTAACAGAGAAGAAGTTGCCTATAGATGTTCTAAAAGTAATTCCACTGAAAGTTCATATTTTTGGATAGAGGAACCATTGGAAACCAGAAAATTTCATATGAAAGATGTAATACTAGATGATTTAGGGACAATGTCACCAGAAATAAATAGGAAGAGATAGAAGTAAATGATACTGAGGCCTAGAGATACATTCCCTAGTGTTACAAGAAGCACCATATATACATCAGATTGTTATATAATTGATTTTATTGTTTTCATGTCTAGTGTTGCAGGATAAATAAGTAATGTCCATATCATATTAAATTGAATAAGTTTACTGGATATGGTGATCTAGAAGATTGAAGTTACCATTGTATGGTGAAGCAATTAGATGAGAAGATTGAAGACCCTAGTGAAGATATTTAAGATATTTGTTTTTTTAGGAAATATAATATCATCAGAATAAAATTGTAGAAATAGATATGTTTTTTGAAAGAACAGTGAACTAGTAGATAAACCATTAGATGTGAGTGAGGAAAAAAGAAACCAAGAAGATCAATAGATATTAATCAAAGAAATAAAAAACTAAGATGATCATAAGGATGAACCATATTTAAGATTTGAAAAGTTCCATATGATTAATTATTGAGGAATTTAAGGTTATATTCACCTTATAAAAATAATTTCTTCCATAAATTTGGAAAAGTAATGAAGTGTAACACCACCTAAAGATAAGCTAAAAGCAATATGATGAATGATTTTTAGAATATCACACTGTATATTATGCTGAGAATCCCAAACTAATGAAGTGTTAATAAGTAAAATCTAGATGATTATTTTCTATTTGTTCATTGGAAGAACATGACATTCGAAAAAGACTATATATGATCCCAAATGAGTCAATCAAATGATTAAGTAAATTGTAAGAAGAAAGGAGGAAGGAAAATGATAAATAACGACAATGAGTTGGATTAAAGTTCGAAGAAAAAGAAGTCAATACAATAAGTCATGCTGATAAACTCTAGTTGATATAAATTAAAAGTATTAGGGGTAATATAAGTACAAGTGATTGATCTAAAGTAAGGACCTAGGGGTTCCTAGATGCGTAGAAGATAAAAATATCATATGATCAAGGATAAGTTGATTAGAAGGTGATCTGAACAAAAGGAGAGGAAGTAAAAATGTTTGAAAGTTAAAAAGTATAGATACTGGAGGCTGATTCAATTGGAAATAATAATATGAGTTAACCAATGTAAGATTTATTAAGACATAAATCATGAGAAAATAATAGATGAAGAATATGCAGATGATATAAATCTAGAAGGAGGAATTAGTGGATGAGGTTGATTTTATTGAAATTTATGATGATAAAAAGTTGATTTGAGGCCAAATAAGTAGAATTTTAGAACATCAAAAGCGAGACGCTGAGTAGATCAGAAGTATCTAGAGTTTATTTTATTGGAAAAAAGTTGCAAGCTGAGTTTGAATTATATAAAGGTGAATCAGATAGAGACCAGTAGAAGTACATGAATTATAATTGATTATGTTTAAATCAATAAAGGATATAAATTATTTATTTTAACTGAATAATAGAAGGAAACTAAGGGATCTGGGTGAAAGTTATAGAAAAATATTTATCGAAATATGGAAGAAGGACTTTATATCTTTATAAAGTTTTATATTTTGATAGAGATGAGATTGAAATTAAAAGTATGATATTAAGAGTAGTGAAGTTCATTATTGAATAAATGTTTTATGGTTTAGTTGAAGATTATTAAAATTACATTTTTTAAGATACTTGAAGAGTTCAACTCCTCATATCTTT
The DNA here is from genome assembly GCA_963277665.1 of Viscum album. Lineage (NCBI taxonomy): Eukaryota > Viridiplantae > Streptophyta > Magnoliopsida > Santalales > Viscaceae > Viscum > Viscum album. Next base: position 684,873,292 of record OY728119.1, on the reverse strand, counting down.
GGAAGATATTAAAGTTGGTCAATTCAAGATTTGAGATGAAGTGAATTTCAAATTAAATCCCATGAATTCGACACATTTATCATAGTAATTTTTCCTATATTAAGGGGGGGGGGGCACTTGAGTTTTTAGAGAATAAAGGGAAAAATAATTAATATACATACTAATTATAGAGAAACAGAAGGAGATGAATCAAACGATCAAGTACACTTAATAAGATTAGAAGGGTCAAAATTTAAGAAGACCAGAACGTGAAGTTACAAAATACTAAGAGAGATATCTAGATCTAGAATATTGGAAGGAGGAAAGCTGTAAATATGTCAAAAACCAACATGAAAATGTTTTAGACATCAAATTTCAGAGTATTGAGATCTATAGAAGATAAACCTACTAAAAAGAGGATAGGAATATGTGTATTCTAAGTACATTGTAATTTCAACTGGTAGTTGAAGATCTATCCTAGAGGAAGTATGAGGGGAATCCTTGAATACATGTGGTTCTAGTATAAACAACACCACATACATATAGATATATAATAGGAAATTTTTGGTAGAGAGATAAAATAGTGGATGACAATATAAATATCCTTTACTTGTGTTATATAGTGAAGCATTTGGGTTAATGGTTATTCCTTCCCACACCACTTGTAATTAGTGATGGATCTTATAGTGGGAAATACACGACTCTATAGGGGTTGACATGGAAAGGAGTATGTTCTCACATTGAGGTGGAATGTTGTAAAAATCCCTGTGTGCTATTTACTTTAAATTTTTATGACATAAGGTAAAAGTGGTGAGGTTGAATTATTAAATATGAATACATCCTTACTAATGATAGAGGTTCGATCAACGTAAAGGGCATAATAATTAAGTTGAACTTAATTGAAAAAAGTTATCCACCCCTAATTCAAATCCCCTCTCAGGGTGATTACATAAACAACTAGGAATCTGAAACCTTATGAATATTTTATTAATAGAGAAGAACAAAAAATAGTTTTTATTTGAACAAAAAAAATACATAGATTTCAAAAACATTAAACATAGATTTATAAGTTCAAAATTATATTTTTAAATGAGTTATATAACTTGTTATATATATATATATATATTTGTTCTATAAAAATGGTTCTATAAACTTTCAAGTCATTCTTATATCCTAATAATTTTACAAAAATGAAATTATTTTTAAAATCAATAATTTTCACTATTCAAATAAAATTCAATTATTTCTAAAAAGTATAAAAAATTGATCTTAATATAATTTTGGAAAGAAGAATGAAAATATAAAGTTCATTTCATAAAATTAAAATGATAAAATTTGTGAATTTAGGTTTTAATAAAATTATTGAATAAAGATATGTGTATTATCCTATAGTTTCTTTAGAATGAAAATATTACTTACTATAATTGAATATTGAGTGTGTCATTATTTATATTTAATATATTTATTAATATTTTTCTTTTAAATTATTAAACACATTGAAACTAGTTCTTCACTATTTTCATTTTCATAAAACATACATTTATCATTCAATAAATGAAAATATAATATAATGAATCATTGAAACAACATGATTATAGTATCTTGAATAATCTAATAATAATGGAGTTTTTTTAATAAACAATATGCTACAACATCATTAAAAACTAGTATGAAACACACAATCAAAGTTTCTAGTATATGATGATGAAAATAAACCATCAATGACTAATATATTTTTATAAATGGTTATAAAAATTGTATAAATGGAAATGTATTTGAAGAATGATTTTTTAATAACTGATTAAGATAGTTATTTTTATTATACGAGTGGTTAGAATTTGTCTAGGTAAGTGGGAATAAAATGTAAAGGGTTCTTTATCTAAAATTTAATTTCTTGTGACATATTTCACACTATGCACCATATTATCTTTTATATTGTTCGATTACTACCCAATGAATGTATTTTAATATATTAATTTAATTCATGGGGTTTTAATATCCATATCATTTCCTTTATTTATAAGGATTTTGATTCAAAGGATATTAAGGATGAATGGGTTTTTTCCTCAAAATTTTACTTCATCGAGATATGATGTGTATTAACTACGTGTTTCATTTTTTGTGTGTTGTATATATTAGATATAGATTTATTTTATCATAAATTTTCATGAAATATAAGGGATTTAAAAATCAATCCAACGTTCTACATTCAATGTATTTTCAATATGAAAGATTATGACATTTTAAGGGTTTTTGGAAACTCAATTTCGTTCATTGAGTAATGATTTATATTCTTGAACTTATTTCATATAAGTCAGGAATATCCTACTATTTGATTTTATCATGCGGTATTTTATCTCTTTTTCTATAGATTTATGTTTCTACCACATAAAACCCTTTTAAATTTATATTTATTCAATAATTATGATATCCATAAGGTATCTAGTTAAATAAAATAATCTTTTTTGATTTAAAATGCAATTACTTGAGCTTCATTCTTCTGAGTTTGATAAATTATTTAGATTAATTTTTCATATGATATTTCAAATTTTCTTTATGGGGAAAATTATGTTTTTAACTAAAATATTTTTTCTCAATGAATTTATTTCTCATTAAAGTGTGATGTTTTTAGAAAAATAATAACATGTCCTTTAAATAAAAATTTCCCTTAATTTCCATGTTGATTATTCCCAAAAATGTTTTCTTTTTTTAAATTTTGAAATCAAAATACATGTTTACTCATGTGACCTAACTATTTTCTATTACAAAATTTCAATGTAAAATCTTTTTATGATGTGGGTTTTCAACAAAGGTATTTTAAAATATTAAAAATGTTTCCCATACTTTCAAAATAAAAAATTGTTTATTAAACTCCATATTCTCTTTATAATCCCTTTATGTCATTCACAATAACTATTATTTAAGATTATTTTTAACTTTAAAGTTTTATTAAAAAATCCACTTCACATTTTTGAAGCCTTTATGTCTTTTTTAATGATCCATTATTAAATATTATTTTTTAAAAGTAAAAATTTTCAAGATGTTTTCACTTTCCCCTTTTGAAATATTGATGTATTTTTCCAGAATCAAATATTTATTGTTCATTTAAAAATTAAATTATTTCAAAAAATTTCATTTCATCTTTCTAAAAAAAAAATTCAAAGTGACTGTCACTTCATCTTTTATACCAAAGATAAAATCATTTTATAAAAAATATTTTACAATTTCACTTCCATTTTTATCTTTATTTATAAATGATTTATTTACTTTGAAATTATTTTTCATGAATATCCCTCTAAATGTTTGTATAAAATAATCTTTTGAGGTGATTTAATTTTGGGTATCATCCATTTACTTTCTTGAGGACAATTTTGGTGATACCATCTGGAAATGCTACAAAACCCATTTTCCTTCCATGGGTTATTTATGATGTGATTAATGATTGTTTTCAAGTGGAACACTTCTGTATAGATCATTGACAGATGGGGTATCATATCACCCTACAATTCTTTAGTCAAGGATTTATATCTCATGAGATAATTTTGGGAATTAGGTATTGATGCTTGATCTACTATGGGAATCAATAAGTGAGGCCTAATATACTATGTTATGGGAATTAATAAGTAACGACTACTACACTATGTTATAGGAATCAGGAAGTGATGCCTACTTCACTATGTTATGATAATCTAATAGTGATGCATACTCCACTATGTTTATAAGGATACAGTAGTGATTCCCACATTGCTATGTTTTTGTGAATCAGGTTGTGATACCTTATCTGCTATGGGAATAAAGTAGTGATTCCTTCTCCACCATGTTAGGGGAAACTTATAGTGATTCCTACTCCACTATTTTATGATTTCTATGCCTATTTTTATTCCATAGTTTACTGCTATGATACATTTCCATGACAAGCCATACATTTATTCATATGATTATGTTTTATGAATCATGTTTATTATCTCACACTCTTATGTGATTATAAATGTTTTTTAATTTGAGATTATATGTATTTTCATCATTACTTAGGGAAAATTATTAGTATTTTATGTTTCTTATAATAAGATATTTTCCCCTACTCATGTATTCTCATATTCTTATGATCTAACTTTTAATTACATGTTGATGAGTTATTTTCCCTTAATGAGTATTTGAGGTCACCCCTTTCTTGTGTTTCCATTCCCTAAGTTTTGAATATATGTGTAACTTTTAAGAAGTATATATGAGAGTCTATCATGGTTTTATTATAGATAAATGTTAATTTGTTTAATATAATTTTCATACATAACTGGTCTTCAAAGATACTAAACCTTTAATTTTTGGGATTGTGTTTTATTAGTGATATGTAAAGTTTATTTTATAGAAATGTTGTAAAATAAAGATAATTCCATATCACTTTTTATCAAATCCAAGGTTTAAATAAGTTTTTTAGAATCATACCTGGGAGTGTGGGTCTTGGGTACCCCAGTTGGTATCAGGGTAGAGTGTAGTTTTTTAAGGATTAAGATGAGATAAATTTAGTGAAAACCCTAGGTATAATTATAAGGGAGAATTATAAGTATATGATAACATACCAAAGTATTGGTAAAATAGATATTATTTTTGGTTCTCCTAGAAATTACATAATTATCTGGAAACTAGAAAGTGGATGTGGATGTGGCACAAATGTTTCTTGGGGTAATCACTCTAAAAATGTATGGTTGAGTATCCACTCAATCTTCACTCTAGTGCATGATGAGAGGGATTAAGAATACACACCTAAATAGAAACTCCCATGGTATATTTTTTATTTTATCACATAATATTTTCAAATTATTATGAATTATTTAAATATATTGGGATGGGAATGTGAGTTATGTTAGAAAACCTAATAGGATAATGACATTGGATAACCCAGGATAAACTGAAAGAGTGATACATTAGTGCAATTTTTTTATAGTTTCAATAAAAGTATCATTGTTTGAAATGAATTATTTATTTTAGAACATGTCTTAGGATTGAGTTTTCATAATACAATTTATTCCAATTTTATTGGATAGTACCACAACCATTTGGGATTTATTATTTTGTTTGTAACGAGATTAGGAAAATGAATCTGTGAAGGGTATGTCTCTATAAAATCTTTAAGAAGAATGTTTTAGAAAAAGGTTTCATAAACTTACCTAATATAGTAATGTATATATTTCATTAGAAATTAAATATCAAGTTATATCTATCAAATGGACACCCTTAACTATTTCATTAGTGGGTAGTTATTAAAATTGCGAGGACACAATTTATTTAGGGGGATGTAACTCCCCATGATTTTACTATATATTTTCCTTTAATAAATACCATGACTATAACTTGTTTCACATGGAATACTAAACTAGAATTACCCTCAATGTATTAGATTAATATTATTAAGAAAATTATAAGAATAATAAAACCTCTAATAAGTAAAAGGATATTCACCAATTAAAAATGATTATATTCAGATTAATTAAATCCTATACCATGAAACAAAATGGAAGTAAAGAAAACTATAGTAAAAAAGAAATATTGAGTACTGAACCCATGACCCACTCCTTACCCCCAAACCCAAACCACCCAACCACCAGCGGTGGAGCTTAATAGGATTTAATATTTAAAAGGATTATTTATTATCAAATAACTATAAATGGTATTAATAAATTAAATTGATAAATTTTAAATTATTATTATGATAATATATAATATTTTAATATATTAAATAATTCATTAAAATTATTTAAATTATAAATTATCATGAAATAATATTAAGATCACATAATGCTTAAGAAGTTAATTTCTCAATAAAAATAGTTTTCCTTATATAATTTATTTTCATTTAAAAGAAAAATTTATATATTTTAGAATTTTAATTTTGAAAAAGAAATTATTATTTGAATTCATTAATTCAAAATTATCTTCAGATGATTTTTTTGGATTTTTATGAAAGAATTCATTTTTGGGTAAATTGTGAAAAATACAGTTTTTTTAAACCACAACGTTTATAACTATATCACAAATTAGTGTAACTTAAAAACATATAAAAAATTATTCATGATAAAATATTTATTTAAAGAGTAAAAATATTCATTTTAAATACTATTATTAATTTAGAAAACAAATATTTAACATTTTATCAACTTAAATAATATTTTCCAATAAATTAAACTATTTTTGTCGTTTCTTTTAATTAAATTTTATTTGGGTAAAATTTGGTTTTGGATTGTTTTAAAATAAAGATATATTTTATTTATTTTATAATTAACCAATTTATATCATGAAAATAAAAAACACTGATATTTTTATGTTGCACAGAAATTCTAATCTTAAAAATACATTTTTCTAAAAAAGAGTTTTTATGAATTACATGCGCTAACGTTAAAATTAATATTTATCAAACATTTATTTTTTTATAAATTGGATTTAATATTTGGAATTATTACGTCAAAAATATTTAATAAGGTCTATTTTTTATGCTTTAAAAGTAAATTACATAGGTAAAAATTTGTTTCCATGGTAAAAACCAAAAATTATAAAAGTGAAAAATATAAGTTTCAAAGACCTTAGAACATGTTAAAAACTTGTGTTATAATGTGTGGTTGAGTATTTATGGAGATTAACATTCCTAAAATCAATTATTTTAAACTTATATGGACTTTGACCCTTGAATAGTGACATACCATTATTGAATTGTAAAGTATACTTCCAAAATTACAATTATCTTCACTTATGAGATGGGGACACTTGAACCACTTCATAATATACATATTCCTTCTATTTTTATTCTAAAAACCAAAATTATTCTCCTCATATAATAAAATCCAATTTTTATAAGCCTATTGTCTCAATTAGTCAGGCAAAGGCCTCTGTTGACATGGATATTTCCAAGAGAAATCTCAAGTTCTCAATGTGAGTATTTATTACTCCTTAGTCTTTTCTTCTTTATATCCCCCTTCCAAAATTTCTCTAGAAAAAATAATATATTAAAAATAATATTATTAATATACCAAATTGTTTTATATTAATTGATAAATTATTATTCAATTATTTCCTACCACGAATAAAATTAAAACAACATCGATCGTGTGTACGTGCAGACTACCACCACCAAAAATTGATGTGGATCGTTTTTCATCACCACCTCTCTTGTATGGTAAAAATGATAGATTTTATTAATAATTTCTTTTCTATGTAATTATTATAATTATAAAATGATAATTTTTCATATATTTTCATTCTATCCCATTCATTGAAATATTAATCGCTCGTATGTGTGGACTACCATCTCCAAGAACAATGAATTTCTTTTGTCATCACAACCCTTCATGGATAGTTATAAGAAATAATTTAATGAATATATATATAATTCATAACATTCTTAATCTTAAATAAAATTTATATTCTCATTAAATTAAAAAATTTCTTACCCATTAAATCATTATAACACCCTTTTGTTTGGGTTAGTTTTACCATATGCAAGAATGATATTATAATGTTTGTGTCATGAATGATGTTATAATGTTTGTGTCATGAGTTATTAATGAATGTTATATAATGGTAATATAATTCAATAATAATTCATTTAATCTTTTTTATTGATTATGTAAATGTGTTATTTGTATTTAATATATTTATTAATACATCTCCTTTCAATTGTTAAACACACCAAAACTAGTTCTTCACCACTTCCATTTTTAAAAACTATACCTTTATCATTGAACAAATAAAAATTAGATATGATGAATAACTGAAACTTTTATTCTAGTATCTTGTATAATCTATTAATGATGAATGTTTTAATAAAAAAGAGTCAACCACACCATTACAAAACTAGTATAAAACATGAAATCAGAGTTTCTAGCATCCGATGATGGAAATAATCCATCAACAACTAATATATTTGTAATAAATGGTTATTAATTAAGTTTATAAATGGAAATAAATATTATTAAGGATTATGTAATAATTTATTAAGTTATTTAGGTAAATTATATAGATGGTTAGAATGCATTTGAGTAAGCTGGAATACTATGTAAGGGGTTCTTTGTCCTAAATTTAATTTCTTTAGACATATTTCATATTGTGTAATATAAAATTATTGATATGGTATTATTACTACATAATGTATTTATTTTAACATATTCATATAATTAATTTGGTTTCATGATCCATATCGTTTTCTTTATTTAAATGTATTTAAATTCAAAAGGATATAAAGGTTGTAAGAGTTTTTCACCTTAATTTTGTTTCACTAATATATGACGAATATTCACCACTTGTTTACTTTTTATAGTGTACATATTGGTAATGTATTTATTTGATAATAATTTTTCATGAAATCAAACGGACTTAAAAATCCATCCCATGTTCTAACTTCCCTGGATTTTTATTTTGAAATATTATCACATTGTAAGGGTTTTTGGAAACTCAATTCATGTTCATTGAGTTATGATTGATCTTATTGAACTTATCTTATATAAGTTGATAAAATTATGCTCTTTGATCTTATTATTTAGTATTTTAGATTTTTATTTTTGTGGATTTACATTTATACCAGATAAGCCCCTTTATATATGTATCTGGTTTCATAAATTATGATATCTATAAGGGATTTGGTTAGCTCAAATTTCCTTTGTTTGAGTTGAAATTTTATTACTTAGGAATAATTATTTTAAGCTTGATAATTTTTTCTATTTTGTATTTCATAAGATAATTTAATCTTTTCACTCTAGGTAAAATTATGTTTTTAACTTAAATTTGGTTTCTCAATGAATTTATTTATCATTAAAGTGCAATGTTTTTAAGAAAAAATCTAATCTCCTTTAATGAAAAGTTACCCTCCATTTCCATTTTCATTATTCCCAAAAATATTTTAATTTATTATTTTTAAATCCAAATAAATATTTAATCATGTTTCCTTACTATTTTCTATGACTCATATCTATTAATACTTTTCAAAGGGAAATTTTACTACCTATTTTTTATGATGTGGGTTTTCAACAAAGGCGTTTCAAAACATTTAAAATGATTTCCCATCCTTTCAAAATCACACATTTTATCTTCCACTCAAAATTATATTTATAAATACTTTATATATTTTAAAATATCTATTATTTAATATTATTTTTAAAAGTAAAAGTTTTCAAAAAGTTTTAATTTGCCTTTTTGAAAACTTTATGTTCTTTTCAAAGATCTATTATTCAAGATTATTTTTAAAAAGTAAATGTTTTCAAGCTATTTTCACTTAAAATTTTTAAAATATTTATGTTCTTTCTAAGGATCCACTATTGATATATTATTTTAAAATAAAATAATTTCAATATTTTTCACTACACCTTTTTAAAAATGAATTTTCAAAGTTACTATAACTTCATCCTTTATTCCAAAGATAAAAACATTTTCTAAAAACTTTTACTATTTAAATTCCATTTTTATTTTTATTTTCAAAGGATTTATTTACTTGAAAATTATTTTTCATGAATAAACCTCTAAATGTTTGTATAATATACTATTTTAGGGTGATTTAATTTTGATTATTAACCATTTACATTCTTGAGGTCAATTTTGGTGATACCATCTGGAAATGTTACGAATCCCATTTTTCATTCCTTAGGTTATTTATGGTGTGATGAATTATTATTTTAAGGTATCACACATATATATAGATTATTGATGTGTGGGGTACTTTATGAATATATATTTTTTTGGCTAATGATCTATATATCATGATATATTTATAGAAATCAAGTATTGATGCTCGCTCCAATATGGGAATAAGAAAGTGATACTTGCTCCACTATGTTATGGGAATTAAAAGTAATTATAGCTCCACTATGTTATAGTAATCAGGAAGTGTTTCATGATGAACTATGTTATAGGAATCAAGAAGTGATTCTTACTCCATTATGTTATGGTAATCAGTTAGTTATTTCTATTCCAAAATGTTTATGGGAATCATGCAGTGATTCCTCATCCACTATGATAATCAAGTAGTGATGCCTACTCCACCATTTTATGGGAAATAAGTAGTGATTCCCATTCCACAATTTTATGATCACTATTCTAATGTTAGTGATATAGTTTACTATTATGATTCATTTCCATGACCTTCCATATATTTATGACTATGATTATGATCCATGGATCATGTTTATTGTCCCATGTTTCCAAACTCTCATTCCATTGTGTATGTTTTCTATTTTGATATTACAAGCCTTGAAATCGTGGATTATGAATAAATATTATTGTTCCATGTTATTTTTAATAAGATATTTCTCCCTACTCATGTTTTCACATATGATTATGATCTAACACTTTATGAGATATTGATGAGTTTTTCCATTATTAAGAGTTTGAGCTCACTTTTTTCTTATGTTTTCATTACACTAATTATGAATATGAGTATAACTTATAGAAAATATAGAAAGGTTCATATCATTATTAAATTATAGATAAATGACCATAAGTTCCATAAAATAATTTTCTTATGTAGTTAATCCTCAAAGACATTAAGCCTTCCTTTATTAGGATTATGTGATTATTATTAGATGAAATGATTAAAATTTTGAGATATATATATGTTTATATTGGTTCATCTCAATTTGTATCAAATATAGTTTATATAGAATGTGTTTTTATCACCAGACCTAGATGTGCGAGTTTGGGTTTCCTCATACTAACTATTTAGTGTTCCCCCAGCGAGGCCAGTTGAGGGTAAACTAGGAGGTTATTAACTAAGAATACATTGATAGGATAGTAGATGGTTTTGTTGAGTATGTATAGGACCATATCATGGGATGTCTATAAGTTTCCAATTATCAATTATCCTTTATTAATTTATATTTACAACACTTATTCTTATTACTGTTCCATATTATTTTAACTCCTCTCGCATGGAATTCTCTACGAGTTTTACTTTTACATAATGTTTCTACCTTAATCACACCCTTTACTACTTATTCCCCTCTTTTACTGTTGTTTTAGTTACTGAATTATTCTATTATTTTATTTCATATTTTTAGGTAGTTAATTTATTTCATGTTTCTATTGGTCGTTTTTTTTTCAAATTCATTCCTTTAAAGTTTTAAGGGTTGTTTTAAATGAGGATTTTGAAAATTATTATTTTAAAAGAATAATTTAAAGAAAGATTTTAAATGTTACTTTAAATTATTTTTCTATGTTTTATAAATTTTTTTATGGGAAATATTATGCGTTTGTTTTCTTCAAAAGATAAAAACCAAATTTTTACTTTTATTACAAACTAGAATTTATGGTTTGTTTTGGAAAAGGAAATGCATGAACTCTTTAGTGAAATACAACTAGGAATCTTGTGCTCAAAAACTACTCACAACACTTAGTGTCAATAGACTGAGTAGATTATGTAGGTTTTGGTCTAGTTTCAAATCACTCAGGGAGTAGTTATTTTTTGTAATTGGATGGTATCCTTGAGGTCATGATGAGTTCATGACTTAGTATTTGGGTTTTTTTGGAATTGAATATTTTTTAGAAAAGTTGACCTTTCCTATATCTCTATTTTCAATTTTTTTGATATATATATTAGTTATAATTCATCTAGTTTGTTATAATTTTTATATGATTATTTAATTCTTCATGTTCATCCTCTATATGGATGCATTATTCCATGATTCTAATATATTTTCATTTCATGTTAATTATTATTTATCTAGGTGAAATTTTTACCAAATAGTTTAATTTGATGCTCTAGAATTAGTTTCCAACTGACGGGGATTGAGAATTCCCTTTGGGCCTTGCCATGGGTTGGATCAGATACCTGATTCAAGGTTGGTCCGGTCTGGTTCATGAAAAAATAGTATCAAAGAACTTTTTTTATTTGTATGAGCCTGGTAGATTGGAGTTTGGAATATGAGATATGATAGGTAGTTTCTGAAGAGAATTGTTGGATCTTACTTGATATGACCTCAAGTTTTCTTGGGATTTTAGGTTTTAAGTCTTGTAAATTGGGTTTTATTTACTTATATTTAATTATTTTGATTTATATTGGTGTTTCTTGAGGTTAAATTAGTGCTATATAGGTTTTTCAAGAATTTTTTATGTTTTGGGGGTGAAAAGGGAGGAACAAATAGAGGTGAATAGTTATCCTAGTCTAGAAAATTATGTGGATCCCATGTGTACGATTCTATTTTTCTTCCATTAGTAGTTACCTATTTGGTGTATAGTTTTCCAAAACATTATTAAACACTATCCCCATTGATTTTTTGGGTTCTTTTTGACCACAAAATACTTTAGGGTGTGCATAAGTGTTATTTGTGAAGAATTAAAGGATGTTTTCATGGTGAATGGATATTATTTGTTTTTAATATTATATGTTTTTTGAATTAAAATTGAAATCAAATAGTGAAGGAAATTCTTAAAATAAATTAATAAGCTTTCAAAAGTGGATTTAAAATAGATTTGGTGACTAAGAAGTGGTAATTATTTTTAAGGAAAAATACATGGGTTTTAAAATGGGCTTCATGTGAAGTTCTGTTGCTTTGAAAATTTAAATGTGGGGTTTTAATATTTCAAAACAAAATTGAAAAGTTATAGAATGTTTAAAAAGAACTTTCTATCTTGTTTTATGCAATGATTTTTACAAGTAATTGTTTTGATTTGATTTTATATAATTTTATTTTGAATTGATATTTATTTCTAGTTGGGTTAATATAGGCCTTGGTTTTTCCTTGACTAAGTCTTGTGTTTTCTTTTTTATCTAGAGTACACCTCCTAGAAATTTTATGAAGAATATCAGTAAGTCTGCATCCTAGAGTTTGAGTTATAATCTTCCAATTTACAACTCCACCAAGACTCATGATGGAGTTATGGAACGTAATTCCTCTTAGTTTGATCGTTTTTTTAGTGGTGAATGAGGTCCTCAGGAGTTTGTGAAGTGTCTAAGAAATTTTGAGGAGGTATTTAAATCTCTAGTAACTTTTGAATCATTTTGGGTGAGAAATATCATGGGTATGTTCATGGGCCCATTAGGTAATAGTGGAAGATAATGGTTCCATACCAGTTATAAAATTATACGATGTGGGAATTATTTAAGAATATTTTTATATAGTGGTATTTTCCTAAGGAATTTAATGTGAGAAAAGTGATGGAACAAATGAGTCTTCAATAGGGTCAACAAATGGTGAAGTAGCATTTTGACCACTTTAGTGAACTTATTTTATTATCTCCTTAGGTTAGGTTTAGATATTTATTGAAAGTGAATATTTTTGTGAAAGTTCTCTATATAAATCATGGTTCTAGAGTGATTTAAATAGGATGAATTTAATTTAACAGATTAGTCGATGAAACTATGATGGTAGAGTTAGTATCTGTAGGTTGAACCATGGTGGGTGGAAACCCTACTTATCTTGATGTCAGTGGAGGTTACCTATCTGGATGGAATAATAAACCAAAGGAACCCAAGTTTTATAATCCAAATTATTCTGGTATGTCTTATTTTTCTATTGTTACTTCTCAAGAAAGGAAGTGATCTCTATATTCTAGATCTTTATGGTAATTTAGTGAATATTTTGAGGTATTTATTTTTTTATTTCTTCTTCTTCTCATACTTCTTGTTGCTATTTTTTTTATCTCTGGTGAGAATTTTGGGATGTTTTATGTCTTGTGATAATTTAGAGAGTGAATGTTATGATTTTTTAAACTATGAATGTGATTTAATTTTTATATTATTACGTGATTATTTTCAGTTAGAAATTAGGTTGGTGCTTCATAGTGTCTTTTAGTTGTTCAGTTGATCCTCCATGATAGTAAATTCTTACACAGTGAGGAGAAACATTGAGAGTTTCTATTTAATGATATTTCATTGAGATTTTCACGTGGGAGTTATGAATTGGAAATAGATATATTAATATTGGTTGTATTTTATTTCATTAGAATTTGGAGATTTTGATAGAAGTGTCACTTTTATTTTGATTGGAACTCTTGGAATATCTTCCTTTCTCTTAGAAAATATGTGACTTTTTTTGGAGAATAAAGTGTTATGGTGGGGATTATTTTCACACATCAACCTTTTATTTTCTTATTATTTTATATATTGATTTATTTTTAACCTTATTATTGAGTTTTGGTCCAAATTTTGTTTTTGAAGTTTTGAAGTTTCAGTGTAGGTTACATGGTTAATGAAGTTTTAGTACTAACCATGTGGGCTTCTCATACAAAATATGAATCTAATTTTAGAAGTAATTCACATGGTTGTTTCATGGTTTTTCTAACTATATGACCAAACCATGTGGAACTCCTTTTCTTGTCTAGTAAAGGGTTCACAGTTGATGATCAGCCTAGTAAATCGTGAGGCCAAACTAGGAGACTCACCTAGTTCTTTAAAAAGTTAAAATCCTTAATCCACCTTCCCATGAAATAATACCCCAAAGTTTTATCCTACCTTTAAACTCATTCAATGAACACCAGAGATCCCTAAGAGTGAGTCTTATTTTCTTACCCTTTGATTTTGATCTCCGTTATTCTATTTTAAGTTGATTCTTCATGGTAAGACCTTAATTTTTATTAAAATCCCCCTCTTACTTATTTATAATTATAATATACCCTTAAATTTCTTCTTGGAGGAATATAAAAATTTCATTCAACTTAATTCCTTTTGGTTTTTGATTTTAGGGTGTGAATATTTCTCCTTGGTCTCTTCTTCCATATTCGTGGGTTTTCAATCATCCACACTTGATTTGAGGTAGGAATTTCCATGTATTTTATTTTCCTAAAAATCTAGGTATGATTGGTATTTATAAAATATGTTTCCTTTAAAATTATTGTTTTTTTGAAATATATGTTGATTTTATGGAGTGAATGATAAAATAAATGAACTCATTCTTTAGTTTTTAAGGAAATGGGTGAATTCCAAGAGTTTGATAAATTTCCAAAATGCGTTTTTTAAGGTTTTTGGCTATTTAATTGATGTTTTGAACCTCTACACGTTTCTTTATGATTTGAGTTAAGTAATTGGGGAATTTATGGGATTGAATTATTATTTTTTATGGATTTCGATGGATTGTTTTATGAAAATTTAAGCATTTGTTGAGTGACTTGGGTTTATAAGTTCTAGTTTATTATCCCTCAATAAATTTTTCATTTTTATGATATTTGAATTATGTTTTCAATTAAAATTTACTTTATTAAAAATAAAAATAAAGTTTTAAATGAATTTTTATTTGAAATTATTTTACAAATAATTATTTTCTGAGGTATTTCTAAAATAAAACCTTAAGGCATGCTTGGAACTTTTGAAGGGACTTTCAAGTGACCTTTATTTATAAATGGGTTTTTAAAAAAGTTTGAAAAGTGATGAATCTTTTTAAAAAACTAACCACACCATTAAAATTTTCCATAAATATTTTCCTTAAATGCACTGCACCCTTATGTTAAGCTATTTTTTACTAAATTTTATGTGAATTTGTATACCCTAGTATCAGATCAATATCGACTATTGGGTGTTCCCCCGATGAGGCTAGTTAAGGGTAATACATGTGGTTATATAATATGAATGCATTAATAGGATAGAAAATTGTTAAAATTGAGTATATCTAGGATCATATCATTGGATGTCAAAGAGTTTACCATGATCACTTATCCTTTATTACTTCCTGCTCACAACACTTATTCTTATTACCATTCCGATTTATTTTTTATTCTCTCTCATGGATTGTTCTACCATTTTCACTTTTAAATATTGTTTATACCTTTCTCATTCCCTTTACCATGGTGTCACTGACTTGTTCTATTTTTTTATTTTCTATATCTTGTTGTTTAAGTTCACTAATTTATTTTAGGTTTCTATTTGTTATTTTTTTTAATTCCTTCTTATATAGTTCTAATGGTTTTTGTAAAATAGTATTTAAAAAAGTGTGTTTTAAAAAGTATTTTTTAAATAAAAGTTTTAAATGTTACTTAAAAATATGTTTTTGTGTTTTATAAAACTTGTCCTCACAACCTACTCATAGCACTCGGTGTCTTTAGATTGAGTTGATTTTATAGGTTTTGGTATTGTTTCAGATCTCTCATAGAGTGAGATGTTTTGATAATTGGATGGTGACCTTAAAGACATGAGAATTTTGTCACCTATTTTTTTGGAATCATAGATATTTCAGCCAATGAGGCCTTTATTACATCTCTATTTTTAGTTTTTTTGTACTCATTGATTTTTTTTTGGATATATATACTGGTTATGATTCGTTTAGGTTACTATCATTTTATATATTTTTATTTGATTCTATATGGACATATAATGTTTGGATGCATCATGTTGGGATTTTGGTAGAGTTATATTACATGTTAATTATTATTTATTTGTGTGAAATAATTCCCAATGAGTTTACTTTGATGGAATGACACTAGTTTCTAACCGATGTGGATCAGTATAGTGAACCACCTTTTTTATTTCATGAAAATTTCATTATATGGATAAAAATTTAATAATATATAATATATTTTGAGGATTAATGTCTTGGAAATAGGAAAATAACATATGAAAAACATAAAAATTATTTTAATCTACTTTAAAGGTTAATTTTAAGTTACTTTTACTTCATCCCATATCCTAGGGACACACATCAAATAAAGGGGTGAGTATAAAGCCTAGAAAGGGAATAAAAAAAGGGAGATACTTAGCATGTGTCCATGGGGCATATCAATAAGGCATGATAATATGAACATGAGTCATATAATAATAGAAATTACATCAATCATAATAGGGAATTTTGGCTATAACATCAATGTGATACATTCATAATCATATCACTGAGGTTTATCATCAGGGTGTCATAAATTATTATTATCAAGGTTAGTCACCAAGGTATCATAAAACATATCATCTCTAGAGATAAATTATTTAACAAATTAATTTTAGTGATATTAAAGTACACCATTCATATTTATTAATTCATGCGATCTACATTAATCATAATAAATCAATTTACCAATAAACCATGGATAATAAATAATGGGTTTCATATAAAATCATTGAGTGCATAAGTGCTTAAAAACATGATCATTACTTAATTTTTAATTGGATAGAATGGAATGTGGGTTTAATACATGTAAATAACTAATAAATAAGTTATATTTACATCTAGGTGAATACCCACTAAATAATTGGTGGTTTGGGTATTCACAAAATTGGAATTTTTCATGTAAGAGAGATAAATTCAAGAAATGAATTCGACAACATGACGGTATACGACATGGATTAAAGGTATGGGATAATAATAGGTAATAAAGGTATCTAATTGGTAAAAAAATATTTTGAAAGTAAATGTATGATCAAGAACTATTTGTAAAATAAAGTAATTCATTATTTAGAGACATTCCAAAAATGAGGCACTTGAATGTGAAAGGAGAAGAGGATAATTTCCTAACCTTGAAGATTTGCTTCCTAAAACTTGAGGATGGAACCTTGTGACCTTGAGGGAAACTTGGAGGGAGTATTTGGGAGGTAAAATGACCATAAATTAATTAATTATGAATTTTTAATGGAGAGTAAAGGGTAATGCATGGTATTTATAATTGAGGATGAGTGGGTTTTAAATGATTAAATATTGGTTTTTTATTATATAAACAGAGCACTTTTGGGTGAATTTAATTACCACCAATTTTTTAGATTATTAATTAGTGGGTGAGATTTTTTGGTCATGAAAATTATTCCAAAACCTAAAATTAACTTCCAACCACATCATTTAATGCCCATAAATCAAAAATATTTTTTATTTCAAAAATCCAATTTTTGGTTCAAAAAAGTAAAGTATAAATTTATTAATAAAAAATAATATTTTTAAATTCATTTTTATACTTATTAAATGAAATTTTGATTGAATAAATTTTTTCAATTTTTTTAATCATTCTAACATAATAATGATTCCATAAAATCATAGTTCTTGTAAAGTAGTAATTTTCTGTTTTTCAACAAAAAGTCAACTTTGTCAAAAAATTACCAAAAAATCACCCTAATATAATTTTGATATTTTGGGTCCAAAAAATGAATTCTATTTTATGAAAATAATTATATATTTATGGAAATTTTATCTTTTAAATTAAAATAGTTTATTTTGAAAATTGACATTTTTTGTATCATAGTTTACATTCATACTGTTATAAAAATTAATTAGGGATTTGTTAAAAATAAAAACTTTAAAAAAGTGTTTTATAATATTATTTCATGAAATAAATATTGTTTTAAACTTATATATTTATCATAAAACATATTGTTAAATTAATATATTTATTGTCTCTAATAACATAATTTTAGGTATTTTATAAAATAATATCAACGAACACTTAAATATGTTTATGTAACCAGTAATAATAAATATCAACTAGTTTATAAACTAATATTCATAATGTATATCAATTATATTTACCAGAAAAAATAAAGGAATATAATCATATTTCCCTATAAATACACCATCATTATTATACTTTATCATTTACTTCAATTCTATTAAGGTTCAATATCATTTCAAAAAGAGTATTGTATTATCAACTCTTTGTTTATATGTTATAGTGATGTTCAAGGGTAAGATGATTCTAGGAGATAGAGGAAACCCAAATTTTTATATATTACTTTATTTAATCATTATTAGTCATCCCATTGTAATATTCAGTATTATATTTGGTATTTTTATAGACTGAATGCAATGTTCTTAAATAATGAAATAAATTGTTATTGGTTTCTAGTATTATACTACGTCACTCAATACTTCATTTACAGTGGTTATTTCTCATCTTATGATAATTGATATAATTTATTTAATAGTAATTATGGAATTTAAAATAATTTTTATGTTCTTCTATTATAAAACTTAATAAAAATTTATTGAGAGGAAATAGTTCCTTTATTTAAAGAAGAATATTTTTAAGGTCATTATGTTATACCCTCTTAAATAAATTTCATACCTGAAATTTAAACACATATTGTTTGTTGAGAATAGATGAGGTTACTTATTTCTCATTTTTTTTCTCCAATTCCCACATTGCCTCTTCATATTTTTGGTTTTTCTACAACACTTTGACACGGTGAGTTTTATTTTTTGTGCAGAACTTTATCTCTGTGGTCTAAGATCATAAATGGATACTCCTCCTATGAGGTCATTCTACAATTTTACCACCTCCATATTTTGTACATGTGTGGTATTGGGTTGTACTTCCATGAGAGTTATACATGGAACATATCCTGAACTTTAACCATGTTTGATGGTGGTGCTAGCCCATTGGCCACTACTACTATTAGATCAAGGATGTCAAAGAGGTTAATTTACCTAAGGCTAAGATATTATTTCTTTCCAAACCAAATTACTCTCTTACATGGTGATATTTAAAAGAGAAATTTGTCTCCAACATCAAACTCCATGTCCCTTTAACAGTTGTTAGTATAACTCTTCTATTGAATTTAAGTATCTTTTATGTGTTGTTGGATGTATTGGACCTTTTTTATCATCACTTTCACAATATCAAGTCCTATTAGATTCCGTTCACCAAATTTATCCCAAATATTACGATTTCTACATCACTTCCCATAAATATCTATATATATATATCCATTTAAATATTTTAGTGGAATCTATTGTTGTATGAGAACTCAACTAATGAGATATGTTGATCCCATCCATCTTTAAATTCCATAGAGAAAGCTCTGAGCATATCTTCACATTCATGAATGGAACTTTCAGATTGAACAAAATTTTAGGGGTGATATTACATACTGAAATTTAATTAAATATTCAAATCATGTTAAATATTTTCTAGAATTTAGAAGTGAACCTTGGATCATGATTATAAACAGTTGAAAGTGGTACCCCATGTAAACTCACCACTTCCTTTATATATATATTGGAAAGTTGGTTAAGAGAGTAATCATATCAAATATTGATGAAGTGGGTAGTCTTGTACAATTGATCCACCACAACCCATATCGCATTTCTTCCTTTGGATGTCTTTGAGAGACCAATGAAAAATTCCATAGTGATTTTCTATCATTTCCATATGGGTATGGGAAATGGTTTCATCATCCCCTTTGACTTTTTTCATTCTATTTTAACATGATAAAATACCAAGAACTTTGAGGATTACTCAAGGATATCCTTATTTAGTCTATCCCCCCATAAGTTCTATCAGAGATCATGGTAAATCTTGGTAATTCTAGGATAGATAGAGAAAGATGAGCTATTTACATTGTCAAATATCTCTTTATTTATCTAGGGTGATGAAGACACACAAAGTCTAGATCCAAATCATAAGTCACCATCTTTATTGATGTGTAAATCATGAAGTTTCCCATCATTTACTTCTTTCACCATATTTTAAAGTCATAGATCATCCCTTTGTGCCTCCTTGATTCCCTATTGGATACATGATTGGGAAGTTAATTAGAATTGGTAGGAAGTATTCCATGTTGTTATGATTTCTAGATCCATCCTTCACATACCCATAAAGATAGGGTATTTTTTAATCTGTATCATGGATAGATTATCAAGTTATTTTCTAATATGAGCATCAACTACCTTATTTCCTTTCCATGATGATAGTGAATAGAGAAATTTTGGTCCTTTATTACCTCAAACCATCTTCACTAATGCATGTTGATCTTTTTCTGTGTGAGTATAAACTTAAAACTTTTGTGGTCCATATATATATATATCACATTTTCCCCCATAAAGATAGTATATCTACATATTTAAGGAAAAGAAAACTATAGTTAACTTCAGATCATAGGTAAGATAATTCTATTAATGAAGATTTAATGGTAGTGATTCATAAGAGATCACCTTTTCATTTTTCATGAGTGATCACTATGTCATTTTTCCTGTGTACACATCCAAGTCCCTTTAAGGATGCATAACTGTAAATGAAAAATAATTTATATTAGAGAGTAAAGTTACACGGGTGCACTAACCAAACTCTTATTTAGTTTATAAAAACTTTCTTCACACTTTTTTTTCCAAATAAACTTAACTCCATTTTAAGTTAGCTTGCTTAGTGGATTAGAAATCCATTAATGTTTTTTCACAAAATTTCTACATTATCCTTATAGACTAAGGAAACTATGAATATTGGTTATATTTTTTGGATGTGGGCACTCTTCCATAACCATTTTATTTCATGGGTCCACCGATATTCCTTCATTGGTCATGATGTGACCCAAAAATGTGACTTATTTTAACCAGAACTCACATTTACTGAATTTATTGAATAACTTATCCTTCCTCAAAGTATGTAATATGAAACTTAGATGATCTTCATGATCCTTGCGACTTTTTGAATATATCAGAATATAACCATGAATTTATCAAGGTATTCCTTAAATACTCTATTGATCAAATTGATAAATATAAAAGGAGTATTAGTCAAGATGAAGGTAATAACAACAACTTGTACTGACTATATCTTTTTTAGAATAAAATATTTAGGATATCCTATTTCTTCACCCTCAATTGATGATATCGAGTCTGAAGATCAATCTTGGAATGGAATTGATTTCTATAAAGCTGGTCAAACAAATCATCAATACTTATAAGTGGGTATTTTTCTTCACTGTGATCCCATTAATTTATCTATAATCAATTTATATTCATATTAGTCCATCTATATTATTTAAAAAGAAAATAGGTGCTCCCCAAGGATACACACTTGGTCAAACAAAACCCTTCTCTAAAAGATAATAAAGTTTCTTCTTTAATTCTTCTCACTATTCATATTCCATTCAAAATGGGTGCTTTGATATTGTATTATATCTTGGTATGAGTTAAATTGTGAACTATACCTCTTTCTCCATTGGATATCATAATAAATATTCAATAAATACATCAATATATTCCCAAATAATGGGTGTATATCCTATATTTAAACTTTCACTTTATTATTCTTATTCACCAATAATTTCTCTAAAGTAGGCAATATGAGGTGGTTCTTGGAAAGAACCAAACTTGTAATTATCTCCTTTGAATTTTATTAGAGGTTTTATCTTCAAGACTACTAAAATATCCTTGATTATATAGTTGATCATGGAATTATACTTCAAAAACCAATCCATCACATGTATTAAGTCAAATTACCACATCATAATGACCTCCCAAGTTAGTAGAGACATTATACTCACTATAGTTAAAAGATAAATACCAATATTTATTTGATGCTTGAATATTTCCTCTTGGATTTTTAATAGACAAATATACTAATAGTAGTTTAGGGTTTAACTTTATATTCTTTACAAACTTGTAAGAAATAAAAGAATGTGTAGAACTATAATCAAATATTGTACTTGATAGTTATAAGTATATGATGAGGGTTCCTTCCAAGAAATCATTTAAAGCCTTGACCTAAAAGGTCATAATTTATAAACAAAAACCTTTCACCCTTGGAATATTTTCTATTTGATGGTGGTTTACCACTATTTTCTTTTGATTTGGACATTAATTTTAAAAATTTTGAAGTTCCCGGAACTTGCTGCATTACATAGAAGGCTGTGATTTCCCTATATTATCTTTGTCATTTTCATTTAGATGTTGAGGATTTATATCTACATGAATGTTTTGATCTATATTTCCATCTATTACACACTTGTACCACTTGAAAACAATTCCACAAATTATTCTCCCCAAATTTAATTTATAGGGGATATTGTAATTTATTATCATTTAGATTCTTCCCAATACTCTATTCCATCATTATATTATTTTCGTTCTATCCATGAGTCCACTAGGAATCATTGAACTCTATTTCAAACTTGAGAGAACATCCGACTATATCTTTATAACTCACAAAGTCTCTGATTTCCAAATATTTCCATATATGGGTTCTCATTCCACTAAATAATTGATCATTCTTACCATTAGAATAAGTGACAAATCTTGGAGTGTAAGGTGAAATCCTTGTAAATTTCATCTCATAATTCCCCACTGATTCATTTTTTATTTGTTTCAACTCAAGTAATTATCTCTTCATTTTGGTTTGGATGGTATATGGAAATTACATTTTGAAAAATAATTTTTTGAAGTCTTCTCATTCCATGGATTTCACTTGATCCCTTGGATTTATTTTCTTCATCAGTTTCCACCACTGATCAACTTCTCCCTCTAAGAAATATACAACAAAATTAACTTTCTATTGTTTAGAAAAACAGAGTTAAAAAAATATCAATTGTATAGTATTGATCCATTGTTCCACGATTATTAGATTATAGGTTCCACTAAAAAAGGTTGTTTTTTAGGTATGAAGGATTCAACAAATATTTATTCTTTACTTGGTGAAGCAGGATGTCCACATGGTTTCATTTATTGTTTATGACCCGATTTAACCGATTCATCATTATTATGAAGTTTTCAACTCCATATCCCCCCATATTGGAAAGGTTGTCATTGCTTTGTTCATTGCATACTTTATTTACATTATTGCTTCTATTTCCTACCATTTTTTTCTAGAAGTTAAAATCTAAGTAATATTTTTTTATCTTATTGGGAATCTTATAGTAACTATTTTAAAGGAAATCTTAATCCTAAAATTTTATAATATCATTCTTAGAGTTTTATATTCTTCAATCCTAATAAAAGTTTTATGTTATCTATATATCCTTCTTAATGGTTTGTAAAATCATGTGATTAGCCAAAGTATATACCCCAGAGGTGTTAAACTAGGTGTGTAGTACAACCCATTTTCAGTCACCAAGTGATGATCAATTCTAGCTTAAAACATGATTTTCTAGGATATTACCCCTATGTACAACTATTCCAAATCTATATCCACTTATAATATCTAGACAAGGATTTATTTTCTTGATAAATACTTAATTTATACTTCACCAAAATACCATGATGGTTTCCTATATTTAGACTCATACCTAGGGGTTTTACTAATTTTTTTAATCCAAGTTTCAATAAATAACTAAATAATCCTTTGATACCAACTATAATGACCCACATTTTTATTTCATTAACCTTTCATTGCAAGGTGCAAAATTTAATAATACAGAGGATCATCTAAGGTTTAATATCGTAGAAATAGGAACATAATACATAAAAAAGCTAAAAAATTGTAATTCACTTAAAAGGCTTCTTCATAGGTTCATCCTAAGTCACTTTTACTGCATCTCATATCTTGGGGACAAATACCAAAGAAAAGTGTGAGCATAAATCTTAGTAAGGGAATAAAAAAAATGAGATACTTAACATACGAACATGTGGAATATCAATAAGGCATGATCATATGAAAATGAGGCACATTATAGTGGAAATAAAATAAATCATGACACGTAAATGTGTCTACAAGATAAAAATGAGACATTCATAAGCATATCACTAAGGTTTAACACCAGGGTGTCATAAATCATAATTACCAAGGTAACTCACCAAGATGTCATAAAACATATCATCTCTAGTGATAAATT
The DNA here is from genome assembly GCA_963277665.1 of Viscum album. Taxonomy (NCBI): domain Eukaryota; kingdom Viridiplantae; phylum Streptophyta; class Magnoliopsida; order Santalales; family Viscaceae; genus Viscum; species Viscum album. The sequence goes on along the minus strand of OY728119.1, from coordinate 684,848,892 downwards.
ATTTATTCAATGAATTGGAGAACTATTAGTGAACACCCTTCATATGTCATAATTCATGTGAACCAAATTAATCACAATAAATCATTTTACTAATAACCCAAGGAGAATACAATACATGTTTGATATAAAATCATTGAGTGTATAAGTGATTAAAAACATGAAAATAAATTTCTTTTTAACCTAGGAGAAGGGATTGTGGATTTAATACATGTAAATCCCAAATAAATAAGTTATATTTACATCTAGGTTAATACCCATAGAAAAGGAAGTGGTTTGGGTATTCATAATATTGTAATTTCTCATGTAAGAGAAATTCATGAAATGAATTCAGCAACATGATGGTATACAACACAGATTAATGGAAAGAATAATTAAAGGGAACAAAGGTATCCCATTGGTAAAATTTTTTTGGTAGTAAAAAGATTATTAAAAAGTGTTTGTCAAAGAAACTAATTAAAAATTTAGAGACATAAAAAAATGAGGCACGTGAATGAATAAGGAAAAGTGGAGAATTCCCTTACCTTGAAGATTTACTTCCTAAAACTCGAGGATGGAACCTTAAGACCTTGAGGAAACATTGGAGTGACTCTTTTGGGGGAGGGGGAGTTAAATAACCACAAATTTTTGTGTTATTAATTTTAAGTGGAGAGTAATGGGGAATGGGTGGTATTTATAATTGAGGAGTGGTGGTTTTTAAAAAGATAAATATTGGTTATTTTACTTTATAAGCTATCCAATTGTGGGTAAAATGAATTAAAACCAATTTTATAGATTATTAATTAGTGGGTGAGAGATTTTTACGAAAAAATACTTTAAAAACTGAAACTTAACTTATGACCTACCCATATAACACGCACAAATCAGAAATATTTTTTATTTCAAAAATCTAATTTTTTCTTCGAAAAATTAAATTATAAATTTATAAATTAAAATTAATATTTTTAAATTAATTTTCATACTTATTAAATGAAATTTTTATTGAATAATGTGTTTCAATTTTTTTAATCATTTTATCATAATAATGATGTCATAAAATTTCAATGCATGTAAAGCGGTAATTTCACTTTTTTTTATGAAAAAGAAACTCTGTTAGAAAATTACCAAAAAATAATGCTAAGATAAATTTGATGTATTGAGTCCAAAAAATAAAATTTATTTTTTCAAAATAATTTTCTTATTATGATAATTTTAATTTTTAAATTTAAATTCATATTTAATGAAAATTATCAATTTTTTATAGCATAGTAAACATTCAGATGGTTATAAAAATTACACAGGGATTTGTTAAAATATACAATCATTTAAAAATTGTTTTATAACATTATGTCATCAAATAAATTTTATTTAAAACTTACATATTTATCATAAAACATATTGACGAAGGAATGTATATATTGTCTTTAATAATATAATTTTAGTTATATTATAAAATAATCTTGATGGTCACTTAAACGCATCTATGTAACCAATAGTAATAAAGACTAACTATTTTATTCAATACTGGTCATAATTATGATAAACCATATTATCTAAAAACATGATGTTAAACAACCACATTTTTCTATAAATACACCATCATTCTTACACTTCATCATTCACATTGATTTCATCAATGTTCAATATCTTTTCCAAAAATAATTTTGTATTAGTAAATCTCGGTTTCTCTATTATATTACTGTTCATGGGTAAAATGATTCTATGAGAATGAGGTGACCCAAATTTTCATATTTTACTTTATTTAATTGCTATTAGTCTCCCTATTGAAATATTCAGAATTATATTGTGTATTTTTATATAATTAATGTAAAATTCTAAAATAATGAAATAATTTTTTTTGGTTTCTATTATTATACTACATCCCCCGCTACTTCATTTATAAATGTTATGATATATCTTATGATAATGGATATCATTTCATTAATAATCATTATAGAAGGTAAAAGTATTTTATGTGCTTATATTATAAAACATAATAATTTTTTTGAGAGGAAAGTGTTCCTTTATTAATAGAAGAACCTTTTTAGGATATTATAATCGGGAACACTCTTAGATCCTTTCCATAGGCTAGATCAGGTGCCCAGTTTAGGGGTGGCACAAACTAGTTTGTGATATTTTATTTCTCAATTCCAAGCACCAAACCTCCTGTGAAGAAAATCTGGAACCTTCTAATAACTCATTTAAAGGTTTTATTTTCAAATTGAAATGATGCAAAGAGGTTGATATGACATACACCTGAGAAAATCTATGATGAAATCATATATCACCTTATTGATTCACCATAATAGAATATATTTGATCAAAAATTTTCTAATTTTGAAAATAAAGTTATAAAACTCTGATTGGAACAATGAATAGATGGAATGAATCCATATAGACGCCTTAGTATCTAACATAATTCATGACCTATTATATTGGTAGTTTACAATCGGTTCCCATAGATAAATGTGAATAAAAAAATATATTTTGATGATTTTTATGAATTATGGACCCAAATATCCTGAAAATGATATTGATGTTTATAGATCACCATTGATTGATGATATATAATTTCTATAGGAGGAAGGTGTTAAAGATTTTTATGCATACAATAAAGAGTATTTTTTACAAGCTTTCTTCACTATAAATGTCTTTATTATATATGTAAAATTATATAGATACATTGTTAAGGAACATAAATCATGTCCAATTTATGAATTAGGGGTTTTCATATAATCAATTATAGAATGGAATAAATACAATGTGCATGGTACATTCAATATTCTTATAAATATATCACCCTTATCAATATTAATTTTTTTTAATATTTTACCTGAGTTTTATTTTCCACCATAATCCTTCTCAATTTAATAATATTATAACAAGGATAAAAACATAAATGTCCCTTTTGGGAATAAAAAAAGTTTGGGTTAAAAAATAATTAAATGTAATAAATGATAGATATTATTTAATTTAAAACATTAGATATTTTTTGTGGCAAAATATAAAATTGATGTTATTCATGTTTAGAAAAAAATATGTGAGAATTTGATCAGAACTTTTTTTAACATAAAATAATAGAAATATATAAATTTTATTTATTGGATTAGTACATAAATCATTTATTTTAATAATTAAAAATATTTTTTATGTTATTTATAATCTATTTTATGCTTTATATAATTAAACTCATTTTAATAAAAAGAATGAAAATTTAGCTAATTCTGGAATCGACCGTACAATACGTGTAATCAACCACCCAAAATATGTTATCGACTAGAAAAACTTCTAATAAAACATAATTAATTTATTGAAATGGAACCAAGTGACCATAATATATAATTTAGAAACTACATGAAAAATAGAGTGATCATACGAAAAATCAAGTGACCACATAGATCAAGTGTTTTCACAAAGGCATAGATTGACTTGAAACTTTATAGTTTGACTACAAAATAATTTATTATTGATCAAAAGAAAAAATGAAGTTATCATGATTATTATTATCAAAATTTATAAAGTATTGGATTGAACTCCTGTGCAAAGTGATCGTTCACAAGTTCAAGGTGATTGACCCGTAGTACAAGGTGATCAACCGTAAGAACAAAATGAATGACCGTATATACAAGTGATGAATCATACAACCAATCAAATAATCCTAAAAGTATATAAGTGAGTGTGGTTTATGATGTGAAAAATTAAAAATTGAATTTATCTATAGGTAAGTATTTTATTATTTTATTATTAAATATATTAACCCAACCACTTTTCTGAGTAGAATTAAATGCAGGTCAGAAGCATTTAAAGAGCCTAAATTTCCTACCAATGTATGATAACATTCAATAATGATTTTTAAAAAACTATTTATACAGATCAACTTCATTTTTAATAGAATTAAAAAATATATATAAAGGATAAAAATGATAATGAGAGTAAAACACACAGTCCTAAAACAAACACATCAAAGTTATTCCTGAATGGAAACAATAAAAATATACTCTGTTTAGAATGTTAGAGACACATTTTTCTCACCAAAACACCTACGATACATCTAATAAAATTTAAAATAATTTATGAATCAATTCTAAATCAAAATATAACAATTATAATAGAATAACTACCTACATAACAACTAAAAAACTTACTCTCTTACACCGATTCTTTGCTTTCACTTAATTAGTTTTTATTAATTTTGAGATGTGTGTGTTGTATACTATTTATATTTTAGAACCAGCTACTAAATTTAACTAGGTAGTGTAAGAAACCTTCTATTTATTTTCTTTATATGTTCTCCTGTGAAGAGTTATGGAAGAGTTAATGTATCCTAGACTATCTGTGTGGAGTTATTATTTATTTATTTTGTGTTTGTAGAACCATGGAAAAGTCTTTGAGAATCCTAGACAACCATGTGTTCTATTGTGTAAAAATTCATCCTAGTTTTTTATCATTTTATTTTATAATAAACTATTATAAAGCAATATATTACCAAGAATAGGGGATTATGTCTCGTCTTGAGGCCAAATCCCTTTTTTATTTTCGTGATGTTTTTATTTGTTTTGTTTTAATATATTTTTTAAAACATATTTGTATATATTTTATAAAATATATATAAAAACATTAATTTAATTTTTAGCTTTTATTTTTTGCTTTATATAATGTTTTTTATTCAAGTAAAATTATTTAAAAATTTAAGATAGTTTAAAAACTTGTTTTAACTGAGTTATGATCGAACTACTGAGATTTTTTTTGAAAATTTCAAATTATATAACTCTACTATCTCAGTTAACTAGGTTTATTTATAAATTGGTGGATTTTGTTTTCAAAATCATTTTTAATAAAAAAAATTAATTTGAAACTTAGTTAACCCCCCTCTTGAGTTTTCCACTAGGACCAACATTTGATATTAGACCTCTTTAAAAATAATTTTAAATTGTGATCTAGTTTTATCAAAAGATCCAAAATTTATATTAATTATAAATTTCAATATTTATGGATAATGATATAAAAGAATTATTTTCCATTAACTAGGCTTCTTATTTTAATTTAACTAATTATGTTCAATGGAATATCAATATGAAAGTCCATATAGAGAGCATACGATTTGAAATTTAGACCGTTATCAATGAAAAATATGAAAAAACCAAAGATACTAGAGATGAATTGATAGATTCCACTAAGTTCATGCATAAAAATAATTTTAAATTTATGAATAAATTATAATGTTCTTTATAAGAATAAAAATTTAGTAGAATATTTGATTGTTCTACTATTTTTAAAATATGGGACACACTGGCTTCTTTTCATGAAGGAACTTCAAATGTTAAAGAGGTGCACTTAAATACTTATACTATTAATTATTATATATTCAAGATGATTCCTAATGAAATGATTTATAATATATATCTTATGTTTAATGAAATTTTGAACACAATTTATGCACCTTGGAATACAATTGTAGATAATGATCAGGTGATGAGACTTTAAGATGTCTACCCAATTAGTGGAGAAGAACCTATGTTTCCATCATTTAATCCTGAAATATCATAAAATTACTGATAAATGATCTTATCATAAATATTATGGTGTATGATGAAGAACTAAAATTAAATAAATAATAATAATATGAACCAAAGATAATGTCAATAGCCTTCAATACTTCTAAATCAAAGCTAAACGCAAAAATCGAAGATGAAAGTTTGAGTGATGATGAATCATCGCTGATAGTGATGAGGAAATGGATCACCTAGCCATGTGAATCAAAAATTTATACAAAAAGATGAAATTATTCAAGAAATAAAATTAAAGTGGTAAGTATGAAAATAGAGTAAATTGGATGAAAGAGTGAAAAAATGATGATTCTACTAATGAGATATTTTGTTATGAGTGAAAAAGAAAAGGACACATAAAGGATGAATGTACTATAATAAAATATTAGAAAATATATTAAGATAAAGGTAAAAGGTATAAAAGGGATTTGAAATCCACCTAGAGCACCTCATAGGATAGTTCAAGTGACTCTGAATCAAGTATAGAAGATAAAAATGATAGGGCTAATACGTGTTTCAGGAAAAACACATATGTGGTACTAAATACTATTTCAACATCTCTTATTCATATTTTAAATATTTTCTAAAATGAAAAAAATGATGAGAAAATGATTAGCGAGGATCCTTTAGGGGAATATTGTTGAGAAAAAATCCCTCAAGGTATCATTGAAACATTTTTTGAGGTGATTGTATTTGCTGAAAAAGTGGGCCTCCATGTTGGGTTTGTTGACAAAGCAGACCGTGATGTTCAATTTGTTGAAAAGGGGGGATTACATGGTGAGTTTTCAAGTTCAAGATATGTTGTAAACAATCTATGATTGACATAATAACCTTGAAAAAGGAATTGATGATCTAGAGGCAGTTCAAAGATCAGATACAAGGTGACACTATTTTCCAGTATTTTCCAAATTTTTGGGCCTCAAAATCGATAAATAGAGAAAAGTAATTTTGGAAAAGGGACTTGCACGCTAGATTTTTGGAAGCATGGAAAGTTGTGAACCATATTTTTTTAAATATCAAAACATAAAAATATGGAAAATGATAGAGAGATACCCAAGTTTTGGTTTGGGCGCGCAAGGTGACTAAGGCGACAGAGGCCCAGGCAGCTGGACTTTCCCACCGGGAGGAGACTTGTGTGCGGCCCTCAGGGTGCCCAAAATGCATATAAATAGAGGGATACCCATCATCATTTGAAAAAATCTCAAAAATTAGAGATAATTAGAGCTCCATTCATGCAAGTAGGTTTGTGAATGCAAGTGGTGGTTTGGTCGTGCAAGTATAAAAATATTCAGAAGTTGTGCGCCAATTGATAGTTGTGCACCAATATTGGTTTGAGTGTAAAAGGGTGTGAGTCACCCAAGTTTTGTGTTTAAGAAGGGATTGTAGGGAAATTGGTTAGGTGAAACCTTCATTCCAGGCTTGGAGAAGCATGTTGATTATTCTTGGGACGCATGAAAGTTGGAAGATTTCCCAGTACATTTGCGGTAAAGTTGTATTCATTATTGGATGAAAGTAGAACTTCAACTGAGCATATACATATAGAGGAAGATGCATTCATTTATTATAATTAAGGGACCTAAAAGTATTTAAACTGTGAGTGGACTTATAAAGAATCAGTGAGCACACTTTAGTTGATAGAGTAGTGAGCTTTCATATTGTAAGTGGTTGTAAACCAGGAGGGACAGTGAGTCTGCTCCGAACATTGTAAATTAGCAGTGAGCTTCAGTGGATTTGGTACATCAGTACATCATCATTGTATGCTCCTTGGACATAGAACAGTGAGGGTGAACCAAGTTAAAATATATGTGTCTTCCTGCTTGCTTCTCTACATATCATTCAAAGCATCATCACCAGATAAATAAGAAAAGAATAAGGTCTGCATAAACACTAATGTGCAAAAAAGTGACCCTTATAACAAAGAAGTCATGATCTAGTGGGGAAGGAAGAATAAGTTGGAAAATAATATCCATAACCTGATTCACCCCCATCTTAGGGTATCTAGGCCACTTTTCGTCCTAACAATTATAACAATATGGAGGAAACATTCAATGATCTTAAAGATAAATACAAAATTCTAAAGAAACAAGATGCCTCAACTATTCATTTTAAATCTGGATTTACTATAGAAAAGGAAAAAATGGTCAATTATTAAAAGAAAAAAATGAGCTTAATATTTCCATTTAGAAACTTAATATTCACTTAGAAAAATTTATAAATTGTAGGGAAACTCTTATCTTGATTCTTGGAAAACAAACCACACCCAAGTATACCATTGGGATTGGTTACCAACATAGGCATAGTAAGATTTATAAGAAAAAATTTACTCCAATATGAAGTTATATTATTTCTATAAATAAATAATATTAATATGAACCTAATAAGATTTTTATTTATAAAATTATTTTTTTTATAGAAAATGGGTTTAATAACTTGAGATTCCTAAGGATCTTATTAATAACATTTCTAGAGCCAAGAAAATATGGGCATCAAAATCATTTCTATTTTAACATTCCTCCATGAAACATACTTGAAGATTACTAGTTAGAATATATGGTATCTAGATAGTGGATTTTCTAGACACATGATTGGGGACTACTTAAGCTTTAATAACCTTATCAAAGTAGATAGTGAATATATCTCTTTTGGTGACAACACCAAAGGAAAATAATTAGACTCAGTAAAATTGGTAATTATAGTAATGTTTTGATTTATAAAGTATTATTTATAGATGGAAAAAAATATAATCTTCTTAGAATCTCATAGTTATGTGATGATGGGTATCATATTAAATTTGAAAATAATTCTTGCAAAACTTATGATGCCAAGCATGATTTAGTTTTTACAGCCTTGCATAATAAAATTGTTTATGCTGTTGATTTGAATCTGTTATTTTCTAAAAATATTTTTTATTTAAGTATCTTTCATATAGAGTTATGTATTGTATAGGATACTAGGACAATTAAACATTTACTTGCTTAGTATGCTAACTGGGAAATGATTAGTCAAATATTCACCTAAGCTAAAATTCCCAACAGACAAAGTCTGTAACCCATGTTAGAAAGTGAAACAACATAAGATATATTTCATACCAAAGAACAAAGTTTCAACTTATCAAACCCTAGAGTTGGTTAAAATGGACTTATTTGTACCCTCTATAGTTTATATCTTAAATGGGAATCACTATTATTATGTTGTAGTATATGAAAATCATGACCTGACCCATCGGGGCCTGATCGAATGACAGAAAGATGGGTGTGGAACCCCAAGCCTAAATCAAATAGAATAGTGGCTCAAAAAATGTGTTGAGAAGGTATAAACTGAATTAATATTCCTTATCTTAAAGTACACACACATACACATACAACTATATCTATAAAAAGGTATAAATGAATAATGATGAGCCACCACATCTAGAGTACAACCATGCACACAATAACCTCTTGGAAATACATCTGAGTAAAATAATATAAAACGAAATAATAAAGGTGAAAAATAAATTACCACCTATAAATCAAGTCCCTACCAAATAATAAATAGAAAAAAATAAATCTAAAGATATCTTGACTCCTGAACTCCAAGTTCAACCACTGAATGCGGTTAATGCACCCAAGTACTATTATGCTCCACCAAAGCCACCATCAAGCTACCTATCATCTGCATAAGGAATGAAATGTATGGTAAAATATCATGAATGAGTGATTTTATACATACCTAGTAGGACCCATCAAAAACTGAAAAGGTTGCAACAAAAATAGCAGTAGTAAGTCAGCTTAACCTATATAAAGAGCGAAATGAAAACCCAACATATATATGCTCATAAAGAAACCCAAGTGAGAGAGAAAAAGTATATCTATCTCCATAGACCACTTAGGAATAATGATTTAGCCTTCATCTCCAAAGTTCTGACATCTGATGTCTAGTTCCATGAACAATCACATAATAATCTGAGTGGAGGGGCTCACTCCTTGCTACTACGATCCACAACCGAGGGAGAACTAACTCCCATAGAGGACCTATTTGTGAGAAGATCTTGAATACAGAGGAGTACCATCCCATTGATAAAGGAACCATTCCCCACTATATTATGGGGATTATTGAATCTACCTAAGTAAAGAGTATAGGGGACCCACACCTTTGTGTGATAGGTAAGTTTCCAACCCCGGTGTCTCTATAATGATTCTTATTGAGCACTCTCATTGGTCAAGCATCATCTGAAGATGTGCCACACTTGGAATAAATCACATAGCATCTTGTAATCCAGTATAAAAGATTCCATTAGTCCAAAATGCAAAACAACCCATGATAGAAAACTTGAAGGACTAAATACTACTCTATAAGAAGATGATATATAAGGTGTATGTTCTAGGAAGAAGTACACAATGCGTATGTAGAGTCACACTATGCATGACCTTGAATAATTTCCTAGGTCTATTATCCCTCAGATATAGCTTGGGAATCCATGTAATATCACATGATGTTTCCACAAGGGGAACATAGCGTGTATGTCCACCTAGGGTTCTGGGTATGTGCACGTAGCACATGGATCAGTTTTCCATGTATAACCACACGACATGTCCCTAAGTTGGAATGGCATATATGAGCACTTGGGGTCCTAAGGTGTGTCAATTTGACACATGAATTATCCCCCCAAGTATGGCCACACTACATGTGGTGCTATACACAAGGTGTGTGATCCTTAAATTTTCCAAAACCCTAGCTGCCGTGGGAACCCAACAAACATGATGTGTGTTCTTCAAAACTAGATTATGTGTAGTCGAGTTTTTCACAGTTAGTAAGGCTTTGTCTTTATAGGGACTCTAGAACCCCCATTTCTTCCACTTTTAATTCCTTCATGACTATTAAAATACACTTAAAATAATGGAAACATATTTTTAATCAATTCCTAGCCTCCAGTGGCCTAGAATCAGAAATCTAATTACCCACACGGTAATTCATCATGTGTCCGCCATTGTTTGGGGAATTGAAACCCATATCCATCACCTAAAATCTATGAATCCATAATGATGAACCTTCTAAAAACCATTACTTTCATTATATGTGAATCTTACATGAATTTGGTGGTTTTATCGTGATCAAATATGACCTAAAAATGTTCAAATCTACAACCCCATGAGTAAATGATTAAGAACATGAGGAATGGAGAAGGAAAAGCACAAGAAAAAATATGAAGAGAAATTTCGGATGATACAATCCAACCAATTTTGTAAATTGTATAACCATGGGTGGAATAAAGGCATAAAAATTATAAAATATCTTCAAAAACTATATTCATATTCAGGATCATGTGAATAATGTTTAATTATTTACCAATCAAATAAGATAATAAAAATACATGATTGAAAATTAATTCAAAGGGAAAAAACTACAAATAAAAATCCATGCATTGATTACTGATCAATCATTAATGAATAACATATTTTCTATTGATAGAGAGAAAAATAAACGGTGTTCATTGTCCATCTCATGGTTTATCTCGATCCATTCATAGATCCACATTCTCAGTTTTCCATCTAATCTCTTTTCATTCCTCTAATCTCCTAAGGTTATGGATTTAAGTTGGGGCATTTTATATAAAAATTTATTTAAAGAGGAAGGATAGGTTTATTTCATTTAATATAAATAAATTTAATTAATAAATTAATTAACTTTACATACCCACCAATGGATATCTTCCATGGAATTCCTGATGCCAACCAACTTTATATCACACCTAGGGTAAACTCCACGTTTTTAAAATAATCATGATCTCAGATTTCCCAAATGAGGTCTTGAATAATGGGAAAACAATTTCTTTCAAAAATATTCACATGTGTGATATAATATATTTAAAAATTTAATATATCAATAGTTATCCCCTCCAGGCCCCAAAAATCTCATGTTGACTTAGTGCCTAACTCTGAAAATATTCCTTAAAATATTCCAATGTCTTAGAAGAAATAGAGTTGTAAAATCATCCCATAATTCAAGTATTTTCACCCTAAAAAAACAAGATATACAAATAGTTTAGGGTACCGAGCCCACATGTGGCTCTCATGCTTCCATAAGCTCTCTTGTACACTCTAATGATACCAAAGAACATGGAACAAATGGATGGTATATCCATATAGAATCCTCTACTGCCTATCCTTGATTGCCAATGGGTAATCTATGAAGGTGGATCCATCATTGATATCCATATAACCCCTCTCAATAATGTGTGTTGGATCATGCATGTATCTACTTAGATAAAACACATGGAATAGGTTATGCACTCAGTCCAACGATGGGGGAAAGGCCTGGTGGTAATAAATTTATCCAATCCTCTATAGGATCGACAATGTCCCTATGAACCTTGGTGATAGATTAACTACCTAGAAAAATATATGCAATCCTTATTGTGGGGAGACTCTCTGGAAAATAAGGTCTTCATGATCTAACCCCAAAGACCTACAATGTTGATCTATATAAGATTTTTATCAGCTCGGATCTATCCTCATAAACTTGTGTATCACCTGAACCTTCTTTTTCATTACCTGCACCACCATTGACCCAAAAAGAGATGTATTTCTAAACTCAATATAGTATAAGGGTGATATGTCGTGTCTCCCATACATGGACATGAAATTTTACATGGTTAAGTGGAGTGATAAATGCTATTATAAGAAAAATCCACCAATGGAATGTGATCCTCCTAGCTCTAGCCAAAATACAACATGTAGGATCTCATCATATCCTCTGATACTTTTATAGTTCGTTTGGTCTTCCCATATTTCTAAAGGTGAAATGTTGTACTCATACTAAACTAGGTCCTAGAGGCCACTTGAAATTACCTCCACAACTGTGATGCAAACTAAAAATCATGTCCAAAGACAGTCGTTAAGGTTAGCTCATGAAGTCAATTGGTCTCCCATATGTACAACTACCCCAAAATTTAAACTGAACTATAACACCTAATGGAAATAAAGTGTATTGACACGGTAAGTCAGTAAAAAATCACCTAGATTATATCATTTCCTCTCACTGTTTGTGGAATCCCCATAAAGAATTCTATAGATATTTCATCCCACTTCTACTTTTGGATCTCAAGAGGTCCTGTCAAACCTATAAAAACCTGATACCTAGCCTTTACATGTTGACACATGAGACCCCAAGGGATGAAATTAGTGGAACTCTTCATCATACCAGCCAACTAAAACAACCACCGAAGATCCTTGTACATATTTTACATACCCAAATGTATATCCAAATGGGAAGTGTGAAAATACCTCATAATCTCCTCTCACAATGTAACTAGAAATGCTTTACTTCTATAAAAAAGGATGAAATTATTCCCTCTTTCATAAAATACATCTGGTGCATCCTCTAAGGATATCTGGTCATATAGAACCTCACATTAGAAGTCTCCAAAATGGGACTCTCTTATACATGGGAAGAGCGGTGGAGTCACCACCATCTTCTAAAAAAAGCTGCAACCCTCTCCTCCACCAGGGTAAGTTCAAACAAAGACAACTAATTAGATGCATCCTCCACCAAGTTAGAGTGGAATCTACTACTAAGGGCATATTCCACCACATTTCCCTTCTTTAGAGTATATAATATATTAAATTTATTATCCTAAAGTAACTCTAACCATTTTATATATCTTAGGTTGAGGTTTATTTAATTTAATATTTATTGGAGAATATAGTGGTTTGAGCAAAGAAAAAAATTCTCTCCCAGAAGATAATGCCTCAACATCTTAAGTGTAAAGACTATCACTGATAACTCTAAGTCACGAGTCATAAAGATTTTCTCATGGGGTCTCAATTTCCTCAACCCATAAGTGATTAATTCCTACCTATAAATCAACACAAAATGAAGAATAGATGCAGAGGAATCACAAAAAACTATATATTCAACGACCTCCTCTAGTAGTCTCAAAATAGGAGCACTGATCAATCTTTTCCTTATCTCTATGAAGGACCTGTGAGACTACTCAGTCTAGGTAAACAGATTCCATTTCCACATTAGGGCAGTCAAATGGGATTCTATTCTAGAAAATTCCTCCAAAAAACTCCTATAATACTCTGCCAAGACAAGATAACTCTACACCTCTATCATGATCTTGGGTTGCTACCAATAAAGAACGACATAAATCTTCACTAGATCCACCACTAAATCATGCTCAAAGATGGCCTGCCCCAAAAATTTAACCTATTGAATCTAAAACTAACACTTCAAGAGATTTTTATAAATCTATTTCTCCTAGAGTAAGTCTAGGACCATTCTCAAATGCTCTACATATTCCTCCTCTGATGCAGAGTAAACGAGTATTTAATCTATGAAGAAAACCATGAATCATTCCAAATATGGATAGAATATCTGATTTACATGAGCCATGAACACAGTGGGGGTATATTTTACACTAAAAGGCATCATAAAAAACTCATAGTTTCCATAGTGACATCAAAATTTTATCTTTGGAATATAAGACTCGTGAACCCTTAAATGATGATAGCTAGACCTGAGATCGATCTTTAAGCACCAACTTGCAACACTCAACTGGTAGAAGAGGTCTTCAAACCTTATAAGGGGTACTTGTTATTTATTTTTACCTAATTCAAGTTATGACAATCAATAAAAATCCTCAATCCATTATAAACTTTTTTCACAAAAAAAATTAGGGCTCCCTAAAAGGACACAATGGGTCTGATAAAACCATTATCTCAAAGGTCCTCCAACTGTGCCCTTATCTATTGGTGATCTGTATGGGCCATTTTATCTTCCATAGAAGATATCAATGTTGTATTGGGGGTGTAATTTAATGTATAAGTCTGTCTCCTACCTCCGATGTAGCCTATAGAAATCATCGGGAAAGATGTCCATATAATCTTTCACTACTACTAGAATATAGATGTCTAAACAACCCATTGAACCAAGGTTTATGCTTGAAAAATTATGGGTTATGGGTTGTAGTTTTCTACTCATGGGCCCCACTTTTTCAACCAAAATTTTCTCTCTCCCTCAAAATAGAATCTACTCCTATCACTAAGAAGGCATCTAACTCTCCTATAATGATAATATATCTAGGAATATACCATGGAAAACCATTATATCCCCAAGATGATGTTATAAGGTTTCATAGTGATGAAAAAATGTACTAGGGGAATCTTTATCCACTGAACGCTAATTTATGCTATTAGAAGATGTGTGATATAGAAGAATCTCAACCTGTAGGAACATCTAGCTATGAATGATGAGGAAAATTATTAATGGGGAGATCTAGATATCACATGAGGGATATAGAGATAAAGGAATGACTCATGATTATGTCAAAATGTAAGGTATAAAGATTATAAAAGACATATATTGTACCTAAAATCATCTCATGTGAAGCCTGGTCATATCCCTCTGTATCCTGAAACTACTTATGACTCCAACCACAAGCTCAATGATCCTAGTGTGGGCCACCTAGTGATGATGGTGGGAGTAGTTTATAAGTTCACCCTCTACTAGAAGATCCTTCCTATGAAGATCCACCCACTTATCTTCGAATACCACCTCCCTGTGGTCCGCCCTAGCCATGATTGGGAGATCCCTAATCATGAAGCGGATTATATTATGACGGTCCATGAACTGTCTGTCTACCCTCATTAGTATGTTGGGTCAAGTAATAATAAGCCATGTGATCTCTCTTATCATAGGCATATCATTACCCATCTCCTAGCTTACTAGATCCTCTGCACAAACCTTGTACTATAGATATTCATGTCTATGTGCAAGAATGGGTATGGATCCTTTGTTAAGAACCATATGTTTTTTATACTAGCTGATGTTGATGACTCAACCCTATAATGACTATTTCTAGCTCTAAATTATTGGAGTTACCCAATTAAGAATCTCTCTATAACTAGAGCCTTCTCCAACACTCCATCATAAGTGTAAATTCATAAGAAGACTACACTGGTATGGATGTATCTATAAAGGACCTACTCAAATTTCAACATATGGAAGAAACCATCTTACACCATATCAAGGGATTAATTCATGAGTTTGGTAAACCACACAGTGTACTCAACAACTGACATATCACCCTGATAAAACTTATGAATCTTCTGAATATACACATAGCAATAAAAAAGGGTAATAATCATCTCAAAATAGCTATTGGAAGTTTGAAAATGAGATAATTATCTCATAATGTGTCTGGGTGATCAGACTCTACCAGTTCCTTGCTGATTCATGAAGAAGACTAACCACAAGCACAACCATCTGATCAGTTGGGGTCTGAACAGGTCTGAAAACTCAAATTACTAACTCAAGATAATCCTCCACTGCATGGGTATCTGACTCACTATGAAACCCATTTGGTCTCTATTTCTTGAACTCATGTAAAAAACTAAGCCTACATGCATCTTTATATTAACCTATCAGAGTTTTTGGTTATCCCTTGAGTATTCGATCCTCTACCTAGACCACTGGGGGAAACACCTCATGCTAAGGTCCCTAAACTAAGTCCTTATCACTCAACTGATCATCTTCATGATCCCATATTATAATCCAATCTCGCTATCATTGTGGACACATCCTTAAAGTTATGAATATGTACCACAATTGTATGAGAATATATATATGGGGATAAAAATCAAGAAGGATGTGAAAATCAAAATATCAAATCCTATATGATGCATGTACCATTGGTTTCCCTTTGACCGATGCCTCAGTATACTGAGTCAACAAGATGGTAGTCAGAGTCCTGGTGTATGGATACATAATATTCCACCCCAAAATTGGGTTTCCTATCCTTAAATAAACAATTGATACACTTAAACACCATTTCACTAAGTTCCCTAATAAATACTCACTATGGGGCCAACTCCAAACACCAACTTGTGGGAGAACTGAACTAATAATGCTCTATCATGACCCAACCCACCGAGGCCTACCTGGTAGACATAAATTCAACTGTGGAACCCCATTCCTACCTCTAATAGGCTAGGAGATAGTGAATAGTTATGAGAAGACATAAACTTAAATGGGAGGAAATATTCTAATGTACCTGTACATAGGAACACAACCATCTTCATGAAAATATATAGAGGTATAAAAAAGGACTACAACATCTAGAGTATAAAAATACATGAAATAAACTCTAGAAAATACAACAAAGTTTGAAAATATAAAACTAGATCATAAAGGGAAAAAATACACACCCAACCATAAATGAAGTCCCAAACTGACAAAAACTGTAAAAAAATAAAATTGAAGAGATCTTGTCTCATGATCTCTAAGATCGACCACCAAACATAGTCATTGTGCCCAAGTAACACTATTCTCCACCAATGTCACCATCAAGATTCCTATCATATTCAAAAGACATGACATGTGTGGGAGAATACCATGAAAGGGTGAGTATATAAATATCCAGTAGGATGCACCGAAAACCAAAAATGGAGCTACAAAAAATAGAAGCAGTAATTCAGCTAAACCAAAAGAAAGAGGAAAAAACCCAACATATATATGCTCATAAATAAATAAAATCAAGAGAGAAATGGTATCTCCATATCCATATACCAACTAGTAATGATGATTCAGACTTCATCTCCAAAGTTCAAACATTTGATGTCTGTCCCCATGCACAATCTCACATGAATCTGAGTGGAGGGGTCCAATCCTCACCATTGTGCTCCACAATTGAGGGAGCACTAACTCCCATAGAGGACCTGATTTACATAAGATCTAGAATATGTGGGAGTAACAATCAATAGATAGAGTAATTGTGCCTTAATGTAGTATGGGTGAGTGATGACTCTACTTGAGTAATGAGTATAGGGGACCCATGTCTTGGTGTAATAGGGGATATGCCAACCCCAATGTCCCTCTAATGACCCAGCCTGATCACTTCCATTGGTCAAGCATCTCCTGAAGAAGTATCATGCTCAAAAAACATCACATAATATATTTTATGACTTAATAAAGGCTACCATGTTATATTATATGAAAAAACACTCAAGATAGGCTACTCACATCTCCAAATATGAGTCTAGAAGAAGGATATATACAAGGTGGTTATTCCTAGGAGAAGTACACAACATGTATATGGAGTCACATAATGTCTGATCACACCTTGTCACCTGGGTGTGTCCTTCCATGGACATGGTTTGGGAATCCATTTCATATCACACAACATGTCTAAAGGGGAACACAACATGTAAGTCCACTTGGGGTCCTGGGTGTGTACAGTTGGCACATGGATCAGATGGCCACGTACAGACACCTGGAGTGTCCCTAATGAAAAATAACATCTATAATCAGTCAATTTTATGAGGTGTTTATAGATAGAACATGAATTTTCCACATGGGTAGGGTCACATGGCATGTGGTCCCAGCTATAGAGTGTGTAATCCTTAACTATGATAAAACCCAAGTTGCCGCAGGGACCTGAAGAACATGACATGTGTTCATCCAGAATACACAATATAAAGTCAGGTTTTCCATAACCAATTAGGAATTTTCTTCATGTGGACTCAATATTTGACATTTTTACCACCATTTTCACATGTTTGACCACTAAAATTTTCCAAAACAAAAGGAAAATTATCTAGCCATCGATTCACAGCCTCTAGAGGCTAGAAATAGGAAATCTGATCACACATGTGGTAATCCGTCAAGCGTACGCCACCGTTCAGGGATAAAAAACCCATAACCATCACCCATAATCTAAGAATCCATCTTGATGTGTCATCCAAACATTGATCCTTCCTTTTTACAAGTATCTTCCATGAATTTCATAGTTTGATCATGCCCAAATCTGACCTGACATTGTCAAATTGCTGACCCCATAGACCAATGACTATGAACGCAAAGAATAGTGGGGGGGGGGGGGCATCAGGAAAACAAAGATAGTGAGAATTTTTGATTGATAAAATATGACTAACGATCGTAATGTGAAAAAATGGGTGTAATCAAGGCATAAAAATTATAAAATGGGTTTAAAAATTCAATTCATATTCAGGATCATGTGAAGAATGGGTAATCACAGATCAATTAAATAAGATAATAAAAATCCATGCTTATCAATTAATTTAAGTGGAATAAAACTCCAATAATGAGCCATACCTTAATTATATATCAATTTTTTGTAAAGAAAATGTCTTATAGAGATGGATAGAAAAATAAATTTCATTCACCGTCCATATCATAGTTCACCATGATCCGTTCATCGATCCAGATTCTTTATTTTACAACGAAACTATCCTATTCCCTTGAATCTCCCAAGGTTTTGTGGCTAACCCTGAGGATTTTATATTACAGAGTATTTAAATATAAATTCTAGGTATAGGTAATTTAAAATAAATAAAATAAATAAAATAAATAAAATAAATAATTTTCTCAATGTACCTGCCAATGGTCACCTTCTACGGAATTCTCGATGACATCCAACCTAATGTCATGCCTAAGGTAAATCCCCTTTTTCAAAAACAACCACGAACTCATATTTTCTATCCAAGGTCCCAAACAATGGGAAAACCATTTATTCTAAAAATATACATGCATGTGATATAATGTATTTAATATTTTTAATATACCAATACTATAGTAACCCAAACTTTTAATACATAAATATTACTTCTTTTTATTTGAATATTCAGCACATAACATAAATGTCCAATCCAGAATCATAATGGTTTAGTTTATTTAGAGAATATCTACTTAGACATATTTTTAATGAAATATCTTCAAAACATCTCATAAATATCTTCCCACATAGTACTCTTCTTAGACATGCCCTACTTAAAACCTTTCTTCATATCCCAAGGAAATGAAACATAAGAAAAGGTGAACTCAAATACTAAGTAAGGGTAAACGAGTGAGGTATAAATGATCACTTAAGTATAAAATGTGCATAAGGGTGGGATAAATTTAACTTTACATTTTAAAATCATACCCAAAATATCATATATTATAATCATGAGTCATGTAATAAAGACTAGAAATTCATAAAACATGTATCATATAAAAATCAATGAACATGATCCATGATATCATAACATTGGTAGAGGATATATATTTGTGGCATACATAAAAGCCCAATCTTTATAAACATGTACAAATAGAAAGATGTTCCCTCATTAAGTTAAGGACATGAAATCAGGACCTCACATACAGTTATGAACATAAAATCAGGTCCACACACAATCTTATGGACATGAAAGCCCAGTCCACAAAAAAACATATGTACATGAAAACTAGGTCCACACATAGTCTTATGGACATGAAATACGGGTCGACCCATAAACTTATGGAGACACCAAGACAAAGAAAAAATTAAAATATAATCTTTTAGAACATTACTAATATGTTATATGTATCTAAAAAAATTCTTAACACTATAAATAACTCAAATTATATTACTTTTAATATTTTTAAAGTCATTTATTTTATTTTTTCTATTAATTGAATAAATATAATATCATCATTGTGAAAACATTTAAGGTAATTATTTAATCACTTAAAATTATAAATAAATTTCCCTCATATATATAATTTCATTATTCACAAAATGAACTTTAACATTCATCTACCACTTTATTTCGACCCTATGTGAACACATAATAGATGTTTAAAACTAAGAGAGTGGAATTTTGTAACTTTATTTGATTTAAATATTATATAGGTGATTTTCATGGACAAGTTTTCATTAAAAAAATAAATTTCGAGACTAATGTGATAAGGGTAAAAATACCTTCATAAAATAATAATTATAATAAAAAATTATGACTTTTTCACTTAGTTTTAACCAAGATTAACCTAATTTACCATTTACCAAGTTAACAAATTTTACCATAGTTACAATTTATATTGACAAAAAATGGATTGGTAATTTTTACCCACTACTGGAAATACAATGTCTCTCAACGGTTCAGAACCGTTGGGAAAGGCCTTCTAACCGTTGGTATATCATATACCAACGGTTCTGAGAACCGTAGGGAAGTAAGCTGTTGGGAAAGGTTTTCCCAACGGTTTACAAGAAAACGTTGGCATATGCTGGGAAAATCAAATATACCCCAATGGTTCTGGAAAACCGTTGGGAAAAACTATCCCAACGGTTTGGCCAGAACCGTTGGGAAATCCCAATAGTCGACAACTATCTCCACGGTTCTAGAAAACCGTTAGGATAGTGTTTCTCCATGGATCCTTTTCCCAACAGTTCTAAACCGTTGGGAAAACATCTATTTACCAATGGTTCAATGAACCATTGGTAAATAGAGGAGCTCTAGGCTATTCCAACGGTTTAAAACCGTTGGCATACCCTGCACAGCAGCCTCCTAGCAGGCAGCCTGGTAGACTGCCTGCAATTCCTGCAATTTGAACCAGGGGCCTCATTGGGGCTCATTTTGAGCTCATTTTCAATCCAATAATTGTACCTGAAATAAAATAAGATATACATATACAACATAAACAATTAAGAACAAATTCATACACAACATATTCAATTAAGAAAAAATTCATACACATTTAATATATAATACATCCTAAAAATATACACATTCATAATTAAATTATAATTCAAAACATAATTATAAACATACATAATTCATTTAGAATTCAATTTCAAATTTAGATGACAATTATATGTCAAATCCGGAATTCAATTCATAATTTGATCGGTTTTTTCTATACCAAATATTTTTACCTCAAATGATTCCATTTTAAACAAAATAAATACACTTGGAGTGATACCGGCCACACCGCTCCTCGTATTAAGGACGGGTTGACTCGTACATGACACATACGACCCATGAATCGTTGTGCTAAAGTATCGACACAGTCCGAATTCCTTTGGTCGGTTTTCCGTATGTCAGTTGATGCTTTTCACTTAAAATGACGTCCTTTCGAAACAAAAGATGGACACTTTGAGTGGTGTCAGCCACACCGCGTCTCCGATTGAGGCAGGGTTGATTCTTACATGTCACATATGACCCATGGATCGTTCTCCTAAAGTTTCAATGGAAACCGAATCCGTTTGGTCGGTTTTCCGTATGTACTTAAAATGGTGTCCGTTTTAAACAAAAGAGAGCCACTTAGACTGATCTCGGCCACACCGCGACTCGGATTCATCCCGGGTTGGCTCGTACACGTCACATATGACCAATGGATCGTTGGGATAAATTATTAATAGATTCGGAGTGCGTTTGGTCGGTTTTCCGTATGCCAGTTGTTCTTTTCACTTATAATCCTGTCTATTTTAAACAAAAGAGACACAATTAGAGCGGTGTCGGCCACACCGCTCCTCGGATTGATGCGGGATTGACTCGTACATGTCACATACGACCCATGGATCTTTGTGATAAAGTACCGACACAGTCCGAATTCCTTTGGTTGGTTTTTCGTATGTCAGTTGATGCTTTTCACTTAAAATGATGTCCTTTTGAAACAAAAGACGGACACTTTGAGTGGTGCCGGCCACAACGCATCTCCGATTGAGTCGGGGTTGATTCGTACACATCACATATGACCCATGGATCATTCTCCTAATGTTTCAATGGAAACCGAATCCGTTTGTTCGGTTTTCTGTATGTACTTAAAATAGTGTCTGTTTTAAACAAAAGAGATTCACTTACACTGATCCTGGCCACACCGCGACTCGGATTCATCCCAGATTGGCTCGTACACGTCACATATGACCCATGGATTTTTGGGATAAATTATCAATAGATTCAGAATGCGTTTGGTCAGTTTTCCGTATGCCAGTTGTTCTTTTCACTTATAATCCTGTCCATTTTAAACAAAAGAGACATAGTTAGAGCGGTGTCTGCCACACCGCTCCTCGTATTGATGTGGGATTGACTCGTACACATCACATACGACCCATGGATATTTTTTCTAAAGTATAGACACAGTCCGAATGCCTTTGGTCGGTTTTCCGTATGTCAGTTGATGCTTTTCACTTAAAATGGCGTCTTTTTGAAATAAAAGACGGACACTTTGAGTGGTTCCGGCCACACCGCATCTCCAATTGAGGCGGGGTTGATTCGTACACGTCACATATGACCCATGGATCGTTCTCCTAAAGTTTCAACGGAAACCGAATCCGTTTGGTCGGTTTTCCGTATGTACTTAAAATGGTGTTCGTTTTAAACAAAAGAGAGCCACTTAGACTGATATTGGCCACACCGTGACTCGGATTCATCCCGATCTGACTCGTACATGTCACATATGACCCATGGATCGCTGGGATAAATTATCAACAGATTCGGAATGCGTTTGGTCGGTTTTCCGTATGCCAGTTGTTCTTTTCACTTATAATCCTGTCCATTTTAAACAAAAGAGACACAGTTAGAGCGGTGTCAGCCACACCGCTCCTCGGATTGATGCGGGATTGACTCCTACATGTCACATACGACTGATGGATCTTTGTGCTAAAGTATCGACATAGTAGGAATGCCTTTGGTCGGTTTTCCATTTGTCAGTTGATGCCTTTCACTTAAAATGACGTCCTTTTGAAACAAAAGACGGACACTTTGAGTGGTGCCAGCCACACCGCGTCTCCTATTGAGGCGGGGTTGATTCGTACACGTCACATATGACCCATGCATCGTTCTCCTAAAGTTTCAACAGAAACCGTATCCGTTTGGTCTGTTTTCCGTATGTACTTAAAATGGTGTCCATTTTAAACAAAAGAGAGTCACTTAGACTGATCCCGGCCACACCGCGACTCGGATTCATCCCGGGTTGGCTCGCACATGTCACATATGACCCATGGATTGTTGGGATAAATTATCAACAGATTCAGAATGCGTTTGGTCGGTTTTCCGTATGCGAGTTGTTCTTTTCACTTATAATCCTGTCCATTTTAAACCAAAGAGACACAGTTAGAGAGGTGTCAGCCACACCGCTCCTCGGATTGATGCGGGATTGACTCGTACACATCACATACGACCCATGGATATTTTGCTAAAGTATCGACACAGTCCGAATGCCTTTGGTTGGTTTTCCGTATGTCAGTTGATGCTTTTCACTTAAAATGGCATCCTTTTGAAACAAAAGATGGACACTTTGAGTGGTGCTGGCCACACTGTGTCTCCGATTGAGGCGGGGTTGATTCATACATGTCACATATGAACCATGGATCGTTCTCCAAAAGTTTCAACAGAAACCAAATCCTTTTGGTCAGTCTTCCATATGTACTTAAAATGGTGTCCGTTTTAAACAAAAGAGAGCCACTTAGACTAATCCCGGCCACACCGTGACTCGGATTCATCCCGGGTTGGCTCGTACACGTCACATATGACCCACAGATCGTTGGGATAAATTATCAATATATTTGGAATGCGTTTGGTCGGCTTTCCGTATGCCAGTTGTTCTTTTCACTTATAATCCTGTCCATTTTAAACAAAAGAGACACAGTTAGAGCAGTGTCAGCCACACCGCTTGTCGGATTGATGCGGGATTGACTCGTACAAGTCACATACGACCCATGGATCTTTTTGCTAAAGTATCGACATAGTCCGAATGCCTTTGTTCGGTTTTCCGTATGTCAGTTGATGCTTTTCACTTAAAATGACGTCCTTTTGAAACAAAAGACGAACACTTTGAGTGGTGCCAGCCACACCGCGTCTCCAATTGAGGTGGGGTTGATTCTTACACGTCACATATGACCCATGGATCATTCTCCTAAAGTTTCAACAGAAACCGAATCCGTTTGGTCGGTTTTCCGTATGTACTTAAAATGGTGCCCGTTTAAAAAAAAAGAGAGTCACTTAGACTGATCCCGACCACACCACGGCTCAGATTCATCCCAGGTTGGCTCGTACACGTCACATATGACCCATGGATTGTTGGGATAAATTATCAACAGATTCGGAATGCGTTTGGTTGGTTTTCTGTATGCCAGTTTTTCTTTTCACTTATAATCCTCTCCATTTTAAACAAAAGAGACACATTTAGAGCGGTGTCGGCCACACCACTCCTCGAATTGATGCGGGATTGACTCGTACACGTCACATACGACCCATGGATCTTTTTGCTAAAGTATAAACACAGTACGAATTCCTTTGGTCGGTTTTCCGTATGCCAGTTGATGCTTTTCACTTAAAATGGCGTCCTTTTGAAACAAAAGATAGACACTTTGAGTGGTGCCGGCCACACCGCGTCTCCGATTGAGGCAGGGTTGATTCATACACGTGACATATGACCCATGGATCTTTATCCTAAAATTTCAACGGAAACCGAATCCGTTTGGTCGGTTTTCCATATGTACTTATAATGGTGTCCGTTTTAAACAAAAGAGAGCCACTTAGACTGATCCCGGCCACACCGCGACTCGGATTCATCCTTGGTTGGCTCTTACATGTCACATATGACCCATGGATCGCTGTGATAAATTATCAACAGATTCAGAATGCGTTTGGTCGGTTTTCCGTATGCCAGTTGTTCTTTTCACTTATAATCCTGTCCATTTTAAACAAAAGAGACACAGTTAGAGCAGTGTCAGCCACACCGCTCCTCGGATTGATGTGGGATTGACTCGTACATGTCACATATGACCCATGGATCTTTGTGCTATAGTATCGACACAGTCCGAATGCCTTTCGTTGGTTTTCCGTATGTCAGTTGATGATTTTCACTTAAAATGACGTCCTTTTGAAAGAAAAGACGGACACTTTGAGTGGTGCCGGCAACACCACGTCTCCGATTGAGGCGGGGTTGATTCGTACATGTCACATAGACCCATGGATCGTTCTCCTAAAGTTTCAACAGAGACTGAATCCGTTTGGTCGGTTTTCTGTATGTACTTCAAATGGTGTCCGTTTTAAACAAAAGAGAGTCACTTAGACTGATCCCGACCACACTGCAACTCAGATTCATCCCGGGTTGGCTTTTACACGTCACATATGACCCATGGATTGTTGGACTAAATTATCAACAGATTCGGAATGCGTTTGGTTGGTTTTCCGTATGCCAATTATTCTTTTCACTTATAATCCAGTCCATTTTAAACAAAAGAGACACAATTAGAGCGGTGTCGGCCACACCGCTCCTTGGATTGATGTGGGATTGACTCGTACATGTCACATATGACCCATGGATCTTTGTTTTAAAGTATCGACATAGTCCGAATTCCTTTGTTCAGTTTTCCGTATGTCAGTTGATGCTTTTCACTTAAAATGGCGTCCTTTTGAAACAAAAGGCGGACACTTTGAGTGGTGCCGGACACACCACGTCTCCGATTGAGGCGGAGTTGATTCGTACACGTCACATATGACCCATGGATCGTTCTCCTAAAGTTTCAACGGAAACCGAATCCGTTTGGTCGGTTTTCTGTATGTACTTAAAATGGTGTTCGTTTTAAACAAAAGAGATCCACTTAGACTGATCCCGGCCACACCGCGACTCGGATTCATCCCGGGTTGGCTCGTACACGTCACATATGACCCATGGATCATTGGGATAAATTATCAACAGATTCGGAATGCCTTTGGTTGGTTTTCCGTATGCCAGTTTTTGTTTTCACTTATAATCCTGTCCATTTTAAACAAAAGAGAAACAGTTAGAGCAGTGTCGGCCACACCGCTCCTCGGATTGATACGGGATTGACTCGTACATGTCACATACGACCCATGGATCTTTTTTATAAAGTATCGACACATTCCGAATGCCTTTGGTCAGTTTTCCGTATGCCAGTTGATGCTTTTCACTTAAAATGACGTCCTTTTGAAACAAAAGACGGACACTTTGAGTGGTGCCGGCCACACCGTATCTCCGATTGAGGCAGGTTTGATTCGTTCACGTCACATATGACCCATGGATCGTTCTCCTAAAGTTTCAATGGAAACCGAATCCGTTTGGTCGGTTTTCCGTATGTACTTAAAATGGTGTATGTTTTAAACAAAAGAGAGTCACTTAGACAGATCTCGGCCACACCACAGCTCGGATTCATCCCAGGTTGGGTCGTACACGTCAATATGACCCATGGATTGTTGGTATAAATTATCAACAGATTCGGAATGTGTTTGGTCGGTTTTCCGTATGCCAGTTGTTCTTTTCACTTATAATCCTGTCCATTTTAAACAAAAGAGACACAGTTAGAGCGGTTTCGGCCACACCGCTCCTCGGATTGATGCAGGATTGACTCATACATGTCACATACAACCCATGGATCTTTGTGCTAAAGTATCGACACAGTCCGAATGCCTTTGGTCAGTTTTCCGTATGTCAGTTGATGCTTTTCACTTAAAATGGCGTCCTTTTGAAACAAAAGACGAACACTTTGAGTGGTGCCGGCCACACCGCATCTCCGATTGAGGCGGGGTTGATTCGTACATGTCACATATGACCCATGGATCGTTCTCCTAAATTTTCAACAGAAACCGAATCCGTTTGTTCGATTTTCCGTATGTACTTAAAATGGTGTCCGTTTTAAACAAAAGAGAGCCACTTAGACTGATCCCGGCCACACCGCGACTCGCATTCATCCCGGGTTGGCTCATACACATCACATATGACCCATTGATCGTTGGGATAAATTATCAATAGATTCGGAATGCGTTTGGTCAGTTTTCTGTATGCCAGTTGTTCTTTTCACTTATAATCCTGTCCATTTTAAACAAAATAGACACAGTTAGAGCAGTGTCGGCCACACCGCTCCTCGGATTAAGGCGGTATTGACTCATACATGTCACATACGACCCATGGATCTTTGTGCTAAAGTATCGACACAGCCCGAATTCCTTTGGTCGGTTTTCCGTATGTCAGTTGATGCTTTTCACTTAAAATGACGTCCTTTTGAAACAGAAGATAGACACTTTGAGTGGTTCCGGCCACACCGCGTCTCCGATTGAGGCGGGGTTGATTCGTACACGTCACATATGAACCATGGATCGTTCTCCTAAAGTTTCAATGGAAACCGAATCCATTTGGTCGGGTTCCCGTATGTACTTAAAATGGTGTCTGTTTTAAATAAAAGAGAGTCACTCAGACTGATCCCGGCCACACCGCGACTCGGATTCATCCCGGGTTGGCTCGTACACGTCACATATGACCCATGGATCTTTGGGCTAAATTATAAATAGATTCGGAATGCGTTTGGTTGGTTTTCCGTATGCCAGTTTTTATTTTCACTTATAATCCTGTACATTTTAAACAAAAGAGACACAGTTAGAGCGGTGTCGGCCACACCGCTCCTCGAATTGATGCGGTATTGACTCGTACACGTCACATACGACCCATGGATCTTATTTCTAAAGTATCGACACAGTCCGAATTCCTTTGGTCGGTTTTCCGTATGCCAGTTGATGCTTTTCACTTAAAATGGCGTCCTTTTGAAACAAAAGACGGACACTTTGAGTGGTGCCGGACACACCACGTCTCCGATTGAGGCGGGGACTATTCGTACACGTCACATATGACCCATGGATCGTTCTCCTAAAGTTTCAACGGAAACCGAATCCGTTTGGTCAGTTTTCCGTATGTACTTAAAATGGTGTCCGTTTTAAACAAAAGAGAGCCAGTTAGACTGATCCTGGCCACACCGTGACTCGGATTCATCCCGGGTTGGCTCGTACACGTCACATATGACCCATGGATCATTGGGATAAATTATCAACAGATTCGGAATGCGTTTGGTCGGTTTTCCGTATGCCAGTTGTTCTTTTCACTTATAATCCTGTCCATTTTAAACAAAAGAGACACAGTTAGAGTGGTGTCGGCCACACCGCTCCTCGGATTGATGCGGGATTGACTCGTACACGTCACATACAACACATGGATCTTTGTGCTAAAGTATCGACACAGTCCGAATGCCTTTGGTCGGTTTTCTGTATGTTAGTTGATGCTTTTCACTTAAAATGACGTCCTTTTGAAACAGAAGACGGACACTTTGAGTGGTTCCGGCCACACCGCGTCTCCGATTGAGGTGGGGTTGATTCTTACACGTCACATATGACCCATGGATCGTTCTCCTAAAGTTTCAACGGAAACTGAATCTGTTTGTTCGGGTTTACTTATGTACTTAAAATGGTGTCCGTTTTAAACAAAAGAGAGTCACTTAGATTGATCCCGAACACACCGTGACTCGGATTCATCCCGGGTTGGCTCGTACACGTCACATATGACCCATGGATCGTTGGGATAAATTATCAACAGATTCGGAATGCGTTTGGTCGGTTTTCCGTATGCCAGTTGATCTTTTCACTTATAATCCTGTACATTTTAAACAAAAGAGACATAGTTAGAGTCGTGTCGGGCACACCGCTCCTCAGATTGATGCGGGATTGACTCGTACACGTCACATATGACCCATGGATCTTTTTTCTAAAGTATCGACACAGTCCGAATGCCTTTGGTCTGTTTTCCGTATGTCAGTTGATGCTTTTCACTTAAAATGGCGTCCTTTTGAAACAAAAGACGGACACTTTGAGTGGTGCCGGCCACACCGCGTCTCCGATTGAGGCGGGGTTGATTCGTACACGTCACATATGACCCCTGGATTGTTCTCCTAAAGTTTCAACAGAAACCGAATCCGTTTGGTCAGTTTTCCGTATGTACTTAAAATGGTGTCCGTTTTAAACAAAAGAGAGCCAGTTAGACTGATCCCGACCACATCGCGACTCGGATTCATCCCGAGTTGGCTCGTACATGTCACATATGACCCTTGGATCGTTGGGATAAATTATCAACAGATTCGGAATGCGTTTGGTCGGTTTTCCGTATGCCAGTTGTTCTTTTCACTTATAATCCTGTCCATTTTAAACAAAAGAGACACAGTTAGAGCGGTGTCGGCCACACCACTCCTCGGATTGATGCGGGATTGACTCGTACACGTCACATACGACCCATGGATCTTTGTGCTAAAGTATCGACACAGTCCGAATGCCTTTGGTTGGTTTTTCGTATGTCAGTTGATGTTTTTCACTTAAAATGACGTCCTTTTGAAACAGAAGATGGACACTTTGAGTGGTGCCGGACACACCGCGTCTCCGATTGAGGCGGGGTTGATTCATACACGTCAATAGGGGGATGTCCGGGGGGCTGTCCGGGGGGTGGTCGGGGGGTTGTCCGGGGTCCAGGGAGGAGGGTGGGGGCTGTCTGGGGGGCTGTCCGGGGTCCAAGAAGGAGGGGGTTCCCAAACACACAAACACTAAAAGACATCAACATCCATAAAAACAGATAATATATAAAAATAACTCAACTCCAATACTATACTACAAGTCTAGATAAAACCAACAACTAGAATAGATTAAATGTCAAATCTCAGTAATATTAGTCAAAAATGCAATGGATCAATTTGTCCCACATCACCCTCACCATCATCACCATCATCACCATCACCATCACCATCATCATCATCATCATCAACATCATCATCACCATCATCATCACCATCATCATCACCCTCGTCCTCGTCCCCATCATCGTCCTCGTCCCCATCATCGTCCTCGCCCTCCTCAGTTCCCTCCTCCTCGCCCTCGCCCTCCTCCTCGCCCTCGCCCTCCTCCTCGCCATCATCATCGTCAAGATGAACATCGTCCTGAGCAGCACTAGAACTATCACCTGGTGCACCATATATAGAATTTATCGACGATATATACTCATCAAAAGCTGGGCTGGCCTCTGCTGGAAGTGTTGGACGTAGAACTTCAATAAATTTCATAAACGCATTGTTTTCCCTAGCAGGCTGTTCTGCCATCTCTGTGGACCTTTTCTCAGCCTATTCTGCCTGTGCCCTAACTTGCTGCAGCTCGGTGGCACTACAACTCGTACCTGAAGAGGGCCAATACCTCATCGGGGCTATCCTAGGTCGGCAGCGTACTCTGCCAGGATGCTCCTCTCCTAACACCTGATGTAAGTGATCTCTAGGCCCAAAATTGTCCGGTTCTTGGGCATCGAGGGCCTCTAAAGCAACCTGTTACAAATATAAATATATTATGAAGTTACAAAATAGATATTAAAATATAAAATCAATAGATTAAAACTTACAATCTGCTGATGAGTCGCTTTGTTGATGGAACTTCCTTCCTTTTTCCGTCTACTCGAGCAAAACTGTTTTGCTCGAGGCACACGTCCTTCAATATTCTGTATTTTTCTCTACAATGATATTTAAAACTAAAGTTATATGAAAACTTTAAAAAATGATTAAATAATTGAGAAAACAAAAGAAAATGTAAGTCGTAAAGAAAACTTATAAAAAATTGTCATACCTGCTTCCTCTCATGATCCGGCATCGTCGTACGTCCTAGTGTGTGGAGATATTTTTTTGCATCAGTGTTTTTTTTTATTTTTTCCAGATGATTCCTAAATAAAATTCAATAATTCAAAGGATAATATTAATTCGAAACATGAAAGTTATTATTTAAATAACTCAAATATAATTCATACCTTAAACTGGGTACTCGTCCAATGAGTAATCATCTGACGATACTGCTCTATAGGACAGTCATCCATGACTGGTACCGCCTCTAACTCAGTGCCAACTCTAGCATGCCAGCCAAGATACAACTCATGCTTGTAGGCTCTCCAAAGCTCGCCTAAATCCTTAAGACGTTCTACTCGAGCACCCTCACCATCAGGAAAATTAAATCGAAGCTGACATCAAAATATTAATTCATATAAATACAAAAATAATTCATGTCATTAAATACAGTAGATTTTTTTACCCATATCTCTGCCCAAGCTCTATCCTTGACTTCATGTGGAAAATGTCTCCATGATAGCGGGCTGACGGGAATGATGTCGGAGTATTTGGAAAGCGTCTCCAAAAAACTCTGACATTGCTGCCCAGATTTCTCAACCATTTGGTTGTCTTCATTATAATCAACCATAACCTGTGTGCAACGATTCCACACCGAACGCATGCGTGTACGCCCCCTCCCCCACCTCCTGTCAGTAGCTGTATCTTTCATTAAATAAAAAACAAATATTTTATCAAAACATGTTATAATGAAAATAAATATTTTTATACAATTTTGTTAGGGTTTTATAAATATACCTGCGCCAGTCTGATCGCTGAGCGCTGCCGGATCCATAGAAACTGATGGAAAACCCTGTGCTGGAACAGGAGTCGAGGACGAAGGAATATGGAAGCTCGGAGAGACAGAAATAGAAGGAAAAGAATATGGGACAATAGTATGACCAGATTCTGACTGGGGAGTGTGAATCATCATGGGATGTGAAAATGATGGGGCAAAAGATGCAGACGGTAACGAAAACATGGGAGGCCTAAATATCTCGTGTGTCCCTAACGGAACACCGGGATCAGAATGTGGTAAGGATGACATGTCATGAGTGGGAGGGGCAGGGTCTAGTCGGGCACACACAGCTGATCGTCGACCTCTGGTACGAACCCCCCTCGTACCACCGGCCTGAGTACTAGGACCAGTACTAGGCTCCTCGTCGAATAACTATTGACATAAAGGTGGATCCTATAAAATTTTTTACAAAAAAATTAATCACATGACATTATATATTCTTTAAATATATATTTGAAATAAAGTACTCACAACAGGTATTAATGGTGGAACTCCCAACTCTGTCATTCGACGATTGTTGTCCATCATTTTTTTCTTTCGTCTCTCTTCAATAGGCTGCATTTCCTGCTTTTGAAAACAAATATGTAATTAATTAGAAAAAGGAAACTAAAGTGTAACCCAAAAAAATAAATATATGAGGGAATAAGGGGATTCATTGGTAATTTATCTATCAATTGTTTTATAAGATCTTGAATGGATTTAATAAATCATACAAGTTGTAATTTTTACCAAGTTAAAAATATTGTTTGACTAGGTTTGAATACAGTTCAATTCCAAATTAGAAAATGCAATTCAAATAAAACTGCAACGAATAAACATTGAAAATTAACATAACGGTCAAGTCACCTAAAATATATTTGTTATCAATACTAAATCAATTTGAATAGTACCAACCTTAACAACCCAACTCGAGGTAAACCAAAAGAATTGAGAACATGGATGAATGATTCTATATATTTTCAACCACAACTTCAGGTTCACAATCAACTCTGACAATTGAGCTATTGGAGTCATCAAAAGAAATAAATGCATTGGTTCCAATGACAGTAGGGAAAGTGTCAATTTCATCATCACCATCATCAAAAATATGTCTTGGAATTACTTCAACTATGACACAAAATTCAGGTCGAAGTTGGTATTTGACATAAAAAACTTGTTTATCCATTGATGCCAACACATATGGCTCTTCGGTAGCAAGAGTGCGAGTCATATTAATTACTCGAAATCCACAATCATCAATAAATGTGCCTTGTCTAGTCATCGAATCAAACCAATTACATTTCAACATTGTGACTCGTCCATGAGAGTAATAATCCAATATTATTATTTTCTCAACGACTCCATAATAACCCACATTTTCAAATCGCGGTCTACTATCTGATGCACTGGAATAACAATCTGTTGTGGCAATAACCATAACACCATCATGTTGTGTTCTCATATTCTTTTCTCATTCAGTGACAATAAATTTGTACCCATTGATAACAATTGATTTACATTCATGAAGCATGGTATTATGACCAAAAGCCAAAGCTCTTATTTCCTCAGAGACAGAGTCAGCAGACAAACTCAATACCTGCAATATAAATGATTGTTAAACTTAATTAAATATTGATTTAATTATTTTAAATAGTAATATTTTTACCTTCAATTTTAACCAAGCAGAAAACTCTTTGCTATGCAAAGCCTCCCTCATTATCAAAGATAAAGAACGCTGCTTTCTATTTATCATTGTTTTATGTTCCCTGTAGATAAAAAATATGAATAGTTTAACAGATTTATATGTAAGATATACATAATCAATTTAGTTACCTGATATAGTCATCGAACAAATCACAGTTGAACAAAACTGTGCGATGTGCCATCTCCCGCTCTTCATGGCTTAATGTCATCAATGTATATGATCCAGGAATTCCTCCAGTTTGAGGAAGTGATGGAAAACTGGGTTCAATTTTCTCATACTGTTCTTCTTCATTTCTCATTGGTCTATTCAATCTTGTAGTAAGATCAGACAAATACATCGAGCAGAAATCCATACATTCTTGGGCCAGGTAACCATTCACGATAGAACCTTCAAGGTGATTTCTGTTTCAGACATAAGACTTTAATGTGAACATATTTCTTTCAGTTGGATACATCCAACGAAAAGAAACAGGTCCTCCGAGAAGTATTTTAGTGGAAATATGGACAGTCAGATGCAGCATGCATGTGAAAAATGATGGAGGAAATATTCTCTCCAACTCAAACAAAATTAATGGTGCATCTGTCAAATTTTTTTGCAAGAAAGACTTGGACAAATTCTTAGCACAAAGATCTCTAAACAAATGTCGCAACCGAATAATAGACACCCTTACATTATTGGAAAAAAGATGACGGATTGCTATTGGAAGCAACTCATGTAGTAGAACGTGATAATCATGAGTCTTTAAAGATTTTAGCTTCAACTCTTTTCTATTGACCCATTTAGATATGTTGCTTGAATAGACATCAGGAACTCTAATAGTCTCTAATACTTCCAGAAATTGTTTTTTTCCGTAGGTGTCATCACATAATAAGCACATGGAATTTTCCATTTATTTTCACTGATACGCACATAATGCAATTCTGGTCTGATGCCCCAATCCACCAAGTCACGCCAAGATCGTAAATCATATTTTGTTTTCCCCTTGACATTTAGAAGAACTGAAAGCAACATTTTGCATATATTCTTTTCAATATGCATTACGTCTAAGCAATGACGTAACAAATTGGTTGACCAATAAGGCAAATCAAAAAAGATACTCCTCTTCCTCCAATTGTAACAGGTTTCAATGGAAACATTATTTCTATTTCCAGATTTCATTTGACCCTTCCCGAATGAAAAACTGCAATCTTTCAATTCATTAAGCACATCAGTTCCAGACATACGCTGAGGTGGATCATTGGTCTCTATGGTATTATCAAATCTTCGACGATTCAATCTATATGGATGATCCTTTGTTAAGAATCGTCGATGTACCATAAAATTGAAACTACAACGATGTTTCTGTCTTTTGGATCATGTATTCTTCATACAAACTGGACATGACAGTTTTCCCTTCGTGCTCCATCCAGACATCATTGCATAAGCTGGAAAATCTTTGATCGTCCACATAAGCGCAGCACGCATCTGTAATATATCTTTCGAACATGCATCGTATGTGCGCACACCCACATCCCAAAGAAGTTTCAATTCTTTTATTAACGGTTGCATATATACATCAATATCATTTCCGGGATCAGAAGGACCAGATATTAGTATACTCATGAAAGTGAAAGGTTTTTTCATACACAACCATGGGGGAAGATTATAAATGTGTATAAAAACTGGCCATGTGCTGTGCGAAGTAAGCATCTTCCCAAACGGATTAAAACTGTCGCATGAAAGACCCAACCTCACATTACGCACGTCAGCTGCAAAATCAGGATGTTGAGCATCAAATCTCTTCCATGCAAATCCATCTGCAGGATGAACCAACTCATCATCAGTCTTCTTTCTCTCGGTATCATGCCATCTCATTTTTATTGATATGTCATCAGACATTAAAAGATTCTGGAGTCTGGGGATCAATGGCAAGTGCCACATTACTTTCTGTGGAACACGAGATGGTGTTCCATCAGATTTTGACTTCCAGCAGGATGTGCCACATTTTATACAATCATTTCGTTCAGCGGTTTCCTCCCAGAATAAACTGCAATCTTTCGGGCAAGCATGAATTTTGTTTCTTGAAAATCCAAGTTCCTCAACTAACTTCCATGCCACATAGTGGTTTGAGGGAATATCTGCATCATCTGGAAGTAAATCCTTCAAGAGGGTAAGAATGTAATCGATTGTTGTATTAGAAATCCCATACATAGTTTTCCCATGAAATAATCGGATTAAAAATTCCAGCTTTTTCATTTTATCGCATTGTCGATATACTGGAGTCGTGGCAGCATCATTCAATTTTTTCACCCTATCAATATCATCATTTTCACTAGATGCATTAGCTGTACTCATATTGAAGTCTTCTTGAGTCTAAATCCTTTCTTTTTCATGATGACGAATAAACGGAAACCGATCATCTAACAAATTCTCCATTCCTGTCCTTTCATTTCGATCATCACCAATTTGAGATTTCGTTTTCTCCATGTTGTGATACCACACAAAGTAGTTTGCTTGAAACCCATTTTTGGTTATGTGGTAGCTGACTTCTTCACGGCTCAACCAAGGTCTACCAACACAATTGGAACATGGGCAGTGTATGCGACCACTATCTGAATCTTTGTGAAAAGCAAAATCTATAAAGCTCTCCAAATTTTTTTGAAAATCATTTGAGATCCGATCGGTTTCATACATCCAACTTCTGTCCATTCTATAAAAAGAATTTATATAAGTCATTTTGTCATAAACAATTCAATATGCATTAAATTCAATAGAAAATACATTTAAGTAAATGATAAAGGAAGAAAATAATCAAGGTATCAACTACACATGTGAAAAAAACATACAAATGTGTTATTGAAAAAATGTAAAACCAACAAGAACTTAATGTGTTATATCACATAACAGCATGCCTCATCCCATAACCATATTAGTAGGGTATCATGAACATGAATAACATCAACCTTGTGCCATCCTCCTACCCTACATGACCCCAACCACATGCCACATCTTATTATAGCCTTATCACATCATACCTCACCAGAAAACACTAGGGAAATCATAGTACATCTCACCTGAAGACACATGGACAATCACATCGCATCTTGCCTAAAAACACATGGTCAATCACTTTTGAAGTAAGATTAGGGAAGACATGGTAGCTATCCAACCATATAACCACCATCCTAGATATTAGAAAAAATACCCATAACTCAAAACCTCTGATCGTTGGTAAGTTTATCCAACTCTGGTTGGGAATGTGTAGAAATAACATAAAAATACATGATATATAGACAGAAAAAAATACTCAAGCTATGGGTTCACATTAACTACATAATCACACACTTTATTACTACCATAAAACATATAAACCACACCACCACCACACAAGACGCATAGCATTTCTCACTTTCATTTGTAAGCCACTTCATTCACACTTACATTGTCCATTCATTTAATGTTAAATTAATTAAATCCATTTCTATTCCATCTCATTTATTTAAAATCTTGTTTTTTTTGTTTTAACAGCATAATTTATTCCATAGAT
This sequence comes from Viscum album, assembly GCA_963277665.1. Lineage (NCBI taxonomy): Eukaryota > Viridiplantae > Streptophyta > Magnoliopsida > Santalales > Viscaceae > Viscum > Viscum album. The sequence goes on along the minus strand of OY728119.1, from coordinate 684,812,151 downwards.
AACTAGGAAACTAATAAAACCACCACACAATAACTCACCATCTCACAATAACCATCGACACCATGTTACATCGACCAACCATCTCACCAAAACAACCACATATCACAATAAAAATATTGCACATCACAGACCACCGCACAACCAAAACCACCTCACCACATTATACACCACAACTTCATCACACAACACCTCCACATGACACAACACTACCACACATCATCACTATCATACAACTTCACATGACACATCCATGCCCACTAACCATCACATTACAACCCCACATATCACAAAGCCCAACTGGTCACCTCAATCCCCATAAAACAGCCTACAACATACAATGAAACACAACAAAAAACCTCTCATAGAGGCAACATACCCCAACTTCCACAATTTATTTATTCAAGGTCTTTTATTATATTACCCCTTTATTTAGCATGGACATTATAACACAACTAATATTCCAGGGGAAACTAATTAATTAACAAAATATTCATTCATTTCCCTATTTTACACGGTGAAATCACATCAAAATCCAAACTTAAAACTAAAATATTAGATCAATAACAATAAAAACAAGGTACCATATGTGTATAAAGAAAAAATTACCTGATTTGAGATGATTCAGATGGGTTTTCACCTATTCCGATGGGGGAGTTAGAGAGTAGCAGAGAGCTGCAGCTGGATTGATAACTTAAAACTAAAATACTAGAGAAATAACAATAAAAATAATAAAAAAAAGGTACCATATGTGTATAAACAAAAAATTACCTGATTTGAGATGATTCAAATGGGTTTTCACCTATTCGGATGGGCGATTTGGAGAGTAGCAGAGAGCTGGAGGTGGATTGATAACTTAAAACTAAAATACTAAAGCAATAACAATAAAAATAAGGAAGTATATGTGTATAAATGAAAAAATACCTGATTTCAGATGGTTTTCACCTCTTCGGATAGGGGAGTTCGCGAGAGGAGAGCGGTGGAGCAGATGAAATTAGGTTTCTGTGCGAATGGGGGAGAGCAGCCCCGCAGCTGGATTTGGGGGAAATAATTCCCAATGGTTTTTAAAAACCGTTGGGAAAGAGATGCTAAGGACCCCTTTTCCAATAGTTTGAGGAAACCGTTGGCAAAGGGGTGACCCTTTCCCAACGGTTCAACGGAACCGTTGGCAAAAGGGTGATTAACACACCCCTTTACCAACTGTTTGAAGAGGGGTGGATTTTACCAACGGTTTCAGTGAACCATTGGGAAAGGCTTCCCTGGCCATTTCTTTACCAACAGTTTTGTAAAACCGTTGGTAAAGACTCCCTTAATCCTTCAAGCCCAACGGATTTAGAAAACCATTGGTAAACACCCGTTGGGAAAAACAGTATTTCCAGTAGTGACCAAATATGAAAATCTAATTAAAAATATGGAATCTATTTTCAAGATTCAATTTTATAACACTACTGGAAATCTGACCTTTCCCAACGCTTCTATACCAACAGTTCATAAAAACCATTGGTATAGGTTCCCTTTCCCAACGGTTTGGCCAAACTGTTGGGAAATCCCACTTTGAGGCCACCTTTCCCAACGGTTTGGGAAAACCGTTGGGAAAGCCTACACTGTGGGGACCTTTCCCAATGGTTTTGGCAAACCGTTGGGAAAGGTCACCCATCAATCGACCTTCACCCAGTATCAACTATTCCAACGGTTGTCAAAACCGTTGGTATAGGTCTATACCAACGGTTTTGACAATCGTTGGTATAGATCCTTTAATTTTTTATCATTTCTTCTTACCCAGAACATTATATAAATCAAAATTTAATATAATTATGAGAATACATATATATATTTATGTAATTATATACACAAAAGTCATGTTAGGTTAGTGGTTAAGTCGTTCAATAATAAACTAGGGGTGCTGGCATCAAATCCTAGCGAATGTTTTTTTTTGAAATACATATACCAACGGTTCCACAACCGTTGGTAAAGATTTTCATATTAATTATACCAACAGTTTCCAAAACCGTTGGGATAGGTCTATACCAACGGTTTTGGGAAAACCGTTGGTATAGACCTATCCCAACGGCTTACTTGGCCACGTTTCTCCAAACCGTTGGTATAGGATATACCAACGGTTTGGAGGCATATACCAACAGTTCAAAACCGTTGGTATATGTTAGTTTTCCAGTAGTCTAAGTTTTATAAATTAATTTAATATTAAAACACAAAATGCAATGAAAAATAATTTTTTACAAAAATGTCTATTTAGGTATAAATTTTTTTTATAACAATTGAAATAAAAATTTATTTAAAAATACTATAATTGGACTATTTTAAATCAGAAGGAACTAATTAAATTTTAGAAATTATTCAAAATAGAAATTTAATTTGTAGATATTTTAAAAATAATTTACAGTTTCCAATAAAAATTAGCATTTTTCACTATTCTTTGAAAAATCAAACTTTTCTAAAAATATAAGAATTTCACCGTAATATAATTTTGATATAATGATTTAACAAATAACATCCATTTTATAAAATAAAATTTCTTGATTTTTTTTAAATTAACTATAATAGTTTCTCAAAAAATCAATAAATACCGTTTTGAAACAAAACATATTTTTGAAAAATAAAATGGATTGACTAAATATATATGATTATTTAATAATAATTCATCAGTAAATTTATATTGAGTAGGAAATTTAAATATATATTTCATAAATAAGTTAATTCTATTCATAACCTCTAATTTTAAGGGTAAGGTTATAATGATCATATTTAAATAATAATATTTCAGGGTTTATTTGGGCTCGGTGTTGTGTGTAACGCAAGATATTAAAGAAAAAAATATTTCATAAAAAATCAGGATGTTACATTCTACCCCATTTAATAAATCACATCCTTTAAATTTTAACTTGTGATCGAGAATCAAAGGTTTGATATTTGAAAATTCCATTGTGGAAACCCACATCATTAAAAGGGTTAATAAAAAATTATCACAAAAAAGGGAAAGGCAAATACGAAGGTCATCTAAAAGTATACAAAATTGGGTTCTGAAATAGGATAATATTAGTGGGAAATAAAAATATTCATGTTTAAGAGAAAACTAATGCCTAATGACTAATCTAGAGTAACATATAACATGATCAGGAGAAAATTTAATACCAAAAAACCATAAATCTTTGATAGGTGAAAAGACCATAAATTCATCATAAATGAAGGTTATGGGACATATTTTTTTTTATATTGAGATCCTTTTCCTATAGTAGAGGAATTATTTTTACCATATACTAAGAATAGAAGGAAATATAATTACTTAGAAAATGTAATTTTTTCCTTTAATCAACTTCTACCATAATATAATCTATTTCTCAATGAGTATTTGTGATGAATTTTACGGGCCTGAAGAACTCAAATCAACTTTTAACATATAAAAACAATATATCAATATATTCTTACTATCTTTGGGCATTAAACAAAAACAAAAATGGCTATAACAAGTCAAGATAATTCCCAAAATGAATTAACCTTGAAATAATACATTTACTTCCAAAATTTCTAGAATAATGAAAAAGGATCTACTTAGATAATTTAAAAAATAACCCTAAATCATGAATAACCTCAATAAACTCAACATTAAAAAATGGTTTAACCTCAAATTTGATCTCACACCTTTTAGTTTACATCTCCAAAAATTTAATTACATTCTCCCCAAATAATCATTTGTTAAGCCTTAGGGTTTCTTATTTCTCATCCCAATGAAAAATCTCCCAAAATCTCATTAATAATTGTGATAAATAACTATATAATCTTGTAATGTCTATAAATTATCATGAATAAAATGTAGATACTAACTTTAAAGGTAATACGTAACTTTACCATAAATATCTCTGAAAATATCACCTTGTCAGTGAATCAATTTTCAACCATCAAGATTATCTATATCCAACTGTATAATATACCATAATTGAATTATCATTAAATAATTTACTATCCCAAAGGTTTATTCATAACTCAATTTAGAATTATTCCTAAAACCCTATAAAATATTCAAATCACCTCAAAATACCATAACTTAAAACCTCAAAAGGGGTGTTTAAGACTTTTAACTTATGATCAAACTCAAACCTCAAAACCAATGATGGTATCCATAGATAATAAGTTAACCTCACATGAAAACATAAAAGATTCCAAATATTAACACAATACTTATTACTCAAATAAATTCACATACCATTAAATACATTCTATAAATCTAAAAATGAAATAAACTTCATCAAAGATGACCTAAATCACTTTATCATCAAATCACTTACCAATTTCAAGGCCACCAATACTATCCTATCAATTTAAATCATATATTTATCCTAAATAAACATTATAACTTTTATTAGTTATTTTTACTATTCAATATATGTATTTAAATACTTCAAGAAAACTACTATGTGGAAATCCTTATATGTTTTTTAATTCATATATATAAAATAAAATTGATATAATTATTGAATCCCAAATAAAAAACACTTCAATAATTTCACTTCAAAGATTGGAATAACATAAGTCCTTTCTTGTGTTATGAGTTAACCGTCAGATTAGTTAATTGTCTTAGATAATTAATATATTCCCCACACATAAGACATTGAACTATAAATAGAACCTTAGTATGGAATTAATTTTCCTCCATTAAAGTATTATTTTTTTTCATCAATTACTTTCCCTATGTCCTATATTTCCACATAGAAAACATATTCTCGTTCCATTAAGACATTATCTTGAGTGCTTCTTCCCACATTCACAACATGTAGGAATCCAAATATTTTTTCCTCTATGGTCTTCATGAAACTCCATCTTCATATTATTGGGTATTTTAAGAAACTCACCCAAGTATATGGTTTTATTCATATAAGAAGATATATTATTAGGTATAATTATAAGGTTTTGTATTGTAACCCCCATTTTATTTGGTTTCTCATTAACAAAATTATTCTATTATTTGTCAATGTTAACAAAAATTATCCTGGTTGTATCCATTGAATAAAAACAAAACATTTAATGTGAGAAACAATAGTCATAATAGGTAATATTTAAAAATAATTTATTGGATATATAAATTATGATACCTTATTATCTATATATTGAATCTTATGTTTAACCTATGTTATTCATGGATAATATCTATTCAAATCCTTTATATTGGTTTATAAAATAATGTGAATTATCCCAAGCATATCCATTGGGAGTGAAAAACCAGGTGTACAATAAGGGTATACTCATAGTGCATCATAATGATGATCGAGATATACACAAATAGCTCTTTTTGGTATTATTACCCTAAGATGAATTTTCTCCAAAAACCACTCCCACTTTAAGTATCCAAATAAATGTGTATTTTTAGGAAAACCAAATAATCCATTCCTTAATAAAACTTTATGATGCTATCTAATAATTTGAATTATATCCAAGATTTCCACTAATGTTCGCTAATACTAGTCCCAAAAGATTAACTAAACCCTACTTTGATATCAACTATAGAAACCCGAAGTTTTCATATATAAATATTTCATATTTTATATGAATATTCAATATATAACATTAAGATCCAAGTTAGAACCATAAAATTTTAGTGTATTTTGATACTAGATACATAAACATGTTTTTTATGAAATATATTTAACATATCCTAAAAATATCTTCCCATATAGTACTCTTATTAGACATACCATACTTAAAACATTTATTCACATCCTTAGGAAAAGAAACATAATAAAGGGAGAGCCTAGATTCCCAATAAGAGTAAACAAAGGATATACCAATGATCACTTAATAATAACATGAGCATATGTCTATGTGAACTTGAGGTTAACCTTTAGAGATTATACCTAGCATGTCATATATTATAATCATGAGTCCTAGAATAAATATTGTTAGTTCATAGTAAATCTATCATAAAGGAATCAATGAACATGATCCATGATGGCATAAAATTGGGACAAGACATATATTTTTGGCATACACATATTCTTATAACTTTTTGAACATTTATAAATAGAAACATGTTAACTCATTAAGGTAAGGACATGAAATTATTCCCTCACATAAACTTATGGAAATGAAACTAGGTCCACACATAATATTATGGACATAAAAGCCATATCCATTATTAAACTTATAGATAGGAAAACTAGGACCACACATAATCTTATAGACATGAAATCTAGGTACACACATAAAATTATGCCATTGAAATCTTGGACCACACATTAAATTTTGAACATTAAATCAATTTCAAATGTAACATATCTAGATCATGAGTTATCAATCCATATCCAATAAATTGGAGGGATTTAATGGACCCAATGGTTATATAATCATAATTTATACATATAAATTTCATAATATCATAAATCATAAAATTACAACATAACCCATGGAATGAAAATGGGTTTTGAAAAAATATCATCATCATAATCATATACCACCCAGATAAATAATTAGGATGGTTTCATTGGATCATATACCTAGTAAATAATAATAAATATCAAAGTATGTTATCATAGATGAAAATTTTCCTTAAAATATTACTAAAAAATTTCTTGAAAAAAATATCATTTTCACTTTGAAATATACTTTTTAAAAGATAAGAAACTTCCCAAATATTAAGAAAAACATTTTTTTGAAAATAAAATTGGAAAATTGTAATTAAATCATCAAATAATTGATCATTCATGATGTTGGGAAGTTCTGTTCATACCAAATATGTTAAAATAAAACATTCCTTTCACACTTTTATAGAAAAACTCAAAACATACATCATTCAGAAAACAACAAGAATATTCCTTTTAAAGCATTTTAAAAAAATCAAAACATGGGTAAAAATGACTTCAAAAAGTCATAGTATAATAATAAAGAAATTTTTTAAATATTTTTTTTGAAATCATGGATGTGAAGGAAAAGGTTTTTTCAACCAAAGATAGAAATAAAATCAATTTTCCTTAAAAAAAGTTTTTTCAGTATTTTTAGAACAAAAGGTGTGGGAAAATGAAATAAAAATATTATTTTCAATAAATAATGAAAGGGGAATAAAATTAATGAGTTCATTGAAATTTATGTCCTAATATTATATCATTGGAAACTTAATCATAAAAAATCTGTATAAATAATGAGATTGTGACATAAAACCCTTACTACTTTGGTAACATTTGAAACATAAGTCCCTTGAAATAAATAACCTCATACGGATAAAATATATTATATAAATTTCATAATAGGAATCATAAAATAAATTCATGGGTAGTATATACACCACATAAAATAAACAAGTGGTGAATATGACATGTGTCTCACAAGGATAAAAGTGAGATGAACATCTCTTTCCTCGAGTTCCACTTTATTTGGAAGTGATATATTATCCTAAATAATAATTTTTTGTTTATTATAATTCTATAATAGAATCATATACATAATTATAATATCATATATGATACCTTTATAACATTTAGTCACCCATTTATTAATAATTCCTTATAAAAAATGTTGTTTTTTGGTGTTAACTGCTTCATTTTTTCATAAGAATTTAGTCTTTATAGTTATAGTATTTGTACTTTTATAATGATTACATAATATATATAATATTAATAATTATATAATATATATATATATATATATTAATCTATGAAAGTTAGATATATAAAAATGAATTACACTGTTAATGGAGATGATATGTTGTACGTACACATGAGTGTTGTTATTACTATTCGATTGATGGAATGAAAGTAAGGTAAATAATAATTAGCATTTAAAAAATATTAATTATATCATATATATTCATTAAATATATCATTATTACTATCGAAGTAAAAAAATTGAAAAATGAATCACATCACTTCGTGGAGGTGGTAGCCTACATGTACGCACAAACGACATTGTTGTTTTCCAATGGATCGGAAGGTAAAAATGTAGATATGATATTATAATAATGGAATAATAATTATTTCATAAACATAATATATAAAAATTGAACCCATTATAATACTCATCAATAAAATATGGTGATGAGAAATGAATAGTATCTTTATGTGGAGACGGTAAGTCGTACGTACTTTGGAACGATACTTTCACTTCCCATTTGATGGGAAAGAGGGTGAATAATGATAGTTTAGTAATCATAATAACATTTTAGTATATTTAGGATAATTAATTTATTTTTTTATGATAAAAATCATAGTTTTATTGGAGGTAAAATAAGAAGTGAAAAAAAGGTGATCAATTGAGGTGATTGCCTCTTCTTTGAAAGAACTCCTTTAGATCTCCTCTTAATGATCCTGGGGTAGGTATTTAGGGGAGAGAATAATACATATAATGTGTATAAGGATTATTTTATGGGATTTCTCTAGGTTTTGGTCGAGATATATGGATAAAAAGGTGTGAATAATTATGGGGATGAGGTTCTTTTTTATAATTGAGGTGAGGGGCACTTTTGTTATTTCTTAAATTATTAAATTATAATAAAGTAATTCTCAAGAAAAATACCTCAAAGCGTACATATATTAAAATATAAGTTTTTATTTGGTTTTAATCCCATAAAAATAGTATTGGGATATGTTTAAGTTGTTTTTAAACATTATGTTTTGGTTTAACACCTTAATTAACCCATTTTAACCTTAACCACGATAATGACTTGTTCACTCTTAAAGGATTATAATTTTACTTATAAGGTGATTATTTACTCATAAATGGATATTATATGAAACTTTTGAACATATATAATCAAAATTTTACTAATTATATATTTTTATAATTTTTAAATAATTTAATAAAATTTTATTTCCATAAAATACCATTAATGTCAATTTTGTACTATTCATTTAATTTGACTTTAAGGACACCAAGAAAAATATTAAATTAGAATATGATCCTTTTAAGTATCCCTAATATGTTATATTTATCTAAAAAAATCATGTAAAACTATCAATCACTCAAATTATTTTACTTTTAATATTTTTAAAATCATTTCTTTTATTTCTCTATAAATTGGATAAAGTTTGTATTAGCTTTGCGCAAAATTTAAGGTAATTATTTCATAAATAAAAATTATAAATAAATTTCCATTAAGAATATAATTTATTTATTCACAAAATTACCCTTAATATTCATTCACCACTTGATCTTTCCCTATTTGAATGCAGAATAGTTATTTAAAACTAAGAGAGTGTCTTTTTGTAACTTTCATTGATTTAAATATTATATTAATGCTTTTCATGGAAAGATGTCCATTAAACAAATAAATTTCGAGTATAATGTGATTATTTTAGAATTAAATTCATTAAATAATATTTAGGATGAGAAATTATGACCATATCACTTAGTTATAACCTAGATTAACCTGATTTACCATTTACTAAGATGACAAATTTTACCCTGGTTACTATTCATGTTGACAAAAAATCAAATCTTCCTTTTTTAAAAATTTGAATATATTTATTATAAATATGTAATACATTTTTTTAGATTCAATTTAAATAGTTTTTATAAATTAATTTAATATTAAAACATAAAACACAATAAAAAATAGTTTTTCATAAAAATGCTTTTTTAAGCATAAATACGGTTTTATACCAAATTCAAGAAAAAATTTAGTCCCAAAGAATATAATTGGATTATGTATAATAAAAAGAAAAAAAATTAAATTTGAAAACTAATTCAAAATAAATTTTTACTTTTTATATAGTTTAAAATAAAATACAATTTTCAATAAAAATAAATATTTTTTGCTATTCATTAAAAATTCAAACATTTTAGAAAATAACAAAATATAAACATTATCTAATTTTGATATGAAAATTTCAAAAATAATATGATTTTTATAAAATAAAATTTCTGAATGTTTCAAAAATTAATTACAATATTTTTCCATAAAAGTAATAACAACCATTTTTGAAGAAAACATATTTTTAAAAAATAAAATGACTTTATTAAAAATTGTGTAATTATTTAATAAGTATTTATAAATACATTTATATTGAGTTGGACCTTCACACACACACACACGCACACACACACACACATATATATATATATATATATATTTCATTATGTTTTTAATCCTATTCATGCCTACCAATTTTATCATCTAGGTTATGATATTCATATTTAAAGAATATTATTTCATGCTTCGTTTAGACTCAGTGTTGCATGTAATGAAAGATATAAAAGAAAAAAAATATTTAACAAAATATCAGGGTGTTACAAATACCTATCCCATATGGTCCTTTGAATCTCACACTTATTTAGCACCTGAATCCTAAAATATTTCTTAAATTATTCTACAGTTTTAGAAGGAAAAAATAGAGTCATTATCATGACTTTTATAGACACACTAGGGTATTCGTTTTTTTATCATAGAAGTGAGGCTTGTTCTTATTTTTTCTAATATAAAAATATATAGAAAACTTTAGTGGAATTTATATTAATACCTCAATAATTGAAGATTTACATGAGTTTTAAAATGAATACTTTGAATCTCTATGCTCACAACATGGATATAATAACAACTTTTCTACTCTTACAAACCTACAATAGAATGGGGTAATTGAAATAATAAATAAAAATCTTTAGAACCATGCTTAATGAGTATAACCTACCCATTTACTTTTGGGTAGAGGCTTTCAATAAAACATTATATCTTATAAATATAATTATTATTGGACATATTTTGAATGAAAAACCCAATTGAGTTCTGGAATAGGCGAAAACCAAAAGTTAATCACTTTAGAATTTTTAGCTGCAAGGTCTTTATACTCAATAAAAATGTGAATGTAGATAAGTTTTCAACCAAAAGTGATGAAGAAATATTTATTGGTTATTCAACATTTGTAAAATCATGGTGGGTATTTAATAAAATAACCAATATTTTAGAAGAATCAATACATGTTAAATTCGAGGAAATAAATTCACATGAACCTAAGACACCTTTAGAAATACTTGAGGAAGATCTTTACAATTTAAATATCAATGCAAAGCCTAGTGATAATTCTTTGAAATATTCTGTAGAAAAATCAACCATTTCTAAAGAACTATTTGAACTGAACCTATAGAACAAAATGAAGTATAAAATACTTCTATATATATATATCTATTAATACTCATATAAACTATACCTTATATGCCATAGTTGGGGATATAGAGAGAGGAATAAAGAATATAGATTATCTTTGAAATCAGGTTCAAAATAAAATCTTCTTATCATAGCTTGAACATTAGAAAACCAGTGAGGAAATAAATGACAAATTCTAGGAAATGTAAATATATGAATAATTGAATCAGTTTGAGAGTAATAAATTTTGGGAACTAGTAGAAATAACTAAGGTCTTTTTAACCATTGGAACTAAGTGAGTGTTTAGAAATACGGTAGATGGGTCATGGACTATAATTAGAAAAAAAATATAGATTGGTTGCTCAAGGGCTAACTGAGAATTATATTTTTTATTAGTAAACACATTTAAGGAAAAGTGAGAAACTGCAAAGGTTTAATGAGGATGACAAACATTATAAAAGATCAAAAAATTATTGAAATAAGCCTATTAGATAATTACACCCTAAAGAGTCTCCTGGAGATAGAGTGCACCTGTGTATCTGGATCGTCAATAATGAAGCCTTAAAAGCGATCTTCCAACTTATACTAAGTTTGAGTGTACTCCTCTTTACTTATCTTCCCTTCATTAAAAACCCTTATCAGTATCAGGTCGATCCATGAAGTCAACTCACTATTGAAATCCACTCAAAGAATCCTATCCATCATCTTGTTTGCCTCTTCTTATATAGAATTGAGATAAACTCCTCCAACATTTCTTCTTTATAATTCATAAACAATCCCAAGGATTTCCTACTAACTACTTTGTCCACACTTGTTTTGTTCACTGACCTCACCAGAATCGATCATCACTTCTTCAGGGTTCCTCTGCATAGTAACAATGGATGAATTCATGAATTACAACTCCTTTTATTTTTTTTCCTGGCCTAGTATCCATTGTCTTGGGAAGGTATGAGTAATGCTTGAACCCTTTATTTTTCTTCCCTATTGTCAAGATGCAACCTCCTGAGTCCTGGTCAGATTTTTGTCCCTTTTTCTTCCATACATTGTATAGGATTTTACAATGATTACCTCTCATATTTTCATATGAAAAATAGTCAAGGAGATCCTCATCAGTCACTATCCCACTATTATTTTAACTTCAATGGAATTCTCTTGATCTTGAGCCAAGCTCTTCATACCAACAAAATGGTCACATATTTGGATGGTCTCTTAATTCTATCATTGTCCTGTGACCCAATGTGCCACCTTCTCAGTGTGGATATCTTACATTGGGATATTATTAGTCACATTACATCATCCACCCTCAAATGACTTCAATATCATCTCCTTAGTATCCTAAATTTTTATTGGATCACCTGAGATCCCTTCTTGAACCAGCACTAGACAAGAATCAACATTATGTTGTCCCTCCAACGCCGTTGGAGTACCCTGTTTGGTGGAAATATTGAAATCTATAGGAATTTCCTACATTGTTTCCTTATCAATATATTTATGTCCTTTATCACTGGTACCACTCCTAGGATACACCACCACAACATAATAGGCACCCATGGCCTTGGAATCTTCCTCAGTTTAAGGCTTTGAGACTGCATTTAGCCCATTTCCACTTTGAGGAACTTCAAGCAATGTATGATACACAACTACAGTATCCTTATCCTCCTATGAAAAAATATACTCCAAAATAATTTCTATAGACTTTTTCGGATCATCCAAATCATTTCTCAAATGATAGAATATGTTGGTCATAAAGGGATTTCCACCCCTCAATTCACTTAGCATTGGATTTGCTGCATTTTCCTCACTCACTTTCCCCTAGTTACTGGAAATAGGATCCTCTTCTATGTATAAATATTTATCATGCTTTATAGACCCATGATTTTAGGTCACCAAAAAATACACCATCTATTTACAAGAAGAATAAAAGTCGACTGAGGATTCATAAACCACATGTTTCTTCCAATGGAATTATTATTCTACTGTGATCCAAATGAAATCAGGAGGCGATATTAAGGAATCAACTTCCACACATACTCTATGATTAACTAGATAAAAATTAGCTTTAGTAAAACTATCATAGTACATGTACCTTCCTATAACATTCCTAAGAATCCTAACAATTGAATGGTTTTGGAACTGAAGGGGAAGGCATTGGAAACTCACCCAAATTGCCACCGAAGGGGGGTCTCATTTCATGTGGAAGTTTTAGGTCCAATAGAAGAGGTAGAAATGGGACCTGTTACAACTGTGAAGAGTTATAGACAATGATTTGATAAAATTTTCCTCTAAAAAGAGACGGGTCATTATATTCTTGTTTTCGACAAAACCTATAGTAGCCCTTTCTTATAAATCCCAGGTGCCAAAAACAAACCTATCAAAGGTGTACACTAAAGGCCTTCTCTGAGTGAATTGAGAAACCAAGGTCTGATTGTGGAGATTCAAAGGTCCATTTATCTCTACTATTGAAATTGAAAGATTAGGGCTTCCACTATACAGATCTGGTTCCTTATGACCGATGGACTATTGTGGGAAATGGGGAAGCAAATCGGGGTTGGAAAATGGGGGAAAAGAGGACTCCCCTCCCTTGAAGGATGATGAAGATACCTCCTCCAACAGAGAGGTAGGGACCGACATGGTTTTCAGCACCATAAAGGAGTGGGATAAGACATCACCACTCCCCTCAAAGTTCCCCCCTTCAAAAAGAAGGTATTTAATATGAGGAAACCTTTTCACCAGTATCTGGACTTAAATATATCAGAATGTTTTTTTATGTAGAACATTTGAATTTAAAATTATATCAAATTAATTTCAATAGTGAAATAATAAATGGTTATATAATTGAGGTTGTTTTTATAGAATAACCCCCCAAATTTAAAAACCCTCATTTTTCAAATCATATATTTAAGTTTAAAAAATATTTGTATGGATTAAAATAGGCTCCTAGTGATTGGAATGATAGGATCAAAACTTTTCTAATTTCAAACACTTTTAATAAAGTTTTACTGAACCAATATTATTTATTAAAAATAATTTAAAAGGATTATTTATATGTACAAATATATATTTATGATATTATTTTTGGATCATCCAAAAACTCCTTGTGTATTGAATTTTACAAAATGATGAAAAATGAGTTTGGAATGAGTTTAATGAGGGAGTTAAAATAATTTATTGGGTTTAAAATTTTTCAAAACAAACAAGGAATTGTTTTAAATAAAAGAAAATATACAAAGGATCTGTTAAAAAAAATTCTTGGATAACACCAAAAGTAGTGATACTCCCAAAAGTACAAGTTGTAAACTGGATCTTTATGAAATTGGAAAACCTGTCAATCAAACTGGTTATATATATATAATTGGAATTTTATTATAATTAATGAATAGATTATTTGATATTATGTTTAGTGTGTACATGTGTGAAAAGTTTCATGAAAATTCTAAAGAATTTCATTTAAATATTGTTAAAATTATTTCCAAATACCTCAAGAATACAATCAAATTAGGATTTTTTATCAAAAAGGAAATGAATTTAAATTAGTTAGTTATTGAGATGCTAATCTTGGTGGTTGTAATTTATATAGAAATAGAACCTTTGAAAATTTTATCTATTATGAAAGTCCTCAATTTCATAGTGTAGTAAGAAAAATAATACTATTATATTATCTACAACTGGTGTTGAGCACATAGGTTCATGTAGTTGTTGTGTAAATTTTTTTTGTTGAAACACACATTATTTGACTATGCATATTAATTTATACATGTACCTATAAATTGTGACAAAATAAGTCCAAATAACATTTCTAAAAATCTTTTATCACATTAAAATAAAAATTATATTTATACAAGAAATAATTTTTTGAGAGATCATTTTCAAAAGGGTGATATAATTCATGAATTTATTAGCACAAAACATTATCTTTATGGTATCTTTATAAAGCCTCTAAATTATGACTAAATGAGTTATATCAAACATGAATTAATCATGATTAATTTTGTTTATTTTTTAGAAATATTTTAATATTCTTTTTAATATTATTTTTAATAATTATTTATGATATATATATTCTTCTTTTATCGAGTATTATTTTAAGTTATTTCATTTTAAAATTTATCATATGAATTTAAAAATATATTAGATTATTATTATTTTTTACTACATGTTATTATTCAAGCAAATACTTAAATTATTGAAATGTAAAATCAGATTCAAATAGTCTCACTTCTTCTAACCTGAACCAAACCATCTTTTCAAACACATTTTCTCGAACATTTTCTTAGAATTCCTAGCTCTCGAGCCACGATTCTCAGTCTACTCAGTCGAGATGAAGAGATCTTTCTGAGAAGATGCTCCCAAATAATCCTATAAATCAATATATTATTAAATTAAGTAAATAAATATTTCAAATATTCATTTTTTTCAATAAGAAGTAGTATTTGAGATATAAGTCAATGTTGAGTATTTTAGAAGTACCCATTTGTTGCTGTAGAGAGTAGCTTTTCACTAGAGATGTAAAAGTTCATTTTAGATGAAAATTGTCTTTTCTATCCATGACTTGTAAAATAATTTTTTATAAATATGGTGTTCAATGTTGGTTATTATGAGTATCTGTTCAGAAAATTCATCCATTGTCAAGAGTGCGAGTTCACTTCAACATTATGGGTTAACTATCTTTGAGTACCACATATTGAAGAATATGAGGTCTACTAAAATTTTTACCCTACAAAACATCCTTATATAGAGATTGGGAATTCAATATATAAAATAACATATGAGAGAACCGATCAAAGACTAGTTTCAAATGAGCTAATTGATAAATGATGGTTGTTGTTGAAGTTCATTTATGACAATACATTCCCATGGAAGAGATACTGCAGCTCTATTAGGTATCAATTTTTTTATTTATATACTTGATGTTATATAGAATTTAGATAGGTTTTCCTATTTTCTTTATGAGACATATAGAGGATTTAACGAAACCATCCTCTTAATTCAATAAACATCCATATTAGAAGTTTATTTCTATTTTTCTAGATTAGAAAATATTTTTCTCTATGGGAATTTAAAGGAATGTATTTATGAGTGATTTATATATAAATTAGACCACCTATAATAGGATAGATATCATTTGTAACCATTGGAAAAGAATATGGGTTTTTATGAGGGGAGACTCTATAAAATATTCAATCTATTCTCATATCCCTCTATGACAAGAGATATATTTTACCTTAGTTTGGAAATAAATGAAATTTTTGATGTAGATTAATCCTCTAATGATGATGAATCTTAAGTTGTGGATATTTATAAGGAATCTAGATTATATTTTGAAGATATATTTGGAAGGACTCCTATTCATAAAGTTCCAATTGCATAAGAACCAGTGAGATTATAAGTACCTTCTTCTCATAATTCTTAATAGTCTTCCAGAGTTCCGTTTGAATATGACAAAGATACAAAAGTACATTTTATGTTTGAATATATAAGATAAGTTGTACCTTATAAGGGGGTGAGAGTTCCTAGATCTATTTTTATTGGACTACCTATAAAATATTTAGAAAGTGATAAGTATATAGATCCAATAGTGTAAATTCATATTATTTTTGTGATAGGGGTAGATCCCATCTTTGATTCCTCACATTACAATAAAAAATCCCATCCAGATAACCCTTACATTGAAATGTGTATGTCTACCTTTAGTAAAGTTATTATAAATAAGGATGAAAAGGATAATAAAGAAGATAAGAAATCTAATGAGGTTGATAAGAAGTGTGATTAGGGTGATGAGTATGAAATAATAATGATGATGATGTTAATCCTCCAAAGCTAGATGAACCTATTCTTGGTGTCATTCAACTGTTAGAAGAATAAATTGAAACAAATATTTTTACTTATATTCTAGAGTGATCTGTAATTTATGACTCTTCTGAAGATATTTTAAAGATTTTGGAAACTCTACCTTCACTAAAAGAAGTTTTTGAACATATTTTTCATAAAGACCCTATTTATGAATCTTCTCCCAAGATCGAAGTTGTGGCCATGTAATATTTTAAATAAGAATTGAAGGAATATCTAAAACAATTTGAGAGACCTCCTAGAATATTATCTGTTAAATAATAATCCTAGAGAAATAATCTTGGGTTAAGTGACTATTCTTTTTATTAAAATAAATATTTCCTTTATAAAGTTGATTATATTAAAGCACAAGATACTCCACCCGAAGAAAATAGAACTTCCTCTACTCTTCTTCTCTATGAAAACCTCTATATACTTCATAAAATTCAATAATGGACTTTTAGAAGTATTAAAAAGAATTATTTTTGAGTATCATTTGGGTTAATACTTGTGATAGATATAATCATATTTCATACACTATTGATAGTGTTTTTACACACATCCATCCTAAAATGATTCAAAAAATAGAACATATCCACTAAGAAATTTAATCTTTTATAATATAAATGTAAATTTTTAAAAGACACATTCCACCCCTACAAGAAGATTTATCATATGTGTTTTATACCATGGATTCAAGGTATATTTCAATGATGACACTCCATCTAGACCTTCAACTTCTATATCAGCACATCATTCTACTTTAGTTTCTACTAATGAGGATTTGATTTTGAGACTAATTCAGGAAGAGATTCATATTATCTTAGATTTCAAAAAACATGTTAGAAACCAAGTGTTAATGGATATTAGTACTGATGGAGGAAAGCATCACGATTTGATTAAAGATGAATCCCTTATGCTCATTGAAGATAAAGGTGAAATCAAGTGTTCCATAAAGTATTGTATTAGAAGGATTTACTCGTAGTCTGATCTAAATACCCAATTCCTATCATTAAATAGATATTTGAAGATTCAACCTATGACAACTGAATTCAAAGAAATTATAGATAAGTTATTGGTGATGATTTCTTTACTAAATTAGTTTATGTTTGAGAAAGATGATTTCCTTTGATTTATGGAACATAGGATGATATATGTGGATGATATCACAAGACATTCAGAGCCTTATATGTATATTTACATTTCCCCTATGATAGTACATCCTTATATTAATTTACCTTGGACCTTTAACCCTTTTCCCCAAGCCTCAGATATAATTTTATTTACCACCTCTTTATCTATTTCTTCATCTACCTCACCTATGCCTCCTACAAGACCTTTTTGTCTCACTCTTTCTCAATCCTTTGGCCACATCATTCCAGTTTCAAAGGGTATATCAATTCTTGGAGATAATTCCATTCCTTGGCCTCCTCCCATTCCTAATCCCATTAATGGAAATGGAAAGGAACAATCTACCAATCTAGAGCCTAAGGATTCAGATTTTAATTAAACTTTGATAGGGATTCTAAACACTTTTATAGAATTTAATGATAATATCTCTTTATTCATTTGTTACTTTCTTTTTATTCAATATGATTTATTTTTTATTTATTACATCTTCAAACATTTAACCCTTTATAAATTATTTTTGATAATTAATAAAAGAGATTAAAAGGAATAACCAAATATATACTATATTATTCCATGTATATGCAATATATTATTGAGAAATTGACATTGATTAATCATTATTTCTAATTTCTTTCTATTGAAAATTAGAATCTTTAATTTCTCATATTTAATTCTCTGAATAATAATTTATGCCATGATTTTGACCATAAAAAAAGGAGAGATAGTTAAATTAGTCCAGACATTATTTATTTTAATAATAAAAAATCATGTTTATATTATTTCTAATCCATTTTATGTTTTATAAAAGTAAATTCATTTTCTATAAAACAATAGAAATTTCACTAAGCCTAAAATTGACCTCACTTTACATGAAATCGACCACACAACATATGTGATTGACTAAACGACCACCTGATCAACTATTACGAATTTATGCCAAATAATCAAGTGAATCTAATATATAACCAAGAAACTTTATGAAAAATGAAGCTACCATAAAGAACTTGAATGATCGTAGAGATTAAAGTTTTTTTGAAGGCGTATATTGACCACATGACTAACAGATTGACCACACATTGATATATTATTTGACACAAGATCAAATGAAGTGAATGTGATCAATAGTCATAGAATTTCAAAATTATTTAATCAACCTCAAGTGCAAGGTGATCGATTGCAAGTGCAAGGCGATTGAATGCAAGTACAAGGTGATCAACCATAAGAACAACATGATCAACCCTAAATAAAAACAATAAACCTTACAAAATATCAAAGAATCCAAAAAGTATGGAAGTGACCATGGATTATTATGTGTAAAATTTAAATCTACAGTATCTGAAGGTAAGTATTATATTATTAAATATATTAATCCAATCACTTTTCAGTGCAAAATTAAATGTTGGTCAAAAGCATTTAATGAGCCTGAATTTCCTTCCAATGAATGAGAACTATAAATGATAATATTTCAATGGATATTTATAGAGAGTGCCATAATTTTTGAAATTATGACTGAATGAATATAAATGAGAACAATGAAAATGGGAGAAAAACATGCATGCATGACATAGACACGTTGAAGTTTTTCCTGAATGGAATTGATGAACATATACTTTGTTTTGAATATCTACGATAACATGTTCTCACCAAAACATCAATGATGCATTTGAGAATACCTTAATATGTCCACCCATTAATTACAAATAAAAATATGACTATTATAATAGAGGAAATACCAAAATAATAACAAAACAACTTACTACGTTACACCAAATATTTTCTTTCTCTTACTCAATTTTTATTATTTTTGACCTTTTTTGTTGTATACTATTTATATTTTATAACCAGCTCACTTACTAAACTAGAGAGTGAAATACACACATTCTCTATCATTTTTTTATTTGTATTCCCATGAAGAACTATGGATGAGGGTATGTAGACTAGACTGTGTGTGTTCAATTATTATTTATTAATTTCTCCAATGTAGAACTATGGAATAGGCTTTGAGAATCTTGGAAGACAATTTGTGTTATTGTGTAAAACTAGATCTTTGTTTTGGATCAATTTATTTTATAATAAACTATTTGGTAGCAGGTGATTTCTAAGTGGAGGTGATTAGGTCTTGGCTTAGGACTGAATCCATTGTTTATTTCTTCTATGATTTTATTTATTTTGTTTTAATATTTTT
Source organism: Viscum album (assembly GCA_963277665.1). Classification (NCBI taxonomy): domain Eukaryota; kingdom Viridiplantae; phylum Streptophyta; class Magnoliopsida; order Santalales; family Viscaceae; genus Viscum; species Viscum album. The sequence goes on along the minus strand of OY728119.1, from coordinate 684,791,935 downwards.
TTCAAAATGCATTTGTATCTATTTTCGAAACAATATAAAAAACATTAATTTAATAGTTAGCTTTAATTTAAGTTTTGTATAAAGTGTTTGATTTAAGTAAAACAATTTCAAAAGTTAAAAGAGTTCTAAATTTTTTTTAACTGAGTTGTAATCGAACTTTTGAGAATGTTTTTGAAAATATTAAATTATAAAACTCTACTATTTCATTCAATTAGGTGTATTTTATAAATTGGTGGATTTTGTTTTTAAATCATTTTTAAATAGAAATTTTAATTAGAATATCAATTCACCCTTATCGAGTTTTCCAATGGGATAAAAAACATTTAAAATTGCATATAATATCTATTGTAATTGTTTTAGAGTTACCTCTTAACACAATAGGTAAAAAACATATTTACCAATGACATGGAACCCATTAAGCAAGAGTGAAAAGTTGAATTTTTTAAATGCATGTATGGTATTAAAGCACCTAGTGGATAGTCTTCAAATGTGAAAAATTTGGCATCATTTAAGAATTTATAGTGAATAGGAATGAAATATCATGAATTTCAAATATTAATGAAATAAATACTATTGGTTACACTAACTAGCATATTGATGATGCCTATCATAAATTCAATCATCAAGTTATGCTAGTTTTTCAATTCCATTTTTATTAAATTCGTAGATATAAATTTGTTAGATGTATTGGAGAACAAATCTTTCCTCATAGTCTGTAAACTATAAATATATTTGAAAATATCATTTTTTTATATAATGGTTCATCTGATGATTGATTTAATGCAAGAGATAAGGATATATGGGTATGTATATTTAAATTAGATATATCATTTTGAATGATATGTGAAAATTATTAAGGGATATATTAAAAAATATGCATCAACCAGAGGCCTTTATTGTTCAAAAATATATATCATAGGAGGATACTAAGTTCTATATTAATTACATACCTGAAGTGGAGCACATTGGTCTCCCTATATCTTAACATTTAGAAGTTGACAGTGGGCTTGTTTGAAACTAGGGTTTACATGAGAGAGAAACTATGGGATTTTTCAATAGTAAGAATATGATGATTTGGTTCAAATTAGAGGAGGACTTGATCAAGGCCTGGTCCAGTGCACCCCACAACTGCAACAGATCTCATTTCTTTTTTTTATGGTCTTTTTACTCGCACATGAAGTGTGACTACTCTTCAGTTCTGATTTGGGTATGCTTTCCTTAACTCCTTGTTCCATTTCAAAACCCTTCTATTTTGAGAATGCTATTGAATATAGTGGGTAGATTTATTTGTTTTAGTAGTATAAAGAGAGATCTATGTCACCCGGTTTATCCAAGGGTCTGTATGGAAGTGGATGCTTCGAGAATTCCATCTGCATTTTCCTAGATTATAGTGGGTGAGGAATTTCATTTCATACAGATTATGGTTTAAAAATCTTGTGTTGACTTTTATTCTACTTTTAAGAAACTGGGTCACCCGGTAGATTTCTGTAGGCATGGACCAAGGATCCCCGCTGCACTAGAGGGTCTGTTATTAGACAATAAAGTTCTAGAGCCAAGTGCAGAGGGTTCTTACTCTTCCCTTCTTAAGCTGGTTAAGCCGAGACCTCAGTATCCAAGAGTGGAAGATGTTTTTTCTTGATTGTTTCATGTTTTAGGTGTGTCCTAGCTGATAGAACCAATCTTAGGAGGTCTCTACTCAAGGTCTTCTCCCTCCTTTTCTGAGACTATTCTGGTAGGAGGGGGGGGGGGGGGGTTCAACCTTGGGTTTCTAGTCATCCATATGAACATGGAGGTGTAGATTCCCATGCTTCTATTAGGGTTATTAATGAGTAACAAGTCTCTAACACATATGAGGCAATGTCCCCGTGCCAATAGGTTCCTAGTCTAGGCATGACTGTAAATCCAAATCTATTACATAATCACTTCTCACCCCTGAATACAAAATGGAATGAAAATGAGGACCCCAAAGTGTGGATAAATTTCATTCCACGATGGAAATGAAAGCATGTTGGATGTTGACACTTCGAAGATGATGAGTCTATTGATTAAGATGGTGTCTCTCAGACTAGCTCAGACTATGAGCAGGGGGCTCTAGTTTGGCCTAGATCAAGGAAAGGGAAGAAAGGGAAACACTTGACAGGAAATCTCCCAATCCTCAAAGGGGGGGGGGGACTCAAGACCCTGAAAATACTACTCGAATATCCCAAAGAATATAGTAACCAGATCAGCAGGAAAGAAAAAGTGTAATTGCATAGAGTTCAACTCGGGGGATTCCTCTCTGAACATAAATGTGTAATTGTTCTCTGGTTGATTTAATTAGATACCTTTTGAGGGATGTAAGCTTCTGTGGGTGGAGTTGAGGTGTTGGAGAGTATTTTCCCTACCATAGATATTGAAGAGGGAATGCAGGTGTTTTCTGGACTAGAGGTTAAAATCATTAAAGATACACTGTCTAGGTTGGAAGATCCATAGCTAGGTGTGGATTTAGTGGCCAAGGAATATTCATGGGACCTTTTAATATATTCTGAGGAAGAAATGATGGAAACATTTCTGATCATTGATGCTTCTAAGGAGGATGTGGAGAGGATGAATGGGAGACCAATTCATGTGTATAAAAACACCGAACAAAGTGATTGGATTAACACACAACATCTAATTTTGACTAGAGGCTACAATGAGAAGAAGATAACAGGGAAGGACTTATTGTATGCATGGGATAAATTTGATTCTCATTTCAAAGTGAGTATCTGAGAAGAACCGAATAAAGAGGTAACATGTTTGTCTTGGAAATTTTTTAGAGATGTGATGTCTAATTTCTTTAAGTTGGTCCTTAATAATTTTGTTATCTACTTTAGTGTCTGATGTCTATTTTTCACTTGTAGGTTTCTCACTTTTTCGATAAAATTGTTTATAATAAAAATTTAACTTTATTATCTATTTATAGGACCATGTGTTAATATAATCAAATGATCAGATATTAACATAAATGATTACACATTTTATATAAAAAATTAGGATAACAAGAGTACCATTAAAAATTTTATAGTAGTGGTTGTTGATGAAGTAATGAATTTTTTGAGTGGAAAATATTAACACCCAATCTTTGCATTAAAAACATATTTTAGTGTTTTTAGGATATATGGAAAATTGGTTATAAAAGATTTTAAGTACTACTTGTCATGAACTATCCCAGGTCGACCCTGAACTGGTCACCCGAGTCGATCCGCGATAAGGTGCAAAGGGAATTCATGATCCTCATAGGCTTGAAACTAGTGTTGAGCATCAAAATGTGACAATTGGGAACATTTTTACACATAAAAAAAAAGACATATAACTGAATATAAACTGGAAAAACAAAAACAACAATAAAAGAGGAAATAAAAATAAACTAAGTAGAAAAAATACCTCAAGTGACCTCATGGGTCACCATGGAACAAAAAAAAAGACTCACTCCAAGAGTGATCCAAACTAGAACCTAAAATTTAAAAGTTAAAGTAGGAATGGTCACCGAGATGTTCAGTCTGAATGACAAGGATAAAAAATTCACCATTCCCTTACCTTTAAAAAGAAACCCTATTATGATAGTGTGAAAATAAGACATAATAAAGTAATGTTTTTTATTCTTTTTAAATTCAAATAACAAGTTTACATTTTTAAGGAAAGCATTTCTATTCCACTATATTTTCACAATAGACTCCAAGCATGCATTAACATTTATAAATGAGATGAAAGCAGTTTATATTGAAATGTGGGTTTTCCCAAATGAGACAACAAGTGTGGAATAACTGAAATGAAAATCAGATCACAAGCTCCATGGAAAATCACTAAATAGCCAGTGTTAGTTGGGAACCTAGGATCCTATAACTTAGTGAAATGTGGTATAGAAACAACAACCAACTACGTTCTTGTGCATGAACCACTAGTAGGGAACACACCCATATCCTAGTGGTCTCCAATCATCATTATTTTTAGTTAGTGTTGTAGTCATCAATCCTGCTAGATAAAACTGGGATGAACCACTTCCGAATCATCTAGCATAATAGTCCTAGTATACCCACCTAGGTACCCAAGGTTACCCATGTGTTCTATTTAAAATGTTGGTGTGGTTTTATCAAGAAATAATTAATGAACATAACACATTATTTATCCAAAACCAATTCAACCTCTAACCACTGTTCATCCTCATTAAGTGCATTCCCCCTCTTTACATCACACAATGAATAAGCCTCAAAACTAGGCACATATCAAAAATCACATGTTAATACTTGCATCAGATTTCTCAAACTAGGGGGAATTTCTCAAGAGGGGTTTTCCCTTTTCACTAACCACTCTTAAAGTTCCAAACGGAGTTAATTATTTACAAGGAATACTTTTCATTTTATAACACATAATCATGATCACTTTTAAGTTTCAAAAATAATTTAAAATCTAAATTGAACAACCAATGTTCTACACATTTAAAAATAGGCTTGAACCCATTCTTACAATGATGTAACTCTTTCAAGAAAGTCAAACCACCATTTGAGAATGGGTTCACACAAAAACCCTTCCTTAGACATCACATTGGGTTTTTTTTAAAAAGAAAACATGTCATTACAATTTTATTAAGAAACCATCCAAAAGGGAAAAATGTATTTGGAAATATCAATTACACATTTAAAACCAAATTCCACATCCAAAAATGACATAAGGTTCCAACCGGGACTTTACATTTTCCAACATAAAAATCCACTTTTCCAAGGGAATTTCCACTATCCATATTAAAAACACTCAACACCCTAAAAATGTTCCAAATGGGCCAAGTCACTGATAATACATTATACCAAAACTTTTAATTCTAATAAATGTACTTGACAGTGAAAAATCATCTAGAAAACTATTTTACACATTTATGTCACATTAAATTTAAAGACAACACTTAACCAATTTTAGACAAATCATATAGGTAAATAATAAACAAAATACAAGTGGAGAAAAGAATTATACCTAACACACACATATATATACACCGAAATGACATGAAAATATATATTTAAAATGTTCAGACAATCAAATACATCAAATTAAAAGCTTGGGCATAGGGAGACGACCTCAAAACATGCAGCTTTAAATGATGGAAACCCAGGACCGCTTCGCCTTCACAAATATACATTTTCATATATATATATATATATATATATATATATATATATAACCTTTGACTCAAGTACATATTCCCCATGCCATGAGGGATTATGTGCAAGAATTATACATATATATATACATGCTTACCCCTATATATACATATAAGTCTTTTCTACCGACGACTTGAACCCACACCACAATGACTAAAACACACTACAATAATGGAAGAGAGTCTAAAAAAATACCAAAGTCTCCAATTGAAACTAAATTGAATAAGGAAACAAGATAAACCTCACCCCAACCGGTGACTGATGAGTTGAAATAGACCAAATCCTCTTTTACTTTGGTAGTGGATGTCGAAAAGGGAAGGAGGGGACCCGAGAGATCCGTTGAAATCCCTAAAAGTAATGAAAACATCAAAAATTGGCCCCCACAAAACCCTAGGGTTCGGTTGAACCTATGATGGGTGATGGAGAGGATAAAATCAGTCCAAATATGGAGGAAGATAGAGTAGGAGGGAGTTTTTGACAAAAAAACCTCAAGAATTGGGGGGAAGCGTTGGGTGAAGTGGGAGCTGAGAGGGAGAGAGGTTCCCGGCTGGAGAGGCGAGGGAAGAGGGGCTTGCACAACGCACCTGGGAGAAGGAGGGGAGAAAGAAGGAGAAAAAAAGAGAAATAAAAAAATGAAAACCTTATAATAATAATAATAATAATAATAATAATCATTATTATAATATTATCCCAAAACGTTATGAATAAAAATAAAATACAACGCACTAGGTCAGTGTGCGACAATTTTCCCCACCATGAAACTTTCTTCCCCTAGAAAGTTCAAAAAGAATTGGTTGTTCAAAGCTTGAAATAAGGACACAACGATTCTAAAAAAAACCCATACCACTTGAGTATTGAACACTCACTTTGCACCCAAGACTTGAAACCTAGAGACCTAGAATACCAAGCGAAAGAACCAACGACATGAGAATCACATTTCCAAACACAACCACAAACTAGAACAAAACGACCCCTAACTTAGAAATCACTAAAGTTCTCTTGAGATCTCCAATGAACAGTTTCCATACAATCCATCATTTGGGAAAACCATCTGCATTGATCAGGGTTGGGCAGAGTAGAGGATAAGATTTTACCCGATAATAACACCTTGAGGACTAAGTTCTCTGTGAATTTGTCCCATGTTGTTATCCTCACCATATTAGGACTCCAACTGAATACTGACTTTACCAAATCAAAACAAATCAGAAAACTAATCAAGACCCCTGACACTGGTGTAACCGCTTAACTTCCCGAGTCGCACCTAACCATCTTGAGGGGAGACATTGGTGAGACCCATATTGGGTCTCCCCACAATATTAGAAACTAATTAGTATAATGAAACCCACATGTGAACTCTCAATCTAGTTTCAACAATGAAAATTGAATTTCCTATCATGAACCCATCGACACGAACCAACTCCCAACACAAGAAGGGGGTAACAAAAGGACCCTAAAATGAACACTAATTTATAACTCATCACTTCCTTAGGACACGAGAATCTCCAACAGATAACACCCAAAACCCAAAACTGTTAAAAGGAAGACTAATCACTCAAGAGTTTATATCCTTAGACACATCAACAACAACTTAGGGAAAGAGGCCACCGGGACCTTCAAATAAAAATTCCCAAAAAAAAAACAACCACGGGAAAGTAAAATCCAATTGGAATCCTATTTTATGTCAGATGAAAAAGGTTGGATTAAAATTTTCCCCCACACCTATAGACTGCCCAAATGCATGAAAAGCTTCCCTCAGGGACCTATGCCTAGAGTCCTGATGTCTTGAAGCATTTTCTACACCGTAGTCAAGAACCGATGACCGTCAACTGAGTATCCATACTCCAACAACACTGCTTATAGAATTTTTCCATGGACACATCCTCAACATGCCTTCGTAGTATTATGTAATAGTGGCTTAGAGTGACAAACTGACCATATTAGAAGCAATGAAAATATGGTCCTTATATTGATAAATAGGGAGTGACGTGGTAGACACCACTGTAACAGGTTCCTCCAGTTTTCATTCCTCACTGGATAGAGAACCTTTCATGAGAATCTCAATAAAATAAAATTCCTTCTATCACAGTCCACTCATTGTGACTCATCTTGAAAAAAGAAAATGGTAAATACCCTTCACCAGTCTAAACAAGGCCCATTTAATAGAACTAGCACTGTTAATGCCCTCACAAAATCTAGAGTTCCCGAAGAGTTGAGTACACACGTAACTCCCTCAGGTTGCACCGAAACTATAATCAAACCTCAATCGCCATAGGGAAAATCAACATTATAAAAAGAGGTCTCTACCACAATTCTCCTATCAAAGTATAATAAAAACCATCAACCGAAAAAGATTCTTTAGAGTCCATTGGACATTTTTAGGTGGCATACTTTAAATAAGAAGCACAAAACCAACTTGAATCACATCATAAAAATAGCCTCCACATTTAACCATAAATCATTAACTCAAACTCAAGACATCATTTCAACCTCAAAACACTAGCTCAAAAACAAGAATCAAGACCATAGACTAATACATCACAAAACCAAACCATAACTAAATCAAATATCAACCAAAATAATACCAAAGCAACATCACCAACCAAGCCTAAACCCCTTTTCACAAATGGCCAATTTCAAAACCATCCCATTTCAAAACCATCTGAATTATAAAACCACCTTTTTAAAACCCACTTTAATTTTTAAATTTTCTTAAACAAAAATCATCCTAGTAAATGACTAATAAAAACATGATTTAAAAAAAACAATCCTTGAAAACCGAGCACCCACCATTATTATTCCATGAAACCACACATATATACGTTCTTGTGCCACTCGGGCACCCATCCATGCATACCAAAAACCATCCACATCCAATTACATTCATACATACATGTGGGAATCCATAGGAATACCAAATAAAAAAACTTCTCATTTATAAAACAAAAAATCCAACCCAAATTTTAAAGTCCAAACCAATTTTGAAGATATCCTTTACAATCCTAAAATGAAGAATCTCTAAATTTTTTGTTTCCATGAAACTCCCATTTTACATTCCAAAATAACTTCTAACCCACCCCCAAAACACTTTCCAAAACATTTTCAATTTATATTTTCATAAAACATTTCAATATCTCAAAAAAATTTCAAAAACACTTTGCATCCCTAAAACAAGTAATTACATTTTCAAACAAACCAAGATTTCCATTTTGGAAATCTAATTTTTAAAACACCGATCATCAATTTTACAACCCGAGAAAAACACCATAGAACCAAATAAAACTCACACCAAGAACATCCCAAAACAACCAATTCACTAAATTAATCAAGATTCCAAATTCTCAAATAAACAACTGCTACACACGATTTGGTCAAACGGTTTGGCAGACCACACACCATCCAGGTGAGCACATAAAAATTCATCAGAGGCAATTATATGTTCTTCACATAGATTTATAGTCTATAAAAAAAAACCATATACCCCTCCAAAATTAACACCAAATTTCAAGACCAACCAGAAACACTTGAACATGACTAAGGACATCAAAAACAACTAAGATCCAAGCACGTACTTTGAGGCAGGACCATACCAAACCACCCTAGACTTTCAAGTTTTATTTTAAAAATTTGGATATCAAGAATATACCTACAATTGACCAATTATATTCCAAAAATCCTAACACCAAACTATCAGACATCCCAAAGGACACAGACTGACCTGGATCTGATACCATTTTTTTTACAAATCAGTCTGGTTCGATCCTGAACTGGTCACCTGAGTCAATCTGCGACAAAGCATAAAGGGAAATATTAATCCCCATGGTCTATAAACAAGTGTCGGGCATCAAAATGAGACACTTGGTAATGGTTTTTCACATAAAAAAGATAGATAACAGAATATAAACTAAACAAAACAAAAACAACACTAGCATTAGAAACAAAATAAAATAAGTAGAAAAACATACCTCAAGTGACCTTGCGGGTCACCATGGAACACAAAACCACACTCACTCCAATTTAGTTCCAAACAAGAACCTGAAACTGAAAAGATAAAGTGGGTGTGAGCACCGAGATGATCAGAAGAAATTCCAAGTATAAATAAATCCCTATGCCATTACCTTTAAAAAGAAACCCAATTATGCTAGTTCGAAAATAAGACATAATAAAGAATCATTTTTCATTATTTTCAAATTCAAGTCACAAGTTTACATTTTTAAGTAAAGATTTTTTATTTCACTATATTTTAACAATAGAATCCAAGCATGCATTAAAATTTCTAAATAAGAAGAAATTAGTTTAGATTGAAATGTGTTTTTTCACAAATGAGATAATAAGTGTGGAACAACTAAATTGAAAATCGGATCACAAGCACCATATGAAATTCCTAAGTAGATAGTGTTAGTTGGGGACCTTGGATTCTCGTACCTCAGTGAAATGTGGTATATCAACCACAACCAACTGTGTTCTCATGTATGAGCCACTAGTAGGTAACACCCTCATAACATAGTGGTGTTTAATCATCATAATGTTTAGTTAGTGTTGTAGTCATCAATATTACTAGAAGAAACTAGGATGAACCACTTCTGAATCATCTAGAGTACTAGTCCTAGTCTTCCCACCTAGGTACCCGAGGTTACCCATGTGCTCTATTTAATATTGTAGTGAAGTTTTTTCAAGTGAACATAAATGAACATAACACTTTATTTATCCAAAACCCATTCAACCTCTCACCACCATTCTACCTCCTCAAGTGAACCCCCCTTTCACATCAAACAATTAATTAGCCTTAACACTAGGCACATATCCCAAATCACATGTTAACACTTGCATCACATTTCTCAAACTAGGGGGAATGCATCAAGAGGGGTTTTCATTTTTCACCAACCACTCTTAAAATGCCAAATGGGATTAATTATTTACAAGGAATAATTTTCATTTTAGAACACATAATCACAAGTACTTTTAAGTTTCCAAAATCATTTAAAAACTCAATTGAACAACCAATGTACTACACATTTAAAAATAGGCTTGAAACCATGCTTACAATGATGTAATTCATTCAAGAAAGTCAAACCACCATTTGAGCATGAGTTCACACCAAAGATCGTCCTTAGAAATCACATTGAAGATTTAAAAAAACAAAAATGTCATTAAACATTTATTTAAAAACCATCCAAAAGGGAAAAATGTATTTGGAAATATCCATTACATAATCAAAACCAAATTACACTTCTAAAAAATGACATAATGTAATGGCCCGGACCTCTCCGGTCCAATACTTTGTGAAAATATGGCGTTTGAGGTGTTCCAGGAGGTCAAGGTGACTTATCCTCAATAATTTTTCAAATTTCCAATTCCGTGAACAGTTCCATTAGTGAACAGTTCTATCGGTAACCTCTATCAGTAAACTCTATCGGTAACCTATAACGGTAGGTGAATAGTGTTCTATTGGTGAGGTTTATTGAACAACATTATATCAGTGAGGATTCAGTGAACAATGTTCTATTAGTGAGGTTCAGTAAAAACTGTTCTATTGGTGAGGTTTAGTGAACAATGTTCTATTGGTGAGGTTCAGTGAATAATGTTCTATTAGTGAGGTTTAGTGAACAATGTTCTATCTGTGAGGATTTAGTGAACATTGTTCTATTAGTGAGGATTTAGTGAACAATGTTCTATCAGTGAGGATTTAGTGAAAAGTGTTCTATCAGTGAGGATTTAGTGAACATTGTTTAATGAGTGAGGATTTAGTGAACATTGTTCTATCAGTGAGGATTTAGTGAACAGTGTTCTATTAGTGAGGATTTAGTGAACGGTTCTCTATTAGTGAGGATTTAGTGAACAATGTTCTATTAGTGAGGATTTAGTGAACAATGTTCTATCAGTGAGGATATAGTGAACATTGTTATATCAGTGAGGGTATAGTGAACAATGTTCTGTCAGTGAGGATTCAGTGAACAATGTTCTATCAGTGAGGATTTAGTGAACAATTTTCTATCAGTGAGGTTCAGTGAACAGTGTTTTATCAGTTAGGTTCGGTGAACAGTGTTCTATTAGTGAGGTTTTATGAACAGTTCTATCAGGGAGGTTCAGTGAACAGTGTTTCGAGAACAGTGAGGTCTATCGGTAACCTCTATTGGTAACCTCTAATGGTATGTGTGCAGTAATGGTAGGTGTATAGTAACGGTAGGTCTACAATGTTTCCAGACCAGTGAAGTTCATGAACAGTGTTTCCAGCTTCCTACAGTTTCACCCCTTTGATGTTTCCTTTGACGTAAAATACATTTAAATCCTTATTTTAAGGACTCTTAATGCCGATTCAAAGACCATAAATACTATATTAATTATTCCTATGGCTCTTGATGTTTTTACTTGGCCAAACCACGTTGGTTAATGTGATCTGCTTTTAATGGGAAATTAAGTGTATCTTAAACCGTCGCCCCATTAAATCTTCAAAAGGGACAAGAAATCATCCTCCCTTGTTCATCCTCTTTCTTCTCAGCTATTAGATGCTAGAACCTTTCAATCCTTCCCGTAGGAGTTACACAATAAAACTTTACTCCTTGGATTGGTCTCGCTCTATTTTGAGGCAACCAAGCTATATCGGCCAATCTTCGAAATAAGGTATGTTCTATAGTCATTCCTTTGGGGGTCATCTCCTCCTATTTCTCCTTTCCATGTTATAACCTGTAATATCCATGCTTATAATGTGGGTTTTCTTGGGGTTTTGTTGGTGCTATCGTCTCGTGGCATCCTCGGGTGGATGCAGTTGTCACGAGGGGAGGATCGTGACCCGTTGTGTGGATAAAGAATGTAAGGAACTATTTGAGGTAAGGGATTTGTTACTTCTCTTTATTTTATATGCAACTACATTGTTAACATATTTAATCCCACTAGATGACAATGGAATTGATATAATAAATATTTTAATAGGATAAATTAATTGATATTGATCATATGGAATTGCCTCTTGTTTTTCTAGATAGTGTGATATCTATGCTTTCTTTGCTTAGCTGTTTGTTCATGATGGAAATCGGTAAAGAACGTAAAATGGGTTTAATTTATAATTGTTGGATAAAGATAAAGAGGCATGAAAACGAATCTAGTTCTTATTGTAATTTTATGATAATCAAATTAGTGCAGTAATCATGTTAATTTATTTAAGATAAATTATTGGTTAGGTTTCCCAAATTTGGAACCAAGAAATAATAAAACGGTTAATCCAAGATGGATTAAAGAACTGTTGGTTGTTAAAAGATAATTTCTTGTAGGGTTCTGAGTTACCCTCTTGTTTGTTTAAGGGCCAAGAGCCTAATTGTGAAGTTGTTTGTTTTACTGCTGCTTGTGTTTTTATGTGATCCTGTATGGTGGTGGTAATATGTGGGGGGCATGGAGGCTTTTATTTGTGGAAGTAGATGAAGCCTAGAGTGGCGAGATGCATCGATTTATGCATGTGGGTGTCGCGGAGGACACCAAGGATGATGAAATGGGATGGATGTGATTGTTATATGCTTGATGATTTTTGTTTGGTTGTTTATCTGCTTTACTTTTCCCCACTTCTCAAGGCATCTGGTCTTAATTACCCTTCTTCCGAAAGAGATGATGACACACAGGGTATACCACTTGCTTTCCGTGTTTACATTCTCAAGGAAGGATGGGTATATGCTCTTGCTATAGCGGTAAAGACTCAACAGGTAGTACATCTACTCACCGTGTTGATCCCCTTGTGTTTAGTTGCATATAATGTTTTTCTAGAATACCGGGGAATGTGGGAAGGTAATTCTATAACGAATAATTGAATAAATGGTGTTAACCCATGTGAATGGATTTGCTGGAACAAAATGACAAGGTTGTAATTTTTGAGGAACAATTGACTTTGGGTGTGATACTAATGAAACTTAATGTAGAATTTTTCATGGTTAATTAATGTATAAAAAATTAATTAATGTCAAGTGGAACTGAAAAAAGGGAATGAAGTAATCTAATAAAGATCTTTAAATGGTTGTGTGCATATAGGATACCTAGTCTTAGAAGTAACAGCCCAGATTCTGAGAGACGTTAGTTTCAGTGTGTCTAAGACTAGGTTATTCCCATAGTGTGGTTGCGAGTTATAGTATATTATATACTTTTTGTGTTTCTATATGCTACTCCACCCTGTCAGTAATGGAAACTGACACCCCAGGGATTTTGAGCCCTAGGGGGGGGGGGTGTTTTCCCCAACATTCCAGTGGGAGGATGGATGGCTGACTAACCCCTTTGGCCCCGCTCTCTTCTCTTGGTAGTTACTTGTGCAGGTAGGCACATTGGTTAGTTTCCCCTATATATGTGTGTAGAGGGATGTAATGGCTTGTGCTTATTAATACACATATATTTTGGATATAGTTTTCTATGGACTACTATAGGTGTAACTTGTATAGAATGTGATGGATTGAGGATCCTTACTCGGTGAAAGGGCTGTAATGGATTGAGGTATAATACCCAATGTATGATACACGTTATGAGGGATGTGGTGGCTCCCAGAAATACCAGGTTACTTTGGTATGTGGATGTGGTGGTTTTGTTACATGAGGTGCATATTGTGGTGCTTCGCCCAGGTGTCTGCGAGCAAGCCTTTTAAGAGAGAGATGCTTAGGACGTGCGATGTTGGGGCAAAGAGGCAAGCCAGTGGGGAAGTAGTTGTGGGTTAACCTTGATATTATTTATTATATGATATATTCTTGTATGCGTTACTTGGTGAGCGTATCCATGGTGAGATTGGGAACTTAGTATACCTGTTTAGGTGATGAGTTAGTTTCACTTGTTGTTCACTGTGGTTTAGCATGATTTCTTTACTTTTGCACGAGAGGATATAGGGAGGATCCTACTGAGTATACTGTTATACTCTCCCTATGTATATATAAACTATTTTTTAGGTCACTTGGAGTAGGTTGGAGATTAGGCTGGTGTTTTCTAGCTTGTGGTTGCTGATGTTTTTACTTTCTTTTGTGTACTTGTAGTTTTTCCCCTTTCAGTTGTAGTACTTCTGCATGACATTTCATATGTGTTCTCGGATTTTCATTTATATTGCAGTATGAGTTGGAGTTTATTGGTGTCTATATTATATCTCTATTTTTCATGTGTTCTCTTAGAGGTTAATTCCTCCCATTTTGTGTATTACTATACCCTCAGTGCTAGTCGCCAACCCGGGGCCTACTGGAGGTGGGACTCGGAGGTCATTATCTCCCTTCTAACAATGTTGGCCCAGTAGGGGTACACTTTGTGGGGAGGGGGTCATGGCAGAGTGGTATCAGAGGAAGGTTGAGGGATAGGATGAAGTTTGGAGTTAGGCACAGGTGAGGTTGCATGGGTTGGTAGGGAAACAATGTCATTCATGTTTAGAAAGTGAGGTAAACACTAGAGACTGGCTAAGACATAGGCGTTTAGGGCCCCCTATGATATGATGTACGTACCTTTTTATTTAAAATGGATACTAAACAAGGTGAAACTAGTTTCAGGGTAGAAACCTAGGAAAGGATCATGCATCATTATTCTTTGTGCCTGTGTTTGAATGGGTAGACCTTGGGATAAGTTAACCTAAAATGAATAATATAAAACAATTAATTAATTAATGTTGAGTCTTCCATATTCCAGGTTTAGTAACTCTAACGGTTTTTATTTTATAGGTATGGCTCTAGGTCTACGTCTTCGTCAGGTTTTCATAGAAAATGTCCAGCTGGCTATTCCAGCAGATTGCCACATGGTAGAGGTTGTCGACGACGACACTTGGAGGAAGACACTCTGAGAGTTTCAGTGCCAGAGTCTGCAGAAGTATGAGGGCTCTGTTTTAGATGCAGTCATGAAATACTAGTTAGGGAGGTCGAGATCAGCTTTAGTTTGATTCGTGCTCGTAAGGAGCACTGGGTGTCCTTGGTTATGATGATGCTGCGTGGGGTAGCGAGGCAGTGGTGGTTCTTGTTCCTCGGGGATCATGAGGAGTCAGCGATCTCATGGGAGGATTTCCGAGACAGGTTTAGAGTCGATTTTCTTTCTTCGACTGTGAAGGAGTCTAGTCTCTATGATCTTCTTACCCTTTGACAGGGGAGATCCAGTTTTCTAGAGTTTGGAGTTTGTTTCAGGAACCTTTTACTATATGCTTCAGACCTGCTACCAGATGAGGAGGCTAGGGAGAGGCATTTCGAGGAGGCTTTGCATCCATAGATCTAGAGCCAGGTCAAACAATTTATGATGAAAACATATCTTGAGGTGCTGGTGAGGGAAGAGGTTGTCAAAAGGACTTTTGAAAGGACCAGATCATCATGAGATGGGAATCGTCATGATTCCTCACGAAGTAGAGTTGTGGTCCGGGGTTCTCGGTTTCCAGGGCAGAAGAGTTTCCATTCAGCCGGGGGTAGGTCCAAGCCCTTCACATCTCGTTTATACATAGGAAGAAACTCTAAGGCCTATGACAAGGGATCAGACGCTTATTTTTCTTGTGGTGGTCATGGTCATCAGCTGCGGGAGTGCCCGACCTTTCAGAGCAATCATCATGCATCTGGCACTACACTCCAGGTTCCTCTGCTGAGACAGTTCCAACCAAGGAAGCAGCAGCCAGTTGAACCAGCTTTAGATCATTAGAGGGTAGATGGGGTAGGTAGAGGACATCCCCATGATGCTCCCCGTCCTTAGAGAGTAGAGCACGACCTTGGTGGTGGTCTTCATCCGGGCCAGAGAGGCCGTGGAGGAGGTTGTGGTCATATTTATGCTCTAGCGTTGCTAGCTCTAGGCGAGCCAGACATCATTCGAGGTACTCTTTGCTTGATTTCTACCTTGGTGTATTCCTTGTTTGATTCAGGAGAGACACACTCCTTCATATCACCTACCCTTGTCCCTGTTTTGGGACTTGAGGTAGAGAGGCTTCCAGTTCCCTTGGCGTTGACTACTCTAGATGGAGGTCGAGCTGACATGTTTGAAGTATGTAGAGACTGTGAGATAGTGTTGGGGAAACACTGCTCTTGGTGATATTTCCTATGTTTACGAATACAACCATATGGTTTCATCCTCGGAATGGATTGGTTGTATTCGGTGCAGGCTATCATGGATTGCTTCAGGATGAAGGTCATCTTTATTGGTGCAGATGGAGAGCAAGTGGTGTTTTTTGGTGAGCAAGATCCTTGGATGGGTCATATGAACGTTCCATCCTTTCATCCATGATGGATGAGATGATGCTGATTTCTTCATAGGTTCAGCAATTGGCATTTCCTAGGGTCATAGAGGAGTACCCTGATGTCTTTCCAGAAGAGGTTGTGTCATTACCCCCTCGACGATAGATTGAGTTTGGGATCGAGCTACAGCCAGAAGCGTCTCCTATCTCTAGGTATCCATATAGGATGGACCCTTCTGAGTTAAGAGAGCTACATATACAGCTTTATGGTATGTTACAATGCGGTTTTGTTCGTCCAAGTGTGTCACCATGGGCTGAACCAGTTTTGTTCGTGAAGAAGGCCGATGGCAGTTTACGGTTATGTGTCGATTATCATCTCTTAAACAAAGTGACAATAAATAATTTCTATCCTCTTCCATGAATTTTTGATTTATTTGATCAATTGAAAGGTGAAATTTGGTTCTCAAAGATCGACTTTCGATCGGGATATCATCAGATGCGTGTGAAGGATGAGGATATCCCGAAGACTACTTTCTGTTGTCATCATGGGCATTATGAGTTCGCTGTAATGCCATTTGGTGTGATGAATGCTCCAGCTGTATTCATGGGATTGATGAATGATGTGTTCCATGAGTTCCTTGACAAGTTTGTGGTAGTTTTCATCGACGACATCCTTGTGTACTCCACATATGAAGAGGATCATGTAGAGCATCTACAAGCCATTTTGGGAGTTCTTCGCCAATATCAGTTGTTCGGGAAGTTGAAAAAGTGTGAGTTTTGGGCTCGAGAAGTTCGTTTCTTGGGGCATGTTGTGTCCCAATAGGGAGTATCTATGGATCCATCAAAGATAAAAGTAGTTGTGTCTTGGGAAGCCCCCAAGACAGTTTCATAGGTGCGAAGTTTCCTTGGTCTCGTAGGCTACTATAGGAGGTTCGTAGCCAATTTCTCATGAGTTGAGACTCCACTGACATCTTTGACTAGGAAGGATCAGGAATTCATATAGACTGATCAGTGTCAGGCAGCTTTCAAGTATCTAAAGGAGAAGTTAGTAAGTGCTCCAGTCCTTTGTCTTCTAGTTGAGGGAGTTCAGTTTGATGTTTTCTGTGATGCTTCACATCTGGGGTTAGGCTGTGTTATCATGCAGTAAAGGTCAGTTGTTTCTTATGGGTATCAGTAGTTGTGTCCCAATGAATGCAACTATACAACCCATGATCTTTATTTGGTAGTTGTGGTGTTTTCTCTGAAGTTGTGGAGATATTACCTCATTGGTGAGCGATTTGTAGTTTTCACCGATCATAAAAATTTGAGGTATGTTTTCTCCCAGCGTGACTTCAACTTATGACAGCATCAGTGGATGTAGTTCTTGCAGGAATTCGACTTCAAAATATCGTATGCACCTGGAAAAGGGAATGTTGTAGTTGATGCGCTGAGCCGAAAGTCACGTAGTGATGCTGTGCGTGAATCCAATGATTCCTGGAGAGTAATAGAAGAACTGTCATCATTGCATATTGAGATGGAAGAATTTAGGAATAGAGGTTGTCTTTTTCAGATGATGGTACAATCATCCTTGATGCATAAGGTTGAAGAGTTCCAATTGGGAGATCTAGAGGTGGAGGTTTGGAGAGACCGATTTATTTGTGGTGAGGCCCCTGATGGTTGGTCGGAGGATGAACAACACCGAGTGTTGTATCCTGGAAGGCTTTTTGTTCCCTTGATGATGTGCGAGATGGTTCTTAGAGAGTTTCATAGTTCGCCCTTAGCAGTGCATCCTGGTATGAAAAATATGTACCGAGCCTTAAGGAGCCAGTTTTGGTGGCCTAGGATGAAGCATGCAGTTGTAGAGTTTGTGTCTCGATGTTTAGTCTGTCGGAAGGTGAAGGCCGAACACCATGTTCCTAGTGGTTTTCTACAACCATTATAGATTCCTCAGTGGAAGTGGGAGGGCATCTCAATGAAATTTTTTACTAGTTTACCTCGAACTCTAGGAGGACATGATGTTATTTTTGTGGTAGTGGATCATTTAACAAAATCGGCCCACTTCATAGCAATCAAGGAGTCAAGATCAGTGGAAGTTTTGTCTAGGAAATATCTAGAGGAGGTGGTGAGACTTCATGGAGTCCCTAGGACGATAATTTCTGATCGAGATCCTCATTTTACCTCCAGGGTGTGGAGAGGTCTCCAACATGCTTTTGGTTCTCAACTATGCCTTAGCACTGCTTTTCAACCTCAAACGGATGGTCAGACAGAGCGAATCATCCAGAATCTTGAAGACATGTTACACTCTTGTATTCTTGATTTTGGAGGTTCATGGATGAGGCACTTAACCTTGGTGGAGTTCACTTACAATAATAGTTTTCACTCCTCCAACGGTATGATGCCATTTGAAGCCTTGTATGGCCGTCCTTGCCGTTCTCCGTTGTGTTGGAACGGGGTCGGAGAGTCAGCAATTCTTGGACCGAAACTAATGCAGAATACAACAGAGTTCATGAGAGGATGAAGATATTGCAAGATCATCAGAAATAATATGATGATCAAAGGAAGAGACCCTTGGAGTTTAATTTTTGGGATCATGTGTTTCTGAAGGTGACTCCCCATTGTGGGCAGTGAAGGTTTGGTCAAGGAAGTAAGCTTTCTCCCCAATTTTTGGGCCTTTTGAGGTGTTAGCTCGTGTTGGAGTTGTGGAGTATCGAGTAACACTTCCCCCACAGATGATTCGGATACATGATGTTTTTCATGTATCACAGCTCTGTCATTATCTTCATGATGACTCTCACATCATCAATTGGGGAGATATCAATGTTGATGATGATGCAACCTTCGAGGAGCGACCTGTGGAGATCTAAGACCATAATGAGAAGGTGTTGCGCGAGAATTCTATCCTATTAGTTTGTGTCTTGTGGTGACACGGTGGAATGGAGGAGAGTACCTTGGAACGTGAGTCACAGATACGTGCTCAATACCCAGAGTTATTTAATATTTAACTCTTTTCATGTAACGATGTTTCCTTTGTGGTTGGACCTTTTATGTTTTATTTAAGAATTTATTTTGTTGCTTTTGTGGCTTGCTATCTTTTGAGAGGTATCTCAATGGGTGGTTGTTTGGACCTCGTTTCTTTTTTTGTCTCTTTCGGTTGGTTTTGAATTCTCAAGGATGAGAATGTTTTGAGAGGTATCTGATGTAATGGTCCGGACCTCTCCGGTCCATTACTTTGTGAAAATATGGTGTTTGTGGTGTTCTGGGAGGTCATGGTGACTTATCCCCAATAATTTTCTAAATTTTGAATTCTGTGAACAGTTCCATCAGTGAATAGTTCTATCGGTAACCTCTATCGGTAACCGCTATCGGTAAACTCTATCAGTAACCTATAATGGTAGGTGAACAATGTTCTATTGGTGAGGATTTAGTGAACAATGTTCTGTCAGTGAGGTTCAGTGAATAGTGTTCTATTGGTGAGGTTTAGTGAACAGTGTTCTATCGCTGAGGTTTAGTGAACAGTGTTCTATCGGTGAGGTTTAATGAACAATGTTTTTTCTATGAAGATTTACTGAATAGTGTTCCATCAGTGAGGATTTAGTGAACAATGTTCTATCGGTGAGGATTTAGTGAACAGTGTTCTATCAGTGAGGATTTTGTGAAAAATGTTCTATCAGTGAGTATTTAGTGAACAATATTATATGAGTGAGGATTTAGTGAAGAGTGTTCTATCAGTGAGGATTTTGTGAACAATGTTCTATCAGCGAGGATTTAGTGAAAAGTGTTCTATTAGCGAGGATTTAGTGAACAATGTTCTATCAGTGAGGATTTAGTGAACAGTGTTCTATCAGTGAGGATTTAGTGAACAATGTTCTATCAGTGAGGATTCAGTGAATAGTGATCTATCAGTGAGGATTCAATGAATAGTGTTCTATTAGTGAGGTTCAGTGAACAATGTTTAATCAATCTGGTTCAGTGAAGAGTGTTCTATCAGTGAGGTTTTTTGAATAGTTCTATCAGTGAGGTTCCATGAATAGTGTTTCCAGAATGATGAGGTCTATCGGTAACCTCAATCGGTAACCTCTAACGGTACGTGTATAGTAACAGTAGGTCTACAATGTTTCCAGACTAGTGAGGTTCATGAAAAGTGTTTCAATCTTCCTACAGTTTCACCCCTTTGACGTTTCCTTTGAGGTAAAATAGATTTAAAGACTTATTTTAAGGACTCTTAAGGCCGATTCAAAGACCATAAATCCTATATTAATTATTCCTATGGTTTGGGATGTTTTTACTTGGTCAAACCACATGGGTTAATGTGATCCACTTTTAATGGGGAATTAAGCGTATCTTAAACTGTTGCCCCATTAAATCTTCAAAAGGGACAACATATCATCCTCCCTTATTCTTCCTCTTTGTTCTCAACTATGAGATGCTAGAACCTTTGAATCATTCCTGTAGGAGTTGCACAATCAAACTTTAATCATAGGACTGGTTTCACTCTATTTTGATGCAACTGAGCTATATTAGTCAATCTTTGATATAAGGTATGTTTTATAGTCATTCCTTTGGGGATCATCTCCTCCTGTTTCTCCTTTCCATGTTATAGCATGTAATATCCCTACTTCTAATGGGGTGTTTCTTGGGGTTTGGTTGGTGCTGTCGTACCGTGGCATCCTCGGGTGGATGCAGTTGTTGCGAGGGGAGGATCGTGACCCATTGTGTGGATAAAGAACGTGAGGAACTGTTTGAGGTAGGGGATTCGTTGCTTCTATTTCTTTTATGTGCAACTGTATTGTTAGCATGTTTAATCCCACTAGATGAGAATGGAATTGACATAATATATATTTTAACCGGATAAATTAATTGATATCCATCGTATGTTATTGCCTTTTGTTTTTCTAGATAGTGTGACATCTATGCTTTCTTTTCTTAGCTATTTGTTCTTGATATAAATCGGTAAAGAATGTAAACCGGGGTTAATTGATAATTTTTTGATAAAGATAAAGTGGCATCAAAACGAATATGGTTCTTATTGTAATTTTATATTAATCAAATTAATGCAGTAAGCATGTTAATTTATTTGTGATAACTTACTGGTTAGGTTTCCCAAATTTAGAACCAACAAATAATAAAACGGTTAATCCAAGATGGATTAAAGAACTGTTGGTTGTTAAAAGATAATTTCTTGTAGGGTTCTGAGTTACCCTCTTGTTTTCTAAGGGTCAAGAGCCTAATTGTGAAGTTATTTGTTTTACTGCTGCTTGTGTTTTGATGTGAGCCTGGATGGTTGTGGTAATATATGGGGGCATGGATGCTTTTGGTTGTGGGAGTAGATGAAGACTAGACTGGCGAGATGCATCGGTTTATGCATGTGGGTGTCGGGGAGGACACCAAGGATGATGGAATGGGATAGATGTGATTGTTGGATGCTTACTGATTTTTGTTTGGTTGTTTATATCCTTTTCTATTCCCCACTATTTAAGGCAGCTCGTCTTAATTACCCTTCTTCCGAAAGAGGAGAAGACATGCGGGCTATGCCACATTCTTTCCGTGTTTAGCTTCTCAAGGAAGGATTGGTATATGCTCTTGCTATAAGCGACAAAGACTCGACGAGTAGTACATCTACTCACCGTTTTGATCCCCTTGTGTTTAGTAGCATAGAATGTTTTTCTAGAATTCCTGGGAATGTGGGAAAGTAATTCTATAATGAATAATTGAATAAATTGTGTTAACCCATGGGGATGGAGTTGTTGGAACATAATAATGAGGTTGTAATTTTGAAGGAACAATTGACTTTGGGTGTGATACTAATGAAACTTAATGTGGAATTGTTCAAGGTTAATTAATGTATAAAGAATTAATTAACGTAAAATGGAACTGAAAAAGGGAATTAAGTAATATAATAAATCTCTTTAAATGGCTGTGTGTATATAGGATACCTAGTCTTAGAAGTAGAATCCCGGAGTCTAAGAGAAGTTAGCTACAGTGTGTCTAGGACTAGGTTATTCCCATAGTGAGGTTGTGAGGTATAGTATATTCTGTACTATTTATGTTTTTATACGCTACTCCAACCTATCAGTAAGGGAAACTGACACCCTGGGGATTCTGAGCCCTAGGGGGGGGGGTGGTGTTTTCCCCAACATTCTGGTGTAGGATGGATGGATGACTACCCCCTTTGGCCTCGACCTCTTCTCTTAGTAGTTACTTATGCTGGTAGGCACATTGGTTATTTTCCCCCGTATACGTGTGTAGAGGGATGTAATGGCTTGTGGTTATTCACACACATTTATTCTGGATATAGTTTTCTATGGAAAACTATAGGTGTAATGTGTATAGGTTGTGATGGCTTGAGGACCCTTACTCTGTGTTTGGGCTGTCATGGCTTGAGGTGTAATACCTGAAGTTTGATACACGTTATGCGAGCTGTGGTGGCTCCCAAAAAATACCTAGTTACTTTGGTATGTAGATGTGGTAGTTTTGTTTCATGAGGTTCATATTGTTGTGCTTTGCCCAGGTGTCTCTGGTCAAGCCTTTTTGGAGAGAGATTCTTAGGATGTGCGACGTTGAGGAAAAGTGGAAAAATAGTGGGGAAGTAGTAGCATGGTACCCTTGATATTCTTTATTATATGATATATTCCTTTTTGGGTTACTTGGTGAGAGTATCCATGGTGATTTTGGGAACTTAGTATACCTGTTTAGGTGACGAGTTAGTTTCAGTTATTGTTCACTGTGCTTTAGCATGCGTTCTTTACTTTTGCATGAGAGGATTCAGGGAGGATCCTACTGAGTATACTGTTATACTCACTCTATGTATATATAAACTGTTTTTCAGGTCACTTAGAGCAGGTTGGAGATCAG
Source organism: Viscum album (assembly GCA_963277665.1). NCBI lineage: Eukaryota > Viridiplantae > Streptophyta > Magnoliopsida > Santalales > Viscaceae > Viscum > Viscum album. The sequence continues at coordinate 684,768,796 of OY728119.1, read as the reverse complement.
GATGGTGTTTACTAGCTTGTGGTTGCTGCATTGTTTTACATTCTTTTGGGTACTTGCAATTTTTCCCCTTTGAGATGTAGTAATTATGCATGACATTTCATATGTATACTTGGGTTTTCATTTATATTGCGGTCTGAGTTATAGTTGATTGGTGTCTATCTTGTCTCTCTCTTCTTCAAGTGTACTCTTAGAGGGTAATGCCTCCCATTTTGTGTGTTACTATACCCTCGGTGCTAGTTGCCAACCCGGGGCCTACTGGAGGCAGGACTTGGTGGTCATTATCTCCCTTCTCACATTTCTGACCTAGGAGGGGTACACTTTTTTGGGGAGGGGGTCATGACACATAAGGTTCTTTTCAGGACTTTACATTTTCCAACATAAAAATCAACTTTTCCAAGGTCATTTCCAATATCCAGAATAAAAACACTCAACACCCTAAAAATGTGACAAAGGGTCCAAGTTTCAGATAATAAATTTTACCAAAACTTTTAGTTCCAAGAAATACACTTGACAACTAAAAATCATTTAGAAAACTATTTTACACATTTATGACACATTAAATTTAAATACAACACATAACCAATCTTAGACAAATCATACAGATAAATAATAAACCAAATCCAAGTGGTGCAAAGAATTATACCTAACACACACACATATCAAAATGACATGAAAATATATATTTAAAATTTTCAGGCAATCAAGAACTTCAAATTAAAAGCTAGATATTAGGGAACCTACCTCAAGACATGCATCTTTAGACGGAAGAAACCCCAAAACTCTTTACTTATACATATATACATTTTAATATATATATAAATTTAGGCCCAAGCATATATTCCCCATGCCATGAGGGAATATTCATAAGGGGGATACATATATATACATGATTACCCATGTATATACATATAATTATTTGCTACCGATGACTCTAACCCACACCACGATGACCAAAACACACTAAAACGATGCAAGAGAGTCTAAAAATTTACCAAAGGATCCAATTAAAACAAAATTGAATAAGGAAATGAGAGAAACCTCACCCCAATTGTTTACTGACGAGTTGAAACAGACCGAATCCACTTTTCATTTGGCAGTAAATGCAGAAACATAAATTAGGGGAACTGAGAGACCCATTGCAATCCCTAGTAATGAAAGAAAAAATAAAAAATCATCCCCTATAGAACCCTAGGGTTCAGTCGAACCTAGGAGGGGCGATGGGGATGATAAAATCAGACCAAATATTAAGGAAGAGAGAAGTGGAGGGCTTACAATGGAGTATTTGACAGAAACCCTAAATAATTGGGGAGAAGCATTGGGTGAAGATGGTGATAAGGGGGTCGGAGGAACCCGGATGGAGAGATAGGGGAGGAGGGGCTCCCACGACGTATAGGGTAGAAGGAGGGGATAAAGAAGGAGATAAGAAAAAAAAGAGAAAAAAATGAAAACCTAATAGTAATAATATAACAAATAATAATAATAATAATAATAATAATAATAATATTAGTCCAAAAATGTTATAAATAAAAATAAAATACAACACGCCAGGTCAGGGTGAGACACTAGTGTTTAAGTGTAACTAGATTGATATTAATATTAGTGTGAAATATGATGATTATGGTTTCAAAATTTGTGATTTGAAAAGATTTAGTTTCAAATAGGAACCATTAATCACGATGAAACATCAGAAGAAAATATTTTATATTATTTACCCATCGAATGATCAGTAACATATCATTTTACAAGGGAATTTAATTCATTCAGGTGATGAGGATGTTGATAATGTTGTGGATTTATGTGATATTTCTTCATCTATGACACAATTATCTAAGGATAATAATGACTTTGATGTAACATAATCTATGATATATGAATTGATCATGTAGAAGGGATATGGAAAAAACTCCCTTACCCTTCCAATTATTCATGAAAATATCTATTTTATATTTCTTTGAAAAAATTATGTAAAAACTCTATTTTTAAGGTTAAATATATAAATCTATAGATTTTGATCATTTCTTATATTTTTTAATAGTTTTTTTTATATTCATTAGTTTTAGGTAAACTTTTTTAGCTAAAGAATCCCACCATCATTAGTTTTCTATGATTATTTATTTATATTCATATTTTTCAGGTATACACTATTATTAAGATACATTAGTTAAGAAAATATTTATAATTTTATTCCTATTATGTATAATAAAAAATTTACTTATAATAATTAATTATTATAATAAAATATATATACATTGGATTACACATTTTTTTATGTTGATCATTTATATCATTTTAGTATTATTTTTTATATTCATCAATTTCTATTACACATTTTTTGGTTTAAGAAGGCTGAGATCGTTGTGTTGGTGAGATAATTTTTTTATATTCATTATTTTTTGAAATATATTTTTTTTAGCTCTATTAGTTAACAAAATAGATATAAATTTCTTTCTGTTATGAACAATCAAATTTTTTTACTTATGAAATTCATTTAATTTTAATAAAATACAAGTATAATAAATTATAAATTGTCATATGTTGATCATTTTTTTCATTTGTTTATTAATTTTTACAATTATTAGTTTCAATTAATAATTTTTTCGGTTAAAAATGGCTGAAATCATTGTTTTTTATTTACTATGAACAATCATAATTTTTTATATCTAATTAAAATTTAATTTTAATCAAATAGAAGAATAAAAATTTTCATTACAACAACATACATCTATTTATACAATAAATAAATAGGAAGAGGTATCGAGTTATGTGCACATTTCTTCATATAAATATATATTCAAAAATTAAATAATTTAATTTATATTTGAAAAATTATTTTTTTATCATATAATTCTCTAGATAAGGCGATACCTAAAGTTTGTGGATATGAGATGAAATTTTTACCAAAAATTTCACTTTCTCCTGAGTAGAATAGGATTCTAATTGAATTTGATGATAACAAAAACCCATTGGCCTAAATTCCAAGCATTTTTGGAGTTACATAAACATGTGGAGCTATTACAAGATTATAAATTTATATTCTAATTGGAGGAGCTTCAACAAGATGAAGAAAGATCAATTATGGGATTTCATAAGTAAAATATCTCAAATAGTTTATCTTTTTCCAATTTTTGAAATTTTATATATTTCATATGACTAATATTAAATCTATTTAATTATTGATAACAGTCGACATCCAAGAAACCAAATAAATTAAGAATATATGGCTATCTTTTATAGAAATTATATAAAGGGATTTGAAGAAAAATTTAACTTCATTCAATATTTTTTTGAATAAAATAAATTGAAATTCATGCCTCAAATATGGGTTTTTAGATACATAGAAATAAGATAAGTTTTTCATATGTTAGTGGGAGAAAGCCTTCCTAGTATGACAATTGTTGTTTTTAAAATCCATTTTAGAATTATTTTTTAATCACATGATGACTTATTCATTTATTATTATGTAACAGTACTCTAGGAGAGCTCACTAATAGATCTTGTCACAAAATGTATACCCTCATACTTTGTCATGTGGAGGGTATCCTTTACTGGTGGGGGAAATGATTACTAAAAATATCAATGAATTAAGATCTAAATCTAGAAGCAACTAAAAAGAGATTCAGTTTGACCCTACACCCCCATTCATCATGAAAAATAGAAAAGGTAGATGATGAAAAAAGGGAAAGTTTATTACCAATCCATCAAAAAAAAATTAACTGAAAAGATTATAAGAAATTTATTAGTATTATTATCAAATATTAGTATTTTGTTAATTCATATCACTAATATAACATTTAAAAATACTATTTCAGTACTCCCTTCTAGAACAAGTGATGTGTGAGACCTTTATACCTGAGCGTATAATGGATATTCGTGCAACTTCTTTAGGAAAACAAGAACACCCAAGATTTATAAGAGTATATGAGGTGAGTGTCAATATTATAAATTTTTTGGTTTTCCTAGAATGACATCAAGGGAGTTGGAATAAAGGGGAGAAATATAATCTTTTAATGATGATCTATGACAGATGTATTAGTCCATAGATGATTTAATTAAATCCTCTGTATAGGTTATGTTTATAGAAACGGGGTGATAGATGCATCTTGCATAGCCTACAGACCCATATCCTCCACCTCATCATTCTGAATCGACGGTGTACTATGAGTTTCTTGTTTGGGATCCCCATTTACAAATTTTAGTGCATGAAACCATAATTAATTTGTGGGATTATGTACATATTAAACTTATGCATTTATATATGGTAAGACTATTGGTATATGATATTATTGATCAAACCACTCCGGTCTCATACCTGGGAGGTTGGGTGAGTTATAGAGAGCATGATTCATTTTTTACTCGGTCCATCTAGAATTTTTTTTAGTTAACATGTAATGTATATATTCTTTTTAAATTTTTTATTTACTTTTAATTTAAAATTACTTGAAATATTTTATTATATTTACCTTGAATAGAAGTATCTGAATTATAAGGAATCGTTAAAAAAAATTAGGAATCAAAACCTTCATATACTTCTCTAGTTCATGATAGGCTACAAAATCAGAACTAGGTTATTTAATGTTAGAGATTTTTTTGTGAGTTTTTTATTGATGTTGATATAGGTAGGATAAATTATCTATTGATAATATTTAAAAAAGACATCATGGGTATTGATATTAGTGATGATAACTAGACACCTATATTATAATTGTTTCATATTTAAATAAATTTCTATTTCAATTTTTATTTCCTCAAGTATATATAACTTTTAGTGACTTAATTTATTAATTATCTAATTAGGTATCTATACACTCTTTTCATACAATACAAGATCAATTTTTTAAAGATATATAAATCTAGAATACATTTCAATGGTTGTACAATACCTAACCAAAGATACTAGAGTTGAATATATATATATATATATGTGTGTGTCTGTGTGTGTGTGTGTGTAATTATGAAAAATATAGATATTAAGTGTTATTTTATTCCATTCCTTAATGGGTAATAAGTCTAATATAACTTTTAACTACTATTAATTATATTTTCATTTATCTCAAAAATTTCATATTTTAGTGTACATTTAATGTTATGAATATTCTACCCACCAGAATGAATGATATATTGGTTGTTTTCTTTACTGAGTGAAGTTCAATTTTTTTTAAGAATTTTTGAGTTTGTAAGTATTATTTTATTTTATTAGTTATTTAATTTTAGTTTTTGTGTATCATGTGTTTTGTAAGTCAATATATGGAAATAAAATATGTTCTAGAAGCAGTTTATTGAGGATCACATATTGGTAATGAATCCAAAAAATAAATAAATACCATAAATTAGAAGTATATCACTTTTATATTAGTCAATACTTGTTTTTTTACATATATAATGTTTATTGTTTCCAATGTGAAGTTTTATAACCACAATTCCATCAAAAAAGAGGAAATATTGATGTGGTTATTATGTTTTATGATTCATTTTTTATATTATCATGACTAGAATGATAATATATCATTACAAATATTATGTTTTAAATCCTTATTTTTTATTTTTTATTTTATAAAATTTATTTTTTATAGTTTTTGATAAAGTTTCTTCATATTCTACAAAATAAAAAAACTACATTTGATATTTATTTATTGGTTTGATTAATTTTATAGTTTTATATATAAAAGTTTCATGTATATGTATTTTTTTTATAAATTATGTTGAACTGAAGTTTTCATTGATTTTTTTACTATTGTTTGTTACTATTTTCTAATATTTGTTACCATTTTATACTATTTTCTATTGTTTTTACTATTTTATTATACTCTAATTATTATTATGGGTCATGGGTTATTGTATTTTTTGTATATTTTTTTTAAAAATTGGATTTAATATTGGTTATTTTGGAACCCTTAATCGAAAAAACATTCAATGTTGGTTTAAAAAAATGATGTTGAATGAGGCTTTTAATGTTAATTTTTATAAAAACTTATGTTGAAAGTCTCTTAATTTTGGTATTTTTAGGTAATTTAATGTATTTTATAATAATTACATTAGAATATATCCCTAATGAAATATAATAAACAATAATCATATTGACATGGATGAAACCCCTTTTGAAAGGAGATAAGAAAATTATTTATAAAATAAGTAGAAATATTCACCATATAAATGTCATCATCAATGAAGCATGAATCACCGAGAGGGAAATGGTAAAAATACATTTAAAACCATAAAATAATTATAGTATAAAAAATGAGGATTCAATTATAAATTTCATATAAACTCCCATAATAAAAAAGTTTAGGTATCGATAATATCCAATAAGAAGAGAGACCAGGAGAGAAACCATTGCATTTACTCAGGAATTCCTTGAACACATTATAAATACCTATATAATAAACCCATATCACTTAATATTCTATCTCAAAAACCTATTCATATCTATTTACTTTTATTATAATCAATTATATCAATTTATTGTAGATATATTAGATAGTTATAGTTCATTTTAATAATCAGTTGTTAGCAATTTTTATTATTTTATACTAGTTTTGTTATAATGATTTAAATAACAATTATATGTTGTCGAGTTCATCAAACTAAAACTATTTATGGTATTGGAATCATAATATTATAATTATTTATAAATTTTCATGTTTACCTGATGAAAGATATGGGTACAGTTAACATGAATGGAATTCACAGTGCACATGTTTTTGGTAATTTTAAAAATAATTACGAGTTAATTTATAATGATCATTCAATTGGATGCCACCATTTTATAACTATAATCATAAAATAAAATATATATTAATAAAATATATTATCAGTATTAATTTCTTGATACTCATCCATGAAGAAAACGTTAAAGCTGGTATAACATTGTTCATGTAGGTGTTTAAACCAACCCAAACAATAACATCATATGAAAATTGATGGATAAGAATATTGAGTTATATTTTAGTGTGTAATGTCCTGGACTGAATCTCTATAAATAGTAATAAGTTCAATCATGATACATGACGTCAGACATGCCTCCTCATCTGTCAGAGGATATCGACTAGTAGTGAGCGTCTAGGGTGCGACAATGAGGATACTATACGTTTATATTAGAGTATACAATAACAGATAAATAACTAAATTCATCCATGAATCATCATTCACACCATAACCATTAGAGTACACTATATAAATAAATATAAAAATCAATAATAAAATGATATGGAAGTATATTTATAGCCATACAGAGCATAGTTTCCCATTGGGCCGACATGTATACAATGAATTCAAGGAAAAATAAAAGGAAATGAAAAGAGACCCTGCTGCATCTCCAAGCCCCACCTCATTGTAGTCTGCAAAACCAGATCTATCTTGCTTAATTATCATATCCTAACCTCAACCAAAACTATACTTGGAACCATGTGAGTGTTGATTAGGTACCCAAGTGAAATGGCTATCTGATCAGGGTGTGAGTATATATTTAGTAGGGAACCACCAACGTTGTCTTGTATATAGACAATAAATGTAGTGATATGTGCATGTGACATGATCTGAAAAACATTATGAAAATAAATAAAAAACACCATGGATCCTCAGTTGTATGACCTAGATAAAACACAACTTCTTTGTCCAGTGCCAAAGTGCCTTTTATTATCTCATGGTGACCGTTCCAACCAATATCACCCTGAGTTCAAATTCATGTAAGTCCCAATCATGAATCCTCACGACTCCAAGGATAAAACTCATGATAGTCTAAATAGTGTAGTCCATGTAAATCCTGAAAATATCCTTATGACTCTAGGGACATAACCCAAGGAGCCTAAATAGTATAATCTAAGATAAAAACCTATGGAAACTTCTAATAATATCCTCATGAATCAAGGGACATAACCCAAGACAGGAAATATAGTATAATATGAGCTTTAAATCCATGGAATCCCCAAAAAATACCCTCATGAATCTAGGTACATAAACCATGATAATCCAAATAGTATAATCTGAACTTCAAATTCAAATAATACCCAAAAAATATACTCATAACTCTGGGGACATAACCTACTATTTCCCAAACTATATAAACTAATATCCATGTCCATGGAATCTTTAACTATGTATATAAATATTTATGGTGACCCAACATCATCTGTTAATAATCATGTATATATATTGAGCACATCTTATTGGGAAAGGAATCCCAACCAAACTCATCCAAATCCATGGAGCCAAAATCTACTCAGGATTACATCACTGATCCAGGTTTTAAGGTAAATCTAATGATCATCTCTACCCATCTTGTAGACACCCTCTCAATAGAGTTTAGAATTCACTAGGGCACTCACCTGGGTCCTTAATGTTTTTTATAGCCAGGATACCCCTTATGGTTCCTTCTATCTCAATCATATATCTTTGGTCAACACCCGAAAATGAAAGGGAATAATGTCCCTCAACATCATCAATGTCTTGGAGGCCTCACTAGCCTCATAAAAAAGTATAATAAGGGTGATTTCCTCAAGCCCACTCCATTTCCAAATAACTCTAGGTTGGACCAAACACCCAACCTATCTATCTGTATCATTAGGGTCTTACCACCTAAGTCACTATTCCTCAATGAAGAAATTAATCCCCCAGACATCTCACAATCCCAAAGGGTTAAGTAAAATCTTAGGTCTCACATGGAAATCCTATAGACCATTCATCCCATCTCATAACTAATCTCTACCTGGAGGTCTCTAATTGCACCTAATACCAGGTTTAGTATATTATGTTCATTAAATAACATCAAGTGTATACCCTTTGAGGTTTTTATGTTACAAGGCATATCACAATAATCAAGTCCTCATCCATCAGTGGATGAGACATCCTAGCCAATTCTCATGGTCCATCAGGGCCTATGCACTTTTTGCATATTAATCAAGGGTATTTTAGTTTATAACAGAAATTAATTTTTAACTAAACAATATAATTTAAATTAAAAAGTTAAATCATCATTTATCTTATGGTTAACTCCTCAATGGTGGGACCACACATCCATACATCATAACTAACCATGCATAATACCATATGGTGATTACCAAAGACCACCTAACTCTTGAAAATCCATTTCCATTTGACCAATTAGGTCAGTAGCTTTGACTAATGTCCATCGAGTCTGTATAATCCTAAATCGACCTCATCCATCCACTCTAAGATCTAACTCATTCCAAGGAACCTAAATAATTATTACAAAAATTATATTAATTTAAAAAATTTATCCAAAATAGGAAAAAAATTTAAATTCTCACATGGTTCTCTGACCACATTGAAACTACACCCAACGATAAATAAAAGGATTTTCATATACCCATGGTCCAAAATTGGGGAAAATCCCAAACAAATGACATCAAAACACTATCTGATTTAATTAAATTTTATAGAAAAAGATTAGAAAATTCACCCCAGTGACATACCTCACTGAAAAGTTGTATGATGATGAGAGAACATTATCTCGAGATGCCCTCATGCTAGACTTTATGAAATCCCCATCATATAAAGATGATTCCACCATGCCCTCAGGGAATCATCCAAGTGCTCTAAAATAGAGAAATACAAAATCAACAAATAATAGAAGAGGAGATCAATGGAAAAAAAAGGTGGAGGCATAACTAGAATCATCGAATATCACTTCCAAAACAACCATAAACTAAGGGGAAAGGGAGGAAGAAGGGATAATAAGCGGGGGTCCAATTATGTGCACAAACAAGGGATAGGTGGCTTCCCGTTATAAAAACTCGAGGGGGGGGGGGTGTCATTTTTTTCTCTTTAATTGCCACGAGCTATTTAGTGGACCTTAAAGGCATTCTTGGGAACTGTCTGGGCCTCCAATGAGTTAATGAATATTGGATACAACCTTGGACACCTAGTCTTCCCCCAGAGCTCTCTCACTACTCCCAACTACCACATGAACCTTATTCTACATCCAAAATACCTCCCTTAGTATTCTTACACTCTCATAATACCATCCCAAGTCCCATTACAGAAGAAATCCTATCCACTAAATTAAATGTTCAAATCCCTCCTCATACCTGCACCCTAATATGGGTATGAGGTTTTATAACCAACTCATCATAACACCTCTATTGTTCAATAAGTATTGGTGATTTTCTAACCGTGATTCCTGAACTATAGTGATCATCAGTTCACCATCAAATTTTTTCGCTCCAACTTAGAACATCGAATGAGATCCCACAGCTCAACTCTAGGCACCCAGAACTAACTCATTAAAATCAATGGTATTGCCTACTACTGTTATAAAACTTCTAAGACAGTGCATAACCATACTCTTCTATCCCAAGACACTACCATGTCTTGATAAATTTATCATCTGGATTATAATACTTATAATTATATGACCCAACTCACCATGGTTTGTTATGGTCCATGGAACTCCCATAATTAGAGTTCCTAGTAAAAACATGATTCTGGAATTCTAATAATGCCTTCAGTATGGTTTTCAACTCACTACATATAACCACCCATGAAATATTGTTTAAAGTTCAATACAACCCATTTTTTCTAATTAATAATCCAAATTGATGTGTACCCTTCATCCATTCAAGTATACTAGACATGAAAAATTTTCCTCAAAAATTTTAGATCGATTATGGAACACCAAATCTATGTATCAATTAACATTCCTACATAACTTCCATCTAGCCACATTCAATTATACACAAGATAAATAGTCATAACTACTATGGATGACTTGTATCAATACTTCTTGGCCTCCACTATCAACAGATTACCCAAAATATTATAACCATGACACCTTAAAACCTAAAATACTCAAAAGTCTATGACCGATTCTCATTGAAAATAAAAAATTGGGTCCTCAATCAACTAAATTTGTTTCCATTACCTGCTAACCCATATGTACTAACACACCCTCCATCTGAATGAACCTAGAACCATCCTGATTCCATTATAATTTTGAATTTTATGTATGGAGTTCATCTATAACCACATATAAATTCATATCTGATATTCACCAAGGAATCTAGATAAAACTGAATTCATATAATCACTAGTTTTAAATGCCAAAAAAACCATCTGACGACCAGCTTCATAAACCCAAGATTCTTCTAATACAAGGCTCACATCTCACGTGACTGATATGATGGTTTCCACTATTGAATAATCATTTTCATTACTTTACTAAACCAAATTCCAATTCACCATGACCTGTGATCTACCCCTTACTAGTTATAATGACGGGACATGTCCGTACGTCTTAAATACGAGCGTTAACATGATCCATCCAACGAACACCCATTATACATTAATTAAATGTAAACCAAGGCATATATTAAAATTTCATTCCAAATGAGTTTCATTCCCTCCAATAGTTGATGGTGCACTCTCCACCATTCGACATTCTTCACACCAATCCTCTGGAATTGATCCAACAGGTCTTTCCATCAACACACACGTTCCTCTCTTGTCAATCTATGCTCACCCATCATGTCATTAACGATGTATACTCTTCCCTAAAGGGAAATTTATCAATATCATAAACCCTCGACACTAAATCCTACAAACATCACATCATAATTTCATTGGTCTTTGGGTCACACATGACCACTCAATGATTTAGAACTCAAGAGGAACCACATTTAACCACATGCACTGCCTCAATACTGATGAACACAACAGTGTATTATACCATACCACATGATCATATAACATGAATAATTCCCCCATAAGTCATGTCACATCATAAATAGGATCATGTGCTAAAATAACTGACTATTATAACACATAGGTGAGTCTTAGTTAACTAGGAGTACCCTCAAAACTCCTCTACTAAATTGGGAACCTCGCTTATTCCATGATTTATGACATGATGTCCCAATAACTGGCATCATTTATAAAGACGATTACATCCTTAAATTCTCTAATGACACTACTGGGAGTGTATCCAAACTCAATTGAGACAGGTAATCAAATAAACCTTCCCTCAATCTTCAACCTTGATACCAAGAACTAGCACTCAATGTGCTTTCATGTTCAATAACCTCTAAGGAATCACCATGCCTATGTTATATATTTGGTTTCACATCACATACTGATATCATACCCAAAGTAACTAACTATGATTCCAATATCTAAGTAAACGAAAATCCCTAGTTAACACCTCTCATCGGTGAGCCTCACGTATCACATCTCTTAAGAAACATCCCAGGTTCCCATCTCAAACATCATTAAATACTGCATTCCTACAACCACTCTAGGGTCTCATAATACATAACTAGTAACATGTTATAAAACCAACATCTACACATTGAACCAAAAATTATCTTACCAAGACACTAATTCCTAGTTTGAATCCATATACAGGGCTACCCCTTAAGAATCAAAATCTCATCTAGACACATATGAAAACACCTCTCTACCATGATCTGTGTTGAGAATACAATGGTTAGTTGGTTAATTTAAGTAGAATGTGATTTCGGGATATATAGTAAAAAAAAATATAGGTTGTTACTAACTTTAAATAATTGAACTTGAATAGTGACCACCCCCAATGGGTTTTTAATAAGGCATCCAATGCCTACACTAACCTACTAGGGCCACTACACATCTCCTACTAGAGGGATAGTATCGTTGTCATCTTCATCAAGATTCTTGCTATAGATCTACATGAATATCCACTAAATGAAGATATATATGAACAAGGTAGTCTAGATAAGTATAATTCCACTATTAACTTATATGGGAAAATGTTTTATAAGTTATTTTGGGCACTTTAAACAACCATCCCTTTTTCACCTGTGATAAAAATCACAATATAAGGCCTATATATATAATGTGATCCCTACTTTCCAAGAATTATGTGTGAATAGATACATATTTCCATCATCCCAAGATCTAAAATTCTAATAATTATCCTCTTTCTAATGGGTTAAGATCTGAAAATTCAACAGCTCATAAATCAAAACATCATATGCATCACACAATGTTAAATCATAAATAACCATAACAACACACGATAAGAAAAATAATCCCATACCCCTTGAAACTTGTAAGCCTATAGGAAAAAGTGTTTAGGGTGCCCAAGTATAGGTTCCATCACAAGCTCTAACACATTTCTATATCACCAATATACCAACTCCCAAAATATTATGATAAAATAAAAACAACTCTCATACTGCTTTGTAACATCCTAGACCAACTCACTATGAATAAAAATAGGACTAGTGGAACTATGTGACCTTTGACGCACCTCCTTGTAATCCATAAGCCTACGACTAGTAGTAAGTGTCTAGGGTGTTATAGTGGGGATACTATACCCTCATAATAGAGGTTATAATAATAGATAAATAACTAAACATCATCAATTAATCATCATACGTTCCAATAACCATCAGAGTACACTGAATAAATAAATAGTCCAATCAAAAAATAAAATGATGTGGAACCATACATATAACCATATAGACCACATTCATCCACTGATATGAAACATATAAAAAGTATACAAGGAATAATAAAATAAAAGGACTAAGGAACCTACTCCATTTTCATGCCTCACGTCATCCTAGTCTCTAGACTTCGAGATATCCTACAAAATGATTAGATCTCGACCTTAAAACAACCCATATCTGGAACCAAGTGGGAGTTTCATGGGTACCCAAGCGTAATTGCTACCCAAGAATGGTCTGAGTGCATAACTTAACAGGACACCACCAATGAAGTTCCAATACATAGATATTAAATGTAGTGATATTTTCATGTGACATGTTTTAAATAATAAGTAAACAACTTTAGGAAAATAATTAAATAACACCATCGATCATCAGGTCTATGACCCTTATCGATCATACCTACTTCTATTAGTGTCAAAGTGTCTCTATGAATGTCAAAATGATCATTCAAACCAATATCATTATTACTCCAAATCCATGGAATCCCCAAATAGGAATCCTCACAAATTCAAGGATAAAAAAAATATTATTAAAAACAACGTGATCTAAGCTCCAAATCCATGGAATTCCTAAAAAATATCCTCATAACTCTGGGGACATAACCCACAGTATCCCAGATAGTAAAATATGAGCTCTAAATACCTAAAAAAACTAAATAATATCCTTATGAATTTAGGAACATAACACACAATAACAAGGACAATATAATCCAAGCTCTAAATCAATACCACCCCCTAACAATATCCTCACAACTCTGGGGACATAACGCCCATAATAAAAAATAGTATAATCAGAGCTTCATATCAATGGAATACCAAAAAGACATCCTTATGTATTTGGGAACATAACCCACAATAGCCCAAACAACATAAACCAAGCTCAAAATATATGGAATCCTCAACCGTGTATATAAATGTATATGGGGAACCAAAATTATCTGTTAATAGTCATGTATATATATAAAATGGTCCCATATTAGTGGGTAGGTTATACCACACAAACTCATAAAAATAAATATAAATGTATCTTCCTTAGTATTACATCATCGATCTGGGTTCTAAGGTTACAACATGGGTCATATCTACCCATATCTCATATACACCCTCTCATTATGACCAACAAGTAAGCGCCCACTGAGGTCCCCTAAGTCTATTAATTTTCAGAACACCCATAATGCATCCTATTATCTCAATCAAATCTCTTGAGTCAACACTTATCAATCATAGTGTATAATATCCTTATACATCATCAATGTACTCAAGGCTTCACTGTCCTCCTCAACAACTATCACAAGGGTGGTGGCCTCAAGCCCATTCCCTTTCCAAATCACTTAGGTTTATCCTCAACAACCAACCTATAAATATGTATTATCAAGTTATAACCACTTATGTCACCATGAATTAGTGGGTAAAGGACACCCCTCAGTCATCTCACTTTCCCTAAAGGCTTAAGGAAACTCTTAGGTCTCGCATGTCCAACCCCAAATCTGTTCATCTCAGATCATAACTAATCTATACCTGGAGGTCTCTAAGGGATCTTAATACTTGGGAAACTATATTATGTTCATTAAATAACATACAATTTACACCCCTTTTCATCCATACATCACATGGAATATCACAATAATCAAGGCCTCGACTATCAATGACTAAGGAAAACTAGCCCATACCCAAGGACCAATGAGGCCTTAACACTTTATTATTCCTAATTAAGGGAATTATAGTTTAATAATTCAATTTATTTTCAACCAAAAATCTTAATTTAAATTATGAAATTAAATCATTATTTCTCTTAAGTATAATTCCCCAATGAATGAAGTGCACATCCATGCATCATAATCAAACTTGCATAATACCATGGGGTGAGTACCAAGAACCCCCTCATTAATTAGAAGGAAATTTTATTCAACTGCTCATCTTAATAGCTTAAAACAATGTCTTACAAGTACTTACAAGACTTCAATGATCTCATCCATCCAATAAAGTCTCTAAATCATGCCAAGTTACCTAAAAAATTTACAACAATTAAAATTAATTTAAACAATTTAATAAAAATAGGCATAATGGCTAAATTTTCACCTAATGCTCCCATCACACCGGGATTGTACAAAAAAACACAAAAAATTATCATCAGATACCCTCATACCTAAACTTGAGAAGTTAATTAACACAAAATTTTAAAAAACTATCCAAATTATTTTAGTTTTAAGTAAAAATATTAGTATTTTTTTATAGAGAGATACCTCATAGAAACAGTGAGTGATGATGAGTGAGCATTGTATCATGAAATACTGAAGCCATGATACACAAAATACCCATAATATTAATTAAATTACACCATTATCTGGTGGAATAAATTAATAAACATAATTTAGAAAAATATGAAATTATAAAATAAGGGAGGAGGAGAGTTGTAACACCCCAAGAATTCATAGTGTGTTATTTCTTCAAAAGAATTCAATAACTTGCACTACACGCAACACCGAGTTCAATTGCACCATGACTTACCAAAAAAAAAGCCATTCAAAATATGTAATGAATAGTATTAACTAAATTTTAAACTTTATATAATCCTTATAATTTTAGAATCTATATTATGAGTTTCTTAGACATAATGCAAGAACATATTCATTTTCAGTATTTCACTTTTATCAACTTTTAATAGGGAAACCTTTTTAAATACAATATTTTAAACTTTTTACTAAATGGGGACATCAAAAATTTAAAATGAAACATCCCAAGCCTCCACGGTACGCTTTCCTTTGAATAATACAGTAGCGTGTGTTGTACGCAACTTCGAGTTCTAACACACCACAACCAATCAAACTAGCCGTTATGAATAGTAATACCTACATTTTAAAATTTTAGAAATTTTATCTCTCAAAATGGACTTCATTTTTGGATTCGGAGTATAGAATTTAGCCTAAGGTGAAATTTTGGTACTTTTCGGATAACTTTCATATTTTGATAAATAGTGAAAATTACTAAATTTTAATTAAAAACAACTTTTTTAATCAAAATAATTAATAGTGATAAATTATGAATTTGAGTGGTTTTAAAGTATATTTATAATATATTATTACCATTTAATATAATTTTGGTCATTGGACATAATTTTACAATTAAACCGAACATAAACAAGTGTCAATCTTTTGATAGTTATTATCTCTTAAAAACACGCTTTTTGTTTTGACAGCGGGAATTAATTTTAAATTAATTTCTGCCACTTCTGTGTTTTGAATTTAGAAAAATGGATTCCACATTTGGAATCAGGATGTTCAAATTGTGTAAATAGGTAACTTTTATTTTTAGACATTTTGAATAATTACTGCGGTAAATATTTTATTTACCATGGTTAAGGGTAAATCCGTTAAATAAGGGTTAAAAAATAATATTACAATAATACTAAATTACCCTAAAATGTGTCCTATCCTTATTGGTTGATACATTTTCGGACATAGGCATATTTGGGTCGATTTTGGGACCCCATGGTGCCACTTGTAGGTGATAGGGACACTTTATTTTAATTAAGTTAAAATGAATACAAAAATGACACAAGCATATATCTTTTAGAAAAACAATTTTTACATAGGGTTATATATGTTGGATTTTAGATTATAAATATTAATTAGAAATATAAAAAGCTTTCCTACATAATTATATTTTATTTCTAATTTTTAGACATTAAATAATTTAATTTATTTATGACACAATGATGATGCAGTAATTACTATAATAGTGAAAAATAAAAATAATTGATATTATAAATACCCAAATAAATATAATATGAAACTTTTAATGAATTAAACTAATTTTATAGGATAATATGATATATTAGTATTGATTTAATTGAATTTGTTTGAAGTAATCAACCTGTTATGAGTTTCACAAAAATCAACTATTGAATAGTGTCAAAATTGACATAAAAGAGTTCTTAAAACAAATATTATATTATTAATTGATATTAAATTCCTAAAAATCTAAGGTTCGGCCAAGAGACTTATATCATGATAGGTTCATCATTAATGGACCACTTGGTGTCTCTTGGATGTATATAATAAGTTTATTAACCATATTATATAAAAATACAAAGAGACATTGTAAAAGTGAAACTAATTAACTTAGAGTTAATACTTAAAGATAAGGTTAATATAAGTACCGAAACCTGTCTAAATTCTATTGGTTGAGTTGTTTTAAACCCATCCCCACCTTAAAATTTAAATAATAAACTTTGGAGCCATTAGAAACCGAATATGAATTTATTATAAACTAATATTTCTAACTTTTCCAAAGGTGCCCCTCACCCCTCTTATAAAAGGGCACTCCTCCTTCTCATTTCTTCAAACCTTAAAAACCTTTTGATTCGTCGCAAATCTGCCCAAATACTCCCCCAACTTCCCTCAATACAACCTAGAGGCCTTAGTTTGATCAGAAATCCAACCTAAGGAGCCCTTTTGATCAAATCAAAAGGAAGAACCCGAAAAAGAGGTAATGATTTCACCACCCTTTTCCAAGTTCCTTTCTTCTTCCACTTCTTCTTCCTTTGTTATTACCATTCTAAAATAATAACTACAGTATCATATATATACTGTGATGTTATTATAAATATGGTACAACCATATTCAGTATTCTATCCACCCTTTGAATAACATGTCACCATACGTGCGTACGTACGGCTTACCATCTCCACGTCGTGGTGTAATTGTTATTCCATATATTATTATTTGGATGGGTATAATAATGATATGTAACTCATGTAAATAATAAATATAACATTTTAATGATTATGTATATAGGATATAACAACCATTTATATATTATTTCAAAAGAATGATATTGTCGCTCGTGCATACGTACGGACTACCGTCTCCACGAATGCGATGAGATTCATTCTCCATCGTATCCATTCAAGTATAATTATCATTTGATGATTTAAAAATTATGTTTAAGGACTTGATATAATTCTGGATATGAATAATATACAACCAATCCATTACAAACATGGCTTACATAACAAAACATATAAAAGAAAATGAGTAAGTTAACACCCGAAACGACGACAATTCAAAGATATTATTATAAAATCAATATTAAAAGATCATATATGATATCATATTAATGTATATGATTCTTGTATAATTTAATAACAATTATTTCACCATTATACAGGAGGTTAACCTACCCCAACCAAGGAAAAGTACAAGGTAAGGGGTTTTCATCTCACTCCTTATTCCCGTGAGATTCATGCTATATTGCCACCATTACCTTTTGTGTGGTGTATGTACTTCCCATAATTATATTCTTTGTGTAATACACTCTAATTTATGTGTATTTAAATATTCATTGTATGATACCTCTTTCATGGGTTGTATGTTTCATAAGTTACCAAATTGGTAAGGGTTATTTCACAATCTCTTCATTATCCGAGGTTGTTTATACGTAATAATATACTGGGATTTCTTTATCATCCACATCCATGTTTCTTAATAATGTATTTCAAAACATTTTTACTATTTACAAGAATATGGGTTAAAGTCATTTATAGCCTTATGTGTTTCGAAAGGAATCTTTCCGTCGTTTTCCAAACAAGGCACTTTTAACCTTTTCGACAAATTTAAGGTAAGAATGTTTTTTTAACTTATACAGTGGGTGCGGCTATTTACCGCCATTATAAAATCATCAAAGCTTCCCTTACAAGCTTATAAGAATATTTTCAAATTGAATGTATTATAATTATGTTACTTTTAGAATGATTTAAAAAAAAGAGATATTTCTCTAAAATAGTTTTGATTTCATCTATGTCAACATCCTTTGATAGCTGTTAAGCTTATTTGAAGTTGATTTATTATGATACAAAACTTCTATATTGTATTGAAGGTTTTGTGATATTTTTGAATGTGGATAAGCTATTCTTATGTCACTCATGGTTTTTTTTAAAGTATTGACATTTCATAAGTTATTTTTAATCCGAATGTTTATGTTATATTTCAACCTTTCATTCAGATGAATGCGTTAGA
The DNA here is from genome assembly GCA_963277665.1 of Viscum album. NCBI lineage: Eukaryota > Viridiplantae > Streptophyta > Magnoliopsida > Santalales > Viscaceae > Viscum > Viscum album. The sequence continues at coordinate 684,749,338 of OY728119.1, read as the reverse complement.
AAAGTATGTTCCAGGTTGGGGATCGGTAAAAGTAAGCCCTCCAGTTTGGTCTCCGATTATTAGAGGAACTCCGGTTTGGTCTCCGGTTATTAGAGGAACTCCGGTTTTGTCTCCGGTTATTAGAGGAACTCCGGGTTTGTGTCCGGTTATTAGAGGCACTCCGGGTTGGGTTCCGGTTACAGTTATCCCCTAGGTCTTGGGATGAGGCCTTGACAAAGAAATTAAAGTTCAACATTATGCATTCCGACATTATGAAAGTGGTTGTTTATATTGCATGTGATTATTCAATTAGTAGAATATCCATGTGAATAAGTAAATGGCATTATTTCATTTTACTTTTGTCGTACTATGTTGAAGTTCAAGTTTAAAAGGCTTTTGTTTTAGTAATGCATTGCCTTAAATGTTTATGCTTATTTTTGAATGTTCCGTTGTATTGTTATCCTTACTGGGCATTTGAGCTCACCCCTTTTCTATGTTTTATTTTTCCCAGGATGTGAAGAAGTAAGTTATGAATGACCTGCAGGGATATTATGAGGGGATAATAGTGTGGACTATGGAGACATTATGTTTTCGTAGTAGTTATTAACTTTATGATGTAATGTAAAACTTATGAATATATCTAGTGTTTCCAAGGCTACTAAACCAATCGGTCTTTCGAGATTTGATCTTTCTTGTGATCATGTCAATGTTATGTAATAATGCACCGACTCTGGGTAACTAGGGTCGGGGCGTTACAATTGGTATCAGAGGAAGTTTAATACAAACCTTGGAAGCTAGATTTAGATAAACTCTGATTAGAGCGCATAGATTTAAGATGAATTTTGAGGATTAGTATAGAAGAAATTCCTAGAATTTTGGTATTGTAGATATTTTGTGAGTTTTCCGAGCAATACATCCCTATCTGGATACGAGCAGGTAGAGGCGGCTCTGGCACAGATGTACCTAGGGGTAAAACCCGAAAACACCGCTTTGAGCTAGACTCGAACGAGAACTGGTGCACGACAACGGGCCTTGCTTCACTCTTGGTTACGACACTCCCAGGGGATATGCTTAGGATAACTCTCATTTTCTTTAAAAATCATTATGAAGGGTTTATGAGTATATACTTCCTCAAAGGAGACATTTTTATGATTATGGATTATATCCATAAACTATTTAATTTATGTTATGTGTTTTACAAGTTTGGGATTAGGTATTGTTATTCATAAACTAATCTAATGTATGCCATTGTTTAGAAATGACACCCAGTAGAAGGAATGAGAACTCTAGCAATGCACATGATACAACGAGAAAGAAGGATCATATATTTTATGGTCTTAAGCCAGAATTTACAAGAGAAATAGTTTCGCATGCATTATCATCATATGAAGAAATAATATCATGTGTTGATAAGATAAGTAAAGAGTTTACTGAGTCATATGGCTTTGAAGGGAAGCAAGAGAAGAAAAGGATGGAAGAGAGAAATATGGATAAAGGGAAGAGGGAAAAGAAGAATTTTCCCATATGTGATAACTGTGAAAAAAAAAACACCCTGGAACTTGCCCGAAAGGAATGAGAGTTTGTTATAAGTGTGGAGGAAAAGGGCACAAAGTACGTGACTGTAAGGGTAAGAAAATGGTTTCAAATGTATAATGCTTCATTTTTAAGGAGTTTGGACACTACGCGAACCTATGTCCCAGTCATCAGACTATGCCGCAAATGATGCTATTGGATAATAATCAAGTTGTGATACTACCATAGATGAAGAGGAATGATTAGAGTTCTTATGTTGATTATGTCAATTGAGTGTTGTATCAACAATGTACTTGTTATAATAATTATGGAGTATATAAGGATTGTACTGCAGTACTATTTCATTAAGGACTTGAGATTGTGTGGAACAAAGAAAAGTGACTCAATAGCAAGATAAATTTTTGGAAAATATATGGTTGAGAGAATGATAAACCATAATATAGCTCTGATACCGAGGTAGTGATTTTTGAATAATACATGATTGTTTTGGATAAATTATATTGGATATTCTTGACTACCTTGGAACTGATTAATGATTTGTATATTCCATCCTTGTTGGGGTTTAAAACATTTTTGGATTGATGAAATATATCCAGCATTCTATATGGAATAAGGGAGCATGAATGTAATCAATAAGGAATATGGTAATTCAGGATGTTTCAGTGTATTAAAAGAATACATGATGAAGGTATTCATATGCTATTACAGGGTAAAAAGGATCTACATTATGTTTACCTTCCTATAAATGTTAGACTTTGAGTTTGGACAGAAGTATTTTGGATATTTCTAGTTTGGATTATTTTGGATTGCCATAAAAGGACATCCCGGAGGTCGGGCGGCAACCCGTCGCATCCGGCAAGGCTGCGAGACTTGAACCCGCAACCGAATGGCAACAAGGGTGTATCACCTACCACTGGCCCATGAGATGTCCTGGATTAAATAATGTAGTTTTTTTTAATATCTTGTAGATGAATTATAAATTCGTTTATTTTGGAACCCTATACGAATAGTGTAAATAGAATGTTTTACGTTCCATTATCTTTTAGAGTGAAAGATGAGTTTGTGGTAGAAATTTATTAATGGATAAAACTCTAATTATAAAGTAAGTATATCTTCTTATGATCTTAGCCAATATCATAAATAAATTCCTCAACATTAAGAAAAGGAACTTAGAACAAAAATGTTGTCCTAGATGGTTCCTTAAATCATCACTAATTTATGGCTTTGGGATTGTTGGCCTTTTCATAGCCATGTTCTCTACCACTCTCCATCAGATAATTGATAGTTAGATTTATCTTCCATATCCATATTTTCCTACATGGAACCCTAGTATGTTTTATTTTCGGTAATCTTCATACTTTCCACTCTTTATTTTAAATAGAGGCCTCATTAATTCATTTTTCGACGTGGGATTTCAACTAAGATATTTTGAAACGTCAAAAATGTGTTATCCCAATACCCTATGTTTTGTTGAACCGATGGTATTTCAAATCATCATAGATTGATGAGTTTAAGGACCTCAATTTTATACTTGTTTGTGATTGATGACCTCAATCACTACCTATAAATATTTATGTTTTTCCTCCAATTATATGTCTCTAATTGCCACTAATGTTCTCATAATCGAGATCATAATTTGGTGGTGACCCTTTCATTTCTCTTTTCCTCATATTAAGACTAAATTTTAGTAACCCAATTTCCGATGTGGGTTTTCCCACAAATATATTTTCTATTTTCAACCTTTTATTTTCGAAGAACAATTTCAAATTGCGAGGACGCAATTTATTGAAGGAGGGGAGAATGTAACACACCAAGAATTCATAGTGTGTTATTTCTTCAAAATAATTCAATAACTTGCACTACACGCAACACCGAGTTCAATTGCACCATGACTTACCAAAAAAAATGTCATTCAAAAGATGTTATGAATATTATTAACTAAATTTTAAACTTTATATAATACTTATAATTTTAGAATCCATATTATGAGTTTCTTAGACATAATGCAAGAACAGATTCATTTTCAGTATTGCACTTTTATCAACTTTTAATAGTGAAACCTTTTTAAATACAATATTTTAAACTTTTGACTAAATGGGGACATCAAAAATTTAAAATGAAACATCCCAAGCTTCCACGATATGCTTTCCTTTGAATAATACAGTAGCGTGTGTTGTACGCAACTTCGAGTTCTAACACACCACAACCAATCAAACTAGCCGTTATGAATAGTAATACCTACCTTTTAAAATTTTAGAAATTTTATCTCTCAAAATGGACTTAATTTTTGGATTCATAGTATCGAATTTAGCCTAAGGTGAAATTTTGGTACTTTTCGGATAACTTTCATATTTTGATGAATAGTGAAAATTACTAAATTTTAATTAAAAACAACTTTTTTAATCAAAATAATTAATAGTGATAAATTATGCATTTGAGTGGTTTTAAAGTATATTTAGAATATATTTTTACGATTTAATATAATGTTGGTCATTGGACATAATTTTACAATTAAACCGAACATAAACAAGTGTCAATATTTTGATAGTTATTATCTCTTAAAAACACGCTTTTTTGTTTTGATAGCGGGAATTAATTTTAAATTAATTTCTGCCACTTCTGTGTTTTGAATTTAGAAAAATGGATTCCAAATTTGGAATCAGGATGTTCAAATTGTGTAAATAGGTAACTTTTATTTTTATACATTTTGAATAATTACTGCGGTAAATATTTTATTTAACATGGTTAAGGGTAAATCCGGTAAATAAGGGTTAAAAACTAATATTATAATAATACTAAATTACCCTAAAACGTGTCCTAGACTTATTGGTTGATACATGTTCGGACATAGGCATATTTGGGTCGATTTTGGGACCCCATGGTGCCACTTGTAGGTGATAGGGACACTTTATTTTAATTAAGTTAAAATGAATACAAAAATGACACAAGCATATATCTTTTAGAAAAACAATTTTGACATAGGGTTATATATGTTGGATTTTAGATTATAAATATTCATTATAAATATAAAAATATTTCCTACATAATGATATTTTATTTATAATTTTTAGACATTAAATAATTTAATTTATGTATGACACAATGATGATGCAGTAATTACTATAATAGTGAAAAATCAAAATAATTGATATTATAAATACCCAAATAAATATAATATGAAACTTTTAATGAATTAAACTAATTTTCTAGGATAATATGATATATTAGAATTGATTTAATTGACTTTTTTTGAAGTAATCAATCTGAGTTTCACAAAAATCAACTATTGAATAGTTTCAAAATTGACATAAAAGAGTTCTTAAAACAAATATTATATTATTAATTGATATTAAATTCTTAAAAATCTAAGGTTCGGCCAAGAGACTTATATCATGATAGGTTCATCATTAATGGACCACTTGGGGTCTCTTGGATGTATATAGTAAGTTTATTAACCATATTATATAAAAATACAAAGAGACATTGTAAAAGTGAAACTAATTAACTTAGAGTAAATACTTAAAGATATGGTTAATATAAGTACCCAAACCTATCTAAATTCTATTGGTTGAGTTGTTTTCAACCCAGCCCCACCTTAAAAGTTAAATAATAAACTTTGGAGCCATTAGAAACCGAATATGAATTTATTATAAACTAATATTTCTAGCTTTTCCAAAGGTGCCCCTCACCCCTCTTATAAAAGGGTACTCCTCCTTCTCATTTATTCACACCTTCAAAACCTTTTGGTTCGGCCAAACTCTGCCCAAATACTCCCCCAACTTCCCTAAATACAACCTAGAGGCCTTAGTTTGATCAGAAAGCCAACCTAAGTATCCCTTTTGATCAAATCAAAAGGAAGAACCCGAAGAAGAGGTAATGATTTACCACCCTTTTCCAAGTTCCTTTCTTCTTCCACTTCTTCTTCCTTTGTTATTACCATTCTAAAATAATAAATACAGTATCATATATATACTTTGATTTTATTATAAATATGGTACAACCATATTCAGTATTCTATCCACCCTTTGAATAACATGTCACCATACGTGCGTACGTACGGCTTACCGTCTCCACATCGTGGTGTAATTGTTATTCAATATATTATTATTTGGATGGGTATAATAATGATATGTAACTAATGTAAATAATAAATATAAAATGTTAATGATTCTTTATATAGTATATAACAACCATTTATATATTATTTCAAAAGAATGATATTGTCGCTCGTGCATACGTACGGACTACCGTCTCCACGAACGCGATGAGATTCATTCTCCATCGTATCCATTCAAGTATAATAATCATTTTATGATTTAAAAATTATGTTTAAGGACTTGATATCATTCTGGATATTAATAATATACAACCAATCCATTACAAACATGGCTTACATAACAAAACATATAAAAGAAAATGAGTAAGTTAACACCCGAAACGACGGCAATTCAAAGATATTAATATCAAATCAATATTAAAAGATCATATATGATATCATATTAATGTATATGATTCTTGTATAATTTAATAACAATTATTTAACCATTATACAGGAGTTTAACCTACCCCAACCAAGGAAAAGTACAAGGTAAGGGGTTTTCATCTCACTCCTTATTCTCGTGAGATTCATGCCATATTGCCACCATTACCGTTTGTGTGGTGTATGTACTGCCCATAATTATATTCTTTGTGTAATATACTCTAATTTATGTGTATTTACATATTCATTGTATGATACCTCTTTCATGGGTTGTATGTTTCATAAGTTACCAAATTGGTAAGGGTTATTTCACAATCTCTTCATTATCCGAAGTTGTTTATACGTAATAATCTACTGGGATCTCTTTATCATCCACATCCATGTTTCTTAATAATGTATTTCAAAACATTTTTACTATTTACACGAATATGGGTTAAAGTCATTTATACCCTTATGTGTTTCGAAAGGAATCTTTCCGTCGTTTTCCAAACAAGGCACTTTTAACCTTTTCGACAAATTTAAGGTAAGAATGTTTTTTTAACTTATACGGCGGGTGCAACTATTTACCGCCGTTATAAAATCATCAAAGCTTCCCTTACAAGATTATAAGAATATTTTCAAATTTAATGTATTATAATTATGTTACTTTTAAAATGATTTAAAAAAAAGAGATATTTCTCTAAAATAGTTTTGATTTCATCTATGTCAACATCCTTTGATGGCTGTTAAGCTTATTTGAAGTTGATTTATTATGATACAAAACATCTATATTGTATTGAAGGTTTTGTGATATTTTTGACTGTGGATAATCTATTCTTATGTCACTCATGTTTTTTTTAAAGTATTGAAATTTCATAAGTTATTTTTAATCCGAATGTTTATGTTATATTTCAACCTTTCATTCAGATGAATGTGTTAGAAAAGTATGTTCCGGGTTGGGGACCGGTAAAAGTAAGCCCTCCGGTTTGGTCTCCGGTTATTAGAGGAACTCCGATTTGGTCTCCGGTTATTAGAGGAACTCCGGTTTGGTCTCCGGTTATTAGAGGAACTCCGGTTTGGTGTCCGGTTATTAGAGGCACTCCGGGTTGGGTTCCGGTTACAGTTATCCCCTAGGTCTTGGGACGAGGCCTTGACAAAGAAATTAACGTTCAGCATTATGCATTCCGACATTATGAAAGTGGTTGTTGATATTTCATGTGATTATTCGATTAGTAGAATATCCATGTGAATAAGTAAATGACATTATTTCATTTTACTTTTGCCGTACTATGTTGAAGTTCATGTTTAAAAGGCTTTTGTTTTAGTAATGCATTGCCTTAAATGTTTATGCTTATTTTTGAATGTTCCGCTGTGTTGTTATCCTTACTGGGAATTTGAGCTCACCCCTTTTCTATGTTTTATTTTTACTAGGATGTGAAGAAGTAAGTTATGAATGACCTGCAGGGATATTATGAGGGGATAATAGTGTGGACTATGGAGACATTATGTTGTCGTAGTAGTTATTCACTTTATGATGTAATGTAAAACTTATGAATATATCTAGTGTTTCCAAGGCTACTAAACCAATCGGTCTTTCGAGATTTGATCTTTCTTGTGATCATGCCAATGTTATGTAATAATGCACCGACTCTGGGTAACTAGGGTCAGGGTGTTACAAGAGTAAGGGAGGACAATAGAGGGGGAGGAATACTCATAATTATCAGAAATCCCCAAAAAAACACCCATAAACCAAAGGGGTTAATAGAGGAATAAGGGAGGAGAAGAGGGGGTCTAACTATGTGCACAAACAAGGGAGAATGGGGCTGACCCATATAATATATCAAAGGGTAAAATGTCATTTCCCCCTTTAAAGGCCACATGCTAGATGATTTGCCCAACCAGTTATCCAGGCCACATTGTCTTCCCCTAGATCTCCCCTGATGATCCCATACAACACTTGAACCCAATTACACACCCATAATACATCCCATAGGATTATAAAACAATAAAAATACCATCCTAAGTCTCAGTCCTAAATAAAAACCATCCAAAAAATTAAAAGTTCAAATTCCCCTTCGATTTGACACCCTAAGACGGAAAAACGTTTTTACATAGTGATATCATTTTTATACAATAATGATGATGTTAATAGTAATTAATTAGATTAGAGAATGAGGTCTAATAAAATTATAGATAAGAATTAAAATATAAAATATGGAGAGGAACTCGTTACTTTGATGGAATCACTCCTCATAGTGAATTTCTTTAAAAGGAAGGATTTGGGTCCCCTTCATGTGACTGGAAACTAAAAAAACCAAGGATAAGCCTTCAAAAGGGAGAAGTTTGTATGAATTCAAGTTGAAATTAAAGGAGTTATTTGATTTTGGATGAATATAGGAGGTTCCCTTTTATAAATGGTTTTGAGTGACATATTTGTAATATTTTGTTCCTTAATGATGAAGGAAGGTAATTTCAATATGACTAATGTCCCATGGGTGGAAAAAACAATTTAATATAAAATTATCTCAATTATTAACATGTATTTTTATTTTTATAATTTATATACATCATTTTCACTATATACTATATTGTACCATTTTCATAATTTATCAACGTAATTCACGATTCACCATCATAAATTATTTTTTAATTGAAATATGAAATTATTACTCTTAATTAATTTAAATTTTCTAAACCTAAATATGAAATCCATTTTATAAAATTAAATATCTAATTATATTAGTTTTTTACTTTTAAATAAAAATACATAATATTTTAGATTTTTTTTTCTTGAATGAAAACAAAATATTATGCAATGATTTATTATATTTTTATTTATTATGATCACCTAATTATTTAATGGAAATTAGTAATTTATTATTCATAGTAATTACATGGTTTTTAACCCATTTTTTATTTTTTAAAAGGTTATATTTCAATTAAAACAACTTCAATATGACCATTATCTATTTGTAATAACCACATGTCCAATGAACATATGTCCAATGATCATATAATGATAATATTCACCCTTTTATATTATTATACATAACCACACATACTTATCTAAAATCATTAACATAATACCCTCATTTATCTATCAATATGTTCACCATATTTCTAATGTCTTGCATTTCTTCTATAGTTAGCATCGATAATATGATTTTCATGGGAGATTATGAGAGATATTGGGTTTATTCCGTTTGATGTTTTTATTATTTTGTTTCATTTAGTTTTATTGTAATGTATTTTTTTTTTCATTTTTTATTATAATATCATATATTAACAAAATAAGGAATTTTTCATTTTATAGTTTATTTTCACATGTGAAATAGGTTATTCAAAAAATTTAAGGAATAAAAATATAGGGTGTTACACAAATTATATAACATTACCCCACAAAATTAAATAGTATAACCTTCAAAGATACACTAATAAGAATATAAAAACTCCAAAAATAAACTCTACTTAAATGTATATGAGTAAAAAATCCTCTTCAATTCTTCATAGAATGAAATTTTAATCAAATAGTGAGTAAAATCAATCTTCGACAACCCAACATCTACAGTAATTATTCACTAAGATATCTTGATGAAAGTAGAAATTCAATCAGAAAAATAATCTTAGAGTATTATTACCTATACCCAAGTAGTCTTAATTCTCATCAAGATCGTAAATTTTTTTATCTAAGTATTTTAACATCAAGATATGATTTGATGATGATAATTTATACTTCTTATGCCTCTTGGGTCTCTTATTATTCTTAATTTTATAATTCCTCTACCACACACCAGTAAATTCATGAAACACACTACTCTATATACTCTCAATATAAACAAAAACAATATTCTTTCCTCCTTTCATTTGAAATTTTAATTTCAAATTCAAAAAATCATTCAAGTCAACTTCGTTCATCATTTCACTTTTTTATAGACCAATATTTTCTTTTATATCAAATTTAATATGCTAATGGTTTTTCAAAGAATTAACAAGGATTAATGTGGAACACATCATGACACACTATCAAATAGACTGAAATAAGTACATTACAAAAAATAGGATGTAATATAATTTATTAAAGTGTAAAAAATGAAATCACTACATTTCTGATACGAGTTTATTTTGAAACCTATTTTCATTATGATGCATTGTGATGTGACAAAAATAATTATGGAATAAAATCAATATTTTAAAAATAAATAATATACCAAAATAAATAAGTAATCATTAATTTTATTACGCCATACCATTACGGTGTGTTTTGGATATTCATGATGAAACATCCTCATTCATGATGAAAAATATTTCTTATAATGTCTAGATAGATTATTTTTAAATAATTTCCTTGGTTTGTGTGTAACACATATTTAACAGAGACCAACACCCATATTATCACATATATAAATAAAATCATGTCATAATCCCTTACTATTGTGGTGTGACTCATTTCTCTTCCCAAAAAACATCTCCAGGAACATATTAAATCATACAAAAAACCTCAAACCTTCTTATGACTATATTATAATGTTTTTCAATTAATTCAAACAAATCAAATGATTTGAATCATCACAATTATGTTTTATGAATTTAAAATAAAATATAAAACAATCAATTCACAATCATTTACACTCCACTTTTTTTAGCAAACAATACCCTCTTTTATAAAAAAACATCTATTGAGAAAATTTCTATCTCAAACACATTCCTAGTCAATAAAATATTCCCATTTTATTTTTGTAACACCCCAGGTAAATAAAGAATATGAAATTTTTATATTTATCCATATTTTTGAATCAAATATTAATATTAATTTAAAGGGTATGCTATGCTCGATGGCATACCCAATACGCAACAACGAGTTTCTTAGGAATCTTACATTGCATTCTAATAGTAAAATAATATTATTTTAAATGGTAGTTAACGCCTAGACATTGTAATGGCGGGAATGAACATAACTGACTACAAAATGATTATATATGTTTGTCAAATATTTTTACTTTTTACAATAAATGTTAGAGGATTAAAAATGAGAATGAATCCAATTTTAAGCGTAAACATCCTAATATTCTTTAAAAGGTTGATTAACCTCCTTTTGATGGTGAACCTCTTTTAAATCCACTTTTTGACAATTTTATGTGTTATATTTGACAAAATAAAATTCTTCTTTAGAATCGGGACATCAAAATTTACTTTGTGTAAATTTTTGGTATTTTTCCGAAAAAGTTCAATTTTTAATGAATAGTGAAAAATGTTGTATTTTAATTCAAAACCTCTTTTTAATCTAATTTATTTATATGATTAGATTATCTTTTTAATTGGTTTTAAAGTGAAATTAGAATATATTTTTACCATTTAATCCAATAGTGGTCTATGGAATTAATTTCACTTTCAAATCGGACTTAAACTGGTGTCAATCTTTTGATACTTTTTGTTTCATAAAAACACGCTATTTGTTTTGACAGCGGGAATTAATTATTAAATTAATTAATGCAACTTATATGTTTTGAATTTTGTAAAATAGACATCATTTTTGAATTCAGAATATCAAATATATCTTAGGGTGAATTTTTGGTAATTTTCTGAAAAACTTCAATTTTTGATGAATAGTGAAACCACTAAGTGGTACTTATAAAAACCGATTTTCCGTTTAAATGAAATTTTGCCACCTTTGTGTTTTGAATTTCAAAAATCCGACATACATGGTTGTCATTAAGAAGTAAAATGTGGTTCAATGGGATTAAAATAATTTTTTGGTGAATAGTAACTTATTAAGTTTTTAATCACGATTAGAGGTAATTAGTGTAGTTTAAAGTAAGAACAATGATTTAATAAAATGAAATGAACTAGACACATGTACTACCCTCATTGGATATATCATGGCAGACCAAGACAATCCATGAGTCAACTTGGGGACCCCATGGAGCCACTTTGGTTGGAAAATGACATAAATACCTTTTTATTTAATGATAAAGTAAAAATGGCACAAACATGTGATGTTTTACTAAAACAATTTTTACATGGGGTTATACAAGTCAGAGTTTTGACTATAAATAGTCATTGGAAATCTAAAAAGATTTCCTACATCATAGTATTTGTTTTATAATTTTTAGACATTAAATAAATTAAATTATTTATGACATCATGAGGATGCAGCGATGGCCTCATTATTTAACAATTTAAATAAAATGGAAAGATAATGTAATATATAATACCTACACATGTCCAAAACCTATTGGATGGGTGGATTTAGAACCCTTATCACCTTATACACGAATTATATCAATGTGGGACCTTTTAAATCCGAAACTCATTTTCAAATAAAGTAACATTTGCTTACTTTCCAAGAGTGCCCCTCCTCTCCTCTTATAAAAGGCCCCCACCTCTACCTCCTTACCCACACCTCTCAAGAATTTGGCTTGGACAAACTCTGCCCATTTCATCTCTCCACATCCCTATCTAACTCCTTGAAGCCTCAATTTGGGAAGAATCCTTTCCAAGGAAGCCTTTGAGCTCAAATCAAAAGAAGTTACCCGATTTAAAGGTAATGTCTTCACTTGTGTTCTTTTGTTTTATTTTGCTTCTCCAACCCACTAAACTCTTTTTATTCATTTATTTTATAACAAATCCAGTATCTTAAATATACTAGGATGTTTTTATAAGAAGTATTCGAGCTAAAATTACACACACCTACATCTAATGGTTAAAGAACATACTGTTTCCGTGGATGTCGAATTTCTGCCTCCCGAAACGATGATTGTTCAACATTCTTATAACACCTTCAAAGGTGGCCATTAAGATGAAACTATATTTATATATGATATATAATATGTTTATGTTTTACTTAAGCTTCTTTATTTTTCATTTATGGCATACCTTTATGGTTTCCATTATGGGTAAACGCGATATCTTCATTTAAGGAAGTGCGGACTACCGCCCCCTCAAAGTGATTTGATTCGTTAATACCATATGTGGTAAGTATAAATGAAATATTTAATTATATTATATATGATACCATAATTTAATTAAAAAACTATTATGTATCATTATATTTTAATTCCATTAAATTTGAAAGAGAAATGGAATTAGCGTTCATGCGTACGTACGACTTACCGTCTCCATTAATGGTGCATTTCATTTATTAACTATAAATGTTAAGTAATATTATAAATGCATGAATATACTGGATATATATGATATATATGATATATACATCATGAATAAAATTTTGGATATAATGAATCTTTGACCACACGAACAACATGTAATTGTAAGAAGTCCACTTTCGACTTAAGAACCAAGTGTCGACAAAACAAACATTATTAACATAAATGATTACATAATGTCTATGACATGATAATAAGTGATATAAAAGGAATAATTAACTTAAAAAAGGTTATTAAGGAAGTATAAATTAACTCAAGTTTATTATTCAGGTGATTAAAGAACGATCAAGTCAAGTCAGACCCGAGGTAAGGGATCTTACTCCTCTCTTTCTTTTTAAGTACACTCTTTTATGTCATTCCTTTTAAAGTTCATCTTTCTTATTATTGGGATGTTATTTTATATTAATATTACTGTAATTTTTATGTTCATATGATGAGAGACCCTATTCTCTCTCATCAATCCATTTTGGAAGTTTTGAGTGGTGCCGTTAGGCTGTCGAATTTTCGTAAAAGATCTAATCTCTCTCTTTCTTTTAAAGTACTCTTCTTTATGTAACTTCTTTTAAGCTCCTCTTTGTTATGTTGGGGGATGTTCTTTTATATTCCTCTTTCTATAAACATAATTTTAATATGATGAGAGACCCTATTTGATCTCATCAATTTATTTTTGTATGTTTTAAGTGGCGCCGTTAGGTTGCCGAGTTTTCGTAAGGGATTTTTCATCTCACTTTTATTCCCATGAGATTTATGCTACATTTGCCACAATTTCCTTTGAGTGGTGTATGTACTGCCCATTATTTTACTCATTGTGTAATATAATTTCATTTATGAGTATTTACATCAATGTTTTATTGTCCTTCTTTCACGGGGTGTATGTTTCGAAAGATACCCATGTCGGTAAGGGAACCTTTCACCCTCCTCTTTTTAAAAGACTTCTTTTGTTGGGTCTTTTAATTTACATATTTTTATGTTGGGATATGTTCTCATATATCCTTATTGATGTAAAATTTATGTCCAAGTGATGAGATACCCTTTTTTTATCTCTCATCAACTCATTTTAATGTGACGCCGTTAGGCTGTCAAGGGAACTTCTTAACCCAATTTTGATTTCTTTGTGTTAACATGTAGTTATTGAATATGTCTTCCTTTGAATATGTGTGAATGACCTTTGATTATTTTACACTTAATATCCACTTATATTTGGTGTATTCCTTTGTCACACATAATTATGTAATTTATTTATCCTTAAACCAAGGATACCGTCTTTGTAAGGGACTTCGCCTCAATCTCCTTTCATTGAGGCATATTTTGTTTTATACTCAACCTTCTTTTATACGGTGTATAAACCCCTTTGACTTTTACGTTTATTCAAAATGAATCTTTTTTATACGAAGCTTTTACTAAATGACAAAAGGGAATGTTTTTGTCGTACTTATGCGGCGACAATGACTTCTCTGCCACCGTGACCATTATTTGAGTTTCGGCTTCCTCTACAAGACATACCTTATTATTAAAAGAAAAATGAATACCATGTTTTTCTTTTATTTTATTTTGGTATTGAAAATGGTTTTCATATTGTTTTTATATCAATGTGTTGTAATGATATCTTGTGATTCAAAGGTGGAAATTTTATGTTTCCTTTATGCATGTTTTATGTGATACTATTATGTTGAGGTTCTTGGGCATTATTATGAAGACGGGTGGTTCCGTGATAAACTAAGGGCGGGTGAGCTCAATATAGCTCTCCAATGCATTGGGTAACATGAAGGAGTGAAACGTTAAGGTTTCTCTGAAGAGATTTAGGGAATATACTGTGATGGGTATTCCAAACGTAACCAAGAGGGTTACTCCCTACGTAATAATGTTATGAATGCCCCAAGTTACCTTTATGTCTTATGATTTCTATGATTTATTCATGATTTAATGAGGTATGTTAATGTGCCTATGTTTTACGGGTAAAGTATGATTTCATTCTTATGTATATATGAAGTCATGTTTCCTTTCCATATTTTTATAACCCTTACTGAGCTTTTTATGCTCATCCCATGTTTTTTTTGAAATTTTTTTCACAGGTCAAGGGAAAGGTACATTTTATGATGATAGTGCCAAGGAAGTGTCAAAAATAATCCATGCTTTATTTTTAAATATGTTTCCGTTGATGGAAAAAAATGAATACTATATTTTATGTAACCACTTTGTGTAAATGTGGAATGTAATGAAAATTTTGTGATCTAATTCTCTAAAACTCTAAACCTGAAAAGATCCTCAATATGTAATCTTGTAATTACTCAAGATTAAGTAAAGTTTAAGGCTGGGTCCTTATAGTTGGTATCAGAGGTCGATTTAGATAACTTTAGAGGTTAGGGTATTCTTTAAGCATAAGTGACATTACCATGTTGGCTAGGATTTTAGAAAGTGTCATAGTTTTTAGATAAAGTGAATGAGTAATTATATCTTAGTGTTTATCTCACTCATTAGTACATGATGGTTATGTTGATATACTCACACTGACCTTTCTATTTTTAGTGAATGGATGGATATAACAGGCACCATAGAGACAACAGGTTTGAAGGAAACTATGGTGGTTCTCTATTTAAGATACTAGATAAAATGGGGGATTCAATGAGGAAACTCATGGTTGTTCTAAACCAACTATCAAGGAGTCATGATCAACCACTTGAACCTTGGTATGTTCTGTAATGCATCATGTACGAGATGAACAATTGATGTGGAAGTTCAGGTAATAATTATAAAGGTAACCATTAGAGTTTATATGATCCTTACTTTTGAGGTAATTATGGGTTACTATATGTTATGATGGAAGTGAAAGGAATGAGATAAAATTGAGGTTAAATTATGTTATGGTTATTTTTGATGATTTTATCTCTTTTTTGAGAATGATTTGAGAATTATATAGTTTTGGAAAAAGGACAAAACGCAGACCGTGTGACAACCCGTCGTGTCGGACAAAGCTGCGGGAATCAAACCCACAACCAAAGTGAAACTGGTATCTATCGCCTACCACTGGACTACGTGAAGTCCCTGGTTAGTTTGACTGATTCTTTTTAGTTAGATGATTTTATGAATTAAGAGTAAGTTGATTTTGGGTTATCTATGGATATTTATTAACCTATCATGGAGGATATGTGATTAGGTTAATTACTTTTCAATACGAGACATTAAGAGCAACCGATGTTGTTTGGAGATAAATGTTACGATTTAACTTGGAAGAATATGTGACTAAATACTTAAAATATTTGGGTTTCAATCTTATTTTGGTTTACTTTGAAGAATTTTATGGACAAATTGTATATCGAATGGTCCTCATTTAACTTTGGGTTTTGTTGGACAAATTTTGGAGATTAAGAATAGATTTTCTTTTTATAAGGGGTTATCCTTTTATGGATTATCTGATCTTGTACTAGCCTTTTTGGTTTTGGTTTTGGTCTAAAGACATTGGAAGTATATAGTTCTCTTTTTTTGGATTAGGTGATTCTTTAGAAGTTGATTATAGTACTCTTAATTTGAACAAGTCTTCCTAAATACTCGTCTTTTGGGGAGAGTATGAGTTTGTGTAATAAATCTAATAAAAGTTGAAAGTCAACATGATAAGTAATTATGTTTCCCTATGAATAAATTCCTCAATAAAAAGTAACTTAAAACAAAAATGTTGTTTATTAACTTTTCCTACTGGGGAATCAAATACCGTTTAACCCATCACAAATTTGTGATTTGTTGTGGTTAACTTTCTCCTAAACATGTTTTATATCACTCTCCATCAGAACATGACCCTATGTTTTCTCCTCCATGTCCATGTTTTCCTACATGGAATCCTAGTATGGATTAACTCGGGTGACCTCGATACTTATCTTTCTTTATTTTAAAGTGATTGGTTTACCGACTCTTGTTCCGATGTGGGACTTTCAAGGATGTTTCCAAACCCAATTTTAAAATTGCGAGGACGCAATTCCCAAAAGGGGGGAAGGATGTAACACCCCAGGTAAATAGAGAATATGAAATCTTTATATTTATCCATATTTGTGAATAAAATATTAATATTACTTTAAAGGGGATGCTATGCTCGATGGCGTACCCAATACGCAACAACGAGTTTCTTAGGAATCTTACGTTGCATTCTAATAGTAAAATAATATTATTTTAAATGGTAGTTAAAACCTAGACGTTGTAATGGTGGGAATGAACAGAACTAACTACAAAATGATTATATATGTTTGTCAAATATTTTTACTTTTTACAATAAATGTTATAGGATTAAAAATGCGATTGAATCCAATTTTAAGCGTAAACATTCTAATATTCTTTAAAAGGTCGATTAACCGCCTTTTGAAGGAGAAACTCTTTTAAATCCACTTTTTGACAATTTTATGTGTTATATTTGACAAAATAAAATTCTTCTTTAGAATCGGGACATCAAAATTTACTTTGTGTAAATTTTTGTTATTTTTCTGAAAAAGTTCAATTTTTAATGAATAGTGAAAAATGTTGTATTTTAATTCAAAACCTCTTCTTAATCTAATTTATTTATATGATTATATTATCTTTTGAATTGGTTTTAAAGTGAAATTAGAATATATTTTTACCATTTAATCCAATAGTGGTCGATGGAATTAATTTCACTTTGAAATCGGACTTAAACTGGTGTAAATCTTTTGATACTTTTTGTTTCATAAAAACACGCTATTTGTTTTGACAGTGGGAATTAATTATTAAATTAATTAATGAAACTTATATGTTTTGAATTTTGTAAAATAGACATCATTTTTGAATTCGGAAAATCAAATATATCTTAGGGTGATTTTTTGGTAATTTTCTGAAAAACTTCAATTTTTGATGAATAGTGAAACCACTAAGTGGTACTTATAAAAACTGATTTTCCATTTAAATGAAATTTTGACACCTTTGTGTTTTGAATTTCAAAAATCCGACATACATGGTTGTCATTAAGAAGTAAAATGTGGTTCAATGGGATTAAAATAATTTTTTGGTGAATAGTAACTTATTAAGTTTTTAATCGCGATTAGAGGTAATTAGTGTAGGATAAGGTAAGAATAATGTTTTAATAAAATGAAATGACCTAGACACATGTTCTACCCTCATTGGATGTGTCATGGCCGACCAAGAAAATCCATGGGTCAACTTGGGGACTCCATGGAGCCACTTTGGTTGGAAAATGAAATAAATACCTTTTTATTTAATGATAAAGTAAAAATGACACAAACATGAGATGTTTTACTAAACAATTTTTTACATGGGGTTATACAAGTCATATTTTTGACTATAAATAGTCATTGGAAAGATAAAAATATTTCCTACATCATAGTATTTGTTTTATAATTTTTATACATTAAATAAATTAAATTATTTATGACATCATTATGATGCAGCGATGACCTCATTATTTAACAATTTAAATAAAATGGAAAGATAATGTAATATCTAAGATCTACACATGTCCAAAACCTATTATATGGGTGGATTTATAACCCTTATCACCTTATCCACGAATTATATCAATGTGGGACCTTTTAAATCCGAAACTCATTTTCAAATAAAGTAACATTTGCTTACTTTCCAAGAGTGCCCCTCCTCTCCTCTTATAAAAGGCCCCCACCTCTACCTCCTTACCCACACCTCTCAAGCCTTTGGCTCGGCCAAAATCTTCCCATTTCATCTCTACACATCCCTCTCTAACTACTTTAAGCCTCACTTTGGGCAGAATCGTTTCCAAGGAAGCCTTTGAGCTCAAATCAAAGGAAGTTACCTGATTTAAAGGTAATGTCTTCACTTGTGTTCTTTTGTTTTATTTTGCTTCTCCAACCCCCTAAACTCTTTTTATTAATTTATTTTATAGAAAATCCAGTATCTTAAATATAATAGGATGTTGTTATAAGAAGTATTCGAGCTACACTTACACACACCTACATCTAATGGTTAAAGAACATACTGTTTCCGTGGATGGCGAATTTCTGCCTCCCGAAATGATGATTGTTCAACATTCTTCTAACACCTTCAAAGGTGGCCATTAAGATGAAACTATATTTATATATGATATCTAATATGTTTATGTTTTAATTAAGGTTCTGTATTTTTCATTTATGGCATACCTTTATGGTTTCCATATGGGTAAACGCGATATCTTCATTTAAGGAAGTGCGGACTACCGCCCCCTCAAAGTGATTTGATTCGTTAATACCATATGTGGTACGTATAAAGGATATATTTAATGATATTATATATGATACCATACTGGAATTAAAATACTATTATGTATCATTATGTTTTAATTCCATTAAATATGAAATAGAAATTGAAGTAGCGTTCATGCGTACGTACGGCTTACCGTCTCCATGAACGGTGCATTTCATTTCTTAACTCTAAATGTTAAGTAATATTATAAATGCATGAATATGATAGATATATATGATATATATTATATATACTTCATGAATAAAATTCTAGATATAATGAACCTTTGACCACACGAACAACATGTAATTGTAAGAAGTCCACTTTCGACTTAAGAACCAAGTATCGACAAAACAAACATTATTAACTTAAATGATTAGATAATGTCTATGACATGGTAATAAGGGATATAAAAGGAATAATGAACGTGAAAAAGGTTCTTAAGGAAGTATAAATTAACTCAAGTTTATTATTCAGGAGATTAAAGAACGATCGAGTCAAGTCAAACCCGAGGTAAGGGATCTTACTCCTCTCTTTCTTTTTAAGTACACTCTCTTAAGTCATTCCTTTTAAAGTTCATTTTTCTTGTTATTGGGATGTTATTTTATATTAATATTACTGTAATTTTTATGTTCATATGATGAGAGACCCTATTCTCTCTCATAAATCCATTTGGATATTTTGAGTGGCGCCGTTAGGCTTCCGAATTTTCGTAAAAGATCTAATCTCTCTCTTTCTTTTAAAGTACTATCCTTTATGTCACTTCTTTTAAGCTCCTCTTCGTTATGTTGGGGGATGTTCTTTTATATTACTATTTCTTTAAACTTTATGTTAATATTATGAGAGACCCTATTTGATCTCATCAATCCATTTTTGTAAGTTTTAAGTGGTGCCGTTAGGCTGCCGAGTTTTCGTAAGGGATTTTTCATCTCACTTTTATTCCCATGATATTTATGCTACATTTTCCACAATTTACTTTGAGTGGTGTATGTACTACCCATTATTTTACTCATTGTGTAATATACTTTCATTTATGAGTATTTACATCAATGTTTTATTGTCCTTCTTTCACGGGGTGTATGTTTCGAAAGATACCCATGTCGGTAAGGGAACCTTTCACCCTCCTCTTTTTAAAAGACTTCTTTTGTTGGGTCTTTTAATTTAAATATTGTTATATTGGGATATGTTCTCATATATCCTTATTGATGTAAATTTTATGTCCAAGTGATGAGATACCCTTTTTTTATCTCTCACCAACTCATTTTGATGTGACACCGTTAGGCTGTCAAGGGAACTTCTTAACCCAATTTCGATTTCTTTGGGTTCAACATGTAGTTATTGAATATGTCATCCTTTGAATATGTGTGAATG
This sequence comes from Viscum album, assembly GCA_963277665.1. Taxonomy (NCBI): domain Eukaryota; kingdom Viridiplantae; phylum Streptophyta; class Magnoliopsida; order Santalales; family Viscaceae; genus Viscum; species Viscum album. The sequence goes on along the minus strand of OY728119.1, from coordinate 684,728,626 downwards.
ACCTTTGATTATTTTACACTTAATATCCACTTATATTTGGTGTATTCATTTGTCACACATAATTATGTAATTAATTTATCCTTAAACTAAGGATACCGTCTTTGTAAGGGACTTCGTCTCAATCTCCTTTCATTGAGGCATATTTTATTTTATACTCAACCTTCTTTTATACGGTGTATAAACCCCTTTGACTTTTACATTTATTCAAAAGGAATCTTTTTTATATGAAGCATTTACTAAAAGACAAAATGGAATGTTTTTGTCATACGTATGCAGCAACAACGACTTATCCGCCGCCATGACCATTATTTGAGTTTCAGCTTCCTCTACAAGCCATACCTTCTTATTAAAAGAAAAATAAATACCATGTTTTACTTTTCTTTTATTTTGGTATTGAAAATGGTTTTCATAATGTTTTTATATCAATGTGTTGTATTGATTTCTTGTGATTGAAAGGTGGAAATGTTATGTTTCCTTTATGCATGTTTTATGTGATACGATTATATTGAGGTTCTAGGGCATTATTATGAAGACGGGTGGTTCCGTGATAAACTAAGGGAGGGTGAGCCCGATATAGCTCTCCAATGCATTGGGTAACGTGAAGGAGTGAAACGTTAAGGTTTCTCCGAAGAGATTTAGGGAATATACTATGATGGGTATTCCAAACATAACCAAGAGGGTTACTCCCTACGTAAGAATGTTATGAATGCCTCAAGTTACCTTTATGTCTTATGATTTCTATGATTTATTCATGATTTAATGAGGTATGTTAAAGTGCCTATGTTTTACGGGTAAAGTATGATTTCATTCTTATGTATATATGAAGTCATGTTTCCTTTCCATATTTTTATAACCCTTACTGAGATTTTTATGCTCATCCCAAGTTTTTTTGAAATGTTTTTCACAGGTCAAGGGAAAGGTACATTTTATGATGATATTTCCAAGGAAGTGTCAAGAAAGAATCCATGCTTTATTTTTAAATAAGTTTCCGTTGATGTAAAAAAAATGAATACTATCTTTTATGTAACCACTTTGTGTAAATGTGGAATGTAATGCAAATTTTATGATCTAATTCTCTAAAACTCTAAACCTGAAAAGATCCTCAATGTGTAATCTTGTAATTACTCAAGATTAAGTAAAGTTTAAGGCTAGGGACTTATAGTTTTTCTTCCTACTATTGGAAATAAATCACTCTCAAACATAAAAATGAACCATAATTAAATTATTATAAATTTATATGAGTGAACTTGGTGTAGGAAACACGAATAATAAACAATAATGAAAAATATGTCTATAAGAGTTAATCACATTCACTTCTAAACAACCATATTAACTTAACTTCCTAACCATTCCCCTCAAAACTACTTTTATAAATATTCAAAACAAATCTGATGAACACATACTCAAATTCACAATTGTGGAATGCTAAATTGATATCCATTTGGAAGATCTTGTTTCATTTCTGAGAAATGAAAGTAAGAAAAAAAAATATGGTACGGATACTTGAAATCAATGAAAATATATAATTAAAGTAAATCACTTCAACCTGATAATAAACCTTTCACATGATCTTGGATTTATTCCCCATCACTTCACCTTTCTTCTTGAAATGATTTACAGAACAACTAATTCGTTCCGATAACATTATTTTTCACCATCGTTGTTACCAATTACAAAGTGTTTTTCTTATCCATATGACAAAGTCCTTTATTCATAGAATGAAAAAACTATTTATTCTTCAATGCTTCATCTGAAGTTCTTGTTTTGACATGAGAAAACAATGAGGTATGTGTTGTTTTCCTCAAAATTTTCTAATTTTTATGTTCTTGTACATGATCACTAATGATATGATGATCCTAAACTTAAATTTTAAATCTTTTATAAACTGATTTTTTGTTTTCTTCATCACTTGATAAGGTTTAATCATCATATTCCTCATGAAAATCACTTAAATATTCTATATTTCTAGAATTTTCATCATGTTTTCCAATAAATTCGACTTCTTCTATATAAATTATGAAAACTATTCTTTACTTTAGACATTCATTTAATGAGTGTTTTAACACCATCACATTAGGATAATCAAATTTTTTTTACTTGTTATATCAATGATATCCCCTTCATTTTAGGGAATAACCACAAAAAATTCCATCCACACCTCTATTCTCAAATTTTCCCATGATTACTCATTTCACCTTGATAATATATGGTATGATAAAAACCATTAAATATTTTAAGCTAGGGGTATTCTTGTAATGTATTTCAAAAAGAGAAATGTATGAATTTGGATGATATAAGTATGGATACTCGCTTTTTTATTTCACAAACCCATTATTACATGGTATAACATTTAACAATACAGAGGATATTTTGGGGTTTAGTGTCTTGGAAATAGGAACATAATACATAAAAAAACATAAAAAATATTCTAATTCACTTTGAAAACTCTTTATAGGTTCCTCCTAAGTCACTTTTACGATATCTTAAATCCATAGGATATAAATTGAAGAAAGGGGTGAGCATAAATCCCTGTAACAGAATAATCAATTGAGACACCTTGTGATGTCCCCTCCCCACATAGTGTACCCATCCTAGGATGACAATGTGAGAAGGGAGATAATGACCCCTGAGTCCCACCTCCAGTAGGCTCTGGGTTAGCAACTAGCACCGAGCATATAGTGAACACCCAAATGGGAGGCATTATCCTCTAAGAGAACATATGCAGAAGAGAGAGATAAGATAGACACCAAACAAATATAACTCAACCAGTAAGATAAAAGAAATCCCAAGTACACATATGAAATGTCATGAAAATATGCTACAACTGAAAGGGAAAAAACTGCAAGTACCCAAAATAAAGTAAAACAGTAGCAACTACAAGCCCGAACAGCTCCTGCAATCATAAGATAGTAGCAACCAGCCTGATCTCTAACCTACTTTAAGTGACCTAAAAAGTATTTTATATACACATAGGGTGAGTATAACATATACTCAATAGGATCCTCCCTGAAACCTCTCGTGCAAAAGTAAAGAAAGCATTCTAAAGCACATTGAACAACATGTGAAACTAACTCATCACCTAAATAGGTATACTATGTTCCCAGCCTCACCATGGATACTCTCACCAAGTAATGCATACAAGAGTATATAACATAATAAAGAATATCAAGGGTACCCTGATACTACTTCCCCACTAGTTTGCCGCTTTTCCCCAACATCGCACGTCCTAAGAATCTCTCTTCAAAAAGTCTTGCCCGTAGACACCTGGGTGAAGCACCACAACATGAACCTCATGAAACAAAACCACCACACCCACATAAGAAAAGTAACCAGGTAGTTTCTGGGAGCCACCATAGCTCACATAACGTGTATCATACATCAGGTATTATACCTCAAGACCTTACAACCCATACACCGAGTAAAGATCCTCAAGAAATCACAGCCTATACACATTACACCTATAGTAGTCCATATAAAACAATATCTAGAATATGTGTGTGTGAATAACCACAAGCCATTACAACCCTCTACACACATATATGGGGAAAACTAACCAATATGCCTACCAGTAGAATTAACTACCAAGAGATGAGAGCGGGGACAAAGGGGGTAATTAGCCATCCATCCTCCCACTGGAATGTTGGGGAAAACACACCCTAGGGATCAAAATCCTTGGGGTGTCAGTTTCCCTTATTGACAGGGTGGAGTAGCATATTGAAACACAAAAAGTACAGAATATACTATATCTCACAACCACACTATGGGCATAAACTAGTCTTAGAATCAACTACAGCTAACATATCCTGGACTCCGGGATTCTACTTTTAAGACTAGGTATCCTATAAGCACACAACCATTTGAAGAGATTTAGTACATTACTTCATTACCTTTTTATTAGTTTCACTTTATGTTAATTAATTATTTAAACATTAATTAAAAATTAACAATTCCACATTAAATTTCATTAGCATCACACACAAAGTGCACTGTTCCTTCCAATCACAACCTCAGCATCACGCCCCAGGAAAATCCAAACCCCATGGGTTAACATCATTTATTCAATTACTTATTTACAACATTACTTTCCCATATTCCGAGGAATTATATAAAAACAATCTATGCTTCTAAACACAAGGGGCTCAACACGGTGAGTAGATGAACTACCCATCGAGTCTTTGCTTCCTATAAGAAGAGAGTAGATCCATCCTCCCTTGAGAAGCTAAACAGAGAAAGCATGTGGCATACCCCATGTGTCTTCACACCTTTCAGAAGAAGGGTAAGCAAGACCATATACCTTGAGAAGTAGAGAAAGTAATGTAGATAAAAAACCAAGAAGAATCTGTAGAAAACAAAAATTTCACATCCAACCCTATTTATAATCCTGAGTGTCCTCTGTAACACCCACATGCATAAACCGAGGAATCTCTCCACTCTAGGAGTCAACTGCTACAAAAAAAAGTAGGCCTTCATGACCCCACGTATCACAATAGCCATCCGGGCTCACATCACAACACAAGAATCAGGAAAACAACAATCATATCAGTTGTTCTCTTAGAACTTGAACAAACAAGAGGGTAACTCAAAACCCTTCAAGGAATTATCAAACCATCAATTATTTAATCCATCTTTAATTAACCGATTTATTATTCGTAGGATCCATATTCAGGAAACCTAAATAGTAATCTATCACAAAGAAATTAAACATGCTTACTGCACAAATTTGACTAACATAAAAACAAAAACAATAAGAACTAGATTCATTTACATGCCCCTTTATCTTTATCCAAACAATTATCAATTAATATGGGTTTATGTTCTTTACCAATTTCCATAAAGGAAAAACATCTAAAAAAAGAAATCATAGATATCAGACTATTTAGAAAAAACCTGAGGCAAGACCATATGATTGATATCAATTTATTTATCCATTTAAAATATTTATTATGTAAATTCCATTGTGATCATGTGGCTAAAAATTCCTACTCTACAATTTCACATAAAAATAAAAGAGAAACAACGAATACCCTGCCTTAAAAAGGTTCTTAAGGATATTTATACGAGAACAATCCACACAACGGATCACGATTGCCTCCTCCCGTGGAAACTACATCCACCCGAGGATGTTGCGACACAACCACACCAACTGAAACCCAAGAAAATAAATTAGAAGAATGGAGATAACATGACCTAATATGGAAAGGAGAAACACGAGAAAGTGAACAAAAATGAATGATGATAAATCATACCTTATATTGAAGATTGATGGACACTTCTTGGTTTCACCAAAACAGGGGGTGCACTTGCAGCAAGAAGAACGTTGAGGGAAACCAATCCACTGTGAAAAGTTTAATCTCATGATTCCTACAAGAAGGAAGGAAAGGTTCGAGCATCACACACTAGAGAACAAGGTTAAATAACAAGAGAGGAAGTTATCTTGTCCCTTTAGAAGATTTAGCAGAGCATCGGTTTAAGATACATTGGATTTTCCATTAAAATCGGATCACATTAAACCACACGATTTGACCATGTAAACCTATCCTGGGCATTAAGAAAATTAATATAGGAGTTATAGGATTTGATTCGGCCTTAAATCCCTTAAAACAAGGCTATAAATGTGTTTTACGTCAAATAAAATGTTAAATTGGCAAAACTAGAAAAATTTGGAAATTTGGCAAAGGAAATATGAAATAGTTCTGGAAACACTGCTCGTGAGCTGTCTCACCAGTTTTGACTCACCGTTTTTGACTCACCATTTCTGTCTCACCATTTCTGACTCACCATTTCAGACTCACCATTTCTGACTCACCGTTTCTGACTCACCGTTTTTGTCTCACCGTTTATAACTCACCATTTCTGACTCACCATTTCTGACTCACCATTTTTTACTCACTATTTATGACTCACCGTTTCTGACACACCATTTTTGACTCACCATTTCTGACTCACCGTTTCTAACTCACTGTTTCTGAGTAACCATTTCTGACTCATTGTGACATTGTTCATAAAACTGGAAACACTGTTCACAGAACTAGAAATTTGGCAAAGTGTTGGGGATGAGTCACCTTGACCTCCCAGAACACCTCAAACACCAGATTTCGGCAAAGGGATGGACCATAGAGGTCTGGGACATTACATCAGATACCTCTCAAAACATTCTCATCCTCAAGAATCCAAAACCAACCCAAAAGGAAACTGAAAAGGGGTCTGAACTACCACTCCTCAAGATACCTCTCAAAAGAGAGCAAGCCATAAGAAGCAACAAAAGAAATTCATCTTTTAAAAACAAAAGGTCTATAACCAAAAAGGGGAAACCATTACATGAAAAGAGTTTAAACATCAAACAACTTTGGGTATTGAAAACATATCTGTGACTTACATTCCCTGGTGCTCTCCTCCATGCCACCATGTCACAACAAGACATGAACCAAGGGAATAGAACACCCATGCAACACCTTATATTTTCGGTCTTGGATCTCCATAGGTCACTGCTTGAAAATAAAATCATCATCAACATCGATCTCTCCCCAATAAATGATTTTAGAGTCATCATGAAGATAACGACAGAGCTATGACACATGAAAAACATTGTGTATCCTTCTCATCTGCAGGGGAAGCACTATCTTAAATGCCATAGCTCAAACATAAGACAAATCCTCGAAAGGCCCAAAAAACAGGGGAGAAAGCTTACTCCCACAACCAAACCTTCATTGTCCATAATGGGGAGTCACCTTCAGAAACACGTGATCCCAAAAATCAAACTATAAGGGTATCCTCCTTTGATCACTATATGATTTTTAATGATCATGCACTGTCTTCATCCTCTCATGAATCACATGAACCATCTCTCTTGTATTTTTCACTAGTTCTGGTATGATAATTGCCGACTCTCTGACCCTAGTCCAGTACAATGGAGAATGGAAAGGCCGACCATACATGGCTTCAAATGGTTCCATACCGATGGTGGAATGAAAAATATTATTGTAAGCGAACTCCTCCAAGGGTAAGTGCATCATCCACGAACCTTCAAAATCAAGAACACAAGAGCGTAAAATGTCTTCAAGATTATGGATGGTTCCCTATGTTTGACCATCCGTTTGAGGATGAAAAGTAGTGGTAAGGCATAGCTGAGAACCAAAAGCATGCTGGAGACCTCTCCACACACTAGAAGTAAAGTGAGGATCTCAACCAGAAATGATCATCCTTAGGACTCCATGAAGTCTCACCACCTCCTCTATATACTTCCTCGACAAAACTTCCACTGAGCTCGACCCCTTGATCACTATGAAGTGGTCCGACTTTGTTAAATGATCCACTACCACCCAAATAGCATCATGTCCTCCTGGAGCTTGAGGTAAACCGGTAACAAAGTCCATTGAGATGTCCTCCCACTTCCACTGAGGAATATCTAATGGATGGAGAAAACCACCATGGATGCGGTGCTCAACCTTGAACTTCTAGAAGACTAATCATCGAGACACAAACTCTGCAACTGCATGCTTTATCCCAAGTCACCAAAACTGAATCCTCAAGGCTCAGTACATCTTTGTCACACTAGGATGCACCGCTAAAGGAGAACTATAGAACTATATGAGAACCGTCTCACACATAATCAAAGGAAAAAAAGCCTCACATGATACAACACTCAGTGTTTTTCATCCTCAGTCTAACCATCATGGGCCTCACCACAAAAACCTCGGTCTCTCTAGACCTCCACCTAAACATCCCCCAAATGGGACTCTTCCACCTGTTGCAACAGAGATGAATACACCGTCATTTGGAAAATACAACCTCTGCCCCCAACTTCTCCCATATCAAGTTGTAATGCTGAAAATTCTTCCATTACTCTCCAGAAATCACCGGATTCACGCACAACATCACTACGTGACTTTCAACTCAGCGCATCAGCTACAACATTCCCCTTTACAAGTGTATATGATATTTCGAAGTCATATTCCTATAATAACTCCATCCACTGACATTGTCATAAGTTCAAGTCATGCTAGGATAAAACATACCTCATGCTCTTATGATCGGTGAAAACCACAAAGCGCTCACCAATGAGGTAATGTCTCCACATCTTCAGAGAAAACACCACCGCTGCCGACTCAAGATCATGGGTGACACAGTTACGTTAATGGGGAAGCAACTACCAAGACCCATAAGAAGCAATAGATATCTGATGCATGAGAACACAACCTAACCCCAGATGCGAAGCATCACATAAATCATCAAATTGAACTCCCTCTGCTGGAAGAAAAAGAACTAGAGCACTTACTAACTTCTCCTTTAGATACTCGAAAGCTTCTTGACACTGATCAGTCCATACGAATGCATGATCCTTCCTGGTCAAAGTTGTCAGAGGAGTTGCAACTCGAGAGAAATCGGCTAAGAACCACCTATAGTAGCCTACGAGACCAAGGAAACTTTTCACCTATGACACTATCTAGGGGGCTTCCCAAGACACAACTGCTTCTATCTTCGATGGATCCACAACTAACCCCCATTGGGACACAACATTCCCCAAGAAATGAACTTCTTGAGCCCATAACTCACACTTCGACAACTTCCCAAACATCTGATGTTGTTGAAGAACTCCCAAAACGGCATGTAGATGCTCTGCATGCTCCTCCTCAGACATGGAGTACACAAGGATGTAATTGATGAAAACCACCGCAAACTTGTCCAGGAACTTATGGAACATAGTGTTCATCAATCCCATGAACACAACTATATCATTTTTCACACCGAATGAAATTACGAAAAACTCATAATGCCCATGACGACAACGAAAAACAGTCTTCAGGATGTCCTCATCCTTCACACGCATTTGATGATATCCTGACCACAAATCGATCTTTGAGAACCAACTTGCGCACTTCAGTTGATCAAATAAATCATTAATCCATGGAAGAGGGTAGATATTCTTTACTATCACTTTTTTAGGTGATGATAATCGACACACAACCACAAGCTGCCATCAGCCTTCTTCACGAACAAAACTGGTGCACCCCACAGTGACACACTCGGGCGAACAAAACCACATTGTAACCGAGCATAAAAATGTATACATAACTCTTGAAACTCAGAAGGGGCCTTCTTATATGGGGACATAGATATATGAGACACTCCTGTTTCTAGCTCGATCCCAAACTCAATCTCTTGTCGAGGGGGTAATGCTACAACCTCTTCAGGAAAGACATCACAATACTCTTCTATGACCCTCAGAAATGCCAACTGATGAACCTCTGAAGAACTCAACATCATCTCAACCATCATGGATGATAAGTATGGAACACACCTATGACCCATTCAAGGGTCTCGATCACCAATGAACACCACTGACACTCCATTCGTGTTGAAGAACACAACCTGAATCCTGAAACAATCAAACCGAATAAAACCAATCCATGCCAAGGATGAAATCATATGGTTGTATTCATAAACATAGGAAATCTCCCCAAGAGTGGTGATACCCCAAAACTAGATCATAGTTTCTATAGACTTCAAACAAGTCAGCTCGACCTCCAACTAGTGTAGTCAACACCAAGGGCACTAGAAGCCTCTCTACCTCAAGTCCCAAATCTTGAACAAATTTAGGTGATATGAAGGAGTGTGTAGATCCTAATCAAATAAGGCATAAACCAATGTAGAAAACAAGCAAAGGGTACCTCAAACGATGTCTAGTTTGCCTAGTGCTAGCAACGCTAAAGAATGAAGCTGGCCAAAACCTCCTCCAAAAACTCTCTGACCTTGATGACGACCAACACCACGTTCACACTCTGCTCTCCGAGGACGGGGAGCATCAAAAGGCTATCCTCTGCCTACCCCATCTACCCTCTACTGATCTATAGCTGGTGCAACCTACTACTGCTGCCTCGACTGTAATTTCCTCAATGGAGGAACCTGGAGCCGAAAAATTGGTGCATGATGACTGATCTGAAAGGTCTGGCACTCTTTCTACTGATGACCTCGACCACCACAAGAAAAACAAGTTCTTGATCTCTTGTCATAGGTCTGAGAGATGCTGCCCCCGAAGAAAAGAGATGCTGAGGGCTGGGACTACCCCCAGCTGAACGAAAACTCTTCTGCCCTGAAAAATAGGAACTCTGGACCACAACTCTGCTTCCTGAGGAATCATGATGACTACCCTCTCATGATGATCTGGTTTCGGCCAAAATCCTCTTGACAACCTCTAACCTTTCCCACACCACAAGATATGTCTTCAGCATAAATGGGGTGACCTGGTGCTGGATCTCCAGATGCAAAGCCTCCTCAAAATGCATCATTGTGGCCTCCTCATATAAAAACAGGTCCGAAAGAATATCGCAAAAGGTGTCTGAAATGGATTCTAAACTCTCACACACTAGAGCTCCCCTGTTGAAGGGTAAGAATATCTTGGTGACTTGACACCTTCATGGTCTAAGAAAGAAACTCGACTCTAAACTTGTATCAGAACTCCTCCCATGAGATTACTAACCCCTCGTGATCCACAAGAAATAAGAACCACCACTTCCTCACTTCTCCACACATCATCGTCACAACCAAGGAAATCAAGTGCTCTTTCTGAGCACAGATCGAACTGAAGCCTTTCTCGAGCTCATCCAACCAGTATTCTATGACTGCATTTGAGACGGATCCCTCATACTTATGTAGACTTTGGCACTGAAACTCTAATGAGTGTCCTCCTCTAAGTGTCATCCTCATCGACCTATACCCAACGGTGATCTACTTGCACAGCCTGCTGGACATCTTCTATTTGATCCTGATGAGGACATCAACCTGGATCCATACCTATAAAATAACAAATAGTTAGAGCTCCTAAACCTGGATTATGGGAGACTCATCATTAATTAATTATTTAATTGTTTTCTTTTATTCATTTAGGTTAAACTATCCCAAATTATACCCATTAAAACACAGGAACAAAGAAGAATGATGCATGATCCTTTCCTAGGTCTCTACCCTACAACCAGTATCACCTTGTTTAGTAGGCATTGTAAACTTAAAGGTCTGTACATCAGATCATAGGGGGCCCTAAACGCCTATGTCTCAGTGAATATCCAGTGTTTACATCACTTGCTATACATGAATGACATTATTTCCCTACCAACCCATGAAACCTCACCTATGCCTAACTCCAAACTCCATTCTATCTCTCAACCTGGACTTTAATAACACTCTTTCATGACCCCCTCTCCACAAAGTGTACCCCTCCTGGTCCGACAATGTGATAAGGGAGATAATGACCCCCCAAGTCCCACCTCCAGTAGGCCCTGGGTTGGTTACTACCACCGAGGGTATAGAGAACACACAAATGAGAGGCATTACCATCTAAGAGAACATATGTAGAAGAGAGATATAAGATAGACAGCTACCAACTCCAACTCAACCAGTAAGGTAAAATAAATACCAAGTACACATATGATATGTCATGAAAAACTGTTACAACTGAAAGTGGGAAAACTGAAAGTACCCAAAATAAAGTAAAACAACAGCAACCAAAATCCAGAACAACTCCTACAACCGCAAGCTAGTAGTAACCAGCCTAATCTCCAACCTAATCCAAGTATCATAAAAAGTAGTTTATATATACATAGGGTGAGTATAATAGTATACTCAATAGTATCCTCTCTAAATCCTCTTGTGCAAAAGTAATGAAAGCATGCTAAATCATAGTGAAAAACAAGTGAAACTAACTCGTCACCTAAATAAGTATACTATGTTCCCAGCCTCACCACGACTACTCTTACCAAGTAGCGCATACAAGAGTTTATAATATAATAAATAATATCAAGGGTACCCCACTACTACTTCCCCACTGGTTTGCCGCTTTTCCCCAACATAGCACATCTGAAGCATCTCTCTCCAAAAATTCTTGCCCATAGACACTTGGGTGAGGAACCACAACATGAACCTCGTGTAACAAAACTACCATGGCCACATAAGCAAAGTGACCAGGTAGTTTCTGGGAGTCACCACAACTCGCATAACATGTATCATACATTGGGTATTATACCTCAAGCTATTACAGCCCATACACCGAGTGAGGATCCTCAAGACATCACAGGCTATACACGTTACACCTATAGTAGTCCATAAAAAACTATATCCAGAATATATGTGTGTGAATAATGAGAAGCCATTACAGCCCTCTACACACATATATGGGGAAAACTAACCAATGTGAATGCCATCACAAGTAACTACCAAGAGATAAGAGTTGGTCCAAATGGGGTAGTCATTCATCCATCCTCCCACAAGAATGTTGGGGAAACCCCCCCTAGGGATCAGAATCCCCAGGGTATCAATTGACCTTACTAACAGGGTGGAGTATCATATAGAATCACAAAAAGTATAAATATACTATAGCTCACAACCACACTATGGGAATAACCTATTCTTAGACTCAAATGAAGATAACGTCTATCAGAATACAGGATGATACTTCTAAGACTCAGTATTTTATAAGCACACAACCATTTAAAGAGATTTAATACATTACTTCATTCCATTTTTATCAGTTTCACTTTACGTTAATTAATTATTTAAACATTAATTAACCAATAACAAGTCCACATTAAATTTCATTATCATTAAACCCAAAGTACATTATTTCTTTAAATCACAACCTTAGCATTGCACCCCACAAAGCTCTAAACCCCATGGGTTAACATAATATATTCAATTATTTATTTACAGAATTAGTTTCCCATATTCCTAGGCATTCTATAAAAACAATCTATGCTTCTAAACACAAGGGGATCAATAGGGTGAGTAGATGAACTACACGTTGAGTCTTTTCCACCTATAGAAAGAGCATAGACCCATCCTACCTTGAGAATATAAACACGGAAAGAACATAGAATACCCCGTGCATCTTCACCCCTTTTATAAGAAGGGTAAGAAAGACCAGCTACCTTGAGTAGTGGGGAAATTAAAGCAGATAAATAACCAAGAAGAATCAGAAAAAAACCAAACATTCACATCCAACCCATTTCATCATCCATGGTGTCCTCCCTAACACCCACATGCATAAACCGATGCATCTTGCCACTCAAGGAGTCAACTTCCACAACAAACAGTAGACCTCCATGCCCCCACATATCACAATATCCATCTGGGATCACATCACAACACAAGCAGTAAGAAAATAACAATCTTATTAGTTGGGATCTTGGCCCTTGAACAAGCAAGAGGGTAACTCAGAACCCATCAAGGAAATATCAAACAATCAGTTCTTTAATACATATTGAATTTATTTATTTATTATTCATAGGTTCCACATTCGGGAAACCTAAACAGTAAGCTATCACAAATAATTTAATCATGGTTACTGCACCAATTTGACTGACATAAAAAACAACAATAAGAACCAGATTCATTTACATGCTTCTTTATCTTTAGCCAAATAATTATCAATTAATTACGTTTTATGTTCTCTACCAATTTCAATAATGGAAAAACAACTAAAAAACAATCATATATATAACACTATCTTGCAAAAATAAGATTCAATACCATACGATTGATATCAATTTATTTATCCAGTTTAAATATTTATTATGTCAATTCCATTGTGATCCAGTGGCTAAAACATGCCAACTCTATAGTTGCACATAAAAATAAAAGAGAAGCTACATATCCCCTACCTTAAAAGGGTTCTTAAATATCTTTATACAAGAATGATCCACACAACGGATCATGATCGTCTCATCCCGTGACAACTACATCCACCTAAGGATGTTGCGATACAAACACACTAAACAAAACCCAAGAAAATCTATTAGAAGCATGGATATCACATTCCATAATATGACAAGGAGAAATAGGAGAAAGTGAACCCAAAAGAACGATGATAAATCATACCTTATATCAAAGATTTATGGATACTGCTTGGTTGCACCAAAACAGGGGGTTCCCTTGCAGCAAGATGAACGTCGAGGTAAACCAATCTACTGGGAAAATTTTATTATCACCGTTACTAAAAGAAGGAAGGAAAGGTTCGAGAATCTCACACCAAAGAGAAAGGAGAAAGAACAAGGGAGGAACATATATTGTCCCTTTAGAAGATTTAATGGAATAGCGGTTAAGGATACAATGGATTTTCCATCAAAATTGGATTGAATTAAACCACATGGTTTGACCAAGTAAACGTATCTAGGGCCTTAGGAAAATTAATATAGGAGTTATGGGATTGATTCAGCCTTAAATCCATTAAAAAAAGGCTATAAATTCATTTTATGTCAAAGAAAACGTTAAATTGGAAAAACTGGAAAAATATGGAAATTTGGAAAACTAAATATGAAACAGTTCTTGAAAAACTATTCATGAGCTGTCTCACCATTTTTGACTCATTGTTTCTGACTTAGTGTTTCTGTCTCACCATTTCTGACTCCCCATTTCTGACTCACCATTTCTGACTCACCGTTTCTAAATCACCATTTATGACTCACCATATTTGACTCACCATTTCTGACTCACCATTAATGACTCACCATTTCTGACTCACTGTTTTAGACTCACCATTTCTGACTGACCATTTTTGACTCACTATTTCTGACTCACTGTTTTTGACTCACCGTTTCTGGCTCACCATTTTTGACTCACCATTTCTACCTCACAATTTCAGACTCACCGTTTATGACTCATCGTGACACTATTCATAAAACTGAAAACACTGTTCACAGAACTGGAAATTTGGAAAAGTGTTGGGGATGAGTTACCTTGACCACCTAGAACACCTCAAACAATAGATTTCAGCAGAGGGATTGACCAAAGAGGTATGGTCCTTTAAACACCTATCATGAAATAAAGTGGTATAAAAATTAGGAATTATGACATGAACATGAGATATATAAAAATATAAATAATATGAATCATAATAAGAAAATGTGTCTAAAATATAAAAATGACACATTCATAAGAATAACTCTAATGTTTATCACATGGGTGTCAAAAATCATAATTACTATGGTTATTCATAGGGATCATAAAACATATAATCTATAGAGATCAGTTATTTACCCAATGAATTAGAGAACTATCAGGATGCACCATTAATATGTTTTAATTCGTGTGAGTCACATTTTTCATAACAAATCATTTCATCTGTAACCCATGGAAAATAAAGAACAAGTTTTATATCAAAATCATTGTGTACAAAGTGATTAAGGACTTTAACATAACATAACTTTTAAATCATTAAATGAGAATATGGGTTTCGTATATGTAAATAAAAAATTAAATAAGACATGTTTACATCTAGGTTAATACCCATGGAAATAGAAGAGGTTTGGGTATTCATAATATGAAAAATTATCATTTTGAGAGGAGAAATTTTAAGAAATGTATTCAGTAGCATGATGGTATACATTATGGAGTATGAAAAGGTAATAATGGGAGGAAAATAAGGTATCCAGTTGATAAAAATTAATTTTTTCAATAAGGGTAATATAAAATGTTTAAGAGAAGTAACTTTATTAAAATTTATAAGGTATAGACAAAAGGGGAATTTGGATAATAAAGGAGAAGAGGAGATTTCACTTACCTTGATGATTTGTTTCCTAAAACTTGAGGATGGATCCTTGAGACCTTTTGGGAATCTTGGAGATAATATTTTAGAGGTGGAATTACCATAAATTCATTCTCAATGTATTTTGTTGGGAAATTCTGGGTGGGAAAGGGATATTTATTTTTGAGGAGGGATGGTTTTAAGTGATTATTTTGTATTTAACACTAACCACTATCGGGTGGAATTAATTCCAATGATTTTGGTTGAAAATCAATGTTGTAAATGATGTTTAAGGTTTTAAAATACATGAAACACCTATTTAATTTTGTATTTTTATGTATTTTTAGCTTTTATCATTTAACTTTAATCCATTAAATAATTTTACTTATACTACGACAACTATTTTTTTTACCATGGAAAATTTTTTATGTATAAAAATAAAATTAACCTTATTACCGAATTTGGACCTTATAATTACAAATTTTAAATATATATTACTTGATTCAATTAATAAAAATGATAAAAATAAATTCTAATATGATACATGTAAAACTCATATAAACATTTTTTGAAAGGATAAAATCATGGTTTTCAAAATGATAATCATGTGTTTATGAATTTAACAAATTATGTACTATGTTTTTACCTAAATAATTTTTTATTAAGAATAGGGGTTAATAAATTTTTAATATTGATCACATCCTAATTATTTCATAAGTGCAATTTTATTTCATAAAAAAAATAGTATTTTCACTTTTTAACCCAAAAATCAACTTTTTAGAAAACTTCAATAAATTAAAAATAAAATAATTTCAATGAATTAATACAAAATTAAATTTATCTTATAAAAATAATAATATAAATATGATAATTTTAAATTTTAAATAAATTACTATTTAATGAAAATTAACTACTTTTATGATATAGTAAATTGGAAGACCGTTATAAAAATTACTTAAGGATTCATTAATTTATATTATCATTTAAAAAATGTTTTATAAGATAATTTCATGAAAATAATATTTATATAAAACTTATACATTTGTCATAAAACATATATTAAATTTAAAATATTTATTATCTCTAAAAATAATACAATTTTTAATATTATAAATTAATCTCAATGGACACTTAATTGAATTTACATAACCAACAAAAATAATTATGAACTATTTTATTGAATAATGATTATAATGAACATAAATATATTTTCTGATAATCATAAGAACAAATAACCATATTTCCATATAATAACACCACCCGAATGGCCTGAATGCCTTCATTTTTTATTGATTTTTGATAACCCCCTTTCATGGAATGATGGGAAACCCTTACAAGGCCCATAGGCTTAGTGGTTACATGGACCATAGGCTTAAGAGAAATTACATGACCCAAAGGTCTTAGGGAGTTCAACCAGACTAAAAGTACAAAGAACTTCCCCTCCCCAGCATCTGCATCGTGATGGTAGCTCTCCACCTTCACATGGCCACCTGGATAAGCTTTCCGTGCAAGCACATGCTTGTCTTGATGGCATAGAAATACCCTCTCATTCTTATAAATCCATTGGTTCTGCTCTCGTGAGTGCGACTACTCTGAATCCTCCTCTAGGGCTGCTTCCTTTTTGTAGAGTCTGTCTGGGGAAACTGTATGTGGCCCAAAGGTCTTGAGGTGGCCCAAAGACCTTGAAGGTGGCCCGAAATCCCTACTAACCAGAAGGACTGGGTGGCTCTAAGGCCTTAAAGACTCCAAGCCTAAACCGATGGCCCAAGGTGAATAGTTATAGATGCTATAGTACCAAATAGTGCCTACTACAAAGCCTACTACAGTACCCAGAAATATTTATCTACCTCGTTTCGAACCTGGGTCTCGTGGATGCACTTAAGGATACCTCACCAACCCGACTGAGGCTCATGTTCCATATAATAACACCACCATTCTTTCTTTATCACTCACTACTTTTCTTACAAAGGTTATTATAAATTCTTTGATAATGCCAATTATTTTCCTAACTATTTTATTTATATTTATAATTTTTATGGCATGGTAAATATTATTGGGGGATTTCATAAAAATGCAGTTTCTTTTAATGAAAGAATTATTCTTCCATGGTATATCCATTTACTATTCCTCATTTTATTATTCTATATCAAAACATGATGTGTAACGTTCTTTTGAAATGTAAAATCATTTTTATGTGATCATAATAAAAAATTCATTATAAAAGAAGAGTTCTATTAATATCATAAAGTAATTTTTTGGGGTGTTATAATAAGTTTTTTTTGGATATGCACCACTTTCGTAATCACTTTCCTCTACAAGAACAATTAAATATCATGCTCTACCAATATCGTTCGAGCCACTTCCACAGAAATTCTATTTTTCCAGTCAATTTCACAATTTGGGTGGGGGATATGGTGAAATAAAATCATGTTAGAAATCATAATTTTCCAAATATTCTTTTAACTTCCTAGTTGTGTAATCAAATCCATTATCCATTCATATTCTCTTCAAAGAATATCCATACTCATTTTCATAACTTCTCTAAAAACTCTAAAACATATTCAAAGTCTCTAATTTATGTTTTGGAAAGATAATACTTGTAATCTATAAAAATTAATCAATAAATGAGATAAATTACATGTATTAATCTATCAATTTCTTCCTTATAGGCTTAAAAATATATGAATTAATAGGTTTCAACTGATGAGATGTTTGAATCTACAACTTTTAATGTGAATAATTGAAGATCTTATCCTTTTGGAATGTGGAACAAATAAAATCCCCCTTACTCTTCATCATTAGAATATCTTAAATGTTTTCTCTTAGAGTAGGCCTTTTCCTATTTTTTTTCCAAGGTGCATTATAAAAATACAACAGATTAGCATCAGTTCTTTAGAGGATGTTATGAACAACCTCCTCTAAATTATTTTTTCACATGAATTAGCAGTGGTTATCCTATAATCACTATTAAATTTGAATTTACTGGTGATTAATGGAGAACCACTGCTAAAATATACCTATTTTATTAAGAAAATAAAAAGAAAAGGAGCTTATCAATCCCGACTAATCGAAGAGATTGATAATGGTTAATAAACCCCTCCAATTGCTTTGATTAGTAGTGGCTAATAACCCCTATAATTTTTTTATATTTTAAAGTAAAATAGGTATATTTTGATGGTTATTCTCTTATAACTACCCCAAAATACCAATTGAATGATAGTTATGGGAAACCCACTGCTAATATATACATGACTTATTAAAAAAATAAAATAAAAATTATAGGGGTCATTAATCACTGGTAATCACTTAGATTAGAAGTGGTTAATGACCCCCTATATATTTTTTTAAAAAATGAATAGAAATTTTTATTATATATATATTATAGATACATTATATAGATTCATTTAATTACATTATATAAGAATCATATTATATAAATATATTTACAAATAAATTATATAAATGCATTAAATAAACACTTATACACATTATATAAATTAACCTGTACATATATATATATATATATGTATTTAAATATATAAATACTTTACATAAGTGTATACACAAATATAAAAATATGTGTATATTTGTATATATAACATAAATTTAATTATATAAATATTTAACCAAATATAAGTAAATATATAATTTAAATCATATATATAATTACATAAATATATTTTATATAAATTCTTTTAATTTTGTGTAAATTATATATATTTATATAAATAATATAAAACATAATGTATCTAATTATATACACAAATATACAATATATTTAATACATATATATTTAATACATATATATTTAATATAAATGTATTTATTATTATTATTATTATTAAAAACACGTTTCCTAGATGAATTTATGATTTTAGTGTATAAATAAATGAATTTAAATTACTATATTAAATATATAAATGCCTTATATACACACAAATATATATAAATACAAGTATAATTTTTTTTATTGTATTAAATATATTTTTATTTATATATTATTATATATTTCCTATAATAAATTAATATAGGAAATATATTAAAACATTATATATATTTTGGCTTATACAAATAGGTATATACAAATAATATACAAATAAATATCTATAGATAGATATATAAGTATAAAATCACATGCATGTGTATTTGATATATATATATATATGCATATGTGTGTGTGTGTGTTTGCATACATAATATAAATATAATTATAAATATACGTATAAATATATTTATTAAATTATACATAAACATATAATTTAGAGAGTCATGCCTAAATATATTATATAAATAGAAATTATAGAAATTTATTTAATTTTATGTATATTATATATATTTGTATACATAATATAATATAAATGCATTTAATTACACACATAAATATATAACATATTATAAACACACACACAGATATATATATATATATACATATAATATAAATGAATTTAATTCAATATATACGTATATTATAAATTATAATATAAATGTATTAAATAAATTTATAGTATCTATAAATATATATTCAAGTGTGTGAGTTTTTGATATAAATGTTTTTAAAAATATATGAATATAATACATATTTTTGTGTGTGTGTTTTTTATTTATATATTTGATATAAATGTATTTATATAAACATGTGTGTGGGAGTATATAAAAATAATTATATGAATATAAATTATATTATAACGCACACACATGCACACATATTATAATTATTATATATATATATATAAATACACAAACACACACAAATATATTTATACACTTAAATATAAATGTCTTTATAAACACATGTATAAATATGATTATTTATATATATTATATAATTGTGTTATACATTTATCATTATATAAATATAAATATAATTTAATCAAATACCAAGTGAATGGTTTTGTAAGTTTTAACATTGATTATAATGGCCTTGGGATCGAGTATATGCATGAGGATGTTTTTCATAGATGCACTCACAGGAACAGCGCATGAGCATTGTGCGGGAGTGAGAACACGTGAATTGGAGTGGGAAAGTTTCACACTATTGAAGAGAGGGGTGAGAATCAGGGGTGTCACATGGGATGGAGAAGAGATTTGTGGTTTGGGGGGTTGTGTGGGAGAGGGATTTGGAGTGGGGTGGAATTTCATGTATGAAAGGCATGGAAAGAATCAGGGTCTTTACATGGGGGCAGAAATTTGGGTTGGGGGGGGGGTTAAAAAAATTAATAAGTTATTGGCGGTTGTAAACTGATCCCATATTCTTTAAAATACATAATGGTAGTTTCAAACTAGAACTAAATTTTTTAATTACTATTGGATATTTTTATTTTTTAATAATATTTAAAAGGGGTTAAAATAACTGCAAAAAAACCATTTCTAATTTTCTTTACAATACTTGAATCAAATATTGGTCTACAAATATTAGGCCCTCAATTAAACTGGGTAGCATTTGGTGGGGATGGAATTTTCAAGAGTGATGGTTTCACCGCCATTCGATGGTAGGTGTACTATGTAGGCAGGGGTTGCAACGTTGGTGGTGCCGCTAATGGTGGGTTCATCCTTGATGAGGGGATCTATCTTCAATGACATTAGGGAATACGATTATGGCCAGAAATTGGGTGTATGAGCACAAGATCATATGAGTGAAGCCATGGTGGGTCACCAGTCTTCGAATGTGATATAGGTTGGGGTAGTGGTCTCTGAAGAATATAGAGCATGGTGAGTGCAGCAATGACAGGGCTTTGGTCTCTGACTGTGATGTTGGTGGGGGCAGTGGTCTTTGATAAAGAGTTCTTATAGGGGGATATATCTAGGGAGGGGGTGGAGATCTCTGATGGAAGAGAATAAGAAAGAACGTCCATAGCCGGACATCAATAATGTTGGCGGGACATCCTTGTATGGTGTGTGGAAAATGATGACGAGGTAGTGGTCCTTGTCAAGCCTTTGAGAGGATACCATTTGCAGCTATCAACCATGGTGTGAGATTTTAGGGGTGGATCCATGTCATGGTTAGACACCTGTGGTGAGTAGGGTTCAAGATTTGGATGTGGATCTGGCACACTGGAAGGACATGACTAGTATACCTACACAAGAAAGGGAATTCAGATCAAAATTCAGTAGGCCTATGGGTGTTGGGCGAGCATAATAGGGCCTTTATTCTATGGTGAGGAGTAAATTTAGGAAAAAAATAGGGGACTACAATCAGTGTACTAAAGGTATATAAGACTCATTATAATAGTTTCTACATGCCTATAAATAATAAATTAACAATGGGCTTGATGGATGGGTTACCCCTTGGGAGAGGAGAGGGTATGAACTTCATTTCTTGATTGTGGGTTTGAGATGTGTCTGTGTTTCATTGTAATTATACCCCTAAATATATAATATGTAATATATATATATATATATATATATACAGACACCAATGCTTACATAGAACTGTAGCTATTAGTATTCAATGACTATGTTTTCAGTGGTTTTTCACAGTATCCACCAATACATTTAGATAATGTTATAAACACCGCAATTGGAAAGTTACCACTTATAAATGTATTTTTTTATGAAGGACCCCAAAACACCCTGAGAAAGGAAGATTGAATTAGGGTGTCAAATTTTTCTTTTAACTTTATTAATCTTATTCCCATATTGGTAAGAAACTATTAAACTTGTCTGATGCAAAATACAAGAAAACAAACTATCACATGTTAACAGACGACACAACAATTTTTACCTAGTTCACCACAGAGGTCTAGTCAAATAAGCATGCGATGATAGGTTTTTGGTCATACCAAAGTCCATTATTCTTCACTAGTGGTGGATTAAAAATGTTTCAGACATAGTCACTCTAATTTAGTCACACTTCCTTTACAAAGGTTCAGGAATAGATCACTACGTCCCTTAGATCACTTCCATTGACTCCCCCTAGCTCAATGCATTGGGATAAGTCTTAATCTGTTTATCGACTTGAAGGTCTCTCCAAAATATTTACATTGATGTCGTTTTCTATATCCTTCATGAGACAATGCTTGCATCAAAGTATTGAAAGGATGCACTTGGAATCACTGATCAAAAAAACCGGATATCAAAAGATAGTTAGAAGCTCAACACTACATTCGCGCGAAATATCTGCCTTTTTCTCACAAGATCTGATTTTGTGTGAAAGATTTTAGATTTGTCATGAAAAGTGACTTTTACACAACCCTGATCTTTCTCACAACTATACCACAAGGTTCACATGGTCTTTTTAGACTCAAGGAACATCTTTCATGCAAGATTATATCTCTACAAATCTTTCACACAACAGATCAACCATATCTTTTTTGGAAAATTATTGAGTCTTCCATGGGGGTAGCCACCTATTTATAGGACTCTATGACCCTGTGTTCATGTTTCCAATACATCGTTTTCAGTGCGTGTAAGATTCCTTCAGAGCACGCAAAACCCCTTTTGATGTCTCATTGGGCATGTAATATTTTTCTATGAATCCTCATCTTTCACGCATATTTAAATTTTGAGCGCACATTTGTCCTTTTCCATATTTTGATGCACTGATCACAAATCATGCCTTGAATACAAGTTTCCAAACCTCCTTCAATCTTTTCCACAAATTACATTTCCAAAAACAGTCTTCTCTATTCTCCAATTTTTGGACCCCAAAATTTGGAAAATACTGGTAAATGATGCCACCCTCAATACGATTGTTTGCTTGAACTGTTTCATCCATTCCCTTTCAAAATTCTTGATCTTATAACGAGGATTGACAACAAACAAAAAACACACTCTATTTCTAGCAAAATAAAATCTATGGTTCCAACATTTTATAGTGGCATTTATGTCATCAATACAAAAAAAAATCACCCCCTTTCAAAATCAAATAATAATAATTTCAAGTATCTCCTACTTGAAAAAAAATTACCTCTCATTCACTA
The DNA here is from genome assembly GCA_963277665.1 of Viscum album. Taxonomy (NCBI): domain Eukaryota; kingdom Viridiplantae; phylum Streptophyta; class Magnoliopsida; order Santalales; family Viscaceae; genus Viscum; species Viscum album. The sequence goes on along the minus strand of OY728119.1, from coordinate 684,705,196 downwards.
TCCTCTAGTCATAACTTGAGCATCCTTCATCCTATTCCCCATAAAATCGTCCTTTAGGAAAATATTTTCATTTTATTTATTTAAAATTTGATAGGTACTAAGTAATTTGTGCATCAACCCAATGACATAAAGTGTATTATTTAGATTTAGCATGTTCTATCCAATCTCTATTGAGCTAACTCCTTTAATTCTGAGTGATCCATCATTCCCAAATGTTACTAATCCTTCCTTGAACATTTCAATATATTTAACAAGCCTATAATATCTTATTATATGATATGAACACCCATGGTATATAATACATGAATGTTCATTTTTTGAATCTTTTTACCCAACTTCCACAACAAGAGATTTCTCATTTATTTTTTAAACCATTTTAGTATTAAAATTAATACTCAATTAGGATGTCAAATGTTATGGTAATTCTACATCATGCCTTGGTTGATCAAACTTTTCATAAATTTATTTCAATATATAAAATTGATTATTCAAATTCACTATATAAATTTTAGATTTCTTTTGAACTTTTTTATTTGAGATGAATCCCTATTAAAAATTTCCTTCTAAATATACTGGGTTTATATAAATACTTCTTATTTATTGATTCATTTCCAAAAAATTAGTTCTTTTAAATCATTTTCTTTTAAAATCAGAATACACTTCATGATGAATATGAGTTAACTTGAAGTTATTCATTTAAGTTAAGTAATATAGATATAATTTTGGAATCTTTGAGTTCGAGTGAGCTAATTATGAGGCATATAAATTTCAGAACATGGTGAAGTTACTTTGGAATACTCTAAGTAGAAGATAGACCAACTTTAGATATTGTTACAACTATACATGAAGAAATAAAATAAGTTAGTTACATCAATGTTTATGAATTTTGACCTAATTGTGAGGAACAAAACAAAAAAGTTAGAAAAATTTATTACATTAATGCTTTCACTATCCCAATACCATGCAAGATTTTGTTTGTAATTTTGTTTTTTGAGAATTACTTAGAGCTTAATTTTGTGAAGATTGATTATAAAATATCAAAGGTCTCTTATTTTAATGATTTTATTTTGATCATTTTTATTGAATATATTCTATGGTTAAGAATCTAGATGCTTCCAAAAGATCACTTTGAATAGATTATGGTGAAATGAATCTATATCTTCTGAACTACTTGGTTCAAAAAAGTTCTGGTGCTGGACTTGCTACCAATCATGCAGATCAAAGTGGATCATGGGGATATAACTATTTTTTTCCAATGTTTATCATTGAAGTTACATGGTTTATAATGTGTATTTTTTTTATCGATTTTGATCTAAGAAATTTTTTGTATTGAAAATTGTATACCTTGGATCTGGTTATAGATCCTCCTACCAAATTTGATTTAAAATGAATAATTCTCATGATCAGAACTATTTTTAATATCATTTAATAATATTTTTCAAATAAGTATACATATTTTTATTCTAAATGATTTTTTTACTTTTCATTTATTTTAATTTTCAATTAGATTTTATACCTCTATTAAATTTGTAACTTCTGGGTGTTTTAATTCCCACTACATTTATTTTTTATTCTACTCTAGTATTTTTGGAGTTTTTCACTTTTTGAAAAGATTAATTTCTTGAGTTGGAAAATTTTAACTTTGTTTTTGAATTCAATTCATACCCATCTTGAAGACTCTATATTGATGAAACACCATTAAACCATCATCTCCTTAGTAATGTATGAATCCAATGCACCACTAACAATAGTAATAAAATGAAAAATTTATTCCATAAATATCTTACTATTTAGATTATTCCACTTTTTCCCCACCAATATTTTGTGTTGGGTTTGGATTGAATTTTTTTTCTTGGTTAAGTATGGGAATCTATGAAAGTTCATTCACTAGAAGTTACACTTGGTGGTTCTAGGAGAGAGATAGACACCCACTCCATATGTTGTTTGGTTTCAATTTAGTTGAATAAATTTAACTAGAAGCAACAATATTTTTAGTTGAATGAATGTTTTATGGTTTCATTAGAGTTTCAGATATGTAGAAGAACACTAGTCAATTAGATCACCAGAAGGTGAGTCCAGAAAAATTAGCTGTAAAAATGAGTTTAGTGGATAGAGTATAGTTGAATATGATTGTGATAATACTAATGATGATCTTTCAATGCTCATACTTGAGATTTAATAATGTTTATATGGAATTAATGAAGCTGATTGAAGGGGAAGCTTCTGGATACTGAATGAAAATTTGAAGGTGGCTAATGTCGTGTGAAAGTTTATGTGTTCCATGAAATATGATGGGGGGACGTGGAAGTATTTATGATATTATTCAATAAAATTATAGTTCTAAAATTCATTAGAGTGGGGTGGAGATGATGTGAAATATCCACAAATAGTTCTCTATCAAAGTGGTGCATTTTATAGGCAATCAAAAGTTGTGTGTTCCAACAGAGGGTCACCCAAAAACATTGGATGCTAGTGAATTTAGATGACCAGATGGACAAACTATATAAGTGTAATTGGTTAACATGTTCTAGAGTATTGATGATAACTGAGTGAGTGAAAACAGGGCAAGGATAAGTGGATCCAGAATGTGACCACCTCAGCATATCTAGGTGCGAGAGGCTAATGTCCTAAAGGAAGAGGTTAAAGGTTGAAAGGAAAAATACCAGAAGGAGAATAAGTTGAGGATTCAATGAATGGAAGATGACTTTAGTGATAATTAATTCGGTAGTATGATTAGGGAAGTGGAACATGGGTTTTTCCTTATAAGTCATATATAATCTATTTCTAATGGAATGAAATTGATGCCACCATTCTCCTATTAATTTAAAACAAAATTTCCAAACAATACAATCCATGTGTTCATTTTGATTTACTTTTTTTTCTTGCATCTGTGTTTTTTCCTTGTGCTTGTTTACTTATAAATTACTTAGAAGGGTGATAGTGATGTGACAAGAACCAAAGGTGGAAGTATGAATCAATTTGGTAGCTGGAGTTCTTGGTCTTCCCAGTTCTATAATTTGAAGCTGCGGTGGATGTTCGATTGAAGGGAGACACTTCCAATGGTCAAAGTCTTTCTATTATTGATTTCCAAAACAAAGAATCTCTGATGATTATAATCTATGACCCAATTCCCATCAAGTGGTATTAGATAATGGTTATAGTGCTTTGTGGTATAGTATAGTATAAGAGTGTCTACTGGAATAGTTTATCAAGGATATAGAAGAATATTACCAAAATAATAACAATGGATCTAGATGGATGCTTGGATATTTAAGGTGATCCTAACCTATTTTTTTCTTGGTGTATGTTTCATCTGTTAGTGGAAGTTAGAGATTTATGAAAGACTACTTGGTTCTCATGGTCATGTGGATGATTAGGTTACTTGAATAATTTCCCTAGAATATGGGAGTTATCAAAATTGATGAGAATTTCAAAATTATAATCAACTATAAAGTGTCATGTAGTGTGTTTTATTCATTGGGTGGAATTTAGAACGTGGTGGAATATTAATGGAAATTATAAATAAACCTGATGACGTATTATTCTGTCAAAATTTAGTGGGATCATACATTTCTATACGAAATTGTTGCAATGGTTTAGTCATGGTTTGATAATAAAATTCTGGAAGTTGAAAATATTGGATGATTTAGTTGTTTTCTACTCTGAAAGGGTTTTTAGTTCTGTTAGATGGAGAAATAGGTCAAATATTTTGATAATAAATTTTAAATCCTTGAAAACAATCAAAAGTATGGTTATAAAAGTTTGATGTCAGTTGACTTATGTTTTGAGAATTATAAGTTAGTGATAAATAAACTAATTGTTATTTCAATTATATGATAATAAACAGTGACCATAAGGTCTATTCCTAAAAGGATCTGATTCTAGTGGTTCCAAAAACCTTTAACTTATAGGGCTGAGTAAAATTATTACCCAGTGTTTTTAAAATTCAATCTTGAATAATGAATATGGATATAGTTTTTCATTGATCATTATCCATTGGGTGGGAGTAAGTGGCATGTTTTAAAGAGTATATAAAATGTGATGATTTTATCTAGATAGAGGATCAAAAGTAGGTGTGGTGTGGAATAGTCATATTTCATTAAAAATGGACAATTTGAAAGAATGAGAAATTATATAAGGGTGTGGTAATTTCATGTTGAAGGGATTCATGGTTATAGAACATTTTGACAGGTTTTTATTTTTAGTAGAAGATATTAATAAGGTGTATTTTCATGCTAGGGATAATATGATCATAAGATAGAATATAAGGCAAAATTTTCATGAGTGTACTAGAGTTAGAGAGAAGGAATAATAAGACTCCTGAGTCATGTGAATATTTTATAGAACTTGGTGGTAGAGAATAAAATATTAAGTGTTAGTAGCTGGTGTTAAAGTTCTTTTGGTTTCTTTTATATAAATCCATTGTACATAAGTAACTTTTATGAATGAAGAATAACCATGATACAAGTGGAATATTAGTTGGTTATGAAGAAAAGAGATGATTTTATTTGAGAGTTTTGGAAGACTACTGACTGAGTTTGAGTAACTTGTAAAAGAATAACATAAAACACAAGAAGAAAGGTGTCCTAGAGTGGGTGTTTTTTTCAAGAAACATGTGTTAGATCCTTGGTAAGTCTTTAATTTAAGGTTTACTTGATGGTGTATTTAGGAAAAAAGTTCTATAAATAGTAGTAAAATATGTTTTGGTTCAACTATGATATATGGAAAGGTGATTTTATTTTTTATTTGGGGAAGGTATCTTCTAGATGGTACTTAAAAGGTTATTAAGTAGGATGAATGAATTATCTCATCGATAAGGTCTAATAAAGTTGTTGATTTTTTACACACATAAGATGAAGAGAGGAAAACCCCTAGTCCCAAAATGTGTTTATTTGAATGGTATTGTGACTCTATAGAAAATATCATCATAAGATCATCATATTTTTATAAGGTCCTCTATAATGAATATGAGATCCTTGAATGGTCACAATTGAGGATGGATAAAATGGAAGAAGAGGTCCAAACATGTTTTGGTTTTATTAATTTTAAGCTCAGTTGGAGTTCATCATTATGATAATACTAGAATTTATAGATGTTCTAGATGGAGAATGGTTTCAATGATCTCATTAAGGTTCGATGTACCAAAAATATCTTATATTTTAGGATCTCAAATGTTGAGTTTTTTTAAGAATATGTTCATAAGAGCGTGGTTATGTATTCGGTGCATGAGACATATTATTGATGAAAATTTCAATAAAGTCAGAGGATGGATTCTCAATTTCTATTTTCTTTAGATGTTTATATAGAGGTAATAATTTGATTTTTTTAGTTTTAGTGGAATAATAGATCATGGTTTCAATGATATAAGGTAGAATTATTTTAGTTGGGGTCTAGATAATCAGAAAAATCAGAGTGGGGAATCATACAAAATTTTTGTAAGGATGGTGAATAGAATCTAACTGGTGGGACTGTAGGGTGATATTAAGATTAGTTTTTTAGTGGGATATTGTTGGAATCAACCTGTGAAAAAAATTATCAGGATAGATATTAATGGTTTCGATGTGAGAACTATTTTTTTGGTTAAGTGTTGGAAATTCTTAAAATTTATTCACCATAAGTTAAATGTGACGGCACATGGATGGAGACAGAACCTATAAATTTTCTTCATTTGGTTTAAATCCTATAGAAAAAATATCTTCAAAATTATCAGTAATTTCATTATAATGGATGTTTTATGGGAGTATCAGAGTGTCATATCATCTAAATAATACTTAAAATTGAGATCACTAAAATGTGATTCCAGGGGAAGTAACTAGACTTATGAGTTTAGTGGATTGAGAACAATGGAGTTTGTGTGTGGTTATTCCAAGGAGGATAATTATATGCTCATAATCAAAAGTTGGTATTCCTATAGAGTAAGGAGTGATTCAAATATAAGGGGAAACTTCTATATGTTCAAAAAAATTTGATGTTGTTGAAGGTTGTGTGAAAGTTCAAGAGTTACATGAACTTTGATGGAGGGAAACAAAAGTATTTACTAGAAGATTTAGTAAATGGAGATTCATCAAAGTCATTAGATTTCAATGGAGATACCACACACTATTTTTCAGAAGTTGTAATTTAGAGTGAAGAGTATTACATTCAATCAAGAGATGTGAGTACCAATGAAGGGTCACCTGTAAATGTTGAATGGTAGTGATGATTGGATGACTAGATGGAATCAATATATAAGTGGAATTGGTCTATATGTTTAAGAGGGAAAATGATGAATGATAGGGAACTTATGAGACAAGGAGTGGTGGATTTAGAAGGATCCCAAATGAGAAAATATAGGTTCTAGAGGATGAAGTTTCAAAGGAATAGTTCTAAAGCTAAAAGGTTATAGACTAAAAGAAGATAAAGTAGAGGATACAATGACTTTAAGATAGCATTTTTGTGACTTATTCTGGTAGTTTGAGTTGATCACTAAAACATGGGTTTATCTTTATTACTCATATGCACTCTATTTATAATGGAATGAAAGTGATTCTACTTTCCTATTATAAATGCAGGATGTAATTTCCTAACCGTATAAGCTTTGTGTGATTTTTTTTTTCTTTTTTGCTTTGATGTGTGGTTTTATCATGTTCTTGTTTTCTTATATGTTGTTCAGAAGGGAGATCTTGAGGTGACTGAAACAAAATGTGGAAGGATGTCTTAATTTGGTAGATGGGGTGCTTGGTATTATTATTTATAGTATTCAATGTTAATGGGTATGTTCGATTGGAGATAGATACTTCAGTGGTTAAGCATTGGATGCGTTGGATTATTGGAAGATGAAACTTCTGGAGATAAGAATATATTTCTAATTCCCCATCATTTTGACAACTTATTTAAGATCATTTTTATGAAAACAATTATAGGATACTCCCAAAACCATACTCTTCACGTAAAACCTCTTCCTTGAATTTTATTAATTTCAAATTATAATAGGTATCTTGTTCAAGTTTTTATTACTAGAGTTTCCATATTTATGGGATTTTTTTCTTTTTCTATATTCTTCAATTGCTTTGTGTTTAACTTCAAATTAGTATTTACTTACACACATATAAGGCCTTATACACTATTTGAGCAAGGAATTTTTTGGTTCACACACTCATATAACTTATTTTAGGCTTCATCAACCTTTATAATCGCCTTATTTTTTTCTAATTCTTTTAGAAATATCTCAAAGTTATACATGAACTTAATAATTTTTTTTGTTTAACTCTAAATATTTTGTTGAAAATTTCCAAGATCCTTTTCCTTATCCTTAACCTTTTCTTCCATATCTGCCTTTAAATTCTTATCTTTAATGATAAACACCTACAAATATTCATTCTCCTACAATAAATGTGATTCATATTCAGTAAGGGATGAATAAATATTTTTTGATGTTTGAGAGCCTTCCTTTATTTTTTTTAACTTTGATATATTCGGAAGACTATCACTCAACTCATGCTTAAATATAAAATCTATATTAGTTTCTTATTCCTTTTCATCACCACTATGTTCATCACTAGTGAACTAATCACCATTAACTTCAATGATCAAAAAATTCTCCATGAAATTAGTTAAAGTTGAAATTTTGGCTTCATTTTCAAAACTTTCATTATTATACAAATTAGACAATAAATTTATATTTTTAAAATCTAAGAAATTAGTACCATTTCCCTTGAAATAAAACACTAATTTTTTGAACTTTGAATATTTATTTTTTTATTAAATTCTTTATGAATCATCTTAATAACTATTTTCTTCTTCTTTAAACTTTGGAAAAGTGGAAGAATATATCCAATAGATCCACAGTTTAAACACATAAATATAATATATCCTCATTTCTTTCCATTACCTTTGTAACAATTATTGAGATAAATTACTTCTACTTATCAAATTTTATCTAAAAATATTTATCATCATATGAGTGTTCCTCTTCATCCGTAACTTCTTTTATATTTTCTCCAACTTCAATTATTTTAAATTTATTTAATTTTAAGTCATACTCTTATTATTATGATTGAGTATTTTCCACATTTCACATCAATGTGTTATAAAAATAGTCCAATGAAAATGGTTCAAGATCATAATATTCAATTTTCAAAACCATTACATCAAATTTTTTAGAAAGTTGTATCTTTTTTACAACCATAGAATCTTGAAGGGTCTCTCCAAAACCTCTAATTGTTCTCACCAATTCATCGATTCTTGCAAAGAAGTGATCAAAAAATTAATCATCATGCATTCAAATTTTTTCATACTTCAAACATGAAATATATAATTTTACCTCTTTTAGTTTAAAATTTCCTTCATAAATATCCTCTAACATTCCCATATATATTCCATTATCCTAACTCCCATGACTTTAATAGATTTTTTATCTGAGAGTGATGCAATAATTGAATTATGAGAAAAAGAACCATACTTAATATTCCTTCGATTAACCAGAACCATTGTAACACCATATGTATGAGGAATATAACCATTTATGGTAACTTAAATCATATCCAAGTTAATAGATAATAGGTATGGTTGAATCATATTCTTGAAAATGTGATATTTCTTGTTATAAAATATTTAAATGAACTTAATATTCATTTAATTCACGTGATCTACTATGAATATAAAATTCAGAACCAATTTAACTTCAAAAACAGAGAACACTTGTCACTTACAATCTTTAAACAACTTGTTATCTTCAAACAAAACCTGATACACAACACCAATACCAATTGTGGATACCTAGATTACAATATAAATTCGGATTCTTATATATACACTGAGAAGTGGGGGAGAATTAATGAATCAATTTCTTTTATGTTCAACCATCATTCCACCTTCCTATATAGTTCAGATGAATATATTTCTTAGATTTTTAAAATAATTCCTTCTTATATACTGACTATTAATAATTTTAATCACTATATTTAGTAATCAAACATTAAAAACAACATATACATTGTCGTTATTAGTAAAAAATTCTAATAATTAGTAACAAATTACAATAATTAGTAATTAATTGTAAAAATTAGTAATAAATTACAATAATTAGTAATAAATTACAATAATTAGTAATAAATTACAATAATTAGTAATAAATTCTAATAATTTGCAATAAATTGTAATAATTAGTAATAATTTGTAATAATTTGTAATAAATTGTAATAATTAGTAACAAATTGTAGTAATTAGTAATAAATTGCAACAATTAGTAATAATTAGTAATAAATTGTAATAATTAGTAATAAATTGTTGTAATTAGTAACAAATTGTAATAATTAGTAATAAATTGCCATAATTAGTAATAATTAGTAATAAATTCTGATCATTAGTAATAATTTGTAATAAATTATAATAATTAGAACTAATTAGTAATATATTATATTAATTTGAAATAATTAGAAATAATTAGTAATAAATTTTAATAATTAGTAATAATTAGTAAAAATTTCAAAAATTAGTAATAAAATCTAATAATTAGTAATAAATTATAATAATTTGTTATGATTTCTAATAAATTATTATAATTAGTAATAAATTCTAATAATTAGTAATACATTAAAACAATTAGTTATAATTAGTAATAAATTCTAATAATTAATAATAAATTCTAATAATTAGTAATAATTAGTAATAAATTATAAAAATACTAAAAATAGTAATAAATTGTAATAAATAGTAATAAATAGTAATAATTAGTAATAAATTGTAATAAATTATAATAATTAGTAATAAATTCTAATAATTTGTAATAAATTGCAATAATTGGTAATAAATTTCAACAATTAGTAATAAATTGCCACAATTAGTAATAAATTCTAAGAATTATTAATAAATTGAAATAATTAGTAATAAAAATCAGTAATTATTTTTAAAAATAGTAATAAATTACAACAATTAGTAATAATTAGTAATGATGTCTAATAATTAGTAATTAATTTCTAATAATTAGTAATTAATTCATAATAATTACTAATAATTAATAATAATTAGTAATAATTATCAATAATTAGAAATAATTAGCCATAATTAGCAACAATTACTGATAAATAGAAATAATTACTAATAATTATCAATAATGAGCAATAATTAGAAAGAAAATGTAATAAATTGTAACAAAATGTAATAAATTGGCACAATTTACAACGGATTGGTAGCTCCCTTTTACCTGACACATTATCTCTCAATTTTCTCCAATTGAAACCACTATGAAAAATCTATCCTCATGTAAGGATATCCATTTTCATATGCATGATAATGGAGAGCAATGCGATGAGGCCTTCCTGCTCTCCATTATCATGCATAAAAAATGAATATGAATATATCAAAGCATATTTTTCATACTTATTTCATTTGAAGAAAGTTTCAAGGAGATGAGTCATTGGGAAAAAAGAATCTTTTTCCCGACGAATCATCTCCTTGCAACATTCTTCTATTAGAATCACTATGAAAAATCTCCTCCAATGTACGTATATCTATTTTCATATGCACGAGAATAGAGAGAATTGTGGTGAGGCTTACCTTCTCACCATCCTCATGAATACAAAAATAGATATTCATACCTCGAAGAAGATTTTACATAGTGATTTCAGTCGAAGATAGTAGAGATGATTCGTCAGGCAAAAGATTTAGTGCCAATCTGCTGGAAACTGTTTCACTAGTAATTAGAAATTATTAGTAAAAATTAGCTGTAATTTATAATAATTAGAGGTAATTAGTATAAATTAGTATAAGGTAGTGCATATTATTATAAAAGTTTAAAAAAACACTATAAATAATTATGAAATAATGTAAATTATTTTAATTTGGCAGAAAAAGGAATTTAATTATCTTCTTTTTTTTGGATAATGTTTTTCTTATATCAAATTGTACACAAAAACTAATTATTTTATAATTTTTAGAGAGAAATGTTACAAGTAATTTGATAATAATCATTATTAGATGACCTTGATTGGATAAATCGGTACAATAATCCTAATGATTCTGGTTCAAATCCTATATATATTGAGGATGTTGAAGCTTTATTATAATTTGTATCATTAAAACCAATATTTGTTTCAAAAGGAAAAATTAAGTGTCCTTGTAAAAAATGTGATCTGAGGATGTCTAAAAAATTTGAAAATGTTGGGGGTCATTTATTGAATTTTAGTTTTCAACTAAATTATGTTTTTTTGTATCAACATGGTGAAATTGTTTCCAAGGAAGATACTAATAATTTGGTTCTAGATCCAGCGCAGTTCCAAAATTTAGTACATGATGTGGTAGGTCCATCTTTTCAATAAGTTGAAACTCATTATGATATTAATTTAACTCCTGAGTTGGAACCATATCATTTTTATGAGTTGTTGTGGTCCGATAAGGATTCCTTATATCCTAGTTTCAAGATAAGAAAATTTAATGCAATTGCTAAATTTATGTCTATTAAATAAGATAATGGAATTTCAAATAACTACTTTAATCAGATATTATCTTTGGTAAAAATACTTCTTCCTAAAGGATATGTGATTCCTATAAATTTCTATGAGAGAAAGAGGCTAGTTCATAATCTAGGTCTTGTTTATCAGAAGATTCATGCATGTTTAAATGATCTCATCTTATATTATGGGGAAAATGAGCCATTGGATAGTTTTCCCACATGTGGACAACTAATGTATAAAGAGGCTCAACAAGGGAAGTCTAGATTGATTCTTGAAAAACAATTGAGATGTTTCCCGCTAACACCTATATTGAAACATTTATTTAGGTCTCAAAACACAACGACATTGATGTCATTGAAGAAAACCTATATTCCAACCAGTAAAACCTTAAATTATCCCCCTGATGGCGATACATGGAAAATGTTTGACCAAGTGCATCTGTCTTTTTCTTTAGAAGGTCAGTCTTTATAACTCCGTACAATTTACCTCATTGGATGTTGATGAAGGAACCATAAATATTTTTGGACTTAATAGTTGCATGAAATCTGAAAAAGAATATTGATGTATATTTGAAACCATTGATTTATGATTAAAATTCATTGTAGAGTAATGGTGTCAGTACATTTGATGTTGTTGCGAAACAAAATTTATTGCTAAAAGCTGCATTGATGTGGGAAATTAGTGACTTAAAAACATATAAAATTTTATCTGTCTAGAGCACACATGGTCCAAAATAATGTTTGTTATATTTGAGAGACAACAATGCATTTATTCTTATCAATGGAAAAAACCTTGTTTTTCAACTTTCATCGAAGATTCCTTCCAACTAATCATCCTTTTCAGAGAAACAAATATAATTTTAGAAACGTCACAATTGAAAGAGATGAACATCCAACAATGATCTCAAGTAAAAAGTTAAAATAAATTGTGTCTTCAATACATCCCATCACATTTGGACCAACAATAAACCAACATAAAATTGATGGCTTTGGGAAAGAACACAATTGGATGAAACAAATCATTTTTTTCATATATGCCACATTGCTCTGCTTTTTTGATCCTTTAAATATTTTATTTCATGCATATTGAAAAGATCTATCTTGATAACTTATTTCATACAGTTTTGGATACACCAGATAAGACCAAAGATAATATAAATGTGTGATTAGATCTTGGCTAAATTAATAGGTGACCTGAACTTGAACTGTTTGAAAATGTCAGATCACATAATTTAATGTAGCCAAAAGAAACTTATACACTTTAAAAAGAGAATATATTATTATTTTGTGAGTGGATTAAATATTTGAGACTTATAGGTGGTCATTCTTCCAATTTGGGTAGATGTGTAAAAAATGGTCATATTACCAGATTAAAAATTCATGACTGTCATGTTATAATGGAAAGACTTCTTCTAATTGGATTAAGAGGTTTGTCTAATTCTAGGATTTGGGATAGACAAACATACATATCATATTTTTTTTCCGAGACATTTGTGCAACAACAAGTAACTAAGATACAATAAGAAGACAACAAGAAGATGTTGTTTTAATTTTATGTAAACTAGAAATAATCTTCCCATTGGATTTGTCTAACTCAATAGACCATTTTAAATTACATTTTCTGCAATAATATAAATATATAGGTCTGATACAGTTCCTATTGATGTAACCATTTGTGAGATTCATACAAAAATTGAATAAAAAAGTATTTAACAAAGCATCGGTTGAAGGTTCATTTATAGAATATTATTTTCAAGAGGAAATTTCTTTTTTCTTCTTTCATTACTTTCAATATGAATATCTATAAAAAAAACTGTATGGTCCGTAATGAGGAAAATGTTGATGATGAAATTATAAATCAATTATCAGTTTTCAATCCGCCTGAATTTGGCTTTTCTAGAGTTCATGAATGATGGATTTAAGTTGATGAACATAATAAAGAATATACATATGTTCTCCTCAACTGAGAATAAATGACACCATTTGTACAGTGAGTGCTCCTATCACTTTTTTTTATAATTTTTGTTATAGTAAATTAATCTTATTTTATTTACAGGTTATAGGATAATCATATCAATAAACAAATTCCAAAAATTACAACAGCTTCTCTTGAGGAATGTTTTAAAAAAAACTTTTCCTATTGGTATCAAAAATTGGTCACATAAATTATTTTTGTTTTAACATATAAAATCAATTTATTATCTGTTATATTTATAATTATTTTTAAAATTTTAATGTATCTCAACATGCTAAAAAAATTGATAATTGATTACATGTATTGAGTAACCCACCATAAAAAATAGTTAAATATTATAATTCATATGTGGTGAATGGTTTTCAATTTCATACACGTGCATATGGAGAATAAAAAAAATGAATAGTGGTGTTTTCTTGTGAGGATTTCATCATAGAGAAACTAATGTTGAATTTTATGGCATACTGGAGGAGAGTATTGAACTGTGTTATCTATGAAAACATTACATAATGATGATTAAATGTATGTGGTTGGATAATGAGAGAGGATTTCATGTTCCTTCAACCCATGGAATCTTTGATATAAAATATAAAAATATCCTTATAGTAAATGAATCATTTTTACTTTCTCATCGGGCACAATTTTTTTTATTAAAAATATTATGCTACTTCAAGAGAGTTGAGTTATTGTTGGAGAATAAAAAAAATTAAATCTCAGGAAAATGAGTTTACTCAAAGTGAATGTGGTTCTACTAAAGTGGAAACAATTAAATTTTTTCAATAGACATCTACAAATCCATAATTTTCATGAAGAGACATGAATATTTATGATGAAACCCCATGGTTAAGGGTAGATGGTGTTTATAATATTAATTATGTTACAAATTAATTTGAAATGATAAGATATTGTGAAACTGAAACTTATATGTAAATTGATTATGCTGAGGAGAAAAATAAAGACATTAAGATCTTCATATATAAATACAAGAATGAAGATGAAAATTGACACAATTAAATAATGGTTATAATAATTTATAACATATATCTGTATATAATAGTTGCTTCCAATTGTTTTGTAACCATAATCATTTCCTGTTTCATATGGATGAGGATCTATATCGTCTGTTGTAAGAAGCTGGCCTACCTTTGGATGAGTAGGATATTGGTTTATCTAAACCTAAGACTACTAGAGATTTATGGGGGACTCAGAGGGGGAATGGTCTTGAACGACTAATGATTACTGGCCCTATCCCCGAGTGACTTCCACATCTTGGATTTGATCTACATATGCAAAGGTATGTTTACTTGTGTATTTTAGTTAGTTTTCAATAATTTATTTACATACTAATTTTTTGATCATTTGGTCCTTTTTCACAACTTTACACATATAGATACCAAAAAGGGGAGCATAATATTACACAATAATTTTTCTAAATTGTGGACCTCATGGGATCAGATTCTCATTGATGTGCAGCACCGCATGTTCGATCATAGTCTGGTACATAAATAAATATTATTTATTTTGAAATTAATTTAATTGATTACTTGATATTATAAATTATTTTTCGGGTTTATGGTATCCCATCAATGAGATCACATGTGACACTATCTATAAGGCATGGTAGGGGACTATGCATCAGCATTGTAGTTTGTGTTTTCAAAATTTGAGAAGGAAGGAAATGGAGAAAGCATGAGTGATAGAGTTTGATGAGTCTTGTGGCACACATCGACCTAATTACATTTAATCTTGATTTTGGAATGGATTATGTTCACACTAGTTGGGTGGTTGTTTTTAGAGGAGATAATTGGTAGCTGAAAAAACTGGAAGAGACAGGAGGTGATACATCGAGCTGGTAGTCGTACATTCAGTACGCATAGGGAGAGCATGGTCAGTACTTTTTTTTAAAAATATTTTATATTACTTTAAATGTGAAAAGATTATATTATATTCATATAGTCAGTATAACATCACAATATTATAGAGTTAGACATTTATAGGGGGATGTATAGTGATCTGGCCACTGGAGAGATTAAAGGTGCACACCAATGTTAGATTGTGGTCAGTATATTTTCTTTTTCTGTTTAAAATTTAACTGCAAATAATATTTTGACTATTTTAATTTTAAATTAAAATTTAAGGAGTCATATGAGGCTTCAAAGTCTCAGACACAAACTGAGAGTCAGGATAAGACTGATACTTAGATTAGTGCCCACTAATTTGATGTGATATCATGGATTTAGGAAAACTAGTATGCCTTTGAGAAAGGTTGAGTTGTTGGTATCGACTCTCGATTGATGCCTATAGATTATTATGGTCATGCTGTAATGTCAGAATCCAGCTCGAGAGGAGATCATGGAGAGTCATCATCATATACTATAATGTATCAGGAGCAGCTGTGAGCTCAGTCTGAGCTTATAGTGAGTATGCATAGGGAGTAAGAGTAGATGCTTCAATGGCAGCAGCAGCAGCAGAAAGAGCTCCTACGACAACAACAACAGCAGGAGGAGATGCAAGAGGAGATGAATTGATGGTGGTAGTAGCAGGTGCAAGAGCAATTGGAGTACATGTGATGTCTAACTCCAGGTTTAGGGATAAAGTTTGCTCTACCATCTCCTCCAGCTCCTCTAGAGGACCCCCCCTTAGCAATCTATTTATTTTTTATGATAAACATTTGAAATTATTATTTTTGTAATATTAACTATCTTAATTTCTATATAGTGTGTTTTTATATTGTTGCGAATATTACATTTTTTATTTTTTATTTAATTTTTTATTTTTTTATTACGTTATTTAATTTTTTTTTATTTAATTATTTTATTAGTTATTATTTTTGATTATTTTATTTTTGATTTTTTTTTATATATTTTATGAATATTGAGGTTTTCGTTATTTTATAATTTTTTATTATATTACTAATATTAATATTATTATTTCATTAATATTAATAATAATAATATTATTATAGTATCAAAATTATTATTATTATTATTATTATAGGAATATTATTTTATTATTTAATAATTTATCTTATTTTGATAATATTAATATCATTATTTCATTAATATTAATATTAATATTATTTTATTATATATATATATACACACACACACACTTTTTCTGACGGGTCCTGTCGTAAATAGTATTTGTGACGACCCTCCGCTAAAAAATAAGTTTCAAATACTCGATAAAACTTTTTGTTACTGGACCCATCACAGTAAGGTATTTTAAAACCATGAGGAAGCTATTTGCGATGGATCTACAGATCATCGTTGTATTGTCCCGACCCAGCTCACCTTTAAGACAGTGGCCGGACTGATGGGTTACATGACCTCAAGCGTATCTCCCCTAACGCCAGAAGCTACCGACTAGTAGTGAGGGAATTTTTCGTGTCCACAGGGGAGACTATGCACTAATAGGTAATAGGTATTATCATAGTGGAAGTAAAAAACAATTAATAATAAATAGTGGAATCATATAAATGAATAAACTGTAGTAGAAGAAATATGAATAATCCAACTAAATAAGAATCAAGTGAGGAAGCTCACAAAACAATACCATGTCATGATGTATGCCTAAATTGAAATCTTAGAAAATAAACACCCAAGTATACTATCAACTAAATAGAATATACACAAAGTGCGAAAAATTCATCATGAGCAAGTCTCGGTCCTCTGCCCTAGTCTCTATCCTAAGCAGCAACAAACAATCAAGCATCGGAAGCAACACACTTCCCTCTGTCAATACCTGCAAGCATATAATCTACTCAGGTGTCAACGATGGCCAAGTAGGGTGTGAGATAAAATCCCAGAAGACAGGCACCCATAGTGTCTAAACCTTTCAATTTCATACAGCAATACAACACAGTGTGTCATTATATAATAAATGCAGATAATTAACTAAGCACAATAAAATAAATAACTCGGCCCAAGTTCCCAAAGTCACCCATCCCTAATCACCTGCTTTGGCCCAATCTGGAAGTCTGAAAGAAGTACCTATAAAAAGAATGCAGATATACATATATATAATGCCTAGAAAAGCAAGGTAAAATAAGGAAGAAGCATACCCCCCAAGTTTATGCTTTAACTTGGGGTCTTAGTCATCTGTCAATCAGGCGTGCTTCAATATTCCATAAAAATATCAAAAATCTCAAGAGGCTCAAGAGGCATTAATATAAACCTTCAGTGCATCATTATTAAGGTTCAAGTTGAGAGTTGGAGTCTGAGCTCTTCCTGAAGTCACTACAGAATGTATTCAATTTATCTAACACCAATGTCCTTATCCAAGGAAATCTTTTAAAAGAACATATATCGCTCGACGCATGACTTTACCATGAGTCTGTTTCGATCTCAAAAAAAGGGTAGAGCATCATCTGAGGCTAGATTAGCCACATTACCAAGGGATCTATCCTTGATGGGCCCTTTTGGAACCAGTGTCACTCATAAGTTTTAGAAAGCTCAGGGATGTCTCAGTCTGCAAAGCCAAAGACATCGCCCCCCGATGCGTAGTGGTAACTTATTAGGAACGGTGGGTCTAAGCATGGTCCTTAATAAGGGACCCACCTTCTTTACCCAACCTGAATTTAATTAAAAATCTCACAACAATATATATGACATAACATGAATATGTAATTGCAGTTTGAACTCTAAGCAGATACACACGTGCAACACAAGAAATTAATTTAATATTACTATGTAAAAACTGACGTGGAAAGATACTGCATCAGCCCAAGAAGATAAATGAAAATTTAAATAAATAAATAAATCATCACAAACAACTACCAAAGATCCAACAATTCAAGGTTCATAATTATTCAAAAATAATTATTTAAATTAAACACAACAAAAATGGGTTGCACAACACATGCACTAAAATAAATTAAATGTCCAGGCTAAAGGAATTTTTACCAACCACGTCATCACACCCAAAGGGGTGTCTGACCATGTTGCAAAAATTTAAATAATTTAATTTATGATAATTAGTGCTGAAAAAATTAGGTAAAACAATTAAATTGAAAAGATTGGGTGAATTTGCACAACATCGGTTGGCACCGACGAATGACACAATCATGTGTTTTTATAAATCGCAAAGAAATAAAGGGAAAGAGATTATACAACCTACATTACGGTCACAGATGATCCTATGATCTATGGTAGGATTTTATTTGATCTAAAATGGAAGAAAACAAATGATTTAAGAAAAACCCCAAAATAGGGTAAAATCCTTCCATGGTGAACTGCGCGAAGGATACTCAACAAAACTCTATGATTCCAAATGTGTAAGATTAGTCTTACCTTAAGGTTTACAAAACACCTGATGGTGAAGAAAATGGACAACAAACGGAGGTTCTATTATCTTATGAATAGGGAAGAGGGTGGTGTGCCGCCTATGGAGAGGGGGAGGCGCGATGTGAGAGAGGGAGGAGATGAATAAAAATAAAAGAAAGAAAAGGAAAGGAAAAAATGGAAAGAAAAATAAATAAAAAGGAGAAAAATAAATAGAATAATAAAAATAAAATTGTGTAAGAAATGAAATAAAAAATTAAAATGGATTTACACATTTTAATTATTTTTAATTTCTTTCCAACCGTATCTATTTTATTATTTATTTTTATTCCTATTTAAATTCCATTAATTTCATTTTAATTATTTTTATTCTCTTTCGAATATTTTAAATCATTTTTATCCCAAACACAGCTCTAGGTTGTGATGTAAAAAAATTTACAAAAAAACCCGAACAATTATTTAATTAATTTTAACAACTGCCTGGGACCTACAACGGGGTACACAGGCACGCGCCCTGGGTCGGTTTAAAAATATGGACTAAAAAATTAAGTGGTCCGCACCTAGGTTTAATCTAAGACATTTCAAACATTTATGTGGCAATTAATGATATTTTATCTAACCCAATAATAAATATTCAACCACACACACACAGATATATATATCTCTCTCTGTGTGGTGTGTGTTATTTATACCCATCTGTATATTTATATATATCCATCCACACATGTATATATACCTATATTTATATATATTTAATCTGTATATATATATTTATATGTCTAATATATATATATATACACATCAATGCTTTTGTAATAATATAATAATAATAACTATAATTAATTTTTTTTTATTTGATACAACCTATCGATGACACCATTAATAATTTAAAAACAACAATAATTAAAAAAAGTGATAATAGTTATTAAATAAATATTGATTGAGTATTTGTATTTAATTGTATGAATTAATAATATCACATTTATTACATTTCCCAGTTATTATTTACACCGCGACATAATTTAGTAATTATGGAATTACATTTTCATTTTTGTTTTCAAAAATAATAATAATACTAATAATAAAATAGTTATTATTATTTCCAACTACCCAAAAAATATTTATAACCAAAAATAAATTAGCTTCAGGTGCAATCTAACAAAATTTCAGATCCTTGTAAAAGTTATACCCTGCCTAGGCTAAACCCTACATCCCAGAACTATCGGTGATCTCAGATTTCGGATACGACACACCGTTTGAGAGAAATTATTTATTTATTATTATAAAATCATAATAATAAATTAATTAAAATTAAAGAGGGTATTATCATGTGAAAGGGTGCCAAACACCCGATGCACGTCAAGGTTATACCCTGCCTAGTGTAAACCCGGTGTTCCAGACCTAATGATGGCATCATATTTCTCATACGAAGCACTGCTTGAGAGTCATTTAATTTTTTTTGAAAGGAAACAAACATGTCTATGAATAAAATAAAATAAATATTTTTATTCTATCAACACTGAGGGTTTACGGGTCTAAATACCCCGCACTAACTCATTGTCTAACTCTGAAAATATTGCATAGAATATTCCAAAATTTTATTAAGACTTTTACCCTTCATTTAATTTGTTTCTATTTTAATTTTAATCAAATCTATTTAATAAAATTAATTTTAAAGAAACATCGTAGTTTCAACTATCGGAAATAAAAAGTTCTGATGCTCGGTTTTAAAACTAGTATACCTAGCTAATGAAAAAAATTTAATTTCCTTCGCTTTTTCGTTCAGTTCAAAACACATAACGTTACAACCTTCCCACCTTAGAACTTCTCGTCCAAGAGAATACTTTAAGAACAACGTAACCCTCACCTGATCTATAAGGTCATGAAGTCTCATACAAAAGATCGGGTTGCCTCTCTAGACACCCAACAAATGTTCAAGCATTGGTTAGGAAAATGGAACAAATTTAATTAAGATCTGAGCCAACGCTCATTCTCCAACTGAAACACCGAGATAGTATTTATCCAAGCCATTTTTTCTAGAGACATGACTATGTCATCATCTCATTAACTTCTGGCCAAAGTTACTTCCCGCCTTAGGTTTTAAAGTGAGAAAGGAGAAAATTTGGATTCAAGGAACCTTCCACCATCAGAATTTCCTACAAGACACACCCTTAATCATTCTAGTGATGATTCTTGTATGATTTCTGAAAATGGATAAAATAGTTGAATCCCATTGACCAAGAAGCCCAAGTCAAGGCATCTTTTCATGAGAAGCCCTGGCCAACCCAAACCAAACTCCTCCCACCTGAAGACATGAAAAAAATGTATTTTACTAACCGATTCATTTAAAAAGAGAGATAAATAGTCGAGTCACTTCAACCGACCATTTCAGAAGATACTCGGCTTAGAAGAAAGGTGTTTTAAAAACTGAACTGTGATGTCTTCTTCCAAGGTATCTCACATTTACTATGAACACATCCACTGAAGTTCATACCTTAGCTCTGGTGACATTCCTTGATTTAGGAATCACTGAGCCTGAAAAAAAGTCTAGGGTAACCTCGGAGTGGCACAACAGGAGTGAAAGGAACTAACGCAGGGTAGTTCATACTCCATGTTTATGAGTTAGAATTCGGTACAAGGGAAAGATGCCCATATCAAAAAATTGACTAAGCCCAGAGAATCATTGGCCCGACGGTCAAGTTATATGAAACAATTGGTGTATAAGAGTTAATCAGGAATTCCTTCACAGAAATCCTAGGGTCACTCAAGACTAATCAAGCCCCGATAAGAATGACACATCAGCGTGCAACATTGAGAAAACAAACCTAACAAGACCAAAAACTTTTAAAGATTTAGAATATTGTATGAAGAATGCTCTAATAATGTATCATGGATAAAGGAAAGATATCGGACACGCTCGTCTCTTAAGGAAGAGTACACTAAGAAGATTTGAAGACTACCAGAAGGAAAAATTTTACACAATTGGAATGAAATCCCAACCAAATTGGCCGGTGTGTCAAAAAACCCGAGTCTCTGGTAGTCATCCCGAGCATTGGGATGAACATGATTACTTTAACACATAATTAATTGTACTACATAGATGACCCAAAACATATTTAACATTACAGGGCCTGATGATTACACTAATCTCAACTAGTTCGTCACAACATTAAGAACTCAACAACACCATGTATGTGAATGCATACTACCCCGAGGTGATACAGAAGCAAGATGACTTTTAACTTGGAGGACTACATACTGAATCATCCATCACTATTGATAAGAGAGGGTCGAATGACCTACGAAGTAACTGACTATTCCTAAGGTATTCCTAACCTGATGGAAATGAACATTACCTAATGCTCAAGCCCGAAAAAAATTTAAGGAAAACATGACCACCCATCCGAACAAGGGTGCCTATTTAAGCAAGGGGGTCCGACTAAGGACAATGACATGCAAATAGTTATGTTCCAAAGAAACTCAATATGAATCTCAAACCACCCTTATACCAAGGTCTTAAACAGAGGACATCACTACATGTTCCATATCCAAGACCTTTATATTTAATCACATTTAATCTTTAATCATCAAGAGATTTAATCAAAACATCAAGTACCATTTTTCAAAACAAAACACAAGGTACTTTCTCTTAACCAACACCTCAAGGGAAAAATAGACAAGCTTTATAAAACTTCAATTTAAGACATTTTAAATTAACTGACATCTTGTCCTCAATTAGGAAATCTATCACATAAATTCCTTTTAAGCAGATGAGGTGACCTACAAGGGTCCCACTAAGCCAAACTGGGTTCATTAGAATGAAACCCAAAAAAATTGTTTAATTATTAATAGTCACAACACCCATACCATGTTTTCTCATAAGGAACATACAACAACTAGCCTACTTGGCCCTAGTTATTCCTTTAGGTAACTAACTAATTTATTTTAAATTATAACATGCTCAAACACATATCATCCATGATATATGGGTGGATATCAACCTAATAAGCAGATATACAACTTATAGTTGTTGGAATTTGGATCACATTAAAAGGAAACCAATAAATTTTAGCAAAGAAACCAATTACATAAAAAAGAAGCTAACAAGTCACTACAAGAAGCTTACAAAGAGTGACATGTTGTAATCATAGAATCACGACACTTTAATTATAGAGACATGATAATAGACATTGATAAATGATACAAGGAAAACATGGTATTAAATAGGCAGTATGTCAATAGGCTAACATTCTAAATATATCACTGAAACATGGTATCTAAAAAGGCATACTAAATAATTACAAGATATAGCATACATTAAAGTCACACAATTTGAATCAACCAGAATCCTAAAATGCAACTACATGGTATGGTAGTTTTCATGGAATGTGAATTCCTATGTGCCTATTATGATGTATGAAATGCGTCATCCTTACCTTAATAGGACAATGGTAAAATATCATAAATTTCATAAATTCATAAGCAGAAAAAATTAAATCAATCACTCTAGGTGAAATCATATCCATTGTAATAATAAAAATCATGAACAATAATCCCAACCTTGGCCACTTAGTCATTTCATATACATGGGGTGATCAGTCCCAAGAACGACTATTAACCAAGTGTCGACACATTCCTAGTCTCGTGTCCACCAATGCAAAAAATTAAGACAAAGGAAAAAATACCACCTCTGATACAACTTTTTAATGTCCCGACCTGACTCACCTCTAAGATAGTGGCAAGACCGGTGGGTTACATGACCTCAAGCGTATCTCCCCGAATGCCAGAGGTTGCCAACAAGCAGCGAGGGATATTTTGTGTTCATGGGGGAGACTATACCCTCATAGGTAATAAGTATTATCATAGTCGAAGGAAAAAAAAATTAATAATAAATAGCAGAAGAATATAAATGAATAAACTACAGAAGAAGCAATATGAATAATCCAACTGAATAAGAATCAAGTGCGGAAGCTAACAAAAAAATGTCATACCATGATGTCTATCTAAACTGAAAGCATGGAAAATAGAAACCCAAGAATACTATCAACTAAATAGAAAATACAAAAATTGAGACAACTGTATCATGAGAAATGCTCAGTCCTCTGCCCCAGTGTCCATCCTAAGTAGCAACAAACAATCAAGAATCGGAAGTAACACACTTCTCTTTATCAATACCTGCAAGCATATAATCTACTCGGGTGTCAACGATGCCGGAGAAGAGTGTGATAAAAAATACCAGTAGTCTTGCACCCATGATTTCTAAACCTTTCCATTTTGTGCATTAATAAAATGCAGAGTGTCATTATTTAATAAATGCAGATAATTTACTAAGCACAATAAAATAAATAACTTGGCCAGGGTTCCCAACGACACCTATCCTTAATCACCTGCTTCATACTATGCCAAAAGTCTGAAAGAATTACCTGTAATAAAATTCACATAAAAATATATATAAATCCTATAAAATCAAGGTAAAACAAAGAAGAAGCATACCACCAAGCTTGTGCTTTAACTTGGGGTCTAAGTCATGTGTCAACTAGGTGTGCTTCAATATTCCATAAAAATATCACAAAACTCAAGAGGCTCAAGCGACATTAATATAAACCTTCAGTGAATCATTATTAAGGTTTAAGTTGAGAGTTGGAGTCTGATCCCGTCCTGAAGGTATCGCTGTAGAATATATTTCAATTTATCCAATACCACTGAGCCCGTCCATGGAATTTTTTTGAAAAACCAAGTATCGCTCGAGGAATGAATTTACCATGAGTCCATCCCGATCTCGCAAAAAGGGGTCGAGCATCTTCTGAGGATGGATTAACCACTTTGACAATAGATCCTTCCTCGATGGGCCCTTTTGGAACTAGTGTCACTCATATGTACTAAAAATCCCGGAGAAGTCTCGGTATGACAAAGCCAAAGACACCGCCCCCTGGAACATAAAGGTAACCAGTCTGGAACGGATGGTCTAAGCGTGACCCTTAATACAGGACCCATCTTCTTTCCCCACCTGGAATTTAATTAAAAATTTAACAGTAGCAGATATGACATAGCATGAATATGTAATTTTAGTTTGAACTCTAAGAAGATACACCCGTGCAACATACAATATTAATTTAATATTACTGTGTAAAAACTGATGTGGCAAGATACCACATCATCCCAAGTAGAAAAATGCACATTTAAATAAATAAATAAATTACCAAAAACTACAAAAGATACAACAATTAAAAGTTCATAATTATTCTAAAATAATTATTTAAATTAAGCACAACAAAAATATGCTGCACAACACATGCAGTAAAATAAATTAAATGTTCGGGCTAATGGAATTTATACTGAATACGTCAGCACACCTAAAGGGGTGTCAGCCATGTTGCAAAATTTAAACAATTTAATTTATGATAATTAGGGCCGCAAAAATTTATCAGAATAATTAAATTTAAAATATTCGGTAAATTTGAACAACTTTGGTAAGTACCGACAAACGACACAATCATGTGTTTTTATAAATTGCAATGAAATAGAGGGAAAGAGAGTAGATTCCCTAGCATACGGTCGTAGGTGATCCTATGATCCGTGATAGACTTTGATTTGATCTAAAATGGAAGAAAACAAATGATTTTAGAAAAAACCCCAAAATAAGGTAAAATCCTTCCACGGTGAACTACATGAAGGATACTAAACGAAATATTACAATTCTAAATGCATAAGATTAGCCTTGCCTTAAGGTTTACAATGCCCTTGACGGTGAAAAAAATGGAAGATGAACAGAGGTGCAACGATCTTCCGAAGAGGGGAGAGGGTGGTGCGCCACCTATAGAGAGGGGGAGGCATGGCGTGAGAGATGGAGGTGAGGAATAAAAAGAAAAGAAAGAAAGAAAATGAATGGAAAAAAGGGAAAGTCAAATAAATAAAAAGGAGATAAATAAATAAAATAATAAAAATAAAAGGGTTGAAGAAATGAAATAAATAATTAAAATGGGTTTACCCCATTTTAATTTTTTTAATTTCTCTTCAATAGTATCTATTTTATATATTTTTTACCCCTCTTTAAATTCCATTAATTTCCTTTAAATTCTCTTTATTATCTTTAAAACTTTTTTAATTATTTTTAGCGCAAATGCAGCGCTAGAGCGTGATGTAAAAAAATTTACAAAAAAACCCGAACAATTATTTAATTAATTTTAACAGCTGTTCGGGACCCACAACATGGTGCGTAGGCGTGCGCCCTGGGTCGCTTTAAATATGTGGACTAAAAAATTAAGTGGTTCACACCTTGGTTTAATTTTAGACATTTCAAACATTTATGTGGGTAATTAATGATATTTTATCAAACCTGATAATAAATATCCACTCACACACATATATATATATATGTGTGTGTGTGTGTGTGTGTGTGTTATATATTTATACCCATATGTATATTTATATCTAAATACATCTGCAAAGGTATATATAACTATATATATATTTAATCCCCACACATATGTATATAGATATGTCTCATATATATATATGCATCAATGCTTTTGTATAAATCTAATAATAATTAATATAATTAAAATTATTATTATTTCATACAACCCATCACTGACATCATTAACTATTTAAAAACAACAACCATTAAAAAAATTGATAATGGTTATTAAATAAATATTGATTGCACACTTGTATTTAATTTGAAGAATTAATAATATCACATTGATTACATTCCCCAGTTATTATTTACACCACGACATAAATTATTAATTATGGAATTACATTTTCATTTTTGTTTTCAAAACAAATAATAATATTAATAATAAAATTATTATTATTATTATTTCCAACTACTCAACAAAATATTTATATCTCAAAATAAATTAGCTTCGGGTGAGATATGAAAAAACGTCATATCTTTGCAAACGTTATACCCTACCTTGGGTAAAATCCACATCCTGAAACTATATGTGGTCTTAGATTTTTGATACGGTGCACCATTTGAGAGAAATTCATTATTTATTATTAAAAAATTGGAATAATAAAATATTTAAAATTATGGAAGTTATTATCAGGTTTGAGAGTGCCAAACACCTGATGCGCATCAAGGTTATACCCTGCCTTGGGTAAACCCAGTGTTCCGGACCTAACTGTAGTCTTAGATTTCTCATATGACGCACCATTTGAGATTTATTTCAATTTTTTCAAAAGGAAACAAACACGTGTATGAATAAAATAAATTTAATATTTTTATTCTATCAATGTTGAGGGTTTACGAGTCTCGGAACCCCGTGCTAACTCATTGTCAAACTATAAAAATATTTCATAGAATATTCCAATTTTTTATTAAGACTTTTACCCATCATTTAATTTTTTTCTATTTTAATTTTAATCAATTTAATTTTATAAAATTTATTTAAAAGACACATCACAGTGTCAACTATCAGAAATTAAAAGTTATGATGCTCGGTTTTAAAACGAGCCTGCCCAGCTAACGGAAAAATTTATTTTCTTTCGATTTTTCATTCAGTTCAAAACAAAGAACGTTACAGTCGCAAATAGTTTCTTTTTGCGACGGACCATTGTAGAAAACTATATTTGTGACGTCCTTTTCTGCAACAGGGTATTTGTGATGGGGCCCCATTGTAAATGGGTATTTGTGATGGGATCCCATCTCAAATGCCCCAATTTCCAGTAGTGGTATGGTAATTTTCTACATCATGTCTTGGTTGATCACACGTTCCATAAAGTTATTTCAATATCTAAAATTGATTATTCAAATTTACTTTATTATTTTTTAGATTTATTCTGTACTTTTTTATTTGAGATGACTCCCTATCAACTATTTCCTGCTAAATCTTATGGGTTTATAGAAATACATCTCATTTATTGACTAATTTCAAAAAAAATTATTCTTCTAAATAATTTACATTTAAAATCATAACACACTTCCTTATGAATATGTGTTAAAATGAATTTGTTCATTTAAGTTATTATATATATATATAACTTCTGAATCACTATGTTCTGATGATCTGATTCTAATGCATATAAATTTCAAAATATTGTGAAGTTACTCTAGAATACTCTAAGTAAAAGACAGAGACACTTTTGATATTGTTACAACTGTACCTCAAGAAATTGAGGAAGTTAGTTACATCAATGTTTCTGAATTGAGGCCTAGCTGTGGGGAGTATAACAAGAAAGTTAGAAAAATTTATTACATTAATGCTTTCACTATCTCAGTACCATGAGATATTTTGTTTGTAATTTTGTTTTTTTATATTTACTTAGAGCTTAAATTTATGAAGAATGATTACAAAATATCTAAGTTCTATTATTGTAATAATTTTCTTTTGATCATTTTTATAGAATATATTCTATAGATAAGAATATGGTTTTAGATCCTACCTCCAATTTGGATTTAAAATGAATAATTCTCATGATTGGAACTATTTTTAATATCCTTTAATAATATTTTTTAAAGGATTATTCATGTTGTTATTTTAAAATATTTATTTTGTTTTAATTTTCATTTATTTTAATTTTCAATTGGATTTTATATCTCTATTAATTTTGTAACTTATGGGTGTTTTAATTTCGACTAAATTTATTTTTTATTCTACTCTAGTATTTTTGGATTTTTTAACTTTTTGAAAAGTTTACTTTCTTAAGTTGTAAAATTGTAACTTTGTTTTTGGATTCAATTCATCCCCATATTGAAGCTTCTATATTTAGACAACATCATTAAACCATATTCTCCTTGATAATGTATGAATCCAATGCATCACTAACAATGTAAATAAAATAAAAAATTTATTTCATAAATTTCTTACTATTCAAATTTTTCCACTAACTACCCCCAATATTTTGTGTTGGGTTTGGATTAAGAATTTTTTTCTTGGTTAAGTATTGGAATCTATGAAAGTACATTCACTGTAAGTTACACTTGGTGGTGATAGGATGGAGACAGACACCCACAACATATATTGTTTGGTTTTAATCTAGTTGAATAAAGTTTACTATAAGAAACAATATTTTTAGTTGAATGAAAGATTGATAGTTTCATTAGAGTGTGAGATATGTAGAATAACACAAGTAAGTGAGATCACTAGAATGTGAGTCTAGTGGAAGTAGCTGTAAAAATGAGTTCAGTGGATATAGTACAGTGGAATATGAGTGTGAAAATACTAAGGATGATATGTCAATTCTCATACTCAAGATTTGGTAATGGTTAGGAGGAAGTAATGAAGCAGATAGAAGGGGAAGCTTTTGGATACAGATTGAAATTTTGAAGGTGGTGAATGTTGTGTGGAAGTTTATGAGTTCCCTGAAATCTAATGGTGGGATGTGGAAGTATTTATGAGATTATTCAATAAATAAAAAGTTATAAAATTCATTAGAGTGGGGTGGAGAATATGTGAACTGTCCACAAGTAGTTTGTAGTCATAGCAGTGAATTTTATATTCAACCGAAAGTTGTGAGTTCCAATAAGGGATCACCCACAACCATTGGATGTCAGCGATGTTTGGATGTCCTGATGCACAAACTATATAAGTGGAATTGGTATACATGTTCTAGAGGATTGATGATAATTGAGTGAGTTAAGATTAGGCAAGGATAAGTAGATCTATAATGAGACCACTTGAGAATATCTACGTTCTATAGGATAAAGTTATAAAGGAGGTGGTTGAAGGCTAAAAGGATGAAGATCAAAATGATAATAAGTGGAGAATTCAATGAAAAGAATATTAAATTAGTTATAATTCATTTGGTAGTTTGATTAGGGAAGTGGAACATGGGTTTGTCCTTATAAGTCATATATACTCTATTTATAATGGAATGAAATTGAATCCACCATTCTGTTATGGATTTAAAACAAAATTTCCAAACAATGTAATCCTTGTGTGCATTAGGATTTAATTTTTTTTTAGGAATGTATGTTTGTTTTCATGTACTTGTTTACTTTTAAATTACTTATAAGGGTGATAGTAATGTGACTAAAACCAAAGGTGGAAAGACGAATCAATGTGGTAGTTAGAGTTCTTGGTCTTCCAAGTCCTAGAATTTGAAGCTGTGGTGGATGTTTGATTGAAATGAGATAATTCCAATGGTAAAAGTTTTTCTATGTTGGATTACCAAAAGAAGGAACCTATGGTGATTAGAATCTATTCCCTAATTCCCATCATGTCATATTAGAACAAGGTTGTTGTTATTTGTGGTATATTATAGTATAAGAGTGTCCATTAGATAAATTTATTAAGGATATAGAAGAATTTTACCAAAAATAATAATAATAGCGCTTGATGGATTCCTTGATATTGAAGGTGATCTTGACATCTAGCTTTCTTGGGCTATATTCCATCTATTAGTAGAAGTCAGAGATTGATGGAAGACTAATGGGTTCTCATGGCCAGGTGCTTGATTAGTTTACTGGAATAATGTCACTAGAAGATGGATATTAGAAAAATTGTTGAGAATATAAAAATTCCAATTGAACAGAGAGTTTCATGTAGAGTTTTTTATTCATTGGGTGGAATTTGGAACTTGGTGGAATACTAATGTAAATTATAAATAAAAATAATGATCTATTGTTCTGTCCAAATTCATTGGGATCATACATTTTTGAAGGAAATTATTACAATAGGTTAGGAACATTTTGATGATCAAATTGTTAATGTTTCATATATTGGAGGATTTTGGTGTTTGATACTTTTAAAGGTTTTTTAGTTCTGTTGGATGGAGAAATTAGTCAAATATTGTGATAATAAACTATAAATCCATGAAAAATCACAAGGATGGTTATGAAAGTTCAAATTCATGTGACTTGTGTTCCATGAATTAGAGGTTAATTCTAAACAAGTAAATTGCTAGTTTAAGTAGATGATAATCAATAATGACCATAAGGTCTATTCCTAGATAGATCAGATTCTACTTGTTCCAAAAGCCTTTAACTTATAGGGGTGACTAAAATTACTACCTGGTGTTTTTAAAATCCAATCTTGAGTAAGGAATTTAGATATGGTATTTCATTGATCATTATCCATTGGGTGGGAGTAAGTGGCATGAAGAGTCTATCAAATGTGATTATTCTATATGGATGGAGGATCAGAAGCATGTGTGGTGTGGAATAGTCCCATTTCATAAAAAAAGGATAGTTTTAAATAATGAAAAATTATGTAAGGGGGTGAGAATTTCATGTTGAAGGGATTCATGGATATAGAGCATTTAGACAAGTTTCTAGTTTTAGTAGAATTTGTTTAGAAGGTGTATTGGAATTTCGTGGATAATATAATCAGATGATAGAATATAAGGAATGATTTTCATGAGTTTACTAGAGTTAGAGAGAATGAATAATGAGAATTATGAGTCATTTGATTATTTTATAGATCTTAGTGGTATAGAATTAAATATTCAGTGGTAGTATATGGTGTTCAAGTTCTGGTGGTTTCTTTTATAGAAATCCATTGCACATAAGTAACTTTTAGGAATGAAGAAGAACCATGATACAAGTGGAATAAAAGTTGGTTATAAAGTAAAAGATGATTTTATGTGGGAGTTTTGGAAGACTATTGACTAAGTTTGAGTAACTTGTAAAATAATAACCTAGAACACCAGAAGAAGGGTGTCATGGAGTGGGTGTTTTTTCCAGAAGCATGTGTTGGATACATGGTAAGTATTTTATTTAATGTCTACTGATGGTGTAGTTAGGAAAAAATTTCTTGAAATTGTAGTACAAGATGTTTTGGTTCAACTAGAACACGTGAAAAGGTGATTTTTTTTATTTGGAGAAGGTATATTATAGATGGGACTTAAATAGTTAATAAGTAGGATGAATGCATTCTTTTATCCATAAGGTCAACAGAAGGTGTTGAAATTGGAAAAACATAAGATGAAGGAAGGAAAAACCCAAGTAAAAAAATGTGTTTCTTTGTAAGGGATTGGGACTTTATTGAAAAAATTATCAGAAGATCATTAGAGTTTTAGAAGGTCCTCTATAATGGTTATGATATCCTTGAATGGTTAGAACTGAGGATGAATACAACGGGGGAAAAGGTTCACACATGTATTGGTTTCATTAATTGTAAGTTTAGTAGGATTTCATCATGATGATAATGTTAGAATTTATAGAAGTTATATATTGAGGGCAGTTTCAATGATCTCATTGATGTTTGGTATACCTAAAATCTCTCAGATTTTAGGATCTCAAATGTTAAATTCTTTTAAGAAGATGTTTAGAAGAGTGGGGTTATGTATACAGTGCGTGATACATGTTATTGATGAAAATTTTAATAATGTTAGAGAATGGAAGCTCAATTCTTATTTTCATTAGATGTTTCTATAGAGGTAATAAGTTGTATTTTTTTTGTTTTAATGGAATAATATATCATGGTTCCAATGATATAAGGGGGAATTATTTTTGTGGGTGTCTAGATAATTAGAAAAATCCTAGAGTGGAGAACCATACAGAAGTTGTGTACAGATGATGAATAGAAGCTAACTGGTGGGACTTTAGGGTGATAATGAGAGTATTTTTTTAGTGGGATATAGTTAGACTCAACCTATGAAAACAATTATCAAGTTTGAGATTATTTGTTTTGACGTGAGAACTATTTTTTTGGTTAAGTGTTGGAAATTTTGAAAATTTATTCACTAGAAGTTAAACTTGGCGGCACTTGGATGGAGATAGAACATAATTTTTTTTCTTAATTTGGTTTCAAGCCTCTAGAAACAATATCTCACAAAGTATCAATGATTTCATTTTAATGTAAGTTCGATGGGAGTATCAGAGTGTCAGATCATCTAAATAATACTTAAAATAGAGATAATTGAAATGTGATTCTAGTGGAAGAATTTGGACATATGAGTTCAGTGGATGGAGAAAAATGGAGTTCGAGTGTGGTTATGCCAAGGAGGATCATGAGATGCTCATACACATAAGTTGGTCTTGCTCTATAGGAAGGAGTGATTCAAATATATGGGGAAACTTCTATATGGTGAAAAAAATTATGATGTTGTTGAAGGTTGTGTGAAAGTTCATGAGTTACATGAACTTTGATGGAGGGACACAAAAGAATTTACTAGAAGATTTGGTCAAGGGAGATTCATCAAAGTCATTAGATTAAAATGGAGATACCACACACTGTTTATCAGAATTGGGAATTTAGATATAAGAATACTGCATTTAATAAAAAGATGTGAGTGCCAATGAAGGGTCACCCGTAAACGTTGAATGGAACTAATGATTGGATGACTAGATGGACTCACTATATAAGTATCATTGGTCTATATATGTAAAGGGAATGTGAGTACAGATAGAGAACTTATGGTCCATGCTGGGGTGGATTTATAAGGATCCCAACCGGGAAAATCTTGGTTCTAGGGGATGATGTTCCAAAGGAATAATTCTAAGGATAAAATGATGTAGACTGGAAAGAGAGAAAGTAGAGGATACAATGACTTTAATATTGCATTGGTGTGACTTCTTCTGGCAGTTTGACTTGATCACCGAAACATGGGTTTTTACTTATTACTGATATGCACTCTATTTATGATGGAATGAAATTGAATATACTTTCCTATTATAAATGTAGGTCAAATTTTCATAACAATATAATCTTTTTGTGAATTATGTTTTTCTTTTGTGACATAATGTGTGTGTTTATCATGTTCTT
This sequence comes from Viscum album, assembly GCA_963277665.1. NCBI lineage: Eukaryota > Viridiplantae > Streptophyta > Magnoliopsida > Santalales > Viscaceae > Viscum > Viscum album. The sequence continues at coordinate 684,671,854 of OY728119.1, read as the reverse complement.
GTTTTCTTATATGTTGTTCAGAAGGGAGATCTTGAGGTGACTAAAACTAAAGTTTGACGGATGTCTCAATGTAGTAGATGTGGTGCTTGTTATTCCTATTTATAATCGTAAATGTTAATGGGTATGTTCAATTGGAGAGAGATACTTCCAATGGTTAAACTTATGTTGCACTGAATTATTGGAAGATGGAACTTTTGGAGATCAAAATCTATTCCTCGATCCCCATTATTTTGATCAATGATTTAAGCTCATTTTAATGAAAAAAATTATAGGATACTGCCAAAACCTTCCTCTTCACATAAAACCTCTTCCTTAAATTTTATGACTTTCCAATTATAATAGGTATCTTGTTCAATTTTTTATTTCTCTAGTTTTCATATTTATGTGATTTTTTTATTTTTCCATGTTCATCAATATCTTTGCCTTTAACTTAAAATTATTCTTTCCTTACACACATATAAGGCCTTATGCACTATTTGAGTAAGGAATTTGCTGGTTCACACACACATATAACTTTTTTGAGGCTTCATAAACTTTAATAAGACCCTTATAGTTTCTCCTAATTCTTTCAGAAATATATCGAAGTTATACACGAACATGTTAATTTTATTTTTTACATTCTAAATATTTTTTTTGAAAATTTCAAGATTATATTATTTATCCATAAAATTTTCTTCCATAACCTCCTTTAAATTCTTATATGTAATTATAAAAACCTACAAATATTCATTCTCTTATAATAACTTTTATTCCTCTTCAGTAAGGAATGAATTCATATTTTTTGAATTTTGAGAGCCTTCTTTGATTTTTTTCGAACTTTGATATATTTGGAAGACACTCCCTCAACGCATGCTTAAATATAAACTCTATATTAATTTCTTATTCCTTTTCATCACTGCTATGTTCATCACTCGTGAAGTAATCACCATTAACTTCAATGGTCAAAAATTCTCCTCAACATTACTTGAAGATTAAATTTCAGTTTCATTTTCAAAAGTTTTATTACTATCCAAATTTGACAATAAATTTATCTTTTTAATATCTAAGTAATTAGTACCATTTCCCTTGAAATAAAAATTTAATTTTCCGAACTTTAAATATTTATTCTTTGACTAAATTCGTGATGAATCATCTTAATCATCATTTTATTATTCCTTAAACCTTGGACAATTGGAAGAATATATCCAGTAGATCCACATTTTAAACACTTAAATATAATATTTCCTCAGTGATTTTCCTTACCTTTATAGAATGTATTGAGATAAATTACTTCTACTTGTCAAATTTTATCTAAAAACATTTATCATCCTATGAATGTTACTCTTCTTCCTTAACTTCTTTACGATTATCTCCAACATTAAGTATTCGAAATTTATTTAATTTTAAGCCTTACTCATATTATTATGAAAAATTATTTTCCATATTTTACATCAATATGTTATGAAAATAGTCTAATGAAAATGTTTCAATATCATAATCTTTAATTGTCAAAATCAATGCATCAAAATTTTCAAAAAGATGTATCTTTTTTACTATCGTAGAATCTTGAAGATTCTGTCCAAAACCACAAATGTTTCTCACCACTTCATCGATTCTTGCAAACAAGTGATAAAAAAATTCATCATCATGCATTCAAATTTATTCATACTTCAAACATGAAATCTATAATTTTACCTCTTTTACTTTAATATTTCCTTCATAAATATCCTCTAACATTCCCATATTCATTCCATTATCCTAATTACCATGACTTTAATAAATTTTTTATTTGAAAGTGATGAAATAATTGAATTATGAGAAAAAGAACCATACTCAATATTCTTTCGATTAACCACAACCATCATAACACCCTATGTATGAAGAACATACCCATTTATGGTAATGTAAATCATATCAAAGTTAATAGATAATAGGTACGGTAGAATCCTATTCTTGTAAATGTGATATTTCTTATTATAGAACATTTAAATGACCTTACTATTCATTTAATTCATGTGATATATTATGAATATAAAATTCATAACTAATTTAACTTCAAAAACAGAGAACACTCATCACTTAAAATATTTAAAAAACTTGTTATCTTCAAACAAAACCTGGTACACAATACCAATACCAATTGTAGATACCTAGATTCCAACATAAATTAGGATTCTTATGTATTCACTGAGAAGTGGGGGTGAATTAATGAATCAATTTCATTTATGTTCAACCATCGATCAACCTTCGTATCTAGTTCAGATGAATAGATTTCTTAGAGTTTTAAAATAATTCCTTCTTATATACTGAATATTAATAATTTTAATCACTATATTTAGTAATTAAACACTAAAAAAGCATATATATAGTGGTTATGAAAAATTAGAAAGGTTTACCATTTAATACAAATGGATACATTCTTTTCATATTCTAAAAACTCTATGATTACACAATCCACTAAACATCATGGATATAAAGAGAAAGGTTTATCATTGAACTATTGTTATATATAAATGTCACATGAATGATGTAATGTTCTCCCACACAATAAAATAAAATAATCTTCAAATATACAATAAGAAGAATCCTCAAACTCCATATATATCCTTTACTTTTCTATAGATGAGTATGAAATCATCTTCATTTCTTCAAATAGGGAATTTGTAATCAAGTAGTGAGAGAATTCATGATTAAGTAACCCAATATATTCTTACATTTTTCACAAAGCAATCTTGATTCAAGAAAAAGCCTTTGAACATTTATTACCATGATTAATCTTTGAACATCACTACATGTACCGAAGCATTCTTCATTCTCAATAAGAGTATATTCAATTTTCACATATAAGTGTTTAAACTTTAAGATATTATTTGATGAAGATCCTTTATAGTTCTTATATTTATTAGGTCTCTTCTTCTTCTTCTTCCACTGTTATACACCTCTCAATTAGTCAAACACAGTCCTCTATACACTTTCTCTCTACACAGTTGCACAACAATAAGGTTTTTGTGACTGGGTGATGAGAGAACCGACCTGTCAAAAATAATAATGTTTTTTGAAACAGGATGATGGTTCCCGACGCTAAAGGTTTGGCATGCCCTGCACACTAAACCGTGGGAAAGAGTATTTGCGACGAGCTATTATAGATCGTCGTAAATGCCCCACGGCGTTTTTAGTATTTGAGACGAGATTTATATCCCGTCACAAATACTATGTTGGCAGGTTATCTTTTGTGGCGGGCCCCGTCACAAAAGACTTTTTAACCATCACCCCTAATTAATAGGGGTGGTGGATATTTGCGATGAGTTCCGTCGCAAATGGTAATATTTGCGACGAGCGCCCCGTCGCAAGTAATCATGTTGCAACTAATCTGACCTATATATACCCCCACATATTTTCCTCATTTCACTCAATTCTTTACATCTCTCTCACTCTCTAGTGAAAATTTTTCATGTAAAATTTTTCATAGTTTAATTTTTTTTTAAATTCAGGGCATTGTTCACAGCATATATCATTCAAAAGATTCAGTTTTAAGGCATTTATCAAATTCTTTTATTTTTACTTAATTTATTTTATTTTATTTTAGTTATAATTATTGTTAATTAGCTGCTGTTAAATTAAATTATTATTAGATAGTTTTATTGATCATTGTTAATATTTATTTTTACAAATAATTACGTGTGATTAGTATGAATTTGTATTAATTTATAGTTATTATATTAATTATTATCAATTAGTAATAATTAGTATTAAAATCTAATAATTTGTAATAAATTGTAATAATTAGTAATAAATTTTCATAATTTGTAATAATTTATAATAATTAGTAATAAATTATGATAATTATTAATAAATTATATTAATTAGTAATAAATAGTAATAAATTCTAATAATTAGTAATAAATTTTAACAATTAGTAATAAATTGTAATAATTAGTAAAAAATTGAAATAATTTGCAATAATTTGCATCAATTAGTAATAATTAGTAATAAAATATTGTAATTAGTAATAATTAGTAATAAATTCTAATAATATGTAATAAATTATAATACTTAGTTATAATTATTAATAAATTCTAATAATTTGTAATAAATTCTTATAATTAGTTATAATTTGTAATAAATTCTAATAATTAGTAATAAATTCTAATAATTACAAATAAATTCCAATAATTAGTTATAATTAGTAATAAAATCTAATAAACAAGTAAAAAATTATAATAATTGGTTATAAATTCTAACAATTAGTCATAATTAGAGATAAATTCTAATTATTAGTAATAACATGCAATAATTAGTAACAAATTGCAATAATTAGTAATAAATTGCACTAATTAGTAATAAATTGTAATAATTAGTAATAAATTATATTAATTAGTAACAAGTTGTAAAAATTAGTAATAAATTGAAATAATTTACAATAAATTTAAATAATTAGTAATAAATTGAAATAATTCGTAATAAATTCTAATAATTAGTAATAAATTGTAATAATTAGTAATAAATTATAATAATTAGTAATAAATTATAATAATTAGTAATAAATGGTAATAATTAGTAACAAATTCTAATAATTAGTAATAAATTGCAAGAATTAGTAATATTTAGCAATAATTTGTAATAAATTGATGTAATTAGTAATAAATTATAATAATTCGTAATAAATTACAACAATTAGTAATAATCAGTAACAAATTCTAATAATTAGTAGTAAATTCTAATAATTAGTAACAATTAGTAATAAATTCTAATAATTAGAAATAATTAGTAATAAATTCTAATAATTAGAAAAAATTAGTAATAAATTCTAATAATTAGTAATAATTAGTAATAAATTCTAATAATTAGTAATAAATTCAAATAATTAGTAAAACAATTCTAATAATTAGTTATAATTAGTAATAAATTCTGATAATTAATTATAATTAGTAATAAATTATAATAATTAGTAATAAATTCTAATAATTTGTTTTAATTAGTAATAAACTCTAATAATTAGTTATAATTAGTAATAAATTCTAATAATTAGTAATAAATTCTAATAATTAGATATAATGAGTAATAAATTATAATAATTAGTTATAAATTCTAATAATTAGTAATAAATTATAATTATTAGTTATAATTGGTAATAAATTCTAATAATTAGTAACAAATTCTAATAATTAGTAATAATTATGAATAAATCATAATAATTCTAACAATTAGTAACAAATGGTAATAATTAGTAATAAATTGTAATAATTAGAAATAAATTATAATAATTAGTAATAAATTCTCATAATTACTAAAAAATTGCAACAATTAGTAATAAATTGCAATAATAAGTAATAAATTATAAGAATCAGTAATAAATTGGAACAATTAGTAATAAATTATAAGAATTAGTAATAAATTACATCAATTAGTAAAAAATTGCAACAATTAGTAACAACTAGTAATAAATTATAATAATTTTTAACCTAATTTTGAATAATTAGTACTTAATTTCTAATAATTATCAATAATAACTTATAATTTGAAATAATTAGAAATAATTAAAAGTAATTAGCAATAATTACTAATAATTAGAAATAATTACTAATATTTTGCAATAATTACTAATAATTAATCATAATTAGCAATAATTAGAAATAATTAGAAATAATTAACAAGAAAATATAATAAATTATAACAAATTGTAATAAATTGGCACAATTTCCAGCGTATTGGTGGCTTTGTTTTTTATGATGTCTTACCTCCTTGCAATTTTCTCCCACTCAAACCACTATGAAAAATCTTTCCTCACGTACGAATATCCATTTTCATATGCATAAGAATTGAGAGCAGCATGACAAGGCCTTCTTAACCTCTATTCTTGTGCATATGAAAATGAATATGCATATGTTGGAGAAAATTTTTCACACTAATTTCAATTAGAGAAAGATGCAAGGAGATGAGGTGTTGGGAGAAAGATGCGATTTTTCCTGACAACTCATATCCTTGCAACTTTATTCTAGTGAAATCACTTTTAAGAATCTCTTTTGACGTATGGATATCCATTTTCGTATGCATGAGAATGGAAAGCAGCACGACGATGCCTCCCTACTCTCAGTCCTCGAACATATAGAAATGGATATCCGTATATTGGAGTATATTTTTCATAGTGATTTCAGTTGGAGAGAACGAATATGAGCCATCAGAAAAAAGAGCTGCCGCAAATCCGCTGGAAATTGTGTCGCCGATAATTAGCAATTATTAGTACAAATTAGCTATAATTAATAATAATTGGTGGTAATTAGTTTAAATTAGTATAATTTCATGTAGATAAGTATATTTAGTATAAATTAGTATAATTTCATATAGATAAGTATAATTTTTTTAAAAAATACTATAAATAAGTATGAAATAATTATCAATAAATTTTAATAATTAATTATAATTAGTAATAAATTCTAATAATTAGTAATAAATTGTAATAATTAGTTATAATTAGTAATAAATTATAATAATTAATTATAATTAGTAATAAATTTTAATAACTAGTAATAAATTTAAATAATTACCTATAATGAGTAATAAATTCTAATTAATTGTAGTAAGTTCTACTAATTAGTTATAAATTCTAATAATTAGTGGTAAATTCTAATAATTAGTAATAAATTATAATAATTAGTTATAATTAATAATAAATTCAAATAATTAGTAACAAATTCTAATAATTAGTAATAAATTATAATAATTCTAACAATTAGTTATAAATTGTTATAATTAGTAATAAATTATAATAATTAGTAATAAATTATAATAAATTTTAATAATTAGTAATAAATTACAACAATTTGTAATAAATTGAAAAAATTAGTAATAAATTGAAATAATCAGTAATAAATTTTAAGAATTAGTAATAAATTGCAATAATTAGTGATAAATTGTAAGAATTGTTAATAAATTACAACAATTAGTAATAAATTGCAACAATTAGTAATAATTAGTAACAAATTCTAATAATTATTAATTAATTTTCTAACAATTAGTAATTAATTTCTAAGAATTACCAATAATTTCTATTAATTAGAAATAATTAGCAATAATTAGAAATAATCAGCAATAATTAGAAATAATTAGTAATAATTACTTATAATTATTAATAATTAGAAATAATTAGAAATAATTTGAAATAATTAATAAGAAAATATAATAAATTATAACAAATTGTAATAAATTGGAACAATTTCCAGTAGATTGGAGGCTCTGTTTTGTATGAAGCCCTATCTCCTTGAAATTTTCTCCTACTGAAATCACTATGAAAAATATGTCCTCACGTACAGATATCCATTGTTGTATGCATGATAATTGAGAGCAGTGTGACGAGGCTTTCATAATCTATATTCTTGTGCATAAGAAAATGAATATGCATACATCGGAGCAGATTTTTCATTCTAATTTCAGTCAGAGAAAGTTGCAAGGAGACGAGGCATCAGGAGAAAGAAGCTCTTTTTCTCGACCACTCGTCTCCTTACAAATTTCTTCTAGTGAAATCACTTTGAAAAATTTCCTTAGACGTATGGATATCCATTTTTGTATGCACAGGAAAAGAGAGCAGCACGACGATGCCTCCTTGCTCTCAGTCCTCGTGCATATAGAAATAGATATCTGTATATTGGAGTAGATTCTTAATAGTGATTTCAGTCAGAGAGAGTGGAGATGAGTCGTCTGAAAAAAGAGTTTCCTCCAATCCGTTGGAAATTGTGTCACTGGTAATTAGCAATTATTATTAAAAATTAGCTGTAATTAATAATAATTGGTGGTAATTAGTATAAATTAGTATAAGTTCGTGTAGATTAGTATAAATTTTTTAAAAAATACTATATATTAGTATGAAATAATTAGTAATAAATTCTAATAATTAATTATAATTAGTAATAAATTATTATAATTTGACAAAAAAAGGAATTTAATTACCTTCTCTTTTTGGGATAATGTTTTTATTATATGAAATTATACAAAAAAACTAATTATTTTATATTTTTAGAGAAATACAGAACAAGGAAGGCGACAACAATCATAATTAGAAGACCACACTTGGATAAATCAGTGCAAGAATCCAAATGATTTTGGTTTAAATCCTACATATATTGAGGGTATTGAATCATTCTTATCATTTATATCATGAAAACCAGTATTTGTTTCAGAAGGGACCATTAAGTGTCCTTGTGAAAGATGTGATTTGAGGATGTTCGACACATTTGAAAACATTGAAGGTCATTTATTGCATTTTGGTTTTCAACAAGATTATGTTTTTTGGTATCAACATGGTGAACAAAGTTACAAGGAAGATACTAATAATTTGTTTTCAAATCTAGCACAGTTTCAAAATTTAGTACATGATGTGGTAGGTCTATCTTTTTACTAAGTTGAAACTTAGAATGATATAAATTTCACTCAAGGGTTGGAACCATCTCATTTTTATGATTTGTTGATGTTTGCTGAGGATGCCTTATATCCTAGTTGCAAGATAAGAAAATTTGAATCAGTTGCTAAATGTATGGCTATTTAATCAGATAATGGAATGTCAAATAGCTGATTGGATCAGATATTATCTTTGGTAAAAACACTTCTACCTGAAGGAAATGTGTTACCTATAAATTCCTAGGAGAGCAAGAGGCTGGCTTATAAACTAGGCCCTGGTAATCATGAGATTCATGGATGTTCAAATGACTGTGTCTTATATTATTGTAAAAATGGGTCATTAGATAGTTGTCCCTCATGCGAAAAATCGAGGTATAAAGAGGCTCAATAAGGGAAGTCTCGATTGATTCCTGTAAAAAAGTAGAGATATTTCCTGCTTACACCAAAATTGAAACATTTATTTATGTCTCAGAACATAACGATATTGATGTCATGGAATAAAACCAATATTCCAATTAGTAAAACCTTAAACCATCCCTCTGATGGTGGTTCATGGAAACATTTTGACCAAGTTTACCCACATTTTCATTTACAATCTAGAAACATGTGTTTGGGTCTTTCTAATGATATTTTATATCCATTTTGTTATTACGGTAGTCAGTATTCATGTTGGACTGTCTTTACAACTTTGTAAAATTTACCTCCTTGGATGTTGATGAAGGAACCATATATCTTTTTGACCTTATTAATTCCATGACATCTATAAAAGAATATTAATGATTATTTGAAACCATTGATTGATGATTTAAATTCATTGTGGAGTAATGGTGTCAGTACATTTGATGTTGTTGCGAAACAAAATTTCTTACCTATAGCTACATTGATGTGGATAATCAGTGAATTCCCAACATATGAGATGTTATCCGGCTATAGTATACATGGTCCAAAATCATTTCTATACTGTATGAGAGATATCAAAGCATTTATGCATGTCAAGGGAAAAAAACCTTGTTTTTCAATTGTCAATGTAGATTTTTTCCAACTAATCATCCTTTTTATAGGATGAAATATCATTTCAGAAAAGGAACAATTGAAAGAGATGTACCTTCAATAATGATGTCAGGTACAGTGTTAAAATCAATTGTCTCTTCATTTCCTCCCATCACATTTGGACCAACAATAAACCAACATAAAATTGATTGCTTTGGGAAGGAACACAATTGGATAAAATGGGGAATTTTTGGGATATTCTATATTGGTATGATTTATTGGTCCATCACATTTTATATGTCATTCATATTGAGAAGAAATATTATGATAATTTATTTCATACAATTTTTGATACACCTTGTAAGACTAAAGATAATTTAAATGCACGATTAGATATTGCCCAAATTTTTAAGTAACCAGAACTTGAACTATTTCAAAATGTCATATCATAAAAGTTAATGAAGCCAAAATCATATTATACACTCTCTAAAAAGAATCTATTATTATTTTGTTAGTAGATTATAGATTTGAGACTTCTATATGGTTATGCTTCCAATTTGGGTAGATGTGTTAGAAATGGTTATATTATCAGATTAAAAAGTCATGACTATCATATTATAATGGAAATACTTCTGCCGATTATATTAGTAGGTTTGTTAAATTATATGATTTGTGATGTGCTAACAGTCATATCATATTTTTTCTGAGATATTTTTGTAACAAAAAGGGACTACGATGCATTAATCAGACTAAAAGAAGATGTTGTTTTAATTTTATATAAACTGAAAAAAGTCATCCCATCAAATTTGTTTAACTCAATATAACATTTTACATTACATTTTAGCATGAAGAAAAATGTGGAGGTCTGGTATAGTTTTTATGGATGTACCCATTCGAGATATTCATACAAAAATTTAAGAAAAAAGTACATAAAAAAGCATCGATTAAAGGTTCAATTGTAGAAGAGTATTTACAAGAGGAAATTTCTTTTTTTTCTCTCTCATTAATTTTAATATGAATATCCATAAAAAAATAACTATATGGGTTGTTTTGAGGGAAATTTTTACGATGAAATGATAAATCAATTATTATTTTTCAATAATCCCAAACTTGGATTTGGTGGAGTTCATGAATGATTAATTTTAGATAATAAATATCACAGAGCTCGTATGTTTTTTCTAATCATCTATGAATAAATGAAACCATGTTTATAGTGAGTGATTCTATCACTTATTATATATTTTTTGTTACATTAATTTAATCTTATTTTATTTATAGGTTATATGATAATCATATCAACAAACAACTTCCAAAAATTACAATAGATTCTCTTGAAGAACATTGGAAAAAAATTTCCTAATGGTTTAAAAAACTAGTAACATAAATTATTTTTGGTTTAACATGTAAAATCAATTTATTATCTTCTATATTGATAATTATTTTACAAATTTTCAGGTATCTGAACATGCTGATAAAATTGACAATCGATTACATTTATTAAGTAAGCTACCATAAAAAATGGTTAAATATTATAATGATTATGTGGTGAATGTTTTTTTATTTCATACACATACATATGGGGAATAAAAAACAATTAATAGTGGTGTTTTCTTGAGAGGATCTCATCATAGAGAAACTGAAGTTGACTTTTACAACATACTGGAAGAAATTATTGAACTGTGTTATCTGGGACAACATTACATAATGTTCTTTAAATGTCAGGGGTTGGATAATGAGAGTCTTACATGTTCATCCAACCCATGGAATCATTGATATTAAATATATAATTATTCTTGAAGTAAATGAACAATTTTTATTTTATTATCAGTCACATAAAATTTATTATTCAAACTATTGTTCTACTTCAAGATATTTTAGTGATTGTTGGAGTATAATAAAATTTAAATCTCTAGAAAATAAGTTTAATGAAAGGGAATGTGGTTCCACTGAAGTGGAAGGAATTAATGTTTTTCAAGAGACTACTCCAAATACATCATTTTCATAAATATACTTGAATATTTATGATGACACACCACAATTAAGGGTTGATGGTGATGATGATGTTAATAATGTTACAAATAAATTTGAAATGACAAGAGATGATGAAACTAAAACTCATATGGAAATTGATTATACTGAGGAGAAATATGAAGACATTGATATCGTCAGATATGAAGATGATGATGAAGATTTACATTAACATAGTTAAATGCTAGTTATAATCATATATAATATAAATCTATATATAATATTTATTTTCATCTATTTGATAACTATAATCATTTCTGGTTTCATATGGATGAGGATATGTATCATTTGTTTCTAGAAGCTGATCTACCTTTGGACGAGTAGGATTTTAGGTCATATGAACCTCAGACTACTGGATGTTTAGTGGGGACTCGGAGGGGGTGTGGTCTTGCGTGATTGATGATTCCTGAACCCATCCTCGAGTGACGTCCATGTCTTAGCTTCGATCCATGCATGCCGAGGTAAGTTTACCTATGTATTTTAGTTAGTGTTTAATAATTTATTTATATAATAACTATTTTATTATTTTTTATTTTTTTTTCAGCTTTATGCATATAGCTACTAGACAGGGGAGCGTAATATTGCACAATTATTATTCTGAAGCATGGGTCTCATGGGATCAGATTCTCATTTATGTGCAGTACCGTAGGTTCTATCATAGGCTGTTACATAAATAAATAATATTTATTTTTTAATTAATTTAATTAATAACTTGATATTATAAATTATTTTTAGGGTTTATGGTATCCCATGGAGGAGAGCATGCATGAAACTATCTGAATGGCATGGTAGGTAACTATGCGTCAATATTACAGTCATTTTTTCACAATTTGAGAAGGAAAGTAATAGAGATAGCAGGAGTGACAAAGATTGATGAGATTTGTCATGCCCACTAACCTGATTACATTTCATCTCAGGATTAGGATAGATTATGTTCACACTGGTTGGGTGGTCTTTTTTAGAGGATATCATTGGTAGGTCGAAAAAACTGGGGTATACATGAGCTGACACTTTGAGATGGAAATCATACATTCAGTACACATAGGGAGCATATGATAAGTATTTTTTTTAAAAAACATTTTATATAAATTTAAATGTAAACATTATTTTTTATATTTATATAAGAAGTCGAACAACCTAATATTATGAAGTTAAATGTTTATGGGAGAATGTATAGTGATCCAACCACTGGAGAGATTAGAGGTGCTGGCCAGTGTCAGATTATGATCAATATATTTTCTTTTTGATTTTAAAATTTAACTACAAATAATATTTTAACAATTTTAATTTTAAATTGTAATTGAAGGAGTCATATGATGCCATGAAGTTTCAAAAACAAAATGAGATTCAGGCTGATACTGATACTCAGATTAGTGCCCACCAATTTAATGAGACAACATGGATGTAGGAGACCCAATATGCATTTGAGAAAGGCCAAGTTGTTGGTATCGACTCTCGATTGACACATATGGATTATTATGGCACCACTAAAATGTCGGTATTCAGCTCGAGAGGAGATTTTGGAGATTCATAATTATCTGATGCTCTACATCAGGAGCAACTGTGAGCTCAGAGTGAGCTTATAGAGAGTATGCGTAGGGAGAAGGGGCAGATGCATCAATAACAACAACAGTAGTAGGAAGAGCTCCTATGACAGTAGCAACAACAACAGTAAGAGATGTAGGAGGAGATGCATCAATGAAAGTAGGAGTAGGAGCTAGAGCAGTTGGAGTACATGCGATTTCTAACTTGTGGTTTAGGGATGGAGTTCCCTCCACCATCTCCTCCAGCTCCTCCAACTCCTCTAGACAACCCTCCCACTTTGTGATCTATTTATTTTTTATGATAAAACATTTTAATGTAAATTTTCTTTTTAATATTAACTATCTACATTTCTATATAGTATGTTTTTTATATTATTGAGAATATTACATTTATTTATTATTTATTTAGTTTCTTATAATTTTATTATTTTTATTATTATATTAATTATTGTTTTTGATTATTTCATTTTTGATTATTTTTTTATATTTTATGATAATATTGATGTTTTCATTATTTTATAATTTTTTATTATATCCGTAATATTAATATTATTATTTCATTAATATTATTATTTTATCTATATTATTATTATTATTATATGAATATTATTTTATATTTTATTTTATTTTATTAATATTAATAATATTATTATTATTTCATTAATATTAATATTTTATTATTATTATTATTTTTACACTTTTTGCAATGGGATCCGTCACAAATAGTATTTTCATTGGCCTGCCGCAAAAAATGGTTTAAAAAACCAAGTCAGACTTGTTGCGACGTGAACCATCACAATAAGGTATTTAAAAACCACGAGGAAACTATTTGTGAAGGATCCACATCTCGTCAAAAATAGTTTTTTTTGCGACGGACCGTCGCAAAAAAACTTTATTTTTGATGCCCTTTTCTACAATGAGGCATTTATGAGGGGATCCTATCGTAAATGTCCCAATTTTCAGTATTGGTATGGTAATTCTCTTCAAAATATATTGGTTGATCACACATTTCATCAAGTTCTTTCAACATCTAAAATTTATTATTAAAATTCACTTTATAAATTTTAGATTTCTTTTGAACTTTTTTTTATTTGAGATGACTCCATATCAACTATTTCCTTCTAAATCTATTGGGTTTATAGATATTCCTCTCATTTATTGGGTCACTTAAAAAAAATAAAATCTTTTAAATAATTTTATTTTAAATCATAATACACTTCATTATGAATATTATTTAACTTAATGTTTTTCATTTAAGTTATGTTATATAGATATTAATTTTGAATCACTAAGTTCTGGTGAGATGATTCTAATGAATATAAATTTAAAAACATGGTAAAGTTATTCTGGAATACTCTTAGTAGAAGACATATCCAATTTCGGCATTGTTACATATTTACCTAATGAAATTTAAGAAGTTAGTTTCATCAAGGCTTATGAATTGAGACATAGCTGTGAGGAATGTAACAAGAAAGTTAAGAAAATTTATTACATTAATGCTTTCACTATCTCGGTACCGTGAAATATTTTGTTTGTAATTTTGTTTTTTGAGTGTTACTTAGAGCTCTAATTTTTAAAGATTGATTATAAAAGATCTATGTTCTATTATTGTAATAATTTTATTTTTATTTTTTTTATTGAATTTATTCTATAGATAAGAATTTGGATGCTTACCAATGACCAGTTCGAAGATATTTTGGTGAAAGGAATATATATCTTTTGAACTACTTGGTTCAATAAAGTTATGGTGCTAGAATTACTACCGAGCATGGTGATCAAAGATGAGCATGGGGATATAATTATTTTTTCCAATGTTTATCAGTAAATTTACATAGTTTATAATATATATATTTTTGATCGATTTTGATCTAATAAGTTTTTCGTATTGAAACATGTATACCAAGGATATGTTTATAGATCCTCCCACCAATTTTTATTTAAAATGAATAATTCTCATGATCAAAACTATTTTTAATATCCTTCAATAATATTATTTAAAGGAGTATACATGTTGTTATTATAAACTCTTTATATTGTTTTACTTTTAATTTATTTTAATTTTCAATTGTATTTTGTATCTCTATTAATTTTATAACTTTTGTGTGTTTTAATTTCCATTACATTTATTTTTATTATAATATAGTATTTTTGGAGTTTGTAACTTTTAAAATGTTTACTTTCTTGAGTAGGAAAATTGTAACTTTGTTTTTGAATTCAATTCATCCCCATCTTTAAGATTCCATTTTGGGACAACATCATTAAACCATCATCTCTTTACTAATGTATGAATTCAATGAATCACTAACAATAGAAATAAAATGAAAATTGTATTCCATAAATATATTAATATTTAGATTATGCCACTTGCTACCCACCAATATTTTATGTTGGGTTTGGATTGAGATTTTTTTCTTGGTTAAGTATCGGAATCAATGAAAGTTCATTCACTGGAAGTTACAATTGGTGGTTCTAGGATGGAGACAGACACACCCTCCATATGGTTTTTGGTTTTAATTTAGTTGAATAATTTTCACTAAAAGTAGTAATATTTTTAGTTTAATTAATGTTTGATGGTTGCATTAGAGTTTCAGATATGTAGAAGAACGCTTGGTAGTAAGATCACTAGATGGAGAGTCTAGAAGAAGTAGCTGTAAAAATGAGTTCAGTGGATCGAGTAAAGTTGAATAAGAGTGTTATAATACTGAGGATGATCTTTCAATTATCATACTTGAGATTCAGTAATTTTTAGGAGGAAGTAATGAAATAGATAGAAGGGAAAGCTTCTGGATACTAAATGAAAATTTGAAGGTGGTGAAGGTTGGGTGGAAGTTTATGAGATCCATGAATTATGATTGGGGGGTGGGGAGTGGTAGTATTTATGAGAGTATTCAATAAAGGTAGAATTATAAAATTCATCAGAGTGAGGTGGAGATTATGTGAACTATCCACAAATAGTTTTCATTCAGATTGGTGAATTTTATAAGAAACTGAAAGTTGTGAGTTCTAGAAGAGGGTCACCAATGAACATTGCAGGTCAGTGTTGCTTGGATGACCCGTTGGATGAACTATATAAGTGTAATTGGTCTATATGTTATAGAGGATTGATGATAACTGAGTGAGTGAAAATAGGTCATGGAGAATCAGATCCAGAATGAGGCCACCTAGGCATATCTAGGTGCCAGATGCTAAAGTTCTAAAGGATGAGGATTAATCCTGAAAGGAAGAATATCGGAAAGAGAATAAGTGGAGGATTCATTGATTGGGAGATGACATTAGGGATACTTCATTATTTAGTTTGATTAGGGAAGTGGAATATGGGTTTGTCATTATAAGTCATATATAATCTATTTCAAATGGAATGAAATTGATGCCACCGTTCTCCTATGGATTTAATACAAAATTTCTAAACACTACAATCCTTGTGTGCATTATGATTTAATTTTTTCATGGATCTGTTTTTTCCATGTTCGAGTTTACTTGTAAATTAACTAGAAGTGTGATAGTGATGTGACCAGAACCAAAGGTGGAAGGATGAATCAATGTGGTAGCTGTAGTTCTTGGTCTTACCAGTTCTAGAATTTGAAGTTGCAGTGGATGTTCAATTGAAGGGAGATACTTCCAATGGTCAAAATTTTTCATTGTTATATTACCAAAATAAGGAACCTTTTATGATTATAATATGTACCCTAATTCCTATCACGTGGTATTAGAACATGATTATAGTGCTTTGTGGTGTAGTGTAGTATAAGAGTGTCTATTAGATCAGTTTATCAAGGATATAGATGAATGTTACCAAAATAATTACAATAGCACTAGATGGATTCTTGGATATTGAAGGTGATCCTGACCTATAGTTTTCTTGGGGTATATTCCATCTGTTAGTGGTAGTAAAAGATTGATGGAAGACTACTGGGTTCTCATGGTCAGGTGGATGATTAGGTTAATTGAATAATTTCACTAGACGATGAAGGTTATCAAAATTATTGAGAATATAAAAATTTAAATTGACCAAAAAGTGTCATGTAGTGTGTTTCATTCATTGGGTGAAATTTATAACTTGGTGGATTACTAATGGAAATTATAAATATATCCAATGATCTATTATTCTATCCAAATTTAGTGGGAGAATAAATTTCTTAAGGAAATTATTATAATGGTTTAGTCACGGTTTGATGATCAAATTGAGTAAGATGAATATATTAGAGGATTCAGGTGCTTGCTACTTCTAATGGGTTTTTAGTTTTGTTGGATGGAGAAATTAGTCAAATATTGTGATAATAAAATGGAAATCCATGAAAAAAATCACAAGGATGGTTCTAAAACTTTGTAGTTAGGTGATTTGTGTTACAAGAATTAGAAGTTAGTGTTAAATAATCAATTATTAGTTCAAGTTGATGATAATCCACAGTGACCATAATGTCTATTCCTAGAAGGATCAAATTCCAGTGGTTTTAAAAACCTGTAACCTATAGGGGTGACTAAAATTAATACCCAGTATTTTTAAAATTTAATCTTGAGTAAGGAATTTGGATATGGTATTTCATTGATCATTATCTATTGGGTGGGAGTAAATTCCATATTTTAAGGAGTATATCAAATGTGATGCTTCTACATGAATCATGGATTAGAAGAAGGTATGGTGTGGAATAATCATATTTCATAAAAAAAGGATAGTTTTAAAGAATGAGAAATTATGTATTGGTGTGGGAATTTCATGTTGAGGGGATTCATGGACATAGAACATGTAGAAAAGTTTCTAGTTTTAATAAAAGATGTTCATAAGGTGTATTGGCATGCTAGGGATAATATGACCAAAAGATAGAATATAAGGCATGGTTTTAATGAGTTTACTAGAGTTAGAGAGAAATAATAACGATAAATTTGAGTTATGTGAATATTTTCTAGAACTTATTGGTATAGAATTAAATATTCAGTGGTAGTAGATGGTGTTGAAATTCTGGTGGTTTCTTTTACAGAAATCCATTACACATAAGTAACTTTTAGGAATGAATAATAACCATGATACAAGTGGAATATAAGTTTCTTATTAAGATAATAGATTATTTTATGTGGTATTTTTGGAAGAATAATGACTGATTTTGAGTAACTTATAAAAGAATAACCTATAACACCAAAAGAATGGTGTCCTAGAGTGGGTGTTTTTTTTCAAAAACATGTGTTGTATCCATGATAAGTCTTTAATTTTAAGTCTACCTGATGATGTAGACATGAAATATGTTATATTAATAATTTTACAAGATGTTTTGGTACAACTAGAACATGTGGAAAGGATATTTTATTTTTTTATTTATGGATGGTATCTTCTAGATGTTACTTCAAAGGTTAATAAGTAGGACGAATGCATTATCTCATCCATAAGGTCTATAGAAGATGTTGAATTTGAAAATGCTTAAGATGAAGGAAGGAAAAAACAATGTCCCAAAATGTGTTTGTTTTCAAGGGTTTATAACTGTCTAGAAAATATCATCAGAGTTTCAGATGGTCCTTTATAATGGATATCGAATCCTTGTACGATCAGAATTGAGGATGGATACAATGGGAGAAAATTTCAACACATGTATTGGTTTCATTAATTTTTAGTTCTGTTGGAGTTCATCATGATGATAATGCTATAATTTCTTGATGTTCTAGATGGATTACTGTTTCAATGATCTCACTAATTTTCGGTGTACCGAAAATCTCTCAAATTTTAGGATCTAAAATTTAAATTGTTTCAAGAAGACATTCAGAAGAGCGGGGTTATGTATTCAGTGTGTGATACATATTGTTGATTAAAATTTGAATAAAATCAGAGGATGTAAGATCAATAACTATTTTATTTTTATGTTTCTATATAGGTAATAATTTGAGTTTTTCGATTTCAGTGGAATTATAGATCATGGTTCCAATGATATAAGGCATAATTATTTTCGTGGGTGTCTAGATAATCAAAAAAATCATAGAGTTTATAACTATACAGAAGGTGTGTAGGGATGGTGAATAAAATTTAACTGGTGGTACTTTAGGGTGACAATGAGAGTATTTTTTGTTGGGATATTGTTATAATAAATGTGTAAAAACAATTATCTAGTTGAAGATTATCAATTTTGATGTGAGAACTATTTTTTTGGTTAAGTGTTTGAAATTCTGAAAATTTATTCACCAGAAGTTAAAATTGGTGGCACTTGGATGGAGACAGACCCTAAAATTTTTCTTTATCTAGTTTCAATATTTTGTAAATAACATCTCTAGAGGTAGCAATGATTTTATTTTTATGGAAGTTTGATGGGAGTATTAGAGTGTCAGATCATCTAAATAATACTTAAAAGTGAGATAACTGAAATGTGATTCCAACTAATGCAGATGGAAATATGAGTATAGTAGTTTGAGTGTGGTTATAAAAATGAGGATAATTAGATTCTCATACTCATAATTTGGTATTTCTCTAGTGGAAGTAGTGATTCAAATATAAGGGGAAAATTTTATGTGCTGAAATAAATTATGATGTTGTTGAAGGTTGTGTGAAATTTCACGAGTTAAATGAACTTTGATGGAGGGACACAAAAGTATTTACTAGAAGATTCAGTAAAGGGAGATTCATCGAAGTCATTAGATTAGAATGGAGATACCATGCACTATTTATCAAAAGTTGGAATTTAGAGTGAAGAATACCACATTTAATCAAAATATGGGAGTTCTAATGAAGGGTCATGCATAAATGTTTAATGGTAGTGATGGTTGGATGACTATATGGACTTATTATATAAGTCGCATTGGTCTATATATGTAAGAGGAAAAATGATGAATGATATAGAACTTATGGGCCAACGAGTGGTGGATTTATAAGGATCCCAACTAGGAAAATCTAGGTTCTAGAGGATGAAGTTCCAAAGGAAGAGTTCTAAGGATAAAAGTTTTTAGAATATAAGGAGAGAAATTAGAGTATATAATGACTTTAATATAGAATTGGTGTGACTTCTTATGGTATTTTTAGTTGATCACTAGAACATATTTTTATCCATGTTACTCATATGCACTCTATTTATGATGGAATGTAAGTGATTATACTTTCCTCCTATAAATGTAAAACACAATTTCTTAACTATATAATCATTGTGTGAATTATTTTTTTCTTTTGTGATTTCATGTGTGTGTTTATTATATTATTTTTTATTATATGATGTTCAGAAGGGAGATATTGAGATGACTAAAACTAAAGGTGGAAGGATGTATCAATGTGGTATATGAGCTGCTTGGTATTCCTATTTCTAGTCTTCAAATTTAATGGGTATTTTGGATTGAAGATAGATACTTCCAATGGTTAAAATTATGATGCATTGGATTATTGGAAGATGGAACTTCTAGAGATCAGAATCTATTACTTGATCCCCATAATTTTTATCAATGATTTAATCTAATTTTAATGAAAAAAATGATAGGATAATCCCAAAACCTTCATATTCACATAAAACTACTTCCTTGAATTTTATGAATTTCCAATTATAACAAGTATCTTTTTCGTGTTTTAATTTATGGAGTTTCCATATTTATGGGATTTTTTTCTTTTTCCATATTATTCAATTTATTTGTATTTAACTTCTAATTAGTGTTTCCTTCCACAGATATAAATCATTATGCACTATTTGGGTAAGGAATTTTCTGGTTCACACATTCATATAACTTCTTTGAGGCTTCATCAACCTTAATAAACCACTTATAGTTTTCTCCCAATTCTTTCAGAAATATCTTGAAGTTATACATGGACATGTTAATTTTATTTTTTAAATTATAAATATTTTGTTGAAAATTTCTAAGATCCTTTTCCTTCTCCTTAACCTTATCTTCCTTATCTGCCTCTAACTTCTTATCTTTAATGATAAACAACTACAAATATTCATTCTCCTACAATAACTTTGATTCCTCTTTAGTAAGGGTTGAATAAATATTTTTTGAAGTTTGAGAGACTTTATTTTTTTTTAACTTTGATATATTCAGAAGACACTCCATCAACTCATGCTTAAATATACACTCCATATTAGTTTCTTAATCCTTTTCATTACCACTATGGTCATCACTAGTGAAGTAATCGTCATTACCTTCAATGCTCGAAAAAGTCTCCTATACATTACATGAAATATAAATTTTAGTGTCATTTTCAAAACATTAATTTCTATCCAAATTAGACAATAAATTTATCTTTTTAAAATATAAGAAATTAGTACCATTTCCCTTGAAATAAAACGTTAATTTTTGGAACTTTGATTATTTATTCTTTGATTAAATTATTGATGACTCATCTTAATAATAATTTTGTTCTACCTTAAACTTTGGAAAATTGGAAGAATATATCCAATAGATCCACATTTTAAATACTTAAATAAAATATTTCCTCAATGATTTTATTTAACTTTATATCACTTATTGAGAATAATTACTTTTACTTGACAGATTTTATCTAAAAACAGTTATCATTCTATGAATGTTCCTCTTTATCATTAACTTCTTTACGATTTTCTCCGACCTAAATTATTTGAAATTTATTTAATTTTAAGTATTAATTTTATTATTATGATGAGTTATTTTTCACATTTCACATTAATATGTTAGGAAAATAGCCTAATAAAAATGTTTCAAGATCATCATATTCAATTTTCAAAACCATTGCATCAAATTTTCCACAATGATGTATATTTTTTACTACTATAGAATCTTGAAGAGTCTCTACAAAACCTCTAATGGTTCTCACCACTTCATAGATTCTTTCAAATAAGTGATCAAAAAATTCAACATCATGCATTCAAATTTATTCATACTTCAAATGTGAAATATATAATTTTACCTCTTTTAGTTTAACATTTCTATCATAAATATCCTCTAACATTCCCATATTCATTCCATTATCCTAATTACCATGAATTTAATAAATTTTTTATCTAAAAGTTATGAAATAATTGAATTATGCGAAAAAGAACCATACTCAATATTCTTTCAATTAACCACAACCATCGTACCACCTTATGTATGAGGAAAATACCCATTTATGGTAACTTATATCATATCCAAGTTAATAGATAATAGGTATAGTAGAATCCTATTATTGTAAATGTTATATTTATTATTATAAAATATTTTAATTACCTTACTATTAATTTAATTGATGTGAAATATTATGAATATAAAATTCAGAACCAATTTAACTTCAAAAAAAAGAGAACACTCATCACTTAAAATCTTTAAACAACTTGTTATCTTAAATAAAAATTGGTACACAACACCAATACCAATTGTGGATAAATAGATTCCAATATAAATTAATATTCTTATGTATTCACTGAGAAGTGTGGGTGAATTAATGAATCAATTTATTTTATGCTCAACCATCGATGAACCTTTGTATCTTGTTGAAATGAATAAATTTATTAGATTTTTTAAATAATTCCTTCTTATATACAGAATATTAATAATTTTAATCACAATATTTAGTAACGAAACACTAAAAAAATATAAAATGTGGTTATGAAAAATGGGAAAGGTTTACCATTTAATACAAATGGATACATTCTTTTCATAATATAAAAACTATATAATTACACAATCCACTAAATATCATGGATATAAAGGGAAAAGTTTATCATTGAACTATTGTTATATATATTTGTCACATTAATGATGTAACATTCTCGCACAAAATAAAGTAAAATAATATTAAAATATATAGTAAGAATAATACTCAAACTTCATATATATCCTTTACTTTTCTATAGATGAGTACTTAATCATCTTCATTTCTTCAAAAAGTAAATTTATAATCAAGAGCGAGAGAATTCTTGATTAAACAACCCAATATATTCTTAATTTTTTCACCAAGATATCTTGATTCAAGAAAAAACCTTTGAACATTTTTTAACATGAATAATATTTGAACATCACTATATGTACCAAAGCATTCTTCATACTCAATAAGAGTATATTCAATTTACACATATAAGTGTTTAAACTTTATGATATTATTTGATGAAGACCCTTTATAGTTATTATATTTATTAGGTATCTTCTTCTTCTTCTTACACTATTATACACATCTCAATTAGTTAATCTCAATCATATATACACTATCTATTTACACAGTTTCAAAAGGCTTTTGACCATTTCATTTGAAATTTACATTTTACAATAAAAAATAAATAAACTCAATTTCCATCATCACCTAATATTTTCTAAAACATTGGATTGATATTAACTTTTAGATCACCTTTAATTTGATAAATATACAATGAGGATTAATAAAGAAAAGATCAACATGGAATGCATGAATATGAACCATAAATTAATTTGAAAACCGATACTCAACAGAAATCATGATGTAACATAAGTCATTACTATATAGAAAATGTAGTTACGATGAGGTTAGTTTAAACTTCTCTAAAAATTGATTTTACTTTAAAATTGTAGGGTATTAAAGAAAATAATTATAATAAAATCTTGGGCTTCATGAAAAAATTTATAGACCACATGAGACAAGAAATCATCATTTATATTATGCCCTACCATTATTGTGTGATTTGGATCTTCTGGGTGCACCATCTTCCTTCATGGTGAAAAATATTTCCCATAACATCCAGATAGATCATATATATGTTAAATAGTCATAATTTATTCTTTAAACATATGTTATGAAGATCGACATAGTCATTATCACATCTAGGAAGCAAATCACTTTGTAATCCCTCACTATTGGGGAATGGTTTGTTCTGCATCACCAAACACATCTTCAAAACTTTTTTAACTCATCTAATCATCCTATAATATTCTTTGGACTATATTTAACATATTTTTCCAGAAATTAAAAAAAATATTGATCTAAATTAAATTATTTATGGTTTTATGCATTGAAAAAAAATCCCACACCATCGTTCCACAAACATGATCACTCCACTTTCATTCATCCAACAATACCCCCTTTATAAAACTAACATCTCTCATGGAACATTTACCCTGAAATACCTTTTGTGTCAAAATACTCTTCCTATTATATCCTTCACTACAATGAAGTGGGTACAAAATCTTGGGTCTCAAATGTGCTTTATAAATAATTGGATAAAACTATCGTCCCTTGTGATTTTATGAACTATCAGAATAATTAAATGACTGGGCATGTAATTATAATGCCAAAGTACATCCAATGGAATTCATACCCCCCAAAATCAAGGAATTATACCCAAACCATTTCCTTTGGGCTACACCAGAGAGGGTAGAAGTGGGTGTGTCCAACACTCACTAGTTAAACACACACACTTTAAGGTACATAGAGGGGATATTCCCAATTGTAATTACACTATCATATAATGGGGCAATGGCAGTGCAAGGCTTTATCAACGCTGATACGGGGGGGGGGATTTATTAGTGCTTTCTTTAGTGCTAATGAAGGATAGATTTATCAATTCTAAATTTAACGCTGATAAAAGTTTTTAATAAAATATATTATTAATTTATATAAAATCATTATATTTATATTCAAAAATAATGTTTTTTTTTATAAATTAAATAAAAAACACCTATTTATAATTAATATATATATTTTTAATAATTAAAATTTATATATAATGTTTTAAAAAAAGTGTTTCTAATATTATAATTTGATATATATATATTTAAATAATTATAAGATTGTAATAAATTTCATTAAATAATGAATATATTTATTAGATTTATTAGATTTATTGATTTATTAGATTGATTATATTCATTATATTTATTATATTTGTTATATATTTGTTATATTTATTTTATTATATTTATTTATAATTAATATATTAATTATAATAATTTGATTAATTTGATTTATTAGATTTATTAGATTTATTAGATTCATTATATTATTCATATTTGTTATATTTATTATATTTATTATATTTAAAATTAATATATATATATATAAATACTTTTTAAATATATATATTTATATTATAATTATTAAATATATATGTGTTTCTAATGAATTTGGTTAAGAAATAAATTGATTAATCATGCGTGTATATATGTTATGTATCATCATGGATGTTCGTTTATACATAAAACCCTTCTAATTATTCATGATGTCCATTGATGACTCATTTTTATTATGTATATTTTATTACAAGGTGTATATGATTCATACATGTTACCCATATATACTATTATGTTCTAAAAAATACTTATAAAATTACATTAAATATATTTAAATAAAAATATATTTGTTATATTTATAATTATTAAATTTTATTTATATAAAAATACTTTTTAAATATATTTATTTTTAATTATAATTATAACTATATATATATTTAAATAATTATAAAATTACAATAAATACATATACTATAATTATATATATATATATATATAATTATATACAAATATTTATAAATATATTTATTTATAGTTATAATTATAACTATATATATATATGTAAATAATTATTAAATTATAATAAATATTTTTATTATACTAGTTATAAAGTTATTAATATATAATTAAATAAATATATTTATAAATAAATACAAATATTTGTAAATATAACTCTAAATTAATGTAGATATATTTAAATAATTTAAAAATTATAATAAATATATTAATTATATATATATTTATAAAATTATAAATATATTTTTTATTATTTTATAATTATATATATATATATATATATATATATTTATACTTACAACTATAAATAAATATTTATTTATTATAATTTTAAATTACAAATAAATATATATTTATTTAGTAGTTATAATTATAAATAAATATATATTTATTTAAATAATTATAAAATTATAAGAAATATATTAATAAAAAAATAAAAATTACAATTGTAAATTTTTTTATAATCTTATAATTATTTAAATAAATAAATACATATTTATTTATAATTATAATTAAAAATAATTATATATTCATATAAATATTTGTAAAATTAGAATAAAAATAATTATGTATACCTATAATATTATAAATATATATATAATTAATATATTTATTATATATATTTATAATATTATAAATATAATAAGTATATCTCTTATAAATTAATCATTATTTAAATTATAATTTCATAAAAAAAATATATAGTTACAATTATAAATAAATAAATATATATTTATAATATATATAATATTATAAATATATATAATAATAAAAATAAATTAGAAACACAGTATCTTTATCAGTTCTTTTTTAGTGCTGATAAAGGTCTATCTCTATTGGTGCTAAAAAATGCTTATAAAAGGAGTCTTTGTTAGCTCTATATTTTTAGTGACGATAAAGACATTTTTTATCAGTGCTAAAAAATCACTGATATAGGCATGTTTTATCAGCGTTTTCTATTTTAGCGCTGATAAAATGTACCTTTATCAGTGTTTTTTAGCTAGCACAGATAAAATATTCATCGAGTTTTATAATAAAACCCTACCTTTCTCCTCTTTCCTCGCACCCCTCAAGCTGTTACGGAAGCCGATCAACACCACCGTCGCACCTCCACCTCCTCCTCCTCCTTCTCTCCCACCACTTCTCCTCTACTGTGAACCACACCTTCTTCGTGCACCTCTCCTCCGCCATAAACCATACCACCATGTGCCTCTCATCCGCCGCATGCCACACCTATGCCGTGTGTGAACTAGACCGTTGTGCGCCTCTCCTTTCCCACGTGCCACACCTCCATCATGTGCCACTTCCTTGTAGTGAGTTTATCATCTTTTTCATCCATTTCGTCTTGTTCTCATGTAATTATAGTTTGATATTGATGGTATGTTGTGAATTTTATGGGCTAAATGCCCCACAGAAAATTGTGGCTTTTAGTGGTCCTTGTTTTTGCACTAAATGAATTGCATTTTGGTTGGTGTTCCTCTTCATATTTTCCCATTGATTTTGTATGACTCTCTTATAGATTTTAAGTGTGTTTCCACTAGAGTATAGTGTAATTTCATTTTTAATGAAGAGGATTTTTTTCGTTAAGGGTTGAGTAGTATTCCAGTTGACATATTTATGTGTTCACCATTAATGTCAAAAAGTTTTAGCTTCATTTTTTCTTGAGTGAGGTAGGTTTTTCTTTGGAACTCCCTTGTAATACATGTTATAAATTTCTTGAACGTTTTTAAATGATTTATTATGATTTTATAATCCTATGTTTTGACTTTTTTGTGTTTCAATTGGCTTGAAAACGGTTTAAAAACTTGGTATAGTTTTATGTCACATGCCAAGTGTTTTGTAAAAATCCCGAGTAGATTTTTTAAGGAAATTTTAATATTTTGAAAGTTTGGTCATCAATTTTTTTATTTAAAGTGAATATGTGATATTTTAAAGACATGTTTTTTAAAATTAATTGAATTAACCTCCAACCTATTTAAATGGTTCTGATACCCTTAAATCTCATAGTAGATTAAGATGTCTTAAAAAGGATATTTAAGATTAATAAAAGGGTTCTTAGCATATATTTCCTTCAAAAACGAAAGGGTTTATTATTTTAAAATTTTATTTAAAGAAAATGGTTGATTTTACAATTGTGCTTTCTAGTGCATTTTGATAAATGATTTTTGGATGAAATTTGAAATGTTGTTCTCAAATGGGGTGAAAATAGATTTTTCTTCTCAAGTAGATTTGTAAAATCCTAGTTGGTAATTTAAAAAAATTTATTTTATAAATATGGGACACCCTCAATTGATCTCCATAATTTTATTATTTTTGTTGTGGATTATGACCCCATAGGGGATTCCTTATATTCTTATGCTTATTGAGAAGCTTATAAAATAATGTGAAAGGGGTTGTTTCTTTTGAGGGTATATGTGGTGGGGTGAGGTTACATTACAAATTATTGAAATTATATTTATGTGATGATCTATTCTTTCATTGGGTGCTCACTTCCACTATTGAAATGTCATGGGTGTCATAGAAGAATGGTAGGGATCTAGATAAGTAAAATCCCTAGAGTGGAGTGAAATACATAGTGTAAGGACCCCGTTAGATTGAACGAGTTTCTAATATTTTTTAGTGTCCCTAGAATATAATAGAAGGGACCAGGGTTTATTTTGATCCCCTGATCATGATAGAGTCTAGTGAGTTCTATAGGAATACTTGGATATGAAAATTTAAATAGTATCGACCTAGGTTCCCCATTTCTAGTTCAGGATCTAAATACATGAGTCTTAGGAAGTTTCACATGATGGTTACATCATTCTTAGGACACTTTAGAGGATTTATTTTATTTTATGGATTGTATTCCTCTAGTTTTTTTGATTATATGGCACCATCATTTGGTTATTTTTTGGATTATGTTTCCTTGTTTTCTTAGTTCCAATGTATGATCATTGTTTCACTTCGAGTGTGTATTTTCTTACTTTCAAATAGGTTTATTTAAATTGTTAAATTTTTTATTTAAAAATGAAAAAATTTGTTATTTGTTAAATTAGTTTTAAGAAATTGTATTTTCATTGTGGCTATTTATGAAAAAGTGTTTTTCAGAAAATATTGTTAAAGAGGGATAAACTGTGATTTGACATGTCTTATATGGTTTTAAAGGCCCTCTTTCTATTATTTGATATTATTATTTCAATTTTTTTTGTCATCCTTGTTTTTATATTATAAAAGTGTGGTTATTTAAAAATATGCAAGTTTATTGTTTTTACACTTGTTTTATAATTCATGTGAAAATATATTTTATACCTTATATTCAAACTAGAAATTTATGAACTATATTATGAATTTTTTAAAATAGAATTATTTATGAGATCATACAAAGAATTTTTAGCTGACACCCTACATATGAACTGGTGGACCGGAGTGTTTAACACTCTTATATCTCCTTTTTCAGTGCCCTATTTTTTTTGTTCTTGCTACTCAAATTGGTCCATGGTTGGATGATGGGATGTGGGGAGTTACTGAAGGTCACTAGTTATGATGTTGGAGTTATTTGGGTTTTGATTCCCTTTTAACTTTCTTTCTAAGATACTTTAGTAAGAATGAGTTATGATTTTTTTAGAAATCAGGTGATTGATTTGGAGTGGGTTCTTAATCACTACCCTTTGTAATGACACTTAAGTTTCCATAGGATAGTTATACTCCCTACATTGATGGTCTATATAAGGCATGGTAGTAGATAAGACTCTATGTTCGACAATGGAGGATTCTAATATTAGATTTGAATTATATGAGATAGGGATGAACTGCTAACTTCAAATTTCAATCTATAATAATACCATTGAAAAAGGCATGTCATTATATGAGACCTGACCTAATTTTTTTAGTTCAATACGAGTATTTAGATTTTCATGAGTGATCCATCTAATATCTTAATGGTAGATTGATGAAAACACCAATTTTAACCATAAATGAGCTGGGTAATGAGTATGGATTATATTATGATGTATCAGGAGTCATGATTTGAATAGTTTGAGTCTATGATGCTCATGTAGTTGCTTATGGGTCTAGATAGTTAAGAACACATAAGTGAAACATCCTAAGTCCTTTCATAGATTTGGAAATAGTGGAGCTTTACATGAGGTGTTATTGGAATAAAATAAAGACTGTTATAAAAATATGTTCAACATACCTTTTTTTGGTTTTAAATAACTTTTAAATGATTTAAATACTTTACATAGACGTAGGTTTCATGCGACGTGTTTCTAAACTCACATGATTAGATTTTATAAAGGAATGTGAATGTTTCGAAAGAGTATGTAATGATTGTTTCATTTTAACAAGGGGTGTGTGATGTTTTAAATGAAAGTTTTTAAAATATAGAGGGTTGTCATTCATTTTAAACAATTTACATTATTGGTTGATGATGTTTCCTTAAATGATTTATAAAAAAGGAATTGGGGTTTTGAGAAAGAGTGTTTGAAACCGATTGGTTTATTTAAAAAATGTAGAGTTATTTTAAATAATATTTTGTATAAATGGTTGGGTTTTTAATGGTATTTCACTGTGATTTTATAAATAGTTTTCAAAGGAGACTGAAAGTCTATAACTATTATTAGACTTGGTTAATTTTTATATCAATGTTTTGTCAATTTATTTTTTAAAATATTAATATCACCAAATCAAATAGGATGGATATGAATAAAGACTGGATGGATGCCAATCGTTTGGTAAGAGAGTATGAAGATGGAGTGAAATAGTTCTTCAAGTTTTAAAAGATCATGTATATAACCCTTATCAAATCCTTTTTCCGTGTTTAAATTGTTGTTATTCAAGACAAGTTAGTTTATAGGAGTTGGAATAACACTTGATCTGTCATGGAATAGATTGAAGTTATAAATGTTGGAATAAACACAGGGAAAAAGAGAATATTTCTATTTGCTGGGATGATAGTGCATTTTATGGATCATCTTATATGATTACAAGTGTGGACAATGAATAAGACCATATCAAGGATGTGATTACAGATGTGAATGATGATAAAGATCATATTAAAGAAATGACAATAAATATTGAAGATAAACTTCATGATCAACCAAAATTGTTTGATCAGATAAAGATTTGTGTAAAGACATATTTGTATGGTGGTTGCTCTAAATATACAGCATTTTCAGCTGTATAATTTGAATGTAGGAAACATATGGAGTGATTCTAATTTTACAGAATTACTTACTCTCTTGAATGACGTTGTCCTAGAAGATAGTGAGATCCCAAGCTAAACATATTGTGCCAAATGAATGCTATGTTTTATGGGTATAATTTCTTGACGAATTCATTCCTACCTAAATGACCGTATACTATTTGTTAAGGACAAAAAATCACTTAGAGAATGCCCAAACTGTGGTATTTCTCAATACAAGAAAGATGAACCTGGTCCTATAAAATTTGAATGGTACTTTCCAATCATTCCAAGGTTTAGGTGCCTATATAGAAGTGATGAGACCATAGAGAAATTGACGTGTCATGCAGATAGAAGAAATAAAGATGGGAAACTACGTCACCCAGAAGAAATTCCTCAGTGGAAGAGAATCGATCATGAGTATCCTAATTTTGGAAATGAGCCGAGAAACCTTTGTCTTGCATTATCTACAGATGGAGTGAATCTTTTTGGGTTTCAAATCAAAACTCACAATACATGTTTGATTACGTTGGTAAATTATAACTTTCCACCATAGTTATGCATGAAAGGAAAAAACATCATGTTATCTATGATTATATAAAGACAAAAACAATAGGGTAATGATATTGATGTTTATTTAGATCCATTTATCATGGACTTGAAATTGTTGTGGGATTCAGGTGTTACATTGTATGATGCTTGTAGAAATGAAGATTTAACGTTGAGAGCCATGTTGTATGGGATGATAAATGATTTTCCTACTTATGGGAATTTTTCAGGATATAACATTAAAGTAATTCATGGGTGTCTCATCTGTGAACAAGGTACATATTCAATTTGGTTGAAACATTCATAAAAAACCATGTTTCTAAGACATCTTAGATTTCTACCCTGATGACATAGGTACTGATATTCGATGACATAATTAGATAGAAGTCCAGAATAATGTACATCATCATCTCCACTAACAATTGATCAACTATTTGATAATGTAAAATATGTGGACACTACTTTTGGTAAAACCTTTTCAAAAAATCGTATGAAAACTAGTTGGAAGAAGAGAATAGTTTTTTTGAATTACCATAATTTAATTGTCTGTACGTCTAGTACTTTCTTGATGTTATGCATGTTGAAAAAAATTTATGTTACAGTGTCATCGGAACATTGCTAAATACACATGAAAAAACAAAGGATGGAATTAAGGTTAGCTTGGACATGGTTGACATGAGAATAAGAAAAAAGTTGGTGCCAGTGAAGGGTGAAAAATGAATTTTTCTTCCTCTAGATGCTTACACTATTTCCAGGAAGGAGAGATATTAGTTTTGCAACTTATTGAATGATGTAAAGGTTCTATTGGGGTATTCATTGTATATCAAGAACATCATGTCAATGATTTATTTAGAGTTAAAGGGTATGAAATCACATGACTGCCACGTTTTGATGCAAGATATAATACCTATAGCTTTACATTTCATTTTCCCCAAGAATGTCAATTATATGTTAAAAAAACTATGTTTCTTCTTCAAATCTATATGAAGTAAAGTTATAGACTCGAAGAAATTTCTTATTATAAAAAGATAAATTTCTGTCATATTATGTGAATTGGAAATGTTCTTCCTGCTGACATTTTTTGATATGGTGGTTCATTTTATGGTTCACTTGGTGAGTGAGATTCGACTATGTGGTCCTATACACTGTAGATGGATGTACCCCATTGAACGATATATGAATATTTTGAAAAGGTATTTCAAAAATAAAATTTCATTCAGAGGGTTGTATTTTAGAGAAATATATTGTTGAGGAATTCATTGGATTCTGCACCGAATACCGGCCCGGTGGAAAAATAATTTGTCTATTGAAATATCATTACACTGGGAAGCTTAAGGGTGATGGAATTTCTGGAAGATAGGTTTTAAGAATCAATATTATAGATCAAAAGCTAGCCTACCTTTATGTTTTTCATAACAGTTTGGAGGTTGACCCATATGTCAAAACCCACAATGAAATTCTTAGGAATTTGAATCCATCAAGGGATGAAAAATGGATATCAAATACACATAATCGACAATTTATAGGATTATTTCTGAACCATATATTTAAGGAGTTAGATGAAAATATAGAATTAATTTTAGATCGACTTCGATGGCTAACTAGAGGATCAATTTTGTATGTATTATCTTATAATTCTTATGTAATTAACAATTATACATTCTATACTAATGATCATGATGAAAATAGTACCTTTCAGAATAATGGATTTACACTTGCGGATGAAGCGATTCATGTTTCCAGTGCTAAGGAAAAAATCCAATTTATGTGAACATGTCATACTTTGGCATCATCAAACAAATATGGGAGTTGGATTATATGAACATCAAAGTGCCAATTTTTCAATGAAAGTGGGTTGATAACAGGAGTGCTATTAAAATATATGAGTTGGGATTCATGAAAGTTGATTTCAGTAAGGTGGGATACAAAGACAAACCATTTGTTGTGGAATCACAGGGAGTATAAGTATTTTATGTTCTAGATCCCACAAACTAAAACTGGTCAATTGTTCTGTTATCCACCAAAACCACTGAAGGTTTAGATAAAAATACAATAGAGGATGAACCTTTCATTGGGACATATCAATAATTTTGCAGGGGTCCGAATGTTGATGACATTTTATATATCATATGAGATCACAATGAAGGTATTTGGATAGTCTATAGAGGGGTCAAATCCCTTCAGCCTTAAAAAAAAGAAATTTCAATAACCAGGTTGTATTTTTTTTATAATATACATCATGTTACCTTATATTATTATCTATTCACTGCTACTTTTATGCAATGTAAATTAAACATTGAACACATTATTTAGATAATGTCTTCTGAATGTGATGATGTTCCCAATCCCAAGGAACAATAGGTCTCTCAACCTACTGCTACTCATAGTGTAGAGGACCAACATGTTTCTCAACCTATTTCCACTTCTTCTCCCAATGAAGAGGTAAAACCACCATCTGCACATGACGATTCTAGTATTCCAAAGGAATATATTGACGATGTTGAAAGTGAGAAAATATTAGGCACTAAAACACTAAAGGCGTAGAAAAATAAGAGTGTCATAGTTTGATGTTGTTATAAGAAATCCTTAAGGAAAAAGCAAAAGACATAATATTCAAGGCTAGATAAAATAAGCGGGGCCAACATGTTACCCCCAATAAGTCCATGTTTAGTAGTTATATTGGAATAGTCACTCAGAAAAGCATGCCGATTAATGTACAGTCATGGAACCATGTTATCACTTGGATTAAGAAAATGATGTGGGGATATATTATAGTAACATTATGATATCAGTTATTTAATTTACTAAAAAATAAAATAATGAAACATTGAATTACTCTTCATCATCCCTTATAGAGTGTATTTATAGTGGATGACTTTCACAAGGACTATGTACTAAGGGTTTATAGAATGATTCACAGAGTCTTTTGCACAATTTAAATGAAATGTTATCTTCAAGATTATAAAGGAAAAATAAACTCGCACCCATAACCTATTTATGCACACCTGATAAACTAACAAACATGGGATGTATTTACTAAACTTCATGAGGAGAAGTCCTTTCAAGTACATTGTGTTTGGTAATACATTGTCTAATGATACATGTATTCATCACTTTGATTGATAGTTTTTTTATGAAATA
Source organism: Viscum album (assembly GCA_963277665.1). Lineage (NCBI taxonomy): Eukaryota > Viridiplantae > Streptophyta > Magnoliopsida > Santalales > Viscaceae > Viscum > Viscum album. Next base: position 684,637,666 of record OY728119.1, on the reverse strand, counting down.
GAGACTGAGTACTAAAAATAAGGAATGAGTAGAAAAACTAGTATACCCCTTCCGTAAAACAAGAATGGGTTATACTTCACTTGAAAAAAATGGTACATATTTTAAATCTACCGTAATAATTTTATGTGACATAAAACATAACCATAACTATGTTTCTATGTTTATATGCATATTTAGGAATCCAAATCCAATGTCACTTCCATCCTATTCCATGTGCTATAGAAAGAGGCTCATGTAAATAAATATGGGATAATAATATAATAAAACACACAAAAGTGTGGAAAAAATGTGTAATTATGACATAATAAACATTTGATTTTATTTAAATCGATATTACATAATAACGATTACTTATTTTTCTATATTTTCTATCTAAAATAGTGAAAGGAATCAGCATCACCCAAACCAGATGCAGACATACTTTCGGTGGCCTTGAAGCATCCTGTAAAGTATGGTTGTGTCAGAGGTGTGGGTTTTGGGGTGACACCCTAGACATATTTTGAGAAAAAAAATAAGAGGATCAAAGTGAAGAAATCAAAATGGTGATAGAAATAATATCCATCCTTGAATAATATATGCAATTTCAGAGAGAGTTCATGGAAAATATGATGGTGGGGTGGGGGGGGGGGAGAAACAAATCAAGGAAAACCAACACCTGAAGATCCTGACCCATCCCCAATAGACTTGAGGCAATCCATTCCCCTAAAAACCTATCTTAGATGAGGTAATAAATGATTTAATAATTTTTTCTATAAATTTTGAATCAGATAGACACCGATATCTTTCCCCTACTGATATTTTACAGGGTGAAAATGAATGTGATTTCTATCTATCAACACCCACCCATTGTCTTATAGTGAGGGCTATGGTATTCAATATCCAAAACGTCATTCCACACAATAGACCACTTCCAAAATGTCATGTAAAAGTGTTGATTAATGTAACCCATGATCCGAGCATAGAGCTACCTATTCCAATAGATGATGAAGATATTCAGAAGTTCAAACCATCTCTTGGAACATTCATCCCATGGTCGTCACATCTTGTAAAAAACATGTTGAAAAGGATGTATTCATTTCCAATTTTTTTCAAGATAAAACTTTAACATTTAATGAAAAAAGTTATAAATCGATGAATATTATTATAGAAAAACACATGTAAGGGTGTGAAAGGAAATAAAAACTCAAAACCATCTCAAGGATTAACCAACCACTCAAAACAATCCACCGAAATCACCTTAAAGCTGCTCGTTCTATATCCACATTTAATATCATTGAAGGATCATGTGAATAAGAAGTTGAAAAATAGTGGGGTTCACATAATTCTTTTTTATGAAAATATATACAATGTGGAAGATCCATATTTCCTCAGTGTTGACAATGTAGGTGAAATCTTAGAGTATTATTGGCTAGGCGGCTTAGTTTTAAATGTATACATGTGGTATGATTTCATGATTTGATTTTACAAAAGTTGATATACTATGATAATTAAGACTAAATAAATTATATATTTTTTGGAGGAATATATATGAAAAACAATTGAAGGGATTTCCTCATGAATGAAAATTTGGACTCGTTATCCCTCACATCACCTCTACGGAACAAAAAGAAGTAAAATCCAAAAAAGTGGGTGAAATAGTGGTAGACCTGCTCAAATTGTTTAAAAACAAAAATAAAGTTGAAAAAATCTTCTTAATACCAATGATATAGTGGTAAAATCTATAATTTAATTATATCAAATATATTTTAATTTATTCCTTTACTTATTCTCTTTTTTGTTCTTAGGTAGCATTTGATGCTCATTGCCATCAATTTGGATACTCCAAAGATATATTTCCTGGATTTAATTCATGGATATCCAAAAAACAAACCACACATGATATCATTTTTCAATTTTTAATACACTACATCCAACATTTTTTAACTAAACATCTAGTTATATAATTTATATAATCTTTTAATGAGTATTTTTTTATGATAGGGTGGTTCATGAATATCATATACATCATGGAATGAGGCCAAGGGAAAAGGAAAAGGAACGTCCCAAGTAATAAGACAAGATACAAATCAGGGTATATATAATATGATTTCACTATCCAAACACATATAAAAAAATTAATTATTTTTCTCAAAGATTCTGCAGTGCCCGAAATAAAAAAATAATAAAGACTATGGTTATCATGTTTGTAAATTTATGAAAAAGATCATATTCCATGAACCAACCAATATCCTTGAAGAGGTATTTTCGAAGATAATTACTATTTCATTTAAAATATTTATCATTCCTTTGGGTATTTATATATTTTTAGTACTATGGTGATTGTCAAAAAGACTCCTATTCACAAGATGAGATAGATTTGTTTAGAAATGAATGGGTAGAATACCCGATGGAAGAATGTACAAAAGTAGCATGAAAATATGCCCGATATGACTCGAATTGCCTATTTTTATTTAAAATTTTTAGTATTTTTAGTAAAAAGAACACGTTCCATTATAAAAATTGAGAAAACGCATTAATATTATTTTGATACATTAGGAAAATGATCCATAATTAATTTGTGACATGAAGGAATCATCCATACCTAAATCCGACACATGGTGTGACCGTTATGACTTTAAGTGTGTATTTTTATAATAAATTAACAAAAAATTTAGCAAAAAGAACAAGTCACATTTTGAAAACTGAGAAAACACATTCATAACGTTTTGATACTTTTTGACAGTGATCCATCAGTCATATGTGACGTGTAGGAATCAACCACACCTCAATTGGATGAACAATGTGATCAATATGAATTAAAATGTCTGTTATCAGTTTAAAATTGACATTTTAGCTCAAAACACATCATTCACTGAAAACCAAGAAAAATCACTTCGATTGTCTTCATAATTTAGGAAAATAATTCATATGTTTTTTGTGATGTGTATTAAGTAGTCTCATGTAAAACTAACGTACGATGCGACCGATATGAATCAAAATCAGTTTTTCCAGTTTGAAATGATATTTTATTAAAAAAACACAACTGGCATAATAAAAAAAAATGAGAAAATGCATTTGGACTATTTTAATAATTTAGTAAAACGATATATATGTCATTTATAACATGTTAGAATCAACCGAACCTCAATCTGATGCACGGTGCGACCGATATGAGTCCATGTAAATCTTTTTATTTAAAATTGACATAAATTTTAGTAAAAAAACTAAACTGGCATACTGAAAACCAATAAAAATCATTCGGATTGTTTTGATAATTTAAGAAAATGATTCTTGAGTCATTTGTGATGTGGAGGATTCAACCCCACCTCAATACAATGCATTATGTGACTGGTATAAATTTAAATGTGTATTTTTATTTAAGATTGACATTAATTTAAGTAAAAATAACAATAGACATACTAAAAAAAAGAAAACACATTCAGATTATTTTGATATTTTAGGAAAATGATACATGATTCATTTGTGTCATGTTGGAATCAAACTCACATTGATCTGATGCACAATGTGACCGGTATTACTAAAAGTGTATATTATTAGTTTAAAATTAACATTTTAGCTCAAAACATATTACTCACTTAAAACCAATAAAACACTTTTTGATTATCATAATAATTTAGGAAAGTGATTATTAGGCCCTTTCTAACATGCATGAAGTAGTCTCACATCTAATCGATGCACGATGTGACCGATATGAATCAAAAATCATGTTTTCAGTTTAAATGATATTTTAGTAAAAAACCACAACTAAAATATTGAAAACCGAGCACACATTTGGATTATTTTGATACCTTAGAACAATGGTCCATGAATCAGTTATGACATGTAGGAATCAACCACACCTCAATTCGATGAACGATGTGATCAGTATAGATCCAAATGTTTTTTTACTTAAAGTTGACATTAATTTAAGTAAAAAAGAACAAGTGACATACTGAAAACTGAGAAAATGAATTCATATTGTTTTGATATTTTAGGACAATGATCCATAACTCATTTTTTGCTTGTAGGAATTAACCCGACATCAAAATGATGCACAATGTGGCCTGTATAACTCCAAATGTGCCTTTTTTTTATTAAAAATTAACATTTTATTAATGTATTCTTTCATATTAATGTTTAATTTATTTCTTTATAGTATTACTAACATAAGATTTGTTTTATTGTATAGGTCTAAAATTTTCTTGAGTTGGGATGATTTTTTCAGCAACTAATGCCATGGGAAGATATTTTTGAGATGGGATCACAGATGTTAAAGGATGAAACATTATTGTTTTTAACTATTTTTTGGATAATTGTAACTATAATTATATAAAACATGGTTAGAAATTTATATAGAATTTTTTTCTAAGCCCTTGTGTTTGCTTCTTTGTTCTTGTGTGTGCTGCTTTGTTCTTGTGTGTGCTGTGCAAGTGCTGTTTTGTGTAGGTGGTGTGTGTGCTATGAATGTGCTTCTAGTGGGTGTGATGTTATATAAATAGCACATCACATTCAAGTAGGACTTTATCAGAACTACTTTGAGCACTGATAAAGGAACCCTTTATCAGTGATAATTTGAGTGCTAATAATGGCACCATTTATCAGTGTTAATTAAAGCACTGAAAAAGTGGTATTTTATCAGCGATGCAAATAGAAATGATAAAAATGTATTTTATTCATATAAAAAACAAAGCGGATAAAGGGGGGCCTTTATCAGAATTTTTTAACACGAATAAAGGACACCCTTTGTCACTGATTTTTCAGCACTATTAAAGGGGACCCCATTATCTTTGCTGAGATTAAGAGCACTTTTCTAGTACTATTAAAAATGTTTTCTAGTGCTGATAAAAGCACCATATATAGTAGTGTTACTATAAATATATCCAATGGTAAGAGGTATTAAAATCAAAAACTCAACTAGTGGAAGGAATGTGGTTACTATTGGGACATGCCTTCACATGTAAGTTGTGAATTTTTAGGTCCCTACCCTAGTTCACTCTGGATATATACCTAACCGGGCCACTACGTGACCTTAGATGTTCCTCCTTGTATACTAGAGGCTACTGACTAGTAGTGGGGGTCTATTTTGTAATTTTTTGGAGACTATACCCCTTTATCAGAGTGAAAAATGATAAAAAATAACCAAAAATCATCCATAAACAATAATAATCCATTAAAGTATGTGAAAAAAACTAAATAATAATAATTAATAATAAATAATGAATCTTTAGGCACACAGTTATACAAAATCCTGATTATGATATAACATAAATGTTTCTCACTCACTGGGATGATCACATAAAAAAATTAACTGAGTAAAATAAACATACATAAGGCTCTAATTATATCTTGATCTATACCTCAACTAAGTATTCCTACATTAATTGAGATATCCAACTCAATCATGAAAATCTATTCCTCTTCCCAACCTGAACCTATAAATAGTGAAGGATGCTCAGGTACCCAAGTTCCATTACTGTCTGAGTAGTGTGTGAGTAAAACATAGTAGGGAACCACCAACATGGTCTTATATATAACTAATAAATACATGGTGTACAAATTTTACATTCTCATAATCATAAATTAAATATGTACAAAAAAATAAGTTAAATTACCACTGTCAATCCTCAGGTTCTAACATGAAACCCAAGATCGACCATATAAACTTCAGCCAGTGTTGGAGTGTATTTGAGCATGTTTGAAAATCATTCAAACCAATATCAATTCCATGGATGATTCCTAGGATAATGTCCTAGGGAATCCAATAGCATCAGGCTCAATAGCCAGATTGTGGGAGCATGTCCAAGGTATCTTATCGTATACAAATCACTTGGTGGGCAGTGTTTCCATCCCAGCTCATTTCACATATAGTTCCCATCGGGGGGTGGGGGTCAGTGCACACCTCCCGTAATATCTTCCAGTATACTGATCACTCAGGGGGAAATGAATCCCTCCTGGATCATATCACACATATATCTCTATAGGGGGTAGTTCATACCTCCCATCCATCTCATATGTCACATTAGGGTGGGGGTGGGGGGGGGGGGGGGGTGCAACCATCCCATACATCTCATATGTCCCATAAGTGGGAAGTGTTTCCAACAAGTCCATATCATATATCATGCATGTCGTCTAGATCCAAGGACCATTTCCAAAGAATCACATGTATCTCAATACATTTTGGTGGGATGTGAACCTCACCCAAATCAGCTAGTAATAAAAATCTCATAATGGTTATCCATCTTCCTAAACATATCTCATAAGTTCATGGTCTTCCTTTCTATTTCATGACCTATCAATGTCACAACACACAACCTCTTTGGGGTCGACATATCTCTAGGGAACTCATTAGGGCCTATATTTTACATCAAGCAAGAACACCCTTCAAGGAATACTCAATAATAATATCATCTAGTGGCTCAACACCCATCACTCAAAAAGAAAATCATCCCTATAAATCAATATAATCATTTCAAAAACTCACTGGCCTCATAGGATACACCACACTGGAACCTCACTAGAGAGAAGTATTAAGGCCCATCTAAATACCCATGTCATCCCGAGGTCATTCCTCACACCCTATCCATCCATCAATCTCTCTAGGTTCTACCCTCCCAGGTTCTCACATACTAGATGGAGGGGAACACTCACCCCACTCACTGATCAACTATCCCAATGTCCCTATGATATCTCATTCTTCCATAATGGCCTACTCAAACCAATTCTCTCAGTCCAACACCCTCCCATACAAGGATGAAGTCAAGGGATCCGATATGAGGGACACTACATTACTTAATTCAATTAAATTTCACCCATTAGGGTCTATCTATAACAAGGAAAACAGATATAATCAAGGGATCAACAATCAACGACAGAGTCATCAAGCCAATTAATAAGGTTACTAATGGCCTTGGCACTTTTTTCTTCCTTGAAATTTCATTTAATAATAACATATAATTTAATTTAAAAAGTTAATATCCCTCTATGGTGAGACCACATTTCAGATGAAAATAAATATAATGTATTTAACATAGGGATAAAATTAGGGAACCATATACCTCAAATCAAAGTTACCATCATTTTAATTTACTACCTAACAGTTCATTCCCTAACTCATCCAATCTATAATTAATATCCCAACCACCTATCTCACACCATAAAAACCAATAATTAAATATAATTGATTTATAAATAATTTAAAAATTAATTCATTTATGAATAAGTTTTCAAATCACTTCGATCGACCACATCACACTGAAACTGTGAAAAACCAACCACAAAAGTCCCATGGTGAATTCCCACCATCATCCTAGGAAAATCTCTATAGTAGACACCAATTTAATCTTTGATTTCATTTTAATTTTATATAAATCTTTATATGAAATCATATGAAAATGTACCTATATAGAAACAATGTGAGGATTCTTGTAGATATCTTATTAGGATGTCCTCTATCCAATATATACAAAATACTCATCATTCTTGGATTATATTACCATGGTATAGTCAAATCATTAATTAAAAAGATAATTAGAATAACACTAAATTTAAATAAGAAAAAAGGAGGAATAAAAAAGGAAGGGGAAGAACACTCACCTTGAATTACTAAAAGAATCACATAAAATCACATTATTCTGAAGGGAGTTCGAGAGGAATAACAGATGAAGAGGGGTGAATGGACCATGAATGCATGTGGGAGAAAAAAGAGGGGTGAGGGGTTAAAATATCAAAGGAAAAAATTGATCGTTTTCCATTTTTAATGAAATATGGGAGGCCAACTAGTTTAAAAAATTATGCAACAAGAATGAAACTCAGTATATAACCTGATTTTTAGAATCCATATAGTTTTTTTTCAACCCTGCACCAACTATGTGCCTCTCCCCTTTACAAAACAAACTACAATAATCACCCACATGGTTTCCCTTAACTATGCAGTAACCATGTGACATGGTAAAACCTTAGAAAAAAATTAAATCCCATTATCGAGCCTTACGAATCTCATCCAAGCACCCATGTCACCTATGAGGCCTTGATCTATGTCTAAAAACATCTCCTCAAGTCATTCCAACTCTCATAATTCCAATATGAATATCAAATTCCTATTGAAAATCAAAACCCAAAAATCCCAAAATTTAAATTCCCAATGAATATCGTAACCTAAAGGGAATAGGGTTTTATAATCTCCACACCATATCAATTATTATATTCAAGAACCCTCAATGGTCCATAATCAAAATTGTTGTCCTATACTAGTCCTAAATTCACAATCCACTTCTCACGTTTTGTCCCCGAACATCAAACAAGTTTTGACTAAAAAACTATAATATAATATAATTATTCATTGAAAACCTAAATCAGCACACTTCACCAGAACAAAAATATCTAGATAACATTTACCCACACTATATTATCCCTATACACCCAACTATCAATAAAAAATTCATTTCTAGGCCCATGGTTCTCTACTCTATAGGAATCATCTTATAAAGGTTTATTCCAATCCATGGTTCTCTCACACCATCGGAATCACATACCAAAGAAAAATTAAAATGGTCTAAATACTTTATTAGCATGGTATCCATATCATCAAACCTAAAATTAAGTAGAATAATTGATTATAAGGTAAAACTACACCCCTTATCTTTATTATGAATCAAATTAGATATGTCTCCACCTTCCATACACAAGGACTAACCCATTGACTCTTCCTTGAAAATCCCAAGATGATCCTCAAAACATGATAGTCATATCTAATATGATTTAACTAATGTATTTTCTAAACCATTGCATCTAATTACATGAAAAATCACTAGTTATACCTCCTCTAGACGACCTTTCCCAAAATGTTAGACTACTCCTGATCCAACTACCTTTCTTAATAAAGATATCTCAAGATCATTTAAACAACGATACTGAATCTTGAACCCAAATACCATTGTAATTCCATTAATTTATCCTTTACCAACTAAACCATCTATCATGTTCTTACCTTGATCACTGGAAAATCTCATATTCAACTCATACTCAGATCACCAAAACCACCCTGAGCCCGATTCCAACACACAAACTCCATCCAATACAACATTTGAATCCCAAACTTGATATTTAACATAAAACCATATAAAATTTAATTGATATACTAACTGATATAAAAATTATATTTCAACCAGCCAATGAATGGACTTAGAAAAATTACGATCCTACCCACAAGGGTTCATTCCTCCAGGGGCCATGCTCTATTCATTACCTCACAAAATGATTGGATGTGATCTTCCTACTCTTACCTTAGATCCAACAAAAAAATTAAACACCAATTATTCATAACTCACTAGAAACATCATCCATGATGCCACCAAATTTCATTCATAATGAGTGAAAAATCCTCAAACAAACAATGGAACACTCCCCACCATATGGATTTCCTCATACCACTCCTCAAGTGAAACCAAAATAGGATCCAACATCACATTCCTGCTACTCCTACCAAGCTTTGATCATCTATTGTAAACTGTTGAAACCATAACTTCCTGGTTGTATGGTCCATAACAACCACTGAAGTCGATCTTATAATGGTACCCTAATCAATATTTGATGTCACCTATCATGATAGAGACCTATTTATTTCTCATAAAGGCTTCAGGAAACCTTTCTCGTAAGAATTCCATCAAAAAATCTATCCTTGACCTATACAAGGATACTCATCGATCCCTATTTCAATAAAACCACATGAAGACAACATATAGAATCTCAATATATTCTAAAATCAACAGGTCTATGATTCCATACAACCCAATAGAACCAGATTAATGCTAATATTAGCCGCACATCCTCAAAACTTGGATCATTCACATAAATCACTAGCCATGATCACTACATGGAAGTCTAATGTAGGTAGAAGAACCCTTAGAACTCCTCTTTGAAATTTATAATTTGACCCATGATAGGTTCTACCACTTGATTATTAGGAAATCGAAATCGTCTCAAAATCAAAAGCATCCATCTATGTAAAACCAATTTTAGATTAAACCATCTAGGATTAAAATTAACTATCTCATCAAGAACCATACCTGAAGTCACTAGGACTAGGAATCCTAATGGTCCTTTCCTCAAAAACCACATTGGTACCAAAAAAATCTCAATTTATTTACATTAAAAAATCCTAGAGCACCTCATGTGCCTAATCCATAACCATAGTAGCACCTCCCATGCACTGATCTCATAGCTCAAAGCATATAACCATTATATTTATATCCAAGGCTCTCATTATCCTGATCTGACACCTATTATCGATTACCCTCTATATCAAATCTTATCTCAACCATAGTACTTGGGTCACCAATATCCCATGTTGTATCTCAATAGAACAGACTACCCCACCTAGCCCATACATATTATCTCATATAATTCACAACTCACAGGAAAAAAATACCCCCTTCCCATCTCAAACATCACATGATAACTCAAATTTCCAGACACTCATCCCAGGGTCTCTTTTAGAAAAACATTATCCATTAAATTCCAATCCATTAGCCTAGAATGCACTAATCCTCAGTAAGAATCCATATATTAGACTACCCCTTTGAGAATCATGATCTTAGGCTAATCCTAATTAGGCCTCTATATAAAAGATCCACCCCTCAAGGATAAATAGCTCATTTATTAGAGCTAGAATATTCATAACAAAATCACCATATATAAATTTTTTATGTACCCATAACTAGAAGGTTTAGTTCAGTATAATTCCACCCAAAAATCTATATGGGAAAACACCATATAGCTTTTTTATTGAAAATTTAAATAATTGAACTTATTTTCTTATCTGGCACTAGAAACTAGACATCAAATTCCTATACTAACCAGTAAGGTTCATTATAAATACATTATATGAAGGGAATGCATAGTCATTATCAAGGATAATCCCTTTATATATCCACATGACCAGTTATCAGAAGAATCCACATTATGGTTCATTTGAGTAGAATTCCACAAATTGATATGGGAAAACACCATATAAGTTACTATTGACACTTTGAAAATCTGGAACCTCATAATTAGTGATATCTATTATAATAAATGACTCCTATGTTGTGTGAATCATATATTTCAAATATGATGCATGAACACCGACCTCTTGGAAACAAGTTCCAAAACTAAATAAACTGTAAATCCAGAATCTACATGCATCACATAAGGTGAAATCATACAATGTTAAAATTAGTAACCAAGAACAACATTAACATATCCATGATAACTTGGACTTATCAATATAATGGTGTTCATGATTCATAATTCCAATGCCCATCATAAGCTCTAATACATTCCTAAGTCACCTATCTATCAACTCCTCAAATCATAAGAAAAAACAAAACTTTGAGACACTTTGTGATATCTATCACACAAATGATCTGATACTACTTATTTATTTCCAAACCTAGGTTCACTCTAAATACTAACTAGGTTGGTATACCACATGACCTCAGGTTCTCTTAACCATACTCTAGAGGATACCGACTATTAACAAGGGTCTAGGGTATAACCATAGGGAGACTATAACCCCTTACCAGAGTGTAAATAATAAAAAGTAACCAAATATCATCTATAAAAAATAAATTTCTATCAAATTATATAGAAGAAATATACCATAATCATCAATAATAAATAATGAATGATGGTGTATACAATCATATAAAATCATAAGTATTCCAGCACACAACAATTCATCTCTCCCTGGGAATATCATATAAAAAAAATATACAAATCAAAATAAATGTAAAAAATGATCCACTGACATCCTAATCCATAACTCAAATTAGTCTCCAAACTTGAACTGGGATATCTTACTTAATCATGAAACACCAGGCCATTGGAATACTTAATCCTATGAATAGTGATGGTTTCTTAGGTACCCAAGTGGCATGGCCTCCCATATATGGTGTGGGTACATCTTTGTAGGCCACTACCGACCTGACCCTATAGAAAACCAATAAATTTTGTTTGTACAAATGTTATATTATCATAATCATAAAATAAATAACTTTATAAGAATATATTAAATAACCACAGTCGATCATCAGGTTCTAACATGACACCTAAGATTGACCATACCTACTTCGGCCAGGGCTGAAGTGTCTATGAGAATATCATGTAATCATTCCAAACAATATTAGGCATATGGTCAATAACTAGGATAAGGTCCTTGGAAGTATATGACCACCATGGTCAACAAACAGATCCTAGGAGAACATTTTAGGAATCCCAAGGTATACTAATCACTTAGTGGGTAGTGCATCCATATCGGATCATCTCACATATGCCTCTCATCGGGGTGGGGGGGGGAGTGCATCCCCCTTGTAACATATCAAAATGTGTTGATTGCATGGGGGAAGTGTGTGCCTCCTAGATTATCTCACACATTCATATCTATGGGGGAAGTGGATCCCTCCTTCTTATCTATTATATCACATCAGGTGGAAGTGCATCCATTTCTTCTATCACATACATCTATCATGAAGTCTAGATCCAAGGATCACATCCAAGGAATCTAATTTATCTTAATATATCCCAATGGGAAGTGTATCCCACCTATATCACTTCATAATATACATCTCATAACCCTTGACCATATTCTTAAACCCATGTCACAAGTTCAAGATTTTTTCTCAAGTGAACGAACTATCACTATCATAACACACACCCTCTCTAGCGTTGACCTATTTATAGGGTACCCAATGGGCCCTGTAGGTCACATAAATCACAAAAACACTTTATCGGTTCATCGATCACAATATAATATCTTTTTTTAACACCCATAACTTAGAGGTAAGAACATCACTTGATATCATCATAATCACATCACAACCTCATTGTCATCATAAGACAAGCCACTTTGGTACCTCACTAGAGAGAAGACTTAAGGACCATCTCAATACCCAAGTTGTCTTGAGTTTAATACTCACAACCAACCAATCTATCAATATCAATAGGTTATACCCATCCATTTTCTCACATACTATAGGGGGAAGGATCACTCACCCATCTCTCGAATCAGCTATCATAATGGTTTTATGACATCTCATTGTTCCATAACGGCATACCTAGGCCAATCATATCAGTCCAATACTCTCCCCTTGATGGCGGTGTCTAAGGGATCCTATTATATGGACACTAAATTACTTAATTCATATAAATGTTACCCCTCATGGTCAGTCTATCAGAAGGAATACATATATAATCAAGGCCTCAACCATCAGCGGAAAAGGCATCAAGCCTATTAAAAAGGCCCCTCATTACCTTGGAATGTTATTCTTCACCAAAATTTCATTTAATAAAAACATTTCATTTAATTAAAATGGTTGATAACCCTCAGTGGAGATACCATAAAATACATGCATATAAATAAAATTCATTTACCGTAGGGGTAATCTCAAAGGACCTCCTACCTCACTTTAGAGTCACCATAATTTTAATTCACCATTTGTTAACTCCCACCCAATATCTTATAAGATCAAATGTATGAATGGAACATCTATATCATTTCATAACATCTAGTAATTAATTATAAATGATTTATAATTAATTATTCAATTAATTTCAATACTTTATAATCAATTTAAAAATTAATATAATTAGGAAAAATTACATAAACCTAAATCATCAAACTTGTAAAAATAAAACCATAAAAAACCACCAATGAAAGACTTGTAGTCCACAACAACCATCATTCTAAGAAATAGACACAAAAATTGGTACTATTTAAATATCCAATTTCATTCTAATTTAATAAAAAAAACTAACAAATCACACTGTGACATACCTTTATCAAAATGTTGTAAGATGCCATGAAAATACCATATTAAGATGTCCTATAGCCATTCCATAGAAAATAACCATTGTTTTCAGATGATTTCACCATGATCTAGGAAAATAGTCATAAAAAACATAACTATAACATCACCACATTTATTTGAAGAATAAGGGAGGAAAACGAAGGAAGGAAAGAAAGACTCACCTTGAACCGTCACTAAAATCACATCAAAATCACACCATTCTGAAGGGGGATTGGGAGGAAGAAGGGAGTAGGAGGGGAATATTTCTTGTGCATGCATGAGGGATGAAGATGTAATGACCCAAAATTTTGTAAAGGAAATTCCATTTTTAAATGAATAAATTCCTTATTAAGTAATGTGGTTACAGAAAAAAAACATGCACAACTTTGGTTATTTGTGACCAATTTAAATATATCCTACCTGATTTAAAAAACCATCAAGCCCCAAACCATTAATAATATAGAGATTTTATAATAATCATTAAGATTAGTATATTGAGGGTTAAGATAAAGTACAATTGGTATAGAAGGATGAAGAGATGATGTCGACCAGTAGGATTGTACCCTATAAAGCTCATTTATCGGAACTTCTGTTGGAGTTAAAATGAATAGGATTTTCCTTTGACCAATACCAAGATCATATTTACCAATTTAAGCATGAATAAAACCACATATAGTATAAGTTCAATTTTATTAATATCACGACCCTAACAATGTTTGATTAACCACCCCACAAAAGTTCCACCATCACACACCTAACCCTTTGGTATTTTACTAGTTTAATAGGGATTTATGTAACCTAGTAATATAATTTTCTATATTTTATTTGTAAAAAAAATAATTAATATTTTTTCCCATTTTGTTATTAATTTTTATATTCAATTATATATGAGTTGATGAAAATTATTTTTTGATACAAAGAAAGAAAAATAATATTTTTGGAAAATATATAGTTTTAACAATATTTTTCATAAATTCATGAATTTAGAAATAAATATTACTTTCACATAATAATATTATTGAATAATATTTATCTATATAAAGATGATAATATAATTTAATGATGTCCAATGAAATCTTTACGAGGGTTATAGAATTGTTATTGTTACAAGAAAAATTATTTTTTAGTAAATACATATTTTTATTTAAAAGTATAAATTATAAAATTTAGAGAACTTTTTTTATAAAATAATCATTATTTTAAAAATCTTCATATTGAAATTTTCTAATGGTGACTTTTTCAATATTTTCTGAGACATTCCAATTTTTGAGTAAAAATGAAATGTAGTATAAATATTTGGTATGTATTATGACATTATAAAGCCCAAAATTTATGTAATAAATTATATAAAAGTAATAAATTACTGAATATATATTTACCCTTTAATATAGTTTATATTTTATGTTATTTTATTAATATTATAAATCATTAATGCATCCTCCAAATCCTATGTTATATTTAAAGGTTTTAAAATTAATTCTTTATCAACATGAGTAACTTCCACATAACCAATGATATTATTTAAATTATTTTGGTTATTATCCTTATAAAATATTAAAATCCACTCATATTTGGTAGAAACCATGGGTAAAAACCATGGGAAATTTTGTGGTTTTGATTATTTTATCATATAGAGTCCAAAACCTATGTTTTGAAATTAATTAGTATTTCCATTATATTTTGCTATAAATATATACCCAACCTCCAAATACTATTCAATAAAAACCCATTTATCATGTATTTACTCCCAATATACCAATATTAATCTCCCTATGGTGTTCTTGATTTCTTAACAAGCTTCTATAAATATTTTAGAAGCAACCTCTAAAGTAAAGGATTTCTCTCTTCTTTTCCAATCAAGAATATTCTTTGTATTTATCTTTTTGAATATAAATTTATTATGTTGCCATGAATTTAGAAATATCAATTTACTATCCAATTTATATTGTAATTATGAGATATAATTTATATTTTCTAGTTATAACCTTTAGCTAAGCCGTTACTATGTCTAAGTAAGGGTATTCTCTCCACTCCTCTTCCTTTATTTCAAATAATTTGTTTTACTAAGACTTTTTTGTTTCCAATTTTACATGTTTCAATATATTTTTAAACATCTCTTTTACTAACCTTATTATAACCAAGTAATTATATAACATCTTATATTTTAATTAGTCCCTTCCATGTACCTTTATGTACACCAGTTATATTGCTGAAATTATCCCGTGATTTTCCATGCCAAACTTTTGTGTTGTGAATAACCATCCCCATTTCCACTCAAGGGTATTAACCTATATGGAATAATCCTTCATTTATTTGGGACTAATATGAATTTAACATATACTAGTTATTTTTGGGATTAAATTTGTATAAATACGTTCTTATGTTGTACGATATATGGGGTGCACAAATGCATGTACAATATATGAATGTGATAGGTGGGTCTGGAATTATATATACCTTGAATGTATTGAGTAATGTTTTTATCTCATGATATTACATTTATGGTGCATTAAAGGTTATCATAATTACACTATGTTATGATATCTCAACATTTATCATTGAATTATACTTATGATTTCATGTTATAGGTTATTTCTACATTCCTATGTTACTTTGATGTTATCATATTATATTATACTTTGATGTTGAAGTTTATGATTCTCACACCTTTATGACACCTTAATATTCCTATTGACTCAAATATATTAATTTAATCATATTATGCATTGATTATTCCTTTATTTTGCTTTATAACTCAACCATTTCTTATGTACATTCCAAAATTATCATGTGGCGTGTTAAAATATCAATGGAATATAAGGGAATGTTTTAAAGTTTTTAAATAATGTTTTTGTGTATTTATTTCAAGTTATTGTTCTATGTATGTAACAACCCAAACACACCATGAATCATGGTCTTATGATATTGTATTATGTGTTTCCCTACGTAATAAATCATTAAATAATCTTTATAAAAGATATGGGTTTTCATGGTTTGTATCAGATAAAGGCCTATTTATTTTTGGGGATTATGAGTAGAAATATTTACTGAATTCATTGGGGATAATAATAAACAAAATAAAAAAACTCCTAAATCATGGTAAAGTATAAATTAAGTGTATTTTAATAAAAAAACCCATGTTTGGATTCTATAAGTGGATTTGGATCTAGCATAGTTGTACATAGGGTTAATAATGCCGAGAAAAACACATTGGAATTAACTCAATCATAACCCTGTGTAGGACAAAGAGGCCATGTTGGACATTTGGTTTGAAACTCCTAGAGGATATTATTTGGTAAATTAACATTCTCTTTACAAACCATTATGAAGGAAACAAAAATGACTATAAAATTTTATGTTAGAAAATAGAAAATGGATAAATTATATTGGAACCTAGAAATTAATACGTTAAGGATTGTATATTATTTATGGGTTATACCTTAAATGTTCATAGTTTCCATTTATATGTTTAATAGATTGAAAACTTTCATCCCTAAGTCCATTTTTGAAGCATTCAATGATTTGAACTTGAATCAAATAGTGAAATGTTGGATTATCATCCATTCATAAACTTAAAATGTCCTATATTGTTATGGTTCTATTCATTATTTCATATCATTCATGTTTAATAGAACTATTGAAACACTAGATCAAAACATGGAAGTGGAGATATATGTGAAAATTAAAAATGGAAAAATTGTTTAATCTTAAGTATATTACTTCCACCCTATCCATATTTGTGGGATGAACTTCCCATAAAACCTTCGAATACTCCCTTTAGTGTAATTTGATGATATTTTAGGCATGGATAGGATTTTATTATATAGATAAAGCATAAATTTCTCAGATAATGAAATCAACCTCCATATCTCAAATCACCCTCTGATTCTATATAAGTTAAAGGAGGAGGATAAATCTCCATTGGAATAATTATCTAAAGCCTGACTATTATTTTCTTATGAATAAGAATATATAGCTCAGATGATTAAGAATAAAGAAATTATCATGCTTGATAACATACCCATTTTAAAGAAATACATTGATATGTTTCCCTAATAATTTCTTGTCCTTCCTACTAACCGAGAGGTTTAATTATCAATTGAACTCATACCTATATATCTTTCAATATCCAAGAATCTATACAGAATGGAAACTATTGATATTGAGGAGATAAAGAAAAAAATAAAAGAAAATAATTATAAAGTGTTTATACACCCAATTTATTCATTTTTTGGTTAACAAATACTTTTAATCAAGAAGAAATATAAACTAATGCAGTTCTACATTGATTATCATGAGCTTATAAAGATCTTGATAAAGAAAAAATATCCTCTACCATGGATTGATGACTTGTTTAATCAGCTACATGGATCCCTATATTTCTACAAGGTGAATCTATAGTTAGGATATAATCAAGTAATAGTGAAGAAGGATGATATCCCTAAGACTAATTTTTATATAAGGTACATGCACTATGAGTTTATAGTGATTCTATTTGAATGCACTAATTATCTAACTATCTTTATGGGATTAATGAATAGATTATTTATTTATTAACTTGATAAATTTGTGGCAGTATTTATTGATGATATTTTTATATTCTCCAAATGAATGTAGGAACATGAGGAGTATTTGAATGTTTTACTGAAGACCTTTAAAATATAAAATTTATATGATAAGTACAGTAAATGAATTTTTTTGATAGAGAAATTAATATTTTTAGGACATGTTATCACCAGTAAAGGGATATATATAGATACTTAGAAAAAAGAGGCAACTAAATAATGGATCAGACTAATATCTGTGATGGAGATATATGGTTTCTTTGTATTAACTGGGTTCTATCATTGATTTGTGAGAAAATTCTCATGGTTCCCATTCCCAGTAAGAAAGTTAACTTGGAAGGAAATGAATTTTTTCTAGACTGATGAATGGATGGAGATAATTAAAGAGTTAAATAAGAGGCTAGACACTACACCAATGCTAACATTACCCACCAGTGGGAGGGTTTGTAATCTAAAGTGGTGTGTCCCAAAAGGACTTGGGTTTCATAATCTTGAAATATGAGAAAGTGATAGCCTATTCCTCCCACCAATTAAATATTCATGAGAATAACTACCCAAACTATGATCTATAATTAGATACAGTGATCTTCACATTAAATATTTGGTGATATTATCTCTATGGGGGAAAGTATGATATATATAAATATATATGAATCATAAAATCCTGAAGTATATATTCACAAAAAATGAGCTCAATATGTGTCAATAAATTTGGTTATACTTGATCAAGAATTATGATTATTCAATCCATTAATATCCCCAGAAAGAAAAATTTGAAGATTCTCTAAGTAAAAAGGATCCTAAAAACTTATCCCAAATGTGGATTGAAAGTGATCCAATATTCATGGATGTGAAAAGAATGAACATGGAAATAATAAAATAATATTTATCCAACCTTACTGAAATAACTACTCAACTACCCATTATTGATAGGATCACGGACTTCCTAAAAATAATGGGTATCTACAAATAAAGGTAGAAATTATTCTAGATTTTAACTTTTATAAAGATGGAGGTATAAGGTTATGAACCCATATATGTTTCCTATCAAAACTATAACAAAAGTGGAAACTTATGGATTATTTGATGAACATATTTCCCCAATTTATCTAGAAATAAATAAGATTCATAGAGATCTAAGGAGATACTTCTAGTTAGCTAACATGAAGAGGGAGATATCAGAATTTGTTTCTTGATGCACTGTAAGCCAATAAGTCAAGGATGAATAACATAATTTTAAGGTTATGATTATAACGACCCATACTTTACATACATTGTTAATTCTTCAAAATTGAAGCACACTTATTACAACATATGACAAAACCACAAAGGACCGTATAGGTATAGTGTCTTTAGAAACTGGGAAACATAAACAACTGGTTCATAAATCTTCTACAGTGTCTCCCATTTATTTCATCATATCTAGGGTCCCTTTTAGGATATTCTACTTAATATACATCTTCCTGACCTGGGGAAAAGAAAACATAAAAGGGTGAGCTCAAATGCTCAGCAGGGGAAAATAAAGGAAATAAAAATCATATCATATCTTTTTGAAAATCATAACCTGCAAAGAGATCATAATATATTAACATGGAACAAATCATAGAATTGAAAATGAGATCCCCATAATCATAACATGAAACTTGAAACTTTGTGGCATGCACACATAATCATGGCAAATCATTTCTTGTTAGTCATGACTCATTGCCAAGACTATCTTAGTGGACAAAGTCCCTTTCTGAACCGAGTCACCCTCGTTCCAGTCCTGTTTCACTGAACCGGTATAACCTACCGTTCCAGCCATGTCTATCTCATGAGATATAAAATCTTTACCCAATGCATTGGAGGGAGATATAGGTCCCACCCATCTTATAATGAATCCTTTCTTATGTGTGCCACATAATCATAAGTCATACATCATCGCATAACACATGTAACAAAAATGGGATTCTTGAAACATCATGACATCATAAAACAAATAATATAAGGTAAATGACTTCATAAAAATAATTTCCTCAAAACATAATCAAATAAATGTAATAATAGGGATATAAACAGAACCCTATATTATCTTAGATGTAAAATAATTTTGATAAAACATTTGAACTCCATTCTTGAGGATAATATCCTTTCTACTTCAAAAACACTTTTCTTTTCTTAAAATGTCATACAATTATAAACTAAAAGAAGTTGATTAAAAATAAAATTGAAAACTTATAAATGAAGATTCTTGGAAATAATGTTTTAAAAATCCATTCTTTCCGTATAAGTTAAAAAAACATTCTTCGTACTTTTGTCGGAAAAGTCAAAAAGTACCTCGTACGAAAAACGACAAAAGATTCCTTTCATACATATTACTAAAAACTCACCGAAGGGTAAAAATGGATTTAAAAAATTTTAGGTGGAAGGAAATAATATTACATATTGATGAAACATGGATTTGGATGATAAAATACACCCCAGTAAATACTTACGAATAAACAATCTCGGATAAAAATGAGATTGTGATATTTCCCTTACCTTAGGTCCGATTTGCTTTGTACGTGTCCGAATCTCCTGTATAATGGTTTAAATAATGTTATTGACTTATTCCAGAATCATACATATCGATATGATATCATATATGGTCATATTCTTAGCTTCTTGTTAGTAATATTTCATTGTTACTTGTTACTCGGGTCTTTATTGCCTTTTGTTCTTATGCGTGTTTTGCCGAATAAATTCTTATTCTTCTTTTAAGGTTATAGATACCTTATATCCAGAATGGTATTAGTGTAACATATATCATATTTATTCATTCAATTCATTTATATAATTACTATTTAATGATGATCATGTAGAACGAGTCGCATCACATCGTGGAGACGGTATTCCGTACGTACGCACGAGTGATGATATCGTTCCTATGATCGTGGAATTGTATTTGAGTATATATATATTATTTAAGTATCAATATTACATTATAATAATCATAAATAGTTACTCATTACACCATTATACCCATTCTTGTAAGGTGATGGTGGAAAATAGATTACACCACGACGTGGAGACGGTATTCCGTACGTACACACGCGCGGTGATTTCATTTTTCCGTAGGATGGATAGAAGGTGAATTAGGGTTGTTTCATATTTATAATAACATATCAGTATGTAAGTAAGACTGATGTTATTACTTTATAATGAAACAACTAAAGAAGAAGAAGTTGAAGAAAAAAGAAATTGAAAAGATCGGTAATGGATATTACCTCTTCTTTGGAACGCCTCTTTGAATCCTCCACTTAGGGAACTAAGATTGGTCTTTGAATAAGACCAGGAACTCTAGGATTATTCTAGGGAAGTGGAGAGGAGAAAATGGCAGGTGTTGGACGAGCTTGAGTGCTCAAATTGGTGTGAGGAGGAGGGGGAGGAGGTGCCCTTTTATAAGGGAGGAGAGGGGTACCTTAGGAATATCTCAAAATATTATTTTATATTAAAGTCAAAATCAGTTTATAATGGTTCCAAAGGGTCTTATTTAGAATCTAAAGTGGGGATGGGTAGAAATCCTATCAACCAATAGTATTTAGACAAGTTTAGGGTATTATTTTAAGCTTATCAATTAGATTTAATTCTAAGTTAAATAATTTAACTTTTACCATGTCTTTTTGTTTTCTTTCACTATATGGTTAATACACTTACTATAACATGCCAAACGAACCCCAAATTGTTTATTATTAATATATATATCCTTACTAAGTCATTTGTCCGAACCTTAGATTTTTAGGAATAAAATAACAATTAATAATATAATATTTGATTTAAAAACTATTTTCTGTCAATTTTGACACTATTTGATATATGATTTTTGTGAAAGTCATAACAGAATTATATGTTCGAACCAAGTTGATTACATCAACACTAATATATCATAGTAACCTATAAAATTAGTTTAATTCATAAAAAGTCTCAAATTACATTTATTTTGGTGTTTATAACATCAATTATGTCAATATTTCATAAATAAGATAATTACTGCATCATCGTTGTTTCATAATTAAATTAAATTATTTAATGTCTAAAAATTATAAATAAAATACCATTATGTAGGAAATATTTTTAGATTTATAATGAATATTTATTGTAGAATTTATCTTATGTACAACCCCATATTAAAAATTATTTACTTATTAAACTTTGATTTTAACTATTTTAACCATTCTTTAAATAAATTAATAATAAATGTCCTAATCTAACTCAAGTGGGCCTAAATGGTCATATTTTATTAATAAGGTTGTTTTTGGTCGAATTACACTTATCCAATAGAATTAGGACATGTGTTAGGGTAATAGTAATATCATATTTACCCTTAGTTACCCTATTTACTATTAACCGCAGTAAAAAAAAGTAAAAAGTTACTATTCACCAAAAAATTATTTTTATCTCATTGAACCACATTTTACTTACTGATATCAACCGTGTCTGTCGGATTTTTGAAATTCCATTCACATAAGCGGTAAAATTAAGTTTTATGAAAAATTTAGTTTTTAACCTACCACTTAGTGGTTTCATTATTCATCAAAAATTGAAAGTTTTCAGAAAAATACCAAAATTTCACCCTAGGCTAATTTCGGTATTCCGAATCCAAAAATGAAGTCCATTTTGAAAAATAAAATTTATAAAATTTCAAAAAGTGGTTATTACTATTCATAACGGCTAGTTTTAATAATATTTTAATAGCATATCGTTGTTTAGTGAAACTCGGTATTGCATACGACCCAAGCTATCAAGGAAGGTCACGATTGCGTGTAAAGTAAGCCAAGCAAGTGTGTAGTGAAAGATTCCTTTGAACAAAATATTACCCATAAAAATATCGGGTGTTACATTCTACCCCCCTTAAAAAGAATTTCGCCCTCGAAATTCATCACTTTGTAACAAACAGATGAGAATACTTCTCCATCATCATATCCTCAAGCTCCCATGTAGCTTCTTCTAACTGGTGGTTCCTCCATAAAACTTTCACCAATCGAGTGGTCTTGTTTCGTAGGACTTTTTCGCTACGATCTAGAATCTCTATCGGCTGTTCTTCATAAGAAAGATCTTGCTCCAGCGGTACAACTTCTGAGTTGAGTACATGTGAAGGATTAGGTATGTACTTTCTCAGGAGAGATACATGGAATACATCGTGAACTTGAGAGAGATTCGGTGGAAGCGCCAATCGGTAAGCTACCTTTCCGACACGATCCAGTATTTCGAAAGGACCGATATATCTAGGGCTCAACTTCCCCTTCTTTCCAAATCTCATAACCCTCTTCCAGGGAGATATTCGTAAGAACACTTTATCACCCACTTCAAACTCTAGGTCTTTTCTTCAGTTGTCGGCATAACTTTTCTGTCGACTCTGAGCTGCTCTTATGTGTTGTTGAATAGATCTGACCTTTTCTGCCATTTCATCAACGAGATTAGGTCCTAATAGCTTTCTTTCCCCAACTTCATCCCAGCAAGTTGGAGTCCTGTATTTCTTTCCATAGAGAGCTTCATAAGGAGCCATCTGAATACTGGAGTGAAAGCTATTATTATAAGAAAATTCCACCAAAGGTAGGTGTTGATCCCAACCTCCTTTGAAATCCATAGAGCAAGCTCTCAACATATCTTCTAGGGTTTGAATTGTTCTCTCAGACTGACCGTCTGTCTGGGGATGATAAGCAGTGCTGAAACTCAACTCTGTATCCAGAGTATGCTGAAGACTTCGCCAGAACATCGAGGTAAATCTCGGATCCCGATCAGATATAATAGAAAGTGGTACTCCATGCAATCTAACCACTTCCTTTACATATATCTTGGAAAGCTGATATAGAGATAAATCCTCTCTAATATCAATGAAGTGTGCAGACTTTGTAAGACGATCAACTATGACCCAAATAGCATTATTGCCTTTGGATGTTTTAGGAAGTCCTGTGACAAAGTCCATAGTGATGTTTTCCCATTTCCATTCGGGTATGGGTAATGGTTGTAACATCCCATTAGACTTCTGTCTCTCAGCTTTAACTTGTTGACAAAACAAGCATCGAGAGACATATTTAGCAACATCTCTTTTCATTCCATCCCACCATAAGTACTCTTTCAGGTCCCTATACATCTTCGTGCTTCCAGGATGAATAGAGAATGATGAACTATGAGCCTCATCTAGCAGCTCCTTCTTTAATTCGGGGATGGGAGGAACACAAACCCGATTCCTGAACTTTATTATCCCATCACAATCAAGGTTAAATTCAGGAACATTTTTCACCTTCTTTTGTAACTCAACATCTTGTTTCTGTGCCTCTTTAATCTTCACATGTATAGATGGTTGAACATTCATTTGAGAAAGATAAGATTTTTCCTCTTCCATTATAATTCCAAGATCCATCGTTTGTAAATCCATAAATATTGGATCTTTTGTGATCCTCATCATGGATAAACTAGCATGGTCTTGTCGAATTAATGCATCTTCCACCTTGTTTGCTTTCCCAGGGTGGTAATGGATTGAGAAGTCGTAATCCTTAATCAGCTCCAACCATCTTCTTTTACGCATATTCAACTCCTTTTGTGTGAAAATATACTTTAAACTTTTATGATCAGTATAAATATCACACCTTTCACCATAAAGGTCATGCCTCCAAATCTTTAATGCAAAGATTACCGCAGCCAACTCCAAATCATGTGTTGGGTAATTTTGCTCATGGATTTTCAACTGTCTTGAGGCATAAGCTATCACCATATCATTTTGCATAAGAACACACCCCAATCCCTTCTTGGATGCATCACTGTAGATCACAAACCTTTCTCCACTACAAGGCAGTGTGAGCACAGGTGCACTGGATAACCTTCTTTTCAAATCCTTGAAATTCTCTTCACATTCCTCTGTCCAAACAAACTTAACTCCTTTCCGAGTCAACTTGGTGAGTGGATTAGATAATCGTGAAAAATCTTTTTCAAAACGTCGATAATATCCAGCCAAACCAAGAAAACTTCGGATCTCAGTTACTGTTGTTGGTCTTGACCATCTTTCGATAACCTCTGTTTTTGCTGGATCCACAGATATCCCCTCTTTTGAGATTATGTGACCCAAAAATTCAACTTTTTGAAGCCAAAATTCACACTTGGTAAATTTGGCATAAAGCTTCTCCTTTCTCAGGGTCTTCAATATAATTCTCAAGTGATCTTCATGATCTTCCTTGCTCTTTGAATAGACAAGAATATCGTCTATAAAGACTACCAAAAATTGATCAAGATAGTCTCTAAAGACTCTATTCATTAGATCCATGAAGATAGAAGGGGCATTAGTAAGACCAAATGGCATCACTATAAATTCATAGTGTCCATACCTTGTACGGAAAGCAGTATTTGGTATATCCTCCCTTTTGACCCTTAATTGATGATACCCTGAACGAAGATCAATCTTGGAAAAGTATTGTGCTCCGCGTAGTTGGTCAAATAAGTCATCAATGCGTGGGAGAGGATATTTGTTCTTGATAGTGATCTTGTTAAGTTCTCGATAATCAATGCAGAGTCTCATTGATCCATCTTTCTTCTTAACAAATAGAACAGGTGCTCCCCAAGGTGACGCACTAGGGCGTATGAATCCCTTATCAATATTCTCTTGGAGTTGCTTCTTCAGTTCCTGCAACTCAATTGGGGCCATTCTATAAGGTGTCTTTGAAATAGGCAAAGCACCCGGTACGAGTTCTATTGAAAACTCAACTTCACGATTTGGTGGAAGACCCGGTAATTCCTCCGTAAAGACATCATCAAACTCTCGTACGATGGGAATATTCTTAATCGTAAGTTTCTCACCAACCATTTGAGATAAATAACCTTCATTTAGTGGAATCAAGACCCATAAGATGGAAGGAATTTCCACTGGAAGGTTATATTCATCCTTGCATCGATAGACGATCGTAGATTGATCTGGAATATGAAATGTGACTTCCCTTCTTTGGCAATTGATATGAGATCCATGTAGAGAAAGCCAATCCATGCCAAGAATCACATCAAATTCAACTAAAGGAAGGATCACAAGATTTTCAGGAAGCACTTTCCCACAAACTTCGATCGGAGAAGAATTATAAACTTTTGATGCGACTGTTGTGCCATTAGGTGTTGTCACAGCTAACTCAACATCTAATTGTTGAGGTAATACGGTGATACCCTTAGAAAATTTTTCAGAAATAAAAGAGTGGGTGGATCCAGAATCAAATAAAACATTTTCTACTTTAGAGTGGATGGTAAGTGTACCTTTCACCACTTCGTTATCGTACTCCACATCGCTGATAGAAATTGCATGTGACTTTCCTTTGTCTTTAGCCTTAATATTTTATAGACGTCGAACATCATCATCAACACTTGGATTTGGGCATTGATTGGCATAATGCCCCATCTCCTTGCACTTGAAACATTGAAGTGTAGTAGGTTCATTCTGTGTATCCCTTCCTTTGTTTGCATCATTAGACATATTCTTCCCATTATCGCGGCATTCAAATGCCCGATGACCTTCCTTTCCACATTTGAAACATTTACTTGTCCCTTTAAGACAAATCCCTCCATGTTTCTTTCCACACGTTGAGCATAAGGGAAAGCTCATCTTCTTTTCAGTGTTCTCTTTAGATTTTCCTTTGAATTCCATATTCCTCTTCTTATCAAACCCATGTGACTGATGGGTTACTCCAATCTCCATCTCGACTTTGAGAGCACATCGAACGATTTCCTCGTAGCTATTGAAGTCCCTTATGGCTAACTCCCTTCGAAGACTTGGTTTTAATCCACTAAAGAATCGATCGATCTTACTCTCAGGTTGGATAATAATACCAGAAGCGTACCTTGCAAGTCTTGTAAAATTTTCTTCATAGGTACCAACAGATTCATCATCCCTTTGCTCCAGTTCAAGAAACTCTTTCTCCGTCTTTGTTCGGAGAATACGAGGGAAGTACTTATTAAAAAATAAGTTCTTGAACTCGTCCCATTCTATAGAATCAATTTCATCCCTTTGCCTCGTATTCTTAATAAGATTCCACCATTGATCAGCATCTCCTTCCAAAGGATACACTGCTAGGATGACTTTATCATGTTCAGAACATTGAAGAACTGAAAATATCTTTTCAGTAGTACTAATCCATTGTTCAGCAACTAATGGATCAGTAGAACCACTGAAAGAAGGTGGACGCTGCCTCATGAAGGATTCAACAGAATGTTGCTCCTTCCTTTGCTCGTTTGGAAGTCCTGCATGATTCATAGCTTGAGAAAGTTGTGTGAGCATAGCTACAAGATTTTGCATTCCAGCTCCCATATCGTTTGGTTGCTCCAGGGGACAATCATCGTGTTTCCCATCGCATTCCGCATTAACACGGTTCCTTTGGGTTCCAGCCATTGACTAAAACCAATAAGAATAGTGTGAGAAACACTAATTATAATAGGAAAACCACATAATCAAGGATAAAATTTCAAACTTAATGTCTTATCCTAGGGTATTCATGGCCATTTCTAAAACACTAAGATTGTGTTCTATGCTTAGACTTATCCTTAGGGTTCTTACTAAGGCTTCCACATCCTAGTTTCCAAATGTTGACTATACCTTTCCTCTGATACCAACTATAACGACCCATACTTTACATACATTGTTAATACTTCAAAATTGAAGCACACTTACTACAACATATGACAAAACCACAAAGGACCGTATAGGTATAGTGTCTTTAGAAACTGGGAAACATAAACAACTGGTTCATAAATCTTCTACAGTGTCTCCCATTTATTTCATCATATCTAGGGTCCCTTTTAGCATATTCTACTTAATATCCATCTTCCTGACCTGGGGAAAAGAAAACATAAAAGGGTGAGCTCAAATGCTCAGCAAGGGCAAATAAAGGAAATAAAAATCATATCATATCTTTTTGAAAATCATAACCTGCAAAGAGATCATAATATCTTAACATGGAATAAATCATAGAAGTGAAAATGAGATCCCCATAATCATAACATGAAACTTGAAACTTTGTGGCATGCACACATAATCATGGAAAATCATTTCTTGTTATTCATGACTCATTGCCAAGACTATCTTAGTGGACAAAGTCCCTTTCTGAACCGAGTCACCCTCGTTCCAGTCCTGTTTCACTGAACCGGTATAACCTACCGTTCCAGCCATGTCTATCTCATGAGATATAAAATCTTTACCCAATGCATTGGAGGGAGATATAGGTCCCACCCATCTTATAATGAATCCTTTCTTATGTGTGCCACATAATCATAAGTCATACATCATCGCATAACACATGTAACAAAAATGGTATTCTTGAAACATCATGACATCATAAAACAAATCATATAAGGTAAATGACTTCATAAAAATAATTTCCTCAAAACATAATCAAATAAATGTAATAATAGGGATATAAATAGAACCCTATATTATCTTAGATGGAAAATAATTTTGATAAAACATTTGAACTCCATTCTTGAGGAAAATATCCTTTCTACTTCAAAAACACTTTTCTTTTCTTAACATGTCATACAATTATAAACAAAAAGAAGTTGATTAAAAATAAACTTGAAAACTTATAAAGGAAGATTCTTGGAAATAATGTTTTAAAAATCCATTCTTTCCATATAAGTTAAAAAAAACATTCTTCATACTTTTGTCGGAAAAGTCAAAAAGTACCTCGTACGAAAAACGACAAAAGATTCCTTTCATACATATTACTAAAAACTCACCGAAGGGTAAAAATGGATTTAAACAATTGTAGGTGGATGGAAATAATATTACATATTGATGAAACATGGATGTAGATGATAAAATACACCCCAGTAAATACTTACGAATAAACAATCTCGGATAAAAATGAGATTGTGATATTTCCCTTACCTTAGGTCCGATTTGGTTTGTACGTGTCTGAAGCTCCTGTATAATGGTTTAAATATTGTTATTGACTTATTACAGAATCATACATATTGATATGATATCATATATGGTCATATTCTTAGCTTCTTGTTAGTAATATTTCATTGTTACTTGTTACTCGGGTCTTTATTGCATTTTGTTCTTATGCGTGTTTTGCCGAATAAATTCTTATTATTCTTTTAAGGTTATAGATAACTTATATCCAAAATGGTATTAGTGTAACATATATGACATTTATTCATTCAATTCATTTATATAATTACTATGTAATGATGATCATGTAGAACGAGTCACATCACATCGTGGAGACGGTATTCCGTACGTACGCACGAGTGATGATATCGTTCCTATGATCGTGGAATTTTATTTGAGTATATATATATTATTTCAGTATCAATATTACATTATAATAATCATAAATAGTTACTCATTACACCATTATACCCATCCTTTTAAGGTGATGGTGGAAAATAGATTACACCACGACGTGGAGACGGTATTCCGTACGTACGCACGCGCGGTGATTTCATTTTTCCGTAGGATGGATAGAAGGTGAATTAGAGTTGTTTCATATTTATAATAACATATCAGTATGTAAGTAATACTTATTTTATTACTTTATAATGAAACAACTAAAGAAGAAGAAGTTGAAGAAGAAAGAAATTGAAAAGATCGGTAATGGATATTACCTCTTCTTTGGAACGCCTCTTTGAATCCTCCACTTAGGGAACTAAGATTGGTCTTTGAAGAAGACCAGGACCTCTAGGATTATTCTAGGGAAGTGGAGAGGAGAAAATGGCAGGGGTTGTCCGAGCTTGATTGCTCAAATTGGTGTGAGGAGGAGGGGGAGGAGGTGCCCTTTTATAAGGGAGGAGTGGGGCACCTTAGGAATATCTCAAAATATTATTTTATATTAAAGTCAAAATCGGTTTATAATGGTTCCAAAGGGTCTTATTTCGAAGCTAAAGTGGGGATGGGTCGAAATACTATCAACCAATAGGATTTAGACAAGTTTAGGGTATTATGTTATCCTTATCAATTAGATTTAACTCTAAGTTAAATAATTTAACTTTTACCATGTCTTTTTGTTTTCTTTCACTATATGGTTAATACACTTTCTATAACATGCCAAACGAACCCCAAATTGTTTATTATTAATATATATATCCTTATCTAAGTCATTTTTCCAAACCTTGGATTTTTAGGAATAAAATAACAATTAATAATATAATATTTGATTTAAAAACTATTTTGTGTCAATTTTGACACTATTTGATATATGATTTTTGTGAAAGTCATAACAGAATTATATGTTCTAACAAAGTTGATTAAATCAACACTAATATATCATAGTAACCTATAAAATTATTTTAATTCATAAAAAGTCTCAAATTACATTTACTTTGGTGTTTATAACATCAATTATGTCAATATTTCATAAATAAGATAATTACTGCATCATCGTTGTGTCATAATTAAATTAAATTATTTAATGTCTAAAAATTATAAATAAAACACCATTATGTAGGAAATATTTTTAGCTTTCTAATTAATATTTATTGTAGAATTTATCTTATGTATAAACCCATATTAAAAATGATTTACTTATTAAACTTTGATTTTAACTATTTTAACCCTTCTTTAAATAAATTAATAATAAATGTCCTAATCTAACTCAAGTGGGCCTAAATGGTCATATTTTATTCATAAGGTTGTTTTTGGTCGAATTACACTTATACAATAGAATTAGGACATGTGTTAGGGTAATAGTAATATCATATTTACCCTTAGTTACCCTATTTACTATTAACTGCAGTAAAAAAAATTAAAAAGTTACTATTCACCAAAAAATTATTTTTATCTCATTGAACCACATTTTACTTACTGATATCAACCGTGTCTGTCGGATTTTTGAAATTCCATTCACAGAAGCGGTAAAATTAAGTTTTATGCAAAATTCAGTTTTTAACCAACCACTTAGTGGTTTCACTATTCATCAAAAATTGAAAGTTTTCAGAAAAATACCAAAATTTCACCCTAGGCTAATTTCGGTATTCCGAATCCAAAAATGAAGTCCATTTTGAAAAATAAAATTTATAAAATTTCAAAAAGTGGTTTTTACTATTCATAACGGCTAGTTTTAATAATATTTTAATAGCATATCATTGTTTAGTGAAACTCGGTATTGCGTACGACGCAAGCTATCGAGGAAGGTCGCGATTGCGTGTAAAGTAATCCAAGCAAGTGTGTAGTGAAAGATTCCTTTGAACAAAATATTACTCATAAAAATCTCTAGTGTTACAATGATGCAACCATTTCCCATACTAGTATGGAAATGAGAAGCATAAAAATGGATTTAATTATAGGAATCCCTAGGATATCTAAAGGAAATAACACCATATGGCTAGTAGTTTACCGCCTTATAAAGTCAACACATTTCATTTCCTTCAAAGAATACTTCTCTCCCACCTAAATTTCTATGATCTATATGTGGGAGGTGGTAAGGAGTCATGGAGTACCACTCTAAATTGCATTTGAAAAAGATTTAATTCATACCTCATGGTTCTGGGGTATCCTTCAGCAAGATTTGGATACATAGATGAGTATCAGTATGACTTATCAACATCATATGGATGGTTAGTATGAGAGAACCATTCAAAATATAGAGGATATGATGATATCAAGTTAAATATATTTACAAGGATGTTTACTTATCCTAATATATTTCTCATATAAAGTTAGTTTCCAATATTAAATTCAAATTTAAAATTATGAGGATCTATATGTAAAGAGGTGTTAGAATTCAACATGCTAGGTTTTTGTTGAAGAGAAGAAGTTTATGGGACCTGATCTTATCCAAGAGATGGAATATAAGGATAAAACCATTAAATATCATATTAAGTCTACCCAAAGTGTACATATAATCTATATAGAAAATTGTCTATAATATATGGAGTTTGAGGATGGAGATAAGGTGTTCCTTTATATATCAATAGGCAATAAATTTATGAGGTTTAGGAAGAGGGGAAAGAATAGTTGTTAAACTTCTATGAGTTTTGAATTTATTTCTTGATGATATATGTGAAATTGATTTGTTTTCAACCCCATTATTGAAAACACATGTTTAAGGTGATAAAAATGATTCTTGGTACATTGGTTGATACTAAAATTTATTTTCCATGTGTTGAAAAAGTAGAGATTTTCTCTGTGGAGATGTCGAGAGACTTGGAAGGAATTTATTTAGAATGGACATACTATAGTGGGGGTCATAGAAATGCCTCTGAGGTGATCTTGAACATACCCACATTGTATGAGGTTATGTTGAACATGGAATCACTCTAGAATAAATTTATGAGGTGATCCTTAACATTTAAACACATTATTATGAATGGACACACTGTATGAAAGCTTGAAAAAACAAGGAAAAAATTTGGTTGGCCTTCAAAGTTAGACTGATCCTGAACGTGTGGGAAAAATATCAACCACATAGGTTATCTAGAAAGTACAACTAGTCTAAAGTGGTGATAGAAAGTTAGGCAAGCACGCTCAAGGGTAGGATTTAATAGTGCAAAGAAGTGGTTTGTGCCATAAGGTGGAATCATATAGGAATATATCCACAATGCAAGATGATTCGATAAAGTAAGCTGGGAGTGTATCCCCTTACTCATATCTGGTGAGTTAATTAAAGGTGTTGGATTATATTCCACATGATTTCTAATGTAATGTCAAATGTGGGAAGTATAGTTTGTGGTTTTTTGTATAGTTATATGGACCATGTAATGAAAGTGTTTCCACACTGTATTCCTATGGACCTTGACACATATATGTTTTTAGAGGAGTTCTGTTTCCCTAGAAAATTATAGGTGTCTATGTCATAGTCAGATGGATCATGAAACAGAGGGGATTCAATGCCTCTTGATATTTTGTGTCGACCACACCATATCTAAAATGAAAACATCTCAACCACTTTATGCGTAAAAGATTATACACCACATGTATCCATTATTATGTGTAGGGACTAAACGTAGAATAAGTAATGAATTTAGTTATCTTAGTGTTACAAGTGACCACACCATAATTAATTGTCTACACTACATCCAGTTCAATTTAAGAACCTATCTAAGGAGATCATGCCTGAAATCGTATGGGTGCTATAAAGTAGTTAATGGGAGAGTCTTTTGGATTCGGTGAAACAAAGATGTGAAAATTATAGTATTTAAAACCAGTCTATATTAAATAATGTTTAATTGATGGATAAATTGTATTGGAGAAGACTACACTATAGTGAAGTCTAAATAGTTGAAGGAAAAACCATGGAAGATAAGACCATGCTATAAAAGTTTCAAAATGGGAGGTTCCACACCGCATTCCTTCTTAGCACATCATGGCTTGGTTTTCTATGTTCTAATATCATTTATTTCTCAATAGTTATTTGGTATAGTCTTAAAGAAATAATGGAGGAATTATGAGAATTTTACAAAGTCATAAATGATCTCTCCAAGTGTCCAATTAAGTGGAAAAAAACCTTCCTATATCAAGAAAGGGAGATCAACTGAAATAGAGAGGATAATATCAGTTCTCAACCTAAATATATATAAAATATAGAGATAAAGATCAAAATAGATATGATATTAAAGAGATGACTTTAAATGGATGAAGAAGGTGTTGTTCCATATAATAGGATAGAAATTTGAAATAATTAAAGATATATCCAAATGAGTTTTTATTTTCCATGACAAGAACAAAGTGGTGTTTTTATTGGCATTTTGGAAAATAGAGTAGGTGTTTAATCAAGGTGTTTTCATAGATTATAAAGAAAAAAAAAGAACTTCAACAAATAATCCACCAACATTTGAATATGCATTCAATATTACTGATGAAGGGACCTAAATTTTCATAATCTATGTGTTAATCCTTTACAGAGAACTAAGAGAAGAATAAGGAAGAAAGTGATTCTATAGATTTCCAAACATTTTATACATAAAAACTAAATATTTTTTATATAAATATTTAATACATAACATTAATATCCATTCCAAAACCCTAAAGGTTTAGTTTATTTGGATACTAGATACATAAAAATATTCTTCATGATAGATCTATAACATCTCCCACATAGATATTCCTACATACTTGTCTTCTTTGGAATACCCTACTTAAAACATTTCTTCGTATCCATAAGAAAATAAACATAAATAAGGGTGATATCAGATGCTTAGTAAGGGAAAATGGAGATATATCAATGGTCACTTAATCATAACATGAGAATAAGGGTACGCGAACATGAGCTTAATATTTGAAAATCATAAACAATATATTGTAGATTGTAATCAAGTGTTATGGTATAAATATTGGTAGTTCATAAGACATGTATCATAAAGGAATCAATGAACACGGGCCATGGATTCATAAACTTTTCATAATAAATATATTTATAGCATAAACATAGTCTTATAAATTTTTGTACATGTATAAATAGAAACAAGTTCTCTCATTAAGTTTAGGACATGAAAAAAGGCCCTTATACAAACTTATGAACATGAGATATGGTCCATGAATAAACTTTGTAACATGAAATACAGGTCTATACATAAACTTATGGACATAAAAATCAGGTCCAAACATAATCTTATAGACATGAAATCTAAGTCATTTCATAAACATGTATACATGAAAGTTAGGTGCATGCATAAAATTGTGAACATGAAATGAGGTTCACACATAACATATTTGAATAATTAATTATCCATCCTTACCCAGTGCATTGAATATATTTATTGGATCCAACCATCATATAATCATAATTCATTCATATAAATGCCATAAGAACATAACTCATAATAGTATAACATAAACCATGGACAATAAATGAATTTTGTAAACATGTCATCATCATAGTCATAAAATACCCAAATAAAAAATAGGGATGGTAAAATTGGATCTTATCCCCTCTAAAACATAAGTAACATCGAAGGATGTTATCATAGTTGAAATAATCCTTTAAAGTATTATTGAAATATTTATTGAGGAAAATGTCATATTCACTTTGAAATAAAATTTTAGAACATAAAAATTAACCAAATATTAAGGAAAACATTTTCTTTTAAAATAACCATAGAAACATGTAATGGAAGCTTAAAATAATTTATTATTCATGATAGTGTGAAATTTCATTCATGCCGTATATGTTAAAATAAAACATTCATTTCATACAATTTTAGAAAAAGTAAAAAAGTACCTCATTTGGAAAAGGAAAAGAAGATTAATTTTAAACCATTTTTGTAAAAAAAGTCAAAAAATGGTAAAAATTAATTCAAAAGATCACAGTACAAAAGAAAAAACATTTTTCAAAACATTTTTAGAAAACACGGATATAGAAGAAAAGGGTTGTTTGACTGAAGTGAGAAATAAAATTGACTTTCATTAAAAAATATTTATGGCCTCTTGAGTACTTAAGGTGAGGAAAAATGAAATGAAAACAGGTATTTTCAAGAAATAAATAGAGGATAAAAAAAGAAAAGTGTTTATTTATAGGTAGACTATAAAATTTATTCATTGTAAACTTAATCATAAACAATCACTACTACAAAACGTGTCTTTAACAGTGTCAGAATTTATTATTGCTAAAAAAATGCACTGAGAAAGTCTATATTTCTCAACGCTAAAATAAGCACTGATAAAGTGGTACATTTATCAATGCTAAATAAAATTTACCTCTATCAGCTCTTTATTTTAGAACCTATAAAGGTTACCCTTTATCAGCGG
This sequence comes from Viscum album, assembly GCA_963277665.1. Taxonomy (NCBI): domain Eukaryota; kingdom Viridiplantae; phylum Streptophyta; class Magnoliopsida; order Santalales; family Viscaceae; genus Viscum; species Viscum album. The sequence continues at coordinate 684,601,625 of OY728119.1, read as the reverse complement.
TTTATTTTCCGTGCTAATAAAAAGTGGCCTTTATGAGCGCTAAAAATAAAGTGCTAATAAATGGAAACACTGATAAAGGTCCACAATAAAATGAAATAATTAAAAAAATAGAATTATTTTTTTCAACAATTTTATTAAATAAATAATAATTATAAAAAATGAATAAATTGAATTTAAATATATATAAATTTTATAAATTAATAAATAGTATATATTAAATATATAGATATGTAAAATGAATAAAATGAAATAATTAAACAAATAAAAATTTAAAATGATTAAATTAAGAAAGATATCATACATTTTATTAATTAAATAATTATTGATAAAAATGAATATATTTAATATACATATATATAGATTATAAATATTTTTAAATAATATATATTAAATGTAGATATATAAATAAATATATAATTAAAAAAAAAATTAAAAATGAACAAATTACAAAATTATTTAAAAATTTATTGATGAAAAAATTGTTAATAAAAAAGAATAAGTATAATATATATATATATATTATAAATAATATTAAATAATATATATTAAATATAAATATATATAAAATGAATAAAATTTTTATTAAAAACATATTAATGTGATACTCATTTTTAATGTTGTTTTATTTTTCAATTTAACATATATCAAATGTTGTGTGTTAAATTTATTTTACAGACACACACAGATATATATATATATATATGTAATTAATACAATTTTATATTAAAAACAAACACAATATATTTACGCAATATATAGAAACACGTACACCTGATATTTATGTAATTTATTCAAATTTTAGTACATTTTAGAATTTCATTATAACATGATACATTTAATATATTATGTTTTTAATCAGTCAAATTTTTTAATTTTATTATAATCAGGGCATTCATTTTTAATATTTTTTATACTTTATTTTATTTTTAAATTTGATCATTTTATATTATCTATATATATATTTAATATGTTTTAATTATTTTCAATATATATTAATCTTACTTCAATATATATATATTTTCAATTTTTTTAATAATTTATATTTAATTAACAAAATATATCCATTTTTTCAATATTTTTAAAGTGTACTCATTTTGAATTATTTAATTTCACTCATTTTGAAATAAATTTATTTAAGATTATATATCAACTAATAATGTTAAAAATATATTTTTGAATAAATATATTTATATTTGTATATTAACTATATTTTTAAATTTATATATTTATAATTATTATTTTTTAATTAAGTATTTATATAATTATAAAAGAATAATTTTATATATTTAATAATTCTAAAACAATAATAAGTATATTTAAATATATCCTTTATTAGTGCTAAAAATGGGCTGATAAGGATCGATCATTATTAGTGCTAAAAAAGCGTGGTTAAAAAGAATCTATATTAGCGCAAAAATATTAGCACTGATAAAGTTTTTTTATCAGTGTTTTTTGGAACTAATAAAAATCCCTTTTACCATATCTTATCAATTTAATGATGATAATAGGTATATATATTAGTGCTTTTCTGATAGCACTGTTAAAAGTGTTCTTGATATATTTAAAATAAGCCTAACTGATACTCAGTCAATTGCAATTATCAAGCTCTCATGGAACTTCTCTACTGTCAGTGTGACTCCTCTACAATCCCTCAGGTTAATCTAGGATATAATCCAATGTATGTTATTTTCTATTTTTCCACTATCGTTGTTTTATCTTTTGGGTTTTTCATTTTCTTTTTTGTGTTTTGTGTTGTTCTTAACCATGACAAACCCTATATCTCATCTCCTCACCACTACCGGTGTGACTCCTCTACGTTACCTCAAACAAATTAAGGCTAGAATATAATTTATTTTATTTTATACTTTTCCTTTATAGTTGTTTGATCTTTTTTGTTCCACATTTTGTGTTTTTCATTTTGTTCTATTCTAAACCATGATGAGCCCTACATCTCTTCTCCTCGCCACTGCTGGCATGACTCCTCTAGGTTCATGTAAGGATCATAAAGATATACCATGATTTTAGTCACCAGTTTTGGTGGTTTGTAATGATGAAATTAATCATATTATTCCATGATAAATGGTTTTCCTATAATCTTGTAAAGGAAAAATACAAAAAACCAATAAGCACCCTTTTTATACTTTCTTTTCTTATTAAGAAATGTGATGAAATAATGATGAATTTCTTGACCGTTTTTTCAAGATCAACTAAATAGAAAGTTATAACATGGGTTATAGTGGATCACCTAACTAAGATAAACAACTTATTACATATTTAAGAGGCTTTCTCAGTTGATTAATTTTATTAATTTTATGTTAAGGAGATAATAATTCCTCCAGGTGTCCCATCATGTTCTGTATCTTATTGGGATATGATGTTTTTCTCTTGGTTATAGATAGGAAATTAATTTTCAATGTGGTTATGGGTGAAATTTTATACTTTCACTATTCTACAGACTAATGTTCATTCTAATTAGACTATCTTTATATTGGAGGATATTCTTTTAGTCTTAATTCTTGACTTCTGTGGCTCCTAGAAGGATGAAGTTTCCTTGGTGGAATTCTATTATAAAAATAGTTATCAATCCCTTATCCAGATGGACCCATATGAAGAATCATATTAAATACATTTTCACTCTCCTTTATGTTTGATAATTATATATGAATCTCTAATGTATGTACCTAGTCTTTGCTTTGGCCCTACGGGCTATGTAATGGGCTACAAGCCTACTGGGCCTTCGGGATATGTAATGGGTCTCCCTCTACCCATATAAAAGAGGTCTTTTATTTTCTTTAATAAAAAAATGAGGATTTGGCCCCAACCTTTAAAAAAAACGTAGTCTTTTCTAAGAAATAATAGACCGAGTGATGTTAATTCAATTTTTTTTGAAACTACTCCAAGTCAACCAATGTATTACAATAACCATTAGAGTTTACCCTTATAATTTAATGTTAAATATCACATGTTTATTTATGTTTCCTTGAGATTTTTTCACTAATAGATTATACAGGATATGAAATTAACCTTTAAATATATCAAACCTTTTAAAATTATTGTAAAATTATAAGAAATTTATTAATAGCTATCCTTACACATATGAAAACCCAATGGTTTAATCTCTTCCCTCAAGAATTTGGTTGAATCTTATTGAGTAATAAATTCTTGAGGACGTGGATGTAGGTTTTGATCATAGTGGAAGCATAGAATGGGCATATACTCAACTGTGAAAATTTCCATAATCGATGATTAATCTGAGATAAATACAAAGATGAACACCAGTATCCATAAAATAGAATCATAGATAAAATACAAAGGAGAAAACATTGAAATGGGAAGAGAAGATTGACATATATTTTCTAGAATTAATTGAATTAAATTATAGAATTACCTCAATGGTGATTTTTTATTCGTTGATGCATCCAACCATGGGTCTCCGGTGAGACTTCATTGAGATGTATAATCTAAGGATACAAATCCTCTAGCAGTGATCCACATGTGCTCCACATATCTCCGAACATCACCGAAGAAGTATCCGGGTTCTAGCCCATAAGATCCTTGCGCTTGTGATGTCTACCTTTGATCACCTTTGGAATCAATTCCAAAGTGTTCTCCTTGATCCGGTGGAGGAGGATATCTCTCATTCTTGAGAACATTCTTGGAGAGGTAAGAGTTCTCTAGGCTAGAGAAATTTTCTCCAAGGGTTTTGTGCACACAATTATTGGTTAGCTAGTCAAATGACCGCTTGGCTAATTTAAAGAATAATACCATAACACATAATTTAATTCATCAGGTAATAATAAATAATTAACATACGTGATGTTACTTAATTTATTATTCCATGTGAAAGCCATGTCAATAATAATAGCTATGCTATTATTTCCATGACATGTTCTTAACTTGTACATTATATGTAAATATTATTTAACCAAATAATATTAAATATTATTTCTCACCAGACCCATAACATGGTACACCAATCCTCCTCAATATTTATTGAGCCTTAAATAATGATTATTTATTTATAAAATAATTATAACTCTATTATTCTTCGATAAATAAATTTTCCATCTGAAATACATTCTATTGAATAACCAGAGACAAAATAAATGTGATTTGGCATACTTGTATAATTTTTAAACCAAAAATGGGAATAATATTTATTCAACTTATTAAATAAATAAATTATTTAACTAAGATACTAGATACACTTAATGTGTGACCCTCTTGGCCTCTTTCCTATTGCTATTAGTTGGGTTTTCCTAAAGTATAAGATTACTTTCTAGTAATGGTTCAAGGTAGGAAATAGAAATAAGTTTATGTCACAATGACATGTCACCTTATATGAACATTTACCATGTAATATAATCCCTTTTTCCCGATATCTCCAATCAAGCGGGTTGCATGCAACTACCGTCAACCCATGTGCTCAATTTCTCTTTCTTTGATTTCCTGAAATTGAACTTGCCTACATAATACCATGGCCATGTATTTAGTTAGTCTATATCATTTCTATCAAAGGTATTGAGATAACTACTTCCGTATAAGTGACAAATCCTTTCTCACATTATTCATTAATGCAATATTACTCATGATGCACCAAACATATCCTACCTCACTGAAAACACAAGTCATCAATGTTTTGGTCAATACATCTAAGTGTGTGAGTCACAATACCCATTAGTAATAATCTTAAAGTCTAAGGACCCATACACATGTCCGTAAATAGAAACTTCCAATGACACTTATGAATATGGATTTTCTACTGGAAGATCTTGTTTTCATAATATCCTCCTTGATATTACCAAGGGTACACACCATAAAAAGGTGACTCAAAATTCCATGATTACCCACCCATGATAGTCTGTATCATTTGTGTACCTTCAAATGATATCATCTGTCCATAGAAAATATATTAAATAATAGTGTCATGGCACTTCCGAGTTCTCATCACATCAGGGATCCACTATGACCTTTTAGTGAAACAAATATTATTAGGACATTATCACATACTATGTCACACATAAGAACAAGCCTGATGTGATAAATAGTTTATTAATATTCATCCAATTGATACATGTTTATTATAATGTACAAAGAATTTTGTTACTAGGGCAACAACTCCAACCGACTCCCACTTTCACTAGATCCAACTGCTAACAACCTTTAGTCCAGTAGCTCTCACATGATATTCATGCATATGATGAGATAGGCCTGTAGTCAAGGGGTACACCACATTCTCTTCTGTGGAAGATCTAATCACTACAACGTCACCCCTTTGATAGAAATCCGTCAAGAGGTGATAGTTTTGGAGTTTGTGTTTTGTCTTTTGATGTGAACTTGGATCTTTTTCAAGAGCCACCATTATAATATTATTACAATACAATGTAATGAGATATTTATTACTAGTAACCACATAAATATCCTAGAAAAAGTTCCAAAACCTGATGGTTTCCTTTTTTGCATTAGAAGCCATTGTATATTCGGACTCTACTTTAGAATCAGTGAAAAATGGATTCTTTGAACTCTTCTAGCTCACAAATCTTTCATTGAGGTAGAAAACCTATCTTTATTGCAACTTCAGATTATTATGATCTATCTGAAAACTAGTATTAACATGCCCTCTGATGACAAGCTTCTCATCTCCTCCATACACCAAGAAAATATCCTTAGTTCTTCTAAAATACTTAAGGATAGTCATGAAAGTAGTACAATGTTGTTCTCCTGGATCATCTTGATATCTGCCTACCATGATTAGTGCATAGGCAACATCATGTCTGGTATATAACACTGTATACATTATATCTCCTATATCTAAATCGTATTGAATCTTACTCATCCTATCTTTCTCATGTTGTGTCTGGCGAAAACTTTTCTTGGAAATATGTATACCATGTGGCATTATAACCAATACCCTCTTATATTATTCCATACTAAATCCAGTTGGTATCTGGTCAATGAATGTACTTTGAATTAGTCGAAGAAACCTCTAGGGTCTATCACGAATGATTTTGATCCCTATAATGTAGGCTGCTTCACCTATATCCTTCATGGAGAAGAACTTTTTAAACTAGTCATTGAATGACTACAAGACTGGTATGTTGTTTCCAATAAGTAATATGTCTTCAACATACAAAACTAGGATAACAATTGTATTCCCATTAAACTACTTGTAAACACACGGCTCACATTCATTCTTAATGAAACCAAATTTTCTTATGGATTCATCGAATCAAATGTTCCATGATCTGGACTATTTCTTTAATCCATAAATGGATATTTGAAACTTTCATACCCTTTTATCACAACATAGTTTCACAAACCATTTTGGTTGTGTCATAAACATATTCTTGAAGGTTTCTATTAAGGAATGCGGTTTTGAAATCCATCTGACAAATCTCATTGTCATGAAAATTTGATATGGAAAGTATGATTCTTATGGATTTAAACATGGAAACTGGTCAACAATTTTCATCATAGTAAATTCCTTGAAGCTATTTAAAACCTTTATCCACTAGCATTTATTTATAGGTACTAAATTGGAATTTCATGTCCATTTTGTTTTTTAATACCCATTTACACCCAATAGGATTTACATCAACTAACATATCGACCAAAACCAAGATTTGGTTCTTATACATGGAATCCTTCTTATTATTCATAGATTCTATCCATCTTGTATCTTCTGAGATCTCTAATGCTTCCTTGTAGAGGAGAGGTTCATATTTTTCCAACAATAATGAGTCACCATCCTCACTGAAAAGGAAACCATATCTCTCTGGTTCCCTTACCTCCCTTGTGATCCTACATAGTACTCTTATTTTAGGAACTAACTATTCCACGGGGACCTGTGGAACTTGTTCCTGTACCAACTCTTGTTTATATTAAGCATCATCTTCATCAAAGTCAATATTTATCCCACTATCGTTTTTGAGGATGTGCTCACTCTTAAGAAAGGCATCCTGTCTGTAAATAGTCACCTTCTTGTTTGAGGGGTTTTATAGATAGTATCCCTTTGTTTCCTTGGGATACCCTATAAGAACACACTCAGTGCACCTGGGTGCTAGTCTGTTTCATGGGAAAGCCTTAACCAATGCCTCATATCCCCAAACACGTGTATGCAAAAAATGGGTTTCTTTCCACTCTAGCTTGAAGGGAATCCCATTTTTCGCCTTAGTTTGTACTTTTTTTTAATGTGAATGTAGTAGTTTTCAATTCATATCCCCAATAAGATAATGGAAGATATGCATGACTCATCATCGACCTTACCATATCTAAAAAGGTACAGTTCCTCCTTCCATTATCACCATTCAACTGTGGTGTATAAAGTGAAGTGAGTTGAGATAGAGTCCCAGAATCTTGTAAAAGGTTGATTAACTATTGGTTAAGATATTCCCCACCCTGATCCAATCAAAGCTTATTTATCTTCATACCGAGCTTATTCTCTACTTAATTATTTAAATCCTTGAATTTCTCAAATGAATCAGACTTATACTTGATTAAGTAGACATACCGATATCAAGTCATAAGTAAAATTAATGACGTAAGAATATCCACATCTAGACTCTACTATAAATGGTCCACACACATCAGTGTGTACCAATAGTAGAAGATTTTCCCCCCTTATTCCCTATCCACAAATGGTGGTTTGGTCGTTTTCCCTTTTAAAAAAGCATGGCATCTATCAAGTGGTTTTAGCTTGGAAGAGTCTAAATAACCATCTTGATAGAGCTTTGTCAAATGATTCTTGTTTACATGAACTAGGTGGTGATTCCACAACTGGGTGTTGTATGAGTCATTTGAACTTGTTTAGTTATCAATTTATAAAACTTGGTTCTCATAATTTAATACATACATACCTTTATTTAAATGTGCAATATAATAACATATATTTTACCTAAAAAACTAACAACATTTATTTATAAACATGAAAATAAATCTATATGTATCTAAACTCAATACAAAAATTATGTTTTTGGTAACATTAGGTACATAATAACAGCAATGTAAAACCAAAATCATTCATATTGGAATTGTGTGGTGGTAATAACCAATGGAAAGAGCATCTAACCTCTCACTATTGGTAGCTCACAAATCCATATCTCCTCTGGAAATTTTCTAGAATCTTTGTGGTTCTTATATTTGAATAAAAATGTGATACCCACAAGCTATATATAATACCCAATGCATAGAAATGGAAATACTTCACTCGATGATGAAAACACCTTTGGCTTCCCCTTTTCTCTGGGTGAAATTCCTCTTCCAGTGGCCTAACTTGCCACATGCAAAGCATACTACCTCCTTTTCTTTGCCCTACCTCTGGATCTTAGTCATCTTGATTGAATAGTGTTTGGAGGATTTAGATTGTTTATAATTCTAATCCCCCTTTTCCTTTTCCTTCCTCTTCCTATTAACCATAAATATTCTTTGTTTTTTGTGCCCCATGTCTTTATCATCTTGGCGAATCCAAGTAATAAGATATGATAGACTCTTCTCATTCTTGATCATTTTATACTTCAAAATAAAAATAGAGAAGGTATTAGACAATCATGATAGTATGAGATATATATGCCAATCATCATGGAATTTAATCCCTAATATGTCTAGGTGCACAATGTATCCAATAAGCTTGACTACATGTGGTCCAAAAGGTGCAGACTCTACAAGATTATTAGTGAACAAAGTGTTGGAGATCCCATACCTCTCCTGTATCACTTTATCTTGATAGAGATCCCAAAGGTGATACATCTTGCTATAAACATCCATTTCTTCATGTTTCTTCAAGAGATCATTGGTCATGGATGATATCATGAGGCACTTAACATTCATAGTGTCATTTAGATGTTTCTTGTACATAATGAGTTCCTCATCACTCACCTCATTTCTTGGGAAACTGGTAAATGCACTTCTAGCACATAAAGTTTCCTATCATGGTGAAGGATAATCCGAATGTTCCTTTTCCACTCTTGGGAATTAGTGCGGGTGAGAAGGTTTTCCTTCTAGAGTATGGATAAAATGATATGTTTGATGTCATTTTTATTTTTGTTTCTAAAAATTTAGATGAACAGAGTTTTAGTAATTTATCTTGATAAATATTCAAAAATAAATAAAATAATATTTATTAATATCAAACTATTTTGTTGAAACCCAATTTCCTTCACCGTTGGATTCATATTATCCTGTTTCTTGGACATTCTAGTGGTAGTGTTCCATATTTCCATTCAAATTACCCCAACTAGGGTTGGTCAAGAAACTTGAAAGGTTTTAGGTAGGCATTCTAAATGTCAAAAACATTAACTCAATACTCCTTAATCTATTGGGTGGACTCCCCAATCTTGAAATCCTTAATTTCTGGATTTCCTCAACCTTTTCCTCTTTATTACACCAAATCCTGCTTGGGTAGTCAACTCTTGCTTTAAAATATGTTAAGTCAACCCAAAAGTTCAAATTATAATTCAGGATAATTTAAATAACCCCAACTAGGGTTGGTTAAGGACTTTTAACTATGGTTCGATTCTAACTGATGTAATGGAAGGCTATATCAACTTAATATTTAATTGACATATATTATCCTCTATGAATAAATTTCCACTTATTATCTTTTCACATGCTTGTTAATGTTATGTGGGATATACTTAAGTTATGAACCATGTACATATAATATTTATGCATAATTTTTTTTTATTTTAGTTCCATATTGTATGCTTGTTAGTTCATTAATTATGTGATCACTTCAAACATCAATAATGAATAACTAAAAAACTGATAGAAATAAAATAAAGGGTATGATCATGAAATTTAATATTTTTTAGTTTATCTAGTGGTTGATAAACTAACCCTGACCTAGGTGAGAAACACCTTGAACTATTTAAGGTTTGTGTTTATAGATTTTGACCTATCCACATTTGTATCTCCTTGGATTGGTTTCGACTCGGCTCCTAACTTGAACTGCCTCCACTAGCTTGGGAGCTTCATCCATTAGATATGATTTTAAGTCACATGTAGGTGAGGGGTAAAATGGGGTTTACATAAAAGAATCCATGGGCATATAGGCCTTGCATATTAATGAGGATAAGGTACGCAAATCAAAACTTTTAATTTAATAAATAAATTAAAAGGGAACCAGTCACATACAAAGGTCTGGTCTAGCTCATGATCATCTATATAAATGCAATAATTATGCATTTAATAAAACAAGAATTAAATTATTTAGTCATTCTTATTAATATAAATTATGATAAAATCGATTAATCATTATCTTTAATTAAAAAATCATTTTTATCTTAATACTTTTCTAAATTTCCTTGAGATTATCATCCATAACCTTATACATAACTTGTACCCTGGAAGAAACCTGGTGAATAGACATTCAAAACTTCCCAACATGTATTTATACTTGTATAAACATTATTCTTTATGACATGTAACATGAAAATAGAATTATAATTGGAATACAACTCATACATGATGTACATATATTTGAACATTACTTAGATATTAATTAAACACACACACACACACACAAACACACACACACAGACACATATATATATCAACCACCTATCACATGTTTTGTCCACGTTTAACACCCACATGAAGGTAAAAGTCTCAGGGGTAACATAATATAATAATAAAATTTTAAATATGCGTAATATGGAAACACTACATGGCATATAGATCCGTCTACATGGCATGTACCCTCATCACTATCCATACAAAGTACATGACTAGGGAAATGGCGTGTGAGGTGTACTTCAGAAATCTTCAGAGTACATGGCATGTCTAGTGGGCCACAAAATTTGTAGACTCTACATTACACGGTCACTAGCTGGGAAAGCCGTGTATGGGATACATGACTTGACCCTAAAACAAAGGTACTACACACCATGTCTAGTGGGTCACATGTCATGTATTCCCATTGACCATGTTCTAGTCTGTCCTAGTCAACACATGGTGTAATAATTAAGTACACTGTGTGTCATTAATTCATATGGCTTGAGTAATTGCCTAATTACTCCTAATTCATTGAACAAAAATACATGGTGTGTAGTTTCGACTACATGTAGTGTATTCTTGTGTTATCTGGATTGAACCATTAGCTCCTCATGATGAGATCCTCGACTTAATTTTAATCATAAAATTATTCATTTTTTTAGATCTACAAGAAACAATAAGGGATGAACATATCATGAAATTCAGATTACAAGAATGATTAAACATTAATTGAAAAACTAAATTACTGAAGCATAAATCATCGAAGAATTATTTAAATAATTATAAATGAAAATATGACTGCTTTGATACCCCATGTAGGTTCCACGCACAGCGGAAGCACAAGACGGGCATGTACCCAACTATGAAAATTTTTATAATCGATTATTAATCTGAGATCAATATGACAATGAACGCCAATATATATGGAATTGAGTCAAATATACAATACGAAGGATAGAACTTGGACCAAGAAGAGAGCATACACCTATTTAGTTTATAATCAATTTAATTAAATTATAGAATTACCTCCAAGGTGATTCTTTCTTCGTTGATGTGTTCGACCATGGTTCTGAGGTGAGGCTTCATTGTGATATAGAATCTAAAGATAGAAATCCTCTAACAGCAATCCATATGTGCTCTATGTATCTCCAGACATTGTCAAAGGAGTATTTGGCTAATAGAACAAAATATCCTTGCGCGCTTGTGATGTTCTCCTTTGATCGCGTTGAGAATCAATTTCAAAGAATTCTCTTTGATGCAATGGAGGAGGATCTCTCTCATTATTGAGAGCATTATTGGAGAGGGAAGAGTTATCTATGCTCAAGAAATTTTCTACAGGATGATGTACACACAATGATTGGTTATCCTGTTGAATTTCCCCTTAGCTAATTTAATGAATAATAACATAACAGAGAATTTAATTCACCAGGTAATAATAAATAATTAGCATAAGTGTCATTACTTAATTTATTATTCATGTGTAACCCCATGTCAATAACAATAGCCATGATATTATTTCCATGAAATGTTCTTAACTTGCACGTTATATTTAAATATTACTTAACCAAATAATATTTAATATTATTTCTCACCAGACCCATAACTTGGTCTGCTAATCCTCCTTAATATTTATCGAGCCTTGAAATATGAATATTTATTTATAAAATAAACATAACTACATTATTCACGGATAAATAAATTTTCTGCTCACTATATATTCTCTCGAATAACTAGTGATGAAATAAATGTGATCAGGTGTAACACCCCAAGCTTTCACGATACGATTCTCTTTCAATAATGCAATAGTTTTCATTGTACGCAAGTTCGAGATTCTAACACACCGTGACCAATAAAAGTAGTAGTTATGAATAGTAATACCCACTTTTTGAAATTATATAAATTTTATATTTCAAAATGGACTTCATTTTTGTATTCATAATATCGAAATTATCCTAAGTTGAATTTTTTGTAATTTTATGAGAACTTCCAATTTTCTATGAATAGTGAAAAATACTTAAAAACAACTTTTTTAATCAAAATAATTTATAGTGGTAAATTATAGTATTGAGTGGGTTTAAATTATAATTAGAATATATTATTACAATTTTATCCAATGGTGTTCATTAGAATTAATTTCACTTTGAAATTGGACATAAACAATTGTCAATCTTTTGATATATATTGTTTCTTAAAAACACACTATTTGTTGTGATAGCGGGAATTAATTATAAAATTAATTAATGAAAATTATATGTTTGGAATTTCATAAAATAGACATCATTTTTTAATTCTGAATATCAATTATAGCTTAGGGTGAAATTTTGGCATTGTTCTGAAAAACTTCAATTTTTGATGAATAGTGAAACCACTAAGTGGTAGTTAAAAAAACTGATTTTTCGTTTAAATGAAACATTACCACTTCTGTGATTTGATTTTCAAAAATCCAACAAACATGGTTTTCATTAGGAAGTAAAATTTAGTTCAATGGGATTAGAATATTTTTTTTGGTGAATAGTAACTTTTAAGTTTAATTAATCGCGATTAATGGTAATTAGTGTAATTTAAGGTAAAGATAATGTTATAATAATATGAAATGACATTTACACTTGTCCTACCCCTATTGTATGAGTCATGGCCGCCCAAGACAATCCATGGGTCAACTTGGGGACCCCATAGAGCCACTTTGGTAGGAAAATGACATTAAAAACTTTTTATTTAATGTTAAAATAAAAATGTCACAAACATGAGTTGTTTTACTAAAACAATTTTTAAATGGGGTTATAAAAGTCATATTTTTGACTATAAATATTCATTAGAAATCTAAACAAATTTCCTACATCATGATATTTTTTTATAATTTTTAGACATTAAATAAATTAAATTATTTATGACACCATTATGATGCAGCGATTACCTCGTTAATTAATGATTTAAATAAAATAAAAAGATAATGTAAAATCTAAGACTTACACAAGTCCAAAGACTATTGTATGAGTATATTTCGAACCCTTATCACCTTATCCTAGAACTATATAAGTGTGGGACCTTTAAAATCCGAAACTCATTATATAATAAAGTAACATTTCATTACTTTCGAAGAGTGCCCCTCCTCTCATCTTATAAAAGGCCCCCACCACTACCACCTTATTCACACCTTCAAATCCTTTTGGCTCAGACAACCTTTACCCAAATACTCTATATACTTCCCTCTCTTACTTCTATAAGCCTCACTTTGGGCATAATTATTTCCAAGGAAGCCTTTGGCTCAAATCAAAAAGAGTTACCCGATTTTAAGGTAATGTCTTCTTTTATGATCTTTTGTTTTATTTTGCTTCTCCAACCCCCTAAACTCTTTTATTCCTTTATTTCATAACAAAACCAGTATCTAAAATATAATATTATGTTTTTATGATAAGTATTTGATTTACACATACACACACCTTCTTCTAATGGTTAAAGAACATACTGTTTCTGTGGGTGGTGAAATACTGCCTCACGAAACGATGATTGTTCAATATTATTTTAACACCTCTAATGGTGGCCATTTTGATGAAACTACTTTCATATATGATATATATATGTTATGTTTATGTTTTAATTATGCTTCTGTATTTATCATTTATGGCATACCTTTATGATTTCCATTATGGGTATGCGTGATAATTTCATTTTAGGAAGTGCGGACTACCGCCCCTCAAAGTGATTTGAATCGTTAATGCCATATGTGGGACGTATAAAGTATGGAGTAAATGATATTATATATGATTTTATACTAGAATTATAATATACCTTTATATCATTGTGACTTAATTCCATTAAATACGAAATAGAAATGAAAGTAGCGTTCATACATACGTACAACTTACCGTCTCCATGAATGGTGCATTTCATTTCTTACCTTTAAATGCTATGTAATATTATAAATGAATGTATATACTGTATATATATGATGTATATGATATCTACATCATGAATATAATTATGGACATAATGGATATTTTACCACATAAACAAAGTGTAATTATAAGAAGTTTATTTTTGACTCAAGTACCTAAGATCGACAAAACAACTGTTATTAACTTAAATAATTACATAATGTTCATGACATGGTAATAAGTGATATAAAATGAATAATGAACTTGAAAAAGGTTCTTAAGCAGTTATAGATTAACTCTAGTTTATTATTCAGGAGGTTAAAGAACGGTCGAGTCAAGTCAGACACGAGGTAAGGGAACTTCTTAACCCAATTTCTATTCTTTGGGTTAATCTCCTATTTTCAAATTATGTCATGATATTATTATGTCCTATCTTGTATTTATACTCTCTTTATGTGTACATATAGTGAATACACATAATAGATCTATTTTATTTAAAAATGTTCTTTGTAAGGGACTTCGTCTCAATCTCCCTTCATTGAGGCATATTTTGTTTTATACACAAACTTACTTTTATACGGTGTATAAACCCATTCGAATTTTACGTTTATTCAAAATGAATCTTTTTATATGAAGAATTTTACTAAATGAAAAAAAAGAATGTTTTTCTTGTCGTACGTATGCGGCGACAATGACTTCTCCGCCACCGTGACCATTATTTGAGTTTCAGCTTCTCTACAAGCAATAACCTTTTTTAAATGAAAAATAAATACCAAGTTTTAAATCACTTTTATTTTGGTATTGAAAATGGTTTTGAAAATGTTTTATTATATCAATGTGTTGTATTGTGATTGAAATGTGGAAATTTTATGTTTCCTTTATGCGCGTTTTATGTGATATGATTACGTTATGGTTTATGATATGTTCAAACCTATTCATATGAGGAATGCATTGGAGTTAATAAGTGATGGGTGGAGACTGCTATAGCTCCTTGATGCATCAGTAGGTCTCATGAGACAAACTAGTGTCTTGGCATGAGGCCTTGTCAAAATCTTATTTGTAGTCCTGGCATGAGGCCTTGGCTACGTGGTTATGATAGTCTGGCATTATGCATTCCATCATTATGAAAGTGGTTATTGATATTGCATGTGATTATTCAAATAGTAGAATATCCATGTGAATAAGTAAATGACATTATTTAATTTTATTTTTTCCATATTATGCTGAAGTTAAAGTTTAAAATGGCTTTCGTTTTAGTTATACATTTCCTTAAATGTTAATGTTTATTCATGAAAGCATCCGCAATATTGTTATCCTTACTGAGCATCTGAGCTCACCCCTTTCAATGTTTTAAAATTTTCTAGGATGTAAAGAAGTATTTTATAAATGGCCTGCAGGGATAGTCAGAAGAGGATATGGGTGTGGACTACAGAGACTTTGTTATTTTAGTTTTTCACTTTATGATGTAATGTAACATTTATGAATGTATCTAGTGTTTCCAAGGCTACTAAACTAATTGGTCTTTAGAGACTTGATCTTTTGTGATCATGCTAATGTTACACAATAATGCACCGACTCTGGGTAACTGGGGTCAGGGCGTTATAGTTGGTATCAGAGGCAGTTTAGTACTAACCATGGAAGCTAGATTTAGATAAACTTTGATTAGATCACATAGCCCGAAGATAGAATTTGAGGATTAGTATAGAAGAACTTCCTAGAATTTTGGTATTATAGATATTTTGTGAGTTTTCCGAGCAATACATCCCTGTCTGGATACGAGAAGGTAGAGGCGGATCTGGCACAGATGTACCTAGGGCTAAAACCCGAAAACACCGCTTTGAGCTCGACTCGAACGGGAACTGGTGCGCAAAAACGGGCCTTCCTGCACTCTTGGTTACGACACTCCCGGGGGATATGCTTAGGATAATTATCATTTTCTTTACAAACCATTATGAAGGGATTATGACAACATACTTCCTCAAAGAAAACATTTCTTTTTATAATTATGGATTATATCCATAAATAGTTCAATTTAAGTTAAGTGTTTTACAAGTATGAAATTATGTATTTTAATTCATAAACTAATCTAGTTTATGCCATTGTTTAGAAATGGCGCCAAGTGGGAGGAATGGAAACTGTATCAATGAACTCACTCCATGTAGGGATTGCACTTCTGCTCAAGATAATTATTGTGGAGCTGGAGATACAACTGGTGTTGATCAACTTATTACCATACGGGGACAACTCACTCAGGTTATGAATAATAACCTTACTCGTATGGAGCACCCTGATCTGCAATATGGAGGATCAATGTTAGACCACTTCATGAGGCAACAACCGCCAACATTAAATGGGGGTACAAATCCCTTAGTAGCTGAGGAATGGATAAACTCCTTAGAGAAAATATTCCACGCCTTGGGGAGTAGCGAAAGGGAGAAGGTTGTCGTGGCAGTCTACCACCTCACTGGAGATGACGATCAATGGTGGTCGCTGATTCAAAACAAAAAGGAAGATGATGAAGTATCAAATATGGAATGGAGGGAGTTCAAAGAGCTTTTCTTATAAAAATACTTCCCTCGTGACCATCGAGAAAATATGGAAAGGCAATTTCTGAGTCTAAGACAAAAGGAGGATGAGAATGTCACAAAGTATGAGGATAACTTTACAAGGTTAGCGAGGTATGCTGTAGATTATATAAGAAACCCAAGAAGTAAGATTGATCGTTTATTTGATGGGTTAAAACTATTTCTCTGTCGAGCCTTAGTCTAAAAATCTTTCTCGTCGTACGAAGATATAGTCTCGTGTGCTATGAAGATAGAAAAGGAATTCTCTAAATCTTATGACAATAAAGTAAAGCAAGAGAAGAAGAGAATGATGGAACAAGAGACAGATAAAGGGAAAAAGAGAAAGAAGGATTTTCCATTATGCAATAATTGTGGGAAGAATCACCCTGGTACTTGCCTAAAAGGAAGGAGAGTTTGTTATAAATGTGGAGAAAAATGTCACTAGGCTCGTGATTTCAAGGGAAAGAAAGAGGCTATCAATGTTGAATGCTACAATTGTAGGGAAATGGGGAATTATGAAAATTAATGTCCTAAGAGTTAGGGAAACTTACCTCAGAAAAGTCTAAGGGATCAAGGACAATCTTATACTGTTACTACAGTTGAAGTGGAATAATTAATGTATTGGTGCTTTTGGACTCAACGATTATATTCTGGTTATAAGGATAATGTGATATATATAAGGATTGTGCTGCAATACTTTTTGTTTCATTAAGGTTTTAATATGATTAAGGTAATCATATTTTTAGTATGTGACAATAAGATAAACTTTACTTTGTTTGGGGAATCTGATGTTACAATTAATTTTGGAATTTAAGGACCTTTTAGAGAAAGTCTGGACGGAGGTATTTTGGATAACTATAAAGGTTGGAATGGATTAAGTTGAACTTTGGATAGTATTTTTTAAGGTTAAAACATTTATGAATATTATTTTTAGAATATTATAATACTATAGTTTTAGGAAAAGGACAACCTGCAGGTTGGGGGATAACCCGTCGCGTCGGACAAAGCTGCAGGAATTGAACCCACAACCATAGTACAATATGCCTTTATTACCTACCACTATCCAACATGAAGTCCCTGGTTATTACAAAATATTTTTCTTAACCTAAATGGTATGTGTTAATATTTTGAACCTTGCACGATTAGGATAAATATAATATTTTTGAGTTCTATTATCTTTTTGAGTGAAAGATGAGTTTGTGGTAGAAATTAGTTGAAGGTTGAAACTCTACTTTTCAAGCATAAATATATATATACCTATCTCTTATTCTATGAATAAATTAATTCTTAAACTTTAGTAAAGGGATATTAAAACAAAAAATGTGTTTTCTTAATACCTTATGTCTTGTTGAACTGATAATATTTTAAATCAACATAGATTGAAGGCTTTGAGGCCCTCAATTTTACACTTATTTGTGATTGATGACCTCAATCACTCCCTATAAATATTTACATTTTCCTCTAATTATATGTCTCTAATTTCCTCCAATGTTCTCCTTATCGAGATCATAATTTGGTGGTGACTTTTTAATTCCCTTTCCCTCTTATTAAGGCTAAATTTTATTAACCTTATTTTCGATGTGGGTTTTCCACAAAGGTATTTTCTATTTTCAACCTTTTATTTTCAAAGAAAAATTTCAAATTGCGAGGACGAAATTTATTGAAGGAGGGTAGAGTGTAACACCCCAAGCTTTCATGATACACGTCTCTTTCAATAATTCAATAGATTGCATTGTACGCAAGTTCGAGATTCTAACACACTGCGACCTTTCAAAGTAGTAGTTATGAATAGTAATACCAACTTTTTGAAATTATATAAATTTTATATTTCAAAATGGACTTTATTTTTGTATTCGGAATATCAAAATTATCCTAAGTTGAATTTTTTGCAATTTTTTGAGATCTTCCAATTTTCTATGAATAGTGAAAAATACTTAAAAACAGATTTTTTATTAAAAATAATTTATAGTGATAAATTATACTATTGAGTGGTTTTAAAGTATAATTAGAATATATTTTTACCATTTTATACAATGGTGTTCATTAGAATTAATTTCACTTTTAAATTGGACATAAACAATTGTCAATCTTTTGGTATATATTGTTTCTTAAAAACACGCTATTTGTTGTGACAGCGGGAATTAATTATAAAATTAATTAATGAAACTTATATGTTTGGAATTTCATAAAATTGAAATCATTTTTGAATTCTGAATATCAATTATAGCTTAGGGTGAAATTTTGGCATTGTTCTGAAAAACATCAATTTTTGATGAATAGTGAAACCACTAAATGGTAGTTAAAAAACTGATTTTTCGTTTAAATGAAACATTACCACTTCTGTGATTTGATTTTCAAAAATCCTACATACATGATTTTCATTAGGAAGTAAAATGTGGTTCAATGGGATTAAATTTTTTTTGGTGAATAGTAACTTTTAAGTTTAATTAATCGCGATTAATGGTAATTAGTGTAATTTAAGGTAAAGATAATGTTATAATAATATGAAATGACCTTTACAATTGTACTAACCCTATTGTATTAGTCATGGCCGACCAAGAAAATCCATGGGTCAACTTGGGGACCCCATGGAGCCACTTTGGTAGGAAAATGACATAAAAAACTTTTTATTTAATGTTAAAATAAAAATGTCACAAACATGAGTTGTTTTACTAAAAGAATTTTTAAATGAGGTTATACAAGTCATATTTTTGACTATAAATATTAATTGTAAAGATAAAAATATTTCCTACATAATGATATTTTTCTTATAATTTTTAGACATTAAATAAATTAAATTATTTATGATACCATGATGATGCAGCGATTACCTCATTAATTAACGATTTAAATAAAATAAAAATATAATGTAAAATATAAGACTTACACTTGTCCAAATCCTATTGGATGAGTATATTTCAAACCCTTATCACCGTACCCTCGAAATATATAAGTTTGGGACCTTTAAAATCCGAAACTCATTATATAATAAAGTAACATTTCATTACTTTCCTAGAGGGCCCCTCCTCTCCTCTTATAACAGGCTCCCACCACTACCACCTTATTCACACCTTCAAAGTCTTTTGGCTCGGCCAAACTCTTCCCAAATACTCTCTCAACGTCCCTCTCTTACTCCTAGAATCCTCAATTTGGGCATAATTCTTTCCAAGGAAGCCTTTGGATCAAATAAAAAAGAGTTACCCGATTTTAAGGTAATGTCTTCTTTTATGATCTTTTGTTTTATTTTGCTTCTCCAACCCCCAAAACTCTTTTATTCCTTTATTTTATAAAAACACCAGTATCTAAAATATACTAGGATGTTTTAATGATAAGTATTTGATTTACACTTACACACACCTTCATCTAGTGGTTAAAGAACATATTGTTTCTGTGGGTGGCGAAATAGTGCCTCATGAAACGATGATTGTTCAATAATCTTTTAACACCTCTAATGGTGACCATTTTGATGAAACTATTTTCATATATGATATATATATATATATATATATATTATGTTTATGTTTTACTTATGCTTTTGTATTTCTCATTTATGGCATACCTTTATGATTTCCATTATGGGTAAGCGCGATAATTTCATTTTAGGAAGTGCAGACTACCGCCCCCTCAAAGTGATTTGAATTGTTAATGTCATATGTGGGACGCATAAAGTATGGAGTAAATGATATTATATATGATATTATACTGGAATTATAATATACCTTTATATCATTGTGACTTCATTCCATTAAATATGAAATAGAAATGAAAGTAGCGTTCATGCGTACGTACGGCTTACCATCTCCATGAACGGTACATTTCATTTCTTACCTCTAAATGTTATGTAATATTATAAATGAATGTATATACTGTATATATATTATGAATATGATATCTAAATAATGAATATAATTATGGATAAAATGGATATTTTACCACATGAAAAAGTGTAATTATAAGAAGTTTATTTTTGACTCAAGTACCTAAGATCGACAAAATGACCTCTATTAACTTAAATAATTACATAATGTTCATGACATGGTAATAAGTGATATGAAAGGAATAATGAACTTGAAAAAGGTTCTTAAGCAGGTAGAGATTAACTCTATTTTATTATTCATGAGTTTAAATAATGGTCAAGTCAAGTCGGACACGAGGTAAGGGAACTTCTTAACCCAATTTCTATTCTTTGGGTTAATCTCCTATTTTAAAATTATCTCATGATATTATTATGTCCTATATTGTATTTATAATTTATTTATGTGTACGTATAGTGAATACACATAATAGATCTATTTTATTTAAAAATGTTCTTTGTAAGCAACTTCGTCTCAATCTCCCTTCATTGAGGCATATTTTGTTTTATACACAAACTTACTTTTATATGCTTTATAAACCCCTTTGAATTTTACGTTTATTCAAAATGAATCTTTTTTATATGAATCATTTTACTAAATGAAAAAAAGGAATGTTTTTCTTGTCGTACGCATGCGGTGACAACAACTTCTCCGCCACCATGACCATTATTTGAGTTTCGACTTCCTCTACAAGCTATAACTTTTTTTAAAATGAAAAATAAATACCAAGTTTTAAATCAATTTTATTTTGGTATTGAAAATGGTTTTCAAAATGTTTTATTATATCAATGTGTTGTATTGTGATTGAAATGTGGAAATTTTATGTTTCCTTTATACATGTTTTATGTGATACGATTACGTTATGGTTTATGATATGTTTAAACCTATTCATATGAGGAATGCTTTGGACTTAATAAGTGAAGGGTTGAGCCCGCTATAGCTCCTCGATGTATCGGCAGGTCTCATGAGACAAACTAGTGTCTTGGCACGAGGCCTTGACAAAATCTTATTTGTAGTCTTGGCACGAGGCCTTGGCTACGTGGTTATGATAGTCTGGCATTATGCATTCCATCATTATGAAAGTGGTTATTGATATTGCATGTGATTATTCAACTAGTAGAATATCCATGTGAATAAGTAAATGGCTTTATTTAATTTTATTTTTGCCATATTATACTGAAGTTCAAGTTTAAAATGGATTTTGTTTTAGTTATACATTACCTTAAATGTTAATGTTTATTTATGAAAGCTTCTGTAATATTGTTATCCTTACTGAGCATCTGAGCTCACCCCTTTCAATGTTTTAATATTTTCCAGGATGTGAAGAAGTATTTTATGAATGACCTACAGGTATAGTCAGAAGAGGATATGAGTGTGGACTATGGAGGCTTTGTTATTGTAGTTTTTCACTTTATGATGTAATGTAACATTTATGAATGTATCTAGTGTTTCCAAGGATACTAAACTAATCAGTCTTTCGAGACTTGATCTTTTGTGATCATGCCAATGTTACGCAATAATGCACCGACTCCAGGTAACTGGGGTCAGGGCGTTACATCAGGAATACTATAATAATTATTAAAACACAATTGGTAATAATATTTATTCAACTTGTTAAATAAATAAATTATTTAACTAAGATACTAGCTACACTTAGTGTGTGACCCTCTAGGCCTATTTCTTGTTGGAATTAGGTGATATTTCCTAAATTCCAAGATTACTATCTAGAAATGGAATAAAAAACCCAAGAGAAAGATGTTAATGTTGGAATGGAATTCCACCTCATGTGAATTCTTACTCTATAATATAATCCCTTTATCCTAATATCTCCAATCAAGTAGGTTGCATGCAAGTGTCATCAACCCATGTGCTCTATTTCTCATTCTTTGACTTCCCAAAATTGAACTTGCCTAGAGAACACCATGACCATGGATTTAGTTGGGCTATATCATTTCCATCAAAGGGCCCGATATATTTACTTCTGTTGAAGTGACAAATCTTTTCTCGCATTATTCATTAATGAAGTATTACTCATGAAACACCTCACATATCCTACCTCACCGCGGACATCTATCATCATAGTTTTCATCAATAAATCTAAGTGAATGAGTCATAATACCCATTAATAATAATATTAATGTCTTAGGACCAATACACATGTCCACATATAGAAACATCCAACGACACTTATGAATGTGGATTTCATACTAGTGGGTCTTTTTCTCAAAATATCCTCCTGTATATTTCCAAGGGCTCACACCAAGAGAAGGTGCCTCAAAGTTTCATGAGTCTGAACCCCTGATAGCCTGTATGATTTGTGTCCCTTCAAATGATGTCATCCGACGATGGAACATATATTCAAAAATAGTTTCTTGGAACTTCTGGGTTCTCATCTTTGCAGGGATCTGCTATGACCTTTTAGTGCAATAACTATTATTAGGACATTATCACATACTATGTCATGTAGAAGAACAATCATGATATCATAAAGAGTTTCTTAATATTCATATAATTAATATTGGTTTATCATAAATTACCAAGAATTCAGTTTCTAGGGCACCAACTCTATCAGAATCACATACCAAAGCACAATTAAAATGGTATAAAGACTTGATTAGTGTGGTATCAAGGTCATAAAATCTAATATTAAGTAGAATAATCGATTACAAGGTAAAAATACCCGCTAATCTGAATTCTAAATAAAAATGGATATTTATACACCATCCATACAGAAGGACCAACCCATAGAATCTTCCTTGAAAAGCCCCAGATGATCCTCAAAACATGCTCATCATATATAATATGATTTATCTAATGTATTTTCCAAACCACTACATACAATTACACGAAAAAACATTGGTTATACCTCCTCTAGATGAAAATTCCCAAAATGTTCAACTACTCCCAATCCAACAAACTTTACTACTAATGGTATATCGAGATCATTTAAAAAATGATACTAAATCCTGAACCCAAATTTCATTGTAATTACATTAATTTATCCTTTACCAACTAAACCATCACCCATTCTCTTACACTGATCATTGGAGCATCTCAGATTTGACTCATACTCAGATCACCCAAACCACCCTAAGCCCAATGGCAACACACAAAATCCATAGAATACAACATTTTAATCACAAAATTGGTATTTAACATAAAACCATATAAAATTGAATTGATCTGCCAACCGATATAAAAATTATATATCAACCATCCAATGAATGGACTTAGAAAAATCATGATCCTACCTACATGGGTTCATTCCTCTAAGACCCATGTTCTATTAATTACCTCACATAATTATTAGATGTGATACTCTTGATATTAACTTAGATACAACAAAACAAAATTAAACAAAAATTATTCATAACTCACTAGGAACATCATCTCTAATGCCACCAAATTTCATTCATGATGAGGGAAAAATACTCAAATAGAAAATGGTACACTCTCCAACATATAGATTTCCTCTTACCACTCCTCAAGTGAAACCAAAACAGGCTCCAACATCACATTCCTACTACTCCTCCCAAGCTTTGATCATCTATTGTGAACTCTTGAAACCATGCGTTCTTGGCCATATGTTTCATAGAACCCACTCAAGTCGATCGTATAATGGTAACTTAAACCATCTTCGATGTCACCTATCATAATAGAGACATATTTATTTCTCATAAAGGCTTCAAGAAACCTTTCTCGCTAGAATTACATAAAAAAAATCAGTCATCGACCTATACAAGGCTACAAATTGATCCCTATTTCAATGGAACCACATGAAAACAACATGTACCATCTCAATATCTTCTAAAATAAATAGGTATATGCTTCCATACAACCCGATCATACAACCCGATCCATGCTCCCATTAGTCTTAAATCCTCAACATTAGGCTCATTCCCCTAAATCAATATCCATGATCACTGTATGGAAGTAAAATATAGATAGAATAACCCTTATAACTCCTCTTTAAATTTTTTAATTTGACCCATGCCATTGTCTGTCACTTGATAATTCGACAATAAAAATAGTCTCAAAATCATAAGTATCTATCTATGTTATACCAATTTTAGATTTAACCATCTTGGATTAAAATTCAATATCTAATTAAGAACCATATCGGAAGTAACTTAGACCAGGAATCCTACCAATCATTTCCTCAAAACCCACATTAATACCAAATATATCTCAAATGATTTACATCAAAAAATCCCAGAGCACCTCATGTACCTAAGACATACCCCTGGTAGGACCTCCCATGCATTGATCTCATAGATCAAAGAATATAAATAGGATATTTATATCTAGGTCTCTCATTATACAGATCTGACACCTATTATTGATTACCCGCTATATCAAATCTTATGTAAAGCATAGTACTTGGGTCATTAATATTCCAAGTTGTATCTATACGAAACATAATACACCACCTATCCCATACATTGCATCTCATATAATTCATAACTCACTAAAAAAACACTCCCTTACCATCTCAAACATCACATTATAACTCAAATTCCCACACACTAATCCCAGGTTCTCTTTTAGATAAAAACTATCCATCGAATTCGAAGTCGTCATCCTACAATGGCACTAATCCTCACTGAGAATCCATATATGAGACTACCCCTTCGAGAATCATGATCTTAAGATAATCCTAATTAGGCCTCAATATAAAAGATCCACCCCTAAAGGATAAATATCTCATCTATCAGAGATGGAATATTCATAACAACGTCACCAAATATACTTTGTTTTAAGTACCCATAAACAGATGTTTTAGTTCAATATAATCCTACCCAAATATATATATGGGAAAATAACATATAGATTTTTGTTGAAAATTTAAATAACTGGACTTATTTTCTCATCTAGTACTAGAAACAAGACACCAAATTCATATACTGAACAATAAGGTTAATTATACATCCCTTATAAAAAGGGAATCTATAGTCATTATCAAGGGTCATCCCTTTATATATCCACATGACCAATTATCATAAGAATCCACATTATAGTCTAGTTGAGTAGAATGCTGCAAATTTATATGGGAAAACACCATAGAAGTTACTATTGACACTATGCAAAATTGGACCCTCATCATCAATAATATCAATTATTATAAATCCCTCCTATTTCATGTGAATCATATATTCCCAATATGATGCATGAACAATGACCTCTTGGATACAAGAAAAGATCCAAAACCATATAAACCATAAATCCATAATCTACGTGCATCATATAAGGTGAAATCATAAAACATTAAAATTAGTAACCAAGAAAAACATTAAAATATCTATGATAACTTGGAATTATCATTATAATGGAGTTTATGATTAACTAGTATGATGCGCATCATGTTCTCTAATACATTCCTAATTCACCTATCAATCATCACCCCAAATATTAAGACAAAACGAAACTCTGATACACTTTGTGATATCTGTCACTCAAATGATATGACACTAATTTTTTATTTTGACACCTAGGTTCACTCTAAATAATAACTGGGCTGGGTTACCACATGAACTCAGGTGCACTTCCCCATACACCAGAGGTAGCCAACTATTAATAAGGGTATTGGGTATAACCGTGGGGTGACTATACCCCCTTACCAGAGTGTTTAATAATAAAAAGTAACCAAATATCACCTATAAAAAATAAATTTCTATCAAATTATATAGAATAAATAGACTAGAATCATCAATAATAAACAATGAATGCTGGTGTACAAAATCAAACCAAATCATAGTCATTCTAGCACACAAAAATTCATCTCTCCCTGGGATGATCATATAAAAAATAAACAAATGAAAATAATTGTAAAAAATGATCCACATAAATCCTAATCCATACCTCAACTTAGTCTCTAAACTTGAACTGAGATATCATACACAATAATGAAACTCCAAGACATTGTAATTCCTAAACCTATGAATAGTGAAGGCTCATTTGGTAACCAAGTGGCATCGCCTCCCACATATGGTGTGGGTACAACTTAGTAGGCCACTACCAACCTGAACCTGTAGATAACCAATAAATGTTGGTTGTACACATGTGATATTATCATAATCATAAAATAAATAACTATATAAGAATAAATTAAATAACCATAGTCGATTATCTGGTTCTTACATGACACCAGAGATTAACCATACCTACTTTGGCCAGTACTCAAGTGTCTATGAGAACATCATGTAATCATTCTAAATAATATTATGGATATGGTAAATTTCTAGGATAAGGTACTTGGAAATATAAGACCGTCATGGTCAATAAACATATCCTAGTAGAATATCCTTGTCATCCCATGGTATAAAAATTACTTGGTGGGTAATTCTTCCATATTGGATCATCTCACATATGCCTCTCGTCGGGGTGGGGAGGGAGTACATCCCTCTAGTAACATATCACAATGTATTGATCACTTAGAGGAAGTGTGTCCCTACTAGATAATATCACAGATACATATCTATGGGTGAATTACATCCCTCATCCTTATATATTATATCACATTAGGGGGAAGTGTGTCCATTTGATCCATCACATACATCAAGCATGAAGTTTGGATCCAAGGATCACATCCAAGGAATCCCATTTATATTAATATATCTCAGTGGGTAGTTCATCCCACCCAAATCAACACATAATATGTATCTCATAACCCCTGACCATATTATTAAACCCATATCACAAGTTCAAGATTTTTTTATTAAGTGAAAACACTATCACTATAATAGAACACACCCTCTCTAGGGTCGACCTATTTTTGGGGTGCCTAATGGCCGCCGTAGGTCACATAAATCACAAACACCCTTTATCAGTTAATCAACCACAATATCATCTCTTTTTGCAACACCCATAACTTAGAGGGAAGAACATCCCTTTATATAATCATAATCACATCCCAACCTCATTGTCCTCATAAGACAAGACACTTTTGATCTATGACATCCCATAGTTCCATAACGGCATAACTGAGCTAATTGCCTTTGTCCAACACTCTCCCCTGGATGGAGGTGTCCAAGGGATACTATAATATAGACACTACATTACTTAATTCATCTAAATATTACCCTTTTAGGATTGAAATAATGAATGAAGATACTGATTGTAGTATCTGATGATGCTAAATATATAAGAGGGGGGGGGGGGGGTGAATTTTATGCTTTAAAAATTCTTTAGGAACTTTTAATGTTGGTTAGAAACCTTTCTATTGTTTAACAAGGTTAAACAAGGTAAATTCACAAAACCTCTAGTTCTACACACTTGTTTGATTTCGAAAATGTGATTTCAAGAATGTAATTATAGAAATGTGAATCCAGAAATGAAAATTAAAAAAAGTTTACAAATATAAAGATTTTAACTAAAATTTTAAAGAATATTACTAAATCAGAGTACAAGTGTAAGGAAGTATAAGAGAGTTATAATTTCCTCAACCAACAAAATGCCGTGGGAAACTTGAAACAAACAAGTGACAAGTAGTAAATCATTTAACATAATGAGAAGGTTATCCAACAACCTTGGATAAAGGTCCTTTGATTTATACTTTCAAGAAAGTATATCTTACCAACACCAGGGTAAGCCCTCGATACGAAGATCGGAGTCTGTCTTGTTATCACCGAAATCCCTCAACTTCAAGGTAGTCGGCACCTCTATCTTCCTCAGAAAGGAAGTCCTTGAGCTTTAAGGTAGTTGGATCCTCCATCTTCCTATCCTCGTAACTCCTTGAATGTAATCAGCAACATTCGGAGTCACACGAAGAAAATATGAACAAGACGTTCAGTACGCACTAAGCATGAGAGTCTCTCTCTAGAAATAACTTCAACAATATGTAATCTCTAGAGTCATAGAACGACGTTGAGCTCTTTCAAATGAGATCCTATTTATAGTCATAATCTCAAATTTCAGCTCCCTCATCCAATGGTCTTACTTTTACTTTAATTTTGGAGGGTCCTATAAACGTGTCACTCAAACAATGGTTATTTAGTAACTAAATGCATGAAATCGTTTTATAACAAAAACATGTGTAAGAAAAAATATGATTGCTTAAGAAAATTAATTTTTTGTAATGTAAGAAAAAAATAAAATTTAGAGTCTAACCAAAAACACATTCAGTGTCTATAGTACATAGGTATTCTAATTCTATCTTGAGAAGAAATCGAAACCTGAATTTTATAGAATTTTGGAGTCTGAATTTCAAATAAATTTGGAGTCTTGAATTCAGTAAAATTCATAGTCTAAATTGATAAGAGTTCAGAGTCTAAAATTAAAAAAATTTGGAGTCTGAATTGATAAGAGTTCAGAGTCTAAACTTACAAAAGTTCGAAGTCTGAATTCAGAATACTTAGAGTCAAAACTCAGAAAAGTTCGGAGTCTGAATTCATAAGAGTTCGGAGTCTGAACTTACAAAAGTTCAGAGTCCGAATTCCGAAAACTCAGAGTCAAAACTCAGCAAAGTTCAAAGTCTGAATTCAGAGAACTCGGAGTCAGAACTCAGAAGAGTTTAGAGTCTGAATTTATAGAACTCAGAGTCATAACTTAGAAGAGTTCAGAGTCTGAATTTAGAGAACTCAGAGTTAGAACTCAGAAGATTTTGGAGTCTGAATTCAGAGAACTCAGATTCAGAACTCAGAAGAGTTTAGATTCTAAATTCAAAGAACATGGAGTCAAAACTCAAAAGAGTTTGAAGTCTGAATTCAGATCCTGAAAACATAATGATTTATATCTATGTATTATAAGATTCTGGGGTTTTTTGATTTGAAACCAATTTTTATGCTTAGAGACAAAATGAAAAATGAAAAACAAGGTAAGGATAAATTTTCTTGAGGAAGAAAAATTTTCCACATGAAAGTAAAACATTAGGTAAAAGAAATTTGACTTAAGATAAGGTGTTTGTTATTTTCAAAAAATGATGAAATGATAAAGTCATAGGGAAACCTTATTGACTCAACAATCTCCCCAAACATGAAGGAATTGAAAAGTCATAAGGAAACCTTATTGACTCTAGAATCTCCCCCATTTTGGAAAGCACAAATATCCTTATTGAAAAGAATATAAGGACATAGAAAATATTTTTCTAGACTTTTGAAACTAAAACTTATCTCCCTTATCACATGGGAAAAGATGAATACGACTAACTCCCCCTTAGTATTTTGAACACTAAGGATCGAATTCTAGATTTCCGGAATGAGATTTTTAATTATCTTGAATACGTAAATCTTTGTAATGAAAACCCCCCCTTAGATGAACCCCCCCTTACTTAGGGACATTTATTCTTCATTTATAATTCTTTTTTACTTTCTCCCCCATTTTTTTTTTCAAAAATAAATACACAGAATGGAAAAGTAAATACGGTACCTGAAATATTAGTACAAAACATAAAAACAAAAATGAGCAACCAAAATTTCATTAGGATTGGAAAAATTTATACAACAAAGAAAATAAAAAAAATATCAGATTGGGTTTATCATCCTTCATTCTTTTTGGACATACAATTCCTCACAATGGTTTTCAGATTTTTGAGCTCCTTGTGATCTTCTTCTGCTCGCTTAAGAATTTGATCCTGATTCTTAGCATTCTTCTCTAAGGCTTTGATTCTATCTTCGTGAGCCTTAAGAGCCTCGGACTGAGCCTTCAGAACTTCTTCCTACTTGGAAAGATTTTCTTTTATCTCAATCCAAATATCTCTTTCTCTCTTCCAGCTTTGAGCAACTGAATACAATTTCCCATTCAAATCCTTCACTTATTGACTCTGATAATTCTGTTCTAGAGTAAATTTTACTTCAAAACTGCTTGTGAGATCCTTGATATTACCATATTAAATGTCAAATGACTCTACACTATTTTGGAACTCATCACGATCTCTCAAATCTTCGACTGTCTTCTTTGAACATCTAACCATTTTCTTACAAAACATTTTGTGGGAATCATAGTTAATGATTTTTTTTTGAAATTAGCCTCAAGATTTACACACTTATCCTTCACCATGGATACTGAATCCAATTTATTGTTCAAGGTGTGTTGAAGCATCTGACACCTCGAGTTAATGCTTGGAAATATTGGAATGGTCCCACCAAGCTAATTCAACGACTAAACAATAAAATCATGTCCAAAGGTTGATGGTTCCAAATTTGAAATTTTTCTTTGTGAGGGATCTTTCTCCAACTCAGAAGGTTTCCTCTTTGAAGATCCATCAAATTTCTTCTTCTTCACAACAGCTTTACCAGGTGTATCAACAACCACTTATTTTCCCTTACCAATTCTCATAATGGCTTCCTCATTCGGAGATTTATGTTCACTGTTAGAAAACTGAATTTTTTTATCTTCATCTATCTCTTATTTCTGGGATCTTGCCTCAGCATCCTCCGGATGAATGAAGTAATAATTAGAAATTTATTCCTTATAGATATTATTCACTTATTGTTTATCTTTTTCAACTTCTCTTTTCTCAGCTTTCCTAGGTGTAGCCAACTTTGAAGATTCTACTTCTGAAGTTTGGATTGAGAGCATCTCAGACGGGCTTTCATTCTCATGAAAATCTTCTACTTGATTAATCAAATATTTGGTGCCACCACTTCTTTCTACTTATTCTTCAACTCCTTCAACAACTTCTTTTTCTTTAACAGGCTTATATTGGACTTTTTCCAGAGTGAAAAATTTCTTACCCAGAGTCTCAAGTAAAGCATTTACCAAGAAATATTCTAATACTGGAATGATATCTGATGCTTTCTTAGTGTCCCTAGGAAAAAATTGCACTATCACAGCTTCAGTAATATTCTTCTTTAACTTCTTTTCTTTAGCTTCCTTTTCAAGCTCATCAGATGTCTTCTCTTTTAAGGATTTTTCTTCAGTAGGATCCAAACCAAAATTGGCTCCCCTACTTTACTATTTTTCTTATCTTCCCTCCACTTTTATATAACCTCATCAGGATATGCTTTTGTCTTCTTAGGTTTTGGAGGTGCATATTGAGCTTCTTTAGATTTGGGGATTTTTTCTTCCTCTTCTATTTTCTTCAACTTCCCCTTCTTTCCAACCTTTTTCGATGGTTCATCCACTTCTTGTTTTTTCGGAAAAACTTCATATTTTTCTTCAGGTAGGTCAAAAAATTATCAAAAGTCTATAGAAAAACCAATGTTCATCCTATTCAGGGTATCATCACTGACTAGAATGACTTTGAAATTCCTTGGCTTCGAGTTTCAAGGAATTTTAAAAGATTTTAAGCACAAAAAAATTAACTTGGAAATAATGGCTGGATACATGATTTTCTAAGACTTCATGTTTCCATTCTTGATATTCTCAATCGTAATGAGAATATTATTAACCAGATTGATCTTCCTTTGATTTAACAAGAAATCCAATATGCACATGTCACTTTTCTTCAATGTGTATTTGTCACCTTTTCTCAGAATTATTAAACCTTGAACCCATAATTTGAGAATCTGATGATTTGTAGACAAGTGAGTGATCCTTAGAGTCTTGATATCAGAGAGTAAAAGACATTCCATAGCCTTCTCCTTAACAGATATTCCTTTAATATCTGGAAACTTATGGGAACAGAACTCATCTTCCCCTTTATATGGAATACCAACCAAACTATCTGCCTTAGTATATGAAAGAGCATAAGTCCTTCCATAGCTTTTGAATGAAAACTTCTCTCTGTCGTCTTACTTTAAGAAACTAACTAATTCGTAAAACTCAACTAGTAAATCCATATACACTAAATCTTGAGCCCATGGATTCGATACACAAACACTCTCCCATCTATTTAGCTTAATGTTCTTCACGAATATAGAATCATACTTGGGAAAGATGTTCGGATTCAGCAAACTTTCTCTATAGACCTACCACTCAGAGATGGTCTTTAAAGTAGACATATCTTTCTAAGAGGATTTTTATACAGACATTCAGAATTGATAAACCCTTGTAAATCCAGAATGAGCTTATATAGAAGGGAAAAATTTCAGCAGTGAGATCTTGAGATTCGTTGTGGGGAAAATATCAAGGGGTCCTTTATATAGGCGTTTGATGCGACAATTCATCTTCTAAACTCAATCCAATGGCTCAAAATCCTTCTGATCATATCCGATGGTTGATATGATAGCCGCAAGGAAATCTTGGATCCAATATTTTGAGGTTTTTTTAATAAAAACATTCAGATTTAAGGAAAAGAGGATCTGAAAATTTTAAAAAACAAAAGAAAATACCCGCAAGTAAAATATTATTATGAAAACTCAGGAAAAGAATCAAACCTTTCAGATTTCAAGGAAGATTATTCGTATTGAGGAAAAATTTTCTTGAAGAACTTTAGATTCCAAAAATTTCGATTATGAAAAATAAATTTGAAAACGAAAAACTTCATTACAAATATTTTGAGTACTAAAATCTTCATTACAAAAATTTTAAGTACAAAAATATTCATTACGAATATTTTAAGTATGAAAATCTTCATTACGAAAATTTTTGAGTACGAAAATCTTCATTATGAAAATTTTGAGTACAAAAATATTAATTACAAAAATTTTGAGTATGAATATCTTCATTACAAAAATTTTAAGACTACGAAAAATTTTAGACTATGAAAAAAAAAT
Source organism: Viscum album (assembly GCA_963277665.1). NCBI lineage: Eukaryota > Viridiplantae > Streptophyta > Magnoliopsida > Santalales > Viscaceae > Viscum > Viscum album. Next base: position 684,568,248 of record OY728119.1, on the reverse strand, counting down.
TCATTACGGAAAATTTAGAAAACCTTACTATGAAAATTTTCATTATGAAAGATTTGAAAAATCTGACTATGAAAATTTTCATTACGAAAGATTTGAAAGAAATCTGGATACGAAAATTTCCATTACGAAAAATTGACTGCGGAAGTTTTCATGATGAAAGATTTGAAAAATCCGACTATGAAAATTTATGGAAGATTTTGATCTGTCTAATAAGAAAATGTACCCCCCGAATAAAAAGGAGCTTATTACTTTAAGGAGATTGGTTTCAACAGAAAGTTGATAAGTAAGATTACCTTGTGGTTATCATTCCTAACTTCTGTTTAATGTATTCAAATCTATCAGAAGGAAAATAATTTTTGAAAATATCAACAAGTTGGTCTTGTGTTCCAATAAATTGAAGAATAATATCCCCTTTTTGTGTGTTATCCCTAAGAAAGTGATGCCTAATATCTATGTGTTTTGTACGAGAGTGATGTGCAAGGTTTTTACTAAGTGAAATGACCATAGTATTATCACACATAATTTGTGTTTTGGTAAAACTCATACCATAGTCTGTGAGTGTGTGTTACATCCACACCACTTGAGCACAACAACTTACAACTACTACATGTTCATCTTCAGCAGTGGAAAGTGATACTGAGTGTTTCTTATTTCATGTCCAAGAAACTAATTAATCTCCTAAGAAATGACAAGTTCTAAATTTAATTTTTCTATCCATTCTACATCCACCAAATTCTCCATCCAAAAAAATATTTAAAATTAAATCAATTCTAGAAGTATAAAAGAGTTTTAAATCCATGGATCCCTTTAAGTAGCAAAAAATGATTTTCACTGACTTTAAATTTGATTCCTTAGGATTAGATTGATATCTTGAACATAAGCATACTAAAAACATTATGTCTGGATGACTAGTCGTCCAGTAAATTAAACTTCCTATCATACCTCTAAAATATTTTTGATCTACTAGTTTCCCAGCTTCATGAAGATCAAGTGTGTTTGAGGTACCAGTGGGAGTACTAATACTCTTAGTGTTGTCATATACATTCTTTTTAAGAATATCTTTCATATAATTATATTGGGATATATAGATTCCATCTGGTTTTTGAGAAATTTGAAAACCAAGGAAAAATGTTAACTCACCCATCATACTCATTTAAAACTCATATTTCATTAGATCCACAATGGAATCTGTTAAAGATTGCTGAGTTGAACCAAATATAATATCATCAACTTAAATTTGAACAATCAAGACATGTTACTTATTTTTATTTATAAAAAGGGTTGGATCTGCATTTCCCTTAACACAATTTTTTTGAAGCAAAAATCCTATAAGCCTATCATAACAAGATAGAGGGGCTTTCTTAAATCCATACAAAGCTTTGGTAAGTTTATAAACATGTTTAGGATGTTTTGTATCTTCAAAACTAGGAGCCTGTTCAAAAAAAACTTTCTCTTATAAAGAACCATTAAGGAAAGAACATTTCACATCCATTTGAAAAAGTTTGAAGTTGAAGAATGCTGTAAAGGAAAGTAGAATATTAATAGATTCAAGTCGAGCTACTGGAGCATAGGTTAATTCATAGTCTATTCCTTCTTGTTGATTATAGCCTTTAGAAACCAATCTAGCTTTATTTATTACCATAATTCCATTTTCATCACATTTATTTCTAAAGACCCATTTTAATCTTATAATAGAAGTTTACTTAGGTATTTCAACCTAGGTCCCGACTATATTCCTTTTGAATTCATTTAGTTCATCTTGCATAGCTTTTATCTAATCATCATCACCTAAATCTTCATCAGTTCTTTTTTTTATAATTGGGAAAGAAATTATAGATGTTCTACTTCATTATTTAAGGAATGTCTAGTCCTTACGGGTTGATTTACATCACCAATGATACTATCGCTGGGGTGATTCTTTAGAAACAAATGATTTGGGTTTTTTAAAACCTGTTCATCAACATAGGGTAGGAAATATTCTACGGTAAATGCTTCAGAAACTTCTTCTTGGACATTTTCCTTATTAGAAGGTTCTTCTAACAAAGGTTGATAATCAGTTTTTAAAAAAACATCCGAATATGTAGGTTGGGGTTGTTTAAAAACAAAGGGATCAGTTTCATCAAATTTGACATATACGGTTTCTTCAACAGTACAAGTGATTTTATTAAAAACTCTATAAGCCTTAGAAGTAGGGGAGTAGCCTAAGAAATTTCCTTCATCAAATTTTGGGGTGAATTTGGGAAGATTATCTTTAGTATTAAAAATGAATAACTTTCAAACAAAAACCTTAAAGTAGGAATGTCTAGGTTTTTAACCATTCCATAACTCATAAAGAGTTTTATTAATAAAAGGTCTTAGCAAAACACGATTTATATTATAGCAAGCAGTATTTACAGCTTCAGCCTAAAAAAGTTTGGCTATCGAATATTCAATCAATATGGTTCTTGTTATCTCTGGAAGAATTATATTTCTTCTTTCAACAACACCATTTTGTTGAGGTGTTCTAGGTGCTAAGAAGTTACGAGTAATGCTTTTTCTACTCCAAAAAGTTTCAAAATCAGAATTTTGAAATTCTCCTCCATGATCACTATGAATAGTTATCAAAAGAGTGTTTTTCTCATTTTTAACTAGAGCTCTAAAATGTATGAAATAAGAAAAATATTCATATTTCTTTGCTAGAAAATAGACCCACATAAATCTAGTGTAATCATCAGTTAAAACAAATACATAATATTTTCCTCCAATGCTTCCAGTTTGTGTTGGTACAAAAAGATCCATATACACTAACTATAATGCATCATCAGTTGAGACTTCCCCAACTAATTTAAAACTTGATTTATGTTTCTTTCCAAATGGAAAAGGAAATTTTTTTTTTGAAAAATCAAATCTAAGGTCTAGTAGATCCTTAACTAGTCTTTTCTTAGACAGTTTGCATAGGTTTATAAGGTTACCGTGTCCTAACCTTCTATGAAACAACCAAGAATGATCTTCCATTTCACTAAGGAATGGTAGATCTTGGCTCCTAAGGTCTTCTAAGTCTAGTGTGTAAACAATCTCTTTCCTATTGGTAGAGAGAATAAACTCTTCCTTGAAATTGTGTACTAAGAACTTGTCATTCCTAAAATTCCCAAGGTAAACTTCATCACATAATTTACTCATGCTAATGAGGTTGTTCTTAAGACCCGTAACAAATAAAACATTTGAAATCAAAGTTTTTCTAAGAAGAACAATGTTACCTATACCAAATATTTCTCCCTTATCATTATATCCGAAAGTTAATTTTCCTCCTTTCATCTTGATAAAATTTTCAAAGTAGTTTTTGTTACCAGTCATGTGCTGGGAACATCCACTATCCATGTACCAAGTATTGATTTTTTAGTTTATTTATTTTCCTGAAAATAAGAATGTTAGACTATCAGAACCCAAGATTTATTGGTTCCAGAAGTTTTAGAAAGAAAAATGTTAGGTACCCACATTTTATTAGAAAAATAGGATTTATGAAATACTAAAGACTAAGTTTTGTTTAAGGGAAAATTTCTTCCCCAATTCCCACCACACTGACACTTAGTGTAGATGGAAGCACTTTGAGGAACAAAATAATTGTTACTAAAAATCAGTTTAGAACCAGTTTAACCAAGACCAGAACTATTCTTTAGAGGTTGGATTTGAGAATACATTTTATCAAAATTCTCCTTACCTAAGGTAATGATTTACAAACACTTCCTCAAGGAAAACATTTTGGATTTCTGTTTGATAACTATGTTCTTATCTTCCAAAACATTATCTTTAGAAGTAGGTCTAGGAAATAAAACCTTTTTCTTAGAAATTTATTTTTCTAGATCCTTAGAAAGTTTATCCTTCCCAGAATTTACTTCCTCAAAGTTTTTTGAAATACTTTCATAATCAAAACTTTTCTTATCAGGATATTTAGAAAGATCTTATACTTCTTTAGTAAGTATATAAATCCTATAACCTGGTTTATCAATATTTTTGTTGAGTTTTGAATTCTCTTCTCAAAGAGCCTAGCAAACCTAGAGACTTATTCATAGGTAGGTAAAATATTATCCTCATCAGAAGAATATTCTTTATTAGAAGAGTTATAATATTTACTATCACTATAGTTATAATTTAAGGATACATTGTTTATAGATTTATCATTGTGTACCTTAGCCATTAAGAAATGATTTTCAATAGGTAGTCTGGGTATTAGACCAAGTTTCTTCTATCCAGAAGATTCAAACTCTGATGATTCACTTGAAGATTCTCCATCAACAGAACTCCAGGTTTCATTAGCTTTCAAGTATTTCTTAGCTTTAAATTTGTAGTACTTATTTTTGTTTCACTCAGAATGCTTCTCTTTTCTTTCCTCTCTTGTAAGCATAGGAAAATCCTGTCTTATATGTCCAAATCTATTACATTCAAAACATGTGACTTCTGAATCTTTCTTATATTTCCTTTCTTTCTTATTGTATCTGGATTGAAAATTATTCTATCCAATAATCATGTTCATCCTTCGAGCAAGATTGGCTAGTTTATTTTTTGAAGATTCACTTCCACTAGATTCAGATTGAATTAAAATATTATTAGATTTAGATCTAATAACTCTCTCAGGAGTCTTGGATTTTATATGATTTGAAGTTGTAGTAAAAGCAACACTACCATTCCCATTCTTCTTTTTAACATTATCAGCACCTCTCTTCATTCGAGTCTCATGTTGAAGAAGAGTTCTAAAAAGATCATCAAGAGAAATATGAGCAACATTCCTATTTTCATCTATAGCTGTTCTCTTGGATTCCCACTCATTGGGCATGATGTCTATGATTTTATCCATAATAGATTCATCATATAATACTTTCTCACCCATATATTTTAAACTATTAACAATATTCATTATTCTATGTTGCACCTTACATATGGGTTCTCCATAAGGAAAGAAAAAACCATGATATTCAGCTATGAGCATGGCTCTTCTAGTTTCAATAACTTTGGAAATTTCAAAGTGAGTAACTTAAAGCTTCTTCCATATAAAATTATCTGCTTCACAAGATGAAATTTGGCTATATATATTTATATTCCCGGAACAAAGAAATGTATTGTGTTCCTTATAATTCAGTTGATATTCATGATTTTCTTGATCGGTGAAAGTACTAACTTCTTTGTCCGGGATTTTATATCCTCTATTAAGCATGAAAAAATTTTCTACTCCAGTATTGATAATGAATGTCTTAATGTGATCTCTCCTATATTCATAATCATTTCCATAAAAAATAGTTGGTCTAGTCGGATTTAGGTTGTCAATGGAACCAACATTGATTCCTGCCATCTTGAGGAAAATATTTCCCCACAGACTTATTAGTAATAAAAGTTTATAAACAAGGAAAATATTCCTCAGTAAGGAAAATATAGAACAATGAAAAACTTTATCAAGGAGAACTTCTATGTGAATATAAGTATTTTAGAGACCTGCTCTGATACCAATTATAGGATCGAAATAATGAGTGAATATACTGATTGTAGTATTTGATGATGCTTGATATACAAGAGGGGGGTGAATTGTATACTTTAAAAATTCTTTAAAAACATTTAAAGTTGGTTAGAAACCTTTCAATTGTTTAACAAGGTTAAATAAGGTAAATTAATAAAATCTCTAGTTCTACAAACTTGATTGATTCCAGAAATTTGGTTCCGAGAATATAATTCCAGAAATGTGAATCTGGAAATGAAACTTAATTTTTTTACAAATATAAAGATTCTACATTAAATCTTATAGAGTCTTACTAAATTAGATTACAAGTGTAAAGAAGTATAATATAGTTATAATTTAATCAACAAACAAAATGTATCGGGAAACTTGAAACAAACAAGTAACATGTAGTAAATATTTTAACCTAAAGAGAAGGGTATCCAAGAACCTTGGACAAAGGTCCCTTGATTTATAATTTCAAGAAAGTATGTCTTAACCACACCAGGGTAAGCCCTTGATACGAAGATCAGAGTCTGTCTTTCTATCCCCACAAGCCCTCAACTTCAAGGTAGTCAGTACCTCTGTCTTCCTCAGCAAGGAAGTCCTTGAGCTTTAAGGTAGTCAGCGCCTCTGTCTTCGTATCCCTAGAAGCCCTTGAATGTACTCATCAACATTCAGAGTTACACGAAGCAAATCTAAACAATTCGTTCTGTACTCACTAAGCATGAGAGTCTCTCTCTATAAATCAATTCAACATCATGTGATCTCTAGTGTCATAGAACAGTGTTGAGCTCTTTCAAATGAGCTTCTATTTATAGGCATAATCTCAATGGTCGACTCCCTCATCCAACAGTCTTATTTTTCCTTGAATTTTGGAGGTACCTGTACACAGGTCACTCAAAAAATGGTCAGTTTGTAACTGAATTCATGACATCATTTTATTACCAAAACATGTGTAAAAAAATATGATTTCTTAAGAAAATTCATTTTTCAAAATATAGGCAAAAATAAAAGTTTAGAGTTTAACCAAAAATACATTCAGTGTCTATAGTATATAGCTATTTGGATTATGTCTTCAGAAGAATTTAGTACCTGAATTATATAGAATTTGAGAGTCTAAATTTTAAATAAATCTTGAGTCTTGAATTCAGTTGAATTCAGAGTCTAAAATCTCAATAGTTCAAAGTCTAAACTTAAAAAAGTTAGGAGTCTGAATTCATAAAAGTTTGAAGTCTGAACGTACAAAATTTCAGAGTCTGAATTCAGAAAACTCCGAGTCAGAACTCTGAAAAGTTCAGAGTCTAAATTCATAAGAGTTTGGAGTCTGAACTTACAAAAATTCGGAGTCTGAATTCAGAATAATTGGTGTCAGAACTCAGAAAAGTTTCGAGTTTGAATTTAGAGAACTCAGAGTCAGAACTCAGAAGAGTTTAGAGTCTGAATTCAGAGAAGTCAGAGTCAGAACATAGAAGAGTTCAGAGTCTAAATTCAGAGAACTCAGTGTAACAGCCCAAGATTTTATGAAAAATATTCTTTTTAATTTTATTAATGTCTTGTGTTGTATGCTACACCAAAAGGAGCTTGCACAACACGCATCCTTGACTTGCCTTGCATTACACGCAATCGCAACCTTCCTCGATAGTGTGTGTAGTACGCAATAACGAGTTTCACTAAACAGCGATATGCTATTAAAACTAGCCGTTATGAATAGTAATAACCACTTTTTGAAATTTTGTAAATATTATTTTTCAAAATGGATTTCATTTTTGGATTCGGAGTATCGAATTTAGCCTAAGGTGAAATTTTGGTACATTTCGGATAACTTTCATATTCTGATGAATAGTGAAAATTACTAAATTATAATTAAAAACAACTTTTTTAATCGAAATAATTAATAGTGATAAATTATTAATTTGAGTGGTTTTAAAGTATATTTAGAATATATTTTTACAATTTAATAAAATGTTGGTCATTGGACGTAATTTCACATTTAAACCTGACATAAACAAGTGTCAATCTTTTGATAGATATTGTTTCGTAAAAACACGCTATTTGTTTTAATAGCGGGATTTAATTATAAAATTAATTAATTCAACCTCTATGTTATGAATTTGGTAAAATAGACTTCATTTTTGAATTCGGAATATGAAATATAGCTTAGGATGAAATTTTGGCATTTTTCTGAAAACTTTCAATTTTTGATGAATAGTGAAACCACTAAGTGGTAGGTTAAAAACTGAATTTTGCATAAAACTTAATTTTACCACTTCTGTGAATGGAATTTCGAAAATCCGAGAGACACGGTTAATATCAAGGACTAAAATGTGGTTCAATGAGATGAAAATAATTTTTGGTGAATAGTAACTTTTTACTTTTTTTTACCGCGGTTAATAGTAAATAGGGTAACTAAGGGTAAATATGATATTACTATTACCCTAACACATGTCCTAATTCTATTGGAAAAGTGTAATTCGACCAAAAACAAACTTAGGAATAAAATATGACCATTTAGGCCCACTTGGATTAGATTAGGACATTTATTATAAATTTATTTAAAGAAGGGTTAAAATAGTTAAAATCAAAGTTTAATAAGTAAATAATTTTTAATATGGGGTTATACATAAGATAAATTCGATTGTAAATATTCATTAGAAAGCTAAAAAGATTTACTACATGATGGTATTTTATTTGTAATTTTTAGACATCAAATAATTTAATTTATTTATGACACAACGATGATGCAGTAATTATCTTATTAATGAAATATTGACATAATTGATGTTATAAACACCAAAATAAATGTAATTTGAGATTTTTTATGAATTCCACTAATTTTATAGGTTACTATGATATGTTAATGTTGATTTAATCAACTTGGTTCGAACATATAATTCTGTTATGACTTTCACAAAAATCATATATCAAATAGTGTCAAAATTGACACAAAATAGTTTTTAAATCAAATATTATATTATTAATTGTTATTTTATTCCTAAAAATCTAAGGTTCGGCCAAATGACTTAGATAAGGATATATATATTAATAATAAACAATTTGTGGTTCGTTTGGCATGTTATAGTAAGTTTATTAACCATATAGTGAAAGAAAACAAAAAGACACGGTAAAAGTTAAATTATTTAACTTAGAGTTAAATATAATTGATAAGGTTTAAAATAATATCCAAACATGTCTAAATTTGATTGGTTGATGAGATTACAACCCTATCTCATCTAATCTTCGAATATGAGTCATTTTTGGAGGTTTTTAAGTGGGGTTAGATTTATTATAAATTAATATTTTTAAGAATTCCTAAGGTGCCCCTCTCCTCCCTTATAAAAGGGCACCTCCTCCCCCTCCTCCTCACACCAATTTTGAGCACTCAAGCTCGTCCAACCCCTGCCATTTTCTCCTCTCCACTTTCCTAGAATAATCCTAGAGGTTCTGGTCTTCTCCAAAGACCAATCTTAGTTCCTTAAGTGGAGGATTCAAAGAGGCGTTCCAAAGAAGAGGTAATATCCATTACCGATCTTTTCAATTTCTTTCTTCTTCAACTTCTTCTTCTTTAGTTGTTTCATGATAAAGTAATAACATCAGTATTACTTACATACTGATATGTTATTATAAATATGAAACAACCCTAATTCACCTTCTATCCATCCTACGGAAAAATGAAATCACCGCGCGTGCGTACGTACGGAATACCGTCTCCACGCCGTGGTGTAATCTATTTTCCACCATCACCTTACAAGGATGGGTATAATGGTGTAATGAGTAACTACATATGATTATTATGAAGTAATATTGATACTGAAATAATATATATATACTCCAATACAATTCCACGATCATATGAACGATATCATCACTCGTGCGTACGTACGGAATACCGTCTCCACGATGTGATGCGACTCGTTCTACATGATCTTCATTTCATAATGATTATATAAATGAATTGAATGAATGAATATGGTATATACTACACTAATACCATTCTGGAAATGAATTATCTATAACCTAAAGATAAGAATAAGAATTTATTCGAAAAAACACGCATAAGAACAAAAAGTTATAAAGACCCGAGTAACAAGTAACAATGAAATATTACTAACAAGAAACTAATAATATGACCATATATGATATCATATCAATATGTATGATTCTGGAATAAGTCAATAACATTATTTAAACCATTATACAGGAGCATCGGACACGTACAAAGCTAATCAGACCTAAGGTAAGGGAAATATCACAATCTCATTTTTATCCGAGATTGTTTATTCGTAAGTATTTACTGGGGTGTATTTTATCATCCACATCCATGTTTCATCAATATGTAATATTATTTCAATCCACCTACAATTGTTTAAATCCATTTTTACCCTTCGGTGAGTTTTTAGTAAAGAATATGAAAGGAATCTTTTGTCGCTTTTTCATACGAGGTACTTTTTGACTTTTCCGACAAAAGTACGAAGAATGTTTTTTTTAACTTAAACGGAATGAACGGATTTTTACGGTTTTATAAAGCCTTATTTTCATGAAGCTTCCTCCAAAAGATTTCATGACTATTTTTAATAAAATCTCTTTCTTTTAAAATTGCATGATGTTTTGTGAAAAGAAATTGATTTTGAAGAAGAAAGGATATTTTCCTCAAGAATTCATTTCAAGTGTTTCATCAAAATTATTTTCCATCTAAGATAATAAAGGGTTCTGTTTCTATCCATATTTTTACATTGATTTGACTATGTTGTGATGGAATTATGTTTATGAATTCCTTTATCTTATATGAATGGTTTTATGATGTCATGTTGTTTTAAGAATCCCATTTTTATTACATGGGTTATGAAATGATGTATGATTTATGATTTTGTGGCACACATAAGAATGGTATCATTATGAGATGGGTGGGACCTATATCTCCCTCCAATGCATTGGGTAAAGATTTTATATCTCATGAGATAGACATGGCTGGAATGGTAGGTTATACCGGTTCAGTGAAACAGGACTGAAACGAGGGTTGCTCGATTCAGAAAGGGACTTTGTCCACTAAGATAGTCTTGGCAATGAGTCATGACTAACAAGAAATTATTCTCTATGATTATGTGTGTATGCCACAAAGTTCCATGTTTTAAGTTATGATTATTTTGATTACATTTCACAGCCATGATTTACCCCATGTTATGATATTATGAGCTCTTTTGCAGGATAAGATTTCCAAAAGATATGTATATGATGTGATTGATTTTTTTTTTGTTTACCCTTACTGAGCATTTGAGCTCACCCTTTTATGTTTTCTTTTCCCCAGGATATAAAGAAAGGTTTTAGGTAGAAAAAAGGGATGACCTTTATGGGAGATATTGAAGAATTTTCACCACGATTAGAAGATTACGTTCCGAGTTTCCAAAGACACTAAACTATTACGATCCTTTAGTGTGTGTTTTTGTTATGTACTAAGTATTCCGCAAATGTAATGTAATGTCCATGTACGATAAGCTTCGGGTCTCTACAGTTGGTATCAGAGGAAAGGTTTAGTCAACCTTTGGAAACTAGGATGCGAGAACTTTAGTGAGATCCCTAGAGATATTTCTAAGGTATGTCTAGGGATGTCCCTAAGGTTAAGTATAATTATAGGTTATAGTACTAGAATTACGCTAACAATCATAGAATTAAACCTAAGATGTTGGATATTGATGGTACTCCCCCTTTATTATGTTGTTTTCCCTAGCATGATTTTTTCCTCTCACACTATTCTTTTTGGGTTTTAGAAAATGGCTGGAAACAAGGTGATTCACAATAATGGAGGAAATGATGGACAATGGAATGATATTCTTTATGAGCAACCAAATGAAATGGGATTTGGAAGTCCAAACATCATTATTATGCCGAATCAGCAATCTCATAATATGATCAATAAAGTAAAATTTGGTAAGTTTCCTGACTCGGCTAATAAGAGAAAGATGGAGTTTCATGATGATCATAGAGGAAAGAAAGTTCAATTTCCCCTATGTAAATCATGTGGGAAGAGGCATCAAGGAGAATGTTTCAAAGGAACTGGAAGATGCTTTGGGTGTGGAAAAGAAGGACACAAAGCCAGTAAGTGCAAAGGAAAAGGTTCAGTTAATACCAGGGATGAGGATAATGGTATTTCTACGACATCAAAAATGGTTAAGTGTTTTAAATGTGGAATGTATGGGCATTATGCAAACAAATGCCCTAAGGGAAAGACTCATGAAGAGAATCAGTATGGTCATATGGGAAGTATTTATGTGGATGATGATGAAGAGACTACCAATGGTATGTGAGATGAAAGAATTGTTGAAGCTCGGTCAATGGTTTAAGAATGTAGTGGAATGATTATATGTTTATCATGTGTAATGTTGTATAAGTAATCTCATGGTACTATGGAATAAAGAGACATGTAAGGATTGTAACATTGTTGTCTGATTAATGTTACCAGTATCCATGAAAGGTTATTCAGATATTTTTGGAATGAAGATGATATGCGCATAATGAAGGGATAAGGAGAAAATTAAATGTTTGATAGTATTCATGAGCTCATGATTGATATAAGGACTAAGTGATATCATGGATTGAGTATATAGAATTTTGAGGATTTTGGTATATGGAAAGTGTTAACTTTTAACTGCATTCATGTTTTGACTAAGGTATTCAAGAGAATACATGATTAAGGACTTTAAATGTTTAGAATGTGACCAACAAAACATATCTTATGATATGTGGGGATCAACGACAGTATTAAATCTCTGGTAATCGTTGTCACTATATTATGAGAGTGGACTGCAGTATTATGGATAAGCCTAAAGATTGAAATGGATTATGTTGGACATAAGTGAGTATTGTTTAAGGATCGAAGTTTTCTCGATATTATTGATGGGATGTTATAGTAATATAGTTTTAGAAAAAGGGACAACCTGCAGGACGGGCGACAGCCCATCGCTTCGGACAAGGCTGTAGGAATCGAACCCACAACCGAAGTGCGACTGGCCTTTATCGCTTACCACTGACCTACAGGAAGTCCCTGTTTAGTAGAAACTAGTTTTATTATATTAAGCAGTATGATATATGAAGTATAAGTCCATTTTAGGAACCGTATATGATTAATCTCACTATAGATCGACTTATGTATATAAGTTTTGCTAACCTTTTGTTTGAGACAGATGGAATGACCTGTCATTCTATCACATGATCTGCTAACACTTCACGAATAACAAATTCAACTTCATTTATTTAAGAGATGAAGTGGAAATTGTTCAAAGCACGAACAACAGTGAGATTGTACCAAAATAAAGTAAGTATTTATTCTAATTCAAATTTTCAACTTTAGGGGAAATGATCTTGAAAACCAAAAATGTTGTTCTAGTGATCTTATACCTGATGAATCAGATGGTACCTTATATCATCACAAATCTATGGATTTGTGATTACTGGCTTTTCCATAGCCATGTTCTCTACCACTCTCCATCAGAACATGATGGTTAGATTTCTCTTCCATATCCATATTTTCACCTACGTGGAAACCCAGTGATTAGTTTATTTGGGTAATCGTTACATTTCATACTTTAGTTTTTAAAGCCAAGTTTTGGTATTCCCTTTTACGATGTGGGTTTCTATTAAAGAAACTTTCGAATAGTAAACCATTTATAACCTCGACGAATTTCGAGGGCGAAATTCATTTTAAGGGGGGTAGAATGTAACAGCCCAAGATTTTATGAAAAATATTCTTTTTAATTTTATTAATGTCTTGTGTTGTATGCTACACCAAAAGGAGCTTGCACAACACGCATCCTTGACTTGCCTTGCATTACACGCAATCACAACCTTCCTCGATAGTGTGTGTAGTACGCAATAACGAGTTTCACTAAACAACGATATGCTATTAAAACTAGCCGTTATGAATAGTAATAACCACTTTTTGAAATTTTGTAAATATTATTTTTCAAAATGGATTTCATTTTTGGATTCGGAGTATCGAATTTAGCCTAAGGTGAAATTTTGGTACATTTCGGATAACTTTCATATTCTGATGAATAGTGAAAATTACTAAATTATAATTAAAAACAACTTTTTTAATCGAAATAATTAATAGTGATAAATTATTAATTTGAGTGGTTTTAAAGTATATTTAGAATATATTTTTACAATTTAATACAATGTTGGTCATTGGACGTAATTTCACATTTAAACCTGACATAAACAAGTGTCAATCTTTTGATAGATATTGTTTCGTAAAAACACGCTATTTGTTTTAATAGCGGGATTTAATTATAAAATTAATTAATTCAACTTCTATGTTATGAATTTGGTAAAATAGACTTCATTTTTGAATTCGGAATATGAAATATAGCTTAGGATGAAATTTTGGCATTTTTCTGAAAACTTTCAATTTTTGATGAATAGTGAAACCACTAAGTGGTAGGTTAAAAACTGAATTTTGCATAAAACTTAATTTTACCACTTCTGTGAATGGAATTTCGAAAATCCGAGAGACACGGTTAATATCAAGGACTAAAATGTGGTTCAATGAGATGAAAATAATTTTTGGTGAATAGTAACTTTTTACTTTTTTTTACCGCGGTTAATAGTAAATAGGGTAACTAAGGGTAAATATGATATTACTATTACCCTAACACATGTCCTAATTCTATTGGAAAAGTGTAATTCGACCAAAAACAAACTTAGGAATAAAATATGACCATTTAGGCCCACTTGGATTAGATTAGGACATTTATTATAAATTTATTTAAAGAAGGGTTAAAATAGTTAAAATCAAAGTTTAATAAGTAAATAATTTTTAATATGGGGTTATACATAAGATAAATTCGATTGTAAATATTCATTAGAAAGCTAAAAAGATTTACGACATGATGGTATTTTATTTGTAATTTTTAGACATCAAATAATTTAATTTATTTATGACACAACGATGATGCAGTAATTATCTTATTAATGAAATATTGACATAATTGATGTTATAAACACCAAAATAAATGTAATTTGAGATTTTTTATGAATTCCACTAATTTTCTAGGTTACTATGATATGTTAATGTTGATTTAATCAACTTGGTTCGAACATATAATTCTGTTATGACTTTCACAAAAATCATATATCAAATAGTGTCAAAATTGACACAAAATAGTTTTTAAATCAAATATTATATTATTAATTGTTATTTTATTCCTAAAAATCTAAGGTTCGGCCAAATGACTTAGATAAGGATATATATATTAATAATAAACAATTTGTGGTTCTTTTGGCATGTTATAGTAAGTTTATTAACCATATAGTGAAAGAAAACAAAAAGACACGGTAAAAGTTAAATTATTTAACTTAGAGTTAAATATAATTGATAAGGTTTAAAATAATATCCAAACATGTCTAAATTTGATTGGTTGATGAGATTACAACCCTATCTCATCTAATCTTCGAATATGAGTCATTTTTGGAGGTTTTTAAGTGGGGTTAGATTTATTATAAATTAATATTTTTAAGAATTCCTAAGGTGCCCCTCTCCTCCCTTATAAAAGGGCACCTCCTCCCCCTCCTCCTCACACCAATTTTGAGCACTCAAGCTCGGCCAACCCATGCCATTTTCTCCTCTCAACTTTCCTAGAATAATCCTAGAGGTTCTGGTCTTCTCCAAAGACCAATCTTAGTTCCTTAAGTGGAGGATTCAAAGAGGCGTTCCAAAGAAGAGGTAATATCCATTACCGATCTTTTCAATTTCTTTCTTCTTCAACTTCTTCTTCTTTAGTTGTTTCATGATAAAGTAATAACATCAGTATTACTTACATACTGATATGTTATTATAAATATGAAACAACCCTAATTCACCTTCTATCCATCCTACGGAAAAATGAAATCACCGCGCGTGCGTACGTACGGAATACCGTCTCCACGCCGTGGTGTAATCTATTTTCCACCATCACCTTACAAGGATGGGTATAATGGTGTAATGAGTAACTACATATGATTATTATGAAGTAATATTGATACTGAAATAATATATATATACTCCAATACAATTCCACGATCATAGGAACGATATCATCACTCGTGCGTACGTACGGAATACCGTCTCCACGATGTGATGCGACTCGTTATACATGATCTTCATTTCATAATGATTATATAAATGAATTGAATGAATGAATATGGTATATACTACACTAATACCATTCTGGAAATGAATTATCTATAACCTAAAGATAAGAATAAGAATTTATTCTAAAAAACACGCATAAGAACAAAAAGTTATAAAGACCCGAGTAACAAGTAACAATGAAATATTACTAACAAGAAACTAATAATATGACCATATATGATATCATATCAATATGTATGATTCTGGAATAAGTCAATAACATTATTTAAACCATTATACAGGAGCATCGGACACGTACAAAGCTAATCAGACCTAAGGTAAGGGAAATATCACAATCTCATTTTTATCCGAGATTGTTTATTCGTAAGTATTTACTGGGGTGTATTTTATCATCCACATCCATGTTTCATCAATATGTAATATTATTTCAATCCACCTACAATTGTTTAAATCCATTTTTACCCTTCGGTGAGTTTTTAGTAAAGAATATGAAAGGAATCTTTTGTCGCTTTTTCATACGAGGTACTTTTTGACTTTTCCGACAAAAGTACGAAGAATGTTTTTTTAACTTAAACGGAATGAACGGATTTTTACGGTTTTATAAAGCCTTATTTTCATGAAGCTTCCTCCAAAAGATTTCATGACTATTTTTAATAAAATCTCTTTCTTTTAAAATTGCATGATGTTTTGTGAAAAGAAATTGATTTTGAAGAAGAAAGGATATTTTCCTCAAGAATTCATTTCAAGTGTTTCATCAAAATTATTTTCCATCTAAGATAATAAAGGGTTCTGTTTCTATCCATATTTTTAAATTGATTTGACTATGTTGTGATGGAATTATGTTTATGAATTCCTTTATCTTATATGAATGGTTTTATGATGTCATGTTGTTTTAAGAATCCCATTTTTATTACATGGGTTATGAAATGATGTATGATTTATGATTTTGTGGCACACATAAGAATGGTATCATTATGAGATGGGTGGGACCTATATCTCCCTCCAATGCATTGGGTAAAGATTTTATATCTCATGAGATAGACATGTCTGGAATGGTAGGTTATACCGGTTCAGTGAAACAGGACTGAAACGAGGGTTGCTCGATTCAGAAAGGGACTTTGTCCACTAAGATAGTCTTGGCAATGAGTCATGACTAACAAGAAATGATTCTCTATGATTATGTGTGTATGCCACAAAGTTCCATGTTTTAAGTTATGATTATTTTGATTACATTTCACAGCCATGATTTACCCCATGTTATGATATTATGAGCTCTTTTGCAGGTTAAGATTTCCAAAAGATATGTATATGATGTGATTGATTTTTTTTTGTTTACCCTTACTGAGCATTTGAGCTCACCCTTTTATGTTTTCTTTTCCCCAGGATATAAAGAAAGGTTTTAGGTAGAAAAAAGGGATGACCTTTATGGGAGATATTGAAGAATTTTCACCACGATTAGAAGATTACGTTCCGAGTTTCCAAAGACACTAAACTATTACGATCCTTTAGTGTGTGTTTTTGTTATGTACTAAGTATTCCGCAAATGTAATGTAATGTCCATGTACGATAAGCTTCGGGTCTCTACACTCAGAGTCAAAACTCAGAAGAGTTCAGAGTCTGAATTCCATGAACTCAGAGTCAGAACTCAGAAGAGTTCGGAGTCTGAATTCAGAGAACTCGGAGTCAGAACTCAGAAGAGTTTGCTGTCTGAATTCAGATCTTGAAAACATAATTCATTATATCTAAGTATTATAAGATTCTGGTTTTTTATATGGAACTAATTTTTATACATAGAGGCAAAATGAACAATAAAAAACATTTTAATGAGAAATTTCTTTGAGGAAGGAAAATTTTCCTTATAAAAGTAAAACATAGGGTAAATGAAATTTTCCTTAAGATAAGGTGTTTTTGATTTTCAAAACATGAACAAATGATAAAGTCATAAGGAAACCTTATTGACCCAACAATCTCCCCAAACATAAAGGAATGTAAAAGTTATAAGGAAACCTTATGACTTAATAACCCTTCATGGTCAGTATATTAATAGGAATACATATATAATCAAAGCCTCAACTATTAATGGTAAAGAAATCAAGACTGTTAAAAATCCCCCTCATTGCATTGGAACATTATTCTACACAAAAATTTCATTTAATAAAAACATTTCATTTAATTAAAAATGTTGATAACTGTTAGTGGAGAGACCATAAATTACATGCATATAAATAAAATTCATTTACCATGGGGGTTATATTAGGGGAACTCCTACATCACTTTAGAGTCACCATCATTTTAATTCACCATCTGTTAGCTCCCACCCAATCTCTTCTATGACCACATCTATAACCAGAACATATATCTCATTCCATAACATCCAGTAATCAATTATATATTATTTATAATTAATAATTCAATTAATTTTAATAATTTATAATCAATTAAAAAATTCATATAATTAAGAATAATTAAATAAAACTAACTGGTCAACCATGTCGCACTAAAACCATGAACTACCAACAAAGAACAACTTGTAGTCCACAACACCCATCATCCTGAGAAAAATCCACAAAAATTAGTAGTAATTAAATATCCAATTTCATTTTAATTTAATAAAAAATGATAAAAAATAACATTGTGACACACCTCTATCAAAATGATGTACGATGGAATGAAAATACCATATTAAGATGTTCTCTAGCCATTCCATAGAAAATACCCATCATTTTCAGATGATTTCACTATGATCTAGTGAAATAGTTATAAAAAACCCAAACTAGAACATCACCACATTAATTAGAAAAGTGAGGGAGGAACAAAAAAGGAATGAAAGAAAGGCTCACCTTGAATCGTCCCTAAAATCACATTAAAATCACTCCATTCCAAAGGGGGTTTAGAGGAAGAAGGGAGTAGGAGGGGAATCTTGCTTGTTCATTCATGAGGGATGAAGGTGTAATGACATAAAATTATATAAATGAAATCCCCATTTTA
This sequence comes from Viscum album, assembly GCA_963277665.1. Lineage (NCBI taxonomy): Eukaryota > Viridiplantae > Streptophyta > Magnoliopsida > Santalales > Viscaceae > Viscum > Viscum album. The sequence continues at coordinate 684,549,673 of OY728119.1, read as the reverse complement.
AATAAATAAATTCATTATTAAGTAATGTGGTTATGTAAAACCCATGCACTACTTTGGTTATTTGGGACCATTATAAATATATCCTACCAGATTTAAAAAACAAAAAAAACTCAAAAACCATTGATAATATAGAGATTTTATAATAATCATTAAGATTAGTACATTGAAGGTTAGGATAAAGTAAAATTTACATAGACAGAAGAAGCGACGACCTCGACCAGAAGGATCATACCCTATAAATCTCATTTATCGGAACTTTTGATGGAGATGACATCAATAGGATTTTCCTTTGACCAATACCAAGATCATATTCACTAATTTAAGCATGAATGAAACCATATATAGGAGAAGTTCAATTTTATCAATATCACGACCCAAATGATGTTCGATGAACCACCCCACAAAAGTTCCACCATCGCACACCTTACCCTTAGGTATTATTCTAGTGTAATAATGGGTTATGTATCTAGAACCTAGTAGCATAATTTTTTATATTTTATTTGTAAAAAAATAATTAATATTTTTCTCCATGTCATTATTAATTTTTATATTACATTATATATGAGTTTTTGAAAATTATATTTCGATTCAAAGAAAGGAAAATTATACTTTTAGAAAATATATAGTTTTAACAATATTTTTGATAAATTCAAGAATTTGAAATTAAATATTACTTTTATATAATAATATTATTAAATAATATTTATTTACATAAAAATTATAATATAATTTAATGATATCCAATGTAATCATTATGAGGGTTATATAATTAGTATTATCGTAAGAAAAAATATTTTTTAGTAAATAAGGATTTTTATTTATAAGTGTAAATTCTAAAATGTAGAGAATTATTTTGATAAAATAATCATTATATTTAAAATTTTCATATTAACATTTTCCAATGGTGTATTTTTAATTATTTTCTAAGACATTCTAATTTTTGAGTAAAAATGAAATGTAGTTTAAATATTTTGTATGTATTATGACATCATAATGGCCCAAAATTGATGTAATAAATTCTATAAAAGTAATCCATTACCGGATATATATTTTCCCTTTAATATAGATTGTATTTTAAGTTAATTTTTTTAATTTTATAATCCTTTAATGTATCATCTAAATCCTATGTTATATTTTAGGGTTTTAAAATAAATTATTTATGATCATTTCTCACTTCCACATAAACAATGATATTATTTTAAGTATTTAGGTTATTATCATTATAAAATATTTAAAATCACTCATATCTGGTAGAAACCATGGGTAAAAACCATGGGATTATTTTATCATATAGATTCCAAAACCTAATATTTGAAATTAAAAATATTTCCTTTATATTTTTCTATAAATATATACCCATCCTCCCAATAATATTCACACAAAACCCATTTATCATGAATTTAATCCCCCTATAACTCAATTAATCCCCCAATAGTGTTCCCAATCTCTTAATAATCTCTTACAAATATTTTATAAGCGACCTCTAAAGTAAATGATTTCTCTCTCTTAATTTCCACTCAAAAATCTTCGTTGTATTTATAATTTTGAATATAAATTTATTATGTTGCCATGAATTTTAAAATATCAATTTACTATCCAATTTATGTTATAATTATGAGATATAATTTATATTTTCTAGTTATAACCTTTAGCTTATCCGTTACTATGTCGAAGTATGGGTCTTGTCTCCTCTCCTCTTCCTTTATTTTACATAATTTATATTCACTAAGACATTTTTATTTCCAATTTTTCATGTTGTAAAATATTTTTAAACTTCCATTTTACTATCCTTGTTATACCTAAGTAATTATAGAACATCTTACAATTTAATTAGTCACTTCCATGAACCTTTATGGACACCCGTTATATTGCTGAAATTATCCTGTGATTTTACATGCCATACTTTTGTACTGTGAATAACCATCCCCATTTCCACTCAATGGTATTAACCTATACAGAATAATCCTTCATTTATATAGTACTACTAGAAAATTTAACATAAAATCCTTATTTGTGGGATTAAATTTTTTGAAATACGTTCTTATGTTGTATGATATATGGGGCACACAAATGCATGTATATGATATGAATGTGATAGGTGGGCCTAGAATTATATATCCCTATAATGTATTGATTAATTTTTTTATCTCATGATATTACATGTATGGTTCCTTAGAGTTTATCCTAATTTCATTATGTTATGATATCTTGACACTTTGCGTTAACTCATGTTTATGATTTCATGTTATATGTTATTTCCACATTCTTATATTACCTTGATGTTGTCATATTATATCACACTTTTATGTTCATGTTTATGATTATTATACCTTTATGACACCATGATATGACTCTTGACTCAAATGGATTAATTTCATCATATTATGCATTGATTATTCCTTTAATGTGCCTTATAGCTCACCCGTTTCTTATGTACTTCCCAAAGTTATAATGTGACCTGTTAAAATATCGATGGAATATAAGGGAATGTTTGATACATAGATGAATATCAGTACTACTTATCAACCTCATATGTATGGTCAATATGAGAGAACCATTAAAACTCTAGGGTATATAATGATATAAAGTTCAATAGATTTACAAGGATGTTTGCTTCCCCTACTATAGTTCTCATATAAATTTAGTTTCCAATCTATCATTCAAATTTAACATTATGAGGATTTGTATGTGAATAGATGTTAGACTTTAATATGATAGGATTAAGTTGAAGAGAGGAAGTTTATGGCACCTAATCTTATCCAAGAGATTACATATAAGGTTAAAACCATTCAATATCATATGAAGTCTAGCCAAATTGGATATATAATCTATATAAAAAATTGTCTATAAGAAACAGAGTTTGAGGTTGGAGATAAGGTGTTCCTTTATATATCACTATGGAATAAATTTATGAGATTTGGGGAGATGGGAAATATTATTTGTTAAAATCATATGATTTTGGAATGTATTTGTTGATGATATATGTGTAATGAATTTGTTTTCAACCCCATTATTGACAACACATGTTGAAGGTGATCAAAGTGATTTTTGGGACATTGGTTAATCCTAAATATTACTGGCCATGTGTTGAAAAAGTGATGATTTTCTAAGTGGAGATTTATAGAGACTTTGATGGACTTTTTTTTGAATGGAAACACTATAGTGGTGGTCGTAGAAATGCCTGAGAGGTGATCCTAAACATGGCCAAATGGTCTGAGGTTATCTTGAACATGAACTCACTATAGAATAAATTTATGAGGTGATCCTTAACATGTAAACAGATTATTATGAATGGAAAAATAGTATGAAAGGTTATAAAAACAAGGAAAAATTTGGTCAGCCTTCAAAGGAAGATTGATCCTAAACATGTGGGAGAAATATCAACCACATAGGGGAACCAGAAAGGATAACCAGTTTAAAGTTGTGTTAGAAAGGTAGGCAAGCACACACATGGGTAGGAATGCACAATGGAATGTAGTGGTCTATGACATATGGTGTAATCACATAGATAGTGGTCAAAAATTCAAGATGATTATATAGAGGAGGCTCAGAGTGGATCCCGTTAATCATATTTGGTGAGTTAATAGAAGGTGTTGGATTATATTCCACAAGATTTCCAATGTAATGTTAAATGCAGGAATCATAGTTTTTGGGTTTTTTCATAGTCATATGGACCATAGAATATAAGTTTTTCTACACTATAGGCCTATGGACCATGAAAAATATATGTTTTCAGAGGAGTTCAGTTCCTCTAGAAAATTTTAGGTGTCTATTTCATAGTTAGATGGACCATGACATAGAGGAGATTCGAGGCCTCTTGATATTTTGTGACGACCACACCATATCTAAGATGAATGAATATTAACCTCTTTATGTGTAAAGGATTATACAACAAATATACATTATAATGTCGAGGGAATAAAATTAGAATAAGTAATGAATTCAGTTATCTTAGCATTATAGGTGACCACACTATAATAAAGTGTCTATGGGACATTTAGTTTAGTGTGAGAAGCTGTCTAAGGAGATCACGCCTAAATTCGTGTGGGTTATATGAAGTAGATAATTGGATAGTTTTTTGGATTTGGTGAAACATAGATGTCCAAATTGTAGTATTTGAAACCATTCCATAGTGAAAAACGTTTAATTAATTGATAAATTATGTTTTAGAAGACTACACTATTGTGAAATCTAAATAGTTGAAGGTGAAACCATGGAAGATAAGACCCTGCTATAGAAGTTGAAAAATGAGAGGTTCCACACCATATTCCTTCATACCACATCATGGCTTGGTTTTCTATATTCAAATATCATTTATTTATCATTAGTTATTTGGTATAATCATAGAATAATAATTGAGGAATTATGAGAAGTTTCTAAAGTCATAAATGATATATCCAAGTGTCCAATTAAGGGGAAAACAACCTTCCTATATCAAGAAAGGGCGATCAACTGAAATAGAGAGCATGCTATCAGTTCTCATCCTAAATATCTAGAAAATATAGATATAGAGATTGAAATGGAGATAATATTAATGAGATGAATTTCAATGGAAGAATAAGGTGTTGTTCCATACAATAGGATAGAAATTCGAAACAATTATAGATATAACCAAATGAGTTTTTATTTTCCATAACAAGAACAAAGTGGTGTTGTTATTGTAATTTTGGAAAATAGAGTAGGTGTTGCATTAAGGGTTTTCCATAGATTGTAATGAAGAAAAAAAATACTTCAACAAATAACCCACCAACATTTTAAGATGAATTCAATATTGCTAATGAAGGGACTTAAATTTTCAAATACTACGTGCGAATAATTTCCAGATAACTAATAAAAAGATAATAAAGAAGGTGATTCTACAGAGTTACAAATATTTATACATAAAAAATAAATCATTTTATATGAATATTTTATACATAACATTAAGATCCATTCAAAAACCCTAAAGGTTTAGTTTATTTGAATACTAGATACATAAACATCTTCTTCGCGATTGATCTATAACATATCCCACATAGATATTCCTACATACTTCTCTTCTTGGGAATACCCTACATAAAACCTTTCTTCATATCCATGGAAAAATAAACATAATTAAGGGTGAGCTCAGATGATTACTAAGGATAAAAGAAGATATATCAATGATCACTTAGTCATAACATGAGAATAAGGGTATGAGAACATGATCTTAACATTTAAAAATCATACCTAATATATCATAGATTATAATCAAGTGTTATGATATAAAGATTGGAAGTTCATAAGACATGTATCATAAAGGAATCAATAAAAATGGGCCATGAGAGCATAAAATTTTCATAATACAAAGATTTATACCAAAAACATAGTCTTATAACTTTTTGGACATGTATAAATAGAAACAGGTTCTCTCATTAAGTTAAGGACATGATAAAAATCCCTTATACAAACTTATGAACATGAAATTTGGTCCATGAATAATCTTTTTAACCTAAAATCCAGGTCTATACATAAACATATGGATATTAAAATTAGGTCCACACATAATCTTATAGACATGAAATCTGGGTCATTTCATAAACTTTTATACATTTTTTTTGAAAGAAGGATAATATTAATGACGAATATCAGCAGCAGTACATAAGTAGAGCCAAGAAGTGAAGTTTTCCAGCCATAGATGGTCGACATCGAAGGGGCCTGAGGTCACTAGTTGATGGTCCACATTATTTAATTCCCTTTTGGTAAAGGAGAAGGTGTAGTAAGAGAAGCTTGGGCGCAGCAAGCGGATTCTCCTAACGATGAAGCCAAAGCCCTGAAGTCCAGTTTCATTGTGGTGAATGACACTGATAAACGAAAGGCAGTCCGACTTGATGATGATATCATCCCATCCACATTCCACAGCCAGCATCATCCCTGCAAAAATGACAGAGGCGTCATAAACTGTAGGTTCCCAGAAGGCATGATGTGGTTCATATTTTGCTGCATTGATCTGCCCCAGATGATTTCGAGCCATGAGGCTGAGAGCAACAGGCCCATCCTTGGGGAGAGAAGCATCCACGTTGAGATTAATACTTCCTTCCTTTGGGGGGGCCCAAAGAGGGGGGACGGAGGGGGAAGCGCCTGGAAAGAGGTGTCCATTGCTATTCTTCCAGCCCTCAATCCATGAAGTGGCTCGTTCAATGCAGAACTTGGGGGACTGATGGACATGGTGGAAAATCGAATCGTTGCGCCGAACCCAAATGATCCAGGCCAGGGTGAAACTAACGCTTGAATTATCTGATGAAAGAGAGGAGCACCAGCGCATTAGAAGATCAGGGAGGTCAGAGTCAATGTTCGGTGAAGAATCCGAAGCCGAGCCCCATTTATTCCCAATTTCCTTGGCACCCAGGCAGTGCATGATGGCGTGCCAAGGAGTTTCAAGAATATTTCGGTAGAAGGGGAATGAATCAGCGCTGGCCGTATGTCGGTAAACAAGGAGGCTCATGGTAGTAAGGGTTACCGTGCACACCTGCCACCAAAATTGGCGTATTTTTGGTGGGGACGTCGAGATTCCAAAGCACTTTCCATGGAACCCATCCCGGTCGCCAGAGTGAATGCCAAGAGCCAGTCTGTACCCGGATCTCACCGTGTACTTGCATGAAGAATCATTGGTCCAAAAAAGATGGTCGGGGACAGCATCAGGGACCCAGGGGATGCTCAGGATAATTCTTTGGTCTCTTTCATTAAACCATTCCTGGATCTTTTCCACACACCATCCCGGACCCTGGTCTGAAAAGAGGCAGTTGACTGTGGCGTCTTCCAGACCAGGTTTGGTCGGGGATGTGGACCGAAAACCATCCTTATCGACGAGCCAAGGATCGATCCAGATGTTGACAGAAGATCAATTTCCAATCCTCCATTCGAGTCCTTTTTTCAGGAGAGTTTGGGCCCCCCAAACACTTCTCCATAGGAAGCTAGGGTGGGGCTAAGAGAGGAACCATGGAAGTCCGTGTGGGGGAAGTAAATGGCCCAAAGAATTCGTGCACATAAAGATGATGAACGGTTAAGGAGGCGCCATCCTTGCTTGGCCAATAGAGAATCTTTGAACAGAAGAAGATTCCAGAATCCCATCCCTCCCTCCGACTTTGGCCTGCAGAGCTTCACCAAGGCCAACCATTGTGGTCGATTTCTTCCATCAATTTCCCCCCACCAGAAGTTGGCAGTATGTGAATGGATCAGGTTAACGATGGCTGTCAAGAGCTTAAACATCGACATAAAGTAGCTGGGGATAGACTGAATGACATATTTAATGAAGGTTCCCTTGCCAGCTTTGGCGATTCTTTTTGGAGTCCAGCCTTGAATTTTTTTCTCAATCCTATCCACAAGAGTTGCAATGATTTCTGTTTTGGACTGGCCAATCACCGTAGGGAGTCCGAGATACTTCTGGTGTTTGTTGACTAGATTGATGCATGATTTTAGAGACCCAAATCTTGATGTACATGGACAATACATTACTTTTGCGGAATACTTTATACATAACAAAAACAGACAGACAAGGATCGTAATAGTTTAGTGTCTTTTGAAACTCGGAATAAAATCTTCTAATTGTGGTGAAAGATCTTCAATATCTCCCAATAAAGATCTTCCCCTTTTTTTCTTACCTAAAACATTTCTTTATATCTTGGGGAAAAGAAAACATAAAAGGGGTGAGCTCAAATGCCCAGTAAGGGTAAACATAGAGAACATAAAACAATCCATAAACATTTGAATGCAAAAACATGAACATAAAATCTAAACATCAAAATCTTGAGCAAAGACATGAATCTTGGAAGTACGTAAGGCATATATCAAAAGGGAACATCAATCATGATAAAATAGCATGGGAATAAAACATGTAATTGTGGCAACCATTAAGCACATGTTATGATTTCTATAGTAGCCAAGACATTGCTGCCAAGACCATCTTAGTGGACAAAGTCCCTTTCTGAATCGAGTTCACTCCTCGTTTCAGTCCTGTAACACTAAACCAGATTAACTTATTGTTCCAGCCATGTCTATCTCAAGAGATATAAATCTTTACCCAATGCATTGGAGGGAGATATAGGTCCCACCCATCTCATAATGAAATCATTCTTACTTGTGCCACAAAATAAACATACATCATTCATAAAACCCAATAAATAAAATAGGTTTCATAAACATCATCCCATCATCACATAATCCATATAAAAGAAATGGATATCATTTCATAATAAGAGAAGTGAAACCATGTAAATCATAGAGACATTATACTTCAAACATACACATATGAAATAATGTCATCTTAGATGAAAAATGGTTTTGATAGAACTTTTGAAATGAATTCTTAAGGAAAATATACTTTCTTCTTCAAAATCAATTTATTTTCACAAAACGTCATGAAATTTTAAAAGAAAAGGATTTTTTTGAAAATAGCCATGAAATATTTTTGAGTAAGATTCATGAAAATAAGGCATTATAAAACCGTAAAAATCCGTTCGTGCCGTATAAGTTAAGAAAACATTTTTCTCTTACTTTTGTCAGAAAAGTAAAAAAAGTACCTCGTAGGGTAAAAAAAAGAAATATTCCTTCCATACCATGGGGTAAAAGTCAAAATGGGTAGAAAATGAATTTAAACATACATGAAAACACTTTTATAAAACATGGACATGGATGATAGAAATAACCCCAGTAAATACTTACGAATAAGCAATCTCAGATAAAAAACGAGATTTGCAAAATTATCCCTTACCTTAGGTATGATATGATTCGTACGTATCCGAACCTCCTGTATAATGATTTAAATAATGTCATTGAATTATTACAGAATCATATTCATTATTATGATATCATATATGGTTCACTTATGACTTTATATTACCCGTTCTTTTGTAAATTCCATGTTAAAGAGCGTTTTGGGTAAAATCGTTTCATTTGTCGTCCGTGTTTTGACTTGTAATTATTCATATGATTACTTAGATCATGATTGCTTAATTACAGAATATAAAACATGATTTATATATAATATATATTCAGAATATACATATTTATATAATAGATCGATAAATGGAAATAAATACACCGTTCATGGAGACGGTAGGCCGTACGTACGCATGAACGTTGTTTTCGTTTCCTCGTTGAATTGAATGAAATTAATTGGATGACATAAATATATATATACATAAATCTAGTATCATTGTTATGTAATATGTTTCATGATTACTTATTATATATACTTTATAATCATTTATGAATGGTTAATCATTGAGAATGAATCTCATCGCGTCGTGGAGACGGTATTCCGTATGTACGTAGGAGCGATGATATCGTTCCCATGATCGTGGAATTTTATTTGAGTGTATGTATACTATTACATAATCAATATCATTTTAAAACAATCATATATAGTTATTATTTACACCATTATACCCATCCAAGTAAGGTGGTGGTGGAAAATAGATTACACCACGGCGTGAAGACTGTATTCCGTACGTACGCACGCGCGGTGATTTCTTTTTCCGTAGGATGGATAGATGGTGAAATAGGGTTGTTTCATAATTATAATAACATATCAGTATATGAGTGATACTTATTTTATTATTTCATAATGAAACAACCTAAGAAGAAGAAGTGGAAGAAGAATTAAAGTTGAAAGAATCGGTAACAGACATTACCACTTCTTTGAAGCGCCTCTTTGAGCCCTCCTCTTAGGGCACTAAAATTGGTCTTTGAAGAAGACAGGGACCTCTAGGATGTTTCTAGGGAAGTGGAGAAGAGAATTTTACAGGTGTTGGATGAGCTTTAAAGCTCAATGTGGTGTGAGGAGGAGAGGGAGGAGGTGCCCTTTTATAAGGGAGGAGAGGGGCACCTTTGGAATAACAAAAAATATTATTTTATTATAAAGTCATATTAGGGTTTTAATAGCTAAAAATTGATATATTTAGAAGCTAAGGTGGGTATGGGTTGAAATCCACTCATCCAATATAATTTAGACAGGTTTAGGTCATTATATTAACCTTATCATTTAGTTTTAACTCTTAGTTAATTAGATTGACATTTACCATGTCACTTTGTATTTTTATAATATAGTTAATAAAATTAATATATAAATCCAAGAGACCCACCAAGTGGTAAATTAATGATACAAATATCATGATATAAGTATCTTGGCCTAACCTTAGATTTTTATGAATATAATAACAATTAATATTATAATATTTGTTTTAAAAACTATTTTATGTCAATTTTGACACTATTTGGTAATTGATTTTTGTGGAAATCATAACAGAATTATTAGTTATAATAAAGTTAATTAAATCAATAATAACATGTCATATTAACATATAAAATTATTTTAATTCATAAAAAGTCTCAAATTACATTTATTTGGGTATTTATAACATCAATTATGTCAATATTTCATTAATAAAATAATTACTGCATCATCATTGTGTCATAAATAAATTATATTATTGTTAGTCTAAAAATTACAAATAAAATACCATTATGTAGGAAATCTTTTTATCTTTATAATGAATATTTATAGTCTAATGTTTCTTATGTAGTACCTTATATTAAAAATGATTTTGTTATTAAACTTTGATTTTAACTATTTTAACCCTTCTTTAAATAAATTAATAATAAATGCCCTAATCTAATCCAAGTGGGCCTAAATGGTCATATTTTATTCCTAAGGTTGTTTCTGTCCGAATTACACTTATCCAATAGAATTAGGGCATGTGTTAGGGTAATAACAATACCTTATTTACCCTTCATTACCCTATTTACTTTGTACCGTGGTAAAAAAAGTAAAAAGGTACTATTCAGAAAAAATTATTTTCATCTAATTGAACCAAATTTTAGCCCTTGATATTAAAAGTGCTCTCGGATTTTCGAAATTCCACTCACAGAAGTGGTAAAATTAGGTTTTATGAAAAATTCAGTTTTTTAACCACCACTCAGTGGTTTCACTATTCATCAAAAAATGAAAGTTTCCAGAAAAATACCAAAAATTAGGCCTAAGATATATTTGATATTATGAATTCAAAAATGATGTCTATTTTAACATATCAGTTTCATTAATTAATTTAAAAATTAATTATCATCGTCAAAACAAATAGCGTGTTTTTAAGAGATAATAACTATCAAAAGATTGACACTTGTTTATGTCTGGTTTAAATGTGAAATTACATCCAATGACCGAAATTGTATTAAATGGTAAAAAAAAATTCTAAATATACTTTAAAACCAATCAAATTAATAATTTATCACAATTAATTATTTCTATTAAAAAAGTTGTTTTTAATTAAAATTTAGTAATTTTCACTATTCACCAGAATATGAAAGTTATCCGAAAAGTACCAAAATTTCACCCTAAGCTAATTTCAATATTCCGACTCCAAAAATGAAGTCCATTTTGAAATATGAAATTTACAAAATTTCAAAAAGTGGTTATTACTATTCATAACGACTAGTTTTAATAATATTTTAAAAACATATCTTTGTTTAGTGAAACTCGGTATTGCGTACAACACACGCTATCGAGGAAGGTTGTGATTGCGTGTAATGCAGCCAAGTTAGGGTTGCGTGTTGTGCAAGACTTCTTTGTTGTAATGTACAACACAAGACATCAATAAAATTAAAAATAATATTTTTCATAAAATCTCAGGGTGTTACATTCTACCCCCCTTAAAATGAATTTCACCCTCGAAATTCGTCGGGGTTATAAATGGTTTACTACTCGATAGTTTCTTTAATAGAAACCTGCATCGTAAAAAGGAATACAAAAAATGGCTTTAAAAACTAAAGTATGAACGATTACCCAAATTAACTCATCACTAGGTTTTCACGTAGGAGAACATAGGTGAATATATGGATATGGAAGAAAAATCTAACCATCATGTTCTGATGGAGAGTGGTAGAGAACATGGCTATGAAAAATCCAACAATCACAAAGCCATAAATTTGTGATGATCTAGGGTACCATCTGATTGATCGGATATAAGTGCTCTAGGACAACATTTTTGGTTTTCATGATCATTTCCCTAAAGTTGAATAATTTGAATTAGAATAAATACTTACTTTATTTTTGTACAATCTCACTGTTGTTCGTGCCTTGAACAATTTCCACTTCATCTCTTAAAGAAATGAAGTTGAATTTGTTATTCATGAAGTGTTAGGAGATCATGTGATAGAATGACGGGTCATTCTATCTATCTCAAACAAAAGGTTAGCAAAAGTTATTAAATATACATAAGTCAATATATAGTGAGATTAATCATATATGGTTCCTAAAATGGACTTATACTTCATATATCATACTGATTAATATAATAAAACTAGTTTCTACTAGACAGGGACTTCCTGTAGGCTAGTGGTAGGCGATAAAGTCCAGTCGCACTTCGGTTTTGGGTTCGATTCCCACAGCCTTTTCCGACGCAATGGGTTGTCGCTCATCCTAGAGGTTGTCCTTTTTCTAAAACTACATTACTATAACATCCCATAAATAATATCGAAAAAAGTTCTATCCTTAAACAATACTATCTTATGTCCAACATAATCCATTCCAATATTTATCTAAAATATTTCAGTCCAAGCTCATAGTATAAAGAAAAGGATTACTTGAAATGTCATCAACCAACCATCATTTATCCCCCATTATCTTGTTGGTCACATTCCAATCATGTTAATACCTTAATCATGTATTCTCTTGAAAAATGAATACCCATTAAACCTTAGTGAAAACATGAATGCTGTCAAAATTTAACTCTTTCCAGATACCAAAATCCAAAAATTCTATATACTCAAACCATGATATAACCTTCTCCTTATATAAGCCATGAGCTGATGAATACTATCAAACATTTAATTTTCTCCTTATCCCTTCATTATGTGCATATCATCTACTTTCCAAAAATACTGGTACCATTCGTCACACACTTTCAATACTTAAGGAAAGACAAAAGTGTAACAATCCTTAGACGTCTCTTTATCCCATATTACCATGAGATTACTTATACAACATTACACTTGATAAACATGTAATCATTCCACTACCTTCTTAAACCATTGACCGAGCTTCAACAATTCTTTCATCTCACATATAATTTGTAGTATCTTTATCATCATCATCATAAATATTACCCATACGACCATACTGATTCTCTTCATGAGACTTTCCCTTAGGGAATTGGTTTTCATAATGCCCATACATTCCACATTTAAAACATTTAACCATTTTTGATGTCGTAGTAATACCATTATCCTCATCCATGGTGTTAAATAAACCTTTTCCTTTGAACTTACTGGATTTATGTCTTTCTTTTCCTCACCCAAAGCATCTTCCAGTTTCTTTGAAACAATATCCCTGATGCCTCTTCCCACACGATTTACATGAGGGAAATTGAACTTTCTTTCCTCTATGATCATCATGAAACTCCATCTTTCTCTTATTATCTGAGTCGGTAAACTTACCAAAGTTGATATTATTGATCATATTATGAGATTACTGATTAGGCATAATAACGATGTTTGGACTTACAAATCCCATTTCATTTGGTTGCTCATGAATAATATCATTCCATTTTCCATCATATCCTCCATTATCGTGAATCATCTTGTTTCCAGCCATTTTCTAAAACTCAAAAAGAATAGTGTGAGAGGAAAATACCATGATAGGGAAAACAACACATTAAAGGGGGAGTACCCTCAATATATAACATCTTAGGTTAAATTTTAAGATTGTTAGTGAAATTCTAGGACTATAACCTATACGTATACTTAACCTTAGGGAAATCCCTAGACATACCTTAGAAATATCTCTAGAGATCTCACTAATGTTTTTTCATCCTAGTTTCCAAAGGTTAACTAAACCTTTCCTCTCATACCAACTATAGAGACCCAAAGCTTGACGTACATGGACAATACATTACTTTTGCGGAATACTTAATACATAACAAAAACAGACACACAAGGGTCGTAAAAGTTTAGTGTCTTTGGAAACTCGGAATAAAATCTTCTAATCGTGGTGAAAGATCTTCAACATCTCCCAATAAAGATCTTCCCCTTTTTTATTACCTAAAACCTTTCTTTATATCCGGGGGAAAAGAAAACATAAAAGGGGTGAGCTCAAATTCCCATTAAGGGTAAACACAGAGAACAAAAAACAATCCATAAACATTTGAATGCAAAAACTTGAACAAAAAATCTAAACATCAAAATTATGAGCAAAGAAGTGAATCTTAGAAGTAAGTAAGGCATATATCATCAGGGAAAATCAATCATGATAAAATATCATGGGAATAAAAAATTTAATTGTGGAAAGCATTAAGCACATGTTATGATTTCCATAGTATCCAAGGCATTGCTGCCAAGACCATCTTAGTGGACAAAGTCCCTTTCTGAATCGAGTTCACTCCTCGTTTCAGTCCTGTAACACTGAACCAGATTAACTTACCGTTCCAACCATGTCTATCTCATGAGATATAAATCTTTACCCAATGCATTTGAGGGAGATATAGGTCCCACCCATCTCATAATGAAATCATTCTTACTTGTGCCACAAAATAAACATACATCATTCATAAAAACCCAATAAATAAAATGGGTTTCATAAACATCATCCCATCATCACATAATCCGTATAAAAGAAATGGATATCATTTCATAATAATAGAAGTGAAACCATGTAAATCATAGAGACATTATACTTTAAACATACACATATGAAATAATGCCATCTTAGATGAAAAATGGTTTTGATAAAACTTTTGAAATGAATTGTTGAGGAAAATATCCGTTCTTCTTCAAAATCAATTTCTTTTCACAAAAATTCATGAAATTTAAAAAAAAGGATTTTGTTGAAAATATCCATGAAATATTTTTGATGAATATTCATGAAAGTAAGGCTTTATAAAACCGTAAAAATCTGTTCATTCCGTATAATTTAGAAAAACATTTTTCTTGTAATTTTGTCGGAAAAGTAAAAAAAGTACCTCGTAGGGTAAAAAAAAAGAAAGATTCCTTCCATACCATGGGGTAAAAGTAAAAATGGGTAGAAAAGGACTTTAAACATACATGAAAACACTTTTATAAAACATGGAAATGGATGATAGAAATAACCCCAGTAAATACTTACGAATAAGCAATCTCGGATAAACATTGAGATTTGCAAAATTATCCCTTACCTTAGGTCCGATATGCTTCGTACGTATCCAAAAATCCTGTATAATGATTTAAATAATGTCATTTAATTATTACAGAATCATATTAATTGTTATGATATCATATATGGTTCACTTATGACTTTATATTACCCATTCTTTTGTAAATTCTATGTTAAAGTGCGTTTTGGGTAAAATCGTTTCATTTGTCGTCCGTGTTTGGACTTGTAATTATTCATATGATTACTTAGATCATGATTACTTAATTACAGAATATAAAACATGATTTATATATAATATATATTCATAATATACATATATATATAATACATCGCTAAATGGAATGAAATACACTGTTCATGGAGACGGTAGGCCGTACGTACGCATGAACGTTGTTTTCGTTTCCTCATTGAATTGAGTGGAATTAATTGGTTGAAATACTTATATATATATATACATAAATCCAGTATCATTATTATGTCATATTTTTCATGATTACTTATTATATATACTTTATAATCATTTATGAATGGTTAATCATTGAGAATGAATCTCATCGTGTCGTGGAGATCGTATTCCGTATGTACGCACGAGCGATGATATCATTCCCATGATCGTGGAATTTTATTTGAGTGTATGTATACTATTACATAATCAATATGACTTTAAAATAATCATATATAGTTATTATTTACACCATTATACCCATCCAAGTAAGGTGGTGGTGGAAAATAGATTACACCACGGTGTGGAGACGGTATTCCGTAAGTATGCACGCGCGGTGATTTCGTTTTCCGTAGGATGGATAGATGGTGAAATAGGGTTTTTTCATACTTATAATAAAATATCATTATATGAGTGATACTGATGTTATTACTTCATAATGAAACAACCTAAGAAGAAGAAGTGGAAGAAGAAATAAAGTTGAGAGAATCGTTAACGGACATTACCTCTTCTTTGAAGCGCCTCTTTGAGACCTCCTCTTAGGGAACTAAATTTGGTCTTTTAAGAAGAAAAGGACCTCTAGGATGTTTCTAGGGAAGTGGATAAGAGAATTTGGCAGGGGTTGGCCGAGATTGAAAGCTCAAAGTGGTGTGAGGAGGAGAGGGAGGAGGTGCTCTCTTATAAGGGAGGAGAGGGGCATCTTTGGAATAACAAAAAATATTATTTTATTATAAAGTCATATTCGTTTTTTAATAGCTCCAAATTGATATATTTCGAAGATAATGTGGGGATGGGTTGAAATACTCTCATCCAATATAATTTAGACAAGTTTAGGTCATTATATTAACCATATCATTTAGTTTTAACTCTTAGTTAATTAGATTGACATTTACCATGTCACTTTGTATTTTTATATTATATAGTTAATAAACTTACCATATACATCCAAGCAACCCCCAAGTGGTCTATTAATGATACAACTATCATTATATAAGTATCTTGGCCGAACCTTAGATTTTTAGGAATATAATAACAATTAATAATATAATTTTGTTTTAAAAACAATTTTATGTCAATTTTGACACTATTTGGTAATTGATTTTTGTGAAAATCATAACAGAATTATTAGTTCTAAAAAAGTTAATTAAATAAATACTAACATGTCATATTAACATATAAAATTATTGTAATTCATAAAAAGTCTCAAATTACATTTATTTGGGTATTTATAACATCAATTATGTCAATATTTAATTAATAAAATAATTACTGCATCATCATTGTGTCATAAATAAATTAAATTATTTTAAATCTAAAAATTACAAATAAAATACAATTATGTAGTAAATATTTTTATATTTATAATAAATATTTATAGTTGAATTATTCTTATGTATAACCATATATTGAAAATGATTTAGTTATTAAACTTCGATTTTAACTATTTTATCCCTTCTTTAAATAAATTAATAATAAATGTCCTAATCTAATCCATGTTGGCCTAAATGGTCATATTTTATTCCTAAGGTTTTTTTTGGCCGAATTAAACTTATCCAATAGAATTAGAACATGTGTTAGGGTAATAATAATATCATTTTTACCCTTCATTACCCTATTTAATTTTAACCGTGGTAAAAAAAGTAAAAAGTTACTATTCACCAAAAATTATTTTCATCTCATTGAACCACATTTTAGTCCTTGATATTTACCGTGTCTCTCGGATTTTCGAAATTCCACTCACAGAAGCGGTAAAATTAAGTTTTATGAAAAATTTAGTTTTTTAACTTCCACTTAGTGGTTTCACTATTCATCAAAAAATGAAAGTTTCCAGAAAAATACCAAAAATTAGGCCTAAGATATATTTGATATTATGAATTCAAAAATGATGTCTATTTTAACATATCAGTTGCATTAATTAATTGAAAAATTAATTCTCATTATCAAAACAAATAGCGTGTTTTTAAGAGATAATAACTATCAAAAGATTGACACTTGTTTAAGTCTGGTTTAAATGTGAAATTACATCCAATGAACAAAAATGTATTAAATGGTAAAAATATATTCTAAATATACTTTAAAACCACTCAAATTAATAATTTATCACTACTAATTATTTTGATTAAAAAAGTTGTTTTTAATTAAAATTTAGTAATTTTCACTATTCATTAGAATATGAAAGTTATCCGAAAAGTACCAAAATTTCACCCTAAGCTAATTTCGATATTCCGACTCCAAAAATGAAGTCCATTTTGAAAGATGAAATTTAATAAATTTCCAAAAGTGGTTATTACTATTCATAATGACTAGTTTTAATAATATTTTAATAGCATGTTGTTGTTTAGTGAAACTCGGTATTGCGTACAACACACGCTATCGAGGAAGGTCACGATTGCGTGTAATGCAGCCAAGTTAGGGTTGCATGTTGTGCACGAATTCTTTGTTGTAACATACAACACAAGACATCAATAAAATTAAAAAGAATAATTTTCATAAAATCTCGGGGTGTTACAATGCCGAAGCACAAAGCTCAGCTCTCTTGTCAGGAGGCACCCAAGTACATGCATAAAATTGTGAACATGAAATCAGGTTCACACATAAAATATTTGAATCAATAATTATCCATCCTTACCCAATGCATTGAAGATATTTATTGGACCCAACCATCGTATAATCATAATTTTTTTATATAAATTCCACAAGATCATAACTCATAACATTATAACATAAACCATGTAAAATAAATGGATTTTGTAAACATGCCATCAACATAATCATAAACCACCCAAAGAAAGAACAGGGATAATAAAATTGGACTGTATACCCTGTAAAACATAAGTAACATCAATGGATGTTATCGTAGATGAAACAATCATTTAAAGGATCACTGAAAAATTTATTGAGGAAAATATCATATTCAATTTTAAATAAAAGTTTAAAATATAAAAATTTACCAAATATTAAGGAAAACATTTTATTTTATAATAGCAATGGAAACATGTAATGGAAGCTTAAAATAATTTATTGGTAATTATAGTGTGAAATTATGTTCATTCCATATATGTTAAAATAAAACAATCATTTCACACATTTCTAGAAAAAGTAAAAAAGTACCTCATCTGGAAAAGGAAAAGAAGATTAATTTTAAACCATTTTACGTAAAAAAAGTAAAAAATGGGTAAAAATGAATTCAAAAAATCACAGTACAATAGAAAAAACATTATTCAAAATATTTTTAGAAAATATGGATATTGAAGAAAAAGGTTGTTCGACTGAAGTGAGAAATAAATTCAACTTTCATTAAAAACATATTTATGGTCTCTTGAGTACTTAAGGTGATGAAAAAATGAAATGAAAATATGTATTTTCAAGAAATAAATAGAGGATAAAAAAAATAAATGTTTTTCTTTAGAGGAAGACTATAAGATTTATTTATTGGAAACTTAATCATAAACAATCACTACTACAAAACATGCCACTAATAACACTAGAATTTTTCAGTGCTAGAAAATACACCGAGAAAGTTCCTCTTTATCAGAGTTAAAATAAGCGCAGATAAAGTGGGACCTTTATCAGTGCTTTATTTTGTCACTTATAAAGGTTACCCTTCATTGGCGCTTTATTTTTAGTGATGATAAAAAGTACCCTTTATGAGGGCTTAAAATAAAGTACTGATAAATGGTAACACTGAATAAGGTCCACAATAAAATGAAATAATTAAAAAAATAAAATTATTTTTTTAACAATTTCATTTATTAAAAAATTGTTATTAAAAATTAATAAAATGAATATAAATATATATAAATTTTAAAAATTATTAAATTGTATATATAAAATATATATATATGTAAAATGAATAGAATAAAATAATCAAACAAATAAAAATTTAAAATGATTAGATTAAGAAAAATATCAAACATTTTATTACTTAAACAATTATTGATAAAAATGAATAAACTTAATATACATATATATAGATTATAAATATTGATAAATAGAATATATTAAATATTGAAATATAAATGAATATATTATTAAACACAAAAAATTAAAAAATAGTAAATTACAAAATTATTTAAATATTTATTAATGAAACATTTGTTAATAGAAAATGGAATAGTATAATATATATACATATATATTATAAAAAGTAATAAATAATATATACTAAATATAAATATATATAAAATGAATAAAATGTTAATTAAAAACATATTAATGTCATATTCATTTTTAATATTGTTTTATTTTTTAATTTAACATATATCAAATGTCGTGTGTTAAATTTATTTCGCACACACACACACATATGTAATTATTGCAGTTTTATATAAAAACACAAACAAAAATATATTTACGCAATATATAGAAACACATACACTTGATATTTATGTAATTTATTCAAATTTCAGTATATTTAGGAATTTCATTATAACATGATACATTTAATATATTATGTTTTTAATCGGTCAACTTTTTTAATACTATTATAGTCAGGGTATTCATTTTTAATATTTTTTAATTTTTATTTTTATTTTTAAATTTGATCATTTTCTATTATTTTTCTATATATATTCCGTTACTATGTTTTGGTATTTTCAATATATATTCATCTTACTTCAATATATATATATCCATATTTTTTTAATAATTTATATTTAATTAATAATATATATTCATTTTTTCAATATTTTTAAAGTGTACTCATTTTGAATTATTCAATTTCCCTGATTTTTAAAATACATTTTTTTTAAAATTATATATCCACCAATAATGTTAAAAATATAATTTGTAAATAAATATATTTATTAATTTATATTAACTATATTTATAGATTTATATATTTATAATTAATATTTTTTAAATAAGTATTTATTTAATTATAAATGAATAATTATACATATTTAATAATTATAAAACTATAATAAAGTTATTTAAATATATCCTTTACTAGTGCTAAAAAATTTCTAATAAGGATTGATCTTTATTATTGCTAAAAAAGTTTTGTTAAAACGTATCTTTATCAGTGCTAAAATATTAATACCGATAATGTTTTTTTATTCGTTGTTTTTTTTTCACTTATAAATATCCCTTTTACCAGCTCTTATCAATTTAACACAAATAAAATGTATATTTATCAAGGATTTTCTAATAGTGCTGTTAAAAATGTTCTTGATCTTTTTAAACGAATCCTAACTAATACTCAGTCAGTCGCGATTCTCAAGCTCTCACAGAACTCCACTACTGCTGGTGTGACTACTCTATAATCCCTCAAGTGAATCAAGGATAGAATCCAGTGTATGTTATTAAATACTTTTCCACTACCATTGTTTTATCTTTTGGGTTCTGCATTTTGTATTTTGTGTTTTGGGCTGTACTTAACCATGATGAACCTTATATATCATCTCCTCACTACTGCCGATGTGGATCCACTAAGTTCTCTTAGGTGAATCAAGGCTAGGATCCTATTTATGTTATTTTATAATTTTCCACTATCTTTGTTTGATCCTTTTTGGTTCCACATTTTGTGTTTTGAATTTTATGCTATTCTTAACCATGATGAACCCTACATCTCTTCTCCTCACCACTGCCGGTGCGACTTCTCTAGGTTCATGTAAGTATCCTAAAGATGTACCATGATATTAGTCCCCAATTTTTGAGGCCTATAATGATGAAATGAATCATAGTATTTCTCAGTAAATTGTTTACCTATAATCCTATGAAATAATAATACAAAAAACATATAAACACTCTTTCAATACATTATTTTCCTATTAAGAAATGGGATGAAATAATGATAGATATCTTGACCAGTTTTTCAAGATCAAATAATTGAATGTTATATCACGGGTTATATTCAATCAAAAAACTAATATGAACAAATTTTTACATATTGAAGATGTTTCCTCAGTTGATGAATTCTATTAATTATATGCCAAAGAGATAACAATCCTTTGATGTGTCCCATTAAGTGTTGTATCTAATAGGGATTTGATGTTTTTTTCTTGGTTATAAAAAGGAAATTAATTTTCAATGAGGTTATGGGTGAAATTTTATAATTTCATTATTCCACTGACTAATTGTCATTCTAATTACACTATCTTTATATTTGAGGATATTCTTTGAGTCTTAATTATTGACTTCAGTGGCTCCTGAAAGGAAGAACTTTACTTGGTGTAATTCTCTTATAAAAATAGTAATCAATCACTTATCCATATGGACCTATATAAAGAATTATATTAAATATATTTTCACTATCCTTCATGTTGGATAATTATAGATGAATCTCTTATGAATATCCTTAGTCTTGTCCAAGAAGTAATAGACTGAGGGATTTTAATTCAAAAACTTTTTGAAACTACTAAAAGTCAACCAATGTCTTAAAATAACCTTTAGAGGTGACCCTTGTAATTTAATGTTATTGATCATGTGATTATTCATTTTTCCCTAGGATTGGTTCACCATTAGACAAGAAATAATATGAATTTAATCTTGATATATATCAAACCTTTTAATATTCTTGGACAATTCTAAGAAATTTATTAATATCTAGCCTTACACATATGAAAACCCAATGGTTTAATCTTTTCCCTCAAGATTCTAGTTGAATCATATTGATTATGAAATGCTTGAGGCTATGGATGTAGGTTCTAGGCACAACGGAACCGTACGATGGGTGTGTACCCAACTATGCAAATTTCCAAAATTGATGATTAATCTGAGATCAATACAATGATGAAATCCAGTATCCACAGAATTGAATCAAAGATAAAATACAAAGAAGAAAACCCAGAACCAAGAAGAGAGGATCAATATATTTTTTTATAATTTATTTAATTAAATTATAGAATTACCTCCAAGGTGATTCTTTCTTATTTGATGCGTATGACCACGGGTCTGAGGTGTGGCTTCGTTGTGATGTAGAATCCAAGGATAAGAATACTCTAGAGGTGATCCACATGTGCTCCAAATATCTCCAGACATCACCGAAGGAGTTTCTAGTTGTTAGTGTGGAAGATCCTTGTGCTTGCGATGTCCTCCTTTGATCACCTTGATAATCGCTTCCAAAGCGTTCTCCTTGATCCAGTGGAGGAGTACCTCTCTCATTCTTGAGAGATTTATTGTTGAGTGAAGAGTTATCTATGATAGAGAAATTTTCTCCAAGGATGTTGTACACAATATTTTTAAATACATCTAAGTGTGTGAGTCATAATACCTGTTAATAATAATCTTAAATTTTAAGGACCAATACACACGTCTGCAGAAAAAAAAATCCAATGACACTTATGAATGTGGATTTCTTCTGGAATATCTCTTTCTCATAATATCCTCCTAGATATTAGTAAGGTAGAACACCATAAGAAGGTGCCTCAGAGTTTCTTGATTCCCCACCCCTGATAGCCGACACCATCTGTGTCCCTTCAAATGATATCATCCATCCATTGAACATATATTCAAGAATAGTGTCATGGAACTTTTAGATTCTCATCATAGTAGGGATCGACTATGACCTTTAAGTATAAAAATTGTTATTAGGACATTATCACATACTATGTACCCTATAAGAACAATCATGATGCGATGAATAGTTTATTAATACTCATCCAATGAATACATGTTTATCATAAAGTAAAAATAATTTGGTTTCTTGGGCACCAACTCTAATATACTCCCACTTGAATTAGATCCAACTTCTAAAAACCTTCAATTCGGTAGCCCTCACATGATATTCATGCTTATACTAATATAGGACTATAGTCAAGGGGTCTACCACGTTCTTTTTCTTGGAAACTCTAATCGCTAAAACTTAACCCCTTTGATAGAAATCCCTTAAAAAGTGTTACTTTCGGAGTATGTGCTTTGTTCGTTGATGTGACCTTGGATCTTTTTCCAGATCCATCACTATAATATCATCACAATAAAATGTAATGGGATCTTTACTTCTAGGAACCACATAAATCTCCTGGATAATATTTCAAATCCAAAAGGATTTCTTGGACGCATCATAAACCACTATATATTCAGACTCTACTGTAGAATCAGTGACAACTAACTGCTTTGAACCCTTCTAGCTCACAACTCATCTCTTGAGACAGAAAACATATCCTGATTGTGACTTCAGATCATTCTGATCTATCTAAAAACCAAAATCAAAATACCCTCAGATGGAAAGCTCCTCGTCTCCTCCATATGCCATGAACATATCCATAGTTCTTCTCAGAGACTAAAGGATAGTCTTGAAAGTAGTCAATTGGTAATCTCCTGGATGTTCTTGATATCTGCCCTTGAAGCTCTATGCATAAGCAACATCAAGTCTGGTGTATTACATCGAATACATGATAGATCCTATCTCTAAAGAATATGGAATATTACTCATCCTATCTTTCTCATGTTATGTCTGTGGAAAAATTTTCATGGAAAGATGTATACCATGTGACACTAGAACCAACCCCCTCTTGGATTGTTCCATACTAAATCTCTTTAGTATCTTTTCAATGTATGTACTTTGACTTAGTCCAGGAAACCACTTGGGTCTATCACAAATGATCTTGATCCCTATAATATAAAATATTTCACCTATGTCCTCAATATATAATCAGTTGTTCAACCAGTCCTTGAATGACTGCAGGATTACAATAAGTAATATGACGTTAACATACACTACTAGGATAATGACCGTATTCCAATTAAACTACTTGTAAACAAATGGCTCACATTCATTAGTACTGAAACCAAATTATCTTATGGATTCATCGAATCGAATGTTACATAATCTGGATTTTTTCTTTAATCCATAAATGGATCTTTTTAACTTTCATACTCTTTTAGGATAACCTGGTATCACAAACCCTTTTGGTTATGTCATATAGACATCTTCTTGAAGGTTCCCGTTAAGGAATGCAGTTTTGATATTAATTTGACCAATCTCATAGTCATGTAAAGTATCTATGGAAAGTATGATTATTATGGATTTAAACATGGTAACTGGTGTAATGGTTTCATCATAGTCAATTCCTTGATGCTGTTTAAAACCTTTATCGACTAGCCTTTCTTTATAGGTACTAACTTGACCTTTCATGTCTAGTTTGTTTTTGAATACTCATTTAAACCCAATAGGATTTACATAAACTATCGTATTGACCAGAACCCAAACTTGGTTCTGATACATGGAATCCATCATAGAATTCCACGCTTCTAGCCATCTTTCAGCTGTTAATCTCTTTAGTGCTTCCTTGTAGGAGAGAGGTTCATCATTGTCCAACAATAATGAGTCACCATACATAGTGACAAGGAAACCATATCTCTCTATTCCCCTTACCTCTATTGTGATCCTACATAGTACTTGTGTTTTAGGAACTACCTCTTCCACGAGGACCTGTGAAACTTGTTCCTGTACAAACACTTATGTATCTTGAGAACACACTTCCTCAAATTCAATATTTCTCCCACTATACTTTTTGAGGATTTTCTCCCTCTCAATAAAATCATCATATATATAAATTTTCACCTACTTTTATAATAGGTTTTATAGGTACTATCCCTTTGTTTCCTTGGGATACCCTATAAATACACACTTTGTTCCCCGAGGTGATAGTTTGTTTCCTAGTAAATCTTTTACCAATTCCCCACATCCGTATACACATGTATGCAACAAAATGGGTTTCTTTTAACTCTATAATTTGAAGGGAATCCAATTATTCACCTTAGTTGGTAATTTGTGTAATGTGTATGCATTAGTTTGCAATGCATATCTCAAATAGGATAATGGAAGATCAGCATGACTCATCATCAACCTTACCATATCCAACAAGGTATATTTCCTACTTTAACTATCACCATTCCACTATGGTGTATACGATGGATTGAGTTGAGATTGAATCCCAGACTGTCGTAAAAGGTCAATGAAATCTTGGTTAAGATATTCTCCACCTCGATTCGATCGAAGCTTATTTATCTTCTTACGAAGCAGATTATCTATATCATTCTTAAACTCCATGAATTTCTCAATGGACTCAGACTTATACCTCATTAATTCTATATAGCCATATCTACACAATCCATCAATAAAAGTAATGAAGTAAGAATATACAGCTCTATATTCTACTAGAAATGGTTCACACACATTATTGTATACCAATCCTAGAAGCTAAGTGTCCCCTTATCCTTGTCCACCAAATGGTGGTTTGGTCATTTTTACTTTTTAAAAATAATGACTTTTATCAAGGTGTTTTATCTCGGAAGAGTCTAAATAACCATCTTGATAGAGTTTTGTTAGACGCTTCTCATTTACATGAACAAGGTGGTGATGCCACAACTGGGTGTTGTATGAGTCATGTGAACTTGGTTCATTATCAATTTCTGACACTTGGTTCTCATATTTTAATACATATAGGCCATTATTTAAATGCTCCATACCATAACATATATTTTTCTTATAAAAATGACAACATTTATTTCCAAACATGAAACTAAATCCATATGTATCTAACCTCAATAAAAAAATTATGTTCTTGGTAACATTAGGTACATAATAACTTCCATGTAAAACCAAAATCATTCCTGTCGGCATTGTGAGGTGATAAGAACGAATGGAAAGAACAACCAACCTCACACTATTGGTAGCTCGTAGAGTCATCTCTCCTATGGAAATTTTTGGAATCTATGTGGTTATTTTATTTGAATAAAAATGTGATCCACACAAGATATATCTAAAACCCAATGTATAGAAATGGAAAGATTTCAATCTATAACGAACACACCTTTGGCTTCCCCTTATCTCTGAGTGTAGTTTCTCTTCCAGTGATCTGACTTGCCACATGCAAAGCATACTACCTCCTTTTCTTTCCCTACCTCCATACTTCTTCTTCTTGTTAAAATGGTGCTCGGAGGATTTATATTGTTTATAAATCTTAGTCGCCTTTTCCTTGTCCTTAGTCTTTCTATTCACCATAAAGACTATGGTTTTTTCCCACCCCATATCTTTATCAACATGGAAAATTAGGGTAAAAAGATCTGATAGACTCCTCTCATTATTGATCATATTATAATTGACAATAAAAATAGTGAAGGTATTAGGAAGCAATGATAGTATGAGATTTGTACGCAACCCATCTGAGAATTTAATCTCTAATATGTCCATGCACTCAATGCAGCCAATAAGCTTGACTACATGTGGCCCAACTTGCACAGACCTTCCAAAATTAGTAGTTAACAAAGCGTTGGAGATCTCATACCTCTCATGTCTCACCTTCTCTTGACAAATATCCCAAAGGTGATACATCATGCTATAAGCATCCATTTCCTCATGTCGATTAAAGAGATAATGGTAATGGATGATATCATGAGGAGCTGAACATTCATAACTCTATTCAAATGTTTCTGAATCATAGATATTTCCTCATCACTCTACTCATTTCTAGGAGAAACTAGTAAATGTACTTCTAGCACATAAAGTTTACTCTCATGGGGAAGGATAACCTGAAGGTGCATTTTCCACTATTGGAAATTAGTGATGGTGATAAGGTTTTACTTCTCGATTATGGATTACAATTACATGTTTGATTTCATTTTGAAATCTGTTTCTACAAATTAAGATGAACAGAGTTTTATTACTTTATGTTGATAAGTATTTACAAATCAATAAAATAAAAATTATTTGTCTTCCACTTTTTTTTGAATCCATGTATCCCTTACAATTGGATTTG
This sequence comes from Viscum album, assembly GCA_963277665.1. Classification (NCBI taxonomy): domain Eukaryota; kingdom Viridiplantae; phylum Streptophyta; class Magnoliopsida; order Santalales; family Viscaceae; genus Viscum; species Viscum album. The sequence continues at coordinate 684,522,390 of OY728119.1, read as the reverse complement.
GAATATCCTATTTCTTGGGTATTCTAATGACAAGGATCCATATTTCCCTTTGAATTCGCCAAAATATGATTGGTCAAGAAACATTAATGGTTTTAGGTAGGCATTCCAAATTCCAATAGTATTAACTCACTACTCCTTGATCTATTGAGTGGAATCCCCAATCCTAAAATCCTTAATTTTTGGATTTCTTTAACCATTGACTCTGAGTTACACCAAGTAATGCTTGGGTAGTAAACTCCTAATGTAAACTAAGTTAAATCAACAAAAAAGTTAAAATTATTATTCAATGATAATTGAAATCACCCCAACTAGGGTTGGTTAAGCACTTTGAACTATGGTTCGATTCTAACAAAAGTAATGGAAGGATATACCAACTTAATCTTTAATTGAGGGATTTATCCTTTATGCATAAATTTACAATTAGTATCTTTTCACATTCTTGTTAATGTTAAGTGGGATATACTTAAGTTATTAACAATGTATAGATAATATTTACATATAATCCATTTTTATTTTAGATACATCTTGTATTCTTGTTAGTTCATTAATTATGTGATTGCATCAAACATCAATAATGAATAACTATACAACTGATAGAAATAAAATAAAGGGTATAATCATGAGATTTAATATTGGTTAGTTTATCCAGTGGTTGATAAACTAACCCTGACCTACTAGTGAAACACCTTGAAAAATTTAGGATTCTTGTTTACAGATTTCCACCTGTCCACTTTTGTATCTCCTTGGATTGGTTTTGACTTGGCTCCTAACTGGAACCGCCTCCACTAGCTCGGAATCTCCATCCATTACATATGATTTTATCTCATACACAAGTAAGGGATAAAGGGGGGTTTATATAAAAGAAACCATGGGAACACATGCCCTATATATTAATGAAGCGAAGGCATGCATGCCAACAATTTTAATTTAATAAATAAATTAAAAGGGAACAAATCACAGAAAATGGTCTGGTCTAGTTCATGATCATCCATATACATGCAACGAATTATGAATTTATAAAACTATAATTCAATTCTTTAATCATTTTTATTAAGATAAATTATGCTCAAATAGATTAATCATTATCTTTAATTAATCAATACTTTTTATCTTAACCATTTTCTAAATTACCTTGAGATTCTCATCCATAACCTTGTACATAACTTGTACCTTGGAAGAAACCCGGTGAATTCCCATTCAAAACTATCTAGAATTTAATTATACTTATATACACTTTTCTCTTTGTGACATGTTTCATGCATTGAGAATTATAATTGCAATACAACTCATACATGATGTGTAGATCTTTGAAGATTATGTAGATGATAATTAAACACACACACACACAAATATATATATATATATATATATATATAAATATCAAACACCTATCACATGTTGTGTCCCTATTTTACACCCACACGAAGGTACATGTCTCAGGGGAAACATAATATAATAATAAATTTCTAGATCTACGTAATATAAAAACATTACACAACGTGTAGATCCGAATACACGACATTTACCCTCCTCACCATCCATCCGATATACATGCCTAGGGAAAAGACATGTGAGGTGTACTTCGTAAATATTTGGAGTTCATGGCATGTTCAGTGGGCTACAAGCCGTGTAGACTACACATTAAATACTCACCAGCCGGGCTAGCCGTGTATGAGATACATGACTTGAACCTGACCTGAAGGGATTACACACCATGTCTAGTGGGCCCCATGGCATGTAGTCCCATTGATTGTGTGTCAGTCTATCCTAGTTAATATGTGGTGTAAGAAATAACTACACCACATGTCATTAATACACATGGATTGAGTAAATGCCAAATTACTCTTGATTAATTGAACAAAAATACACGGCATGTAGTTTCGACTATATGACGCGTATTCTTATGTTATCTAGATAGAATTGTCGATGCCTCATGTTGTTATCCTTGACTTAATTTTAATCATAAAATTATTTGTTTATATTAGATTTGCGAGAAATGTTAAGGGATGAATATATCTCGAAATTAAGATTACAATAACGATTAAACATGAATTGAAATACTAAACTATTAAAGTGTGGATCATAAATGAATTATTTAAATAATTATAAATTAAAATATGACTACTTTTATACTCCTTGTAGGTTTCAGGCACAGCGAAAGCATAGGATGGGCGTGTACCCAACTATGAAAATTTCTATAATCAATGATTAATCTAAGATCAATATGACCATGAATTCCATTATCCACAGAATTTAATCAAATATAAAATAGAAAGGATAGAACCCAGAACCGAGAAGAAAGGATCAACATATTTTATTTATAATTAATTTAATTCAATTATAGATTTACCTCCAAGGTGATTCTTTATTCATTGATCTGTCCGACCACAGGTCCAGGGTGAGGCTTCATTACGATGTAGAATCCAAGGATAGGAATCCTCCTACAGTGATCCACACGTGCTCTATGTATCTCCAGACATCACCAAAGGAGTCTCCGGGTGACAGCATGGAAGATCCTCGCACTTGCGATGTTTGACTTCGATCGCATTGAGAATCAATTCAAAATCATTCTCCTTGATTCATTGGAGGAGGATCTATCTCATTCATGAGAGCATATTTGGAGAGGGAAGAGTTCTCTTGGCTCAAGAATTTTTCTTCCAGGATATTGTGCACACAATGATTGGTTAGCTGGTCGAATGACCCCTTGGATCATTTAAAGAATAATAACATAACGGGGAATTTAATTCCCTAGGTAATAATAAATAATTTTTACATGGGTCATTACTTAATTTATTATTCATGTGAAACCCCATCTCAATAATAAAATCCATGCTATTATATCCATGATAAGTGCTTAACTTGCATGTTATATTTAAGTATTTTTAACCAAATAATATTTAATATTATTTCTCAACAGACCCATAAATTGGTCTATCAATCCTCCTCAATATTTACAAGGCCTGTAATAATGAATATTTATTTATAAAATAAATATAATTGAATTATTCACTGATGAATAAATATTCCATTTGAGATATATTCTATCGAATAACTAGCGATTAAATAAATGTGTTTGAGAATACATGAATAATTATTAAACCACAACCGAGAATAATATTTATTCAAAATGTTAAATAAATAAATTACTTAACTGAGATACTGGAAACACTTAGTGTCTGACCCTCTAGGCCTCTTTCTTGTTGGCATTCGGCAGTCTTACCTATAGTCCAAGATTACTATCTAGAAATGGGTCAAGGGACCGAAGAGATAGAAGTTGATGTCTCAACAACATGTAACCTAATGCATAGTGTGTAATATAATATCTATTTCCCGATATCTCCAGTCAAGCGGGTTGCATGCAAGTGTCATCAAACCATGTGCTCGATTTCTCATTCTTTGAATTCTAGGAATTGAACATGCCTAGAGAAAACCACGACCATGGATTTAGTTTGGCTATATCATTTCCATAAAAGAGAATGAGATATCTACTTTCATTGAAGTGAAAAATCCTTTCTCGCATTATTAATTAATGTTGTATTACTCATGACACACCTCACATATCCTACCTTGCCATAAACATCTGTATCCATGGTTTATTTCAATACATCTAAGTGCACGAGTCATAATACCCATTTATAATAATATTAAAGTCTAGGGACCAATACATAAATCTGTAGATAGAAACATCCCATGAAACTTATGAATTTGGATTTCCTACATAAAGGACTTGTTCTCAAAATATCTTCCTAGATATTACCAAGGGAACACACCTTGAGAATGTTCCTGAAAGTCTCATGATTCCCCACCCCTGATAGCCTGTATCATTTGTGTCCCTTAAAATGATATCATCCGAAAATAGAACATGTATTCAAGAATAGTGTCATGGAACTTCTGGGTTCTCATCATAGCCCGAATCTGCTATGACCTTTTATTGTGACCGCTATTAATATGACATTATCACATACTATGTCACACAGAAGAAAAATTCTAATGTGATAATTAGTTTTTTAATATTCATTCGATGAATACAGGTTTATCATAAAGTACAATGAAGTTGGCTTCTAGGGTACCAACTCCAACAGTGGAGTTTTTAAATTCCCCATCTGATATAACCATATAATCCCCTATAATTTTAGTATGTTAGTCTTATTTTGGATGTATTTTGGGTTAAAGGGGAGTTAAGTGAGGGGCTAGAGGATTTGATGGGATAGAGTGGTGAAGTTATAGAGGTACCCTTGTGCAGTAGGCACTGAGTACCTAATAGAATGAAACCAGGTACATGTTTATAGGCAAGTGTATGTAGGGACAATGTTAACTCAATTGATAACCCAATGGCCTAGTATTATGTATATGGTGGTACTTTTGATATTTTATTATTTCTAGGGGTTTTGATATTTTTAATCAGAGTAAACTCATATACTAAGTAAACTATGGTCCACTACCATGTCTCCGAGTTAAGCATGCCTACTAGTTCCTCATTCTTATGGTTTAGTGAGAATTATGTATTGTTTTGGTCAGAGTTGTTGTGAGTAAGCTTTTAAAATGAAAACTATTTTTAAAATTAAAACGATTTCTTTCAAATAGTCTTAGATTGAAAAAAATGATTTTTAATGGAAAATGTTTTGGATTGAAAATTTGGTAAATTATTGTGACCCTAAGTATTCCCTATGAGTGTTTTCATTTTTGTGGTTATGTGGGGAATTGATTTTGAACCGAATTTTATGATTTTTGTGTTATTCATAATATTCCTTCCAGAAAGGTTCTTAACGTTTATAGTCGGTATCGTACTGTTTCTAGTTCTCCTCAGTTAATTCCCATATTCTATCGCAATCAAGTTTTGTTAGAGTTAGTTAAGTGGCTTGAGGAAGTTTATAATGTATTTAGAGTGTTGGGAACTCCAAAATACATTAGATTTCGTGTTGTTCTAGGTCTATTTTGGGGTCTATATTTGGAAGAATGAGAGTTGTTTTCCCCACCAACAATGCAAGTTGGGATGAAGTGGGATGTTTTTAAGTCCGTATTTGTTCAATGGTTTATACCTGAGGAGGTGTAGATGATTAAAAGGTAAGAGCTCATGAGTTTCCAATTAGGTCATTGGATGGTGAAGGCTTATGTTGAACAGTTTAAAGAGTTGGTTTTCTTTTCTCTAGAGGTGGTGTCACAAGATCTATTGAAAACTTCTCTTTTCATTGGGGGTCTTTATCCAGGGATCTGGGAGCATGTCCTATTCTACAAGGATCTACATTTTGAGAAGTTGGTGGATGAAGCGTTTTTGGGTGAGTTGTTTTGAAGGAAGCATACAACACATTGGCTCGGTTGTTGACTCCCGTGTTGGGGTGAATATGTTTGAAGATTACTGTTTTTTGTTTCGTGGCTATTTTAAGATAATATTTAATTATGAAAGTCAGATAAAATCATCCTTTTTTAGTTAAAATGGTATTGTTTTTATGAATGTGAAACTTTAAATGGTTATTCATTATTGAATTAGTTCCACATTTTCTATCGTGCATGTTTGGCGATGTCTATTTTTGTGGAAATCACTCTTTGTGCCATGTGTGTGGGTTTGTTGTTCAGTTCTATATATTTTTTTGTTTATTTAAAACATGATAGGGATTTATGTGATTAAAAAAATAGGTCTATGGAGGAATATAATTTATTCACACTTAGGGAAATGATCCATAAGTCATTTGAGACGTGTAGAAATTAGCTGCACCTCAATTCGACGTACAGTGTGACTGATATGACTCAATGTGTCATGAATTTCCTAGAATCATCCACACCTCAAAACTAAACAAACACATTTAGATTGTTTGGATACATTATTTAAAAAATATTCACTCATTGAAAATTGATCAAACATGCTCTAATTTTCTTGATAATTTAGAAAAACTATTCATAAGTCATTTGTGACCTGTAGGACTCTGTTTCATGTCAAACTGATACACTATGTGATAAAAATGAGTCAAAAGTGCATGTTTCTAGTTTAAAATGAGATTTTAGTAAAAAATACAACTGACATACTCAAAACTAATAAAACACATTCATATTGTTTTGATACTTTAGGAAAATGATCCAAAAGTCATTTGAGATGTGTTAGAATCATCCACACCTCAATCCGATTCACGATGTGACCGGTATGACTACAAGTGTGTATTTTTATTTAAAATTTACATCAATTTTTGTAAAATTAATACTTTCTATTAATTTATTTCTGTATATTATTACTAATATAATAATTGTTTTCTTATACAAGTGTGTCGTTTTGGTTGAGCATGGGTGGTCTGTTAAGAAATAACATGATTCAGGTCAGGATTAAAAGATAAATTAACATTGATGTTTTTGAATGTTTGTAATAATTTAAATTTATGTAATTATATAAAAAATGTTTTAAATGTCTATAATATAGTGTTTTTTCTTATGTTTGTCTTTTAAATTTAATTTCACTTAAATCCCATATTAGGACTTGTTTTTGTTGATATCTAGTGTGTTTTGGTGTTGTGGTGTGCTGTTATAGCACACTGTAAAATGACCCTTTATCAGTGGTTTTAAAAGTGATGAAAAATAGTTCCTTCAATGGTGTTAAATTAAAGTGCAGATAAAGGTCCCATTTATAAATGTTTTTAGAACCGATAAAGGGAAAATTAATCAGTGCTTTTTCAACACTGATAAATGTACAAGGATTTTAACCTCTCTCATGTAGTCAATGCTTTTCTAGAACTGATAAAGTCCATTTATAGCACAGTTAAATGCCTATTTTGTTCTAGTGAATCTTGATAAAAAATGATATTGTGACATAAAATCCTTAACTCTTTCATCACATTTTATTTATAAGTCCCATGAAAAAAATAATATTAGATGGATATGTAATTCCCCATAAATTTAATAAGAATCATCATAAAATACTTTTTTTGTGAAAAATATACAATACATAAAATAAATAAGTTGTGAATATGGAATGTGTCTCACAGTGATAAAAGTGAGAGGAAAATCCCTTACCTCGAGTTCCACTTGCTTTGAAAGTGATCTATCCTCTTGTATAATAAAATAAAATTTAATATTATTCTATAATATAATAATTTACATACTTATAATACTATATATTCTCAATTTATAACATTGTGACACCCATTTATTAGTAATTACTTATTAAAATCATCATTTTCAGGTGTTAATTGATTCATTTTTTCATAAAAATTTATACTTGGTGGTTTTAGTGATTGTAATTTTATTATGGTTGAATCATCCATAGAATTTTAATAATTAAATTAATATTATATCATATATATATATATATATATATTAATTCATCCATTAAATTTATAGATAGAAAAATGAATTACACTGTTTATGAAGACGGTAGGCCGTACGTATGCATTGACGCTGTTTTTAATTTCTGATAGATGAAATTAAATAAAGGTAAATAATAATTCACACTAAAAAAATCATAATTATATAATATATGTCATTTATATTTATTAAATCTATCCCTATTACCATCTATGTAAAAAAATGAATCACATTGCTTTGTGGAGGTAATAGGCCACACGTACGCATGTGCACCATTATCGTTTTAAAAAAGATAGGAATTTAAGAAGGTAGATATCATATTATAATTATTGAAGAGTAATTATTTCATAAATATCATATATAAAAATTAATCCCATCATAATTACCATCCATTAAATATGATTATGAGAAATGAATTGTATCACCACGTGGAGAGGGTAAGTCGTACGTTCGCGCAAGCAATACTTTCACACCCCATTTGATGGGGAAGATGGTGGATAATTGTGGTTTAATAATAATAATAAAAATAATAAAAATAAAATTAAAATTTATATATATTTCGGATACTAAGTTAAAAATTTATTATAAATACCATAAATTTAGAGGCTACAAAATAAGATGTAAAAAATAAAGTAATCAGTTATGGCGATTACCTCTTCTTTGAAAGAACTCTTTTACATATAGTATTAAGGATCCTAGAATTGGTATTTTGGGAATAGAAAAACCTATATAATGTGGATTAGTATGTTTTGGAGATATTTTTGTAGGGTTGGGCTGATCTAAATGGATCAAAAGTTGTAAATAAGTAAGGGGAGGTGGCGCCCTTTTATAATTGAGGTGAGGGAAAATTTTGGAATTTCTTTAAAGATTAAATTATAATAAATTAATTCTCCAGAAAAATACTTCACTATTGTAATATATTCAAATATAATTTATGATGTAGTTGTAATACCATAAACCAACATGAGTTGTATATGTTTAAATGGTGTTTTAAACATCATCTTTTTGTTTAATCCCTTAATTAACATATTTTATTCTTAACCATGGTAAAGAACTTTTCACCCTTAAAGGGTTATAATTTTACTTTTAAGGTAAAAATTTACACATAAATTATTTTTAAATATTTTTATAATTTTTTAATAATTTAATTGAAGATTATTTCCATAAAATATCATTAATGTCAATATTGAAACTATTCATTTAATTTTAATTTAAAGAACCCAATACAAAGATGAAATTTGAATACAATGCTTATAAATAAACTTGAGTAGTTATAATTGTATACATAATTCATGGAACACTATAAATCACTCAAATTATATTACTTTGAAAATTTTCAAAATCATTTATTTTATTTTTCTATTAGTTGAATAAATATTATATTAGAATTCTAAAAGCATTTAATGTAATTATTTAATCACTAAAAATTATAAATAAATTAACATCATGAATATAAGTTCATTATTCAAAAGCATACACCTAATATTTTTTCTCCACATGATTTTATCTCCATGTGAACATATAAGATATATTTAAAACTAAGAGAGTGATATTTTGTAACTTTCTTTTATTTAAATATTATATAGGTCATTTTCATGGAAAAACATCCATTAAAAATATCAACTTTGTGAATAAGGTGATAAGGGTCGAATTTAATTCATCCAGTAAGAATTAAGATGATAAATTATGACCTTATCACTTACTTTTATCCTATATTATCTCGATTTAACCTTTATCGAAATGATAAATTTTATCATGGTTACTATTCATATTATGAAAAAGGGGATTATTTAACAAATTTAAACCCCATCATTTCAAATATTTCACATATATTTTAATCTTAAATTTGTATAAGTTTCATAATGTAATTTAATATTAGAACACAAAATGCAATGAAGACCTATTTTTTTAGAAAAACATATTTTTAAGTATAAAAAATTTATTATACAAAATTGAAGTTTAAATTTTTTTAAAAAGGCTATAATTATATTATATTTATTGAAAAGTAACTAATAAAATTTCAAAACATATTCAAAATATATTTTTTTCTTAGTATATACTTTAAAGTAAAATATAGTTTTCAATAAAAATCAGTATTTTCTCCATTCATTGAAAAATTAATCTTTTCACAAAAATATAGAAATTCCCCCATAATATAATTTTGATACATTGATTTAAAAACTAAAACACTTTTTATAAATTAAAATTCCTAAAATTTAACGAAATTAATTATAATATTTTCTCAAAAAATAAATAAAAACAATTTTTGAAGAAAATATATTTTTTAAAAAATAAAACGAATTTACTAAAAATTATGTGATTATTTACTAATAATTCATTAATACATTTATATTGAGTAGGAATTATATATATATTCCAAATTAAATAATTATATTAATACCCACCAATTTTTTGGCTATTTTATAACAATCATATTTAAATAATAATATTTCACGATTTATTTAGGCTCCTTTTTGTGTGTGAAACAAGCTATCAATAATAAATAACATTTCACAAAATCTTGGTGTGTTATATTCTCCCCATTTAATAAATTTCATAATCAAGATTTTAACTTGTTCTTGGTAATCAATGTTTTGATACATGAAAAATCCTTCATTGAAACCCACATCATAGAAATAGTTAATTAAACTTCCTCTCAAAAAAAGTGATAGTGAAATATGATGGTCATCTAAAAAACAAAAAACTAGGTTCTTGAATAGAATAAAATTTGTGGTAAGTTAAAATATGGACATGTTTGAGAAAAATATTTCCCAAGGAATAATATAGAGTGAAATAGAACATGGTCAGGATAACATTAACTACTATAAAACCATAGATTTGTGATAGGTGATAATACCATTAATTCATTTTAATTGAAGGTTATAGGATAATATTTTTTATTAATATACTTTTACTTTATTTGAGTAATTCATTTACCTTATATACTAAGAACATAATGGAATATACTTACTTGGATATTTGGATTTTTAAATTTAATAAATTTTCAATATTACATGATTTCTTAGTTGATGAGTATTCGAGGTGATATTTGCATACCAGAAGCACTAAATTCAACTTATAACAGATCAAAAAAAAAAATAAAGATATTCCTTCTATATATAGGAATTAAAAAAATTGATATCACAAGGTATGATAATTCCTAGAGTGAATATATCATTAAATAATACATTTAACTCCAAAATTTCCAGAATGAAAAGAATGCTTCCACTTAGATCATTTCATAAATAAAAATAAATCCTAAATAACCTCAATAAAATAAATATTATATAATTATTTAACCTCAATGCTGATGCCATACCTTTAATATTTCATTTCTAAAAATTTAATTTCAATCCTCCCAAATAATCACTTGTTAAACCCAAGGGTTATATATTTCTCAACCTAATGAAACAACTCCCAAAATATCATTCATCTCCATGATATATCACTATATAATCTTGTAATGTATTTAACCCCACCAAATTATTATGAATAAAATTTATATAATAACCCAAAAGATAATCCTTAACTTGACAATAAATTTTTCTAAAATTATCACCTTGTCAATGAGTCGCCTTTAAACCATCAATATTATCTATATATCATTGTCCAATTGACCATAATTAACTTATCATTAAATCATATAATAACCCAAAGGGTTATTTAAACCTCAATTGAAAATTATTCCTAAAACACTATAAAATACTTAAATCACCTCAAAATCCCATCACTTAAAACCTCTAAAAGGGGTTTCTAAGCCTTTAAACATAAGATCAAACTTAAACCTATAGATCAATGATGGAATCCATATCTCCTAAGGTAACCTCACCTGAAAAAATACTAGATTAAAAAAATTAACACAATCCTTACTCCTCAAATAAAATCACAAACCATTGAATATATTTTTAAGTCAAAAAATGCAATAAACTTTATTAAATATGACATATATCACTTTATCATAAAATCAATAACCAATTAAATGTCACCAATACCATTTAATAAATTCCAATAATCTTTGTATTCTAACAAAACACTATCAATACTTTCTGTTATTTGTACCATTCATCATACATTTTCAAATCCATAAAGAAAATTGCTGTAGAACAATCCTTAGTTGTTTCATGATTCTTGTATCCAAAATATCATTGATATAATTCTTATATCCTGTTATTTCAAAAATATCATCCTTTTAGTTTATGGATTGTAATATCATAAATCCTTGATTGGTCTAGGATTTTACCCTTAGATTATGTAGTTTTCTTAGATAATTCCCATATTCCTCACACATGAGACGTTCAACTATAAATGGAACATTATTATGGACTTTATTTTTCTCTATTAAAATATTAATTTTTCTTCAATAATTAATTCATCTATGATCTTCATTTCTACACAGAAAACATCTTCCCATTCCTTTGAGAAATTCCGTTGAGTTTTTCTCCCCATAATAAAGACATGTAGGAAGATGAATCTTATTTCCTCTATGGTCTTCATGAAACCCCATATTCATCTTATTTGGTGTGTTAAGAAACTCACCCAAGTAGAGGTTGTTAATCACATAACATGATATCTAATTAGGAATAATCGTAACATTTAACATTCCAACTCTCATTTCATTTGGTTTCTAATTAGGACTATTATTCCATTGTTTTTCAGCATTAACACGAATCCTCATGGTTCCATCCATTAACTAAAACAAAAAATTATAGTATGAGAAACAATATTTATAGTGAGGAATCATGAAAAATAATTTATTAGATTTATAAATTTTGAAAACTTATTTTCAATATATGAAACCTTAGGTTTAACCTAGTCCATTCATGGACACATCTATTCAAATCCTTTATAATGGTTCATAAATAAAATTTGAATTATCCCAAGCATATGCCTTGGGAGTGATGAAACATGTGAAAAGTAAGGGAATACACATTATTCCCCAAGAAGATTGGCCAACATGTAATTGAATAACTCTTTCCAGGATTATTACCCCTAGATGCATCTGTTCCAAAACAACATCCACGTTTTGAATTTAAAAATGGATTTATTCTAGGAAAATCACATAAAATATTCTTTACGAAAACTTTATTCTCTTATCATATACTTAGACATATCTTCATGGGTTTAATTAAATTTATTGAGTTTAATATCCAAATATTAACTGAAACCTTCCATGATATAACTATAGCAACCCAAACTTTTCATACATAAATATAATATCTTTTTATATGAATATTCAATACATAACATGAATATCCACATCAAAGCCATAAAGGTTTAGTGTCTTTGGGGACTAGATATATAAACAAATTTTCCATGAAGGATCTTCAACATATCCTATAAAGATATTCCCAAATAGTAATTTTCTAAGACATACCCTACTTAAAACAATTCTTCATGTCATAGATAAAATAAAAATAAGAAAGGGAGTGCTCAGATGATTAGTAAGAGTAAATAATGGAGATATCAATGTTAAATTAAGAATAACATGAACATAAGGGTATAAAAACTCGATATTAAAATTTCAAAGACATACCCAACATATCATAGATTATAATCCAGAGTCATGAAATAAATATTGGAATTTCATAAGGAATATATCATAAAAAACCAATGAACATGATCCATGAGAGAATAACATTGTTATACTACAAAGATTTGTAAAATACATGTAACAAACCAACCTTAATTCCTCTAATCTAGATCTCCAAGATGGTTCACAATGAGGCCTCAAGCATGCCTCCCCATATTCCCGAGGCTCGTAAATAGTAGTTAGGTCCTAGGGTGTTAAAGTGGAGAGATTAGTCCCCCATATTAGAGTAATAAAACAAAAAAAATAACTAAGTATCATACACCTCAGTAAATAAACATAATAAAAAATTAGTAAATTAACTAAAATAGAACATAGTATAATAATTAATGAAATGATATAAAATCCAAAATATCTATGTCAAACATACAACACTGGTCACCCACTGGGCCAACCATATATATATAATTATAAAAAAAATTTAATGTATATGTCTCTACTCCTATATTTGAGCCAGACTACATACCCAGTATCTAGACACTATCAAACTGCACCAACCCAATTAGAATAATCTACATGATCACCTCTACTTGATCATGGAACACTAGGGCTCATCCCTAACTACCATGCATCTGTGATCAACCTAAAAACCAAATATAAAGTGTGCACGCACCCCTTGGAGCATGTACAGGGGTGAAAACAATCTCAATAGGCCACCCCATTGATTAACCTATAATATTATTCCATAAATTCTTACTCATTTAATATTCTCATCCTAGATGAGAAAAAACTGAAAATATGAACAAATCAAATAATATAAACCACAATTGATCCTTGGGTTTATAATACCATTCAATTGGGAAATGTTCTATCATGTATATTTAGGTTAACATGTATATATATATACATATATATATTCCCATAAATATACATGTATACATAAATATGAATATACATGAGTAAGGAGAATGAAATTATATAAAACCATCAATAGTAGATCCTTGGTTCTCTAATAAAAATTGCATAGAAATTCTTTACAATGGCATTGAGATTAATGTCATACCACTCAATCCAGGTATCATTAATTTTTCCTTTGGGTCTGTAATCACAATGGAAAAGTACCTACCTTATCCAACTACATAAATATTTCTGAAAAATCTATGTCACCATTGGGGGATACTTTTCTTAACACTAGGTTCACCCGTACTCACACCCAATCACTATAATAAAGGATTACATGGAATTATATCTGGAAATATAGTGAATGGTAACTGAGATAGATGTCAAGTCACACATTCCATGTAATTAAAATATTGTGTATGATCCCTAGGTCCCAATCTATATGTGGTTATGACATTGAATCTCTGATAAAACCTAATGTTTAGACCCTGAGGTGATCTATAAGGGGAGATCACCAGTGAGACTCCATGCCCAGCCTTAGAGGTCTCTAATAAGGGAGATCGTAATCATCACAATCAATCAATAGAGTGTAATCATCCTTATGTGTCCAAAGACGTGAAACACCATGTCCAACACTGCGGTCGAGTAAACAATCAGGGAGAGAATAATAATCTCTATGAATCTGGAGATCATAATCATCCAAGACTATAATCATATCGAGGATAACATAATAATCCTAACCACAAGTCAATAATAGGAGAGAGTAATTATCCTCATCACTCAGTAGAGCATAATTATCCATGAATATATTTACTGGGGGTTCTAAACCATATATCATAACCATAGACCCAATAGCTGGATCCTAGGAAACACCTATGGAGATCCCAATAATATAATGATCAAATATACAAGCTCAATAGATAGGTCCCATGTTTGACCTCTGGGTATGAAAATAAACATGTGAATAACATGGCTTAGAAGATGGATCCAAGGAGGAATGTCTGGGCATCCCAAAGGGAAAGAAGACACATCTCGTTTGGCTCAACAACCACCAAATAGAAATAACATATGGTAATCATCATTTCATGAGAAGTAAATAAGTGATGAATAAATAAATGAGTGAGGGTGTATAGATTCTTAAACCCAACACTACTATCAGAACCCCATGGGATTACATGTTTGGCCCAATTTATAATGTGACACCCTCTACTATCTCTACCCAAACCCGTTGTAGTAGCTCAGGTCCAGTCAAACATCAGGGCACCCAATAGGACCTTGAAGTCTTATTACAAGAGATTAATCCTTCTTGGGATCCTCATAAGTTATGTTAAAGGAAGGAATCCTACATGGGATCCTCGAATGGTAAGAAAACTGAGGTATCCAACATGGATCCTTAGAATAGTACATAGGAAAGGGAATCCTACATGAGACCCTTTAAGGGGAGTAGGAAAGTAGAGGCATCCAATACATGATACTCGGAATGGTACACAAATAAAGTAATCCTACTATATATTCCCTATGTCATCACGTAAGTGTAGGTAACCCAAAAGGTACCTTTTGTGAAAGGTAGGATGATGGAGGGATCCAACACATGATCCTATAGGTCAAAAAATAAGCAGAGGCATCCTTAGAAAGAGCTAAAATCATGACCTATTATTGTAGAAGGGAACATATCGCATGGGATGAAACCTAAATAGATATCTACAATGGAAATATTCAAGAGATATGGCTTATGGCTCATCTAAAATCAATAGTATCACTCTTAGTAGACAACTAAAGTCAATTCTCAGAGGAAGAACCTCTTTATTAAGTAAACACAAAAAAAACAAGGAGTCCTCAAATCACATACAATATTTTACCCTCATGATAAAAAAAAATACTCAGAATGGATTGATCATGGGTCCAATTATGAATCCTAGTTCAAAAGACACGAAAACCCCTAAAAATGGTGGCAGGGGAGGAGTACACGACATGTGTAACCTGGTATACAACGTGTGCCCTCGAAACTCTGCATGGGCATGTACTCTAGCATAACTTGTCCTATAAAAGACTAAGAAGGCAACATTATGGTAATGTACATGGTGTGTACCCTACATTGGGTACCTTCCCATGTACCTCACATGGCCTATCCATGTATATGGCCTAACCGTGTACTTCTACATGGTGTTTGGCCCACACAGGTTCAGTCTGTTTTCTTTACAAAACATGTGCACCTTACACAGGAACCCATATTAGGTACTCGACAACATGGATGAGTCCTAGTACATGGAGGGTATACTCTATACACAATGTGTACTCCAAAAATATCATCCTGCACAAACAGGAAGAACAAAAAACGTGTGTTCCTGAACTACACACCATGTGATTGGGATTTCTAAATGAGAAATCCCTCAAATCTACCCGAGCCCCTGTTTTCTCCCCCGAATCAATAGATAGACCCATGAGGGGTCCTAATAAAGTATAAAAATGGTATTAGAACTTAAAAACAAAAAATATACAAGGATCTATTAAAAAGATTAAAAATCTCATACCTTTGGGTAGAATCCACTGAAGATTTACTCGTTTTCACGGTCCACGGATACCATACAATGATTTGGTGCATCCCAAGCTCTATGTCGATACTGTTCTTTAACCCATCTCTATATATCTCTACCTAAACCATTTTCTATATCGTTTACATGAAGGGGTAATCCCATTGGGTAGTGTGTGAGAATCTAGAGGGGAGAAAGAAAAGAAATGGAAATAAGAAAAGAAAAAGGAATAAAAAGAAAAGAAAAAGAAAAAAGGGCTCATTCGGGCCCTAGTTTCCAACTTGAGCTTATGCCCTGCCGAAAAAACTCCCCATTAGGGACTCAATGCTGGAAACATAATGTTAATACAATTATTTTTTCAAAAGGTATCTCCCTAAAAACATATACAAATAAATTAGTATTTATTTAATTAAATAATAAATAATAATTATTCCACTATGTTGGTTGTTGTAGATTACTCGGGGGGGGGGGGGGGGTGAATTGAGTATCTATAAAAGTTTATGATTAAAAATTATTTCTAAAATGTTTCCCCAAAATATTATATACATCCTAGTTAATCAAGGTTATATTGTTATAAGAGTTTGACTAATTGAATAACTTCTTAGAAGAATGATTAGTTATCAGAAAACTTAATATCAGTTTTTAATGTTACTTTTGAAGCTATTCTACTAAGGGAAGAAAATTATAACTTCTTTCCAAGAGTAACTATCAAAGTGAATTTAGAGATTTCTGAATTCTACAGTAAAACAATAAAACAAATAAGTCTAAATTAAGCAGAAAAATAGATATGAAACAAGTGGTTCAGTCTCAAGCTGAGAGCTAATCCACTCCATTTGGTGATCACCTTCTACCAATAAGTTTATATAAATAAACATTATTCACACCCTGAATCGGGGTTAACAACAGTACATAGTACTGTCCAGGCTACACAAGGACCTCTTCCATAGTTCTTCGTGGGTACAAACAACCAGGCCACACAAGGACGTCTTCTACACTTATCCATGGGTATACAAAAGAGTAAAAGAATGTTTGAGTAAGTATATCATGTATCCTTCAGTTTAATAAAGGAGACATAGCATGTTTCTATACAGATACAAACTCTTCTTTAAAATTAATAAAATGATACACAACAGTGCCTGCTTGTCACAGTGTCTGGAAATCACGATAACTACTTGTAACAGTGTCTGGATATCATGGTTCTTACTTGTGTATACCCATGGATAAGTGTGGATATCACGGCGTCTGCTTGTCACGGTGTCTCATGACTTAAGGAAAATATCTGTATTTAGACTTAGGCAGTAGTATTTATGAAATTAATTAAACTTAATCATTTTTCATATAAATCATTATAAAGTGAATCAAGATATTATATAACATCCCAATTGAGTGTATAGAACTTAAGATCTTTGGATATATTTTACTAAGCTACTGAACATTTTATGTGAGATGGATTACATATATTTAACATGGTTTGTAAACTAAATAGGATTTGTGAACATTAAATCATGATTAATGCATGAGGAGTCCGAAAATATCCCCCTTTTTGATGATGACAAACCATGTCGATTTAGAGTGTATATTTTCACTAACAACATATTTTGAATGATAATATAATATATATAGAATGAGGGTTCTCTTATCCTATATTTTTTCCATATAAGTCTCACATATTTATGAATTTCTCATATATTTCTCCCCCTTTTGGTATTATAAAATTGTAGAAAATAAAGACAAAAGAGTCAGGAAAATGTGCAGAATGTATAAGATAAATAGAGAGGCATTACAAAATGTGAAAAAAACGAAACAATATTCCCATCAAAATAGAGTAAACACTGTCCTTATTTCACTGACTGGTATTCTCTTTGCCTTCAGTAGTAGCAGCATAGGAGGAAGCCAGAGGAGTAGAAGTTGAGGTGGAATAAGGGAGTGAGCTGGTTGATAGAGAAAGTGAAGAAAGAACGTTAAAGATAGAGGGAGCCAGAGTAGGGGAAGTAGAGGAATGAGGAAGTTATTGATCAAGGACCACATGCATAATCTGACTCAGTGCATAACTGATAGACATAGAAGAAGAGGCTAGGGAATAGGTGAATGTTGGAAGACCAGGTCTCAGAGGTGCAGCCTCCGGAGCAACAATGGTTGTACTATGGACATGAGTATAGGGCCTCAGAAGATTGAGAAAATACTCAATGATCTATCCACCATAATGCATAGCTTCCTCAAAGTCATCCTTGTTTTCCATAAACTTATCCATCATACGAGTGAACTCTATGAGATTTTGAACTTGGGTCTTGAAAGTTTGAGTAACAGGAGGAATCGTCAAATTTTCTACAAGATATTTAAAGTGATTTGTTATGTCAATATTTGAGAAGATTCAGTTGAAGTAGAAATCCACTTTCTTGGAAAATTTTTGGTGAGCATCATGAGCAATTTTAGAATGTATTTGGACCAGATCAAGAACTCCATCATTATTCATGATAAATTTATTTATAGAATCTTTATTGAAGCCACTAAGCACAATATAAAGTTCTTCTTTGACCACTGTTTCAAGCAAGTCACTGTCTTGGGATGGTTGAGATGATTTCCCAGATGCCTTAGAAGTATTTACAATTATGGTCAGAGATTTCAGTTGGTTTAACACCTTTTGAAGACACCCCATGTATTCATTAGTGAGTTTGTTAGGATTAACAACTAGATCTCTCATCTCCTTCACAATCTATTTGTTCCTTTCAACTACCTTTTCAACTGTAGAAGCTAAATGAGTTTGAATCTAGGACACATAATTCTATGGTGTTTGAGGAACAACAGGTTCTACAGGATGAGAAGAAATATCTGATCTCGAATACATATCTCTCTACATTTCTTCAATCATACATTTTAGAGTCTTCACTTCATCACTAAGCAGTTTATTTTCAACTCTGATTTCCTAAATCTCATGGAGCATTTTGGTTTGTTTTTTCCAAATAACTTTCTCCAACAACAATGAGGCATATTTCTCAATTAGATGTGTCACAAGATCAGGTTTGGAATTCAAGAATTTTTCAACACTAGACAAAAGGGAAGCACCAAATTCTTTTAGATCAACTTTACTTACCAAGGAAGGTTGTTATGATTATGGTTCAGAAATAGGGACTGATACATGCTTAGGTTCCTTCTCAAGATAAATACTAGAGATATATTTCTATTAGAACACGGTAAAAAGGTCAATGCATTTTACTTAAACTTGCTGAGAGTCATCCACATCATAGAAACTGGGGAATTTATACCTAGTGTCTATAGGGCTTGAAAAAATCAGGTTTTGTTCTTCAGTAGATTCAAGATTTGGGGTTTGATTCCCCTCAACAGTTGCATCTTTATCAGGACTTAGAAGCATAGGGTCTTGATCTAATTTCACAAACTCATCTCTTAGTTCCTCTCTCATTTCTTGCATAGCTAGCTGAAAATCCAACTCCATCCTTTCCTCAGCTGAAGGAATATCTTCGGGAAAATATTTTTTCACTGGGAGTTCTTCAAGGTCAGCTTCTTGCATAATAGGTAATTCTTCTTCTATAGGTTCTTACACAATATTATTCTCGTTCACTTTGACAAAAGATTTTGTTTCAGCCTTGGGTTGATCTTTCAGATTAACACCTTTTGAAGCAAGGATTTCCTTTTCACTTACAACATGAGGGATAAGAGTACTGTCTTCCTCAACAGAAACAGTATCCCTGGGGGTGCACAACAACCTCTTCTTCCTCTTCTTTAGAAACTCAACAACCTCATCTAGTTCCAAACCAGGTGCAGAAATATCTCTTGGTCTTGAGGGATGTTCTATTGTATTGAATTTTTCATAAATTCTATCTTTTTATACCACCCATCCTTTTTTCCAAGGATTCCAATTTTTTTATCATCTAGATAGTGACTTTTGAAAGGAATTACTCCCAATATTTGATAACTTACTCATTAGGTCCAACCACACATTTGGCACGAATCATGGCTGAGATTAGCCAAGAGTAAAATAGAAAGGTTGAATTGGATGTGGCTTTGATCAGTTCACACGTATGGTGTATGATAAACTTACAAAGGTTGATCTTATGCCCATTTTTCAAAAGATGAATCATAAACAAATCCGGATATTTAATACAACAAAATCACCTTTTCATAGGATAATCAGGTTTTTTATAAACTTAAACAAAAGACTTGTTTATACATCTAGTTTGGAAACAATGGATCTTCTCTTGGTTCCATTTTCGGTCAATCTTTTCAGAGAATATTCCAAGACAAAAAAATTTCTAGAAGGTGGAGGTCCTCTCTGATAGTCCTCACAAATTCCTTTATGAGGTATTCGAAGGCTTGAAGCCCAAAACCTCAAAAAAAATGATCATTTCTGCCCATTGATCCATCTGCTCACAACATATCCATCTTCAAAATCAAATTATAACTGAACATATTGATAAAACTGAGCCACTAACTTATGACATATAGGTCTATCTTCCTTTGAAAATCACTCTAACCAGAGTTTCTCTTTTAAAACATTCAGAACCAGAGACTTACTTGACAGAATCCATTTGGGGTAAACCTCTTTCTCAGGTACTACAAATCGGTTTACCAGATTTAGGTTTAGAGGACCTTCGGGTGTTAGATTGGGTGCGATTTTCTTCTTCTTTGAGCTACGTTTTCCAAGAGTCGATGATGAAGGGAATTTCATCCTGGGCATTCATCGAAGGTTCGTGATAGAAGGTTTGAAGGGTTGAGGAAGGGTTAAAATTTGAGTAAATAGAATAAATCTCGAGTGAAGGAGAAGTGATACTTCATTTTTTTTTCATTTTGGAATACCAAATGTCGCAAAAGTAAAAACTTGGGAAAATAAAGAGGTGAAATGAATAGGTACCGTGATATGGTTTTTAATTCATAACTACAAAAAACATTGTGGTGAGATAGAGAATTAATGTTACAGTGAAATAGTAACTAAGCGTTACGGTGAGATAGTGAATGATCTTCACGGTGAGACAGTAAACGATCTTCACGATGAGAGAATAAACTAACTTCACAGTGAGACAATAAATGTGAGTTATGGTGAGACAGTAACTGTCAGATAGTAATCATGAAATACTAACTATGAGACTATAAAAATGAAACAATAAGATATAAAATAATAAGGCTTTTACTTAAGATTTATCATGCCTAATTCATGTTTGATGTAGTTTATTCTTTCAAAATTTAATGGTTTGGTAAATATATGAGCAAGATGATACTCAGTACCAATGAATTCCAAAGTGATATCACCCTTTTGATAATGATCTCTCAAAAAGTTATGTATTGCATCAATATGCTTTGTCCTAGAATGTGAAACCGGATTTTTCGAGATGTTAATAGCACTTGTGTTGTCAAAATTTATAGATACATGTCTGAATTGATATCCATAATCTAGTAATGTGTATTTCATCCATAAGATTTGTGCACAACAGCTGCCAGCAGCTATGTATTCATCTTATGTAGTAGAAAATGCAACTGAATTTTGTTTCTTACTACATCATGATACTAGTGACTTGCTTAAAAAGTGACATGTTCGAGGGGTGATTTTTCTATCTAACTTACAACCACCAAAGTCAGAATCAGAATAACTAACTGTTTCAAATGATTTTCCTATAGGATAGAACAATCCTAGATTGGGTGTATGCTTGAGGTATTTGTAAAATTCTATTTACAACATTTAAATGAGATTCCTTAGGATTTTCTTTAAAAAGAGAACACATACACACACTAAACATAATGTCAGGTTAACTAGCAGTTAAGTAGAGTAAACTTCCAATCATTCCTCTATAAGTGGTTTGATCAACATATTTTCCATCTTCATTAAGACCCAACATACAAGTGGTACTCATGGGAGCGTTACTACTTTTAGTTTTATCCAATCCAAAATTTTTTATAAGATATCTAATATATTTACTTTGAGTTAAGATAATACCGTAATTATTTTGAATGATTTTAAATATAATAATGAATTTTAGGTCACCCATTAAACGCATTTCAAATTAATTTTGCATCATTTTAGAAAAATCAACACATAAATAATTTCTTGAAGATCCAAAGATAATTTCATCTATATGGATTTGAACAACTAAAACATCAATAGAATTTTGTTTTATAAAAAGGGTAGGATTAACTATTCCTTTTGTAAAACCTTTTGAAATAAGAAAAGTTCTTAACCGATCATACCAGGCTCTTGGAGCTTGTTTTAAACCACATAAAGCTTTTGATAATATAAAAATATGATTTGGAAAATGGGGGTTTTTAAAACCAGAGGGTTGTTCTACAAATACATCTTCAGCTATATACCTATTTAAGAATGAACTCTTAACATCGATTTGATATATTTTAAAATTCAGATGTGCAGCATAAGAAAGAAGGATTCTGGTGGCCTCAAGTCTAAAAACTGGTGAAAAAGTATCCTCATAATAAATTCCTTCTTCTTGAATATAGCCTTGTGAAACTAATCTAACCTTGTTTCTAAGTATGTTACCAGCCTCATCTACCTTATTTCTAAACACCCATTTAGTTCCTATTGTGAATGTGTCCTTATCTCTTTCAACAAGTTTCCAAAAAAAATTTCTTTCAAAATGATTATGTTCTTCTTGAATAACCATCACCCAAAATTCATCATTGATAGCATCATTAATGTTTTTGAGTTCAAGTTGTGATAAGAAGACTTTATGTTCACCCTGATTTCTAAGAAAAGATCTAGTTTGTGTTTCTTTTTCTAGGACTCCTATAATAGAATCTAAAGGATGGTTCTTAAGAGTTCTAACAGTTCTAGAAAAGGAGGGAATAGTGATTTCAGGTTCGTCAATAGGTTTAGGTTCATTATGGATTGAGTCTAAGGAATTTCCAGAACTGGAAGTTTTCACAGATTCTTTCACAGAATGGTTTGATGATTTTGGATTGTTGTTCAGATTCGATAGATCATCCTCCAGGTTCTCTAGAATGGTCTTAGGCTTATGTGGATCTATTTCATCATATTTGACATGGAAAAATTCTTCCACACATTTATTTCTTTTATTTAACACTCTATAGGCCTTACTAGATATGAAATATCCTAAAAATATACCCTCATCACTCTTGGATGCAAATTTGTCAAGATTGTCCTTAGTATTAAGAATATAGACTTTGCAAACAAAAACTTTGAAGTAGTTAACCTTGGGTTTTCTATTTTTCCATAACTCATAAGGAGTCCTCTTAAGAATAGGTTTGATTAACACTATATTGATTATGTATCATGTTGTATTGAAAGCTTCAACACAAAAATAAATAGGTAGTTCATATTCACTAATAATTGTTCTAGCAATCTCTTGCAGGGTTCTATTTCTTCATTCTAGAACTCCATTTTATTAAGGTGTTATAGGGGAAGATAAATTGTGAATGTAACCATTTTTTGAGAAAAAGGATTCAAACTATTGATTTTCAAACTCATGGCCATGATCACTTCTTAAAGATTTGATTCTAAGTCCACTAAGAGTTTCCACAGACGTGGAATATTTAGTAAAATAAGAGCAGGATTCACTTTTGTGATCCAGAAATAAGGTCCAAGAATATCTAGAAAAGTCATCTACAATAACATAAACATAGTGCCTCCCATTTAAACTAGAATCTCTAGATGGTCCAAATAAATCCATGTGAACCAATTTGAGAGGTTGAGATGTTGACACTTCTTTCTTTGGTTTGAAGGAAATTTTGTGTTGCTTTCCCTTTTGACAGGGAGGATATACTTTTTCATTTGGAAACTCAAGTTTGGGTAAGTCTTTAACTAAGAATTTTCTAGTTACCTTTCTAAGGGAGTGAATATTATAGTGTCCTAGTCTCCTATTCCAGAGCTAAGACTCCATAAAATATAATTACACATGAATCATTTTGAGAAGCTAAGGAATATAAGTTAACGGAGTAAAAATTTTCATTTCTTATAGCATAAAACACTAATTCATCTTTATAATTAAAGACATTTCAAACATCATTTTCAAATCTAAAATTAAATCCAACATCACATAATTGTGAGATACTAAGAAGATTATATTTTAATCCATCAACAAACCGTACTTTAGAAATTAAAACTAAGTTAGAGTTACCGATTTGGATGAGGACAATTATCCTTCCTTTGGCATTGTCACCAAATGTGACATGCCCTCCATCTATTTTTATTAGATTCTTGAAGCATGAATATTATCCTATCATGTGTCTTGAACATCCACTGTCCAAGTACCATACACTTTTATAGGAACTCTTTAAGCAGCTTCCTTACAAAATGATTAAACAGAAACATATTTTGGTACCCATATTTGTTTGGGTCCAGTAACATTATTAATAAGTGATTTAGGAACCCATATCCGGCGCATAGGTTTTAAATAAGAATTATGTAAAATCTTTGAACAATAAACTCTATTTGGTATAGAAAATCTTGAAACAATATAATGTGTATCATGAATTGAATTAGTTGATTTGTGTCCAGAACTGGGAGTAAAACTATATGTCCTAGATCTTGAAATAAAATTTGTTCTACCAAGATTTCTTTTTCTAGGTTGATAACCAATTCCAGTGTTGTATTTAGTGGTAAGTTTTTTCCCTATAATTTGAGTAAGGGTATTATTCTCATTGGTAAACTTTTTAAGGTCATTATTCAATTGCTCATTAGGCATTTTAAATTCGTTGTTTTCTTTGAGTAGTTGAGCATTTCTATTTTTTAGTTGTGAGTTCAGATTTAACAGTCACAGTAATAGCATACTGTTTCTTTAATGATTTATATTTCTCTTTCAGTACATTGCATGTTTCTTCAATCATGTTACAGTATTCAAAAATTTCTTCATTAGTCAAATTTTTAGAGTCACTCTCATTTTCAGTATAGTATGAATTATGTACAGAAGAGTCCAGTGTTACCTCAGATGTATTTTTCATAAAACACGTATTGGCGTTGTTTTCATGTTCATCATGTGATGTTTCTGAGTCGCTTGAACTATCCTCATAAGCACTCCAGGTTTCTTTCATAGCCTTTTTATGCTTCTTTTCCTTGTCCTCATATCTCTTTTTGTACTTGATCTTTGGACAGTCAGCTTTGATATGTCCTTTTCACTTACATTCATAACAGACAATCTCATTAGTCTTGTCACTTATTTTCCAGTCCTTCTTCCAATTTCCTTTTTGGTCATATTTTCCCTTGAAGTTAGGCTTTCGAAAAAAGTTCTTATTCTTGTAAACATTCTTTAATCTTCTGGCTAATTGAGCCATCTTTTCATCACTGTCAGGTGATGATTGTTCACTATTATAACTTTCTATAGAAGATTCCAATTTCCATTTGTCTTTGTGTTTAGAGTTGGTGGTCTTGAATGAAACAAATTTCTTCTTTGGTTCATCCTCCTCATCCTTGTTGACTTTCAGTTCCTCTTCATACATCATCAGTTTCCCAATGAGTTCTTTTATAGGTAGATTCATGATGTCGCATGATTTTCTAATAGAGACGGAGGTTCCTCTCCAACCGTGATCCAAACATTTGAGAATTCTCATGATTTGTTCTTTGGTAGTGACTTCTCTTCCATGAGAAGTCACTATGTTAACAATCCCATTGAACCTAAGAAGCATGTCAGAGATAGGCTCATCAGGATTCATTTTAAAGTTAGCATATTTAATAGTATAAGTATTAAGTCTCATTTCTTTTACACTAGATGTTCCTTCATGTGAGACAGATAGGGTATCCCGAATTTCATGGGCAGTTTTACATATAGAATTTCTATTGAATTATTCATCTCTTAAAGAGCAGTATAAAGAATTCATAGCTTTGTAATTATTATTGTAGTTAGTTTTGATAGGTTCATCCCATGCGATTCTATCATTAGTAGGAATATTATATTCATCTATAATAGAATACCAAATTTCAAAACCCATACTCTCTATATGCATTTTCATTTTTATTTTCCGTTGAGCATAGTTGGTTCCATTAAAAAATGGTGGTCTATTGGTTTCAACACCTTATAATCTATTATCTGTAATATTGAAATACATTGAAAGATCTAGAAATTTAGAATTAACAGGAATTTATATATCTTTAAAGTACAACTACAATCACAGTTGAAGTAGTTTAAATAAAATATTAATAATCTTAATAAACAACTTTTGATACAAAATATTGGCCAGAGTAGATTACTCAGGGGGGTGAATTGAGTATCTATAAAAATTTCTGATAAAAAACTATTTCTAAAATGTTTCCCCAATAGATTAAATACAACCCAGTTAATCAAGACTATACTATTTGGAGAGTTTGAATATTTGAATAACTTCTAAGAAGATTGATTAGTTCTCAGTAATCTTAATATCAGTTATTAATGTTACTTTTGAAGCTATTATACCAAGGAAAGATAATTATATCATCTTTTCAAGAGTAACTATGAAAGTGAATTTAGAGATTTCTGAATTATACAGTAAAAAAGTAAAATAGAGATGACTAAATTAAGCAGCACAACGGATATGAAACAAGTGATTCAGTCTCAAGCTGAGACCTAATCCACTCCAATTGGTGATCACCTACCACGAAGCAATTTATATAAATAAACTTGATCCACACCCTGGACCGGGGTTAAAAAAAGTACATAGTACTGCCTAGGCCACACCGGGACCTCTTCCATAGTTCTTTGTGGTTACAAACAACCAGGCCACACAAGGACCTGTTCTACACTTATCTATGGGAATACACACGAGTAAAATAATGTTTGAGTAATGATATCATGTATCCTTTAGTTTAATGCAGGATATAGAGCATGTTTCAATACAGATACACAATCTGCTTGAAAATTAATAAATTGATACACAATAGAGTAGTAATATTGAGATAGGTTTAGACGTTCTCTGAGTGTCGGTCTTTTCAGCTCTGGACTTTTGAGATGAGGTAGATGCAGAACTCATGTTCTCATATGAAAAAACAGAGTGTCGCAAGTCATAAAGATTCAACTTGTGTTCTTCATGGTGATTTACAATGTGATGATGTTCTCGGGATTCCAGTATGCTTCGTGTGTTCTTCAGAAGAGTCAAGTTTCATGAGCCAATTCTCTAAAAAGTATTCCGTTGTCACGCTCATGGCCACCATCTTGTTCTTTAGTATCGTGATACTTCTGATTTTTTAGGGTCACATTAATCTTTTATCTTGGAGTTCATGTGTTGGGGCCGCATGTTTCTTTTATTCTACACATCGTACCTCATACTATTCGATGAAATGTCTACAAAGAGACATTAATTATGTCAGTGCATTAAAATCATCAAATATGATCGTTAGAGATTAAATTGAAATAAGACAAAATATATTATGTAATAGTGTCATAGTATGTCATGGAAATGGTGTCTCCTTCACACGGTGTCTGGAATGGTCAAGGTGTCTCACGGTCATGGTGTCTCACGGTCAAGGGGTCTCGCAGTCATGGTGTCTCATGGTCACGATGTCTGCTTGTTCACGGTGTCTCATTCACGATGTCTTGTTCATGATGTCCGGATATCACAGTGTCTTCTTGTCACGGTGTCTCATTCACCATGTGTGGATATCACGGTGTCTGCTAGTCACAATGTCTCATGACTTAGGCAAATATTTTTATTCAGACTTAGGCAGTAGTATTTATTAAATGAAATAAACTTAATCATTTGTAATAGAAATCATTATAATGTGAATCAAGATAGTATATAGTATCCAAATTGAGTGTATAGAACTTAATATCTTTGGATATCTTTTACTAAGATACAAAATATTTGATTTGTGATAGATTACATAGAGTTAACATGGTTTTTAAACTAAATAGGATTTGCGATCATTAAAACATGATTAATACATGAGAATTCCAACACGCTAAAATTTGAATGAATCATAATTTAAAAAAATACTTTAATCGGGTAAACACCCTATTTTTGAAAAAATAGTGTGGTTATAAATATTTTACAAGATCATTTTCTAAGAACTAAATTACCATTCTACCCCTTATAAGCATCTAAAATAAAAAATTCAAATTTATACTCATATTATAGTCTAGAAAAACACGAGTCCTTACAGTCTCCCCACCATAAACCATATCACACCCAAGAAACCTGGTGGTAAGACAAGAAACCATGCTCTCAAACAAGTATTTTCACAATAGCACCATCTTTACTATCCAACAGCCAGTCTCATTGTGTCAACAACTATCTCCTACATGGGATACAATTAACTGTGACCGATCTGATACTCCCCACGATAGGAAATACCATATCATCATATCAAAACAAATATTTGTGCTTAATGGCTTCGGTAAAACACCAAATTTCAACTGAAAAGATGGTTCACACCCTCAAATATTCTTTGGTGCACTCCCCACCATATATATTACCTTATACTACTCCTAAAGTGAAAACTCAACAAATTCCTTTATCGACACATGAATGAAATTTTCAAATAAATGATGCTTAGTGTAGAATTGATGCTCTATCAACATACTTAAGAAAATTTCCAGATATAGCATGATTGTATTTGAACATGATTACACTAAGATTCTATAAAAAGGTATGTAAATATCCCTCACTAATCCACATTCACAATAAATAGGATGCACATGCCTTTAACTAACACCAGACACCACATATTTTGACAATGTGTACCCAGGTCCAACCATGTGTCAACCATCTCATGATACACAATTTACAGCAGATTTATCCTCTACCATGGAAGGAAAATTTTCATTTAACCATAACTCCAATAAAACCATGCCCAAGAATTTTCTTGAAAATGTCAGTCCTCAACTCGCATGCAGCCACTCCACAATTTAATATTTAAATGGTACCATGCATAATCGACATATACCATTATCACCTGAATAATTCTCGAGTGAGTAATTAAAATCAAGAATATCTTGATAATGCTACAAGTTATTTTAGTGTCAATAATATAGAATATCCCTTGTAACTCTTTAAAAACATGAACCTCACTTGTGCCACATTTTTTTCCACGACCACCCGTCAACTGGAATTTCTCTAGTCAAATGTGTATACTCGTGGTATGGATACATTAAAAACATTAGAAACATTGATCGATCAGACTAGGAACATGAAAAATCCTTCTCTTCTAAGTAACTCTCAATACCAAATCACCCTAGTTGATTTTCAAAAGCTGTAGGCATCAACATGCCCATATCAAAAAACCCAATCACTTATCGTGCCTCGATAATCAAAATGAACATATAACCAAGCACAATATCTAATATGAATTTGTAAACATGAGAAACCTCTCTCACACATGTTTCGTTAAATTAATATTAACATCAACCAACAAGGTTTTGAGTTAAAACTATGGGCCTCTAAGTCTCCCACATAGCCCTACCAATTAGGTCTCATAACTGGTAAAACATTATAACCACCTAAACCAAAATATTAAACCTTTCCAAAATTGATAAGAATCATAATGATGTACAAGTGTCAAAAATTCCAAGAAAGGGCCTGATCCTCACTGAGAATCCTCATAATGAAATGCTCCCTGGAGGTTACGATACCAACATAAAAGAAATACTAAACTAATACTCAACGAACATCCACATATGGTAATACCACTAGAGTTCCAATTTATGAGAAATGAAAAGATACCTATCAGAATCATACTCAGTGATCTTACTATATAACTACAAATTTTTGAGACCAAGTTGGATGGATAAGGAAGTAAGAAAAGTTTTCTGTTACAGAGTGTTGTCTTTTTGTTGTCAAAGAATCTAAATCAATTCACTTTGTAAAGGACTTGGAAACCAGATGATTCTTTGCTGTTTTTTTATTTTAAAAATATCATAAGTTTGGAAAACTTATTTTGCAAGCCTTATGAAGGATAGGGGGAGTAAATAAGTGTTTTTTTGAAAAATAAAGAAAGTGGTGTGCAAGTCAAAAGTGGCGCGCAAGTCAAAAATAACACTCATGTGTGGCGCGCAAGTCTATGTTGCGCGCAAGTCATATTTCAAGATCATTACATCAAAATATGACAAAGGAAATAAAGTGGTGTGCAAGTTAAAGACTGGCGCGCAATTCAAAAGTGTCGCGTAAGTATGGCGCGCAAGTATATGTGTCAATCAAGTGTATGTTCCACGCGAGTCATATTTCAACATCATCATATCAAAATATGACAAAGGAAATAAAGTTTCGTTCTAGTGATGGAATGATGCACAAGTGATGGAGCGACGTGCAAGTGCTGGAGCAGCTCACAAGTGCGGGAGTGGTGTGCAAGTGTATGTGGTGCGCAAGTTACCAAAATGCCTATAAATAGATGACTAGCCTCCTCATTTTTAAGGGTCAAAACTTAAAATAAAATTTGAGCTCTGATCACGCAAGTAGTAGAAGTGGCGCACAAGATGAAGTTGCGTGCAAGTTGAGGGTTATTTATAAGGCGCACAAGTTTTTAGAGGCGCGCAAGCAGGGATATTTCTTCAATAAGTGTGTTGTGTATAAAAAAAAGTGTCACACAAGTTGTGAGCCGTGCACAATAGTGGAATGCAAGTAGTGAGTGGCGCACAAGCAGGTGGTGTGCAAGCTAGGTGGCACGTAAGAAAGTAGGCGCGCAAACAGGGAGTGGCACACAAGTGGCGCACAAGATAAGTGGATAGAAAATAGTTGGTACACAAGCAGGGAGGCGTGAAAGCAGGGAGTGGCATGCAAGTGACCCCCAAGCTAAGTGGCACACAAACAGGTGGAACACAAGGAGGGAGGTGTGCTAGCAGGGAGTGACGCGCAAGCTGTTTACACTAGGAAGTTCTTACCAGCTTCTGCGTAGGAAAGCAAAGAATTTTTTTTGAAATATTTGATTTATGAAAATTCACTAAGAAGTACAGAATCATTACAATACACTATTAGTGCTAAGAGGGAGCACACACACTATTGTATTGTTTTCCAAGTGCTACACGAGTGTAAGAGTATATCCTACTCATTGTATTCCACATCAAAGGATTGTTTTCTAGTGGATTGTGTGGTACTAGATTGTTTCCATAACATACCAAGGATGTAGATACTCTTGTTGAGTAGTGAACCTTGTAAATCTGGTGTTCCTATGGTTGTGTGTCTTCAGCAGGGAAGAAACTCTTTAACAAGAGGTGAAGGTTATTTAAAAAATAAGGAAACTTAAAAAGAAAAAGTTATCACTGATTCACCCCCTCCCCCTCTTAGTGATACTTGGATCCAGACTTGGAACTTTAATTGGTATCAGAGGGATGGATTCCCTTCATTTATTATTTGCTGAAGTGGTTGAAGAGATGTTTTGATGGAGAATATAAATTTCATGAACAGTAATGGGATTCCGATTTTTGATGGAAAGAACTATCACATATGGAAGGACAGAATGATGCCTTATCTTATGTCTCTTGGATATGATGTTTTTGAAACTACAATAGATGGATTCCCTACTATTGATGACAAGGTTCCACTTACTCCTGTCGATAACAAGAATCTTTAGAATGATGGAAGATCTAAAAATGCAATACTCTCATCTCTTTATGAGAGTTAATTTTTAAGAGTGAAAGGTGTTTCTATAGCCAAAGGAATCTGGGAAAAACTGAAGAGAATCTATTAAGGAAATACAAAAGTGAAGAAGGCTAATCTAAAAATCTAGAGACTGAAGTATGAAGACTTGAAAATGGGAGAATCTAAATCTTTTGGGGATTTCTTTACCAGGATAAATGATATTTTCAGTACAATCAAATGTCTTGGTGAATCATTGGAGGATTCTACAGTTGTCAAAGAAATATTGATAATTCTACCTGAGAAGTTTGATGATAAAGTGTCTTCATTAGAATATAGAGACCCTGAAACATTATATATGGATGATTTTCATAGTACTCTCATAACTTATGAGATGAGAAGTGAGAAGGCTATGAAGAGAAAAGAAAAAGAGATCGAGAAATGTCTTTCAAGGAATAAAAGAATGAGAAGTTGAAGAAAATTAATATTGAAGAAGAATTTGTTGAATCCGAATCTGAAAATGAGGTATGTCAAAATTTTGATGAAATTTTATCCTTGTTTTCTAAAAATGTTAAAATATGCACATAGAAATACAAAAGAAAAATCCCTTTGAAATATTTTGAATGTGGGGCTATTTCCACTTTGCGTCTAATTTCCCTCAAAAAGAAAAATATGAATACAATGATGAAGAAGAAAGTGTACCAAGAAGGTCTTTGATGAAACATGGTGGAAAAGATAAATATTCTGGAAGAGGTAAGGATAAAAAGTTCTTCAAATCAAAAAGAAGAATCTTGTTTTCAAAAAGTCAAGAAGATGATGATAGTGAGGCTGGATCTGAAAATTCTGTTGCTGAGAATGCCAAAGAGAGTACCTTTTTTGAAACTGTGAATAATGATGATTATGAGAGCAGTAGTACCGAAGAAGAAGAAACTCAACTTGAAAAGTATCTTAAAGAAGAGTTGAAGGAATGTTTGAGATAGATCAGAAGTCTTGAGAAGGAAAACAAGAAGTTGATAAATGAAAATTCTGCATTAAACAATCTAAAATGTTTCACTGATGAGAAAATAAATATGAAAGAAGAGATTGATGATATGAAGAAATATCTTGAGAATGAAAAGAATAAAATGGTCATCTTGAAGTAAAGATGAAGACAAAAGAAGAAGATTTGGAACTTGTCCAACAAAAACATTATAAAGATGATGAAATGAGTATCAGTTTCAAAAATTCTATCTCAGAAGTTGGTGAATTTTCCTGTAAGAATGAACCATATAAGGATCCAAAAAATCTACCTTCAAATATTGAAATGAAAGACGAAATTGGTTCTAATAAGAACAAGGCAGGAAATACCATGTATGTGGAAAAAGTCAGAAATGCTGAAAAATTAGATGTGCATAAAAATCATGAGTCAAGAAAGACATATAATTCTTTTGGTACCGATAAATCTGAACCGAGGAAGAGATTTACAAATTAAAACATCAATATTGATGGTAAAAATAGTTCTATTAAAAAGGTTGTTGAAAAGCATGTTCACAAATCTGGTCAGTATAGATGTTTTAGAGGAAATATTCTTTCTATGGTTACTGCTGGTATTGTGGTGGATTCCGACACATAAAAAATTTGTGTTGGTTCAACCAACATCATTACAACTATTACAAAAGTTTTTAAAGACATGGATTGATGGGGATTCAATTGTTTCAAAATATAAAGTCTCTAAGTAAATTTTAGAAGATATATGAGAAGACTGGCGTGAAAGTTTAGAATAGGTTCCAACCATTGGAAACTATTTCTGAATGATGTGATCGACCTGGACATCTTGCCATTGGCTACCTTAGTGTGTTACCAGAGTAACAAAAGATTCTTAGTAATTATCAAAAACCAGAGTTTTTAAAATCCAAAAGGGATAGTTTTGATAAGTCCGAAAAGAAAGAGTGCATGGTTGTCTGGCTAGAGCACATTGACTTGGCTAGAAAATTGGAGGAATCACAACAGAAAGTTGAAGAAAATGAAGAACAAAAAGCTCTTGTTGTCAGAACTACTTTAAAAGCAACAAAAGGAGAGAATCAATGGATTCTTGATAGTGGATGTTCCTCTCATATTATTGGAAACATAATGTTTATGAATAATGTGAAAGACTTCAAAGATATAACTGTTACATTTGGAAATGATGAATCTCTGGGAATCGAAGGTGTTGGATCAACCATCATCAGAAAAAAAATGAAATCTAAGAAAACATTATATTTTGATGGGTTGAAACATAATCTTCTGAGTGTTTCAAAAAATTGTGATGAGGGAAACAAAGTTATATTCAGAAATTATGGGTTCATTGTGAAATGTGAACATGATGGAAATATAGTTACAAGAGGCCAACGTACAAAAGAAAACTTGTTCCAAATTGGTTAAGTACAAAATTCTTGTTACATGGGAATGGTGGATGAAAATCAGTTATGACATAAAAGGTTGGGTCATATGTGTCAGAGAAACATGTGTAAGTTCTCAACATGAGACATTGTATGAGATACATCTAATTTATCAAGATGAAGAGATTGGTGCTACACTATCTGTGAAAAAGGGATGATTACAAACTCCTTTCATAAGAGTGTTTAAATTCATTCAAAACAACCCTTCGAACATATATATTCTGATATATATGGACCAATGATCAAGCAATCAGCAAATGGAGATAAGTACTTCATTACTTTCATTGATGACTTTACTCACATTACTTGTGTTATGTATATGAGACATAAGTCAGATGCTCCAAAAATGTTTTAGAGTTTTAAGAAGAAAGAAGAAAAGGAATGTGAGTATTTAGTGAAGAAGTTGAGAACTGATAATGGTGGTGAGTATAAGAATGAATATTTTGAAAGTTACCTTGAGAAACATGGAATTCGTCATGAGTTCAGTTCACCATACACACCTCATCAAAATGGGTTTTCTAAAAGAAAGAATCGAAGTCTGGTGGAAATGGGGAGAACTATGTTACTTGTACATAGTATTTCTCATTATTATTTGACGCAAGCCATGAGAACTAATGTTTATATTCATAACTGATGCTTCTATAGGTCAAACTCATATATGACTCTATATAAAATGATCTATGGGAAAACTCCATGTTTGAAACATTTAAGGGTATTTGGGAGTCCATGCATTATAAAGAAGAAAGGTGAAAACCTTGGAAAGTTTGAGCAAAGAGGAGATGATGGAATTTTTCTTGGATATTATCTAGAAGGAAAAGGATATAGGTGTATTAACAAAGAAACATGAAGAATTATTGATTCTTCATATGTAAAAGTTGTTGAAAATGTTGGAAAAGAAAAGCAGTCATATGTTGATGTTAAAGTTGAGCATGACAGAGAAGATTCTATTAAAGATTGTAATAATATTGCAGACTATGTTAATACTATGTAAGAAGAGGAATCTGACTCAGAAATCTTGAGTGATGGGGATGAAGTTAGAACAACTCATCCAAGGTTGAGGAAACAAGTGGAGGTTCAGAACATTATTGGAGATCAACATCAGAGGGTTCAAACAAGAAGAACAATGAATGCTATAACACATACATCTATTTATTCGAAAGTTGAACCAAATGATGTAAATGAAGAATTTGAGCATCTAGAATGGGTTCATGATATGAATGAAGAGCTTTATCAGATAGATAATAATAATACTTGGGAACTTGTACCCAAGCCAGACAACAAGAACATTATTGGTACAAAGTGGGTTTTCTGGAACAAGCTGAATGAAGAATGTAAAGCAATAAGAAACAAAGAAAGATTGTTTTGAAAAGGGTATTCAGAAATTGAAGGCATTGATTTTTATGAAACCATTGCTCCATTGGAATGATTAGAAACAATCAGAATCTTTATTGCTATTTCTACACAACAAGGTTACAAAATCCTTCAAATGGATGTAAAATCTGCATTCTTGAATGGTGACATTGATGAGGATGTTTAAATTGATCAACCTTGTGTATTTTTTATTGGAAATAATGAAATTTATGTGTTTTGGTTGAATAAGGCTTTTTTATGGGCTAAAATAGGCTCCAAGAGCATGGTATTTTGAATTAGATACTTTCTTAAAGAAGATGAACATTAAGAAAGGGAGAGTTTACAACAATCTCTACATCAAGGAATGTCAGGAGTTTTCTCTTATTGTTATTGTTTATGTCGATGATATTATATTTGCTGGAAATGATGAAAGATCAAGTGAAAATTTTTCTGAGGAGATGAAGAAGTTATTTGAGATGTCTATATTGGAAGAAATGAAGAACTTTCATGGGCTACAAATTTCACAGAAGAAGAATCAAGTTTTTCTATCTCAAGAAATGTATGCTAAGGAACTTCTGAAGAAGTTTGGCATGGAAAATTAGAAACTAGTTTCCACACCAATTTCAGTGGTAACCAAGTTGTCCAAATATGGAGAAGGTAAGGAAGTTGATCAGAAAGAGTTTCGAAATATGATTGGAAGTCAGTTGTATTTGACTTCCTCAAGACCTAACACCGTATATGCTATCACTTTATGTGCAAGATTTCAGAGTTCTCTTAAAGAATCACATCTGATTGCTAGAAAAATAATTCTCAGATATATCAAAGGCCCAAAAAATTTTGGAATAAGGTATGATGGCTGAAGAAATATTGATCTATTTGGATATTCTGATTCTGATTGGGCAAGAAATGTGGATGATCAAAGATCCACATCTGGTGGAGTTTTCTTTCTCAGGAAAAGTTGTGTTAGTTGGAATACCAAGAAACAGAATTCAGTAACTCTTAGCAAATTTGAAGCGAAGTATGTGACTTATACTCAAGTTGAAACTCAACTAATGTGGATGAAGACTCATTTATAAGATCTAACTGTTTAAGTAAAGCTACCATTGCTCTTGGGTTGTGACCATTAGAGTGAAATCAATCCTACAAGTAATCCGGTACAAAATTCTCATTCAAAACACATTGATATAAAGTAACACTTCATCAAAGAGCTGGTGGAGAAGAATGAGTTAAGGCTGGTGTATGTTCCTACATCTGAACAAGTTGGTGATATATTAACCAAACCTTTACCGAGAGAACCATTTGAAAAATTGAGGTTGAACATGGGTGTCCAACCTCCTCATCAAGGTTAAGGTATGTGTTTCTGTCTCCACTCTCATCTTTCCTGTGGATAGTTTTTTCAAGGGGGTAATTGTTTCACAAATCTATCCTTAAAAATACATGCATAAAAGGGGAGTTTTGGGTATGCTGTGAATCCATCATGTATGTGTGTGAACTATTCTTACTGTTTGTTGGAGTGGTTGTAGGAAACAATGTTTTTTTTCCAGGAAAGTTGAAGAAGTGATGAATGCTGAAGTAAAATCTTGAAAGATGTTTTAAAGAAGGGTGAGGAGATACAATCATTAGATATCATAGTCACGGCTTTTGGACAACATGGTTTTGGCTGTCAATAATTATGGTTTCCTACAACGAGTTAGCTTACATAGGATTAGAATTGTTGATTAGTAATCCATTTCTTAAGGTTACAAAGTTAATTTATTTATGAATCATGGTTGACAACAAAATCCAAATGGGGAGATTGTTGGGATCAAGTTGGATGGATAAGGAAGTAAGAAAAGTTTTCTAATACAGAGTGTTGTCTTTTTGCTTTCAAAGAAACCAAATCAATTCACTTTGTAAAGGACTTGGAAACCAGATGATGCTTTGCTGATTTGTATTTCAAAAAAATCATAACTTTGGAAAACTTGTGATGCAAGCCTTATGAAGGATATGCGGAGTAAATAAGTGTTTTTTGGAAAAGTAAATAAAGTGGAGTGCAATTAAAAAGTGGGGCACAAGTCAAAAATGGCATGCAAGTGTGGCACACAAGTGTATGTTTCCCAAAATTCATATTTCAAGGTCATCAAATCAAAATATGACAAAGGAAATAAAGTGGTGTGCAAGTTAAAGATTAGAGAACAAGTCATAAGTGGTATGCAAGTGTGGCATGCAAGTATATGTGGTGTGCAAGTGTATGTTGCACGCAAGTCATATTTCAACATCATCATATCAAAATATGACAAAGGAAAAAAAGTGTCTCACTAGTGATGGAATGACGCGCAAGTGATGGAGTGACGCACAAGTGCTGGAGCAGTGCGCAAGTGCTGGAGCGGCGCACAAGTGTATGTGGAGATAAAGTCACCAAAATTCCTATAAATAGACGAATAGACTACTAATTTTTTAAGGATCAACACTTAGGAGAAAATTTGAGCTCTGATCGCGCAAGTAGTAGAAGTGGCGAGCTAGGTGAAGTGGCGTGCAATTTGAGGGTTATTTATAAGGCACGCAAGTTGTCAGAGGCACACAAGAAGGGAGGTGTCTTCAAGAAGTGTGTTGTCTATAAGAAAAAGTGGTTCTCAAGTTGTGATCTATGCAAAATAATGGTTCGCACATAGTGAGTGGTGTGCAAGCAGGTGGTGCGCAAGCTGGGTGGTGCGCAAGCAGGGAGGCACGCAAGTAGGGAGTGGTGTACAGGTGGCGCGCAAGCTGAGTGGTGTGAAAACATGTGGCACACAAGTAGGGAGGCGGGAAATCAGGGAGTGGCGCACAAGATGTTTTCACCAGGAGGTTCTTACCAGCTTCTGGGTAGGAAATTAAATAATTTTTTTGAAAGATTTGATTTATGAAAGTTCATTAAGAAGCAAAGAATCATTACATTACCCTATTTTTGCTAAGAGGTAGCACACACACTATTGTATTGTTTGAAAAGTGCTACATGAGTTTAAGGGTATATCCTACTCACTGTATTCCACCTCAAAGGATTGTTTTATAGTGGATTGTGTGGTATTGGATTATTTCCGTACCATACTAAGTACGTAGCTACTCTTGTTGAGTAGCGAACCTTGTAAATCTTGTGTTCCTGTGGTTGTGTGTGTTCATAAGGGAAGAAACTCATTAACAGGAGGCAAAGGTTGTTTCAAAAAGAAAAAAACTTAAAAAGAAAAATATATCATTGATTCACCCCTCCCCCTCTCCGTGATACTTGGATCCTGACTGGGAACTTCCCAAATGAGGGATGGTTAAGTATAATTTCATTCCAATCTATACAGGAAACACTGTATAGATTATTATAAACCATTTAAATAATTGATCCTTAGAAATAACACCATAAAAGGGTTATAACACAAGGGATTCATGTGCCATATTGTACTATTAGGGTCGTTTCACCTCCCATTCATGAGGATCGAGTCATCATCCTCAGCACCGAATGTATAAAATTAGATCCACATAGTCTACCAGTAGAAGGAAATATATATGCAATCTGGTTCAATAGAGAATAATGAAACCAAAAATTATATGGGAAAACACCATTTAGGATTTTTTTGAAACTTAATACAATTGGAGTACTATTTTTAGTAATAATCAAACACTAGAAGGCCTATATCATATGAATCTTACATGGAAAATATGATGCATGAGACACCTATTTCCTTTTTCCTTTTAAGAGTCAAAAAGAATCCTTGGCCTCTTGAAAATGGGAAAAGATCCATTAATCTATAATAAATCATAAATACACAAAAAAAGTTCATCTTTCAATGTGAAAATTATATACATATATAACATTTAAGATCATAAAAACAATCCCATTCCTATGGAAACCTAGTATTCTTACCGGATCAATTATTCTCGATGTACCAGTATGATATCCATCATAGGTTTTGATACATTCCTAATACACCTATCTTTCATATCAACAAATTGTAAATATAAGGAAAGGAATAACTCTAATACCACTTTGTAATGTTCTACTGCAGATTCCACTAATTCGATGCTATGAGCTAGTTTTCCAGGATGCCACAAGTATACCTCAACATAAAATAGATGCTACTGACTAGCAATGAGGGCCTAGAGTGTGATAGTGGGGAGACTATTACATCATATTAGAGTAATAAGACAACAAAAATATCTATGTATCATACACATTAGTAAATAAAAATAGTGAAGAAGTAGTAAATAAACTGAAATAGAACATGCTGTAATAATAAATGAAATGATATAAAAGACCAAAGAGCTATGTCATACATACAACGCTGGTCACCCACTAGTCCGACCTTACATAAAAAATTACAAAAGGAACTGAAATAAAAGTAAAGGTGCCTACTACTAATTCTGAGCCAGATCACATACCTAGTCTCTAGACACTATCGAACAACACCATTCTAATTAGAATAATCCACACGAGAAGCTCTATTCAATCATGAATCACTGGGCCTCATCCCGAACCACAATGCATCTATTCTCAACATGAAAAGAAAACATAAGGTCTGCATGCGCACTGAGGTGCACATATAGGGGTGAGAAATAATCTTAGTAGGAAACCCCAATGATGAACCTATAATAAGCTACCATAAATGCATGCTCATGCAATATTCTTATCCTAGCCAAGAAATAATTGAAAATATGGTCAAATAAAATACTGTGAACCACAGTTGATCCCTATTTCCATAATCCTGGACAATAAGAAAATGTACCAGCAAATATATTTGTATTTATATACCTATATATATATATTACCATACATATAAAAAAATACATAAATTTGAGTATACATGAGTAAGGTGAATGATATATCATAAAACCATAAGTAGTAGATCCTTGGGTATGTAATCTCGATCACTTGGACATCATGCGCAAGGGCATTGAGCTGGATTCCATACCACTAAAGTCATGTATCATTAATTAAAACTCTGAGTCTGTAATCATAATTGATAAGTACCTTCTTCACCCAATGCTGATAATGTCTATGAGAATGATACATCACTACATGGGGATACTCTTCCTAACCATGGGTTCACCCACACTCACCTAGAATCACTATAATGAAAGATTTTAGGGAATTTATTCTTGACATATAGTGAATGGTTACTGAGATGGATGTCATTCCACTCATTACATATAAATCAAATCCAAAGTATGAGCCCTAGGTCCCAATCCATAAAAGATCATGACATTGATACTTGGATGAACTCTAAGGGTTTGACACATAGGCGATATGTAAGGATAGCTAACCAGTGAGGTTCCATGCCCACCCCTGGAGGTTTCTAATCAAGTAGAGAGTAATCATCTCTATCACTTGGGAGAGACTAATCATCCTAAATTTATGAATGATGTGAAACACCATGTCTAATAATTCAATCAAATAATTAGTTAGGGAGTGCTTAATCATCCCTATAACCCAGGAGAGCGTAATCATCAAAAAGTATAATCCAATCGGGGAGAGAATAATCATACTCACCACAAGTCAATCAGAGGAGAGTGTAATCATCCTCATCACTCAAGAGAGCATAATATTCCATGAGTATCTTTACTAGGGATTCCATGATCCTATATAATAACTATAGGCTCAACAAACGGATCCTAAAAAACATCATAGGAGCTCCCGTAATATAATAATAAAAAATATATTTTCTGCATCTAGGTCCTAGGTAGTACCTCTGGGAATGAAAATAGAAAAAGAATAAAATGTCTTAGAAGTAGGATCCAAGGAAGAACTTTAAAGCATCCTGAAGGTAAATAAGATGCATCACATTAGGCTAAATAACCACTGGTTAGGATAAACCTATGGTAATCATTTCTGCATCAATAGTAAACAAGTGAATATTAAATAAAATATTGAGGTTGGACGAATGACTAAACAAAACACTTCTATCATAGCCCCATGGGCTTACAAGTTTGGAAGGGGTTCTAAGGTGACACTCGCTACCATATCCACTGAAAACTGATTTACTAGCTCAAAGTTTTTCAAACACCAGGGAACCCAATGGTTCTGTCAAGTCATAGAATAAGAGATGCATACTCTTTGTAATCCTTAGTAGATAAGGTAAAGGTTTTAATCTAACATGAAATCCTTGAATGATGATAAAACAGAGGCATGCTACCGGGATCATCAGAATGGTACATAGGAAATGGAATCCTACACGAGACCCCATAAGATGTGTATGAAGGATGACATATCAAACACATGATTCTTGGAATGGTACACATGAAAAGGTATCCTACTAGGCATTAACTAGGTAATCATGTAAGTGAAGGTAACCCATAGGTGACCTTCGGTAATTGGTAAGAAGATAGAGGTATCCTATACAAGATAATCTTGGTCAAAACCTATGTAGAGGTATCCTATAGGGGTTCCTATGAAACAGCTAAACTCACAGAATCCTAGGCCAGAAGTGTACATCTTGGATGAGAGATGTCCTAAAGAAAAATCTTCAAAGCATCATTCAAGAGATATGACTCACGGTCCATTGATCATCTCAGATAAAATGGACCACTCTCAAGACAAAACTAAACTCAATTATTGTATGAATAACCTATCGATTGTTAAATGCCTGAAATTCTACATTGGTGTCCTCAAATAACCTCAAATATTTCTCCATCGTGATCTACATGAAAAGATACTTAGAATGGATTTTCATTGGTCCAATTCTGACACCTAAAAAATAATACATGAAAAATCATAAAAAAGGTGGTAAGGGAGGAGTACATGACATATATACCATATTAGATGATATGTACCCTAAAAAATACATGTTTTCATGTACTATATTGAGACATGGCTTGTAAAATCATAAGTAAAAAAGTTATGGTCATGTACACAATATGTACCTTAGACGGGGTGCCTACCTATATACCTTAAATGGTCTGGCCTTGTATATCACCTATCTGTGTATATCTACATGACATATATCCCACATGAGGTCTGGCGTTTTACTTCACACTGTATGTTCCCCTTACATGTCCATCCAGGATGGGTACTTAGATATATTGATGAGTCCCAGTACATGATATTTACACTTACCACAAAGTGTGTACTTAAAAAAGTTCACCTTTCCCAAATAGCAATAACCCTTAACATGTATTCCTAAACTATTGGTCGTGCGATTAGTATTTATAAATGGTAAATCCCTCAAATTATCTCAAACCCCCCCATTTCTCCTCCAAATCTATAGATCAACCCAAAATGGGTCTTAAGTAAGTATAAAAATGGGATGAAAACATTAAAATGAAAAATATGAAGGAATCTACAAAAAAATATAAAAATGGATTAAATTTGTTTGGAATCCACTAAAGCATCATTTGTTTCCATGATCCATGACTATTACACAATGATCTGGTGCGTCCCGAGCTCTTTGGCAGTGCCCTTCTTCCCCTACAGACCTCTCTCTATCCCTCTCCTATTTTCTCTCACCATAGCTTGATGTGAGAAGCCCACAGGGTAGTGAACAAGAAGGCCAATGAGATAAAAAAATAATAGAAAAAAGAAAGTTTAAAGGAAGATAAAGAAAAGAAAAAGAAAAGAAAATGAAAAAGGGGCCCTGATGGGGCCCACCTTGAGTTTATGCCCCACCTAGGAAAAAAATCCCCATTTTGAACTCAATGGTGGAGAAAAAATCTAAATTGGATGCTCCCTTTAAAATTTTTATTTGAATAAAACTACATGAATAAACTATTTTTTGTTTAATTTAATATTAAATATTAATTTTAGTTGGGGTTTGGCTAAGTGGTGTACACCCTGTAACACAATATCAAGGATGGGGGTTCAAAACCCATTGGGCGTAGGTACTATTGTACCATTTCAGTAGTACTATATTAGAACTATAGAAATAGTGGAACTGGGCCACCAATGACACTATATTAATTATAGGAACTGTAATAGGAACTATAATAGTGAAAATAGTGTAACAAGTACTATAACAGCCCACGTATTGTAGCATTACTATTAATAGAAGGGCCTTTGGTCCAAAAATATAGTATTTAAAGGCTATGCAATGGGATTTAATTCCCTTTGGGCCTAAAATACTTGTAATGGGTATCATATACACAAAAAAGAGGCCTATTTTTTCTATAAAAAAGAGGCTTTATTCCTAACTTTAAAAATATATATTAAATATTAATTTTTCTACAAAATTTGAATGGCTAAAAAATATACCGAACTTCTATCCTTGGGTAAAAAACCTATTGTAGGGTCAATGGAGTGGTTATAAAAATTATCTAAGATCATTCTCAAGGGAAAAAATTACCATTTTAA
The DNA here is from genome assembly GCA_963277665.1 of Viscum album. Lineage (NCBI taxonomy): Eukaryota > Viridiplantae > Streptophyta > Magnoliopsida > Santalales > Viscaceae > Viscum > Viscum album. The sequence continues at coordinate 684,478,641 of OY728119.1, read as the reverse complement.
CCCCTATAAGAATCCAGAAGAAAAAACTCAAATTTGTTCTCAAATTATAGTCCGTAAAAACATGGTTCCTTATAATACACATAAGATTATAAATTTGTGATCATGTATAAATAGAAATAGGTTCACTCATTAAGTTAAGTACATGAAATATGGCCCTCGTATAAAATTATGGACATAAAACTAGGTCCATACATAAAACTATGTAAATGAAATCGAATTCTATACAAAAATAATGGTCATAAAAACTAAGTCCACATATAATATTAAAGATGTTAAATCCAGGTCTAGACATAATCATATGGTCATGAAATCCAGGCACACTGTTAAAATTTTGAACATGAAATTTGGTTCACACATAATATATTTGACTCATGAATCATCCATCCTTACCCAATACATTATAGGGGTTTAACAAACCCAATCATCACATAATTAAAATTCATTAATATAAATTTCATAATATCATAAATCATATCATTAGTACATACCCCATGGAAAATTAATTATTTTCGTAAACATCTCATCATCATATTTATAAACCATATAGATAAAGACTAATGATCATATAGTTGGATTATATCCCTATTAAATCATAAGTAACATCAGAGGATGTTGTTGGAGATGAAACATTCATTAAAAGAAAAAATAAAAATTTTATTAATGAAAACATCCTTTTCACTGGAAAATATTATTTAAAAAAAAATTCTCAAATATTAAAGAAAAATATTTTCTTTGAAAATAAACTTGGAATCTTATTATAGAAGCTTTAAATCATTGATTGGTCATGACAACAAGAAATTCCATTCATGCTGTATGCAGTAAAATAAAACACCCATTTCAATATTTTTTAGAAAAATTTAAAAAATACCCCTTAATGAAACAAAAAGAATATTTTTTAAACAATTTTTAAAAATTGTAAAAAAGGGTAAAAATTAATTTAATCAATTATATGATAATATTAAATGAATTATTTGTTTTTTTAGAATACATCCATACATAAGAAAAATATTTTTCAAACAAAGAAAAAATGAAGTGGATCTTTATTAAAAAATTATTTTTGATATCTTGATTACTTAAGGTGAGGAAAAATTAACGGAAAACCTGTATTTTCATGAAATAACTATATGATAAGAAAATTCATGAGTTTCTTCAGAGGTAAATAATAATATTTCTTCATTAGAAACTTAATCATAAACAATACTGATAAATAACCTTAGTAGGATATTTGAATCCCTATAAATTTCATGTGAATTATCATAAAATTAATTAATGGTTAGTATATATACCATATAAAAGAAAAAAGTTGTGAATATGGTATGTGTATCCTAGAGATAAAAGTGACATGTAAATCCTTTACCTCAGGTTCTAAATTACATGAAAGTGATCTATCATCCAGTATAATAAATTTAGATTTATTATAATTATATAACAGAATAATATACATACTGTTAATATCATATATGATAACTTTATAATATTTCAAGACCCATTTATTAATAATTACTTATTAAAATTGTTGTTTTTGCATGTTAACTATTTTGTTTTTTCATAATAATTTAGGCTTGTTAGTTACAGTCCTTGAAGCTTTATCATAGTTAAAAAATCTAGAAAATGTTAATAATGATATAAATATAATATATATTCAATATATATATATATATATATATATTTAGATTCATTCATAAAAGTTAGAGACATAAAAAATTAATTACACAATTTAAAAAGACGGCAGGATGTACATATCAATGTATACTGTTTTCACTTTTTCATAGAGAGAATGAAATATAGATAAATAATAATTCACCTTTAAAGAATCATAATTATAATATATATATATATATATATCAGATATATTCATTAAATATGTCCTTATTACCATGGAAGTAAAAAAGAAACAAAAAACAAATAGCATTGCTTCGTGGAGTTGGCAGTCCACACGTATGAACGAGCGACGTTATCAGCTTTCAAATGGATTGTAAGGTATGAATATAGATATGATATTATAATTAGACAAGAATAATTATTTAATTAATATAATATATAAACATTAAACTCATCATAATACTGACACACTCATATTTTATGCAAATTTTCTAAACAAATTCTAATGTTTTACAATGGTTTTAATGGAAATGATCATATAATTCAATATTTTAATCACAATTGGGAATTGTTAAATGAAAATTTGAATTTTTTTTAAATTCACAAATAATATTTAATTCTATTTTTTAATTGTAGTTATGAAATTTTGATTTTTCATTTTTCTAAATTGTTTATAAATTTTCAAGAGTTTACTATAAAAATGGTTAGCTTAGGGATATCCCTCAACAAGCAGCCCACAACCACTTATACAGGCTCATAAAGAGTCCATCCACACTTAAAGATCACCTGGATAGACTTCCTAAAGTTTCAAAGATGTATTTGGGAATATGATCATTTAGTGTGTGAGCCCACAAAAGCATCCCATGTGCATATGATAGGCCAAAGCCCGCATAGGCCGTGATGGATCAAGTGAGTGCAAGTGAAACCAAGTGCCCATCCCTAGGGCATGAGTTTGATTCATGGATTCATCTTGGTATCATTTATATGAGTACGTATCACCCTTCCATTTTTGGTGTGGGACATCCTCTCTTGGGTATTGTTTCTATTTTAACAAAACATCATTGTTCTCGCTATGGCCCCACGCTTTGTGTCTCAAACACCCAGGTACACCAATCTCAGCCACTCTCTTCCTTCATCTATGATTCCATACACTTTAGATTCACCCCAATAATTCCATGTATGTCCATTAACGAGATTGGGTCAAACTCAATCAGTACTTATAAGAACTTCCCCGCTACAAGATCACCTCTTGGACCCTATTCTGACCACTATGAAGTCATTTTGAGCTTTATTTGGACACATTGAAGGATGGATGGAGGAGGATCTCACTGCCACCACTACACACTCCATTTATTGATTACACATAATAATCCTACATTATCATCACCACCTCTACCCATGCATCCCATACAAGAGAGAATAAGGGTGTGACTCTGTACCCAGTCCACACTCCAAATTCAAACATTCACTTTTATCCAATGATTCTAAAAATAGCAGTGGGTATTGGGGAATTTTACAATAAAAATATATATAATGATTCCATTGATCGAGGGAAATAAAATTTACTCATCCTATATAAATATAGAAGGTGGATCCTATTTCTATGGAGTCTAGACACCACAAAGGAGTCCCACTTCTTGGCTAAATACTGCTATTGTCTCATTTTTCATTTTGTTTTAATTTTATTTTTTTTACTTTAGTTTATTATGTAATTTTTATGGAAACAATCAAAACATATTTTTATTTAAGTTTTAACAACCTTTTTTTATGTTTTTTATTCTTATATTTTATTTTTTATATTTCATGAGTTGTAGTTATTTTTTATTTTTTTTATTTTTTCTCTATATCTATTCTATTCTCCCTCATCCCTATTTTATTTATTTTATTTATTTTCACTTCATTATATTCTATACACCATGATATATTAACAAAAAAATGTGAGGATAAACCAAGTATTTACCTATGGGAGGTACGTTGTGTTTCCATTAATTCTTCGCTTCAATTAATATGGTTTATTTACGTATTTGGTGAGCAGGAGTGAACTGTACAAGTGTAGTGATTTTCCATCATGACATGGAACTCAAAATAATTTCTATTATTTTGTTTAAATATTTTACCTCCCATTTACTAAACATAAACAATTTATGTGATGAAGTTGATCTTTTTAGTCGATTAAATGACATAGGATGGAGTTAGTTCCAATAAGGTGTCACATTCTTGATTGAGGTGTGCCATCAACCTTGATTATTGAAGGAGGTATCATTTATGTTTCTATAAGTATTCAATATTTTATAATCAGTAAATAACATAATATTATTTTAAGATTTATATTTTTTAATTAAGATATTAAACAAAATTTAAACACCAATAAGGAGAATGATGAAACTAATAAACCAACCCAAAAATACTGAGTTCTATCTTTGTTGGCCACATTTTATCATTTCTTTTTAGTTAAATTTTTGCCATATTTTCTTTCATTAAAATATCATTTTTTTCATAAAATAATAAAAATTACAGAAACAAATTATTTTAGGGGATTTATTATTAGTGAGTAAATTAATTGAAGCTCTTAAAGTGAGACAACCCAGGTCAGTCACTGTACTGTACTTGGAAAACATTTAAAAATTTGTTTTTGCAATTCCACGTGACTCTTTTTCATCTTCTTTTATTATCTATTCTACTCACTTATTTTTATTTTATTTTTTATCGTCTTTCTATTATAATTTTTTTATTTTATTTTTATTATCTTCCCTCTTTCCATTAATGTGATCATTTACCCTCTATAATGAGGGGCTGACCTAATTCTTGTCCCAGGGGAGGTTGGGTGTTCTAAAATTACGGTTTAAATTTTGTTTTATATTTGTGGTATGTGTGAGTGGAATTCATGTACATGGTGATTTTCCACAATGACATGCAACTTGATTTTATCCTGGTTACTAATCAACTTACCAATATGGCTTTGTCCCACCATGCTCGTACCTTGGATTTAAATGAAAATTCTGTTATGTTATCCTACGTGCTGTCACTGCTCGAGATCACCATCCACCATCTACAACTACTAGGGACCACTACTGAAGATCACATTTAATATTTAATTTTATCCCTTTCTCCATTCCAAATCTTGGGAGCACATGGGATCACCAGCTGCACCACAACTGACCCCCTAAAGCCATTTCAAGGCTACATCAGGCCACTGTGATTGACAGATGAAGAGGAATAATCCACCACTTCCCATCACCACCTTCAAAACCTTCATTTCCATAACCACCATTCCAAATCACATGAAAAATTCCATGTACCATTGCATCTAAAGATGCTCATCTACTTCCATAAATTCTCGAGTCCTCATAAAATTCAGTCCACGGTGTGAGGTTTGAAGTCCCGATATCTTCAGGTGTTTCCAAATTGAAACACATTGTTCTCAGGGTGTTTTAAAATTTTGAAGACATATAAATACATTGAATGATTATAAGGGTTACAATATTTGGGAACTACCATGCCTATAAATAAATAATGACTCCATAGTCAAGATGAGTTTCAATGCCCAGGAGGAGGAGAAGCCTCAAGCTGTAGGCTTGGATGCTATTGTATTAATCTTTTTTTTAATTTTTTTTAGTTTTCTATATTATTTAATTGTAATTTTTATATTTAATTTAATTCATGCATAGAATTTTTTTACTGAAAATATCTTCTTCAACCCACTATTTTCGTCCAACCTTATTCTTCTTCTTCTTTTTTATTTCATTCTTAACTATTTTATTATTTTATTTTTTATTATTTTCTTCTCTTTTCCACCCACTTATTTGTATTTTATTTTATTTTATTATTTTTTATATATCTTATATTTTTTATTTTTATTCTATTCCCTCTTTCCACCATTTTGATCTCTTACCCTTGATAATGAGGGGCTGACCTGAGACTTGGAATGGGGGAGGTTTGGTGTTCTGGAATCCTTTATTAAAGTTTGTTTTATGTTTTTGGTATATGCGAGTTGCATGAAAAAGCATTGAACATGTAAACCATGATATTAAAATCAATATTACTTTTATTATTTTTCTTAAGAAATCATTTCCCTTACTTATACTGGATACAATATCTTCATATGATGGATTTTATACATTTAATGGTTGAAATGTAATATGATGGAGCTAAGTTTTGGATGATATCACACTCTCAATTGAGGTATTTAATCAACCTTGATGAAAATAGAAGGTTGAGTTTTTATTTCTAAAGGAATTAATTATTTAACACCACTAAATGAAATAATATTATCTTTTGAATGAGATTTAATATTTAAGCTATCAAAACTAATTTTAAAAAGTAAAGTAGAATAATAATAGGATGCAAAACCAAACTCATGATCTAGTTATTTCTTTCTAATAACCTTATATTTAGTATTTTATGGTAGTATAGATTAATTTTCTTTCCATTATTTTATAAAATAAGAAAACCCAAAAAATTATCATTTCTTTCATAGAATAATAAAAAGAACAAAAAATAAATAGTTTAAGTGAATTAGACTATGTAAATTAACTATGAATCTCATAAAGTGAGATGACCCTGGTCAGTCACTGTGATTCCCTAGGAAATAATTTATAAATTTTATTTTTACATGCCCCAGGATAGGAATTCTATCAAATACCCACATTTGAAATATGGTGATGAGAAATGAATTGTATTTCTATGTGGAGACAGTAAATCGCACGTACGCACGAATGAAACATTCACATCCCATTTGATGGGAAAGAGGGTAGATAATGATAATTTCATAATAATAATTACATTTCAGTATATTTAAGATATAAATTTATTATTTTATGATACATACCATATATTTATAGGAGGTAAAAAAAGACGTAAAAGGAAAGTAATCGGTTAAGGCAATTACCTCTTCTTTGAATGAACTCTTTTAGATTTGATCTTATGGATCCTGGGGTTAGTAATTTGGGAATACAAGAACCTATTAAATGTGGATAGGTATATTGGGGGAGATATTGTTTCATAGTTTGGTTGGTCTAGATAGATCAAAAAAATTTAGAAAGCCATAGGAGGAGGCAATCTTTTATTATTGAGGCAAGGGGCACTTTTTGAAATTTTAAAATATTAAATTATAATTAATTTGTTATTGAGAAATATAATTCCAAATGGACATATAATATAAGTTAAGGTTATATGTGGTTGTAATCCCACTAACCAATAGGATTTGTATAGGTTTAAGTTGTGTTTTAAGCATTTCTTTTGGTTTAACCCCTTAATTAACTAATTTTAACCTTAACCACTATAATGACCTTTTCACTATAAAAGAGTTATGAATTTACTTTTAAGGTATCTATTTAATCGTAAATGGAAATGGGATGAAATTGTAGACCATATATTATCCTAATTTTTCTATTTATTTTTTAATTTCTAAATAATTTAATAAAATATTATTTCCATAAAATATCAGTAATGTGAATTTTGGAACCATTTAATTCTACTTTAAAGACACCAAAAAAAGATTTAATTATAATATAAACCTTTTATATAACAATAATATGTTATATTTGTCTAAAATATATATGTAACCCTATATATCACTAAAATTATATTACTTTTAAAATTTTTAGAATAATTTATTTATTTTTCTATTAATTGAATAAATACTACATTAGTGTTGGGAGAGAATTTAATGTAATTATTTAATCACTAAAAAATTATAAGTAAATTAATATCACAAGAAAATTTTCATATTCTGAATATGACCATTAATATTGATTCCCCACTTGATTCTCTCCCTATGTGAACACATAAGAGATATTTAAAACTAGGTGAGTGATATTTTGTAACTTTTATTTTATTTAAATTTAACATAGGTTATTTGGATGGAAAAGTTTCCATTAAACAAATAAATTTGAGCCTATATTGATAAAGATAAAGTTAAATTCATCCAATAAGAATTAATTTGAATAATTATTACCTTATCACTTATTTTTAACCTAGATTAATACAATTTACCGTTTACTGAGATAATAAGTTTTTCCAAAATTTCTATTCATATTGAAAAAAAATAAAATGGACAAATTTAAAAAATTTAAACCTTCTGATTCCAAATATGGAATCCACTAAAGAAGTGATCAACTGGTAGTAACATAAATTTTTTCAGGGTAACCACATTAATGGTGAGCAGTACTCTTGTGTTTTCATGCGCACATCATCGGGAAAATTCTTAGAAAATGCTTATAGATATGCAATTCATATGAATGTCATGCATGATGGAAAGGAAAGTATCCTTTTCTACAAAGACATCCCAATGAAATATAATTTTACGATATGGTGGATAAATAATCACACACTTCATACTTATGAGAAAATCAAATGGAAGGGAGTCAATTTAGCATCACATTCCCTATGTTGCACGAACCCGAAAGAAGAAACTACCAACCATATAATGTAGAGCATGTTCATTTCATTCACAAGGGATGTATCTCATAATACCATTAGCAGAAATTTTCTTCACTTCTATTTTAATGGGTTTATGGGAAATAACACAAATAATAAGGCAATAGAAATACTCCTAGTTGTCCATTATTGGTGAATTTGGGAAGAAAGGAACAAATATAGAAAAGAAGGTGTTGGCAATTCGAAACATCGAATGGTTTTTAGAGATAAATTCCTAGTGTATTATCTAGTACCCTTACATAAAAGCTAGGAGGTGGCCTTATCCCTATGAAATATCTTAAAACCTTATGGGCCATCTCCCTCAAGAAAACATAAGACTCTACATGGGAATAGGATTCAACAGACCCCCGTCATATGGATTAATGCCTAATTTTAAGGGGTTCTATAACTTTGGTATTATATGGGGTGGAGTTATTTTTCTCAACTCTTATAGTGATATGATCTTTTCCTTCAGTGAAACGTTTTAGTGGGGTAATTCTATTATAACAGAGGCTAGTGGCTTGCACAATGGTCTGGAACTATGTTGTGAGAATGATATTGATCTCACCTCCATTGAGATGGACTCAAAGACCATCCTTCAATAACTTCAATAACCAATCATTGTCCTATGTTCTATTATCTATCATATCCATAGGTGAAAATACATTATCTAATACCACACCACCCTACATCACACCTAGAGAGAAGGGACTCATGTGATAGACTACTTGGTTTCAATGGTTAATACTGATGGTATTATCATTTTTATAGCTTCATATCCCTCCCTCTTAGATATCTGGATATTTTTAGGGGTGATTTTTTAGGACTTCACCACTTTCCCCCCCATGATGTTGTATTATCTCTTGTTTTTCAATGAAATATTTTTTTTGGTTTGGTAATAAAAAGGAGAAAAATGTCTTTTTAAGTATAAAAATGTTATTATACCAAATTCAAGAATAAATTTCATTAAAAATACTATAGTTGGATTATATTTAATAAAATTTATTTAATTAACTTTTATATCTAATTAAAATATAATTTTACTTAGTATATAATTTAAGAGAAAATAAAGTTATCAATAAAAATATTTATTTTTCGCAATTAAATAAAAATTCAAACTTTTCAGAAAAATCACAAAATATCACCAAAATATTATTTTGATATGATTATTTCAAAAATAATATCCATTTTATAAATTACAATTTCTAGAAATTAATTATAATATTTTCCTACAAAAGTAATAAAAACAATATTTTAAGAAAATGTATTTTTTGAAAAATAAAACAACTTTATTAAGAATGATGTTGTCATTTACTAAACATTTATCAGTATATTCCTATTAAATAGGAAATTTTTATATATATGTATTTCATAAATTAGTTAATCCTATTCATACTCTCTAATTTTAATAGTTAGCTTATAACAATCATTTTTAAATAAAAATATTTCATGGTTCTTTTAGTTTTGGTGTTTGGTGTAACACAATTGTCAAAGGGAAACAAATATTTCATTAAATCCCAAGGTGTTATAGATTCTTTCCACCATTAGTGATCCAAAGTAGGAAGGTTTGAGGGAGTGATTCTTGGGAAGCAGTAAGATGTATGAAAACATTTTTAGGTATTGATCCAGAGAATTTGAGTGACCTAGTTTAAACCTGTGAAAGTATTGTGATTCATAGTGGATTATGGTGCACAGAACAATGCGTATTCCGGATCCTTGGATGTCTCTCACTGATGGTGAACCAGGTAAATAATCATGTATATATTTACTATATGAATAAAGCAGATCAGGAAACCCTAATAATATTCGGTTAAATAGAATAACAAAGTGACCCTAAAGATTAAGAGGTCAAGATACTATAGACCAAGTGAGTCATTTAACATAATAATTTTTTTAGTTATGATCGATATTTGATACCCTATTTTACTCCACCACTTACGGTAGTCTCACTACATGTCATTTTTGTTTGTCTACCAAGAGGTATCAGAGAAATAAGTTCAATTTTGGATTTTTTATTACTCTAAATTTATCTGAAGATGTTTTAAAGATTCCATCCTCAATAAAGGATAATTTAATTTATGGAAAGAATATCAATGCATACAAAAATGATTTCATCAAACACATGGAAGTTTCTATTACTGTTTCATGATATGTTTTATAAGATGTAATTTTTTTGTTGAGTAGACACAAAGTTATCTTTGAAATAGATCAAATAAAAAATAAAATTAATGATTTAGTTATGGATAAATTAAAGGAGGATCTTGAAGAATATTTTCATAGTAATATTAATTATTTAAAGATATACAATTAAATATAGATTCATCTAAATTAATTATCTGGTAAAGAAGAAAGGACAACTGATAATTTCCTAATAGAAAAAAGGAAATAAGAAAAAGATCAAGGAGAATTTATCCTAGATGTTCTGTTCTCTAGACAAGGTAAAGTTTAAAATTTGTTCGATCTCTAATTATAACCCTTTTGTGGAGAAAAGATATAAAATTTATGATTCTCTCCTGGAGATGAAAATAAGATGTGATTCTAGAGGTGAAATAACAAAAACATCAAGCTAATACACTATATAATTCTCATGAAATGGAAATGAAGAATGATGTAAAGCCTTGTAATGAGTGTACTATTCAATTATTGAAGATTTATACTAGGAAATAAAGAGGTTATATGATGAATAATTGTATTTTAATTTTAGTATATATAAAATTGGAATAAAGGTGAAAGATCAAAGTGATTCACTTGATGATATTTTCCAAGAGACCTGAATACAAATGGACAGGGAGGAGGAATTAAAAGTAAATGTTATTTAACTAAGAACACAATCTAAAGAAAGGAAATGGGATTTTATAGTTTCCATATTATAGTTAAATAAGTTTACTGAATTTCTACAGAAAAATAATAAAAAGATAAGAGACCTTGAGGGGAGGGTGAACACATCAAGAGAAAATGTGAATATCCCTTTAAAATCTATATCTAATTATGAATCAATTAAGAGTTATCTAGATAGAAAATCTAAAATAAAATTGTTATTCCATTATAAATATAAAATTATGGTTCCAAAAATGAAGAAGGAACCAAAATTATTTTATTGTGGAATATTTTGTCCCATTATGGGTAGATGCACCGAATTTAAAAGTCCCATGGAAGTGAGAAGAAATCTAGTTGTACACACATCTAATTCTTGGAGAGAACAAATTCTTTATGTTTATTATGAGAGAAATTTCAATTTTTCTGACCATAGTAATATGGGTATGTGTTTCTATTGGATAAATAAATGTAATGGTAAATAATATAAATAGATATAGTCCATTCCAATGACTTATAAGGAGAATGATTATCCTGGAATGGCCGATTAAGATGGAAAATAGGTTCAATGTTTTAGAGGATGAAAATGAGCCTAAAAAATTTGTTTATTATGATACAAAATACAAGTTTTTAAGACAACCATATTCTAGGAAAAGAAGACAAATATACAAGAAAATATAGGAGCTTTTTATAGCTATAATGAAGGAAAAAATATGTGAAGCTAACTCCTCCAAAGAAGTTATATTACAAAATATAACTATTGGACATCAATGAAAAGGTTTTACTAAGTGGTACTAGGAAAAAAATGAAGGGAAAAAGAAGAATATTCAATGGAAAAGAAATATAGAGATTATATATACTGGTGATGAAACCCATGAAGATATTTTTTGAAGTGTGATTGATAACTCAATTGTGGAAAATACGAATCCAATAAAGGATTACAATGATCACTTTCATGAAAAGAAGTATGCAAGCGATGTCATGTGAGGAATATCCTTTTACTAGAGGTTGAGTTTTCCAAATAATATTGAAAATAAAGACATTAAAGAGATGGTTGAATTAATTTCTCGAAATCAAAAAAGGGAAAAGGAAATGTGAATAGTGTTGGGTCGTCTCAGCTTGACCATCCCTATTTTTTAACCTGAGCAAATTTGAGTCCCCCTATGCCCATATGATATATTATTTATAAATTCTTATAAAGAGGTGTATAATTAGAAAGAATATATGATTCAAGCAGTGATATTTCTTGATAATAACATGATTGATTATGCTAGAAAAATCACAAGTTAATGAAGATGAATGAATTTATGGAAATAGAGAAATTTTCAGGAAAATTGTGATTTTGGTGGTATTTTAAATCTTAATTATTAACTACATGTATGAATTGATATTAATACTTGTGATAGATTCTTATGGAGAGTTATCATATTGAAAATAAATGGAGACAAGTTTTGTATTTTGTAAAAAAATTTAGTATCTACATATGTGTTTGAAAGAATCCACAAATCAAGTGGTTTTTGTTTTTTTTAAGAGGATTGGAAGGGAAACAACAAAAGAAAAAACATTAATTTTATTTTGATAAATTTGTTTTTTCTAAAAAGTGTTTTGGAGTTTGTTATCAGTTTTATTGATTGTACAGAGTTCTAAAATATACAAAAATATGTTTCTTCCCAAAAAAGTGTTTCCCCCATTCTGAACACTAACTAGTAGAATCAATAAGTGGATACTAGAGAAAAAATCTTAGGGGAGGTTTTCAAAATATCAAAGGTTATTAACCATCATTAGGAGTTGTTGGTAAATATCGTGAATATCTAAAAGACATACAGTTCAAATGATGTCATTTTTTCAACTTGAACTACTATTAGAACAAGTGGTGTCAAATTATTATTAAATTTTACCAATTAATTAATCATATTTTATGTTTCTCAGAACCATGTACTTTAATTTTATGTACTAAGGGTTCACTATGAAGTGATTGATATCATAGATTATCTTTCAAAATTTTTAAAATAAAAAGTTTTAATGTGTGTTTCTTAATATTCATGAGTGAAATAGTTATCCTTGTTTCTGTTTAAAAAACTCTTATTTACTAAACAAAGATCTATTTTAATAGGATTCAAGGATTTATATGATAGCATAAGTAAAAAGTGGTAAATTCACATAGTGAATCACTTTTGAAAATAAATGAGTAAGGAAGTTTGAATATTGAAATTTTATGGAGTTGGAAATTCCAACTAGAAATTATGTACTAGTGATTTTAAAAGATTTGAATGAAAAATATGTGTTTTATTAAAAATAAATTTGTTTTTTTGAAATAAGGGATAAAAGTTTCTCATTTTGAGAATAAATCCCCAAAGGGGGAGTTTTTTTTTATTTCATTCTTACCATATACTAAAGGAATAATGTTTTAAAAATAAAAGGGGGAGTTTATATATTCATAGAGGGATAAATTTCTTAAATCAATATATTTTTTCCTATGATATTAAAAATCATAGTCACAAGAGAGTCACATTGAGTAATAACTTTTATTTTATTGAGAATAATGGGCAGAAGAGAAAATGAAGTTTACTTTGGTTAACTTAATCTTAAGGTGATATTCTTAAGGGGATATTGTCAAATAAATCCAAATTGTAGATTGTTGAAACCCGAATAGTTTAGAGTTTTCTTTGAAAATATGTATAGAATGGATTTTTTAACAAATTCATTATTGAAAAAACTTGTTTAAGGTGATCAAAGTACTTCTTGGGATATTGGTTGATCATAAATATTATTGGAAAAGTGATAAAAAATTGATGATTGTCCAAGTGTAGATGTAAATATTCTTTAATGGAGTGTATTGTGAAAGAACACACTACAATTGCGGCCAAAATTATGATTTATAGGTTATGTTGAAGAGTGGACTACATTGTAGTACCTATTACAACATCATGAGGACATATGAAAGGTTGAAAAAGGAATACCAACCTTGGCCTGCCAGCCAATCAAGATTGACCCTGAATATGTGGGAGTAATCTCAACCACATAGTGAAACCAGAAAGGCTACCCAATCTATAGTGGAACTAGGGAGATTGGAGAGAACACACAAGATAAGGCGTGCTTATATGAAAGATGTGGTCTGTTCCATAGGGTGAAAACATGGAGGAAGTGCTCTATGGTGCATGGGGGAAACATGGAGGTGGCTTGGAGAAGACCCCATTACTCTCATACAGTGAGTTAATGGGAGGAGGTGGCTTATATTCCATAACATTTACATTGGAATGTCCAATGTGGGATGCAAGTTTTATGGGTTATATCGCACCATATGGACTACATGGATGAAGTGTTTCCATGCTATAGTCATCTGGAAAATAGTGTAGAGTGGATTTAAAAGGAGATATATTCCTTAAGAAAATTTTAGTTTTCCATGATGTGGTCATATGGTCCATGATGCAATGGGTTTCAATGTGTCAATAGATTTTTTACTAAATATTCCTTAATAAAGATGGATATCCCACAACAAATTTGGCCATGAAGAAGTCTACATCACATATATCCCTTGTGATATGGAGGGTCCTAGATTGTAAGAAGTAAGGAATTCAATTATATTAGACTTATATAAGTCTATTCAACAATTATGTGTCCAAGATGCTTGTAGTTTGGTGTGAGAAGTAGTTTGAGGAGATCCTTCCTGAAATTTTGTGGGTGTTATGAAGTAGTTAATGAGTGAGTTTTATGTATCTATTCAAACACATATTTCTATGCTGTAGTATGTTTGACCACATCATCCTGAATCATGTGAATTTTAAGGCTACATCATGGTGGAGAAGACCACACCATAGTGAAGCCTAAATATTTTAAGTCTACACTATGGTAGACAAGACCATGTCGTGGTTTTTTTATAAATGGAGGTGCTATGTTGTTGCCCTTTATGACTCCCTACATCCTTGATTTCTATGGTACATTATCTTTTATTGATTATTAGTTATTTGGAGAAATAATAGTGGAATAATGGGGTAGTTATTGACAATTTTAAAATCCCATAAAAAATCTATCCAATTTTCTAGTTGATAGGTTAAAAACATTCCAACATCAAGAAATAGAGATCAACTAGAGTGGAGTAGAGGATTAGAGTTCTTATCTTTCACATCTAAAAAATAGAAAGATTATGACTTGAATGGAGATCATATTAAAGATAAAAATTATAAAGGAAGAATAACGTTTTGTTCTTGATGATGGGATTTATGTATTGAATAATTAGAAAACATTGAATACATATCTAGAAAATAAGTTTTTATTTTCTATGCCTACAAAAAAGTTGAGTTTTTCCATGAATTCTGGAAAATAAAGTTGGTGATACAGAAAGGTGTTTTCAAAGATTACGAAGAAGAAACAAAAGAGACTTCATAAGAGCATGTACCAATAACTGAAGATAGATTCAAAATTGATTATGAAGGGAATTAAATTCCCACAAACTATGCATGGATCCTTTCAGGAGTAGGGAGTAAAGGAATAAGAAGAAGGCAATTTGTTCCATCAGTAGTGATAGAAAGAAGGAATGTTATAGGGAGTGATATTTTGGATGAACTGAGGTATCCCTAAACATTATAAGGTTGTGGGATTGGGAATATGAACAACTAAGCCTAAACATGTGTATTTAGTGAGATTTATAGTTGATTTTGGTGCTCGGTACAATGCCTATGAATGATTCTTAGATGTAGAAAAGTGATTCTAAACCAATTAAATACTATTTTATGTATTTACTTTTTTTATGCACATTGAAACAGATCAACAAAACCAAAAGCATATCCATCTAAAGAGTATAATGAAGTGCCTCTCAAGGTAGATATTTCACGATCCTATAAGGAAATCGAGTTATTTAATGGAGTAAGTTTTTAATTTTTGATTGAAAGTGCATACCTTGATTCACCCCCCCTCTCGGGTAGTCTCAATAAAAGTCTATTTCATATGTGTAACATTATTCCAATATACATCTGCCACTTCTAGATACTTGATCGCATAGGATCTGTTACCTATCTACTGAAACTCCCACCTAACTCATCTCAAGTATATAACATGTTTCATGTATCCTTATTGAGGAAGTACATACAAGACCCCACACATGTAATGAATCCATAGAGGCAACCCTTGGATAATGATATTTTATACTAGGAGAAGATGATGAAGTTCATAGAATATGGAGACAAAGTTATACTAAACAATAAAACTCAGTTTGTTAAAGTGCTATAGTGGAACCCCAAATTTGAGGGGGAAACATGGGAATTAGAAGAGGCGATGAAATAAAAATACCCTCATGTATTATAATGAACTAAATCAAATTTCAAGGGAGAAATTTATATATGTGGGAAGAATATAATAACTAGAACATATATAAATGAAATCCCCATTTTAAATTAATAAATACCTTTATATGTAATGTAGCTATATAAGCACATGTACTGCTTTGGTTATTTTAGACTGTTATAAAATATAGCATGTTAGATTTAAAATAATTTCAAGAATCACCACCATTGATAATATATCCATTTTATAGTGACCATTTATATTAGTATATTGATGGTTATGATAAAGTTCAGTTGACATAAAGGGAAGAAGTGATATCCTCAACCAGGAAGATCGTAGCACATAAAACACATTTATCAGGGCCTTTGAGAGAGATGTGATCATTGGCATTTTACCTAGACCGATCTTAAGATGATTTTAAACATATAAATAAAAAATTAAATTGATTATGGGATAGAATAAAGCTTACCAATATCATGACCCAATCCATGATCACTAAACCACTCTAATAAAGTTCCACAATTTCACACCTTACCCTAAGGGAATACATTATTGTAATAAGGGTTTATGTATCTAGACCCTAAAAGTATGAATTTATATGTTTTATTTGTAATAAGATAATTATTTTTTATCCATTTTCTTTTTTTTTCTTTATATATATAATTATATACAATTTTATGAAAATTAGATTTAGGTATGAAGAAATAAAAATTGTATTTTTGAAAAATATATACTTTTAAAACTCTTTTTGATAAATTCAAGAATATTAAAATAAATATTAATTTCCTATAATAATATTTTTAAATAATATTTCTTTTCATATTCATGGTAATATAAGTTAATGAAGCCCAATTTAATATTTATAATGGTTAGAAAATTGTTATTATCTTAGAAAGATGTATTTCCAAGTAAATAAGTTTTTTTTATTTAAAGTAGAAAATTATAATATTTAGAGAGTTATTTTTATAAAATAAATATCATTATTTAAATCTTAAATTCAAATATGAAAAATAAAGTTTTTTGGAAACTTTTATGAGACAATCAATTTTTTGGGTAAAAATTAACTACTATCTAAATATATGTTCTATATTAAACATATTAATGGATTAAAAGTGTTTTATTAAATTGTATAATAATAATACATGAAAAAATATATATTTAACGTTTAAAATACTATGTTTTGAAGTTATTTTATTAATTTTATAAACCTTTAATGAAACTTCCAAAGCATATATTATATTTTAAAATTTTAAAAGCAATTCTTTATGAATGTGATTCACTTCCACATCACCAACAATATTATTTTAAGAATTTAGGTTAGTATCCTTATAAAATAATGACAAATAATACTCTTTGGACGAAACCAGGGGAAAAACTATAGTATGGTTTGTGGGTTTAACTATTTTATCATATAATGTCCAAAACCTATGTTTTGGAATTTATAAAAAATCCCATACACTTTTACTATAAATAACCAACCAACCTCTCACTCATCTTCACTAAAAAATCATTTATCATGATGTTACTCTCTATCTTCCTCTCTAAATCCCACCCAATGTGTTCCTACAATCTAAGGAATCCCCTCCCAAGATTTTATAAATGACCTATCAAGTAAAGTATTTATCTCTCTTATTTTCCATTCACGCACCATCTTTATATCTAGCCTTTTTAATATTAATTGGTTATGCTATCATGAATTTATAAATACCCATTTAATTTTAAATTTATGTTCGAATAATGACATATCTTTTTATAACCTATCATTATAACCTTTAGATAATCCATTTATTTGCTATAGTAAAGAGATTATTTCCCCGTCACTTCCTTTCATTCAAGTACATTCTTTTTACTAATCCATTTTGATTTAAAATTGTTCTTATTGAAATGTTTTTTACAAATAAATTTTATTGTCCTTATGATACCCAAGTAATTATAGAACAAATTCATCCCCAATTAATCCCTTGCACGATCCTTTATGTACACCAATTATACTGATGAAATTATCCCATTATTTTCTTTGCCAAACATTATTATTGTGAATACCCATCCCCATTTACACAAAAGGTTATCAAAATAGATAGAACTATCCTTTATTGATTAGGAAAATTCAATTATTTTAACCACACTCCTTAACCAAGGTATTAATATTGATGAAACATGTTCTTATATTGTATGATCTATGTATCAAACTAATTCTTGTGTATGATATGAATGTGATAGATGTGCATAGAATTATATATCACTATAATGAATTGTGTAATGTTTTTAACTCATGATATTCGATATATGGTTCATGTGAGGTTACCATAATCAAACTATTTTATTATATCTTGGTGTTTACCCTTAACTTATGCTTCTGATTTCATATTATATTTTTTTTCCATATTCTTGTATTACCTTGATGTCATCATCTTATATCTTGATTCGATGTTCCAGTTTATGATTCTAACCCCTTATGATACATTGATATGACTCTTGAATCACATCTATTACTTTCATCATATTATTATTTTATTATTCCATTTTGGGTTTTATAGTTCACCCCTTTCTTCTATACATCCCTAAGTTGTCTCGATCAGTATTAGAAGATTGATGGAATATAAGGGCATGTTTTGGGAGTTTTGAATAATGTTTCTATACACAGGTTTCAAGTTATTATGATGTCTATATAATTACCCAAATATGTTAAGAAAAATTATATTTTTTGATTTTATAACGTGTTTCCAGATAAAATAAATCCTGAAAAAATGTTTATAAATGACATGGGTTTTTATGCCAGGAGAAGGGTGAGGTGTTACAAAATTAGAGTAGAAATGGGCCATTTCCCATTTCTAATGAAATATATTAGAAAAAATTGTGTTCTAAACAATTTTCTAAACAATGATCCAGCCTTTCTATTGGATCTATCTAAAAAACCACTCTCACATGGTTTGGTCACAATGTGAGACAAATCGTGCACCAACCATGAACCTCAGCTTGTAACCCAATTTTCAAAATCCACGTGGTTTCTTTATAACTATGCACCGTGAAACTTTAAATATCCAACCTATATGATTCATATAAAAGGTTTAATATTACTTTTTTATAACCTTATTACAATATAAAACCTTATAAAATTTCATAATTCTGAGATCGAACCTCCAGGACCTCATATGAGCACCAGATGCACCTCTCTGCCCTCAATCTACATTTAAAAAAATCTCTTTAGGACTTTACAAATCCGAGAATTAAAATTCAAGATGAATCCATCACCACCAAATCAGGCCACGTACCACATCACATCAATTGAATGTGTCAATAAGGTTACCACTTAACCATATGTGTCATTTCAGAATATATAAAAAAATGGATTGAAGTAAATGACCCTTGCACTAAAATCTAAAAATTAAAATTCCTACTGAACGTCTAACCCAAAAGGAATTATTTTATAGTGATATAGTTTATCTATTTAATGTCTTTAAAATTATATATACTCAAGTTATAAAGTTACTTGAAATACAAATATTTCTCAATTAGTGATGGTTGTTATGGAATATTCATTATAACTACATTCCCTCATGTGATATTCTGTTTCAGCAACACATTATTGATTTTGAAATTTACAATATTTTTCATAGAGGCCATGGAAAAAATATAAATTTTATTTTATATTTTGGGAGGGAAAATTATACCTAGTAGTGTATTCATTAGTTTCACTTATTTATTATTAAAGGATATTCCCCACATTTTCCTCTTTTTTTGGATTAGAGAACTCATCTTATTGATGAAATGTTCCATGGATTGTGTTCAAGAATGTAATATTTTGTGTAAATGTAATGATAAAATTTTGAATCATGTGTTTATTTATGATTATTTATGAGATAAATGTACTTATTAAACTTTAGAGGCATGAAGGAAAATAAATTATTTCACTGGAAACAATAGTTTTTTTGATCTTCCTCTATAATAGTCTAAACTAATTGAACCATTATTTATGATTAATATTGATAAACCTTTTCTTCCATATTGTTTTGTTGATACAATATTGGTGTGGAAGAACTATCATAGAGGTACCATATTTATAGTTTTGAATTAATCACATCTATCACAGAGTGTGCCGCTCCTGGAAGCTAAGAGTATTCTATCTAAAATTTGCCTAATGAAGGCCTTTGGATGAGATTATTGTGTTTTTAAATCAGACTACTTATAGGTGATTGGTTTTAATCCCACAATAACACCCATTTAAATTTTTCGAGTCATCTAATTAACTAGATTTTTTTAATGTCAAATTATTCATTTTCCATCATTTCTCTTTTTTTAGAATATATGGTAACAAGAATTCCCATTCCATTACACACTGTTCTTATTCTATGGGTGAATTGGTGAGGATTGGCACAACTCTACCTCAAGATACTCAATTTTTACATTATAATTTATTATAAATTAATATATTTTTATTAAATAAGTGGATTATAGTGCTTGAATAAAGAAATAATCGTGAAAGTAAATTGACATAATGTATTGGTTAGGCATATAACATTTCATTACATTATAAAACATTTGACGTTATATTGTGAAGTGAAGTCACAAACAGATTACATATTAAGAGTTGATGTATCCCCATGTTTGCGCGCAAGTCATATTTCAAGATCATCACAACAAAATATGACAAAGGAAATAAAGTGGTGTGCAAGTTAAAGACTGGCGTACAAGTCAAAAGTGTCGCGTAAGTATGGCGTGCAAGTATATGTGTCAATCAAGTGTATGTTCCACGCGATTCATATTTCAACATCATCAAATCAAAATATGACAAAGGAAAGAAAGTGTCGTGCTAGTGATGGAATGATGCACAAGTGATGGAGCGACGTGCAAGTGTTGGAGCAGATCAAAAGTGCGGGAGTGGTGTGCAAGTGTATGTGGTGCGCAAGTTACAAAAATGCCTATAAATAGATGACTAGCCTCCTCATTTTTAAGGGTCAAAACTTAAAAGAAAATTTGAGCTCTGATCACGCAAGTAGTAGAAGTGGCGCACAAGATGAAGTTGCGTGTAAGTTGAGGGTTATTTATAAGGCGCACAAGTTTTTAGAGGCGTGCAAGCAGGGTTATTTCTTCAATAAGTGTGTTGTGTATAAAAAAAAGTGTCACACAAGTTGTGAGCCGTTCACAATAGTGGCATGCAAGTAGTGAGTGGCGCACAAGCAGGTGGTGCGCAAGCTAGGTGGCACGTAAGAAATTAGGCGCACAAACAGGGAGTGGCACACAAGTGGCGCACAAGATAAGTGGATAGAAAATAGTTCGTGCACAAGCAGGGAGGCGTGCAAGAAGGGAGTGGCATGCAAGTGACCCCCAAGCTAAGTGGCACACAAACAGGTGGCACACAATGAGGGAGGTGTGCTAGCAGGGAGTGACGCGCAAACTGTTTACACTAGGAAGTTCTTACCAGCTTCTGCGTAGGAAAGCGAAGATTTTTTTTTGAAAGATTTGATTTATGAAAATTCATTAAGAAGTACAGAATCATTACAATACACTATTAGTGCTAAGAGGGAGCACACACACCATTGTATTGTTTTCAAAGTGCAACACGAGTGTAAGAGTATATCCTACTCATTGTATTCCACATCAAAGGATTGTTTTCTAGTGGATTGTGTGGTACTAGATTATTTCCATAACATACCAAGGACGTAGATACTCTTGTTGAGTAGTGAACCTTGTAAATCTGGTGTTCCTATGGTTGTGTGTCTTCAGCAGGGAAGAAACTCTTTAACAAGAGGTGAAGGTTATTTAAAAAATAAGGAAACTTAAAAAGAAAAAGTTATCACTGATTCACCCCCTCCCCCTCTTAGTGATACTTGGATCCAGACTTGGAACTTTAATTGGTATCAGAGGGATGGATTCCCTTCATTTATTCTTTGCTGAAGTGGTTGAAGAGAAGTTTTGATCGAGAATATAAATTGCATGAACAGTATTGGGATTCCGATTTGTGATGGAAAGAACTATCACATATGGAAGGACAGAATGATGCCTTATCTTATGTCTCTTGGATATGATGTTCTTGAAACTACAATAGATGGATTCCCTACTATTGATGACAAGGTTCCACTTACTCCTGTCGATAACAAGAATATTTAGAATGATGGAAGATCTAAAAATGCAATAATCTCATCTCTTTATGAGAGTTAATTTTTAAGAGTGAAAGGTGTTTCTATAGCCAAAGGAATCTAGGAAAAACTGAAGAGAATCTATTAAGGAAATACAAAAGTGAAGAAGGCTAATCTAAATATCTAGAGACTGAAGTATGAAGACTTGAAAATGGGAGAATCTAAATCTGTTGGGGATTTCTTTCCTAGGATAAATGATATTTTCAGTACAATCAGATGTCTTGGTGAATCATTGGAGGATTCTACAGTTGTCGAAGAAATATTGATAATTATACCTAAGAAGTTTGATGATAAATTGTATTCATTAGAATATAGAGACCCTGGAACATTATATATGGATGATTTTCATAGTACTCTCATAACTTATGAGATGAGAAGTGAGAAGGCTATGAAGAGAAAAGAAAAAGAGATCTAGAAATGTCTTTCAAGGCATAAAAGAATGAGAAGTCGAAGAAAATTAATATTGAAGAAGAATTTGTTGAATTCGACTCTGAAAATGAGGTATGTAAAAATTTTGATGAAATTTTATCCTTGTTTTCTAAAAATGTTAAAATGTGCACATAGAAATACAAAAGAAAAATCCCTTTGAAATATTTTGAATGTGGGGCTATTTCCACTTTGCGTCTAATTTCCATCAAAAAGAAAAATATGAATACAATGATGAAGAAGAAAGTGTACCAAGAAGGTCTTTGATGAAACATGGTGGAAAAGATAAATATTCTGGAAGAGGTAAGGATAAAAAGTTCTTCAAATCAAAAAGAAGAAGCTTGTTTTCAAAAAGTCAAGAAGATGATGATAGTGAGACTGGATCTGAAAATTCTGTTGCTGAGAATGCCAAAGAGAGTACCTTTTTTGAAACTATGAATAATGATGATTATGAGAGCAGTAGTACTGAAGAAGAAGAAACTCAACTTGAACAATATCTTAAAGAAGAGTTGAAGGAATGTTTGAGATAGATCAGAAGTCTTGAGAAGGAAAACAAGAAGTTGATAAATGAAAATTCTGCATTAAACAATCTAAAATGTTTCACTGATGAGAAAATCAATATGAAAGAAGAGATTGATGATATGAAGAATTATCTTGATAATGAAAAGAATAAAATTATCATCTTGAAGTAAAGATGAATACAAAAGAAGAAGATTTGGAACTTGTCCAACAAAAACATTATAAAGATGAAGAAATGAGTATCAGTTTCAAAAATTCCATCTCATAAGTTGGTGAATTTTCCAGTAAGAATGAACCATATAAGGATCCAAAAAATCTACCTTCAAAGATTGAAATGAAGGAAGAAATTGGTTCTAATAAGAACAAGGCTGGAAAGACCATGTATGTGGAAAAAGTCAGAAATGCTGAAAAATTAGATGTGCACAAAAATCACGAGTCAAGAAAGACATATAATTCTTTTGGTACTGATATATCTGAACCGAGGAAGAGAGTTACAAATGAAAACATCAAGATTGATAGTAAAAATAGTTCTATTAAAAAGGTTGTTGAAAATGATGTTCACAAATCTGGTCAGTATAGATGTTTTAGAGGAAATATTCTTTCTATGGTTACTGCTGGTATTGTGGTGGATTCCGACACATAAAAAATTTGTGTTGGTTCAACCAACATCATTACAACTATTACAAATGTTTTTAAAGACATGGATTGATGGGGAGTCAATTGTTTCAAAATATAAAGTCTCTAAGTAAATTTTAGAAGATATATGAGAAGACAGGCGTGAAAGTTTAGAATAGGTTCCAACAATTGGAAACTATTTCTGAATGATGTGATCGACCTGGACATCTTGCCATTGGCTACCTTTGTGTGTTACCAGAGCAACAAAAGATTCTTAGTAATTATCAAAAACCAGAGTTTTTAAAATCTAAAAGGGATAGGTTTGATAAGTCCGAAAAGAAAGAGTGCATGGTTGTCTAGCTAGAGCACATTGACTTGGCTAGAAAATTGGAGGAATCACAACAGAAAGTGGAAGAAAAGGAAGAACAAAAAGCTCTTGTTGTCAGAACTGCTTTAAAAATAACAAAAGGAGAGAATCAATGGATTCTTGATAGTGGATGTTCCTCTCATATTATTGGAAACATAATGTTTATGAATAATGTGAAAGACTTCAAAGATATAACTGTTACATTTGGAAATGATGAATCTCTGGGAATCAAAGGTGTTGGATCAACCATCATCAGAAAAAAAATGAAATCTAAGAAAACATTATATTTTGATGGGTTGAAACATAATCTTCTGAGTGTTTCAAAAAATTGTGATGAGGGAAACAAAGTTATATTCAGAAATTATGGGTTCATTGTGAAATGTGAACATGATGGAAATATAGTTACAAGAGGCCAACGTACAAAAGAAAACTTGTTCCAAATTGGTTAAGTACAAAATTCTTGTTACATGGGAATGGTGGATGAAAATCAGTTATGACATAAAAGGTTGGGTCATATCTGTCATAGAAACATGTGTAAGTTCTCAACATGAGACATTGTACGAGATACGTCTAATTTATCAAGATGAAGAGATTGGTGCTACACTATCTATGAAAAAGGGATGATTACAAACTCTTTTCATAAGAGTGTTCAAATTCCTTCAAAACAACCCTTGGAACATATATATTCTGATATATATGGACCAATGATCAAGCAATCAGCAAATGGAGATAAGTACTTCATTACTTTCATTGACGACTTTACTCACATTACTTGGGTTATGTATATGAGACATAAGTCAGATGCTCCAAAAATGTTTTAGAGTTTTAAGAGGAAAGCAGAAAAGGAATGTGAGTATTCAGTGAAGAAGTTGAGAACTGATAATGGTGGTGAGTATAAGAATGAATATTTTGAAATTTACCTTGAGAAACATGGAATTTGTCATGAGTTCAGTTCACCATACACACCTCAACAAAATGGGTTTTCTAAAAGAAAGAATCGAAGTCTGGTGGAAATGGGGAGAACTATGTTACTTGTACATAGTATTTATCATTATTATTTGACGCAAGCCATGAGAACTAATGTTTATATTCATAACTGATGCTTCTATAGGTCAAACTCATATATGACTCTATATAAAATGATCTACGGGAAAACTCCATGTTTGAAACATTTAAGGGTATTTGGGAGTCCATGCATTATAAAGAAGAAAGGTGGAAACCTTGGAAAGTTTGAGCAAAGAGGAGATGATGGAATTTTTCTTGGATATTATCTAGAAGGAAAAGGATATAGGTGTCTTAACAAAGAAACATGAAGAATTATTGATTCTTCATATGTAAAAGTTGTTGAAAATGTTGGAAAAGAAAAGCAGTCATATGTTGATGTTAAAGTTGAGCCTGACAGAGAAGATTCTATTAAAGATTCTAATAATATTGAAGACTATGTTAATACTATGTAAGAAGAGGAATCTGACTCAGAAATCTCGAGTGATGGGGATGAAGTTAGAACAACTCATCCAAGGTTGAGGAAACAAGTGGAGGATCAGAACATTATTGGAGATCAACATCAGAGGGTTCAAACAAGAAGAACAATGAATGCTATAACACATACATCTATTTATTCGAAAGTTGATCCAAATGATGTAAATGAAGAATTTGAGAATCTAGAATGGGTTCATGATATGAATGAAGAGCTTTATCAGATAGAGAATAATAATACTTGGGAACTTGTACCCAAGCCAGACAACAAGAACATTATTGGTACAAAGTGGGTTTTCTGGAACAAGCTGAATGAAGAATGTAAAGTAATAAGAAACAAAGAAAGATTGGTTTGAAAAGGGTATTCAGAAATTGAAGGCATTGATTTTTATGAAACCATTGTTCCATTGGAATGATTAGAAACAATCAGAATCTTTATTGCTATTTCTGCACAACAAGGTTACAAAATCCTTCAAATGGATGTAAAATCTGCATTCTTGAATGGTGACATTGATGAGGATGTTTAAATTGATCAACCTTGTGTATTTTTTATTGGAAATAATGAAATTTATGTGTGTTGGTTGAATAAGGCTTTTTATGGGCTAAAATAGGCTCCAAGAGCATGGTATTTTGAATTAGATACTTTCTTAAAGAAGATGAACTTTAAGAAAGGGAGAGCTGACAACAATCTCTATATCAAGGAATGTTAGGAGTTTTCTCTTACTGTTATTGTTTATGTCGATGATATTATATTTGCTGGAAATGATGAAAGATCAAGTGAAAATTTTTCTGAGGAGATGAAGAAGTTATTTGAGATGTCTATATTGGAAGAAATGAAGAACTTTCATGGGCTACAAATTTCACAGAAGAAGAATCAGGTTTTTCTATCTCAAGAAATGTATGCTAAGGAACTTCTGAAGAAGTTTGGCATGGAAAATTAGAAACTAGTTTCCACACCAATTTCAGTGGTAACCAATTTGTCTAAATATGGAGAAGGTAAGGAAGTTGATCAGAAAGAGTTTTGAAAGATGATTGGAAGTCATTTGTATTTGACTTCCTCAAGACCTAACACCCTATATGCTATCACTTTATGTGCAAGATTTCAGAGTTCTCTTAAAGAATCACATCTGATTGCTAGAAAAATAATTCTCAGATATATCAAAGGCCCAACAAATTTTGGAATAAGGTATGATGGCTGAAGAAATATTGATCTATTTGGATATTCTGATTCTGATTGGGCAAGAAATGTAGATGATCAAAGATCCACATCTGGTGGAGTTTTCTTTCTTGGGAAAAGATGTGTTAGTTGGAATACCAAGAAACAGAATTCAGTAACTCTTAGCATATTTGAAGCGAAGTATGTGACTTATACTCAAGTTGCAACTCAACTAATGTGGATGAAGACTCATTTATAAGATCTAATTGTTTAAGTAAAGCTACCATTGCTATTGGGTTGTGACAATCAGAGTGAAATCAATCCTACAAGAAATCTGGTACAAAATTATCATTCAAAACACATTGATATAAAGTGACACTTCATCAAAGAGCTGGTGGAGAAGAATGAGTTAAGGCTGGAGTATTTTCCTACATCTGAACAAGTTGGTGATATATTAACCAAACCTTTACCGAGAGAACCATTTGAAAAATTGAGGTTGAACATGGGTGTCCAACCTCCTCATCAAGGTTAAGGTATGTGTTTCTGTCCCCACTCTCATCATTCCTGTGGATAGTTTTTTCAAGGGGGTAATTGTTTCAAAAATCTATCCTTAAAAATACATGGATAAAAGGGGAGTTGTGGGTAAGCTGTGAATCCATCATGTATGTGTGTGAACTATTCTTACTGTTTGTTGGAGTGGTTGTAGGAAACAATGTTTTTTTCCAGGAAAGTTGAAGAAGTGATGAATGCTGAAGTAAAATCTTGAAAGATGTTCTAAAGAAGGGTGAGGAGATACAATCATTAGATATCATAGTCATGGCTTTTGGACAACATGGTTTTGGCTGTCAATAATTATGGTTTCTTACAACGAGTTATCTTACGTAGGATTAGAATTGTTGATCAGTAATCAATTTCTTAAGGTTACAAAGTTAAGTTATTTCTGAATCATGGTTGACAACAAAATCCAAATGGGGAGATTGTTGGGATCAAGTTGGATGGATATGGAAGTAAGAAAAGTTTTCTAATACAGAGTGTTGTCTTTTTGCTGTCAAATAAACCAAATCAATTCACTTTGTAAAGGACTTGGAAACCAGATGATGCTTTGCTGATTTGTATTTCAAAAAAATCATACCTTTGGAAAACTTGTGATGCAAGCCTTATGAAGGATATGCGGAGTAAATAAGTGTTTTTTGGAAAAGTAAAGAAAGTGGAGTGCAAATAAAAAGTGGGGCACAAGTCAAAAATGGCATGCAAGTGTGGCACACAAGTGTATGTTTCCCAAAATTCATATTTCAAGATCATCAAATCAAAATATGACAAAGGAAATAAAGTGGCGTGCAAGTTAAAGATTAAAGCACAAGTCAAAAGTGGCATGCAAGTGTGGCGTGCAAGTATATGTGGTGTGCAAGTGTATGTTGCACGCAATTCATATTTCAACATCATCATATCAAAATACGACAAAGGAAAAAAAGTGTCTCACTAGTGATGGAATGACGCGCAAGTGATGGAGTGACGCACAAGTGCTGGAGTAGTGCGCAAGTGCTGGAGCGGCGTGCAAGTGTATGTGGAGAGAAAGTCACCAAAATGCCTATAAATATACGAATAGACTCCTAATTTTTTAAGGATCAACACTTAGGAGAAAATTTGAGCTCTGATCGCGCAAGTAGTAGAAGTGGCGAGCTAGGTGAAGTGGCGTGCAATTTGAGGGTTATTTATAAGGAAGACAAGTTGTCAGAGGCACACAAGAAGGGAGGTGTCTTCAAGAAGTGTGTTGTCTATAAGAAAAAGTGGTTCTCAAGTTGTGATCTATGCAAAATAATGGTGCGCACATAGTGAGTGGTGTGCAAGCAGGTGGTGCGCAAGCTGGGTGGTGCGCAAGCAGGGAGGCACGCAAGTAGGGAGTGGTGTACAGGTGGCGCGCAAGCTGAGTGGTGTGAAAACATGTGGCATGTAAGTAGGGAGGCGGGAAATCAGGGAGTGGCGCACAAGATGTTTTCACCAGGAGGTTCTTACCAGCTTCTGGGTAGGAAATTAAATAATTTTTTTGAAAGATTTGATTTATGAAAGTTCATTAAGAAGCACAGAATCATTACATTACCCTATTTTTGCTAAGAGGTAGCACACACACTATTGTATTGTTTTCAAACTGCTACATGAGTTTAAGGGTATATCCTACTCACTGTATTCCACCTCAAAGGATTGTTTTATAGTGGATTGTGTGGTATTGGATTATTTCCGTACCATAATTAGTACGTAGCTACTCTTGTTGAGTAGCAAACCTTGTAAATCTTGTGTTCCTGTGGTTGTGTGTGTTCATAAGGGAAGAAACTCATTAACAGGAGGCAAATGTTGTTTCAAAAAGAAAAAAACTTAAAAAGAAAAAGATAACATTGATTCACCCCTCCCCCTCTCCATGATACTTAGATCCTGACTGGGAACTTCCCAAATGAGGGATGGTTAAGTATAATTTCATTCCAATCTATACAGGAAACACTGTATAGATTATTATAAACCATTTAAATAATTGATCCTTAGAAATAACACCATAAAAGGGTTATAACACAAGGGAGTCATGTGCCATATTGTACTATTAGGGTCGTTTCACCTCCCATTCATGAGGATCGAGTCATCATCCTCACCACCGAATGTATAAAATTAGATCCACATAGACTACCAGTAGAAGGAAATATGTATGAAATCTGGTTCAATAGAGAATAATGAAACCAAAAATTATATGGGAAAACACCATTTAGGATTTTTTTGAAACTTAATACAATTGGAGTACTATTTTTAGTAATAATCAAACACTAGAAGGCCTATATCATATGAATCTTACATGGAAAATATGATGCATGAGACACCTATTTCCCTTTTCCTTTTAAGAGTCAAAATGAATCCCTGGCCTCTTGAAAATGGTAAAATATCCATAAATCTATAATAAATCATAAATACACAAAAAATGTTCATCTTTCAATGTGAAAATCATATACATATATAACATTTAAGATCATAAAAACAATCCCATTCCTATGGAAACCTAGTATTCTTACCGGATCAATTATTCTCGATGTACCAGTATGATATCCATCATAGGTTTTGATACATTCCTAATACACCTATCTTTCATATCAACAAATTGTAAATATAAGGAAAGGAATAACTCTAATACCACTTTGTAATGTTCTACTGCAGATTCCACTAATTCGATGCTATGAGCTAGTTTTCCAGGATGCCACAAGTATACCTCCCCATACAATAGATGCTACTGACTATCAATGAGGGCCTAGAGTGTGATAGTGGGGAGACTATTACATCATACTAGAGTAATAAGACAACAAAAATAGCTATGTATCATACACATTAGTAAATAAATATAGTGAAGAAGTAGTAAATAAACTGAAATAGAACATGCTGTAATAATAAATGAAATGATATAAAATACCAAAGAGCTATGTCATACATACAACGCTGGTCACCCACTAGTCCGACCTTACATAAAAAATTACAAAAGGAACTGAAATAAAAGTAAAGGTGTCTACTACTAATTCTGAGCCAGACCACATACCTAGTCTCTAGACACTATCGAACAACACCATTCTAATTAGAATAATCCAAACGAGAAGCTCTATTCAATCATGAATCACTGGGCCTGATCCCGAACCACAATGCATCTATTCTCAACATGAAAAGAAAACATAAGGTCTGCATGCGCACTGAGGTGCACATATAGGGGTGAGAAATAATCTTAGTAGGAAACCCCAATGATGAACCTATAATAAGCTACCATAAATGCATGCTCATGCAATATTCTTATCCTAGACAAGAAATAATTGAAAATATGGTCAAATAAAATACTGTGAACCACAGTTGATCCCTATTTCCATAATTCTGGACAATAAGAAAATGTACCAGCAAATATATTTGTATTTATATACCTATATATATATTACCATACATATAAAAAAATACATAAATTTGAGTATACATGAGTAAGGTGAATGATATATCATAAAACCATAAGTAGTAGATCCTTGGGTATGTAATCTCGATCACCTGGACATCATGCGCAAGGGCATTGAGCTAGATTCCATACCACTAAAGTCATGTATCATTAATTAAAACTCTGAGTCTGTAATCCGAATTGATAAGTACCTTCTTCACCCAATGCTGATAATGTCTATGAGAATGATACATCATTACATGGGGATACTCTTCCTAACCACGGGTTCACCCACACTCACCTAGAATCACTATAATGAAAGATTTTAGGGAATTTATTCTTGACATATAGTGAATGGTTACTGAGATGGATGTCATTCCACTCATTACATATAAATCAAATCCAAAGTCTGATCCCTAGGTCCCAATCCATAAAAGATCATGACATTGAGACTTGGATGAACCCTAAGGGTTTGACACGTAGGCGATATGTAAGGATAGCTAACCAGTGAGGTTCCATGCCCACCCCTGGAGGTTTCTAATCAAGTAGAGAGTAATCATCTCTATCACTTGGGAGAGACTAATCATCCTAAAGTTCTGAATGATGTGAAACACCATGTCTAATAATTCAATCAAATAATTAGTTAGGGAGTGCTTAATCATCCCTATAACCCAGGAGAGCGTAATCATCAAAAAGTATAATCCGATCGGGGAGAGAATAATCATACTCAACACAAGTCAATCAGAGGAGAGTGTAATCATCCTCATCACTCAAGAGAGCATAATATTCCATGAGTATCTTTACTAGGGATTCCATGATCCTATATAATAACTATAGGCTCAACAAACGGATCCTAAAAAACATCATAGGAGCTCCCGTAATATAATAATAAAAAATATATTTTCTGCATCTAAGTCCTAGGTAGTACCTCTGGGAATGAAAATAGAAAGAGAATAACATGTCTTAGAAGTAGGATCCAAGGAAGAACTTTAAAGCATACTGAAGGTAAATAAGATGCATCACATTAGGCTAAATAACCACTAGTTAGGATAAACCTATGGTAATCATTTCTGCATCAATAGTAATCAAGTGAATATTAAATAAAATATTGAGGTTGGACGAATGACTAAACAAAACACTTCTATCATAGCCCCATGGGCTTACAAGTTTGGAAGGGGTTCTAAGGTGACAGTCACTACCATATCCACTGAAACCTGATGTACTAGCTCAAAGTTTTTCAAACACCAGGGAACCCAATGGTTCTGTCAAGTCATAGAATAAGAGATGCATACTATTTGTAATCCTTAGTAGATAAGGTAATGGTTTTAATCTAACATGAAATCCTTGAATGATGATAAAACAGAGGCATGCTACCGGGATCATCAGAATGGTACATAGGAAATGGAATCCTACACGAGACCCCATAAGATGTGTATGAAGGATGACATATCAAACACATGATTCTTGGAATGGTACACATGAAAAGGTATCCTACTAGGCATTAACTAGGTAATCATGTAAGTGAAGGTAACCCATAGGTGACCTTCGGTAATTGGTAAGAAGATAGAGGTATCCTATACAAGATAATCTTGGTCAAAACCTATGTAGAGGTATCCTATAGGGGTTTCTATGAAACAGCTAAACTCACAGAATCCTAGGCCAGAAGTGTACATCTTGGATGAGAGATGTCCTAAAGAAAAATCTTCAAAGCATCATTCAAGAGATATGACTCACGGTCCATTGATCATCTCAGATAAAATGGACCACTCTCAAGACAAAACTAAACTCAATTATTGTATGAATAACCTATCGATTGTTAAATGCCTGAAATTCTACATAGGGGTCCTCAAATAACCTCAAATATTTCTCCATCGTGATCTACATGAAAAGATACTCAGAATGGACTTCTCATTGGTCCAATTCTGACACCTAAAAAATAATACATGAAAAATCATAAAAAAGGTGGTAAGGGAGGAGTACATGACATATATACCCTAGTAGATGATATGTACCCTAAAAAATACATGTTTTCATGTACTCTATTGAGACATGGCTTGTAAAATCATAAGTACAAAAGTTATGGTCATGTACACAATATGTACCTTAGACGGGGTGCCTACCTATATACCTTAAATGGTCTGGCCTTGTATATCACCTATCTGTGTATATCTACATGACATATATCCCACATGAGGTCTGGCTGTTTACTTCACACTGTATGTTGCCCTTACATGTCCATCCTGGATGGGTACTTAGATATATTGATGAGTCCCAGTACATGATATTTACACTTACCACAAAGTGTGTACTTAAAAAAGACCACCTTTCCCAAATAGCAATAACCCTTAACATGTGTTCCTAAACTATTGGTCATGCGATTAGTATTTCTAAATGGTAAATCCCTCAAATTATCTGAAACCCCCCATTTCTCCTCTAAATCAATAGATCAACCCAAAATGGGTCTTAAGTAAGTATAAAAATGGGATGAAATCATTAAAATGAAAAATATGAAGGAATCTACAAAAAAATATAAAAATGGATTAAATTTTTTTGGAATCCACTAAAGCATCACTTGTTTCCATGATCCATGACTATTACACAATGATCTGGTGCGTCCCAAGCTCTTTGGCAGTACCCTTCTTCCCCTACAGACCTCTCTCTATCCCTCTCCTATTTTCTCTCACCATAGCTTGATGTGAGAAGCCCACAGGGTAGTGAACAAGAAGGCCAATGAGATAAAAAAATAATAGAAAAAAGAATGTTTAAAGGAAGATAAAGAAAAGAAAAAGAAAAGAAAATGAAAAAGAGGCCCTGGTGGGGCCCAACTTGAGTTTATGCCCCACCTAGGAAAAAAATCCCCATTTTGAACTCAATGGTGGAGAAAAAATCTAAATTGGATGCTCCCTTTAAAATTTTTATTTGAATAAAACAACATGAATATACTATTTTTTGTTTAATTTAATATTAAATATTAATTTTAGTTGGGGTTTGGCTAAGTGGTGTACACCCTGTAACACAATATCAAGGATGGGGGTTCAAAACCCATCGGGCGTAGGTACTATTGTACCATTTCAGTAGTACTATATTAGAACTATAGAAATAGTGGAACTGGGCCACCAATGACACTATATTAATTATAGGAACTGTAATAGGAACTATAATAGTGAAAATAGTGTAACAAGTACTATAACAACCCACGTATTGTAGCATTACTATTAATAGAAGGGCCTTTGGTCCAAAAAATATAGTATTTAAAGGCTATGCAATGGGATTTAATTCCCTTTGGGCCTAAAATACTTGTAATGGGTATCATATACCCAAAAAAGAGGCCTATTTTTTCTATAAAAAAGAGGCTTTATTCCTAACTTTAAAAATAAATATTAAATATTAATTTTTCTACAAAATTTGAATGGCTAAAAAATATACCGAACTTCTATCCTAGGGTAAAAAACCTATTGTAGGGTCAATGGAGTGGTTATAAAAATTATCTAAGATCATTCTCAAGGGAAAAAATTACCATTTTAACCCTTATAAGAATCCAGAAGAAAAAACTCAAATTTGTTCTCAAATTATAGTCCGTAAAAACATGGTTCCTTATAATACACATAAGATTATAAATTTGTGATCATGTATAAATAGAAATAGGTTCACTCATTAAGTTAAGTACATGAAATATGGCCCTTGTATAAAATTATGGACATAAAACTAGGTCCATACATAAAACTATGTAAATGAAATCCAATTCTATACAAAACTAATGGTCATAAAAACTAAGTCCACATATAATATTAAAGATGTTAAATCCAGGTCTAGACATAATCATATGGTCATGAAATCCAGGCACACTGTTAAAATTTTGAACATGAAATTTGGTTCACACATAATATATTTGACTCATGAATCATCCATCCTTACCCAATACAATATAGGGGTTTAACAAACCCAATCATCACATAATTAAAATTCATTAATATAAATTTCATAATATCATAAATCATATCATTAGTACATACCCCATGGAAAATTAATTATTTTCGTAAACATCTCATCATCATATTTATAAACCATATAGATAAAGACTAATGATCATATCATTGTATTATATCCCTAGTAAATCATAAGTAACATCAGAGGATGTTCTTGGAGATGAAACATTCATTAAAAGAAAAACTAGAAATTTTATTGATGAAAACATCCTTTTCACTTGAAAATATTATTTTAAAACAAAAAAAATTCTCAAATATTAAAGAAAAATATTTTCTTTGAAAATAAACTTGGAATCTTATTATAGAAGCTTTAAATCATTGATTGGTCATGACAACAAGAAATTCCATTCATGCTGTATGCAGTAAAATAAAACACCCATTTTAATATTTTTTAGAAAAATTAAAAAAATACCCTTTAAGAAAACAAAAAGAATATTTTTTAAACAATTTTTAAAAATTGTAAAAAAGGGTAAAAATTACTTTAATCAATTATAGGATAATATTAAATGAATTCTTTATTTTTTTAGAATACATCCATACATAATAAAAATATTTTTCAAACAAAGAAAAAATGAAGTGGATCTTTATTAAAAAATTATTTTTAATATCTTGATTACTTAAGGTGAGGAAAAATTAACGGAAAACTTGTATTTTCATGAAATAACTATATGATAAGAAAATTCATGAGTTTCTTCAGAGGTAAATAATAATATTTCTTCATTAGAAACTTAATCATAAACAATACTGATAAATAACCTTAGTAGGATATTTGAATCCCTATAAATTTCATGTGAATTATCATAAAATTAATTAGTGGTTAGTATATATACCATATAAAAGAAAAAAGTTGTGAATACGGTATGTCTCTCCTAGAGATAAAAGTGACATGTAAATCCTTTACCTCAGGTTCTAAATTACATGAAAGTGATCTATCATCCAGTATAATAAATTTAGATTTATTATAATTTTATAACAGAATAATATACATACTGTTAATATCATATATGATAACTTTATAATATTTCAAGACCCATTTATTAATAATTACTTATTAAAATTTTTGTTTTTCCATGTTAACTATTTTGTTTTTTCATAATAATTTAGGCTTGTTAGTTACAGTCCTTGAAGCTTTATCATAGTTAAAAAATCTAGAAAATGTTAATAATGATATAAATATAATATATATTCAATATATATATATAAATATTTAGAGTCATTCATAAAAGTTAGAGACATAAAAAATTAATTACACAATTTAAAAAGACGGCAGGCTATACATATCAATGTATACTGTTTTCACTTTTTCATAGAGAGAATGAAATATAGATAAATAATAATTCACCTTTAAAGAGTCATAATTATATAATATATATATATATATATATCAGATATATTCATTAAATATTTCCTTATTACCATGGAAATAAAAAAGAAACAAAAAACAAATAGCATTGCTTCGTGGAGTTGGCAGTCCACACGTATGAACGAGCGACGTTATCAGCTTTCAAATGGATTGTAAGGTATGAATATAGATATGATATTATAATTAGACAAGAATAATTATTTAATTAATATAATATATAAACATTAAACTCATCATAATACTGACACACTCATATTTTATGCACATTTTCTAAACAAATTCTAATGTTTTACAATGGTTTTAATGGAAATTCTCATATAATTCAATATTTTAATCACAATTGGGAATTGTTAAATGAAAATTTGAAATTTTTTTAAATTCACAAATAATATTTAATTCTATTTTTTAAATGTAGTTATGAAATTTTGATTTTTCATTTTTCTAAATTTTTTATAAAATTTCAAGAGTTTACTATAAAAATGGTTAGCTTAGGGATAGCCCTCAACAAGCAGCCCACAACCACTTATACAGGCTCATAAAGAGTCCATCCACACTTAAAAATCACCTGGATAGACTTCCTAAAGTTTCAAAGATGTATTTGGGAATATGATCATTTAGTGTGTGAGCCCGCAAAAGCATCCCATGTGCATATGATAGGCCAAAGCCCGCATAGGCCGTGATGGATCAAGTGAGTGCAAGTTAAACCAAGAGCCCATCCCTAGGGCATGAGTTTGATTCATGGATGCATCTTGGTATCATTTATATGAGTACGTATCACCCTTCCATTTTTGGTGTGGGACGTCCTCTCTTGGGTATTGTTTCTATTTTAACAAAACATCATCGTTCTCGCTATGGCCCCACGCTCTGTGTCTCGAACACCCAGGACACCAATCTCAGCCACTCTCTTCCTTCATCTATGATTCCATAAACTTTAGATTCACCCCAATAATTCCATGTATGTCCATTAAAGAGATTGGTTGAAACTCAATCAGTACTTATAAGAACTTCCCCGCTACAAGATCACCTCTTGGACCCTATTCTGACCACTATGAAGTCATTTTGAGCATTATTTGGACACATTGAAGGATGGATGGAGGAGGATCTCACTACCACCACTACACACTCCATTTATTGATTCCACATACTAATCCTACATTATCATCACCACCTCTACCCATGCATCCCATACAAGAGAGAATAAGGGTGTGACTCTGTACCCAGTCCACACTCCAAATTCAAACATTCACTTTTATCCAATGATTCTAAAAATAGCAGTGGGTATTGGGGAATTTTGTAATAAAAATATATATAATGATTCCATTGATCGAGGGAAATAAAATTTACTCATCCTATATAAATATAGAAGGTGGATCCTATTTCTATGGAGTCTAGACACCACAAAGGAGTCCCACTTCTTGGCTAAATACTGCTATTGTCTCATATTTCATTTTGTTTTAATTTTATTTTTTTTACTTTAGTTTATTATGTAATTTTTTATGGAAACAATCAAAACATATTTTTATTTAAGTTTTAGCATCCCTTTTTTATGTTTTTTCTTCTTATATTTTATTTTTTATATTTCATGAGTTGTAGTTATTTTTTATTTTTTTATTTTTTCTCTATATCTATTCTATTCTCCCTCATCCCTATTTTATTTATTTTATTTATTTTCACTTAATTCTATTCTATACACCATGATATATTAACAAACAAATGTGAGGATAAACCAAGTATTTACCTATGGGAGGTACGTGGTGTTTCCATTAATTCTTCGCTTCAATTAATATGTTTTATTTACGTATTTGGTGAGCAGGAGTGAACTGTACAAGTGTAGTGATTTCCCATCATGACATGGAACTCAAAATCATTTCTATTATTTTGTTTAAATATTTTACCACCCATTTACTAAACATAAACAATTTATGTGATGAAGTTGATCTTTTTAGTCGATTAAATGACATAGGATGAAGTTAGTTCCAATAAGGTGTCACATTCTTGATTGAGGTGTGCCATCAACCTTGATTATTGAAGGAGGTATAATTTATGTTTCTATAAGTATTCAATATTTTATAATCAGTAAATAACATAATATTATTTTAAGATTTAAATTTTTTAATTAAGATATTAAAAAAAATTTAAACACCAATAAGGAGAATGATGAAACTAATAAACCAACCCAAAAATACTGAGTTCTATCTTTGTTGGCCACATTTTATCATTTCTTTTTAGTTAAATATTTGCCATATTTTCTTTCATTAAAATATCATTTTTTTCATAAAATAATAAAAATTACAGAAACAAATTATTTTAGGGGATTTTGTATTAGTGAGTAAATTAATTGAAGCTCTTAAAGTGAGACAACCCAGGTCAGTCACTGTACTGCACTTGGAAAACATTTAAAAATTTGTTTTTGCAATTCCACGTGACTCTTTTTAATCTTCTTTTATTATCTATTCTACTCACTTATTTTTATTTTATTTTTTATCGTCTTTCTATTATAATTTTTTTATTTTATTTTTATTATCTTCCCTCTTTCCATTAATGTGATCATTTACCCTCTATAATGAGGGGCTTACCTAATTCTTGTCCCAGGGGAGGTTGGGTGTTCTAAAATTACGGTTTAAATTTTGTTTTATATTTGTGGTATGTGTGAGTGGAATTCATGTACGTGGTGATTTTCCACAATGACATGCAACTCGATTTTATCCTGGTTACTATTCAACTTACCAATATGGCTTTGTCCCACCATGCTCGTACCTTGGATTTACATGAAAATTCTGTTATGT
Organism: Viscum album; assembly: GCA_963277665.1. Classification (NCBI taxonomy): domain Eukaryota; kingdom Viridiplantae; phylum Streptophyta; class Magnoliopsida; order Santalales; family Viscaceae; genus Viscum; species Viscum album. The sequence goes on along the minus strand of OY728119.1, from coordinate 684,439,757 downwards.
CATCCTACGTGCTGTCACTACTCGAGATCACCATCCACCATCTACAACTACCAGGGACCACTACTGAAGATCACATTTAATATTTAATTTTATCCCTTTCTCCATTCCAAATCTTGGGGGCACATGGGATCACCAGCTGGACCACAACTGACCCCCTAAAGCCATTTCAAGGCTACATCAGGCCACTGTGATTGAAAGATGAAGAGGAAAAATCCACCACTTCCCATCACCACCTTCAAAACCTTCATTTCCATAACCACCATTCCAAATCACATGAAAAATTCCATGTACCATTGCATCTAAACATGCTCATCTATTACCATAAATTCTCGAGTCCTCATAAAATTCAGTCCACGGTGTGAGGTTTGAAGTCCCGATTTCTTCAGGTGTTTCCAAATTGGAACACATTGTTCTTAGGGTGTTTTAAAATTTTTATGATATATAAATAAATTTAATGATTATAAGGGTTAAAGTATTTGGGAACTCCCATGACTATAAATAAATAATGACTCCATAGTCAAGATGAGTTTCCATGCCCAGGAGGAGGAGAAGCCTCAAGCTTTAGGCTTGGATGCTATTGTATTAATCTTTTTTTTAATTTTTTTAGTTTTCTATATTATTTAATTGTAATTTTTATATTTAATTTAATTCATGCATACAATTTTTTTACTGAAAATATCTTCTTCAACCCACTATTTTCGTCCAACCTTATTCTTCTTCTTCTTTTTTATTTCATTCTTAACTATTTTATTATTTTATTATTTTATTATTTTCTTCTCTTTTCCTCCCACTTATTTGTATTTTATTTTATTTTATTATTTTTTATATATCTTATATTTTTTATTTTTATTCTATTCCCTCTTTCCACCATTATGATCTCTTACCCTTGATAATGAGGGGCTGACCTGAGACTTGGAATGGGGGAGGTTTGGTGTTCTGGAATCCTATATTAAAGTTTGTTTTATGTTTTTGGTATATGCGAGTTGCATGAAAAAGCATTGAACATGTAAACCATGATATTAAAATCAATTTCACTTTTATTATTTTTTTTAAGAAATCATTTCCCTTACTTATACAGGATACAATATCTTCATATGATGGATTTTATACATTTAATGGTTGAAATGTAATATGATGGAGCTAGGTTTTGGATGATGTCACACTCTCAATTGAGGTATTTAATCAACCTTGATGAAAATAGAAGGTTGAGTTTTTATTTCTAAAGGAATTAATTATTTAACACCACTAAATGAAATAATATTATCTTTTGAATGAGATTTAATATTTAAGCTATCAAAACTAATTTTAAAAAGTAAAGGAGAATAATAATAGGATGCAAAACCAAACTAATGATCTAGTTATTTCTTTCTAATAACCTTATATTTAGTATTTTATGGTAGTATAGATTAATTTTCTTTCAATTATTTTATAAAATAAGAAAACCCAAAAAATTATCATTTCTTTCATAAAATAATAAAAAGAACAAAAAATAAATAGTTTAAGTGAATTAGACTATGTAAATTATCTATGAATCTCATAAAGTGAGATGACCCTGGTCAGTCACTGTGATTCCCTAGGAAATAATTTAGAAATTTTATTTTTACATGCCCCAGGATAGGAATTCTATCAAATACCCATATTTGAAATATAGTGATGAGAAATGACTTGTATTTCTATGTGGAGACAGTAAATCGTACGTATGCACGAATGAAACATTCACATCCCATTTGATGGGAAAAAGGGTAGATAATGATAATTTCATAATAATAATTACATTTCAGTATATTTAGGATATAAATTTATTATTTTATGATAAATACCATATATTTATAGGAGGTAAAAAAAGACGTAAAAGGAAAGTAATCGGTTAAGGCAATTACCTCTTCTTTGAATGAACTCTTTTAGATATGATCTTATGGATCCTGGGGTTAGTAATTTGAGAATACAAGAACCTATTAAATGTGGATAGGTATATTGGGGGAGATATTGTTTCAAAGTATGGTTGTTCTAGATGGCTCAAAAAAATTTAGAAAGCCAGAGGAGGAGGCAATCTTTTATTATTGAGGCAAGGGGCACTTTTTGAAATTTTAAAATATTAAATTATAATTAATTTGTTCTTGAGAAATATAATTCCAAATGGACATATAATATAAGTTAAGGTTATATGTGGTTGTAATCCCACTAACCAATAGGATTTGTATAGGTTTAAGTTGTGTTTTAAACATTTCTTTTGGTTTAACCCCTTAATTAACTCATTTTAACCTTAACCACTATAATGACCTTTTCACTATAAAAGAGTTATGAATTTACTTTTAAGGTTTCCATTTAATCGTAAATGGAAATGGGATGAAATTGTAGACCATATATTATCCTAATTTTTCTCTTTATTTTTTAATTTCTAAATAATTTAATAAAATATTATTTCCATAAAATATCAGTAATGTGAATTTTGGAACCATTTAATTCTACTTTAAAGACACCAAAAAAAGATTTAATTATAATATAAACCTTTTATATAACAATAATACGTTATATTTGTCTAAAATATTTATGTAATCCTATATATCACTAAAATTATATTACTTTTAAAATTTTTAGAATAATTTATTTATTTTTCTATTAATTGAATAAATACTACATTAGTGTTGGGAGAGAATTTAATGTAATTATTTAATCACTAAAAAATTATAAGTAAATTAATATCACAAGAAAATTTTCATATTCTGAATATGACCATTAATATTGATTCCCCACTTGATTATGTCCCTATGTGAACACATAAGAGATATTTAAAACTAGGTGAGTGATATTTTGTAACTTTTATTTTATTTAAGTTTAACATAGGTTATTTGGATGGAAAAGTGTCCGTTAAACAAATAAATTTGAGCATATATTGATAAAGATAAAGTTTACTTCATCCAATAAGAATTAATTTGAAGAATTATTACCTTATCACTTAGTTTTAACCTAGATTAATACAATTTACCCTTTACTGAGATAATAAGTTTTTCCAAAATTTCTATTCATATTGAAAATAAATAAAATGGACAAATTTAAAAAATTTAAACCTTCTGATTCCAAATATGGAATCCACTAAAGAAGTGATCAACTGGTAGTAACATAAATTTTTTCAGGGTAACCACATTAATGGTGAGCAGTACTCTTGTGTTTTCATGGGCACATCATCAGGAAAATTCTTAGAAAATGCTTATAGATAGGAAATTCATATGAATGTCATGCATGATGGAAAGGGAAGTATCCTTTTCTACAAAGACATCCCAATGAAATATAATTTTACGATATGGTGGATAAATAATCACACACTTCATACTTATGATAAAATCAAATGGAAGGGAGTCAATTTAGCATCACATTCCCTATGTTGCACGAACCCGAAAGAAGAAACTACCAACCATCTAATGTAGAGCATGTTCATTTCATTCACAAGGGATGTATCTCATAATCCCATTAGCATAGATTTTCTTCACTTCTATTTTAATGGGTTTATGGGAAATAACACAAAAAATAAGGCAATAGAAATACTCCTAGTTGTCCATTATTGGTGAATTTGAGAAGCAAGGAACAAATATAGACAAGAAGGTGTTGGCAATTCGAAACATCGAATGGTTTTTAGAGATAAATTCCTAGTGTATTATCTAGTACCCTTACTTAAAATCTAGGAGATGGCCTTATCCCTATACAATATCTTAAAACCTTATGGGCCATCTCCCTCAAGAAAACATAAGACTCTACATGGGAATAGGATTCAACAGACCCCCGTCATATGGATTAGTGCCTAATTTTGAGGGGTTCTATAACTTTGCTATCATATGGGGTGGAGTTATTATTCTCAACTCTTGTAGTTATATGATATTTTCCTTCAGTGAAACGATTTAGTGGGGTAATTCTATTATAACAGAGGCTAGTGGCTTGCACAATGGTCTGGAACTATGTTGTGAGAATGATATTGATCTCACCTCCATTGAGATGGACTCAAAGATCATCCTTCAATCACTTCAATATCCAATCATTGTCCCATGTTCTATTATCTATCATATCCATAGGTGAAAATACATTATCTAATACCACACCACCCTACATCACACCCAGAGAGAGGGGACTCATGTGATAGACTACTTGATTTCAATGGTTAATACTGATGGTATTATCATTTTTATAGCTTCATATCCCTCCCTCTTAGATATCTGGATATTGTTAGGGGTGATTTTTTAGGACTTCACCACTTTCCCCCCCATGATGTTGTATTATCTTTTGTTTTTCAATGAAATTTTTTTTGGTTTGGTAATAAAAAGGAGAAAAATGTCTTTTTAAGTATAAAAATGTTATAATACCAAATTCAAGAATAAATTTCATTAAAAATACTATAGTTGGATTATATTTAATAAACATTATTTAATTAACTTTTATATATAATTAAAATATAATTTTACTTAGTATATAATTTAAGAGAAAATAAAGTTTTCAATAAAAATATTTATTTTTCGCAATTAAATAAAAATTCAAACTTTTCAGAAAAATCACTAAATATCACCAAAATATTATTTTGATATGATTATTTCAAAAATAATATCCGTTTTATAAATTAAAATTTCTAGAAATTAATTATAATATTTTCCTAAAAAAGTAATAAAAACAATATTTTAAGAAAATGTATTTTTTGAAAAATAAAACAACTTTATTAAGAATGATGTTATAATTTACTAAAAATTTATCAGTATATTCCTATTAAATAGGAAATTTATATATATATATTAATTTCATAAATTAGTTAATCCTATTCATACTCTCTAATTTTAATAGTTAGCTTATAACAATCATTTTTAAATAAAAATATTTCATGGTTCTTTTAGTTTTGGTGTTTGGTGTAACACAATTGTCAAAGGGAAACGAATATTTCATTAAATCCCAAGGTGTTATAGATTCTTTCCACCATTAGTGATCCAAAGAAGGAAGGTTTGAGGGAGTGATTCTTGGGAAGCAGTAAGATGTATGAAAACATTTTTAGGTATTGATCCAGAGAATTTGAGTGACCTAGTTTAAACCTGTGAGAGTATTGTGATTCATAGTGGATTATGGTGCATAGAACAATGCGTATTCCGGATCCTTGTATGTCTCTCACTGATGGTGAACCAGGTAAATAATCATGTATATATTTACTATATGAATAAAGAAGATCAGGAAACCCTAATAATATTCGGTTAAATAGAATAACAAAGTGACCCTAAAGATTAAGAGGTCAAGATACTATAGACCAAGTGAGTCATTTAACATAATAATTTTTTTAGTTATGATCGATATTTGATACCCTATTTTACTCCACCACTTATGGTAGTCTCACTACATGTCATTTTTGTATGTCTACCAAGCGGTATCAGAGAAATAAGTTCAATTTTGGATTTTTTATTACTCTAAATTTATCTGAAGATGTTTTAAAGATGCCATCCACAATAAAGGATAATTTAATTTATGGAAAGAATATCAATTCATAAAAAAATGATTTCATCAAATACATGGAAGTTTCTTTTACTGTTTCATGATATGTTTTATAAGATGTAATTTTTTTGTTGAGTAGACACAAAGTTATCTTTGAAATAGATCAAATAAAAAATAAAATTAATGATTTAGTTATGGATAAATTAAAGGAGGATCTTGAAGAATATTTTCATAGTAATATTAACTATTTAAAGATATACAATTAAATATAGATTCATTTAATTAATTATCTGGTAAAGAAGAAAGGACAACTGATAATTTCCTAATAGAAAAAAGGAAATAAGAAAAAGATCAAGGAGAATTTATCCTAGATGTTCTGTTCTCTAGACAAGGTAAAGTTTAAAATTTGTTCGATCTCTAATTATAACCCTTTTGTGGAGAAAAGATATAAAATTTATGATTCTCTCTTGGAGATGAAAATAAGATGTGATTCTAGAGGTGAAATAACAAAAACATCAAGCTAATACACTATATAATTCTCATGAAATGGAAATGAAGAATGATATAAAGCCTTGTAATGAGTGTACTATTCAATTATTGAAGATTTATACTAGGAAATAAAGAGGTTATATGATGAATAATTGTATTTTAATTTTAGTATATATAAAATTGGAATAAAGGTGAAAGATCAAAGTGATTCACTTGATGATATTTTCCAAGAGACCTGAATACAAATGGGCAGGGAGGAGGAATTAAAAGTAAATGTTATTTAACTAAGAACACAATCTAAAGAAAGGAAATGGGATTTTATAGTTTCCATATTATAGTTAAATAAGTTTACTGAATTTCTACAAAAAATAATAAAAAGATAAGAGACCTTGAGGGGAGGGTGAACACATCAGGAGAAAATGTGAATATCCCTTTAAAATCTATATCTAATTATGAATCAATTAAGAGTTATCTAGATAGAAAATCTAAAATAAAATTGTTATTCCATTAGAAATATAAAATTATGGTTCCAAAAATGAAGAAGGAACCAAAATTATTTTATTGTGGAATATTTTGTCCCATTATGGGTAGATGCACCGAATTTAAAAGTCCCATGGAAGTGAGAAGAAATCTAGTTGTACATACATCTAATTCTTGGAGAGAACAAATTATTTATGTTTATTATGAGAGAAATTTCAATTTTTCTGACCATAGTAATATGGGTATGTGTTTCTATTGGATAAATAAATGTAAGGGTAAATAATATAAATAGATATAGTCCATTCCAATGAATTATAAGGAGAATGATTATCCTGGAATGGCCGATTAAGATAGAAAATAGGTTCAATGTTTTAGAGGATGAAAATGAGCCTAAAAAATGGGTTTATTATGATACAAAATATAAGTTTTTAAGACAACCATATTCTAGGAAAAGAAGACAAATATAAAAGAAAAAATAGGATCTTGTTATAGCTATAATGAAGGAAAAAATTATGTGAAGCTAACTCCTCCAAAGAGGTTATATTACAAAATATCACTATTGGACATCAATGAAAAGGTTTTACTAAGTGGGACTAGGAAAAAAATGAAGGGAAAAAGAAGAATATTCAATGGAAAAGAAATATAGAGATTATATATACTAGTGATGAAACCCATGAAGATATTTTTTGAAGTGTGATTGATAACTCAATTGTGGAAAATATGAATCCAATAAAGGATTACAATGATCACTTTCATGAAAAGAAGTATGCAAGCGGTGTCATGTGAGGAATATCCTTTTACTAGAGGTTGAGTTTTCCAAATAATATTGACAATAAAGACATTAAAGAGATGGTTGAATTAATTTCTCAAAATCAAAAAAAGGGAAAAGGAAATGTGAATAGTGTTGGGTCGTCTCAGCTTGACCATCCCTATTTTTTAACCTGAGCAAATTTGAGTCCCCCTATGCCCATATGATATATTATTTATAAATTCTTATAAAGAGGTGTATAATTAGAAAGAATATATGATCCAAGCAGTGATATTTCTTGATAATAACATGATTGATTATGCTAGAAAAATCACAAGTTAATGAAGATGAATGAATTTATGTAAATAGAGAAATTTTCAGGAAAATTGTGATTTTGGTGGTGTTTTAAAGCTTAATTATTAACTACATGTATGAATTGATATTAATACTTGTGATAGATTCTTATGGAGAGTTATCATATTGAAAATAAATAGAGACAAGTTTTGTATTTTGTACAAAAAATTTAGTATCTAGATATGTGTTTGAAAGAATCCACAAATCAAGTGGATTTTGTTTTTTTGAAGAGGATTAGAAGGGAAACAACAAAAGAAAAAACATGAATTTTATTTTGATAAATTTGTTTTTTCTAAAAAGTGTTTTGGAGTTTGTTATCAGTTTTATTGATTGTACAGAGTTCTAAAATATACAAAAATATGTTTCTTCCCAAAAAAGTGTTTCCCCCATTCTGAACACTAACTAGTAGAATCAATAAGTGGATACTAGAGAAAAAATCTTAGGGGAGGTTTTCAAAATATCAAAGGTTATTAACCATCATTAGGAGTTGTTGGTAAATATCGTGAATATCTAAAAGACATATAGTTCAAATGATGTCATTTTTTCAACTTGAACTACTATTAGAACAAGTGGTGTCAAATTATTATTAAATTTTACCAATTACTTAATCATATTTTATGTTTCTCAGATCCGTGTACTTTAATTTTATGTACTAAGGGTTCACTATGAAGTGATTGATATCATAGATTATCTTTCAAAATTTTTAAAATAAAAAGTTTTAATGTGTGTTTCTTAATATTCATGAGTGAAATATTTATCCTTGTTTCTGTTTAAAAAACTCTTATTTACTAAACAAAGATCTATTTTAATAGGATTCAAGGATTTATATGATAGCATAAGTAAAAAGTGGCTAAATTCACATAGTGAATCACTTTTGAAAATAAATGAGTAAGGAAGTTTGAATATTGAAATTTTATGGAGTTGGAAATTTCCAACTAGAAATTATGTACTAGTGATTTTAAAGGATTTTAATGAAAAATATGTGTTTTATTAAAAATAAATTTGTTTTTTTGAAATAAGGGATAAAAGTTTCTCATTTGGAGAATAAATCCCCAAAGGGGGAGTTTATTTTTATTTCATTCTTACCATATACTAAAGGAATAATGTTTTAAAAATAAAAGGGGGAGTTTATATATTCATAGAGGGATAAATTTCTTGAATCAATATATTTTTTCCTATGATATTAAAAATCATAGTCACAATAGAGTCACATTGAGTAATAACTTTTATTTTATTGAGAATAATGGGAAGAAGAGAAAATGAAGTTTACTTTGGTTAACTTAATCTTAAGGTGATATTGTTAAGGGGATATTGTCAAATAAATCCAAATTGTAGATTGTTGAAACCCAAATAGTTTAGAGTTTTCTTTGAAAATATGTATAGAATGGATTTTTTTAACAAATTCATTATTGAAAAAACTTGTTTAAGGTGATCAAATTACTTCTTGGGATATTGGTTGATCATAAATATTATTGGAAAAGTGATAAAAAAAATTGATGATTTTTCAAGTGTAGATGTAAATAGTCTTTAATGGAGTGTATTGTGAATGAACACACTACAATTGCGGCCAAAATTATGATTTATAGGTTATGTTGAAGAGTGGACTACATTGTAGTTCCTATTACAACATCAAGAGGACATATGAAAGGTTGAAAAAGGAATACCAACCTTGGCCAGCCAGCCAATCAAGATTGACCCTGGATATGTGTGAGTAATCTCAACCACATAGTGGAACTAGAAAGGCTACCCAATCTATAGTGGAACTAGGGATATTGGAGAGAACACACAAGATAAGGCATGCTTATATGAAAGATGTGGTCTCTTCCATAGGGTGAAAACATGGAGGAAGTGCTCTATGGTGCATGGGGGCAACATGGAGGTGGCTTGGAGAAGACCCCATTACTCTCATACAGTGAGTTAATGGGAGGAGGTGGCTTATATTCCATAACATTTACATTGGAATTTCTAATGTGGGATGCATGTTTTATGGGTTATATCGCACCATATGGACTACATGGCTGAAGTGTTTCCATGCTATAGTCATCTGGAAAATAGTGTAGAGTGGATTTCAAAGGAGATATATGCCTTAAGAAAATTTTAATTTTCCATGATGTGGTCATATAGTCCATGATGCAATGGGTTTCAATGTGTCAATAGATTTTTTACTAAATATTCCTTAATAAAGATGGATATCCCACAACAAATTTGGCCATGAAGAAGTCTACAGCACATATATCCCTTGTGATATGGAGGGTCCTAGATTGTAAGAAGTAAGGAATTCAATTATATTAGACGTATATAAGTCTATTCAACAATGATGTGTCCAAGCTGCTTGTAGTTTGGTGTGAGAAGTAGTTTGAGGAGATCCTTCCTGAAATTTTGTGGGTGTTAGGAAGTAGTTAATGAGTGAGTTTTATGTATCTATTCAAACACATATTTCTATGTTGTAGTATGTTTGACCACATCATCCTGAATCATGTGAATTTTAAGGCTACATCATGGTGGAGAAGACCACACCATAGTGAAGCCTAAATATTTTAATTCTACACTATGGTAGACAAGACCATGTCGTGATTTTTTTATAATTGGAGGTGCTATGTTGTTGCCCTTTATGCCTCCCTACATCCTTGATTTCTATGGTACATTATCTTTTATTGATTATTAGTTATTTGGAGAAATAATGGTGGAATAATGGGGTAGTTATTGACAATTTTAATATCCCAGAAAAAATCTATCCAATTTTCTAGTTGATAGGTGAAAAACATTCCAATATCAAGAAATAGAGATCAACTAGAGTGGAGTAGAGGATCAGAGTTCTTATCTTTCACATCTAAAAAATAGAAAGATTATGACTTGAATGGAGATCATATTAAAGATAAAAATTATAAAGGAAGAATAATGTTTTGTTCTTGATGATGGGATTTATGTATTTAATAATTAGAAAACATTGAATAAATATCTAGAAAATAAGTTTTTATTTTCTATGCCTACAAAAAAGTCGAGTTTTTCCATGAATTCTGGAAAATAAAGTTGGTGATACAGAAAGGTGTTTTCAAAGATTATGAAGAAGAAACAAAAGAGACTTCATAAGAGCATGTACCAATAACTGAAGATAGATTCAAAATTGATTATGAAGGGAATTAAATTCCCACAAACTATGCATGGATCCTTTCAGGAGTAGGGAGTAAAGGAATAAGAAGAAGGCAATTTGTTCCATCAGTAGTGATAGAAAGAAGGAATGTTATAGGGAGTGATATTTTGGATGAACTGAGGTATCCCTAAACATTATAAGGTTGTGGGATTGGGAATATGAGCAACTAAGCCTAAACATGTGTATTTAGTGAGATTTATAGTTGATTTTGGTGCTCGGTACAATGCCTATGAATGATTCTTAGATGTAGAAAAGTGATGCTAAACCAATTAAATACTATTTTATGTATTTACTTTTTTTATGCACATTGAAACAGATCAAGAAACCAAAATCATATCCATCTAAAGAGTATAATGAAGTGCATATCAAGGTAGATTTTTCACGATCCTATAAGGAAATCGAGTTATTTAATGGAGTAAGTTTTTAATTTTTGATTGAAAGTGCATACCCTGATTCACCCCCCCTCTCGGGTAGTCTCAATAAAAGTCTATTTCATATGTGTAACATTATTCCAATATACATCTGCCACTTCTAGATACTTGATCGCATAGGATCTGTTACCTATCTACTGAAACTCCCACCTAACTCATCTCAAGTATATGACATGTTTCATGTATCCTTATTGAGGAAGTACATACTAGACCCCACACATGTAATGAATCCATAGAGGCAACCCTTGGATAATGATATTTTATACTAGGAGAAGATGATGAAGTTCATAGAATATAGAGACAAAGTTATACTAAACAATAAAACTCAGTTTGTTAAAGTGCTATAGTGGAACCCCAAATTTGAGGGGGAAACATGGGAATTAGAAGAGGTGATGAAATAAAAATACCCTCATGTATTATAATGAACTAAATCAAATTTCAAGGGAGAAATTTATAAATGTGGGAAGAATATAATAACTAGAACATATATAAATGAAATCCCCATTTTAAATTAATAAATACCTTTATATGTAATGTAGTTATATAAGCACATGTATTGCTTTGGTTATTTTAGACTGTTATAAAATATAGCATGTTAGATTTAAAATAATTTCAAGAATCACCACCATTGATAATATATCCATTTTATAGTGACCATTTATATTAGTATATTGATGGTTATGATAAAGTTCAGTTGACATAAATGGAAGAAGTGATATCCTCAACCAGTAAGATTGTAGAACATAAAGCACATTTATTAGGGCCTTCGAGAGAGATGTGATCATTGGCATTTTACCTAGACCGATCTTAAGATGATTTTAAACATATAAATCAAAAATTAAATTGATTATGGGATAGAATAAAGCTTACCAAAATCATGACCCAATCCATGATCACTAAACCACTCTAATAAAGTGCCACAATTTCACACCTTACCCTAAGGGAATACATTATTGTAATAAGGGTTTATGTATCTAGACCCTAAAAGTATGAATTTATATGTTTTATTTGTAATAAGATAATTATTTTTTATCCATTTTCTTTTTTTTCTTTATATATATAATTATATACAATTTTATGAAAATTATATTTAGGTACGAAGAAATAAAATTGTATTTTTGAAAAATATATACTTTTAAAACTCTTTTTGATAAATTCAAGAATATTAAAATAAATATTAATTTCCTATAATAATATTTTTAAATAATATTTCTTTTCATATTCATGGTAATATAAGTTAATGAAGCCCAATTTAATATTTATAATGGTTAGAAAATTGTTATTATCTTAGAAAGATGTATTTCCAAGTAAATAAGTTGTTTTTTATTTAAAGTAGAAAATTATAATATTTTGAGAGTTATTTTTATAAAATAAATATTATTATTTAAATCATAAATTAAAATATGAAAAATAAAGTTTTTTGGAAAATTTTATGAGACAATCAATGTTTTGGGTAAAAATTAACTACAATATAAATATATGTTCTATATGAAACATATTAATGGATTAAAAGTGTTTTATTAAATTCTATAATAATAATACATGAAAAAATATATATTTAACGTTTAAAATACTATGTTTTGAAGTTATTTTATTAATTTTATAAACCTTTAATGAAACTTCCAAAGCATATATTATATTTTAAAATTTTAAAAGTAATTTTTTATGAATGTGATTCACTTCTACATCACCAACAATATTATTTTAAGAATTTAGGTTAGTATCCTTATAAAATAATGAAAAATAATACTCTTTGGACGAAACCAGGGGAAAAACTATAGTATGGTTTGTGGGTTTGACTATTTTATCATATAATGTCCAAAACCTATGTTTTGGAATTTATAAAAAATCCCATACACTTTTACTATAAATAACCAACCAACCTCTCACTCATCTTCACTAAAAAATCATTTATCATGATGTTACTCTCTATCTACCTCTCTAAATCCCACCCAATGTGTTCCTACAATCTAAGGAATCCCCTCACAAGATTTTATAAATGTCCTATCAAGTAAAGTATTTATCTCTCTTATTTTCCATTCACGCACCATCTTTATATCTAGCCTTTTTAATATTAATTGGTTATGCTATCATGAATTTATAAATACCCATTTAATTTTAAATTTATGTTTTAATAATGACATATCTATTATAACCTATCATTATAACCTTTAGATAATCCATTTATTTGCTATAGTAAAGAGATTATTTCCCCGTCACTTCCTTTAATTCAAGTACATTTTTTTTACTAATCCATTTTGATTTAAAATTGTTCTTATTGAAATGTTTTTTACAAATCAATTTTATTATCCTTATGATACCCAAGTAATTATAGAACAAATTTATCCCCAATTAATCCCTTCCACGATCCTTTATGTACAACAATTATACTGATGAAATTATCCCATTATTTTCTATGCCAAACATTATTATTGTGAATACCCATCCCCATTTACACAAAATGTTATCAAAATAGATAGAACTATCCTTCATTGATTAGGAAAATTCAATTATTTTAACCACACTCCTTAACCAAGGTATTAATATTGATGAAACATGTTCTTATATTGTATGATCTATGTATCAAACTAATTCTTGTGTATGATATGAATGCGATAGATGTGCATAGAATTATATATCACTATAATGAATTGTGTAATGTTTTTAACTCATGATATTAGATATATGGTTCATGTGAGGTTACCATAATCAAACTATTTTATTATATCTTGGTGTTTACCCTTAACTTATGCTTCTGATTTCATATTATATTTTTTCCATATTCTTGTATTACCTTGATGTCATCATCTTATATCTTGATTCGATGTTCCAGTTTATGATTCTAACCCCTTATGACATATTGATATGACTCTTGAATCACATCTATTACTTTCATCATATTATTATTTTATTATTCCATTTTGGGTTTCATAGTTCACCCCTTTATTCTATACATCCCCAAGTTGTCTCGATCAGTGTTAGAAGATTTATGGAATATAAGGGCATGTTTTGGGAGTTTTGAATGATGTTTCTATACACAGGTTTCATGTTATTATGATGTCTATATAATTACCCAAATATGTTAAGAAAAATTATATTTTTGGATTTTATAACGTGTTTCCAGATAAAATAAATCCTGAAAAAATGTTTATAAATGATATGGGTTTTTATGCCAGGAGAAGGGTGAGGTGTTACAAAATTAGAGTAGAAATGGGCCATTTCCCATTTCTAATGAAATATATTAGAAAAAATTGTGTTCTAAACAATTTTCTAAACAGTGATCCGACCTTCCTATTGGATCTATCCAAAAAACCACTCTCACATGGTTAGGTCACAATGTGAGACAAATCGTGCACCAACCATGAACCTCACCTTGTAACCCAATTTTCAAAATCCACGTGGTTTCTTTATAACTATGCACCGTGAAACGTTAAATATCCAACCTATATGGTTCATATAAAAGGTTTAATATTACTTTTTGATAACCTTATTACAATATAAAACCTTATAAAATTTCATAATTCTGAGATCGAACCTCCAGAACCTCATATGAGAACCAGATGCACCTCTATGCCATCAATCTACATTTAAAAAATCTCTTTAGGACTTTAGAAATCCGAGAATTAAAATTCAAGATGAATCCATCACCACCAAATCAGGCCACGTACCACATCACATCAATTGAATGTGTCAATAAGGTTACCACTTAACCATATGTGTCATTTCAGAATATATAAAAAAATGGATTGAAGTAAATGACCCTTGCACTAAAATCTAAAAATCAAAATTCCTACTGAACGTCTAACCCAAAAGGAATTATTTTATAGTGATATAGTTTATCTATTTAATGTCTTTAAAATTATATATACTCAAGTTATAAAGTTACTTGAAATACAAATATTTCTCAATTAGTGATGGTTGTTATGGAATATTCATTATAACTACATTCCCTCATGTGATATTCTGTTTCAGCAACACATTATTGATTTTGAAATTTACAATATTTTTCATAGAGGCCAGGGAAAAAATATAAATTTTATTTTATATTTTGTGAGGGAAAATTATACATAGTAGTGTATTCATTAGTTTCACTTATTTATTATTAAAGGATATTCCTCACATTTTCCCCCTTTTTTGGATTAGAGAACTCATCTTATTGATGAAATGTTCCATGGATTGTGTTCAAGATTGTAATATTTTGTGTAAATGTAATGATAAAATTTTGAATCATGTGTTTATTTATGATTATTTATGAGATAAATGTACTTATTAAACTTTAGAGGCATGAAGGAAAATAAATTATTTCACTAGAAACAATAGTTTTTTTGATCTTCCTCTATAATAGTCTAAACTAATTGAACCATTATTTATGATTAATATTGATAAACATTTTCTTCCATATTGTTTTATTGATACAATATTGGTGTGGAAGAACTATCATAGAGGTACCATATTTATAGTTGTGAATTAATCACATCTATCAAAGAGTGTGCCGCTCCTGGAAGCTAAGAGTATTCTATCTAAAATTTGCCTAATGAAGGCCTTTGGATGAGATTATTGTGTTTTTAAATCAGACTACTTATAGGTGATTGGTTTTAATCCCACAATAACACCCATTTAAATTTTTTGAGTCATCTAATTAACTAGATTTTTTATGTCAAATTATTCATTTTCCATCATTTCTCTTTTTTTAGAATATATGGTAACAAGAATTCCCATTCCATTACACACTGTTCTTATTCTATGGGTGAATTGGTGAGGATTGGAACAACTCTACCTCAAGATACTCAATTTTTACATTATAATTTATTATAAATTAATATTTTTTTTAAATAAGTGGATTATAATGCTTGAATAAAGAAATAATCGTGAAAGTAAATTGACATAATGTATTGGTTAGGCATATAACATTTCATTACATTATAAAACATTTGACATTATATTGTGAAGTGAAGTCACAAACAGATTACATATTAAGAGTTGATGTATCCCCATGTTTGTTAAAATTGAGGAAAAAAGCATAAAAAATACTATATGTTGAGTTTTTTTATTTAAATAAAAATCATATGTTATGTAATTTATAAATATTAAATAATGTTTCATAGATTATAAAGAGAATACTTACTGAAGTTGAATTGAGTTGAAGGTATCATGAAGACACATAAAATCAAGTAAGACAATGTGAAACATATGGTTAGTGGTTCCAAATAACATTAATTTTCTTGAAAATAACATTTTTAGTACATAAATTTTTTCCTTACAATAGTAAAAACATTTAATAAACACAAAAAATTTACTTTGAGCAGAAAAGTTTGGATGATTATTCAAAAAATATGAATATTTTTACATATAACATGAATATATAGCCAAAAAACATGAATTAAGTATCCCATGATTTGATTATGGTGATTTTTTCAGTATCAAATAATAAAATAGGAAGAACACAAAACACATGAGGAGGGAAATTCTGCAAACACACACCCCCAGATCCCTTAATTAAAATTCAAAAACATTCATCATATTACATAATATTTCCAACACAAATTGATTCCTAGAACCATTAAGTTTAATGCCTATGGAAACCAATTAACAGTGAAATAGAAATAATATTTCATAAAATATTGAAAGAATCTTATAGATATATCTATGAATCCATAGTTTTTAAAACCATTATAAAATACATTCTTTCCTATGGAAATGAGAGACATAAGAAAAATGGGTGTACTTAGATGATCATTAAAATTATAATAAAGGAATTATAAAATATCAATGAAAATTACTTTGATGAAATGACTTGGGATATCCCTCAATAGAGCATATGAGGTAGCCCATGGCTAGACGTAAAGGGAATTCTTGATCCCCATAATATGTAAAGTATTTTTTCGGGGAATCAAACATACTAAATGAGAATAATTTCACCGAAATTAATGATAAAAATCTTGAATCATAATTTCAATGAGAATCCATCATGGTGAATCCATATATTGGACTTTTTTTCCTATAGAAGGAAAATAGTTATAAATAATATTTAAAACTATACAATGTATAACATAAAAGAACAAACAATATAATATAATGAAGAAAAAAGTATAATAACTTTGACATAAATGAAACATCCATTGATACATAATAAAACATGAAATAAAATATTGAGATATCTATATGACTTCAAGGGCACGCTCCATCTATAAATACATACACACTCCAAGAGTGACTTACAAGAAGGAATCCAAAAGAAATCACTCCTCGAACTAGGATCTTAACGTATAAAAGGTCATTAAGTCTACAGATACTGTGTTATGTAAGTAAGGAGTGAATATAATAACCTAATAATATTTCAAAAATGATTCCATTCCCTCCCTTTAACTAAATAAACCATAAATCATAGTTTGAAATAATCTATTTTAATTTTTTTTATAATTTCCAAGAAATCCAACTTAACACCCTTTTTCTAAATCATTTTAAAATCTGAAAATATTATTTAGTGACCCGTAAATCTTTTATTATACAATATATTTGAAAACTATATTTTGAGATAATCTTTTAAAACATGTTTTTAAACTATACAAGAAATAACTATAGAATAGCTTTAAAATAATCCACCAAGAATCTGATTAGGAGAAATGAAGTTTCTCAATCAAGTACAAAAAGATTTTAGGTACCATAAACATGATTAAATAAATAAACTCCTAATAAATCGAACAATAATAAAAATATGAAATAACCATAACATAAAATTGAAATTCAGAACACTAAAAATATAGGTAGAACATAACAAAAAATAGAATACATAATTGGGAATGTTAATAAAGTACGTATATAATCATGAAAAAATCTTAGAAACATTGAAGACTGTCTAGAAAAATACTAAACTTAAATCCATGTAAATTATTCCCAATGTGATACCATCACCCTAATACTCTACACTACCATACCTAGAATGAACAAAGGAAAATCCCCAAGCAAGGTAGAAAACTCACCAGGGGCCTTTACCCAGAGTGTAATCATAAAATTTTGAAGCATGTAAACCTATATATCCCAATCAACTACTATAGTTTCCCAGGACATATAATATATAGTTTTTGTATAATACAAAAACAGGTCATTAATTATACAAGATAAAAACTATAAAAAACCCTCACCTCCAAACACCATACATAGAAGTGTCCCCTTTTTATGAATATATTATCAAACATATATATTATAAACAAGACCCATACCCAATATGATTCCATTACTTAGACTTAAAGGGTGGTTTTAAACATAGAAAAACATATTTATAAAGTAATAATTAGGCCTTAAATGTTAAAATAATATTATTATTCAAAAATACATTTTTAAAAAAATATTCAAAAGAGATATTAATTTTAAATTCCCTTTCAAGGTACCAAAAAGGCCTTTAGATATATATTTGGAAACTATATTTAAAATATATATTTAAAACTATTTATAAAATAAATAACCTATTAATCCTTCTTGAAATAAGAAAATATAAATGTATACTTTAAAATAATCCATAAAAATGACATTCAAATAGAAAAATAATCATGGAATTATCTATATAAAACAATAAAATAAATCACATAGAAAAAACATATGACCTTATCCTTATCAATTCAATTAATTTAAATCCTTAAATATAGAAACACCAATAAATAAAGACATAAAAACTATAAAATAATCCATATAAAATCATTTAAAATTCTAAAATTTCATTTGACTATCAATATTATTTATTAAAATATTTTTAGGATTTTAGTCGAACACATAACACCCATACTTCTTAATTTCAAACCATTAATGATAGAAATTTATAAAATAAACATTCAAAATCGAGCCTAAAGTTCATGATATTTCCATAAAAAATAATATTATTATAAAATAAAAATAAATTGTTGAAAAAATAGAAAAATAAAGAATTTATATTCTTACTAAAAATAGAGAGTTCATGGAAACACCCACCAAAAAAACTAATGTTGATCCAAAACTTCAAACATAGAAGAAAAAAAATCTTATTCAAAATTAAAAAAAACTAAAATGAAGAATTAAAATATATTTTGGACAAACCCTAGCCTAGGGTTTTACCAATAAATCCCTATAACAAAGGATATAATATGAATTAAGAGAAAAAGAAGTGGAAGAAGAGAAAGATGGTCTAACCATAAAGACTTGACTTGGAATCAAGGAGAACAACCATGATTAGAAGGGAGGAGAGGAAGGATCCATGACTAGGGACACTCATTTACTGATATCATATGAAATTGGAGAAAGAATATGTTGGTGAGGTGTCAAATTAAAGAGGGGAATATTAGGAAATCTAAAAATTTTAATGTGTGTGAGGAATGGATGGTATGACTGCACAGATTACCATACTATGTTCCAAACATACGAACATCACTAGACATGTATAAGAACACAACATGGTTTTGTTTCAGGGTCCAATAAACTTTTCACCAACCATATAATCACCAGTAGACAAGAAATGGAGCTACCATATGGTTTATTCACACATTTTAAAACACTTTGCGCTAAATATATGACTATCTATGAAATGTGTTGTAAGTTTTTCATAAAAAATAAGAATAATTTTCACTAACAATGTTCCAACCATGGAACCAACAATACAACCCAATTTTCTTAAAAACCAAGATAAATTTATCATAAAAATTTAAACAAGGATATAGATCATTAAATAAATAATATAAAAGGGGAGTGAAATTTATGGTGTGAAAATTATCCCCACCATAAAAATACCCCCCTCAAAGTCATTGAGTTAAAATAACGGGTATGATCACCTAAGTATAGATCATAGGAATTGGTAAACTCAAGACCGAAACAAGAAAGAAACAAGACAATATAAAGAGATACCCAGTCTATAAAAATCCATAAATCCTAAATTACAACTAGGCTACAACACATGTATGGGCATTTGAAAGGGATTATCAAAAGGTTCTCTGACTGATAGTCAGTCTTTGTAACAACCCATATATTTTTAATAAAAATCAATTTAATGTTTTATTAATATTTGTGTAATGAATTTATATTTATTCATGTAGTTATTATTTTAAAAATTATTTTTATGTCACCTAATGATAATATACAATCAATGAGATACTATTTATTTGTTTAAAATCATTATCTTTACTTAATGACCTACTTTTTTTTTTAATAATATTAATTTTTGATAAACATGATTACATATTTTGGTCATTTTAAAGAATTTATTAATTATTAGATATGTTATAAAATTATATTCATTTTAATTATATGAGTTTATATTTATATTTTTAAATATGATATTATGAAAAATAATTTTATCAAGGTATTAAACAATGATATGCTTTATCATTTGAAAACAAAATATTATTTATTCTAAAGAAATTGTTTCGCATGTATTATATGATTTTATTTAAAAGGTAAATTTATTCTTTTTGGAGTAATAAATTTAATAAAATGTATTATATATATACATAAAAATTAATTAACATCAATTTAATGATTATTAATATCTTTTAATTAATAATAAAAGCATTGAATTTTAAAAACAAATATTTTTCAAAGAATTGTTTTTAAATGTTGTGTATTTTTATCATAATAAATTAAATCAATAAATTATAAATGATGACTACAATATATGTTTTAAAAGTACCAAAAAATATATTAACACTCCTTTAATTAGGAATTGATATGAAATAAAATTAAGAACAATTATGGTTTCAAAAGTCATTCTTACATATAAAATTTTTTCTTTTTATTTTATGTCATAATTTAGTAGATCAATTTAAACTCATTGGTTATTTAATTTTTAAAAATGAACTTATTTTTCTAATAAGAACATTGAATTTATCTTATTGTTATTTTTTATTATTTTCAATGAATAATAATAAAACACAGTTTTTACAAATACCACACCTTTATAACCTCATCATGAAATAAATATGGCTCAAAAATTTATAAAACATTTTCATGAGAAAAAAAGGTTTTAAGGAGTGAAATAATTTAGTTCAATATAATAATCCAAATTTATAAACCCTTGTATGACTATTTGGAACCTAGGTTATATTTTATTCTATTTGTAGGCATTTTCCTTTAATTAATTATTCAAAAGGGGCCATTTAGTTTTGGCTGTGTTTGAAAGTAATATCACCATCAAATTATTAATCCTAAACCAATTAATATCACGAGAATCAATAATATTCACAATCTATAGCATAAATATGTATTAATTCACTTTATACTTAAACATATATTTTTCTAATTTTTTTTATTGCGTTATGAATACTTATATTTAAGTAAATTTTTACCCCTTTTATAAATTAAATATAATTAAATATATTAATATTTTGAATCAAAAATTTCAATTTTTGTTATAAATTGAATATTTTTTAGTCATAGAAATAAGTTATCTTGGTAAAATTTAGTCACCTTAGCAATGAATAAAATGTGGTAAAAGGGTTAAATTAATTGATAAAGTTAGAAAATATCAAAAAAATAATAATTAAATGGGTTGATGAGGTTTAGATCATCCTTTAATTAGATTTTCATCATTAAATGTCAAATTTGGATCCACTTTTCTTAAATATGACATTCCTTTTATATTAGGAAAGTAGTATTTACAAAAATACCACTCATTTCACTTATAAAAGGACCCTTTCACCACCAATTTCATGCCACACCTAAAATTAGAATTCCTACATATAATATACCATACCCTATAATCCTCTCCCACACTGGTTAGTTTTTTTCTCATGATAATTTCCAAACTCCTTTAAAATAAATATGGCTTCCAAGAGAAGATAAAATTTTTTCTTTATAAGTAATGACTTCTTAACATTTAATTTAATTTATCTTATTCATATGACAATTAAATTTTTGATGAATCATATTAAAAAAATCCAAATAATATTATTAAACATATGTAATAATTATAATTTTCTTAAAACCACTACATGATCTTATTCCTTATTTGTTATAGAAAGTTATAGTTTTGGTTTGTTTAACTACCTACATGGATGATGCTATAAAATGTTTTCATGGATGGTTATAAAAACATAATTACACATAATTTATGATATTAATAAAAAATAATATTTTTTTTGTTATTGAAAGGAAATATCAGTTTTTAGATCATTATTAATATACAAAATTTTTTGTTTTAAAAATTACCAAAACAATCCTATTATGGGATTAATCTTTATGTCTGTAATCGTTATTCCAAAACAGAAAAATAACAGCTAAAACTAATATGAACTGATGACCAATATAAAATAAAAATAATAAAAAAATATGAAAAAAATAATTATAAAAAATTAAAATAATATTTAATAAAAATAAATAAGATTTTAAAGTATATTTTTAATTATAATATCATTATTATACAGAAATCTAGTGCATACCTGAGTAGGAAAGAATCCATGGTAAAGTATCTTTGTCTAAATTTTTATTCCTTGAGAGACGTTTTTCAAAATTATGCACCTATTTTTAATTTTCATGTTGTAATTACTATAAAATTAATTATTTATCATAAATAATATTTCATTTATTTTTTTTAAAAGTATATTTCATGATTTATTTCCATTTTCTTTTGATTTATATATCAAAAAACCCATTAGGTGATGTCTAACCCAATATCCTTTCAGTGAGTAAAATCATTCCTTCATTGGCTTTGTTATTTTATGATTATGTGAAATATTAAACCAATTTTTTTATATTTAAATTCCCATTTTTTTAGTTACATATTTATTTAATATAATCTCTTATTATATATAATATTACTTCACATGTGACAATCCTGGTAATGGTTTCCTTTACAAGTATATACCATTTTTAAGTATTATTCTTTTATTTCGTATTCTTTGTTTAGTGACAAAAATTCATATAATGAACCAGCCTTGAACAAATTGACATGTTACATAAGCTTTCCCACCACAAGGCCCATAGTGTGGTCCTGATCTTCATGGGTTGATGACAAGAACCTGGGTATCAATATACAAAACCATGAGAACTACTTCAACCTAAAAACACAACAAAACACATGTGATGTATTATATGATTCAGATAAAGAACCATAATACATCATAGAATAAGAGGTTTATGACCATGATACCAAATAAATAAATACAAAATACTAATCCTAGAAATAAACCAATAATAAAACTATGACAATGTCTCAATGTGATTATATTTCACCACAATCTAAAATAACCAAAAATATACACTGACCAAGAGAAGTCAACAATACACCTGACACCCTTACCTTTAATAGTATCCAATAAATACAATTCTTCATACACTAAATTAAATATGTAGGGTGTTATGAAAACTCCTAGTAGGATACCACCATGAATCTATATAATTTCTATCACTATGAATCCAATAGTTATATATTTTAAATAAAACATGTCTCATAATTCATTTCATTTGAAATTATTTATCATAAAGAATCCCGTTGTTTTCCTTTAAAAAAATACTTATTCAAAGACATAAGAATATAGAAATAAACATGATTAGAACATGGAAGGAAGTATATGAAAATGAACCATACCTTAAAAAACAGACATGTGAGAAATCAAAGTGTGAAACATTACTATCACAAATAAAAGAATAAAAAAATTGGCTAAATACAAAGAGAATACCAAACTATGATACACAAGGAACACTAACTGACATAATGTGAATATTAATGATATAAAGTCCTATAACATTATATCAACATCAAAACCCTAACCCGTAGTGGTTCCATAATTAATAAGGGTTTCATATGTCCATTACCTTACAAACCCAAGGTTATTAATGTGCTATTTTCCCATAATAAATCAAGTAGACTATGATAAAAATTTTATAAAACATCTCTATAAAAAATAATTAATGCTGCAATGCTTTAAAACCCATTTTAGAGTTATAACCATATTTGTGGAATTTCATCAAAGACATGGTGTGGATAAAACTATTTTAAAAGAAAAACAAATTTAAAACCATTTTCTATGACCATGAAGATGAATTTACACAAAATAAAATTCATAGATATCAAATCAATCATATTCAAAAGCCAAACCAAAGTTAAATACAAGAATAAAAATACATTCCATCAGAAAGAACCATTTAAATGATGAACCTACCTTATAAAAAGAGGAAACTTAGTGGCCTAAGAAAATTGTGATTAAAGATGAAGCGAATAAGATCTCCATGATCCTATTTTAACAAAAAAGTAATGGGAAGTGGGTAATCACCCTAAGACACTTCTTTATGATGGAATAAAATGAACATCCAAAACCCTACTTGGAAATGATTTGATCATAAACTCTAATAAGAGTAAGGGTAAAAACTCCTTAATAAAGTTGAAAAATTTGACTAAGATGCAATGTGTATCCCATCTTAATGATCACACATGCCATCATTAAGATTTGTAACTTACCCCAATAGATTAATGGTAGAATTGTCCATTTAAAATTTTGAAATAAAAATCAACATGAACTGGTGTTTCCCACCACGACATGGTTCCCTTAATTACACCAAGACCAGTATGGAAAATAAGTGATCCTCTATGGTGTGGTGTGAAAACCATGGCTATTTTGTACCAGCGTGACCTCCTCCATGGGGTGATGGTAAAACATATATCTGGGGTCACTAGGGAGACACCTAATGTTCCATGCCTTTGAATACTCCACATTAAATTCATGTTTTCCCTACCTATTTTATAAAGTGAGTTCCCTTTCTCAATTTGTCTTGATCCATGATATTTTATATATCATGTTGCACAGAGAACTATCAAAAAACCTCTTTAAGCTACCATGATCACCAGACACTTCCCAAACCTAAATTTAACTAAATAATGGATCAAAATAAGATATAACTATGACATAGAGAGTACCACAATCCTCCCCACAATTCCAATTTTATCCCTAAAATGTTCTCAGTATTCTATAATCATAAACAACTGAGGCCACTACTACTTCATTAGAACTTCATACACCCTTTTCCCATGACTATCCCATCTACACTACAATATTAGACGGACTAAGGGGATCATTTTACCATGAAACACCTTATTTTGAGAATCCCAAAACTATAATGGTTTCTCAAATTTATAGGTATCTGGATTAAGATAAACATACTCCCACCCAATTACATGGGATGGATCTAAAAGATAAATTTTTAGTTGGGAGACATGGAGCATGTCATTAATTGTTGTTAAGAGAGATGGTCAATAAAACTAGTATTCCACCTTCCCAAGTCATTCAATGATCTTTAATAGGATGTGATTAATTAATTCTAACTTAACCTTCTTTCCCAAGTGATGATGTCCCAGCCAATGTGAAACTTTGAGAAGAAAATGAACTCCAACCACAAACTCTAATGAGTGATGACATCGATCCGCATTGGATTTCTGGTGACTTTGAAATTTCAATAACCTATTTTGGATCAATTGAAATTTCTATCCTATCTCTTGAACAAATCTTGGTACAATTAAATAGTTCCCTCCCATCTCCTCAATACATAGAGGAGATATACATGGATGCCCATACAACACCTCAAAAGTTTCTATTTTATTCAAATATTGAGAACTATCATAATTGGAAAACTCAACCAAGGGTAAATTATTTTCCCAAGAACCATTTAAATCAAGAAACCACACCCGAATCATATCATCGATAACTTGAATGGATCACACAATCTAAAAACATTCTGTGGGTGATACGATGTGATTAACTTTAATTAGGTACCCATCAATTCTTTAAAATGTTTTTAAACTGATATTTAAATCACAAATCAATATTAAAAAACTAAATAAGGTATTATGTGGAGTTTTACAATCCATAAACATACAAGTGCCCAATATTTCCACATTTATTGTCTCCTTAATATGAAGGAACATAACCTATTTCGTGATTAAAAAATGGGTCACCAAAATATTAAACTTCCCACTATGAGTCTATGGTAAGTTGATAAATAAGTATATAGATATCTTATCATAATTATATAATAAAATGTGTAAAGGTTGGAACAATCTAATAGGGTTTTGGTTTTATACGCTTATCTTATAACAGGAAAGGAATCAAGATACAGTGTTTACAACCAACTGCCCCATCCCTAACCACCAATACCAATGTATCATATCATGATAAAAATTAGTGGTCCTTGGATTTATAGAACACATTGAATGATGTAAACTATCTATCAAATACTTACTAAGAGTTATTTTAATGATCAATATATATTATAACCATAAGAAACCATCAAGAAACTAAGAACATTCACCTGAGATCTCCCCACCATATATTAGTTTACTAAAATACAGACAATTAGTGTATGTTTCTTGACATTGAGAAATCTAATCATATAATGAAGAACCAACTTATACACAAGATAGTTACTCATATCCATAAGATTATTATATATCCAATAACATCTTAGTGAATAGTTTCATAAGTGATAATTATTTAACTAATTTCTTTAATTATTGTATGGGTAATTCCATGGTCAAAATTTTGGCGACCACATTTCCATTTCAAGGTGTATATGAAATATAAAAATTAAAAATATAAATATACTCAAACTAGAATCACTATCATAGGTTTATATCCATCTAGGTAAAAATATACTTTAAAATCATATGATCCATATATACAGTAAACCACTATCCAAAGAGATAGTGGTTCCAAGACATGAGGGTTTTCATCACCACAACCAACATAATAAAATGGGTAAGATAATTCTCTTCATGAGGGTGCAGTTAGTGGTAAAATTAGGTCACCACCTATTTACTCTAAATTATTAAATATCCTAATCTGATACCTGATGAATTACAAGAAACATCATAACCTATGTCTGATTCTAGAAGAATTATAACTAGTTCCAATCCCAACCTCACCTTCAGTTTCTGAAATGATTTGTACTCTAACATTTCATTCAAAATTATCACCCTTATGGTTCTACTCTATCATAGGTTATTCAATATAGGATAAATCCTGAACCTAATTCCTATAATAACTATAAAAACCCAAGAATATCAGAATCTCAACTATATTATTGGGTTACTCTTAATACATCATCACATGCATATTTTTTTTGGATTTAATGACATACCTCTTTCAGATAAAACATTGCATAGAAATATTACCTATTAGAACCAAAAATGACATTTAAAAAGTATTTCATACAAATAATGTTCCTTTAGAGTTTTGAGAACAATTTTTATATGATCCTTATGTTTGTCCTTCATACTTAAGTACACCAAAATAACCTTAAAAAAAATTATTTTAGAGTCGAAGAAATTATGAAATATCCAATTCATCAAATCTATAAACATCACATGAGAGTTTTTTTAGACCCAATTTCATAAAAAAATACTCATAATGTCTATACATACACCGGAATGATATTGTAGGAACAAACTCCTTTAAAACACTTATTTGATGGTATCTAATCATCGACCAATCTTACAAAACCATCGGGAACCATGAGTTGTTCAAAGAGATCATCAATCCTAGGAAAAGGATATTTGTTATTAAAAATAACCTGATTAATCTTTTGGTAATCAAAAAAACCTATAATCATCCATTTTATTTCTCTTTGAAGAGTACTGGTGATGCCTATAGTGACATTATTAGATGAATAAATCTATTAGAATTAAGATCCTAAAGATGAAATTTGAGTTTCCTAGACTCAGTGGGTTCTATATGATAAGAATTCAAGGATATGGGACCCATTATCATGATAAGGTCATTAACAAACCCAACCTCTCTTTGGGGAGGAAACCCTAGAAAATCATTATGAAGGATGTAAGGGTACTAATCCACTATAGTAGAAATTATAATAGTTAATTTATGGTTGAATACATCAGGTAAAATCTATAAAAATTATCATGGGATCATTTAATCTTCAGGAAAAATATTCCCTACTATCGTAGATCTAGGATCCCACTCACCTTGGAAGACATGAGTAACTCCATAAAGAGATAAAACATAAACTTTATGGAAATAGAAATTAATATAGGACTTAAAATAAAAAATCCATTATATACAAATGGTAATATGAAATATATCAATATCAATAACTAGGAAATATCACATGACATTATAGTTGATGATTATAATATGGAACTCAAAACATTTAAAACCCTATTCCATTCTTCCTACTATGGGGTTGAAAAAATATATCATAATTGGCATAAAATATGAGTATAAAACCAACACATAAATAATATTATATTATATAAATTAATTAGGTACACTAATATCAAATAACTATATAATTATGGAGGAAAAAATAATAATTGTACCTCTAAGAGTATCTAGCCCTACTTTATATTCCTATTTTGCATACTTCTTAGCATAAATAAACCCAACATTAGAAACTCATTGATCCTTATTTAGTAATTGAGAATAAAAATTTAAAAAATAATTAGATCCACTAAATTTCTCTACATCATATGATGACTAAGTGCCTTTGTTAAGGGTGGATCCATTTACACTTACCTAGGATACTTTTCACAAAAATGCTTAAGGTGATTGGGTTTTATATAACAATGAAAAATCATGGGTGATACCATATAACTAGGATTAATATGGACATGTCTACGCAATGGATGAAAGACACCTAATGTTGTCCTATATAATCCGATGAAATTGTTACTGATGTAGACTGGGAACCCTTGTTGTGCTTCCTTTTTTGAACACACGACACACCCTAGCTATACCCTACTACAAATGAAGATGCACTAAGACCTATCATATTTTCTATGTCTTCCACATCCATATAAAATTTATTAACTTCTTCAAGAAAGGTCCAAAAGCACATGAAAATAAGAATCAATTGAATTTAAGGCTTCAAACCTATTTCGAACCATCAAGCTTTGAGGTATGCATTTGTGAGATATTATATAGATAAATGAACTATCTTATAAAAATGAGTACCATAATTCATCTCTGAATGGTCTCTTTGATCCAAAGTCACAAAATCATGATCCTTTTCTAAATACGATTTCTCAGGGGTGAACTATTTATTGAAGGAATTCTTCAAGTTTTCATGATAGAATCCCACTGTTTCCTTCCGGTTATTTTAAGAATATAAGTTGAAAATCCAATATTAATGGGTAGAAACTCCAAATCCAGAAACCCATAGCTGGTATATTCATTATTACATTGCTACAAGATATAAGGTATTTTACCATGTATGATCGATCAATTTAATAGTCTTAAAGAACTAGATACATACACAATTCTCATGTGGAAATGGATATATAAAATACATAACACAAAAAAACATTCTATCATCCTTGATATTATTAATAAAAAACTTATTTATATCTTGGGGAAATCATAAAAATAAAGGGTGAGCTCAAATTATCAGTAAGTGTAATGTACAATTGAAATTATTATAAGTAAATAAGGCATAATTAATATGGAATGAAAAATAACTAAAAACACATTCTATTTAATAGATAACTTGAGAAATAAATGCATCCATGAATAATATAAATGTAGAAATCACATTGATAATAATAATAATTAAATTATTAATGAATGAAATGATTAATATTGGATGACATGATCTTAGACATCATGATATCATTACCATCAGGTCTTTGTTACAATACAGTTTAATCTATGGGCAGGTATATCGCAAAAACTAATTTAATAAGGCTAGACAATTGTTTTTTCTCACTATACTTGTAAATGTATTGACACATTTTATATAACTGGACCCCTCCTGGAACTGCATGTCAAATGAATTCCTCATATATTGAATAACCAATTTAATTCCTAAAACATTCCTTATCAATTAGTATCCATATTGAGTAATGAATATATAATATTAATATGTCCACAGTAAATCGAATAACATTCATAATAAAACACCGTATATATAAAGAGTATATTATTTATGAAATATTTATATCCATGATATATAGAATAAGTATATTTAAGATAAATATAATCTTCCAATATAATATTATCTTAAGAAAGTGAATGTTTCCAGAGAAACTTTTTTAATAAAAAATTAATAATATATAAAATATGTTCTTCAATTCACCAGAAACATAGGGTTTTTAGTAAAATCATGTCTTTTGGGAAGTGGAATATAAATATTAAAATAAAGTCCTTTAAATATGTTTTTTTAAAACTGTGGAAAACATGTAGAAGGATCTAAAGAGAGTAAAATGGTTTTGGAAGTGGGAAAATCCATTAATGAAGTTTGTATTAAAATGAAATATTCATTTCGAATTTTTATAAGGAAAGATGAAAATGAAACTTTCAAAAAAAATTATAAACATTTCATTAAAACCTTGTACAAATTCAAGGGAAATATAAAATATCCTTAATAAAACATTTTTAACAATAAAATGAACTTTTTTAAAATAATTTTAAAAAATGTTAATGTGGAAGAAAAAAATACCCAATCAAAAATAAAAATAAGATTCTATTTTTTCTTAAACATTACTTTTCTTGATTCAAGTGAAAATGAGAGGAAAAGTTGTAATAAAATAATAAAACTCTTTAAATATCTAGTTTATATGGAAAATACATGGATTTAATGAAGGATATATTTTAGTATCCCTTCAATTAAAAATATAAACAAACCCAAATAATGAGATTGTAAAATAAACTCACACCTATTTAATAATTTTGAAATTGCAAGCCCTTGAAATAATAATATTGAAATGAAACATTAATAATAATGAATAAGTATATATTGTTTTAAAAAAATAATCAAATTTTATATATATAAACCACATATAATTAAATAGGTGCATAATACAAAATATATCTCAATGTAGTAGAAATTGAGATGAAATCCCTTATATTAAGTTCGACTTACCTAATAAGTGATTTTAAACTCCATTATAATAAATTTTGGTTTATTATATTAAAATAAAAGATCCATATACATATATTTAATATCATATGTGATCTATTTATAATATATTATCACTCATTTGATAACAATTTATAATTATTATCACTGTTTCATGTACTAACTACTTTGTTTTTCATGAGAATTTTGATTTGGTAATATCAAATATTTTACTTTGATTATGGTTATATTAACTACATAATTTTAATCATGATATAAAAA
Organism: Viscum album; assembly: GCA_963277665.1. Lineage (NCBI taxonomy): Eukaryota > Viridiplantae > Streptophyta > Magnoliopsida > Santalales > Viscaceae > Viscum > Viscum album. The sequence continues at coordinate 684,408,571 of OY728119.1, read as the reverse complement.
TCTTATATATTCAATATATATATATAGATATATTTATATAGACATCCAAAAAATGGTAAATATGAAAAAATGAATTACATCGTTCAGGGAGATGGAAGACCATACGTACACATGAATAAAATTTTCACTTTTCGATGTATGAAAAAAAGAATAGTATATAATATTTAATCTTTATAAAATCATTATTATATCATATTTATCTTATATATTCATTAAATAAATTTTTATTATCATCTATTTAAAGAGGAAATGAAAAAATATAACATCACTTTGTGGAGGTGGTAGTCCATACGTACACATGAATGACATTATCATTTTCCAATGGATTGAAAGGTAAGAAGGTATATATGATATTATAATTCTAGAAGCACAATTATTTCATAAATAAAATATATAATCATTAGTTTCATCCTTATAACCATCCAAGTAAAATGTTGATATCAATCAAATTACGTCGCTACATGGAGATGGTAAGTTGTACGTACGCAAGCGTGAAGTTTTTTCTTTCTATAGATGGAAAAGAGGTGAATAATGGTCACACCATAATAAAATGACATCTCATTATATTTATCATGTTTTATTTATTATTTTATTATGGTTACGATTTATTTATAGTAATTATAAGAAGAGTTTTTTTGAAAGATTGGACAAAGACAATTACCACTTCTTTGGAATAGTTCCTTTAGAACTGCTTTTTAGGACCCATGGAACAATATTTGTAAAAAATAATAACCTAAAATTCATGTATATGTAATTTTAGAAGATAATTATCTCTTCTCCACAGGAAATCCTTTTTCATTGTTTTCGTATCAAAGGAGGACTTCATTCAGGCATGGTTTTGGGCTCCTTGCTCGTGGGGTTGTTGGAAATTTAGCTTGTCATGATGGTCTTTGGAAGCCCATCAGGGGAAAGAGAGTCCTTCAGCCGCGGTGTAGATTAGCCTCTTGAGGCTGCCGATTCCATCCTAGAAAAATGATCTTGTTCATGCTATTGGAGACTCCATGGGGGATTCTTGTGCTCTAATCATCGGACCAGCCATTGTGTGGAGGCCCATGTGGCACGCATTTGCATGGAGTTGGATATTTCTCTTACAATGCAAAAAAATATGGTTCTCTAGGTGGATGAATCCTTTTCTTGGGTTCAAGACATTTTTATCTAGTGTTTCCATGTTTCTGCTCTCATGTTCTTCTTCAGGGCCATGGTGTGTAGGCGTGCCTTCGTCGTCGGCCAGATGGGCGTCGACGCCAAGCTCAGGGCTCTCAAGCCAGAGGTTCTTGGTTCATCCCGATCTCCAAAGATCTCTTAGGCATGGTGGTTGAGGAGGAACATGCTTCTGTTGGAGGCATGATGCCTGAGTGGTGGGACATGGTTCCAAGGATGCTCTCTGGACCAGCTGTGGAAGGTGGTTCCGAACCTTGATGAGAAATAGTGACCTTCATTACATGAGGCTTGCATGTGGTTTTATAGGGAGGCCTTACATCTATGCTTTTACGGATCATCAGCTGGCTCAGTTTGATATCAAAGAAGACACTCCTATCTTGGGGTGCTTCTAAAGGATAGGAGAGGACATTGGATTTGGTACCTCTCGGTTACTCCTTCAAAGGTTCTCCTTCTGCCACTTTTGCTACCCCTCCTTCATCCCATTCTCTGGAGTAGCAGGTGGAGGGTGGCCAGAAGAGAATGGATACTTCCAACCTGGGTTCTAGGGGTAGGTCCTTTTATCACTCTCAAGGGTATATGCCTCCCCTTAAGGCAAATACATCCAACAGCTCTAGAGTTTATCCTCCCAGTGATTCCCTTGATCATCTGTAATGCTAGAGGCTTGGGAGGCCGAATAAAAATAGACTTCTTGGATTCAGAGATCCCCAGACATAATGTCTCGTTGGTGTCTATACATGGACATAAGCATTAAGAAATTATAATCAAGGAGTTTTCTAGGAGGATCAAAATACATGGATACATGAATGCTGAGCCTTCTAATAAATATATCCTGATTTTCTATAAAAGGAGTGCTTCAGTTGATCTGGTTTTGGTGGGGGACCAGTTTATCCTGATAAAGGTTAGCTGTGACTCCTGTTTATTCTTTGTCACATTAATCTATGTAAATTTTGATTCCCAGCAAAGGGAGACTCTGTGGAATTATCTGAATACGTTCGATCCTGGGGGCCTTCCTTGGTTCATGGGAGGGGATTTTAATGTTGTGGAGGAATCGAGATAGAGGAAGGGAAGAGGTCCTTGAAATAAGAAAGTGAGCCTTGCGTTCACTAAATTATGGGAGGGTAGGGGTCTCATGGATCTCCATTATTCTAGGGATCAATTTACATGGTGTAATAATCAATGGGGGGTTCATAGGCCATGGAGTCGCCTTAATAGATGTGTGGACAATATGCATGCAGTTTCAGAGTTCTCCAACACCTAGGTGGTGAACCTATCATGATGCATATCAGATCATTCCCCACTTCTAATTACTATCTCTTCTAGGTAGGACCACCACACTCTATTTAGATTCTATCAAAATTGGTCACTCTATTCTGGGTATAATGCTGTTGTACAAGAATCTTGGAATGCCCCTTCTAGGGAGTCCCCATGGTCCAACTTGCATAATAAACTTAGAAGACTTGAGACCCATCTGCAGCTATGGGTGAAGGATTTTTCTATGACTACAAAAGAGCTTGAGGGTGTCATTCAAGAAGTTGATCGGCTCGAATAGAGTCTTGAAGAGGATTGGGATGAAAAATTATTTGAGGAGCTTTCAGATCGAAAAGAGATTCTATCAGACCTTCTCCTAAGACAAGAGTTCCAGGATAGGGAAAAGGCAAGGATCTGTTGGCTTAAGGAAGGCGATTGGAATACATCGTTCTTTCATGCCTGTTTGAAGGAGTGGAAATGATGGGCTAAACCGAAAATTGAATTTTTAGGATGGTTCATATTATGAGGACATCGAGGTGGTTGGGGAGATGGATTACACCTACATTCATGATTTTCTTACAGGTTCCAACGTTCAACATCTGAATTGTTATCCAGGAGGTGATTCAAGGGTTTTTGAAGTTACCCAGTCTGTTTGTTTGGCATTGGATAACGAGGCCCTTGGAACCATCCCTCAAGATGAATTAAAATATAAGGCTATGTTGAGATTAAATCCTGACAGCACGGTGGGACGGGACGGGTTCCCGAGATCTTTTTATAGAGCCTCATGGGAGACAGTGAAGGATGATGTTATCGAGGCTATCCAATATTTTTCTAGTGGGTCCACTACCTCATGCTTCTTGAGCTACCAAGGTTGTGATTATTCCCAAGATCAATACTCCTACTTCTATTGATCATTTTATCCCGATTGGAATGTGCAACGTACCGTATAAGATCATTGCTAGCATTATTAATGCTAGGCTGTCCGGCCATCTCCCCAACTGGATATCTATAGAAAAAAACTTATTTGTGAAGGGGTGCTCCATCAAAGGGGAGATTTCACTGGCTCAGGAACAAAACATAGATATCAACTTCAAAACTCGAGGATCTAATATTGTGATAAAGCTTGATATGAGCAATTCATACAACCAAGTGGAGTGGAGATTCATCATCAGAGTATTGGCATGTATGGGGATGTCCTCATGGAATATAAATATTCTGTTTCAGTTCCTTAGTTCTAACTGGATGTCAATTAAATTCAAGGGTAAATCCTTTGGCTTCTTTAAATCAATGCAAGGCTTTAAACAAGGTGATCCTATATCACCAATCATTTTCATTACCGTACAAGATATGCTCATCCAGCAACTTCAAAGCAGAATCAGTAGTGATTTTATAACTCCATATCATAGAAGGATGCATCTTACTTCAATTTCTCATCTCATGTTCATAGATGATTCCATTATTTTTACAAATGCATCATGTAGGTCTATTTGGGGGATGAATAAAATCTTGGAGGACTACAACTACTGGAGGAGAAAAATTATTTAAAAGGCGAAGAGTAGTTTCTTTATTTCTAATAGATGCTATTCCAGAAAAGGCCTCAAAGTGATTCAATATTTGGGCATATAGATAGGATACATGCCCAAAATTTATTTGGGATTCCCCCCTTCATCAAAGTGGTTTTGTTTCCAAAACCTTGACTTTCTTATTTGCAGAATTTCTGAGAGGATCCTTATTTGTAAAAATCAGTATTTGTCCCTTGGGGGGAGGATTGAACTCGTTAATATCATTCTCCTGGATACTTTTTTCCACGTTCTTTCAACTTGCAAGGCCACCAAAGGTGTTATCCATAAACTGGATAATCCTCTTGCAAGTTTTATCTGGGACACATTGTCTGAGTGTACAAGACATTGGGTATCTTGGCAGAAGTTGGCGAAGCTTATCAGTGAAGGATGAATAAATGTGTGTATTATGAGTGATATCATTGCATGCATGCATTCCAAACTGGCATGGGATCTATTGGAATGACACACTTTATCATAAAAAACCATGCATGCCAGTTTAGCGGGGCAAGGGGAGCTTTAGAATATCCATGCCTCTCCTATATGGAGTGAGATAGGTCCCATTGTTTCCTCCTTGAGACCTCACTCACACTGGATCATTGGGCTTGGAGATGTCTTATTCTGGAATGATAATTGGTGTTGAGAGCCTCTTGGGTTCCCTGGTTTCCCGACTACCAATATATCCTTTAGAGAGGAAAGCCTTCACTTCTCATTCATTTCGGCCGTGCTGGATAGAAAAGTTCAACATCATTGAGATGACCATGGATCCAGATAAACTTGTGTTTTCCCTATCTTCATCTGGTGCTTTCACAAAAAAGGACTACCAATGGGTATTCTTCATTCCAGTTGTCAGGGAGGAGTGGAATGAGGTTATGTGGGGTAAGAGAATCCCCACCTAATTTATTTTTCGTACCTTGTGGCTCTGAAATTGAGCAGTCCCCACAGATGAGAACATTAAACGCTGCGGGGTGAGCATCGAGTCTAGGTGCATTTTCTGTTGGGGGTATGAGGATGAAATATCGAGTCACATGTTCATTGAGGGAGACTTGGTGACAAAGGTGTGGTTGTTCTTTGGTGAATTCATAGAATTTTCAATTCCATATATGGACAAGCTGCCCTCCTTTGATCACTGGTTCCATGGCTCGGGGAAGGAGGGTCTTGAACATAGGGTGCACATGTTAGTCTTGCAGGCGGGCTGTTGGTGCTTGTGGTAGGTGCAGAACAAGCGGCGACACGAAGGGGTGGTTTCAACCAGTTGTGAAATTATCAATAGAAAAAGAACTCTACTACTAGATATGGTCAAGACTATCACTTCATAGTGGGAGGCCCCCACTTTGCAATGGATTATTCAGGCTATCCACAGTACCTTGTCGGGCATTAATACTTCGGTTGGTAACTGGGTCTATTAGCGCCCTCATATCCGGGGCTATAAATTGAACACAAATGGTTCATGTGCCAATGGTGTCATATGAGGGGGGTGGATTATGTGTGATAGCCATGGATCAGTCATCTTGGATTTTTCTATCTGATTGGGCCAGTACACGTCACTACTTGCGGAGGGATAGTCTATGCTGGTGGGTCTTACTACTTGAAGATAGAGGATGTGAAAACTCATGGAAGTTGAAAAAGATTCAAAGCTGGTTTACAATTCAATACAAGGGTTGGGTGTCACGCCATGGTCTATTGAATACATTATTCACAAATGTCGAGGATGATTGGGTACCATCACCAAAGTGTCTCATACATGGTGGGAGGGAAATGGGGCTACAGATTACATAGCCTCTCTTGATAATAAAGGCTTAGAGAACCTGGTTTTCCGTAATCATGAAACTTTGAAGTTGGCGGGGTGTAACATCATTAATGGGGACACTCTCTGTCTTCACCATTTTAGACCCCCGTAGTTGTGTTTTCTCTTTCTTTATTCTTAGGACCTGTCTATTTTTCTTTCTTACTCTTTTTGAATAAAAATTTACATATGACGTGACATGAATTTTATATCATTTACTGAAATATTGTTTATTAAAAAATAACGTTAATGTTATTTTTTGAAAATAAAAGAAATAATATAATATAATATGTGTATAACTAATGTAAAGTGGTCCCAAAATTACTTGTATTAAAATAAATGGAGAACATGGTCTTAATTTAATTATCCAATAAAATTTAGATAGGTTTAGATATTATTTTGGAACTTATATTTTGGTTTAATCCCTTAGTTAAAATTTTTAACCTTAACCGTGGTAGTGGATTTTTTAATATATGGATTATAATTTTACTTATAAAGATAAAATTGGATCATAAATGTAAACGGTATCTAAATTTAGACCATTTACATCATATTTTCCTCTTTATATATTTTTTTTTATTTTATAAATAATTTTGTAAAATATTATCTAACATAAAATACCATTAAAGTCATTTTTAACACTATTCATTCAGTTTGAATTTAAAGATAAAAACATAGTAATGGATTTAGAATATACACCATTAAAAAATTCCTAATATGTTGTATTTATATAATTTTTTTTGTAACATAACAATTCACCCAAATTGTATTACTTTTAATAAATTTAAAGTATATTTTTTATTTTTCTATTGATTGAATAAATATTATACCAGCGGTGTGTAAACATATAAGGTAATTATTCAAAAACTAAAAACTAAAAATAAATTTACATGAAAAAAAATTAATTTATATTTTAAAAAGACATTTATAACTTAAATTATTCTCTTCTTATCGTTATGTAAATTCTTTAGATATTTTAAATTCATTTGAGTGAATTTTTGTATTTATTCTTTTCTAAATGTAATATAAAGGTAATAATAAAATAAAAATGAAACAATGGACATATATTAAGTAATTGGATAAATATGGACTAATTACACTCATGTAATAGGATGAAGGAAAGTGTAAGAGAATGTTTAAAGACTTATTCCAAAGTTTTAACCCTATTTTTCCTATGATTCCATTAACAATGCGACAAATATTTATCAAGGTTTTTATTGATAATGAGAAAAAATCAAAGAGAATTATTTAAAAAATTATTTCCTCAAAATTATAAAATTGGAGGTTAGTTCTTAAAATCCAATTAACAGAAGTGGAATAATTTAGTTTACAATTAAACTCACAAAACCCAATGAAAATCACCTTTTAATTATTTTTCTTAAAGTATAAAAGTTATTGAATCCAAAATACAACATAAAATATATTAAAATTAACTTGATTGTATTATTAATTATATAAATGAACTAATTTTAATTTTAAAATCATTTAAAACAAAATCTAACCTTGTAAATGCTTTAAATGAAAAGAGAGTTTTCAATAAAAATCATTATTTTGCATTGTTCATAAAAAAAATTATATTTATAGAAAACTATCCAAAAAGAACCCTAGAATAATTATAAAATTATGATTTAAAAAATTAATTCCATTTTCGAAATATTTTTTTTAAAAGTGGCAGAAATTTATTATATTATTTACTCACAAGAAAAAAAAAAAATCTATTTTTGGGGGAAAAATGTATTTTTGAAGCACATAAAGACTTTAATAAGAATTGATTAATTATTTATCAATATATATATATATATATATATTTCTAATATATAATTTTGTTAATTTGGTTATTACTATTCACTCTTCCAATTAGAATTATAGGTTAAAACAATATACCATATTAAGGTTCATTTAGTCTTGGGGTTTCATGTATTGCAATCTATCAAAGAAGTTAAATTTATTTGATGAGAAATACACTAAAAACATATTGGGGTGTTACATATATTCATTTGGAGTCCTCAAAAATTGTAAGATCCTCTCCATTCACTCAATCCATTCCTGGGGATCTTGGGTTCCCTTTTCACCACATATGATTGGTGTATTTTGTTTTGTAAACTCCAAATCATGATTCACCATATGTTTCTAGTTTAAACCACCTAAATTCCACAGGTACTAAATAATAAGGATTAATATTTCCACTAAAGTAGGGTCTAATTGAGGGGTTTCCTAAAAAACTTTCCTCATAAGTTATTCCTTTTTATTCAGAGAGATTATATTAGGATACATTTTCTATTAAAAACATGAGATAACACCTTATTAGCTTATAAATACATCCCCTAATAAAATTATGAACTTCAAGAATCCATATTAAAGATCTTAAAAAAGGATTTAAAAAAATAGTGAAAAAATAGAGAAATGTGACCTAATTATCTAAATAAATCCAAATTAAATCTAGAAAAATTGATAAAAAATCCCAGACCACCCGTGGTAACTTGGGGATAGATATGAAAGTAAATTTTTTGGAACTCTTCCACACTTACCACTAGAGTTTTTACAATCCAATATTCTATCTTCCAACCAAACTAGAGGTAATAATTTTGTGATACCATTTTACAATGAACCAACCTGGGTTGAATTGACATGTCACCTAAGATAGCCCTATAAAAGGCCTAAAGTGTGTTCCTGATCACCATGTGCTAGAGAAAAGCACTTGTGGTATCAACATAAAAAACCATGGGAAAAATTTCAACCTTAGAAAACAAAAAATATCTCTTGTATAATAAGATATAGATAAAAAACTAGATCAAATCATTGAATAAGCGTAAAATAACCATGACATATAATAAAAAAATATAGAAGGATTATCTAGGAAACAAAATAAGTCCAAGACCATAACCAAGTCTCCAAATAACCATCCATCACCACCATCCCAAACAACTAAAAAGTGACATAAACTAAAAGTTTTCATCACGATATATGAATTCATTAATTTTACCTATAACATATAAAACAAAGTCTAGATATAGTTAATGACATATAAATGGTGTGAGGAAAACTCCTTGTAGGATAGCTCCATGAATCTATGAAATGTTTTCCACCATGAAACTACTAGTTCTACCTTTAGAAAAAAATCAAGTTCCATAAATCATTTCATTTGAAATATTTCCTCATGAAACATCCTTTTGAAACCATTTTCCTTGACCAAAAATACACATTTACATAAAAAATCACTCATTGATAAAAAATAATTCATTTTTACAATCCAAACCAAAAGGAAATACTAGAACAACAAAGTATTCCATGGGAAAGAACCATTATAATTTTATACATAACATTCCGATGGAGGAAATTTAGTTTCCTTTAAAAATGGTGCCTAATGATGAAGAGGATGAGATCCCCATGAACCTAGTTTAATAATAAAATAGTCATGAATGAGGGAATCACCGTTATCTACTATTTGATGATGGAAGAGAATGAAAATCCATAAGTCTTCCTATAAATTAAGAGATCATAATCCCTAATAAGTGGAGGAGGATGAACAGAAAAAAAGAGTTGAAAATTTCATTTAAGATGCATTAGATATCCCTTATTAATGATCACATACCCCATCATTAATAGGTGTTACCTAACTTATGAGATCAGTAGTATAATTGATCATTTCAAATTCTAAAACAAAAATCCCTACTAGAGCAACCCAAAATTCTCATATATAGATATCACATATTTTAGATGAATATTCATTAAATTTCACAAATACATTCCCGAGGCTTGTATTTATTCATTTCTTTTGTAATCTTGGAAACATAAACAAGTAGTTCATAAGTGAGATATGCCATCTCCCACTAAGGTCACAATAACTAGCACCCTTATTAGACATATCATACATAATACCTTTCATCATAATCTAGGGGAATGAAACATAATAAATGGTGAGATCACATTCAAAGTATGGTTCAAAAAGGGAGATATCAATGCTCATATAAGAATAAATTGAGCATAAGGGTATGAGAACATGATCTTAATATTTGAAAACCATACCCTACATATCATAGACCATAAAGTGGAGTGATGACATAAATATTGTTATTTAATAAGGTGTGAATGAAAAATGAATCAAAGAAGATGAACCTTGAGAACATAAAATTGGTATAATACACATTTTTATGGAAAAAACATAATTTTATAACATTGTGAACTTGTAAAAATAGAAATAAGTTCACTCATTAAGTTAAGGACATGAAATCAGGCCCTTGTATAAACTTAAGGACATGAAACAAGGTCAAAACATAACCTTATGGACATGAAATTCATGTCTATGCATAAAACTACGAACATGTAATGAGGTTCATTTATAACATTGTGAACATGTAATCAGGTTCAAGCATAACATTAAAAACATATAATCAGGTTCACACGTAACATATTCACTCATGATTTATCCATATTTACACAATGAATTAGAGAGAGATATCGGTCCCAACCATCACATAGTAAAATACATACATAACTATTCCACATGATAATAAAACGTTCATCATATCACAACCCATTAAAATAAACCATTATTCATAAACCTTTAAATATAACATGACATGTGAATAAGAAACAGTTTTCAAAATCATTTCATAATTTCATCAAATCATAAAACAATGAAAAAGATGTAGGTTTTATCAGAATTTTATCATGGTATACCCCATGGAAGAGAAATGTTTAAAAAAATATTATCATCATAAACATAAATAATTCAATGAAAGAGTAATAATGGTATCCTGGGATCATATACCTAGTAAATCCTAAGTAAAATAACAGGATGTTATCTTAGATGAAAAAATATTTTAAAAGATAAACATGAATATTTATTGAGAAAAATAGACTTTACACTTTGAAAAACAATTTTTAAAATATTTTTTTTAAATAATATTGTAAAATTATATAGTATTCTTTAAAAATCATTTAAAACATTTCTTGGTGAAAATATCCTTTCCATTTGGAAAATTACTTTTTCAAACTGAAAATTTATAATAAATTTTGGGAATCATTTTATTTTAAAAAAACATTTGTATATTTTGTAGGAATATTTTAAAAACATTGAGTTGGTTTATATGGTGGAAAATACCATTCATATTGTAAAAATTAATACATAGATTCCTTTTACATTTTTTTAAAGCTAAATTTGAATTGAATGAAAAATAACATGAATATTCCTTTCAAAATTGTTTTTAAAAAGTAAAACATGGGTAAAAATTTCATTAATAAATATCTTATATAATTTTAAAAACATTTTTGAAAACATTTTTTAAAAACATGGATTCGGAAGAAAAATGGGTTTTTGACTGAAGATAAAAATAAAGGAGATTTTTCTTAAAAACGTTTTTTGAAAAATTGAGTATATAAAGATATGAAAATGAAGGTAAACCATGTATTATCATGACATAACCATAGTATAATGCAATTCATGAGTTTATTGAAATATGTATCATAATATTTCATCAACGGAAGATTAAACCTTAGAAATCCCAATATACAATGAGATTGTATCATAAAAACATTACTACTTTGGTAACATTGAATCGTAATCCCCATGAAAAAATATAATTAATTGATACATAATATATCAATAATAAAAGGATATTCATGATATAATTTATCATATGTGCATTATTTACACCTCATAAAAGAAGATAAGTTCATAACACAACATATGTTTCACTGAAAGAAAATTGATCGAAAAATACATTAATGCTTTGGTAAAATTTGAACTGTAATCCCCATGAAAAAGAGATCAAAAAGTACATATGTAAATACAAACAATTTTTAGGATAATAATTATAAATTACATTCATTGGCAGTATATACACCACATAAAATAAACACACGGTGATTAAGACATGTGTCTAATTATAAATAAAAGTGAGAGAGAAATCCCTCACCTTATGTATTGAATTCCTTCATACACCATAGAACATTATGTACAATAAATATAAGATTTTTAAAAATATATTACAGAAAAATAATTATATATATAACACCAATATGATTTACTTTTGAACATTAATTACCTATTTTTTAACAATTTCATGTCAACATTTTGTTCAAGGTAATAACGGCTTCTTTTTTCGTGTTGGTTTCATTTTCGTATTTTTGGTCCTCTTATATTGATCATGGTTGCATAATATATAGAATTTTAAACATGATATTAATATCATATATATTCTGTATATATTTATTTATAGTAGAACCTAAAAGTTTGTGATAGAAAATGAAATACATTGTTCATGGAGACGGTAGGTCGTACATACCTATGAAAGTTGTTTCCATTTTATCAATGGAGGAAATGAAAAAAAGTAAATATTATATTAACTTTATAACATAACTTTTATTTAATATATATCACATGTTTTTATATAAACCTGTTTTTATTACATTCCATGTAAAGAGTATTTAAAAAACGAATCAAAAGCTTTGTGAGGCTGTAATTCATTGTACACATGAGATATGTTATTGTACCCACCATGAAATAGAAAGTAAGAAAGTATATGTGATATAACTATAATATAAGTATAATTTTACCACAAATATCCTGTTTATTTATTTAATATGTCCTTATTAACATTAAATTAAAGAAAAAATGAAAAAAAGATCACATCGGTTCGTGAGGCTGTAGTCCGCTGTACACAAGGGAGAAATTATTGTTTTACAACCGGTGGGGAGGTAAGAAGGTGTGTAACATCCCAAGTAAGTAATTAATAATAGATATTTTTATCTATGTCTATTAATGAATTAGATAGTGTTTTAGATGCTTAAAATGGGAATAAATCCAATCTTAAGCATGGAATACACTAATACTTTTAAAAGATTGTTTTACTGCCTTTTGATGGAAAACCATTTTTAAATGTATCTTTTGAAAATTTTATAATCTATATTTGTCAAAATAAACTTATTCTTTATGATTGGGACATCAAAATTTACTTTGTGTGAATTTTTGGTATTTTTCTGATAAAGTTCATTTTTTAATGAATTGTGAAAAATGATGTATTTTAATTCAAAACCTCTTTTTAATATAATTTATTTATATGATTAGATTATATTTTGTATTGGTTTTAAAGTGAAATTAGAATATATTTTTACCATTTAATCCAATTGTGGTCGTTGGAATTAATTTCACCTTGAAATTGGACTTAAACTAGTGTCAATCTTTTGATACTTATTGTTTCATAAAAACATGCTATTTGTCCTGACAGCGGGAATTAATTATTAAATTAATTAATTTAACTTATAGGATTTGAATTTTTTAAAATATACATCACTGTTGAATTTGGAATATCAAATATATCTTTGGGTGAAGTTTTGGTATTTTTCTGAAAAACATTAATTTTTGATGAATAGTGAAACCACTAAGTGGTAGTTAAAGAAACTGATTTTTCGTTTAAATGAATATTTTCCACTTCTGTGATTTTATTTTCAAAAATAAGACATACATGGATGTCATTAATAAGTAAAATGTGGTTCAATGAGATCAAAATAATTTTTTGGTGAATAGTAACTTTTAAGTTCTTAATCGCGATTAGAGGTAATTAGTGTAGTTTAAGGTAAAAATAATGTTTTAATAATATGAGATGAGATTGAAACATGTCCTACCCTTATTTGATGTGTCATGGCCGACCAAGACAATCCATTGGTCACCTTTGGGACCCCATGGAGCCACTTTGGAAGGAAAATGACATTAATATCATTTAATTTAATGTTAAAGTAAAAATGTCACAAACATGAGTTATTTTACTAAAGTTTTTTTTACATGGGGTTATACAAGTCCGATTTTTGACTATAAATAGTAATTGGAAAGATAAATAGATTTCCCACATCATAGTATTTTTTTTATAATTTTTAGACATTAAATAAATTAAATTATTTATGACACCATGATGATGCAGCAATGACCTCATTATTTAATGATTTAAACAAAATAAAAAGATAATGTCAAATCTAAGACCTAAACTTGTAAAAAACCTATTGGATGGGTGGATTTAGAACTATTATCACCTTATCCTAGAAATACATCAATTTGGTACCTTTAAAATCTGAAACTCATTTGAAAATAAAGTAACATTTTGTAACTTTCCAAGAGTGCCCCTCCTCTCCACTTATAAAAGGCCCCCACCTCTACCTACTTACCCACAATTCCAAAGCCTTTGTCTAAGCCAACCCCTTCCCATTTTGTCTCTACAAATACATATCTAACTCTTAGAAGCCTCACTTTGTGCAGAGGGCTTCCCAAGGAAGCCTTTGAGCTCAAACCAAAGGGAGTTACCCGATTTTAAGGTAATGTCTTCACTTGAGTCCTTTTGTTTTATTTTGCTTCTCCAACCCCATATAATCTTTTTATTCATTTCTTTTGTAACAAATACAGTATCTGAAATATACTATGATGTTTTTATAAGAAGTATTAGATCTACACTTACACACACCTACATCTAATGGTTCAATAACATAATGTTTCTATGGATGGCCAATTTCTGCATCACGAAACGATGATTGTTAAACATTCTTATAACACCTTAAAATGTGGCCATTAAGATGTACCTATATTTATATATTATATAAAATATGTTTATGTTTTACTTAAGCTTCTGTATTTTTCATTTATGGAATACCTTTATGGTCTCCATTATGGGTAAACACGATATCTTCATTTTAGGAAGTGCGGACTACCGCTCCCTCAAAGTGATTTGATTCGTTAATACCATATGTGGTACATATAAAGGATGGATTTAATTATATTATATATTATATTATACTAGAATTATAATATACCTTTATATCATTATTATTCCATTCCATAAAATACAAAATAGAAATGAAAGTAGCGTTCATGCATATGTACGGCTTACCGTCTCCATGAACGGTGCATTTCATTTATTACCTCTAAAAGTTATGTTATAATATAAATGCATGTATATATTAGATATATATGATATATATGATATATATGATATCAAAATCATTAGTATAACTCTGGATATAATGGATACATGAACAACTTGTAATTATAAAGAGTTTATTTTTGACTCAAGTACCAATGATCGTTAAAACGACCGTTAATAACGTAAATAATTACATAGCATTCATGACATGGTAATAAGTGATATAAAAAGAATAATGGACATGGAAAAGGTTCTTTAGAAAGTAGAAATTAGCTCAAGTTTACTATTCAGGAGGTTAAAGAACGATCGAGTCAAGTCGGACCCGAGGTATGGGACTTCGTCTCAATATACTTTCATTGAGGCATATTATGTTTTATACACAACTTTCTTTTATTCGGTGTATAAACCCCATTGACTTTTAAATTTATCCAAAAGGAATCTTTTTTATATGAAGCATTTTACTAAACAACAAAAGGGAATGTTTTTGTCGTACATATGCGGCGACAACGACTTCTCCGCCGCCATGACCATTATTTGTGTTTCAGCTTCCTCTACAAGCCATACCTTATTTTTAAAAGAAAAATAAATACCATGTTTTACTTTTCTTTTATTTTGGTATTGAAAATGGTTTTCATAATGTTTTTATATCAATGTATTGTATTAATATCTTTTGATTGAAAGGTGGAAATGTTATGTTTTGTTTATGCATGTTTTATGTGATACGATTATGTTGTGTTTCTTGGGAATTGCTATGAAGATGGGTTGTTCCGTGATAAACTAAGGGTGGGTGAGCCCGTTATAGCTCTCCAATGTATTGGGTAATGCGAAGGAGTGAAACGTTAAGGTTTCTCTGAAGAGATTTAGGGAATATACTGTGATGGGTATTCCAAACGTAAAAAAGAGGGTTACTCCCTATGTAAAAATGTTATGAAGGACTCAAGTTACCTTTATGTCTTATGATTTCTATGATTTATTCATGATTTGATAAGTAATGTTAAAGTGATTATGTTTTACGAGTAAATTATGATTTCATTGATTATTTTGTATATAGGTACTACTGTTTCCTTTCCATATTTTTATATCCCGTACTGAGCTTTTTATGCTCATCCCAAGTTTTTGAAATGTTTTTCATAGGTCAAGGGAAAGGTACATGATATGATGATAGTTTCAAGGAAGTGACTATAATGAATCCATGTTTTATTTTAAATATGTTTCCTTTGATGGGAAAAATGAATACTATCTTTTATGTATCCTCTTTGTTTAAATGTGGAATGTAATGCATGTTTTATGATCTAATTATCTAAAACTCTAAACCTGAAAATATCCTCAATGTCTAATCTTGTAATAACTCAAGATTAAGTAATGTTTAAGGCTGGGGCCTTATAGTTGGTATCAAAGGTCAGTTTAGATAACTTTAGGAGTTAGAATTCTATTAAATTATTATCCAAAAATATTTTTTTGAAATGATATAGCATTTGAAGATTACCATGTTGCTTCATCTAAGACATGTTTGTTCAGAATGGTTTTCTGCAGAGGAAACATGGAAGCAGTGCTAGGAAGGCATACAGAAGGAAATAACCTTCCGAATCAGCATCTCGAGACGGTCGGAATTGGAACTGAACAGTTTGTTTCAGTAATGGAGCAGTTGACTCAAGCGATAAATGGTGGTGGTATCCATGCACGAGATCGGCCAGATCAACCACAGAGGAACATGTCAGTGGTGGAACATTTCATGAGGCAACATCCCCCATCATTCAGAGGATCATCTGACCCTGTGCTAGCTGAAGGGTGGATTAAAGCACTGGAGAAGATTTTCGATGTCATGGGGTGTTTAGAAAATCAAAAGTTTAGTCTTTCTATTTACCATTTGGAGGGTGAAGCAGATCAGTGGTGGTAGATGGTTAAAAATATCAGGGGAACTGATGAGATTGATGCTCTCGACTATGATGATTTTAAAGGTATGTTTATTGAGAAGTATTTTCCTAAGGATGTTTGACTTAGGATGGAAAAACAATTCTTGGAATTGAGGCAAGAGGAAGACTCAGTGGCTGCCTATAAAGAAAGGTTCACTCGATTGGCAAGGTATGCTCCAAATTTTATCTGAGACATTGATAGTAAAATCAATCATTTTTACTCAGGATTAAAGCCAAAATATCGAAGGGCATTAGCTTCTAGTGAGTTAAAAAGTTATGAAAAGCTTGTTCTATGTGCTGAGAAGGTGGAAATGGAGTTTGTCGATGATCAAGTGTTCTATAACAACCAGCAGAAGAAGAGACCGAGGTGTCAGGAGAAAGGAAAGAATTTTTCAAAAAGGTCTGATGGTAAGAAAACTAAATTTCCAGTTTGTGATAAATGTGGTAAAAGGCATGCTGGGGAATGCCTTTTGAATTCTGGAAATTGCTACCGATGTGGTAAGATGGGACATAAGGCTCGTGATTGCACTAAAAAAGATCAAGGTGAAGGTAAGACCAAATATGATTTACAGTTAGTGAAATGTTTTAAGTGCAATGAGATGGGTCACTATGAAAAAGAGTGTACGACAAAGAGCTCAAGTGATGGGAAGCAGTTAGACTACAAGCAAAAAGGGGTGGTGAAATCCTTTGCAACTACTTCAGCAGATGTCGGGCCATCAAATGAAGTTGTATCAGGTAATTTGTTTGTTTTTTCATATTATGCCAGTGTGTTGTTTGATTCGGGGTCTACACATTCTTTCATCTCTGAAAACTTTTCTAGTAAAATGGGAATACCATCTCAAGAAATGACTCCTGAACTTTTGGTAAAAACAGCTGGGGGAAATGTTGAGGCAAAAAGAATTTATAAGAATCTTTCTATCCTTATCTGTGGAAAGAACCTACTTGCGAACCTTATTGTTTTACCTCTAGTAGATTTTGATGTTATCCTGGGTATGGATTGGATCTCTATTTATCATGCTAGGATTGACTGTAGAGCTAAAGAAGTTTCTTTTCAGAAAGACTTTCAGTTTTTGGACAAGAATGAACCCTTACTATTGATGACTTATCAAGAGGCTGAGAAACTTGTAAAAGATAGAAATGAATATTACCTTGCACACATCATTGAAAACAATGGAACTATTTAGATTAATGATGTGCCAGTGGTAAATGAGTATCCTGATGTTTTTCCAGATGAGTTGCCTGAAATAATACCAGATCAGGAGGTTGAGTTTACTGTTGAATTAATTCCTAATGCTAAGCCAATTTCAAAACCCCCTTATCGAATGACTCAAATTGAACTTTTAGAGTTGAAGGATAAATTTCAAGATTTATTAAAGAAAGGTTTCATTCGACCTAGCACATCACCATGGGGTGATCTTTTTTTATTTGTTAAAAAGAAAGATGGATCAATGAGACTCTGCATTGATTATAGAGCCTTTAATAACATCACTGTTAAGAACAAATATCCTTTGCCTAATATCGATGATTTGTTTGATCAACTCCAGGGAGCTCAGTATTTTTCAAAGATTGACCTCAGATTGGGGTACCATCAGCTGAAGGTAAAGGAAGTAGATATTCCGAAGACTGCGTTTCGTACAAGATATGGCCATTATGAATTTGTAGTAATGCCTTTTGGGCTTACCAATGCACCTGCTGTATTCATGGACTTAATGAATAGAATTTTCCATGAGTTCTTGGATAAGTTTGTGGTGGTTTTCATTGATGATATTGTGGTGTTTTCTAAAAGTAAAGAGGAGCATGAAAGACATTTAAGGGTTATTTTGCAAACCTTAAAAGAAAAGAAATTGTATGGGAAATTCAGCAAGTGTGAGTTTTGGTTACAACAAATTTCTTTTCTTGGACACATTGTTTCTAAAGATGGGATAACTGTTGATCCTGCAAAAACAAAGGTTGTTGAAGAATGGCCAAGACCCAAAAATGTAATAGAGATTCGTAGTTTCCTTGGTTTGGCAGGCTATTACCGAAGGTTTGTTATAAATTTTTCATGGTTATCTAGTCCAATGACTAAGAAAACTCGGAAGGGTGTTAAGTTTATCTGGACAAAAGAATGTGATGATTGTTTTCAGGAATTGAAAAGAAGATTGGTGAATGCTCCAGTTTTGGCACTACCTTCCAGGAATGGAGAGTTTGTTATCTACAATGATGCTTCATTGAAAGGACTTGGTTGTGTCCTAATGCAGAATGATCAGGTAATTGCTTATGCTTCACGACAGTTGAAAACTCATTAGGTAAATTACCCTACACATGATTTGGAATTAGCTGCTATAGTTTTCTCTCTAAAAATTTGGAGGCATCATTTGTATGGAGTAAAGTGTGAAATATATACCGATCACAAAAGTTTAAAGTATATATTCACTCAGAAAGAATTGAACATGAGACAGAAGAGATGGCTAGAATTAATCAAGGATTATTATTGTACAATTCATAACCATCCGGGAAAAGCAAATAAAGTGGCTGATGATTTGAGTTGAAAAAGTAATGCTTCATTAACAATGTTGTGTTTGGAACGTGATCCTTTGGTTAAGGATTTGATGAAATTTGGCATAGAAGTTTTTGGTGCAGGATGTTCTTCTGTTTTGTTTCAGGTATCAGTGAAATCTTCTCTATCAGACAGAATCAAGCAAGCACAGAAGCAAGACAGTGAGTTGCAGAAAAAGGTAGAGCTGGTTCAGAAGGGTAAGTTTCATGAATTAAACATTGATAATGATTGTGTTTTGAGATTTGGGAAGAGATTGTGTGTGCCGTGTGATTCACAGTTGAAGAGAGAGTTGTTATGTGAAGCTCATAGTTCTCCGTTTTCCATTCATCCTGGAAGTACTAAGATGTATAGAGATCTGCGTGAGTATTACTGGTGGGATGGAATGAGAAGGGATATTGCTGATTTTACTGTGAAGTGTTTGACTTGTCAACAAGTTAAAGTAGTGCGGCAGTTACCGAAAGGGATGCTTCAACCTTTACTAGTTACAGAGTGGAAATGGGAGAATATATCTGTGGACTTCGTTGTGGGATTTCCGAAGACACCTCGAGGTAATAATGCAATCTGGGTTATTGTTGATCTCTAGACTAAATATACTCATTTCCTTTCTATACGTGATACATTTTACATAGATCAACTTTCCCAATTGTACCTTAAAGAGATAGTCAGGTTGCATGGAGTTCCTCTCTCCATTGTATCTGATCGTGATCACAGGTTTACTTCTGACTTTTGGAAAGGCCTTCAGAAGTCATTGGGTACTGAATTAAATTTTATTATAGCTTTTCATCCTCAATGAGATGGGAAATCAAAATGAACAATTTAGACATTGGAAGATATGCTACGTGCTTGTTCGATGGATTATCAGGGAATTTGGGGCCAACACCTTTCTTTGGTTGAGTTTTCATATAATAATAGTTTTCATTCCAGTATAAAGATGGCACCATTTGGGGCGTTATATGGGAAGCGATGTCGATCTCCAGCTTTTTGGGATGAAGTGGGTGAAAGGAAGCTGATGGGACCAGAATTGGTAGAAGAGATGGCAGAAATAGGTCAGCTGATACAGAAACACATGAGAATATCTCAGAGCTAGCAGAAGAGTTATGCAGACAATAGGAGGAAGGATCTCTCTTTTGAGGTAGGTGATCATGTTTTCCTCAAAGTATCACCATGGAAAAGTGTGATGCGATTTGGTAAGAAAAGAAAGATGAGTCCAAGGTTCATTGGACCATAAGAAATTCTGGAGAGAGTTGGATCAGTTGCATACCGAGTGGCTTTTTCTCTGAGTTTATCTCAGGTACACAATGTTTTCATGTTTCGATGCTGAGAAAGTACATGCCAGATCTATCTCATGTTTTGAGTCCAGAGGTAGTTCAGCTAGAAGAGAACCTATCTTATGAGGAACAACCGGTACAGATTCTTGACCACAGGGAGCAAGTGTTACAGAATAAGTTAATTCACCAGGTGAAGGTTTTGTGGAAAAACCATATGGTTGAATAGGCAACATGGGAATATGAAAATGCAATGAGGGCCAAATACCCCAACTTATTCGATAAGTAAATAAATTGCGAGGACATAATTTTCTAAAGGGGAGAAGGATGTAACATAAAAAGTAAGTAATGAATAATAGATATTTTTATCTATGTCTACTAATAAATTAGATAGTGTTTTAGAGGCTTAAAATGGGAATATATCCAATCTTAAGCATGGAATACACTAATATTTTTAAAAGATTGTTTTACTGCCTTTTAATGGCAAACCATTTTTAAATCTATCTTTTGACAATTTTATAATCTATGTTTGTCAAAATAAACTTATTCTTCATTATTGGGACATCAAAATTTACTTTGTGTGAATTTTTGGTTTTTTTCCGATAAAGTTCATTTTTTTAATGAATAGTGAAAAATGCTCTATTTTAATTCAAAACCTCTTTTTAATACAATTTATTTATATGACTAGATTATATTTTGAACTGGTTTTAAAGTGAAATTAGAATATATTTTTACCATTTAACCCAATAGTGGTCGTTGGAATTAATTTCACCTTGAAATTGGACTTAAACTAGTGTCAATCTTTTGATACTTATTGTTTCATAAAAACACGCTATTTGTCCTGACAGCGGGAATTAATTCCTAAATTAATTAATGTAAATTATAGGATTTGAATTTTTTAAAATATACATCATTTTTCAATTTGGAATATCAAATATAGCTTAGGGTGAAGTTTTGGTATTTTTCTGAAAAACATCAATTTTTAATGAATATTGAAACCGCTAAGTGGTAGTTAAAGAAACTGATTTTTCGTTTAAATAAAACTTTTCTACTTCTGTGATTTGATTTTCAAAAATCCAACATACATGGTTTTCATTAAGAATTAAAATGTGGTTCAATGAGATTAAAATAATTTTTTGGTGAATAGTAACGTTTAAGTTCTTAATAGCGACTAGAGGTAATTAGTGTAGTTTAAGGTAAAAATAATGTTTTAATAATATGAGATGAGCTTGAAACATGTCCTACCCTTAATTGATGTGTCATGCCCGACCAATACAATCCATGGGTCAACTTTGGGACCCCATGGAGCCACTTTGGAAGGAAAATGACATTAATATCTTTTAATTTAATGTTAAAGTAAAAATATCACAAACATGAGTTATTTTACTAAAACAATTTTTACATGGGGTTATACAAGTCATAATTTTGACTATAAATAGTCATTGTAAAGATAAAACTATTTCCTACATCATATTAGTTTTATTTATAGTTTTTAGATATTAAATAAATTAGATTATTTATGACACCATGATGATGCAGCGATGACCTCATTATTTAACGATTTAAACAAAATGAAAAGATAATGTAAAATCTAAGACCTAAAATTGTCAAAAAACTATTGGATGGGTGGATTTAGAACCATTATCACCTTATACTAGAAATACATCAATGTGGGACCTTTAAAATCCGAAACTAATTTGAAAATAAAGTAACATTTTGTAACTTTCCAAGAGTGCCCCTCCTCTCCTCTTATAAAAGGCCCCCACCTCTACCTCCTTACCCACACTTCCAAAGCCTTTGGCTTGGAAAAAACAGGCCCATTTTGTATCTCCAAATCCATATATAACTCTTATAAGCCTAAATTTGGGCAGAGGTTTTCCCAAGGAAGCCTTTGAGCTCAAACCAAAGGGAGTTACCCGATTTTAAGGTAATGTCTTCACTTGAGTCCTTTTGTTTTATTTTGCTTCTCCATCCCCCTAAACTCTTTTTATTCATTTATTTTGTAACAACTCCAGTATCTTCAATATAATAGGATGTTGTTATAATAAGGATTCGAGCTACACTTACACACACCTACATCTAATGGTTAAAGAACATACTGTTTTTGTGGATGGAGAATTTCTGCCTCACGAAACGATGATTGTTCAATATTCTTATAACACCGTTAAAGGTGGCCATTAATATGTCACTATATTTATATATGATATATAATATGTTTATGTTTTACTTATGCTTCTGTATTTTTCATTTATGGCATACCTTTATGGTTTCCATTATGGGTAAACACGATATCTTCATTTTAGGAAGTGCGGTCTACCGCCCCCTCAAAGTGATTTGATTCGTTAATACCATATGTGGTATGTATAAAGGATGGATTTAATTATATTATATATAATATTATACTGGAATTTTAATATACCTTTGTATCATTATGATTCCATTCCATAAAATACAAAATAGAAATGAAAGTAGCGTTCATGCGTACGTACGGCATACCGTCTCCATGAACTGTGCATTTCATTTCTTACCTCTAAACATTATGTAATATTATAAATGCATGTATATACTGGATATATATGATATATATGATATCTACATCATGAGTATAACTCTGGATATAATGGATACATGAACAACTTGTAATTATAAAGAGTTTATTTTTGACTCATGTACCACTGATCGTTAAAATGACCGTTAATAACTTAAATAATTACATAGTGTTCATGACATGGTAATAAGTTATATAAAAGGAATAATGAACTTGAAAAAGGTTATTAATAAAGTAGAAATTAACTCAAGTTTATTATTTAGGAGGTTAAATAACGATCGAGTCAAGTCGGACCCGAGGTATGGGACTTTGTCTCAATCTCCTTTCATTGAGGCATATTATGTTTTATACAAAACATTCTTTTATACAGTGTATAAACCACTTTGACTTTTACATATATCCAAAAAGAATCTTTTTTATATGAAGCATTTTACTAAATGACAAAAGGGAATGTTTTTTTCGTACGTATGCGGCGACAACGACTTCTCTGCCGCCGTGACCATTATTTGAGTTTCGGCTTCCTCTACAAGCCATACCTTATTTTTAAAAGAAAAATAAATACCATGTTTTACTTTCCTTTTATTTTGGTTTTGAAAATGGTTTTCATAATCTTTTTATATCAATGTGTTGTATTGATATCTTGTGATTGAAATGTGTAAATTTTTTGTTTCCTTTATCTATGTTTTATGTGATACGATTATGTTGTGGTTCTTGGGAATTGTTATGAAGACAGGTGGTTCCGTGATAAACTAAGGGCAGGTGAGCCCGTTATAGCTCTCCAATGCATTGGGTAACACAAAGGAGTGAAACACTAAGGTTTCTCCGAAGAGAGTTAGGGAATATACTGTGATGGGTATTCCAAACGTAACCAAGAGGGTTACTCCCTACGTAAGAATGTTATGAATGCCTCAAGTTACCTTTATGTATTATGATTTCTATGATTTATTCATTATTTTATGAGGAATGTTAAAGTGCTTATGTTTTATGAGTAAAGTATGATTTCATTGATTATTATTTATACATGTACTCTTGTTTCATTTCCAAATTTTTATATCCCATACTGAGCTTTTTATGCTCATCCCATGTTTTTGAAATGTTTTTCACAGGTCAAGGGAAAGGTACATGATATGATGATAGTGTCAGGGAAGTGTCAAGAATGAATCCATGTTTTATTTTAAATATGTTTCCTTTGATGGTAAAAATGAATACTATCTTTTATGTATCAACTTTGTTTAAATGTGGAATGTAATGCGTGTTTTATGATCTAATTCTCTAAAACTCTAAACCTAAAAAGATCCTCAATGTGTAATCTTGTAATAACTCAAGATTAAGTAATGTTTAAGGCTGGGTCCTTATAAGGTGTATGTAGAATTATAATTACAGATGTATAAAAATATCATAAGTATCTTATATATACATTAAATCCATCATTAAATCTATCTATGAGAGGTGGTGATGGAAAATGAAAAAAATCTGTTCTCGAGGCGGTAGTCCGCCGTACACAGGAATAATGATTTTATACCCCATTTGATGGAATAAGAGAAATATTTGGGTTCTGAAAATAAAATAATAACATATAATTATATATAATATATTTTGGTTATTAAAAAAACATTGATTAATAATAATTGAAGGGGTTTAGGAAGAAATAAAATAAGATTATTGGTTAGGGACATTACCACTTCTTTGAAAAACTTCTTTTGGTTTCCACCAAAAGGATAACATGGTTGAATTTATGATCAAAATAAGGATTATAGTATCATAATAGGGGATTAAGGATGGTATTTGTGTTTTTATTGGCCTAATTAAAGGGCTTTGGAAGTGTGAAGTGGAGAGGAGATGGGTTGCCTTTTATAAGTGAGGCGAGTGACACACTTGTAATTTTTTAAAACAAAAGGTTTAATCATATTTTTAACATGAAAAATTGATCTAAAAAGAGAAATTATTGAACAATAAAGGTTATAAGGTAGAAATATTTCCATAAAATGGGTGTTTAACAAGTTTCTTGTTCATTTTATGCTTTATCATTTTAGTTCAACCCTCGGTAAACCCATTTTAACCTTAATCATTGTAATCATTTTTTACATTCTTACTATAAATTTTTTTAGAAAATTAATTTTGACATATCAGATAATATAAATTATAAAAATTAAAAATATGTAATCCGTTTGTTCAAATTCCATTAATAGAAGTGGAAAATTTTAATTTAAAATTAATCCCACAGATGAGATGAAAAAGTAGTTATCCAAAGAGAAAAGTTTTAATATCAAAATTAAATATGAAATTGATTAAAGTGACCTAAAATTGATTTATAGATATATAATCAGACTAATTTTATAATTAAAATCATCTTAAAATAATTTTGTTGTTGTTAAATTCTTTACAAGAATTTATAATTCTTAATAAATACTAGTAATTTTCACTATTAATTGAAAAATCGATCTTTCTAGAAAACTTTCTATAAATAAATACAAGATAATTCTTAAAAGATTTATGTATTTAATTTTTTCAAATAAATTTTCTAAATATTTCATTTTTATAAAAAATAAGTGCACAAAATGTGACAAAATAGTTGTTTATAAAAATATAGTTTATAAACATTAAATTGTAGTTGTTATTATCTATTATCTAAAAAAAATTAAGATGACTGTTAAAATTAATAGTGAATATATAATATATGAATTTTATTAAAATAAATCACTGAAATTGATTTTTTCAATTTATTTATATAAAATACATATGTTCACCAAACTAGGGGTTTTCAAAAATAAATTTCTTTTATTTTTAAATAGTCCTTATTTTAATTAATATTTATTTAGTCACCAAAAAATTCCTTATATATACATGTTTAAACAATATATTTTCATAATTTATTTAATCCTATTCGTAACTTCTATTGCAATGGCTAGGTACTAACAATCATATTAAATAATAATAGTTTAATATTATTTCATGTTTCATTTAAACCCAGGGTTGTGTGTAACATAGGATACACTCTATGATGTATGTAAAAAAAGATAAATTTAATGTTAAGTGTAGTTAAAAATATAAAAAATATTAAATTTCTTTTTTAAGAAATCAAAAAATCTCTAGGTGTTATATTCTACGCCCTTGCATCCTCACAATTTGAACTTGTTCTCTGTAAAAATGGGGTTACCATTTGAAAATACCTTTGTGGGAATCCATCATTATAAAAAGGGTTGATAAAACTCTCTATTGAAAAGTGATAAAGGATTTTTATATGTTCATATGTAATAACACATAATGGGTTTCCAAATAAGAGAACATTGGTTGGAATTGAATATTTAGACATGGAAGAAAAGCATAATGTCCAAATAACGATGAAGAGTGAAAAAGACAATTGATCACAAGAAAGTGAATGATACTGTGAAAATTAATAGCCAAAAAACCATAAACTAATGAGGTGTAAAAAAGGTAATTGATATCAATAGAAATGATATTAATAGGATAAAATTTTATTTCAATATCCTTTTCATAAAGATGAATAATTTTCACAGAGAGATATAATTACTTGATTTTATTCCATTTCATCAATACAATATCATCCTTTTTTATGACTTGATCTATTTACACTTCCTGTGTTACTCTAAGTGATAAATTTTTCATGTGTAATGAAATAATGGATAATAAGATACATAATATAATGAAAATTTATTCCTTCTTCCTATAGTTATTATAAAAAAATGTTTAGCATAGGTTATGCATAAATTAACATTTGGTGAAAGGATATATTAATCTCTATAACCTTATTCAAAGTTCAACTTAAACCATTAAATAAATGGTTACCCTTTTTAACCCTTAAAAAATACGTCTATCCAAGATTTAAATCCAATAATTTAGAAATAAGGTCACTAAATTTCCAAAATCAACATATTATTAATTCTTTAAAAAAGTAAAGTAGCTATTAATTTCACATACCAAATTAGTGAATACATCGATTATATATTTTTCTCGAAAAATGGTAATCACTAGAATTACTATAAAACCATAATGAAAACAAACATACTTCCTTATTACTTGAATAAACTATTTATTATTTAATATATTCCCTAAATACAATAATGTTGTAGACTCCAAAAATGATAACATAAACCGATTTGTCAACAAATCATTAATTAGTTCCAAGGTCATCAATACTATCCAATTTAATTTACTCATATCCATCACCTCTTTATCCTAACATATTTTTCTTAATACTAGGAAGATATTAAGCGTTAACTTCCATTAATCATGTGTTTTCCTTAAAATATCACCTTTAAATTAAATCACTTTTTTAGGGCATCAAAATCATTAAATATCTTCTTGAAAATCATTAATGAAAACTTATATTGAAAATTCGTTATATATTTTATATTTATTAAATTTCAATACAAAAATACTTCAAAAATTATACTTCATTTTTTAAACCATCAACTAGGATTTATCATCTTTTCCTTAATACCTCTTTCATTTAATATGTCATTTTTAGTATCTTCATCATCAATAAGAAAACCATTACTTGCACCACCTAACTGATCCTCTTCTTGAGATTTCCCTCTAAGAAATAATTTTTTATGATTCCTCTACATTATAGATTAATAACATTCAACCATTGATGATTCCTTAGGGAAACCATTATTATCATCCATTTCATTAACAAAAAATTTCTATTTTCCACAATGATATCATACTACATATCCTATTATCCATGAATAAAATATGTTATCATTCCTTTAAGACATTCCAAAGAGTGAATCTTCCCACATTCTAGAAAAATAAAAAACTAAATATTCTCTCCTTAATGGTTTCCACCATCCAAAATCTCAAAAAACTCAATCCTTATCTTATTTAGTGAGTTTTAGAGTTGGTTAATATAAAAGTTATTAATAACATATCATGATAACTGATTAGCTAGAATAATAATATCATTCACTCTAGTAATTATCTCATTTCGTTTCTCATCAACACATTTTTGGGATGTGTGGTCTGATAAGTAGTGGAATCTAGTAACATCATCCAAAACCAGAGATACTCTTAAATTTGAGATAGGTTTTCCAATGTTCCACCCACATATTCTTGATCATTAGAATTACCACTTTTAGCTAGTGGAATTTAACTCAACAGGTTCATACCATTCCTTTGTTCCTGGTCGTTATCAGTGGGATCATAATCTATCTCTTTGGACCTAAAATTTTTGGAAGACCATGTCTCCTTTGGTTTAGGTAGATGAGAGTAATCCTTACGCCCCTTGGATTTATTCCTCCTAGTCACAATGAAACTCCTAGAATCCCAAATTATTTTTTTTGTCTTTATTTCTCCTTGGGTTGTGATTTGTTCTACCATGTCTTCTATCAACACTATTAGCTGTGAGTTGTCAAGAACTCTCATCTCATGACTCTTCCCCTTTTGTTCCCAAACCTTAAAATTAGTTGGTAAGTTTAACTGTTAGTATGGTCTTTCTAGGACCTGACCCACTCACAACATTCACCAAAACCCCCTATATAGCTGGGTTGTCCTGAAGTAACTTCTCATATCCCATCTATTCCACATGACCTCCGTTGATTTTCCCTTGTATGGACACCTCAAGGGAAATATGTTCACCAAGGCACACTTCCTCTTCATCTGATGAGGCATTTGAATTGTTGGTATGTGGTTCCAGAAGATCATATGCATGCATATTCTCTCTTACCTCTTGACCCTGGTGGGTCATGAACTATCAAATTGTGATCATCTAACCCAATTATCAAATGTTCAAAAATGTCTTCCACTTTTGGATTGATACTCAATGGTCTTACCTCCTTCTGGTCGATATCAGTGGAAGTTACCTTACTAATCCACTAATCCACACAAATGGTGTCTAAATCCACATCACCTAACAAATTTCTAGTTATTAGATCAATCTTCACATGATAATCCATACCAATCCGATGTCATGAGGTGAGGTGATGACCCAAACATTTACTGGAAACAGAATAATATATCCACTATTCAAATACCACTGTCTGTTTACAACAAAATTCTTTTCCAAATTTGATCCAAAACCAATCCATTAGTGGATTTGATACATCCACTTAAACACATATATTTGGGGACATCGGTTTGCAAAAATTTTTTTTCCTACTATCAGAACACAAAAAAATGACCAACCAGATTTATTATTTTACAAATAATAGATGGGTTTTGAAAAAGAAGAGATAGTTATGGAAGTCATACACAAATATCTGTTATGGGAGAATCTCTTTTAATGGTTAAGTCATACTCACATCAAAATATGAAAAAGGGACACCCGTTACAGGATCGAGGAGCTCTGGACTGGGAAAGAATAAAACCTTCCATCGTAGAGAATCCAAACATCATGTGGAATTTTTCATGGAGTCCAATAATCACTCGGTCCTGTAAACCAAAATAACCAAAGACAAACCTTTAAAAATCATCAACCAAATGTTGATGCATCCTGAATCGATCCACCATGGTTAGGTTCAGAAGGCCCATAGCTTCTGTGAACTTTGAAGTAAAAAATGCTAGCTAGGGTGAACCATTGAATAGATCTTGATCCTTCGGTCTGATTGAGATAGCCAGAGAATATGGGAGAACTCTAGGTTAGAGAAAGGTATAAAGGGACATGAGATAGTTTCTTGATATGGATGAGGAAGATCTACCCCCTCTCCAATGAAGGGGGGGGGGGAGTGCTGTAGCCACAACTATAACATCACTGACCCGATTTTCCACTGGAATAGTGATAACGGGCCGAGTTCTACTGTCCTCTGGCCTTAGGTGCATCTCCCTGTATGTAAAAGGCTTCAAAATAGTAGTGAGGGTGTAATTTAACAATTTGTGGAGACTATTACCTTAAAGATAGATAATAATATTGGTCTGAGTAATATTGTATGACATGTAGTGGAAATAAAGATTGAATAGACTCAAACGAGACATGCAAAGAAGAATCACAATAAAAAATGAGTAATATCATAAGCAATAATAAACAATAACTATGGAAAGTAAGTAAACAAGATAGTTTGAAAAATGAACCTCTTGAAGAGACTAAACATAAAAAGCATTCATTTCAAAATTGGTCATGCATATAAATATCCAAAAAGGAGGGTTTCTAAAAGGCCAAATGTAGTACAATATATACATATAAAAAAGCATGTTGATACCAGAAATGAAACTATAACTGAAACTCCATATAAGCTTGACCTCAAGGTACTGTTTCATACTCCAAGAAAGTAGCTACTACGATCAAGCTCCTAAGGCTAATACTTTACTTGAGCATAAATTCATAAAGTCTACAAGCATCCTGAAGGAATTGTGTAGGTTGTGAGATGAATCTCAGTTGGATACCACCTAGTGGCGTGTACCTAGAATTTGTTTTTATGTAGGTTAAATAGAATAAACAATTATTCATAATGAAGCAATAGATAAAAAAGGTTTCTCTAGTGCCCAAAAACCACCGGGAAACCATCACCTCACTTAACCAATGCCATAATCTTAGAATAGAAGAATGTCCTTGGTCCATAGACCAAGGTACCTAGGAATGTAATACAATCTAGGTGTACCCTTATGTTCCACCTCAATCAATATTATGACACCTCATGTCTCAAAAAGTACCTATGTTCTGAGGGAACACCGAAATATTAAAACCCAAACCCTTAAACCCCTTATCAAATAAACACATTGGCTCAAATCCGGATAAGTATATGCACAAAAATATCTTTCCTCAAAATACATATATGACCACAAGCTCAATCATAGTGTAACTCATCCCCCTAATTATAGCCTCATCACTATCAACAAAAGTCTCCCAATCTTCCAGATGGATTTCTATGGAAAGAACCCCCAAATCCTGATAACCTAATTCGCTACTATCGGGTGCCTCTACCATCATGATTGGTCAAAGCCTCCTCCTCAGTGGAGTCATCCTATGTGCAGATGACTCAATTGGGTGCTTTGGCCATCACATGTGAGAAAAATTACCAAATAAATAACCTAATCCACAACAACTAGAACCTCATGCCACTGTGACCATGTCACTCAAATCAGATGGCCTTACCAACCCAATATCACTTGTCATGCCCAAACTAATGGAATCACTACCTAAAAAGACATCCTCAATGTCCAATACTATGTTCAAACTACAAAAACAATCTAGGACAAGCCTATCTCGTGACCAACATGACTCAATCCTGATGGCCCGACCACCTCAACCTTGGGACAAGCCCATCACGACCCTATGGGACTCAATAGTATATCACAAGAAATTACATATAAATAACCCACCTTCAATCAATATGAAATTCAATGTAATTGAATTTTACATCTCTATTTCAATATAAATGGATAATTCAGTTAAATCTGATTAAATTTAATTATAAAATAAACATATAAATTTATTGTAGAGGTTGTGAATTCCTCAGGTTTGATTAAACAACCCAAAAATAATTCAAAAAATCAATTTAAATGAATTTGACACTACCTGCCAAACCATCCCAATGAGAAACAGCCTCTGACCCAGCCTTTCTCGATAAAAATAGGTATTGGCCATGCCCAATGGCATCCTAGAGGTCATATGGTAAAATTGATATGAAAAAACATCCATAAATGGTTCTCCCATAAAATACCCAAAAGCACACAAAAATATGCACCACCCAAATGATTGTAAAAACAAGATACTACCACAAAAACAGTTTTTCGCAGCGCCCCCCCTTTATCAGCGCTTGTTTAGTAGCACTGATAAAGGGGGGGCCTTTATCAGCGCTTTTTTTAATAGCGCTGATAAAGGGTCGGATTCATTTTTTTTAAAAAATATATTAATATATTAATATATAAATATATTTATATTGATATATAAATATAATATATAATTTTAAAATATATTTTAGATAACTATAAATGTACATTTACACTTATTATACATAATATATAAGATATTGAGTGAAAATGGCTTCTTAAAAAATTAAAAAAATATCTTTAATTAATAATTTTCTAATCATTATTGAGTAATAGTCATTTAATAATAATTTGAAGACTAAAAAAATTAAAAAAAGATCCAAAATATGTTGAAAACGCAACTCAAACTTCAAACAGCCATAACTTTTGATCCGGGTGTCCGTTTGAGCTCTACCACATATCAAATCGAAGCCTGAGACGAGCTCTACGTCGCTATGACCGGGGAATACCCCGGTAAAGGGACTGTTGATGCCAAAAGATGCCCAGAAGGCCTCTAAAACTGAGTTTTTAGTCGGGGTACCCTGATTTTTTAACATTTTGTGGATTATCACCCTCGTTTAAGGGGGTATTATTGGATTTTTTTGGTGGGGTATGAATTTATTAAAAGGTATTATATTCATATTGTTATTATGTCTTTGAAATTTCATCATTTTTTATAATGCACGGCTATTTATAATCAAATATATAACAATATATTCATATTTTTTAAATATTCACACCTAAAAATTTAATTATAAATATAAATAATAAAATATATTTACATATAAAATATATTAGCTTTATCTAAATAATAAGTAACATCCATTTTATTTAAAATACAATGAATATTTATATACCTATATATAAATCTAACTATATATATATATTAATCTAACTATATATATATTAATCTAATAACTATATATATATTAATATAACTATATATATATATATTAGTATTACTATAAATATATATATTAATATGACCATAAATATATATATTAATATCACTATATATATATTAATATAACTATATAAATATATATTCATATAACTATATATATGTTAATATAACTATATATATGTTAATATAATTATATATATGTTAATATAACTATATATATATTAATATAAATATATATTACTATACGAATAAATATAACTAAATATATATATATATAGATATATATTAATACCACCATATATATATTAACATTACTATATATATTATAATAGAACTATATATATATATATATATTATAATATAACTATATATATATATATTAATATAAATATATATTACTATACGAATAAATATAACTATATATATATATATATATAGATATCATGAATTGGAAAGCAAATCAAAATAGAGTAGTGGTAAGGGCTTAGGCGCGCAGGGGGGAGGTCTCGAGTTCAAATCCTGGTGGAGGAGGGGGTGCGCGCGCATGGGGAATATTGGAGCAAGCATTGGTAAAGGGTGGAGGGGGGTGCGTGGGGAGCTGTATAGGGGCTGAAAAGCGCTATAAAAAGGGGGGGGTTCAAGTGCTATAAAGCCCCCCCGATTGGCAGTATTTTTTAAATTTTTTAAATTTTTTTATATTTTTTTAACTTTTATCAGCGCTTTTCAGAGCGCTCATAAAGGGGACCCCCTTTATCTTCGTCAGCTTTATCAGCACTTTTTCTAGCGCTGATAAAGGCCATTTTTACCGCTGATAAAGGCCGTATTTGTAGTAGTGATATATGAACCTCCTAACTTGGACTCATATATGTAGGCATGTCTGATATCAAACTAAAATTCAAAGTAGATTGGTGTAGATCTTAGTTTTCCTCCAACACCATGAAAATAATGTGAAATGGTTCAAATGGATATAGCACTCCATGAGGTGAAAGAGAAATGAAGAAGAGGCATGCACGAGATTATCCTCACCGAGATGCATCGGACACACCCAAAAGATCTGAAATCAGAGTTTAGATAGGGAGATGGGAGAAAATGGGAGAAGAGGAAGGAAAGGATGAGTATCCTCTTACTATGTGCATGAACAATTAGAAAGAAGGGGAGGGGGAGAATAAAAAATAAAAAAAAAATAATTGAAGTAAAATAGAAAATTTTCCTCATTTACTAGGATACATAGTTTACCCACACGGTTTTCCAAACCACTCGGTAACCGTGTGTGCTACAGTGATGATGTACTGCCTATGTGGGAGTACATGTGTGGCCTTCCACATGGTTTTCTTTAATAATGTGAAAACCATACAGAATCCTCTACAACATCTATCTACACCCCATGCATAGGAAAGAACCTCCCTTACACATTTTACACAAAATGTGTTTGTGTTCAAAATCAAGCCTCATGGTTACCTGGAAGTGGCCGCACAGTTTTCCCCTAAATTGTGCACCCTGCCCTAAAATTCAAAAACATTCCATCTGGCCTCTGATGATCCTAAAACCAAACTAAAACACTTGATTCACTCTATAAGCCTATATAATAACCCAAAACTATCACATAAAGCTAATAGAAGTCTTGGAATTGAGTTCTAATAACCATATTAGAAAATGACATAGCCACTAATTGAAAATTTCAATTCATGAGTTGTTTTCGAACCGAATCAAAATCCTAGGATGTTAAAATCTCCCAAACATAACATAGATCATCCCTGAGCTATCAAGTGAAACCTTAAGATGGTATCAAACATACCTATCCTAGTAAAAGCTAACCCAAACTACCCTATTCTCAAGGGAAAATGCCAATTAGATCAATGGGGAGGGGGATACCCACCTTATAAATTTCCTAACCTGGTCCATACCTTAAAAACTTAAATAAATCAAAGGTACAATGTCCAATTTCTATATCCATAGTCCTATCATGACACATCGTCACTCCCAAACCTCACTAGTTGCTCCCATATGGCTCTTGACACCCAATCACATCATGTACCACATCAGTTCCCGCCTTGAGCCCATAAAACAAATGTCACTAAAATGTCACACATCACCTCATATGATCAAATATGACCTGATTCGTCACACCTAAATCACATACCACACTTCATTGATTTCCATATACCACACACCTCATATAATTCTAGCATCTTCTTGATGCCCTAGTGCCTCACACCTCGAGTAAGCACATTCAATGATTCTCAATCATAGAATCTAGTGTCTAACACCTCATATATATATATATATATGCATATATATAACACATATTATATGATTCCAAACTACTAACCATCATTTAGTCAATACATTCACATACCTCATGCACCTCATGCACCAAAATAGACATGCCTCAATAGGCAATGCCATACAAAAAACAAAAGAAAAGCATAGTCATGCTCACGACATACCAATGACTATCATCGGCCCACAATCCCACTCAACCCATGAAATCTCTACTACATGCACCTAAACTAGAGAATGAATGCTTGAATTCTAACCTACCTTCGATGATACATCTGCCAACAACCACTGACCCTAGTGTTGGGTCCCACTTTATTTGACATGACCTTCATGTGTAGTTTAGGCTTGGATACTATCACCTGATACCAATCCTGAATGGATCTCTAAATCCTATTTCAACCCCTAAACATGATCATTGGATAAAAAAGAAGGACTCCTATAGAACCTCTTGATATTCCAAACATTTCCACATGCCCAACACTTTTTGGAGGCCACTAACATTGATTCCAAACATGTCATGGATTCCCACACTAGAAGAAAACTATAGAAGATCCACCATGAGGTGGTTTTCTCAATCCACTGGACAAACCACCCTATTAGAACTCATACCAAAAATTGCTTCCCTACATTTGAACCAATTCCATTGAAATTTCCTAATGCTGTTTCTCATCATGAGTAAGACATGTCTGTTTAATTTCCTTTATCTATGAGTTCCCAGTTCACTGCCTCTGAGAATGAGGCCAATATAAATATGTTTACCTACACTTTAATGGTGTTCCATAAAACATCCTCAAAGCACCTCACCCAGAATGTGTCATTATTCAACATTACAGGTGATAATTGAGTCAATTTAGTGAATATAATTGCATAGTCCATGATGGATATGTCACCCTATTAAAGGATTATGAACTCCGAAGTCCCTTCACCCCTCAACATCTATGGGAAAAAGTACTTGAAGAACATGGCCTCAAAATCTCTCTAGGACAAACCCTCGCGTCTTCCAGTCTACACATACGCATCCCAACATTTTTTTGTTGGCCCTCTAAGAATGTAAATCACTAATTTGATCATTTTCCCTTGAGAAATCTCAAGATATTCGAAGATCATTGACATGATCTTGATCCAGTTCTATACTTCCTATATACCACCCTCAGCCTAAAAAAGAGGAGGGTGATGTGACTCAAATTCTAATTTCAGATAATATATGGATAGATACACTCCTTGATCACCCCTATCAATCCTTTATAACAAATTCAATAGTCTCTCTCTGAGATTATCCTCAATACATGGCCCAAAGGATGAAAAATCTAGGGGCTGACCTACCTATACTTGAACCTGAGCTAGAACCTGTCCCTGAGCCTACCCCTAAGCCTGTACCTGTTATGCCAAACCCTCAGGTGTTTGAACATGTTTGTTCTTCTTTGGAATTGAATCATCACCAACCCGATGCTATATCGATCCATCATGGAGGATCCAAATGAATAACATCAAATGGTCATACAACCCATAACATATATAAATAATACTGTAGATAGGGAAAGCAGTAAAAATTTATCGTCACCTCACTACCCATACTCCCCTACTGCAACTATGCCACTTGGAATCTCAGCCTCATGGAATCCTTACATTCCCTTAACAGAGATAGGTATCAGTTGTATCCTAGTCCATGCCCGTCCAAAAAACTAGAGTTTCCTCAATCTAACGAATGAGTTGTCCAGTTCTAGTGATAAAAATCACCTCAACCATAACACCTTCCTACTCATATAAAATCTAGGACCATTTCATTTATCAAATGAAGTTATATATATATAAAGCATGTAATAAAAATTTCATATCACATTTCACATTTCAAATTCATTTAAATCATGTAATTTTATTTTTATCACAAGGTATAATAAATTTTCAAGGCATACATGCATTTGTAAATTTGAAATACCAAACAATGTGCCTATTAAGAGCCAACAAAGAGATCCAACACAGCTTGTCTCACTTTTCTAAGGTACATATATCAGTCCTAGCCTCACCATGATATGGATCACATGTCAAAACATTAACCATCACATTTCAAATAATCCACCTAGGTAAAAATCATATAAACTATAAGATGATAAAAACAGAACTCTATCCCACCCATGGTAACTTGGTATGTCCCCCATACATGGGGCTGCAGGAACCTAATAATGAGTTCTAATTCCAGTTCTGATATAACCAATTATCCATCCTACCATAACCAAATAGTAATACGAAGAAAAGAGGTAAAATAAATCCTACGATACAATTTGTAGCATCCCTAAATTGACACCCGGATAGTTTCAACAGGGCCTTAGGCATGCCTCCCCATACTCCGAAGGATGCCAACTAGCAGTGAGGGTGTAATTTAACAAGTTGGGGAGAATATACCCTATAGGGATAGATAATATAACTATTCTGAGTAATAATGTATGACATGCAGTGGAAAGAAATACTCAACACACTCGAGTTAGAACCATAAAGAGGACACATAATCAATAATAAGAAACATTAGAAAGAGTAATAAAAGAAACAAAAAAGTAAAGAAAAGGCCACATGACAAACACAACACTTGAAGCAACAAAACAAAACAAGCATTCATATCAAAACAGGTTGTACATAAAATATCCAAAGAGAAGGGTTTCCAAAGGGATGACCATAGTACAACACATATGTATACAAAACAACATACCGATACATGAAATGAAACTAAAATAGAAACTTCAAGTAGAAAATACCTCAAGGTACCTTTCCAAAATCCTTGTAAGTATCCATAACGATACAACTTTGGAGGCTAATCCTTTACCTGAATATAAATTCAAAAAGTCTAAACGTGTCCCAATGGAAGCATGTAGGGTGTGAGATGAATCTTTGTAGGATACCACCAAGTTGTGAATACCTAGAATATGTTTTTAAGAAAGTTCATTAAAATAAATAATTAATTTTCACAGTGAAATATATTGACAATGATTCCCTAGTGCTCAACAACCACCGAGAAACCATCACCTACCTCATCCAATGCCATAATCCCAGAATAGACGAATGTCCTTGGATAATAAACCAAGGTACCTCTAAATATCTTATTGTCCTAGTGTACCCTCAGGTTGCACCTAAATCAAAAAAATGACACCTTATATCACCTAAGACCTCGTGTATCAATACACACCAATGTCCCAAATTCATGACCAAGTAGTACAATCCGATACCTTATACCCATTCTTTAAAGAACATGTCATCTCAAATCTCGACAACTGGATGCACAATGATATCAGTCCTCAAAATAAATCTTGGACCATGGATTCCATCACATTGAGCCTTATCCCTTGATTAATAGACTCATTGCTATCAACCGAATTCTCCTCACCTTCAACATGGATTTCTATAGAAATCACCCCAAATCATAATCACTTAAACCAAAACTATTGGGGACTTAAAACCTTATGATGAGTCAAAACCTCCTCATCAACATAGTCATCTTGAGTACACATGACTCAATTCTTTGAATTTTACATCATTGGTGAGAAGCAATACAAAAATAAATAACCTAAGTCACATTAACCAGAACCTCATTCCCTTGAAACTTTTCCATTCAAACCTGATGGCATTTCTATCCCAATATCACTGTTCATGCCCAATATAATAGCCTAGCGACCTCAAATGATGTCCTCAACACTCAATATTATGGTCAAACTACTTTTGAAATCTTGGATAAGCCCAAGCATTGATCAACATAAGTCAATCCTGATGGCCTAGCCACCACAACCTCAAGCCAATCCCATCATCACCCCATATGTCTCAGTAGTATATCACTGGTAATTATATATAAATAATTCACTTTCAATCAACAAGAAATTCAATATAATGAAATATTATATCTCAATTTCAATATAAACTGACAATTTAATTAAATCCTACTGAATTTCATCATCAAATAAACATATCACTTTAGTATAGAAGTATTCAAAGCCTCAAGTTTGACTAACCAACCCAAAATAATTTAAAAAAATATATTTAAATGAATTTGACACCCCTACCAAACCATCCCGAGGAGAAATGACCTCTAACCCGACCTTGGTTGAGAGAAATAGGTGTTCAGATTCCCAATGGAATCCCACATGTCATATGGTGAAATTAATATTAAGAAACATACATAAATGGGTCCCACTCAAAATACCCCAAATTGCGCAAAAATCTTCACCACCCAAACATCCGTAAAAACACAAAACAAGATATGTTCCACCTAACTTGGACTCGTAGACAAAAGAACATCCAATATCGAGCTCTAACTCAAATAGGATTGGCATAAATCTAAGTTTCCATTAAATCCCCTAAAAATAGGATGAAATAGACCTAACATATTTAGTTATACATGAGATGAAATAGAAATGAAGAGGAGGCATTAATGAGTTTATACATTCCAAGATTCATATGATGAACCTGAAAAATATGAAATTGGTGATCAGATTGAGAGATGGGAGAAGATGGGAGAAGAGGGAGGAAAGGAGGGATATCCTCTTATTGTTTATGTGCACATATAGAATGAATGGGAGGGAGAAGGAACAAATAATAAAAAAAAGTAAAAATGAAAATTTTCCTCATTTACAAGGCTGCACAGTTTACCCAAATAGTTTTCCAAACCGTGTGATAACCATCCATGCTACAATGTTGAGGTGCTTCCTAAGTGGTAGTACCTGTGCGGCCTTCCAAATAGTTTTATCTGAACATGAACAAACCATGTGGAATCATTTGAAACATTTTTAGACACCCCATTCACATCCATGTTCTTCCCTCACATGGTTTACACAAACTACATGAAATTACAAAATCAATCTTCCCAATTACCAGGAAGGGTCAGAATAGTTTTCCCCTAAACCATGTACCCTTGTATGGAATTCCAAATCATGCCATTTGGCCTATAACACTCCCAAAATAGAACCAAAACCCTAAAATAAATCTCCAAGACTCTAAAAAAACCCAAAACCATCATATAAAGCTGATGTAACTCCTGGATTTGAGTTCTGATCCTCAGATTATAAAATGACATAGCCACTAATTGGAAAGTTCAAATTGGGAGTGGTTTTTGACATGAATCAAACACCTAGAATTTTATAGTGACCATAACAACTAGGGAATCCTTGAGAGAAGAGGAAACCAACATAAAATAGTGCTATATTTTATTAT
The DNA here is from genome assembly GCA_963277665.1 of Viscum album. Lineage (NCBI taxonomy): Eukaryota > Viridiplantae > Streptophyta > Magnoliopsida > Santalales > Viscaceae > Viscum > Viscum album. Next base: position 684,368,563 of record OY728119.1, on the reverse strand, counting down.
TTTCTAGTTTGTGTATTCATATATCCTTATTCATATCCCTAGGGACCTCACTATAGTTTTCATATCCTAGTTTCCAAAGGTTAACTAAAACATTCCACTAATACTTACCATAGTGACCTAAAATTATCATACATAGATATCACATATTTTAGATTAATTTTCATACATTTTGAAAATACATTCCAGAGGACCATAATGGTTTAATGTATTTGGAATCTTGAAAATATAAAACAATATTTCATATGTGGTTTACTTCATCTCCCACTAAGTTATTTGTATCTAGGAACCTTCTTATAAAAATAATACATAATAACTTTTATTATAACCTAGGTAAAAGAGAAATAATAAAGGGAGATATTAGATTATTATTAAAGGTAAACATGATAGATATCAATAATCATGTAATAATAACACTAGAACAAGGGTATGAGAACATGAGTATAATATTTAAAAACCATACCCTGCATATAATAGATCAAAAACATGATTCATAGAATATATCATGGTAGTTCATAAGGTATGAATCATAATTGAATCAAAGAATATGAACAATTAGAAGATAACATTGAATGAGACATAGATTTGTGGCATACACATAAATTTATAACATTTTGAACATGTATAACTAGAAAAAGGTGCACTCATTAAATTAAGGACATGGAATGATGCCCTTACATAACCTTATATACATGGAACTAAGTCCATTCATTACCATATGGATATGAAATCTAGGTATATGACTAAAAATATGAATATTTAATCATGTTCATGCATGACATTGTGATCATATCAATAGGTTCATGCACAACATTTTTAACATGTAATCAGGTTCACAAATAACATATTTACTCATGAGTTATCCATCTTTACCCAATGGATTAGAGGGAGATATAGGTCCCACCATACACATAATAAATAACATACATAAGTTTCCCACAAGATCATAAAAAATTAAACCTATTATAACTTGTGGGAAGAAAATGGTTTTTATAAAAACTTCATCATGACATAACATTTTAAAAAATAACAGGTTTCATAATCATTTCATCATTTCATTATATCATAACCAGTTGAAAAAGATGCGAGTTTCATAATAATTTTATCATGTTATAACATGGGGAATAGAAATGGGTTTATAAACATATTTTTATCATAAACATAAACCATATAGAGAAATGGTAAGAATGACATCATTTAATCATATCCCTAATAATGTATACGCAACATGAAAGGATGTTATATTAGATGGAAAATGATTTTTAAATATCACTAGGAACATTTTATAAGAAAAATAGCTCATCCACTTTGAAAAACAATTTTTATAACATAAAACATGTTAAAATACATTTCCTTAAAATTAAAAATGGAAACTTATAAAGTAAAGTCTAAAAATTATTTAAAACATTTCTTGAGGAACATATCCTTTCCATATTGAAAATTTCTTTTTTAAACTAAAAAATAAAAAAAGTTTTGTAAATCAATTTCATTTAAAATAAAATTTGAAACTCATAAATTATGATTTTAAAATAACATGTTGGTTATTATGGTGGAAAATACCATTTATGATTTATGTGTTAAAATACATATTCCCTTCACATATTATGTATAAGAAAATTGAGCATTGTTTAGGAAAATACAAGAATATTCATTTTAATTTATTTCAAAAGTCATACATGGTTAAAAATTTATTCAATAAATCATTTATAAAATGTTAAGACCATTTTTTTGAACATTTTTAGAAAACATGGATTTGGAAGAAAAATGTTTTTTTTGGCCAAAGAGAAAAATAAAAATGATTTTTCTTAAAAACATTATTTTGAACTACTGAGTACATAAAGAGAGAAAAATTACGGGGAAATTTTTATTCAAATGAAATAACCATAAGAGATAAATATAAATGTGTTTATTGAGAGATGGATCATCATATTTCATCATATAAATTATAAACATAAACAATCCCAAAAACTTATGAGATTGTATCATAAAACCATTACCACTGTAGTAATATTGAATCATATGACCCATGAAGGAATAAAATAATGTGAAACATATTATATCATGAATGTAATGTGATTTAAGATATAACATGTGAAAAAGGATGTATATACACCTCATGAAATAAGAATGATATATAAAATAATTTATATCTCAAAAAAAGAAAACTGAGACAAAAATCTCTTACTGCTTTGGTAACATTTGAACCGTAAACCCCATGAAAGGGATATCCTAAAATGGAAATTTAAATGACAATAATTTTTAGGATAATAATAAAAAAATACATTCATGGTATGCATATACAGAAAAACATATGTTAAATATGAAATGTCTCTCATAGGAAATAAAAGAAGGAAAAAAATATGTTACTTTAAGTCTCGACTTCCTTCAAACATGTTCAAACGTCATGTGTAATAAAAGTAAGTTTATTATTAATATATTAATGAACCACAATTAAAAATATAGACATTTAATACCATATTTTATTTAGTTATGATGTTTTATTTTCCATTTATTAACAATTCCTTCTTAAAATTACATTTCGGGTAATAACTACTCCGTTTTCACACATTTTTTGGTTTGGTATTTTTTTCCTTTTAATTTTATCATGGTAACATCATTCCAATAATGTTAAATATGATATAAATATCATATATTTTCTGTATATTTGTGTTCATAGTATTCAATAAAATTTAGTGATATAAAATGAAATACATCGTTCATAGAGAAGCTATGTCATATGTATGCTTTAAGGTTGTTTCCATTTTCTCGATGGATAAAATGGTTGAATGGTAAATAATATATTACCTTTAAAGAATAATTTTTTCTTCATATATATTGGATATTTTTATTTAAAAATTTAATCATTAACATCCATGTAACACATATGTGAAGAATGAATCACATCGCTTCTAGTAGAAGTAGTTTTTTTGTACAAACGAGCGACATTATTGGATCCCACACAGAATGGAAAGTATAAAGTTATATATGATATAATAATTTTAGAAGTATAATTATATTAAACTATAATATTTATTTGTTTAAAATATCTTTATTACCATCCAAGTAATGGAAAAATGCAAAACACATGACATTATCTCAATAGGTGGTAGTCTGTCGTACACATGAGCGATATTATTATTTTCCACTGGGTGGGGAGGTAAATAGGTAGATATGGTATTATAATAAAATTGGTATAAGAATGTAATAAATACCATATATAAATATAAAATCCATAATTATATCCATCAGTTAGAGTTGGTGATGGGAAAAAATAAAATCAGTTCACGCAGTGGTAGTCCGCCGTACAAAGGAATGATGATCTCATATCTTATTTGAAGGAATATGAGAAAGATTTATGTTATGAAATTAAAATAATTAAATATAAGTATATTTTATATAATGAGGTTATTAATTCACCATTTTTTTAATAATAACTGAACAATTTAGAGAAAGAAATAAAATAAATCAGTTGGTTAGGGACGTTACCTCTTCTTCTGACAAGTTCTTTTGGTTTTCACCAAGTGGATTCTTATGCTAGATTTATGAAAAAAATAAGGATATTATGTTTATTGGAATGAATTAATTAATCTATTTAGGTAGTTATGGGGTTAATCAAATGGTTTTGTAGGTGTGAATAGGTGAAGAGAAGGAGTGACCTTTTGTAAGTGAGGCGAGTGACACACTTGTAATTTTTGAAAAGAAGAAGGTGTACCCACGTTTTTCACATTAAACATGGGAAAAAGTGGTCCATTATCTAATATTATAGGTTTTAGAGTATATATACGGCTATAAAATGGGTTTGGAAAAATATTTAGGTAATTTTAACCCTTATCCTTTTAGTTTAACCCCTGAACAATGCATTATAACTAAAACTATAGAAATTAATATTTATTGTTTTTACACATCATTTTTCTGCAAAATTAAGTTTAACATATTAGATAATATAAATTATTCTTATTAAAAACATGTAATCAATTTTTTAAAATTGAATTTATAAAATTAGAAAGATTTAATTTAAAATTAATCCCACCAATGTGATGAAAAAGCGGTTTTCCGAAGAGAAAATTATTGAATGTTTAAAAAGTTTTTATATAAACATTTAAAATAAAATTGATTAAAATGAACTAAATTTGATATATATATATATAATTAAATTAATTTTACTTTTAAAACAATATTAAAATAATTTGGATGTTTTTAGTTTCTATTAAATAAATTAAAATTAATAATAAAACTTGTATTTTTCTCTATTCATCGAAAACATTTTATTATCAAACAATTCTCAAAACTTAACTCCAAGATAATTTTTACCTGATGATTTAAAAAATTAATTTAGTTTTTGAAACACATTTTCTAAAAGTGTCTTAATTTTATTTCAAAAAAATGTGCAAAATTTGACAAAACTATTTTTTCAAATAGAGTTTTTATACATAAAATTGTATTTGTTCTTATATATTTTCTAGAAAACACATGAGAATAAATTTATAAATTTAATTTAATATATAATATATAAATTTCATTAAAAAAATTCATGAAAATTTATCTCATTAATTTATTAAAAAAAATTATATTCATAAAAATAGTTTTTCAGAAAAAGATTTTTTTTATTTTCAAATGGTTTTTATTTTCTTTTCTAATTAATTGGTATTATAAAAATTCATTATATATACATGTGTATAATATATATTTTCATAATTTAGTAAATCATATTCATACCCGATATTACAATGGCTAGGTGATAACTGTCATATTAAATAATAATATTTTAATAGTATGCCACGTTTTTCATAAACTCGGTGTTACATGTAACACAAGATACACCGAGTCTTTCATGTAACACAAGATAAAATCAATGTTTTGTGTAATAAAAAATATCAAAACGATTAAATTTATATTAAATAAATATTTTATAAAATCTCTGGGAGTTACATCCACATCCTGGTTTTCCTACCATGATAGGGTTACCTCGATCAAACCAATCTCAGGTTTCCCCCGATAACAACCCTTTTCATCTTTCCATAAAAGGAAAGGCCAGTTTAGTCCCACCACACCCTCTAGCACAACATAATAGTGACCATTCTATCCATTTTCCACAATAATACACTCAATATCCCACACCCTAGGCTACACCCCACCTCTATTATGTTGGCCTTATCCATTTCTCATAGGTGGTTTCTAGGCTCATCATGGCTTGGACCATGACATGATTTATCCCGCATTGTATAGAGAAGTCACAAAGACCACCTTAAATCCACTATACACCTAAAAAACTTCCAAAAACATAATTTAACCAACCCAAGGCTTACTATAAAACATAATTATGATCCATAAGGTGTCACAATTAACCCCATGATTCCACTTTATTTACCTAGAATTTGTTGAGGATTATGTAGTCACAATAAGATAAGGCCACTAATAAATCATCAAAAAAATATTTCTCCCATGTTTCATGGATATCCTATAATAACATTCACAATACATGAAACAAGGGGATTCTTTTACAACATAACACCTTATTCCGATGTTACATAATCTGTACTGGTTACTTAATCATTGATGTATGAGACTCAAGATTAATATCATCCCATATAATTAAATGTGATGTATCTTGAGACACTTATTTAATTAAGAGACATTTGAATCATTGTGAATCGATGACAAGAAATATAGTAGGTACAACATGTTTTCCACCCTCTCAATTTTTTCAACAATATTTAAGGGTTTGAAATTCCTCACTACTAACTTACCCTAGTTTCCCAATTGATGATGACCTAGCCGAGGAGGGACTCCTAAAAAAACGTGAAAAACAACATAAAATACCAATAGGAAATGGAGAATTTCTATAGAGTATTTCTAGTTACTTTGAGCTATCACTGACCTATTTCATATCAACTGTAGTTTCTCCACTATAACCTAAACAAAATTTAGTACAAATAAAGACCTCTCTACTAACTCATCACAATACAAGGTCGATCTACTTGGATACCCATACAATGATTCAAAAGGATATGTTTTAATTTAATCCTAATAAATATTGGTATAATAGAACTCAAATTTGGGTAAATACATTTCCCATGAAACATTGAAATATAAAATGACCACTTAAAGCGTATCATTAAAAATTTGAGTAGAATACTCAGTCTATCAATTGTGTGAGGGTGATGAATTGTTATTAACTTCAACTGGGGTCCCTTAACCTTTTTAAAACCTCTACAAAACCCAGATTTAAATAGTAGAACTCTACCAAAAACAATACTTAAAGGTTATCTATAATGTTTTATGATCTCTCAGACAAAATGGTTTCCAAACTATTACACGTTAAACATCTCCTTAATAATAAATAAATGATCCAATATCTTGTATATATCAACGATCCCATATATTTAATTACTCCTAATTATATTCTATGATAAAAAACATGAAAATATATGGATATATTATCCAAATTCTAAACTATAATTTGTAGAGGACGCAATAATATATAATATATCCCATGCTTTTCATTAATCATCTAACTGGTAAAAAATTGTGATACAAAGTCTACAATTGATCACCTCATCTCCAACCCCTAATACCTAAATCTAAGATCATGATTCATATTTATAGTCCCCTAGTGTATTTACTAACTATACTGATGTAAACTATCCATAACCTTCTTCCTTAGAGTTTTCATAATGGAAATTTTCCTTGGAACCACAAGACACTATCAGAAGGATAATACTAGTCACTTAAGGTCTCCCCACCAAAAAATATTATAATAAAATATTTAAAATATGTTTTTTACTTATATAATACAAATTTTATCATAATATAAATAATTATATATTTGACAAGCTAATCACACATATCCATTAGCTTCTTCTATAATAAGGAGAATCTTAGTCAAGAGACTCATCAATGATCACTCTTCCACTGTCTCCTTCATGGATTGAGTGGGTAACTTCCTACTCAACACATAATAAACAACATTTCCTTTCACATGTGTGTGTGATATATCAAAATAAAAAACTTTGACTATACTCAACCTAGTATATTTATTTTAGGTTTATATCCATCTGGGTAAAAATATACTTCATGCTTTTATGATCGGAATATATAGTATACCTATATCTAAATTGATACTGGTGACAAGTGTTGAGTGCCTATATAACAATATCCAACTCATAATAATTGGTTGGATAATTATTATCATTAGGTCATATTTGGTAAGAAATATATACCTCAACATATTTTCACCACATTACACATCATAATCCCATACCTGATGCATCACAGAAAATTTCATAACCCAAACATAATTCTATAATAATACAAACTAGAGCCCTATTCAACCTCAACTTCAGTTACTCAAATGAACCTTGAAACATATCATCCCATTAAATATTAACACCCTTACAGTTAAAATCTATCATAGAATATGAAATATTTGAGAATTTGTAAAAAAAACAATTAAAATAATCATCAGTACCCAAGACGGTCTGAATCTTAAACATATTCCTAGATTGATCCTAAGTCATAACCATATGAACCATTTTAGGATCCACTAAGATTATTCTTTCAGATTTAATGTGGACCATAAATATCAAATATAGGATAGAAAATGAAATACAGAAATATTTACATATATATGATGTTATTTTAGAGTTTTGAGAACAATTTCTAGATGTTACCTATGTTCTTTCTTCATCTTAAAGTATAAACAAATATCATCAAAAAAGATAACCATGATAGAGTCTCTGAACTATTGAAATATTTTATTCATTAAATCTATAAATACTATATTAGTGTTTTTAAGACATAATGGTATAACTAAATACTCAAAATTTCAATACTATATCCTCGATTCTATAATTGGAATATTCTCATATCAGACTCATAGGAGATGTTACCCCATACCCAGAACAATCTAAGAAACCCATCTGGATCCCATGAGTTGATCAAATTTATCATGAATTATTGAGAAAAAATATTTATTCTTAAAAGTCACTTTATGATGATTTTGGTAATCAAAATAAATTTAGAGGTTTCCATATTGCTTATTTGGAAATAGTATCATTGAGGTCCAAGATGACATTCTCATATGAGTAAATCTCTTATACACATGATCCTAATGATGTAATTGGAGTAACTTCGACTTAGTGGGGTTCCATATGATAAGTTAAAAGTGTTATGGTTATCATCCCTAGAATCATGTCAATAGAAAAATCGACCTCTCTCTAGGTTTTTAAACCAAAAAAATACCCAGGAAGGGACTCAGGGTACTCATCCACAAATTTTGGAAGAAGAACACTTAAATCACTATTTGACAATGTCAATGAGAATCTCCAATAATTGGTATGATATTAGTATATCCTCAAGAACAACATACCCCATTCTTATGGATCTATGATCCCACTCACTATAAATGACGTGAGTAACTCCATATGGATATTGAAACTAATCTCTCTGATGATAAAAATAAGTCTGGGACTTAAGAAAACCATCTAACCTATACCAATTTTGAGATTAAAGATATCAAGATCAAGAACTAGGAAATCCCACATGACCTCATAGGTAATGATCATAACCCAACACCTATAACATTAAAAACACTACTCCTTACCCCTTATTAAGGTATTGGAATTATTTATCATAAATGAAATAAGTGACGAGTGTAAAATCAACATGTCAATTTGATTAGAAAAAAAAATAATGAGATATGCCGATGTAAAATAAATATGAGACTATTGCGGATGAAATAAACACCATACCTCTCACAATTTTATTCCCCACTTCATATTTCCCTATTTTATACTATTCTATAAAAGAAGACTAGCCTCCAAACCTCCTATATCTTTTTTCACTACTTGAGTATATGATTTTGTAAAATAATGAGATCCACCACCTTTCCCTACATTAGAATAATCATAAGATCATTTGGTAATTTTGTATCCAACATTATTACCCTAGGATACATTTTAAAAAGGACTTATAATGACTAGACTATCCATGATGACAGAAAATCCCGGGTTACTCCATATTTTAAGGCTTTTTATGTCTTAGTCGTCGAAATTGGATGTAAACCACCAGGTGATGTCTTGAAGAATCCCCTAAAATAGTTCCTGATGTAAACAATGAATCATTATTGTGCTTCATTTTATTTCTTGATGACACACCCAGGATTCCTGTATCTATAACTAAAGATCCACTCAGAAATATCATCTTAGCTAATTCTGCCTCTGCCATAATCAATTTATAAAATATCTTAGCAAATATCAACAAGAAAATGTGAATAGTAATTTATCAAATCTTGGGTTTCAATCCCATCTCAAACTCTATATTCCTTGAGGTGGTCATTAGTGAGAATTTTTAGTGATAGATGAACTAACTTGGTGAAATGAGTAACATACACCATCATTGAATAGTATCCTTGATCCAAGGATACAAACACCTGATTATTCTGTATATGTAACATATTAGGATATAAATTTTGATTAAAGGCCCTTTTGAAAGTGGTACAAGTTAAAACCTCATGTAATTTTTCTTTTATGATCAAATAATTATATTTACTTATAGGTAGTTAAAGCATATGTGTTGAAATGCCCTATTGTGTAACACCCTAACTCCAGTAACCTAGTTCCAATGTTTACTTTATTATAATGGTATAAGATACAAGGGATCCAACCACACATGATAAATTATTTTATAAGTCTTGAAAAAACTAGATACATACATAATTACTATATTACATTTTTAATATAATAAAACATAGAATAAGAAAAATTCATGCATCCTTGAAATCATTTATAATATCCTTATTCACATATCAGGGAAATGAAAACAAATAATGTGAAAACTAAGATGCTTAGTAAGGGTTAAATACACAAGAATATATAATTTGTAAACAATACATAGTACTAATGCCATATTTATTTTAAGAAAAACACATTCCATTCAATAAATAACCAGATTTCAATGAACATTTATGGATAATAACAACATAGATATCACATTGATAATGGAAACTAAATTATTAATAATTGAAATGAATAATCATAGAAATTGATGAACATTCCATCAAGGTGTCTAACTAAGATATCATGAATCTTAACATCAAGGAATCTCAACAAAGACTTCAAAAATATCTTCATGTCCTCTCAACCATGAAAATGTTCATTATGTCACAGCCTCTTAACCAAGGCATTTTTATTATATGGGATGAAATATACCAAGAGATAACCATTAATATTTTATCTCATGATACATATCAATACATCAAAGTTATATCTATAAATTATCCCCACCCAATACTTACATATTTATAATTCATTCCTCATATATCAAATAAAAAATGTAATACATAATCAATATAAACATTCATATTGAAAAACTAGAATATAAAATTTTAGTTTTTTACCTAGTTAGTAAATAGAATAATGTGTCCATAAGACATATAGGGAAATATGATGGATTGTATCATTATATTATAACCCCTATAAAACATAAGATTCATTAATGGATTTTGATATATATGAAAATAATTTTAAAAGTTAATTGGAACATTTCTTGTGGAAAATACCATTTTAATTTTGAAATCACTTATTAAAAAATATAAAAAATTTATAGAATATTATGAAATAAATTTTCATTGAAAGGAACCATGAAAAAATGTAATGGAATATTTAAATTGAATATTATTCATAGTGGTGGTAGAATCCATTCATTCGGTTTATGTTAAAACAAAGACTCCATTCCCGCCTTTGGTAAAAATTACCTTGTTCAAAAATTGACAAGAGGATTATTTTTAATTTTTTTATTGAAAGTAAAATATAGGTAAAAATTCCATTAAAAAATAATTATAGAATAATAAAAATATTATTAAAAACATTTTATGGAAGACGTGTACATGAAAGAAAAACATTCCACACTTAATAGAAAGAAAAATTTGATTTTACATAGAAACATTCTTTCAGACTTTTGAGTACATAAAGTGGAAAATGAAAGGAAACCATAGAATATAAAAAAATAAATATTGGATAAGAAAATATAATTATTTTAAAAGTTAAATATATTATAATTTCATTGAATTTAAATTTATATGTAAACAATCCCAGAAGAAAATGAGACTATAACATATATCCCTTACCTCAAGTTTAAATTTGATCGAAGTGATTTTAACCTCCTCTTAATAAATTAAAATTTATTATAATTTCACACAAGAACCTTATACATAATATAATATCATATATTATCCACTAATAACATTTCAATGATTTTTTATTAATAGTTCTTTATTAATATTTTAGTTTTAGAGGGTTAAGTATTTCGTTTTTCATATAAATTTTGGTTCGATAGTTTTAGTTCATACATATATATAATAGTTATACAGTCTATATAATTTTAATAATGATATAAATATCATACATATTCATCATATACATATTTCTAATTATTATTTAAAATATTACATGACAAATGAATCCCATCTCTTCTTGGAGGTGGTAGTCTACACGTACACAAGAGCGACGTTATAATTTTTTAACTGGTGGAAGGGTAAGAAGTTAATGATATATAATATTTAAATAATTATATTTATTTTTCATATATAATATATAATTTCCTAAAAGGGATTTTTAATTGTAATCATATATTATTCACCCAAAAAGTCAACAATTTTTGAAAAAACTCAAAAATTTACCCTAAGATAAGTCAGAAATTGTAATTTAAAAAATGAATTTTGTTTTTTTTCAATTAAAATTTATAAAAACGGAAGAAATTAATTATAATTAATCTCATATAAAATTCCTAAAAAACGTTTTTCTTGAATAATGTATTCTTATTGTATAAAATGAATTTATTGTAATACTTGTCCTAGTAATAATAATTAGATGAAAGAATTTTTTATTGAACTTGTTATCTATATTAATAAAATTAGTTTTTTACATATGATTCATAATTAGGTTATAAAAATTTATATTGGACAACCCAATGACTAGGTTATAATAATCATATTTAAATAATATTATTTTGTGGTTCATTTATGTTTTGGGTGATGTGTGGTGCACACTATTAAACACAATATTTATTTAAAGGAAACTAAACTTTTTGGGTGTTAAATTTTTTCCATCCTTACAAAAATTGGTTCCTCAGAATTTTAATTAAATTTAATGATATCATAAACTTTTAATATATTTATCAGGAATTTTAATTTTTAGCTTAATACTAAGGAACTTATTAGTATATATATTAACAATACATGTACCTTTATAATAATTCTCCATCTAAATGTGTTTCCATAAGAGTTTATTAGTAAATAATATATAAATTCTATAAAAAACTTGATAAATTTACCCTCTAATTATTGATTTTGAATAATTATAACAAAATATACTTACAAGATTCTGTTCAACTTTTTATGTGATTTTTTCCCTTTGATTGAGCTTTTTATTTAGTTTCTAATTCTGATTATAACAGTGAATTAATTATAGGAATTTTTCATTCTTAAAGATTGAGAACCTAACTATAATGGATCATAAAAACCAAAAAAGAATGAAAATATGTCTAAACCATTAATAAATCATTTAAATAAGATAAGATAATATCCAATACGAATAAACTTTATTTCAAAGAAGTAATACATTAATTTAATAAAAAATCAACAGTTAAACCCATAAAAATTATAGAACACTTTAATATTTAAATTATGATACCACTAGTCCATGATATATTATTTTATGATTTATCTAATGATTTTTAAATCCTAAAACCTAAATAAACCCAAATAACTATGATTTTTACTTTTCCAAACATAGGTATAAGAACCATGTTTTCTATTTAGGAATAAATTTTCATATTGACATAAAATGATTAATATATTCTCATTATAACAATATTCCCACCAGTTTTATTATTTTAAAATTCCTTCCTCAAAGTGTTAATGGAATATTTAATATTTATAAAACATATAAGAGTGCATAGATCTAGAATCAAATAAGTTATTATTTTATGATCAAAGTAACAACTATCACAACTTAAGGTATTTCGACGTCAGCTTAAGGAAGTGCATAATCTTAGAATTATCCCCATGCATTTTTTGAGGTAAATTCTCTTGATGCTTGGGGTATTCATTTCTGTAGTTGCCCATATACTTATAATGGATACACTATGTTACATCTTGATATTTAGTAAGTATAATATTTTTAATTTAAAACAAAATTTTATGGGTATATAGTTAATTAATACATTTAGGATTAATACAAGTGTTTTTCAATAATTAAATAGTACTTATTGAAGAATATAAACAATATTTTAGTAAAATATTAATTTTATACAAGTATATTTCAATTTTAATAGTATTATAATATTTATTAATAAAAGAAGAAATCATTATTAATAAAATGTTACGTAATTTTAATTATAAGAAGATAGGTATAATTTTTTAAAATTATATCATTCAAATTAATGTTTATGTTATTAAAAATAAATTATTTATTCATACTATAATAAATTATAGTAAATGATAAATTTATATTTTAGTAATAAATTAATATCATGAAATAAAATCTTATGTAAAAAAATTATTTTTTAAAAATTAAAAATTACTTTTAATATACATAAAAAATATATTAAGAATGAATAAATTGAATATCTTAATGGATTATAAGAGTTTTAATAGAATTTGAATTATATAATTTAATACTTTAATTTTTATTCTGTATAAAAATTGAATCTACATAAGGTATGGAAGAAGTTTGGTGTTGCGTAAGTGTAGGTGATGTTTTACTTGAGTTGTGTAAAGGTATGCTGTGGTTTTGAAACTCTACGTAATGGTAATATTAGTCCTTATGTGATGTGTAAAGGTAATTTTCACTTTCAAATTTCACCCAAAGGTATCCTAAATACTACATAAGGTTAATTCTGAATTCTCCTGACTCATATTAGGGTCAGTAATGACACACAAGGGTCATATGATAATTTCATAAGGGTCATTAATGGATTTACTAGATCATATAAGGGAAAATAAAAGGATATTATCTTTCATAAAGCTAAATATATTGCTATGAAAAGGTTAATTCCTCTTCTTACGAGTCACCAAACACTTTTGTAAGGTTAATCCCTAACATGAATAATGGTATACCCACCAGCGCACTACCCATGTAAAAGGAGAACCTGACTTTCATAAGGTTATGAATATAAATACACATGTTATTTATGAGTAACTTGAACTTACATAAGGGTATACCCGAGTAGTATAAAGGCTATAGAGTAGGATGGTGGGATGGATTACCTAACTCAAATGTTGCGAGATTCTATAATCATGGATATTCTTAATAGAGAGACCATCAATGTTCTATAAACCCTTTCAAAATATGTGTTGGGTATTCTATAATGGGTGGTAGGTGATGATGCTGTATTAAAATAAAAATATTGAGAGTTTATTTTTCACTCTGAGGGGAAATTTTGGAGTAGGATTTTATGATTAGTTTTTTCCAAGAGGAGGTTGATTGGATGAATGTGAGACTGATTTTGGAGAATTTATATGAAGAGATGTGTGTTTGGATCAATAATAAAGCTCTTATATTTAAAATATAATTATAAAAAAAGGTAAATATGGAGGAGTTAATAAAAACATGGGATGATATAGATTATAATTTTGAAGATCTCATAAATTTTGATTTGGTTATAGAGGTAACCACACTTAATTGTAAATTATATTGGGAAAATGATTCTAATTATCTTTGGTTTGCAAACAATGATTTTGTGAAATCTTATAGATGTTAGTGTCTTCCAGTTTTAATAATCAAGGTTTCCTACTTTTTCAAAAAAATTATTTTTAAAATTAAAAATCTAATTTTTAGTTTAACACAGTCTTATATAACGATAAACACACACTATCAAATTTAAACATATCACATCATCTTCTTCCTCACATGAATCATACATATAAAATAAAATAAAATAATATATATATATATATATATATTTAATATGTCATTATCATATATGTTTACATGTCATTTTTGATGTTATATAAGATCACGATTAGCGAAACATGAAATATCATCATTTATAAAGCCTTGTTTTTATCTCCACATGACCTTATGATAGTTTCCTACTTGATCAGTAAGTTATATGATCTGAACCCCCATGAAGGTTCACATTTGGATTATTATAGATTATCAAATTGATATAATCTTAGAATAATCTTGGATATTATTTATAGAAGTTTTCTATGAAAAGTTTAGTGGTGCAGAATATAATAAAAATCTGAAGCAAAATTTGTATTATAACCTTTGAATGTTATTTTATCATATTCAATAACCATTCAATGTAGATATATGGGTTTGTATTATTCACTCCTATATTTATATAAATTTTTTGTTTAGATATAAAAGGATATCATTCCCTTCTGGTTGAAAATGAACCAAACCTTTATAAATCACATAACATAAAACATTCATATTTATTCTCAGTTATTAGTTTTATGAGAAATAATATAATAATAAAAGAGGGAGAGGGTGTATATTTTTGGGAATCCAATATCCAAAGAAATTGAGATATTTGATATTCATTAAATTATATCAAAGTGACCCTTAGGGAGAAATAAACTTAGTTGTGGAATTTATTCAAGGGAAATGTTATTTAATTAAATATTTATTTTCTGAAACCATTTCTTATAAGGGGAATATTTTATGGTTTTAAGGTGATAACCTTATTTTAAGGGAAAGATAATTTTATGGTCTATAAAACCCTTTTATTATAAAGAAAAAATGGTTTGAATGTAATATATTTCTAAACTATTGTTTTTAATGGAGTTTGTTTTATGAATTTTATTTTAAAGGATTTATAATTGAAAGAAATTATTTAAAGATAATGGATTAAATGTATAAAAGGTTATTAAGGAATTAAATTAATGACATAAGTTAATTTCATATGTGTTAAAGGACACACATAACAAGTTTTGACTTGTGGAAGGGGTTTCTCATATCACTTTTATTTTTGTGAGACTTATTCCATATTCGGCACTTATTTCCTTTGTGTGGTGTATTTACTACAAATAAATTTATTTTATGATGATTTCTTAGAAATTAAAGGTATTTAAAAATCCACATAACATTTTCACTTTAATGGATTTTTGATGTCACGAACCGAATCGATCACCACCAAAAATGGCACCAAACCCAGCCCATGACCAGGCACGAAGGGCGTTCCTGATCCCCAAAGGCTGGCACAAGTGCCCGAGTATCATAAAATGAAAATTGGGAATGATTACCCGAGTTTATAAACATAAAACAACAAAAGAATCCAATGAAACAAATCTGGATTTTTCAAACCAAACAATCTTTTACCAAAAATTCAAAACTGAATTACATAGCTTAAAAAACTCAAAAGGTATATACCAAAGGTACACAACCAAATAAGGACAGACCATGAACCCTCATGGCAAGGGGAACCGCCCTCAAGCCACTTCCACAAGACTTCACCACCAAGGATCTGCTAGAAACCCGAACCACTGGAACAAAAAACTGTACCCAACCTGCGACAACGAAAATAACCAAGTCTACTTACACCCAAGGGTTTAAGTAGGGTGTGAGAAAATGACCAGTAGGATACCACCACTAAGAGATTCCATGTGATAAACATTTAAAGACGAAAAGCATGCATGTTTTCAAAAACATGACAAGCTAGTTACAATTTCTAAAAGATGCAGCATTGAATAAAAATAGTTTTCAAGTGGGCTATCATTAAGAATAAACACTTTTAAAAATAATTTCAACACTAGTGAATTTTCCATCCAACTATACCGTATGCCGACGGTATGAACAAAGTATATAATGATCACAAAAAATAGGAAATAACCCCTAGTCACTAGCTAGCTGTGGGTCCCAGGTACCTCGTATCTCGGTGAGAGTAACCATCACAAATATCCATTCTCGTGCATGAGCCACTAGTAGGGAACATACCCATAACCTAGTGGTCCCCAATAATCATCATCATCATAGTTTAGTTAGAGTTGTAAGCGTCAATCTTTCTAAGTGAAACTGAGTCCAAACCCCACAGATTCACTAGCATACTAGTACACGTCCACCCACCTAGATACCCAGGTTTTCCCCTTGTTCTCAAACAAGTACAACAAGTCAAAAAATATACATTGAACATGAAAATATCATTTCCACATCACAAATTCACCAAAAAGACCATATGTATACCACAAAAGTCTCAAAAATCCATTTTTAATTCAAAATGATTTTGAAATCTGAATCACACCAAAATAGCCCACAACACATTTCACATTTCTTCCACACTTCCACAAAACCATTAAACAATTTTATAAAACAATTATAAGATATTTAAACTCATATAACAGCCCACACACATGGAAAATAACACTTCTTTCATAATCAAAAATTCAATTTTTCACATCACACTCACACAAAACACTCCACATCACTTTCACATCACTTTCACTCCTCAATATCTCATTCAAAAAATTTAATAAAATATTTCCAAGATTATAAATATCACATAACAGCCTTTTAAAAAATGAAATGGGCCTTTTAAAAATATACTCATACCAAAACAATTTTCTGATATTGTTTCACCTATTACACAACCCAATAAACCATTAAAAAATTTCATAAAACAATTATAAAGAGTATACCCAAACTTTTCACATAAAATCCATTTCAAAAACCTCTTTTTAAGCCAAAAGCACACCAATAACCTACCAAAACATAATTTTCAGCCCAATCAACATGTAATAATCCACTTTCAAATGTTATATAATCACCTTGAATAATATCACAAAAGATACCCATGAGAACACACAAATCCATAAAACACTTTCAAGGAGTATAACAAGGTTATACAAATAAAACCATTCAAATACACCCCATTTTTAGGCCCACATGGAACAATGTCATTACCCAACCATAATTGGAAGCCCCTTTCAACAACTAATAAATCACTTCCACATTTTACAAAACTACCACAAGAGATAACACATGAAATACATGTGAAAAATACACGCTTTAAGAAAAAATGTAACATTAAAAACAAATGCTTTACTATTGCTACCAAAAACGATTTTCTCATAATTCACAGCACATAAGGAACATGTAAAATTATTTAATCAAGAAAACTAACTCATCATTAAATGGTTACCCACAGAATCACCTACCGAATGTGTCGAAACCCTCAAATATTGGGGCGAAACATCAACCGCACGACCTCCGCACCTCCATGAAGTTAAAAGAAACCTAAAACCTCAATATTTCACCCAAAATACAGTAATTTAGAACCTAGGCACGAACCCTAACTTCTGAAATTTTTATAATTCAAGAATTAGGGAAGAAATCCTAATCAATTTGAAAGAGGAAAGAAATAGACCCACCTACTTGAAGTGTCCTGAATTAATCACTCCAAAAACAATAGTTTCTGAAATTGAAAACATCCAAAATTAAGGGATTGGTCGAAAAATATTTAGGAGGTAATTTAGGAACTGGAATGGAGGGAAAAGAGTAAGAATTGAGAGAGTTAAGAAGGGATGAAGTTACATCTTCAATTCTGGCCGATTTGAGACACCCTATGAAGATCATCCCTAATTCGCGATTTCAAAGAGCTCCAAGGAGGTGGGAAAGGAAATGGGAGCGCGCCTGGGTTTCTTAAGGTCTAGAGGGAGGTGTAATCACCAAAAAAACGCAAATAGTGAAAGAGATATAAAAAAATTAAAAATTATTTTTAATGCAGGAAATGGGCGTTCGGGCAGGCCCAATATCTGAAATAAAAACCCATATACACCATGATTATGGATTTATAAAGGCTCCAAATATATATTTTGGTGTTAATAGGTCAGAGGAGACCATTTAGGAATTGGAATTATGGAAAAATATTAAAAAATGAAAAAGTTATAAAGGAAACAAAATTTATTTTTAAATATGGAATTGGGCTCCTGGTTTGGCCCAATTCATGAAAACTCGTCTATTTCTCCATAAAACCGTTGGAAACCATCCAAAACAAAGAATGAAAGGAAAATAAATGAAATTTAACTTCGAAATAAGTCATGTATGTGAAATTTGATATGAATATGACCATAATAACAATAGTTCTATAGTTTAATATTATTATTTACTGGGACTGTTTTCGATTATATTTTTGAGGATTAAATTTTATGATCAACATATCAAGAAACTCATGAATTTTATTCTAATTTGGTTATTTCTTGAGATTTATTTTTTTCCTTTCATATCACTCTATTAAAGTACTCAATTTATTGATAAAATATTTTTAAGTAAAACAAAATTTATTTTTCTCTTGAGTCGAAAATCCTTCTTCATATATATCTAGGGTTTTCTAAAAACGTTTTCCAGAATATTTTTAATATTATTCTATGATTTTTTATAGTCATTTTTACCCATGATTTTATTTTTTTGAAAATAGTTTAAAATTAATTTTCATTTCATTTTCTGGATGAGGTACTTTTGAGTTTATATTGAAAATTTGATAGGAATATTTTTTTAATACACATGATATGAAAAAAATTTCTAACCATGATAGTTGTTAAATGATTTGATGCTTCCTTTAATATTTTACAAGGTTTATTTCAAAGAAAATTTTGTATTTAATATTTGGGAAATTAATAGATTGTAAAGACGTGATTTTAAAATTAAAGTTCATTTTTCTCAAGAAACATTCTAGATATATTTTAATGGATCCTTCATATAAGAAGACATTCATTGACGTTTCTTATAATTTACTGGGGATATGATCCAATGATACCATACAATTCATTCTTTGGATGTCATATAATGATTATGATTTAATGATTATTATATGAAACCTATTTCTTTATGATGGGTTAATTATGTTATTATGTTATATTTATGATACTCAGTTATTTTTCCCAACATAGGTTATAATGAAATGAAACATTATTTATGAAACCCATTTACGTCACTTAGGTTATACTATAATGAATTTTCTATGATCTTTTGGAACACATATGTATGATTTTTTTATGTGATTTATGGGTGTAGAATTATATAACCCTGCATTTAATTGGGTAAATATGGATATCACATGAGATAATAAGGACTGAAATTGGAAATTAACTCTGTTCAGTAAGGGACTTTGTCCACAATGATATTATTTGGAGTGAACCTTGACTAAGGTTGTGGTAGAATGGGGAGTGAAACCAATCCACTATGATAGTCTTGGTAGTGAGTCTTGACTAAATAAATGATTTTCTATGATTATGTGTATTCCAAAAAATTATGTCTTATGCAAATATTATTCTCTCTTGGATCATTTTCATTGATTCCATTATAGACATCAAATATATTTTTTGAATTTTCTAAAATCCACTTGATGGTTTAATAGTAACCATACATTCAAACATCATACAGATTTTAAAATTCACGTTTAAAATTTCAAATAGAAATGAACCAAATATTAGAACTTGAAACAAAACATATATGGCACCCTCAAACCTAACACCTCCACATGCCCAATTCTAGATATAACTGTATCCACATGCCACCCTTGAGAAACTTCTTCAGTTATTGATCAAAGAAAAATCATTATAATGAATTTGGCGAAGTCACTTCTCTAGCCTCCATCATCATTATATTTACACCATCATCACCATCATTTCCCCACTACTATTGGGGATAGTAATAAGAGAAATCTATATGAGAGGCAAAGATAATAGATATTCTACCTATTGCATCTAAGGAAAATTTTACCTTCTCCTTCAACTTTTATATCTTCAAAACACCATTGAAGTCACTAATATATAACATAATGAATCAAGAGTAGGAGCCGCGTCCAAAACCACTAACTTATCTAGAACCTTTATAAGGGATCACCACAATATTAGAAAAAAACATTCACCAAATTCTCACAAAAACAATGTATACCAACAATGTTTACATGACTCAATACCACATCTTCATCATAAAAATCTTATACCATCTCTACGCAACACCAAATGGAGTTCTCACCTCCTAAAACACCATTATCCACTCGACAACACATCCTAGAGCTTCCTTGGTAGCCACCACACTAGACCGACCTAGGTAGGAGGCATGGAATATGAAACCAAGGCAGAGTTGAAGAAGCTTAAAGCCACCATAGAGAGTCATGACCTTATCCAAGAATGATTCAAAAAATATATCGATCCAAACCATTTGAAGCACCATCACACAGACCCAACATGGAGGTATAATGCATAGTGATTGGAAATAATATGGGTGGTGTGAGAAATATAAAATTTGAACTTGTGAACAACTCTATCCAATAAGGGGAAATGAGAAAATTAGATCGAGAGAAGGAATCAAGACTATGTGAAGTGAGGAGCTGCATCACCATTGAATAAAGTCACAAAAACCAAAAGAGGTGGGGGAAGTGAAGTAGAGGGAGAGAAGGTAGTGATTGAAGAATACAGAGACATGCCTACATTTTTTAAGTATGAGATATATATATAAAGGGTGATAGTTCGGAAGAACAATGTGGGAGACGATTTAGATTTCTGATGTAAAAGTTGTTTATGTATCCACATTTCCAAAGACACTAGACCAATAAAATTATGGAATGAATCATAATGTTATTTATTGAGTATTCATATAATAAAATTTAATATTTATTTAGGAAAAGTACAGGATTCTATAGTTGGTATTAGAGATGGTTTTAATCAATATTTGGATATTCAGATTCTTGAACTTGGTGAAATAACTAGGGATAAACTTAAGTGTAAGATAACATCATAATATTTTATTGAGATAAGACTATAAGGTTTTCCTAGAAATACATCCCTATCTATAAAATACATGTGGATATGGTTTTAGCATATTTTCATTTAGGGGTAATAATCCTAAAATGAGTAGGTTTAGTACATCTCAAACTTCATTCCTGTTCATAGTGAGGGTGCCCTTATACCACAACAGGTTTGAAACTCTATGGGTTTTTCTCAGGTTAATTCACATTATGAACCATTATGAAGGATTTGAATGTATGCCAACCAATTATGGATTGGGTTAAACCTAAGGTGTCATATAATGAAAATAACTTATCCTATTTTAGACATTCTATGAATTATTTTCCATTTTTATATGTTTCCACACAATGAATATTATTTAACATAGTATACCTTTCGTTTTAGTAAGTGGATGAAACCATGAGGATTCTCGCTAACACAGAATGTGACAGATAATGGAATGATTATCCTCATAAAAACTCAAATGAAATGGGAGCTAGAAAGAAAAACCTTGTGATTATGACTAACTAGCTATCTCATTATATGATTAACAATATCAAAATGGGACAGTTACCTAAGAAATACAATAAGAGTTAAATGGAATTTTAGCAAGGCCTTAAAGGTAAGAAGATTCACCTTAATACTTTTTAAGTATATGGGAAGAATAATTCAAGGAAATATCTCATAGGAACAATAAAATATTTTATGTGAAGAATAAAAGGAAATAAATCATGTCATTTTGAGGAAAAATTAAAATTATGATGGATTTAAGTGAAGTTCATCCTATGGTAGCATTTACAATTAAATTTCTAAAGTGTGGGGAATATGGGCATTATCCATGTCAATGTTGTTATCCAAGGTTTAACTCTAAGAATAAGGATGGAACTATGCTATTCCAATCATTGAAGTAAAAGGATTGATGTTTTTTTTGTATTGGTATTTGAGAATTATTTTATATAAGTGTTATATCAAAGATAATTTGGATATAACAATCCTGAATCATTTAAGGATTATTCCATAGTAGTTTTTCTATAAGGATTTGAAAACTTATGTTGAATGTCATCAATAACCAATAAACATTATTCATGGTAATGCGATAAGGTTTAGTTTTGATAAATTCATTTTTTACATTAATTAATTAAATGAGATAATATTAGTGACTATGAAATTGGTTAGTGATATGATAAAAATGTAATTTAGGACCTCTTTGATGAAGTTTATTGCAATTTTTTATTTAGATAATATATTCAATAGTCAATGATTTTTTTTTGAGTAATATGGATTATGTTAATTTCTGGAAGCATAAATGATTCAATTTGAGGGTAAATGAAGAGTTATGTATATCATCATGTTTTTATATGTTTATGGTTGATCATAAATTCAAAGGCATATATACTCTTTTTCTGGTTTTAAGTGATTTTATATTGAGGTGATTTAAAATGTTTAATAAGTTTAAAGAAGAATGATATATTGAGGTTTGAATATCCCCTTATGTTAGTATATGGTTTGATGTTAAGTTAATTTGATTCTATTGGATAGTGAGATATAAATAATATTGATGGTTGAAAATTAATTCATTTTTACAGAAATATTTTCAAATAAATTTATAGTAAATCTTTGGATTTCCTTTCATGTTAGTATCTAAATTTGATTCATGGTATTTTTGGTGAATTTAACTAGATTTAAAGATTATATTGTAGTATTTCAGGGTCATTAATGATATTTTAGGATATTTTTCATTTGGTTAAGGTATATGTAAGCCTTAGGTTTTACTTGGGATTTTATGTAAAATTTTATTTCAGAACAATACAATTGAAATTTTGGGTATATAAGTTGAAAGGTATGATATAATGTTTGAGGGTAAAACATTATTTAATATAGAGGTTATTTATGTAATTTTTCATCTAAGGTTATTTATTTATGGAATTATCTATGTTAATACTCTTTATTTATTGTGGGATCTTTAGAGTAAAATGTACTATTTCATCACATGAATGTTTATACATTTTGAATAATATCTCACCTTATGCTAACCATTTTTGTTTTTTTATTTTTTAAATATATAAATAATAGATTTTTATACTTTGTGAATTATGTGATCTATTAGAAGTTTGTTTTAGTGCATTAGGGATAAAAACTTCTTTTTGAATAATAATTGTTTGGCGAAGAAGGATGAGATTATAGTGAAAATTGATTAAAGGAGGAAATTATTCTATTCAAATAAGTATATTTTATTTTGTTCTTAGTCTTGATGGTAATGTAATTCCTCAGATCTTGGAAAAGGAACATTAAAAAATTCTATCCCATTACATTCATTTATGATAAATCAGTGACCTTTTCACACCTCATTAACTTTTTTATGTTTAAAAACATTCTCATGAATATTTAATTTTTTATAAATATTTTTAACACACTATAATTATTTGGACATTAAATTTCCCCCATGTATAGATGGCCTTAGTATTTACCTTTCCCTATTTTCAATAAGAATTTAATTTGAAAATATAAATACTATTGTTAGTAAAATATAAACTTGAGGAAAGTATATTAAAATTTTAATAGTAGAATAACATATATTACTAAATGAAGGAATTAACAAAAATAAAAGGTCAATAAAATATGATTATATGAAGATATAAATAATTTTTTGAAGTTATATTATGAATTCCAGTGTTTATAGTATTAATTATAATTTATTTAGAAATTATGTGATAAATTATAGTAAATAATAAATTGAAATTGTAGTAATAAATTAATTTGGTGAAATAATATCGTATGTAAAAATTATAATATTGGTAAATTAAAAATTATGTTTAAGATACATAAGAAATACATTATGAATTAATAAATGGAATGAATAAATGGATTTTAATAGTTTTAATAGAATTAAAATTATAGAATTTAATACTTAAATTTTTATTCAATATAAAAATTAAATCCAAATAAAGGTATGGCAGAAGTTTTTAAGACCGTGTAAGGGTAGATGGTGTTTTTATTGAGTTATATAAGTATAATATGTGGTTCTAAAACTATGTATATAGGTAAGACATTCCCTTATGACTGTATAAGGTTAATTTCTAATTTAAAATCTCACATAAAGTTATCTTGTAGCCTATATAATGGTAATTCATAATTATTATGGCTCAGGTAAGGGATAGAAATGTCATGTAAGGGTCATATTATAGTTTTTAATTGTAATTATAGGATTTAATAACCCACATAAGGGTATATTATAGTATTTTTTGTCATATAAAGGTCACAATATCACTATGTAAAGGTCAATTCCACTACGTAAGGGCCATCTTCCACTCACATAAATGTAATCTTTAACTTGCATAAGGCTAGACCCAGCAGGTCATTACCCATGTAAAGGTACTACCTTACTTGTTTAAGGGTGGAAACTCAATAAATAGGTAATGTATGTGTGACCATAACTTATGTAATGGTATACATGAGCTAAATAAAGTTCAGAGGACCTCATGAAATGGTTAGTCTGTGATTTGAAGATCCATATAAAGGTAAAAACAATATCCCTTAAAGGCAATAGATCACTCTCAGATTTAAACCTATCTAGTCATCTTCTTCCTCAAATTGTATATATAGGTAAAATAAAAGAATTTATTATTATTTAATATGTTATTATCATATCTTGGTTTAAATTCCAATTTTAGTTTCATATAAGATATATATTAGTAAAACATGACACATCAACATTTATAAATATTTTTTAATATCCAGATGACCCAATAATTGTTTCTAGCTTTCCCAGTAAGATATTGGAGATCATCCCCTATGAAGACTAATATTTTAAGGCTTATGTATTATTAAATGGATTGAATATTAGTATGATCTATGATATTATTTATAGATGTTTTCTATGTGGTACTGAGTGAGTAGAATATGATACAAATAAGAAAAAATATTTTTGTTATCACTATTAAATGTGGTTTTATTATATTTTGTGACCATTCACTACAAATACATAAAACTGTATTATTAACTATGGTCATCTCATATAGTTTATGTTTAGATATAAAATGATAACATTCCATTTGGGTTTAAAACTATCCAAGGCTCGGTAAAATCCCTGTCTAAAAACCCTCATATTTGTTCACAATTATTAGTCTTATGAGAATGAAAATGAAAAACAAGAGAGAGGTTGAGAAGGATTCTATTTTATGATAGCCAATATCTGAAGAGTGGGAGCTATAGAAGAATTTTTGTATTCTGATGAAGTGATCTATAAGGATAAGTCAACTTAGCTGTGAAATTGATGTAAAAAACAATTTTATTAAATTTATATATTCCGAAACCCTTTATGTAATGAGATTTGATTTTAAAATTATGTTTTAATATTTTAAGGAAAAATCATTATTGTAAGGGGAAATAATTTTGTGGTTTTCAAAACAGTTTATTATAAAGGAAAAATGGTTTTAAAATTATATATATATGATCTCTTATTTGTAAAGAGTTTTGTTTTATGAATTATATTTTAAAAGTTTTATAATTTTAAAAAAATGGTCTAAAAATAATGGATTAAACCTATTAAATGTTTTCAAGTAAGCAAATTATTGATATTAATTTATTAAATACGTTTTAAAGGACATACATAACATGTTTGGACTCGCGGTAAGTGTTTCTCATATCACTTTGATTTTTGTGAATCTGATTCCATAGTAATCACTTGTTTCATTTGTGTGGTGTATCTACTACCCATTAATTAATTTTAGGTTTATTTCAAAATAATTATTGGTACTTACAAATCCATATAAGGTTCTCTCTTTCATGAGGTTCTGATATAGATATTACCAAATAATTAAGGGTTTTATTTTACCATCTCATTGTTTACCAATATTTTTTATGATTAAGGCCTGACGATGAAATTTTATGATATAAATCAAAATAAACTATTGAATTTTATTATCCTATATTAATTTTTGGATTTTAATTGTTTTATTTTCATTTTTATATCCTTATGCACTGGGGAAACCAAAAAAATATTTTTAATAAAAACTGAATATATTTATCTCTTCGATCAAAAATACTTTTCCTTCTATATCCATTTTTTTAAAATTATTAAAGAATATTTTTTATATTATCATAATATTTTTTAAATCAATTTTTACTCATGATTGAATTTTTAAAAAATGGTTTAAAAATAATTGTAGTTTCATTTTTCAAAGGAGGTACTTTTGAATTTTTACTCAATATGTGAAAAGAATCTTTGTTTTAACATACACAACACGAACAAAATTTATCATAATTATGACCAGTAAATGATTTAAATATTCCTTTACATACATTAATGTTTATTTCTAAATAAAATGTTTTTATTAATATTTTTGATATTTTTATATTTTAAGGAAGTGATTTAAAAATGAAAAGGCTATTCTCCTCCAGAAATAATCTAGATATTTTTTAAAGTAATTTTCATCTAAGATGACATCATTTGATGTTACTTATTCTTTACTGAGGATATGATCCATGGATATCATCCACATTCAGTATTTGGATGGATTATAATGATGATTATTTTAGGATGATTTTATGAAACCTTTTCCCCCATATGTAAATTAAGTAATGACGAAACCATCATGAAACTTATTTTTTTCCTGGGTTATGCAACGATGCAATGATGCAATGATGAAATATTTATGAAACCCACTTTCTTTACAAAATTAAGGATATGATGAATGTTTTATGTTATTATGGAACACACATATATATAATTTTAATTATATTATTGGTGGTAATTGAATTATATACCCCTTTAATTCATTGCATAAATATCGATATTTGATGAGATAATAAGGACTGTAATGGGGAGTAACCCTAGCTTAGTATGGGATTTTTCCACTATGATAGTCATAGGAGTGAACCTTGAGTAAGTTAATGATAGAATGGGGAGTGAAAACAATCCACAATGATCATATTAGTAGTGATAGTTTACTAAATAAATTATATTCTATGGTTATTTTCATTCCATATAATTATGTCTTATTCAAATGTTATTCTCTCATTGCTTAAGATATATGATTACATTATGAGTATTATCTTATAAAATATCAAGCTTAATTCCAAAATTAAATATTATGTTCTATGATATACTGGGTATGGTTTTAAAATAACAAACTCATGTTCTCATAACTTTATTTGAATGCTATTGTAACATGATTTTTAATATCAACCTCACTTACACTTATTGATCATATGAGATCACCCTATTTTATTTTCTCTCTCCAGCATATGAAGAATATTTTTTTTATGACATGTCTATGAAGGGTTCTTGTTGTGATGAACTAAGTGGGAGATGATTTAGATCTCTTAAGTACAAGTTTGTTTTATGTTTCCAAGTTTCCAAAGACACCATACCTATATTATTCTGGCATGGATCTTAATTTTATGTATATCATATTAATATAATGAGATGTAATATTTATGTTTAAATTGTATGGGTCACTACATTTGTTATCATAGATGGGTTTAGACAATCATTGGTGATTATTGTTCAAGATATTTGGTGAAAACCTTAGGGAAAATATTTATTAAGGGATTATATTCTAATGTTTTTTTAAGATAATGATTATTTTATTTTCCTTGTAATACACCCCAAATGGAAACTACAAGTGGACGTGGTTTTGAAATAGATGCATCCTCAAGTAATATTTCCAAAAAGAGTTTATCAAGTGTATGTCTACCATCATTATCATGCATGATGTGTGTGACCCTATCACACACCTCGTTTGAAAATCCTATGAATATTATTAGGTCAATTCACATTATAAACCTTTATTAAGGATTTGAATAGATGAGTAATGAAGATTAACTATGATAAAACTGATATGTCATATATGTAAAATATGGTTTCATGATTTATATATCATATGAATGGTTTTTAGTTATTATATTATTCCTCAAGATGAATATTTTTTCTCACACAATATTATTTGGTTTTACTCCATGGATCGAACTAGAAGGATTCGTGTTAATGTAGAATGTTATAGAAAATGTAATGATTGTACTCATGAGAAGTATAATTAATATGGATTTTGAAGGAAAAACCTTGTTATTATTTCTAATAAAATATCTCATTATATGATTTACAATATAATCTTAGGAGAGTTCTTTGACACATATAATAAGAGAAAAATGGAGTTTTAAGAAGACTATAATGGGGAAAACATTCCAATTCCTATATTTCATGTATATTGGTAGAATCATTTAGGTAAATGTATTATTGGAATGAAAATATGTTTAATATTTGGAATATAAGGGAATATAGTAATTAATTTTTGAGATAAAAATGAAATTTTTGATGGAGGGATAGAAAGTTCCGTATAAGGTACATTTTATAGTTCAATGTCTCATGTGTGGGGAATATGAGAATTATCCATGATAATGCACTAATCCAAGGGTTAACTCCCAAAACAATTAAGTACCTATGATATTTTAATCTTTTTAGTGAAATGATTTAAGTGTTTAGGTATTGGAATTTGAGAATTATGTTATAGAAGTGTTATATAAATTCAATTCTTGATATAATAATCACGAAACATCTAAGCATATTTCCATAATAGTTTTTTAAGAATTTGAAAACCTATTTTGAATGGTTCCTATAACCTATAAAAGTTATTTAGGGGTAAGGTGACAATTTTTAATTGGGATAAAGAGATGTTTAATATTTATGAAATAAATGGGATAATTTTTTTTGACCTAGAAATTAGTTAATGAATTGATGAGAAAGTGATTTTGGTCAACTTTGATGAAGTTTATTGATTTTGTTTATTTATGGAATATATTTTAATAGTATATGATTTTTTTCTAGGATTAAGGATTTTGTTAATTTTTCAAATCATATATGTTTTCATTTTAGGATAATTGAATAGTTATAGATTCTATAATGATTTTATAATATTACGTTTAATCAGATGTTCAAGTTTAGTGATAACCCCTTTTAGGTTTTAAGTGATGGGATCGAGTTTAAATAACCATTTGGGTTAGTATATGATTTTATGTTATTTTAATTATTTTCCATTCTACAGTGAAATAAAGATTCTTAAAAAACATTCGCTTTTAAGATGAGTAAATGAATCATTAAGAAATTTAATTATAAAAAACATAAGAACTACTTTGGTTTTGGATTTTTATAAGTTATATCTTTTTAATTTTAAAACACCATTAAACATAATATGTTTTGATATTATAGAATTTATATTATTATCATAATATTGGTATATATTAATAGGGTTATGATAAACATAATTGACATAGAAAAATGATGCATTGACCTCAACCGGTAAAATCATACCCTTTGAAGCCCATTTATCTATTATTCCAAGGAAGATAACATCACTGGGATTTAAACATGAAAAATAACAAGATGATATTAAATAACTAAATCATGATTAAAAAATTTATGGGAGAAGTTTAAGCTCATCCAAATCACAACCCAAACCATTTTCTCCAAACCACCACAAAAAAATATCACCATTGGACACCTTACACTTTAAGCAGTCACTGATGTAACTATGTGTTATATATATTGACCCTAATAGTAAGATATATATATATATATTAAAATAATTATTAAATTTATCTTTTATTACTTTATAAGGATTAAATAATAATGCTTGATAAAAATTAAATATTGATACGATGAAACAAAAATGGTATTTTTGGGAAATATATAGTATGAATAAGGTCACTATTTTTGATAATTTCAAAATTTTTATGAAATAAATGATATTTTAATACAACATTATTATTTATATATATTTTTCAAAAATAAATTATAATATAATTTTATGAAGTCAATTGGAATTGTTATAAGTCTTAAGAAAATGTTATTGTCCAAAAATATAGTATTTTTTAACAAAAGATGATTTTTTAATTTAAAAGTGTAAATTATAATAACTATAGAATTATTATCATAAAATAAATATTATATTTAAAATAAAAACTTCAAAATTATCAAGCTTTTATTTTTTATAATTTCTCTAGATAGTCATTTTTTGGTAAAAATCAATATAGTATAGTTATACAATATGTATTATGTCATTATAATAGACCAAAAGTGGTGTAATAAATACTATAAAGAGTTTCCAAGAAAAAAAATTATTTTTAATGATTAAAATAATGTGTTTAGAAGTTATTTGATTAATTCCATAAACTATTAATGAATCCTACAAAACCTATATTAAATTTTAAGGTTTTAAATCAATTCTTTATAAACATTACTCAATTCCACATCACCAAGGGTATTATTTTAAGGAACTATATTTTTAGCCTTATAAAATAATGAAATCCTATTCCATTTAGGAGAAACCGTAGAAAAAAAACATTGTGTGGGTTTTTATTTAGGTTAATTTATCATATTGATTAAAAACCGTATGTTTATAAATTAATAAACAATTCTCGTCTCTTTTGTTATAAAAACCCACCCAAACCCCATTAGTCTTCAATAAAAACACATGGATTATGATTTAACTAAAACCTTTCCACTATATATCTATCCCAAGGATCCACTAATCTCTTAAGAATCTCCTCCCAAGATTTTTTAAAATTCCCTCTCAATGTCAGAGATCCACTCCTTCTCCTCATTATTCAAGAACCTTCATTATATTATGCCTTTTATTTCAAATTGTTAATGATTGGATATGGTTTTACCCATACCTATTACTGTTATCATGATTTAATTGTTATAATAGATCCCTTTCGATTTCATTAAACCCTTACATGAATCTTTATGTACCCCTGTTATACTGTTTAAATTGTCCTGTGATTTTCCATTCATAACATTGGTATAGTTTATACCCATATCCATTTATAATCAAGGATTTTCACCTAGATATACATATCATTTACTGATCATGTAATTCCATGTATGTACCCCCACACTATAATCAAGGGGTTAAAATTTATCAAATATGTTTTTATATTGTATGATCTTAGCACACACTAATTAATATATATGATATGAATGTGACAGGTGGGCTCAAAAATATACAGCCTTACAATGCATTGGATAATGTTTTTATCTCATGAGATTCCATGTTTTGTGCACATGAGGTTATACTAAGAGCAATATTTTATGATTTCTTAGTAGTTATCCTTGACTTATGCTTATGATGTCATGTTTTATGTTGTATCCACATTCTCATGCTGCATTTATGTTATCATCTTATATCATGATTCAATATTATTGATTTTTATTCTCAACCCAATTATGTAATATGTTTTAGTTTTAAAATATTTTTCTTTAATTATCCCCTTACTAGGATTTATTTATTAGCCATTTCTTATGTATTTCCACTGTTTATCCTAAGAAGTTTTAGAGGAGAAATTGAATTTTAATGGAATGTTATAGATTCTTTAAATAATATTGTTGTATCCATGTTTCATGTTATTGGTCTATATAAATAATTTACAAAATATTCTTGGCCTCGTGATCTTCTATGATTTTATTGTGCATATATCTACATAATAAATAATGAATTAATGTGAATTAAATATATTTGTTTTCATAGTTGGTATTAGATAGAATTCTAGTTTTTTTGGGGATTATAATTAGAGAACTATAGTGAATGACTTATAGATAATACTGAACATAGTATAAACATCACTATATTTTATTAAATTATGGATTAAGCGGTTTCCATGAAAATATATCCTTGTATTGATACTATAAGTGGATGTGGTTCTATCTTAAATGTTCCTAGGGGTAATAACCCCAAAACTATAGCATTGAGTTAGACTCGATAGTCACCTGGGGCATAATGAAAAGGTATTTCTATACACCTAGTTTGACATTCTTAGGGTATTTTATTAGTTAAATTTTAAATCTCATTACAAACCATTTTTAAGGGGAAAAAATTCCCATAAGAATTTATGTTAGGAAATAGATATTGGATAACTTATATTAAAACCTATAAATTAAAAGGTTAAAGAATATATTTTATTTTTGAGTTATCCCTTAAATTTTCATGGGTTCTCATTTATTTGATTAACATTTTAAAAGTTTTCATCAATAATTTTCACTTTATTTTTGACAACATCTAAAATAAGAGAAACCAAGTCAACAACCAACGTGATGAGAAATGTATCAACTTCCCAAATGGGATGCCTAAAATTATGGAGGCTAATGTAAGACATAGTATGATTATTTAGAACTATAAATCACAAATTATGATTAATAACTGGCATATAATTGAGTCTCCAAACACATCAAATAGGAGGAAAAATCTTCATGTAAGTCCTTATGATAAATGTGATAAATAAATATGATTAAATTTCCTATTTTTCAAAAATGGGAAAAGAGGAAATAAGGTAAGTTTCATAAAGTAACATGAATATTTTTTGGATGTGGAAAAAATAATGTATAAAGTATAAAATATTCACCATTAAATGAGTAATTCATATAACATCAAGAAAGAAAATAATGTTCAGTCAAATGTACCATTAAAAATTTCAAGTCATAAATGTGAGAAACCAATGAATTTTCTTACAAAATGCTCCATTCCACGGGCTAACAAGAATGATGAGCAACAAAAATATCCCAACAGAAGGTAAAAATTAAGGTCATATGGTGTTATGGATCATAATGATTGAAGTACACATAATATCTACTCTAGATTTGTGTTTGTATTCTTCTATTTCAATTCATTCTAAACTAGCATGTCTTGTATGTTTTCCAAGAACATCAATTACCACCTACAATGATTTAATATCATCAGAAAAAAATATGTGATTATTCGATCACAATTTGATGGTTGTGGGAATGTTTTTCTTGAAAATATTATCATTCTACCTTTAGTGTAATTTTATGTTATCCAAATTATGGATTGTTTTTTTTTGCATAGAGACAATATAAATTACTGGGAGAAGGCGTTAATCCTTAGTACCATTCATCCCCCTATGATTATATAAATGTGTAAGGAGAAGGATGGATCTCATTTGGAATTACCATCTCAATCATGGATATTAGTGGATATGAGCAAGAGTTTCTAGCTAAAATGATTGACATTGAGGAAAATATCATCCTTGAGGAATTTCTCATTGTAGGTGAATTCGCCAATGTGTTTCCCAAAACATTTTATTGTCTTCCTCCAAGTAGAGAGGTTGAGTTCATGATTGAAATTTTACCCAGATCATTGCCAATATCCCATACACCATATGGAATAACTATTTTTGAACATGAGGTGTTGGAGAAGAAACTAAATAAGTGTTTGGATATAGGGTTTATATGTAACACCGCAAGGCTTTAAAAATAATTTTATATGCATGAAACACTATTTTATGAATATATTTATAACTATCCTTTAAAAATAATTTTTCCAGTTATATGTTTTGAATTTCTAAAAAAGGTCACATGTTATTGTGTTTAGTATGTTATTTGATTTCTAATGGAACCAACTTTTGTTTTTAGTGAATAGTAACATAACCTTATGAATATTAATATGGATAGTAATATGGACCAAATTAATAGTAAATTTATTATTATTTTATTTTCTTAAGGATTTAAGATAATGACATCTTGGTTAATTTTTCAATGTGATAGAAAGTAGTTATTGAATTAAAATTGATAATTTTTTAATTAAGTATGGTTTTATTTAGAAATAAAATTAATAATATTTAGAAAATTATTTTCATAAAATGGATTTCATTTTTGAATTCTATATGTCAATAAATGGTAAGGGTGAATTTTTGATGAATAGTGAAATATGGTAAAATACCGTATAATAAATTTATCAGTAAAATACACTATTTATGACATCATAAGTGATGTAAGGCCACATTTATCAACCTCAAATTACATTATTACTATTTAGGGACACATAAATTAATACTATTCATAGTCTTCAGCCAAAATATTATAATAATAATTAAAATAATGTAAAATACCTCCTCTCCTCCACTATAAATATCACCCTCATTTACCTCTTCCTCACACACCTCTCAAGCCTTGATCTGTAACTATGTTCTTCTCAATACTCCTCCCAAGGCTCTTCCCCACGTTCTATAGAGTTTGGTCTCCCCAATAGGCCAAAACCCAAGACCTTAAGAAGTATCTCTAGGAGAAGAGACCAAGAGGTAAACATCCTCTTTTGTTTTCGTTGTTTTCTTTCATTTTATGTCATTATTTTTCATTCACTTTAGATTATTTTGGGATATTCCATTTCATATTCCACTTAATACCATTATTATTTAATAATTATGAGATACCAATTTTCTCTCATCAAAATATTTTTATGAAATTTTAAGCGATGCTGTTAGGATATTGAAATTTTATAAGGGATATCTCAACTCTTCTTTTATTTTTTGTTCCTTTATTTTCTTCTTCTTTTCTCACCATCCATTATCGAGGTGGCATGAATGATCCAATATCTTACATTTCTGTATTTCTTCATGTTTATGGAATACTCACTGTAACATTTCTTCTCCTCTCCCACTTATTCAAGGAATAAAAAAAATATTATCTGTGATGAGTCGAATTACCTGAAACCTGGACAATGTCTTTTGAATTTTCTTTAATTCCTTAATGTCTGGCCATAAAACAATTTTTATTGTTTAAAAAGGTTATAATATATGTATTATGTCTCATCCATGGTTCTCTAATTCTTGTTTACACATGTTTGTAATTTATAAAACAAAATGAGGTCGTTATTATCCAAGAACTACTAAAATGATTTTAACGAACATCAT
The DNA here is from genome assembly GCA_963277665.1 of Viscum album. Lineage (NCBI taxonomy): Eukaryota > Viridiplantae > Streptophyta > Magnoliopsida > Santalales > Viscaceae > Viscum > Viscum album. The sequence goes on along the minus strand of OY728119.1, from coordinate 684,333,132 downwards.
TAATATTTTAAATCATGAATTATCCTCATGACAGAACTAAAAATAATAAATGGAATAATTCATGGTTCTATAAATATGTAAATAACACTTCATTCTAATTCTGGACTTTCACTTCCAATCATCAAGAACATCCATCATGAACTTATCATGGAAAACATGCAAAGAACACACCCAAAATAATGCAAGGAACAAAATACTAACTATTAAAGGGTGAAATAATGTAATGAAATGACTATATAAGTTATTATAAAGATGGATAGGATTATTCCAGATTTTAATAAAACTATTTTATCTATTATACATGATATTTAAATGATTTGTAAGTAAGACAAACCCGAGGTAAGAGAATTCTTAACCGGATTTCCATTCTTTGAGTTAACCTTCTACATCATTATTTATGTGGTATTAAAATTTTCTGTGTGAGGAAAATTTTATCTATTATGATTATTTATGTGTATATACAGTGTATATAAATATTTCATCCACTCTATTAAGTATCACTTCAATTATATGATATATATAAGGGGATTTAATTTTAAAATAATTTTTTAAAATTCTATTTTACAAAATCTGAAAGGCAACATTATTTTGAAATAATTCATATTGTCTGACTGTGTTATGTTTCTTAGTAATTTTTTATGATTAATGGTGGGACCTATATCTGTCTCCAATCTATTGGGTATGTATTAGTTGGTGGTCAGTCGTATGGTTACTCCAAGTGTAACTCCGATGGTTACACGAATTGTAAGGTAGCTATGAGGTTTACAAATTACAAGGTAGCCGAGATGGTTGCAAGATTTTTTAATTATTGTACTAAGATACCTTTATGATTCTATTTATGTTATTATGTTTTTGTGGATCATTTTAAATCACATGTTTCCCAATGTATGTATATATGGGTGACAAGTATGTCTTTTGAAAATGATTTCATACGTTACAAGTATTCATGGAATAATGTGTTTTTTTCCATATTTTTTTATCCATTATTGAGATTTTGTGATAATCCCATGTTTTTAAATTATATTCAGAGGTTAGAAGGATGTGGAAGATAAAGAAATAATCCAAGTTAAATTTTTTATGATTAGTCAAAGAAATCATGTTTTATGTGAAAAGTTTTATATTTTGTAAGAAATGAATACTGTTTTTATTTTGTACAATCTGTAATAATGTGTAATTTTATGAATGTATTATTTCACAATTATTTAAATATATAAACATGAAAGGATACTCAATGTGAAAGGAATATAATTCTTGACTAAATTTATGTTTATGTAATGTAATAAGACCGGGTCCTTATAGTTGGTATTAGAATATGGTTTAGATAACTTTAGGGGTAAGATAATGTTAATATATTACCATAATTGTTTTTTACATTATGGTCAATTGGAAATGATATATCATTTAAATATTACCATTATTTTCAACTACGATATGTTGGTTCAGAATGGTTGTCTGTAGAAGGAACAAGGATGCTGAATAGGAGACGCACCGACAGACTGGCATCCATCTGAATATGCAGCCCAGAGTGGTAGGGATTAGAACTGAGCAGATTGTGATCGTAATGGCTGATCTAACACAACAAATAAATGGTGGAGGTATCCATGAAAAAGAACAACTAGAGGTACCACAATATAAAATGACAATTGTGGATCATTTTATGATACCACATTCTCTTTCTTTCAATGGATCATTTGACCTAGTAGCGGTAGGAAGATGTATTAAATCCCTTGAAAAAATAATGAATGTTATGGGATATTAAGACAATAAAAAGGTATGTCTTTCCATTTATTTTTTTCAAGGTAAAGAAGAATTACATCCTAAAAAGACCCTTTCTTACTAGATATGGGCATTATGAATTTTTTGTTATTCCCTTTGGATTAACTAATGCACCTGATGTATTCATGAATATTATGAATAGAATATTTCATGAGTTCTTGGATAAGTATGTGGTTGTGTTTAATGATGAAATTATATTATTTTCTAAAAATAAATGGGATCTTGAAAAAAATCTAAGGGTTCTTTTATAACCCTCAAAAGAAAAGAAACTGTATGAAAAATTTAGTAAGTGTGGTTTTTGGTTGTAAAAAAGTTATTTTCATTGGAAAATTTTAAATAATGATTGAATTATAGTTGATCCTAAAAAAAGTGGTTGATGAATCAGAAAGACCTAAAAATGTTGTAGAGATTCATATTTTTCTTGGGTTAGTAGGTTATTACTGATGGTTTGTTAAGAATGTTTCACGGTTATCTAGCCTGATAACTAAGTTAACATGAAAAGGGGTTATATTTATTTGGACAGAAGAATGTGATGTTTGTTTTTATGAAATGAAGAAGAGATTGGTGAATGCTTTAGCTTTGTCCTTGCCTTCCTAAAATGATGAGTTTGTAATCTACAGTGATGCTTCTTTGAAGGGACTTTGTTGTGTTTTGATGTAGAATGTTCAGGTAATTGATTATGATTGAAGAAAACTAAAACCGCATGAGTTATATTATCCCACACATGATTTGGAATTGGAAGCTATGGTTTTCATTAAAAATTTTATAGGAATCATTTATACGGAGCCAAATATCAAATATATATAGACCATAAAATTATGAAATATATATTCACTCATAAGGAATTAAATATAAGGCTGAGAAGATGGCCTGAATTTATAAAGTATTATCATTGCACGATTAATTACCATCCTAGAAAATCAAACAAAGTGGAAAATTCCATGAGTTGAAAACCTCATGCATCCTTAACGATGTTACATTTGGAACATGATCCCTTGATTAATGATTTGATGAATTTGGGATTATAGGTTTTTGGTATAGGAAATACCTCTGTTTTGTCTCAGGTTTCAATGTAGTCATGATTATTATATAGAATTAAAGAAGCACCGAAGGAAGATCATGAGCTACAAAAAATGTTAGAATTGGTTAAAATGGGTAATTTTCCAGAATTTAACATTGAAAAAGATTGTGTTTTAAGATTTTTAAAAGTTTGTGTCTGAATTGTGATACCCAGTTGATGAAATAATTGTTTTGTGAAGCTCATATTTCTCCATTTTTACTTCACATTGGAAGTACTAAGATGTACATAGACATTCGAGAGTATTATTGGTTGGATGAATTGTAAAGAGATATTGCTGATTTTACTATGAAATGATTGACATGGCAACCGGTTAAAGCAGAGTTATTGTTACTAAAGGGGATGCTTCAACCTTTTCCAGTACCATAGTAGAAGTGAGAGAATGTATCCATGGAATTTGTGGTGGGACTACCTAAGACATCTCAAGGTAACAATTCAATTTGGGTAATTGTTGATCGGCTGACAAAATATGAAAATTTTATTTCTTTTTGTGATACAATGTATTGGGATTATATTTCTCGACTATACCTCAAGGATATTATAAGGTTACATGGAGTTCCTCTTTTCATTATATCTAAACAGGATCCCGAGTTCACTTCTATCTTTTGGAAGGGACTCCAGAAGTCGTTGGGAATAGAGTTAAAATTTAGTAAAACTTTTCATCCTCAATATGATGGGTAGTCATAATGAATGATTTAGACTTTGGAGGATATGCTTCAAGATTATTCAGTGGACTACTAGGGATATTGGGATCAACATATTTCTTTAGGTGATTTTTCTTATTATAATAGTTTTCATTCTAGTATATAGATGGAACCTTTTGAGGAATTGTATGGAAAGCGCGGTTAGACTCCAACATTTTGGGATGAAGTCAGTGAAAGAATGTTGATGGGGCCAAAATTAGTAGAGGAAGTGGCTAAGAAAGTGAATATGATCCAGTATCACATGAGGACAGCTCAAATCAGGTAGAAAATTATGCAGAAAATAGAAGGAAAGACTTCTCTTTTGAGTTAGGGGACCATATTGTCCTTAAAATATCTATTTGGAAAAGTGTGATTTGTTTTGGTATGAAATGGAAGCTAAGTCTATGGTTCATCTGTCCTTTTTAAATCTGGGAGAAATTTTGAAGAATTTCATACCAAGTAGATATTCCTCCGAGTTTATCTCAGGTACATAATTTTTTTTCATGTTTTGATGTTGAGGAAGTATCTTCAAAATTCGAAACATGTTTTGAGCCCATAAGCAATTCAGCTGGAAGAGAACCATTCCTATGAAGATAAACTAGTTCAAATTCTTTATTGAAGGGAACATATATTTAGGAATAAGGTAATCCACTAGGTAAATATTTTGTAGAGAAATCAATTGGTAGAAGAAGCAGCATGGGAGTCTGATAATGCTATGAGGGAATGGTACCCTCACATGTTTATCAAGTAAATAAAATTGCAAGGACGCAATTTCCAAAAGGTGGAGAATGTGTAACACCTCATGGTTTTAAAAATAATTTGAAATCCATGAGACATTTTTTTGATAGGATATTTATAACTATCCTTTAAAAATAACTTTTTCACTTCTTTATTTTGAATTTCGAAAAAATGGTCATCTACAATTGTGTTCATTATGTTATTTGGAGTCTAATGGAACCAACTGGTGTTTTTTGTGAATAGTAATATACCCTTATGAATAGTAATATGTCCTTAATGAGTAGTAAATTTTATTATTAATTTATCTTCTTAAGGATTTAAGATAATGAAATCTTGGTTAATTTTTCAATGTGATGTAAAAGAAGTTATAAAATTAAAATTGTTAATTTTTGAATTATGTATGATTTTATTTAAGAAAATTAATAATATTTTAAGAACTATTTTCAAAAAATGGAGTTCATTTATAAATTATAGATGTCAAAAAATGGAAAGGGAGAATTTTTTTGGATTTTTATGAAATTCTTTATTTTACGATGAATACTGAAATATGATAAAATATCTTCTAATCAAATTACGAGTAAAATACACTATTTATGACATCATAAGTGATGTAAGAACACTTGGTTAGAACTCACATTACATAATTACTATTTTGGGACACAATAATTAATACTATTCATAGTCTTGAAAAAAAATATTATCATAATGTTTAAAATAATGTAAAATACCTCCTCTCCTCCACTATAAATACAACCCTCTTTTCCATAATCCTCCCACACCTCTCAATCCTTGAGACTTATCTATGTTATACCCAATACTTCTACCAAGGCACTTCCCCTTTTCCTAGAGCTTCTGGTCTCCCCAAAAGGCCAAAACCCAAGGCCTCAAGAGGGATCTCAGGGTGAAGAGATCAAGAGGTAAACTTCCTCTTTTGTTTTCTTTCTTTTCTTTAATTTTATGTTATTCTTTTTGATTCCATTTGGATTATGTTGGGATATTTCATTATATATTCCACTTACTGACAATATTATGTATGAATTATGAGATACCCATATTCTCTCATCAAAATATTTTATGAAATTTTAAGCGATGCTGTCAGGCTGCTGAAATTTCATAAGGTATTTATGAACTCTTTTTTTATTTTTAGTTCATTATTTTATTCTTCTTTTCTCACCATCCCATAACTAGGAGGAATAAATTATCCATTATCTTACATATTCTTGATTTCATAATGTTTATGGAACACTCACCATTACATTTCTTCTCCTCTCCCACTTATTCAAGGAATAAAAAACAATGTTTGTGATGTGTCGAATTACCGACATCATGGATGATGTGATTTAAATTTTCTTTAATTATTTAAAGTCTAGTAATGAAACCATTTTTATAGTTTAAACAGGTTATAATATATGTATTATGTATCATCCATGTTTTTGGAATTATTTTTTACACATGGTTTTAATTTATAAAACAAAATGAAGTCGTATTATCAAAGAACCACTATAATGATCTAAACGAATATCATTAATACTTTAACGAAGGAACCATCATCCTGACTGAACTAAAAATGATAAATGGTATAATTTATGGTTCTATAAATATTTAAATACCACTCCATTACAATTTCGTAGTTTTACCGCCAATTGACAAGAACCTTACTCAGGAACCGATGATGGAAAACATGTAAAGAACACACCCAAAATAATGCAAGGAACAAAATACTTACAATTAAAGGGTGAAATGATGTATTGAAATGATCATATAAGGTATTATAAATATGTATAAGATTCATTAAGATATTAATAATACCCTTTAAACCATTATACATGAGGTTTAAAGGAGTTGGATGTAAGACAAACAAGAGGTAAGGAAATTTTTAACCGGATTTCCATTCATTGGGTTAACCTTCTACTTCATTATTTAGGTGGTATTAAAATTTCTTGGGTGATGAAAATTGTTTCTATAATGTTTATTAATGTTTATTTATAGTGTATATAAATATTAAATACACTCTATTATGTCTCAGTTAAATTATATGATTTATGTAAGGGGATTTTATTTTAAAATCATCTTGTAAGATTCCGTTTTACGAAATTTCAATGGCAATTTTTTTTTGCAATTATTCATGTAGTATGATTGTGTTATGGTTCTTGGAACTTTTTATGATGAATGGTGGGGAATATATTTCCCTCCAATTTATTGGGTATGTGTATGTTAGAGGTCGTCTGTATGGTTACTGTAAGTGTAATGACCATGGTTACTTAAATTGTAAGGTAGAAATAAGGGTTACAAATTTTTAGGTAGCCGAGATGGGTACAAGATTTTGTAAGTAATGTTAAAAGATACAATTATGATTCTATTGATGTTATTATGATTTTTTGGATCTTTTTTAAATCACATGTTTCACAAAGTATGTATATGTTGGTGACAAGTATATCTTTTGAAAATGATTTCATACGTTACAAGTGTTCATAGATAATTGGATTATTTACTTATTTTTATACCCATTACCTTGATTTTGTGATCATCCCATGTTTTTAAATTATTTTCACAGGTTATAAGGATTTTAAAAAAATAAGGAATCTAAGTTAAATGTTCGAATATTAGTCAAAGAAATCATGTTTTATGTGAAATTTTTATATTTTTCAAGAAATGATTACTATTTTTATAGTATTCACTCTGTAATAATGTGTAATTTTATGAATGTATTATGTCCCAATTCTCTAAATCTATAAACATTAAAAGATACTCATTGTTAAAGTAAGTGAATTCTTGACTAAAGTCAATATTATATAATGTAATAACGCTAGGTGCTTATATTATATGCCTATGTGCTTCAATGTGGGTGACACCAAACCTCTACATAAATAAGTAGGATTGGTTAATGAACCTATAAATTTATTTTTGTGGACTCAAAATAATCACAATAAATAAAATGTATCCACTAACCCAGATTGAGGACTTGTTTGATCAGATACATGGAGCCCGATACATCTATAATGTGGATCTTCAGTCTGGATATTATTAAGTAAAGGTGAAGAAAGAGGATATCCCCAAGAATGATTTTCCTAAAAGGTATGAAAACTATGAGTTCATAGTGATGAAATTTGGAATCACTAATGGTCTGAAAATATTTATCAAAATAATTAATATAGTTATTATGGATTATCTTAACAATTTTTTTAATCTTTATAACAGATGTTCATATCTACTCTAAATGTAAGAAAGATTTTGAAGAGTATTTGGACACCGTTATAAATACCTTATGTAAATAAAATATATCTCTAAATAATTCTAAATGAAAGTTTTGGATTGAGAAATTAACATTATTTGGGTATTTTATAGGTATAAAAGGGAAATATGTGGATCCTTCAAAAAATAGAGGCAATTGGAGGATGGAATATACCGACCTTTATGATGGAAATCCATAGTTTTAGTGTAATAGATGTGTACTATAATCTAATTTTGAGAAACTTATATTGATTTTCAAGTGAACTAACAAAGAAAAATCATAAGGGGGATAATTTTTTCTAAAATAATGAATGTGAAGAAATATTTAATGAGTTAAAGAAGAGGATAATCACTACACCTATGATCAAATTAACCTCTAGTTGAGAAGGATTTGTGATCTACAATGATGCATAAAAAGGATTGGGTTGTGTAATCATGCAAGATAAAAACATTGATAGCCTATGACTCCCTAATACTAACGATTAATGATCAAAACTGCACAATAAGTGATTTAGAATAGGAAGTAGTTATCTTCATGATGAAGATTTTGTAACATTATCCCTAAGGGGAGAAGTGTGACATATATATAGATCATAAAATACTTAACTATACATAGAAATGAATGAATCCCAATATTAACCAATTAATTTGGTTAAATATGATCAAGGATTATGATTTTTAAATCCATTACCACCATGGTAAGACAAAAAAAGTGGCAGATGCTCTAAGTAGAATGGATCCAGTAACTCAATCCATGATGATAATTTCAAGGGATTCATTATTCCAAGACATAAAAATGATAGACATGGGAATAATAAAAGGATCTTCATCTTACATTGATCAAATAACTAATCAATAATCTATTATTAATAGTATCAGGGAAAATCAAAAGGGTTATGATGTGATACAAAACAAGGTAGTGAACATTAAGGAGTTTAACTTTTCTAAATATAGAGTTATAAGGTTTAGATCCTAGATATGTATCCCATCAAAACCAGAACTGAAGATGGATCATCTAGATTTTATAGATAACTCATCATTTTTTATTCATCTAGGAATAAGTAACATATATTGAGATTCAAAAAAAAACTTCTAGTGGGATAACAAGAAGAGGGTGATTGTAGAATTTTCATCACGATGTTTGGTATGCTGAAAATTCAAGGATGAATTAAAAAATACTAAGGGTATCATGTAACCATTACCTATACCTGTATAAACAAGGGAAACCATACACATTAATCTCTTCTGAGGACTCCCCTTAAACCCTAAAGAAAATTACACCCTCTATGTGGTAGGCGATCACATTACCAATTTAGCACATTTTATTTCTATAAAGGTATATTTATCTTTTGACCAAATTTATAAGTTATACATAAGTTAAGTGCCAATAATACATGGAGTTCCAATATCAATTGTAACTAATTGAGATATGAAGATTACCTCATGGATTATAGATAATACTTCTTCAAGTATTTCCTACAAACTTGAATTTTAGTATTGCTTATCACCCTCAGATGCATGGTTAGTCTGAGAGAACCATTCAAACTCTAGAGGATATGTAGAGATTGTATTCCATGTATTTTCAAGGATGTTTGAATGAACACCTCCCACTACTGAAATTATCATATAACAAAAATTTACATTCTAGTATTCCAATGGAACCTTATGAGGATATATATGGGAAGAGGTGTTAGAATCAAATGTTTTGAGATGAATTTAGAGAGCAGAAGATGATGGGACCTGATTTTATCCAAGAGACGATAGAGAATTCTCAAACCATCTAGGATTATATGAAATATAAATAGAGTCAAAAAAAATATAGTCAAACAATCATTTATTATACTTGGAATTTGAGTTTGGAGAATATGTGTTCCTACATATTTCACAGTGGATGAAATTTATGAGTTTTGGGAAAATGGGAATGTTTGGTCTAATATACATTGGCCCCTTGGAGATCCTTGATCAAATCAGAGTAGTGTTATATCACCTAGGACTCCCAACTAACCTATATATAGTAAATAATGTGTATGATGTATACATCATGAAGAAGTATATCATAGGCCCCTCACATTTACTGAATACAGAGGTAGTACCATTGCTGAATGATATTTTATATGGGGAGAAGTTGGTAAAGATCTTAGATTTTAGAGACAAGGTTCTCTGAAATAAGATAAGTCATCTAGTTAAAGTGATGTGGAGTAACCACAAGTTTGAGGAATTGTATTAGGAACTAGAAAATGTGATGAAATAAAAATACCCTCAACTATTTTAGTGTACAAATGAAATATAAATAGATCAATTTCAGAAGGGGGAATAATGCAATGAACTAAATATTTATAAAAAAAATTCCATTTTTAAATGAGTAAATTCCTAATCATGAAATGAAATTATAGAAAACACATACACTAATTTTGTTTTTAGACTATTATAAGTTATATAATATCAAATTTGAGTGGAAATTAAACCTGATAACCATTGATAGTATACCTATTATATAGTGACCATTTGATTAATATATAAATAGGGTTATGATAAATCCAGTTGACCTAGAAAAATTAAGTGATGAACTCAACCAATGGGATCATACCCTTTGAATTCCATTTTTTAGAGATTTTCAGGGAGATAGAATCACTAGATTTTTCATTGACAAAGGCAAATATGAGATTCAACCACTAAATCATGTGTGAAACTATTTCCTTGAGAAGTTTAAACACATAAATATCACAACCAAAATGAAGTTTTCTAAACCATCCTATGAATATCTCACCATAACACACCTTACAGTGAAGACATTTTCTGGTGTAATAAAGTGCTATGTATCTATAACCTAACAATAATATTTTTTATATTTTTGTTTTTAATAAAATACTATTATATTTATCTTTTATTACATTATAATGGTTAAATAATAAAGTTTGATAAAAATTTTATTTTAAAATTATGAAACAGAATATCTATTATTTAGAAATGTATAGTTTCAATCAAGTAACTTTTTTTGAAGAATTAAATAATTAAAAAAATGATGTTTTAATAAAATATTATTATTAATTGAAATTTATTAAATATAAATGATAAATAGTTTTACAAAGTCAATTGTAATTTTTATAAGTTTCTAAATACTGTTATAGTAAAAAACCACCATTTTCTATTTAATGGGATTTTCTTTATTTAAAAGTTTAATTTCAAATATTTAGAGAAATATTTTGATAGAATAAATATTATTTTTTGAAATAAATATGAAAAAATTATCCAGTAGTGAATTTTTGTTTATTTTATGAGGCAGGTGATACTTTGGGTAAAAATTAAATACTATATAATTATATGGTATGTATTTTAGGTAATATCCCAAGGTTTTAAAAATAAATTGAAATGCATTAAACTTTTCTTAATTAGATACTTATAACTAGCCTTTAAACAAAATATTTCCACTTTCATGTTTTGAATTTCGAAAAATGGTCATCTATATTTGTGTTCAGTAAGATATTTGGAGTGTGATAGAACCAGCATGATTTTTCAGTGAATAGTAACATACCTTTATGAATAGTAATATCAATTTTAATATGACACTAATGAATATTAAATTGTATAATTATTTTATTTTCTCAAAGCTTTAAGATAAGGACATGTTGGTTAATTTTTCAATGTGATATAATATCAGATAAAAAAATAAAATAGTTAATTTCAGAATAAATTAATATTTTATTTAAAAATTAAATTAACAGTCTTTAGAAAGTTATTTTCAAAAAATGGAGTTCATTTTTTAATTATACACATTGAGAAATCGCCAGAGTGAATTTTTGGGATTTTTATGAAATTCTTGAATTTTTGATGAATAGTGAAATACGTTAAAATACCCTATATTCAAATTATCACGTAAATACACTATTTACGACATCATAAGTGATGTAATCATACTTGGTTCGAACTCACATGCCATTATTAGTATTTGGGTTACATTAATTAAGAATATTCATAGTCTTGAGATTAAATATTATAATAATGATTAAAATAATGTAAAATACCTCCTCTCTGCCACTATAAATACCACCCTCATTCACCTATTTCTCTAATACCTATAAAGCATTGAGACATACTTATGTAATAAAAAATACTCCTACCAACGATCTTCTCCATGTCCTATAACTTCTGTTCTAACCAAAAGGCCAAAACAAATGGCCTTAAGAGGAATTATAAGGAGAAGAGATCAAGAGGTACACATCTTTTTTGTTTTATTTATTTTCTTTTCATTTTCTTTTATATTATTATTCTTTTCTCACCTACCCTTATACAAGAGGCATTAATGATCTAGTATATTTCATTATCCTGTATTTCATCATGTTTATGTAAGACTCACCACTATACTTCTTGTCCTCTCCCAATTATTCTAGAAATTAAAACACCATCCGTGATGTGTGGATTTTCCGACATCATGGACGATGTGATTTAAATTTATTTTAATTTCTTCTTTATTGGTAATGAATGAAATTTTTTGGTTTAACTAGATTATTATTTATGTTTTATAACTTATATAATGTTGTGGACTCATTTTTTACACATGTAAATAATTTATAAAACAAAATGAGTTCATTACGATCGAAGAATCGCCAAAATGACCTAAACAAATATCAATAATGCTTTAACTTATGAATCATACTCATTTCATAATAAAGAATGATAAATTGTATAATATATGGTACTAGAAATATATAAATACCATTCCATTTCAATTATATTGATTCACTTCCAATTGACATGGATATCCATTCTAAACCAATCATGGAAATCATGTAATGAACGCACCCAAAACAATGTAAGGATCAAATAGTAAGAATTAAAGGGTAAAATGATGTAATGAAATGACCATATAAGATATTATAAAGACTAATTTTTTTTAATATATAAATAACACTCTTTTAACCATTATACTGGAGGTTTAAACAGGTTTTCAGTAAGACAAACCAGATCTAAGGAAATTCTTAACCCGATTTCCATTCTTTTAGTTAAAATTTAACTTCATTATTTATGTGGTATATTAATTTCTTGTGTGATGGGATTTGTTTATATTATGTTTAATTATGTGTATTTACAGTTTATATTCATATTATATACACTCTATTAAGTATCAGTTTATTTTTATGATATTTGTAAGGGGATTTTTTTTTAAAATCCTCTTTTAAAATTCTGTTTTACAAAATTAAAAAGTAATGTTTTTATGAAAATTCTAAAGTTGTATGATTATGTTTTAGTTATTGGGGATTTTTTATGATGAAGTTTGGGACCTATATATCCGTCCAATTCATTGGGTAGGTTTAAGTTGTAGGTCGGTTATATGGTTACTCCAAGTGTAACTGTGATGGTTACTCAAATTGTAAGGTAGTTGTGAGGGTTACAAATTATAAGGTTTCCTAGAGGGTTAAAAGAGTATGTAAGTAATTCCCCAAGATAAATTTATGATTTTATTTATGTTATTTTGTTATTTTGGGATCTTGTGAAAATATCCTATTTTACAAATTAATTATATATGGGTGACAAGTATGTCTTTTGAAAATTATATCTTACATTGCAATTATTCATGGGATAATGTGTTCTTTCGTTATTTTTATATCCCATACTAAGATTTTTGTGCTGATCTCACGTTTTTAAATAATTTTCACTTGTTAATATTATGTTCAAGAAAAATAAAGAAAGAATGATAAATTTTTGAAAATTTTTCAAGGAAATCATGTTTTATTTGAAAAGTTATATATTTTGGAAAAAAATGAATCTTATTTTTATGGTATCCACTCTGTATTAATATGTAATGTTATGAATTTATTAGGTCCCAATTATCTAAATCTCTAAACATAAAAATACCATTAATGTGGAAGTAAGTGATTTCTTGAAAAAATTCATGATTCGGTAATGTAATAAGTTTGCGTCCTTATAGTTGGTATCAGAGGATGGTTTAGAAAACTTCGATGATTAGGATGATATTAATATAATATCATAAATGATTTTTACTCTATGGTTAATTTGAAATAATATTACATTTAAATATTACCATGATGATTCTACTAACATATGTTTGTTTAGAATGGTTTTCTATAGAAGAAATTGGGAAGCTGAAGAGGAGATGCATTGACAGAACGATATCCTTCCGAATCTGCAACCCGGAATGGTAGGGATTGGAACTGAGCAATTTGGGACAGTAATGGATTTTCTAATGTAGGCAGTTAATGGTGGTGAAATCCATGCAAGAGAACAACCATAGGTACCACAATGGAAAATGATAATAGTGGTTCATTTTATGAGACAACACCCTCTTGATTTAAATGGATCTTCAATCCTTGTGGAAATTGAAAGATGGATTAAATCCATTGAAAATATATTTGATGTTATGGGATTTTCAGATAATCAAAAGTTAAGACTTAATATTTATTGTTTTGAAGGTGAAGCTGATCAGTGCTAGTCAGTGGTTAAGAGTATCAAGGATAGAGAAAATGTTGATGCTTTAGAGTGGTATGAATTTAAATGTCTTTTCCTTCAACTTTTTTCCTACGATAGTGTGACTTAGGACGGAGAAGAAATTACTTGAATTGAATAAAAGAGAAAAATATATAGTGGATGTGTATGAAGTGAACATCACCCAACTGGAGAGTTATGCTCCAAATATTACTCTGGATCTTGATAGTAAAATCCACGACTTTTACTCAAGATTGAAGCCAGTGTATCGAAGAGCGTTGTCCACCCATGAATTCAAACATTACGAGTAACTTGTTCAATGTGATTAAAGGGTAGAGACAGAGTTTTCTGATGATCACATGAATTTTGAGAACAAGGAGAAGAAGGCATCCATATGGAAAGCTATGGGTAAGAATCAACCAAATAAAAATGATGGTAATAAAATCCATTTTTTAGTTTGAGAAAAGTGTGGAAAAAAACACCCTAGGGAACTCCTTACCAAAACTGGGAAGTGCTTTCGATGTGGTAAGTTTGGGCACATGGCCCGATATTGTAATAAAAATGATCCTATGGATAATCCTGATAAGAAAAATGTTACGTGTTTTAAATGTGGAGAGATGAGTCATTATAAATATGCGTGCCAAAAGAGAGATTCGAATGATGAAAAGAAGATAGAATATAAGTAGAAATGTGCAGTAAGATCCTTTGTGACTACATCAGTAGATCTTGGGAAATCTAATAAAGTTGTATCAGGTACTTTGTTTGTTTACTCATATTTTTCTAAATTTTTGTTCAATATGGGTTCTACACATTCATTTATTTTAGAAGAATTTTTTGGTATATTGGAAATATCAACTCAAAAAATGAGACCAGGATTTATTATTAAAAAACTAAGGAGAAATATTATAGCAAAGAGGAATTATAAGAATATTTATGTTGTGGTCTATGGAAAGACTTTAACTACAAACTTTGTTTATTTCCATTACTAGAGTTTGATGTAATTATGGGAATGGATTGGATTTCTATTTATCATGCTAATATTGACTATAGAGCTAAAGAAGTTGTTTTTCAGAAAGGGTTTCAGTTTGTATAAAAAACAAAACCATATAATTGATAACATTCCAGGAAGATGAGAAATTATTGAAATATGGAAAGGAAAGTTATCTTGCTCATATTTTTGAAAATAATGGAACTGTTTAGATTAATGACATGTTAGTGTTAAATGAATACCTTGATGTTTTTCCTAATGAGTTATCTAGTTTCATGCATGATGGGGAAGTAAAATTCACTATTGAATTAGTTCTTGAGGCTAAGCCAATTTCAAAACCCCAATATCGAATGGATAAAATGGAACTTCTTGAATTGAAAAATTAGTTTCAATATTTTCTTGATAAAGGCTTCATTCATACCAGTACTTTACCATGGGGTGCTCTAGTTTTGTTTGTTAAAAATGAAGATAGTTCCATGAGACATCACATTAATTATAGATCCATTAATAACATCAATATTAAAATAAAGTATCACTTTCCTCTTATAAATGGCTTGTTTGATCATCTCTAGGGAGCTCAATGCTTTTCCAAGATTGAATTGAGATCCAAATACCAACAAATGAAGGTGAAGGAGGATGACATCCCAAAAATAGCTTTTCATACCAGATATGGGCATTATGAATTTATCGTTAGGTTATTTGGGTTAACTAATGAACCTTATGTATTCATGAATCGTATGAATAGAATATTTCACGAGCTATTGGATAAGTTTTTAGTTGTGTTTATTGATGAAATTATGTTATTTTATAATAGTAAAGAGGAGCATGAAAAACACCCAAGGGTTATTTTGAAAACAATAAAGTAAAATAAACTGTATGGAAAATTCATCAAGTGTGATTTTTGTTTACATCAGATTTCTTTTGTTGGGAACATTTTAAATAAGGATGGAATAACATTTGATCATTCCAAAATCAAAGTGGTTGATGAAAAGACAATAACCATAAATGTTATAGATATTCTTAGTTTTATTGGATTAGCAGGTTATTTCTGAAGGTTTGTTAAACAATTTGCATAGTTTTCTATCTTGATAACAAAGTTAACATAAAATGGGTTTAAATTAATTTTTATAGAATAATGTGATGTTTGTTTTTCGGAAATGAAGAAGAAATTGTTGAAGGATCTAGTTTTTTCCTTGCCTTCCCGAAATGGTGAGTTTTTCATTTATAGTGATACTTCATTGAATGTACTTGGTTGTGTTTTGATACCTAATGATCAGGTAATTTCTTTTTCATTAAGACAACTAAAACTTCATTAGTTAAATTATCCCAGACATGATTTAGAATTGGAAACTATGTTTTTTTCTTTTAAAAATATGAGGAATCACTTATACAGATCCAAATGTCAAATATATACTAACCATAACTGTCTCATGTATATATTCACTCAGATTGAGTTAAACACGAGGTATAGAAGATGGATTGAACTGATAAAGAATAATGACTACACGATCAATTACTATCTAGAAAAATAAATCAATGTGGTAGATGACTTGAGTTGAAAATATAAAGCATCATTAACCATGTTACATTTGGAACATGATCCCTTGATTACTGATTTGATGAATTTTGGCTTGGAAGTTGTTGGAGTAGGAAATAACTTTGTTTTGTTTTAGGTTTCATAGTAGTCATCATTATCAGACACTATTATGTAAGAATAGAAGGATGACTGTGAGCTATAGAAAAATGTATAATTGGTTAAAATTGGTATGTTTCTAGAATTTATCCTTGATAGAGATTGTGTTTTATGATTTTGAAAAAGGTTTGATTTTCCTTGTGGTTCCCAGTTGAAGAAAGATTTTTTGTGTGAAGCTCATAGTTCTCTATCATCAGTTTATCCTGGTAGTACCAAGACATTTAAAGACCTTCGGGAGTATTATTGGTGGGCTGGAATGAAAATAGATCTGGTTGATTTTAAAAAGAAAAGTTTTACTTATAAATAGGTTAAAGTAGAGCGATAGTTACAGAAGGGGATGCTTCAGCCTTTTCCAATGCCAGAGTGCAAATGGAAGAATATATCCATGGTCTACATGGTGGGACAACCTAATATTTCTTATGGTAACAATGTGATTTTATTTTTTGTTGATTGTATGACTAAATATGAACATTTTCTTTCAATTTGAGATACAATGTATTTGGATCAACTTTCTTGATTGTACCTCCAAGATATTGTCAGGTTACATGGAGTTTCTCTTTCCATTGTATCTGATTGAGATCCCATGTTTTCTTATAACATTTGGAAGGGGCATCAGAAGTTGTTGGGAACAAAATTAACATTCAGAACAACTTTTCATCCTCAATCATATGGGAAGTCATAATTAATGATTCCGAATTTGGAAGATTTTCTTTGAACCTATTCAAGGGACTACTTGGGAAGTTGGGATAAACATATTTCTTTATTTGAGTTTTATTATAATAACACTTTTCACTCCAGAATATAGATGGAACCTTTTGAGGAATTGTATGGGAAGCAGTGTCAAACTCTATCTTTTTGAGATTAAGTTGGGGAAAGGAAGTTGATGAGACCAGAATTAGTAGAGTAAGTGGTTGAGAAAGTGAAGATGATCTAACAACACATGTGGACAACTTAGAGTAAGTAGAAAATTTATTTAGAAAATCATGTATTTCTTAGAATCTCATCATGGAAAAGTTTAATGTTATTTGGTAGTAACAGAAATCTAATTCCACAGTTCATTGGACCTTATGAAATTCTGGATAAAGTTCAACCAGTCACTTGCTGAGTAGATTTGCCTCCAAATTTATCTCAGGTACATAATATTTTTCATGTTTTGATGTTGAGAAAGTATTTTCCAAATTCATCTCATGTCTTGATCCCAAAAGCCATTTATTTAGAAGAGTACCTTTCTGATGAAGAGAAACCAATTCAAATTCTTGATCAAAGGTAACATGTGTTACGAAATAAGGTAATCCACCCAGTAAAGGTATTTTAGAGAAACCACATTGTTGAAGAAGCAACATGGGAATATGAAAATGATATGAGGGAAAGGTACCCTAACTTGTTTAATGAGTAAATAAAATTGCGAGGGTTCAATTTTCGAAAGGTGGGGATAATGTGACACCCTAAGGTTTTAAAAATAAATTTAAATTAATGAAACATTGTTTCAATTTGATACTTATAACTATCCATTAAACAAAATTTTTCAGCTTTTATGTTTTGAAATTTGAAAAATAATCATCTACAATTGTGTTCATAAAGTCCTTCGGAGTCTGATGGATCTAAATTGATTTTTGGTGAATAATAAAATATCCTTATAAATAGTAATATGAATAGTATTATGAATCTAATTAATAGTAAATTGTATTATTATTTTATTTTCTTAAGGCTTTAAGATAATGACATCTTCGTTAATTTTTCAATGTGATATAAAAGGAGTTATAGAAATTAAAATTGTTAATTTTTGAATAAAGTATGAATTTATTAAAAAATTAAATTAATAATATTTAGAAAATTATTTTCAAAAAATGGAGTTCGTTTTTAAATTATACACATTTAAAAATGGTTAGGGTGAATTTTTGGGATTTTTATGAAATTCTTGATTTTTTGATGAATAATGAACTACGGTAAAACACAAAATATTCCAATTATTAGTTAAATACACTATTTATGAAATCATAAGTTATGTAATCCCATTGGATCGAAATAACATGCTATTATTACCATTTTGGGTCACATGAATTCAAAATATTCACAGTCTTGAGAAAAAATATATTATAATAATGATTAAAATAATGTAAAATACCTTCTCTCCCCCACTATAAATACCACCATCATTCCCCTCTTCCTCCCACACCTATCAAAACGTGAGACTTACTTAAGTTCTACCAAATAATATTCCAAATGATCTTCGCCACGTTCTAGATCTTCTGGTCTCACCGAACAGCCAAAACCAAGGGCCTTAAGAGGAATCTCCAGGATAAGAGATCAAGAGGTAAAGATCCTATTTTGTTTTCTTTCTTTTCTTTTAATTTTATTTTCTATTATTATTCTTTCCTCATCTAACCATATCAAAGAGGCATGAATGATACATAATATTAAATATTTTCAATTTAATCATGTCTATTTAAGACTCACCATTATACTTCTTCTCCTCTCCCACTTATTCTAGAAATTAAAATATTGTCCGTGATGTGTCGATTTACCAACATCGGGGACAATGTGATTTCAATTTCGTTTACTTTATTCAAGATAGATCATGATAAAATTTTTATATTTGGACCAAATTATAATTTATGTATTATATCTTATATAGTGTTTTTTATTCATTTTTACACAGGTTATTAATTTATAAAACAAAATGAGTTCATTACAATCGATGAATCGCCAAAATAACATAATCAAATATCAATAATGTTTTAACTTATGAATGATCCTAATGACATAATTATAGTTGATAAATGGTAAAATTTATTGTACTGGAAATATATAAATACCATTCCATTCCAATTATATAATTTCACTTCCAATCGACAAGAATATCCATCACTAACCGATCATGGACATCATGTATAGAAAACACCCAAAACAATGGAAGAAACAAATACTAACAATTAAAGAGTAAAATTATGAAATAAAATGATCATATAACATATTATAAAGATGAAGATTTTTATTTAAGATATTAATAACACAATTTTAACCATTATATAGGATGTTTAAACAAGGATGAAGTAAGACAAACCTGAGGTAAGGGAATTCTTAACCCGATTTCGATTCTATAGGTTAACCTTCTACTTCATTATTTATGTGGTATTAATTTTTTTGTGTGTGATGGTATTTGTTTATATTATGTTTAATTATTTTTATTTATAGTTTATATACATATTACATCCACTTTATTAAGTATTAGTTGAATTATATGATATTTTTAAGTAGATTTTCTTTTAAAATCCTATTTTAAAATTTTTTTTTACAAAATTCAAACGCAATGTTTTTATGCAATTTTCAAGTTATATGATTATTTTATGATTATTTGGAACTATTTATGATGAATTATGGGGACTATATCTCACTCCAATGAATTGGTTATGTGTATGTTGGAGGTTGGCTGTATGATTACTCCCAGAGTTACTTTGATGGTTAACAAATTGTAAGGTAGCCGTGAGGGTTACAAATTATAAGGTAGTTGAGAGGGTTAACAGAGTATATAAGTAATTCACTAAGGTAAATTTATGGTTTTATTTATGTTATTATGTTTTTTGTGGATATTTTATAAATACCATATTTCACAAAGTAATTACATATGGGTGACATATATGTCTTTTGAAAACGACTTCATACGTTACAAGTATTCAAGGAGTAATGTGTTCTTTCTTTTTTTTATATCCCTTACTAAGTTTTTTGTGAAAATCCCATATTTTTAAATTATTTTCACAAGTTATGTGGATGTGTAATTCAAAGAAGGAATCCATGTTAAATATTTTAATAATTGTCAAATAAATTATGTTTAATTTGAAAATTTTTATACTCTGGAAGAAATGAATACTATTTTTATGGTATCCAATCTGTTTTAATGTGTAATGTTTTGAATGTATTATGTCCCAATTCTCTACATCTATAAACATGAAAAGATAATTAATGTTAAAGGAAGTTATTTCTTTAATAAATTCAAGATTATGTAATGTATTAAGGCTGGGTCTATATATTTTGACTTCAAAAATCCCAGAAGTGATGTATTAAATAATATAAAGAGAATGACCAAAATTATGCTTCACCTTTAAAATAATGTTTCTTTTAATTTACTTTTTTAATTTGATAAAAACATAAATAACACCCCAAAACCTATATTATATTATATGGTTTTAAAATTAATTCATTATAAACAATAATCTCTTACGCACCCCAAAGGATATTATCTCATGGATTTCAGTTTTTATCCTTGTCTATTGGTATGGCCTGTAGGTATTCATTTTTTTATTATTTGGATAATCCACCTTTCAAGGGGTGATATGGAACCCTTATAAATCCCTATATGATTAGATAAAATTATATGACACGTATGTCTTAGAGGAAATTACCCAGACAAGACAACTTGGAACTGCTCCTCCCTAGCATATGTCATGATATCAACACTCTACATTCACAAGGCTATTCTGCTATATGTCCTATGAAAAGATGAACATGATCAGTACCGATGGCAAAGCCATACCCTCTCATTCTTCCAATTCTAGTTAGCTCTGCTCTAATGAATGCGTCTGCCCAAAATCCTTCTCTCAAGCCTTGTCCCTTGTAGTCTGACTAGTACATCTGCATTTCATACGGCCCAAAGGCCTTGGAGTATCCCAAAGGCCTTAATATGGCCCGAAGGACTTGAGAATAAACTGTCTTAATGGACTTGGGTGGCCTTGAAATCCTTGCAGGACCTGAGGACCAAATCGATGGCCAAAATCCTAGATGGATGAATAGTTCTGGTTGCTATAGTAGCGAATAGTACATGCTATAATACCTGCTACAGTACCGGAAATACGCCTCCACCTGGATTTGATATCAGGTCTCTTGGATGCACCTATTCAGTCCTGACCAACCATGTTGAGGCTCATGTGTAAACTTAACCTTTTAAAATAATGAAATCCACTCATCTTTGGTACAAAATAGGGGATAAAACCATTAGGTGGTTTGTGGTTTGGATTAATTTATCATTTAAATGAAAAAACCTATGTTTAGAAATTAATAAATAATTCTTCACTCTTTTTATATAAAAACATTATCACATAAATACTATATAATATATTTTGTTGTGAATAAATTTAATTTCGTTAATAGCTTGCGATGCATGTGACACTAAGTTTAAACGAAAATACACAATTAAAATATTTTTTAAATGATACCATTATAACCTAGCTATTAAGTTTTCTAGTATAAATAGTAATAACTAATTTTGAAAATTAAGGTTACCTATTGGTTAGATATAAAATAATAATAATTTAAAAGAAAATGAAATGTTTTCTAAAAAATGTATTTTTTCTAATGGATGGTATAATAACTCTTTGCAAACATAATTTGAAATTAATTTATAAGAATTTTATTAATTTTATTTGCAAGAATAAAAATAATTTTTTAAATCAGTATATCAAAATTATATTAGGGTGATTTTTTTTTTGGAAAGTTTCATTTCTTCATGAATAGTGAAAAATACTGAACTTTAATTGAAAACATGCATTTTGTATTCATAATTTATAATGTTGAAATATATTTTTAATTAGTTTTAAAGAAAAATTATTTCAATTTTAGATCATATATATCAATTTAGGCCATTGGAATAATTTTTATATCGATTTTTTTATATAAAAACAATACAATCTTTCAAACATTTTCTCTTTAAAAACCCACATTATCATTGCATCTGTGGGGTTAATTTTAAATTAAAGTTTACCAATTCTACGATTGGAATTTGAAAATATGGATTATATATTTTCTAATAACTAAATTTATATTATATAATAATTTCAAATTACTTTTTGACCCGAATGAATAATGAAAATTGTAAAAATTAATTACCATAGTTAAGGTAAAAATGGTTTTACCAGAGGTTAAACTATAAATGTAAGTGTTAATCTATCCTAAAAACGTGCATAAAATATATATTTTTTTATAAATATTTCAACATTATAAATAATAAATATTTATAATAATCAATTTTTTCCTTTTGGAATGTGAAACAACAAGGTTACACATTTTTATTTTGAAAAATTACAAGTGTGCCAATTACAGTACTTATAAATGGACACCACATATAATTTCTTCGTCAAACTATCAGACCCTTTTGGTTAGAAAAATACCAGCCCAAATTACTTCAAAAATTACATAACTTCATTATAAAAACATTATTATGGTCATAAATTCATACTAGAAATTCTTTAGTTCAAATCTATGGAGGATACCTGAAAATTAGGTAACGTTCTTCAATGAGTATTTTTTATTTTTTTTCTTCCTCTAACCCCATCAATTATTATTTAACCATGATGAGATAATAAAAATGGTATCCTAAATATAATTATATGTTTTTATGTTATATTTAAGACCTAAAAACTCTCACAATTCCATCAACTAGATTAATAAATCATTATACGTGCGTACGAACGACTACAACCATGTGAACCGATGCCATTGGTTTTTCCATTACCTCCTCTCACAGTTGGGTATGATGATGAATATAAAGTATATATATGATATTAAAAAAATAATTATAAATATTTATTGATTATATCATATATAAGTTTTCTTAATTTCCATTCCTTAAGAGATAGGATATCATCGCTCGTGTTTAGGGAAGACTACCGCCTCACAAAGCGATGTGATTAGTATTTCACTAATGCTTTACATTGAATGTGATAAGGATTATGTTAATTATAATATGTGATATTCATAACATAATTATGATATTACTGAAATATTTTTCTTTATGAAAAAATAATGTATACCATTTTATTTCTTACCTTTTCCCTCAATGTTAGATGATAATATAATTTGTGTACTTGTGTACGATCACTTTCACAAAATGATGTGGCTCTCTTTTTATCACTACATGCCATGGAAGATATATATAAGTATATTTATAGAAAAAATATTATATATATAAAATTATTATCATTATGAAAATATACTATATCACTTACTTTATTCCCATAAGGATCATTGGAAAGTGGAAACGTTACACATGCGTATGTATGACCTTACATCTTCCATGATGATAAAATACTTCATTTCTCAAAAACATATTTATTGATTGATATTAAATATAATTTTGATATATAAATATTATAGTTATATAATTATTATTATTCATGATATTATGAATCTATAAAATATATAGAATAACTAAAACATTCATGATAAAGCATGTATGAGAAAACAAGACAATTAACACCCGAAACAATGACAATAATGAAATATTATTTACAAATAGGTGATTGGATGTTATAAAAGGATCATATATGATATTATAATATTAATATAGTTATTTTATAGTTTAATAACATGTTTAAAACCAATATAAAAAGGCTAAATCATGTTCATCCTAAAAGAAGCTTTAGGTAAGAGATTTTGTGTCAATTAATATTCAATTAAGGATTATTTTTCATTATAGACCAATTAAAAATTATATGGTGTATATATTGACCATTTTAAATGTAATATAATTATTCATTCGTAATTATTGGTATTTAATGTTCAGTTTGAATCATTTCATTCAATGGAATTTGATTGGAAGATTATAAATATGTAAAAGTTGTTATAAAATCTCACTTTGTTTTGTGATTTTTAATTTTCTCTTAAAAATATATATTTATTATGATCATTTTTAATTGGTAATTAAATTTATAACAAATATAAATATTATTTTATGTTGGATATGATTATTTTAGAAACCTTATACCATTTTTACATTCAGTGTTTACTTAAAATGTTATTGGATCAACTGGGGAAATATAGATAAATCAACATCCTTTACTCCATACAAAGATTTTTTTATAATACATATTCTTCTTGAATTAAATAAATAATTTTAAATTTTAGGAATGATTTTTATGTGCACACACTGGTTGGTTTAGGTTATAGATAACCCCTCAATTCATCAACTACTCTTATGAGACAAACCAGTTGGCCAAATCAGATGGGTTTCCGCCCAATAGTTTTAAACAAGGTGTGACATGGGGTGTCCATGTGGGTGTCCACTGGGTGTGACATGGGGTGTCCACTGGATGTGTAAGAGCCCATATTTTTCAAGACAATCATTTTGAGCAAAAATTTGAAGTTTTGTTGTTGGACGCTCGTGAGGGGTAAAATAGTCATTTTACATTTCCAGCTGATCTCGAATAATTTTTACGACCACTCCGTTGGTCCAAGAATAGTGTGTTTACCCTAGGACAAGAGTTTGGTGGAAATATGAGCTATTTGAATTTTAGCGGAATATTTAATATTTAATATTATTTAATTGAATATTAAATTATTCACGCAGGTTCGTTTGGAAGTAACTTTTAAATAGAATGTCATATTGAGATTCCATCGGTGCCTTTGAGTCCGGAATTAGGAGTTTGGCCTAGAGAAGGCATAAACTCATGTCGGGCGCCGGGGCCGGCCTGAGCCCCGTTTTCTTCCTTTTCTTTTCATCTTTTCTATTCTTTTCTATATCTTCATTCCTCTTCCTCATTGAGAATGCTCCATGTGTGCTCCTCCATGGACATTTCCCATTGGGGGATTAGGATATTGATAAAGAGGGAGAGCTGGGAGGCAATAGGAGTACCGATTCGAAGCCATTGATGCGCTGAGTTGGCGTGTAACATCCATGGACCGTGAAATCAACCGAGGCTTCGGCGGTTTCCGCCCAAAGCTAGGACCGTTTATTTTTTTGCCATAGATTCCCTTTAAAAAGTTGTTTTATGTTTTCAAAGCCTTATATTTCCTTCTTTTATGCCCATGGGGCTCGATCTGTTGTTTCAGGGTCAAAAATGCGCGAATCGGGCGTTTTTAGGGGTTTCCCATCGGAAAACCTAGTATACACGGCGTTTGTTCTAGGGGAACACACCATGTGTTCTAGGGGAACACAGCATGTGTTCTTCCTATTCGAGGAAGACAAAGTTTTCTTAATTACACACTGTGTACTTTGAGTACACACTGTGTACTTTGAGTACACACCGTGTAGTGGGTGACCGTGTGGAATTGAACACAGAATAGTGATTTTTTAAAGTACACGCCATGTAGAGTAAAGTACGTGCCATGTAGTGGTACTTGGGAATGTGTTTTAGTGATAATGAACATGGTGTGGCTTTCTGTGAATAGTAAAATCCATGTACAGTAAATTACACACTATGTACTCTTACACAGGTAGGCCTAATGTGCTCTGTCCATGTGTTGTGGCCATATACTGCTCCAGTTTAGTAATTTTGGGATATCTTGGGCTCTGGAAGACCGAATTGGGCATGTGAGTAGTCGATTATGAGTATTGTTCCTCATATATTGCAATGGTGTAATCTTTTTTACATTTATAGGTCATATAAATGGAGGTTTTGTGGTTTTATCTAAAGGGAGGGGTTCTTCCTTCAGTTATTGAGTTCAGTTGTCACCTGAGAGTGAGACTTGGCGTGTGTGATAAGTTGGGTGTTCAGAAAAACTTAGTCGAGACCTTTAATATGAGATGATATGTGATCTATCTCCCATAACCATTTCTATAGAGGATGTTTTCCTTTTGAGACGTTCCCTTCTGTCCTGTGAGGCCGTGAGACCAGGAACTTACAAGGATCCCTGGAGGGATGCCTTTACTTGTGTGCTGGCCGAGGGAGTCCCTAGTAGGATCTCTCTCTGGTTTATACTTTGATAGGACCCATGTTATTAAATGAATATGTTGTCCTTCCTTTGAATATCTCATGTAGGATTCCTCCCTTACTCTCCTCTAAGTATCCCGCGTTGGATGCCTTCGTTTGTGATTACCCCGAGTATGATGCCTCCTCTATGTTTGAATTGAGATACCCGGAGGGTGATCATTTTTTAACCTACCCTGAGTTGTTATGTCGGGTTTGGGTAGAGATGGTGATCAGGTGTCACCTAGAACTCATACCAAACTGGTGATTCCTTTGGGATTTGTATGTATTGTTGGGTTGGGCATTCGGACCACCTGCACTTATTTTTTTATATCTTACTCGGGTTGTTAATGCTGTAGTGGTTACCAGAGGTGCTTCCTGGTTTGTGTCTGTTGATCTTGACACGAGGCGTCTTCTTGTTTGTTGGGATGTCTATTTTTCTTTGTGTGCCGGAGTAGTAGGTGGTCTGGTGTTTGAATTCCAACTGCTGTGTATTTCTGTGTACCATTGTTCTACGAACCCATGTTCGGGTGTCGTATGGATGAGGCCTTGGCTATTAAAATACCTATAATTGAATAGGTAATTTAATGAATATGTATAACTGTTTTTTTGGGATCACTTCTTTGATCTAGGACCACCCCGGGGATGCGTTCGTCTGTTTAGCCATTTGGCCAAGTTACCCGATGGTATACCGTAAATATTAGCATGCTTTGAATTTCCTAGAGAGGAATTTTATATGATTGTTTTCTTATCTATTGGGCACGACCTGGTTACTTGAGCCCGAGGGTAGTGTTCAATTAGCCTGAGGGTAGTGTTCTATTTAGTCTGAGGGCATGGTGATATTTAGCCTGAGGGCATGATTATATTAGCCTGAGGGTAAGTGTTCGATAGCCTGAGGTGAAGCCTAAGGGCATGGTTATATTTATCATGATGGGGTGGTTATATTATCCCAAGGGAATGTGTTTGTTTAGCCTGAGGTAAAAGTTTCATATTCCTAAGGGCAATAGATTCCGTGTCTGAGGGAAAGATTCTTATACGCCTGAGGGCACTATTCGTTATGCCTGAGGGCAGTCACCTAAGGGTTTCATTTCTATTTTCCTGAGGGTGAGGACTCATATTCCCAAGGGAAATGGTTACTTGTTTTTGGTTAACTTGTTTAGAGATATATTTCTGGCGTTGGCCGAAGCAGGTACATGTTGATGGGATTATGGACCCAGAGATCGACTTAATGATACATGGCTTGAGTGGCACGACATCCAGCTCAATGCCCTTGCACAGGATGTCTAGGAGATCGGGCTTATAGTCCCAAGGATCGACTGCTAATGTGGATTATTGTTATTTGAATAACCGAATCATGAATATTCATATTTATGTATATGTGTATAGGTATGAGACTATACATCTGTACATATATAAATATGGACATCCATGA
Organism: Viscum album; assembly: GCA_963277665.1. Taxonomy (NCBI): domain Eukaryota; kingdom Viridiplantae; phylum Streptophyta; class Magnoliopsida; order Santalales; family Viscaceae; genus Viscum; species Viscum album. The sequence goes on along the minus strand of OY728119.1, from coordinate 684,305,395 downwards.
TGGAACTTGGACAGTTTAAAGGGATTACATACCCTGAGTTAAACTGTTGTGGCACATTTTGTTTACTTCTTTTTGTTGTGTTCCAGATTGGCTGAGCACATTGTTGTTGCATACACTTTTAGCAACACAGTTATAGGTTGCCTGTCGGGCTGCCCTACTGAGATTATTTCTCACCCCTACACGTGAACCTCAGTGTATGTGTAGACCTTATGTCTATTTTTCAGGTTGAGCTTGAGTTTCATGGGGGATATGGATGAGGCTCAGTGTTTCATGACCGAGCGGAGCTACTCGAGTGGTTCTATTGATCAGGATGCTTCAATTCGACAGTGTTTGGAGATCGGGTACATGGATTGTCTCAAAGTTAGTATAAATGCCCTATAATTTTACTTTTAGTTTCTTTTGTACTTGTATCTATATGGTTTGCCCGGTGGGTGACCAGTGTTGTATTGTATTGCATTGATGTTCGGGTTTTTACAACACTTTACTGTTATAACTTGTTCTATTTTAGTTTTTTATTGCTTCTGCACTCTATTTACTTTCCGAAGTGTATGATACTTAGTTATTTCCACTTTTTTCATACTCTGGTATGAGGGAATAGTCTCCCCACAATCACACCCTAGTCCCTCACTACTAGTCGGAAGCCTCTGGCGTACGGGGAGGCGCACTTGAGGCCTTGTGGTGAACCGGCTTAGAGCACCGGTTTAGTGGCTTCCGGGTCGGGACGTTACAGGGTGGGACATGGGGAGTGGTTTCCACTGGGTGTGATGAGGTGTCCGCTTTGAGGTATTTTATCTACCCCTTCATTTTCTTGAAAAAACAGGGTCACCATGTGTCCTTGAACTGATAACCATCTTTCGGATAACCTATCATCCTCCGTCCCTTAGGAACAACAAGGGTTAGTACATGAATATTTACCAGTTATCCATCAACTATGCCTTTCGGATTGATCTTAGGCCCTAATTCACCCTCCATGGATGAACCATGTAGAGGAACCTTTATGTTTTCAGGGAATTATATTCTCACATATTTTTTCATTACTCAAGATGACATTCTCACTTCCGATTCGTCCATGGTTTCTCGTGCAGGTGCTTCTATGTGGGTGTGACATGGGGTGTCTTTTTGGGTGTCAGGGGTGTCACATGGGGTGCCTGCGTGGGTGTCAGGTGGTGTCTGTGTCGTGTGACATGAGGTGTGGTGTCTGTTGGGTGTGGTTGGGTGTCTTTTTGGTGTGATAGGGGGTGTCAGCGTGGGTGTTAGGGGGTGTCCGATGGGTGTTACATGGGGTGTCTTCATGGCTTTGGGGGGGGGGGTGTCTGTGTGGGTATCAAGGGGTGTCCATTGGGTGTTAAAAGGGGTGTTAACTAAGTGTGACATGGGGTGTGGTGTTTGTTGGGTGTGACATGGAGTGTATGTTGATTGTGACAGGGTGTCTGCTTCGAGGTATTTTCCCTACCCTTTCATTTGTCTAAAAAGTAGGGTCACCATGCATCCTTGAACTGATAGCGTTCTTTTGGCTAACCAAGCCTCCTCCATCCCTTGAGACCAACAAGGGGTAGCATAATAATATTAACCTATTTTCCATCAACTAGGAATTTTAGCCTGATCATAGGCCCTAAACCACCCTCTGTGGATGAACCTTATGAAGGAACCCTTAGGTTTTCAGGGCATTGGATTCTCACCAATGTTTCCATTACTCAAGTCGACATTCTCTCTTCCACTTCATCCATCGCTTACCGCACATGTGATTACCTCTAAAAATAAGGTGTCATGATCCCCTACCGTTGTATTTTGACATCTCAAAGATTCGACATATCGCTTATCCCCATTCATATTCGGCACAAGAGTGTACGATCAGTGAGTTATTACTTACTATTTAATGGGTTTCTACTTCTAGAAAAACCTCCTGGAGATCTCTGCACCCCTACCTCTGTTATCACTGAGCGGGGTTCCCACTAGGTTTGACATGGGATGTCCACATGGGTGTTAGGGGGTGTCATCTGGGTGTGAAATGGGGTGTCCTCATGGGTGTCAGCATGGTGTGACATGGGATGTGGTGTTCACTAGGTGTGACGGGGTGTCCGCTGGGTTTGACATGTGGTGTCCGCATGGGTGGTGTGGGGCATGACATGGGATTTATACATGGGTGTTAGGGGGTGTCCGAGTGGTGTGACATGGGGTGTTGTGTCCTCTGGGTGTGATGAGGTGTCCGTTGGGTGTGACATGGTGTGTGTTCATGGGTGTTCGGGGGTGTCCGCTGGGTGTGACATGGAGTGTCAATTTGGGTGTGAGGGGGAGTCTTGTGGGTGTGATATGGGTTGTATGCATGGGTATTGGGGGGGGGGGGTCTGTGTGGGTGTTAGGGGGTGTTCGCTGGGTGTGACATGAGGTGTCTGCTGGGTGTGACATGGGGTGTATGTTTGGTGTGACATTGGGTGTGGTGTCCACTGGGTGTGACATGGGGTGTCCGATGGGTGTGAAGGGGTGTCCTTTAGGTGTGACATGGGGTGTCCACATAGGAGGTGTCAGTGTGGGTGTCAGGGGGTGTCCGTGTGGGTGTGACCTGGGGTGTCTCCGTCAGTGTCAGGTGTTGTCCGCTGGGTGTGGCATGCGTGTGTCCGTGTGGGTGTGACGTGGGGTATCCTAATGGGTGTTAGGGGGTGTCCGCTGGGTGTGACATGGGATGTGGTGTCCACTAGGAGTGACATGGTGTCTCTATGTGGGTGATAGGGGGTTTCCATGTGGGTGTTAGGTGGTGTCTGTTGGGTGTGACATGGGGTTCTTGTATGGGTGACAGGGGGAGTCTTCTGGCTGTGACATGGGGTGTGGTGTCCGCTGGGTGGGACATGGGGTGTCTGTGTGGGTGCCATGTGTTATTAGTGGGTGTCTATAGGGGTGCCATAGGGGGTGTCTGGGTTGTTTGTGTTGTGGTGGGAAAATAAAATAAAGGATATTTAGGGGTGGTTGTTGTAGAAAATCAACATAAATTTGGGAATTTTTTAGTCAATTAGGGGGGCTTATAACCACCTATAATTGTGAACATCATTTTTGAGGGGGTTAAAACCACCCCTAATATATTGTCTCCCATGAAATTATGTCAACATTAGATGGGGTTAAAACCCATTCTAATTGAAATGGTACTAAATACAAGCTCATTCTACCGTCTATTGTGGAGAACCGCCTCAAATCAGAGTAGGCAGCCACTTTAACGTTGGTTATGGGTAACCGTTGCTAAAGAATTTAGAAGGGGGTTTAACCCTTTATAAATGATCAAACCCCCTTACAATCACCCTATTTTTTTATAGTGTCTTATGAAATTCCCTTAATATATTGTTTTCCATGAAATTAGGTTAAAATTATAGGGGGTTAAAACCCCCTTTAACTGAATCACCGCTAAATACAAGCTCATTTTATGAGTGCTCGTGGAGAACTTCCTCTAATCAGAGTATGAGGTCACTTTAGTATTGGTTATGGGTAACCTATTCTTAGTCATTTATATGGGGTTTAACCACTTTTAAATTAAAAATCCCTTCTAATCAACCAATTCATTGGTAGTGTCTTATGATCTGCCATTATTTTTTCCATGATTAAATATTATGAACTATGATATTTTGGGTATGGTTTTAAATTATTAAACACATATTATAATACATATATGCTTATGTTTTTATTAATTGATCATTGATATCTCCCTTTCCAACCCTTACTGAGAATATGAGAATAAAATTTCTTTTTTTGTCATTCCCTGGGATATGGAGAAATATTTTCAGTATGATATGTCCAAGAAGGGTGGTAATTGTGAATAACTTAGTGGATGATGATTTAGGTATCTTATATATAAGTTATTTACATATAAATGTATCCAAATACACTAAACCTATATGATTATAGAATAGACCGTAACATTATATATTGATTATTTATCTAATATTATGTGATATTAATAAAGTTTATTTAAAAAAAACATATTTTGGTCTCTTGAGTACTTAAGGTGATTAAAAATAAAAGGAAAACATGCATTTTCAACAAATAACCAGAGGATAAAAAAATTCATGATATTATTGACAGTTTGATCATAAGATTTCATCATTGGAAACTTAATCATAAACAATCTCTATTAACAATGAAATTGTGACTTAAATCCTATACTTCTTTGGTAACATTTTAATCATAAGTCCCATGAAATAAATAACCCTGAATTTCAAAGGGTTACAATTTTACATACATGGTAAATATTTACTCATTAATCAATAAGGGATGATATTTTAGACAATATGTTATCCTAATTGTTATCTTGAAATATTTTTATAATTTTTATATTATATAATAAAATATTATTTACATAAAATATCATTAAAGTAAATTTAGGAACTATTCATATTATTTGACTTAAATATGCCAAGAATATGATAAAATTAGAATATAATACTTATATATATATAATGAGTTTTGTTTTTCTGGAACACTATAAATCATTGAAATTATATTACTTTTAATATTTTAAAATCATTATATTTATTTTTCAATTAATTTAATAAATATTGTATTATCATTATAAAAAAGTAAGGTAATTATTTTATCCCAAAAAATTATAAATAAATTAACATAAAAAATATAATTTCAATTTCAAAAAATTATCATCAATATTCATTAAACACTTTATTTTTCCTTATGTATACACATAAGAGATATTTAAAACTAAGAGAGTGACATTTTATAGCTTTATTGATTTAAATATTATGTAGGAATTTTTTAAGGGCCTATGTCTATTAAAAAAATAAATATATACCCTAATATTATTAGGGTAAAATTAATATCATCAAATTAAAATTATTACTGAAAATTATGACTTTATAACTTAGTTTTAACCTAGATTAACCTAATTTACCCTTTATTGAGATGATATATTTTACACTGTTTACTATTTATATTGATAAAAAATAAAAGGGTTATATTTACCAAATTTTAACCTCCAAATTAAAAACATGGAATCCATTTTTCAAGATTCAATTTCTATAATTGGAATAAGTTAATTTATTATTGGAACAAAAAACAAATAAAAAACATTTTTTTCAGGAAAATGACTTTTTTAGAAAAGATGTTTTATGCAAAATTCAAGTAAAAATATCATTAAAATGACTATAATTGGATTAAATTTAATCAAAAGAAAGTAATTTAATTTCAAAAACTAATTCAAAATATAATTTTTCATTTTATATAAATTAAAATAAAATACATTTTTCAATAAAAATCATTTTTATCTACTCATTCAAAAATCAAACTTTTCATAAAAATAACGATATTTCCTCATTAGAAAATTTTGATAAGATTATTTCAAAAAATAACATTTTTTAGAATAAAATTTATAAATGTTCCAGAAATTAAATCTAATATTTTATTAAAAAATAAATAAAAACCATTTTCGAATATTTTTTAAAATAAAACGACTGCTAAAAATTGTGTGATTATTTTCTAAGAATTTATCAACATATTTATATTTATACGGAACTTTATATATATATTTCATAAATTATTTAGTCTTATTCAAACTCACTGATAGTAATGTCTATATAATAGAAATAATATTTAAATAACAAAATTTCATGGTTTGATTAGCCTTGGGGTTGTGTGTTACACAAGATATTGAATAAAACAAATATTTCATAAAATATTGGGGTCTCACAATATATCCCCCGTAAATAAATATCACCCTCGAAATTTTATCTTATGCTCAGTAATAAAAGTTTTGATATTTGAGAATTCATTTTTGGAAACCCACATCATATAAAGGGTTAATAAAACATCTACTTAAAGAAGGAAAATGGAAATACAATGTTAATGTTAATGAACACAAAACTAGGTTCCCCAAAAGGATAAAATTAGTGGGAAGTTAAAATTTGTATCTGAAAGAGAAAAATAACAAAAAGGATTAGAGAGTGATATAGAACATGACCATGAGAAAATTAAAGACCACAAAATAATAAATATATGATATGTGAAAATACCATTAGTTTATTGGAATGATGGTTTGAGGAAATCATTTTTTTTCTAAAATGTTTTCCCTAGAGTTAAGGAATGCCTTTACTATTTAGAATAAGAAAATAAAGAAATATACTTACTTGTAAACTAGAATTGTATCATTTAATAAATTTCCATCATAATCTAATTAGTTTCTCGATGAGTATTTGCGATGAATTTTTCATTAATGAAGCATTAAAATAAACTTTTAACGGATCCAAAAAAATATACCAGGATATTAATCATATCATCAGGCATTAACCAAAACCCAAAATTTGTAGTACATGTTAAGATAATTTCCCAAATTTATATAACATGAAATAATAAATTGAACAAAAAAATTACCTTAGTAACAACAAAGGTTAGACTTATATCATTTCATAAATAATCCAACAACCCAAATAAACATAATAACCTCAATATTAAATATTTTTTAAAACTCAATGTTTATCTCATACCTTTTATCTTATATATTCAAAACATTTAATCACATTATTCCTAAATGATCACTTGTTAAATCTATGGGTTACATATTTCTCAATCTAATGAAACATCTTAAAAAATATCATTATTCACCATGATAAACCAATTTATAATCATGTAATGTAGAGAAATTCAACAATTTATAGTGAATAAAATTTATACACTAACCTTAAAGGTAATCCTAAACATGACGATAAATATCCTTGATGATATCTTCTTATCAATGAATCAATTTTCAACCATCATGATTATCTTTTTCCCACTACCTAATTGACCATAATTAACCTATCATTAAATTTTATACTTACCTAATAAGGTATTTAGACCTTGATATACTATTCTTCATAAAATCCAGTAAAATATTCAAATCACCTCAACATCCCATCACTTAAAACCTCAAAATAAGAGCCTAATCCATAGAACTTACGATCAAACATAAACCTGTAAACCAATTATGGTATCCATATCTCTAAAGTTAACCTCAGATGGAAACATACAAGATTCAAAAAATAAACACCATACTTATCACTAAAATAAATTCTTAAACCATTCAATTTATTCCACAAATCAAAAAATGAAATAAAATTCTTCAAAGAAGACATAAATAACATAATCAACAAAAAAATAACGAATTTATGGTCACCATTATGATCCCATCAATTCCAATCATCTATTTATCCCAACTAATCATTATATATTTTCTTTGTTATTGGTTCCATTCAAAGTAAATTTTTTAATCTTTATAGAAAACTATTGTGGAAAAATATTTAGATGTTACATGATTCCTATATCTAAAATATCATTGATATAATTCGTTAATAACAATAAATAAACACTTCAATCTTGTCATTTCAAATATCAATATAGAATGAGTCCTTACATGGTAGGTTAGTTAACCCTTATATTAGGGAATTGGCTCATATAATTCCCATTTTTATACATACATGAGACATTGAACTATAAATGGTACCTTAGGGTGGAATTAAATTTCTTCTATCAAATCATCATTTTTCCTTGGTAATTAATTTCTATATTCACATCATTTCAACACGAAAATAATATTATTGTTCCTTTTATAAGTTCCCTTAAGTTATTTCTCCCACATTCTTGATATGTAGGAGGTTGGATCTTCTTTCCTCTATGGTCTTCATGAAATTCTATATTACTATTATTAGGTGTGTTAAGAAACATAACAATATATATGATTAGTAATCATCATAAGGTTTTACATTCCATCTCCCATTTAATTTGGTTTTTAATTCGGAAAATTATTCCAATATTCGTCAATGGTAACCCAAACCATCTTGGATCTAACAATTGACTAAAACAAAAAAGTATTGTGTGATAAGCAATATTCATGGTGGGGAATCATGATAAATAATTTATTGGATGTCTAAATTATGACACATTATTTCCAATCTATGACACCTTAGGTTTAACCTAAGTCATTAATGACCAAAATATATTCAAATCCTTCTTAATGGTTCACAATGAAAATGTAAATTAGCTCAATAATATGCCTCAGGAGTGAAAACCTTGGTGCATAGTTTGTACATACTCACCGTGCACCATAATGATAGCAAAGATATACTAGACCAACTCTTTTTGGGATTATTACTCTTAAATGAATCTATTTAAAATCCATGTAAACTAATATTATCCAAATTGGTATGTTTTTATAGGAATGACACATAATATTTTCATTACATTTTTTTGATTTTATCCTATACATAGACTAATCTATAGTTTTTCACTAATTTTGTCTAATCTTAATCCCCCAAGATTAACTAAACCCTAATATGATACCTACAATGGGTACCGTAAGTGTGTATGCATAAATATTACATCTTTTAGCTAACTATTCAATACATAACATTATGATCCAAACCAAAACTGTATAGGTTTAGTGTATTTGGATACAATATACTTAAAAATAATTTTCATGAAAGATCATTAAATTCTACAACAAATATCTTCCCATATAGTGCTCTTCTTTGACATACCCTAATTGAAACCTTTTTTCACATCCTAGGGAAAAGAAACATAAGAAAGGGTGATCTCAGATTCTTAGTAAGGGTAAATAATAGAGATATCATAGATCTGTCAAGTATACATGAGCATAGGGATATGAAAATTTTATCTTAACATTTAAAAATAATACTCAGAATATCATAGATTAAAATAACGAGTCATGAAATAACTCTTTGCAGTTCATATGATATGTATCATAAAGTAATCAATGAAAAAGACCAATTAGAGGATTATATTGTCATGAGAAATATATTTGATTCATACACATAAGCTGAAAACTTTATGAACATGTATAAATAGAAACATGTTCACTAATTAATTTGAGGACATGATACCAGACCCTCACATAAACATATGGACATGAAACTATGTACCTACATAATATTATAGGCATGAAAATATATGTCCATGGATAAAATGGTGGACATGAAAAATAGGTTCACACATAATCTTATGGACATAAAATCTTTGTCCACTCATAAACTTATAAACTTGAAATCTAGACCCATGCATAAAATTGTGAATATGAATTTAGTTTCACACATAACATATTTGACTCATGAGTTGTCTATAGTGACCCCAAACCTAGTAATATAGTGTCAATTCCTGCTTTAATACATTGGAAAAATTTACATGGAATTACATCCCAAAGGACTCAATAGTCTAGTATTCTTAGTAAAATAGATATAAACATGATTAAAATATTACATTTAAATATATAAATTATAACATTTTTTGAGAATATTATTATCTCATCTAGAATATCCTTACGTATCATTAATATTAAACTACCTATATTCATAGGAAAGGAATCAAGAAAAGGGTGAGCTCAGATTCTTAGTAACGATAACATATAAGGGAGACAATCTTGAATAAATAATCTTAATCAATTTGGTAAGGTAAATAACTAAACACACATATCATGTAATCATTAAAATGATAAGGAAGTACATCCAAAAATAATATCTATGTGTATATCTCATGGATAAAAAATTTTATGGAAAGGAAAATAACTAAAAAGAATCCATTTAATAAATAACAAGACTATTATAACTAGATAAGGAATAATAAATATAAAAAGGTAAATAACTAAAAACACATGACATTTAGTCAATAAATAAAATTGAAATGCATCTAGAGATAATATCATTATGGAAATTCCATGTATAATAATAAATAAATTTTTAATGAAGGAAATTCTAAATTCTTAGTTGTGGTTTCTTAGGCACATAATACCTCTACTATCATGACCTTTCAAATGATAGTTTAAAACTTAAGGGTAAAACCCATTTAACTAAGGCTATCCAAATTATTTATCTAATGAGACTAAGGATGTACTAAAGATATATCTATATCCATGACCCACTCATGTCCGTATGTCCAATGCATTACTCAAATATTGAATAACCGATTTAATTAACGAACAACATGCCTTATTATTAAATATTTTTATTGATGAAATAATATAAATTATTAATATTTCCCAATTAGAAAAATAAATTTCAATGTAAGACATCATATATAGAAATTATATTTGGTGTAGGTAAGAATATCTATGATAAATAATATTTATATTTAGATAAATTTAATGTCCAATGATCATGGTAAAGTAAATAATTCAAGTGGGAATTAATGACATACAAAAATAAACAAGGGAGTTAATATAAATACAATACTTAGTCAAAATAATCATAAACCATTCATAAGAATAATAGGTATGGTATCAATACTAAAAATAAATATTAGAATATATTTAGAATAAAGGGTTATTATCATTGATAAATAAAATATATTTAAAAAACATTCTTGAGAAAAATATCTTTTTTCATTTTGAAAACATCTTTTTGAAACATAAAACATTTTGAAAATAATTTTCCTTGAAAATATTATCAAAACTATCATTCCACAGAATATTAGGAAATAAATTTTATATAAAAATAAAATTGTAAACTTACAGTGGAATCCTCAAATAAATTATGGTCATGGTGGTGGAGAATTATATACATTCCGTAAAAGTTAAAAACAATATTTCTTTGGAACTATAAAAAGGTTAAAAAGTTTTTTGTTCGGAAAAATTACAAGAATATAAATTAATAAAATGTTAAAAATTTATTTCATAAATTATTTTTAAAAGCGTAAAATATTTGCTTATTTTTTTAGAAAACAAGGTTTTTGAAGAAATTAGATTTCTGACTGAAGAGATAAATGAAGTCATATTTTCTTAAAAACATCTTATAAAACATTTTACATACCAAAGAGAGAAAAAAGGGTAAAATTTCTGGAATTTTTCATGAATGAATAGATTAGAATAAAATTAAAGTTTTATTAGAAAATTATCAAATAATTTCCTTCTACTGAAATTCAATAATAAACATATTAATTAGAATGCTATTTTGAGTAATCCCTTACAATGGTCATAATTTTGAAATGAGAATAAATAAACGAATAAATTATGCATAAAAAATATAAAAAAAATATTAAAATGTGGAATTAATATATATTATAATCAATATTAATTATACACATAATATTAGAATATCAATGATAATGATGAATTAATATAACCCAATAAAAGAATTGAGTTATAAAATTCTTTACCACTTGGTATCTTTTACAAAAAATACCCTTAGATGAAATAATTCAAATTAAAACATTAAATTCCATAAATAATTAATTATTAATTATATTATGTTTCAAATGGGTAGTGTATACACTATATAAAGTAAACTAGGTTCATAACATTTAAATATGCCTTAATGAAATGAAATTCAGATGAAATCCCTTACCACATGGTTACTTTCGGTTAAAAGTGATTTGACATCATTTATTGTGGTTTTAGAAATCTTATCAAATTATAAAATAAACATATTAATATTTAAAATATCATACATGATCATTTTATAATATCTTATCACCACGTCATTTATAATATTTAATTATTTTTATTTTCTTGGGTGTTAATTGCCTTGTTTTCTCATGCATGTTTCATAATGAAAGATCATGTTTTGGAACTTATTATATTGTTATATCATATATATATATTAATAATATAGAATAATTATCATATCTTTAAACCAATTTTATTTTTAAAACAAATCATGAAATATGGTAATGAAAAATGAAGTACGTTACAATTATGGAGACAGTTGGCCATGAGTATGCATGCGTAATGTTTCTATTATTAAATGTTCATTATGAAAAAATGGGGAGTAATATTTTTTATTTAAATAATGAAAATAATATCATAAATACCATATTATTTGTTTAGATATTAATATATATATCATCCATGTGTTGTGGTGATGAAAAGAGAGTTACATAACTTCTAGAAGGTGGCAGTCCACACATACATGAACAACATTATCATCTTTAAGTGAGTAGAAATGTAAGAATGAATATTATATATCTAGAATTTTAAATATTTCATATATTTAATAATTATTTAATATATATAATATATAATTATTAAATTTAACTATGTTACATTCCATTTAAATTGTTTTTTAAAGATAAATTATAGAACTTCGCGAGGCAGTTGTTCATTATACCTTAGAGCGATGTTATCGTGTCCCCTATAGAATGAAATATAAAAATACATGTAGTATTATGACTCTATAAGTATAACTATTTTAAAAATATAATATATATGATTTATATCCATCATCATACCCAACAATGAAAGGATGTAATGGAAGAATGAATGACATCAGTTTGCGAGGAGGTAGTCTATCATACACAAGGTCGATGATTTCGTAACCTATATGATGAAAGTTGAGATAGTTTCTGGGAATTAATTTTTTATAGAAAAATAATAATATATTTAATATAATAAGGTTATTTTATTACTTAATTTATTAATAATTTAAATAGTTTGATGAAGAAATTAAATAAAAATACTCATTGAAGAACATTACATCTTCTTCTGGTATCCTCTTTTCGTTTACACCAAATGCCTTACTTGGTTTGATTGGTACCAAAAATAAGGATTATATAATTAGGTGAAGGAATTTTGAAAGTTATTTATTCTGGAATTTTCTTAACCAATGTGTTTTTGAGGTTTGATGTGGAGAGCAGAGGGGTGACCTTTTATAAGTGAGGTGAGTACCACACTTGTAATTTTTAAAAAATATTCAATAATTCCCTTTATTTTATCATAAAAATCCTCCAAAATGGGAAATTGAAAAAATAGAAGATATGTGGTCGAACAATGTCTATAAATTCTATTTTTAAAGGTTATATGTCATTTTACACATTATCCTTTTTGTTTGACCCACAATAAATCCATTTTTCCTTAACCACAATAATTAATTTTTAAGGTTTTCTCTATTAAATTTGATCAAAAATTATGTTTACCTAATTAGAAATTAATAATTAATATAATTAAAAATATTTAATCCATTTTTTCAAATTTAGTTAACATAATTTGAAAATTTTAATTTAAAATTATTCCCACTCATGTGATGAGAAAGTGATATTTTAAGAAGAAAATGTTCAAAAGTTTAAAATGTTTTTAAATAAAAATAAAATATGTAAATTATTCAAATTATCTAAATTAGATTACTTAAAATAGAATTTATCTAATTTTACTTGAAAAAAAATTCAAAATATAATTTAATATTATAAATAATTTAAATGAAAATGCGGTTTTCACTAAAATGCAATATTTTTTACTATTCATCAAGAAATAAAACTTCATAGAAAAAAAATGATAATGATAATATATTTTTGATATGTTGATTCAAAAAATGATTTTTTTTTGTAACATTAATTTTCTAAAAATAATTTTCTAAAATTATTAAAAATTAATTTTATGTCACGTGCACAAGAACGATCAAACTATCTTTTAGAAAAATGTTGTTTCTCAAAAAATAATTAATTTTTATTTTAAATGAATATTATTTTATTACTTATAATCATATTAGTATAATTTATATAATTTAGTTATTATAATTCATAATGTCCATTTCAACAACTATGTGATAACTTTTATAATAAATAATAATATTTTAATAATATTTCACATTTTGTTTGTAATGAACCAAACATTCATGAATAGAAATCACTCTTGATCTAATTAAATGTATTGTTGTGTAAAATGACTATATAAAATATTCCCTTCTTTGGTTTTATGTTTTTGGATTTTAAAATACTGTTAATAATTGTGAGTGTTGCTAATATAGCCATTGAACAATTATCACATGATTAGTATAAATATAGGGCTTTAAAAAGACAAGTTTATTCAGAAAAATAAAGTGACGGTCTCATCCAGTAGAATTTCCCCAAACGAAGACCATTTGTCGAATCTTGAAAAGGAGGTGGTGTCATTGGGCTTTGGTCTTGACAAATCCCAAGCTGAGCTTCAACACTTTAAGCACAAACGGAACCGCCTACAAGAGAAGTGGAAGTTGATAGAGATTAGCACCCAAGCGATGTTATCTGAGCCACCAAAAGAGTCTGTCACCGTCACAAACCTTACCCTTAGATCATATGCAGGAGTTATAAGGGGTTATGAAACCAGACTTTAGCACTATTATTATGTGCATTATTCTGGTATATAATAAATAATATACATTGATTTTATTATCGTTACTTTTTAAATAGTTTTTAATGTGAAAATATTATTTTTAGTTAATATTAAATCAAGAAATATATTTTTGATGAATGAATGAATTTTTTAATTAAATAATATTTTAATAAAATATTATTTCTAAGTGAATTTTTTTAAATATAAATGATTGTATAATTTTTATGAATACAATTGAAATTTTTTTTATGGTTTGAATGCTATTTTTGTCAAATCCAAGGAATTTTCGATAAATGTATATTTTTATTTTAAATGTAAAAATTCACATATTTAAAAAATTAGTTACATAAAATGAATATTATTTTTTTAATAAAGATGTCAAAATTATTTAACGGTGAATTTTTCATAATTTTCCAAGACTGTCAAATTTTGGGTTAAAAATTAAATACCATTTAATTATATAATGTGTTTTATGGAATCATAATGACTCAATAGTGATGTAATAAAATACTATAAATGATATTTTCATACAATATATGTTTTAAAATTAAAATAATTTGATTTTAAGTTTGTTTTATTTATTTTACAAATCCTTAGTGGACCCTCCCGGACTTATATATAACATTTTATCTTTTTAAAATTATTTCCTTGAGAGTGTGACTCACCTACACATAAGAAAGCATAATATTTTAAGAGTCCGTCCATTGTACTTATAAAATATTGTTTTCCTTCCTAATTTGGAAAAATATATGGGTTGTTTTGTGATTTTTATTAGTTTAATGTGTGGTGGCCAAAACCTAAATAATAACAAGTTCCCTCTACTTTCCTATATACACCCACCCATGCTTCCACTACATCTTCACTCAAATCCTTTGAAGCTCTAAAATGTAATCCCTAATCTCTCTAGAATCCTCCCAGGGTTTCCCATGCTCTAAATAAGCCTCTCTAAGGTCTCTCCCAAGCCTTTGTGATCACACTTCCACGTATGAGATTCCTTCTTTTCTCATTTTATCCAAGTTTCTTAATATTGTTATGTCCTTTTATTTCCAATTGAAAATGTTGTTTTATGGTTTCTAACCTCCCCCATACATATCTATTTATGTTTTAATTCTGAGATACCCCTTTATCTCTCAGGAATTCATCCCATGTATACCTGTTACCATGCCGGAATTCTGTAAGTAATTTCTCTCTTCTCATTTATATTCAAGAAATTGTTTTGTATTATAAATATAAATTCCCTTACATTTGTTGGGACATGTATCTATATTACCCCTTACTATCCATTTCATGTAAATATGATGAGACACCCCATTATCTCTCATCAACCATCTTTATGAATTCTTATGTCACGTCGTTATGCTGCCGAAATTTCACTACAATTTTCCAAGCCAAATTCATTATGTAGTGAATACCATGTCCATTTCTCTATTAAGGGTATTAACCTTTATGGACATTTAATTATTTATTATAGAGTTTCATGTATTATTTCAACATTTTATTATCATGGAATAAATTATGATCTTTAATGATTCCAAGTTGTATGATCCATGTGGCACACTAATGAATGAAATATAATGTTTTAGAAGGGTGCGCCCGGATAGCAATCCAATGCATTGGTTAAAGATTATTATCATGATATGTCAAGTGAAATTAGGGTTTACTCATTGTAATTCATTTTCAATGAGGGTTTACTCATGTTTCATGTTTGATGAGACTTGTCTCATGATAATACCATGATAAGTCTTGTTGCCACATTTCCATGTTATGATAATAATTCTATATCATGCCTTTATGTTCATGTCTCTTTTATGATTTGTTGATATTCCTATTTAATAACATGTATTAAATTATCCATGTTATTTTTTCTTTTCTCCTTTACTGGGCTTTATAGCTCCCCCTTTTCTTATTGATGTCCTCATGTTATCCCATGCAATGCTATGTACGATGGAATATAATTGTTATGTAAAGGTTGTTTTCAATAAATATGTTGTGTTTTGTGTTTTAAGTTGTTATGTAATGTTCCTAAGTTCCAAATTCACTATAAATATTGATATTTTATGTTGTATCAAGTGAAGATTTTATGTAATAAATCATGTTTAAGTGTGTAATAAAAAGATGGTTTGTTATAGTTGGTATTAGAGGATAGGTTTAGTTATTTTTGGGATTAGGATTAGAAAACCCTAGTGAAGCTTTAGAGATAAGAATAAGTATAATAAAAACATCCATAAATTTTGGTTAGTATCGAGTAAGTGGTTTATTAAGAAAATACGTCCCTATCTGGATAGAAGAAGGTAGAGGCATTTGTGGCACAAATATACCTATGAGTGAAAACTATAACAAGGAGTTTCGGGCTTGACCCAAGGTATCCTGGTACATGACAACAGTCCTTGGTACACTCTTGGTTATAATACTCATAATGGATATTCTCTTGTAAATTCAAAGTTTAGTATGAAAAATTGTTAATGGAATTAATAAATACCCCTAAGAATATATGTTGGGAAGTAGATCATGGATAACATAGATTAAAGCCTATAGATTCATAAGTTAAGGAAATAAAAGTTATTTATAAGTAATTTGTTCTTTTCTATGGATTAACCTTTATGTGTTACCCCTATCTTTCCTTTTATTTCAGCCAATGGCCAATAATAAGAGGACTAGGTCTAACCACCAATGCATAGATCAATGTGATGACTGTTCTAATGAGATTCCAATCCAATGGGAGTGGGAATCACAAACATTGTTACAATTATCTCTCAGTTAACTCAATATTTGAATATAAACAAGGGTCAAGGGGAATTTGAAACCACCCTAAGAAAGAACAAGTTTAAATTGAGTGCTTTATGAGATAAATGCCTCCTACTTTTAATGGATCATCTGATCCCTCAATCGTCGAACAGTGGATCAACTCCATTGAGAATATATTCTATATCATTCAATGTTCTAAACAAGAGAAGGTACTTCTGGATTATTATCTTATGGAGGGTGAAGCTGATTAATGGTGAACATTGATAAAAAATATAAAACATAAGGAGGAGATCTAGGTGTTGGAATGAAAGGATTTCCAGAAAATGTTTTTCGAAAAATATTTTCCGTGAAACCTCCAACTTAAGATCGAAAGGGACTTCATTACCCTCAAGAAACAAGGTGATTAGTCCATTGGAGCATATGAGGAAAACAACACAATTCTTTCATGATACCCCTATTACTTTTTTGTTACCCCCAAATTCAAGGTTGACCACTTCGTTGGTGGGATTAAACTAATCCTATGGAAAGCCCGGGAGATCCATGACTTTGATAGCTATGAGAAAATTATTATATATGCACTCAAGGATGATATAGGGATCAGTGAATCATAGGGTTATCATAGGGATACAAAGATTAAGGTGGACTAAAATTATTCAATTCAGATGAATAAATCCAATGGTGATAAGAAAATCCAGCACCCCACTTGTCAAAGGCGTGGAAAGAAGAACTCCTGAAATTGCTTAAAGGGGACACGAAAATTATTTTGGTATGGAAGAGAACGGAATGTAGATGTTAACTATCGACAAGAAAAACTCACAGATGCGATAGAGGAGAGGAACACTCTGTTTGACCCTCAACACGTTGTTCATTTCTTCAACTGCAAATAACCAGGGAAGATTTCAAATCATTGCCCTAATCCAAGGGTTTTCAGAGGCAACCAAAAACCTCCAAGGTAGCAAGGGAGAGCTTTTTCCATCACTGCTATTGAAGTGAACCCCATTAACGCAGTGGTGATAGGTATCCTAGTTATTATTTCAAGAATAGAAAACATACTTTTAGATTCCGATTCTATGCATTCTTTTGTATCCCCAAAGTTTAGTAGAACAATCCCAACACCACCAAAAATCATGGAAGTAGAGGTTTTGGTGAGTATGGAAAATGGGGAAATCATTGAATCCCATGAATATAACTCCTCCTCAGTTAAAATCTGTGGATTGAACATTCTAGTGAACTTCTTCATACTACCTCTAGTGGAATTTGATGCAATTCATAGCATGGATTGTATTTCCTTATATAGAGATAAAATAAATTTTCATGAGAGGGAAATCACTCTCCATTTCGAGAATTGAACCTCAATTCTATACACATGCAAGGAGGAAGATAAATCTTCTTTAGCACCAAAATATCAAGCATGGATATTACTACCCTATGAGAATGTGTATCTGGCTCAGAAGATTAAGTCTAAGGAAGAAAACATCATTGAATACTTTCCTATTGTGAGGGTATTATTTGAACTACTTCCTGAGGAATTTCATGGTCTTCCTCCTAGAAGAGATTTTGAATTATATATTGACCTTATAACTGGGGCCCTGACAATATCCAAGACTCAGTATTGAATGGATGTTGTGGAGATTGAGGAGATGAAGAAAAAACTACATGATAATATGGATAAATGGTTTATAGGACCAAGTGATTCACTATGGTGTACACCGGTCCTCTTCATCAAGAAGAAGTATGGGTTAATGCACCTTTCCATTGATTATCGCAAGCTCAACAAAATCAAAAGAAAGAACAATTTTTTTACTGCCACAAATTGATTACTTATTCGATCAGCTATGTGGATCAAAATACTTCTTCATGGTGGATTTGCAGTCGGGATATTTCCATGTAAGGGTAAATAAGGAGGATATCCCGAGACGTTTTTCGTACAAGGTACGAGCACTATGAATTCCTAGTAATGCCTTTTATACTCACTAATGTTCAATAAATCTTCATGGACTTGATGAATAGAGTCTTTATAGATTACCTCAAAAATTGTTGTAGTCATTATATATGATATTATAATATACTCCAAAACCAAGGAGGATCATGAGGAGAAACTAAGAACTATAATAAAGACCTTGAAAAAGGAGAAGCCCTATGCAAAGTACAACATGTGTGATTTCTGGTTAAATAATATCTCATTCTTGGGTCATATAGTCACAAGAAATGGGATATATGTGGATCCCTCCAAGACAACCACAATTGAGGGATGGAGAATCTGATCAACGGTAACAGATATCTGTAGCTTCTTGGGTTTAGCTGGATATTATCACTGATTTGTGAGATATTTCTCACAACTATCCAATCCTTTTACCAAACTAACTTCGAAGGGAGTAAAGTTTTCTTGGACTGATGGATGTGAAGAGAGATTCAAGGAGCTGAAAAGGAGGATTATACCTGTGCATGTTCTCACTTTACCCCATAGTGGGGATATTTTGTTGTATTTAGTGATTATTTGAGGAAGTTTTTGGGTTTTGTGTTGATGAAAAATGACAAAGTAATTGCATATGCTTCAAGGAAATTTAATGTTCATGAGAAAAACTATCCAACACATGACATGGAATTAGCTGCAGTGATCTTCACTTTGAAAATATGGTGGGATTACCTCTTCGAGTAGATGTGTGAAATATATAATGACCAAAAAAGCCTCATGTATATATTCACACAGAAACAGTTGACCATGCACAAAAAAATATGGTTCTAACTGATCAAAGACTATGACTACTCAATCCATTACAACCTTAGGAAATCAAACAAGGTGGAAGATTCTCTATGTAGATGTGACCCAACAATTCTATCATAGATTAGAATCTAAAAGGATCCAATCTTCTTAGATTTGATGAAGATGAACATGGGAATCATAAAAAAGGGAAAATCATCATTCCTTTCACAAATGATTGCTCAACCATCTCTTTTGTAAATGTTAAAGGATCCTCCAAAGGATGATGTGGGAATTCAGGAGACGGAAACAAATATTAGAAAAGCGAAATCCTTAGAGTTCAAAGTCAATGAAGAAGGAATTGTGATATTTGGGTCAATACCATGTGTTCCATCAAATCTGGAGTTAAAGAAAGAGCTTTTTGATGATTCACATAGTTCAAATTTCTCAATTTACTCAGGAAACACAAAGATGTATCATGTTATAAGAGAGAATTATTTGTGGGATAACATGAAGAAGTTGATCACAAAGAATACATCAAAGTGCTTGGTATGTAAGAAATTGAAGGTTAATTGGAAAAAGTCTAAGGGGATGATGAAACCATTACCCATAATAGTATAGAAATGAGAGAACATCACCATGTGCTTTGGGACCTAACTTCTGAAGACATCTAAAAGAAACAATGCTATCTGGGTTATTGTGGATCGTCTTACAAGGACTGCACACTTCATTGCAATTTGGGAGGATTTCTCACTGGATAAACTAGCACAAATATACATCAGAGACATGGTTGGGATACATGGAGTACCACTATCTATTTTATCTGATCAATATCCAAGATTCACCTCCACTTTTTGGAAGAGTATTCAACATGCTTTGAATACTGAGCTGAACTTCAGTACAACATCTCATCCTCAAACTAATAGCCAATCAGTGAGGAAAATTCAAACAGTTGAGGACATGTTTAGAGCATTCTAAATGGACTTCAAAGGAGAATGTGATCAACATCATTATCTAATTGATTTCCCTTGCAACAATGGTTTCCACTCAAGCATCCAAATGGATACTTTTGAAACCTTATATGGGAATAAGTGAAGAATACCATTATGTTCGGAGGAAGTCGGGGAGAAAAAACTCTTAGGCCTAGAAATGGTTGAAGAAATGGTGGAGAAGGTTAAGACCATCCATCATCACATTAATGCTGCATAGAGTCTACAAAAGAGATACACTGATCATTGTCAACGAGACCTAGAGTTTGGTGTTGGAGACATAGTATTCCTCCGTATATCACCGTGGAATAGAGTTATGAGATTTAGGAAGATCGGAAAATATAATCCAAGGTACATCATCCAATTTGTGATCCTTGATCACATTGGAGTAGTGGATTATCAACTAGAACTCCCACCAAACCTATCTTAAGTACATGATGTATTCTATGTATCACTCATAAAGAAGTAAAAACCTGACCCATCACATGTACTCAATCCTGAGATGGTACCATTAAAGAATTACCTCTCCTACGAAGAGAAGCCAATGAAGATCTTAGATCATAAGTAAGATTTTCTACAAAATAATACAATTCCCCTAATCTAGGTGTTTTGAAAAAATAACATGTTTGAAGAAGAAACATGGGAATTGTTGGAAGTAATGAATCAGTGTTACCTATATCAATTTAATGTGGGAAAACAAAATTTTGAGGGAGAAATTTTCTATGGAGGTGAGATTGTAACGACCCAAAATTTTTTTATTGAAAATTACTCTGGATATAATTAAATGTCTCATCATGTTAAATAGATATATAACATATGCACTAAATTTGTTTTATGTTTTTGGATTTTAAAATACTATTAATAATTGTGACCATTTCTAATATAGCCATTGACGAGTGATAACATGATTAGTATAAATACTGGGTTTTAACAAATCCAATTTATTCAGAAAAAGGATATGATTGGCTCATCTATTAGAATTTCCTCATACGAAGCCCATTTGTTAGAGCTCAAAAAGGATATGGCATCATTGGTCCCCTCTCTTGATGAAGACCAAGCCGAAATTCAACAATTATATCTCCAACGGAACCACCTGCAGGAGAAGTGGAAGTTGATAGAGATTTCCACCCGAATGATGTTATCAGAGCCACCCCAAGAGATTTTCACCATTTCACCCCATAACCTTAGTTCATATGCGGGTTTTATAGGAGGTTATGTCACAGGACCTTATCACTATGATTATGTGCATTATTTTTGTTTATAATAAGTAGTATACATTCATTTTATTATTTTTACTTTGTAAATAGTTTTTCAAGTGCATATAGTATTTTTAGTTAATATTCAATTAAGAAATATATTTTAATTAATTAAAGGATTTATTTAATTAAATAATGTTTTAATAAAATAATATTACTAAATTAATTTTTTTAAATATAAATGATCATATATTTTTTATGAATACAATTAAAATTTTTATTTTGGTTTTAAACCTGTTTTTGTTAAAACCCATGAATTTTTTTATAAATTTTAGTTTTTATATTTAAAGTAAAAATTCAAATATTTAGAAAATTATTTATATAAAATTAATATTATTTTTGGAATCAGGACATTTAAATTATCAAATGGTGAATTTTTCATAATTTTCTGAGACATATGAATATTTGGGTAAAAATTAAACACTATTTATTTATATAATGTGTTTTATGACACCATAATGACTCAATAGTGGTGTAATAAAATATTATAAATGGTGTGATCAAAAAATATACGGTTTAGAATAAAAATAAAGTGATTTTATGTTTGTTTTATTTATTTTACAAATCCTTAGTGAACCCTCCAAGACTTATAAAACATTTTATCTTTTTAAAATAATTTCCTTGAGAGTGTGACTCACCTCCACATAACTACGTCTAATATTTTTTTGACTTTAGGCCATTCATCTTTTGAAATATTGTTTCCCAATCCACTTTGGAAAAAACTATGGGTAAAAACCATGGGATGGTTTGTGGTTTTGATTAGTTAAATGGATGGTGTCCAAAACCTAAATAATAAAGAACTCCCTCTATTTTCCTATACAAACCCACTCATGCTCCCACTTCCTATGTAACATCCCAAGTAAGTAATGAATAATAGATATTTTTATCTATGTCTATTAATGATAAAGATAGTGTTTTAGAGGCTTAAAATGAAAATAAATACAATCTTATGCATGGAATACACTAATATTCTTAAAGGATTGTTTTAGTGCCTTTTGATGGAAAACCATTTTTGAATCTATATTTTGACAATTTTAGAAACTATGTTTGTCAAAATAAAATTATCCTTTATGATTGGGACATCAAAATTTACCTTGTGTGAATTTTTGGTAATTTTCCGACAATGTTCATTTTTAAATGAATAGTGAAAAATACTGCATTTTACATCAAAACTACTTTTTAATCTAATTTATTTATATGATTAGATTATGTTTTGAATTGGTTTTGAAGTGAAATTAGAATATATTTTTACCATTTTATCCAATGGTGGTCATTGGAATCAATTTCGATTTGAAATTAGACTTAAACTGGTGTCAATCTTTTGATACTTATTGTTTTGTAAAAACACGCTATTTGCTCTGGCAGCGGGAATTAATTATTAAATTAATTAATGTGACTTATATGATTTGAATTTTGTAAAATAGACTTCATTTTTGAATTCGTAATATCAAATATAGCTTAGAGTGAATTTTTGGTAATTTTCTGAAAAACCTCAATTTTGATGAATAGTGAAACCACTAAGTGGTAATCAAGCAAACTGTTTTTTTCAGTTAAATTAAAGTTTACCACTAATGTGTATTGAATTTTGAAAATCCGACATACATGGTTGTCATTAAGAAGTAAAATGTGGTTCAATGAGATTAAAATAATTTTTTGGTGAATAGTAACTTATTAAGTTCTTAATCGCGATTAGTGGTAATTAGGGTAGTTTAATGTATAAATAATGCTTTAATAATATAAAATGACCTAGACACATGTCCCAACCTCATTGGTTGTGTCATGGCCGACCAAGACAAGTCATGGCCTAACTTGGGGACCCCATGTATCCACTTGTGTTGGGAAATAACATAAATTACTTTTTATTAAATGTTAAAGTGAAAATGACACAAACATAATATGTTTTGCGAAAACAATTTTTAAGTGGGGTTATAAAAGTACAAATTTTGATTATAAATATTCAATGGAAAGCTACAAAGATTTCCTACATCATAGTAATTTGTTTATAATTTTTAGACATTAAATAAATTTAATTATTTATGACATAATAATGGTGCAGCGATGACATCATTATTTGACGATTTAAATAAAATGGAAAGATAAAATAAAATCTATGAACTACACATGTCCAAAACCAATTGGATGAATGGATTTCGATGCCTTATCACCTTATCCACGAATTCCATCAATGTGGGACCTTTTAAAACCGAAACACATTTTCAAATAATGTAATGTTTCTTTACTTTCCAAAAGTGCCCCTCCTCTCCCCTTATAAAAGGCCCCCACCTCTACCTCATTTCACACACTCTTCAAGCCATTGGCTCGGCCAACCCCTGCCCATTTGCTCTCTCCACATCCCTCTCCTCATCCTAGAGTATTTCCTTTGGGCAGAATCCTTTCAAAGGAAGCCTTTAGGCTCAACTCAAAAGGAGTTACACTTTTTAAAGGTAATTCATTCTCTCATGTTCATTTGTTTTATTTTGCTTCTCCAAACCCCTAAACTCTTTTTATTTACTTCTTTTGTAACAACAACAGTATCTTCAATATACTAGGATGTTGTTATAAGATTTATTTGAGCTACACTCTCACACAACTACATCAAATGGTTAAAGAACATAAGGTTTCCGTGGATGGCGAAATTCTGCCTCCCGAAATGATGATTGTTCAATACTCATTTAACACCTTCAAAGGTGGCCATTATGATGTCACTATTTTTATATATGATATATAATATGTTTATGTTTTCCTTAAGCTTCTGTTTTTTCATTTTGGTCATACCTTTATGGTTTCCATTATGGGTAAAACACGATATCTTCATTTTAGGAAGTGCGGACTACCGCCCCCTGAAAGTGATTTGATTCGTTAATACCATATGTGGGATGTGTAAAGGATAAAGTTAATGATATTATATATGTTATTATACTGGAATTATAACATACTCTTATACCATTATGAATCCATTCCATGAAATATGAGATAGAAATGAAAGTAGCGTTCATGCGTACGTACGGACTACCGTCTCCATGAACGGTGCATTTCATTTCTTATCCCCAAATGTAATTTATTATTAAAAGTACATATATATAATGGATATATATAATTAATGATATATCTAAATGATGAATATAATTCTGGAATTAAAATATACATAAGTCTCATTTAGTTTTAATTCCATTAATATGACAAAGAAATGAAAGTAGCGTTCATGCGTACGTACGGCTTACCGTCTCCATGAACGGTGCATTTCATTTCTTACCTCTAAATGTGATGTAATATTATAAATGAATGTATGTACTGGATATATATGACATATATGATATCTACATCATGAATAACATTCTGGATATAATGAAACATTGACCAAATTAACAACATGTAAGTGTAAGAAGTCTATTTTTGACTTAAGAACCAAATACCGACAAAATGAACATTATTAACTTAAATGATTACATGATGTTCATAACATGGTATAAAAGGAATAATGAACTTGTAAAAGATTCATAATCAAGTAGAGATTAACTAAAGTTTATTATTCAGGAGTTTAAAGAACGGTCGGGTCAAGTCAGATACGAGGTATGGGAACTTCTTAACCCAATTTCCATTCTTTGGGTTAATCTCCTACTTTCAAATTATGTCATTATGTTATTATGTCGTATCTTGTATTTGTACTTTATTTATGTGTACTTATAGTGAATACACATAATGTATCTATTTTATTTTAAAAATGATCATTGTATGGGACTTCGTCTCAATCTCCTTTCGTTGAGGCATATTTTATTTTATACACAACTTTCTTTTATACGGTGTATAAACCCCTTTGACTTTTACGTTTACTCAAAAGGAATCTTTTTTATACGAAGCGTTTACTAAACGACAAAAGGGAATGTTTTTGTCGTACGTATGCGGCGACAACGACTTCTCCGCCGTCGTAACCGTTATTTGAGTTTCGGCTTCCTCTACAAGCCATACCTTTTTTTTAAAAAGAAAAATAAATACCACGTTTTACTTTGGTATTGAAAATGGTTTTCATAATGTTTTTATTATATCAATGTGTTGTATTGATATCTCGTGATTGAAATGTGGAAATGTTATGTTTCCTTTATGCATGTTTTATGTGATATGATTATGTTATGGTTCTTGGGCATTATTATGAAGACGGGTGGTTCCGTGATAAACTAAGGGCGGGTGAGCCCGTTATAGCTCTCCAATGCATTGGGTAACGCGAAGGAGTGAAACGTTAAGGTTTCTCCGAAGAGATTTTAGGGAATATACTGTGATGGGTATTCCAAATGTAACCAAGAGGGTTACCCCCTACGTAAGAATGTTATGAATGCCTCAAGTTACCTTTACGTATTATGATTTATATGATTTATTCATGTTTTTATGAGGTATGTTAAAGTGCCTATGTTTTATGGGTAAAGTATGATTTCATTCTTATGTATATATGAACTCATGTTTCCTTTCCATGTTTTTATAACCCATACTGAGTTTTTACGCTCGTCCCAAGTTTTTGAAATGTTTTTCACAGGTCAAGGGAAAGGTACATGATAAGATGATAGAGTCAAGGATGTGTCAAGAATTAATCCATGTTTTATTTTAAATGTGTTTCCATTGATGGGAATGAAGAATACTATCTTTATGTAACCACTTTGTTTATATGTGGAATGTAATGAAAGTTTTATGATCTAATTCTCTAAAACTCTAAACCCGAAAAGATCCTCAACGTGTAATCTTGTAATAACTCAAGATTAAGTAAGGTTTAAGGCTGGGGCCTTATAGTTGGTATCAAAGGTCGGTTTAGATAACTTTAGGAGTTAGAATTCTATTAAATGATTATCCAAAAATATTTTTTTTTTCTTTTCCGAAATGATATAGCATTTAAATATTACCATGTTGCTTCATCTAAGACATGTTTGTTCAGAATGGTTTTCCGCAGAGGAAACAGGGAAGCAGTGCTAGGAAGGCATACAGAAGGAAATAACCTTCCGAATCAGCATCCAGAAATGGTCGGAATTGGAACTGAACAGTTTGTTGCAGTAATGGCGCAGTTGACTCAGGCGATAAATGGTGGTGGTATCCATGCACGAGATCAGCCAGATCAGCCGCAGAGGAACATGTCAGTGGTGGAACATTTCATGAGGCAACATCCACCATCATTCAGAGGATCATCTGACCCTGTGCAAGCTGAAGGGTGGATTAAAGCACTGGAGAAGATTTTTGATGTCATGGGGTGTTCAGACAATCAAAAGGTTAGTCTTGCTATTTACCGTTTGGAGGGTGAAGCAGATCAGTGGTGGTCTATGGTTAAAAATATCAGGGAAGCCGATGAGATTGATGCTCTTGACTGGGATGATTTCAAAGGTATGTTTCTTGAGAAGTATTTTCCTAAGGCTGTTCGACTTAGGATGGAAAAGCAATTCTTGGAATTGAGGCAAGAGGAAGACTCAGTGGCTGCCTATGAAGAAAGGTTCACTCGATTGGCAAGGTATGCTCCCAATTTTATCCGGGACCTTGATAGTAAAATCAATCGTTTTTACTCAGGATTAAAGCCAAAGTATCGAAGGGCATTAGCTTCTCGAGAGTTTAAAAGTTATGAAAAGCTTGTTCGATGTGCTGAGAAGGTGGAAATGGAGTTTGCCGATGACCAAGTGTTCTATAACAACCAGCAGAAGAAGAGACCGAGGTGGCAGGAGAAAGGTAAGAATTCTTCAAAGAAGTCTGATGGTAAGAGAACTAAGTTTCCAGTTTGTGATAAATGTGGCAAAAGGCATGCTGGGGAATGTCTTCTGAATTCTGGGAAGTGCTACCGATGTGGTAAGATGGGACATAAGGCTCGTGATTGCACTGAAAAGGATCAAGGTGAAGGTAAAAACAAATTTGATTTACAGTTAGTGAAATGTTTTAAGTGCAATGAGATGGGTCACTATGCAAACGAGTGTCCGACAAGGAGCTTGAGTGATGGGAAGCAGTTAGACTACAAGCAGAAAGGGGTGGTGAAATCCTTTGCAACTACTTCAGCGGATGTCGGGCCATCAAATGAAGTCGTATCAGGTACTTTGTTTGTTTTTTCAGACTATGCCAGTGTGTTGTTTGATTCGGGGTCTACACATTCTTTCATCTCTGAGACCTTTTCTAGTAAAATGGGAATACCATCTCAAGAAATGACTCCTGAACTTTTGGTAAAAACACCTGGGGGAAGTGTCGAGGCAAAAAGAATTTATAAGAATCTTCCTATCCTTATCTGTGGAAAGAACCTACTTGCAAACCTTATTGTTCTACCTCTAGTAGAGTTTGATGTTATCCTGGGTATGGATTGGCTCTCTATTTACCATGCTAAGATTGACTGTAGAGCTAAAGAAGTTTCTTTTCAGAAAGACTTTCAGTTTGTTTACAAGAATGAACCCTTACTTTTGATAACATATGAAGAGGCCGAGAAACTTGTAAAAGATGGAAATGAATGTTACCTTGCACACGTCGTTGAAAATAAAGGAACTGTTCAGATTAATGATGTGCCAGTGGTAAATGAGTATCCTGATGTTTTTCCTGATGAGTTGCCTGGAATAATACCAGATCGGGAAGTTGAGTTTACTGTTGACTTAGTTCCTGATGCTAAGCCAATTTCAAAACCCCCTTATCGAATGGCACAAATTGAACTTTTAGAGTTGAAGGAGCAATTGCAAGATTTATTAGAGAAAGGTTTCATTAGACCTAGCACATCACCATGGGGTGCTCCTGTTTTATTTGTTAAAAAGAAAGATGGTTCTATGAGACTTTGCATTGATTATAGAGCCTTGAATAATATCACTGTTAAGAACAAATATCCTTTGCCTCATATCGATGATTTGTTTGATCAGCTCCAGGGAGCTCAGTTTTTTTCAAAGATTGACTTGAGATCGGGGTACCATCAGCTGAAGGTAAAGGAGGCAGATATTCCGAAGACCGCTTTCCGTACGAGATATGGCCATTATGAATTTGTAGTAATGCCTTTTGGGCTAACCAATGCACCTGCTGTATTCATGGAATTAATGAATAGAATTTTCCATGAGTTCTTGGATAAGTTTGTGGTTGTTTTCATTGATGATATTTTGGTGTTTTCTAAAAGTAAAGAGGAGCATGAAAAACATTTAAGGGTTATCTTGCAAACCTTAAAAGAAAAGAAATTGTATGGGAAATTCAGCAAGTGTGAGTTTTGGTTGCAACAAATTGCTTTCCTTGGTCACATTGTTTCTAAAGATGGAATAACTGTTGATCCTGCAAAAACAAAAGTTGTGGAAGAATGGCCAAGACCCACAAATGTAACCGAGATTCGTAGCTTCCTTGGTTTGGCGGGCTATTACCGAAGGTTTGTTAGAAATTTTTCACGGTTATCTAGTCCAATGACTAAGCTAACTCGGAAGGGTGTTAAGTTTATCTGGACAAAAGAATGTGATGATTGTTTTCAGGAATTGAAAAGAAGATTGGTGTATGCTCCAGTTTTGGCACTACCTTCCAGGAATGGTGACTTTGTTATATACAGCGATGCTTCATTGAAAGGACTTGGTTGCGTCCTAATGCAGAATGATCAGGTAATTGCTTATGCTTCACGACAGTTGAAAACTCATGAGGTAAATTACCCTACACATGATTTGGAATTAGCTGCTGTTGTTTTTGCTTTAAAAATTTGGAGGCATCATTTGTATGGAGTAAAGTGTGAAATTTATACCGATCACAAAAGTTTAAAGTATATATTCACTCAGAAAGAGTTAAACATGAGACAAAGGAGATGGCTGGAATTAATCAAGGATTATGATTGTACAATTCATTACCATCCGGGAAAAGCAAATAAAGTGGCTGATGCTTTGAGTCGAAAAAGTAATGCTTCATTAACAATGTTGCGTTTGGAACGTGATCATTTGGTTAACGATTTGATGAAATTTGGCATAGAAGTTGTTGGTGTAGGAAGTCCTTCTGTTTTGTTTCAGGTATCAGTGAGATCTTCTCTATCAGATAGAATCAAGCAAGCACAGAAGCAAGACAGTGAGTTGCAGAAAAGGGTAGAGCTGGTTCAGAAAGGTAAGTTGCCTGAATTCAACATTGATAATGATTGCGTTTTGAGATTTGGGAAGAGATTGTGTGTGCCTTCTGATTCACAGTTGAAGAGAGAGTTGTTATGTGAAGCTCATAGTTCTCCGTTTTCAGTTCATCCGGGCAGTACTAAGATGTATAGAGATCTGCGGGAGTATTACTGGTGGGATGGAATGAAAAGAGATATTGCTGATTTTACTGTGAAGTGTTTGACTTGTCAGCAGGTTAAAGCTGAGCGGCAGTTACCGAAAGGGATGCTTCAGCCTTTACCAATGCCAGAGTGGAAATGGGAGAATATATCCATGGACTTTGTTGTTGGATTACCGAAGACATCTCGAGGTAATAATGCAATCTGGGTTATTGTTGATCGCTTGACCAAATCTGCTCATTTCCTTGCTATACGAGATAATTTCTCTCTTGATCAACTTTCCCGTTTGTATCTTAAAGAGATAGTCAGGTTACATGGAGTTCCCCTCTCCATTGTATCAGATCGTGATCCCAGGTTTACCTCTAACTTTTGGAAAGGCCTTCAGAAGTCGTTGGGTACTGAATTAAATTTTAGTACAGCTTTTCATCCTCAATCAGATGGGCAGTCAGAACGAACAATTCAGACATTGGAGGATATGCTACGAGCTTGTTCTATGGATTATCAGGGGAGTTGGGACCAGCATCTTTCTTTGGTTGAGTTTTCATATAATAACAGTTTTCATTCCAGTATACAGATGGCACCATTTCAGGCATTATATGGGAAGCGGTGTCGAACTCCAGCTTTCTGGGATGAAGTGGGTGAAAGAAAGTTGATGGGACCAGAATTGGTAGAAGAGATGGCAGAAAAAGTTCAGCTGATTCAGAAACACATGAGAACAGCTCAGAGCAGGCAGAAGAGTTATGCGGATAACCGGAGGAAGGATCTATCTTTCGAGGTAGGTGATCATGTTTTTCTCAAGGTTTCTCCTTGGAAAAGTGTGATGAGATTTGGTAAGAAAGGAAAGTTGAGTCCAAGGTTCATTGGACCATACGAAGTTCTAGAGAGAGTTGGATCAGTTGCATACCGAGTGGCTTTACCTCCGAGTTTATCTCAGGTACACAATGTTTTTCACGTTTCGATGTTGAGAAAGTATATGCCAGATCCATATCATGTTTTGAGTCCAGAGGTAGTTCAGCTGGAAGAAAACCTATCTTATGAGGAACAACCGGTCCAGATTCTTGACCACAGGGAGCAAGTGTTACGGAATAAGGTGATTAAGCAGGTAAAGGTTTTGTGGAAAAACCACATGATTGAAGAGGCAACATGGGAATCCGAAAATGCAATGAGGGATAAGTACCCCAATTTATTTGATAAGTAAATAAATTGCGAGGACGCAATTTTCTAAAGGGGGGAAGGATGTAACATCCCAAGTAAGTAATGAATAATAGATATTTTTATCTATGTCTATTAATGATAAAGATAGTGTTTTAGAGGCTTAAAATGAAAATAAATACAATCTTATGCATGGAATACACTAATATTCTTAAAGGATTGTTTTAGTGCCTTTTGATGGAAAACCATTTTTGAATCTATATTTTGACAATTTTAGAAACTATGTTTGTCAAAATAAAATTATCCTTTATGATTGGGACATCAAAATTTACCTTGTGTGAATTTTTGGTAATTTTCCGACAATGTTCATTTTTAAATGAATAGTGAAAAATACTGCATTTTACATCAAAACTACTTTTTAATCTAATTTATTTATATGATTAGATTATGTTTTTAATTGGTTTTGAAGTGAAATTAGAATATATTTTTACCATTTTATCCAATGGTGGTCATTGGAATCAATTTCGATTTGAAATTAGACTTAAACTGGTGTCAATCTTTTGATACTTATTGTTTTGTAAAAACACGCTATTTGCTCTGGCAGCGGGAATTAATTATTAAATTAATTAATGTGACTTATATGATTTGAATTTTGTAAAATAGACTTCATTTTTGAATTCGTAATATCAAATATAGCTTAGAGTGAATTTTTGGTAATTTTCTGAAAAACCTCAATTTTGATGAATAGTGAAACCACTAAGTGGTAATCAAGCAAACTGTTTTTTTCAGTTAAATTAAAGTTTACCACTAATGTGTATTGAATTTTGAAAATCCGACATACATGGTTGTCATTAAGAAGTAAAATGTGGTTCAATGAGATTAAAATAATTTTTTGGTGAATAGTAACTTATTAAGTTCTTAATCGCGATTAGTGGTAATTAGGGTAGTTTAATGTATAAATAATGCTTTAATAATATAAAATGACCTAGACACATGTCCCAACCTCATTGGTTGTGTCATGGCCGACCAAGACAAGTCATGGCCTAACTTGGGGACCCCATGTATCCACTTTTGTTGGGAAATAACATAAATTACTTTTTATTAAATGTTAAAGTGAAAATGACACAAACATAATATGTTTTGCGAAAACAATTTTTAAGTGGGGTTATACAAGTCCAAATTTTGATTATAAATATTCAATGGAAAGCTACAAAGATTTCCTACATCATAGTAATTTGTTTATAATTTTTAGACATTAAATAAATTTAATTATTTATGACATAATAATGATGCAGCGATGACATCATTATTTGACGATTTAAATAAAATGGAAAGATAAAATAAAATCTATGAACTACACATGTCCAAAACCAATTGGATGAATGGATTTCGATGCCTTATCACCTTATCCACGAATTCCATCAATGTGGGACCTTTTAAAACCGAAACACATTTTCAAATAATGTAATGTTTCTTTACTTTCCAAAAGTGCCCCTCCTCTCCCCTTATAAAAGGCCCCCACCTCTACCTCATTTCACACACTCTTCAAGCCATTGGCTCGGCCAACCCCTGCCCATTTGCTCTCTCCACATCCCTCTCCTCATCCTAGAGTATTTACTTTGGGCAGAATCCTTTCAAAGGAAGCCTTTAGGCTCAACTCAAAAGGAGTTACACTTTTTAAAGGTAATTCATTCTCTCATGTTCATTTGTTTTATTTTGCTTCTCCAAACCCCTAAACTCTTTTTATTTACTTCTTTTGTAACAACAACAGTATCTTCAATATACTAGGATGTTGTTATAAGATTTATTTGAGCTACACTCTCACACAACTACATCAAATGGTTAAAGAACATAAGGTTTCCGTGGATGGCGAAATTCTGCCTCCCGAAATGATGATTGTTCAATACTCATTTAACACCTTCAAAGGTGGCCATTATGATGTCACTATTTTTATATATGATATATAATATGTTTATGTTTTCCTTAAGCTTCTGTTTTTTCATTTTGGTCATACCTTTATGGTTTCCATTATGGGTAAAACACGATATCTTCATTTTAGGAAGTGCGGACTACCGCCCCCTGAAAGTGATTTGATTCGTTAATACCATATGTGGGATGTGTAAAGGATAAAGTTAATGATATTATATATGTTATTATACTGGAATTATAACATACTCTTATACCATTATGAATCCATTCCATTAAATATGAGATAGAAATGAAAGTAGCGTTCATGCGTACGTACGGACTACCGTCTCCATGAACGGTGCATTTCATTTCTTATCCCCAAATGTAATTTATTATTAAAAGTACATATATATAATGGATATATATAATTAATGATATATCTAAATGATGAATATAATTCTGGAATTAAAATATACATAAGTCTCATTTAGTTTTAATTCCATTAATATGACAAAGAAATGAAAGTAGCGTTCATGCGTACGTACGGCTTACCGTCTCCATGAACGGTGCATTTCATTTCTTACCTCTAAATGTGATGTAATATTATAAATGAATGTATGTACTGGATATATATGACATATATGATATCTACATCATGAATAACATTCTGGATATAATGAAACATTGACCAAATTAACAACATGTAAGTGTAAGAAGTCTATTTTTGACTTAAGAACCAAATACCGACAAAATGAACATTATTAACTTAAATGATTACATGATGTTCATAACATGGTATAAAAGGAATAATGAACTTGTAAAAGATTCATAATCAAGTAGAGATTAACTAAAGTTTATTATTCAGGAGTTTAAAGAACGGTCGGGTCAAGTCAGATACGAGGTATGGGAACTTCTTAACCCAATTTCCATTCTTTGGGTTAATCTCCTACTTTCAAATTATGTCATTATGTTATTATGTCGTATCTTGTATTTGTACTTTATTTATGTGTACTTATAGTGAATACACATAATGTATCTATTTTATTTTAAAAATGATCATTGTATGGGACTTCGTCTCAATCTCCTTTCGTTGAGGCATATTTTATTTTATACACAACTTTCTTTTATACGGTGTATAAACCCCTTTGACTTTTACGTTTACTCAAAAGGAATCTTTTTTATACGAAGCGTTTACTAAACGACAAAAGGGAATGTTTTTGTCGTACGTATGCGGCGACAACGACTTCTCCGCCGTCGTAACCGTTATTTGAGTTTCGGCTTCCTCTACAAGCCATACCTTTTTTTTTAAAAAGAAAAATAAATACCACGTTTTACTTTGGTATTGAAAATGGTTTTCATAATGTTTTTATTATATCAATGTGTTGTATTGATATCTCGTGATTGAAATGTGGAAATGTTATGTTTCCTTTATGCATGTTTTATGTGATATGATTATGTTATGGTTCTTGGGCATTATTATGAAGACGGGTGGTTCTGTGATAAACTAAGGGCGGGTGAGCCCGTTATAGCTCTCCAATGCATTGGGTAACGCGAAGGAGTGAAACGTTAAGGTTTCTCCGAAGAGATTTTAGGGAATATACTGTGATGGGTATTCCAAACGTAACCAAGAGGGTTACCCCCTACGTAAGAATGTTATGAATGCCTCAAGTTACCTTTACGTATTATGATTTATATGATTTATTCATGTTTTTATGAGGTATGTTAAAGTGCCTATGTTTTATGGGTAAAGTATGATTTCATTCATATGTATATATGAACTCATGTTTCCTTTCCATGTTTTTATAACCCATACTGAGTTTTTACGCTCATCCCAAGTTTTTGAAATGTTTTTCACAGGTCAAGGGAAAGGTACATGATAAGATGATAGAGTCAAGGATGTGTCAAGAAATAATCCATGTTTTATTTTAAATGTGTTTCCATTGATGGGAATGAAGAATACTATCTTTATGTAACCACTTTGTTTATATGTGGAATGTAATGCAAGTTTTATGATCTAATTCTCTAAAACTCTAAACCCGAAAAGATCCTCAACGTGTAATCTTGTAATAACTCAAGATTAAGTAAGGTTTAAGGCTGGGGCCTTATATCCTATTTACTAAAAGAATTTGGATCATGAAAATAATCTAAAATACTCTCTCCAGAATCCTCTATTGTTTCCCCAAGCTCCCTAGAAGCCTCTCTCAAGTCCCTCTCTAGCCTTTGGTATCACACTTGCAAGAAAGGAATTTCTTCCTTTATCATTTTAGCCAAGTTTATTAATATTGTTATGCCATTTTATTTTCAATTATAAATGTTGGGGTATGGTTTCACACCACCCCCATACATACCTATTTATGTTTTAAGGATTATAGGCCCTTTTTTCCCACATTCATGCCTCCCATGTACACCCGCTACCATGTGAAAATTCTGTAAATAATTTCTCTCTTCTCATTTACATTCAAGAAATTATAATGTATTAAGAATATAAATTCCATTACATTTGTTGGGACATGTATATATATGACCCCTTACTGTCCATTTCATGTAAATTTGATGAGACACCCCTTTATCTCTCATAAACTATCATTATGAATTATTATGTCACATCGTTAGGCTGGAGAAATTTCACCACGATTTTCCAAGCCGAAGTCACCGTGTAGTGAATACCATTCCCATTTCTCTATCAAGGGTATTCAACTTTAAGAACATTTAATTATTTAAAAATAGTTTCATGTATTAATTACACAATCCTTTATCATGTAATAAATTATGCCTTTGAATGATTCCATGTTGTATGATCTATGTGGCACACTTATGCATGAAATGTAATGTTTAAGAAGGGTGCACCTTGATAACACTCCAATACAGTGGGTAAAGATTAGTATCATGATACGCAAAGGGAAATGATGGTTTAATCTTGTAAATTCAAGGAAAATTAGGTTTTAATGATGCTCTATGGCCAATGATCCTTGGATCATTCTAATACTATATTAAATGTTACTAACACATTTCCATATAATGATCATCATGGTATGTTATACCTTTATGATCATCTTTATTTAATTATCTGTTGATATTCCAATTGCCTAACATGAATTTTATTCTTCATTTTATCTCTTGATTACTCCCTTACTGGGCTTTATAGCTCAATATTTTCTTATTCATGACCTCAAGTTATCCCATCCAATGCTAAGTACGAGAGAATGTAGTGGTCATGTAAAGGATGTCTTCAATAAGGTTGTAGTGTTTTATGTTTTGAGTTGTTATTTAATGTTCCTAATCCAAAAATACACTAGACCTATTGATCTTCTATGTTATATGAAGTGGAGGTTTTATGTGATAAATCATGTTTAAGTGTGTAACAAAAAGTTTGGTTGTTATATTGTGGGGTGTTTCATGCAATGCAAGCTAAAATCAATGTTGCATATAAATAAGGCTAAACTCATTGTTTCATGTAATTAAATATATCAAATAAATTTAATTTATTTAGAACTAAATATATCATATTGTATCAGGGTGTTATATTTTCTTCCGAGCGTAGTGTTGCATGTTATATATGTTATCGAATAAAAAATTCTTATTTTAGAATTTCAGGGTGTTACATTATATATCTTTATACAATGTATTAGAGTGGTTTGACAAATAAAACAGTCACATAATAATATTTAAGTCATGTAAATGAAATAAGATCATAAATTTTAATATAATAACATATCCCATGGAAAATAAATAGGTTTTGTAAATATCTCAGCATCATAATCATAAACCACCCAGTGAAAGGATAAGGATGTTATATTTGGATCATATCCCCATTAAAGCATATATAATATCAAATTATGTTATAATATTTGAAAAATACCTTAAAAGTATCAATGAAAAATTTGTTAAGGAAAATATCTTTTTCGCTTTTAAATAAATTTTAAAATATAAAAATTTCCCAATTATAAAGGAAAACATTTCCTTAGGTCATATCCTTGGAAACATGTAATGGAAGAATAAAATAAATTATCAGTAATTATGGAAGGAAATTTCATTTATGTCATATAAAATATAAAAAAAATCCCTTTAAACTTTTGTAGAAATAATAAAAAACTACCTAATTTTGAAAATAAAAAGACGAATACTTTCACACAATTTTCTAAAAAAATTAAAACATGGGTAAAACTTTATTTAAATACTCATAAGAATATATAAATACATTATTTAAAATATATTTAGAAAACATGGATATGAATTAAAATGGTTTTTTGATGGAAGAGATAAATAATGTTTATTTTACATAAAAAATATTTTTTAATCTATTAAGTGTTTAAGGTGAGGAAAAATCAATGTAAAATATGTATTTTCAAGAAATAACGATAGTAGAAGAAAATTTATGTGTTTAATTTGAGGTGTATCATAATATTTATTTATTGGAAACTTAATTATAAATAATCCCAATAAGTAATGAGATTGTGATATAAAACCCTTACCTCTTTGGTAAAATTTGTGTTGTAAGTGCTATGAAATAAAGAAAATTATATTGATATTTAAATATTCAACACCTTAATAATAATAATAATCATAAAATACATACATGGAAAGTATATACACCACATTAAAAATAAGTTGTTAATATGACATGTGTCTTATATAGATAAATGTGAGACAAAAATCCCTTACCCCGAGTTACACTTTCTTCGAAGGTGATATATACCTTTTTATAACATATTTTAATTTATTTTAATTCAAAAAAAGAATAAATTTTTTACTTTTAAAATCATATATTATACCTTTACATCATTTCGATACATATTTGATAATATTTCTTTATTAAAATCATCGTTTCTAGGTGTTATCTATTTTATTTTATCCTAATAATTTCAACTTGTTAGTTCCAGTAATTGTAATTTAATCACATATAAATAATATATATTATATTAATAGTGAAAAAATTTCATAAATATTATATATATATATATAGTATTATCCATAAAATTTAGAGATAGAAAAATGAATTACACTATTCCTGGTGACAGTTGACCGAACATACACCTGAGAAATATTTTCATTTTTCAACAAATGAATTGAAAAAAGGTAAAAAATAATTAAACTTTAAGAAATAAAAATTATATAATATATATAATATCGATTAATTAAATATATCCTTATTACCATCCAAATAAAAAATAAATGAATAATTAATCACATCACATCACAAAGGTGGTTGACCACACACACACATGAGCGGTATTTCCATTTTCCAATATATTGGATAGTAAGAAGGTAGATAATATATGCTCATTAAATAAGAATAATTATGTCATAAATATCTTATATTAACATTTTCTCTATTATAATACCCATCTATTAAAGGTAGTGATGAGAAATAAGTTGTATCACTAAGTGGAGATTGTAAGCCATACGTGCGCACAAGCGATAAGTTTCACATCCTATTTGATGGGAATGTGGGTAGAAAATGATGGTTTAATAATCATAATAAAATTTAATTATATTTATTATATTTAATTTATTATTCTATGGTTGGTATCGTTTATTTAGAGTAAGTAAAAGAAGAAGTAAAAAAAGAAAGTGATTGGTAAAGGAAATTAACTCATCTTTGAAAGAACTCCTTTAAATATCCTCTTAAGGACCCT
This sequence comes from Viscum album, assembly GCA_963277665.1. Lineage (NCBI taxonomy): Eukaryota > Viridiplantae > Streptophyta > Magnoliopsida > Santalales > Viscaceae > Viscum > Viscum album. The sequence goes on along the minus strand of OY728119.1, from coordinate 684,266,746 downwards.
ATGGTTGGTATTATAGAAATAAAATAGCCTTTATTACGTGGATAATGATTATGGGGAAGGAATTGTGTTAGTTTTTGATTGATATATATGGACAAAAGGGAATTAATAAATGAGGGGAGGAGGTTCCCTTTTATAATTGAGACAAATAATTCTTTTGGAATTTATTAATACATTATTATCATGAAAAATAATTGAAAATTTATTTTTATTTTAATATAATGTAGTATGTTATTTTAATTCCATCAAAAAATAGGATTTGACTTATTTAAGTAGTGATTTAAACATTATCTTTTTGTTTAACCCCTTAATTATCCCATTTTAACATTAAACATGGAAATTATTTTATTTCACACTTAATGGGTTATAAGTTTACTTATAAGTTAATTATTTACTCATAAATGGAATATGGATGACATATTAAACCACATATTATCCTAATTTTATTCTTGTAATATTTTTATAATTTTTAAATATTTTTATAAAATATTATTTCCATAAAATAAAATTTATGTCAAATTTGGAAATATTCTTTTAATTTGAATCTAATAAAACAAAGAAAATGATTAAATTAGAATATAATATTTATAAGTATTACTAATATGTTATATTTATATTCAAATTTCATGTAACCCTATAAATCAGTCAAGTTATATTAATTTTAATATTTTTAAAGTCAATTATTTTATTTTTCTATGAATTGAATAAATACTATATTAGTATTGAGAAAGAATTTAGTCTAATTAATTAATAATTTATAATTTTAATAAATACCACCATCAATATAATTTTAGTTTTCATGGAATTAACATTATTATTCATTCACCACTTATGTTTTTCCCTATATGAACACATATGAGATATTTATGACTAAGTGAGTGACACTTTGAAACATTCATTGATATAAATCTTATATAGATCATTTTTGTTGATACGTGAGTTGACCCACCACTTTTAAACATAGTATTAATGATTATTTAACATAAATATCCATTAATACAACATAATGAATGTATATCACTAGTGTATATTAAGGATAAGGTTCTTAATACATAAACTATGGAATCCGTAGTTTATTTTCCATTGTGAGATCCTAAAATCTATTTGAGCTCTTAAATATGCATGATATAACCTAGGGAATACATAAAGAAAAAGGATGAGATAAAAAATACATGTAAGTGAGTAAATATGCCTAGGAAACATAACTTATGAGTCAAAAGTTAACGTAATATCATAAAAGATAAGGCAAATGAGTAATCAAATGGAATCATGGAGTAAAGAAAATGGTATCATAAAATCAAATAATAATAGTAAATGTGGAAGAAATACAAAAACATAAGGCATTTAGGAGTTAAGGATAAATACCTATAAATATTACATTGTGGAAAAAGTCCATAACAGATTTGGTTTACTCCCAAATCCCATACACGATGCCTCGTGAGACTATAACATTACCTAACTCATTAAAGTTATATCTAAGAGAAACCATCATTAGTTTTTCATAATATATGCATGAAACACAATGGAATAAATCATAACGAATAACATAAGAATTACTAATGTAAAGAAAATGGGTTACATAATCTTGCATCGTATCATAAAAAAAGAAAATTTCACAATGAAGGCATTTAATAAATGATCATATTGAATGTTTTACCTCATAAAAGTAAGAAAGAGTAAGTTAGTTATATATATATTATAGAATCATTCCATTAAATTTTGGGAGAAATTCCCTAACCTGATGGATAAGTTTGTTTAGATAGATCCCTTACAATTCTCGTATCATTGAGGTAAGAGTTAATCAATATGTTTATTACGTGTAAAAATTTGAAATACAAAAAATTATAAGTGAAAATAAAACATAAATAAATAAAACATTATATAACATTCAAATTTGGAATAATATAATCAATTATGTAGTCGTATTACCCAATCAATGGAAATTGACTTAAGAAACCCCTTACCTCACATTTCTATTTAGATAAATGCTCTTTAACCTCTTTTATAGTTTTTTAAACTTGTTATTAACTTATATAAAAATTATTTTATTAGTTATAATATCATATATTCTTCTTTTAAAATGAATTATTACCTGTTCATTAATAATGTTTCATTATTAGTATTGTTTTGGGTGTTAATTGACTTGTTTTCCCCTTTTATTTCATCATTAATGTTCTGGTTCTTGAACATTGGTTGTAGTTTCATTATAAAAAGAATTATATTAAATATATAAATATATTTTTTAGATACATATTTAAAATAATTTTTTAATTTTTAACACAGAGAATGAATCACAACATTCGGTGGAGATATTAGGTCATACGTATGCATGAGCGACATTATATTTTGATTAATGGGTGAAAGGGTAAGGAAGTTTATGTTATGTTTAATTTATAGAATCAATATATTGTAATATATATCACATATATTCATTAAATTTATCTTTTTTCACCTTCAATGTAAATCATTAGTTAAAAACTAATGACATCACTTCGCGAGGGGGTAGTCCGCCATACACACAAACGATGTTATCAAATTCTATACGGAATAGAAAGTTAAATGTATACGTGATATTATAATTAAATTAGTATAATTATGTCTTAAATATCATATATAAAAATTATATACATAATTATATCAATACATGAGTATCGGTGATGGGAAAAAAATTACATAAGTTCGTGAGGCGGTAGTCCACCATACATATGATCAACAGTTTCATTTCCAATTTAAGGGAGGATTATATGGTTGAAGGTAATGAACCTAACATAAAAATATCTAAGTATATTTAATATATTTATATTATTATATCATCATGGTTTAATAACATTTGAATGTTGTGGAAGAAGAAATAATATAAAATGCTCGGAAAAGGAAGTTAACGCTTCATCAGACAACTTCATTTGTTATAGACCAAAAGCCTTCCTAGGTTGGATTAATGACAAAAAAATGCTTATAGGTTGATTATTGGGAATTTACTAAGTCATTTGGGTATATATTGGTATATAAAATGGTTTTTAAATTTTTTAAAGGAGAAGAGATGGTGTGGCCTTTTATAAGAAATGGAGAGGATAGAGTTGGAAGTCTTGAAAAGAGAAAACCCCACCCACATATTTATCATGAAAAAAGGATAAAAAATATAAAATTCTAAAACAATAAAATATATATGGTCCAAAATGAATGTAATTAGTAATTATTAATGTTTTGTGTCATTTTTAACCCTTATCATTTTAATTTAAGCCCTGATAAACCCATTTATACCATAACTGTGAAAAATAATTTTTATTCTTTTCACTGTTCATTATTGTCCAAACTAAAGTTTAACTTATTAGATAATATAAATTTCTATTATTAAAAATATATAATAATTTTTTTTTTCAAATTGAAATCACATAAGTGAAAAAATTTAATTTAAAATTAAACCCACAGACGTGTAAGAAAACAGTTTTTCCAAATAAAAACATTCAAACATTTACAAATTTTTTATATCATAATTAAATTTGAAAGTAGTTTCAATGACATAAACTAGTTAAATTGGAAACTAATTTAAAAAATTTTACTTTACAACCAATTTAAAATATAATTTATCTTTTCTGTTAATTTGAATTGTAATAAAGTTTTTAATAAAAATCAGTATTTTTCAATATTCATGAAAAAAATAATCTTTTCATAAGATTCTAAAAAATTCACCCAATGAAAATTTTTATATTTATATTTTTTCAATCAAATAAATTGTTTAAAATTGGTAAACTTTAATTTTAATTATGTGTGAAAGTAATGACTAAACAACCATTTAGAAAAATATAGTTTTTAAGAGTTTTTTATTTCAGATGGTCATTTTTTGTTTTTAATCAATAGTAAACCATTGAATTTATTTTGTAAATGCCTAAAAAATTAGTTTAATAATTTATATATTCCTATTCATACCTACCGATTTAATGATTATGTTATAAGTATAGGTTTTAGTTGTAGCGGATGCATCAGATTTGTTGTTCCCAACATTTATTTTTATCATGATCGATGATTAATAAAATATTTACACAAAGATTTATTACATGATCAAATAAATGTGATAAAATTATATATAAAATGGATAAATTGTCGAAACAAAGTGTAGGATCACCACATATTAATTATAATTAACTTGATAAATTATTGAATTACCTTACGTGAAATTCTTTCTTAATTGAATGATCTTACAACAAATTTATGTTTTACCATAATTGCATTGTAGGAATCATGATTAGATTCCATATAGAAGTGATCCACATCTGCTCTATGAATCTATGAACTTTTCTGTAGGAACCTCTTGGTTCCAGCATGGAATATCCCATCACATTCATTGTTCTCATTTGATAGTCCAATGAATCACTTCTAAAGTATTCTCCTTGATCTCTTTAGACTAGAAAATTGAATGTGGAGGAAGATAAATCCCTATTAATTGCAGCCTTATTAGAGAAGGGATCTCTCTAGGGATTCAATAATATTCTTCATATTTCATTGTGAATAACACAAGAAATGGATTTTCACTATTGAAAAATAATATAATTGGCTTTTTATACTGCTATTGTAGGAAATAAATAACTTCCCAAGCTCCATTCATTATTTTTTTAATCCCTATGAAACCTAACGTAGATAATAATAACAATAATTGTATTTAATAAGATGTTATAAAATCACCAATTAAATTAAATATAATTTATTCAAATAATATTCAATATATATTATCTCTCACCAGATCATTAATATCGGTCCACCATTATTCCATAATATTTATTGGGCATTTAATAATGATTATTTATTTAATAAATAAATATCACACCTTTATTCAACAATAAATAAATAAATATTCTTTTCAATAAATAAGAAATAAATATTTATTAAATACATGACTCACATAACATTGTCTTGTGTAAATGGTGACAAAATATATGATATCAAGAAAAAATTAATAATTATTAAACCACACATGGGATTAATATTTATCCAAAATTTTAAATAATATATAATATTATATTATTTTACTAAGATTTAGGATTGACATAGTGTGTGGACCTCTAAGCCTCTTTCTCAATCACCTTAGGATAAAAAGCATAAAGTCTGAGGTTAGCGGATACCAACATTCCAAGACACCCATATAAAACGAAGTTAGTGTCATAAGGACATAATACATCCCAAAAATGCTTACTATATAATATAATCCCTTTATCTTGATTTCTCTAATGAATAAAGCGTCATACTGGTGCCATCAACCTTGGTGATTAATGTATCTTTCTTTGACTTTTCAAAAAGTGAACTGGCCTATAGAACACTATGTCCATGGATTTATTTAAGATATGAAATTTTCATCAAATATTTTGAGATATTAACTTCAATTAATGAATGTAAGTGAGAAATAATTTCTTTCATTATTCATTAACAAACTATTATTTATGACGCACCCAACATCTCCTACCTTGATGCAAACAAATGTCATCATGATAATCATCAATACATAAAATTATGAGACTTATAAAACTCATTAATAATAATATTAAAATCCAACGATAAATACACCTGTCCAAAGATAAGAAAAACCAATGACACATATAAACGCGTATTTTCTTCTGGCAGGTCTCATTCTTATAATATCCTACACTAGATATTACCAAGGGTGTACCCCATGAGAAGGTTCCCAACATTATATGAGTCTCCACCACTAATGGCCTATATCACTTGTGTTACTCAAATTATTTTATCAAGCTGTAGAACATATATTTAATAATACAATCATTGAAATCATGGATTTTCATCGTAGCAAGGAAATACTATGACCTTTTACTGAAACAAATACTCTTAGGATATCATCAAAAACTATATTATATGGAAGAAAAATCATGATGTGACAAGATGTTTATTAATATCCAAAAATTGAATAAAAGTTATCATAAAATACAAAAAATTAGGTTCTAGGGAACCAACTAAAATATAATCCCACTTACACTAAATACAACTACTAAAAAACTTTTATATTATAGCTCTCAGATGATACTCAAGATTCTGTCTAGTTAGGACTTTAGTCAAGGGGTCTTCCATAATTTATTTTTTGTGAACTCTTTTTACTACAACTTCAACACATTGATAAAAATATTTCAACATGTGATACTTATGGAGTATGTGCTTTGTCTATTGGTGTGATCCTGGATATTTTTCAAGATCCACCATTAGAGTATTATCACAACACAATTTGATTGGGTCTTTACTTCTAGGTACCACATCAAGAACCTATAAATTTTTTCAAATACAAATAGTTTTTTTGGATACAACATAATATGATATATACTTAGTCTCCACTATAGAATGAAAAAACCATATGTTTTGAAATCTTGTATCTCACAACTACTCCATTAGGGCATAAAATATATCATTACTGTGATGTTATATCATTTTAATATGTTTGAAAAATTGCATTACTATAACCCTTTATGAAAGTCTCCCCATCTCATCTATATTCCAAGAACATATCCAAAGTTCTTAGATAATTTAATATATCCTTAATAATATACCAACGCTATTCTCTTGGATCTTCTTGATATCATACTTCTATGACCAATGTATAGGCAAAATCAAGTCTAGTAAATAAAAAAACAAACATGATTGATCGTAACGCTAAATCATATAAGATATTACTTATCCCATCTTTTCCAAGTTGTGTGTGAGGAAAAATTTTCTTAGAAAGATGTGTACCTTGTGACAACAGAATCAAACCCATATTGAATTCTTCTATAATAAATATATTTATTATATAGTAAATATATGTACTTTGACATAGTATAATAAAACACTTGGATCTATCAGGAATGATATTGATCAAAAGAATATAGGATTTTTCACCTAGGTCCTTCATGGATAAACACGTTTTCAACTAGTCCCTAACAGACCATAATACTACTGTGCCATTTCCAATAAATAATAATTCATCAAAATATTCTATTAAGATAATAACCAAATTACCACTAAAACTCTTATAAAAACGTGGCTCAAATTCATTATTAATAAAACCAAATTATTTTATATCTTCATCAAATAAATGTTTCCATGAGTTGGATTCTTAATTAAATATTTAAATGGATCTCTATAGCTTTCAAGAACATTTGGAATCATCTAGAGTCACCAACCATTCTGGTTGTGTCATATAGATATATTCATGAAGGTACCCACTAAGGAAACATGTTTTAACATACATATTCCATATTTTATGTTCATGGTAATAATATATAGTAAATATAATAATGATATATTTAAACAAGGAAACTGGTGAAAATGTTTCATCACAGTCTATTCCTTGATGTTGTTTAATCCCTTTAGCCACTATCCTTGATTTAAAGGTATTTACCTTACCTTCCATGTCTATTTTTCTCTTGAATACCGATTTCTATCCTAATACTTTTACATCAACTAGAACATTGACAAGAACCAAAACATAGTTCTTATATATGATTTTTATTTTAGAACTTATGTCTTCTTTTCATCTTATAACTTCTGAGATCTCTACTGCCTCTTTTTAGTAATGATATTCATCATTGTCAACCAATAATGAGTCACCATATTTGGCGACTATTAAACCATATATCTCTTGTTCTCATAACTCTCTAGGGATCATATACAATATTGGTGTTTCTGGATCTACCACTTCCATGGGGACTCATGGAATCTACACATGCACCAACTCTTACATATCTTGAGCATCAATTTCATCCAATTCTTTCTTGATATGAGAATCCTTTTTGAGTATGTGCTCCCCATCAGGAAAGATGACTTTTTTGTTGATAATAACTTTCTTATATAATGGTTAGTATAGGTAGTATAACTTTTTTTCTTCGTTGGGATTATATATAAAGCTACAACTTGTGCCTTATGGTGCTATTTTGCTTCCTAAGAAGACCTCAAAAAACACCTCAAAACCCCATAAAAATGTTTATGACAAAAGATGTTTCTTCACACACTATAAATCGAGGGGAATTATATTTTCTATTATTTGGTACTTAGATTAATGTATATGACATAGGTTTTAATGAATATCCCCAAAGGACGATATGATATCTTCATGACTCGTCATCAACCTTACAATGTATAACAAGGTACAATTCCTCCTTTCACTAACACCAAACCACTATAGTGTGTAATGTGAGGTGTGTTGATATAGAATACCAAACTCCAACTAAAAGGTGATGATATCTTGGTTAAGATATTCCCCACCTTGATCCGATCAAAGATTCTTTATCGTATTCCCACATTGATTCTCTACTTATTTCTTGAATTATTTGAGTTTCTTAAAAGACTCAAACTTATACCTCATCAAGTAAAAAAATCCATATCTATTCATGTTATAAGTATAAGTTATGAAGTAGGAATACCCACCTCTCACTTCTATTGGAAATAGTCTACACACATCAGCGTGTACCAATCCTAAAATATCTATGGACCTTTCAACCTATCCACTAAATGGTGGTTTTATTATTTTTACTTGTAAACTAGTATGACATCTTTTATGTGGTTTTATCTTAGAATGGTCGAAATAATCATATTGACATTGATTTGTTAAATGGCCAACATTTAGTATACCAATATGGTGATTCCATAGGTGAGTGTTATATGAGTTGTGTGAACATGATTCATTATATATTTGTAATACGTGGTTTTCGTAATTTAATGCATAAAGAATGTTATTTAAATGTTTCATAAAATAACATATGTTGTATTTATAAAAGAATCAACTTTTATGTCCAAATTTGAAAATAAAAACATTTTTAACTCTACATGATGTAAAAATTTTGTTCTTGGAAATAGTTGGTATATAATAACTATCCAAAAAAAAAACAATATCATTCTTGTAGGAAATGAAAGGTTGTAGTCACCATTTGATAATGTTTCTAGCCTCGCACCATTGGTGGCTCACAAATTTACCACTAATCCAGTAATATTTCAGAATCTACTTTGTTCATTTATTTGGATACATATGTGAGTACCAAAAGCTATACCTAGTTACCTATGTATAGATATTGAAAGACTATAGTCAATAATGAACGAACCTTTAGATTCCCCCTGATTCTTGCACTAGTAGAAGTTGGACTATTTCTGATGGGACCCCATTGCAATTAGTCGGTTGCAGAAAAAGGAGTCAGAAAAAACATTTTTTTGGGAAATGGTCCATCATAAAAATAAACTTTTTGTGATGGGACATTATCCCTTTGCAAATATTTTTCCCAAGATTTTTTAAAAAATGCATTTGCGATGGGTTATCACAAAAAGTCCCATAGAAAACTTCTTTCCTAGGATTTTTTAAAAAATATTTGCAATGAACCATTTTAAATAATATTTACGATGGGGGGACCCGTCACAAATATCTTATAAAATTTTAAAAAATAAAATTGAAAACAATAATATTATTAATAAAAATAAAATAATAATAGAAAATAATTATAAAATAATATTGGAAAAAAATAAAAATAAAACCAATAATGATAATATAAATAATATTATAATAATAACATTAATAATAAAAATAATATAATATCAACATTATTAATATTTCTAAAATAATAACATTAATATTAATAAAATAATAAAATAATACTATTAATAATATTACCAATATAATGATATTATTATTATGAATATTAATGAAATAATAATATTTATATTAGTAAAATAAAAAAATAATAAAATAATTAAAACCTTGATATTTGTAAAAATATAAAAAAATCAAAAGTAATAAAAAATAAAAAATAAAAAAAATAAAAAAAATAAATAAAGTAACAATATAATAAAAAATTAAATAAATAGTAAAAATTTAAGTAAAAAATAAAAACTACAATATGTGCTAAAATATAAAAAACACACTATATAAAAACATAAATAGTTAATATTACAAATAAATTGCAATCAAATATTTTATCATAAAAAAATACCATTATGGGGGGGGGGGGGGTCCTCTAGAGGAGTTGAAAAAGATAGTGGTGGGATCTCCTTCCCTAAACCACTAGTTATATATTGTATGTACTCCATCTACTCATGTTATTATTGCTTACATTGACACATCTCATCCTTATGCTACTGTTGCCGTCATCAGATATCTTCTGGCTGCTGCAGCCTTTGTTGCATCCCATACTGCTTCTATTAGTGAATCTCCACATTATTCTTATGTAAAATCTCTATGATCTCACTCTAAACCCATAACTGCTCCTTATACTATACATTCGATGATTATGACTCTCCATGAGCTCCTCTCGAGCTGGACACCGACATCGTAGTGGTACCATAATAACTCTCAAGAATTAATCGATATCTGATACCAATAAATTGACCTTTATTGAAAGCATACTAGCTCCCCAACATCCACATTGTCTCATCAAATCAGTGGACACTAGTTTGACCCTCGGTCTCAGCCGACTCTAAATATGTTACTGAGATGCCACAACCTCATATGACTCCTTTATTTGTAATTTGAAATTCAAATATTTAAAAACATTTTATTTAGTTAATTTCAAAACAAAAAAATAAATTATACTAAAAATTTTTTGACGTTGGAGGTCACCTCTAATATCTCTAGTGATTACATCTCTGTACATACTCCTATAAACTTCAATCTCCGTAACATCGGGTTGTTTGACAACCTATTTGAATATTAAATAAACCATCACATTTAAAGTTATATAAATTATTAAAAAACATATTTAACATATGTTTCATTTGTGTACTGAATGTATGACTACCGACTAGATATTTCACCTCCTATCTCTCTTGGTTTTAACAACCTTCTAATTATCTCACCTAAATACATCCACCCAACCAACATGAATATAATCCATCCTAAATACGAGATTAAATGTAATCAGGATGGTGGGCATGAAAAGACTCATCAAACTCTTTCACTCCCGCTTTCTTCATTACTTTCCTTTTCAAAATTTTCATAAAATGATGGAAATTCTCATGCATACACCACTCCAATTCCTACTTAACAGTACCCTCCATGCTCTCATCGATGAGATACCATATACCCTAAAAATATATTTCAAAATTGAGTTATTAATAAAATAAATTTCAAAATAAATGTTATTTATTTATGTAATAGCCAATGATCAAACATGTGGTGCTGAATATCAACAGGAATCTCACCCCTTGTGACACTTGCTTGAGAAAAATAATTGCGCAATATAGCGCTCCACTTTCCAATAGATATATGTGAAAAAATATGAAAAAATATCAAATAATTAAACAATTATTATGTAAATAAAATAATTAAAACTAACTAAAATACACAGGTAAACATAGCTCTGCATGCATGAACCGAAGTTAATATATTGACATTGATTTGGAATAGAGTCAATAATAATCAATCAGGTAAGACCACACCCCCTCTAAGTCCGCCTTTATCCTCTAGCAGTTTAAGGGTTAGACAATCCAGCATCCTTATCCTCCAAAGGTATTTGATCCTCCTATAACAGACAAAATAAATTAGGGTCCATATAAAACATGAAATGATTGCTGTTAGAAAATCGTTTAAAACAACTTTTATATATAGATATATATTATATATGATTATAACCAACATTTAACTGTGTGAATATTCATATGTATCCTTATATTCATATCTGACGATGTCAATGTCTTCATATTTCTCCTCAGTATCATCGATTTCCATAGGAGTTTTGGTTTCACCATCTCTTGTCATTTCAAATTCATTTTTAACATCATCAACATCCGCATCACCATCAACCCTTAATTGCGGGGTGTCATCATCGATATTCATGTCCTTTCATGAAAAATAGGGATTTGGTGTAGTATCTAGAAAAATCATAATTCATTGCACTTCAGAAGAACCACATCCACATTGATTAAATTGATTTTCTTGATATTTAATTTTTATCATGCTCTAACAATCACCCAATTATTGTGAAGTAGCGTAGTAATTAGCATAATAACATTGATGTTCTTTATGATCCAATAAAAATAGTTCATTTAATAAAAGAAAACATTTATATTTAATATTAATGATTTTATGGGTTGGATGAACACACAAACCTCTCTCAGTATCCAACTAAAGACATTTAAACATTGTTATATAATTATTTCACAGATAACATGTTTCAATAATTTCCTCCAGTATGATGTAGAATTCAACATTATTTTCTCTATGATGAGATCTACTTAGATAGACACCACTATTCAATGTATTTTTTATTCCGCATATGCACGTGTATGAAATCGAAAGTTCTTCACGACATATGCATTATAAGATTTAACAATTTTGGGTGGTGGGTTTCTTAAGACGCACAATCAATTATCAATTTTATCAGCTTGTTGAGATACCTTAAAATTTGTAAAACAATTATCAATATAACAATTAATAAATTGATATTATATGTTAAAACCTAAATAATTTATGTTGCTGGTTTTTGAAAAAAATAGAAAAGGTTATTTAAGCTGTTTTAATTTGTGGAAGTGTTTTCTAAATATGATTATCACGTAACCTACAAATAAAATAAGAGTAATTTACTATAAAAATGATTATAAACTAAGTGATAGGATTAATCGTAGTACAAATGTTGTCATTTATTCACAATTGAGAAGAACATATGTATGAGCTATATGATTTTCATTATATGAAAGTCATTGTTAATGAAATCCATTAAAACCGAGTTCGGTCTAATTGAAAACTAATAATTGATTTCCCATTTCATCACAAAAATTTTCTTCATTATGGACCATGTAGTTATGTTTGGATAGATATTTGGATTCAAAATAATGAGAATAAAAAATAGAAATTTCAACTTTCAAATAATCTTTTACAATTGAGCCTTCAACGGATGCTTTCTTATATAATTTTTTCTTCAATTTCGACATGCATCTCTCAAATGGGTACATCCAACGTAATTATATAAGTCCTATAAAATTTTCTTCATGTAGAAATTTTAATACCAAATATTATATATATTTAATGAATGTCACCGAGAAGATTTTTTCTAGTTTATATAAAATTAAAAAAATATCTTCTTACAGTCCTCTTAGTGCATAATAATCTGTTTTCACCACACGAGTGTCTTTGAAAAAAATTTATATGTCTGTTACTTCATCCCAAATTATTGAATTTAACACACCTCTTTATCTAAATGGCAGAAGTCTCTCCATTATCACATAATAGTTATGACTTTTTAATCTAGTTTTTTGACCATTTTTGTAATATCTTCTGAAATTGGAAACATAACAATATAGAAGTCTCAAATATAAAATCCACTAGAAAAATAATGATAAATTTTCTTTTGATAGAGTAAAATATACTATTTCCCTCATTAACTTCTGTGATCTGACATTTTTTAATAGTTTATGTTTTTGGCGCCTACAAATATTGGCATGATATAATTTCACCTTTAAAATATCTATGTTGTTTCATGGGGTATCAAAAACTATATAAAATGAATTATCAAAATAGTTCTTCTCATTATGCATGAAATCACACATGTGATAAACCACCAAATTAGACCAATATAAAATATCCCAAAAAGATCAATTTTATCCAATTGTGATCATTTCCGAAGAAATCAATTTTCTATTGGTTTATTATTGGATCAAATGTGATGGTAGGTAATGAATAGAAAATTTATTTTACCTCTGTACCTAGGATAATTTATGGAAGTTTATATCTTTAAATTATACATTTTCTGAAATTATATTTGTTCCTCTGCAAAGGATGATTAGTCAGAAGGAATCTGGGATGAAAGTGGAAACAATAAGGAGGTTTTCCATTAATTTTCATAAAATATTTTTAGTCTATTATATAGTATAAACATGATTTTGGACTATGTGTACTCTGGTAAGATCACATTTCATATACAATGTATTCACTAATTATCCACATTAATTCAACTTTTAGGAGGAAATTTTGTCTCACAATGACACCATATATACTGACATCATTACTCCATAATGAATTTAAATCATCAATAAATGGTTTCAAATAACTATCAATATCCTTTCCATATGTACTGGAATTAATATGGTACAAAATATGTCTGGATCCATCATCAAAATTAAAGGCGGGAAATTATATGGTGTTAAAATGAAAGTCTAATATAAATATTGACTACCTTAAGAACCAAATGGATAGAAACTGTTAGCAGAAAGACCTAATTGTACGTTAAGTATTTTGAAGAAAAATATGAATCCACTTTGTCAAAATGATTTTATGAATCACCATCAAAGGGATGATTTAATATTTTACCAATGGATATATTAGTTTTGTGCCATTCCATAAATGTCTCTACATTCTAAGACATAAATAAATGCTGCACTCATTCTGTAAGAAGGAAATATCTCTACTATTTTATGGGAAGGAATCAATAATTTTCTAGTTATTCCTCTTTATACCTAAATTTTCCACATGTGGGACTAATTTAAAATGACTTATTTTCATCATAATATAAGATGAAATCATTTGAACATGCTTGAATCCTCTGAAAAACCAAGACTTAGATGACAAACTATTATCTTACTATAATTGAAATTTTCAGCCCACACATTTCCTTTAGGAAAAAGTGTTTTAACCAAAGAGAATATGTGATCAAAATAGAAATATTCCATTACATTATCTGATTTAATAGCCATGAACTTTTCAACTACTTCAAATTTTATTTTCATACTTTCAGGATATATTGTTTCTATAACAGTTCTCAACACCTCATAAAATTGAGTTGAATCCAACTCAAAAGTAAAATCGATATCATCCTGAGTTTTAGTTTTTTAAAAATATGGACATTCCACATCATGCACTAAATTTTGAAACTGTGATGGCTCTAGAACAAAATTATTAGTATTTTATCTCGAACTTTGTTCACCATGTTGATACCAAAAAACATAATTTGGTTGAAAAACAAAAAAATAGATAGCCTTCAACATTTTCATACGTGTCAAATGAACTTAGAGAATTTTTTATAAAAGGACAATTAATTTTCCCTTCTGAAATAAATTATGGATTTGATGATGCAAGTGATAATAAGGCTTCAACTCCGTCAATATAATTATGATTTAAACTAGAAAAATTTGGATTCCAGTGCTAATTTTTCTAAGCGTGATTATCTACAAATTACGATTATCAACATCCTTATTCTGTATTTGTCTAAAAAATATAAAATAGTAACCTTTCTTGAAAAATCTAACATTAGAGAAACACTATCTAAAAAAAGAAGAAATTTAAATTCACTTTTCTAGTAATTTATAAAAATTTCTATTATTTCATAGTTATTTATAATATTTGTTTTTAAACGTATACTAATATACACTAATCTACACAAATTTATAATAATCTATACTAACTACTACTAATTATTATTAATTATAGATAATTTATACTAATTACCGCAAATTATGAGCGGCATAATGTAACACCCCAGGTAAATAAAGAATATGACATCTTTATATTTATCCATATTTGTGAATCAAATATTAATATTACTTTAAATGGGATTCTATGCTCGATGGCGTACCCAACATGCAACAACGAGTTTCTTGGGAATCTTACGTTGCACTCTAATAATAAAATAATATTATTTTAAATGGTAGTTAACATGTAGACGTTGTATTGGCGGGAATAGATAGAAATAACTAAAATATGCTTATATATGTTTTTTAAATGTTTTTACATTTATCAAATGGCTTAAAATACGGAAAGAATTCAATTTTAGGCTTTTATACCCTAATTTTCACTAAAGGTTCACTTATCGCCTTTTGATGGCGAACTGTCATTAAAAATAGTTTTGATCACTCTTTTACATTATTTTGGAACAAATAAAACTCTTCTTTATAATCGGGACATCAAATTTTACTTTGTGTAAATTTTTGGTATTTTTCCGATAAAGTTCATTTTTTTAATGAATAGTGTAAAATGTTGTTTTTTAATTAAAAACATCTTTTTAATATAATTTATTTATATGATTATATTATGTTTTTAATTGGTTTTAAAGTGAAATTATAAAATATTTTTACCATTAAATCCAATTGTGGTCACTGTAATTAATTTCACTTTGAAATCGGACTTAAACTAGTGTCAATCTTTTGATACTTATTGTTTCATAAAAACACGCTATTTGCTCTGACAGCTGAATTAATTATTAAATTAATTAATGCAACTTATATGTTGTGAATTTTGTAAAATGGAATTCATTTTTGAATTCGGAATATCAAATATAGCTTAGGGTGAATTTTTTGTATTTTTCTGAAAAACACCAATTTTTGATGAATAGTGAAACCACTAAGTGGTACTTATATTAAACTGATTTTTCGTTTAAATTAAATTTTACCACATCTGTGTTTTGAATTTTAAAAATCCAACATACATTGTTTTCATCAAGAAGTAAAATGTGCTTCAATGAGATAAAAATATTTTTTTGGTGAATAGTAACTTATTAAGTTTTTAATCGCGATTAGAGGTAATTAGTGCAATAGGAAAAAAAGATATTATAATAAAATGAAAATACCTTAACACATGTCCTACCCTTATTGGATGTGTCCTGGCCGACCAAGAAAAGCCATGGGTCAACTTGTGGACCCCATGGAGCCACTTTGGTAGGAAAATGACATAAATACCTTTTATTTAATGTTAATGTAAAAAAATGGCACAAACATGATATGTTTTACTAAAACAATTTTTTAATGGGGTTATACAAGTCAGATTTTTTATTATAAATATTCATTGAAAAGATAAAACGATTTCCTACATCATAGTAATTGTTTTATAATTTTTAGACATTAAATAAATTAAATTATTTATGACATAATAATGATGCAGCGATGACCTCATTATTTAACGATTTAAATAAAATGGAAAGATAATGTAAAATATATGAACTACACATGTCCAAAACTTTTTGGATGGGTGGATTTCGAACCCGTATCACCTTATCCACGAATTATATCAATGTGGGACCTTTTAAAACCGAAACACATTTTCAAATAATGTAATATTTCTTTACTTACCAAAAGTGCCCCTCCTCTCCTCTTATAAAAGGCCCCCACCTCTACCTCATTTCACACACTCGTAAAGCTTTTGGCTCGGCCAACCCCTGCCAATTTACTCTCTCCACATCCCTTTACTAATCCTAGAAGATTCCCTTTGGGCAGAATCCTTTCAAAGGAAGCCTTTAGGCTCAAATCAAAAGGAGTTACACTTTTAAAGGTAATTCATTCTCTCATGTTCATTTGTTTTATTTTGCTTCTCCAACCCCCTAAACTCTTTTTATTTACTTATTTTGTAACAACACCAGTATCTTACATATAATAGGATGTTGTTATAAGATTTATTCGAGCTACACACTCACACAACTACATCAAATTGTTAAAGAACATACGGTTTCCGTGGATGGCGAAATTCTGCCTCCCGAAACGATGATTGTTCAATACTCATTTAACAACTTCAAAGGTGGCCATTATGATGTCACTATTTTTATATATGATATATAATATGTTTATTTTTTCCTTAATCTTCTGTTTTTTATCATTTTGGGCATACCTTTATGGTTTCCATTATGGGTAAACGCGGTATCTTCATTTAAGGAAGTGCGGACTACCGCCCCTCAAAGTGATTTGATTCGTTAAATACCATATGTGGGACGTATAAAGGATGGAACTATGAAATTATATATGATATTATACTGTAATTATAATATACCTTTATATCATTATTATTCCATTCTATAAAATACGAAATAGAAATGAAAGTAGCGTTCATGCGTACGTACGACTTACCGTCTCCATAAACGGTGGATTTCATTTCTTACCTCTAAATGATTATATAATGTTATAAATTCATGAATGTACTTGATATATATGACATATATGATATCTAAATCATGAATAAAATTCTGGATATAATAAACATTTGGCCACACGAACAACATGTTTGTAAGAAGTCCACTTTCGACTTAAGAACCAAATAGCGGCAAAACAAATATTATTAACTTAAATGATTACATAATGTTTATGACATGGTAATAAGTGATATAAAAAGAATAATGAACATGTAAAAGGTTCTTAAGGAAGTTGAAATTAACTCATGTTTATTATTCAGGAGATTAAAGAACGATCGAGTCAAGTCGGACCTGAGGTAAGGGATCTTACTCCTCTCTTTCTTTTTTACGGACACTCTTTTATGTCATTCCCTCTAATGATCATCTTTCTTGTTATTGGGATGTTATTATATTTTAAACTTACTGTAATTTTTATGTTCATGTCATGAGAGACCATATTCTCTCTCATCAATCCATTTTGGAAGTTTTGAGTGGCGCCGTTAGGCTGCCGAATTTTCGTAAGAGATCTAACCTCTCTCTTTCTTTTTAAGTACTCCCCTTTATGTCACTTCTTTTAAGCTCCTATTTGTTACGATGGGGGATGTTATTTCATATTCCTCTTGCTGTAATTTTTTTTAATGTGATGAGATACCCTATTTGATATCATCAATCCATTTTTGGAAGTTTTAAGTGGCACCGTTAGGCTGCCGAGTTTTCGTAAGTGATTTTTCATCTCACTTTTATTCCCGTGAGATTTATGCTACATTTGCCACAATTTCCTTTCAGTGGTGTATGTACTGACCATTATTTTACTCATTGTGTAATTGATTTATCCTTAAACCAAGGATATCGTCTTTGTAAGGGACTTCGTCTCAATCTCCTTTCATTGAGGCATATTTCGTTTTATACACAACTTTCTTTTATACGGTGTATAAACCCCTTTGACTTTTACTTTTATAAAAAAAGAATATTTTTCTACGAAGCGTTTTACAAAACGAAAAAAAGGAATGTTTCTTTAAACGTACACGGTGACAACGACCTTTTCCGCCGCCGCGAGTATTATTTGGTCTTTGGCTTCCTCAACAAGCCATAATGTTTTTAAAATAAAATAAATACCATATACTCTTTTATGTATTTTGGTATTAAAAATGGTTTTGGTAAAGGATTATATTATGATTGAAATGTGGAAATGTTATCATTACTTTATATTGGTTTTATGTTTTATGATTTTATTATGGTAATTGGACACTTTAACGGGTGGTTACGTTATAAACCATATGACAGGTGGTGCCGTGAATACCAGGACGGGTGGTTACATTATAACCTCCAATGCATTGGGTATGGAAGTCGGACGTATGGCTATTCCATTTAGTATGTATGGAAATTGGACGTATGGATTTTCCATTAAGTGATATGTGTGGGAGTTGACCGTATGGTTATTCCACTTAAGTATGTTTATTTCCCAAGTTACCTTTATAAATGTTATGTGTTCTTTATATGGGTTTTATGGTAATCCTTTGGTTACAAAAAGGTAAGTAATGATATTTTATTCAGTGAAGAGTTTTTACTACTTCATAAAGGTGAAAAGTATTACCTTGATAAAGTATACATGGTTTACTTTTTGTTTTGATAAACTAAAAGTTTTTTTGTGTATCCCTTACTGAGTTTTTATGCTCATCCCAAGTTTTTGAAATATTTTTCACAGGACTTAGTGTAGAATAGGGTCAAGGATGGGATCAAGGGAAAGTCATGCTACCTAAAACATGAAACTAGACATGTTTCTTTTTAAGAGTTTTTATTTTATGGAAATTTAGTAGAAGAGACTACTTTGTAATCTTTTGAGATGTAATAGTTATGTCCTAATTCTCTAAAACTCTAAACCTGAAAAGATCCTCAATGTGAATTATTCATTTAATTCAATTTTAAGTAATGTTTAAGGCTGGGGCCTTATAGTTGGTATCAATGGTCGGTTTAGATAACTTTAGAGGTTTGGGTATTCTTTAAGCATAAGTGACATTACCATAATGGTTAGGATTTCAGACAGAGTCCTAGTTTTAGATAAAGTGAATGAGTAAGAATATCTTAGTGTTTATCTTCCTCATTAGTACATGATGGTTTTGTTGTTATAATCACACTGACCCTTTTTCATTTTAGTAGATGGCTGGATCTAGCAGGCACCAAGGTAACGGTGGATGTGAAGGAAACTGTGACAGTTTTCTGAGCGAGCAACTGAATGATATGGGAGCTGTAATGAGAACTCTTGTGTTTATCCTCAACCAACTATCTGGAGTTATGATTGACCACCTAAACCTTGGATATTTCTCTAAGGCATCATATATGCAAGAAATAAATCCCTACGGAAGTACATGTAATAATCACAAAGGTAAGTGTGTTCAAAAACCAATGTGTCAAAGATGTGGAAAGAAACACCTTGGAAAATGTTTCAAAGGGACATAAATATGCTATAGATGTGGAAATGAATGTCATAAAGCATGAACCTGCCATGGAAAAAGGAAGAATCCAGTTGTCTCGAGGAAAGGGAAAGAAGTTCTTTCTGAGGGATCAATTGAATGTTTTAAATGTGGTGTACATGGTCATTATGCAAACACATGTCCTATGAAGAAGTTTCGTGAATGGGGTCACCAAGAGCGTACCAATATTCGTTTACCAATACCCAATGCCATTCCGATTGAGGATGAAGAAACTGACAATGACCAATCAAAGGTATGTACTATTTCATGACTATTGTTTTCTTATTTTGGAATCTTAGGATATGATTCATGATTTTGTTTGTAGGAAAGAGGTATTTCAGAATAAGTTGGAAATGAATGGATAATGGATCATGAAGAATGTTGAATGAGTAAGATGTCAACATATAAGGGCTTCAAGAATTATGGTGAAATTATTAAAAGTATTAAGTCTCTTTTGATGATGGGGTTACATTAGAAGACTTTTTATATTATGTGTAACCCATATGTTTAATATAGGAAAATTTTATTCAAGTAATAGTTATCTTTTCTTTTGTGGACATAGTTATAAAGAACCATTTGGGTTTATATGATCCTTACTTTTGAGGTAATTATGGGTTACTATATGTTATGATTGAATTGAAAGGCATGAGATAAAATTGAGGTTAAATTATGTTATGGTTATTTTTGATGATTTTATCCCTTTTTGGGGAATGATTTGAGAATTATATAGTTTTGGAAAAAGGACAACACGTAGACCGTGTGACTACCCGTCGCGTCGGACAAAGCTGCGGGAATTGAACCCACAACCAAAGTGCGACTGGTATTTATCGCCTACCACTGGACTACGTGAAGTCCCTGGTTAGTTTGACTGATTCTTTTTTTTGAAGAGTAAGTTGATTTTGGGTTATTTATGAAAATGTTTAACCTATCATAGAGGATATGTGATTAGGATAATTACTTTTCAATGCGAGACTTTAAGAGAAACTGATTTTGTTTGGAGATAAATGTTACGATTTCACTTGGAAGACTATGTGACTAAATCCTTAAAATGTTCGGGTTTCAATCTTAGATTGGTTTACTTTGAGGAATTTTATGGACAAATTGCTTATCGGATGGTCCTCATTGATCTTTGGGTTTTGTTGGACAAATTTTGGAGATTAAGAATAGATTTTCTTTCTAATGGGTTATCCTTTTCTGGGTTATCTGATCTTGTACTAATCTTTTGGGTTTTGGTTTTGGTTAAAGTCTAAAGACCAGGGAAGTATGTAGTTCTATTTTTTTTGGTTAGGTAATTCTCTAGAAGTTGATTATAGTACTCTTAATGTGAACAAGTCTTCCTAAATACTTGCCTTTTGGAGAAAATATGAGTTTGTGTAAGGAATCTAATAAAAGTTGAGAGTAAACATGATAAGTGATTATGTTTCCTTATGAATAAATTCCTCAATAAAAAGTAACTTAAAACAAAAATGTTGTCTATTAAATTTTCCTACTGGGGAATCGAATACCGTTTAACCCATCACAAGTTTGTGATTTTCTCATGGTTAACTTTCTCCTAAACATGTTTTCTATCACTCTCCATCAGAACATGACCCTATGTTTTCTCCTCCATGTCTATGTTTTCATACTTGGAATCCTAGTATGGGTTATCTCGGGTGACCTTTGTACTTATCTTTCTTTATTTTAAAGTGATTGTTTTACCGACTCTTCTCCGATGTGGGACTTTCAAGGATGTTTCCAAGCCCAATTTTAAAATTGCGATGACGCAATTCCCAAAAGGGGGGAAGGATGTAACACCCCAGGTAAATAAAGAATATGACATCTTTATATTTATCCATATTTGTGAATCAAATATTAATATTACTTTAAATGGGATGCTATGCTCGATGGCGTACCCAATACGCAACAACGAGTTTCTTGGGAATCTTACGTTGCACTCTAATAATAAAATAATATTATTTTAAATGGTAGTTAACATTTAGACGTTGTATTGGTGGGAATGGATAGAAATAACTAAAATATGATTATATATGTTTTTAAATGTTTTTACATTTATCAAAAGGCTTAAAATACGGAAAGAATTCAATTTTAGGCTTTTATACCCTAATTTTCACTAAAGGTTCACTTATCGCCTTTTGATGGCGAACTGTCATTAAAAATAGTTTTGATCACACTTATACATTATTTTGGACAAAATAAAACTCTTCTTTAGAATCGGGACATCAAATTTTACTTTGTGTAATTTTTTGGTATTTTTCCGATAAAGTTCATTTTTTAATGAATTGTTTAAAATGTTGTTTTTTAATTCAGAACTGCTTTCTAATCTAATTTATTTATATGATTAGATTATCTTTTGAATTGGTTTTAAAGTGTAATTAGAAAATATTTTTACCATTAAATCCAATAGTGGTCGTTGGAAGTAATTTCACTTTGAAATCGGACTTAAACTAGTGTCAATCTTTTGATACTTATTGTTTCATAAAAACACGCTATTTGCTCTGACAGCGGGAATTAATTATTAAATTAATTAATGCAACTTATATGAAGTGAATTTTGTAAAATGGACTTGATTTTTTAATTCCGAATATCAAATATAGCTTAGGGTGAATTTTTGGTATTTTTTTGAAAAACTTCAATTTTTGATGAATAGTGAAACCACTAAGTGGTACTTATATTAAACTGATTTTTCGTTTAAATGAAATTTTAGAACTTCTGTGTTTTGAATTTTAAAAATCCAACATACATGGTTTTCATTAAGAAGTAAAATGTGGTTCAATGAGATAAAAATATTTTTTTGGTGAATAGTAACTTATTAAGTTTTTAATCGTGATTAGAGGTAATTGGTGCAATTTAAGGCAAAAATGATATTATAATAAAATGAAAATACCTTAACACATGTCCTACCCTTATTTTATGTGTCATGGCCGACCAAGAAAATCCATGGGTCAACTTGGGGACCCCATGGAGCCACTTTGGTTGGAAAATGACATAAATACCTTTTATTTAATGTTAATGTAAAAAATGGCACAAACATGAAATGTTTTACTAAAACAATTTTTTAATGGGGTTATAGAAGTCATAGTTTTTATTATAAATAATAATTGGAAATATAAAAATCTTTACTACATCATAGTAATTTTTTTATAATTTTTAGACATTAAATAAATTAAATTATTTATGACATAATAATGATGCAGCGATAACCTCATTATTTAACGATTTAAATAAAATGGAAAGATAATATAAAATCTATGAACTAAACATGTCCAAAACTTATTGGATGGGTGGATTTCGAACCCTTATCACCTTATCCACGAATTATACGAATGTGGGACCTTTTAAAACCGAAACACATTTTCAAATAAAGTAATATTTCTTTACTTTCCAAAAGTGCCCCTCCTCTCCTCTTATAAAGGGCCCCCACCTCTACCTCATTTCACACACTCCTAAAGCCTTTGGCTCGGCCAACCCATGCCCATTTACTCTATACAAATCCCTATACTAATCCTAGAAGATTCCCTTTGGGCAGAATACTTTCAAAGGAAGCCTTTAGGCTCAAATCAAAAGGAGTTACACTTTTAAAGGTAATTCATTCTCTCATGTTCATTTGTTTTATTTTGCTTCTCCAACCCCCTAAAATCTTTTTATTTACATCTTTTGTAACAACACCAGTATCTTCAATATACTAGGATGTTGTTATAAGATTTATTCGAGCTACACTCTCACACAACTACATCAAATGGTTAAAGAACATACAGTTTCCGTGGATGGCGAAATTCTGCCTCCCGAAACGATGTTTGTTCAATACTCATTTAAGACCTTCAAAGGTGGCCATTATGATGTCAATATTTTTATATATGATATATAATATGTTTATGTTTTCCTTAATCTTCTGTTTTTTTCATTTTGGGCATACATTTATGGTTTCCATTATGGGTAAACACGATATCTTCATTTAAGGAAGTGCGGACTACCGCCCCCTCAAAGTGATTTGATTCGTTAAATACCATATGTGGGACGTATAAAGGATGGAACTATGATATTATATATGATATTATACTTTAATTATAATATACTTTTATATCATTATTATTCCATTCTATAAAACACGAAATAGAAATGAAAGTAGCGTTCATGCGTACGTACGGCTTACCGTGTCCATGAACGGTGGATTTCATTTCATACCTCTAAATGATTATGTAATGTTATAAATGCATGCATGTACTGGATATATATGATATCTACATCATGGATAAAATTCTGTATATAATAAACATTTGTCCACACGAACAACATGTAATTGTAAGAAGTCCACTTTCGACTTAAGAACCAAATATCGGCAAAACAAATATTATTAACTTAAATGATTACATAATGTTTATTACATGGTAATAAGTGATATAAAAGGAATAATGAACTTTAATAAGGTTCTTAAGGAAGTAGAAATTAACTCAAGCTTATTATTCAGGAGATTAAAGAACGATCGAGTCAAGTCGGACCCGATGTAAGGGATCTTACTCCTCTCTTTCTTTTTTAAGTACACTCTTTTATGTCATTCCCTCTAAAGATCATCTTTCTTGTTATTGGGATGTTATTATATTTTACACTTACTATAATTTTTATGTTCATTTGATGAGAGACCCTATTCTCTCTCATCAATCCATTTTGGAAGTTTTGAGTGGCGCCGTTAGGCTGCCGAATTTTCGTAAGAGATCTAACCTCTCTCTTTCTTTTTAAGTACTCCCCTTTATGTCACTTATTTTAAGCTCTTATTTGTTACTATGGGGGATGTTATTTCATATTAATCTTGCTGTAAATTTTTTTGTAATGTGATGATATACCCTATTTGATCTCATCAATCCATTTTTGGAAGTTTTAAGTGGCGCCGTTAGGCTGCCGAGTTTTCGTAAGTGAATTTTCATCTCACTTTTATTCCCGTGAGATTTATGCTACATTTGCCAAAATTTCCTTTCAGTTGTGTCTGTACTGACCATTATTTTACTCATTGTGTAATTGATTTATCCCTAAACCAAGGATACCGTCTTTGTAAGGGACTTTGCCTCAATCTCCTTTCATTGAGGCATATTTCGTTTTATACACAACTTTATTTTATACGGTGTATAATCCCCTTTTACTTTTACTTTTTTACAAAAGGAATCATTTTCTACGAAGCGTTTTACAAAACGACAAAAAGGAATGTTTCTTTTAACGTACGCGGTGACAACGACCTTTTCCGCCGCCGCGAGTATTATTTGGTCTTTGGCTTCCTCAACAAGCCATAATGTTTTTAAAATAAAATAAATACCATATAATCTTTTATGTATTTTGGTATTGAAAATGGTTTTGGTAAAGGATTCTATTATGATTGAAATGTGTAAATGTTATCATTACTTTATATTGGTTTTATGTTGTATGATTTTATTATGGTACTTGGACATTTTAACGGGTGGTTACGTTATAAACCATATGACGGGTGGTGCCGTGAATACCAGGACGGGTGGTTACGTTATAACCTCCAATGCATTGGGTATGGAAGTCGTCCGTATGGCTATTCCATTTAGTATGTATGGAAATTGGCCGTATGGCTATTCCATTAAGTGATATGTGTGGGAGTCGACCGTATGGTTATTCCACTTAAGTATGTTTATGTCCCAAGTTACCTTTATATATGTTATGTGTTCTTTATATGGGTTTTATGGTAATCCTTTGGTTACAAAAAGGTAAGTAATGATATTTTATTCAGTGAAGAGTTTTTACTACTTCATAAAGGTGAAAAGTATTACCTTGATAAAGTATACATGGTTTACTTTTTTTTTTGATAAACTAACAGTTTTTTGTGTATCCCTTACTAGGTTTTTATGCTCATCCCAAGTTTTTGAAATGTTTTTCACAGGACTTAGCGTGGAATAGGGTCAAGGATGGGATCAAGGGAAAGTCATGCTACCTAAAACATGAAACTAGACATGTTTCTTTTTAAGAGTTTTTATTTAATGGAAATTTAGTAGAAGAGACTACTTTGTAATCTTTTGAGATGTAATAGTTATGTCCTAATTCTATAAAACTCTAAACCTGAAAAGATCCTCAATGTGAATTATTCATTTAATTCAATTTTAAGTAAAGTTTAAGGCTGGGGACTTATCCATAATTTCCAACAGATTGGTGGAGACTCATTTCCCAAATGACTCAACTCATTGAAACATTCTCTGATTGAAATCACTATGAAGAATCTACTCTGACATATGAATATCCATTTTTGTATGCCTGAGAAAGGGGAGCAGGGAAGCATCACAATGCTTCTCTCCATTCTCATACATATGAAAATGGATATTCAAAAGTCGGATTAGATTTTTCATAATGATTTCAATCGAAGAAAGTTTTAAGAAAATGAGTCATTAGACAAAAGAAACACTTTTTACTAAATTCTAATCTAATTGTAAAATTATCTCACTGAAACTAGTATGAAAAATTAAGTCCAACATACGCACATCAATTATTGTGAATATGAAAATGGATATCCATAATTTGGAGCAGATTTTACATAGCGATTTCAGTGAGAGAAATTTACAAGGGGATGAGACGTTGGGTAAAAATATTTTTGTCAATCTACTATAAATTCTGCCAATTTATTATGAATAGTTGTGAATAATTGCACATTATTGTGAATTAATGCTAATTATTCCTAACTCTTACTAATTATTCCTAATTATTCCTAATTATTTCTAATTATTAATATTTTTTAATAACTATTGTTAATTATTCATAGTTATTTCTAATTCTTCCATGTTATTTATAATTGTTTCTAATTATTTCTAATTATTCCAAATTATTCCAAATTATACCTATTTATTTCCAATTAACAATAATTAGTACTGATTATTACTAATTATTTCTAGTTATTACAAATTATAACTAATTATTATTAATTAATACTAATTAATCCTAATTAATCCCAATTAATCTTAATTCATCCTATTATTTTTAATTATTCTTTATTATTATTAATTATTTCCTAGTTATTCATAATTATTTCAAATTTTTGATAATTATTCATAATTATTTCGAATTATTCCTAATTGTTCTGAATTAGTGAAAATTATCCCTAATTAGTGGTAATTATTCATAATTAGTGCTAAATATTTATAATTTGTGCTAATTATTGATAATTACGGCAAATTATTTATAATTACTCCTAATTATTTGTTATTTCTAAAATTTATTTCTAATTACTACTACTTATTGATAATTACTGATAATTATTTCTAATTATAGCTAATTATTTGAAATTACTTTTAATTATTCTTAATTAATCAGAATAATTACCAATTAATCCTCATTACTACTAATTAATCCTAGTTTATGCTAATTGTTACTAATTACTTCAAATTATTACAAATTGTTCTATTTTTTTATTTATTTTTTTATTTATTCCTATTTATTACTAATTGTTCTTATTTATTTCTAATTAGTTCGAATTATTACTAATTATTATTATTTATTAATAATTATTCCTATTTATTACTAATTATTATTTATTCCTAATTATTACTAATTATTACCAATTAGTACAAATTATTACTAATTATTTCTAATTATTCCAAATTTTCTGTAGTGTCAGAGAATTTATCTTCTAGTGGCCTTTCTTGCAACATGGAAAACATACTACCTCATCTTCCTTACCCTACCTCTAAATCTTCTTATTCTTGGAAGAACGATTCTTAGGAGCATTATGCTTGTTATGAGTCTTGGGATACATCAACTTGTTCTTCCTTTTTTTATTCAACATAAGTATTGTGGGCTTGCCGTTCCTTATGTCCTTATCCACTTTTAGGATTAGAGTAAGAAGTTCTATAAGAATTTTATCATGATCTATCATGTCATAATTTATAATAAAATGGGATAAGGTTTTGGGTAGTGAGGAAATTAAGAGATCTGTTTGCAACTCATTTGGGAATTTTATCCATAAGATGTATAAGCATTCAATATAGTTAATAATATTGACTAAAAATGTCCCATAAGGTATCGACTCCCCAAGCATTGTTGAAAATTGTGTATTGGAGATCTCATATCTCTTATATCTCACCTTCTATTAATAGAGATCCTAAAGGTGAGACATAATTCTATACACACCCATATCCCCATGCTGCTTCGAAAGCTCTTTGGTCGTCGATGATAGTATGGAACATTGAGCATCTATAGAATTATTCAAATGTTTCTCATAGAGAGACAACTCCTCCTCAATAGCCTCATTAACATGTGCATCAGGAATGGGTTCTTTCATCACATACAATTTTCTTTCATGGTGTATGATAACAAGACAAATATTTTACCACTCATGGACATTTTTACTGGTGAGAAGGTAATCCTTATGAAGTATGGATGACAATGATATTTTTGAATTCATTTTTTATTTTTTTACAAATAAGATGCGTACAGATTTAGTATATTATCTAATAAAATTCATAAAAATAAATAAATATTATATTTATTAATCTCCCACTATTTTATCAAAACTAAATAGACCAAACTATTGGACTCATAATATCATGTTTCTTGTACATTCTAGTGGAAATGATATATATTCCCCTTCTCATCACCCTACCTTTGGATAGTTAAGAATTTTGAAGGGTATAGTTATGCATTCCAGATTCCAACTGCATTAAGTCACAGTTCCTTGATATGTTGAGTTAACTCCTCAATCCTGAAATCCTTAAATTGTTTTTCCTCATCCATTTCCACTCATTTAGACCATGTTATTATTTTTAATTCAACCCGTGAGGTGAAAAATGGTAATTCAACACAAAACATCAAGTTAGAATTCTCCGATAATTGAAAGCACCCCAACATTGTCTGGTCAATCACTTTGAACTGTGGTTCGATTTTAACTAAATGTGGGGAATACTATAATGACTTAATATATATAATTGATGTATTTTATCTTTTATATGTAAATTACCAATTATTATATTTATTTTATTCTTTTTAATATTATATGGATTTACATAAGTGACTAACCATCTATAAGATAATATTTACACATAATCAAATTTATATTATTTCTATCTTGCGTGATTCTTAATTTATTAATTTAGGTGATCTTGAAAAAAAAACCATAATGTAATATCCATGAAACTTGAAAAAAATAAAATAATAAAGTGGTATGACTATAAGATTTTTCAAATGGTAAATTCATCTAACAGATGAAATACTATCCATCAACCTCTAAGAAAAAAATATAGAAGAACCTATGGTTTGTACTACAGATTTCTACCTGTCCACCAATGTATCTCCCTGGGATTGTTTTTTTCCTCAGATCCGAACTTGAATCGACTCCTTTATCTTCATAGATTCATTTATTAAAATTCTTTTTACTCACAAACAGGTGAGGGGAACCGAAGGATTGCTTTAGGTTTTACATAAAATAAATCTTGGTAACAGAATCTTTTACATAATAAGAAGTGATATGAAAAGCCTGCCCAAAATTTATTTTAATAGTAAATTAACGAAACCTATCATAGAAAAAGGTCTAGTTTAGGTTCATTATCATCAACATTCTTACAAAAAATCACACAATAAATGAAAATACAACTCAATTCTAATTTCTCTTATTTGTAGAAAATTGCACTCAAAATAATTAATTATATTCTATAGTTATTCAATTATTTTATCTTAATAACCATTAATATTTCTGTGATATTATCATCCATAATAATTTTAAAAAAATTAAGTAAATTTATATATAATTATCTATGTAAAATAAAAAAATATACATTGAAGGAAACAAAATGATTACCCATCCAAACTACCAAATATGTATTATACTCATACATAATTTACTCTCGTGACATGTTGAATATATGACTCGATCACACAATTTCATGATATGTACTATCAACTTTATGATAACACCATTTAAATTATATTTACCTAGAATGTTATTATTCAATGTAAGTATATTAATAACTATAATACAACTTGTACATTATATATTGATCCAAACATTACATAGAAATTAATTTGAAATTTCAATATACAAAAATCTTTCATATGTCATGTCCTATCAAAGTAATGACTCCAAATAAGAACATATTTTAAGGGTTTTAGAGTATAATTAGTTAATTTTTCACTTTTTCATAATTTGGAAAATGTACTCGGAAAGTACATTTAAGATATAAGACATGTATTATTCTCACCATCTATCTGTGACACACGCTTGGGGACTCATGTTATTATTGCACAGAAAAACTTTGAGTACATGGTGTGTAATGGGGATACATAGTGTGTTATATCCAAGTTACATTGATACTAGTCATGTTGGAAATTTTATACGATACACGAACCATTTGTGACTAAAGGAATGTACACAGTGTATAAAAGTAAAATGATGTGTACTATGATTAACCATGTGCTAGACCGGCCTTGACAACATATGGTTTATAATTAAATCCACCCATATAATAAATTCACATGGCTTGAATTAATTTTGAATTAATTCATAGTCAATTAAACACTAGTACAAAACATGTACCCTTGGGTTACACAACATGTACTGTTGTTTCATCCATCCATATTCCTCTGACCATCAAGAGGATATATTTGAATTTATATAATTTATAAAATTAATCATTTTTATTATGTTTATGAGAAATGAAAAGGAAGAAAATTGATCTCAAAATTTATATTAAATAATTACTAAATTGGAATTGAGAAGAAAATAATCAATTCATAAATCAATCAATGATCTTTAATTAATTATAAATAATTATGAAACCATATGATACCACTTTTCAGTTAATGCTGAAGAAGAAGCATTGGATGGGTGACATCCAACTTTTATTTATTTATTATTATTAATTGATCTGATATTTGCACAATTATCAATTCTATGATCAACATTATTGAATTAAAGAATATATATAATTGATAAATGCTGAGTGCAATGCATTGGACTGTCACATATTACTTATAATTAATTTAATAAGTTAAAGAATTACCTTATGTGAAATTATTTCATTGTAAATGGATCTTAAAATGGAGCTATATAATACATAAATTACTTTGTAGGAATCCAGAATAGATGAACTATAGGGGTGATCCACACATATTCCATAAATTCTTGAACATCACTGTATGAATCTCCATGTTCTAGCATGTTAGATACTATCACTTTCATCATTATCATTGGATTTATATGAGAATAAATTCTGAATAATTCTCTTTGATCTCTATAGTCATGAGAGTGGAAGGTGGATGAAGATCAATCTCTATTCATGGGAGAATTCTTAGAGAAGTTTTCTCTCTAAGTATTCAAAAGAATTCTACACATTTCATTAGGAATAATAAAAAATGAATTGGATCTGTTGAAAAATAATATAATTAAGTTTATATACCACCAGGGTTAGAAATAAATAATTAAAAATTACCATTATTAGTTATGTTATCATTTCATAACCCCATGACTATAATAATAATATTATTATTATTTATTGACATGTACTTAACCCACAAATTAAATTAAATATTATTTACTCAAATAGTATTCAATATATATTATTTATTTCCGGAACATTAAACCTCATCTTCCATTCCAACATAATATTTATCAACCCTTGAATATTGGATATTTTTTAATAAATAAATATCACTGCAGAATTCACTTATATATAATTAAATATTATATCTAATGAATAAAAAATAAATATTTGTTAAATATCTCACCCATATAATATTCTCTTGACTAACTGGTGATGGAATATATGTGATCAGTAAAACATGAATAATTATTAATCCACTTCTGGGAGTAATATTTAATCAAATTTTTAAATAAGGAATAATAATATATTATTTAATTATAATTATAGAAACACTTAATGTGTGACCCTCTTGGTCTCTTTCTTAGTGGAATTAGGAAAAGCAGATTAAATTCCATGGTTAGCATCTAACATCTTGCCGATGAAACCATAGAGAAATAATTTAATAACATAATGAAATAATACCTCATATGAACATTTATTAGGTAGTATAATCCCTTTATCATGATATCTATAATAAAGTAGGTTACATACTAGTCTATCAACCCATTTGTTCGATGTCTTTTTCTTTATCTTTTGGTAAATCAAACATTCTTATAGAGCACCATGTCCATGGATTTATTTAGTATATATCATATGCATAAAAGGGCCCGATATATCAAATTACATTAATGAATACAAAGGATAAATCTATTCTCGCATTATTCATTAATGAAATATTTCTTGTGACGCACCTAATGTATTCTACCTCACTCTGAACATATATAGTCACAGTTTTTATCAATACATAAAAACATATGTCTTATAACAATCATTAATAGTAATAAAAATGTATAAGGATCAATAATTATTTCAAAATATAAGAACATCTAAGGACACATGTAAATATGGATTTTTTACTGATGGGTCTCATTCTCATAATATCCTATATTGGAGATTACGATGGGAGTACACTATGAGAATGTGCCTTAATGTACTATGAATCTCTACCCTTGATAGCATGTATCACTTGTGTCCCTTAAATGATTTCATCTGACTATAGTAAATGTATTTAAGAACATTTTCCTGTAAATTATGGGTTCTCATCACACTGGGGAACTTCTATGACCTTTTAATGAAACAACTACTATTAGTAAATCACCACACACTACATTACACATAAGAACAATCATTATGTGATAAAATGTTTATTAATATTCAAAACAATGAATATATGTATTAAAAAAGTTTATAAAAGTTGTTTCTAGGGCTCCAACTCCAGCAAAAATCTTCTTTCTAAAATAATAATATTCTAATAGAGTATAGCATTTCATTGAAACATGACATTGCATACATAACAATATATCAAAGATATTGAATTTATGTCAAACCAAATATATCATAAAATATAAGGGTATAATATCATCTTCAAATCCTGGTGTTTCATTGTATTTATGATATCCAACATGAATTTTATATTTTGATATCTTACGGAGATAATTTCTACCTAACTAAAATAAATTACATTTTCACAATTTCAATCTGTGCTCATTGTTCAGCGGATTGGCATTTGAAAATTTATTTTTGGAAAATCCATATCGTAAAATGTTTGAATAAAACTTCATATTGATATGAAATAAAGAACGTTTGAAGGTCATCCGAAATAACTCATTTCCAGGGTTCCATATAGGAGAACAATAGTTAGAAATGAAAACATGGACATGGAAGAGAAGAATAACACTCAAGGATTTATAGGGAGTCAGAGAGATAATTGATAAAAGGAAGGTGAATAATAATGATAATGTAAACAACCATATAACCATAAATTTTTGATAAATTAAAATACCATTTATTCATCAAATATGAAGGTAATAGAGTAACATTTTTTTCAATATCAATTTGTAGTAGCTGATTGATTCTTTTTTCTATCAAGAGAGAGAACAATAGAAAATATACTTACATGATATATTTTTATTTCATAAACAAAATTTTATCCTTTAATTACACCTCAATTTATTTCAAAATTACCTCTAAATATATGTTAATGAATATGCAATATTATTTTTTGTGTTTCAAGTACTACAATTAACCTTTAACAGATCATAAGATCTATAAAAGACTAAAAATTTATTACTCCAATTTTTATTAAAAAATGGTTATCTCAAGGTAATAAATAACTAAAATGAATAAGAATATATTAATCTACCAAATTTAACAATGAAATGAAAGTTCAAACATAGTCCATTCATTAAATAAATTACCCTATGTCCCAAAACTCAATATCCTTACAATGAAATAAGGTTTAAACTATAATTTTTATCTCGTACCATTTCAAATTACATCTCTAAAAACATAATTTCATTCTTCAAAAATAAAACACGTTAAAAAAAGGTTATATATTCTTAAATCCCAATTAATGGAATCCTAAAATATTATTAGTCACCCCAATTTCAAATTTCTTTACCATATAATATGTTTCCCAAAACCAAATAAACATTTAACCTTCAAACCATCTAAGTGAAAACAATGTTATATTAACCAGTACATCATGTAGGACGCTATTAGTCACTTCAAAATTATCTCCCTTTATTTATGGATTCAAGCCTAGTTTAATTTCTAGATGTGATGGGTTGTCACCCATCTTGGAGGTTATCCTTTTCATAAAACTATAGTATCATTTTTGTTATGACCATAATCATATTTTCCGTGATCCAATAAAAGTATAAAGAACATGATTATTATATTTAAAAATAACATTAGTCATTTAATATTAGTTTTAACCACTAATATTTTCATTTTTATCAAAAAAATCAACTAATTACGACAACATAAAGAACATATCCAAGATTATCTTTTCTTCAATTAATGGTTTTCCATATAGTAACACATGTCCATTAAATCACCTTTCTTAGTTATTCAACATATTCTTGAAAATACATAACACAAAACATCTACATAACAATCCTTATATAGGTATATATTTTTCATGATTCACATAATTATTGAATTACATTAAATAAAAATTTCAGTAATTCCACTTAATTCTTAAACCATTAACAAGGATTCATCATTTTATTAATTAATAACACCTTAGTTTCATATGTCAATTATAGTATCTTCATTATCAATAAAAAAATTTACTCATAAACCTTGTTGATCATATTATTTATCCTTCACCATAGATAATAAATTTTCATAATGTACATAAAATCCACATTTTAACAATTCAATCATTTTTGATACCTTAGGGATACCATTATTCTCCTAAATTTCATTAACCTTTATTTTTTCCCATGTATTAATTTCTATATATCCTTCTTTTATGCACCCAATACTTCTTACCATTCCACTAATATATTCACATGGGTGTTTCATTCCACATTCCTAACATATAGGAAACTAAATTTTCCTCCCCCCATGTTCTCCACCACCCTATCTCTTAGAAAAATCCATCATTCTCTCCTTTGCCGAGTTAAAGAGATGGTTTAGGTATATGTTTTAATCACATATCGTGAAAAATAATTAGGCATAATAAAAATATCATTTACACCAGTTATCATTCCATCTGATTTCTCATAAAAAAATTATATATAACATTAAAATTTAACCAAATTCTTTTTGGTTACCTCTATTGACTAAAACCACAAAGTGTAGTGTGGGAAACTATATTTATTAGGGTAAACAAAATTATCCTAAAAATTATTTAAAATATTTTAAAATCATGATATCCTAATATAAATATAATATAACTTTGGTTTAAACAAATTCATCCATGAACATTATCTATTCCAGTCCTTCAATATGGTTCAAAAAAAATGTTTGCTAATTTCTAAATCATATTCCTCGGTATTGGGAAAATAGATGCTTAGTAAAGCCCATTGTCATGTATGAGGTAATAATAAAATAATGTATGATGAAACCTTTTAAGATTTATATCCCAAAAATACATCTATTCTAGAAATAAAAACCCTTATAGTATCCAAATAGGGATGCAATTTCTTATATAACAAACATTCTTTACTTCACTAGGATTCTAGGACATTTTTTTATACATAGTCTTATTTTTTTGACTAATCCCAAGGGTTATCACTAAATTTTTATCATAATAGACACAAAGGGTAACTAAAATTTTCTCATAATACAAACTATGGGGAACTAATCCATTTACTCATATTATTACATGATTATTACGCATAAATATCTATTAATACACTACTGGGATCATAAATGCCTAGTGTATTTGGAAGACTATATTATTAAAATTAAAAAAATCGCATCATTATTTTATTTTCTGTAGTGATATCCTAAAATCCATTCGAGCTCCTAAATTGGAATGAGATAACATGGGGAACACAAAAATAATGATGTGAGATAAAAATACTTATAAGGGAATAAATACAATAAGGAAACATAACTTCTGAGTCAAAGGTATAATATGATATCATAAATGTAAATGATTAAGAGTAAACATTTGGAGGAATAAAACAAAAGAAATGGTATCATAAGATAATGTAATCATAGTAAATATGGCATAAATAAAAAATTAACAGAAACCTTAGTCTAGGATGACTACCTAGACAATATAACATGGTGGGAAAAGGCCCCTAATGGATTAAGTTTACTCCATAATCCCATACACGACATATCATGATATAATAACATTACCCAGTGATTTTAAGTAATATCTAGGTCAACCCATCATATAATTTTCATGATCTATTTGTGAAACATAAAGGATTAAATAAAAATTCATAATATAAGAGTTCTTAATGGAATGAAAATGGGTTGCATAATCTTACTATATTTCAGAAATAAATGAAATTTCGTAATGAAGGAATTTGTGAAATAATAAAAAGGATTCTGTTTCCCCACAAAAGGAAGGGAGAATATGATAAGTATATATGTTATATAATCATTACATATCCTTAATAGAAAGATATATTGAGTTAGAGAAGGAAATTTTATAACCTGATGGAAAGGTTGGTTAGAGATATACCTTACAATGTTTGTATCATTGAGGTGAGAGTTTATAAATAGGGTGATTAAGTGTATCAAATGTATATCCAAAAAAATTAAAGTGTAAATATAATATAATGAAATAAAAATTCATTACCCACATAATTTTGGAATAATATAATCAATTAAGTAGTCGTATAACTTAATTAATGGAAATTGAGTTAAGAAATGTCTTACCTCATGCTTTCCGTCAATTGATCATGCTTTAACCATCTGTACAATGGTATTAAAAATGTTATTTAATTTTAAAATAATAATATTATTATTTATAATATAATATATTATTTTTTATAACATATTATTACCTATTAATTAAAATTTTTCCATTATCATTGTTGTTTTGGGTTTTAATCACCTTGTTTCTTACCGTATGTTTCATCATGAAAGTTACAGATCATAATAAAAGGTTTAGTTAAATAATCTATAGAATGAAATTAATGTTATAAATATAATTTTTTTAATTATGTACATATTTATAATAATTATTTAATTTTGAACATGGATAATTAATCAAGTTGCTTCGTGGATATGGTAGGTTTTACGTACACATGAGCGAGATAATCATTTCCTTAATTGGTGAAAGGGTAAGTAATTAGATTGTATATAAAATTTCCATAATAGATATAATTTCATATATATAACATATATTCTTTTAATTTTTCCATTTTTACATTCCATGCAATGTTTTAATGAAAAATGTATCACAATACTTCACGAGTCGGTAGTCCACCATACACACAGATGATATTATCAAATTCTCTACAGAATGGAAAATAAGAAGGTATATGTGATATTATAATTTGAAAAGTATAATTATATTATAATTATAATATATAAACATTATATATATCGTTATATATAGCCTTAGGATGTGGTTATGGAAAAAAAATTTCATTGGTTTGCGAGGCGGTAGTCCTCAGTACACATGATCAATAGTCTTCTTTCCCATTCGGGGTAGGAGGAGATAGTTGTCGGTAATGAAATTAACATAAAAAATATAAGAATTTTAAATATTAAATATTTATTTTATAATAACTTTATAATAATATTTTATTATGGTCTAATAAGAAATAAAATAAAATTCTAGGTTAAAAACGTTACAAATTTTTTAGATAATTTTTTTTAACACCAAAAGCCTTACTAGGATAACTTTTTGAACCAAAATTGAACTATATTAGGTGAGGTAAGTAATAATGTAATTTGGTTAGGTATTGTTTTAACTAATTTGGTTTTTATGTGTGGAAAAAGGATTATAGTTTGTGCCCTTTTATAACTTGGGTGAGTACACCCTTGGAATTTTTGGAAAAAAAGAATTCCACCACGTTTTTCTGATGAAAACGGTAAAAATAGACCATTTTATGACCTTAGAAAATATAAGGTATAAATAAGAAAATATAAATGGAATAATAAATATTTTGGGGAATTTATAACCCTCATAGTTTTAGTTTAAACCCTTGGTAAACCTATTTTTAACTTAAACATGGTAAATAATTTTTTACTATTTTCCCTATTCATTATAGTAAAAAATTATATTGATTGTATTAGATAATATAAATTATTTTTGTAAAAAATATGGAAGCAATTTAAACAAATTATACTCATAGAAGTGAAAAAATGTAATTTAAAATCAAACATACAAACTTGTCTAAAAACATGTTTTCCAAAGAAAATGTTTTAAAAGAGTAAAATATTTTTATTTCATAATTCAATATAAAATATATTCAAATTAACTAAATTAGTTATGTTTTAATATAATTTAACTAATTTTTCAATAAAAATAATTTAACTTTGTTGATAATTTAAATGATCAGACTGTTTTTGAATAAAAATAAGAATTTTTTACTATTCAACAATTTTCTTTTTAAAACTGTAAAATATTCACCAAAATATAATTTTGATATGTAGATTTAAAAAATAATTTTTTTCAAATAAATTTTCTAAAAGTCTTAAAAATTAATTTTAAATTATTTGGGTAAATCCTGATTAAACAACCTTTTAAAAAATTAATTTTTTAAAAAAATTCGATTTTTATTTAAAATGGTTCTTATTTAATTTATTATCAATAGATAAATATTGAATTTATTTTATTGATGTGTAAAAAATAAGTTTCATAATATATTTAGTCTTATTTATACCCGCTAACTTCATGACTATGTTACAGTGGTCATGTTTAAATAAAAATATTCTAATAGATTATCTCATTTCATATAAACGTAGTGTTGTATACATAGAAAGATGTTGAAGAGATTTAATTTATTTAAAAATAAAAATATTGTAAGGTCATGTGGTGTTACATTCTCTTCTAAGCTTGGTGTTGCATATCATATACACTATCCAATAATATGTTTCTCTTTTAAAATCTTAGGGTGTTATAACAAGTTTTCATTAAACAATTATATTTTGACCTTAAGGTGATAATGGTTGAATTTAATTAAACAATTAATAATTAGGATGAAAAATTATGACCATATCTCTTAGTTTTTGCCTATATTTACTCAATTTACCCATTAGTGAGATGATAACCTTGACCACGATTTCTATTCCTATTTACCAAAAATAATAGCAGCCTATTAACAAAATTTTAACCACCTAATTATTAATATTGAATCCATTGTTCAATATTCAATTTCTATAAGTCGAAAAAAATAATTAAAGATTAATGCACAAAACACACCAAAAAATAGTTTTTTCTAGAAAATGCCTTTTTAACTATAAAAATATTTTGATGCCAAATTCAAGTATAAATTTAATTACAAAGAATATAATTGGATTAGGTTTAAGAAATAAGATCTAATGAAAATTTTAATCTAATTAAAAATATAATCCAACTTTTTATATAATTTAAATGAAAATATTGTTTTTAATAAAAATCAGTTTTTTTCAACATTCATTGAAAAAATAAAACATTTCAGAAAAATATAAAAATTTCACTG
This sequence comes from Viscum album, assembly GCA_963277665.1. Lineage (NCBI taxonomy): Eukaryota > Viridiplantae > Streptophyta > Magnoliopsida > Santalales > Viscaceae > Viscum > Viscum album. Next base: position 684,227,006 of record OY728119.1, on the reverse strand, counting down.
TATGATAATTTTGATATGATAGTTAAAAAATTATATCCTTTTTATAAAATAAAATTTCAAAAATTTCCATAAAATAATGAAAATATTTTCCCACAAAAGAAATAAAAATTATTTTTTATGAAAACATATTTTTAATTAATAAAATAAGTTTATTGAAAATTGTACAATTAATCAATAAATTTATATTTAGGAGGAACATTTTATATATATTTGATAATTTAGAAAATCTTATTCATATGTACTAGTTTTAATGACTAGGTTACAAGGGACAGATTTAAATAATAATATTTCATGTTTTTTTTTGGCTCAGTGTTACATGTAATTAAATCCATCGAAGAAAGAAATATTTTGTAAAATATTAGGGAGCTACACTCTCCATTTTCACACTTTTATCTCAATGAAATTATTTATTAAATAATATCACTTTAAAAGTACTCCATTTCATACTTTATATTTCATCAACATATTTTGTATTCTGAATTAATGACCACTATTGATCTACATAACCCTTTAGGAAATAATTATTATGAATATTGATACATAAAATAACAATCCGTATAATGTTAAAACATCACAAATAAAATTTACTCATAAAGGTTCCTACTAGACTTTCTCTAACACCCACTATAACACCCATACTGTAGTAACCAAGAGATAACATTTACTTATTAGATTTGAATAATATAGAAGGGATCTCAGTATACCTGATCAATCAAATTGGTAGTCTTGGAAAAACTTTATACATACATTATTCCCTTATTATAATGGAAATATAAAAAAAAACTATTAAATAAACATTCATGATTCCTTGAAATCATTCATAATATCCTTCTTCATATACCAAGGAAAGGGAAAAAAATAAATAGTGATCTCAAATTCCAAGTAAGGGTTATGTACAATGGAAGCTTTAATGGGTAAATATGGAAAAGTTAAAATATTATAGTTGATAATCAAAACACATACCATTCAATAAATAAATTTTGTTTAGTAAAACTCCAATGAAAATATCAACATATCAATCACATGGATAATTGAAAATGAATTCTTAATAAAGGATATGCATATTTCTCAATATTCATGAATATTTTATCAAGGTTTATAAACCACGATATCATTAATCTTACCATCAAAGACTCTCAACCATGAATTTATAAAAATAATTATAGCCACTTATTATCTCAAGTCCTCTCAAACGAGGCATTATTAATGCATGGGCTGTAATACACAAATAAATACCCATTCTTGTTTTATCTCATGAGATATATTGATATTTTAATGGGATATCCATATCTGGTACCCACCAACCATTTATTTATGTCTAATTAATTCCTCATATATTTAATCTCTAATACAATAAATAATGAATATAAACATTCATATTGAAAAACTATCACATGAAATGTTAATATTTCATTTACTCAGTAAATATAACAACACGATCATAAAAAATCTAAAAAAATAATTATGTTGTTATAATTATTTTATATCTCTAATAAAAAATATTATTCATCAAAAAATATTAATATATAAAAATATAATATTAAAATTTCACTGAAACATTTCTTGAGGAAAATCTAATTTTTATTTTAAAACCACATATTTAAAAATCTAAAAACTTTCATTAATATTAGGAAAACGAATTTTTTAAAGGAATTAAGAAAACATATAATGTAATATTCAAATAAAAGAGTCTTTATGATGATGAGAAAAGTTTTTTTGCGGTATATATTAATACAATGGTTTCATTCAGACCTTTGGTATAAAGTACCTAGTTTGGAAAATGACAAGAATATTATATTTAAAATATTTTATAGAAATTAAAAAATGGGTAAAAAATTATTTAATAAATCATTGACGAATATTAAAAACATTTTTAAATTAAAATTTTATTTTAATAGAAATTTAAATATAAATAATCCTAAAATAAAATGTGATTTTAATAGAAATTCTGTTCCTCAATTTTGACTTACCACGTAAGTGATTTTAACCTCGTTAAAATAAATTTAAATTTATTATACTTATATTTTAGAACCATATTCATTATAATAATATAACATATGATCCACTTATGACATTTCCTCAATAGTTTATTAATAATTCTTTATTTAAATCATCATTGTTGAGTGTTAACTATTTTATTTTTCATTTAAATTTGTGTTAAGCACTTTTAGTTCTTCCATATTTATCAGGGTTCCATGATCTCAAGAATAGTAATCATGATATAAATATCTCATATATTAATTATAAAAATATTTAAAATAATTACTGAAATCTAGACATGAAAAAATAATGACATCGCCTCATAGAGGTGGTAATACACATTTACCCATGGTGACATAATCATTTTTTAAATGGTGAAAGGGTACAAATATAAATGATATGTTATATTAAAAAAATAATAATTATATAAAAAATATCATATATAATTTCATAAAAGTTATAGTCTTTGTAATATCAAAATTTTTACTAATTCACTTGAAAATAATCTATTTTTTGAATAATTTCAAAAATTCACCCTAAGATAATTTCGATTTCCAAATTTTAATATTGAATTTTAGTTTTTCATATAAATTTTTCAAAAAATAGAATAAATTATTTACAATTATTCACACATAAAACACTTAAAAAATTGTTATGAATAATATATTTGTATATTATAAAATGGATTAATTCTTATACTTTTTATAGCTACAAAAAATAATGAATAATACTTATTTTTATTGAATTCAGTATTTATATTTAGGATATTTTTTATAAATATTCATTATAATTTAGTTATTATAATTTATTCTATCTAACCTAATTATTAGGTTATTATTGTCATATTTGAATAATATTATTTCACGGTTCATTTAAACGTAGGGTTATTTGTGATTCATGCTATCAATCATAGTATTCATATAAAGGAAACTAAAATCTAGGGGTGTTAAATACTGAGTCTTCAAAAATGTAAAAAACCATCTCAATTATCTTAGTACATTCCTTAGGTTCTTTGGTTACTTTGTCACTATATAATACATGTGTATTTTGTTGGGTAAACTCCAAAGCATGATCTATTATCCATTCCCTGTTTCTGACACCTTCTTGAACTTGAGACTAAATATTATAGAATACTATTTCCACTAAATTAAGGTTGACTAGATGGTTTACCTATAGAACACCCCCAATTTTCGTTCCCTCTACTTCAAAGATAAAAACGTGAACTAGCTATATACCCATCCTAACATACCACATAAGTTCAGATAGTTCTATATCATATCTAACAACCACCCCTAAGGAAATTCTTCCATGATACTATTTTATAAAAAACCAACCTAGATCAACTTGACCAGTTACCCAAGTGAGCCCGCCAGAAGTCGAGTTGCTCATTCTTGATATCAATGGGATAGGGAATCAAACTTTAGTATCAAAATGTAAATGATTTTGAAGTATCTCACCCTGAAATCAAAATAGAACATATATCATGTATAATATTATATTGATAAAGAACTAGATTACATATTATAAGAATAGGTATAAAACCATGTGATATAATAAAATAATCTAACATGATAATCATATTTGGAAAACAAGTCCAAAACTATTACCAAGTCTCTATCTAACAATCCCTCACAACCATCCCAAACCACCACAAAGTTAAACCGGGCCAGATAATTCATAATAATTTATGGCACCCTTCACTTTACTGGTGTTCTAAAAAACCAGGTCTTCATACTCCAAACAATATATATTGGATAAGAGAGAAATTTATAGTAGGATACCACCATGAATCTATATTATTCATAACTAATGTCCCAAGCTAGAAATACACGAACATTAAATTAATTTTTCAGAATACATAATACATTAAACAAACATACTTCCAAATATGGTATTAGTTTAGTGCCTTTGGAAACATGGAACACAAACTTTTAGTCTATTGAAAGATATTTAATGTTTTCCCCAAAGATTATCCCCTTTTTATACTCCTACCTAAAAACTTTATTTAAAACCTAGGGAAAAGGAAACATAAGAGAGGTTGAGATCATATAATCACAGATTAAAAAAGGGTCATATATAAATATAAGCATGATCATAAAGGGTATGATAATGTGATCATAACACTAGAAGGTCATTCCCTTTAAATGAAAGGCAAACTTGAATCATAAAAAAATTAAAGAAAATAATCCATAAGATCATAAAATTGACATAAGGAATGAAATTATAGAATATAAATTAAAATATAACTTTATGAACATGTATAAATTGTAATAGGTTTACTCATTAATGACAAGAAATCAGGCCCTTGCATAAACATAAGTGAAAATATGAGCATTGAGGAAAATCAAAAATAAAAAAAGAGATTGATAAAGATCACCGACCACAAGAAAGTGGGAGGTCTAGAGAATGTTAAAAACCAATAAAACCACAAAACAAATAATCAAAAAACAAGTCAGTGATATCATAAAAAATAGTGATAATGAGACACCCTTTTACATCACAAGCCATTTTTATAATGTTGATGAATTTTATTGAGAAGATATACTCACTTGATTTAAGTAAAATCTCAACATTTTTCACGCCTTGAACAATTTTCCACTTCATCTCTTATTCAAATAAATTAAGTGTAATTCTCCCTTATTAAAGTGTTAACAGATCATTCCATATATAAATATAATGATAATTCATTCCATCTATCTTTATCACAATAAAAAGTTAGTATAAGTTATCGAATATGAATAAGCCCACCTATGGTGAGATAATTATTTATTCTCACAAACTTCATACAAAGTTTAACTTAAACATTCCATAAATTGATAACCTTATAATCCTTATGAAAGCTTAAAATCCAAACATTAGACATAGGTGAACTTACTTGGCTTAATATTTATTCCCCCTATATCATATGGTATCTGTTGTTTGTCACGTTCTAAACATGTGAAAACCTTCATCATGTATTCTCATGAGTCATTGCAATAACCTGATTTACCATATATCCTTATTGAAATAATTCATGTTTACTTATTCCAAAACTTATTGGATATATTCATTTAAGTATAAAAAAGATGTATACTTTATCCATGATTGCATAACCCTCTTAAAATTTACTCATTCATATCCAAAATAACTTTATCAAATATCAATATCTTAACATAAGGGACACATTAAGGGTTTTATTTCCCTCAATCATGTGTTCTCCAAATATATCATCTTACCCTTAATTATATTTTTTAGGTATTAAGAACAATTCAACACATCCTTTATAATACTTAATTAAAAACTTATACTAAAAACACTTTTAATTATCATGATTTGTATAATATTTTAATTCCAAAACCTATACACATCAATCATCTAAATTTATTCTTAAACAATTACTTAGGATACATAATCATAGTCTTTCCGAAAAAATGAATCATGTATTAAAGTTCCTCAAATTTATTATAACCAAGAATCATAGGTTTAATGTAAATTATAAATATAGAATATCCTATACCTTTCATATTTTATCTAATATCTCTTAATCTGCAGTAGTATAAACAATAATTACACCACATTCATGGTTATCATTATGATATTTCCACTACGGGAATCAATTTTCCTCATTCCCAAACACTCCATATTCAAATCATTCACAGTTAATTATATTCTATGTATTTTGGGCTATTAACTAAGACTGAAATTCAAGTCGTGATAAATATATATCAGAGATTAAAAACACATAAGTAAGGTAAATTTCTTATAATATTTCAATCTATGATATCTTTAGTTAAATCCTAGGTTATACATGATTATCAAAAAACACTAGGATTATTTACTATACATAGACTTATCAATAGGGATATCCCTAGTAATATCCTTATAAATATATCTAGGGATCTCACTAATTTTATCGTTGAATGGTTTTCAATGGTTAACTAAACATTCTCTCTGATACCAACACCAACAACAAAAGCTTGATATAAATGGACATTACATTATTTTTTAGGAATAATTAACAAATTGAAAAAATATATTCCCAAATAATTTCTAATTTTAGTGCCATTAGAAACATAGAATACAAAATTATATTCTAGTGAATCATCTTCAATGTTTCCCACAAAGATCTTCCCCATTTTGTACACCTACATAAAAACTTTTTTTATAAACTTGGGAAAAGAAAATATAAGAGAGGGTGAGATTATAATCTTAGTAATAGTAAAAAAGAGTGATATTTAAATATAAACATGAGAATAAAGGGTAAGGTAACATGATCATAATATTATAATGTCATACCCTAAATATCATAGGTATACATGAAAAATAAGGAAATCATAGAATATAATACATAATAACATAAAATTGACATAAGTCACTAAATTTTTTCATACACATCAACTTGTAACTTTGTAAACATTTATAAATGGTAACTGGTTCACTAATTAATTATATGAAATTAGGACATTGCAGAAGAATATGGATATTGAAATCGGGTCTAATTATAAAATTAAGTACATAAAAGCAAGTTCCTCACATAGAATTGTGAACACGAAATAAGGATCACACATAACATATAACTCTCATGAGTTATCCATACATACCATATGAATTGGAAATAGATATCGGTGTCACCCTTCTAATAATTAAATCATACATATTTTTGCTACAAAAAACAGAAATCATTCATCATAGCAGAATCCATAAAAGAAAATGGGTTTCTTAAAGATCATTCCACTATAAAATAATCCATAAAAATGAAAAAATTCAGTTAATATATTTCCATAATAAAAATAATAAACCATAGTAATAATAGAGATAATATACTTAAATCATGTCCTTATAAAATAATGTCGTCTTAGATGGAAAATAATTTGGATAAAAACACTTGAAATTGATTCTTGAGAAAAATATCCTTTCTTCTTCATAAAATTTAACTTTCCTAAAACACCGCACAAATTTAAAACAAAAAAATTACTTTTAAGAAAAAAATGAAAACTTATAAGGGAATATTAATTTAAATAAGCTGTTATGAAATCATAAAAATCCATTCATGTCATATTTGATAAAAAACATTCTTCTTTTACTTATGTCTGAAAATTCGAAAAGTTCATAGTTTGGAAAATAAAAGAAAGTTTATTTTCAAGATACGAATTAAAAATAAAAAATGGTTAAAAATGAATTTAAACATCCATAAGATGAGATTAAAATATTTTATGATTGCATTTTTAGAAAAAATGGTCATGGATGATAAATAAACCCTAGAAAATACTTACTTATAAACAATGCCAGACAATAATGAGATTGTGAAATTATCCCTTACCAATTTAATATCTGTGAAATTATATTACTAATTAAACAAATAAAAATAAATGAATATTTAAATATCAAAACCTTAATAATACTAATCGAAAAAAGATTAATTGGAAAAATAAACACCACACTGAAGAAATAGGTTGTCTATAAAATATACATTCCAATGAAATAACACTAAAGAAAAAAACCTTACCTTTGGTATGGGTTTCTTAGTATGTATCAAAAAATCATATATAATGGATTAAATAATGTCATTAACATATTACAGAACCATATTTAAATTTATGATATCATATATAATCATATTAACACCCATTTATTAATATTTCATTATTATGTTTCTTTTTGGTGTTAACTGCTTAATTTTATTATGTATATTTTATAGAATAATTTATCATCATTCATAATAGGTTATATTTATATAATTTAAATAATGAAATTAATAAAATATATATCGTATCTACTCATTCTATACATTTATATAATTCATTCGTTAATGGAGATCATTTATAATGAATCACATCACATCTTGGATATGTTAGGTTTTACGTACGCACGAGCGACACTATCATTCCCATAATTGTGAAATGATATGGAAATATGTTATATATTGTGCTAAAAAATAAATATCATGTTATAATAATGATATATATTTATTTTTTCCAACATTATACCCATCCAAGTTAGTTGGTGGTGAAAACAGATTACACCACATTGTAGGGACAATATTTCATACGTACAAACACATGGTGATTTAATTTTTCATAGGTTCAGTTAAAGGTAGAATATGGCTGTTAAATAATTATAATATCATAGAATAATATATTTTATAATTTATTTATTACTTCATAATGGATCAAACACATTAAGAGTGGGTAGAAGAAGAAATAAATTTGAAATAATCCGTAGAAGAGATTACCTCTTATTCGACGAGGTTCCTCTAGATATCCTCTTAAACGCACTAGAGTTGGTATTTGGAGAATCCCATAACCTCTATAATGTAACTAAATAAGTTAATAATTTAAATGGGTAGGTTATATATGATCATGAATGATAAAAGTGAAGTTTATATGTGAGGGAGGATGTGCCCTTTTATAATTGAGGTTCAGGGCACATTTAGAATCTCCAAAAATATTAATTTATAATTAAATAAATCCAATTAAAAACATATTAAATGTATTATTTTTGAATATGAGATGTGATAAGGTTGTAATATAATCAAAAAAGCAAATTTATACAAGTTTTTATATCCATTTAAACATTATACTTTTAATTTACACTTAGTTATTATATTTTATTTTTAACTACGTTAACCAATATTTCAATATTAAAAGTGTACAATATTTACTTATTTGATGTAAATTAGAACATAGATGAATAATTTACAAAATTTTATACCACATAAAAATTATTTTATATATTTTAAAATGTTTTATGTTTTATAAATAATCTAATAATACATGATTTTAATAAATTATTAATAGTGTCAATTTTTACACTATTCAATTTTTTGTTTTTTAAAATATCAAGGTAAGATGTTATAATAAATTTTGTATTATATCCCCATGGGATCATGATCATAGATTAAATTAGTTTTTTGTATTATTTTCACCAAATTATATTTATTTGAATATTTTAATAACATTAATTTGATTTTTCCATTAATAAACTACTTACAACATCGGTTTTTTGTAATTATTTAATATACTTATCAGTTGTGTGTAAATTAAAAATAAAATACTAAAACAAATATAAATCATATATATTTCATAATAATTATTATAAGATAATATATCTCTACCAAAATCCAACATTAATGTTTTTATATTTATTAAAATATGAATGTGACAACTTTAACATCACTATAAATAAAATATTATAAGTGTCATAATATTTTCCATATAGATCCAAATGTTAAATAATTATACAATTAAATTATTATGGTCAATATATACACTACCAATAATATTTGGTAAATATTATTTATCTTTTAATGGTTATTATCATTTTTATAATAATTATTTTATTGATTTTTCATCAATTAAATAATTCTCGAATCATCAATGTATAAGAATTTAAAGTAAATATTTTTTTCTTAAAAAGTACAATTAAATTACCATGATAAATAAATATATTTTATATTTAAAATTAGCATTTATTGTTTAATTTATCTCATGTATAACCTTATTTTAAAAATGATAATTATTTTATAACTTGAGTAAGTAATATTTATCTTTTCATTTAATAAAATACAATAAATGTCCTAAAATAATCGAAATGGATTCCAAAGAGAACCATTTAGACCTAATGATGATTTAGGTCTAAAATAAGACATCATATAATATTAGGATAAGTGTTAGGTTAATTTTATTATATTATATTCACCCTAAATTACACAATTTACCTTTTTAACGTATAAATAAAAATTACTGAACCAACAAATCATAATTCCCAAAAATAAATGAAATATCATTATATAATATGAAACCAATTATTCCAAATATTGAATCTATTTTTAAAAATCCAAAAATATATATTTTCACTAATTAATTTTAAATTAACCTCGTTGTTGGGATGAAAAATGGGTTCTAAAAGATAAAACATTGAAAAAATTAAAATGTTTTTACATCTAAATTGAAGGTGAAATTTATGAAAATGACCAAAATTATATTAAATGACAAAAATATAGCCTATTTATACTTTAAAACCATTCAATTAAATATTTTGACCATAAGAATTATTTTTATGAAAATAGTTTTTTTCAATAAATATTTACCATATTTTTACTATTCATCAAAACATTAAACTTATCTGAAAAATATCAAATATTCATGAAAAATAAATTTTTATATCCTTATTCTAAATAATAAGTTTTTTTTAAAATATAATATAATTAAATGTAAAAAACTATATTTAAAATGGGTATGCAATCAAAATTCTGTAAAACTACATTTTTTTTGAAAAATACTTCTTTTATCTGAAAAATTGAATTTGTTCTTATATCTGGCATAGAAACCATTTATGATTAATTTTAAACATTATATTGGCTATATTACATGTATATTTCATTAATAAAATCCTTCCAGAGTGGTTTTATTATTTCAGAAATTGAATTATTTTTATTTAAATAGTTCTTCAGTAAAACATTTCCTTTTATTTTAAAAGGGTTTTATTTTTATTTATAATTAATTTCTCAAAAAATATTTAATCATATTTTCATAATTAATTTAACATGTTTCATACCCACCATTATAATTACTAGGTTATAAGGTAAAAAAATAATATTTAGTTTTTCACTTAAACTCGGTCTTGTGTGAATGAAATCTATTAAAAGAACTTGAAATTTTATGTAACATCAGATACGAATAATGTAATGTACACTAACATATATGACCATATTGTATATAGGAAAATATTATCTTGGTGTAACATAAAATACAAGACATAAAATAAATTAAATAAAAATATATCTCATTAAAATATCGTTGTGTTTCATTCTATCATTATGAAACTGTTAGTTCTAAATTTAATACAAAACAAATTTAATAAATTATTTTATTTGACTTTTTTTTCATAAAACTCTATTTGGGAAACATCTTTCATGTCAAAATATATCCATTTACCCAAAATAGACCTCACAGACAACATATCATTCAGTTTTATAGGCCAAACCAATTGGAAATAAAAGAACAAAAAGGTTTTACATGAAAAGGACCATTGTAAAGAGTCACCAAACTTTTCAATATGGGAAACATAGTTTACATAAAAAATATGACTATTTATGAATAGAATAAGATTCCCATGATCCTAGTTTAATTAGAATAATCATGGGATGTAGGGAATTTCCCTAATAAGATACTGATGAAGGATGAACAAGAAAATTCAAAAACCCTTCCAAACAAATTACTAGATCGGAAATCCTAACAAGAGGTGGGGGTTATAAGGATTAATATAGTTGAAAAACATGTTTTATGAAACATAAAAATACCATCTTAATGATCATAAAATCCATCATTAAGATGTGAAACTTCTCTATAACGATCATCAGTCGAATTAGACATTTCAAAATTTGAAACAATGGTCACCATATCCTGGTGGTTCCCACCACTACATGGTTACCTAAACACCAAGCCTTGGTTTCCCAGGATAGATACAATATATGGAATGGTGTACAATCCATGTCCATTTTAGACCCACCATTCCCTTCACCTTGATTTTATAGTGACCTTTAATGTCATGCCCCACAAGGATACCCCCAATGCCCCATAACCATGGACACCCCACCAAAATGCATGATGGCCCTACCTATTTCACATAGGTTGTTCATATTATCATGACTGATAGAACTATGATGTGTTCTTTCCTATGTTTCAAAAATAAATTCCAAAACCACCTTTTAGACACCATGGAACTCTATTACTTCTCAAACATGAATTTAACTAACTCAAGGATCGAAATAAGTCACACTAATAACCCAGAGTGTGTTAAAAATATCATCACTACACCAATTTTTATCCCCATAAGGTGTTTAGGATTCTGGAATCATAAAGAGACCAGGCCAATGATATATCATCAGCACTTCATTCTCCTACTTATATGGGATATACGATCTACACTATCCCAATATATTGACCAAAGGGATCATTTTTCCATAAAACACATTAATTTGATGATCCACAATATGTATTGGTTTCTCAGCCACTAACTTATCGATATCATGAATAAAATATTCATAGAAAATTAAACGATATGTATCCAAAATAAACTTCCTTAGTTGGGACACAAGGAACACACTGTAAATATATTTCATGATAAATGGTTAGTCTAATCAGTATGCCAATATCTAAATTAATTCAATGATCTTGATGGGCACAATATACCTTGATGATAACTTATTTTTCTTTCCCAAGTGATGATATACCAATTAAAGTGAATATTTTATAAAAACACGATCACCTACCTCAAACTCGAATGGGTGACTACGACTATTGGGATAAGACTTATAACAATTTCGAGTTGTTTCTAACCTTCTTCAAATCAACTGCACTTTCATAATTGTCTCAAGAAAAATTATATAACCAACCAAAGTCAACTCTACTAACCCCTCGTAACATATGGGAGATCCATATGACCATGCATAAAATTCTAAAAAAGTTTCAATTTTATTTTCAGTCAGATAACAATTGTTATATGAGAACTCAACTAAGGGAAAATGTTTTTTTCCTGAACCAAAAAAATCCATCATGCATTCCTGAAGCATAACCCCATGAATTTTAATGGAAATATTAGTCTTTCTATCTATCTAATGGGGATATGCCATGATAAACTTCAACAAGGTACCCATCACATATTTAGAAACATTCCAAAACCATGATAAAAATCTTGTATCTCTTTAAAAAACAATAATAGAAGGTTCAACATGGAGTTCTACGATCTATTCGAAATATAGTTCCTCGGTCACTTATATCTTCTCCATATCATTAATAAGAAAGAAATAAGATAATTTTGTGAGTTGATCTATGATAACTGAAATTGTATTCTTACCACTTGTAGTATGTGGTAGACCAGAAATGATGTATATGCTTATATAATCCCACATCTATAATGGAATGGGTAAATGATGTTACAAGATGGTAGGTCTCTAGAGGTCCACCTTATTCTTATGGTTTGTAAGGTATGGTGATGCAAAGTCCACAATCATTAGCCTCTTCCCTGTCCACCAATACCGACGTCTCAAATAATGATACATATCAGTTGTAATATTGTGTAAAATACAAGTATTATAATGTCCACTATCCATAAACTCATGCATGAGATTAATTTGAATGACAAATATACCTCAGTACCACAAGACACCATCAGGAGATTGAGACCATCCACCCCTATTCTTCCCACAATAATGGATTTAATGAAATGATGACAATTAGTGTCAATTTCTTTTATAAGTTGAATCCAATCATCAAATGAATAATTATATTTCATTCAATCTAACCACACAATTCTACTATATTCTTATAAATCTAAGAACATATCAATGATTAAACTCATTAGATACCACTCTTTCAATTGTTATTTTATGTCTTGAGTTGGTAACATCCCACTGAATGCATTAGTGACCACATTTCCTTATCATAGTGTGTATACATTATCAAAATAAAAATACTAAATATAATAAACCAAGTATATCTATCATTGGTTTAAATACCTTTAGGTAAAAGTATACCTGAGGCTCTTTTGATCCAAATATATAGTAAACAACCCTATAAAGAGATAACGTCACCATGTTCTAAGGGAATGAATAACTACATCCAGTAAAAGATCACATGTAGAATAATTCATACCAAAAGGGTGAAATTGGTGAGAGATATATTCCTCCACTTATATTCCCTACATGAGAACACATCCTAATCCCATACCCGATGCATTGAAGAAAAAATAAAAACTCAAACTTGGTTCAAGAAGAATAAAAATTGAGACTGAAATTGATCTTGCATTCTGTTCCACAAATTTTCTTAAATAGTTTTATTTCCATTAAAACATAACACTGATAAGGTTTATCTCAATCATAAGAGCATAAATATTATAGAAATACTGAAAAATGTTTCTGTAGTAAACATCCTAGCCCAAGATTCTGTGAATGAAATATACACTCTGGGATTACTATAAAGGATTCACTACACGAATCTTTTTTGGATCCACATATATTAATCATTTATATATAACATGGTCAAAACATTTATTCTTATATCCCAAACTAAAATTTAGAAATATTTCTATATAGATAATTTCCTTTTATATTTTTGATTAAAATTACTTGATAATACCTGTTTTATTCCTTCATCATAGAGTATACCAAAATATAATCCATAACAAACCATTCAAATCCCAATAATTTATGAAATATATAATTTATAAATTCCTTAAAAACCATATGAGTGTTTATAAGACTGAATAGAATAAGAAAATACTCATAATGACAATACATTACACTAAATTTTGTCTTAGCAATATCCTCCTCTTGAACTCTTAGTTGACAATGCCCTGATCATGGATCAATATTAGAAAAAATTAGGATCTACTAAGTTAATAAAAAAACATAAATTTTTGGAAAATTATATTTTTTCCTTATATGAACCTGTTCATGATTTAAATAGTCAAATAAAATATAGCGGCTTCCATATTCCATCTTTGGGAAGAGTACCGGTAAAGCCCAAGGTGACATGCTTGGATGAATAAATCCCACAACCTCGAGATCCTTAAGCTAAATTTTTAGTTCCTTCCACTCAATAGGTGCCATATGATATGATAGAAAGTGTGTAGTACTCATCCTTGAGGGTATGCCAATAGAAAAGTCGACCTCTCTATGGGGAGGTAACCTAGAAAAATCATCTGAAAGGACCTTAGGGTACACATCCACTATAATAGGATGTGGGCCACTTAATAACTAGTCTATGAAACCAAGGAAAATATATGAAAATATTAATGATATTATTCTGAACTCTCATCTAATGGGCCTCACATTGTAGGATATAGGATCCCACTCACCCTGAATGAAATGAATAACTACATTAAGAGATATAAATTGATCTCATTTATGATAAAAATTGATCTTGCCCTTAAAATAAACAATCTAATCCATGCCAATTATGTGATCAAATATATCAAGATAAAGAAAAATTAAATCCCACATGACCTTATAATCGATGATCATAACCTAAAACTTAGAAAATTAATGTAATTTATCCTTTTTCGTTACTATTAGAGTAGAAACGTCCATAAAAATTGAAAATATCTGAGTGAAAAACTTACACATTAATCATTTTATATGATATAAAATAATGATATGAAGCATTATCAAAAACAATCTAGGAATATAGAGGATTAAATAAAAATAGTACCTCTCCTAGTAGCTAGTCCCACTTCAGATCCCTCTATTGTGTATATGATTATATAACTATATCCATCCCAAAATACTCCTTGAGCTTTCTTCATATATTGAGTATTCCTATTTAAAATAGAATGAGATGCACCACATTTCACTACATAAGACCGTTATGGAGATTTCATAAGGGTGGATCTTTCTCTTCTACCCTATGAAACATTTCCATAGAAAATTTAAGGTGACCCAAATTTCTACAATGATAGTAAATATTGGGTTAAACTAGATAGCCGAGATTAGTATTTCCAAGTAGTCTATACTAGAAGAAAACCAGTTGTGTTACCTTGAAGAAGCAACTAAAAGAGTTCTCAATTTTAAATATGAACGCGTTTTCACTTTATTTTCTAACCAAATTACATACCCTTACTAAACCTATTGAAACCAAATATCCATTGAGACCTATATTTCCATAATGGACCACCTCAACCACAGTCACTTTATCAACTACCTCAAAAATGGTACATAAGAACATGAGAATATGAATCAATTGAATCTCATGTTTCATACACATCTCAAACCATCTATCCTTGAAGTATTCATTAATGAGAAGTTTTATATAGAGAATAAATAACACATGGAAATAGATGCATACACCATTTTTGATTAGTATCCTTGATATAAGGTCACTAACTCCCACGTTTTCTCTACACACAACGTATTAGGATAGAACTACTTAGTAAATTCCTTAATTGAAGTGGAACAAGTGAGATACTATTGTAATTTATGTTGTTTGATGAAATATAAACATTTAATTATAGTTCATTTAATCATATAAGTGGAAAATCCCAAATTAGGGGGGTTTTTTAAGAAATTGAAATTCATGACTATTATCTCAATCAATTTTATAGGTTATTGGGATCTTTTTTCGCCATGATATATTGTTGGATTATATTTAGAGAACTCCACTGTCTAATCCATATTAAGTTCTTGTTTTCCACCACCGACTTTTTCCATCAATTGAATAGTCAATATTAATGTTTCCACTAAATATGGGTTGAATTGATTGTTTTACAAAGGAACTTTCCCCATATATCCTTCCCCCTAATTCTAAGATATATATTTTGGAGGCATTATAAATTAAACATAATTGATAACACCTGATTATATTTGGAATACATTAAAAAATTAAATTATAAACTTCAAGAATCTATTTTAAATCCATTAAACCAAAAGGATTTAAGAAAATAATAGATAAATACAAGGAAACATGACATGGTTCATCTATGTAAAAACAAAATCAATCCCAAAATCATGATGAAAAAATATATTCCCACCCATGTTAACTTGATATTAGATACGAATGTGAACATGCCTTGCACCCATCCACAACTACCACCAAGTTCCTATAGTCATATATTTTATCTTATACCCAACCTAGAGATAATCTTAATATGATTCCATTTTGTAAGAAACCAACCTCATTCGATTAATATATCTCTAAATATGGCTAGATAGAAGGACCAAATTTTAGTCCCGACTACAACGAGATTGCAAAATTCACCATAGTATCAACATTAAAAGACATATGAATTATTTCACTCTGAAAAAAATAAGAACATGTAACATATATAATTAGATAATAATAAATAGAAAAGTTAAATAATATTAGAATAGTTACATAATAATGATACATAGTGAAACAAGATAAATGGAAATTTTGAGATAAAAAACTAATCTGATACCATAACCAAGACTCTATTTGACTGTCTCTCACCACTATACAAAACCACTGTGAAGTAACAATAACCAAGAGTTTTCATAAATCTATATAACACCAATACCTTTACCTATGTTCTGTAAAAAAAATTCATTCTCTCTATGTAATTTCCTATTCATTTTGGGTCATTACATTTTAAAGAGATTTATTTTCGAGTTAGTGGATGAATTTTTTGAGAAATGATATTTAGGATAAAATTATGTGTATTTGGGCATCTTGAGAAGGAGGTTTTGGACTGGGAAGGAGACGTGGGAGGTGGATCAAGAGTTAGGGAGAGCACACGATAGGTGTATGGGGATGCGCTATAGATATTGGCCATCCAGTGGCCTATGCCACAGCCATGATGCCCTGCTGGGCTCACTGACTATCCTATGTCCCCCACCTGTTAGTTGATGGGTTTTGTTTAGAGAAATTTAAATAGGTTGAATACCTAAAAGGTCCATAATGTTATAAGATAGGATATGTTATTTCCCTCACAGTATCTCCCATTTAAATGGTGGATTCTTTAGCGAAGTACCAACCTATTTGTCATGTCCAGGGACAATTGGATTCTCCCCATGCCCATGAACCAGTTAATTTTAAATTATATAAAACTTTTTCTACCCAATGAATCAATTCTATAGTTGATAATGCCAAAAATACTATTGCTAATGATGAGGGATTCACATCAGTTAAAGATAATAAATCTCGATCATGAAGGAACTATTATAATACTTATAGTACATTTAATATGAGTAAGTCTATAATCTATCATGATTTGGTGGTGTTCATGTATAAAGATAAATAAAATGAGATACTATTTTATGGATTCACTAGGAAGAATATCTTTCCAAAATATTTTGATCCACCCAAATAAAAGGTTAAAGAAGTTCTAGTGATCATTGAGAGGGAAGATAACCCCAAACACAAAAATGTAGTTATTAAGGGAACCAAAGTAATACCCCCAGGTGGATCATGTTCCCCTTTTGGTAAGGAAAAACATAGAAATGTAAAAGGAGGTGATAATGGAATGTATGATAATCAAATGGTTAAATTTGAATTAGACCTACTTGTACATTATAAAGAAAATATAGAGGTAGAGGATATGAAAGTTTCTATAATAGAAGAGGAAGTTAATAAAATGTACAAAAGAATGATTCAGTGGAATATAAATGATTATAAATTGAAATGAATAAATTAACAAGGAAAAATCATTATTCATGGATTCAAAGAATATAAGATTATAGTGGAATAGTACCTTACGGTTTGGGATAAAATGGATATGTTCTTTGAAGAAATTGTTAAGGTTGATCTAGAGATGAAAGATTTTCCTTTTAAATAGAGTCTATATGGGTTTAATGGTTATAAATTGTTTAAATTTTTTTTAACAAAGGAGTGATGTATTATGATGTCGAACATTTTTTGAATAGTTGTTCAATGTTTGGGTTTTGACATAACAAGTAAACATGTTTTTTCTCAAATTTAAAAAATGAAGGGAATCTTCATATTTCTCTTATCATAGTACCTCGGGTTTTATATATAATGGAATATAGGAGAGTCCATATTTGTATAGCTCATCCCACTCCATTACTCTATTCATCCTTAATGGTGGTTTGGGGTGGGTATGGATGGATTCAGGTGATTCTTGGAAGTGATTTTAGGTATGTTTATCCCCATAATCTTCATTTTTGGATTCTACTACACTACCCTTATTCTTGGTTTGAATTGGGATATGTTTTAGTGATCATTTCACTATATCCTAGTAAAATTAGAGTTTTTCTATTAGTATTTTGGGTTTCTTATATAAAGGAAGCATCACGACACTATCTTATGCCCATGCATTATTGTTACGGTGAAGGTAAGATACTTCCCTAATTTGATTTATTGTTTTTTGATGAAATTTTCCAAAATTAATGATTAACTAAGAGTCAAATGATACGGGTTTCGGAAAGGATGGTGTTAGGGGTATGTAGTGGACCCTCTAGGTGTGGTTGGTTGAGGTTCTAATTACATTGTGGTGGTTTGTGATATTCTCAACTGTTATAGATTGTTTAACTAAAATAAATAAACAATTATAATTTTTTAAATTGTATTATTTATGTTTTATGAAATATGGATGATACCCAAGAGTATATGTGATGATTTTTCAGATTATATAGGGCTTGAGTGATGAGTAAATAGGCTAGGATGAGGCTCGATGGATCATTTTGATAGTGGCAACTTCTTGATGAAGGTAGGTCTCCCCTTTTCATACAAACAAATGTTCCTTTAATGTGTGATTTTCCTATTCCATGCTTGTTTTATGGGTTTATGTATATGGATAGGGGTCGGGGTGCCTTGGGAAAAGTATATAGAATTGAGTTTTTCTTCCTTTTCTCAGGATAAGTTCTCTTTATCACTTGGTATGAATGACATTGACAAAACACTATGTATCCAAGTGGAAAGATAAATATTGATATTATGGAAGTCCTTTGGATGCTCTCATCATTCTTGATGTGATGCACGTAGCCTAATATGGGTATATTAGGGCTATTTGGATAGGTTGAGAGGGAATATGCCCTGTTCCGATGAACGAGATGGTGTCACATCACTTGGGAGATGTAAAACACCCCATTAGGGTGGAGCGAGCTCTTAGTGTGTGATGTGAGCACGATAATTCCCCAAGGATGGACATACTATGATTGTAGGGTTTCCTCCAAGTGTTATATGGGATATATCCTAATGAGATATGGGATGATACAAATGAATGGGTCATGGGAATTACTCGAATACATGGAAGAATGTCATTAAAGGATCTTAGTCTGGGTTTACTTGGGATGATCCTTGGGTAGTGGGACTGGAAGCGATGATGATTTTTGAAGAGGATGAATCAGAATTTGGTAATGGTTTAGAGGAACCAACATGCTACATCATCACTTTTTTGAGAATGAGATAGTTTTGGTGATGTGGGGTTGAGATAGGTATAGAATACCCATTGGATGACTTGAGTGGAGAGTGTTAACTTGTTAGATATGAGGGGATATGTCTCAAGTGACTAGTTCTCCACATTGAGCTGGTGAGCTGGCGTGACCAGCTATGAACCTCTGTGATGTTTTGGTGACTAGTGGACCTTTCATTGACATGGTTAGGATTGAAATTTATTAGGCGACCTCTCCAGAGTCTATTGGGTTGGGTCAATGTGATGAACCTTCCCCGTTACTCTAGGTATTTCGTTTAGGACCTTTACTTGCATGGATTGGGTTTGTGTGGTTACCATGACCTAATCCTTCATGCATTGGGTTGGTGGATGATCAAGCCCAAATTCTCGAGTATCGAGTTGAGTACATTGACAGACATGTATTTAGTTACTCTACACACACTATACCTTGTCGTGATTGTCTTATATCAAGGACCACCGTAAGGTCAATATTTTGGTATGAAATGATGAGACAAATTGATGTCCCATGAGTGAGAAGGGACGAGACAAGAATTTTGGACATATGACAATGCCTGGTGTTTGTGGATATTGGTTCTAGGATTTGGATGTCACCCTACCTCGATTCTTCAGGTATTTTCTTGGAATCCAGTATGATAATAGGAGAGGTGTGATGGGATTTCAGTATTATTTTGAAGATTTATTTATTACCTACCATGGTGGTTTAGTTAGTACACGATGACCTGTGGAATAGGGTGTCATGATGACTTGGTTAGAACATAATATCCATGGTTTTTATGTGAATAATATATTTTATTCATTGCTAATACATGTATATGATTGTTTATACTAGGGGAAAATTTTTAGAATATACTAAGATATATTTCTTACACCCTGTATGGGCACCTTAGTGCATGTGTATACCTTCTTATCTGCTTATGGTTGAGTATAGGGCATGATGTGTATTAAGATAGTTTTTCGTGAGCATATTTGGATACATGGTGTGTGAGGCCTGGTATGAATATAGGTCAAGTGCGTTTGTGGTTTATTTTTAGTTTATTTTATATTTGAGGCCATCCTAGTGGGATATCCCGGAATTATAGTCGTATTCCTTTCACATTGTATTTTTTTATAGATTTGTGTTTATTTTTTTATTAATACTTTTATTGTGATTTTAATTTACACTATGCTAGTTTGAATCTAAATCAATTGAATAGTATACCCCTGGTATGTTTTAGGTCCCCATTTCTAGTCGGTAGTCTCTAACATTCGAGGAGGCAAGTTTGAGGCCACGTGATGACCCCATATCATAAAATTATTGAGTGGTTGTAGGGAAAGGAATTACAAAGTGGTATTTGAGTATTTTTTTTATTATATAGTTTAAGGAGATGATAGAAATGAATTCTTGGATTGTGTCATATCATTTTATGGACCTCAAAATGGATATTCATAAACACATTTCACATTGGATGTCCTGGTTACCTGGGGTATGTTATTTCTGTTATTTTTTTTGTACTATCATGATTGAGATGTTTATTAAATAATATGGATTTACATGGATGCTGTTTATTATTATTTATATTGGTTAATTTGGAAGGGGACATGTATGTGCATCATGAATGGAAAGTAGGACTCACATGCCATGTTCCTTATTATGCGTGATAGATTTTTTGTAATAAATTATCATTTAATTAAAGTATCAGTAATAAATTTTATAGTGTTATCCAGTATAACTCAGAAATAAATTCTAATAAAATTGAATAGAGTTAATTTTTTTGGGGGAAAGACATGTGGATCCTAGTTCATGATGTTATCTGATTATGATGATTTGGTCCCTTAATCAAGGGATTCAGGGAATCCCTTGGAGGTTCGGTGTAGAAATTTCATTCCTCAATGATGAAACAATGGTGGGGTTATTATAAGTGTGTGATTCCCAAGGAATGATATAATAATGGGAACATGTTTTTTTAAGGATGTGGGAAGCCTAAGGAGCTGTGGTTCATGTCATGATAGATATGGCATAGCTCTAGATGTGAAACACTTAGAGTTTTTATAGTGTTGACGTGGGGTTAGTGGGTAGGATATATTGGATTCATAACAATGTTGGCACTTAGTATAATCTTTAAATAGTGTGGTGGGAGTCTAGGTAGATGCTCATAATTCAAGAATAAAATCCATAAAATGAGTTTTTGTTCGATTATCCTTTGAATGAGTGTGATTCCTTGGGTTTTTAGACGTGGTTTTCATTCATATTTAGCATGGTTAGTGGGTTAGGAATGGGAACCTAGGATAGATGATATGTGAATCTTGTGAGTGTGAATCTGGTGATGGTATTTGGTTTCACGAGCATGTGAAATTGTAAGGATAGAGTGAGTTCGAGCAGGATCATGGGAAAGGACCTGTGAGTGGGTTCTTAGTGGGACACTACGTCATTAGAGGATAATGACTATTGATGAGAATTTTGGGGAAAATGTTCAGTGTGAGTGGATAATTTGTGATGGCTATGTGTAATAATTTTTTGGTTGAGGATCCAAAAATAGGACATTTTCCGATCCATTAAGAATTGTTCTTATTGTGGAGGATACACAGTGACATAATGACAGTAGTGTTGTGGTTGTTTTAGTTTAGGTTCACTCTCATAGTGAAGGGGATAATGTATTTATTGGGGGTGATTATGGTCTTAGGGGACTGAATTTGGGTATGTGGGAGATGCCACTTGATGGTGATAGGGTACATCATAAGTGGATTGTGGCACTGTGTGGTGGTTGATACAGTGTTTTGACCATTGTTGGGGGTTGGAAGGGTTGGAATGCCTATAGATGTGAGACACATACGTAATGATGGAATTAATGATGTTAGCACTCATGGATTGATATAAGGTAATACATATGGTGGGGAGCACACCAATGGCCAGTTGGAGGGTGTGACCCTCATTGGATGAATTTTTTATTACTGTTGAGAATTATGATCTTGTAAATATGAAATGGGCTACGGTTTCCTTTTGATTTTGGTGATTAGGTGTGAGATGGATATCCATGTACATTTATTACATGTAGTTACATACAAAGAATCTACTACACAATTTGTGTTTTTGGTTTAGAGGATGATGATAAAGGCACTACAACAGTGGGGAGAATCATATTGGTCATGGTTGGATGTATCTTATATAGGAAGGGTCGTGGAGGAGACATCCATCATGGACGTTCAAGGTGTAATCTAAATGACACTATATAGGAAAACCTGAGTAAGCTCGATTCCATGGTAAATACCATCTTTAGAATGTGGGTATGATGTTGTTCCATGTCGATGTGTTGGTATTTGGGTTAGGTTGGTTTTGGATGGATCTATGCATATGTCAGATCAATGGTTCATCCATTCATGGGATGAGAGAACGATGGCTAGAGAAGGTGTATCGTGATCAAATCATGTATTTTTACTTGGATTTAGTGTCAAATTCAATGCCGATGCTTGGAAAATGTGGTGATTTGTTTGGGTGTTAAGGCGTTATAATCGGGTGTTGATGTTTAGTGATGTATCAATGTGTCAGATCAAGTGTTTTGAGAAAAGATGGATAGATGTATAATTGAGTCATTTGGATGGATTTGTATGCAGCAATATTATAACCATATTGGGAATAGTTTAATAAATATGATGAGTGTGGTATTAGGGTCAAACCATTAGTTTTTTAGAATGTTGGTGTATCTGGTGTTAGTGTTGGAGTTTCATAATGGATGTGTATTGAGAATTCCGGGTTGGATCAAAGTGAGTTCTCAGTGAATCGATGACTAAGATAGGCTGGGATATGTGGATCAAGGACTATATTTGGGTCTCAAGGATGAGAATCATTATGGTGGGGTGTTTGTAATTACCCAAGGATTTTTATGTTATTTCACATTGAGTTGGAGTTTTATTTCTTAGTTGGTGGATGAAATATTTTGAGAAATGATTTTTGGGTTTGATTCTATTTATTTTTAACATGTCAAGGAGTTAATTTTATACTTTAAAGGATCATCGGTAGGTGTCTCGGGATAACAAGAGAGAGTAAGAGAGGTAGATGGGGTGTTAAGGGCTACACTATAGAGACCAAAAAGTTAGTAGTATGTGTAGTAGGACATGTTCCTAGGGTGGCTTGCTCATGGCACCCACCATCTTGATAGTGGCATAAGTTTTCAAGAATGTTATTAAGGGGAGTCCTTGTCATTTACCTATTAGCATGTCTCTAGTTTTAGATTAGGGGGGCTATGTGAGAGGACATTAGGTCTGCTCCCCCCTCCATTCCTCACTTTCCCCCATGGAGATTTTGGTAGAGTATCTCTTTTGAATAATGAAATATACTTCATCTTCACTCCACTAATTATTTTTTCAAATTAGCCTTGGTTTTGTGGATATTTTCCGCAGAACATGGTGAAATCCTGAGCAAATGATGTGGATTATTTTTTGTTTATATAGATGACAAACCATGATGCTATTTTTTTTCCCTCCATAATTGCTTCAATGGTATGTTTCTAACACAATATTATTTACGTATTTTGATTAAATTTATGATTTCCCAAGTGTCGAATGGTATGTCTTTTATGCATGATGGTTCCGGGGGTGTGTTACAGACCCTCTAATGTGGTTGGTAAAGGTTTCAATGACGTGGTGGTAGTTAGTGATATTTTTAGAGGCCAATCCTTGAATAGTTAAATTAAATAATAAATTATAACAATTTATAAATAATTATTTATATCATATAGTTTGATGTGCATCCCTGAGAGTTCAAGTGATGCTTGGTCAGTTTGAATTGGGCTTGGTGAAGGCATGTTTAGGTTTGGATGGGGATAAAAAATCTCAGAAATGGAGATAATTCCATAACATAGGTAGTTCTACCCTTTTGATATAATATTATATTACTATTATGTGTGAGTTTTATTTTGAATACATTTTTAATGGGATCAGGTAGATGGATAGTGGCCGAGCCAACCTTGGGAAAGGGAGATTAGATTGTGTTAAACCTTTTATGATTGTGAAGAGTTCTCCTTAGAACATAGGATGACTAATATTTCCAAAAAAATTATGTTTCTAAGTGGATAGAGTGATGTTGATATGAAACAAGTCATTTGGAAGGACTCTTGGTTTGTGATGCGATGCAGGTGGGCTAGGATGGTTGGCATGGATAAGAGGGATTAAGATCTGTGCTGATAAATGAGACATTTATATGTATTTTGAGAGTTGATAAACACCCTTTGTAGTTGGAGAAGGCTATTAGTGAGTGATTTGAGCCGAAATAAGCCCTAAAGTAATGGGAAGGTTATAAAGGGAGGGTTTCCTGTGGGTGATAGTTGGGAGATCTCTTAGGGAGATGTGATATAGAAATCAAGAATGGGTCATGGGAATTTCTCAAGGACTTCACATAATGTTACTAATGGATCATAGTGTGGGATACCCTATGATAGTATCTAAGTATAAAGACCAATATCTATGAGGTATTTTGACATGGATGTACGTGACCATGGTTCTAGGTTGGAAGAGCCACTGGGTTGTGGTATAACCATCTATTGATGAGCATGATACAATTTTAGAAAAGTGATATTGAGATGGGGTTGGAGGACATAGTAGAATTTTTAAGGGTAAATGAAATACGTTTTTTAGATGAGGGGATAAGTCCCAACTGACTGACACCCTAGGATCATCTAGTGAGCTAGTTTGATGGGCCATGACCATTGGTGTTGTCATGGTGACTAATGGACCATGGCTTGAAGAGGATTGGATTGGTATGTTTGAGGTGAGCAACCTAGAGTATGTGGGGAAGGGTATATGTGATGATCATTCCATATTCCTTCAAGGTATTGGTTCATGAATATTTCTATGTGTTTCATTGGTTAGTATGATTATTGTGCCCTATTTCTTAGTGTTTTTGGTTGATAAATGATCATGCCCTAATTTTTGGGTTTTGGGTCAAGGATGTTTATAGACATGGATTTGTCTAGTGTGCAATTTTTTGAAATTTTCATGACTAAATTGTTTCAAGGATCACCCTATTTTCAAGGTCACAGTATGATATATTGATACTAAAATCCCTCATATAATTTAGAATGGGTGGGTCGAGACTTTTGGATGTATGACCACGCATAGTTTCTTCAGGTATTGGGTGGAGAGTTTGTATGGTACCTTGCCCATAGTATTCTGGAATGGGATGGGAATAAATATGATGGTACAATATTCAATAGTGAGATTCCTGTTTTTAATCAAAGTAGGTTTCATTCGGTGTCATGGTGTCTTGGTTAGAACACGGTGACCAGAGTCTCATGGAGTCATGGGGGCCCGGTTAGCACATGATGTCTAGGTAATTTGTGTGATGTGTCTATTTTATTCAACATTCATACATGTATATGATGAAGTATACTAGGAGTGGTTGGTGAGAGACTATTGGTACATATTTCTCACTCCCTTCCTAGGAGCCACGATGTACATATAAAACATCATGTAAGATTATGTTTGACGATAGTACTTGCATTGGATCAGGCTGGTGCAATTGAAGCATATCTAGAGACATATTGTTTGAGGCCCAAGGATGGAAGTAGCGTCAATGTTCATGTGTTTTATTTTTGGGTGATTTTGTATTTGGGACTATCCCATTGGGTGGTAAGGTATGTATTCTTATTTGACTTCCAAAAGGATTTTTTAAATCATTTTTATTTATGTATTTATTAATGCTATAATATACTGTATGTTTAGTTATTTACACTATGTTTTAAAGATTTTATTTAATGAAAAAATATCCCCACAAAATTGTTTAGGTAACTATAACTTTTCGGTAGTATCTCGAATATGAGGAGGTGTATATGAGACCATGTGTTGAACCTAGGTTCAGAAACTATTCA
This sequence comes from Viscum album, assembly GCA_963277665.1. NCBI lineage: Eukaryota > Viridiplantae > Streptophyta > Magnoliopsida > Santalales > Viscaceae > Viscum > Viscum album. Next base: position 684,200,322 of record OY728119.1, on the reverse strand, counting down.
ATCACCTTGGGGAAGGAATTTATACCCAAAAAATAGAAAGGGTGTGAAGCAAATTCCTATAGGTCTACCACCATGAATCTATACACTGTATATTACCATGTAAACATAAGTTATAGGTAAAAAAAATAATTTTCCCAAAAAAATTAATTTAAAAATATTTCATGTAAAACATCCTTTAAAAACCATTTTTATGCCAAAAAAGTCACATTTACACAATATAGCCCTCATAAATATCAAATCATTCATTTTCACAAGACAAACCAAAGGATAATGTAATAATAATTAGGAATTACATGGGAAAGAACCCCTGTAAGGATACTCATACCACACCATTAGAGTAAACTTAGTCACATTTGAAAACAATGACTAGATATTAAAGGCTATGATCCCAAAAATACATGTTAAAAATTACTATAAGATACTTCTTGATGGATGAAGAATAATAACATTCATATCCCTCCCTAAAAATTATTGGATCGAAAAAACTAACAAGTGGAGCTGGATGAATAAATTGATAGAGGTTAAAAATAGGGTTAAGATTCATTAAATATTCCCCTTTATTGATCACATGATCTCTTATTAAGATGTATAACTTCCCTTGGGAGATCAATAATCAAATCATTAATTTAAAATTCTTAAAGAATCATAACCATTATTTAGTGTTTCCCATCATGGCATGGTTTCATCAATCAGACCAATATCTGGCTTACCTTTACAATGAACATATATATCATGGTGTGTAGAACATGTCTATTTTGGACCCATCACTTTCTCCACCATGAAATGATGGTGACAATTATTTACATGGTCTATTAGGATACCCTTAGTATCCCACAATTGAGGACACACTCCACTATAATAATATTATGCATGCACATTTCACATATCATGTTCCCAAGATCAATGTAACATTAACCATGGAATAGTTTAGCCCATGTTTCATAGAGTAGTTCCTGAATCCCCTTTAATCCACTATAAACCTCTAAAAATTAAAAAATACAATTTTATCCCACTCATGGATCAAATTAAATTACAACTATGATCCATATAGTGTCACATTTCTCTACACTATACCAAATTCTGTCTCCTAAAAGTGCTTATAATCCAAAAAACACAATGAGATAAAGCCAATATTTCATCACCATCACTACATGCTCCCATGTATCATAACTATCTCATCCACACAGACAAATTACATAGACTAATGTGATCATTTTTTTATGAAACACCTTATTTCAAAAATCCAAAATCACTACTAGTTTCTCAACCATTGTGGTATCGTGCTCTAGATCAACAACATCCCATGAAATTAAATGGGATGTATCTAGAAGATACTACATTATCATGAGAGAGATAGAGTGTATTGTGAATCAATTTCAACAAAGATGGTAGGTCCAACTAGTACACCACCTTCCCATGTCATTAAATGATCTTTAAGGGGTTGATATACCTCATTATTAAACTACCCTTTCTTCTTAAGTTATAATGTCCTAGATGAGGTGAATCTAGGATAAAAACACGATAACTAAATTTAAACTCTATTGTGTTATGGAGACTATTCACATAGTAATTATATGAAATTCAAGATGTATCTAAACACTTTTCAATCAACTCTACTTTTTATACTATTTCATGATCTAGGTTTAGTAATACCAATGACCGCTCTTCCGACAACACTGAACATACGGGGGATACACATGGCCTACAAAAAAAATACTAAGAAAGGCTCAATTTTAACTGATTCTTGATAATTTTATTAGTGGTGGAATTAACTAAGGAAAAATTCTTTTCCCAAGAAGCACTAAAATCAACCATGCATGCTCAAATCATATCCTTAATAATTTTAATAGATCACTCAATAAATCCATCTATTTGAGGTTGTTAAAACCTTTTTAACTTAAATAGGGTACCCATCATCTCTTTAAAACCTTTGAAAAAACAATATGTAAATTATGTATATCTATTTAAAACAATAGTTTAAGTTATTATATAGAGTTTTATTATTCCTCATACATATATGTTCCAAATATATTCCACCGTTATTATTTCTTTAATAGGAAGGAAATGATCTTATTTGATGATTTGATCATTAAAACCCAAAAATGAATTATTCCCACTAGGAGTCCTTGGTAAAACAATAATGAAGTCTATTTATAAATCTCATCCCATTTCTATAATAGAATGGGTAAAGGCTTCAACTAGGAAACTACTCTATGGTGACCCACCATAATATTTTAGAAGGTAAGGCATCATGATATGAAGTCCACAATCAACCAACACATCCTCAACAACAAATATAGAGATCTAAAATCATGATACTTCTTATTATACCCAAAATATGTGAACTAACTAGTCTTATTTAAATTATACATCAATTAAATCCCTAGAGTTATGAAAATGTAAAATCTACCTCAGAACTACAAGACACCATCAGAAGACGGAGACCAGTAATCCGAGGTCTCCCCACCATGAAGTGTTTTACTAAATAATTGAATATAAGTGTATATTTATTATATATGATAAATATTATCATAAAATGATGAATTTACATTTACAAAATCTTTGAACATAAGTCCATCAAGTTATTCTTCATCCAAGCATATCATAGTGAATAGACTCATCATTGAACATTCTTTCACCAATTCCTTCATGGATTTAGTTTGGAACTTCCTACTCAATCCATTAAAGATCACATTTAATTTTCTATATGTGTATAAAATATAAAAATAATAATTCAAAATATACTCATCCGAAAGTATCTATAGTATGTTTACATCCATTTGGGTAAAAATATACTAAAATATCTTATGATTCATACATATAGTATAACGCTATCCAAAGAGATAGTGTCACAATGTCTTGAGGGTGTGTATCTCCACAACCAATTGAGTAGAATGGGTATGAAAATTCTAATCACGAGGGGATATATGTAATGAGACATAAGATGCCAAATATTTCCCCTAAATTACAACACATCCTAATCCCATACCTGATGCACATTGAAAAGGCCCAAAACCAATCCTAGTTATAAAATAATTTCAACAAAAATTGAAGTAAATATCAAATTTAGTTCCCAATATTATCTTTGAAACTTACCATTAAATTGAAAATTAACACCCTTACTAGTAAAATCTACCATGTATATGCTAGAATAAAGAAATATTGAAAAAACACTTATAATATCCAACCAAACTAATGAATATCTTAATCGCAAGCACATTATTAGGTTTCTTTATTTACATCACCAACCTAATCTTTTTAGGATCCACTGTGATTCTAATATTAGATATAACATGTCCCATAAACATCACTTAATGGGTCAATAATTGACATTTAGAAAGAATTCCATATAGATGATGTTATTTTATATTTTTTAGACAAATTTCCTAATTTTCCCCATTTTCTTCCATCATCTTTGAGTGACCCAAAATATCATCCACAAAACAACAATGAATGATTACAAAAACCATTAAAATGTCAAATTCATCAATGTCATAAACACCATGGGATAATTTTTAGGTTTAAATTTCATAACCAAATACCCATATTGTCTATAACTACTATTAAATGTTTTCGTTGAAAAATCTCTCTCTTGGACTTTTGGAGTTTGGGAACCTTATAGTAGATCAATCTTAGAAAACAATCAAAATCCCTATAGTTGATCAAATAAATCACCAATCCTAGAAAAATGATATTTTTTCTTAATAATCTATTAAATAATATTTTTTAATAAACTTAAATATGAAGGATTCCATCTTCATTCTTTGAGAAGAGTATCAGTAAATACCAAGGTGACATAATTTGATGAATATTTCCCTTACCCTCAAGATCCCAAGCTAAATTTTGATTTCAATTAATATAGTGGGTTCCATGTGATAAATTGGTAATGAGATGAAAATCATTACAGAGATTACTTTAATTTAAAACCCAACCTATCCCTAGGATGGTAACACATACAAATCACTAGGAAGGACCTTAGGGTACTCATCCACTATAGTTGTAATTAGAGAACTTAATCTCTAGTCAATGGTGTCAAGTAACATCTCTGAGAAATGGTGTTATATCATTACTAACTCAGGAAAAATGGACTATACTCTCTCAGATCTAGGATCCTAATCACCCTGAAAGACATTAGTAACTTTATTGGGAGATATAAACTGAACTGGTTCATGATAGAAATCGATCTAGGCCTTAGAAAACCATCTAATCTATGCTAATGAGGAGATCAATGATATCAAGATAATGAACTAGGAAATCACCCACAACCTCATAGTCAATAATTATAACCCACCAATTAGTACATTTAATACCATGTTCCTTCCTTTTTCCCATGGGAGTGGAAGGATCCATCATAAATGGAATAATCTCTAAGCATAAGACCAACATGTAAATCAACTAAGATGATATAAAAGAATGAGATACACTAGTATCAAATAAATATAGCACCATAATGGATCAAATAAATATTATACCACTCACAATAACTAGAACCACTTTAGATTCAATTGGTAAATACTCCACTATATAAAGGCATCCAACTTCAACACCTCAATAATCCTTATTTTCTACTTGAGTATCACCATTTGCAGGAAATTTATATATACCACCACTCTCTAAATTAGTCATATCCTAAGAGCCTTTAGCATGGGTGGATAGACCTTTACTTCCCTAATATAGTTTTTTGAAATAATTATTTGGTGAATAGACTTTTACATAATGATGAAATATCATGGGTTCCACCATATAATCAGGGTTTTTATATCCAGGTATTCCATTTATAAGGTAAACAACCTAGTGATATCCCAAAGAAGACCCTAAAACTATTCTTAAGATAAAATTTGAACTCTTATTTGGATTCCTTTTATATCCATTCCACGCATCACGACAATCACCTATTGAAACTAAATCTCCACTCAGAACTATCTTCCTTGATATTTATACTTCATCCTTATCCAATTTGTCAACTAAGTTGACAAAGGTCAGTATGAAAATGAGAATAATTATCGATCAAATCTTAGAGTTTAAACCAATATAAATATATCTATCCTTGAGGTAGTCATTAGTGAGAATTTCTAGAGACAGATGAACTAACTCAATGAAATATGCAACATACTCTCTCACAGAATGCCCTCTTTGATCAAAGGTTACAAAATTTAGATCATTCCACACATGAAACATTTTATTATATAATTACTGAATAATGTCTGTATAGAATGTAGTTCAAGTAAGATCCTCATATAGTTTTACTTGAATGATAGAATCCCACCACATACATATTGGTCCTTCAAGAATATATGTGGATAATTCTACCATATATTTTTATGGAGTCCTAAAAAATTGGAAATTACTATATACTCTTTTAATCTATTAATTGGGTTCATGGGTTCATTTTTAACCACATAATATTGGTGGATTTTGTATGGTAAAATCAAACGTGTGATCCAACATTCATTACTGATTTCCATGACCCACTTTACCTCGGGATTGAATATTCTAGAATAGAATTTCTATTAAATAAGGGTCAACTAGAGGGTTTTCATATAGAACTTTCCCCACAGATCCTTTGCGATGATTTGAAAAGATTATTTTAGGAGGCATGATCTATAAAACACAAGATATTACACCTTATTATCATAGTAATATACCTATGAATTTGAATATTAACTTCAAGAGTACATATAAATTACCGTAAAAAAATAAGTATTTAAGACAAAAAAAGAATAAAAGAAAGAAACATGATTATGTTCATTTAAATAAAATCAAAATCATGATCAAATTATTGATTAAAGAAGTCGCTAACCACCCATGGTAGCTTTGGGTCAGATAAAAAACTAAACTGATTGGGTACCCTTTGTCGCTTACCACCCAAGTTTTGAGAGTCCTATCTATGACCTACCAACCACCCATAAGATAGTCCTTCTTTGATACCATTTTATAATGAACCCACATGGGTCAACCTAGAATTTCACCAAATCTAGTCCATTATAAGGACTTAAGCTTTTTACCAGTCTCCATAGGTAAGAGAAAAATTCATGAGTATCAACGTACAAAACAATGGGAACAATTTCACCCAAAAAACACAATAGAACATGTCTCATTTATAATGAGATACAGATTAAAATCCAAAGTAAATCATGTAAGAAATAGTACATAATAATGAGACATAATAAAGAATCCAAAAAGTTTATATTGGAATAAAAAAAGTTCCTGATCATAGCTAAGTCTTCTTGCGACCATCTGTCACCACCATCTTAGACAACTATGAAGTGTTACTAGTGAAGATAATTTTTTTAGATATATAAAACCCTTCCATTTACCCATATCCCAAAAAATGAAGTCCTCATACACCCAATGACATATATACGGTGTGAGGAAAAAACCATTTAGGGTTACACTATGAATATATATAATTTATATCACTATACCACCATTAAATATGTCGTTAAAAAAAATGTTTCATAATTTTTTTTGAAAACATTAATCATAAAAAAAACTTTGTGAAACATTGTATGGATACACCTACCTGAAAAATAATGTAAACTTAACATCCTTAATGAACAATGATTATAGATTAAGAGGATGATATCTCCATGAGATTTGTTCAATAATATCAATCTTGGTAGGAGGGAATCAACCTAAGTCTATATTTGATGATGGAAAAAATAACATACACAACCATTTATGGAAAGAAATCAATTAGAAACCATAAAAAGTAGAGGGTTGAAAATGGGTCAATAGAGTTAAGAGATATGTTTATGATCCATTAAAAATACCCTATTAATGATCAGACACACCATAATTATGTTGGGAAACATTCCCTAGGAGAATAGTGACCAGATCAACTATTTAAAATTCTAAAATAACCTTTATCATGTCTTGGTGTTTCCCACCACGACGTGGTTCCAATTAACATACCAAGCTTAGGTTTCTTGAAATTGTTGCCCTCTATGGGTTTTAGGTAAAAAATGGGTAAATTATACCCACAAAAATCCACTATCATGGTTTAATATTGACTATTATAGCTATTGTCCATAAAAATACCACTAACCTCCCTTTCCTAAGGCCACACCCCACCATAGGAATGGTTGACCGACCCATTTAACATAGATAGTTCCAAGTAAAAATAGGTTTTGAACCATGCTATGGTATAGGATATGTTTTATAAATAATTTATAAAATCACCTTTACCCCCACCATGCTCCATAAACACTTCCTGAACCAAACTTTAACTAAATTAAGGATCAAAATAAAACATGCCTATGACTTAAAGAGTTTCACAATTCTAATTCATGGGGATTTAAATTATAATACTACATTCATTTATTATGAATATATGGTGTAATGTCCCCTTCTGGATTTATATCTCATACTATAATATTTGTGTAAGGTTTTTATTTTCAAACAAACATTGATTTTTTGATTATTTATGGATAAATTCTAAAATATAGAAATTAAATATTTTTTCTCTCTAAAACCACATTTATTTTATACATCTCTTATTATTTGAGGGGTTTACATTTTTTACCTCCCTTTAGTTAAAAATTCATCTATGTAAACATCTTTTAATGCTTTTTATGGTATATTAGGGATATTCTCTATTGGCATTATCCACATTCTTCCTATATATGGATTGTGATTATATATTTTGAAAAAATTATTGGATATGATTTATTTCGCATGGGTTAATTATGATTTAGATGAAATTTGGAAGGTTTTTAGGTGGCACATTTTGGTATGTTTTTTTGTTTTGTGATGAGTGAGTGCATAATTATATATCCCTCGGATGGATTTGGTAAATATTTATATCTCATGGTAAGACATGTAATGTATTGGGGAGTAAACCCAATCTACCAAGGGACTCTTTTATGATAATAGGCATGGTAGGGATTCTCAACATATGAAATGATTTTATATGCTTATGGTTGTGCCAAATTCTTCTGCTTATTTTACATTTTCATAGATCTTGACTATTGACTATTGTTTCCTCACTCATAGGAATCATATTTTTTTTATTCTCAAGGACTTATGTTATGATACAAGATTTATGGTCCATTTTGTTTTCGTAAACCCAAATTATTTTCTCATACCCACATGTTCATTTTATGCTCACCTATGATCTTCGATTATTAACACTTATGTTCATCATTACAGAGAATACAATCTCACAAATTATTATGATTCCATTCACTCGGTAAAGTTGAGTATAATTATATATGATGCATCTAGATGGGTATTAGATTTAGAGAATTTTGTGGGATATGTTGAGGTATTATTGGGAATTATTGAAGGATTTTTGTATTGTGGGAAAATAATGACAATTTCACATGTTTTTAGGTATATTTTTTTTCTGAATACTCTAAAATTGGAAACTTAAAATGGCTTGGGTATTATAGGGATGAATGTTTTTAATGAATATTGGAATTATGGTATGGTAAAGGCCATGGAATTATAGTTGGCATTAGATTTGGGTTTATATTACTTTTGAGGATAAAATGTTATTGGTTGATGATAACATGGAAGTTATGGAAATCATCATGGGTGAATATGTTGAAAAAAAATCAATGGTATAAATACCATTTTTGAGATCTTATATGACAATATTTTGAGGTGGTTAGTGATATTTTATTGGGGTTTGGATAAGTAAATTATAGAGGTATAAATAACTTGTAGAGTTGGTGTGTGATTTTTAATTTAGATAATTATGTTTATTTAGGAAGAATATTGTTTTATTTTTTGAAAATACGCTATGTAGTATAAATAACCATTGGAATTGAAAAAAAATTTGGTGTTTGGTTGGTCAAGGAAATTTTAAAAAAATTGATATATTTTTTGGGAACATTATATGAATAATTCAAAAATTTGGATAGTGTGATTCCATTTTAATGTGGTTAATATTATTTGAGTGAGAAAGATTAAGTTAATTACATAAAGAATATGTTATCTAGGTAATCATGTATTTTTGAAATTTTTTTCTTATTACTGAGGTTTGAAAATTTTGGGTAAAAATATTAATTTAATTTTAGGGATATCTTATGATAAAATTCTTCTTTATTTTCAGAGTTTACTTTTCAAGAATCCATTATTTTGAAGAATTATTATTTTAATTCATATTTTATTCGTCATGTCCATGTACCTTTTTACCATAAATGTTTATGTTTTTAATCATAGAAGAATAATATGTATTATTTTCGGAGAATGTAATACTTCTTATTTTTTCCATTTAAAATGAAAATATATATTTATTTTATCAATTTTGGTTTCCTTAAAACCAATTACCAATCCTAAATTTGTTTATTTCACTACTGCGTAATCATTTGATCTTAAACATAAAAATTTATTCTCTTTACCTTTCATTCCTTTAAAGGTACCATTGTTGGGGATTATTTTGATATTATGGTTTTATATATTCACTCTCACCCTTATAAATCTATTTTCAAAATGTTTTAATGTATATCTACACTTAATAATCCTATTCTCATCTAAAACTATAAAGTGATACTACGGTTTTATACATCATCCTTTACCCCTTGAAATTTATTCTAAGAATGTTTTAATTAATATAAACACTTTATAAACCTATTCTCATATAAAGATATGAAATAATGTATATTGGGGATTATATTAAAGGATTTTAAATTAGAAGTTCATAATTTATTTAAAGGGGGTTAATTTGACCACCCTTTTATTTGTAATAACAATTATTATTTTTTGTTTTATTAACATTCAACTTATGAATTTATATCTTTTTAATAATTAATTAATTTAATAACGATTAAAATTATCAAAAATATAATATATTATATAATAGATACAAATGATATATTTAAAATCATTATTTTTTAACTTTAAAATATTAAATATTTTTATAAAATGGGTAGTTTTTTTTCTAAACATGATTTTTTTGTTTTGATCCATATAAAAATTGATTAATAATTATATTTTCCATAAAGAAAATATTTATATCAATTATATAAATTAATATTGATATTTTTTTCAATATTATTGTCTACAAAATAATTTTTTCAAGTTATAAAAAAATAATATAGAAATTCATTTGAAAAAGAAATATTATTTATTCTAAATAAATTGTTTTCGAATGTATTATATGATTTTATTTAAAAGGTAAATTTATTTAATTTAGTGTAATAAATTAAATTAAACATTTCAGATATATATATAAATTAATTAACATTTTCAAAATGATTAATAACTGGTAATCAATAATAATAAAATCATTTAGCGTTAAAAATAGATATTTTTCAAAGAAATATTTTTAGGTGTTGTGTATTTTTATCTTAATAAATTAAATTGATATATTTTAGTGGTTATTCAAATTTTAAATTTTAATGGATAAAAATAATCTTCATTTATTTTTTAATTTATATTAAATAAGATTAAAAACATTAAATGTTTAAAAATTTACTTTTCTATAAACTTTTTTCCATTATATTTATTATTTCATTTAAAAGTTGAATTTTGAATTTTTAAAATTTTAATTATTAAAAATTAAATAAATATTTATTATAAAACAATTAATATTTTTTTGTGATTTTCTTTAAAAATATGATTTTTCAATGAATATTAAAAATTTACTCTTTACAAATACAGGTCCTTTTATGACACTATTAGGATATAAATATAAATCAAAATTTTTTAAATAATTTTGAATGGGAATATTTTTATGGATTAAAACAATGAATTTGAAAATAATATGTTCAGTTTAAAAAGATATGATTTAAAATTTTAAACATAAGTTTTATTTAATTCTAAAAAATAATTAGTTTTGGTCATTTTCCTTGAATTAAGTATTCAAAAGATTCAAATAATTTTGGATTGGTTTGAAATTACAATTTCCTTATTTTTTTTATTATACACAATTATATATAATTTGAATCAATACTATTCATAAGGTTTTTCCTAAATGAGTGTAATTTTATTTTATGTTAAAAAATTCATTTTTATGAAAATTGTGTTTATTGCATTATATGTACTTATATTGTAGTAAATTTTCATCACATTGTGAATATAAATATAATAAAATGGACTTAATATTTTTGATAATATTTTTTCAAGTAAGGTAATAAATTAATTATTATTTTTATACAAAAAAATAAGCTACCAAGGTAAAAGTTATTCACCATCGTAATGACTAAAATGTTGTAAAATATTAAATTAAGGGAAAAATCATAAAAAAAATTATTATATTTAAATGGATATATGAGGTAATTATATAACATAACTTATCTTATAAAAATTAAATGTCAATTTTTGATTCACTTTACTTGGGTATGACATTCCCACTATTTCAAGAAATTAGTATATACAAAAATGTTACCCCTCTCACATATTAAAACACCCCTTCACCACCCCTTCCATGACATGCCTAAAATTATAATTCATCCAAATTATAAAAAATATTTAATTCCTAAAACAACCCTATCCCATATTGGGTAGCTTCTAGTATCATGGGAATTCCTAAATTTCATCAAAATAATGCAGGCTTCTAAGAGAAGATACACTTTCTTCTTTGTAAGTAATGAATTATTATATTTCAATTTCATTTATCTAATTCTTCTACCATCTTATCAATTATGGTTTATAAAATTATAAAAATCTAAATAATATCATTTAACTTTTAAAATAATGATATATTTTTAAAATAACTATATAATATTACTCATCCGTTGATTATAACATGTTCTTATTAGGGTATGTTTAACAGCCAACATGGATGATGGTATAAAATTTTATCATGTATGGTTATGAAAATATAATTACTCGAAATATAAGATATTAAAAATTAAAAAATGTTTCATTGGTTATGGATCTGAAATATTATTATTTAACTTTTTATTAATAAAACACCTTTTATTTGGTGGAAATTACCCAAAAACCTAATTATGAGATTCATCTTTACAAATCATATATGAAGATCCAATGGAATGAACATGAAATTAAATAAATATTTACGGAAATTATAATATATTACTAAGAATATTATTGGGATGTTTAACCCATGAACATGTAATGACAATGAAAAACTATTATAGTAAAATAGTCAAGGATGTATACAAGGTACTAACAACCGATAATCTATACAAACTAAAAATAAGTAATATGTATAGGAATAAATTAATATAAATGATAATAAAAATGAATAAGGTTATGAAATATTTGTCTAATGATACTATTATTATTTTAAAGGATGCTACAATATTTTTTGACATGTGGGAATCCTAGATAATAGTTTTTTGTCTCAATTTCAATTCCTTTAAACATATTTCAAATTACACACCTATTCTTTTTTGGCATGATATAATTTCTTTTAATTTAATTTTTAATCATAAATAAAATTTTATTCATATTATTTAATATTCTACTTCATGGTATATTTCCATGTTTTTTTGACTCACAAATGACCAAACTTGTAAGGGGATTATTTAATTAATTTCAATTCATTTATATATTTCATTACTTCAATGACTATGTTATTATTTGATTATGTGAAATATAGAAAATAATTTGTTACACTATATTTTAAATTTTTTATGTGTATATACATTTATTTAATATGATCTCTTCCTTATTTTATTCTAATTTCATATTTTAAAATCTTGGTAATGGTTTCCTTTCCAAGTCATCATTCTTTTCAAATATTGATCCTCTATTTGATATTATGTATTATATATATAGAATTAAACTTTATAGAAGTTTAACATAATAAATTAATTTATTTTATGATGAATTAATTTTTTACATAACTTCCTTAGGGATTTATATTTCATGACACTATTTATTCACAATGGTTTTTTTAATCTAACCTTGAATTTGTTATTGTTAATAATTAATTTCTCTTCTTGAGAAAATGAACGTTATTTCTTTCCAAAAACAAATTTGTTATTTTACACTCTATTTATTCTTGGGTTTTACATTATTCTCCTCTTTTAAGTTCAAAATTTCTCAATTTCAACATTCATTAATATTTTTACACCACATTAATGTTATGATCTATTAATACCATCCACATGCTTCCCACGGATGACTTATAATCGTATTATTTTTGAAATAATTGTGAATCCCATTTATTATAAAATTATTATTATGAAATGATGAAATTTTTAATGTGTCTTTGTGACCCACAAATGTGTAGTTTTTAATGATGTGATGGTTGGTCCCTAAATTACATAGCCGGAAAATTAATTGTATAGAGAATTATATCACATGAGGTTACATGTATGGGACTAGGGATAAAACCCAATCTATTATGAGACTCTTTCCTCTAGGTTTTGTCGGTCTTGGTGGGGAGCCTTGATATACAAAATGATTTTCTATGCTTATGTATATGCCACATTCTTATGCATTTGTTTTATTTTCATGGTTATTTAATGTTATTTCATGTTTCCTTTCTCTTAGGCCTCATGATCAAATTATTATTTCATGATAAATGATTTATGATCCATATTTTATTGGTTATGAATTTATTATGTTATATTCATACACCCATTATTACATTTTTATATCGATATCATCATATTATTCTCATATATGTGCATTGACTTATATCACTTTGTTTTACCCTTAAAAATCATATTTGGTCACCCTTTCTTAGATTTCAATTCCCCAGGTAAAGAAGAAGAGTATTATATATGGTTTTTATATAAGGGAATCATGTAAAGAGATTTTTTAAGAGATTTTTTTTTTGCATATCATTAAAAATATTTTGTTTGGTTATAAATTAATTTCTATTTCATATGTGTTTTTTATATAAGGGTTTTTCGTAATCCACTTTAACTCTAAAATTTTAAGTTAAAGGGTATGATCTTAATTCAGTTTTTTATATAAATCACTTAATTAAGGTATGGTTAACTTTGATTCATTAATGTTTCCCCGCCATATCTATTTTCCTTAATATGATGGTGTAATATAACAAAAGTGAAATAAAAGACTAATTAGGTATCACATCCTGATATCTTATCTGGAGAGACTCAAATAAGAGGTTCAATTAAAGGAATTTCCATAATAACAAAACATAAATCATCTATATATCCAATTAAATACATTTTATAGAGTATATTGATATAAAAATATATATATCAAGTAGACAAAATAGATTAGGAAACCTAATTAGGATTCCATTAATTTATAAAGGTTGAAAATGGGTAACGGGTAAACAACATCGAGAGATTGAGAAAATAGAGAAGAATAAAGTAAATAAATAAAAAATAAAAATACATTAAACATCCTAAATTGTATTCTTTAAATTAGAATCTAGGTCTATGATATAAACCTAAATTCATAAAGTTGATGGGTAAACATGTTTTCTAAATAAAAGACTTATAATTACTAAGTATATCAAATTTTAAATTCACAAAAGGTAGATTAACATTGATTAAACAACAATAGAAAAATTGGATACCACCACTCATCCTAAAAGCATAATCATTGGTTAGGTTTAAACACAATTATTTTTTAACTAGAAATTGCACACAAGATCTTTGAGAGATTTAAATTTGGGGAGATCCCAAAGATATGGACTTCTCATGATCCCTTGGTAAATCATTAGGAGTTATACCCAGTATAACCAAAGGAAAATAGGAGGCTCAATCAATAAAACATAAAACTAAACACCTATAAAATTTATTTAAATCCATAATTGAAATAAAAACATATAAGAATATTAAAAACATCATTTAGAAAATAACAACCCTAAAAAATCCAAGAATGTTTTTAAACCATTTTAAAATAATGTAATTTGGATTTGAATTTTAAAATTACACTTTGAAAATAATTTTAAAACTGCACTTCAAAAATAAATTAATAGTACACTAAAAAACATAATCCTTACCAATTTTCTATCAAAAAAATATATATTTTATTTATTCAAAACAACTCTTATAAATCAATATGAAATTTCATAAATCATCTATCGAAATTCACCATGGAGTTCTAAAATATTTTTAATGGGGTTATAGTCCATGTATAGTTTCGAAAAACGTTTTGGTATACCTTGTTCCAAATATTCAACTTCCACTAAAGGCCAAAATGACCATTCACATGATATTCACATGGTTATCCTTATCATGCGAGATGACTATGGATATGTGTTCCTCCTTCTATTTGACTTTTTTAAAAGCCTTATGTTAACTCATAAAACACACATAAGTGTGAATAAATCATCAATTCAATTCAAAATAAATTTAAAAAAACAAAAAAAATCTCAAATCAAGACTCAAATCCTGAATTCCCAAGGTAAATCTGTTTTTGTCATGAAATGTGGTGATTGAGCACCTACTTAGACCAACCTCCGTAGTTCCAAGAGTGGCACTTAGATAGAATTTTTTCCTAAACCAATCCGGGTCAACGCTCAACTAGGAACACAATATGGCCCATTTATAGGCATGAAGTGAACTAAACTCAACTTTTATAAATTAATTTTCATTTATGAATAAATTAAATGACCTACTATGTAATGTGGTTATGGAAAATCCATGAACTAGTTTGGTTATTTTAGACATTATAAGTTATGTCGTATTATATTTAACTGAATATTATGAATTTTAAAATTAAAAATATTTTTATTTTATAAAGACCATATGAATAGTATATACCATGAGTTATGATAAAGTCCAATTGATACATTTAAAATAAGAGATGACCTCGACCAGTAGGATCATACCTTATTAATCAAATTTATCAGAGCTTTTGAGGGGGATAACATCACTTGGATTTTCCCTTGACCATGACGAAGATTATATTCAATAACTAAAACATGGTAAAAAATATTTAGGGGGGGGGATTTTCAATATCATTGAGATAACAACCCAATGCATGTACACTAATCCCCCCAACAACAACTTCATAATCACACAACTTACCCTTAATGTATTCTCTAGTGCAGTAATGGGATATGTATCTAGACCCTAGAAGTTTGAATATTTATCATTTTTTAAAATAATTATTATATTTATCCCCTTTTTATTAATTTATAATGATTAAAATATAAGTTTAATAAAAATTATATTTTAATGTGATAAAACACTAATTGTATTTTTGAGAAATATATAGTTCAATAAAACACTTCTTTTTGATGAATTGCATAAATTTTTAAAGGGATCATGTTTTAATAAAATATTATTATTATAAAATATTTATTAAATATATATTATAATATAATTTTATGAAGTCAAAAATTATTTTAATAATGGTAAAAAAAATGATATTATAAAAAACCAGTATTTTTAATAAAAGTGTATTTTTATTTAAAGTAGTAAATTATCATAAATATATAAATTTTTTGATAAAAAATGTTATTTTTTAAATCATAACACAGTAATTATAAAATAATTATTTTCTTCAAAACTTTTAGTGATAATAGACTTTTTGGGCCAAAATTCAACACTGTATAAATATACTATGTTTATTATGACATCATAATGACCCAAAAGTGATGTTAAATATTAAATAAATGTTAAAAAGAAAAAATATATATTTCAATATTAATATAATTCGTTTTTAGGTTATATTATTATTTTTATAAACCCTTAATGAATCTTCCAAAAGATATATTGTATTTCTTAGTTATAAAACCAATTATTTGTAAACATGAATCAATTACACAAAACCAAGAGTATTATTTTAATTATATCAATTCATAAATATTTAAAATAATGAAAACAATGAACTTTTTAATAAACATTAGCGAAAACCATAGGAATATTTTTTATTTGATTACTTTTTTATATAAAATCCAAAATATATGTTTGGAAATTAATAAAGAATTCCCCTATATATTTATATATAAAATCACCCAAGCTCCCACTCCTCTTAAATAAAAACTCATTAATAATTAAATTAATCTACTATTCCATCTCTATATTTCCCCCACGGTTCCTAAATCTCTTAATAATAATCTCTTAATATTTTAAGAATCACACTCTCAAGTTAGGAGATCACGTGCTTCTCCTATTTATTTAAAAAAATCCTCAAATTATATATTTCCTTATAATTATTCATCTTGAAATATGATTCATATCTTTATATTACTTATTTTAAGATATAAAAGTTATTATATAATTATTTAATTATCATTAATCTATTATATAGACATCTAAGTACCGATGTTATGCTGCTAAAATCTCCCTACGATTTTTTATTCCAAACAATTGTGTAGTGAATACCCATCCCAAATTGGAATGAATGGTATTCAACTATATGTACCTATAAATAATTTATTGATACTTCCATGTATGTAACACATGATATTTAGTCTTGGGATTAAATTTTATGAAATATTTCTCTATATTGAATGATATATGTGGCACATATGAGAATGTAAAAATTATGATCGGTTCCCCAAGATAGACATCTAATGCATTGGGTAATTTTTCAGTCTCACAATATTTCACCTATGGGATTATGGAGTAATCATAATGAATTACGAGACTATATCAACCCAATGATTATGTTTATGACATGGTTTTTTCACCATGTTTCCTTTATTATATCTTGTTATATCTCACCTCATTGTTGAGGATTATAATTATCACCCCTCTTATGTTACATTGAAATATCTATTGGATAACATGTACTCATATACCTTATATTTTGATTTTTTTATTCCTTTATTGGGATTTATATCTCACCCATTTATAATTAACATCCCCATGTTATTCCGTACAATTTTAGAAGAAATATGGAATATTTGGAGCTTGTTAAGAATATTTTCATTAATTTTATTTTATCCATGTTTCAAGTTGATATTCCATGTACCTAATTACCTAAATACACTACTATTCATGTTATATTGTGATTTTTTATGTGTATATTTAAGTAATGAACCATTACATAAGGTTTATTAAAAATTTGGGTTGTCATAGTTGTGATCAAAGGAATGTCTAGTTATTTTTGGGATTATGATAAACAAAATCTAGTATAAGAATTTTGGATGAGGCTAATCATAGTAAAACATCCTCAATTTTTTTAATTTATATATTTTGTGGTTTGAGATAAAATATATAATTTTATGGATACTTCTTGTGGATGTGTATCTAGGATAGATATATATATGGGTAATGACACCAAAAATAGCGCCCTGAGCTAGACTTGATTATCACTTGATGAATGATAAGGATCCTTAATACATGTCTAGTTTGAAACTCTTGTTGGATATTCATTGGTAAATTATAATTATCATTTACAACCATTATTTAGGAAATAAAAATACCCCTAATAATTTATGTTAGTAAATAGATTATGTATAAAATAGATTGGAAACCTATACAATCATAGGTTAAATAATATATATCATTAATGTCTTGTCCCTTTAATATTCATGTTTCCTTATTTAGGTGTTTAATATTTTTAAAATTATCATCCTTATATATTTTTTGGATGATGTAAATGATTAGAACCAAAATAAAATATTTGAAGGGAGGATTATCATCCATGGTTTTGTGCATTCTTTCATATCATGTTAATTTAGTAGAAATATATAAACATCACATCAATATATGGATGTAGAGTTATTAGTGAAGATAAGGAATGAGTTAATTGTTGAATCCTAAGAATATATCTCATTTTATATCTATATTTTCAGGATTAATTTCCTCTAAATTCTTTTGATACATCCTTCAAAAGTATTCGATATGATTCTCAACATGGATTATATTTCCTCATATAGATTAAACATAAATTACTGAGAGAAGGGAATCAACCTTTGTGATGTGAATAATCCTCAGATTATATAAAATTTCAAGGATGAGGATGAATCTCCTTTGGAATAATCATCTCAAAAATGGATATTATTATTTTGATAAAGTATATGTTTCTCAATTGATTTAGACTAAAGAAAAGATCATCTTTGATCACATGTCTATTGCAAGAAAATTCACAGATGTGTTTCTTGAATAATTTCATGGTCTTCCTCCGTTCTAAGAGGTTTATTTCTCAATAAATACCATAACTAGTGCTTTTCCAATATCCAACACTCCATATATAATATCCATTGTTGAACTAAAATAGGTGAAGAAGAAACTGCAGAAGAATCTGGATAAAGGGTTTATACGCTTAAGTGCTTCGACATAGTGTTCACTAGTCCTATTTTTCAAAAAGAAAGATGGATCAATAAACCAATGAATTGATTATCATGATATCATTAAGATCATGATAAATAACATATTTAATTTTCAATGGTTTTATGGCTTGTTCGATCAAATAGATGGAGCACAATGCTTCACTAAGGTGGATCTTCGGCCATGATATTATTAGGTAAATATGAGGGAGGAGGATATCCATAAGGCTACATTTTTTACAATGTATAGGAAATACGAGTTCATTGTGAATGTATTTGAACTCACTAGTGCTCTCATATTATTCTTGTACTGGATGAATATAGTTTTTAGATATTTCCTTAAAAAATATGGTATAGTATTTATATATGATAATCTAATCTACTCTAAAATAAAGGATAAACATTGGGAGAATTATAATATGGTTTTGAAGACCTTGAGATTTTTTTTTCGATGTATATTAATTGTGAATTCTTATGGGATAAAGTGACATTCATAGGGTGTTTTTTACCCAACAAAAGTATTTCTGTAGACACTTCAAAAACAGAGGTTATAGAACGATGGCCTAGAATAATGTTTGTTATGGATATTTATAGTTTCCTTGGACTACCTGGGTACTATCATTGATTTGTGAGAAACTTATCAAATATTTTATGCCCACTAACTAAGCTAACATAGAAGTGGGTAATAATTTTTTTGGAATGAATAATGTGAGGAATGTTTTAAACATAAAAAAAGATACTTATCACTGCACCTGTGTTCACAGTACCCACAAATGGGGATGGATTTATGATTTACAATGATGAATCCAAAAGGTTATTGGGTTTCATAATAAATAAATGTTAAAAATTGATAGGATATACATTAATACAATTATAAATCCATGATTAAAACTATCCAAATCATGATCTAGAATTGGATATAGTGATATTTATATTAATTATTTGGAAACATTATCTCTAGGTGGAGAAGTGTTCAGAATACACATACCATAAAAACCTAAAGTATATATTCACAAAATATTTATTAATATGAATCAATATAGGTGGTTATATCATATCAAGGTTTATGAGTGTTTGGTCCATTGCAATTTTGGGAAAGTAGGCGATGCGAAAGATGATTGGATTAAAAAGGATCCTACAACCCCTTCCATTATAAGGATTACAAGGGATACAAAAATATTTCACATCAAAATCATAAAAGTATCTTCATCCAACCATTCCGAAATATCTTGTAAACTATATATTCTTGAGAGGACTAAGGAGTCCTAAAACATGATGTGGTGCCATTGAAAAATATATTGAAAATTATGGAGTTAAATTTTTTTAAATATGTATTTATATGTTTTAGAGCCTAGATATGTGTCTTATAAAAACTAGGAATGAATAGGAAACATCTAGATGATTCATATAACACATTCTTCTCTATTTATCTTAGAAGTACTAATAAATATATATATAGAAAAAATTATAGTGGGATAACATGAATAAAAATATTAAAGAGTTCATTTCTTGATATTTGGTATGCGAAAAAGTTAAATAAGAATAATAAAAGTACAAGGGTTTGATGCATCCATTTCCAATACCAACCTGTTAATGGGAATACATAACCATAGATTTCACTGTAGTAATCTTTATGACTATTAAATGAAATAATGCTATATAGATGGTAGTCGATCTACATATAAGGTCGAAACATTTTAATTTATAAATATTTACATCTAGAACAATTTTCATTGATATATATAGGAGAAGTAGTAATACATTTTGCAGTTCCACTCTCTATATTATCTAATCAAGATCCGAGGTTTACCTTTAGGTTTTATGGATTCCTTCATAAATAATTGGATATAGATATGAGTTTCAGCACTTATTTTTACCCTTATATGAATAAATATTATGAAAGGACCATTAATACTCTATAGGATATCCTGATATCATTTTTCCGTGGATTTACAAAGATGTTGGGATCAATACCTTTCCCTACTGCGGTTCCCATATAACGAAAAATTCCATTTTTTCATTCAAATGGAACCTTATTAGAATATTTACATGAATAGGTTTGGGAATTAAAATTGTTGGGATGGAGACAATGAGTGGAAGCTAATGAGACCTAATATTTTTTAAGAGATGATAAATAAGGTTAAAAAAAGTCAACATCATATGAAATCCATGAAAAATCGACAGAAATGATATGCATATAATCATTGAAAAGACTTATAGATTAAGGTTAGTGGAAACATGTTACTTTATATATCTCCATGGAATAAATTAATGAGGTTTGGTAAGAAGGTAAATCATAGTCATTGATATATAGGACCCTTTGAGATCCTTAATTGCATTGGGTCGATGGCATATTGATAATAACATCCACCAAACCTATATCAATGATATGATTTTTTCTATGTGTCACTCTTAAAAAAAGTACATACCAAACTCCTCATAGGTATTGTATACATAGGTGTTACTATTTTACAATGATCATTCATATGCGAAGTATTTTGTTAAATATTAGATCATATAGACAAAGTTCTATGGAAAAAGAAATCTCTCATGTTCAATGTTCTATGGTAGAACCTCAAGCTTGAGGAAGCAACTTGGGAATATGAAGAGGAAATGAAACAAAAGTACCCTCATAAATTTTAGTATATAAAATAGAAATTTTGTGTGAAAAATTTATGAAGGGGGAAAGAATATAATAACCCAAAAATTTATAAACAAGATTCCTTTCATGATTAAATTAAATTACCAATTATGTAATGCGGTTATAGAAAAAAATACACTATTTTTGTAAATGATCCTCTCATTCCCCTCCTTATTTAGGAAACTACATTAAATTATTCCTTTTGTTTACAAATTATTTATTTTGGAATATTATTATATGTATCCATATTACTAACCTTATGAATTTTCAGTGATGATAAAACCCTTTCACACTTGTTAATACTATCTATGAATAATTATATTCTTCCGTTATGCTATCTACATTTCTCTTTGATTTTTCATCCAAAATAATTTTTTAGTAAATAACCACCGCCATTTACACTCATGTGTATTAACCTAGATATATATTAACATTATTTATTATAGAGTTATAAGTATTTAACCAAAAATCATTAATTAGGGGACTATATTTTATGAAAAAAATCCTTAAGATGAATGATTTATGTGATACAAAATATCATGTACATATTATTATGGGTGTGCCTAGATAGTGATCCAATTAATTGGGAAATGTTTTAGTTTCATGAGATGTAATATATTGGATTATGGAGTAAATATAATCTATTATGATACTATATCATCCTTGTAACATTATATTGGTAGTGATCCTTTAATTATATTTATGACATGATTTTTATTGTTCCCACATTCTCATGTTTCCTTTATGCTATCATGTTATATCATGAATCATTTTTCATGACTATTATTCCCATACCACTTCTGTTACCTTGATAATAATCATGGAAAAATTTTACCACTTTTCTATTTTTTATGATTTGGTTATTCCCTTACCATGATATATATCTCAAACCATTTCTTTTTTATGTCTCGAAGTTATCTTTTTGAGTTTTAAAAGAATGATGGAATTTTAGGAGCATAATAAATAATTTTTAAATAGTGTTTGTATCCTTATATCATATTGATGTTCAATATACCTAATTTTCTAAAGACTCTAGGATTAATGATATTTAAATGTTATATTATTTGCAACTTTATGTAATAATTCTTTAATTATAATGTATTAAATATCCGGGTTGTCATATGAAGGGAGTTAAAGAACACAACTGGCTGGAAACTAGAGATAGGGCATAAAAATATTTAATGGAAATGATTTATCAAATACTAATGATAATCATTAAGTGGAAAAATTATATCAGTAATCTTAAATGGTTCATCCATATGTTGGAATTCTTTGAATAAATAAAATAGATAGTTATAAATGAAATTTAAAAAAATAAATAATTGAATAATGAACAACCGAAATGATATAAAAATTAAAAAAACTATAGGAATGACCGACTTGGTTGAGAAATCATTTGATTAATTATAAATTTATAAATAATAAACTACGATCTTCATGTTGCTCTATGGTCACTCTATATCTATCAACTCATACACGATCCAAGAGTGATCTATTAGGATTCCAAATGAATGTACTCCCTCAATTGGGATTCGATTCTTCAAAAGGTCACTCAGTATAGATATACTGAGTGTTGTGAATATAGTGTAATTATAATAGCCTAATAATATTAGATAAAGGATTCTATTCATTAACTATAAACAAACATACTTTAAATTATTGTTTAGAATACAATAGATTAAAATATTGTTTTTATCATTTTAAAGAATCAAACTCAATATTCTATTTTTTAAAAAGCTTTTTAAACCCAAAATAAGATTTAGAAACCCATAATAATTTTACTATAAAATCAAATTTATAACTATATTTTTAAATACAGTTTAAAAACAAATTTTAAAACTATTTAAGAAATAAATTGTGACTAACTATAAAACTATCAAATAAACATGTAATCAAGAGAAAGAATTTATAGAGATGAAATAGAAAGCAAATTTACATTTCAATAACAGAATAAAATAAAAGAAGCAATAATATATAGAATAATAATAAAATTACATTGAAACATAACGTAAATTTGAAACATATAACATTAAAAATATATGTAGAAAAAACTAAAAATATAATACAATAAATGCAATCTCAGTAATGTATGCAAGTAATAATAAGAAATAGTTAGATTATCTAGGGAATATATAGAAACATATTCAAATGTAATCTATATAAATAACACTTGTTGTGATCTAATATACCTAAAACATGGTCCTTCCCAATTAGGTTTGACTGAAGGGAAAATCCCCTAGTAGGAATAACAACTAACTAGGGGACACCATCCATAATGTAATCATAATCTAGGGTAACATGTAAAACCAAATATTCCAATTTGTACTCTAGTTTTCTAATGATTTATAGAAGTGAAAAGAGCTATCATAAAAACTAGTTAATGAGGTATAATAGATAAAAATATTACACAACCTCACCTCCAAACACCCTTTATAGAAGATTCCCCATTTTAAGAATAACATATCAAATATATATATATATATATATATATATATATTCAACAAGTCCCCTACCCAATCCAAATCCATTACTTAACCTTCACGCATGAAAACGTACACACATCATGGGTATTTTTACACTACAAACCCATCTTTATAAAGTGACAAACAATTCTAAAATTTTGAACTAGCAATTCAATTTTAAAATAACTTTTAAAAATATATTCAAAAGAAATATTAATTACAAAAATATTTTTGAGGTACCAAAGTAGCCTTTAAGTTATAATTTAGTGAATATTCTTGAAATCTCATTTGAAATTTTTTTATCAATTAGGAATTTATTAAACCCTCTTAAAATCATGATATATGATTTTTTAGTTTATAAGAAACCATTAAAATATAAATCACATAGATAAAATATATGTGCTTGATCTATAGAAAATCATAAAATTATATAACATAAGTATAACATTAGAAATTTTTTAATGAATTAATTTATGTACTTAAATACCCAAGTGAAAATAAATCAATACCATAAAATCATAACACAATCCATATGAAATATTTTAAGTAAAAAATATCTTTTTTACTATTAAAAATCTTTAGAACAAACATTTTATGTATTTAGTCATACAGAAATCACACATAATTCTCAATTTCAAATCAATACTGACCAAATTTTTTGAAATCCACATGGAAAATGGAATATGAAGTTCACAATATTTACATAAACAACTTATAAGATTTAAAAATAATAATAAATTGTTTAAAGTGAATTTTAAAAACATAAGCGTACATGGGTTTCCTATAAAAGTAAAATTCAGGAAAACAGACACCTAAAAACAAGTATAGATGATTTGAAACATAGAACAATGATGGATAAAATCCTAAATATTAATCCAGACAACCTAACATTAAGAAACGAAAGGTTGTTTAGAAAAAACATAGCCTAGGTTTTTTCCAAAAAATCTCTACAACCAAGAAGTGGAGAATAAAAAATAGAAGAAGAACTCGAAAAAGAGGAATAGGGGATATCGTTGAAGAATTAAATTTTAATTAAAGAAAACATCCATTAACTGATGGGAGTATAGAAGGGATCTAAGCCTATCAATCCTCTTTGAGTGGTGTTGCATAATAATGGTGAATGGAGAGTCTAGTGGGTTTAAATCGGGGAGGGGTAGTTTATAAAATACTAAAACATTAAATTATAGGAGTACCGTATGCTTTTGATTCCTTTATAATTAAACTATTTACTAACCATACACTTTTCAATAGAAACACATTACCACACCACATTATTTGGCCAGATGATTGATAAATCCTTCACCCACCGTGTGAGAATATCTAAAAAGTATTGTAGTTATTATATGGGTATACCACACAATTTTCACTAACCATGTTCTAACTATGTATCTAGAAATACAACCCTATTTCCATAAAAATTGTCTTTCTTCATACAAATATTATAGTAGTGATATTGATGTCTTCCAAGATATTTGGAGTCTTAGCTCCCCATGTAAGAGGTTTTATAAATATTATGCTTTTGGCCTTTATTTATTTCACCCACCTTAATAGTGGGGATTAGATTTCAATTCTGTTTTTTATAGATTTTATTTATTTTATGAAAAAGTGGTTTTTTTAAATAATGGTATTCAAATATATAAATTAAATTGAATGGAAAATTAAATTTATGGTGTGAAAAATCTTATATAAATCATGGGTTAGATCATAATATAAACTTATAATAGATAATTTTGGGCATGATACATAAAAAATAGAGGTATGAACATGAAACATAAGTAATCAACATGAATCATATGGTATCATTAAGGTATTATAAAAAAAATAAAACATAATATATTTTCATAGAATATAAGGAATAATCATGTGATATTTGTAAAAAAAATAATGAGTAAATCAAGTTAAATATAACATAATAAACATGTTTTTATAAGACCTATGATTAAGTATTTGGGGTTTGGATTATTGTTAAGAACCCCGTAATTCGGCATGAAAAATGGGGGTTCAAAACCCATTGGGCGCAGGTACTGTAGCAGTGGTAGTACTGTGCGGGTAATTCAGCAGGCGTGTTACTATTCACAGAATGGGAATTGGGTAAAACATTTGGTCCAATAGGCTACGTAAAGGGCTACAAGGCCACGGGAATTCAGGCTATGTAATGGGTCTCCCTATGCCCAGTTAAAAGGGGTATTTTATTTGTTGTGATAATAAAATGAGGCTTCAGCCCCAACCTTTAAAATAAATAAGACCTATGGTTAAAATTATAACTTCCAATGTCATATTATCATGATATATCATTGGTAAAAATATGAATTTAGGCTAAAACCATGATGTTTTTGAATTTACTATGCCATGGTATATTCTTGACTAAATAGTGTCTTGGTGAAGGTCATTGTGTCGTGGTTCTAAGCATGATTTCATATTGATCATCTGATAATGTATGCTAGCTATTGTTTTTACCCACTAAAGATTATCATGATCGATTATAAACATCTTTTTATGATGTTTATATTAGCTTACATGACTTTTTAAGTGTGAATTTTTTTTTTTAATTTTGATGAATGATATGAATTATTTATAATTCAGGTTTTATAATTTAATGGTTTCAAAATTGGAATGATGAAATGAGGAAAGTTAATAAAACATTCGATGATATGAATTATTTAAGGGAAAAAAATAAAAACTATAAATTGAGGCTATGATGATTGGTTGATATATAATATCTTTTTTTTGGAAAATAACTTAATATAAAACTGCTATTTATCTCTTTTCATTAACAATGTTCATTATAGATGACTAGAATGGGAGGGACCTTCTCAACCAAATAAAGATTTAAACCCCTATGATTAACCTTTAAGGGGGGATACTTATGCCTATGATAAATCATTATCAAGATCATATAGAAGATATTATATAGATCTACTTTACATATAAGTGACATGATTTAATTAATTAGGCTTTATTTAATTTAAACATGTGGTTGGAACTTGTGGAAAATAGGTTTTAGTAGATTGTTATAACTATTTTTGATTAAGGGTTGTCCACCATAAAAAAAATTTAATTAGAGAAAAGGTTAAAGAGATATCTCTAATAGGAACTCCCATGCATAAAAATGTGATGAAGTGTATCCCTTCACCTAACAGTTTCATTATTGATGCCAATAGGTGTATAACCCAAATATT
This sequence comes from Viscum album, assembly GCA_963277665.1. Lineage (NCBI taxonomy): Eukaryota > Viridiplantae > Streptophyta > Magnoliopsida > Santalales > Viscaceae > Viscum > Viscum album. The sequence continues at coordinate 684,172,971 of OY728119.1, read as the reverse complement.
TGGGGAAATAGAGTAGTTTGATAGGTTTATATCGATATTAGGATATGAATATTCATATGATGGATGTGATATAACTCTTATAGTGGAATTAGATCCACTTCTATTATGTTTGGATGAAATATTTAAATAGACGATGAATTTATCAATTTTTTTCTAGAACCACATTGTATTTTATGAAATATAATAAATTTTCATATATATTATGAAAACCATGATGTGATGATATGAAATATAGGAATTCCTTATGATAATTATAAAACTATATCATATATGAAGAATATGGTATGTGTAAATAGTTTTCATATAAATGAGAATCATACAAATATTATTTTTATGATGTTTTTTATAAAAATAAATGTAAATTTTGAAGGAATGAAATTTTTATAAGATCACCGTGACATAGTTATGAAAAAACACATTGTTTTTAAAGATAGGTATTTTTAATGGTCTACATGAAAGTAATTCTCCCAATAAATGATATCATATTTAATTTTGTAACAGTTGGTATATAGAACGAACCATCAAATGGATTATATTAAATGAAATAATAAATCTATGTTTTTATAATGATTTGTTTTTGAAAATTTTAAAATGTCTTCACTAACACGGGACCTAAAAGACCACAATGAATCTAAAGGTGGCATTAAAACATATCAAAAAATATTTTGGTTGATGTGAACTAGGTTTAAAAAAGATTTACATCTTTGATTAACTAATAAAGTCTTTATAAATTATAAAATATGGATTAATATAAACGATCATGTGTTATTTTATGAAATATTTATAGATAATAATATGAAATATAAAAATAAAAATTTATTATTTTTTAATTTATTCAAACTATTCCAAAAAGTGTTTGGGTATATTTAATCAATATTTAACTAAAATAAAAATATATTATTTTTATATTTAGAAAAATATTTTCAAAATATATGAAATGGTCATATAGAAGATTAAATGTTTAAATTTTCATAAAAATCATATATTTGAAATATTATGGGGTTCATATTGAATACCATGTTAAATGTGATAGGAAACAATTCATGTTGAAGTAAATTTAATATATAAATGTTTATCTATTTATGAAATTTCCATAAAGCCTTCTTAATTTTAAATTATTTATAATTGTTTTTAAATAAAATTAACATAAATTATTTTCACATTTCTAAATTTTTTAATTTTAATTTTTTTTATTTTATTCACTATTTTTTTTCATTCCTAAATATAATATGTTAATATTATGAATACATGTATTCTTTAGTTTAATGTTCCAAATTGCTTCTTCAAAATGTTATAACATACATATAATGAGTTATATCATTGTAATGATATAATATTTTTTACATTAAATAATAAATTTGATTATTTTGGGGTTATTAACTTGTAAGTAAGGATTAATCATGATTTATTTATATTTAGTGTCAATATTTTATTGGAATTAATGTCTATCTTGAGTATTAATCTATATAATGAGATTTTAGATTATAATTCTCAATGTCCTAGGTGAGGATAAATAATTTGGGGTGATGATTACCTGTCACAACATACTTTTACTTTTGGTTAGTTTTGTCTATTATGATTCAAAATATTTACATGAATGGGTTTCATATACCTAATTTATGAGATGTGTTTACATATATGTCGATATAATAAGATTTTATTTTTTTGGTAAGTATCAAAAATCATGTGTCATATATGGTTTTAGAAATTAATATTTATTAACATATTTATTTAGTTATAGAAATAAGATATAAATTTTTTTGTTAAAATAATGAATACATAAATTGAATAAATGAAATAATATTGTGATATATTGTATAAACCTTTCAAATAACAAGTGTTCGAATTATTTCTTATAAAACCACATTCATGGCCTCAATAATCCAAATGGTTATGTTCTGAAAAATCAGGGTGATCATGAACTATCTTGTATAGTGAAAATAAAATATGGGTTACCCAAAAAGAACATGTTTCCATGTTTGGATCGAACTTTGAGTTTTAATTTTTGGGAACTCTAAATGTTAGGATACTAGATGAATGATGTTTTCATAATCAATATAAGGGATTTGGTAATGTATTATTGCAATTAATCATTTAGTATTTATATTAAACATGATTTATAAGACGGATTACCAAAATATCTCGGTGATGAAAAATAAGATAAAGTGGACTCAATGGTTTAGTTAAATATTGATCTCGACCCACTTATTGATATGGTGTAGTAAATGGGGTATTTATTTTCATTGGAACACATTTCATAAAATTCCATATACAATGATTGTAAAACATGATTCCCATATGAAAATTTTTTTTAGATAAAAGTGACATCATAAAAAATATTTATTTACGTTAAATTATATAAAAATAAAAATGGTATAAAAATAAACTTATTAATTTTTTATAGTAACTTGGTTATAGTTTTTAACTAAAATTGAAAATTATAGATGCTAAAGATGAAAAAATTAGAGAAATCAACTGCTAATGACTCTAGTGAAGATGGTATTGATTTGAATTGTAACAATATTTGAGACTATACAAATATATCAAAATTGATGCATATTGATATGGATCAGAAGTATCAAAATAAATATGAGACACATTCAAGATGACCGATAACCAAAAAATGTTTAATTGAGAACATTCTAAACATGAGAGTTATAGAGATTTAAATGAATTTTTTAGATGTAAGATGGCTAAATGAGCTTTAGTAATTTTATGAATAATCTATATGATTAGGTACATAAACTATTTAGTTAAACACCCAGATATTTTCTAATATACTTTTCTTTAAATAAAATGAAAGTGTTCGGTATCTTGGTTTACACTTAAGACCGGGTCTATTTGAACCGTGATATAGAAAACCATAATAAGATAAGTGTTAAATTATAATGATTGAATAGTAATAAAAAAATTATAAAAACAATATGTATAATGGTTTTAAATTGTTAAAATTTATTGATTAATGTATACTAAATATGTACTCAATTTTTAGTAAAATCAATTTATCCTTAAAATATTTGTGTTCTTCAAAAATGTTTTTATTTCATTTTACATATAAGGAAATTGTAAAGAATTTCTACCATTTTTAGAAATTTTATATGAGGAAGTTAATATCATTTTTAAATCATCATTTCGATATTATATTAGGGTGAATTCTTATGATTTTTATTGAATGTTTTTTTCGTTGAATTTTGAAAATACTGATTTTATTGAAAAATATCATTTTTTAAGTAAAAGTGTTATTAAAATTTGTATTTATTATTGAAGAGATATAAGTATTACTTAATAAAAGATATTCTAAATAATTACTGTTGATGCTCCTTTTTGTCACAGAGTCCAAATGAATATAAAGGGAAATGAATTAGCACAAATTGATTCAGCCTTTGAAGAAAACATAAAAAATCGACAAAGGGATGAACAAAGAGAACATTACCCATAGGTCCCGCAAGTTCACTCATAGTCGCTCAAGTCCACTTGCGCGATGCATAATGGTTGCGCAAGTTACTTGTGCGACCTAAGTGATAACCGCACGAGGTCTTCTCCTACCTATAAATAGACCCTGTGGGCCCCCTATAATGGAAGAAGAATTTTTCCAGAAACTCTGATTTGAGCTCCCGGTGCCCTAGTCTCTTATCAAAGCTTCCAAAACACTTCTAAGGTAATTTCTTACCCATAACGAAATATCTAAAGAGGGGGAGGAAGGCCTAAGTGTTGAAACTCATCAACACTTGCGCGCCTGAGTGGTCATCCCTTAAGGGAAAAGGCCACACTTGCGCGCTGCCTTACTCCTTCAATAGAACTTGCGTGCCCCACTTCTGGAAGAACCTCAAAAAGATTCTAAAGGATTTAACCAAGAGTCTCTCAAGTATTACTCTGCTGGTTTACCATCGCGCAAGAACCCCTGTGTCGTGCAGGTATACCTGCACGACCAGGACTTGTGCGCCCACGCAGTACCTGCGCGCCTACCAAGACTTGCGCGCCTCTGCCTCCATGGGTGCCCTTCTTGACCATTTTACCCCTCTTATTTCATTACACATCTCCTATTCAAGATTCAGTCTTCAAGACACTCTTCGAATCCATTTATGGAATGATTTCTTGGTTTGACATCCTTATCTGAAAGGAATTCTGTGGAATAACTCTCAAAATATAGTGATTTACACATCTTTATGTCACTAAAGGTTGAGATTTCATTCATTCAACCTCATACTTTGTGATGAGAGAACTCATTAACCTGGGCATCCTCCTTAGGAGTAATCCCCAGTCCCCTAATTTTTCAAGTCTCTTAACCTGGGCCTCCTTTTCAAGAGTAAGCCCCAGTCTTAATTTCTATTAACCAATCCTAATTAACCTTTGATATGGGATTCCTTTTCAGGAGTAAAACCCAATCATAATTCCTCTCCTAATTTGGGCCTCCTTTTCAGGAGTAAGCCCCATGTTAGAGTATTAAAAATCTCCATGAAGCACATATACCTTTATGGACCATGTTCCTAGATTTCTTCCCTAATGTAAATCCTAACCTTCATTTATCTGGGCAGTTACACATATATAAGCCCCACATTATTTCTTATGATTGCATCTTTCATGGAACAATTGTCAAATTTTTACCAATACCTCTTGTTTCTCACACTGAGCATGACTCACGTGAGCTTAGAGTGTAAAAGTAAATATGACATCCTTCTTTCAGCCATCAATCATAAACATCATACTCCCTTACTCGAACTATATGGGTTCTACTTTCATTTATAAACAAAGGATACGTAGGCAGCCCATCTTTTGGTTCGATCCCAACTCTGAAATAATTCATCTCTTTCTGAATGACAATAAACTTCAAGTGCCCAACTGAGTGGCTTTTAAAACCAGTATGGTCATCATAAGGACCAAGAGACTTTTACGTTTCAAAGGATACCATTGAATAAGAATCTCTAACAAATACAGATGATTCTTTATCAATGAAGAACCACTGATACAAATAAAAGATTCTCTAAATTTCCTATATATCGATCATTGATTGTCAGATCTAAAGGAAAACTCATTTTATACCTGGTAATGTAATAAGGATTCACAAACATAACTTAAATCTATAAAGAGAGTCCCAGAGTAGACAATAAATCTCCTCAAAAAGTTTTGATGAGTCCGACCACCCATCCTCTCGACCAATGCAAATTCTTAAGCTTCATCAGTCCATAATCTAATGATCACCTACCTTTGGAAAGTATGTCCGAATGGATGTGGAATCATTGGGTGTTTCCGGTTCTACGAACAAACCCGTCAGAAACCGATCAGAATGTTTGAACCTCCCATCAAAGGAGGTCATCCCCGAAGTCCGAGGGAAACAAAATGGTGAACCCGACGCGAATCCTTAACCAAGTTAAAATGATGGTTTACCTATTTGTTAGGACCCTATTTAAATCTCAATAAGAGGGTCAACAAAAACAATCATTGACATATGTGATCATCCAAAAGATGTAGTGGCAGAATTTATTTCATTACGTCTGTTATATCAAACAGGCACTCTTTTACAAGATCTTTTGCATTTCTAGAATGGCTGCTCTGAAGTTCACACCGGTGAATGCTGCTGCTGCAAATGCCACTACTGCTACTCCTGCTGGATCATTGTCCACTCGGAGGATGATATCACCTACTCAGCGTCTTCAACACTGGGTAACAAATGTGCTGGTTAAGGAGTACTGTCAACACGGTACCATCCCAAGTGTGGAGGCTGCCCGACAAGCACTACAAGTGAACAGCTCACACCGGTCGTCCAGACAACGACGACCAGTGATCAAGAAGCAGGCGGTTCTGACTACCGTCTCTAACCGTTTCGGGTCATTATCCCCAGAACGCAATCACCAGTCGCTCCCTTATTCTGGGGAGGTGAATGAGCAGGTCCCTCAGGGCCATAATTCAAACATACAGGAGTACTTCCAAAGGGATCCCAGCAAAAATCGCCACCAGACTCATGCAACAGTGCACCCTCAACATGATGAGGGTACCGACTCTAGGCGTTCGGCTCAGGTTCCTCGAACCTGAGTAGGTAAGATGAATCGCAAGAGGTGAAGTCTGGTTAACAGTGAGCAGGTTCTTATCTCTTCCATCTCCGGAGAAGTCCACCAACCTAACTTGGTGGAAATCAACGAGTAGGAACACACACCTACCCGTTTTAATTCCATTGTCCAGCAGACTCATCTGGCAGCATCACGCCAATTCCGCCAGGAAATTCCGGCGGAGTACTATAGGTAGGAACATACACCAGTTTATACATAATCAGCTAGTCAGTAAGCTCGTCTGACTACATATGATGGATCTCGTCATCTACGTTCGGAGAAGTGTAATCAGCAGGCATATACACCTGCTAGTACTAATCAAGCCTACCAAAAATCTCACTTGGTAGCATTAGAGAAGTTAGTTGGAAAGCCCCAACAACAAATAGGAGGCTGACTCAACTCTCTTCCCCCACACTTGAGTAATGTCAGGATTCACTGACATGAAAAGGAGGATAGGAGCCGACACATACACCTACTACAAGCCTGAAATGGACGTATATTCCCGTTCCGGCAGCTGAAGTCACCAAGCATATTATATCGATGGTGAAAGAGCAGAAGCAAATCCTTGCTCATATTCTAGATGCCTTCCTGGATATTATAACAACTTCAGTGGCATCTCAGGGAAAGACACATAAATCTATCCCTACCAATGGAGTGACACATCATCAATTCACTCCGGAACAGACACACATATCGTTTGCAGTCCAAGAGGGTTGTGGGGCATACTCCCCCATATCATACGGACAACTAAGTCAGGCACATCGACCTGATTTGAGTGGAGATCGTCAACCTAACCTGACCATCTTTCCTGATCAGGCACATACACCTACTCAGAGCAGTCACTTTCGTCATCAAGTGGTTTCCAAAGCTAGTAAAAAGGCGTCTAAGAAAAATACCCGCCCAGCACTGTCAGGAGATCAAGAGAAAATCTGTAACACGGCCTTGCTCGATGTTGGAGTTCTTGAAGCCCTTAGACGATTATCTATTGAAATTCAAGATTATACTCCCTCATTTCCCAATAGTGGGAACATTAATTCCGAATTTCATGAACATACACTTCCTCATGAAGGCCTGATTCATGACAGTTCGGTCGATCTTGAAGTTTCATCTTCATATGAGAGCCATAGGAACCCTCTGTGTGGTCAGAAGACCAAGGATCAAGAGATCTCATCTTTTTCTATAACCCATTATGGTGGTCCTCCCCATGATGATGAATTTCACTGCGAAATTCCTCTCCGCAGTAGTGATGCACATTGCCCAGAAAATGCTCTAGTGGACAATATAGTGCCGAGAAATCCCTCTTATCTTGAGGCACTTGAAAATGAGAAACCAGTCATGTCTGATTCTTCATTGCTAGAAGGTGAAATACTTTCTCAATCAGAAGATATCCCAAGTTGTAGGTCATTCTCCGAACCACCCCTAAGTCATTCATCTTCTAGTTTGATCAATGATTTCTCTACCAATCCTGTTGAATCCAATAAAGCAACAAGGAAACACCAACTCTGGTCAAATCAGGTAGAGGAATCTTCATCAAATGATAAAGAGGAAATGCTAAACATGAGAAAAAAACTAGTGAAAGGTGAAGTACCAGTCATGTTTTAGCCTCTGGCTGACTCTCAGTATGACATTCCAGAAATGTTGACGGAAGATGAAATTCATGATATTCGTCTCAACATATGGAAAACTATTTGTCAGTTGAAAAAGAAATTATTATCTTATTATGAATTTGAAAATCATCTTAAGATAATAGAAGGGTTACAAAGTCAGATTGATTTGGCATCTCTATCAGTCTCTCGATATCCGAAGGCTGAAAAGAAGCAGAGAGCCCTTCAACGTTCATGCTTTGGTGCAATAAGAAGATTGCGTTAGTTAATTGCCAATGCCCCATCTGGTATTCGTGTAAGAGGATGGGGTGTTCATGGAGCGCTGCATTTCACGGTGCTCTCCAGTCAGCAAAGCCCACCGAAAATGGTATCATGCAATGTTATTGCCCATGGTCGGCCACAGTCAATGGGCTTTGTTTGTAATCAAAAGCTTTCCCAAGAATATGCCTCAACTAGTTCCTCTCAAAATCAAGAATACAGAGAACAAGTTGTTGAATTAATCCTGCATCAATAAAATGAGAATATTGAACAGGCCTCTCGTTTTGAGAAAGCACGCCACCATGTGATAAAAGTGTCATAAATAATCCAACGATCTTTTGAACCGTGTGATAAAGGTGGATACAGGTTAATACATCCATCTAATTTCCAGACTGAGGTTCACAAGATCAGGAGAGTTTTTATGAATGTCTCAGACATAGCATGTCAAGAGCCACCCCAGCTCACGAGACTAGGGACTCTTTTAAACCAACCCTCGGAATAAAGAAATAAGATTCGAGGAGTTGAGAAGGAACAGCCCCAGTCCACCGGAATGGGGACTTTTTCAAATCATCAATCCACTCCTCAGAGAAATTCGGTCTTTTCTCGATTGGGGAAGAAGCCTCAAGAGGAACAAAGAGCCAAATTATCAGGAGATTCCCTCCAAATTATGGTTCGTCAAGAAGTTCTTGAGGGATTGAATCAACAAAAGGCAATGTCTCATCATAGACATGGAAGAAGAAAACATCATAGAAATGCTAATAGAAGGGATGGGATGAGTTATGCATCAATCAATGTCATCAATGCCTTAGTTGCTGATCCACCAGTTGAGGCTCACTTAGGGGACTCAGATGAAGTGGTTCCTGATCAAGAAGATGTACGCACCAACATAAATGAAGAAGGCGTGCGTAAACAAAATCAAAGGATTACTCAGAACCAAGGAAATCCTTCGAGGAACCCACTTTCCCCTCTCCAAAAAGGATCCAACAAAGGAAATGGAAATAACCAGGTTACATATCCTTCCTCTAGAGAAGGTCAATCACTCTCACTGGAGAAAAGGTTTGCACAACAGCAGGATGAATTGAAGGAATTAAGAAGGTTGAATGCAGAACTACTTCAGAGTAGTCTTTTTTTTAAGCATGCTGGAGTCAGTCAGCCAAAGGAATTTGTTGCAGCTACTGAGAAGGATCAATAATATCCTCCTCTATCAGTACACCCTCATAGGTCTAATCCTACGGATCAAGTGCAACAACAGTTGGCAGTGCTTCCATTAGTTACAGCACCAACCACCACATCTGTCCAAGCTCCAATCACTACGCCTACCCAAGTCCAAGTTCAACAGGATGTTTCTGAAAAGTTAACAAATACTATTGAGTCATTAACAGCTCGGTTAGAAAATATGGAAGGGAAACATGCGCAAGTTCGACTAGAAAAGAAAGTTTACCCTGAATCGGTAGATTAAATCTATCATTCATCCAGTTTTGGGAACCCTGTATTCCCTATTTTCAATGGATCAGGTGATCCTGGATAGCATTTGACGCATTACTTGTCTTGTTGTGATCCTATGATAGGAACTCCGGAGCAACAAGAAGTAGTGAAACTCAGATGATTCGTGTGAACCTTGCAAGGACCAGATTTTCCAAGGTATACAATCTTGCAATCCCGGTCAATTACCGGATGGGGGGATCTTCGCCAAAAATTCCTCGTTCAGTTCAGCTCAACTTTGCCAAAGAAAATAGTTTTCGATCTTACAAAGTGTATGCAAAGGGGGAGTGAAATAGTCTCTAATTTCATTGCTCGCTGGAAGGGATTAACATATTCCTTGAGCTTAGCACTCCCTCAAGAAGAATTGTTACCAATCTGTGTGGAAAATCTGCATGACGAATTACGCACACCGTTAATCCCTATGAAATACACATGAGGATTTCGAGACCTTACTTCAATCGCTCAGCAAATTGAAGATTCCCTTATACAGGCTAAGGCTAAATCTCGTGTAATTCCGTCAGCTCCAAGAAGGAGAATGGGTAAAGTAGAAACTGCAACAGTTATGCTTAAACAAGCACCTGTACCTGTTTCTACCACAAAACCTTAATTTTCTCGAAGGGCTCCACCTCCTGAGTGCCAACAACAAATGCCGTTTCATCCAGATGATCAAAGAAATCAAAGACAAAAACAATTAGAGGATATGAAGAGCAAAACATACTCTTTTCGAAATGAACATGTTCCTGGTTATTTCATTTCGGCTCTGGAAAACAATTTGGTTCAATTTACAATGCCCAAGAGTCCAAACAAGAAATGAGATGAAGACCGTCCCAATTATTTCCTATTTCATCAAATGTTGGGGCATCCCATCCAGGAGTGTTTTTTCTTCAAAGACCTCCTACAAAATATGGTTGACTCAAGACAAGTAAAACTAAAAGGCTCTTTAGCTCAGGTAGCATGTGTTACTGTTACAGTTCCAGGGGAGGAAGGAGAATTGCAAGAAGTCAAAAGCAAAAATGCACAGAAGTATGCTGATTGGATGGTCAGAAAGACAATCAACTGAACTCATGCTATTTTTCGAACACAATTAAAGAAACCAATTGTGTCTTCTGCCATGAATGTTGCTGCAAAACCCTCTTCATCAGAGGGAAAGTCCTCAAAGAAATGACATGATTCAAAGAAAGAAAAATAATTAGAAGAAGATGAGTATGTGTCAAATCCTAAGTTGTGTTTGACTCTGGTGGACTTCATGCCATCTACTTCAAAGCCATGGGCACCGCCCCACCAAACAGCACAGCCTAAACAGGCTAATCAGGCAGAGACTTCATCATACAAAGAGTTAATATTTGGTTCTGTTAATATGATTCAATTAACAAATCCATATTCCAGTCGCAGTTTCGATTTCAATGAGCCAGAATTCCTTGTATCAAATAGGGGAATTAGAGGATGTTCTAGGGGCTTAGGATATAGTGGAATAAGTGGATCTTTTAGAACCACTATTCCAATTCTACCCCTGCTAGAACTGTGTATGCAGCAGAAACTCGTGGTAGAGCCCTTCAGCGAGCTCAACAAGAAAAAGCAAGTTCCTCTACCAATAGCAAATTCAGTCATGGCACTATTATTTTGGAAGCTCGGTTGAAGGTTCCATATTCTTCCTCTCAGCAAGTAAATGGATCTGATCGGTCTAATCTTCCAATACCAAGAATATTGCCAACTCCTATCCTGATAAAAGATGCATCAACTTCCAAAGAATCTGCTTCCAAGGTACCTGCTAAGCCACATATTCCGGTTGGGAAATGCAGACCTATGGATCAAAAGTATAATATATTGAAACACTTGGCCCAAGTACCAACCATGTTATCAACACCGGATGCTCTGAATCTTTCAAAAGATCTTTGGGAAGCACTCATCGAGGCTTTGTCAAGTCCTCAGGAATTTGAATCAGAAATTACTGCAGATGATATCTATCACATAGAGAATAATCCTGCAGAATGCCATGCAATAATATCTTTTACTGATGAAGATTCATATGATGTTGTGCATGGACATATTACACCTTTGTACTTATCTGGTAAGGTCAATGGTGTAGACGATCGAAGATCTTTCATTGACAATGGTTTAGGAGTCAACCTCATGCCCATTCGTACACTTCGTCGATTGGGCCTCACGGAATATGATTTATCTCCTTCTACCATGATGTTACAAGGATATGATAAAAATGAACAAGAACCACTGGGAGATGTTACACTCAGAACTCAGTTTGGAGATCTTGTATCCAATTCAGATTTCATGGTTGTTGATCTAGACTCAGCCTTCAACATCTTGCTTGGAAGACCCTGGCTACATCAACATGCGGTTATCCCTTAATCCTACCATCAATGTCTCAAATATTGTTTCGATGGTCAATTTGGGACATTTTATGGTGATAAGGTCCCATTCAAGACATGTGAGTCTCAATACATTGAGGCGGAATTCTATCACATGGATGGAAGGGAGAAATCCACAACAAAGGAGATTACCAAAGTTAATGATCCATATGGTCTGGAGAAGATTCCAGTAAATCCATTTACACATGTGAGTACAGATTATGTGTTACCTATCATTCAAATTGACATAATATACCCAAATCAAAATACTCTTATAGAAAGATCCATAATGTCAATTACGGAAAATGAGCTAGACAACATGGGAGAAATTGGTAACCCACCAAGCAGTGATGAAAGCACAAATGGTGACATATTCATTTCATCTGCTGATATCCAACAGGTATATAATTCGCCTATTAAGCCATAAGAAGTTATGTCAACAACGTAGGTGAACAATGATGTCGATTCTCAATCCATCATCTCCCCTTTTTTACCCAAAGAAGACCCTAAATCATCAATCGGGTTGGAAATGAAAGCTTCTTCTTCAAGATGTACAAATTTTGACATCTCTTCTGATCATGAAAATTCGGCTTTATCATCAACTATGTAAGTAGAAATGGAAGAAATAATACATAATGAAGAAGAAGAGGCAGATCTCAGAGATGCTCCTCCAGCATTTGAAGAGGGTATCTCTACCACTGTCGATGAACTTAGAGAAATAAATCTGGGTACAAAAGAAGATCCACGCCCCACTTTAATCAGTGCGACCATGACTCTTGGAGAGCAAGAGATGTATATTTCTTTTCTAAAGAAGAATAGAGATATATTTGCTTGGAACTATACAGAGATGCCTAGGCTTGATCCTGATGTTGCTACTCATCATTTGGGTTTACTAGAAGAACATAGAGGATTTAAGAAAGCCCTAAGAAGAACACACCCAACTTATGCTTACAAAATTGAAGCTGAAGTGGATAATCTTATCAAAGCTAACTTCGTCAGAAAAGTTCAATATCCCAAATAGTTGGATAATATTGTCCCTGTAAAGAAGAAGAACGGACAAATTAGAGTTTGCATCGATTTCAAAGATCTTTATCGGCATTGTCCTAAGGATGATTTCCCAGTTCTGATTACAGAACTTTTAATTGATGCAACAGTTGGCTATGAAGCACTTTCCTTCATGGATGGATATTCCGGATATAATCAGATCCAAATTGCCCTAGAAGAGGAGGAATCTACAGCCTTTAGAGCCCCTCAGGGTGTGTTTTGGTACCGGGTAAAGCACTTTGGCTTAAAGAATGCAGGTGAAACTTATCAGCGTGCCATGCATCGTATCTTCAAAACCCTTCTTAAGGAAGTTTGTTGAATTCTATGTAAAACATTTGGTAGTTAAATCCAAACAACGTTCAAATCACTTGGCTTATTTGGAAGTCATATTATGCAAGCTTCGACAACATAATTTGGAGATGAACCCCTTAAAATATGCTTTTGGGGTAACCTCATGAAAATTTCTCGGCTTTGTTGAACGCCATCATTGTATTGAAGTCGATCCTGAGAAGACCTAATCAATCCTTGGTATTTCACCTCCTCAAAATTTGAAAGAATTAAGAGGACTTCAAGGACACTTAGCGTATATTTAGCGTTTCATCGCCAATTTAGAAGGAAAAAGTTTACCCTTCACCAAATTGATGATGAAGGGAGTCACTTACCAGTGGACTGAAGAATGTCAAGAAGCATTCGATATTCTCAAGAAATACCTCTTGAATCCACCGGTACTCATGCCACCTGTTGAAGTAATACCACTTATCCTCTACGTGATAGCTCTAGAGCGATCATTAGGTGCCTTTCTTGCTCAAAAGAATGATGCTGGGAATGAAAACAGCCTCTACTATCTCAGTCGAACTATGCTTGAAGCAGAAAACCGGTATTCAAGTATTGAGAAGTGCTGCCTGGCATTAATCTTTGATGTTCAGAAGTTGAGACACTACCTGAAACATCACGAGGCCCAATTGGTATCTCAAAATAACCCGCTCAAATTTATCCTTTGTCATCCAATGCTTACAGGCCGTCTGGAAAGGTGGGCATTTATTTTGCAGCAATTTGACATTTAGTATGTGTCTCAAAAGGCGATAAAGGGCCATGCTCTGGCTGATTTTCTGGTTGAACACCCTTCAGTGGAGGACAAATCTTTAGATATTGAACTCCCTAATGAGGAAGTATTCTCTATTCAAGAAAGTCCTTAGGCATGGGAAATGTATTTTGATGGTGCTTCCAGATGTCCAATAGGGTGGAAAATGGAAAATACTAAATTCAGCAATGTTGGATTAGGAATTGTGCGCATTTCTCCAGAAAGGCAGTGTTACCTTATTCCTTCTTATTGTGGGAAGGTGGTACCAATAATGAAGCTGAACACAAATCTCTCATCGTAGGCTTGGAATTATCACTTCAAGCCCAAGTGAATCTCTTAAAGGTGAAAGGTGATTCGGACCTGCTAATCAAACAAGTCAATGGGGATTATGCCATCAGAAAAGAAGAACTAATCCCTTTTTAAGATTATGTCAGAGAGTTAATGGCAGAATTCCCTTTGGAACCAACATTTTATTATGTCCGAAGATCAGAGAATGCTCAAGCTGATGCACTGGCTAATATAGCCACAGCTCTGGAAGATCCAAATCGGGACGAGACAACAATCAGTATTACCCTCCGTCGTGCAATTTCACCTTATGTTCAAATCAGAACATAGGAAATTAATGCAATTAGTCCCATTACTGAATCTTATGGTCATACTATAGGATGGATGTCACATATTAGGGAATACCTTTAAAATGGAACACATCCACATGATAGAGATGAGAAGCTACAAATCCGGCGACATGTGGTCAATTTTATTATTTATGATAGCCTAGATCACCTAGAGAAAATTCTATAAAAATGTGGTTTTGATGGAGTACTCTTCAGATGCATTGATGGTGAAGAGACAATGGTTGTCATGAAAGAAGTGCATGCAGGAGTCTGTGGCGCCCACCAGTCTGGACATAGACTGTCTGATTAGATTCGAAGGCTCAGATACTTTTGGCCTTCAATGATACAAGATTGTGTCGATTTCACAAAGAAGTGTTATTCATGCCAAGTACATTCCAAATTCATTCATCATCCTCCAAAGTTGCTTCATACAACTAAATACTCATGTACATTTTCCACATGGGGAGTGAATGTGGTGGGACCTTACCCTTCGACTACAACCAAGAAGTTTAAGTACATTCTTACTGCTATTGACTTCTTTTCCAAATGGGAATTGTCAATACCTCTCAAGGAAGTCATTTCTAATTGCATTGTTAGCTTCATCAAGTCTAACATCATTACCATATTTGGTGTCCCTTATACCATATTGACGGACAATGACATCATCTTCTGTTCATCCGAGGTGAATAATTTGTATCAAAAATACAACATCAAATCCAACCATTCATCTCGGTATCATGCATCGGCCAACGGACAGATAGAATCCTTTAACAAGAATCTTTCAAATATACTACAGAATATGGTAGATAATGATAAGAGTTCATGGCCTGATAAACTCTTTCATGCTTTATGGGCTTATCAGACTACCACTCGCACTACAACTCGATCAACTCCATATTCATTGGTATATGGAACGAAATTCGTCTTGCCTATTGAAGTTCAACTACCCTCGCTCAGAGTTTCCATTTGTGATCAATCATCTATAGATGAACAATCTCAAAAGCAATTGACTGAATTGGAATGGTTAGATGAGAAAATATTGTGCACTTTTCACCACTTGGAAGTCTATAAGAATCGAATAACACAAACTTTTAACAAAAAATTTCATCATCATTCATTAACTCAGGGAAAATTGGTATTAGTTCTCAGAACTCCAATGATACTAGGAAAGAAACCTACCAAGCTTGAGCCAAAATGGGAAGGACCTTATTCAATACATAGGGTTTACTCCAATGGAGCTTATTCATTAATCTCGATGGATGGAGAACTCATCACTACTCCAACCAATGCCATATTTTTGAAGAAGTATTTTGTATAAACACAAAACCTTTTGTCCTTGCTATATGACATTAAACTATACAACAATGGTCCATACATATGACCTTAAACTATTTGCATTACCTTCATCCCACATGACCTTAAACTGTGAAAAAGATCTATAAATGGTCCAGTATGACCTTAAACTGCATCATCAATGGTCCATGCATATGACCCTAAACTATTTGCAAGTCACTTACGTCCAGCAAGACGTTAAACTGTGATTTCCTAACTACATGATGCTAAACTGTATAAAAGTCCCTTACATATGGAAAGACGTTAAACTACATAATCATCAAAGGTCCTGTATGACCTTAAACTACACTTTTGTCTAGCATGACATTAAACTACACCATCCACGGTCAATGCATATGACCTTGAACTATTCTCACTTTCATCCAACATGACGCTAAACTATATCGTCCCTTTTTCATCCAACATGACATTAAACTGTGGAAAAAGTCCCCAATGCATCCAACATGAGGTTAAATGGTGTACTATATTGTCCTCACTGCATGACATTAAACTGCACAGTCCCCCTTTCGTCCAACATGACGTTAAACTATATTGTCCCCATCGTCCTAACTACACGATGCTAAACTGTATAGAAAGTCATTGAAATGTCCTACATAACATTAAATTGTACCTTGTCCCTGCTACATGACATTAAATTGTGCATCACCAATAGTCCTTACTGCAAGACTTTAAACTACATAGTCCCTTTATATGTCCTACATGACATTAAACTATGCATCATTAAGGTTGTTGTTACCTCTTTTTTCTCACACCGAGTATGACTCACGTGAGATTAGAGAAAACCACAACCATAATACTCTTTTTGGGATACTAACCATTTGTAAGTCCCAACAACATCATTTTTCGGTCGTTGTTCCCAAGAAAAACTTGATCATTAATTCATTCTTTAATTGAACTATGCAGACTTTGATCCTTTTCTTTGAGGCTGGGTACGTAGGCAACCTACCAAGGTTAAAGCCCAAAATCAATCTCTTCACATTGGTTCACCTCCATCTCATACGATGTTGATTTGTGAAACCACCCCTAGAATCAATATCTTTACGTTGATTCACTTTCGTCCTTGCTATATGATGTTAAACTATACAACACTTTTGTCCAGTATGAAAATAAACTAGAATATTCCTTGATACCCTCACCTTAGAGGGAACCATTATTTAAATTTATTTTTCAATCATGTTTCATTTCAAAGACTACGTGCATACATGGCAACACCCAGACCTTTTATCTTGGGTTAAACCGTCATTGTACTAAAATCCCCTTTCACCCTTCACATGTACGAACCCAATTTGTATAGAGGGTATTTCTAGAACTACATGGGATTGATTCCCATCCTTATGGGATACATAAAAAAGTTCGAGTGTCCCTCAAATCCATCCCCAAGTCTTTGGGCCTAACCCCAAATTCCACTTTCAGTTCCCCGGATGAAAAGTCCCTATGAAAACAAACACTATGTATTTATTACAATTGTCCAAGATCTATGACCCTAAACTAAGATCTCTAATCTTTTTGTCCCACATGACGTTAAACTATAATTTAATAACAACGTATGAGCTTGATTCCTATCCTTATGGGATATGTAGTGAATTCCAACATTTCAATTCAGGACCCAGCCACAACATGATTATGGTTAGCATTGATCTGTGTATCTCTGGATACATTGAACAATACCCTTATTTATGTGTCATAATCCTAACATTAAATATTTTCAGATCTTCATAATCCATTTTCATGACTTCTAGGTCACAAAAATTTCAAACACCTGAGAATTCGTTTTCCTGACTATGCAGCATGTTCCCATAGGCGGCCTTGCATAAACAGTCAACATAATAGACTTGTTATCTAAAAGATACTATTATCTGACTATGTAGCCAATTCCCTTAGGTGGCCCTGCATAATTCAACCCCCTAACAGGTTTTTCGGATAGTGGTAACTTCATTCTTGGGAAGAATGCCTCTTTTGTCCTTATTTGTCTTAAATGACAATATGTAAGGATCCGAAAAAATAGCCATCCTTAACATATTTTCCCCATATCCTTTTTCATGATCTGAAAGAATTGAAGTATATGGTTTATATTCTCCTTCCATACGTTTGGGTCATACCTTTGTAGGAGTAATATCTATCCTGTTCTTTGATAATCCTGTTTGGAAATATCTTTTCCATATTTCAAGTACCTATATCCATACAGAAAACTATATACATTGGAAAATTTGAATCTCTGTAAACTTTCACTGGATTTTGGAAATAAGAAAGTAAATTTCTGAGAGTTCTTTTGCCTGACTATGCAGCACGTGCCCATAGGCATCCTTGCATAAAAAGTCTACATAACAGAATTGTTATCCAAAAGATACTATTTATTTAAATATGCATCCAATGCCCTTAGGTGGCCCTGCAAAATTAAACCCCCTAACGGGTTTGTTAAATAATGGTAACTTCATTATTGGGAACTACGTCTTCTAATTCCTTTTAGCTCTTATTCATTTTATTCCTCAGATTCAAATATTCTTAAGTCATAGCTTACATATTTTCCCTTATACATGAGTATGGTACAATGTTTTTAGATGAATTTTCAAGGAATTGAGTCAATTCTAATTCATTCGTTCAAAGCTATTTCGACCTTAAACATTAGCCTCTTTATGTCCGACATGCATGACTTTAAACTGCCCACAAAAGACAAGGGAACTCTGAATGAAAGTCATGTTCCAGATCACTAAACATACATTTTGTATGATTTAGTTAATATTGAGGAATTAAAAGATTCAAAGTTTGTAGGGTTATTTACATTAATCCTAGTAAAAATAAAACTATGCTTACTAGGCCAATTGGGTTAAGTAAAATCTAATGTATATAGCAGGAAAATACAAGCATAAATGATTGAAGATAAAAGTACTCTTCATTGATGCACAAGAATTAGAGGGACATCCACAGATTGGAGCCTCTTCTATTTTTCAGGAGATTACAAGAGGCTTTCAACATAACTCTTCATTTGATTTACGGCATCCCGAGCTTCATCAGAAGCCACATGGAATTCATTCATTCAACTGGATACCATAAGAGATGCTGTGATACCAGCTCTTCTTGGAACAATTGTAAAAGAATGTTCTTGAGTGCGGTTTGAGAAAATTTTCTAATGACCAAATTGTGACTCTGTTTCTGTCCAATAGACTTGGAAGATGGATACATGGATTTAAGAATGAAGCATTGGAACTAAAGAGCCATTTGGATAGCGTACTCTTTTTAGATATTGCTCTAATTCCATGTTTGTCTTCTCTCCAACAACCGGCAACAGAAAACATTTCAGCCCACGGGTTTTCCATTTTCATATCTGCAAGGAAATGACATGGAGGATGAATTTAAAAGTTCACACCATTTTTGTTGCTCTTAATTCACAACATAATCGAAATAGAGGAGTAGTAGTGCAGATGCATCTAAGACATATAATTCTTTGCATCTTGAACATTGAGTCCATGCAGATGACCATGACCATATAGCGGCAGGTAGATGCCCTGTGGGAAATTAAGATGATATTTCATCAACTACTTAGCCAAATCTAGGAGATTTCTATCGCAGATATCATAGTAATCATGGACAACAATGTTCATCATGTCATCAATCCGCTTGCTAGCCAATTCATCAGCCATTCTGATTCTATTAGGAGCCATTGAATCTGCACAAAGGAATAATAATTAACACTTAAGTAAGTTGATTTCTCATAAAATTTGTGAAAGAATTCGAAAAAATGTATAAGGCATTAAGGCATGCTAGTATGGATGTGTCGCGTAAGTGTTAAATATGCCGCGCAAGTTTCTGTCACGCATGTGTCACCGCGCAAGTCCTATTACATTGACAGTAGTGCGACGACGAAGAAACAGCAGAAAGAAGAGACTTGCGCGGCGAAGATGACTTGTGTGGCGAGAGCTCGAGAATCTAGAATCCGATGCTATGCGCGCCCAATGACTGTGTATTTATTGGCCAGGTGGCCTATCTGCGCACCTACACCCAGTGCGCTCCAGCCCTGTGCGGCTCGAACCTGCACGCCCAGTGTTGCGCACCGACAGACCTGCACACCTCCTTTCCTTTGGTTTTCTTCTTTTCCTCAGAGTAAAATCCTCATTTCTCTCCGGATCCAACTCTGAGGGGGGACTTTTGTTGATGCTCCTTTTCGTTACAGAGTCCAATGGAATATAAAGGGAAATGAATTAGCACAAATTGATTCAGCCTTTGAAGAAAACATCAAAAATTGACAAAGAGATCAACATAGAGAACATTTCCCATAGGTTGCGCAAGTTCCCTCATAGTCGCACTAGTCCACTTGCACGACGCATAATGGTCGCGCAGGTTACTTGCAATACCTAAGTGATAACCGCACGAGGTCTTCTCCTGCCTATAAATAGACCCTGTGGGACCCCCATAAAGGAAGAGGAAGTTTTCTAGAAACTTAGATTTGAGCTCCCGGCTCCCTAGTCTCTTCTCAAAGCTTCTGAAACACTTATAAGGTAATTTCTTACCTAGAATGAAAGATCTAAAGAGGGGGAGGAAGGCCTAAGTGTTGAAACTCATCAACACTTGCATGCCTGAGTGGCCAGCCCTTAAGGGAAAAGGCCACACTTGCGCGCCGCATTACTCCTTCAATAGAACTTGCGCACCCCTCTTCTGGAAGAACCTCAAGAGGATTATAAAGGCTTTAACCAAGAGTCGCTCAAGTATGACCCAACTGGTTAACCGTCGCAAAAGTACCCATGTGTCATGCAGGTATACCTGCGCGACCAGGACTTGCGAGCCTACGTAGTACCTGAGTGCCTGCCAAGACTTGCGCGCCTCTGCCTCCCTGGGTTCCCTTCTTACCCATTTCACCCCTCTTATTTCATTCCACCTATCCTATTCAAGATTCAGTCATCAATAAACTCTTCAAATCCATTTATAGCATGATTTCTGGATTTGACATCCTTATCTGAACAGAATTCTATGGAATAACTCTCAAAATCTAGTGATTTACACATCTTTATGTCACTAAAGATTGAGATTTCATTCATTAAACCTCATCCTTTATGAGGAGAGAACTCATTAACCTAGGCATCCTCCTTAGGAGTAAGCCCCAGTCCCCTAATTTTTCAAGTATCATAACCTGGGCCTCCTTTTCAGGAGTAAGCCCCAGTCTTAATTTCTCTTAACCAGTCCTAATTTACCTTTGATCTGGGATTCCTTTTCAGGAGTAAAACCCAATCATAAGTCCTCTCTTAATTTGGGCCTCCTTTTCAGGAGTAAGCCCCAAGCTAGAGTATTCAAAATCTCCATGAAGGACATATACCTTTATGGACCCTGTTCCTGGATTTCTTCCCTAATGTTAATCCTAACCTTCATTTATCTGGGCAGTAATACATACATAAGCCCCACATTATTTCTTATGATTGCATCTTTCATGGCATAATTGTCTAATTTTTACCAATACCTCTTGTTTCTCACACCGAGCATGAATCACGTGAGCTTAGAGTGTAAAAGTAATTATGACATCCTTCTTTGAGCCATCAATCATAAACATCATACTCTCGTACTCAAACTACGTGGGTTCTGATTTCTTTTATAAACAAAGGATATGTAGGTAGCCCATCTGCAGGTTCGATCCCAACTCTGAAATAATTCATGTCCTTCTGAATGACAATAAACTTCCAGTGCCCCACTGAGTGGATTTAAAACTAGTATGGTCATCATAAGGACCAAGAGACTTTTATGTATCAAAGGATACCATTGACTACGAATCTCTAACAAATACAGATGATTCTTTATCAGTGAAGAACCTTGAATACATGTAAAAGATTCTCTAAATTTCCTACATATCAATAATTGATTGTCAGATCTAAAGGAAAAATCATTTTATACTTGATAATGTAATATGTATTCATGAACATAACATAAATCTATATAGAGAGTCCTGGAGTAGTCAATAATTCCCCTCAAAAAGGTGTCATGAGTCCGACCACCCATCCTCTCGACCAATGAAAATTCCTAAGCTTCATCCGTCCAAAAACTAATGAGCACCTACATTTGGAATATAGGTCCGAATGGTTGTGGAATAATTGGATGTTTCCGGTTCTACGAACAAACCCATTAGAAACCGATCAGAATGTTTCAACCTCCCATCATAGGAGGTCATCCCCGAAGTCCGAGGGAAACAATTACATTCGAATCATATTTATAATTTAATTCAGTATAAGTTAATTTTTGGTCATAAAAACACATTTTCGAAAAATTGTTTTTATGGTCATAATGTATTTTGGATGAATAAATTCAATTAATTTTATTAATTAAATATTTTATGGAATTTTATATTTTATATAATCAATCATGTTTTCTGACATACATTTTACATATTTTTCATGAAAATAATTTTAGGTAAATAGTGTTTTTTGATTAAGGATTCATCCTTTAAACACAAATTTTCATTAAGATTTGCACACTTATTTAAAAATTAAATTAGTACACTTCTAGAAATTTAATCTAGTAAAATTAAATCCATATTTTGAATTAGAATAATGAATATAATATAGTAGGTTCAAATTTATTTTTATTCATAGTGAATAGTAAACACATTAATATTTTTTAACTCGGTTAAGGTTATAATGTGTAAAAACGGATTAAACCTACATATAAGTGAAATATTTCCACAACAACCAATCTAATTTTTATTGTTTATAGATATTATAACCTTATATTCTCATACCTTCAATTACTAGGCCATTTGGATCCACCAAACCCTGAAATTGATGTTATATAATTGAACAATTTTAGGAAATTCCATTTCTGTCCCTTCCATCACTTATAAAATGGCATCCTCCTCCATTATTGTGACAAATGTGAACTACAGAGAACAAAAAAACCCTATCTTAACATGTCCCTTAGGTCCTTTCCAACTAGGTTCCTCCAATTTACCCATATATATGTGGTCCACTCCCATTTTCCCGACCATGTTCCCAAATGGTTCATCTCTCTAATAATTTTCCCAACATCCCAACACATGCTCTTTCCAATGTGTATTGTACTCACTTTCAAACAGCATCAGAAACATTCCAGATTGGTACCAATGAAGCATGCATAACTATGGAGTTCTAATTAGGTAAGCTACAAAAATTAATGATTCAATTTGTTTACATGAGTCATATCATTTAGTTATTTAGCCATTTATCACTCTATGGTTTTACATTCACCACCCCACTTTAGAGAAAAAATTCCTTTTCATGGACCCTACATCTCAACATAGGAAGTGCCACCACCCATAAGGCAGAGTTCATCCTATAATACCAATGTAACAACTAGTCCAAACTAATAGCACAAACAACCCACCTTAACATAGTCATCAGGTCATGGCCATCCAAGTACCACCAATCACCCCGTAGGCACATGGTCCTTCCCTTAGGCCCACCCAAATGTCCAAACAGGTCATCTGAATCATGATTGTCATTATAGTCCAATACATGTTATTTCCAGTATGATTTTTCCTCACTTGCACACACCATGGGAAACACACCAAAAGATTACCCATCATGATCACTACTCAAGACAAACTTGCTTAACTATGGACTTCTAACCAGGTAGGAGCCTGAAATGAAAGGTGATCCTAGTTAACATGACTCATATCATTTAGTCATTTAAACTATTATCATTATAGGGTGTTACACGTATCCAAACCATTTCATCCTTTTAGCTAAGAAAATACTTACCCAAAATCATTCTTATGGACCCTAAATTTATCCAACATCATCAAGTATTCTCTTAAGACCAATCCATTAAGGATTAATATTATGCTAAAGGAGGTCTCTCGAGGAATAGATATAAATCCTTACAAAGATCTTTCAATTTTATTTCTTATTACATATTATATAGAATTTTTTTATCCATAAAATCACGATGAATATATAATAATAAAATTTTAATGTGTTATTATGATGATAGAGCATCCATTTACCAAATTTTCCCCATAAATATTAAAATACAGGTGTCGATCAGGCTTAGGTGTTCACTACTGTCTCCATGTAGTGATGTGAATAATTTTATATCACCATTACTATATGGTTGTTATAATTATTGATTTAACTGTTATATATTATATTTATAAGATAATTTTTCATTTTTAATTACAATATCTTTGTACCTACTTACCTTCTGATTGATTGTTAAATGATAATGTTGCTTGTTTATATGTTGGGACATCCAACTCAATGAAGCGATGTTATTTTTTTATTATTTATGCATTACATGGATGATGAAAATGATATAATTAATGCATATATTTTATATAAATGATATAATAATGATTCTATAACGGTAAATTATCATTTACCAATATGTTTTTCCGTATATCGAAAGTTGAAACACCACTCGTTTGTACGTACGTATTATCATCTCCACCAAGTGATGTAATTTTCTTGCATCAAATATTTTTATAAATCATTATAAATATATATGTAATAATTATATATTTAAATTATATCATTATTAAAAAAGATTATATGGAGGAATCAAGATCAAATTGCAAGGACCACAACTACTGAACTAGAAGATACATGAAAAATGAAGAAATTAACTCCTAAAATGATGTATTTAATTTAGAATTTATAATATGTGGGTGTTGAAATTATATAAGTGGATAATATATGATATTATAAATATGAATATTATTTTTATTTATAATTATAATAAATATAAATTTATTATATAGGAGGTTAGATCCCTTACGAATCAAGCAGGATATAAGGTAGTGGTTTCCTCTACATTTATCTTCATTATGAAATGTTTTAATGTTATACACATCTAAGTATTTCTATGAATATTATAAAACCCTTGACATTGTGGTATATTTTTAATAATAACCCCCATTAAATAAATTACATAAAAATAATATATAACTATTAGTAACGTAAGGATATTAATGATGCAATATATCAATGGTACAATAGATACAACTCATAATAGAAGATAAAAGTATAACATCAAACATGTGTCAACAAAAAAATTTAATAAGAATACCCTTAAGATATTATTAATTTTTTAATTTAAAATAACTAGAATTTTGTAAGAAATATGGTTATATAAATCCATTTCTTTAAATCAGTTATTATTTACAATCTCATTTTTTTACCAGGACTATTTATGATTAAATTTTTTAATGATGAAATTATAAGAATTATATCTCAAGTTTATTATGAATTTTATTCTCCTATGGTTATTTTGTGAGACTGAATGTTTCCTTTAGTTTACCTATATTTATGTACTAAAGATACCAAGATAACTGTTTTAAGGAAAAACTGACTTCATTTTCCTATTTAGTTGGGAATATATTCTTTTATGTTAATATTATATTCAAAATGTTTTCATGAGTGTTTTCAATATTATATAATGATTCATTGGAGTAATTTTTACGCATGTTTTATTTTATATAAAATTGTTTAAAAGTAATATCATTCCTTTTTTTGAATGAGGTACTTCAACATTTTTACAAAACATGTGAAATATTTTTTTAATAGAAACCACATGAATGAATTTAACTCCATTATGAGTACTATTTTTGTTGAATATTTCCTTATAATTTTACTTATTTATTTATAAATTAATTTTTCCATGTTATTTTGAATCATTTTAGATATTAAATAAGTTATTTAAAATTTAAAAGTATATTCTCCTAAGGAATTTTTATAATAATACTTTAATCGATTTTTTCATTTATAACAACATCGTTTGATATTTCTTATGATTTATTGGTGATATATTTCAACATTACCATCCTTATTCATTCTCTTGATAGTTTATGATTATGATGATGATATTTTTATGAAACTTGGACCACTTACATGGGCTATGATATGATGATATGATCCATTCTATGCGATCTTATAATAAACATATATTTTATTTTCAATATATGAGAGGCTAATCCGTTATAAACCAAGGACATGTAGTTCGTTTATAAACCAAGGTCAGGTGGGTCCCTCATAGCCCTCTAATTGATTGAGTAAAGATGAATATCTCATGATATATTAAGTACTAGAATGAAAAGTGCATCTAATTAATTTTATGTGTTATTTAATAAGATAGTATTAGGAGTTAAGCTTGACAAAGGCAATGATGGATTGGGGAGTGAACCCAATTTTCTAAGATAGTCTGGTAAGTGATTCTTGATTATGGAAATAATGTTATGTACTTAAATTTGTTCCAAAAACATAACTATTATTCTTAGGATATGTTCTCACTACTTCAAATTGATTATTTTATAATTCCATACTATTATATTTTATGTATTTTTATTGGTAAAACATTATGTCATATTTCATGTTCTTGATCAATGAATTGACAGTTTTGATTTTATATTATTACGATTATGTTTTCATACACTTATTCTTATCTAATTTTCACTTTTAAATATTGATTTATTTCTCTTAGTTTTCACCTTAATGATAATATAATCTCACATTATCTTTTTTTTTTCACTTCTTGGGGATATGTATAATGGCTTTAAGTAAGATCTATCAAAATGGGTTCTAATTATGAAGAACATGATGAGAAATGATATTGATAATTTATTTTCAGGTTTTTTATGGTTTTATGTTTCCTAAGACCCTATACCATTTTAGTTCCAGCATGGATAATATTATTTTTTAATGAATATTAAACTATGATTATATAGTATTTACATATGAAATTTTTGGGTTTTATATTTGGTATCTAAAAAAGGATTAGTGAAATTTGAAATCATGGATGAGTGAACTTTATTTGGAATCCTTAATATAAGACTAAGTATTTGATAACATCCAATGTTATGGAAATGAAAGGATTTTGGTTTCCTTAAGTAGATAAATTTTTTTCTAGGTAGTACTTGTGGATTTGGTTTTGGAATAGATGCATATAGGGGTGATTAACTTGAAAATATTTTTGACATGTATGTCTTGTCCATCATTCTGGTTTATAGTGAAATTTCCTTTACTGTACACCTACTTTGACACTCTCAGGGGATATTATTCAGTTTAGTCACAATTTCATTATGAACCATTATTATGGATTTGAATAGAAATGACTATGGATGACCTTGGTTAATCCTAAAGTGCTATAGGATGAAAATAAGGTGTCATGGTTTGGACATCCAATAATTTATATTTCATGATTAGATTATTAAAAATTATTATTTATCCCATCATGATGTCGGTTTTATTAAGTGGTTTGAACCAATAAGAATCATGTTAATACTTAATGTGATAGAGGATGAAGTTATTTTCCTAATGCAAAAACAAATGAGACGGAGACAAAATGTAAATTATTTTGATTATTCGTAACCATGTACCATATTATAAGAATAAGAACCTAAAAATAATTGATTTTTAGAATGAATCAAATAAGTGAAAAATGGAGTTTCATGAAGATAATGGATGAAAGAACATTTATATTTATTTATTCCTATAATGTGGGAAAAAACACACCTTTTAATGTCTCAAAGGAAGAGGAATAAGTTTTGGGTGTGGAAAATATGGGAAGAGAGAAATTAATTATGATGGGAAAAATGAAAAGCTGGGTTTTTTAAATAGATGGTATTAATGTCTTCAATAAGGTATTAGTTAGGGTTAAATGTTTAAAATTTGGGAAGTATCAGCTATATACAAATTTATTCCCTTCAAGGGAAATCTCGGGAATAGGATCAACCTGGTTATACAAGTTATTTTTTACTAATAATGATAAATACACTACAAATGATATATGAAAGTATGGAAGTATTAAATAGTAAGATAAATAATTCTAATTAATGATTTATGATAGATTTGGAATTATTGATGTATTTATGTATTGTGTTTTGACAATTATATTGTAAAATTATTTTATCAATGATATTATATTTATAAGAATCATGAAACAACTAATGATTCTTCCAAAGTAGTTTTTATTTAAAGAGTCTTAAGCATATATTGAATGGTTCCAATAACCTAGAAAACGTTTGTAGAGTTAAAAGGATATTTTTGGAAAACAAATTAATAAGGGATAGATAACCATTAATATATTACTAATGTTGAGATAGTAATTTTTAGTAGGGATAATGAAATGATTGATATTTATAAAATTACATATATTGTATTGTTTACCTTGAAATTAATTATTCACTTGATGAAAAAGAGATTTTTGTTATCCTTGATGAAATCTATATTGTTTTTAGATTTATCAAATATATTGAAGAGTCTAGGATTTTATTTTATGAAAAATTATAGTGTCAATTATTTGAAAAAATATCTATTTTTATTAAGTTTATATAGTGATTCAGGTCATTATCAAGTTTTAGAAGAATATATGGTTAATGTATTAACATGTTTGGAAAGCTACATTAAGAGAAACATTATGTTTTTGAGGAGTAAATTTAAGTTGTTTTTTGAAATTTGGTGATATTTTTCTAACATAATGGGCTTTAAAATTATATAGGCATATTTTTTAGGCATTCTATTTTTATCTTATTATGTAAGTGTTTAATTTGAACTTTTGGTGCTATTTGTGGGGTTATAGAGACTAATATATTATTTAATAAAATGAACATTTATCGATACTGGATAACATGGGCTAACCATTTTGGTATTTATAACGATCTAGATATAAATGTGATAAATTTAAATTATTTTATTAATATTATAATCATTTAAAAGTTATGTTTAGTGATTTGGGAAGTTCATTTTTAATATTCGTTTCTTGGATTAAGAGATGAGATAAAAGTGTAAAATGAATAAAGCACAACCAAATTATGAAATCAATCTTATGAAATAGAAATAAATAAAGTAAGTTTTTATATAATATTGTATGGTAAAATAATTATCAAAATCTAGAAAAAATGATCTTGAAAATGTAAATTTATTTTTTTATTATAGTTATTCCTACAATGTTTCTGGTCATTTAAACCCATCTTTGTCTTTTTTATTGTCATTTGATTTCTCATGAACATGTTCTCTATCACTATATATTATTATTTAAAAATTATCATTCTCCTCCATGTTAATATTATCACTTCCCACTGATTATATCATTATCTAGACACCCGATTTTGTGTTATTTTTGGCAACCTTTAAGATTCATACTTCCTCTCTCCATAGTATGTTTTATTATCATTTTATACAATGTGGATTTTTTTACAACCCTAAATTCTAATGTAAAAATTTTATATTCGATAGTGTGTATGACAAGCGACACCAAGAGTGTGAGGTAATATAATATCCAGATAATTTGAAATATATTTACTATTTAAAATAGATTATATATATATTTCAATGAATTAAACATCAGGTTAGAATCTATTACACATATGAAAAACCTTACTTGATGGCTGTCGTTACATTCAAGGCAAATATTTATCAAACAATAAAATATTATTAAAATAGAAATAGATATAAAGTAGACATTAAATTAGTAATTATGAATAGTAATAAATAACATATAAAAATTATGGTTTATACAAAAATATAATTAATTAATTGGTTAAAAAATTAATTATAAATAAATATAATAAGTGATTGAATATAAAGTTAATATTTTTATATAAAACTATTTTTAAGCTAAAGAAGTTTTTTAAATTGATATATTAAATTAATTAGTGAGTGATATTAATTTAATATATATATATATATATTAAAAATTTAATCAAATATTTTTCATTTCCATAAATTAGATCTTATAGTTATAATATAATAACAAACTCTATTTTATATATAAAAACTATATATTTTTATAAAGTCAATTTTACCGTATTTTAATGGTGAAACCATTTTAAAAATGAATTTTGAAACATTAATTGATTTAATATGTAAAAATAAATTCATTATTTAAATTGAAACATAATTATTAGGTTAGGGTAAATTTTTTAATTTGTTCTGAAATATTTCATTTTTTTTAATTAATAGTAAAAAATACAGATTTTTAGTTTAAAACTTATTTTTCATATGATTTATTTATAGATTTAAATTGAAATTTTTATTGGATTTAATGTTTAATTATATTATATATATTTTCTGTTAATACAATATAGGTTATTGGGATCAATATCACTTGAAATTTAATGTAAAAACTTTTCAAACTTTTTGTTGTTTTTACTTTAAAAACCCGCTTTGGCATCGTACCCATGGGATTTATTTTAAATTAATTTATTCCACTTTTGTGACTAGAAATATGAAAAATGGATCCCATATTTTCAATAACAATAATTTAAAAATTATAATAATTTAAATTTAGTTTTTTACCCAAACTATTTGTGAAAGAAATTAAAATTAATTACCATTATTCTGGAACAATTAAGCTTAATAAAGGACTGAACCATTAACCGAAGGACCCAAAAGACCTAGAAACATGTAAAACACCAATTTTATAGACATATACCATCTATAAACCTTCCATTATTGTGTTTTTTTTGTTTTGGTATTACTTTTTTTAGTTAATAGCATGTGTACACCAAACCTGTTTCCAAAAATTATCTGATAGTCTTTTTTCCTTCCATATAAACGGCCACCACCTCCCCCACCTATTCACACCTCTCAAAACTTTTATTTTCAGAAAATATCTTCTTGAATAGATTTAAACCCCCTCCCTATCTACCTTAAAGTATCCCTTTGGGCATAAATCCTTCGATGTATCCTTTTGTAAAAAAAACAAAAGAAGTTACTCGATTAAGAGGTAACGTCTTCACTCAAGTTTTTTAGTTTCATTTCCATTATCCTACCCCTAAAATCTATTTATTCTATTATAATATTAGACAATTATACTAAATATACTAGTATGTTTTTATGTAAGGTTTTTTACCTACACTTACACACACCCCCATCTAATGGTTAATAAACATTTTGTTTTTGTGTATGGAAAAGTAATGCCTCACGAAACAATGATTGATCACTTTTACATTACCACCTATCATGGTGGCCATTATGATGGAGAATATATTTATGTATTTTATATATGATATTAATAATTTATTTATTCTTATTTAAGTTTCTTTTATAAAATATCTTAATTCTTTCCATGAAGTGTGAATATGATAATTTCATTTGAGGAAGTGTGAACTACCTGACCTCAAAGCAACATGACTCGTTCATACCATATATGGAACAAAAAAAGACGATTTTAATAAACCTATTTAACATATATAACATAGATATGATTATGGAATTATAATATATATATTTTTCATTTATTTTTCAATCCTTTTAATACAATAATGAAATGAAAGCAGTATTCTTGCATACATACGATCTGCAGTCTCCAATAATAATGCACTTTATTTCTAATCTCTAAATATAATGGAATACTATAAATACACACACACTGATTATAAGTTATAATTAATCCATGGATTATGTTACGGATATGATGAAACCATTATATAATTATTAATAACAAAAAATGACAAGTTAAAACTTACTCGAGCAAACTAGGCAATTAACACATGAAATATTAAAATTAATGAAAGAGTGTTCAAAAAAAGGAAAAAAATATTATACGAAATTAATAAATAAAAATATAAAAATGGTTATGGTTCTGTTACAAGTTAGTAACATATTTTTAAACCACTATATATGAGGATAAAAACCACATAACCAAAGGAATGTTTGGGTAAAAGAATTTTGTCTGAATTAACATTTCATTTAGCCTTAGTTTTTTTATTATGCACCAATTCAGTTTTATTTAGTGAATATACTTCCATTTTCATGTTATATCATGAATTACCTTATTATAATTATATTATAAATTTCATCTAATGTCATTCCTTTTTGTAAATAATTATTCAAATGTTTCAAAGTGGTAAGGGACACTTTGGAGTGTTTAATGATTATTCTCCTCAATATTATTTTTAGTGATTATATGTAAAATCTCACTTATGTTGATGATTGATAACCATATCAATATAAAATAACTATATTGTGATATTTTTTCATTGGAAATTTATATGATTATCCATATTCTCCAAAAAAGTATATTAATATTACCTAAGCCGTATATCATTTTACTCATAGTGACAACTTTGACTATTATTTGATTATTTTTGGGAAATATTGATAATTCTTTATTATTTATTAAATATGTAAATTTGATTAGGAATATTATTTATTTTTATTATTATATATGAGTAATTCCTTAGACTTGGAATCATAGGTGGATCCCAAACTTTATATAAAACCTCGATGCAACGATAGGTTCTCATGAGATGTTTATGTTGGGAAAATTAAACATGTTTATACCTTTATTTTTACACTATCTAGAAGATGGATATTGAAAGTATAGGTCCTCATGTTCTTAATACATGAAGTCTAATAATTAATCAATTTTTATAGATATTTATGTTATTATTCAACCATGATATTTTGTGTTGAAAACAATATAGATACATTTTATTTCTATTCATTAATTAAATGGAATGTGCACCCGTTTCTTATCTTTAAATATTTAATTTTCCTTATCCAATTTTTTGGATGGCATGTTTTATCAGTTATTTTCATTTACATGTAAATTTACTCCTATTGATTCATTATTTATTCCATAGTACTCACCATTACAGAGCATTTCACCTTACCCTTTAATGTTTCTTTCCCCATGTTATGAAGAAGATATCTTTTAATAATTTTTCACGGATGCAGTTTATTTCAATTTATTATATAAAATGATTTAGTTTATTTTCCCAAGGTATTATGGGTATCATTTATACAATATATATTTAAAAGAATTATAAACTGATCAGACCTTTATGATTTGATTCATTTTAATCATATTAATAAAATAAAATAACGTACTGGATTCAGGATTCTGGGGTCAGGGTGTTACAGTTTGTATCAATGGAGGTTTAGAAAAAATCATGGAAAGTAAATTTTGAAAACATAGATTTGGGATGCCAAACCTAAGATATACACTAGGGAAAACTATACAAAACAACCTATAATTTAGGTAATCTAGCTATTATATGGGTAATACTGGAAATATATCCCAATCTCGATACAATAAGTGGACATGGTTTTGTCACATATGTACATGGGAGTGAAAACTCTAACAAGATGTTCTCTACCTGACTCAAGGTTACCTAGTACATGATAAGGGGCCTTACCTCTCACCCATTTAGACACTCATGGGGGATATAATTAGGATAATTTACATTCTCTTTACCTGCCATTATGTTGGATTTGGAAGTAATGATTTCCCCACAGTAACTAAATTTTATGATTCTAGTATTCATGATGATTAAATTTATGCTATGTTCTATAACATATATAGAGTTATAAAAAGGTAACATCTTTATGAAATAATCCAGTATATGAAATTGCTTATAAATGGTTATTGGAAGGAATAATGGTATTAGTACTCCTAGAATATGTAAATAGTTCCTTTAGGTGGAAACAAAGACTACTGGTTTTGTATCTGAGATGTTTACGAATATATTAAGGAACATTAGTCAGGTTATGAAAAATAACCTTGACTAAATGGAGCAACTTATTCCACAGAGAGATTCTCCAATACTGGATCACATTATGTAGTATAATCTCCCATCATTTATTGGAACTAATAATCCTATTTTATATGATATATTAATTAATTATATGGAGAATATATTTATAGGCTTGGAATGCATCGAAAAGGAAAATGTCACATGTGATGTCTATTGTATTCAAGGTGATGCTAATAAATGGGGATCCTAAATCTAGAATACTAGGGATGAAGAAGAAATTTAACTCATGGAATTGATAGTGTTTAAGGATACATTATTTGATAACTAATTCTCTCATGACCAATAAATTGAGATGAAGAGGAATTTACATGGATTAAAGAAAAAGGATGAAGAGAGTGTTTCAGATTATAAACCTTCCTTTACAGGTTTATCTAGGTATGCTAAAAAATATTTATGCAACAATGAGGGCAAGATCGACCACTTATTTAAAAGAACTATGCCAAGTATATGAAGGGTGATAGTGTATAAAAATTTTCTTCATATTATGGAATATTTTTACGTGCTACCAAGGCAGAGAAATAATTCTCCAAGTAAAATGGATTCAACATAAACCAAGAGAACAGGAGGTGTCCTGAACACCATAAAAATGGTAATGAGTCAAAGAATATGAAGGGGAAGAAGGAATTTCCAACATGTGATAACTGTGGAAAGATTCTCCCTGGTAAATGATTAAAAGTCTTGGTAGTTTTTTATAAGTATGGAGAAGAGGGTCTCCAGGAAAGTAAATTTAGAAGAAAAAATGAAAATAATCATATTCAATGTTAAATTGTAAAGTGATTAGGCACAATGCAAATGAATTCCCGAATCATTAAGATTATATACCTCAGAACAAGCTAAGGGATCAAGGTCAATAATATGTTATTAACAGAAAAAAGTGTAATGATTAATGAATGTTTTTATTTGGATCTAAGAAATATATTGTAAAAGTATTTTGTTTATGATGTTCTCATTATATGTTTATGAAATATGTAAGTATTTTAATGGATAATTCTTTAAATAATGATTTGAGATCATATACTGAATGGTACTAAGAAAGGTTAATCATAAAAAAGATAAAATTTTCAGAAAACACATGATTTAGGGAATGATAACCATTAATATGTTCCTGGTGCTGAGATAGTGGTGAAGAAATTATTGATCTAAACATGTGATTACTACCTTGTAATTAATTAAGGTATTTTCAAAAAGTGTTATATTCCATCACTGAGGGAGTTTAAAATATTTGGTTTTAAGGAGTGTATCCAATAATTTGTGTCTTACATAAGGAATAAGTATGGATTCATGTTTCTAATAAGTATATATGTGATTCGATTTATTACCAAATTTTAATAGTAAACATGAAGAAGTTATTCACATATATGGAATGTGAAAATTTAGAGCTAGTTTATATTGATTAAAGGATAAGGATAGTTTTATTTTGAAAATTTAGTGGCTCTTCTTCATAAGTGATTGGATCATAACCTTCTTGAAAAGTTAACCATTTATAAAATGGATAAAGGTTATCATTGGTTGAGATTTTAGAGATCAATGTATTACTTCACCATATGATGGATCATGTGCTAAGAGATTAGATAGAAATTTTTCCAAGCATAATAAAATAAAAATACTATGTTTATAGAAATAAATATTCATTTATTGTCTTATAAAGTGAAATAATTACTTAACTATAAAATAAAATGGTTTTGAATAAAAAATATTCTCCTATTATGATAATTTCTACTTATATAAATAACCTTTATTCACTCCTATGGTTTATGGTTTTATGGTCGAAAAATTTCTTCTGAGAATATTCTCTAGCACTATCCATAAGATCATGATTGATGGACATTTTCTTCCATATCCATGTTTCCATTTCCTACATTTGTTCTCCTATTAGGCAACCTAGTTACGTGATCGTTTTACTTTTCTCTCACTCTTGTTAAGAATATGTTATATTAACCCTTTTTATGATATAGTTTTTTCCAAAAAAGTATATTCTCAATACCTATATCAATGAGATCATGTTTAAATTGCGATGACACAATTTAATTAAGATGAGGAGAATGTAACACCCCAAAATTCTAAATTAAGATCCTTATAGTCGATAGCGTGTATGAAACTCGACACCAAGCATGTGAGGTAATATAATATCTCACTAATTGATAATATATTTACTATTAATTAATGATTCTATATATTTTATGTAATTTCTTGGATTTTGTGTTCATTTTTTTAATATTATATGGAATTATTATGAGACCAGAACTTTCGAAGGCTTACGATTCCAAGGCTCGAAGTGCTCGGAAAAAATGTTTGAAATACATTAAAAATTTTAAACAGCAAATGTGAGCAGTTTTCCTATAAAATGGGGATATATTTTATATGGGAGCCTGGATTAGAAATATTGTGTCACCGTTGCATTTAGAGCAGCGACTATTCCTTTGGCGAGGCCTAACATCGACCAACATAGGTTACCTGCAAGAGTTCGTTTTGGGACATTTTTAATGGAAATAAAATAAAATAATAATATATTTTATTTCATTTCACTTTTGGGAAACGACCTAATTCCACCCTTTTAAATACATACTTATGGAATGTTCATAGGATTAAACTCTTATCCTTATGAAGTGAGAGAGAGGATCTTGGAGATTTTTAGGATTACCCGTTGGCAGACGATGACGACACATCTCAGATTCGACAAAACTTGCCAACAAATGCGACAAGGCGGTCATTCTTCAACCAGATCGGGGAAGGGGTTGTTACTTCAATTCAAATTTCCCTGTTTTGGGATTTAAATGACTAAATTGGATCCACCACAAACATGTTGATCTGCAGATCGATCGTTCCTACGGGAGGGTGTTATTTTCTTTTTCTTTCGGGGTTAGATTCTGGAATTTTAAATTGTGATAATTATTGGATTTTTGTTTTGATTCGACTTGTTTAATACATATAAGGGGACCCGATCAATGTTGTGAAAAATGACGATAGAGGTTCCTTCCTCATTATGGTGTGTTGTATTTTCTTCCTCTTTTCTTCGGGTTCTTCGCAGGGCGATGAACAACAAATATTTGTGCATCTGTTTCACGATGCAATGATCCCAAACTAGAGATCTGACATCGTGGTGACCTAGAAGAGGTGAATAAACAATTTTGGTGAACAAATTGACATGGTTTAGGAATTATCATTCTTCTACCATTCTTCACGATGATAAAAAAATGGTTTCGAGGCTGATCAGAGGCTCGACACTGACATAATGAAATTCGTGATGATGGGGTGACATAAAACCTTAAGTTTTATGGGGATTGGTTAGCTGAATCGAAGAAAGGGGCATCATAAGAGGCGTGATTGCAGAGGTTTGTGATTCTGTAATTTTCGAAAATACATGGGGTGTATCTTGATGAACATGTAGTGTGGTAATGGTGGTGGCGGCTAGAGTTTTGGGGTGTCAGATAGGTATCACACGGCGTGTGACCCCGGTCACATGGCATGTGGGATCTTCCCCGATGCTCGGCGTGTATTCTGGGAAATACATGAACACAAGATAGAGTACACAGCCGTGTACTCCACCACATGGCTAGATCAGGCCGGAAACACGGGTTACCCCATGTACCGGTTACACAGAATGGTGTACAGAGGATAAATCCATGTATGGGATCACAAACACATACACAGAGACGAAAACTGCTACTCATACACGTCATGTGATTTGTAATACACATCTTGTACTGATTTTCCTACACAACCAGCTTTGCGACCCAGGATTTAGTACACGAGAAGTACCCAGGGTCAGAGGACCTGATGTGTGGCACTTTTATATGCAATTTAATTTTCATCACATTACTTGATCTTCTTGTTCACTGTATCTTGGACATGCTTCGTTTGGATTAGTGCCCCTTTCTCCCATTCCCCTAAAGATCAGGTATCTTTTCCTACTACAAGGATATGATCCCTTTAGCAGGACATTCCGAGAAAGAGTTAGGTATCCCTATATGAGGACTAGAGTGAGATCACTTATCAATTATTGACTCCAGTTAGAGCCAGGTGTTGATGTGACTACATCCACATGGTGCCGATCCTCTACCTAGAATGTGAATTCCGAATAAGCTTCGGTATCCTCCAAGGCCCTGGGAGTGATCCACATCTGTGTATCATGATATTTTCCTTACCCAATAGTGTGTTTTCCCAGAATGATTGCATCTATATCTCATGACTTTTCCCAATGGATAGTACTTCTCGGTCAGACGACATTAGAGCCATCAAACTCATGTAGTGAGTTCTTCTGGATGAGTGCTTCATGGAATCTTCAACCAGAATCCCTAGTGGGGGGTATTCTATTGCGTGAATTTTCCCTAGACTACGGTTTTAGTATTTGAGTATATATGGTTTTTTATCATATTATATATTCCGTAGACATATACTGTGTAGATCTAACAGTGCATTTCATTTGTGTATTTCCTTGTTGTTTTTGGGGTCCTCTTCTGAGTATTGTTATACTCACCCCTACATAGGCTTTTCCCGCACGTGTTGTGTCTTGTGCAGATGAGATACCTTTTTATAGAGTCCAGGGTGGACCTGGAATGGACCAAGTCTTCCGAGTTCCCTACAGGCTGAGGTGTTCCTATGGCTACGACCAAAAGTCCCAATACTTCTTTGATTTACATGTTGCACTTTGTAGTTTTCAGACTCTTATTTTTGGTGGGAAAGTATTCTGGCCCATTTTACATTCATTACTTTACTTTCTATCATACACTATTAGTTGGGTTTAGTTGTATATATGCATCCTGTTCCTTAGTGGTTCTTTTTCATTTCATCATCAGTGGGATTAGAGATGTCTGCGTCTGTACAGGTACATAGGAAATGCCTACCATGTTAGTAATATTTCTACTTGGTGCTAGTCACCAGCCCTGGCCTATTAGAGGCAGGATAGGGGAGTCATGGCAAAGGCCCCACTGGGTCAGGTCCAAGAGTCTATGAGTTCGGACCAAGAGTCTGTGAGATTGGATTGGGGCAACAGTGTTATGTGAATTGAGATCGAATTTCAGGCCAGAGAATCCAATTTTGGTGTGGGCGGCCAACATATCTATACACCATGACTCTAATAACCTGATTTTTTTTGACTCAATACCTGAAAAAACTAGTTTCATGGAAATTAAATAATAGTAGATGCATCATGTATGAATGGGTTGTGTTTTCTATGTTCTTTGTGTCAGCTATCCAGGTATACTCATTAACCATGGTACATGTTGCTTCCCTACAGTATGCCTCTACAATGAATACCCTCTAGGATTCAATAGTACGATCACGAATATGACGCCCTTAGTGATGAGGCTTTGATACAAGGACTATTTATCCAGGGGTTACCACTAGGTGGTGCAGCTTCTATACCACCACCAGTGGAGCAGCCCGTGGTACCTGCAGAACCGACCAACGAGGAGTGCAGGATGAGTGTGCTCTAAGAGTTCTAGAGACAGATACCCATCAGGTTCCGAGGTGAGCCCGACCCTTAGGCGGATGGGGACTATCTTGAGGCAGTGACGAGAGTCTTCCCTCTCGTGAGGACACCAGCGGACCAAATGGTGATCCTAGGAGAGAGCCTTCTTCGAAGTTCGACAGGACGTTGGTGGAGTCTGACCACAAAGACTCACGACGAGGTGACTCTTTCATGGACAGAGATTGAGCAACTCTTAATGGAAGAGTTATATCTGGGTATAATGAGGGAAGTGTGCATCCAGGAGCTTATTCTGCTCCAGCGGGGCAGTTTGATGGTAGCTGACTATTCATCGAGGTTCACCAACCTTACCCGATACTCGATGGATATGGTCAGGGATCAGTACATCCGAGATTGGACCTTCAAGTGAGGTCTCTGATAGGACATCCTAGCTAGTGTCATGCCTCTATGTATTCCAACTTATGCTGGAGTGAGAGGGCCTCGGTGATTGAGAGATTCTTAGCAGAGTAGAGTCAGCCTTGAGCGGGAAGGGGAAACCCTTCATATTAACAGATAAGTGCCAATAGGATTTTGAGCAGTTGATATAGAGTTTTAAAAGCTCCCCAATCATGAGATTACCAAAGGTGGATGTTGAGTACT
This sequence comes from Viscum album, assembly GCA_963277665.1. Classification (NCBI taxonomy): domain Eukaryota; kingdom Viridiplantae; phylum Streptophyta; class Magnoliopsida; order Santalales; family Viscaceae; genus Viscum; species Viscum album. Next base: position 684,133,573 of record OY728119.1, on the reverse strand, counting down.
TAGTTTTCTGCAACACAATAAGGACCAGGCTTGGTTGTGTCCTGATGCAGAGGCAGGCAGTGATTGCTTATGGTTCTCACTAACTTAGGCTACATGAAATGAACTATGCGACCCATGATCTTAAGTTGGAAATAGTAGTATTCGCGTTGAAGATGTGGTGACACTAGCTTATGGGTGAGTAATTTATCATCTACTCTGACCACAAGAGCCTCAACTACATATTCTCGCAAGAATATATGAATCTTAGGGAGAGGCATTTTCTAGAGTTCCTCCAGGACTATGATTTTGAGATCATCTATACTCCTAGGAAGGGGAACAAGGTGGTTGATTCTCTTAGAAGAAGGTCAATCTCACAACTGTTGAGTAAGGGGATATAACAGTGAGGCACGTTGCAGTTATCCTTTATGGATAGTGAGGATGAAGCTTACCTAAAGTCGATGGTTTTCACCCCTCCACTATTACAATGAACTAGGGAGGTGAAGCTTGGGGGTGTCAACTGTGAGGCTTTACATGCTCAGTTATTCATAGGACTCTCTCCTAATGGATATTCACAAGGTGGGGAGAACATACTTCTTTTTAGGGGATGCACAGTTGTACCGGTGGCTTTGAAGGAAGATGTACAAAGGGTGTTTTATACATCCCCATTGGCGGTACATACTGGAATGGAGAAGATGTAACAAGATCTGCAATGGTAGTTCTGGTGGTCAGGCATGATGATGACAGTAGTAGAGTTCATTTCTCGATGACTTACATGTCAACAGGTGAATGCTGATCACCAGGTTCTAGTGGGATTAGCTCACCCCTGGAAGTTTCAGAGTCGAAGTGGGATGGAATATCTATGGACGTTTTGACAGGCTTACCACAGATCCCCTAGGGGCATGATTCCATCTGGGTGATCGTTGAACAACTCACCAAGTCGACCCACTTCCAAGCTATTAGAGAGCAGTGTTCCATAGAGATCTTGAGATTCCTCTACGTGCGAGAGATAGTTTGTATTGATGGATTCCCTTCAATTACAGTCTCTGATCGAGATGCTCGCATCACATACTTGTTGTGGAAGGGATTTTAGGAGGCTTTTCGGACTCAACTACGCTTGAGAATGGCATTCCAACACTAGACTGATGGTCAGATAGAGAGAACCATTCAGGTTCTGGAGGATATTTTATAGGCTTGTATCATGGACACTGGTCACTGTTAAGAGGACCACCTACCAATGGTGGAGTTTGCGTACACCAACATATACCACTCCACCATTAGTATGGATCTATTGGAGGCCTTGTATGGGAGACCCCGCCAATCACCTCTTTGCTAGACTGACCCTAGAGAGTCAGTACTCATGGGTCCAGCGTTAGTATGAGCTACCACTGAAAAGGTGCAGATCATCCAGGAGGAGATAAAGACTACTGAGATCTGTAAAAAGTCTTATGGTGACAAAATATGGATACCTCTTGAGTTCAAGGAGGGATACCATGTCGTTGTTCGGGTTTCACCTCGACGAGGGTTGCAAAGATTTGGCAATGGCGACAAACAATCTGCAAGGTTCATAATACCTTTTCAAATACTGCTAAGAGTTGGCGAGGTAGCATACACCCCAGGTCTACTACCACAGTTGCACTGGGTACATGATTTCTTCCATGTGTTGTAGTTGAGGGGGTACGATCATGACCTATCACACACCATCAACTGGGGTGAGTTGGACAACGTGGACGAAGTGAACTTTGCAGAGTACGACGTGGAGATCATGGATCAGTAGGAGAGGATACTTCATGGGTGATAAATTCCCTTGATGCGTGTTCAGGGGCAGCACAAAAATATTTAGGAGAGCACATGGGAGCGGGAGGCTCAGATCCATGCCCAGTACCTACATCTTTTTTACTACCTTTTTTTGGCCTTTTTAGGGAAGCAAATCCCCAAGGTGGGGAGAATGTAATGTCTCAGATTTTCTATGAATTATTTTTTAAAATATTACATGGTATTATTATGAGACCATAACTTTAGACAGCGTGTGATTATGAGGCCTAGAGTTCCCTGGATAAACGTTTTAAATAATTTAATATTTTTAAATAGAGTGCATGAGTGGTTTTTCTGTAAAAGTCGAATATCTTTTAAATAGGTTCCTGGACCAGATTTCTGAGGGAACTATTGTGTTCAGAGTAGCAACTTTACCTTAGGTGGGGCCTAACAATGACTAGCATGGGTTAGCTGGAAGAGTTGGTTTCGGGAAGTTTTGAATGGAAATAAAATAATAAAATAATTTATTTTATTTAGTTTCCTTTTTTGCATAGTGACATATTCATCCCTTTTAAATACCTATTTATGAAAAGTTCACAGGGTTATCCACATAACCCTATGAATTGAGAGAGAGGCTCTTGGAGCTTTGGAGGAGAACCCATTGGCGGACAACGACGACACATCCCAGATCAGAAAAACACAATTAATGAATGCAATGCGGTGAACGTTCTTCAACCAGATCAAGGTAGGGGTTGTTATTTCAATTACACTCCCCCATTTTTGGATTTAAACAATGAACACAGATCAACAATGATTATATTGATCTGAAGATCATGCATTCCTACAGGAGGGGGTTATATTCTGATTCTTTCAGTGTTTTATTTGGGAATTTTAAATTGTGATAATTGTTGGATTATCATTTTGATATGCCTTGTTTAATCCTTTTAACGGGAGCAGATCGACATCATAATGAATGATGGTGGGGGTTCATTCCTCATTTCAGTGTGTTGGATTTTCTTATTATTTTCTTTGGGTTCTTCGTGGGGGCGTCGAACAATGGATCATTTCATATCCATTTCACGACTCAAAGATCCAAAATTGGAGATCCGACATTGACGCGACCTAGAAGAGGTGCGAAGGCGATGGCGGTGGATGAATCGAAACTATTTGGGAATTATCTTTCTTCGACCATTCTTTGCACGGATGATCGAAATGAGTTTTCGGGGACGATCAGAGGTCCAAAACTGATGGGATCAACTTCATGTTGTATGGGCAACAAAAACTCTTGAGTTTTATGGTGATCGAACAACCGGATCGAAGAACGGTGAAACACAGGAGGCGCGATGGTGGAAGTTCGTGATTCTTGAATTGTCAGAAATACACAGCGTGTATCCGGATGAACATACCGTGTGGTAATGGCGGCGACAGCTAGACTTTTGGGTGGTGGGGGGGGGGAGTCAGACAGGTATTACACAGTGTGTGACCCCAGTCACACAGTGTGTTGGACGTCACCATAGCTCTATGTGTATACTAGGAAATACACACACATGGGATGGAGTACACGACTATATACTCCACCACATGGGAAGACCAGGCCGACAACACAGGTTACCCCATGTACCGGTTACATGGAATGGTGCACATGGGTTAAAGCCATGTACGGGAACATGAATACGTACAGGGAGCCAACCCCAGCTACTTAGATGGGGCGTGTGATCTGTACTCGACATTGTGTACTGACATTCCTAAACAACTAGCCTTGCGACACGTGCTGTAGTATACAGGCAGTACCTGGGTTAAGAAGTCACAACATGTGGCCCATCTATACACCGTGTAATTTTGGTCACATGGCTTGATCTTCCTTTCCACCATATATTGGACATATTTCATTTGGGTTAGTTACCCTTTTTCTCGTTCCCCTGAAGGTCAGGTATCATTTCTTACTAAATGAGTATGATCCATTTAGTAGGAATTTCTGAGATAGGGTAAGGTATCCCTCCAAGAGGCCCAGAGCGAGATCCTCTATCCATTCATGACCCTAGGTAGAGTCAGGTATCAAAGTGACAACTTCAATAGGGTGCTGATCCTCTACATAGAAGGTGAATTCCAGATGAGTCATGGTATCCACCAAGGCCCTGACAGTGATCCTCATCTGTGTATCGTGATATTTTCCCCACTCAGGTGTGTATTCTCCCAGAATGGTAGCATCTATCTCTCATCAATTTTCTCAACACATAGTACTTCTCGGATGGATGTCATCAGAGCCATCAGACTCGTGGAGTGGGTTCTCCCAGATGAGTGCTTCGTGAAGCCATTAAACTGAATCCCTATTGGGGGTATGATGTTGCATGACTTGTCCCTTGACTACGGGTTTGGGATTTGAGTATATAAAAAATGATTTCTACTATTATATGTTTATTAGAAAGACACTGTGTAGATATGACTATGCCTTTACTTTGAGTATTGCCTTGTTTTTTTAGGGTCCTCTACTGAGTATTGTTGTACTCACCCCTGAACGAGTTTTTCCCGCATGTGTGCTGTCTTGTGCAGACCAGCAACCTTTTGACATAGTCTAGGGTGTACCAAGGCAAGACCGATCATTCTGAGATCCCTATAGGCTGAGGTGTTCCTTTGGCTATGAGCAGTAGTCCCAGTAGATCTTTGTGTTTACAGGTAGGACTTTGTAGTTTTTAGACTCCTATTTTTGGTGGGCTTGTATTATGGCTCAGTAAACTTATAGTACTTTATTTTCCATTGTACTCTATTGGTTGGGTTTAGTTGTATGAATTGTTTCTATTCCTTAGTGGTTCTTTTATATTTTATCATTTGTGGGCATGGAGATGGGTGAGTGTGTATAGTAACTTAGGCAATGCTTCCCATGTTAGTAATATGCCTACACGGTGCTAGTCCCCACCCCCTGGCCTGTTCTAGGCGGGCGTGGGGAGTTGCAACGCGCACCCCATTGGGTCGGGTCAGGAAATTTTAATTCACACAACTTCAAGCTAGCATGTGTTACACGTAGGACCAACCTTCCTTGATGGCTTGCGTTACACTCTAGACTGAGTTTTATTAAACAATAATATATTATTAAAATATATTGAGATATAAAGTAGTAGTTAAAATAGTAGTTATGAATAGAAATAACTAAATAATGATAATTATTTGTTATAAAAATATATAATAAATTAACTTCTTACAAATAAAATATAAATTAATATAAAAAAACTGAATATAATGTGAATATTTTAATATAAAAATATTTTTCTGCTAGAAATGTTGTTTTATGCAAATAGATTATGTTAATTAGTAAGTGATATTAATGTAATATATATATATATATATTATTCAATGAAATATTTTTGACATTCATCCATTAGGTTTAATTAACCTAACATAATAACAATCTCTATTATATACATAAAAACCTATATTTTTATAAAGGAAACTTTTCCGCCTTGTAATAGAGAACCCATTTTAAATTTTATTTTTTTAATTTAATAGATTTGATATGTAAAAATAAACTTCATATTATAATTTTAACCTAAAAATCATGTTAGGGTAAATTTTTTATATTTTTTGAAACATTTCATTTTTTGATGAATAGTTAAATATATTTAATTTTAGTTCGAAATTTGTTTTTCATCGAATTTATTTATATCATAAAATTGTACTTTTAATAGATTTTAAATTTTAATTATATGATATTTTTATCAATTAAAACAATTTAGGTCATAGGTATCAATTTAAATATTAAATTTAATGTAAAAACATATAAATCTTTTTGATGTCTTTACTTTAAAAAACAACATTGTCATCCCTCATGTAGGATTAATTTTAAATTAATTTCTACCATTTATGTGATTCAAATTTTTGAAATTTGGATTCCCTGTTTGGATTAATAAAAATTTATAATGTCTAATAATTTCAACTTTTTTTTGAAAAAAAAATATTACTACATATAATTAGAATTAATTATATTTATTAATGGAAAATTAAGATTAATAAATGACTAAACCTTAATCTTAAGGGCCAAAATTACCTATATACCTTTCCAACACCCATTTTCTATCCATATATATGCCTTAAACCATCAATTAGTGAGTTTTATTAGTTTGATATAAATTTTTTTAGGTAAAAACACAAGTACACCAAACTTGTTTCCAAAACTTCCACGTGGGTCCTTTTATTTTCCTATAAAAGGACACCACCTCTTCCACTTGTTCACATCTCTAAAACCTCTTTGATTCGACCAAGATCTACCCAAATATCTTCCAAAAATCACTCCTATTGACTTTGAAGTGTAATTTTATAAATAATGTCTTCCATGTAATCCTTTTTATATTAACCAAAAAAAGTTACCTCATTAAGTGGTAATGTATTCTCCCAATATTTTTAGTTTCATTCCTATTCTACCCCACATAAAATCCCTTTATTCCATTATTATATAACAAAAAAATTATTAAAAATACACTAATATGTTGTTCTGTAATTTTTTTGACCTATAATTACACACACCTTCATCTAATGGGTAAGGAAAATAATTTTTCTATGTACGTTGTACTACTTCCTCACAAAATAATGATTCTTAATTTTTATATTACCACCATTCATGATAAACATTTTTATGGAAAATATATTTATATATTTTATAAAGGATATTTATAATGTCTTTATGATTCTTTATTTTTTATTTAGAAAATACCTTTATGTTTTCCATCTTGTGTAAACATGATAATTTCATTTGAAGAAGTGTGGAATACCACCCCCCAAAGCGACATGACTTGTTCATACCATAAATGTAATATATAAAGGATAGTTTTAATAATAATATGTAAAGTATATTACATAGATATTAATATAGAATTATAATATACATATTTATCATTTATTTTTTATTATTTTAATACAATAGTGAAATGAAAGTTGCGTTCATGCATATGTACGACCTACAATCTCTATGAATGGTGCACTTCATTTTTAATATCCAAATATAATGGACCATTATAAATAAATATATAGTGATTATATATGATACTTAATCCATGTTTTAAATTATATATTTGATGAAACCATCATATAATTAATGATAGTAAAAAATAAAAAGTTAAAATTACTTGATCAGACAAGGAATTAACACACGAAATAACGAAATTAATGAAAGATTGTTCTCAAACGGGTAATAAAATATTATATGGAATTAATATATTATATTATAAGCATGATTATATTTCTGGTATAATTTATTAACATATTATTATACTTCTATAAAGGAGTATAAATACAACACATCCAATGTAAGGTTATGTTCACAGAACTTCATATCAATTTACAATTCTTTGAGACTTAGTAGTTATTATGCACTATTTAACTTTTATTCAGTGTATGCACATCTTTTTTAATGTAATTTAATGAATCGACTTATTCTCATGATATTATAAGTTTAATGTAAATTAATCCATTTCTAGAGAATATGATTCAAATGATTCAATGTTCTATGAGACACTTTCGATTTTCTTAAGATTATTCTCCTCAAGAATGTTCTTAATGACTATATTCACAATCTCACTTCCTTTTGTGATTGTTAAACATATATAGAAAAAATCACTATATTTTAATAAAATTTAATTGGAATTTGTATTGAATATCTATATTCAAATACAATAGACACTATTATTGTCTGAACCGTTTACCATTTTACATACGGTGTCTACTTTGACTATTATTTAATTATTTTGGGGAAATACTCATAATTTTGAATACTTTATTAAATAAGGATATTTGATAAGGCATATTATTTATTTTTATTATTATATATGAGGAATTATTTATACATTCAATAATGTGTTGTTCTCATACTTTATATTTCTTCTCTATGTATCGATAGGTTCTCATGAGATGATTAAGTTTTCCAAATTAAATAGGTTTCTACCTATAGTTTTTAATTGTCTCGAGGATGGATCATGATAGTATAGGTCCTCATATTCCAAAGACATGATGTCCAATAATTATGAATTTATTTGATAGATATTTAAGTTATTATTCATCCTATATATTTTGCATCGACATATCTATGGATACATTTCATATCGGTTCGTTGATTAAATAGAATGTGTACTTGTTTCTTACCACGCCATATTGAATTTTCCTCCTCTATTTATTTAAATGCCTTGTTTTTCATTTATTTTACTATCCATTTTAATTTATTGTTATTGATTCATTATTTATTCCACATTAATTACCCTTAGTAATCATTTGAGCTCACCCTTATTATGTTTATTTCCCTATGTTATAAAGAATATAACATTGAATAAGCTTTCAATGATGCGGTTTATTTTAGTTTTATGTAGAATGTTTTAATTTTTTCCCAATGAATTATGGGTATCATATATATAAGGTGGATTTACAAAGATTATAAACTGGTCAGTAATTTGGGATTTGATTCCTTATAATCATGCCAACTTAATAAAATAATGCACTGACTCAGGGCTATTGGGGTCGAAGAATTAATGATTTCTATAGAAGGTATTTTAGGATAATAAACCTTTGATTAGTAAGAAAATAATCAATAGAGTGAAATTTAGTTAAAGTGTGCATAATATAACACCCTGATATTTAAAAATATATATTTTAAATAAAATTCAATTGATCGAAATCTTAATTTACACACAACCTCGAGTCCATATGAACTATGATTTAGTAAACTGTTATAAGCTAACTGTTAAATATGAAGGTATGAATAAAAATATAAAAATTATTTAAAAATATTTATAGTTATTTTAGATAATGAAAATGTATTTTTTGATTCATAACAAATAATGACTTAATTATTAGTAAAAGCATTATATGCTTCGAAAATGTTTTTTCTTCAAAAATAGATTTTATTTAATTTTATATTCATGGAAATTATAGTTTATTTTTCAAAATATTTTTAAAATTTATTTTCTAAAATTTATTTTATTTTTGGAATAATCATGTAAATTTTAACTTAGGTTAATGTTCTAATATTGTTTTAAAATTTTTTTTAATGAATAGTGAAAAATACAGATTTCTGTTTAAACTCTATATTATTTTAATGTAAAAGGCCCATTATATTTCTAATTTGATCTTAATGAGATATATTTATCCTTTAATTATAAATAAAATAATTAGATACAATTTAATATTCTCTATACATGATTTTGGTATAAGATAATTTTTGTGGTTAAAAAGAAATTTATCTAAAAACTATTTTATGAGTACAATATGTTTTTATCTTAAAAATATTATTTAATATATATTGATTATATATTTATTTAAATTTATATATTATATTTTTAATAATATTTTTTATATTTTTTATATATTGTTTATAATGAAAATAATGGAAATATATTATTTTTCATGCATAAAATTTCATTTTTCAAAAAATTGTTTTCATTGCAGTTTTTACACTTAATTAAAATAAAATTATAGAAATTTTGGAAATTGAAATAGTTAAAATATATTATATATCTTAAATATTCATAACTAATATAATATAACATGGTAAAATTTACTTTTCTTCGTAGTGAATATTAAAAATAGTTAAATGTTATTATCACTTTTATAGTTAAAACATGTTTATCGGGGGTTGGGTGTATGGGGGAGGGGTAAAAAACATAAGGGTATGATTAAAAAAAACTAGTATATTGGTTTTTCAATATATTAATACTTTATCCTATCATAGAATCTAGTCCCTTTCCATTTGGATCCACTTTCCCATGAAGGTGACCTTATATAATTGGAATCTAGTTAGAAATTCCATGATTTTACCTCCCCTCACTTATAAAAGTGTACCACTCCTCCACCATTATGGACACCGTTTGGGCCCTATAGATTATAAAATACCAAATAAAAATACTTCCAATAATCCTTCCCTTAATCCTATATCTTTTACTACTCTCTTAATAATAATCCTTCAAGGTATAAGGTGCAAGGTAAAGGAGGTCTCTCAAAGAAGAAGTTTAAATCTTAACCAAAATCATTAAATTTTATTTATTATTACACATACTATAATATTATTGTATACATAAAAACATGATGGATATACCATAATAAAAATTATTAGTTATTATTTTTATGATTTAACTACAATTTACCACCACTTTTTTATGAATAGTGAAATAAAATTATTGGTTGGGAGTATGTGTGGGCTACTACCTCTATATAGTGATACAATTAATTTTACATCAACAACATTAATGTGTGGCTATAATGTTAGACTTAAATTTCATTTCAGGAATTTATAAAATATTTATGATTCTATAATTATAATATCTTATCCACCTTCTTATCTTCCGATCTATTGATAAATAATTACGTCGCTCATGCATATATGTGGACTACTACCTCCATGAAGAAATATGTTTTTTATTATTTATGATTTACATGGATTGTAAAAAAGATTTATTTAATGATAATATATGATATTAATGATATAATTTTGATTATATAAATATTTATTTTAATTTACCTTTCTTATTTTCATCCATTCAAAAACAGAAACAACACTCGTTTTTAAATATTGATTATCATCGCCCCAAAGTGATGTAATTAATATTTCTTCACGAATCAATATGAATGGGTCTAAATATTTATATATTGAGTATATCTGATATTTATATAATTTTTAAAAATCTCTATATGGAGTAACCATTATCCATGTTAATGTAACATAAATACCAAACAAAAATATATGTTAAAAACAAAGTAATTAACACCCTAAATGACTAATTTAATATAGAATTGTTAATAAAAAAGTGATAAAAATATATAATTTGATCATATAAGATATAACATGTATAAATATGATTTTGAAATAGAATTGAAATAAATATAAATTTTTTATATATGCGTTTTTACCTCTTATGAATCAAGTTTGATATAACGTGAGGGTTTTTTCTAAATTTCTCTTCATTGAGACATGTTTTAATGTTACACTCCAATTTATTATCTATATTCTATATATAATTAAATATAATATAATTTTAATAATACATGACCTAATTACATGGATTTAAAGAACCATATGGTTTCCAATCATCCAATTACTTTCAATTAATAAATTTCCAATCCCATAAGGGTTTTTAGTTACAATTTTGATTCATTTAGACATGTTCAATGTTATACACCTATATTATTTTATAAGGTGTATATACTACCAAATTTATATAATGTATCCCTAATATCATTTTTTCTTGGTATTTGAAGGAAAATTTAAATTTATTTTTGTAATGTTGTTATGATTCAAAAGTAACCACAGTGGTATTGGTTTTATCTTATAATCTCATTTTTTTTATCGACACTATTTGTGATAAAATATTATGAGAATGAAATTATATGTTAAAACTCTCCAAATTATTATCTATTTTATTATAAAAAAGTTATTTATATAGATTTCATAATTTCATTTCATTTTACTCTATTTATATACTCAATAGACGGAAATAATATTTCTAAAGAAAAACTAACTACATTTCACTCTTCGATTATAAATGTTTTCTTATAGTTGAATATTTCATTCAAAAAGAATTAAATAATATTTTTAATATTATATAAATATTTATTAAATTAATTAATAACCATTTGTAATTTTTTACATTTTTTTATAAGGAATCTTGATACAGATTTCTAAATGAGGTACTTCTGACTTTTTCTGAAAATGTGAAAGGATGTTTTATTTTAACATAATCCACATGAAATAATTTACCCACCATAAAAAATAACATTATCATATAATTTTTTCTTATATTATTTTTATGTTTCTTCCAATGATTTTTTTTAAAATTTTGGAGATTTTTAGATATTAAATAGGTTATTTCAAATTTAAAAGGGTATTTTCCTTAATAAATTTTCTAATGTTGTTTTAACTGTATTAATCATATATAATGTCAATATTTGATGTTTATAATGATTTATTAGGGATATGATCTAATGATCATGTTATTTTTCTTTATTTGGATGAGTTATGATTATGATGAATAAATTTTTAGTAAACCATTATCTTTTACATTGGTTATGATACAAGGATATGATGAAAAATTTATAATCTTTGGGTACACATATATGTGGTTTTAATTATGTGAATGGTTGTTCCATTAAAAAATAAGGATGAGTTATTATGTTATAAAACATGGTTGTGTGGGACTGTTATGTTTCTCCAATGTATTTGGTTGATACGGATATCTCATTAGATTATAAGGAGTGGAATGGGGTCTAAGACTAGTTCAATATAGGAATTGTTCAAATAAGATCATCTTGGGAGTGAACCATGACTAAGGAAATAATTTAATGAGGAGTAAACATGATCTACTATGATAGATTTCGTGGTTATTATTAACTAATGAATTGACTTTATATGATTATGTGTATGATGCAAACTTATATCTTATGATTGTGATATGTTATCGTGGCTCAAGATAGATTATTGATGACTCCTCACTGTTTTGTGTTATTTATTTTCATTAATAAAAAATTATTTCATGGTTTATGATTATGATCTATGAATAGAATATTATGATATCTTGTTCTCATATAATTATTCATATCCTTTGGTCACTTTATGAGTATTGAATGATATATCTTATATTTACCCTTATCAGGAATCTAAGATTACCATTTACTATGTTTAAATTCCATAGTCTATGGTGAAATGTTTTAAGTACGATATTTATAATAAGGGAGATAGTTTAAAAAAATGAGAAATGATTTAGGTTATTTATATACCAGAGTTTTATGGGTTTATGTCCCCAATAAAACTAAAGTATTATGGTTCATGCATTGGTTTTATTGTAATGTAATTAGTATTACACTAATAATATGTATTAAAAATCTATGGAAAGATTGGGTATTTATATTTTGATAGGATGAGGTCTCATTTAAAGATAGATCAAAACATTTCTTCATTATATAATGAATATAGGAAAGACTCTACCAATTTTTTGTGAAATATTATTTGAATTAGTTCAACAAAATTTAACATAATCTCTTTAATATGTTGAGTATAATAATATGCCAGAAGGTTCAGGAAACAGGCAGAAACCTGCTCCCATTAAAATTAATAAAAGAAGAAGTAAACAATACAAAACAGCTCAGGAGCAAGAGGCTTTGCAAAACCTTGAGTACAGAACCCCATTCCTATCATTTCTACTCAAATCATCACAATAGAAAGGCAATACAAACAACCAGCTAGAACTGACCTCCATAGTGTCCCTTTTAGAAAGAGCATCAGCGACCTGGTTGGATTCACGATATGCAAGAGAGAAATCAAGGAGTAAGCTGTCGGCAAGCCTAAGACAGGAGATCTGGTTAGGCATCATCCTCCAAGGAACATTTCGAGACCTATCCTTCAATATCTGCACAGAAAGAGACGAATCTGACTCCAACCATAGTCTATGCCAACCATAACGAACTGCATACCTGATAGCTTTGATAATCACCCATAGCTCAGCTTCAATAGCATGATCGTAACCAATATAATGGAAAAAACAACCTTTCACAAAGACCTGATGAGTTCTGAACACTCCACCACATCCACCAGGACTCGGCGCACCATCAGACACCCCATCAACATTTACTTTCAGCCACTCTGGAATTGGTGGAATCCACCTAATAAATTTGACCATTCTAGGCTTTCGTTCCCTGCCACTAACACCAAGGGATCTCAAGATGACAAAGTCAGAAATGTTTTTATGCATAGACCCAGTTTGGATCCTGGAAGCAACCGCAATACTTCAGTGTATATGCAGAACACCATCCCGGAATGATGGCTTTCCATTGTTAAAAACAACAGAATTCCGAGCTTTCCATATATAGGAAAAAACTGAAGTAATAGAAGCAGTAAACAATGAATGCAGTTGATCACTGAACTCAATTCTCAAGGGCGAGCTCAGCATTGATTCAAGAGAAAAGCAATCAAGATAGCAATGAAAAATTGATGCCACATAATTCCATAAACGCGTAGAAAAAGTGCAGTGCAGGAACAGGTGTGGAAGGGACTCATCACCACTGAAACAGAGGTAACATACCAAGGCCAGGTTGAGTCCAGCACGCTGTAGCACACACTGAATTGGCATTCTATTCTTCCAGATCCTCCATATCAACATAGCATCACTGGGAGAGATGTATGGTTGATGAAAACATGCCAGCCAAGAAGGAATTGCAGAGAGAGTTCCACACTGCATACTGTAATAATCCCTGCTAGAAAATTCACCACAAAGGGCAGGTATCTAGATCAAGGTATCACTATCAACATAGACATAATTGACAATTTCCATTAGCAGATTATTTGGAATAATATCATGAGCAATCAAGTTTTCCTGCAGATCAGAAATGGAGAGATTTCCCAGGGAGGGGGGAATATTAACATGATCTTTCAAAGGAGAGGACAACCAATGTGTGTGTTCCAGCAGTTTAGCTGAGAGTCAGAAGAGACCAACCAAGTTAACTGAGACATGAAAGACGACAAAGCACTCTTAATTGAAGGCCATACAGAAGATTTAAGAAATCTTCACCTACTGTTTTTCAGTTTGTCCAAAAACCTGCCAACCAGAAAATCAAGAGAAAAACCAGGCTTAGAGAGAAGCCTCCAAGTGAAATTCTGAAGAAACACATTATTGAATATTCTAGCATCCTTGATCCCCACCCCTCCCATTTTGAGTGGCTTTATACACTCCTTCCATGCAACAGTAACAAGCTTCCTCTGATGAATAGATCCAGTCCAAATGAAATTATGAATCTTTCCAGTCAATTCCTTTAGGAGCAGAGCCGACCATCTATACACAGAAAAAGAGTAGAAAAAAATATATGTAATAATAGAATTGACAAGGCAAACTCTAGCAGCCTGAGACATTGTCTTCCCTTTCCAACTTTCTAATTGATTGGTAATTTTTAACGCAATGTACTCTAAATGGGAACATTTAACCCTTCCCCAAAATAAGGTAACCCCAAGATAATTAAAGGGCAGTGTGCCTCTTCTGACACCGAGCCTACGAGAAACCCTATTTTTCTTCGAAATTATAATTCCTTCCCCAAAGACAACAAAGTATTTATTCCAGCAAATCACCTGACCTGAAACCTCTTCATAATGTGAGAAGATACTTTTGATGCACAAAATTGTCTTGCTATCGGCCTTACAAAACAGAAGGATATCATCAACATAGAATAAATGGGATGGGGCATATCAATTCCTACTTGCCCTCATTCTTTGATAAATACCAGTGCTGACAAGATCATGAAGACAAGTACTCAGGTAGTCCTCTGCCATGGAAGACAAAATCACAGATAAAGGATCCCCTTTCTTGACCCCTCTTGTGCATCGAAAGAAGCCCCTTGGGGAGCCATTAATAAGAATGGATAGTCGAGCACTTTTCAAAATGGCATGAACCAAAATAATGAACTTCTCTGAGAAGCCATGCATCTTAAGAATTGAAAAAATAAAGTCCCACCTTATAGTGTCAATGGCCTTTGCAATATCAATCTTCACGGCCATGTTACCATGTGGAACTTTGTTTCTTCTGATGTTAATGCATTCTGAAGCGGTGAAGAGACTATTATGGATCCTTCTCTCAGGTATAAAGCCAAACTGATTATCAGAGACAAGACTTTTAGCAATATCACATAATCAGGTAGCCATGATTTTGCTGATGACTTTTGGAATCGTGTTCCCAATGGAAACATGCCTGAAATCTTTAATATCCAAGGCATTATCCTTTTAGGGATTAATGCAATAAAGCTAGAATGCATCCCAAATGGCATATAGGAGTGATTAAATAATTCCTTGACAGCACTAATAACTTCCATGTAAATAATGTCCTAGTAGAACATAAAAAACTTGTTTGTGAAGCCATCAGGGCCAGAAGTGCTGTCCATATTTAGAGAGAAGAGGGCATAATGAATTTCTTTTTGGGAAGGAGTCCCAATAATATTTCTGTTCTGATTATCATCAACACTGGGTTCAACACACCAGATAACCTTATCAAGGCTGTTCACACCAGACCCAGAGTATAAATTTTTTAAAAAGGAAGTCGCACCATTGACAATGTCATTTTCAGAAGTTAGCATATTACCATCCATATTTAAGGCCCTGATAATTTTTCTAGCCTTTTTCTCCTTGTGCATACAATGAACTAATTTTGAGTTTCTATCCCCATCCTTGAGCCACTTAACATCGAGCTGATTTCGGTCAAGATTCTCCTTACGGGACAAGAGACTATCAAGCTTTGAAGTAGCTTCCACCTCATCTTGTGATGAACTTTCCTACTACATGTTCCTCTTTTGACAGCCCAACAAATGAGACTCAGCTTCTTTAATATCATTAACGATGTTGGAGAAGGTCAATTTACTCCACTCTTAAAGTCTGGATTTAACAATTTTCAGCTTAGCATTCAGAATGAACAAAGAACTACCTATGACATCAGTTTTCCAAGCCTCTGAGATTATTTCCCTGCATCCAGGCACAACCAGCCAAGCATTATTGAACTTCAAGGGTAAGGGTGCAGACCTTAGACGACTAAAACATATATCGACCAGAATGGGATTATGATCCGAATGAATCCTGGGAAGAGTCACCCCAGAGACTTCCATCATGTCATTGCTATCATCCAACTTAATTAGACATCTGTCTAACTTACTTGCCTGCCTACCATTTAGAGTATACCGACTCCAGGTAAAATCCACAGCTGAGATTGGGAATTCAAGTAGCCTACAATGATCAATACAGGCGGAGAAATCTTTAGCTGAAATTCTGCAAAAGTTGCTCCCTGTTTTTTACTCTGGCCTCAGAATGGTATTGAAATATCCAATCAGAATCCATCTAGAAGACATGCTATCAGAGATAGCAGTAAGGGATTCCCATAATGTTCTCCTTCTAATATAATGATTGAAAGCATACACAAAGTTTACCCAAAATCTATTCTCCTGAAAGCAACAAGATAAAGTAATTGACTATTGATCAATCTGAACGGAATCAAAGATAACACTATTGTGTTTAAGAACCTATAAAGTTTCATTCCCTTTCACATGCTGATTCACCGAAACAAGTGATTAACCTATATTACTCCACTTAAAAGCCATCCATATTTCAAAATTCATTCTTGGATCAGCAATTCCTATTAACATAGGTTTGTTGGTCATAATAATATGCTTCAGGGTTCTAACCGTGGGAGAATTCCCAAGACCCTGACAGTTCCAGAAAATGATCCTCATTGATTAGAAGACCGCTGTCTAGAGCAGGGTCCAGCATAGCTTGAAGCTAAGCATTCCTTAGGGTCTAACTTATTCCCATCTACTGTATCATTAGAGTCATCTCCAACTCCAGCCTCATCATCAGAGAGAGAGGTAAACCTATTTTTTGAATCAATAGGCATTGTAAAAGATGCCAGTAATTTCCTTCTTGCAGCTTTAGAAGCAGGTACTTGTGCGAAATTTTCTTCAAGATCCACAGTGGGCTGTGCCATCAGACTTCCACCCAAATCCTGTTCAATGACCACCTGACCAGCTGGCACATCACCCTCATGCTGAGGGTCTAGACTTTTACTCATTTCATTAGAAATCTGAGCACTAGAGCCCTCATTCGCAGATGGACAGCCCTTCCCTGCTTGTGTTCGAATACCAGCAGAGACATGTTCAATAGCCACCTGACCAGCAGGCACATCACCCTCATGCTGAGGGTCCATACTTTTACTCATTTCATTGGTGTGAGCATCAGCCAATGTGGTCACCTCCTGTACAGTATTCACCACCTTTATAATGGCCTCCTCCTGTGGTGGGTTCTCAAGACTATGATTCGTTTATTCATCAGAAGGTCCAGCATCAACATTGGGTCTCTGAGCATCAACCTTATCAATCACTTCCTGTCCATTGGTATTGACAGTATCGAGATTAAATTGACCCTGATCAGCTGTCCTTCTTCGACAATCCCAGCATCATGCCCTCTATAATTATAGGAGGAACAAATCTTATTCCTGTTACATTCCGAAGTTGAATTCCCAATGATTTGAAAATTGGGGCAGAATTTTGGCTTTCTCTCATAGCCAATTTCAAGATTGATGCTATCATCCCTAGTAGTAAAGACTACCTCTTCCACTAAGGTAGCTGACATGTCGACCTCCACTAAATCCTAGAAAAGTGCCCAAAGTTAGGGTTATCTGTCGGTTTATCAAGTCTAATAGGGTTACCAACAGAGGAAGAAATATCCCACAGAATTTGTGGATGCCAATAAAGCCTTCTTAACTTATGGATACAAATCCATACCTGGGCAAAGGTGTTTTTGACCAAGCTGGGATCAAAGTTACGATCCCACTCATGAACCCGAATAAATCCAGGATGTAGAGGAACAAATCCCAAGCTCCAAGCGTGCCTTTTACATTCATCAGATGGAAAGACCACATGATAAAAGCCCCTACCCATGGCTGTCATCTTCCAGTCACTGAAGCCCCAAATCTCATCCAACTTGCTTGAGAGGTCATGAAATTTCCAAGGCCGGACCCCTTTTGGAACCACAACCCGAGCAATAATAGAAAATTTACACAATTTTACCCTTTCTTCAACAACGGCTTGATTAGCTGATACATGTGCGACACGACCCTTACGTATGATTCTTCCCGAGCCACCAGCGTTACAATACACGAAGAAGAAGCCCCCAGATTGTTTAGCCACATCTGCAAAGCTCCTACCGTATTCAGAGACATCATTCATCATCACCTTATCAGATTTTTGTTTAGCACAGAGACTGAAGATCTCATAATGACCAAAGCGTTCTTCATCCTTACATGAGATTTCCATGTTCTAGGTCTACGATAATAGTATATTATTTTAAATTTTAGGTCTTAAAAAGAATATTGGAGGGCCTAATAGTCACCCTAGGTCATTGAAAACCAAAACAAGTGTCAGGAAAGAGTGAAAATGTTTTCATTTTGGTAATACTTTTTAAATTAGAGATCAAGTATCCCAAAATTGTTTCAATGACGTGAGAAACTATATATAAAGAATATATATAATATTAGTGACATAAAAATAAATTATTAATTTTTTTGGGTATATGACATTGGTTGTCAATTATAAAAATATTGTGAATTTGTATAGGATCTTAAAACAAAGGAAGAGTTAATGGATTGATCTTGAATTATGAATTTGAATGATGGAGATTTGGGTTGTCATATCATGGAGGAAGTTATATTAGATTAATTGAAATATAATTTGGAAATAAATAAAGAAGTTATATTTTAATCATTTTATATTATGTGTTAAGAGATGTTGTTTGAAAAAATGGTCATTATAAATCAATGATTTCAAAACCACGGAGATGGTCTATCTAGATATGAGAGTGATTCAAGGATAAATAAATTTTGTTGGTTAAGATGGAATATTGAAACATTTTATTATTTTATCATTATTTATTAATATTATAAAATTATCTTATATTATAAAGTGAAAAATATTATAAATTAAAAAAATAGATGGATCTGTCCACTTCACCCATAATGGACTAGTTTGACTAGTTTAATGAACATTTAGGGTGATAAAAACTAAATAAAATGCTAAATTGAACTAATAAAATGGATGAGACCAGAAAACACAACAGTTGATAGTCTGACTAATTGGATCATTTGGTTGGGTTTGAGTGTTATTATATTATTATAAATAATATAAGGATATTTTGAAATTTATATTTTTTAATTGTTTAAATTCTATAACATACATTAAAATAATACATGTATAAAAATGATTTATCTAGTGTAAAATATTTTATCCATTTTATTAGTTAAAATATGATGGAAGTTGTTCCTTAAAACCAACAATGACATATTTTAAAGAATAAAATCTTATGTTCAAAACATTTCTCTAAACACATCAAATACAAAATAATGTTTTGTAGTCAAATTTTTGTTTATTAAATATATACATAAAAAATAAGTGCAATTTATTAAAATATTTTTATTTTTTAGCAATATATTACAAAGAAAATATAATTTCTATATGGTTAGTGAGAGTACGATTGAATTTGAATATTTTCATAATGATTTAAATAAATTATTAAATATACCTAATTAAAAGTGAAAGTACCTTCACATAAAAAATATATTTATAATACGTTGGCAAATAATGATATTAATATAAAATTTTGTGTTAAATTTGTTATCAAATGATCTCAAAGAAAAGTTTTAATGAATGGAATCAAAAATTTTTTTGGTAAACTTATGAAAAACTATAATTTTTTGAATAAATATAAGTTATTAATATAATAACATTATATTATCTGAAGTAAATATATTTTTATATAATTTAAAAAATATTTATCCTAAGGAATATGAATCAAAATCTCACAGTTATTCCAGATGAATTTACTTCATAGATCCTAAATTGACCCAAATAGTGGGTAGTTAACTAGGGTATAGGAAAATTTGACTTCTTCTTGTCTTTTTCAATTATTTCACCTTATGGGTATCATTTCCAATTAGTTAGGAACAAATTTAAACTTTTTTATAGTTTTATTTAACTCACAACATCACAAAATATCCATAATTGAAAGCAGTAAGAACAATTATTCCCCACAGATGGATTTTCACCCACACTGGGCTATATCCAAGGAGAATGTATCAAGAACACATTAATGTATCAAAATAATATATTATTCACATGTTCAATCTATAAAATTATTGTGGTAAATCCATTTCAAGTATAACCACCTTCATATGGTTTTTATGGTTTAATCACTTCTTTCTCAATACCCAATGTATTTCCTTATCCTTAGAATACTACAATATGGAAGAACACCAATAGTGTATAGATGTGTTTGTGACTTTATCATCATCATTAAAGATATATCTTTTTTTATCCATATTTATATATAGAAATAGTATTGATCTTTACTGATGTTATGTAACCACCTGAGATTTTGTGGAATATTTTTTAAAATTAAAATAATCTTTTAAATATTTTAATTTTATGCAACACTGAATATAACTTGTGTTTTTTAAAAGAACGATGTTATTCAAGGTTTATATGTAAAACCATGTTGATTTAGCACTAAAAGAAACATGTATATTAGCTTATGATACTCATAACACTATGTTTTTATTATGATACACATAATGATGAGTTTCATCAATAAAATTCACTACTCACAAGACCTAGAATTACCAAACTATAATGCACTATTGAAAATATTATAAAAATATTACTATAGTTACCACCTAGATGTTGGAATGGGATTTATGATTAAGATTAAGTAAATTGTGAAAATATTATTTAAACATGTATATAAAATTAATCATTCAGTTATCAATTGATTATAAATGAAATTAAGAACTATTTTTGAATACAAGAATTCTTTTCTAAGAAAGATATTTTTTTCAATGTACAAACACAATTTTATTTAAATAAATTAAACAACCCACTATTTAATTTTTTTTAATATATATATATATATATATATTATATTTATTAAATTTTTGACATTAATCTATTAGATTTTATAGGCATAATATAATAATAAATCGATGTTTAGGCATATAAGATATATTTTTCAAAAAGGTAATTTTACTTCTTTGTAATAGAGAACCCATTTTAAATATATATATTTTTAAATTTTTTTAATTTTTTTAAAAATAAAAATAATTTTTGAAATTTTAATATTAAAATTTACGTTGGATGATTTTTTGGTATTTTTCAGAAAAGATTCATTTTTTGATTAATAGTGAAAAAAACAAAAAACATTAATTGAAAGCATAATTTTTTGAATAATTTAATTATATAGATAAATTTTATTTTAATTTGGGTATAAAGTTTAATTAGATAAATTTTACACAAATTAATCCAATTTTGGTATTTGGAAAAACATTTACATTGAAATTTGACATAAAAACATTCAAATGTTTTTAAATTTTTCACCTAACCCTCTTTTGTGACATGTCTGGATGATTAGTTTCAAGACATATTTAGACCATTAAACCTATAAGGATCCATAATGTTAGATTTTATACCCTTTAGGGTCTTGTAAAACGTGTGGAGCACTCAAATATTTTCAGGAGTACCATATGTGTCCTTTCCCCCACTTATGAAGGGACTCTTCTCCTCCTCTCATCACATATCTCAATCCATTTTGTTCCATACAAAACCTACCCAAATCAACACCCAAAATCCATCCAATCATTTTATAGGCCTCAATTAGGGTTAAAATACAACTAAAGAATCCCTTGGGTAGAAAAAAAGGATTTACCCAAAGTAGTGGTAACTTCCTTCAACAAGAACTTTGTTTTTATTTCCTTATCCACCATTAAAAACTTTTTATTACCTGATAAAATAATTATCTTAGTATCACAAATATAATAATATGTCTTTTTATATTAATTTTTGTACCTACACTCACACATGCTTCTATCAAATGGGATATATAACCATCGTTCCTTTGTACTGCGAACTACCGCCTCATGAACTGATGTCATTTGTTCTTCCATTTCAACCATTAAAGGTTGTAAATTATGATGATATATGTATATATATATATATATGATATTTATAATTTACTTAATATATTTTTTAATTGTTATATAACACATACCTTCACGATTTCTACTTTGTGTAAATACGATAACTTCGTTTGTGGATTTGGGGACTACCGCCTCCTCAAAGAGATGTGATTCATTCACACTTTACATGGAATGTATTATAGAAGGGTTTAGTGAATTTATATGATATATAGGACATTATAATTATTCTATAATTATATATATATTCTTGTATTAATTTAAATTTCTTTTTTTAAATATTCTAATAAAATGGAAATAATGTTCATTCATACAAACAACCAATTATCTCCATGAACGGTGTATTTTATTTCATATTTATATATTTTATATATTATTATAAATATTTATATAATGAATTTATATTATAATTTAATCTTGATTTTCATTATGTAAATAAGTAAATCTTGATCAAAGTAAGAGGATCAAGAATAACAAGTCAACATATATATAGAAAAAATGGATATTAACTGGAACGTAACATTAACATGAACTTTTTTATTAATGGGTAATATAAATTAATAATGATATCATATATAGTATTATATATAATAATATTGTTTTTAGATTTATAATAAAATTATACTTGGTATACATGGGGTTTAAACATGTACAATGAAGGTTAATACTTAAGGTAAGGGTCTTCTCACCACACTTTTATTTCATTGAGATATATTCTATATTCACCAATTATATCTGATTTTTGTTGTATATACTGAAATTTTAAATTTGAAATTTTAAATCATAAATTTAATTTATTTAATTATATATAAATTATCAATAGACTTTATTCACTCAAAAATATTATGATTCAGAAGATACTGAAGCAGTAAGGGGATTTCTCCTCTGACATTTATTTTTTCAAGAATTATACCTTGTTAACCAATAATTTATTTTGTATTGTGTATATAATTTACATGAATTTTTTATATGATTATTATCCTTAAATTAATGGGTATTTAAATTTAGTTTTTATTATATTTTTTATGGGATTTATGGTTCAAAAGTTATTAAATTGGTAAGGTAATTTTGTCTCAATTTTCCTTCTTTGAGACATATGTTATGTTATGAACCTATATTATTTTATTAGATTTATATAATACCCTTTAAATTTTATACCTTTAATATAAATATTTTAATGGTATTTTATGCTTCATTTAATCTTATTATTTAATGGGTATTGGGATTCAATGTTACTAATGTGGTAAGAGTTTATTTGTACAATTTAATCATTTGTTGGTATTGTTTAATATTTTTCTTCCATTGATGAAATATTATGATCCATATCTAAACAAATCTCATGAATTTTATTATCCAATTTTTATTAATTATATATTCATGTATTGGTCTAATTTTTTCTAATATTTGGTAATTATGATAATTAAGAAAGTGTGTTTAAGAAAACATGACCTTACTTCTCTCTTTGGTTAGAAATTTATTTTATTCAAAGACAATTTTTTCTAAAAATGTGGTCAATATTTTATGTGATATTTTAAAATCATTTTCCGGGAGAAGGATTTTAGAAATGTTTTTTAAAGGTGTTGAAAATTGTATTCAAAATATCTTTTATGTGTTTTCATGTCTATTTTCAATGGAAAATGATTTCAAAAATGTTTTTTGTTTTAAAAATAATTTTATCAAAGAGAAAATTGTATTTTCCTCAAGAAATGTTTTAAATGATTTTTAATTATTATGAAAATTATTTTCAATATTATTTTATAAGTTTTAATGGAAATGTGTTTTCCAAATGTTTTATAATATTTCATTATGTACTGTATACGAAATGTATTTTCAATGATTTATTTATATGTTTTTAAAGTTATTTTCAAAGAAAATGTTTTCAAATAGATTTTAAGATTATTTTATATGTTTTGAAGGAAAATTATTTTCAAAATATGTTTAATACTTATTCTATATGTTGTAAAAGTGGTTTTCAAAGAAAATTATTTTAAAAATGTTTATTCCATAAAAAGCCATTTTCATAGAATGGTTATTTTCCAAAAGAAATTATCCATGTTATCTTTCAAAATAGTTTCCCATATAAGATGAAATAAATTGATATAGTTTATTATTTATTAATGATATGATTTAAGAAAACTATTCTCATCACTTATCTTAATTATTTATGTTTAAGATGTCATGTTTTTATGAAACCTATTTCTATACGATAGGGTATACCATGATAAAATGCTTATGAAACCCATTTTTTATCTGGGGTTATTATATGATAGAAGGAATATAAAAATTGTCTCTTTTACATATGTTATAATATGATCAAATGTTTATAATATCCCTTTCATTTCATATATTACGATATTATTCTTATGAATCCCATCTCTTTTTAGGGGTCATGATATGATGAATGTTTTATAATATTGTAAAATACATATGTATGATTTAATTATCAGATGTGTGGGACTTATATCTCCCTCCAGTTTAGTGGGTAATGATTTATATCTCATGAGGTAATGAATGGATTAAATTCTACGGGCTTCATCCTCTTCGAGAATAAGGGGAACCACAAAACCATGGGATGAAGGGGAAACCTAGTCCACTATGAGAAGAAAGGGAAACCCAATCCCTTATGAGGAATAGAATGTTACTGGGGATAATGGCATGTCCCGCCTATTAGGTGTACGCCTAATAATCTACCCTATTATGTTTTGGCAGTGAGCCATGAATTATGGGGAATGTTTTTATATGATTATGTGTAAGTTACAAGTATATGTATTATGCCAATTTATTCTCCCTTTAATCATGTTTATTGATTTCTTTATGATTCTTGTCTTATCAGCTGCCAATGTTTCGGATCTGACTCTGGATTATGATCGATGATATGTAGGGTATTAACTTGAAATGTTTTTATTATGTTCTCATACCCTTATGTCCATGTTATTCATTCATATATCATTAATTTACACTTATTGAGTTTCTGATCCCTCTCTTTATTATGGTTCCTTTCCCTAATTTATAAATAAAGGTTTTATGTATGATTAATAAATGGGAAGATCATTGTGGAATTCATTAAAGATATTTCAATAGGATTAGAATATTTTTTTATCTTTCTAAAGACACTAAACTATTTTGTTCTTCAGTAATGTACTTTTTTAATGTCCAAAATATTAATCATACATGATGTATTATCCATGTATGTTATTCCTAGGTATCTATAGTTTGTATTAATGGAATGTTTTAGTCATTATTTGGAAACTAGTATGTGAGAACAATTTTGAAACCCATCGTTATATTTCTAAAAATATATTTAGGGATTTCTCTAATGACAAGTCTTAAGATGAGTTAATGTTTAGGAAAATGTCATATAATTTTAGTAATGGATAGAGTTAGTTACTTCCTATAAATTTAACCATATCAGATTACTATATGTGGGTGTGGATCTGGAATATATGTACAAGGGGAGTAACAACCCCAAAACACCATATTGATATAGACTAGATCAAAACTGGTGTATGATAAGAGGCCTTGCTTCCGAGTTATCTTGACACTCTTGGGGGATATTCATTATAAATTTAAAAAATATTTTCAAACCATCATGAAATATTTAAATATATGATCACTATAAATGACTAATAATAACCTTAAGGTGTCATAGATTTATAATATTGTGTCATTATTTAGTCATCCTATAAGTATCATTTCGTGATTATGTGATTTTACACTATAATTAGTGTATCTCATGCCATGTTTTTGGTTTTAGTAAAAAGATAGAACCTAAAGGAACCATGTTAATGAAATGTTAAATAGAAAATGATGTAATTATCCTCTTGGGAAACAGAATGTTTTGGGAGCTAGAATGAAAAATCTCATTTCTATTCTCACACAAATTTATCAAACAATGTATCATGGGTAATATCCAAATGATAAACGTAGGGAACGATGTTTTATTGATTCCTTTATGAGGAAAATTACACATTATTTTAGTGTCTCTATTGACCCATTACTTTCAGATAAATGAACTAGTAGAATTGAAAAAAAAATTTCCACTCTTGAGTTTTTAGAACATGAAAAATTCACTTTCATTGTCTGCAATCTGGAAGGTTATATGGGTCAGTAGTGGAATCTTATTAAGAATATTAAAAAATTAGAATAAGTGGAATCCATGAAGTGGGTTAAATTTAAAAGTCAAATTTTCAATTTGTAACTTCATATTATTATTCATACAAAATAGAGAAGTAATTCCTAGAGTTTAAGCATAGGGTTGCTGAATTTGTTGTTTCCTATGAATAAAATTTTACAAGACTTGCAAGGTACTCTTATTGTATTATAATTTACCTTGAATGTATGTTTGACCATAACTTTTGTGTCTTGAAACCGAATATTCAATGTGAGTTATCCATAATGGATTTTTTTGTTATAAAGAAATAATTTGATGTACACTAAAGAAAGAAACATATGATTGAAACCATCTTTATTATGGTGATAAGAATAGAAAAATGTATTTCCATGGAAAATCCAATGATATTTTACTTATAGGGAAGAAAAAATTTCAAACTCCTACTTTCTAAAAATTGTATGAAGGATCACTTAGGGTAGTTATATAAAGGAATAAGAAGGTTTTACTATTATGGGAAGCATAGACATAAAGTAAAGAAATGTAGATGTGATATATCTAGAGAGATATATCAACATAATTAATTACCCACACTTTATTGTTTCATGTTTAATGAGTTTGGAAAAAATATGAATTAGTGCCTCAATCCAATAGCTATTATGGATGATATTTCACAAAAACATCTTGTTTAAAAGAGAAACTAAAAACTTTTGCAATCACAATAGATGTATTGAATCATGATAATTAGGGTACACTTATCCTTCCTCACATAGTTTGGAATTTTATGTTTGATTTTTTATGAATATACCCTATGAAAATATTATTGATTATCCTTTAGTGAAATTTCATATGATTATCTCCATTTATATGGATTCTGGATTAATAAAATCATATTTGATATTATATTAGTACAAGGATGGACCCATGTTTCCAATGAAAGTGTTGTTGGTATAAGATAAAAACATATTTATTGAATAAAGGTTTAAATATATTTTGAAAATGTTATAAGGTTAACCATTTACAGAAATTTTATGTTGAACATAAGATAATGTTTTAGAGATTAAAGTATTACTCCACCAAATGAAGATTTATTCATATTGTATTACCCATGGTAACTCTTTTTATGTGATATAAACTGAATACATATTGAATGAGTAATCATTCTACCACATGATCTATTAGTAATTTAGGAATGGAAAAAATTCACTTTCATTTATTGGAATAAAATATGATGTATAAATCAAGATAAGTACCACAAAATGGTTAGAATATGCTTATGAAAAGGAAATTAAACCAAGTATTTATAATTCATTATGTTCATATAAAATAAAGGGATTTATCAACTATAATACTTTTTTTAAAATGATTTATCCTAATACAATTAATTCTATTGGACCTATGGCCTTATAAATCATCATAGATTTATAGTTTTTAGGCCTTTAACATTCTATTGATCATTATATTATGGATATAAATGATATTTATCACTATATATTATTACTTATACATTTGTTCCAAGTCAAATATTCACCCCCAACTAGTGTCCTCCTATGTGGAAACATAATTATGTGATAATTTGGGAAACCCTTATGATTTTAACATTTCTTTTTAATGGATAAGAAGTATTAATTTTTATGACGTTGGTTCATATGAAAGGAACTTTAAAGTATCAAGATGTTAATGAAATAGATTAATTTACAGGGATAAATTAATTTTATGGGGGTAGAATGTAACATCTATGGATTTTGTGAAATATTTTTTTATAATTAATTTAATCTTCTATATATTTTTCATTTCATGAAACACTTAATATAGATTTTGTTATAAGAAAGCACCAAGTTAGTCATTCTTTGTATGCAAAGTCATATAGATCTTTTACTACAAGAAACACATATATTAGCTTGTTGTGAGAAAAAAACAATATTTGTCTTGTGATACACACAATGTCGAGTTCCTTTTATAGCTTGAGTTATATGCAAGACCAATTATAACTAATCTACAATGGACTATTGATATTATTATTAAAATATTATTATAGTTACCGCATTGTTGTTGGAATAGATGTTGTGAATATGATTAAAAAAATTATGAAAATATTATTTATGTAGGTATATAAAATGAATCATTTTGTTGTCAATTAATTATAAAAGAAACTAAGAACTATTTGAAAATTAAGAAATTCTTTTTTTATGAAAACCATTTTTCGTTGTATAAACACAATTTTATCTCAATAAATTAAAAAAAACTATTAATGATTGTTTTAAATATATATATATATATATATATATATATATATTCACTAAATTTTATTTGACACTCATCCAATATATTTTATAGGTATAATATAAAAATAAATCAAAATTTTTGAATAAAAGGTGTATTTTTCCAAAAGACAATTTTATCGCCTTTTAATAGAGAACCAATTTTAAAACTAATTTGAAAAAATTTATAATTTTTATTTGAAAAAATATACTTAATATTTGAAAGTAAATATCAAAATTTACTTTGGTTGAAATTTTGGTATTTTTATGAGAAAATTCATTTTTTGATAAATAGTAGAAAACACTAAATTTTAATTTAAAACTGCATATTTGTTCAATTAACTTATATAGTAAAATTATATTTTAATTTATATTTAAAGTTCAATTAATTAAGTTTTACATAAATTAATCCAATTTAGGTCATTTTAATGAATTTTACATTGTTATTGGATATTAAAACATTTCTATATTTTGAATGTTTTCACTTTAAAAACCTATATTCGTGACACATCTTCCAGATTAATATTAAACAAATTTCTCCCTCTTATATGATTAGAAATTTTAAAATGGGTTAATTTTTATAATTATCATAATTTATAATTCATAATAATTTTAAATTAATTTTTAACCAAAATTATTAGTGAAATTAATTAAAATTAATTACTTTGATTAAGGTAAAAATGAGCATAATTAATGACAAAATATTGAATATAAGGTGTATAAAAGGAACTGAACATCTCTAAAAAGTATTTTATGGACATATTTATACTATTTAACTTATATTTACCAACAATTCTTGATGTTTAACCCATGAAAAAAATTAAAATATGGGGAGCACTCAAATATTTTCAAGAATACCCAATGTGTCCTTTTCCACACTTATAAAAGGCCTCCTCTCCTCCTACTCTCATCAAACCTATCATGCCATTTTTTTCAACAAAACCCTAACCATATAAAATCCAAAAAACACTCCCCTCATCTAAGAGGACTAACTTTGGTATAAATCCAACCATGTAAGGCCTTTGGTGAAAACCAAAAGGCATTACCCAATGAATTGACAACTGTAAAGAGCCAGATTTTTCCATATTTTTTTTTTATTTATATGGAATTATTATGAGTCTGTGAAAATTGAAATCACCTGATTCTGAGGCCCGGTGTTTTGGTAATTAATTTCTGAACTTTTTTTAGCGAATGTCCAGTAAACATGTGACCGAAGTTTTCAATATTTTGAACCATTGCTTGGATTAAAAATCCGACGACACTATTGAATCTGCAGTGCGAAGATTTTCTTAAGGGAGGATTTACATTTACCATCGTAGTTCTGGAGAAAAGGTTAAGGTTTGGGATGTTTTAAAAGAAATTAAATGAAATAATTTTGTTGTATTATTATCTTTATTCTCCACCAATGCACAAGCGGAGTGTGGGGCCAGCAATGTGTCACGCGAATATCTGGATTGACTTGTCAAATCTTAAGTAACGACATCATTGGGGAATTTGGAAGGTTCTTAATTAATGATCCCCCATTAATTCCTCATTTCGTTACTTACCCTCCCACTCTCATATATATATATATATATGAAGTTTGGGGGGGGGGGTATCAGCATAGATTCGCCAAGAAACGAAGTGATGAAGGAGTGCTGAGATTCCGATCCCTTAGAGGATGGAGCCAATCCTAGCAGGATGTGATGGGTGACACTAAACCATGAACCAAAGGATTATGTACAAGTGGTGTCGGTGGGAACTAGTTGCGTGAATGAAGAACATGATCCACCTTAAAGCGCGGGCACTCTCCAACATGTATACGAGGTTGGGGTTTTGATTCTTGTAAATTTCAAGAGAATTTATTGAACCCTCCATCCTCCTTGTTTACGAGATAATGTGATGGGAAGGACCTAAAGAAAATGGCGTAGACCTTCCCCCATCTTTGCTACACCCTTTCTTTATCTGTGGAATACTGCCAACGTGGTGACACCGACCAGCTACGAAGAAGGCGTGCGCTGACACACAATGCAAGTGGAGGCCGTGACACAAAGCCCTGATGGTCATTGAAACGACCGGTACTAGCCAACCATGAAGGAGGTTAAGCACACCGTTGGGTGCCGATGGTGAGAAATAAGGGGCAGCGACTCATCATCCGCGGCGTACGGAAGTGGTGCGGTGCGTAGTCGGGTGCCGCTGGTGAGCAGAGGGCCACGACTCATCAGCTGTGGTGATCGGAGGAGGTGGCCGACACACCGGCCAGCTGCGGAAGGAGAGGTGGAGAGACAACGCGCCATCAGTTAGCGTGATGCGGCGTGACCATCATGACAAATGTGGATAAAAATCTGCCACCAAATCCATTGCAGAGGCTGATCCCCCACCTCTGGCAGGTTCTACGATGATTGGGCAGCGCCTACGCGACGCCTCCACTTCGAAAACCGAATGGCCTTCAGGCCTTTCAAGATTTCGGGAGAACGGGGTGTCCCACCCCCACGATGGATAGGGAGGACCCCACAGAAGGCCATGCACCACCTTGGACTGCACTTCACCCCCCTCGGGCCGGCCCACACTCCCCCTCAGACCGGACCGCGTCCCACCTCGGGCCGGACTGCGCTCCACCACGACCGTGCTGCCCTCTATCAGGATTCCCTTTGCGGGATGCTCCATTGTGGTCAGACCACCCTTGAAGACCACCTTGGAAGGCCACCCCTTTGTGGGCTGGGCTGCACCTCCGCCCAACACAGACCAGGTCGGGCTGGGTCGGTCTGACTGGGTCGGACCGGCCGCGGGATGACCAGGCCTAGAATCACTAAAAGGGCCAAATCTTGACAACTAGATGTCTCTTTGACGAAACATATACAACATTGGGATCCTTGGACGGAGAAGGTCCATTTGGTATACTCTTCTTGAGTGTTCGAGACTGTTGGAGTATGGCCGGGTTGGATTGAACATGAACCCAACCAAGCCACTGGAACTAAAATGCTTATAACTCACAGGCCGGACATCCAATTGACACACCGTCAGACACATTGGAACCCTTATGACATGATAGTTCCTTGGGTAACTATTTTTCAAAGAATAGTGGTGGTTGAGGTATGACCGATATCTCGAGGGATGATTCTACAGAACTAGAGCGCACCGGGTGTGAGGACTCTATTTACTGGCAGAGGGACGGATGTTTGAGATAGATCATACGGAGGTCAGCGCTCAACGATCATGTGTGAGTCAGTGAATAATGATCTTGTGTGGGTCAGATAATGTGTGGGTCAGTGCATACAAATCCTATGTGGGTTAGATCCTATGAGGGTTAGCGCTTAGCGATCCTATGGGGGTCAGTGCATACCGATCCAGTGTGGGTCAGATTCTGTGCGGGTCAGCGGGGGTTAGATACCTATCGACTCTGGGATGGATGAATCCTATGTGGATCATTTCGGAGGTTATTACCTATTGATAATATGTGGTTTAGACTCTGTGTGGTCCAAAGTAGTGCCTCTTTATCGAATACGATGATCTGTCATCACGACTAATCCTCTGTACTTCTATACATCACTAAAAATATGGTTTGAACTGAGACTCTTTTTGATCTGTGTCTATTTCTTCATGATTTATGGTTGAGATCATGATTTTTGGTTTTCCTTTTCTGAATTTTGGGAGACCATATACGGTATCGGGGTCCCTACTGGGTATTATTGTACTCACCCCAGCATGGGCTACGCCCAAAACTTGTTGTGTCATCTACATAAAATGAGCAGTTGGGCTGAGATTTACGGGAGCCAGGACTAGGCGGTACTAGGAGGAGACAAGAAGATGTGGAGTTTTTAGGAAGTGATCTGTACCAACCCTTTAGATAGGATCCTTGGAGGATGACCTACGAGTTGTTTTCCTTTTTCTAGTTGTATTGTAATTTTCAGTTGTACATGTACTTTTCCAGTTGGGCTTGTATTCCGCCCCCTTACTTTCATCACTCTTTTACTAAAGAAGTTACTTTGTGGTTGTTTCTTATTGTATTCTAGTCTGTCTGTTTGTACAGGTTTAAAGTAAATTCTTTCCTGTTGTAGGGATACACCTTTCCGGAGCTAGTTTGCAACCCTTAGCATTTGGAAGGTGGGCTTGAGGTAGTCACGACACGAGCCCTGGGGGATGGGTCGTGAGAATGTGATATCAGAGGAGTTAGTTATACCAAAGAACTAGAACTCTAATCTTTTCAATATAGTAATAGTGTTACCTGTTATGAGTGTGTTTTTCAGTTCGAGGAGTCCATTGTTTTTGTGGAGACCGACATATCCATACACCATGACAATGAATTCGGATTTTCAACTCAGTGCATGAAAACACTAATTGCGTGTGTTTTTGGAATGTTTTTCCTTTTGTTTTATTTTTTGAGTCAGCTCAACAGATATAACTTTTTGACCGTGGAACACCTATATTTTTTTTAGGAGGCCTCCACTAAGATAGCCATCTTGGATTCCTGAGAGAGTATGTGATGATATCCCACAGAGCAATGAGGCCTTGGTGCAGGGCCCTCTAATGGAATTAGCACCTTCGGGTGGTGTAGCAGTAGCGCCAATACCCATCGGGAAGCCATTTACACCATTGCTACTAGTAGAGGGTACATGACAAATAAGCATGTTTCATGAGTTTCATCTGTATATGCCTCCAAGGTTCCAAGGTGATACAGACCTACAGGCATCTGAGGAATGGTTAGAGGTCGTAGCTAGAGTTGTCTTCCTGTTTGGGACACCAACCAACCTTATGGTGATCCTAGCAGCTAGTCTCTTCTAGGAAGAAGCAGGGAGATGGTGAAGCTTGATGATCTAGTCACACAAAGAGGTGAACCATGTATGTGAAGACTTAGAGAGCCTTTTTAGGACAGATTTTGACCCAGAAACCTTACGCACTGTGCTTATACAAGAGATACTGCACCTATAGGAGGGAAGCTTGGCAGTGGCCCAGTACTCGGTGAGGTTCACTGATCTCCCACGTTACTCCATTGACATGGTATGAGATTCTTTATTCGGGGATCATACCTTTAAGATGGGTCTTCTATGGGATATCAGAGCCTCGATGGTATCACTCATCATACCGATGAAGGTTGAGGCACTAGAGTGAGTGCTTTTGGTGGAGATATTCCTAGCTGAGCCGGATCCATCAGAAAGACCCACCACCTGGAAACATGTAGCAGAGTCATCTGCAGCTGGTAGTAGGAACATGACACAGAGGTCCAAGTGGACTGGGCCTTCTGGTGGAACACCCCGGGATGCAGGGTCGGAGGTGCAGAGCTTGCAAGGTAGAGGAGGTTAAACAAGGGACATGTAGTGCTACATGTGTGGCGGGCAATGTCATATTGTTCGCAATTGCCTGGCCCATTGTACGGATGAATAGATGATATTCAAGGGACCACCAAGGCATAGATTTTATCAAGGAGGTCTTCAGGCAGTAGGTGAACGTGGTAGAGGAGTTGTCCATGCAGCAGGCGGTGGGCGGCGATATGAGGTTCTACTGCCACCACCACTAGATAGTCCACCCCGACCATAGGGAGCCGGTGGATAGGGACGAGCTCAGCTCCAGAAAGCTGAAGCCTATAACCACAACACTCCAAAGATGATTAGAGGTACGATCTATGTCATCTCCACCTCATCTAAAGTAGTTATAGAGACAGGTTTCAGAAACTCTTTTATTTCCACGACCCTCATTCGGAGCTCAGAAATTCTGATGGAGCCATTTGCTAGATCCTTATGGCTAGAGACACCTACGGGAGAATATTCGATGATTACAAACTAGTTATGGCCATGTGAGTTTACTATAGGAGGTGAGATCTTCGTCTGCGATATACTAATAGCGGCTTTGAGGCCTTACGACGTTATCTCAGGTATGTTATGTCTATCCACACTCCATGCTCATATTGAATGAATTAGGTGCAAAGTGTGGTGTGTCCGCACAGATGGGACCATGTTTTCCTTTACCGTTAAGAAGAGAACCTTCGTAGAATAGGATAGACTTACCCAAAGGAGGGTGTATCCGATTACTCATCAACTGTCTAGCCTTTCTCTCGGGACAGTAGACATTGAGAGTCTGAGCTATCATGTAGTGGTGGACCAGAATGCTGATGTCTTTCCTGAAGATGTTCCAAGAATACCTATACACAAATAGTTAAACATTAACATTGACTTGTACCCCGGGATGACACCGATATCTACACCAGCATATCAGATGTCACCTACAGATTTTCGTGAGTTACGGGTACAGTTGGAGGACTTTCAGAGAAAAGGGTTCATAAGGCCCTGTGTTTCTCCATGGGAAGCCCCGATTTTGTTCTCCCAGATGGAATATTAGAGTTTGAGACTCTGTGTAGACTATTGGTGCCTACACCATGTGTCCATGAAGAAAAAATATCCACTACCTAGGATTGATGATCTTATTGATCAGCTGAAGGGAGATCATTGGTTTTTGAAGATATATTTATGATCAAATGATTATTATATCAGAGTACAAGATGAGGATGTGCAGAAGATGACCTTCAGATATCGTTATGGAAAAAATGTGTTATTGGTTATGCCATTCAGTGTGACCAATTCCCCTCCAGTGTTCATGGGACTCATGAACAAGATCTTCCAGCCATACCTCAATCACTTTGTGGTTGTATTCATCGACTACATCTTAGTGTACTTAGCGATGGAGGATGAGAATGCCTATCATCTGTAGATAGTTCTGAATACACTCTAATAACACTAGATTTATGGCAACCTCTCGAAGTTCTAGTTCTGGATATGAGAGGTCAACATTATGGGACACGCTATCTCAGAGGCGGGATTTGAAGGTGATCCAATGAAGATAGAGGTTGTGCTTTATTGGGAGCCACTGAGGAGTGTGATCGATGTTCAGAGCTTCCTGGGGTTGGCTAGATACTACCGAAGATTCATGCCAAACTTTTCCAGAGTTGCGACACCCTTCTTATCTTGGACGAAGAAGGGACAACCCATCGTATGGATGGAGAGATGCAAAGGTGTTTTCAAAAGTTAAGGCAGAGACTGATGAGTTTACCCATCTCGAGGATACCATAAGAGGGTGTTGGGCATGTAGTTTACTAGGACGTATTAGGGACCAGACCTAGGTGTTTTCTGATGTAGGAGCAGTCAGTGATTGCCTATGGCTCATGAAAACTGAGGCAACATGAGTAGAACTATGCTACCCATTACCTAGAGTTTGTAGAAGTGGTCTTTGCCTTGAAGTTGTGGTGAAATTACTTGATGGGAGAACGTTTTTCAGTCTACTCTCATCAAAATAGTCTCAGGTATATCTTCGGTTAGAAATACCTGAACCTGAAACAACGGA
The DNA here is from genome assembly GCA_963277665.1 of Viscum album. Lineage (NCBI taxonomy): Eukaryota > Viridiplantae > Streptophyta > Magnoliopsida > Santalales > Viscaceae > Viscum > Viscum album. The sequence continues at coordinate 684,097,658 of OY728119.1, read as the reverse complement.
AATGGATAGAGTTTCTCCAGGACTATGAATTTGAGATAGTCTATACTCCTCTGAAGGGGATTATAACACCCTAAGATTTTATGAGAAATATTCTTTTAAATTTCATTGATGCATTTTATTGTACACTACACCAAGATTAGCTTGAAATATATGAAACACCATATTATCTTGTAGTATACGCAACAATATTCTTGGCTCGTGTTACACAAAATTTCAAGTTCGTTTTGTGGAAATTTTTCAACACAACATTAAGTATAGATTTTGTATAATGTATAAATGAAATATGTTTTGATTATGTTATATGAAAAAACAAAGGGAGATTGCACTATACGCATCCCTGACATGGCTTGCATTACATGCAATCACGACCTTCCTCGATAGCATGTGTAGTACACAATACCGGGTTTCACTAAACGACGATATGTTATTACAATATTATATAAACCAGTTGTTATGAATAGTAATACCTATATTTTGAAATTTTATAAATTTTGTCTTTTAAAATGGACTACGTAATTGGATTTGGAATATCAAAATTATCCTAGGGAGATTTTTTGGTATTTTTCTGAAAACATTCAATTTTTGATGAATAGTGAAAACACTGAGTTATTGGTTAAAACAAAATTTTTATTTAAATAAATATTTATTTTATTTAAATTTATGTTAGGTAAATATAGATACATAATACCTACACAAGTTCAAGGTAATTCATTGGAGTCTTTTTATAATAATTATATATATATAAACATTTTATTGAACTTTTTACCGTCTTTTACCCACCTCCTAGGAGAATTTAAAAATTAATATAAAACATAATTTTACCGCTTCTGTGAGTGGAATTCCAAAAATCTGTGAGACATGGTTGATATCAGTTAGTAAAATTTGGTTCAATAACATAAAAATAATTTTTGGTGAATATTAACTTTTACTTTTATTTACCACAGTTAAAAGTAAATAGTGAAATTAAGGGTACAAATGATTTTATTAGTACCCTAAAACATGTCTTAATTCTATTGGATAAGTGTATTTCAAAAAAAACCTTTTGGATAAAATATGACCATTTAGGTCCACTTGTATTAGATTAGGACATTTATTATTATTTAATTCAAAGAATAGCTGAAAGAGTTACAATCAAAGTTTAATAAGTAAAAAATTTTAATATAGGGTTATATATCAGATAAATTTGACAATAAATATTCATTATAAAGATAAAAATATTTCATACATAATGGTTTTATATTTATAATTTTTATATATTAAATAATTTAACTTATTTATGACACAATGACGATGCAGTAATTACCTTATTAATGAAATATTAACATAATTGAAATTATATATACCCAAATAAATTTAATTTGAGACTTTTTATGAATTAAACTAATTTTCTAGGTTAATATTATATATTAGGGTTAGTTAGATTAATTTTTTTCTATGTAAAAAATGATTTTATGAATTTAGAAAAAACAAAATACCAAATAGTGTCAAAATTGACATAAAATAATTTTTAAAACAAATATTAAATTATTAATTGATATTCTATTTGTAAAAACCTAAGGCTTGGAAAAAAGACATATATAATAATATATATGAATTTAATGAACGAATTGGGCTTCTATTGGTTGTCTATAATTAGTTTATGAACCATATAGTGTAAGAATACATGAAGACATGATAAAAGTTAAATTATTTAACTTAGAGTTAAATCTAATTGATAAGGTTAAAATGGTAACATAAACTTGAATAAAATATATTGGTTGAGAGTATTTAGACCCATCCCCACCCTAGACTCAAAATAAATTACTTTTGAGCCATTATAAACCGAATATAAATTTATTAAAAAATAATATTTCATGTTTTTCCTAAGGTGCCCCACACCCCTCTTATAAAATGGCACTCCCCCTTCTCTCTTATTCACACCACCAAAGCCATTTGGATTAGACAAACCCTGCACAAATATCCTATAAAAATTTCTCCCTTCATCCTATAGGTATTCCTTTAGTCAGAAATCCAACCTAAGGAGCCTTTTTGATCAAATCAAAAGGAATAACCCGAAGAATAGGTAAATATCTCCCCACATATTCCATGTTCCTTTCTTCTTCCACTTCCTCCTTCTTTATTGTTTACAATATAAAATAATAAATCCAGTACCTTCTATATAATTTGATTTTATTATAAATATTTTAGAAAAATATTAGTTATTTTATCCATCCTATGAATGAAAAAGTCGCCACACGTGCATATGTACGGCTTACCGTCTCCACGCCATTGGGTAGTTTGTTATTAAAACCTTTCATCATTTGGATGGGTATAATAATGAGTATAAATTATATAAATAATAAATATAACATTATTATGATTCAGTATAGATGATATAACATCCAATTATATATGATTTTAATATCAAAATAATGATATTGTCGGTCGTGTGTACGTACGGACTACAGTCTCCACGAACGTGATGAGATTAATTATCCATGTTAACCATTAAAGAGTGATTATAAAGTATATATAATAAATAATAATGAAATATATGAAATAATAATGATACTGGATTTATGTACATATAAGTTTCATTTACACAATTCCATTCTATTGAATAGGGAAACAAAAACAGCTTTCATGCGTACGTACAACCTACCATCTCCATGAACTGTGTATTTCCTTCTATTTATTGATCTATCATATATAATTATATTCTGAATATATATTATAAATAAATCATGTTTTAAATTCGGGAATTAATAAAATCAGGATATATGTACTAATATCAAGAACAACAAGTCGAAACACATATGGTAAATGAAACGATTTTATCCAAAACGTTGCTTTAACATGGAATTTACAAAAGAACAGGTAATATAAAGTCATAAGTGAAACATATATGATATCATAAATATTATTATGGTTATGTTAAAAGTTTATAATATGTTTAAACCCACTATATATGAGTCTCAGACACATACAAAAGAAATTGGACATAATGTACGGGATAATTTTACAAATCTCATTTTTGTTTGAGTTTGCTTATACATAATTATTTATTGTGGTCATGTTTATAATCCATGTCCAGGTTTTCTAAAAATATTTTCATAAAATGTTTACTATTATTCCATGTATTTTTAAAGTCATTTTACCCTTTGTATACTTTTTACCACATTGTATGGAAGAAATCGTTCATTTGGTTACCATATAAGTTACTTTTTGACTTTTCTGGAAAAAGTACAAGAAGAATGTTTTTAAACTTATACGACATGAAATTTTTCTTTACGGTTTCATAATGCCTAGTTTTACTAAAGATTCATCTACAAGTTTTCATCTTTATTTTCAATAAAATCATTTTCATTTAAAATTGTGTGGCATTTTGTGAAAAGAAAATAATTTTGAAGAAGAAAAGATATTTTCCTTAAAGATTCATTTCAAGTGTTTTACCAAAACTATTTTCCATCTAAGATGACATTATTTAGCATGTTTATATTTCAAGTATAATTCCTATATCAGTTATATGGTGTGATTTTTCTTATGTTGAAATGATATCCATTTGTTTTATATGGATTATGTGATGATGGGATGATATTTAGGAAACCCATTTTACTCTTTGGGTTATGATGAATGATTTATGTTTATTTTGTGGCACAAGTAAGAAAGATTTAATTATGAGATGGGTGGGACCTATATATCCCTCCAATGAATTGATTAAATATTTATATCTCATGAGGTAGACATGGATGGAACAATAAGTTAATCTGGTTCAATGATACAGGACTGGAATGAGGAGTGAACTCGATTCAGTAAGGGACTTTGTCCACTATGATGGTCTTGCAACAATGCCTTGGATACTATGGAAATAATATCATGTTCTTAATGGTTTCCACAATTACATGTTTTATTCCCATGATATTTTATCATGATTAATGTTCCTTTATGATCTATGCCTTACGTACTCCATGATTTATTTCACAACTCAAGATCTTGATGTTTAAACATTATGTTCATGTTTATATGTTCAAATGTATATGGTTTATTTTATTTTCTCCATGCATACCATTACTGAGAATTTGATATCACATTTATATGTTTTCTTTTCCCCAGGATATAAAGAAAGGTTTGAGGTAAGAAAACAAAAGTGGAAGATCTCTATGGGAGATGTTGAAGATCTTTCATCACGATTAGAAGATTATGTTACGAGTTTCCAAAGAAACTTAATTATTAAGGTCCATGGGTGTCATTTTTGTTATGTATTAAGTACTTTTCTAAATTAATGTAATGTCCATGTACGCCATGGTGGGGTCTCTACAGTTGGTATCAAAGGAAAGGTTTAGTTAACCTTTTGAAACATGGATGTGAAAAATTTAGTGAAATCCCTAGAGATATTTCTGTGGTATGTCTAGGGATGTCAATAAGGTTAAGTATATGTATAAGTTATACTTCTAGAATTATTATAACTATACTAGAATTAAACCTAAGATGTTATATATTAAAGGTACTCCCCCTTTATTATGTTGTTTTCCTATCATGAGTTTTTCCTTTAAAACTATTCTTTTTGGGTTTTAGACGATGATTGGAACCCGAAGGAACCATATTGATCAATGTAATAGAAAATGAAATGATTGTAATCTTGAACAAACCAATGTTATGGGATATTGAGTGAAAAATATTATTGCTATACTTACACAAGCTATGAATCATTCTAGATTTCCAAATGAGCAGAGAAATGACCAATATTATATTGAGTCCCTCATGAGGCAACATCCACATTCTTTCAGTGGGTCTTCTGATCAACTTGTTTCTTAATAATGGACTAGTAACATTGAAAATATATTTTTGATACTTCAATGTTCAAAGCATGAAAAAGTCATTTTGGCTGTTTACTGCTTAGAAGGTGAAGCAGACCAGTGGTGGACTCTAATTAACAATATAAGGTCCCAAGATGAAATTGAATCCATGGAATTAGATAAGTTAAAAATATTGTTTTTCAATAAGTACTTCCCTCATATTCTTCAAAGAAATATTGGAAAGGAGTTCCTTGAGATTAAGAAAAAGGATGATGAATCTTTTGGTATATATGAGGCAAATTTTACAAGGCTTGAAAGGTATGAATCTGGCTTTATCATCCAACCTAAAATTAAAGTTGATCAATTCTTCAGTGGCTTAAAACCAAGTCATCAAAGGGCATTAGCTATATGAGACTTCAGTAGCTATGAGGAAATTGTGTTATGTACTATCAAGGTAGAACTTGAAGTTGGTGTAACATATCAAACTCATGGTTTTGACAAGAAACAAAATATGGAGTTCAAGGAAAAATATCTAAAAAATGGTGAAAATAAGATAAATGTTTCGTTATGCTCAAGGTGTGGAACGAAGCATGGTGGAGATTGTCTTAAAGGGACTATAAAATCCTTTATGTGTGCAAAAGAATTTCATCGAGCTGTTGAGTATCGAATTAATGGGAAAAGGTACCTAATGATAAGAATATAGAAAAGACTATTGAGAATGCACCACCAACCCCTCAATGCTTCAAGTGCAAGGAAATGGGGGCATTATTCTAACCAATGACCAAATCCAAGGTTTAATGATGACCGACCTCAACAACATCTTAAAGCAAAGGACCAAGGGAAGTCACATGCGATCTCTATTTAATATGTTGAGTATGCCAATGATGTAGTGGAATGATTATGTGTTTATGTAATAGGATTCCAAAATAATGTTGTGTAATATCATTTATAGTATTATGGAATATTGGTATATCTATGTATTTGTTTATTGTGGTTTTCAATAATTATATGGTACCGGTAACCATGAAATGTGAATAAAATATTTTTGGAAAGCAGATGATATGAGCATAATGAAAGAATAAGGAGAAAATAATAAGTTTGATAGTATTCCAGAGCTCATAACTGATATAAGGAAAATGTGATATCATCGTTTGAGTATATAGAAATATTATGATTTTGGTATGTGGAAAGATTTAACTTTTGACAGCATTCATGTTTTCACTAAGGTTCAATGTGTATTCATTTTTAAAGGGAATACATGATGAAGGTATTCACATGTTTTGAATGTGACCAACAACAAGATATGTCATATGATATATGGGGGATAAATGATGATAATCTCATGCTTAGTAGATGAAATCTCTAGTAATATTTTTTTATGAGGTTAGATAGATGTATTTTGAATAAGCCAAATGATTGGAATGACTTATGTTGGAAATAAGATAGTATTGTTTAAGGATATAACTTTTTTCTATATTATTTCATGAATGTAATAATAGAATAGTTTTAGAAAAAGGACAACCTGCAGGATGGGCAATAACCCATCATGTCAGATAGGGATGCGGGGATCGAACCCACAACCAAAGTGTGACAGGCCTTTATCGCCTACCATTATCTTATAAGATGTCCCTGGTTTGTAAAAATTAATTTTATTTTATTAAAAGGTATGATAAATGATGTATAAGTCCAGTTTTGGAACTATATATTATTAATCTCACCATAAAATGGTCTTTTGTATATAAATTTTTCTAACCTTATGTTTGAGACTGATGGAATGATCTATCATTTTATCGTATGATCTGCTAACACTTCACAGAAGACAAATTCAAATTCATTTCTTTAAGAGATGAAGTGGAAATTGTTCAAGGGAAAAACAATAGTGCGATTGTACCAAAATCAAGTATGTATTTCCTTTAATTATTCAACAATAGGGAAATGATCTTAAAAACAAAAAATGTTGTCCTAGTGCCCTCATATCTGATGATTCAGATGGTTCCTTAGGTCATCACAAATTTATGGCTTTGTGATTGTTGGATTTTTCATAGCCTTGTCCTATACCACTATCCATCAGAACTTGGCTGTTAGATTTCACTACCATATCCATATTTTAACCGATGTTCTCCTATATGAAACCCAATGATGAGTTAATTTGGGTAACCATTATGTTTAATACTTTAGTTTTTAAAATTATGTTTTGGTATTCCTTTTTATGATGTGGGTTTCTATGAATGAAACTTTCAAGTAGTAAACCATTTATAACCATGACAAATTTTGATGGCGAAATTAATTTTAAGGGTGGTAGAATGTAATACCCCAAGATTTTATGAGAAATATTCATTTTAATTTCTTTGATGTCTTCTATTGTACACTACACCAAGATTAGTTTGTACTGTAAGAAACACCGTATTGGCCTGCATTATATGAAACACTATTCTTGGCTCGTGTTACACACAATTTCATGTTCGTTTTGTGAAAATTATTCTACGCTACAGTAAATATATAATTATTTAATGTATAGATGAAATAAGTTTTGATTTTGTTATAATGAACACTAAAGGGATCTTGCACTACACGCAGCCCTGACTTGGATTTCATTGCACACAATCACAACCTTTCTCGATTGAGTGTGTAGTACGCAATACCGGGTTTCACTAAACAACGATATGTTATTAAAATAACATATAAAATAGTCGTTATGAATAGTAATACCAAATTTTTGAAATTTTATAAATTTTATCTTTCAAAATTGACTTCATTTTTGGATTAGGAATATCAAAATTAATCTAGGGTTACGTTTTGGTATTTTTCTAAAAACATTCAATTTTTGATGAATAGTGAAAACACTGAGTTATTGGTTAAAACCGAATTTTTATTTAAATAATAATTTATTTTATTTAAATTTATTTTATGTTAAATTAGATACATAATATCTATATAAGTTCAATGTAATTCACTGGAGTATTTTTATAATAATTTTCATCATATAAAAATTTTATTGAACTTTTTACAATCTTTTACCCACCTCCTAAGAGAATTTTCAAATTTACATAAAACATAATTTTAAAGCTTATGTGAGTGGAATTTAAGAAATACGAGAAACAAAGTTGATATCAGTAAATATAATGGGGTTTAATAAGATAAAAATAATTTTTTTGTGAATAGTAACTTTTTACTTTTATTTACCACGGTTAAAAGTAAATAGGGTAATTAAGGGTAAAAATGATATTATTATTACCATAACACATCTTCTAATTCTACTGGATACATGTAATGAAACCAAAAACAACCTTAGGAACAAAATATGAGAATTTAGGTTCACTTGGATTAGATTAGGACATTTATTATTATTTTATTCAAAGAAGAGTTAATAGAGATAAAATCAAAGTTTAATAAGTAAAACATTTTTAATATAGGGTTATACATAAGATAAATTCGACTATTAATATTAATTATAAATATAAATATATTTCATACATAATTTTATTTTATTTATAATTTTTAGACATTAAATATTTTAATTTATTTATGACACAATGATGATGCAATAATTATATTATTAATGAAATATTAAAATAATTGATATTATAAATACCCAAATAAATGTAATTTGAGACTTTTTATGAATTAAAGTAATTTTATAGGTTAATATAACATATTATAGTTGGTTAAATGAATTATTTTCGTATTAATAATGCTGTTATGAATTTAGAAAAAACAATATACCAAATAGTGTCAAAATTGACATAAAAGGATATTTAAAACAAATATTAAATTATTAATTGATATTACATTATTAAAAATATATGGATCGGCCAAAAGACATATATAATAATATATATGACATTAATGAACCAATTGGGGTTCTATTTTCGTTTTATAGGATTTTTTTAACAATATAGTTTAAGAATACAAGAAGACACAGTAAAAGCTAAATTATTTAACATAGAGTTAAATATAAATGATAAGGTTAAAATGGTAACCTAAACTTGTATAAAAACTATTGGTTGAGAGGAATGAGACCCATCCCCACCCTATCCTAGATGTAAGTCACTTTGGTTCAATTATAAACCGAATATGATATTATAATAAAATAATATTTTAAGTTTTCCTAAGGTTCCCCTCACCCCTCTTATAAAATGGCACATCCTCCTTCTTTGTTGTTTCCATTATAAAATAATAACTCCAGTATCTTTTATATAATGTGATGTTATTATAAAAATTTTATGACCATATTATTTATTTTATCCATCCCATGAATGAAAAAGTCACCACACGTGCGTACGTACGACTTACCGTCTCGACGTCGTGGTGTAGTTTGTTATTCAAAAATTTCATCAATTGGTTGGGTATAATAATGAGTATAAATGATATAAATAATAAATATAAAATTATGATGATTATTTATATATGATATAACATCAAATTATATATGATTTTAATATCCAAATAATGATATTGTCTCTCATGCGTACGTACAGACTACTGTCTCCACAAACGCGATTAGATTTATTCTCCATGCAAACCATTAAAGATTGATTATAAAGTATATATAATAAATAATCATGAAATATATGAAATAATAATGATACTATATTTATGTATATATACATTTCATTTACTTAATTCCATTCAATTCAAAAGGGAAACAAAAATAGCGTTAATGCGTACGTACAACCTACCGTCTCCATGAACGGTGTATTTCCTTCCATTTATCGTTCTATCATATATATTTATATGCTGAATATATATTATATATAAATCATTTTTAACATTTTTTAATTAATTAAATCAGGATATAAATACTAAAATCAATAACAACAAGTCGAAACACATACGATAAATGAAACGATTTTACCCAAAACGCTGCTTTAACCCGGAATTTACAAAAGAATAGGTAATATAAAGTCATAAGTGAATCATATAAGATATCATAAATATTATTATTGTTATTTTACAAGTTAATAATATGTTCAAACCCACTACATAAGAGTCTCGGACACATATGGAATTTTTTTTACAAAATCTAAGGGATAATTTTCCAAATCTTAATTTTATACGAGATTGCTAATACGTATGTATTTACTGGGGTTATGTTTATTATCCATTTCAATGTTTTCTAAAAATGATTCCATAAAATTTTTAATATTATTACATGTATGTTTAAATCCATTTTTACCCTTTGTTTACTTTTTACTACATTTTATGGAAGGAATCTTTCCATTGGTTACTATATAAGGTACTTTTTGACTATTTTGAAAAAAGTACTGGAAGAATGTTTTTTATCTTATACGAAATGAACAGATTTTTAAGGTTTCATAATACCTAATTTTAATGACTCTTACTCTAAAAATTTTCATGGTTATTTTCAACAAAATCAATTTCTTTTATAATCGTGTTGCATTTTGTGGAAAGAAAATGATTTTGAAGAAGAAATGATATTTTACTAGAGAATTCATTTCACGTGTTTTATCAATACTATTTTCTCATATAAGTTGAAATTATTTAACATGATTATGTTTCAATTATAATGTTTCTATTATTTACATGGTGTGATTTTTTTTATGATGAAATGTTATCCATTTTTTATATGGATTATCTGACAGTGTAATGATGTTTATGAAACCCATTTTACTCTTAGGGTTATGATGAATGATTTATGTTTATTTTGTGGCACATGTAAGAATGATTTCATTATGGGATGTGTGGTACCTATATCTCCATCCAATGCATTGGGTAAGGATTTATATATCATGTGATAGAAATGGCTGGAACGACAAGTCCATCTGGTTCAGTGATACATGACTAGAACAAGGAGTGAACTCGATTCAATAAGGGACTTTGTCCCCTATGATGGTCTTGGCAGTAATACCTTGGCTAATATATAAATAATATTAGGTGATTAATGGTTTCCAAAATTACATGTTTTATTCCCATGATATTTTATCATGATTAATGTTCATTTATGATCAATTCCATATGTACTCCAAGATTTATTTCACAACTTATGATTTTGATGTATAAACTTTATGTTCATGTTTATATGTTCAAATATATATGCTTTTTTATTTTCTCCATGCTTACCCTTAATAAGAATTTGAGATCACCCTTTATATGTTTTCTTTTCCCCAGAATATAATGAAAAGTTTTAGGTAAGAAAAAAAAGTGGAAGATCTTTATGGGAGATGTTGAAGATCTTTCACCATGATTAGAAGATTAGGTTCCGAGTTTCCAAAGGCACTAAACTATTACGATCCTTGGGTGTAATTTTTGTTATGTATTAAATATAACACAAAATTAATGTAATGTCCATGTACGACAATCTTGGGTCTCTATAGGGAACATGGTAGCATATGCACTTAGCAGGAGGTCTGGTCTACAGTGGCTGAGTGAGCCGACGGAGCAGCTAGCCACGTAGAAGCTATCCTTCATGGATAGAGATAGAGCAGTTTACCTATTTTCTTTCTTAGTCACTCCCCCACTCCTTCAACTAGTGTGGGAGGTACATCTTAGGTACATAGATTGAGAGGCTTGACGTGCTCAGATATCTGAGGACAAGAACCTGAAAGATTTTCTGAATGTGGGGAGCATGTCATCCACTTAAGAGGATGTACAATGGAACCATTGGCTCTATGGGAAGAGGTGTTGATATAGTTATATATGTCCCCTCTGGAGGTACATCCTGGTGTAGTAAAGATATACTAGGACCTCCGGCATCAGCACTGGTGGCCAGGGATAAAGAAGGCTGTAGCGGAGTTTGATTCTCGATGCCTCACTTGTAAGCAGGTGAAGGTTGAACATCAGGTTTCAGCAGGCATAGCACAAAAACATGAGGAGTCGAAGTGAAAGTGGGATGGGTTATCCATGGACCTTATGACTGGACTTCCACATACGTCTAGGGGACATGATTCCATCTGGGTGATCATTGACCAACTCACCAAGTCGGTCCACTTCCTACCAATTAGAGAGAAGGGATATGTAGAGGGATTGGGACGCCTCTACGTACAAGAGATATTATGACTTCATTGGGTGACATCGACGATCGTCTATGACTATGACACACGTTTTACATTCTGGATGTTGAAGGGATTACAAGAGGCATTTGGGACTCAACTACGTTTGAGCACCACCTTTGATCCTCAGATGTATGGTCAGATAGAGTGGACCATTCATATTATGTAGAACATGCTTCGTTCTTGTGTCCTAGATTTTGGACATAGTTGGGAGGGTAACATTCCCTTGGTGTACTTCCCATACAACAACATTTTTCACTCCACCATCGGTATGACACCATTCGAGGCCTTGTAAGGTTGAATTTTCAGATAACTTCTATACAGGTCAGACCCAGGGGAGTCAGCACTTATGGGTCTAGAGTTGTTATGGGCTACAACTAACAAGGATTAGGCTATCTAGGAAAGGATAAAGACCACATAGAGAAGGAAAAATTCTTATGCTGTAAAGAGACAGAGACCATTGGAGTTCCAGGTGGGACCACATATTCTTGTGAGTCTCCCCTCAATAAGGAATACAAAGATTTGGCTGAGGCAGAAAGTTATCACCATTGTTTATTGGACCTTTTTTGATATTTCAGAGGATAGGTGAGGTGGAATACCACTTGGAACTTCAAATAAAATTGGAGAGGGTGAATGATGTCATCCATGTCTCCCAGATGAGGAGATACGTGCCGGACCCATTTGATATCATCGACCACAGAGAGATGGACTTTGATGATGGGGTGACGTTTATTAAGGTTTCAGTGGAGATTGAGGATTGATATGAGTGGGTCCTTTGTGGACAGTCGATACCTCTAGTGTGCATTCATTTGTAGAATGGGAATCTCGAGGAGAAACCATGGGAGTGGGAGGACGATATTCATGCGTAGTACCCACTTTTGTTGCCTAAGTAAACGTTGTAGCTTTCGAGGATAAAAGGCCCATAGGTGGGGAGAATGTAAAGGCCTTGATTTTCCATGTATATTTTTTAATTATATGGAATTATTATGAATTTGAAACAATTGAAGGTGCCTGATTCTGAGGCCCAGTGTGCCCGGAATGAATTTCTGAACATCTTTTCCAGTACATTCCGTAAACATGTGAGTGACATTTTCTAAATTTTTAACTGTTTCTTAGATTAAAAATATGAGGAAACTTTTGAATCCACAGCACCAATATTCACATAAGGGATGCTTTACTTTGACCGTAGTAGGTATGGAGAAAAATTTAGGTGTTGTCTCATTTTAAAAGAAATTCAATGAGATAATTTTATAATTTTATTTTCTTTCTTCTCTACCAACAGACAAGCAGAGTGTGTGGCTAGCGATGTTCCAAGCCAATAAATGGCATGACCTATCTAATCTTAATTAATGATGTCGTTGGTGAATTAGGAAGGTTTTTAATTAATGAAACCCCATTACTTTTCCATGTCGTTACATACCCTCCCCCTCTTTTATATATTTAGAATTTGGGGAGGGGTATCAGCATTGATTCTCCAAGGAACAAAGTGTGGAAGGAGTGATGAGATGGAAAACCCTTAGAGGATGGAGCCAATCCCATTGGGAGTTGATGGGTGGAACCAATCTATGAACCAAAGGAAGATGTACGAGTGGCATGGTTGGGAACTGGTTTCCGGAATGAAGAAAATGATCCACCTTCAAGCGTAGGTTCTCTTCAACATCTTTACGAGGTAAGGGTTTTGATTCTCGTTTATTTCAAGTGAATTTATTAAACCCCTCTATCCTCCCTCTTGTTTACGATCTAATTCGGAGGGTCGGGCCTAAGGAACACAACCCAGACCATCCGCAGTCTTTACTACACTCTTGCGTTCTCCGTGGAATACCGCCAGCATGATGACACCTGTCGACTATGAATAAGGTGTGTGCCGAAGAACGTCGTAAGAGGACGACACAACACAAAGCCACAATGGTCATCAGAGCGGACGCCACTGGATGGTCATAGAAGAGGTGTGGCCCACTATTGTGCGCCACCATTAAGAAAAAAGGGCCCACAACGTTTCAGCCACAACGAATGGAGGAGGTGCACCGTTCCATCACGCACTGTCAGTGAGCAGAGGGTCGCAGCTCATCAGCCGCAATGATCAGTGGAGGCGGCTGACACTTCGGATGACAGTGAAAGGAGAGGCTGTGTGACCAGTGCCCTGCTGGTGGACAAAAAGATAAGACCAAATCTGTGGAAGAGGTCGAACTCGTGCCTCTGATGGGTTCCACGACAATCGGGCGACGCCTACACGACACCACCGCTTCACAAACCGAACGGCCTCTGGGCTGTTTGGGAGTTTGGGAGACTGGGGTGTCACACCCCCTACTCAGGCTAGGGAGGATCCCATAACGAGCTGAAATACCCCTTGGACCGGACCGCTCCCCCTCGGGATGGGTTGTGCTCCACCTCAGACCGAACCACACCCCACCTCGGGCCGGACTACACCCCACCTCAGGCCGGACCGCGCTCCACCACGGCCGGGCTGCCCACTTGTGGACCACCCATATGGTCTTCCTTTGTAGGACGCCCCCTTTCGGGATGGGCAGCCCTTATATGCCACCATTGTGGGCCACCCCTTGTAGGCCAGATCAGACCAAGGCCCAACGGGCCAAGCCCACTACTGCCCAGCCCAGACCGTGTATGACTAGGTCAGACTGGACCCGGCCCAACTGGGCACAAAATCACTTAAAGGGCCATATCTTGAGAACCAGACATCCGTTTGAAGAACTATCTATGGTGTTGGGATCCATGGATAGGGATAGTCCTTTTGGTAAACTTCTCGTGAGTTTTGTAGACAGTTGGAGTATAATCGGGATGGATCGAACCCGAATCCAACTGCACCCCCAGAACAAAAACACTTATTACTCCCATATCGAGCATCTGATTGACGCACCGTCTAATGATTTGGAACCCTTACGACATGGTGGTTATTTGGGTTACTACATTTCAGTGCTTATTGGCGTTTGAGCTATGAAAAATATCTCAATGGAAGATTTTATGGAATTCAAGCACACCGGGTGTGAGGAATCCAGTGGATGGCAGTGAGGTGGAGGTTGGAGATAGATCATATGGAGCTCAACACTCAACGATCCTATGTTGTTCAGTGCATACCATTCATTTGTGGGTCAGATCTAGTGTGGGTCAGATCCAGTGTGGGTCAGTACTCAGTGATCCAATATGGGTCAGCGTATACCGATCCTGTATAGGTCAAATTCTGTGTGGTTCAGTGGTGGTTAGTTACCTATGGACTTTGGGCGGATCTGATTCTATTTTGATCATTGTGGGTGTAAGTACCTATCAATCCTATGTGGGTTAGACCCCGTATGGTCAGAAGAAGTTCCCCTTGACAAAATAAGAAGATATACCTTAATGAATAATCATATATACTTACATACATCACTAAATACCTAGTTTGAGTTGAGACTCTTTTTGTGCTATGTCTGTTGCTTCGTGCTTTGTGATTGAGATCATGGTTTATTGTTTTCCTTTTTGGAATTTTGAAATACCTTCAGGGTTCTTGAGGTCCCTACTAGGTATTGTTATACTCAGCCCTACACGGTCTTCACCAGCACCTTTTTGTGTCATGTGCAGACGATGAGCAGCTGGGATGAGATTTGGGAGAACCTGGACCAGGTTGTACACGGAGGAGACAGGTAGATATGGAGTGCGGAGGAGGTGATCTATACCTACCATTCATATAGGATCCTCGGAGGATGATCTAGGAGCTATTTTCCTTTTTCCAGTATTATCGTACATTTCAGTTGTACTGGTACTTTTTCTAGTTGGTCATGTATTTCGGCCCCTTACTTTCATCACTCTTTACTACAACAGTTACTTAGTGGTTGCTTCTTGTTCTGTTCTAGTTTGTGTGTTTTTACATGTTTAAATTCAATGCCTTCCCTTTATAGGGATATTATTTTTCGGGGCTAGACGCCAGACCCTGGACTTTGGAAGGTGGGCTTGGGGTAGTCACATCACGGGCCTTAGGGGACGGGTAGTGACATTAATAACCTTCAACCAAAAAATTGTTTTTATTTCATTATACACACCATAAAATATTATTATTCCATGATTAAATAATAAAATAAGTGTCCTAAATAGACTTATATCTTTTAATATTAAGGTTTTAACTTACACTAACATTACCACCTTTCAAGATTGGGAATAATGATTGAATTTATATTTTTATATGATATATATGATATTTATAATTTATTTATTCTTATATAATTATTATATAAAACATTACATCATGATTTCCATTTTTTTAAATATGATATCTTCAATTGTGGACGTGTGGACTACTGTCTCCTCAAAGTAATGTGATTATTTCACACATTATATGAAATGTATTATGGATATGTTTATTGAACATATATGATATATATGAAATTATAATTATACTATAATTATATTATATATATATACACACATATATGTCATTTACATTCATTATTTCAAAATTAGAATAAACTAGAATCAATATTCATGCATACGTACGCCATATCGTCTCCTTGAATGGTGTTTTCCATTCACGATTATATATTTTATATATAATTATGAATAATTATATAATTAATATATATGATACTGAAATCATGTTTTTCAAACTATAGATAAGAAAATAATTATTTAGTTTATAGGAATAAGATTAACAATTCAAAACGTATAAAAAATAGAGAGTGGATATTACCCAAAACGTAACATTAATATGAAATTGTTAATAAACGGATAATATAATGTCATTATAGAATCATATTTGAAATGATATACGATAATATGGTAATTTTGTAGATTTATAATGAACTTATACTTATTAAAAATGAGATTTTAATATGTACTAAGAAGGTCAAGACTTAAGGTTATGGTTTTCTTGTCTCCCTCTTTTTCAATGATATATATGAAATATTCAAAAACAAATTATTATTGTGTAGAATATATAATTATCTATGAAATGTTAAATAATGATATTCCTTTATTTAGAGATATTAAAATTTTTAATTGATGTTATCCTTTCTTTAATATTATTATTAAATAGACAATCATGTAGGAATCGGATTTCTAGTCTAACATTTACTTCTTCAAGTCATTTCCCTTATCCACCAATCAATTTTTTTGTGTATATATTGAACATGAATGAATTATATGATTATTATCCTTAAAATTATTGGTATTTAAATATCAAATTTATTTTATCTATTAAAAGAGGTTTACTATTAAAATGTTAGCAAATAGTTAAGGTAATTTTATGACAATTTTCTTTCCTTGAGACACTTTTTATGTTAAGAACATACATTATTTCCAAGATAAATATACTAAAATTTGTACATATATATCATTAATATAATTATTATAAATATATTTGATGTTTCATGTATTTTTATTCATTCCTGGGGATCAGAAATCAAAATTATCAATGTGCTAAGAGTTTATTTCTATAATTTCATCATTTATCATGGTTGTTTACAATTTTTCATCCATTGATGAAATATAGTAACCAATATCTCCAGAAATATAATGCATTTTCTTCTCCTATGGCCATTCATGATATCTTCATGTATTAGAACCATTTTCTATACACTTTAGTACTTAAGAAAATTAATGTAGTGTTTTTTATGATATTCTAACATTATTTATCTCTTCATCAGAAGTTTGATTTATTCAAAAAAAAAATGGGTTCTAAAAATAATTTAAAAATTTTTTAATTGATATTTTATGATAATTTTTAAATAAAATGATTTTAAAATGTTTTTATGTTCTAAAAAGTGCTTGAAACCGGCTTTAGAAGACCCTTTATAATATTTCAAGGTTATTTTTAAAAGGAAAAGTTTTCAAAATGATTTATGTTTAAAAAATATTTTTCCAAATAGGAAATGATATTTTACTCTAGAAATGTTTTAAATGATTTTTAAGGATTCCTTTCTATGTTTTTAACATTCTTTTATAAATTTTCAATGAAAAATGTTTTCAAATTTTTTTCATAGTTCCTTTATATGTTTTCAATGTATTTTTTTTCAAAAGGTTTTCAAATATTTATTTATAAGTTTTTAGATCTATTTTAAAAGAAATTTTTTTCAATAATATTTTAAAATTTTTCAATGAAAAAATGATTTTATAATGTTTTTAAATATTATTTTTAAATATTTTCAATGTGGATTTCAAAAAAAAAGAATTTTTAAAATATTTCTCCCTGAAAAAGTTATTTTCATTTGAAGGTTATTTTACTTAAGAAATTATCAATGTTATATTTCAAAATACCTCCTCAAATAATATGACTTCATAAGATATAGTTTATTATTTAATGGGGATATGATCTAAGGGAACTGATTTCATTCTTTCCCTGAACTATTTATTTTTATGATGTAAAGTTTTTTATGAATCCCGTTTCTCTTCTATTGGTTATACCATGATAAAATTCTTATAAAACCAATTTATCTTCATAGGTTATTATACGGTGAAATTATTATTAAACCTATCTCTTTTACATAAGTTATTATATGAATAATGTTAATGATACACATTTCATTTAATAAATCCTGATAAGATTTTTATGAAACTCATATCATTGATGTAATATGGGTAGAAGGGGAAACTTGACCCACTATGGGAATAATGGGAAAAGCAATCCACTATTGGAAGAAGGGGAAACCCAATCCCTTGTATAGAAAAAATTATGATTGGGGATGGCGTGCATCCTGTCGAGTATGCATATTCCACATGAAGTTTGCTAATATGTTTTGACAGTGAGCCTTGAATTATAGGGACTATTTTTATATGATTACATGTATGCCACAGGTCAATGTATTATGCCAATTTTATTCTCTCATGAAACATGTTGATTGATTTTCTTATGATTCTTGTCTTATGAACTACCAATATTTATTCCCTCAGTTGTGATTATGATCTTTAACATGCATGGTATGAATGTGAATTTTTTTTACATTATCTCATACACTTATTACCATGTTATTCTCACATATGTCTTTTATTAACACTAACATAGCATCTAAGATCACACTTTATTATGTTTACTTTCCCTAGTTTATGAATAATGGTTTTAATTAGGAGTAATAAATGGGAATATATTAGTAGAAATCATTGAATATCATTGACTATGATTAGAATATTTTGTTCCATGTTTCCAAAGACACTAATCTTTTTTGATCCTTGTTCATGTACTTTTGTAATGTCTAAAATATTCTTATAAAATAATGTAATGTCCATGCATGTTAATCATGGGTTGATATATGATATTATTTCATAAAACTACCAAGAATATCACAAAAAACATGTATGATATCCCTTGGATGAGACACCAAGCTCATTTGCTTCTAGAATAAATCTGAAATATATTAAACCTTATAGTGTTGTGACTGGAATATCCCTATATTATTTTATAGGAAAAATTCATTTTCTTTCAACTTCCTGTCAATATAGTGAATCCCATCTCCCTTCCTTTTTATAGGAAAAAAA
This sequence comes from Viscum album, assembly GCA_963277665.1. Classification (NCBI taxonomy): domain Eukaryota; kingdom Viridiplantae; phylum Streptophyta; class Magnoliopsida; order Santalales; family Viscaceae; genus Viscum; species Viscum album. The sequence continues at coordinate 684,078,418 of OY728119.1, read as the reverse complement.
TCATTAAGGTTATATAGGTTCCTCTAATAATGTGAAGGTTTTAAATATTTTAAATCAAGAGCCTTTCCATCACTTTCTCTATGTGTGTATGAATATTCAATAATTTATTGTCACCCTCTTATCCTTTTTTTAATTCAACCCATCATATAAAATTAAAATCATTTATAATAAATATATTTATATATTTTGTAAAAGGAAACCTCTATAATTATATTCTTGGATATCCCTCATATTGACATTTCGATCATTTTACATCAACCACTTCAATATATCATAATGAAATATATTAAATATTTTAATAAAAAAACCACATGAGAAAATATCTATCTTTTGTTATGTGATCTCCCTAAACCCATATCTTTTACACGTTTAGTCTGACTGAGTTTATAATATCATATTTCTCCTAAAATCTCCTTTCATATAAAAAATTCACAAAACCATTACAAATCCATAATACTCATCCTCATCTAAAACCCTATATTTTATTCCAAGATCTATTATATTTGAATCATGGGATATTTCTACTAGAGATTTATAATGTTAGAAAAAAATCTTTATAATCAATTAAAGATAATTCATCTTGGAATTTGAAATAGCACCCTGAAGAATCCACTTAATTTTCTTATCTTGAATTCGTGATTTATTCAACTAAAATGTAAATTAGTGTTTTAACTAAAATAATATTAAATAGTTAGACTATCATATGAAGATATAAACTCTTTCATATGATATTAAAATCATTGATATGAATTCCCAATCCTTTAATACATGGTTAGAAACATTCCATAAAAAATAGTAGTTCATTCGTATAAACTAGTCATCCTTTCAGAAAATATTTAATTTTCTATAATTTCTATCATAGGTGAAAAGGTACCCTTTATATAAAAATTTACATTCAAAATAATTTATAATATTATTTCAAACAAGTATTCAATAAATAAATTAAAAATTTAATTCAATATACTTCCCACCATGATGAATTAATTTATGAACTCCTTTATAGACTCAAAATGAAAGATCCATAAATATATGTTCATTATCTAAACGTTTTGTCAAAAAATATAAAAATTATAAATATTTAATCCATTTTTCAAAAAATTTATCACTATACATATTTACAACACTATTCTTCTAATTTAAATAATTATTTTCAAAAAATTTAACTCATACACATTGGGTACAATAATATACCCCTTTAGATATTTTTTGATAATATTACCTAACATTCAACGTCACCAAATACAATGAATCTTAAAAATTGATGTATATTCATGGTGTCTCCCATTCCAAACTCTTGGGAATGAAATACAAATGGAAATCCTTGTATGTTATCCTTTATATTTCTCCCATAGTTTATTGGATCCATAATAAAAACCTATTAAACCATATCCCCATTTAATTTAATTTAATGGGTAGAAATACTCATATTATGACCATTTCCACCTTTATGATGTGAGTATAAGAAGGTAATTATAAATCAATTTCTTCTCCCCATTTATTTATTAATTTCACTGGGGAAACCCAATGAAATTGAAATCTCTTATAATGCCAACGATAATTTTTTCCTTTAAATCCATCCACATGTTGATTAAATTTTAGCCCATATAGAAATCAGTTAATGATTTATGGATCCTCCATGCTAGTTCAAAAAAAAAATCTCTAATTTAGCTACATTGAATCAATGAATTATAGTGAGTAAAATGATCACATAAAATTTGTGGTTTCAATAAATATTATATGTCTACTAAGTACGAGATTGGGGTACCAAAAAGTGTTTTTTCTTAACAACATCCAAAATATCCAATACAATTAATATTTTCGATTAAAATACATGTAGTTAAAAACCCATTTATTTATTCGAATAACGAAACATGTGATCTCATTACATTCTCACAAAACTATAAGGGCATTAACATTATAATTTAAAGGTGAGATACATGACACATTTTGAATCAATGGATACCACTTTTTACTAATAAAATAATGGTACCACATGAAATTATTGTCCTTACACCTTTATAGGCTTATTTAGTCTCAATTAAGTCCTGAAAGCCTTAAAAATTCATCGGAAATAACCCTAAATTTATATATCATTTTCATTGAACTGGTTATTAGTTTAGGGAAACTATTTATTATTAATAACTCATTCTATATAAAATATTTCAGTTTCCTTTAAGAATGAAAATTTTATATATACATTTAGAAAAAAATTAGGAAATATAAGTTTCATCTTCCCTATTTATTACCATTTTCCCTCTTTTTGTGTGTTGATTATGATAACTCAAAAGACTAATATAACTTTTTACAAGTTATATTATGCATAAAATCACATATTGTCTCTAGTAAATATTTCAATCTTATAATTTTGAAATTAAATATAAATTTTATGTAGTTTTCAACTTTAAGTAGATCCACCATTAGCTTTCTGTCAAGTTCCTATTTAGAAAAACATACCCATGCATCACAATTAACACAAAATTATATATCACTTGAAAATTTTATTAAATATTGAAGTGAATGGGAAAAGTTTTACCTTCATATTATTTTTATTGAGAAATTTGGATGGTCATAGTTGACTAACCTTTTTTCTTAAAACTTTTATTTTTCTATGGTCAGAGTTATAGAAAATAATGATATAACTTCATCTATATCGTCATATTCTTGTTTATACTTTATAACTAGATTATTTTCCACTTACCAATGAAACTTATATATGTGATTACACTTATAGAAATTTAGTTTAGGATGTTAAAATTATATTCTTTCTTTATTTTTTTTACCTTTTCACCATTATTATATTGATTACTCCTTTGAAAATATCCAATTGTGATAGAACACTAGTGTATCATTATTCTATATTCCTTATCTATTTGAGATATTTCAGAAAAATATTATTTTATTTTATTATGTTGTGTTTTGTGAAACTTATCGTACATTATTGTTCCTATATTTTTATGAGGACACCTCAATATTATCATTTCTTATTGTATTTCTATTCACATGTTCATCAAACTTTCTTACACGTGGAGAAATCCCTTTGTTTTTATTCCAAATATTTATTTATTCTTTCCATTTGATATGATATGATTAAACAAATATGAGATCTTGATAAATAGTTTATTGAGTTCTCTAATCATCCTATAATATATAAACCTATTTTTTATAACATGATTCCTTCCACAGTACATCCTTTCTTTATAAGTCATAATAATTGATATTTTTCTTATAATTTTTTCAACTACCTTCTAATTATAATTTTTATCTATATGAACATGATTTTATCAAGTAAAATATATCCCTTAAATTTGTATATCATATTATATTTCCTTGTAATAGATGTTTCAAAAATATTTTCTTTCATTATTAGGAATTTTGGAGTCTAAACATACACTCATAATATGCCCAAATATTCCATAATAGTAGTATATCGTGGTTACCTTCTTTTGTTGATATTTGCTTCAATTTTTTCAGAATATTTTAGTCATCTAGTAATATAAAATCTATAATTCAATTTTATATAATTTATTTGTATTCTAGTGTGAGAATTAACATACTCTATCTTTTGTTCAAGGAATTGTTTTTTTAAAAAATCCTTAGACATATCATATATTTTATTTATCTTGATAGCCATATATTTTACAATTGTGGCTAAAACATGCCTAATTAATTACTATAATCAAGATGAGACTTAAGATGAATGTTTCATTCCATCAATTCTATTATATAGCTATGTAATTCTTAACTTCTTAAGAAATTTATTCATATAGATCACTTTGTCCTTTCATTTTTGATTCTGTTTCTTCATAAAAGTATTACGAGAACTTATACATTATTTATCACCTTGATCTATATTCATATATCTTCAGTAAGAGAAAGATCCACTTCATACCAAATCTTCTATTGATGTTATTTCCATTATTTCATTGGTATCCATGAAGTTGTGGTGTTTGTTGAGTTAATGACCCACTTATATTTGAATTTTTTAATTCCCGACAAACATCATTTGAAAATGGTACAAAAGAAGATTCTTAATATATTTTTATTTTTAAAAAGAAAAAATATATTGAAATCGAAATAATGAAGCGGTTAAATGTTTTATGTAAATTTGGGGATCTGAAGAAAAAATATCTTATTACTTTTATTAGATTTAGTAGCAATATAGAAGTTGAGAGATAATTCATCTATAGGTGAAGTAACATGTTAAGTTTATAAGTGGATGAATAAGTTTTTTCTAATATAGTTAAAACAGATCCTATTTTTATTGAAATATATAAATATATTTTTTTAAATTTTTCCCATAAATGAATCTACACCAAGAGAATCCAAAGAACAAATAAATTAATGAGAACCGAGAATTCTAAAAGTTGATATTTATTTTAGAGATGCGATGTTTCTTCTTACTCATTTAAATTTTTTTCATTTAAATATTTTTATTTATGTGTGTTTATTCTAAGACCTTCCACAATACGAGTTTTTCCATATTGTGGTTTTTTTATTTCCATTGTAATCATTTTTCTACGAATCCTTTGTGATTAAAGGATTTTAGGAATTAAAATATAGATGAATATATTATAATCTGACATGGGGCTCCCATCTCTAGGAAGAAAATGATTTGGTTGTCCTGGTACTTGATGTGAGGTGATACTAATAGTATAAGTCAACAGATTTTATGGAATGCATTCCAAACCATTTGATAGGTATGAAATCATGGATACCATATGATATGTTGAAAGTCATTGATAAATCATATTATTTCAATAGATAATCCTTTCAAATTTGTTTAAAATTATAGTTTTAATGAATATAATTTTAAAATATTATTTGTTTTTATAAACAATACTCCATATTTTTTCATAAACATTTAATTTATTCTTTTTTGAATCACAATTTGGTGAATTCTTGTTTCCGTTGTTGCAATTGAGTTAGTTAAAAGTTCTATTGATTTATCTTTTTAATTTGTAGTTTAACATATCAATCACTTTATTTGGTTTGTGATAACATTATTTTTTATACTATATATTTTATTTTCTTTATCCTTTGATTTCATTTGTGAATAGAAACATCTCTTATTCTTTGATTTCATCTACAATATGAAAACATATTATCCAAATACTTGATGAGGATAAAAATCATGTGTTTATATTAAAATTAAAATTAACCCCACCACTTATATTATATTTACCATTGCACCTGTAAAAAATTTATATCATATATATACTTTACCTTTTTTGGTTTATCATATTGTGAAATTAGTTTCCTTACACTAACCGTTTTTTTGGAGGAAATATCTTTTGTGATGGAATGAGCACTATTCCAAATCCTTGAAAACATAAATATTAATATATCAATTATTGTTTTAAGGAGTTGATTATTTTTTATGTAATGATAATATAAAATACTATATCATAAATACTTTATGTGAAATCATTTTCATTCCAATATGAAACTATAAATTTCTAGAGAAGTAGAGCATTAAATTATTTCAAGAAGAAAAATTCAAATTTTAGATAAACCAAAATGTTTATATTAGTATGATACGTTATATGATTGAGAATATATTTACCTAGATATATTCATGTGAAATGGAAAATGGAATTTTGATAAATTTAGAGATAACACATTTGGGAGCATCTAGAGTTTTATAAACCTACAAATCTATTCTTAGAGATGTCTATTATGATATCAATTTTCTTCTTGAAGAAACAGTATAAAAAATTCATCAATGATTATGAAATTATTAAATAGTTTAAAATATATAGTTGAATAATTGTTATCCAAATATCAACTCATTACAAATATTATTGATATTATTAAAAAATAATGGGATTCCAATAAAAAAACTTTCGATGATACTAATTATTCAACGAATTATAGTATAAATGAATTAATTGAATCATTAATACAATATAAGAGTTGGATGAGATGAGATAGTAAAAATAAAAGAAATCATGGAGTATCATTTACATTTATATAATGTTATCATAATTACTATAATTTTAATACTTTTTATAACATTTAAATATCTTATTTCAAAGGGGAAATATATGACATTATAAGAAAGTAATTTAAAAGATCATAATAATGAAATTTCTATAATTTTAAGTAAGATGATTGTGTTTTTCTATAATTTAAAATTTTAAAATACTGATAAAAAAGATAAGAAATATATTAAAAATTCATTAGAAGTTATAATTTATTAATGAATGAAGGAAGGTCATATTTTTCCATATTTTCCTAAACAAAATAAGAAAAACTAAAATAAGATATGGTACTCTAAAATCAATTGAAAAAATTTACTGAATTCGTTAAATACCTTGTGTTCTAGTGAAAGTGACATATATTTAGAAATTCAATGAAAATTAAGCCGAACAAAAAGTTATATAATAGTGTAATTTTTTTCTACTATTCCAAGGAATGAAAAACACTTCATGTAAAAGTAAACAAAATAATACTTAAAAAATTTAATTCTTAATTCTTTTTTCAATTATAATACAAATGATTATTATTAAAATTAATTGAAATATGAAAAATATAACCAATTATATATTGAAAATTTTAATTTGATTGAAGATTAATAAATTTTACCAACTATAGCTAAATTGGATATATTTTAATCCTTTATGAATTAAGATATTAATAAACTAAAAAATACGTATGAGTTTACAGAAGGAAAACATATTAATGATCATAAAAGAAATTAAAATATTAATCTATTAATTTTAAAACCTTTAACTGAATTTGGTTCAAAAAAATATTCTTATATAAATTCTATTGGCCATAATTTAGTTGATTTGAAATTCGAGGAATACAATCAAAATTTTATTATTCAACCAAAATTAAAAGCTTATTTTTTAAATAAATTTTTATCTGTGTTTAAATTAAGTAATGAATATTTTTATAAAATTTATAAATAAATAAGACACAATATAACATAAAATGGAATTAATTTTATTCCTCATATAGTTTTTTAATCAAATTATTATATACCCAAAAGGGAAACTTTTCATACTAAATTTCAAATAGGAGGTTAGTAAAAAATATTATTCTTTAATAAAAGTTTAGGCTTTTGTTTTTTATTTATATTATATTTTAGAATATATATAATCTATAAAACACATAAGAGACTCGAAAATGTGGTTTCCAATAATTTAATTTTGTAATATAAATGGACTAAAACATGTGTGAGTACCAAGAAGTTATCTTTTTCTTTTTATTGGAATGATTTTGAGCACCAACTGTAGAAAAAAATTGTACATGGGAAATTGTTGTTATCTACACATGACCAGGGAAATGTCAATGCTCTTAAATTTAAGGAAATTTAAAGGAGGAAGATTCACTTTTTGAGATAATACATAGAGTTAAATAATCAAAATCATTTAATTGTTTTCATAGAAAAAAATTATTTAAAACGTTTTTTATGTTTTAGTAATTAAGAAAATCTTTTTAGATATATTCAGTTAAGTGGAGAGGGATATCTTGTGACTTTAGGAAAGAAAAATGTATTATTCAGTGTTGATGGGTTAATTTTATATTATCATATGATATGGATTAAAAGGTTTAAACACTCTACTTAAAATAGTAAGTAATTAGATTTTCCCTATTTTAAGTGAAACCAAAGACATATTTTGGTTATATAATATGATATTAGGATACTATAATTTATGCACCTTAATGAAATGTCCTTTGAAATTACATGTTACAGATCTACTAAAAAATATTATTAATTCAAAGTCCTTTCCAATTCGGAAAGAGGTATAATTCATGTTTTAAATCTAAATTTGAAGTCAGATCTACCAAATCATTATAGTTTGTAAACATGGATCTTTGTGGTCCTATAAAAACTATAGGTATTTGAGGAAAATACTATGTATATGGTATGGTTTATGAATACATATTATTTAATTGGGTTTATTTTCTCACAAAAAAATATGATGCTTTTAATTATTTTAAGTTGTTTTGTGATTCGCTTAAAAAAGATAAAAAATCACCCTTGGTTATTATTTTAAGTAACCCATGGTGGAGAGTTTTTCCATTGTTACTTTGAAACATTTTGTAGTAAAAATTGTATTACTCATAATTTTTATTCACCAAGAACACAATAATAAAATTTCATTGTGAATTAAAAAATAAAATTCTTTAAAGAAATTACATGAACGTTTCCTAGTGGTTATTCTATGGATATAATGTTCTGGGATTGATCTAAGAGTACTGATTATTATAGTGTAAATATATTTTTATTAAAAACTATTCATAATGAAAATTTTTATGATTTTTAAATTGGAATAAAATAAAAAATTTATTAGACCATAGTTTTTGGTTTTAATGTATTCACGTTGAATATAAAATATCATTTACATAAATTTGATCCTAAAACTAATGATTTATTTAGTTGGTTATTCATCAAATAGTATGTTATATTGTTTTTAATAAACAATACAATTTAATTGAGGATATGGTTCATGTAATGTTTAATGAATCTAATCCTTTTGTTTTTGTAAAACCAGGAAAATTTAAAAATACCAATGATGTTTTAAAATATAATATTATTTCCTTTCCAAAGTTTAATGTACAACTAGAAATTGTAAATAATTCTGAAATAAAACTACCAAATTTTCAGTACCCAAGACACTTCAATAGAATATGTACATCTGATATTTGAATATTTTATTTCCAATTTTCCCAAAAATTATTTTATCAAAAGGAATCATGATTCTAATTTTATTATTAGAGATTCAAGTAAGCTGGTAAAAACTATAAGTTCTATAATAATTAAATGTTATTATCATGAATTCATATCACAATTTTAACCTAATAAAGTAGATTATACTTTTAGTGATTGATGTTGGATAACGTAAATAAATGAAAAGATCATTGAGTTTGAATGGAACCATGTTTGGACCCTTGTTGAATGTTATACAAATCTATTGGTAATTAGAGTTAAATGACTTATTAGAAACTAGTGAGAAAGAAAATTTAATCCTTATTTAAAATAAATAAATTATTAATATGAACGTCTATTGTCAAGAATAAGTCATTTTCCATGTGAAACATTTTCATTAGTTTCTATATTAGAATCAATCAAGATATTATTAGACTTTATAGCACTTTTAAACTTTAATTTATTTCAAATGGTTGTGAAAATTTATTTTCATAATTATTATGTTTATGAAGAAGTTTATGTTTAACAAACTTCTTGTTTTGTAGATGTTAAATTTATTAAAAAAGGTATTTTAACCTAATAAAAACGTTTATAGACTAAAAAAATTCCCAAGATATTGGTATGATAAACATACGAGGTATTCCGTTCATAATAATATTTTAGCGGAAGTATAGATCCAAAAATTATCATAAGGAAATTTTTCAAAGACACCCGAACTTTTAAAATTTATGTTTATGACATTGTTTTTGGTTCAACTCATAAATATCTTTCTGATATTTTTCTAAACATATGAAAAACTATTTTGAAATTAACATGATGTGGGACAAAACCATTTCAATGGATTTAAATTTTTTCAAAAACAAGAATAAAATATTTATCCTATCAAAAATATATTAAAGATATTCTCAAATGTTTTCATTTTGAGAATGCATCAAATATTAATAATCCTATGGCAACTTCTATCAAACTTGATCTGGATAAAATCAGAAAATTATTTTTTTTATTAAACTACGATAAAAAGTTTTCAATATCTTATTGAGATTCAAAGAGAAATAATCTTTTCATTATGTTTATTTATGATATTTTTAGATAAAGTAATGCAATTTCATTTGAAATCAGTAAAAAACATTTTTAGATACTATAATGTTACTTCATAACTTGTATTATTAAATTCCTCAAGAAATAATTTTGTTTTAAAAAGTTACTCAAATGACTACTTTAAAGGTTATAGGTTATAAAGAAAATATAATTCCTAAAAATTTTGTTCCTTTAGGGAATATTTTTTCTCCTAGTCGAGAAAGATAAAATATTCTATAGCACTTAGCATTACTGAATCACAATATGCAGCAATTATAAGTTGTTGTGAACAAGTCTTGTGGATGCAATAAACACTCATGGATTTTGGAAATATTTTTACTCTTAATGTAATTATTTTTGACAATAATAATGAAATTTCATTATCTATAAACATAACACATAACTCACAAGATCGGGACATAGATTTAAGAAAACCTTTCATTGGCGATCCCACACTAAAAAGAGATATTATTATCAACATTATTAGAATAGAAAATAACTTTTCTATAATTATTACAAAACATATTTCATATAATAGATTAAAATTTTTTATTTGTTTTTGAGATCATTAATCTTATGTGATATTAAATTAACTTCTTATTTAGTCTCTATATTTACATTAAAAACACCTATAAAAAATTATTGAAGATCATTTTTTTAAACATATCTGATTTTGAAATCTATTTGATTTTCAAACTTATCTAACATTAATGTCAGGATGATTTTCAAAATTATCTGATTTTAAAATCTATCCAATTTTGAAACATATATGATTTTCAAATATATCAATTTTTCAAATTTTATCATTACGCCTTATTATTTTTTTCTAGAAAATATTTACAACATATGATAAAAGATTTATTGAACCATCTATGAAATAGGAATATCGTACATCATTTCTAAAAGATAATTTCTATAAGGTTTAATCTTTTTAAAAATATATTTTTACTAATTCTTTTCTTTTATTGATTTATTTAGGGGAATATATTCATTTATAAATAAAATATGTTTAATTGTTTTTTATAAGGGGAGTATTTGTTAGTCTTAAAAATGTAAATTCTACTTTTCAATTTAAATAAATTATAAATTTATTTTTTATGAGAATATTAGTGAGATATATGGTGGAATTTTATTTTCAAAACATGTATTTGAGATTCATTTGTTCATAAAAGGAAAACCTTTTTGACAATAGAAATTTTAAATTCCTATATACAGATTCTAATATGAAGGTATTTTAAGTATACAGTTTATCTAACTTCACTTTTTCTCTAAATTGTTTCTCATTATATGTATAAATATAAGACTTTATCTAAGGAAGATAAGAAAAAAATTCATGAATATTATATTCTATGTTTCTAAAACAGTAATACGGTCAATGTAGTTAAAACTATTTGTTTATTTACTTATGATGATGTAGAAGTTCAAAATATAATTATAAAAAATTATATAATTTATTATGTGGAAGTTCGTATTAAGATCCAAAATAATTTTAGAGAAAGTTTCATTCAACTTTAAATAACTTTATTAGACGATCTTTTCATATTTGAAATCATTGTTAAAATGAAATTGATGTTGAAAAGGTTTCTTACATCAACCATAATAAAAAAATATTCTTTAGTATCTAAATAGCTATAAATGTTCCAAATAAAACCCAAATATATAATCATAAAATTATTAAAATAAATTATTATTTTTAATTTTGTTTTGTATTTTTCGTCTTCTTATGTATCTTTTTTCGAAAATCATAAAGGTGGAGAAATTTAAGCAATTTTTATTATTATTGTGTTGTTTATTTTTTATCCTATATTCTTTAATTATATTTACGGGAGATAATACATGGGAAACAATATTTAAAAATTTATTTATTAACTATTTTTTATCTTGTTATTTTTTTAATTCGATGGTTATTTATCTTGAAAATAACTAAGTGTGATACACATAGAGATAAATTATCTACCTTGAAGATTTAAAAAGGAATTTATTTTAAAATCTTGCTTCTATCCTAAAATATTATTTTATATCTTGTGATTTTCAAAAGGGGGCGGTCTTGAGTAATTTTTGGAGTAAAAGAATCACTTATTAATTTGTTTTATAATTCATAATACACTTCATATGAAAATGATCAAACGTAATTTTATTTTTAGCTTGTTATGTATATACATACTGAACTTTTGATAACTAAACTAATAGAGCTCTAAATTGTTTTATAAGAATCCATTGATATGAATATAAAATAATTGATTACATTCACTTAATTTATAATTAATTTATTAGTTTTAATCTTACTCATGAGTAGATGAATCAACATTATGAGTTCAATAGTAGATGTAGAAGTTTCCATCGATACAATTAGAACTAATCTAAATTCTTGATAAATTCAACCATTAGAGTTTGTTACAATATTTCATATAAATTATTCATTACTTCAAGCATCATTTGAATAAAAAAATTAACAAGAATCAATCATTTTGACAGTTTATATTTTTTTGATGTTTTACAATTTATTATTACTATGAACTATTTGTGTAATATTTTTCTTTCCGTGTGTTTCTAATAAGATATACCATTGGTATTTACATTTTAATTATTATTAACCTATAATTTATGATTGATTACTTTTTGGGATAGGAAGATAGAGTAATATTTGATTATCTAATCAAGAGCTTCTATGGCCTGGAAGATAGAGCTTAGGTAATTTTTATATTTCAAGTGAGATTCTTCTGACACATTAAGCTAATGGTTTCCAATGAAACAATGTTAGATATTCTGATATATATAAAATTTTAAATTCCTTTGGTAGTTTTAAATCCATTGATACATTTGATAAGGTCACTAGATCTACCTCTAACTTTGGTTTAAAAGTGATTTTATAATACATATCCTTTTGAAAGAGTAATTGGTTTGATAACCGACACTCTAATTACTATGTTCTTAAACATCAGATACAATATTTTTTAATTATATTTTGGTTAATTACTATTTTAGTTATTTAAAAGAAGTTATTATAATGTTTCGGTACTTTAACTATTTGATTGGTAGTTTAAAATACCAACAACCTTATTTATGTTGTGTTAGATGTACTTATTAGAGTTTATATTTTAGTTATTATGATCATCGATTTCACCAATAATTCAAAAAACTAATTAATATTTGATGTCATTAGCAATTTTAAAAACCTATTCTTTTAATTCTTTAAGAGCATGATTTTTTATTCTAAAACTACATTTCATAGTACCATTTATATTATATTTACAATCACATCTCCAAAAACATTACTATTTAAATCTCCAAGGGCGAGTTTAAACTTACAGATTTGGAATAAATTTCTATGTTATTTTTATAAATATATTTAATAATTAGATCTACATTATTCACGTTTATTTTAATGTATTTCTTCTTAGGATAATGATTATAATATTTATTGTACGTACCTTTATACAAAATTAAATTCTCATATTGACTTCTATATTGATCCTCTATGACCATCCTAATCTAATTAGAGAATATGTAGTGGGAAACCTTCTTGAAAATACTATGTTTTAAAGAACACAAAAATGCATTCCTGATAGAAGAAAAAATTTCTGGATTTTTTTTTTCAGATTTAAAATGTAAATAATTACTAAAATAACAAAAAAATTCATTTGAACAAGAATTAAATATGTGATTTCATAAATGTTTTAATATATTCCAAGTAGTCCTTTTTATGCACATGAAATATCATACCATTGAAAAATGTTGTCTTTATTATTGAATTCATTTGTGGAATAATATATAGGTTTGAACAAGAAGTTAGAACCTTTATTCTACAATACCACTTTTGAGTTAAAAAAATTACCATGGGGGGAGGGGTGAATCAAAGTGTTGGGTAATTTAAATTTTAATTCTCCTTGTTAATTATTTATATTTATGGATATTGTTCCCACATTAGTCCTAACCATGACAAATGTTTTTTCAAATTCCATTCACTCAAAACAACCAAAATTATCACAAGCGAAAGAATTAAAATAAGTAATCCAATGCATGAAGATGTTTACTTTTTCAAATCCCCTAATATTTATCTATGGTGTGTGGAATCAATAGCATACTAATATAATAAAATCCATTTTTCTTCATAAGTACTATAGATAAAAGGTTTATGGTCTCTCTATGATAAGGATCATAACCATTACTAAGTTTTTAAGGATTTATCACTTCTCTTCCAAGGCTCAATTCCTTTCCCCTCCATTTCACATTGCATTGTGGTAGAATGGTCAATTTTATTGGAATGCATGTATCTTCCTAAATTGTAACAAATGTGTATCTTGGTGAATCATCAGATTTATGTATATTTTATGTGGATCTTTATGACTGACAATCCTTCACCAACCTACAATGAATGTAACCACCAACAACCCTTGTCATCTTTGGTTGAGACACCAAGTTCATTATTTCGAGAATTAATCTAGAATATATTCTGCCTCCTAGTGTTATGGTTGTAATGTCCTTGACTTACTGAACTATAAATATTTCTCTCACATAAACTAAAATTAATGGTAGTAAACATCATATACATTCCTTTTCCTTAAAAAATAGGTATTTATGATTATGAAGGTTTCTATTCTATCGATGAGACAGTATTTAATATTTTTAGTCGAGATACTATCTATTTATCTAAGTGTAGACATCAAATATTTTTTTGTATCTCTCGCATATTTTTTCTTCCATATAAAAATCTTACAGAAGTGAATGTATCCATGAGAAATTTTTTTTTAGTATTTTTATTATAGAAACCTGTATGATTCTTAGGTTCAAGATTCTTCATATTTATCTCTATATATTTTTGTATTGACCTATTTCATATGTCATTATAAAATAGATTCCATTTTTTAATATCGAAATACCCAAATAAAACCTATAACTTTAACTTCTAAAATCTCCATAAAATACACATATTTTGGATTTTCTATTTTATTGATTTGATAGCTTCACATGCCTTAAAATATCTCCATGTGTACAACTACTTAGTGGCCTTTAAAAATTTAGCACCTTTATCATCGACTTGAATCATTGATTAAATTCAATGATCTATCATTGATTTTAGTTCATTGATATATCATAATTAAATAGTAAAAGGTCAATCTATACACTATATTATTTATGGAAACAAATACCTATAATAACTGAAAAGTTAATTCTTCTTTTAATTCGAAATAACACCCTAAATACTCATTTAATTTTCCCAACTAAATTTCATGATTTCTTTGACTAAAATATATATGAAATCAATAACTGATATCACACAAAAGTAATATCAATTATAAATGAATATATATTCACTTTCATTCTATATTATTTTGTTTCATATGATGTCCTAAAACATTCATTTGAAATTATGAGTATTTCATATTAAATATAATATCATTCAAACAAACCAATATACCTTTCGTACAAGGTATTATTTTCCATAACTTCTATCATTCAATAACTTGGTCTTGTTATATGAATTTTTTATTCCCAAATATATAATATTGTTTTCAAATAGACTTCACTAATGTAATTTTATATTTAATTAGATTTATTTCCAACCTTTATTAATCAACTTAATCACTAATACATAGCCTCCAAATGTTACATTTATGAATTAATCCCCATTCAATATAATTTTTTTAATTAATCCATTAAAAAAAATTAATCCATTTTTAAATAATTATAATACTACGTATGTTATTAAAAATATTGTTAAACATTAACAATTATTGTTAAAAAATACATCAAAAACCCTTGGGAAGAAACATTAATCATAAATGCTAATCTATGAAAGGATTTTATGTGATGATTTATTAGATGATCACATATATATTTAGATGTAATTACATAGTAACATAAAGAGTTTACTAAAACCAAAAATACGATGAAAACAATCTATTTATCTGTAGCTCTATAATATATATTATTATTAGTATAGAACTAATATATGGTTTTCTAATATTATTAATGAATTTTAAGAATATATAATAGGATAACTCCAATTTATAATTGTTTTATATTAGAATCTTACTTTATATAAATAAAAGTGATAACTAACCGATGAAAGTATGATTACGAATTTAACCTTAATCAACAGTCATTATATAGTGTTATATGTTGTGACGGAATTAAAATTTTACTATGGGTTGGGTTTTTTATAGAAATATGAAATCATTTATGAGGCAAAAAATGAGTACTTTATCTTGGATGACCCACTATGTTTTCCACATGATGGTCCATAAATTGTATTTTTTTATATACTAGGATTTCAAATTTTGTATTAAATACTGATTTCCAAAGGATGAAATGATAAATATTTTGAGAAAATTTATAATTTCAAACCTTTATTATTCCATCCCTGAGGCTGATCTAAGCTTGGGGTGGTTGGGTATGTTACTGTTCATGTAATTAGTTGAGGTTTAACCAAGATGGTATTTTTCCTCTCATATGATGAGCATGAAACAGGGGATATTAATTGATATAGACCAAGGAAGTTTATTTCTATACATAGATAAGTGTCATGTGATGTTCTTTTCCATTCATAAATGGGATATGTGATATTCTATTCCATCTATGTGAATGATATGCGAAGTGTTCATCCATATGATAGGTCAATTATATGAGAATACATAATGTTTGAGTTGACTATATAGTTTTGACATACTCCTTGTGTCATGGTCACTCATTATCAAAAAAACTGGGATTATATGTTGCATACATTGTATAAGTTAAAATGTTTGTGAATATGTATATAGATACTTTTGATTTATGATGATCATTCTAGATCCCTTTATATCATGAGCGTCATTTTTTTAAAGATCATTGTTTTCTTATAATCATGAATTTTAGAATTAAAAATATTTTTCAATGTTACAAAATCTTCTAGGTTCACACTTTGTGGTATGGATATATATAATATATTTTATTACAAAATATTTTTAATTTTTAGATTTAGAGTTACTCCAAATTCATTTTTCAGGATATACAAAAGGTTATTAGGATTGGTTTCCACAATTTCTTAAATATGATTTAATAAATGGGGAAATTATATCATATCCCATCAAAAAGGTTTTTTGGGGATATTTATAATAATTATTGAAAATTATATTGCATGTTTTTATATGATCCAAAATAAGGTAAATTTTCATATAGTATATGTGGATTTTGAGAAAGTAAGATATTAATATAAATATTAAATAAAAAATATAACAAGATGGTATTTTCAACATCCTTGTTTGTGCTGGTGTAAAAAACACTATGATAAAGGAAACATACACCAGTTTTTTCATTGAAGTACATGAATTATAAGATAATGCATACCGACAACAATTTCATCACACTAAATTCTTTTATGATTGGTTGTAAAAATGTTTTTTTATTATTTTTAATGTTTTAAATGTAATTTTCTTGTGTTAAAAATTTCATTATTAATTTTTTATGTTATAATGTTTTTGTAATATAACATTCATGGTTCAAATGTGTTGACAATTTAAATGATAAAATGATTAATATTTATGAAAAATTTAATGATTGAGTTCCTTTAATAAGTATACATAAAACATATAATTTAGTTTCAAGATGATAGTATTCTTTAAAAAATATTTTTATGGAAAACTACTTAAATAAAATATATTTTTCTAATTTACCTTTATCCACAGTTCTAGAGGCCCATGAGGAATTGAGGACCCTTCCCAAGTATAGATATCTTCTTACATATCTTGGATTACAATTAGAGGATATATAATTTTTCCTATGAGGTATGAACTTAAAAATAAAAAAATAAAATCTTGTTTAGATTCACTTAAAAACAAAGAGGTATCTTAGGGAAAAATATTTAGTGATTTATTTACACTGTGTTTGGATAAGGATTATTCTTTCTAATACCCAAAAACTTCATGTAAGGTCAATTTCACTGTATAAAATCCTATTATATATATTGTATCTATAAATTTGAACAATGAAATAATAAATTATATGGATACATAAATATTCCCATATTTATAATAACATGTCTATTATACTGATTAATTTTAAATATATACATATGTGAGATCATAATAATGAATAATTCATAATGTATAAATCTGATCATAAATGACCGATGAGTTAGTAATGTGGATTAAAATCTTCTTAATCTCTATTAAATTGAAAAATATATCTATCTAGGTGAATAACATTTATTATAATTATAAAAAATATGATATTGATAATATGGATCATAGATTAATAAAATTTTTTACAATTATTTTTCATGAAAGGATAATTGATGATTGAATAAAATATTCTGATGTGGAATGTGAATAAAAAGAAACAATACCAACATAACCCCATTAGAGAATAAATAGGATATATTATGTTCATATGTTAATAAATAGAGGTCTAGTGACCCCAATTACACTTTTTAAGTGTATACCCTCAACATTTCTACATAAAGTGATACTAAGATTGTAACAAATATAGTTTTTTTCTTATTAAAAGATTATATGAATAGAAAATAAGTATCTCAATAGAAAAAAAACTTAAATGGATTATACCTTAATCTCTATAAACTAAAAAAATAGGTAGATTATTTTAAAAGGGATGTTATAATTTAATTCCAAAATCAATAGAGGGTGACAGGAGAGTGAAACCTTTAAAAACAACATAAGGCATCAAATAATCATAATAAAGAATAGTTAATTGGTGTTTAATTCCCAAAAAAAGGTGAAAATAATATATAAGTCATTTTAGGACTGGGTTAAATGATTCATAAGATGATATAGATAATATATAAATAACCCACTTAAAAGAATATTTATTAAAAAAAGAATCCATTTATCATATTATCAACTTATAAAGAGTATATAATGAGAGATATTGGATAATATATAATTGATAATAAATAATATTAAACATAATAAATTGGAAATATAAATATAATAGTATATTTCATGAAATTTTAAAATATTTTTTCAATAGAAGAATCATAATAAGTAATAAAATTTAGAGGAATAAGAACCCTTGAAAATATCATATGGTACGATATAATGAACATTAAAAAATTTAACCGATGTTTAATACCTAAAAAATAAGTAAAAAATATAAAATTATGTGTTTAATTATTGTTATATAGTATTTATAAAAGAATATATAGAATAGAGAAATATTACACAAAAAATAAGGGAAATTCCAAAAAACAAAACTCTTCCATTTTAAATATTTACTATAATGTGAAGAATCCCCTTTGGAATTATAAATATCATTAAATTAGGGATTCAAATCATTGAAAAAGTATTTATTAATAAAAATAAAGTAAAATTCTAATTATAAGGGAGTATAATGTCTTGAGGGTGCGATTATTTATAATTGAATCTTGATAAAATTTCACTATTCTGTGATATTGGCCTTTGGAAAAATCCTATGGAATATCCATTTAAAATTATTTTCACATGATTTTGGATAATGGGATTTGAAATTTAAATAATTATTTTTCATTTTTCAGAAAGTTATGGTTGATATACATTACTTTATTTCAAATTAATATTGGAAAAAACTTTTATATATATTGAAATAGTTTTTTAAAGAATAAGAGAAGTTAGAGATTATGAAAATTACTTTATAGGTTCAAAATTTTAATCTATTATTCTTAAATACATTTTTTAACATATTAAATAAATTTTTGTTTATTGAAAATAATTTACAAATAATTATATCATCATTACATAAAAGTGATGTCTCAAAAAATATCGAATATGAAAAAACTGTTTTTTTATTTACTCCAAAATTTAATATTCCCAATTAAATTCCGAATAATCACTATTAACTAATTTTGATTTTGTAATTAAATATATTAAGTTTGTTGTAATAAAATAAAACTCAATTCAAGTGAAATTTATTTATTAAATAAATCATCTGATTTACTTAAAACTGTATATTTTAATGAAATAATGTATTTATTTTTCTTATGATTAGACATATTATTTAATTATTATTGATACATAAATATGTTATATTAAAATTTAATAAATTAACTATTTATAATTACAATTTGTTATTTTTATTGGTCATATAATGGTTATTTTTTATGATCAAATAACAATTAGATTTAATCCATTTGACAATCATATTATAATGGTCGGATTCTGATGACTATACTACCCCACTTATTTTTCTATAAATTAAAATTATTCCACACCCTAAAATAATATTTCCCATTTTATTATTTAGTTCTCTTATATTTTCTATTAGTTGTATTGGTTTATTTATTTCTTTATAATGTACTTTTTGTCTTGATATTTACTATAGAATCTAAGATAAGAGAGTGTTAACTTTTAATTGTAATAATTTTTTTTATCTATTATCCATTTTTAATTTTAAAGGAATTAAAGACCCTAAATATTTTATTTGTATTTCATCTTTATATAATGATGAAATGTTTATTTATCAATTGGAATTATCAAGTATTACATTCTCACCTCTTATCAAAATTTCACAATCGAGATTTTGAGTTGCACTTGATTTAGTGAATAAATCCATGTTCTTATTCTTCATCCCTTTCATAGGTTCTCTTTCTAATTTAATTATATAGTTATTTCATAGATCTTTAAATTATTTGGTTGTCTAATTCTTTATCACTTTTTCCCTATTGTCAAGAATCTAAATTGGTTCCCCTTTTATGATAAATTAGGTTCCAATTGTACCTATTCATTAAAGATTATATGTAATGGGTCTGGTTTATACATCCTCAACAGATATACATGAAATAAGTCATAAAAATGTAAATTATTTTGTGGTAAATATAATTGATAATCTATTAGTCTTGATCATTTTAATAATTTGAATGGGATAATATACTTTGGGATTAGTTTTCCATTCCCAATAAATTTCATCATTACTTTACAATAAAATATATATTGGAATACTAAATCACCATATTAACAAACATAAATCACCTTTATAGTGATTCAATATACTTTTATACATTTTAATGCACAATTATATAAAATCCTTCTTATTTATGGTCTCTTAGATCACCCTCATGCCTAATAATTTTCATTCACTAAATACAACCCATTTGGATAGTGTTATATATTTTTTTCGAAAAACTATCCTTATAGATTTCTATATAAATACTTGAATATTAAGTATTATTATATTAAAATTATATAATTAGGATGTTTTGATCCTATTTTCTGTTGAAATCAAGTGATATATGTTGTATCTTACCTTCTAATGTCTGGATAGTTTTTTAGATTATCCATCATTCTACGGATGGTAAATTGTTCTATGTTTCTACTCTATAAATAGTTTGAATTGATAACTCATCCAAAATTATGAGTTGAACCTTGAATCATGATAATAAATAATAGAAATAGGTGTACCACAAATTCTCACCACTTACCTTATATATATTTTAGTGATATTTTCTGGTATTTTTTATCTTTTTTTTATAAAATGTGTTGAATTTATTAATAGGTTAACAATATTCCAAATAACAATATTCATTTTTAGTATCCTTAGAAGGCTTGGGATAAAAGTACATTATAATATTATCCCATTTTAAAATTGGTACTATAGGTGGTGTCATAATAACATTCTATATTAACCAATTAGCTTTAACTTCTTTCCACACATGACACATTTAAATATAGTTAGTAATTTCGTACTTTATGTTATTCTGAAAATAATTCTCTCTATGATCCCCTTAGATTTTGTTAGAGAAAGTATTTACAGGGAAATATAAGATATACGCCTTATCCAATAGTTTATTCTTCTACCCTGGTGTTGATAAAATATATAACCTCTTTTGAAATCATATGACTCCCACTTTGTCAATGTTAAAATAAGAAAATTTACCTATAATATAACATAAATTATATTCAGAACCCTAGTATTATCATGATTCCCTCTCTTAATCTTCTCTAATAATTATGGTCATGTCACCTTATGAGAAGTATATAATGTTATTATTTCTTCTATAATTCTAAAAAATATCTTAATCATATAATTTATTATACGATCATGTTCTATACATAGATTAGAGAGTTAAAAAATCCTTTCAACTTAAGAATAAATAACCTTATTGACCACTCCATTTTGAAAATGAATATTGTAATCATTATACATTAATGACAACAATCAGATCCTATACCACATTTTTAAGTAATTATGTGTGAAAATATATGTTAGAAAGTAGCGACCCATAATTTACATATATTTTTATTAATTCAGAATTGAATCACACTTATTACAACATATAAAAAAACTAGGAAAGGACTGTATAGGTATAATGTCTTTAGAAACTGGGAAACATAAACAACTGGTTCATAAAGCGTCTACAGTGTCTCCAATTTATTTCATCACATCTGTAGTCCCTATTGACATATCTTACTTAATAACCTTCTTCCTGACCTGGGGAAAGAAAACATACAAAAGGGTGAGATCAAATTCTCAGTAAGGGTAAACAAAAAAATATCAATCACATCATATACATAAGAACATAACTTTTGAAAATCTTAACCTGCAAAAGAAATCATAAATTCATAACATGGGATATATCATAATAGTGAAATTTAATACCAATAATGATAACTTAAAACATGAAACTTTGTGGCATACACACATAATCATAGAGAATCATTCCTTATTAGTCAAGACTCATTTCCAAGACTATCTTAGTGGACAAAGTCCATTTCTAAACCGAGTTCACTCCACGTTTCAGTCCCGTTTTACTGAACCGGTTTAACCTTCCATTCCAGCCATGTCTATCTCATGAGATATAAAATCTTTACCCAATGAATTAGAGGGATATATAGGTCCCACCCATCTCATAATGATACCATTCTTATGTGTTCCACAAAATCATAAACCGTACATCATAGCATAACCCATGTAATAAAAATGGGAATCTTTAAACATCGTGACATCATAAAAAAATTCACATAAGATAAAAGAATTCATAAAAATATTTCCATCACAACATAATCAAATCCATGTAATAATAGGGATAGAAACAGAACCCTTTATTTTCTTATATGGAAAATAATTTTGATAAAACACTTGAACTCCATTCTTGAGGAAAATATCCATTCTACTTCAAAAACATTTTTCCTTTCTTAAAATTTCATACAATTTTAAAGTAAAAGAAGTTGATTAAAAAAAATTGAAAACTTGTAAAGGAAGATTCTTGGAAATTTTGTTTTAAAAATCTGTTCATGCTGTAAATGTTAAAAAAACATTATTCCCGTAATTTTTTTGGAAAAGTCAAAAAGTACCACATACGAAAAACGACAAAAGATTCCTTTCTTATCTTTTACTAAAAACTCACCGAAGGGTAAAATTGGATTTAAAAAATTGTAGGTGGATGGAAATAATATTACATATTGAGGAAACATTAATGTGGATGATAAAATACACCCCAGTAAATACCGAAGTATTAACAATCTCAGATAAAAATGAGATTGTGATATTTCCCTTAACTTAGGTCTGATATGATTTGTACGTGTCCGAACATCCTGTATAATGATTTAAATAATGTTATTGACTTATTCCGGAATCATACTCATTGTTATGATTTCACATATGGTCATATTCTTAGCTTCTTATTAGTAACATTTCATTACAACTTGTTATTCGAGTGTTTATTACTTTTTGTTCATATGCGTGTTTTGTAGAATATAATATTATTATTCTCTTTAGGTTATAGATACCTCATTTCCAGAATGTTATTAGTTTAATATATTTCATATTAATTCATTCAATGTATTTATACAATCATTATGCAATGAAGATCATGTAGAACGAGTCGCATCACATCGTGGCGACGGTATTCTGTACGTTCGCACGAGCGATGATATCGTTCCAATGATCATGGAATTGTATTGGAGTATATGTATACTATTTCATAATAAATATCACTTTACAATAATCATATATAGTTATTATTTACACCATTATACCCATCCAAGTAAGGTGGTGGTGGAAAATAGATTACACCACGGCGTGGAGACGGTATTCCGTACGTACGCACGCGCGGTGATTTCAATTTTCATAGGATGAATAGATGGTGAAATAGGGTTGTTTCATACTTATTATAAAATATCAGTATATGAGTGATACTGATTTTATTACTTCATATTGGAACAAATAAATAAGAAGAAGTGGAATAATAAATAAAGATGAAAGAATCGGTAACGGACATTACCTCTTCTTTGAAGTGCTTCTCTGAGACCTCCTTTTAGGGCACTAAAATTGGCCTTTGAAAAAGACCAGGAACTTTAGGATGTCTCTAGGGAAGTGTAGAGGAGAAATTGGTAGGGGTTGACCGAACTTGAAGGCTCAAAGTGGTGTGAGGAAGAGGGGGAGGAGGTGCCCTTTTATAAGGGGGGAGAGGGGCTCCTTTGGAAAAACTAAAAATATTATTTTATTATAAAGTCAAGTTCGGTTTTAAATAGCTCCAAATTGATTTATTTCGAATCTAAGGTGGGTATGGGTATAAATCCTCTCATACAATAGAATTTTGACAAGTTTAGGTTCCTATTTTGACCTTATCAATTAGATTTAACATTAAGTTATATAATTTTACTTTTACCGTGTCTTCTTGTGTTCTTACACTATAAGCTTAATAAACTTACTATAACAAGCCAAACGAACCCCAAGTTGTTTATTATTAATATATATAACATTATCTAAGTCATTTGGCCGAACCTTATATTTTTAGGAATAAAATAACAATTATTAATATAATATGGTTTTTAAAAACTATTTTATGTAAATTTTGGCACTATTTAGTAATTGATTTTTGTAAAATTCATAACAGAATTATTAGTTCGAAAAACATTACTTAAATCAATACTAACATGTAATATTAACTTATAATATTAGTTTAATGAATAAAAAGTCTCAAATTACATTTATTTGGGTATTTATAACATCAATTATTTCAATATTTCATTAATAAGATAATTACTGTATCAACGTCGTGTCATAAATAAATTAAATTATTTAAGGTCTAAAAATTAAAAATAAAATACCATTATGTAGGAAATCGTTATATCTTTCCAATGAATATTTATAGTCTAATTTATATTTGTATAACCCTATATTAAAAATTATCTACTTATTAAACTCTGATTTTAACTATTTTAACCCTTCTTTAAATAAATTAATAATAAATGTCCTAATCTAATCCAAGTTGGCCTAAATGGTCATATTTTATTCCTATGGTTGTTTTTTGTCGAATTACACTTATAAAATAGAATTAATACATGTGTTACAGTAATAATAATATCATTTTACCCTTAATTACCCTATTTACTTTTAACCGTGGTAAAAAAAAGTAAAAAGTTACAATTCACCAAAAATTATATTCATCTCATTGAACAACATTTTACTTACTGACATCAACCGTGTCTCTCGGATTTTTGAAATTCCACTCACAGAAGTGGTGAAATTATGTTTTATGAAAAAATCAGTTTTTTTAACTACAACTTAGTGGTTTTACTATTCATCAAAAATTGAAAGTTTTCAGAAAAATACCAAAATTTCACCCTAGGCTAATTTCGATATTCCAAATCAAAAAATGAAGTCCATTTTGAAAAATAAAATTTATAAAATTTAAAAAAGTGGTTATTACTATTCATAACGGCTAGTTTTAATACTATTTTAATAGCATATCATTGTTTAGTGAAACTCGGTATTGCGTACTACGCAAGCTATCGAAGAAGGTCGCGATTGCGTGTAAGGTAGGCCAAGCTAGTGTTGTGTGTAGTGAAAGATTCCTTTTATGATTTATAAAAACAAAAATATTTCTCATAAAAGTCTCGGGTGTTACATTCTACCCACCTTAAAATGAATTTCACCCTTGAAATTCATCACTTTGTAACAAACAGATGAGGATACCTCTCCCTCATTATATCCTCAAGCTCCCATGTAGCTTCTTCTAATTGGTGGTTCTTCCATAACACTTTCACCAATCGAGTGGTCTTGTTTCGTAGGACTTTTTTGCTATGATCCAGAATCTCTAACAGCTGTTCTTCATAAGAATGATCTTGCTCTAGTGGTAAAACTTCTGAGCTGAGTACATGTGAAGGATCAGGTATGTACTTTCTCAGGAGAGATACATGGAACATATCGTGAACTTGAGAGAGATTCGGTGGAAGCACCAATCGGTAAGCTACCTTCCCAACACGATCCAGTATTTCGAAATGACCGATATATCTAGGGATCAACTTCCCCTTCTTTCCAAATATCATGACCCTCTTCCAGGGAGATACTCGTAAGAACACTTTATCACCAACTTCAAACTCTAGGTCTTTTCTTCGGTTGTCGGCATAACTTTTCTGTCGACTCTGAGCTGCTCTTATGTGTTGTGGAATAGATCTAACCTTTTCTGCCATTTCATCAACGAGATCGGGTCCTAATAGATTTCTTTCCACAACTTCATCCCAGCAAGTTGAAGTCCTGCATTTCTTTCCATAAAGAGCTTCATAAGGAGCCATCTGAATACTGGATTGAAAGCTATTATTATAATAAAATTTTAACAAAGGTAGGTGTTGATCCCAACCACCTTTGAAATCCATAGAGCAAGATCTCAACATATCTTATATAGTTTGAATCGTCCTCTCAGACTGAACGTCTGTCTGAGGATGATAAGCAGTGCTGAAACTCAACTCTATATCTAGAGTATGCTGAAGACTTCGCTAGAACATTGAGGTAAACATCAGATCCCGATCAGATATAATAGAAAGTGGTACTCCATGAAATCTTACCACTTCCTTCACATATATCCTGGAAATCTAATCCAGAGAGAAATCATCTCTAATAGCGATGAAGTGTGCAGACTTTGTAAGACGATCAACTATGACCCAGATAGCAATATTGCCTTTGGATGTTTTAGGAAGTCCGGTGACAAATTCCATAGTGATGTTTTCCCATTTCCATTCGGGGTATGAGTAATGATTGTAACATCACCTTAGACTTCTGTCACTCAGCTTTAACTTGCTGACAAACCAAGCATCGAGAGACATATTCAGCAACATCTATTTTCAGGTCATCCCATCAGAAGTACTCTTTAAGGTCCCTATACATCTTCGTGCTTCCAGGATGAATGGTGAATGATGAACTATGAGCCTCATCCAGCAGCTCCTTCTTTAATTCGGGGATGGGAGGAACACAAACCCAATTCCTGAACTTTATTATCCCATCACATTTAAGGTTGAATTCAGGAACATTTATCACCTTCTTTTGTAGCTCAACGTCTTCTTTCTGTGCCTCTTTAATCTTCAAATGTATAGATGGTTGAACATTCATTTGAGAATGATATGATTTTCCCCTTTCATTATAATTCCAAGATCCATCCTTTGTAAATCCATAAATGTTGGATCTTTTGTGATCCTCATCATGGATAAACTGGCATGGTCTTGTCGACTTAATGCATCTTCCACATTGTTTGCTTTCCTAGGGTGGTGATGGATTAAGCAGTCGTAATCCTTAATCATCTCCAACTATATTCATTGCCGCATATTCACCTCATTTTGTGTGAAAATATACTTTAAACTTTTATGATCAGTATAAATTTCCCACCTTTCTCCATAAAGATAATGCCTCCAAATCAATAAATGCAAAGATTACCGCAACTAACTCCAAATCACGAGTTTGGTAATTTTGCTCATGTATTTTCCATTATCGTGAGGCATAAGCTATCACCATATCATTTTTCATAAGAACACACCCCAATCCCTTCTTGGATGCATCACTATAGATCACAAACCTCTCTCCACTACAAGGTAGTGTGAGCACAGGTGCACTGGATAACCTTCTTTTCAACTCCTTGTAATTCTCTTCACATTCCTCCATCTAAAAAAAACTTAACTCCTTTCCGAGTCAACTTGGTGAGTGGATTAGATAATTGTGAAAAATCATTCACAAAAAGTCGATAATTTTTAGCCAAACCAAGAAAACATCGGATCTTAGTTACTGTTGTTGTTCTCGACCATCTTTCGATAACCTCTGTTTTTGCTGGATCCACATATATCCCCTCTTTTGAGATTATGTGACCCAAAATGAAACTTTTTGAAGCCAAGATTCACACTTGGTAAATTTGGCATAAAGCTTATCCTTTCTCAGGGTCTTCAATATAATTCTCAAGTGATCTTCATGTTCTTCCTTGATCTTTTAATAGACAAGAATATCGTCTATAAAGACTACCACAAACTGATCAAGATAGTCTCTAAAGACCCTATTCATCAGATCCATGAAAATAGCAGGGGTATTAGTAAGACCAAAAGACATCACTATAAATTCGTAGTGTCCATACCTTGTACGGAAAGCCGTCTTTGGTATATCCTCTCTTTTGACCTTTAATTGATGATACCCTGAACGAAGATCAATCTTGGAAACGTATTGAGCTCCGCATAGTTGGTCAAATAGGTCATCAATGCGCGGGAGAGGATATTTGTTCTTGATAGTGATCTTGTTAAGTTCTCGATAATCAATGCAGAGTCTCATTGATCCATATTTCTTCATAACAAACCGAACAAGTGTTCCCCAAGGTGATGCACTAGGGCGTATGAACCCCTTATCAATATTCTCTTGGAGTTGCATCTTCAATTCCTGCAACTCAATTGGGGCCATTCTATAAGGTGTATTTGAAATAGGCAAAGCACCCGGTATGAGTTCTATTGGAAACTCAACTTCATGATTTGGTGGAAGACCCGGTAATTCCTCCGGAAAGACATCATCAAAATCCCGTACAATGGGCATATTCTTAATTGTGAGTTTCTCACCAACCATTTGAGATAAATAACCTTCATTTAGTGTCATCAAGACCCATAAGATGGAAGAAATTTCCACTGGAAGGTTATGTTCATCCTTGCATTAATAGATGATCATAGATTGATCTGGAATATAAAATGTGACTTCCCTTCTTTGGCAATTGATATGAGCTCCATATAAAGAAAGCCAATCCATGCCAAGAATCACATCAACATACACTATAGGAAGGATAACAAGATTTGCAGGAAGCACTTTTCCACAAACTTCGATCGGAGAAGAATTATAAACCTTTGATGCGACTGTTGTGCCATTAGGGGTTGTCACAGCTAACTCAACATCTAATTGTTGAGGTAATACGGTGATATCCTTAGAAAATTCTTTAGAAATAAAAGAGTGAGTGGAACCAGAATCAAAATAAACATTTTCTACTTTAGAGTGGATGGTAAGTGTTCGTTTCACCACATCGTTATCATACTCCACATCGCTGATAGAAATTTCATGTGACTTTCCTTTGTCTTTAGCCTTAAGAGTTTGTTGACGTCGACCATCATCATCAACCCTTGGATTTGGGCATTGATTGGCATAATTCCCCATATCCTTGCACTAGAAACATTGAAGTGTAGTAGGTTCATTCTGTGTATCCCTTCCTTTGTTTGCATCATTAGGCATCCTATTCCCATCATTGCGGCATTCAAATTCCATATGACCTTCCTTTCCACGTTTGAAACATTTACTTGTCCCTTTAAGAAAACTCCATCCATGTTTCTTTCCACACTTTGAGCATAAGGGAAAACTCATCTTCTTTTCAGTGTGGTCTTTATATTTTCATTTGAATTCCATTTTCCTCTTCTTATCAAACTCATATGACTGATGGGTTACTCCAATCGCCATCTCGACTTTGAGAGCACATCGAACGATTTCCTCATAGCTATTGAAGTCCCTTATGGCTAATGCCCTTCGAAGACTTGGTTTTAAGCCACTAAAGAATCGATCGATCTTACTCTCAGGTTGGATAATAATACCAGAAGTGTACCTTTCAAGTCTTGTAAAATTTTCTTCATAGGTACCAACAGATTCATCATCCTTTTGCCTCAGTTCAAGAAACTCTTTCTCTATCTTTGTTCAGATAATACGAGGGAAGTACTTATTGAAAAATAAGTTCTTGAACTCGTCCCATTCCATGGACTCAATTTCATCCCTTTACCACATATTCTTAATAAGATTCCACCATTGATCAGCATCACCTTCCAAACGATACACTGCTAAGATGACTTTGTAATGTTCAGAACATTAAAGAACTGAAAATATCTTTTCAATAGTACTAATCAATTGTTCAGAAACTAATGCATTAGTAGACCTGCTGAATGAAGGTGGACGTTGTCTCATGAAGGATTCAACAGAATGTTGCTCCTTCTTTTGCTCGTTTGGAATTCATGCATGATTCATAGCTTGAGAAAGTTGTGTGAGAATGGAAACAAGGTTTTTCATTCTATCTCCCATAACGTTTGGTTGCTCAAGGGGACAATCATTTCATTGCCGGTCGCATTCCGCATTAACACGGTTCCTTTGGGTTCCAGCCATTGACTAAAACCAAGAAGAATAGTGTGAGAAACACTAATTATAATAGGAAAACCACATAATAAAGAATAAAATTTCACACTTAAGGTATTATCCTTGGTTATTCATGGCCATTTATAAAACACTAATATTGTGCTCTATGCTTAGACTTATCCTTAGAATTCTTACTAAGGCTTTCACATCCTAGTTTCTAAAGGTTGACTATACATTTCCTCTGATACCAACTGTAGCGACCCATAATTTACATACATTGTTATTACTTCAGAATTGAAGCACACTTATTACAACATATAACAAAACAAGGAAAGGACTGTATACGTATAGTGTCTTTAGAAACTGGGAAACATAAACAACTGGTTCATAAAGCGTCTACACTGTCTCCCATTTATTTCATCATATCTATAGTCCCTTTTGACATATCTTACTTAATAACCTTTTCCTGACCTGGGGAAAGAAAACATACAAAAGGGTGAGCTCAAATGCTCAGTAAGGGTAAACAAAAGAAATATCAATCACATCATATACATAAGAACGTAACTTTTGGTAATCTTAACCTGCAAAAGAAATCATAATTTCATAACATGGGATAAATCATAGGAGTGAAATGTAATCCCAATAATCATAACATAAAACATGAAACTTTGTGGAATACACAAATAATTATAGTGAATCATTTATTATTAGTCAAGACTCATTTCTAAGACTATCTTAGTGGACAAAGTCCATTTCTGAATCGAGTTCACTCCTCGTTTCAGTCCTGTTTCACTGAACCGGTTTAACCTGCCGTTCCAGCCATGTCTATCTCATGAGATATAAAATCTTTACTCAATGCATTGGAGGGAGATACAGGTCCCACCGTTCTCATAATTATACCATTCTTATGTGTGCCACAAAATCATAAACCATACATCATAGCATAACCTATGTAATAAAAATGGGAATCTTTAAACATCGTGACATCATAAAAAAATTCATATAAGATAAAAGAATTCATAAAAATATTTCCATCACAACATAATAAAATCCATGTAATAATATGGATAGAAATATAACCCTTTATTATCTTAGATGGAAAATTATTTTGATAAAACACTTGAACTCCATTCTTGAGGAAAATATTCTTTCTACTTAAAATTTTTTTTCCTTTCATAACATGTCATTCAATTTTAAACTGAAAGAAGTTGATTAAAAATAAACATGAAAACTTGTAAAGGAAGAATCTTTGAAATTTTGTTTTAAAAATCCATTCATGCCATATAAGTTAAAAAATCAGTATTCTCGTAATTTTGTCAGAAAAGTCAAAAAGTACCTCGTACGAAAAACAACAAAAGATTCCTTTCATATCTTTTACTAAAAACTCACCGAAGTGTAAAATTGGATTTAAACAATTGTAGGTGGATGGAAATAATATTTCATATTGAGGAAACATGTATGTGGATGATAAACTACACCCCAGTAAATACCGAAGTATAAACAATCTCGGATAAAAATGAGATTGTGATATTTCCCTTACCTTAGGTCCGATATGCTTTGTACATGTCTGAACCTCTTGTATAATGATTTAAATAATTTTGTTGACTTATTCCAGAATCAAACTCATTTTTATGATATCACATATGGTAATATTATTATCTTCTTATTAGTAATATTTCATTACAACTTGTTATTCGGGTGTTTATTACTTTTTGTTCTTATGCGTGTTTTGTCGAATAAATTCTTATTCTTCTCTTTAGGTTATAGATACCTCATTTCCAGAATTTTATTAGTGTAATATATATCATATTAATTAATTCAATTCATTTATATAATCATTATGCAATGAAGATCATGTAGAACGAGTCGCATCACATCGTAGAGAGGGTATTCCGTACGTACGCATGAGAGATGATACCATTCCCATGATCATGGAATTATATTAGAGTGTATGTATACTATTTCAGAATAAATTAAACTTTACAATAATCATATATAGTCATTATTTACACCATTATACACATCCAAGTAAGGTGGTAGTGTAAAATAGATTACACCACAGTGTGGAGACGGTATTCCGTACGTACGCACGCGCGGTGATTTCATTTTTTGTAGGATGGATTGATGGTGAAATATGGTTGTTTCATACTTATAATAACTTATCAGTATATGAGTGATACTGATTTTATTAATTCATAATGAAAAAACTAATGAAGGAGAAGTGGAAGAAGAAATAAAGATGAAAGAATCAGTAACGGACATTACCTCTTCTTTGAAGTGCTTCTTTGAGACCTCTTTTAAGGGGACTAAAATTGGCCTTTGAAGAAGACCAGGACCTCTATGATGACTCTAGGGAAGTTTAGAGGAGAAATTGTCAGGTGTTGGCCGAGCTTTAAGTCTCAAAGTGGTGTGAGGAAGAGGGGGAGGAGGTGCCCTTTTATAAGGGAGGAGAGGGGCTCCTTTGGAAAAACTAAAAATATTATTTTATTATAAAGTCAAGTTCGGTTTTAAATAGATACAAATTGATTTATTTCAAAGATAAGGTGGGGATGGGTCGAAATCCTATCATCCAATATAATTTAGACAAGTTTAGGTTCCTATTTTAACCTTATCATTTAGATTTAACATTAAGTTAAATAATTTTACTTTTACCGTGTCTTCTTGTGTTCTTACACTATAAGGTTAATAAACTTACTATAACAAGAAAAACGAACCCCAAGTTGTTTATTATTAATATATATAACCTTATCTAAGTAATTTGGCCGAACCTTAGATTTTTAGGAATAAAATAACAATTATTAATATAATATTGTTTTTAAAAACTATTTTATGACAATTTTGGCACTATTTAGTAATTGATTTTTGTAAAATTCATAACAGAATGATTAGTTCGAAAAACATTACTTAAATCAATACTAACATGTCATATTAACCTATAAAATTAGTGGAATGCATAAAAAGTCTCAAATTACATTTATTTGGGTACTTATAACATCAATTATGTCAATATATCATTAATAAGATAATTACAGCATCATCGTCGTGTCATAAATAAATTAACTTATTTAATGTCTAAAAATTACAAATAAAATACCATTATGTAGTAAATCGCTTTATCTTTCTAATGAATATTAATAGTCGAATTTAGCTTATGTAGAACCCTATATTAAAAATTATGTACTTATTAAACTGTGATTTTAACTATTTTAACCCTTCTTTAAATAAATTAATAATAAATTTCCTAATCAAATCCAAGTGGGCCTAAATGGTCATATTTTCTTCCTATGTTTGTTTTTGGTCGAATTACACTTATCCAATAGAATTAGGACATGTTATAGGGTAATAATAATATCATTTTTACCCTTAATTACCCTATTTACTTTTAACGGTGGTAATAAAAGTAAAAAGTTACTACTCACAAAATATTATTTTCATCTCATTGAACCACATTTTACTTACTAACATCAAACATGTCTCTTAGATTTTTGAAATTACACTCACAGAAGTGGTAAAATTAATTTTTATTAAAAATTCAGTTTTTTTAACTACCACTTAGTGGTTTCACTATTCATCAAAAATTGAAAGTTTTCAGAAAAATACCAAAATTTTACCCTAGGCTAATTTCGATATTCCGAATCCAAAAATGAAGTCCATTTTGAAAAATAAAATTTATAAAATTTCAAAAAGTGTTTATTACTATTCATAATGGATAGTTTTAATAATATTTTAATAGCATATCATTGTTTTGTGAAACTCGGTATTGCGTACGACGGAAGCTATTGAGGAAGGTCAAGATTGCGTGTAAAGCAAGCCAAGCTAGTGTTGTGTGTAGTGAAATATTTCTTTTATGATTTATAAAAACCAAAATATTTTCATAAAAGTCTCGGGTGTTACATAGAATTTTTTGTTCCATATATATATAACAACTTTTCTATAAATATAATGACAATACATCTTTTAATGAAGTATCATTTGTTGAAATTAAAAATCATGGGTAGGAAAATTCAACTGATGAATCATAAAATATTGATATGTGTATCCTATTTCATTCTCATGTTTCACCAAGACACCACCGATAAACTGTATTCATGTGTCACTATAGATGAAAAACCCTTCACTCTTAAATGTTAAGGCATCAACTTTTTCTTTAAACATCTTTCACTTATGTTCTTGGAATACTTGTTTACAGTCTATGGTCTATATAAATTTAACTATTGTCGATGTTGAATTAGTTAAGGGATTAGATAATCATGAACAATTATTCAAAAATTATCGATATTAGCCTAATAAATTAGGATATATATATATATATATATATATATCTATATGTATATATCTCTCAGTTGAAGGCCAGAACCATTATTTCATTTATTAAGTCTTTAAAAGATCAAATAAAATCCCTTAACTTGTGACTAACTTCCCCAAACATGATATGAATTATAGCTATAATTTACAATTACTAAAAATAGAATATAACTTCTTCTCCCTTATGGATTATTAAAAAAATATAAGATGATCTTTATGATATATCAAAATTTTATAATAAAAAATAATATCTTTAATAAATACTTTGACAAACACATCAATGTTATCCTAAAATATTATACTAACTAAATCCATAATCATAACTCACACTTTCATTAAACCGATGGTAACCACATAAAAGTCATAGATCCCAAACCTTTATAACAATATAATCATTAAAATACCATATTTCATATATTATGTTGTTAATATGCAGATCTGAGGTCAATCATAGAAAATTGTGAAGCACTGTGATGTTGATTGATTTAATTATCAATTATCAGAAAGGGATATTTATTCTTAATTAGAATAGTATGGAGTACTTGGTAAAAAATATATAACTTCATAGATATATCATTATTTTTGAAAAATAAAATAGGACAACCCCATGGAAATTATTTAGGATGGATAAATCCCCTATCCAATTTATCTTGAAGTTGATTATTTAACTCATCATCATCTATTAGAACCATTCTATGTGTAGGCTTAGATATGTGTAGATATCCTAAAACTAGTTCAATAAAAAAATATATTTTTTGATTTAATGGAGTTATAGAGAACTCTTCGAGGAATACTTTAATTTTTTATGTAATTACCATATCCTACATCTTGTTTCACTCCTTAAACTATATTATTATATTGATGAATCCATACCAATCCTTTATTGGAAATGTTTCTATGTCATGAGAATATTTTGATGAATATGTTCTATTCCCCAACTTAAATATAATATTAATTATGTTTGGTTCAAGATATGAATTGAAATAATTGTATCTCTATAGATTTTGTTAATCATATAATTTGATAATTAGTACATAACAAAAATAGTATCCAATTTAACCAGGGGAAGATATATATTGTTAATAGGTAATATTTCCCCCCCAATCATAATAGATAAATACTTTCATATATGTGAATAATGTTATGAAAAATCTAATGTTTCTTTTGGTATGTATAATTTTAACCTCTTTGGTGTGATATTACTATATACCATTAATTTACTTGATATGAATTAATGGGTTGATCTTCAATCAAATAATACAAAATTTATTCAAGGGAAAAAAGTTATTATATCATTAGATGTTTTTTGGGTAGCGCAAACCTTTCTATTGTGGTGGAATATGAAAAAGATAAACCATGGGTATTTGGGGACCAATGACATTTATTCACTTAATTGAACATCTATTTTAGTTAACTATTAGAATACAACCCTACCTCATTACCAATAAACAATCAAACTATGGTTATATCATTTTAAATATTTTTTTTCATCTTATTAGGACTCATTATTATCAAAAGGGAATACTTGGTGATATTATTAGGCATTATTTCAAACCATTACACTCTTTAATAATTACCCTTATCATTTTAGATAATTTATTGAGTTATTTTTATACATCTCAAATAGTTGGGATGCTAGAAATTATTCCTTTTTTTTATTTATGACATGATCTTCTATTGTGATTACCCATATTCATCTTATAAAATACATCATGAGCATGTTGAGTATTTTAGAACTCTATTTTTACCTTTATTTTACAACAAATTATCTCTCCATAGATATCATACTCCCGGTTTTCAAAAGTTCTTCTAAGACTTTCTTTAAATTCATTTCATAAAAAATAAATATTATGTTCTATATCAATGAAAATCCAGAATCGTAGCATATTAAAAGTATTTTTAGCTTCACATTCCATAATATATTCATTATAATCCTTCATCATCTAATGGAATTTTTACTCCTTTTTTAATCTTACAATGCCCATGAAGTATTTATTAAGGAATAACTTCATATAATCTTTCTAAAACATGGGATCGATCAATTTTTAATTTTTTGTATCATTTATAAATATAAAATATTTATCCTTATCTCTATAGAGAATATATATAATGATAAAAAAGTATCCCATTTAGAGTATTCTACTGTAGACAATATCTTCTCAAATAGAGATATCCACCATTCAACCACTAGTGGATCTGCAAACCACTAAATGACCAAGTTCATTACCTCACAAATTACTAAATGATTGATGGTGCATATAATGATTCAAAATATCCTTCAATATATTTATGTTTATTATAAATAACCGGATTCATTTGAGATAATATTTTCCTAATAATACAAATTTATAACTCATGAAATTTTGTTGAATAATATTACAGTCATAACATTGACAATTGTCTCCATACAATCTGTTAATAATTAAACAACTCCTTTATCTATTAATCAAAGGTATTCAAAAAAAATTAATTAGGATAAATTCATTATCAAATATAATATATCTCATTATATAGTCAATTATTATATCTAAATCCTATGAATTTATCATAGTTCACTAGAACTGTTTTTTTCTTTGAAGGTTATTATTATTATAATATAAAATAAATAAACTCCACTATTACACATATTAAAATGTTATGGTTTTATTACTAGTGTAAAAAATATTACACCAATAATATTACTCCATGGGTTGATATAACTCCTTGGTGATATTCTTACCACTATCCCCAATATTGTAATTTTCCCCATGAAACCCATAGATAGTGAGTTACTCTTCACCCAATGTACACAATTAAGAGTTTCCAAAGATCTTATAACCTTAATTTATTTGAAACCAAATAATAAGAAACAAATCTAATTTTCTAATTTTAGTTCTTAAAATATTAAAACATCCGTTACATATCATAAATTTTATTATAAAAAATGATTATATTAATCATTACATTTAGCATATCTAGAAACTATGAAATAATACATGAAAATAGCACTTTATAAAATATTTAAAATATCCTCATGATATATCTATGAATATATAATCTATCAACCCTATATAAAATATATTATTTAATTTGGTAATAGAAAACCTAAGGTTTCCATAAAGTCATGAAAATATATCAAGGAAAAACTTACTATAAAAATGACCATGATTAGATTATAATCTTGGAATAGACCGTAAATTTTAACTCTATATAAAAAATTATGGAATCATCACAAACATAAGTAAAAAAATAATAATGTATCATTATGTTACATAATATATCATAAAGCATCTAATATTATCATAGAAAATTTTTAATCACTATTGGAAATATTAAATGTGGGAATAAATAATGCCTGATACAATGAATTTTGTCTTTCAGGTTATAAATCTTTGGGGACACATGAATTCATGGCTTTAAAGTAGTTTTCATTTTGATAACTAGGATTTAATTTAAAATTTAAATTGTTTTTATGTATCTTGGAAATGTTTTTGTATGTGGTTTGAAGTTCTATGAGTTCCTAGTGGGATCTGGTGGGCATTGGTGAAGAGATAAGAGGTTGATAACTGAAATTTTAGTCTCTTCTATAGAACATCACACTATTATGGATGATGTCCACACTATAAATTCTTATATATTAGTTTGTTCACATTGTGTATCATGTTCATCACACTATAAATTATGAGACAGTTCTAGGTGGCTTTAGCCAAGAATGTATCACACCGTGAGCCTGAAGGGATATAACTTGATAGGGGTTCTTCAAGGAGCTAGCTCCTCTAATTGGTGATGGCACATCAGAAGTGGACTAGGGAATAACAGGTTATGATATGAAGGTCATGAGGGACTTATGTGATTCTTATTCTTGAGAGGTGGTATTTTCAGGACTTATAGGGTTACACTATGACCTTTCAGACATGTGGGTATGTCAAATTTTGAAACTTACTATCACAGTAAGACCAGTGAATGAGTGTTTTATTAAGAGTGGGATGTTCCATATTGTTTTTATTAGGGTATTTGGGTTTTGAGGGACATGTGAGAGACTAGTGGAAATTTTAAAAAGCATCTCCCTTTTCCCTTTCTTCATTTCCCATGACATGGGGTGGTTTCAAATTAATTATTGAAGTGATCTTATTTATGATATTATGGTTTTATATCTATTATTATTCACTTTGGTATCCATCTAAATTATAGTGTTTTGAATATGGGTTCTTGATAATATTTTTCTAGACCAGGTTATAATCATAATGATTGGATGAGGATTTTACTATTCATTAATAGAGGATGCCACAAGATGATGTCTACACAATGGTTCATTTTGTTTCATTCGATACACAAAACCATATTTATTTGACAATATTATTTGTTAAATGTTAAATTTAAATACCTATTTAATTGATTGTAGTCATTATGGATTTCTTCTTTAGTTTGTGTTGGGAGTTTTCCTTAGACCTTAGATGGCTGCTCATGGTTTCAGTGATACATGATGACATAGTGAGTTAGTATGAATTTATGCCTAATTGAATTAAATTGAATAATTAATTATAAAAATGTAACAATTAATGAAATTTAATTTTATTGATTTAGATAGAGGATTGGGAGATGATATGATCATAAATGATAGTTGGATGAGCATGGGGGAGAGTCTCTACACTTTTATAAAAAGGTAATTACTACATAATAGGTATGTGGTCCCTTGAGCATAGCCTTTTTATTAATGATATTGATATATAGAATATGATATGGATTCTCTTTATGTTTGGTTGATTGAAAAATAAATTAAATAAATTAATATTAATTTCTATAGACTAAATGGAAGTGACGAGGTCCATGAAAAACCCTTGAGCAATAAATTGATGCCTTAACCATAAAAGTTCAGGGACTTGTTTATAAATTAATTCCATGATATAAATAGACAATTTAGGGGTAATTATTGGATGATAATGAATATATAGGACATTGGAATGGGTTCCGTTACTTACCTTTAGTATTGATAATGGACTAGTTATGAACTAAAATTGATTTTCCAAGAATTCCATAGAGAAACCTTGAGGCACATTGGAACGTTAATGATAGTTTACTGGAGAGTGGGGTTCATGTTCATCAACCACTATTGTATGAGTACCCATGTGGGTATACCATGGGTAGGATTATGGATACGTTAGATATTTATGGACCATCCTTGGATGAATTTATAAGAAGATGATCTGTAGACAATCCCTATAGTGTGATGATAATACCAAAATCACTACATGGCCAGTGATGCCTTAACTTGATTATAGTAATACAAAGGAATTCTATTCTATTTTATAGAGAGGGATGGTTGGAGGGTAGACACCAAGACAATGGAACCTACATAGGGTGTCCA
The DNA here is from genome assembly GCA_963277665.1 of Viscum album. Taxonomy (NCBI): domain Eukaryota; kingdom Viridiplantae; phylum Streptophyta; class Magnoliopsida; order Santalales; family Viscaceae; genus Viscum; species Viscum album. The sequence continues at coordinate 684,038,723 of OY728119.1, read as the reverse complement.
TGTTATGATAATACTTATGGGACCTTGGTGGGTTCCTCAGTGAAATGTTGACCCTATAAAGGGTTATTGAAGGGTATTGAGAATCATAGAACTAAATTATCACCATAAAACACAAATATAGATGAGGGATACAAACATATATTCATTTATGAATATCGTTTTTGATCCAGATATTCCATCCTAGGGGATGTGTGTTAAGCTTAGGCGAGTGTTTATCCCTTGTGGGGATTATGTTCACTATGTAATGGACCCAAGGAGAGAGGATTCTCGTAATTTGTGAATTTCATGAGTTTCCAGGTTGTGTGAGGGCATATAAACTAGTTATATAAAATGATTCATATTTCTTGGTAGGATATAGAAATACATGTATGTTCTAGATGAAAATACTTTCTTTTTTGATAGGTGTGGGTATAACCATCAGATCTAGATAATGTTAAATGTTTCATGATAGATTGAGGTTTTTCCTCCTAGTATATGGATTATATGATTAAAAAAGGTATTTTCGTATGGTTTCCAAAATGGTGTCTTTTCTAGTAGTGTGAATTTATACCCCTAGGTTTCTAGATGATATTTTTCCCAGTGGGTAGTATGTATGCCCCATGTTTCCCATTGATATGTTTTCTGATAGAGAGTTTATACACCCCTAGGTTATAAATGATCGTATTACACTTAGAGACACTTAGTCACTAGTTTAATCTATTGTGGTGGATTTTGGGTGGTACAATAGAAACTATTTATTGAAATTGACTATTTATTTATATGTCCTAACTATTTTATTTATTTTGATAATGACACATGTTCATACATTGTATTTACTAGATGTATTATGGACCCCATTGGTGGTTCCCTAGTGAGTTGTATACACACCTTAATTAGTCATCCATGACACTCAGGTACCCTAGTAGGCATCACTATTTACAGGTTTAAGCAAATCTGAGTCCCATTATAAAATGATCATAATAGATAACTAAGATAGACACTAGAGTATTAAATGTGGTGACGATTAGGGATGGTATTTGAGTCTCTTGGGTATCTATTTATTTTATTTATTTGCATATGTGATTATCCCAATTGTCGATCAATTGTGATTTAAGACTATGCGCTTATATATTATATTTATTATATCATGTTGTGTTGTTTTTTTATTATGTGTATTCTAATTGATTTTTATGTATGTTTTTTGTCATCTTTTTCTATTTTTTATCCTTTGATATGGGAGTATAATCTCTCTAATATAAGACCATTGACCCATGATACTAGTAAGTAGAATTTGGTGTATAGGGAGGCATGCTTAAGGTCATATAAAATCACTGGTCAAAGCACTTGTGAGTGTTCACAAGCCCAGGGTGTTACAAAATTTTATAAGAAATTCATTAAAATGTTATCATAATACCTCACATGTCAAAACTACACACCAAAGTCGTAGTATCATACTGGAACTTATGATAATTCTACTCACTAGTGTCATAATATCATAATAATTCCATCTACATAGTGTCTTAGGAGATGAAACATTACCCAAAGAATTGAGTAAATATATAACCTAGACAACTAGTAATGATCTAAAATTTTATTTATGAAAATATGTTTCTTAATATTCATGGGTCATTTTTAGTATAGTATAAAATAGACGGACATCAGGAAAAAATAATTCCTTATTTTATCAACATAGAATGTCAAATATAGTGAATAATTACACTCTATAAAATATAAAATATTAAAATGGGAAACAAAAAAAGCGATATAATAAAATTTTTAAAATATATAGGGTTTTGGTGTCCTAGAAATAATACACCCATGAACACCACTGTAAACAAAAAGATCATAAATATGATTGGAATTTTGAAAAAAAAGTAGATACCTTTTAGATAAAACTGAGTGAATGATGAATGAAGGAAATAAGAGGAATTTATTAGACATATTAAGGAAATATAACCATAATAATAGAAACATGACTATTAAAATTGTTTCATAACCATTATAATTATAACATGACCATTAAAATATTAACATGACCGTTAGAATATTAATATGACCGTTATAATAATAACTTGAGCAATGGAATAAAAAAATGATATTTAAAAAATAATTATAATGAATAAAATAATTAAATATATATAAACACATATACAACATATAATAAATATTCAAATAAGGAAAATCAATGTAAATATTATTTTTATTATTAATAAATAATATTATAAATTATTTGATAATAACTGTAATTTTAATACTAACAATTAAATATTTTAATTTCCGAAGTTATATATTTTTTTATAAAATTAATTTAATTTTTAAGTCATAATATTTCAATTATCTAAGGTTATGTTTTTAAATAATTTTCTAAAAAAAGAAATTTAAGGTGAATAGAATTTTTTTTCAAATACCACATGTTTCATGACAAAATATTTATATAATAATAACCTAATAAATACAAAAAAAATTCAACCGAAATATGAATAAAAAGAGATTTTACCAATTTTAAAAAAACAAACTAAATTTCAAAACCCTAAATGTAATTTCTGATGTATAGAAATATAATGTATCCCATTAAAAAAAAATTTATATTTCATTCCATTAATTTATATAAAATTATAAATTCAGTGGTGGAAGACAAAAAAATTATATTTTCAATTATATACTAATATGTTTCTCATATAATTCCACTATTGAAATATTTGTTTCTGAATAAAACTATATTCTTTATTTTAACCCAAAATACCCCTCCCCTTTGAGTATGAATACCCCCTCACTCATATGGAAGATAAATTTAAAAATAAATTCCACTAAAAATTCTATATTAAGCTTTATTCCTATAAGATTCATTTGGTCCTTATATATGTTTTGGTCTCACCCCACCCAAATCCTTCATGGTATTAAGGGTATTATTAAAAGAAAAAATTATAGGATGTGGTACCTTTTCTACCTTTTCCCTTTTATTCTCTATTTGATATTCTTCCATTACCATTACCATTTATAAAATAGTATATCCTAATTTATTTAATTAGTATATTAATATTACACTATTGTTATGAAACTAATATAAACGTTTTATTTACAATATATGTATACATAATATCCCTCTCCCTCTTTTTGAAAAAGAGCCGTTAATGGTCAGTTTAGATTCTTATAAGGACGATAATAATTATTTATTTATCACTACATATATAAATAATTAGTATAAATTATATATCAATATTTAATTGTTTTTTCTATATAGTTATGATTAATCATCTATAATGCATACATATTATATCTCCCTCTTATTATTTTGAAAATTTATGATTAAGGGTTTGTTTACCACATTTGAGACCATCATTAATTATTATCTTCTAACCATCTTCATAGTTGGTTAATGTTACATATATAAAATATATAAATATTTAATTCTTTTTATTCTTATTATTCTAGAAGTAAATTTAAAAATTAATAAAACAAAATGAGAAAAATTAAAAATATTGAAATGCAAAAGGGAACAATTTAAACCAACCTAAAATCACACAATTTTATCTATAATTAAAGGGAAATGAACAAGTTGTAATAATAATTATTGATTAATAACATCATAAATGAATGAAATATATTTATAAATAAAAGTTTTTATAAATTTTTGTTGGTTATAAAGGGGGTTTAAATGTCATGTTACAAAATGAGACCTATAGTATGGTGACTCTTGATGTGCTCATCATAGGGTGGTACACAAACTTATTTTTTTAATGTATCATAGAGGATGAAGAGGGCCATATCACATAATTATATATGTATTAAATAAAATAATATTATTAATTTACTAAAACAAGTATATTTTGGGATTTTTTTTATATATGAAAACAATTTTTTGGGTTTTTGGAAAATCAATGAAAAATAATAAAATGAAAAACTAAAAAACTAAATAAAGATGAAAATATATATACAATGAAGGATAGGGATATAGATCTTAGTCATGGGGTTTAGTTTTGTAGGATCATTTTTTATTCATTTGTTTTTTAAATTATATTTGATGATTCCTTTTATGTAACCTTATAAATTAATAAGTTGTCTTTAATTTATTGATTGTATAATTTTTTATTGCCTAGGAAAAAAATTGGAATACCAAATCCCACATCCTCCAATTTCCAAATTGGATAACCCCTTGATGGGGAGTGAAATTTCAAAACATCCTGGCTTACAATATTTCATTTCATCTATTCAGGTATCCAAAATCCATCATATAAAGAGTTTACACGAGAGAAGGGAGGGAGATGAAATTACTCAAAGATAAGTGATGAATTTGAGATACCTATCATATTGGAAAACCACCACACCATTTGTATTCTCTATTATTAATCACAAATAAGACAAAAATATTAATAATCCAAATATCAATAATTAATAACACCATAACCCCCCCCCCCACTCCCCAGTCAAACCTTCAGGTTAGTCACTTTCCATTAAAAAGTGAAATATATCACTATGGAAAGATAAAAGTGAGAGAATGAAATTTCAATTGGAATAAGTAATTGGAACCCATAGATTTAAAATATTAATGTGATTATAAGTAAAGAAGTAAAATTAAGGACATAAAAAATATAAATGGAAAACCTAAATGGAAGCATCCAGGTTCCACAACATAGAAGAAGTTCCTTGTAGTGTAATTATTTTCCCCTCTCCCTTGACCAATTATTTATTTTCCTTATGGATTCTCAATTAATAAAATATTATGGTAATAATGTATATAATTAGTTGATTAAAGATTAATTTTGTAAAAAACCATTTATTTTCAACCCTACTTTCAGAGTTTTTCATTATGATAAGGAACCCTATGTTTGTCAAGTTAATAATAGAGTTTTTAAATAAACTTATCATTACTGTTTTCTTCAAAGATATCACTATAAGTAAATAAATATTTAATTTTGTTTATAAAAAACTAAAAGGATATGTAATCAGAAGATTAAATCATTTATATTCCTAATGGATGTTATGAATCTATTACAATGATTTAAAATTTATATATTTTCAAATTATTATGTGGTATTTATGGGTTTGGTTTGACCTATAGTTGTTCCACCTTTAGTATAAATATTGATATAGTTATCTTATGAGAATATATATGAAATAAATATATAAATGTAAAAGGAAGATTTACATTCTAGTTATAAACAACCTATTGTTTCCTTCAATGAAACACTTTGGAGACTTACATGTTTTGATCTATCGTAGTAACTTGATGGTGTTTTGCTAAAACTATTATATCTTATTGTTAAATATTATTCAATAAGTTTGAAAATGTATTTTTCAATGTTACACTTAGGATAAATACATTTTTATTCATCTTCCTAGAGTTTTATATATAACCATTTAAATAAAAAATGTGAAAATATTAAAGATTTTTTTTCGTACTATGATACTTTATTAAAGATGAACCCAACATTCATTTTCATTGAAAAATTCTAAATGAAACCTATTTTTCTCAATAAAATAAATATATACATATTTATTGGAGTATCTAAATCTTGGTATCATTCATATTGGTAATGGAGTATCAGATTCTTGGACTGAGCTTAGGATTTATAGTTCCTTGGAAAACAACTAGAACACTTGTAAAGGATTTATTTGTAAAGGTTTCAACTGCCTGTACTCATTTATAGAAGTCACCAGTAGAAGGGAATACTAGTGAAAATAACTAAACTCACTGAGAGGGTGTTAATGGGGTTTACTATGAAATATTTTTCCTTGAACTTCTATACATATTAATGTTTGTTTATTTATTTATTTTCCTAGAGCACTCATCCTAAATAGAGAAGGAAACAATCATTGTATACCAAGATGGGTTTTTTGAATATGTTAAAGGTTTTAGAGAATAACTATTCACCACTATGGTGTCTTTATTTTAATCATTACAACCTAGAAGGTGGTATCAACATCATGTCTATATTTATATATTTTTATTTTTGGAGATCTTATAATTTTCATCTATTTCTATTCAATACCAATAAGTAAAATCACACGTTATACTCTTTTTTCTAAATTCATTTTTGGAAATACTTGTTTATTCTGTTTGATTATTACAAGGTTATTGATATTTTTTACTATTATTAAATATCGTAGGTATATTTTATCTCTAAAAAATTTGAGTTAATGACTTAGAAGAATACAAATTGTTAAGTAGCTGGTCTTAGAGAAGGTATGCAGATGATCCATGCCAGTGGTTATAATTATGGATTCTGGAAAGATCGCATGATTATTTATTTTAAAAAAAAATAATATGAGTTTTTTATGCATTTAAATCATTATTAAATTTCGATAGAAAATCTATAGAAATGGGATGATGACCAAGAAAAATAATATAATCCTAATTCAAATGTAATGAATGCAATTTTATGTGGTTTATGGAATGATGAATTTTATTTACTTTATCAATTTAATACTACATATGAAATATGGAAAAATATTTCTATATCTTATAAAGGTATAATAAACATTATACAACTGAGAAAAATTATTTAAAATTTATTGTTGTATACTTTTTGAATGCATAAATATGAAAATATCACTCCGATGAATTGGAGATTGATAGAAATTGTCAATAATGTTGCTGCTTTGGGGGAACCAATTAAGGAACCAAATGAAGTGTTAAAAAAATTATAAATTTACCCTCTAAATGGAAAGGAATATATTCTATTATAAGTTAATCCAAAATGTTTAAATAATTATAAATGAAATAACTTATTGGAATTGTGATGATTTATAAAGCTTAAATGAAAGATAATGTTGAAAATCATAACAAACATGAAGAATATATGATAAAAAAACCACTTGATAAATTTTATAATTTACATAATATAGATTCATATAAATCAATCTATAATATTTTCAAATTTTTTAAAAAATTATACAACTAAAGGAAGAAAGAGTCTAATGATAGTATATGCATTGAATGAAAAGTGAAAGGTCATACATTATTTTATTATCCTTTACATAAATCTCTATAGAATGAAAATTATAAAGGAAAATGAATGAAAATTATGAAATATATATTAAGTGATTCTTCTGGTTAAATGATAAATTGTATAAAATATTTGAAATTGAAGATAAAAAGTAAATGGTATGTCTTATGGATCACACTAATGAGGTACAATCATCTTACTCTACTAAATAATAACTCTAAAAAACATCCTTATAATGAACTAAGTAAAAATTGTTTTATGATTTAAGATGAATTTGAATATTTAAATGAATATAATAGAAAACATAAAAAATGTCATGATGCTATTAAATTTGATAAATAAATCTTGTTGAAAAAATTATAGATTTAAAATCTAATTATTCCAAAATTTCAAGTGATTAACATGAAATAAAACTTAATGAATTAGTGGATGAATTTTATAGTATTAAAATAACCTTCAGTATTCATATAATATTATGAAAATTATTTAAATAAAATTATTATTATAAATTAAATTAAGAAAGGAAATCTCGATATATGTAGTAATAGTGAAAAAACAAAATTATATAAGAATTATTTTGATCATAGATCTTAAATAAAAAGCTTATCAAAAATATTTTTTTTGTGTGGAACTAATGGAAATTATGAAAGAGAATGCTTCTTTATAAAACAAGAATTTTATGGTGTTAATATTGTTTATAGTTTAAAGGAGTTATCTAAATTGAATAGATGAATATATACCGAAAATAAACATAGTTGGTTACCCAAAACATTATTTACTAAAATTACAAGACCTAAAGGAATATGGGTACCAAATGGAACTTGAGTGTAATTTTTTTCAAGAATAAAACACTAAAATACAATTTAAAATAATTTATGGCCCCAGTGGTGATGCATAAAAAACATGGTTTTGTGGTGACATAAGAATGGTGCAGGTAGGTTGTGACGTTGGCATGATGCATTCAATGTTATGCTCATAGGATGATATAGGAATGACGCTACACTAGGCCTTCAAGTCATGTTTATAGGCCACTTTGTCTTGTTCCATATAGATATATTATGGACATCCCACTTTATAGATAGAAAAAATTAATTTCATTAATAATAAAAATAGGCACAACCTCCAATTTTAAACAACTCTAAAGTAGTTTGTTATGAAAAAATCCTTATAACTAGAAAAAATAAAACAAGAAGTATTTCAATACTAATTATATATATATATTTTTTGTGAATTACCCATTTTAATGATTGTGAGAGATATATTGTATAATTTATAAATCATTCCTTTCACTTTTAATCAGGTTGATAAAACATTGTCTGCAGAATTGAAGAAATAACTGCTAATATTTCTCTTTAAATATAGTACATAAATGTTTAGAAAAATACAGTAATTATATAATTGTAAATATTTTTGTTGAAAAACATTATTTTTTATTATTTAAAACCACTTATATTCTTTAAATTTGATTTTCTTATAAATTTTATTTTGTTATGTACCATTTTCAATCAGAATCAATTTCTAACATAAAAAATCATTTCAAAATTTAAACAAATTATTATACTATATTTTCAGCACAAGAATGTAAATCATCATTTATATATTTTTAGAAAAAAACATATCTTCTTACACTTTAAAACCTTAATATATTTATCTGAAAACCTTTTAAATTATTTATCAGTGTTTTTTAAATATATTATTCAAATACTTATGAATCCAATTTTAGAAAAAATTAAGTGATCATGAACTTCATGTCCAAAGAAAGGTATTTCTCAAAATGAAACAAAATTTAATCCTTCTTCTGATCTATTAAGAGAACCATTGGTTTTATATATGAAGGACTCATTTGAAAAGTCGTCTAAAAAAAGAAGCTCATGGTTGTGAATAATTGGATGTTTCTTTATCTCAAAATTTTACAGGTTGAATGCCTTAATAAGATATCATGTCTAAGGTTACTACTTGGATTAAAAAAAATAACGCTTCAAGCAGATTTGAGTACATCTATAAAGTTTTATAAAGATCTTAAAAAAGGGTTGTGTGTAAAAAGAAGTTTTTGATACATGAAAAATTGAGTATTAGAATGTGAAATAAAGTTCAATATCAAAAGAACATTTTGAAGTGTTCAATGTATAATTGATATGAATGATTGAGTTAATTAGAAATATATATATTACTAAGATGTATCTTGATGATCTAAAAGAGTTTTTGGTTAAACAATTTTCATCCTCTTCACTGTGTCAAAAAATTATAAATGTCTAAATAAGAAAAGAACAACTGTCAAAAGAATTATAATATATAAATGAAAATGTTTTATATTTGGAGCGTTCAGATGATTTGTCGGTTCCTTCAAAAAACCCTCTTTTTCTCTTTTTATCTGTATTTTATTCAATATATTATATAATTTTTTTGAATTATTATGTTTAGTAAAAAAACATTTTAAAATATTTTTCAATAATTTAATGTGTTATTTTCATAATATTTATTAAATATCTATTTTATGTGTAAAACATGTGATTATTATTTTATTAGTTCACTGTAATTATAAAATTATTATATTTATATAAGTAATAAATAAATCTATTAATTAAATTAAGTTTTTAATCAATTATGAAATGTGAAAAAATTAGTTTAGAATCCTATATTACTCGAAAATATTTTAATCCCTTGGATATATTTTCTAAATGATATGTCTAATGGGGAGTTATTTTAAAAAATGGTATAGAATGAATTAAATGGTTTAATATTTTCATTTCAAACCCTTATTAATCATTGAATAAAAACTTACATTTTTCATGGATCTTTTATTATATCTTTTCAGATTTTTTAAAGGAAGCATAAATGCAAGATGATTTTTTTAAACTATAAGTATATAGAATAAATATTATTTTATTTTCTATAAAGGGTCGTATTTTTTATGTCACAAAATGGGGAGAAAATTATAATGGAGAATTTTATGTTAGAAATTTATATTAAATGAGAGAAAGGGAAGAAATGTTCTCATAATTTATTTTTTATATATTTGGAAATTTCTTCTTCTAAAAATTAGTATAATTTTAATATATATTTTATGGTTTTTGTGATCATAAAAAATGGGATATTTTTTAGAATATATTTAATCAACAATTTATTAATTTCTTTATAATTTTTTAATGATAAAAAACAATATTTTTTTAATAAGAATGTTTTTATGGTAATTTCTAGGAAATGATATTTAAAAGAATATTTATTCTAGATGATTAATCCAGGAATTAATCCTTTAGAAAATATTTTTTGAAGTATTATTGACATTTGTGGAAGTATTATAGAAAAACAATTTATACCTTATGTTTATAAGCATAACATATAGTTTGGAAACCCTATGTTTAGAATAAAACGTATGGATGATATTCCCAATGCTATTGGTAATGTATGGATCAATATACCTATATCTGGAAGAAACTATGCATTTTGGGAATAAACATATGGTTCTTCAAGCCTACTTTTGTAAACAAACATATATTATCAAAAATAATTTCATATTTTTCCGTTATATGAAGGAACCCTAATTTTTACTGGTCAACGATGGAGTTTTAAATTAAATATATTATTCATGTTTTCTACAACAGTATCTATAGAAGTAAATATATCTTTAAATCTATTTTGTAACCAATTAAAATGATCATACTTAGTGGATTAAAATATTTCTACTTTTAAGGAAAGTCAGGACTCCCATTGATTGAATTAAAATTCAAATATATGTGATTTATTTTGTGCTATTTCTAGAGCTATTTTTACCGATATTATAAATATGTATATGGTAATCTTCTAATAACATATACATAAAAAATATTTAGATAGAAAATAAATAGTTTTGTGCTTATAAATAATAGTGTGCAATTTCCTTCATAGCTAAAATTTAGAGACATACATGTTTTGATCTATCTGATTGACTCACAGTTATTTCTGTTGCAACTACTGTATCTTATTATTAGTTATTATTCTATAAGATCGAAAATGTATTTATCATAGATACACTTTTGATATATACATATTTATTTATCTGTCTTGGGATTTCTCTATCTTTATTTGAATTAATACTTTGAAATTATTAAGGATTTTTTTATTCTTATATACATTATTAAACATCAACACCTCAGTCTGTTTCTTGATGAAATAATGAACAAAACCTATTTTTCTCAATCTAATTAATCTCTATTTATTTATTGAAGTTTCAGTGTTCTAGACTCAATGATGGTAGTGAAAGAGTATTATCTTATCAGACTAAGCTATGTATTTATGATTACCTATAAATGAACTATATGGAATTCTAAAATCCTTATTTGTAAAGATATAAAATTCTGATACCTAGTTGTAGAGATATACAATAAAAGGACTTACATGTGAAAATCCCAAAGCCTATTGAGATAGAATTAGTGGAGTTGAATAGGAGATCTTCATACCTTGAACCACTATAAATGTGATACCCCATGACTTTAAGAAATTTTCGTTTTAGATTGAATATAATTTTTTTGTTGGAATTCATTATATACAATGTTTTAATTACACAACATACAAACACTGAATTATCTTGAGTTACACGCAATTCTGATTTTTACTGCCTTTTAATGTAAAACCTATTTTAAAACTAAATTATGATAATTTTTTGAATTTTATTTCAAAAAATAAGAATAATTTTTTAATTCATAAAGTAAAGATTATATTATGGTAAATTGTTGGGGGTTTCTATGAAACATCAATTTTTTTATGAATAGTGAAAATTAATACAATTTAGTTAAAAATAGCCTTTTCAATTAAATAATAATTAATGATAAATTATAGTTTAGATTTTTTAAAGTCACATTATATCAATTATAAATCTTTTTATACAATTAAGTTAATTATATTTAATTTTAATTTATAACTAAATTTTAAAAAATAACAAACATTTGAATGTTTTTATAGTATAAAAACTCGTTATTTCACCACTTCTATGAGAATAGTTTTAATAATAATTTTCCAACTTCTGTGATTAGAATTTTGAAAATATGATTTACAATGATGTAATATGTATGATATTTTTGGTCTAATATGATCAAAACAAAATTTTGATCAAAATGATATGTGAACATGATTAAGATTTATTACGTTTATTAGTGTATGATTATGCTTCATAAGGGACTAAACCTTAATATTAAGGACACGAATGACTTGGAAACTTGTCCAAAAGCCATTATCTACCAATATATTGACATGTATCCACTTGGTTTGTAATTTATTCTTATTGGGATATTATTAAATGAAATTACCCTATATAAATTTTTATGTAAGGAAAAAGACAAAAAATGAACTTTTCTTACATTCAAAACTTATAAAATTTTGAGATTTTTTGAAAATAACATTTTTCATTTATATATATAATTTTTTATGAAAATAGATTATAGTTATCATAATAAATTATCAAAAAAATTCTTGAGATGATTTAGTTGCATTAAATGCTTAAGAAATTGAAATATATTGATTATTTAATTAATAATTAAGTAAAATAAATGACAGTATAAATATTAAAAGAGAAGTTGATTAATTGAATTATTATATTTATTTATTTTTTAAGTTGAAAATATAATGTTTGAAAATATTAAACTTAATATATATGAATTAAAATATTATATAGATATTTTAAAACTAACATCAACTAAATAATGTCAAAATTGATATTATTGTTATTTTACAATAAATTTATCTTATTAAATGATTTAAAATTAACAAAAATCCTATATTTTGAAAGTGATTTTTAAATGTTTATAAATATTAAACATTGTATTTTGATGGACTAATTAATATTTTATAAATAACATATAGACCCATATACTATAAAAATGTTGTTAACATGGTCTGGGTTCAAACAACATTATAGCATATCACATGCACTTGTTTTTAAATTAATTTCCCAAACACATGAATTTTTTTTTTATAAATTAGACATAATATTAATAATTCGGTTGATCTATTTTCTAATAAATCTCTCTTTAATTTAGTATTATTGGTGAAATTAATCAGGCTAGAAAACTTAATTCATTAATAAAAACCAAAACAATAAAATTTTGGAGTCTTAGATGATAAAGAAGTTAATTGTTAAAATGCACATATTTTTTTTGAATGATGTTTTTATAGAGAATTATTCTCTTTTAATCCATTATTTTTCCATTTTGGAGGCTCTTTAGGGAAGATAGACCACATGTTATTGAATACCATTTGATATTTACCAAAGTGCCACTCCCCCTTCCATATAAGAGGTCACCACCTCTCCACATTCATAACTCCTCTAAGAACACCAAATTTCGTTGATTTACTACGCAAATATTCTCCCAAAATCCCTTCCTTATACCTAAAATCACCCTTTTGGGTAGAAATATATCTATGAAATCCATTTGATATAAACCAAAAGAAGTTACCCGAATAAGAGGTAACACCTAATCCCATGCTTTTAATTTCATTTCCATTCACACTTTTTGTAATATTATTAGTCTATTATTACATAAAAAAGTATATTAAATATAATAGGACGTTTTTATTATAATGGTTTGACCTAAACATACAGACCCCTCCATCTAACGGGAAACGAATATACTATTTCTGTTTAGGGTGAAATACAGCCACACGAAATGGTGATTGCTCAATTTTTCCATACCAACTCTTTTAGTGGACATTATGATAGAAAATATATTAATATATTAATATATATATATATTATTTATTAATTATTATTCTTATATATATTTAATTTTTAATATAGATTAATTCTATCTAAGTTGTGTAAATACGATAATTTCATTTGAGGAAGTGTGGACCGCCTTCCCCTCAAAGCGATATGACTCGTTTATGAAATACATGGAACACATAATAGATGGTGTTAATAAACCTGTGTAACATATATAATATAAATATTATGTTGAAATAATAATATAAACACCTATCATTTAGTTATAATTCTTAAAATACAATAAATAAATGAAAGTAGAATTCAAGCATACGTACGACCTACCGTTTCAATGATTGGTTCACTTAATTTCTAATCTCAAAAGATTACAAACTATTATAAATAAATATGTACTAAATATATAAAATAATTTAGTAATATTTTATATTATATATATGATGAAACCATGATGTATTTAATAAGAACACCAAATAACAAATCAAGACACAGTTGAGAAAACTAGGAAATTAACACATGAAATAGTTAAAATAATGAAAAAGTGTAAAAAAATGGGTAATAAGATATTATATGAAGTTAATATATTGTTCTATAAACCTGATTTTGGTTCGATTATTAGTTATTAAAATATTTCAAACCACTATACTGGAGGCTACACAATAAAAACAAAGGATAAGGTAAGGGATTTCCTCTCAATATACCAATCATTGAGGCTTATGTTTTTTATGCACCAATTAACTCGTATTTGGTGTATATAATTCCACCAGACTTATTATACCATGAATATAATTATTTTAATATTGTTATAAGTTTCATTTAATTCACGAGGAATTATGTTATAAATGTTTCGATCTTGCATGGGACACATCGTAATCATTAAATATTATTTTTCTTCAAGAATATTTTAATTTCTACAACAATTGTTGTTAATTATCCTTCTTTGAGGTATAATTGATAAATTTGAATCATCAATTAAACATGGATACTTGTTTTTAACAATTTTGTTTCATGAATATGATAAATGATTTGGACTTTTATGACATGGGTGGGTCCTAGTTATAGATAGCCCCTCAATGCCTCAGTAGTCTTATGGGATGAATCATTTGGCCAATTAGATGGGTTTTCACACTATATTTAGTAGACTTTATTGTGAATGTACTTGAAGGTAATGGTACCATGTTCCTAGGAAACATGAAATCATGTAATTAAGAATTACCCTATTTTATTTTCTATTATTATTCATCCATGAGATATTGCCTCGACATATCTATGGATTCATTTAATTTTTAGGATTTAGTTTTTTCTCATCCATGAGATATTGCATCGACATATCTATGAATAAATTTCGTTTTCAGTTCATTGATTAAATAAAAACTTTTTCTATTTATTAAATTATCATATTGATATTTCCTTATCTATTTGTTTGAATGACATGTGCTATCAGTTATACACCTTTAGATGTTAATTTATATCGATTGATTCATTATTTCTTCCTCATTTTATTACCCTTACTGAGCATTTGAGCTCACCCATATTAAGTTGTTTCCTATGTTATGAAGAAGAGATATTTGAATAAGCATTAATGGATGCAGTTTATTTCAGTTATTGTGTAGTTTGTTTTATTTTTTTCCAATTTATTATGCATATCATGTATGTAATCTGGATTTCTAGGGCTGCTAAACTGAACGATCCTGTATGATTTGTTTCTTTTTAATAATTGCAATGTAATGTAATAATGCATCAGATCATGGATTTTGGGGTGAGGCATTATAGTTGGTATCAAATGATGATTTGCAACAATCTTGGAAACTAGATGTAGAAAAAATTGATTAGGGAGGACAACCCTAAGATAGAAATTTAGAATTAGTTTAGAAGAACATCTTTGAATTTTGTTACAGTAAATATTATGTCATAATTCCTAGAAATACATACATGTATGGATACTACAAGTGGAAGTGGTTCTAGCACAGATGAATCTAGGAGTAACAACTCTGAAAAGGTGTTCTAGGCCTGATTTGGAGTAACCTGGTACATGAAAATGGGCTTTACAGTGCACCTAGTTTGACACTCCAAGGGGATATGATTTTAATAATTGAATTTTAACCTATAATTATAAAGGATTTAGAATTAATGAATTCACCAAAGGTGACAATGTTTATGGTTCTAGGATTTATAATGAATAAATATATGTTATGGGCTATACCATATTTGGAATTATATATTTTGAGATAATACAGTACATTCCATTATTTAGAAATGGCGCTTAGAAGGAAGAATGGTATCAATACTCATGGCCAATGTAGTGGCTTCCCCACTAATAAAGTCAATGAAGCTGGTATTGGAAATGATCAAGTTGTGGATATATTAGGGTATCTTAGTCATGTTATGACCAATAAACTTACCATAAGGTTGAAATCTATTCCAATAATAGAATCTCCTATTATACACAGTTTTATGCGAAATAAGACCGAATGTTTTAGTTGGACTACTAATACAATTTTAGATGAATAATAGAGTAAGTCTCTGGAGAATATATTTATGGACATTGAATGTAGTGAAAAGTAAAATGTCACATTTGCGGTCTATTTTGTTTAAGTCAATGTAGACAAGTGGTGGTATTTAATCCAGAAAACAAGATAGGAAGAAGAAATTGAACTCATGGAATGGAGGAATTTTAAGGAGATGTTATTTGATAAATATTTACCTCATGATCTACAAATTGTGATGAAGAGAAATTTCCTTAGCTAAAAGAAGGAGGAAGGATGTTTTGAGGATTAGGAATATACATTTATAAGGTTAGTAATGTATTCTTTGGATTAAATACGTAACATAGAGTTTAATATGGATCACTGCATTCTAGTTCTTAAGAAAAATCATTGATGGGAACCTGTTTCTATGACTTTCTCATCCTACGAAGAGAGAGTCTTATGTCCCATTAAGACGGACACAAAATTCCCAAGATCCTATGTATTCAAGGGAAACCAATAGACGAAAAGTTCTTCTAAAAACCATGAAAAAGGGGAATGAGTCATAGAAGATGAGGGGAAAGAATGATTTTCCAACTTTTGATAAGTGTGGAAAGAATCACCCTCGTAAATGCATGAAATAATCAAGAGTCAATTATAAGTGTAGAAAAATATGGAATAAGGAAAATTAATTAAATGGTATGAATAAAAAGGATACTATTTAGTGTTTCAACTTTAAGGAAATAGGTCACTATACCAAAGAGTTCCCCAAGAGTCAAGATAATATAACTCTTAAGAATCTAAGGGATCTTGGTCAAGCATATGTGATTGTCGTAAAAGAAGAGGAATGATTAACATACTTATATATTTGGATATGATAAATTTGTTTTAAAAGTATTTTATTTTATGTTTTTTTTAATATTTTGATGTATGAAAAATAGAAGGATTGTACTGCAGTACATTTTTGTTAAGGATTTGAGATATAAATGGAATGATACCAAGAGATGTTATTGAGTATAATGTTATTTTTTTCTGAAAAAAACATGATTGAGGGAATGAAAACCTTTAACATGTTCATGATTTTAAGATAATTATGGAGAAATTATTTAAAGTATGTGTTCTAATTAACTTCATTCTAGTTAATGGCTTGTCGACAAGTGGTCTATGGTATCATCGATATAGTTTACAACAATTTTTGATTTATGGAATATATCTGATAACATGTTTATTTATTAAGGAATAAGGAAGAATGCATGTTTCGAATAAGTTTTTATGGTGAATCGAGTGATTAACACATTTCAGAAGGATACATGATGAAATTATTCACAAATTTGGAATGTAAAAATTAAGTGATTCTTTATGTTGACTAAATGATAATAAAAATACCATTCTATAAAATTCAATGAATATCATTTAGAAGTGATTGGGTCATAATCAGTTGGAAAAGGTAAACATTTATTAATTGGTTTATGATTATCGCTGGATAATATTTTCTAGTTTAATGTATTAATTTAAAATATTTTGTGTCATGTGCTAAGATATTAATTATAAATAGTTCAGGGCGCAAACAAAGGAAAATGTTACGTTTATAAAATTTTATATTTACAAATTCTATTATGGAGTTAAGGAATTCCTTAACTATATAAAAAATTATCTTGAAACCAAAAATTTTGGCGTAGTACAATCATTTCCAATGAATCACATATCTTCTTATATCATGATGGATTTATGGCCATCTGATTGTTATCTTTCTCCTAACCATGTTCTCAAGCACTTTCTATCAGAACATGATGGATAGATTTTTTCATCCATCTATACATTTTAATTTCCCATCTATGTTATCCTACTAGGGAACATAGATGCATAACCTTTTTCATCATTTACTCTCTTATTAGGAAATTTATATATTGACCATTTTTAGGAACTGGGTCTTTCAAAAATATTTTCTTTTCAATCCCAAGATTATGGAGGTCGTGTCTAAATTGTGATGGTGCAATTTAATTAAGGCATGGATAATGTGAAACCATAATACATTAATTTTTTTTGTTTTATATTAAATATTATTATTTTTTGAATTATTTATATAAAATGTTTAAATTATGCTACATATGACACTGAATTGGCTTTTGTTACACACAAGACTGAGTTTTTCATCCTTTTAATGGTGAAACTATTTCATAACTAAAATTTGACACTTTTATGAAGTTTATTTTTAAAAATAAACATCAATTATGATTTCATAATGTTGAATTTATCATATGGTATATTTTTGGGTTTTTTTGGAGAAACATCAATTTTTTTATGAATAGTGAAAATTATTGCAATTTAGTTTAAAATAACATATTCATTTATATAATTACTAACAATAAATTATTTTTTAGATTTTTTTAGAGTGGAATCATATCAATTATATATATTTTTATAGAATTATGTTCTTTAAAATCAATTTTACTTCAAATTGAATATAAAATTTTAACAAACCATTAAAAGTTTTTCTACTATAAAAACTTGTTATTTCACCTAATCTACCAGATTAGTGTTAATTATAATTTTCCATCTTCTATTATTGGAATTTTGAAAATACGATATACAAGGATGTAATTATTATAATATTTTTGGTCTAATAAGGTAAAATTAATATTTTTTTGACAAAATGATTAGTGAATGTGATTAAGATTAATTACATTGATTAGGGTATGATTAAGCTTAATAAGGGACTAAAACTTAATACTAAGGACCAAAATGACTTGTAATTTTGTCCAAAATCTATTGGATGCAAATAATTTGACCATATACCAACATGGTTAAAAATATATGGCTATTGGGATAATATTAAATAAATGTTTCTGATATAAACATTTAAGTGAGGAAAAAGAGAAAAAATAAACTTTCCATACCTTTAACATTTATAAAATTGTGAGATATGTAAAAAACATAATATTTTAGATTATATGTAGCCTTTTTTAAGATAAATAGTTAATTTTTTTCATAATAATTTAGCAATAAATTGTAGAGATGATATTGTTACTTAAAATGTTTAATAAATGCCGACATAGTGATTGTTTAATTAATAGTTAATGAAAATAAATGATACTATAAATATTAAAAGTGAAGTTAACTGATCAAATTATTATATAAAATAGATTTTATAAATGAAAATATCATTTGTCACTTGTGGAAACATAATATATTTAAAATAAAATATTATATTAATATTTTGAAATTAATATTAAATAAATAATTTCCAAATTCACATTATTGTTATTTTACAATAAATAAAACTTATTAAATGATTTAATAATAATAAAAATACAATATTATTTCAAGTGATTTCAATGAATTAATAGATATTAAATATTATCTATCAATAGACCAATTAATATGTTATAATTAACATATTAACTCATATACTATAAAAATAGGGTTATCACGGTCCGGGTTCAATTAGCGTTTTAGCACGTCACATGACCAGGTTTTAAAATTTAATTCCATAACCCATGTGATTTTTTTTATAAATTAGATATAATTTTAATAATTAAGTGGAAATTATTTCAATAAATCTCATTTTAATTTTTTCATAATAGTTAAATTAATGATATTAGAAAAAAAGTTGTTTTAATAAAAACCAAAATGATGAAATTTGGAAAACTAGGATGTTAAAAAACCAAAATATAAAAATGCACATATTAATTTTTTTTATAAAGTTTTTATCGAAAATTATTCTCCTTTAATAAATTATTTTTCAATTTATGGAGTCTATTTAGGTATGATAGAACACCCATTTTTGAATACCATTTGCAATTTACAGAAGTGCCTCTCCCCCTCCCTATAAAAGGCCACCGTCTCTCCCCATTCCTAACATCTCAAAAACACCCTAAGCTTGGAAACTCCCTACCAATATAGTCTCCCAAAATCCATACCCTTGAACTAGAATCATCCCATTGGGAATAAATCTTTCCATGAAATCCTTTTGGTATAAACCAAAAGAAGTTACCTGATTAATAGGTAACACCTTCTCTCATACATTCTGATAACATTTCAATTCTCCACTCCCTATAATATTATTATTATATTATTACATAAAAATACTCAATATACTAGGATGTATTCATGATAATTTTTATACCTACACTTACTCACTCCTCCATCTATGGGGTAACAAACATACTATTTATGTGGACGGTGAAATAGAGCCTCACAAAATGATGATTGTTCAATTTTTCCCTACCACCTTTTATGGTGGACACAATATTTATAATATATATATATATATATATTATTTATGATGTCTTATGATTATATAATTTTTACTTGGAACATATATTTATGCTATTCGTGTTGTTTGAATATGATAATTTTATTTGAGGATGTGTGGACTACTGCCCCCTCAAAGAGATATAACTCGTTCATTCCATACATAGAACATATAATTGATGATGTTAATAAAATTATGTAACCAATATAATATAATTATTATAATGGATTTATAATATACAAATTTATCATTTATTTTAATTCTTTTAAGACAATAAATAAATGAGAGTAGCATTCATATGTACGTACAACCTACCGTCTCTATGAACAGATAAATTAATTTCTAATATTTAAATATTATTGACCATTATAAATACATAGGTAATAAATATATAAGGTAATTTAGTCATAGTTCACATTCTGGATATGATGAAACCATTATATATTTAATAATTACACCAAATAACCAGTCAAAATGCAGTTGATAAAATTAAAAAATTAACACCTGAAATAGTTAAAATAATGAACAGGTGTTAACAAAAGGGTAATAAAATATTATAAGAATATCATATAATGTATTTTAGTCATGATTGTGGTTATTTAAATAGTTATTAACATATTTAAAACCACTATACAGAAGGATAAGGACCACACAACAAAATGTAAGGATATGGTAAGGGATTTCGTCTCAACTT
Source organism: Viscum album (assembly GCA_963277665.1). Taxonomy (NCBI): domain Eukaryota; kingdom Viridiplantae; phylum Streptophyta; class Magnoliopsida; order Santalales; family Viscaceae; genus Viscum; species Viscum album. The sequence goes on along the minus strand of OY728119.1, from coordinate 684,017,692 downwards.
ACCTACCATTGAGACTTATATTTTTTATGAACCAACTCACTATTTGTTTTGGTGTATATACTTCCCTTTAACATGTTATAACATTAATATAATTATTATAAAAAAGTTATAAATTTCATTTAATTCATGATGAATTATGATTATAATATTTCAATGTGGTATGAGACACATTGGAATGTTTAAATATTATTTTTTCTCAAGATTGTTTTAATGTCCACAACCCTTATTGTTAATTATCATTATTTGAGATATTATTGATAAATCCATATCTTCTATTCAATATGGATACATTTTTAAGGAATATTGTTCAGGAATATGATAAATTATTTGGACTGGTACGAAATGGGTGTGGCCCAGTTATAGATAGACCATCCATGAATCAGTAGTCAAATGAGATGAGTAATTTGGCCAATTATATAGGGTTTTACCCTAGATTTTTTTAACCAAATTGTGAAAGGTCTTGAAGGTAAATTTACCATGTACCTAGGAAACATGGAATCCAATAATTAATTATTAACCTCATCTATATTTAGTTATTATTCATCAATGAGATATTGCTTCGACATATCTATGGATACATTTTATTTTCAGGATTCTGTTATAATTCATGCCTGAGATATGGTGTCAAAATATCAATGGATACATTTCATTTTCAGTTAATTGATTATATGACATATCATTCAGCAACCTAAATTTTCATATTGATATTGTGTTATCTAGTTATTTTAATAGCATTGGTTATCAGATATTCCCCTTCCCATGTTCATTTATTCACATCAATTCATTATTGCTTCAATATTTTCTTACAATTAATGAGAATTTGATCTCTCCCTGGTTATGTTTCTTTCCATAAGATATGAAGAAGAGAACTTTGAATAAGAGTTAATGGATAAATTTTATTTCAGTGGTTGTGTAGCGTGTTTTATTTTATTTTCCCAGTGCATTATGGCTATCATGTAATTAATCTAGATTTCCAAAATTGCTAAACTGAATGGTCCTAAGATATTTATTTCCTTGTAATAATTCCAATGTAATGTAATAATGCACCCACTTTGGGCTTCTCGGGTCAGGGCATTATAATACATCATCCTGTTATTTTCGTAGTTTATTTTAACTGATCACCTTCATTACAGGTAAAAAGATGATAATCACTATATATCATTAGCATTATTTTGAATCTATTGAAGGTTTCAATGAATCACAATTCACCCACATCTACATTCTTCTTCATAATGAATCCAAACTAACAAATAAATGAGAATTTGTGTCCTTGAATCAACAAAAGGTATTTAAAAGAGTTTTTTTCCTTTAATATCATTGAATATGATTGTTTCTAATAGCTTATGAGTGTTTCACATCGTGAATATTATTTTCACAACATAAATATCATGGGGATTCTATTTCCACGTCTTATTTCATGTTATAAATAACTCTATGAGTGATTTTTAATTGTTTCACAACATGACCTTATGCGTCACTCCATGAAACATGTAGAGCTGGCCAAAAATACTCTTTTGTTTCAGTATCTTCCTCTTACAAAATTATCTAAAGTTATTCACATCATGAATGTATGAGTCACAAATTTAATCGTATGTTTCCAAAATATTTGGTATTGGATCAGTATGGATCTTCATTTTTTGAGATCAGGGCTAGGGGATTAACATTTCATTTGTCAGGGGATATCATCTTTATGTGGAATTAATCTCTTTTAATCTCAGTTTGATAACTTCTTATATCCTATAAAAATGTTAAAAAAGTTAAATAATTGAAAAAATAAATAGCTATATTGTAAAAAAATTTCATATATGTTAAATAATCATGAAAAACATTTCTTTATCAGTTCCCACACACATAGATCATTCTTTTATTCATGAATGTAATCTCAAAAACATCCCATTGGAACATTGTTCCACCAATATTTGAAATTAAAAATCAATTAAAAAAATTAAATGGAAAATAAACTTTGAAATATAAAAAAAGTAATTATTTAAAATCTTAATTATTTAATGAAATAAATCCAATCATGCATTTTATATTTGGTATTTTAAAATAAAAATTCATCTCTATTATTTTATTTATTAATTCATTATTATCATTCTTATCACCTTCAAGTTACCACACATTGAAATATTTTTTTTCTTCATTCTAGGTGAAACATGTAACTGGAATTATGAACATACTTCAAGTACATGTAACATACCATAGACATTGAGGACATTTAGAATCTCCACCATGTAAATACAATGGTTAAATTTTATCATGGTGGATTTTCATTAAATTAAAATATCTTTGAGGCTTAAGTTCTCTTGGTGAGGAATAAAAATAAATCTTAAAAAAAGATTTTTCTCTATTTAATACTGCATTATATGAAAATATTATCATAATGAAATACTCCTATAAAATTATATCTCCAAACACCCAAATATAAAAATGGGAAATGATACAAGTAAGCATAATGAATGGATCTCCATAAATTTCTATTTTAATTATTTTCTATTTTTTGAAAGTGATGCTTAATAAAACCCTCTCATCCACCACCTAACCCGATATGATAGAAATTATTGGTATAATAATGGTAATGTTTTATCCTCCTTAGCCACAACCAATATTTTAATAATTTTTTAGATACTATTTTTAAATAATTTTAAATATAGAAGAATAATAATAAATTTAAAATAATAGTTAAATGGCATCTCTCCAAATATTAGAAAATCCCCAAAATTTATTTAATGACATACATCCCTAACCACCATAGAAAACTTCTGCCACACTTAGTTTTTAGAAAATAATGAATGATAAAATCTGTAGAGTATGAATGAATATAATAGGATTGAAGCATAGATCATATCCTAATAAGGTAATTTAAGGATTCTATGAAAAAAAACTATTCAAAATCAAAGTAGGTTCAAGGATAAACAATTCAATAATAAAAATACCCAAATCATGTAAAAATTGACTTTATACATAAATAACTTGATTAGGGTGGAAAGAAAGTTTTATATGAGAACATGATCGAGAATCTCCCGAAATATACTAAGGGAAATAATGTGAAATATTTTGTTATGAAGTTTTCTTATAAATTAGAAAAAATGGGTTTGGACTTTTATGTATGTAAATTCACAAAAAAAATAATCAAATCAATATTAATTTCATAATTTCAAAACATGCCAAATCTAAAAAACATTTCATATACAATTATCAAATTATTTCACATGAACAAGATTTTTAAATTTTTTCATATAATTCATAACTATAATAATTCAAATCCCATTTTAGACATTTGATCATGAAAATAATTAAATTTAAAATTGTGTATAATGATTATCCTGTTAATTCTCTACATCAACTAGATCAATGAAATAGTTCAAGAGTTTAGTGTGTGGTATGAATTTCTTATAGATCATAATAAAATTTAAAATTATAGTGATAAAATAAGACAAATAATTGAAAATCACACTCCCAGTTTTATGACTCTTCATCTCATGTCACTCAGGGTCAACTCATTCTATTATATTCAATAGCGGTTGATGACATTAACCCATTCAGTGGCATGAAATAAATTTTATCATCTCTTATTTGAAAAAATTTTAAATTTTAAATTTCTATTTTATATCTTTAAACATTTTCATGATGTGAATTCCCATTTAATGTCATGTTATTATAATGGAAAACCTTTTCAATTTCATCCTACATCTTTTTTTCTTCAACATGATAAACCTCTAAAAATAAATTATTGAAGTGTATGTTCTAGGAAAATGTCAATTAATTTAAAAATTAATAATAAATATGGTGAAATCCTAATTACTAATACCTAAAATAATAATTCATCTTTAAATTGCTATAATTTAGACAAATTAAAATAAGGATAATTCTTGTTTTGATCTTCTAAGTGGGACCTAGAGTTTGAATACCTCAAAAAAGGCAGCACTAGTTATCATCTGAAATTTGTTTGTCGGTGGAGTTTCATTGATTTGGACCAATACATGTGGAGTTTTCTATCTTTAAATTCTTCTCATTTGTTGTGGGGGATTTAATTGACATATTAAAAAATATGTTACCCCTTCAAAATATATATATATTACCTGGTGGGGATAGGATGAAGTATGGTCCTCCTCTACATTGATTTCTACTTCTCCAAACTCTTCTTAATTATCCAATGCTTACATTAAGTATTCTTCATGAATGTAATATTAAAAAGGGAAATATAGTCGGTAATTTAATTTGAATGATATAAAAATTTTATAAATTTATTGAAAATTCATCTCTTTAGTGTGAGCATCATTTTTATCTATTTTTTCTGATAGAGCCACATAGATATATTCATGGGATTCCTCCATCAAATGTTCAATATGTTCAAGGGGATACATGTGTTCCTCTATAAGTGCTTCAGATTAATCTTCCCATTTTAATATGGGAGAATAAAACATTTCATAATCTAAAAAATCCAAACCATGGGTAGTGAAAATAAAGTCATGTTTAATAACATCAGAATCAATAGTTTTCAAGAAAGAATAATCTTCTTGATTTGGTCTTACATCAATCATTTCTTCAGTGGAATGTTGCCCTTTTAGTTTATTTCAGCTGGAAGGTGGTAGGTAGTCATGATCCTTTATTATTTAATCGACATACACCACTTGGGTGGTTTCTATATCTTACAAGGATAAAGCCATGGGTATTGGTGTTTATTACACTACTTTTTAAGGGATGAGTATATCATATTGTACTTCATACTCATTCAAGATGTTATCCCAATATTGTTGATACACAATATCAAGCTCTACAATAAATTATTTCTTATTGTGAATCCATTCTAGGTCATCCTGGTTAGTTTGGATTTAACCTTTGAGATGGTCATACTATGGATGATCTTTATGTATTTCCACAACTTCTTAGATGACGTCAAAAAAGAATTGTCAATACAATGGTACATATTACTATGCTTTTATTTTTGGTTTGGGTATATCCATTTGTTACTCTTAGTTATCATTGATATATGCATTTATCCTTTTCATTTTGTTTTCTAGGTCGTCTTGTGTGTCTCTCACCCTCTTCACATGATCATTTTTATCATCATCAACCACTTATTGTTCTTGGGGTTACTCCTTTGAGTAGTAACTCTGTGTATAATAATTATAATTTGAATAAATCTTGTAAAATATATAATAATAATAATAATAATTATTATTATTATTATTTTAATAATATAATGAAAATATTTATTAAGAGTATGAAAATAGAAAATAAAAAAGAACAGCCACATAGATCCCTGAAAAATAACTAGTATTAACATTCCTGTCGTGGGCGGTATAATTTTTTTTCTAATACAAAACATAGGCTTACCAAGGTCCTCTCACTCATGAAGATTTATATTCATCCAGAAGAAATTTCTACTGCACCTAAACAAATTATTTTATAGTTTTTTTATCATTTTAAAAAAAATTAATTTTTAGTTTTTTGAAAAATAAATTAGAAATAATGAAATGATGGTTTGAAACTTAAATTGAGATGAAAATACTGACAGAATGTAAGTTGGGGAGAAAGGCCTTGGTACTGGGGTTTGGTTTCTTGGGTTTTCTTATTTTTAATTTTTTAAATTCAATTTGACAATTCATTTTATGATACCTTATAATTGAAAATCATTTCATTTTTTATTGGGTGTGGAATTTTAACATGTAGAGAAAGTATATTTGGCCCACCAAATCCCACCTCCTCCAATTACCATAGAGTTTAACACTTCGATCAAGAGTAAATTTTTTAAATTAACTAGATCTACTATATTTTATTTCATTTCCTTGGGTATCCTAAATGTAACACCATATGTTTTTAAAATAATAATAATAGTTTTAATATCATATATGACTCAAAAATCTGAGTTTGAATAAACAGTGAAGTATATTATTTAACTATGACTATTTTAACCTACCCATTAAATTAGTTGGTAAGAATAGAAATAATTTTTTTATAAAAATAATATTATTTTCACATCGATAAAATAAATTTATTAGTTATCAATCATTTTTAATTAAAAATAAAAATCAAGTGAATTTAATTTAAATATTTTTCAGAAACACTATTTCTATAAAATCAATGTATTTTTATATAAATAAATCAAATTAATCACAATTTGTATATTATTATTCATGAAATTTATATTTTATATATTCATTCAAATGTTTTTTCATTAATCAAATATTTTATTAGGAATGAGATAATAATAAATATAGTTTTGTGTTTAAAAACTACATTTTTCTAAAAAAGGTTTCGTTGCATTTTTGACAATTATATTTAAATTTTATTTTTAGATTTTATCTAATATATTATAAAAAACTAAATTAATTTCATAAATTATAAATTTATAATTATAATATAATGACTTTTTTGGAAATTTTTTAAATATATTATTTTTCTATTAGTAGTTAAAAATACATATTTTTTTGAAAACTACATTTTTTTAATGAATTTACAAAGATCCATTTCATTTTTTTTAAACTAAAAATAGTTCAATTATAAAATAATGAATCCAAATTTTGTGATTTTAATCAATTATATGTTCTAATTTTTTTTCTTATGAAATCTTATCTCTAGACACTCATTTTTCATTATGTCTATGTGTTTAATTATAAATTAAATTCTGATAATCTCATTATATTAAATTAAAAAAATAGATCCCATATTTTTAATCATAAAAATTATTATTATGTAATATGTTCAACTTAATTTTTTGTCATAATGAATAGTAAAAATAGAAAAAATCAACTAGCACAGTTATAGTTAATGTTTGTTTACCATGGGAGTAAAACCAAAAGACATAGTTAAGTTTACTAATTAAACTCAAAAAATACTATTAGACGGAAAATTTTCAACCAAAATCTATCCAAAATTATAATATGATTTCATTTCGAAGAATTTTTCTTGGGTATGAATTTATCATTTTTTATTCTATTGGTGTAATACATTGTAATTTCCTTGAAGGTCTCTCCTAAACTTATAAAAATACACCACATATCATTACCACGTCACACATACATAGTAAATTTTTCAGCCAATATATTCCAAAATTTATTTATCATATCCATACCCATGACATAGAGTCCTTTTTTCATCATGAAACCTTTATACGAATTCATTAGGTATAAATCTAAAGAGGTTGTATGAAGAATATGTATAATTGTCAAATATGTTTTTCATTTTATTTCTTTGTTTAACTCATTAAAACATCCATAAAATGTGATAAAATATTAAAAGTAGTATCTAAAATATAATTATATGTTATTATTTTAATTAAATTACCAATACACAGATACTTATCCAACAGATATGAAACAAAATTGTCGATCGTGTGTACGGTGGACTACCACCTCAGGAACCGATGTAATTTTTTTCCCATCACCACCTATCATGGATGAATATACTGAGGGTTATATAATATATATATATATATATATATTATTTGTGACATAATTTTACTTAATTAATTATAATATAATATATATACTCTTACCTTGTAATCTATTTAAAAACGATAATGCCACTCGTGTGTACGTGTGGAGTACCGCCTCCATAAAGTGATGTGAAAGTGTTTTCATTTCATTTTCACATAGATGGAAATAAAGACAGATTAGATGAATATGTATGATATATATTATATATATGATATAATAATTATTTTTCAATGGTTAAATATTATTTACCTTTCTTTTGTTACATTTATCAAAAAATGAAATCAGTATTCATACGTAGGTACGACCTGCCGTCTCCATGAACGGTGTAACTCATTTTTCTAACTATAAAATTTATAGAATATTTTGAATATTTATAATATGAATTTAAGTGATATATATCATGGATAAAATAATATATTTGATTTAACCATGATCAAATTATAAGTATTAATATTACAGTAGAAAAATATACATGAAAAATGAATCAATTATTATTCAAAAAAGTGTTTTTAATAGAGTTGTAAATAAATGGGTGATAAGTTTTTAAAAAAAATAATGTATGGTAATATATATATGAGTATGATTCTTTAATATATGTATAATAAATATAAATTTATCATACATGAGTTTCAAAATTGTATATTTTACCCTTTGAATATTTTATATCATGTGTTACTTTATCTTCATGGAATTTAATGTTTCATTTGAATTTATTTCTATCATGGTGCTTACGATTCAAGATTTATGCTTTGAAATTTTTTCCTAAAGGAGAATTTGAAATGTTTTTTTATTGATTGTGTTTTTTGAAATAGTATGTTTCTAGGTCAGTTATGGAGTTCCTGTCATATTTTGAGAATGTGTGTTGAAAAAGATTCAATATAAATTTTTAAACACTCTAGATGTTTTATGGAACATTTTTGGTACAAGGTGGTGTCATTTTCAAGTATTTGTCAAATTTTTGGTTTTTAATTTTTTTTAATGGAATATGTTTTGAGAAAGATGTATTTATAGGGAAGCCTAGTGAAAATATTGGAAATCCATAAAGTTCAAAAAAAATTTTCTTTCTTGAAATATTTGTGATTCATAAATGATTATTGATTCATGTAAGAAAATTTTGTGAAAACTGATATATTTCATTACTAATTTATTTCCCCATAATTGTTTATGAAGGTGATGAGTTTCGAAAAAAATGTTGATGAGTTTTAGAAAAAAGATGTTGTGGTTGAGAATGATTCAAAAATTTGGGGAATTTTATATAAAGAGGATTCCACCCCACCATTTTGAGAGTATCAAGACTTAAATAAGATTCATAGGATATTAATTCATGAAAAGGTTTATGATTATTTTTCTTAAGTGCTAGTATCCTAAGAATATTAGTACCACAATGAAATAATATGTGTCAATTTTACTAATGTAGTTTTTTAATGTCTGGAAGTATTTTTGGAGAGGTTTTTTATTCATTAATTTTTATGTTTTTTATGGAAGTAAGATGTTTCAAAAAATATTTTAATGTTTTATGAAATTCTTGAAGTAAATTTTTTAAAGTGAAACTACACAAATAATAATTATTTTCCATGAAATTGTAGGGTAAATAATTATTCATCAGGTGGATAAAATTAGTCCTTAATGAGGAATGAAATAAGGAGTAAACTATATAGATTAAGGTGTTCAAAATAATAATATTATGAATGATTAGTGAGTACCCTTATTTTGAGATAGTAGTGATCTTTCAAATTTTGATATGTAGTAAACCAAGGGGTACAATGAGTCTGATATGAAATATTTCAAAACAATGCATATTTTTAGTTTTTTTATATAACCACATTTACTATGTATAATCCTTGGACATATCCCAGTGTGGGTGAAACATGTAAAATTGTTGTCTCTCATGCAATTTCTTAATTATACACAAACATTTAAATGGGAAATATTGGGATGAGTGTTTTGTTTAACAATGAACCAAAATCCAAAGGAGATGTTTCTTTAATCTGTCATACCCTAATTCACCCACCCTCTCAGGTTATTTAACCGAGTTGGGCTAACACATTATCAATGTGGTAAGATTTCATTTCACTATCTCATCATTATTTGGGATTTTTTATGTCTAAGACTCACATTGGGTAACTTTTTAATATATCTATTTTAAATCCAATATTTTTTCTTCTTATCTGGTTATTAATGAAATTTTCATGTAGTATTTCCATTTTTTTCTTTGGTACTTAAAATCATTCAGAAATTATTTTTCAGAAAAGATGATGTTACTTATCTATTCAATGAAATTTGTTTTCTTCATTATCCATATTTTCTAAAAGTATTTTCAAAAATTATTTCTACATTCTAGAAATTATTTTTTATTTATTAAAATTTTTATTTATAATTTTTACACAATGGTTTTAAAAGTATTATACCTAATGTTTTCAAAATGGGGCAATTTTTGAATTTTTACTGAAAATGTCAAAAGAAAATTTTTTAACGTAGTCAGCATGAACAAAATTTTCTTCCATTATGAGCACTCATTTTTTTAAAAAATTCCTCTAAATGTTTTGATGAATATTTTCAAAGAAAATTTTTCCATAATATTATTTAATTCTTTATGTTTTAAAAGTTATTTTCAAATTAAAAAATATATTTTCATCAAGAATGTTTTTGTTAATAATTATATAGTATTTCTATTCCAAATTAACAACAAATATTATTTTATTTTTTCTCCCCTTGTAATATGTTTTAATGATACCATATATATATTTTTTTTTCTTTTTGTAGGATCAGTTTTAATGGGATTTACTATATTGATAACATTCTCCAAAGTATTACGGATGGTTTGTGATTGTGTTTTTTGATTAGGGAAAGTATTAACATTAGTATGATAGTTTTTTCAATGTGAATGTTTATGTCAGTTATGTTTAATGATTGGGTAAATTGATAAAATTAATAATGATATATTTTCAATGTAAATTTTTGTGTTGATTATGTTTCTCCCTTTCCATATAAGGAATTAATGAGACTTAGTATGTAATGGGAGGGAACTGTAATATCCCCTTGATGCATCTATAGGTATCATAAGAAAAAATCACATTGGAATTTATCTGAGGCCTTAACTATTTATATATGAGGTATTTTTATGAGGCCTTGATAGTATGGTTATGATACCTAACATTTTTTATTACCACATTATGAGATTAGTTCTTGATTTCTGTGGCATTATTTGATGAGTTATAATATAAATTGATAAGTTTTGAATCTCATGTGAATATATATATATTGAATCTTTTTGTCATCATTTATTCCTACTATATTATTCCTTGTGTACAATTTATTGATAATATGGAATTTATTTATTTATTTATCTTTTCATATTTATTATTCTTTATTAATTCAAGATAGATTCTACTATACACATACCGTTACATAGTTTTAGATATCATCTCTTTCATATGTTTCCTTTACCTAGGATTCAGGAAGAGTATTATGATTGCTATTTAATGATAATATAATGAAAATAATAGTTCAATCAGTGAAAATACATTGTTTTATGTTATGTTTTCAACTATAATTTTAGATTGAAGTATATATCTAGTTTATCAAGACTACTAAAATATTCTTCAGTTTGTGATGTGATTCCTTGTATATATTTTCAATGTAATAAAGTAGCCACTGAATTTTGGTTTTAAGGGCTAGGGTCTTTACTATTGGTATTAGAGAAAATTTAGTATAAACCTTTGAATGAAATTTTAAAAACATATAATATATATCATAACCATATTAATGACTTTGAATATATGTCTAATTATATGATAACATCACAAAGTTTTGATAAAGTAGATATTATGTATATTTTCTATAAATAAGTCTATTCTTGGATACTATAAGTGGATGTGGATATAGAACTGATTTACCTAGGGGTAATAAGTTCAGAAGGGGTCTATTAGACATTGAATCGATCATCACCTCATGGACAACAACAAGCCTTATGGTACACCATGTTTGACACTCATAGGGTATATGATCTAGTTAATTCAAATTTTTTTATGAACTATTATGAAGGATTTGAATAGATGATGATATTGAATGATTGAGGTTAAAAATAAGGTTACATAGGATTAAAATAAGTTTCATGGTTTCGAAATCCTTTAAATTATTATGTGGATTCAAACTATAGTTAATATTATGTTTGTAGGTTTTAATCAATGGGTAGAACCAGGTGGAATTATTCAACACTAAATGTGATGGAAAATGTGGGGATTTTAGGAAACCTAGTTAGAAAATGTCTAGAGATAAAGATATTGTGGTTATTCTTATCATTTATCATGATATATGTCTCATAACATTCACTTTAACCAACTCTTCGACTCACCAAAGAAGAGAAGGGTAGAATCCATTAAGACCAAGATTGGTGGAGACAATAAATAGAAGAAAGGTAAATTTACATAATTTCATAATTGTTGAGATAGTAAACTAGTATAATCTATAATAGGAATAGGAAAATTTTTTATTTGGGTAAATGAAGGTTATCGAGAAATTAATTGTTGAGGAAAAATATGGAGTTCAATGAAGAGAAATAAATTTCCTCATAGGGATTGGTTTATAGTTTTTTTGTTTTAAATGTGGGTAAATTGGGAATTGTCTAATTAAATTTCTTCTATTATTGGATGAATCATAGACCACAAAAAGAACAACGTTAAACTAATAATTTATGTGAAGGGGTTAAAATATGTACGTATTTTGATATAAGAACTATGTTTTTAGTGTATTTTCATCCATGGTGTTTTGGTTATTAGAATCAAGAATCACATAACGATTGTGATAAGTTTTGGAAGAATATATATATTCTTCCAAGTTTAACATTAAATTGAAGAATACCATCATGGTTTTATGAGTTTAATTTTTATCACACTTTCATATTTTAAACACATTTTTTTGTGGGTTTTTTTGATGGGATTTTCTTTTGATAAATGAAATTCTGGGAGATGTTTCTTTAGGTCGTGGTATATATAACACTAATGTTCAAAATGAAGTATTTTTTGAGGAATAATGATCCATTAGTAATTTTAAAATTATTGATAACCATTAGGTTTAATATTTTCATCTATGTTAAGGTAAAAATAACCAATTAATAATATCTTATTTTGTTTAAATAATTAGTTTTATAACAGAATATTTTTGGTTAAAAGTGATTTGATGAAGAATGTTATTTTTAAGAAATTTTATCATATTTTAGAGGAAATTATATGAATTATGTTAATATAGTCCTATAAAAAGGAAAAAATATAAATTGTGTGATAACACATCACATTTGAAAAGACCACAAGGCATGAACCCAAAACAGAGGAGATAAAATAGTGTAAAGCCTACCACTAGTCTATGTGGTGTCCCAATTAAAAAGAATTTTATTTAATCAAATATTTTTTTTGATAAATATATTTTTGATTTTTGGTAAAATATTGTAAGATCAATACAATTTGAATTTATGGTGATTATTAATATTTTGGAGAGGTTTTATTGGTTTATCATAATGGATTATTTGGGACGAATGTTATTACATATATAGAGGTGTAAATAAAATATTATGAGAAAACCATTGAGGTTTAAGAATTATTTAATTTTGATGTTATTGAGGTTAATTGTGATTTAGGGTTACTGTTTGGTGTAATAATCTAAAATACACTTTTAGTGGACATTTTAAAGTAAAATGTATTATTTCTTCATACGAAGGTCAATTAATTTTATGAATTTTCATAAATTAATCTAACTATATTGGTATTATTAATGATATAAATAATATATTTTTGTTTTATTTTAGAAGAAAATATCCATTAATATTTAATTTTAGTGCTTGAGCTATAAAGAACTAATCATGCATATTCATTTTTGGAGAATGAAATAAAGTGAAAATTTATCAAATCCAAACCAAAGGATGGAAATTTTCTTATAAAAAAATGTATAAATTATATTTTTTAGTGTTATATATAATGAATAAAATAGAATACAACAACATTAGGAAAATGTTCTTGAATTAAAAAATTTATAGATTTGCCTTCATTTTTTGTGAAACAATGGTCTTTTCACCCTTCATGAATTTATGGTATTTTTTTCATTAACTCGCTCTTGATCATTAACATTAATGCGAGAAATGATGTTTATCAATATCCATAATTATTCATTATTTTCGTCTATGACCATATTTTTCACCGCCCACTAATTTTTTCTTACTTGGAAACCATGATTTATTTTATTTTAGATGACCATTTTATTTCCCATTCTCTCTTATCAATATGACGTTTTGTGAAACCTTTTTATGATATAGATTTTCAAAAAGGGTATTTTAAAAGAAAAATTCCTTTATTTAAAAGACAAAGTTAATAATGAGAGGATGTAATTTATTAAATGTGGGAAAAAATTTATACCCATTTATAAAAAAAATGAAAAATAGGTTTGATAGTGTATACAACATGCAACATTGAGCTCAAATGACCCAAAAAATAGATTATTTAAATATAACCATTATAACCAAGCCATTAAATTCTAGGGTATGAATATGAATGAATTAATTATGAAAAATTCATCGATTACACATGTGTAAAATTAATTCATTATTTATCAGTTGATTAAAAATAAAAATAAAGATCAATAGAAAGTCAAAGAATTATTTTTGTGAAAAACTATATTTAAGAGCGTAGTGTGTTTTTTTATTAATTAATTAAATATTTCACTATAAATGAATCAATTTTTAAGAAATTTTTATATTATGTATTAAATAAATATTTTTATCATTGATATAATATTTTCTAGGTATAAGATAATAAATAATTTAGTTTTATGCTTAAAAATTGTATGTTTCTATAAATAGTTACATTGAATTTTCCAAACTAATTTTAAAATTAAAATTTTAAAATTTTAATAAATGTATTTTAAAGATTTAAAATAAATTTTTAAATCATCATATATAAATTATTATTGAGTGATTTTATGATAATTTATAGATAGATTATTTTTTCAATGAATATTGAAAACACTAATTTTAGTTGAAAAATGCATGTTCATTTAATGAATTTACAAAGTTACATTTTGTTTAAAATATTTTTACAAGTAATTTTTTTCAATTATATTATAATTTATCAAAGTTATGTCATTTTAATCTATTGAATGTTAAATTTTCATTAACAAAACCTTTGTACTTATGTGCACCTTTCTTAAGAAAATCGTTATTTCATCGCATCTACATGATTAATTTTAGATAAAATTCTAGTACTTATTTTATTTGAATTAGAAAAAATGTATCAAATATTTATAATAAAGAAAATTATAATTTTCTAATTGAGTAAACTGAATTTTTTTCAATATGAATAGTGAAAAGGCTAAAAAATTAATTTTTATGTATAAGGTTAACATGGGTTTACTAGGGTGTTATAAAATTAGGATATATTTTCCAATAAAATTTGTAAACATCATATTTTCTTGAAATAGTTTAACCACATACTATCACAAAGTTTAATATAAGGTCATTTGGAAGAATGTTTCATTTTAATGACTCTCATTTTTTATTTTTATTTTTTCAAAATTTCTAGTAATTTCAATGATGGTCACTCACGTACTTATAAAAAGACACTTACACTCCTCTACACTTGAAACTTTAAAATCTATTTTTTCAGGAACCAGATTTGGTCGCCATAAAAACAAGAACATGACCCGGTCCATTGCTAGACCCAAAGTGCATTCCCTATCCCCATGAGATGGAACAAGTTAATGGGTATCACAAATAATGTTTTGGGAATGATTTTCCTGATTTGTAGATTCATAAAATAAGTAACAACAATAAATAAAATAAATATGAAAATTCATTACAAATAAGATCTAAATAAAAAACAGTAGTGAAATATATGGTTTTAGACAAATCCCAAGAGGGAAACATCTCTAAATTAGCATCTAAAACAACTTAAGAATCACCAAACAACAAGGTTTCATCATTACCAAGACTTCTACACAACCTCACACCAAGGATGGAAGCTAACAACACGAACAACTATCTCTAAATACCATTCCCTTACTTGCATCAAACATACTCAAGCATAAATACACCCAAAGGTGTAAGTAAGTTGTAAGCCTAATCCCAATAGGATTAGACCCAAAATATTCCATGTGATAAACATTTTAAGACAAAAATATTAAAATGTTTATGTAAATAATAAATTCCAATGTATATTTTAAAAAGAATGCAACTTCAGAAGAATAAGGTTTTTGAGGGAACATCTTTGAAGAATGGGAATATTTTAATAAATCACAATTCTACTGAATTTTCCATAAAAACACATTGTATGCTGATGGTGAGTACCATATAGTCATTGAGCGTTAGTCATGGGAACACCCCTAGGAACTAGCTAGTTGTGGGGCCTAAGGTACATCATATCTCAGTGTAAACGTATCCATAATCAATAACATTCACATGCACGATCCACTAGGATGGAAAAAACCAATGTCCTAGTCGTCCCCAAACATCATCAATGCTTAGTTAGTGTTTTCATCTTCAAACTTTCTATGTGAAGTAGGGATGATACCTTTACCAGATCACTAGCATTCTAGTCCTAGTGCACTAACCTAGATATCTGGGTCTTCCACTTTGTTCTCAGTCAAGTTCATCATGTTAAAAATACCATTTTCACCTAAAAACACTTATGAAATATACACACACCAAAATTACCTATCATTTATTTTCACCCCTTATTAAACTCAAAAAACTATTCAAAACTTTTATAAAAAAATTATATGTAGTAAAACAAGGTTTTGAGCACCAAAATACCTTCAAAAACCCTCTTTCAAGGAAAAATTCACATTTATACCATACCCAACTAGATTTTTCATCCCTAAAAAAATTTAATAAAACAATTTCATTGATCATAAAACAACCAAAAATGACACAACATAGAAAACACATGAAAAACACTCAATTTCATACCAAAATAAAACATAAAAATTAAATGATCAATCAATGCTATGAAAGATGATTTTCCTAGAACACACAATGGGTGGATAACATTATCAATAGGTTAAAAAAGATATATAAATTCATCGAATAATTTTTATCCATGGAAACCCCTACCTTTTATGTTGAAATACTGAAATCCTTATTCAAGACCTCAACCATACCATCGTCCCACAACAAGGGAGTAGAAAAACCCTAAACCAAATGATTTGACCATGATAAATAGATTCAAAAACTAGGTATAAAGACCTATCTATTAGAAATTTTTATCTACAATAAAGTTGTATGGAACTCTTGGTAAATGGAAGAAACATATATATGGAAATCACTTACATGAAGAAACTTGATGTTTTCCCTACCGAAACATCATTAAAAATGGATCCCAATAGATCGTGAGGAATCTTTGAAGCCTTCTATGGTTATGAGGCATGAATGGGAGAAAAATGGGGTTCATTAGGGTTAAGCATATAAAAAATAAATTTTAATTACAAAACATTTTTAACGATTTTGATAACTGTGCATGGTTTACCAGTATGGTTTAGTAAATTGTACATCCAAACTGTGTGCCCAGTTCTATTCACTCAAAACATGTCCCAAATTTTATTAATTCAAGGGGGAGTAGGGGAAACTTATGTAGGGAATTTATTCAAATATTTTAATATAAACAAATACATTAAAATAAGGATATTTATGTGAAAATTTTCCCCACCATGAAAAATTTCCTCCATGGAAAGTCAACCTGATACTTGATTGAAAAACAATAATGGGTACTCTTTATCAACCCAAGACTTCTAGTACCAAGTCCCATGCACATCATTACCATTCCATCAAAGACCAGACCAATGGAATGGACTTCACTCAAAGAACCATCTCCTAAAAATTCACTATTCGCACTGGCTGCTCAAACACTAATAAATTGGGCTCTATCTCTAACTCTTCCCAATTCAGCACATGAGACAGATTCAGATGGTACTTAATTCAACTGGGATATATGGAAAATTTCTGGAATTGATTTAAAATGAGGGGGGAAATGTAACATGTGTGGAACATTTTCAATGTGATTGGATATCTCAAATGGCCCGACATACCTTGACGTAATCCTACCTGGCTTTCCCAAACATTGATGACCCAAACAAGGGGCCCCCTTGAAGAATACGTGATCACCCAATGAAAAATATAAATCATCATTCCTCTAGTTGAAATAAGATTTCTTGTGTCTTTGAGTTGTCAATATCCACTTCCTGGTCAACATGACCATCTTAGATGTCTCTTGAACAAGGCTCGACCCCAATAGTGAGGTATCACCTACCTCAGCCCCATAGTGGGTGGACCGATAAATCCAACCGTAGAGAGGCTCAAAAGGAGCCATTAGAATCTATGATTGGTAATTTTTATTCTAAGAAATCATTACTAATCCCAAATTTCTCTCCCATGAACCGTCAAACTCCAAGACACATGGAAAAATCATGTCTTCCAGAGTATTATTTTCCCTCTCTGTTTGACCATCCTTCTAAGGAAGGCATGTCCTGCTCATCTTAATCTACGACCCTATATTCTTTAGAAGGCCTTCCCAAAACCAAGAAATGAAGTGGAGGTCTCTATATGACACAAATAATGATGTAACACACTGATGACTTACCCCCTGATGAATATAAAATCATCCCAACTCATCCACTTGAACTATATCACTGATCAGAATAAAGTGGGGTGATTTGGTCAAATGATAAATAACCACCCATATAGTATTCTTACCCCATAGAGTATGAGGTAAGGATAAAATAAATTCCATGGATACATCATACAAATTCTATGTAGGGATGGGTAACAACTGAATAAAACTAGAGGGCCTTTGATGCTCAGCTTACACCAACTAACAAGTATAAAACCCCAATAAAAATAAGCAATATCTCACCTCATACCTGGCCACCAGAACGGTCGACTAACATCATGGTACATTTTAGAAGCTCAAGGATAGATGGACCGTTGATATTGGTGTAAATCCTACATCACCACCTTTCTCAGTGAAAACAACACCACTGAATGTCCCTTGAAGAAAAACATTCCCTTAGGAGACGAATACCAATCAGAAGACGTCTCCCCACCATGAAGATAATGCATCAACAACTAACATAGCTAGTCACTGGAAAAATATTTTTAAACCAACACTAATAGATAAGGGGTTAACTTATTGTTCTCCAAGAATGCACCTCTAATGTGCTCCTCGGTCTCTACATGCATCATATAAAAGAGTCACATCAGAGTCCCCTCATCATGAGACTTCAACAAATTATTCACTAGTAATTTTCTTCTTATGGAATTATCCTACACATTACCCCTTCCTATTGTATATATGATGTCAAAGTATAACCCCTACAAGTACTCGATCCAATGGTGTCTACCATGGGTTAATATCATTCTGTGAGAAAATTTTGGTTATGCTCTTATGATCAAATATGACCATGAACTTCTCCCCAAAGAGATAGTGACACCATGTCTTCAAAGAATGTTTCACCAATGATAACTCCAATTCTTGGTCTGGGAAGTTCTTTTCACATGGCTGGATTTCTTAAGATCCATATTCCACCACATGATCACCCACCATGAGCACACACCTAAGTCCCATTCTTGAATTGTCACAATACACCACATAGCCCTTTCCAGATTTCAGCAAGATCAACATGGGGGTAGAATTCCACTTCTTTTTAATCTCCTTGATGAATTTCTAACATTATGGGACCCATTCAAACACCACACCTTTCTAGGTGATCAAATTCATGGGTGAAGAATTCAGAGATAAATGCAAAAAAAATTGACTATAATAACCTACCAGGACAAGAAAACTCCTAATCTCAAACACATTCTTCGACTAATACAATGAAATAACTACACTTATCATATTGAGGTCCACTGAAACCCTCTATTTAAAGATGACATGACTCGTGAAATTCACTTCCTTGATCAATAAGGTTTACTTGGACAACTTTTCATAAAGGTGATGATCCCGAACTGTTCCTAACACAATCCAAAAATAACTCTCATGTAGTTCCTTGAATCTAGATTAGACTAGGTTTTCATCCATGAATACAACAATTAAGGATTTTTGATACTAGTATAACACCATATTAATGAGTTCCATAAAGACTTCTAGATAATTGGACAACTCAAAGAGCATGAATAAGTACTCATAATGGTCGTACCTATTTCAAAAATCTATCTTCTAGATATCCACATCTCTCACCCAAAATTTGTGGTAACCCAAACACAATTTTATATTGGAAAACAACTTTTCACCCTTAAAATGATGTGAAAATTCATCTATTTTGGGAAAGGATATTTTTTTTGATTGCTACTTTAATCAGATTCTGGTAATCAATAGACAACTGGAATTATATTTTGGCGTTCACAAAAAGGACTAGAGCATCCCAAAGGTAGATTCTTGGGTGAATGTATCCTTTGAATCCCTAATCATCCAGTTGTATCTTTAATTCCATAAACTTGGTGGAGTCCATACGATATGAGGTAAGAGATATAAATTGTGTTCCCAACACCAAATCAATTGAGAACTCCACATCCTTCTCCAAGGGAAATATTGAAAAAATCATCTAGAAACACCTATGGGAACTCATAAAATACATAAGGTAATCCAACATCAAGAGCACTAAAATCATCCTCTATAGTGAGTGATGGAATCTAGAATACAGTATTCTCTAAATTTTGGAGTGGAGGTCCCTCACGTCTGGATCGAGGATCCCATTACCCAATAAATACCTGGGGACTCCCATGATCTACCATGAAACTCACCCACCACCTTTAATAATCGATATGAGCTTGAAAATTAACTAAACAATCTATACCAAGGATTAACTTTAAATGTTCTATATCCAAGACCTGAAGGTCTCACTCCATCTCAACCCCTAATAGGGTAAGCACTCACAATGGGAACACGATACCATGATCCTTCTTCTTACACAATAAGATCACAAAAATCATCATTAAAGAGAGGAACTTGGTTTGAGAATCCAGTAGGTTCACAATATGTGCAGCGGTAAATGAAATTGTAGCACCCATGTGAAAGATAAAAATACCTAATGAATATGAAATCAAAATTGCACCTTGAGCTTTTTAAGGCCCTGAATTTGATCCCATTGGTGCCTGATTAAAATCATAGAGATTCCTTGTCTCTTCTTAAGAACAACCTCTAACCTGTGGCTCTTCCTTGAACTGGATATGACCAGAAGATGATCCTACCCAACCACCATGACCACCAAACCATGAACTCACCATCTTTGAAGGCTCTAACTGAATTGGAATTCCCCTAGAATCCATAGATCAAGTCCCACTCTGGAGTTGACGTTCCAACTTCAAGAGTGATGAAAGTTACCCATATATCCATAGTGATGACAAGGCCTCAATGGATATGTACACGAAGGGCAGGTGTTCCGTGGTCTCCTACAATGGTGGCACATGATAGACATCACATCAGAATACACAGAAGAGAACTTCTGAGGAGGATGGTTTGAACTACCACCTCCCTTATTTCCATGTTCCTCTCGCTTCATTTTCATCCCAGACGAAATAACACTTCCCATCACTGATACCATCCTAGAGAAACAAGACCTTACCTTGTGATCAGTATACACTATACACGTCTCATCAACAACCTACTCATAGGACATTAGCTTAAATATGAATACATGAGAATAGATATCTGGTTGTAAACCCCTATCAATCTTTTGGACTTTTATATGATCATTGGAGACCATTTTAGGTGCACATAGAACTATCTTGGTGGAGTGTTTTGGATATTCCATCACCGAATAATCCCCCTATATGAGATCCAGAAACTCTTGATATCTGGCATAAGCCAATACTTTAGTATGGTACTGGTCATTGAAGGTAACCTTTAATTCCTTCAATATCATCTACTCATGCTTCCTAGATTGAAGCAATGACTCCCACCACCTATAGTTGGGGCCCTCTAAAATAAATAAGTAAAATTTCACCCTTACCTCCTCAGGTGTATCAAGGAACTCAATCAATTCATTGATCTTTTAAATCCACTCCTCTTCTTCATGAGGTTCCATGATACCTCAGAAAGTTTAAGGATTATTCATCAAAAACACTTAGGATTAGTTCTTCATAAGAATAGACTCATCTTCTCTTATTGAACTAGGATGAGAAGCATATGTTTTACATAGAAAATGGATATCCTGAACCACAACAACCATTAGACTTTTATCAAGCGGTGGGGGAGAAATCTCTCTGGATTCCTCTTGTGGGTATATGAATGATTTACGGTGGGCATGTAGTTACAAAAATCAGCAATAACAAGGGAAAAAATTAGTAAAAGAGTTCTGAATTTTTTTAGTAATAACATAAAATATATATAAATAAAATTCAGTACAACAATAAAATAAACAACTACTTCACTCCCAACCAATGTCCATGTACAGTCTGTTGTCCACACATCTCACCTGGAATATAGGTTATACAAGCAATCCCAAAACCCCAGGAAATATAAGGTCCATAATGATAGGTGTGGGCTAGGCACACTAATTGAATCCAAAACTCTAAGCCCAGATAGTCCTAGATCATGTCTGACCATACTCATCCCAAATAACAAAATAACCCAAGGAGCTTAACCATGCTCTAATCCAATATTATCACAAACCATATATGGTCGCTATCAAAACCACTATCTATCCTAGTCTATGGAAAGGCCGGAAGGGCATTACCTATCCCCACAATATGGAATTGGTTCCTGGGTTTCACAAATAATTTTATGGAAATGATATACTTGATTTTGTAATCATAAAACAACCAAGAACAATAAATAAAATGAATATGAAAATTCATTAAAAATAAACTATAAAAAATTATTAATTGAAATACATGGTTTTCAAAAAAATCCAACGAGTTCCACAACTCAAAATTAGTAGAAAAAAAACTCAAGCACCACCACACAACAAGGGATAATTATCTCCAATCCTTCTGCACAACATCACACCAAGGATGGAAGCTAACAACTAGAACAACCATCTACAGAGACCTGTCTCTTACCTGTTTCAAATGCAATCAATTCTACTTACACCCAAATGTGTATGTAGGATGTGTCCATAAGATCAATAGTATTCCACCAAAAATTTTCCATGTGATAAAAATTTTATGACAAAAATATTTCATGTTTTTATAAATAAGAAATGTAAGTGACAATTTTATAAATGATGCAACATTAAATGAAAACAGTTTTTAAATTATCATCTTTAATGAATTGGAACACTGGAATAAAACACACATGCAACATAATTATATTGAAAAACACACCTCATGTCGATGGTGAGTACCATATATATAATGAGAACTATTCATAGGAACACCCCTGTGAACTAGATAGTTGTGGGGCCCTAGGTACATCATATCTCAGTGTAAATGTTGCCATAGTCAATAACCTTATCATGAATGAGACTCTAGGAGGGGAATCCCTGATGGACTAGTGATCCCAAACACACTCAATATTTTGTTATACTTTTCATAATAAAAATTACTTTGTGATGAAGGGATGATACCACTAACAGATCGCTAGTATACAAGTCCTAGTCCACCCACCTAGATATCATGTTTCCCTCTTTGTTCTCAATCATGTTCCTCAAGTTAAAAATACTATTTTCACATTAAAAACACAAATTTTGAATCATAAACACACCAAATAATACCAAACATGCCTTTTCACCTTATGTTTAAATTAATAAACCATTCAAAACCTTTATAAAACCATTACAAGTAGTAAGGATAGGTTTTATGCACCAAAATCCCTTCAAAACCCATATTTAAAGGACCAATGAACTTCAATACTGTACCCAACCATATTTAGAACTCCTAAAAAAATTAATAAAACCATTTCATTGAATATAATACTACCCCATTTGATACTACATTGAATACACATGGAAAAATCCACTTTCATGCCAAAATGAAACTTTAAAATTAAACACTCAATCAATGATGCCAAATTTGATTTTCATAGAACACTAAATGGGTCTAAAACATTAAATGTTTGTTAAATGATATAGATAAATTCATCCAAGAATTTTTATCCATGGAAACACCAACCTTATATGTCATAAACAACAAATCCTTGTTTGAAACATCAATCAGACCACCAACACACCACATGGTAGTGAAAATGATCCCTAAACCATAATATTGGAACACGAAACACAAAATCAAACCCTAGGTACAAATCCATAGATGAGGGACATTTGTAACTTCATGAATGGTGGAAGAAACCCTATATAATTGGTAGAAACAAAAATTGAAATCACTTACTTGAAGAATCTTGATTTTTTCCCCACCAAAAACATTTCAAAAATTTCTTCCTAGAGAGCTTGAGGAAGCTTGAAAGCCTTCTATGGCTGAGAGGCATGAATAGGGGAATAATTGTGTGAATTAGGGTTAAGCCATGTAGGGAAAATTGGAATTAAAAAAATTAAATAGTCAGGAAATTATACATGGATTTCCTCCTTGGTTTAGTAAATCATGAATCCAAGACTTAAAACCAGTTAGGCCCAATCAAAACATGTCCAAAATATTCAAAATTCATGTGGGTCCTTGGGGAAACATAGATTGGGAGGTTAGGATAAGATTATAAGAGAATAAAATTTCCTAAAAAGATAGATTTGTATGTGACACATTTGGTTAATACAATAAATACTCAAAATGATTCCTTAAATCCCTACACATGATCCAGAGTCCTAAGTTTGACCATAAATCTAATTTGAGAGTTCATTAGGTATAAACCTAAAGAGGTTGTCTGAATAAAAGTTATAGTTATTAACAATTCCTATTCATTCTATTTCAACCTTTAAGACATTAATATATTCATCAACTATGATAAAATAATAAAATTATATCTCAAATATATTGATATGTTTTTATGTTATTTGGAATTTCATTTTTCCATCTCCTCTTCTATCTGATTGGAAACCAAACCCTCGATCATGTATACGGTGGACAACCACCTCACGAATCGGTGTAATTTGTTTTCCACCACTACCTATCACAGATGAATAAAAGGATGGATTTAATATAAATGTATATATAATTTATTAAATAATTAATCTTCTATAATTAAAATATCACATATTCCTTCTTACCTTCCAATCCACTGGAAAATGATAACTTCGCTCGTACATACAAGTGGACTACCACATTAATGAAGCGATGTGAAACATTTTTCATTTTATTTTTTTATAAATGGTAATAAGTTTATATTTAATTAATATATATGATATAATAATGATTGTTTAATGGTGAAATATTATTTAATTTTTAATTTTTTCCATCCGTAAAAAAATGAAAACAATGTTCAACTGTAAGTTAACCTACTATAATTATTAATGGCGTACCAAATTTTTCAATATATAACACTTATGGACTATTATGAATAATTCTATTATGAATATATATGATATTTATATAATGGGTAACATAATTGGGTTTATGGAAAAATGAAGAAGGTACATTCACCAAACTACCGAACATGAATATTTGTGAGAAACGAAGAAATTATCTACTAGAATAATGTTTTTAATAAAGATCTATTGATAAAAGGGTGAGAAAAAGTTGTATTAAAATAATATATGGTATTATATATATGATTACGATTTTTAATTTATATATATAATATTAATTATACAAGAGTTTTAGACTTGTACAATGGAAATCAGACCTAAGGTAAGGGCTTCCCATCTCACTTTTACTGCCATGAGACTTATTCCACATTCCTGGCTTATTTTTATTGTACATATAATGAGAATTTGATATTTTATATCATTTATATCTTTATCTTCATGGTATTTGAAGTTTTATTTAACTTTAATTCTTCCCTGGGGCTTATGATTCCAAAATATAACATAGTGGTCTTGATTTATTTCAGAATCTTATCATTATTATAGATTATTTATGTTTAGGCATACATTAGGGGAATTATTTTATATTTATATATTAAAAAAATATGTTTTATTAAAATATATTTATTCAATAAATTTTCAATTAATATTACAATTTAATCTTTTTTTACATAAAATTATTGATAAAATATTTTTAAGATAAAAAAATATTATTTCTCTCTTTGGTTGAAAATCCTTTTTCCACAATACCCTTGTTTTCTAAAAATATTCCCAATTTTTTTTTGAAAATTATACAAATTATTTGAAAATTTCATTTTTAATCACGTATAATTTTTTCTAAATACTATTTTTGAAGGAATATATGTATCATTTTATGAATGTGGTACATTTTTTATTTTTGCCGAAAATGTGAGAGGAATATTTTTTATAGTATTTGGAATGGATAGAATTTACCAACATCATAATTTTTCATTACATTGAATATTAAATTGAATTTTCCATGATTCATTTCAAGGTAATTGTTTTATAATATTTTTTAGTTTTTTAGTTTTTATATGTGATTTTAAAATTGAAAATTATATTTTTCTATTTGATTGTTTTTAATGAAATGTTTAATTTAATAATATTCATCAATTAAAATAATTTTTTACATATTTTCCATTTGGGATATGTTGTATTGATACTATAGACCTTATATAACCATGTGGTTTGTGATTAGTTTTGATGGGATACACTATTTTGATAATATTTTATTTAGTACTTCAGAAGGTTTATAATTATGTTTATTGATTGGGGAAAGTATTAACATTCATATGGTAGTTTTTTAACAAGAGTGTTTGTGTTTATTGTGTTTATTAATTGGGTAAATTATAAAAAAAATAAATATTTTCAACATGAATATTTACATTGATTTTTATTCTCCCATTTTAAATGAGGATTGCATTAGAATTTGTAAGTGATTGGAAGTGCCCTCTATACCACGTGGATGCATTGGTATGTCCTAGTAAAAAAATTCTATTTTTATTTGGTCTTATACATTTATGTAATATATATATGGACATGAGGCATTTACGATATGGTTATAATGTAAAACATTATACATTAACTCATTCTTAGAGTATTTATTGATGTCCATATTATTATTTTATTAGTTATAATATCCATGGATATGTTTTATGATAATGTGATTATTAATAAGAAATTATTTTATCATCATTTATTACATTCATATTATTCTTTAGGATCGCGTTATATATAATATTTTAAATGTTTCAGTTGTTTACCTTTACATATTGATTATACCTTATTTATTCATGATATCTTTCACTATACACATACCCATACTAAGAATTAGAGCTAACCCCTTTTATATGATTCATTTCCCTAGGATTCCAAGAAGTGTATTTTGTATGATATGAAAGGATATGCTAAAGAGGAAAATGGTGTACTCCTATAAAATACTATGTTGTATTTTATGTTTCCATATGTAATGGTAGATATTAATATGTATCTATTTCACCGAGACTGCTAAACTATTCGGTCCATTTGGATGTGATTCATTGTATCTTTTGAAAATATACTAATGTAACCACTGAATCTAGGCTACAAGTGTGATGGTATTTATACTCAAATACCCCATATAAAGATATTACCTTTGATAATAGTGTGAATAAAAATTAATAAAAAAATATATGAATTTAAAATTTTAATTATGGTGGTTAACCACTGCACTCGTGGGCATTTCTGTCACTCATCACAATTTGGATTTAGACATTAAGAATATAATGTTTAACAATTAGGAAACTAATAAAATATCACCCAAGAAATGGTCATGGCTTAGTCACTTTCCATTTCAAATTACAAGATGTCATGTGAAAAAGATAGAAGAGATAAAAATAAGTTGGGATTAAAAGAAGGAATTGGAAATTTTAAATAAAAAAGATGAATTTCATTATATAGAATGAAAAGAAATTAATTGGAGAAATAAACCGAAATTGAAAAACTAATGACAAAACCCCTTATCCAAAATGCAGATAATGATCCACCGGAACTTATTCTTTTTCTCCTCCCATAGCCTCTTATTTATAGGACTTCCACATTCTCGATCCATTATTAATAGTATTAATAAATGGGTATTATTTTTTCTAGAATAATCAAATAGTATCCAAAGGGGTCGTACACCATTAATATCAATAAATCCAATAATTTATAGGTCATCCCAAGGGTTTTACCTCAAGAAAAGTGTATTCCTGACCTGAATATTATAATGACAGACATCACATGACTTGTTTCATGATTTGTAGCTTTATCTGCGTAAAGTTTTATATTATTGTGACATGACATATATATAACTCTATGAAACATGTTGGTATAGAAAAAATACTACATTTTTAGTTTATCTTTCTCTTCCACTATTATTTTATTTTTTTTACTTTGTGAATAATAATTAATGACATGAATTGTGCATTTCAGATATACTTGGCTCAATTTCCACCTCAATATTCAGTGATGATCTATAGAATCATGCCTTCACCTGTACTTTGTATTGGGATGATATATTAATTTTTAATTCATCGCGTTTAATCTCATTTTGAATTTTTTTCTATATCTATCCACAAATTTTTTAAATATTTAAATATTGGAAATGTTAAACATTTATATTGTAAAATAAATTTCTTTTATATTAAAATATAGATGTACAATATTAATCTATAAACTCTCAAACGTTTTCTCATTATTTTGGTTTTATCCACTATTTCAATATCTTTTCCACCTTCAATATTGTAAAACATCACTTAATCAATTCTAAATGACTTTTATTAAATTTCCCCATATATATTTAAAGATATTCTTGTTTTACTTCATTGGGATGGATTCTTATTGATATTAAATTATTTTTTATAAATATTTTATATTCATAACATCTAATTGATTATTATTTTGATGTTTCTTCATTTCTCCACATCCTATGATCTTTCATTCCAACAATTAGTGTCTAAAATTATTTTTTTTACTTCCTTTAAATGGAAAATTAAAATATTTTTCCTTGAAATATGACTTATGTTATTCTTTTTTAACCCATTTGTTTCCACATGGGTCTATTTCTTGATTATGTGTCAATTATTTTTCTTTTCTATGTTTCTAATATTATTATGAGAACATTATGAGGTGAGGTGTTTGCCCATAATTTTATATCCCTCCAATTTATTAGGAAAATTATTATATATGATATTATTATTATTCGTAAGGACGAGGTAGTGAGATTTCATATCTAATGTTATGTGTGGACATGATGTAGTTAGCTTTTTTCATAATTTTTTTGATTTTTTTCCATGATCATTGATTTAGGATGTTTCATTTTAATGAATGTTCCACCCTCCATGACTTCATTATATTATTCATATATTATGATCCTATAATTAAAATATGATAATATTAATTATCCTTATACATGTAATCAATTTGATTAAATTATAATGTTCCACCCTAATACTTATCCTCTAATTTGGAATTTATGTCACCCTTTTTCTATTGTATTACCCTATTTTATTAAATTCTTGAAGTAGATGATAAAAGTATACATGCAGACAATGATTAAATAAAGCAGAAATTTTTATAAATTTTTTTGTTAACCTAAATTTTCAATGACTCAAAAACTCTTGATTTTGGGAGTTGTAATATCAGATTTATCTATATTAAAATAATATAATAACCATGTTTTTAAGATACGAGTCACTATATTTGGTATCAAAAAATGTTTAGTTAATTTGAGAATTAGATTAAATAGTAAAATGAAACATCATATAGATTATGGTATTTTATAAGTATGGTACATTGGACATAATTATTAATCAAAATATATGAATAATTTGTTCATATATATTTATATCACTCATGTCTTGTTTTTTTAAAATTTTCTACCATGTAAAATAAGAACATAATGAAATGAGTAATTAAAAAAAGAATAATTTATATTGAACCAAGAATGCTAAATGTTTTATATGATTCTAGTTTTATACATTCCTTTATATCCTTTAGGTTTTCATGATAAATAATATCACCCCTTGATACCATGATGCATGGATAAGTATAAAATTTCCCAGTAATTTAGTCATTATAATCTGGGTTTTGGAATCTAAACCAATTAATAGATATAAGATGTAAACTCAAACTATTTTCAAAATCCTTCATTTTGTGGAATTTGATGTTTTACTGGGAAAAAATTTTCTCCCAATATATTGATCTCATATCCAATAAATTAAAAATTAAATATCATTAACTATCCAAAATAATGCATTTTTTTCAAAGAAGTATAAGTACGAATTTGTTTCTACATTGGAAAATAATTCAAAGGTATGAGTATTGGTACATAATGAAGGATAATATCATCCTAAAAGGTTTGAGACAAAGTATATCATAAACATTGAGGAAATTTCTATTAAAAATAATATATTAATGTATTCCTAGAAGACTTGTTTATAATTCCCTCAGATCATGAGGTAGATTTCTAAATACAACTTATACCTGGTGTGTTAATAATATCTAAAAAAGTGTATTAAATAGACTATATATTAATTTAATAATTATATAAAATATAAGAGAATTAGGATATAGGTTTTATACAACACAATTCATCACTTTTGGGGGCACCAACACTCTTTTTCTAAAAGAAGGAATAGTTTTGGTGGCTCTACATAAATTACTAAAAGATCAAAAATATCATCTTAAAGATAATATACCCACTATCATGGACTAATGAATTGTTTGATAATATTTGATGAAGTTAACATTCATATGGGATATTTTCAACTATAGGTGAAGAGAGATAATATTCAAAATATGACCTTTCATAGAAGATATGGATACTATGAGTTCATCGTAATTCCATTTAGTCTTACAGATTCCCTGAAAACCATCATATTTTTAATATATGTAGTCTTTATATATTTCCTAAAAAAATTCATTGTGTAATTTATATATTATTTTATTTAATACTCGTAGATCATATAAGAATATATGGAATATCCAATTATTGTTACATATAGTTTAAAAAAGCAGAAGTTATATTCTATGGTCATAAAGTCTGACTATTGGATGCAGTAATCCATATTCATGGGACATGTGATCATAAGTGGTGGAACCTATGTGAATTATTTAATGTCATAAGTAATTAATGAATGAACTGGACAAAAAAAATTCACACAGATATATTTTTTTCATGGATTAACTGTGTATTATTGACAACTTGTGAGACAGTTCACAATATTCTCTAGCTTTCTAACTAAGTTATCAAGTACGGGAGTAAATAATTTTTGGATGAAATAATTTGAAGAGGGATTTATGTACCTCACTAAGAGGCTATTCACTATAACTATACTTCTACTACCCACTAGCTGATAAGGATTTTTGTATACAGTGGTACTTTACAAAAGAACAAAGGAAATTTACTTATGAAAATTGAAAATTTCATATCCCCTGCCTCAAAAGTTTTGAGTATTTATAAACAAAAATATATGTTGAATTGACTAGAGTTAGTGCCTGTTTATTTTTAATTAAGATTAATAGGTATTACCTATACAGATATAAGTGATAAATATTTATAAAAATAAAATGATATTAAATTTTATATTCATATATGAATAGCTATGATTTCTTAAAAAAAAATACTGTTGTTGGGTTTTGTGTGAGAAGAATTTTATAGGCTTCAAAAGTTAATTTATTGGAATTTACCTATGGTGGGACCCATATGGAGATAGACAGTAGCTCTCTAGGATATCTAGATCTAGCTTGTAGAAAGAAGTTTATCAAAATTACATACAGTGTGAGGTGAATGAAATTTAAATTAGACTCATAATGTAGGATTAGTAGAAGGATGTGGGATAGTGAGATCACTGAAAGGTGAGTCTAGTGGAAAAAACTAAATAGTTGAGTTTAACAGAAGAAACACTATGGATTTAAAGTGTGAGAATCATTAGGAGGATCATATTATTCTTATACTCAAAGAGTCATTTATTTTTTAATAAGAATGAGTAAAATATATTAAACTTAAAGGCTCCATATTCTATATAATGTTCTCAGGGAAAATGTAGGTTGTGAAGAAGTTCATGATTTCTATGAACTCACTAATATTAGGACATATAAATATTTATTAGCAGATGTGGATGAGGGATATTTACAAAGTCATTAATGTGGAGCTTAAGGATTATGTGAATTGTTCACCATGAGTTTTTTGTCATAAAAAATTCAACACGGAGATAGAGTTTTCAAAACCAAATGATGGATCACTCAAAAATATATGAATGAGGTTTTTACCAGATGACAAAATTGGACCATTATATAAGTGGTATTGGTATATGTGTAAAATAGAAACAAAATATGACTAATAATGTTTTTACAAGTCCTAACAAAGGATGAGGTGACTCTAGAAGAAGTGTTTCTGTGAAGATCTAGATGATGGATGTAGGAGTGACTTGGGTAGAGGTTAGGGGCCAAAAGTTTAGAGAAAAGAAGGAGTATATGGAATATTTGATGAACAAAAAATAGTGTTGATTGGAATTTATTCATTACTATAGGGGAAAAATTTTAAAATCGGTTTTCCCTTGTAACTCATGTACTCAGTTTTTGATGAAATAAAAGTGTTTTTATGATTCTCCCTTGAATGTGTGACATTATTACCATTCCATGTAATACCCATATGTCTTACTAATTTTATTTGTACTTATTACTCTATAATGTGTGTTCATCATGTTATTTTTTTGTTCACGCATCATTAGAATGGTCATGAGGTGTACAATAAGAGTGCTTAAGGATGACTTGATGTGGTGGCTAGGGTTCCTAGTTTTACTAGTTCTATAATTAAATGTCTTGGATGATGTTTAATAAAAGGGTAAAACTTTCCATGTTTGGAGATATTTTGTACTAGATTACTTAAATTATGATATTTAAGAAATCAAAAAATTGGTCTCCATCCAAAAAAGATGTATCAGATCCTTTGTGTAGTTTTTGTGTGGCATATCATAATTGATATGTGTCTGCAAGGGAAGTTTTTCAAGGACATAGAAGTTCATTAATAGAAGAAAAAGTAGTACTATGGGGTTTATGGGATAAGTAAATTACTAATATTAATAGGAATATTGAGGAGTATTTTAATTTTTTATAAGAGTCAAATCTTGATAGAAGACTGCAGGATTATCATAGTTTGGTGGTCAATCATGTAACATAAACTATGTCACTAGAAGTTGGCACTGGTAACAGCAATGTAATTATGAATATAGAAAGTCTAATCTATTAGAATGTGTTATGTTTCATGTTCTATACATTGGATGTCATTTTGGAAATTGATTAAAAACTTCAATGTTTTTAAAGGTAGTGATGATCACTTACATTATTCAGATTTTGTGGGAGTTCATGTAGTCAACAGGAAATTTTACAATGGGTTATGTATAATATGATTATCTAATGGTTGGAGTTACATATCTTGGATGGTGTTGATTTTTCTTATCCGAGAGGTTTTATTATCTAATTGGAGGGGGATTTCATCTAGAAATGGGGGTCTGTGAACTAGAATACCATGAAAATAAGAACACGAATTGTTTTGAATGTTTACAATTTAGGGATAGAAGACTCATGTTCCTAGAAGGATATGTTATTGATAAAGGATTTAGTTAAATATTTCAAGTAAAATATTGTAAATTGTGATAGGAAGGTATATTCCCAAGAAGATAATTTTTTTATGCTTAAAATATTTATATTTATAAGGTTTTAATAATATTTTTACCAAGTGTGTTCTGATCAAAATTACAGAATAAATAATTTTTTATGGGGTTAAATTGGATTACATATGATGATTTGGAGCATGCATTTTCTAGAGAATCTCTCTGATGTGATGGGTCCATATATAAAAATTATTAAATTGGGTTTTGGGTGACATTCTCCCAGTCCTTCAAAATGTGGTAAATTGAAATTTATGTGGAATTGTGGAAAGGAAGTGACAAATTTACTCTTGGGGAATTTATAGTAATGGAATGATTTAATTGTTTTTTACCTGAGAAGATTGTATTCATAAAGAATATGTTAATTCTATGAATTATATAATTGGATGATGGAATCCGAGGAAGATTTTTTATGATTTATGAATGTGATATTGGAAGAAATATGTGAATTTTGATTCTCGCGATGATTATATAGAACTCGGGGGAATGGAGTGTAATATTTAGTGGCATAGGATGGTGTTCAAGTTAAAAGGGTTTCTATAATAGAAATAAAATTATAATTTATAGTATATTACATATAAAATATGAATAATAATAGTGATTAATATAGACTAAAAGATTATTTAGAAGATTAAACCTAGGGATAAGTAATTTGTTTGGAAGATTACAGAAATTGTTTACTGAAGTCAAAAAATACTGACCTAAACTTTGGAAAAAGTGTTTCATTAAGCATATTTTGATTTTTCAAAGGCATGTTCTATATACATGGGATTTATTGGGTTGATGTTCTATCTGATAGGGTATTTAGTTAATAGGTTACCAAAATAGTGGTACATGATATCTTGATTTATATATAAATATTCTAGGGTGTTTCCTATTCTATTTAGGGAAATATCTTCTAGAGGATACTTAAAATATATAAAAGTAAGAAAATCCCATTATCTCATTTATAAAGTCTAGGAAATATTCTTCACATTTTCCTTATTAAATATAGATAATGTAAAACACTATGTTCTAATGAACATTTATTTTTATGGTCTTCTAACTCCATGGAAAAATTCATCAAAAGATCATTAGAGCATCATAAGTGAGGTTCCATAGATCCACACTCCCAAATATGGTGCTAAAAATTTACACTTTAATTAATTGATTTGAAACTAATAGAGTTAAACCATGCTAAACATATCCTTTTTACATCATTTCCAATATTTTAACATTACATGTTACTAATAATTTAATAATTCCAATAACTGAAGGTTTAGTGTCTTTTTTTATCAACTATATAAGAAACATATTTTAAAATACTTCTGAATATTCATCTACAATAAAACCAAACTATAACTACTTATATACTTCTGATAAGTTATATTAATATTTATAACCTTAGTTATAGTAGTATATAAAATTTTTGAGTTTGACTATAAGAATGGTTAAAACACATTAACATGTCTGTAAGGGTTAGGTGATAAACATGGGAGAAAACACAAGCTTGTGAGAAATATCTATTTAATGGAAAATTATTGAATAATAAGATTTATCTATATATTATATTATTATAACATCCAATAAAAATTGAAAAATTATATAACATGGATTATGTATACAGAATCATGAGATAATAATCACAATCCATGGAACATAACATTGGTATATGACATAGAAACACGGAAAAACATGAAAAACATATCATAAAAATGAACTATTGACGAAACATAGAAAATTGAAATCACGGAATTTCAAATATACTTATGATTCCCAAAATTTATTTTTTGAGCGCACCAATGATTAAAAAAATTTATATTGTGTGAAAACCTATGATGCCCTTGATTTAGGTTTTGTTAACATCTATTATTCTTACACCTTATTTAGTGAAAAACCCCATAATTCCCATTATTTATTATATCATGAGATATAAAACATAACATGTGAATGATAAAAAGATATAGGAAACCAACTTTCAACATCCATACCTATGTATACCATATGATATCAATCATTCAGTAGACCATGTAAACCCCAATAAATAAATTGGTTATAATATTTTTTAAATTTGGTATCACATAACATGAAATCACAAGTAGATCTTTTGGTACGAAAAATTCAGTCACCAAAAAAAGTATTTCACAATATAATATTAATATTTATTTTTAAAACATTACCCAATATGATATATAAATTTTATACAGAAATAATAAAATAGAAGAAAAATGATAAAATGTGTGATGAAAATAATTCTTAACATTATTGTAAAGATAAGAAGTTTTGAGTCATTTTAGAAGCAAAATTTTTCTCAATTAAAATTAATAATGATTAAAACATTATTTTGAAATAAATTGGAATAATGGATCCTTGAAAATATGTAACGTATATCCAAAACAATGAGTTTTTGAAGGTAAAATGCATGATTTGGGAAAACAAAAACATCTTAAATATTTTTAAAATACCCTAATTGAAACTCAAATCATGAAAAGAGTGATATATATTAATTTTAAAAGAGGAAAATAGAAATTTTAAGATATATAAATTATAATTATTTTTATTTCAAGATACTAATGGAGACATTTGGTGAGAATAAGTAATATGAACATGGAGGAAAAAAAATTCTGGATAGGATGAGAATTATTCTTAACATCATATATTTTATGGTGAAAAAAATCTATAAAAGAGTTGGTATTTTTTGTAAAAATTAGAATCCCCTAAAAATAGTTAGGAATTATATTATAATAACTTTATAGTATAGAATAAAAAAATCTTGTAAAAACATTGTCAATAAAAAAAAACTATGACTATTGAAAAGAAGTTAAGTCAAGAGAAACCAATAACCGTTGAACTAAGAATTTATAAATAAACATTAAATTAATTAATAATAATCATAAAAATAATAAATAAATATTTAGGAATATTATTAAAATACATGACCATATATACATTTCCATTGTAATATTTTATTATATAATTATTAGTTATTTACAGTTTATTTTTATCAATGGATGTTAGTAATTTTGATTGTTTCATGCACACTTCAAAATATTAACGACAATCACTATTTTTATAATAAGTTCCAAATACCAATATTATACAAGGTAATGGGATAAATTATTTATAATTATTTATAAAATTTTAATTTCATTCCAAGAGAATTTTATTCACGATACGTGAAGATGAAATCGATGAATAGATTATTTTGGTAATTTTTGATTTAAAAGAGTTGGAATATTAATAAATATTTATGTATTAATATATCCAACAAAAATTATAAATAATATAATAAAAACAATTTTAATTCATTATATATATTATTATATTCATAAAAGTAGGTTGATGTTGAAAAATGAAATTAATTTTTCTATTGAGGTGGTAGTCTACACGAACACATGAATGATGTTTTCATTTTTTATGTAATATACATAATTTAGATACTGATTAATCATTTAAGAGTATTCATAATGTTTTTAATACCATATCAATTCATTAAATACCCCTTCCAATCCACATTGTAAGAATTGATTGAAAATAAAACATTTGGTTTTGGAGGTGGTAGTCTGCACGAAACAAAAATAAATGTTTCATTTTTTCATGGAAATGGGAATTATAGATAATGGTTATTAGATCAATTTAATTTTTTTTAGAATAATAATATTACTTATGTAAATATATTAGAATAGTTAAAATATATTTAATAAGAGGTCGGAGAGGATATCTAATAATTATTACAGAAAATTCTAACAGAGAATAATTTGATTTATTCTTGGAAACCATGTTGATTTATATTGAATTTCGGAAATATCAAGGTAGAAGAAGATCAAAAAAAATTTATAGAATTATTTAGGAAATAAATGGTGATATTATATGGGATAATTGAATTTCTATGTAGTTTTTAAGGGGTCATGGGAGAGTCATTTTAAAAGTGAAGAGAAATATATTTTTGTAATTATAAATTCTTAATATATGAAATAAATTATTTTCAACATGGAATGTTGATCAAAATTAAAAAATAATATATGGTAGCATAATATAATTTATATAAACGAATCTAATACTTAGTTTGGGTCATTTTTTAAACATTTTTAGGGGTATTACACAATTTATTTAGCCCTTTTACCATTTTAACTTTTTTCTTGGTAACAAATTTGTACATCAGTAATTTATTTATTTTTAATTAAAATAAATTAAATATTCTTACATAATTTGGATTTTTTGATTTCAAATATTATATCCAATTTATTATATACTATTTATAAAATTGGTAAAAATAAACTCTATAATAGTAAATGTATAACACATTAAAAATGGTTTTAGAGAAAAGTATAACTTATCTTCCAAAATGTTAAATAATGGTTTGAAAATTAAAATTAATAATTTAAATATATATATTTAGTAAAACATAATATTTAGTCCTAAAAATGGTTTCATATGTTTTGTGTTATTCTTATATGGTAATTATGTCATAAAATTCTTGGTATTTATAAGAAAAGTATCTTACACTATTCACCTAAAAATATATCTTTTCAGAAAGGTCCTAAAAATTAATCCTAAGAGAATATTGTTATGTTGAATCCACAAATGATGTTAATTTTTTTGCAATCTTAATTATATATTTTTTATTTTAACTTTTAAATAAAAATATAAAATATAATGAAACTCCATTTATATAAAAATGAATTTTTAAAACAATAACTTTTTTATTACTATTTTATATAAATTTAAAATTAAATTATTGTTAATATATTTTAATTATAAAATATATATTTTATAATCTTTTAATAAAAATATTTTTAGTTCAATCAAATAAAAATTCATATCATATAAAAATCCAATTTAAGAACAAATAAATTTTAAGAATAAAATGATCTTATGTTTTTATCTATAATAATAAAATTCCATTAGTATATTAATATTAAAAATATAACTTAATTTTTCTTGATACATATAAAATAATTATATTACCTCTATTTATACCCACCAATTCAACGATTAATTTACAATGTTTTTATTTATTTTAATAAAAGGAATTTCAATTTTTTGGTAATGTGTTACATGTGAAATAAGATAATTAACACAATTATTGTTTTAAGGAGGAAAATCCACTAAAATCATGGGTTTTGAAATTATAACTCCCTTAAAAAATATTTTCTACATCATTGAATTTTTATTACTAAGATGAAAAACAAGTGAGGAATGTTTTATCTCATTACATACTCATGTTCCCATATAACTAACTAAAATATGTGATTTCTCTATAGAACATTTACCATATGAGTGGTCCTATTCTGAAACACTTTATCTTTTAGACATTGTATCTCCACTGGTTATTCATAATGTTAGACACAAATATTTTAGATTATATTTCTATTTAAATATCTTATATGTGTTCGATAACATGCATGACACACAACACCGAACATAAAACGATCCACATATATTATAACATACATGTTAAATTGATAGTTATGAATAGGAATAACCATATTATGAAATATATATTGATTTTTTTACTTAATTAAAATTTATTACTTAATTCATAACATATAACTACTTGATTTTGAGAAAAATTGTTTTATGTTTTAGAACTTTATTTTAATCCAATAAGGGTTTTATTACCTTTTCTGTTGGAGTATTATAATTCATTTATACCTGTTATCACATTCCAAATGAGAATACTAAATTTAATAAGATAATAAATACCTAAATATGAGTATTATTTTACACATAAAGAAAAGGAATAAATTTTTCTAGAACATACAGTATGTGTGAACCCCTAAAGGACACACAATCATGAGACCTTCATAAGGTCACATGGAAGAGTCATGAAAAATGCATAATCTATGGATCATACTGAAGAACCTATGAATGACATCACATAATCCCTTTCAAAAGTTCATAAAAAAAATTTAAAGGTTCCGTAGACTGTGAATGACCATGTGGAATCTTCTTGATGAGCACCCCAAGGTCTAGAGAATTGTCAACCGGCAGATGCCTCACAATCCATACAATAATCCATGGAAAATAAGAGGAAATTATACTAAAGGAAAGATACTCTTGTGTTCATATATATCATGTGAGGCGTCACCACTTACGGTTGTAAGATCTTGTGATGTACCCTTGGAACTATGCGAGACACCGCAGAATCCACGATGACATGTGTTCATTATTACAAAGGATCTTGTTATCACGTCACCCCATTAATGTGTAAATCATAAAAAATGTCTAAGAAATCACATTATACCCCTTTGTCTCTAAAATAAGAATAAGGTTTTTCCGTGATAAGTTACTGGGAAACACCATAGTTCCTTTTGTTGGTCATGCAGTGCATCACTACTGGGGAGAATGATTTTCTCTTACAGTACTCAATCAAGCTCACAAGAACCCATTCCCTTGAACATTAAACAAGGAAAATAAAGAAGTGGAATGTTGGGAGCCTATTATGGTCATAAATCTCATGTGACACTCCAACACAATATTGCAGAACCCATTTAAAAACCATCATTGTCTAAAAAAGGTCCCTAAAAAATCACATGAGATCATACAAAGGCCTTTTGAAAAGAGACCTAATCTCATGAATGTCATTGGGCATGTTAGTATGACAAAATAAAATTCAATTGGAATGTATTAATGATTAAAAAATACCCCATTAATTACATATAATGGAATAAATGGTGCATTAATGGGATGGTCTTATGGATATTAAAAAACATGTGATACCCCACAAGAATATCATACAGTGGGACCTCGTGAAGTCGCATAATTATAAAAACCTCCATAAACTCCATCCTAGATTTGAGTTATACGCACCATGAAAGGTGTTGCATAAATGGGTTGGTGAGGAATACATGTCCCCCACTCCATCATGAAAAATGCATCCATACTCCAACAAATTAATGCCTTGAACCTTAAACTAACACACCAAGGAATTAGAGAACATTTCTTGGAGTGGATTATCTCAAAACCATGAATTTGTTCCATTAGGCAATATGTGAGGAACAACCAGAGAGGTCATGAAGTATGCATAAACCCTTCACATGATTATTCATAGATAATAAAGATGTGTTTTGATGGTTTACACGAAAGAAATCCCACATATTTTCTAAAATAATCAATACTAAAAAGAGGTTAACAATGAAAAAATCTACGGAATATGAAATAGAATACTGAAATAAATACTAAAAGATAGGAGGCTTATGAAATGAACATAAATGATTATCCTCATTCACTTCTCATAAACCTCCTGAGTTAAGAGACAACACCATAACTTGTCTCCCATGACATATGATTCTGTTTTGGTATAACATTGGGTTTCTAAGAAGTCCCCTATGCATGTCAGATAAAGTCACATGTTTCCCCAGGCATGCTACCCATGTCTCACAGACCATCAAGGCTCACCATCCAGGTCTCCAAATTTCATCAATAAATATATCCTAGATCATATGGAGTCACCATTATATGTTATCTAAGTCTCACCGTAGCTCTAATACATATCATATATCTCTTGAAACATCCCCCATACATGTAAATCTACTTTATCAACGACACTCATACATGTTAGATGACTTTCATAATGATACTTATATAGGAAATCCAAGAGAT
Organism: Viscum album; assembly: GCA_963277665.1. Classification (NCBI taxonomy): domain Eukaryota; kingdom Viridiplantae; phylum Streptophyta; class Magnoliopsida; order Santalales; family Viscaceae; genus Viscum; species Viscum album. Next base: position 683,977,068 of record OY728119.1, on the reverse strand, counting down.
ACAAAAACCATTGAGACATGTCACAAAGACCCCGATGATTCGCTCTAAACATGTCATCCATATTTAGTGATGACACTAGGGAATGTTAGTTGGATCATGCGAGTCCTTCTAAGAAAGTCAATTCAGATCATGTGATGGCTTCTAGGACAAGACTTTCGAGTCTTATAATGTCCCCCAAAAAATTCATCATGGGGAATACATCAAACATTAGACATGACATCCAGGTTGTGAGATATTCCTTAGGAAAGTCAAATGGATCTTGCGATTTTCTCTAGACATGTTAGGAAAACATCCCCTTCTATGTAAAACAGATAATAAAATAATTATATCCGATAATAAATGTCTGATAGGTAGAAAATAAAAACATGTCAATCGGTCATCCTAGGGCTTGATAACCATTTCAATCATAAGTGTGTAAGTCATGGTCATAAGGGAAGAAACAATATATAAGAACCAACCAATTGAACTATAATGATTTTGATTCCTACTATAACCAGGATACATAAGATGCATTCCTAGGCCTGAGCCCTATATTAAGCATCCAAATGGTAGTTCAAGCACATAAGTCTCATATCTATAAGAAATAAGAAATATTATTTTCCATACATTGTTTATCGCACCAAGCATAGCTCACATGGGATTAGAGATTTGTAATGATCATATCATTCACATTACAAGTATCTGCTAGGATAAGGTAATCCTATGTGTGTAATCCCCAATCGCAGAAAAAAATATGATATGTTCGGAATATAATGGAAACATCATTGTGTATGCCTCGACTAATTGAACTACAAAAGTTCTGATTCCAACCGTAACCAGGATATATAGGATTTCTTCCTAAGGCTGGAGCCTAAACTCTAATGGGAACCCACTTAAGTGTAAGTCCTTCCATGTCTCTATAATTTCAACCATTGGGACAAAATCACTCCTATGTGTAGATCATTTTCCCTTACCCATCAATAGATTCAGAGCTCATTGACCTATGGAGACACTAATTCTATCTATAACTAGGATACATAGGATTCCATCCTATGATTGGGGGCTAAAATCAAATGGGAAACCACTACATTATATTTCCCCTCATGTCTATCAAATTTCACCCATCAGGACCCAATCATTCCCATGAGTTAGTCATTCTACCTCATCCATCAACAAACTATGAAAAAAAATTAACTACGATGAATATAATTCATACTTTAACTAGGATATGTAGGAAATCATCATATTTCCAGATTTCCATATTAATCATCCCAATGGTTTTTCTCATACATATGTCCAATATCGATACGCAGTGAGGTTTATTACTTATTATACATTTTTTTTCTGACCAAGAAAAGCTCAGATGGGCATAGGGTCTGGAAATGGTTATGTCATTCATATCATGAATAACCACCAACTAGGTAAATATTAATATGTAAGACATGATGATGTTCATGATATAAATAGCCACCACATAAGGGTATCTACCTTTGATCTAGCACCAAGGCCTTGAATAAACTATGATAACCTTGATTCATGCTATAACTAGGATACATAGGACTAATCCTTGAGACTCATCTCATGTAATTATTTCCTAAGTGCCTGCTCATATGTTCATTCCATATGACATTAAACTACATGAGATTAACAAACTACATATTTTTGATTCGTGAAATATACTGGATGTATGGGACACCTAAAAAGGATTAATACCCTTCTAAGATTATTAACCTCCTACCTACATGAAAAAAATTATGTAATTCATGGTTACACGACTATAGGATATAAGAAGTTATTCATTATTGGGAAATGGATGAAGAACCTCATATACATACAGATGGATTCACTAATGATATCCTCTTATTATTCTATACATAAACATGATTAACCTATTATAATTTAGTTAGGTTATCCTATACTATATTGGGACTAGGAAGAGATTCTTAAACATATCATACATACATTAGAGAGTCCCGGAGTAGGAAAGAATTCTCTAAATAAGGGTGTGATTATCCAAACCTACCATCCTCTCGACCAATGTCAGTTCATAAGTGTCATTGTGTTTAAAAACCCAAATAACCACATGCCTTTGAAAACAATTTCTATACCTAGTTGTGGATGTGAATTTTTTTATGATTTTTCATTATGAAAAAAATGGTAACCCAAAGTAAATAACTATACAACACATTTGACCTTCCTCATAATCAACCTTGATTCAAACCGAACTCACACAGTGGTTATCTCGTTTCCCATTGAAATAAAAAATGGTGAACTTGACATGAATCTATAAAATAAAAATACTATCTATTAATCATGCATCATTTTATTTTTATTTCTATACTCTATGAAAAAAACAATGATCCCAATAAAAAAGAATAAAATATAATGTTTTGTGATATTCCATATATTAGGATAATTTTTTGTCATATAACAAAAAGATGACAATATTTGAATAAATCATACCGCTGATCCATTGTAACCATGATTCCTATGAAAGAAGTCCATCCTCACTTTGACGAGTCCATAGGAGAAAAATGTTCAGAGAGGGAATAAAAGAAAATTTTTTATAACCATGAATATCTGATTGAGTACGAATAATGCATATGCTATTATAATAATTCATGACCTTGTTACTTATTTCCGTCTATAATTTAGATACTAATATCATCAAAAACATCCGGATCTAAGATAAATTCTTCATTCAGTGACTATATTGGAAGATAAACTCTGGCTATGATGCCTATGGGTTGTAAAATGATCTCACCTACCAAAAAACATCAATGTCAAGTGGGGAACACAATGGTCCAATAATACCATCGACGTGGTATCATCCCAAATCATGAATCTATCCATGATGGTATCCATGTACAAAAACTAATGGCCCCACATCATCCACATAAATATAAAACTATACCAATGGCCCTTGTTGCCACATCCAACTAATTTAGGATATTATCCACAAGGCATGATAATCACCACCTTCAGTATCTGATAAAATTGGAACATGGTGTAAAATATGGCTCTCTTCTATTTTATGGTCCACCAAGGATGGTTCCTATCAATCACCATTTCCAAAACCATCCCTCTAGTACCCATTAGACACCTACTGAGGGTACCATCCGACACACTGCTACCTATGATACCCATGCACAACAAAAATTGAAGACATAACATGAAATGAAGGATCGAGAAAACTATGAGTGGGATGATAAAACCAATCATGTTGATGTTTTATTCCATCATATTTATATAGTAACCAGTGATCTTGATCATACCTCTACTCACTTAAAGAAAGTCTACATGCTTATTCGGGTAGCAGGCATGGTGGAGGCGCATATCCCTACCCCCATGCATGAATCCCATTGACATATTCTTATGGCACAAGGAGGAAAGAAGTTGGATCATGTCCCCACTAAAACCGAATATATTTTCCAATATATAGTGGTTACATAAAATGTGTATCTGTATATCCTTTCATGAACATTTTAAAATTGTCATTGCATCTTAGAAACAGTAGAAGAACTCCACTGACATATTTCATAACTAGTACAAATATAGGGAGAGACTCATATTTCTCTCCCAAAAGCTTGGTAATCTCAAAATGCTAATTATTATGAATAAGTAGTTGCTCTAGAGGAAGGACATATTATTTCTTCCATCCAAGAGATTATCTGCTTATTCTAGTAAAGGATGAGGCATCGTAATAGGATCATATTCCCATTCCAATGGGGTCTGACTAGGTGAGAGTAGAACATTCTTCAAGATAGGGGAACATGCATGTTAATAAAGCCAGTGACATATTCTGAAGTCCTAGGATTAGACACTTTTCCCCATTCTGGCTGGGGATCACCAAGTTTAAGGAGATCAATCCTCAGAAAATGATGGTATTCGTGTCTAATAACACCAACAACATACTCTAATGTCCCAGGATTGGGAAAATATCCCCATTCTAGATAGGTTAAACCAAGTGAGAATGGAAGATTCCTCATAAATGGAACATATTCTTGTCATTGAATCTTCATGACATATTATAGTAGGTCACAGATGCTAGGAATATATTCCTAATTCCCCAACGAATGGCTACAACAATATCCTTCCGAGGTTATACAAGTGGAGGCTCATATACCTTCTCCCATTCTGACGGTCCATTAGTATATCCTGATGGGAAATGAATATTGGTACTGGGCTCATATTCATATTCCAACTAGGGCTCACCATGTGATAGAAGCACAATCCCTATAGAAGGATCATATCCATACCATAAAATATAAGAGGTATATTCCAAAGGCTTAGGATCAGGATTATACTCTCGTTCTACCCGAGGATCACTAAGTGAGAATAGAACATGCCTTGGGATAGGCTTATATCCATAAAATAATAAATAATATCATTTTCATATTCCATCATCTTTTTAGTAATAGTCTTATAGAATTTAATCACCAATCGACTATAAACCGATTCTGAAAACTATTGTATAGTAGGCTCATATCCCTTCACAATTACATAATCCAGGCCAACATATTCTAACCATGATGTTGAATGAGGATCATATCCCTAATATGCTTAATTCTAGTGTCCTTGAGGTTATTCACGACATGTTCTCAACACCTTAACAATCCATCAACTCTTCATCCAAAGTAGAAGACGATCATTACCATGAAATTCCTTCTCATGGTAGTGTGGAGATAGATCACATGGACTATGGTCCAGTCATTAGTAGTGGTCAACCTCCCCACAGTGATTTCTCCCAAAGTAAAGAAATTTTTAAAGACAACTTCATATATAAAGGTTTCCAAAACTCAAATGCCTTCATATAGATAGGTGATCAAAAAATAGAGGTCAATTGTATATAGATCCCCATCAACTTCCAGCAGCAATCTAATATAGATTATAGGCGACCCCAAGAACCATATTCTATTGTTTGATTCAATTGTGGTGTGCAATTATGAAGAAGGGGAGATCAATATTAAAATATGGATAGAGTCAGCTAGGAACAACCACCCCACCATGTTCTTTCCACTCACCACTTCTAACTTTGAGTTTCCAATTGAGATAGAAAAAGATTTCATGCCTTAGACACACCAAAATATGTGGGATACTAAATCAGTAAATGAAGGATAATCAACTCCCTTATCTAGGGTACAATTACCACTTTCATCTCACCAATACACTGTTTTGTTAGCTGGATATGGTTGTATTCTTTGTAGCATGGAACCCAAGAATGGAGGACCCTGAAAAGAACCTACATGGTGTTTTTCTTCACACTATGACAACTCTCCACTGAATAATTTCCATATCATCTCCAGACATTCATATCCAAGGATGGGAGAAATATGGAATAGTGCACATCAATATGTGACAAAAATAGAAATAACCTATAGATACGACATCCTTTAATGTCATAACCTCTTGAGAAATCAATGGACTTGGTAACGTGTGAACCAGTAGTCCACACAATAGAATTTCACTACTTCAACAAAGCCCAAACCTGACGAACAAAGGAAAAGGATAGCCTACAAGTTATTGAACTCAGACCCTCTAAGAAAAAATTTTTTATTTTAGAAACAGATTCCAAGTATAGAATAAACCAAATGAAATCCTTTAGAAACAAATTCTCGTAATGGAATTCCATTGCACCAAGATCCTATGTGAGCATATATTCTCCATAGAATCCATCCACGAGTAGACTCGTCTCATCGGGTATAGGAATATCTAAAACTGCATCCACCTCTAACACCTTCAACTCCATAGAGGATTTAGGAAATATTATCAATAGTTTCAAACAAACCCCATCCCATTGGACTACATGAATTTATATCCCAGTAAACATCACCAAGATCATCCTCCCCTTAGATGGTTCAAGGAAAATCAACAATGATTCAAGATCAACCCCATACTACTCAGATAAATAAATTTTTATCATAATATATATAACCAGGTTCATCATCCCTTTAGAGGGTCCTAGGAAAATCAATGGTGATTCCAAATAAACCACATCCCCCTAGGATGGGGGGATTTAAATTCTAATGTCCATCACAAGAGTTAGAAAATCCCCAACTGGGATCACTGGATCATCACCAACATGATTATTCAATTTCAGTAGCCACCTGTATATTCCCCTTCCCATAGGGATGGGGGAATTTTCATTATCATCATAACCACATAAAGAATCAGTATTCTCCATTTTGGGATGTAAACATCTATGATTGACATCTAATCCATTCCTCCAGCCACAAGGAAAACCACTCTATTTTGGGCCCGTTCGATAATTACCATCGAAAACTACCTCAATTTCATTACTCATATGATGATAATGTAGAAGCATATGTTTAAAGAAAATCAAAACCCACTTGGATCACAATCCAAAACAATCCAATATTTTCAGGGATTCTTGTAATGACCCTTATAATGGTAGTGAATAATCAACCTATTACATCTAATGTAATGGGACAACCAATGCAGCATAATATGCCTCTTCGAATTTATTTTTTTAACATAATAGATATGGTGGAACAAGAAGAAAAAGTAGAGGTCCATAACATAGAAAATATACCCAAATAGGAAGGTGATTTTGATGAACCAAGTACGGCTGTACGCACCCAAAACTAAAGAATGATCCTAAATTTGTCACCTTCAAATATCGATTTTCCACCACTCTAAGTGAACAATACCAATAATAATGGGAAAAGTGAGGCTACATCCCATTAACCACCCATAAGAGTTTAGATTCCTTCCATGGAGGAAAAATTATCACAATATGAGAGTTAGATTCAAAGTCTCAGACAACTCAAAAAGGAGCTACTCAGGATCAATATTCCCATAGGGTATCTATAGAAAACCACACTTTTCATATATAGATATTACCTCACTTTTTTTGGAATACATAAAACATTATAAAAATATATTCCCAAAGACCTTATTATGTTATTTCCTTTGGAAACATGGGAACATAAACACTGGTATATAAGCATGATAAATTATCTTCAACTATGCCTTCCAGGACTAGAAACACTCATAGACATATCATAAATGAAATAAAACTTCATAACATGCAGAAGGAAACCTAAAAAAAATTATCTCATATGTTAATTAAGGGTAAACAAAGGAGACATGTAGACATAAAAATAGGCATAGTGGTATGATAATGTGATCATAACATTAGAAGATTATACACTGCATATCAATGTTCAAAGACACAAATCATGGAATAAATCTTGGAAGCTTATAAGACATGATTCAAAATTGAATAAACTAGATAATCCATGAATATGTATCATTTGAATAAGACATGAGATTTATGGAATACACATAATCATATAGAATCATATTTCAAGGCTACCTACCATACCATAAAAACATATTAGTCTTGGGGTACGACCTGTGTACCTACATCAGGGTTGGGTATACAACCCATGTACCCCCTTACTTTTAGGCATAAGCTATAACCCGAATACACTCTTACTTTTATGATTTGGAGAAAACCCATGTACCTTATTGGTTTATGGATTGGGCTACAACCTGTATACCCTCTTACATTCCGGATTGGGCTACAACACTTATAGCTTCTTATTTTTAGTCTTGGTCTATAGCCCATGTTCAATTTGAGCTCATATAAACCTTATCACTATCTAAATAAATGGAGCGAGTCTTAGGTCCCCCCATCACCTAAAAAATTAATATATACATGTGTGATAAGATAACAAAACATTCATCATATATTGAACCATGAAAATACATGGGTTTTATAAATATCATAACATAATCCATGAAATGAAATTGGTATCATTAACATTTCAACACATCATAACCTATAGAAAATAAATAGGTATCCTAATCATTTACATAAATAATATTACATGAAAATAAATAGGTTTTAAAAAAATATGACTCGTGGAATATTAACAAGTTTCATAAGCATCATTCAATCAATTAAAAAACCATTCAATAAATAATATGAATGAAAACAATGAATCATTAACTAATAAAGGCATAAGTAAAACCAACATATGTAAACTTATATGGAAAATAATTTTGAGTTATCTTTTAAAAATATTTCCTATGGAAAATATCATTGTTTCTTTGAAAAAGTATTTTTAAAATAGAAAACCTTTTGAAAATCATTTTCTTGAAAATAAACATGAAAACTTAAAAATTAATATTTTAAAGCATTATGGAGTACTTTATATTTGAAAAATTATAATGTGATATAGATAAAATTTGGAAATTATTTTTTCCTTGAAAACTTATATAATTAGGTTGAAATGTTTTTGGAAACCAATTTCCTTGAAAATTTATAAAATTAGCTTGAAAGTGTTTTGAAAATAATTTCTTTGAAAATACATTGAAATCATATAAATAATGTTCTAAAATGTTTTGAATAATATTTCCTATGAAAAGGTATAAAGTAAGATTTAAAACGTTTTGAAAACAATTTCATTCAAAATAATTGGAAACATATAAATAATTCTTGAAAATGTTTTGAAAACCTTTTTAGAAAATGTGGTTTTGAAAGAACACCAATTTTTGACTGAAGAGAGTGGTAAAGTAGGAATATCATAAATAAAATTTCTCTATCATATCATTCTACCAATAGTGGGAAAATGGTATCAATATATGACTATATCATAAAAAAATATAGTAGAAGAAAAAATATTAGTGTTCTTGGGAGATGGATAATATGATTTCAAAAATAGAAAGCGTAATCATAAACAATCATTCGAAGCGATGTGATTATTTCAATAAACTCTTAACACTTTGTAACTTTGGAACATAGTAAACATGTAATAAAAGGAAATTAAATTATTATTAAAATATTATTAATGGGAATTCTTGATATAACATGTGAAAATCATTATATACAGATTATATGAAAGTATATGGGTATAACAAGGCATGTGTCTCAAAGATGGAAAATTGAGACAAAAAATACATTAATATTTTGGTAACTTTTGAAAAATAAACTACATGAAAGAAATATATTAAAATGTATAACTAAATAACCATAAATGTAATTATAATATGAATATAATAAATTAATGTGAATTATGTACATGACAAAAAAGAAGTGAGTGGTGAATAAGGCTTGCATCTCATGAGAATAAAAAGTGAGATGAAATTCCCTAACCTTGTGTCTTGAATCCCATCATGATCATTAAAACCAAAATTATAATAAATGTAAGTTTATTATAAATATATCACAGAACTATATTTGTATATATAACATCACATATTGTTTAATTATGAGTTTATATAACCCTCTTGTTTACAATTCTATGTTATGGTTTCACCTTGGGTAGTATCCGCATTGTTCTTCCCATGTGTCTTAACTTGTTATATATTTGTTCCTTATACTTATATAATGAATTATAAAATGTAAAAAATAATATAAATATATTCTATATTTAGTATATTTATATTATAATAATATATATAATATTGAACAATGAAATGTAATACATCGTTCATAGAGATGGAAGGTTTTACGTATGCAAGAACACAATTTCTGTTTTATTATCTCATTAAGGGATAGAAAGTAAATGAAGTATAAGTATATATAAGTATATATATAATTATTATAGTTGAATTATTTTATCATATATATCATATAATTGTACTAGACACATTCTTAATACATTCCATGTATTGTTTAAATGAATCACATCGCTTAGAGGGGCGGTAGTCCACACTTCCTCAAACGAAATTATCATATTTACACAAGATGAAACGTAGAAAGATATATGTAAGAAAATAATTTAATAAGATGAAAGACATAATATTTATAATATATATAATATGTAGACATATTTTCCATCATAATTTCCCCCATTATAGGTATTAAAGAAAAAAAATGAAGAATCAACGTTTCGCGAGGATATAGCTCGTCATACATTTAAACTATATGTTCTTTACCCATTAGATAAAAGTATATAAAATTTTAGGTTTAAACCTTATCACAAAATCCTCCTAGTATAATTATGATAATTTCGTTTTTATAAAATCATGATATTAGAATATTTGATGGGGTGAAGAATATAAATTACCTAAAACAACATGAGGTAGAATGTTACCTCTTATTTGAGTAACGCCTTTTGGTTTGCACCAAAGTGATTCCCTGGATTTTTTGATGCCCAAATGGACGATTATAAGATGCTTTTAGGGACGTTTAGAGGTTATTTATGAAGATATTGTTTTATCCAACATGGTTTTAAATGTTTAAGGAAGTTGAAGGATAATAGGCATTTTTATAGTTGATGAGGAGTGAATGTATTATTAATTTTGGGAAAGAGAATTCTTCTCACATTTTTCCCTAGAAAATTGGCCCACATAATGGATGAAATTATAGAAAAGGGAATATATGATCGAGATATTTCTTGCCAATGGATATTGGTCAAGTGTCTAGTTAATTTGGGCTCAAAAGGATAAGGATTAGTCCCTTATTAAGATTAACATTACCTTAATAATTTAATTAGTTTTTTTAATTACATCAATATTTTTATTAAATAACTATTTTGAAATTATTAGAAACTATAAATTATGATTATTAAATATATGGAATCCATTTTTGAAAATTATAATCATAGAAGTTGTTACGTCCTGGTTCCGGAAGCCGCCCGGAGGCATCCCACACCCCGTTGGTGACATGGACTCAAGCTTATTTCCCCGAACACCCGAGGCTGCCGACTAGTAGGGAGGACCATGGGTGTGATAGTGGGGAAACTATTCCCTCACTGGGAGAGTAAAACATCGGATGTAAAATTGATATAAATAGTATAAGAAGTGATAACACCATGAAAAAGTAATAGCAAGAGACTAGAAGAAATAAATGGGAGCACACACACACACACACACATATATATATATATGCCTAGGAAAGTATCCAAACAAATCACAATGCTGAAATACAGTATTAAACCAAAGTATAAAATAAATTCATGTAAATAGCTGCACAACATCGTAAGCCTCAGTTTGATCTCATTATACCCAGCTCCACATCAATCAAGTACCTGAAGTAGAAGGGTGTTTTCCCTTATCTATATCTACAAAAATATATTATGTTTTCCCCCAAAATCATGACCCAAATAGGGTGTGAGACTAACCCCAGTATGAAACCACCGAAAGATATGTGTCTAATAGTAACTGAATATATATGATAGGAAATATTAAAAACGAATCAGTAAAAAATTAATTACACAATGTAAATAATGCTACAGTTTAATTGAATTCAAATTCACTTCTCAATAGAGCATCTAATCACAAACAAGTAATCATATGTGAGGTACTCACAACCTAAATTTTCTAGTTTAGCCAAACAACATAAGAAACTCTCTAGGAAGTACACACAGTCTAACCCCTCTGGTTCAGCATTAAAAAATACTCTCTGAGAAAGCACTAACCGTCAATTCCCCTTGTTGTCTCATATCAGTTACTAATCTTTACTTTGAGGAAGCACTCAACGTCCAATTACCACTATGTCCCATATTGACGAAACTATAGTCACTCTGAGAGATCACTTATATCCATCCACCCTATTGTCTTGCAATGTAAAAGTAAACAGTCACTCTGGAGAAACCCTCAATGTCCATTCATCCTGTGGTCTACTACACTAGGTTCCCACAACCTTATGTAAGTCAATCGTGCACAATGATACAAGGAAGCCAAAGTAAACCTCAAGAACTACCTGGATAAAAAATCTAAAACATATCAAAACATTTCAGATAATAATCACTCCATCCAAATCAATACAAGGAATGAAAATCAAGCAGCACCCTAACAAGCAAGGCTAGACCAAACTGTTAATAACAAGAAATCAAAGGAAAAACATCCATAGCATGGGATAGTTAACCCTTTTCACAAAACATATTCCTCTATCCAAACAAAAATGTAATAGAAGGAAATCATAGGTCTAAAAACCATAACCACACAATACCCCAAACGAGGGTATTGTGCAGTTATTCACATAAAATTAAAAGTCTATCTATGGGAAGGCACAAAGCACCTACCTTGGTGTCGTATAAATGATATATATGTGAACCCAAGGCCTTGAATATCTTCAAAACTCTGTAGATCTACAAAAAATAAAAAATTCTCAACTGAGGACATCTAGTCTAAGAGGAGAAATCAAGATATGATGTTAAAGAAGAAGGAAGATCTCACCGATCTGATTCCAACACAACCGACGGAGTTAAAATTAGAGGATGGGCGGAAGGTTGGGGGATCAGAGAAGATTGGTGTCCGTACGAATGCTCCTGGATGAGACAGATGAAGAATAAGAAGGTTTTATACATCAAATGGGACCCCAATCCATTTAATGAAATGAAAAGAAACTACACGACACTTGTTTAATAGTACACAATGTGTAATTCACTTTTCCGGCCTCCAATTTTTGCGGTCTCTAGGTCACCACAAATGGCCAAGTAGTCAACTGTTACACGGTCAATACATGGTCACCTGCAACAACAGGGTACATGGTATGTACTTAAAGTATTCATCATGTATTTATGAAATTTCCTGAAACTACAATTTTTCTCAAAAAATACTAAAAAATAATAATGTACCTAAAAAAAGATCTGGGTTCTTACAAATGTACCCCTTTATTAAATTATCCCCCAAATTTTTTTAGTAAGGTGACATAGAAGAAGAACCCTTGAATAGATATGGCAACTGCGATCGTACATCGGCCTCCCTCTCCCACGTCTCATCCTATACTCACCCATGCTGCCATAACACTCGTACTAGAGGAACAAAATGACCACAAATAACCTTCTCACATTGATCCAAAATCTGGATTGGAAGCTTCTCGAAAGATGCTTCTACCTATAACTAAACCTCCTTAGGCTGGAAAACATCACATGGGTCTGAGATGTAACGTTGAAGATGAGAAACGTGAAAAAAATCATGCATCTCTTGGTAACTCTAATGTAACTGCAACTGATAAGAAACTGGCATGACTCTATTCAAAACCTCAAACAGCCCAACATACCTCAACAGAAGCTCACCCAATCTTCTAATACTCCTATGTCTCAAATTCGATGTGATATGCTGGAAAACCTACTCTTTGACCTCGAACTCCATAGGTTGTCTCCATCGATCATCATAAGAGTTCTATCTTGTTTTTTTAGTAGCCACCCTCTTCCAAATCAACTCTATCTACTCTATCATCTCCTAGACAAGATGAGGTCCTCTCATTGCGGCCTCTCTTACCTCTAGAAAACAAAAGGTTGATTGGCATGACCTACCATAAAAAGCCTCATAAGGTTCCTTCTAAATAGTTTCTTGAAAACCATTATTTTAGGTGAACTCCAAAAGATGTATGTGTATCTCCCAATAACCTACAAAATATAGGACACATGCTTGTAGCATGTCCTCCAGCTCCTGAATTGTATGCTCGGACTGGCCATCTGTCTGGGGTTGGTAAGCTGTAATCAGAAGCACCTGTGTATCCAAAGCCCTCTGTAGTCCCTGCAAGACCCGAGATGTAAAATGTTTGTCCCTGTATGAAAAAATGGAGTGTATAACCTCATGTAAACATAAAATATATCAGATGTACAACCTTCCCATATTATCAACATTGATGGTCTCTTTGATCAGCAATAAGTGATCTTCCTTCGTGAGTTTGTCAATGACAACCCAAACTGTATCATTCCCCTGAAGCAACCTCGGAAAACTTGTCATGAAATTCATCGCGACATCATTCCATTTCAACTCGAGAATGATTAACTACTATAAAATCCCTGAGGGTCGCTGATGCTCTGCCTTTACCTTCTGACAAGTGGAACACCTCATTAAATATCCAACAACATATCACTTCATACCTATCCACTAATATTAAAGGTTCATATCACGATACATCTTGGTGACACCAGGATGAACTCCCCAAACTAAGGAATGAATGTCTTGCATCAACTCCTCATGTATGTTCTTTGACACCCATACATGCCCATGAAAATGAAATGTCTCCGCCTCTCTTACCATCCATTTTGGAAGAGGGTCCCCTCCTGAGACACACTTCCATAGGACTAGGCCTTCTAAATCTGAGAGCTACCTCATTTTCACTCAGGCAAGTAAGTTAGATTTAATAGCTACAGAAGAAAGAAAATTCTACCCTAGCCTATCATGCACCTCCAAATGAATCTCATAGAATAGAGCCGTAAGATTCCGCTCACTACTGGCCTCTTGAACTACCTGTATTTGAATCCTTATAATCAACACATCATCTACTGTGTTGCCTTTACTAGGATTGTAGAAAAGATCAAAGTCAATGGTATGAAGGTACTCATCCCACCTCCGATGTCTCAATTTCAGATAATGCCGAGTGAAGATACACTAGACACTCTTGTTGTTGGTGAAAACCAAAAAATTCTCTCCATACAGGTAGTGTCTCCAACAGCGAAAAGTATGCACAACGGTAGCCAACTCGAGATCTTGTGTTTGGTATTTCTTCTCATGTGCCATCAAATATTGAGACCTGTAAGCAACAACACCTTCCCCCTGCATAATCAATGCTCTTAAACTGATACCTGATGCATCATAGAATACTTTATATCTCTTTATTGACTCTGGAAATACTAGTATCGGTGTTGAATTCAACCTCCATTTTAGCTCTTGAAAGGATGACTCGCGTGAATCTAATCAGAATTACTTCACACCATTCTTAGTTAGGCCCATCAGTGGCGCTTCTAAGCATGAAAATTCATGTATAAAACATCTTTAGTTATCAGCCATCCCTAAAAAACTATTTACCTCTAAGACATTCATAGTCTACTCCCAGGAAACTACTACTTTCACTTTCTCTAGGTCCACTGATACTACTGTCTCTGAGATACCATGAACCATGAAGTGAATTTGGCCCATCAAAAAGATTCATTTTTAGATCTTAGCATATAATTGATGCTCTCTCATTTTTCTGAAAATGATCTCAATATGTGTGGCATGGTTGTGTCAAGTGTGAGAGTACACCAAGATATCATCCATGAAAACTACCATGAAAGAATCCATGTATGAATGGAACACTCGGGTCATCAGTTCCATGAAGATTGCAGGAATGTTTGTGAGACCGAATGACAAAACCACATACTCGTATAGACCATAACTACTTCAATAGGCTGTAAGAGGTACATCTGATGGTCTAATGTGCAACTCATGGTAACTAAATCTCAAGGAAATCTTCAAGAACACCTGGTCTCATTGAAGCAGATTAATGAGATCATCAATCCTTGGCAAGGGATATCATTTCTTGACAATAAAATAGTTCAAATTTAGATAATCCACACAATGTATGTGGGTTTCATCTACCTTCTTTGGAAATAGGACAAGAGAACCCCAATGATAAGTACTCGGTTAGATGAAACCCTTTTCCTGCAATTCCTCCAACTTCTTCTTGATCTCCCACAACTCTAGTGTAGCCATCCTATAAGGAGGAATTGACACTGGTGCCACTCTTATCTCAAGATCAATAGAATAGTCTACCTCTCTCTCTAGAGGGAAACCTGAAAAGTCATCCTAAAAGTCATCCCTGAAATGATCCACCACTGGAGGAAAGTCCATATGTGAAGTCCCCTGGTCATCTAGATATAGATTTTGAATCTGGGTTGTAACTCCTCTGAACCCATGATGCTCGGGTCCTGCTCTGCTTTCCAAGACATCCCACATCCCCTAATGAAGAAACAATACGCCCACCTATAATGTGATAACCACCCTACAACCATAGAAATTGACAACTACTTGTAAGAAAACTAACAAGTCCATTTCAAGAATGACATCATATCCTGTCATCTCTAAGACATAGAGGTCACATAAGAAGTGACACCCATAAATCTCAAGAGGTAACTCCTTGCACTGACGTACACTAGTCCCCAACAGAGTGTCTAACCTCCATATGTTACCAGAAGAAAAGATACAAATCCCAGGGATCTCCAAAATAGCAACAAATATAAAGCTATGGGAAGACCGTGTATCAAAAAGTGAAGAAGCTAAATCTAAGGCAACTAGGATTGTACCTTGAACAGTAGAGGGTCTAAGATCCTGCTCATATTGTCTCCGATCCAATTCAAATTTCAAACATGTACCATGAACCTGTGGCCCTGACTAAGATCCCTAAGCTGATCCACCTTATGGCTATCGAAAGCTCAACATCTAACCACCGTGGCCATGACCTCCATCTTAGCCTAAATATCCGGAGAACTCTAGTTCCATAACTGATGAGGAACTGGTGGTGATGATCCCGAATGAGGTGTCATAGAATAACCCCTGTCACCAGCTACTAGTGAGAAAGACTAAAAGAAATGCTAAAGTTTACCCATCTTTCTATAAGATTAGTTCTCTTTTGGGTCTATCAAGAAACGTGGCCTCTTATGGCTGCTCTTCCCACACTGGTAGCACACCACTTGGCTACTAGAAGATGTCTCTAGACTTTTTGGATCTCCACGCATAGACTCCATACGGTTCATTATGCTGTTAGTAGGAGGGATACCAAGTCTGAATGTCGAACCGCCCTAGCTCACCACTCCGGAATCCCTCAGATTGTGCTCCATGATCAGTTCCTGGTTTACTATAGAAGTGATGGAAGTCAACTTGAAGATACCCACCTGAGATTAGATGTCATACCAGAGACCATCCTTAAAATTCCTTGCTAGGAAAAACTCATCACCTCTTGGGATGCCTGTGAAGCATTGTAGCTCTGTGAAGTGAGAAGAATACTCTATAATAGGAATATTACCCTGTTCCAGAGTCATGAAATCTTGGACTCGATCGGCCCTCAATGTCACCATGTAAAAGAAGTCATAAATGGTGAATTTAAAGTCATCACAAGACATAACATACTAGAGTGTTTCCTATGATATAACATCCCACCATCTCTTTCTAGAGTCCCATAGAATATACATAATGTGATTCACCCTCCTCTCTAGAGGCGTCTCCAGATGCTCAAAGATAGAAATCATGGCTTCTAGAGATGACTATACAGCCTGAGGTCATCTTTCCTCTGTGAAGGTGGGAGGATGTTACTACTGGAAAACCTGTGTCAATTTTATCATTGATTGGGAAGGATGATGTACTCCTGGGAAGTTCTGCATGAATCTCATGAAGCCCTCTAAGAACTATTCATCAACACATGTATCCAGGATAACGGTTAGTGCCAAGACAGGCATGACTGGAGGATTTTTTGGCAGTTCTTGATCTTCCATGTCTGATGTCTAATCACTACCTTGAAACTTGCAAACAACCAAAGAAAATCTCAGTGGCATGACTCTGTAAGGTCAATCATACACCCTAGATAAGATGAAAAAAATGAAACTTAAAAGTGAAATAAGGTAAAAGGAAAAAAATATTCATGTTTTTCAAAACATGGATACACAACGTGTATAATTCCCACACGGCGTGTTCCCCTAATGCCTTTACATGTTCGTGTACTTAAATCCTCTTCCCCTACCCAAGTCTCCTTACAAGGATATTCCACACAATTATCCTAGGACAAAAATACACAGTGTATTAGTGTTAGACAAGATATGTAATAAACGAACTTCACCGACCCATGTGGTTAGTTACACTGCCGGTTTCCCAGATCACTCTACACGGCATGATCCACATGGATACGATGTGTACTAGAATGATTTCACCAACCTGTGTTGTTTTCTACATGGCTTGATACATGGTTTACACTACACGGCGTGTTCAAGCTTGGCACAACGTGTATAACTTATGTTTTATCCATCTGTGTCGTTAGTCGCATGGGTGGACACAAGGTCTATACAACATGGCATGTACAACCATTACACGGCGTGTTCCCCCAAAGAATTCCCAACCCCGTGTCTCTGCCCACACATCCAGTGACACAGTTAGAGTCTACACGACATGTACATATAGTACAGGACTTGTACGTAAGAAAATATTCCTTTCCAAACAGAAGAACACATGGTGTGTATTCATCATTACACACTACGTATTCTAGGTTTTTTTAGACAGTGAACATAAAAACCTACTTTGGAACCAAGAAAAACACTGAAACAAACATTAAAGTGTCAAATTCTAATTCATGGGGGCCCACACTCCCCGATATATAAAGATTGGCTTCTTATACATGTCATATATAAGAAAAATAAGGCAATGATCCACCATATTCCTTTTTGTGAGGGCCTATAACACCTCAAGAACCAATGTTATGAATTTAATTAAATGAAACCTTAAAAAATTCAATATCTTATAAAAAGAAGGTATTCTATCAAGGCATATATCCCAAAAACATGCATATCTAGCGTGACATCTATCACAACAACATGCAATCGCTAATACACCCAAAATGGCATGGCAAGAATGCTGACATTTGGTCTCTAGCAAGTACCTATATGATGAATGAGATAGAATACCCTCATATCATCAGTTTAAAATAGAAATAAAACCACAATAATGTCAACAATAATATCACAAAACAAGTGAACCACCCAATGGTGAAATGAAATCAACTATAATAATTGCAATACCCGAAAAATTGCAATAACGAGGTAAATTGGATTTTCCCTGTATGTAGGCTAGCTACTCCATGGAACAACTTATTACCATGTATTTATACCTTACTATACCTGTATATAGGCTCCAAAAAATAATTCAAGATGAAAATAATTCTTCTAATACCACTTTATAACATCATGATTCCGGAAGCCGCCCAGAGGCGCCCCATACCTTGTTGGTCACATGGACTCATGTGAATTTCCCTGAACACTAGAGGCTACCAAATCGCAATGAGGGCCTTGGGAGAGATAGTGGGAAACTATGCCCTCATTGGCAGAGTAACACAATGAAAGTAAAACTGATAGTAATAGCGGAAGCAATGATAATACCATACAAAATTAATTGTAGGAGACTTGAGGGAATGAATGGGAGCACATATATATATATGATGCTCGATACATATGTCTTGGAAAATGCCTAACAAATCAAAACGATAGAATATATTACTAAACAAAAGTACAAAACAAAATCATGTAAACAGCTCCACAACATCACAAGACACCGCTTGGTCCCATGCTCCCCAGCTCCACAACAATCAAGTACCTGTAGTAGAAGGGTGCTTTCCCTTATCTATACCTAGAGCAATATAATATTTTTGGGCCCAAAAGCATGACCCAAACAGGGTGTGAGACTAATCCTATAATGAAATCCCCCAAAGATATGTGTCTAATAGCTAGTGAATATATATGGCAGACAATAAACAAAAATGAAGCAGTAAACAAGTAAGTACTCAAAGTAAACAATCCTACTGTTCAATTGCATTAAAATTCACATCTCAAGTAAGTAGCTAATCACAAACAGGTAACCATATGGGAAGTACTCATAGACTAACCCCTCATGTTCAACCATGAAAAACAAGAAACCCTCTAGGAAGTACACACAGTATAACCCCTCTGGTTCAGCATTAGAAAAGACTCTCTGGGGAATCACTCACCGTCAATTCCCTTTGTAGTCTTGTATTAGTAACTAATTGGCACTCTAAGGAAGCACTAAACATCCAATTCCCAATGAATCCCATATTGATGAAACTACAGAAACTCTGAGGGAGAACATACCTCCACCCCCTATGGTCTCGCAATGTAAAAGTAAACGAACACTCTAGAGAAGCCCTCAATGTCCATTCTCTCTATGGTCTACTACACCAGGTTCCTATAGACCTGTGAAAGTCAACCATGAAGAACGATAAATAGAAGACAAATTAAACATCAATAAATACTTGTATAAACAATCTACAACATTACACTACATGTTAGATAAAAATAACTCAATCCTAATCAATACTAGGCATAGAAAGCAAGCAGTAGACTAATAGGCAAAGCTAGACCAAACGGTCAATAATAAGAAAACATGGGGAAAACATCCATTACAGGACAAAGTAAACCCTATTCACAAACAATTAAACTATATCAAAACAAACAAGGCATAACAGGCAATCACAGGGCTAAAAACCATAACCATGCAATACAACGAATGAGGGTATTAGGCACTTTTGTGCATAAAATTCAAAGAATATTTACGAAAAGGAAAAAACCACCTACCTTAGCATCATATTAATGATATACGAGAACCTCATTCCTCAAGTCACCATAGAACGAAATAGATATAAAAAATGTTAAAAAAATTCAACAGAGGATATCTTGTATAAGTTGATAAATCAAGAGATGAAGATCAAGAAGAAGAAATAATTCACCGATATAATTACAACACAAACGATCGAGTTTGGATCAGAGAACAAATGGCGATTTGGGGGCTCAGAGAATATTTGTAGTCATACGGATGATCCTGGATTAGACTGACAAAGAAGAAGATGGTTCTGTCTATCAGACGTGACCCCGGTCTGTTTAATGAAATAAAAAAAAGTACATGACGTGTGCTTTAAAAGTACACACTATACTTGCCTTTTTTCGGTCTGCACTTTAGGCGGTCTCTAGGTTACCACACATGTCCATGTACTCAGCCATTACACGACCAGTACGCAGTCACCCATGACAAACGTGTAAATGAATGTACATTAAGTACATGTTGTGTACTCCTAAAATTTCCAGAAAATCCTCTTTCCCTAAAAAATAACCAGAAAAGATGGAATTACCAGAAAAGAAGATATGGTTTCTTACAGAAGTGGTAGAAATTAATTCAAAAATGAATTTCACAAATGGGATTAGAATGGATTTTTTTAAAGTAAAAACATTCAAAAGTTTTTTAATGCTTTTATTTTCAATTTCAATATAAAATTGATTCAAACTTCCAAAATTGGATTGTATGATAAAAAATTAATCTAATTAAGATTTAAACCCAACTGAAAATATAATTTAATCATATAAATAAATCATACAAAAACAAAGCTTTGAATATTTTTCATTATTCATCAAAATATGAAACTTTATAGAAAAATAAAATATATTTACCCTAATCTATTTTTATGTTCCTATTTTAATAAAGAAAATTATTTCTATATTTATGATTTATAAAAGTGCTAAAAATTGGATTTAAAATAGTTTCCCCATTAAAGGGTTGTAAAAGAGGATTTATAAAAATATTAGTTTTTTATATGAAATATTGAGTTTGTTCTTATCATATGCATATAAAATCTATTACATAAATATAATAGATATTTTATTGAAAATATAAAATATATATTTCATTAATATATTTCTCTAATTTTAGTTAATTTAATAATAAAAATTGCTATGTGAGTATAAAAATTACTTTCAATAAAAATATTTTCTTTATGTTCAATTGGTTCTTTTATTCATCTCTAATTCATTTTTAACTAATGAATTCAACCATGTATTATTATAACTTATTTATTACTATTAATAAACATCAAAATAATGTAAAATTTATATCTTATTATATAAAAAACATATTTTTAATAATATATTATAGTTTGGTAACACTCAACATTGCATGTTACGCAAGTTTTTGAGGAATTTCAATCTTACATTTAATGTACGCTATCCTTGTTGTTCCATGCAGGGCATGTTAAAAATTATGTTACATGTAGTTCATGATAACTTGGTGTTGTGTATAATAGAATTGTAACAAAGTGATTTTATATAAATAAAACTATTTTCAGTGTTGCATGAAATGAAAAATTTCAACAGATAAAATTATTTCGAAAATAACATTTAAAAAAATATTGGGATGTTAGAGTTTAATATTCAATAAGAGAAGAGTATTCTCCCCCCTAAATATGATCTAACATAATTAGTGGTATATTAATGTTATATTGTCTACAGATCTATGTATCCAGTCTATATAAATGAGAAAGTTGAAAATGACCACGAATTCCCTCCATAGTGGGGACAACCTCACCATTTCTTGGAAAATCATTCATTATTTTGATGAATATATAATAAGAGGGTGATGAAAGTGGGGACACATCATTTACCCCTACCTGTTAACTTTAGATTAGAAACAACTCATATGATAGTACCCCAGAGTTGTATAATGCTATTGATTCCTTAAAAACTCAAATGGAAGGCATGAAAGGGTGTAGTACACCTGTGTAGCTTGAGTGGAATCCATATCCAGAGTGGGTGGATGAAACATTAACACCAAATTTGTTTATAAATACTAAATTATTTACCTTTGATGGTTCATGAAACCCCAACCATAATTTCACACACATCATATCATGATGTGGTATGATGATGGGCTCTTGAGATCATAAGAGAAAACAAAGTTGGGGTGTTTTAATAGACTTTGGTAGGGAAACCCTTTGATTAGTAGAGCCATCTTCTAGTGTGATTCATTATAGTATGGGAATATGTTTATCATCAATTCTATTATCATTTCATCTCCATGTTAAGGAAAATAAAAATCATTGACCTAATGAACTGAAAAAATTTGAAAATGGTATGGTGTCTGACTTCACAGCTTTATAGAATGGTTTTACCTATTCACTCCACATCCTCTCACATAAGAAATTTCTAGATATCTATGATAAAAATTTATAGGATAATTTTTAGACTACTCTGATTCCAATTATGTATCCAAGTAGGTTCTGTGACTTCACAATAATTGAACAATGTTTGTTGGATTCCATTTAGTGAACCTGATCCAAATCTCAACTCATTCCCTCCGTATAGTGGAAAAATATATGTAAAGAAAAAGCTGTATTTTTTACTCTAAAGCAAGTTATAGTACCCTTCCATGATCCTATGTTGTCCCTGAACTGACCATCACCCCTTTTGAGAAGCGAAAACCAAAAAATGAACCTTTTCTAGAAGCATAGATAAATCATGTTCTCTCGACATTCAATGAACAAATGAATAAAGAATACTTATTCCCAAATTAATAAGTACTTGGTTATTTCTAGGTAGTCGTAGAGAATAACCTACTATTGTTACCACAACCTAGGGATCCCAATGAGGTCAACCTCATTGAATATCCCAACAATTTCAATTTCTATAGAAGGCTAAGTCATAATATTTTGGGATTCTTTATCTATATGGACATCCATCATAGAATTTTTGATTCTGGATCGGTGTCATTAGATTAAAACATTGAAAATGTGGGATGCATACCCATTATCTAGTCATAAGAAGAGGGTGATTGGAAGAATGTATTGACTAGGCATGGATAGAAGTTTAACAATTTGATGAATAGAAAAATAGTTGATGATATCATGCCACCATGAGAGAACATTTGCATAGACCCACAAATCACCAGAAACCAATAAGGTGACATTGACCAGGTCTCTAAAAAGTGTGAAAAAACCCATCATATTTAGGATGAAATAAATGAGGAGTCATATTATATTTCAATTCATGATCTAACTCTACATGATTTCTTCTTCGCAACATCCAAAGCATCGTTAGTGGCCTAAAAAACAGAAACGTCATCTAACGAAGCGATTATCTTTGGTTCTTTCAATTTGATACACTTGGAATACCCCTTCTCTGATGATGAATATTCCTACATGTATGATTTCCCCACACCAAAGAATGAAATTAGAGGCCAAATGTGCAGGAACCTTGTATTCAAGGGACATCATAGGTGTGGTCAAACACAATATTTTAGTTATATCCACATAGATAATATATATGTTGCTAATAACCATGTCTAAGTTCCCCAGCAATCCCATAAAAGACATAGAGGTGTCCCAAAACCCTCTAATTGTCATCCTCACCCATTTGTCTTGCAAAACCACATATCAGGGGGTTTGATTATCTAATCTTCCCAAGAAATGGGGGATGAAGTCACAACCCATGCCACTAGAAGAAGATGGTCCCATGACCTCTAAAAAATCACCATGATTGTCTACCTCAAATGACTCAATTATTGAGCCACATGTCAAGGAGGAAACCCACACCAGGAAGCACCGACCTTTAGCATAAAAAATACGACATTCTAAAATATAATTTCTTTTCCCATTCAAATTTTCAATCCTTTATGAACTCCATATTTAAAAATAACCTAGAGACACACTCATAATATCATTCCAAATCCCACAGAAATTCAATACAAAAGTCATTGCACAAAAATTTTATCGAATTGAGACAATGTTAGTAGATTTAAACATTGATATCTCATTCATAGAGAATTATCAAGAATAGTCCATCGAGGGACACATAAAACCCCTATATGTTTCAGGAAGACTAAATAATGTAGACATTCCAATTAATATGATTGAAAATGGATCGGAAATCAACATCATACAAGTTCAAACCCTCTAATATTTGGGATATATCATATGGTATTTTCTCCAAAAAAGATGACCATTCAAGAGTATCATAAGCATGATCAAAGAACTATTAGGAAAATCAAAATCAATGATCAGTTTCGGGATCTCAGAATTGAAGCAGACTTTATTGTCATCTTACAAGACAATTCATGAAATGTCCTCCATTGATGGCCCTAACTCCATAGTAAAATGGTGTTAACATCATTATTCCATTAATTTATGAAATACCATATCTATGGAAAGGTCAACATACTACATGGTGACAATGGCCACATTGAGAATTGTGAGAACACATTTGCTGATGCATGATTCAATAAAAGAGAGGAAAAAAACCAATGGAGGATGATGATATATAGGTTTTATCCCATGATGTCTTATGGAGTGCCCCTAAAAATATATGATGTATACTCGACAATGACTATGAAATACCCATAAATCTATTTGAGTTTTTAAACATAATCCCAGAAGACCAAGGCCATCCTTTCCCTAGAAACAATGTAAAGTAAATTCATATTTGATATTTCTATACAGTGAAACATAGTGTAGGGGATGATAATGTCTCATCTCATAGCCTCCCTCGCCTCGATAGTGATATAAATTCCCTCATATTTCTACCTAAGTCTGAGAATTCCTCCATATACTCAAAGATGGAGGAATAAGAGGATGACCTCATGAACTACCCTCCTATATTTGGGGAAGGTGTCTCCACCACCTTAAATGAGATTAGGTAGTAAAATTTAGGAATATAATAAGAACTATGACCAATACTAATTAGTTCCACCATTCCCCTCAATGTGAAAGATATGTACATTTAATTTCTATAGAATAACCAATATGGGTTCTCTTAGAACTATATTGAAATTCCCAAACATAATTTAGATGTGGCTACACACCATCTTAGTCAAACTGATGAGCATCATGGATTAAATCAGGAATCTAGGCAGATGCACACCTCTCAGGCCACTAATGCATATGTAGAAGTTGAAAAATTTATCAATACCAACATTTTCATAGAAATGAAATACCCAAGATGTCTCACCAACATCAACCCTATCGAGAAAGGAATGGGAAGATTTGGGGCCTTATTTATTTCCATGACAATAATTGGAACTTTGTGAAATTATATTTCTTATTACCGATCAGAGAGCACTTGATCAATTTAACTACTGCCTTACAATACGTTTTCTTCCTAGATGGGTATTCAAGGTACAATAAAATAAATATGGCCCTTAAAGATGAAAAATCCAATACCTTAAGAGCACATTGGGGGAAATTTTTCTAGTAGGTCTTTACCTTTGTTTTAATAATGATGATATTACATATAAGATGAAATGAATCATATAAATATAATCCATTATTAGGAAGAATAGATGAATTATATGTCAATGATCCTGTGGTCAAATCCTGAAAATGATGTGATCACTTTATGGATGATTAAATGATCCTTGAAAAGTTGTAGCAACATATTATAAATATGAATCCACAATAACATTTCTTCGGGGTAACATCTGGGAAGTTACTATGATTTATGTTATGCCACCACACTATCAATGTTAAACCAGAGAAGACTAGTTCTATCATTGAAATGTAACCCCCAAAAAATCTCAAATAGATGATGGTACAATAAGGGAACCTCAACTATATTCATAATTTCGTAGTCAAATTAGCTAGAAAATATCTCCCCTTCACTAGTTTAATGAAGAAGATAACCACTAACCAATGAGACGAAGACTACTAAGAAGCCTTCAAACGTCTCATGTAGTGTCTACTACCCCCACCAGTTCTGATACCTTTGGTTGAAGGGAGGACACTAATATTGTTTGTGGCTTCCATGGGATGCTTACTGGGTTCCCTCCTCACAAATAAAAATTATATAGGGAGTAAAATGAGTCTCTATTACCTAAAAAAATAATGAAATTACTTAGAACCAATACTCAGATGTCAATAAGATCTCCATTTCACTCAACTTTAGTGTAAAAAAACTATCATAATAAATTCATCACCATGAATTCCATATGCTCTCTTGTATTAATCTTCTCAAGTACATCTTTTTAATCCCCATGATAATTAGGAGTCTGAGAAGATGTACATTCTTTCTGATATAATATCACATCTTGTTCGTTTCTCAAAAATGATTTGAAAAGGAAATATGGGGATGAATTCCTTGTAGAACATCCTTCCCAATAGAACACATCGGTGGACACCGATACCCCATATGAGTGGATTTGTTATGTCCATGACACTCCCTAGACATAGGATAGATATTTTTATGGCACCACCAAAAGTTATATTGGAAAAAGGATGCCAAAATCAAATCCATATCAGGTTAGATTAAGGATTTTATTTTTCTCTTCAAGAAAATGAAGTTTCTATACTCTTTCTCACAATCCTAATGCTGATGAATAATGTGGTATAATACCATGCCCTCATATATCATTTTGAACTAGCCATACAGCTGTAGATTAGACACTCAAATTTTAAAGGGGATTCATAACTAGTGCTAATGCAGATCAATGGATAATATTTCATCAAAAAGGAATAACCAACCCCTCTCACTCACCATTTTCTGGGGAACAATTGAAGAATTCCTTTTTGATCCCATGTTGAATCTTGTTCTCTGATCATAGAATTCTCACAATAATGTATTGACTAACACAACCACATTCTGGGCTCACCCAGATCAGGAGGATGGAATCATTCGTATCATCCTGTAAAGGCTGATCTATTTGACCATCATCAGTGATATAGTAGAAATAAATCTAGTAAAAACTACCCTAGGGCCTGAAGAATGGATATCCTCCCCTATATGGATGCATCCCATAATCTTTTTTCTCTAAAATGGAGTTATCCAGACTAACCAATCTAGAAAAGAACACATTAAACAACATTTAGTGAAATTTACCTTATGAGAAGACCCAAGTGAGATGAAATCCATATAAATTTGAGTATTTGATGGATTAATACTCAGATGTGTTGAAAAAATATAGATTAATTCCATCATGGAAGAAGTTTATGCAGTCTCCTATGATGCTCGTTACTCTAGGAAAATGATCTCCATAAACATCAAGAGGTTAGGTTATTACTAGAAAACTATGATACATGAATGTGTGGAATTCACCAAGAAATTTCATGCATGACATATCCATGAAAACTTAATCCATCAAACTTTAAAATTTATTTTCACCACTATATATTCCTATCCATTTTATATTTTAAGAATGGATGTTTGTGGGTCATATCCCCCATCCAAAACAAATAAATCATCTACATTGTTACTACTACAAAATTAGTTTCCAAATGGGATAATAAATACACCTCATGGAATTTAGGATGATGAATATAATCAACATTGTAAAGTCCCATATTATCACCATGTTTCGAGTCCCTCACAAAATATTGTTGAACAATGGAACAAAATTCTGTTCTACATATTTGAATTAATTGTACTAGAAGTACAATATCTAACACAATAACTCATCTCACTATCATGAAACAGAAAATGGATAGATATAGGCCTTCAATAAGATTGATTAATATAATCTAGAAGACTCCGAAAACATATAAGATTTCATGGCCTACAAGCTCCTCAATACTTTATGGTCTTACAATCCCACTACGTGTACTGCTACATAAGTAACTCCATACTCATTTATTTAAGAGACCGAGGTAGTGTTACCCAGAGATCTCTAGTTACCAATTTTCCGAATATCCATTTGTGGAGAACTCTCAAATGAAGAGAAATCCTAAAAGAAGCTGGATGAATTGGGGTGGATTAATGATAACATGTTTCGTACATTTTACAACCTTGAAGTCCATAAGAATCGATTTGTATGATCCTTTAATAATAAGGGTCACCTCCATTATTTTGTCTAAGAATAACTAGTGTTGGATCTTAGGGACCAAATAATAGTAGACAAGAATACTTTGAAGATAGAACCCAAATATGAAGGTCCTTACATCATATATATGATATATCACCATATATCATACTAATTATCAATAAGGGATAAATAGTTTAGAACAATCCGACCATTGAGATATTTATCAAGAATTTTTTTTAATAGATTTCATCATGCTCTCATCGTGTTGGAAGTAAGACATTAAACTATACAACATATCTTGTCTTAGAAGGAATGCTTAAAACAAAACAACATCTCTTTTCAAAACCACATTACACAAAACTCTATGGAACACATCGTCAATGCATAACATTAAAATGCATGGGAAACATATTCCTACCAACAAATAACCATACATGATCTGGATTGGTGTGACGTAGGGATGAACTTACTCCATTAAAATGTGAGAATCAACTCCACATAGGTTATCACATTATCTATGAATTGTGTATGGCTTTATTACTACCATCCCATGATATGTAGCGATGCTCGATCCTCTAATCATGGTCCCAACCACAATATTTTCCTTCATTCACATAGAGTGATATTTATCCTTACCACATGATATAAAACTAAACGGATGATTTCCATACCACATGTTGTTAAAATTAAAAATTGATTCCCATAATACTTGTTGAAAAAAATCATGCATCCATAGTGTTACTTCCCTTTCACTGCAGGTGACCCACGTCCTCACCACAATATGTTAAAACCGCACAGTTGATGTTATTTCCTGAAGACATTAAAAAATATTTATTTTTATAGCTATGTATAGATTGATTATCATTTTCAATAAGATATCTATAGATTCCTCGATCTTGTATCTTTATTCATCAACCACATGATACAAAATTCCCTAGTAATATCCTTAATTTCCTCTAAATGCAATTTGAAACCATTTATATTCCTTGTTTCTCACACTATGCATATCTCGCATGATATTTGGAATTTCTATATTGTCTTCCCCACACAAACAAGGCATTACACACTCAGAGAGTGTCTATAAGAAAATTCCTACAACAATAATGGTGGAGGCATATATCCCTTCCCCAATGCATAAATCCCTTTGACATATTCTGGTGGAATTAGGAGGAAAGAAGTTAGATCATTTATCCACTACAACTGAATATATTTTCTAATATGTAGAGGAGACACAAAATTTGAAGTCTTATATCCCTTCAAAAACACTTCGAAATTTCCATCACATATTAGTAACAACTAATGAACTCTATCAATATATTTCAAAATTAGTACAAATACAACGAGATACACATATTCCTTTCCCTAAAGCTATGGAATCTCAACACTCGATCAATATGAATAGGTGGTTTCTTTGGAGTAATAACACATCATTTCTCTCATCTAGGAGGATTATTGTGTTATTTTGGTAATGGATGAGGCATCAGAATAGGATCATATTCTCATTCTAATTGGGGATCACTAGGTGAGAGGATAGCATTTCTTGGGATAGGGGAACATAAGTGCCAAAAAATTCTAGCTCCGTATTCCAATGTCCTAATATTAGTCACATTTACCCATTATGGAGAAGTTTCACAATGTTAATGTGGAACATTCCTCACGATAGGCTCATATTCCTATCGAAGAACACTAAAAAATACTCTAATTTTCTAGTATTGAGATCATATCCCCATTCTGAATAGGGATAACCATGTGAGAGTGGAAAATTCATCATGAGAGGCACATTTTACTACCATTTAATATGTATAGAATATTCTAGTAGTTTATGGATTTCAGGTGTATATTCCTACTTCACCAATAAAATATTGTCGCAGTATCCTTC
Organism: Viscum album; assembly: GCA_963277665.1. Taxonomy (NCBI): domain Eukaryota; kingdom Viridiplantae; phylum Streptophyta; class Magnoliopsida; order Santalales; family Viscaceae; genus Viscum; species Viscum album. The sequence goes on along the minus strand of OY728119.1, from coordinate 683,947,199 downwards.
TGAGGTAATATAAGTGGAGGCTCAGACCTCTTATCTTAGTCCATAGGTCCATCGAAATATTTTGATCAGGAATGGATGTTGGCACCAACCTCACATTCCTATTCTAACTAGGGCTCACCAATTGATAGAAGCACATAACCTAGGGAAGTATCATATCATTAAAAAAATATAACTGCCCTCATCCAAAGGCTCATGATTAGGCTCATACACCCGTTTTGAATGAGTATCACCGAGGGAGAATAAAACATGCCTTGAGATAGGTTAATATCCATGTATATAACGTATAATCTCATTGGAATATTCCATATTATTTTTAGTTGTAGTATTATATTATTTTAGCACCAAATTACTATAAACAAGTTCTGAAAATTTTCGAATAGAAGGCTCATATCCATCTATAGTTCAAGAAGGTAGGTCAACATATTCTGACGATGATGTAGAATGAGACTCATATCTCAAATTTTCTTATGGCTGGTGTCCTTGAGGTTTTTTGAGACAAATTCTCAACACCTCAAGGGTCTGCACACTCTTCAACCAAAGTAGAAGATGAAAATTCCCATTATATTCCATTATATGGAAGTATGGTGATGGATCACAAGGACTCTACTCTAGACATCCGCAGTGGTAAACCATTCCTTGGTGATATCTCCCACAGATAAGTAAATTCTCCCATTTTATAGACACATTCATATAAATAGGTTTCCAAAACTCAAATACCTTCTTATAGATATGTTCTTGAATCATTGTGGTGAACCGTATACAGTTCCCAATACACTTTTAGCAGCACTCCACCCTAGTCTGTATGCGACCCCAAAAATCAAATTCTTTGGTATGATTGAATGGAGGCATGTAAGTCTGATGAAGATGATTTCAACATTGACATATGGATAGAGTTAGCTATAAATAAGATCCCAACCATTTTTTGGCCCCTCTCCACTTCAAACTATGAGGTCCTAATTGAGATAGAAAAGTATTTCTTCCCTTATCTACAAAAAAACATATATATGGGCTACTCCTAAAAAACTATAGGCTAATCATCTACCTTATCCAAGGTACAATTATCACCTTCATCTCATCAATACACTCTATTTTGAGATGGATATGGGTGTATTTTCTATAGCCCAAAATCTGATAATGGAGGAGGAAAAAAACATACATAGTGTTTGTCTTCGCACTGTGAGAATTATCCACCAACTGATTTATAGACCATTTAAAGACCCTCATATCCAAATATGGGAGAAATATGGAACATTTCACTTTACTATGTCCCAAAAAATTGTATCCTTCAGATACTATGTCCATTAATGTCATAGATTTGAGGGAAATTAGAGGACTAAGTAACATGTAAAAATGTTGGTTACTACAATTGAATTCCACTACTTCAACGTTGCCCAAACATCACAAACATAGGAAGAGGATATCCAAAAAAGTCTTTGAAATGGGCCCCTAAAAGCAACAAAAATTAATTTTAGACAAGGAATCCAAAGTTTCAATAAACCCAATAATATCATGAAGAAATTGAATATGGTAATGGCCTTCCATTACACCCATATCTTATGCAAGAATAGATACACCACATTAAACAAATCATAGTGGAAGCTACTATAGAATTTCTTAACGAGGAGACCTAGTTCACTGGACAGGGGGAGTATCTACCATCACATCTACCTTTTGTATCATCAAATCATGATAGGATTTAGGACATTTTATCAATAGATCTAAAAAAATCCTCGTCCCACTTGCATGGGGGAATTTCTATCTCAGTCACTATTACTAGGTTCATCATCCCCTAAAATGTTCTAGGGGAAATCCAAAATGATTCCAAATCAACACCATCCCACTGGGATAGGGAAATTTATATTTTAATAACCATAACCAGGTTGATCATCCTCTAGGGGAGACTTGGGTAAATCAATAGCAATTCTAAATAAACCCCAACACTCTATTACGGGGATTTATATCCTAATGTTTGTCCCAAGATGTTGAAAATACCCAACTAGAATCATTGTATCCTCAAAAACATGATCAATATATTCAAATTATATCCACAAATAACCCCCATCACATATGGTTAAGGGAATTTTTAGAATCATCATCACCACATAGAGAATCAGTATTCTCCAAGTTGGGTGGTAAAAACTGATGGTCGACATCCCATTAATTTTTCAAGGAAAACCTCTTCTCTTCATATGCCTTTCTACAATCACCATCGGAAACTCCCAATATTTCATTAATCACGTGACAAGATAGGAGGAGCATATGATAAAAAAAATCAGACCCCATCATGATCGCAAGCCAAAACCACCCAATATGGACAAGGATTCGAGTAACAACCCTTATTAATGTAGGGAATATTCATCCTGTTGGTTCAAAAGTTATGGGACAACCACCGCTGACCGATATGCCTTAGTGAATTTCATCATTTTCAACATAATAGATATTGTGGATCAAGATGAAAAATTAGAGGTTCATAATAAGGAAATATACCTAGAGAGGAGGGTGATTTGGATACACCAACTATGGATGCACGCACCAAGAACCAAAGAAAGATCAAAATTTTGGAACCTCCGAATATTGTGTTGACACCTCTCTGGTGGAACACTACCAAATATAATGGGAAAGGTGTGGCTACATCCCAATCACCACCCAATCGTGTTTATATTCCTTCCATGTAGGAATAATTGTCACAATATGAGAGTGATATACAAACTCTCAGACCACTCAACAAAGAGCTACTCAGGGTCAATATTTCAACATGGTATCTATAGAGTCCCACACTTTTTATACATTTAAATTACATCACTTTTGTTTAATTGATAAAACATTGTATAAATAGATTCCCAAAGACCATATTATTATTCAACATTTTGGAATCATGGAAAAAACAACATGGGTACATAATATAGCTACATTATCTTCCACTATGTCCTCTAATACTTGCACCCTTCCGAGTCATATCATACATAAAATAGATCTTCATAACCTGGGGGAAGGAAACTAAAAAAATTGTGAGTATAGATTCTCAGTGAGGGTAAACAAGGGAGACATGAAAGCATAAACAAGAGAATAGGGGTATGAGGATGTGATCATAAAATTATAAGATCACACCCTTCATATCAAATATTATAAAAATGAATCATGGAATAAAGAAGGTTAGTTAATAAGACATGAATCCTATTGCAATAAAGAAAATTATCCAAGAAATAAAACCATATGAATAAGACATGGGATTTCTTAGCATACACATAAACATAAATTATCATATTTCAAGGATATGTACCATGAACTTACGAATAAGTTAGGCTTGGGGAACGACCCATGTACCTGGTCCAGGCTAGGGGTACCAATCCATATTGCCCCTTAAATTTTGTCTTAGGCTTCAACCCACATTCACACTTACATTTATTCATTGACTATAACCCATGTACCTTCATTTTTTTGGGTATTGGGATACAACCTATGTCCCCTCTTAATTTCAGGCTTGGGATATAACCCATGAAACATTTTATTTTTGGGATTGGGCTATAACCCATGACCCTTTGACCTCATATACAATATATCATTACCCAATGAATTGGAGGGAGATTTGAGATACACCTGTCACCTAATAAAATCATATACAAATTTTCCACAAGATAAAAAAACATTCATCATATCATAACCCATGAAAAGTTATGGGTTTATATATATGACATCATAACCGATGAAATGAAATGGGTATCATTAACATTTCAACAAATCATAACCTCTGTAAAATAAATAGGTGTCCTAATCATTTTATTAATGCATAACTCATGAAATGAAGAAGGGTTAAAAATAATATGACATGTGGAAGAGTAACAGGTGCCATAGGCATCATACCATCAATGCTTAAAAAATTCAAGAAATAATATGAATGGAAACACTGAATCATTTAAAAATAAAGGAATGAGTAACATAAACCAATTTCTTCTTATATGTTAAATTATTTTAATAAATCATTGAAAAAAAATTCCTATGGAAAATATCATTTTTTCTTTGAAAAATCCTTTTTAAAATATAAAATTTTTGAAAATAATTTTCTTTAAAATATACTTAAAAAATTATAAAGAAATCTTGGAAAAAAATTTGGAATTATTTTTCATTGAAAACATAAAAAGAAAGATTGAATAAATTTTGAAATTATTTTTCCTTCAAATCATATAAAACACTATTGTAAATGTTTTCAAAAATAGTTTCCTTGAAAACTTATAAAAGAATCTTGAAAATGTTTTCAAATCCATTTCTTTGAAAATACTTTAAATACTTATAAATAATGATTGAAAAGATTTTGAAAACCATTTTACTTGAAAATTTATAAAATAATATTTAGAATGTTTTGAAAATCATTTCATTCAAATTACTTGGAAACTTATAAATAATTCTTTAAAAGGTTTTGAAAACCTTTTAATAAACTTGGTTTTGAAAGAATACATATTTCTGACAAAAGATAGAGGTAAAGTAGGAATTTATTAAAAAATATTTTATATAATATTATGAAAAAAGAGTGTAAAAATGGTACCAATATATGGAGATATCATGAATTACTAGAGGAGAAGATAATTGATGAATTTTATTGAGAGATGGAAAATGAGATTTCAAAAATAGAAATCATAATCATAAACAATCCCATGAAGCGATGAGATTATTTCCATAAACTCTTATAACTTGGTAACATTAGAACCTACTCCCCAGGTAAAAAAATGAATTTAAATTAATATTAAAATATAATTTAAGTAATTATATTCAAGAAATTACATGTGATAGGTAATATATACACCTTATATAAAAATATAGAGGCATATCATGACATGTGTCTCAAATATAGAAAATTGAAAAAAAATTGCATTACTATTTTGGTAACTTTTGAAACATAAACGACATGAAATAAAGATCATAAAAAGGATATTTAAATTCCCATAAAATTAATTATAATAGACATAGAATAAATTCATCGGAAGTTTGTACACTGCAAAAAATATGTGGGTTGTAAATAAGGCATGTATCCAACAAAAATAAAAAGTGAGATGAAATTCCCTTACCTTGTGTCTTGACTCTCATCGTACTCATCAAAACCTCATATATAATAAATAAAAGTTTATTATAAATATATCATAGAGTCATATTATTATATCTAACATCATATATGGTTTTATTACAAATTTATATTACTTGCTTGTTAACAATTCTATTTTAAGGATTGTCTTTAGGTAATATTCACATTGTTCTTTTCATGCATCTTAATTTGTTATATCTTTTGTATTTATACATATATAATGATTTATATAATGTAAAACATGATATAAATATAATTTATATTCAGTATATTTATATTATAATAATATTTTTGATATTGAATAATTAAATGGAATACATAGTTAATAGAGACAGCAGGGCACACGTACATGTGAATGCGGTTTTTGTTTTATTGTATTATGGAAATAAATAAAGTAAATGAAATATAAGTATTTATATAATTATTCAAATATAATTATTATATTATATATATCAAATAATTTCTCAAAACATATCCTTTTTACATTCCATGTAGTGTGTGAATGATTCGCATTGCTTAGAGGTGGTGGTAGTCCATGCTTCCTCAAACAAAATTATCAAAATTATAGAATATGTATTTTATAAAGATATGTGTTGTATAATATTTTAGGAATCTTAAATAGATAATAAATATAATATATACAATATATATACATTGTGTCCATCATAATTTCTACCATGAGAGGTAGTAAAGGAAAAATGAACAATCATTGTTTCATGAGGAGGTAGTTCGCAGTACATGAAAAACGTATGTTCGTTACCCATTAGATGGAAGTGTAAATAAGTGTCGCTATAACCCTTAGCATAAAAACCTCTTAATATTATGATTTTAATGTTTTTTTATAAAACCTTATAATAAGAAGAGTTTAGGGGGTATATAATTTACATAAAATAAAAGAACTTATGGAATATTGATAACTCTTATTTGAGTAACTCCATTTGGTTTACACCAAAGGGATTCCCTATATTGATTTTCTCAGAAGGGGAGGCATATAGGGTATAGGGAGGGATGTGTAGAATCTATTTTGTTTGATATATTTTTATCCAATGTGGCATGAGATGTGTGAGGATGTGGGAGGAGAGGTACTCTTGTATGTTTTGGTAAAGGGAATTATTACCATGATTTTCCCATGTAAATGGCCCCGATAATAAAATAAATTAATGAAAAGGCAGTCTAGGGTCAAAAACATTGCATCCAATAGATGTTGGCAAATGTCTATGTCATTTGGGCCCTTAAGGTTAAGTTTTAGTCCCTCATTAAGCTTAAATTTACCTTAATAATTGTGATTAATTTAAATTACATTTACCAATATTTTAATAAAAAAAATAAGATGAAATTATTAGAAATTATAAATTATGATGATTCAAATTATTTAATCCATTTTTTAAATTATAAAAACATAAGTTATTGAAATTAATTTAAAATTGATCCCATAAACGAGACCATAATGTAATTTTTAAAAGTAAAAACTTCCAAAAATATTCTAAGGTTTTTATATTCAATTTCGATTTGAAAATGATTTCAATGACCAAAATTATATATTTTTTAAAAAAAACTCATATAATTAATCTTTGAAACAATTATAAAATATATTTTAACTATAAAAATAATGTAGATGAAAAGGTTGTTTGGAATTAAAATTCAATATATTACCTATTTAATCAAAACATGAAACGTCACAAAAAAATAACAAGGATTTAAAATAACCTAATTTTTATGTAATTATTTAAATTATGAACTTTATGTTTACATATAATATTAATAAAAGTTCTTAAAATATTATTGAAAATAGGTTCTCTATTAAAAGGTGGTAAAAGTGGATTTATAAAAATATTATATTTTCTAAGTGAAATATTGAGTTTTTTCTTATCATATGCATATCAAATATATTGAATGAATATAAAAAATATTTAATTGAAAATATAAAATATATATTTCATTAATATCATTCAATAATTGCAATTATCTTATTAGGATAAAACAACTCTTTTTGTATAACTATTGTTTTCTATAAAAATATTTTCTTTATGTCCAATTACTTTTTATATTCATTTCTAATTAATTTTTAACTAACGAATTAAACCACGTATTTACATAAGTTATTTATTCCTATTCATATTCATAAACTTCAAAGATAGGTTATATCTTATTCTATTAAATTTAAATATTTTTAATAATATATTGTAGTTTTTAGCACTCAGTGTTACATATTACCCATGTCTTTGAGGAAAGTCAATGTTATGAGTAATATATGATAACCTCAATGTTATGTACAAAGCATGATAAATTTATGTTGTGTGTCGATCATGATAACTTGGTGTTGTGTATACTAGAATCCAAACATAGTTCTTTAATATAAAAAATCAATTTTTAGTGTTTTTTAAAATGAAAGATATCCAAAGATTAAATTAATTAGAAAAAAATATTTCAAAAAATATAAGGATGATACAGTATCATATTTAAGAAGATCAGAATATTCTCTCTCCTAAAGATGTTCCTCTATAAATTGTGGTATCTTTTTGTCAGACTAGCTCTTGATCTAGGTTGTCGAACTACATAAATGAGGAAGTTGGAAATGATCATGAATTCCCTCTATTGTGGTGATATCCTCACCCTTTATTGAGAAATCATTCATTATTTTGATGAATCAAGAATTATTAGGACATGAATGTGGGGTTTCCTTATCATTCCCCACCCTCTCCCTTTAGATAGGAATGATCTCAGAAAATAGTACCCCCATAGCTTCTTAATTTCATCAAGTCATTGGCTACTCGAATGGAAGACATTTAAGGGTGTAGCTCACCTGTGTAGCCTGAGAGGAATCCATATCCCAAGGGGTGGATAATACTTTACACCCACCAAGTTTTATAAATTCTACCTTATCTACCTTTGATGATACCTTAAACCCTGAATAGAACCTCGCACACTTCATATACCATTCTTGTCTAATGAGGGGATCTTGAGATCAACAGGAGGAAACAATGCTGGGGTGTTTTGTATAGACTTTAACCAGGCCAACCATTTTTTGGAAGAGAAGTCTATCAGAATGATTCAATGTAGGATGGGAATACCTTTATCATCAATTCATTTATCAGTTTATTTCCATGCAAAGAAAAATAAAAATTATCAACCTAACAAACTGAAACAACATGTGATCTATAAGGTGTGTAACTTCATAACTAGATGGAATGGTTTAACCTATTCACTCTCTATCCCTCTCTCACAAGAAGAAACTACTAGAGATCTGTACTAAAAATTTTCATGATAACTTGTAGACAACTCTGATTCTAATTAAGTATCCACGTGGGTTTCACGAGTTCAAAAAAACAAAACAATGTCTACAGGTTACCATTTATTAAACCTGACCCAAATCTCAATACATAACCTATGCATAGTGGAAAAGGATAGGAAAAGTTTATGCTTCATTTTTCACTCTAAATATAGTCATAGTACCCTTCTAATAACCTTAGTTTATCCCAAATTCCCCATCACCTCTTGTTGAGTGGAGACAAAAAGATAATCTCCCATGTCTAGAAGCATAGATTAGTCATGATCGCTCGAGATTTAATGGAAATATGAATAAATAATACTCCATAAAGAATGAACAAGTAGCTATCTAATTATTTATAGACATATATAATAACATACTAATGTTACCACAACCTTGGGAGCTCTATGAGGTCAACCTCACTGACCATACCAACTACTTCACTTTTATATTGAAGGATGAGTCTAATATCTAGAGCTTATTTGTATAAAAATATGTCCGTAAAGGCATAGTTGATTATGGATAGGTGTAATTAGAATAATACTTAGAAAAGATGTCCAGCAAAACCATTTCCTAGTTCGAATAAGTGGGTGATTAGAAGAAATTTTGGGCTAGGTTTGGATATAAGTTTAACAATGGGATTATTATAAAATATAGTATATAATATCATGACACCATGACTGTACAACTACACAGACCCACAAGACTCCACCACCTAATAAGGTAACATTGGATATGTCTCTAGAATTTGGGTGCAACCATCATAATTGGGATGAAATAGAAGAGTATGAGTCGTATTATTCTCCAATGGAAGCTCTGACTCTTGTAGATTTCTTCCCCTCCATATACAAAGAATGTGAAATGGAACATGAAAAGGAACACTCTTTATATAAACAGCTTATCTTTGGTTATGTATATTTGATAAACGTGGATGGTCCCATATCTAAGGATGAATATTCCTCCATGTATGGGTTCTCCACACCAAATCATGGAATAAGAGGCTGTATGGGTAGGAAGTGGGGATTCATGGGATATCATGGGTTTGGTTAGACCCACTATTTCAGGCATATCCTCATAGATAATATATATATAGCTAATACCCATGGTTTTGTTCTAAAAAAATCCCATAAAAGATTTAGAGGTGTCCCAGAACCCTCCAACGGGAATCCTAACCATGTTGTCTTGCACGATCGCATATCAGGGGTTTGATTATCTGATTTTCCCAAGAAGTAGGGAATGAATACATAACCCCTTAATTTAGAAGACGATGCTCCCATAACCTCTAAAGAATCACCATTCCCTTCCACCTTAAGTACCTCAATTCTTGAGCCACATGTCAATGAGGAAACATTCCCCGATAATCACTGACCACTAGAACAATAGTACAACATTAAAAAATTGTTAGTGGTTGTCCCAACCATGCTCTCAATCCATGATTAACTATATATTTAAAAATAACTCATAGATTCAAACTTTAAATCATTCCAAATCCTATATAAATACAAGATAGAAGACACTACACAAATTATCTATCGAATTGAAACCATTTCTGTAGAATTCAATATTGATATCTTGTTTATAGAGAATGACCAGGAAGAGGCCATCCAAGGACACAATTTTCCTATATATGTTTCAAGAATACTAAATAATGTAGACATCCAAAGGTATCGTATTTGAAATGGATCTATGATCAATATAATTCTATTTAAAAGCCTCTAATGTTTAGTATACAGAATAGGGGATTGTTCTCCCACAAATATGACCATTCACGTGTATCACAAACATGATTGAAGACCTGTCATGAAAATCATACTCTATGATCAGTTTAGGGATCTCACATATAAAGATGATTTTAATGTTATATAAAAATACACTACATACATTGTTTTTCTTGAAAGGTCGTAGCCCTATAGTCACATGTTGGTAACTTCAATATTCCATCAATTTCAAAAATAAACCATCAATGGAAAGGTCAACATACTAAATGGTGAAAATGTACTCTTTGAGAATTGTGAGGCCACATATGATGAATCATGATTCTACTAAAGGAGAGGAAACAAACCAAAGTTTTATGCAGATATATAGGTTGTGGACCCGAATAACTTGGGTACCGCCCCTTAAAATATCTAGAGTATGATCGACGATGACTATGTGGTCCCCATAAATCTAGTTGAGGTGATGGGCTAGGTCTCAGAGGACAAAGACCCTACGTTCCCAAGTTATAGTGAAAAAGACAGTCAGATTTGACAGATCTCTTCAATGACACAGTTAGTAGGGTATGATAATGTCTCTTCTCATAAATTTCCTCACCTTGATAGTGACAAAGATACCCCCATATTTCTGCCTCAGTCTGAGAATTCATCCACAGACATAGAGACGGATGAAGATGATGATAACCTCAAAAACTCCCATTCTACATTTAGGGAAGGTTTCTCTACCACCATAGATGAGCTCAGGTTGGTAAATTTTGGAATGAAAGAAGACTTGTGACCTACATGGATTTGTTCCACCATGCCCCTCGAAGATAAAGAGATGTATATTTCAAATCATAATAAGAACTGATATGTGGTGTCTTAGAACTATATCGAAATGGTCAAACCGAATTTAGGTATGAATACATGCCATCAAGGCCTACCCAATGAGAATCAAGGATTAAAGTAAGTAAACAAGAGGATTCACCCCTATCATCCCACTATTATATAGGAGGATGTTAACAAATTTATATGTGCCAAATTTTTCATTGAAGTGAAATAACCAAGATGGATCACCAACATCATCCCTATAAAGAAAAGGAGAATAGATATTTGTGTATATATCAACATTATTTCCCTTAGTAGACATTACCGAAAGGATGATTTCCCATTACCGATTTGAGACCTCTTGATGGATGAAATTTCTAGCTTTTAAGAACTTTCCTCTATGGATTGGTATTCAAGGTACAATCAAATAAAGATGGCCCATGAAGATGATGAATCCACTACCTTCATATCACCTGATGGGGATCTTTTTCTATCAGGTCAATCCATTTGGGTTAAATAATTTTGGTACTACATATCAACCTTCCACGAATCAAATAAATAATGAATAATTTGGAATAATATATCAATTCATTTTTGATGAACTGGTGTCCAAATCCTGGAAGTGATGTGATCACATTATAAATCTTTAAATGATCATTGAAAAGCTGCAACAACATTATCTAAAGATGAATCTATAGAAATTCACCTTTGGGGTAACATCTAGCAATTTACTTGGATTTATGGTATGCCACTATATCATTATTCTCAAACCAGAGAAGAAAAGTTCTATCTTAGTAATGTTCAACCCAAGAATCTCAAGAGATCAAAAGACTCTAAGGGATCCTAAACTATATTCATCATTTCATTGAAAAGTTATTTGGAAAAGATCTCCCATTCACCAAGATGACGAACAAGGTAATTACCTACCAATGAGATGGGGAATTCTAAGAAGCCTTAAAAAGTATCAAGTAGTGTGTACTACACCAACCAGTTCTGATGTCTTTGGGAAATAGTAGGCCACTCATCTTGTATGTGGCTACTATAGGATACTCACTAGGTTTCCTTCTCACACATTAAAAAGATACATGGAGCGAAATAAGTCTCTATTACTTCATCCAAACAATTATAGGTATATATACCCAATACTCAGATGTCAAAAATAACAATCGTTCACTCATCTTCATAGTGAAAAAGATAAGTAATTACATTTAGCTCCACGAAGTCCATATGGTGTCTCATATTGATCTTATAAACAACATCCTTGGCCTCCCCATGCAAACAAGGAGTTTGACCAGTTGAGAGTTCATTTTGAAACAATATAAAATCTAGTTTGTGTTGAAAAATGCGGTGAAATGGAAATCCTTGAATGATTTCCTAGGGGAACATATGACCTAAAAGAACACACCAATGGAAACTAATCCCTCATATTTAGGGATATTTTATTCCCATGAAACTCCTAGGACATGTGAGATGTATTTTGATGGTGCATCCATAATTCATATCTGAAAAAGGATGGAAAACTCAATTCATAATTTATTTTGATTAAGGATTGTATTTATCTCTCCATATAGATATGTTTTTCATACTATTTCTCACCATATTAAGGCTTCTGAATAATAAGGTAGAATAACATGTTCTCATCTCTTAGTTGGATCTATCCATACAACTACAGATAGCCTACCTGAATGTCAAAGGGGGTTTATAACTACTGATTGTGAAGATAAATGTAGAATATGGCATTATAAAAGAGTAATTATCCCCTCTCACTCACTATGTAAGGGGACTAATGGAAGAGTTCCCTTTTGATCCCTTGTTACATCATGTTACTCGATCAAAAAATTATTAGGCCAATATTTGTCAAATGAAACCATTGTTCGGTCTGCCCCAAATCAGGAGGAAGAAATATTCTATATCACACATAGAATAATGGTCTCTTTGATTAGTGTCAGCAATATATAAGAAATCAATTATTTCAAAACTGCCCCAGAGTGTGATGAATGGATATCCTCTCATGGATAGATGGATACCATTATCTATTATCTCTAAAATAAATTTATCCTGAAAAAAATGGAAAGGAACAGATTCGACGATAGGTGGTGAACATTACCCTATGTGATGACCTAAATGAGAGTAAATGCTTCTAGATTTTAGGACTTCAAGGAATCATCCTCAGTTGTGTATCAGAAATAATGATTGATGCCATCGTGGAAGAATTCTATGCAGGATCCTATGATGCTCATCCCTCTGGGACCATTCTCTCATTTAAATTAAGAGTCTGTGTTATTTCTAGAATTCCATGACACATTTCTGTGAGGAATTCAACAATACATTTCATGCATTATATAATATTAAAACATCATCTATCAAACCTACAAATATATATTAAATGCTAAATATTCCTTGCCATGTTCCATTTGAGTAATGGATGTTGTGGGTCCATATACCCCAGTAACAACTTAGTAATTCATGCATATTATTACTATTAACAAAAAAAATTTAATTGGTTTAATGAAAAACACATCATGGAATTTGTGATGAATATTATCATCAAAATTGTAATATACCATATAAAAACCATGTTCAGAGTCCCTCAAAAAATATTAATGGACAAAGACACCTAATTATATTCTACACATTTGAAGAAATTGTACCAGGAGAACAATATCAAGCCTAATCATTAATCTCTCTATCATGACTAAAATGGGTAGATATGAGATTTAAAAAAGAATTATAAATATACCATAGAAGATGATGAACATGGAAAAGAAGTCGTAGGCTACCAAACTCTTAAATTTTTAAGGGCCTACCGTACCACCACGCATACTGGTACACAAGTAACTCTATACTCATGGGTGTACGGGACTGAGGTAGTGTTACCTATATAATTTTGGCAGCATTTTCTGCGAATATCCATTATTTAAAAACTCTCGGATGATTAGAAATATTAAAAGAGATTTCATGAAATGGAGCGCCTTTATTAAAACGTTTTTCATACATTGTACAACCATGAAGTCCATTAGAATCAGATTGTTTGATCCTTCCATAATAAGGTTCTCCCCCATTATTTTCTCTAAGGATAAATTTTTTTAGACCATAGGGCCTCAATGATAATGAGAAGTAATCCTTTGAAACTATTCCCCAAATGGGAAGGACCTTACATCATATATGTGGTATATATTAATAAATCTTACTAATTGTCCACAATGTATGGGGTGTAGGTCACACCCCCACAAATGGTATATTTCCCAAGAAATAATTTTTATTACTGTCATGAAGATACCATCATCCTATAAGTAATATGTCAAACTGTAGCATGTCTCATGTCTTTGTAGGAATAATTTAAACTGCACAACATCTCTTTCCATAACCACATGACACAAAACTATATGGAACACATCCTCACTGAATGAAACTAAACTACACGAGAAACATATTCACACCAATAAATCACCACTCATGAGAGAGATCTGTGTGAATTAGGGATGAAATGCCTCCATTCCCATGTGATAATAATCTTTAAATAGATAATCACTTCATTTAAGAACTATGTGTGGCTTGATTGCTACCATCATAGGATACGTTGTGATGCTCAAACCTCTAGTATTTATCCCAAATACAATATTGTTTTTATTTTCACATAGGGTGATCCTTGTTTTTACCACATGGTGTTAAACTACATAAAATATGTTCTTACCACATTATGTTAAATTTCAAAACTAATTCCCTTACCTCATGTTGTAAAACATCATGGATCAACATGGTTACTTCCATTTCAAATCGGGTGACCCATGCCCTCACCAAATGATGTTAAAACTACTTGGTTGATTTACTTTCCCCAAGAAATTAATATACATGTACTTTATATAACTATATATATCTTGATTATAATTTTCAATTAGATATGTCTGGATGCCTCAATCGTTTATCTTTTCTCACCAACCACATGATACAAAATCCCGCTTTAATATCCATAATTTTCTATAAATATAGATGGTAACCCTTTCCAATCATTGTATATCACATTGACCATAGATCACATTGACCATAGCTCATGTAAAAATAATTAATTTCATATCATGATAGGCTCATCATGGTCCAAAATGAAATACCTTAAAAGGAATACCATGAGTCCTCAAAACATGATGTTAAATTTCATGGTTGATGTCCTGTGTATGGAATAACACTGTACAATCGAGTGGAACTCACCTGAGTAGACCACTATTTTTGGTGATTGGTCTCTTAACACACCTACATTCATGAATTTGGTGTGAATTGATTCATAAAATCACATGATACAAAGTGATTCCTTAATCACCAACCCTAGTTCTAGTAACAAAAAATAGACATAAAGGTTCCCCCTCCATTAGTATAGTCCATACATGAATATGAAGCTTATGTTTCAGGAACATGTTGTGGCTTGACTTTTATTACTGAGGAACATGTATGTTAAACCCAAATTCCATCCTTAAGTTCAGTCACAAAACAAATTTTCATATCTGGAAGTTAACATCCTTACCACATGACGTTAAACAATATGGTTTATCAAGAAAAATGCATGGTTTGGTTCATGTCATCATATGTTATGTAGTAACTCACAGATTTTCAATCCTAGGACTATCTACAATAATCAACAGAAACTATTCCCACCTCTGCATATGGGTCAAACATGCATAGATAGTTTATCATTCATTAACTACCTATGGATTGATTCCTATTAATTTTCAGGTTGTTATGCCTAAATCTCTAATCTAGGGAACATTTATAATAAATGATACCCACATCTTGACTTCTTGACGATTTAAATACATGGATAACATTGTGGTCACATGACATTTAATGTGCACAATAAATGCGTCATTACCACATGATGTCAAACTACATGGAAAATGTCTTAACCCCATGGCATTAAAATACACATAATTAGGTACATCACTACTTAATGACATACAACTATGCATACCATCATCCATTATCCTCTTTTATCAAAGGACCACAAGTGGATTACCCTGAACATCCATAGTACGAGGTGCTTTCAACATATTTAATGAACCTCAATCCATAAATCACCCTTATTATCCAGTGCACCTCAAGTTTCTACAAACCATTCAGGGACATTGAAATAGATACATGACTTTAAAGGACCATTTTTTGACTATTCATGTATGGTTATGGCTCCTTAATATGTGATTATGGTTGTCAACGAAATGTATCACTCATAAAATTTAAATATAGGGTACTTGTGAGACCTGAAATTTCTATTGTATAACTCAACACCTCAGTGTATTCTGAGATATTCCTAGTGTGATTGTCCTATATCATCATAACAAATTGTGATCCATGATATCACCGCAACAGAACTCATTACCCCAATACTTCTTAGGCCATTCCCAATATAATTTTCCCATATCAGCCTATTGACCTAATCACTTTGGACCATGATTTAAAATACCACTACCAAACTATCCAAGTGGATTAGACATCCATAGTGTTACATCAATATGTTTTGTACCTTTTATCAAAGATGGAATGTGATATTACATTATCGAAACATTAATGACCCACATATAATGATTCGAAACAATAGGGCATAGGGATTAGGCTTGAAAATTAAATTTTTAGCTACCATATGGTGAAAGAACCCTTTATGTATAGATTTATATCATTTCCAAAATAATGATCTCATCATTTTAGTCTTCCCAAATATCTCATGGCCCTCAGAAAGGAGCGGAGATTATATTTTCATTGGAATTCTATCAATGCATAAGTTCTTTGACCTACCAACTAAAGGAATATCCACGTTGAATGAAAGGAGATTCAATCCTAGTGAGCTCTGGAAACACCTTGGTAGAACTTATAACCCTAGGATTTTATGGGCCATCCCCAATATGGCTACCCCATATTATATTTATCGACTAAATATTTTGGGTTATGACGTATATCACCCACACTCCAACTATCCAGGTAGACCTAGAATCCTTTTTATTCATTATAAAAACAATATTACCTAAATATATATTCAATTACCATTTGAAAATAGTGGAGAAACATTTGTTTGAAAATGCTACCACTACATAAGGTATTTTTTCGACTGACCAGAAGAATCTTCTCCAAGTAGGAATGGATTTATGATTCTCATGGGCCTTGATAACACCATAGTAAAACTCCACACCCATGGGTGTTTTGGATCATTCCTATCATGTATTCACCAAATTTCATGATCATCGATCATGAAAATCCTGTAATAATTTAATCTATATGGAATCCTAAACTAAGATGATAGATTATCCAAGATTAAAGACCCTAAGATGAGGTGATGTAAAGTTCAAGAAAAAAGGCCCTAAACTATAGTGATAAGGTTTGATCTAATAGAACATAAATAGAAATGATATGAGGTACGAGATAAATATCCATAAACTACAACGATAGAATTTCAGATCTAAAATACCCTAAACTTCAATGATAAAAGGGCTGAGCTAAAATACCTTAAAATATAATGATAGAATGTAATATGTAAAAGACCCTAAACTATTGTGATATATGGTCTGAGCAAAAAGTCCCTCAACTACAATGATAGATGGTCTGAGATAAAATACCCTAATATATATATTGATAGAAGGTTATAAATAAAAGAACATACACTATAATATGATAACTATTTGTTCTACAAGAATGGAAAAGTCTATAATTCCCACCTTTGGCCTTGGAAAAAATCATGTTATGCTCTCTAAACCCTTAGGTGGGAATTTACATTCAAAGGAAGTGATCCCTTCTCCTTGACGATTCATTCCTATAGGGTGAGACTTGTTGACACCTTGAAAATGAGTATGAAAAAAAGCATAGAGGAATAAATACCTGAATAATGGAATTATTTAATCAATAATGAAAAGGTTGAAAAGTTTGTGAGAACATGGAGATCATGTGAACCCTCCGATGAAACATGATCTGATACTTTCTAATGGTTATGTGAAAGAGTGAATCACAACACATAACATGTGGCATATCCCATGGAACCCATTCTCCATGTACTAATTCACTTACAAAGGTGACCTGAATAGTTAGTAACATCCCGTCAGCAACCAAATGAGCACCCCCAGTTTATGAGAATTTTCAACCAAAGGGTGTATGACAATCCATCCAAAAATCCATGTAAATATGAGGAATTTAACCAATATGTAGGATCATGTTGAACCCATAAATATAAAATGATTCATCACTAATACGTCGAGTTATTAACTTCCTCACCACTCATACAACCTTTCAAGGTCCAAAATCACTTTAAAATAAAAAAAGGAAATAAAAAATATGAATTGATATATATCCTTATGGTTGAAAAATCATGTGTTGTGCCCCTGGAAACCAATGAGACACCATGGAAGCCCCATAGACATGAATTCAAGTCGAGAAATAGACTGATGGAATGTCACCACCATCATGAAAAAAGTTTTGGACTTGTCTAGGAAGTCTCACGCAACCCCCTTTGGTTCCAAAAAAAAGTATATTGGTTTTCCCATGATAGGTGCATGTGCCTCACCTAGAGAAATTTTATTGGTCACGTGATGCATCACCAATGGGGAGAATGATTTTTAGAAACAAAACTAAAATAAACATTAATGACCCCCACCCCTTTTAAATTAAACAATAAAATAAATAAGGGGAAAAGGGGGAGCCTCTTGATGTCATAAAAATCACGCGAGGCACCAGAATGGTCTCACAGAACCCATTGAGAAACCATTATTGTCTTAAAAATTGTCAAAGATAGGTCACCTAAGATCATGTTAAGGCCTTTTGATAGTCTCCCGGACATAATAAAGGCCTTCGAAAATATTGGCATGGCATTGTAAAAGTCCCATGGAATGGGAAAATGATTAAAAAAGACACCATTAATTAGATATAATATAATAAATTGGAAAATAATGGGATAGTATTTTGGACATTATTTATCATGAAACGCCCCCAGTAAGACATGTGGTAGGGCCTTGTGAAGACGTGCGACGCTAAATCCCTCCACTGACTCAATACTAGATTTTCGCAGTAGTCACCACATAAAAATGACAAATTACTGGTTTGGAGAGGCCTATAAAAACCCAATACCATCATTAAAAACAAATTCTCATATAGATGAAATAATTATTATAACCTTGCACCGGTGCACCCAAAAAATTAGATTGTATTTCTCCAAGTGAACGATCTCATGAACAAGAACATTTTCCTTCAGGTATAATCCGGGGATCAACTGGAGAGATCATGCATCATCCATTAAAAATTTGCATGATCACTCATAGATTATGTAGAGGATATCTATAAGGTTATTCAATGGAAATAACATCTATTTTCTAAAACATAAGAGACTTAAAATAAGCTAACACATAAAAAATAAAAGGTATATGAAATAAAAAAGAATGAAAATGTATAACAGATGTGAGACTTATGAGAAGAACATATACAATAATCTGCATGCACTTCGTATGAACCACCCAGGTCATGTGATAGAACCAAGAAATGTCTCCAAATTCATGAGACTCTCCTTTGGAATAATATTTGTATCATTAAAATTCCCTTAGCCATGTTATATCAAGTCACGTGGAGCCCTTGGTCATACCACCCAAATATCACCAAACCCAACGAGCTCTCTATCCAAGCCTTACAATGTCGTCTAGACTTGTCTCCCATATCATATGGTGGAATAAGTACATGTAACCTAAGTATCTCGCTAGCACCAGTGTATTACAGCTAGATTTGGAAAGTTCCCCTAGACATTTCAGCCATCATTCAGTATGACACCCAGATATGTCACTAATATTTCAGGATGAAATCTATGCAAGTAATCTCGAATATTCTAAAACCTCTTATACATGTGACACCAACTATTACGGTTCCCTCAAAGTGTGTCTGACATCTATAGTGATGAATCCAACGAATGTGAGCTTGATTATGTGACACCCTCTAAACATGTTAGTTGGTATCATGTGATGGATTCCAGGACAATGTAGTTGAGTCTTGCAATTTCAATCTGACAAGTCATCCTATATCATGAGACAACAATTAGATATGACACATAGTTTAGGCGATGTTCCTTTGAAAAGTAAACAAAATCATGTGGTTGTGCTTGGACTTTTCAAGTAGACGTCCTCAGAAATTTTAAACATACAGTCAAATCTTGTGGATCATTCAATCAATGAACAATAGGTAGAGAAACAGGCTTGGTTAGTCAGGAATCCCCTGACTTGAAACCCTTTCCCATCCTCTATCTATAATCCCATATCTTAATGGAAACTCTATTGTGTAATACCCATCTAGTTGAACTCCAATGAATCTAATTCCTTCTACATCTAGGATACACATGATGTCTTCTAATGACCCAAACTCTATACTAAGCATCCAAAGGGTTGTACGAACACATAAGTCCCCCATCCAAAAGAAATGAGACTGATTATTCTCCATACCATGTGTATCACACATATCATAGATCATGTTGTCTTAGAGAGTCACAATGATCGTATCCGTCTTGTGACAAGTCTTTATCAGGATAAGGGAAACTTAAGTGTCTACGCCCTGATAAACAACTTAATAAGATATGTCCCACATATAATGGTAACATTACTGTGTAATACCTGAAAAATTTAACTGCTAGGAATATGATAATTTTCATAACTAGGATACATAGGAATCCTTTTTAAGGCCCAAGAACAAACTAAAAAGGGAATACACTTCAGTGAATGTCCCTATATGTCTCCAAAATTTCAACCATTGGGAACCAATTTTTCCATGGAATGATCATATTTCCTCATCCACCAACAAATTAAGAACCCATTAAAAAATTAGATGCATGATTGCTGCCATAACCAAGATATGTAGAAACCCTTTCTAAGGCTCATTCCTGAACTCACATGGGCACCCATTTTGGTATAAGTCCACTATTTTCTTTGATATTCCAACAATGAGGATCCAATAATTCCTATGGGTTGATCATTATACATAATCCATATGCAGACTAAGATACTAATAGATATACAATTACTACGATTCCTATAATAACTAGGATAATTAAGAGGACTTCCTAAGGCCAAAGATCTATATTAAACATCCCAAAGGTTTCCCCGATACACAAGTCCAACATCATAATGCAGGGGGACTGATTACATGTTATCCCTTACGTATCATGCTGAGTATAGCTCATGTAGGATTATTAATTTTAATGGAAATTTATTTTGACTAATGAATCTCCACCATCTATAGAAATATTAGTATGTAATCACCGATGAGTGGGATGATATAATCATCCCCAATATAAGGTATTATAACTTTAGGACATTCCTAAGGGCATGAATGAACTACGATTAATTTCATTCCTATTATAACTAGGTTATGTAGGACATCTCCTTAAGACTCAAGATCTGATATTCGGTGCCTATGTTCCTACACATATTATCTTTCCATAGCCTGTTAAACTACAAGGGTCTAATGAAAATCATGGATTTTGATTCCAGTAATAAACATGATACCCCAAACACCTCCTGATGGACCAATCTCCACATCAAAATAGTAACTACCTCCCTCTATCTCAATACATTACCTAGTGATTTTTATATGTATTCTCGATATAATAAACTATTCATTACTGGTTAATGGATTTAAAACCTCTAATACATTCATATGGATTTAATAATTATATCTTTTTATTCTTCACAAAAACGGTATTAAACTATGATGATTTTTTTAGGTTAACTGATCTTGTATTGGTATTAGGAAGAAATTATCGATTATATATTAAATATATAAGAGTTTCCCAGAGTAGGAAACAATCCCTCTTCCCCATAAGGTTGGGATGATCCTAACCTCCCATGTTCTCAAACAATGTGTGTTCATTAGCATTATTGGGTCTGGAAGACCAGTTGACCATATACATTAGGAAAGAAGGTCAAAACCCAATTTTTTATGAGGATATTTTTGGAATTTTTTATTAAGAACAACAATAGTAACCTAAGGTAAATGATCATGCAACACACTTAACCCCCCCCCCCCCCCCACCTCACAATCAACCATCACGCAAAACTAAATTCACATATTAGTTTTCCCTTTTTCCATAAAAAGTACCAATTTAATATATCAAATTTGATAAAAAAATATATCATTTTTTAATTAACAATATAAAAATTAACTTATGGTGAAATTTTTGTATTTTTCCAAAAAAAAGTTTGAGTACAAAAAAATACCAAATTTTTAAATTTTTATACTTATTTTTATGTAATCACATAACTAGAAGGCCCCATTATATTTTTTATTTTTTATTAAAATGAAATATTCTCCATTTTACTTATAATAATATAATTAATTCCATTTGAAAAAGTGAAATTCATGATTTTTAAATAAGTTCATTTAAATTATTAATAATGCATATTCGTAGAACATATTCAATGAACATTAGAAATTTATAATAAAATTAATTTCTATCATATATGGTTGCTGAATATTTAAAAATTGAGACCTTATATTGAATCAGTAGGTTCAAGTTTTTTAAATAGTTACCTATTGTTTTTTACATTATAAAGAGTAAACATGGAAAATATTTTACATCTTAGTATGGGTAAAATGGGGAATAAGTTTAAAACCAAGAGGTAAAGTCCCATTATCAACCCAACACTTGAATTTATATCTCTTTATGAAATATAGATTTCTATAGAAATTCCAAATTTGAATATTTGACATTTTTTTCCAATCTCCATAGATAATAAATCTATATATTTTTAAATAATTAAAATTCCAAAAATGTCACTCTCTTGACATTAATATATATAATTTTTTTATAAGGATTAAAAGAGGATATGTTTAGTTATAAATGTTTATTTGGAAGAATATATAATTTTTTTATCATTTAATTTTTTTATATATTTTAGTGATTTAATTATTTCCTTAATTTCTCACACAACATTGAAATAGTATTTATTAAATCAATAGAACAATAAAATAAGTGATTTAAAAAATATTAAAGGTAAAACAATTTGGGGGAATAATTGTGTTCAATGAGTTTTTTAGATTAATATAATATTTTAGTTATGTTTGAACTGATTATCTTCATATACCATAACTATCTTGATGATTTTAATGTCAAAATTAATAAATAGTGTCAAAATAGAATTAATGATATTTTATGAAAACTAATATTTTATTAAATGATTTAAAAATCATAATAATATTAAAACTAAACAATTATGATGATATTTTCTAGAAAATTTCATCGATGTACATTAATGGTCTAGTTTTTCACTTATTAGTAAAATTAAAATCCTTTATGATTAAAATATTTGTTACCACATTTATAGATAAAATATATTACGGAAGGGGTTAAAAAATATAAGTATTAAAATGACCAAAAACCATTATAAATTTCATTGGTTAATGATATTTATATAATATTCATTTTTAATTTTAATTAATGGTTATTTATAAGCATTATACATGAGAAATACATTAATTATAATTAATTATTTTTAGTAATTATAGGTGTTTAAATTTCATCAAACAAAAATGAGAACCCCATATATCTCTTATTTATATCTTTTTAAGAAATTTATCTTGATAAAAAACTACCACCTTTTTTTAAAATCCTTCATATCAATGAATTGTAACAATTTTACATCTTAATGTACCAATAAAAATTTATCTAAGAAGGGATATAAGGAAGACCTACCAAAGAAGAGATATTCCTCTTACCCTACCTCTTTTAGTTTATTTCTTCTCCCACCTCATCTAAATATGTGATATTAATAATAAAAAAATAAATTATTAATTATTAATATACTAAAATTTTATTATTATTACATATCATAAAATTACCTAAACATTTGATTGGTAATTGTTTCATGAAAATGTGGGGTTTATACACAGTAAAACTACATCACTTTAATAATGAAGTGATTATGAATCTAAATGAGACATTTTGGATTTCAACCATTTTATGACCATAGTTCAGTTTTTACCATTGGTCAATATGACCATTGGTATCTATACACTTGATACTAAATTTAAAATCCACATTAAATTTTATAAGTAAACTTTTTTAATAGGAAAAAAAGAGTTGATGGACTCAATCAGTAGAGTCATTATGTTTGAAGAATATATCTCAGAACATGGGAGGGAGGTACCATCACAAGGCTTATCTCTTGACTGAGCTTAATCTGAGATTTAAAAATTTGAGCTTTAATTTAATCGCATATAGGATAAGTTAAAGCTAATGGAGATGACCACTCGGTCAATGTTAGCTGAGACACCCCATGAAACTACCACAAATGCATGCTATTCTACTATGGTGTTTATAGGTTTGATAAGGGGTTATTTTTTGAGGTCCTAGTTAATTAAATGTGTAAATCATTTGTATAAATAATTTTTTCCATCAATCTTGTTTTATTAATAGTTTTTCTAAAAAAATTTAGATGGAATTTGGTAAATCAGTTTTTTCGAAAGAAAATGCACATTTTATAAAAGTTATATTTGTTATAATAAACTAAGGTATTATGAATGATTATTATTTTAATGATATAGTATGTTTAAAATACACTTATTTAAAAATAAAGGATAAAATATTTTTTTTCAGTGTTATAAAGATAACTACGCACTTTCCATCCGACCTTAATTTTAATAAATAACGATTTATATATTTATAAGTTAAAAATTTCATATTTAGAAAATTATTATGACAAAATAAATATCATTTTCAAAATTTTAATTTTAAAATAAATTAGGGTGAATTTATGAGAATTTTCTAAAATATTTTGTTCTTATATTAAAAATAAAGTTAGAGTTTTAAAGTAAGTTTTATGAAATCATAATTATTTCATATTGGTGTATTAATTATTTAACCATACTAAATGAATAAAATTATTTTATTTTATTAATATCATGTATTTTTATATTTTTTAATCAACTTTGAAATATATAATTTAATTTTCTAGTTTTAAAATAGAGACTTTAACTTAAAAAATGTTATTTTTTAGAAACTTTACATTCTTTGCAAAATAATGTAGTATAAATTTATGGTAGAATATTTTGGTTTAAAATTTTACAATATATGACCCAAGTGTCCAATACCGTGGGAACATACCCCCAAAAATTCCATTGTTTTTCAATTACCTCTACCTTGGTGTCCAATGCCTTTAGTTTGAAATTAAGAAATATAGACCCCACTTTTGCTATAAATACCCACCCATTTATCCATTTCCTTTAAATCCAATTTTATCCTACATGATGATCTGCTAGTTTTATATCCCAGTGATTCCTCACAAGGAGATCTTTGAAGGTTATTCTGAAGCCCCCCGGGGTCTCAATCTTTGTGTTTTTGGAGGTACTCATCATGGTAAAGGATATATCAACATCTCTTTTCCTTCAATGTTCCTTTTTTATATATAAAATCTATAAAAATTCCAAAATATGTTATTCTATACAATTTAATTTACCCATATACAGTATTAATATTATTTTATGAATGTAATATCCATGAACCCACTCTTTTTATACTTTTCTAAATCCACGTTTTATACCCATTATGTTGTCGATTTTACTTTTCATAATTTCCCTCTTCTCTAAGAAATTATATTTTATTTTCATTCTATGAATACACAAACCTATTTATTTTCAAATTTTATTTACCAATATGTTTAAATTATTAATTTATTTTGGTTTTGTCATACATAAAACCTACATTCCCTTTTCGTGGGTTAAAAATGACATAATGTTCATGTTATTCAATCACTTTTTAAAATGACATGATTTTGATGTGAAACCCATTTATTTTTATCTCCATGGGTTATTTTAGATATTCTTTACTATAATATATGTGGATCACATCCAAATTATTACATATTTAGGGTTCTCCCTAATAGCGCTCCAATGCATTTGGTAAATAATTTAATCCCTTGAGATGACATGTTTTACGATACATTGGTGAATAACCTAGGTAATTTTTATTACACATTGGTGAGAAATCATGGTGATATGCTTATAAATGTATCATTTAAATGTTTTAGCCACATTTATATGTTAATATTCTTGTTATTCTTATTATTATACAAATAATTTTCATTCTAATAAGATATTCCTCAAGATCTTGTTGGTAAATATCATGTTCACTGTAAACCATTTCCCTTTCTTTCCTTTACTGGGACTTATTCTCACCCTTTCCTGTGATGTATGTACCCAGGTTATGAGATTAAGTAATTTCACATAGGGTGAACCTATGAATAATCCATTCAAGTGTAATAGAAGAAATTTTTTCTATTTTCATGAATTGTATACCTTATATACAAGAAAATACACTTTAATGATACTCTTTTAATGAAATATAATGTAAAGTTATTTAATAAAAAGGATATACTCCATAGATCCACCAATATATCCCTTCTTGATTGTTAAATTGTGACATGAAAGTATCACATGTGCTTTTGTGTGGACTACCACCTCTACATAACGATAGATTTCATTTTTCATCATCATTAATCATTGATGGTTACTCCGATTAGTTTAATGTTTATAAATGATATTAACTGAATTGTTATTATTTTGGAGTTATAATTTTATATATTCCTTTATAGCTTCTAATCAGCTATAAAATGATAACATCACTCGTACGTATGTGTGAACCACCACCTCTGTGAAGCAATGATATTAATTTATCAATTTAATTTTACATAGATAGTAAAAAAGATAGATTTAATGAATATATATTATATATATGATATACTAATGATTTTAGAAATGTGATTAATTATTTTACTTATTTAATTCTATCAATCAAAAAGTGAAATAACATTCATAATTACGTATGATCT
The DNA here is from genome assembly GCA_963277665.1 of Viscum album. Taxonomy (NCBI): domain Eukaryota; kingdom Viridiplantae; phylum Streptophyta; class Magnoliopsida; order Santalales; family Viscaceae; genus Viscum; species Viscum album. The sequence goes on along the minus strand of OY728119.1, from coordinate 683,920,517 downwards.
ACAATCTCAATGAACAATGTAATTTATTTTTATTACTCTAAAATTTAAAGATGAATATATATATATATATATATATTTGAATATTTATAAAATTTATATCATAATTTAAAATATTTAGATGATATTATAATGATAAAATTAAAATGACTCGAACAACTGAACCAAAATTCTCATGAAGAGATGAAATAGTTAGCACCCAAAAATGACAATTTTAATTAGGGGTAATTAATAAATAGGTATTGAAATTTTATAAGTGAATAATATATGATATTATAATTAATTAAATTTTGATTTTATATAATTACAACAAATTTTATGTTTTATACAAGAGCATAATGATCTTTTTATGAAATAAAATCTCCAGGTAAAAGATTCTCATCTCAAATTTACTTTTGTGAGACACATGCAATATCCACCTATTTACTTATGTGATTTATATAAATCCATGAAATTAATTTTATGATTAGATTCATGAATGTTATGTGTATATACACTTCCATTTATGTTTCTATTTTTCATGTTTTTTTGAATCAAATTTTACTAATAAGGTAAGATGTTTATATTTCAAACTCATTTTAATGATGATTACTTATGGTTGAATTTACATTGAAGAAAATTATATGGTGACTTTCTGATAAATGAATTTCATTTTCTTATATTTCTTTACTATTTTTTGAGAATATGTATTTTATATTCATTTTCCTCACTTTTTGTACTCAGGAGATCAAAATAATATTTTCAATAAAAAATATTCATTATTTCTCTTTTCAATCAGAATTAAATTTTCTTCCATGTATTTGTTTTATAAAACTATTTTGAAGAATATTTTTACTATTTTCCTATGATTTTTAAATTAATTTTGACATATATTTTTTATTTTTGTAATTTTATTATAACGAATCTTCTTGTTTTCTTCCAAAAGTGGTACTTTTGACTATTTATCAGAAATGTGGAATGAATATTTTTTTGATGTACATAACATGAATCAAATTTACCACCATCCTTAAAAGTAGACACATTCTGTATTAATTTAATAAAATCAAAGGTTATTTTAAAATAATGTTTTTCTTTAAATGTTTTTAATATTTTAGATTGTGCGGAAGTGATTTCAAAAAAGGTGTATTTTCTTTAAGAAATATTCCAATCGATATTTTAAAGGAATTTTTTTATGATAAATTTCCTTGATGTAACTTGTGATATAATTGGAATATTATCCATGTATACCATGATTACTCTTTCTATGTATTTTTTATTATTATGATAATCAGATATCTGTGGAACCCATTTATTTTCCATGGGTTATGCTATAATGAATTGTTTAAATTTTTATGATTCCCATTTTATCTACATAGGTTATGATACATGATGAATAATTTATGATAATGTGGAAATCATGTGTATAGATTATTACTATTTGGTGGATGTGCCTATAATTATATATCCCAAAAATTAATTTTTTAAATATGGATACCTCGTGAGATAATAATGGTCGAAATTGGGAGTGAACCTAACTCAGTAATGGAATATAACCACTATTATAGTCTTGGGAGTAAATATCAAACAAATATAAGATAAAATAGGGAGTTAAACACAAAAAATATTATAGTATTGATATTAATATTTAAATAAGGAAATTATATTTATGATTATGTGTTTTACATAAACGTATGTCTTATACCAATGTTATGATCTGATGAATCATGTTCATTGAATCCTTTGTGATTCCTATCTTATGTACTACAAAGATTTGTTCCATGAATAAATATTATAATCAATGATATACTAGTTATACTTTTAAAATGTTATCTGAAAGCTATCATGTCTTTATATGAATTTTATTCTTATGTTATACATTGATATATCCATTTATTACCCTTAATGAGTAGCTGTGATCACCCTTTATTATGTTTTATTTAATGTAGATATAAATAAAATTTCTATGTATTATGTGTCTTAGAAGGGTGATTGTTGTGAATAACTATGTGGGAGACAATTTAGATCATTTATAAACTAGTTTTCTATATATCCATGTTTCAAAACACACTAAGATTTTTAGGTTTTTGAATGGATCATAATGTTAATTGTCAAATATTAATCGAAAATGATGAAATGTATGTGTATAAAAGTGCATGTCACTATAGTTGGTATCAGAGCAATATATAGTCAATATTAGGAAACTAGGTCTTGTGAACTTTAGTGAAAACCTAGGGGATACACATAAGTATATGATAAAATCCAAATGTTTTGGAAATTTGGAGATTATGTTGATTTGTTAGAAATATACCCTAGTCTAGTTATTAGATGAGTATGTGTTTTTGGAGAAGATACCTTTTGGTGTAATAATGTTAAAAAGAGTTAGTTAAGTATATTTCTATAATAATTTTTTTTAAATGGTGGTTGTTCCCTTACCGCACACTTAATTTTAAACTCCCATGTTTTATTCATTTTTAATTCATGCTTTTTTATGGAAAATTTTGATGAAATTGAATAGATGGTTACCATGAAATATCTAGGTTAAACCTATGGTTACATCAATTAAAAAGAATGTGACACAATTTATAATTTCCATAAATAATTTTCCATGATCTCTCACAATGATTATTTTTTCTCACACTATGATTTTTGATTTTTTATAATGGTTATAACTATGAGGATTCATGTTAATATTGAATGTAATGGATAAAATAATTATTATAATTTTGATAAATTATTTTAAATAGGATATTTATGGGAAAACATGCAATTACTTTTAATCAGTTATCATGGAATATAATTACAATCATAAAATTTGGTGTGGTTCCTAACCAATCTGAGAGTTTGAATATGGTCTTATATGAGTGTTATTGTGGTAATGACCATAGAGGAAATAATGTTTGATTTTATTCATGTAAGTTTTGTGTGAAAGATCACCCATGATAGTTTATAAAAGGAATGAGAAGATTGTTTTTGTATGTAAATGAAGGCCATTGAGAAATGATTTTATAAGGAATGCAATGTCTTATGTGTGGAGAAAATGGGAAGTATCTAAGTGGATTCTCTAACCCAAGGGTTAAATCATTGACCAAGGAGGTGCCGATTCTATGAAAATCCTATAAGTGAAAGGATTAATGTGTTTATATGTTAGGATTCATGAATTATACTATAAAAGTGTTATATCCATGATATTTTGGGTATAATAATCATTAAAACTCAACAGATTGTTCCACAATAGTTTTTCATTAAGGATTTGAAAATAGATACAAAATGTTATTAATAACCAAGAAAAATGGTGGTTTAGTTTTAAGGTTCCATTTTTGGAGAATACATGATTATGGGAAATATAACCCTCATTATCTCCCAAATGTGGAGTAAATAACATTTAGTTTGGATAAATGGATGATTGGAAATGATAATGTAAATGTGATAGTAATGATTACATTGAAATTTGATAGTGTTTTGATGGATGAGTGATTTAGGTAACTTTTTAAAAAGTTTTTTTAGTTTTTTAGTTATGGAATATATTCAATAGTATATGATTTTATTTGAGTAATAAAGATAGTGTTATTTTTTTGAAGCATATATGTTTTCAATGAGTTATTATGGTGATTAATTTCATTAACATGTTTTAATAGAATCATCATATTGACATGTTTAGTATGATACATTATAAACTACTTGATGTTTTCTAGATATAAATGTTAATGTTTATCATAATGAAATGTTAACAAATATTTTTTTTAAAGGTTTTAAATTTGGTCAGACATATTTTTGTGGTTTCTTATGGTTAACTATTTATGTAATAGATTATGTTTAACATTGGGTGTGATTGTTGACATTTTAGTGATTAATGTATTATATTTATCCATATTTGATAACTTATGGTAATCTTTTTTGGGTTTTTAAATATTTAGAGGTATAAAGAATAACTTATGGATCCTATGATTCAGTAAGATATAATTTCTTTTCGTTAGGCACACAAAATTCATCTTGAATATCCATTTTATGCAATAAGAGATGACTTATAAATCGAATTGATCAAAGTGAAACCATATAAATTAATCTTATTTTAAAATGGAAATAAATATAGTATCTTTCTCTTATAATATACATTTATCGTAAAATAATCCCAATATTTTTGGAAAAGGATATTTAAATAAATAAATTATCCCTTTACCTTCAATTCTAATAAATTGATGGTCTTTTTACCTCTCAATGATTTATGGTTTTGTGGTCATCAACTTTCTCTTAACTATGTTCACTATATTTAACTGTTAGCCCATGGATTTATTTTTTTATCATCCTTATATATATTTTTATTTCATACCAATGTTATCCCTATTTGAAAACCCAAATATGTGTTATTTTGTGTAACCTTTATGTTTAAGACTTCCACTTTTCATAAAAAATGTTATTATCCATTTCCACGATATGGGTTTTCAACAAAGGTATTTTAATGTTCTGATAATTTATTTAACTAGATAATAAATATGAGGGGAAATTTTATTTAAGGGTGCTAGAATGTGACACACTGATATTTTATAACATATTTCTCTTTAAAGAAATTGTAATTTTCTGATACCGTTCTTGACACACAACACTAAACTTAAAATGAACCCTGATATATTATAACACAATGGCTAAATTGCCATGTATATATAGGATTAAAAATAAAATAAAATAATATACATATTTATATTTATATTTACTTTCTTAAATAAAATATATTAATAAATACATAATATAGAAGTACACAATTTTTTGTAATGTTATTCTTTGTTTCAAAAATATGTTTTCTTTAAAAATATTTTTTTAATTATGTTTGTGAATATCATAATTAATATATAAAACCATTATAAATTGAGTTTCTAAAAATTATATCATTTTTAATTCATAATATCAAAATTAACATTGTGTGAAACCTTTGAATTTTTATAAAATGGTTCATTTTTTATGTTAATAATGAAGAATACTAATTTTTCAAGCCGTATCATTTTTCATTAAATAAAGTAATTTAACTATACCATTATATTTTATATATTATTTGAAGGATAAATATAATAAATTTTATTTATAATAATCTAATGAATTATATTTTGATTGACAATGTTTGTGATTTTGATATATATTATGTTTTATCTCAAAATAAAAATTTTCTAAAATCTATTTTTCATCGTGTTTTATGAATTTATATTAATATTTATTTATGTCACTAATAGAGGCTGAATATTGAAAGATGGACATCATATTTGGAATTAGGAGGCTTAGATTTTGTATATACATCCCTTTTATTTTTTTATCATTCTGAACAGTAACTGTGAAAATAATGTCCCCCTCATCATGAGTAAAATTAGAAAAAAGGTTAAAATAATGATATAAGATCGAATAATTGATAAAAAAGTCTTATATTGTAGTTTATGGAATAGATTCTTCCATATAAATCCAAAATTTTAATATATTTCATTTTTTTGTCATTTTCCCTTGATAAAAAAATTTAAATTATTTTAAGTAAATAAAATTCATGAAATGGCACTTTATGGACTTCAATATCAATAAAACATTATTACAAGAATAAAAGGGGATATGTTTTGATCGTATTTTTTATTTTAACCATTTTTTAGTTTTATATCATATCCATTTATTTATAATATTTAGTGATTGAATGATTTCCTTAATTCCTTACGCAATGCCGAACAAGTATTTATTCAATTAATTGGATAATAAAATAAATGATAATTAATATATTAAAATTAATACAATTAGGGTGATTTATTTATTTTTCACAGATTTTATATATAAATATAACATGTTAATAATTCTTTTAAGGTTTATATTCTAATTCCATTAATATCTTGATGTATTCAATGTCAAAGTAAATAAATAGTGTTCAAAATTGAATTGATGATATATTATGAAATATAATATTTTAATAATTTGTTTAAAAACATAAAAATATTGAAAAAAAAATTATGATGATTATTGGTTTAAAATTTAATCAATTTCTCATTAATGATCCAAATTTTAAGTTATAATTAAAATTATAACTTTGGAAGATCAGAAAAGTCACTATCGTAGTTAAGGTGAAGATCAGTTAACAATGGGGTTAAAACAAAAGGTAAGGTTAAAAATGAGAAAATCCTATAAAAGTTTCTTCATATATTTTTATTTTAATCATTTTTTTATTTTAATTCATTGTTATTTTTAAGTATTATACTTTATGATTACATTAATAAGATTTAAATCTTTTTCATAATTCCATATTTGTCTATTCCCTCACAAACGGAAACCAATTCTATCTTTTCTTTACACCTATTATATCAATATAAATCAACAAAAATATTTATATTATATTATAAAATATCCTAACTGTAAATTTGATGTTATGGAATTATTAAAATACCAATCAAAGGGTCCTTAATAAGGTATCTAAAGAAGGCATACTGAAGAAGAGGTAATCATCTTATCCAAACAATTTCATTTTGTTTATCGATATTCCTCCTCTAAATAAATTTTATTAATCATAAAATAATAAAAATATTATCTTAAATATACTAAAATGTTATTATGACATTTAAACCACCAATATGCATCATTTATTCCATCAAATAGGTAGTGAAAGAATATCTTAGGCGTACGTGTGGATTACCATCTTCACATTGCGATACCATTCATTTTTCTTCTCTTTAATTCAAGGATGATTATTATTATGGTAATAATGTTTATACATGATACTTATGATGTTATTATGATTTTTGGATTTTTATATCATATATACCTACGTACCTTCCTATCCATTGGAATATGATAACATCGATTGTGTGTATATTTGTACTACCACCGCCACGAAGCGATTTGATTTTTTTTTAATTTCCATTTTAATTAGGGGGTAATAAGTATATATTAATGAATATATAAGATAAATATGATCTAATAATGATAATGGAAAGGTGAATTATTATTTACCTTTATTTTTCCATCCCTTAAAATGTTAAAACAACGTTCAGGCGTACCTACTGTAAACCATCTCTATGAACAGTGTAATTAATTATTATATGTCTATCATTTATCGATGATTATAAATATATATATGGTTAATATATATGTTATCTTTATTATAATTAAATTTCTATATGTGACATAACCATGATCAAATTATACAGATCACAACTATCAAATTGAATCTGTCCTAAAGAAACACAACAATTAACTCTTGAAAACAATGGTTTTAATAAAGATTTATTTGTAAATTGGTATTAAACTATTATAAGTGGATCATATATGATGTTATAAGTATGTAAATAATTCTGTTATATATTTATTATAAATACAAATTTTTTATTCATGAACATAAGTTCTCATAATGAAATTTTAACTTATGGTAAGATATTTTCATTTCACTTTTACTAATGTTAGACACAAGCCATATTAACCATTTTTTTTATTTTATATGGTGCATATACTTATAATTAATGTATTTTATGATTATTATAATGAAATTATGGTGATATACATGTCTATATAAGTTACTCTCTTTCAATATGGGTTGATTCAAATGCTACTAAAGTGGTTCATGAATTATGTTTCAATTTATTTTAATTGAAATTTTTATGTATGATCTTATATTTATATAAATTATTTTATCCTTTAATTATAATTAACATTAATTTTATTTTAATATGTTTATTTATTTTGAACACGCATTTTACATTAATTTTACTCAATTTAAGTACTCAATATTTTGAAATAATATTTTTAAAGAAAAAACAACTTTATTTCTTTTTCTAGTAATAAATTATTATTCTTCCATGACCATGTATTATAAAAATGTTTTCACTAATATTTTTAATATTCTCATAAGTTTTTTTGAAGTAATTTTTAATCAATTTTGACCTTTTGAAACATAGATTAAATAGAATTTTTTTTTCATTTTTGGAATGATATATATTGCACTTTTTTCCAAAAATGTGAATGGAATATTTGTTTTAAAACGAACGACATGAAAAGAATATTCCATCAGCATGAGCACTTAATTAGTTGAAGATTCCTATAAACGTTACCAATATTCATTTCAAAGAAATTTTTTTCATTTATATTTTGTTTGTGTTTATATTTTAAATAAGATATTTATAAATGAAAATTGTTTTTTCCTCAATAAATATTCCAAGAAATATTTTAGATTCATTTTCCTTTATGATAATATCGGTAGATATTACTTACGCTTTAATGGGTATATAATCCATGGATACCATTATTAATAATTCAAAAAATGGTTTATGATTATGATGACGAATTGTTTATGAAGCCCATTTATTTTTCGTAGGTTATGCTACACATAGTTATGGAAATGTTTATAAACCCCATTTTAATTGCACGAGTTTTGATATATGATGATTTTTTTGTGATATTTTGGTACCCATATGAATTGATTTTGATTATGTGGAGGGTGGGACTAGAATTTAATTCCCTTCAATTAATTGGGTAAATATGGAAATATCATGTTATATTAATGACTAGAATGGTGTGTAATCCCAGTTTAGTTAGGAAAAACTTCCACTATGATATTATTGGGAGTAAACCTTGACTAAATATAATATGGAATGAGGTGTGAACTTAATACACTGTGATAATTATTATAGTAAGAATTGACTAAGAAAATTATTTTCTATGATTATGGGCATGCCGAATTTTTTATATTCCAATTTTATGCTCTAATTCATCTTGTTATTTTATTATTTTATGATTCCTGTCTTATGAAATTCAATGATTTATTCTATTACTCTAGATTATGATATATGATATTCATGGTATGGTTTTGAAATGTTATTATCATGCTCAGATATCCTTATGATTATATTATGCTTAATTGATCATTGATATCTTTATTGATTAACATTTCATAGTATATAAGATAAAAATTTATTAAGTATTATTCTCTCATGTATATAAAGAAATTTTTTTAGTATGATGTATCTAATAAGGGGCATGGTTGTGAAGAAAGAAGATTGAAATTATATAGATATTTTATGAACTGATTGTTTATGTATCCAATTTTTCAAATACACTAATCCTTTACGATTATATATTACATTGAAATGTTATGTATTGAAAATTCATAAAAACAATGTAATATCAATTTAGGATAAGATATGGTCACCATAATACATTTGATATATCTTTTTACATTTTCATAGACTTCAATTTTAGCACATGTGGGGAGTTGGGTATGCACTTCCTCCAAATTGAAACATGGAACACATCATACACTTGGTGGAGGTATAGAGGGAGTGACATGTGATAACATATATCCTAAAATGATCAATGATATTGAGTGAACCAATATAAATAGGTCCCATCTTCAATTTCTCCCTTAATAATGTAACATGATTCGAATGATATTTCTGGAAAAATAATTTTTCACTAACTTCATACTCTATATCTCATAAATGAAATTTTATATAATGATTATATTAATATTTTCCCATTTCTATATGACACTGAATATGTTTAACATTATCCATAATTTCTTATACAAGGTTGGGACCTATTATATTCCTCTATCCAACATTATCCCCACATATTGGAGTCTGGTATGTCTTCCCATAAAAAGCCTCATATGGTTCTATCTGAATCGTAGAATGGAAAATTTTGTTATATGAGGACTCTACCAGGGGATCCATTGATAAAAAAAATTAGATGGAAATCCATTCGAAATTTTCTCTACATACCACATAGTGTTTTAATGGTCATTTTAAATTTACCATCTATCTAAAGATGTTAAGATATACAAAATATTAGCTCTATATCCAATTCTTAAGAAAGTATTCTCTAAAACCTCATGGAAAACCTCAGATATTGATAAAATAAAATGAGTATTTTTACTCCTTGAATTATTACCACTTACCTTATGTATATCTTGGTGATCTAGTCAAGAAACAAATATTATTTGATGGTGATTAAATGTGATGATTTTGTAAGAAGATCGATTACAACTCAAATAATATTTTGACCTTTAGATGTATTGGGGTGTCTTGTGATAAAATTCATCAAGTTATTTTTTATATTTATATAATATCATGGGTAATGTATAAATCATACCTTTAGAATTATATCATTCATTCATAAATTTTTTCCATGTGAAGCATCAAAATTTGAAATAGGAAAACTCATAATTCATGTTATCCCATGAAAAGTTTTTCTCTATATATATGTACATCATCAAGATTACTGGATAAATTGAGAAGGATAATATATCTGAAAAAACCAAAAATTATCTATTTATTTCTGGATTTATGGGACACATAAATGAATTCTAAATGCTATAAATCCATAATTATGAGAGTTGAACTCTGAAATATTCTGTATATTTTATGGATATACAAATCATCTTTTCAAGTACCATTAATCTTTACATGGATATGTGTTTGAGATTTTTTTGGGACAGATAGGGTTTCTAAACTTGCCTTTTGACTTTATGCTTCATCATTTTAAAATCCATGATTATTGGGTTTTGATGAACCCACATCATGGATAATTTTTATTGATATTTCATGCTCTTAGTAATAAATGACTTATTGTTCTTCTTGGGTGCTAATATATTGATAATTATAAATGATGAGTGTTCATCAAAACCCAATAATCATAGATTTTAAACATCATTATAATAGTATTTTTTTCAATAATCATGGATTTTTTTTAGGTAATTTATTTATAAATATTAGTATTTTTTCTATTCCAAACACATCCTTTGATGAATGTTTAACCTATTATATGTGAATATATATTTCAAACTCTGGTATATAGTTTAGATATAACACTTCTCATCATTTAGATAATGGTACACAAATATTTCATGAAAATATCATTATCATCAATTCTAAATCATGCATTAGGAATTTTTTCACATGAGTTTGTAATTGATGTGAGGCATAAAAAATTACCATATAATTTTGAAGGAGGATGCATCCCATGACTTTATTTAATGAATCATTGTACATTAAAAACCCATCACCACTCAAGGGTAATGTATTTATGGGTGTAGTGACCAACCACTTCTTTATTTTTTTTGAATTATTCTTCAAATTTCTCAACCCAAAGAAACACTACTCCCTTTTATGTTAACTTGGTCAGTGTATATGATAACGATGATGAATTTATCATAAACCCTCAATAACATCCTGATAACCTTAGAAAACTATGAATCTTACTTACAAGGGTTGTTCTAAGAAAACGTTAGATAAATTCCATCTTGTAAGAATCAATAAATATAAATTTTTTTTGAATACCGGAACAAAGAATGATACTTTATTTAAATAAAATTTACCCTTTCTAAATTTTGTATATAATTTATCATTTATTATAGTTTTTAACTCAATCCTTAAAAGATGTTCATTTTTTACATTATCTTGGAATATATAAGAATATAATTTATTATGAAGTTTTTTAACATGTGAGTCTTGAAAGAATCTATTCATTATATCCATATAGAATATGGGATGATATTTATTTTCATATTACATCACTTTAAAATCATAGTTTCTATAACATTTATTTAAATCTATCATGTTAATATCATTCTTTTTATCACATAATTAATGTTATCTAAATTAAAGTAAAATATTTTAGAATATTTTAGTTCCTTTTTATTGATCAAATATTTAATTGATAAAGGGTTGATAATAATTTGTTATATTTATTTTATGATTTTCAAGATTATAAATGAAAATATGAATTTTTATTTCATTACATTTAAAAAATATGACTGGTGCACCCCATGGTAAAGCACTAGGTTATACAAAACCCCTATACAAATTATTTTAAAGGTTTTTATTTAATTATTATAATTCAATAAAATCAATTATATAAAAACAATTTAATATAGGAATTGATACATGTATGAGTTCAACTGATAACTCAAACCTGAACAATAGGAGATAATATGGAAGTTCATTTGAAAATACATTAGTATATTCCTATAAAATAGGTGTATCATCAATGATTAATTCCTCCTTGATAATTTTAGTAATAAGTAATGTGTTGATGGTTATTAGGATCCATAATGTAGAAATTTTTAAAAAAGGGAGTTCATTATCATACATAAATGTATATTTGATAATAGGTTGATTCCATGTATGAAATTATTTTTATTCATCTGAATGATTAATATTGTATCTATACCAAGAAATATAATTCATACATAATAATATGGAAAATTTGAAAAGGGGATAAATTACATGATCAATAGGTTGTATGTTTCATAAAATTTATATCATAGGAGATTAATATATCAGATACATGATCATTGTGACACCTTTTGTTTTAACCGATAATTCAATATCTAATGCCTGAGGTGGTAAATCAACATTCTTAGAAAAATTGTATGGTATAAAATAATGAAAATAAATTGAATCAAATAAGTTATTATGAAATACAAATTAAAAAATATGTGTACCATTTATCACTTCATTATTTTTGTACACCTTAGTGGTAGTGATATTATACAGAAATCATTGTTCCCTTTTTTAGGTGGTTAGTAGTTCTTATTTTACTCTTTAGATTTTGGGATGGAGTACTAATTATTATTAATTCTGAAACTCTTTTAAATTGGAATAATTTATTTTTGAGTGGGACATTAGTTGGGGCCTTTTTGTCACACATCATGTTAATTGTAGTTTTAGAATTATATCAGTAGATTTGGGCTTCGAGGAATGACTTAACACAATTGAAAAACATCCTTGATTACATAGAAAAAATAATAGGGGGATTTATTCTACACTTTTTTAGTATATGTAGTTGGAAATTTCATTGAAAAAATGACTTATCATCAATGATTCCGTGATACAGAACTTTCCTTTTTTCTATATTAAAAATAATATGATTTTTCAGTTTCAATATCTATATTTTGAACACATAGAATAATTTATTCATATATTCTATAGTATTTTATGGATAATATATTTTGATGCTTTGGATTTTATCAACTAATTAAATGAACGATTTTAAACTCAGCGTTAGATATAAAAATTAGGCTTTCCTTGTGAGCCACATGATTTTTCATCATAAGCACTAATTGATTCATCCTTCTTTTTTATCAAACCTTAGAAATATCTCTCCATATTCATGTTAAGTGGTTGAGTAAAATACTTGGTGAAAAATAATTAATTGAAATCCTCCTATTTCACAGTGTATATTTCATAATTGTTTATTATACTGTTAATGAGATCCCACCAATGGTCAGTCGTAATTTTCAAATTACAAAAATTTCAAAACAATCATCCCATGTTCTGAGCACTAGAGAGGGTGAAATATATTATATATCAAACTCATAGATTTCTCTAAAATATTTGTAACACCATGATATTTTAGAATATGTTTTTTCCTTAAATAATTTTCTATTCTTTTATATCTTTATTTATATTCACCACCAAGTTTATAAAAATTATGATATACTATTGATTTATGTTTATTTAAATGTGACTATTATAACCATACTATCAAATATTTTTTTTAATATGAATAAAAAATTATAAGAAATATGTATAAATAATTTTTATATTGAAAACAAATTTATTAATTCATAATAATAAAGTACTGAATTTTCAATAATATTATTTTATTGTTAAAAAATATTTTTTCATAAAAAATGGGTATTATTAAATTTTCTACAAGAAAAATATAATTTATTGAAAAATTTATTCAAAAATTTATTTAAGGAAATTAAATTTATTTTTAATATCATAATTTCAGTTATATCTTATGATGAATCTTTAGGATTTTTATAAAAAAAAGTTATCTTTCAATGAATTGTAAAAAGTAGTGATTTTTATTACACTATAACATATTTTAGAGTATAATTCTCATTCAATTATAATGTGGTTTCATTTTTTGTTTAGTGATAAGAAGGAGAGATGTAAGTATGTTCTACTTGGGAGTTATGTGAAACATACCTAGTTTTTTAAATGAGATTAGCCCAAGTCTTGGAGTGTCCTAAACTAAATGACCAACTAGAAGTTCTTTAGTGGATTATTGTAAATCATCTTATAGTTGTTGTATACTCCTTGGATTAACCAAATTTTATAGAACAAGGAAAAAATATTATATCCTTTATTATTACCTTATTTAATTTCTCTAATAAATATAATATTGATAGTGGGTTAATAAATCATAGAACAAACAGATTAAAGGAAATGTTAAATGTGAAACCAATTTTATAAATTTCAAAACAATAATATATGTGTTACCCTACTTAAAATTATAAAATAATTTTTTGTGGGTGGTGATAATTATGGATTAATTTTTTAAATTATGAAAATATTAATTCCATTATAATCCCCTTAGGGTATATCTCATTAAAGACCCTTATGGGTCATACTTGTGGTATCATAACATATGGAATTTTTGTATTGTTTTTTTAATTTTATTAATTGTTTCGTAAATTTATATTTTATTACCCCATTATAATATTTTTTGACATTAAAAATAGAATTATTTTTAAGATCAACAACAACAAGAATAAAATATCAAAGGGAATTTAATACAATGGAGTATATTTTTATAGAAATGGTATAAATCAGATAACAAATTATAGTAAACCTCAAAATATGGTATCAATGAATCTAATTTTAAATTTATTAATTAATTCGATGATAATTTAGTATTGAATGAGGAGCCTCATATCCATGATTACTTTTCTTAAACTAATAATTAAATGATATATAAAACTTCATCTGTGGATTTTTTTAAATTATTATGGGATCAACATACATAGAAACCAAAAAAAGATATTGATCATAATATATAGAAATAAGGAATAAGGTTTCTATATTAGAGGACTTAATATTTATATAAGAGAGCTAAAATAATTGAATAAAATATCAATATATATATATATATATATTTAATGATATAAATAAAAAATAAAAACTGATACGGAGATGAATTTATGTAGATGAATTCTAAAGTACATAATCATATATTTGGATCTATAGAGAATGAAATGACATATAATTAAATCTGAAAATGATGTCTTTAAAAGAGGAAATTACTTCACAAAACAATGACATAGTATAGGAGAATCAAATGCTGAAATAGGAGTTAGTGATTCAAAAGCTAATTTTTTTTTATTGAGCACCAATGTATTTGAATAAGGTGACATTTTGTATAATCATTTCCATAAATTTTGAAATAAAATTTTTCTATAGAAAAATCTCATCAAAGATATTATTTTTTATCTATAATTATGAATTAAAAAAATTATAAAAACTT
Source organism: Viscum album (assembly GCA_963277665.1). Lineage (NCBI taxonomy): Eukaryota > Viridiplantae > Streptophyta > Magnoliopsida > Santalales > Viscaceae > Viscum > Viscum album. The sequence goes on along the minus strand of OY728119.1, from coordinate 683,905,280 downwards.
TATGAATATAATATTTTTCATAGGAATTATGTTTAACAACATTATTCATTGGTAATCCATTTTTAAAATATGTTTTGCATTTTTATTTGAATATCCATAATACATTGATAAAAATATGCTGAGAAACTATTTTAGAACATATGTGAATCATGAAAAAATAATAAATTTTAAAAGGTTATATACAATATATAAGACAAGAAGTTTACATTATGAAACCCCTAAAGTGTTTGATATAAATAAATTCACGGAAATTTAAAAAAATATGGAAAATATTAGTGGTAACAAAAAAATAATTGAATGGTTATCTATAAAATAAAGCAAGGTAGAATGATTTTTTTGAGTATGTACAAATATATGTTCTTTTATTTAGGAATGATTGGTCATATTTCTAGTTTTTGATATAAATCACATGAATAAAATGGTTGTTGTTATTTTGTTAGATATTTAATAAAACTTATTTACCAACTACACCAAAGGGGTTATTTATATTATTAAAATAATTCAATCTATAATAAAAAGTATATTGTTGATATTTCATGAGATATCAGCTTATAATAAATCATTAAAATAGTCGTTCATGTTGTCATAAATATATTATATTGGGAAAATAATTTCATGCTTTGGTTGATGATGATCATTCTATCAAATGAAATACAAATAATAGGTCCAAATATTTTATCTAACCAAATATTTCATGGAATTAAAATGAGGGGATTAGGAAAAGGGAAATGATTCTAATGTATGCATTTGTGAAAATGTTTCCCAAAGAATGAGATTGTTTTAAAGTTTAATAATTGGTGTCAGGATAAAAATGTTAGAAGGATACTTTGGAAAATAAATTTAAAAACATCAACTTTTCAATAGGTACTTATTAAAATGTGTACCAACAAGTAAATGTTTATGATTTTGGATATGAAAACAAATTCCAATGGAATTTAAATATAATTTAGTTTCCATAAAGATAATTTTTTTATTAATATGGATTATAAAATTATTTAGAATGAAAATGAATTGGTTTATTATGAAAAACAATATTACTTAGAATAAAGAAATTATAAGATCTAATATCCCCTTATAAATAAATTATGTAACTATTTTGAAATTTTTGTAAGTTGTGGGGAAGATATGATCAAAGGGGAAATTGCATTGAAAAATTCAAGTTGTATCAAGGAATTAAATAAAGCTCCAAATTATGTTGAAGTAGTGATAGTGTAATCTTATTGAAACTATATTCTCAAGAACATAAGTAAAACCTTTATAATTTAAGAAAATTTAATATTGTATTAAGTATTGATTGAGGAGTTAGTTACAATAAAATATATTAATCAAGCATCCAATAATGAATATAAAAGAGGAAACTTTTATGGAGAAGCCAAAAAAATGTGTTTTGTGATTTATTTATTTTGATATAATATGTAATATAATCTAGTAGATATTTAAAAATAAAAAATATCATCTATATCCACAATAAAAAAACCATGGCTCTAGGTGTTAAAAACCTATTTATAAGTTATATCCATGATTCCAGTTGTCTGTTGCAAGTATTTTGGTGCCTATAGAAAAAAAAGATATACCCATGGTTTTAAGAGGATATTTCTATGGTTTCTACCATCGAAATAGAATATATACACATAGTATCATAATCCATGGAAATATCTAAATTGGATTTCCATCATACCTATAGGTTCTGTTTACATGGTGGAAAACCATTGCTATATCCCATGTAAAATATAGATATAGAATTAAAATAAATTGACCCTAGTCGGATTTGACATATTTACCTCCACTACCACAGACTAGATGACTTACCACTAGAATACAAATATCATTTGATATATATAATTTTTTTTGCTATATATGTATATATATATCATTATGAACCATGGAAAAAGAAGGGAAATCGTGGTTTTAGTTATTCCCACCATTTCTCAGAAAAAATATTTTTCCCATACTAAGGTGGGAATCCTATTACCATAGTTCTATGAAAAATTGGCTATATGTAGAGGCTACTACAATAGTTTCAAATTAACCTGGAAATAGACTTTTGAGATACACCATATATCCATGTTATAGGAAATACATAGCTATAAGTGCAGTTTATTGGCACATTTGAGAGAAAACCATTTATACAGCCTTCATATAAATACTCATATGAAATGTTTTCCAAAACCATGGCTATAGGTCCATGGATATAACCTAGTCTTCTAGTTGGGTTTGGATATAGTAATATGGAATATATTTTTCAATCTCATATTCAATAAAAATTCTATATTTTCTAATAGGATTGTTAAATTAAGGGGAAGTGTGTATGAAATAATATGGAAGGTGTTGTCCCCATCAACAATGAAAGGACACCAAATTGGGGAAAGTAGAAATTTATTTTACCTAATTTATATCTAGAGATCATCCAGGAAAAAAATATAGTTTTACTCACACACTCTATGTTTCATTGTTATCCACTAATGGTTTCATTAAACAATGATTAATCAAGTTGGAATGTTTATTGGTAGAATCAAATTTATATAGGTTATTAAAATTTATAGAAGTGTTAGAGTGAAATGGAAATTTTTGGTTTTATTTACATAATCTCTAATTTCATACAATGAGTTATAACTCAGTATACATAGATTATTTTTTGATAGATCATTTTTTTTGTGGTATTACTCAAAAAATATATTTGAAAATTAATTAAAAATGTTTAATCATATAACATAAATCATGAATTATGATGAATATGTGAAGGAATACATAAAAATTATAGAATCATTGATTTTTATTATAAATGTTACATTTATTCTCCCATAAAATTCAAGTAAAGAATATATTTATATATTCGGGGAACTATTGATGATAATATTATTCTATTTTTTATATATCATGAAAAATTCCTGCTAATATGGAAATAAATGTTTTTATTGTGTGTATTCTAACATCAAGAATACTACGTAGTAAGGAAAAAATAGTGGAAAATATTGTCCCTTTTATTCTAGGGTATTGGTTATAAAATGATTCTATACTTGTTACTTTTTGTGGAGGTTATGGATTATATTTGATTTCAAAGTGCGACAAGATATATTATTGAATTTAAATATATAGATAAGTAGAGAAAAATGAAAATTATAAGGAATATTATTATTTCATAATGTTTTTTATTGTATTCAGGATTGTGACTACCAAAAATCCAAAGGGGGATATTTCTAGTGTCCAATTGTCAATTGATATTAGTGTTAGAATTATTTTCAAACAATTATGTTGTGTTTGAATTATTACCAAAAATAAATTTTATACAATTATAGAATTAGTAGTATTTTTTAATCTAAAAACCTAATCTAAAATAGTTATAATTTTAAATATATTATGATAAAGAATGATTTGATTGTGAAATACTATAATTTTTATGAAGAATATTTGGTTTTATATTATCTTGATGATGATTGATGTGAAATGTCACAAGTATTGTTGTATATATGTGGATAAATATTTTTATTCTTTGTGAACTTTTTATTGGAGTAGTCTGAATTGGTTTGGAAAAGGTTAAAATCATATATTGATGAAATATATACTTCAGTTATGTTAAATAATATTATTCAACGTGTTTGTTTGATTCAGTGAGTAGTAGATTTTTAAAAAATAAAACTTGTTCAAAAAAATAATACATTGGATTATCTTCTTGCATATGGGATTTATAATATATACTGATATTCCAAATAATTTTTTGATATTGTCTCCATCCATGGGGTTTGGATCACATAACCATAAGAAAGAAAATGATTGACTTGCATATGAATAAATTTTTGTTTTTCTTATGCCATTTTAGATAAATTTTGTCTTTTTGAATGTGGAATAATATCCATGAAAATAAAAATAATTGATGCATAATAATAAAATAGAATCTAACGTGAGATTAATTTTTATTTATCAATTAAAAATAAAAAAAATTAAACTAATCGAGCTCCCATAAGACATTATAACATTTGTTTTACATTCCATTCAATAACAAAATATTTACTTTAGTATAAATGAAATTAAGATTCCGAAAATATGTATGAATAAAATGAATTCTCACTAGAATAACTATGTGGTTTATAAAGCTATGTATGAATAAAGTGGAGAATGAATTATATTATACTAATGTTTTTGTGGTTCATGTAATTTTTAGAATTATTAAAATAATCCAATGGTGACAAAAATATAGTGTTAAATGGGAAAATTATGTGAGTAAATAATAGTTTATATTCATTGAGAAAATAATAGAGTTTATTACTCCTTATTTCCTGTAATATTTTATGGAAATTTATGTTTCCATATTTAAAAGAATATATAAAGGATATTTTATGAAATAAATGTAATATATTAAATATATAATATATGGAAGTTTTTTTGGTAGATATTTTATGTGTAAAATTGGTGAGTATTTTTTATTTGGATTGGACTAAATATCACAGTATAAGAAGAGGTCTCACACGACAAAAACTATATAGAAAGAAGAAGACTATTAAAATAGTAATATTTTTTGTGAAGAATATTTTTTGTTGTTTTCATTGATTTAATGGTAGTTGAATGATTTTTTAGTGTTAATAGAAAAGGTTTTACCACAACACATTATTTCATTAAAAATTGATTCTTGAGTTGGTAGAATCTTAATCTTAGACATCTAAAGGGGAATGAATGTTATACTATAGTATATTGACTCACGCCAGAATGATTCAAGAATTGGTAGAAGATTATGTTTTTCTTTCTAAAGGAGAATGATGATTTCAACCATATGGTATATTCCACACAAATAAATTATCGATTAAAAATGATTTCCATATTTATTATTTCTACCACTAAAGAAAAAATTCAATGGATTTTATGAATCATATTTGATGCTAATTTGGATTAAATTATTGGATTAATATTATCATAGTATATATCTTTAAAAGAATATATTAACTAATGGAAACATTGATATTTTTAAATAATGAAGAAAACTATTATTGTAGAGGAATTTATATATATAAATTACAATGATTTCTATTATATAATAGGATATATTAAATTTTGAGAGTTAAAGGAAACACCAAATTAAAGTAGAATTATATAAATAAGAGTGGAATAAGATTTAATAAATAATTTATAGACATTTATGTTCATTACCAATGTAGAATAAGTATATAATCTATGACATCACATGGAAAGTGATTGTTTTGTTCACAATATATCTATTAAGGGTGAGAAATTCGAGGAGATCATGGAGCACCTATCTACACTCTTTGAATAAAAAAATAATTATTATGTTATTCATATATTATATTTCATATGTAAAACCGTGAGAGTTTTATGAAATATTTCACTTTAAATAATTTTATTTATTATATAGCTTGCCAAAACATCATGTTTTTACTAATCGCATAACATTATTAAAAATTTATGTGGAATTATATCCTAGCCATTGTATTGGAAATTATGAATATTCATAACTAAATTAGGAAAAATAAATGGTCTATATATTTATAAAATTAATTCATTAGTAATGAATTAATTATAAATAAAAAAATTATTTGAAAATAAAAGTGATGTTTTTATGAAAACTTATTCTTATGCACAAAATAAATTTTTATAAAAATAAAATTATAATATATTTTTTTAAATTATTTTAATTAAATTTATATATTTTTTAATTTGTCAGATGCTTTAATCTTCTAAATTTTTTTAATCATGGGATAAAAATTAATCTAGTTTTATTCTTAAAAATGTATTTTTCCTAAAATATAGTTTTTATCGAATGTTCTGCACTTAAAATTAAATTAAATTCTTCCATTAATTTATCTTTTATAATATTAAATGAAATAAATATTTTTAATCTTTATGATAGATTTTTTTAAAAAGTCTACATTTTTTTGTTTGTATGAATAACAATGTTGGAAAAATGTATCAACACAATGAAGGGTGATTCAGTTTAATCTAGATTAAAAATAAGTGATAAGACTATAATATTTCACCCTAATTCTTATTTTTGTAATTTATTTGACCCTTATGGATATATTACCAAAATTTAGTTGTCTAATGGACACATTTCCATGATAGTGACTTATAATTTTTTTAAATCATAGAAAGTTAAAAAATGTCACAATCTTGGTTTTAGACAGCCCTTCTGGGTTCACATAAGGGGAAAAAAATTTATGAACGAATAATGTAACGTCCTAGATTTGGGTTCCACCCAAATGTTCCCCATACCGAGTTTTTCACATTGAATCAAATGTATTTCCCGAAACTCCATAGGATTTCAAATAGATGTGAGGGCCTTGTATTTGATAGTGTGGAAACTATGCCCCCATTAGTAGAGTGAAACGATGGAAAAAAATGTAAACAGTAGCGGAAGCAGAAATACAAAACAAAAATGTAAAAAGAAGAAGACTGATATTATAAAAAACTATAACATATATATATATAATGATTCATTTCAAAAGTATCTAGGAAAGCATCCAAACAAGTCAAAATGTTAGAAGTACAATATTGAAACCAATGTACAGATAATATTATACTCTAACAGAATCAAAAGCCCCATCTTGGACCCATGCTCTATAGCTCCAACAGCAATCAAGTACCTAATATAGAAGGGCACATTCCCTTATCTATACCATCAACCATATACTCTGTTTGGGTGGAGAAGCATGACCCAAATAGGGTGTGAGATGAATCCTATAAGGAATCCACAAAATGATATGCACCTAACTGTCAGTATATATATATATAAGATAATATAAATAAATTTAGCCATAAACTGTGAGGTACTAAAAAGTAAAGAATCCCGTAGTTTTCAATTACATTCATTTACATTTATAAATTATTCAAACTGTTTAATAATTTATCTTTGGGATCTAGCCTAAGATCTGTAACCCTGTATACCATATAACAAACAAACCTGTCATAAGACCATATAAAACAATGAAGTAAGACCAAGTCCAAGCCTGTTCTTTATCATGGTAGGCTCACCATAATAATTCAATTATTCATCAGAAAACCTATGATAAAGTTATCACATTTGATTCCCAATTAGTTTCACATATAATAAATAAATAAATAATAATGACCCTCCAGGAATGCTCTTACAGTCTAACCCCTTTGGTCCAATATTGTAGTAATCAAATACAATGATCACCTAGGTAGCTCTCACAGACAATAACCCTTGGTATTCATAGAAATGATAAATTATAATGACCCTACGGAATCTCTCATAGTAAATTACCTATGGTCAAACATTCATTTAATAACGACCCTCTTGGTAGCTCTCACGATATAACCCCTCTGGTTAATGACCCCTTAACAACTCTCACAGTCAATACCTCTAGTCATTCATAACAACAATTCATAATTAAAAGAACATACCTTTGGAAGCTATTATATTCAATTCCCCTTGGTCAACATTCACAATGTGAAGCACATGAAACTAATATATAAAGAAACTCCATCCAAACAACACTAGGCATAGAAAAAAATAACCCTAGCATTCTACATAGACCCAAAAACTATAATAAAATAAAACCTAGAAAACACAACCGTGATCAAGGTAATAAACCATATTAATAATCAATCACACTTTCTCATTAAAAAACAATAGGAGGCATTATAAATGGTTAAATTTATAACATGAAATACCTTATCTAAGGGTATTCGACACTTTAAGCATATATAATCCAAATACAACCAATTAACGAAACAACCCACCTTACCATATGTGGTACGATGAAAACTGTTAGAAATATTCCCTTGAATCGTCCTTCAACATTTTATGTCTACAAAAGGTCAAATAGTTTAACCATAGTTAGCTCAAGAGATAGTACAAATCAGTAAGAGATTCCCTAGTGGAAGAGAGAACTCACTGGTGGGAATCCAACTAATCGGGCGGCGTTCATATCGGACCTTGAACGGAGAAATAGTGGCTCAGACATTGATCAGAACTATCGGTCACTCCTGGAAGATACAAGGTTAGAAGAATGGATTTCTGGAGATTAGATTCAACCACACTATGATTAAATAATTAAAAAGAAAAGTACAAGTAATCTTAATTTAATCTACAAGCCGTGTAAAAGCCTTTACCAACTCCTGCATTAGTCGGTTAGCGAGGTCACCCACACAGTCATGTACTTGGTCATTACATTTCCAGTACACGACTATATGCAGCAACCAACTACACAACGTGTAATCAAGAGTACATGACGTGTATTTAGAAAATTTCTGATTTCTTCCATTTTCTTAAAAAACAACCCAAAATAAATATCCATACCTGAAATAAAGATCTGGGTTCTTACAAACATTCCCACTTAAAACAATTTTCCACAAATTTCCCTTCCAAGGGTGGTGAAGAAGAAACATCAAATAAATCTGTCCATTATGATCATACGTCGGCATCCATCTCCCAAGCCTTGTCAAGTACACGACTGTGCTTCCATGAAACCCTCAACAAGGGAATAGACATATCTTGGAGAGCCTTCATGCTACAATCCAAAATCCTTATAGGGTTATCCTAAAAGGATGCATCAACCTATAAATAAACATCCTTACGTTGAAAAATGTGATACAGGTCTGATAAGTAACATCATAGTAGAGAAATATTTAAGACGCCATGCATATTATGGAACCTCTAAGGTAATGACAATCTATAGGTAACCAGACCTACTCTCTATAAAACATAAAATGTCCCAACGTATCTTGGTGAAAAATTCCCCTATTTATTAATCACCCTGTGTCCCGACCTCAGTGTGACATGTAATAAAACCTAATTTCCAACCACGAACTCCATAGGTCATCTCTATCGATTAGCATAATATTTCTGGTGACACTGTACAATAGCCATCCTCTTCGGAATCAAATCCACCTACTCAGTGGTTTTTGGACAAGATGAGGTCCCAATAAAACTACCTCTCCTACATCTAGCCAATATAGGGGTGATCGAAATATCATACCATAGAAATCCTCATATGGTGATATCTAAAACATCTCCAGAAAAATGTTATAGTAGGAAAATTCTGCTAGCGGTATATGTATCTCCCAAGAGCCCCAAAAATATAGGTTGTATAGTTGAATAATACCATCTAACACCTGATGGTATCCTTCCATGATCATCAACAGTGAATGTATCCTTGATCGGTAAGAAGTGTGAAACCGTCGTGATTCTCTCAATGAAAACCCAAACCACATCATTCCCTTGATGCAGCCTCAGTAAGCCTATCACGAAATCCATCGTGTCATCATTCCACTTCCACTCATGAATTAGTAGCTATTGTAAATGCCTTGTTGTTCACTGATGCTCTGAATTTACCTACTGGCATGTGGAATATCTAATGAAAAACCATCTACATCCCTCTTCCTACTTGGCCACCAATAATGACAGTGTAGATCTCGATACATCTTGGTGACACCAGGATAAACTTCCCTAACTGAGGAATCAAATACCACATCAAATCTTCATGTATTTTTACTGACACCCATACATATCCATGAAAACAGAAAATATCATCATCACCTATGGTACACCCCTGAGTAGGGTCCCTTCCTGACACACTCTCCCGTAGGACTAGACCTTCAGAATCTGATAGCTACCTCATTCTCACTCGATCCAAAATAATAAAGGTAACTACTTTACAAGAATGAAATGTCTAGCCCTGTCTATCATGACCCGCCAAAGGCATCTCCGAGAATGGATCCATAAGCTTCCACCCACTCCTAGCCCCTAGAACTATCTATATCTAAGTCCTCATACTGAACACATTAGCCACTGTGTTGCATTTTACAAGAATATAGGCAAGATAAAAGTCAAAAGACTGAAGGTACTCAACTGACCTTTGCTATCTCAAATTCATATCACACTGAGTAAATATATACTTGAATGTTTTTTGGTCAGTGAATACCATGAAATGATCTCACAAGTGATAATGTCTCCAAAAATGTAAAGAATGCACAATAGAATCTTACTCGAGATCGTGTATCAGGTAATTTATCGTATGTGGAATCAACTACTAAGACCCATAAAAAATGACTCCTTCCCCCTCAGTATAAGCACTACTCTCGAACTAATACCAGATACATCATAGTAAGTGGTGTATCTCTTGCCCGGATCTGAAAAAATTATTATCGACATTGAATTCAACCTCCCCTTAATATCAAAAATGGCTCAATCCTGGGATTATATCCAAAATATCTTTTTAAACATCAATGTTTGGCCTATCAGTGGTGCTTCTAATTGTGAAAGTTCCTATATAAAGTGCATGTAGTAACCATCCAACCCCAAAAAACTATGTACCACAAAGATGTTCTAAGGCTTCTCATTGGAAACAACAACTCTCACATTCTTTGGGTATAATGATACTTCTGTCTTTGAGATTAAATGACCCAAGAAGTGAATTTTGTCCATCCAAAAGTGACACTTTGAGATCATGGAATATAACTGATTCTTTCTCAGTGTACTCAATATGATCTCAATATGGGTTGAATGGTTGTGTCGAGTGTGAGAGTACACCATGACTTCCTCCATGAAGACTGCCGCAAAAGAATCTATGTAAGGATTGAAAAATCGGTTCATCAATTCCATAGTGTGTTCGTGAGACCGAACGGCATAAACACATAATCATATAGGCCATATCTACTATGAATGGTTGTAATAGGTATAACTTGTGGTCTAACACACAACTTATGATAAAAGTATCTCAATCCAATCTTTAAGAACACCTGGGATCCCCGAATTAGATCAAAGAGATCATCAATCCTTGAAAAGAGAAATTAGTTCTTATCCATCAACTGGTTCAGCTTATGATAGTCTACTCAAATTCCGAGGGTACCATCCACCTTCCTTGAAAAAAGGACAGGAGGACCCCAAGGATAACTATAATGTCAGATGAAACCCATCTCTTATAACTCCTCCAACTTCTTCTTGAGATCCTATATGTCTGGTGTAGCCATATAATAAGGAGGACTGGACACTAGTGCTGCTCCTAACACATGATAAATAGAGAAATATATCTCTCTGCAGAGGAAAACCTGAAAATTCATCTAGAAAGACATATCTCAAATGATCCACCATTGGAGGAAATTTCATATGTGAAGTCCCACAATCATACAAATATAATATAGAAATTTGGGATGTAATTCCACACGACCCATGATGCTTGGGTACTGCTCTGCTCGCCTGGACATTATGTTCTCTCTTTTGTAGAAAAAACCTCCCCCTTAGCTAAAATGAAAATCACCCTATGGTGATAGCAGTCAACAACGTCTTGAAATGAGACTAAACAACCCATTCTAAGAATGAAATCGTAACCTATCATCTCTAAGACTTAGAGTCCCCATAAGAATTGACACCCACCAACCTCAAGAGGGAAATCCTTACACTGATGTAATCTAACCTTCCTAATACCGATTAGAGAAACTAGAATAATGACATCCTGAGAAGTAAATATACAGAGCCTAAGACACTCCATAATGGAAACAGATAATGAACTATATGATACCCCTATATCATAAAGAGAAGAAGTTAAAACATGGGAAACTAGAATCATACCTCTAATCATAGAGGGTCCAAGATCCTTATCTTGCTGGGTCTTCTCCAATGAATATTTCTGAGATGTACAACAACCCTATGACCCTACCAGACTACCCTGAGCTTATCCACCCTATCGTCATTGAAAACCTGTATCTTGACTACCATGGACATTACCACCTCCTCGTCCTGAAAGGTCTAACAAACTTAATTCCCTAACTGATGAGAAACTGGAAGTCCTTCTCCTGAATGTGGAGTCATAGAAGAGCCCAAATCACTCGCCACTAGTTATTATATCTGAAAAAAAACGCTGAAGAAGCTCCATCTTTCTTCAAGATAGGCACTCAAATGGATCTCTTGGGCACTAAGGTCTTGAGTACCCACTCTTCCTGCACTGGTATCATAACACATAGATACCTTAAGAAACATCACATGAATGATCCATGTGATTCTTCCTACTATCTATCGAAGGAGTACTAACCATGGATGTTGATCCTACCTGGCTCATAGCTCCGAACTCCCATAGATTATGCGTGGTAATTAGTGCATCGTTCACTATAGTCTCCATTGATGTTATCTTTAAGACATTCACCTATGATCAGATGTCATACCAGAGATAATCCATAAATAGAGTAGCCAAATATAACTCATCACCTACAAGAATAGGTGTGAAACACTGTCGCTCTATAAAATGGGATGATTAATCCATCACTGGAAGAGCTCCCAACTACAAATGCATGAAATATTGGTCTTTATCGGCCCTCAATGTCACAAGGTAGAATTAATCATAGAAGATCCTCAGTAAATATTCCCAAACGATATCCCAATGAAATCCTGCATATGAGAAAACATCCAGCCATCTCATGGAGGAATCATGTAGCATGTAGGTAGAAAGCTTCCCCCTCCTCTCCATAGGTTCCTCTAGATGCTCAAAGATAGAAATCATGGCCTCCAACCATGACTCTTCAGCCTACGGTCCTCCATCATCAAAAAAGGTGGGAGGATGATGCTACTGTAACTCCTACAGAAACTCTACCATGGACGAGGAAAGATAAGGTGATCCCTAAAAAGTATATAACATCATAAAGAATATTTCACAGAATTGTGCATCAGTACTTGCATCTGGTATAATATCTGGTGCCAAGACAGGAACGACAGGAGGATTAGCTGGTAGTAACTGATCTTCCATTTCTGGTGTCTGAAAATTTCAATGTATCTAGCCTATAACCAGAGGATGTATCGGTGGCATGATACTTCATGTCCAAGTGCACACCTCGGTTCAAGATTATCAAGGACAACAACTTTGACATGAATTAAAGAAACTTGAGAAGAAAAAATTCATGTTTTTCAAAACTCGGTTACACGGTGTGTAGAACCACACCACGACGTGTGACCTTAATCTTAAAACATGGTGTGTACCTCTACCAAACCTCATTATGTAACACACATACACACAATGTGTTCCTCCTAATACACAACGTGTACATTAATCTTTCCACCTTCCCAAGTACTTATACATGGCTAAAACACATGGTTTCCCAAGTGTAACACAACATGGCGTGTTTATCCTAGAAACAACATGTACACCTTATGTTTTAACCACCTATGTCATTATTCACAGGGTCAGAGACACAGGTGACTCTACAATGCCTAAAATAATAGGACCTAACATGTAAAACCTAAGTTTCATTCACCCATGTTGTTATTCACACAAATGGATACACAATTCCTTATAATATGGAAAGTACATTCTAGAAACGACGTGTTCTACTAAAAGATTCCAACCCTTTGCTCTTCTCACATAGTCAGTCACACGGTTAAATACTACATGACATGTACTTATGGTAAAAATCATGTACTTATGAAAATTTGTTTCTTCCATAATAGCAGAACTCATGGAATGTGTTCAAAACTCGTCATGCCGCGTTGTCTGGTTTTTCAGACAGTAGGCCTATGAAACATTCCCGAAACCCCTAATGTCTTAAAATTTTGTCCAAGGCATGACAAATTCTGACCCGTGGGGACCATACTCTCAAGAATCAATGTTTGAAATCCTTATTCACATCACAACTTAACAAAATTAAATTATAGTTCAAACATGATCCACCTAATTTTGATCCATGAAGGCCTATAACACCTCTAAGATCAATGTTTAGCATACATCCATATGAAACAATACAATTTCTAATACCATGTCAAAATAGCTGGTATGATATTAGAGAATCTATCATAACAACGTACATATATATCACGACATCTATCACAACATCATTCAATCAGTAATGCACCCTAAATGGCCTAACAAGAATGCATGACATGTGGTCTCTAGAAAGATCCTATATGATGCATGAGATGGAATGCCCCCATCTCATCAAGTTTCATTAGAATTAAAACCCCAATAATATCAATGATAACAACACAATATAGTAAATCAAACAAAAGTGAAATAAAATCAACTGTAACAATTAAAAAAACTAGAAAAATTTAAATATTCAAGGTAAATTGGATTTTCCCTACACACGGGATAGCTAATCTTAGGAATAAGTTATTACCAACTAACTATTCCTTTTTATCCCTGACTATAGGCTCTAAATAGTAAGTGAATGTAGAAAATAAACTCCTCTGATACCACTTTATAACATTCAGGATCTGGGTGCCGCCCAAAGGTGCCACAGACCTTGTTGGTCACATGGCCTCAAACTTATTTCCCTGAATGTTGGAGTCTGTAGACTAGTAGTGAGGGCCTTTGGTATGATAGTGGGGAAAATAGTCCGTTATTTTTAGAGTAACAAAACAGAAACAAATAGTAAACAGTATCGAAGGTAGTAATACCAAAAAACAATGTAAATAATAGAAGACTGGTAGTATAAACAACTTCCTCATAAATATATATATAATGATGAATGTCAAAATTATCTAGGAAATCATCTAAACAAGTCACAATGCTAGAAATACAATACTGAAACTAGAGTTCAGAAGATAGTAAACTCCAACAGCATTGCAAGCCTGAGCTAGGTCCCATGCTCTCTAGCTCCAACAACAATCATGTACATAATGTAGAAGGGTGCATTCCCTTATTTATACCAACAACCATATAACAAGTTTTGGTTAAAAAGAATTACCCAAACAGGGTGCGAGATGAAACCCAACAAGAAACCACCAAGGTATCTATGTCTAACTATCATTGAATATATATATATATATATTTATATATATAGAAAGTAATATACAGAAATGAGGCAACAAATTAGGAAGTAGAAAAAATTAAACAAATTCTACAGATTTCAATTACATCCATTTATATTTATAAATTATTCAAACTACTTAATAATGTAACCTCAGGATATAGCATAAGCTCTGTATCCCCCTATACCATATAACAAATAGACACATCATAAGACCATCTAAAACAATCATGTAGGACTGAGTCCAACCATGTGAATTGTCTTGGAAGGCTCGTCATAATAATTAAATTATTCACAAGCATCCCTCTGGGAAAGTTATAACAGTATATTCCCCAATGCTTTCACATAACATGAGTCAATAAATAATAATGACCCTTTGGGAAAGTTCCCACAGTCAATCCCCTTTAGTCCAACATATCCCTAATCATATACAAATACCACCTGTGTACCTCTCACAGTCAATACCCCTTATTCTACATAGAAACAATAAATTATAATGACTATATGGAAACTCGCATAGTCCATACCCTATAATCCAATATTCCTTTAATAATGGGCTTCGTGGTAGATCTCATGGTCTAACCCCTCTGGTCTATGACCCCACCATAGCTACCAAATTCAATACCTCTGGTCAATCAAGAAAATAATTCATAATTAAAATACCTACCTAGGGATGCACTCACAATCAATTCCCCTTGTTCAACTTTCACAATGAAAAACACATGCATCTCATATAAACAGAAAATCCATCCAAACAGCACTAGGCATGCAAAACAAAGCAGCCTAAAATGATTCATAGAACCAAAAACAATAATCAAATAAAACACGGAAAAACACATCAATGATATAGGTAATAAACCTTATTCATAATCAATAACCCTTTATTAATCAAACAAACCATAGTAGGAATTAACATGGTTAAATTCCAAAAAAAACACAATACACTAAATAAGGGTATTTGGTACTTCAAGAATATATAATCTAAAGACAACTAAAGAAAGGCACAAACCACCTACCTTGATGTGGTACGGTGAACACTATTGAATGTTATCACATGAATCATCCTAGATCATTTTAGACTTACAAAAAGGTAAACATTGTTCAACCTTGGATAACTTAAATGATAAGAGAAATCCGTAATAGAGGCTATAGGGTTAGGGAGAACTCACCAGTGGGAATACAACGCACCCGACGACGTTCGAATCAAGCCTTGGAAAAATACATGGTGGCTCAGACATTGATAGTAACTCTCGGTCACTCCTAGATGAACCATGGTTAGAAGAAGGCATTTCTAGAGATTAGATGGGACTCCGCTATAATTATACAACTAAAAAGAAAAGTACAAGACATGTTAATTTAATGTACACACCATGTAATATCCTCAACTGGATCCCGCTTAAAGTGGTAATAAAGGTCTCCCACATGGAAATGTACTCGGCTGTTACAAGGCCAATAAATGGCTGTACGTAGCTACTGAGTGAACGACATGTACTCAAGAGTTCACAGTGTGTATATTGAAAATTTCCTCGTTCTTCCTTTTTCCTAAAAAACAACCCAAAATAATGATCCATTGTAGAAATGATGATCCAAGTTCTTACAAATAATAATATTAATTTTATTAATAATGAAATTATATTCATGGTTTTAAATTATATGTATTTTTTGTATTATATAATCACCATAAATTCTTACACAACACCGAAACAATATTTATTCAATAAATGGAAAAATAAAATAAATTATATTAAAAAATTTAGAAGTGATTCAATTTTAGAAACTTATAGTTTTCCATAAATTTAATGTGTTTATATGAAATATTACTATTGTGTGAGAATATTTAATTCAAATTAAAAATTTTTAAAAGGAAGATGCCTTCACCTAAGGTGCCAAAGCACAAAATTTATTAAAATAATGTTTACAAGAGTTGAAAGTACGGGATCATATTACAATATTTCACATGGAATAGAATAAGAGCAGTAGGGAGGTCTTTGAACAAGGTCATGTCTTCATTAAATCTCATGTTGGAAATGACATCAACAACCATGTTTTCTTCTCGATAGACATGTGTGATGATGTAGTTCATATCGGAGAGTGAACAGTTGCATTCCATCCAACGAGTAATAATTGTCCGAGCTAGATGAGTTACACCATTCCAAAGAGCCAGTATGATTTTTGTAAAGTTACTTTTAATCCAAAGTTTGTTCCAACCAAAGACCATAGAAAATTTTATCACATAAATCAAACCCATCATTTCAACTTCGAGGGAGTTGTAAATGACACAACGGCCCATGATGCAACATAGACTCTGGATGAGGTAGTTCTTTAAGACATCACCACACCCTGTAGGCCCCAGATTTACCTTAGAGTTGCCATAAATGGTGATTTTCATCCATCAAGGGAGAGGGGATATCCAAAACACATCTAGAGTGAGATGCGGCAGACAGAAGTTGTCGTTGATCCATAGATGTTTTATGATTCCAAAGTCATGCACAGAATTATAGAAATGACCTTTTTGTAACAAAAAAACTTCATTTATGGAAATGAGGACTTGTTTCTGACCTGAATTAATATTGAGTGAGTAGTTGCTATGAATAATAGCATTTTGATCATACCAGATCACATGGTTGAGTTTAACAACTAGAGAAAGGAAGAGATTATTGATTTGCTGAGAGCCCTCTATCTTTTCACATTTATGAAGTTGAGTTTTTACAGAGTTAAGTATCAACCATCTACAATCAAATATTTCAAAAATATAGTTCCAAATATATGACACATATAGAGACCCGATCCATTTACATAAAACATTTCATTATTTTATGCTGAATTAATCATTAGAGTATAATCCAGGGATCATTAAGTCTAGTGTCTTGGAAGAAAAAGAATATATAACATAAAACATGGGGCTAAAAAGCATTATTTAATCTCCATAAAAAACTTCTAACTTCTTTTGAGCCCATACATCTACATAGGGTACCCTGGGGAACACATGAACAAAGGGATGTACTAAAAATCCAGTAAGGGAATGAACATAAGGATACATCTCAAGCACACGAGTTAGGAGGAATGACTTAATGATATCAAAAGAATGAAAATTATAAAATTATGAAATATAAGCATGGGATCATATAATCATGGAATAATATAAATGTGGTAGAATCATAAAACTTATCTTTAGTACAGGTCAAGGCTAACTGCCAATCTCATTTCCCAATTTAGTATGGGTCAAGGCTAACCGTGAATCCCATTTTACATCGCATCTCATGAGACTTAACCTTACCCAATGCTTTGGGGCACTATCTGGGTGCACCCATATCAAAATTTTAATGAATATTCTTTCCAAATAAATATTATTACCACATATACAATCATACATAATCTACCATACACAAACATAAGGGTACCAATGGAAAGAATTGGGTACCACAGTCATGACATAAATCATAACCAATGGGAGTATCATGAAAGTCTCCATGTAAGGAATGAATTAGAAAATACATGGACATTAATATGATGAAATAATAATATAACATGTTAAGTGGTTTCATACATAAGTGACAATATAAGAGAAACGTACTTTAGAAACATTAGCATTAAGGCATTTTTGTGTGCTTCTAAGGAAAATACTGTAGAGCTTTTAAAATGGTAAAGAAGACATTATTTTATATAAAAATAATAATTTAACCGTGAAGGTTATTATAATAAAAATACATAATTAAAAAAGATAATGGTGTCTTAAAACTGAAGATATAGTGCACTTGAAATTGGTTAAAAGTTTAGAAAGTTCCTTTAAAACGAGTGTGTTTATTTGGAAGTATCAAAGAGAGTTTCACATAAAAGAATGTATATCCCCAAAAGAGAATGAGAGATGGATCTTGGAAAATGAGTTTGGATCATATAAACATAATTTTGAAGTTATAAAATAAAAGAAAACAACATTTTGGTAAAAAGAAAGATAGAGCAACATGAAGGAATAATGTAAGATCGGGTAGAATCCATCATGGTTTATAGGCATGGTATCGGCTGTAACTAAGAGGGAATGATGAGAGAGATAATGGGTTTATAATCACATATAAAACATTAGGGAAGCATGGGTATGGTGTATAAATGTACCCCATCACTTGGTATTACACAAAAAGCCATAGCATATAGAACAATTATGATTAAGAGTAAAAAGGGGAGGATCCCTTACCTTAAATTTGTTGGTGTTATCCACTTGTTAGTAATGACCTGATTAAAAAAATAGGCTAATTAATTAATAATTAAAGAACTTATTTTATATTATGTTTATTTATTATAACCTGTTTTATTTCATTCAATTTCTTTCTGATTAGTTACAAGGTTCACTTTCATTGTTCGTGCTCATTTTTTTACATGGATTTAAAAGAATGGTTCACTTATATGCATGTATGGATTATATGCAAGATAAAAGTAGTTGTCCAGAAATGAAGTTATATTGTTTAGTTCTTATCTAGGATATTACATGATTTTAATTTTAATTAGGTTACTTAGAGTGATGTCATATTATTATATACATATAACTATAGTGATACCTGTTTTTGTTAATCGGTGGATTTGATTACAAATAATGTTTTTTTGCTTTATAACTTAATTAAATTTTCTCCAAAGGATTACAAAACAAAAAATAGGATATATTACATATATAATAATCTTGTTCAACCATAACAAAAATGGTTTCAGGACCATAATAAATGATAATAATATAAATTTATAAATCGTTGTCGTTGAATGTGCTAAATTAGCACATCTTAAATGGTGCTTTCATTTCATTCAAATAAAAGGGTTCGGAAAAGAGATAAGATAATGAAATATACCACTAGAATGAAGACAATACAGTATTGCTATGTTACTGGATTTATCATACTCTTATGGTGAATGGTGGTGTGGAATGAAATACAAAAGAAAAGAACTTAAAAGAAAAGAAGAAATTGGGAAGAGGAATTTACATCTTGAGACTTCCCCCTTTGAGAAAAAATTAGGGAGAGAGGTTTTGGTATTTTTGAGGAGGATGAGAGATCTTGGGTGTGGGGGAGGACCTTGGGATAGATTTGGGCTGAATTATGGCAAGGCACAAGGATTAAGAAGAGTGGAGAGAAGAGGGAGTGAATTGGGGGTTTTATAGTGGATGAGAGGAGGGATTTCATAATATTATAATCATTAATTTATTATTTATTCCCAAGAAAATTAATAGTAATTATTCCATGACCAAGATTAGTGATTTAATGATGTTTTTGTGAACCAAGTGGTCTTACATCAGTAGAACATCATTGATAAATCAATTAATCCATTATTTAGCATTTATTATGAATTATTAGATTCTACTATTCATAAAAAAATGCATGTATTTGAGAAAAATCCCAAAAATTCACCCCAACCATTTTTCTATGTTTAAAATACAAATATAATGTCCATTTTCTGAAAATAATTTTATAAATATGATTATTCTAATATTTATTTAAAATAATAATTTCTTATCATAACCAGTTTTAAAACATTCATTAACATATTCTAAAATATGTGTATATTTCACTTCCAAATTGAATATTATTTTTATACCACCATGGTGAGGTTAATATTAATTAGGGTATATCACTATTCATAAGGGTATGCTACTATTCATTAGGGTAGGTTACTATTCACCAAATATTATATTTTCCTTATCGAACTCCAAATAACTTTCTGATTCCAACCGTGTATGCCAGATTTTCAAAATTCCAAACACAGAAGTGATGAACGTATGTTTAAAGGCCACTTAGCACTTATTAGTTCATTATGTTGTGTTTTAATGTGATTTTATGACATACTTATGAGATGGGAATTTCGATTGAAAAACATTGTGTCGTTAAATTCTTCCACCCATTTGAAATTTCGCCTTCAAAATTTCATTTTACATTCTAAGACAAATACAGGTGTGGGTAATTTACCTTCATTTCTTCCACCAATTCCCATGTTGCCTCTTCGTACTTATGGTTTCTCCATATTACCTTGACCAGATGAGTAGTCTTGTTGCGTAGAAAGTTTTCTCTATGATCCAAGATCTTCACGAGATGCTCCTTTTAAGAGAGATCGTCCTCCAATTATACCACCATTGAAAAGAGTACATGTGAAGGGTCTGGTATGTACTTCCATAAGAGAGATACATGAAAGACATCATTTAATTTCGACATTGTAGGTGGAAGTGCCAGTCGATAGGCCACAACTCTGACTCATTCAAGGATCTCTATGGGTCCGATGTACCTGGGACTTAACTTCTGTTTCATCCCTAACCTCATGACCTTATTCCAAGGGGATATACCTAAAAATTCCATGTTACCAACTTTGAACTCAAGTTCTTGTAACCAGTTATCTGCCTAACTCTTTTTTTGACTTTGGACTTCCTTGATATGCTGCTGATTGTTTTTCAGCATCTCCGCCATTTCTTCGACCATTTCAGTTCCTATCAGTTTACACTCACTAAATTTATCCCAACATGCTGGTGTTCTGCACCTTTTCACATAAAGGTAATTATATGGGGCTGTTAGGATGCTCAAGTGGAAACAATTGTTGTAGGAAAATTCAACCAATTGAAGATGTTGGTCTCATCCTCATTTGAATTCCATTAAATGCGATCTCAACAATTCTTCCAATGTCTAAATATTTTTTTTTCAGATTGGCCATCAGTTTGACGATGATAGGCCATACTGAATTTCAGTTCAGTGCTCAGATAATGTTAGATACTTTTCTAGAACATCGAGGTGAATCTCGAATCATGATTGGATACAATATACAGTGGTACTCCATGCATCCTTAGCACTTCTTTGAATTAAATTTGTGCAAGTTGATCCAATTAGACGTCATCTTGAACCGTGATAAAGTGAGAGGTCTTCATAAGACAATCCACAATGCCCCATATATCATCATTTTCTCAAGATGTCTTTGGAAGTCTAGTGAAAAAGTCCACTGTAATGTTCTCCCACTTCCAGGCTGGTATGGGTAGTGGTTGCATCATCCTTTTAGACTTTTGTCTCTCATCCTTTACTTGCTGACATTCGAGGCACTTTGATGTATATTCGACAATCTCCCTTTTCATATTTTCCCCCCAAAAGTTTTCTCAGAGATCCCAATACATATTTGTGCTCCTTAGGTGGATAGAGAAGGTTGAGCTATGTGAATCATTCACTAGCTCCTTCCCAATCTATATATTAGATGGTACACATAATCGTGTCCCAAATAATACAACTCCTTCCCCATAAATATTGAAATCGGAGGGTTTCCCATTCTTAACAGCTTCCACCCTTTTCTGAATTTCCACATCCTTCCTTTGAGAATCCATTATTTTCACCAAGAGGGAGGGTTGAGAAATTATTTGATAAAGGATTAATGATGTTCCTCAATTAATGATTCCCATGCCCATCCTTTTAAAATCTAAGAAGATCAAATCCTTTTAAATTATCACCATTGATAATGATACCAGATTCTTTCTACCTAGAGCATCCACCGCAGTGTTTGCCTTATCGGGATGTTAGTGGATTGAGAAGTATTATTACTTTATGAGCTCTATCCATCTTCACTGGCGCATATTAATCTCTTTCTATGTGAAAATATATTTGAGACACTTGTGGTCAGTATATATCTCACATTTTTTTCGAAAGAGTTAATTCCATCATATTTTCAACGCAAAGATCACAACCACCAACTCCAGATCATGTGTGGGGTAGTTTTTCTCATGTATTTTTAGCTACCTTGAGACATAGGCTATCACTTTATCATTTTTAATAAGCACAAATCCTAAGACTTTTTTATAAGCATCACTATACACCACAAAGTATTCTCCACTTGAAGGGAGTGTGAGTACCGGAGCAGTGATGAGCCTCTTTTTGAACTCCATGAAATAGTCTTCACATTCCTATGTACAAACAAACTTTACTCCCTTCTGTGTCAGATTGGTCATTGGGTTTGACAATCATGAAAAGTTCTTCATGAATCATCGATAATACCTAGCTATAACTAAAAATCTAAGGATCTCTGTTACAGAAGTTGGCCTCAACCACTCTTCAATTTCCATCATCTTGGAAGGGTCCATAGACATCCCTTTCTTGGTGATAACATCCCCCAAGAATGATACTTCCTCCATCCATAACACACATTTAATGTACTTTTCATACAAATTCTCCCTTTGCAAAGTCTTTAACACAGTTTCCAAATGCTCCTCATGTTCCTCCTTCCTCTTAGAGTATATCAGAATATCATCAATAAAGACCATCACAAACTTGTCTAGGTAATCATTAAAGACTCTATTCAACAAATCCATGAAAATTTATAGAGAATTAGTGAGTTCTAAGGGAATCACTATGAACTCATAGTGTCCATACCTCATTCGAAAGGCAGTCTTGGGAATGTATTCCTTCCTCACATTTAGGTGGTGATATCCCGACTGAAGGTCCACCTTAGAGAAATAACTGGCCCCACGAAGCTGATAGAACAAGTCATCTATTTGTGGAAGGCGATACTTTTTCTTTATAGTGATTATATTGAGCTCATGATAATCAATGTAGAGGCACATTGATCCGTCCTTCTTCTTGATGAATTGGATTGGAGCACCCCACGGTGAAGCACTCGGGCACATAAAACCCCTCTCCATATTCCCTTGTAACTGCTTCTTCATCTCATCTAGATCTACGGTGGCAATTCTGTAAGGTTTCTTAGAGATTGGAAGAGATCTAGGGATATGTTTAATTCTTAACTTAACCTCTCAGTCAGGAGGAAGACTAGGAAACTCTTTGGGGAATGCATCAGTGTAATCCCTCATGATGGGCATGTCTTCAAGAATGATTATATCTTTTGTCCCAATCATTGAGCTAGATATGCTTCCCTACAAGGAAGTAGTATCCAAACATGAGATGAATATTCTAAAGTAGACTCATCTTCCTCCTTACACTATTAAAGAATCAGAGGATGCTTTGGTATGTGAAAAGTGATCTCCCTTTCCCAAAAATTATTGTTTTCCTTTTACAATGATAGAAAATCATTGCCCATGATAGCATCTAACTACACTGAAGGAAGTATGTCAAGATATTCTGGGAGGTTCAGTCCACAAACATTAACCGGGGAGGAGTTAAAAATCATGGATGCAAAAATTTTTCCATTAGCTATTCTCATAGAAAACTTTTCCTCCAAATTTTTAGGTGGTGTTTAAATAGTTCTAGTAAAATTGAAAGATATGGAAGAATGTGTAGAACCATAATCAAATTGTACATTCGCTATTCATGAATGAATCACAAGCATACTTTTCACCAAATCGTTTTCTGGCTCCACCTCAGCAGTAGTGATCACATAATCCCATCCTTATTACCTTGGAGGTTGTTGTTGATTTCCTTAAACAACCCTTAGCTTAAGAAAATTGTTCGCATAATTCCCATGATCCTTGTAGTTATAACACTGCACTGCAGGCTAAGTATTGTTCTGAACCTTCTTTTCTTCTTCAACATTAAATGAAATTTTCATATCCCTTCGGAAATTCTTGGCCAGATGACCAAAAATTCTTTATTTGAAGCAATTCTTGGATCCTTTGAGATAGTCACTGAGAGGCTTCTTCCCACAATCTTTGAAAAGAGTAAAGTGAGGCCTCTTTCCATCATGGGATTTTTTGATGAACCACCCATTTTGTTCTCCATTTTCTTCTTCTTGTCACTAGTCCCATGAGACCATTGAGAGTCTACAATCTTCATTTCAATCTTGAGGGAACAACCGAAAATCACTTCATAGCTGTCGAAGCCTTGAATTTCCAACAATTTTCATAGACTCATCTTTAGTCTGCTAAATAATCGATCCACCTTGCTTTCGATGTTCAAGACAAAGCTAGAGGTGTACCTTTCAAGGAATTTAGATGTCGCTTCATATGCCCCGATGGACTCATCTTCCTTCTACTTGTGTCGTACGAAGTCTCTTTCCATCTTGAGATGGAGGGTTCAAGGAAATTATTTGTTGAAAAATGTCCTCTTGATTTCCTTATATTATATAGAATCAATTTCCACTTCGGACATTGTATTCTTGATTAATGTCCACCACTGATCAGCTTCACCATCAAAACTATAGACTGCTAGTACAACTTTATCTTCTTCCGAGCACTGGAGGCAAGAGAAAATAATTCCAACGGTCTTAATCCATTTTTTCTGTGAGGAGGGGATTGAAAGAGATGCTAAACATGGGAGGCTTCGCTGCATGAAGGATTATACGGAAAATTTACCTTTCTTTGGAGGAGGGGGATGTTACACCTGATTCAAGTTATTATTCATAACTCGAGCCAGCTGAGAAAGTACTTACATGAAGGTTTGAGTACCCGCATCTGTCACATGAGGCATGTCATTAGAGAAATCATCACATTTCCTATCACATAGGTTTTTGGAATGTCTTCTTCTATTTCACACCATTAACTATGAAAAAGAACATATAATTAGAGGTCTTGAATAAATAGCTATTTAGAATAAAACAAAACTTTGAAAATAAAAGTATGAGCTTATAAAGAAGAATTATATCCTAACCTGTGATTCCTTAGGTTTATATCTAGGTTATCCTCAATCTACTTCTTAACTTATATTCTTATGGGCTTCTTTTTGTCCCTTAATAATGGTTTGTACTAAGCCCTTGAATCTACCAAAGCATATCCCCCGGGAGTGTCGTAACCAAGAGTGCATCAAGGCCCGTTGTCATGCACCAGTTCTCATTCAAGTATAGCTCAAAGCGGTGTTTTCGGGTTTTACCCCTACATACATATGTTCCAGAGCTAGCTTTACCTACTCATATCCTGACAGGGATGTATTTTCTTGATAAACCACATTCTCTAAACTCACCAAAATTTAGGACTATTTTCTTATACTTAGTCTCATCCATAAGGTTCTAACTATGGTGCTCTATTGCTAATATCCAAAAATAACTAAACCATCCTCTGATACCAACAGTAGAAACCCGAGCCTTTTAGATAAAACATTTCATGATTTTAAACATAATTAATATTCAGAGAACAAGCCAAGGATCGTTATGTCTAGTGTCTTGGAAGACAAGGTACATATAACATAAAACATGGGGCTAAAAAACCTCATTATTTAATATCCATAAAGAGATTATAACTTCCTTTGATCCCTTACATCTTCATAGGGTTCCCTGTAGAACAGATGAACCAATGGATGAGGTAAAAATCCCAGTAAGGGAATGAACATAAGGATACATCTCAAGCAAATGAGTTTGGAGGCATGAAAAAATGATATCCAAATTATGAAACATATAAAATAATTTAATATAAGCATGGTATCATACAAACATGGAATCATATAAATTTTGAAGAATCATAAATCATATCTTTAGTATGGTTCATGGCTAACCGCCAATCCTATTTCCCATTTTAGTAAAGGTCAAGGCAAACCGCCAATCCCGTTTCACATCACATCTCAGGAGACTTAACCTTACCTAATGAATTGGAGGACTATCTGGGTTCACACTACACAACAATTTCATGAATATTCTGGCCACATATATATTCTTAACACATATACAGTCATACATAATCAACCATACACAAACATAGGGGTGCCCATGGAATGAATTTGTTACCATAATCATGAAATAAATCATAACCAATTTGAGTATCATGAAAGTGTACATATAAGGAAATTATTAGAAAATACATGGACGTTCATAGGATAAAATTGGCATATAACATGGTATGTGGTATCAAACATAAGTGACAACATATGAGAAACGTATTTTAGAAACATTAGCATTAAGAAATTTTTGTGCGGTTTTAAGGAAAATACAATAGAGATTTTAAAATAGTAAAGATGACATTATTTTATATAAAACAAGAATTTAACCAATAAGGTTTTGATAATAAAAATACAGAATTTACAAAGATAATGGTGTCTTAAAACAGAAGATAGAGTGCACCTGAAATTGGGTAAAAGTTCAGGAAGTTCTTTTAAAACGACTCTGCTTATTGGGAAGTATCAAAGATAGATTCACTTAAAAGAATGTATATCCCTGAAATTGAATGAGAAATGTATCTTGGAACATGATTTTTGAGCATATAAACATTATGTTTATTTTCTAAATGAAATGAGAACAACATTTTGGTAAAATGAATGATAGAGCAACCAGAAGGATTAAAGGAATTTATGGTAGAATCCATCATGGTTTATTGGCATGGTGTCGGGTGTAACTAAGAGGGCTTGATGAGAGAGATAAGGGGTTTATAATCACTTATAAAACATTAGGGAAGTATGGGGAATGTGTATAAACGTACCCACATCAATTGGTATTACAAAAAAGGCATAGAATAGAGAATAATCTTGATTAAGAGTAAAAAGTGGAGGATCCCTTACCTTAAAACTGTTGGTGTTCTCCGCATGTTATTAACGACCTGAGTAAACAAATTAGTATTATTAATTAATAATTACAGAACCTAGTATATATTCAATTTATTAATTATGACCAATTTCAGTTCATTCAAATCCTTTTTGATTAGTTACCAGGTTCAATTTCATTGTTCGGGCTCGTTTGTTTACTTGGCTTTAAAGGATCGGTTCACTTATATTCTTGTTTGGATTATATTCAAGATGAAAGAGGTTTTCCAGAATTGATGTTATATTCTTTAGTTATTATCCTGGAGATTACATGGTTTAAATTTTAATTAGGTTACTTAGAGGGAAGTCAAATTATTATATAAATAACTATAGTGATAACCGTTTTTGTTAATCAGTGGATTTGATTACAAAGAATGTGTTTTGCTTTATAACTTAATTACATTTGTACCAAAGGATTACAGAACAAAAAAAGTATATATTAGATATATAATAATATGGTTCAACCATAACACAAATGTTTTCATTACCAGAGTTAAATATAATAATAGAAATTTATAAACTGTTGTCCTTGAATGTGATAAATTAGCACATCTCAAAAGGTGATTTCATTTCTTTGAAATAAAAGGGTGGGGAAAAGAGAGAAGATAATGAAATATACCACTAGCATGAAGAAATTACATTACATATATGTTACTGGATTTATCATACTATTATGGAGAAGGGAGGTGAGGAAAGAAATAAAAAATAAAAGAATGTAAAAGAAAAGAAAAAATTGGGAAGAGGAATTTACCTCTTCAGACTTCCTCATTTGAGAACCTCTTAAGGGGAGAGGTTTTGGTATTTTCAGGAGGATTTGAGCTTATGGAAATGGGATAGGACCTTGGGGAGAGATTGGGTAGAATAATTACAAGGCACAAGGCTTGAGAGGAGTGGAGAGAAAAGGGTGTGAGGGGGGGGGTTATAGTAGAGAAGAGGAGGGATTTCATAATATTATAATCCTTAATTTATTATTTCATCCCAATACAAAGAATAGTAAGTAATACATGGCCAATAATAGTAATTTTATCATGTGATCCCGAAACAAGTGGGATTACATCAGTAGGACATCATCGATGACTCAATTAATCCATTATTTAGCATTTATTTTGAACTATCGGATTCTACTATTCAACAAAAATTGAAGTATTTCAGAAAAATCCCAGAAATTCACCCTAACCATTTTTCGACATGTAAAATCCAAAAATGATGGAAATTTTTCAAAAATAGTTTTCATAATATGATTATTTTAATATTTAATTAAAATAATAATTTATTATCAAAACCAATTTTAAAACATTATTTAACTTATTCTAAAATATAGTTATATCATATTTCCCACTTGAATATTATTTTTATACCACCATAGGTGAGGATACTATTCATTAGGGTATATTACTATTCATAAGGGTATGTTACTATTCATTAATGTAGGCTACTGTTCACCACAAATTATGTTTTCTTTATCGGACTCCAAATAACTTACTGATTACAACTGTGTATGTCGAATTTTAAATATTCCAAACACATAAGTGATGAACTTATGTTTAAAGGTCACTTAGAACATAGAAGTTCATTATGTTTTGTTTTCATGTGATTCTATGACATAATTATGATAAGTGAATTTCCATTGAAAAACATTGGGTCGTTCAATTCTTCCGCCCTTATGAAATTTCTCCCTCGAAATTTCATTTTACATTCTAAGCCAAAAGAGGTGTGGGTACTTTTGCTTCATTTCTTCCTCCAATTACCGTGTTTCCACTTTGTACTTAGGGGTTCTCCAAAGTACCTTGACCAGATGAGTTGTCTTGTTGCGAAGAACATTTTCTCAATGATCCAATATCTTCACTGGATTCTCCTCATAAGTGAGATCATCCTCCAACTATACCACCTCCGATGAGAGTACATGTGAAGGGTATGGTATGTAATTACTTAAGAGGTATACTTGAAAGACATCATTTACATTCAACATGGTAGGTGGATGTGGCAGTCGATAGGCCAAAGCTCTGACTTGATCAAGGATCTCAAAGGGGACGATGCACCTGAGACTTAACTTCCCTTTTTTCCCAAACCTCATGAACATATTACATGGGGATATATGTAGAAATACCATGTCTCTAACATTGAACTGAAGGTATCTTTAAAGGTTATCTGCATAACACTTCTGTTGAATTTGGGCTGGCTTGATATGCTACTGAGTGGTTTTCACCTTCTCCACCATTTATTCGAACATTTCAGGTCCTAGTAGCTTATGCTCACAAAATTCATCCCATCTTTTTGGTGTTCTGCACCTTTTCCCATAAAGGGATTCATATGGTTCCAATCGGATGCTCAAGTGGTACCTTTTGTTTTTGGAGAATTCAACCAGTGGAAGATGTTGGTCCCATCCTCCTTTGAATTCCATTGAACACACTCTCAACATTTCTTCCATTGTTTGAATAGTTCACTAATATTATCCATCAGTATGAGGATGATTAGCCGTACTGAATTTCAGTTCAGTGCTCAGAGCATTGTAGAGACTTTTCCAGAACATCGAGGTGAAACTCAGATCACGATCGGATACAATATATAGTGTTACTCCTTGTAGCCTTACCACATCATTGATGTAAATCCATGCATGTTGATCCAATGAGAAGTCCTCTTGAACCATGATAAAGTGATTTATCTTCATAAGATGATCCAAAAAGACCCATATAGCATTGTTTTCTCTAGATATCTTTGGATGTCTAGTGAAAAAGTCCAAGGTAATGTTCTCCCACTTTCATACTGGTATTGGTAGTGGTTGCATCATCCCCTTAGAATTTTGTCTCTTAGCCTTCACTTTCTAACATACGAGGCACCTTGATGTATATTCGACAATCTCCCTTTTCATATTGTCCCACCAAAAGTTTTCTCAGAAATCTTGACACATATTTGTGAAACCTGGGTGGATAGAGAAGGTTGAGCCATGTGTATCATTCAGTAGATCCTTCGTTATATCTAGATCATATTGTACACATAATCGTGTCCCAAATCATACAACTCCTTCCTAATTAATTTTGAAATCGTAGGGTTTCCCATTTTTAATAGCCTACACCATTTTCTAAATTTCCACATCATTTCTTTGAGCATCGTTTATTTTTTCCAAGTGGGATGGTTGAGAAATCATTTGAGAAAGGATTGATGATGTTCCTCCATTGATTCCCATTTCCATCCTTTGAAAATCTTAAAAAATTGGATCTTTTTCAATTCTCATCATTGATAAAGATGCGGGATCCTTTCTACTTAGAGTATCTGCCACCTTGTTTTCCTTACCGGGATAGTAGTAGATTGATAAATCATAATTCTTGATGAGCTCTATCCATCTTCTATATAACATATTATGCCTTTTCTATGTGAATATATATTTCAGACAGTTTTTCTCAGTATATATCTCACATTTTTTCCCATAGAGATAATGCCGCCAGATTTTCAATGCAATGTTCACAGACTCCAACTATAGATTATATGTAGGATAGTTTTTCTCATGGATTTTTAGCTTCCTTGAGGCATAGGACATCAATTTATCATTTTTCATTAGCACCCAGCCTAATCCTTTCTTATAAGAATCACTATACACCACAAATATTTCTCCACAAGAAGGGAGTGTGAGTATCAACGTAGTGAAAATCCTTTTTTTCAACTCCTTAAAATAGCCTTCACATTCTTGTGTCCAGAAAAAAATTACTGCCATCAATTTCATCTTGTTCATTTGGTTTTACAATTTCGGAAAGTTCTTCACGAATTGTCGATAATACCCAGCTAGAACTAAAAATCTGTGGATCTCTATTACAGAATTTGGGCTCAACCACCCTTCAATTTCCTTCATTTGGAAGGGTCCACATATATACCTTTCCTGGTGATAACATTCCCCATGAATGATACTTCCTTCATCCAGAACTCCCATTTACTATACCTTGTATACAACTTATCCCTTCAAAAAGATGTTAACAGAGTTTACAAATGCTCTTCATGTTCCTCAATTCTCCTTGAGTGTATCAAAATATCATCAATAAAGTCCACCAAAAATTTGTTGAGGTAATATCTAAAGACACTATTCATTAAATCCATGAAATTTTTTGGATAATTAGTGAGTCTGAAGGGCATCACTATGAACTCATTTTGTCCATACCTTATTTTAAAGGCAGTCTAGGGAATATTTTCCTTCCTCACCTCTATTTGGTGATATCTCAATCGAAGGTCAACCATAGAGAAATAACTAGCCCCACGAAGATGATCGAACAAGTCATCTATCCGTGGATGGGGGTACTTGTTCTTTATAGTGATTTTATTAAGATCACGATAATCAATTTAGAGGCGCATTGATCCATCCTTCTTCTTGATGAAGAGGACTAGAGTACCCTTTGGTGAAGCACTCGGGCATATAAAACCCTTCTGTATATTCTCCTGTAACTGCTTCATCACCTCTTCTAGATCTACGGTGGCCATTCTATAAGGTGTCATTGATATTGGAAGAGATCCAGGGATAAGTTCAATTGAGAACACATCCTCTCGGTCAAGAGGAAGACCAAGAAACTCTCCAATAAATTCATTAGTGTAATCCCTCATGATGGGCTTGTCTTCAAGAATGATTCTACCCATTGTCCCAATCATTGTCATAATCATTTTAGATATATATTATTCCTCACAAGGATGTAGAATCCAAACTTGAGATGAAGATTCTAAAGGCGACTAATCTTCCTCCTTAAACTTGTAAAGAATTGAAGATGATTCAGGATGTGAAAAGTGATCTCCCTTTACCGAAAATTGATGTTGGCCTTGTACAATGATAGCCAATCCATGACCAAGATAGCGTCGAATTACACTAAAGAAAGTATGAAAAGATTTGCTGGGAGGTTTAGTCCAGAAACATTAACCTCAAAGGAGTTATAAACAATGGATGCAATAATTTCCCCATTCATTGTTCTCAAAGATAATTTTCCTCCAAATTTGGAGGTGGTGTTTCAATAGTTCTACTAAACTTGAAAGATAGAAAAGAATGCATAGAACCAGAATCAAATAGTATGTTCACTATTCTAGAATGAATAACAAGAATACTTTTCACCATGTCGTTTTCCAACTCCACCTCAACAGTAGTGATAGAAAAAGCCCTTCCATGTTTCCTTGGAGGTTGTTTCTGATTTCCTTCGACAACCCTTGGATTAGGGAAACTGTAAGCATAATTCCCAAGCTCCTTGTAGTTATAACACTGTACTCTAGGATGAGTGTTTATCTAAACCTTACTTTCTTCTTTAACATTAGTGGAATTTTTCATATCCCTTCGGAAATTCATGTCCAAAAGACCAGGTTTTTTTCATTTGAATCAATTATTGGTTCCCTTGAGACAATCACCAACATACATCTTCCCACAATTTTTTTCTAAGGGGAAATTGATGCTTCCTCCCATAATGGGATTTTTTTGACGAACCACCCATGTTGTTCTCCATCTTCCACTTCTTGTCATTAGGCGCATGAGACCACTAAGTTTCTCCAATCTCTATTTTAACCTTGAGGGCCCAACAGACAATCTCTTCATATCTGTCAAAGTCTTGAATCGCCAAAACATTTCATAGACTCAACATTAGTCCACTAAAGAATCGATCCACGTTGCTTTATGTGTTCATGAAAAATCCAGAGGTGTACTTTGGAAGCATTGGAAAGTTCTCTTCATATGCCCCGATGGACTCATTTTCCTTCTGCTTGAGTCCAAGGAACTTGCTTTCCATCATGATACTGAGGGTTCGAGGAAAATATTTTTTGAAAAATATCCTCTTGAATTCCTCCCATTCTATAGAATAAATTTTCTCTTGGGACTTTGTATTCTTGATTAGTGTCCACCACTGATCAGCTTCCCCATAAAAATGATAGACTGCCAGTATAACTGTCACTTCTTCCGAGCACTGGAGGATAGATAAAATCTTGTCAATAGAGTTAATCTACTATTCTGCAAGGAGGGGATCAGAAGACCCACTAAACATGGGAGGCCTTTTCCGCATGATGTATTCTATGGCAATATAATCTTTCCTTGGAGGATGGGGATGTTCTACCTGATTCAAGTTATAATTCATAAATTGAGCCGACTAAGCAAGTACTGCCATGAATTTTTCAGCACCCGCTTCCGTCACATCAGGAATGTCATCAGGGAAATCATCACATTTCCTATCACATTGGTTGTTGGAACATGTTCTTCTATTTCTATCCATTAACTATGAAAAAGAACTTATAATTAGAGGTCTTGAATACTAACCTATTGAGCATAAAAAGAATCATTGAACATAAAAGTATGAACTTATAAAAAAGAAGTATATCCTAACTTGTGATTCCTTTGGTTTATATCTCGGTTATCCTCGATCTATTTCTTAAAATATATTCTCATGGACTTCTTTTGGTTCTTTAATAACGGTTTGTACTAATCTCATGAATCTACCGAAGCATATCCCCCAGGAGTGTCGTAACCAAGAGTGAAGCAAGGCCCATTGTCGTGCACCAGTTCCCATTAGAGCCTAGCTCAATAAGGTGTTTTTGGGTTTTACACCTAGAAACATTTGTGCCAGATCTGCCTCTACCTGCTTGTATCCATATAGAGATGTATTTTCTTGATAAAATACGTACTCTATACTAACCAAAATTTAGGACTGTTTTCTTATACTTAGTATCACACTTAAGGTTCTTAGTAAGGTTCTCTATTCCTAATCTCCAAAAATAAATATTCCATCCTCTGATACCAACTACAGTAACCAAGCCTTTTACAAAAAATATTTCATGATTTTTTGCATAATTCATCATCTGAGTAAAAGCCAGTGATCATTATGTCTAGTGTCTTGGAAGACCAGGTACATGTAACATAAAACATGGGGCTAAAAAAACATCTTTATTTAATTTCCATAAAGACCTTCTAACTTCATTTGAGCCCTTACATCTGCGTAGGGTACCCTGGGGAACACATGAACAATGGAATAAGCTAAAAATCCTAGTAATGGAATGAACATAAGGATATATCTCAAGCTCACGAGTTAGGAGGCATGGCATAATGATATCCAAAGCATGAAACCTAAAAAATCATTTAATATAATCATGGGGTTATATAATCATGGAATCATATAAATGTGGCCGAATCATAAATCATATCTTTAGTATGGGTCAAGGCTAACCGCCAATCCCGTTTCCCATTTTAGTACGAGTCAAGTCTAACCGCCAATCCCGTTTCACATCGCATATCATGATACTTAACCTTACCCATTGCATTGGAGTTCAATCTGGGAGAACCCATCTCAAAATTTTGATGAATATTCTTGCCACATAAATATTTTTACCACATAATCAATCATACATAATCAACCATACACAAAATAAGGGTACCCATGGAATGAGTTGTGCACCACAATCATGACATAAATCATAACCAATTGGCGTATCATGAAAGTGTCCATGTAAGAAAAGAATTAGAAAATAAATGGACGTTCATAGTGTAAAATAGTCATATAACATGGTATGTGGTGTCAAACATAAGTGACAACATATGAAAGTTTTATTTTAGAAACATTAGAATTAAGCTATTTTTGTGCGATTTTAAGGAAAATACTATAGAGCTTTTAAAATAGTAACGAATAAATTCTTTTATATAAAAAAATAATTGAACCAAGAAGGTTTTTATAATAAAAATACAGAATTTAAAAAGATAATGGTGTCTTAAAAAACATAGATTGCACTTGTAATTGTGTAAAAGTTTGAGAAGTTACTTTAAAATGAGTGTGCTTATTGGGAAGTATCAAAGAGAGATTCACTTAAAAGCATGTATATCCCTGAAATAGAATGAGATATGTATCTTGGAGAATGATTTTGGAGCATATAAATATATTTTTCAATGTTCTAAAAGAAAAGACAAAAACATTTTAGTATAATGAAAGATAGAGAAACCTGAAGGAATAATGGAAGTTCAGGTAGAATCCATCATGGTTTATTGGCATGGTATCTGGTGTAACTAAGAGGGGTTTATGAGAGAGATAAGGGGTTTATAGTCACTTATAAAAAATTATGGAATTATGGAAAAGGTGTATAAATGTACCCCATAACTTGGTATTACACAAAAAGGCATAGCATAGAGAACAATCTTGATTAAGAGTAAAAAGGGGAGGATCCCTTACCTTAAACATATTGGTGTTATCCACTTATTATTAACAACCTGAATAAAAAAATTATACTTACAAATTAATAATTCCATAACCTCTCCTATATTAAACATATTTATTATAACCCTTTTTAATTCATTCAAATCCTTTTTTATTAGTTACAAGGTCCAAATTCATTGTTCGGGCTCATTTTTTACTTGGCATTGAAATATCAGTTCACTTATACTCAAGTTTGGATTATATGAAAGATGAATGTGGTTTTCCAGAATTGAAGTTTTATTCTTTAGTTCATATCCAAGAGATTAAATGGTTTTAATTTAATTTATTTTACTTGTTATGAAGTCAAATTATTATATATATAAATATATATAACCATAGTGATAACCGTTTTTGTTAATCGGTGGATTTGATTACAAAGAATGTGTTTTGATTTATAACTTAATTCCATTTGTACAAAAGGATTATAGAACCAAAAATATTATATATTACACATATATTAATCTGGTTCAACCATAACACAAATGGTTTCATGACCAGAATTAAATATAATAATAGAAATTGATAAACTGTTGTCCTTGAATGTGCTCAATTAGCACATCTCAAACGGTGCTTTCATTTCATTCAAAATAAAGGGTGGGGAAATGAGAGAAGATAATTAAATATACCAATAGCATGAAGACATTCTAGTAAATGTATTTTACTGTATTTATCGTACTATTATGGTGAAGGGAGTTGAGGAAAGAAATAAAAAATAAAAGAACATAAATGAAAATAAGAAATTGGAAACATGAATTTACGTCTTGAGACTTCCTCCTTTGAGAACCTCTTAATGGGAGAGGTTTTGGTATTTTGGGGAGGCTGAGAGCTTTTGGACGTGGTGGAAGACCTAGGGGGAGATTTGGGTAGAATAATATCAAGTAACAATTCTTGAGAAGAGTGGAGAGTAGAGGGAGTGAAACGGGGTTTTATAGTGGAGAAGAGGAGGGATTTCATAATATTATAATCATTAATTTATTATTTCTTTCCATGGAAAATAATTGTAAGTATTTCATGACCAATAATAGTGATTGTATCATTTGATCTTGAACCAAGTGGGATTACATCATCAAAACATCATCGATGACTCAATTAATCCATTATTTATCATTTATTGTGAATTATCGGAATCTACTATTCATAAAAAAATCAAGTATTTCAGAAAAATCCCATAAATTCACCCTAAACATTTTAAGACATGTAAAATCAAAAAATGAAGTCCATTTTTCAATGATAATGTTCTAAATATGATTATTTTAATATTTAGTTAAAATAATAATTTATTATCCAAACCAGTTTTAAAACATTCTTTAACTTATTCTAAAATATAGGTATATCATACTTCCAAATTTAATATTATTTTTATACCACCATAGTTTAGGTTACAATTCATTATGGTATATCACTATTCATTGGGGTATGTTACTATTCATTATGGTATGTTACTATTCACTAAAAATTATGTTTTCCTTATCAGAATTCAAATAACTTATTGATTACAACTGTGTATGCTGGATTTTCCAAATTCCCAACACAGAAGTGACGAACGTATGTTTAAAGGTTACTTAGAACTTAGTAGTTCATTATGTTGTTTTTTCAAGTGATTTTTTGACATACTTATGAGAAGGGAATTTCCATTGAAAAAAATTGGGTCATTACAATCTTCCACCCTTATAAAATTTCTCCCTCGAAATTTCGTTTTACATTCTAAGACAAAAAAGAGGTGTGGGTAATTTTCCTTCATTGCTTCCTCCAATTCCCTGGTTCACACTTCGTACTTATGGTTTCTCCATATTATCCTGACCGTACGAGTATTCTTGTTGCATAGAAAATTTTATCTACGATCCAAGATCTTCACTGGCTGCACCTCTTAAGAGAGATCATCCTCCAACTGTACCACCTCTGAAGAGAGTACAATGAAAGGTTTGGTATGTACTTTCTTAAGAGGGATACATGAAAGACATCATGTACTTTTGACATGGTAGGTGGAAGTGCCAGTTGATAGGCCACATCTCTGACTCATTGAAGGATCTCTAAGGGGCCGATGTACATGGGACATAACTTCCATTTCTTCCCAAACCTCATGACCTACTTCAATGGGGATATACGTAGAAATACCATGTCTCCAACTTTGAACTCAAGGTCTCGTCGATGGTAATCTGCAAAAATCTGTTGTCGACTTTGGGTTACCTTGATATGCTGCTGAATGGTTTTCAGCTTCTCCACTATTTCGTTTACCATTTCAGATCCTAACAGCATACGCTCACTGTCTTCATACCAACATGTTGGAGTTACGCACCTTTTCCCATAAAGGGCTTCATATGGTGCCATTTGGATGATCGAGTGGAAACTATTATTGTAGGAGAATTCAACTTGTGGAAGATGTTGGTACATACTCCATTGAATTCCATTGAAGATTCACTCAACATGTCTTCCAATGTCTGAATAGTTCACTCAGATTGGCCATCATTTTGAGGATGATAGGCCGTACTGAATTTTGGTTCAATTCTCATAGCATGATGGAGACTTTTCGAGAACATCGAGGTGAGTCTCGAATCACGATCGGATACAATAGATAGTGGTACTCCATGAGTCCTTACAACTTCATTGATGTAAATATGTGCAAGTTGATCCAATTAGAATTCCTCTCGAACCATGATAAAGTGAGTTGTCTTCGTAAGACGATCCACAACGACCCATATAGCATTATTTTCCCCAGATGTCTTTAGAAGTCCAGTGACAAAGTCCCTGGTAATGTTCTCCAACTTCCATGCTGGTATGGGTGGTGGTTGCATCATACCCTTAAAATTTTTTCTGTAAGACTTCACTTGCTAACATATGAGGCACTTTGATGTATATTCAGCAATATCCCTTTTCAGATTGTCCCACAAATGTTTTCTCAGAGATCTCGAAGCATATTTGTGCTCCCTGGGTGGATAGAGAAGGTTGAGCTATGTGCATCATTAAATAGCTCCTTATTTATATTTGGATCATGTGGTACACATAATCGTGTACCAAATATTACAACCCCTTCCTCATCAATTTTGCAATCAGAGGGTTTCCCATTTTTAACAGCTTCCACCCTTTTCTGAATTTCAACATCCTTTCTTTGAGCATCCTTTATTTTCTCCAAGAGGGATGGTTCAAAAATCATTTAAGAAAAGATTTATGATGTTCCTCCATTAATTATTCCCATGTCCATCCTTTTTAAATCTAATAATATCATATCCTTTTCAATTCTCATCATTGATAAAGATGCATGATCCGTTCTACTTGGAGCATCTGCCACCTTGTTTTCCTTACCGGGATGGTAGTGGATTGAGCAGTCATAATCCTTGATGATCATTATCCATCTTTTCTGGAACATATTATTCTCTTTCTATGTGAATATATATTTGATACTCTTGTGGTCGGTATATATCTCACATTTTCCCCATAGAGATAATGCCGCCAGATTTTCAACGTAAAGAATACTACCTCCAACACAAGATCATGTATGGGATAGTTTTTCTCATGTATTTTCAGGTGCCTTGAGTCATAGTCTATCACTTTTTTATTTTTCATTAGAACACAGCCTAAGCCATTCTTAGAAGCATCACTATACACCACAAATAGTTCTCCACTTGAAGGGAGTTTGAGTACCAGCACATTCATAAGCCTCTTTTTCAACTCCTTGAAATAGTTCTCACATTCCAGTGTCATGAAGAACTTTACTCCCTTCTGTTTCAGCTTGGTCATTGGGTTTTACAATCATTAATGATCTTCACTAATCATTGATAATACCCAGATAGACCTAAAAATCTGAAGATCTCCATTACAGAAGTTGGCCTCTACTACTCTTCAATTGCCTTCATCTTGGAAGGGTCCATAGATATCCCTTTCCTGGTGATAACAAGCCCAAAGAATGATACTTCCTCCATCCAGAACTCACATTTACTATGCATTTCATAAAATGTATCCCTTCACAATGTCTTTAACACAGTTTCCAATTTATCATCATGTTCCTCCTTTCTCTAGGAGTATATTAAAATATCATCAATAAAGACCACCACAAATTTTTTGAGGTAATCTCTAAAGACTATATTCATTAAATCCATGAAAACTGTGTGGGCATTAGTGTGTCTGAAGGGTATCACTATGAACTCATAATGTCCATACCTCGTTTGAAATATAGTCTTGGGAAAGTCTTCCTTCCTCACCTTTAAATGGTGATATCCCGACTGAAGGTCCACCATAGAGAAATAACTGGCCCCACGAAGCTGATCGAACAAGTCATCAATCAATGGAAGGGGATATTTGTTCTTTATCGTGATTTTATTGAGCTCATGATAATTAATGAATTGGCGCATTGATCCATCCTTCATCTTGACAAAGAGGACTACAACACCCCATAGTGAAGCACTCAAGCGTATAAAACCCTTCTCCATATTCTCCTGTAACTGCATCTTTAGCTCTTCTAGATCTATGGTGGCCATTCTATAAGGTTTCATTGATATTGACAGAGATACATGGAAAAGTTAAATTGAGAACTCAACCTATCAGTCTGGAGGAAGACCAGACAACTCTTTGGGGAATACATCAGTGTAATCCCTCACGATGG
This sequence comes from Viscum album, assembly GCA_963277665.1. Classification (NCBI taxonomy): domain Eukaryota; kingdom Viridiplantae; phylum Streptophyta; class Magnoliopsida; order Santalales; family Viscaceae; genus Viscum; species Viscum album. The sequence continues at coordinate 683,865,405 of OY728119.1, read as the reverse complement.
GCAAGTATTCAAGAATGATTCTATCCTTTGTCCCAATCATTTGAGCTAGATATTCTACCTCACAAGGAAGTAGTATCCAAACTTGACATGAATATTCTAAAGTAGACTCATCTTCCTCCTTACACTTTTAAAGAATCGGAGGATGATTCAGGATGTGAAAAGTGATCTCACTTTCCTGAAAATTGATGTTGTCCTTGTACAAAGATAGCCAATCCATGCCAATGATAGCGTCGAACTCCACTAAAGGAAGTATGACAATATTTTCTGGGAGTTTCATTCCACAAAAATTAACCGGGGAGGAGTTATAAACCATGGATGAAATAATTTCCCCATTCACTGTTATAACATATAACTTTTCCTCCAAATTTTTTGGTGGTGTTTGAATAGTTCTACTAAACAATCATGATATGAAAGAATGCATAGAACCCGAATCAAATAGTACATTCTCTATTCTTGAATTCAAAAAAATCATACCTGTCACCACATCGTTTTCCGAATCCACCTCAGCAGTAGTGATAGAATAATCCCTTCCTTGTTGTTTTGGAGGTTGTTGTTGATTGCCTTCGACAACCCTCAACTTAGGGAAATTTTTTGCATAATGTTGATGCTCCTTGAAGTTATAACAATTCACTCCAGGCTGAGTATTGATCTGAACCTTCCTTTCTTCTTCAAAATTAGCAAAATTTCACATATCCATTCGCCAGTTCTTGTCCATATGACCAAACATCCCACGTTTGAATCAATTCTTGGTTCCCTTAAGATAGTCACCAAGATGCTTATTCCCACAATTTTTGAAAAGGGGAAAGTGAGGCTTCTTTCCATCATGGGATTTGATTGATGAACCACCCATGTTTTTCTCCATTTTCCACTTCTTTTCACTAGGCCCATGTGACCACTGAGAGGCTCCAATCTCCATTTCAACCTTGAGGGCACAATTAAAAATCTCCTTATAGCTGTCGAAGTCTCGAATCGCCAAAACTTTTTCATAGACTCGGCTTTAGTCCACAAAGAAGTGATCCACATTGCTTTCAGTGTTCATGACAATGCCATAGGCGTACCATGAAAGCCTTGTACAGTTTGATTAATACGCCCCGATGGACTCATATTCCTTCTACTAGAGTCCAAGGAACTCTTTTTCCATCTTGAGACAAATGGTTTGAGGAAAATATTTGTTGAAAACATCCTCTTGAATTCCTCTCATTCAATGGAATCAATTTCCTCTTGGGAATTTGTATTATTGATCAGTGTCCCCCACTGGTCATCTTCCCCATAAAAATGATAGACTGCCAGTACAACTTTCTCTTCTTCTGAGCACTAGAAGACAGAGAAAATCCTTTCAATGGAGTTAATCCATTGTTCTAAAAGGAGGGGATCAGAAGACCCTCTAAACATGGGAGGCCTTTACCGCATGAAGGATTATACGACAACTTTCTCTTTCCTTGGAGGAGGGGGATATTCCACCTGATTCATGTTATTATTAAAAACTCGAGCTATTTGAGAAAGTACAACCATGAAGTTTTGAACACCCTCTTCCATCACATCAGGCATGTAATTAGGGAGATCATCACATTTCTTATCACATTGGTTGGTGGAACGTGTTCTTCTATTTTCCGCCATTAACTAAGAAAATTAATGTATACTTATAGGTATTTGATACTTAGTTATTGAGTATAAAAAGAAACATTTAACATAAAAGTATGAACATACAAAGAAGATGTATATCCTGACTTGTGATTCCTTAGGTTTATATCTAGGTTATCTTCAATCTATTTCTTAACTTATATTCTTATGGGATTATTTTTTTCCCTTAATAATGGTTTTCACTATACTCGTGAATCTACTCAAACATATCCCTTGGCAGTGTCGTAATGAAAGGTGAAACAAGGATTGTTGTCATGAACTAGTTCCCATTCAAGTCTATCTCAAAGTGGAGTTTTCGGGTTTTACCCCTTGATACATCTGTGCCAGAGCCGCCGCTACTTGCTCGTATCCAGACATGGATGTATTTGCCTGATAAACTACTTACTCTATACTCACCAAAACTTAGGACTGTTTTCTTATATTAGTCTCATCCTTAAGGTTCTCATTAAGGTTCTCTATTCCTAATCTCCAAAAATAAATAGACCATCATCTAATACCAACTGTAGCAACTTGATCCTTTTACATAAAACATTTCACGATTTTCAGAATAATTAATCATCAGAGTACAATCCAAGGATCATTATGTCTAGTGTCTAGGAAGACTACGTACATATAACATAGAACATGGGGATAAAATAACTTCTTTATTTAATATCCATAAAGAGCTTATAACTTCCTTTGATCCCTTAAATATGCATAGGGTACCATGGGGAACACAGGAACAAAGGGATGATCTAAAAAGCTCAGTAAGGGAATGAACATATGGATACATCTCAAGCACATGAGTTAGGAGGCATGAAATAATGATATCCAAAGCATGAAAGTTATAAAATCATTTAATATAAACATGGGATCATATAAAAATGGAATCATATAAATGTGGAAGAATCAAAAATCATATCATTAGTACGGGTCAAGGCTTACCACCAATCCTGTTTCCAATTTTAGTATGGGTCAAGTCTATCCACCAATCTCGTTTCACATCACATCTCATGAGACTTAACCTTACCCAATGCATTGGAGAAATATCTGGGTGCACCCATATCAAAATATTCATGAATATTCTTTCCACATAAATATTCTAACCACATATACAATCACATATAATCAACCATACACAAACATAAGGGTACCAATGGAAATAATTGGGTACCACAATCATGACATAAATCATAACCAATGGGAATATCATGAAAGTTTATATGTAAAGAAAGAATTAGAAAATACATGGAGTTTCACAGGGTAAAATAGGCATATAACATGGTAAGTGGTGTCAATCATAAGTGACAACATATGAGAAATTTTTTTTGAATCATTATCATTAAGACATTTTTGTGTGGTTTTAAGGAAAATACTACAGAGATTTTAAAATAGTAAAGATGGAATTCTTTTTTATAAAACCAAAATTTAACAAAGAAGGTTTTAATTATAAAATTAAATAATTTACAAAGATAATGGTGTCTTAAAACCAACGATATAGTGCACTTGAAATTGGTTAAATGTTCGAGAAGTTCATTTAAAACGAGTGTGCTTATTGGGAAGTATCGAAGAGAGATTCACTTAATAGAATGTATATCCCTGAAAGTGAATGAGAGATGGATCTTTGAACATGATTTTGGAGCATATAAAGATAATATTTATGTTCTAAATGAAAATACCACAACATTTTAGTAAAAATAAATATAGAGAATCCCGAAGGAATAAAGGAAGTTCAGGTAGAATCCATCATGGTTTATTGGCATGGTATCAGGTGTAACTAAGATGGATTGATGAGAGAGATAAGGGTTTTCACACCACTTATAAATCATTAGGAAAGTAAGTGGAAGGTTTATAAACGTTCCCTATGACATGGTATTACACAAAAAGTCCTAGCATATAGAATAATCTTGCTTAATAGTAAAAAGGGGAGGATCCCTTACCTTAAATCCGCTGGTGTTCTCCACTTGTTATTAACAACCTGAAAAACAAATTAGGCTTATTATTTAATAATTACAGAACCTCTTCTGTATTGATTTTTTATAACCATTTTTAGTTCATTCAAAGCCTTTTGGATTAGTTACAAGGTTCAATTTCACTATTCGGACCTGTTTGATTACTTGGCTTTAAAAGATCTGTTCACTTATATTCAAGTTCGGATTATATGTAAAATAAATGCTGTTGTCGAGATTTGAATTCATATTCTTTAGTTCATATCTAGGAGATTACATGGTTTTAATTTTAATTAGGTTACTTAGAGTGAAGTCAAATTATTATATATATAACCATAGTGATAACCGTTTTTTGTTTATCGGTGGATTTGATTACAAAGTATGTGTTTTGATTTATAAAATATTTCCATTTGTTCCAACGTATTACAGAACCAAAAATAGGATATATTACATATATAATAATCTGTTTCAACCATAACCAAAATGGTTTCATGACCATAATTAATGATAATAATAGAAATTGATAAACTCTTGTCCTTTAATGTGCTAAACATCTCAAATGGTTCTTTCATTTATTGCAAATAAAAGGGTGGGGAAAGGAGAGAAGATAATGAAATACACCACTAGCAAGAAGGCATTTTAGTACATGTATGTTACTGGATTTATCATACTATTATGGTGAAGGGAGGTGAAGAATGAAATAAAAAAATAAAAGAACATAAAAGAAAAGAAGAAATTGGGAAGATGAATTTACCTCTTGAGACCACCTCCTTTGAGAACCTCTTAATGGGAGGGGTTTTGGTATTTTGAGGAGGATGAGAGCTTTTGGAAGTGGGGGAGGACCTATGGGAGAGATTTGGGTAGAATAATGGCAATGCATAAAACTTGAGGGGAGTAGAGAGAAGAGGGAGTGAATGGGGGTTTTATAGTGGAGGAGAGGAGGGATTTCATAATATTATAATAATTAATTTATTATTTCTTTCCAAGAAAAGGAATAGTAAGTATTCCATGACCAAGAATATTGATTTAGCATTTATTGTGAATTATCAGATTCTACTATTCATAAAAAATTCATGCATTTCAGAAAAGTCCCAAAAATTCACCCTAATATTTTTCCAACCTATAGAATTCAAACATTAAGTCCATTTTTCAAAAATAATTTTCTAAATATGAATATTTTAATATTTAATTCAAATAATAATTTATTATCAAAACCAGTTTCAAAAAATTCATCAACTTATTTTAAAATATAGGTATATCGTACTTCCAACTTGAATATAAATTTTATACCACCATAGATGATGTTCATATTCTTCATGGTATATAATTATTCATACTTTTATATTACTATTCATTAGGGTAGGTTACTATTCACCAAAAATTATGTTTGCCTTATCAAACTCCAAATAACTTACTGATTACAACAGTGTATGTCGAATTTTCAAAATTCCAAACACAAAAGAGACGAACTTATGTTTAAAGGTAATTTTTCACTAAGTATTTAATTATATTATGTTTTCATGTGATTTTATGACATACCTATGAGAAGAGAATTTCCATTTAAAAACATTGGCAATTCTACTATTCATCAAAAATTCAAGTATTTTCGAAAAATCCCAAAAATTCCCCTGACCATTTTTCGACGTGTAGAATCCAAAAATGAAGACCATTTTTCAAAAACTGTTTTCTAAATACGATTATTTTAATATTTATTTAAAATAATAATTTATTATCAAAACCATTTTTAAAACATTCATTAACTTATACTAAAATATAGGTATATCTTACTTCCAACTTGAATTTTATTTTTATACCACCATAGGTGTGGTTAATTTTCATTAGGGTATATCAATATTCATAAGGGTATTTTACTATTTATCAGGGTATGTTACTATTCACCAAATATTATGTTTTCCTTATCGGAAACCAAATAACTTACTGATTACAACTGTGTATGCAAGATTTTTGAAATTCCAATCATAGAAGTGACAAACTTATGTTTAAAGGTCACTTAGCTCTTAGTAGTTCATTATGTTGTGTTTTCATGTGATTTTATAACATAATTATTAGAAGGGAATTTCCATTGAAAAATTTTGGTCATTACAACAATGTATCACAAGAAAGGAAGAGGTTGTTAGCATCTTATCTATGTTGGTGAAAGATTTTACATTTAGAGAAAAGATGAATTCCAAACGATTGATGACAAACCTCAGTGGGAATTTTGTTGTGAGAAAGCCACCATATGAGACTGAATCTAGAGGACTTTATCCAAGGTTCTTTGAAGTGTCTAATCTATATGAAGTCATTTTCATTGTCACAACATGTATGATTGTTGAAATTCTTTGAGGTAAGAATACCATTGTGAGCACGCTCCCAAATTAAGAAATCATAATTTTAAGCGAAAGAATATTTTTCAATGAGATTCAAAATAGATGAGATACGATGATCATGTTGAGAATTTAAATTGTATTTGATAGGGATATTGGTGTTTTCAGGAGTTTTATCAGGAGTAATCAATGATATTAATGTCGTTCCAGTCCAGTTGTCTAGCCATAATTTCATGGAGGAATCTCTGTAAACCATCCATCTGAAATTATTAATAATGTTAGTGAAGGAGACCTTGTGGGAGGGCTATATGGAAGAATTAATTATGGATGAATTTCTAGTATTAATTATTTTCTAGGAATCTATTATATATGAAGGTGATAGAATCAGAATTATTGTGAAAAATATTTCAAGTTAGCTAAGCTTGAAGAGAATTGTAAAAGGAATTTAAATTCTTTATTCCAATGCCACCGTTTTCAATGGGTGTGCAACAAATGGACCAAGGGATGATCACAAGATTTCTTTCTATAATACTACCTGTCTAGATTAAGTTTCTAATAGTTGTGTTCATTTTTTATAAGACCAATTGTCCATTTTTGGACCATCATGGAGTAGAACATTTTGGAGACAATAGTGGATTTAACAAGGTAAGTCCAGCCAACAATAGAATGATCCTTACCCTTCCAGGAATAAATTCGGTTGAGAACTTGATCAAAAATAGTTACAAAGTGGTAAGACTTGGTCCTACCCCAAAATATGGGGACACCAAGGTAATTGAAAGTGATAAAGCCTTCCTTCAGCCCCAAATCACTGATGATGTTACATTTTCTATTATGGGGGAAGTTCTTCACAAAGATGATATATGATTTGTTCCAACTTATGTTTTGACCAGAAATATCTTCATAGTGAGATAAAGTAGTCTTGAGGTTATGAATGTTTCTTTTGTCATGTTGGATGGAAATGATGAAGTCGTTGGTATAAAAGAGGTGAGTGGGGGAATTTACATTCCTAGAGACCAAAATGGGTTTCAGTTTATTTTGGACCACCTGCCAATTGATCAGACAATTGTGGTAGTATTCTTCTATTGAGAAGAGAATGGAATAGAGGGTGTCACCTTGTCTGACAACATTGGTGTATTTAAAGTAAACTTTGTGAGTACCATTGATCAACATGGAAATAGTGGCTGAGTTGAACATAATTTTGATATCAGTGATAATGGAGGCTTTAAAACCAAAACATTGAAGGAGAATAAAGAGAAATCTCCAATCCATGGTGTCAAAAAATATCTAATGTCATGTTTAATAGCTATGTTTCCACTTATATTGGGTTTATTCAGGATTTTGATATGCTTAGAAGAAAGAAATATACATTCTTGAGTGGATATTCCCTTCATAAATCAAAAATCATTCCAAGATAAAATTTTATCAGTAATAGTTGACAAACGATTAGCAATGATTTTGGGGATGAATTTTTAAATAGTGTAGATAAGAACAATGTGTCTAAAAAGTTGAATTACAAAGGCATTATCCACTTTAGGGATCAAGGTGAGGAACTAAGCATTGAGAGAATGTGGAAAGACCCCATTGGTGAAAAAGGATTTAACTAGATTACAAACATCGATATGAACTACATCTTAGTAGTGTTGGCAGAAACCATTGTTAAAACCATCAGGACCGAGATAACGTTCAGGAATTAGACTAAAGATAGTGTCTTTGATTTCATGATCTAGTAGTGGGTTAACAAGGAAAAAATTATCTACATTAGTGATCACCAGAGAAATGACACCAGGGAGGGGCTCTTTGTTATTTTTAGGTCCATTGAAGAGGGTTTCATAGTAAGAGACTATATGATTAGCAATATTATATTCTTTTTCCAAAATCATATCCCCATCCTTTAGAAAGGTGAGAGGTCTACATGCCTTCCTTATTCATTGGATAGTGTTGTAGAAATTTGTGTTTCTGTTACAGTCATTTAACCATTTGACTTTATAATATTGCTTTCTCATATTGTCCTTAAAAGTGAGCAAGGAGTTGATATTGACTTCAATTTTAATTGCTTGCATAGGATCAGCATGGAGATTAGAGTTGGTGTTTTTTATTGTTCACATCATTGTGTTCTTTCTCAAAAATAGTAACGTCATTGTTTATTTTTTTGGCTTTGGAGTTGTACCAAGATTTGAGAAACTATTTGAGGTTTTTTAGTTTGAGGATGCAATCAAAGGCCCCATTATTGTGAGACATTGAGGATCCAATGTTTTGGATGACATGATTAAATTTTTTTTCAGAGAGACACACATTGTAGAAATGAAAAGGTAACCAAGGTTTCATGTGTTTGGAGGAAATTTTTACCTGGATAGTATGATGATCAAAGTTCAATATGTGAAGAGTGATTTTGGAGGTAGTGTCCCATTGGTCTAAATCAGGGACAATTGAAAAGGATCTTTTCAATTTGGAGGTGACCACTTGGTTGTAGTGTCTTCTATACCATGACTATCTTTCACCAGTGAGGTTAATTTGAATAAGGTTTTTGTCTTCAATTGAGGTTTTGATTCTTCTTATGGAAATAGATTTGTGAGATGGGACACTGTTTCACTATATCTAAGAGTAGCACTAAAGTATGCCATGAGAAACCAAGGGGAATTGACGTTTGATCCTAAATAAGAAGGGTGATTCCAAATAGTTATTCTTTCTTGATATCTATTTTTAGCATAAAAAAAGGTGTAGAAATTGTGAGTGTAACATCCCAAGTAAGTAATGAATAATAAATATTTCTATCTATGTCTATTAATGATTAAGATAGTGTTATAGCGGCTTAAAATGAAAATAAATACAATCTTATGCATGGAATACACTAATATTCTTAAAAGATTGTTTTAATGCCTTTTGATGGAAAACCATTTTTGAATATATATTTTGACAATTTTATAAACAATGTTTTTCAAAATAAACTTATTCTTTATGATTGGGACATCAAAATTTACCTTGTGTGAAGTTTTGGTATTTTTCTGACAATGTTCATTTTTAATGAATAGTGAAAAATACTGCATTTTACATCAAAACTACTTTTTAATATAATTTATTTATATGATTAGATTATGTTTTTAATTGGTTTTGAAGTGAAATTAGAATATATTTTTACCATTTTATCCAATGGTGGTCATTGGAATCAATTTCACTTTGAAATTAGACTTAAACTGGTGTCAATCTTTTGATACTTATTGTTTTGTAAAAACACGCTATTTTCTCTGGCAGCGGGAATTAATTATTAAATTAATTAATGTGACCTATATGTTTTGAATTTTGTGAAATAGATTTCATTTTTGAATTCGGAATATCAAATATATCTTAGGGTGAATTTTTGGTAATTTTCTGAAAAACTTCAATTTTTGATGAATAGTGAAACCACTAAGTGATAATCAAGCAAACTGATTTTTCAGTTAAATGAAAGTTTACCACTAATGTGTATTGAGTTTTGAAAATCCGACATACATGGTTGTCATTAAGAAATAAAATGTGGTTCAATGAGATTATAATAATTTTTTGGTGAATAGTAACTTATTAAGTTCTTAATCACGATTAGTGGTAATTAGGGTAGTTTAAGGTATAAATAATACTTTAATAAAATTAAATGACCTAGAAACATGTCCCAACCTCATTGGTTGTGTCATGGCCGACCATGAAATGCCATGGGTCAACTTGGGGACCCCATGGATCCACTTTTGTTGGGAAATGACATAAATTACTTTTTATTTAATGTTAAAGTGAAAATGACACAAACATAATATTTTTTACGAAAACAATTTTTAAGTGGGGTTATACAAGTCCAAAATTTGTTTATAAATAGTAATTGGAAAGATAAAAAGATTTCCTATATCATAGTAGTTTTTTTATAATTTTTAGACATTAAAGAAATTTAATTATTTATGACATAATAATGATGCAGCGATGACATCATTATTTGACGATTTAAATAAAATAGAAAGATAATGTAAAATCTATGAACTAAACATGTCCAAAACCAATTGGATGAGTGTATTTCGAACCCTTATCACCTTATCCACGAATTCTATTAATGTTGGACCTTTTAAAACCGAAACACATTTTCAAATAATGTAATATTTCTTTACTTTCCAAAAGTGCCCCTCCTCTCCTCTTATAAAAGGCCCCCACCTCTACCTCATTTCACACACTCTTCAAGCCTTTGGATCGGCAAAACCCTGACCATTTGCTCTCTCCACATCCCTCTCCTCATCCTAGAGGATTACCTTTGGGCAGAATCCTTTCAAAGGAATCCTTTAGGCTCAACTCAAAAGGAGTTACACTTTTAAAGGTAATTCATTCTCTCATGTTCATTTGTTTTATTTTGTTTCTCCAACCCCCTAAACTCTTTTTATTTACTTCTTTTGTAACAACACCAGTATCATCAATATACTAGGATGTTGTTATAAGATTTATTTGAGCTAAACTCTCACACAACTACATCAAATGGTTAAAGAACATACGGTTTCCGTGGATGGCGAAATTCTGCCTCCCGAAACGATGATTGTTCAACACTCATTTAACACCTTCAAAGGTGGCCATTATGATGTCACTATTTTTATATATGATATATAATATGTTTATGTTTTCCTTAAGCTTCTGTTTTTTTTATTTTTGGCATACCTTTATGGTTTCCATTATGGGTAAAACACGATATCTTCATTTTAGGAAGTGCGGACTACCGCCCCCTAAAAGTGATTTGATTCGTTAATACCATATGTGGGATGTGTAAAGGATAAAGTTAATGATATTATATATGTTATTATACTGGAATTATAATATACTTTTATATCATTATGATTCCATTCCAGAAAATATGAAATAGAAATGAAAGTAGCGTTCATGCGTACGTACGGCTTACCGTCTCCATGAATGGTGCATTTCATTTCGTACCTCTAAATGATTATGAAATATTATAAATGCATGTATGTACTGGATATATATGACATATATGATATCTAAATCATGAATACCATTCTAGATATAATTAACCTTTGACCAAATTAACAAAATGTAAGTGTAAGAAGTCTATTTTTGACTTAAGAACCAAATACCGACAAAATGAACATTATTAACTTAACTGATTACATGATGGTCATAACATGGTATAAAAGGAATAATGAACTTGATAAATATTCATAAGCAAGTAGAGATTATCTCAAGTTTATTATTCAGGAGATTAAAGAACGGTCGGGTCAAGTCGGAGACGAGGTATGGGACCTCGTCTCAATCTCCTTTCATTAAGGCATATTTTATTTTATACACAACTTTCTTTTATACGGTGTATAAACCCCTTTGAATTTTATGTTTATTCAAAAGGAATCTTTTTTATAAGAAGCGTTTACTAAACGAAAAAAGAGAATGTTTTTGTCGTACGTATGTTGCGACAACGACTTCTCCGCCGTCGTGACCGTTATTTGAGTTTCGGCTTCCTCTACAAGCCATACCTTTTTTTAAAAAAAAGAAAAATAAATACCATGTTTTACTTTTCTTTTATTTTAGTATTGAAAATGGTTTTCATAATGTTTTTATATCAATTTTTTGTATTGATATCTCGTGTTTGAAATGTGGAAATTTTATGTTTCCTTTATGCATGTTTTATGTGATATGATTATGTTATGGTTCTTGGGCATTATTATGAAGACGGGTGGTTCCGTGATAAACTAAGGGCGGGTGAGCCCGTTATAGCTCTCCAATGCATTGGGTAACGCGAAGGAGTGAAACGTTAAGGTTTCTCCGAAGAGATTTTAGGGAATATACCGTGATGGGTATTCCAAACGTAACCAAGAGGGTTACTCCATACGTAAGAATGTTATGAATGCCTCAAGTTAACTTTATGTCTTATGATTTCTATGATTTATTCATGATTTTATGAGGTATGTTAAAGTGCCTATGTTTTATGGGTAATGTATGATTTCATGCTTATGTATATATGAACTCATGTTTCATTTCCATGTTTTTATAACCCATACTGAGTTTTTATGCTCATCCCAAGTTTTTGAAATGTTTTTCACAGGTCAAGGGAAAGGTACATGATAAGATGATAGAGTCAAGGATGTGTCAAGAAATAATCCATGTTTTATTTTAAATGTGTTTCCATTGATGGGAATGAAGAATACTATCTTTATGTAATCACTTTGTTTATATGTGGAATGTAATGAAAGTTTTATGATCTAATTCTCTAAAACTCTAAACCCGAAAAGATCCTTAATGTGTAATCTTGTAATAACTCAAGATTAATTAAGGTTTAAGGCTGGGGCCTTATAGTTGGTATCAGAGGTCGGTTTAGATAACTTTAGGAGTTAGAATTCTATTAAATGATTATCCTAAAATATTTTTTTGAAATGATATAGCATTTAAAGATTACCATGTTGCTTCATCTAAGACATGTTTGTTCAGAATGGTTTTCCGCAGAGGAAACAGGGAAGCAGTGCTAGGAAGGCATACAGAAGGAAATAACCTTCTGAATCAGCATCCAGAAATGGTCAGAATTGGAACTGAACAGTTTGTTGCAGTGATGGCGCAGTTGACTCAAGCGATAAATGGCCGTGGTATCCATGCACAAGATCAGCCAGATCAACCGCATAGGAACATGTCAGTGGTAGAACATTTCATGAGGCAACATCCCCCATCATTCAGAGGATCATCTGACCCTGTGCTAGCTGAAGGGTGGATTAAAGCACTGGAGAAGATTTTTGATGTCATGGGGTGTTCAGACAATCAAAAGGTTAGTCTTGCTAGTTACTGTTTGGAGGGTGAAGCAGATCAGTGGTGGTCTATGGTTAAAAATATCAGGGACGCCGATGAGATTGATGCTCTTGACTGGGATTAAATCAAAGGTATGTTTCTTGAGAAGTATTTTCCTAAGGCTGTTCGACTTAGGATGGAAAAGCAATTCTTGGAATTGAGGCAAGAGGAAGACTCAGTGGCTGCCTATGAAGAAAGGTTCACTCGATTGGCAAGGTATGCTCCAAATTTTATCCGGGACCTTGATAGTAAAATCAATCGTTTTTACTCAGTATTAAAGCCAAAGTATCGAAGGGCATTAGCTTCTCGTCAGTTTAAATGTTATGAAAATCTTGTTCGATGTGTTGAGAAGGTGGAAATGGAGTTTGCCGATGACCAAGTTTTCTATAACAACCAGCAGAAGAAGAGACCGAGGTGGCAGGAGAAAGGTAATAATTCTTCAAAAAAGTCTGATGGTAAGAGAACTAAGTTTCCAGTTTGTGACAAATGTGGCAAAAGGCATGCTGGGGAATGTCTTCTGAATTCTGGGAAGTGCTACCGATGTGGTAAGATGGGACATAAGGCTCGTGATTGCACTGAAAAGGATCAAGCTGAAGGTAAGAACAAATTTGACTTATAGTTAGTGAAGTGTTATAAGTGCAATGAGATGGGTCACTATGCAAACGAGTGTCCTACAAAGAGCTTGAGTGATGGGAAGCAGTTAGACTACAAGTAGAAAGGGGTGGTAAAATCCTTTGCAACTACTTCAGCAGATGTCGGGCCATCAAATGAAGTTGTATCAGGTACTTTGTTTGTTTTTTCAGATTATGCCAGTGTGTTGTTTGATTCGGGGTCTACACATTCTTTCATATCTGAAACCTTTTCTAGTAAAATGGGAATACCATCTCAATAAATGACTCCTGAACTTTTGGTGAAAACACCTGGGGGAAGTGTCGAGGCAAAAAGAATTTATAAGAATCTTCCTATCCTTATCTGTGGAAAGAAGCTACTTGCAAACCTTATTGTTCTACCTCTAGTAGAGTTTGATGTTATCCTGGGTATGGATTGGCTCTCTATTTACCATGCTAAGATTGACTGTAGAGCTAAACAAGTTTCTTTTCAGAATGACTTTCAGTTTGTTTACAAGAATGAACCCTTACTTTTGATAACATATCAAGAGGCCGAGAAACTTGTAAAAGATGGAAATGAATGTTACCTTGCACACGTCGTTGAAAATAAAGGAACTGTTCAGATTAATGATGTGCCAGTGGTAAATGAGTATCCTGATGTTTTTCCTGATGAGTTGCCTGGAATAATACCCGATCGGGAAGTTGAGTTTACTGTTGACTTAGTTCCTGATGCTAAGCCAATTTCAAAACCCCCTTATCGAATGGCACAAATTGAACTTTTAGAGTTGAAGGATCAATTGCAAGATTTATTAGAGAAAGGTTTCATTAGACCTAGCACATCATCATGGGGTGCTCTTTTTTTATTTGTTAAAAAGAAAGATGGATCTATGAGACTTTTCATTGATTATAGAGCCTTGAATAATATCACTGTTAAGAACAAATATCCTTTGCCTCATATCGATGATTTGTTTGATCAGCTCCAGGGAGCTCAATTTTTTTCAAAGACTGACCTGAGATCGGGGTACCATCAGCTGAAGGTAAAGGAGGCAAATATTCCGAAGACCGCGTTCCGTACGAGATATGGCCATTATGAATTTGTAGTAATGCCTTTTGGGCTAACCAATGCACCTGCTGTATTCATGGACTTAATGAATAGAATTTTCCATGACTTCTTGGATAAGTTTGTGGTGGTTTTCATTGATGATATTTTGGTGTTTTCTAAATGTAAAGAGGAGCATGAAAAACATTTAAGGGTTATCTTGCAAACCTTAAAAGAAAAGAAACTGTATGGGAAAATCAGCAAGTGTGAGTTTTGGTTGCAACAAATTTCTTTCCTTGGTCACATTGTTTCTAAAGATGGAATAACTGTTGATCCTGCAAAAACAAATGTTGTGGAAGAATGGCCAAGACCCACAAATGTAACCGAGATTCGTAGCTTCCTTGGTTTGGCGGGCTATTACCAAAGGTTTGTTAGAAATTTTTCACGGTTATCTAGTCCAATGACTAAGCTAACTCGGAAGGGTGTTAAGTTTATCTGGACAAAAGAATGTGATTATTGTTTTCAGGAATTGAAAAGAGGATTGGTGAATGCTCCAGTTTTGGCACTACCTTCCAGGAATGGTGAGTTTGTTATATACAGTGATGCTTCATTGAAAGGACTTGGTTGTGTCCTAATGCAGAATGATTAGGTAATTGCTTATGCTTCACGACAGTTGAAAACTCATGAGGTAAATTACCCTACACATGATTTGGAATTAGCTGCTGTTGTTTTTGCTTTAAAAAATTGGAGGCATCATTTGTATGGAGTAAAGTGTGAAATATATACCGATCACAAAAGTTTAAAGTATATATTCACTCAGAAAGAGTTAAACATGAGACAAAGGAGATGGCTGGAATTAATCAAAGATAATGATTGTACAATTCATTACCATCCGGGAAAAGAAAATAAAGTGGCTGATGCTTTGAGTCGAAAAAGTAATGCTTCATTAACAATGTTGCGGTTGGAACGTGATCCTTTGGTTAACGCTTTGATGAACATTGGCATAGAAGTTGTTGGTGCAGGAAGTCCTTCTGTTTTTTTAGGTATCAGTGAGATCTTCTCTATCAGATAGAATCAAGCAAGCACAGAAGCAAGACAGTGAGTTGCAGAAAAAGGTAGAGCTGGTTCAGAAAGGTAAGTTGCCTGAATTCAACATTGATAGTGATTGTGTTTTGAGTTTTGGGAAGAGATTGTGTGTGCCTTGTGATTCACAGTTGAAGAGAGAGTTGTTATGTGAAGCTCATAGTTCTCCGTTTTCAGTTCATCCGGGCAGTACTAAGATGTATAGAGATTTGCAGGAGTATTACTGGTGGGATGGAATGAAAAGAGATATTTCTGATTTTACTGTGCAGTGTTTGACATGTCAACAGGTTAAAGAAGAGCGGCAGTTACCGAAAGGGATGCTTCAGCCTTTACCAGTGCCAGAGTGGAAATGGGAGAAGATATCCATGGACTTTGTTGTTGGATTACCGAAGACATCTCGAGGTAATAATGCAATCTGGGTTATTGTTGATCGCTTGACCAAATCTGCTCATTTCCTTGCTATACGAGATGCTTTCTCTCTTGATCAACTTTCCCGTTTGTATCTTAAAGAGATAGTCAGGTTACATGGAGTTCCTCTCTCCATTGTATCGGATCGTGATCCCAGGTTTACTTCTAACTTTTGGAAAGGCCTTCAGAAGTCGTTGGGTACTGAATTAAATTTTAGTACAGCTTTTCATCCTCAATCAGAGGGGCAGTCAGAACGAACAATTCAGACATTGGAGGATATGCTACGAGCTTGTTCTATGGATTATCAGGGAAGTTGGGACCAACATCTTTCTTTGGTTGAGTTTTCATATAATAACAGTTTTCATTCTAGTATACAGATGGCACCATTTCAGGCATTATATGGGAAGCGGTGTCGAACTCCAGCTTTCTGGGATGAAGTGGGTGAAAGGAAGTTTATGGGACCAGAATTGGTAGAAGAGATAGCAGAAAAAGTTCAGCTGATTCAGAAACACATGAGAACAGCTCAGAGCAGGCAGAAGAGTTATGCGGATAACCGGAGGAAGGATCTATCTTTCAAGGTAGGTGATCATGTTTTTATCAAGGTTTCTCCTTGGAAAAGTGTGATAAGATTTGGTAAGAAAGGAAAGTTGAGTCCAAGGTTTGTTGGACCATACGAAATTCTGGAGAGAGTTGGATCAGTTGCATACCGAGTGGCTTTACCTCCGAGTTTATCTCAGGTACACAATGTTTTTCACGTTTCGATGTTGAGAAAGTATATGCCAGATCCATCTCATGTTTTGAGTCCAGAGGTAGTTCAGCTGGAAGAGAACCTATCTTATGAGGAACAACCGGTCCAGATTCTTGACCACAGGGAGCAAGTGTTACGGAATAAGGTGATTCACCAAGTAAAGGTTTTGTGGAAAAACCACATGATTGAAGAGGCAACATGGGAATCCGAAAATGCAATGAGGGATAAGTACCCTCATTTATTTGATAAGTAAATAAATTGCGGGGACACAATTTTCTAAAGGGGGGAAGGATGTAACATCCCAAGTAAGTAATGAATAATAAATATTTCTATCTATGTCTATTAATGATTAAGATAGTGTTATAGCGGCTTAAATTGAAAATAAATACAATCTTATGCATTGAATACACTAATATTCTTAAAAGATTGTTTTACTGCCTTTTAATGGAAAACCATTTTTGAATCTATATTTTGACAATTTTATAAACTATGTTTGTCAAAATAAACTTATTTTTTATGATTGGGACATCAAAATTTACCTTGTGTGAATTTTTGGTATTTTTCTGACAATGTTCATTTTTTAATTAATAGTGAAAAATACTGCATTTTACATCAAAACTACTTTTTAATCTAATTTATTTATATGATTAGATTATTTTTTGAATTGGTTTTGAAGTGAAATTAGAATATATTTTTACCATTTTATCCAATGGTGGTCATTGGAATCAATTTCACTTTGAAATTAGACTTAAACTGGTGTCAATCTTTTGATACTTATTGTTTTGTAAAAACACGCTATTTGCTCTGGCAGCGAGAATTAATTATTAAATTAATTAATGTGACCTATATGTTTTGAATTTTTTGAAATAGACTTCATTTTTGAATTCGGAATATCAAATATATCTTAGGGTGAATTTTTGGTAATTTTCTGAAAAACTTCAATTTTTGATGAATAGTGAAACCACTAAGTGATAATCAAGCAAACTGATTTTTCAGTTAAATGAAATTTTACCACTAATGTGTATTGAATTTTAAAAATCCGACATACATGGTTGTTATTAAGAAGTAAAATGTGGTTCAATGAGATTATAATAATTTTTTGGTGAATAGTAACTTATTAAGTTCTTAATCACGATTAGTGGTAATTAGGGTAGTTTAAGGTATAAATAATACTTTAATAAAATGAAATGACCTAGACACATGTCCCAACCTCATTGGTTGTGTCATAGCCGACCATGACATGCCATGGGTTAACTTGGGGACCCCATGAATCCACTTTTGTTGGGAAATGACATAAATTACTTTTTATTTAATGTTAAAGTGAAAATGACACAAACATAATATGTTTTACGAAAACAATTTTTAAGTGGGGTTATACAAGTCCAAAATTTGATTATAAATAGTAATTGGAAAGATAAAAAGATTTCCTATATCATAGTATTTTGTTTATAATTTTTAGACATTAAATAAATTTAATTATTTATGACATAATAATGATGAAGCGATGACATCATTATTTGACGATTTAAATAAAATAGAAAGATAATGTAAAATCTATGATCTAAACATGTCCAAAACCAATTGGATGAGTGGATTTAGAACCCTTATCACCTTATCCACGAATTATATTAATGTGGGACCTTTTAAAACCGAAACACATTTTCAAATAATTTAATATTTCTTTACTTTCCAAAAGTGCCCCTCCTATCCTCTTATAAAAGGCCTCCACCTCTACCTCATTTCACACACTCTTCAAGCCTTTGGCTCGGCCAACCCCTGCCCATTTTCTCTTTACACATCCCTCTCCTCATCCTAGAGGATTCTCTTTGGGCAGAATCCTTTCAAAGGAAGCCTTTAGGCTCAACTCAAAAGGAGTTACACTTTTAAAGGTAATTCATTCTCTCATGTTCATTTGTTTTATTTTGTTTCTCCAACCCCCTAAACTCTTTTTATTTACTTCTTTTGTAACAAAACCAGTATCATTAATATACTAGGATGTTGGTATAAGATTTATTTGAGCTACACTCTCACACAACTACATCAAATGGTTAAAGAACATACGGTTTCTGTGGATGGCGAAATTCTGCCTCCCGAAACGATGATGGTTCAACACTCATTTAACACCTTCAAAGGTGGCCATTATGATGTCACTATTTTTATATATGATATATAATATGTTTATGGTTTCCTTAAGATTCTGTTTTTTTTATTTTGGGCATACCTTTATGGTTTCCATTATGGGTAAAACACGATATCTTCATTTTAGGAAGTGCGGACTACCGCCCCCTAAAAGTGATTTGATTCGTTAATACCATATGTGGGATGTGTAAAGGATAAAGTTAATGATATTATATATGTTATTATACTGGAATTATAATATACTCTTATATCATTATGATTCCATTCCAGAAAATATGAAATAGAAATGAAAGTAGTGTTCATGCGTACGTACGGCTTACCGTCTCCATGAACGGTGCATTTCATTTCTTACCTCTAAATGATTATGTAATATTATAAATGCATGTGTGTACTGGATATATATGACATATATGATATCTACATCATGAATACCATTCTGGATATAATGAACCTTTGACCAAATTAACAACATGTAAGTGTAAGAAGTCTATTTTTGACTTAAGAACCAAATACCGAAAAAATGACCATTATTAACTTAACTGATTACATGATGGTCATAACATGGTATAAAAGGAATAATGAACTTGATAAAGATTCATAAGCAAGTAGAGATTAACTCAAGTTTATTATTCAGGATATTAAAGAACGGTCGGGTCAAGTCGGATACGAGGTATGGGACCTAGTCTCAATCTCCTTTCATTAAGGCATATTTTATTTTATACACAAATTTCTTTTATACGGTGTATAAACCCCTTTGACTTTTACGTTTATTCAAAAGGAATCTTTTTTATACTAAGCGTTTACTAAACGACAAAAGGGAATGTTTTTGTCGTACGTATGCGGCGACAACGACTTCTCCGCCGTCGTGACCGTTATTTGAGTTTCGGCTTCCTCTACAAGCCATACCTTTTTAAAAAAAAAAGAAAAATAAATACCATGTTTTAATTTTCTTTTATTTTAGTATTGAAAATGGTTTTCATAATGTTTTTATATCAATTTGTTGTATTTATATCTCGTGTTTGAAATGTGGAAATTTTATGTTTCCTTTATTCATGTTTTATGTGATATGATTATGTTATGGTTCTTGGGCATTATTATGAAGACGGGTGGTTCCGTGATAAACTAAGGGCGGGTGAGCCCGTTATAGCTCTCCAATGCATTGGGTAACGCAAAGGAGTGAAACGTTAAAGTTTCTCCGAAGAGATTTTAGGGAATATACCGTGATGGGTATTCCAAACGTAACCAAGAGGGTTACTCCCTACGTAAGAATGTTATGAATGCCTCAAGTTAACTTTATGTCTTATGATTTCTATGATTTATTCATGATTTTATGAGGTATGTTAAAGTGCCTATGATTTATGGGTAATGTATGATTTCATGCTTATGTATATATGAACTCATGTTTCCTTTCCATGTTTTTATAACCCATACTGAGTTTTTATGCTCATCCCAAGTTTTTGAAATGTTTTTCACAGGTCAAGGGAAAGGTACATGATAAGATGATAGAGTCAAGGATGTGTCAAGAAATAATCCATGTTTTATTTTAAATGTGTTTCCATTGATGGGAATGAAGAATACTATCTTTATGTAACCACTTTGTTTATATGTGGAATGTAATGCAAGTTTGATGATCTAATTCTCTAAAACTCTAAACCCGAAAAGATCCTCAATGTGTAATCTTGTAATAACTCAAGATTAAGTAAGGTTTAAGGCTGGGGCCTTATAGTGAGTACCATAAATAGTAAGGGTGAAAGTGAGAATCAGATCAGAGATATTAAAAACACTAAAATCCTATAATGAAACGAGTTCAAAAATCCATAAAGAATCAGCATTGAGATTTTTATTGACTACACTAGAAAAAACATAATTGTGTTTACATATGTGAGAATATTTAGTGGAGAAATCAATTTTAGCTTCATCAATAGAAATAAGGATAGGGTGATGCCTAAAAATCATTCTTTTCAAAACATTGAGGGTGTCAGAGTTGGAGATACCAAGACAATTCCAAAAAAGGATCTCCATTTAAATATGATTTTGGTGTTACAAATACCTTTTTTTCATTTTTTTCCTCATCCCTTATTTATAGTAGACCTTCTAACCTCAATGTTAGTTGTCCTTTCCAATACTTTGTGAGAGATGACATTTTTCAAATTTGTGGGTTCTTTTAATTGAGTTTTCATAGATGATTATATAGGATACATTGAACCTAGAGATTTATTTATCCACTATGGGGAACAACATGGTGGTATGATTTTGTTCTAGGGAATCCTTATTCTTCTACCTATCAGTCAACCGAACAGCTGGTGGATTGTCATGAACAGTAGGATTAATTTTCGTGTTAGCATGTGGGGTGTGTTTAGAAATCTGTGACTCAGGTTGAACATCCCTGTTATGGGGGGCCGTGTGAGCTGTGAGAGATGGGGTTAGTTTATGTTCAAGTGATTTGGTGTCATGCTTCTTTTCAATTGTGGTGTCACCTGTAGTTAAATTATGGCTAATTTCCATAGAAGGGGATTTGGTTTTTGCATCAATAAGGGATGGTTTTTGTAGTAGTCAGATTGCATGAGTTTAATTAAACCGAAATCTAAAATAAAACATCATGGAAAGATTTATTTTGATCATAATTTAGTTTTTCATTCAATATGTAATAGTCCTCATATGCATAAGAAAGAGGATAATAAGTACCTATGATAGGAGGATCCAAAGCATATTTTTTTTAGACAATGTTCTGAGAGAGACTCTACTTATGCAATGAGGGAACATTGTAATCCTTCATATGCTTGGATACTAGAACTGAAGAGAAATTATCATATAATTAAAATTCTGAGATCTTTTTCATGACTTCTCTAGATTTTAGGTCCATGTAGAAAGCTTTCAACATGGAGCTAGAAGGCCGGGGGGTTTCCTGATTGTCCTTTTGAGTACCTAAGTTAGAAGAGGATGTAATTTGCGTCTGATTGGTGCCTAATTCAAGTGTGTTAGCCACAAATTGAATTTCATTGGTGTAGATATCATTATTTTGGGTGGCAATACCGGTGTTATTGTCTAGTTTCTTCAATTCATTAATAGGAAGATGCCCTCTATCCAAGATTGGATGCAGAATTTCTAGTTCATGTTGATAGCAAGTAACATTTTTCTACATAGTGTATACTATAATAGTGTATAGGAAAAGATTAGTAATTTCTATTTAGAGGTTTTTATCACTAATAAAATTTTCTTCTTCCTCCACTTCATCAACTTAGTTAGTTCCTAAACTATCTCCTATGTTTGTCAAAATGTATGTTTTGGACCCAAAATTAATATTTTTTTTGGATGTTTCAGGTATTTCAATCATGGGGGATTTATCATTATTATATCTCCTTATTTCTTTACCATAATTCCCAGATGGTTGGATTACCAGATTTCTAATCACCCTTCAATTGAAGATGATGTTCTCTATGATTTTAAAGTGATAAAAAAATGGGGTTTTTCACTCATATTCCACTTTAATTTAAGTTTTTTATTCATTTTAATTGATGTTAATTGAGATGGGATGTTTTGAGTAAAGGATTATTTCAACCATTACTCTAGAAAAGAGACACAAGTTAGTATGTAAGGTCATGTGTTCAATTTTAAGAGGAGTTTTTAAGCCGCATACAATATCATTAAGTATTTATTGGTGCTAAAAAACCAATTAACTCCATGAAATTTGATCCCGACCTGTGCCAAAGTGTTTATATGTGTGTGCGGGTTAAAGGTGGAATCCCACTATTAAATTCTATATTGACCCAGTGTGTGGTTGAGACTACTAGTCTTCCAAACTCTTTTAAAATAATTTTGTGATCTTAACAGTATGTGAAGATATACTTTTCTTATGGGGATTAATTTCCAATTTTCAGTATTCCATCAATGTTCAATACGTGAGTGAAGTTTAGTAAGGGACCAAGGGTGGATACCTTTGTGGTAGGAGATACAACCCATAATCGTGAATTTGCACAGTTGATCATTTTTTTAAAGGGAATCTGGGTCTACTTCGACTAGGTAACCACCACCATCTAGTCGCTTTACCAGGGGGGATTCATCCTGAAATCATTTCCTTGGTCAGAGATTTCTAACATGTCAAGGAACAAAATACCTTGGGATCGACCGGTAGAAAGATTGTTGCGGGAGAAAACATCGGGTGTCTCTACATTTTGCATAGTCATGGAAAGACTATGAATAGGGGGACACTGTGTTATTTGCAGCTTCGTGAAATTATGAAAACCAGATCTCCCGTGAATGAGGATGATCTCCATGGGATTGAGATCATAGAGAGAGAGTGTGTGTGAAAAAACACAAAACATTCAAAGGGTTTAGATAGAGATGGTATCCCATATCTATAAAATCCTGTTTTCTTTTCTCCACCACCTCCAAATTCAAAATTTTTATTTAAGTCTTTTAGCTCAAATTATGTGAATAGTAAAGAAATTGACAATAATAATATGTTATCAATTTAATATATTATTAAATTATATATAAATCATAAAAATATTTAATTTTTAAAATATGGATGTTATATGTTCATAAATTTTATAACCTATCCATTTATCTTCCAATTTTTTCTTTATATGTAAAATTATTACCATTTAATAAAGAATAGTGTTTTCACCCTAGAAAAAAATTAACTAAGGGTTATTCATAATGACAAGGTTTATAACTAAACAAAAAGTTTTCAAAATTATATAGGATATTGATATTACAACATTATCATACATTGTTTTCCAATCACTATCAATTTGGAGGCATTCATTTTGAGAATTAAGTATTTACAATTTAAATTTTTGAGAAATTCTAAATGTTATCCTTACTTGAATTATAAAAAGGAACATCCTCGCTCACTTAATTACAACAAATTTATCCTTTTTATATCGATCATGAACTACCATTTTATCATATCAACTTCCAGATACACATTATATATGTTATTTTATTCAAAAATGTCTAACCCCTAGAGTCCTTCATAGGAGATCTAAATTTGTTATATTAAAGAAGATGTAAACACCATACCAAATCGCATTCCTTTATACAAATCATTAACACATATAAATCTATGGTATTAATTTTAAAAAATAATTATAATAAATTTTCTAAAACGTTATAATGTTTTGGAAAAACAGTATACAACCTTGGTCCCATCAAACAATAAGTGAATGTATCACTTGTGCATACATACGACTTACAATATGCACATACTTATACAATTCATTTTTCATCACCATATTCTATTAATGGGAATTATGATTAGTATATTCTTTATATATGAAATTTATGAAATAATTATAATTATATAATTATAATATCACAAATATCTACTTACCATCCAATCCATTGTGAAATAATAACATTTTTTGTGCATAAGTATGGACATCCACCTCCATAAAGTGATGAAATTAATTATTTAGTTACATTAAAATTAGATGGTAATAAGGAATAATTTTATTATTATATTTTACATATATATGAAGTAATAATTTTCCTATAAAGTTTAATTAATAATTAATTTTCCTTCATTCCTTCTTTGAAAAATGAAAAAAACATTCATGCATACGTACGACCTTCCATATCAAAGAACAATGTAATTAATTTTTTTATCTATAAAATTTATATATTACTATAGAGATGTATCTAATTAATATATTTTATATTAATATCATGATATATGTTATTCGTTTTATCATGTCAAGATGAATTTACAAGGACCAAATCTAATGATCTGAAATATTCATGATAAGCGAAAGAGTTAACGCCAGAAAATAATGTTTGTAATATAGTATTATTAATAAAATGGGGTGTTGAAACCCATTAAAGGTATAATATATAATATTATAAGAATATAAATGATAATTTTTTCAAATTTTATTAAATTTAAATTTATTATATCTGATGTAAGAGTGGTTTCAATGAAAGTCTATGTTGATTTTAGGGGTTACTGTCACAATCTCATTGTTTATTGGAATTGATTATGAATGTGAATACGGTTATTAAATACTCTGATATACCACTCTTGAAAACTATGAATTTAATTATAAATTGTTTATTTATTTTATAAATTTTTTTCCTTTAATTTTTCTTTCTATATGTACTCATGAAACAGAAAATATTTTCTTAAAGAAAATTGAATTAATTTCTCTATTAGGAAAAAAACCTTTTTTATTCATATACATGTTTTATAAACATATTTTAAAAAAGTTTATCAATATTATAATTTGATTTTTTGGAGTCATTTTTAACAATGATTAAATTTTTTAAAAATAATTTTAATTGAATTATCCTATAGTTTTCCAAATATTGCACTCTGTGACATTTCAGACAAATGTATGGAAAAAATATATTTTTTAACTACAAAATCATGAATATTTTTTGCAACCTTCATGAATAATATTTTGTATGAAGATAACATTACATGTTTTCATGTTCAGTTTCCAATGAATTATTCTCCTTTATAATTATGTAGTTTTCTTATGTAATTGATTTCAAAATATAAATGTTGTTTTCCTTAATAATGTTTTATTGATGTTTTAATGGAATTTCTATTCATTAAAGGAAACAACCCTTGATTTTCCTTTTTTGTTACTATGTATATGATCCAAATTTACCATCCTTATTTTTTATCTAGATTTTCTATATGTATAATGACATGATATTTATGAAACCTATTTATTTTCCATGGGTTATTATCTAATGAAATGATACAATGTTTATCAAACCCATTTCTTCTCCATGGGTTATGGTATAATGAAATGTTTATGAAACCCATTTATTTTCATGGTATTTTATATGATTATTATTATAATATATTATGTCACATACATGTATGATTTTCATTATGTGAATGTTGGGGCCTATATTTCCCTCTAGTTCTTTGGGTAATGATTGATATCTCATGAGATAAATAGAATTATAATGGCGAGGAACCTATTTTTGATAATGGAATTTTTCCAATATGATAATGTTGATTGTTATCATTAACTGCTATGACGGTTTGGGGTGTCAGTTCATTTCACTATGATAGTATTAAAAAATATATTTGACTACTAAGTCAATGGTTCTAATGATTATATGTATTCCACAGTTCCATGTATTATGAAAATGTTATACTCTCATAGATCATTTTCTTTGATTCTATTTTTATTCATGAATACAAAGTGCCATGTTTTATTCTATGACATAAGATTATAATATTTGTTATGAAAGATATAATTTTCAATCATTGTGATCATGTTATTATATCCTTATCCCCATGCCATTTTAATATGATAATTTATATCTCCCTTTTTACCCTTACTGAGAATCTAATATCACCCTTTTCTTAGGCTTCCTTCCCTATGTTATGTAGAATATTTTTATTTATGATTGGTCTATGAAGGGTTATATTTATGAAAAAATAGAGGAATTTATATATATATTTTATAAAATAGTTATTTATGTTTAGATGGATCCAAATATACTAGATATATGCAATTATGGCATGGGTTGTTATGTCATGTAAAAAATACTAATCATATTGTAGGTAATATCTATATATGAAAAGTATGGTTCTCCATAGATTTTATTAGAACAAAGTTTACTTATCCTTTGGAAAATAGGATGATAAATCTTTAAGATGAACCCATGAGATAATTCAAATTATAATATAAAATCCAATTTTTTTGTTAATCATCATGCATAACCTAGGATAATCGTACATTTTTATTGATGATAGACTCATGATTTAGATATCCTTTATATTATTTTCAGGATTATGTGTTTCATGACAATAGTTATTGTCAACCAGGACATGGTTTTTGGGTTTAGTAAATGGATGGAACCTAGAAGGATCATGGTAATAAAAAATGTAATGGACAATGAAATTAGGAAACTCCTATGAAACTGAATATTTTGGGAGTTGGAATAGAAATTTCCATTTTTATGCACAAACTATATTCTCATTATATGAGTTTCACGATGTTTCCAAATGAGGAAATATGGGAACAATGTTATGTTGAGTCCTTCAGGAGGAAAAATTCACTAACTTTTATATGGTGAAATGTTCCTCTAGTCACAATTTAATGGGTCATTACAATTTAAAGGATATTTTATTATCATTATTTTGAAACATGATAATTTTATTATAGATTCTTAAAAATTGGAATATGATTTAGATCAGTGGTGTAATCTTATAAAGAACATGAGTGTAAAATAAAAATTTTATCTATAGATTGGCTCAACTTTAAAATATTATTTTTTAAATATAATTTCCATAAATTATTCATATGATAAAGGGGGGTGAATTTCATGAGTTAAATAATAATGATGAGTAATTTGTTGGTAAATATGTTGAAACTTTGACACGGCTTGTGAGGTATGGTTCAGGTATAATCATCCAATCTGAAAGTAAGGTTGATCTATTCTTCAGTGGCTCAAAACCAATTCTCTAATGGGGTTATCCATAATGGAAATTGAATGATATGAGGAATTTTTTATATTATCTTAAATTTGACATGGATATTAGAGTTACACATCAATATCATGGTTTTGAAAAGAAAAGAAAATTTTAATTTAAAATCAATTATAAAATCCATATATAAAAGAAGATGATCCTTAATTTATGTTTTATGTGTGGTAGGAAACATGGAAAAAAATATCTTAAAGGAACTAGTAAAAATTTAATGTTTTGTAAATAAGGTCACTAGGAAATATAATTCTATAGGGATTAAAATAAGTAAGACAATGAAGTAGATATGGAGAAATCTATAAAATATACCCCACCAAAAATCCAGATTTTTAAATGCAAAGAGTATGGTAATTATGATAAATAGTTCCCAAATATGAAGGTCAATGGAGAGGATATTTTAAATCATGCTCTTAATCCCATAAACAAATGGAAATATCACAAGATCACTATTAATGATAAGGGGTATGATAATTATATGATGGATGATATACATACATCTTTTCTATAAATGATAATATCATATTTGTTTCTGGATCTACACACTTATTTAATTCTAAATACTTTTATAAGGGTATGACAATTCAATATCATTATATAAATGTTTATTTTTTATAAAAATCCCGGATGGTATGATGGTCAAATCCCATGTCTATGATTCCTCTCCGTTTGATGTTTTTGGGAATGTGTGTTCTAAAATGATTTTCATTCATCCTCCAATTGAATCTAATTTTATTTTGTAAATGGATTGGATTTAGTAACATAAATGTCACATAAATTTATATTGAAGGGATGTTACATATGATATTCTATACCGACTAATGATTTTCTTTTAGAGTGATGTAAAATATATATTCTGTTGGAAATTACATATATAGTTCGTGTCATGGTTCCTATTGAAGAATGGAGTTATTATTATATGATTGGGGAGAAATTATTTATTTAATATGTGACTATTATGAGGTAGATTATTTATTTAATTCTATAATAAATCCATGGTCTTCCAAATAATCATGAATTTTAGATTCCAATATAACTCTTACATTGAACTATACCTTTTTATAGGACTCCATATATAATAGCCGTGATTTAGTTGCTAGAACTAAAGAAGCAACTCCAAGTGAATCATAACAAGGGATTCATTTATACAAGACCATCACTTTGGGGTGAACATATACAGTTTGGATAACAAGATATATGGATCAATGAGACTATTTATTAATGATCCAGAACATAAAAAAATCACTATAAAGATCATTTATCATCTACCCCTTATTGATGACTTATACAATCAACAAAGACTAGTTAAATAGTCTCCCATGATTGATCTTCATTTTGGATATCATCAATAAATTGTCAAGAAGGAGGATATACCCAAGATATCATTCTGTACAACTCATTGACACTGTAAATTTATATTTATTCCGATTTATCTTACTAATCCCTCTCCTGTTTTATAAATATAATAAATAGTGTATTTATAGAATACCTAGATATATTTGTGGTAGTATTTATAGAATAAATTTTTATTTATATAAAGAGTACTAAAGAGAATGAATATTATTTGAGAATTGTGTTGAATTAAAATTGGAAGGAGATTCTTTATGAAAAATTTACATTGTGTGAATTTTGGATTCGTAAATATGCATTCAAGGGTTAAAAACCTCATTTCATTGAATATCTAGAGATGATTCAAATATAAAACTTCTTAAACATTTTACCATACCAACATTATGGATGAGATTCATGTTTTTTATGTATATGATCGGTGCCTTGTGTATAATGTTTCAATGATATCAGATCCACTCACCAATTTGACTTAGAATGGAGACATTTTTATTTAGATAGATAATTATGAGGAATGTTTTATGGAAGTAAAGATAAATCTAGTTGGTGAAAATATGATTACACTATATTATAGTAGATAATGGTTTGTATCATATAATGATTAATCAAGTAGGGGTAAATTATTTATCCACACGAAGGATGATATAGTTATAACTTATTCCACATGACAATTGATGATCTTTGAGTGAAATTAAACAACTCATGATTTGGAGATAGCTATATTAACTTTTTCATTAAATATAAAGGGGAATTATAAATATGGATAATGGTGTGACATATATACTCATCACAAAAATTATAAATTTTATTTTCACTCAAAAAAG
Source organism: Viscum album (assembly GCA_963277665.1). Taxonomy (NCBI): domain Eukaryota; kingdom Viridiplantae; phylum Streptophyta; class Magnoliopsida; order Santalales; family Viscaceae; genus Viscum; species Viscum album. The sequence goes on along the minus strand of OY728119.1, from coordinate 683,836,081 downwards.
AGTTGAACATGTTCTATATAAGACGGTTGTAACTGATTAAGGATTATGACTGCTTAATAAATTTCCACCATTGGAAAGTGAACAAGGTTGATGAATATCTAATTTGAAAGGGTCATGCTATATTATATTTAATGTGGATAATAAGTATCCATTATTGTTTTATTTGAAAAGGATAGAGATATGAATGTTAAAGGGTTGGGAGAAATATTTTTTAGTTCAAATGAGTGTTAAATCATCTATTCTTGTGAAGAAGAAAAATTGAAAAAGGATAATATACAGATGCAATAAAAGTTTATAAATGTTCCTAAGATTAAAAATTATTATGATGGAATAATAAGATTCAATAATTGTGTATGTGTCTCTTTACTACCATATTTGAATGTGGAGTTGGGGGATAAATCACATAGTTCCTTAGTCACTATTCATCCTAGAAGTACGAATATGTATTGAGATTTTAATGTTTATTTCTTGTGGAATGGAATGAAGAGAGATATTAAAGAGAATGTTTCTTAGTACTTGGAATGTTGGAATGTTAATGATGAGATATGTAATTCCAACAGGATGTTACAACCATTACCCATACCATAATGTAAATGGGAAAATAACACCATGGATTTATTCGTTAGTCTCCCAAAAACATATAAAGGGATTAATTTTATTTGGGTTATAGTAGATCTCCTTAAATAGTAATCACATTTCATTTATCATATATAGTATTTCTATCATGGTCAAAGTACATAGATATATATTATAGAACTGGTAAGATTTCATGGTATATAACTATAAATTGAATCTAATCAGGATATGTGGTTTACCTCGAAGTTTTTGGAAATTATTTTGTTGAATATGGATATAGAGTTATGTTTTAGAACTTATTATCATTTTGACATTGGTGTACAGTCTGAGAGTACTATTAAAACTCTATAAGGATTTTTGATATATTTCTCTAAGAATGTAAAAATGGGTTTGGATAAATGTCTTCAATTGGAGTAATTTTATAACAACAATATCTTTCTCTCAATAATTCTGATGGATCATTATGAATCCCTCTATGGTGGAATTGAATAACTCCAACATGGTGGAATGAAGTTGGATAATGAAATATATTTGGACTTGATCTATTGATGGAACAGTTAGAGAAGGTAAATAGATGTTCAATATAATATAATAGGATCTTAAAGGTGAAAAAAATATCATGACAATTGTCCAAAAGATATGGAGTTAAGAGTTTGTGATAAGGTATTCTTATGAATATCTCTCTATAAGTGGGTGTTAAAATTGGGAAAGAATGAAAATATAAATATATGGTATATTAGTCGTTTTCAAATTTTTGAACATATCGAGATGGTATCTTATCAGTTATAGCTTCCACTAAATCCCTCTCAAGTTTATGTGGTGTTCTATATATATGTTTGAAAAAATACACAACCAATCCTTAACTTATACTAAAATAAAAGGTCATACCATTAGAGAAAGATATTTCTTTTAAATAAAAAATATTATACATTTTGTATCATATATTGAATGTTCTATGAAACAAGACCAGTCTCCTAGTCAATTTTTTTTGTCGAAACTATGAATTTGAGGAAGGTATATAGGAAAGTAAAGATATGATGAGGTGAAATAATCCTCATCCTTTTTGCATCGATGTTATGAATTTTGACAAAAAAAATAATTTTATTGGTGGTATATTGTAAAACACATATATTTTAATGAAAAATTTATCTTTAAATGTTTTGATTTATCTTATAGTTTATGTTACATACAACACTGAATTTTAACAAAACACATGTCATTATTCTAAAATTATGTGTTCATTATCACATAGACACTGGACTGGTGGAATTTAATTATAATAAAGAAATTATTAAAAAAAATATTGTCCATATATTTTTAAAATAAATTAATTAGTTATTAATTGGATGTCATGGAAAACAAAAATTAATTGAAAATAAAAGCGAGGATTTCTTTAAAATAGTTCTTATGCGTACGGTGTATATTCATTAATAAATTAAATTAATCCCAATAGATGAATGATTTAAATAAAATTTATATATTATTTATTTTATATTATCTTTTAAATATTAAAATATATTTCTATTTTATTATTATTATAATAAATATATATTAATGCGCTAAAATGTTTTTGTTCAAAAAATTAGTTTTTTATCATTTTTCACTCTTACATTAATATTAATATATGATCTTTATAGGTATTTAAATATATTAAATGAATAAAATATTTAAAATCAATTAGTTAAAATTAGATAAATATAATCCTTTTATTTATCGGTCAATATGAATAGTAACCAAGGTAAAATTTATTACCACATTAAATGATAAATTGGGATAATATAAATTAAAAATAAGCGATAATGTCATAATTTTTCATCCTATTTCCAATTGTATGGTTCTAATTCGACATTTATTTCAATTTTCATAAAATTTATTTTTAAGTTACACTTTTACATGAAAATGACTTATATATTGTTTAAATTGAATAAAGTTACAAAATGTCACTATATTAGTTTTTAATATCCTTAATGTGTTCACATAGTGAAAAGATATTCTAATGACTTAATAGTAATTTGGTGGATTTAATAGTAATTTTTTGGATTTTAATTTTTGTAATTTATTTATAATTTTATGGTATTATATAGTTACCTCAAATTATTACACAATTGTAAGACAACATTTGTTCGATTAATGGAAAAATATCAAAAATTATATTATAAATATTAAATCTTATATAGTTTGGGTAATTTATAGTTTTAAAATATTTTAATAGGTGTAAATGACATATTTGTGTCATGTGAGAAGATAATGTTCTAGATAGAACCTTATCTGTATTTATTTTATATTAAAGTAAATGAATAGTGTCGAAATTGAAAAAAAATATTTATTATAAAAATATTATTTTAATAAATTATTTTATAAAATATTGAAATAAGACAAGGTAGATACAATATTGGAAATACTATCATAAATATTCCATTTATTGGTCAATATTCAACTTATATATAAAAACTAAAACCCTTTGATATTGAAAATTTTGTTACTATAGTTAAAATTTAAATGAGTTAACTAGGGGTTAATCAAAATGATAAAGATTAAAATGACATACAATTTTGTCTAAAATATATTGGTTGATGTTATTAAAACCATATCAAATATAATAATCTAATACATGTCCATTTAGATAAACTTTTCATAATAATTAATTTCTTATAATTTAATTTTTAAAAAAATTAAAAAAACTGTGCCCCACCTCAATTTAAAGGGGACATTCATCACTAACATATTTACACAAAATTAGGCAATATAGATCAACCAAAATCTACCAATTTATCTTTTAAAATTCCATATATGAATTATATAGGTTCTCAACATCCCAGAAAACGTAACCTAGCTCCCATTAGAGTGAATCTAAAGATGTCGTTCCAAAGAAAAGGTAATCGCCTTACCCAATCACTTCATTTTTATGCCTCTTTTACTAATCTAAATATTTTATTTTTGACATAAAAAATAAATTTAGTTTCTAAATATGATGAAATGTTATTATTATTATGAAAAAAAATTATAAACCCTCTTTCTTATTAAATGAGTATTAAAAGTATCACTCGTGCATGTGTATGACTTACCATCTCCACATAGAGATATAATTCATATTTAATCACCATATTTTATAGATATGTCTGATGATGTGTTTAAATATTATAATTGATATTTATGTCATAATTATACTTCATGAAGAATAATATTTGAACTTCCAACTAATAATAAAATCCAATTGGAAATGATAACAATATTTGTCTATATATGTGGACAACCACCTTCAAACACTGTTGTAGTTTATTTTTATTTTTATTTTACATGGAATATAATGAAGAATAATTTAATGAATATATATGATATATACGATATAATAATTTTCATACAAACAATAATTAATATATATCTTTCTTTTATTCCTTTCATTGAAAAATGAAGACAACGTTCAGGTATACATATGACATACCGTCTCTATGAACGATTTCATTCATTTTTCTGTATCTAACATTCATAGATGAAGATAATTATATGTATAATGAATATATATAATATTTTTATCAATATTCATATAATGTATAATAAAAATCTAAGATAAATTTACATGTATGTGAACTGTTGGGTTGAAATACTCATGATAAACAAAATAGTTAACACTAGGAAATAATGAATTTAATATGAAATTATTAATATTAGGGGGTGTTGAAATGATATAAAGGGATCATATATGATATTAAAAGTATGAAAATTAATTTGATATATAATTTTAGTAAAATTATATTAATTATAAAGTAGGTTAGAGTGATTTCTATGTAAGTTGAATTTGAGGTAAGGGTTTTATGTCATAATATCATTTTTAGTGGGACTGATTTTGAATAATTCCCGTGACGATGAAATATTATTATCATACTAACTATATGATTTTTTATTTTCATATTATATTGTTATTTCTTGAAAATATGTGTTTTCATTTAATTTTCCATTTCTTATATACTAAAGAGACTGAATTTTTTCATGGAAAATCGAATTCACACTAATGAGAAAATGGATTATTGGGACAGGTCATTTTTGATGGGGTCCCAATGAAAATGACCTATCTCGATAAATGGAATTGCAAACATTATTTTTTCTGATGGGTTTCTAGACCGTCATAAAATAGATTTTTCAATTTTTTATGAAACAATTTGCGATGGGCCAGTGACCTGTCGCAAATAGCCTCCCTAATTTTTACTCTATTGCGTTGGTCTGTCCCAATTAGTAATCATGATAGCCCATCACAATAAGACCTAAAAATATTAAAAAAACTCTTTTTTACGATGGACCATCAAAATATTTATTTGCGATGGTCTGTCGCAAATAGTATATAAATTTAAAAAAATTTAAAAAATAATATAATATTTATAATAATATAATATTAATATAAATAATATAATAATATTAATATAAATATAATGAAATTATTTATAAAATAATAAATATGATATAATATTATGATAAATAAAATAATAACATTAATATTCATAAAATAAATTTAATTATAAAATAATTAATAAAAATACAAATATTATTATCTATATTAATGAAATATTATTATTATAAATAAAATAAACACGTATGTATTCAAAAAATAAATAAAAATTACTATTCAACAAAATAATAAATATAATAAAATTTAAATTAATAAAAAAATTGTAATTTTTTAGACAATATAAAACACACTATTTAAAACAGAAAATTGTTAATAATACAAATAAAATACATTCAAATGTTTCATAATAAAATAAAAATAAAATTGATTTGCGGGAGGTCTTCTAGAGGAGATAATTGATATAGTGGCGGGAACTCCATCCCTTGACTACAAGTCAGACATTGCATGTACTCTATATGCTCTTGCTCCTGCTCCTATCGCAATCGACACTTCTTATCCTGTATTTGCTGCTACTGGTTCAACTTCTTTTAGAGAAATTCTTCCTACTGCTACTACCAATAATGCATGTTCTCATGATGCATATTCATAGTCTCTATAAGTTCACATTGAGCTCATTGCTTCTCTAGATATTGTGCATGAGATGATGATGTCTCTCTGCGAGTTCCTCTGGAGTTAGACGATGACATCGTAGATGTTCCAAAAAACCCCAAGGGTTCACTCGAGAGCTGGTACCCAACCCTTGGACTTTGTTGAAGCCATGCTTAGTCGCCTGCATCCATGCTACCTCATAAAATTGGGGGGCACTAGTCTTACCATCCGTCTCACCCTGACTCTCAACATCATTCTGAGACTTTGCTGCCTCATATGACTCCTTCAATTGAAATTTAGAATTAAAATAGTTAAAATATTATTTTTAGTCATATTTAATACTAAAAAACTTATACTGACCACAATCTTATATTGGCGAGCACCTGTAATGTCCCAATTGGTTGGATCACTTTACATCATACTATAAACGACATACTTTGTAATATCAGGCCATGGAACTTCCTATATGAATACAAAATAAACTATTTATATTTTAAGTTATATAAAATATTTTAAAAAAATGTACATACCTTATGCTCCATATGTGTACTAAACGTACGACTCGCAGCATGATGTGTAACCTCTTGTCTCCCCCAATTTTTCTGACCAACTGATGATCTTCTCTAAAATCACCTACTCAACCATCGTGTATATAATCAATCCCAAACCTGAGAAAAAATATAACCATGTTAGTGGATGTGACATGTCTCATAAAAACCATACAATCCATCTTTCTCCATTTCTTTCCTTTTTAAATTGCGCAAAAACTAAGTGCAACATATACGTATAGCTCCCTACGATGCCTTTCAAATAGGCTCATGGATGCTCTCCTCAATGGGATACCATAAAACCTATAAATAATTTTTTATATAAACTTATTATGTAAATTAATTTCAAAATAAATATTATTTATTGACGTACCATCCAATGCTCGAACATGTGCTGTTGAACATCGATGGAAATCTGATCCCAAGACACAATGAATTAGAAAAATAATTGCACAATATAGCACTCCCCTGTCTAACCTCTATATGCATAAATATATGAAAAAAATAACAATTAATCAAACAAATAGAATATAAATAAATTAATGAAAACTAACTAATATTTAGAGGTAAATATACCTCTACGTGCATGGATCGAACTGAATATGTGTAAGTCACTCATGTATTATGTCGGGAATCATCAGCTGAGCAAGAATACACCACCTCTGGGTCCCCCCCGGAACTACTTACAGTGGAAGGTTCGGCTGATCTAACCTCCTTCTCATCCAAAGGAAGATTTCCCTCCGAAAAAATACGAAACAGACCATCATCCATCTAAAACATGAAATCATGGTTTTTAGTAAATAGTTGAAAACAACTTTTATATATGGATGCATATTATATATAAATATAACCTACATTTAACTATGTCAATGATCATTTTCATACTCATCTTCATAGCTGTTGATGTCAATGTCTTCATATTCCACCTCAACTTCATCAGTTTCCATATTAGTTTCAGTTTCATCATCTCTTGTCATTTAATATTTAGTGGTAACATCATTAACATCATTTTCACCATCATCCCTTAACTGTGGGGTATCAACCATGATATTCATGTCACTATTTTTAAAATATGTATTTAGACCAGTTTCTTGAAAAAAATCAATTCCTTGAACTTTAGTGGAACCGCATTCGCTTTCATTAAATTGATTCTATGTAAATTTAATTTTTTTATGCTCAACCAGTCACCCAAATCACTTGAAGTAGCACTATAATTTCTATAATAAATTAGAAGGGCCTAATGATCCAATAAAAAAATTTCATTTACTATAAGAATAATTTTATAGTTAATATCAATGATTCGAAATAGTTGATTAACAAGTAATCCTCTCTCATTATCCAACCAATGAAATTTATATATCATTGCATAATGTTTCCCTAGATAACACACTTCAATGATTTCCTCTAGCATGTCATAAAAGTCAACTTCAATTTCTCAGTGATCAGATCCTCTAAAGAAAACACAACTATTCATTGTTTTTTATTCCCCATATTCACATCTTTGAAATCGATAACCAATCACCACATTTGCATTTTAAAATTTAACAATTTTTGATGGTGGGGTACCCAATAAAGACAATATATTATCAATTTTTTCACCACGGTGAGACACCTAAAATGTTTTAATACTATTATCACCATAAAAATTATTAAATTGATTTTTTATGTGAAATAAAATATAATTTACGTTACCCGTTTTTTTAACCAGCTAGAAATTTAATTTTGATGATGTTCTTCAAGAGTAGCAGCTGTAATTTGTTGAAATTATTTCTCGATATAATTATCATATAAACTACAAATAAAATAAGAATAATATAATATTATAAAAATTATCGAATAAGGGATACGAGAACTCACAGTACGAATAGATTCATTTCTTCATTATTCAGCAGAATATATACATGAGCTCTGTGATGTCCATTATCTGAAATCCATCGTTCCTGAACACCAACAAATCCATGTTTGGGCTATTTGATAATTTATAATGGATTTATCAAATAATAATCAACATTTCGCTCATTAATGCTCATGCGGTTTTGTTTTGAGGGATATTCAAAGAGAGGAAAAATAAATTTGCTCCTACAAATAAGCTTCTGCAATTGAGCCTTAAACTGATGCTTTGTTACATACCTTTTTTTCAATTTCATCATGCATCTCTCAAATTCTTAAATCCAAAAAAATTTCATCAGACATCCACATTTTTTCATGTGTAAAATTTAATATCAGATGTTCTATTGAATCAAACAGACCTGGAGGAAATATATTTTTTAGTTGGCATAAAATTATAATGACATCTTCTTGCTGTTTGAGTATAGAATAATAGTCTATTTTAGATTAACACATGTCTCGAATAAAAATATGATATGTTTGTTAGCACATCCCAAATCATTGTATTTGAACACCCTCATAATTCAATAGGCCCAATTCTTTCCATTAAAGCATGACAATCATGACTTTTCAATCCAGTAATATGACCGTTTCTGACACATCTACCCAAATTTGAAGCATAACCATTTGGAAGTCTCAAATCTGCAGTCTACTATCAAAATAATAAATGACTCACTTTCATCATTGTATAAGTTTCTTTTGGATTTATTAACTTCTACGATATGAAATTTTCAAACATTTCATGTTCTGGTTGCTTTCAAATGTGGTAATGATCTAATTGTGCCTTCACATTGTCTTTGGTCTTACCTAGTGTAACCAAAACTGTATGAAACAAATTATGAAAGCAGTTGTTCACAATATGAATATCATCTAACATTTGACAGACCAAAAAATGAATCTAATTTGGAAAATCCCAAAAAGTGCTCCATTTTATCCAATTCTTCTCTTTTCCAAACCCATAAATTTTTTGTTGGTTTATTCTTGGTCCATGTGTGATGAGATGTAATGAGGAGACAATGTATTTTGAAACCATACATTAGATCATTGTTGGTGTCTAGTATTTTTCAAATGATCCTTTTTGGGAATGATATTTGTTTTTAAAAAAAGGATGATTTGTTAGAAGAAATATACAATGAGAGTTAAAAAAATATATGTTTCTTCCATTGATGATCACAAATGATTTGTAGTGTCTCATACAGTATGGACATGATTTTGGACCATGTTTACTCCTACCTGATAATATGAAATATTATGGGAAGTCACTAATTATCCACATCAATGCAGCTTTCAGTAAGAAGTTTTATTTCAGAAAAATATCCACTACTACAAAAAACGACCTATATCGGCGGTCAAAATGGGATTTAACAGAGCTATAAAAGTTCTGTAAAGCACAACGCTAATATAGGGGGGTCCAATTTATCAGTGCTCTGAAAAGCCATGATAAATGACACTTTTATCAGCGCTAAAAAAAGTGGTGATAAAAGACCTCTTTATCAGTTATTTTTTTAGCGCTGATAAAAGTGGATTTTATCTCTGCTTTTTTAAAAGCACTGATAAAATATAAAAAAAAATATAAATAATAAAAAAATTATAAAAAATAAAAAAATTAAATAATGTGCGGGGAGATATTTTATCAGCGCTTGACCACACTTTTATCAGCGCTAGGAGGTCTCCCGCATGTTTCTCTTCCCGCGCATCCTCACACGCATGCACCACCTTTGCCTCCACCCGAAATCAATCCTGCAACCTCCCCCATTCGCGGCTGCACCTTTACCACTATAATATTTTGTTTTTCTCTATTTAATGATATATCACATTATATATATATTGTTATATTTATTCATATATTGATATAGAATCACATTGAAATAAATATATTTATTCATATATTAGTATATATATATTCATTCGTATATTAATATATATATATATATTTAGTTATAATTTTTTATCTTTATATTTATTTGTATATTAATATATACTTATAAGATTAGTTTTAAATATAGTTATGAATTTTTTATGTTTGTTTATAATTAAATAAATAAATATATACATACATATATACAACAGACACACACACACAAACATATACAAATAAATACATATATATGTGTCTTTGAAAATCTGTTGGATGTTAAAATGACTATATCTTATAATCGAGAAGCTCGTTTCATCTCAACAACCCGTCAAATCGAAGAAAATGAAACAATATTCGATATGATGTGTGGTACAGGCTTAACATACATCCGTATCATAAGCTATACATGTTTGAATGTTAAAAAACAAAGGTATCCTGAATAAAAACTTATTTTTGGAGGCCTTCTAGGAAATTTTGGGGTTTGAAAAATGTAACAGAGGATTCTCCTGGGTAACCAGCGCGTAGAGCTCATCACGGTGTTCGATTTGATATGTTGTAGAGCTCAAACGGACACCCGGATCAAATGTTATGGCCATTTGATGTTTGAGTTACATTTTCAACATATTTTAGATCTTTTATTAATTTTTTTTTGATTTTTTATGTCTTCAAATTATTATTAAATGATTTTTAATAGATAAAAATTATCAAATTATTAATTAATAATATTTTTTAAAATATTTTTAATCCATTTTAACTTAATTTCTTATATATTAAATGTAAGAGTCTATTTATATGTATATAAAACATATTAAAAAAATATATATTATATTTATATATGAATAAATATACTTATATAACAATAATTTAATTTTCATGATTTTTTTGAAGTAAAAATTTTTTCAGCGCTAATAAAGTCTCCCTTTATCAGCACTACTAAAAGAAGCGCTGATAAAGGGGTAACACTTCCCATTCCCATTTTTTGTAGAAGTGATCATATTTATTTACACCATTACACCAAGGTGAATTTAACTCATCAATCAGTGGCTTTTAATAAACAACGGCATTATTTTTTGGATGAACTAGAATTAATAAAGAAACAACGATTTATAGATCCTTCATCAACATCCATAGAGGTAAATAATACCATGTTATAAAGGCAATCCAACAAGAATATTGACTACCATAAGAACCAAACAGACAAAATCCTTTAGTAGAAATTCCCAATCGCATATTTTGGGCATCTAAAGAAAACGATGGATGCACTTGGTCAAAATTATTCTAGTAATCACCATACTAGGGATGTGATAAGCTTATATTGGTTGAAATTTTGGTTTTCTTCCATAACATAAATCATGTTGTGTTTTTAGACATAAATAAACGTAGCAATCCGGGTGTGAGCGGGAAATATCTTAGTTGTTTTACAAGAAAAAATCCAGGCGTCCCTAGTTGATCTTCTTTATACCTGGATTTTACACATGTTTAAAAACTATCAAATAACTCATTTTCTCCATAATATAATATGCAGTCATTTGAATATGCCTGAATCCTCTGATAACCAAGACCCAGATAATGAACCATCCTCTTTCTCTCATTGAAAATTAAAGGAAAATCATTTACTTCAGGTAGTAGTGTTTTTAACAAAGAGAATATATTATAAAAACAAAAGTTTGACATTCCATTATCTAATTTAACGGCCATAAATTTAACAACTACTTCAAAATTTCTTATCTTGAAACCACGATATATTAAATCCTCAGCAGACCTCAACAACTTATATAAATGAGATGCTTCTAACTCATGAGTCAAATCAATATCATCCTAATTTACAGTTTGTTAAACAGAAAAACCTACCACATCACGTACTAAATTTTGAAACTGTTCTGGATCTAGAATAAAATTATTAATAACTTCTCTGTAATGGCATTAACCAAGTAGATACGAAAAAACATAATCCGGTTGAAATCCAAAATGCAACAAATGAATTCCAACATTGTCAAATGTGTCATATGTACTCAGGTCACATTTTTTCAAGGACACTTAATTTTCCATTATGAAACAAATTTTGGTTCTAGTGATCCCAGTGATAAAAAATCTTAAAAACCCTTAATATATAATTGATTTAAACCAGAACTGTTGGGATTCCGGTGATGAGTTATCTAAGCATGATCATCTAGTAATGATTTTTTTTCGACTTCCTTGTTCCATAGTTTTCATAAATATATAAAGTAATTAGTTATTTTTTATAATTATATATAATATAAAAACTATCCAAAAAAGTAAAGACTATTAAATTATCATTTCTATAAATTTATAATAATTTTTATTATTTTATATTTATTTTTACTTTTTTTATGCTTTTACACTAATCTAAACACATTTAAAAAAATTTATACTAATATACACTAATTATTATTAATTTTAAATATTTTGTATTAATTTTTGTCAATTATCAGTGACACAATTTCCAATGGACTGGGGGCCGCTCTTTTGGTCGAAGACCCATTCCCTAGCAACATTTTACAACTAAAAGAACTATAAAAAGTCGTCTATGACATACGAATGCCCATTTTTGAATGCACGAGGATAGAGAGCAGGGTGGCCTAACCGCGCAGCTATCCATACTCTCGTGCATAATCACTCCAAATCATTTTTTTATTTCATAAAACCACATTAGGGCTATAGTGGGAACCCTCACACATTCCAAATTCCACATTCCACATTCTAGCAGGCTAATATAAAATGAATACATAAGAGCATACAATTCATAATGATTTTAGTCATACAAATTTTTAAGAGGATGATTCATCGGGAAAAAGATCAACTTTTGTCCGACAGCTCACCCAATTGTAACTTTTTATGACTTAAATCACTATGAAAAATCTACTCCAACGTATGACTGAGGAAATTTTTTATATTGATTTTAATGGAAGAAATTTGCAAAGAGTTGTAGCCTGGATCAGAAGGAATTCCACTAATCACCTGGAAATTGTGTCTGTTTTTCAATGTACTTAAATTTATTATGATTTATTCAAATTTATTCTTATTTATTTCGAATTAATGATAATTATTTCTAATTACTACTAATTATTTCTAATTATTGTTAATTATTTCAAATTATTGCTAATTATTTTTAATTATTTCTAATTATTTTTAATTATTTATAATTATTAATAATTATTACTAATTATTAAAATTTATTACCCATTATTACTGATTATTACAATTTATTAGTATTTATTACAAATTTTTACTATTTTTTACTATTTTTTACTATTTAATAATATTTATTACAAATTTATTACTATTTATTCATATTTATTACTATTAACTACTATTTATTCTTATTTATGTCTATTTATTACAAATTATTGCAAATTATTTCTAATTATTTCTAATTATTACTAATTATTTCTAATTATTCGTATTTATTAATATTTATTCTATTTATTGCAATTTATTTCTATTTATTACTATTTATTCCTATTTATTCCTATTTATTCTTATTTATTTCTATTTATTCTTATTTATTCCTTTTTATTCCTAATTATGACTAATTATGACTAAATATGACTAATTACGACTAATTAATATATTTCATTACAATTTATTATAATTTATTATAATTTATTCTTATTAATTCCTATTTATTTTTCTTTAATCATATTTATTCCTTTTTTGTTGCTAATTACTACTAATTACTACTAATTTCTACTAATTACTGCTAATTACTACTGATTAATGCTAATTACTACTAATTACTGCTAATTATTTCTATTTATTTCCATTTTTTTATATTTATTAATAATTATTACAAAATATTACTAGTTTATAACTATTTATTACTATTTAATACTATTTATTATTATTTATTACTTTTTATTACTATTTATTTCAATTTATTCATATTTATTCCTATTTATTCATATTTATTTCTATTAATTCCTTTTTATTCCAATTAGTTCCCATTTATTGCTAATTATTGCTAATTATTACAAATTATTGCAAATTATTGCAATTTATTGGTATTTATTACTATTTATTGTTATTTATTAGTATTTATTAATAATTCTTACTATTTACTACTATTTACTACTATTTGTTATTATTTATTCCTATTTAATATTATTTATTACTATTTATTACCATTTATTACAATTTTTTACAATTTTTTTCAATTTATTACTATTTATTCATATTTATTTCTATTTATTACCATTTACTAATATTTATTACTATTTATTACAATTTATAAGTATGTTTTTTTATTTCTATTAATTACTAGTTATTACAATTTATTCCTATTTATTCCTATTTATTACTAATTATTACTAATTATTAATTTTTATTACAATTTGTTAGTAATTATATAAAAAATTTACAATTTATTAGTAATTATTACAATTTATTTCTAATTATTAAAATTTATTACTAATTATTACTTATTATTACAATTTATTTCTAATTATTAAAATTTATTAATAATTATTACTAATTATTACAATTTATTATAATTTAATAGTAATCATTACAATTTATTACAATTAATCAGTAATTATTACAATTTATAGGAGTTTATTTGTTATTATTATAATTTATAACTAATTATTAGAATTTATTTCTATTATTGAAATTTATTAGTAATTATTGCTAATTATTACTATTTATTTCTATTTATTACTATTTGTTACTATTTATTACTAATTATTTCTAATTATTATAGTTTATTGCTAATTAAAAATTTGATATAACTATTTAAAAATAAATACTAAAAAACAATTATGTAATTCTACTTTATGTAATTTACATCTATTTAACAAAAATTATAAATAACATAAAATAAAATAAAATTGGCTAAACAATAAAAAAATAGATAGATGCCTTAAAACAGAAGTTTTCAGAAAACTAAATTCACAAACAATTCTCAGATTTAAATGTTTTAACTATGAAAAATTTTAGGAGAAAACTTTTCTGTAGTGATAGAAATGGAAGTTGAGTAAAGAGTGAAATGAGAGGTAAATAAATGTCGGTATATGTAGGTTAGATTTTTTGCGACGTGGGTATTTGCGACGAGCCCCATCAAAAATACTTTTGCCCGCATTAATTGCAGTGGGCCGTTCAAAAGGCATTTGCGATGAGCCCCGTCGCAAGTACCACATGCCAACAAAGTATTTGCGAAGGGTCACTTGCCCCGTCACAAATTCTAAATACAACCACCATCTATTTGCGATGCGAATAAGGACCCGTCGTAAATAGCCTTACCTGTGGTTTGGCGCGTAATGGGCGCCAAACATTTTGTGACGGGTGGTAGGACCCCATCACAAATAACCATTATTTGTGATGGGGTAAAAGACTCGTCACAAATAACCACTTTTAACGGGTCATTTGAGACGGGCCTTTGAAGTGTTGCAAATATCTATTTTTCCCATAGTTTCATTTCTCTATTCAATCATTTTTTCGTCTCTATCCTTATTTTCTACCAATTTTTTTAAATAAGGTTTTTGATTTTCAACTATAAATAATTTAATCCATTTTTACCCTTTATTAATATTTACCAAGTATTTTGAATGAAATCATATGGTCATTTTTCAAATGAGGTAATTTGTGACATTCAAATTTTTTTTTTCACATGCCTGCTAGACTTAAGGTGAGTTGATATAGTTTTTTTTGGCATGTTTTTGATTGCGCTTCCAGTTCCATTCATAGAGGAAGTCTTTGAATGATCGATAATGACATTTCAGTCATATTCAATATTTTTTTGTTTTTATTGGAAATCTCATTTTGTATTCCCCTATATCCCCAGTTTCTGTACGCTATTTCCACCTCGTGTTTGTATGGTAATCTTTGCTTTTATTAGATTTCTTTGGTGTATGAATTGGGTGACCAATTCATGTCACCGCTTATATATATATTTTTTGAAATATGTATGTAAGTAATATTTTTTAATCTTATATGACATGAATGGATTTTAGAATCATTTTGAATAATTTTTTTATTAAATAATCTATTAAATTTTTAAAAGGTTTTTTTAAATAAAAAATTTTCTCTTTTATAATTGTGCATTTTTTAAAATATGTTATTCCAAAATTGAAAGGTTATTTTCCTCAAAAATGTTTAAATGAAAATTTAATGGTTTGTATTTTTATAAAAGGAAACAAAACATAAATTACCTAATTATTTACTGGGTACACGATCCAAAGATACAATCTTTTTTCATTCTCTTTACGGATTATGATTTTGATGAAAATATTTTTAAAAAACCCATTTTATCTCTATGGGTTGTTATGTGATGAAATTATGAAATGATAATGAAACAAATTTATTTTACATGGGTTATTCAATGATGAAATTTTTACAAGACCATTAAATTTCATGGGTACTAATATGATTAATAACTTGTTTTCTTATTAAACACATATGTATTATTTTTATTATATGACAGGTGGGATCTATATCTCCATACAATGCATTGAGTAATGGTAGATATCTCATGAGATAAATAGGACTGTATTGGGGACTGAACATAGTTCAGTAAATGATTTTCCCCACTATAATAGTCATAGGAGTGAACCTTGACTACTACATCGGTTTTGGGAGTGAACCCATTATGGTATTATAGTCTTGTAAAAGGTCCTTGTCTAATAATAAATTGATTTTTATTATTATGTCTAAGAATCAATTCTATATATTATGATAATGTTATGATCTTATGGATCATTTTAATTGATTCCCTTATGATTCATGTTTTATTAGCGACCATGTTTTCTAACAAAAAATATGATTATGATTTTTTATATACATGGAATGGGTTTTTATTTTTAATACCATGTTATTATATCATTATGCTCATTTTATTCTTATGTGATCAATGATATCACTCTTATTTACCACTACTAATAATATGAGACCACCATTTATTTATGATTCCATTCCATAGGTTAGAAATAAAGTTATCAAGAATGATATGTTCAATAAGGTTTCAAGAAATGGTGAAATAAATGGAGAAATATGTAGATATTTTATAAACTAGCTATTTAGGTGTCCATGTTTCTAATGATACTTGAACTTCACAATTATGGAATGGATCATAATTTTATTCCAATATTATTCATCTACTTTGTTGAAATATCTATTTATGAAAATTATGGGTTGTTATACAATGTAATTTTTATTTCTTTTTTAGTAGTGAAAACGTGGTAGGAATGTTGGAGTGACCCTTGGGATTAGTATTCACCATACAAAATCATTATAAAGGAAGTGACCATTGGATTAGAGTGACCTAGACATCACCCACACCTGAAACTTCTTTATTATATTATAGTATGTAAGATCATTTATGTATTATTCTCCTTTAATTAGCAAACTTTTTTTAAGAAATTTATAATTATTATGTCTTGTTTACATGTTTTATTTAAATTCAAAAAGAAAAAAAAATTATGAATTTTTTGTTAATAAATATTCGTTAAAACATATTAAAGGAAAATATAAAGGGAAAATTATTCATATCATTTTCAAAATAAGAATATAACAGTGTCCCAACATCCAATTAGGTCATAATCATACAGGGTGGTCAGAGTTAAATATTAAATAATTTAAATTTCATCGTGTTTCATAACTTGATTCACACCCATCCTTCTTAAGGAATCTCTCACTATAAACCCTTATAGTGTAAACATGAATGGTTTGATAACTCAATTCTTCATCACTTCCACTCACCTTTAAATATTGTTGACTCACCCATCTATTAATAATGAAGACTATCATTGTAGTATGACACGATTATTAACAGTTTTATTCCTAGATATGATAGATATAGAAAGTAGATCATGATGATCCTTGTCCACCATTTCTGGGTGGAAAATCAAATAAATGTTCAATCCTCATATCTTCTAAAATCTATTAGGGGTCTATGGAATAAACATAAAAATGTGGAAAGGTTCATTGAAACACAATTAATTATTTTCCTTAAAGCCAACAAATCACAAAATTTTCATTCCTTTGGAGCTATATCACGACCCTATACATTGTTTTATATGGATTAATATTACTGTAAGAGAATATTTGGATGTTAGAGATCATGGAACCAGAATATCATGACTTCTATAGCATGACCAAATCAATCTCCACAATTCCTATATTAAATAAGCCTTTGTAATTTTTTTATGATATGGGGTAGAAAACTCTATCCTCAACTTATTCTATGTGAAACTAACTTTGTTACGATATGAGGTCCCCCATCAGACTGACATTCATAATATAAAACAATCCCATAATGTAATAGCTAAATTATTCATTATTTTTTCGTCTTTAACTCTACAAAATAGTATTATTTTTAATGTTCATCTTAATTTAAACTTTTCTTACTAACTACATGAATGTTTCTATAAAATAAAACATAAAAACAGTTCCAAAACCAATAAATAATATAACATTTTTTTTAATTAATCTAAGTTATAGGGTATTTACAAACAACACCAAATGATAGAATGGTGTTTGTTAGAGTATAGAAAACACTTTTTTAATAATATTGTTATTTTTACCAGGTATTAATTAAAATTGACTCATGTATCTCTTCTAGTCATTTAACAGCATTTATATAAACTCCATCAATGATGAACTATCTAAAATCATAAAAGAAACATCAACATCCCTTATTTCATTCATAAATTAGTTTACACGATCATACATATATATAAATAATATAGGTATATATATAACACACTTGATATTTATCCAATCCTTCAATTAAGAGGTGGGGATTCTTAAAAGTGGATAGATGTGTTTTTTTCTATACGAGTGTAGTTATATAAAAGTATACGTTTCCTTTTCTATAAATATTTGATTTTTTTATTTCATTCATTTAGAGGAATTATAGACACCACCATATTAGATTCAAGGAATTTAGAAATGCAGTTATAGTTGAAAATCTATGTGGTATGTTACACAAAAATAAATAATAATTCAAATTTTATTAGTTTATTTAATTTTATAATATCAAAATATTCTATTGATTGTAATATTGTTATACATAAATTTTTGGTGATTAAATTGTATATAGATGATATTATGAAAAATAGTTTCGAGTGGGTGGGAATATCCTATGTGGTACAATATACTAATACAATATATATTCCACCTAGGGATTTTTAACGACCTTGTGTTCCATAATAAATTTATTTTAAAAGGATAAATTTATGAGGGTTGTTGGATACAGTGGTATAAGTGATTTTTATTTATTGAGTTCGCTATGGTCATCCTGTATTGTGGAAATCTTGAGATTACTTTTTCCATCCTGATATCCTATTAAGGGATTTGTTTTACTAATATAAATTACAACATTATTTTCTATTAGATCATGTTTATTGGTTTAGTTTATATATATTATTTATTAATTCATTTATTCTATATACTTATAGAATATTTTTTATACTATTAAACTTTTAAAATATGTACAACCTGGTGGATATGTTGGATTTTTTGGGAACCCAAATCTAGAAAAGGTTAACGCTAGTTCTATGATATGATAATTTTTTTTACTTGTTAAATTATATATTCAACAAATATATTTCCACTACAATTTTGAATATCTATTTTTTTATGATATCCTTTGTAAATTGAGTATTCCTATAATAGTCATGTAGAAATGTTTTTTACATCTTTGGGTGATGTAGATTTCATTAATTTATTCCTTATAAAAAAGTAAAAAACATTTTTTTGAACAATATATGATATTTAAACCTATATTATATCAATATATATTTTTTAATTAATGAAATAAACCATACAATAAGAGTATTTATAGAATTTACTCGGTGAAAATAGAATGTTATACATTGGGTTTGTAAATACGAATTGGTTTTTAGTAAGATTGGAAATTTATATTTGTGATTAACATGTCTTGTGGTAAAATCATTTAGAAGGTTTTAAGGGATTGGGGAGTAAAAATTTATCTATTTTTTTAAAAATATTCTTTAACAAATTATGAATTTTTTTGGGTTCCTTGACCATTTGGATAACACATGAAGAGGAATTTTTTAAACATAACTCTATTATTATGAGTCAATTCTTGTAAATTATGTCCTATTAGCGATTTATAATCTATTTCCGTTGATATAGATTATATTTTTACTTTATTTTTTGAAGTTATTTACCTTAATTACTAATAATAAATATATTTAAATACCCGTATTTTCACATTCAAGAAAAGGGAATCATTTATCAAAATATATTTGTAGTAATATTATATATATATATATATATTATTTTCATAACTTTAGTATCCATTGAATTCACTTTTTTTTGACTGATTTATGAATAGCATTATCCCAAAATTCCAAAAGGACTCTCCAACATACAAATGGGTTAGAATTTATATTCACATAAACTTTTGTAAACTCACATCAAACATGATGAATATATATATATATATATATATATTATAGAATAACTAAGAATATAATAAAATTGTAATAATAATATATATATATAATTAAATTATAATAATTTAAAAAAATTAAATCCTTGTATAGAAAGGTCACTAATATTCCAAGAGAGAATTAATTATTCCGAGTCTCGATTATGTATTCATCAGTTATCTATTTTATATCATTTAGTCTGTAGATATTTACAATAACTAAAAGGTGAGTATAATTTTTATCTATTACTTATGAAGGTAGAAAAATATATTTCATTTGATTTGAATATATATAAAATTTGAAAATTAATATTCCATAATTAAATATTATAGTATCCCAGATGAATAATTTTTTAACCAAACATTATGTTTTACATTACTAAGATATTTATCAACTTATTTTTTTCATAAATATTTTTGGAATTTTAACCATTATTTTTTATAAAAAATGTATTCATGAATTTGTAAGGACTTCCATAGGAGTTTTTCCTAGGGAAAATTGTCTTTTCCCCATGCTCAATGTAATCAATTGTCTCCCTTACAAAAAATTGTGGTATTCTCTAATCCCCATTGCCCTTGTAGTCTGGTGATATTGGAGTGGTTTCAATGGAAATATTAGGTAGTGATGTTTAATTCAAAAATATATGAGTTATTCCTCTCATATTTATCTTAATATATCATTGTATTTTCAATTGGATAAGAAATGAGATCCATATATTAGATGTAATCAATAAATAAATTTGATGGGTAGTGTATATAATCTTTGGGGTTAGATTCACTATGGCTTACTGATAATGGATTACTAGATTTTTGGGCTCACGATCCTAATTAAAAATAATAATAAAGCTTGTTTTTTGAAACTATATCATGACTTGAATGACTTTTTTCTAAAAAATTTATTTTATTGATGAGTGTTTTATGGTGAAAATAGTTTTGAGAGTCTTTATATTTTGGATTCAAATTACTTTGTATCTTTGTAAAATGACTAGTATCTCTATGAAAATAAAAGTAAACAAATGTAAATATAGATGGAATATAATAAATATCCATGATAAAATTTATATACAAAAATAAAAGTTCCTTATGCTAAAAAAATAATAAATTTAGTAGTGAAACACATTGTTTGGACATATAAACAAACACCATAATGTGTCTTTTGGGGATTACCATGTCTCCACTTACTTTTATTTTACTCTAAATGACTGGTATGTTCATAAGTTTCTATAAAATTATCATGTTAAAACCTATCAAGAGAATATATCAAAAATTAAATGGATCAGAAACCTATAGGAGGTAGAAAATAGGAATATTACTCAATGAATTATTTTTTATAATTTTTTAGATAACTAAAAAGTTATCATATAATAAAAAGTTTCTAAAAATATAAATAGTTCCATGGTATCCATCAATATTGAAAACTATTAAACATTATAAGAGTAATTTTAATATCTAGATTTTAAAGGTGTATAAAATTAATCATTAGAATACAATTCATAGGGTAGTAGAAGACACAAATATAATAGTAAAAAAGGTTAGATCAACTTGTAAGATAGCATAATATATGAACACTAATAAAAAAATTCTTGAAGAAGCTCAACATCACAAAATAACTTATGAATCTTCTCATATTTAATAGATAAATTATTTCATGATCAAATAGATCAATTTATTTAGATAAATAAATTTTAATTAGAATCAATTGAATATGAAAATTATAGACTTTGAACCTAATCCATGAATCTACATCTAAATCCTACAACTCTATATTTCCAACTCATATGTTACCCCATTGTTTACTGATTCCATGAAACTATCTAAATTTAACTCCCTATTTATCAATTATTGTTTCTACTATATCATATCCTAATAAGAGGTAAAATACAATAGATTTTCAATTTTATTTAATAAAATTTAAAAATACTATTTTATAATAGTATCCTTTATATGTTCCATATGATATTGTAGTTTTTTATTAGAAATAGTAATGTTGCATCTAAAAAAGTATGTTTCAAAATATCAATTAAACAAATGTATTTGAATAAATATATCACTTCCCATATATATTAAACCATATAATTGATCATTATAAATATATTTTTATATAGTCATTATGTTCCCATTGGCTGATGGATTCATACTAGTGTCATGGTCCCACTTATCCCTTGTTGATATCTTATACCGCAAACAACCTTATAAAGAAGGACCCTGAATAATATGAAATCATTCAACCTATAAAATACTGTAATTATTATGCTTCTATTTTCATATGATGTCATTAGATTATATCAAATTTTAAGGGTAATATATAATTTCTATATTAAAAAAATCAAAATATCCAGTATCATTTCCAAAAGTTAAATATAATAATATTCATATATTTATTTTTTAATGAAATTTATAAGGATTTGGAACATGTTTTCTCATGTTGTACACACTTTTTTTGTATAATTTTTTTCAATAATATTCCATGAGAATGAATTTATATTTAACAAAGATATTATAAAAATAAGGGGAATTTCATTGAAGAGTAGTTGGAGTTCCAAAGATGGTTGATGGTAAAAAAATAGAGTAACAAAGATATGTATCATTATGTGTGATGATGCAATATCTATTACAAGAATAATTATATAACTACACAATTATTGGATTTATTTTAAGGTGCATCAATTTGATTGTAAATGATCTATTCAAATGATGGTGAAGATATTTGAAGAACTAGATAAAAATATTCATAGGGAATTTATATAGACTTTTTAATTGATTATATTAATGAACAAGTTCATGAAGATATAAATGATATTATAATATTTTTTTTAAACTAGGAAACTAATTTTTATTTTGATAATATTTGTATCAAATTTTTGAAGTCCATTAAGGCAGTGAATCCTCACTTAATGATTATATATTTTTCTTATATACTTTAAAATTATCTTGATGGTGACTGGGGTTGACTGGAATGTATTCCAATATGATAGTAAGAGTTTGAAGATATTTTAGTTTTTTATTCTATATAAGATAAGTATGAAGATATTCAAATTAAAAAAATCTAAGAATGAATTTGGATCATTGCAAGGACCATTAACTCTTACGAAGTGACATATCCGTATGTGTTTAGTGAAAAGGTTATTTGTGGTATAATACTTTTACATTTTATGGATAATGTTTAATGTTATTTATAACCTTTATGGTTAATATAATAATTGATGTCATGGTAATTATGGTTAATTGGGATAAAAGAGTTGTTTAATTTTTTGAACATATTTTTATCATATATATAATCATATGATTGAAATTTTAAGTATAGACTAAGTGATTAATGTATTTTTCTATGATGTTTCCTATTTTGGGAACATTATATGGTTATGGTAATTATACTTTTTTAAATAATGATTGAGTTAATTTATGGAGGCAAATATGAGTTTATTTTGGGTGTATTGTGATTTGGGTTATTTTGGTAAAGGGTAAAATATTTTAAGAGAAGATATGATTATGGAATTAAATTATTATTTTTATTTTAAATAATGAATTACTACATGTTGTTTGGGGATAAATGTTAAACTTACTCATGGAAAATAGTGTGTGATGAAATATTTGTATTTTTTTTTGTTTTGAATTTGGTCATAAAAATTATAAAGGATTTTTAAGGATAAATATTTATGGAATGGATTAAGATAAACATTGGATGTTATTATAGGGTTTTGAGGGTTTTTTAATGAATATATATTCATATTAGATATCATGTTAAACCATTTAGTTTTTGGAAAATATCTTTCTTGGCAAGGAATTACTTATCAATCTCTTGTGGATTTTATAATCCATTAAATGGTAATTTTAATTTTTAAGGAATGAAAAAATTCTTCATGGTTATTTATAATATGAAGCATAATGGGAATTCTGAATTTAAAAAATTCTAAATTCAAAATAAATATATGGAATTATTCTTGTGTCATGGAAATAAATCAAGTACATATGATATCTTGTATTATATGACTTTATGGTTAATGATTTCCATAACTCAAAAAATGATTATAAATATGTCAAATGTATCACTCACCATCAAGGAGTATTTTTAGAATTTTATGAGACTTATAATGATATATTCTTGGGTTTATAAATATATAAGTAAGAAATGTTTAGTTTCCTTGTAGTGACATTGGAATTTGACAGCATAATAGAATCTATGTTTGACATTATTAATATGTTATGTTACACTAATTCTAGTGAGTAATAATTAAAATTTTGAGGGTGAAATTTATTTAGGGTGATAAAATGTAACACACTAATATTTTAGAATATATTCCCTTTAAAAAACTTATGTATTCAATAGACTTCTATATACACAACATCAAGTATAAAAAGCACGTTATACTATGATATATTATTATTAAAAAAACTTTTATAATAATTCCAATGTATTGGATGGTATGTGTTGGGAAAAAAATCCCTCAAGGCATCATTGAAGCATTTTTTAGCTGATTGTGTTTGTTGACAAAGTGGATATCTATGTTGTGATTGTTGACAAAGAAAACCATGATGTACACATTTTTGGAAAAAGGGGATTTATTTGTGTCATGCTAGGTTCAAGGGCTATTATTAACAATCCATGATTGATTGAAGAATGTTGACAAAGGAATGGATGAACTTGAGGCGGTAAAATAAGAGCATATACAAGGTGGCACTGTTTTTTCAGAGTTTTCCAAATTTTTGGGCTTGAAAATCTACAAATGGAGAAAAGCTATTCTAGAAAAGGTACTTGCATTCCATTGTATTGAAGGAGAGGAAACTTTCGCACCATATGTTTTTCAAGATCAGAACATCAAAATATGGAAAAGGGAATATGGGTGCCCATGTTTTTGGGTTGTTCGCACAAGTGACTTGCGTGACAGAGACTTGCACGCCGACACATGCACGCCGAGAGGAGACTTGCGCACCGTCACACAGGGTGTCCAAATGCCTATAAATATAGGTCAACCCCTTCTCATTCAGTGTGATTTCAACACTTAGAGAACATTAGACCTTCTGTCGCGTAGGTGTGGCGGTCGCGCAGGTGTGGCAGTCGCGCAAGTGGTGGTGTAGTCACGAAAGTAGAAGTTGCGCGCCAGTTGTTTCTTGCGCATCCAAAGTAGATTGGGAAAGAAAGGAAGGGAGTCGCCCAAGTTTTCAGTTGAAGAAGGGGGTGTAGCACATGTGGTCCGGTGACACTTGCATGTGAGGTTTTGAAGAATCATGAAAGATGGTGGTTGTGTGCAAATATTGGTTTGATCATAAAATGGTGTTAGTCACGCAAGTTTGGAGGTGTAGAAGCTTGTGTCGTGCAAGTGGTTGAGGTGGACTTGCACTCTAGTTGTAACTTGGGTGACGAGACTTGCTTGCTAGCTTGGAGAAGGGCACCAGGTATGGTTGAAGCACGACAGTGATTCAGGGCTACGTGAAAGTTAGAAGATTTCCTGATAACTTTGGTACAATGTGAGATTCGTCTACGGATGAAAGTTGGACTTCAACAGAGCATCTACATACAATGGAGGATGCATTCATTAATGATAATAAATAGACCTAATGGTTTATAAACTGTGAGTGGATCCTTTATAGCGCAGTGATCAAAGGAAGAGGAAGAAAGTGAACCTCTCCACCGACAGTGAGCTAGAGAGAGAGACTAAAGGAGTGACCCTCAGGAAAGTAGTGAGATGACCCTAAACATTGTGAAGGCAGTGAGCATGGGAATAGAAGTGATCTATCCTAAACGTTTTAAATACAAGTGCACTTTTAGTGGATTTGGTACATCGGAACATCACCGGTGTATGCTCCTTGGACGTAACCTAGTGACGGTGACCCAAGTAACAATAGATGTGTCATGTGCATGCTATAGTTTGTATTCATACATTGCTGCAGGAAAGAGATAGAAGAGAGTCTTACTTAATAGCAAGGCAAGATCAATAGGGGCAGTTGTTTTAATCTTTCATACCCTGATTCACCCATCTCTCAAGGTATCTAACATAGTGGACCTAACAATTGGTATCAGAGGTAAATGTTAATATCAATAATTCTAGCTCAAATGGAGGTCACTAATCATAAAGGGATTCTGATCTTCGATGGGATCAATTATCATCTATGGAAGAATCATATGCAACACTATTTCTGCTCTTGGGGAATGGATGTGTTCACCGCAGCAATGCATGATATAATAGCTGACATCAACAGTGGGGCTTTATCGAAAGCCGAGCGAAGATAATTGGATTCTGAAGCTAATTGCATAAATGCTTTAGGGGGAGCCCTATCCGATGCTGTCTATACGAAGGTTATGTCATGTAAAACATCACATGAAGTGTTATAAAATCTCTTGAATATATATGAAGGAGATACAAAGGTCAGATAGGCAAAGCTACAAGTACTATGGAATAAGAATAATGATCTGAAAATGAACCCGAATGAGTCGGTTGATGCATTCTTTGACAAGGTAAATATTGTTGTGGAAGATATGTGAGGTAATAGAGAAGTCATTGAATACATAAAGATCATAAAGCGCATCTTGAGGAAACTTCTACCTCAGTTCAATCCAAAAGTTTCAGTACTTGAAGATAAAGATCCAAAAGTACCCTGGACAATTTTCATAGTACCCTAGTTGCTTATGAAATGAGTAATGATGATAACGAGGCCATGGAAAAGGGTAAATCCAAAGAGGTGCCATTTAAGGCCATGAAAAAGCTCACCCTTGAATATTCTTAGGAAGAAGAAGAGATATATGAGGTAATGTCATTCCTCTACTCAAACCTTCAAAGAGGAAAAGGAAAGTTGAAAGGGAAACTTCAATTTGCTTGATTTTGATGTAGAAAAGTTGGTCATCTTGCCACAAGGTGCCACAAAAATATTCTAGAAGAAAGTGATGAAGAAGAAGTTGAAATTACCAAGAAGAAATCTTCAGCCTATGTAAAAGGGAAGAAAGAAGTTAAAGAGAAATTTCTTCACGAAGAAGAATCTTCTTTCACATGAAATAGACAGTTTACATGATTCTGAGGTTGAAGAGGATGATGATATTGAAAATTGCATATATCGTGGATTAAATGCAATGGTGGTAGTTGTCGATAGTTCTCAGGAGAAGAACGAAATCGAAGGTGATGATGAAGAAGAAGAAGTTGAAGGAATAATTGATATGCAAGATGAGTTAGAGGCTTCTCTTGGAGAGATAGATGTTTGGAGAGCCAAAACAAAGAATGTTAACAATGTTTTTTGTGATGTCAAACTCTATATCCAGCATCATGAAGAAGAGAAGTGTGAGTTGATGGAATAAATTGAGAAACTCAAGTTATCAACACAAGAGATCTTAGAATCATTAAGTGAGTATAAAATCAAGATTGACAAATAGAAAAGGGAGATCGATGGCCTGAATAGAAAAGTGAAAGATCAAGTCATGTTTATCGAAGAACTTGAACAAGAATTGGTCATTCTGCAACAAAAAATGGGGGATCAAGAAACAATCTTGACTCCCAATGTGATATCAGGAAAGTAGGTCATTTAGAGGACAAAAAATATGAAATAGCAGGCTAGTAGTTCAGTAGGAAAGAAGCAGCAATCAAGATCAGATGCTAAGGCTTAATTGGGGCTTGATCAGAAAAAAAAATCTCTAAAAATTGAAGTCAGACCACAAGCACCCATCTCGAGGATGAAGGATGATTTGGGCATAATGCAGAATCATAATATACAAAGATCCCAAGGGGAAACTCGTAGTGTGGAAGTAACATGAAGGAATGCATCTTATATTAGGTGTTATTGTTGTGGAATTATGGGACATTCAATGTATGTGTGTTCCGTAGCCAAGAGATATCGAAGGGAACAAGAAAAAAGGTGGCAACCAAACATAGAACTTTTCTCCAAAGCATATTTCAAAATACGTTGTTTTTGGTGCGGAGGATTTGGGCAAATGGCAAGGTACTACACTACAACTATAGAAAGGAATGTTCCAAAGATGAATCAAAATGTATGCAAGTAACAGACCAATAAACCAAGAGGTGAGTTAAAAATGCAGAATAGATTTGCATTATTGCAAGATGGAACCGGTCTATCATCCTCTGATAAAGAACAGAAGTCTCAATCAATGCCAAGTTTGAAAATAATAATATGGACCAAAAATAAGAAGGATGAGAAGGCCATGGTGGCATAAATTTCCCTTAATTATTTAGATCTTTCAGGAGGATGGATTCTTGATAGTTGTTGAACATTCCATATGACAGGTAACATGGATCTCATTACAGGAATTAAATATGAAAAATAAGGTTCCATCAAGTTTGGGAATGAAGAAGGGCTGGAGATTATTGGTTCCAAAAAGTCTAAATTTGGGGGAAAAGAAATGAGATGAGCAGATGTCTTGGTAGTAGAGGGTCTCAGTAATAAATTGTATAGTGTCGGTCAACTATGTATCTCAGGAACTCTATCCAATTTACCAAGAAGATGTGTGTTGTGAAAGGAAGAGATAGAGAATTTTTTCTACAGGGAAAATGAACAAAGGGAAATCCTTACCTGGTATGTGGAGAAGAAGATATGTGTTTTATGTCCAGAGAGGAAGAAACAAAGTTGTGGCTTAAAAGACTTGGTCATCTTTGGAAACCATCCCTAGAAGATCTGGTAATGTGTGAAGTAGCAAGAGACCTCCCTACGATATCACATGATTGTACACATGCGTGTGACGCCAGTCAACAAGGTAAGATCATCAGAAAGACATTAAAAGAGAATGAACAGAAGTCGACAAGAGTGATTGAATTGGTGCCTGCTGATGTATGTGGTCCTATTTCACGAAGAGCTATTGACGGGACTAGGTATTATGTTCTTTTAATTGATGAATATAGTAGAATGGCATGGGTATTTGTTATTTCCAATATATCTAATGTGTTCATCTGCATAAAACAATAGCGAAGGGAATCAGAAAGGATTATTGGACAAAAAATTATGAATTTTCTTACAGATAATGGTACAAAATTCACAAACAGTTAGGTGGAAGAGTATTACGAGAAACATGGGGTAAGGAATGAAGATTCATCAGTAATAACTCCCCAATATAATGTAGTGGTTGAATGGAGAAATCAGATCATCCACAACATGGCCAGAACAATGCTTATAGAAAATGTCCTACCAGTGAAGTTTTTGAAGGAATCAATATTAAAATCAGTCTACATTTCTAATAGAGCTCTGTTTTGTCAAAAGAAAGGAAATACTCAGTATTAAATGTGTTACGGAATGAATCCAACAGTGAAATACTTTTGAATATTTGGAAGTAAGTGCTTCATTCTCAACAAATAAAATCATAGGAATTTGGAATCACGTGGAGATGAGGGAATATTACAGGGCTAATCCTGCAAAAGTAAAGCTTACAAATGCTTTAACAAGAAGTTGGGAAATGTAATTGAGAGAATTACATCACTATTGTGGAAAATGAAAAGAATATTCCACAACATAATGAGCAGTTTCTTGATGAAAGTGATGAAGAAGAAAATAACATAGGAGGAGCAAAAGTGGGAGATGCTGACTTAGAAGAAGACAATGATGATGAACAAGAATGTTCCAAGTCAGTGTTTGCAAGGAAGCTAAAGATTTGAGCTGAAATTGATAGGCATAATATCATTGGTGATCAGTCAACTCCAGTTCAGACAAGAAGAATGAAATCATTGCAGAAAGCATTATTACTATCTCAGGTTGAGCCAAAATTCATTTTTGATGCATCTGAAGATGAAAACTGGGTTCCGGATATGAATGAAGAGCTTGATCAGATAGAGAAGAACAAGACATGGGAGATTGTTTCGAGACTATCAGATAAGAATGTCATCGGAACTAAATGGGTCTATCGTAATAAGATGAATGAAGATGGCACATTGGTTCGAAAGAAATCACAATTAGTGTGAAAAGGATACTCCCAGATATAGGGAATAGATTTCGATGAGACATTTTCACCGGTTTCAAGGATGGAGTCAGTCAGATTATTCTGAGCCATTTTAGTGCAACAGAAGTTCAAAGTGTTCTAGATGGATGTCAAATCTACATTCTTAAATGGGGTTTTAGAGGAGTAAGTGTATATTTTTAATCATATGGTTTTCTCATTCATGAGGATGAGAACAAGGTTTGCAGACTAAAGAAAGTGTTGTAAGGGATGAAACAAGAACCAAGAGCATGGTACTCAAGGCTTGATCAGTACTTGAAGAAACTTGGTTTCTAGTATGAGGGTGTTGATTACAATATCTATTTGAGCAACAACAGTAATCAAAGGATGATGGGGTTGGTTTATGTCGATGAAATAATATTTAGCGGATCAGATGAAGCTCAGTGAAAACAGTTATCTGATTTCTGGAAAACTGAGTTTGAAATTTCAATGATTGGAGAGATAACATTTTTCCTTGGTCTACAGGTGACACAAGGAAGGAAGGGAACATTCATTTCCCAATACAAATATGCCAAGGAGGTTCTTAAAATATTTGGAATGGAAATTTCCATGGAGATGAAGAATCCAGTTGCTACCCGGATGAAATTTTCCAATGATGAAGATGGCAAGGCAGTTAATATCACAGAATACATGAAAATTATTGGAAGTTTGTTGTACTTGACCGCAATAAGCATGGATATTGTTTTCGCCACATTCCAAGCAGTAATATATCTGATTAATCCCAAGGAAATCCACATTCTTGCAGTATAAATAATAATTCGGTATATCAAGGGCATGGTCGACTTCATATTGAAATATAATGACAAATCTCAGATAGAGTTATTGGGATATACTGATGCAGATTGGGCCGGTTCAGCAGATGACAGGAGATCAACATCTGGAGGTGCATTCTATCTTGGTGGACTATGTATTTCATTGTTAAGAAAGAAGCAAGAATACATTTCATTAAGCACCACAGATGCTGAGTATATTGCAGCCACTCAAGCTTGCACACAGTTATTATGGATGAAGCAGCAACTTGAAGATAGGGAAGTTGAAGTGAAGTCTCCGATCAGAATCCAGTGTGATAACTCAAGTGATATACATATTAGCAAAAATCTCATCCATCATTAAAGGAGAAAGAACATTCAGATAAAGTATAATTTTGTCAAGGAGAAGGTAGAGCAGGGAATCATGAAGTTGGAGTATGTGCCTATAAAGCTACATGTTACAGAAATTCTGACAAAGGCCTTACACAAGGAAGATTTTGAGAGGCATAGACTGGCTCTGGGAGCTCAGTCGACTCCCCACACTTGAAAGAGTGTGGATGTGGAACCCCCCTCTCCCCATGGTATGATGTGTTTTTCCCTAATGTGTTGATATGTGTTATCTACTCTGTTACATACTGCAAAGGAGTGACCTTTGGGTTCGTTGACAAAGGGGGAGAAAATAGTGATTGTTCAAGGGAAAGATAGTGTGTCTATTTGACAAATCATGATTGATATGGGGAGAAGCTGACATGTGGTGCATCGAGATAGGGGAAGAAATTAGAAATGGGGACTGTATTAAACCTGATGATGATAGAAGTGATCAATTAAATAATAGATATCATGACAGCTGAGGATCGTGACAAAAGCATAAGAATGGTGTTGGAATGTGGTAAGAATATTTATAAAAATTGGTATCATTTTGGTGTCAACAGTGGGTGTCATAGATGATATGATTCATTGATGAAATTTTCATTTACTCTTGTTTCTCACACTGAGTATTGCTCATGTGTTCTTATAGTTTTTTTATTAAATCCTTGATCGCTATCAGAATCGCAATAGGCGAATTTTTGCTGAAGAATAAACGATGTATCTTTTTATGGAAGAGTTTTCAAAAAACCCAAAAGGGGGTGATTTTTGGGAAAAAATCTCTCAAGGAATCATTGAAGCATTTTTGAGGTGATTGTGTTTGTTGACAAAGTGGACATATGTGTTGTGATTGATGACAAAGGAAACCATGAAGTACAAATTTGTTGACATAGGGGATTTCTTTGAGGCATGTCGAGTTCAAGGGATGTGGTTAACAATCCTCATTTGATTTAAGAACATCACCAAATGAATGGATGATCTGGAGGCGGTACAAAAATAGTTGATAAAAGGTGGCGTCGTTTCCTAGAGTTTGCTAAATGTTTGGGCCTAAAAAAATGAGAAAAGTGGTTTTGGAAAATGGACTTGCGCGACGTGGTCTTGAAGGAGAGGAAACTTGCGTGCCATATGTTTTTCAAGATCAAAACATCAAAATATGGCAATGGTAAAAGGGGAGCCCAAGTTGTAGGGTTGGTCATGCAAGTGACTTGCACGGAAGAGACTTGCGCGCTGAGACTTGTGCACCATGAGGAGACCTACGCGCTATCGCGAAGGGTGCACAAATATCTATAAAAAGAGGTCGACCCTACCTCAATCGATTTGAGTTCAACACCTAGAGAGAATTAGAGCTCCTGTTGCGTAGGTGTGGTGGTCACGCAAGTGGTGGTGTGGTTGCACAAGTAGAAGTTTTAAGCTAGTTGTTTGTTGCGTGTCCAATGTGGTTTGGGGAATAAATAAAGGGATTTGACCTTGTTTTGAGTTGAAGAAGGGGGTGTCACACAAGTGGTTTGGTGAAACTTGCACACCAGGTTTTGAAGAAGCACGAAATTTGGTGCTTGCGTGCCAATATTAGTTTGGGCCTAAAAGGGTGTGAGTTGCGCAAGTTTGGAGTTGCAAAAGCTTGTGACGCGCAAGTGGTTGTGGTAGACATGCCTTCTAGTTGTAACTTGTGTGCTGAGAATTGTGTGCCGGCTTGGAGAAGGGAGCCAAGTATGGTTAAAGCACGACAGTGATTCAGGACTGCGTGAAAGCTGGAAGATTTCCTAATACCTTCGGTGGAAGGTATGATTCATCTACGGATGAAAGTTGGACTTCAACCAAGAATCTACATACAATGAAGGATGAATTCATTAGTGATAATGAAGAGACCTACTGGTCTATAAATTGTGAGTGAATCCTTTCCAGCACAGTGAGCAAAGGAAGAGGAAGAAGGTGATACTCTCCATCGGTAGTGATCCAGAGAGAGAGACTAAGGGAGTGACCCTCCAGAAAGTAGTGAGTTGACCCAAAACATTGTAAAGGCAGTGAGCCTGGGAATAGAAGTGATATATCCTGAAATTTGTAAAGAGTAGTGCACTTTTAGTGGATTTTGTACATCGGAACATCGCTGGTGTATGCTCCTTGGACATAGCCTAGTGTGGGTGAACCAAGTAAAAATTTCTATGTCATATGCATGCTTTAGTTTCTGTTCATAAATTTCTTCTGGAAATAGAGATAAGAGAGTCTTGTTTAACAGCGAGACAAGATCAATAGGGGAAGTTGTTTTAAGCTTTCATATCCTGATTCACCCCCTCTTAGGCTACCAAACCTAATGGACCTAACAGTATGAATTGAGGTAGTCAAATTATGTAATATTTATGTAGGTAATTATATATTATAATTTTATTAATTTTTTCCCATTAATTATTAAATTATTTTTATGAATGTTATTTTATTCTTTAAAGAGGCCTTTTCATAAAAAAATGAATTTTATTTCATTTTTTAAATGAAATGTATAATTAATTTCTGAAACATTTGTAAATAAATTTTATAAAATTATGAAATGTTTTGAAAATATAAACTAAAAAATAACTTAGACGGGGTTTTAATTATTTTTCTGAAATAATAATTTAATCATTGAATAGTTAACAATACAGATTTTTCAAATGTGGTCATTTATATTGATGAAATCAAGTGATTTAAAACTAATTTTTTTTTTAATATTTGTTTATTTTTAAATGTAATTTATATTATTTCTAATAATATAATTAATTTTATAGGAATTATTACTACAGTTGTGTTTGGTATAAGATCAATATTATACTGAAAAACACATTTTCTAAAAATTTGTTTTTAATAGAATTTACAAATTTATATTTAAATTTATTTCTTCTACTTATAGATATTAAACATTAAAATAATTCTTTAATATTTTTAGTCAAGAGTTTAATGTTTTTCTAAATTGGTGCCTTTTATTTTTTATCATTATGAATAGTGACATTGGTAAAAAAGTGGCGACCACATTAACGGACAAATGAGTAAAACCGGGTTAAATTTAAAGTATTAGACTTCAAAATAACCATAAGACATGATTTCAGTATATTGGATGAGTGGGTTTTACCATAAACATCAAATATTTTTATGTAATGGAAATGTATTTCAAATTTTCATTGATAATTAATTTATATTATTTTAATTTTAAAAATAAAAATGTATATCTTCCATTTAATTTCTCTTATAAGTTCACATAGGTAGAAAAATGATATTATGAATGAATCTATTTTTTATTTATATCATATTTTTTTTTTTATTTTATTAATTTAGTTATAATTTGTTTGATGAAATAATTATATTAAATACTCACACAACACCAACATAATGCTTATGCATAAAGTATAAAAATTTACTAAATAATTTTTAAAACATTAAAATAACTATTTTTTATATGAATTATGGTTCTACAATAATTTTAGGGGAGGAGATAATGTATTATATATGGTTAAGGGTTATATGTTTTAAAGACATTGTTGTCTTCGATACATTAATGTCATATTTAATGAATATTCCCAAAAATGACTCTAATTATATTTTATGTTATATAATATTTTATAAAATGATTTAAAAATCATAAAAATATAGAAATGGGACAAGTGGAATGTGAATTTGGTTTAAATTTAATACATTAACCTTTTATTATCAAATTTGTTCCATAAAAGTAAAATTATTACCCTTAATATTTGAAAAATAGGATACCATGCTCTAAGATATAATGGGTTAACAATGGTTAATGGAAAGAGATGATCATTTAAATGACACAATAACATGTATAATTCCTTCTAGATTAGTGGCTTTAGACCCTATAACTTATTGAATTATAAATAAATCTATTTTGGAAACAATTTTCTATTAATGTTACTTTATAATATTTGATTTTTTTTAAATTACAAGAGTTCCCCTCCCATCACATATAAAAGAAAACCTTATCTCGTCTCTTCTACACACATTATTGGGAAACTCTGGTCAATTAAAACCAACTTAATTCTATTAAAAACATTACCAGAAATGTTATATAGATTATTTTATTCATTAAAGACCATCCCTAATTTTATTTATTATAGATATAAATGAGACACATGAAGAATAGTAATATGTTCTTACTAAGAGTTTTCATGTATTTTACTCATTAAAACCTCTCCATATGTTCTATAAACATAATAACATGATGAATAAATTTACATAAATATATATAAATGTTATTATTTTGATATGACAACCTATTTCTACCTATTTTTTCATCAAATTTGACTTCAATGTATCGTTGATTTGTAAGTATGGACTACCACCACCACCAAGCGATACGATTAATTTTACATGAACTCTAAAAATGTATATTTATAATGATGTTTTTAAATAATATATATTTATATATAATAAATATTATTATTTACTGATAGAATTTTATTTTTCTTAGTTCCTATATTTATATTACAAAATGAAAGCATTGTTCATGTATATGTAAAGACTACTTTCTCCAGGAATGATGTAACACATTTTTCAATATCTAGCATCATTGGATGGTTCTAAATACGTATATAATAAATTTATATATTATATTAATATAATTATTAATGTTATAGAGGAGGTTTATCCATGATCTAAGTACAAGGACCGGAACTGCCGAATCAATACATTCATGGAAAATAAAATTGTTACCACATAGAATAATGATTTTTTTAAAGATTTTTTATTGAATTATTGGTAAGATTTTATAAGTAAAATTATTTTTAGTTATACTTATTTTACTGGGTTTGATATATAATTATTATAAATATATATATTTATTACACATGAGTTTAGAGTTCTTATAAATCAAGTCGGTCATACAGTATGTGTTTCTCATGTAACATCTATTTCATTGAGACATATGTCATATTATCATATCTTTTATATAATGTGGAGTATATTTCAAATAATATTCCCTAATTATTATTTTTATTTAGGTTATGAGAATTCGTGAATCCATATATGGTTTTTAATATTTTTATTTAGATATTACTAACCCTATAAGGGATTTAGGTATCAATATCATTTTAATCAGGGTTGTTTATCCTTGAATTTTAATTTATGGAAATTATATAGTGATTATTTGATAAAACAAATATCATTTCTTATACTATATTTATTCATATAATTTTAAATTAACAGTAACATTTAATTACTTTGGTACTGAAAATGAATGAGAAACTATTTTTAAATAAAAATCAATCATCTTTCCTCTTTGATTGATAAACTTTTTATTCCTAGTCCATGCTCTTCAAAAATGTTTTATAAAATCTCTTTCCAAAACATGATTTGTTTTAAAAATGTATTTTTTACAACATTTAACTTTATTTATAATGAATTTAAAACTAATATTTCTAATTTTTTATGAAAAATAATTTTTTGATTTTTTAGAATACTGTGAAAGGAATATTTTCCTCTACTCATATAACAATTAAGTATTATTAAACCATCATGAGAATTAATTTATTTAAATATCATATTAAATTTAACGTTTTATTCATTCAAATAAAATGATTTTTTCAAATGTATGGAAACTTATAGTAAATTTTTATCAAAAGAAAATAACATTTTTTCATGTTTTCAAAGGAATGTATGATTGCTATTTCAGAGGTATTTTGAACATATGTAAGAATATTTTAAGGATTTTTTATTCTTGACTAGGTATATGATTTGATAATACCATACACATTATTTATGTTAATATATTAAGATGAAGATGTTTTAACGATGATTTTATAAAATCTATTTTCTCTCATGGGGTTAATTAAGATATGATGAAACCATTATAAATCAAATTTATTTCTAACAAATTATAATATTATTAAATTATTAAATGTTTATAAATCATGTTTCCTTTCCATGGGTTGTGAATGTTTTTAATGAATCTATAATGATCTTTTGGAGCACATATATATTATTTTCTCATTGGGATGGGTCATCCCAAAATTATATATCAATACAATGAATTGGGTAAATATGGATATATCATGAGATAATAAAGATTGTAATAAGGATTGAATATATTTGAGTTTCATAATGTATCCAATAATATAGTTTTGGGAGTGTACCTTGACTATGCGATTGGTGGAATGGTGAGTGAACCAAATCCATAATAATTTTCTGGTTAGTGATCCTTTACTATGGAAATTATTTTCTATTCATATGTATATGAAAAAAACTTATGAAGTATGTTTGTGATAGATTCCCATTTATCAAGAAAGATTATTTATGATTATAAAATCTTGTAAAATACTAATGTTTTAGTACATGACTCGTGATTATGATCTATGAATTTTTAGGAAATATATTCTATTAATAATAACATGTTCTCATGGCCTTATTGAGAGAATTTTCTTATATGTAATCACTATATTATGTATCTTATTTTTAAATTTATTGATTATATGGTATCACCCCTTGTTTTGATCTATATAATTTCTTAATTTATGAATAGAGGTACTATGAATAATCAGTCTATAAGGGTGGCTTAGGTAATGAAATATGATATCAAAAATGAATATTGTACTTAAATATTATGTCTATGAATCTAGTCTCCAATTACAAAGAGACTTTACAATTTCCATGAAATATTATATGGGAATTATATTTAATATTCATTTAAATTATTCAATACAAATGTATATAATTAATGGGACACTGTAATTTTTATTAGAGAAGTATTTTCTTGGAGATTAGGATTTCATTAGATTTTTGAAACACCTAGGGATATGTTTATATATATCATAACATCCCAATGTTTGGGTAATTAATTGAGTATGGATTTCATAGTCAATACATCCCAATATGGTTATTGGAATGTAGATAATAAAATGGAATTATGAACCTTGGGGTAACAAATATGAAATTTGTGGATTGGGTATTAAATTGATTAACACCAGTGCACGATGAGTGGGCCTAAGATTTCAGACCTAAATAGAAACTCTCAGGGGATACATTTGGCTTAATTTACTATTTCCTTATAATCTATTAAAAATAATTAGATGATATAAATTACTTAAAATAAGTATATGTCAATGTGATATGGGATAAAACTAAAGTGTCAATGGTCGATAATTCTATGTAAGATAATAAGATAAAAGGTATATATATCTCTTTTGATGTTTTATGTGATCATAGTTTAATATGATTATTTATATTTTTGGTGAAAATTATGGGAATAGAATTTTTGGTTTAATATGTGTCTTTGTGAAATAGTTATTTCACAAATAATTCATTATATTTTTAGAAAATCTTATATGTTATTGATATAATTTATGGTTAATATGATCTTTGAGGTTTAGGTAATTATGGTTTATTGGGTTAAATGGTTTATTAAATTTTAGGATAATATATTTAGCATATAGATAACCATTGGATTGAAAAGTGGTTTGGTGACTATGTGATTAATTTTATTTCTTTGAAATAAACTAAATATTGAACAATATATTATTAAGGTGAAAATATTTTGACGAATAAATATTTCATTTATATATGGAAGAGTATATTATTTTATTGTGTTTATATGATGGTTTATGTTATTTTCTAAAATAATTTTCTTTTTTAATAAAATAAATAATCATGTTAATTGTTTTTTTGGAATGTGATAAAATGGGGTATATTAATTTTATTGGTTGTAAATATTAATTTTTATCCTTGAAAAAATATATGTTAAAATATTTTTGAATAGTTTTTATTGGTAATTATTCAAACGTATTTTAGAGGAGGCATAAGAAAAAATATTTATATAATGGTTTATGTAAATAATTGGGAATTATCAAGGAGATTTTTGAGGTTTGTTTATGAAGATAAATTCATACAATATTACTTGTTCTAACCATTTAATTTTTGGTAAATATATTTAAGATAATAGGAATGGATTTCCATTATTCTGGGGATCTAATGATATATTAATAGTTTATTTTAGTTCTTCATAGATGAAAAAAATAATTATTTTTATTTGTAATATTTAATATGAGTAGAACCAAGGATAGTAAAATTATCAGAGCATAATGAACCGACAAATTTAGGATTATGTTATAGAAATAAATCCTGATATCATGTTATCTCATATTTACTACCTTGATAGTAAACTATTTTTTCTTCTAAAGTAAGAGGTCGATAAATCTACCAAGTCTTATATGGAAATTATCACTCAAATACCATGGTTTGTTTTGAAAGAATCAATGATTTTATAATTATACACACTTGTTTTACGTATAAATAATTAAAAAATTGTATGTTTCATAGCAATGCCATAGAAATTTGTTAATATGATAGAATGTACATCATATTTTGTAACAAATTAATGATAAACTAATTCTAGTGAGTGATAATTAAAATTGGGATGAAATAATTTATTTAATATCATTAATTGTACCACCATGATGTTTTAGAATATATTCTCTTTAAATAATTTTTTTGTATTCAATATCATTCTTCATATGCAACATCAAACATAAAACCATACAAAATTATATAATACATTATTATTTGAACAAATATGTTATATCCTAGATGTTGCATTTGAAGGTAAATAATGTGGAAATAAAATTGTGAAATATATGTTAAAGTGATTTTCCTGACACAAATGTATAAATTTATTCATAGAAATAAGCATTTAATTTTTAGTAAAGTAATTTAATTCTTATAAAGTGAACATTATTGACTATTTATTTATTGTAATTTATATGGGGAAGTTATATTTATTTAATTTCTTATTTAAAATTTTCAATTTATCAAATGAGAATATTTTTTTTGATAATTAAGAAATAACTAACTATAGTGAATATATGGGATTTTCCTAAAATGATTTATTTTTTATAGAATATATAAGAAACTGATTCTTTAAATACTCACATTTATTTTAATTATCTAATATAATTTTGAAGACCCATTATATATTAAAAAATTATCAAATGATATATATGATTCATTCAATTAAAAATAATCTAATTAATTACATAAGAATCAACAATATACATGATTTTGATATAATATATTTTTTTAACATAATTTTTTTTTCTAAAAAACAGTTTTTGTTTAAATTTAGGCATTTATATTTGAATTTATATATAAAAAATCAGGAAATTGAATCCTTAAAAACATATTCCATATTTGGAATCTTAAGGATCAAAAGTTTTAAATGGGTCTTTATTAATTTCGTTCATTTTGAATTGTGACGTTGGTAACAAAGTTGCCACCATGGTATGAGAAAACAAATATAAACAGGGTTTAAATAAGGGGATAATAAAAGTAAATAACACAATCACTTTCCCTTAATCAATTACAAGAGTGGTTCACAATAATAGTTTTCTAATATTTGATGTTATGTAAATTTGTTTCGAATTTCCATTGATAATGACTTATATAATATTTATGGTAAGAAAAACTACAAAATGGTACTCTGTTGATTTTAATTTACCGGATATATTCATATAGGGACACAAATATGTAAAGGATTTATATAAAAGCTTATTTTTATATTTATTTATCTATTTTAATGATACTAATTTTTTTAAATGTTTAGTGGTGGTATTATTTAATTAAATTATTATACAACACAAACATACTATTAGGAAAGTAAAAAAAGATTACTAAATAATTTTAAAATAATTAAAATATATATTTTTTGATTAATTATGGTTTTACTTCAATTTTATGGGTCACTATAATGTATACGTTTTGGTGAAGATTTGTACATTCAAATTTTTTTTCCTTCCTTACATTAATATCAAATTAAATGAAAGTACATAAAATGTCATTAAAAATATTTTATGATTAATATGATTTATAAAATGATTTAAAATCCAAGAAATATATAATGTGAAGTGGAATAGGAAATTTTCAAGACCCGACCCAATGGGACTCGAGCCGCAACTCCCCAATCCCACCTCCAATAGGTCGGGGGATGGTGTCTAGTGCTGAGTAGGCTATCACACAAATGGTAGGACCTAGCCTATAATAACTGTATAAACTCACCCATGTACACCTCTATGAAATTGTGCATATATATATATAAAAATGAAATGAAATGAATCCATACATATTCCCCCTACAAGAGTAAAACAACATCACAGAAAAACGGAAAATAAATGGTCCACCAAATAAAAATCTAAAATCGTCTAACCTTCTCATAATAAAAGGATTATTGTGTAATGCACTAGCCAGTAAGATCCTCAGATGTAATCCTATAAACACACCAGTATTTCATGCTCACTAAGCTCCTCCTGATCCGGGTCCACCTGGGACTCCGTGGAAAGGAATGTGGTCTACACAAGACACAAAACATGTGCAATAAAATCCCATACATGAGTGATTATAAGAATACTCAGTTGGATCCCCAAAACCCCAAAAGAAAATAAGAAACCGCAAAGCCTCAGTCCGCTCATCCTAGCTAGAGTGAAACCAAATGAGAGAGAAACACCATCTCAAGACCATCCTCATCTACACCCGACTAGTCATCTCATCTTCCCTAGAATGTCAATGAAATGAAACACGCCACTAGGATTCCAAGAACATAACCTGATATACTCATCTCAGTCACAAAGCCTCATGAGGTTCCGAACTCATCACTAATAATATGTTCCTACTCTAGGGTCTACTAGAAACCACACACTAATCACAAATCCATTGCCCAATACAAGAGATCACACCAACGATGACCAACTCCCCACCCAAGGTCTAAAAAACTATGGAGTGTCCCAAACCTCATCAATACCCCACATTTGATGGAGTACTGGCATCTAAAACAACCCACAAAACCTATGTCACTCCTGTATGGAGGGGGCCACACCTCAGTACGTCGAGGGAGGGCTAACTGCTAACTAGGAATCACACGTAACAAGTGGAGGGGCATGTTCTCCACTTCTTCTCATAAAAGGCGGAGCACTACTCCATAGGCATTAACCTACACCCTAGTATGTTTGGGGAGTACCACACTATGAAATGTGAGCCTGCACACTAACACATCATGAGAGCACCATTCCGAAAAATGTGATCCTATACCCACGGTAGGGTAGCATCCCCACAAGAGAAGTGGTTCCTCACCCACGGTATGGGAGAACCACTCTGTGAAATGTGAGCCCACACCCAAGGTACGGTAGAACCACTAAAACAACAGTGGACCCGCTCTCTAGCATGCTCGGGGAGTACCAACTTGACCATCCAATGATATTGGAGACCCTATGCCTAGTCACAGTAGGGGAGCAGTCCAACTGCATGAACTTCATAGGGAACCCACACCCTAGTACATCAAGGGAGTAAAAACCCTGGAGGAAACTGCCCCAAGTTAAATAACCCCCTCCCACATTGGGGGGAGTCCCATATCCACCTAATAAGAGATGTAAGTGAAACCCATGCCCTAGTTCCTCAGGGGTGTATTTGACCTAATGTCTATATTCCTGAACCACCAATCACAGACATCTGTGTCATGACCCGCCCCCTGGGGCCCGTGCCATGAAAACCCCAAGCCCTCCTTCCATAGGCCAGGGGGGTGGCGACTAGCACCGAAAGGCATATTCCCTAAAACTGGTAAGGCATGTCCTTTATAACCTGTAAACTCATGTAACCAAGAACATAGAAATATATGAACACAAGAAAACCATATGACCAAAAGAGTGATGAATGTAAAAGAGGAGAGGATACAAGCGCAATAGTAAAGGTACAAGTACAACAAAAATACAATACAACTGAAGAAAGAGAAAGACATCTAATTGATTGTACTCTGAGGTTCCTACCTGAAGGGTAGGTACAGATCGCCTCCTCATCACTCCACGTACACCTGTCTCCTCTGCATACCGAGACGCCAAATGGTCCACCTCTGGGTACCATCTAGTCCTGGTACTCTCATCCTCAATCAGCGTTGTCCTTCTTCTACACTAAACACAACTAAGTTCAGGTGTAGCTCGTGTAGGGGTGAGTATAACGATACTCATTAGGGACCCCTAGACACTCAAGGTATCGCAAACCCACAAAGGATAAAACTCAAAGCATGAATTCAACCATCAACCCTACTTAGGTATATGCCCATACATATACCTAATTTATAATGTATACCCATCTCAATCATAAGGAAACATATGTTCCAACCCAAAAGCTCAACGCACAATTGTTCCACAAAGGATGTAAACCCACAAAGGAAAGTACCACATAGGTATTCCACATAGAAGAATACCACCAAGGTATTACCATAATGAAAGTACCATACAGGTATGAACTCAGCTCACACTAGGTATAACATAATTACAGCAGTAGAGATGAATAGTTATAGCTACTAAATCTTATTACTCTATTAAGAGGATCTGCTACTGACCCACACAGGATCTCTAGGATCTTACCCATGTAGGATCACTAGTAGCTGACCCACACATGATTTCTAGGATCTGACCGACATAGGATCGCTAGGAGCTAGCCCACACAGGATAACTAGGCACTAACTGGCACTATATCGCTAGAAGATGACCCACATAGAATCACTAAGATCTGACCTAGATAGGAATGCTAGGGTCCAAGCCACACATGATCGCTAGGAGATGACCCACACATGATCGCTAGGGGATCACCCACACAGGATCTCTAGTCTATCTTCTCGTCACAACTTGTTATTGTGTTCTAGAACTATCCTTTCTTGTTTCCAGGAGAGTCCACTCCCAAAGCCACTAGTCGATACAAAAACTGCCACAAAGTCCCAAAAAGATGTATCTTAATGGACCGCCATGTCATAGGGGTCTCAACGCAAAATACGGTGCATTAATCGGATGCTCGGTCTATGAGTTATTAGCCTTTTAGTCCCGGGGGCCCAGTATGATTCGTGATCGATCCAACATGATTGTACCCAATCATAGTCCAAATTTCAAGGGGCGTATACTCAAAGGGACCGTCTCACTCCAAGATTTTTATTGCCATAGCTGGTTCATAAAATAGTTTCCAAGTTCTAAATATATGGCCAAAAATGTATAAATGGGTCGAAGTTGGTCCGGTTCCAGTCCAACCTGGTCAGACCGACCTGGCCCGGCCTGTGAGGGCCGCGAGGGGCCGCAAGGGTCGTTGAAGTTGTGAGTCCACGAGGGAGGCCGCTGGAGTTCGTGGGTGGCATGAGGCTGTGGGGTGTCTTGGAGGGCTGCAAGCAGTGCATCTAGGCTGTGGGGCGGCACTACTGGCCATGGGGCGGCGCATACAACTATGGGGTGGCACGGACAGTCGCGGGGCGGTACAGCCGCAGGGTGGCACGACGAGGCCACGCATGGAATTTCAGGTGGTGAGGCTTCAGGTGGTGGCTCTGCTAAGGATAACGGCAGCAGATCAGGGGGCGAGTCCACGGGTGGAGGCTCGGCTGTAGACGGCGGTGATGACTCTGGTGGTGAGGTCATGGGTGGCGGCTTGGCCGCGGGTTGCGGAGGTCGTGGGTGGTGGAGTTGTGGGCCGGAGGGGCACCCTACCTTCGACGGCGACTAGTTTAGCCGAACTCTATCTTTATTCGTCATTGTGGTGTAATCCACCTTCTTCCATCATGAGGAACACAAATGGAAGAACGACAGAGGGGTCGAGCCATGTATGTCACCCCCCACCTCCGTATTAGAGTAGTATAGAGTGGTTCACCGTTTTTGAATCATGAATGTGCAAGATATAATAATTTCAAACAACCACCCAAC
Source organism: Viscum album (assembly GCA_963277665.1). Lineage (NCBI taxonomy): Eukaryota > Viridiplantae > Streptophyta > Magnoliopsida > Santalales > Viscaceae > Viscum > Viscum album. The sequence goes on along the minus strand of OY728119.1, from coordinate 683,791,086 downwards.
AACCTCCCGAAAATAATAATACACAAATAAAACCCTACATCATTTTATTGTTTGTTGACATCCAAGAGGAGGAAATAATGGACGTTGGTTGAAGACATCCCATGTTGGAGGATATCCCGAGGAAAAATTCATGCGTCAGCGTTCTTCATTGGAGATATTTCTGGGAAGTCTCTAAAGTTATCCTTTCTACCAAGCCTTTTCCCTCAATTACACTAAAATGAAATGTTTCCCAAAATAATATATTTTGTTATCTATTCTTTAGATTGTTGGCACAAAATTCAAATTTTCAAAATTAATTAACTAGATGGAATAATAAATTTAAGGGGGTGGAACCATTTAAGTTGGGAAGTTTAAGAGGCTCCCCCCACTTATGAGGGAGGTCAAGGGGTTTTAAACCTCATCTGGTCCCCACCACCATAACCTATCATGGGAGGTTGGGATCAGTTGTCCCCACCTCCATAACCTCTCATGGGAGGTTTTAGTTCAGGTGGTCCCCACATGTGAAATATCCACATGGGGAATTCCAAAGAAAAATAAAATAAAAAGGTACACCATTTTATTTTATTTTATTATTTCACAAATATGTAGAATTCTAACTTCCACCCTCGACCTACTGTGGTCCAGGTGAAGGTCTCCTTAAGAGAATACTGGCACTGCGAGTTTAACGGTGCACTCAGATTTCAATTTTGAGCACTGGTTCAAAATTTATAAAAACTTGCTCGCATGATTACTGAACGTGTGATAAAAAAAGTTCAAAAATTCATTTCGGGCACGCCGGACCTTAGAATCATGTGCCGTAAATTTTCATGGACTCATAAAATTCTCATATATTTAAAAAAAATACATGGAAATTTTGGGGCTTTAAATTCTACCCACATCAGGGCTCTACATCTCCATACACCACAACTCAAACTAGGTATACAAGTGGGGGTAATAAACATGCATCTAAGCCTCCCGCTCCCATGTTCTCTCTTTGAGGTTCACGTGCTACCAATGAACATGCACCAGAGGTATCAACTGCCCATGAAGGACCTGCTCCGGTCAGTCATCAATCTCAACTGGAACCTCTGTAAAATTTTCCCCATCATCAATGTCCAGCTCTCTGTGGTCGATGAAGTGAGAAGGGTCGTGCACATATCTCCTCAGCTAGGATACGTGGAAGATGTAAACCTAGAGGCAAACTTCTCTTATAACATTATGTCTTATGTCTACTATTTGCAGTATTCATCTTCTCCTGGATGATCTGCACTTTCTCCGTCGTAGCTCATACCCTCTCTGGTCTCACTAGTGGTGACTCCCCTGCGTCAATCCAACACAAAGTTGATCTACATGGTCACCCATAAAAGGTCTGAAAATGTGTCTTACTAATGGTGGAGTGATAAATATTGTTGTATGAAAACTCCTCCAATGTAATGTGATCCTCATAGCTGCGACTGAAATCTAGTACACAAGCACGTAGCATGTCCTCGAGGGTCTGAATGTTCTACTCAGTATGACCATTGATCTGAGGATGGAAGGCAATGCTCAAATGAAGCTGCTTCTTGAAAGCCTCCTTCAACCCCTCCCATAGACGGGAAGTAAAACTCACATCACGATTAGAGACAATCATCAAGGGTACTCCGTGTAGCCGCACAATATATTGCACATAGAGGCATCCCAAGATCTTTACTGAACCATGCTCTTTGATCGGTAGGATGTGGGCAGACAAGGTGAGTTGGTCGACGAACACCCAGATAGAATCATGACCTCTGGATGTAGGTGGCAGTCTTATCATGAATTCCAGGGATATCCCATCCCACTTCCACTCTAAAACCTCCAATGGTTTAACCAAGCCTGCTGGTACCTACTGCTCTGCCTTCACTTGCTGACAAGTGAGGCACCGAGAGACAAGCACTACTACTTATTTCATCATCCTCGACCACCAGTGCTATCTTTGGGGATCCTGGTACATCTTATCCACTCGTGGATATACCACTAGAGGGGATGTGTGGAACTCTCCCAGCACATCCTCCCAAAGTGACATTGGTACCATGGTATGTCCTCGGAAGCGGATGACATGCTCCCCACCTTCAGAAAATCCATCAGGTGCATGCCCTATGGATATTTGAGCACATCGATCCTCACAGTTCGCATCTCCTCACTGTGCCTCCTTGACTCGTTGAAGAAGTGGGGGAGTCACTATAAGAGACTTATGAAAAGATTTTTCATCTCTACCCAGGAAGGATATGTGTAAAGCGGCTAGCAGCTCCGTCGCCTCACCTAGAAGATGTATACCAGATCTCCTACTGAGTGCATATGCTACAACGTTGCCCTTCCCAAGAGTATAAACTATCTCTATGTCATTTCCCTATAGAAACTCAATCCAATGTCGTTGTCTCAGGTTTAGGTCCTCTTGAGAGAAGATATAACTGACACTCTTGTGATCAGAGTACACTATAAAATGCTCACACATCATGCAATGTCACCACATCATCAAGGCGAAGATCACTACAGCTAAATTCATGTTCTGGGTAGTGTAGTTATTCTCATGATGTCTCAGCTATTGAGAACCATAGTTATCACCACTCCTTCCCGCATCATGAGACATCCTAGCCCAGTCCCTGATGCGTCGTAGTAGACCATGTACCCTACGCCATCCTATGGAAGCCTCAAGATGGGGGCACTAGTCAGACTTTGTATCAACTCCTGAAAACTATACTGGCATATCCTTAACCACAAAAAGGGTTTCCCCTTCTTCACTAACACTGTAAGTGGTGCTGAAACTCTAGAGAAATATGGAAAAAATATTCGGTAGTATCCGGAAAAACCCCAGAAACTTCATACCTTCGTCACAAACCTCTGTGGAACCAAAGCATGTATCACCTTAATATATTCTGGATCCACTGAATCTACAGCCTATGATATGTCATTTCCTAGAAAGTGAACCTCTCAGATCTAGAACTGGCACTTTGATAACCACCGTTCTCCCTTCAGCTGATCAAAGAGGTCGTCAATCCTCGGAAGTGGATACTTTTTCATGTCAGTCACCCTAGTTCAGGCACCAATAGTCGACACATAGTCTCAAGCCCGCATCCGCCTTCTTGGTGAATTGAATCAGGGCTACCCAAGGGGAAACACTGGGATGAAAGAATCAATTCCATTTCAAGTCCTCTAGTTGTACCCGCATCTCATGAAGCTCTACGAGAGCCATCCGATACGCTGGTGTAGATATCAGTACCATCCTGGGGTACAAGTCAATGTAAAATTCCACCTCTCTATGAAGAGGTAGACCTAGAACATCATCAGGTAAGACATCCGCATACTGTTCCACCATTACATGATAAATCAGACTATCCACATCTACCACTCTGAGGGTAAGGCAATCCAACTGGTGAGTGATCGAATGCACTCTCCTTCGGGTAAGTACATTATGAGCTGTAAAAGGCTCCCTTCATTCCAGAAAAGGTCATTGTGGTCTCATACATGTAGACACACTGCACTTTTCACCTAATACAATCAATATGAGCATGGACTATAGATAACCATCCCATTCCCAAGATGAAGTCGTAAGGCCTCGATACCACTACTAGGAGATCCCAGTGGAAGCCCTCGCCTCCTAGAGTAAGTTCACACTACCGAAACTAATGTGTAACCATCGAATCATCTCTCATAGGAGTCTTTAGCCGTAAGGATCGAGCTAACGACTCCGTTGGAATCTCCGAGCTCCGAACTATGGTAGTGGAAATAAAAGAATGAATAGAACCCATGTCTATAAGTATTGCAACAATGGTGGACTAGACACAGATCGTACCTTGTATCATCTCTGAAGTTCCATGATCTTAGGCATTAGCTACCTGGAGGTGAGCTCTCCCATGCCCACCTTCTCCCTGCAGTCGGGGTGGACCTCCTAGTAGTGGTGGTAGTAACATATCGAATCATCTGCTACCACCAGTCGCACAGACGGCTCCCCTGCCATGTCTGCCTTCCACTTGTAGACCTCCTCGGTCGAACCTCTATCTATACCTGGGTGGTCCTTCGGCCGTATGTTGATCATCTGTATGGAAGGTCAGAAAGTCACGATCCTTGAGACCCTTTATGATGCATGTGTAACACTTCTCACTCCTGGAATGAGTGTATCTACCTCTGGTGCCTCGTACAATAGACCCCGAATCCAGTAGTCATCCACCTATATGTATAGTCCGCTTGGACCTCTGAGTCATATATCTACTGCCAACTGTAGAAGGATTTTCTATGTGATGATTGGTACTGGGTCGTGATTCTAGTGACTGCTTAGCAAGGAAACTCTCCACTACGAGGTATCTCTCTAACACCCCTTCCTGCGTCAGAATGCTAAGTAAGATCATCAAAGCCCTGATCTCTCGCTTGAGTCCCTACTCGAAGGTCTGAGCACTGAAGATTGGGTCTCGCACCATATCGGTGGAGTAGTGTGAGAGTTCAGTGAACCTCGCTGAGTACTGAGCCACCGTCATTCTACCTTTCTGCAAATGAAGAAGCTCCTAAATGCGCACTATGCGACGAGTACCTGGGACAAACTTTGCCCGAAACAGGCTCTCAAAATCTTCCCAGAGAAGCATCACCTCATCATGAACTTGAAACATTAGGCTCCACCATATGCCTGCTATTTCTTGAAGATAGCTGACGGTAATAATCACCATGATATCAGTTGGAGGCCCTACCATTCTAAAGACTCTCAGTACAACCTCCAACCAATCCTCAGCTGCATGTGGGTCTATCCCTCCCCTGATCCTAAGTGTCCTCTGGCACTAGAACTCGTGAAATGCGCTCTAGTGGCATGAAATATCTACTGCTATGGCTGGTGGCATTGGTGGCCCAACGGGTAATGGTACCACAGGTGCCTCCAATAGTGACTCTACTTGAAAAGGGACCTACATCTAGGTGTCATCGATCGGTGGGATGTCAGTGTGTACAACTCATGGAACCCAAGCTGGCTGTCTTTGTGGTGGCATCATGAAAAGAAACAGGTGTTCCACAGTCAAAAAGTTATACCTGGTGAGCTAATTCAAAGAGATCACAAAGAAAACTCTTCAAAACACACACACAATTAGTGTTTTCGTGCACTGAGTCAGAAATCAGAAGTCAGGGTCCTGGTTAATAGAAACATCTGTTGCCGCACAAACACTGGATTCTCTAAACTGATAACCACACTCAGTACACTTAACAATATTACCATTAAAAGGAATGATCAGAGTCTTATGTTCTACATTAGAACTGAATCCTATGATACTAATTCGACATGATTCGTCCCCCAGGGCGTATGCCATGACTACTCTAAGCTCGCCTTCCATAGGCCAGGGGATGGAGACTATCACAGAAAGGCGTATTCCCTAAAACTAGGAAGGCATTGACTTTATAACCTATATACACACATAACCAAGCACACAAAAGCATACAAACACATGAAAACTGTATAGCCAAAAGTGTGCTAAAATTAAAAGCAGTCGGAATACAATCCCAACAGTAAAGGTACAAGTACAACTGAAATAAAATAAAACCGAAGAAAGAGAAAGACATCTATAGGATCGTACTTTGAGGTTCCTACCTGAACGGTAGGTACAGGTTGCCTCCTCATCCCTCCACATCCACCTATATCCTCTGTGTAACTACATGTCATATGGTCCACCTCCGGGTACTGTCCAGTCCTGGTACTTCCGTCCTCAGTCAGCACTATACATCATTTACACCAAACACAACGAAGTGCCAGCATTTCCCATGTAGGGCTGAGTATAACAATACTCAGTAGGGAACCTGAGAAACTCAAGGTCTCACAAATCCATAAAGTATAAAACTCAAAGCATGAAGTCACCTATCAACCCTACTTAGGTATATGCCAATAGATACACCTAATTTATCATGTATTCCCATCTCAATCATGAAGAAACTTAGCGTCCAACCCAAAAGCTTAGTGCTCAATTGTTCCACAAAGGAAGGAAAACTACAAAGGCAAGTACCACCCAGCTACGCCAGATAGAAGAATACCACCAAGGTATTGCCATAAGAAAAGTAGAATAGAGGTATGAACTCAGCTCACATCAGGTATAACATAAGTATGGTAGTAGAGATGATTAGTTATATATACTAAATCATCTTACTTCATTAAAAGGCTATGCTGCTGACTAACACAAAATCTTTAGGTGGTGACCCACATAAGATCGCTAGAAGCTGACCCACACAGTATCGCTAGGAGATGATGTAACGCCCCGACCCCAGTTACCCAGAGTCGGTGCATTATTACATAACATTGGCATGATCACAAGAAAGATCAAATCTCGAAAGACCGATTGGTTTAGTAGTCTTGGAAACACTAGATATATTCATAAGTCTTACATTACATCATAAAATGAAAAACTACTACGACAACATATTGTCTCCATAATCCACACTCATATCCCCACATAATATCCCTACAGGTCATTCATAATTTACTTCTTCACTTCCTGGGAAAAATAAAACATAGAAAAGAGGTGAGCTCAAATGACCAGTAAGGATAACAATATAGCTGAATCTTTCATAAATAAGAATAAACATTTAAGGCAATGTATAACTAAAACAAAATCCTTTCAAACTTGAAATTTTAACATAGTATGGCATAAATAAAATGAAATAATGCCATTTACTTATTCACAAGGTTATTCTACTAATTGAATAATCACATGCAAAATCAATAACCACTTTCATAATGATGGAATGCATAATGCCAGACTATCATAACCACATAGCCAAGGCCTCGTGCCAAGAATAAAAATAATATTTTGTCAAGGCCTTGTGCCAAGACACTAGTTTGTCTCATGAGACCTACTGATGCATCGAGGAGCTATAGAAGTCTCCACCAGTCACATATTAAGTCCAATGCATTCCCATATGAAAAGGTTTAAACATAACATAAACATTCGTATTAAAACTAGCATACGAAATGTCAATACTTTCACCATAAACCATGAATGGTATAAAAAATAGAACATCCACAGTCAAAAAAATCACAAAACCTTCAATATAATATAGAAGTTTTGTATCATAACAAATCATCTTTATATAAGCGTAAAATCCATCAAAGGATGTTGACATAGATGAAATCAAAATTCTTTTTAAAGAAATATCTCTTTTTATTTTGAAATCATTTAAGATCCATATAAAATAAAACATTTTCTTTGAAAATATTCTTATAAGCTTGTAAGGGAAGCTTTGAAGATTTTATAACGGCAGAAAATAGCCGCACCCGCCGTATAAGTTAAAAAACATTCTTACGTTAATTCTGTCGAAAAGGTTAAAAAGGACCTTGTTTTGAAAACGACGGAAAGATTCATTTATAAACCTCTTATAAAAAGTCAAACAAGGGTATAAATGACTTTAACCCATATTCTTGTAAATAATAAAAATGTTTTGAAATACATTTCGAAGAAAAATGGATGTCGATGATAAAGAAATCCTAGTAGATTATTACATAAAAACAACCTCGGATAATGAAGAGATTGTGAAATAAACCCATACCAATTTGGTAACTTATGAAACGTACAACCCATTAAAGAGGTATCATACAATGAATATGTAAATACACATAAATTAAATTGTATTACACAAATAATACAATTATGGGCAGTACATACACCACACAAAAGGTAATGGTGGCAATATGGCATGAATCTCACGGGAATAAGGAGTGAGATGAAAAACCCCTTACCTTGTGCTTTTCCTTGGTTGGAGTAGGTTAACCTCCTGTATAATGGTAAAATAATTGTCATTAAATTATACAAGAATCATATATATTAATATGATATCATATATGATCTTTTAACATTGATTTGTTAATAATATCTTAGAATTATCGTCATTTTGGGTGTTAACTTACTCTTTTTTTTATATGTTTTGTTACATAAGCCATGTTTGTTGTATCTTATTCATATCCATAATGATACCAAGTCCATAAACATCATTTTTAAATCATCAAATGATAATTATACTTTAATGGATACGATGGAGAATGAATCTCATCGCGTTCGTGGAGACGGTAGTCCGTACGTACGCACGAGCGACAATATCATTATTTTGATATTAAAATAATATATAAATGGATGGTATATCATATATACAGAATCATTAACATGTTATATTTATTATTTACATGATTTACACATCATTATTATACCCATACAAATAATAATATATTGAATAACAATTACACCACGACGTGGAGACGGTAAGCCGTACGTACGCACGTATGGTGACATGTTATTCAAAGGGTGGATAGAATACTGAATATGGTTGTACCATATTTATAATAACATCACAGTATATGTGAGATACTGGAGTTATTATTTTATAATGGTAATAACAAATAAAGAAGTAGTGGAAGAAGAAAGGAACTTGAAAAGGGGTGGTGAAAACATTACATCTTCTTCGGGTTCTTCCTTTTGATTTGATCAAAAGGGCGTCTTAGGTTGGCTTTCTGATCAAACTTAGGCCTCTAGGTTTTATTGAGGGATGTTTGGAGAGTATTTGGTCATAGTTTGGCCGAACCAAAAGGCTTTGAATGTGTGAAGAAATGAGAAGGAGGAGTTCCCTTTTATAAGAGGGGTGAGGGGCACCTTTGGAAAAGCTAGAAATATTATTTTATAATAAATTCATATTCGGTTTATAATGGATCAAAAGTTGATTTTTTAAATTTTAAGGTGAGGACGGGTCGAAAAAAACTCAACCAATAGAATTTAGACAGGTTTGGGTACTTATATTAACCTTATCTTTAAGTATTAACTCTAAGTTAATTAGTTTCACTTTTACAATGTCTCTTTTTATTTTTATATAATATGGTTGAAAAACTTACTATATATATCCAAGAGACCCCCAAGTGGTCAATTAATGATGAACCTATCATGATATACGTTTCTTGGCCGAACCTTAGATTTTTAGGAATTTAATATCAATTAATAATATAATATTTGTTTTAAGAACTCTTTTATGTCAATTTTGACACTATTCAATAGTTGATTTTTGTGAAACTCATAACAGATTGATTACTTCGAAAAAATTCAATTAAATCAATCCTAATATATTATATTATCCTAGAAAATTAGTTTAATTAATTAAAAGTTTCATATTTTATTTATTTGGGTATTTATAATATCAATTATTTTAATTTTTCACTATTATAGTAATTAATTCATCATCATTGTGTCATAAATAAATTAAATTATTTAATGTCTAAAAATTATAAATAAAATATCATTATGTAGGAAATCGGTTTATCGTTCTAATGAATATTTACAATCTAAAATCCAACATATATAAACTTATGTAAATATTGTTTTTCTAAAAGATATATGCTTGTGTCATTTTTGTATTCATTTTAACTTAATTAAAATAAAGTGTCCTTATCACCTACAAGTGGCACCATGGGGTCCCAAAATAGACCCAAAGATGCCTATGGTCGAACATGTATAAACCAATAAGGCTAGGACACGTTTTAGGGTAATTTATTATTATTATAATATTATTGTTTAACCCTTATTTACCGGATTTACCATTAACCATGGTAAATAAAATATTTACCGCAGTAATTATTCAAAATTTCTAAAAATAAAAGTTACCTATTTACACAATTTGAACATCCTGATTCCAAATATGGAATCCATTTTTCTAAATTCAAAACAGAGAAGTGGCAGAAATTTATTTAAAATTAATTCCCACTGTCAAAACAAAAAGCGTGTTTTTAAGAGATAATAACTATCAAAAGATTGACACTTGTTTATGTTCGGTTTAATTGTAAAATTATGTCCAATGACCAAAATTATATTAAATGGTAAAAATATATTATAAATATACTTTAAAACCACTAAAATTCATAATTTATCACTATTAATTATTTTGATTAAAAAAGTTGTTTTTAATTAAAATTTAGTAATTTTCAATATTCATCAAAATATGAAAGTTATCCGAAATGTACCAAAATTTCACCTTAGGCTAAATTCGATATTCAGAATCCAAAAATGAAGTCCATTTTGAAATATAAAATATATATAATTTCAAAAATTAGGTATTACTATTCATAACAGCTAGTTTGATTGGTTGTGGTGTGTGTTAGAACTCGAAGTTGTGTACAACACACGCTACTGTATTATTCAAAGGAAAGCGTACCGTGGAAGCTTGGGATGCTTCATTTTAAATTTTTTGATGTCCCCCTTTACTGAAAAAAGTTTAAAATATTGTATTTAAAATGGGTTCACTATTAAAAGTTGGTAAAAGTGCAATACTGAGAATGAATTTGTTCTTACATTATGTCTAAGAAACTCATAATATGGATTCTAAAATTATAAGGATTATATAAAGTTTAAAATTTAGTTAATACTATTCATAACCTCTTCTGAACAGCTTGTTTGGTAAGTCATGGTGTGCTTGAACTCGGTGTTGTGTGTAGTGCAAGTTATTGTATTATTTTAAATAAATAACACACTATGAAATCTTGGGGTGTTACATTCTCCCCTCCTTCAATAAATTGCGTCCTCGCAATTTGAAACTATTCTTCGAAAATAAAAGGTTGAAAATAAAAAATATCTTTGTGGGAAAACCCACATCGGAAATTGGGTTACTAAAATTTAGTCTTAATATGAGGAAAAGAGAAATGAAAGGGTCACCACCAAATTATGATCTCGATTAGGAGAACATTGGTGGCAATTAGAGACATATAATTGGAGGAAAAACGTAAATATTTATAGGTAGTGATTGAGGTCATCAATCACAAACAAGGATAAAATTGAGGTCCTTAAACTCATCAGTCCATGATGATTTGAAATACCATCGGTTCAAAAAAACATATGGTATTAGGATAAAACATTTTTGACGTTTCAAAATATCTTAGTTGAAATCCCACATTGAAAAATGAATTAATGAGGCCTCTATTTAAAATAAAGAGTGGAAAGTATGAAGATTACCGAAAATGACACATACTAGGGTTCCATGTAGGAAAATATGGATATGGAAGAGAAATCTAACCATCAATTATCTGATGGAGAGTGGTAGAGAACATGGCTATGAAAAGGCCAACAATCCCAAAGACATAAATTAGTGATGATTTAAGGTACCATCTAGGACAACATTTTTGTTTTAAGTTCCTTTTATTAATGTTGAGGAATTTATTTATGAGATTGGCTAAGATCATAAGGATATATACTTACTTTATAATTAGAGTTTTATCCATTAACAAATTTCTACCACAAACTCATCTTTCACTCTAAAAGATTATAGAACGTAAAGAAATTTCTATTTATACTATTCGTACATGGTTCCAAAATAAATGAATTTATAATTAATCTACCTGATCTTTTAAAAAAACTACATTATTTAATCCAGGAAATCTCGTGGGCCAGTGGTAGGTGATACACCCTTGTCTCCCTTCGGTTGCGGGTTCACGTCTCGCGGCCTTGCCGGACGCGACGGGTTGCCGCCCGACCTCTGGGTTGTCCTTTTATGGAAATCCAAAATAATCCAAAATAGAACTATCCAAAATTCTTCTGTCCAAACTCACAGTCCAACATTTATAAGGAAGGTAAACATAATGTAGATCCTTTTTACCCCGTAATAGCATATGAATACCTTCATCATGTATTCTTTTAATACACTGAAACATCCTGAATTAACATATTCCTTATTGATTACATTCATGCTCCCTTATTCCATATAGAATGATGGATATACTTCATCAATCCAAAAATGTTTTAAACACCAACAATTATGGAATATACAAATCATTAATCAGTTTCAAGGTAGTGAAGAATATCCAATATAATTTATCCAAAACAATCATGTATTATTCCAAAATCACTACCTTGGTATCAGAACTATATTATGGTTTATCATTCTATCATCCATATATTTTCCAAAAATTTATCCTGATATTGAGTCACTTTTCTTTGTTCCACACAATATCATGTCCTAAATGAAATAGTACTGCAGTACAATCCTTATATACTCCATAATTATTATAACAAGTACATTGTTGATACAACACTCAAATGACATAATCAACATAAGAACTCTAATCATTCCTCTTCATCTGTGGTAGTATCATAACTTGATTATTATCCAATAGTATCATTTTCGGCATAGTCTGATGACGGGGACATAGGTCCGCGTAGTGTCCAAACTCCTTGCAAATGAAGCATTGTACATTTGAAACCATTTTCTTACCCTTGAAGTCACGTACTTTGTGCCCTTTTCCTCCACACTTATAACAAACTCCCATTCCTTTCAGGCAAGTTTCAGGGTGTTTCTTCCCACAGTTATCACATATGGGAAAATTATTCTTTTCCCTCTTTCCTTTATCCATCTTTCTCCCATCCATCCTTTTCTTCTCTTGCTTCCATTCAAAGCCATAGGACTCAGTAAAATCTTTACTTATCTTATCAACACATGATATTATTTCTTCATATGATGATAATACATGGGAGACTATTTCTCTTATAAATTCTGGCTAAAGGCCATGAAAGATATGATCCTTCTTTCTCTTTGGATCATGTGCATTGCTGGAGTTCCCATTCCTTCTGCTGGGCGCCATTTCTAAACAATTGCATACACTAGATTAGTTTATGAATAACAATACCAAATCCCAAACTTGTAAGACACATAACATAAATTAAATAGTTTATGGATATAATCCATAATCATATAAATTTATCCTTTGAGGAAGTAAATCCACATAAACCCTTCATAATGGTTTGTAATGAAAATGAGAATTATCCTAAGCATATCCCCCGGGAGTGTCGTAACCAAGAGTGCAGCAAGGCCCGTTGTCGTGCACCAGTTCCCGTTCGAGTCTAGCTCAAAGCGGTGTTTTCGGGTTTTACCCCTAGGTACATCTGTGCCAGAGCCGCCTCTACTTGCTTGTATCTAGACAGGGATGTATTGCTCAGAAAACTCACAAAATCTCTACAATACCAAAAATCTAGGAAGTTCTTCTATACTAATCCTCAAAGTCCATCTTAAATCTATGTGCTCTAATTAGAGTTTATCTAAATCTAGCTTCCAAGGTTTGTACTAAACTTCCTCTGATACCAACTGTAACGCCCCGACCCCAGTTACCCCGAGTCGGTGCATTATTACATAACATTGGCATGATCAGAAGAAAGATCAAATCTCGAAAGACCAATTGGTTTAGTAGTCTTGGAAACACTAGATATATTCATAAGTCTTACATTACATAATAAAATGAAAAACTACTACAATAACATATTATCTCCATAATCCACACTCATATCCCCACATAATATCCCTGCAGGTCATTCATAATTTACTTCTTCACTTCCTGGGAAAAATAAAACATAGAAAAGGGGTGAGCTCAAATGCCAAGTAAGGATAACAATATAGCGGAAACATTCATAAATAAGAATAAACATTTAAGGCAATGTATAACTAAAACAAAAGCCTTTCAAACTTGAACTTTTAACATAGTATGGCATAAATAAAATGAAATAATGCCATTTACTTATTCACATGGTTATTCTACTAATCTAATAATCACATGCAAAATCAATAACCACTTTCATAATGATGGAATGCATAATTCCAGACTATCATAACCACATAACCAAGGCCTCGTGCCAAGACTAAAAAAAAGATTTTGTCAAGGCCTTGTTCCAAGACACTAGTTTGTCTCATGAGACCTACTAATGCATCGAGGAGCTATAGCGGGCTCCACCCGTCACATATTAAGTCCAATGCATTCCCATATGAAAAGGTTTAAACATAACATAAACATTCGTATTAAAACTAGCATAAGAAATGTCAATACTTTCACCATAAACCATGAATAGTATAAAAAATAGAACATCCACAGTCAAACAAATCACAAAACCTTCAATATAATATAGAATTTTTTTATCATAACAAATCAACTTTAAATAAGCGTAAAATCCATCAAAGGATGTTGATATAGATGAAATCAAAATTCTTTTTAAAGAAATAACTCTTTTTATTTTGAAATCATTTAAGATCCATATAAAATAAAACATTTTCTTTGAAAATATTCTTATAAGCTTGTAAGGGAATCTTTGAAGATTTTATAACGGCAGAAAATAGCCGCACCCGCCGTATAAGTTAAAAAAAACATTCTTACCTTAATTCTGTCGAAAAGGTTAAAAAGGACCTTGTTTTGAAAATGATGGAAATATTCCTTTATAAGCCTCTTATAAAAAGTCAAACAAGGGTATAAATGACTTTAACCTATATTCTTGTAAATAATAAAAATGTTTTGAAATACATTTCTAAGAAACATGGATGTGGATGATAAAGAAATCCCAGTAGATTATTACATATAAACAACCTCGGATAATGAAGAGATTATGAAATAAACCCTTACCAATTTGGTAACTTACGAAACATACAACCCATGAAAGAGGTATCATACAATGAATATGTAAATACACATAAATTAAAGCATATTACACAAATAATATAATTATGGGCAGTACATACACCACACAAAAGGTAATGGTGGCAATATGGCATGAATCTCACGGGAATAAGGAGTGAGATGAAAAACCCCTTACCTTGTGCTTTTCCTTGGATGGAATAGGTTAACCTCCTGTATAATGGTGAAATAATTGTTATTAAATTATACAAGAATCATATATATTAATATGATATCATATATGATCTTTTAACGTTGATTTGTTAATAATATCTTAGAATTATCGTCGTTTTGGGTGCTAACTTACTCGTTTTCTTTTATATGTTTTGTTACATAAGCCATGTTTGTTGTATCGTATTCATATCCAGAATGATATAAAGTCCTTAAACATCATTTTTAAATCATCAAATGATAATTATACTTTAATGGATACGATGGAGAATGAATCTCATCGCGTTCGTGGAGACGGTAGTCCGTACGTACGCACGAGCGACAATATCATTATTTTGATATTAAAATAATATATAAATGGATGGTATATCATATATAAAGAATAATTAACTTGTTATATTTATTATTTACATGAGTTACACATCATTATTATATCCATCCAAATAATAATATATTGAATAACAATTACACCACGACGTGGAGACCGTAAGCCGTACGTACGCACGTATGGTGACATGTTATTCAAAGGGTGGATAGAATACTGAATATGGTTGTACCATATTTATAATAACATCACAATATATGTGAGATACTGTAGTTATTATTTTATAATGGTAATAACAAATAAAGAAGAAGTGGAATAAGAAAGGAACTTGAAAAGGGGTGGTGAAAACATTACCTCTTCTTCGGGTTCTTTCTTTTGATTTGATCAAAAGGGATCATTAGGTTGGCTTTCTGATCAAACTAAGGCCTCTAGGTTGTAGTGAGGTATGTTTGGAGAGTATTTGGTTAGAGTTTGGACGAACCAAAAGGCTTTGAAGGTGTGAAGAAATGAGAAGGAGGAGTTCCCTTTTATAAGAGGGGTGAGGGGCACCTTTGGAAAAGCTAGAAATATTATTTTATAATAAATTCATATTCGGTTTATAATGGCTCCAAAGTTTATTTTTGAAATTTTAAGGTGGGGAGGGGTCGAAAAAAACTCAAACAATAGAATTTATACAGGTTTGGGTACTTATATTGACCTTATCTTTAATTATTAACTCTAAGTTAATTAGTTTCACTTTTACAATGTCTCTTTGTATTTTTATATAATACGGTTATAAAACATACTATATATATCCAAGAGACCCCCAGGTGGTCCATTATTGATGAACCTATCATTATATAAGTATCTTTGCTGAACCTTAGATTTTTAGGAATTTAATATCAATTAATAATATAATATTTGTTTTAAGAACTCTTTTATGTCAATTTTGACACTATTCAATAGTTGATTTTTGTGAAACTCATAACAGATTGATTACTTCGAAAGAAGTCAATTAAATCAATCCTAATATATCATATTATCTTAGAAAATTAGTTTAATTAATTAATAGTTTCATATTTTATTTATTTGGGTATTTATAATATCAATTATTTTAATTTGTCACTATTATAGTAATTAATTCATCATCATTGTGTCATAAATAAATTAAATTATTTAATGTCTAAAAATTATAAATAAAATATAATTATGTAGGAAATATATTTATCTTTCTAATGAATATTTATAATCTAAAATCCAACATATATAACCTTATGTAAATATTGTTTTTCTATAAGATATATGCTTGTGTCATTTTTGTATTCATTTTAACTTAATTAAAATAAAGTGTCCCTATCACCTACAAGTGGCACCATGGTGTCCCAAAATCGACCCACAGATGCCTATGGTCGAACTTGTATCAACCAATAAGGATAGGACACGTTTTAGGGTAATTTATTATTATTATAATATTATTTTTTAACCCTTATTTACCGGATTTACCATTAACCATGGTAAATAAAATATTTACCGCAGTAATTATTCAAAATTTCTAAAAATAAAAGTTACCTATTTACACAATTTGAACATCCTGATTCCAAATATGGAATCCATTTTTCTAAATTCAAAACAAAGAAGTGGCAGAAATTAATTTAAAATTAATTCCCGTTGTCAAAACAAAAAGCGTGTTTTTAAGAGATAATAACTATCACTAGATTGACACTTGTTTAGGTTCGGTTTAATTGTAAAATTATGTCCAATGACCAAAATTATATTAAATGGTAAAAATATATTATAAATATACTTTAAAACCACTCAAATTAATAATTTATCACTATTAATTATTTTGATTAAAAAAGTTGTTTTTAATTAAAATTTAGTAATTTTCACTATTCATCAAAATATGAAAGTTATCCGAAATGTACCAAAATTTCACCTTAGGCTAAATTCGATATTCCGAATCCGAAAATGAAGTCCATTTTGAAATATAAAATATATATAATTTCAAAAATTAGGTATTACTATTCATAACAGCTAGTTTGATTGGTTGTGGTGTGTGTTAGAACTCGAAGTTGCGTACAACACACGCTACTGTATTATTCAAAGGAAAGCATACCGTGGAAGCTTGGGATGTTTCATTTTAAATTTTTTAATGTCCCCCTTTACTCAAAAAGTTTAAAATATTGTATTTAAAATGGGTTCACTTTTAAAAGTTGGTAAAAGTGCAATATTGAGAATGAATTTGTTCTTACATTATATCTAAGAAACTCATAATATGGATTCTAAAATTATAAGGATTATATAAAGTTTAAAATTTAGTTAATACTATTCATAACCTCTTTTGAACAGCTTGTTTGGTAAGTCATGGTGTGCTTGAACTCGGTGTTGCGTGTAGTGCAAGTTATTGTATTATTTTAAAGAAATAACACACTATGAAATCTTGGGGTGTTACAGCTGACCCACAAAGGATCTCTAGGAGATGACCCACACAGGATCCCTAAGATATGACCCACACAAGATCACTAAGATCTGACCCACACAATATTTCTAGGAGCTAACCCACACAGGATCTCTAGGAGCTGACCCACATAGGATCTCAAAGATATGACACACACAAGCTCTCTAGTCAGTCTTCTCATCACATCTAGCTACTAGTTTCCCACACTAGGCTTGCTCGTCTCTTAGAGAGTCTCCTCTCCAAGCCATTGGGTGATAATAAAAATTCCACAAAGTCCCATGAAGAAGTATCTCGAAGGACTTCCATGCCAGAGGGGTCTCAACGCAATAGATGGTGAATCAATCAGATGCCCTGTCTGTGAGTTATTAACCATTTAGTCCCAGGGGCCAGGTTGGATTTGTGTGTGGTCCATCTCGACCGTACCCCATCTTAATCCAAATTTTCAGTGGGGTATATTCAAAGCAACCATCTCACTCCCTGATTTCTAGTAATGCAGACAGTTCATCAAATGATTGCTGGATTCCATTGATATGGTCTAAAATGCATAAATGGGTTGAATTAGGTCTGGGTCAGGTTCGACCTGATCGGACCGACATGGCCCTGCCCACACCGGGAGGCCTGGCTCATTGGGTCCGACTCAACCCGCACTGGTCGGCCTGGCCCATGAGGGTCACGAGGGGCCGCGGGAGTCGCGGAGGCCAGGAGTCCGCATGGGGGGCCGCGGAGGGCCGCTGGAGGTCGCAGGCGGCATGAAGCCGTGGGGTGGCTCGGAGGGAAATGGCCAGTGAAAATAGGCCACGGGGAAGTGCAGACAGCCGTAGGGAAGTGCGGCCACGGGGTGGCTTAGTGAGCCCGTAGACGGCGGCTTGGGTGGATAGGCTGTGGGCGAAGGCTCTTCCACGGATGATGGCGATATCTCGGGGGGGGGGGGGGGGCCCGCGGCTGCGGGCAGCGACTTGACTGCAAACAGTGGCGGCAACTCTGGAAGTGAGGCCATGGGAGGTGGCTTGACTATGGGGTGTGGAGGTCGCAGACGGTGGAGCCGCGGGGCGGTGGGTCGTCGTGCGTCCACCGACTGCAGGTTTAGCTAGCCTCTCTCCTTGTTTGTTGTCGTGGTGTAAGACACCTTCTTCAATCACGAAGAACACAATAAGGAAGAATGGAAGGGGGGTCAGGCCATGTTTGTTTGACCCACCCCCTCTATATTAGAGCGGTAGGAAGTGGTTCACCATTTTTGAATCATGAATTTTCAAGAGAGTATAATTTCAAACAACCACCGTACAAGTTCCCATAAATAATCATACACAAATAAACCCCTACCTCATTTGATTGTTTGTTGATGTCTAAGAGGAGGAAAGAATGAATGTCGGTTGATGACATCCAATGATGGAGGATGTCCCAAGGAATATGTCGTGCGTCGACATTATTCATTGGGGAGCTTTCTCCCACGTCTCCAAAGTTCTCCCCTCTCCCAAGCCGTTCCCTCAATTCCACCAAAATGAACGGTATCCCAAAATAATAAATTATGTTATCTATTATTTTGTTTGTTGGAAAAAATTCAAATTTGCAAAATTAATTAACTAGGTTGGCCAAATAAATTTAATGGGGTTGCACCATTAATGTGGGGATGTTTAAGAGGCTCCCCTACACTTATGAGGGAGTTCAAGGGTTTTTAAACCTCGGGTGGTCCCCACCACAGAAACCTCTCTTGGGAGGGTAGGCTCGGTGGTCCCCACCTCCATAACCTCTCAAGGGAGGTTTTAGTTCAGGTGATCCCCAACAGTGAAATATCCAAATGGCGAATTACAAAGAAAAATAAAATAAAAAGTTACACCTTTTTATTTTATTTTATTCTTTCATGAATATGTGGAAAGATAACTTCCGCCCTCGACCTACTGCGGTCAAGGTGAAGGCCTCCTTAAGCGAATACATGTGCTGTGAGTTCAACGGTACCCTCAGATTTCAATTACGAGCACTAGTTCAAATGTTAGAGAAAATCTCTCTCAGTTTTACTTAACGTACATGAACAAATGTTTAGAAATTCATTCCAGGCACTCTAGGCCTTGGAATCACGTGCGATCAATTTTTCACAGACTCGTAAAATTCCCATATATTTAAAAAAAAATACATGAAATTTTCGGGTCTTTCCTACTATCCCTACATCACTCCACATGAATCTTTCACAATTCAAGTCTTTCATATACCGATATCCTTAATGGAGGCCACCATAACATTCTACCTGAAAACAAAACAGGATATGTTACTCATTTGTTCAAAATGGGCACCTGGTAAAAAAGTAACATTTCACCACAAACGACCAAACCGATCATCATGGGGCCCACACCACGATTTTATATTAAGAACACTATATTGGCGATGAGAATTATTTCTTAAATTCATGGCCAGAACACCACTGAAGAGTCTTCAATCAGACATCAGACATAGAAGATACGTTCGATACAAGAATTCCCATATAATAATGTTTATAATATTATTATTATAATAGGACGTTTTGTGTCACTATGCCTCAATATTTAGAAAAAAACTCTTCTATGTGTTCTCAAGAGGTCCACTCCAATGAAATAATAAATTTCCCATAAACATCACGCATATCGGACCCCTTGTAGGTAAGATACAAGGTCTTTAATTAAAACCCTGACATGAACCTGTCTAAACCTCCTCGACCGACACCGACTGGATGATCAAACTCACGGTGGCCGGCACGTGGCCTAGACACACTGTCCTAGCATGCCACCGCAAAGCATTAACCACACTTTTTTGGTGTTCCCCACACCACGCCGACCTGTTGGCTTCCACCTCTCCACCTATGACCGTCGTCATGATGCCACCACGCCAGAGCCGCCCTCACCAGACCCACACTTCGCCCCATTCTATGGACAACTAGGAACACTCTGGTGGTCTAAAACTGATTAAGATACATGTTTCAGAAACATTGGGACAAAATATACATACCCTCAATAAATAATTGAATAAAAAATATTCATAAACAAGGAGGAATGGGATCAAAAATAAAACGGCCTACCTTGAAGCGAAACAGAGAAGCTTTGGGTGAAAAACAACACCTATGACGCCCTAATTCATAATCGGGCAACAATCGACAATGAAAATAGTTTCTCGTGGATCCTCTTTGGTTTTTTAATCAAAGGGAGGTGGGATTCACCTCTACATGAAAAACAGGGGGAGGGGGAGGAGATTATATATATTTGTTTTAAATTTTATTAAAATGAATATCCAATGATCATCCAGACCCAAATCTCCTTCGACCTGAAATGAAATGCCGATGAATATTATGTCGTGCCTAAGGTATACACTTTGTTTCATACTCAATTACAATCTCAAAAATCCTATTTGAGTCTTTTTTCAAGTGTTATTCGATCCAACATCCGAAAATAAATTAATTTATTTTATTTACTGAAATTCCCTTGATAATGTTTTTTATAGTAGGGTTATGAAAAAAAAACTTATACCCTATCATGTGTTAACAGAATTCTCCAGAACCAACTATGGGATTATATTTTTGATGAAAGATATTTTTTGAGAGATAACTTTTTTATTCCACATTCATAGTATAAAAATAATTTATATTTTTATAAAATTTATTCTGGACACACCAGGCCACAAAATTGCATGTTGTCTTCATGCATAGCACCGGAATTATCTGTCAAATTATTCCAAAGTTTGGCATGGACTATCTTGAGTCACAAAATCCTCTCCATGTAGGGATTTGCATATCTGAAAATCTATAGGCATGAGGGAATGAAACTAAACACTCAACTGTGTCTCCCAGTCCAATGATTTCACTAAAAACCACAAAAAATCCACCAAGGGTTTCCATGATGCCAATGAACACACACTATGGGGAACTCAAGGAACATAGTGAAAAGATCCCAACACACAACCTCACCTGAACACATAATCCAGAGGGAATCATCCACCATACCTCGACACCATCCTCTTTGGGAGGCGATGACATGCTCGCACGACATTAGTCGTGTCACAAAAATTGGTCTTGGTGGTGGAAGGATCCCTCTTTCTCTTTAATTCAAAGATCATTGAACAACATAAACATTGGGTCTTACCAACACCCTGAGTAATATTCAATACAAAATTAAAAATGGAATATTACCACATACCAGTTTCTAAAAAATATATATTGAAATTAGAAAAGACACAGAGTGTACCTATATCCATCATTGTAGCCTTTGGGTCAATGGGCTCTAAAGCCTGCAGTTATACTCACCCCCATACTCTGGATCCCTAAACCTGGCATGGACAAAATGGGGGTAACAGTGGTTGAAAATAATTCCATCTTCATCCTACTTCCACTACAACCACTCCTCCTCTATGTTTTCCACCCTACAGACCTCCTTGGTCAAAATATTTCCCTTACTAACATAGTATATCAATTGTATCTATATCAACATCATGACGGGTTAGAAAATCATTTTCAAGATGTCCTTGACAGTTACAAGAATAAAAAACCTCTCCTACTACATACCATAATCCTAGACCTTCTCTTGCCCCTCATACCCATGTCCCTGAGTCCGAGCATATGTATGTCACATAAGATTCAATCCAGACACCTGTCATCTACAAATTGTGGATGACATCTTAGCCTCAAAAACTCCACTACGGGCCAAGTTCACTCGTCCATCCACTAGAAATCCCTCAACTACCTGATCCCGCTTCAGTACACCCACATAGGTGGGAAGGAATAAGGAGACCACTCCAGATTAGATGTCTCTATAGAGGCCTTGCTTGAATTTCTATGCCATTAATAATGGGTCCTGAACTATGTATATATAGTTGTATGTAATGTTGAAAAACATCACCAATTAATCTTCAATGGTTATGCTACCCTATTGAAGCTATATATTCTATTGGATCTAGACACACATCAGTGTGGTTAGATAGAACTCTTCCCTAATGATCCACTAAAAATAACCCTATGTGAGAAACTCTTTTTCATCGGTATGTGTCACAAGACTCTATGTGTGCCTAAAAGAACCATGAAAATGGATCTCCAGTTGGACAAAAATTTGATCAGGAGGTGACCCCACTGGGTGGAAAACATGGGGTACTACTGAAACCTATTCATCAGCTTCTTGGGGGTCTGGGTCACCCCAAAACAATAGAAGTCACTGCCTCTGGAACACGGGTAGTGCACTCAACCAGTGGCATCATCGTTATGCATTGTCGGCAAAACATGCTACTCGATAGGTGTGGCACAATTGGGGGACTAGTAAGAGGTCTAACCTCATTGTCCATTCCATGTACCAATGCCTCACCATGAGGAGGAACTTTAGCACAATCACATTGTGGAACACTTTCTAACTTTCATCATGGAATCATCATGAAATAACATCAAGACACACCATATTCAAATATTATATCATTGGATCTAACTCAAGAAACACAAGGAAAACCAAAAACATAATCCTATATGATTCATGCAACATTATTTTCTTATGTATAGTTTCCTAATTTCCATAGTCAAATTTGAGGTTGTTAGAGCCCTAGTGAATGGATACGTCGTCCACCACACAAACATCGGAGTCCCAAGCCTGAAATCCAAACCTGAAACATCCTAACACTACCACTATGAAACATAAACCATGATCACAGCTTGACCAACTATACTCTGAGGTCACAAAGGTGGAATCTCTATTGATATGAATCTATCACGACCTGACCCAATGGGGATCGAGCTTTGATTCCCCAATATTTCTTCTAATGGGACAGAGGACGTCGCCTAGCACGGAGTAGGCTATCACACACTTGGGAGGACTTATCCTACTATACCTACACGCACAAACACAAATTTACACCTCCATGAAACAATGAATATAAAAAAATGAATACAATTTCATGTATACATCTATCCCACAAACAGAGTACAAAAACAGCACGGAAAGGGAAAAATAAACAGATCACCAAATGAAAACTGTAAAAGTGTCTGACTTTCTCAAAACAATAGGATCAATTTCTAATGCACCTTCCAGTATGATCCTTAGTCCAGCTCTTGTGAACACCCTGATTGGTCTATCGCACCATTCTCTGACTAATCTATGTCCACCCGAGATTCTTTCGAAAGGCCTATAGTCTACACAAGACACAAAATATGTGCAGGAAAAAGTCGTGCAGGGGTGAGTATAAGAATAATCAATAGGCACCCCTAAAAATACTAAGAAAAAAAGAAACTGAAAATAAATAGTCCACTCATCCCAGCTGGAGGGAACCTAAATAAGAGAGAAACTCCATATCGAGACCATCCACATCTACCCTCGAATAGTCAGCTCATCATCCCTAGAATGTCAACAAAACCAAACATTCCATAGAGATTCCTAGAACATATCCATATATAATCGTCATAGGCACTAACCCTCATGAGGTTCCATCCTCATCACCAGAAATAGGTTTTTACTCGATGCTTGACCAAAAACAATACATGAAGTCTAGATTTGCACACAAAAAAATAGTTCACACAACTGATGACATGTGCATAGTGAAATGTTGAAATAACTATGAAGAGTCCATCAACTCATCACTACCCCACAGTCAAGGGACTACTAGATCTTAAACCAACCCATGAAACTTCTGTCACTCGTATATATAGGGGCCCACATCATAGTATGTCAAGGGAGCAATAACTATTAACTAGGAATCATGTGTAACAAGTGGATGGGCCCGCTCCTCACCACTTCTGATGAATTAGGGAGCACTATTTTGTGGGAATGAACCTGCTCCCTGATACTTCATGGGAGTACCACCCTATGAATCTTGATCCCTTACCCTAACAAAATAGGGGAGAACCATTCTAGAAAACGTGAGCCCACACCCATAGAATGGTAGCACCACCTCAAGAGACATGTGTCCACATAAAAAGTAGAGGAGCAGCACTCTATGAAATTTGAACCTACACCCATGTTAGGGGAGAACCACTTCAAGTATAGTGGATGTGTTCCCTGGAATGATAGGGGAGTGTCGAACCTATCGTTCAATGAGATTGGAGAGCCCGCACCCGATCACGATAGAGGAGTTGTCCAACTACACGAACTGCATGGGGAACATGTACCCTACTCCATCAGGGGAGTAACACCATAGGAAGATAATAAGGAAAGGTAAGGAACAACCACTAATGTCATGGGTAGTCCAATATCTAACTATGTGGGGAGGTGAGGGAAACCAACACCCTGGTACATCTGGGGAGTACCTGACCCAAAATCTCTCTTCATGAACCACTGATCGCAAACATCACCCCTACACCACTCTACAAGCGTATTGGTCAATTCAAGTCAGCTCATATCCTAAAATCCTTAATAGAGGCCAGTATTGTATATAATGAAAAAAAGCAGGATATGACACTCATTCATCCAAAACGGATACTCGGTGAAAAGGTCCAATTTCGCCGTAAGCACCCAAACCAATCATCATGGGGGATGCACCAAAATTTCATCATAAGAACCTGAAATCAATATTGAAAAGACCGATATAATGTGAGGGTATCAACACCCCTGATGGTGAATCAATTGGATATTAGACGTTGAAGATACATCTGATATAAGAATCTCTAGATAAATTTTTTTATAAAATTATTATTAAATTGGATGATTTGAGTCACTGAACCTCTACCCATAGAAAAAATGTCTTCAAAGTTGTTTAAAAAGGTCTAACTTGATGAAAGGTTTGTGTTTACATATATGGAACACAAATAGAAATCCTGGCCTTCAATATATTGTGTTTTTAATAAACAAACACACCATGAATTAGTCCAAACTTCTTGGATCGACCCAGATCAACCAGTTCAGCTCAAAATGACTAGATTGCTACCTAGACACATTTGTCCACTACGATATCCTCTTTCCCATTCTATCACCTTGATGCACTGCCACCCGCATGCCCTATGCTGCCCCATCCTGTCGGCCTCCACTGCACTGGTCCCTCCCCAGACGTGTGTGCTGACACCTTCCGCAGACCACCGAGAACACTATAGTGGTCCAACAATGAATTCAAGACATGCTTTAGAAACCTTGAGACCTTATATACACTACATTGATAATTAAGCAAATAATAATGTTGTATAAAAATGGAAATTGGGATCAAAACTCAAACTTTCTTCCTCTCAAGAATAACGCCAATGATTCGGGTGCAGAACAACGTATGCGTTGCACTGATTCCCAACCTAAAAATGATCAATACTAAAAATGGATGTTTTAATCTCTTTCTTGGGTATTTCATTGAAGGGAGAGGGGGGATAGGGCTCTATATAGATACTAGGGGGTGGGATGAGAGATTATGTAATTTTTTTTAAATTTTATTAAAAAAAAATCCACGTATCATCCCGGCCTGACTCTCCTTAGTCCCAAATTGCGATGTCAATGAATATTATGTCATGCCTAAGGTAAAAACGATGTTATAGAATCAATAGAGGTATCAAAAATATGATCCATAAATCTAGTCAGGAGTTTTTTGATCTGACATCCCAATATGAATTATTTTATTATATTTCCCAAAACACACTCGATAACTTTTTCTATAATAGGCACGTGCTAACAAAACTTATACCCCTCCTTTGGAAAATGACACAGTCTAGAAACAACTGTTGCCTTGGATTTATGATCCAATGTACCATTGGAGAAATAAATTATTTCTGCTACTTGCATAATTTAAAAATAATTAATATTATTTATAAAATTTATTTAGGGAACACCTAGCCACAGAATCGCATGACGACTCCACCCCTAGATCTGTAATTATCTATACACATATTCCAAAGTATGAAAAGTCAAATCCATAGTTAGTACAGAAATAGTTTAAGCTAACATCCACAGATTATTATTGATCGAAGTCTTCATTATATGTAAATTTATAACCCACAATGACTGAATCATGAATTACAATGTTTATGGATAAAAAGTCTTAATGAGGGGTAAAACTAGATATATATGAGTCAAAATGAAAAAATATTTCAAAATATAATTTTATAGTTTCTATTAAGAACCTACCAAATCATTATGTCTCTATTAACCCAACTTGGACATGAATGCAACTTTATAACATTTTAATGTTTTGAAAACATATAAGAGTGCCCCTCACTTAAAAAGGGAACTTCTCCTGCCATCTTCAACACGCCTTCTCAAGCCACCTATCTCAAAGAAGCCTAATTTATTATCTTTCCAACATCCTTAGAAAAATATTGTACATTATTTTCTTATTTAAACACCTTATCTAAATTTCATAAAAATATTACCAAAATAGATTCCCAAGGAATAAGTAAATTTTTTTACTAATATTTTTCACATGTATTTGACTTCGAAACTCCCAAAAATGTTCTAAAAAAACCATCAAATTATGAATATTTTATCATAAATATACTTTTATTTTATTAAATAATGATATAAAATCTTTACACCATTTTTAATCATCAAATAGGACATGAATTTACCCCTTCTGAGTACGTGTGGACTTACACCTCCATGTATTGGTGCAATTCAGTTTCCATAATATCCTCACATGGATGTTTATAATGATGGATTTAATAAAAATATAATATATTTTTTATATATTTATTTTTATGCAATTAAAAACTTTTATTTATCTAACTTTCCATATTTTTTCGAAAATTAAAATAGCATTCATGCATACTAATGAACTGTCTCCTCGATGAATGGTATAGTACATTTCTCAGCATTTATAATTTATGGATGGTTATTAATATTAATATAATGAATATATTTAATATTTATACAATAATTAACTTTAATTAGATGATATAACCAAGATCAATATACATAGATTAGAACCTAGGAATGAAAACTATATTTAAAATAGAAACATTTCTCATGTAGAATAATAATTTAAAAAAATCAATGAGCATGTGATAATATATTAAAAGTAAATGATAAATGATTATATAATTATTTTAAAGGTTTTTACTGAATTATAATATATCTAAAGTTATTATTTATTATTTTTAAAACATATTAATCGTGTTATCCATAAGTTAAGGGTTTCACATCTCAAATTTATTTCGTCGATGTATATGAAATATTCAACGCTTTTTATCTTTTGTGGTATATATACTACCAATAAATATATTTTATTGTTATTTTTATAGAAATTATGAGAAAATAAAAATAATTCTATGGTTCTCTCATTTATAATATTTTTAATAATATATTTCCATATCTGTAAGTGGTGTGTGTTTCAATTTCATGTTAATCAAGATTATTTCAGCTGAAAATTTACTTTATTGAAATTTTATTATTAATATATAATAAAGTATATAAATTTTATTATCCAAGGTTTATTCCTGCTATTTTCTAATAATATTACCAATTTCCTCTAAAATGTACTTAAAATTAACAAGAAAATTATAATAAATCAAAAAGTCCTTATTTCATATTTGGATGACTGAACATTTCTTGAATTTTCATGATGTTAAATATTATTTTAGGAAATTAATGTCTTATAAGTGAAATTTAAAAAAAATTATTTCTCTAAGCCCCTTTCTATTATAATGGTTATAAGAGGAAAATTTCTAAAATATTTCAAACTATGTTTTTATTTTAATTTTTGAAAAAGTGTGAATTGATTGTTTAATTTTAACATATACACTATGAATATATTTAAACAAGTAATGAACATTACTTACTCTAAAGGTTCAATATCATGTTTCAATTGTTATTTTGATATTATATCAATATTATAGAAATTGTCAGTTAAATCCTTTTCAAGGTAAAACATATATTTTCTTATTTTAAAAGAAGGGATGTAATGATCTTTTATAGTAATTTTTAATATATTTCAACATCCTTAGAGAATTCAATGATTCGTTATAGTTATGATCTAATGATTCCATCAACATTATTTCTTGGGATGGATGATGATAATAATTATTTAAGGATGATTCTATGAAACTAATTTCATTCCAACGAGTTAATTAATTTATGATATGATTATATAAAAAACTTTTCCTTTCAAGGAATTATGCTATGATGAAAGGATGATTTATTTATGTGTCTTATTTCCCTTCAATGTGTTGTTTCAGGATTTGATGAATGTTTGATAATTTTTTGGAACACATATGAATTTTTTTTATTATTTATGGGTGGGTGTGGAATTATAAATCCATCCAGTACATTTGGAAGATTTTGATATCTTAGGATATTGTAAGGACCGGTATGTGTATTAAAACTATTTCAGTATGGGACTCTAAAAATAATATTGTCTTGAAAGTGACCACATTACTAATAAAATGACAGAATAAAAAGTTATCACAAATCACAATGATAGTCTCGGTAGTGATACATAACTAAGTAAAATATTTTTTTTTCTTATGTGTATGACATAAAGTTATTATTTATTATTATGGTATGTAATGATGGATTGTGAATGGTTATTGATTATTCAACAATCTTGTGACAAACCGATGTTTCATACCATGACTCATGATTATAATGAATTAATTATTAGGTAGGTATTACTAGTGATAATATTATGTTATGATTACCTTATTATAAGAGTATAATTATATATTATCATTTATTGATATCTTCCATGATTAATATCAGTGAGAATCTAAACTCACCCCTTATTATGTGGTAATTTTTCCTGAGGTAAGAAAAAATGGTTCTAATTATGATGAGTCTAAATGGTTTCTTTATCTAAAGAAATATATTAAAGATGCGGAAAATTGTTCTATATTAATATTTCCAATTGTATTTAATCTATGTACACTAAATATTTATGGTTCTTATGTTTTTAAATTTGGTTAATATATAGAATATTTATCAAAGAGTTGTAATATCTATGTATGTTATGTGTGGGTTTATGTTGGCGAATTATTTCTGAAAAATATATGAAAAAACATTCTATCCAAAAAATATTAAAAAGTCAAGTTGTATGCCATAATAAATTAGAGGAAATGTATTTATTATGATTGAATATGGCTTATTTTGGGATAATTAAAACAATTCATGTGTATTTCTATTAATTTAATCTTAATAGACCAAAAGATAAAAAATAATCCAATAAAAGAAAAAAATGAACTCATTTAATGAATATCACTCTTGAGATTCTGTGTGGATGAAAAAAAATCATACCACATTCTAGAGGAATGAATAGTAATTTTACTAGTTCAAATTGATAGAAAAAAAATAATCGTAGGTTTATCCATGTTCTAAAAATAGATGTATTTCAAATTGGTGAAGATAAATTTCATGTGTGGTTTTAAAAATATGATAAAATAATAATTTGAAAGGTGTTTTTTTAGGTTTAAAAATGTAGGAAACATCTCAAAGGACTTTTTAAAAATTATACCAACCTAGAAAAAAAATATTCAAGGAGATAAAAATTATATCAGGAAATATATGTATTTTATAAAAAGATGTAGAGAGAAAGATCTCAAAAATTGAATCATAAAAATTGAAAGAAACTAGGACTCTAAATGTGGTTTCAAAATACAAAATGAAAAGGCTAAATATAAATAAGTCATCCAACCATGGTGATAGATAGAA
Organism: Viscum album; assembly: GCA_963277665.1. Taxonomy (NCBI): domain Eukaryota; kingdom Viridiplantae; phylum Streptophyta; class Magnoliopsida; order Santalales; family Viscaceae; genus Viscum; species Viscum album. The sequence goes on along the minus strand of OY728119.1, from coordinate 683,761,201 downwards.
AGAGGAGACTTGGTTGAGATGAAATTATCAACAATAATGATCACATTAAGTAATATATATTTCAAATGTATTTCCTAATCTTTTCTGTTGTTTTCTTAATTCAATATAAGGAATAAAAGTTTAATATAGTTATTTAGTGGATAACTTAGAAATATTATCATGAAAAAAAATAAGATTTCATATTTAAAGAATCACCTTCTTCATCTGATAATGGATTTCAATGTCATGGTACAAAATTAATGTAATTATAAAACCAAGAGAATAAGATTCATGGATTTTCTCCATTATGGGATTCAAAGAGAGTAATTATCTTTAAAATATTTTAATACTTTTAATTTACTTATAATTCTATAATGTTAAGAATTTTTATTAAATTAATCATTAAAACATTTAATATGAAAAATATATCATTCTTCATTTACAATAATTAATTTTGATATTATGGGGTATGAAATAAATATAGAATTAAAGTAAAATAATTAAAATTATAGAAGTTCTAAAGCTGGTTTCAGAATTTAAAACATGCTAGATATTTTTTTAACATATTAATTTGAGTGTTGAGATTACTGAAGGTGTTGTAGAATATAATTCTACACATGATTTTTCTTTAAAATTGTACTCATTAGTTCATATTGAAAAAGGATTATTCAATGTGTATGATGATTAAAAAATGGTATTAGTGGTATCATATTCTAATTATCTACTAGGTAGAATTTGTTTTTAGAATAGGCAATCTTTTTTCTACCCTAGCCATAGATCACCTAGACATATGGTGGAAATATTTATTGAACATTACTAATAGTAAATTTAAATCATCATCTATCATACCAATTTTTTTCTTTCAGTAAGGCTGGGTTAAGAAACTTAATGAATTTGAGGAGAAAGGGGTAGAAACTAAAATTTAAAAAATTGATAGGAAAATTATTAAAATAACATATTTATATATAATTTTATAAAATTAGAATCGATAATAAAATGAAAATAGGGATATTATTAAGGATGCTATGAGTTTTTGATGTATTATTTTATCAATATGTTTCATTGATTATGAAGCTATCAAAGATATCGTCAATAAGTTATGAAGATGAATTTATTAAATGTTGAGTTTGAGTATCTGAGAGAGTTTATGATAAATGGTTTTATTTCCCACTATAACTATCATTAGGGGTATGGAAGTTGTAACTATTAAATGAAGATTAATGGAATTACCAGATGTTTTGATGTTTTTAAGGTGATAGTAATATATTTTTAAGGATTTTTTGACATTATGATAAAAATGTTTGAAGAAATATTTATTCCAGATTAGAGAATATGTTTCATAGAGTATTTATATTTTATAATTAATTATCTCTATGAAGAAGTTGACAAACCAATAAATGATGTTCCATCCAGTGTTTACAATGTAATAAATCTGATTCAAAATTGTATAATTATTTAGTTAACATTTATAAGTTTATTAATGTTATGAAACATCACACAAAGATTACATAAATAATATATAAGATTTAGAATTATCTTGATGGTGATTATGGTTGATTTGAATGTATTGTAATGTGATTATAATTTTGGTAGGATATTTGAGTTAAATTGATATCATTCATGATATGTTTGTAGAGTCAAGAGTTAAGAAACTAGTAAATGCAATGGGAATTTCATAAGAAACATTTAATAATGTGATTTGAAGTGTGGTATGTGAATTTATTTTTACACAATGGGTTGAATACTTGATATGGAAAACTGAACCTTATGAAGTGGTTGGCTAATGAAAATTTTATAACATTATTTGTAATTATGAAATAAATTTATTTTATTATATTTTGGACATCTGAAATGTATGAGTACCATGACTCGACATCAGTATTGAATTTAATTTACCCTTATTATTGGGAATTATTTGTTTTAAACAAGTTATCTAGCATTATGAAAACTATAATATTCATCTCCCTTCATTGAGGTAGTGACCATGATTGGTCATAACAAGTCAAAGGAAGCCAATGTGTATTAATGAAATGATTCATGATTGTAGTGGAATCAGAGAGAATAGATCCACCCAGATGGGTGACATGATGGAGTAGTGACTCATACACCAGGAAGTGACGTGGGAGTTTAATGATAGACACTTGGGTATGCTCACTAATTATAATCAAGTCACTCAAAACATTTTAAAATGTGGAATATGTTATTTTAGTGTACTTTTAATATTTTTAATGACTTATATTTTTTCATGATATGAAATTCAAGTATTTTGCACAATATTTTTCTAGGATTGTTATGTGGTGGAGTGTTTTACACCATACGTCATTAATATCATATAGAGTCTTTAATATTTGACTGGTCTACCATTTGAATGGAACTAAAAAAATCAATATAGTTCACCCGAAATATTACTTAATTGAGTGAGTCCCCATAGAGAATCTTGTGCATCATGTATCATGGACATGGTTTTCATATAGAAACTCCCACAAGATAAATAACATGAATTAAGTGAATATGAGATCAGGCACATCCCAATGATCATATATAATTATTATAAAATGTCATTAGGTATAAATTTTGTTAATTGGTTGATACCTCCTCAGGATAAGTGATTACTGATGCCACATAATGTATAAAAGAATAATTTAAATACTCACAACATGATTAGAATTAAATTAACTTACTCGAAGAAGATAATATAAATCTATAACTCAGTTACCCAATAATTAATACATAATAAAATATATTTAAAGTAAATGGCTCTATTTCTAACATTGAATTATGAATTTGTTGATCTTGTGGAAGTAATTTAAAAACAGATATGGCCATTTTTTTTCTATATATCATGAATAATTAAATTATTAATCCTTCATGAACATTATTGGATATAATATAGGATTTATTAAAATTATATTTTATTATAAAAAAAGTGTGAAACATTAAGATTAATATTTGTGGAGGTTTAATGATTATGAATTATGACAAAAATATTCAAGAAAAACTATGAATATAATGAATTAGAATACTATAATGGGAATGTGGAAGGGTTTTAAAATATTATTAGAAGACGAAATACTTGTATAAATAAATATATTCATTATTTATACTTTTGGTAATTATATGTATCAAAGTGATAGAGAAAACTAATGTTTCATGAAAACAATTCTTCTTATGTGCTAAAGTGGAAGAAGATGATGATTATGATAATGAGACTTTTTGACACTGCTAACTGGAAATCATATCATATCAATGAAATTCATTGAAATATCCTGTATTATTTATATTCATTATAAGTATAATAGATTTCAAGTTACCTTGTACATCATTGATTATTGTTGATAGATAACAGATTAAAAATGTTGTGGAGTGACATGATCAAAATATTTTGATCATTCTTCAATGAGTTTTCATATTTATTTTATTTAGAAAATGATCATCAAGTCTATACATAAATATTATATACTGTGTTCTAGGATACATGGTCCATGTATATAACCTTACACATAATTCACTAGATAATAAGAAGGAATCCATGTGTATGGGATAACTATAACTATACAAAATGTACATATTCATTCTAAATACATGTGTACCTCATATTAAATTCTTAGCTTCCTTGTTTCTATACATTCATACTAAAAGTATATAATTGGAAACTATGGAGGTTAGATAAAAATAGAGATTAATTCACTAAAAAACTATGGAGGTTAAAGTGGATAGTATTTTAAACTATATTAAAAGGAACCAACATTGATTTACCAATCTCTATCCGTGTTGGACATATCTCATTGTCATCATATCTTCAAGATCAAATTACACATCCAAAAAAATATTTTTTGACCTATTTTAAAAAATTCATATTGTCATGCATAATATAATTTAGTAGGTGATGAAACATATTATTAATGTGTCCCAGGATAAACCAACACCACAATATTATCCTTTATTATCTCCCACTATGTGAAAGGGTTGTATATGATTTTTCAATAGAGGTAATCATGATGAGGTCTCTATTATCCCTCAATCTAGAGTCTTTTCTAAATTGTATATTGTGAACTGTAATAAATTATATTATCTACACATAACATCTAATTTATTGTAAAGTAAAATTTGAATATCTAACCACATATAACACATTAATTAACCTACATGTGGTTGCTTCAAATAATCCTTGATGAAAGCCTTCCGAAGCTCGAATGCCCAAAAGGTATCACCATCATCAGTAGCAATCAAATCAATATAATCAATAAATATGAGAATATCTATGGAAAATTTGTTTCCTAGATAGTAATTATTTTCTAAGAATATATAATAATGATCAATTGGTAAATCATAGTGATGAAATAGAATAGTCTAAAAATGGAGGAGGAAATGGGGTTTTTATATAGTTTTCAAGGATACATAGTTGGAGTTACCGAAGTTGAATGCATTTTTATACATTTTTCTATATTTTATTAGAAATTCAAGAATAAATTATTTATATAATTAGATAAAATTAATTTTTATATACCTTGTACACTTGAACAACTAATCACAACATAATAACAATATTCCACAATCTCACTATAAATACAACAATTCCAACAACAATGAATCAATAAAATTTAATATTAAACCATCACATAAAATATGTAATTGAATTGGATATAATATGAAATGAATCTATGTATCATAAATATATAATAAAAAATATAATCAATTGGTATTTTTAAAATTTAAACAATGAAGTTGAGGTTTGATCATTTTTGACTTAATGGTCTCATTGTAATCCACCATAGATCAATATTTTAGGATGGATCAACTATCCTACTAAATTTTATTCAATTTAATCCATTAGAAAGTCCCAAAGGAGATATATTCATCGATATAAAATAATTATATGTTTTGAATTTAATTTTATTATATATTATAGGGAGTTTTAAATCATTTTTAGATGGTAATAATGCATTCATAACGGACACATGTTTTCTTATTACATAATTAATAGTCGACTAAATCATATTCCCCAAACAATAATTATGAGTTTTTTATTAGTCCTCACTAATAATAAAAAATTCATCATGTGAGATTATTCGTTGGATATATCCCTAGATATATTTACCTAGTTTGTGAATCTAATTTCACCTTGTTCAGACCTAGACATGAAATCCTTGTGGAATATTATGTCTAAGAGTTCCATAACTATGTCCATTCATTATGTATTGACTGAAATTTTTTAAATACCATGAAAATACTGCAATCATTAATCCTTAATATCTATACATCTCTATAATTGTTAACAATAACATTGGATATTAATGTTTTTATATCTGAATTGGAAAATTTATTATGGTTCAATATGGACCTATTTTTCTCTCATTTTTTGATTGAAAATTAATATTATAATTAATCCTAATAGATGAATCTATTAAAGTAATCATTTTTCTCATACAAGAAAAAAATGCGTTGTTTTTTGGTGTCATAACAGACCAAAATTCTTAAGGAAGGTGGTCAATGAGGCATTAAACATTATTCTATATCTTTACATTGGTCGAAATTATGGGTGGTAAGGCTCATATAAACATTCTTGGTGGAAGTATTACCTACCTGGGGAATTTATTATAAAGTTATTACGTATATATGAATCCTTCCAAAATCAGAGGGATGTAAAGGTCACCATATTTCATGTGATAAATAAAAACCAAGTTAAAATTATGACCTTTTTTATGTATTAGTGGCTATATATCTTTATATTATCTATTATTTGTGCAATGTTATAAAGATTAGAAGCTAGGTTATCAGAAATTTGTCACCAACCAATGAGTAGATAGGTGTTTGGGAGTTATTATTGGACTATTGTAATGGGATTCTTATGTATCCCCATGAATTGAATTAAATCCATTTTCCTTTAGTTCCACTTAATTGGAATTTCATACATTTTAATGTCTTGTAACATGGGGAAATGTGCATATTTTAAGGTTATAAAACCATTACCAAGTAATCTTTTATTTTATTTTATTATATACATGATATTTTATCTGAATATTAATTTCATAATTAATAGAAATTAATCCATTATTTTCAAGTTTATATAACATGGACTACTTGGTGAATGATTTCAAGAAATGTTTGTTGTGGGACCTACCTATGAGCCACACCTTCGAGATCAACCTATATTCTAGTAATTAATTATGAGAGGGAAATGTTTCATGGAGAATATGTCCTGGGGTGTTTTTATATCACATTGATATTTGGACAAGTGAGGATATTTTTCATAGTAAATAATGTCTTGGGATTTTATGGTTTCCTAAGGAATATGGGCTAGTTACGATATATTTCATAGGTAATAAAAAAGTGTGGATATGGATTTAGATAAAATGTAATCAATTAAAAGAGGTATCCCATATATCTAATTTAATAATAATAAAATGATTTATAGTTCATGATTCATAGTTTAAAGTGATGTGAAAAGACTATTCTAGGTAGCTTAACATCATACGGTAATATTGTTTTCATAGTAAAAGGGTAAATAAAAAATGATTTATTGGGGCTCCCTATTTTTTTCAGAAAAATAAAATATCCTAATATGGGGGTGAATAAGTGTATATAAATATTTTTTAAATATCCCCTTTACAATCATATTTCTCTATCACTATTAGGAACACTCCTCTCCATCATAATATATATAATGAAATAATGTGTTAAAAGAGATACAGAACCCAATTTTACTTTGTTTATTTAAACTGGGCTAATACATAGAGTATGAAATAGAAATGTTATTTGTTTCTGAAATAGATTTGTCACTTGATGTTGGTAATAATTTAGAGAATCCACATTGAACCTATAGGTTTTCAGTAAACCAAAAAAATGAGGAATCGCTAAACTAAATAATTTTAATAGATCACTTCCCTCAGGAGGATCGCTTCCATGATCTTCAAGACAAATGAGTGAGTTTACACCAAAGTTGTGTATTGGTTTTATTCCATGTCCATCCACTGATGAAGATCAAGAACACATATTAGTAATACATCATATATATACATTATACTTATTCATGATTTATACAATTTATCTTCTCTATTAAATTAACTAATCTATGTTTTTATCCCTTATTTGTATTAATGATCCATCTTCTCTACTTATAATAGATAATTATATCACTCATAACTATATTGAATAAATATTTTCTCCACTTATATATATTATTATTCCTTCTACAGTATGTTTATAATCTTTATCCAAATATTATATTTAATTATAAGTCAACATCCAATCAAAAATCCTTTGAAATCCCCCAAGAATGATGGAATAATAAAATCTATAGGTATACTATGTTGAAACCTCCACACTGTATAAATCACCATCATGGCGAGATGTTTGGTAAAAAACATGATCCAAAAAAATATAATTCATATTGTATATTTAATTTTTCTATAGACCATGAAGTGTAATTACTAATCCATTGTTATCCTCAATCAAGTAACTTTATGAACTTTTATTTCCTAACCCATAACCCATATGGAGAAACTATTGAAATATACCCATGTATAGAATTTAATGGTTCTTATTCACTATAATGTGATAGAATAAACTTCAAAAACATAAAAACATATATATTAGACATACTGGATGAGGAACTATCAAAATGGAAAGATATAAAGATGGATTGTTCCACTGAAATCCAGTCAAGAACCTTTTATGTGGGGCAATATACTATATTGAGAGATCAATAAAACAACTATAGGTATAAAACATTTTTCCTCCTTAAATAACATATTCCTCCCGATGAATACATCATATAAAAATATTTTCTTATATCTTATACATGTTATGGGATGACTAATTATTTCATGGTGGGACTCTAAATCTTCAACCACTAAAAAAGTAAAAAAATAATTACAATTTCCAATATATATTACAATCCTGCAAATAATTCATACAAACATAAATATTACTCTGACACTCGTAAGAATGATTATTTATGATTTATGATTAGTCCATGGAATTTTCACTTTTCAAGAGATACATGTTCATAGTGTGACCTAAGACTTTATTTGAAGAGTTCTATGTATAGATATAATTAGAATAGATATTTACAATAGTCTCTTAGATAATTTGTCACATTGTAATCCCCTTTTAATGTCACATCACATGAAAGTATTAGTAAAAAAATTAAAAAACTATATAAATGTATTTATTCAAACAATCTCCACTAGAATTTTTCTTCTATTGGGTTAAGATTGTTCATTTTTTAAATGACAAGTATAAAATACAATATCAAGTAATGATGCTTTTTTGGTATTGTATGATTTAAAGGATTTTCATATGAAATATTATAACAATATTTTTACCATCATCATTATTTTAAATTCATCATCCAGGAAGTGTTTGATATTGTCATCTTCCAATAATTTTATAATATCAATATTTTTAGAGCCTCCTTATAATATTATGAATGAAAAACAAAAGCCTCACGCTTTCCATGAGTAACCTGTAAACCCTAGAAGAAGGTTAACTCAACAATCATATATAACTCTCAATCACTCCTCATATTTTTTTGAATTCTAATTGAGTTATGAAATTATAGATCCTGAAAATATAATTTAATTTATATCTTTATGAAACAATGACCATTGATTGTTAATATTATTCTATATTTATATTTTTTATGAAATATACGACCCTAAAAATAAAGATTTCTTAGTTATTGATCAAGCATAGAGTAATATTCCATAGGTGATATATTCAACAAATCCAATTAATTTTACAAATTGAAAAGATTAACCTCATGTTCAACTATATAGAACACATCATGTTGATTGATGTACACATCATAATCAAGGACTCCATCAATGATTTCTAGTTCAATATCCATTTTCAATTCCATGAACTTTATTAGAACATACACTGATATGAATATCTTAATAGTCTCAAATAATTATAATGGATGAATTTTCGCCTAAAAATTAGTGCCTTTCATTTTTAAATATCCCTTTATGAAACACTATGTCTTGTTCCATGTCACCATACAACCATAATTGAGTGTATTCTTAAGAATTGTTTTTTCCAATTTCATTTTATGTTTTCTCTATGGAATGATTTCTTATTATTCATTCTTCTTGATCCGGTAAATCTATTCATTTATAGGTTTTAAAAAAATTTCAATTGTGGAATAAATTTAAAAAATCATAAGATCTAATTATGAAAAAAATAATTATTTTTTATATATTTACCTATTATTATGTTTTCATAGGAGATTCATGATCAATAATATTATTATAATCCATTTTTAGCCATATTCCATGATTTCATTACCGATTCTGATTTCTTTATCGATTCCTCATCGTCAGTGACCTCTACTAATTATTATACATCCTCATGCCTGCCCTTGGATTCCCAATTCGACATTAATATCTTCCAAGTGTTCCTAACTAATATATTGGAAACAATAATTCATAAATTGTGATTTATATTCTTTTTCATCAAATATTTTAACTTTACATTCTATTATTGTCCTATGAAATTTTTTATAGAAATTATATGATTTAAATTTAGAATAAAATACAGTGGAAATTCATTTATCCTCATGATCATATAACATTTAGGTCATCTCTTTTAATAGAGCTGATAATTTTCATTATAATGTTTAGGAAGAGATTTAATACTGACTTATTCCCATACATCATATAATATGATGATTTCTCTTCATTCAAAAATAGAAAATATTAGTTATATTTGTTGATTAATGTGAGGAATAGTTCCATAGACTATTTTATTGTAGATCATTCTCAATGAGAATTATCTATAATAATGTATTCATAATGTGATTTCTTTTTTCAATGATTCTATTATTAAATGAGTCCTTAACAACTCAACACAAAGTCTAATCCAAATATTCTCTATATATTCTTACAATTTATTTTTGTTGAACTCAATTTTTTTTCAATATATAATTATTATTTGTTCAACCAAATTATTATTATATCTACTATTCAATAATTTTAAATGAATTTGAGTACTTTTAAATTCCATAAGATAACCATAATCAATGGAATATGACTATAATGGTTAATAATAAGAGGATAATACCTCTTATAATCCATTAAATTGGGTGATTTTATTCAAAACACATCCTCATACACCAAATCAATAATTGTTTTTCAACTTATATCATTTACCTTGTAGGACTTCTGAAAAATCATCCATTTATTCAAATATCACACATGTGAGTTTGATCATGTGAATTATTAGATATTTCATGAGATCCTCCTTTAAAAAAAATTATTCTAAGGAAATTTAGATAATATTTCTAGTAATCTCTTTAAATTGATATTTTTATTTTCCATTTGAGTTAAAACACATTTCTTCTTCTAAATTGATGAGATAGATGTTTCTATTTGTTCAGTTTCCTCCAATCACAATTGAACTATTTCTTCATTTTGTGATGCAAGATTTTTTTTCCTGAAGTTAAATAAGTGGATTAAGTCACTAAATTGACTAACACTTACTAGATTATGAACACTCCATTCAACTATAAATACATCCATGTTTCTAATGTTTTTTTTCTTGCAATACAATATTCTATGAATCCCATGTTCTTAAACCATTCATAAATAAAAAAAGAGAACAACATTCCTTATGTTTTATGATTCTAGTGAAAATATCATGGTTTCTTATCCTTTGGTATGTAAAAATTCATTATAAAATATATATTCCAATATGATATATTTCATTAAAAAATACTTAGTATAGGCCGTTTAATCTCTTCAGTTCTTAAACCATGTTTATTGTATGAATTCATTTAGTGTTAGATTCAATCATTATTACTACTAATACATTAGATCGTCATAAATAGGTAGGTAAAACATTACTATGATATTTATGGAAACATTGAATTCCCTAATACCTTTAGGTCATGTAATCTCTTAAGCCTATGTACCATGTAATCTCTAAGCCTATGAACCATCTAAGGGTCCCTCCTCATCCCTTGGAAGGGAGGGTTTCAAATTAAAAAAAACAATTTAAGAAAACTATTTGAAGCATCCATGTTATAATATCTTCTTTTCTAGGTCTCTATAAGTTGACTCATATTGAATCTTAATAAGAAATGAAATTGTTTCCATATAAATCATAAAAAATAATTGAAAATAAAAAATTACCAAGACTATGAAATGATTTTCATAAAATCCCATTTCCAGAACTCCCTCATCTGATGAAGGTAACACACCACGATACCTGAATCATGATTCCCTGTACACTCGAGGATACCAACCTATAGTAGGGTTAATAGTTATAATTGGGAGAAAATACCCAATAGAAAATGAAGAAAAACATAGTAGAAAATTGAATGAAAAGAATATAAGTAACATGTTGGAGAAAAAGAGGATTGTTCCAAAAAAACACAATATAGTAAAATAGTGCAATATCAAACTGATTTTTATACTAAATTTCATACAAGAAAACAACAGGAATAAGAATAAAACAAACCCTCCCTAAAATTGGTCTCGATCTTGATGTGCAGTCCAATAAAAAAGTTCCATCACCTTATTGAAAAGTAATATATTAGGCATAGGTCCCATTGGACATGTAAAATCATGTATACATGATGTCTGCATGTGTACCAAATAGAGTCATTAATGGGGGTGAGTAAAATTTAGTTGGACAGTACCAACAGTGTCTCACAAAAATCTAACAAAATTAACATAGTATGAAAGAGTCTGTTATAAAAATTAATCACATAAAAAATAAAAGAATAAAATATATAACTAACCCACTAACCCTCTATATCTATGATTACAAGCAGTTTCTTCCATACTTTCTTCAACATAATGCCATATGACTCTATACACACCCACAAATGAGTGATGTACCTCTGTTTATAAGATCAATTTGTGATAGAGTGGTTAAAATACATGTCATTGGTGAATTAACTTATAACGTACCAACACATATTCAGTTAAAAAATGGATCTATCAATGATTCTTAATCAAGGGATAGGTACATATTCCATACACAATTGACCCATGGAATATTTTCAGGTCTTGGACAATAACAAATCCATAGTACCAAGTAAAAAATATATCACATTCATACCAATATAAAAAAATGTGATAAACGTATGAACTATTCCATTTATGTTGAATCATTAAAAATTCTAATTATCACGACAATTTCTGATCAATAAATCAAATATTTCATTAATTCAATTCCATTTATATGCAACAATCAAGTTTCAACCATTCTATTCCATTATCACTCCAATTATACAATATACCAATTCACGCATAAAAACAATTTTCAATTATAAATTACATACCACTATTAAATTATAAGATTTATAAAGACACTAGGTTCCCATATTTAGGTTCCAACCTTGTTTCAATGGTAGGAAAAATTCATGGTGGCACGATGTTTAGAATTTCATTTATCGATAGACCTGATAAGATCCAACAAAGGTATAAATAAGGGAATAAAATTAGTGTAATTAATTATTAAATAAAAATGTCTTATTCAAGGAGTTATTTCATTATCAGACATTTTTCACATACTAAAAATCATAAGAAGACCATAGGGAGATAATTTAGACCACCTATCTAAAAAGAAGAGATGGTTATTTTTATGATCAAGTATATAGATCAACTAAAAACACAAATAATTCAATGTAAAGTGATAGAATCATCCAATTATAGATTGAAAAGTAATAAGTAGTAAGGAATCAAGAGGAATTAAAAAATCATGGGAAAACATATTGCATTAAGATGTTTAGAATAAACAACAGATCAAAGAATAAGAAAATATAATTGGACAATTTGAGGAAAACCTATAGAACCCTTAAATATCACTAATCCAAAGTTAGGCTTGTATAGAGGTGATTATATAAGTTAAAAAAATAAGTTAGGTGTAATTATGGGGTTCTAACTAGATGAGTTAAAATTATACCCTATCAACTAGCTTATGAGATCACAAAAACTGGTTATCATAATCTTATAGTCCATCAAATCATCAAGAAATGGATCATAGAATAAAAATTTGGCATTATAGATGTCGAAAAATCCATAGATATATTTTTAAAATTATTAATACAAAGTTAGGGTAGAAAGGAGGGGATTAGAGATGATAAAATTGGATTGGAAGTGGAATTTTGGTGACTTCCTGAATTAAAAATTTTGAGGAACCCACAGGATAGTTGTTTTGATACCACAAACTCCTTGGTGGGTAAATAGATAGATGGTGATTTCTAGGGAATTACTATATAATAGAAGGGCTACCTCGCTTATCACAGACTAGATGGTTGCACTATAGCTGTCTCACTACTGCATGCCACTGCTTTCACACAGTTGTTAAGCTCTTAGAAGCCCCCATGAATATAAGAAATACCTACATAACAAAGAACGAGACACATTAATCAAAATTAAAATTTATAATAGAAAACTATAATATACGAGTACCTAGATTAATGATGCAGAAATAAAAACCTCCCCACCATTTGACAGATCATCCTCGAGTTGTGCTCCCATTCCACACTGCCACCCATCAGTGAAAAAAACTGGTTCAACACACCTTTATATCAGATTCTATCTAACATTTATCTTCCAAATCATTTACATACAACTAATAAATTCATACTAGTTGAATAATAATTCCTTATAGAATCTTCTCCCTTTTTTATGATCCGTATTAGTCACTCCTCAATACATGTATAAAAGATATGGTCAAAATACTCAATACTAATAAGATGAGAAATATTAGGGGGATATCTTTAAGGTTACAAAACATGAAAAAATCATTCATTACCATTTAGTGTTGTAGAATTTCAAATCAGTACTCTACTGGATCGATTCCCTCTAATATCTCAAAAACCCTAATAAACATGGGCAATGACTTCCCTTGATTATGTATGTGGAGTTTTTATATCCTCAAAGACACCTATAAAGATACATGGTGACCAATCTATAAAACAAAATATCACCTTTTTGTTAAAGTTATATTTATTCATGTTTCTCACATATTCTAATAGCTTCTAAATTAACTGAACCAGATCATATGTCTCCTGCATGAGACTAGGCCCTACAAATGCTGATTCTCTCACCTATGACAAGTAAAGAGGTGAATGAAATTTTTATCATCTTAAAGACTTTAAGTTATCCATTCAGATTGGAACATGTATTATATTATTATATATTTAACCCATGAGATCTATATGTTTCTCATAATAACAATGGAAATTGGGAACACATTCTTACAACATGTATTATAAATTTGATTCATCCATTTATATTAACCATCAATCTAAGGATGGTATTCTATGATCAACAAAAAAACTTGTGTACCCAATGGCTTCTAAAGACACAACTATTATCATGATGTAAAATGTGGATCTCTTTTTGATATGATACTCTAAGAATAGTATAAAACAAAATTATCACTTTCACATAGAGGTCACCCATTTCATCAACTGTGAATATAACTTTGATAGGAAAAATGTACTACCTTCTGTAACCGATGCATGATCACCCACACTATATCATTCTACTTTGCATATAGGGGAATATATTTCATAAAATCCTTGGTGATATCATCCATCACCCAGTCTATAATGGTAAAAGGATTTAATAACCCTACATGTCACTAATTCTCTACCGTTACATTCGGACATGTGTAGCACCATGCCATGAATACTTTTATTGCATTCTTCATCCCTAAATAAAAATATCACATATGGCGGTTAGAATATATATTATTCAAACAAAGATATACTAACCATTTTGAAAAGTGTAATTCCATCATCATCTATTGACATATGCTCATAGGAACCCAAATGAAACCATAGAATGAATAATTTCATCACCTAAAAAGTTTTTCCTGATGGGGGCTCCCCACCATATATTCCATTCATCATGGATAAACCCTTTAGATTACATAAATTATTTCTATTAATCTAGTTTAGAATTAATGGAATAATAGAGGTCAATGTTAGAGTTTCTATCCCATGTGAATCTCTAATATCCATATGGGTATAAAAAAAGCATCAAAATATAACAAAAATTAAATGAATACAACAAAACCTGATTCTAGGTCCTCAAACACAAGTTGAAGTCAACAACATTTTCATTAACAGAATATATTCCAAATCAATTTCTAAATCCAATAATTACTTAACCCATCTCCTCTACCGATTTTTCATATCCCATTGTGAAAATATGTACTTTAGGATATTGTGATATATGTACATCACTAAACCTCACCTAAAAAATAATGCATCCAATATATCATGGTGTGTACCGCCACAACAAACTGTAGGTTGGGGTACAAAAATTCTACCCATGTATCCTCTACTGCTGATATCCATATAAGAAACAACATTATTTAATAATTTTATAACATATCCAATATCGAATAATGATGTTTCATGATACACTTTATACTCCTTACCCAAATCAAGAAAGGATAGAATCAATGCTAAGGTAGGAATTTTCTGAAATTAATTTAAATACTCACCATAAGAATATTACCAAACAATATTAAACCCTTTCATTGCCATAAATGACATTGGAACTACCACTTGGTGGAATTCATAGTTATATCACTAATATTATCCTTCCAAACAATGAATTCTATTAATCTCGATGATGTTCTTGGGTCACTCCCTAGATAGAAAACAAGGTACATTGTTTAGGTCCACTTTTACTCTAACATTTTAGATAACATGGCCCAATATGTGTAGTTAGTTAATGAAAAAATAAAATTTCAGATGATTGGTGTACGGTTGATTTTCTCTCATCATACACATGATTATGTAAAGATGTTGGGAATGATAATATATAAATAGTGAGTACACTATGATTTCATCAATGGGGAAAACTAGAAAATGATCTTTTATAGATGGAAGGGAAGGTCCATCAAGGCCATGAATACTACCAGTGTGTTCATCAGAGGAAATGGAATTATAATGGACTCATACAATCCATAATTTCAACCAAAATAATTCTAGAGTATATCAGATGGTCTCTCCCACAACTAATTGTAACGTAACTTCAAGTGAATCTTGGATAATATTCATCATCCTCTCAGATGATAAAATTGATCTTTGATGCAATGAAGGGGATATTGTTTTTTAAATATCATCAAATTCATCCTCTAGTAATCTAAACATAAATTTATAGATAATTATACATTATCATTAAATAACACATGAGAAAACCATTATTTAGTTCTTGGGCATATGAATCGCTTGACTATCAAATCCTACAACTAAAATTTCAACTCTTGATGCTACACTGGTGGAATCCTATATGGTGGGATTGATATATTTTTGGGTCCTAGAAAAAAAAATAATGAACAAGATCTCCCACTGATTTTGTAACAAAATGAACTCTCCAATAAATATATCCTGAATTTGGTCTACAATTGGAGGTAATATATTATGCAAAGAGTCATGATTATTTATAAAAAACTTTTTCTACTTGCATCAGGATCCATTCCAATTTTCGCTAAATTATTCCTATATAACCAACACCAAGATAGTCATATATTCGATATTTTGGATATATGAAGGTCTATTTACATTAATAATGAACATTGTGATCCTGGTGTAAAAACAAGATAATCTATAGATAGAATAAAATTGAATCCACCCATTTCCAACTCAAATATACCTTAGAGAATCTTATTTTTTATCTTTCAAGAGAGCACTCCTTTCATAGTTGGATACCCTCTGATCATACCCAAATAGTATGTCGATGGTCATATCCCCATCCAAATAATCTATATCCCAAAAAATTTATTTCAACAATTGAGTAGATATTAAGGTTTTCAATGAATCTATGTCATACAAAATAGAATTAATGGTACGTTTCACAAAAATCATACATCAGATAGTGGAATGAAATAAATGAAGAGTGGTAGGGGAAGAAATTAAAGAATGAAACTTACTCACCCCTTTACCCTAGGCTCTATCGTGAATCCTATGTGATTACCCCTCATAATTATACATCTGATCCTATTTTAGGGTACCCCACCCCAACCTATCCCATAAATGTAGTGAAACTCCTTATACCTATCCACTGAGGGGTAGCTGAGTTCCCCTAGACTTTGGTGTCTTCCAAGATACTCCACCATGACTATGTTTCTAAATTATAGTGTATAATTTATAATATAACCCCATATTACTCTAATATCAACATTCCATATAAGTAAACGTTATGACCATTGATTTTGGATAACATCTAATCATTGATAGAAATACACCTGACTACGGTCTTAAGTCAATGGTGAACTTCCCTATATTCTCTACCGTTCACTAACATGTTGAAAATTATCATAGCGTTGATACCAATTTATTGAAGAGGAAACCCATAATTGTTATATAAGAACTATATTCCTATCACATGGGGCCTCCTCCAGGTTCCCTTCAGTGATGATAGTATGATTAACCACATTAACGATTTTTTTCAAACATAATTCAATCACCCGCTACTGGATTTCTTACTAATGAAAATCTTATAAGTTATTTTCAATGACAATAAAATATTCTACCAACGAAAGGGAAAAATTATATGTATGTAAGGTGTCTAGTATATATTAGTACAAACATGATCTAATGTGAAATGAATAATAACTCCCATAATATTTCATCCTTAAGTGTCTCTGTGTAGTAGGGAGTGAGGAACTTCACCTCGATGTCCTTTTAGGTCATCTCCTCATCTTGTCCAATGTACACATTGAAATCCTCCTGTTATTGGGTAGTCATCATAGAATATTGGCCATAAGCTTCACCATCCTATCTATGGGTGTATCCATGTGACCAATGTTTACTTGGATATACTCAATATAGATCTCACATTTCTGATATCCTCCCTCCCAAGTGAATATGGGTGGGTCCTTCAACGAAAATTTTCTCATCAGATCCAATAAAAAAGGGATTGTTCAATTATTATCTTACTCCATTTATTTCATGAACCACATGAAATTACCAAATAGTAGATCATCGAATGGGTTCCTCTGGGATGCATGTGGCTCTAACTCCACTACATGATGTTTTTTTCTCACTACTACTCACTAGATGATCAGATTAATGATTCCATGGATGAATTTCTATACAAGGATAAACACACCCATAAGATCCCAGAACACATAACATAATCAAATAATAGAGAATAGTGACAAATAAATAATATAGGTATAAGGACACTTCAAATATTTTCTTAACAATTGTATTATCATGACATATAAGATCACAATTGTTTCCTTTTTATCACAAACATTAATGTTTTTAATCCTGAATTTATATAGTTAGATATATCATATACAATAAATATGTCCCTATTATGAGTGTTTCATGTAAAATATTTTCCAAAATGACTTCCTTGATGCAAACATACACACATTGTTTAATACCAAACCATTAGTAAAATATAATAAATCAATAAAATTAGTAGACAGTAACCTCTATAAAGGGGAAATAAAGGCATTGATGTGACAAGAAAACCTCAAGAACAAGAATATTTCCCTTGGAAACATGGGTATTCCCCTACATATGGGTTAGTTACTCCAATGAATGAGCTCATTACCAAAACCAAAAACATAACATTCTCTTATCTACCCCACTTAAATATTAAATAAATTTGAATACTGTATGTATCGAGTGTGAAACATAATTCCTAAAAAATGGAATTTTAAAAATTATATATTGATGATCAATATGATAACGTCCTCATCTGGGAATCAATTTCATATTACCTTTTGAAGATACCATGTAAATAAGATTACACACAAAATAATAAACCATAAATATCTAGTTAAATCTGAAGACACACTAGATGTCTGCTCTTCAACTGTGATTTCTGGTTGAGGAATCTAAAATCAAATTCCTCTAGATCATCCACATTCACTTAAAACTCTATAAGACATCAATCATCATAATATATATGTTAGCATGGAATTCATATGACACCTTCGATGTCCCGAAAATCACCATTGCTTAGTTTTGTCGATCCATGAAGTAATTTTTCCATCGATCACATGGAACTAGAGAATGTATCTTTAAGAAGTGGGAGAGAGAGAAGAGACAGGTGATCTCACCATTCAATAATGAATAGTTTCCATCATTTGATCTCTCTCCTCCATTTATAGTGTAAAAAAAAATACCAAGAGTAAATTAATGATACCCAAAAATATATTTATAACTACATAAATGAGATATTATTACTACTATACTGATTCATAAATATCTTTTTTATATTTTTATCACTTACTTGAAATATAATAAATATATTATGTGCTAAAACCGGAGACATTAAATTGACTTGTCATTCCTAAAAATTTTAAATGGGTATTGAATATTTTGAACAAATGTTTTTTTTTGTATAATATTTTCCATGTATTTAATTTTAAACATATAAACGCATATAATAAATAAATTAAATGATAATTATTATAATCTTAAACAAATAGAAATCTATTTATTCAGTCGTATATCATACATCCTTAGACAAATCTCATATCCTATTGGGGGGACACCATGTCTTATATACCTATTCACCATAATAGGGAGGATTCATGAATACACTGTTGTGTGACCCTCTATGACCTTATCTTGATACTATTAAATAGTATACAAAAACCATGAGAAGATTTTGGAAACCCATTAAGGCCCCTAAAGATAGGAGTACTCGTTATAAAAACAAAAAACAATATACTAACATAAACTGTGTAATATAATCTCTTTGTCTTTGAATATATCTTAAATAATGATTTACATTCATTTCATTATCCTTTAGTTTCTTTATTATTTGTCGACCTAACTATATGGATTTAACCTCAACTTCCACGACCATGGACATATGATGGTACTACCATCCTCATTAACTAGGCCCAATATATAGCTTCCTCGACACGGAAGTGAAATTTTTTTGTTAACAATTTTAACAAATTCTATACCACCAATAATGCACCCAACATAAGCTACATCACCATGATTTAAATATCATGGTTTTTTACTTGCATAAATGTACATGTTTAAATGGTAAATATTGATAATGAACTCAAGTGAAGAGAAAAATACTCTTCTCTATTGATTGAAAAAAAACAATGAAACCTGAATCATGTGGTGTTCCTATTGGTGGGTATGTCCTCACAATCTCACTAGTAGAGAGAACCAAGTAAAAAGCTCATGTGAAGAAGTCTAAATTCTTATAAACCCCATCACCTGATAGTCAAAAATCAATTGTGTCTTGTCATTATGATGTATATAGACTATATGAACATTTTTTATGATTAAATTCATAGTATCTCAAGCATACCATTTTTCTTAGGGATCGGGTAAAAACTTTTTCTATGATAATTAATCTATATACATTACCATTTCAATAGTAGATGCGTAAAATCCTTCACTATAGTGGTAAAGATACATTATATATATCTAAATCTATAAAAGACATGGTAATCAAAAGTGCCCTAAAGTTGGGTCTGGGGAACCCACTATTAAGACACCACTAATTTCACCAGATCCAAAGTTCTAATAATGACTGTGATCTCTCAAACGATTTAGATCATGTTTCTATTGAGTCATGACATTAGATGTCGGGTCGTCCAAATTTCTATCGCATAAAAATTATGCTATATGTGACCTCATATCCTTGATTATATCATCTCAAGAAATTTTATATCTAAGTATATCCCTTTTGTATACTTTGATAACATGAAATATTAGACAGTTAGTGTATCATAATTTTAAAGATGATAATTCTTTACTTACTATGAGTGATTCCAAGAACGAGAACAAATAATTGTGTATAGTAACTACTTCTTAACAAAATCAAAACCTAAAACATACTTTTTATTTGTAGGAATGGTTTCTAGTGTCTTGAATGACCTTTTATTTTCCATTTCCTTATCCTAACTGTGATATTATATCACATGGATCTTAGGAAGACTAGTTAGTATCCTCTAAAAAAGGTATCTCTTCTTCTTCACTTCCCATATACAATTCCATTAGACATTATCATGTACAGATAGATAGTTCTGACTACTTCACTAGCAGTGTTCCAGGATATAATTGATATTTTACAACTATAATTTATATCATGGAAATGTAAATTATTTTACCTATCATGGAATATGTTATTGAACTATCCCAAAAGTGTATGTAATTTAACTCACCATGTTAGTCTCCTCTCAGGTCCTGGACATGTTTACCAAGAGAGATATATGCATATGACACTGATAAACTTTTTATCTCAAATTATTTCATAATGTATTTTTCAATACCATGTTAGTATATGCATGATTGACTAGTTCTAATAAACCATTTTGTTGGCCTTAATAGATCATGTTCCCTAGTATTTAGGTTTCTACACTAGGTAAATATTTGCAGATATTTATTATGATCTAACCTAATTATTAGACTAATCAATGTTTTCTACATATTACCATGCATATTATACATTGCAAGCAATGGCACTCTCAACAGCCTCTAGTAGACACATGAATGTTATTCATTCCAAATGAATGATCTAATATCTTATTTCTTACATTATCTAAAATGGACTTTAGTAACTTTTAACACATATTCCAGTTTTATGATGTCCCAATACCTTTCTTGTTGTGTCATATAGACACCTTCCCTGAAAGGTTGTCTTGACATCTAATTCTCATTAAATTGATCTTAGAAATTATCCATGAAAAGTAAAATTCTATGGAATTTTTGAATACCAACATAATATTACCAATCAATATTTATTGGTACTATATTGTACCATCCATTTATAAAGTCATTTGAATACTCACCCCCCATATTCAAAAATAAAAAGATGCTTTTCAGTTTGATAAATATAATCCATTATTTAATTTTAATTGAACATGAAAATTTTAGTTTATTTCCATATACTCATCAATTGTGGGAAATATTATTCTCACTAAATAATGTATCATCACCCATGGTTAATACAAAAACACCACTATTTTTTTAAGCTTCCAATATAGTATGTGTATCTGTAACATTCCTCTCTAATGCATCATTGGAATTGGTTCCTATTCCAACTATTTATGCATATATATCATTTACTCAATCTAATTAGATCTTTCTCCTACTATCTTAAGTAGATATGTATACCATTATTTATAAATATAGATTATAATTTGAATAAAAATTTTCTGACTTAGGTATTCATGTAATAT
Source organism: Viscum album (assembly GCA_963277665.1). NCBI lineage: Eukaryota > Viridiplantae > Streptophyta > Magnoliopsida > Santalales > Viscaceae > Viscum > Viscum album. The sequence continues at coordinate 683,739,070 of OY728119.1, read as the reverse complement.
CCTAAGAAAACATTAGGATTATTATAATAGATGCACAATGTGTTTATAATTGATGTATTTTTTTTATATCACAAAAACGTTTTTGCATCTAAAAACATAGTTATTGGATAAAATTAATATTTTTGAAGAATGTCTTGAAATATAATGGATGTTTATTTGAGTTGCAACATGGATACTACTCAATCCTTGACTCTAATGTATAAAATGTGAATTTAGGAATCACTCCAACTTAAATTTTTTTGATCAATGTTAATATGTAATAATCATCATTTATCATCTTTATTAACATTAATGTTCTGAATTTGATATAATACTGTGGATGAATTGAGTGGGAGGTATATGCCCGACCGCTGCGGATCTCGTCCCTTGGCGATGACCTAGCGGTGATGGTCGTGGCTCCGACCCCCTCTTCCCTGGTGGGGAGAGGGGTGAATACCCTTCCTTATTCTTTGTACGCCAAGGCTTGGACCTTAATTCCTTTCATGAACCTAGATTTTCTTTCTCCATTCCCTCTGATTCCACTTTTCCCTAAGGATCCCGATCTTCATCTCTTCTCACATCATCTTGTGATTTCTTCAAAGGAGTTCAACTAGGCCTCGTCTCTTCTTTGACTAATACTCATAGCCTGTTTTAGGGGTCGTCATCCTTCTGTGGATGACTTCGACTGGTTCATCTTTGACTCATGTGATATGAATGAACACAAAGTGGTGGGGCTCTTTGATCAGCGTCAGATAATGATATGATTCTCCTTAGAGGATGTTTTGAACAATGCCTGGCCCCATGCCTCTTGTGCAATCAATAGATGCTGCTTCTTTTTACTGCATTGGACTTTAGATCTCAACCAAAATCGGGATACGCCCTTGGCTGTAGTTTGTGTAGGTTTTCTAGAAATACCTCTCCCTTTCTAGAACCCCTCAATTTTACGGATGATAGGAAATATGGTCAGTAGATATCTGTGTTCGGATAGCCAAACATCGGCAGTCTTTCATCTAGTCTCCCCTCGTGTTTGTGTCGAGGCTGATGTCTCTATTGATCCCATGGAGTGGCTGTGGCTTTTGGTTGGAGAGGAGTTCCACTGGAAACAAAGGATTGTATATGAATCGTGGCCTTCTTTCTACCAGGGGTTCTGCAGTTTCATTCATCTGCTCCATGTCTATCGTCATGGGTTCAAGGGTGGACAGACTATTCCCTACGGTGTTGAGGGGAATGAGGTTCAACCTGCCCCTATTTTGTGTCAGAAGGGGAGTGGGTGTGATGTTTTGGGTGTGCAAGGGGAGACACAAGAGTAAACTCTAGGGTTGTTGGGTCTGGATAGCATATATACGGATTCTAGTGCTAATCAGCAGCAGTGACCCTCCATGGGACCTACAGTGGATGGGAAGGGGTTGAAGCCTCAGGTGACTGAATCGTGAGTTGTGGAGGTGTTTTCTTGTTTAAAGCATGGCTTGGGAATTCATGAGGTTGATAACAGGGGCCCCTTAGCTGTGAGTTAGGAAGTTAATGAGGAACAAAGGAATGTTGTATCTCATGGGTGGGGTTGGGAGGTTGCGAACATGCAACATCAGTTCATGGGAAGAGGATATGAACAACCCACAAGAATGGATTTGATGCAGGGTAAAACTTTCTAGCATGCAGCGATAGGTTCTCAATGTGCAGAGGAAAGGTTGAAGGATAGAGATGTTTTGGGGCCCCTATATCCCAACACCATTGGAACCCCTTGTAATGTATTGAGGAGGGTTAGGGATGGGGGAAAAGATCTTGTCTTGGAAAAAGAAATCAGGTAAGGATTTGAGTATGCAGTTGGCTCACACGGATGCAGTAGCAGTAGAGCTGGGGAACCGCTTTGATGGTCTGGAGGTCCACAACCCCCTATTTCTCATGAGCATAAGTCTTCCGATGATGATAGTTGTAGTCACCCCTAAATGGATAAAACATAATGAATTCAAGGGAAGGGACCCCAAATCCCTAGACGAAAGAAGATGAAAAAAGGCAGGCATGACTCAGGGAAACACATTGTGGTCCAGGAAAAAAATCGAAGGGAAGAAATGAGCACTCTTACTTGCCAATACCAATGGATACATGGTCAGCTAAGAAGGGTGGTAAAAAGGAAGGTAAAGATGCTTGGAAGAGGTAATGTGAATAATCGTGAAGGAATACAAGAGACAGGGTATAGGAAGTTGGGGAGTGCTTGAAACCTATTCTGCACTCCAATGAAGAAATGATAGAATCAAGCTTTCGGCCCAATGTCTTAGAAGAAGTGATCCAATGAATTTATGAATGTCGGTTCTAGGTTGATTCTACCAAGGAGAAAGAAGCGTGGTTAGAAAAACAAGATCGCATACTGACCCAAGGATTCAATCAGAGAAAAATCAATATAGAAGAGTTTATTCAGACAATGGAAAGGTTGATCACTCACCTTGAAGATCTTATCAGAGAGAATCTGAACACCCAGGTTAGCATGCTTCACTGGGAGCTTTATAGAATTACTGAATCAAGTAATCTTAGCCTGGTGTTTAATTAGTTTGTTAGCTCTTTCATTACGTAGTATTTTCTCTGTTGAAGAACAATGGTTTTACCATTTTCCCTTAAAATGGCTTTGTTGTTAATAAAAAATTAATTTGGATGGATGGATATCCTAATGTGAATTTAGGAATTAATCCACGCTATAATATATTGATCGATTAAATCTTGGTCAAGATATTATTTCACATGAGAACCTAAAGAATCTCATATCTTTTAACCATGAATATATCATACTTCAATTTTATATTATGTAGTCACTTAGAGGAATCTAATGAAGTATGCCTATACCACAAGCATACTCTTGGAATATTTCACACTCTCTTAATGAAATAATTCTAAAAGCATTGTGATCTACCATCATTTATATGGTTTCTTTTTCCAAAAGTAAATAAGTATATACATGAAAAATACGTAAGGTTTTTAGCTAAAAAGATTATTAATATTTTACTGTACATATCCTTGACATCCAAATTTAGTTTTACATGAAAATTAATTATCTATCCACAACTGGGTAAATAGGAATTACATTTTATATTCCTAATTATTTTCCTATTATTCATGTATTACTGAGAAAATTTAAGAATAAAATACCAAAAAAACATTCATTCCTAGACCATAATAATGTAACCTTGTGTCCATGGGACTCATGATATTAATTTTCTGGTTATAATTAATATATGTTCAACTAGAATCATTCCCATGGAAATATAGAATATGTGTACTTTTCACCACTGTCTTAGGAATCACCCTTTCTCACATGCTTGGATAATCCAACTTACTTCCTGAAATTTTTTTAAATTTACTTAGTTAATTTATTTCAACCCACATACATGATAAGAATATCATATGTAATAGCAAAGAAATAGAACTAAATACTACTTACTAAGATAAATGTTTACTAAATAAGAATTGAATATTGTATTATTCAACTTTGTTCATTGCATTTGCCTTATATAGAATTATTTCAAGATTAGCAATGAAAATAACCTAATATTAATTCCTCTTTTATTTTAAGGATTTTGTGATTGTTCCTTTGGTGTTTCTATTTCCATTTTTTTTATTTCCTTGCCTTCCAATTTGTTCACCATAAGAACTGAAGATTAATTTGTATTTAATATTGTTATTTACATGGTGATAATTCCATAAAAAGGCAATGAAGTGTCTACTCCATAATATTTAATTTTAACCTAAAACAAGAGTGGATGAAATTGTGGAAATGATATGAGAAATGGATATATTGAATGATCATGTTAAATATTTCAATTTACACATGTCCAGTGTAATCATCACCATATTCATATATTGCTTCACATTATCCTTACAAACTTCTCCAAGATAAAACTACATGCTATATCACCCTTTTTCAGATTTAGTGACCACAAATAACATCATATGTTGGTGATAACAAAATAAAATAACCAATATATATTTTTTACATGATTCTCCTATAAGAAATTTTACACCCCCACTTTGTAAGGTGGCTTAATAGGTGTAGGGACACCAACATCTTGAATCTCCTGTATCGTAGTATTGTGCCCAAGTGTCTGTAATGCACATTGACATTCATGCTATTTTGTAAATATATTTTTTCCATTAGATATAAAAGTATTTCTTATGGTATTACGTAACTTTTTCTAAAAAAATAATTTATAGAATATTATTGATTATATATGAATTACTGATGTAGACATTATTGATTAATCAATGAAATAATTTATTATATTCCACTATTTTATCTAATTATAGGAAACATTTGTAGAAGAATTGAAATAATTTGTTGCTTAAGTATTCTAGAGATATAGATCTAGGAAACTCCCCTCAAAGTCTAAAACTGTTGCTACACCGCTACTTAGAGAGTTCGTGATCGGTGTTTTACTGCCGAACTATAATAACTAGTGGTTCCTTGATCAGTTGAGTGAAGTCCTAGCTTCTCCGAATCATAACATTGATTTACTCAATTATTTTACTCTAAAGGGATAAAATGTTAGATATGGATAAAACATACTACCAAATTAAGTTAAGTCAACCAATCGTTCTCATAAGAACTCCATAGTTGTAAGAGGCCCCCTCAGCTATAGATGATTGATCACCTTGAACACATGGTTTGGATCAAATTATAATTATAGAAGAAGAATAAGAATTAATATTTCTTTGAGAGTTTTATATTTTGAAATGATGAAATGAAATCAATTTCAATTTCATAATCAGGAAATATGTGATCACACACAAAACTAATCACGCAACAATTAGAAAATATCCATCCCTTCACATGTTTATTGATTCTATGAATGTTTTTTTATTATTCTATGTGATCACACTTAAAATAAAAATACATAAAATAATAAAGAATGTAGAATTAATTGATAAAGTTATCATTAGATGATACTAACAGTTGATCCATTATGTGAGTAATTGAACAACCAACACCCTAGGGGTATATCCGTGAGTCTCGTAATTTGCAACTCGAGTTGCAGTGGTCACTCATCCAATGCGTCAAACTCATGTCGGGTGAATCGCCATAGTTCAGCCTGAAGTATTTCAATGCTCCTCTTTATCATCATATAACAATAGTCACACTCATGAGAGGGGGTCATGGGTGTAAAAATAGAATTGATAAAATGGAAACTAGGATCCATATACATATAATGACGCTTAGACGACACACATATTGTCATTTATAAAACTAAATACTAAAAACCATCACATGAAATTGATATATAAAAACACACCATACATAAATTGGTCGGTTGGTAGAGCATGATCTATCGATATGCAATAAAATCATATATTAAAATTAAATACTGAAATAAAATAATATTTGCAGTAATTTCTTTTTCTGAGGCAATTTTATTGAATTAAAAAATTACTATTATTATAATTCAACAATTAGGTCATTTGGTCTCATAAATATATTAAATCTTAATTATCAAAATTAAGTTAATTTATAAATTTAATTTAACACCAAAATTAAATTACTTTAACCTTGTAATTGAAAAATGATTTTTTAAACAAAAAATAATAATAATTTAATTTAATTGAAAAAATTATTAATTTTATTAATTAATTTTTTCCATTTAAAGTCACTCAGGCCCTGAAAACCCCAGACAAGGCCCACACGGTTTAGGCCGAACCCACACAGGTCCATTTAAGGCTATGTAGACCCCGTACAAAAGTATTCTGATCCAAGAAGGTCTGTATAGACCAATTCTAGGTTGGGTGTATCTACCTCAAACTATTTTCAGGGAAACATGTTGTTTTTTAGAGGGATACCTATAACTTCACCCACCAGTGAGGGAATATTGAGTTGGTATGTGTAGGAAGAGATGGGATGGGTACCACACAACCTCAGTGGGAGGGATATATCTTTGACTACTGGGTCGAGGGGAAGCTGGAGCACGACTGAGGAGTGGCCAACAGTGGCATCGGGATCTGAGCGGCTAGGGTGGGACTCAAAAATGGGTGGCGGACTGGAGGAGCAGGATGTGTTGTGGCTCCCGAATATGGTATGATCACTATGAAGAGATGTGGTGGGAGGTGCCTTTTCCTTGGTCAGGATAATGAAGGGTGAGTAAGGGACTCATCCTAGCGGTGGTGCGGTGCCTGACCAATGGATGCAATAGGTGACCATTGTGGGAGGTTGTCATTTGAATAGTAGGGGGAGGAATAGAGTAGGAGTCGGAAAATTTGGCCATAAGGGTTTTTTTTATTTTAATGGGTTTAGGGTGAAATTAATTAGGGTAATGGGTCAGTTGAGCGCCACTTCATATGACGCTCAACATTTCGGGTGGCTAGCGCCACTTCAAGTCGCGCTTTGCCACCACTTTTTTATTTTTTGCACCCTTCCCTTTTATTTATTTTTTGTTTTTCATCACTACCTCTTATTGATATTTTTTGTTTTTTTGTTTTTTTTTCACCCCATCCCTTTTTAAATAAATAATTACAAAATAAATAATTAAAATTTTAAATATATATTTATAAATATGTATTTAAAAATGTTAACTTATTTATAATTATATTTATAAATATAATAATAATTATATAATTATAAATTTATATTTATATAGTTTTAAACCTTATTTAATTATATAATAAAATAATAAAATAAACAATATGTATAATTATATATATAAATTTATAAATTTATATATAATTTTTTTTAAAAAATACATATTAAATTAAAAATATATGGTTTATTTATATTTATATTGTTATATTGTATAAAATATAACATGTTTTTTCCCGATTTGTGGGTTTTATTTATATATTTACATATAAGTATTATAAATATTATAATTATAAATAGTTATATATATGTGTTTGTGTGTAAATATAATTACGTGTATATATATAATTAAAAATAAATATTTATAAATATAAATTTATTTATATACATTTGTAAATTAAAAAATATATTTTTAATTATATAATTATAGACTAATCATTTTAAATAACTAATTATAATTATATAAATATGAATATATTTAAAAAAATATAATTATGAAAATATTATTACATATATATTTAAAATTTATTTATAAATATATTTAATATTCATATAAAAATATATATGTATAAATATATTTATAAATATATTTAGAATTATATTGTAATTATAGTTATACTTATATATTTATAATTATATATTTGTACATATATATATAATTTTAAATCTATAATTACTAATCAATGTTTATATAGTTATAAGTAATTATTTATAAATAAATTTGAAATATTGTTAAACTTATAATAAATTGATAATAACAAAAGTATTATTAATGAATATAAAATTTATACTATATGACCAATATAAATGAATCTTAAAACACAGATTAATCATATACTAAATAGATAGAATTAAAAAAAATTACGTAAAACATGTCGATAAAAAATACTTTATAGTCTTTAAAAACCACCTAATTGAAACATAAAAATGTTTCAAGTATGTGAATTTGTAAGCCTATAAAATTTCAACTATATGACCAATATAAATGAAACATAAAACATGGATTAATCATATATTAAATATATGAAATTAAAAAAATTATGTTAACAATGTCGATAAAAATTTTTATAGGCTTCCAAAACCACCTTGTTGAAACAAAAAAATGTTTCAAGTATGTGACATTGAAAGCCTATATAAAATAATCTATATGAACAATATGAATGAATCTTAATACATGGATTAAACATATACTAAATAGATGAAAATAAAAAAATACGTACAAAATTTCGATAAAAAATAATTTATAGACTTTCAAAACCACATAGTTGAAACTAAAAAATGTTTCAAGTATGTGACTTTGAAAGAATATAAAATATAAAAGATATGACCAATATAAATGAAACTTAAAACATGGATTAATCATATACTAAATAGATGAATATAAAAAAATATGTAAAAAATGTTGATATAAAATAATATATAGTCTTTTATATCCAACTACTTGAAAATTAAAAATGTTTCAAGTATGTGGCATTGAAATCTTATAAAATATAAACTATATGAACAATATAAATGAAACTTAAAACATAGATTAAAAATATACTAAATAGATTAAAATAAAAAAATTACATAGAAATGTCGATATAAAATAATATATAGTCTTTCAAAACCACCTAGTTGAAACATAAAAATGTTTCAAATATGTGACTTTGAAAGCCTATAAAATATAATATAAATTAACAATATGAATGAAATTTAAAAAATGTATTAAAAATATACTAAATAGATGAAAATAAAATAATTTCTTAAAAAAATTCGATAAAAAATAATTTATAGTCATTGAAAACCACCTACTTGAAACTTAAATATGTTTCAAGTTTGTGACTTTGAAAGCCTATAAAATATAAACTATATGAGAAATATTAATGAAACTTAAAACATGGATTAAACATATACAAAATAGATTAAAATAAAAAAATTACATAAAAATGTCGATATAATATAATTTATAGTCTATCAAAACCATCTACATGAATCTTAAAAATGTCTCAAGTATGTGACGTTGAAAGCCAATAAAATATAAGCTATATGACCAATATAAATGAAACATTGAACATGTATTAAACATATACTAAATTGATGAAAATAAAAAAAATTACGTAAAAAATGCCAATAAAAAATAATATATAGTCTTTCAAAACCACTTTCTTGAAACATAAAAATGTTTCAAGTATGAGACTTTGAAAGCCTATAAAATATAAACTATATAACCAATATGAATGATACTTAAAACATGGATTAAACACATACTAAATTGATGAATATAAAAAAATTATGTAAAAATTGTCTATAAAAAATAATTTATAGTCTTTCAAAACCACCTACTTGAAACATAAAAATGTTACAAGAATGTGACTTTCAAATCCTATAAAATATAAACTATATGAAAAATTTAAAGGAAACATAAAATAAACTATGTGCTCTACGAACATGAAGATTTATAACAGGTCGTCGTGCCAACACATCACGGGACACGTGCGTCTCCTGGCCAGATAAAAGTGGCTACTCCATCTGAATGTGATAACAGTAGAACATTAATTTCATGTAAGATATGAAATTTATCATGTAAGATATAAAACATATCATTTAATGAATGAATGATTCACGAACACATTGGTTCATTTGTTGTCTCTCATGTTGGGGTGTCGGGGTGAAGACGTTCAGAGTTTCCTCGTTATTTTTTTGTGGCCATTGTAAGTTCATCTTTCATTATAAAAGACTGATGACCTTTTCATTTAATAGTTCAAATGGTTTTTTAATGTGAACCATTAAATTGTTAGCACTGCATGAGTATCTATAAACAAACAACACCAACTAAAAAAATAGATTGTACCTGTATAAGAAAACATTTATGCGTCATGTGAAGGTGCATTTAAATTATTTATTATGGTTATTTCTGCTATTGTTTCTACTGAGGTTGTGTGTTGGAATAATACTGAAGTTTATTTGGATTCATTGATCAATGAATCAAAAATATGTATTAGTTGTGCGTCACTCAAAAATTTAATAAACAAACTACAAATTCTCTGTGCACTTCATTACTGGTGCTTAACTATTACTTAGCAATCTATGTTAGGTGATAGTTAACTGCCAGTAGTGAAATGCACAATGAATCTATATTTTCTTTTTTAAATTTGGGAGTGATGCACCACCGTTCCTTGTTTTTTGATTCATTGATCAATAAATCCAAATAAACATCTGTATTCTACCAACACACTACATCAGTAGAAACAACAACAGAAATAACCATAATACATCATTTCAATGAACCCACACACGACGTATAACTGTTTTCTAATACATGTACATTTTTTTTTGAGTTGGTGTTGTCTGTTTAAAGTTACTCATGCAATCTTGAAAGTTTGACACTGAATGTCATGTGAAATCATGGAACATTATCTAAAAGTTACCTCATATAAAATTAAGACAAACATGATTAAAAATGTTGATAAAATTATTACATGTACAAAGTTTTATAGAAACAGAGAGAGAACATGATTCATTTTAACCATTAGATGATTTCCCTACGTGTCTAGGGCAACGTGTCTTCGAATGACCTTCCGGGCAGCGTATGTTGCACTGCCATCTAGCTGGATTTTTATTAGGCCAATCCATCTCATTCCGAATACGAGTCGACTTTGGCCTCCCTTTAGGTCAATGTCTAATGTTGTTAAGTAGAAGTGTTGGTGTCCCATCAGGAAGCTGAAAATTTTGATATTTCTCGATTGGCATCCCTGGAGTATTGTAGTAGGAGTTTATGCTCCCGAGTCGATAATATGGATCAACGAACTGCTCCCAAGATACGTGTTTGTAAGCACATACTACAATCACATGGCTGCATGGATATCTCAGTGTCCGAAAGATGCCACATTCATAATAATGCTTCTCTAGTAAAAAAAATCGCACATGAACATTGCAACATTCCACAACATCATCGGGCTCAACGACATCAAATTATTGCTCTAGATGATTAAATGAAGCAACATGATAAGTTGTAGCCTCCTGAAGATCTATATCTAGCTAGCATTGGAAATGGTGTCCAGAGAGCATCCCTCTGTTCAATCCCTCATCAGCATGATTTCCTCGTTCTAGAATGTACTTTACACTACGATAGAGGGTCTCTTGTACCAACCCTGAAATTTAGATTTACGACATTATTAAAATATTATATTATAATAGTAGCTCTTCTGAGTAACATATATTCAAATATTTGTATTTACCTGTGATAGGTAGTTTTCGAACACCCTTGAAATCTCCATTTATACATTCTACAATGTTGGTCATCATTTGACCATATCTTCTCCCATCATCATATGCCAACGAATATTTCTTCTTTGGAATTTGTGTCATGTAATCATACACTTCGAGAATCACTCTGTGAATATCTTAAAGACGCTCCCCCATCCTTTGTTGTTGAGGATCATATGCTATCATATAAGCAGTCATATGAATATTTATAAAAATAACTATGACAAAAATATTTAAAACAAAAAATGATGTTCATACCTATTTTTAAGATTTCCTTCTTCATCGACTCAATATAAAACTTCATTCGCAAATTGCTGGCAATGTGTATAATACAGTATCAATGATGGGCATAGAATGGTCTCCACGAAAGACCCTCATACTATATCTCCTTCTTGATTTCATGGTGTTGATCAGAAATAAGGCAGATGCCTTCTACATTTGTAATAAACTCTCAGAGACATGCCCGAAACCAGCTCCATGATGAGAAGTTCTCTTTCTCCACCATTACGACTTCTATAGGTAGAGGGGATCGAATTCCATCTTGTGTGGTAGAAATCAATAAATTTACTGTATACTTTATATAAACAAATGTCCCATAAATCCGTATAAACTACTTGCAATGCATAAAAGCAACCAAACATGGTAAAAATTTCCAAAATAATCTATCAAACACAACCATTGAGCGGTCTTGTTGGTTCTGTTGGTTAAAATATTCAATAGTATGTAACCGACAGACTATTTGATTATTGTGGTGTAGAAGCTCTAATAGTTGTGGTAAAACTCGATAAGATTCATCCCAATCACAGTACACTTTCACAATAGACTTTTGTCGATCTTCCCATGCCTTCCAGTAAGAGATTTGATACCCAATAAGTTGCTTGATTAGCTCAATGACCAGAACCACAAGAACGTCTTGATATGCTCTAATAATTTCAACAATAATATTTGAAACAAACTCAACATCTAATTAAGAGTTTTCTTGTGACAGGCTTGGGTTCACACAGGTGGGTGGAGTAAATCTAGTGATGTGCCAGCTGTGAAAAGTGTTATCAATAATAGATCGCAGACACATTTGACAGTTTGATTCATATTTTCCACAACAGTTCAAATAGTAAGACCTCTTTGACTCTTCTACAATATATGAGTAATGTATTTCAATGTGATATTGTTTTATCACATTTTTCATTGCTTCTTTTCTCTCAAACGATCTGGCAATATACCAAACACCGTTATTTGACACTCGATTTGTGCCACCAATGATTCCTGGAAATTCTAAACTGGGAGTAATAACTAAATAATCGAATTCTATCAAGCGATTCATGGCTTCATTTGACCATGAAGACAATCGTGGAGGATGGTTCAATGGTCGGTTAAACCTCACATGAGTTGGAAAAGACTGATCTTCTGCATTCTCTTCTTCTTCATCAACTTCCTCTTCATCATTTTCTTCGAAATTGTCATCATCCTCAAATTCATCGGCCAATGCATCTAAAGTATGCGGAGGACTATCCATTGAAACTGTGGCTGATGGAAATGAATGAACAACTACCGATGCTGATGGAACTTCTTGATGTGAAGGATCATATGACATAGTCTCATGAATTTGAGATGTTTCAACTTCTAATGTCGATGGAACCTCCATTGTAGCTATAGTGATATAAAACTACATCATTTTATTCTCAGGTATATACTTAACCAATGAAAGTATATATTCCCAATCATCATCATCATTTACCAGATCGGGCACATGCCAAAACCTATCTATAAATTAGAGACGTCTGAATGTGATGGACTCTATCACTTGATTCCTTTCTAGTTTTAACTTTGGATGAATTTTTCTTTACACAGATTCGAAATTAGTACATCCTCTAAGAATAACAATAGCTTCTAGATGTATACTATAACAAAATCCTTGTTCTATCTCAATTATTTGACCACTGCAATAAATATAGGCAGCAACCATCTTTTTTTATTTAATTAAACCTTATTAATTTAATCTTTTTAAAGAATCAATTTATGTACGCATTCTCCTAGTAATTTAGGTTGGAATCCTAATCCCTCCACCAAATCAATATGTTTAAACCATATTGATGTGTTACTATTTAAATAACCCATAAGTTTGTGTTACTTACCCAAAAATAGAAGTCCAACATATTCATACATATCCACCTGAAATATATGCATGAGGTCCACAAACACATCATGTAAAAGCATAGTGTTATATGAAATTAAAAACCTCCACATGAGTAAGCCCAGAGCGACAGATATCCAAACCCATTCACTTTCCTAGGCAAGGCAAGCCTCCAGGAAAGTAGGTGGCCCAACCCAATGCCCCTCTACCCGGGGATACTTTACTCAAGAGAACAATCATTTAATGACAACTCTAACACATAATATGAAACAAATATATTCAACTACTAAATTCTAGTTCCTAACATTAATTACAAACTTGAGGTCAAGGTAGATTTCAAACTAAATTCTTTATCATACATAGAATGTAATGGAAATGTATATTACAGAAGCAATTTACAACTACTTCACTAATTAATATAAATACTTCGCTAATTAATATAACTACTTCGCTAACTAATATAAATACTTCACTGATTAATATAACTACATTGCTGATTAATATAACTATTTCGCTGATTTATATAACTACTTCGCTGATTAATATAAATACTTATAATTAACTAATAACCTAGTTATAATTAATTAATTACCTAATTATAATTAATTAATTATCTAATTTGATTAATCAATTACTTAATTAGAATTATCTAATTATAATTAATTAATTACTTAATTAAAATTATCTAATTACCTAATAAGAATTAATTAATTACATAATTAGAATTAATTAATTAGAATTAATTAATTACATAATTAGAATTAATTAATTACCTAATTAGAATTAATTAATTACCTAATTAGAATTAATTTTTAAAATAATTAAAAATATTTATTAACTAAATTATAATAAATTAATTACCTAATTATAATTAATTCATTACCAAATTAGAATTAATTAATTACCTATTTATAATTAATTAATTACCTAATTAGAATTAATTAATTACCTAATTAGAATTAATTAATTACCTAATAAGAATTAATTAATTACCTAAATAGAATTAATTAATAACCCAATTAAAAACAATTATTAACATAATTATAATTAATTAATTACCTAATTATAATTAATTAATTACCTAATTATAATTAATTAATTACCTAATTAGTACTAATTAATTACTTAATTAGAATTTATTAAATACCTAATTAAAATTAATTATTAACATAATTAGAATTAATTATTAACTTAATTATAATTAATTATTAACCTTATTATAATTAATTATTAACCTAATTATAATTAATTATTAACTTAATTATAATTAATTATTAAACTATATATAGTTAATTAATTACCTAATTAAAAGTAATTATTAACCTAATTAGAAGTAATTATTAACCTAATTTGAATTAATTATTAACCTTATTCGAATTAATTATTAACATAATTAGAATTATTTAATTAGCTAATTATAATTAATTAATAACCTAATTATAATTAATTTATAACTTAATTTATATTAATTAATTACCTTATTATAATTAATTAATAACCTAATTATAATTAATTAATTACATAATTAGAATTAATTAATTACCTAATTAGAATTAATTAATTACCTTATTAGAATTAATTAATTAATTAATTAGAATTAATTAATTACCTAATTATAGTTAATTAATAAGCTAATTATAATTAATTAATTACCTAATTAGAATTAATTATTAACCAAATTATAATTAATTATTAACCTAATTAGAAATAATTATTAACCTAATTAGAATTAATTAATTTCCTAATTAGAAGTAATTAGGTATCTCATTATAATTAATTAATTACCTAATTATAATTAATTAAATACCTACTTATAATTAATTAGTTTCCTAATTATAATTAATTAATTACCTATTTATAATTACATAATTAATTAACTAGCTATAATCATTTAATTTCCTAATTACATTTAAAAAACTATACTATTTCTTTAATACAAATATTATAAACTAATTCTATAAATTAAAAATCAAAATTATTAAATCAAAATATTTAAATAATTTTATGAAAAATTTACCTCAAATTTGTGGAGACGTAGCTACACAGGCAGAGAAACCGGAGAGGCAAAGTGCAGAGCTACTTCATATTTTTAGAGAGATAATAACTTTGAGAGAGGGGGGGGGGTAGTGAGGATGTGGGAAATGGGGAGGGCAAGCGTCCTTATATATAGGCAGGGGGAAGGTTTCGGCCCCACTTAAAGTGGCACCGAATGGAGAGGGAACAAAGGAGCAGCGCCACCTGAAGTGGCGCTGCTCATTGGTAGTATATTCCTTCAGCACCACTTCAAGTGGTGCTGAAGAGTTGGTTGGGAAAAATGGTCAAGCACCACTTGATGTGGCACTTGTGATCTTCATCCATTTAGTGCCACTTCACGTGGTGCTCAAATGCCCCATTTCGCTAATTTTTTTCACCCCAAACCCATTAAATTAAGAAAAACACCCCTCACGCCAAATTATCCTCAGGAGTCGGTAAATAATGGGGTTACCACTGTAGTCGGGATCTAGCTTGATGATGGTTAAATAAAAAAGTTGATGGGTGGTTCCAGGAGGAGGGGATAGACGAAATGGTGATTAGGGGCACTGTTGGTTCATGTCCATTGAGGGGTTGAAGAGGTGACCCATGGGATAGTGTCCATGGTGACTGAAGGAAGTAGGACGACTAGTGGAAGTTGGCCAAGGCAGATGGCACCGAACCAGGGAGGAGGCTAATTGGGAGAGAAATAGGGGTGGCCCAAGGGGATAAATCATACATGGGAATATTTCTTGTATTATTGTCTGATTTTTAACTCATACATAAGCCAATAAAACCATATTTTTCATATTTGTTTTTTTATTAATATTTTAAAAATTACAAATATATAGGCAATTAGAAATTATAATATTAATAAAAAACTCTCTAGTGGTAAATATCTGATCTCTGAAATTCAGTATCCTTTTGATCATAATATAATTGGTGATTAGGGTAAATGTTGAATATTCAGAAAACAATTTTTGGTTATAAAAGTAACATATAAATATATTAAAATATTTATGTTCTTCAATTTAAAATCCACAAAAAACAAATTTTCAATCCATATTAAAAACATCAGATTAACGCAACTTGACCATCCAATCACATATTGAACCTTTTCCAATGGTATTATGACTTGAATGATGCCATCTATTTTATTTAATGAAAAATTAATTTTTTTCCTTTTTTTAAAAATATTCACACTTCACTATGATAAAAATTTTAGGTACCAAGCATGCATCAGAAGCCCCCAAAATTGGGATTTTAAAAATTTCCACCAATGATTATCATAATAAAATCATTGTCGTCATAGCTCTACGCAAATACCTCCCAAGGCAATCATGTAAAGAAGATTAAGCATTAAATAAGAAACCATACATACATGATTTGATCAAAATCCGCACTCGATGTATACTCATTATTGGTTATCACTGCACGGAGAATCTGAAATCAAATTCCTCTTGATCATCCACACAATCTTCATAACCCTATGGGAATGTTGATCATCCGAATACAGGATCTAGAATAGAGTTGTGATGATTCCTTCAACATGCCAATGATCACTGTTGCTCGGTTTTGTTGATCCGTGAAGAAGTTATATGATCGAGTACCTATAACCAGAGAACCTCTCTTTAAGAAGTGGGAGAGAGAGAGAGAGAGTAAGAGGCTCTAACCCTTAAATAATGGACAATCTAAATCTTTAGATCACTCTCCCCTATTTTTAGTGTATCAATAAATACCTAGAGTCAATTACCGATACCGGAATATATATTTCTAACTACATAAATGTGAAATTATGAAAATTTTATTGAGTCATAGATATCATTTATATTTTCATCACATACTTATAATATAATAAATATATTATTTGATAAAACCCAAACCATTAACTTGAATATTAATTCCCAAAAATATTGAATGAAAATTGAATATTTTAATCTAATATTCATTCATAAAATACTTTGCAAGTATTTACATTAGAACATGTAAATACATATAATAAATAAACTCTAATCCAATTACTCTTAACATGAATAATATGACTTTATTTTTTCATTTGGTGATCATAAATCATTGGAGAAATCATAGAACCTATTGGTGGGGTCCACCATGTCCTATATACATATTCTTCATAATATGGAAGATTCTATAATACTCTATTTTGCATGGACCTCTAGGACCTTATATCAATAGAAATGAATAATATCTATATAACAAGAGTTGAGTCTAGAAACCCATGAAGAACCATAACGTGATTAGGATTAGTCATAGTAATGAAAAAAAAACTATGAACACACAATATATAATATAATATATTATCATTGAATATCTCAAAAATCATAAGGCACACATGTTTCATCATACTTTCTTGATTTATTATTTTTTGATTTAACTGGATTGATTTACCCTCTATTTTCATGACAATGGTCTTATCAAGGTACTACAATCATGATTAAGTTGGCCCGAGATATAACTTACTCAACTAGGAAGTGATAAATTCAATAATTACCATTAAACCAATGCCATACAACTAATGACACACCCAAAACATTCTATATAAAAACAATTTCAATATCATGGACCTTTTTAAAACAAAATACGTGATCAAATGTTATCCAATGATAGAAATCTAAACTTATAAGACCAATACACATGTCCGTAGATAGAGAAAACCAATGACACATGAAACATATGGTGTTCCTTTTGGTTGGCCTTTGTAACACCCTGAGATTTTATGAGATAGAGTATTTTTAATTTCCTTGATGTCTTGTGTTGTACTCTACACCACGATTATCTTGCGCATTACACAACACTGTATTATCTTGTAGTATACGCAACAATATTCTTGACTATTGTTACACATAATTTCATCTTCGTTTGATAGAAATTATTTTACGCAACACTGAGAATATATTTTTTACAATTTATAAATGAAATAAGTTTGTATTATATTATATGCAACACCAAAGTAAGCTTTCACTACATGCAACACTGTCGTGGCTTACGTTACACGCAAGAGCGACCTTCCTCGAAAGCCTATAGGTACGTAATACCATGTTTCACTAAACAAAGATATATTATTAAAATATTATATAAAATAGCTATTATGAATAGTATTGACCACGTTTTTGATTTTATATAACATTATCATTCATCTTAAAAATGATATAAGAACATAATCAATTGTTTGGACAAAGGAAGTATTTTCCAAAAAAATGCAGTTTTACCATCTTTTGAAGGCGCACCCATTTTAAATATATTTTTTTTTCACAGTTTTATAAGTTATATTTGAGAAGATAAAATTATTCTTTGGAAGCGGGACATAAAAATTTACTTTGGATATATTTTTGATATTCTTTTTGATAACTTTCATATTTTGATGAATAGTGATAATATGCTAAATTTTAGTTGAATTTTTTTTTCATCAAAATAATTTTATGGTTAAAATTTATTATTGAATGATTCTTATGTATAAATATAATATATAAATTCTTAAGAAATTTTAAGTCATTGTCATTAATTTTACATAGAATTCATATGTAGATGCATTTCAATCTTTCGTAATGTTTTAAACAAAAACCAGCTTTTTTGGACGATGGGATTAATTTTAAATTAATTATTACAAATTTTGGGTTTTGAATTTTAAAAAATAGATCACATATTAGAATCATTATTCCCAAATTATGTTTATAGAATAATTTTATTTTTGGACATTATGAATAGTAACTTCAGTAATTATTTTATTTACCATGCTTAAATTGTAAATTTGGTAAATAAGGGAAAATGAATAATATTATAATAATATTAAACTATCCTAACACGTGTTCTAATACTATTGGATGTGATATTTCCGACCATTGTAATCTTGCTTGGTCGATTTTGGGGACCCAATGGATTCACATGGTTTTGAAAATGACATCTTATAAGAATTAATTTAATGTAAAGGGTATTATAACTTAAATAGATTCTTTTACACATCATTTTTAAATGGGTTTATATAATAGATATCTATGTATATAAATAGAAATTGGAAGGATAAAAAATATTTCCTACATCAGAGTATTTTATTTATAATTTTTAGACATTATATAAATATATTTATTTATGACACCAATTATGATGCAGTTATTACCTCATTAATGAAATATTCAAATAAATGAAATTATAAATATTATAACATCTTTTATTTGGATATTTGGATCCCAACCACAAATTTTCAGGATGACACTGAAATATTAGGGATGATTTAATTCCATTTTTTCTATTTAATAAGGTTTTTATGATTTTTTTTAAAAAGTCAAGTATGAATAGTATCCAAAAATTTACATAATTCATAACATAAAACATAAAATAGTCGTATTAAATGATATTAAATTCCTAAAAATATAAGATTCATTCAAAGATAAACATAAGGTCCAAATATGTCATAAATAATTTTTTTGTATCATTTTACACGATATGGTAATTACATTAACCCACAATATGTAAATAACATGATATTACGACAAGATTAAAAGGCTAAAATAAGGGTAGAACTAAATGACAAGGATAAAAAATATTCTAAACATGAAAAAAAATTATTGGATCAGGGGGTATTCAATCCAAAATAATCTTATCTTATAATTAAATAAGTATTTACCCTTTTCAATTGAAATTGAGTTTACACTAAATTAATATTTTGGAACTTTCCTAAAGTGCCCTTCCTTTTATCTTATAAAAGGGAACATCCTCCGTCTCCTCTTCACTCAATTTTGATCCTTCAATAGCATATAAACATGTCGATTTCTCTTCTTAACTTACCTAGTTACATTCTAGAGGTGATGTTATTCTCAAAAGACCAACTCTAGTACCATAAGAGGAAAAATAAAGGTGGCACGTTGAGGAAGAGGTATTCTCTTCTACTGATTCATTAAAAAATATTCTTCTTCAACTTACACTTTTTTGTTGTTTCATTATAGAGTAATATAATTAGTATAACTAATATAGTGGTATGTTAGTATAAATATGAAACAACACTATTTCACCTTCTATCCAACCTATAAAAAAATGAAATCACCGCACGAGCATACGTACGAATTACCATCTCCACGTCGTGGTGTAATATGTTTTTCACCACCACCTTATATGAATGGGTATAATGGTGGAAATAATAACTATATAAGATTTTTATAATATCATACTAATTATTAGATATTATACACCATCCACTTCAATACTGTTCAACAACTATGAGAATGATATTGTCGCTTGTGCGTATGTACGTCTTATTGTCTCCACGACGTGATGAGATTCATTCTCCATGTTAACCGTTGAAGAATGATTGTAATGTATATATAATAAATAATCATAAAATATATCAAATAATAATTCTACTAGAATTATGTATATATATTTTTTATATAATTAATTCCAGTCAATTTAATAATGAATCAAAAACTGTGTTCATGCGTACATAGGACCTAACGTCTCTAAGAACAGTGTATTCCATTCCATTAATCAATCTATTATATATATTTATATACTGAATATATATGAAATATAAATAATTTTTCACATTCTAGATGTAAGTAAATTTTTGTTTATGTAATATTATCAAGAATAAAAAGTCTAAATATGTACTATAAATAAAACGATTATTACCCAAAATGTTGCATTAACATGAAATTGACAAATGAACGAGTAATATAAAGTTGTAAGTGAATCATATATGATATGGTAAATATTATTATAGTTCTGTTAAAAGTTAATAATATGTTTAAAACCACTATAATAGATTTTCGGACACATATAGAAGAAATTGAACCTACGGTAAGGGATAATTTTGCAATCTCATTTTTTATTCGATATTGTTTATATGTAAGTATTTTCTAGGGATATATTCATCATCCATGTCCATGTTTATAAAAATTCCTTCATAAAATGTTTATATTATTCTATGTTAATTTAATATCATTTTTACAGATTTTTGACCTTTACTGCAAGGTATTGAAGGAATCTTTCTTTTGTTTACCATATGATTTATTATTGATTTTTTTTATAAAATTATGGTGATAATATATTTTTTAACTTATACAACATGAAAATATTTTTAAATATTCTTAATAACTTATCTCCATGAAGTTTCCTCTATATTATTTAAATTTTACTTTAAAAAAATACCTTATGAACCTTTGATTTACAGGTGTTTTGGGAATATATGTATTGAGACATTTTGGGGAGGCATGCTATGTACCATTCGTAGAGTAAAGGGATCAAAATACATGTAGTTCGATGACATAGCTTAAGGTAGTGTGACATGACCAATCCTTGTAGTTTAATTTCTTTTTTTGAGGACACTAATGTATCCAAAGGATCATTGACGAGGGATGATTCAGGACTTATTTGGTAAGATACCTTGTATATGTGGATGACTCATGGTGGGAGTTAGTATTAAGATAATTAATTGTGCTACTATAGGGAATTGGAGGAGTCATTATCTCCCAGTGAAGGGATATGGTATTATTGGAGATGTCTCTTAGAGAACATTGGGGTGGATTTTGATATTGGATTTGGACCTTAATAATGTGTTTATGGATCCAATTTAGTTTGAAATAAAATCCCAGGTAGTTTGGAATGAGTTTGTGACTACACCTATAGAGAATTCCCAATGATTTGCAACATCATGGGTAATATATCCCTTTGAATTTTGAGGAATTTTTTAAAGGCCTATACCATATAGGAGGCCCATTATTGCCTGTGGTTGGGGATTACTCACAAGATAATCCACATTTGAGTATTGTTGGGGCTTACACTAAATAAGAGGCCCATGTTTCTAGAACCTTGAGGAATATCTTGACTCAAGGTGTTTTAGGATATTTATTTGGTCTTATGATTGGAAGTATACCCATTATCGGCTTTGGTATCTTACGGATCTCATAATAACCACTAACCTCTATGACCATGTGAGTTATTATCGATGTGAGAGATAAGAAGAAAAAATAGATCTGACGTTGGTTTGATGAAAGTAGAACACATGATGTATGGTGTGGGGAATACACATAGAAGCAACCAGGGAGAACCTCATTCAATGTTAAGTTATTTAGTGTGGGGATTATCCTATTCCATACAAATATAGAGCATCTTAATCTTACTACACAAGGTAAAGGCACATTTAAACATTATGTGTCATGGAAGTTGGGACTAGACAGTTTTACGTCATGTATCATAGATTTGGAGGAAAAAATCCTTGCCTCTTCGGATTATGTCACTACTACAAATGCATCTTTTATCAATGCTAAAAATGTCCTTTAACAGTTCTAGAAAATAGCTATAAATGTTGGTGAAGATAGGGGGTCCCCTTTATCAATGCTCCAAAAAGCGCTGATAGAGACACCTTTTATCTGCGCTAATAAAAGGGGTCTTTTATCACTGCTAAGACAATGCGCTAATAGAAGGGTTCTTTACCAGCGCTTTCTTTTTAGCTCTCATAAAAGACCCTTTTTATCATAGTTTTTTTTGAGTGATGATAAAAGTTAAAAAATTAAAAATTAAAAAATTAAAAAAATGAAAAAAAATCTTCCAACTGGGGGGGATTTTATAGAGCTTGAGCCCCCCTTTTACAGTGCTTTTATACCACCCTTTGGTGCCCGAACGCACCCCTCCACCCTTTATCAGCTCTATCCACAGATTCCCCTTTGTACGTGCGTCCCTACCTCCACCCGGATTTGATCTCGAGACCTCCCCCCTGCTCGCCTAAAGCATTTTCTACTCCCCTATATTTATTTATTCTCTTATTAGTGATATATCTATTTATTTATTTATATATATATATTTAGTTATATTTATTTGTATAGTAATATATATTTATATAGATATATAGTTACCTTAATATAATTATATAGTTATATTTATATAAATATATAGTTATATTTATATATATATATATAAGTATTTATAGTGATATTAATATATATATATATATATATATATATTTATATTTATATCAATATATATATGTAGTTATATTAATATATATATATATATATATTTAGATTAATATATAGGTATATATATTTAGATTAATATATAGGTATATATATTTAGATTAATATATAGGTATATAAATATTCATATATATGTATTTTTAAATAAAATGTATATTAGTTATTATTTATATTAACCTAATATATTATATATGTAAATATATTTTATTATATATATTTATAATTAAATTTTTTGGTGTGAATATATAAAAATTATGTACATATAGTTATATTTTTAATTACAAATAGAAGTTCATTATAAAAACCGATAAAATTTCAAATACATAATATCAATATGAATTTAATACCTTGGAATAAATTCAGTCCCCACCAAAAGAAGCAAATAATACCCCCTTAAACGAGGCTGAAAATCCACAAAATGTTAAAAAATCGGGGTACCCCGACTAAAGAATTAGTTTTGGAGGCCTTCTAAGACTTTTTGAGGATCGAAGAAACCTTGACCAGGGTGACCCTCAATCAAAGCGATGTAGAGCTCTTCACATGCATTGATTTGATCTGTGGTAGAGCACAAACAGACACCCGGATCAAAAGTTATGGCCCTCTGAAGTTTGAGTTGTGTTTTCAACATATTTTGGATCTTTTTTTATTTTTTTATTTTTTAGTCATCTAATTGTTATTAAATGACTATTACTCTAGAATAATTAGAAAAACATTAATTAAAAATATTTTTTTAATTTTTTTATAATCCATTTTTACTAAATATCTTATTTATTAAGTTTAACTGTATATTTATACTAATCTAAAATATATTTAAAATTATATTTAAAAAATATATATTATATTAATATGAATATAACTATATCAATATATCTATATATTAATGTATTTTTTAATTATTTTTATTTGAAGTAGACCCTTTATCAGCTCTTTTTTTAAAAGCGCTGATAAAGACCCCCCATTATTAGCGCTAACGAAAAATCGCTGATAAAGGGGGCAGGTACCTTAATCAGTGCTAAAAAAGTTCTAATAAACGTACCCCCTTTATCAACACTTTTTCGTTAGTGTTGATAAAAGTATGGCGCTGGCTTTTCTCAGGTTTGTGGTAGTGTGTGACCATCGATCAAGATTTTATGGGTAGAGAATGGATTTATAAATAACATGGTACAATAATGTGGATGAGTTTCCACTCATGAGGTCTACATTACAGTCCCTATTATGGGAAACAATAGGTGTTATGGTACCTATTTTTAGAAGAAAAAGTTAGTTTATTGGCCCAGTCTATGCTTATAGTATAGTGGGTACACATATGAAATCATGGAATATGTCACATGGAGACTTGATTTGAACTTGGAAAAACCCTAGATGATTGTGGGGGTAGTGGGAACTCAGACATTACACTGTACGATTTTTAGAAGAGAGAAACGATGGAAAATCCCATGAACGATGTCTTGGGGAGCCTTGGGCCTTGAGAAAAATTATTCATGAAGACCATGTTCCTTGAGAAGGTCATTTGATTCATGAGATATTAGGATTCCTGAAAAACGGTTTTTGATCCTCAACATGAAGTCCTAGATAATGAGAGGATTGTTTTGAAAAGGGTGAATGCTTTGTGAAGCCTCATGTTCCACATATGGATTTATTCCATTATGAAGTGAGTAGGACCTCAGGAAAGGATTACCCACCATAGGTGGGGGCTCCTAAGAATACAGGGAAAGTGGTTTCATGAAGCATGTATACCTTGGGTGATCAATTTCCATTTGGTTCATGATAATCACGTAGTTCACAAATTGAGTGAAATTCAGAATCTGAATGGTAGGTAAACAATACAAAATATATTATAATGAGGGGGTATTTATAGGAAATGGGTCTTGTGAATCTTGGAATTAGTTTGGGAATAAATTCTGGGATTACTAAATTTTTGTGACTATGTTTCACTCAAAATGACACCGCCAATGTTTTCATTGTTGAGAAGTGCTCTAAGACCCCAAAACATGTTGTATGGAGGTTCACCATCAAATC
This sequence comes from Viscum album, assembly GCA_963277665.1. NCBI lineage: Eukaryota > Viridiplantae > Streptophyta > Magnoliopsida > Santalales > Viscaceae > Viscum > Viscum album. The sequence continues at coordinate 683,714,154 of OY728119.1, read as the reverse complement.
TTCACATGTTTAGTGGTTGGAACACTCATATTGAGAGCTTCAAAATATCCTTCCATTAGTTAAATATTTGAGCTTCATGAAACATACTCCTTAGAGGAATTCTCATCCATTTTGAGCTCATATTCCCTCTAAACTATTCATACATTCATAAACTATTCCAAAGAAATACATATTTCAGAACCCCCTAGAAACGGAGCTGAAGGGGAAATGGAGGGTTCGATTTTGAGTGATAATCATATGAAATTAGAAATAAAGTCTCATTTTTGAAAATTACTCTTGATGCTCATTCTTGATAGATGATGGCATGAATGGAATAAACAAACTAGGTTGGTCTTATGCTTAAAAAATGTGGGGGGGGGGGGGTTGGGGGTAACACCAGTAGACATTTCATGAAGGAAATGATTTTTTTACCTTTTTTAAAATATAATGATTTTTGTGATCTACACTATGAGAAAGATTCCTAGTGAGACAAACTTATTATCCTTTTCTCCATGATCACTTCTCAGCAAATTGGACACCATGATCTACATCTTCATGAAGTGTCTCCCATATGCTAGATGGATGTAACTGAACTCCATGAACCACTTTTATGAAATATGTTCACAAACTAGACGTAAAAAAATAACTATGTATTGATTCAAATGGATTCTCAAGGATTTGTTGTTGTTGCTTCTCGAAGTGAATAATTGGCTCAGAACATCATGATATGGGAGAGTGTTTAGAGATCATTAGTCCAAAAATCATTATTCATACAATTGATAGAGGCATATAAGGAATAATTTTTTTAAAGAGGATCCCCCTTTATGAATTTAGTTTTAGAGATGATGTCATCATCCCAAAGGTGAGTAGGGGTGAAACATCCTACTTCTTCAGATGCATTCTGGAGAAGTACCAATGTCACAAGAATGTATTTGGACTAATATATAAAGATCATTCACCACATACATAAGACTATGACTATAAAAACATAAACAATTGATGGGGAGAACTCAGAAGATGAGGCATCCCCACCATAGTATCATATGATGTTCAAGGTGAGTATGGTGGATCCGCTCAAGGGATTGAATGAAAACTGGGATCTGTGCTAGTGAGGAAAATTCGAAAATTAGTGGGCTTGTGAATTCAAGGAATTTTAATCATGAAGTGAGTTTGATGTATATATGATTTGTGTAGAACATTATAAAGCAGCATGGGCTTCATAGTTTCATGTTTACTAGGCATAGGTGATCATGCCTGATTTGCTGAGTAGATGGTCACTAGAGACCAAAACATTTCGTCTACAACATGGGTAGGTTTTTGAAATCCTTTTTTATATTTAACAATATACCATGATCCGAATCATGGGGGAAATGTTTTATGAGTTCCTTCCCACTGATAATTTTTCAGATGATCAAGACCATCTTCCATCTTTGGAAAAGGCACAATTAGATCTGGTGCAGATAACCAGTGAATGGAAGTAATGGATGAGGGGAATTACATTTAAGTAGTTGTTCATGTACATTCATAATGAACCATTGGAAAGGCATGTTGATGTAGGTGAACCAGAAGAGAAACTTCCCATGAGGACATAGAAATTCCCCAATGGATATAAACATGGAAAGGAGGGATCTGACTCACAGATCATAGATGGAACATAGTGGATGCTGTGTTGATACATCATGAATATTAATGTTCAACCTATGGTTAGATAGTAGGGTTTTATCAAAACACTCGTCTTTGGATGGATTCTCCCAGTGAGGGATGCACACATAGTGGTACATCTGAGCACATTCATAATGGAAGTGATGCTGGAAAGGGGTTAACACATGAACCTTGTTGTTCAAGTACTATTGAAGTTATGAAAAATAATTAGGAATATCAGTGAAGGGAAGATACCAATATCTGTGTGTGTGGGAATTTTTACTTTCTATATAGTTTGGTGACTTCAAACATGGGGGGTAATGAGTATCTAAACCCTATTCACCCTCCCATGAAAAACATCAAACTTATTATCATGAATATCATGAGAAGTGTCCCATAAATGATGGGGCTAAAGAAAGTGATTGTGAGGTTAGGGTAGGAGGAGGACTCCATATTTCAAAATTTCCACTTGTCAGTGTGTTTGGTGACTATCAAAGTCATAAGGACCATGGAATACAGATCGTACCTCCCAGCCTTTTGAGGTTGTGTGTTATTAGCTAGATTTGATTGCAAGCTAATTTGTGAGTCATACAATCCAGACTAGTTTGTGAGATAGTTCATTTGAATGTATTGTATTACACCAAAGGTGTACTTAGAGGTGAATCATGTGTGTCAACCATTAGTGGTGAGTCATATTCGGTGTATGTTTACATGTGATGATGGAAATATTTGAAACAAGCTACCACTTCCAGTTTCCTTGTATGGAATGATTCATGATTACCCAATTATTTCAGGAAGTGTGTTTCATGGGGATATAGTTAGTTGGTGGGACACAAAAACCAATGAATGGGTAGTCCCTTAACCTCAATTCAATGGCTTAGTGGTGATCAGAGTTTTCCAAGGTGGATGAACATGCCCAATAGTATTGTATGAACCGATTGTAGAGGCACGATTATGGATAGTCATTAGAACTAAAGTCGTGATGGAGGAGGTGAAAAATATGATGATATTTTAATTGATTAGGGAATATTTTTTAAATGTGAGCATCCCAAAACTACCACTAGAGAATTCTATGGGAGTTGAAATTGTGGTTGGTCTAACAACATGAATAGCCAATGAATCTAAGATGATGATGTTGATGTCGAAAATTCCACAATTTGATGCGGAGGAGTTTTCCCTTGGTGGGGATTATCTTGAGTAATTTTACCTGGGATATTTATCCATCCGCTCATTCCCATAGATGGAACAATTCTTCAAATCCTTAAATTATAGGACTTACACATATAGGATGCGGTTGATAATATATTTGTAGTCATTCCTCTATATGAGCCTACGTCGCCTGAAGACTCTGAAGACTCTCGATCGAAGGTTGTTGAGGAAAATGAGATCATACAGTGAATTTCATAATGTTATGTCCATAATTTAATATCTTGTACTTAGATATCACAATTTACACAACTGATGGTATCTCTTCACCACCAGTTAGTTAGCATGGGGACCGACAAGGTGAACTCTTGAAACCTTCACGTGATAGAACAAGATTTAATCATCGAGTGAGCGCATATAGAGTAGAAAGAGATAAAACTAGAATGGAGATGTCACAATGATGAGGTATGTTAGCTGATTCAAGATGCAAAGGAATAGATTGTCATCCTTGAGGGATTGGAATAAGAGAACATAATGATCACTGCTACTCAAGATGAGATCAGTGGTAGTCTAAGGGATCAAATGGGAGCGTCAGAGGACAAAGTGTGTAATGAAAAAAATGGTAGAGAAAGAATTCTGAGCAGAGTATAACTGGTAGTAGATCATGGCCGAATATGATTACTCCAGTTCCAAATAAGATAAAGAGGACCCGACGACATTACATCAGTCTTGGGAGGCTATTCAATATATGCTAGTCGAGCTTGATCAATCAGTTTACAAGATCAATATTTGAGTTATTTTATTTAAGGAGAGTTTCTGGTATTCAAATAAACATATGATACATTATCTTTCTTAAATAAAACTCCCCTAAACACATTTTTTTATCATCCCATTCCAATCACATTTTCAAATTAACCATATACCAATCACTAATATCACGTGAGGCATAATCAGTGTGAGAAACAAGGTATGACCATGTGATTTTTCACTTGAATGAGAGTGTCAAATAATTTTAAAGAACTTCGGTTCTGCTATTTTTGATTGACCAATGATATGGCTCCGATTGATAGAGTTTATGGCTAGAAAACAGGGTCCTCTGAACAACCAAATTTCTTTTCCAATGTTATTTGGTGCACGAATTGGGTAACGCTGGGTTTGGTGAATTCTACCCAAACGAAAATGAGTGGGGAGTGTGAATCATAGTGCCAACAATCTGGAATAGAAAAAGAGTGGTGTCCTAATATAGGAAAATTATTGACAAATTGTTCAAAATATAACCTATTCCATATATCTAGTGAATGGGGGTAAATAAGTTAGGGGTCTACTGTTGCCCATTTTTGAAAAGTGGCACCTATCTCTAAATTTCATTCAAATTCTTCTGGGGTGTGTACCTAGGTTGGTAAGTGTGACTTTTCCAAACACCATTCCATTAGGGGGGATTCCCATCAAGAATTGAGGATGATGAGTATTTTAATAGGGAGAATTCATATCAGGTAAATGAAGTGATGAAATATTTGAATGGATTCCACCACTACTAGAATTATGCCACAATGGATTTGAGAACATTGTGTAGGAATATTGGTTTGAAAAAAAATTAAAACTCATCCTCTAGTGGAGAGTTATATTATATGATGTGTGATGACTGATGTCATGAATGATGTGGTAGATAAATGGTACTAGAGGATATGACCTCTCAAGAAAGGTCCTTGAATCCATTGTAGTTTTGCATCATGTAATGTGTACAATAGACCCACATTTTAGGTTCATACAGTAAGGATGTTGGGTGCGTAGTTTTACATCATATGACATGGATGACATATCATAAAAAGTATCCTCATGTGATTAGGAAGTATATAATTTTTTAATTTCACATTTCAATGAAATTAAACTCAATTTAAGGTTGTATGGAATGGATAATGTAAAATAGTTTAAATTCACATTTCATGGAATAAATGAGGAAGTATATCTAGGGGATATATGTGGAATCCAATGAAGGTTACCCAATGTGAATAGAGGGTACTAGGAGGCTACGTGATGTATTATGAAAAAAATAGAGACAAATCACACAACGTTTTGAGTCATGATATTGTACTTAAGATATTATCTTATTTTTTGTTCATATAATTTGAACCAAGGGGTTCTATAAAGAATTTCTTGTGGCCTGACAGGGAATTATCCCTATCAGAATTAAGACATGGATGGAATTTTTGTTGTAAAAAATGTAATAAGAAGGTTGAAAAATGATTAAGGTCATGTTTCTTGGATGTAATGAAGTGATGGTGTGTTTGGGAAGAGGTTTGTATAGAATGAAGAGTTAAAATCCAACATGAATTTAGGATCTAAAGGACCATCTTCCATGAAAATATTTAAAAAATACAACTTGGGTCAACATCAAGACCTCAGGGAGAGAAATGAATCACTATTTGTAAATATAGGTGATGAACCCGTGATTAAATATCTGTGCATCACTACATTTCACATGACGATGCAAATCAAGACAAAGGAGGTTATAAAACATTTAATGGTAGAATAATAATGCCGATAAGGGGATACTCTCTCGAATGATACTATATAATCTTCTCATACATGGATTTGAGGTTTCAGAAACTTACACTGGCAAAGGATGTAGTTTAACATTGTGTATTGAGGATGTATTTTCATCTTATATTTTTCATATGGGGTATCCTCGTTTAATATATTTTAAGATCATCCCTTTTTCATAGGAATCCTGAACTTGTCAACGGTAAAACTATAGTTTATAATCATGCACTGATGATGTTAATGAACATCCTATTTTGTTTCACATTATCCTATTCTACTTATTGTGCTATGAGGCATCCCAACCCACTGAGGGTTCAGGGTAATCAAATGGGGATTATACCAAAAAGAAGAACTGTTGGGGAATTTTAGGGTGATTACACTTTCGAGAATGGATGGTTTTGTGGTGAATATATGGATTGGCCTAGAGAAAACAATTATAGGCATCACTACATATTCCATGAGGATTGGAATCATTTAACATGTAGTTATGAAGATGAATACATACTTTTTAGGTTCATATTATTTAGACCATGGTAAGTGTTAAATTCTAGGATATTTATACAATGCAATAGTTAAAACCCAAAATGCGTGAGCCAAAGGGGATCTTCACCACATTATTCAATCCTAAATATGTCCGTAAACTATTTAAGGTCATATGGTTTGGACCATGGAAAACAGTTTAGATTCATCTTGTTTTGAGTAAGGGAAATTAGTTTAAAGTTGTGATGTATGGACTGTAAAAATCCTTTTTTGCAAGAATAAATTGGATTCGTGAAGGAGTTAAAACCCAACATGTATAATACAAAGAAAAATATTGTTCCATACAAGTACCAAAAATAAAACACTACATATTTTGAGGTTGTAATGCTTGGACCATGTCCATAGGGCCGCAGGGTGGTTGAATTTAAAGCCGGGATTAGAGATGAAAAGAATGGGAATTACTACATGTCCTATACGGATGGAAATCAATCCATAAATATTTTTGAAACATAGAATAGTAGAAGTATAATGATGATAGGTGTGATCCTCCATAGTGAGGGAATTTGAGGCATCCCACAATTATTATGAGGCATCCCATGTTTGGAACACTGATTAAGGTTTTTTTTATCATCTCATACTTATCGCGTGAAGCATCCCAATTTGAAGTAGGTTAGTAAACATATATTATAAATAGGAATCTTTATTTCGTAGGTGATAGAATCAAAAATCAACATCATACATTTAGGATTTCAAGATTTTTAGTTCAATGTCATACAACTCAAACTATAAGAGCTTCAAAATAGTTTCTAAAGTCACAATTATTAGACTTGTTACAATTTTTTAATGTCTTCTCTTCTAGGCCATACAATGGATATTATTTTAAAGTCTTAAATATTTAACTGGTGAGGTTCTTAGTTCAAGATCATAGAGTTTGTACTAATGAGAGATACTTCGAAAGATGATATATTTAGTGCGGTTTCATGACAGACCCATTGTGAATAAGTTCCTCAGATGTCCAATACAACAAAAAATACCTCATAATGACTCCAAAATTGTATAAATTCATATTTCATGGATTTGGGGATCTTAGTTTAGATTCGTAGAGCTGGGATCATTGAGAGGTGTATTATAGAACAGATATGTGTAGTCTAACATAATAAAAAACCAATGAAAATTAGGTCCTAAGAGTCCTATCACCACACTACATATTCAAAATAGGACTCAAATACTATTTAGAGCCATAATTCATGGACTAAGGGTTATTAGTTTAAATTAATAGCATTTATACCACGGATAGGGTTCATATCGAATGAATTTATTTCAAGTGCTTTCATGAAAAAAACATAATGTGAATGAGGACCAAGGATGACCAATACCACAAAACATACTCTTGATAGTATCCCACAAACAGTTTAAAGACATGATTGTTGGACTTAAACTCTTAATTTAATGATGTAGATTTTGGACCAACAACATAGTTTAACATTGAGTGTTAGGGATGTAGACAAAAAATTTAATGTCTTACGGTGACAATTTATAGTTATTATGCATTTTTCATTCATGAAACTAGGAAGCTATGTGCTCCTCACACAATTAAATTGTTGATAAACATAGAATTGTTGGGATGAATGATATTCTCCCCATCCATTATGATAAAAGAGTATGATCTATCAGAATATGAATTATTAATGGTGTATGGCCCTTCCCATTTGGGATCCATATTTGGCGGCTTCATTCCATGTTTCATCAGCATTTTGAGATCCAATACCATTTCAACATAGAGGAAAACATGAGGTCGATATTCTTATTGAATGACCTGTCTAATTTTTTTGGAACCTCTCATGATTGTGCTAGGATTGGAGGCTATTCTATTCTAGGGAATCCTTCTCCACATGAGATAATTATTCTATTTTTTTATTATATTTACTAGTCATAAATATCAATTTGGAGTTATGGAAACTGAACCACAGTGGGAAGATCATCCTCTGCTCTATACAGTAGGGAGTATGGAGTCACCATCATAGAAATGTGAGTTATTTTTTGATAGGTCTAGAGGTATTGGGAAGATAGTTCAGAAAAATATTCTTATTCTTGGATACCATATTATGTGTAATGTTAAATGTTGTCTTATTAAACACATCGATCTATCCATTTTCATGCATGTGATAGTGGGAAGTATAGTTAGATTGGATGTTGTGCATAGTATAAAATCTATTTGGCATATTAGCCTAGAAGATAGATCTATTTATGGTGAGGGTGGAGTGAGGGACTTTGAATTGATGGTTTCTATGGGAGATCATGAATTTGATCTTGAATCGCTCCTTGAATTTTATAAGTGGAATTAATTATACCCACATAGAGAATAAATCCATTGAGGTCAGAATAAACATTTATTAATAAGTTGTTACTGGTGGATAGGTTCACACTATATCAAGTCCCTATACTGCAAAGGGCCAAGAATACATTTTGGTTTGTAGGGTCTATGGGAGTCGATTCCCAACGTCTGTGTAGATATAACACACATGAGACCTCTTGGATTACTAGATGTAGTTATGGACAATGGTGCTCTATAAGTAACCCATTCGACAAATTTAATGGGAGATATTCAGCCCTACCAATGGGGAGCCACATGATCTGACAAGAAATTTCTGTATAACATGGAAAATATCCTATCCATGGAAGCTACAAAAGAGAATTCCATAAAACACACATATGTGGAGAGTTGATTAAGGGTATCCCCACTCTACAGGGTAATATATGCTCCACTACAATGTATTCTCGCACAGTCGGCTTGGTCTTGCAGGAGAATTCCATGATTGAGATATTTGGGGAAAGGAGTTATCCAACTCGAGTCTAATATTACTATGTGGGAAACCAGGATGGTCTTGAGGGGGATGCATCAGTGGTTAGCTACCTTAACTGCTACCCATCACCATAATCTATAATTATATGAGTTATGAATCTTTAATGTGACCAATGAATGAATTGGTTTTCATGTCCAAACTATATAAGATATGTAGGTAGCTGGCTATGGCATCACCTCCACCATTCCATCACCAAGGGATATGAGTCGCTTTTGGATGAGAATGTAACAAGGACATTAGATGGAGAGTGTGATCTAAAAGGGGCACAATATCTAGCTTCCAGATGATGTAGTCAACATTGATCTTTTTGAGGAACAACTTATAGTCCCCCCTCACATACAGATGAGGGGCATCAATCTTAAGGGCCAACTAAATACTAGTAATGATATCCTCATACTCTACCTATTTTTAGTTACAGCCTTCAAATAATATGAATTAGTATGGGATAAATACCTATTAATAAGTGATTTAGATGAATCTCATGCATACTATATTGGCTTGGAATTATTGATAATTCTACAGGTTGGGCATCAGAAGGAACCATAGAAGTGCATCTAGAAGTATGGAATAGCCTGGTCCAGTAAAAGGACGGACCCATCTGGGACATTGAAATCTTGAGGAAATTATTCCAGAGATGTATGGGTGGGTAGGATGTCTTCCAATGCTTGAACATTGATAGATTTATAATGATTGACACTACTAGAAATATGATCTATACCAACCGCTTCGGGGAAACTGTTGGTATAGTTCACTAATTTGGACCTATACCAATGGTTTGGCCAAAACCATTGGTATAGGTCCATTATAGAGACCATATACCAACGGTTTCGCCAAAACATTGGAATAGGTCGCCCCTATTCCAACAGTTTGTCCAAAACCATTGGTATAGTTTCCAAAATTAGAGAACCAATACCAATGGTTCTCAAAACCGTTGGTATAGGTACATGTACTTTTAATGGAATCTTCTAACAGCGGACAATAAATAAATCAAAATTTAAAATACTTATGATAATACATATATATATTTTGGAAATTATGTTCACAAAAGTATGTTAGGTTAGTGTTTAGGTTGTTCAATCTCAAACGGGAGGTGCTGGGATCAAAACTAACCAGGTGATTATTTTTTGAATTACATATACCCATGGTTTATGGAACTGTTGGTATATATTTTCAAATTAATTATACCAAAACTATTGGTATAGACGAATCCTCATAGAATACATGGAAATGGTTATCCAAACCATTGGTATATCCTATACCAATGGTTTCAAACCTTTGGTATAGGGTATTATTGCAGTAGTGTGAACCTGTTGTCGAACTGCTAAAAGATCACCACCCATCATGCCAGCAGACATGTCCAAATGGGATGATTCAAGATATAATTTAGTGGATCCAAGTAGGATGTCAAATATATATCATGATTCTATAAATAATGCCACAACTTCTACAATGCAAAAACTAGGGTGATGCATCTCTTCTCAATGGGGTAGTATATCACCTCAATGTTGAGAATCCTGCAACTGAGAAAGCATAAAATGGTATCTCTACCGTCACCATTCTTCTAGGTGAGAAGGGAACGATTGAAATATTCTTGGGCAGTCACATAGGGGACCAAAGGATTCTCATATATGAGTGAAATCATTACTATAGGTCGTATTTGATAGGTATTTATTTTCTAGAAGGTGTTCTTTAACCCCTCGTCCCAATGGTAGATGTTACCATTCTTCAGAAGCTTGTAAAAGGGACTATACTTTATGATAAGATTTATGATGAATTATTGTATATAGGATAAGTGGACTTGTAGGCCTCATAGCTCCCATTGTTTTCTTTTAGGATGCATCTGGATGATGGATTTGATCTTATATAGGTCCATATTGATGCCTCTAAAATTGATTGAGAACCTAAGAAACATCAAAAAGGTAACCCTAAAGGCACACTTCAAGGGGTTAGTATTCAAATGAAGAGTGTGAAGGAAGAAAAAACATTCTCATGATCTCTGATATGGTCCTTAAAATGTTGTGATTTAGATACTAAATGATCATCTATCAATCCTCTAGCATCACGAGGATCAGTATGATAATCTGGTGCATGGCCCACAGATAAGTGGATCCTATATTCTTCATGTCGATGAGCATCACCTGATAGAATAAGGTAAATTTGAGTGATACAAAGGTGTGGTAGTCCTCATCATATGAATAAATATATATCTTATTATACCTGTAATATCCATCCATTAAAGAGAGAGAATGGAACCCCGCTATAGCATCTATAAATAGCCCTATTAGTCGAAAGGGAAAAACATTTTTTGGAAAACTATGATTGAGGTCCTAGATGTCAATAAAAACTGTTATATGTTTTTATTATTTATGACTAGGATGATGTTGGATAGCCACTTGCGGAACTAAAATTCTCTTACAAAAGTTGAATTTTTAAGCTTATAAACCTCATCCACATCAATAGAAGAATTATAAGGGTGCATTTTACTTGGAGACTACTTGAAAATGTGATGACTCACTAGAAGAAAAAGAAGATTTATGATGACCTAAGGTTCTAGTATTATAATCTCATAATTAATCTAGGAAAATACATTGTAATGATGCTTCATGAAATCCACATAATACTACTACTCCTCTGGGTGCATGGATGCAATAATAAACAATGGATTTTGAATCTTAGTACAAAGGATCACAAGAATCAACTCATTAATAGTATAGGAGACATCCTCTTCAAATAAGTCTGTGTGTGTGGGAAGGGGGGTATAAATACACCAGTTATCTGGGGTAGGAGAATTAGTATAAGGAGGTTAATCTTGACCAATTGATTTAGGGGGATCAATATTGCCTACTTAGCAAATGTTGAATCATCGTTAGAGGTCCCATTGTCTACTGAAATCATCATGATAGAGGCTATTGAGAAAATTTCATTAGGACATGGACTATTGGTTCTATGATTGATAATAATGAAATGGTGGTGAGTCAGCCATTTTCACTACCCTACACTATGGAGTAGGCAATCATGTCGCGAGATGGTGTCCATGGGGTGAACCTTTTGGTACATCACATGGTTTGGGGTTTCTGATATTACTCGGGATAATATTATGATGGAGTATGAGGTAATATACAAATTTTCATTACATTTAGGGAAGAAAACCCCCTTTATCATAGAAAAGACCTTGAAACTTCCTAGATCTAGGGTAGGGGAATCTAACCGATGAATCCGGAGAATGAAAGTGTTTCCAGATATTCCCATGGATTGGCTGCAATAGTTGTTCATTAAAAATTATTGGTCTAAACATCTTACGCTACCTATAATAATAGTCATCATATAAATAGAGATACTTATAAGAGTTTAAGGGAGATTCAACACCTAGAAGTTCCCATACTCAATCGTTGAAAAAGTATTTAAGGCACTGGTGATAAAAGGAAGTGATTGTCACATGTAGATTAAGCTAGTTACTACCTATCAATGCACTGTAGGTGGTTTCATGTGAGACTAACATTCATTAAAAACATTCTACCATTCTTCCAAATTTGGTGTTCAACAAACCCCCCCCCCAAAACAAATTTTGTGGTCCTATAACAACCATGAATCCTTTGGTCACAGTGACTGAAATTTACATTGGTCAGCCCCATATTGAGGAGTATTCTGGAAGATATGAGGTTAATATTGATACCCTTGTCCACTAAAAAATGGATTATCTCTATTAAATTGAATTTTTATGTGATGTACAATGGGTTTATGTTCCCCTACATGTGGGTTTCGTAATGTTCTCCGGAGAACAAGATGATGGGTTGACATTCTGCTTTCTCATTCTCCCCTATATTTAGGTATTAAAAAGAACTAATTCTGCTTAAGGGGAACCTTGTGGAATATACATTAGCCTTGTTCATATCTGTTAATAGATATAGCTCCATGAATATCGAGATCCTTGAAGGTAATCTAGTTAATGTTTTCAACACAACGTACTTCTGTGCTAGATGCACATTTCTTCCCATAGGGGTCACTCTTAATCTGGAGGCAGAATTGATTCTTTCGGCTTTACTTCCAGATTCTGGATGGTACTAGAAATATCATACTACTCATCTTCTAACACACCAAAAATGACAATCAGATGTATTTCAACTGTTTGGGGCCTACCATTAGCTGGACACAACTGATATTGGCGTGGTCACAACAGTTATGCCTGGTCACCTAATAAGGTCAATTGTGGGGGTGTGTACAAAAAATTAGGTTGGGAGGACTCACCCAATGATCTCTATGAAATATATTATTCCTTTTATCAGTATCATGCATAGATTGGTTTGAAGTGTTGAACTATGTACCCCAACAATTTTCTTATCCACAACTTCCTCTTCAATGATGCTGACTGGAGGCACTCATGGGGCCTTTCCTAATATTATTTAGTGGCAGACAGTCTGATGCGGTATATCAACATGATGGAGTTTACAAATTTATACTCCTTCTCTTCATCATAGTGGTCTTCCAATTCTAGGTAGAGACTAGGGTGATTCCCAACTCTAGAGGCCCGAAATCGCTGAGGGTGTGAGATGGAACTGATATCAGTGGGAGACTCTAGTTTTCCTTATTCCATTAGGGCCTACTCTTAATATTTGGTAGCCTATGTCTTAGATATAGAGGTGTGAACAGTGGAATTCATGGTTACTTTAGGAGGTTTTTCCTATCAATGTGGACATATATGACACCATGGTCACAAGAGATTGCTCTATAGGCCTACCAATCACCATACCATTAATTCTATTAGTTGGATACCTGATTCCATTCACCTAAACTCTCACATTCACTATTATTATTGGTGGATATATCTTCCACCTAGGTAGGGACATTTAAAAAACATGAAAAAATAATTATGAACTTTGTCCTGGATCTAATACCTGATAAAAAAATAGTTCATGATGGTATATAAAAGGATCATGTGGTAAGGTAAGTAATCAGGGTGGTTAAAAATTTTTTCTTCACATGGCCTCTATCACTTTAAAACCATTAAAATCCCATACTCTAGGGAACTATGGGAATATTCATAAACATATATATATTTTGAATGAATTGGTTTTTTATTTCTATCCAGTAACGGAACTCTCAGATATTGGTACATCTTGTCACAGGATTTCGAGGAGGAAACAAACATGATTTCTTAGCATAATGCAAGGCTTCCTCCCAACACTAGTCCCTTTTGAAAAAAAAATCTAAAAAAATATTTGGTAAGTTCTTAGTGATGTGGTTAGGGGATATCATATCCTTTTATTTCCCTAGAAACATCATCATCAAATATCCTGGAGTCATCAGAATGTTTGTGAATGTGTGAGGCCATTACACTTGGAAAAATCCTATAACAAGCTATTTAGGAAGTTTCTTGCACTAGAAATGTTTCACAATGCTTGTGTCGTGTGTGGTGGAGTTGAAAAAGTATAGGAACTTCTTGTGATCATCTTCCTAAATAGTAATGGACCCTATGGGTAATGTGATGTAACAGATGAATGCAATCCCTTCCAATGTGTGGATGAAACATTAGATCTTTGTAGCCTCTAGCTAGTCCTAGGTTCTCAACCTGGGCCTGTACCTTGAGATGATGTGCACCAAATACTTAATTGGGTAACCCATCCCATTTAATGGGATAAATATAGGGTTCCTAAAATTTGGGGGTGCTAACATGTCACCCACCCATGCGCAATATGACATTCCATTAGATAGTATTTCAAGTTGTATGTTTCTAGGGCTTCAAGGTGAGTAGTGAGAGTAGATATCAAATAATACTTTGGAGAATTTCTATCTTGATGAGGGTCCATAACCACCAGTGCATTGAAATTCTCATCAACTCGGTAAGAAGGCTTAGTGGATCTTAGATATCCTTGCTTTGGGTCCCAATGACGATGATCATACTGGTCAGGAGGGTTTCGAAACATGTAACTTTGTTTCCTTCCATAATAAAGTAACTCGAATATTTTTTCATGCATTTGGTTACCATGTTTAAATGGGGATTACTATACAAGAAGAACGTGTTGTTTACCCGATGGAGGAGATATGGGATCCTATCAGCCGACTAAGTAATTTGGGCACCGATCGGCTATGATCTCATTGGTTATACTCTTATGATCTATGACTTGATGAAGAAAAATGACAAACAAGTGATTGACCTCTATCGTTGGTGACAAATCAGATGGATAAAAAGGATTAGAGGGACCAACATGTCTCTTAACCTTGTCTATATGTCTATGGGAATGTACTGTCTAATATGGATTCCCAGGGCTGAGTGTATGAATTTGCTGGAATGTAAGGACACTTATATGGGGATCTACCTGGTGTTTTTTTCAACTAGGGGAAGGATTCCCCACTAAAACCCCAAATCAATGCCCCTGTCATTGGACAACATACGAACAATCATGTTCAATATAACTTTACACAAAGTTAAATCCTTAATATCAATAAGTAGGTCCAAATTTCACAGAATATGGATAAATTGGAGAGTAATGTATTTCACCCCACCCCCGATATACACATGTGGAGTTGCCTCTTCCATGATTCAATAGAGCACTGCAAGGATCATAACATATCTTTTTTGGAGGTTTTGGAGATAGCCAGGTGCTCTAGGGTAATGAGACATAGGGGGAAATTCCAACTCAAGCATTCATCACTAATGACTGATATCCTATTGGTTCATCAATCCTCTAGGATAGAACAACTGATGACCATAAAGGCGGTGAAGAGTCGCCTAGATGGTTTGGAAAAAAAGGTACATGGAGCATAGTGAGGGATTCTGCCATATTAATGTTGGACGTTTGATTTGTACAAAACACCACTAATAAATAATCTGTAGCTAGATTTTCTAATAGGATCTCTACTATTGCGGCATGGATCTACTCTTTATTAGCCTATGATTTGATCTGTGTTGGCTAGTAGATAGGTGGAGGCTTCAAAGTGGATCTGTGTGGTTTCTGGTTGAATGAAATAGGAATCACTATTTGAGTTACTTGTTTTCAACATTCTAGTGTATCCCTTTCATGTGGAAGCAAGTGAATGATAAATTATTCTTAGGAATTGGTGTTCAAAATTGTCTCACGTGCATGGGTGGAGGTGCTCATTGGTTTGTCTTCATGTAACTCAGTGTCCGAAGGAGTCTGCCCAAACTAGAAAAACTCTCCATTATAGTGGTAGTGGTATAGAGGGAGATTAGAGATGAAGGGGATACATACACCATGAGCCCCTATAAGGGAACTCGTACATACACTAATTTTATATACCTATAGAGAGATCTTGTGATATTTTATATTTCACTTTCTAGGATAGAGAACTTTACTTGTGGTGGTCCTTCCAGTAACATTAGTAGTTGGGGTGGAAACAACATTACCGAGTCAATTCTAGACATGGAATCTAAAAGATAAATAAGGTCAACAAAACCATTCCAATTCATGGGATTATTCCATAGGGGGTGATTTTATACCCTTATTCCCTGGGATGGTTCTTCAAGGAAGGGTATGTTTTGGGCATGGGGAGGACATCTTTTATGGTTATTATTAAAGTAGAGAGGACATCTTCTTTGATCGTAAATGACATGGTGAGGACCACCATGTTGGTTGGGGGTAATTTTATGCGGATGAAATCTATACTGGTTAGTTGGATCATGAGGAGGAACTTAATTCTAGTCGAAATGAACACATAGAGGACCTCCATGTCGAGGAGCTAGATCAGGGATAATACCTCCATAATAGTTACTGAAAATCCAGGGTGTATCTTCATGTTGATCGACTATGTCACGAGGAGGACCTATCTTTTGAGGAGACGGAACATAGAGAAGACCATCATACTTATTTATGAAAATGCTGGGTGGAAATTCATGTTGATTGGCTAGGACACATGGATAACCTCCATGTTTGTTGGTGGTGATAGAATGGGGAGGACCTCCATATTGGAAGATTAAAGAGTAGATATGACATCCACATTGATCAGTTATGACCTAGGGTAGTCCTCTATGTCTGATGGTGGTGGTAGCATAAGGATAAACTCTATAATATTTGATAAATGTTCAGGGTGGATATCCACATTGATCACATATGACACAAGGAGGACCTACATGTTGGCATGTGAAGATAACATGAGGAGGACCTCCATACAAGATGCTAATAGAGCTACGAGGACCTCCATGTTGGATAGTGGTGATAGCATGTGGAGGACCTCCATACTGGTTCTCAATGATATTGGTAGGACCACCTCTTTATTTTTTATCAGAGTGGGGAGAACCATCGCATGATATAGGAATAGAATAGCAAGGACATTGATACTGATTGTAAGAGAGGGGAGGTCCTCCACATAGGTTGGTAAAAGTGTGTGTGTGTGGGGGGGGGGGAACTCCACATTGAAATTAATTATTATGGGTGTCCCATAACAATATCTTGGGGAACTAGTAATTGAAAGATTCAACACATTTTACCTTAGGGGAAACTGAGGTTTCAATCACAGCTTAGTGGAGATGGATCCTTAGTCATATTTCGAAAGGATTTGGAAGAATGAATCCATGTTTGAAAGGGACACTGAAGACCTTGAAGATTATTACCCTTGTAGGGATTATCATAGGCCTTACCCCAACATTGGAATCAGGAGGTTTGGACAGTGGAAATTAGAAAAGTGTTGAATTACACCCTCTCTTTGGCCTAAGGAACTGTTCATTGTTGGGAATAACATGGCATGGTGGGATACCTCCTTGGAAGATCCCATGTAGTAGTCACACCTGAGGGGTCCGTGAATCCCCCACCATATTTTCATAGGGTGAATAGTTATAGGAATTGTCTAAGGTGAGTCTACCTAATAGATTCAATGTTAGAATGAGTGGTTTATCCCTTTCTGGCTCTAAGTGACAGTGGTGTTTGTGACACGCTAAGGCATCCAGGTCCTATAGGGATATGTTCCTTTTAGTAATGACCCCTCATGTTTGTACCAACATAAAAGGGTTTCCATCACCCTCCCCTAGAAATATAATGAGTTATATATAGGGTGTGGGTTCCTGATAGATGAGTTTGTGACAGAAGTCGTGAAAGAGTTGGTGTTATGTAAGATTACAACATTATCATTTCTCCTTCCCTATAATGGGATGACCGTAGTCTCCTTATTTATTATTTGTGTTAGTCCTAAAAGGATGGTGGATTCTTCCATCAATATAGATGTATATAAATTTATTTACAATTCCCCATCATTAAATAATCCTTCATGAAGAAAGAGAGATCCTTGTAGAAAATGTCACAGAATGACGAATGGACATCGTTTACTTAACCAATTTCTATGGAGTTCTATGTTGGGCCCACAATTTGCATAGTGGGACCTGGTACCAGATATCTGACTCTGGAGACAAATTATTCTACTAATGATAGAATTTTTTTTGTTCCCTATGATGAGGATATGGTTTTCCCATAATGTTCTCTATTTATATGTCTGATGCTTTTAGTAGGGTTCACCCACACATAGAGATGTTCGTTACTCATCATGGATACTTTGTTACCTCACAATCCCATTTTATATAGGAGGGTGTCTTTCAAAACATTCAATGGGGATGTATTCTCCATTATTTAGATGGGACAATGAGATAATGGTTCCTCTTACCACAGATTCTTCCTTGGAACATGTTTTCTTGTCTTGGTCTCCCCCATATAATTTATTCATATTCATGGAACTCATTCATATTTCCATATATTTATATACATTAATTAAATAAACTAATTGTTTCTAGAAATTCTTATTCTCTCTTGATAGGAAAGCAATGTTCATTCTCGAGAGTAGTCACGTTAGGAATCATGAGCATGTATGAAAAATAAGAGAATTGGAAACCTATATTATTTTTCATTGAAGGGAATCTCATTTTAGTCACCTTAGGGAAAAACACCCAAGGCATCCCATGAAGATCATGGGGGAATGGCGCTAAGGGTGTGAATACTCGATGGCTTCCACCTTAGGCATCCCATATTTTTCATGACGTAGCTAACTTCGTGGTTATATGTGTTACATGGTTTTCACTTCATGCATTTTGTGTTTATCATGGAGTATGCATTTGGGGTTATTTCACATGTTATACATCCCATTGAAATGGATCATAACATCTGGATGAGATATATTGGGTCTAGAGTTTAATGTCATGCGGAGATAGGAAAAGGCCAGTCAAAACACCAAATAGAGGTGGATCATGGAGGTGTGTCCATAGGAGGTATCATGTCACACTTAAAGGATAAAAAATGGATATAATTCCCCATAGAGGTGGAACCACAATGGTTGGATCTGACACCCCATGGAGGCCAAATCATAATGGTTGGATCTAATTCCCCATGGAGGAATAACAAGGATTGTTAGATTTAACTCCTCATGGAGGTGGAACTAGGATGGTTAGTTCTAATACACCATGGAGGAAGAACCATGATGGTTGGATATAATGTTCTCTAATAGAATATTCATGATGTTTGGAAATAACTCCCCTTGGAAGCAGAACTATTATGGTTATATATAATACCTCATGGTGGCAGAACTAGGATGGTTAGATCTAATGCTTGGTGGAGGTAAAACTGAGATGGTTGGATCTAACTCCCCTTTGAGAAAAAACTAGGATGGTTGGATATTCCACTACGTGGAGGAGCAACCATGATTGTTGTATATAACATCCCAGAGAGGAAAAACTCACATGGTTGGATCTAACGCCCCGTGGGGGAAGAATCTGAAAAGTTGGTTCTAACACCATATGGTGGTGGAATAAATATGGTTTAATATACTTCCCAATATAGGAGGATCTAGGGACATATTTCTATTAGGAGGGAGGACTCAGGGTTACATTTTTTTTGGGATTGAACCTCAAGGATGTTTCTTTCATTCCATATTTAGAGGACATGGATTAAAACACATGCAATTCAGTGCCACAATTTAATGTTGTTTGAAAAGAACTATCAAATAATTTTAATGTCATGAGGTAAGGAAAATTTTGTTATAAAAGGAGAATAAAAGAAGTATGGTGTGTGTATTATGCATGAAATATTCCCATATTAAGAGTGTCTATCTAGGTTGGATTTAGTATGGGGAGAACACATTGAGCTGTCCGAGGAACCTCGTGGAGATGTGGTTTCCTAGGTGGGGGGCATGATCTCACTGGGGGTGTTACCCAAAGAACATTGAGGTGGTTGTGGATATTTGTTTTGGACCTCATGGATGATTCTTATGTATCCCAGTTAGTTGGTAATCAAATCCCACACACAATATAATGGGTTGGAGATTACACATATAAAGGTGGCCCATTGAGGTGCATCTTGAAGGTAAATAAGTCCCTATGAAGGTCGAGTCATTATTTGTGGATAATACCATATATAAGGCCTAATAGAGTATATGGTTGGGGATTTCATTTAGGAAGATTCCCAATTTTGCATGGCTGGGTCTTACATAGAATATGAGGACAACATATCTAGAAAAATGACTAAGTTCTTAACTCATGGTGTTTTGGGATTTTTTATTAGGGATTACACTTGTAATTATTCACATTTTAGGGTTTGGGATCATGAAGATATGATGACAAACACTAACCTATAATCCCACGTGATTAATGCTTGGTGTGAGAAATAAGATCTAGTATTAGTTCTGACAATCATGCCGTGAAAGGTGCACCAATAAGTGATAGTATGGGGCTAACACAAAATGTTTCCCTTGGAGGATCTCATTCCATGTTAGATTATTTAGTGTGGGGACCATCCCATGCCACTCATACCTGGATCATCATGTTTTACTGCATAGGATAAACTCAGTATTTAGTGTCATGTGTTCATGATGTTGGGACTAGGAATCTTTTGGCCATTTAGAATAGATGTGGGGGACTCACTCCTTACCCCATGAGATTAGGTGACCACTGATCATGTGCCTTTGGGTGGGTAATATCTTTAGAAATGGTAGTGTTCAATGAAGAGGAGGACTGGACACTCACAGGGTCCACATTACTATCCCTATAATGAGAATAAATACAGGTTGTGTTACCTATGCTGAGAAGAAAAATTTAGGTTGTAGGCTTAGGACACACATGGAATGGAGTGGGTGGATAGAAGAAAGGGTGGAATATGTCACATGGGGACTCAAGGTGAACCTAGATAGACGTAGACAGTCATGGGTGAATAGGGAACTCAAATTTCATAAACAAAGGTCATAAGAAGGGATGCATCATGGAGAATCCCAAGAACAATGTTTTGTGATGCCCAGTTCATTACGGAGAGGTACTTCAAAAGTATCGAGATACATGAAAAGGGAAAGGGATTCAAAAAGTATCCGTTTTTATGAAACAGGGTGTCCCTATCACATGAAGAAGTCCTATTTCACAAGAGGAGTGCCTTCCAAATGACGAATTGTTCACGAAGCCTCAAGTGACCCATTGAGTATTCAACCATAGTGGAGGGCGTATACCCATGAGAATAGTATCCCCACCATTGTTATAAGATATTAAGAACATATATAAAGGGGTTTTGGGAATCCTAAATACCTTTAGTAATCAATTTCTATTGGTATCGTGATGATCTGGAGGTTTTCAAACTTTGTGCAATTAAGAAAGTGAAAGGTTGGGTAACCGTAACCAATATATTAATTTGAGGGGGGATCATGACGCTCTGTAGTTTTGATTACTTGTAGTAATTCGGCAAGATAAAGCCCAGGTAACCATCCCAAAAATATCGAAATGAGAGGTTTGTTTAAGAAATGAGTTTTCCAATTCCTAGACGCTTTTCATAAAGAACTGAATGGATTTATGAACATGAACTTATCTACTTGCCTCATGAAGACATCATCAACGTTCACATGGTCATGAACCACTCCATGAATCATAAACTCACTATGTAGAGGTTTACTATCAAACCTTAACAATTTTCATGAAGGAAACATGTCCCTAGGGTCCTAATGTGTTATTGGAAAAATAGATTCCATTTACGGATTTTGGTTGATTTTGAGCTCTAATTCAATCTGAACCAGCTGTGCCTTCCTGGAAAATTTCCCATACATGTATTTTGACTCCAAAATACAATATTATACCTTCTCTATTTATCCCCCAAGAACCTCATTAGATTATTTAGCGACTGTTGCACCTAAAATACATGATTTTATGTTTTCAGTTCAAAGTATTTCTTTATAATATATCTTTCATCACATCATCCAGAAGTCCCGTTTCATTTCATCAATTCCATTAATATGAGCCTTAATAGATTCATTGAACACATTAGTGATCCATGCAATAGATTTCATATTTATACTAATATTAATCCCCATTTTCGAAAAAAATTCTCATTCTTATATGATTTTTTATTCAATATTAGAATGCAATTTGGATTTTCATTCTTCTAACCACTACTTGTTGTTCTTAGAGTCACAAAAAACTATGTAAAAATTTATTTTATCATCCATCCAAATATTTATTTCGTCAACTATAGCTTCCAATTTAAAGATGATTCCAAATCTTAACATAACATTCTTCATTAGAAATTTCCTTCGATTTTGTTCTATATTTTATACCAAAAACGTCGTACTCATTAAGGTCCTTGTAATCCTAAAATTATTCCACATACATCTCTTTTTATGTTAACATCATATTGTGTCATAATATTCTTATTTTTATGTTTTTATACTGTGAATCCCTCTCCCCTTTAACAACCTTAAGAATAGTTATTCATGATTTCTTCTTCACCATAATTCATTAACAATATCTTTGGGTGACTTTCTATAATATTTTCAACCATGACACATCGATGTAATTAATCTCATGATTTATATTGATAAATCATTTTCTAAATTTTATGTTTGGGGAAAATAAATATAAAACATCATTTATATCACTATATTTGGAGTGATATTCTTATAAAAGGTTCATTATACCCTTAAACACCACTTCCTATGAATTATTTTTTCATCAAGTACGTATTTTTACTATTCCTCATCTTATATACAACGAGGGTTCTCAGAATAGTATCCAAAATAACATATGTTGGGTCCCTATCATCATGTATCGGGACTTTTATATCGATACATTGTGGTAATATTCTTAAGATACAATTTTGATCCTAATATAATTAAATTTTCTATGTGTCGAAGTATATCCTTTATAATGATGTCCAATAGATCAAAAAATTCATTGAAGATATCATTTGGGTGAATCCTTGGATTTTTTACTTATTCTGGAGTACTTGAAATATATCATCATATACTATATATTCTCTTTTATTTATGTTGATGTGTTTTTACCATGGATCATGTGTGAATTTTTTTGGAATCACCATAATTTATATAAAATTTTATAATTCTCCCCAAAAATATTGATTCGTTAAACATTGTTATCATGTTATCTTCATAAATTATTTAATAATGAATCACTTCAAATTTTGGATGAAATCCTATGAAGCTTATCCATTTGCACATATATTCCCAATGATAAAAAGTAGTGATACATTTGTTTATTCTACATTGGAAATTTTCTTCATAGAAGATCAGAATCCAGTTATGTTTAATTATTAATGCCACAACCTTTCAAATATTTAACTCCACTATGAGACTTTGGATTTAATTCTACTAGTTGGTCCTAATCAACTTAAATAATCTAAACAGATGGGTGAATTATTAATGCATATCATTCTAAAATGACCCTAGTATCCGACATTTTCCTTTTATATTTCCTTCGTATGGTAAAATTTTGGATGATTACATTCATGGACCTATATTCCTACATTCCAAAGGTGGGTGGCCACCACCAACATCGTGATGGTGTAAAAATATTTATCAGAATGGGATGATGAGATATATGAATCTTTATTTGAATCAATTTACATAGTTTAAGTATCCTTCATATATTTAAAAAAAACTATTGAATCCCATTCCAGTTACTATATTAATGTGAACATAAGTTAATTACACCACATAATGACTTTTTAGGGTGAATACCATTAGTTAAAGATGAATATTCTAACATAAATTGTAAAACATCTTTGGAATCTATTTTATATTTTATTATATAAACCAACAGGGAATCTTTCATTTATCACATAAGGCAGAATTGACACACAACTCAATGAATCCTTGAATAATCTATTATGGAATCTTGCATTCATCCATTGAGGAATCCTTTCAAATAAAAGAAGTAATCCTATGATCATCTCATAAATAAGTCTAGGATCACCGATAAATGGATCGTATGACTCCAACTAATTAATATCATGATCATCAAATGATGAATGATATTTTCATCACATGTTGATACTTAGGTGAATAACCTATGGAATCCCATTATCATCACCTGATTGGTCCAATACTCGTAGGATTTCTGGGCTCTTCACTTGAGAAATAAGGGGATCTATTGTATCTAGAAGAGGGTTTATCATATTTTCACACAGTAAACCGTATTCTAATAAAATTATTAGGATATTTCACATACGTTTATCACCTATGAATAAAATTATTTAGGTAACATGTTAAATATAATTGTTTTAGATGATGAAGATTCTAAAAACCCTCTTCACATAAGGGAATCCATGTTTTTATAGTACTATAGGGTAATTCTTGATCTAGATTCCTAGGGGGACACTCTTTAGGGAATAATGATTTGAAAAATGATATTGGTTTTATAATATCCTATAATGGTGATAATGTAGTGATTTTGTTTGTAATTTTGGATTGAACCTCAAGTGGTGGCATCATATAATTCTAATTGGAACATAAATAACAACTTGTGTAATTCTATGTGTATAGTTTAAGGGTACGATACTTAGATGATATATATATATTTTTCACATAATTTTATATGTATACTTTTTCTATGAAAGGGTATTCACTAAAATAATGTATAGGGCTTAGAAATTAAGCTACCATATTCCTAAAAAATAGGAAGGATAAATGTGGTCCTTAGTTAGGTGGATGTCCATCCTAACATATGATTTGATGAAATATGCATGGATCCTGGTCATCTAACACATAGTGGAAAGGGTCTAGGGATGAGGGAGTTTGTATTTGGTAGAAAAATGTAAGGAGGATACCTTAGATATGCTTCTTAAAAAGGTATTAATGATGAAATTCAATTATATAGATTAGGAATATTGATTTGATTTAAGTAATCCTAGATCATATGGATGAGTGTAAAAAATTACCTTAAAATTAAATAATTTATTCTCCTTGAAAGAAGGAATTATCAATATATATAGTGAGTTTGTTTCATTCCACATGGATATTCTACAAAACCACGACATAGATGAAGTGGTTAATTTTTTGTCACGTTTTTCCATTATTTGAGGGACATTTATGAGAAAATTTCAAACATAAGAAAATAGTTTGATGCAATTATGTGAGGTAACATGAAAAATAATATCACATTAAAGGGTCTATAGAGATTTATTTTATTTAAATGATTCATTAAATTTCTATTTCATGAGATTAGAATTTGGGATTCCATAAATTTCTATACTCAAATGGATAAACTATTGAAATGGCATGATGTGGGGTATTTATAAGCCTTGATCTCAAGAATGGTGGTTGTAGAAACCTATGTAATGATAGAATAAGTATTTTTCATATTTATTAATATTGATAAATTAGATAGTAATTTTAAATAAAAGGGATCCTATTTCCATCAAATTAAACAACATGCAACAATGTGTTTCTTATAAATCATGCATTGCATGAAAGACTGAGTTATACCATACAATAATATACTATTAATATTATTTTTTTTAATATGAGAGTAATATATTAGAAATTATATCATAAGGAATGAATTGGAATAAATATATAATGACTAAATTTACATAAAAATGGTTTCTCATTATTTCAGTAAATTTTACGGGCATAAAATAAGAATAAATTCAGTTTTATGCTTAAAAACTCTATTTTCCTAAAAACCAATTATATCTCATTTTAATGGTGCACCTATTTTAAAACTAAATTTTGAAATTTTTTTAGTTTTTGAAAAACAAAACATAATTTTTGAAATATTAATTTCATAATTAATTTGGTTGACTTATTTTCATCTTTATAAGACGTTTCATATTTTTATTAATAGTGAAAACATTGATTTGTAATTGAAAATATCATTTTTTATAAATTTTTTATATTGTTATATTATGTTTTGAATTTTTAATAAATTATAACTAGATAAATTTTATATTATTTAAACCAATTTAGTTCATTTGAATCAACTTCAAGTTGATATTGTATATAAAAATAATGAATACTTTTAACATCTTCACTATAAAAATTATCTTGGTTGCCTCGCATGAAGGAATAATTTTAAATTAATTTTTTCAAATCTTGTTATTGGAATTTGGAAAAATTGATTCCATATTTTTAATAATATTAATTTATAATATCAAATAGTTAAAACACAATTTTTTACCAAACTATTAGTGAAATAAATTAAAATTAATTTCAATAATTTAAGTAATAAATATTACATAGTTGTTAAAATTTAACCTTATGTAATGAAAATGGCCCAAAACATGTTAAAAATCCATTTTATGTCCATTTTTTTGACCTACTGACTTTATTTATCAATTATTTTGTGTTATAGAGGCCTCTTGGTAGGTAATAACATGGGGATAACACAACTATTTTAAAAAAACGAAAAGTGTGTCCTCTCCCTCCACTATAAAAATCACTCATCCTCCCAACATTATTTAATTCAATAAAAACTGTTGCATCATCCAAAAATTTAAAATATATATCCAAAAGTATATCCCCTACCTTATATTCCTCAATTGGGTTATATATCTAATGGAGGAAGCCCTTTGGTGCAAACCAGAAGGAGTTACCTGAAAATGAGGTATTGTTCTTCCGTATGCATTTTGGTTTTATTTCATTATACTGCCATGAAATTGTTTTTATTACTTTATTATATAAAATAATAATTATAATGAATATAATAATATATTATTATGTAAATTTTTTTACCTTCACCTATATTCACTTCCATCAAATATGTAATGAAATTATCGTTCCTGTGTTTGGTGGACCACCGCCTCGTGAAACGATGTCATTCATTTTTTACCACCTATAATCTTTGGTATTATGGTGGAAAAAATATTTTTATATGATATATATTATATTATTATGTATTCACAACTATGAAATTTTTATATACACATACATTTATGATTTCCGTTTTGTGGTAATACAATTACTTTGTTTGTGGACTTGTGGACTACGAAATCCTCGATGCGATGTGATTCTTTTTACATCACAATAATTATATATATATAAGTATATATGATTAAATAAAATTCTAATTATGATATAATAGAAATTTTAGAAAGATAAATTTTACTTATATTATTTTTATAGTGATCATTAAGATATTGAAATGTTAATCATGTGTACATATGACACACTGTCTCCATGACTTTAACGTAGGTTCATTTTTCATAACCATAATTATTGATTTGTTTTAAATGTATAATTTACATATAAATATGATAATTATTTAATTATTATTATTCTTGATATGTTTTAATGATGTTCTCTTAGACCATAGTTGACCTATAAAATTTGTTTTCCACACATAAACCATATATGGTCCAAACACACGACATAAACATAATTGATTAATTAGTTATATACAAGAATTTCCCAAGTGAAATTAATGTAATTAAAAACCTCAAAAAGATACTTAATAAAGTAAATAATTTACATATTATTATTATTCACGAATATAATGAAACACATGACAATTGTAACCCAAGGTTAGAGATTCTGTCTCCATCTCCTTCAATTGAGGAATATTTTGATGTTATATACCTCCCTTATTTTATAAAGTGTATATGTAGACCCTTTGAAATGTAATATCATGAATTTAATTATTCTCATTATTGAGTAAATTTTTTTTTGTCTTTCCCATCAATCATTTGTTTTTTAAATTACAAACCACACATATCATAATCATATGTATTGTTTTTCATGAATGTTGATTCTCAATTGAAATCACTCACAATGTCTTTATTATATGTTTCATTCTTAACATAATCATCTATGTTGTTCACTCACATTGTTTTATATGTAGTTTAACAATCTTAACCAGATTATATATTGAATTATAATTTGGAATCTTAACTAGATTAGGTATTGCATCATAATCAAGAATCATAACAAGATTATGTAGAACATCTTAATCAGGAATCGTAACCAAATTTTGTATTTCACGGTAATCAAAAATCATAACTAGATTATGTATTGCATCGTAATCCGGAATCGTAACCAAACTATGTATTTCATCGTAATCAGGATTCATAACCAGATTATATACTACATAGATTTGTCATGCACCATGACCACATGCATCGTAACCAGGTTAAGTACCATATCATAAATACTTATTGTATCTAGGTTAAGTACCACATCATAAATATACATCATAACTAGATTAATAATTGTATCATAACAATGAATAATTACCAAGTTATTTCTAATAACTAGGATATATATCACACTCTTATTGTGGATCATATCCATGCATCGTATTCAGATTAAATATCATGCATCATAATCATGTTCAGAGTTGTAACCAAGTCATAAATAATAATTGATATGAATTATTATTATGATCAGCGTTGTAATAAAATTATTTATACTAATTTTTAAATGTATTTACCTCTTATCATAACTTCAATTACGATTATATTCTACTTATACTCATTGTTTTGTAATTTTATATTAAATACATTCTAACAAAAATTATGTACATAAGTTGGTTATTTACCAATCAAAACGTTGTTGTGTATTCTGTTTGTTTTGACTGTTGTAATGATAGGTGTCCAAGTCCAACTGAGTTTTCAGAGAAATATGACCGTTGGCGGAAATATGATCGTTGGACCCTGAATCGTATAAATAGGAGGTCATGCGAACCAGAATACACAAATTTTTCTTCTATCAAGTTCTATAGATAGATGATGTGTCATCTCTCTTACTCCATGAAAAATCATTTAAGATAAAAGACGTGAACCACTTATTCCATGTTCTTGAATTTCTAAAAGTTATTTGTTTCAACTTTGTGTAAAGAGTCATTGTGATAAAAATTTAGGGCTTCCAGGGATAGGAACACGTGTAATCGATCATCATATATTGGGATTTAAATTGATTTAAATACAGAGGTCTTGATTACCTTCTTAATCGTGGGATTTAATAGATATATATATAGTCATGCTGATCATCATATCTAGGGTTTACCAAGGTGGTGGTAAGATAGAACATTATCCTAGGTGAAAGGATAACCTATTCTTTGAGATAAAAGAATTGTAATACTTTTACATTTCTACTGCTATCATCATTAAAAATGGAATTGTATCATTTCCTATTTATTTTCATATTCAATTAAATTTTAATTGTTTCAATTACAATTCATATTATATTAAGATATTTAATACCCGCTACGGTAGAATCATTAACATTGTATTACTCTGATCACGGTATTCAATTCAAATAAAATTGTTTTACATTACTTGTATTATTACATCATAGTATTACCATCAGATCCAAGACCTATATGGTCTACTGTTTTCATTGTGAATTGTATTAATTTAAGACCTCTTTTACTAAGTCATTTATTAAGTGTTTAAATACATAGTTTTTATACCTAAAATTCACCCCCTCTTGTATTGTGCCATCTAATATACATATAAATCTATATTAAGATCCAAAAATTGGTATCAGAGCAGGTTTTCCATGTTTTTTTATTACTTGGACTATTTTTTAGCAATATAATTGTATTTCATTAACAAACCTTTTATTTATAAAAACATAATACACTAACATATAGAGTGGAAAAGTATTGTTTTATAAGATGTCAGTAATAAATATTGGATCAATTGAACATTTGAATGCCAAATGACCATGTATTTTTGATGGAAATGATTATGATTACTATAGAGACTAAAAGAATAATTTTGTTATTAATACTAGAGTAGACAACTTTGTCATGCTTACTAGAGGTTACAAAAACCAAGATAAGGAAGTGAGTACCATCACCAATCAAGAGAAACAGGAATATCAATTAATCTACAAGGTATGTAATACTCTCTTGTGTTCCATGACCAGGAATATATATAGTCAGATATAATCTTGTAAAGCAGCCATTTTTATCTGGAATAAATTGGAAGTCACGCATTTTGGTAAACCACATGTTATAGAAACAGGAAGAGCAATTCTTTAAGAAGAATATCAACGGGTTATTTTACCTTATGGAGAACATGTATGGAAGGTACAAAAAATATTTATGACAATCATCAATAGTCTAAAACCAATTAGGGAAAAGCTTCTTAATGATGAAACACTTTTGGAGATGATAATTGATATAATTACCAATGAATGGGAATAAAAAGAACAACTATTGATGATAAAGGTAAAGTTAATCAAATTACTCTTGATGTGTTTTTTGGAACTCTTCTTCAACATTAGAAAACAATGAAATGAGATGCTTATTTCAATAAAAATTGGAATGGTAATGAGAGTTTAGATTTTAATACTACATTCAAAGTTAGGACACAATAAAGGATAAATAGATCCAAAGAAAGAATGTCATTGTCATATCAGAATTAAGTGATAGTGATCACTCAGATAATATGTTAGCCAATATTTCTCGAAGGATGAAAAATATTCTTGAAAAAAAATGACTTTAAATACAAATTCAAAAAGAATGATATGAATGACAAAAAAGACTCAGAAGTAACATGTTATGAATAAAAAACAACAGGTCATATTATTCTAGATTTTCATCTACTAAAATGAAAAGATAGAAAGGATAAAAATTCTAAATGAAAAAAGAAAAAATATTACAAATTAAAAAAAAAAAAGTATTTAAGGAAAATTATACAGGGAGGGAAAGTGGGGGCGATTCATCAAAAGAATCCCCAGAATATGAATCTTCATGTCAAAATAATATAGGACTTATAGCCCAACTACCTATTGAATAAAATTGTTACATGTCTAAGGTACACAATGATGAATCAATTATAAATGTATCTTTAAATGAAAATTACCCCGATGAGAAACATTCTTATTCTTTAGATGAAGAATCTTCCCCTATAGAGGACAATTTACCTTCCATTTAATAATTTTCCGTATTTCACAAGTTACATGAGAATTAAAATACTAAAATCAAGAAAAATACCGATTATTAAAACTATTCAATATATAATATAACTATAGAAGTGTAAGTTATTTCAAAAGTTCTTTATATAAAAACCTCGTGGGTTTGAAAATATTTTAAAAACTGTTATTGATGTAAGTTTTGAGTAGTATAAACATTTTCAAAATGTTTAACAACATGTTTTAAAGAAAATTGTTTTTGAAATAAGTTAAAATTTCCAAAAAAAATTCTTCTATGAATTATATTTTAGTCATTAAACTAAAATCTGAAATATTCTCTCTTAAGAAACATTAATCAAAATTTACCTTGGTAGGAAATGAAATTGATAAAATGTATTATCTTGTTTTCCCTCTTAAGAATAGTTCTGTAATTGTATCCACTCACTCAAAACTGATTTTTAGTCAAAACTATTTTTTTCCTCAAAGTGCCACATTCTATACTAGGTTTCAATGTGATGGACATTAGGAAAGAAATTACTCTCTTAATAGAACTCAATAATTATGATATTATAGATCTAATTTTTTTTAATAAAATTTGGATTACTAAAATTATTTTATCTAACATTTCTAGATCCAAACATTTTTGGGTTCTAAAAAATTAATAGTTTTGTTTTCAGGAAAACAATAAGTGTATCAACAACAAGAACATTTGGTACATGGATAGTGTTTTTTATTGACATATGACTGGAAATAAATATTTCTTTGAAAATATTATTGAAATGAATGGTGGAAGAGTGATCTTTGGAGACAATTCTTTGGGAATTCTCATTAGTATAAGAAATATTATTTTTTAGGAAAAGATTTAATTTCAAATGTTTTGTTTGTTAATGGTATCAAGCAAAACCTTACCAGCATAAGTAAATTATGTGATGAAGGATACCTTGTGAATTTTAGGAATGATAAATGTTTTCTTATAATATCAAGGATGAATATATTATTTCAACCCATAGGCAGGAGAATATTTAAAAAATTAACATAGAAGATATTGGGACTCAAGAATTTCCTTGGTTAAGTGCAATAGAAGACCAATCTTGGTTATGACATAGAAGGTTTGGATAGTGTTCTCAAAGAAAAGACTTTATAAGGATCTTCCAGATCTATGGTATAATTCTTCAAAAGTTTTTTACCATGGTGAATATGAAAGGATATATAAAACTATCTTTAAATCAATAAATAATGGTTCAACATCTAATGCATTAAATTTAGTGAACATGGATCCTTAAGGTCCTACACAATCTTGAAGCATTGGAGTCATGTACTATATATTTGTTTTAGTTTATGACTACAATAGATTTACATGGGTATATTTTATAGTAATTATTTCTAAATAAATTTTAGATTTCAAAACATTGAGTTCCCATGTTAAAAATGACAGAAACCTACTATTTATAACTATACATAGTGATCATGGTGGAGAATTTCAAAATTCATATTTTCAGACCTTTTTAGTAAGAAATGTGTTACTCACAACTTTCCATCTCATAGAACACCTTAGTAAAATGGTGTTTTTGAGATACTAAATTTTATTCTTTTGGAAATGACAATAACCATGTTGTGTGAATACTCAATTTCAAAGTATTTTTGTGCTTAAGCTGTTAGTACAACATGTTATTCTATAAATCATGTTTTAACTAGAAATTTTCTTAATAAAACCCATTATGAATTATGGACTTGATGAAAACCTAATGATTTTTACATCATGGTGTTTGGTTACCAAGTATTCATATTTAATAACAAATTGAATTTATATAAATTTTTACCCAAATCTGATGACAGAATCAGTTGATGTTATTCCACAAATTCTATGGAAAAAGGTTTTTAAAACACATGTACTATTGAAGAAACAATACATGTAAAGTTTTATGAAACTT
Source organism: Viscum album (assembly GCA_963277665.1). Lineage (NCBI taxonomy): Eukaryota > Viridiplantae > Streptophyta > Magnoliopsida > Santalales > Viscaceae > Viscum > Viscum album. Next base: position 683,681,516 of record OY728119.1, on the reverse strand, counting down.
ATCCCTTTGTTTTTAAGCAATCCTTACCTACAACACCTAATATATTTTCTTAAAATTATTACTAACTTTTCATTTGAAACTCTTCCAATAAGGGGAATACTCAAGAAAACGTTTCTGAAATTTTACCCCATAAGATTTTTTTTTCTTAATGGACATGTTTTACAAGACCCCAATCAATTGTTTCCTAATAATCATCCCAGTAAAAATATCATTGGTGTTTAAAATTAACTTTTAAGGACCATAAATTCTTTAAGAAATGAAATATAACATCTTTCTTTTTTATCTCAATTTGAACCTAAAACATCTAATGAGCCCTTATGTGATGAAGAATGGATTAAAGTAATGTTTGATGAACTAAATTAATTTGAAAGGAATCAAGTCTGTACATTGTTTGAAAGTCCTTAGGAAACAACTGCAATTGATGAAAAATGATTTCTTCGAAATAGGTGTGATAAAAATGGGGTCATCATTTGAAATAAAGAAAGTCTTAATGCTAAGGGATACAGTCCACAAAAGGGAATAGACTATAAGGAAACCTATGATTCAGTAGCAAGAATTGAATCTATTCAAAATATATTAGGCTTTGTAGCATACATCAATTTCAAACTTTTTCAAATGGATGTAAAATGTCCTTTTCATATTGGTTTTGTAAAAGATGATGTTTTTGAAGAAACAAATCCCAGTTTTATAGATCTAAACATCATAATATTGTTTTTAAACTTACCAAATAATTGTGTGGGCTTAATAAATCTCCAATAGCATGGTATTATATACACACATGATTTCTTTAACAAAACAATTAACTAAAAGGTACTTTTTAACCAACTCTTTTTATAAAAATGGAAAAAAAATTATTGTCCAAATCTGTGTTGATGACATTATATACGGTTCAACTCAGAAATTCATAACTCATTATTTTAAGAATACAATGAAATATGAATTTGAAATGATTATGATGGGTGAGGTAAAAATCTTTTTAGTTTTTCAAAAATGTAAAAAACCAGAAGGAACCTATATATCTGAACATATATATATCAAATACTTACTAAAAAATCATAGATCAGAAAATAGTAAAAGTATTACCATAACATATTTATATCAAAGGCTTACTCAAAAAGTTTGGAAATGAAAATACTAAAAGTATTAGCACTCTAATGGGTACCTCAAATATAATTGATCTTGATGGAGTTGGGAAATCAATAGATCAAACAACTTTTAGAGGTATGATAGGTATCTTGTTATACTTGAAATACAACCATCAAAAATTAATGTTTTTTATATTCATATGTGAAAGATACAAATAAAATCCAAAGGAAACTCATTTAAAAGAAGTGAAAATAATTTTTTTATACTTAAATGGAACTATTGAATTAGGATTATTCTATTCATATGGAAATGATTTTGTTTGGAAATGTTTTTCAGAAGATGACTTTGGTAGATATAGAATAGATAGAAAGAGTACATCCGGTACATGTTATTTCTTAATAGATTCTTTAGTTTCTTAGTCATGTTATAAACAACACTCAGTAAGCACTTTCCACTACTGAAAATGAATATGTAGCAGTTGAACGTTTTTGTGCTCAGGTGTTGTGGATGAAACACGCTCTCACTGGATATGGAATGTGTTTTTCAAAAACTCAAATACTATGTGACAATACTAGTGCCATTTCTCTTAGTAAAAAACATGCACACCAGTCACGTTAAAAACACATAGATACTAGGAATCACTTTCATAGGGTTGACACAAAAAAGGAGATGTTATCTAACAATTTTTTGGAACGCTAGAAAAACATGGTGAAATTTTCATAAAACCATTAACTTTTGATAGATTTGAGTACATTAAACAAAAACTAGTAATGATCACTATAAAGTAATCATTCACATCTATTTATTGTTTGACTCATATCCTTAAATTGAGTTACTTTTTTCAAATGGGGACTATACTTTTCATTTCATTATGTTTTATATTTTATCAGTTTTACCCTTTGTGTTTTAAATTTTATCAGTTTTACCCTTTATGTTTTATATTTTATCAGTTTTACCCATTATGTTTCATATTTTATTGGTTTCAGTTTTTTTCATTATATTTTATCAGTTTAACTTTTTTGTTTTATAGTTTATCGGTTTAATTTTTTTTACAGTTTATCATTTTCACTTTTTTTTATAGTTTATCATTTCACTTTTTTGTTTTACAGTTTATCGGTTTCACTATAATCAATTTTACTATTTAGTTTTTCACTGTATCGATTTCATAATTTTATTATTTTTATGTTTTTATCACTTTCATATTTTTATTAGTTTCATGATTATTGGTACTAGATTATACTATCAGTATTAAAATACTTTATCGGTATTAATGTTTTGATAATGGATTACATTTATGCTACTGGACAATCAGTTGTGAATTATTCTATCAAGTCTAATTAATCAAAACATGTCTATTTTACCACATCTATTTTATAATTGTTATCATTTTTTGTATTGTTTTTGTAAGAAAAATATATTAAAACCAATAAATCTATCTTGGTACTCCAATTGGTAAAATTTCTAAAATTTTATCTTGGTTGTTTCTCTCTTTTAATTCCTAATTCCTTTAGTCTGAATATGTTTTTGTTGTATAAAAAACCTTAAGAGTTTTCTATCATTCTTGACCATTAGATCTCTGAGATCTATTCTTGACTGTTAATTTCTTTTTAAAAAACATATCCAACATCAAAATAATATGTTTTTATCTTAAGGCCAGTTTCTTTATAAGTAGTCGGCATGGTTTAAAATATGTTCCTACCTCTGTTTTCATAATTATAGATCTAATCAGCTTTAATAATCAGTAGGATATTCAGGGTGCATGTTAGTCTTTCATGACTGAGTATACTTCTTCTTCTCTAAATGAAATGCCTCCAAAAAAATTTCTTCCATGACATTTCACGGTGAAAGTTTAGTCTCCAATGATTTTTATGTGTCTTTGGATTCATCTTTAAAAGGGAATATTATTTTTCAATAATGGGAATCAATTTTCATGGAAGTACCCTGTTCAGATAAAGATTATTTATATCATGATGAGATGTTGCAATTTTACAAATCAGTAGTGATATACAAGGATCTTAAGATTTCTTTTATCATGTATAACAAGACATATACAACCTCTTCAAAGAAGGAAGCTACATTTCTAAGGGTTAATTTTGAGTGAGATGCACTATTTCCTTCTCATATTTTACCAGAATATTATGGAACTTTTGATAGGACTAAATTTGGGAAAACAATTTTTGATATTCATGACAACAAAAGAAAAGTAAGTCATTTATCAATAGATAATAGAATAATATCCCTCTAGATGCAGGGGTTTTTTGTACTGAGAAAGGGTGATAAAGAACCATTAAAAGTTTCATATGAGTATGTGCTTGATTACTTGGTAAACATGAGGATGTTCAAACTTAAGTGGTTTATATACTAAATAGTTAAAAATCTCAAATATGGTGGTATAAAATCATAGTTGATAATATTTCCCACCATTATTAGTAAATTTATAAAAGAATGTTTGGAATTGTGTAATATTTCAATCAATTTAGATCCCACATCCTTCAAGGATCCCTTAATCAGTAAGGATATTATAAGGAGGATCAGGTTACGATTCAATCCTGAATCGAAATTGTTTGAAAAATATCCAGATGCTAAGAATGAAAAGGAAGTTTTTGGACGTATTAATAAACCATCTAAGCCATTAAAATGTGATTCAAATAAAATAAAGGTAGTTAAGACTAAAATTTTAAAGCTACCAAAGAAACAAAAGGATATATCTGATGAAGTTTCTACTAAATGGAGAAAGAAAAAGAATGAAAGGAAAGTAGGGGATCCTGTAATGATACTAAATTTTGAATAAATCTTGTTTCCTAATTTTTTTGTTATGTCATACTCAAAAAAACATTTTCATTTAACAAAATGAGTACAATTAAAATGAGATGGTTGGGTTTTGACTGTTATATGACCGTTAGTCAGTATGACCATTGAAAACTGAATGTTGCGACTATTATCTCTAAATACAAGTGATCTTGGTTAATTAATATAGAAAGAAGATTTGATGGCCTCATCCAGTAGTCTTGGGATGATCGAAGACCATCTAACAAAAGTTGGGATGGAGGTAGCACCACTGGGATTTTCTCTGGACCAAACCCAAGCCGAACTTTATCATGTGAAGCTAGAACTGAATCGCCCTCACAAGGAGTTCAAACTGATAGAAATGACTACTCGTGCGATGTTGGCCGAGCCGCCCTCAGATTCTCTCACCTTAGCACACCTTACACATAGATCCTATGCTGGGGTTATAAGGGGATATGTAAGGAGACCATAACTACGTTGTGTAATCCTTTGTTATAAATAAATTTTTTTTTCGATTCTTATGGTGAAGTTTGATAATTTTCAATGTTCGGATAAATATTGTATGCATATTTTTGATGAATTTTAGAAAAATGATATTTTAAAAATGTTTATGTAAACCTTAAATAATTAAAAATGTGTAATGATTTTCAAAAAATGGTCTTCTACAATTATGTTCAGTACATAATTGGGAGTCTAATATGATCAACATATTTTTTGATGAATAATAATTTATGAATAGTGATTTTATGCTTAGGATTAGTAATGTGACCAAATGGATTAGTAATCTCATTTAAAGAAAGTATTAATATAATCTAGGCACCTTGATTAAGTAATGTGATTCAATAAAATAGGTAAATAACTGTTTCAGAAATTATTAGTCAAGTATTAGTTTTTTTCGAGTGAATAGAGTTTTTTAATTAAAAATTAAATTAAAAATATTTTGAAAATTATTTTTATAAAATGGACATTATTTTTGAACTCAGAGCATCGATATTATGTTAAGGTATTTTTTGGGGATTTTTCTAAGAAAAATGAATTTTCAGGGAATAGTGTATTTATTTAGAAATTAAATAAAAATTATTTAGAAAATTATTTTTATAAAATGTAGTTCATTTTTTAAATCAGAGCCTCAATATTTGGTTAAGGTGAAATTTTGGAATTTTTGTGAGAAAGATGAATTTTCGATGAATAGTGAAAATATAGTTTTTAAGTTATAGGTGTTTAATGACATCATTAAATGATGTATTAAGTATGTAATAAATATGGTATACTTATGAATAGAAAGATAAGGTATGAGGTGTCCCAAGTGGCCAATACCATGGGAAAATACCATGGGCAAGCCCATGGTTTTTCCAATACCACCAATGAGGTGTCCCTTGGCCATTAATGCCTTGTCCACTCACTTTCCCGATAAATACTCACCCTTTACTCCTTTATTTTTCACTCCCAACTCTCCCCCAACAATGATATGGTCTCATTACCTCCAAAGGAGTCCTACCTAGGTGCCCCAAATCCCTAAAGGTCTCGACCTTTGAGTTTAAAGAGATACATTTTTAGGTAAGTGATCCAACCTCTCTCTTTCTTTTCAAATACTCTCTTTTATGTCATTTCTTCTATGGTCCAAGTTATTATGTTGGAGGATGTTATTTTATATTACTCTTACTGAAATTTATATGTTCATATTATTAGATATCCCCACTTACTCTCTTCAATTTGTTTTATGAATGTTTAAGTGGCGCCGTTAGGCTGCCGAAATTTTCCTAATGGATTCTTTCACCCTTCTCATTTCAAGTTCTATTTTCTTGTCAAGTCTTTAAGGTTCTTTTATATCATGTTGGGGTGTGATATATATATCTATAATACTGATCTTTATGTTCATATGATGATATACCCTATTTGATTTCATCAATTCATTTTTTGAAGTATTAAGTGGCACCGTTATTGCTGCCGAATTTTTAAGGGATTCATTCACCATTCTCATTTTCAAGATCTATTTTCATGTCAAGTCTTTCACGTTACTTTTTATTATGTTTGGGTATTATCACTATTTCTATAATACTGATCTTTTATGTTAATATTATGAGATACCATATTTGATCTCGTGAATTCATTTTTTGAAGTTTTAAGTGGCGCCGTTAGGCTGCCAAATTTTTAAGGGATTCTTTCACCGTTCTCATTTTTCAAAGTTCTACTTTCATGTCAGGTCTTTAAAGGTCCTTTTTATTATTTTTGGGTATTATATCTATATCTATCATACTTAACTTTTATGTTCATACGATGAGAGACCCGATTTGATCTCTTCAATTAAGTATTTTGAAGTTTTAAGTGGCGTCGTTAGGCTGCCGAATTTTCATTAGAGAAATTTTATTTTCTGTGTCTTCCTTTCATGTTCTTCATTTCATATAGTATATATTTCAAAATTTATTACCATGTTATTAAATAATTTATATTATTTCCCCCTACTGTTTTGTGGATCATTTATGAGTGAGTTACCCATGTACCCTCTCTTTTCAATGTCTTCTAAACCCCTGTAACATAGCTGTTATGCTGTATAATTTTCGTCTCAAAATACCCCTCTCTTTTTATCAAATTATTTTATTTTATTAAGTGAATACTCAAAACTCTTTATTATATAGGTCTATTCACATATATATCAAAATTTCAAATTTTAAATTCTGGTATTTACATACACAAAACCCGCTTTCCTTTTTCATGGGTTTAATGTGACATAAAGATCACATCTCTAAAGTATTTTTTTTTGAAAATGTGATGACTATGAAATGAAACCCATTTATTTTATGCTATATGGGTTGTTTATGAAATGATTGATGATGATATATGTTCCTCACATGATAATAAATGAAAATTTAACGGTGCGCCTTGATAGTGCTCCAATGCATTGGGTAAAGACTTAATCTCTAGAGATGACCATTTTTAACGACACCTTGGAGAATAACCTCAGTAATTTCTAATGACACCTTCCAGATGGACCTTGGTGAAATGAAAATTATTGTCTATGTTAAATGTTTTATACAAATCTTCAAGTTATGAAATATGTTATTTTAACTATGATATGCCTCATGATTTCTTTATCATGCCTTAAAGTTTTTTTCATTACTTTATTGATGTATCTCAAGTTCACATGTTAAATGTTTCCCCTTGTTTCCCTTACTGGGACTTTTTCTCACACTTTCATTTGATGTATGCTCCCAGGTTATGAGATGATGTAATGAACTTAGGATGAACAAATGAACAATCCTTTCAAGTGTTTATGAAGAATGTTTTTTTCTCATGTAATAAGTTCTTGGTTTCCAAGACACTAAACCTTAATGATCATCGGTTTTGTATAATGTAATAAACATTTATATGAACAAAATGAGGGATTCTATAGTTGGTATGAAAGAATGGTTTAGTTATTTTTGGAAATTAGGATATTAAAATTTTAGGAAGAACCCTACACAAATGTTTAAATATAGAAAATATTCCTGGTATTTTGGTGAGTATTGAGTAAGGGGCTTCCAAGCAATTACATCCATGTCTGGATACAAGTAGGTAGAGGTGGCTCTGGCACAGATGTACATAGGGGTAAAACCCGAAAACACCGCACTGAGCTAGAGTCGAAGGGGAACTGGTACACAACAACGGGCCTTGATGCACTCTTAGTTACGCCACTCTCGGGGGCTATGCTTTGGTAAATTCATAAGCTTAGAATGAACCATTATTAAAGGAACAATGAAAAAATAAAATAAAATTCATATAAGAATATATGATCATGGAAAACCTAGATTGGAACCTAGGGGATCACATGTTAGGTTATACTTTCCTTCTACAAGTTTATCCTTCTATGCTAAAAGTTTCCTTTTAATGATTATTGGCTAAGTATTTAATCCCCTAATTATACTTTCTTTTCTTAGTTAATGGCGGGAAACGAAAGAACATGTTTCAATAACCAATGTGATAGGAAATGTGACGATTTCCCTATTAATGTGACAGAGATGATGAGAGACCAGTTTGAACATATTGTGATTATTCCAAACCAGCTATCAAAAATCACAATTAATAATTGGTACCTAGTTGAATGCCCAAATTCATCAAGGAAGAATAAGACGAAGTATAAAGGATGTTCATCTGATAAAGTTTATAAGGGAAAGAAGAGCCAATTTCCTTTGTGCAAAAAGTGTGGAAAAGAGCACCAAGGATAATGTCACAAAGGAACCAGGAGATGTTTTATGTGTGGGGTGATAGGTCATAAAGTAGCCAATTACTTCCAAAAAATGGATAATGTGATTAATATAGATAAGGTTCGATCTAATTTACCTTATACTTTTCAATGTCGTAACTGTGGAGAAGTTGGACATTATCCAAGGTAATGATCTCTTGGAAGGGATGAGAAGCATGATGAGCATCAACAATCTTCAAGGACAAGGGAACAATGAAAGTCCTATGCTGATATGGATCATGATGACTAAAGTACATGCAACTTCTTCCCAATAATTGTCCATGTCATGTTGTATTCTAGTTCATGCCCTATTAACATATCTTTAATGTTTTCTAAGAAAATCGAGTCACTACCAAAAATGGTTTTATATCATTAAGGAAAAAATCTATTGTTATGTATCACATGTTGATTTTATGAATCTGTTATTATTGAAAAATAAGAGATGATTAGGGGATTAAAAGATTAATATTATTTGGGAAGCATTCACTTTTTTGGGAACCCTATATGATTGAGGTAAATAGATTACTATGGTATTCTATTTGAGGAATAAAGGTTGAATTATATTTTGAATAATCAATGAATTTAAGGTAAACTTATGGTAATATAGGTTACTTATGGAAATGATTAACCTATCTTGGGGAAAATATGTTTAGGTTTATTACTTTTGTTATAAGGTGTTAGGAGTGGTTGATGTAGTTTGGAGATGAATGATAAAGTTTATTTTGGATGACTGTGTTATCAAATCCATCTTTTATTTGGGTTTCAATATTAGTTTGGTTTATTTTGAGGAATTTTATGGACAGTTATTTATGGAATGGTCAATGATGAACTTTGGGTAGTACCGTGGAATTTTGAAGATTTAAAAATAGTTTCCCTTCCTATGGGGTTCTTTATTTTGGAATAGTTATTTTATCATAACCTTTCTGTTTTTGGGATAATGATTAAAGATAGAAGAAATAGATAGTTAATCGTTGGTGTATTATGTGATTCTCTAGAAGATGATGCTTGTTCTTTTGATGAGACCAAGTGTTTTTTTATGCTCATCGTTTGGAGAAAATATTGGTTTTGGTAGAAACTTATTAAGGGATGAAACTCTACTTGAAGGTAAATATATTTCCTTTTGTTTTTATTCAATGTAGTAAATGAATTCCTCAAAACTATGAAAATGAACATAAAACAAAAATGTTTTCTATTAGCATTTCCTACTAAGAAATCAAATACCATTTAACCCATCATATGTTTGTGATTTTCTTGTATTTATCTTTCTCATAATCATGTTTTCTATCACTCTCCCTCAGAACGTGACCCTTTGTTTTCTCCTCCATGTCAATTTTTTCCTAAATGGAATCCTTGTATGGGTTAACTGGGGTGACCTTTGTACCACCTTTTCTTTCTTTTAAAGTAATAGTGTTACTAAATATTTTTCCGATGTGGACCTTTCAATGAAATTTCCAAACCCAATTTTAAAAAATTGCGAGGACGTAATTTCTTAAGGGGGGAAGATTATAACGACCTGAAATTTTGAATAAATCTTATTTCCTAATTTTTGGTGTTATTTCATACTCAATAAAACTTTTAAATTAATAAAATTAGTATAATTAAAATGATATTGTTGGGTTTTGAATATTATATGACCAGGAGTCAGTATGACCTTTGAAAACTAAATGTTGCGACTGTTGTCTCTAAATAAATTTGATCTTGGTTAATTAATATAGAAAGAATATTCGATGGCTGCATCCAGTAGTCTTGGGATGATCAAATACCATCTAACAGAACTTGGGAAGTATGTAGCACCACTAGTCTTTTCTCTAGACCAAACCCAAGCCGAACATCATCGTGTGAAGCTAGAATAGAATCACCTTTGCGAGAAGTTCAAACTGATAGAAATTACAACTCATGTGATGTTGGCCGAGCCGCCCTCAGATTCTCTCATCTTAGCATACCTTACACTTAGGTCCTATGATGGGGTTATAAGGGGCTATGTAAAGAGACCATAGCTACATTGTGTAATCGTTTGTTATAAATAAAATTGTGTTCATTTCTTATGGTGAAGTTTGAAAATTTTCAAATGTCCGAATAAATATAGTATGCATATTTTTGATGATTTTTAGAAAATGGATATTTTAAAAATGTTTATGTAAACCATAAATAATTAAAAATGTGTAATAATTTTCAAAAAATGGTCTGTGACAATTATGTTCGGTATGAAATTTGGAGTCTAATAAGATCAACTTATTTTTTTATGAATAGTGAATTATTAATAGTTATTTTATGCTTAGGATTAGTAATATGACCAAATGGATTTGTAATCTCATTTGAAGAAAGTATTACTATAAAGTAATGTGATTCAATAAAATAGGTAAATAACAGTTTCAGAAATTATTAGGCAAGTATTAGTTTTTTAGGGTGATTACTGTTTTTTAATTAAAAATTAAATTAAAAATATATAGAAAATTATTTTTATAAAATGGACTTTATTTTGGAACTCAGAGCATCGATATTATGTTAAGGTAATTTTAGGGGATTTTTCTGAAAAAAATGAATTTTCGGTGAATAGTGTATTAATATAAAAATTAAATTAAAAATATTTAGAAAAATATTTTTATAAAATAGAGTTCATTTTTGAAAACAGAGCATCAATATTTGGTTAAGGTGAAATTTTGGAATTTTTCTGAGAAAGATGTATTTTCAATGAATAGTGAAAATACAATTTTTAAGTAACGGGTGTTTAATGACATCATTAAATGATGTATTGAGTGTGTAATAAATATGTTAGAATTATTAATATTAATATAAGGTATGAGGTGTCCCAAGTGGTCAATACCACGGGCAAATATCATGGGCAAGCCCATGGTTTTGATAATACCACCAATATAGTGTCCCATGGCCATTAATGCCTTGTCCCCTCACTTTCCCTATAAATAACCACTATTTCCTCCATTAGTTTTCACTAACAACTCTCCCCCAATGAAGCTCTGGTCTCATTACCTCCCAAGGAGTCCTCCGAAGGTGCCCCGAATCCCTCAAGGTCTCGACCTTCGAATTTAAAGAGATATGTTTTAAAGTAAGGGATCCAACCTCTCTCTTTCTTTTCAAATACTCTATTTTAAGTCATTTCATTTATTCTCCATGTTATTATGTCGGAGGATGTTCTTTTATATTACTCTTAATGCCCTTTTCTTGTTCATATGATTAGAGATCCCCTCTTACTCTCATCATTTCGTTTTATGAATGTTTAAGTGGCGCCGTTAGGCTGCCGAAATTTTTGTAACAGATTCTTTCACCCTTCTCATTTTCAAGTTCTATTTTTTTCAAGTCTTTCAAGATCCTTTTTATCATGTTGGGGTGTTATCTCTATATCTATCATAATTATATTTTATGTTCATCTTATTAGAGATTATATTTTATCTCGTCAATTCATTGTTTGAAGTTTTATGTGGTGCCATTAGGCTGTCAAATTTTTAAGGGATTCTTTCACCCTTCTCATTTTCAAGATCTATTTTTTTTCTCAACTATTTCATGTTACTTTTTATTATTTTGGTGTATTGTATTTATATCCATCATACTGATATTTTATTTTTATATGATGAGAGACCCTATTGGATCTCTTCAATTCATTTTTGATGTTTTAAGTGGCGCCGTTAGGCTGCCGAATTTTTAAGGGATTCTTTCACCCTTATCAATTTTCAAAGTTCTACTTTAAAGTCAAGTATTTCAAGTTCCTTTTTTTATTCTGGCGAATAATCTATATATCTATCATACTGATCTTTTATGTTCATATGATGAGATACCCTATTTAATCTCTTCAATTACGTATTTTGATGCTTTATGTGGCGTCGTTAGGCTGCTGAATTTTCATAAGAGAAATATTATTTTTTTATCTTCTTTTAATGTTCTTCATTTTATATGGTATATATTTCAAAATTCATTACCATGTTCTTAAATCCTTTATATTCTGTCCCCTACTGTTTTATGGATCATTTATTAGGGGGTTACCCGAGTCCCCTCTTTTTTCAATGTCTTCTAAAACCCTGTAACATAGCTGTTATGCTGGAGAATTTTCCACTCAAAATACCCCTCTCATTTTCTCAAATTATTTTATTTTATTAAGTGGATACTCAAAACTATTTATTATACAGGTGTATTCACATAAATATCCAAATTTCCTATTTGAAATTCTGGGATTTACATACACGAAACCCGCTTTCCTTTTTCGTGGGTTTAAAGTGACATAAAGATCACGACTTTAAAGCAGTTTTTTTAAAATGTGATGACTATGAAATGAAACCCATTTCATTTATGCTATATGGGTTGTTTATTAAATGATTTATGATGATATATGTGGATCACATGATAATAAAGGAAAATTCAAGGGTGCGCCCTCATAGCGCTTCAATGCATTGGGTAAAGACTTAATCTCTAGAGATGACCATTTTTAACGACGCATTGGTGAATAAACTTGGTAATTTTAAATGAAACCTTGGGGATGGACCTTGGTGGAATGGAAATTATTTTCTATGTTAAATGTTGTAGCAACACCTTCATGTTATGAAATAAATTATTTTTATTATGATATGCCTCATGATTTCTTTCTCATGCCTTAAAGTTATTTTTCATTACTTTATTGATGTATCTCAAGTTCACATGTTAAATGTTTCCCCTTGTTTCATTTACAGGGACTTTTTCTTACCCTTTCCTTTGATGTATGCTCCCATGTTATGAGATGATTTAATGAACATAGGATGAAAAAATTAAGAATCCTTTCAAGTGTTTAAGAAGAATGTTTTCTATCATGTAATAAGTTCATGGTTTCCAAGACACTAAACCTTACAGATCCTTGGTTTTGTATAATGTGATGTACGTTTATGTAATAAGAATGCAGGATGCTATAGATCCTCTATTTAGATTTGATTCTGTTGTGGCTTTGGCTTTGAATGTAAGGTCTGAAGAAAATTTGAAAGGTTAATAGAGAAAAAATATATTAAATAAGGGAAAGGCTGAGGCTATTGATATTGATAGTATTCTAAGAATAGTTGTGCAAATAAAATCCAGAATTGATATAGGGGATCTATCTGGTAAAACTCAATCAATTCCAGTTGATAAAGGCAATGAAAAACATTTGTTATACAATCTTCTACACAATCACTTTCTAATGAACATAAATAATAGGAAGAAGAAAATGAAGAAGAAGGCCAAGAAGAACATGACCAAGAAAAAAAACGACATGATAAAATAAAAGTTGAAGAAAAAGAAGATATAAACAAGATAAGGCATAATGTAGAGTCATCAGAAGTTCCATATTTTTTAACCCTTCTCTGAATACTCAAACCTGTAATAGAGTATCTAAAAAGGTTTCCGCTAAGAGAGTCATTTAGATTTTTGATAAAGATGAGGAAAAAGAAGAGGAATAATTCGTTAAGAATTGGAACAAGTTAGCTCAAGTGATATACACTAAGGCTTATTTTAGTGATCTTCCACAATACACTGAAGGCACAGATTCCAAGATAACAATCATTGTGAAATGGGTTCAGTACATTGAACAATCCATGAATTGATTGGAGAAGTTGTTACCATTTATTCCAAAAGTTTAATCAAGGTTGGAAATTATTTCTAATACCTAAAATGATAGAAAAAAATCTATCAATGTCTTGATGGAAATATTTTTAGGTCTTAAATCTAATTTCAAGATTTTCAAGGTACGTGCTACTATGGAAACTAGGGATTGCAATACGGTTGTGAAGTGGTAATGCAACATTTATGAAAGACTCAAGAATCATTTGGAAAAGTGGGAAGAATTGGTAAATCGGGTAAACAAACCCGACCCTCACTATCTAAACCTAATTAATGATTTTAATGAAAAGTTTCAAGAACTTCAAAGAGTCAGGTGTATCCTTGGAAGATCTTGAGACTTTATGGGAAAAGTTGCATGATGATATAATAATATTATTTCACTCTCAACATGATTTTTATCTTTGAGAATGACTACAATATAAGTTTTATGATTTATATAACCAAGAATAAAGGATTAAAATTAATGAAGAAAAGCATAAATCCCAAGAAGAAATTAATTGGATTCATGAAGATTAGCTTTGGAAGCAAGAACTGATTATTTCTGAACAGGATGAGATGTTGAAGGCTCTACAAAAATCTCTTGACAAGATCATGTTGGATAGAAAAGAGTTAAAGAAGATGAAACTCTCGTTGTTTAATCATTAGAAAAAAGGAAAAGAATGATGGTTGAAATCTTGTTGTAATACACTCTTGTTTCAAGTAAAAATTATTTTATTGTACTCTATTTCTCCAAATAAATTTTTTCCCTTATTCTTTATGAAAATAACTATGGGAGAGAATGGTTGTGAAAAGTTATTTTTTTTGAATGCCTTATTAAGGGGGATGAATATTAAGTATAAGTAAAGATAACACAATCCCTTGTGAATTGTTTTTAAAACATGGGTGGAATAAGTCATATTCAATATTACTTTCAATGAGTTGTTAAACTTAGGAGAGAAAAGTTCTTTATTGTTTTTTTGGTTTGTTTTGTTTTGTGCTATCCAAAAGGGGGAGATTGTTGAGTCAACATGTTGTTCGACTTCCCCATCAATAATATGTTCTAGAAATCACAAACCATACATATATTAATTATACATATTTTTTATCATGTGTTTTTAACATGAGGTGGTCTCTCAGTCAAAACCTGAGACACAATTTATTATCAATAGAAGAAATAACTACACGAGTCTAAAAAAGGATCTTATTAAAATATTTTTCATAAGTGGGAAGAAGCTCAACTGCCTAGATGTCCATCCATGTAATGTCATGGCTTATTCCTTTATTATCAAGAACATCAGCAACTATGTTCCCTTCCCAAAAGGCATGCATGGAAATGTAATTTATCTCTATATGCGAATCAAGGCAGTTCGTCCATCGGGTGGTCAGAGGCCATGAAAGATGCACCAAACCCTCCAAAATAACATGTATAATAGTGGTTGAGTTTCATTCAATCTAAATATTGTTCTGGACCTTATTCTGGGAAAATGTGACAGCGTGTATCACGCCCATCATTTCTGCCTCAAGAGAGGAAGCAGTACCACAGCTTCCATAGCAGCAGCATGGACACTGGCCAAGGTAGTCTTTCAAAATCACACCCCATCCCACAGGTCCCATATTACCATTTGAAGCACCATCCACATTCACTTTTATCCATCCTGGAATCAGATATTTCCATGAAACATCAAATGTTCGCTTCGACTATTTGTAGATACCATCAATCTTATGCCGCCATAGAATCTAAAAATCACCAAATTGTTATCACAAGTAGCTATTTGTATCGAAGAAGCATCCCTAATGGCAATGAGAATTCGTATCTTACCTACATTGAGATTAGATGAAGATTTTTTGTGAATAATAGCATTTCTATCATACCAAATCACATGAAGGAGTTCAGCAGCTGCAGTGAGAAAGAGGTTCTTGATTTTTTGTGAGAAATCAAGATTTACACATCTTCTTAATTGCAGGTTGAGGGAATCAGTAAGAATCCATCTGCATCCAAAAATGTCAGAAGTATAATTCTACAGGGCAGAGGTAGTAGTATAAGATAGGAACAAATGATTAGTATCTTGTCTATGGTGGTGGAAGAAAGGACACCGGGAGCCAAGATATATTTTATCATGTGTGTTGATTCACAATCATAATAACTCACATTGTATTTATTATATGTTTCATTCAAAACATAATCATGTATGTTGTTTACTCAAGTTGTTTTATATGTTGTTTCACAATCATAACTATATTATGTATTGCATTTTATTCAAGAATTTTAACCAGATTACCCATTTCATTGTAATCAGGAATCATAATCAGATTATGTATTGCATCGTAGTCAAGAATCTTAAACAGATTATGTACTGCACCGTAATAAAGAATGGTAACTAGATAATATATTGAATCATATTCAGGAATCATAACTAGACTATTTATTTTATCATAATCAGGATTCATAACCAGATTACATACTGCATAGATTTGAAAAGTGATGTAACCATGTTCATCGTAACTAGGGTAAGTACTGCATCATAAATATGGATCATAACCAGGTTATGTACCACATCATAAATACACATCATAACTAGAATATGAATTGTATCATAATCATGAATCGTAACCAGGTTGTGTATCATAACTAGGTTATATACCATACTCTTATTATGCATCGTATCCATGCATTGTAATCAGATTAAATATTATGCATCTTTACCATATTTGGAATCGTAATCAGGTTATAAATTAAAATCAATATGCATTGTTATCATGATAACCCTGGTAATATAAATATGTATTGTACTTTTCAAATGGATTACACTATTATCATAACTTCAATTCTGATTACGTTCTACTCATACTCATTGTTTCATACTTTTTCAATAACTACATTCAAACAAAAATGATATCGTTAAGTTGGTTATTTACCAATATAAACGATGTCATGTATTCGGTTTTTTGACCATTTTAATGATAGGTGTACAAGTCCCTCCTAGTTTTTCAAAGAAATAAGACCATTAGAAGAAATGTGACCTTTTGAACCCGATTTTGATAAATAAGAGGTAATTATAACTAGAAAACACAACTATTTATTTTATCATGTTCAATAGAGAGATGTTGTGACTTCTATATTTCTTTGTGTGAATGACTTTAAGATACTTGAAGTGAACCACTTCTTTCTTGTTCTTGTATTACTATATGTTCTTTGTTTCTACTTTGTGTGGCTGATCATTATGATAATGATCTAGGGCTTCAAAGGATAGGAAGACGTGTTACTGATCATTGTATCGAGGGCATTAAATTTCAAGAAAGATAGAGGTGTCAATTATCTTCTTAATCGAGGGCTTTCGGGGATAGGAAGTCAATAATGCTGATCATTGTATTGAGATATTTCCATGGTTGTTGTAAGATAGAACTTTATCCTAGGTTAATGTATTCCCTTCTATCTAGGATTAAAGAATTGAAATGATTTTACATTTCTACTACTATCTATATTAGAAAAATAATTGTATCATTTCATATTTATTTTCATTTCCAATTTAATTGTAATTTCATCAATTACGATTCATATTGTATTATGAGATTATAAACAATATATAGTAGAATAATTAACATTTTTATTACTCTGATCATTTTATTTAATTCAAACACAATTTTTTTACATTACTTATAGTATTACGTCATAGTATAACAATTAGATCCAAGACCTATATGGTCTATTATTTTGATTGGGAATTGTATGTGTTTAAGGAATCTAAAACTAAGACCTTTCATAAGTTTATAAATACAATGTTTTTAAACCTACAATTCACCCCTCTTGTATTATTCCATCTAATATACATATATATCTATATTATGATCCAACACTCATGTTATTTAATTTTTTGGTAATATTTTATTCCTTCATGGGGATTAAGATTTAAATATTCAATGTGGTATGGGAAACATTGAATGGTTATAGATTTACCTTCAAAACATTTTTCTCCATGTCAATATTCTCAATATTACATTAAATATTTATTTATATTTATGTAAAAGGATTTTAAATGAAATCTTATGCATATTTTTAATTTAAATTATTGGTTTTCAAAATTAATCTTTTTAAATGTTCTATATGGAATGTTTTGTTAAGAAACAAAAGTAATGTCCTATTATTAATGTACACAGCAACAATGAATTTCCCACCACTATGAGTATTATTTGATTGATTTATTCATTCTTATTATTAAATGTTTTCTCAAATAAAATCCTTCATTTATTTTTTGGGTATTTTTTTGATTGAAAATTGGTTTCCAAAACGGATTGATTATTTCTATAACATGGAAAGTTTTCTCATGAGTGCATATAAAATATTATGAGTAGCATGATGAAAATAATATTATTTTATTTAATAATATTTTATAATGGAACTTGGAAATTTGATGGTTTGTTATGTTATAAACCAATGAAAGTGGTTCCATGATAAAACAATGACAGGTGGCTTTTTGATATCCCTCCACTGCATTGAGTATGGAAGTAAACCACAAAACTATTCCATTTTAAAGAGTGTCATGTATGGAAGTTAACCACAATGTTATTTCATTTATACACATGAAACATATAATAATATCCAAATATATCATTATAGGTTATCTATGCTTCCTATGGGATTTATGAAAATATTGTGATTAAAAAAAGGTTAATAAATGAATTAATATTGAAGGAAAGTATTTACTACTAATTAAGGGTGAAATTTATTAATTTATAATAATGTTTTCATGGGTTTTAGTTTTTATACTTGGACAAATGGTTTCCTTTTTTTAATATCCTTTACCAAGATTTCTAGGTTTATCCAAAAAAATTTAATGTTTCTCGTAGGACTTATGGATGAATAAAGGAATTTAATAAGTCATGTAGATCTTGATAAATATTTTTTAAAAACAATACCATGATTCATTTTTAAAATTTTAAATTATGGAAAAAATGTATACTATTATGAAGTGAAACTTTTTATTTTATGATGTTTTTAAGAATGATTTTTATCCTAATTCCGTGAAAATATAATATTGAAAAGATACTAAATGTCAAGGAATTAAATTTATTGAATAAAACTCAATATTATGAATTGTTTATGGATGAGGTGTTATATCTTGTAACAAAATACATGTTTAGGAAACTTTAGATTTTTTTAATATTATTATCATGCCCTTGAAATATTTCAGTTTATAGTTAATGTGAATTGATATAGCTTTTTAAGATTACATTGTTGCTTTATATAAAGTATATTTATTCAGAATGTTAGTAAATAAGAAATATGTAGTGGGAAGGAACCAAGAGGAAAATTTACATCAAAATCAACACCATGAGATAATTGTAATTGGAACTGAGTTGTTTGTTGTAGTGACAGATCAGTAGACATAAGATACAAATACTAGTGGTGTATATGAATTGGGAAGCCATATATACCATAATGGAACATGATGATAGTGTTTAATTTTATGATATATCATACCCATAATTTAGAGGACAATATGACCCTATGAAAAATTAATGGTAGAATAAAGCCCTAAAAATCTATTTAATGTCATGATTTATTGAAATCACTAAAAGGAAACTCTTTTAATTTATAATTTTTCGGTTAATATGATTAGTGGTGGTCAATGTTTTTGAATATTAGAGAACGTGGAAATACATATACCTTCGAATGAGTTGAATTAATGAATATTTTCTTCAGTTAGTTCGACTTAAGATAGAAAATAAAATATTTGATAAGTTTATGATTGAGTTAAGAGATGATATTTTTTTTTATTCTAAAATCCATGAGAAACATTAAAGGAAATTAAGGATTATTTTTAAAACCCATAATGAAATGAAACTATATGTAAATTTGTGTATGAGTAAATATTGGTTTCACAAAAATCATTCCATGGAAATATTTTTTCTAAATATGGCATAAAAATTGACCCAGTTAAAACAAAACTTGTTACATATTGGAGAAAAACAACCAACGTCAAAGAGATTATTAGTTTTATTGGAATAGTGGGTTATTAATAATTGATTTTTCGAAACATTACATAGTTATATATGCCACTAACTATGTTAAAAATGGAGTTAGGTTTATCATAACAAGATAATGAGTGGTTTTTTTTCAGGAATTGCAATGAAGATTTGTTAATGCCTTAGTTTTTTCAATCCATCCAAAATGATGATTTTTTCATATATAGTGATTCTTTATTAAAAGGAATTGGTTGTGTCCTAATGTTTAATGATAAGGTAATTAAATATGATTCAAATTAGTTGAAAATTCATTTTTTAAATTACCCTATACCTGATTTGTAATTATATTATGTTTTTTTATTAAAAATTTTGAGACCTCATTTGTATGGAGTGAAGTGTGAAATGTATACTGATAACAAACGTTTTAAGTAAATATCCACTTATAATAGTTTGAAATTTTGACAATGAAGATGAATGGAATTGAAAATGGATTTTGATTACATGATCAATTATCAACCTATAAATTAAAACCAAGTGTCTTGTGTTTTGATTAGAAAAATTAATGCCAAACTAATGATGTTATGTTTTTAATGTGTCCCTTTGGTAAAGGATTTTGATAAAAGTATTCCTAGAAATTTTGGATACTTTAACATCCTCAATTTTTTTATTTTTTAGATGAGTATATTTTATTATAATGAAATTATACAACTCAGATGGTGGATCAATGATTGTAAGAAAAGGTATATGTACTTAATAATGGTAAGTTTCCTAATTTTAATATTGAAGAAGAAGTTGTTATATGATTTGGAAATGATTATGTGTTACTTGGGATTTAATATTCTAAAAATAGTTTTTGACTAAATCACATAGTTCTCCATTTTCTATTAATATTGGAATCACTATGATGTATGACATCATTAAATAGTATTACTGTTGGGATGAAATAAAAGTAGATATTTCAGAATTTACCATGAATTTTTTTACATGTCAACTGGTTAAAAAAGAGATACAATAACTAAAGGAGATGCTTTAAAAAAAATTAGTGTTAAAGTGGAAATGAGTGAATGTATTAATTAATATCATGGAATTATTTCCGAATACATCTCATAGAACACACGAACATTGGGAAGAAATTGAAGAATTAAAGTTGATGGACCAGAGATAGTAGAAGAATAATATGAGATATTTCAGTTTAATTAGTGAATCCTAGGGAAATCTCATAGTATGAAAAAATATTATGAATATAACTAGAGGGTAATTATTTTTTGTGGTTGGTGATCTTGTCGTTTTAAAAGTATCTCTAGAGAAAATTGTGCTCCATTTTTGTTTGAATGGGAAGATTATTCCAAAGTTCATTCGAACATAAATTTTTTTGAAACTTTTTGGATAAATTTACTAATGAGTAGATTTAACTCCATGTTTATTTCAGGGAAAAACATATTTCATGTTTCAATGTTAAGGAAGTTTTTACCAAATTTATGTCAAGATTTTAGATAGGATGTAGTTCAGCTAGAAGAGAATTTATCTTATGAGGAAAAATCGCTTAGGGTTCATGAATGTAGAGAAATTTTTTAAGGAATAATATAATTCAACAAGTTATGGTTTTTTGAAAAAACCATATAGTTTAAAAGGCAAAATGGGAATCTGAAAATGATATAAGGGAAAATATCTCCACTTATTTTATATGGGAATAAAATTTTGAGGACACAATTTCCAAAATTGGGGAAGGATACAACTACCCCAGTAATAAAGAATATGTATTTTTTATGATTATTAAATGTTTTAAATTGGATACTAATTTTGAAATTAAAAGTAATTATATTTCCAATAGAGTAGAAAACATGCAACAATGAGTTTTTTTGAAATCTGGTATTTTGTGCAAGACTAATTTGTAGCAATCGTTAATATACTATTAATAATATTATTTGATATAGAAGTTATTAGATAGACATTGTATTGTCCAAAAATAATTGGACTAAATAAAATATGTTTTAAAATTTTGACATTTTTTTACATCCATAAAATTCATTTTATAAGCATAGGATAATAATAAATCCAGTTTTATGCTTAAACGTTTAATTTTACTAAAAAGAAGTTTTATCACCTTTTATTGGTGCACCAATTTTAATATTAAATTTTGAAAATTTAAAATTTTTTAAATAAAAAAAAATATCTTCTTGGAAATTTAAATATCAAAATTAAATATGGGATAATTTTTTATATTTTTGAGAGATGATTCATATTTTGATTTATAGGGAAAAAATGTTTTTTAAATGAAAACAAATTGTTAGTTTAATGAATTCATATAGTTAAATTATATTTTGAAATAGTTTTAGAGGAAAATTAAATATTTTTAATATTATTTAAATAATTTGTTTTGTTTTATAAAATTTCACAATGAAATTTTATATAAAAAATTAGCAAGATTTTAAAAATATTCACTTAAAAAACCCAATTTGTCATCCCATCATTGAGATTATTTTTCAATTAATTTCTTTAAATTTTTTGATTTTAATATTTAAAAATTGATACATTATTTAGAATAATAATATTTTATGAATTATAATATAGTAAATTAAATTATTTACCAAAAAAATTGGTTAAAGAGAATAAAATGTATTGAAACGATGAAGGTAAAAACAAGATTAAATTGTTGGTAAACATTGATCATATGGTATGAAATCATCCATACAGTATTCTTACACACATTTTATGTCCATATTAATACCACAACCAATCATATATCTAATTTTTTGGGTTATTAAATCCTATTAATAGGTAAAAACATGCAAAACACACAATTCTGTTCAGAAATGTCATGTGTGTCCTATCCCTCCACTATGAAAATGCTCAAACACTCCCCCTTTTTTTAATAACTATAAATCCATTCTTATCATAAATAAATTTCCAAAATAATTTCGAACAATTGCACCTCTAACCCTATAGGCCATAAATAGGGTATAAATCCAACCGCGGAATCCCTTTGGTGCCAATAAAAAAGTGTTACTTGAAAAATATCTAACATTCTTCAACACACAAATCTATTTTAGTTATTTCTTTACCCATTAAATTATTATTTTTCTATAATTATATATTAAAATAATTATAATAAATATATTGATTTATTTTTATTTTAATGGATCAACCTAACCCTATACACACTTTCTTCAAATTGTTAAAGAAATTAATTTTCTTGTGTACAATAGAGTACCTTCTCATGGAACTATGTCTTTAATTTTTCATTTACAACATCTCATTGTTGATAATTATAATGGAAACATTGTTTTTATATAATATGTATACATATAAATATATGTTATTATTTTTTATTCATACTACTATAATTTGGAAACAGACATACATTCATGTTTTTCATTTTGTGGGAATATGATAAAATCGTTTGTGGATTCGTGGACTACCACCACCTCGACAAGATGTGATTCATTTTAGTTGAAATTAATTTAGTATAAAAGTATGTATGATTAAATAACATTTTATTTATGATATAATGATAATTTTTAAATAATAAATGTTACATACATTCTTTTTACAATTATTATTTAGAAATTGGAATGTTACTCATGCGTATGTATGACCTACCATCTCTATTATTGTAACATCGGTTCATTTTTTATAACTATAATTAATGACTGATTTTAAATGTACAATAGATATATAAATCTGATAATTATGTTATTATAACTATTTTAGATTCTTTAATTATGCCCCCTTTGACTATAGTTGATCTACCAAATTGGTTTTGGAAACATAAACCAAATACAGTAAAAAACCAGACATAAACATAATTCTATAATTAGTTCTGTACAAAAAAAAGTAATTGAAAGAAAAATAAAGGTAAAGTTTAAATGGTTCTAAAGAAATTAAATAATTAACATAATTTTTTTATTTAATAAGATAAAGACACACATGATAAGTGATAATCAAATTAAGGTATTTTTTCTCAATATCATTTCATTTAAGAATATTTAATGTTATACACCCACCATATTTTATTAGGTTTCTATAAGGACTATTTGAAATTTCATATGATGAATTTACCTATTCTAATATTATTTAATGTTTTTTGATGTTTAATTATTTTAGAGGGATTGTGATTTAAATGTTCATAGTGGAATGTGACCCTTTTAATGTTTAAAGATTTAATTTAAAATTATGTTACACCGAATCAATATTCTTGATATTTTTTATATATTTATTTATATGGTTATAAAAGGATTATAATGAATATTTTATGTCTTTTTTTAATTCCATTAAATGGTTTTAAAAGGAATATTTTTTCATGTATTATATGGAATGTTTTTAATGATACAAAAGTATTTTTAGGTTTGTAATGTACACGACGATGGAAACATTCCCACCATGGTTATTTTTATTTTATTTTAGATTTCTTTGAAATATTACATGTATCTTAAATGAAAAATTTAAATTTTGTTTGGTGTATTGTTTTTATAAAAAACAGGTTTTAAAATTGGATTTTTTATTTCAATAACATGAAATTTATTCGTAGGAGGGAAAATGAAATATTATGAGAGAAATGTTGAAAATTGAATCCTTTTTTGTATTATTATTATAAAAGGAACTCATACATTCAATGGGTGGCTATATCATAAACCTATTAACGGTGGTTCTGTGATAAACTAATGATGGTTGGGTCTGTGATAGCCATCTAATGAAATGTTTATGAAATTTGGATATATGGTTATTAAATTTTTAGAAATTACATATATAAATGTTGAAAAAATTGTTATTAAATATATAACATTGAAAAGTATAATATTGTCCCAATACACATTTCTTTTATTTCAAGGGTTTCAATGGGTTTTATGCTAATCTTGTTATTATAAAAAGGGTATCCAATTATCTTATTTTTTTATAATGTTCTTACAACTTCTTAAGGATGAAAATAATTAATTTGTTAATAATGATTAATGGGATTTAATTTTTATCAATTAGATAAAATTTAACTTCTTTTTATATCCCTTTCATGTAATTTTATGGTTATCCCACATTTTTAATGTTTTTCATTTTAGTCAAGGATGGGTGAGGGATTATGAGAATTTATGTGGAAATTCAGGATGTATTTACATAAAATTGATCATGATTCATTTGAAATGGTTTAGATTATGGAAAACATATTTTCATTATAATCATCCACATTATATTTTCTGTTTTTTTATGTATGATTTATCGAATAATTATCTAAAACTATTAACCTGAAAAGATCTTCAATGTGAAATAATGATTTTTTTGACGAAAACTCAAAATTATGTAATGTTTAAGGTTTTTTACTTATAGTGGTAGTCTCATAGAATATTTGAAAAATTAAAGATGAGTTGAACATGTTTTTATATTTTTGTTTATGTTCTTTCATATGTTATAGTATCACATAACTCACGTAGTGTAATAATTTTTCATTTTCCTACATTGATGACACGCTTCAATCGACTATAAATTTTGTGATGTAGGTTTTTAGGCTCCATGTGTTTCTAAATTTATGCATGTGAAATAAAAAATCATATATATATAGGTTATATGCTTAGTTAGTGTTTATTGGCATAAAATACACCATTAATGAAATAAAAATTTTGTTTTGCAAACACAAAAACATATATTTCATCAAAAAATGACATCCATAACCAACTACCATATGTATGTTGTCACCAATATGTAATTGGCATAAGAATAAATTTTTTTGGTCTCTACTTCTCAGTGTATGAGAATTCATATAATACCTAAAGTTCCAATTTATTTCTCACTCTAGAAAATGGATACTATTATTCACACACCTGACTTTTTTTTCTGAATGAGGACCATGTCATGGTTTCTTTAGAGAAGTTATGGAACATGTGTTTCTATGGAAACTTTTTTGTAGTATAATTGGATTAAATGTATGTATTGTAGGATCACTTTATAAATAAAAAGTATATCCAATGAATTATGTAGTGGAGTGATTAATTTTATCTTTGTATTTTAATATGTCTCAATCTTGCTAATGAAATACTCAAACATAACCACCAATCCATCATGATTTAATGATCAATGTGAGAATCAATATATGGTAAAACGTCATTTTTCTTTAAAGTCAGTGTGTACTCTGTATGGATGGGATGGGGCTAGAACATCACATCGACAACTTATGAGAATGATTTTAGAATGGAGAAATTGTTTTGGTGTTATTAAAATGGATTGATTGTAACTATTATTTTTAACAAAAAATTGGGGTACAACACCAAGGGTTTTATAATTATTCTGTGATTTATATATAGTGGGGAAGGATAATTTGTGACTAAAATAAACTGAATTGATAGGTTAAAATCGGATTATTTTCCAAGGTTGATCATTGAACATGATTGAAACACAAGTTCTACTACCACATTATAGGAAATGATTCTTTAGAGATATGTGCCATAGATATGAGGTGGGCCAAAGGCTGTCGTGACATTACCAGTGAGTATTTCACTATGATATGGTGAATGTTTTTCCATTAATATAGGTACACTATATATGAGGTGGGGTGATTGTGGGAAACTATACCATCACTACAATAGATTACATTTGAAAATGAATGGGCGTTCATCATAAAATTGGGAATAGAAAGTGTTAATGTTGAAAAGAATACATGTTAGGGATATTTAAAGTACCCATATGGCTATTCCATAAGGTATTGATCATATTGATGAAAAATAAAAATATTTGGGTTTATAGATAGAAAAAAATGCACCCCACTAGAAATATGCCAATGATAATCGATCATGAATTGAAATATATATGAATATTGTATTTGAAGCTAAGGGAATGGTCTTATAAGATTGACTGAATAAACCATAGTGTATTAAAATCACATAGCATAGATCTTAATAGTTTTGGGGTTTAATTTCATACAAAATTACATAAAGGGGTTGTTCCATGTAATGTTTCATGTAAATTAGGATAGGGTAATGAATTTTAGTGTCATGTAGCATGAATATATAAAGTACTATATATTTACAGTTATGAAACATAGACCACATTGTTCCCTTTTGAGGTATTAAATATAGGAATAATATAGTTTATTTTTGTATTATTTAGAAATGAAGAAATGTTTTAGTGTATTGTAATGTCTTAAAACTATGACTATATAGGGGGATATATAGTTTAATGGATTCATGTTAGGATGGAAGGGGTAGTTTCTTTTACAAAATTCATCAAATATTTTCTAGGATGTGATGGATTGAAATAATAAAGGCCTTGTGAGTAATTATTAATGTGGGGAAAAGGAAAATAAAATGATAAATATGTTACATAAGATTCCTCGAGTAGGCAACATGAGCCGAGGTCGAAATTTTTACATCATACACTATAAAAACTCATGAACATTTTAAACCTGTCAGGTATGTCACTATGAGTCTAATTATCTTCTCCAACACATAATTTTTCACAAGGTGGAACTGAGTATGCAAGAACATTACATCAATAAGGAATGTAAGGGGAGACACAAATTGAAACATATAGGGATAAAATCATGACATTGAGATATAGATTGACTATAGATGAGTGATGTCATTTTATTCATAGTGTATGTTCCACTATCATAATACTATATATGGTGGAAACATTATGAGGATAACAATTTAAGACCTTTTAAAAATTACTACCAATAAGCATCCATTTAAGGATTCCACTAAGGTGTATGCCTAGGATGGGAGGAAGGCCTTTTGGGAACTTATTTATCATCATATGTGAGTCTGTTGGCAATAAAAAATACTGAGGATCGAAAATATGTAATCGTAATATAAGTGGAACACAAAAATGGTGATAGTTAATTAGATATTAGAAAATCTGAGGACAATTATTCTATGGAATGTGAATTTTAATTGAGGATTAAAATATGGGTGTTGTTAAATGTTGGAACGTATGATTGATAATAAAATATATGTTTAAAACTAATTTTTGGGCATGAAAATGGTTTAACTATTCCATGGATTAGTCCATATTCTTCGACAGTATAACACAATTGATGATCATATTAATTACATAACAGGATATTGGATTTTATGTTCATGAATAATTTAATTCTGTAGGAGACAACATATCTACCTCGGCCGATGAAAACCCAAATATAGTGTGAATTTTATCAACTGATTTTCTCATACTCATTATGGACTTGATTCAAGGAAATGTTAGGTGGATTTTAAATTCATGGATCTAAGGACATGACTATACAATTTAGAAATAAGAACATGTGAATTAAGTAGTAACCATGATAATAGGTCCATTGGAAATACCAACTGGGATTAGAAGACATGAAAGTAGTATAGAAAAACAAAAAAATGACAACACATGGGGAATATTCTTAAGGCGTAGATTCTTTTTCGTTTGGGTTCCGTGAAGTTAGACTAGACCCTTACTGGTAGGATACCGTCAGTTCTGGGTGAGAAAAGGTAATACTATGATAGTATTAAATTAAAAAATGGAAAGAGATATATTTCGATTTTTATTTTTCACTCGTGATAGGATATTTGAGTGTCTCTACATATCCCATGGTATTGGAATTAGGCTACACATAGTTCTCGAAGAGAAATAATCTTAGTACCGATCTATATATGCATAAGATAAATGGAGGATTTATGTTCTAATGGTAAAGAAAGATATAAACATTAAATGAATTAATAATTTCCTCAACACTAATATGTGATAATGTAATGGCATTGATTCTATAATGTAATGAGTGGGTAGTGTCTAGTCCTATAAAAATGGATCTAAATGTTATTATATATCCCATGAGATAGGAATAAATTGAAATATATTTTATAAGAGGGTGTGGTAGCTTACATTCAGAAATGGGAAGGAATGGTTCAAGATATATGCCAAACAAGGGATGTCCTCTCACATGAGTAGTATAAAATCACATAATTTTTGATCATATGATAGAGAAGATATTGAGTAGTTTATCATTTAATGGTAAGTATATTGATCCCGTGGTTACACATTATACGATGAGGATGAATGGGGTTGTATTATTTATTGTAATTCTTATATGACTAGAAATGACATGTCAATCTATTTAGTTAGAAAATTGACCAAAACTTCTAATCTCCCATGAGGCATGCTGGATCTAAAAATCAATCAATAATGGAAAGTTACTTATATCACCAGAGAGTAACAGATATGTATGGAAAGTATAGTGATGAAATATTTTATCAATAACAATGGAAACCATTAGAGATAAAAAAAATAGTATGGTGATACTATGTGTCTAGTTATCCCTATAAAAAAGAAGGTATAGGTATATAAAACTGACTTTATTAAGATCCGACTCAATCAATGTGAGTGGAAGTTGTGTAAATCATGACTTTAAATTTACAAATAAAAAAGAAGGAAAAAAGTTTAATGAGGATAATCTTTGGAAGTTCTCTAAACATGGACTCCACTACCATATGAATATGATTGCTAGTAAAACAATATTGGATCATCCATTGAACATACCTTAAACATGGGGCTCATTATTTTACATTAAAAAAATATTCATATCGGATATGTATCATATAAGGGAAATGATACATGGGAAATTGTATCATCAGTATAGGGGAGTAAATTTGGGAATGTAATTATGATATAAAAATTTAAACTCTATGGACATTATGAGTGTAAACCAAGGAATGGTCTAATAATTAAAAAGTAGTATGAAAATTAAGGGGAAACACTATATTGAATTGGGATTTTCAATGGTGTGTACATGTCTTGATGGAATATTTAACCCATGGGAGATAGGGAAGGTTCATCATTTCCATAGAGAAGAATGTGTTGATCCCTACTCAAATATAGTTCATGGATGTGTATCTTAGACCAAGGGTGAGGTTTTTTTATATATGAATAAAGAAGTGGTAAAAAAATATGAATTTAAAACCCCACATGCAAAGATAAAAAAACCCTCTATATAGAGGGAATATATTTTTAGTTTATAATATTGAGAACACCGTTTTCATTTTAATTTTATAAAACATAGATAATTGTTCATGACCACTAAGTAGTGCAACAAAGACCAAGGGTTAGTAAAATATAACAATAAGGGATTAGGTGAACCAAATTTGTTTGGAATCCCATGGTAAACATTGAACCATATCAACAAAAGATTTGAATATTTTATGGTTAGGAATTATAGAACATATTATCATTACCTATTTAGGTACCTTGCTAGTCCAACCATGAGAGAAACATGAGGAATTCTACATAACACTAATATGGATAAACTCAACATGTATTGATGCACCTTGTGTTATATAAAAAACCTTCAGAATGCGTTCTTATAATTTATATCCATCATAGTGAGACCATATTAGAGTTGAAATTTATAGTTCCAAAGAATTTATAATCTTTTTTAGGTATGATACTTAGTCAAAATATAGGGGAATGATATAGATAATGAAGGAACTGAGTTCCAATATAATAATCAATAAATGTGAATCATATGTTTGGGCCCTTGATGGGAGAGTTGGGATCAATACATATCACATGAAAGTGGGAATCAAGAGACCTATATTTCATTGTGGATGTATAATTCATCAAATATATGACTTAGAAAAGGGAACACGAATGGTAAGTATAATTCGGAGTGGAGATGACTATCAAAAATTAATAGGGATTGGTAAAATATTCATCATCAGGGTAATTATGGGAATGGACAGATGTTCCAGGGTTGGGAATATGAAAGGGATTCAGGCATGACAACATATCCTCTATGGTGGGAACCAAGATAAACAACAATAAATAGTATGGGGTGGGTTTTAAAAAAATCTAGAGTAATTGAGGAGGCCTAAATGGTGTAGAATTTATAAAATTTATGTTTATCAGCAATCATATAGAATGATTTATGAATATTTCTAGGGATATGTAGCTATTAATGAGTCTAGTGTAATTTAAAATCATTTATAAAATTATTGATCACATTGTTAAAAATTATATTTTAAGGATGATGCATTATATAATTCAAGGACATGATGTTGGGAACTATGTACAATATGGTTTTTATTCACATGAATATGGTATATACATAGTAGTTTTAAGTCTTGTAGAATTGACTAGGGTTCTATGAAATTTAATATCATACGGTGAGGATGAATGTTTTTATAGTTATATTTAATGAATTTTTTATTTCATATGATGTAGTTTTACATTTCCTAACATGGACTAATGTAATAAACCGTTTATGTTCTTATATATCAAAGAAAATAGGATACAATAGTTCAATTTCAAACATATAGGATAGTGGTGGTTGTGTTATATAATGTCATGAATCTAGGAATGGAGGTGGATACTTGCTTGGGAAAATAGTGTTCCTCTATTATGTTGGGAATAAATTAAATAAATCCCCTAAACCCATGTGATTCTATACTAATTTGGGTAAAAATATGTATAATTAAGATCCCCATGTGACATGAGAGAACAAAATAGTGGTGAGATGGTTGGAATATCACATTTACCACTAAAGGAGACCCTAAAATGGATTCCTACTTTGGGTGACCCCAAAACAAATTTCTATTCAAACATTCATTTACGAATGGAGGGAAAATTTCAAGGTTTTCTAATTCAAACATAGAAAAAAATTATCGATACAAATTAAATGATGTATTCAATGATATTAATTTCATGGGCGTGGAAAATTTAATGCGAGTGATTATTAACTAAATTCAAAAACTGGGTTCAACTACCACATTATCTAGAAAGGGAGAAAATATAGTTGACCACATATAAGTTATTCAAAACCAAATAATCAAAATGTTATATATATATGAATCCTCTAGGACCTATACCTTCGATGGGAGGTGGGTCATAACAATACAAAAACCAATATAAATTTTATTACAGGATTTTTAACATAAATTTCAATGAAAAACAAACCAATGATCTAGAATTCTAGTGTCCTTAGAATATATGATGCCTAAATGAAACAATTTTAGTCAAAAAATACATCATGTATATTTAAACTTCATATATTTCTCTTATATCCCATTGATTATATAATAATTCATAGGATATACTATTTAATACATAAATAAATGGGGTGATTTATAAATCCACAAAATGGAATAATCCATGTATGAATGATACATATGATAAAGAATACATATAATGATAACATAAAAAAGAATAATAACATGGAGTAATAGAATAAAAATATTAGAACATAAAATAATGGAATAAAAGGAATGTGAAATTAATATAAAATAAGAAAACATATGCATAATTCAGGGATTTCTTCCAGGACATCAAAACATAGTGTGCTTGGATAATAGACCATGAACTATATATGATATCTCGTGAGGGGTAAAAATTATCAAATATATAGGAGCACTATCAGGATGAAACCTTCATATGAATAATTTTTTGTGTTCCACATAGATTATATATCATAAAATATCATTTCATCAATAACCTATGGAGAATGATAATGGGGTTTATCTAAAAATCATTGTGTTCTTAAAAGCTTAAAGCCATGATCCTTTCAAAAGTATAACCCTATAGAAAGGAAATGTGATTTTTAAACATGGAAATTCGTAGTCAATGATGTTGAATTACATTTTTATGAATGAATTTAAATGGTTATATAATTCTGTATTCATAATTAATGATGGTGACCTGGAAAATCAATGAATGATTTGAACGTCATAATGATTGTACAAAATGGCTTATAACATCGATTTAATAAGATATAATAGATTTTTTATAATTCATAAATAATAATTTTGATAATAATTGGATAAAATTAAGTTCTTGAAAATATAGTACATTGAAATTGAGAAATATCAATACAAATGAAATGCGTGAATGAAAATGAAATGTGAGAGAACCCCTTACCTAAAAACTGGATTCCTAATATCTTATATGGGATTCATGGAGTGATTCAAAATACAAGTAATGTTTCTATACATAAAACATGGGGATAAATTCATGATAAATATATTTTGAGTGTAGAGGAAGGGGGATTATTTCAATATATATAGAAAAAGAGTTTTTATTGTTTATTTACTTCCAAACATTGGTCAGTGACATCTAGTTTATAAAAAATGTAAAAACACTAGCCACATCATGGTTTTCCCATATGGTATCTTACTAGGTAGAGTTATTTTCAATATATTAATTTTCCATGAGCCAATCCCCCATTAATATATATTCTGAATGTGGATAATATTTTTTTCCACAAAGTAGTTTTTTAAAACATAATAAAAATAATATTTTGGAAGGCTCATTATTGGTTTAAAAATAAATATTTCTATATTAAAAAGAATATTATAATAAGAAAAACAATTTTTTATAAAAATATATTATTGGGTTTGTAACATCAGTTTTAATTCATTATAGTGTAATAATGCTCACTGATTCTTTATATTGTATTTTTTTAATCAAAATGAAATTAACTCACATGATTATGAAAAGTTCATTGTTATAAAATCTCTATGTACTTATTCTGAAAACAGAAAATTATTTTATTATATTAATTTTTTTTATATGTGAATTTAATATTTAAATAAAATATTTATTTATAGAAAAATAATAATTTATAAAACATGTTAATGATTCAATACATTATAAATACTACACAAGATTGACATTTTTTATTATTTTTATTTAAATCAGAATATTTATTTTGGATTAAAACCACTAATTAAGAAAATTATTTTTGAAATTATGCTTTTTTTATAAAATATTATTTTAATTAGACATATATATTTTCTAAAATAAAAAAATATGTTTTATCTGTTTCAAAAATAAATTTTATCATATTCATACTTTAGTCATTTTGATTCTATGTTTTATATATATTTGATACCCTAACTAAAAATGAGGTATCAATCTATCCACATTCCCATTTGAAATATAATTTTCACCTTAATTATACATACTGTCTAGATACAAAACCCCTATCAAACCAGCATATAACATAAGGATGAGGTGTGTAATATTGGTGCTCGTGTGGAGTTGTTCATCTAATATTGATCTTTTTATTATATCTAATAGCATCAAATTTTCCAATATGTAATTACCATCTAACAAGATAGGTATGTGATACACTAGGTAATTGAGATGTGTGAACCCCATTTATCACGCATCCCCCCAGGATGTGATAAATGTGATTAAAAAAGTATGATCCAACCTGTTGAGGCCATAGTTTACCCCTTATTAATCAATTATATCATGCCATTTCAGTTTTTATAAAATTATTCAAATGGTATCATTATTTTCAATGGTCATATTGATAAACTTTTATAATTAAAAATGTCATATTTCCCAATGGTCATAATTCCCTATGAATGTATCATAATAGTATCACTTATCATTACACTCCAAATATAGTCCACCATTCTCAAACATTGTTATTCACTACATCAATTATAATAGTTCGAGACATCACATGGTAAAATCAATCATATTTGTAATGAATCATTATCTTTTTCCCATTTTTATTGAAGGAATTTTATTTATTATAGAATTAGATATTATTTAGTTTATGTTAGTGTGTGAAATATTCATTTTATTTTTTCTCCCTATAATATTCCTTGATGTTACTATAAGTCCATAACATTAAAAATTACATAATATTGAGTTTACGTAAATAATTTTACCATCTTTCATATTGAATATCTTGTCAGGATTATATTTTTAGAGAACTTATCCATAACATATCTTTAAAAAATTTATAAAATAAAATGTGGTAACTTATCATTATTATCCATTTTTTCATAATGTAAAAAATATAAAATAAATCATGATCTATTTTCATGAAAAAAATTCATGACATTCAACTTGATGTCTTCTTTTACAATAACCATCCATAATCCTATAATGTTTTTTAAATCATATTATGCGTAGAAAATAACAGTAAAGAATAAAAAAAACCATTAGTGTAGGGAAAGAGATTAAAGCCCCTAAAAATGATTCCTT
The DNA here is from genome assembly GCA_963277665.1 of Viscum album. Taxonomy (NCBI): domain Eukaryota; kingdom Viridiplantae; phylum Streptophyta; class Magnoliopsida; order Santalales; family Viscaceae; genus Viscum; species Viscum album. The sequence continues at coordinate 683,646,970 of OY728119.1, read as the reverse complement.
GAAAACATAACATTTTACCCATATATATAAATATAACATTGTTAAAACAATCATTTATTATACCTTTTTAAAATTAATGATTTCCATGAAAGCATATTAATAATCATAGACAATTCATGTTGCTATGATATAAGAAAATATAACATAACCCTTCTTGAATCATTACAAAACCCTTACAAATTGGAATAAATATACATTTAACTACCAATATAATTATATGGAGAAGATAATTGTTATCAAATACATTGGAACACTATCCAGCCACACACCTAATTTAAGCTATCATGGGCTCACCTGAAGCTATCTAGGAGAACCCATTATTTATAATTTCTTAGAACCATAACATGAAATAAAACATATTTATAATTTTAAAAACTCATTTAAGATCGCTTTTAAATAACTTTCTTATTTTAAATTAAGATTTTGTTTAGAAATCCCATTTTCAAAAAAACAATATTAATTTTGAAAAAAAAAATTAGTACCAAAAGAACCAAAAATTGAAATTTGGGTTTTTATTAAAGAATACTTGTAAGCTTTCAAATTAAGTTATAAATTAAATAATAATCATGGTAGTATTAATAGTCATTTTTCATCATTCTCTTTAAAATACATAATATGATTCCTTTAAAAACCATTGAAATAAAGTAAAAGTGACATAAATGAACATTATAAATCATTTATGGCCAAATTAGAACATTTTAGATATAATTTTAAAAACATTAACATGTAAGAAAAATATAGTTTCTAGAAAACCATTAAAATATGATTTTTCAATGAAAATATCTTTATAACTTGAAAAAATAGTTGAATCATAAACCCCATTAAATAAATACAATAAATAATATTTAAATATCATAAGAATATAAATCATGTTGATAGAGAATGTAAAAGGGTCTATATATACACATTATATAATAATAATGGTGCATATGATCAAGAATTTAATAAATGAAAGGAAATTTAGATGAGGTCCCTTGCCTTGAGTCGGACTAGTCATGTGTGCCTCTATCTTCCTAAATAATAAAATTAATCTAATTATTTAATATAAGGAGAAAATTTTTCATGTTAAATAACAATTTTATTTTAATTATTACCATGTTATATAAATTACTCAATGAATTATGATGGAGTCAAATTTTTAGATCATATTTGGCTCATGTGAAAAAAGTTTCCTCGATAGATCAAATATGGTCAAATGGGCCATTATTTAAACATATCCCAAATAATAATACTGAAATAATTATCATATATATATATATATTATAATGTTAAAATAAATAAGGAATTATGGTTATGAAAAATGAACAAATGTTACTATCTTGGGGACAATATGTTATACATACGTTTGAGTAACATTTCAATTTCTCAATTAGAATTATAAAAAAATGGTACGTACCATTTATCCTTAATTAATGATCATTATATAATAAATAATGTGATATTTAAATATATATAATTATCAATACAATTATTTTTATGTAAATGGAATCATATAGCTTTGAGGAGGTGGTAGTCCACACATTCCTGAATGATGTTATAACTTCTCCAGTGTGTGAAAAGGTAAGAAAAAATTCTATATTATATTTTTATAAATATAATTATGTCATAAATATACTAATTATGTCAAATATATTATATATATTCATTATAGTTGACCTTATTACCCTCCATGTAGAACATTAGGTAAAAAACTTTATATTCTTTCGTAAGGCTATAATCCGTCCTTCACACGAGTGATGTTATCCTAACCCCTATAGTATGAAATGTAAAATGACTTTATATTAAATAATGACTCCATAGGTATAATTTTATATAAATATCATTGAAATATTATGTAAATAGTTTTCCTATTTTTACTCCCAACCACGAGCAGTGGTGTTGTAAAAATGAAGGATATAATCACACGGGGCGATAGTCTGTTGTACACATGAATCATGATTGCGTAACCCATTTGATGGAAGGGTGTGGGGTTTTAGGTCATACCGTTAATATAATAAAATATAAATATATTTATTATACTTATTTCATTATACCATGATGGTATAATAGGAATATAAGGGAGTGGAGGAGAAAATAAAGAAAAAAAATGCTTGTTGGTAAATATTAACTCTTCTTTGGGAAATTTCTTTTGGTTTGCATCAAAGGACTTCCTTGGTTGCATCTATACCAAAATCAAGTCTTCTAGGATGATAGGATTGGGTTTTATATTTGATTTTATTAGTTATTGTCCTAGTAATTTGTTTTACGAGGTATTAATAGAGGAGGATAGTATTAGGGGGGTTTTTTCAGGGAGGTGAGAGGAAAACATGTAAATTTTTTAAATATAGAATTCCACCCATGTTTCTCCATAGTAAGTTTATACAATATAGTAAAAAGTAAATATAATAACATATATGATATTAATAATTCTAAAAAAATTATTCTTCATAAATTTCTAGTTTATTTTCACCCTATGTTTAATGTTTATTCACTTGTAAATATTCATTTTTACCTTAATCATTGTGATTAATTTTAACCATTTTCACAAGTGAATTTGGAAGAAAAATTAAGTGGAAATTATTATAAATTATAAATTCTTATCATTATAAATATGGAATAAATTTTTTTAATTTCACGTAAAATGTGGAATTTTTTTTTAAATTTTAATCCAGTAGTCACTATGAGACAATGAGTTTTTATGTAGTCTTTTTTATGAAAGGATCATTATATATTCACTCATTTAGAATAATAAAAATTGAATGAAAATAAATAAAAATTTAATAATATAGAGTATTTATAGTTAATTGAAAATACCCCATTTTTATATTATTTTAATTAATTAAAAATGTGAAATCATATACATTTTAGAATAATTTTTATAAAAAACCAACATTATAACCAAAAACAAACATATATTAAAAAAAATAATAGAATGCTGATTAAAATGAAAATAGGAGGATTACATATAAATAAATCATACTTTTTTATATGAAAACATATTCAAAAATTTTTATACTTTTAACTTAATTTATTAAAATAAATGACTTTATTGAAAAATCAATATTTTTCATTATTAATGGAAAAATGAATATTTCTAGAAAATATAAAAAATTCACCCCTAGTAAAATTTGATATTATGAATTCAAAAACTAAATTCATTTAAAAAAATCCTAATTGTCAAATTTATAAACAATGATTTTAAATAAAACTTGATATGAAAAGTGTTTAATTAAACTATTTCTTTTTTAAATAAAATATTCTTATTGTTTCTATAAATAATTTAAATATCTAATTAATATTAATAAATATAAAAATTATTTATTATATCATTAACTAGAGGTTTACAACATTCTAACTTGTATAAATTATGTCCTAAATTTTTTTTTCACATGTTAAGAAATTATGGATACCATTTTCTCCTAGAATTTTTAGATTCCCATTTTTCTACTTCAACAATATTGTTTTTTCATAAAAAATTAACCTAATAAATCACCATCTTCCACAACACATTATCTATGAGGTTATTAACCAGAACTAGATATTTTTGATATGAAATATTATCTTCTAACTAAACTACTTCAGGGATTAAAACATGAGATGATTCCAACATATAATTCCTTGGCACTGAAAGAGGGATTATGTTGGGTTCCTAAGATAAAATCAGAGGTAAGGCCACTTGGTAGGAAAGTGATCTAAATTTATCAATGATTTAATATGTTCAAATAATCCATGGACTCAACTTCCAATTCTTACCAAAACTCATCATAGTTTCCATTAATAAACATCCTAAAAGACATAATCACCTAACTTGAGTAAAATATATCTCATTAAACTATCTATGTAAATTATCTACGTACTTTGAGATGTCCTTATGTAATGTTGAATGAAAAAAAAATTCTCTATTACTTCCTATAATAACTATAGTCCCATCAACATTATTTATTCTACACCAACCCAAAATCTGGTGTACGACATGTGTTTCTATATAATTTTCTTAATTGTTTCTCCTATATATTGTAATATAAAATTTTCTAATAAGAATACATAACCAAATAAAGTTATTGGTCTCAAGTTTTCTACTAATACATCAAACATGAATTAATTATATACACCTTTGTATAAATGTTTCACTCAGATAGTCCATTAGACTGAGAATGGAAAGGAGTACTAATATTTAATTCATCGCCCAATTAATTATCAACCCCTTTCAAAACATTTGATGTGAAAATTATATCACGATCTGATAAAATAGAGAGACTGGCTCAATGTAACCTGAAAATAAACCATATATGGAGTCTATATGTATAATATAAAATATCTTATCTAAAATATTAACTAATTGTGAAGATTTAGTTAATTAATAAATAATAACAAAAATTAAATTTTTACCATGATATTTCATTGGTAATCCTACCAAAAAATCCCTTGAAATATTTTCTCATTTACACTCTAGAACATGAAAAGGGTGAATCATCCCCATTGGTAACTGTCATTATTCATTAAACTATGGAAAATAAAGACACTTCATGTTGAAGTTAACAATATCTTTTTTTATTCCATACCATGAGTAATACTACTGATGTTCTCTGTATATCTATGTTTTTCTCAAATGAACAGAAATTTGGAGAACAATGATAATCACATAAAAAAATTCATCAAATGAGAATCACATGTCACACATTATCTTTTTCAATATCACAAACACCTTCTTCATCAATATTAGAATCAGGTAACTTCTCCTTCTTAACAAATACTAGGTTTTTCTACAAATATTGATCCTACTTCTAAGCTTTCATGTATCATTCTAACAAATTAAACTAAACTTAATCTAGAAACAAAAACGAGAATATCCCTACAGCTACAAATTCTATGACAAAATTCAGTAGATAATTAACCAAATTCCAAGTTGAAAATGTTACACGGTTAATTTATCCATAATTTAAAAACCCAAATAATGAAAAAATTTGGTTTTTTATGGTAATGAATCATGAAATCTTTGTCCTTGATTAGTTCCTGACATATTCCTTATCTCATGTTCAATTTCATCTATGTGAATATATACATAAAGATTCTATTATCAATATACATTTCATTATTTAATCCATAAAAATTGTTTCTCCAAGGTATTAACTAAAAAACAACATCAGCTAATTTCAAATAATGTTCAAGGTAATTTATCTCTTGATGTTTTAACTAGAGTGAAATATAATCAGTTATCCAATCCCTAATCATTAGAACACATCAATTTCCATTCAAAAAAGCATTAGAATAGATGGAAAATTCACCATTTTTGTAAGGAAGTGACAAAACTATATGATTCAATAATCTTCTGTTCAATTCAAGAAAAATAAATCACATCATTTTTTAATGTATATCATATCCCATTATGAGTTTCCTTATCTAGTGAGCTTGAAAAACTAGAAATTATTTTAACAAAATTCTCTTCGTATCTTTTTAATAATTCATTCATTCTCAATGATATTTTTGGGTATTGGAAATTATTTAACAACATTTTCCACACAGATCAATAATTGTTCCATCATTAAAAATATATGACCAATTAATGAAATTATTTGTAACTAAAATTCACATTTTCTAGATTTCCCCAACAGTTTATTCTATTTTAAGGTATACAAAATAACACTTATGTGACTTTTATATTTATCATGAAATTTTAAATACATAAAAATGACATCAATAAACACAACTAAAAAAATATACAAATAATCAAGAAAACATATACTCATAAGATCTATAAATATAGAAAATAGATTAGAGTACCAAATATTCATAACTATAAATTCATTATTCCTATATATAGTATGAAACATTATCATTAGAATACATTATTCCTTCACTTTAAAATTATGGCACCCCAATATTACGTAAACCTTTGAAATATAATATTCTACCCAATACTGATAAAAAATCATCTATATGGGGAAAATGATAAGTTTCATAAATAGTGCTATTATTCAAGGCTCTATAATCAATGAAAAGCCTTATTGAAAAATCTTACATTCTAACGAGAAAAATAGTATCACCGATGGTGAAGTTCAAGGATGGATAAAACTATTATCTAATTACTTTCACAATTTATTTTTCAATACTAAATATTCTTATTGATATATTTTATAAGGGGTTATGAAAATATATTTAGAATTATTAACTAGGTTAATAGTAAACATAACCTCTTGATCAAGAATAAAATATGGAAAATAATTCATAAAAACATTTATGTATTCATTTAATATAAAAACATAACTAATATGAATGGTTTTTATATATTCTATAAAATGAGTTAGAAAACATTCAATTTTATCTCCAATCAATTTCTTATCTTCTTGGTAAGTTATCGAAGGCATGAAATCATTGAAGAAAACTTTATTAGCACTGCAATCTATCTTACCATGATAAATTGCGATACCAACCATACCAAGAATGACATCAAACTTTACTATGTTCAATTCAAAAATATTTTTATGAACAATAATCCCATTGATAACAACATAAATACTCTTATAAATATTTGTTTCATTAATAATTCCACCATGAGTCTTCTCCCAAATTTCTATCTTAATTCCATAAGGTGATATTTTAGATTTTCATTTATATTTCAAAAAAATAGAAGAATATGAAGATATAGAGTCAATCATGGTATTGGAATAATTTAAATACATGAGTAAGAAACATATCCCCACTTCATTTTATGTCCAAATATCTTTTTGGTGGTATAAAATGAATTTTATACACCATTATATTTACAATCATGATGATTTCTATCCTGTGATTATATATTTTGATATGATTTAGCATAATAACACAATTCATTGAATCTAAAAAAATCTCTCCAATAGATGGATATCAATTACCCCATTATTTGATTCATATAGATTATTTTCATTGCATTCACATGAAATGTTTCCCAAATTTCCACTTGAGTAACACTTCCTTGACTTTATAAAACATTCCCTAGGGTGATTTTTACCCCACTAACCATAAGATACTAAATTCAATATATTACCTCCAGATTATTTTGATGTATGTTTCTCCAACACCTGTTATCAAAAAATCTTCTTTAAAAAATTTGTATGAGCCACGTAAGATTTAAAAAATCCATCTCCACCAATTCTACAAAATGAGTAACTTTTACATAATTTTTGAATTCTTATGTGACCAAAAATATTTTTTCTACATGGTTAAAACATAATTTATAACTTATTATTATTTTATCAATGTTTAAACTAAAATACTACATAGTATTGGAAAATATTACGATGTTTGATTCATATCAGGATCAGAAATCATCATCTTTCTACCTCGATTCAAAGAAATAATTTTCCATTCAGAGTCGTACTACCTTAGGGAAATAATACTCAAGGAAATTATCCTTGAATATTTCGCATTCCATTGAATTAAGATTATCTTTTTATAAAGTATTCATAACCAAATACTATAGTCTATCAGCTTCACCTTCAAAAGATAAATAGAAAGGTTTACCTTTTGAAATTCTAAGCATCCACCGACATTATATATCATTTCTAAAGAATTGATACATTAGTTATCTACTAAATGGTTTGATGATCCCCTGAAGGATGGGGAATGTTACCTCATGAAATAATCCACAATAGACATGTTACATCATGGTATATCGATGTAACATCCCAAGACAACTCACCACTATGATAATTTATATACCGATTAATCACATGGCCTCAACCGTTCCTCCCCATACACCTGAGGATACTGACTAGCACTGTGGGTCTTAATAGGTGATCATGGGGTGACTACAACCTCATATTAGAGTATCATAGTAGTAATGTAAATATGAGCAAACAAAAAATTAAGTATTAAAAGAATATTCAGAGAAGTGCACGAATAATATATACTAAATATAAACAATGTTCAATTCCAATATACAAAGACACCTACATGTACAAATTGTGATCCACATTATTAAACAGTAGACATACAACATGATAAAATAAACAAGGCAGTAAAAAAATAAATAATTAAAGTAAAATACCCATGGGTGGTCTTCTCGAGAATCCTATGATCCAGATCAATCACGTTCTCTTAACTCCCAGGTAGAAGATAAACAAAACAAGAAATCATCTATAGTCATGTGAACATAATGGTCTACTAGGGTATCACAGTGAAATGGAGGCCCTATAAGGGTTTGTGATATAAATCATAGTAGGTTTTCACCCATGAATTATATGAATGGATCCAGTCCATGGAATATAATGTAAATTATTGTAGGTATAAGTAGAATGATAACTAGTAGTTCGGAATAAATAAACATCAACCCACCCTGGTTTAGAAGGGACAACTCGCAGTTATACCTTCTTTGGCTCTCATCTGGAATAAATTTATGATTAGGAACTATATATATTGTAATAATTATATATATATATATATATTTTGGTTATATATTTCATCCAAATATATGATCCAAGTGTACAAAAAATCCTGATGGCCACATACCAAGAATACTAGTTGTTGGCTGGACCGGGTCATAACTCTGAAATCCATAACCAATCTAAACGAGTATATAATGTCCTGAAATATGCTACATTCCCTACATACCAATACGGTGATATATTTCATTTAATAACACATGAGATGGCGAGTGAGACTCTATGTAAACACTCTAGTAATTGTATGTGTTGCCACAACATATGTCCCATATAGTATCACTGGTGAAATACGTTATGCTCAACACATGATGTAAGAGAGAGTGATTATCCATGCGCAACTAAACCCTTACCATCATTCCACTTCCTATTTATAATTAAAAAGCATATTTTTTTTTATAAAAATCAATCTGTAAATACCTATCATACCTTTCATTTATCAAACCATATCAAGGCATCATCAAATTTATAATACTAGACATTATGAAAATCCTCTTGTGATTTCTATTTAAAAACCCATTATAACCAAGAGCATCACATTTATAAAAATTCATAAAAGTTATGATTATTTAATTAATGAATGAGGTGTGGGTGTAGCACCATATTAAATTACATTTCAATTAAACCATTTAATACAACCGAGGAAAACATTTTATTATGCTAATGCTTATTCAAATCAATTCATCTTATCTAACTAAAAATTCATTAAAATTCAATTTTAAATCTCTAAGTGACACTTAAGAGGTTCTTTATTTATTTAGATAATTAACTAATTGGGCAATAACCATTACAAGTTAGGCCAAGGCATACATATAGAAGGTGAATCGGTCTCATTTAACATTTATTTAAGTAGGGAAATTCATTTTATAACTTCAATTAAGGCCATATTTCAACATGACATATTCCAAACCATGACATTAATTAATATAGGAAGAACCAAAGAAACAATTCCATGTATGTTACAAAAGCATTAATCATAAAATTTTAATTTAAAAGACATTACACCTCATTTGAGGGGTTTTATTATAAAAAAATTACAATGTTCATTGAAAATTTCATTATAAAAAAATAATAATTAAACTCATGATTTAAAAATCAAATCACCAAAATAAGAAACATAAAAAAGGAAAACCCAACATACAAAAAAACCATAAGTATATTCAGGGATCTTATGAGGTTATGACATCAGTTGAAAAATTATATACTAGGTGTATATCCATTTATATCATAATTTTAATAGTTAGAAGACATCTCAAGCTTATAACCATTTAGTAAAAAGGGGCAGTTTGATTTGGTGCACACAAGGTGTGTCCATAAATGATGTTATCATCCTATAAATTAACAAAAAATAATCAAAGGACATATATAAGGGTGAAACTATCAATTTTATATGAAGGAGTCAATTATAAAACAACACATGCCAAAGGTCAACATGCATTGCAATGAATATATTTATAAAATGATGGAATCATGAAGAAAACATCACAAACCAACTACTTCCTACATGGGACGTATCAATCATACAATAAAAAGCACTAATTTGATGTCGTTTTGATTAAATGTATGAAAATACCTTCTCCCTATAAATTTTAAAAATGTGCTCTCACATAAATAGCTCATCTGAGAAGGGATCATATGAAAAATGATTAAAAAGGACTCGAGATCTTATAGATGTAATTCCATTGTGACCAACAATGATCGATTTAGAAAACTGGTGGAGGATATCTCTTTAATTCTAGCATAGGCATGGAGGTTAATCCAAAGGAACCTATAAAGGGAGATCACCCACTAGAGTAGGTTGAATGAAATGATAAATAAGGATTTAACATTCATTAAGGGAAAAAGACTAATTTACCCTCCCAAACAAGGAGACATTGTTTTCCGCATGGCTTATGAAAACCATGAACCAAAAATGTGTCACCCCCTTCTTAGGAAATTAAATTTCATGGTTTGAGCCACATGTTTTTCATAATCTTGATAAAATCATTCAATTAATAGTTTGTTGGTACTTCTTAAAATGGCACTACCCATGCGAGAAAATCCCTCAGTTTTTGTAAACTGTACCTAGGCGGTGCGGGGCACTTATCCTCTATTGATACATCCACATAGTTTTCTACTGAGGAGCTTCACAGTTTAATAAAACCATTATACCTATACATACCCTATGAAAAATGATTTATGGACACCAATGCTCTAAAAACTAAATGAAACCTCCAAGGAACCTCTTGGGTCTTCACTGATGTCCAAAAACAACACATTGATTTTTATAAATCTCGGAATTTTATTCCCAATATATGTCTTAAAATAGACCATCTAGTAAACTCAAAATATTATATTATTTTGTGATTATTTTCAGCTAAATAATGGGTCATTACAACACCCCCATCCTAGAACTTCTCAACTTCGGTAAGCCTCATGAAAAAAAAACTTCACTTGAGCCACAAGGTTTGTTAAGTCTTATTAAAATGACCCTCTTGTTTTTATATATTCATAATAAACGTCCAAGAATATATTTAAGAACATGAAACATAATACATTAAAACATGATCCATTGATTGTTTTCAGAATGAAGCAACGAAACTATGCTTACCTGATCCTGTTTGTCCAGAGAAATGATCACATCATTCCCTCAATAAAAATTAGGCTGAAGGTTCCCCCACCTTAGTTTTTAACATGAGAAGGGTAAAATTCCGTACCATAATATCTCCACCATCAGATTTCGCAATGAAGCATGCCTCAATAATTTTGAAAATGTTCTCTACATGATCCTGAAATTGAAAAACAGTTAATTCCCCACTGACCTCATTAAAAAAATTCATACATTAATTTCAAAAAAATTCTTGACCGACACATTCTTAAATTGTCTTTACCAAAAAACAGTCTCAATATGACTCCATACTGACAGAATAGACTGATGATGGGTAATTACAAGTTGATCCACCTGTGGCTGACTATTTAAAGATGTATAATATAGATGTCTGATATGTTTTAGACTGAATTGAAACACCATCCTATAAATAATCTCATGTTTATAACAATGAATTTTTTCAAAGTCCTTACCAGAAATCTGGTGGAATCACATGACCAAAACCACCACATGATTAATTATGTAATTTTACCTAAAAAATGTTGGTGCAACCCAGATCCAGTCCACTTTAACTATCACCCTTAAAAATGAACCTTCAATCCAAAAAATAATCATAGGATAATATAATATTTATTGATCAGGAGTATATGAAACTAACGCATGATAGTCCTTACTCTAGATATAAAAAAGACATTATTACAAGACCAACATGTCCACATATGATAATTTACTAAGCCCAATGTGACATCTATCTAGCAGTCATGTCAAAGAATAATATATGGTTTCTAAGAGCCACTCAAGGCATTCCTACTTGGAATCTAAAATTTCACTCAATGTTAACTAATACAAAATAAGAACTGCACATCTATTGTAAAACTCAGATATAGATTAAATCTCAAGAACAACTACTTTTAAAACATTAGCACAACATATGCCTACCACTAACTATGTATGTTAAAGAAAACATTAAGATAAGAGACTTGTTACTCCATTTAATAAGAATTATCTAAGTGTATTTGAAAGGTTTCGAACCATGAAATCAAAAAAGTGCATTCTAACCACTCAGGATCGATATCTTGGAAGAATCTCATCTTCACCTTCCGACACTTCACCATTTACTAATCAAACTACCCATAATACTGAAGGAATTCTATGATAATTCATGATTTTCCCATGGATTTGCATCCATGAAAAATGAAACTTTACCATAAGTTACATGCATTGACAACCCTGAAAAGATTCATTTTGTCGATAATGTACCAACAAGTTTTAAGAATTGAAATCCTCAAGGAAATTCCATCTAGATCAACCATTTTTAAATGGAACTCTTCTTAGATGTGTTCCTTCTAAATTGAAGGAACAATTTACTGGATTCTTCATGATTATTTCCACCATAAGAGTGTCCCCTTGTTCAAAATAAGGGATAGACCATCCACTCACAAGTGCACTTGGTCAGATCTAATTTAAACATATGTTTGTCAGTCATTCGAGTCATTATCACCATATCAAAACCTCAAATAATTTTTCATGAATTCTAGAACCAACCCAATCCATGGTCCAATGCACCCGATCCTCTTGTAAAGTTATCTAGATCAATAGAAATATTTTCTTCTTAATGTGTAGGTCACTCTACTCTAGAGATGACATGATAATTCACTGAACAAATCATGGATCAATGATTTTCAACGAACTAAACCGTTTCATTAATACATCATTGAAAATGATAGGTACCATGTATATCAACACATACTACAAATAGATTTAGAATAAGAATTTCATGAAATAGATACTACCCATAGGATATCCAACCCTAAGAATTTAACCATGGGATGGACGTTATAAGAGGTTCATCTGAGAGGCTAATTTCCCCATATAATCACTAACACGGACGATGAAACAGAACACACCATCCATCACTGAGAAATAAGAGATAGTCAACTAACCTAGAAACTAAATGACCATGCTTAAGTAATTAATGACTAGTTGAAATTGAGAATTACTCAATTCTCACACCCATAAAAATGTATAATAAATAAAAAGCCACCCATCCCAACAGTGTAGTTGTTTAGAAACAAAAAATCGTCATACTAGGGACACTAACACCCGAACGACACCAAAAATAAAAAAACTCATGAAATTAACCATGAATTAAAGATCTAAGGGTGATTCCTACCATGGGATAACCCCTTATGAAATCAATAACTTTTACCTTGTCATTAGGTGACTCCAATATATTTCATGATATCAAGATCCCATTATTTAATCCATTTCTAAAAAAATAAGACCTACTAAAAACTCTCACACTTCCATTCAATGTAAACCCACTGATAAAAATAATCTACTCTTAATCGATGTTTTAAAAAAAGTACAACACCTTAGGTTTCAATTTTAAGGCCATTATATTGATTTAATTTTTTTAAAAATTTAAAATAATTCAATAAAAAATGAATTCATATAGTAAGGTCTCATGAAACATCATGTATAAATATTTAACATTTATTTAAATCCATTTATAATTAGGGAATCTATCACAAAATTCATTTTAATAGATACAGAGACCTATGAGGGTCTCATTAATCCAACCCGGGTTCATAATAATGCAACCCAATAGAAGTTACATAATTATAGGAACTAAAAACACTGAAATAAGCCATATTATTGGAAACAAGCCCCAACTGGCCTACTTCGATCATCTTGTGTGTTTTACAAATTAACCAACCCATTTTATATGTAAACTACACAAATTATACCTTATTAACAATTATAAAATATATATTGGTCACATGAACAATGGTTTGATTACATGGGTTACCATTCCCTAGCCAATATAGAGCCCATAAACTTTATAAATTACAAAGTATCTCGCATTAAATATAAGAAAATCACATTTCAAATTATAAAATGATCATGCACAAAACTGTCCAGTCATTTGGTTAGCTAACTATGAATTCATAAATCACTCATACACTTTGCAACTTGGAATTTTGGATCCCTTCAATCAAAACCAATTTACTTTAGCATTCAAAATTTTAAAAAATTTAATTTTAACAAAGGTATCAAAATATAAATAAAGCATAAATATGAAATGAGTATATGAGTTTCCTTTTCCCAATTATAAGGCACCGATACACATTAAAAATTGAAAACTGGTTCCTGATTATTCACAACCACTATATATACCCCAAGAAACAATTTACATATCATATAAAAACTAGCATGTTATGGTAGGATGTAAACACAAAGGAACTTTCCATAAAAACAGATTCATGATTTATATAATAACAATATAAATAAATATGAATCATGTTATATGATCACAAAAACATGGTAGCAGGTTCACATTCTATATAAAGCACCTAAGCATGTTATAGGAACACACATGCTGAAGTATTACTTAAGAAGGTACAAACTAAAACTATCATTTAATTACCTTATAATAGATAAAAAATAAATTGGCTAAATAAACACCAAATCATTTATCTAAATGAGTATTCTATAAATCAAAAGGTACATAATTCCCTAAAGGTACACAATAAATGAAAAAAAATGTATAAATGAAACTATAAGGAATGGCACATGCATGGAATGTGAATTTATATGCCCCTATAATGATGCATTCTATGCATCATATTTTCCATAGTAGGCCTTGGGTAATTATTATAAACAACATAAATCAATAATAAGTGTAATGTAAACCATTTGGTAGAGGTAAAATCACATTCAACTACAGTAGAAAACATCATGAGCAACAATCTCTTTACTAGCCAGTTGGAATTTTCCCCATGGGTGGGGTGATCAGTCCCATACATAGTTACTTACCAAACGCTAAGAAATTTAAATTGTCACATACACCAACAAGAAATAGTATGAAAAAAATAAAATAACAACCTATACTACTTTTAAAATTCCTTACATAACTCTCCACTAAGATGGTGGCCGGATCGGGGGGTGACATGGAATCAAGCGCACCTCCTCAAACATCAAAGGGTATTGACTAAAAGTGAGAGTCTCAAGTGTTGATTGTGGGGAGACAATACCCTCATATGAGAGTATCACAATGGTAATGTAAATAAGAATCAATAGTGGAAGTTGTATTATAATATAATGATATATCATTTAAATAATAATATAAACCGAATATAAATAATGTCCAATACCAACATACAATGATTCGTGAATGTTTATATGATGATAAAAACCTAAAATAGTAGATATAAAATATGATAAAAGATAATTGGTTGTTAAGAATAAATAAATGAAAATGCCCTGGAGTGATCTCCACGGGAATCTCAATATCCAACTCGGTCCTATGCTCCTAACTCCTATGATCATGCTAAGTAACACTACCTGTTATGCATAGTATTGCAAACATAAAGGTCTACTCGAGTACCCCACTACAATGAAAACTGAGTAGGGTTTGAGATATATATCTCATTAGGTTTCCACCCACAGAGTCTGAATGAATCAGTTCCCTAAAAAACAATATAAAGTAATGTAGGTATATGTAGAAATATAATAAGCAGTGTTGAATAAATAAATATCAACCAGCCTAGGTTCCCAAGGAACACTTGGAAGCTATACCTGCTTCAACTCTCTTCCAGACCACATGTTTGGTTAGGAACTATATATATAGCAATTATTATTTGTATTATTTAGATATATATTACATCTACCTATATGAAATATGTGTGTGTAGATTCCTAATGGACATATACCTAGAATACTAATTGCTGGATGGACTAGAGCATAACCCAGACATCCATAATTAGACTAAATGGGCCTACAACTTCATGAAGATGGGTACATTACCTAATTAAAAACAGAACGAGAGACGTCATGAAAAAAAACTTAGGATGCTGAGAAAACCACCATAGAAACACTTTATTCATCGTAAGTGGTGCCTTATTTCAACACACATAAAGTATCACTAGTGAATGATTTCATTCTCAGTAGATGTTGTATGGTAGTGTTATGTTCCATGCTCAAATTAAAAGTTACCATTTTTACACAACCTATTTATAAAGATTAATTATATTTATAATAAATGGACATGTGGAAATACCTATAATTACTTACATTTATCAAGCTCATATCATATAATCAACATATTTATAATACAATCCATGAGGAAAAACCACTCAAGATTTTTATTTGAAAAAACCAATATAATCAAGATTCTTAAATTTATAAAAATTAAAATAATTATTTATTATTTAATAAAATAAAGTGGAATGGTTATGCCACCCTATTCAATTCCATTTAATTAAAACCATTTAATAAAATAAATTGAAACATTCCATCATGTGAAAACTTTTTCAAATAAATTTATGTCTTATATCTTAAAAACATGAAAATTAAATTATAAAGTTAAAGAGACACTGGTGATATTTTTATTTTGGAAAATACCTACATCTGAAATTACCTTGGTAGGTCAGTCCAAGTCATACACTTAAAATGTGAATCAGTTGCATTTTACATTTATATATGGAGGTAAATTAATTTTATAACTTCAATAAAGTCCATGTTTTGACACAGAATATATAAAAACATGAAATCAGTGAATAAAAGAAAAAATAAATTAATAAAGCCAAGCGTGTTCCAAAAAAACATCTCATGACATTGTAATTTTGTAAATTGTGCACCTCAATAGAGGGTTTTATTATAAAAGCATGATATTATTATTTAAAAAATTAATTATCCAAAATTAATCCTTTAACTCATGAGTCATAAAAAATCACCAAATTATGTAATTTATTATAGTAATAAAAAAACATGAAAACCCCAAAAAGGATTTACATGTAACATAAGAGCTTCCATCATCACATGAAAAATTACAAAGAAGAGAATAAATCTTTTTATATCCATATCTGAATTCTTAAAAGGCATTTAGATATTTTAATAATTTCGTAAAAAGAGGAAGTTTGACTTGGAACACCCAAGGGCTATCAATAAATGAGGTTTTCAGCCAAAAAATTGAAAAATAGTAATAAAATGAAATACATCATGGTGAAACAATCAATTTTCTTATGAATAATTCAATTATAAATAGATTAAATGAAAATTCAAGCATGGGGTGAAAAGTCTCTATTTATAAAATGGAAGAAACTTGAAAAACAATTCATAGAACACCTAACTCATACATAGGATGTATCACTCATAAAATCATAAGCTCTGATTTGATCTGGCTTAGATGGAATCTAAAGAACATATCTTCAACCTGAAAAGATGGAAAATGATATCACACCTGAATAGTGCAGTCCAGAGGAGATTAAATAAAGAAATATTAAGAATGGATCAATTTCATATCGATGTAGATCCATAGATATAGATGACGATCGATTCAGACAACTGGTGGAAAATATATCTTGAATCCTAGATTAGTATGGAGGATAAGACAAAGGTGACTAAAGAGGGATCTCACCCTTTGGAGGAGGATGAAGGAAAAAATAAAAAAAGTAATTATTTATCTATCATTTAGGGTAAAATGGTCAATTTTCCCTCAAATACAATGTCTCCTGGTTTGGCTACAATGCTTGGCCAAACCATGTGACAAATGCACATCACTTCCCTTCTTAAAAAAACCAACTTTCCCTATTTGACCTGTAAGGTTGGACTAATTGTGCTCAAACTATGTGATGAATAATGGTTATGTATTTATAAAAATGGATGTACCAGTGCAAGAAAGGAACATGTTTTGGGTAAACTATATGTAGCCCATTTAGGTCATTTTATCTCTCTTACTGCAACAATGAGATTTCTTATTGATAGGACACAATTTTTTAGACAATCCTGGAACCCTTTATAGACCATCCAAACACTGATTTCCAGACTCTAGTGCCACCAAACCATGAAGATACGTCCACCTAACCCTATGATCCTTATTACAAGTCCAAAAAACACACATCGAAATGTTGAAACTCTTATAATTTCATTCAGAAGTTCTGTTTAAAAAATAGTCCATCATGTAAACATAAAAGTTCAAATTACATTATATTTTCAACCAACTGAGAAACATAGGTCATTACATTCAAGATCCATTTTATCATGGACACCATTATTATTTATCTCTTCTATCAACTCATCTATCACTGGTGAAATCAATTCTAATTCCAACCATATATGGATGTAGAATTTTAGGGATATCTTTCTCTAGGTTCATGATCACTATAACGTCCCTTTTTTCTTATGTAGAAAACCATTCTAAATGAAAATTTTATAGATGAAAAAATATAGTAGTCCTTAAATTATATAACATTTTAAATTTTACATAATTTTAATCATTTAAATGGAATTCTATTATCAAAATTGTAACCTATAAAGTTATCTAAACAACGCATTGATACCTAATATATGTCTCATATCTTAAACATCACATAATCTCACGTTTAGGTCATGAGTTTTATTTTACATTGTGGGTATTTTTAGGATTCATGTTTTAGATAAGTATACAATGAATTATTCATAAAAACACTACAAAATAAAATGTGGATTCTTCCAATTAGTATCATTTTTTACCACAATGTAAAGCTTTTAAAACAAAGCATGATATCTTTTCTTGAAAACTCTTCATAACTTTATACATTAAATATTCCTTTACATTAGAAATCCATAAATAATTTATTAAAAAAGACATGTAATGAGAATAGAATCTATTTTAGGGTACAAAAATAAGGATACTATTTGTTCAATGGGAAATATTAAAACCAATAAAAACCATTTCATGGAAATATAACATTTCACCAAACAAGGGAAACATCATTCCATTAAAAAGATCAGATATTTTACCTTTTGAAAAGATTAATTTCTATGAAAAATTATTAGGAATCATAAAACATTCTTTTAGTTATCTTTAGACATTATCTCATAAAACCCTTACAAAACTGTTACCAAACCCCAACAGAACTGGTAAAAATTGGAATAACCATACGATCAACATCCAATATAATTATCTAGAGAATATAATTATTCACTAATGAATTGAAGTGACATCTAGGTGCATCCACCATTGAATCTCTCATAGGATCACCAGGTTCTATATGGGAATACCTATCATTTTAAAATGTTCACGAACCACAATATGAAATAAAAACTTTCATCATTTGAAAAACTCTATAAAATCATATGAAAATCACATTCAGATAGTAGTAAACTATTATCATTAAAAATACCATTTTAAATATAGAATCCACATATTTTTGAAATTTAATTTAAATATCAATTTACAAAAAAATTGAAATAGTTTTTTTCATAAAAAACATGTATGCTTACCCAAGAAGTTATAAATGAGAGAACAATCACAGTACTGAGAATAGTTTCTATCGATATACTATTTTAAACATGTAAAATGACTGAATTTGAAAACATTTAAAATAAATTAATAGAGTCATAGAATTAGAATTTTAAATATTTTATTCCCATATGAAAACATTACTGATACCATTTCAAAAATAGGGACATGGAATATAAATAGAGTATGAAGAAAACCCATGAAAAATTATTCAATGAAAATCACATTGTCACATGAGAACCACTTGAATTATAAATCCCATTAATAAATAAAAATAAAAAACATTAAATATAATATGAATAGATAGAATCTTGATACATACAATTAAATGGGCAGTATATACACCTTATAAACGAATAAATCTTCAAAACATCAAGAGTTTACTCGTTGAAAGGAAATTAAGTTGAATTCCATTCCCTTGAGTCTGACTTATCCTGTGAGCCTTTATCTTCTTGAATAATAAAATCATGGTGATTATTTACATAATTTAGAACCCTATTAAATTTAATTTGTAATTTTATTTTATTTATCACCCATTTATATACGATTATTTAATCAATTTATTTTGATTTAGTTGTTTTGACCATATACAAATTATGTGTCAAAAATGCATTTGTATGTCGACTATGTCAAACGTTATCATTATTGAATCGTATAAAGAACAATAATCATGAAATGTTAAAAATATTTATAAATAAATTATACTATATAAATCCATCATGGAATATGGATATGAAAAATGAACCAATGTTTCAATCGTGGAGACGCTTGGTCGTACGAACGCACGAGAAACATTCTCATTTTACAATTAACATTATAGAAAATATGTAAGTAAAAATTTTGTTTATATAATGATAATAAATCATAAAAACAATAATATTTAATTATATATACTAATTTATATCATTATTTGGATGTAAAATTATTCACACTACATCAAGGAGGAGGAACTCCAGGCGTCCATGAACGACACTTTCTCTTTTTATGCCTGTGAAAAGATAAGAATAAAATTATATATTATATATATAGAAACATAATTATGTAATTAATATCATAATTATTTCATTTATATAATACATATAAATTAAAATTACCCTTATTACCTTCCATGTAAAATGTTAATGAAAAATGCTTCACATCACTTCATGATGTTGTACTCCGCCGTATAAACAAGCGATGCTATTGTATCCCCTAAATTATGAAATGTAAAAATGGTGTATATGATATAATTATTAAAGAGGTATAATTATGTTATAAATATACTAAATATTATATATTAATACTCTATCAATCATTATTCCCAACCATGAGAGCGGTTAATGGAAAAACGAATGACATCATTTTGTGAGCCAGTAGCTCGCCGTACACATGAATGAGGATTTTATAACCCATTTGAGGGAAGATTGTGTGGGTGTAGGTAAAAACATTAACATAAAAAGTATAAAAATATTTAGGATAATTATTTTGTTATGAAATCATGGTATAAGAAAAATTGAAGGGGGTGGGGTGGATATAAAACAAAACACATGTTGATGAATGTTACATATCCTTTGGGTAACTATTTTTTGTTTTCACCAAATAACTTCCATGCTTGTATTTATTCACAAAATAAGGATTATATAATGAGATGATATAGGAGGATAATTTACATGGGTATTTATTTTCCAATAAAAGTTTATTGAGAGCAATAAATATTGGATGATAGAGGGGCCTTTTGTATGTTAGGTGAGTGGAAATATTTTAAATTTTTGAAAGTGGGGATTCCACCACAAAAAATTCTAAGTTAAGAGGCTCCAATAATGAAAATAAATAAATAATATAAGGGATATGGTATAAATAGAGCAATAAAATTGGTCACTGAAAATTTTATAGGTTATTATTCCCTTTAATTTTAATGTTTAGTTATAGGGTAATTCTCATTTTTTCTGTTATCACTTTGATTAATTTTAATCAGTTTAAAACATTAATTTGGTATTTAATTACGTTGAAATTATTGTAAATTATAAATTATATTCATAGCTTTTATGGAATGAATTCATCAAAATTTAATTCATAGATGCTGAGAAAATCATTTTATAATTAGCCATGTAGTGGTTGTGAGACAATGAGTTTTGAAGAAATATATTTTTAAGAAAAAAGATGATTTTATATTCATGGTATGAATAATAATAATTATTGTATGAAAATAAGTCAATATTAAATGATATATAGTCTAGAAATTTCATTTAAAACATACAAAATTTGGGATTTTTTTTGATAAATATAAAATATAAAACATTATGAATTTAAAAACAGTTTTTGAAAAATACTGACTTTAAACCCAAAAAAATCATATATTAAAACCCAAAATGATGTTGATTAAATATCAATTATTTGGATAAAATATAACAATATATTATTTAGGTTACTTTTAAACATGTCCAAATCATATTTATTCTTTTTAATTACTTAAAATAATAAAATAAATTAAATTTTTAATAAAATATGAAAATTTCAATATTCAATAAAAATTAAAAATTTTCCAAAAAATAAAAAAAATCACCCAAATTAATTTTTATATTACAATTTAAAAAATAATATTAATTTTATTAAATTAAAATTATAAAATTATAAAATTATTCTTATAATTAAAACCTTGTATGAAAAGTGATTAATTATATGATTTCCTTTTCAATTAATGATTATTTAATATTTTTAAATATATTGTAACAATATAAATCTTATTAATAAATAATAAAATGTGTTATTCTATCATTACATATATTTTTATATTTTTATTATTAATTATATCATTATGTGTAAAATTCATAAAAAATTTATCTGTCTTTCTCTTTGATTAAATAGATAAATATACATTGTGATACATGATTTCTTTTACTAATGGAATGAATATTTAAATCATTAAATTATTACCCATTAATAAATTTAGCAGTATAAATTAAATTTCATACTATTCTTGGAAATAAAAATAATGGTAGTAAATTTTCATCACTTGTTCGGGATCCCATGTTTCTTCTTCCACCTTATGGTTCTGCTAAAATACATTAACCATTTTAGTTTCCTTGTAATCTAGAATATTGAATTTATATTAACGGATTATCAGTATATTATCCTCATAAGAAATATCATTCTCCAATTGTCCCACATATTTTTTAGTGATAGTGGTATATTTGGATTATTCTAACCATATAGGTATACAAGGGAAATTTCATATACTAGTTACATGTTTGGTGGGAGTGATGGTCTATAAGACACAAATCCAATCGATTAACAATTTCAAAAGGGGAAATATAATATAGAATATGATTTCACTTTTTCCTAGCCTCACGTATTTATTCCTAGGGGTTATATGAATGAACAATTTATCACAAACTACAAACTCTATTATCATCGATAGAACTAGTACAAAAATCATTTTTAACGTCACTATTTTTTACGTCGGTTATATATAATGGACGTGAAAATATGTGATATGTGGTTTTTTACATCGGTTATTTGATAACCGATGTACAAATGAGGTATCTAACGAATTTTATGTCATTTATAAAATAACCGACGTAAAAAAGGCGGAATCTGAGGCCTTTTTGACGTCGGTTATGTTAAAACTGACGTAAAAACATAACCCAAAGAATTTTCACTTCAATTATATTATAACCGAGGTAAAAAACCAACAAATGGCAGTTTTTACGTCAGTTATAAAATGACCAACATAAAAAATGTGGTTTCTGATGTGTTTTTATGTCAGTTATAAAATAACCAGTGTAAAAAACCAACAAATGGCTTTTTTTACGTCGGTAATAAAATAACCGACCTAAAAAATGTGGTATGTGATACATTTATAATGTCGGTTATTATAATAACTGACATTATAAATGTAAAAAAAATATTTTATAATGTCGATTATTAAATAACCTAAATTACAAAACATTTAAAAAATTTATCACACCACGTGGAATGTCATATCTGATTTTTCGATCGACAGACCTGTGACTCGTCTCTCTCACGCGGAAAACCTAAAATTTAATCTTCAATCTCATTTAGTTAAAATAATTTTTCCATCATCGTTTATCATCATTACTCTCCTCAGATCTATCATCTCCACTCAAAACACTCAGGTAAGCCTCCCACGACTTTATTTCTTTCGTTTTTTTCCCAGATAGCCTATATTTATTTATTGCGATTTTTTGTTTAAACTGGGTAAGATTCTTCAATTTCAAGCCCTCTTACCTCATTTATCCATCATCATCTTATTTATTATCACCAGATCTGTTATACCATCTCGTAATATTCATGTAAGCCTCACCTACTTCTATTTCGTTTGTTTTTGTTTCGCGGATGCCCTATATTTATGGTAATATTTTTTTTCATTGAAAACTAATGACCTCATTCTCCTATAATACTAAAATTTATATATAAATCATTGCGATACACCAATTCAATGTACCAGTGTGATTTATTTTATATGTATATATGGTTTTTCATGGTGGAATATTTGTTTCGGGTCCTTGGTTGTTTCTATTTTGGGTATCACTTTTTGTAGTTCCATAAACTATTTACATCGCATATTTTCATGGACTATTATAAGTCATCATATTCTATTAAAACTAGATTCATTGAACAATTGATCATTTTAGATTAGTAGGAGATACAGTTCATGGTTCTCATTTTGAATAATGGAATGATACCAAAACTAGTAGCGTGAGGTTAAAATCCCCAGATATGCCAAAATTAGTAGCTTGAGGTTAAAGTCCCATGGTTATGGGGGGCTATCCAGGGGGTTGGGGGGTTTTCCAGAGGGTTGGGGGCTGTTCAGGGTGTCCATGGAGGTTTGGGTGTGTGTGTGGGGGGGGGGGGGCAGTCCAGGGGTGTGTGTGGGGGGGGGGGGGGCTGTCTAAGGGGGTGGGGGCCTATTCAGAGGGTTGGAGGAGTTGTTCAGGGGGTGGGGTGCTATCCAGAGGGGTGGGGTGTCCAGGTGGGTGTCAAAGGGGGTAGGGGTGGGGGTTCTCATGTGGGTGGGTGGGGGGTGCTGTCTAGAGGGGTGGGGGCTGTCCAGGGGGTGGGGGGAGCTGTCCAGAGTGGTGGGGGTGGGGGGGCTATCCAAGGGGTTGGTGTGGTCCAGGGGGTGTCTAAAGGGGTGGGGGTTGTGTCCAGAGGGTTCGGGGGGCTTTCCAGAGGGTTGGGTGTGTCCAGGGTTTCCATGGAGGTGGGGGGGGGGGCAGTCCCGGGGTGTGTGTGTGTGGGGGGGGGGGGGGGTCCAAGTGGTGGTGGTGTCTAAGGGGATGGGGTTGTCCAAGGGGGTGGGGCCATGTCCAGAGTGTTTGAGGGTTGTTTGGGTGGGGGGTGTCCAGAGGGTTGGGGGTGTCCAGGGGGGTTTCCAAGGGGGTAGGAGGTTGGTGGTTGTGTCCAGAAGGGGTGGGGGTGTCCTTGATTGGTGGTGGTGTTCAAGGTGGCGGGGGGAGGCTGTCCAGGGGGTGGGGGTGGTGTCCTGAGGGGTGGGGGTTATCCAAGGGTGTGGTGGTGTTCAGGGGGTGTCCAAGGGGGTGGGGGTGTCGAGGGGTGGGGGGGGGGGGGCTGTCCAAGGGGGTGGTAGTGTCCAGTTCGTGTCCAAGTTGGTAGGGATGGTTTCCAGGGGGTGGGGTGGCTGTCCAAGTGGGTGGTGGTGTTCAGGTGGTTTCCAAGGGGGTGGGGGATATGTTTCAGTTGTGATTGACTACTGCATAGTGGATTGAGAGATTATGACATGATGATTGTATTGTTTCATGGATATTAGTGTTGAAATATGATTATATTTGGTTATATATATTTTGGAAAGTCATCAACTATATTAAAATTATGGGTTACGTTAGAGACCATGTCATGGTTTTCAAATATGCGTTGTTATCCTGACCCCATTGTTCCGTGATGATTGGCTTTACATTGTGAGTTTCTCTATCTGAGTTTTTATTTTAACTTTTATTTGATTATCAGGTTTATTCCATTTTCTCTAATTTTCTATCAACCAGTAGAGGCCTCATGGTTTTCATTGATTGCATGGAATTTAAAACTATTATATCTAACTATATTTTCTTTTTAAAGTCATATTCAAACATATTTTTTTTAAATACGCATAGATTTGTTTTATATTTCAAAAAAAATTTACATTAAAATTATGATTTTTCCATATAAACATATATTTTTCTTATCTTAAAAAGAAGTATAATTTTGATATTTGTTATAGGTAAGAATGAGTCTAAGTTTGATTATAGCACATCAAACGAGCCTTGAATCTGAGGAAGGTGTTGATGCCTTTTGGTAATTTCCTAAACGAAATGTTCCAAGTAGTGGAATTTTTTTTTGTCCATGCCTGAAATGTTTTAATATGAATAAGTTGAAAAGTAGAGAGATAAAATATCATCTGATTTTTCCTTGTTTTAATCTGAGTTATAGACCATGGATATGTCATGGTGAAACTTGACAGAATATCACTGATGATGATGATTCGCAAGATGGTTACTCCGATGGAATTGAAGAAATGATTCGCGATATTTGAGCAGAAAAAATTGATATAGAACTAACAGTTGCGCGTCTATATGGTGATACTGAAAAACCATTATATCCTGGTTGTACAGATTTTATGGTTTTCTCATCAGTTTTAAGATTTATTAAACTGAAGGACAAACATGGATGGAGTGAAAGAAGTTTTACAGAGCTGTAAAAATTGATGAAAGAAATTCTTCCACAAGATAATGATCTTCCAGATTCACATTATAAGGCTATAAAAATATTATTCCTGATTGGATTGGGATACAAGAAAATACATTCATGTCCAAATGACTTTATGATATATAGGAAGGAATATGAATTTCTATAAGAGGGTCCTAAATGTGGGACATCATGGTATAAGGTGAAAGAAAAATTATAGGCTGATGGAGAGATTACAATGAACCCTTCAAAGCTATTTTGGTATCTTCCTATAATTCCTTTTTTCAAACGTTTATTTGCTAATTCACATGATGAAAATATATTAATATGGTCTGCTGATGAGTGGTTATGTGATGGAAAAATACATCTTCCAGCTGATTGTCCAGAATGGAAGAAAATTGATGAGTAGTATTCTATATTTGAAAATGAAATTAGAAAGTTCAAACAAGGGTTGTGCACAGATAGAATAAATCCATACCAAACCCTCTGTATAACACATTGTTCATGGATGGTTTTATAGGTAATTTACAACCTCTCACTTGAAGTTTGTATGATGTGAAAATATTTTATGTTCAGTATAATGATCTCTGGTCCGAAGCAAATTGACAATGATATTGATGTTTACTTGTCACCATTGATTGATGACTTGAAACTTTTTTGGGTGGATGGTATTACGGAGTATTATTATTATAAAATGGAATATTATAAACTGCATGTAGTGCTTTTTTCCCAATAAATGACTACCTAGAATATGGAAATTTTATTGGATACAGTTTTAAAGGGCATAAATCATGTCCAATTTGAGAACAACAGACGCCATTTTGTTAATTGCTTCATGGGAGGAAAACAGTGTTCATGGGTCATAGAATGTGTTTACCAATGGATCACTCTTTTAGAAGACTGAAAATGGAATTCAATGGATCAAAAGAATTTGATATTTCTCCAAAACCTTTATCCCATGATCTGTAGTTTGATAGGGTGAAAAACCTTGGTGTGACATCTTGAAGGTCATAGAAATCTAGTAATTATAGAAATATTTTTAATAAAATGTCAATATTTTTTGAGATACCATATTAGAGATATCACAATGTTAAACAAAATATTGATTTCATGCATGTGGAGAAGAATATATGTGATTGTTTGATTGGAACATTTTTAGATATTAAAGGAAAGACAAAAGATGGGTTGAATGCAAGATTAGGATTACTATCAATGGGAATACGTTTGAAGTTATCTCCCACTACTAATGGAAGATGAACATTTCTTCCCCCGTCCTGTCAGACATTATCGAAGAGGGAGAAAATTATCTTTTTTCAGTGTCTTTATGATATCAAAGTGCCTAAATGTTATTATTCAAATGTTAAAAATTTTGTCTCATTGAAGGACTTGAAGTTGATTGTTTTGAAATATCATGATTGTCACATCATGATGCAAGAACATCTACCAGTTTCATTGCGTGGAATATTGCCCATCCAAGTCAGAAAGACAATAAGGATGTTGGGTTATTTTTTCAATTCAATTTGTAATAAGGAGATTGATGTGAATGGTTTGAACATTTTGGAAAAGGATGCAATTTTTATAATTCGTTAATTGGAAATGTATTTTCCTCCAACTTCTTTTTTGATATAATGGTGCAATTAATGATTCATCTGGTTAGAGAAATAAAGCTTTGTGGACCTGTATATCGTTGTTGGATGTAACCTTTTGAATGGTATATGAAAATATTAAAGGGGTATGTTAAGAATCCATATCAACCTAAATCCTCCATTATTGAAAAGTATAATTCTGATGTGGTTTCAGAGTTTTGCACGAGCTACATGGCTGCGACACAACACATAGGCTTGCCTCCATCCCTCCATCAACGAGTTAATATTGAGGGAAAGGGGATTTGTGGCATGAAAGTGAAATCATTGTTAGCTGAACAGATGAAAAATTTAGAATCATACATATGGAATAACATTGTTGTGGCTCAACCATATATCACATTGCATATTAATGAATTGAAAAAATTTCATTTAAAGAAGAAAGAAATGTGAGTTTTTAATGAGCACAACAAAACATTTTTTCATGGTTTAAAAAGTCCTTTCATGGTAATCAGATATATATCAAGGACATTAACATGGATAGTAGGTGGTCCATGTTAAAATATGATATCATGGTCTGGTTATGACATTAACGGTTATACAATTCATACGAAAGCTCAGGAAAACAGAAGTGCGGTTCAGAATAGTAGTGTATTGGTGTTTGAATAAGCAATTCATTTTTCGAGTGCTTAAGAAAAAACCCCAATTTCTACATCAAGTGCATATTATGGAGTGATTGAAGACATATGGTAGGATTATTACATTAAAATTAATGTTCCTATTTTTAACTATAAATGGATTATCGGTTACAACAGTGTCAAACATGATGAATTTGAAATGGAATTTGTTAATCTGAATAGACTGGAAGACACAAATGATTATTTTATAATGGAAATACATGAAAAAAAAATTTCTATGTAGTAAATCAATCATATATTCAGTGGGATGTTGTTTTAAAAAGGAAAAAACAATATGTTGGTGATGATGAACTTGATGAAGATGCTGATTTATGTGAGATCCCTACTTCCATGGAAATATTAACATAACATAATGATAAGCATTTTGAAGACATGGTTTGTGCCATAAGGAACAATCACGAAGAAGGAATTTGGGAAAACAATCCATTTGTACATTCCTATAATTACAGGTAAAAATTTTTTATGTCTTGTTTAAATTTATTTTTTTCATAAAATGTTAGATATTGTATGTTTTTTCTTTATTTAAACATGTATTAAAACAAAATAAGTACATGTTTATGTCTTTTTTACATTTTTATTTTACTTTATCATGTCTACTATTACATAAATTATATATATATATATATATTATTTTTGTTCAGTGAAAATTACATTACAATGTTCATCAGGTTTACCAGGTTTACGATGATTACCATGTTTTCCATCTTGACGATCCTGACCATCTTTACAATAGTTTAACATGCTTTCCATATTAACCGTGTTTACTATTTCATAAGTTAGTATAATTTTCTATTTTCTGATTACAATAGTATTAAAATATTTTAATTTGTATATTTGTGAACTAATGTTTGTTTTTTTATATGAATGATAATGAAAGATCAATAAGTTGATCAACCACATGATTTTAGAGATGATCATATTGGTCATATCTCTGGGGGGAACATTCACATGCTCCTCTTGATGTATCATAATCTTCTTCATGTGATTCTATTATGACAAAGAGTTCAAGGGTTGGTAAATGTGGGTGCACATGTTTCCCAGAATATTCACTTGCCCGTATGCAGGATCAGAGGATACAAATTGTGTTTGATGAGGATGATATTCCTAATGGTCCAAATGCAAAAGATTTTAAGAGTTTTGTATCAACTCATGGTAAGATAAAAGTAATCATTTTGTATGATTACTGGAGAAGTGTGGATAAAGCAATAATCTCTCAATTGTGGGAGACGATTTTGGTAAGATCTTTTGCTATAGTTTTCCAATTCTTTAAAAAAAAATTAGTATATATAATATGTTTAACCTCTTCTTTATCAGATGAAATTTGATATTCCTGACACTAGAGGAGTCTGGAAGAAATGCTTATCGATGGATTCCATGATATGGAGGGATTTCAAATCATCCCTCTCATCTGATTTCATTTTTTGTCATAGGAGTCATGACACTCCATGTAGTATATATCATTTTATAGATGAAGAAAAATGGACACAAATTGTTGAATGTAGAAGAAAAGAGTCATTTTTGGTAAGGGGAATGTAATCTTTTATATGATTTCTTATATAAATGATCTTATTAATGTTTTGCTAATGATTTCTTATTATTAATTTATAGCAAAAATGGAATGATCATCAGGAGATCCAATCTAAAAATGTATACCCTCATAGTTTATCTCCGGGAGGGTATGCATTTTTGGAAGAACAAATGATGGCAGTAAAATTACAAAAAACTAAGTGTAGAGCCTTTAAGATCTAGAGAGGTGTCCCCTCCATCCCCTCCATCTAGACATAAATAATGGAGGAGAGCTAAGATGGGAAAAAAATGGAAATATCTTTTGGAAGAATCGATAATGGTAGCTGAGAGGATTGTAAGATATCTATTTTATTTATTTATGTAAACTATTTTGTTCATATAATTTCAATCACTACAAAAACGTTCAATTAATTATTACATGACCTTCTTGGGGAGAAGAGCTCACAGTAGGTATTTATCTCTACTGGGAGGCAAGATATTTTTTCTGCAGCATTGGGAAAGCCCGAACATCCTGGTCGTGTACGAGGATATCCTGCAGGTGTATCGGTTAAAAAAGTGTTGTCATGTTCTTCAACATATAACATTGATGGTGTTTATAAAAAATATATAATCCTTGGAGGATGAAGTTCATAATATTAATGCAACGATGGAGGAAAAAATTGGAGCATCAGTACAGTCTATGATTGGAGACATGCAAAGACAATTTCAGACTGCAACTCCCACTCCTCCACCTCCCCCTGAAGACCCCATTATTTATCCTCCACCTCTTCCAGTAGCTCTCACTCCCCCACCTCAGCCTGCAGACCCCATTTTTTATCTCAATCCTCCACCGCAGATTCATACTTATTGCGAGTTGTATGTTGATGATCCTAAACATCATATAGTTGCATATGGGTTGGTATATTGTATAGGATATATAGTTCATCATCAAAAATTAGAGGTAGAGAATCAGAGGGTCACTGTACAAGATATCATAGATAGATCAGCTCAAGTACCATTACCTACAGATGAGGTGATGAAAATTGGACATAGTATCAGCTATTTTTTAATTTTTCAATCTAGAATTCTTCGACTCATTACCATAGAGGTATGTATGTTATATCTTCTATTTTTTTATTATAGGTGTTTTATCATATAAAAACTAATTTATTTTTATATTTATTTTTTCAGGAATACTTCAAAGGTAATAAAATACTGTATAGACAAAAACAAAGACAAATGGCTATGAAATCGAATATAGATTCTAGTAGTCTTGAATGATTGTCAATATATTCAAATTTATTGGAGGTTCATTATGAGAATCCAATAGAAGCTCATGTTTGTGGACATGCAATAACTGTGGGGATTGTGAAAACTGATATCATGGAGCTTGTTACTAGAGATAAGTAGGGCATCAAAGTGGGGAAATTTTATTCCATGTAAGTCTTAACAACTTTTCCATGTGTTATATTTATTAAAAATGTATACTTATTTCTGTTTTTTATATGGTATATTTATTAAATTTGTGATAAGAATGAGCATACAGATGTATATGGATTCATGGGCCCGCAATTGATTCCCCCTGAAGCATGTGCATTGGATGAGGAATAAAAAATGATTTATATTGCTGAATTACTTGAACAAAATATAGTCACACAATTTTGGATGATGCCTTTTAGTGAGAGGTATGAAACACATCTCTCTCAAAGAGTTCATTATCTTTTAACATATAAATCTACTAACCTCAAATTACCTTTAATAAGTGATGTTTGGATGCAAGGGGTTTTTTGCGCAAGGGAGATAACACTTTATTAGATATGCTCTGTCCTTGGTGATGTGTAGGAAAGTTTTAATAAAATTTTGGAAAAGTAAGTTTCAAATTTTCAATAGTTTTATATATTATAATGAATTTTAAATTTACCGCATTCGTATTATTTTAACAGGGTATGAGTATACTTTATAAAAAACACAATGAAAAGGAGTGTGAAGATCAAATATGTAAATATGAAGGTAAATATCCATTTATAATTTGTAATTTTTTATTTTTTACATAAAAATAATATATCTAATTTATACTTATTCAAACACAATTGTCATGAACAAAAAGGCGTCATCAAATGCAGATATTATATGTTATCATTTTTGTATGAAATGATAACAACTAGGAAAGTTGTGAACTTTGACATGGTAATATTTCCTTTTAAACTTTTCCATAACATTTCAATTTGATTTATTCATTATACACATTAACTACTATCCTTTTAATTTGTAGCTATTTGATGACCCTAAACCATATACTTCTGAAGACATCAATCACTTACAAGAGGAATAGTAAAATTATTTTACAGGTTTGATTTAATTTTAGTTTTTTGTATAGTAAAATGTAATTTTGAATATTGTCATTGTAATTGTGTATTTGGTAGTCGTTTAGGTTGGATTTAGTTTTTATGAAGTTAAAAGTGTACGTTTTGAATGTTATATATGTGAATGTTCAATTTTGCTCTAGTTCTTGTTTTGGTGTACTTAGGATGGGTTTTATGTTATGGATTCTGGTCATGGTGGGGAGGAGATCCAAGGGTGTGCAGGGGGGTGTTCAGTGGGGCGGGGAGAGTCCAAGGGTGTGGGAGGGATGTCCGATGGGGTGGGGGGGGGTCCTGGGTGTCCATGAGAGTAGGGGGGTAGTCCAGGGGGGAGGGAGCATTTCCAGGAGGGTGGAAGGGTTGTCCAGTGGAGTGATAGGTTGTACAATTGGTGTCCATGTTTGTGGGGGTGTCATGTGGGGTGAGGGGGGGTTCTATGGGTGTGGGTGGGCTTTCTAGTGGGGTGGGGGAGGGGGCGGGTGTCCATGAGGATGGGGGGTGTAGTCCAGGGGGTGGGAGAGGAGGAACTGCCATCCCTTGGGGGGCTGAACGTCGCTAGAAGGTACTCATCACTCCCACATGTGAAACATTTTGAGATCTCATGCTTCACATGTGGTAGTGATTAGTACCTTCCAGCAGCATTCCCCCCCAAGGCAGTATCCAGGAGGGTGTCTAGGATGGTGAGGGTGGGTGGAATCCAGGGGTGTCCATGAGGGTGGGGGGTTGTCCAGGGGTGTGGGGGGTTGTACATGGGGTGGTGAGGAAGTCCAGGGGTAGGGGTGACCAGGGGTGGGGGGTTGTCCAGGGGTGTTGGGGGATTTCAATGGAGTTGGGGGCAGTACTGGGGTGTGGGGGGGGGTGTCCAAGGGTGTGGTGGGGGTTGTCCAATGGGGTGAGGGGGTTCTGGTCTGTTTTTGGTAACTTTTTGGTCTGTGTCAGGTGTGTGGGTGGGATGTCCAAGGGTGTGGGAGTACTATCTAGGGGTGGGGGGTATACGGGAGGGTGGGGGGAAGCCTAGGGTTGGTGGTGATGTACAGGGCTATTGGGGTTGTCCAGGGGGTGGTGGGGGAAGTCCAGTGGGGTGACAGGGTTCTGGTCAGTTTTTGGTAACATTTTGGTATGTTTCAGGGGTGTGGGAGGGCTGTCTAGGGGTGTGGGAGTGTTGTCCATGGGGCGGGGGTATACAGGAGGGTGTGGGGGTGTACAAGGGTGTGGGGGGCTGTCCATGGGGTGGTGGTGATGTCCAGGGGGTGGGGGGCTATCCAGGGTGTCTGGGGGCAGTCCAGGGGTGTGCGGGGGGGGGGGGGTGTCACGGGGTGTGGTGGGGGTTGTCCAGTGGGTTTAGGGGGGATATCTAGGGGTTGGTGGGGTCAGTCTAGGAGGGTGGGGGGGGGGGGGGGTTGTCCAGGGGTGTTGGGGGCTGTCCATGGGGTGGTGGTGGGGGAAGTCCAGGGGTGTGGGTGGTGTTCAGGGGTGTGGGGGTTGTCCAGGGGGTGGTGGGGAAGTACAGGGGTGGGGTGGTGGTGTCCAAGAGGGTGGGATATTTTCCATAGGTTTTGGGGGTAGTCCAGGGGTGTAGGGAGTGTCCAAGGGTGTGGTGGGGGCTATCTAGTTGGGTGAGGGGGTTCTGTTATGTTTTTGGTAACTTTTTGGTCCGTTTTAGGGGTGTGGGAGGGCTGTCTAGGGGTGTGGGAGTGCTTTCCAGGGGGTGTGTTGGCATACAGGAGGGTGGGGGGATGTTCAGGGGTGGTGGTGATGTACATGGGTGTGGGGGTGTCCAGGGGTGTGGTGGGGGCAGTACAGTGGGGTGAGGGGGTTCAAGTCTGTTTTTTGTAACATTTTGGTCATGTTTCAGGGGTGTGGGAGGGCTGTCCAGGGGTGTGGGAGTGCTTTCCAAGTGGTGGGGGTATACATGAGGGTGGGGGGGGGGTTATTCAGGGGTGTGGG
Organism: Viscum album; assembly: GCA_963277665.1. Classification (NCBI taxonomy): domain Eukaryota; kingdom Viridiplantae; phylum Streptophyta; class Magnoliopsida; order Santalales; family Viscaceae; genus Viscum; species Viscum album. Next base: position 683,612,925 of record OY728119.1, on the reverse strand, counting down.
GGGACATCCAGCGGGTGGTGGGGATGTCCATGGGTGTTTGGGGTTGTCCAGAGGGTTGGGGGGTAGTCCGGCGGTGGGGGGGGGGGGTCCAGGTCTGTTGTGGGGGCTGTCAGTGGGGTGAAGGGGGATGTCTAGGGGGTAGTGGGGGGATTTCTAGTGGGGTGTGTTTTAAATGTGTTTCGCACGGATTTCAGGGATGACCTCCTGGACGGGAGATTCAAACATTCCGATCGGTTTCTAGCGGGTTTGTTCGTAGAACCGGAAACATCCAATGATTCCACATACGTTTGGACCTACTTTCCAAAGGTAGGCGCTCATTAGTTTGTGGACTAATGAGGCTTTAGGAATTTGCATTGGTCGAGAGGATGGGAGGTCGGACTCATCACACCTTTTTGAGGGGAATTATTGTCTACTCCGGGACTCTCTTTATAGATTTAAGTTATGTTCGTGAATCCTTATTACGTTACCAAGTATAAAATGAGATTTCCTTTATTTTTAACAATCAATGATTAAATATGCAAGAAATTTAGAGAATCTTTTATATGTATTCAAGGTTCTTCATCAATAGAGAATCATCTATATTTGTTTAGAGATTCTTGGTCAATGGTATCCTTCAAAACATTTATATAAAAGTCTCTTGGTCATTATGATGACCAGGCTGGTTTTAAAGCCACTCAGTGGGGCACTTGAAGTTTATCGTCATTCAGAAGGACATGGATTATTTCAAAGTTGGGATCGAACCCATAAATGGGCTACCTACGTATCCGTTTTTTTGGAAAAGGAATCAGAACCCACGTAGTTCGAGTAATGAAGTATGATGTTTATGATTGATTGCTCAAAGAAGAATTTCATAATTACTTTTACACTCTAAGCTCACGTGAGTCATGCTCGGTGTGAGAAACAAGAAGTATTGGTAAAAATTAGACAATTGTGCCATGAAAGATGCAATCATAAGAAATTGTTTGGGGCTTATGTATGTATGACTGCCCAAATAGATGAAGGTTTAGGATTTACTTTTTACAGAGAAAATCCAGGAACAGGGTCCATAAAGGTATATGTGCTTTATGGAGATTTGAATACTCTAACTTGGGACTTATTCCTGAAAAGGAAACCCAAATTAGGAGAGGATTGATAATTGGGTTTTACTCCTGAGAAGGAACCCCATATCAAACGTAATTTAGGACTGGTTAAGAGAAATTAAGGGACTTGGGGTTTACTCCTGAAGAGGATGCCCGTAATTATGACTGGGACTTATTCCTGAAAAGGAGGCCCAAGTTAGGGGACTTGGGGTTTACTCCTGAAAAGGAAGCCCAATATTATGACTGGGACTTACTCCTAAAAAGGAGGCCCAAGTTAGGGGACTTGGGGCTTACTCCTGAAAAGGAATCCCAAGATTATGACTGAGTCTTATTCCTGAAAAGGAGACCCAGGTTAGGGATTAAGGTTTGGGGCTTACTCCTGAGAAGGATGCCCATAATTGAGATTGGGGATTACTCCTAAGAAGGATGCCCATATTAAAGGATTATGATTGGTGCTTACTCCTGAGGAGGATGCCCATGTTTGGGAACTTTAAGAATTTAGGGCTAACTCCTGAGGAAGATGCCCAAATTAAAGGATTTATAACTGGGGATTATTCCTGAAAAGGAGACCCAGGTTAAGGATTCTCTCATCTTAAAGAATGAGGTTGAATGAACGAACTCTCAATCTTTGGTGACATAAATATGTATAAATCACTAGGTTTTGAGAGATCTTCCACGGAATTCCTTTCAGATAAGGAAGTCAAATCAAGAAATCATGCCATAAATGGCTTTGAAGAGTATCTTGAAGACTGAATCTTGAATAGGAAAGGTGAAATGGCTTAAGAGGGGTAAAATGGGCAAGATGGGCACCCAGAAAGGTAGGGGCGCACAAGTCTTGAAAGGCGCACAAGTCTTGCGTGGGCGCGCAAGTATTGGTCGCGCAGGTATACCTTACGCGACACATGGTGTACTTGCGCGATTTTCAATCGGAATTGAAATACTGGAGCGACTCCTTTTTAAACCCTTTAGAATCCCCATGAGGTTCTTCCAGAAAAGGGACGCGCAAATTCTATTGAAGGAATACGGCGGCGCGCAAGTATGACCAGTTCCCTTAAGGGCTAGTCATTCAGGCGCACAAGTGTTGATGAGTTTCAACACTTAGGCCTTCCTCCCTCTCTTTAGATCTTCCGTTCTAGGTAAGAAATTACCTTAGAAGTGTTCCAGAAGCTTTGAGAAGAGACTTGGGCATCGGGAGCTTCAATCCGAGTTTCTGAAAAAATGATCCTCCGAATGGGGGGCCCACAGAGTCTATTTATAGGCAGGAGAAGACCGTGTGCGGTTATCGGGCGGTTAGCACTTTTGGTCGCGCAAGTCACTTGCACGACCATAAGGCGTCGCGCAAGTAGACTTGCACGACCACTAGGCGGCGCACAAGTGTACTTGCGCGACCATGATGGAACTTGCGCGACCTATGGGCAATGTTCTCCTTGTTCATCCCATTGTCAATTTTTTATGTTTCTTCAAAGGATGAATCACTTTGGACTAAGGTATTTCCTTTTTTCAGTCGTTAGACTCTGTGACGGAAAGGAGAGTCAACAAAAGTCCCCCCTCAGAGTTGGATCCGGAGAGAAAAGAGGATTTGACTCTGAGGTGAAAAGAAAAACAAGAAATCTGGCAGTTTAAAGTCTGCATGTCGGACATACAAAGGATAATGTTTAAGGTCGAAAATATCTTTGGCCGAAATGGATTATAATTGACTCAATTCCTTGACAACTCATCTGAAAACATAGTACCATACTCAAGTATGAGGGAAAATATGTAAGCTATGACTTAAGAATATTTGAATCCGAGGAATGATATGAAAAAGAGCTAAAAGGCATTAGAAGAAGTAGTTTCCAAGAATGAAGTTACTATTATTTGACAAAAACCCGTTAGGGGGTTGAAATATGCAGGGCCACCTAAGGGCATTGGCTGCATGGTCAAATAAATAGTATCTTTTGGCTGACAAGTCTGTTATGTGGACTGTTTATGCAAGGACACCTATGGGCACGTGCTGCATAGTCAGGCAAAAGAACTCTCAGAAATTTACATTCCTAGTGCTAAAAGCCAGTGAAAGTTTATGGAGATTCAAATTTTCTATAGTATAGAGTTTGTTGTATGGAAATAGGCACTTGAATATGGAGAAGATATTTCCGAACAAGAATATCAAAGAACTGGATGAATATCACTCCTACGAAGGTCTGACCCAAACGTAGGGGAGAAGAATAAACCATAGACTTGAATACTTTCAGATCATGAAAAAGGATATGGGACAAATATGTTAAGGATGACTATTTTTTGCGGATCCCTACATACTGTCATTTAAGACTAATAAGGACAAAAGAGGCATTCTTCCCAAGAATTAAGTTACTATTATTTAACAAACCCCGTTAGGGTGTTGAAATATGCAGGGCCACCTAATGGAATTGGCTGCATGGTCAAATAAATAGCATCTTTCGGCTGACAAGTCTGTTATGTGGACTGTTTATGCAAGGCCACCTAATGGAACGTGCTGCATAGTCAGGCAAAAGAATTCTCAGAAGTTTTACATTTTGGTGATTAGAATTCATGAAAAGGGTTATGAAGATCTGAAAATATTTGAGGTTAGGATTATAAAACAAAAAGATGGGTATTGTCCAATGTATATAGAGATACATAGGTCAATGAAAACCATAATCATGTTGTGGCTGGGTCCTGAATTGAAACTTGGACTTCACTACGTATCTCATAAGAATGAGAATCAAGCCATGCGTAGTTCTTGAAATGCAGTTTAACGTCATGCAGGACGAAAGTATGAGAAATCGTAGTTTAGGGTCATAGAATTCGGACTATAATAATGAATACACAGTGTGTGTTTTCATGAGGACTTTTCAGCTAAGGGACTGAAAGTGAAATTTGGGGTTAGGCCCAAAAGACTTGGGACTGGATTCGAGGGATACTTGAATGTTCCTACGTATCCCATAGGGATGGGAATCAAGTCCACGTAGTTCTAGAATTACCCTTTGTACAAATTTGGTTCGTACATGTGAAGGGTGAAAGGGGACTTTAGTGCAATGATGGCTTAACCTAAGAAAAAAAGTTCAGGCATTACCATGTATGCACGTAGCTTTTTTTGAAAAGAAACATGATTGAAAAATCAATGTCAATAATAGTTCTCTCTCAAATGAGGAAATCAAAGAATATTGTAGTTTATTATCATACCGGAAAAAAGTGTTGCATAGTTTAACGTCATATAACAAGGATGAAAGTGAATCAATGTAAAAAAAATATTGATTCTAGGGGCAGTTTCACAAATCAACATCATATGAGATGGTGGTGAACTGATGTGAAGAGATTATTTTTGGGATTGAACCTTGGGAGGCTACGTACATACCCATCCTGGAGGACAAGGATCAAAGTCTGTGTAGTTCAGTTAAAGAATGAATTAATGATCAAGTTGTTCTTGGGGACAACGATCTAATTAAAATGTTGTTGGGACATACACATGGTTAGTGGCCCAAAGGGAGTGTTATGGTTGATGTTCTCTCTAAGCTCACGTGAGTCATACTCGGTGTGAGAAACAAGAGGTAACAATAACCTTAACGATGCACAGTTTAATGTCATGTAGGACATATAAAGGGACTATGCAGTTTAAAGTCTTGCAGTTAGGACTATTGGTGCTGCACAGTATAGTGTCATGTAGTAGGGACAAAATAACAGTTTAATGTCATATAGGACATATCAAGGACATTCTGTACAGTTTAGCGTCATGTAGTTAGGATGATGGGGACAATACAGTTTAACGTCATATTGGACGAAAGGGGGATTGTGCAGTTTATTGTCATGCAGTAAGGACAAAAGAGTGTACCATTTTAACGTCATGTCGGACGAAAGTGCGAACAGTTTAAGGTCATATGCATGGACCGTGAATGGTGCAGTTTAATGTCATACTGGACCTTTGAGATTATATAGTTTAATGTCTTTTCGGACGTAAGGGACTTTTATATAGTTTAGCGTCATGTAGTTAGGACGTCACAGTTTAACGTCTTGCTGGACATAAGGGATTTGAAAATAGTTTATGGTCATATACATGGACCAGGGATGATGCAGTTTAAGGTCATGCTGGACGGTTTAGGGAACTTTTTCACAGTTTAATGTCGTGTGGGACGAAGTTGCAGTTTAAAGACATACTGGACCATTGCTGTATAGTTTAACGTCATATAGCAAGGACGAACTGGTGCTGCACAGTTTAGTGTCATGTTGCAGGGACATCTTCTTTTCTACATTTTAATGTCATGTTGGATGAAAAAAAAGGAATCTTTTTAACAGTTTAATGTCATGTAGGACAATTCAAGTAACTGTTACAATTTAACGTCATGTTGGACAATAGAACATTTATACAGTTTAACGTCATGTTGGACGATAGAACATTGTTTTACAGTTTAAAGACATGTAGCTAGGACTAAGGTGAACCAATATGAGGATATCAGTTCTGGGGACTTTTTACAGTTTATCGTCATGCTGGACGATGAAAGTGTCACACAGTTTAATGTCATGTTGCTAGGAAACAATATAGTTTAATGTCATCTCGAACAAAATATAGGAACTTCTGTACAGTTTAACGTCATGTAGATAGGACATAATACAGTTTAGTGTCATGTAGGACATAATAAGGAACTTCTGTACAGTTTAATGTCATGTAGATAGGACATAATACAGTTTAGTGTAATATAGGACATAATATGAACCAATGTGACTGTTTTGGCTCTGGGAATAATATTTTGTGTTTATACAAAATACTTCTTCAGAAATCTGGCATTAGTTGAAGTCGTGATGTGTTCTCTATCCATTGAGATTAGAGAATACGCTCCATTGGAGTAGACCTTATGTATTGAATAAGGTCCTTCCCATTTCGGTTCAAGCTTGGGAGGATTCATTCCTGGTATCATTGGTGCTCTGAGAACCAATACCAATTCTCCCTGAATGAATGAACGAAGATGAACTTTTATGATAAAAGCTCGTGCTATTCGATTCTGATAGATTTCCAAGTGGTGCAAAGTGCACAATATTTTCTCATCTAACTGTTACAATTCATTCAACTGCTTTTGGGATTGCTCATCTATAGATAACTGATCACAAATGGCTATTCTGAGTGAGGGAAATTGAACATCAATTGGTAAGACTACTTCTGTTCCACATACCAATGAATATGGAGTTGACCGCATTGCATTGCGAGTGGTAGTCCGATAAACCCATAAAGCATGAAAGAGTTTATCAGGCCATGACCTCTTATATTTATCCACCATGTTTTGCAGTATATTTGAAAGAGTCTTATTGAAGGATTCTATCTGGCCATTATCCGCCACATGATATCGAGATGAATGGTTGAACTTAATGTTGTATTCTTGATACAATTTCTTTACCTCAGAAGAACAGAAGTTGGTGCCGTTGTCCGTCAATATGGTATGAGGGACACCAAATCTATTAATGACATTAGACTTGATGAAGCTATCAATGCATTTAGAACTGACTTCTTTGAGAGGTACTGCCTCTACCCATTTGGAAAAGAAATCAGTAGTAGTAAGAATGTACTTAAACTGTTTGGTCGTAGCTGAAGGGTAAGGTCCCACCACATCCATTCCCCATGTGGAAAATGGCTATGAGTATTTAGCTGTATGAAGCAACTCTGGAGGTTGATGAATGAAGTTGGCATATACTTGGAATGAATGACACTTCTTTGTGAAATTAACACAATCTTGTATCATTGAAGGCCAAAAGTATCCAAGCCTTGAAATTTGATCAGATAGTCTTTGTCCAGACTGGTGGGCACCACAGACTCCTGCATGCACTTCTTTTATGACAGCCATTGTCTCTTCACCATCAATACATCTGAAGAGAACTCCATCAAAACCACGTTTGTAGAGAATTTTCTCGAGGTGGTTTGGGCTATCATAAAGAGTAAAATTGACCACACGTCGCCGGATTTGTTCTTTCTCGGCTCTATCAGGTGGAAGTGTTCCATTTTGAAGGTATTCCCTGATAGGTGACATCCATCCTGTAGTATGACCATACAGTTCAGAAATGGGACTAATTTCATTAATTTCCTCTGTTCTGACTTGAACATAAAGTGAAATTGCACGACGGTGGGCAATACAGATGGTTGTCTCGTCCCGATTTGGATCTGCTAAAGCTATGGCTATATTAGCCAGTGCATCAGCTTGAGCATTTTGTGATCTTGGGACATAAGAAAATGTCGGTTCTGAAGGGAATTCCGACATTAACTCTCTGACGTAATCATACAAAGGGATTAATTCTTCTTTTCTGATGGCATAATCCCCATTGACTTGTTTGATTACCAGGTCTGAATCACCTTTCACCTTTAAGTGATTCACTTGTGCTTGAAGCGCTAACTCCAAGACTGTAATGAGAGCTTGGTATTCAGCTTCATTATTAGTACCACCTTCCCTCAATAGAAAGGAATAAGGTAACACTGCCTTATCTGGAGAAATGAGCACAATTCCTAAACCAACTTTGTTGAATTTAGGATTTTCCATTTTCTTCCCCGTTGGACTTCTAAAAGCACCATAAAAATACATTTCCCATGTTTGAGGACTCTCTTGAATAGAGAAAACTTCCTCATCAGGGAGTTCGATATCTGAATACGTGTCTTCTACTGAAGGATGTTCAGCCAGGAAATCAGCCAGAGCTTGGCCCTTAATTTCCTTTTGAGACACATACTGAATGTTGAACTGCTGTAGAATAACCGCCCACCTTGCCAGACGTCCTGTATGCATTGGACGACTAAGGATGAATTTGAGCGGATTATTATGAGATACCAATTGGACCTCATGATGTTGCGGGTAGTGTCTCAGTTTCTGAACTGAAAATTTTAATGCTAGGAAGCACTTTTCAATACTTGAATACCGGGTTTCTGCTTCAAGCATAGTTCTATTGAGATAGTAGAGACTATTTTCATTCCCAGCATCATTCTTTTGAGCGAGAAAGGCACCCAATGATCGTTCTAAAGCTGTCACATAGAAGATAAGCGGTCTACCCTCAACAGGTGGAATGAGTACTGGTGGACTCAAGAGGTATTTCTTGAGAACATCAAATGCTTCTTGACATTCTTCAGTCCACTGGTAAGTGACTCCTTTCTTCAATAATTTGGTAAAGGGTAAACTTTTTCCTGCCAAATTGGCGATGAAACGCCGAATATAGGCTAAGTGTCCTTGAAGTCCTCTTAATTATTTCAAATTCTGAGGAGGTGACATACCAAGGATTGATTTGGTCTTCTCAGGATCGACTTCAATACCACGATGGCGTACAACAATGCCGACGAATTTTCCTGAGGTTACCCCAAAAGCACATTTTAAGGGGTTCATCTTCAAATTATGTTGTCGAAGCTTGTGGAATATGACTTCCAAATCAGCCAAGTGATTAGAACGTTGTTTGGATTTAACCACAAAATCATCTACATAGCAGTCAACAAACTTCCCTAAAAGAGGATTGAAGATACGATGCATGGCGCGTTGATATGTTGCACCTGCATTCTTTAAACCAAAGGGCATCACCCGGTAACAAAACACACCTTGAGGAGCTCTGAAGGCTGTATATTCCTCATCTTCTGGGGCCATTCGGATCTGATTATATCCAGAATATCCATGCATGAAAGAAAGTACTTCATTGCCAGCCGTCGCATCAATCAAGAGTTCTGTAATCGGAACTGGGAAATCATCTTTAGGACAATACCGATTAAGATCTCTGAAATCGATGCAAACCCTAATTTGTCCGTTCTTCTTCTTTACAGGGACAATATTAGCCAGCCACTTGGGATATTGAACTTCTCTGACGAAGTTGGCTTTGATCAGCTTATCCACTTCAACTTCAATTTTGGAAGCATAGGTTGGGTGTGTTCTTTTCGCGGCTTGCTTAAAACCTCGATGTTCTTTTGGTAAACCCAAATGATGAGTAGGAACATCAGGATCAAGCCCAGGCATTTCTGTATAATTCCAAGCAAAAATATCTTTATTCTTCTTTAGAAAAGAAATATAGATCTCTTTCTCTTCAAGGGTCATGGCCGCACTAATTAAGGTGGGGCGTGGATCTTTCTATGTACCCAGATTTACTTCTCTGAGTTCATCCACAGTGGTAGAGATACCCTCTTCAAATGCTGGAGGAGCATCTCTAAGATCTTCCTCTTCCTCTTCATCATGTGTTATTTCTTCCGTTTCTACATGCAAAGTAGATGAAAAAACGAAATTATCATGATCATAAGAGATGTCAAAATTTTCACATTTTGAAGAAGAAGCTTCCATTTCCGACCGTATTGATGATAAAGGGTCTTCTTTGGGAAATAAAGAGGAGATGATGGATTGAGAATCGACATCATTATTCACCTCTGGTGTTGCTAAAACTTCTTCTAGCCTGATTAGCGAAGTATATACTTGTTGGACTTCAGCAGATGAAATGAAAACGTCACCACTTATGCTTTCATCACTGCTTGGTAGGTTACCAATTTCTCCCATTTTGTCTGGCTCGATCGCCGTAATTGACATTATGGATCTTTCCATAAGAGTATTTTTATTTGGGCCTATTTTTTCAATTTGACTGATAGGTAACACATAATCTGTACTCACATGTGAAAATGGATTTATTGGAATTTTCTCCAAACCATATGGAGCATTAACTTTGGTAATTTCCTTCATTGTAGATTTTTGTCTTCCCTTCATGTGATAAAATTCCGCCTCAATGTATTGAGACTCACATGTCTTGAACGGGGCCTTATCACCATACAATGTTCCAACTTGACCATCGAAATAGTATTTGCGACATTGATGGTATGATGAAGGAATAGCTGCATGCTGATGTAGCCAGGGTCTTCCAAGCAAGATATTGAAAGCTGAGTCATGATCAACAATCATGAAATCCGAATTGGATACAAGATCTTCAAACTGAGTTCTGAGTGTAACTTCTCCCAGTGCTTCTTGTTCATTTTTATCATATCCTTGTAACATCATGGTAGAAGGAGATAAATCAGATTCCGTGAGGCCCAATCGACGAAGTGTACGAATGTGCATGAGGTTGACTCCTGAACCATTGTCAATGAAATCTCTTCGAACATCTACACCATTGACTTTGCCAGATAAGTACAAAGGTTTTATGTTCCCATGCACAACATCATCTTCATCTTTATCAGTAAAAGATATCACTGCATGACATTCTGTAGGATTATTCTCTATGTGATAGATTTCAGCTGCAGCAATTTCAGCTTCAAACTCCTGAGGACTTGACAAAGCTTCGATGAGTGCTTCCCGAAGATCTTTTGAAAGATTCAAAGCATCCAAAATTGATAACTTGGCTGGTACTTGGGCCAAGTGTTTCAATATATCATACTTTTGATCTAGAGGTCTACGTTTCCCAATAGGAATATGTGGTTTAGCAGGTACCTTGGAAGCAGAAGATTTGGAAGCAGATGCATCTTGTATTGAAGTTGGCAACATCCTTGGTTTTGGAAGATTAGACTCATTAGATCCATTTACTTGCTGAGATAAAGAAGTTGGAACCTTTAACCGGTCTTCCAAAATAACTGTGCCAAAACTGAGTTGGCCATTGGCAGAAGAACTTGCTTGTTCTTTTTGAGCTCGCTGAAGGGCTCTACCACGTGTTTCTGCTGCATATATAGTGCTAGCTGGGGTAAAATTAGAGTAGTGGCTTCGGAAAGATCCACGTATTCCTCTATATCCTGAACCTCTAGAACCTCCTCGGATTCTCTTATTTGATACAGGGAATTCAGGATCATCAAGACTGGAATATGGATCTGTTAATTGAATCATATTAACAGAACCAAAGATTAACTCTTCGTCTGATAAAGACTCTGCCTGGTTAGCCTGTTTAGGATGTGCCGTTTGATGGGGCGATGCCCGTGGCTTTGAAGTAGATGGCATGAAATCTGCCAGAGTCAAAGACAATTTAGGCTTTGATACATACTCATCTTCTCCTGATTCCTCTTTCTTCTTTGAATTGCGCTGCCCTTTTGAGGATTTGTCTTTTTATGGAGGCTTTACTGCAGCTTTTGTAGGAGACACAATTGGATTCTTCAATTGTGTTCGCAAAATGGAATGGGTCCGATTGATTGTCTTTCTGACCATCCAATCATCATATTTTTTTCACAGTTTTTCTTTTGACTTCCTGCCACTCGCCTCCTTCCTCTTGATCTGTAGCGATAATACACGCTACATGAGCTGAAGAACCCTTCAATTTGACTTGTCCCAAGTCGACCATCTTTTGCAGGAGGTCTTTAAAAACAAAACACTCCTGGATGGGATGCCCTAACAATTGATGAAAGGGACAATAATTGGGACTGTCTTCATCTCCTTCCTTGTATGGCCTCTTGGGCACTGGTAATTGAACCAAATTATTTTCCAGAGCTGAAATGAAGTAACCAGGAACTTGCTCACTTCGTAAAGAGTATGTTTTACTCTTCAAATCCTCAAATTGTTTTCATTGTTGATCTCTTTGATCATTTGGACGAAACAACCTTTGTTGTTGGCATTCAGGAGGTGGAGCCCTTCGAGAAGATAAAGGTTTTGAAGTAGAAATAGGTACAGGTTCTTGTTTAAGCATAACTGTAGCAGTTTCTGCTTTACCCATTCTCCTTCCTGGAGATGATGGAATTATACGAGATTTAACCTTAGCCTGTATAAGGGAATCTTCAATCTGTTGAGCGATTGAAGTAAGGTCTCGAAACCCTCCTGTGTATTTCACAGGGATCAATGGCGTGCGTAATTTGTCACGCAAATTTGCCACACAGATTGGCAACAATCCCTCCTGAGGGAGTGCTAAACTCAGGGAATACGTTAATCTCTTCCAACGAGCAATGAAATCAGAGACTCTTTCATTCTCCCTTTGCTTGCAGTTTGTAAGATCGAAAACTGTCGTTTTTGGCAAAGTTGAGCTAAACTGAAGAAGGAATTTTTGACGAAGATCCTCCCGTCCGATGACTGACTGGGATTGCAATCTTGTATACCATACAAAATCTGGTCCTTGCAAGGTTCGCACGAAGCATCTGAGTTTCACTGCTTCTTGCTGCTCTGGAGTTCCCATCATAGGATCACAACAAGACACGTAATGCGTCAAATGTTGTTCAGGGTCTCCTGATCCATTGAAAGTAGGGAAAACAGGGTTTCCAAAACTGGATGGAGGAGAAATTGAATCTACCCATTCAGGGTAAACTTTATTTTCAGGTTGAACTTGCGCCCTTTTCCCTTCTATAGTTTCTAACCGAGCTGTTAATGACTTAATAGTAGTTATTAACTTTTGAGAAACATCAGGTTGAACTTGGTTTTGGGTAGGTGCAATGAATGGAGCTTGGACAGACGTGGTGGTTGGTGCTGCATCTGATGGTAGTGCTGCCAACCGTTGTTGTGTTTGACCCGTAGGATTAGACCTCTGAGGGTGTACTGATAAAGGAAGATATTCCTGATCCATCTCAGTAGTTACAACAAATTCCTTCGGCTGTCGGATTTCAGAATTCTTAAGAAGAAGACTACTCTGAAGTAGTTCTGCATTCAACTTTGTTAATTCTTTCATTTCTTCCTCCTGTTGTGCAAACCTTTTCTCTAATGAGAGCGATTGACCTCCTTCAGAGGAAGGGTGATAAGTAACCTGATTCTTTCCTTTCCCCTTATTGGATCCTTTTTGGAGATGGGGAAGTGTGTTAATTAGATGAATACCCAGATTTTGGGTAAGCCTTTGATTACGTGTGCGCACACCTTCTTCATTTAGGTCTGTGTGCCCAACTTCTTGAGCAGGAACCTCTTCATCTGATCCCTCTGATTGAGCCTCATCTGGTGAATCAGCAACAACAACATTGATGACATTAATGGATGCATATTGCATGGAATCCTTTCTATCAGCATTTCGTTGATATTGTCTTCTTCCATGTCCATGATGAGACATGGAATTCCGTTGACTTGATCCCTCATGAACTTCTTGGAGAACCGTCACTTGGAGAGAATCTACTGATAGCTTGGCTCTTCGTTCATCTTGAGGCTTATTCCCTAATTGAGAGAATACTGACTTTCTCTGAGGGAGGGATTGAGGATTTGAAAAAGTCCCCAGTCCGGTGGACTGGGGATGTTCCTGCTGCTTCCGCTCAACTCCTCGAATCCCATTTTTTGACTCTGAGGGTTCGGTCAGAGAAGTCCCCAGTCTATCAAGCTGGGGTGTCTTTTGACATGCTATGTCTGAGATATTCTTAAAATCTCTCTTGATATTGCCAATCTTAGTTTGGAAATTAGCTGGATGCATTAACCTGTATCCACTTTTATCACCTGGTTCAACAGACCGTTGGATGATTTCCGAAACTTCTGTCATTTGATGACGTGTTTGCTCCAGATGAGAGGCTTGTACAATATTCTCGCCTTCTTGATGTATGAGAAATTCAACAACTTGTTCTCTATATACTTGATTTTGAGAGGAACTAGTTGAAGCCTGTTCTTGAGCAAGCTTTTGATTATGAACAAAGCCCATTGACTGTGGCCGGCCATGGGCAATAACATTGCATGAGACCATTTTCGGCGGGCTTTGCTGACTTGAAAGCACTGTGAAATGTAGTGCTCCGTGAACACCCCATCCTCTGATATGAACATCAGATGGAGCATTGGCAATTAACTGACGCAATTTTCTTAGTGCGCCAAGGCATGAACGTTGAAGGGTTCTCTGTTGCTTTTCAGCCTTCGGATACCGAGAGACTGATTGAGATGCCAAATCAATCTGGTGTTGTAACCCTTCTATTTTCTAAATATGGTTTTCATAATCACCGTAAGATAATACTTTCTTCTTAAATTGACAAAGAGTCTTCCATATGTTGAGACGAATATCATGGATTCCATCATCCGACAACATCTTTGGAATGTCGTACTGGGAGTCAGCCAAAGGCCAAAACATGACTGGTACTTCACCTTTGGCCAGTTTTTTCCTCATGTTCAGCATTCCCTCTTTATCATTAAATGAATATTCTTCTACCTGTTTTGACCAGAGTTGGTGTTTCCTTGTTGCTTCATCGGATTCAATAAGATTGGTAGAGAGATCATTAATCAAACTAGAAGATGCATGACTTAGGGGTGGTTCGGAGAATGACCTACACCCTAGGCTATCTTCTGATTGAGAAAGTATTTCACATGTTAGCGATAAAGCATCAGACATGACTGGTTTCGCATTTGAAAGTGCCTCAAGATAAGAGGGCTTTCTCGGCACTACATTATCCACTGGAGTATTTTCCAGGGAATGTGAATCACTACTGCGGAGAGGACTTTCGCAGCGAAGTTCATCATCATTGGGAGGACCACCATAATGGGTTACAACAAAAGATGAAATCTCTTTCTCCTTGGTCTTCTGACCACACAAAGGGTTCCTGTGGCTCTCATCTGAAGAAGAAACTTCAAGATTGACCGAACTTTCATGAAGAAAGCCTTCATGAGGATGTGTCTGTTGAAGACCTTCAAAATTAATGTTCCTTTTATTGGGAACTGAGGGAGTATAATCTTGAATTCCGACAGATAAATGTCTGAGGGCTTCAAGAACTCCAGCATCGAGCAAGGCCTTGTTGCAGATTGGCCTTTGATCTCCTGACTGTGCTGAGCAGATCTTTTCCTTAGATGCCTTCTTACTCACTTTAGAAACCACTTGTTGACGAAAGTGGTTACTCTGAGCAGGTGTATGTGCCTGATCAGGAATGATGGTCAGGTTAGGCTGACGATCTCCACTCAAATCAGGTGTATGTGCCTGACTTGGTTGTCCGTATGATATGGGGGAGTATGCCCCATAACCCTCTTGGACTGGAACAGATGTGTGTGTCTGTTCCGGAGTGAATCGTTGATGTGTCACTCCACTGCTAGGGATTGATTTATGTCTCTGTCCCTGTGATGATGCTGAAGCTGTTATGATATCCTGGAAAGCATCCAGAATATGAGCAGGAATTTGCTTCTGCTCTTTCACCATTGAAAAAATATGTTTGGTGACTTCAGCCGCCAGAACGGGGATATACGTCCATTCCGGGCTTGGAGTAGGTGTATGTGCCTGATCCTGTCCTCCTTTTTCTGTCAGTGAATCCTGACAGTACTCAAGTGTGGATGCAGAGAGTTGATTCTGCCTCCTGTTTGTCGTCGGGGCTTTCCGAATGACTTCTCCATGCGCTACCAAGCGAGACTGTTGGTAGGCTTGATTAGTATTAACAGGTGTATGTGCCTGCTGATTACACTTTCCAAGCACGGTTGACAAGATCCATCATATGTAGTCTGACGAGCCTACTGACTAACTGGTGATGTATAAGCAGGTGCATGTTCCTGCCTATGGTACTCCGCCGGAATTGCCTGGCGGGATTGGTGTGATGCTGCCAGACGAGTCTACTGGACAGCGGAATTAAAACGGACATGTGATTGTTCCTGCTTGTTATTTTCCACCAAGTTATGTTGGTGGACTTCTCCGGAGATGGATGGGATGACAACCTGCCCATTGTTAATCAGATTCCAACTCTGGCGGTTCATCTTGCCTGCTCGGGTTCGAGGAACCTGAGCTGAATGCCTGGAGTCGGTACCCTCATCATGTTGAGGGTGCACTACCGCACGAGTCTGGAGGAGATTGTGGATGGGATCCCTCAAGAAGGACTCATGTATTTTTGAATTAAGGCCCTGCGGGACCTGCTCATTCACTTCCTCAGAGTAAGGGAGTGAATGGAAATTGCGTTCCGGGGATAACAACCCGAAACAGTTGGAGATGGTAGTCAGCACCGCCTGCTTCTTGATCGCTGGCCGCCGTTGTCCGAACGACCAGGTAGAGTTGTTAACTTGGAGGGCTTGACGAGAGGCCTCCAATGTTGGGATAGTATCATTGCGACGGTACTCCTTAACCAGTGCATTAGAAACCCAGTGTTGAAGACGCTGAGTTGGTGATGTCATCCTCAGAGCGGACGACGTTCCAGCAAGAGTAGCAGCATTGGTTTTCACAGCAGTAGACCTCCCAGTAGAGGTGTTCACAGCAGCAGTATTCACAGGGGTGAATTTAAGAAAAGCCATTTTGCAGAAGATCTTGAAAAAAGAGTGCATGTTCCATATAACAGACATAATCAAGATGAATCTGGCCACTGCATCTTTTGGATGAGCACATGTCAATGATTGATTTGTTGGCCCAAGGGGCCTAACAAATAAGAAGAACATCACTTTATCTTGGTTAAGGATTCACGTCGGGTTCACCATTTTTTGTTTCGCACAGATTTCGGGGATGACCTCCTGGACTAGAGATTCAAACGTTCCGATCGGTTTCTAGCGGGTTTGTTCGTAGAACCGGAAACATCCAATGATTCCACATCTGTTTGGACTTACTTTCCAAAGGTAGGTGCTCATTAGTTTGTGGACTAATGAGGCTTTAGGAATTTTCATTGATCGAGAGGATGAGAGGTCGGACTCATCACACCTTTTTGAGGGGAATTGTTGTCTACTCCGGGACTCTCTTTATAGATTTAAGTTATGTTCGTGAATCCTTATTACATTACCAAGTATAAAATGAGATTTCCTTTATTTTTAACAATCAATGATTAAATATGAAAGAAATTTAGAGAATCTTTTATATGTATTCGAGGTTCTTCATCAATAGAGAATCATCTATATCTGTTTAGAGATTCTTGGTAAATGGTATCCTTCAAAATATTTATATAAAAGTCTCTTGGTCATTATGATGACCAGGCTGGTTTTAAAGCCACTCAGTGGGGCACTTGAAGTTTATCATCATTCAGAAGGACAAGGATTATTTCAAAGTTGGGATCGAACCCATAAATGGGCTACCTACGTATACTTTGTTTTGGAAAAGGAATCAGAACCCACGTAGTTCGAGTAATGGAGTATGATTTTTATGATTGATGGCTCAAAGAAGAATGTCATAATTACTTTTACACTCTAAGGTCACGTGAGTCTTGCTCGGTGTGAGAAACAAGAGGTATTGGAAAAAATTAGACAATTGTGCCATGAAAGATGCAATCATAAGAAATTGTTTGGGGCTTATGTATGTATGACTGCCCAAATAGATGAAGGTTTAGGATTTACTTTTTAGAGAGAAAATCCAGGAACAGGGTCCATAAAGGTATATGTGCTTTATGGAGATTTGAATACTCTAACTTGGGACTTATTCCTGAAAAGGAAACCCAAATTAGGAGAGGATTGATAATTGGGTTTTACTCCTGAGAAGGAACCCCATATCAAACGTAATTTAGGACTGGTTAAGAGAAATTAAGGGACTTGGGGTTTACTCCTGAAGAGGATGCCCATAATTATGACTGGGACTTATTCCTGAAAAGGAGGCCCTAGTTAGGGGACTTGGGGTTTACTCCTGAAAAGGAAGCCCAAGATTATGACTCGGACTTACTCCTAAAAAGGAGGCCCAAGTTAGGGGACTTGGGGCTTACTCCTGAAAAGGAAGCTCAAGATTATGACTGAGTCTTATTCCTGAAAAGGAGACCCAGGTTAGGGATTAAGGTTTGGGGCTTACTCCTGAGAAGGATGCCCATAATTGAGATTGGGGCTTACTCCTAAGAAGGATGCCCATATTAAAGGATTATGATTGGGGCTTACTCCTGAGGAGGATGCCCATGTTTGGGAACTTTAAGAATTTGGGGCTAACTCCTGAGGAAGATGCCCAGATTAAATGATTTATAACTGGGGATTATTCCTGAAAAGGAGACCCAGGTTAATGATTCTATCATCTTAAAGAATGAGGTTGAATGAACGAACTCTCAATCTTTGGTGACATAACTATGTATAAATCACTAGGTTTTGAGAGATATTCCACCGAATTCCTTTCAGATAAGGAAGTCAAATCAAGAAATCATGCCATAAATGGATTTTAAGAGTATCTTGAAGACTGAATCTTGAATACGAATGGTGAAATGGCATAAGAGGGGTAAAATGGGCAAGATGGGCACCCAGAAATGTAGGGGCGCGCATGTCTTGAACGGCGCGCAAGTCTTGCGTGGGCGCGCAAGTATTAGTCGCGCAGGTATACCTTGCGCGACACATGGTGTACTTGCGCGATTTTCAATCCGAATTGAAATACTTGAGCGACTCCTTTTTAAACCCTTTAGAATCCCCTTGAGGTTCTTCCAGAAAAGGGACGCGAAAATTCTATTGAAGGAATACGGCGGCACGCAAGTATGACCAGTTCCCTTAAGGGCTGGCCATTCAGGCACCCAAGTTTTGATGAGTTTCAACACTTAGGGCTTCCTCCCTCTCTTTAGATCTTTCGTTCTAGGTAAGAAATTACCTTAGAAGTGTTCTGGAAGCTTTGAGAAGAGACTTGGGCGTCAGGAGCTTCAATTCGAGTTTCTGAAAAAAAAGGTCATCCGAATGGGGGGCCCACAGGGTCTATTTATAGGCAGGAGAAGACCATGGGTGGTTATCAGGCGGTTATCACTTTAGGTCACGCAAGTCACTTGGATGACCATAAGGCGTCGCGCAAGTAGACTTGCACGACCACTAGGCGGCACGCAAGTGTACTTGCGCGACCATGATGGAACTTGCGTGACCTATGGGCAATGTTCTTTTTGTTCATCCCTTTGTAGATTTTTGATGTTTCTTCAAAGGATGAATCACTTTGGACTAAGGTATTTCCTTTTTTTCAGTCGTTAGACTCTGTGACGGAAAGGAGCGTCAACAAAATGTTATTAATGTAAATGATTAATTTTGCTTTGGTTCTTGTTTCAGTCTACTTCTGTTTTTTTTGTACGAATTCTTGCTTTGGGTTCTGGTTGTTTTTTGGGAGAGTAGAGGACTGCTTTCTATTAAAAAAAATTGGTTTTCCACATCGGTTATTTTATAACTGACTTGATAAAGGAATGGGGATGGATTTATCACGTCTGTATTTGAATAACCGACGTGATAAACACCTGGGGAATTTTTTATCATGTCTGTCATTTAATAACTGACGTCATAAAAACCCCTACACTAGTTTATCACATCCATTATTTAATAACCAACGTGATAAACCCTCCCCCCTGGTTTTTCATGTCGGTTTTTTAATAACCAACATGATAAACACCCCCCACACTAGTTTATCATGTCAATTATCAAATAAATGATGTGATAAACCCTTCACCCTATTTTTTCACGTTGGTTTTTTTAATAATCGACATGATAAACACCGGGATGTTATGTTTTTAAGTCAGTTTTTAAATAACCAACATAAAAAAATATTTAAAACGTCTTCTGTATTAACGTTGGCTAAAAACTTACGTAAAAAATTAAAAATAACCGATGTAAAAAACATTTTTTTCACAAGTGTGGGTATTAATATGGCTATCCTATTGACATTTTTCTACTCTAATGTGTTACGGAATGGAGCTTACATTTTCAGTAATTTATTCATGAAATTCAAGGCCTAATGGATTTTATTATATACATTAATCTAAATATTATTGTGTTCCAATTTTTTCCCATAGATAGATTCATAAGGATATATATGAATTCTTGGTTGAAAGAAATTGTTTTATGAGAACTAACACAAAGTAAAATGATGATAATAGCCACCAATAAAGTCTATTGAGAATGATCTCAACATATCATGAGATTTCTAGATATTCCATCATAAGTGGAATATGTTTTATTGTGATTGGTTAACTGATGGTATATTTTTTTTCTAAAATCATTTATATCCATTTTTTGAATTTTTAGGTGAATATAATATCTCAATTATAAACAATCAATATTGTTATTCCTTACATAATTTCAATTTCTGTAATGTATATCCTTACAAGTTGATCAAGAGAGTAGTCTACCCAAACTGAAGTTAAATGAAAAGTCTATGAATGATGTTATATGAAAAAATTATGAAATTATTCGATTTTCTTAATGCATGGTAATTTTATACCATATCCATGATGGTATGAGTAATTGTTTCATCCTAACCATGGTGTTTTTCCTCTCTATCATTAAAAGATGACACAATAGGATCCTTTAATTATATTCTATGATCTATTTATTCATATAGTAAAATTAAAGTTCATTTGGATATGTGTATACAGTTTTTTTATCCTTTCATGGTAGAGAATGTTGATTTTTTTTCATCTTTCAATTGTTATTTCTTATACTAAAATATTAATAGTAGATATAGTCTTCACCCAAATCTCATAAGTCCTTTTTTAATAAATGATAAATGATAAGGATTTATACTTCCATATAAAATCAACCATCTTTTTTATCTCTAGATAATTAATTTAATATTCCTTAATCCTCTCTAAAATTAATGATTAAGAAATCATTTGAGGAAGGTAGAATAATTTCCCTTCCATTAAGATTCACCTGTTCATCCTTCACATGTTGGATAAGATTTGATACTTATCAATCCATATAATGGATTTGATTGAATAGTACAATATAAATAATTCTTATAACACTATATTTTTCATTCTAATATGGTAATGGATAATCAATTTTTTTATATTTTATTTGAAAATATTTATTAGTTTATGTTATGATCATTATGTGTGAATATATACTTGATGATTTTATTATCCGTATATATGTCACTCATTTTAAATATGGTTAATAATTCTAAATATTTATTGAGAATAATATAGTAGTAAACTCCACATCATTAAATTGTTTAATTATACTCATGCACCTTGAACTTTTAAGAGGCAAAAATTATTACATTATAGTTTTTCATTTGAAAAAACCCCAAGTCCTTCTTCAAAGAATGAATAATTTTTATACTCCCTGATTATATCACCACATTCCCCATTCTAGAAAAATATTAAACACTTATATTTTTTTTACCTTGATTGAAAATTTCGAGTTTTTCTCACAAATTGCATAATGTAACAATCTAATAGGAGGAAATTATAGATCATTATTATAGGTTTTTTGTTTTGTTCCTCCACTAACCTTGTCTCTAAAGGTTCCATATATCCCCCCATTATTATAATAACATGACACAATAACTAAATATACATTATCCTTAAATCACAGTAACTATAATTTTCATATGATTTCCTCTTTATCAGAGCTCTTAATTTATTTCTTTAATTTCCTAAATGTACCACCTTTTTTTAGAATGTGTGAATATAACCTATAAATTTTGTAATAAATTTATTAAGGTAATAACTAAATAAACAATTAATATATCAATGAAAATAAATATATAATTAGTTAGTTTGAATGGAATCAATATGAACTCGTAGTGTTTTTATCATTTATAAAAGATAGTCTTGTGTATTTCATCATTTATCACTTTTCAGAGAGGACACTCAGACTAAAGGTTGACAATAAATAAATTTTCTAATCCATGTCGCCTATAAAAAAATTCCTCAATTTATTTAAGCTGAAACTTTCTAATTATAATGATCATATTTATCTTATAAACTCAATGTAGAGACACATTGACCCAAACTTATTCATGGATAGTAGGACTAATGATTTCCATCACGAAGCAGTTAGTCATATGAAAACATTTTTTAGATTAACTTTTAGTTATTTCTTATATTCTTCATGTTCAATGGTGTACATTAAATATAGTTTCTTGGATATGGGTTGATCTCTAGGTACAAGTTCAATGGAAATGTTGACCTCACATTTAGGTGGAAGAAAGGAAAACAACATGGATAAAGAAAAATCTAATTACCTAACAATTGGATTGACTTCAAAAGTGATAATAACATTTATCTCAATCACATGAACTAGATATTATAATTTATAAGTAAATAATATCCCTTTTCGATAAGAATATTTGAATAGAAATTTACCCTCCAACTTTGCATTGTATAGAATTAGGGGACGAATTATCATTTAAAACATGATTTACTTATCTTGATAATTAATGTTCAATATATGTAAGTTTAGTCAAATCAAGTCCATTATAGCATAAAATTATTTTAAATAGAGTATAATATGATATCCTAGGAAATTTACTCAAACAATATTGACTTAGAAGGAGTTATATGCTTGAGATAAAAAAATTTATTTTTAATTGTTTTCCAAAATAACTCAACCTCCATGATCTAAGTTGGTGTTTGAATATTTATACTAAACCTTAATGATATGAAAGAATATAGAGAACTAGAATCATGATTGGATTATCTGAGTTTTTGATGAGCAAGGATAAAGAGGGTTCCTTTTAAGTCATCTACTTTGTTAATGGTGTAAGGGTCATGGAAAAACCTTTCTAGGGGGGAGTCCATCCCAGCTCCGATGACTTCCTAGTTTCATTCATTTAACCCTACACAGAACCCTATCTTCTCCCCAATATTCCCTACATTGATTATTCCTCTAGAGTCTCTTTGTTTATATATGACGTTCCAATGCTTCTAATTTTCCCTATGTAATTTAAAAAATGCATCATCTTTACCACATCACACCTTCGTTTCCCTCTTCATTGATTATGTCCCCTTGGTGGGACATTTGAAAAGTATACCATTGATTCATGGGTTCTATGTTAGTGGGAAATTGTAGGGATTGTAGGCTCATAAATTATTTTTTATTATTTTTGGATTGGAGTTGACCTGAATTTGGTTTTGGAAACAACTCCTTGTGTTTTCACTAGCTTCCACTATTCCCTTTTTTATAGTTTATTTGAATTCCACCAAAAAATGGATCCTTTTATCATGAATATTTTGATATTTCATTCAAGGAATCCTCTATAATTTTAATTTTTTTTGATTCTAAGGTAGATTGGTAACATGGTAGGCTATTTCTTATGTTCTATTAATGGTAATCATTCTTTCTAGCACACAGTTTTTCAGATGATTTGTGTTGAGGCTGATATCTCTGAGGCTCATGTGGATTTAATTTTCATTTAGATCCAAAGGGATTTTTTTTGGAGGTAGTAGGCATGAATTATGTTCTAGGTCCATGTATTTTCATCTTATTATTGTATGGGACATGATCCATCCATTTGAAATATGGGGGAAAGTCATACCTTAAACATATCCCTCAGATTGAATAATGAAAATTGAAAGTAACTATACTTTTGAATCTCTAACTAAGGGGGTAAGACACTTAAATATAAAACAAGGGTTGCATAAATCTTTTCTAGTCTATGTTATGACTTGAATGGTGTCAATCCAAGTATGTAGGTAGTGGAAGATACAAGACCATGGATAGCTACTACAATATCAAATTTTTCTCAAAAAATAACTTATGGAAATGGTTGTGAAGAGAAAGAGAATGTTTTTCATACTATCTATATCTATGGTAGAAGAATGGTTGTAAATTCATGTTCAATTTAAATATACATGTTATCAGCAATAATAGTTGGTGTGTTCTATGTTATTATATTTTTAATTTCTGAAACAATTAGTTGTGTATTGTGTCCCCAACCTTTTTCTATTACGAATGTATGTGTTTAATTAATGTAGGTGGTTTCTATGTTGTGGTATACCCTTGCATCAATTCATATCCTCAATATTTTTAGTTGATTTAATGAATTTGAAGTGGTTGTTTCCAATCAAAATTATTGGCCGATTCATATTCTATAATTAAAATGGAATAAGCTTGTTTCAATGATTCATGTTGGATTAGAGATGATTGATGAAGAAGTAAATTATTAATCCACCTTAGACTAGGAGTATGATATTAATTTAATAGTGGTAATTGGTTCAATATCAATTAAGGATAATAAATAAATCAACTATTCCAAAAATTATCTCTTTAGGAAAAAAGGAAGAAAAAATGAAAATATTACTCATGTTGTCATGAACTATACCCTAGGGCCAATGTCGTGACAACCCTATGCTCACCTTCCACTAGCCAGGGGTCGGTGACTAGAACTGGAAAGGCATATACCAAAAAGGGAAGTCATTTCCTTTAATCTTGTAGACACACAGACATGGAAAACTGTACAAATCAAACCACAAAAGAAAATAAAATAGTATAACCACCACAAAGTTCCACCAGTGCGAGTAAAAGAATAAACTGAAAGTAATATGGGATAGATTACAAGCCCAACTAAAAGTAAAGTATAGAAATAAGTCAAAGATCCGTAGGCCATCTACCAAATATCCTACCTGAATGGTAAGTATTGCTCGTTTTCGGATGTCACTATAGCACAACACGTCTATCGATCCACCTCCAAGCCCCGTCAAGACCTGGATCCCCAAAGTCATCGTCAAAGTTGTCTGTTGTCTGCACAAGACACAATATGTGCATGTGATGCCTGTGGATGGGTGAGTATAACAATACTCAGAAAGAAACCCAAGACAAACGTTAGTCTCACAATAATCCTCATAGGAAAACACCACATAATATGATATCAAAGTAATGAATATAGAAAAAAACATGAATCACATCAAGAGATAACTTATGTATATAAGTAAAGATTATTATTCGTAATGATAAATCATATTATTATATTGATAGGATCTACTCATGATCCAAGAAGGTCTCTCAACTGCTGACCCACGAAGGGTTTCTCTGCTACCTATCCATGATGGTTCGATCTATGGTTGATCCCCAATGGGTCATGCTACTGTTGATCCATAGAGGGTTTCCCTTATACTAATCCATGATGGTTTGCTATTATGTTGATCCATGAAGTGTATCTATTATGATGATCTACAACCAGTTTCTACTATACTAATCCTTGATGATTCCCTATTATGATGATCCACAAAGGGTCTCTATTATGATGATCCACGAAGGGTCTCTATTATGATGATCCACGAAGGGTCTCTATTATTATAATCCATGAAGGGTTGAAATTATGTTCATTACACAGCTAGCCAATGGATTCTGGCACATAGCATGCTTGATTCTATGAGAATATGATCCTCAATCCATCGGTCGCGCCTCAACTACCATGAAGTCTCACATAGAGTAACCCAAACGACTGTATCATCGTAAGGGTCCCAATGTAACATACGACACGTTGTATGGACACATGATGTGTAAGATATGGGAATTTTTGTGAAAAGGTCAGGGTTGGATTCGAGTGCAATCCAACCTGACTGTATTCCAAACTCTACCAAAACACACGTAGAGTATCTCAGAATGAGTGCCTCGTCCCAAGGGTTCTCGTGCCATAGACGGTGCATCAATCAATTGTCAGTTCTGTAAGTTATTGATGTTCTTCAAAAATGGGTCATTTGGTTCCGAGTCTGGTCCATTCTGGTCGGACCGACCCAACTTGGCCCGGGGTCCACCGATATGACCCAATAACAACATCCCAACATAGACATGGACCTTCCTGGGTTCAGTTTGTTGGGTCATGGACCCATTTTTTCATTGGTCTGACCCGGCATAGCGGGCCGACTCTCCTAGACCGGATGTGGCTTAACCACATATAGTTTCTTCACCTAGTGGTTCAAGTTGGCGCCTCCTCCCCAGGTGATTGGTCCACATAGCAGACCAGCTTGGTCCAGCCAAACATGGAAGAGCCGCATCCATTTCATCCATCACGGATAGTAAGTGGCCGACCAAACCACCCACAGGTGGTCAACAGACAGTGTGCCCCCAACACACTCAGGAAACCCATACGTTGGCTTCCCCTCCACACCATAGGGGAACACCATCGGGTGCGTCGCCTCCCTCTATCTGCGGCCCCTGCCAGCCGCCGCCGCCGCATCAGCGGTTCCTTCTATAGGCCGCAAAATTCTCTCCGGTGGTCCATTTTTTGAACAGTCTACACCAACGAGATCGTAGATCTACCTCCTTCATTCTAATGGCCTCGAACTCATCTTACTGCCTATTTGAAAATTAGTCCTCCATTAATTCCCAAGGAGGAGGGGGTCATGTCAGGATTGTGTCGGCCCACACCCTCTGCGTTAGGGGTTTAAATCAGGGGAGGATTGGGATTACAATTCTATCAACAATAAAATTTACCATCAATAGAAAACCCAAGTACGAAACCCTCCTGTTAGAATGCATGATACACTGATTAAATTTTTCATGGGTTAAACAGTGATCTTCATTTCAAATATGAACATGGAAATCATGAATCCAAACCAAACCACTACCTTATTTGACATTCATTGTAATAAAATTCCATCCTAAAGGGCTCAAGAGGTCGACATCGTTCGTCAAATCCCAAATTCATTCTTCAAGGTACATCGAATTAGATGAAGTTCCACTAGTGTTTTTCATTATTCATTGGGGAGGACACTTACCGGAGGTTCATCAATGACTTTCTTATGGTTTTTATTCCCACTCTTCAAAGTGTTATCTAATTAATAAGAGAACAAGTCTCAATGTTTTTGTTACACGGTGACATCTCATCGCTACACTATTTAATATATGGAGCACCACAGTTATTACACAACACAAACTATCCATTAAAGATCCCCATTTAGTGTTCCTCGTCATCGCCTTGTCGCGGCACCACATCAACATTGCATGCCATTAAATGGTGCGAAAGAAAATAAAATTAATATTTTAATGCTATTTTATTATTTTTCGAAAATTCTGAATTTTTTTTCAGCTGACCCTTGCCGGTTGAGGTTACATCCTTTATAGGAGAATCTCGGTGTTCTAAGTCCAACAGTGCCCTCAAGTTTTTGATCCAAGAGAATGTTCAAATGTTAGAGAAACACACTCACATGTTTACTGAACGTACTTTAAAAAAATTTAATAATACGTTCTGGGATCATCGAGACTCATAATCACATGCTATTACAGCGTGAGGTCACAAAATAATTCCATATAATTAAAAAAATTACATATAAATTCCATGAATTAAATTCTCCCAACCATAAGGCTTTACGTTCTTGAAATCCAAAATAAGGGCTACACAAACAAATGGGGGTACTGGGTACTAATCTGAGCCTCCCGCTCCCATGTGATTTCCTAGAGGTTCATGTGCTACCACTGAACATGCACTACATGAATTGACCATCCATTAATGACCCGCCCCCTATCAACCCTCTCTCCTCACCAGGAACCCTACAAATAACCCCCCATCATCAATGTCCAACTCTCCCCAGTCGATGATGTGTGATGGATCATGAAAAAAAATCCTCAGTTGAAACACATGAAAAATATAGTGAACATGGTGCATCTATGGTGGAAGAGCTAGGAGGTACGCCACCTTGCCTATTCTATTGAGAATCTGGAATGGTATGATGAATCTCAGAGATAACATTCCACCTCGGAAAAATCTCTACAATCCCTATAGGGGTGTGACCAGAAGGAAATCATGGTCTCCCTCCTCACACTCCAAGGGTCTCTATCTCTTATCAGCATAAAATATATGCCTATTCTGTGTAGTCCTCCTCATCTTCTCCTAGATGTTTTGCACCCTTTTAGTGGTTTCCCAGACCTACTCTGAACCCTTGAGAGTTGACTCCTCTGGGTCTTTCCAATATTTAGGTGACCTGCATGGCCACACATATAATGCCTCAAGTGGTGCCATGATAATTTTTGAGTGATAGATAGTGTTTTACACAAACTCAGCCAGTGGTAGGTGGTCCTCCCAAATGAAACCAAAAAACATGACACAAGCATGAAGCATGTCCTCCATGGTATGTATGGTCAGCTATATTTGACCATCAGTTTGGTGGTGAAAAGTTGTGCTCAAGCACAGATGAGTTCCGAATTCCTCCTAAAACCCCTTCCTCAATCGGTGTTTAAATATTGGATCATTTTCTAAGACAATCGTCGATGGTACCCTGTGAAACCTCACTATCTCTGGGATGTAGAGGTGTCACATGCCCTCTACCGATCCCTCCTCTCAGATGGGTAGAATGTTATATAACTTAGTGAGTCAGTCAAAAATCACCTAGAGAGATTTCTGGCCCCTGGACGTGCATGGTAACCCCATCATGAAGTCCGTGGAGATACCAACCCACTTCCACTTTCTTACTTCATATGGCTGTGAAAATCTTGTTGGGACCTATTGATCGACCTTCACTTGCAGACACATGAGGCATCTAGAATCTAACTCTACCACTACTTTCATCATCCTTGGCCACCAATACTGATGTCAGAGGTCATGTTACATCTTATCCACCATAGGATGTACTGCCAAAGTGGATGTATGGAACTTCTTCTACAAATCCTCCTATAACGTCACTGGAAATACAGTGCACCCTCTAAAAAGGATAACTTGCTCCCCACCTATCGAATAT
Source organism: Viscum album (assembly GCA_963277665.1). Taxonomy (NCBI): domain Eukaryota; kingdom Viridiplantae; phylum Streptophyta; class Magnoliopsida; order Santalales; family Viscaceae; genus Viscum; species Viscum album. The sequence continues at coordinate 683,584,791 of OY728119.1, read as the reverse complement.
CTATCAAGAGCTTGTCATGTGTTTATCTAAGCACATCATACCTCACGTTCCACATCCACAAGTTTATCCTCCCTAACTCATAGAAGTAGTGGGGATGTGATAGTCATAAACTAGATGTAATCTACTCCATCATTATCCATAAAGGATGTATGCATCGTAGAAAGATACTATGTTTCCACACTTAGCTGCTTCAAACAAGACGTCATGTTGAGCATGTCATCCACCACGTTAACCTTACGATTAGTAAAGACTATCTCAAAGTTATAGTCCTGGAGGAACACCAATCATCACTACTATCTCAAGTTCAATTTTTTCTATGAGAAGATATACCTCAGACTCTTGTGGTCGGAGTAAATGGTAAAATTTTAACCCATCATGTAGTATCGCCACATCTTCAAAGAAAATACCACTATTTTTAATCCAGATGATGGGTCATTTATCTTTTCTCAAGATTCCTCAACTACCATGATCCTCAGAAAATCACTGCTCACTCTTGTGTCAGGAAACAACGTAGTCTGGTCCCCGATGTATCACAATATACCATGCAGTCGATTCCCTCTGATGGAAACTTCATGATGGGGGCGTTGGTCAAGATTTTCCTTAGCTGCTGGAATCTTTCATGGAATTTTTATATTCACAAAAATGGGTTTCCCTTATTTTTAAAAGAATTCATAAGTTATTCTACTCTATTGAATTCATGCACGAACCTTCAGTAGTATCCATCCATCCCCAGGAAACTCTTAACCTCAGTCGTGCTTCTTGGTGGCTCCCAAGAAGAAATGAATCTATCTTCACCAGATCCACTACAAATCCATCCTCCAAGATGATGTGTCCTAGAAATTGCACCTCTCGAATGAAAAATTAGCACATCGAGAGATTTCTATAAGGTTTGTTGTCTCAAATTGTATCTCGGAGTATCCTCTGGTGGGTAACATGATCCTCCTCCGATGCTGAGTACACAAAGATGTATTCAATTAAGAATACCACAAACGATCAAGGCACAGAAGGAAGATCCAATTAATGATTCCCATGAACACTACTGGGGAATTGTTCATACTGAAGGGAATTTCCATGAACACATAGTGGTCATAACAACATCTAAAGTTTGTCTTCCTTACATATTCAACACACACCTGAAGCTGTTGATAGCCTGATATAAGGTCGATCATTGAGAACCACCACTCTCCCTTTAGGTGATCGAAGAGGTCATTAATCCTCAGTATGTGATACTTGTTCTTCAATTCCACCTTTTTAGGTGCTGAATGTCCACACATTTCTTCATGCTCCGGTCTTCCTTCTGAGAAAACAACACTGGGGATGCCCATGGTGAAATTATGGGTCTCACGAAGCCCTTTTACTGCAAGTACTCCAAATTTACCCCCAACTCTCAAAGCACAGTGGGATTCAACTAATATACGGGTGTGGATATCAACATCATCCCTATGTGTAGATCAATGCATAAGTCTACCTCCCTATGAGGAGGTAGTCTTAGAATTTCCATGGAAAAGACAACCTCATACTCATACACCACTACCAGAAAGCTCGGACTCCTATCATCCACCACACCGATGGTGAGGCTATCCAACTGGTGAGTTATTATCTGCACCCTCCTTTAAGAATGTACATCCTATTCTCCAAAGGTTACCTTCTCCATAGTCATGGAAGATGTGGTCCCATCCTCACCGACATACCAAACATTTCACCTAAAACATTTTATCTGATCTTGGACTTTAGATAAATAGTTCTTACCCAAGATGATGTTGTAAGGCATCGATGTTACTACATGGAGATATCAACCAAAGAGATCACCTACTAGATTAAGCTCACTCTACCGACACCAGTTTATAATAATCAAATCCTCTCCCGTAATAGTATCTAATCGTAATGATCAGGCCAACGACTCCACTGGACGCTTTGAGCCTCGAATGAGGTCCGTGGAAAAGAAAGAGTGACTCACACCTGTGTCTATTAGAAGATAAGATAAAGTGGAGAAGGGATATACCATAACTATAATCATCTATGGAGCATCATGGTCATATGCCTCTATCACCTGAAGTATGAATCCCCCATGTCTACAGACTCGCTAAGCCAGTGGTGGACCAAATGGGGGTGGTGGTGGTGGTATCTCAAACCATCATCCCCCACTTTCCACTCAACCTACTCCCCTTTGACATCCTTTATCCTACAATCCTCCTATTTCTAACCTCTATCTCTGCCTCATCTATCCCTTGAACCTCTTCTTGTCATTCATTCGTGGAGTCAGACAATAACGAACCATGTGCCCCTATTCACCACAGGGGTAACAAACTCTATCCCTAAGATGACCTCCTCTGCCTTGCGAGATTCTCACCTCCAAACCTACATCATGGGGTTATACTTCTAAATATTTGGCCCGCTTCTGCCTCTACATTGTCTGCCGACAACCTGCTATAGATAACTCAACCACATATCATCCTGTGGTGGTGCTCTCCATCTGTACCTGCTCGGCTAGGAAGATCCGCACTAGAAGATATCACTCTTTCACTCCATCCTGCATTGGGATGATGAGAAAAATCATCAATGCCCTAAAATCTCATTGATGTATTGAATCAAAGGTCTGAGACCTGATGAAAGGGTCTCATACCATGTTAGTGGAATAGTGGGAGAAGTTGGTAACCCTTGTCGATTATTGGGCCATTTGTAGGATACCATGATGTAGATACAATAGATCTAGAATACACACTAATCATAGTGTTTTAGGTATGAACTATTCCTTAAAGAGGCCCTTGACGTACAACTAGGAAAGGGTCGCCAACCCATGTGTCTAGAGAATCATGATTCACGATCTGTCTACCGTGACCTAAAAAAGGATAGCGGCTAGAACCACCATCTGGTCTGTTGGCGTCACTACATAGCGGAAAACCTTTATAACTACCTTCAAAACATCCTCTTCTACCTAAGGATATGTATCTCCTTGAAACCTCAAAAGCTTATATATCTATAACTCATGATGTTCATTTATTTAGAATGAACTGTCAGCTGGTGGGGCTGGTAGTAACTACTTCTCTACTGGTGGAGCTATTGTTGGTATACCACCTAAAAGAGCTATTGGTGTAGGAGGTCGTTCCACTGACACCTCATTGCTCAGTGGGCCATCGTCGTGATCCCTCATTGGAATCTTGGATGGCTCTCTTCATGGAGGTATCCTATAAAGAAACAAATGTCCATGGTCATTAAGTAATACATGGTACGATGACTCAAAAGAGATCAAGAGAAAATAATTTCCAAAACAGTTGATACCAATGTTTTTGTGTACTGAGTCGGGAAAAAGAATTTAGGGTCCTGGTGTATGGACACATCATCCACCACACCAACACTAATCTCCCTAGACAAAAATATGAAATCATGATACTTAAAACAATTTCCCGAATCGAAAATATGTTCTCTTAGTTCGTCTGGTAGAACCGACCTCCCTCTAATTCTACATTGTCACGACCCGTCCCCCAGGGCTCGTTCCATGACTAACACTTTCCCACCTTTCACAGGCCTTGGGATTGTGATCAGTTGCAACGAAAATGAATATCCTAAATTTGAAGGCATTTCCATTAAACCTGTACACACACAGACATGTAATACTGCACAAAGAAAACCAAAAAGGAATGAAAATAGTACAACCATCAAAGAGTACCACAAATGAGAGTTAATGCGTAAACTAAAAGTAAAGGCGGTTGGAATTAAATCCTAATTGAATGGAAAGTAAAAAAATAAGTATAAGCTCTAGAAGTCATCCTCTAAGGATCCATTATGAAGGGTAGGTACAACTCACTGTCGTTGTCCTTCTAGCACACCACGTCTATAGATCCGCCTCTAAGCACCATCTATCCCCAGCTCCCCAAAGTCCCAGTCAAAGATCTCTATCATCTTCACAAGACACAAAAGGACCAATTGAATCCCATGATTGGGTGCATATATCGATACTTAGTAGGGACCCTGAGACCAACCCGGGCTTCACAGAAATCCACAAAGGAAGACACCACATAAAAGGATCTCAAAGTAAAGCACAAATCAGAAATACATAGCTCACACCGTGATATAAATTAAGTACAAAATTGAAGATGATGATTCGTAAAGCTAGATAATCTTATTCTGTTGAGAGGCTTTGCTGCTGATCCATGAATGGTTGCTCCGCTGTTGATCGACAAAGGGTCGCTCTAATGTGGATCCATGATGGGTCATTGTATGGATTATCCACGATGTGTTGTTCTACTGCTGATCCATGAACGAACAATTTTATGCTAACCCACAAAGGGTCTCCATTATGAAAATCCTTGAAGGGTCACTATTATGATGTTCCATGAAGGGTGACTATTATGTTGTTCCATGAATGGTTTCTATTATGCTGATCCACGAAGGGTCTCTATAATGTTGATCAACAATGCGTCTCTATTATACTGATATAAGAAGGGTCGCTATTATGTTGATCCATGGAAGATCCCTGTAATTATTATCCCTAAATAGACACTATTATGATGATCCGTGAAGGGTCGTTATTTTTTTTAGGTCACTGCTAACCACTGGATTCTCAAACATATCATGCTTGATTCTGAGAGAATCTTCTCCTCGATCCATCAGTTGTACCTCAACCACAATGAAGACCCACATAGGGTATCCCAATGGACAGTCTTGTCGTAAAGTTCCCAAAATAATAGATGGTGTGTCGAATGGACGTCTGGAATGTTATATGTAGGAATTTTTTTGTTAAAATGACCTAGTTGGATTTGAGTCTGATCCAACCTGACCATATGCCAACCTCTTCCAAAACTCATGTAGAGTATCACAGAAGGAACATCTTGTCACAAGGGTCATCGTTCTGCATATGGTGCATCAATCAAATACCTGATCTAAAAGTTATTGACATTTTTGCAAAAAGGGGCCGATTGGGTCTGAGTCTGATTTGACCCGGTTGGATGGACATGAACCGACTTGGATCAGTATCCACCGACCCAACACAAGTCTACAAACCTTTCACAGACCTTTCCCAGCCTGGGTCTGGACTATTGGGTCGTGGGCCCATTGGTATGCAGTTCCAGCCAGTTGTAGAGCGTCGTCTCTCCCAACCTAGATGCGTCTTTGCCACATCTGATTTCTTCACTCTACAACACCAGATAGTACCACGTCCCCTATGACTTGTACAGATAGTAAAAAATCTCAGTTTAGCCAGACGTGATAGATTCATGTCTATTTCATCTATCATGGTGCGTAGGGGGCCGACAGTTCCACCTGCATGCGGTCGACAGACATCGTGCTTCCAGTGCACCCGAGTGGCCTGAAAATTGGCCGCCCCTTCGCACGATGCTCTCTAGTGTTGCACTTTTCTCTGTCGCGACACACCAATGGGTGCACCGCCTCCCTCTGACCACGACGTCTACCACGGGGCAGCACTAGCCACAGCCACCAGCACACCAATAGTTCCTTCTACGGGCCACTGGAGTTGCTCCAGTGCTCCATTTTTTAAACTATCTATTCCAACGAGACCGTAGGGTAACAGGCTTCACTTAGATGAACTTGAACTCATACTTATTCCAATTTAAAAATTCTTCCACCAAGAATGCACAAGGATGATTGGGGAAGCATTTTTCATGTTACCTCATGCCCTTCGAGTTTGGGGCTTATAGTATGGGAGGATCAAGATTAATATTCTATCAATAATAAATTTAATCCTGAATTTAAAACCCAAGTGAAAAACCCTCACACAAGAACACTTGATCCATATATTAACATGTTTGTTGGTTAATTTTTTATAGTTATTTATAATAAGAATGGGGAAATGATGAATAAAAAAACTCAACCTAATTTGACAACCCTTGCCATAGCATTCCGTCCGCATGGTTTCAAGAGGTCGACTTCATTCGTCACTTCCAGAATTCGTTCTTCAAGGTACGTTGACGTCAATGAAATTCTGATGGTGTTATTCGTTTTTCATTGGATATAAATCTTGAGACAGGTTCAATAAAGAATTGCACGTGGTTTAAATTTCCACTCTTTAATGTGTTAGATAAATAAAACTGGATCATGTCGCATCATTTCTCTTATGCTACAACATCACATCCTTACACTGTTTAATTTATGAAACTGGGTAGCAGTTACACTGAAAAAACAATCCATTAATTATCCCCATTTATTTTTCCTCATCATTTCCTCATCACCATTCCACATCGCCTTTATCTTCTTCTCAATGGTGAAAAATAAAATACAGTAACGTTTTTTAAGGTTATTTTCTTAAATTATGACGAGTCAAAAAAAACATCTCTATCCGACTGTTGCCATTCAATGTTAATTCATTTATAGGTGAATACTAGAGTTCTGATTTCAATAGTGCCCTCATATTTTTGATCCGATCACTGGTTAAAAAGTTAGAAAAACCCATTTCCATGTTTACTAAACATACCATCAAATTGATCAAAATTATGTTCTTCTCTCACCATGCCTTAGAATCACGTGTCATTTGAGCATGTGGTCATAATATAATTTCATATAATTAAAAATATTACATGGAAATTCGGTGACATTACACATGTTTACCACATAAAACTGAAATAATATCATCTAAAAAGATAAAAAAACAATAATGTAGAGATAAAGTTGTTTGTATTAATTCAGGAACTAGGTGTGGTCCATGAACATAAAGTTTCGAACAAGCAAGAATTCCTCCTTATAACAAGGTTGAATAATCAGAGTTTGATATGCAATACAATCAAAATCAAAAGCTGAAATCAAATGATAATGTTAAAAAGGTTGTTTTATGGAGGATTATGACAAATTATATTGCTGGGACCATCTCATACATTCCATTGAAGTGATGTTATAATTTTTTTGCTTGATTAATATTTCAATGGATGATTCCCCCAAAATGTTTGAGAGAATGATTTGAATTGATCTTAATGATGAGAAATATTTTTTTATCAACTAATATGACTATATTTAGACTTTTTGGATCAATTAAGGGATAATATGTTTGGAGGTTTATCTTTAGAATTATCAATAGATGACCTACCACATTTAGTATATCATCATGAATAATCCAAAAATGAAGGTAACCTCTATAAAATGGAGCTCATATAGGTTAAAAAATTCAATATTTTTTGAATATTTCTATAATGTCTTGTTAATAAATTACAAGGATTAATTTATGGAGTTATAATAATTGTTTTGGGATTAAAATCCACCATTAAATGTGATTTTAGATATAAATATATTTAATTTTTAGTAAATAGAAATAGTATATGATAATATATTTTTAATTCATAAATTAATAACTGTTCTACAAATCATGAAATAATTATAAATATACTCTTAAAAAAATATGATAGAATGGGCCCTACTCATTTCTATTAGCCTAATAGGTTGTTATCATTAGTTATATTTGATAATTATTAGCAATGGGTAATGGTTTTAATTGTGTATCTAATCATTACAATTGAAACATTAGACAATGAGATGGGGATTAATTGGATATTTCTTTTCCTACATAACATTAGTGAAATTATTCATCCACTTATATAATTAATGAGATTATATCCATCCCTTCCACACATGAAACACTTCCTTATCCGATTGAGACAATTTCTAAGATGCTTCTTCCCACACATATGATATGTGGTTAGTTCGAATATCATAAAACAATGAGGATTACTTATTAATACTTGAGAAATAAAGTCAATATACTTCTTCTGATCTCATGTCCCACATGAAAACATAGAGTAATAATACTCAATAATGTATTTTAAGGCACATAATGCAATTTCCTCATAGTTTACAAATACTCAAATCTCCAATTTTTTGTTGAAAACACAATATTAGTACTCTAAAGAAGATATCACCCTTACTTTCAGTATACATGGAACATTAATTGGCATATCATGAAATATATATGAATATTTCATCATAAAAATCATAAATTTTCTCCTTTAACTTATATTAAGGATTTCCCTCCCCATTTTAATATGGAATGTGTGGGGAAAATATTTACAGAATTTTTCTTCGTGAATCTAACCCATTACCTGTATTTAATACCATCATTTGGCTTGAATTCCTGATCAGTCCCACTAATGAACATATATTCACTTTAGATGATAGAAAAACAATGTGACTTTTGACTACTCATTTCATTAGAGGATAAATAATATTTTCTCAACCAAGTTATTATGTTAATCAATAGATTGGAGATGTAAATAGAAACTAAATGTTTGAGGCCTTTAGCTCATAATTTATTCAATAATAAAGTTTTTATCATTGGATAAGAATGGTGTTCATAGTTATTCATGTTATTACTAATAACTTGAGTAATTGATTCAAGTAATACAATGAATTTCTATAGTCTCTATCCAATCATATTAGTATTTTCATTTGTGTCATTTTCAAATTTCCCATGAAAATTGTTTCTGACCTGAGTCCCTTTTATTATATCCATTTTATAAAATAATTGAATGTTTGGGATGAGGATAAAATATTCAAAAAATATAAATAAATATGAAAACTAAATAACACAATCGGAATTTTTTATATACCCTCACTTATAAATCTCAAAATTTTACTCATGGTTATCCATGGTCTATCAAAAAGGATTCATTACTATAAAGTAAAAAATTTAATATAAATAAATTCAAATTATTTATAATTGTTTTTAAAATGCTTTTGAATTATCCAATGCTTTTCCCATGGGTTTTTTAGTATAGGATTATTTTTTTCATCTATTTTAATTACGAAGTCAAGACAAAGTTAATACTAAACCATCATTTTAAGGGTCATTAAACATAGGTCAATCTATGATGGTTCCTAAAACATGTTTTTTGCATCTATATATGGGTTTCATTTCTATGAAACCATTCAAAATATACCTTTCCAATATTTTGGAGGTTTTTTATATATTAAGAATTATCCCTAGAGTTTTGAAAAAAAAAATTATTACTAATATCAAAAAGTTTCTATACAGTTATTTTATTCATACTATAGCAACTATAAGCCCATTATAAATTTTAATAAATGATTTTCAACATAAGTATCTATAAAATAAAAATTGATTATCTAGAGTTCTACTGCCGTAGGAATATTATTTTCTTAAATATAACAAAATTTTATAGAAATAAAATCATATTTATTTAAAATACATCACTATATATTATATAACATTGATCTTCTATGTTTCTGTATGATATATTGGTGAATACATGATGAATTGGGTGAGTTATAATACCTAATAATGGAAAATTCAGAGTAAGAATGATACATATGAGACTAAAGGAATATTATTATAACATAATAGATAATAATAAAAATTTATAGAATTTGTACTATGATATCATAAGAATGTGGTGCAAAAGGAATGTGAGAAAACATAAAACATTAAAATTTAACCATAAGTCATTTCTCAATGCCAAGACATCATAACATAGGGTTTTAGGCTAGCCACTCATGCACCATATATGGTATCATATTAGAAGAAGAAATTACCCAATGGATTTTATTTCTAGGTGGTAACATCTTTAATATTTATAAATTAACCTATTAAACATAGATAATATAAAATTGTAACTAATTTAATCAATATATTATTGATCATGTGAATGGGTTTAATATAAAAATCAATGAGTTTATATGAACACAAAGGCATGATAATTTTGGAATTTTTAACCTAGTAGAAAAAAATAAGAGTAAAATACATGGAAATATCTAATAAATGATATATAATAAAAATTATATGGATAATATTGATTTAAAATAGGACTTTATATTCACAATAATAAAGGATGGATTGAAAAATCAAAGAATGATTTCAATAATTTAACAGGCATTGAAAATGTATAATGAAATGTAGTTAATGAGAGTAGATGTAAGTATTTAACTGTGAAAACATAATTTTGATAGTAATTGGTTGAATTTAAATTTATAAAAATAGGGTAAATTGATAATTAAAAGTCTTACTATAAACGAAGTACTTGTTGAAAATAAAATACTAGGAGAATACCATACATGAAATATAGATTTATAATGTCTGATAAGAACTCCAAAAAACCTTTGAAACTCCTTGGATGGGATATAGAGAGATAAAATATGGTTAAATGCATGATAAAGGGCCTGGCTGTTGAGGGAAATATGAAAATTTGATTGTATTAATTGAAAATATAGATGAATTTTTTTATTAATGTCTCTATAGTGGCCTTGGACATTTATTTTATAAAAAAATAAAAAACCATGTGTCATCCCATTATTTCTTCCCATGATATATACTAGGTCGGAGTAATTTTTTAGTTTTATAATATTTTATATATTGTTACAAATTTAATATATATTATTTTTAGTGTGGGAAAAAAATATTTTTCATAAATAAATGTTTAAAAAATTATAAAAACGTCATCTGTTTTGAAGATTTCAATATAGGTTTTAAATGTAATATCTTTACTTTAAAATAAATTATTTTATTACGAAAAAATAAACGATCTAAATATAATTAGTTTTATTTATTAAAGAACTTATAATTCATTATGGTGTCATAATACGTAATACATATATAAAAAACAATTTATTTATTTTTATCAAAAAATTCAATTATCCAAGAATATTATGATAAAATGTACAATTTTATAATTTAAATTTTATGATTTCAACTGATCAATTTATATTATCAGAATAGTTTTTAAATATGATAAATTTAATCTAAAAATAATAATTATTTGATGAAAAACAATGATTTTTATAATATGATCATGTTTTTATGACATAAAAAAGTACATATAATTACAAAAAAAATATTATACTATTTATATACGAATAAATGTTTTATTTTACATAGATTATATAGAAAATAAAAATTTATATCCATTTTTTGAATTTATCAAAAATATTAATTTTAATAAGACACATATATATATCTACATATACATATATATATTCCAAAAAATAAAATTAATATAAATTTATAGGGAAATTTTTTTTTCTTATTCATACTCTTATTGTATGATTTTAATATTTTATAAACATATTTTTAATTCAATTAAAATATAAGATCTATGTTTATACTAATTTATTTCTAAATAAATTTTCACATTAATACTACTCATGGTTTGAATACAAAACCCTTTTGACACAAGTATATGCCCTAAGGGTGATGTGTGATATGGTGGACTGTCAAGGGTTGGTTTACTTTACATTTATATTGTGGTGGTATCCACTGATATAAAATTCTCCAACTAGTAATTTTTCTTGATCCCCACTTATTGAATATATTCTTAAGCTTCTTCTTATGAAACTCGAAGTTATTTTTCCTTCTTCCCATGATTTTATAAATGGGATTCAAAAGTTAGGATCCTACTTGTTGAAGTCATCATTTTTGAATTGTGTATAAATTATCTTTTGTCATTACCCATTATATACCCTATTTATGGTGGTATCATAATTGTGAGTGGTGATAAGGATTAATGGCCTTAATTTATAATGGTGGTAATTCCAAATGGGGATATCCCCAAATGGTCATATCCCCACAGTCTCACTGAAAATTACACAATATATATAATCCACTAATCTAATACTTAATTGTTACCCACTAAAAATGTAATGCTTCTAAACTTCAGTTGATAATTTATGTCATATTCCATGTGATCATTTTTCATTTTATCTTTTTATATAAGATGATATCTTCAAGGCAGAATTATATCCTCTATAATGTGGATTAGTTTGTGCACTATTAATTTTAATTTTCATCCATGTACCGTTATTAGAAGTTATACTACATAGTATTTCATTATTTTTGATGTTCCTATGAAATGTAATAGTCAATAAGTGTGATTCCATAAAAAATTATTCATTGTTAGGCACGATTTATTTTAATAATAGAGTGAATTTGAGTTCATTGCATGGGCCTTTGAGGTTTTTTATTATCATCACATTGAGTGTTTATTAAGAAATTGATGGTTGATATGGATTAAAATTGACGAATTTCGAATTTTGAAATGTTTTTTGAGTATGTTGTTTAGGTAGAATTTATCTATGTATAATTTATGATTTGAAGCATATATAATAATAATTGGAGTGTATGAGTATGAGAAAGGGTAAAACACATTAAATAAGAGAAGAACTATCACAATTCCATGTAACTAAAGGGAACCAAATGATGGGGAAAAAGACATAAGTTTATGGAATGGGAAATAATGAATTCATGTTTTGGGCCAAGATAAGACACTTGGGAGTCACTATAAATCCCATGGATTGAGAATCAATCTATACATAGTTCTTTGGGAATATGTTGGAAAGGCACAATCAGAGAAGGATGGAATTTTATATTGGGAGAGGATTCAAACACAGTTCTATAGATACAAAATCATACATAAAGGCCTCATTTACGCATTTTTGGTATACACGGAATGAAATTATGGGCCACTTAAGTGTAGATTCACGTGTTAATGTCCTATTTCATGTATTTTAACATCTTATGGAATTGATAATGTTCTATGCAGTCTATTTTCATGTATCTATTAATGGATGTTTTCTTAGATATTATAGTTTTGATCATATTAGTCTATAGATTTGTTTTAGATCATGTGATAAGGAAAAAATGTATTTATATTTAATGTTTCATTGTCAAGACTAGCACAACGATTTTTTAATGACATAAATAAAGTATGGAAGGGGGAATATTTAATATTTTTTAAAGAGGTATCTAGGTGAATTTTCCTCAACCATATGTTTTTCCTCTTCTTAAAATGGACATTCAAATCCTAATTTATTTCCTACCTCTAGTTCATAAGTAGAGTGATTTGATGTTAGTGGTTTTTTGGGGACATTCAGAGATAATACCTATAAATATGTAAATAAAAACACAATATTCAGTTATTTATGAAGGCACTTAGGGTATTTTTGAACCATAGATTCATGAATAAAAATCCTCAGTTGATAAGTGAATACTCTACATTTTTATGATCATAAAAGTGGAAATTTATCATCAAAATAATAAGTGTTCCTCGATTACGAATGATTAAGGGTGACTAAGTGTGTTTGTAAGATGGTCTACCATTAGTTCTTAAAATGATTATCCCATAGTGTGAACTTATGAGATTCGTATAGATCCACCCAATTTGAATTATTGTTATTTTCATTGGGATAACCTATATGATTGTTTGATACCCCTCAACCATGGGGATGGAATTTAAGGAAATTTTCTTCCGTGACATATGGAGGACCTTGATAAAACATTCTAGTATGATGGTGAGGTCCTCTATGATATATTTATTTTTCATGTGGAAGACCATTATGATATTATATGATATTGATAGTGGCTAATAGATTCGACTTAGTATGCATAGTGGGTGGAAGGCGACTTCGTGCCATCCTATAGAACATTTCTCCAACATGGTGGTAAACATAGTTGGGGATGTTATGGAAATGATAGGGGTGGAATCAAGTGTTGTAGGTGTGGTGGACTACCCCTGACGATGGAATCATGCTTCCTGAACTAGGGATGTTCGATTAGGCATGATCATCACTTTCGTAGCATCGTGATAGAACGTCATATACTGATGATGATGTATGAGGGTGTGATCCCACATTTTCATCTCCAAAGTTGAAGTTATGGATGAATCTACATGAAAATTTCCTAACTCATTAGAATGTGTTACTCTATTGTAAGTTTAATATAAGGATGAGTTCCAAATCAATTTCCAGTGATAATGTAGGGGATTTTCCCAAATGAAAATTTTCATTTTGGTGGAATCGATGAAATTCCATGGAATGTAAATATTTATGATCTATCAATCATATTTAGAATAATCCTTCTCCCTCGTTGTTTTTAAATCACTATTTATGACCATCAATTTAATGACAATTGATATAGGAAATAGGGTTATGGAAAATATTTTCCAACGGTGATATGGTTGCCACACCTCTGGATTAATCGTGAGAGATTTTCTTTTGCAGTCACGCGTGGGAGTTATGTACAATATGAAAACTTCTTATTCCTGCAATATTATTCTATATTAAAGGAGTGATTGCATGAAATGTTTTGTTGACACAATTTATGCCTGATATTTTAATTCTTCCATATGATCATGTCTGATGAGGACTATTCAAAAAATTCCCAACATCGGTGATGACTGATTGAGATGAATTGCTTTGTCACTCATCCTCTCATAATCAAAGGATAATGGATTCCTTCTTGATTCACCATTTCATATTTATGATGATTTCTTCTAAGAATTCATCAGTTTTTCCACAACATAGAACTTTGGATTGAGTAATCATATTCTAAATTTTCAAAAGAGGGCTGCCTCCCTCCATCATGCTGATATTGTTGGAAACATGAATGGATGTGATGATAAGATATCATAATCTTACTAATAATCTAATTACCTAGTACAATAATCCTTCATATACTTAGTACGGTCTCATGAATCATGTTATTGATTCTATTATAAAGAGTAATTGTTTAATTATATCATTTTTTTCTTTATATGGTGAACACCTTCAATTGGATTGGATAAGTTTTTAGAAATTTTTGGAAATCATGGGTATATATTTTCTCTTCATCGGGAATTTCCTAGAGGGTATCTAAAATTTTAAATATAAAAAGTATAGATTTAATTTTTCAAAGAATGATATGATATTAGTATAAATAATTACATGTTATTTACAATAGTAAACATGGGACAACTATTCAATGAATCATATTTTCTAGGAATAAGTCCACATGAGGTCTTTACCTAAGGAAATATAGGCTCATCAACAGATTTTCCTCACTCTCATCACACGAGGAATCTTATTAACCACACATATATAAACATAATAAAACAGAATAAGTAATGAGATTATCATCACACACGAGATCTTATGATCACCATACAGTCCTCCTAGACTCATTAGATTGGAAAAGAGGTCTTTTGGTCCATCAAAAAGTAGTTTCCATATATTCATATCTCACGGAACCATAGGTTCATTAAATAAGGATGATATTCTAATTTGGAACATCACCCAAGGAAAACCATAATCTTATCACATAGGCCATATCATTATTTTATCATGATTAAGGAATATAGTTATGACAATGATGTAAGGGAAGATAAATTCATAAAGGATTGTGGGAGAACTCATTGTATAGATTCTAAAGGGGAAAATATGAATGATATAATACTATCATGAAAGGTATTAGTTTTTTTACCGCATAAAATTTAGAAAATAAGATTTTATTTTTTGGTATTTGGGACTAAACATTAGGTTGTAGTGCGGTATATATTTTATTTTAACCTGAATAATAATCTATGAAGTTTAGGGTACAAAGTTTAAAGATTTTTGTGATTATTGGTAGATATAAATTAATTTCATATGATAATTATTTTTTAATGGTATTACATATTGAGAAAGATATAGGATTATGTGTTAAGATTACTAGGTCCTCCTAGAGAATATGAATGACACATGTGGGGCTTATTCAGATTCAAGTTATTCCTCTTGAATGTGGGTGTCCTAGACCCAACTTGTGTTGTACTTATTATTTCCACTATAAGCATATTTTTTGTTATATATTCTTGTTTTTAACTTTCCATAATAGTGTTTAAAATTCATCATCCACTTTTTTTTTGTAATTTACTTAAATTACATGTCAAATAAAAGGTTTATAACATATCCCAGACTATAATTAGAACCTAAAGATACTATGATAGTAATCTTAAAGTAATATCAAATGGTCTAGTTACATCATTCTGATAGGACACATATGATGTGTGAATATCATGTTATGGGGGCACATAATCCTTGAGAATTATTCTCATGAAGTTCACACCTGAAGAACACTAGTAGTTGAGATCATTAAGACATACCAGATAATAGGAACCCCATATGTTTCGGGTGTCATTATTTGTTCCTATTTACAGATATGTGTAATGGTCTCCTGATTTGTGAGCATTATCTATGTATATAAAAAAAATTCATAATTTTATGTAAGGGAAAAACCATGGTAAGTAATTAATGGTGAGGTATTTTGTTTTGGGTACATTATTAGTGATATGACATTGATTGAAAGACCAATAAAGGATGATTCACTTCTGTGTTTAAGAAGAGATTCCCTGGGCATGGTTGATTATGATGGTAGCACCTTCATGAAATACATGTCCATGGAAGTCAAAGGTAATATTTTCTAGATATATCATCAAATTATAATGTATGGAAAAATATGATGACACAAGTGTGTATCCTGATTTATTGAGATATCCTTGGTAAAGAGATTATATTTCCATGACTATGTTCAAAGGAAGGTAGTCATTGCATTGAATTTTCCTTATCTCCTTAGGGGACATGATGGGTTTGTAGACTCCACTCTTAGTCTATGGGGTAGACTCATTGATATTGAGATAATGACATGGATGACCACACCCATAGTGTATCCACAAGTTCCACATATTCTAATGAATAATAGTTTAGGACAATATGGGCCCCATGTTTGGGGTTGGTGAATGTCTAAGATTAACTGATTTAAATTAAAACTAATTCAATTATATTATTAATGTTTACAATAATGATGATCAAATTTAATTCTCTGTGTATTCACAAATTGTTTGTTTATAAAAGTGAATATGATAAAAATAAAAGTCTTCGAATGAACGTTGGATGTTCAATGTTCTTTAAACTATTTGGACAGCTTACGGGATGAGTTAATGGTTCATATTTTATCAGTTAACATTTTATAATATTACAAGTGTGTGATAACATAATTTTGACATTTATGACAAGTTTATTAAGTCATATATGTTTTCAATGGTCTAAAATGAAGGTAATTACTTTTTAGGGACCAAAGTGAAATTTTTGAAAGTATAAACTAAGAATAAAAGCTCATTTTAGCATCTTGAATCATGAGATCCACCATTTTAACGAATTTAGAGAGGTAAAATCTCTTCTACTCTACTTTAATGTTATTATTGAGAGATTTTAGAAGAAGGACAAGGTCATATTGATCCCAAATTCTCAATTGAGTCTGCGTTGCTCACGCGATCAATGGGACTTCATAAAGATCTTCAATTTCCCACAATACAACTTGAGAAACACGGATTAAAAGATATTGGAATCATCGAGAATGTTTGGATTATATATAGGACGTCTAGTTTGGCATCATACAACCACAAAACATTGACAATAAGAAAATCAAACCGAAGAATTCACATGAATGAGGTACAATTTATTCTTTCATTTTATTAAATTTTCCATACATAAATTGAATTATATCTGAACCATTTAGTAAAGTTGGAAAGGGGTTAAGTGGATTCTGGGTTTTTAACCTGAATAAATACACCATAATATTAAATTGCACATTCTTTAATGATTTTAATGCACCCTAGGTTCAATTAGTTTCATCAGAGGGAAAATGTAATTATTTAAGTCTAAAAATTATAAATTTAAATTAAATAATATATGATTAGAAACATAATTTATGATATGGTCCCAACAAAACTAACATTATGTCAATTTGGGCTTGTATCTCCATGATATGGATGATTTAACATCGATAGGTTCTTTCCTGAAGGTTACCATGAAAATTAATATTTTATTTTTTTCTTCATTTTAATGGATACCATTGTGATGATTATTTGGCCATAGCATGATGTATGCACATTATGTGGTAACCGTATATACCGAATGCCAGTTGGGGTAGTTCATTTCCAATACAAGATTTATATGGAAGCTCTATTAATTTAA
This sequence comes from Viscum album, assembly GCA_963277665.1. Taxonomy (NCBI): domain Eukaryota; kingdom Viridiplantae; phylum Streptophyta; class Magnoliopsida; order Santalales; family Viscaceae; genus Viscum; species Viscum album. The sequence goes on along the minus strand of OY728119.1, from coordinate 683,567,082 downwards.
TAGTTTGAAGCTTCCCTTTGATGCTTCTTTAATGCTTCTTATAGTATCTTTTTTAATTAAACGAAAAAATATTCCCATGGATACAAGTACAAATATTCCCATGGAAAATTGTTTGATTAAAAGGATAAGTCTTCCCATAGAAGCTAGTATAAATATTCCTAGGGAATCTTGTTTAATTAAAATGACAATTCATCCCCTGGAAGAAAGTTTCAAGATTTTCATGGAAGCTTCATTAATTAAAAATAAAATGCTTCCCATGGACACCAGTTTAATATTTCTCAGGGAAGCTTGTCTAATTAAAATTTGAAAATCTTACAATTGATTCTCGTTTAAAGCATCTCATGGAAGAATCATTAATTAAAAATACAATGCTTCCCATGGAAGCCATTTTAAAGTTCTCATTGAATCATGTTTAATTAAATTGTCAAATCATCCCATGAAAGCTAGTTTCATGATTTTCATGGAAGAATCTATAATTGAAAATACAAATCACACCATGGAATATTATTCAAATATTCTTATGGATGATTGATTATATATATATATATTTAAGTAAAAGAGATTATGTTGGAATATTTTTACCTTTATATATATATAATATGTCTTTTAAATGGGTTCCCCATTTCAGGCCTTACCAATTCAGTCTGAGTCCTATTGTCCTAACCCTTTTAACCCCTCACTCATCCTATCTTAGTTTTCAGGGATCTTTTGTAGGTCCAAAAAGACCTGAAAATTTATATATATAATTTCAGAAATTAAATTAAATTTTCTAGCATTTAATGTATTTATTTCGGGTGCTATGGGATGTATTGATAATTAATTAAATTATTCTAATTAAATGTATCTCATTTAATGTACCCTCGAGATGATTTTTTGAAAATTTAATTTTTCCATATGAAATATAATTTCATGTTTAATGATCATGATATGCGACCAACCCATGCATACATGGTTTATATTTTATTTAATTTTATTATTTAATTTGTCTTTTATAAAATATAATAATTTATATATTTTAACGATCTCTGCATCATCCCTTAATCTGTAATTATTATAAGGGTCTTCAAGTCAACATTTAACTTCAAAAAATGTAATTTCAAATCTCAAGTTCCCCTCAACTACGTGTGAGTATACATTTTAAAAATATGAGGAGTATTTGGTGACATTGTTCGACTAGAGAGAAAAAGTATTAAAAAAGTGGAATTAATGGGAGTTGCAGGTGCTACAATTCCGGTTAGGTATTTACTTAAGTAATTCTTCAAGGGCATCGATTGATCCGGCATTAGCTCTATGGATTTTCCAATAGTTAAAATCTCATGACAATGTAATTATTTTTTATCATCTGTATGTTTTATTATTTTATGAATTTCTATTTATCAGGCGTGATCACACTGTATAATAAAAAACAAAATTGAAAAGATTAAATGAACATATGAGGTGAATGTTTTCTAATTAAATTATAGTTAAGTTGTAAGTGAGATCACATAGAACAATATTGTTAAATAGAAAATGATTTTAATCAACAATTCTGAATTAAAAAACCCCCCAAACACACTGTTAAGTCTTAATTCCTTCTATTAGTCACATATGAACAAAACTGGGTGCTTGGGTGTTTTTCAGAAATAGTTGAGAGTGCCTCTTACTACTGGGGCATTTTAATGAGATAAATGGGATGAATTTACACAAGCGAGTTTTAGGGATTATGAATAGAAAACTTTATATCACTTTAGAGTAAGGGGGTTTATGGAATCATGTTTTGATTCCATTAAGCTGAGACATTACACAACAGAACAGGGATCCTCCATTTCAAGTGTTTGTCCAGCCTGCTGCCTACCTTGAAACCTTCCAAGCGGTTGCGTAGACAGAGCTTGTAAACCATAAGGGAGGTTTCGAGGATACATGCCACTAGATTACTCAAGAAAAAGAGTATTACGAATATAATATTAAGGGAAATTGAGGTTTGGTAAAATAGTGGGAGACTTTTAATTGATATAATAATAATTAATCTAATGTCTAAATTGTAATAAATATAATGTACAGACTGCTAATCTTTGTATGACGTAGATTTAAAATGGAAATCTCCAACACCACTAATAATTTATCAGTGAGAAAAATTATGGATAATGAAAATATCATAAATGTAATTAAATTCTAGGAGTGGTATAAGAGTGTGTGAATAGTAATACACTAAGAAAGGAAGTCACATGTGATATAATACTTATTTCCTGGTAATCCTCTTTAGGGATCAATTAAGGAGGAAAAAGATAAATGAAAAAAAACATGAAGAATATTCACTTGATGTTAAATTCATCATGTTGTCATCCATGTCTATCAAGTTGTAGAAAATTCAAGAGGTACAATATGCCTACAAGATGATTTCGCATCTCAAAGAATTATATCATGATAGGTCCATATAAGAAATGAATGAGATATCAAGTTCCCTTTATAGGTGCTAGCTGGCATTGGGGCGCCAAGCCGGTCCTCAAGTACTCATGATGATCGGGTATATTGAGAGGCTTGAATTGCTTTGGTTAAAATTGAACCATGATATAGAAGTGGATCTCATTATTTCCACTATACCTCCACACATCTCGACATTCATTGTCAATTATTACATGAATGATATGAAAAATAAAGTCTTATACCTTTTGTATTTAGTTTTCTATGATGAAAATGATATGAGAAATTATAATTCACATGTCATTATGGTGAAAAAAATACAGAAGGAAATGAAAAGAGGTCTATGAAAATGTCATGACTAAATACACCAATGAATCGTCCTGCAAAGAAAAAAAAGTTACAGAGGCAAATCAATGTGCTGTAGAATTTTTTCTTTGGATGTGGCATGAAATGCCACTAGAAGAAAAATTGAAAAGTAGAGAAGAAGAGGGAATCTGACGATTCTACTTCAAGTATTTTATTCATTTAATTCAATATCTAATTATCTAAAATATGGGTATTGGAAACATCATGTGGATCAAACATTTATATTCATAAACAAGATCCTTGTAGGTTTATGAATATTTCAAAATGCGAAGTAGATCTCTGAGATGAAATTAGTGCTTGTATTGTTGCATTGGTAGTGGAAGATTATTACCTTATTTTCCAAGTGGTTTAGTTATAAATTTAAATAATTGTTATTATATACCTTCTATAAGTAGAAACATAATATCTATGTCATGTTTGGACACTTTGGGATTTTATTTGAGGTTTGGAAATAAATTTTTCCTCTTTTATAAGGATAAAATATGTCGTAGTTTGACCCATCCAAACAATGTTTTACATATCCAAGAACAAGAAAAACCTGTAATGGAAATAAATGACAAAAACCGCAGGCAAGACTCATATCTCACCCATCTATGACACTTAAGGCATGGTCATGTGAACAATAAGTGATAATAAATATTACATCAAGAAGGGTATTTAGACTCGGTTCAGTTAAAGGTCGTGGTTGTATTTCAAGATTATATATTGGAAAAAATGACCAACTCTTTTTTCTCACGGAAGGGAGAGAGAGCCAATGCATTACAAGAATTAATACAAAATGATGTACATGGTCCATTTCCAGTAGAGAGAAGGTGTTAATTTTTGTACTCCATGACTGTTATTGATGACTTTTGTTGTTATGTCCATATATACATAATGTGGTATAAGTCTGATTCTGTTCAAATATTTAAAAAAACCAACATGGAGTATAAAACCAATTTGGTAAGAAGATAAAAGAACTCCTCTCAAGGTGAGGTTGAGAATATATTAACCAAGCATTCATTGAACACTTAAAGGAGTGTGGGAAAATATCTCTACACACTCCCCCATTTACACCACAACAGAATGGTGTTAGTAAAAGGAGGAATAAGGCCTTTTTTGACATGTTCAGATCAATTATGAGTCATAAAAATATTCCATTATCCATTTAAGAATACACTATAAAGACAAAAACATATACCCTTAACTGAGTACCATCTAAAGATGCAGATGAGATTCCATATGAGTTATGATATATAAAGAAACCCAATCTATCACACATACGTATATGGGGATGTGAGGATTTTTTCAAGACTATACATAGTGACAAATTTTAATCACAAATAACAATGTGAATATTTATAGGTTATTATAAATAAACAATGGGATATTACCTATATAACCCTTCAGTTATTAAAGTGAATGTTTCAAAAGAATCCAACTTTCTATAAAGGGAACACATTTCCAATAGAAATAGTGGGAGAAATATTTACATCAATGATGTTAATGCTACATATTCACATGAGTTGGTACAGGTAGAATCCCTATAAGAGAAATTGGAAGAAGAAGTTGATCCTGAGATAACATACTATGTAGGTCTACCCAAGAGATTAGAGAACCCCAGTGTCATGGTTTTTTTGTCACCGAGTTAGGTGACACATTACTCTTTGAAGATGATGAACCTATAACCAGTAAAAATGAAATATAAGGAAATAAGATGATAAATGGGAATATTGAATGAATTCTGATATGGTGTACATGTACCAAAATCATGTTAGGATTTTGGTATACCCTCTATATGATGTAAATCCCATTTGGGGCAAATGGGTATTCTGGAAAAAATGGAAAAGGATGGTAAGGTTAATACCTATAATGCAAGACTGGTTAAAAAGGGTTTCAAGGAACATCAATGCATCAACTATGATGACTCCTAATACCCAATATCAATTCTAAAATCCATCAAACTTTTTCATGCTATATCAAACATTCATGATTATGAGGTTTGGAATATTGATATCAAACTACTTTCCTAAATATGATGTTGGTTAAAGATGTTTGTATGACTAAACCAAGAGGGTTATTCAGGACAATTAATGTAAATATAGTGTTCAAGCTATATAAATGCATTTATGGATTGAAGTAGGAATAATGATCATCAAATGCTCAGTTTGGTGAAGCCATAAGAGAATTTGGTTTTGTCATAAATGAAAATGTGTATTGTGTCTATAAAAAAGGTTTTGTGAATTCAATCGTTTTCCAAGTATTATATGTTGAGGGCATATTAATTATGGGAAACAAAGTTCAAGTCTTACAGTCACTTGTGACATGGTTAAATGAATGATTGTCAATTAAAAGACTTATGTGAAGCATCCAACATTCTAGGAATGAAGATCTATCATGATAGATCTCAACGCCACATAGGATAAGTCACTATACATATATTGACATGGTACTCAAAATGTACAATATTGAATAATAAAATAATGGTCTATTGCCTATGTCACATGGTATCTATATCAACAAGAAAATGTTTCCACAAACACATGATGATATTGAGAGAATGAGTAGAATCCCTTATTTCTCTATAGTGGGTTATATCATGTATTCCATGCTATGTACTAGGATTGATTTTTTACTTTAATTTAAGTATTGTGGGTAGATATCAAGAAAATCTAGGAGAGTTACATAGGGCATCTATCAAAAATATCCTAAAGTACTTGAGGCATTCAAAAGATATTTTTTGGTTATGGTGGAGATGATGCACTAGTAGTGATAGGATATACTGGATCATGTATCCAAATAGTTTATGATGAACTAAAAATGCAATCATGATACATATTTTTCCTAAATGGTGGTGCCGTGAGATGGAGATGCTAGAAAACATTTTTGGACACCGATTATATAATATAATCTGGGTATATAGAGGCTTATAATGAAGAAAATGATGCAGTCTAGTAACCGAGCATTGTCTTAGACCTTCATTTTGTTCCTATCAGTGTAGACCCTGTACCGGTTTATTGTGATAATAGTATTGTAGTGGTTCTTTCCAATGAGACCAGGTCTCACTAGAGGATAAATAATATACATCTAAAATTTCATCTCTTGAGGGATTTTACTCAGATAGGTGAAGACAATGTTAGAAGAGTATCCATAGAGGAAAACGTGGCAGATCCCCTGACTAAATCCATTTCTCAACACATGCATGACTATCATGTGAGGGATAAGAAATTGAGGCCAGTTAGTAGTTATCTCTAGTGTAAGTGGGAGTGTTGAAAGTGGGTTCCCTAGAACCTATGTGTGTTTTACTTCTTATTACCACTAAATGTATAATATTCGTTATATATACATGTATTTATATTTCCATAATAGTGTTGATACTTCAGCATCTACTTTTTTTGCGATAATGTCCTTAGATTATGTGTCCAATTAATGGGTTATAGAATATCCATTGATATAATGAGGTCCTAGAGATACTATGATAGTAACATTAAAGTAATGTCCAAGGATATAGTTACATCATTCTAAAATAACACACAAGATGTAAGACTATTAGGTGCGAGGGCCTTACAATAATTGATACTTCTTCCCATGAATTTCCCAATTGATGATATCTGGTAGTTTAGATCATGAAGACTTACCCACTAATAAGAACACCACATGTTTCAGGTGTCATTAGCTATTCCTATATATGACAATGTGTAATATTCTCCTGAGCTAAGATCACCCTCAATGTATGTCAATTAATTGTATACTTTTATTAAAGAAAAAACCATGGCAATAAAGTTGCGGTGATGAAGTTTGTGTTTAGTATGTTATTGGTTAAATTACATTGATTGAATGTCCATGAAAGGATTTTTCATTTCTGAGTTTAGGAAATGATATTTGAGGCCTGGATGATTATGATGATTTCACCTTCATTATATACATAGCCATGGTAGTCAAATGTAAAACTATCTAGATAGATCAACAACTAAAAAAGGGTGGAAAAGTATAATGGCACAAGTGTGCACCCTACGATATTGATATATCATTGGTGAAGATATTATATTACTTAGGATGTTTATATAGGAAGGTACTCATTCCTTTGACGTTTCATATCTCCTTAGGGGCCATTATGGGGTGCTAGAATCTGCTATTAGAATGTGTATTAGACTCAGTACTATTGAGATAATGGCCTAGATGGTCAATCACTTAGTGTATCTAAAATATCCATCTATTCCAATGAATTGATGTTTAGAATGAACTGGGCCCCATGTTCAGGGGTTGGTGAACATATGATTTTAACTGATAGTAATTAAAAATAATTCAATAATGTTATACATGTTTAGAATAATTATGATTGAATTTATTTTTCATGGTATTCATTAATTTTTTGATCAAAAAAGTGAATATGGGAAAATATAATTTTTTTGAATAAACATTGGATGATCAAGTATCCTGAAAGTATATAGAGAGCACATGAGCTGAGTTAATTGTATATATTTTATCTCATAACATTTTATAATGTAAATAGTGGGTGATAAAATATTTGTGATATTTATGAAAATATTGTTAAGTCATACATGTTTGCAGAGGTCTAAAATGAAGGTTATTACATTCCACCGACCAATGTTCATTTTTGGAAATTATAACCAATTTATAAAAGCTCATTTTAGCCTCTTGAATTAATATAACCACAATTATCATGATCATAAAGAGGTAAACTCTCCTATCCACTCCTTATAGGTTCATAAATAGTGATTCTTGAATAAGAACAACGTTAGATTGATCTCGCTTTCTCGATCGTGTGTGCATTATTTAGGCGATCATAGGGACGTCGTAAATCACTTCGCTTTCCCATGCTAGCACCTGAGAAATATTGATCAATGATCTTAGAATTGTGTATCGTGTGTTGAAGATCTATAATAATTCTTGTTTTGTGTCTTGCAACTATGACACATCGACAAAGAGCGAATCAAAATTGTGACTTCCAACAAACAAGGTATGGTTTATTATTTCATTTGATTGTATTTTTCAAGATAAAATTGAATTACATGTGATAATTTTAGTAATATTGGAATGGGATTAAGTGGGTTCTTTGTTTTCAACATGAATCCATACCCATGGATTTTAAATGTTAAATTCTTTAATGCTTTTGTTGTACCTCATTCCTTCACTTCCTAGACTATGTTTGGGAGAAATAAGAATGAATTTTTCCTACTATAGACATTGTAAAAATTGTATAGGGATGAAAAAAAATGTTCTTCTTAGTAAAAACCATGTGAAAATACCAAAACATGATTTATACAAATGATCATGGGAGAGAATTCTGTGATGTTAGTTATAAATAAGTTTTTTTTTCAGAATTAATCATCAATCAGATGGATATAGTTCTCACAGTCCTACAAAATTTTTGATTGTTTTTTATGAATGGTTGGAAATGAATGAGATTGAATTAATTTGGTTTTCTATAATTTTTATGTTCAATGAATACATAACATTTATGAACCTTTGGACATTTTATGATGCATTTCAACCATTATAGGGAAACATATGCGAACACACATTGAAGTAATTTTTAAATAAATATGAATAAAATTATAAATACAATGGTTATATAGATGTATATTTGAGTTATTAATGGTTTTTGAAAATTTTATATGTTACTTTATAGATTCATATTTACTAAAATATAGAGTAACTAATGTAAAACACTTAAAATTGTGATGTGGGGGGTTTTTAATTTCCTTTGAATTGGGAATTTTGGTCAAATCATGGATAATTGGAATGAAAAATAAAGACATAAATTAAAACATAAATTTGGATTTATATAGAACCAAATGTAAAAAAAATCACACAATTCTAGTTCTAGGATATCCCTTCATGTCCCTCAGTATATGAAAAAATTTTGTCGACTAAAAATTTTGATCAGTAATTATATGTTGTCACGATGAGTAATCAAATTAAAAATTTGGAAAAATAATGTACTGTTGAATATGATTTTTCATCATAATTGGGTATCTTAGATTAAATGTGTTCATAATACCAAAAAAATAATATTTATGTCTTGTAGTACACATTCATTCACATCAAATGAAATCCATGTCCTAATACCAAAGAGAGGTTCTGACCACCGTGTCACTAGACTGGGAAACATTTTTAAAATTTTTCCACTATAGAATTTGTGAAAAATAATAAAGAAAATTGAGATACTATTTCAATCATTCTCAGTTATAGATATAGTTTTCTTTGTATAATTTTCACAAGTTATCTAAATGAGAATTAAATCATGTCTTCCATGACAATGTGTGGGAGATATATATTATATGTAAAAAACCCTTCCAGTTGATTATTATAAATATCTAATAAAAAAATCTTTTCCATAGATCCATATGTAAAATAATAAATTTTGAAAAGTGTTATTGGAGTAGATTTTACATGGTTCACATAGATAAAGATAATCAAATGTGAATGAAGTGACAATGTCTTAATCCAGATAAACACTTTTTTAGTTCCTGTTGGTAAAAATATAGATTCTAAATGCTAATAATCCATGTTTATAACCCAAAAAAGGAAAATAAAACACACTGCTATCAGTCACTCAAATAGGTTACTACCTGCATCAGTTTCTTTCCAAGATGTTGAAAAAATAATTGTTTTTTTGAAGGAGTGGTATTTTTATTCCGCAGCACATTCATTCACAATAGACGTCCAAAATCATATAGTGAGAACACCTCCTAGATATCCTATCATAATTTATAGTAGTTCTATAAGTCCATATGTCTTTTAAATAAATGAATCTCTTTTTACTACCTTTTATTAATGTTATTTTTTAATTATACATCACTTATACGCTTTATAGAAAAAGATATTATTTGTTTCTCCCAAGAATCACTATGTTTTTACTAATATAGATATTTATTCACATATGATATAGGGACAAAATTTATCCAAATATCCTCTATAATTCTCGGTCATGATCCTATATTATATCCTATGAAATTAACCTTGAAATATAAGATATTTTCATTATCATTTATATCTGCTCAACCCCACCACAATGCTATAATTACAATCACCTCAAAACATATTATAGTAAACTAGATCCTGAAATTGACTCTATATAATATATATGCAATGGTGTAAATTCTAATCCATTTTGATCCTTGAACTAGTAATGAGACAACCCTATGCATCATAGTGAAATCCTAACCTTAAGATAATAATCGAAAACTACATAAGTCCACATGTTACTATGTTATTGTTATTTAAACATTTAAAACATTAAAATGTACAAACAAAACATCCCTAGTGTTGTTTTATATAAATAGTGTAGCTTTAGATTAATAGTGACAGTAGAAGAAACACAATTACCTTCAGGGCATGTACAAATCCATTACCTCATGATCACCAAAACAACCAGAATACTAAGACTCCCCACCACATAACACGTGGTCCCCTTCCCATAAATTCACACTCCATAAATTCACAATACTCTTTTATATATGCAATAGAATAACTATTTATTTCCCAACATTACTTCAATTATTATTTTGGTGAAAATGTAAAATGAATTATGATTTCTAATGACTCTTATGTTCCTCAATATGGCTATTATGAGCCTTAAAATTACTCTTATAATTATCAAAATGATTATTATATATTCCATTGGAGTACATGGAATTGACACATTTTTGAATAAAAATGTTCAATATATACATCGGTCATCACATATTTATATATGTTCAAATTATAGAATTATAATATATCATAAAAAAACTAGATCACGTTATCCCATCATATTGTAATCCCTTTTGGTGGTCACAACACATTGTACTATAATCATAAGAATTATCCAAAAGTCATCAATAAATTTTTTCAAACACTTAACAAGAGTATCATTTTCTGGTGCATCCTAACTGTTCATTAAAAAAAATTCGGTGCATGAGTTTATTGTTGGTAGTATATTCTATTATAGAATATTGGATCTAATGATAATATTACACATTAAGGAATATTTTGGGATTAGATATAATATAAGGTTGATGATATATCCATGTTACACTAAAAATACTTTGGTACGATATCATTAATTGGTATATTCTTGAAATAAGGACCTAGTGGGAGGCCCTTATATAGACATCCACTTTCTAATTTTTGGTAACATAATAAGTAAGAACGAATAGAGTCATAGTTAATATATCCCATAGTGGATGTAATAGGGATTAAACTAGGTTATGAACCATTTTTTATTATGGGATTTGTGAGGGTATATGTTGACAATATGCATGAGATTCTTGGATGTGTTTGGAGGGGAAACTAAAATAGGTGAAGGTTTATTTTTTGGAATACATCTTGTATTCCCATATACCTCCAAGATAACCCTTAGGTAATATATGGGGAATATTAAATTGTTTTATAGTTTTTTTTGGATTAATAAATGACTCGTTTAAATAAATGAACTGTTTTAACATAAATTTTGTTGTATTCTCATGTACTAATAAGAGTGTAGTAATAAAATGTGTGGATCTTATGAATTTTTTACATAGTTATTTTGGAACTAGTAGTTAAGTTGGGTGAAGGTATAAATATTTAGATTTTATTAAAAATATGTCGCACATAATTAGTCTACAGTTCGATTATTGAATAAATAAGTCCACTAGGTTCATGGGAAAAATTTGTTTTAGATATGGGTAAACAAAGATGATAAACATGATATATTGGAATATTCACTAGTATTATTAGGAAAGGTACCCTTTTATCAATGAAATACCAAATCATTGTTACCCCAAGGGTCCCACCAGTATGGTAGAAAAAATTGAGAAACCTATATATTAAATAGAAAACATGATCAATGGAGTTCATTCCAGTATATAAAACTGCGCCACATATTTTTTGTGGTCTTGAATGGGGCCTTGGTGGATAGGAACCCAGGTAAGAGACCTGATCATAAAAGGTGCTCAGGTAGGAGACCCGAGAATGTGTAGATCTAATATTGGTGACAGGGGTAATGGTGTTACAAGTGATGGATCTATTGGGAATATCTCTCCCTAGTATAGTAACTAATATGAATTCACCCCGTATTAAAGGATTGTGGGTAATGGTATCCCTTGATTGGGGTCTATAAATGATTCACCCTTATTTGGGGTTGGATGAAGTTTTTCCCTAGATAAAGAATAGAGTGGAGTGTAACCCTATTATGTCGTGGGGTGATGTTTATCCTTTAATGAAGAGTAAGGATAAGTGTATGAATAGTATATATTAGGGTGCTTTTTCACCCTATTTGATGGTTATTTTTAAATTTCACCCTAGTATGGACCTCCCAACATGACCTGGATTTAGGAAACCATAGTACTACACTCAGTGGGTGACCATTTCACGTGGAACCCTAGTGAATTTCACTCTAGATGGATTCTTTTTCCATTTCCATTATGGATTATAGTGTTTCTGTTTATTTTCATAGAATTGATTATTAGAACCATTATATGATTTAATTATAACTACATTTGTTAAACACCATTGGGGTTCAATTATGAATGATCTCAAATGGGGGATATAATGCCTAAGAAAGAAGATATGATCTATTACTTCCTATTTATATTTTATGTCATTAAATGGTGGCCATCAGGATAAAATATTGAATAATACAAGGAGATAGTCTCATATGGGTCACGGATAGAGGTGGTTCATGTACGTTTAAGGGTGAAAATGTAGGATCATTGTTGATTCACATGGGTGGACCTAATCATCATTTAATGGCTTTAAATGATACCTATATCAATCAACCTACTCAAATGATTAGACATAGTTTCTAATAATTAATTTCTTCACTAGTTATTCTTTTAAATGGAAAGAGGTTTTAGTCCTTAATAATTAAGTAAAACTAACAAATAACACCCCATATAATAGTTAGATCCTATTGGAATGAAGAATATTAAATCCTTATATAAGTGTAACTCATAAATGAACGTTTCCTTAATGAAGGGTATTTATACATAGGTCAAAAATTTACTCAACGTGAATGTTTATTTCTAGGCATGTAATTAATGTGAACACATGGTCTTTCAATTAGAACTAGAAATAGTGTACTAGAAGAAAATCCACTATAAAGTGAGGGGACCATTTTATTTTTATTTAACAAATTACCCAAGTGATGATTTAAAATTCTCTCTCTTAACTCATTCCATTTTATTTTCACATTATATGGGTGAAATCCAAAATTTCTGGGTCCATAGTTCATTATTAAGGTAAAATTAACATTATTTTAGTATCACCTCAAAGGACCACAAATCCAGCATTACCAGGGATGATAAAATTCGTATGAATGAAGAGACCATTGAGAAAAATCGGGGTGACTTTTTTATTTTTACCATTTCTTCCTATTTTTTTGTGATGGGTTCACATAGATATTGAATTTTTAATCTCCATTACATCATACACCATCTTAATTATATAGAATTTCCATTATAGGTATAAAAGGTCCCTTATATGAAACACCACTACAACCATTGAATTTTTTACTAAAATGATTTTCTAATTCATTATGTAATGTGTGGATATGTTATATTGTCTCAGTAACACACGTCATCTCTTGAATAGTATTTATGGAAGAATTAACATAGATATAAGGAATTATAATTCCTTTTAATACATTACCATTTCTTTATGATAGTAAATGATTTTCAAGGGTTGAATGTCAATAATACAAACTCCTAGGTCATAATATTTTCTCATTTAGTGAGAAACAATATACACATCTATAAGAAAAAGGTTACCCATACATATAAATAATACTAATTAAATTCCATACAAAAAAATCATGAAAAAAACAATGATTCCCCATACTCTCAGTTATTCATTAATTTCACATCAATCTATAATAGAACAACTATAATGTTGTTTTAGTGATTTGGAATTGTATCTTAGCGGTAGTGAAGAGCCTATCTCTATTTGAAAAAATTGTGTTCTCTTGAAATTTGTGGAATTTGGGAACTATTTAATAGATGTAAAAAATTATGAAATAATTTAAGTTATATATATTATAAAATCAATATTTTTCTGAATTTATCAGCTATTTGGGTCTATAAATGAATAAAATACATATTGTCGATGGTGAAATTAGAATTTATCAATGAAAAATATATAATTTCTCATGGGGACCCATCCTTGAGAACTTTTGTGATGTATTAATTTTCCAAAAGGATTATATAAGAGATCACTAATGAATGACATAATTGGTTCACACACTATTTAGAGAATTAATTACTGTCATAGGGAAGTATCCTTTCCGATAGATAAATATTGGATTCTAGATCCAGATGAATAAATTTATAGTTCATTGAAGAAATTTTATAACTAGTAAACACAAAACATAATCCCCTTAAATAAAGAAATGGAGATCCTACGGAATGTTAAGGTCGATGCTGTAGAGAGGTTTAAATGAATATTAAGGTTATGATGCCTCCCTTGTGATCCCACATCAAAGTCTCATTGGTTGATTTTTTATTCCTTTCCTAGGGTAACACATTCTTCTAGAATATATACTACATAATTTATTATTATTGAGTACTTATATGATATACAACTTGTTTCTTTTGGGGATACACATTGGCTAGTAGTACCACTATTGGAGAAACTATATTAATTCATATTGTGCATCTAGGAAGTGAAATCTCTATTTTGAGTTCCATGGTTGTTCCATGTTTTATAGAGATTTATGAAGCCACATAAAAATTCATTATAGGTAATTTTTTCGTTTAAATCTTTATGTGACCACAAATTTTTTTTTATGAACCTTGGCCTATACTCAATGTTCAAATTTCATATATAATAGAATCCCCCAATGGCACAATATTTAAAAGAGATAATACTAAATATTAATCAAATTAATGATTTCTGGATGTGAGGGATTTTATTGTAGTCGTAAAATTTGAATAAAATATTATTTTTAAGGAATATAAACTATAATTATTTTCATTTAATTTATAATATTTCTAAAATCACATTGTGGCACCCTTAATTAATTTCAGGATGGAAAAAAATCATTGGATATAAGAAATTTGATATAATGAACATCTAGGTAAATAATCATATTAATAAAATTCTTCCTTCCTTGATTATCATCATGGAGATATGATATGAGAAAAATATTTCTTATATATATTCAAATACCAAAAGATCACAAGAAACCAATGTTCCTAGAGTAAAAATATTTGAGGCCCTAACGATATGTAAAGTTCCCCCAATAAGACCCATAGGAACCGTAAAAATGACGATTATTATATACATTTAATCCAACAACCCACATGAGATTCCAAAGATACTTTTTCAATGATACTACACATCAAGAATCACTTCCATGATATTCAAGATCGAAATAACATATGAGAAGACCAAGAAGAAACTAAATCCCGAGGATGTGTGATCTTCATTCATTCAAAGAGGGTAGTAATCTAGTACCAATTTGAATAAACACCTCCCTAAGGAATTAAAATTTTAAACACACCTAACTATGATTGTATACATCATGCATCAATGGACATACTTTCATGATTTAATCATATATCCCAGTGGGTTTTGACAAATTTTCCAAAATGGAAAGAGTGTAGATAGTCTTTGGTTTGAAGGTAATTAGGGGATTAGAGGGCCAATATATGCATTCCCTATTCCCTATATCAGGACCATATCATCCATATATATGTTTAGATACCACTATGTTTTCTTTTAGACACAATTAAAATTGAATTAAAATAATAAATCACATTTTTATATGAAGAAGATGATAACCACAAAAATAATTATTATTTCACAAAATTCAGGTTCTAATATCTTTATATTTTGGTTAAAAACCCCACATATTAAAAAAATTATATGGGGTATTATTAGAGGATAATTGATGGGTAACTTATAAGGAACACTCACCTCCTGTTTCCTAAGTAGATGCAGTGATGGTGTAGGGAATGATGATACCAACCATTGAGACCACTCTATCAAGTTGATTATCATGATATGGATTATTTCAATCATTGAATTATATCTAAAATAGAAAATTAATATTAGATATATATATGTCGACACCTCCTTGGTCATGTTTATATACTTACATAATGATTTCTAAGGGATTGAGTCTTCTTTTCTTGTCTTGTTATTTCTCACAATGAAATGATAATTTTAACAATTAGCAAAAAAATACTTTTCTACAAAAACATTTATTGGTTAAATAATAAATGTGAGATTAGGGTCTTATAGAAATTTTAAATGGTTTAAATGATGGCCTATAAATAGAGGGGTTGGATCCCATTGACCAACCTAATGGTAGTTATGGGATGCCAACTATAATTTTGCCTCATTAAGATATCCTTGCCTGGGCATTTGTTGAGGAGACATTTATTTGATATGGAAAATTCATGCCACTCAATCAATAAATTTGAAAATGTAAATTCATAATAGTAGTTTAAAATAATGTGGTAGTTTTATTAGAGGATGTTTATTTTCAGACAGGTGAGGAAAAACATATCGTAGGATATGCTCATATAGAAACATTAGAGGAATTGGCAGTAGATAATGAGGCTAGTGATCTAAT
The DNA here is from genome assembly GCA_963277665.1 of Viscum album. Taxonomy (NCBI): domain Eukaryota; kingdom Viridiplantae; phylum Streptophyta; class Magnoliopsida; order Santalales; family Viscaceae; genus Viscum; species Viscum album. Next base: position 683,550,776 of record OY728119.1, on the reverse strand, counting down.
GAATATGGTTGAATATTCACAATTATTTTACTAGAATTTTATATCCAATATTAATAATATTTATTTATTACATTATATTAAATACTATGTGGTTGTAAATATTGATGTAGTTTTCATCTCTAAAGTATATCTACCAGAGTGAATAGAGGCAAATAATGCTCTGGTACCAAGGATATCAAAGGGTGATGAAGAAATGGTCACTCTGAATGAACTAGTCCAGATGTATAATATAATATCTAGGATCCAATTTGAGTAAAATCAATAGTTTATTGACTTATTATTGAAGTTAAGAAAACATATTTGGAAGGATATCTCAAAACGAAATCATAAAACCTCAATTGAGGATCTATAGATGTAACATAATATGATTCACCAGATCTTAATAATCCTAGAACATATGGTGTTTTATTATCAAGCTAATAATGATATAATTAAGTAACCCATTTACAATATTAAGGATGAGTAGTAAGGCTCATAATGTTTCAATCTGCATAAAAAACTTCATGTTCAACAAAAATCAAGGATATATATGAAAAGACCTGTATATTCTATAGAAATTTTTTTTATACACAAGAATTTTACGAGTCCGCAGTTTCTAACGACACCTGATTCCAAGGCTCACTATGCTCAGAATCAATTTCTAATGTTTTTTCAGGTACGTTCAGTGAATGTCCATTAATGATTTTATATCATTTGAATCATTGTTCGGAATTGAAATCTAAGAGCACCATTGAACTTGTAGTGCCGATATTCGCATAAGGAGACCATTACAATAGTTGCGTTTTATCGGGGATGGAAGTTAAATTTTTGGGGATTCATAATAAATTGAATAAAAAATATGTGTGACATAATTTTTATTTAGGTGGTGGTTATTTTCTCCAAAGGGATGTTGGAGGTGGGGCCCACACGAGCTCAAACCCCTCAACTCACCTTGAAACCCCTTTAAACTCTTGGAATTCCATTGTTTAATTCATTCCTACTCTCCACCATTAATGAAGATAATTAATTCAATTTAATTCAAATATTTTTTATTCCATCCCTCCGCAATTAATCTATGTGTTGTAACAATAAATGAAAGAAAACAGTTGAGTTGTTGTGCCATAAAAATAATGGTAAACTATCTCTATTATTTTGGCATAACTTTTATTGGAGAACTCTTGGAATAGCACTTTTATCTCGATGAAGAAAATCGTTTCCACCGAAGAAAGATGACGCGTCTCCTTCCTTTCCTACCGGGGAAAGAAAGGGAAGACACTACCCACGAAGAATGTCTCCAACAACAACGTCATCCCCTCTAACGTTGATAGAACGACATCCATCATCTATGACATCCATCTTCTATGACTCGTCAACGCACAACGTCAAATACGAGGTAGGGGAATTTTGTATTAATTATAAATATGGGATTACACCTTTTTACTTCGTCATAAAAAATGATTGTTAGGAAAACCAAATGATATCATATGACAAGGAGGGTTCGGACCGCACGAACATGGCCCGACCCTTGCCTTGGTTGTTTCCATTTTATGACTTCAGAGGCGGAGCTGAACGGGTGAGGTGTCGTCGCACCACGCTGGAGAATAACCACCTCTTGGAGGACCGCAACAGATGAAAGTGGAACCACAACTGGGAGGGCTGTAGAGGATGAAGAGGCACCCCGCTGTCAGACCGCGTTGTGGAGCCGATGGCTGCGGACAGGCCAGGCCGTAGTGGTGGTGGACCGGCGCCGTCAGACCAGCTAGGTGGAGGGTGACCAAGGCCCGCATCCAAGGGCCGCTTGGCTAGAGGAATCATCTGGCCGCCTGCTGGTTGGGCTGGAAAACCGCAGCGCCCGCAGGTGCTGCGTCGAGGAGACCGCAGCCCGCACCTATGGGCCGCTCTTCTTGGAGAAACGGCTGGATTCCTACCGACCGGACTAGAAAACCGCGGTTCCCATAGGCGCCGCATGGGAAGAACAACAGCTCACTGCACGGGCCGCGTATGCCGGGCAGAAATGGCCAGCTACAGCTGGCCGGGTAGGGGAGAGGCGGCACTGCCGGGCGAACCAGACCAGCCCGCTGCGTGGACAGGGTCCATAGGTGGGCCGTGCTCCACCAAGTCGGGATGACCCCCAGCTGGGTCAGACCCGCCGAGCCGGGTCAGGCCGCCCTACCAGCCCACTGGGCATGACGGGTCGGGCCCGACTTCGCTTAAATGCGGATAACTTCTAGACCGCACGTCCGATCGATGCCCCGTCAGTGGAACTAGGACCCTTGCAATGAGGTGGTACTTTTGGGATACTCTAACTATGATTTGGACAAATTTTAAAAAAGGACGGGTTTGGACGAGCGTAAATCCGACCGGGCCCCTTGAATGGAAATGCCAATAACTCTCAGACTGCGCGTTCGATTGACACCCCATCTGTCGTGTTGGGATATATATCATGAGATGGAACTTTATGATATATATACCCAGGAATTCGTCATATTTGATGTATCAACACATTTCTCATAGAGTGGACCCTCCCAGATTTGAGCGTGCTGTGTGCGGGATCCCTAGACATGACAAAAATGACTAATGTACCAAAATCCTACGTGGGTTCGACAACGACTGCTAATTTACTAGAAAACTACATGGGTTCAACAGTGATGAATACTAAACCGGAATCCTCTATCGGTTTGACAATGAGGACTACTATACCGGGATCCTCCGTGGGTCAGAAAGATCTGACTTCTGTTCCAGTATCCTGTGTGGGTTTGATAGAATAGTTGGCCTTATATCCTGCGTGTGTCCGACAGCTTATATGGTCCTCTATCTTGTGTGGGTCCGACATCTTAGATGAATCAATGACTACTTCTGATCGTCTCTATCATTACAGAATAGCTGGACATTTTTCCTGTGTGGGACTGACAACTTAACTGGTCTTGTATCCTATGTGGATCTGACAGCTTAGATGAATCAGTGACTATATCTGATCATCTCTATCACTCAAAAAAAATATGTAAACATGTGTGACCTGAGTCTTGATATTCAATTATTTATCATCGATTTTATTAAATTTACTCCTTGTGTGGATTGTGTTATGCTTGGGCTCTAGAGTTGGAGCCAAATTGAGATAGATAACATAGGTATATATATGGTCACATTCCTAAGTAGAGTTGGTTAATACATCATGATTGTATCTTTCTTCTGTGATTTATCCTTCATGGGTTTTGGATGTCCGTTGGGGGTCTCAGGGTCCCTACTGAGTAACGTTATACTCAACCGTGCACGGGCTATGCCTGCACATCGTTGTGTTGGTTGCAGATGATGGACAACACTGATCGATGTAGAGAGTTGTAGTGTTGGACGGTACCCAGAGGTGGACCGATTGACGAGATGTACACGGAGTGGACGGGCAGACCTAGGGTACTGTGGAGGCCATATGTACCCACCTATTAGGTGGTATTCTCTGAGTATTACTCTGTAGTATTTTTTTTACTTTTCTTCAGTTGTTCTAGTTTTTTAGTTGTTTTTTACTTTATTATTGGGCATGTTTTTCCGGCCCCTTCCCTTTCAACACTTTCTATTTTATACAGTTTTACTTAGTGTTAATTCTAGTTTCATACTCTGTTGTTTTTGTTTATTTATTAATGGCAATGCCTTCCCTTTTTATTGGGATTACTCCTTTGGTGCTAGTCTCCATTCCCTGGCCTATGGGAGGCCAGCTAGGGGTAGTCACGGCACGAGCCCCGAGGACGGTTCGTGAAAAATTGGTATCAAAGGAGTCAGTCCTACCATAGAACATGGACTCTAATTATTCTAATAATAATAGTGTTAAGTGTTTTGGTTGTGGTTATCAGTTTAGGGAAACCAGTGTTAGTGTGGCGGCCGGTGTATCCATACACTGGGACTCTGACATCTGATATTCGACCTAGTGCATGAAAACACAGATTGCGTGTGTGTTTCCTTTGAAAAAGTTTTCTTCGTGATTACTTTGTGTCATATCACTAGGTATACTATTTTTACCGTGTCTCACCTGTTTTGTTTTAGGATGGCCCCACAAAGGCAGCCAGCTAGGGTTCCGAGTTTTGTACGAGATGGTAACCCATCGAGCGATGAGGCCTCAGTGCAGGGCCCCATCATAATGGAGGTACCAGCGGTACCACTACCCGTGAGGCCACCGATACCACTATCTCCAATAGAAGAGAGTGCATGCCACCTGAGTGAGTTTCACAAAATCCAGTGCCAGAGGCTGCCTAGGTTTTGGGGAGAGACAGAACCACATGCAGCTGAGGATTGGCTGGAGGCTATTATGAAAGTTTTACGATTGGTAGGAACACCAGTCTACCTCATGGTGATATTGTCCATGAATCTCTTGCATGCAGTAGTAGGAAGATGGTGGAGCCTGATGCTCTAGGTGCATTATGAGGCATCATTACTATGGATTGACTTTGAATGTATCTTTCACTCAGAGTTTTTTCCATCCACCCTTCGTGTTTTGCAGATTTAAGAGTTACGTTATCTACAGTAGGGAAGCATGACAATAGCTCAGTACTCAGTGAGGTTCACCAACCTCGCACGCTACTCCATGGATATGGTATGGGAACCATTCTTTAGGGCTCAGTCCTTTGAGCATGGACTCAGGAATGGGATCCTGGCTTCAACAATTCCCCTCAACAACCCAATGCTAGAGGGGGTGCAGGAGCAAGCCCTTCTAGTGGAGAGTTTTCTCACTGAGCAGTCACTAGCGGCGAGACCCACCATAGGGAGACATGTACTGGAGTTTTCTATGGCCGATAGTAGACAAATGACGTAGAGGTCCAAGCGGACCAGGCTATCAGGTGGGAGACCCCCGGATACAGGTTCGGTTTTGCAGGAAACATGAGACAAAGCCAGCTATATGAGGAGCAGGCAGTGCTATGCATGCGGCGGGTAGGTCCACATGGCTCGTGACTACCTGACCGACCATGCAGATGAGAAACAGAGAGTAGAGGGACTTCCTAGGAAGAGGTAGAGGATCCACCGTGGTGGTCCACTGGGAGCAGGTGGATGTGGAAGAAGAGTTGGCCGAGCAGTGGGTGGTGGATGACATTTTGAGGCTCTACCACCACCACCACCACCAGGACGTCCACCCCAACCATAGGGAACTTGCGAACAGAGGCGGGAACAGCTCCAAGGAGTCAAGACCTACGACCGCGGCGCACCTAAGATGATTAGAGGTACTATATCTGTCTACTCCACCCTTGCTGCAGTACTTGTAGACACAGGTTCGAGTCATTATTTTATTTCCATTGCCCTCGTTCAGATCTCAGAGATTCCTATGGAACCGTTGGTTCGAACCATACGGCTAGAGACTCCTACGGGAGTAGACTTAATGATAACGCACTGGTGCCTGCAGTGTCAGGTTAATCTTGGAGGCGAGATCTTCAGCTGAGATCTTCTGGTAGCGGCGTCGAGGCCTTATGACGTCAACTTAGGTATGGACTGGTTATCCATAGTTCATGGTCATATTGATTGTATTCGGTGCAATGGGTGGTGTATCTGTACGTATGGGACCAAGTTCACCTTCATCGGTGAGAAGAGAGCCTTTGCAGCACATGATGGTCTTACGTAGATTTGTGGGAAGCCAATCGCACATCAGTTGACTCGTCTCATCCTCGGAGAGGTTGAGGTATGATGTCTGAGTTTTCCTATTGTAGTGGATCAGTACGTGGATGTTTTCCCTGACGAAATTCCTAGACTACCTCCTCATAGAGAAGTAGACTTTAACATTGACCTATACCCCGGGACAACACCGATATCTACTCCAGCATATCATATGGATCTTGTCGAGATTCGTGAGCAATGGGTACATCTGGAGGAATTTCTGGGGAAGGGATTTATCTGCCCCAGTGTTTCACCCTGGGAATCTCCGATTTTGCACACCATGAAGGCGGATCAGAGCTTGAGACTGTGTGTCAACTACCATCGCTTGAATCCGGTGACTTTGAAGAACAAATACCCACTCTCGATGATTGACAACCTCTTTGATTAGTTCATGGGAGCACAATGGTTCTCGAAGAGAGACCTTTGATCAGGCTATCACCAGCTCAGAGTTCGAGATGAGGATGTGAAGAAGACAGCCTTCAGGTGTAGGTATGTCAACTACGAGTTCTTGGTTATTCCCTTCGGCGTAACCAAAGCTCCAACAGTGATCGGGAGTCTCATGAATAGAATATTCCACCCTTACCTCGATCGCTTTGTCATAGTCTTCATTGACGACATACTGATTTACTCGACTATTGAGGAGGAGAACGCCTACCATTGACGGGTAGTACTGGACACACTCCAAGAGCACCAGCTTTATGGAAAGCTGTCGAGATGCATGTTCTATATTCGAGAGGTTCAATTTATGGGTCATCATCTCAGAGGCTAGAGTTGTATTTGATCTAGTGAAGATTGATGCAGTGATTTCTTGGGATCCACCCAGGTGTGTGAGGGAGGTGCAAATTTTCCTAGGTCTGGCTGGGTACTATCAGAGATTTGTGACAGACTTCTCCAGAGTTGCAGCACCGCTTTCAGCATTGACGAAGAATGGGAAACCCTTCATGTGGTCAGAGAGATTCCATCGGAGCTTTCAGGAGCTGAGTCAGAGGTTGACTAGTGCACACATCTTTAGGCTACCGGAGGATGGCGTTGGATACGTAGTTTATTGCGACGCAACAAGGACCAGACTCATGTGTGTCGTGATGTAGGAGCAAGAAGTGATCATGTATAGTTCATGGTAGTTGAGACATCACAAGTAGAACAACTCTATCCATGACCTTGAGTTATTAGTAGTGGTATTTGGCTTGAAGATGTGGCAGCACTATCTGATGGGAAAACATTTTACATAATACAATGACCACCACAGTCGCAGGCACATCTTCTCGTAGAAGGACATAAACCTGAGACATGGATGATGGATCGATTTCCTATAGGACTTTGACTTCGAGATATTCTATACTCCTAGGATGGGAAATGTTGTAGCAGATGGTCTTAGCAGAAGATCATGAATTCAGCTACTAAGAGAGGCGACGAAGCAGCTGTCTGTGTTTTAGATATCCTTGGTGGATTGAGATGGAGCAGCCTTTCTACCGTATCTCATAGTCAATCCTCCACTTCTTCAGCAATTCAGAGAGGCATAGCATGGGGACGCTGACTGTGAGACGAGACGTGCTCAGATATCCTCGGGGCAGGCACCTAATAGGTTTTCTGAAGTTGGGGTGCACATCATCCTTTTCAAAGGACGTACCATGTTGCAGGTTGCATTACAGGAGGAGGTGTTGAGGGAGTTCAACACTTCCTCTCTAGCGGTACATCCAGGAGTGGTGAAGATGTATCAAGACCTCAAACGACAGCACTAGTGGACTTGTATGAAGAAGTCAGTAGTAGAGTTTGTCTCACGATGCCTCAATTTTCAGCAAATGATGGTGGATCACCAGGTTCCAGCAGGCTTAGATCAGCGCTTAGAGGTCCCAAAGTGGAAGTGGGATGGGATATCCATGGATTTCATTATGGGAATTCCACGTACGTCCAGAGGAAATGAATCTATCTGGGTGATTATCAACCAACTCACCATGTCTGCCAATAGCCTATCGATCAGAGAGCCGGTATAAGTAGAGATCTTGGGATGCCTTTATGTACAACAAATCGTACGGTTTCATGTAGTGCCATTGATTATCGTCTCTGATTGAGATGCCAGTTTCACTTCTTGGACATGGTAGGGGTTGCTGGATTCTTTTGGGATGCAGATTCGCCAGAACACTGCCTTCCATCCTTAGATGAATGGACAAACTTTGAAAACCATTCAGACTCTCGAGGTATTGCTCTGTGCATGTGTCCTTTATATTGGTCACAGCGGGGAGGATCACGTACTCTTGGTGGAGTGTGCGTACAACAACACCTACCACTCCACCATCATTATGGAACCTTACAAAGAACTGTACGGTCCACATTTCAGATCACCACTTTACTAGATAGACCCTGGGGATTCAGCACTTGTAGGACCAGAGATGGTACAGGCTAAGACGGAGAAGGTGCACATCATCCAGCAGTGGATCAAAACTGCACAAAGCAGACAGAAGTCCAATGCTGATAGGATACAGAGACCACTAGAGTTCGAGGATGGCGACCATGTATTCCTACGGGTCTCACCTCGATGGGGTCTACATAGATTTGGAAGAGGCACCAAGTTGTCTGCACGATTCATTGGACCATTCCAGCTCCTCAACAGAGTAGGTGAGGTGGATTACCGTCAGGCTCTTCCACCTTAGTTGCAGCGGGTGGACGACGTCTTCCACACATCTCAGCAGAGGAGATACATGTATGAACCATCCCACATCATCGACCATGGGGAGCTGGACATCGATGACGAGGTGACATTCATGGTGGTTCCAGTGGAGATTGCAGATCGATGAGAGCGGGTCCTGTGTGGACAATCGATTCCTCTGGTGCACGTTCGCTGGCAGCACGAGAACATCCAAGAGAGCACATGGGAGCGGGATGCTTAAATTCATGCTCAGTAACCCCATTTGGTTCCTTAGTGTGTGTTGTTGCTTACAGGGATGTAAAACCATGCGGTGGAGATAATTTAAAGACCTGGAAATTCCATTGAAAATTTGTTTATACAAGGGAATTTTATGAGTCTGCAGTTTCTAACGGCACCTGATTCCAAGGCCCGGTGTGCCCAGAACCAATTTTTGAAAGTCTTTTCAGGTATGTTTAGTGAACATAAATGTGGGATTTTATTTCTTTTGAACCGGTTCTTGGAATTGAATGTTAAGGGCACCGTTGAACTTGTAGCGCCGATATTCTCTTAAGGAGACCTTTACCACAGTTGCGTTTTATCATGGATGGAAGTTAAAATTATGGGGATCATAAATAAATTAAATAAATATTATTTGTGACATATTATTTATTTAGGTGGTGGTTATTTTCTCCACAAGGAAGTTGGAGGTGGCGACCCCCCCCACATAACCTCCCATGAGAGGATATTATGTGGTGGGGCCAACACGAGTTAAAACCTCTCAACTTCCCTTGAAAACCTTTTAAACTATTGGACTTCCATGGTTTAATTCCTACCAACTCTCCACCATTAATGAAGATAATTTATTCAATTTAATTAAAAACATTTGAATCCATAACTTCATAATTAATCTATGTGTTGTCACAATTAATGAAAGACAACTCTTGAGTTTTGTGCCATAAAAATAATGGAGAACTATCTCTGTTATTTTAGCTTAACTTTCATTGGGGAACTCTTGGAAGAGAACTTCTCTCTCGACAATGAATGTTGATTCCACCTATGAAAGACGACAAGACTCCTTCCTTTCTAACCGAGGAACGAAAAGGAAGACGCCACCCGTGATGAACCTCGCCAACAACAACGTCATCCCCTCCAACGTTGATGGAACGACGTCCGTCTTTCCCGACGTCCATCTTCCATGACTCGTCAATGCACAATGTCAAATACTAGGTAGGGTAATTTTTTATTAATTTTAAATATGAGATTACAAATTTTTACATCGTCATACAATATTTTGGTTTGGAAAACCAATTGATATCATATGACGTGGAGGATTCAGACTACATGATTATGGCCCAACCCTTCCCTTTGTTGTTTCCATTTAATGATGTCGAAGGCGGACTCGAAAGGGCACGGTGCCATCGCACAGAGCTGGAGAATAACCACGGCTAGGAGGAAAGTGGCATATGAAAGAGGCACCACGACCGGGAGGGCCGCGGCAGATGAAGAGGCATGGTGTCGTCGCACTGTGTTGTAGAGCCGAATGCCGCAGCTAGGCCAGACCGCGGTGGTAGGGGACTAGCGCTGACGCGCCGGCCGCATGGAGGGAGAATGCGGCCTATATAAGCATGATGTTCGACTAGAGGAACCGGCCAGCCGGGCTGGAAAACCGCAGCACCTCTAGGTGCCGTGCGTAGGAGTCAACGGCCCGCACCTACGGGCCACTCTACTGGGCGAACCGGTCGGCTGCCTGCCAGTCACGCTGGAAAACCGTGGCCCTCGCAGGTACCGTGTGGGAAGAACCGTGGCCTGCCACGTGGGCGGAATACAAGGGGTAGAACCGGCCAACTACGGCAGGCCTGGCAGGGGAGAGGCGGTGCCACTTAGCACCGCCCGGTGAACCTGACCGGCCCGCAGCACGGGCCGGATCCACAGGTGGCCCGCGCCCCACCAGGCGGGGTTGACCCCCCAACCGAGTCGGACCTGGTAAGCTGGGCCAGGCTGACCCCCAACCAGGTCAGACCCACTGAGCCGGGTAAAGCCAACCCGCCAGCCCACTGGGCTTGATGGGCCGGGCCCGACTTCGCTTAAATGCGAATAACTTCTAGACAGCATGTCTGATCAACGCGCCGTCTACGGAAATGGGACCCTAACAATGAAGAGGTAATTTTTGGATAATCTATTTTATTTTTGGACAAATTTTCAAAACATCTGGGTTTGGAACAAGCATAAATCCAACCAGGCCCATAGAACGGAAATGCCAATTACTCTCAGACTAGGCGTCTGATTGACGCGCTGTTAGTCGCGTTGGGTTCCTTATGATGATACAAAACTATAGGATACATAAAATCAAGGATTCATGATAGTTGATGTATCGACACTTTTCTCAAGGAATGGACCCTCCCTGAATCGACTGTGCTGTGTTCAGGAACCCGATAGCTGACTGCGACGACTACTATACCGGAATCCTACGTGGGTTCGACAGCGACGACTATTGTACTATAATACTACATGGGTTCGATAGTGATGTCTAGTAAACCGGAATCCTCGGTGGTTTTGACAGCAAGGAATACTTTTACGGGATCCTCTATGGGTCTGACTGATCTAACTTATGTTCTTGTATCCTAGGTGGGTCCGACATAATAGTTGGTCATGTATCATACATGGGTCTGACATCATAGCCAGTCCTGTATCCTGTGTGGGTCTGACAGCTTAGATGAATTAGTTACTACATCTGATCATCTCTATCATTCTAGAATAGCTGGTCGTGTATCCTGTGTGGGTCTGACAGCTTAGTTTGTCATGTATCCTGTGTGGGTCCAACAACTTTGATGAATTAGTGACTATATCTTATCATCTCTATCACTCTACAAAATATGTATACCTGTGTGAGCTGAGTCTTGACATTCAATCATTTATCATCAAGGTTATTGACTTTACTTTCTGTGTGGACTGAGTTGTGCTTGGCTCAAGAGTTGGAGTCGAACTGAGATTGATAACATAGGTATATCTATGAGAACATACCTAATTAGGGTTAGTTCATACCTCATGATTGTATTTTTCTTCTATGATTTATCCTTCTTGGGTTCATAGATACCTTCGGGGGTCTCAAGGTCCCTACTCAGTATCGTTATACTCACCCCTTCATGGTCTATGCCTTCACATCGTTATGTTGGTTGAAGACGATGAACATCACTGATCGAGGTAGAGTGTTGTAGAGCTGGACGGTACCCAGAGGTGGACCACTTGATAAGACGTACACGAACCAGACGAGTAGACCTGGGGTGCTGTGTAGGGCATCTGTACCCACCCTTCATGTGGGATTCCAGGATGACGACTCAATAGTTGTTATTTTACTTTTTTATAGTTGTTCTAGTTTTGTTAGTTTGTTTGTACTTTACTGTTGAGATTGTATTTTTGGCCCCATTCCGTTTAGCACTTTCTTTTTTATATAGTTTTACTTAGTGTTTACTTCTAGTTGCGTACTCTATTGTTTTTTTATTAAAGGCAATGCCTTCCCTTTTTATCTGGATTATTCCTTTGGTTGTAGTCGCTAGCCCTTGGCCTATGGAAGGTGGGTTTGGGGTAATCACGACATGGGCCCTGAGGACGGGTCGTGACAATAGCACATTAAAAGAAATTTCTTTATAAAGGATCATGTTGTAGAATGAAAGAATAAACAAAGAGGGGTTTCTCTAGTAAACCTTATCCATTGGGAATTGAGTGTTATAGATAATTTGGAAGGTTAATTCCAATGCTTTATTAAAGTTAAAAGTATGGGAAGTTATATAATTCCTTTAGGGTATATGGATTACACCTTTTTAGAAATCTAATGTTATGGAACTAGTTTAAATTTGACACCATATAAATGATCCTAATAGATCAATTAACCAGATAAAATCATTTTTTATGATAAAAACTAACTCTCCTAAAAAAATATTATACCATTTTAGTTGAATATTAATTAAATTTTGCATTAAAATGCAATGGAAAACCATAAAGTATTCGTTTATTTATAAACTTGTATAAATATGCACTCGATGCGTGAAATAACTGCAAAATGTCCCCTTTTTTTAAAAATATAACCCTTTTTAAAAAAGACATACATAAAACCATTATCTATTAATAGGTGATGGGAAACATAATATAGGGTGATATCATAAGCCCAGTAAGGTTAAAAAATAATTTATATCAATAAATGATTAGATGTTAGAATATGATAAGTATAATGGTATGATATTATGAGATAAGAAATTTGAAAATCATACCCCAATTTTAAAAATCATAACCATGAAACATGGAATAAAATTATCTCAATTGAAATTCATATGTTATATGAGTGTGGAATCAAGAATAATCAATCATGATCCATGAAAACATATCATAATCATATGATATAAATTAGTATCTTTCGTATAATTTTTTTTTCTTAGTTATGGTTCACTTCCAAGACTATCATAATAGATTTTCCCACTCTATATTCCATTAGTTCTGTGTCCAATTTTTAATATGAATGTTTTCTTATTGGACAAAGTAACTTATTTATTTATGTTTTATTATCATTACAGTTCTTATTATATCATGAGATACATCTCTTTACCCAATTAATTATATGTAAATATAATTCTAGGCCCACCCATCACTTAATTTTGTGCTCACATGAATCCAAATGAACAATATTTCCATTATCAAAGCATTAAAAGGGACTATCAATCAGATCGAAAAGACCAAGAACATTTTTATCTAGAATACCAACAATAATTAAAGGTTACATTGGGATTGTTTCAAAATAATGATCACACCGATTGTTAAATTCAGTATTAACTTGAACAAAATCTCGGAAGCCATGAACGCTATGCCGACTTAATTAGTCTAGGAAATTATAGAAGGTGTGAACCATTGTCTAACGTTCATGAAAGATAGTTTTGAAGATAATTAGAGAGAATGGGCGTCCTAGTATAGTATTGGTCGCAGAAACATCAGGGTGAATATTGAGCATTTAGAGGTCTTTGAAAATATGTCTCATAGGGTGGTATGTAATAAGGTATTTAGATTCTTGATAGAAAATTGGACATATTCCCCTCTGTTGTTCTAGAGATTCCTTGTCCCAAATATCTCTTTCAAAAAGTCTAGTTTATTTCATGATTTCATCTACTCTACTTTTCATGATGAACAAAAAAATATTTTTTGAGATCATATCCCTGGTTGATGGTCCTGACTGTTGGGCCTTCATGGGTTCTTCCTTGGGGAGGTTTTCCTGTATAGACAGAAGGAAAGAATTTCATGTCAGCAGTGGATATGATGGTAAGGAAATAAATATTTGGTGAAAACATATATCATCATAATGAATTTTTTGATATGGTGTTTGAGTATTAAATCCATTAATACTGACCATAACATGCCTAAGAAATGGATTTCCCTTTCATCTTATTGTTTGTGCTAATATTAAATGAATCAAGAAATAGATGAGATCCTATATTACAAAGGTTACTGGGGACAATTTATTTGGGGAACTCTTGACCAGAACATGGAACTAACTATTAATGGAGGTAACATAAATATATTTTTAGAATCATGGTTTCATGATGCAGATCGGAATCGCCATGGAAAATTACCCATATTAAGATGTTTGCTGAAGCTTGCTGGATCATTTGTGTAACGCCCCGACCCCAGCTACCCAGAGTCGGTTCATTACTTCGTAACATTGGCATGATCACAAGAAAGATCAAATCTCGAAAGACCGATTGGTTTAGTAGCCTTGGAAACACTAGATATATTCATAAGTCTTACATTACGTCATAAAATGAAAAACTACTACAACAACATATTGTCTCCATAATCCACACTCATATCCCCACATAATATCCCTACAGGTCGTTCATAATTTACTTCTTCACTTCCTGGGAAAAATAAAACATAAAAAAGGGGTGAGCTCAAATGCCCAGTAAGGATAACAATATAGCAGAAACTTTCATAAATAAAAATAAACATTTAAGGCAATGTATAACTAAAACAAAAGCCTTTTAAACTTGAACTTTTAACATAGTATGGCATAAATAAAATGAAATAATGCCATTTACTTATTCACATGGTTATTCTACTAATCGAATAATCACATGCAAAATCAATAAACACTTTCATAATGATGGAATGCATAATGCCAGACTATCATAACCACATAGCCAAGGCCACGTGCCAAGACTACAAATAAGATTTTGTCAAGGCCTTGTGCCAAGACACTAGTTTGTCTCATGAGACCTACCGATGCAATTTTTTTAGAAGATACTTACATTTAAAATTACTCAAATATACTCAAGTGTGTTTATGAAAACATTATGCAAGCTTATGAAAACAAAATAACTAGTTCTGAGACTGCTCGACTAATTACAGGCCATGATGGGTCTACTCCCAATCCCTTCCTGTCTAGAACACTCGAGAGTCAGGTTTTCTAAAAAAATTTTGGAGCTTGCGTTAAATACGTATACATTTGCACTGGATTTTCATATACTTGATAGAAATATCTCTTTTTTTTATCATTTAAAAATCAAATAATTATAAAATAAAACATTTAATTTGAAAATATTCTTATAATCTTGTAAAGGAAGCTTTGAAGATTTTATAACGGTGGAAAATAGCCGCACCCGCCGTATAAGTTAAAAAAAACATTCTTACCTCAATTCTGTCGAAAAGGTTAAAAAGGACCTTGTTTTGAAAACGACCGAAAGATTCCTTTATAAACCACTTATAAAAGTCAAAAAGGGTATAAATGACTTTAACTCATATTCTAGTAAATAGTAAAAAAAATTTGAAATACATTTTTAAGAAACATGGATGTGGATGATAAAGAGATCCCAGTAGATTATTACGTATAAACAACCTCGGATAATGAAGAGATTGTGAAATAACCCTTACCTTGTACTTTTCATTGGTTGGGGTAGGTTAACCTCCTGTATAATGGTGAAATAATTGTTATTAAATTATACAATAATCATATACATTAATATGATATCATATATGATCTTTTAATATTGATTTGATAATAATATCTTAGTATTATCGTTGATTCGGGTGTTAACATACTTGTTTTCTTTTATATGTTTTGTTACGTAAGACATGTTTGTAAAGGATAGGTTTTATATTATTCATATCCAGAATGATATCAAGTCCTTAAACATCATTTTTTTAAATCATCAAATGATAATTTTACTTGAATGGATACGATGGAGAATGAATCTCATCTCGTTCGTGGTGACGGTAGTCCGTACGCACGCACGAGCGACAATATCATTCTTTTGATATTAAAATAATATATAAATGGATTGTATATCATATATACAGAATCCTTAACATGTTATATTTATTATTTACATGAGTTACACATCATTTTTATACCCATCCAAATAATATTATATTGAATAACAATTACACCACGACGTGGAGACGGTAAGCCGTACGTACGCACGTATGGTGACATGTTATTCAAAGGTTGGATAGAATACTGAATATGGTTGTACCATATTTATAATAACATCATAGTATATATATGATACCGGATTTATTATTTTATAATGGTAACAACAAAGGAAGAAGAAGTGGAAGAAGAAATGAACTTAGAAAAGGGTAGTGAAATCATTACCTCTTCTTCGGGTTCTTCATTTTGATTTGATCAAAAGGGCTCTTAGGTTGGCTTTATGATCAAACTAAGGCCCCTAGGTTGTAGTGAGGGAAGTTGGGAGAGTATTTGGGCAGAGTTTGGCCGAACCAAAAGGCTTTGAAGGTGTGAAGAAATGAGAAGGAGGAGTGACCTTTTATAAGAGGGGTGAGGGGCACCTTTGGAAAAGCTAGAAATATTAATTTATAATAAATTCATATTCGGTTTTTAATGGATCCAAAGTTGATTATTCAAAGGTTAAGGTGGGGATGGGTCGAAAAAAATGCAACCAATAGAATTTAGACAGGTTTGGGTACTTATATTAACCTTATCATTAAGTTTTAACTCTAAGTTAATTAGTTTCACTTTCACAATGTCTCTTTGTATTTTTATATAATATGGTTAATAAACTTACTACATACATCCAAACGACCCCCAAGTGGTCCATTAATGATGAATATATCATGATATAAGTCTCTTGGCAGAACCTTAGATTTTTAGGAATTTAATATCAATTAATAATATAATATTTGTTTTAAGAACTTTTTTATGTCAATTTTGACACTATTAAATAGTTGATTTTTGTGAAACTCATAAAAGATTGATTACTTCGAACAAAGTCAATTAAATAAATCCTAATATATCATAGTATCCTAGAAAATTAGTTTAATTAATTAAAAGTTTCATATTATATTTATTTGGGGATTTATAATATCAATTATTTTAATATTTCACTATTATAGTAATTACTGTATCATCATTTTGTCATAAATAAATTAAATTATTTAGTGTCTAAAAATTATAAATAAAATATCATTATGTAGAAAATCTTTTTATATTTCTAATAAATATTTATAATCTAAAATCCAACATATATAACCCTATGTAACAATTGTTTTTCTAAAAGATATATGCTTGTGTCATTTTTGTATTCATTTTAACTTAATTAAAATAAAGGGTCATTATCTCTTACAAGTGGATCCATGGGGTCCCAAAATCGACCCAAAGATGCGCATGGTCGACCATGTATCAACCAATAGGGTTATGACACGTTTTAGGGTAATTTAATATTATTATAATATTATTTTTTAACCCTTATTTACCGGATTTACCCTTAACCATGGTAAATAAAATATTTACCACAGTAATTATTCAAAATGTCTAAAAATAAAAGTTACCTATTTACACAATTTGAACATCCTGATTCAAAATATGGAATCCATTTTCCTAAATTCAAAACACAGAAGTGGCAGAAATTAATTTAAAATTAATTTCCGCTGTCAAAACAAAAAGCGTGTTTTTAAGAGATAATAACTATCAAAAGATTGACACTTGTTTATGTTTGGTTTAATTGTAAAATTATGTCCAATGACCAACATTATATTAAATGGTAAAAATATATTCTAAATATACTTTAAAACTACTAAAATTCATAATTTATCACTATTAATTATTTTGAATAAAAAAGTTGTTTTTAATTAAAATTTAGTAATTTTCACTATTCATCAAAATATGAAAGTTATCCGAAAAGTACCAAAATTTCACCTTAGGCTAAATTGGATATTCCGAATCCAAAAATGAATTCCATTTTTAAATATAAAATATATATAATTTTAAAAAGTAGGTATTACTATTCATAACGGCTAGTTTGATTGGTTGTTAGAACTCGGTGTTGCGTACAACACACGCTATTACATTATTCAAAGAGAAGCGTACCGTAGAAGCTTGGGGTGTTACATTCTCCCCTCATTCAAATAATTTCGTCCTCGAAATTTCTAGAATACTATCGCATGAAAATACTCGAGTGGTTCTTCATCATAAGTTCCTCGGGTTCCCACGTTGCCTCTTCCGTCTTATGGTTTCTCCACAAAACTTTTACCAGACGCGTCGTCCGGTTTCTCAGTACTTGTTCTCTCGTATCAAGAATCCTGACGGGCTCTTCACAATAGAAAAGATCAGGTTCCAGTTCTAATTCCTCATAGGTGAGTACATGCGTTGGATCAGGCATGTATTTTCTCAACAGAGATACGTGAAACACATCGTGAACTTTGGAGAGACTTGGCGGCATTGCCAATCCGTAAGCTACAACCCTAATTCGTTCTAGAATTTCGAAAGGTCCGATGTACCTGGGACTCAATTTACCTTTCTTACCAAAACGTATGACTCCCTTCCACGGAGATAACTTCAGGAAAACATGATCACCGACTTGAAATTCCAAATCCTTCCTTCGATTGTCGGCACAGCTCTTCTACCTACTTTGAGATGCTTTGATGTGATTTTGGATTACTTTCACCTTTCCCACCGTTTCCTCCACCAGTTCTGGGCCTACAAATTTTCTCTCACCAACATCATCCCAACAGGTTGGTGTACGACATCTCTTTCCGTATAACGCTTCATATGGTGCCATCTGAATACTCGAATGGATGCTATTGTTATAGGAAAATTCTACCAGTGGTAAATATTGATCCCACATACCCTGAAAGTCAAGTGAGCAAGATCTCAACATGTCTTCTAAGGTCTGAATATTCCATTCTGATTGTCCATCTGTCTGAGGGTGGTATGCAGTGCTCAAATGAAGTTCAGTATCCAGGGATTTCTGAAGACTTTTCCAAAATCTTGAAGTAATACGGGGATCACGATCAGAAACAATTGATAAGGGTACTCCATGAAGTCTCAAAACTTCATTAATATATAGTCTTGCTAGACGTTCCAGGGGTAGATCTTCTCTTATAGCAAGAAAATGTGCTGACTTGGTAAGACAATCAACAATAACCCATATTGCATCATTCCTTCTAGGAGTCTTTGGTAGCCCCATGACAAAGTCCATCGTAATATTGTCTCATTTCCACTCCGGTATGGGAAGAGGTTGCATGACTCCTCCAGGTTGTTGCCTTCCAGCTTTCACTTGTGGACAAACCATAAATCTTGACACAAAATCAGAAATCTCCCTCTTCATGTTGTCCCACCAAAAATGTTCCTTCAGATCTCTATACATTTTTGTGCTCCCAGGGTGTATAGAGAAATTGGAACTATGAGCATCATCCAGTAATTCCCTTTTTAGATCAGGTAAATCGGGAACACAAAGTCTCTTCCCGAATTTCAAAATTCCATCTTCATACACAAAGTCTCTTAATCTCCCATCATTCACAGCTTTAATCTTATTTTGGAATTCTTCATCATCGGTCTGAGAACTCTTAATCCTTTCTAGTAAAGATGGTTTGGCAACCATTTGAAAAAGCATTGATGTTTCACCTTCCCTGGTTATTCCCATGTCCATCTTCACTAGATCCATGAAAATTGGATCCCTTTCAATTCTCATATTGTTCAACCTCCATGGTCTTTTATACTCAAAGCATCTGCCACCTTGTTTTCCTTCCCCGGGTGGTAGTGTATCGTACAATCATAATCCTTGAGTAATTCAAGCCATCTCCTTTGCCTCATGTTGAGTTCTTTTTGTGAGAAAATATACTTCAAACTCTCGTGATCAGTATAAATCTCAAATTTTTCACCATAGAGGTAGTGCCTCCATATCTCCAAAGAAAATATCACAACTTCTAACTCGAGATCATGAGTAGGATAGTTTTGTTCATGAATTTTCAACTGTCGTGATGCATAGGCAATAACTCTATCATTATGCATAAGGACACAACCAAGTCCTTTCTTTGATGCATCAATATAAATAACGAACCCATCATTCCCCGATGGTAGAGTCAATATAGGAGAATTGACTAATCTTTTATTTAGTTATTCAAAACAATCTTCACACTCTTTTGTCCAAACAAATTTAACCCCTTTACGTGTGAGCTTCGTTAACGGGTTAGCCAATCGGGCAAAATTCTGGACGAAACGTCGATAATAACCTGCCAAACCGATAAAACTGTGTACCTCAGTTATACTCGTAGGTGCTGGCCATTCTTGGATTGCCTTGGTCTTAGAAGGATCAACATAGATTCCATCTTTAGAGACAATATGGACAAGAAAAGAAATCTCATGAATCCAGAATTCACACTTGCTAAGCATCCCATATAATTCATGCCTCCTCAGAGTCTTCAAGATAATGCGCAAGTGATTTTCATGATCTTCGTAGGTTTTTGAGTATACCAAGATATCATCAATAAACACCACCACAAATTCATCGAGATACTCCTTGAAAACTCTATTCATCAGATCCATGAATATAGAGGGTGCATTAGTCAATCCAAACGGCATTACAGTAAACTCGTAATGCCCGTACCTGGTTCGAAATGCTGTCTTCGGAATGCCTTCCTTCTTCACACACAACTGATGGTATCGAGATCGAAGGTCAATCTTTGAGAAGTATTGAGCTCCATGCAGTTGGTCAAATAAATCATCAATACGAGGTAGGGGATACTTGTTCTTTATCGTTATAGCATTGATCTCCCTGTAGTCGATACATAACCTCATAGATCCATCTTTATTTTTAACAAAAAGAACTGGGGCTCCCCATGGAGAAACACTAGGGCGAATAAATCCCTTATTACTCAATTCCTCTAGTTGTTTCTTTAGTTCGACTATCTCTACAGTGTCCATTCTATAAGGGGTCTTCGATATAGGCCTTGATCCAGGAATCAAATCAATGGAAAACTGAACTTCTCATTCTGGAGGATGTCCAGGTAAATCTTCCGGAAATATATCTACAAATTCTTTCACAACAGGTACATCCTCTATTTGAACATTCCTTTCCTCACCGACAGTTATTTCATTCTCTTCCTCCCCAATAATTGAATTAAGTTGAGCTACTGGGGGTGGATCTAAATAAGAATTAGGTGGTGACGATTCTGCTCTAAAGATAAGGTGTTCCTTATCATTATCATCAAGAATCGTAACCTCTTTCTTCTTACAATAAATCTTCGCATCATAGTCCGAAATCCAGTTCATACCAAGTATTACATCAAACTCAATCATAGGTATGACGATGAGATCAGCAGATAAAGAAAATTTATGTGCTCTAATGGGGACTGATTCACAAAACTTTGTTGCAATGATACTTCCCTTAGGAGTTTTAACTGACAACTCCCTTATTAAATCAAATTGGAAATATCTAATTTTCTTAGCAAAATGGGAAGATATGAAACAATGCGACGATCCAGAGTCAAATAATGCATTTTCTAAACTTGAGGAAACCATTAAATTACCTGCCACCACGTCTTTTGGAGCATCTACCTCTGCAGTAGTGATAGCATAAGCCTGGCCTTGATCCCTTGGCCTTTTCTGAGGTAAGTCCTCCTGACGCTTAGGACATTCATTTGCATAATGTCCCATCTCCCTGCAATTGTAGCACTGAACATTGGTGGCTTCCTTCTTCCCTTTGCAATCACGAGCTTGGTGGCCTTTTTCACCACACTTGTAACGGACTCCCATTCCCTTCAAGCAAGCACCGGGGTGTTTCTTCCCAAATTTACCACATGATGGATATTCAACCTTTCCTTTCTTCCCCTTATTTCCATTCCTAGATTGATCAGCAGGCCTCTTCTTCTCTTGCTTTGCTTTAAAGTCATAAGACTTAGTAAACTCTTTACTTATCTTATCAACACATGATATTATTTCTTCATATGATGATAATACATGGGAGACTATTTATCTTATAAATTCTAGCTTAAGACCATGAAATATATGATCCTTCATTCTCTTTGGATCATGTGCATTTCTGGAGTTCTCATTCCTTCTACTGGGCGCCATTTCTAAACAATGACATACACTAGATCAGTTTATGAATCAAAATACATAATCCCATACTTATAAAACACTCAACAGAAATTGAACTATTTATGGATATAATCCATAATCATAAAAAAAATTTCTTTAAGGAAGTATATACTCATAATCCCTTCAAAATTATTTGTAATGAAAATGAGAGTTATCCTATGTATATCCCCCGGGAGTGTCATAACCAAGAGTGCAGTAAGGACCGTTGTCATGCACCAGTTCCCGTTTGAGTCTAGCTCAAAGCGGTGTTTTCAGGTTTTAAACCTAGGTACATCTGTGCCAGAGCCGCCTCTACCTGCTCGTATGCAGACAGGGATGTATTGCTCGGAAAACTCACAAAATATCTACAATACCAAAATTATAGGAAGTTCTTCTATACTAATCCTCAAAGTTCATCTTAGGTCTACATGCTCTAATTAGAGTTTATCTAAATCTAGTTTCCAAGGTTTGTACTAAACTTCCTCTGATACCAACTGTAACGCCCCAACCCCAGCTACCCAGAGTCGGTTCTTTACTTCATAACATTGGCATGATCACAAGAAAGATCAAATCTCGAAAGACCGATTGGTTTAGTAGCCTTGGAAACACTAGATATATTCATAAGTCTTACATTACATCATAAAATGAAAAACTACTACAACAACATATTGTCTCCATAATCCACACTCATATCCCCACATAATATCCCTATAGGTCATTCATAATTTACTTCTTCACTTCCTGGGAAAAATAAAACATAAAAAAGTGGTGAGCTCAAATACCCAGTAAGGATAACAATATAGTGGAAACTTTCATAAATAAGAATAAACATTTAAGGCAATGTATAACTAAAACAAAATCCTTTTAAACTTGAACTTTTAACATAGTATGGCATAAATAAAATGAAATAATTCCATTTACTTATTCACATGGTTATTCTACTAATCGAATAATCACATGAAAAATCAATAACCACTTTCATAATGATGGAATGCATAATGCCAGACTATCGTAACCACATAGCCAAGGCCTCGTGCCAAGACTACAAATAAGATTTTGTCAAGGCCTTGTGCCAAGACACTAGTTTGTCTCATGAGACCTACCGATGCAATTTTTTTAGAAGATACTTACGTTTAAAATTACTCAAATATACTCTAGTGTTTTTATGAAAACATTATGCAAGATTATGAAAACAAAATAACTAGTTCTGAGACTGCTCGACTAATTACAGGCCATGATGGGTCCACTCCCAATCCCTTCCTGTCTAGCACACTCGAGAGTCAGGTTTTCTAAAAACATTTTGGAGCTTGCGTTAAATACGTATACATTTGCACTGGATTTTCATATACTTGATAGAAATATCTCTTTTTTTTATCATTGAAAAATAAAATAATTATAAAATAAAAAATTCAATTTGAAAATATTTTTATAATCTTGTAAAGGAAGCTTTGAAGATTTTATAACGGTGGAAAATAGCCGCACCCGCCGTATAAGTTAAAAAAACATTCTTACCTTAATTCTGTCGAAAAGGTTAAAAAGTGCCTTGTTTTGAAAACGACCGAAAGATTCCTTTATAAACCACTTATAAAAGTCAAAAAGGGTATAAATGACTTTAACTCATATTCTAGTAAATAGTAAAAATGTTTTGAAATACATTTTTAAGAAACATGGATGTGGATGATAAAGAGATCCCAGTAGATTATTACGTATAAACAACCTCGGATAATGAAGAGATTGTGAAATAACCCTTACCTTGTACTTTTCCTTGGTTGGGGTAGTTTAACCTCTTGTATAATGGTGAAATAATTGTAATTAAATTATAAAATAATCATATACATTAATATGATATCATATATGATCTTTTAATATTGATTTGATAATAATATCTTAGTATTATCGTTGTTTCGGGTGTTAACTTACTTGTTTTATTTTATATGTTTTGTTACGTAAGACATGTTTGTAAAAGATAGGTTTTATATTATTCATATCCAGAATGATATCACGTCCTTAAACATCATTTTTTAAATCATCAAATGATAATTATACTTGAATGGATACGATGGAGAATGAATCTCATCGCGTTCGTGGAGACGGTAGTCCGTACGCATGCACGAGCGACAATATCGTTCTTTTGATATTAAAATAATATATAAATGGATGGTATATCATATATACAGAATCCTTAACATGTTATATTTATTATTTACATGAGTTACACATCATTATTATACCCATCCAAATAATATTATATTGAATAACAATTACACCACGACGTGGAGACGGTAAGCCGTACGTACGCACGTATAGTGGCATGTTATTCAAAGGGTGGATAGAATACTGAATATGGTTGTACCATATTTATAATATAATCACAGTATATATATGATACTGGATTTATTATTTTAGAATGGTAACAACAAAGGAAGAAGAAGTGGAAGAAGAAATGAACTTAGAAAAGGGTGGTGAAATCATTACCTCTTCTTCGGGTTCTTCCTTTTGATTTGATCAAAAGGGCTCCTTAGGTTGACTTTCTGATCAAACTAAGGCCCCTAGGTAGTATTGAGGGATGTTGGGAGAGTATTTGGGCAGAGTTTGTCCGAACCAAAAGGCTTTGAAGGTGTGACAAAATGAGAAGGAGGAGTGCCCTTTTATAAGAGGGGTGAGGTGCACCTTTGGAAAAGCTAGAAATATTAATTTATAATAAATTCATATTCCGTTTCTAATGGATCAAAAGTTTATTATTCAAAGGTTAAGGTGGGTATGGGTCGAAAACAACTCAACCAATAGAATTTATATAGGTTTGGGTACTTATATTAACCTTATCTTTATGTTTTAACTCTAAGTTAATTAGTTTCACTTTTACAATGTCTCTTTGTATTTTTATATAATAAGGTTAATAAACGTACTACATACATCCAAGAGACCCCCAAGTGGTCCATTAATGATGAAAATATCATGATATAAGTCTCTTGGAAGAACCTTATATTTTTAGGAATTTAATATCAATTAATAATATAATATTTGTTTAAGAACTCTTTTATGTCAATTTTGACACTATTCAATAGTTGATTTTTGTGAAACTCATAACAGATTGATTACTTCGACAAAAGTTAATTAAATCAATTCTAATATATCATAGTATCCTAGAAAATTAGTTTAATTCATTAAAAGTTTCATATTATATTTATTTGGGTATTTATAATATCCATTATTTTAATTTTTCACTATTATAGTAATTACTGTATCTTCATTGTGTCATAAATAAAATAACTTATTTAGTGTCTAAAAATTATAAATAAAATATCATTATGTAGGAAATCTTTTTATCTTTCTAATAAATGTTTATAATCTAAAATCCAACATATATAACCCTATGTAACAATTTTTTTTCTAATAGATATATGCTTGTGTCATTTTTGTATTCATTTTAACTTAATGAAAATAAAGTGTCATTATCACTTACAAGTGGATCCATGGGGTCCCAAAATCGACCCCAAGATGCCCATGGTCGACCATATATCAACCAATAGGGTTAATACACGTTTTAGAGTAATTTAATATTATTATAATATTATTTTTTAACCCTTATTTACCGGATTTACCTTTAACCATGGTAAATAAAATATTTACCGCAGTAATTATTCAAAATGTCTAAAAATAAAAGTTACCTATTTACACAATTTGAACATCCTGATTCCAAATATGGAATCCATTTTCCTAAATTCAAAACACAGAAGTGGCAGAAATTAATTTAAAATTAATTCTCGC
This sequence comes from Viscum album, assembly GCA_963277665.1. Classification (NCBI taxonomy): domain Eukaryota; kingdom Viridiplantae; phylum Streptophyta; class Magnoliopsida; order Santalales; family Viscaceae; genus Viscum; species Viscum album. Next base: position 683,525,424 of record OY728119.1, on the reverse strand, counting down.
TGTCAAAACAAAAAGCGTGTTTTTAAGAGATAATAACTATCAAAAGATTGACACTTGTTTATGTTCGGTTTAATTGTAAAATTATGTCCAATGACCAACATTATATTAAATGGTAAAAATATATTCTAAATATACTTTAAAACTACTAAAATTCATAATTTATCACTATTAATTATTTTGATTAAAAAAGTTGTTTTTAATTAAAATTTAGTAATTTTCACTATTCATCAAAATATGAAAGTTATCCGAAAAGTACCAAAATTTCACCTTAGGCTAAATTAGATATTCCGAATCCAAAAATGAATTCCATTTTGAAATATAAAATATATATAATTATAAAAAGTAGGTCTTACTATTCATAACGGCTAGTTTGATTGGTTGTTAGAACTCGGTGTTGCGTACAACACACGCTATTACATTATTCAAAGAGAAGCGTACCGTAGAAGCTTGGGGTGTTACAATTTGGGAGGAATTCAATAGAGAAAGGTAAGTCTATCATGTCTCTTTTAATTACCTACAAATAGATACCACTTACCTACTTTTCTATCTATGGGTTCTTATTCCCCATAGTAATAATTTTTCCTTTATCCAAAGGTTAATTACCATGGTGGCCTTGTGACTAGATGTAAGCAAGAGGAACATAACATGTATTTGTGTGAGGTGGAAACCTCATAGTTATTTTCTGAAGGTCAATGTTTCTTATTCTTGTCTTGATGAGACTATAAGAGGATGCATGATAATTCAAGATAGTCTAGGATTAGGGCTCTTTATATTTAGTACCTTTTATGGGCTGAGTGACTCTTTTGGAGTCGAAGTAAGGGAAATAGTTAGTGGATTACACATGTGAAATATTTTTATTATGAATATCATGGTGGTGGAATCTGACTCTAATGTTGTTTTCAAGTATCTTAAAACAAAAACGAGTCCATCATTGAACATGGTGTGTCATATCAGGTTGTGTATACTGCTCCTCAAGATGAACACTATGGTCACTCACATTTGGATGGAAGGTAATTTTTTCACGGACCCTCTGGCTAGAAAATGAGACCCTGAAAGGACCACCACCATTTATTCTGGTTATTGTTCCCTTTATAAGAAATACAATATCATTTTCCTATGATATTCCCTGGGAATACATTATTTATGCCTTCTATAATTTTATTTGAGCGGAGTGTTTAAATTTTAAATTAATAATGTAATTTTTAGTCTAGAATATTACAATTTCCAAAATATTAAGGAAAACATTTTGTTGATACGAACCAAGTAAAATTAAAAAGGAATCTTTAATGAAAATAATATTCATTTTGGTTGAGAAAGCCTCTAAATAAGTGTATATTTAATAAAAAATTCTACAAACATTATACTTATAAATATAAAAGTAAATTGTTCAAAAAATATCAAAAAAATCCATTATAATTAATTATAAATAGAATGAAATTGCTAAAAATGAATTTGAAAAATATATAAAAAATATTAAAAACACTATTGAAAATATTTTTAAGACAATGTATACTATGAAGAATTACTTCTCAATAGAAAATAATAACATGTTTAGTTTTCATTAAAAACATTTTTTTCGCCTCTTCAACAATTAAAGAGGGATGAATCAAAGGAAATATGGAATATACAAAAATAAATAGAGATTAAAACAAATAATATTGGGAGATATAGATCATATAATTTCATTTTTGGATGTTTTATTAAAACATTCCTATAAAAACAAGATTGCAACATAATACCCTTACAACTTTAGTATTCATTCAATGAAATTCATTTGGATATTGAATATAATATGAATTTAAAAATACAATCATTAATATAATTTAGTGTTGGAAAAAAATCTTGGGATGTTTATAAAACATTGAAACTAGTAAATTTTTTCCAATATAAAAATATAACTCAATAAATAAAAATCGAGATAAAACCCTCACATTATATCTGAATTTATTCAGCATCACTCTAACCTAAAGTATAATAAATATATATTTATTTTAATTTTATAATAGAATCATATTCATATATATAATATCATATACAGTCTAATTTTATCATCTCATTAATTACTTTCCATAAATTTTATATTAAAATCCCCATTTCGTGTGTTAATTGATTCATTTTTAAGGTATGTCTATGTTCAGTGGTTATGGTCTTTGTAATTTTACCATTAGTTTTCTGTATGTAAAAATTTAGTCATGATATAAATATCATATATATTAATTATATATGTATATATATCCATTCATATTAAGTGATGTTAAAAAATGATTGACATCACTATGTGGTGATGGTATGTGCAAGTGATGTTCACATTTTTCAATGGATGATTTGAAATAAAGGTATATGATAAATCAAATTTACATAATAATTATTTTATTATAAAGATAATATAATTTCATTAAATCTATCATTGATAAAATATATGTGAGGAAATGATAAAAAATAGCATCTCTTCATGGAGGTGGTAGTCCACACGTACGAACAAATGACATTATAATATACAAATTGAACGGAGAGTAACAATGAATATATAATATAGAAATTAAAAAAAGTATAATTAGGTCATATATACTATATATATATATATTAAACTCTTTATAATCACCATCCATTAAAGCTAGTTGTGTAAAATGCTCCATATTATAATGTGGTGGTAGTAGTCCATACGTAATAGAAGTGATAATGTCATATCCCACTGGATAGAGAATAAGCTGTAAATGGTCGTGAAATCATCATAATAACATAAAATTATATTCATGTTACATTATTAGTCATATTTTTATCTATGAAACATATTTATATGTATTATAAGAAGAAATAAAATTGAAATATATTAGTCATGGTCTATAACCTTTATATGAGAGTCCTCATTTAACATACACCTTATGACATGAAGAATAGGTTTCAAAAGAATAAAAAAAACAATCGAATGAAGTGAATAATTATAGGAAGGTTTTAGAGTATGTATTTTCTATTATATAAGACTCAACTTTGTGAATATGGTAAAATAATATGTTTCCGTTTATAAGTGAGGGGAGAGATGCAAACTAAATTCCACAAACTGACAATTCCACTAATTATCTTTAACCAATTGAGTGGTCATTTTTCATATAACATTTCCTTTAATATCCATGATTTACACCGGTTTTTTCATAGGAAATATTTTAATTCAATAGTTTAAACTATGTTTTATACACAATTAAAATAACATGTATTCACATCCTTTGGAAACATACATTGAGCTAATTGTGAACTTGAGAGCGGTTGGTGAGAGTTCCAAGCAATAACAAATAGTCCCTACTGGATCAATATCCTCAAATAGAAAAATATTGAAGGGGAAATTTTTTATCTCTTCCTAAATCTCATAACATTTTTATATAGAAATTATTATAGGAAACCCTTCTCACGAAATTGAAATATAAAATCATTGGTTATTTTTACCAAAAGAAAACAATTTTCCACTATGAATTTTCTTTGATATGCTGAAAAATGGATCTAACCATATTTTTTATTAGATTATCTAGATCATGTACCTATATGATTCATTCATTAAATTGATCTTTTATATTGTAATTATACACTTTTTCCATAAAGGTACTCATAAGGACCCATCTAAAATCTTGAATGAAACTACTATTATAAGAAAACATTACTAGAGAACGGTGTTGATCTAAAAAACCATTTAAATATATAGAAAAGTATATCAATAGATAAAATTGGTTTGAATGGTCCTCTTAGAGTCCCCAAAAATTCAGGGATGATAAGTAGTTCTGAAACATGAATTCGTATCTATATCATGATGAATAATTCTCTATAACATCGAGTTAAACATCAAATTATAATCAGATACAATAGATTTTGGTACCCTATATAAACTTACAACATAATTATTATATATCTTGTCATCCTAATCAATATATAAATAATGTTTCATAGCATCTATGTGTGTAGAATGTTTATGGTGACCCACTATAACACAAATAACATGGTATCCTTTTTATGATCATAGGATTAAAATGGGAAAAAAACATGGTGATTTCCCTATTTCCATTCTTGTATGTGTACTTGTTTTTACACCCCCTTACACTTATATTTCTGATCCAAATCTTATTGACATACCAAGCACCAAGATACACTCATGAATTGAAATTTTTAATATTATTTGAATATGTGGCATTATTGAAACACAAACTGTCTAAAAAACACTTAAAAACAGAACAGAGGCTCATGGGGGATGTACCAAGATACACACTTCACATTACCTTTCATCATTTTATTACACTAGAAATATACATTTAGATATATAAACATCATTATACTTCAAATATGGATAAATAATTATGATTTCTGTTCTTCTTCTAATACGTCGTTCTTCATGTATGTTATTGATAGAAACATACTTGCTTATTGAAACATATCATTCTATTACATCTGAGGCTGAACTCCAGAACATTTATCCCCTTCATTTGAAGAACTGAATCCATATTTTAACATCATTGACATATAAATAAATAGATGGTTCAATGCTCATTTTCTAATGATAATATTTATTCTTTTTATTTATCATATCAAGGCATACCCAATATAGAATGAATGGCCTGAAAGCATTCTTTTTTTATTTTATTATGGATAATCCCCCTTTAAAGGGTTGAAGGGGAACCCGTACATGACCCGTAGGCCTAAAGCCCAAGGCATAACTGACTCGAAATACCTGAATCGAAGGCCTAGAGGCATACCATGCCCAATAACTGACCCATAAGTCGAGCCCACTTGAAATAACCCTCCCTAGACTCTGCATCATTGATCACCTAGCTCCCCACCTTGAATTGCAGATCAACTAGTATTAACCCGTACAAAGCTGCACCATGCCTAGTCCCGATGGCGGCTGCCATACCCTCTCATTCTTTCAATCTGGTTAGCTCTGCATCTGGTGGCTATTACTCTTGTTTCTCTGATCCACTTCTGGGGTATGTTATGTGTGAACTGAGCTACTCCATGGTCTTTGTGGCCTGAAGTCCATGTGGCCCGAAGGTCTTTGATGACCCGAAGTCCCTTGAGATCCATAGGCGCAAAAAAGTGGCCCGAAGGCCCAAATCGGGTGAATAGTTCCAGCCGCTACAGTACCGAATAGAACCTACTACAGTACTGCTACAATGCTGGTATAATATCTCAGAAATTCGCCTCCACCCAATTTTGAACCAGGGTCTCTTGGATTCCAACCAGGAGCCCTCAACACAGATGAGCTAGCCTGAACCTTTCAACTCAATGCATTTCAAAATTTGTTCACTTTCCTAATTTGGTAATGTATTTAGCCACCATAATATTTAATAAAATCTAACTATATTGTTTGGAACAGATTAAACTATTAAGGTTTGAATATATATAGTAAAATATTATCATCATTATATATGTCACTCCTTTATTTGATAGGATAATATCTCTATATGACCAATGAATAGACTACCACTACTGAATACAAATCATGAGTCCTATAATATTCCCAACTTCCAAAAATTGGAGGAAGGTATAAGTTATCCCCATATCATTATATGAAATTACACATCCCAACCCCTTTTTAGTTCATCACGATAAATCACATACCCTTATCCATTATAGGGTAGTGTGAGAATAATTTAACCCAATAATGATCAATTTATTTCCATGAATTGTTCTCCACATTCACCACCCTAGAGGAACATAACTCCGTTCTATGTTAATTTGTGAGTGGATAAGATAAAAATGATAACTACTTCACTATGAAACAATATTATATATCAAATCCTTGAGAAATATATTTTTAAATCGTAGTGGTTTGTTTGGGGGAATTCTATAGAATTTTTGCATTGATGGATCTATCTATATATCCTCACTTGAGAATATATTACCAGAAAATGAAAAATTCTATAAACAATATTCTCACTATGTAATATCTTCATACATCATCCATTTAAATTGTGACTTTACTATAATCCTCAACTAATTTTAAATAACTTAGAATATATAATAATATAATCTATAAATACTTCCAAAAAATAGTAAATTTAATATCTAAACACTCCATTCATTATATCCATGAAGGTACCATTATATTTTGTAAGACAGAATATAATCAACATAAATTCATATTGTCCCTGTGTTTAATGGAATGTTGTCTTGTGTATGCCTTAACATTTGACAATCAACTGGTAGAATCCAGATCACAGAAGAATCTTGTAAAATTATTGATTTCCTTGGAATCGATTAAAGTCATCAATATCAGGTAGTAGATACCAATTTCTGATCATTATCCTATTCTTTTCTTAAACGTAGAGTAACATTGAGTCATCTACATTCTTTAAAAAATGAATAGGTGTACCACATGGTAATTAACTTATCTAAATGAATACCTTATAAATATTCTCAAAGAGTTTCTTCAAAAAATAATGCAACTCATTCAGTGCAATTATATATTAACATTAGAAATAGGTGCATCACTAGGTATAGGTTCTATAAAAACTCAACTTCGTGATTCAAATGAGGAATGATAAATCATCAAGGATTATATCATTAGACTCATATATAATAGCAATTTTTTTAATATATAGTTTCTCCATAACTGTATGATCTAGATAACCCTTTTTAAAATGAACCAAGATCCACTCAACAGATATGAATTTCATTGGCTTTACATATTTATCTTCTCACTAATATATAAATATAGGTTAGTTCACGATACAAAATTTTATTTTCCTTCTATATAAAATAATATGGGATTTATATAATGAATGTCCATCCATGCACAAAACTAGATCAAATTAAAATGTGTATGGATAAAAATATTTTATGGGAGAACATTCCCACAAACATTAATCAAACTGGAATCATGGACTAGATATAAAACCATTATACCGCTATATTATTATACTACTAATTTATCAACAATAATTGAGGGTATGAATAAATACCCCTTAATATATTTCATTATATTAATTTTATCATATGAATAAGAAGACATAAGATACATCAATATTTGAGCCTACCTATCACCACCTTAACTTCATCATTATATCATTGAACCCTTACTAAGTCGAAAATTGTTGTCATTCCCATCATAAATCATTAATAAAAGTGATTAATACTATAAATTTTCTCAAAGGATGTCTAAATCATGACATGTTATTCTCAATCCATGACAGTTGATGTTCAACCGAGTACATCAATTTTCAATCTCTCTATGTAAATCATAATGGATCTTAATGAAAATGTTAATTAACCTATCAATATAACATGAGAATGAAAATATAGGTGTATAGTAAGGGAACATTACCCAAGAACTATAAGTATATCAATTATATACTAGACCAACACATTATTTGTTATCGTCCATAGATGCATATGTTCTAAACACACATCAAAATGTGGTATCAAGAAAGGGATACATTTACCTAGGAAAAAAACCTCCTTTATTGACCATAACATATAATATTCTCTTATATGTAGTCTTATCCTAAGGCTTTTCCTCGTTGATTTTTCATCCTATTTTCCAAAAGTATGAAAACATTCTCTATGATACCAACTATAGAGACCCTTTCCTTTCAAAACTAAATATTACATTATTTTAAAGGAATATTCAATAAATAAAACTATAATTCCCACATTAGGATTATAGGGGTTTGGTGTCATTATAAAAATATAAAAATAATCAATTGGTAGATGATTGATATACATAATTTTTTTATTTCCTTAATGCATATCACCCTTCACATATATAGTATACTTAAAGCCTTTCCATTTATCAATGTGAAGGGAAACAAAAGAAAGGTAGAGCCCAAATTGCCATCATGGGTAAAAATAAGACATATCAAAAAATGATCATAAGTTACATTAATATAATCAATATTTTGTGATAAAATTAGATAAAAATTATAAATCCAATATTTAAATTTATAAATAATTATCCTAAAAAATTTAATGATGTTTTCTGAATCAAAAGATAAAAAATAAGAGTGTTGAATAATCAATAATAAATTATGATCCAAGAAAACATGTTATATTCTTTAGAAATATTTTTTTGGAATACAAATAAGCATAGAAAATAATTTTATTATTAAATTATCATTTCCAATACTATCATACTGGACTATGTTTACTCATAATCTATTATTTCATTAGTCATATGTTACTCTAAAGACTAACCTATTGGAAAAATTTCCTTACTGAACTGGCTTCACCGACCATTATATTATTTATTGACTCATGATATATCCTTATTTAAACATTTCATTAGAGTAATATATAATTATGGGCCCTCCCATCACAAAATTAAAAACATACATATGCATTCCACAATATCATTAAACATTCATCAAATTATCAAAATAAGAATCGTGTAAGGGATACAAGATTAATAAAAATTTCAACATCACAATCATAGAACATATAGACAATTAATAAACATAGTAAAATTATTTTTTATCCCAAATAAATTATTAGAGTCATCAATAGGTGTTTTTATATTAAGAACCAATAAAATTTTACTAAAACATTTCTTCATGAAAATATTCTATTTATTTGAAATCAGTTATTTAGAATATAATAATATAAAAAATATTAAAGAAGAATTCATCATTAAAAGGATCCAAGAAATAATATAATGTAATATTCAATTAAAATTATATTCATATTGATGGAGAAATATATTCAGGAATATATATTAAATATTTTTCCATTTACACTATTATTAAACAGATGGAACATTGTTTTTTAGAATATGAAAATCGGTTTACATAAGAGATTATATAAATTAAATAATGGGTAAAATTTATATTAATAAATCAATATATATTTTTATAAAATTAAATAAAAATTAAATAAAATATATACATGGAAAAAAAATATTCCTGACCAAAGAGAAAAACATGTTTGTTTTCCATAAAAACATTATTTCATCGTCTAGAGTAGATAAAGGGACAAAAATGAAATTAAAACATGAAATTAATAGAAATATACAAATTATATATAAATAATTTTCAATTCAGAGAGTTATATTATATAATTTCATCATAAAAATTTTATTCATAAACAACCCCATTAAAAATTATATTGTAACAAAAAACACTTAATACATTAGCAATATTTGAATGAAATTTCATTATAATTGTAAATATCATATGAATAAATCAATATGATCAATTAAATCATGGATTATACCAAAAATATCTTCTTTTGAAATAAAAATACAATATAAATAATAAATTGGTTCATAACATTAAAAAATGTTTCAATGAAGACAAACTAAGATGAACCCATTACTTTATATCCAACTTGATTTATATGAAATATAATGTCACAATATCCATAAATTTATTATAATTATTTAAATAATAATATTCATTCATATAATTTTATTTATTATCAACTAGTATCATTTTATACAACTGTTTATTAAAAATTATCTATTAAAATATTTATTTCGGGTGTTAATTACTTCATTTTTCATGTTGGTTTTAGTTCAGTTGTTTTGGTCATTCAATATTGGTCTTGGTTTGTACACATCCATAATTCTAATTATGAATAAGATATATTTTATAATACTTATATATATACTTATAATGTTTCATTTTACATGGTTATGAAAAATTAATGACATCACCAGGTGGAGATGATAGTCTGTACAAACAAAGAAGTGATAAATCCATTTTAAGATGGATGGCTCAAAAGATAGTTAAATAAAACTGATAATTTCTAGAATAATTAGTATAAAACAACTATCTGATATTTTGATTAAATATATCATTTTTATCATCCATGTAAATGGAAAATGATAAAAAAAATTACGTCGCTTCATCGAGGTGGTATTCCACACGTACGCTCAATTGATGCTATAGATTACCAATGGATTATAAGGAAATAAGGTAGATATTATATTATAAATATTATGTTATAATTATTTAATATATACCATATATTAAAATTAAATTAATCATAATAACAAACCACTATAATAGGTGGTGAATAATGAGTGATATCTTTATGTGGAGGTAGTAGCTCGTTCGTACAAAAGCACAATACTATCACTATCCATTAGATTGTAAGAAGATATAAAATGGTTGTTCCATAATAATAATGGAACCATATTATATTTTTGATAATTTTTAACCATTATTTTTTGATACAACTAGTTTTGGAGATGATGAAGATGTTGTAAAATTGAATGATCTTGGTAAAGATCACTTCCACTTATTTGAAGGACCTCATTTGGATTACCCATTAAGCTGTGACAGATTCATTTTTGGGGAAGAGAAAAAACATTATGATTAGGGGAAAAAATTTATGATATTTTTGGATTAAATAATTATTGGGATAGAAGGATCAAATGGTGTGAATAAGGGAGAAGGATATGTTACCTTTTATAAGTGAGGGGTGGGATACACATGGAATTTCTTAAATGATTAAAATGATTTAAGGTCACTATCATGGGAATGTGGGTTCAAATGGCTATGTATATACATTTATAATAACATAAGGGTTAAATGTATTTAAATAATAAGTATTATATATGTTTTTGTTCTAATTCCACACTAATATTATAGTATAACCCACAAGTAACCCTTTTTTATCCTTAACCATGGTGAAAAATATATTTTTTACTATTTACTATGATGAGAAATTATATTGAACATATTAAATTATTATAATTATGATTATTTAAAATCTGGAACCAATTTATATATATTAAATATCTATGCGATTGAATTTAATTTTAATTAAGAACCTAAACATCTAAGAAAACTCATTTTTGAAAAATTGAATTTAATCATAAAAATTAATTTACTTCAATAACATGCCTTATAAAAAGTATGAAATTCATATTAAAAAATAAAAATTAAATATATAATATATTTTTTATTATAAAAATTAATCAATATATATTAACTTAAATTATTATAATTAAATCATATTGCATGCATAAGAAGAGTCTTATTTTGAATAATATGTTTTTATACCCTAAAATAAACATATAGAAAAATGAAGTATAATGATTTTATTATATAATTAGTTATATTATTGAGAAGAAAATGAAATTTAGTATAATTGAATATAAAATTAAAAACATAATGGAAAATTTACTTGAAAATAAATTTCTATTTTTACAAATATTTATATCTTCACAATTCAATGAAAAATAATTCTCTTTTGAAAAAAACGGAAAATTGTACTCTAAGCTAAGATAAATATAATTATGTTAAATAATATGTTAATTTAATAAATTAAATATTATCTTAATTATAGAGAGTAATCATAATTTTCACATTAAAAATGTTATAAAAACCATTTTTTAAGAAAGCATATTTTCAAAGTGTAAAATTACTATTCAAAAAATTGAGTACTTAATTACTATTCATTTATAATTAAATTTCCATTATTTTTTTTATTTTTTATAATGTGGTTATTAATATTAATACATTTTTATGTAATTTATAGGTTATAATGGTTTACTATATTGCGGTTCATATAGAATTGGTTTTATGTAAAAGGAATGTTATCAAATAAATCAATATTTATTTAAAAGGAAACACATAAAAATTTGAGGGGTTTACTTTGATGGATAGAATATTATAATATATAACCACCTATTACATCCGTCTCTATACCTTCTTTAAATCTAATGGTTGGCCCCAAAATTTTTATTTTCCCATTCATTTTAACAATGAATGAAAATATAATTTTCCCTAAATAAATTATAATCATTTGATATCCAATATTTCATAGAATATTTGTTTACAATAATATATAGATTAAAAAAAGGGAAATGTAATTATAAATTAATCCATGTGAACAATGAAATTATATGGATTGAGAAAATAATAACTTTCAAATACTAGATCAATTGATGAAATGTGGATTAAACCATTATCATTTTGGGATATGAGTACATGGATGGAAATTTGAAATGATGATATACAATTACACTTATACATATAACTAATATCCAACTAAAATAACATATACAAAATCACTATAAAATGAGTTTAGTTCAATATGATATTATATATTGTTACCTCTTGGATGTGTTCTCCTAGAAAGATATAAAAAGGAAAAATATGTAGTCACATGAAATATCCCTATCATATTAGGACAATTAATTTGAATATGAGATAATTGAATGACTCAACATTATGAAAATATTAATGGGTATTTTGGAATGGGGATTGAATTATTTAATAGAGATGAAGAAACAAGAAAATATACTTTCAAGTTATTTATTTATATCACATGAATTGATATGCACTAAACATGGTGTTGTGTAAACTATTTCCTATGTTATGTTATATGGTGAGGATGGATTGAATTTTTCTATGTTTATGTGGTGGACCCTAAAACATCACATCATTTTGAATTTTTCTATAACATGTTTCAATCCCTCAGATTGGGGAAGCTTATTAGGAAGGAAGTTAAATATTTATTCAACCACCCTTTATGAAGTTTCAATATGAATTTTTTGTAGCTTTTAAACTCCATATGCTCTTTTTTTTATATCATGTAAAATGCGGAGGACAAGTGATCAATCACTAATATTTAGAAATTTTTTCTTTTTCTAGGTTTTTAATATATATTTTATAATGTATAATTACATTTAATATTTATATCACCCACAATAATCCAGTTATGTAATTTATTAATTTTATATAAATTTAATCATTTCATGATTTTTTAAATTTAATTGAAATGGCGAGGTAGTCATAACATGATAGGTTACTAATACCACTAATTTAAATAGTATTTAATATTAGGGCATATTTTTTAAGGTTTTATTGTTAAGAATTAACTTTTCTGATATCAAAGGTTAGAAAACATCAACCAAAGGGTTATATGATATATCCTACAAGGAAAAGGAAACCATAAGTGATTAAAGATATCATTGTAGGTTTAGAATATTAAATGATAGTGTGCATGTAGTTTAGGTACATAGTTTTCAAACTATCATGCCCTATAGTTTCGAGTCTAATGAGATGGACCAAGAATGTATATAGAATATGATGGTATGTTCTTTCTTTGAAAATTGGTATGTTGTAATAAAGTGTATTTTTTTGGTTATTTTTACCCACATAATTACCAAGGATCCAAAATGTTTAAATCAGAAATCAATACATTTGTAAAATTGAAATGATGGGATCAAACAAGTACATGGGGTATGGACATTGAATACATTGAAATGATAAGACCCACTGTGATGTTATTGGATTTTATAAAGTTATAGGACCTTAACTTTATTGTAAATACATGAAAGTAATTGGATGTTCCAAATATGGTGGAATGAATATAATTAGTTTGAAAACATGTCCCTTCATTCCATATATAATCAATATCAATAGCTATGAAATGTTTCAAAAGATTTAACCACTTGGTAAATGAAGTAGTTTAATATAGAAAATAAATAAATAAGGGGTTTAAGAAATCAAAAAGTTACACCACTCTTTGTTGAAAACGTTATTGGGGACAAGATTAATAACATCTAAATAATAAAGTAGGTGTTCAAAAGGAATGGATGATGGAATTCTCTAATTTGTTTCCTAATGAATGGGTTTAATGTGTATAACCTGACTGTTTATAGGTTTATATGGTTTGACCTACAAGATATATTCCTTCATAAAATTTCACACTTAACATTAAATTATGTTATGAAAGGGGATTAATTAAATACTTTTATTTTACTTTTTATCTATAATAATTTTTTTTGGATTTCAACCACAGAAGCCTCTTCATATATTTCTTTTTCATTTTATGGGTCATGGAATTTGGGACTAAATGGTAATATTTTTATGTTCATATAGGATTGACCATATGATTATGGAGTTTATAGTAACACATATTTCAATAAATTTTGAAATAGCTAATTCAATAAGGTAAAGGCATAACCATACATAAATGAAGAGCCCCATTATAATTTAGACCATATAGATGGATATAAAATGTGTCTGGTTATAATTCATGGGTGAATTATATGGTTGTGTAATGATAACATAGATGGTTCTCAGTAGATTAATGTTCCAAGCAAATTATAAAGATGGTGTGATGATGTTGTAAATCCTAACCCATGGTATTTCGATATTGAAGTGATTAAATTGAAAAAGTATTTTTTATTACTAATAACTAAAAATTTAATAATGGGTTACATGAAAATGTTATCAATAGAATATTGGGATTAGTATACTCTATACTATTGGAAAAAACATACCACTCGTTGGTAGTGATGAATATGGTGAAAAAAAATTTATTACCATGCTGATTTATCCTTTAGAGTCAAATAAGATCATTACTAGTATCAAGGAATATTTATAGTCATCCAAAAACATGATGTACAAATATTTGTTTATGAAATATGATATTAAAGAGGTTATTAAAACAAACTTGTCTAAATACAAAAAATGTACAGTTATGGAATATCAAATAGGGAGAAAAAATATATGATATTTTTTTTGCGATGACTAATATATTTGGATAAAATTTCTCTGAATATCCTCTTATAATTAGGAACAAGCTACACATAATACTAATTCAATAAAAATTTATATTTTTTTTGAGAATTTAAACTGAAAGAGGCTACATTACCATACCTTGGATAGTGTATAAGTGTGTATTAGGGGAGGAAAATACATTGTAATCTTTTGTTATTCAATAAATATTAGAACATGAATTTTTGAATGATTCATTTTATGCTATATTTATTTACTAATAAATTATATATAGTGTATAGATTCATGAAATTTTCTCTCTTATAGTTAAAATATGATCATATATACTAGATATATATAAGAAGTTTCCAGGTCTTTCATGATGGATCATATGTCATGAAATTTAACATCCTAAGAAATTGGTTATATTCCATATAATGCAATGTTGTATGTTATGAACCATAATTTACAGAAACTTTTCATATTTTCTTAATGCACATGGAAAAATAGAATATCACAAACCTAGTGTAGAACCCTAAAAAAGATCCAACATAATTTATGAAAAAATCATTAAACTAGGATAAAGTTGGGACATGATTTTATAGTTGGACCTAATATAATAAATACTAATGTCACTACATTTTTAGGAATAATAAGAATAAATCCAAAATATATATCTCATAAAATTAAATATCAACACACTTCTTGGTCATATATAGAATATGGGAATATTACCTTTTATATTTAAAAATCCTAATAAAGAAATCAAACCAAGAAAATCTCCTTGCCCAAACCATATGTTAAGAAACCTTATATGTACCTCTAACTCATATAGGGATGTTTATTCATAATGTATGAAATTTTATGCGTAATTATAAGTTCATTCATGATGTATCTCTAAAAAGTTTTGGGCTATATTGAATCAACTTAGGGTTCATCCATATTAATAGAATACAACGAGAACACATTAGTATGTGGTTTTTTGAATATCTAACTCATTTTGAAAAAATTAAATGGATTAATTTGACGGAGAAAATTTTATAAATAATCCCAATAACGCCACCATAAATATTAATTTGTTATTTTATGGGATTAACAATTAGTTCTAGGTTATGTTATCTTGTTGTCAATATGTATGATGTGGTAGTAAGAATAAACATTAACATAGTTCTTACAAATGATATATCATTTTAATATAAATTCTAAAATATAATACCCAATATAAAAATAAAAACCATATATTAGGTTGAGAATTTTGTCAGAAATTTTCAGTTTTTTTGGGTATTTGAAAATTAATCCAAAAATTAATATACATATTTTAGAATATGAATAAATCTCTATCTAGATCACATATTGTAGCCTCTATCTAGATCAGGCACATTTGATGGGTAACGATGGTGATAGAGTAATCATAATTAAATTCCATTCATAAATATAACCTAAATGAGTAATCCAAAATAGTAGGATAATGAGATGGTTGGAATTAATATGATATGCAGAGGAGATAGGTAAATTAGATCCATGAATCACTAAATATCTCATTATAATTGGAATGAACCCAAATATAGTTATTGTATATAAAATATTACTATATTAGTATCTATCATGTATAGTAGATGAAAAAAATAGTTTCATGGATTGCATAGTGGAAAGATAAATTGAATCTATAAGTGAATTAGGGAAGGCCACATCAAAATAGAATAATAAGGTGTGTGAATGAATGTTGTAGTGAAACTTCTGATATGATTTCTAGGAATAACTATATATAATGAGACTATATGAATTAATTAAATCATATTTTTTATAATGGAGAAATTTTTGTAATTGGATTAATGAACCCAGACATTAGGGTAATCTAGTATCCCCATAAACATAGAATCTTATATGAAGGGCACAATCCATTATAGAAAAATCTGTTATCTAGAGAAATTTTTCAAAATGTATATCTATTGATATGAAGTCATATGTTAGAGAATTATTGAAAATATTATTTATTAAAATGTTACTTATTAAATATGGAATGAAACACTCTATAAAGATTATGGTCATGTTGGATAACAAATAAATATAGTAGTTTTGAATCATATAAAAACGACACATATGTTTTGTAGTTTATAGTCATATGATACACACCATATGTATATGGGTTTTCATGGATTTGGATATTTTATAAAATGAAATATATTCTTCATAGTGGAAAACCTATATTAGAAAACCCATCCTGGATGAATGATGCCTCAATCACCTAGAGAAGAAAATGGATTGATTTTTATTAGGAATATTGTTGGTTCCAAGAGTTTGGATGTCATATAATCTTATAAAATAATGTAAATTTGATCACCATAGTACTTATATGATAAACAAAGATATCATGAACATGTGTATGTGAAAATGGCGGTTTTATTAGGGTTCTAGGATTTCATAAGAAATATGATGTGATTAATTACTATTTTGAGATCCAAATGTACTGCTAATGGGATTTGTGATTTTTATTGAATTAATTATTAAAAGAAGCATTTTATATAATAAAAAAATATTAACTAATCCCATCACAGTTCAAATAATATTATATATTTTTTCAAAAGTGTAGACTGGTGAACAAGGAAAATCATGAATTATAAATTCTTACATTGATCAAAAATACATTTAATTAGAATTTCATCCCAAATAAAACCATTTAAAATGGTTTGAAAAAAATTATAAATAGAACCACATGTCATGTAGATGAAATTTTCATGTCTAGGACTCAAATATTTAGTATATTAAGGTTAGCTGATAAAAATATTCTTATTATGTGTTTTAGAGTAATGAAGTGAAGACTCTATATCATTTATTTTAATGTCATGTGATAAAAACATGGATGTTATACTATTTTGAAATAATTATATAAAGATGTTTCAATGGTAGTTTAAAATATTAATCAATTGAAATATTAATCCCAATTTAAAGGTGTGAAAATATTTCATTCAAACATTTCATTGGTTGCTGGATTGTTTTTCTCTTTATCCACCATGATCATAGAAAATGATCAATTATAGTTCAAAATTTTTATATCTTATGGTCCTCAATATTTTGGATCCACATTTGGGGGTTTCTTAATTGGTGAAAAGGAAAATCCAATTACACACAAATGTTCTCATTGGATTAATATGCATAGGTGAAACATGTTGTTGAATGGTCATGTGAGTCAATTTTGATAGATTTCAAGGTTGTGTAATGTATGTATCCTTTTTTCATCAAGTCTATATGGATCATAAAATATTATATGGGGATTCTAAACATAAATAAATTTATTTATAATTGGTCTGTAAAGAGTGGGATGTTGGAACTCAATAGTAAAGACTGCCTATAACCCATATAAAAAAGAATATGCGGTATCATGTTTGGTAGTATGATCCATTATGCGATAAGTCCTTGGAGAATAAAAAATATTGTTAGACTAATATTTAATAACTTTCACCATTATAAATTAATTAATATTTAATAAATATTTATTGAAGAAATATATCTATATTTCATACCATACAAGATATAAAGACGAGTATTTTGATTGTATATTATAAATATAATATAATATTTCAAATTTTGAAGCACTAAAATTGATTTTTTTGTCATTAATATTAATTTAGGGACAAAAAATATTCAAATCATAATATTATTCAAGTAAGAGATACCACACTTTAATTTTAATTTCTTGATGGATATAGCCTCTGCACACATTGAAAATAAATCAGTTGAATCAAGACTATTCTTGAACAACATATATTTAATAAGGGGTATGAAACCATGAAATATACTCCCCATACAGATGTTGGAAAAGTTTATTTGGAGGAGTATAATATTAAATGGGATTTATGGATAATGCTGGAATGTATTTAACATGTATATCATTTATTAGTGAATTTTATGTAGTCTTACATCATTGATGAACATATTTATCTAAGTCTCTTGATTTGATATGAAAAAATGGAGCCTCATTGATGGGTTTCACTGGCCCTCTCATGAATCTCAACACTAGTGTAAGGTTTACCTCATCCATCAATGCATGTTAATATAACTCCATTGAAGCAACATTTATAGAGGCCCCCCTTAAAATTTGGTTCATCATGGCGAAGGAAATTTGATGTTTCCAGAAAATTTGTTCCTTATAGTATTTATCAGATAATGTAATTATACTTTGAAGGTTGTTCATAATTAGGTACATTTATCCAATTTTCGCATCAGTTGGGGAAGATGGAAAATTTCATTTACCTGGGGTGGTGATAACTCTATTGATCCCATTCAATAATTAATGGAGAATGATGAGACTACCTGATAATGTAAGAGGAAAATGACTATATCTAACTCAATTACATTAGCCATTGTTATATATATTTTCCAATACATTTACATTTCCATTCTATGAATTCATGATACAATAAAAATATGGATATGAGGGTAATTATCCATTAATCCTAATACACAATAAAACAAGGGAATCAATTATTCCTTCTTAATTTAATATTTACCTTTGTTCTTCTGGATCACATCTCTAAACCCACTTTAGTATTTTTTTTCTTCCTTCTAGTATCTGCATTAAAACCCCCAAGTGGTTAATAAGTTCTGGTTATTCATTATCATTATTTGTTAATCCTTATAATATGATGAGGATGTTCGGTAGATCCTATCTTTATAGAGAGATAAATATAATCCCAACACTAGACATTATTAATTTTTTAGCCTTATACTAGTTGTGATCCTAGATGCTTCATTAAGTGATATCTTACAAGCTTTGGAAGTGTCATATTTGGAAAATCCATCCATAAAGAAAGGATCAATGGTAATTAGTGACTTCTATGTGATAGTTTTGAATAAAATAAAATTTTGAATCATTATACCTTTGATCACATTTTGAGAAAAAAAAAATAGATATAAAACATTGGTGAGATGGTCACCAATTCTACCAGTCACACAGTTAACAATGAGTGATATACTTGAGTGAATCAGTATTAGTATAAGGCCCCAACCTAAAACCTTACTTAATATTGAATTAAATGAATAATTCACATTGAGGATCTTTTCAGGATTAGAGTTTTAGAGAATTAGAACATAACTATTACAACTTAAAAGATTACAAAGTAGACACTTTTACTAAGTCTCCATAAAATAAAAACTCTTAAAAAGAAAGATGTCCAGATTCCATGTTTTAGATAGCCTGACATTCCCTTGATCCCATCCTTGACCTTATTCCACTTTAAGTCCTGTGAAAAACATTTCGAAAAACTTGGGGTGAGCATAAAAAGCTCAGTAAGGGATACACAAAGAATGAAAACTGTTAGTTTTTCAAAATCAAGTAAACCATGTATACTCTATCTAAGTAATAACTTCACCTTCATGAAGTAGTAAAACTCTTCACGGAATAATGTATCATTACTTAACTTTTTGTAACCAAAGGATTACCATAAAATCCATAAAAATAACACATAACATATATAAAGGTAACTTGGGACATAAACATACTTAAGTGGAATAACCATACGGTCGACTTCCACACATATCACTTAATGGAATAGCCATACTGCCAATTTCCATACATACTTAATGGAATAGCCATACGGCCGACTTCCATACCCAATGCATTGGAGGTTATAACGTAACCACCCGTCCTGGTATTCACGGCACCACCCGTCATATGGTTTATAACGTAACCACCCGTTAAAATGTCCAAGTACCAATATAAAATCAGAAAACATAAAACCAATATAAAGGAATGATAACATTTCCACAATTCAATCACAATATATCATAAATATATTGACATAATAGAATCATTTATCAAAACCATTTTCAATACCAAAATACATAAAAGAGTGTATGGTATTTATTTTATTTTAAAAACATTACGGCTTGTTGAGGAAGCCAAAGATCAAATAATACTCGCAGCGGCGGAAAAAGGTCGTTGTCACCGCGTACGTTAAAAAAACATTCCTTTTTGTAGTTTAGTAAAACGCTTCGTAGAAAAAGATTCCTTTTGTATAAATGTAAAAGTCAAAGGAGTTTATACACCGTATAAAAGAAAGTTGTGTATAAAACGAAATATGCCTCAATGAAAGGAGATTGAGACGAAGTCCCTTACCTTGGGTCCGACTTGACTCGATCGTTCTTTAACGTCCTGAATAATAAAATTGAGTTAATTTATACTTGATTAAGAACCTTTTTAAAGTTCATTATTCTTTTTATATCACTTATTCCCATGTTATAAACATTATGTAACCATTAGAGTTAATAATGTTTGTTTTGTCAATATTTGGTTCTTAAGTCGAATGTTGACTTCTTACAATTACATGTTGTTCATGTGGTCAAAAGTTCTTTATATCCATAATGAAATTCCCGATTTGGATATAATATGTATCATATATATCCATCATATACATGTATTTATAATATTACATAATCATTTAGAGGTAAGAAATGAAATGCACCGTTCATGGAGACGGTAAGCCGTACGTACGCATGAACGCTACTTTCATTTCTTTGTCATATTAGTGGAATTAAAACTAAATGAGAGGTATGTATATTTTAATTCCAGAATTATATTCATCATTTAGATATATCATTAATTATATATATACATTATATACATGTAATTTTAATAGTACATTACATTTGGGGATAAGAAATGAAATGCACCGTTCATGGAGACGGTAAGCCGTACGTACGCATGAATGCTAATTTCATTTCTATCTCATACTTTAATGGATAGAAATAATAATGATATAGAGGTATATTATAATTCCAGTATAACATCATATATAATAACTTTAAATCCATCCTTTACACGTCCCACATATGGCATTAACGAATCACATCACTTTTAGGGGGCGGTAGTCCGCACTTCCTTAAATGAAGATATCGTGTTTACCCATAATGGAAACCATAAACGTATGCCAAAAATGAAAAATACAGAAGCTTAAAGAAAATACAAATATATTATATATCATATATAAAAATAGTGACATCATAATGTCCACCCTTGAAGGTGTTAAATGAGTATTGAACAATCATCGTTGCGGGAGGCGGAATTTCGCCATCCACGGAAACCGTATGTTCTTTAACCATTTGATGTAATTGTGTGAGAGTGTAGCTCAAATAAATATTATAACAAAATCCTAGTATATTTAAGATACTGGTGTTGTTATAAAAGAAGTAAATAAAAAGAGTTTAGAGGGTTGGAGAAGCAAAATAAAACAAATGAACAAGAGAGAATGAATTACCTTTAAAAGTGTAACTCCCTTTTGATTTGAGCCTAAAGGCTTCCTTTGAAAGGATTCTTCCCAATGGGAATCCTCTAGGATGAGGAGAGGGATGTGGAGAGAGTAATTGGGCAGGGGTTGGCTGAGCCAAAGGCTTGAGAAGTGTGTGAAATGGGGTAGAGGTGGGGGCCTTTTATAAGAGGAGAGGAGGGGCACTTTTGGAAAGTAAAGAAATATTACTTTATTTGAAAATGTGTTTCGGTTTTAAAATGTCCCACATTGATATAATTCGTGGATAAGGCGATAAGGGTTCGAAATCCACTCATCCAACTAGTTTTGGCCATGTGTAGGTTTTATATTTTTCATTATCGTTCCATTTTATTTAAATCGTCAAATAATGATGTCATCGCTGCATCATTATTATGTCATATATAATTTAATTTATTTAATGTCTAAAAATTATAAAAAAATACTATGATGTAGGAAATCTTTTTAGCTTTCCAATGACTATTTATAATCAAAATTTAGACTTGTATAACCCCACTCAAAAAGTATTTTAGTAAAAAACTTTATGTTAGTGTTATTTTCACTTTAACATTAAATAAATATATATTAATGTCATTTTCCAACTAAAGTGGCTCCATGGGGTCCCCAAGTTGGCCCATGGATTTTTTTGGTCGGCCATGACACAACAAATAAGGTTGGGACATGTGTCTAGGTCATTTAATATTATTAAAGCATTATTTATACCTTAAACTACACTAATTACCACTAATCACGATTAATGAAAAAAAGTTACTATTCACCAAAAAAATTATTTTAATATCATTGAACCACATTTTACTTATTAATGACAACCATGTATGTCGGATTTTCAAAATTCAATACACATTAGTGGTAAACGTTCATTTAACTGAAAAATCAGATTGCTTGATTACCACTTAGTGGTTTCACTATTCATCAAAAATTTATGTTTTTCAGAAAATTACCAAAACTTCACCCTAAGCTATATTTGATATTCCGAATTCAAAAATGAAGTCCATTTTACAAAATTCAAAACGTATAAGTCAAATTAATTAATTTAATAATTAATTCCCGCTGTCATGACAAATAGCGTGTTTTTGTGAAATAATAAGTATCAAAAGATTGACACCAGTTTAGGTCCAATTTCAAAGTGAAATTGATTCCAATGACCACCATTGGATTAACTGGTAAAAATATTTTCTAATTTCACTTTAAAACCAATTAATATAATAATCTAATCATATAAATAATTTATATTTAAAAGAGTTTTTGAATTAAAATACAACATTTTACCCTATTCATAAAAAAATTGAACATTATCAAAAAGGTACCAAAAATTTACACAAAGTAAATTTTGATGTCCCGATTCTAAAGAAGAGTTATATTTGGTCCAAAATAAAGTATAAGAGTGATCAAAACTATATTTAATGACGGTTCACCATTAAAAGGTGATAAGTGAACCTTTAGTGAAAATTAGAGTATATATGCCCTAAAATTGAACTCTTTCCGTATTTTAAGCCTTTATCATTTATTGGGTAAATGTATAAACATTTAAAAACATATATAATCATATTTTAGTTATTTCTATACATTCCCTCCAGTATAACGGCTACTTGTTAACTAACATTTAAAATAATATTATTTTATTACTAGTGTGCTACGTATGTTTCAAAGAAACTCATCGTTGCGTATCGGGTACGCTATCGAACATAGCAACCCCTTTAAAATAAAATTAATATTTAATTCGTAAATATTAATAAATATGAAAATACTTTATTCTTTATTTACCTGGGATGTTACAATTAGAGACATGGTGGGACTCATGGTGATTTAGATAATACCACATATTCATCAATTAGATTTTTTAAAAAATGGCTACTCTTCATATCATAGTATATTATTTCCCTATCCAACGTTTATTTATTAAGATAAGGGAAAATATTACCCTTGACAATATAATTCATCTAACATGAAAGGTACCAATTAATATCTCTAGTTTCACCACATAGAATTTGAGTGGATTCACATCAATATGTAGTATCATGGCTGGTTTCTAAATAAGGGTACTTTTTTAATCATCTAATTAATTTGAAAAATATTAATCGCACTAATAGGTAAATATAACCTTCATAAATTACATGAAGGGGAATCACTTATCAAAGAGGTATGCAATGAAACAACTGATGTTAGTTAAGGATACCATGGAGTCCATAATAATCATTTCGAAATCAAGGATAAATATTATAAGGTATTCATATGCTATTATATGGTTCACATTAAACGTCACGATGGCATATATCAGAGTAATAAAATTCACTCAATATAACCCCAAACATACATTTTAACTCGGTCATCCTCACATTATTTTGTTAAATTTTTTCAATATCTATTTCAATATTGAAAAGGTTCTCATATAATTAATTATAATTGAATACTATATCATATACTTTTCCCTATATGTCTTACTAAATAAGTTCTTATTGATACAATTCCATTAATGTCAATTTTCATACATATTTTCATCATGAAAAGGGAAATAAAATGTTGAAATATATCCCTTGGGGATTCAAAATGTTGACAGATTCTTTATATTTAGGGAACCATAATTTATCTGTATAGAAAAAATATCCATCTACAATATAGTGATCTTATAAATAATATTTCAAACCTATTATTTGTTCCATAATGATGAATATAAAATATTATTTAGGAAAGCAATCATTTTATTCCCCAAAGTCATTACACAATGAAAATTTACTATTTTTTTCATAAAATTAAATATATTGAACATAAGTTTCATATATTGATCTTCATGGATTATGTTATATTAAATTTGAATGGAAAAATTGGATTTTAAATTAGAATAATGGGTCAGGCTCATTATATATGATTCTTATTTATAACTACTGTGATCCGTAGGAAAACAATGATTATGGGTACAAACCTCATTATCCCATATGATCATTTTTATCTAGTTCCATGAAAATAAATTATTTTATTATTTTATAATGGATATTTACTCATTCTATTCCATTGGACTCATGGAGGTACAGATCATTTTATACCATGGATATTTAATTTTACATTGATTTCTCTACCATTGCACATCAACGACAGATGATGAATATTCAAAAAATAATTTAGGGACAGACCTGAGTTCTTCATATTAATTTTGATCTTATATATTATAAATATTAAAATATAAATGGAAATTTTGAAATCTAGAAGATGATATGAGAGTGTCCTTAAATCTAAATGAATATTTTGGGGAAGTTTTATTATTCCCATCAGAATAACATATTTCATCATAATTACTAGGACCCTATAAATAATCCAATCCCATTACGATGGGAAAAAATATATCTAAGCCCTTTATATTTTGACACGTTCTATGATTCATATCCACTTCTCAAATAGTATAGGCTGGTTCAACTGAATATCTCTTGGTCTTAACCTTGTGTAATTATTCTCAATGGAATGGAATATTTTCTTGGGATACCTAGAAAATGTTCACTTCCTTGGTGGATGTTGGTTAACTGTGAAGTCTACCCTACTAGTATATGAAACAGAAGTTGATGGATGATTTTTTTATTTACCCATGTATATTATGTAACATAATTACGACCAAATTTGTTAGTTATTACCCCAATTTTGTAGATGAGATAATGTACTCTTTCCCATGTCCATTTTAAGGATTTATGTTGTAACATCCTAACACGAACTAACTAAAAGGTGCCCCAAGCTGGTGGGTCACATAGACTGAAGCATGCCTCCCCAAATTAAAGAGGCACACGAATAATTGTGAGGGACATGGGTGTGCCATGGGGAGACTATTTCCTCATATAAGAGTGCATCATAGTGGTAATAAACATTTCAGTCAATAATAGAAGTAGTAAATCAACTAGCCATAAGATAAAATCCCTAATAGTAATGGATAAATGAGTAAAAAAGTAATCTCATATTCATATAATGATCATGTTATATTACTTTAATGATGTGAAATACTTATATAATCATTTAAAACGACACATGAATCAAAATTAAAAAAATAAAAAAAATAATTATCAGGGGATAGATTCAAAAGTAAGGCTAGATCCCACACTGCCATGCTCCAGATCATCAAAAAAATCATGCATTGAACAAGGGGAACTTACCCCGGTGCACAACTACATCCATGAAGTATGTTTGGGTACCTAATGGAGGGGCAAATAGGGTGTTAGATGACACTAAACAGGACACCACCAACATTTTCTATAAAACATTCAGTCTTTATATAACAAGCTATTGAATGTAAAATATATCCCAAGTATAAAAGTTCTAAAATTAAAGAATCAAAACTAAATGTGATATTCTCTAGCCATTCATGGATCTCTAGAATAATATTCAGGATCCCATAAACAAGGGAAGTGGTAAAACATAAAAATAAAATGTAATTATTTCCTAAAAAACAACTATAAATTGATACATGTATGATGTCTTTCTACAAGCATAATATAATATACGCCCCATTCATCCCATATAAAAAAGTTCCAAAATACACAATGTCCACTCCACATAGTCCAATATAAACATCCACAATCACCCCATCATGTAATCAAATGTGTCAGACCATGAAGTTCCATATGGAAGCTATACAAGACCATGTATTCTTTATCATGTCCTAGGAGCATCTCGTTGGATACTCGATAATGACTTGGTTGGAGTCCAATGAGAATGTCAATAGAACATATCGAATATGATTACATGAAATCCATATGGACATGGTATTATGGCTCGAGGAATACTATAGAATCATGATCCAAGGAAAAAACATGTACCTGGAATCCACTACCATAATCAAGACCCATAGAGTAAAAATATCCATGGTGTCCTATGGAATCCATATCTGAGTTATAATAACCAAGGAATCCACGACCATAAAAATATATCATATTATTCATTAATCATTCCATAACAATGAAAATTATATGATTTCACCTACCCATTCAACAATTACCATATAAACCATTTAATCAAATGTAGACAACATTACATCAGTTGTACATGATTCCAAATGTCTCTCTTATCATCTCAATTCAACTAATTTAATTTATAAAGGACTCCTAAAGAAACGATATCTCAAGCACACCAAAAAATGTGGAATAAAATATGAAATGTACAAGGTCGTGCCCCCTGTGTTCCCATGGTGGTGGCTAAACGGACTCCAACCATAACGTAGAAGTCAAGGGAAAATCATAAGGATCCAATTAAATTAAACAATTTATTCAGTAAATTTTAGGAGATACTCTAGAATGCCTGATATGTAAAACATTAGAAACTAGATTTATAAAACAAGAAACATTATGGAAAAGGTATAGAACACCTACTATAGGTCCATAGTCTAACATTCAACCAGTATCTATATATGATTTGGTGTAGATAGAGAGAATAGAAATGAAAGGTTAAAGAACCTAGAATTTGGGAATATTATCCTCTACCTAAATATAAAAATTTATACTAAGAAAATGAAAAATGGCATAATATGAATGATTAAATCACAAGACTAGATCCAATGAATTTGACGATACTTGAATCTGAGTTTGGATGAATGATTAGGGGGAATACTATCTTAGGATTCAGAATACTCACCAACTGAAATGATGTCTGTAGAAAAAAGGAGCAAAAATGTTTAGTTATTAATTAAATCTAAGGGAGATATGGTAATTTCTGTTTAATTTCATGGGTCTCATGGTTTCAGAAAAGGTTTTCAAGCCATTCTCCTTTATCTATTTCAATGGTGGACCTTGTATGGTATACACACATAGTTTGGGAAAGCACGAGAAATTCATGATGCATGCCTCTTCTAAAAACTATAGATGGATCACATGGACTTTCTCCCATAGTTACATGGTTTCCTAAAATTGTGCATCCTCCTATATCCCTCTGTTTAGCCATACATGGGTTCTCATAATAATGTATATTGGGTTTTATAGTTTTACGAAACCATTTTGGGGAATTGTTTCCTCCAAAAGTCAGGATTTCGGTTCCGTACAATCCCCAAAAACCCCCTTTATGTCACTAAGCGCTCTCATCAGGCCAAAAAAATAATTTAAATTAAAATTAAAATTTTTTTTACCAAAAAACAAAACCAAAGATATTACAATCTTCCCCCACATAAATAAATGTGTCCCTAAATTACTATTCCAAGGATGGTCAAGAAATGCATGAGAATAACATCATCCAATGTGCACCTACTTAATACTCACTCTCCCAATTCTCATCATATCAATGTCTATAGTAGCGTAAAACACGTAATAGAGAAACTTATTGACCTAATAAAACATTATTTATCATATTAAGGATATGAATCTGATTCTTATATATGGATGTATCAATTTTTAACTCCACTTGATCCAGATGCAGAGTGCGATATGGGTATATGAGATAATAGTAAAGATAAGATACATGGATGAAACTATGGATATCATGATAAATCCTAAGAATGTTGAACCGATATTTTATCTGACCGACTCTCTCTAGAATCTCAAATGGACCAACATATCATAGTGTAATATCAACATGTCCCTTAAAATGTCTATATCTCAAGCTCGATTAGATACATAAAAATACATGATCCCTCACATTGAGCTTTTGAGGTCTTCTATGATGATGTGCATAAGATATTTCTCTAGACTATGAAATATCCATCCTCTTATAAATCAACTAGATGTACTCCGATGTCTACTAAATGAAGTGGGGTCCCAGTAACACTCCCTCTATTACCTCTAACCAGCACATGGTTGATCAGAAATGGCTACAATAAAACTTATCCTATGGTTCCATCTTCATAGTCTCCTATAAACAATTTCTATTGGTGAATAAATTAGGGGGTATATTCCACCCACAACATATCCTAAAATCATGGACACATGATATCTTCTTGTCCTTCTGCACTTGAATCATTAAATCTTTCTGGACATCAATAAAAGGGTGGTACAAAATGATTTAAAGAACCGGTATACTCAATTCCCTCAGTAGGCCCTTAAAAAATTAAGATTCAGAATGGGAATCAATTTCCAATATAATGGTATGAGAAAACCTTTAAAGTCACACTATCAAATGGATATATGGATGATTGTGAAAATTTACTAAGAATGCCTCTCAGATATGTAGGAAATGAGAACCCTTAGTGAGCCTATTAACAATTAACCATAATTCATCACGTCTATGAATATTCCATGGAAACCACATTATGAAATCCATAGAAACATCACCTAATTTTCAGTCAATGATGAAAAAAAATATTAATTTCCATCTTGTTGATGGTTTATTTCCCTCAAGGACTAATATGAGGAACACCTTGTGAGTAAACAAGCTAACTAATATTTCATCCCCAACCACCAATAATGGTGATATAAGTCTCATCATATATTAGTCACTATAGGATTTATTACCATAATTGAGGCATGAAAATATGTTATCAACTCCCCAAAAATTCCTTTTAGAACCCAAATGTGATCATGGACATGTAAAATTCCATCCTCGCTCACAGTCCAACCAAGAGGCAGGCCCTTCCCTACCACACCCTCCTATTGGAATAGGCCATCAATATTAGAAAATTATATTAACGTCACACTATCTGGAAGGTTGGATGTCACAACTAAAAGAGAAATAAGTTTCTAGCCTTGGATATCATTAATCTCCATGTTCATATCTCAGAATAGGGCTATAAGTTACCACTCACTACAATCCTCCTGAACTTCTTGTGTATGAGTCCTCATACTTAGATCATCAACAATTTTATTGAACTTTCCTGGAGTATTGGAAATATTAAAGATATAAAACTGTAGGTAATCGAACCCCATCATTGCCTCAGATTCATGTCATGTTGTGTTAAGGTATACTTGAGAAGTTTTTGGTCTATGTACATGACAAAACGATCTCCAGGTAAATTATTCATCCAATAGTGCAAAGAATAAACCATTATGGTTAACTCAAGATCATTCATCGAGAAATTAATATCATTGGGCCTTATCTAACAATACAAGCACAATATTAATCTGACCCTCTATAATAGAACTACACATAATCTATCAACTTTTTCATTACAAGAATAATATAACTCTTACACACCTCTAGAATAATTTAGACCAGAGAAAAATTACATCTTCCTTCCTACTCCTAGAATGCGGTATCATAGGCACCTAAACATAAAAACGTCACTCCATTCTTTGTCAATACTATAAGAGGTTCATATAGTGTAATAATTACTATATTAAACTACAATAATATTCAGTTGGACCCATGGAACTCCATATGTCAAATAAAGTTTTGGGATTCTCTGAGGAACCAGCATCTCTCAGCTTCTGTAGGTCAACTGATAATGTTGTCTCTGAGATAATATAAACAATGAAGTAAATTCTATGCATTCATAAGTATTATTTTTTGAGATTAGAATATATCTAATTCTCTATAAAATTATCAAAATCAATGTCATGATGTTTGGCATGATCATTTCTATTGTGAGAATATAGTAAGATATAATCCATTGATTCTACCACAAATGAATCCTGATAATAATGGAAGAATTGATTCATAAAATCCATGAATAATTATACCATATTCATGATACTGAACAACATAACTAAATAATCATATTGACTATAATTCTTATGAAAATATGTACTCGGTATGTCTGCAGGTCAAACACACACCAGGTGATAACTCAAAATAAAATTAATCATTGAGAAAACCTGATCACCACATTTCTAGTCAAAGAAATCATTTATTGATAGAAAGGTATCTTGGTTCATAACCATAAACTAGTTTAGTTTTTTAATAAATAAATATATTAAAGGTAATGTCTACCTAGTTTGTAAAAAAGGACTAGTGAACCCCATAGAGATGTAATGGTCTGTACAATCCCCATCTCCTCAAATTCCATAGATTCCTCATGAACTCCTAAAACTCAATAGTATTTATCCTATAAGAAGGAATGGGTACTAGTTCGTCTCTAGAAGGTAGCTCGATTGAGAACTCCACTTATCTCTCAAGAGGTAAACCAATACCTCAATTTAAGAAAAGGTCCTGAAAATGATCAACCAGTAGGGAGAAAATCTTCTTATTGTAATATTAATCATCGAGATATAAAATAGAAATATTTATTGTCATTCCACCTAGACTATGATGATTATGTCTATCTCAGCTCTACATGAATCCACATCTGTACTTGTGAATAAAAATAACTCCCTATGACTATGTGAAGCTCACCCTACGATGATAGAAACCATCCTTTGATTGATTAAAATAAATCCAATCTATCTGAAGTATGACATAAAACCCATTCATCTTGATGGATAAAAGAGACTTTATGATGTGACACTTTATAATATCAATGGGTAAATATCTACACTGGCATACACATTATGGCATGATTTCTAAAAAAGTATATATAGCCAAAAAACCGTTAGAAAACTAAATAATAAGCCCATGACATTCCACAATATGTACTGATATGAATCTATGTGATGAAACTATATCAAAAAGAGAAAATAGACAAGTAGAAGATATTTTTATCAAACCTCTCACCATTTATGGATCAGAGATCTAATCCTTAGATAAATTTTATAAAGAATATATCTATCCCGAACCATAACCCTATGAAAAAATCTCACTACGTTGTGTATACCACTATGCTTAATAGGTAATACTAGTGACTATCACCCTTGGCCCGGACCACCACATCAGGCTGGTAGATCGGTACTACCCTATATCCCAACCCAATGGGAAGCTATGAATCTCATTCCAAAACTTGGATTATGTTTCAATCCACATCCAATGACTACAAGAGGGAAGGTCCTACAAAAATTAAGTACAAAAACCATCATACCGCAATCTTGGCACTTGACTGGGTCTCAATCACACTGATTAATTATATGTCCCCATCTCCAATATTGATAACAAAATACTTCTCTACCATCACTAACAACATGGATGAAACTTTCCTCATGAGAATCCTCAAAATGGTGATTCTTTTCACTAGTAGTTAAACCACTAAGCTAAGAGACTATACTGCACTTCTCTACACCAACATATTCCCTCAGGTTATGTCAATAACTATCACCTGATTCAGTATATTTGTAATTTTATTGAAAAAGAAAACATTTCCAAATAACTAAATGATATGCCCAAGTCATTAAACAAAGAATATTTTCCCCATTGTATCATGAACATGTTAAATTGGTGAAAACAATGAATCTATATAAATCATTCTTAATATTTAATAAAAGTAATCACTCCCTACTCTAGAAAAAAATAATTTACCGGCCTTCTCTTCTCTTAGAGTCTGAAGAAAAAACTAGTCTAGAAATGTGGATTAGAAAAAGATCTTATGCATATCTCAGTGTGTATTATCCTAGTTCAAAACATCCCAGTTGAGCTGAGATAATCATCAATGAATATATTTCATGAGCTTCACTCTCCAATAAAGAGGTGTCCTCGTATGCTTGTTGATAAAAAACATCGTCTCAATCCATAACTAATATACCTATGGACCTCCATCCCTTGAAAAAGGGGTAGGATGATATGACAAGAGCACCCGCATACTCTATTTAATAGACACGATAGGTTATAGTGCTCCCTGAATGGTTTTCATACAGTAAAAGAAACTCTTATGGAATATTTCCTCAGCACCCACATTCGGTATGAATATTGGTAGCATACCCACCAATAGAGGATAGTCTACTGGTATCCCATTTACTACCACCTCCAGATCATAGTTGTCACCACCCTCCTTGAATATGACCCAAGGTCCTGGTGGTGACATGCTTATAAAATGAAATACACACACCTCCAAAAATATCAACAACAAAAAGATGACAGATAAAAGCATATGGCATGTTAAAGCCTTCCATAAAATATGAAACAGACCTCTTCCTCCTCCAAAATCATGGAATGGGTAATAGGAAAAACTATAAATAATTCCATATACACTACCTAATACTCAATATAAATCTTGTTCATGATCAATTTCTATATTTCACCTATTATATTTTTCTTTTAATTGACATTTTTATCAAAATTATCTATAAATAGTTGAACCAAATGGGTCACCACTTACAATACATAAGGGTCCATATAACTCATGAACATAACTCTATAACCAACTTAATCAAAACAATAACAAGTTACCATCCATGTGGTTAATCGGCAATGACTCCACATTCCATAGTTGACTACATAGGGTGCCTCTAATAGACTAAGCAGTAATACATTATTTAGGTTACAGTTGATACTATATGTACCAACTATGATCCTCATTTTCCTACACACACATATATCATATTATACATATATATATATATCATACAATGAACACATAAAAATGTATTTCATTTAATAAATTAACCCTATATGGAATTTATTAATTCATGTAATGTGAATGCTAATAGGATCCTAAAATGAATCAAGATATTTCAAACCCTCATTTAACTGAGAGATAATAAAATATATAATCTTAATAGAAGTATAACCAAAAGTGTGTCACTCAATGGTGGAATGAAATAAATTGTGATAAGAAAAATCTAGAAAAATATAAATTTGCAAAATAGGAAATTTGGATTTTTATTGTATATCGTTTAACTACTCCCAAGAAGAACTCATTACCAAATTTAAATAACTTCCTAATACCTATCTATTATCTCAAAAAAAGTAAATCAAACTAAAAAATAAATTTACCTAAAACAATATTGTAATATCCTGACTCATATTCCAAAAAATACTATCCCAATCCTGTGGGTCACATGGCCTCAAGAGTTCCTCCCCTAACACCTGAGGATTACAACTAGCAGGGAGAGACTGGAGTGTGGTTGTGGGGAGATTATTCCCTCATTTAAGAGTGTATCTCATTGACAGTAGACATATTATTCAATTTTGGAAGCATTAAATCAATCAGAAAAAAGATATCATCCATGATAGTAATAGATAAACAACGATTAAGGTAATCCCATATACATTTGATGATCATGTAATATTTCTAAAAAGTTATAAATAGGTATATAATCAACTGGTACAATATATGAATCAATAATAAAAAAATGGAAAATTAATTTTTCCATATATCATCATGATCAAGGATCAATCTAGTTCTCCCTTACTCGTATTCAATAACCAAATCAAGAATCATACATTTAGCACTTTCCTTAATCCCTATGTTTATCCATGAATTTAGTTCGATTCCCCAATTTTGGCCCGAATTGGGTGTGATATAATATTCAGTTGGACCCCACCATAATTGTCTATAAAAAATCCAGTATGTATGTCATGAGCAATGTAGTGTGAAATATGTCACATGTATTAGAGTATTGAATATAAATCCTTAAAATTCAATGTGATCCTTTCAATCTGAAAATGCCTCCCTACAACAATATTCAGGAACATATACACAAGGTAATTGATAAAATATAAACAAAAAAATTGGAGTCTAGTCTAATGACTATAAAATGATACCAGTACCAGAGCTATCTGAAAGCGTTATATAATATATACAATTATGGCACCATATAACCGAGTGAAAAAATATGCTAATTCCTAGAGGAACCTATATCGAAAATATGTAATGAATTGGTCGGATTACAAGGATCGTGTCAACAAATAATATCCAATGTGAGTCCAGCAAGCCAAATCCATAAGGTATAAAATCCTAAGGCAGAATTGTGATACAAAGAGGAAATAGTTCAAATGAATCCTCTAATATAACAATGAATCATGGAGTAGAAATATCCATGGAAATATATAGAATTAGAACATGAGGTATACTAACTAAGGAATATAAAACCATAACATTTCATCATATCATTCATACATCATTCCACAATTGAAAACACGATGTCAGTTGATCAACCCATTCAATAATTCCCATATAAACCATTTAATAAAAATTAAACAACATGTAACCATATGTAAAGGATAAATATGCTCTATCATATTATCTCAATTAATTTAATTTAATTTATAATATCTGCATCTAATAGGGAGGTCACACACAAACCCAACACAGTGGTATAACATGGGGCATGTACAAGGAGCACCATACATGAGGCCAATGATGATGTTAAATGACCTATAGCAATAATTTTATATTCAAAGGGAAACTTAAGAGGTTACAAATAATTCAATTCTATTATCCAATTATTTTTTCGGTAAAATTTTAAAATTTTATCATGTTACATAATAAAAAATAGATCAAAATTTTTTATACTTATTAGAAATTGTATAGACCATCAACCATAGGTCCATAATAAAATATCCATCCGGTTTCAATCTCACACTTTATCTATAACTCGAGAAAAAAATGAACTGAAATAAAACTCGGAAATAGGGATTATTATCTTACACATAAATAATATTTTGGATATAAAGAAAAATGAATAAAAAAACTAGATATAAGAAGAACTCAACTGTATGGATCTAATGAGATAGATAGAGTATGAATCTATGTTCAAAAGAAGTATTTGGATCAAATTCTATCTTAGGATTTAAAAAAGCCCATGAATGGAAAGTATTTCCTCTGGAATGAAAGGAGGAAAAAATAATAGTTTTTAATAAAATCAAAGCGTGAAATAGAAATTTCGTATGAAACTATATGGTTGCATGGTTTGATGTTATGGTTGGAAAAATTGTACACCCAAAATGGGACCATATATATTTAAATGGGGGACCTAGAAAATTTTGGTAAATCATGAATAAACCATTATTCATGGCATAAAATTAAAACAACATATGGATTGGGTGAGAATGAACCCCTAGATTTAAATTTTCCTCAAACCATGTGGCCTCTTACACAACTTTCCATAACCATGCAGAACAA
Source organism: Viscum album (assembly GCA_963277665.1). NCBI lineage: Eukaryota > Viridiplantae > Streptophyta > Magnoliopsida > Santalales > Viscaceae > Viscum > Viscum album. The sequence goes on along the minus strand of OY728119.1, from coordinate 683,489,890 downwards.
CCATTATCCTCCAAAAGTCAGAATCATGGATGCAAACATTCCATTTAATTCATTAAAAATCTTGTGATCTCAATAGGAACTATCATTATAAAAAACATATAATGAAAGTAAAATTAAAAATATCCATACCTCATTGGAAAATTTGAGATCTTACATATGAGAGAAAATTCCATTCCCTTAGGTGTAAAAATATAAATGGAGTTAATTATCTATAACGGCTTCAGCTCCCTATTTAAGAAGCCAATGTCTATGTGATGATATTTTCATGAAAGGAGAGAGGAATTATGATGCTAATATATCCGTATATGATTTTTGAATGAGAATTTCTCAATTGTTTCTTATGAAGAGGGAACATCAACATTATATAAATCCAAAACCACCAATTTAAGTTAATAAAATTTATTTCTAGAAGAAAATAATTAAACTAGGAATTAGTAATGAGTATCCATATTAATCTAACAGTATAAAAATGTACGGGTCATCTGTTCCCTCTTATGAATCCCCATGATTTTAAGGTTAGAGGGAGACTGGTCAATATCACTGTATCCCATTCCCTTGAATGTATAGATCTGGATTAGATTGAAGATGGAACTTTTATAAACTAGAGCTCATTAGAAAATTGGTAAAATTAATAATTCCAATGATGAAGTAGGTTTTTTTGTTCCATTTTATGAATTCTTATTAGCCATAGTTTAAAATGGAAATGATTGTATGGGATTTTGTAGACCTAAAATCTCCTCTTTATGGGTCATCAATAATGATTTCCTCTATTGAAAATTGAGGGTTAAAAGGAAATTTATGATGGAATTCCTTGTATTTATTGTAATTTTATGGGAACATGGTATTAAGGTATTTTTATAGTAAATTTATTGATGATTTATGATGATAAAAATCTAGACTAGGGATCCATTTTTTGTAGATAGCTTTTCTCTAGTTTTAGGTCACTAGGCCAAAGAGAATAGTATTGGAAGCTACATTACCATTATATAATTGTGTATAACATTATTGGGTTGTTGTTTTAGGTATAATACTTCATCCCAAACCTAGGTTTTGACTATATAATTTCTTATCCATAATTCTAAACTCTAATAAAATTGTAATCAAGAAATCTTGCGATGATTCCAGAAAGATTTTTGTTCCTATTGAACTCAATAGAGAGGAAACCTCTATGATTTTATAGTATATATAGATTTAGTAGATATAATTAATACAATTTATGTTCCTTTTTTAGTTTTAATTAACATACAACCATGGTCTCTATAACAGATTCCTAGAATATGGCCAAATAAGATGTATTTCAAGTGAATTACGGTGACATAACAATGTTGATAAAATTGATCTAATGAGAGTATCACTTTATGGATTATTGATGATATTTATAGGATAGTTCCTATGTACTTATCAATTGGGGTAAGAAGTCCTTGATGGATACCAACTTATTTTTTACTAGAAATAGATATTCTTCTTTCTTTTTATTTGATCGATGCTAATTTTATCGACTGTTATAATATCATGACGATGATGATATTTCCACTTATATTGAAGGGGGAATTTTGGTCACAACATGAAAATGATGTCAAAACCTATGTATAGAATATTCTTGGTGAACTGATTTTTTCACTTATAGACATAAAAACATTGCACACATCTATATAGAACAATCATCTATTATTATTTTTCTTATGGTGAGTTAGTGGAGACACATTCCACTTATGTTAGTTTTTTTTCGACACAGATTTAGAAGATTATTTTATGTTATAATGATAATGCATATTTGAATATTTTTATCACGGGCAACATAAAATTTATTCTTTTGATCATTCAATTTTTTTACTTTTATCCATATTAACATCATAACAAGGGAACTTTTAATTATTTTTTGCTTAATTATGACTATGTATAAGATATTTTATGGTACTAGAAGCTATATAATATTCTAGAATCATCATCAGAATAATGTTTTCTATATGACCTCGACCCCTCGTATCTTGAAGTTTTTTGAAATTTTATTAAAATGGTAAAAAATAAATATATCATAGTTCAAAGGATCAGATAATTTTTTAGTATGTAGAATCTAGATAGAGAAATGGAAATTATATAATATTAAAAACATAAGGCATATAAGCTGAAAATGGGAAAAAAAATATTTGATTATCATTGAAAATCTATAAGTTTTATTTATAATCATCATGGATTGCAATAGAAATAAGAGAAAATATAACATGGTGAGGTTAAATTCATATTAAGGTGTAAAATTGAGTAAAATATATTACACATAAGAATAGAAATTATTAATTTGGCTTGAATAAATAAATTCCAAAGAAATGGATTGTTAAAAAGAATATATTCATTGATTTATTATCAATAAATATAATCAATGATTTAAATAAATGATCTCATAGAGTTGAGTTTCAAAAATCTAGAAAAAAATAATACTATCATGGAGAAATTTCAAGTGAATATACAAAAATGTGTAAGTATTATAGTAAATACCAAACTAATGTTTTGTATGATTCCTTCTGATACATCCAGGGAACACATTTTTTATGTTCTCATCCAACATATAAGAAGTCCAATAAATCCATCACATTAACAGTGTGTTAAAAAAATACATATAATAATTTTACATAATGAAATTAATACATTATCAGATTTTTTGTAATTAATATATATCTATAAAAAAATAATATATATATTTAATGTTAATTTTTTATCAATCAATAGAATGAAATTTAAATCTGTATGATCTACAACTATAATCTTAAAACATATCTGATATTCATATTTTAACGGGAAGCCCCTTTATTAATAGAATAATTATAAAATAATCATGTTGGGTACCTTAATGGATAAATTATATTAACATTACTTAGAAAATAGTAACATCATCTAGTATATTATTATGGGTAATAAATAGAATTTGAGTTATCTAAAGAATATCCTTTGGGTCTATCCCTCCTAGTGTGTAGTTAAGCCAATTTTTTGTGCATTGAGTGAATATTTATTTGTTTCCCTATATAAGTTTATATATTTATTAACCCTATGTTCATATGAGTGAGGGAATCCTTTTTTACTATCCATAAGAGGATCTAATTTCATGGAAACCACAAACTCTTTATTTTAAAATAATAAATATATAGTTTTTTTTATCATAACAGGGGTTTGAACTAATGTTTTATAATTACAATAGCTTATGAATGTAGTATAATTTAATTTAATATTTTTTTATCAAATTCATAATATGATATGAGATTTATAGTAATAAATTATAATAAAATTTCATATGGAAATGAATATTTTGAGAGGATTATACAAATAAAGGATAATAATGGATTATAGACACTTATATCATCATAGAATTATCTTTAGAAAAGGATATAATGTGTGGGAGTAAATAATAACTAATTAAAGAAAGTAAAATAGGTGATAATAATAAGGAAGTACCATCATATAATTTCATGAAAATCCATTTGAAATGATATTGCAATAAAAAGATTATAATTGAAAATGAAAAAACGGATTAGAAACCCTTACATTGATCGGTAGATTCTCTTAGATTGGGGAAATAAACCTAGATATATAGAAAATAATTAGAGAGACTATGTAGAGGAAACTGTAACACCCCGAGATTTTATGAAAAATATTCTTTTTAATTTCACTAATGTCTTGTGTTGTACGCTACACCAAAAGGAGATTGCACAACACGCATCCTTGATTTGCATTGCATTACACGCAATCACTACCTTCCTCGATAGCGTGTGTAGTACGCAATAACGAGTTTCACTAAACAACAATACGCTATTAAAATATTATTAAAACTAGCCGTTATGAATAGTAATAACCACTTTTTGAAATTTTTTAATTTTATTTTTCAAAATGTAATTCATTTTTGGATTCATAATATCGAAATTAGATTATGGTGAAATTTTGGTACTTTTCGGATAACTTTTATTTTCTGATGAATAGTGAAAATTACTAATTTTTAATTAAAAACAAATTTTTTAATCGAAATAATTAATAGTGATAAATTATTAATTTGAGTGGTTTTAAAGTATATTTAGAATATATTTTTACAATTCAATACAATGTTTGTCATTGGATGTAATTTAACATTTACACCAGACATAAACAAGTGTTAATCTTTTGATAGTTATTATCTCTTAAAAACACGCTATTTGTTGTGACAGCGGAAATTAATTATAAAATTAATTAATTCAAATTATATGTTGGGAATACTTTAAAATAGAAATCATTTTTCAATTTGGAATATCAATTATAGCTTAGGGTGAAATTTTGGCATTTTTCTGAAAAATTACAATTTTTGATGAATAGTGAAACCACTAAGTGGTAGGTTAAAAACTGAATATTGCATAAAACATAATTGTACCGCTTCTGTGAATGGAATTTCGAAAATCCGAGAGAAACGGTTGATGTCAGTATGTAAAATGTGGTTCAATGAGATGAAAATAATTTTCTGTGAATAGTAACTTTTTACTTTTATTTACCACGGTTAAATGTAAATAGGGTAATTAAGGGTAAAAATGATATTAATATTACCCTAACACATGTCCTAATCCTATTGGACAAGTTTATATCGACCAAAACAACCTTAAGTGTAAAATATTATCATTTAGGCCCACTTGGATTAGATTAGGACATTTATTATTAATTTATTTAAAGAAGGGTTAAAATAGTTAAAATCAAAGTTTAATAAGTAAATCATTTTTAATATGGGGTTATACATAAGATACATTCGACTATAAATATTCATTAGAAAGATAAAAATATTTCCTACATAATGGTATTTTATTTATAATTTTTAGACAATAAATAATTTAATTTATTTATGACACAATGATGATGAAGTAATTATCTTATTAATGAAATATTGACATAATTGATGTTATAAACACCAAAATAAATGTAATTTGAGACTTTTTATGAATCCCAATAATTTTAAAGGTTACTATGATATATTATTGTTGATTTAATCAACTGTTTTCGAACATATAATTCTGTTATGACTTTCACAAAAATCATATATCAAATAGTGTCAAAATTGACACAAAATAGTTTTTAAATAAAATATTATATTATTAATTGTTATTTTATTCCTAAACATATAAGGTTCGGCCAAATGACTTAGATAAGGATATATATATTAATAATAAACAATTTGGGGTTCGTTTGGGATGTTATAGTAAGTGTATTAACCATATAGTGTAAGAAAACAAAAAAGACAGGGTAAAAGTTAAATTATTTGACTTAGAGTTAAATATAATTGATAAGGTTAAAATAATAACCTAAACTTGTCTAAATCCTATTGGTTGATAGGATTTCGACCCATCCCCACTTTAGCTTCGAAATAGGACCCTTTGAACCATTATAAACCGATTTTGACTTTAATATAAAATAATATTTTAAGATATTCCTAAGGTGCCCCTCTCCTCCCTTATAAAATGGCACCTCCTTCCCCTCCTCCTCACAACAATTTTAGCACTAAAGCTCGGAAAAACCCTGCCATTTTCTCCTCTCCATTTCCCTAGAATAATCCTAGAGGTCCTGGTCTTCTTCAAAGACCAATCTTAGTTCCCTAAGTGGAGGATTCAACGAGGCGTTCCAAAGAAGAGGTAATATCCATTACCGATCTTTTCAATTTCTTTCTTCTTCAACTTCTTCTTCTTCAGTTGTTTCATTATAAAGTAATAACATCAGTATTACCTACATACTGATATGTTATTATAAATATGAAACAACCCTAATTCACCTTCTATCCATCCTACGGAAAAATGAAATCACCGCGCGTGCGTACGTACGGAATACTGTCTCCACGCCGTGGTGTAATCTATTTTCCAACACCACCTTACAAGGAAGGGTATAATGGTGTAATGAGTAACTATATATGATTATTATAAAGTAATATTGATACTGAAATAATATATATATACTCCAATACAATTCCACGATCATAGGAACGATATCATCACTCGTGCGTACGTACGGAATACCCTCTCCACGATGTGATGCGACTCGTTCTACATGATCATCATTACATAGTAATTATATAAATGAATTGAATGAATAAATATGATATATGTTACACTAATAAAATTCTGGATATAAGGTATATATAACCTTAAAAGAAGAATAAGAATTTATTCGGCAAAACACGCATAAGAACAAAAGGCAACAAAGACCCGAGTAACAAGTAACAACGAAATATTATTAACAAGAAGCTAAGAATATGACCATATATGATATCATATCAATATGTATGATTCTGTAATAAGTCAATAACATTATTTAAACCATTTTACAGGAGATTCAGACACGTACAAAGCAAATCGGACCTAAGGTAAGGGAAATATCACAATATCATTTTTATCCGAGATTGTTTATACATTGGCATTTACTGGGGTGCATTTTATCATCCACATTCATGTTTACTCGATATGACATATTATTTACATCCTCCTACAATGGTTTAAATCCAATTTTACCCTTCGGTGTGTTATTAGTAAAAGATATGAAAGGAATCTTTTGTCGTTTTTCGTACGAGGTGCTTTTTTGGACTTTTCCGACAAAAGTACGCGAACAATGTTTTTTTAACTTATACGGCATGAATGAATTTTTAAAACATTATTTCAAAGAAGCTTCCTTTACAAGTTTTCAAGTTTATTTTTAATCAACTTATTTTAGTTTAAAGGTTTATGACATGTTAAGAATCAAAAAATGTTTTTTAAGAATAAAGGATATTTTCCTCAAGAATTCATTTCAAGTGTTTTTTTTTCAAAACTATTTTCCATCTAAGATGACGTTATTTGATATGTATGTTTCATGTAAAATGTCTCTATTATTTAAATGGTTTCAATTTTCTTATGATGAAATGATATCAATTGTTTATGGATTATGATGGCATGATGTTTAAGAATCCCATTTTATTACATGGGTTATGCAATGATGTATGATTTATGATTTTGTGGCACACATAAGAATGGTATCATTATGAGATGGGTAGGACATATATCTCCCTCCAATGCATTGGGTAAAGATTTTATATCTCATGAGATAGACATGGCTGGAATGGTAGGTTATACCAGTTCAGTGAAACATGACTGAAACGGGGGTGACTCGGTTCAAAAAGGGAATTTGTCCACTAAGATAGTCTTGGCAATGAGTCTTGACTAACAAGAAATGATTCTCTATAATTATGTGTGTATGCCACAAAGTTTAATGTTTTATGTTATGAATATTGTGATTACATTTCACTCCCATGAGTTATCCTAGGTTATGAAATTATGATATCTTTTACAGGTTAAGATTTCCAAAAGATATGTGCTTGTGTATATGATGTGATTGATATTTCTTTTGTTTACCCTTACTGAGCATTTGAGCTCACCCTTTTATGTTTTCTTTTCCCCGGGATATAAAGAAAGGTTTTAGGTATAAAAAAAAGGAAGATCTTTATGGGAGATGTTAAAGATCTTTCACCAGGATTAGAAGATTATATTCCGAGTTTCCAAAGACACTAAACTATTACGATCCTTGTGTGTGTGTTTTTTTATGTACTAAGTATTCCGAAAATGTAATGTAATGTCCATGTACGTTAAGCTTCGGGTCACTACAGTTGGTATCAGAGGAAAGCATTAGTCAACCTTTGGAAACTAGGATGTGAAAACGTTAGTGAGATCCCTAGAGATATTTCTAAGGTATGTATAGGGATGTCTCTAAGGTTAAGTATACGTATAGGTTATAGTCCTAGAATTGTGCTAACGATATTAGAATTTAAACTAAGATGTTAGATATTGAGGGTACTCCCCCTTTATTATGTTGTTTTCCCTAGCATGATTTTTGCCTCTCACACTATTCTTTTTGGGTTTTAGACGATTGCTGGAACCCGAAAGAACCGTGTTGATCAATGCAATGGACAATGCAATGATTGTCCTCCTGAACAAACAAATGTTATGGGAGATGGAGTGAAAAATCTTATTGTTATACTTACACAAGCAATGAATCATTCTTGACTTCCAAATGAGTAGAGAAGGGAACAATATTCTATTGAGTCTGTCATGAGGCAACGTCCACCTTCTTTCAGTGAGTATTTGGATCCACATGTTGCTGAACAATGGATCAGTACCACTGAAATGATATTTTATGTTCTTCAATGTTCTGAACATGATAAAGTCATCTTAGCAGTATATCGTTTGGAAGGTGAAGCTGATCAATGGTGGAATCTTATCAAGAATACGAGGCCAAGAGATGAAATTGAGTCCATGGAATGGGACAAGTCCAAGAACTTGTTTTTTAGTAAGTACTTCCCCCGTATTATTCAAACAAAGATGGAAAAGGAGTTTCTTGAGCTGAAGCAGAAGGATGATGAATCTGTTGGTATATACGAAGCGAATTTTACAAGACTTGCAAGGTATGCATCTGGCATTATCATCCAAACTGAAAGTAAAGTTGATCGATTTTTCAGTGGCTTAAAACCATGTCTTCAAAGGGAATTAGCTATAAGATACTTCAGTAGCTATGAAGAAATTGTGTGTTGTGCTATCAAGGTAGAAATGGAAGTTGGTGTTACATATCCATCTCATGGTTTTGACAAAAAACGAAAGATGGAGTTCAAGGAGAAATCTCAAAATAATGGTGAAAAGAAGATGAATGTTTCCTTATGCACAAAGTGTGGAAATAAGCATGGTGGAAATTGTCTTAAAGGGACTAGAAAATGTTTTAAGTGTGGAAAAGAAGGTCATCAAGCAGCTGAGTGTCAAAGTAATGGAAAAAGGGTTTCTAATTATGTGAATAAAGCAAACACTGCAGAGAACGCACCACCAACACTTCAATGCTTCAAGTGCAAGGAAATGGGGCATTTTGCTAATAAATGCCATAATCCAAGGGTTAGTGATTATCAACATGAGCAACCACTTAAGGAAAAGGACAAAGGGAAGTCACATGCGATCACTATTTGCGATGTTGAATATGACAACGATGTGGTGGAATGATTAAGTGTTTATATAATGGGATTCCAAAATAATGTTGTATCAGAAAGTATTGGAATATTTATGTGTTGGTCTAATGTGGTATTCAAGGTGCTTGAGATATTTTTTGGAAATAAGATGATATGCGCATAATGGAGGGAAAACGAGAAAACGAAATGTTTAACAGTATTCATGAGCTCATGATTGATATAAGGACTAAGTGATATCATGGTTTTAGTATATAGAATTTTGAGGATTTTGGTATGTGGAAGGTGTTAACTTTTAACTGCATTCATGTTTTCACTAATGTTCAATGGGTATTCAAGAGAATACATGATTAAGGACTTTGAATGTTTGGAATGTGACCAACAAAACATATCTTATGATATATGGGGATCAACGATGGTATTAAATTTCTGGTAATCATTTTCACTATGTTATGAGAGTGGACTGCAGTATTATGGATAAGCCTAAAGGTTGGAATGAATTATGTTGGACATAAGTTAGTATTGTTTAAGGATAGAAGTTTTTTCGATATTATTGATGGGATGTTATATTAATATAGTTTTAGAAAAAGGACAACCTGCAGGACGGGTGACAACCCATCGCGTCGAACAAGGATGTGGGAATCGAACCCACAACCGAAGTGCGACTGGCCTTTATCGCCTACCACTGGCTTACAGGAAGTCCCTGTTTTGTAGAATCTAGTTTTATTATATTAATCAGTATGATATATGAACTATAAGTCCATTTTAGGAACTATATATGATTAATCTCAATATATATGGACTTATGTATTTTTTGATAACTTTTCTTACCTTTTGTTTGAGATAGATGGAATAACCCATCATTCTATCACATGATCTGCTAACGCATCACGAATGACAAATTCAACTTCATTTCTTTAATCGATGAAGTGGAAATTATCCAAAGAATGACCAACGGTGTGATTATACCAAAATAACGAAAGTATTTCTTCTAATTCCAATTTCATCAACTTTAGGGAAATGATCTTGAAAACCAAAAATGTTTTCCTAGTGCCCTTATATCCAATGAATCAGATGGTACCCTAGAGAATCACAAATTTATGGCTTTGTGATTGTTGGATTTTTCATAGCCATGTTCTCTACCACTATCCATCAGAACATGACGGTTACATTTCTCTTCCATATCCATATTTTCAACTATGTTCTCCTATGTGGAAACCCATTGATTAGATTATTTGGGTAACCGTTATGTTTCATACTATTGTTTTTAAAGATTGGTTTCGGTATTCCTTTTTACGATGTGGGTTTCTATTAAAGAAACATTCAAGTAGTAAACCATTTATAACCCCGACGAATTTCGAGGGCGAAATTCATTTTAAGGGGGTAGAATGTAACACCCCGAGATTTTATGAAAAATATTCTTTTTAATTAAACTAATGTCTTGTGTTGTACGCTACACCAAAAGGAGCTTGCACAACACGCATCCTTGATTTGCCTTGCATTACACGCAATCGCTACCTTCCTCGATAGCGTGTGTAGTACGCAATAACGAGTTTCGCTAAACAACAATACGCTATTAAAATATTATTAAAACTAGCCGTTATGAATAGTAATAACCACTTTTTGAAATTTTGTAATTTTATTTTTCAAAATGGAATTCATTTTTGGATTCATAATATCGAAATTATCTTAGGGTGAAATTTTGGTACTTTTCGGATAACTTTTATTTTCTGATGAATAGTGAAAATTACTAATTTTTAATTAAAAACAACTTTTTTAATCGAAATAATTAATAGTGATAAATTTTTAATTTGAGTGGTTTTAAATTATATTTAGAATATATTTTTACAATTCAATACAATGTTGGTCATTGGATGTAATTTCACATTTACACCAGACATAAACAAGTGTTAATCTTTTGATAGTTATTATCTCTTAAAAACACGCTATTTTTTGTGACAACGGAAATTAATTATAAAATTAATTAATGAAACTTATATGTTGGGAATTTTTTAAAATAGAAATCATTTTTGAATTCGGAATATCAATTATAGCTTAGGGTGAAATTTTGGCATTTTTCTGAAAGCATTCAATTTTTGATGAATAGTGAAACCACTAAGTGGTAGGTTAAAAACTGAATTTTGCATAAAACATAATTTTACCGCTTCTGTGAATGGAATTTCAAAAATCCGAGAGACACGGTTGATGTCAGTAAGTACAATGTGGTTCAATGAGATGAAAATAATTTTTGGTGAATAGTAACTTTTTAATTTTATTTACCACGGTTAAAAGTAAATATGGTAATTAAGGGTAAAAATGATATTAATATTACCCTAACACATGTCCTAATCCTATTGGACAAATGTATCTAGACCAAAAACAACCTTAAGTGTAAAATATTATCATTTAGGCCAACTTGGATTAGATTAGGACATTTATTATTAATATATTTAAAGAAGGGTTAAAATAGTTAAAATCAAAGTTTAATAAGTAAATAATTTTTAATATGGGGTTATACATAAGATAAATTCGACTATAAATATTCATTATAAAGATAAAAATATTTCCTACATAATGGTGTTTTATTTATAATTTTTAGACAATAAATAATTTAATTTATTTATGACACAATGATGATGCAGTAATTATCTTATTAATGAAATATTGACACAATTGATGTTATAAACACCAAAATAAATGTAATTTGAGACTTTTTATGAATCCCACTAATTTTATAGGTTACTATGATATATTATTGTTGATTTAATCAACTTTTTTTGAACATATAATTCTGTTATGACTTTCACAAAAATCATATATCAAATAGTGTCAAAATTGACACAAAATAGTTTTTAAATCAAATAGTATATTATTAATTGTTATTTTATTCCTAAAAATCTAAGGTTCGGCCAAATGACTTAGATAGGGATATATATATTAATAATAAAAAATTTGGGGTTCGTTTGGCATGTTATAGTAAGTGTATTAACAATATAGTGTAAGAAAACAAAAAAGACACGGTAAAAGTTAAATTATTTAACTTAGAGTTAAATCTAATTGATAAGGTTGAAATAATAATCTAAACTTGTCTAAATCCTATTGGTTGATAGGATTTAGACCCATCCCCACTTTAGCTTCGAAATAAGACCCTTTGGAACCATTATAAACCGATTTTGACTTTAATATAAAATAATATTTTGAGATATTCCTAAGGTGCCCCTCTCCTCCCTTATAAAAGGGCACCTCCTTCCCCTCCTCCTCACACCAATTGGAGCCCTCAAGCTCGGCCAACCCCTGACCTTTTCTCCTCTCCACTTCCCTAGAATAATCCTATAGGTCCTGGTCTTCTTCAAAGACCAATCATTGTTCCATAAGTGGAGGATTGAAAGAGGCGTTCCAAAGAATTGGTAATATCCATTTCTGATCTTTTCAATTTCTTTCTTCTTCAACTTCTTCTTCTTTAGTTGTTTCATGATAAAGTAATAACATCAGTATTACTTACATACTGATATGTTATTATAAATATGAAACAACCCAAATTCACCTTCTATCCATCCTACGGAAAAATGAAATCACCGCGCGTGCGTACGTACGGAATACCGTCTCCACGCCGTGGTGTAATCTATTTTCCACCACCACCTTACAAGGATGGGTATAATGGTGTAATGAGTAACTATTTATGATTATTATAAAGTAATATTGATAGTGAAATAATATATATACACTCCAATACAATTCCACGATCATTGGAACGATATCATCACTCGTGCGTACGTACGGAATACCGTCTCCACGATGTGATGCGACTCATTCTACATGATCATCAATACATAGTAATTATATAAATGAATTGAATGAATAAATATGATATATGTTACACTAATAACATTCTGGATATAAGGTATCTATAACCTTAACAGAAGAATAAGAATTTATTCGGCAAAACACGCATAAGAACAAAAGGCAATAAAGACCCGAGTAACAAGTAACTATGAAATATTATTAACAAGAAGCAAAGAATATGACCATATATGATATCATATAAATATGTATGATTCTGGAATAATTAAATAACATTATTTAAACAATTATACAGGAGCTTCAGACACGTACAAAGCAAATCGGACCTAAGGTAAGGGAAATATCACAATCTCATTTTTATCCAAGATTGTTTATACATTTGCATTTACTAGGGTGCATTTTATCATCCACATTCATGTTTTCTCGATATGACATATTATTTACATCCACCTACAATGGTTTAAATCCAATTTTACCCTTTGGTGTGTTATTAGTAAAATATATGAAAGGAATCTTTTGTCATTTTTCGTATGATGTACTTTTTTTGACTTTTCCGACAGAAGTACGCGAAGAATGTTTTTTAACTTATACGAAATGAATGAATTTTTAAAACATTATTTCCAAGAAGCTTCCTTTAAAAGTTTTCAAGTTTATTTTTAATCAAATTCTTTTAGTTTAAAGTTTTATGACATGTTAAGAAAGGAAAAAAAATTTTAAAGAAGAAAGGATATTTTCCTCAAGAATTCATTTCAAGTGTTTTTTTTTCAAAACTATTTTCCATCTAAGATGACGTTATTTGATATGTATGTTTAAAGTAAAATGTCTCTATTATTTAAATGGTTTAAATTTTCTTATGATGAAATTATATCAATTTTTTATGGATTATGATGGCATGATGTTTAAGAATCCCATTTTATTACATGGGTTATGCAATGATGTATGATTTATGATTTTGTGGCACAAATAAGAATGGTATCATTATAAGATGGGTGGGACCTGTATCTCCCTCCAATGCATTGGGTAATGATTTTATATCTCATGAGATAGACATGGCTGGAATGGTAGTTTATACCGGTTCAGTGAAACATGACTGAAACGAGGGTGACTCGGTTCAGAAAGGGACTTTGTCCACTAAGATAGTCTTGGAAATGAGTCTTGACTAACAAGAAATGATTCTCCATGATTATGTGTATATGACACAAAGTTTAATGTTTTACGTTATGATTATTGTGATTACATTTCACTTCCATGAGTTATCCCAGGTTATGAAATTATGATCTCTTTTACAGGTTAAGATTTCCAAAAGATATGTGCTTATGTATATGATGTGATTGATATTTCTTTTGTTTACCCATACTGAGCATTTGAGATCACCCTTTTATGTTTTTTCCCCAGGATATAAAGAAAGGTTTTAGGTATAAAAAAAGGAAGATCTTTATGGGAGATGTTGAAGATCTTTCACCAGGATTAGAAGATTATATTCCGAGTTTCCAAAGACACTAAACTATTACGATCCTTGTGTGTGTGTTTTTGTTATGTACTAAGTATTCCGCAAATGTAATGTAATGTCCATGTACGTTAAGCTTCGGGTCTCTACAGAAACAATATTTGGGAGTAATGAAAACTATTTATTGAGTGAAGTGGAATGGTAAAATGAATCATAATTTATAGTTGGCCACATGGATTTTTTTATAAATTTTAAATCATTATCATTACACACTAGGTTAATGAAGAAAAACCTTGGACATAATTGGGATTTACCCTGGGTATTTGACAAAAATGGTCTTTTTTGTGGATATTAATTTTTATATGAAGTAAAATTCTTTAAAAATTACTACTTTCTGTTTCGGAAGGATTTTTATTCATAATGAATTAATTTTTAAATCATTAAAAATATAAATCTTATTTTAGAAGATTCTGGATATGATTTAATATTGATTTGTATCGTTTCAAAATACATTTTTTGAATGAAAAATAATATTTCTAAAATAGAAATAACATATATTACTCATTATATTATTTTTAATTCGTTATGATGGCATAATACTTCTTGTGTATTCATATATCATTTTACTCAACACCCAAATATTTCAAGTGTCTCATAAAACTATGAAATTTCAATATTTTTTACTTTTACCATGATATTTACAAATAAAAGATCCTTTTAATATAAACAATGATCAATATATTTTAATTTTTTTATTAGATAAAAAATTTGTATTTCAAAAACTATCAATTAAACCATATAATTAGAAAAATATTCTCATTTTATCAAGAGTTACATATGGGATGTTATATTATTATTCATAGATATATGTATTTATATATATGTTTATAGTAATTTATTATATTGTTATAGATCTATATTATTCTATTGGTTTTAACTATTATTAGACAAATACTCTAAAATTTTCTATTGAATTAAAATGTGTTGTAACATTATGATAAAATAATAGAATTTTCATTGAATACTTATTTTTTCTGATGAAATTATTATTAAATATAGTATAATATAGGGTATTAAATTCTACTCCATCATTAAATAATATATTAAATGAAATTTTAGGTGTCATAAAAATATGAAAAAATTGGAGTAAATTATCCTGATTCCTCTCTTGATCTCCCATGTTTATTCTTCCAAGATATTTTTACACCCAAAAATTTAACTAAACATCTTTACTACAAAAAATGATAAATTTTTGATAGTTTTTTTTCAAACAATATAGGAAAAAAGTGATCTATGACATATTTGATGAATAATATTAAAATAAATTCAATGAATAAGAAAATCTAAAAAAAATATGAAAATATTACTACACCAAAGGTTTTTATATTTAGATTATAAATTAATAATATAATTTAATAGTAAAAATGATTTTTATTTCTTAAAGGCCTATTTTTTAAGTGTTTTATAATATTCTATAAAAAATAAATCGTATATTTTTAGAAAAAGTCTATATATGAAACAATATATTAACATTTATTAAATTAGAATATAAAATGAAATTATATTAAGAACAATTAAAAACATCATTTTCATTAAAAAATTCGGTTCGATAATTTTTAATTTTATTAAATATTAATTATAAATAATAGAAATTGAATTTTATTAAATGAACTTGTTTTTTGATTTAGAATAGAATAAATATCTTACCATTTTCATGCTGTATTTTTCTAGAAACAATTGATTTTTCAGTTAATATTCTAAAATAATGTTTTTACCAAATCCATAGAATTTAGGAATATATCATGATTTATGTAGGCCATAAATGAATATAAATTTTTTCCCAAAATCAATAAATTATTTATGGAGGAAAATTATTATTATTAAAAAAATAATCGAAAATCCGGAATTAAAATTTTGACATTTAATTAATATTTTTCAAATAAAATCTTATTTTAGTCAGTGAAATTTAATTATTTTTTCATGAATTTAAATTAGCTTTATGATTTCATTTAAATTCACCTAAATCTCACGTGTTTAATAATTTAAAATTAATTTCATGGTAACCAAAAATATGGATAAAAATATCTGAGACGTAAATGTTATGCATATAAATACAGTATTTATTAAAAAAATTTCAAATGTTCTATGTGATTATATTAGAATTAATTTTTTTAATTAGAAATTTTATTTTATAAAATGTAATTAGTATTTGAAAAAAAATTTCCCAAAATAATTATTAAGGCCTATTTTAGTTGTAGAAATTGAAATTAAATTATTTATTCAAAAATTTATTTGTTTAGAAAAAGATTAAATGGTTAAATAAAAATTTTATGAGTAAAATAATAAATATACATGATTGAAAAATGAGTATAAATGAATAATTTAGGGAATATCAGACATAAATCATCCCAAAATACATTATATATTACTTTGTTTATACTTTCCATGTTAGACATGATCCCTCTTAATAATAAAAATATAAATTTCTATTAATTTCAATCCCATCACATATAAAAACATCCCACCTCCACATCATTTATCCTCTCATTAGAATAAATATGTTTTGGAAAAATATTAATTAAATGTTAGAAATTTATGGTATATTTTGTTTTTTTCAATCTATAGTATGTTAATAAATCTGTTTTTAAGCCCTATGAGTTTATCCATGAAGCTTTATTCTGAGTTTAAGGATCAAATTTTCTCTAGTGTTTTAAAATAATTTTGTAATTAAAATTTGGATCAAAGGAAAAGATTAATGAAATCCATGTTATTGGAATCAATAGAGTGGGTATTTCTCAAAGTAAAGGTCTAAATGTTTTTGGAATAATAAAACAATATTTAAAATTCAGAAGGCTTGTAAAAGTTAGAGTTCAATATATAAGTATACATTGGAAAATAAGAGGCACTATGATGAACGTCTGTTTGGTGAGGCATACTACCAAAAACACGTTGCATATTTGGAGTTTCAAATTACAATATTACATTGAGGGAATATATTTCTTATGGATTATAGAGTTTCAGAAGATTATTTTTCCCCAGAAAGGGGAATCTCATACTATTTTTAAGAATTTATAATTTTTATGGGATTTAATCATTTTGAATATAATTGAATTGACCTTTAAGCCTATTTCTTTGAAGGAATTATAGGAGTGGAGGTGTCTTGGTGAGGTCGTAAGTAGTTGAAGAGTGTAGAAGTGCTGGAACCTAGAAAATATAGTAAGGATGATTCATATGGTGTGGGTAAATAGGATTCACTATAGGGGTGGCCCTATGGCTTAGAGGAGTTAGATGAATTGTACGGAGCTCCAGGAGATATTTTAGAGATAATATAAATTTCAGTTGATATTTTCCCTATTTATCCTTGGATGCATCATAACCCCTTTTAGATAGATTATGATTATGTCATGGAGACCATGGTATCATAATAATGGATCTATGATGAGTTTTGAGTGGTTCAACATTTCTAGGAACCACCTCACTATCGAGTGCCTAGTTTTAGAGAATCCACTTCTTTTGTTGTTGGGGGTTTGTTGTATAGTTTTTTTTGGATATTACATAACAACACCATTGGTTAATAGAATCAATGGAATATAAATAAGAATTTATATCATATTATTATATGGCTATCCAAGCTATGAAAGGGGCATCCCTGCTAAATTATAGTCCACTCTCTCATCAATGTGCTGAATAGGGGGAAACACCAGGGTTTTGAAATTTCCTTATCACATATAATTTATTATGACCAGAAAAAATAACATTTTATAACATTTCTGTAATTTCACAGGCTTCCCTAGAGCTTCATTTGTATGCATTTAATCCCATAGTCATTGTATTTTGACTCCATACATGGGAGACTTACCATGGTGGTTTATGTGAGTTTACTCCCTATTAATCCCTATTTTTTCAATTTATCTTATTTGGGAAAGGGATTTGTTATGTATTATTTATATTTTGATGGTTCTTAGGGATAGGGAGAGATATACTGGTAGTTTTCTAGGATATTAACGTAATTATCCATTATTTATGTGTTTAGTGGTGGTCTCCCACTCATTATATCTTAATAAAGTCGATTAGAAATCCCATATAATGTATGGTGTTCTTTATTTATTATTTTAGTTACCATTATAGAGTTTTATACTCATATTATATTATTTTATTAATATTTAATCAGTATAATTATTGATAAATAATTTCTTTAAATTTAATTTTAATGTAAAGTGGATTTAATCACAGGTATTTTTCACCTTTAAAATGACCTAATATTTCGAATGTACGAGCCTGATTCCTCGATGAAAATTGTGACTGTTAGGTGATTTATCTTCACCATGGTTGATACATTTGTGGAACTATCATTTTGTGTTTTTATTATTTAAATAATATTCATATAACCACATATATATGTTTAATAAAATGGATTCCCCTAAAAATATGTATTTTTTATGAATGATGCCAAAATTAGAATGTGGATGTTATAAAAACCCCTTTTATAAAAAAGAAACTTTTAAGTGAATGTGATTTGAATAATTATTTAGTGATATGTTTTTATGGGGATATGAAATGTGATATTCAGGGAGGGAGGTGATGTGATGATAAGTGTATGTGGAATATGGATGTTGTGATGTGGAAGATGATTATGATGAGGATAGAGGATATGGCTGTCAAATTGAGGTGTAGTGTTATTATTGGAAAGAGGTTGATGGAATTATTTTTTTGGATGGTGTTACTATGTTTATATTTATCAAGTAGTAATTATATTAGATGTAAATGATGAATTCTAATGGAATGGGATGAATAGTTAATTAAAGAATTAAAATGTGTTTTCGGGTTAAAAGTGGTGGGAACATAATGTAAATTAAATGGGATGGATAATGGAAATTGGTCAGTAATGTAAAACCTATAGAATGAATAATGTTGAGAAATAAATTGAAATGTTACATATTAAATGAGGATTGGGTCTTGTTATGTTGTGTTGTTCATTTAGTGGTACTAGTAATAGTGGATGTGTATTGAGGATGGGTATTTATGTTGTGATTTGGTTAGTGTTGTTATTATGGGCCCATAGAGAGGTGTTGTGTGTGGAAATATTTATGTACATTGTATCTTCATCCAAATTTATATATGCGTCTTAAACACATCAAGAAACTCATATTGGAAACTAAATATTTTGGTGGTGTTTTCCCAATATACTTGTGGTGAGGATAGATGACTAGTTACCCGCTCTTACCCAACCTCTATTCCAGGTGATGATGACATACAGAAGCTGTGATGGTCAGATGAAATAAGTAAAATATTGTGATATATGGTAAGAGGGGCTATTTTTGGGATTGTATATGGTAAGAGGATGGAATGAGATTAATTTTATTCAAGTTCATAAAACACTATTGTTAAGGTTATGGATGTGATGTGAATTGTTATCCTTGGATTATTTGAGGGAGATTAGATGTGATGGGTTGGTCCTTGTGTCTTCTGAAAAAATGCAATGGTCACTTCCAACTAGAGTTATAGGCATGATGTAATGTCCCATGTATGTTTGTGTTGGGTCAATATATGTAAGATATGGTAGTTATATGATGTAACACATTAGGTTGTCATGGTGGAAACATGGTGGGAAAGTTGGGTTGTGTAACTATAATGAAAATGGATTTTCGAACATAAATATCACATATTTTTAGAGTAATATTCATTAGATTTCTAAATACATGCCCAAGGATCATAATGGTTTAGCACCTTTGGAGTATAGGTATACAATACTCCTATTTAGTGAATGGTATTCATCATCTCTAACAAATATCTTCCCCTTTGTATCACTTTTTAAAAATACCTTATAAAAAAATTCTTCATACTTTAGGGAATGTAAAAAATTTGAATGGGTGAGTTAAGATTCTTATTAAGGGTAAGGTTTCGAAATACATAATCAAAATTTGATCACAATGGTATGATATCATTATTATAACATATTAAAACAATCACATGTATATTAATAATTTTTTTTCAGTCATGGAATAAAGATTGGATGTTTTTAAGACAAAATTAATAAGAAAATCAATGTACATGATCCATCAGATCAAAACACTGACAGAGGATATGTAATTTTTTTATTAACATAAGCCTAGAAAATATTATTAAAAGGCTACCAACCAAGGCATTAATAACATTTTAGACATGGGATAAACACTAATGTACCTACTTCGGTATTGGGATAACCTCATACGTAAACTATTTTTTACTAGAGAAAACCTACTTTTTACACTCTAAGATCACAAAACCAAAATCATTACTCAAAAAATAAAAGGAGATATAGGTCCCAAACTGGTTTGTTTATAACATAAAAATCATCCGTATTTATAATGTAACCAAATTAACATAATGAAAATAATACCTATGTATTCTACAAGTTCATAAACAAATCATCATATCAAAAACTGTGAAAATAAATGCGATTCATAACACATTTATCATATCAAAACCCATTAAAATTAACGGGATTCAGAAATCATTCATCATAACCTAACCCATGAAATGAAATGGGATTCATTAATAATTTCATTATATTATAACTATATGAAAAAATTGTTTTTATAAACAACTCTAAATCGTAAACATAAGACAGGTAGATAAATAATAAGAATTTTCCCCTTGGATAACCTCACCCGTAATGTATAAGTAACATAAAATGATGTCACCTTATATGGAGAATGGATTTTAATGATCACTTGGAACCATTATTGAAGAAAATAAACTTTTCACATTAAAATTCACTTTAAAAAAACAAGAAACATTTTCAAAACAATTTTTTCTCAAAATACAACTGGGAACATATAAAATAATATTAAAAATAATTAAAAATATTTATTTAGGAAAATATCATTTACAGTTTTTAAAAAACCCTTTATGGAAGAACATTTTGAAAAATAATTTTCTTGAAAATAAACTTTTAAACATATAAATAACGGTCTACAAATTATATAAAACCTTTCTTTAGGGGAATAACCTCTCACTTTGAAATAATTTATTTAAAATATAATTTTTTTCACAAATAATAAGGAAATAATTTAATTTAAAATAAATTTAAATAATTTAAGGTAATGTTGAACTCATTGAGTTGCCACGATAACGGGAAATACAATTCATTTCATGTATGGTAAAAATGATTCCAATTAAATTTTTGGTAAATGAAAAATAAATACTTTTTATTGAAAATGACAATATTATTTTTTGAAAATTATTTGAAAAATTAAAATAATGATAAATTTTACTTTAAAAAATCATATTGTAATATGAAATCATTTTTAATTTTTTTTGGAAATCATGGACAAGATATAAAAATGGTCTTCGACCAAATAGAGAAAAATGTTAGTTTTCATTAAAAAATATTTCAAAATCCATAATAAATAAAGAGATGAAACAAAATATAAAAATGTATTCTCATGAAAAAACTCTAGGAGACGAGAATTCAGGATTTTCTTGAGAGATATATTTTATGATTTCATCATCAAAATCTCAAAAATAACCATTCCCGATAAATGATGACATTGTATCGCAAAACCCATACAAATTTGGTCATTTTGTATCTTAATCCACATGAAAAAATAAAATTAAATGAAATATATAATATCATTATAAAAAATAAATTCATTATATAATATGTTAATGTTTATTTATATAAATTTCATCAAATAAGATAGGTTCAAAACATAACTTATATCCAACAAATAAAAATTCGGACAGAAAGCCCTTACAAAATTTGTATATTTGAAAACATAAACCCCCTAAAAAAATGATTATAAAATTCATATTTAATTCCCCATAATAATAAAGGTATTAATATTTAAATTAATTTATTTCTCTTATATATAGAACATATACGAAACGTGTTGTGAATAGAGAGTTTGTCCCACAAAAAAAATATGGAGGAAAATATCTTACTTTTTGTCATAGCTTCCTTCATTCATGTTTTAAACTACTGCGTAATTAAGATATTTTTGTTATAAATATATTAGAAAACCGATAAAATAAATATCATAACATACATTATTTACTTATGTCCTTTTATTACCATATTATTAAAAATTCGTTGATAAAATCACATTTGATGTTATAAGTACATTATTTCTGATGTGGGTTTTGATTTTTGATTTTTTGTTTTATTACATTGATCCTGGTTAAATCATATCACAAATTTTATCCATGATGAAAATATAATATATAATCATTTGCTATGTATTCATATCAATTCTAAAAAGTTTGATATAGAAAATGAAATAGGCCAATCAAGGAGATGGTAGGTTGCACGTACGCATTAAAACTGTTTCCATTTTCATGAAGAATGAAATGAAAGAAAGATAAATATTATATTAACTTTTCAAAATCATTTTAATTTTTACATATCACATATACTCATTATATATACAATAATTATATTCCATTAAAATCATTATAGAAAAAAGAGTCACATCGCTTCACAAGGCAGAAGTCTACCGTACATAAGAACGACGTTATCGTATCTGCCACAAAATGGAAAGTTATATGGTGTACATGATATAATAATTTTAAAAGATAATTATTCTTAAAATATAATATATATTAATATATTTTTCCCTTATTACCATCCATGTAATA
The DNA here is from genome assembly GCA_963277665.1 of Viscum album. NCBI lineage: Eukaryota > Viridiplantae > Streptophyta > Magnoliopsida > Santalales > Viscaceae > Viscum > Viscum album. Next base: position 683,467,058 of record OY728119.1, on the reverse strand, counting down.
TAGAAATGAAAAACACATCACATCGGTTCAGAAGGTGATAGTCCTCCATACACATGAGCGATGATATTGTTTTACAATGTCTTGGAATGTAAGAAGGTATATTTTTTATAATTATTGAGAAACTGTAATAATATCATAAATATATTATCTCAAAATTAAATACATAATTAAATCTATTTTTGATAGTTGTGGATGGAAACAAAATAACAACAGTTCACGAGGTTGTAGTGCACTGTACAAACGAATGATGATTTTGTAACTCCTTTGATAGAAGTGGAGATGAATATAGGTAATTAAAATATAATAATAATAGTTATGTGTATAGGAGTAACCTATTATATTATTTTAGTGTTTTTGGATAATATTTGAAGGAAATATGAGAAGAATTAATACAAAGACACATTGTCGAAAACATTACATATTATTTCAGATAACCCCATTTGGTTTAAACTAAAGCCTTACTATATTTAAATGAGGATATTAAAAAGGCCTCCAGGATGTGGTGTTTTAATTAGGTAAGATATTTGGGAAGTTATTTTCCATAAAAATGGTTTTATTAGTGTGATGTGAATAAGATATGATGTGGGATATTATGAGTGAGGTGAGTTGAACACCTGTAATCATTTAAAAGAAAAGGGTGTACCCACGTTTTTCACAAGATAAAAGGTTTTAAAATGATATATTATCATGATAATGAGGTGATATAGTTGAAATGTTACCATAAAATGTGGTTTTATATGATTATAGGTCATTTAACCAGTTCTAATATTTGTTTAACTGGCAACAAAATGTTTTAAATTATTTTAGTCAAAATTTTAAAATCATATTCACTTATTTTGAAAAATTAAATTTAAAATTAAACCCACATACCAGATTTGAATGTGGTTTTCAAAGATTTTTTTTTCAAATGTTTAAAAAATTATTATATGAAAATTTAAAACGAAATTGTTTCTCAATGATTGTATTTGGAATATTGATTATAAGATAGAACTAATTTTACTTCATAAATCATATTAAAAAATTAACCTTATAAATTCAACAAATTAAATGTATATTCTCAATAAAATCTAGTATTCTCAATATTCACCTAGAAATTAATATTTTTAAAAAAAATCCCCTAAAATCACCCTAAGATTATTTTGAAATATATATTTTAAAAATAAATTTTATTTTTTAAACAATTTCAGAAAAATATTAAAAAATTTATAATTTTTTTAGAAAAACAAGAGGAAAACTTTTTTAGGGTATATAGTGTTTTAATGAATATAATTATTTCATGGAAAATTAATTAATTTTTATCAATATTTTATAATTTTTTTAAAAAATTATACATAATATTATTAAAAAATTTATTTATATTCATTCCCCTATGTATAAAAACTATGTTATAATTAAGATGTTTAAATAACAATATTAAAAGTTTGTCTAGATTCATTAAAAATCAGTGTTGCATGTAACATATTTTATAAAAAAATTAAATTTATTCATTTTTCTAATAAAATCTATTAGCATTACATTATACCCACATAAAAACAACTTTTCCCTTGAAATTTTCCACATTGGTAAAACCACATTCATATACTTTTGTCACATAACATCATGATATTCTAACATTTATTTATTGGGTAGGTGATTTTTCTACAAATCTTTGACCAAGTGAGTCAGTTTTCTTATGTAGAACATTACATGTATGATATAGAATCTCCACCAGTACCTCCCCCATATGAAATTCTATTCTCTAGTGGTATGATATATAAATTTAGTACTTGTTATGGATGAGGATATAATTCGTTAATATAGATATGTATAACAAATTGTGAACTAAAGAGAGCTTTGGTGGAAGAACCAAATAATATGCTATGGTTTTAATAAAATAACGAATATCAAAGGGAGCAACACACATAGGGATTAGTTTTCCATTTTCTATTCCAAAAACAATTCATAGAAACACCATATCACAAACATCATGTAATATATCACATTGATGAATATCATCAAAACATTTATGTTAACTTTTTGATGCAAGTACATATTCATAAATGGCTATAAAATTATCTTCCATTTCACTAGCTTCCTCTAGTCCCAATAGGTTTTTAAAGTATATTTATTCCAATACATTGGATTTCAACACTTATTTTTAATTTTTTTATAAGTCACAATAAAAATACACAATAAAAATCTATTTTTGTATAAAACGTCATCTAGAGGAACGTGCACCATACACCAGCGATCCTCTCATCCCCTTGACTCCGTGGGAACTGGCCCAAGCCCATGGTTGGCCACCATGGGCGTAGCTGGGGACGTGCGACAGGGGGTGGGGTAAGGTCGCCCCAATACCCTCTAAACTGACAACACGTTTGGAGATGGCCTCTGAGAGGCTGTGTTTTCTCTCTCTATCAGGGCTAGGGTTTCAGCTTCTGGAGTTGTTCCCTCCCCTCCTCCGGCAGAACTTGGACGGCGGGGCGTCTGAGTCCTCCATCTCGGCGTCGGCTCGGTCCGCTGTGGCATTTTCTGGCTTTGTCTGCTGAGGCGAGGTGCCGTCTTCTTCACCCTGTCTCGCTCGGCAGTCGGCGGGCCTGTTTTGGATCTGGTCGGGTGGAGGCGTTTGGCAGGCGTGGATCTTAGTTCAGCGGGCACGGCTTCAGGCCTCTAGCTTCGTCAGTTCAGGCGCGGTGGAATCTGGCGATGCTCGGCAGACGAAGGCTCCAGCGGGCATGGCTTCAGTTTTGGGCAGGCAGAGGTGTTCCAGCGGCGAAGGCGTCTTCGATCTTGGCTTGGCGTCGGAGGGAAGGCTCGGCTTCGGCCTCGAAGTGGCGCGGAGGGGGGAGGGTCACTTGTTTCAGGTTTCCAACGGTTCCGCGGTCCTTTTCTGGCCTGCTCATGTTCGAGGTCGGAAGCATTGGGTTCACTTCGGCGGAGGCTGGTAGGAAGTCGGCGATTTCAGATCTGTTTTAGATCTGATTTCAAACTAGATCTGGTTGGACAGCGGCAGTTCGGATGGCGAACTTCAGTCTCGCGACGACACGGTGTCAGAGGCATGATGGGGTTCAACGGCAGTCGGTGGCTCCGTTCTGGTCACGATCTATAGATCTGGATGGATCTGTGAGCCTCATCATTGACGGGATCCGTTGCGGGCGGCAGGCTCTACCGGCGGTCGTCCGTACGGGTCCGGAGGCATGTCGCGGCGGTCGGTCGCGCCGGTGGATTTGGTGTGGTGATGCGGTGAGCGTCGACCTAGGGTTGATGGTTTGGTTCCGGCACTCGTGCGGTCTTCGACGGCGGTGTCGTGACAGGGTTCTATGGCCATCGGTATTCAGTGGTCGCAGGATTGCGCGGCCGTGGTGTTCGGGTGGCCGTGTCTCCGTAGTGATAGCTTGGACTTGGTCTGCTGGGTCTTTTGGTTTTGCCTTCGGGTTGTTTTTCCTCTTATGGTGTCGTTGGTCACTTGCCATGGGCTTTCCCATTGGGCTCTTATGTTTTCGGTGGTGTCTCTGATTGGGCTTTGTCCCACTGGGCCTGCGGGCTTGTTATCAGTTTTACCTTACCCATTCCAAAAGGTTTTACTGTCCTTTTTCTTTCCTTTTAATAAAGGGGCTTGACCCCAAACCTTTCTGGTATTTTTTTAAAATAACCAGCTTTTTGAGGATGATACACATTACTAAAACATAGCTCTATATCAAGGGACATCTATTGATTTCTGCAAAAATATTATTGTAAACATAGAACCCAATAACATACGATGGAATGTGGTACTCCATTAAAACGTACCACTTCATTATTTTATATTTAGTAAAGATAATCTAGAGATAAATATTCTCTCATAGAAATGATGTGTGCTTCCTCCATAAGGTGATCGACTATATCCCATAATTACCTCAACATAAAATTTATGAAAAATCATAAGGGTTCCCAATACATATATCCATATGACAAAAATGTGGAATGAAATTATTCCCCAAATTATTTTTTCAATCAATCATAAAAAACCAATATTTTAAATTTTAAAAAATGCCACTATAAATATCCTTCAAATTGATAAAATCCCTTCACCTAAAACCTCGAAAGTGGGGTTTATGAATTTTAACATTTGACTAACCTTAATATCATAAACCGATAATAGTATACATACTTATTAATTTATTCTTACCTTGATGAATATATTCTTACAAAACATAATTGAACCTTTATTACTTGAATATAATCTTATCTTATAAATAAAAATCCATCAAGATCATAGATTCATCCTTGGACTGATTGAATATCAAATATGATTTCATTATTCCATAACCCATGTAGAAGGAGACAATCAATGCTCAAAATTATAAGAAAAATCTCTAATGGTTGAATAATATGATTTTTATAGTGTTCAATCATAGAAATTCAAACATGAAATTGCCAAGTTTGGTGGAAATATAAGTGTTCTGTTATTTTCATGATTCACTTAATCTATTATGATTGTATAATATTTCTATTTATCCATTATATTTGATGTTTTTTTTGTGTCTTATTATCCATATTTTCACTTGGTTCTAGGAGATCGTTCACATAATGAGGGTGGGTGATGCATACTCTTGGGATTTATCGCTATTTTAATCAATATCTATCTTCTTCTAATCACTTTAGTATTAAGCTAACCAATGAACATCCCTTCCACACTGAAATAATATATTAGTCCCGTTAATAAATTATACATCAGGTTTCCTACTACACTTTAATCATAAAATAATGGTCATCTTATTTTCTCTAATGTCTTTAGAGCTTCCCTTAAATTCAACATTTATTTTTTTATTAAAACCTTGTAACTGATGGATAACACCAATCCCTATAAAAAACATGATATGACAACAACAAAAATTTCATATCTATCAAAGTATCATTTGGAAAGTACCCATTAGAGACATGATTTTAATCCATTGAAGAATTTATCAACCTTACATTTAGGTTTTATGATGAAGCATGAATGTTACCTTGTAAGACTTATAAAATTATCATCATAGATACCAATAGATTTATCATAATTATACCTTAATTAAAATAATTATTTCTCGATTTTTGGAGAATAATACATGGATTTTATATATTTTAAAAAATATCTTAAAAACACCCTACTCAATGGAGTCAATTTTACCATTCTATCATGAATTATTAAAAAGTTTCCACAATTTATTTTCATAACCTACTAGAATCTAAATGAAGGAACTGATTTTTTCTATCACTAGAAACTAGAGAATGAAAAATAAATTTTCAACGGTATCAATCCATTTTTCTCTAATCATTAGATTAGTATAACCAAAAAATGTGCTATATTTATCCTGGTGAAGAACTCAATAGAATATTATTCCTTCAATTACTCATTTAGAAGTTCGGCATGATTCATAATAAGGGAATTTTGTGTGATCCTAGAAACATAAATTTGAATTCTAGATCCCCTAAATTTTTTTTCAAAAGAGGAAAATAATACGATTGTTAGTTTCAATCAGCATTAACACATGTCTATTATGGTCAAGACATTGAATTAAAACCAAAAATCAAAGTCATAGAAACAATTATCATAGTGTGAAAACCACATAACTATAAAAATAAATTTTAGGATATCTAAATATTGATAACACATTTTAAATCAATAAAACACTAGTTTTAAATTTGGTTACTCTTATATTTTTCCAGAATGTTTAGGGAAGATCTCTTATTTGATAAAAAATAAAAACTAGAAACCCTTTTGATCTAGGGAGGGGTATCCCATTACATGTCCAAGGGATAGAGGTATCCGGCCTTATATTTGAGTGAAAAAAGTCCATTGATGAATAGAACATAATTATTCTTAGTAAAAACATGTCCAAATGGCCATGGAAACCCCAACATAGATGACACAACCAAGCCATCTTCACCAACATAGCAACCCTGAAACCACCTCATCCACCATTTCTATCATCAATTTCCACCACACCACTGCAACACGAGAGCACCACCACATCACTATGAACATGGGACCAATGAACACTAACACCAATATCCATGACCTCTATTTCCCACTATCTTGTCACAATGAAAACACCCATAAGGATATAAAGGATCTAAATTTAAGAGATATTCTGTGAAAAGAATATTTGTACCAGATCTAATAAGATGAACACCAATTGAAACGACTAACTAGATTATCGCTGACTGAATGACACCACATGAACTAGATCTGGCTACGAACAATACCACTAGTTGTCATCGCACCCCCCTCTTCACAAATCCAATGGGTCAACAACATAAAAGTGGGAGTCCAGCCATTGACCTAATCAATGATGAATTAGTGATTTTAAAAAAAATATCACCTGCTAGTTTCAAACTATTTTTTCAAAAAGACCTATTATCATAAACCAAGTGGAGATTTAGCCTATATCAATGTCACATTTTCAATGTAATTTACTTGGGGTACCTCTGTTCTCAAGTCCCATCGAGTTGTATTATATAGAATATGATGAAATTTTTTAAAACCGCTCTTTTTATTTTTTATGTAAACTCTTGTAAATCAATTTATACTTTGAATCATCCTTAAACTTATCCTTAGAAATATCCCTAGACACATCCATATATATATTCCTTAGGATCCCACTAAATTGTTCTTATCTTAATATCTAAATGTTAACTAAACCATTCCTCTGATACCAAATTTAGCAAAACATGTTTTTTATTCAAAAATATCATATCGTTTTAGATCAATATTCAATAAATTTCAAAAATACACCTCGAAGTACTATAATGAGAAAGTGTAATTGTAGATTGGGTACACAATCATCCTACTTAGTTTGTGATATTAAACATATCCCATAAATAACTTTTCCTTTTTTACTCATTAATAACATACCATACTTAAAACCTGTCTTTATATCCATGGGAAATGAAATAGAAGAAATTCTAAGCTCAATTGGTGAATAATTGTAATGATGGAAAATTCATAAACATTACCTGATAATAAGTGTGTGAGAACATGATAATAACATATAAATTCCAAAGCTAGCATATCAACGATCCAAATCAAGAGTCATGGAATAAAGGTAGGGACTTGATTATTCATTAATCATTAGAAAATAAAAAACAAGATCCATGAGAGAATAATAGACACATAAACCATGGAAATGTATAAATACACATAAGAATATAAAAACATAGATCAGGGAAACAAAAAAAGACTTTTATAACATATTAGGCAAAGGATAAACACCAACATACATTCTTTGGGATTCCAATAACCTATAGTGTACCCTCTTTTTGATATTGGGATAACCTATGGTGTTCCATTTTATTTCATAAAACATAAATAACTACTCAATGAGTTGAAGGGATATGTAGTTCCCACCTATCATTAGTTATAACATAACGACCATCCTTGGTTATAATGTAACCTCCAACAAATAATGAACACAATACATAAGTCTTAAAAAATATTAGAAAACCATCCTCATATTAGAAGTGAGGAAAATAAATTTACTTCCTAACACATCATCATAAAACATCAGATGAAACGAAAGGGAATTCGTTAGTAATTCCTCGTATTAGAATCCATGAAAAAATTGTGATTTATATAAAAAATTTAATTATAGTATAACTCATTGAAAAAAATGGTCTTCATAATCACTTATTAATCACAAACAAGTATTAAATTGTTCTATTTCCATGGATCTATATACATGATTTTAAAACCATGGCTATAGGTAGGCTATAACCACAACTATGTGTCTATAGGTTGTATATCACCACGGTTATGCGGCCTACAAAAACTATTTTCAAAACCATAGCTATAGGATATTTTTAAAAGGGATATAGACACAATATTACTAAACCTTTGGCTGTAACCAACACCTATATACATGGTTTTAAAAAAGATGGCTATAGAACTCCTACCCAGGCGTGAGAGAAATAATTTCCCAAAGAAAATAGAGTAGGATGTTGTATTGCAACATTTTATATGATGCCTCCATTTTTTTAATAATATATATAACATATTATATATATATATACATGAATCTAGGCATGGTTTAGTGGTTATGTTGAAGAACACTATGGGTGAGGTACATGGATCGAATCCGGCCAGTGACATATTATTTTTTGTGCTATTTATTCCGTCAACAATGATAATATGCATTTCCACGGTTAAATCTACTAAAAAAGGTTAGACACTATTGCCACATCAATATCACCCAATTTGGGGAAAAAACTGTGGTCGTATGCTTTGGCCACAGTTTGGGGCCCTATTACCATGGCTTTCAACCATGTAAATAGACCAATTTTCTAGTTTTGATAATTATAAAAATAGAAAATAATGAATAATAAAGGTATACATTGATCATATCCAAAATAAAGTATATGTAACATCAAAAAATGTCATCATAGATAGAAAATAACTATGAATTATCCCATGGAACAAATATCGAGGTAAATAACCATTCCATTTTGGGAACTAAATTTTTAAAACATTAAACATTTTCAAAAACCTTTTCACTGAAATTATCCATAAAAAAGTATAAAAAATCACTAAAAATAATTTTACACATTTCTTAAAAATTATTCTTTCCCCTTTGAAATATAATTTTTCAAATATTAAACATTTCAAAACTATTTTCACTGAAAATTATCTTCGATCATTATATTGGATTACTTAAAAATATATTAAAACATTTATTGAGGAAAATACATTTTGTCTTTTAAATTATTTATTAAAAATATTGTTTTCCCAGATATTAATGAAATAATTTTCTTTAAATAGAGCATTAAATCCTATAAGGGAATATTGAACTGATTTTTTAGTCATGAAGGTGGGAAATTATTTTCATGTCTTGTATTATAAAAAAATACTATTTTTACATTCTTAGTAAAAGAAAAAATATCCATGTTTTGTGAAAAAAATATTATTGTAATTTTAATTTTTTTAAAAATAATTACCAAATAATTGTTGAATTTAAATTAAATAATCATATATGAACTTTAAATAATTTTATGAACCATTTTTAGAAATGATTTATATAGAAGAAAATGGGTTTTGACAGAGGTGTAAAATAATGTCAGTTTTCATAAAAAACATTGTTTTTGGAATATTGAGTGTATAAAGAGAGAAAAATGAAGGGAAAACCTGTATTCTCAAAAAATAACCATAAAATAATATATTTAATGTGTTTAATAAGAGATATATAATAATATTTTATAATTTAGCGCATAAATATTAACTATCCTGAAAAAATGATATTTTATCACAAACCCTAGCCACATTGGTAACATTAAATTGAAATGCGAATGAAAGAATATAATTTATTGTAACATAAAATATATTTACTATAAATAAATTAATGATATTTCATGTCAATGTTGATCTATATCAACTTCATAAAAGAAGATATGTGCATAACATAAATGATGTCCCAAAGAGAAAGAATTGCGATAATAATCCATTAACTCATTGATAGCATAGAAACGATAAACTCAATGTAAGATATTTAATAAAATTAATCTTACAATAAAAATTGTATTAATGTTAATAAACATAAATTACATTCATTGTTACTATATACACTGCATAACTCAAACATATGGTGAATATGGCATTTGTCTCAATGAAAATTAATGTTAGACAGAAATCTCTAACCCTAAGTCTGGAATTTCGTTATATTCATCGAAAAACCATATTTAGTAAATATATATTTATTATACATTTATTATATAACCAATAATAAATAAAATACTCTATATGAATCAAATGTTTTCCTTTAATTACCATTTAATTAAAAATTAATTGTTAAAATTACATTTCGGGTAATAAATTCTTTGTTTCTCATGAATGTTATTATTTTTTTATGGTCATATTGAATTAATTATGGTTAAATTATCTTAAAAATAATATCCATTATATAAATATATCACATATTCATTATATTTGTATTTATTGTAATCTATAAAATTTATAGATATAAAATGAAATTCACCATTCATAGAGATGGTAGGACACATGTACACACAAATGATGTTTCCATTATCATAAAGAATGAAATGAATAAAATGTATATATAGTATTAACATTATCAATTATTTTCATATCATTTATTGCACATAAATTAATTAAATTTTCCATAATTTCTTTCCATGAAACGTGTTAGTGAAAAATGAATCACATCACATGGCAAGAAAGTATTCCACCATACACATGAATGACATTATCGTATCTCACAAAGAACTGAAATTAATAGTGAATATGATATATCATAATTAAGTAAATATATTTAAGTTAAATTTAAATATACATTAAATAAATATATAATTATTACCATATAATTAAAATATAAACGAAAAAAACATCTTATCAGTTCGTGAGGAGGTAGTCCACTATACACACAAGAGATATAATTATTTTTTAAAAAGTTGGAAGGAAAAATGTAGTAGTGATATTATAATTAAATGAGTATAATAATATAATAAATACATTTATTAAAATAATAATCCAAAATTATATCCATCCATGATATGTTGTGAGGGAAAATGAATTACTTTGGATCGTGAGGAGGTATTCCATCATACACACAAACACTGATTTTTTATCTCGTTCGATGGATGTGGAGATGGATATAAATTATTATATTAAAATAAAATAAAATAATTATATATTAGATAATTGTTCTATTATTTAATCATATTTGGAAAATATTTTATGTATTTAGAAAAATATTTATAACCAAAATTCATAGTTAAAAACATTACCATTTATTCAGAATACCTATTTAGGCTAATCCTAAATCCTTAGTAGTTTTTATTTTTGATATCCAAAAGTTTTATTCGATTCTGTGATATATTTGGGTAATATATTTTGTTAGAAATTTTCCTAAAAACGTTTTTGGATGTGTTAATAGGAGAACATAGTGAGTGGCATGTTATATGTGTTGCAAGTGACACACATATATTTTTTTAAAATAAAATGGTTTACCCACATTTTTAAAACAATAGAAGAAAAAAATTGTAAATTAAAAAACATTATAGGTTATTATCTTTATATATTTCCATTAAATTGTTTTTGTAATTGTCTATAGGTCATTTTTACCTATATCATTTTTACTTAACCCCCATTACACCCGTTTTATCTTTAACAAAAGTAATTGATTTTTTTACCATTAATTTAGAAAAAAATTAAGTTAAACATATCATATTATATAAATTATTTCCATCAAAAACATTTAATACAAAAATTACATTCAATGAATTTAAATTATTTAATTTAAAATTAATCTCACATGTGATGTGAAAGTAGTTTTCAAATGTGAAATTTTTAACAGTTTAAAATGTTTTAATATAAAAATCCAATAATATTTTATTTAAAATGTCCAAAATTGGATTAATAAATATTAAATTTCAAAAATTTTACTTCTTAATCAATTATTAAAAAGAATTACCCTTATATATTCTTAAAATGAAAGGAATTGTTTCAATTAAAAAGTGTAATTGTTACTATTCATCGAAAGATTAATCAATCCCAAAAAACAAAAAAAAGGCATGCTAATTTAATTTGGTTATTTATATTTCAAAAATAATATCATTTAAATTAATTTTTATAATAAATTAAAATATTAGATTTATTATTTTTAACAAAAATCAATAAAAACATTTAAAAAAAACCATACTTTTGAAACATTTAAAGATATTTCCAAAATTTAATTTCTTTTTGTCAATATTTTTTTCTACAACTATTATGCTTAATATTTAATTTTTATTACAATTTATTCTTCTATTTTTAATGTAAATGTAATATCCATAATGTTTAGAAAATAATTATAATAATTTTTTAGGCTTTGTTAAAACTCGGTGTTGCTTGTAACACAATTTTTCAAAGAAATTAAAATTTTTCAACAAATAAAATTTCATAAAATATTGGGCTGTTATATTAAATATTTTCCCATTATTCATAATTTATTAATATACATGGATGTTTTATTTGGAGAGAATTCCCTGTTAGAGTGTGATTGGTTAGTTGATCTTCTTTGGTACAGTTGGTTCTGTTGTGTGCTCAGTGGTGTATTTGTATGTTATTTTCCACATGACCAAAAGATAATTTATGTACAATCATAGTGAGTGTACTTTTATTCTGACACTATATATTTAAAACTACATGAATGTTTCTTGGGGGACATTTAGTACCACATTGGACATTTCAAGCTCGGGATATGGGGATTATGCTATATTCCTTCCCGAGATATTCATATTTAAAATTTATTTAGATAGATAAATCTATATCTTTTTTACTTTCATATGAATTGTGGGATGTTTTTTTAATTCATTATCTTAAAATTGGTCATTGATTTTATTTATCAATTATAATATTTACCTCAAATCGGTTATTATTGATTATAATGCCTCTAATTTTTTATTTTTATACTCTTGTTTCTACTCACCATTCTTGGGGATAATGGATGAGAGAATTAAGAGTAATTATATCTATTAATTCATATTCATCCCACGAAGGGGACCAATAGTGGGATGGATATGATAGAGAGGTATCATAGGTTTTTTAGGTATAGGATAGAGTTTAGAGTTACTAATAGAGATAAGTGATTGGGTTGTTAGGTAAACTGTTCAGTTGATCATGGTGGATGATATATGACAAGGAATGTATGGCTATAAAATAAGATTTTAGGTCCCTCTATGATCTAATGTAAGGAATCTGACCCTAAAAAATAGAAAAGTGGTGTAGTACCAGGTTCATGATGAAGTTAAAGGATCATTACATGCATCATGATGGAATTTTGTTATTATTTGAAATGGGTTGATTTGGAAATGTTAAAATGAAATAAAAATATATTAATAAAATTTCATACTACCAGGATTAAGAAATCCACATTACCTTTTTTATGGATCTAGGTAAACATATTAATGAGGTGTAGGTAGTCGATATTTATCAATCTTATCCAGATGATCATCAGGGGGATGGTCCAAATGAGGAGTATTATTAGTGAAAGGTAATGGTTCATGCCATTTAGAAGTAGTTTTTAGAGATTAATGAAGAAAATGTATTAGATATGGTGACAAGGGAATGTTTGGAGGATCTCATGATTTATTTTATTTGTATTTTATCCCTAGAGGAGTACTGGGTCCCATGTGTATTGAGTTATATGTGAGGAGGTACACATAAGGGTTGGATTTTAGGTCTTTGTGAATGGAAATTGACATATAATTCGTTATTTTACTATTAGAAAGAGTGATAGGTTGAGATACTTTCATTGAACAGGAATGTATTGAATAGGTAGGAGTATCTATCACTTCATAAATATTTTATATATTTATAGGTATTAGAACCATATTCATAGAAATTTTGTGTTTCTCCACAAACTTATTTATAATGAGGATTTGTAAGCATGGTGCCGTAAAGAGGGACTTCATCCTTCGGTAAACAATATCATTAGTCTCTTTAAACATCAAATGTATTTTTAGATTAATATAAAATATGTGATCCAATCAATTCAGTTTTGAGGAGTTTTAACATAAAGGGGGTACCATTAGGGTTTCGTGTGGAGAATAGTTTTTAGTGATAGGTATCAGGAATAATATACTTCATCGATTTGACTTGGAGTGATTTTTCCTCAATAGAATCCTCTCTGGCCATCTAGGTCTAGTGGTTTTCATGTTTCCCCTAGGTTACCCGGACTGATGAGTTTTTTCTATGGGGTTCATCCCTATCATCAGAATTAGTGCCCAGCGGATCGTTCTTCTTAGTATGGTGGAGCTATATAGGATCCCCATCATCCTCAACAATAGTGGAAAATGGGATTATTTTTGTAGTAGGGGAAATAGGCTTATTCTCTTTTAAGGGGAGTTATAATAGGTAGAGTCATAACTCATGATGTTTTTTTATTTTTGGAAAATGGTCTAATCCTAGTCATGGGGTTTTACATCTGTAACAAGGAAGGGGATCTTTGTATGGTTAGTTTCATGCCATGGAGTAAATAGTTCTAGATGGGCTTGAGATCATTTGATTAATTCGTAGATTGTTGTATAACCTTTTTAGTTCCTTTTTTTTAATTTAGGAACTCCATACATCTTTGTTTCTCCCATTATAGTTCATACACTAATCTGAGATGTAGCGAGGCTTCCAATTCCATTGTTGTTTCCATAAAGTTACGAAGCACAGACCATCTTGTTAGATGTGTTTCTAGGGTGTTACACCTAAGGGGGTTACATCTGTCATGTGGGGATATGTTCTTACATAATATGAAACTATAAAATTTCTTTATCGGTGCCAGCTGGTTGTATTCTATGTGTTTTTCTACATGTCATCAAAGGATAAATACCATTGTAAAATTTTCATTGGTTACGATTCCTAGAGTTTTCATGTAATTTCTAGATGAATTTCTAGAGGTGTTTGTAATGTTACCCCTTGACACAATGGTGAGTTGGGGATAGATTTTCATCCCTATGATTCCTTTATTTTGATGTATCTTTATCATATTCAAAATTATAATATACAATATTTCAGTATTGAGATAAATTATTTGTTCTAGAAGGGTTTAATCTGGCATATTGTTTTGTCATGGGGTTCTCTCGTGTAATTCACCAAGTAGGTGGATTGTAGCCTGAGTTTATGTATTAATTACTGGAGGATAAATTAAGTGAAGATATATAATTTTACCCACTTATATGGATTAATGAAATATTCAACCAGTTTAGGGGATATATTTTGTTTTTTAAGATTGATCCTGGGTTAAGATATCATCAGTTGTGTGTAAAGGAGGAGGATGTTCTGAAGATGAAATTTTGATGCTGGTATAAGAACATTGAGTTTTTTATCTTTCTATTTAGTTTTATGATACCAAAATATGTTTTTATAGGACTCTTGAGCTCAATAATCCATGAATTTATAAGAAATATATTTGGGTTAAACAATGACATGTAGATTTTCTCAAAGTAAAATGAGGAGCTTTTCAGTCATGTCATAGATAGAAAACAGGTTTTTTATGGAACTTTCTATCTATAATGTTTTCAAAATGTATTTTTTCAACATGGAAGGTGTATTGAATTAGTCTTTTGGTGTCTCATTAGGGTCTGTTCATCATCCTATCAAATTTTGGGGATTTTGTTTTTTGAAAAGTAACCATAAATGTAGTGGAGTTTCATAGATTCCTTAGACTTTTAGGGTGTTTCCAGAGGTACTTATTGTATTTATCCAGGCTTTCAGACCCAATTGAATGATTGTACTAGGAGGTAAAAAGATTTTATCTGGAACGATTGGTGTCAAGAAGTGTTTGACTTCCTAAAGTAGAAATTTAGCACTTCTTGAGTGATTCAGTTTACAAAAATGATGATGATTTTCCACATGTTTTTTCAATAACTCCTATTGGGGAATTGTATATCTCCTAATGTAGATGAAATCATTGATCTTATATGGGTCTAGTTTGTTTCATACCCTTTATCATAACTAATACACAATGTCATGGATATAGAAGTGGTTGTTCTTGTGATGAATATGTGGAAACATTGCATCATTATAAAGATAATTGTGGTCTTAAAATATTAAAAAACATTTGGTTTATGTTTTATTATAACGTTCTAAATTTATAAATATTGAGGATGAAGGAGTTTCTTTAAGAGAATGCATTTTATATCTCATGTAGCTTATGAATGTAGAATATTGTGCCCAATTATTTAAGTATGAAGTCACTGAAGGATGTTGTTCAAGAGTTCATAAATTCTAGGTTAGAAGTAGAGGATTTGGAAGCCCTGTACATAAATGTTGGGGTTGTTAAGGGTTAAGGATTCTTATTCAGTATTATAAGAAAACAAATTGTAATGTAGTATGTGGAGGTGTCTCTGTGGGGAATCTTAATGGAAGATGTTACGTAAAATCACGTTGGCCATAGTGATGTTTAGAAGGGATGGATAGGGAATGATAAGAACAAGATATTGGTTCATGGAAGGATTTGTTTTTTGGTTGAGATGTATGATGGAGTCGTCCATGATTTTCATAAATTATATTTGGTGGGCTACCAGGATTATCCCAGATTATTCTTGGATTTTAGGAATAGTTTTGGTGGCCTAGGATGAAACCAATTTTCTATAAGGTAGTTCCTTGGTTTTGTTGGGTTGGAAGGTAAAGGATGAGCATCACGTTCCTCATTGTTTTTATATCATTTTGATGTCCCTTATTATAATTGTGATGAAACATTGTTAGATGTTTTTAGGGGCTTACCCCATGTTCTTGTATGTTTTGACTCTATATGGTTAATAATGTTTGATAATATAAATTGTCTGAGTTTATAGTGATCAATGGTTTGGCAAAAATCGGTGTTTGAGAAGACCAAATATGTGTGAGGTGGATCTGTTTTATGGAGTTCCAAATTTAAGTGTCACAGAAAAGGATGCATGTTTTACCTTTCTAGTATAGAGGGGATTATAACATGATTTCAAAACATAGTTGTGAATTATTAATGCCTTCAACTATTATACGGACAAGAATATAGAGAAGATTATTCTGATACTATAAGAGAAATAGGGTAATATATCATGGACTTCATTAGATATTTAGAAAAAAAAATTACATTAATTGAGTTAGCCTATAACAATAGATACAATTCCTACAATATCATGCAACCATTTGAATATATATGGGATATTATGCCATTTATTATTATTTTTGGGTTGAGGTTGGGGATCCATTAGTTTTCAGTATTGATGTGGTGGAGAGAATGACATAGACGGCTCAGGTTTTTTGTTGGAGGATAAAGGAATAATAAGATGATAAAAATATTTATATTGAATCATTGTGGGGATCATATAGATCACAGTTGGACACCCCATGTTCTTGATCATATCCCCTCAATATGTGTTATTGAGGTTTGGCTGGAGGAGTATGCTATCACCCTATATTTTGAAATTTTTGAGTCTTGGGGATGTGTTGGTGGGGTGGATTATTAGTTTCCAATTTTTCAATGAATGGGCTGAATTAATGATTTCTTCCACATCCCTCATCTATTTTTTATATCAGTGATGCATCTCAAGTCATTTACTAGGGAGAGACAGATATCAATCATCCAATGACATTTGTGAAGAGACTAGTGGAGATTCAGGATCTTGAAGAGAATGTGTTTTATGGATAGACCATTCCTTTGGTTGATGTGTCTTGGAGGCATAGTGTTCTAGAGGATAGTATATTGTAGTATGAGATACATATGCATTCCAAGAACATAGCGTTATTATATGATTCCTTTTGTCTAAAATTGTTCAATTTTTCTAAATGGTGTATTGTTCAAATTATGATATTTTATATAATATTCCATTTTATTTGGTTTTCTTGTATATTAATTCTTGATGAATATAAATAAATTAAAATATAATTCCTAAAAAAGGATCATTATATCATGAAATGTATAAATCTATATATCCAACTCCATACCATACAAGGAGAATAATATATCGACATATAAGTTGGAATTACTTATTTCTTGATTTTGGGGCCCTAGTAGAGAGATGGTATGAGGTTTTTCCTTGGGGTTGTATGGTAATGATTTATAGTGATGTTGTTGTGAGGGATTTTTATTGATCATTTTCAAGTGGTTTTGGCTTGTTTTTTTAGAGGTGTGTCTTTGGTAATGAGATATTTGAGAATTATCTAAGGGGATGGTTATTTGGGACTTTTAGCATCAATCATTTGGTTTGGTTTTGATTATTTAGGATTAAAATAGTTGGAGGGGTATCTGATGTAATATTTCAGTCCTTCAGACCAATTACATGGTGAGAATTGTGTTAGTGGAGGTTTCTAAGGGAGGTACCAAGGAGTTAGATATTATATGATAGGTTTTTATAGGACAATTTTTTAGGATTATTGTGAAGGGGGTCTGTAGGCTTCCCTATAGTGGTGACTACAATGGTTTGGAAGGCTTGGATAAAACATTGGGAGTCTAATGAAATGTATTGGTGATATATCAAATGGGGGGGCGGGGGAGATGTTCCATGGATAACTAGACATGAAAAATTCTATTCCTAGTAGTTTTGGGAGATAATGTGGATACCATGTATTTGGAATAAGGGCTTCAATATGAGTTTTCAATAATTTAAATATTTTAGGCCCCACTATGAAATTGATTACATGACTTTAGAAGAACCACTTCCCAGCTACTGGGTGTAAGTGTGGTAGTGGTCTGGCTATTCCATGGTCTTTCTATTGGTTTATGGGATCGGTGGAATGCAAATAGAAATAGATATCAGATATTGATTTAACAATCCGGGATAATATTTCATCCTCCCAACTATGTTGTATTCCACTTCCCTCTGCAGTGTAGTGAAGGGTGTTTGTGTGGTGTTCTTATATTTTCTAGAACACCTATAAATTCATAAAAACATTAATCCCCATTACTTTTACAATTATTTTCAACATTCTAGGGAGACCCAAGTGTGTACTTTATATTCCATAATTATCAAATCAGTGGCTACTGAAACCAAACTTCAGATATTGAATGTTGTAGTTTTGTTGAGATTCCATTTGGGGTGTCCAATATTTTTATCCATGTTTCTTTTCAATGAACGAGTTATGTAATGATATTTCAATGTTTAAAGGGTTTTTGTGTGAGAGAGTGTTGTGGTTGTTGTTTTATATGATATTAATGGTGTTATATTTTATTGATGTATTTTTGGTCTACCCTTCATTCTAACCTTATGTAGTTGGTCAAAAATCTATATTTGATGTATAGTATCCTTCTCTTATCATTAATTTTATCATTTGTGGGGGGTTACACTATTTTAATCTATTTGGAAAACAATTTTTTCCAACTTAATTAAATATAATAATTTATAGAAAAATGAAATTGAACAGTAAGGGTATAGAATCACATAATTATATTTCTTTTTATATCATTTGATAATATCATTTTATAGGTTTTATGCATTGTTGAAAATTATTGTTTTTTGGGTTTTTTTTCACTGTGGTTGATGTAATTATACAACCATTGTTTTGTGGTTGTTTTTATCACCTATAGTGGGACTAGCTAAGAATATACATCATATAAATGAAATGGATAACCAAACGAATAATTATTTTGTGATAATTACCATGAAAAATGATGTGGATGTGAGGAGAGAAACATCCTAAATAAAAAACCCATATGAGAATCTAATGTGAAAAGTGATGTAGTCTATAGATTTGGTATGTTGAGGTGATATGTAGTTTTGATGTAGGGTGGGTATTCGATGATAAATGGACATGTTATATCGAGGTTCTGATGGGGAAGGTGTTTATAGTGATAAATGGGAGGTGATAATGGAATATTCTCATGATGATTTTGGGCAGTTTTTTTGTGGTGTTATGTTGTGAGATATTCCTATGTAATAAGATAATTATATTTAAATAATGAATTGTAATGTAATAGGATAAATAATTAATGAATTATTTAAAACGAGTTATTTGGATGGACATAGATGATGATTAATTTGAAATAATGGGGTTGGATAATAGAAATTGGTCTATGATGTGAAATATATGGAATGACTAAATTTGATAAAGATTTTGAAATGTGAAATGTGAAATGTGGTTTTCAGATTGCTGTGTGGTGTTATGAATTTAGTGGTTGAAGTAAAAGTGGTGGTGCTATGAGGTTGGGTGGTGATGTTGTGAGTTAATTGGTTCTGTTGTTGTAATTTCACAGATTTTTATTCTGCATGGTTATATATATATATATATATTGTTATTCGTGATTTATATTTACACCCTTTCAATTTAGCTAACTCTTTACCAATAGTCAAATGCTGGGGGTGTTTTTTTCAATCTATAACTATGGAGGATGGATGAATAGTTAAGTAAAGTTAACCACACTCTATTATAGGTGATGATGACTAGAACATGTTATGATGGGATGATAAAAAAGTGAACAATTGTGATTTTTGTTGAGATGGGTTATTTTGAGGGTTTTTCACGGTAGGATGATTGCATGATATTGATTTACTCTAGTTTCATGAAACCATATAATTATAGCAATGGATGTGATATAATTTTATGGCCCATGCATCTTTAGGAATGATGAGATGTGATATTGGGGCCTAGGTTTATTTGGATATGAGGTTATATCTAGTTTCACATGGGGTTCTTAACATGATGTGATTGAATAGTTCTATTCATGTATGCTTAATATACCTAAATGATGCAAGTTATAGGACATAAAATATTTGTGTATGAGAGTGGAAGCCCAATGGGATTGTGGTTTAGGGTACAAATGATTATATTATTCATATTGTGATTTTATAATTGGATTATCCATTTAGTTATAATTCTATGGTGAGGATGAGATTGGATTGTGGACCAAAATTGGAACTTTTGGTACTAATGATTTACCATTGGTGTATTAGTATGAACCTTTCATATGGTCACAAGAACCAATATGTAAGACCCAATTAGGTATAATTGTATTCTCACCATATATATTTAGAAACAATTTTTAAATTTAAAGGAGGAATTTTGGGACTATGATTTACATTTATCAATTGGTATTTGGGGATTTTACATTGTTTCTCAACAATATTTTCTCACGGGAAAAAAAATTTAAGATAGTTATTTATATCTTGTTTTCTTTTACAAGCATTTTTATGGTAACAGTTTCTTTATCTTATGTTATTTCATTGATTTGATTGATCATTGATATCCTATATCTAGATTATCTTATTATAGAGGGTAAATACTCCCATTTGTTAAGTTTTTATATGGTCAATTATAGTTTGAAATATAGGGAGGATTGGAAGGGGACTCAAGGGCCATTATCACTCTTCCATCATTTAAGACCCACAAGTGGAAACATTAGAGGGATCAGATTGGGACACTATATAACTATAACCCATAGATAAATATATTTATTACATGAAATAGTAACATTATATGAACACATTTTTCAAAAAAACATGGCTGACAATTAATTGAAAAAATGATATTTCAGTTAAGGGAGTTTTAAAAAAGATATGGGCTTCACAGAATTTTAAAGCATTATGAAAACAATTCTTAAAAGTTTTTTCTATGTTTTTTTATCCATAGGGAAATGTTCCTAGAATTCATCAATTCATTATATTTGGACTTTAATGATGACAATCATCATAAATATGTACTTTTATAGGGAATAAACCTTTAATTTGATAAATTGAGAAATAATTCACCCAACACAATGAGAATGAAGGTATTGAAGAAATTGATATAGAAAGGGTCATCCACAATACATAAAATATGCTAAATATAGTGTGCCTAGAATGTAGTTACCTTGACAGAATGCCTACACTACATAAAATCTTTGGATTTTCGTGGCTTTTAGTATGGATAGTACAATTTTAGTGTATGATCCATAGACAACTTATTATATTTTAATCTTTTAAAATCCTTTTTTTGTGTTTCTAATTATGTATATGTGTGTTTGATGATTAAAATGAACCCTCATATATGTTTAAAAATTTCTTAAAAGTTTGAGCTCATGATACAATCAAACCAAAGATAAAATTAACACTATATTTAACAACTACCCTCTTAGTTTTCCTTAGGGTCTATCAAGTTGTATCATGGAAATGAGGTTATGTGCATTAAATTTATCTTCAGATACTTTAGGATCAATTATTAATCAAATTTTTTGGGTGTCCCCCTATTTTATGGAAGAAACCTCCACATATGGATGAATATAATCATATCAAATATGGTATCTATTTTCACAGATGTTCTCTTTTCTATAGTTCAAGGGATCCATGTCGGGGATGTGACGAGAAAATCTAGGACTAAATCAGATAAGAAAATTATAAATGCATATGAAAAAGATCAATTTTCTGTAGAATGATATTTATTTGATAAAAAATATATGAATGTGTTGTGTTTTACATCTATTAATTACATATTGGAAAATAAATTAATTTATTTCAAAAGAGATAAAAAACAAAATGAGAATAAAATCCATGTTATGAATAATAAGTTCATTGATCAGAAAATTCATCCAGATAATAAAGAAAAAATATTAATTAATTTAATTAATTATGTTTTTGGAGCGATTCGAAGAAGTGGTGATGAAATTATGGTTATTAACATTCTATAAAAAATCATGGGATGGTTTATACTATATATCATATGAATGTTTTAACTCTTAATTAATGAGATATATGTATTATTTCTCTTGATGATCATCTAAGAAATATGATGGCCTATTATACGAGATAAACCAAAGGAGACACCAATTTGATCATATAAGGATAATGGAATGAAATCCATGGAAAAAAAGATATTGATAAATTCACAAATTATGGATATCACGTGTTGTATGAAGTTATTTTTATTGTCGCTGTAAAATTATATTGTGGAAATTGTAAATTCAAGGGAATAATTCCTTTGTAATTTTTTCAATGTGGAAAGATTGGGGAACAATGATGTATGGTAATCATAAAAATATTATGATGATGAAATTAAAGACAAAATAATAAAATAACATGGATAAGGTTTTCTCCAAAAGGAGACTTGAAATCATGAATGAAAGTGTAGTGGAAGATCATTATTAGAATTTAATAACATGAATATAGTGATTTTTTTTGATGTAGCAGAAATATTTGTTATGTGTATTTTTAAGGACTCTATGATGGAAATAGATGGAAATGAAGAACTAATGAAAGAGGAAGACATTTATCCAGATGATATTCTGCACATAAAGGTGTAACATGAGGTTGTGATTGATGAGAATTAAATTCAAACAAATAAAATAGAAATATTATGAATTTTCTATATTTTTCATCAGTGTAAGTGGATCAGCAAGAAACAGAAACTAATTGAGTCTTAGGAGATATAAAAACACATTTAAGAACTTATCAAAGATCATGAGGGGGACCATAATTAAAAATAAGGATTTAATAGTATAGAAGACATTATATGAAACACTAATTGATGGATATATGAGAAATATAAGATAACTGAGGCTCTTAAATAATAAGTCATTGTATTATAGAGGAAGCTAAAAACTGGAACAATAATAGTGGAAAGTATAAAGAAACATGTATTTGGAAGGTTCTTAGTAAGAAGTTATTTTAAAAAGAGTAATATTTTTCTCTAAAATGGTATTGGATTATTTGAATAATCAAAGATCTAAATTGATGTAAAAAATATGAATTGGTTTTGATACTACAACATCAATTCCAAGAATTGGGATGACACAAAATAAAATAAAGAAGAAACTCGATTACATATATTTCAAGACTAAGTCACTTGAATTTTATACCATGATTTTTTATCTGACCCAATTATTGAATTAAAAATAATATTAAATCATTATTTAGTAATCACCAAAAATAAAACTATATAATTTTAGTGGGATGTGCGATAATGAAAGTTAAAAGATATTTTCTCTTATGAAATATTAATTATGTGGAGTTGTTAGCTATTTTAAATCTTATAGTGATGTGATAAAGAGATATATGAATAGGGACGCACCAAGATATCAAAAAAGGATAACGAGGTTATATCGTTCATCATTTAGAGTAAATAATTTCTATAAATATTGTTCATATTTTTCTATAAGTTGGAAGAAATTCATTTATTGTCTGAAAAATATTATGTGGAAATAGTAACTACTAAACTATGAGACAAGTGTATATAGGTTAACCAAGCATTATTAGCAAAGAAAATATTTTCTCAATTTTATAAGAAGAATATGTACATGAATATAAAAATCATGATAAGAAGAAATTGGAGATCCATTCATAGGCCTATTCTCAACCAAGTATCCCTTGGATTGATAAGAAAAATATTAAGAATTAAAACCTCTAATATATCACACTCAAGGTTATAATGAACATTTGTACCCAGTTTTTAACAGTGGATTCCTATACCATATTGAAGGTAAAGTGAATTTTTTGAAACATCATAATGAATGAGATGACATAATAGTAAAATTTTAAAATGAAGGCTCTTCAAAGATCATGGGATGTGGAAATACCCAATTGGTAGGAAAAGAGATAATGAAAATGGAAGTGATAAATAAAGATGGTATTTTCGAGAGTCACTTGATTATTGGTAGATATTGTGAATCAATACTAGTAGTGAAATTTAATTTTAAGGGATTCACTATCATCGGTATAAATGAAAATTTAGTTGTCAAACGATGATAAGAGAATTTAAATTTATAACATGCATACAATAAATAGTACACTTTATTCTAAAAAACATTGATGATGAAAAAACACATTAAATTTAAATTTTGATTACATTAATCAATATAGAATTTATTAATTATCTTAGATTATTGTTTTAGTCGAAATTATCAATGAGAAATATGATTTAGATATGATATGTGATTTTTTATTGTGAGGAATAATTGTATAAAAAATCATTTTATGAGGGATAAAAGGTCACACAATATTCTTTATCTAGTCCACATTAATGTGTGTGGTCTAATGAATGTGGCATAAAAATTGAGTGAGTAAATTAATTCATTTTATAAATTATTATAGAATAATAACGTGTGTTTTTCTTATGTAGGATAAACTATAAGTGATTGACTGCATGAAGAGATACATATGAAAATTTTACAACAAACTTTTTATGGAAATGATGATATCAAGGTAGGAAAATGGCACAAAATACACATAAATTGTATTTGAAAATTATATTAAAAACATGGGAGAATGAATTAGGTGTCATCTATAAGATCAAATTAAAAAATGGGCTGGTTGAACAATGTAATATATAGGTTAATAATATTCCCCGAACAACACTGATTGAGTGTAGTTTTTCTAGAAAAAAATAGAAATAGGATGTTTAAGTTGTAGTGTACACTCAATACTGGATATGGTTGAGTATAGTAGAATAATGGATGCCCTAAGAATTAGTCAATTGAAGGAGTACCTCACTAAATAAATTTTTGAGTTTTTCATTTTAATGATGCATCTAAAATAGAGATGGAAATGAAAGAGAGTATGGGGATTCTATAGATGATGGAATACACATTGGATACATAAC
This sequence comes from Viscum album, assembly GCA_963277665.1. Classification (NCBI taxonomy): domain Eukaryota; kingdom Viridiplantae; phylum Streptophyta; class Magnoliopsida; order Santalales; family Viscaceae; genus Viscum; species Viscum album. The sequence goes on along the minus strand of OY728119.1, from coordinate 683,442,094 downwards.
GATGTATAGAGCCTATGAACACTATAACAATATGTTTAGAAAAATATAAAGTGAAATAATATAATGGTCATTAAAAATAAAATAATGTAGAATTCATAAGGTTATATATTGATGTGTTTAAATATGAAAAAATGCTGAAAATGAAATTGTTTAAAATAAAATAGTATCACAATGGTTGACTAATATTTAATAATATCTAAATAATGATGCTTCAAAATATGAGTTACAAGAGGTAACTAATTCTAATGAAACTCAACCAGTAGCTCACTGGAGAATAAAAGAGAATATTTTGATCTATATTACATTTATGTGTTTATTAACACCTATATAGATATGGAGAATAATTCATTTAGATAACTATAATCTCATATCAATGTTGTATCCAATTTTTTTTACTAAAAAAAGAATGACGAATCAAGGGTTAATTTCATGAATGAAGAATCATCCTAGATTTTGGATCACTTTATGAGGATAAAATTCAAAATACAAATGGAAAAAAAATTTATTGAAGAAAAACTTATGATGATAAATGAAATTTTAGAAAAAAATAATATACACTTGGTTTCTAATGGATATGCACAGATTGACAGTGTTTATATGGAATAAAAATTATCGCTATTAGTCATTCTAGTATAAATTAAGATATTTTTATCCATGACTTGTCAAATAGGTTAAAATTAATAGAATATGTATGTTAAAACATCAATCCCAAATGGATTTCTTGAATAAATTTGTTACATTGAAGCACTAGTTCTATTTTTGATTCGACATGATGATCAAAATGTACGTGGATTTAAGAGGAATATATATAATCGAATGATGGAACCAAGATCATGGTATGCTCAAATGGAACCCTATTTTGTACAATTGGAAATGGAATCTGTTGACTTTAATCCTTTTGTGAAGACATATATAGAAGATCAATTTATGTTTTTTGTGTTTTTGGATGATATATTCTTTTTCTTAATCAAGCATATATAAATATAAATGTTCTCTAGTTACATGAAATTAGAATTTTATATTTCAATGATTTGTGAAACCATATTATTTTTTTTTGTGGAAAGGGATTTACTAGAAAGAGTATACTACATCTTGAAAGGTAAAGAATGTGAGAGAGGTGCTGAAGAAGTATAACATGCATGATTCCAATAATTTTTTGTCTTCAATTTGTATTGGGAGAAAACATTAGAAGTATTAGGGTGTGGAATATGTAGATACCTCCTTGTAAATTATTATAATTTTAATCTTGTTGTATTTCACTGAAATAAGTGTAAATATTTTATGTGAATCATTTTTAACTCCAGGCCTCTAATGTAATCCGATGAATGATAATTCTAAAACTGTTAAAAATGTATGAGTTTAATTCAAGGTACCATGAACATTAGTTTGTTCGTTGAATAAGGAAAAGGTTATGATTTTTTATTATTTTTTGATATGGAATGGGATACTAATACAGTTGATCAATAGTCAGCATGTGGTGGTGCCATTTGCATTATCTAGGAATGTACGAGGTGGTTGTGAAAGAAGATATAAATAAAATCTCACAGTACATAAGAATAAAAATATATCTCAGTGAAAAATGAATTTAATAAGTTTTTATAGACGAAGATATAATTATCTGATATTGATGGTGAGGTGAAAAAATGGTGATTATAATCATTATAAAATAAGAGTTTTATTAAATATATGAAAAAATGGAACTGAAATATCTTAAAAACATTATGATATTTTATATCATATGAAATATAAAATTATTTAATAATTACTAATTAAGAGGGATAATATTTGAATAAATTATCAAGTGGAATACATAATGACTAAAACATTGGCATCACTCTTTTTCAAAATACGTTTGTTGATCCTCAGTCTATAGCAACATATCAAAGCTTGTAGAGGTCCAGTTTTATCCCCTACCCACAATATTTTTAATATTTTGTAATTATTTATGAAAATGGTGTATGATTTAATTGGAGAAACAGTCCAAGTGTGTTTTGGGAGTTAATGGGAGAAATTATATTTTTGTGTTCATTACGATAGGGGTAGAATATTGTAGTGAGATTCAAGGATCATTAAGGTTGTTATGTAGTTCATGAGGGGAATTTCATGAATGGTAATTTTCCCAAGGCACAGAGTTATCACTTGAACTATTATTTTATACAAAAATATTTGATCATGTAGTTTTATAATAATAGATGTTTTATTCCCCTGCTATCAGGTTTTTTTTGACTATTTTCCATTTATTAAATTTATCATTTGATTTTAAAAAAATCCAAGGGGTAGATTATTATAACCTAGGATATTATAATGTGGAGAATGCTGTTTTAATATTTTTTTATTAAAACATGTTATATAAAAGAGTATTATAGAAAATAGAGTTAATATATTCTGGAGGCTTCAGTGATAAAGGTGGCACATTTCACTTATGGTTTCCAATTATTTTTGTGAGAAATATATATGGAAAAGAAAGATGTTTTTCATGGCCATGTTCCTTGAAACAATTTTAAGTGTTGGTATTAAAGGTATATTTTAGTGAATGTATGGATAACTAACTAAAGTAGGTTAATTCAAAGTCTCATGAAATATCACATTCTGGGAATAGGTTCATATTATAATATCACTAATGTTGTGAAGAAGTTATGATTAGTGAGGAAAAATTTCGTGAACACATTGCATATTTGGAGTTTCATGTGAAGGGAACATCCGTAGCTGACACATATTGGGCCTGTGATAAATATTCATGAAAGCGTGATATATTCATATAATTATTTTGTTAATATTCCTTTGAATAATTTAATCCATAGAGAAAAAATAATTGATCTAATTCTATTTATGAAATATATGAAGAAATTTCATATGAGATAAATTACCTTTACGTGAAGAAATGTTTCACTAAATGTATAGTTGAGATATAATTAGAGATAATGTAAAATTATTGAGCAGTTTAAAAAAATTATATATATTTTTTTTCAAAAATTTGATAATTTTTAGGAAAAAGAATTATAACTATACTTAGATGATCATAGTTTTACCGGGTAAAAGATATTAGAAAAAATTTATGTATCATATTTGGACTGTAATAATTCAAAACCTCAACAAAATATATTCTAATATGGATGTAACCTTAAATTCGATAATCTAGTGATGTATTCACTAGAGGTAGTGATAAAGGGGGAGTTTATGGAAGTGAACTGATTTAGGTAGTTCATTTTCCAAAAATTATTTTAAAGGGAATTTTTTTATACATTGTTAATGTTATCAAGAATCAGTAATCCAAAACATATATCTAAACATAATGGATTATTCTATAAATGATTCCCTAACAATGTATACTCCTGGGACTATCTATTTGTGGTAAACCTCATATAAGTATTGTAATCTATTTATTTATCATTAAATGTGTCTGGTGTTATTGTGTAACCACCCTATACTAGTATAACATGTTCTTATAAACATAGAGTCAAAATTCTTTCATTTTAGAGAAAATTTTTACATGATGATTCACCCCTCCCCATATCATGGTTCTCTGGGGTTTAAAAATACGTTCAGTTAATGTAAAACCTTATTTTCTCCAAAATATTCTTCCCATTTCCTATAATCCATGGATATTACTATCAAACATGTATACTGAGACTTAATGTGTTATGTAAGTCAGCATATCTAATGGGAGATGCAATGTTCTAAAAATAGACATCTTAATTAGTTCTCATTATAGTAAAAATGAGTTATTCTATCCACAAATTTATTATATAAATAGTTTTATGAATATAATTAAAATTCATTATACTATTAAAAAATCCATTATATACATTCCAATAATACTAGTTGAAAAATCAATACAATCACACAAGTATGTCCAGAGAGTTGTCTCCATGAATATTATTCTTGAATTTTCATCACATCCAAACTTAGATGATTTTAAATTACCATTTATTTTATTAATTTTATATTTATATCAATATTAACATTTTAAAAATATAAAAAATTTCCTATATTCCTCCTAATCTAAAGAAAATGATTTTCCTACTTCTAAGTATGTGTGGACTTTATCCTCCACAAAAGTAAAGTATTAATTTTTTTCTCTCTAATATTTTATTATTTATTAAACTATATTCTAATAATATTTTAAATGTAATTAAAATCTATATAAAATAATTTTATTTCTCTAATTTTAATACTATAATTTAATAACCCCATGCTCCTTCATAGGTACTAATTATTGTCTTCCCTTCTTTATGTCTATCTAACCTCCTAGATGAACAAGGACATAATTTTTTTAATTTATATCTACAAAAACATAACTAATTATATTTTTATATATTAACTGGAAAATAATATTATGTTTATATTTTTGGGAATTTTAAATTTTTATTTGTCTAATTATTAATGTACCTTACCTTTTTTTAATAAAAGTATTAGAAGAATCTTGTCACAGAATTCAATGTTTCTAATCATTTCTAAAATACTTACGAAAAAGAATAAGATATTTACAAATAATATTAAAATATCTATTATATTTATTAATTGAGAATACAATGATGAACATTGAATCTCAAAAAAGAATCTATTCTCCCATTACATAACTAGTGGTAAAAAATCATTCGAAATTAATGACATCTGGTAATGAAAGTAAAATATATCATTGTAATATTATTTTTAAAAAATGACCATAAATAAAGTTCATAAATGATTATATGTATGAATTATTTTACAAAATAATTGATTATGATAGTAAATTTTTATACAAAATGTTTGATATTATTTTGAATAACAATGAATAAAAGTAATGTTTGATAATCTTATTTTTGAATGATTGAGAAGTGATTCTTATTCATCCCTTAGTTTCATTTTTTGGTCTATATATTCACCAATGAATTATTTTAAAAACAATTTCATTAAACATAATTGATATTAAAAACCAATATCATATTATATCTATAACACCTTTATAGTTTGGAATATTTTTTTTTCAAAACTAAGACAATCATCAAAAGCTTACTCCACACACATCACCAAAATAAAAAAAGACTATGTTATTTTAATAATTTTTTATATATGAATTATATATTATATATATTAAATTATAATATATAAATAGTTATTAACTTATAAAAAACAATATAAAAACTTATATTAATACAAGAGTCAATTATTTTTCTTAAAAATGTTGTTTCCATACATAAATTAATTTTGATTAAAAAAATTAATTTTTATAAAAATTATAACATTAAATTAATAAAATAAACCATATTTTTTAATTTTATATGTCAATATTATCTTGTGATAATATTTAGTTATTTTTTTTGAAATAATTTATTTTAAGTGAATATTAAAAAGTTAGTTTTTGTTAAATCAAAAACAATTAGGACATTTTAAGGAATTAATTATGAATTAAAAAACATATAATTTTTCTAATATTTAAAATATAATTATTTAATTAAATGGAATAATTCTGATATTCAATGTTGTATATATAAAAGGAATTTTTAAAATATAAAAACTTAGTAATATATGTGAATGAAATACAATTTTCATAGTTTTTATTTATATTATGTTTTCATATTGTAAAAATAGATATATATTTCACTAAATATACCATTAATATTCTGTGAACAATAATAATAACATATTTTCTTTATAGAAAATTATAACTTTATCTTATATATAAACATTATGTTTAAAAATAATATTTTTTTTTCAAAAAATTAATTATAAAACATATATGAAAATCTTAATACTAATTTTTACCACCATAAAGAGATTTATTTGATAAATTTGAATTAATATTTGTAATAATTTTATAAAAATTATGTAATTATTTAATTTTTATTTATTTCAATTAACATGAAATTACAAAGGAAAAAATTTGTTATTATGATAATAACCAATAGCCATAAAGGTAAAAAACCAAAAAGAAAAAGATAAATTTTTTTTTACAGAAATGTTTGAAAATTAATTAAATATTAATATTAAACCATACCACATTTCAAAATTCATTATTCTTAATTAATGTATCTACATTTCCCATGAATAATGGCTTTTCCTTTACTGATTTATAAAAAATGTCACTCCCCTCACTTGTATATACAACCCTTCAACTCCCCTTTTCTCACCTCATTATAAATAAATGATAAATTAAAAATCCTCCCATGTTATACTTAAAACTATCACAAATTTTTATAAATATTTTTTTGTAAATGTACCACACTATGAAGCCTTGTGATGTAACCCAAGCTAGAACATCTAAAAGGGAGGTAATGTTCTGAACCAAGGTCTCATAGTTATGTGCTTATTATAACCATATAAAAAATTATATCAAGGAAAATATGAAAATATCTATATTATTAATACTATGAAATTTTATTATACTAATGGAATATCCAAATCATACTTTCCTCAAAGAGAATTCAAAAAATGATGACTTTGTCATGGATAAGTGCGGACTACTACCTCCTTGGATGGTGTGCTTGATTTTTCATTAACAAATTATATCGATGGTTATAAAATATTATATAATGGATTAATATAATATTTATAACATTATTAATAATTATTAATTTTAATTTATAACTGATCTTCCTCCTGGTCTATGGAAAATGAACGCGTCATCTGTGCAGACATGCATACCATCACATCCTTTAATGTTATGTGTTTTATTTTATAATAATAATTTATTATTTATAAATGTTAGTTATAACATTATTAAAAACCTTATTAATATATAAATAATTTCATTGTGTTTCTATAATAACAATATTTTATAGGAATCACTTTCTTAAACACAATAACTTATAGATTAAAGCTTGTTCCTGTTTCGGTCAGTTTGACAACCAACATAAACAATTCTATAGATATAATAATGTATGACTAAGTAATGAAAATTTATAGATATATCAGAATATAATATTAAAAAAAGTGATTTTTTAATGTTAATGGTAATATCTAGCCTATTATAAAGATACAACTCCTCATTCGTTAAAAGTGTTGAAACGATCTTGTCATTAACTTGATTATGAGAAATCAAAATTAATATAATTATGAACTTCAATTGGAACTCCATGAATAAATTTATAATATCAAATAAAATAATTATTAACTATAATGAAATTATTAAATTCTAATTTTAAAATAATGACCGACTCTGACATTATGAAATATATAATAATCAAAATAATATAAAATAATAAACATCGGATGTAGAAAACAAAATATAAATAACTAATATATTTTTATAAAGTATTAAATTTTATGTTTAATAAATTTCATTGGTATAAATAGTTTTTAAAAATATATCATTATGATATATGTTTTTATATAGGAGGCTGACAAAAATATGTGGATTTCTAGATTAATGGTTGTGTTTTTTGAATCTCAATTTTTTTTTCAATAAGAGATGATGTGTATTTAATGATTTATTCCTTTATGGTGAATATATTTTCCATGCATTAATTTTATTATATTTATTTCATAAAATATATGGTATTTAAAAATCTATCTCATGTTCCACCATTCTTAGGTAATCTATTTGAATGATAACGACGCTGTCAGTGTTTCTTTGTCTCAATTTTCAAATCCCTGAGACATGGTTGATAATGCAGACCAAATTATATTTTATATAATATATAAATTAACGATTAGATATTTTATATCAATATTTATAATTACATAACGGTCATTTAATATTAACTATTGGATCTAAATACAATGGGCTTCTAATTAAAATATATCCAAGTAATAAAGTTATTGTTGTTAATATATTTTAAAAATCATCATTTTTTTGAAAGATAATCCATATGGGGTGTTTGCAAAAATATATCTCAAAACCCCATAATTTTATATCTCTTATTTTAAATATTTTGATATTATATGTATACCCAATAATTAGTTTTTCCCTTGACTCATAGTTATACTGGGGTAAGAGAAACTAATCACACTTCATCCTTTTTTGCCTGTATCTTTTTATTCTTTCTATATAATCATTGGATACATTTTCGGATTCCATTATTTATAGATTATAAATTTATTTTAGAAATATTATTAATTTATTTATTTCATTTCAATGGTTTTAAAAATATTTTAAATGTTTTTATGGGTCTTTATAGTTAATGTTTGAAAATAATATCTTTAAAATGTTTTTTGAGTGAACACAACTTTCCATAATTTTTTCATATTCTATAGAACATATCCTCTATGTTTTCATAGTTTCTAAAAAAATACATATTATACATATTTTAAAAATATTTATTAACAATCATTCACATGGAAAATGTTATTTTTTATTTATAATAATATTTTACAAATTATTTGACATTTTTTTCATTTGTATAGATATATTAATATTTATTTTATGATTAATCAATAATATTATTCAAATTTAAAAATCTATCATATTTCATTGTATGACATATGATTTTTTAATTTATATATGTTTAAGGATCCATCATAGGTTCTATATTTCCCAATTAACTAATTCTTATAAACTTTTTTTATTCCGAATCCTTTAATTTATGAATGACATATATTAAATTTCATTACTTCAATGGTTTTCACTTAAATACACATACATCAATTAATTTCAGAAATATATTAATAAACATATAACTTATATATATATGTTATAAATACCATATACCATACCATTTTCCTTATATAATACTTACCTATAATGTTACCAAATAAAATTGGATACTAATTAATTTTTTACGGGATTATCATTTTACAATAATTTATTGATTTTTTAATGATTTATTTTTGTGATTCCATTTGAAAAGTATGTGAAACCAATTTTATTCCCATGAGTTATTAATGTTGAGAGGTACTGTTTATTTTATGTTTCACATATATGTATGAATAATTGATGTAAATGATCATATTTTTCTATATAATACAATGGTTTTTAGGTTTTTTCCTCATTAGACATATATTAATGTGGGTGAGACTATGTTTTCTCTGTATGAGAGTAGTGATTCAAAATGTTGTGGGTATGAGTAGTAACCCATGAAGGTAATGATACCATGTTATTATGTTTATTCCAATGTCCTTTATCATGATATTTTAAAAGGATATAGTATATTTCAGTGATATATACCAATGATTATGGCATGTATCTCATTACTATTATCTAATAATTCCATCCACATTTTTATGGAATTAGTTTTTTAATTTGAAATTACATGTCCCTCAATCAGGTTTTAGGAATAGATATTGTTGTTATATTTTATTTTTAATAAGATATAACTATTTCGAATTGGTTTTATCATATTATTATTATTATAATCGTTACTATGTGATGATATGTTGTCCAATTCTAATATGATGAGCTCTCACCTTCTTTATGTATCAATTACCTATGTGATGAAATAGGTTATAATATATGAGAATTATAGAAGGGAATTGAGTGTGGATTAATTAAAAAAACATTTATAGTTATCATAAAATATGTTTCTTCTTTAGGTGACCAAAAATGAAATTAAAAATAATATTCTTTGGATTGTGTGATTATTTGTGAGATATTATATTATCCTTATGTAAAAGAAGTAAAATAGTCAATTTTTATATTGGTTATTTTCACTTTTTATCAAATCTAGTGTTTAATGAAACTATTATTAGAATCAAACCTAGGAATTTCAGATTAAAGCACTTTAGTGGTATCCAATTGGAGTTTATATTTTTTTAGAGGATTAGTTTTGTAATTTTTAGAGATTGTGATAAGGGAACATTTGTAAAAACCCTAAGATAGTTCTATAAATAAGATAATTTCCCAAAATCATGACTATGTAGAGATTGAGTGGTTTTCATAAAAATAAAATCAAAATATGGATACGGAAATGTGGATGATGTGGTAACATAGATCCAACTAGAATTAATTACATGGAAATGGTGGATAACTCTCTACTCAACATTTAATCAGTGCATGAATGTTGGTGTAAAACTACACATGTTTCAACTAATTTCTAGGGTATGTTATATAGTTAATTCACACTATATTTATCAATCACTTTTATGGATTTGAGAATATTATATTTCATTGTTAATGAACATTTTATAAAATAGAAAACCAATTGCATATATTGAATCATATAGATTTATAAATTGAGGTACATATTTCATTTATGAATTATAATTTTAATTTAAATAGTTTTCCATTTAAGATTATTTATTATGATACTTAAAAATTTTTATATATGGATTTTATAAAGAAATGATAAACTCTTCTATCAAATGATGTGATAGGAAACGTGAAGGGAAATGAAATGATTTTGCTAATGTGAATCAAACCTATATTGTAGAAGTTGAATATAATATTTTAGGGATTCCAAATCAACAGTCCAATTTTATGATTTATAATAAAACCATGTTGATCTCCAAGATACAACAACAATGAAGTGGTTTCTTATTGAGTCATTCATGTGATAATTTCAAATGTCGTTTAGTGTCCTTATAATTGAATTATTACTGGCCAATTGAACCATCATATTAACATAATATTTTCCATTTAATTATTTTTAAAACCTCATACCATTGTTCTAGATATTTAACATTTTGAAGGTGAGGTTGACCATTGGTCGACTCTAATAAGGAAAATAATGTAAGAGGAGGAAGTAATCATTTATAGACTTGGGGAATTAAAAAAATATTCCCCACAAATTATTTTCTTAAAAATTTTTAAATGAATATGGAGATATAATAATGAGATTTTAAATAAATAGAGGATGAATACATTGGACCATTTTAAGAAAACATCATTAGGAACAAAAGATATGCCTTAGTGTTGTTCCAAAATAATGAGAGTAAAATAAATTTTCTTCATTTGAATATGAGAGATAATAATTCAAAATGATTTTTCCATGGGTGAAATTAGTAGTTATTCATAGACCATATACTGTATGCTTACTTATTCAATTTAAAATATATACTTTCATTATTATTGAGTGTGGAAAAGTAATGTAGAGTGTTATGAATGTGGGAAAGATAAGTGTGAGGGATGAAATAATGTTCAACTATGTACTTGTAAAAAGTGTTGGAGGAAGAGTGTGACTAATTCCACAATGTGATAAAGGATGTGTTTAACTTGTGGTCTGGGAGGCCACCTATCTCACCAGATCATCAATAATATTAAGAGATATATTGTCATAGTGGATGATAATAAGGGCCAACTAATGCCCAATACACACATCAATGTTTCAAAATAAATTTTATTGAGAATTACACAAATGAGTTCCCTAACTCTATACCCAATGATCAAAATAGACCTGAAGAAGCACCAAATACAATATTAAAAGGTGTAATCAACACAATCACCACATTTTTAAGGGGAAAATGATAATTAAGTGGTGGTTGGTACACTTATTTTTCAATCAAGATTTACGGGTGTAATATGGCATGTAAATTTCCTCTAACAATTATTTATTTTATTATATAGAAAACAAATTGGTGCTGACATTATTATTTCTTGGGAATATGAATCTCATTAAAATTTCATATATATATATATATATATATATATTATTTTTTTAATTTTTAATATCCTTCATTGAATATTATTTAATGATATTATTGAAATGTTTTGGTTCAGTTCAATTAGGGGGAAAATTAATTTTTGGGATACCAAAATTATATTTATATGAACCCATGATAGTCTACAAATTTATGGACAAATATGAACACTATTTAGATCAATATTTTATAATTTGGGAATTTATATCAAATAATTATAGATACTTGACTAAAACATTTTATGAAACTCAATATTAGGGATAATCATGTTTTGAGGAAAAAGGACATATTTCTAATTATTGAAAGGTTGATATATTTCTATAAATAATATCTTATGTCGCATCTCTCTTTTGTAAAACCTAATATATTTTAATTATTTACTAATAATTAACATTAAGAGGGGGAAATTTATATGAGAGGTAAGAATGTGACAGTATGAGATGCTAAAATATAATATTCTATAAATTAATAATATGTTTTATAACATGCTCCACAAGAAACACCATACTCAAATAGAAACTTTGAAACATTAATAAAATATAAATACTGAATTTTATAGATAGGTTGTATCTATTAAATTAGGGGTTATCTATATAACTAACTATCTTATATAAAATATTTAAAATAGGTATACTCATCCAATATTTAATTAGTTTTCTTAGAAATATTTTTATTTTAAATATTTTTATTTTTATATTAAATTGATTTCATTTAATATATAAAACTATAATATGATAAAAATAAGATTGTTTTTTTAATCAACATATCAAAAATTCAATAAAATGAATTTGTTGGATTTTTTGGGATAAATATTTTGAGGCGAATAGTAAGAAAAATATTTTTTACTAAAACTATAGCATTTATAACTATATCATATGTATGTATGACATAAAATCTTATACACAATTTTTCATGATCAAAGAATTATTTTTGTATTGAAATTAATCATTTAAAATTAATATTTTGGATATATAAAATACATTTCTATCATTTTAAAAATTAAGTAGTATTTTTTTCAATAAATAATTTTTCCAATATGTTCCTTTTAAATAAGTCCTCAAAAAGTTAAATTATAACTTTTTATTTATTTATTATTTATATAAATATATTATTAGTCAATAATAGAAAATTTCAATGATAACATTAATATCCTTTTCTTATAGATAAATTTTATGCTTACAAATATACTTTTTCGAAAATATGGGTTTTGAATGTTAAAAGTTCAATGAAAAAAACTAACTTCTCTCACTATTAAAACTTTTATTTGATAAAATTGAATTATTATTTGGAAAAAATGGTTTCATGTTTTGTAATTATTCTTATATTATTTTTAGGAATTAAAAATAAATTACGCTGGTAATTATTAGTTACCAAGATGAAAAAATAAAATGGTAAAAGTGAAAAATATTATAGTAAAAGAAAAAAAGGGATAATTTTTTTAAAGTATATTTTTAAAAAATTACACTTCCAACACTAAATTATATTCCATTATTTGTTCCATCTGCCCCTTTCATAGTGATACTAACATTAATATTATGACAAAAATTCTACACCCCTCGTATTAAATACCACCCCATTTCTCCAATTATTATAAATAATATTCTAAATAAAATATTCCATAGTGTCAACTAAAACCTCTCTATATGTCATGAACACAATTTTCATTCCAAATGAAAAAATGAAAATGCAATAAGGTGTTATCTATGGAAGAATAACCAATTGGAGAGGTAATGTTCTCAACCAAATATTTTTAATTCATTTCTTATTCAACCCCATAAAGTCTATTCTATGCACGAAACTGTGATAAAAAGTATTTTACTAATATTTAATAGTTTCATTAAAGAAATGTAATGATAATTTTCAATCGTTCTCTAAAACCATTTGAAAAATAAATAATTCCCCATCTGTATGTGCCCACTTCAACCTCTATGAATTGTTTTCTTGATTTTTACATCCAATACACATAGAATACCATAAAAGGTGGTAAAATTAAAAATAATATAATTATATAATTATTTTAATATTTTAGTTTTATATAATTATCTATATTTTTACTCATATTTGGAAAATAGAGGTGTTAACGATTCGTATGTTCGGACATTCTTTTCCACAAAATGACCAAATTTGTTTTACACTATTGTATTTTATTATTTATACAACACTTTTATGACCTGATTAAACAAATTACTAATATATAAATAACTGAATATGTATTTTATTATATGAATATTATGAAAATGTAAATTATTTCCTTATAGTACTCTTCCTAAAATTTTATCTTGCTCTTGTTTTGGTATATTTAACCAGCTACCCGATCAAAGTTATAAATCTATATCATAGATAAATTAGGGAACATAAATACTAGTAATATTGAAAAATATATTTAATTATAATATTTTATCTTGGAATTATAATGGGGATATTTATCCTTTTAAATAGTTGTCTCCGCTTGTCCATTATAATTACAGAAAAACGGTAGTAACCAAATTCTACCTCACACATTGTAACTAAAATAATTATAAAATAAAGTTCAAAATCTAAAAATAAATTTAAAAAATTTATTCCATTAACTTAAATGATATTTAATTGATGGAATTTGAATAATTTAACATGAATTTATATCACCATTATAGAACTAGTATTAAAAAAAATATTTTAAATAATTAAACATCTTAAGATTAAAATAATATAAAAATAACCTATTTTATTAAATGATTATTAATGATTCCTAAAAAGGGTGTCTATATGTATCCTCGTTAGCAGGAATTAGAGTTCTCATTATCAAATCTTTCACATGGATATTTCTAGTTTCTTGATCATCACTAATCCATATAATGACACGAGTCATTACGAGTGTGAGAAATAAGAAGGATAAGAAGATTCTATAAGTCACACACTTTTCATGCTTCTCTAGTGGAATATGAGGAGTATAATTGTGGAAGAGGTTAGGGTGATGGAACGTCCCTCTCTTAACTTTACCTTGGAAAAGAATAAAGGTGAAGTATGTGGTGGTATAGGGAAGAAATAATGCAACCTCTTACATAAAAGGCTAGGGTATTACTCTAGGGGTGATTAACTAAAATTGTTTCTATGGCTAGATGAGGGTATGATTCCATGTTGAGTGGAAAATCAAGTGTAATCCTCACCCTCTGGGTGGATATCAGAGGCTCAAGGTCTCAATGATGACAATGGAAGGGAATGGTCCAAACTCTAATCCTCCAGATCGAGAAATCCTCAACACTGCCCTTGGGTGAAGTATCATTGTGACTATATGTTTTCAAATATACAGATTCCCTAAGGACCCTAACCCACTTCTAGGACATTATCTATAATCCTTTGACTATTTAAATACAAATCCAAGTTAGAAGGATGTTGAGGTTACATTCCACAAGGTTTTATAGGACATGAGGTCTTAGAGGATATTTCAACTTGGTCCCCTTCAAACAAGGGAGACAAACAATGAGAGGCCCTTCCATGAGTGGATTTGGGGGAGACCTCATGAATGGATCACACAAGTTGTAGATTTGGGTGAAACATGAAATATTTCACAAGGGGTTCTCCACACAGGTTGGCTCGGGTTAATTGGGAGAAACATGGGAGATGGAACCCCGAGGTGACTACACTTGGAAGAGACCATTCTCAATACTTCAAGGGTCTCCACAGGTCATCCCAGAGGTAAGTTACGTATGTCTCTAGTCAAGGAAGGGAAACTTGTCACAATATTAATTAATTAAGGGTTGGGAAAATGCATCACATGTGTGTTGTTTACCAAAAATTCCAATAAGAATTTAATTCCACTATCCCACTTTAATTCAAACTTCACTAGGTGTTACAAAACTACTTATAAGGTTTTAGAAGGCTTGAAAAAATTACTAGGATGATTAGGGAAAAAAAATCAGCATTCAGGAAAATTCATCTCTACAAATGAAAACCCCAAGGGCCTAATTATAATAAAATTTGTTTATTGAAAAGGTGTCATGTGTTTGTAGGTCATGCAAGTCCTTTATGAAAATGGTGTTTGAGGTGTAACCTGGGAAAACTAATCTTTTAGGGGCCTTGTAATTCATGGATTTCTTCATTTACTTTATCCTCCTTTTTCTATGGTATTTCACATTGGTTCTTTTCATCCAAGTGATAAAATAAAGATTCCAAAAAAGTCCCCTATCCCTCAAGAGTGAATCTGATAAAAAAGATGGTATGTTTCCCACATAATGGGATTAATAGTTTTGTTATGTCACGCAAGAATCTTAATTTTTTGTGTTCACACATGCCTTACATGTAGGGTGGTCTTGTAGATCATATTCCTCACTTATTAATAGGGTCTTCATTTTAGTGAAAGCACCTCAAGACTCATAATTTTCACCTCTCCCTTCACAACTCATTTGTGCATATTCCACTGATGCTTTTTTTCCTAAAGACATCATTTGATAAGATATATTGATTATTTGTCTATATGGTGCATATTCAGGGGTTAGTGGCTTCCGCAGGACAATTTTTTCGCAAGTCACTTGCGCAAATAACTTGAGCGAGTCACTTGTGTGAAACAATTCATTTTCAAATTTTACATATTTCTGTGGGTTTCTTAAAAATGAACCAACTCTAAAAGGAACCTTGTATTTAATTATAGGTTAAATAGATTCCATGAAGACATCAATTTCTGATGATCTTGATCGTAAATGGATTGAGGAGATGATAAAAAGTATGGGAAAATATTATTACAACATTTGTGATACCACCGTTCCTAATCTGGAAATTTTTCTGAAGACGTATCACCATGATATGCTGCAGAGAGACTATCTTCCACATTATGGTCATTTATATTTGCGGTAGTTCCTTACACCAGTCATAAACCAATACCTCCTTACATATTGGTTTCAATATCATTCAAACTTATTAACCAACAAATTTTCTGGTGTAGGAACATATATCAATGATGGGGCATCGTCCACAGTCATCATTAGGCATCACAACATGTGTACCCTATACCGGAAATCACACATAGAAAAACTAAATCCTCATTATAATTTATATATCTTTTTAGATTCTTAGATAGATCAATCAACGGGATGGAGTAATGGTTGAGACTTTATCATTGGAAGGGGTGTTAAGAATAGATAGATGTGGGTGTATATGGTACACCAAACATGTGAAGTATTAAAAAAGGATATATAAGGAATTGGAATTAATGAAGCTATGTTGGTAGGATATACTTATGTATATAGGACTGATGATTTTATTTCTTAAGCTAATGAGTTGGTGGACTCCATAAAAAATTCTTTTCTTCTGATGCAAGGAGAAATGGGTATAAATTTGTGGGGTGTTTAAAAGATATCATAGACTCTGAATCTTGAAGATATGTATGATGAATTCATCTCTCCGAAGGAAATGTAAAATTATACTAATAAGACACCATCATTAGCTCTTGTGCTACTATGAATATCTCAAAATGTTAAAAATCTAGATCCCTTCATAAAATGGGATATTCTTCTGGAGGTGTAGATGAAACGTTTCTTGAGGAAGAAGGTTGGAGGCCGTACTCTCAAGAGTCCAATAAGATATCCCTGTGCAGTGAAGATAAGTGTACTTTATACCTTCTAGATGATGTTGGGAAAGGGATAATTGGAATGTCTAGATACAAAAACCATCCAAACACTCTCTCTAAGACAAGTCATATGGGATTTTTGGCCTTGTGGGTTAGAGTCTATTTTCTACCTACCCATGATACTAAGGGAAACATAAGGATAAAAACATTCTTTGAAGAGGAAACTCTGAAGGAGAAAATAATAATGTGGTGGGCCACCCTTATTTTTTGGACAAAATCCATAGGAGCTTATGGAAAATTCTTATAGGTAAGGATCTTCTCAGAATTGAAAGGCCATTCTAGGTTTGGTTCGAATAGATCACAGATCATTTCAGGACACTTTTCATGTAGAGTAGAATCATGTTCCTCAAGAGCATGTTCTGATCATATTACCAATAAGTATATGTTATTTCTTCCACAATCCTTGAAACAAAATTAACTTTAGACAATGATAAGTTTGTTTAAAGAGTTCAAATTTATTCCCTATAGGAATGTCCCCATGGGAAAGATTATTGATGACGGGATGACCAGAATTGTGTTGATGTCAGAAATTCTAGCTTTTAGGGATGGTTTATTGGTAACAGTATTATTTAAATCATTAATATCATCCTCATATAGATAAAGTGTTTAAATTTTTTGTTATTGTAGTATCTCCTTCAATTTTTCTCTCAATGAAGTTATAAATGAGGAATCGAGAACTATGGGGGGAACTTCAGACCAAGTGAATATTACTTTAAAAGAATTGGATTCGTCAACAGAATATATAACAAGAGTTTAGGGTTTATAATATACTACCATAATTGTACCCACTACTATATAAAGGGATGAAGAAGTTGGTATGTTTGGGGTACTTTATAAGACGTCACATTCTAATGGCTGATTTCCAATTTATTAATATTTTAGGTTTGTCTCATGAAATAGAGTATGACAAAAGATTATGACCCATGTACTATCACCTTGGAGGATGTTCAGGGTCTCATTTTATCATTAGAGGGTTATGAAAAAAACCGCTCCAAGTGTTCCCATGAGTGATATTTACATGGAGAATAGGATGTTTGTAGATTCCATGATAAATTGTAGAATTCCACTATATAAAATACTGAATCATATTAATATCCCCACTACTTAAGAAAGAATTTATGGAACTACATAAAGAATTAAATGGAATAGATTCTTTATTTTATATTCAATACACCCTTTTTATGCCTGATTCCTAGATAGTGACTAGTTGGAACACGTAGCTCTGTCCACTAAAAATCTTGTGGTGATAGTGAAAATAAAAGATTTTGAAATCCTTCCTATTGCCAATATTGAGGGGGGTCTAGATCAGGTTGACTTTGAAATGAGATGTCTTTCTGAGCCTCGTCTGGGTCATCCTCAGAAGATGTATGAGAGTTCCCATCATTGAGATGTTGCAGTTCAAACTACTAAAGATGGGAATGATGGGGAGGAATACTCTCATGCATCTGACCCACTGTTGGGTGAATATCACCATCTATTGTGACTTTGAACCATTATTTCTATTATTTTTATGGTAAAAATGATTCTTATCAATCATTTAAGATTATAAACATCCATTTCAAGGTCTGATGGCAATGAATCTTCATTATATTGAACAACACCAGAAGTTGAGCAAACCACTATTCGGGAGGGAGTAGTGAATGGTACTTCATTGACTGCACTAATCCTAGATTATGTCTCTCATTCTGACTGCAATTCTGAATTAGATAAAGAGTTTCATAATTCTCTCCACATCGCACATCGCAAGGCCTAGATGTATATATAGAATCACTGAGATTAACCTTGAGGACCTACCTTCACGAATCCATCCACTTTAATTTTTTTTTCGGCATTTTAGGATTTTGTGTGTCTGATTGTCATCTGATCTATGCTACTATGACTGAGACTATTAAAAATTGGTAGAAATATGATAATCTTTGGAATGACCACATAATGTCCAAAATAATCACCTATATTGATGAATTTCAAGCTATGTTATCCCAAAAGGAGGCCAATAATAATGAAAAAATATATAAATTCTTATGGTAGATCAATGAGAAGACTATTTAAGTTTCACACCTTCATAAAGATTTAAATTTCACGTATGGATATCTCAATTAATTCCACCATTAAGTTGGAGAATCCCGGTTTGAAGGGTCAATATCAATTAGGACTGTGATGGAAGCACTTCTTCAAGTTCAAGAGACCGATGTTTGGGAACTCAATGAGCTTCAAAAAGTGGCTGATGTTGCTCAAGAAGATATTCAATAGATACAGATTTATGTTGAAGACCACTTGTAATTTATTAAAGAAGGTCTTAATTTCAAGGAAGTTTATCTAGGATCTTTTTTCCTTATAAATAAAACTAATATCACATCCAATCATCTTCATCTTCATCCCTACCTTTTTATTATATGGATAATGTCAAATATTATTTTCATACCATGACATAATCCTACAAGATAATCATAATTAAATTGATATTGATGGGGACACTCAAAATTTTAATCTAATCCAAGGGGTCGGGTGAGCATAGTTTGATTGTTTCTAGGGTCTTATGAAAACCCTATAGATTTTATGTCATTTTATGTCCTCACACTAACTTTTTACTAAGCTCATTATAGTGGAGAATTTGTGAGTGAGACTTGGTTTTTTATTAGGATTCCATTTTTAGGTTTTTAACCTAACATGTCTTGTTCCTTTTTACATTTTATTTCTGGATATTGGAAAACCCATACCTAGTGTAGGTCAATAGAGCTGAGACTCATCTTTTGAATAGAATCCCCTTTATGGGGATTCAATCTAGTGAGTATTATGTTTCTTTTTAATGGTCAGTTTAAATTCATGTGAATCAGACTATTGAGGCTAGTTTTTTAGGATGAAAAACATTAACAATAAAATTTAAAATAATGTTCCAAACAAAGCTTGATAGGCAAGAATGTTCCAAAATTCATCAGATACCATCACGTGTAATCTTAAGACACTATTTTTTTATTTCCGAATCTGAAAAACTGCATTTGAGAGTAGATGTGGTCTCTCCTAGGATAAAAGATACCAATGGTTGAAAAACCAATTATGATGGTTGTTTTATGAAAGGACTACTGGGGAATGTAAGATATCGTAAAATAGATGCATCCATAGGCTGACAAGCCTGTTATATGGGAAACATTATGAAAGGACAATAGGGGTACATACTATAGGGACCCTATCCTTTTGCACATGTCATTACAGAATTTTGTATATAATTAGACATCATATTACTGGATGACGATCGTGAAGTCTTGTGTCCTGGTAGACTAGGAACAAAAAACTAAAAACCTGGTACTAAATAAATTTCTTTATTTATCATTCATTATGTGCTTTTATGTTTCAATTATCCCTTACATATTCATAGTATAACATGAGGATAACATGAACCAAGAGACGAGATAAAAAACCTAGTAAGGGAATAATCATTAAAATAAAGCTTATCCCATTGGTTAAAGGAATAACATAATGATATAAAAAGGCATGGAACATGATTAAACATACCAAATCATAACATGGGATTATATAATCCTAGATACATAGTAATATGATGGAAACATAAAACATTAAATTTTCACAAGTAAAATCTTGTTGCAAAGAGAGGAGCACTAGTCAAGGCTCGTAGCACATATAGGAGCATGAGTCAAGGATAATCACAAAGAACAATGCACATACTGTTTCATGAGACTAAACATTACCCATTTCATTTGTGCTCTATCTGGGTGCACACATAATAAAATGTTAATTATTATTATTTCCACATAATAAACCCTAATAAGTAATCAATAATAGAAATTAGGTTTACCCCTAGAAGGAATTCGGTATCATAATCATGTAAAAAGAAAAACAAATGAGTGTGTTGTTAATATTTCCATGAAATAAAGGAACTAAATCATTCAATGAAATTCATAAATATATATTTCCAAATATCACGATACGTGATGTGAAACATAATTGAAAATAGGGATTAGGAAATTTTAGAAAGAACACATTTTAGTACGGTTTAAGAAAAAACATTCAATATTTTTTAAATAGAAATTGAATAAATTTTTGTATAAAAATATAATTAAATCAAGGTATTATTTCATGATAAAATTACTAAATTTTTAAAAATAACGGTGTCTTTAAATATATTATATACCACACTTGAAAATGGGTAAGAATGCAGGAAGATCCCATGAATCGAGTTTTCTTTTTTAAAATATTTGAGATATAAACATTTAAAAACATGTATATCACTGAAAATAAAGATGAATGGATATTGATACCTGAGTCGAGAAAATATCCATATATTTTGAAGGATATACATAATAATAAACAATATTTTCATTTGGTTAATAATATAGTTTGAATAATTTGAAGGAATAATAGAGGTTCCGGTAGAATCACTTACCTTCTGTACAAAACGATTTTTTGATCTTAATATCCTGAATTATAAAATTATATTGACTGATTAATAAGTAAATAACAATTTTTACATGTATTTTATTAGGTAAAATTTTTTTAAGTTCATTTATTTCCCTTTTTGGGGGTTATGAAATTCAATTTAATTATCTGGGTTTGTTAATTTCCTTGAATTTCATTATTAGTTTACTTCTCTATGAGAATGGAAAATTATGTAGTGTGAGGATAGTTTTCTAGACCTTATAGACCTAAGACTTGGATTCCCTTTCTCCCAAAATCTCATGATCCACCTCTATTGGAAAATTTGGAAGAATTCCATTTTTTCAACATTACAATCTAGGTCTCATCGAGGATTTTCTGCAAAACTCTTTTGTCGAATTGGGGCTGCCTTGATGTGCTGCTAAATGGTTATCACTTTATCCACCATTTCTATGTCAATTTTATGTCCTTGATGCTTATTTTCACCAACCTCATCTATGAGGTCCCGACCCCAAAATCCCAGACTCAATGCCTAAAACTTGGGGTGTAAATATTTTTTATAAATAAATACTTTTAAAATTACACTTCACATTCCATCATAGTTAATATTCCCAGTCTAGGTTTTGGAAAACCAGATACAATTGATACTCTTATTAAAAATATATAAGATAAGATTCATATTATTTCAATAAAAGAGGATAACTCAATGCCTTCTGACCTTGTAAAAATAAATTAAAAATGTTGGTTGAGCACAATAATGCCCAGTAAGGTGGTTTAAAACTAATTAATGTAATTCCTTTTCAAAACAACCTTTAAAATAATTGAAAAAAATTTTCTTAAAGGAAAACAACATTTATTCAATCACGTAATCAACATTTTTGAAAGGTTTCATGAAAACATTTTTAGGGAAATATCTTACACAAGAATTTATATTTTTATTTGAAAGCTACAAAGAAAACACATCTCTGAATATGAATACATGTACAAAAAATGCATGAAATGTTTCATATGAGTCAAGAGTTAATCCAATTAATTTAAGAGTGACATGAAAGGGTTCATGTAAAAATTAGCACATGAAGTTAATCATTCTTATAATTTAATAATTAACAAAATCGCGATTCACCTAACGCTTAAAATGAAATACATGAAATGACATATGTATTACTATCTTCCGGGTAAAAAAATCTGAAAATAGGTGCTACACCTTATTTATAAGTTACTTATAGAGTTTATAAATCATTATTCCATGTGCATTTATTACCATTATCGTAAGTAAAATATTCTTAACCAAGTAAATTCTAATAGATGAATAAACACATGGTAGGTTAAATATTAATCATATATTGATGAAATGTGTAATGTTATATAAACATAACATTATTTCGATGCCTTTTTCCAATACCATATATAATCATTCTGTCAAGGCCTAATTATATTACCTAGTTTTTTCTCAAGAGACATACTGATGCATCAAGAGGTTATATCATGCTTCAAACGTCACATAATTAGTCTAATACATTCCTCATATGTCTAAATGTATTTAAATCAATGTTACTTATTTCACTTTAATTTATTTAATTATTAATTTTATTCAAAGTGTAACAAAACCCCTCAAATAATTAATTTTTTCATTTATTATAGTGTCCCATAACACTTTGAATAATTAAATTCTAAGCACATAAGTTATCATAAGTGATAAATTTAATTTTTCATTTATGTCCATATTCATAAATAAAATCATTAATCTAATAACTTAATGGTTTTTCATTCATGGATATATCAAATTTATTCATGGACATATAAACATAAAACTTTAAATGAATAGATAACAAGGGCACATAAATTGATAATTGATACATATAAAATAATAGATTGATGGGTTTGTCACATAAGATAGAAACTCTTACATTCCAAACCCTTGTTTCATAGAAATGATCATTTTATTTACTAGAATATTTGTCCTTGAATTTAAGATAATTAGCATTCATATTCACCATATAATGAAAATAGGTGTGTCAATTAAATCATAGACATAAAATATTAATAATATTCTTGGGGAAGATTAATTATGAATTAAAACATAATATTTCATAATTTAAAACAATCATTTTAGGTGAGATATTGATGCATAAATAATTAAACACACATGAATAAATGTGTTTTTTTGTGTAGATGTATATGAATTAAACAAATTATATTTTCAACTAATTATCCTATAATTAAAAATAATGATATATGTAAAGTCAATTACATAAACAATGTGAGGAATTCTTTTGGAAAATTTAGGCACATAATAACAAAACAGGGTTCTATTATTGTTTTCCCATATAAAATTGTATCATGTGTATTGTATAAAATCATCACTATGTTAATAACATAAAAAAATATTTAATAAATCATGAAATTAACATATGTAATTGTGGTTTATATATATATACATGGGTTTGGAAATTATATTAAACCATATATACACATAGTATATACATGGGATTTTCACAGCCAAAACAATGTATGATAGATCCTTATAATTATTGAACACTTAAAAAATATTATCTCATCACATAAAATCAATTATTCGAAAACCTAATTCAGAATAAAATTTTTATTTATATATATATATCAAAATATATTCATAAAACTTTATATAAAATTTTTATATATATGGGTTTAAAACATTAATAATAAAAAAGTGATTCTAGATTAACCCTTTGAACCATATGAACAATGATCTTCATTTAAAACATAAATATACATCATTGAACAGATATAAAAACAACATTGGTTTGTTTTATAAGGAAATGTGTATACATGTATATATATATATATATATATATATATGTATGGTTCAATAAAACACAAAATAAAATGATCCCATTGAATCACATGAACAATGATCATCAGTTAAAACAAAAATATACATCATTTAAATGATATAAAATAGAATATGATTTATATGTAGACATATACAGACAATTAAACCGATATATATATATGGTTTAATCAAACAAAGAACATAATAATAGCTTATTTGACTCCAATGTAGGGTGGAATCGAGTAGTAGTTGGAGAGAAGTTAAGAGGCAAAAAAACTGTAGGGTTAAAGGGAAATGGAGGCTTATATAAATGGATTATATATATATATATATTTATATATATAACAGTTCATTAATAAAAACGTAATCAAAAAAAACATAAGGAAATCCAAATCTAAAAATTCAAATATAAAACAAAAACCACGATTAACGAAAATCTTAAAGGGGTCAGTTGTTATTATTATATAAATATTTTGTGGAAAGCTTGCATGAGATTAGTTTCGGTTTATATTTAATTAAACACACTTTAGGACCTGTTGAAAAAATAAAGTGGACATTTAGGCTGCAGAGAGGGATATGAGGACACATGGGAAAGGAAGCAACAGTTGAAAGATAGTGATGCATATTGGTGCGACAAGATGATGAAGAAGAAGAAAGGGGGATGATTTGGAAAAAGAACAGACAACCAAAATCAACTAAGGCTGATCATATAGCTATGTTGAGAACTAAGGAATGGTTGGATGGCTAATATTAGTAATGTATTTATTGGATGGTTTGGGGGAAACCATGAGTTTAAAAAAAATGTGTCCTAGTTTAGCCATGTCTCGACCCGACGGCTATAGAAAACGAAGAGAAAAGAAGTGGTTCATTGAGTTCAAATCCTAGACCCGATCAAATGGTTGATATATCACACGACGAGATTGAATGACATAGATAATATTTTCCATAAAAATAATATGCACCACATCAAAATGGTGGTGATTTTGAGATCACATTATATCTATTAATGTGTTAGACCCATTCCAATGAACTCCCTCCCCCACCCTGGTACGACCCTATATCAGTTCTCTTACGAGTGCGATATGTGCCCACCCTTTTCTATCATGCCACCCTACATGGTGGTGTTTCCTAGGTACATTCTTGTACCCTATATGGGAATTCACTAGTGCCCACAGGGTTTTCTTATGCTGGCTGGCTAGGGAGTCGAGGCTCGACCGCCCCACTCATAGTGGTGTATGCTTCCTCCCCCGACCAACTAGTTTCTTAGCCAGCAAAGGGCCATTTTTTGTAAAAAACCAAAAAAACACATAATATATTTTTATAAAAAATGGAACTTATATATTAATTAATATATATACATTTGTTATTTATTTTCCAAAATTCTATTATTTTAATATGTATGTATTCTTTTTTAGTTTCAAAACATTATATTTCAAAATCTAATGTTCATCTTCAATTCAAAAATTTATATTAATTTTAACTCATTTAAAAAGAAATACATATTGTTATTAGTGGTTTATTTTAAATATCCTAATATTAAAAACACCTTAAATTTAACCCATATTTTTTTTTAACTGAAGATAAAACAATAATAAATTTAAAACATTTATAAAGTTTTTCATTATTAATATACTTAAATACATAGTATGCATAAAATAATAACAATACATAAAATACCTAACAGTTATAAAATTTTATGACCATTATAAAAATAAATCTTCATCTAAAGACCAAAATGGCCAACAACAGTCATATTTAACTTTATGGCCTTATAAATAACTATTTATGGGTGTTCCAATCATCAAAACCAATTTAGGGAAGATGGTGCTCTACACCCCCTGATGCTTAGTATGGTTGGAATATTTCATTCCATTGTGTTCTTAATTGTTAACGTTCTGAATGAAATTCACTATTTTCTTGGTCTTCTTGGCTATTTGGTGGTCTTCTAGTGATTCTGATAGGTCTCTCGATAGGTATTATAGTTTAGTGAGGGTATTTTTTCCTTTTGAAAATATATTGTTTTAGCATTTTTATTGAATAAAACATGTCTTATTTTTAACCTAGAAGTATTTATTTTTGATGGAATCATTGTTAGACAAAAAATAATAATAATAATACTAATAATTGAAAAAATATTATTATTAAAAAAACAAATATTCTCAGGGCATCACATCTTCCTATCACACCAGTGTTCTGCACCTTTTCCCATAAAGCGATTTATATGGAGCAATTTGGATGCTCGAGTGAAAACTATTGTTTTAAGAGAAATCAACAAGAGGAAGATGTTGGTCCCATATTAGTTTTAAGATCATAGTACATGATCTCAATATGTATTATATTTGGAAAAAGTCCACTCAAAATGGACATCAGTTCGTGGATGATAGGTCATACTGAAGTTCAAATCCGTACATAGATCAGTTTGGAGAATTTTCTAGAACGTTTGGGTGAATCTCGTATCTCGATCATATATAATTGATTGTGGTGATCCATGAAGAGATAAGAATTTATTTATATATATCAATGAAATTACCTATAGTATGAAGTCCTCTCATAATGTGATAAAGTGAGTTGCCTTTGTAAGACGATCCCCAAAAACCCATATATCATTGTTTCATTTGGATGTCATTGGATGTCCAGTGAAAAAGTCAATGGTGATGTTCTCCCTCATGCATGTTGGTATGGAAAATGTTGGTATCATCCCTTTAGTCTTTTTTCATCCAGCCATCCCTCGCTGACATTCCAAGTACTTTGATATATATTCAACAATATCCTTTTTCCTATTGCCCCACCACAAGTTATTTTGGAGGTCTTGATACATCATTGTGCTCCCTAGTTGAATAGAGAAGGTCGATCAATGTACATAATTAAGATGCTATTTCTTTATATCTTCATTGGATGGTACACATAGCTGTTATCCCAAATTACAACTCCAAACTCATCATTCTTCAACTCAGAGTATTTCCCATTTTAGATACCTTCCACCATTTTTTGAAATTCCACATCATTTATTTGAAAAACCTTTATTTTATTAATTAGGTGTTGTTGAGAAAACATATCATAAAGTGTTGATTATTTTCCTCCCTTAATTAGTACCATGTCCATGATTTGAAGGTCAAATAATATTGCATCCTTCTCAATTTTAATCCTTGATAACGATTCATGATCTTTTATAATTAGAGCATATACCACCTTGTTTTACACAAAAAGATGGAAATGGATTTAGTAGTCATAATCTTTGATAAGTTATTACCATCTTCATGGGTGAATATTAAGCTCCTTCTATGATAATATATATTTGAGACTCTTGTGATTAGTAAATATCACAATGTTATCAGATAGAGAAAATGCCACCATATTTTGAACGCCAAGATCACAACCTCCAACTCTAGATCATGTGTGGGATAGTTTTTCTCATGGATTTTCAACTTCATTGTTGAATAAGATATCACTTTATAATTTGACATCAGTATACATAAAAATACATTTTTTGAAGCTTAACTATATACTGAAAATAGTTCATCAATTGATGAGAGTATGAGTATAGGAGTAGTGATAAGACTCTTATTAAACTCCTTAAAGCTTTCCTCGTATTATTGAGTCCAAAAAAAATTCACTCTCTTCTACATCAGCTTGGTCTTTATGTTTGATAATCATGATAATTGTTTCACATATCATTTTTAATACATAGCTATTCCATTAAAACTATGGATATCCCTTACAGATGTTGGTCAGGGACACTGTTCAATTGCCTTTGACTTGGAAGGGTCCACAAATATCTATTTTCTAGTGATAACATTCCATAAAAATGATACTTCTTCCATCCAGAAATCACATTAACTATACTTTTCCCAACATTTCTCTCTTCCCTAAGTCTTCAAAACAGAATTAAAATGATCTTAATGTCCCTCATTTATCTTGGATTATATTATAATATCAGCAATAAAGTCTACCAAATATTTTTCAAGGTAATATCAAAATACCCTATTCATTAAATCCGTGAAATTTTTTGGTGTATTAGTGAGTCTAAAGGGAGTCACTATTAACTAATTGTTTCCATACCTTGTTTGAAATGTCATCTTGGGAATATAATCCTTCATCACCTTTAATTTTTGATATTCTGACCAAATGTCCACCTTAGAGAAATAAGTGGCCCAACATAGCTGATCGAACATGTAATTTTTCCATGGATGGTGATTCTATTTATTTATCATGATTTTCTTATTTTCATGATAATAAATGTTGAGGTGCATTGATCCATTATTTTTCATAATGAAGAGGACTAGTGTATCCCATATTGAAGAACTATTTCATTCAAAAACCTTGACCATATTATCTTGCAACTACTTCTTCATATATTCCATATCAATAGAGGTCAATCTATAAGGTGTCCTTGATAAAGGTGGTGACCCATGAATTTGTTCAAATGATAACTCAAATTATCAGTTAGGTTGAAGACGATGAAACTCTATAAGAAATACATCATAAAAATCTCTCATGATAGTCATATCTTAAGTCACAATTCTCTCCATTTTCTCAACCACATAAGATAGATCTGCATTCTCATAGGGAAATAATATCAACACGTAATACAATTATTATGAGTGAGAATTTTATTCCTCCTTACACTTAAATATAATTGGTGGGTGATTTGGGATGTGAAGAGTGATATCCCATTCCCAAAAGTTGGTGTAGGCTTTACATAAATATAGCCAATCTATAAAAAATATTTCATCAATCTCCACCAAAGGGAGCATGAGAAGATATTATTAGAGGTTCAGTCCACAAACATTATCTAGGTAATATTTATGTACTTTGGATTGAGTAATTTCATGAATTTTTGTTGTCCTAGATATCTAGACATCAAAATTTTGAGGTGGTGATTGAATAGTTCTACTAAACATGAATGATATTAAACAATTCATAAAACCATAATCAAATAATACATTACCATTTATTTAATTAATAATTAACATAGGTATCTCCACATAATTTCTTAACTCCACCTCAGTATTAGTGATAACATTTATTCTTCCGTTTTCCCTTAGATGTTTTGGTTGATTTCCTCCAAAAATGATTGACTTAGGGCATTGGTTTGAAATATACCAATGTTCATTATTGTTGAACCACTGCACTATTGGCTCAGTGTTTACTTGAACATTACCTTCATCACCCAAATTAGGGTAATGTTTCATGTGGCTTCGATAGTTCATAGAAATATGCCCCATTATTCCACATTTGATGTATTTCCTAGTTCCCTTCAGATAGTTAGCAATATTATTCTATGCACAATTTAAACACTAGGGATATTCAAGCTTCTTTCAATAATTTAATTAACTTTCTTATACACCCATATTATCCTCTATATTCCACATTTTTCACCTGACTCACGATACCACTAAGAGTCCCTGATTTTCATTTCATTCTTAAGGTACTACGCACAATATCTTCATAACTATAAAATTCTTGAATCACCAATGTTTTTTAGACTCAGATTTAGTATTCTAAATAAAAGACCTATCATTATTTCAGTGTTCATGATAATGATAGAGGCATATCATGTAATCTAGGTAATGTTTTCTTCATACATCCAGATAGACTCATCTTCCATCTGTTTATGTCAGAGGAACTCTCTTTCTATTTTGATATGGAGGTTTGAAGGAAAATATTTATTGAAAATCGTTTTCTTGAATTCCACATAATATATGGTATAAATTTACTTTTTGGAATAAATATTTTTTATCAGGGTCGACTACTGATTTTCTTCCCAATAAAAATGATAGACCACCAAATAAAATTTCACATCATCTAGGAAATACAGTACATAGAATATCATATCAATGGATTTAATCCATTTTTCTACATGGAGGGGATTGGAAGATCCACAAATCTTGGGGGGGCCTTTTCTACATGAATGATTTAACTAGAACTTTCTCTTTTATTAGAGAAGGATGGCATTCCACATGATTTCTATTATTATTCATAACTTAAGCTAGTTGGGCGAGTACTATCATAATGTTTTTGGCACCCATTCAGATGATATTTGGAATTTCATTAGGGTAGTAATCAAATTCCCTATCACATTGACTATTGGAACATGTTTTTTTATCAACCTCCACTGGCTGTGAAAATTAAATTTTAATTAGGTGGCTTACCTAGATAATTAGAATAAAAAGCAATCTTTAAACATAAAAGGATAAACTCTTAAAGGAAAACTATATACCTATTTTTTATTACCATGGTTTCAATTTAGGTTATCAACGATATGTTTTCTAAAATACATTATGATGGGAATTTTCTCGGATCCATTAAAAATGGTTTTTAACGATCTTATGATTTTACCAAATCATTACCCCCAAGAACAGTAAGGCCCATTATCGTGTGCAAGGTTACCCCATGTCAAGCCTGTAACACCTTGTCAGAGTTTTCCCTCATAGTCAAATATATTCTAGAACCATATCCACTTGTCTTATCTAGACATGGAGATATTTTCTTGATAATCCACTTACTCTATAATTATAAAAAATTAGGTATTTTTTTCTCATAATTATTCTTATCCCTAGTGTTTTTACCAAAGATCTCTATTCATAGAATTAAAAAATAACCAAACCATTAATATAGTACCAAATATAGAGACCCTATAATTTTGGACTTAGCATTACATGATTTTATGCATAATTAAATATAATATTACAAGATAATGAACACAAAGTCTAGTGTTTTGGAGAACTAGGAACATAAAACTAAAAACATGCGACATATAAACATTTCTAAATTAATCATATATTATAAAATACTAACTTTATTTAATATATTAAATATTAAAAGGATAACATGGGGATAACATGAACTTAGTGATGAGCTAAAAAACCTATTAAATGAATAAACATTAAAATAATGTTTAACACATGGGTTAGAAAGGATAAAAATGATATAAAAAAGTAGGGAACATGAATAAAAATAAGGAATCATAGAATCTGAATATATTATCATCGATTCATATAAATTTGGTAGAAACATAAAAATTGACATTATCATGATATAAACCTCGTTTCACATAGAGGAGCATGTGTCAAGGATCATAGCACATAGTGGAGCAGGAGTTAAGGATAACCACCAAGATCATTAAAAATAATGTCTCATGAGACTATAATGTATCCAATTCATTAGAGTGATATCTTTGTGTACCCATAATAACATGTTTGTGATTATAATTTCCATGTAAAGAACCATACATAAGTAATCACACATAAATTTAAGGGTTACCAATATAAGGAATTGGTGTCCATAAACATGTCAAAAGCATAATAAATGAGTGTATCAAAAATGATTCCTTGAAATAAATTAACTAAATCATACATGGACTATAAAAAATAAATATATTTATATATCATGATAATTTATTTCAAACTAAACTAAAAATATTGATTATGAAAATTTTGAATTAACACATTTTAGGATGGTTAAAGGGAAAAATTTCAAGATTATTTAGAAGGGATAAAGAATCATTGTTTTTATAAAACCATAATTGAACCAAGGTATTTTTTCAATATAAAATTAGTGAATTTTTAAATATATTGGTAGATTAAACTAAATTATGGAGAAAACATTAGAATCAGAATGTATTCAGGAATATACCTTGAATCGGTTTTGTGTTTCGGAACGATTTGAGAAGTGAACACTTTAAAAAATGTATATCCCCAAAAATGAAGATGAATGGATCACGAAACATGATTTTGGAACATATACATAAGATTTAGAATATGTAAATAAAAATAAAATTCAATTTTATTTGTGTAGGCCGAGTGAAAGAATAACCCAAACAAATAATGGAGGTTCTAGTAGAATCCATTACCGTATGCCTGAAATGATTCTGTACATGATATTAATGTATTGAATAATAAAATTTGATTCATTAATTAATAATTAGAGAAAAATTTAATCATGTATTTGATTTTATTCAGTTTTATTAAGTTAATATATATATCTTTTAGTGGGTTATGAAATTCAATTTCATATTTTCGGAGCATCATTTTCCATGGGATTCATTATCGTTTTACATGTATATAAGCATGGAAAATTATATTTGGTAAGATAGTTTTCAAGAACTGAACCAAATGTTATTAATGGACATATATAATACTAAAATACAATTTTTTTCATATGTTATTATTAATCATGAGATATATCATTAATGATAAATGCTTGAATTATTTTGAGTCGTTTTTCTCACAGTGAACATGATTTTTTATAAATTAAAAACATTTATAAAAAAAAGATTATAGATCACTAAATATGATATATTACATATATAATAATATATTTAAACAATACAAATTTTTTCATGTCTATAATTGAATATGGTAATAGAAATTGAAAACTCGTCGTCCTTGAAGGTGAGAAATTAACACATCTCAGATGTTGTTTTCATTTCAAGTATAAAAGGATGGAAAAAAGAGAAGATGATGAATTTTTAAATTAGAAAAAAAAAATTCAGTATATGTATAGTAATTTAGTTTTAAAACCATTTGGAAGAGGAAATGTGGGCTTAGAAAATAAAGTAAGGATACATGAAAAGAACGTGAATGATAAAAGAATAGGGTTTTACCTATTGATTCCTTCCTCTTGAGAGTCTCCTTAAGGGATTGGTTTTTGGTCTTCTGTTAAAAACATTATCCTAGATGTGGGGAAGAGTTTTTGGATGATAATTTTTAAGATTAGCTACAAGTATCATGTCTTGATAGGTTTTAGAAGAAGAGGGGGGTGAGGGTTGGTATTTATTTTATAGGAGAGGGTTTTTCTATTATTTTAATCATTATATTATGATTTTTTTCAAAAAGAAATATTTTATGATTCATGAGACTAAATAAATTATTTATTTCATGTTAATTAGAAATAATGGTTACTTACATCATCTATGACTCAAGCATGACTCAAAAATTCGTTTTTTTATATATATAGGTAATTACCGTATCCCACTATTCACTAATAATTCAAGTATTTTATAAAAAAACTCAAAAATATCACCTGAAAGACTTATTTAAATTTAGAATCTAAAAATTAACTCCATTTTTTTAAAATAATTTTCAATATATGATAAATATAATTTTTAATTAAAATAAATATTTTTCTTGAAAATTACTAATTTTATAATTAAAATGGATTTTCTAACACTTTGAAAAAATTATTAAAGTCTCATTAAATTAAATTATAATAATAAAAATTCAAAACAATATGTTTTGAATAATATTTATGAAAATAAATTTTCTTTTAAAATTTTAAATTATTTATAAAATTGTAACAAATTAGTTATGAATTAAAAAAATAAAAACACTTAATTAATAATTTTTAAAATATGTACTTACTTATACCATGATATAATAATATCATATTGTCACCCATAATATGGAGAAATTTTATTTATAATGTATTTTTGAGGTTACTATTATATTGGCTGGTTTACTATTCATAAGGGTCACATTACAATTATGAATTTCAAGTTACTATTTCATTGGTATATGATCCCTGACATCAAGATATACCATTTATTTCATTAATTTGTCATTTATAAACTTTTTATTTTGTTATTAATGTTATTTTAAATGATATAATTATAATAAGGTAATTTATTGATAAACCATTGGGTCATACACATACTTAATAGTCAAATAAAGGATTTCTCAGTTATTACAATATTTAATTACTGATAGAAAATGTAATTTTATGATTTGGGTGTCTCCAGACCACATGGGGAGGTTCTTCCAAGGAATTACATCTAAAAATAATTTTAATATCAGCGTTAGCACATTCCGTGAATAGGGAATTGATCTTACATGAATTTGGTCTGTGAAGGAGGGTACAAATTGTTAGATAACCAATGTTAGGGGAGAAGGAACCTTTTTGACAAAGGAAGAAAGCATCAGGACGTTTAATTTTAGGCAGCATGGACATCATGATGGGAATTTTTATATGATGAAGCTAAGAAATCATGTTTTGTAGTTTAAATTCATGTAGAAAGGACATCATGGTGTTCACTTTAATTTCATGAAGTAAGGAAATCACGTTGTGATGTTTAGCGTCATGTAGCAAGGACATTATGCTATATAGTTCATAGTTTCTAATCAAGGACATGAGGGGTATTAAATTTATGGTCTTTTAGCTTTGACCAGAGGATTTATGGTTCTTTTATTCTTAGTATTATACCTAAAAATGTGATACAATATTCTTGTAAGAAAGGAGAAGGTTTTAAACCATATTCTGGGGATACCCAGATCATAGAAATTGTATGGGAAAAATGGATTATGAAATTAAATAAGGTGTCTTCAAATAACAATGATACCAGCGCTTGAAAAAAAACCCATTATAGGGGTTATATTATACAAGGTATGATGAGGCTAAAACTACATAGTCAATAAATTCATCCTTAGGTCAAAATTCCTGTTATGTGATAATATTATGCAAGTAAAAATGGGGAACATAATTCATTGTTAGGTAATGGATTTCCCAGGAAATATGACATTATTTTTTCCAAAATTTGATGACGGTTTATAAAGATTCATCTATCCCAAATCATTGACTTGGTTTTGTGGATAGGAGTGCCTTAATATTTAATGGGTGTTTCAAGCCATGAATTCCAATGAATCAGGAGAACATACCCACTAAAAAGGTTTGACCCAAATGCAGAGGTATGGTGCCTATTGTTTTAAGTTATATAACAAAGACAAGAATATTATGTAAACAATCGATGATATGTGTTCAAATGACCCTATGTTATTCCATTGGGATTCGAACATATTATGGTGAAAATTTTAAACCATAGACTTAGAGACTATTAAGTTTGGTGAAGGGATTTTAGATAAATATGTAATGGATGAACACTGTCTTTGAATTGCGTGTTCTGGTATACCGTCATCAAAGCATGAAAATAAAAAAATGAATTTTCCCAAGAAAAAAGTTACCAATACTTGAAAAAATTCATTATGGGTTCTATTTTATGTAAGGCCCACTAGGGCACATACTAAATAACCAAACAGTGGAATCCTTTGGTTATCCGGCCCGTTATGGGGGCATGTCATGCAAGACCAAATGGGGCATGTACTACATTGTCAAGAAAAAGGAGCTCTCAGGTATGAGACATCCTACCACTACAAGATGAGGAAATATTATGATGATATGAAAGTAAGAAACATTATGAGTATGACAAATAAAAGGGGCATTTTCCAATTAAAAAAGTAATCATTTAGATCATTATTAGAAATGAACTCAGAATCCATTTTATTCATTTAACTCATATATATAATGGGAAGATCTATTGTTTCCTTAGTGGAATCCCTAAGGAGAGGACCCAAAATAAAATATCCTTCACAAATTATTAATTTTACTTAGGAGAGAGAAAATTTTCCGTCCCCTCATGGGTCAGACTGGTATCATAGACCTAGGTTCCCTACATATCTCAATCGGCTGAGAATCAATCCACATGTATTTCTCTAGATATCATGTAGTTTAATGAAATGTGTCAATTACATTATGATATGTATACGTGAAGATAAATATTAAGTTTGGAATAGGGTGTAAGACCCAGGTGTCACAACATTTATTTTTGGGGTATGAATCAAGCCACAAGTAGAGAGGAAATAATGTTTCCCACCTTAAATGAATTCATATGTGGGGGATAATGGGGAATTTTTCAATAAGTTGTCATATATAGGATTAGAACTCATATTTAATTTCATTTTATAGATCTAACTCATACATGAAAGAATAGATGCATTACTAGTATCATGATGTGGCTAGGCCCAATATTGGAAGTATGTATGTCACTATATATCTCCTAGAGGTGAGAATCAAGACACATGTATTTCTTGAAGAAGATCATCCAGTTTATTATCATGTGATGATGACATCTGGTGTTCCTTTAAAGGTCTTTCATGTCGGACCATTGATATCCCTAATAGAAAATGAGACACCTTTTTATGTAAAGAAATCTTGTAACAAACTCTTAATCCCACATGTGCTACTATCATTTTGAGAAACAAGGAGTGGAAATAATTTATTCAACAACACAAAGGTAAAACAAGTGAATGATATGGGAGTTTCAATTATGTAGTGGCAAGGCAGGGAGATAGATTCCAGGCATCATTACATATATCATTAGGTCGAGAATCATGTCCTACGTAGTAATTTAATTCCAATGCAGTTTTACTTCATGATGCATGACAAATATAAACAAACATGAAAGGATGGAAATGATACAGTTGGGCCAGGGTGTAGGACCTAGACGTCACTATGTTAATATCTTGGGAAAGAATCATGCCACATATAGTTCTTGAAAATGTTCAATGTGAAATTGTTATCCATATTCAATGGGAGTTTATGTGCCTTTATTCATGGTAGCGGCTAGAGCCATGATTGGAATGCTGGTTGTTACTACGCATCTCATCAGAATGAGAATCAATACCGACATATTTATTGATGATGGTTACCAACACCAACAGGGTTTTGATACGAGGAAGGGGATTTAATATTTCCAGTAATAAAGGTGGGGCCCCACACAACAGATGGAATAAGGATCAAGCCATATGTTCTAGAATAATTCCCTATATAGACTAGGTTAAAACATAGGCAAATATAGGGATTTATTTGTTGTTTTGGATGGACCCCAATTTTGAGATCCTGGAATCACTACATATCTTGGTAGGGTAAGAATCAATCCATACATAGTTCTTGAGAAGTTTCCCACCTTGCATGTATGATCTTTACATAGGGAGTGATGTATTTTTAACAATAGTTTGACCAATGATAGGAGATCTAGAAATTACTATGCATATTAACAAAATTAGAATCCAGGTATACATAGTACATGGAATCCAATGTAGTTTAAAGTAACATAGTAAAGACAAAAGGTGCAGCATAATGTCATGAAGGACAATAGGGATCTCATTTTGAGTGGACCTTGTGTATTAAGTATTGTCCCTCCAAAATGAGCTCAATATTTTGAGGATTCATTCTTGGTATCCTTAGAGTCTTAAGGGAAAGTACAAATTCTTCTTAGAGGAAACAATGATGGAAGAAATTCTTGTTAAAATATCATGCAATATGATTTTTTTAGACATCCATGTTATGAAAGGTACACAGTCTAATTTCGTCTAGTCACTCCAATTAAAAAAATAATTTCATAGGTTGTTCATATGTGGATAAATGATCACATATAGAAACACTATGTGATAGAAAATGAACCTTGAGGGGCATAAATTCTTTTGTTTAATATACCAGTGAATACAAAGTCAATCGCTTAACAATATGAGTCAATGTTTGGTAGGCCAATATTCATGAATGATCTTGTTAGGCCAAGATTTCTTATATTTATAAACCATTTTCAGGAGTATTCTTAATAGAGTAATCCTAGAAGCCTCTATCTGTCTATTAGCCATTTAATAGCAGTGGAATAAGTGGTTTTATTTGATATTGTATTCCCGGTACTAATTATCAACCTCATAACAAAAGGAATTGATGCTATTGTTCGTCAACAAGGTATATAGGACAACAAATCTTGTAATTATGTTAACTTTGCCTAAGATAACAATTCTTTTGGGTTCAAATTCTTTGAGCGGTATTAACTAAACACATTTAGAAAAGAAATCGGTAGCAGTTATCATGTACTTGAAATTATTAACCATAAGAGGTGGATATCGTCCAAAAACATCCATTCCCTATATGGTGATTGGCCATGCGTATTTGGATGTATGTAGATACTCTAGGGGTTGGTGGAAGAAATTTTCATGACCTTGGAAAGTATGAAATTTTAAAGTGAATTATATGAAATCCTATATCTTCAAAGGGAAGAATTATTCAAGCAAATATATACGATTAGAAATCCTATAGCCAAATTGGTGGGTACAAAAGGATACTACATTTAATTATTTCATTATATCTATGGTATATTCTCTATAAAAAAATTGATAAGGACTCCATAATAGACTCATTTTTTGTGGAGTTTCTAGTGATGTGGGCTATCATAAAGAGTAAAATGGACTACACATCACTGTATATTCTCTCTTTAAACTATTTCCTATGGGAGCATTCCATCCACAATGTAGTACATGATGGGCATCATCCATCTGGTTTTAAGACCATTCTACTCAAGAATGATACTTATTTCATTGATCTATCTTATTTTTATTTGAATGAAAGGTGGGATAATGCGTTGATAAGAAGTGTCGATGACTGTTTCATCCAGATTTGTATCTACCAAAGATGTAGATGCATTTTATGATATATCTTTTGATACTTTTCTGATTGAAGAATGTAATTTAGGGTTCTATTTGAGGAAAATTATTCCATTAAATATCATACATAATCACATTAGGGCTCAAATACTCTTTTCCAATGGTGCAATATCCATTAATATGATTGATTAAATGTTTTGAGTAACTCTTCACCCCCAGGTGGATTACTAGTATGCAAAATGCCAATTCAAGATCTCGAATTAAATCCTAATACAATTCTTCATTTATTGGTACAACCATATATTAACAAGAAGGATTACGATAATACTTCATTCTCTAGAGATATAATAACAATCATAAACCCAATATTGTTATGATTAGGGTCTTCCATTTTGTTCCCCATTGGACTCCTTGAAACACCATCATAATAAATTTCCTATATTTGGGTGATTTTCTTAATAGATAATACCTCTTCACTCAAGTAATCATGTATCTAATGATTTCCCTCCATTATATGTATTTTTAGTGAGGAAATCCGCTAAGGATTGTCCTTTGACTACATTATGAGGTACAAACTATATGTTGTGCTATTTCAGAATAACATCACACCATGATAGATGTCCCATAATTGTAGAACATATGAGGATAAATTTCAGCAGGTTGTTGAAAATAAACAAGGTTGAACCCATTAAGATGAGGATATCACCTCAACATAAAAATAAAAAGAGATCAATTCCAGGAAGAACTTTTTGTTATCTAAATCACAAGTCTCAGCATCAAGCGTGGTTCGACTAAGATAGTAAAGGATATTTTCATTACCATCATCATTCATCTGCACAAGAAAGGTTTCAAGTGATTGTTCCAAGGATGTCACATATAGAATGTGAATTTTTCCTTTAATAGGTGTAATCAATAATGGTTTTCTTAAGATATATATCTTGTGGATTTCAAATTCTTCTTGATAGTCCTTGGTCCACTGATATGTGACCCCCTTTTTCAGTAATTTGGTTAAGATTAAACACTTTCCTAACATAATTTCAATAAATCACTAGATGAATGCTATGTTTCCTTTATTTATACTCAACATTTTCATGTTTTGAGAGGGTTACATACCATATATTTCATTATACTTATTAGGATCTACATCGATGTTGTGATGGCATACAGTGAAGAATAGAATATTTTTTGAGGTTACCTTGAAAGCACATTTCAAGGGGTTCATTTTCAGAATATTTTGTCGTTGTATGATGAAGATGGATTATATGTTAGCTAGGTTGTATTACTTTTTCTAGAAACTGACCACTAGATCATCAATATAACATTCCACAAACATCCAAAATAAGGGTTTGAATATTTGATGCATTTCATGTTGGAATGTGGCATTGATGTTCTTGAAGACAATGGGAATTACCTAGAAGAAAAATACTCTCTATGGGGATCCAAAAAATTTGGCGTCCGCATCTTCAAGGCCATAAAATTTTGTTATTTTGGGAATATCCCTCAATAGAAGAGATGGATTGATAACAAACCATTACATCAATCAATATTTTGGTGCTTGGAACCTAGAAGACGTCATTGGGAAAATGATGTTTGAAATATCTAAAATCGATACATCCTATATTCTTCCCATTCTACTTCTTCATAGGGAAATTATTTGATAGCCATTTGGGGTATTTTAAATCTCATATAAAATCATAATTGATGATATTTTCAACATCAGCCACAATGTTTTAGGTGTGAGTCTGAAGAAACCACCTAGATGTAATTTTGTATCCCCAATTATCTTCTGGAAAACCTATGTAGTGGGTTGCCAATGTGGGGTCAAGGCCTGGCATCTCTATGTAGTTCCAATCAAAAAAATCATAATTATTGTTTATTAAAGTGTTATATAAATCAAAATTTTCAAGAGTAATGTTTACACTAATCATTGTTGTGTGTGGATATTATTTTGTACCCAAATTTATTTCTGGGAGTTTATACACAATGGTATGAAACCTTCGTAAAATGATGGAGGGGAATACCTGATATCTTTTTCTTCTTCTTCATGTTCCACTACATGAGCCTCTTTATTAGGAAGAGATGATAAAACACGTTCCTTGAAGGGAAGAGGGGAACCACCATTATGACATTGAGAGGATGCAGAAATAATTTCAAGCTCACTTGTTGGACTAAAACCTTCTTGGAGTATTAAAATGGAAAAATTTGACTGATAATGAGTCCTTTCATTTTCTCCTATTTTCATGAAAACTCCTTCAAGTCCAGATGATGTAGCCATTCCATATTGTTGTTCGACAGTTAGAATGGAGAAATTTTCAATCATGTTTTCACAATAACTTGGAGAGTAGATAATTTATCCAAAACCAATGGGACCAACTATCATTATTGATATCAAATAATTTGCCGAATGATTGGTTGAATTTAGTCTCACCCCTAACATTTGAATAATAGGATGAATTTAATCATTACTGAGATGTATTAAAGGGTTAGTTGGGATATTCTCCAAGACATTTGGGGCATTAATTTGAGTAATATCATCAGCCAGGTAATATTTTTCTCCATTATGATATACTACTACATCAATTTATAATGTCATACATGATTTTATGGGGGCCTTGTCACCATAAAATGTCCCATTCTGGCCATTAACACAATATTTGAGATAATGGTGGTATGAATAATGAATGTTTTCATGTTCATGTACCCAATCGCTTCCCACCAAATAATTGAATGTTTTTTCCTACCAAAAAACCATGCATTCAGAATTGTAAATGATATCCCTAAATTGAGTTCGGAGTGTTATCTATCCCAAATGTTCATGTTCATTATTATCATAACCCTGCAACATCATAGAAGAGGGAGTCAAATGGGATACATTGAGATCCAATTGGAAAAGTGTCCAAACCGGAATGAGGTTGACTCTTAGCCCATTTTCCACCAAGGATCTTCAGATATCATTATAATTGATTCTTACAAATATATACATGGGAATGACATGTCCTTACATGAATGGATCATTATCTTTGTCTTTGAAGGGGATAATCACATAAAATTCTATGGGATTATTCTCAACATGATAAACCTCTGATGCAGCATCCCCAACATTAAACACTTGAGGGATCATCAATGCCTTAACAAGTGCTTCCCGAAGGTCCTTTAAGAGACTCATAGAATCTAGGATTGATAACATTGCAGGCACTTTTGATAATATCTTCGATACATCATATTTCAAATTTAGAGATTTGTGCTTCTGAACATGGGGATGTTATTTTATTGTCACTTTAAGGGATGATTTCCCTGATATTGATGGGCCATACCTTGGTATTGGAGAAGGAAGTGTTCATGTTATTGATGGATTAGGCCGATTGGTTCAGCCAACCCTTCGAGGAAGTTGTGGAATACCCTCTAGCCAGTCTTCTATATTGATATTTTCTGAAAAACCCCATCATGTGTGGATGAGTAAATTACTTGTTCTTACTTATCTAACTGGATATCATTCCCCTGATTTTTGGCCATGTAGATGGTTCATGCAGTTTTTTGGATGTAGTGGATCCTAGTACGACCACGTATTCCAGTGTTTCCTCGACCGTGACGAAAACTCCCCCCAGTTCTCCATTAATGTTTAGGGAAACCAGAAACATAATCATAAGAATTGTGTGAAAGGGGATCTGTCAAGTGAATATCATTAACCAAATGAACAATCAAATCCTCTCTGGATGATGATTTTGTCTGACATGCAGACTCTTGTTGTGCCATTTAGTGGGGCGGTGGACATGGTTTTTGGGATGGTCGACATGATGTTCTCTAAGGTTACCAAATTTTTTTTATTGAAATGAGGTAATATTCTTATATTTTTTATTTACCATTATATCGAAAAAACTTTTTTACAATTGATCTTTATAGGTATGGGATTTTAATGAGGCTGGATTTGCTGTAGTGAAAGGGGTCATAGGTATAGTTGGCCATTTCAACTGCGCTCAATGAATAGATTGAGTTTGATTGATTGTTTTTCAGACCATCCAGTCACTAAAATTTGGTATCTTCCTACCTTTAACATCCTTCCATTCACCTCCCTCTTCCAGATTGGTTGTGAAAACACATGCTACTATGGCTGGTGATTTTATTCAGTTTCAGTTTCATAGAGTCCACCATTTTTGGTAAGAGGTATTTGAAAACAAATATTTCTAGATGGGATGCCCTACCCTTTTATGGAAGGGTAATTATTTCTGTGATCTTCATTACCTTATTTTTCCATCTTCATGGGCTTTGAAAAATTAATTATTTTGTTTTTTCTTTTCTAAAATGATGTAAATGTGTACATGGTCAAATTGAAAGGGGTAGATAATGTTTTTAATCCACAGAAACTATTTTCTCTTCTCTTCTCTTTGATAATCCTGATAAAGTTGTATTTTTTTTCTTAAACTGGGGAGTTTGATCCCCATATTATGATACATAATTTTAAGTAGGAGTGGAAACAAGATCCCACTTATGTGTAGCTCTACCGGCCTTTGCTTTTCCTATACTTTTTCATTGACCAGATGAAATTATTTAGGACATGGATCCTATCTCTAAAATAGAATTATTAACATATAGATAAATTGGGGCATGGTTTTGAAACCCTCATGAGAATTTCATAGTAATTAATGGTGTTGAAAAATCATCGCATATATTTTATACACAAATAAAAAATAGATATCCTTGAGGGAATGATACATTTGGGGAATATATTTTACCTTTTCCCTGAGTAATGAAATCAAAAAACTTTTGTTCACCCTTTGTTTGTAGTTCATAATATTGAATACTATATTATTATATAATTATTAGTTGAAATAGATGAAGAAATTTTGATAGAGTTTTCCTATTATGTGATCGACCGAGACTAAAAACATGTGTACCACACGAATGCTGGCCCTTGTAATAATTTCACAAAACACCCAAGATTCACCTCCTCCTATTGTTCAGGGGAACCCATCATGAGATCACAATGAGAAGAAAAATTAATCAGGTGCTGTTATGGGTCACGTGATCCATTGAAAGTAGGAAATGTTGAATTTGTAATGTTTGGAGGGGGAGGGGTAGGATCCACCCATTCGTGATAGGCCTTCTATCCTATTAGTAACGCCGCACATAGTTCTTCCATGTATTAAAATCGAGTTGTTAATTACTTAATAATGATTTTTAACATTCAAGGAATATCTTCCTTAGTCGGGTCCTGAGTAGGTGATGTGGATGGGGCATGAATTTGTTAGGTGACCTGTAGAACCACTAGTGGTGGAACTACAAGTATCTACCATGGGTAACCTATAGGGTAAGACCTATAAGGAGGTGTCCGGACCTACTCTGGTTGTTCACCCAATGGTTGGAATTATTGATATACTATTGAAGGATCCATATATATTAGTGTTTAATATCTAAAATTATGTTGTTGTTAAATGTCTTCTTTATCTGTCGCTGTAAACCCCCTTTGAGGAGGTTCTCCAACTAGAAGTATGAGTTGAGGATATACTTGTAGAGCATATTTTTCTAGAAGAATGCCTCAGAGTAACTCTATATTGAGTCATATCCACTCTCTCATATCCTCCTCTTGTGGAGAATATATTTCCTCTTGTGAGAGGTATTGACCCTATTCATGGGGATGGTGATACATATTATTTCCCTAACACTTTCCCTTAGTAGGATACCTCTAAGATGTAGGGGTAGATAATT
Organism: Viscum album; assembly: GCA_963277665.1. NCBI lineage: Eukaryota > Viridiplantae > Streptophyta > Magnoliopsida > Santalales > Viscaceae > Viscum > Viscum album. The sequence continues at coordinate 683,397,873 of OY728119.1, read as the reverse complement.
TGAGGGGTTGCCCCAAATTTTGGGCAAGCCTCTTGTTATGGGTACACACCCCCCATCGGTCATTTTAGTGTGGACTACATAAGGAACTAAAATATCCTCTTCCAAATCCAATGAGCTTTCCTTGGGTTTTGGAGGTTCTTTGATGATTTAATTGGTGATATTTTCTAATTTATGATGCATTATTGGAATTATGAGGGTATCTCCATGAGATTTCTGTCTTCTACATCCTCTAGGAGACATTGTACTCTCCTTTGTTTATTTTTTAGGATCTATTTTATAGAATGTTACATGAAGGGGATATCCATATAGTTTAGTCTTATGTGTTCTGAATGAATGTACCAGATCATAGGACACGACGAACTAGAAGGATTCATTTCACGACATCTTCCCTAATCAAGAGAAACTCAATTATTTCTGAGGATGGTATTACTGAAGTGAAAGATCCAACAACACTGCGGTCTTGGGATGTTCTTGTTCTTCTTTCGCAACCCTCCAAGTATGAATGGATATCCTTGAGATTTGGGATGCCAAAACCCCCATCCCGCAGGGATGAGGTTTCTCCTGAACTACGGTGGATGATATTACGGTAGATTCTATTTTAATTTTACAAATCTATGTTAGAACATGGGTTGTGTTCATTATTTAAAACTCAATTATATCACCTTTTTCTAAATATAATTATTCTATTTCTAACAATTCATCAATTAAATGATATAAATCCTATAAGAGGGAGGTGTACTTGTTATTCTCAAATTCTTGATGCAAAAGTATTTCAACACCCACTACAAAAAATTACCTTATTATAAAGGGCACATTAGAAGGGGTTAAAATACCATCTAAACACATTAGTGTTGTTTATGAGGAACCACCGCTAATGTTCCCCGAACTATTGTTAGAGGCGGATTTGAGGAACCTCAGGTAAAGTAGTGTAAAATCTAGTGGCGGTTAAAACCCCCTCTAATTTAATCACAGAAGCTCTGATTATAAGGGGGTTTAACCCCTATAAATTATTGATAAACTAGAGGTGGTTTCCAACCACCACAACATAAATTTATTGATCTAGAATAGAGGTAGGTTTTAGAACAAACTCTATTTAATACTCTCATTTATTGGGGGTTAAAACCCCCTGTAAATTTATCATATTAGAGGGGGTTCAATAAACTTCATCAAAATTAGATAAATATAATTTATTTTAATCCAATACCACCCCACACTCACTCCAATTCACATGTCCTTCCCCCTCCAGTGACCCCCCTGTGATCCTTTAGTTCTCATCCCATGACTCTCCATCTGGTTATCAAAACCACGTGACCCCCATGACACTCCATCCAATTCTCTTCATGCATGACCCCCACGACTCCAGTTATCAACCAGTCTCTCATAGGCTGCCAATCACTCTCCCCCTTGTCTAGTTACATGATTATCCCACACCCTATGCATTGTTTTTAATTTTTACCTAGTGAGATTTGATACGCGAACCTCTAATATGAAGTTGTAGTGGTTATATCACAATGAAAATCAGAATTATTTATTTATTAACCCATCATTGTATTTATATACATTACAAAACTAGTGAAAATAAATTTATTTCAATAAAATTTTAATACATGGATAGATATTTAAATAAATATATAAGCTGTTATTTTGTAATTTTTTGTATTTATATTATAATACATTTATATTATATTAAATCTATACATTTATATTAATGATATATTGTATATGTGTATTTACATACATTTGAGTATATATTTTTTAATTCTATTCATGTTATTTATGTACACAAATATTTATATTCGTAGGTAAATTATTTATACACATAAATTCTTATTAATATATTATATACTGGGTTATTTATAATATATATATATATATATATTTAATATATTATTCTTTCTACCTTTAAAAATATATTTATATAATGTATTGGTATACATATATTTATTTGAATAAATATTATAATATTATAATAAATTAACATTATGTGGAATACAATTTGAAAGAATATTATAGATAAAATAAAATTTATAAAAATATTTATACAATATTATATGAAATTAAATTTATACAATTATGTAATTAATATTATATTAAATAAAATTTATAAACATATTAAATTAATGTATTTCAATAGATATTTTTATTATTAAGAATATTAATAATTTTTTATTTAAATAATATAATTGTGTAATATTATTGACATTAATATTTATATATATATATATATATATTAATAAATACAGATTAAAATATTGTGTAAAATTATATATATTTAAAGGTATGAATTTAATGCCATAAAATATTAATTATATATGTTATAAAATAATGAACATATTATTTAAAAATATATTTATTATTGTTTAAATATAAATAAAATAAACTACAAACTTGGGTTTTTATATGATTTATATTTTAAATAAATAATATTTCTATATATATTTATACAATATGTTTATTATTTTATATATAATTAGTATTATATGAAATGAAATTTATAGAAATAAATATATATAAATGTATATAAATTTATACAATTATATTTACATGTACATATTAATAAAACTAAAAATAATCATATAATTGGAAACATATAAAACAATTAAATGATATATATATATATATACTAAATCAATTAATAGTTAATAAGGTATACTAATATATATATAAAATAACAATATAATATATATAAATTTATATTGAACAAAATATTCCTAATAGAATATATATAACATATATATTTATATTTAATATTAAATTTTCCTATATTTTATTTATTTCTATAAAAAATATATTATAAATGTATTTATACACAAATATACAATAAAAATGCATTTAATATAATATATGTATAATATAAATCATAATATATATGTATGTTTTTTATAGAAGAATATATAAATTTTATATATTTGAATAATTATATTTACAATTACATTTATATTATGTATGCCAATATTTATATATGCATAAATTTTTATACGTATAAGTATTTATTTAAAGTATTTATATAATGTCTTTATATATATCGGTTTTAATGCATTTAAATACATTTATATAATGTTTTCATGTAATATATATATATATATATATATATATATATATTTTTTTTCTATGTGGCTATGCACAGGTTCCCCCACATATATATTATAAAATTTGTATTTATTCTTGATTTATTTTAATAAATAAATAAATAATATGGGGGAGTTGAGAAAATCATATAATTGAAGGGATTAATAATGGTTCATGATCCCCTTTAAATTTCTGAATTAGTGGGGGTATGAAAACCCTCTATAATATCATAAACTACAAGGGGTTCACAACGCCCCCCTAATATCTTAAATTATAGGGGGTTCAAAACCCCCTCTAATTTCTAAAAGTAGAAGGGTTTCAAACCCCCCTCTAATCTAAGGGAGTAACAACTGTTAATGGGAACCCTCTAATTTTATAGATTATAGGGGGTTGGGAATGCCCACTTTTTATTTAAAAAAAATATCCATGTTTTATATATAGCCTCTAATATATACCCAAATTATTAATATATATATATAATCTCTAATATATAACTGATCTTATAGAGCCACTAATTATTAAATTCTTAGTGGTTTTTACACAACAACCGCTAAAATCCAACCATATTTTACAAGGAAAAATTTCTACAAATTTATATGGGGTTGTTCATAACCCCTTTTAAAAACTACCGCTAATCTACTATTTTTCATAGTGAGCAGGATATCTTATGGAATACTGCTAGGAAAAGTCCTTCGGGGCCTATTCTTACTAAGTATATATTTTTGTAATGAATAGATTGTATTTTTTGTACCCAGCTGGGGGAACTGACATTGCATGATACCACCTTTGATAGGCTTTCCTAGTCAAAACTCATAGTGAAATGCAATGTTTTATATGCACCCCTTGTAATGCCCCGACCCGAGTTACCCAGAGTCGGTGCATTATTACATAACATTGGCATGATCACAAGAATGATCAAATCCCGAAAGATCGATTGGTTTAGTAGCCTTGGAAAGACAATATATATTCATAAGTCTTACATTACATCATAAAATAAAAAACTACTACAACAACATATTGTCTCCATAATCCACACTCATATCCCCACATAATATCCCTGCAGGTCATTCATAATTTACTTCTTCACTTCCTGGAAGAAATAAAACATAGAAAAGGGGTGAGCTCAAATGCCCAGTAAGGATAACAATATAGCGGAAACTTTCATAAATAAGAATAAACAGTTAAGGCAATGTATAACTAAAACAAAAGCCTTTCAAACATGAACTCTCAACATGGTATGGCATAAATAAAATGAAATAATGCCATTTACTTATTCACATGGATATTCTACGAATAATCACTTGCAAAAATCAATAACCACTTTCATAATGTTGGAATGCATAATGCCATACTATCATAACCACATAGTCAAGGCCTCGTGCCAAGACTACAAATAAGATTTTGTCAAGGCCTTGTTCCAAGACACTAGTTTGTCTCATGAGACCTACCGATGTAATATTTTTAAGAGATACTTATGTTTAAAATTGCTAAAAAGTACTCCAGTGTTTTTATGAAATCATTATGCAAGCTTCTGAAAACAAAAAACTAATTCTGAGACTGATCGACTAATTATATGCCATGATGGGTCCACTCCCAATCCCTTCCTATCTACCATACTCGAGAGTCGGGTTTTCTGAAAACATTTTGAAGCTTGCGTTAAATACGTATACATTTGCACTGGATTTTCATATTTTTGAGACAAATATCTCTTTTTTTGAAATCATTTAAAAGTCACATAATTATAAAAGAAAACATTTACTTTTAAAATATCCTTATAAGCTTGTAAGGGAAGCTTCTAAGAGTTTATAATGGTGTAAAATAACCGCACCCTTCGTATAAGTTAAAAAAAACATTCTTACCTTAATTTTTTCGAAAAGGTTAAAAAACACCTTGTTTTGAAAACGACGGAAATTTTACTTTATAAACCTCATATAAAAAGTAAAACAAGTGTATAAATGACTTTAACCCATATTCTTCTAAATAATAAATATGTTTTGAAATACATTTCGAACAAACATGGATGTGGATGATAATGAAATCCCAGTAGATTATTACGTATAAACAACCTCGGATAATGAAGAGATTGTGAAATAACCCTTACCTTGTACTTTTCCTTGGTTGGGGTACGTTAACCTCCTGTATAATGGTGAAATAATTGTTATTAAATTATACAAGAATCATATATATTAATATGATATCATATATGATCTTTTAACATTGATTTGTTAATAATATCTTAGAATTATCGTCGTTTCGGGTGTTAACTTACTCATTTTCTTTTATATGTTTTGTTACATAAGCCATGTTTGTTGTATCTTATTCATATCCATAATGATATCAAGTCCTTAAAAATCATTTTTAAATCATCAAATGATAATTATACTTGAATGGATATGATGGAGAATGAATCTCATTGCGTTCGTGGAGACGGTAGTCCGTACGTACGCACGAGCGATAATATCATTCTTTTGATATTAAAATAATATATAAATGGATGGTATATAATATATACAGAATCATTAACATGTTATAATTATTATTTACATGAGTTACACATCATTATTATACCCATCCAAATAATATTATATTGAATAACAATTACACCATGACATGGAGACGGTAAGCCGTACGTATGCACGTATGGTGAAATGTTATTCAAAGCGTGGATAGAATACTGAATATGGTTGTACCATATTTATAATAACCTCACAGTATATGTGAGATACTGGAGTTATTATTTTAGAATGGTAAGAACAAAGGAAGAAGAATTGGAAGAAGAAATGAACTTGGAGAAGGGTGGTGAAATCATTACCTCTTCTTCGGGTTCTTCCTTTTGATTTGATCAAAAGGGCTCCTTAGGTTGGTTTTCTGATCAAACTAAGGCCTCTAGGTTGTAGTGAGGTATGTTGGGAGAGTACTTGGGCAGAGTTTGGCCGAACCAAAAGGCTTTGAAGGTGTGAAGAAATGAGAAAGAGGAGTGCCCTTTTATAAGAGGGGGTGAGGGGCACCTTTGGAAAAGTTAGAAATATTAATTTATAATAAATTCATATTCGGTTTCTAAAGGCTCCAAAGTTTATTATTCAAAGGTTAAGGTGGGGATAGGTAGAAAACCACTCAACCAATAGAATTTAGACAGGTTTGGGTACTTATATTAACCTTATCTTTAAGTATTAACTCTAAGTTAATTAGTTTCACTTTTACAATGTCTCTTTGTATTTTTATATAATATGGTTAATAAACTTACTATATACATCCAAGCGACCCCCAAGTGGTCCATTAATGATAAAACTATCATGATATAAGTCTCTTGGCCGAACCTTAGGTCTTTAGGAATTTAATATCAATTAATAATATAATATTTGTTTTAAAACTCTTTTATGTCAATTTTGACACTATTCAATAGTTGATTTTTTTGAAACTCATAACAGATTTATTACTTCGAAAAAAGTCACTTAAATCAATCCTAATATATCATATTATCCTATAAAATTAGTTTAATTCATTAAAAGTTTCATATTATATTTATTTGGGTATTTATAATATCAATTATTTTAATTGTTCACTATTATAGTAATTACTGCATCATCATTGTGTCATAAATAAAATACATTATATAATGTCTAAAAATTATAAATAAAATATCATTATGTATTAAATCTTTTTAGTTTCTAATGAATATTTATAATCTAAAATCCAACATATATAACCCTATGTAACAATTGTTGTTCTAAAAGATATATGCTTGTGTCATTTTTGTATTTATTTTAACTAAATTAAAATAAAGTGTCATTATCACTTACAAGTGGATCCATGGGGTCCCAAAATTGACCCAAATATGCCCAAGGTCGACCATGTATCAACCAATAGGGTTACGACACGTTTTAGGGTAATTTAGTATTATTATAATTTTATTCTTTAACCCTTATTTACCGGATTTACCCTTAACCATGGTAAATAAAATATTTACCGCAGTAATTATTCAAAATGTCTAAAAATAGAAGTTACCTATTTACACAATTTTAACATCCTGATTCCAAATATGGAATCCATTTTCCTAAATTCTAAACACAGAAGTGGTAGAAATTAATTTAAAATTAATTCCCGCTGTCAAAACAAAAAGCGTGTTTTATGAGATAATAACTATCAAAAGTTTGACACTTGTTTATGTTTGGTTTAATTGTAAAATTATGTCCAATGACCAACATTATATTAACTGGTAAAAATATATTCTAAATATACTTTAAAACCACTCAAATTCATAATTTATCACTATTAATTATTTTGATTAAAAAAGTTGTTTTTAATTAAAACTTAGTAATTTTCACTATTCATCAAAATATGAAAGTTATCCGAAATGTACCAAAATTTCACCTTAGGCTAAATTCGATATTCCGAATCCAAATATGAAGTTCATTTTAAAATATAAAATATATATAATTTTAAAAAGTAGGTATTACTATTCATAACGGCTAGTTTGATTGGTTACGGTGTGTTAGAACTCGGTGTTGCGTACAACACACGCTAGCGTACCGTGGAAGCATGGGATGTTTCATTTTAAATTTTTGATGTCCCCATTTAGTCAAAAAGTTTAAAATATAGTATCTAAAAAGGTTTCACTATTAAAATTTGGTAAAAGTGAAATACTGAAAATGAATTTGTTCTTACATTATGTCTAAGAAACTCATAATATGGATTCTAAAATTATAAGGATTATATAAAGTTTAAAATTTAGATAATACTATTCATAACCTCTTTTGAATGGATTTTTTTTGTAAGTCATGGTGTGATTGAACTCAGTGTTGCGTGTAGTGCAAGTTATTGAATTATTTTGAAAAAATAACACACTATGAAATCTTGGTGTGTTACATTCTCCCCTCCTTCAATAAATTGCGTCCTCGCAATTTGAAATTGTTCTTCGAAAATAAAAGGTTGAAAATAAAAAATATATTTGTGGGAAAACCCACATCGGAAATTGGGTTACTAAAATTTAGTCTTAATATGAGGAAAAGAGAAATGAAAGGGTCACCACCAAATTATGATCTTGATTAGGAGAACATTGGTGGCAATTAGAGACATATAATTGGAGGAAAAACATAAATATTTATAGGTAGTGATTGAGGTCATCAATCACAAAAAAGTATAAAATTGAGGTCCTTAAACTCATCAATCTATGATGATTTGAAGTACCATCGGTTCAACAAAATATAGGGTATTGGGATAACACATTTTTGACGTTTCAAAATATCTTAGTTGAAATCCCACATCGAAAAATGAATTAATGGGGCCTCTATTTAAAATAAAGAGTGGAAAGTATGAAGATTACCGAAAATAACACATACTAGGGTTCCATGTAGGAAAATATGGATATGGAGGAGAAATCTAACCATCAATTATCTGATGGAGAGTGGTAGAGAACATGGCTATGAAAAGGCCAACAATCCCAAAGCCATAAATTAGTGATGATTTAAGGTACCATCTAGGGAAACATTTTTGTTCTATGTTTCTATTATTAATGTTGAGGAATTTATTTATGAGATTGGCTACGATCATAAGGATATATACTTACTTTATAATTAGAGTTTTATCCATTAATAAGTTTCTACCAAAAACTCATCTTTCACTCAAAAAGATAATAGAATGTAATCTTTTATTTATTTATACTATTCGTACAGGGTTCCAAAATAAATGAATTTATAATTCATCTACCAGATCTTTAAAAAAACAACATTATTTAATCCAGGACATCTCATGGGCCAGTGGTAGGTGATACACCCTTGTCGCCCTTCAGTTGCGGGTTCAAGTCTCGCAGCCTTGCCGGATGCGACGAGTTGCCGCCCAACCTCCGAGATTTCCTTTTATGGTAATCCAAAATAATCCAAACTAGAACTATCCAAAATACTTCTGTCCAAACTCACAGTCCAACATTTATAAGGAAGGTAAACATAATATAGATCCTTTTTACCCCGCAATAGCATATGAATACCTTCATCTTGTATTCTTTTAATAAACTGAAACATCTTGAATTACCATATTCCTTATTGATTACATTCATGCTCCCCTATTCCATATAGAATGCTGGATATACTTCATTAATCCAAAAATGCTTTAAACCCCAACAATGATGGAATATACAAATCATTAATTACTTCCAAGGTAGTCAAGAATATCCAATATAATTTATCCAAAATAATCACATATTATTCCAAAATCACTACCTCAGTATCAGAACTATATTATGATTTATCATTCTCTCAACCATATATTTTCCAAAAATTTATCCTGCTATTGAGTCACTTTTCTTTGTTCCGCATAATCTCAAGTCCTTAATGAAATAGTACTGCAGTACAATCCTTATAGACTCCATAATTATTATAACAAGTACATTGTTGATACAACACTCAATTGACATAATCAACATAAGAACTCTAATCATTCCTCTTCATCTATGGTAGTATCATAACTTGATTATTATCCAAAAACATCATTTGATGATTGGGACATAGGCTCGCGTAGTGTCCAAACTCCTTGCAAATGAATCATTGTACATTTGAAACCATTTTCTTACCCTTGCAGTCACGTACTTTGTGCCCTTTTCCTCCACACTTATAACAAACTCCCATTCCTTTCAGGCAAGTTCCAGGGTGTTTCTTTCCACAGTTACCACATATGAGAAAATTCTTCTTTTCCCTCTTCCCTTTATCCATATTTCTCTCTTCCATCCTTTTCTTCTCTTGCTTCCATTCAAAGCCATAGGACTCAGTAAACTCTTTACTTATCTTATCAACACATGAAATTATTTCTTCATATGATGATAATACATGGGAGACTATTTCTCTTATAAATTCTAGCTTAAGAACATGAAAGATATGATCCTTCCTTCTCTTTGAATCATGTGTATTTCTGGAGTTCTCATTCCTTCTACTGGGCGCCATTTCTATACCATGGCATAAACTAGATCAGTTTATGAATCAAAACACATAATCCCATACTTATAAAACACTTAACATAAATTGAACTATTTATGGATATAATCCATAATCATAAAAATGTTTTCTTTGAGGAAGTATATACTCATAAACCCTTCATAATGATTTGTAAAGAAAATGAGAGTTATCCTAAGCATATCCCCCGGGAGTGTCGTAACCAAGAGTGCAGCAAGGCCCGTTGTCGTGCACCAGTTCCCGTTCGAGTCTAGCTCAAAGCGGTGTTTTCGGGTTTTACCCCTAGGTACATCTGTGCCAGAGCCGCCTCTACCTGCTCGTATCCAGACAGGGATGTATTGCTCGGAAAACTCACAAAATCTCTACAATACCAAAATTCTAGGAAGTTCTTCTATACTAATCCTCAAATTTCATCTTAGGTCTATGTACTCTAATCAGAGTTTATCTAAATCTAGCTTCCAAGGTTTGTACTAAACTTCCTCTGATACCAACTGTAACGCCCCAACCCCAGTTACCCAGAGTCGGTGCATTATTACATAACATTGGCATGATCACAAGAAAGATCAAATCTCGAAAGATCGATTGGTTTAGTAGGCTTGGAAACACTAGATATATTCATAAGTCTTACATTACATCATAAAATGAAAAACTACTACAACAACATATTGTCTCCATAATCCACACTCATATCCCCACATAATATCCCTGCAGGTCATTCATAATTTACTTCTCCACTTCCTGGGAGAAATAAAACATAGAAAAGGGGTGAGCTCAAATGCCCAGTAAGGATAACAATATAGCGGAAACTTTCATAAATAAGAATAAACATTTAAGGCAATGTATAACTAAAACAAAAGCCTTTCAAACATGAACTCTCAACATGGTATGGCATAAATAAAATGAAATAATTCCATTTACTTATTCACATGGATATTCTACGAATAATCACATGCAAAAATCAATAACCACTTTCATAATGTTGGAATGCATAATGCCAGACTATCATAACCACATAGTCAAGGCCTCGTGCCAAGACTACAAATAAGATTTTGTCAAGGCCTTGTGCCAAGACACTAGTTTTCTCATGAGACCTTCCGATGTAATATTTTTATAAGATACTTATGTTTAAAATTGCTAAAAAGTACTCCAGTGTTTTTATGAAATCATTATGCAAGCTTCTGAAAACAAAATAACTAATTCTGAGACTGCTCGACTAATTATAGGCCATGATGGGTCCACTCCCAATCCCTTCCTATCTACCATACTCGAGATTCGGGTTTTCTAAAAACATTTTGAAGCTTGCGTTAAATACGTATACATTTGCACTGGATTTTCATATTTATGAGAGAAATATCTCTTTTTTTGAAATCATTTAAAAGTCACATAATTATAAAAGAAAACATTTACTTTGAAAATATCCTTATAAGCTTGTAAGGGAAGCTTCTAAGAGTTTATAATGGTGTAAAATATCCGCACCCGTCGTATAAGTTAAAAAAACATTCTTACCTTAATTTTTTCGAAAAGGTTAAAAAACACCTTGTTTTGAAAACGACGGAAAGATTACTTTATAAACCTCATATAAAAAGTAAAACAAGGGTATAAATGACTTTAACCCATATTCTTCTAAATAATAAATATGTTTTGAAATACATTTCGAACAAACATGGATGTGGATGATAATGAAATCCCAGTAGATTATTACGTATAAACAACCTCGGATAATGAAGAGATTGTGAAATAACCCTTACCTTGTACTTTTCCTTGGTTGGGGTAGGATAACCTCCTGTATAATGGTGAAATAATTATTATTAAATTATACAAGAATCATATATATTAATATGATATCATATATGATCTTTTAACATTGATTTGTTAATAATATCTTAGAATTATCGTCGTTTCGGGTGTTAACTTACTCATTTTCTTTTATATGTTTTGTTACATAAGCCATTTTTTTTGTATCTTATTCATATCCAGAATGATATCAAGTCCTTAAACATCATTTTTAAATCATCAAATGATAATTATACTTGAATGGATATGATGGAGAATGAATCTCATTGCGTTCGTGGAGACGGTAGTCCGTACGTACGCACGAGCGATAATATCATTCTTTTGATATTAAAATAATATATAAATGGATGGTATATAATATATACAGAATCATTAACATCTTATAATTATTATTTAAATGAGTTACACATCATTATTATACCCATCCAAATAATATTATATTGAATAACAATTACACCATGACATGGAGACGGTAAGCCGTACGTATGCACGTATGGTGAAATGTTATTCAAAGGGTGGATAGAATACTGAATATGGTTGTACCATATTTATAATAACATCACAGTATATGTGAGATATTGGAGTTATTATTTTAGAATGGTAAGAACAAAGGAAGAAGAAGTGGAAGAAGAAATGAACTTGGAGAAGGGTGGTGAAATCATTACCTCTTCTTCGGGTTCTTCCTTTTGATTTGATCAAAAGGGCTCCTTAGGATGGTTTTCTGATCAAACTAAGGCCTCTAGGTTGTAGTGAGGTATGTTGGGAGAGTATTTGGGCAGAGTTTGGCTGAACCAAAAGGCTTTGAAGGTGTGAAGAAATGAGAAGGAGGAGTTCCCTTTTATAAGAGGGGGTGAGGGGCACCTTTGGAAAAGTTAGAAATATTAATTTATAATAAATTCATATTCGGTTTCTAAAGGCTCCAAAGTTTATTATTCAAAGGTTAAGGTGGGGATAGGTAGAAAACCACTCAACCAATAGAATTTAGACAGGTTTGGGTACTTATATTAACCTTATCTTTAAGTATTAACTCTAAGTTAATTAGTTTCACTTTTACAATGTCTCTTTGTATTTTTATATAATATGGTTAATAAACTTACTATATACATCCAAGCGACCCCCAAGTGGTCCATTAATGATGAAACAATCATGATATAAGTCTCTTGGCCGAACCGTAGATTTTTAGGAATTTAATATCAATTAATAATATAATATTTGTTTTAAGAACTCTTTTATGTCAATTTTGACACTATTCAATAGTTGATTTTTGTGAAACTCATAACAGATTTATTACTTCGAAAAAAGTCCATTAAATCAATCCTAATATATCATATTATCCTAGAAAATTAGTTTAATTCATTAAAAGTTTCATATTATATTTATTTGGGTATTTATAATATCAATTAGTTTAATTTTTCACTATTATAGTAATTACTGCATCATCATTCTGTCATAAATAAAATAAATTATATAATGTCTAAAAATTATAAATAAAATATCATTATGTAGGAAATCTTTTTATATTTCTAATGAATATTTATAATCTAAAATCCAACATATATAACCCTATGTAACAATTGTTGTTCTAAAAGATATATGCTTGTGTCATTTTTGTATTTATTTTAACTAAATTAAAATAAAGTGTCATTATCACATACAAGTGGATCCATGGGGTCCCAAAATTGACCCAAAGATGCCCATGGTCGACCATGTATCAAACAATAGGGTTATGACACGTTTTAGGGTAATTTAGTATTATTATAATATTATTTTTTTAACCCTTATTTACCGGATTTACCCTTAACCATGGTAAATAAAATATTTACCGCAGTAATTATTCAAAATGTCTAAAAATAGAAGTTACCTATTTACACAATTTGAACATCCTGATTTCAAATATGGAATCCATTTTCCTAAATTCTAAACACAGAAGTGGTAGAAATTAATTTAAAATTAATTCCCGCTGTCAAAACAAAAAGCGTGTTTTATGAGATAATAACTATCAAAAGATTGACACTTGTTTATGTTTGGTTTAATTGTAAAATTATGTCCAATGACCAAAATTATATTAACTGGTAAAAATATATTCTAAATATACTTTAAAACCACTCAAATTCATAATTTATCACTATTAATTATTTTGATTAAAAAAGTTTTTTTTAATTGAAACTTAGTAATTTTCACTATTCATCAAAATATGAAAGTTATCCGAAATGTACCAAAATTTCACCTTAGGCTAAATTCGATATTCCGAATCCAAAGATGATGTCCATTTTAAAATATAAAATATATATAATTTTAAAAAGTAGGTATTACTATTCATAACGGCTAGTTTGATTGGTTACGGTGTGTTAGAACTCGGTGTTGCGTACAACACACGCTAGCGTACCGTGGAAGCTTGGGATGTTTCATTTTAAATTTTTGATGTCCCCATTTAGTCAAAAAGTTTAAAATATAGTATCTAAAAAGGTTTCACTATTAAAATTTGGTAAAAGTGCAATACTGAAAATGAATTTGTTCTTACATTATGTCTAAGAAACTCATAATATGGATTCTAAAATTATAAGGATTATATAAAGTTTAAAATTTAGATAATACTATTCATAACCTCTTTTGAATGGCTTTTTTTTTGTAAGTCATGGTGTGATTGAACTCAGTGTTGCGTGTAGTGCAAGTTATTGAATTATTTTGAAAAAATAACACACTATGAAATCTTGGGGTGTTACACCCCTCCTCCAAAGTAATCACCAGATGTGGTGTCTTTGATCAGATATCACAACCTCATTAAGGCATTGAGGCATTCACATTATAGGGATCCATGTTGTTTCTTAATCTTTTTATGTCGGGATTCTAGGAGATATTCCATGTAAATTTGGAAAATAAACCCTTATATTACTTTAAGGTGAGTTTGATACTCATTGTGAGGTAATAAGATTTATTTTAGATAATAATGTGTTTTCTATATGTTGATGAGGATTTAATTAATAAAATACTCCCCAACACCTCTGGAATACAGTATTGAGGGGTTACCAAAGGAAATAACATGACTGGTATTTCATATTTAGCTAAAATTTTCCCCGTGTTTAGAAGATCTTCTATATCTTTCACTAGAGGCTTCTCAACCTAGACTGACTAGAGTGGAAACTTCATTATTGTCTTGTCACAAGAATTGGGATTGGTTGGTATTTGCTCTACATTATTGGATGGAAAATGAACCAATAATGGTTTGGATAGAGAACATCACCTTGGGCTATCTTCTAGTGGATAAAGTATTTCACCTAATAGTGAAAAATCATCAGACATGTCTGGCATTTTGTTTTCATGTTATTCATGATTGGAGGGAGTTCTCATCAATTTAAATCCAATTAGTGAATTCTCTTGAAAATTCATATTAATGTTGTGGAGAGAACATTCATAATGAACTCCAAAATGGAGAGGATCACCATGATGGCTTACAATAAAAAGAATTTTCTATTTCCCCTTGGTCTTATGGCTAGATGAATAGTTGTAACATCTCTTTTCAATAAGAAAGCTCTCAGATCGGCTGAATTGGTTCCATAAAAATGGACATCATGGTGATAAAGATTCCATGAAGAAAAGTGACATATATTTTTTAGACTTCTTGGTGAATCTATGAAAAATATATCTGATCAGGAATGTCCTTATGATGGTCAAGAACATCAAGGAAGGAAACATAAGACCTCAAATCATCATGTACCCAGCCTTAATATCAAAGTTGATCGTTCGGTGTTTAGATTCTTTCAAGATTTCATGTAAGTCTAATGCTCGGAAATGCAAGCTTATGCTTGTTAGTGATGACACACTGAAAAAATGAATATGCCTTTTTGTAAGGAAACTGGAGAGATTTATAGTTTTCTAGAGGAAGAGGCTGAAATGATTCTGGAAAATGTGGAAAAAGCTGAGCCAGTGAAGAAAGTTACTAAGAAGATAAAGCTTAAGGAAGTGGTTGCTGAAGACAAGACCCCCAAATCTAAGGAAACCAAATCTGCACCTCCCATGCCAAAGAAACAGAAATCATATCCAGATGAGGTACTTTCTATGTGGAGGGAAGAAAAGGAGAAAAGGAAATAAGGGGATCCAAAGTTCGGATAGGACCCCGCTGAGGCTAAGGCCTTAAGAGAAAAAGCTACCGATGAGTTTGAAAAAAAAGAAAAAGAGAAAAAGATGAAGAAAAAGATGTCTGAAGCTGATCTTGTATAATATCTATTGAGAGATACTGAAATAGCATCTGAGAAGATTCACATTCCAAAAACCATTGATGTCCAACCATTACGTGAGACCCCTGGGAAGAATTACTCCATTTTGGAAAAGTCTAAGGGTAAAGATGTTTTTGAAGAAGTAGAAAAAAAATCCGGTGAAAAAATAGAGGAAGAGGTTGTTGAGGAAGAAGAATAAGAAGATGAGGGAAGTGCTGATCTAGACGACCTAATTAAACATGTTGAGGATTAATCAATAAAAGGATAAATCTGAAAAACATGTCACTTCGGGAAAGGAAGTAGATAAAGAAGGAAGGAAGGATGATGATAAGGAAGAGGAAGAGAAAGAAAATGTTTTTTCTGATAAGGAAGTAAACTATGAGAAGCATTTTCTTGAGGAAGGAGCAGAAAAGGAGAAAATTGATGAAGAAAAGATTTTTCAACTATCAGAGAGTGAGGAAGAATTTCCAGATGATCAACCCATTCCGAAAACTGAAAAAGGTATGCAAGTGCTCATGGAAACATCAACAAAAGATGTTATAAGAAAGAAGGAGGTTAATGGTTCTTCTAGAAGGAAGATGGATGAAACTCAAGAAGAACAATCCCCATGAAAGTAATCAGATTCATAATGATCAGCATAAGGTCATGATTTTGTTGTTTAATCTTTGAAAATGTTGGTGGACACCAGTCCAATATTTCCACTATAGACTCCAGAAGCCTGATGCTGCAACATAGCTTGAATCAGAAGTCAGAATCCTTATCTATGGTGATGGATAAGTGTGTGAAGATTGAGTCCGACCATAGAAATTTCTTAATCAATTATGATGTTCATAGGAAATCGTGCAGAAAAATCACTTTGTGGTCTATGTAAGTTGAAGAATACATGGCTGAGTTTGATCATTTTCTAAATGGTGTTAAAGATAATTTTGAAACCAAGGAGTCCAAGATTAAGAATCATCAGGATGAGCTAATCATTGATCAATGTTCTTGGAATCAACAAATAAAGGATTTTAATGGGAATGTTAACTCTTTTGCTCAAAATTTTAAATGTGATAGAGATCTCCGGAATGAGCTCGAAGAAAAGCTTGTAAAGCAAGATGAGTTACTAAAGATGTAAGAAGAGGCCATGAAGGCTCAAGTAGAGGTGCTAAAATCTCAACTAGAAAATATCACAAATTTAGAGAAGAAAGCTAAGGAGGATCAAAAATATTTAAAGAAGCTGAAAATGTTGTTGAAGAAGCTAATCCCGATGGAAAAGAAAGATGAATAGACTGAATCCAAAATTTTGTTTCATTTGTTTTTCCTTGTAGAAATTATTTCAACTCTAATGAAATTTTTGGTTGGTTGTATCTTGTGTTATTATGTACTAATGTTTCAGGTACTTTATTTCTTTTCAATTCCCTTAAATTCATTTTGAAAATCACAAAGGGGGAGAAGGAAAAAGAACTACTCAAAATAGGGGGAAGGAAAAATTCTAAGTCAAGAACTATCCTTAAGTAAGGGGAGAATATCTAAGGGGGAGTTCCTCATTACGAATTTTTTCATTTCGAATGATAATGAAAATTCCATTCAGGAAATCCAAAATACAATCCTTAGATTTTCAATGCCTAAGGGGGAGTTAGTTGTATTCACTATCATCCATAAACAAAGGGAGATAAGCATCAATTTCAAAGTCTAGAAATTTATTCTGAGCTTTTATATTCTTTTTTCATAAGGATATTTGTGCTTTCCAAAAAGGGGGATATTGTTGATTCAATAAGGTTTTCCTTATGAATTTTTCCATTCATTCTTGTTTTGAAAATTAGAAACACCCTATACATTAGAAAATCTACATTTTACTTATATATGGAAATTTTCTTTCTCAAAGGAATTTACCCCTACCATGTTTTCATTGTTCATATCAATATTTTTCTTATGTGTAAAAATCGGATTCATACCTAAAACCTCAGAATCATATAATACTTAGATATGAAGCATTCTATTTTAGGATCCAAATTCTGGATGTGAACTGTAATGATGTTCCACTCCGAATTCTGGATACGAACTGTAATGAAGTTCAACTCTGAATTCTGGATACGAACTCTAATAAAGTTCCACTCCGAAATCAGGATACAAACTCTAATAAGGTTCCATTCCAAATCATGGATACGAACTCTAACAATGGTCAACTCCGAATTCTGGACTCCGAACATCTATGAGTTTGACTCTGAACTTTTACTAGTTTGACTCCAAACTTCTATGAGTTCGACTCCGGAATTTTATGAGTTCGACTCCGATCTTCTACAAGTTCCACTCCGAACTCTGTAAGTTCAGATTCCGAATTCAGGTGAAACCAGACTCTGAATTTCCTTAGAAATTCAGACTCCATATTTCTACAGAATTCAAGTTCTGAATTCCAATAAAGCAGAATCTGAATATCTTTTTATTATAGACTCTGAATTCCATTTTAGTTAGACTCCGAACTTTTATTTTATTACATTCTGAACTACAATTTTGCTTATACTTACATTCGTTTCATCATAAAACGATGTCATGCCTTCAGTTACACATGTTTTGTTATAAAACGATGTCACCCATTCTATTTATAACTAAACGTTAGTTGAGTGACACGTGTACAGGTCCCTCCGAAATTTAAGGAAAAATATGACCATTGGAGGTGGGAGCTGACTGTTCTAACCGAGCCTATAAATAGGAACCCATTTGAAAGAGATCACTACAATGAATAATTTGATCACTCTAGAGACCACACGTAGTTAAGGTTATTTCTAGATAAAGAATATTTTCATGCCTTTTGCATACTGAACTTATCGTTCAGATCGCTCCGTGTGACTCAGAATATTGGTGGTTACATTTGAGGGCTTCTGGGGATAGGAAGATAGAGGTGCCGACTACCTTGAAGTTCTAGGGCTTCCTTGCTGAGGAAGAAAGAGGTTTCAACTACCTTAAATTTGAGGGCTTGCGGGGATAGCAAGACAGAGATTCCGATCTTTCTATCGAGGGCGTACCCTGGGGTGAGTAATATAGACTTGCTTGAAATTATAAATCAAGGGACCTTTATCCAAGGTTGTTGGATACCCAGCTCTTTGGGTTAAAAGATTTATATCATGGTACTTTTTTTTCTTACAAGTTTTTCCACTGCATATTTGTATTGATAGGAAAGTATAATCTTCTTAAATTTCCTTACATTTGTACTCTGATTAATTTAGATTCTATAAACTTTAAGGTAAGATCTCATATTGTAAACATTGTTTATGTTCCAATTTATGGATCCATATTTTCGGAATCACTTTCCAGTTTTAAGAAAGTGTATAGAACTAGACGTTTGTAACTTCACACTTTTTACAAATCATTTAGTTGGTGTTAGAGGTGTTGTGAATTTTCTTAGTTTAACTTTTTTAAACTTAGATCATTCCTTGTTTAAGGAAATTTTTAAAGTGTACAATTCAGCCCCATCTTGTATATTGAGCATCTAGATCGTTATTTAGATCCTACAAATTCCTTAATCATGTATCCTCCTGAAACATTAATTACCAAATATCATTGTGAAAAAATGAATGCTGTAAAAAGTCAACTCTTTCTACATACCAAAATCTAAAAATTTATATATACTCAAACCATGATATCACATTGCCCTTATATCAGTCATGAACTCATTAATACTATCAAACATTTCATTACCTCTTTATCCTTTCATTATGCACATATCATCTTCCATATAAAAGTATCTGAATAACTATTCATGGTCACCCATACCATTCAACATATACTTTCAAATAATTTCGGAAAAAAATAGTGTAACAATCCTTAGATGTGTCTTTATTCCATAGTACCATTACCTATAAAACATTTCTCTTGATAAACATAAAATCATTCCACTACCTTCTTAGACCATTGACCGAGCATCAGAAATTCTTTCATCTCACATATCATTTGTAGTCTCTTCATCATCATCAACATAAATACTTCCCATATGACCATGCTAATTCTCTTCATCAGACATTATCTTAGTGAATTTGTTTGCATAATGTCCATACATTCCACATTTAAAACATTTAACCGTTGTTGATGTCTTAGCAATACCATTATCCTTGTCCATAGTGTTAACTGAACCCTGCAAATTGAAATTACTGGCTTGGTTTCCTTCTTTTCCACACCCAAATCTTCTTCCAGTTCCTTTGAATCATTATCCTTGATCCATCTTCCCACATTATTTACATGATGGGAATTGAACATTCTTTCCTCTATGATCATCATGAAACTCCATCTTTCTCTTATTAGCTGAGCAAGTAAACATACCAAAGTTGATATTATTGATCATATTATGAGATTGTTGATAATGAATAATAACGATATTTGGACATACAAATACCATTTAATTTGGTTACTCATGAAGAATATCATTCCATTGTCCATCATATTCTCTATTAACTTGAATCCTTCAATTTCCTGCCAATTCTTAAAACCCGAAAAGAATAGTATAAGAAGAAAAACTCATACCAGAAAAACAACATAATCAAGGTGGAGTAATTTCAATCTCTAACATCATAGGTTTAATTATATGAACAATACCATATTTCTAGGACTATAAACAATACTTATACTTAACCTTAGAGACATCCCTAGACATACCTTAAAAATATCTCTAGGGATCTCACTAATGTTTTTGCATCCTAGTTTCCAAAGGTTAACTAAACCATTCCTCGAATACCAACTGTAGAGACATGTACTTGACGTAGATGGACATTCCATTACCTTTGAAGAATACTTATTACATAACAAAAATAGACACCAAAGGACCATAATAGTTTTGTGTATTTTGAAACGCGGAACATAATCTTCTAATAATGGTGAAAGATCTTCAACATATCTCATAAAGATCTTCCCATTTTGTTTTCTTACCTAAAACCATTCTTCATATCATGGGGAAAAGAAAACATAAAAAGGGTGAGCTCAAATGCTTAGTAAGGGTAAACATAGAGAACATAAAACTATCTATTAACTTTTTAATGGAAAAACATGAACATAAAATCTAAACATAAAAATCTTGAGAAAAGTCATAAATCATGGAAGTACGTAAGGAATATATCATAATGGAACATAAAACATGATAAAATAGCATGGGAAGAAAACATGTAATTGTGAAAAACCATTAAGCACATGATATGATTCCCATAGTATCCAAGGCATTGCTGCCAAGACAATCATAGTGAACAAAGACCCTTTCTGAATCGAGTTCACTCCTCGTTACAGTCCTATGTCACTGAACCAGATTAACTTACCGTTCCAACCATGTGTGTCTCATGATATATAAATATTTACCCAATGCATTAGAGAGATATATAGGTCCCACCACTCTTATAATTAAATCATTCTTACTTGTGCCACAAAATAAACATAAATCATTCATCATAACCCAAAGAATAAAATGGGTTTCATAAACATCATCTCATCATAACATAATCCATATAAAAAATGGATATCATTTCATCATAATAATAATAAAAAATTTTAAATAATAGAGACATTATACTTAAAACATAATAAAACTGAATAATGTCATCTTATATTGAAAATAGTTTTGATAAAACACTTGAAATGAATACTTGATGAAAATATCCTTTCTTCTTCAAAATCATTTTCTTTTCAAAAAATGCCATGAAATTTTAAAAGAAAAGAATTTTGTTGAAAATAGTTATGAAATCATATAGAGTATGATTTATTATGAAAATTCGTTATGAAACCGTAAAAATCTATTCATGCCGTTTACGTTAAAAAAACATTCTCCTCGTACTTTTGTCGAAAAAGTCAAAAAGTACCTTATATGGTAAAAAAAAGAAATATTCCTTCCATAACACAATGTAAAAGTCAATGAGGGGTAAACATGACTTTAATCATACATGGAATAATATTAACAACTTTATGAATAACATTTATATGGACATGGATGAAAAATATAACCCCAATAAATACATACGAATAAAGAATCTCGGATAAAAATGAGATTGGAATAATTATCCCTTACCTTCTGTCTGATATGCTTCGTATGTATTAAAAACTCTTGTATAATGAATTAAATAATGACATTGAATTACTACAGAATCAAATTCATTGTTATGATATCATATATGGTTCACTTATGACTTTATATTACCCGTTCTTTTATAAAATCCATGTTAAAGCAGCGTTTTGGGTAAAATCGTTTCATTTATCGTCAGTGTTTCGATTTTTTGTTCTTGATATTATTACTCATATATTGATTTACATAATTCCATAATTTAATACATTATTTTTATATAATATATTTTTAGAATATAAATATATATATATGATATATTGATAAGTGGAATGAAATACACTGTTCATGGAGACGGTTGGCCGTAAGTACACATAAACACTATTTTTGTTTCTTATTGAATTGAATGGAATTAAGTAAATGAAACATATATGAATATAAATCTAGTTTCATTATTATTTAATATATTTCATGATTATTTATTACATATATACTTTATAATCATACTTGAATGGTTAATCATGGGAAATGAATCTCATCGTGTTCATGGAGATGGTAGTCCGTACGTACGCACGAGCAATGATATCGTTCCCATAATTATTGAATAGATTTGGAGTGAATGATATAATATCTCAGAATCATTATGATGATATAATAATCATATATAGTTATTCTTTACACAATTATACCCATCCGAGTAAGGTTGTGGTGGAAAAACTAATTACACCACGGCGTGGGGACGATATTTCGTACGTACGCACGCACGATGGTTTCGTTATCTGTAGGATGGATAGAAGGTGAAATGGGTTGTTTCATATTTATAAATAAATATCATTATATTATTCATAATGATTTTATTACTTTATAATTAAAAAACTAAAGAAGAATAAGTTGAAGAAGAAAGAAACTTGAAAGAATATGTAGAAGAGATTACCTCTTCATCGATGTACCTCTTTTAAGCTTCCTCTTAAGGCACTAGAGTTGGCCTTTTGAGAAGGACGGAACCTCTATAATGTTTATATGGAAGTTGAGAATGGAAATGGGCAGGTTTTAGCCAAGGTTTAATGCTCATAATTGTGTAAAGAGAAGAGGGAGGAGGTTCACTTTTATAAGGTAGGAGAGGGGCACTTTTGGAAACCTCTAAAATATTAATTTATAATAAACCTATACCCCACATAAAAACCTCCGAAAATTACTCATATTATAATATTAGATGATATTGGGTTGTAATATCATCAACCAATAAAATTTAGACCTGTTGAAAATTTATTTTAAACCTTATCAACTTGATTTATCCTTATTTAATCTATTTAATTATTTTTGTGGTAATAAGATTCTAAATTTTGAATTGTTATAAATAATTACTTATGTGTTGTGAATTGTCCAGAATTGGATAATTTATGAAATTTTAGACCATATAAAGTTGTATTTATAATTGTTAAATATTTTTGTGATTTTTAAACAATTTTATATTATGTTATTTTTAAAAAATAACAATAGTGTCACTTTTGACAGTATTCATTTATTTTAATTTAAATAAAATCCTACAAAGATGATATGATCGAAATAAAGGATTTTATATAATTATAAAAAGTCATATTTGTCTATAAAATTCGTGGAACACATTAAATAGTTTATATAATATTTATTTTAATATTCTTATATCCATTTATTTGATATTTCAATCAATAAAATAATTTCAACATCACTATTGTGTCACCATTAACGATAATTATTTACTCAATAAATAATATAAATAAATTTACATGATTTATATAATCTTATTATCTTTCAGTAGACTATTTCTGTTCGATGATTAATGATGTTTATCACTAAATTAAAATTATTATACTTATAAGAATTAAGAGAGTGACATGTTGTCACTTTCTTTGGTTTTAATAATAATTAAATTATTTTCATGGTAAAAAGTCTATAAAATGAATATAATCCGACCCTTAGGTGATATGGTTCAACATTTAGTCATCCAATAGAATTTTTCAAGGTGTTAGGGTAATTTTGTAATCTTATTTTTACACTTAATTACCCGATTTACCTTTAACTGCGGTAAATAAAAATTATCGTGGTTACAATTCATAATATCAAAAAAAAGTAACCTATTAAAATAATTTGGACCCAGTTAATTCAAATATGGAATCCATTTTTCAAAATTCAAAACACAGAAGTTGCAGTAATAAATTTAATATTAATATCATTGTTAAGAAAACAGGTTTTAAAAGTTAAAACATTGCCAGAGATTTAAATGTTTTTACCTAATAATTCAATGTATAATTAATGGTAATAACATAAATTATATTAAATGGTAAAAATATATTTTATTTATACTTCAAAATCATTATATATTATAATTTAACCATATTAATTAATTCGATGAAAAAAGTTGTTTTTAATTAAAATATTGTGTGTTTTTACTATTCATTAAAATATGAAAGTTATCAGAATAATATGAAACATTTATCAAAAAAACGTTTTATATAATGTTTACATAGAGGAATTTCTTTGTCAAATTGAACATATAAATATATAAAAAACTAGATTTAAAGTGGGTGAGTCATCAAAAAGCGGAAAAACTGCACTTTTTTGAAATATACTTATTTTACCCGAAAAATTTATTTTGTTATCATACCATGTTCTAGAAAATATGTAAGATGAATAATAAAGTTATAAAATTAAAAATGTAGCTAATAATATTCATAACGGTTATTCCATAATAATATTATAACAATATATCTTTGTTTAGTGAAACTCGTTATTGCGTACTACACACGGTATCGAGGAATGTTGCTCTGGCATGCAACACAAGCCCATAATAGTGTTTGTGTATACTACAAGCTAATACAGTGTTGCGTATAGTGCAATCCAATCTTGGTGTAGCTTACAAAACAAGAAATCAACGAAATAAAAATAGTATTTCTCATAAAATCTCATGGTGTTAAACACCATTGAAATCTTGAAACTCTAGTGTCATTATAATGAAATCCTTTGGATGCTTCTCTTCTTTTACACTATTACATAGGAAAGAGAGGTATTGACATAATGAGTTGTAAGGAATTTACTAAGAGAGTTTTCAATATTTTTTAAAAGAACAAATGAATTATTAGATCCTAATAGGTAATTAGAGAAATTTACATTCAATAAAAAAATTAGATGATGTGATTTCTATCCCACAGGCATGGGAAAGTGATGTGTTTGGTTCAAAATTGTTTTCTGATATTAATTATACTTCCTCGATCATGATTATAGGTAGAACACTATCACTATTGACAATTATCTAGTGATTCACAGGGAAATATTATAATGAAATGGAAGCATAATACATCATATTACCATCCATAATTGGTTTTTCATCACCAATTATATAAACATTCAATTAAATATACAAATTTTCAACATTTAAAGAGGGTACTACCACCATGTTGTATATAAACCATTATATTGTGTTATATTTTATGCATCAATAAAATGTTGAAGGTACTGTCAAATTTATGTGAATCTTAGGCCTTCATAGTAGTATATTGTATGTAGTGTACTTCATGATCACCATGATATTAGTATTATATATTAGATCTCAGAACTGATCTTTGTGTTTGATCTATTCGATAAGGATTTACTCACACTTATCATACACCATAATGGCTAGTTTTAGTGAAGGCAAGTCCCCCACACTATATCCAAACTTTCATAGGGGTTTAGTCAAGATGAGGTTGATCTGGGAACCATTTCCAACTAGATCCATTCATATGTTAACTATTTCATGTTTTCTAAAATCATACACGGGTCTGGGTTTTCCCATTATTACCCATTACTTGTCTTGTACCATTAAAATATGGTGGTACGAAATTATAATATAGTAATATCTACTTGGCTTATGTCAGTTGCAATGA
Source organism: Viscum album (assembly GCA_963277665.1). Lineage (NCBI taxonomy): Eukaryota > Viridiplantae > Streptophyta > Magnoliopsida > Santalales > Viscaceae > Viscum > Viscum album. The sequence continues at coordinate 683,371,940 of OY728119.1, read as the reverse complement.
ATTCTATCTCAAACTTAGGCGGGATTCATAGATCCTTAATGAGTGTCTCCCTCAGTTATTTTTAAACTTACATAGAATCTAGGATTGAGATATTGTAAGGGAAACCCACAAACTACTTCCAAATTTAATATTTCTCTACTATAGGTTTGTTATTCCTGTGGTGGGATTTTTTATTTTCCCAAATCATACGATTTGATCTATTTCAGGTATATAGGATTGATTCTTGGGAGGTGTTAGAGGGAGCATCTGTTTTATATGGTGTTGGTCAGATTCTCCTTATCGTTTGTTTTTTCTTACCAAATAATCATAACCATACTAACCGGTTATTTAAAATGATTTAGTTTATTGAACTATTAAAGGTATTTTAGGGATATCTATTTTATTTAGGCTACTTGAAGCTCGCACCCAGCATATTGGATATGTATATTTATTACACATGTACATGACTAGATTATTGATTTATTCGATGAAACACCATCTGTAACCCCAATTTCTACATCCCTGGCCTCATGATCCATAATCATGTAAGTGGAACTCATACATAAGGTAATATTCATTATTGGATAAGGGACTTAATATGTGAAATGCATTAAAAACCAATAAATATGTCTTTATATTATGAGTTTTTCATATTATGGGGTAGTTACCAATCCCCAAATGCTGAAAGAAAGAAATCTACAAGATTTAGTGTCTTTAAGAGTTTGGTGACACTCTTACTCTTGTGTATTTCCATTTGACTAATGATTACTCTGGCCTCTTAGAGGAATACTCAATTGAATCTATTGAGGTTTTGGGATTGTTACTAGATAGATAATTCATACTCTTAGGTTGGTATGAGACAGATTTACCATTTCTCTAGTCATCATGATTTAAAAAAAAATTAAAATATAGCGAGAACATTTTATAGTCACCCTCTACTTCCAATTGGGTTATGGAGACATAGATCACTTATTCTAGGGACTTTACCCATATCACCTATGAAGATTCAACTTTTCAATGGAGGAATTATTTAAAAACAAAGAATTCGTGGATGGTATGACCCAATCCACTATGTAATGGAATGTATTTAAGGTGATCACGTTGGTTGACCTCATTGGGATTCTTAGCCTTAGGTATCTTAAAAAGGTTTTTTATATACCTATAAGGAAATATCTAGTAACCTATTCATTTGGGAAGGAATATACTTTATTTATATGATCCTCAAATCATGTGTGACCCTGATATGTCATCACCTTTAGTTGAGGGATGTTTTTATATTTCTACTAGTCGGTGGGAGGATTAAATTGATTTAGAACCTAGCTAGGTTCATGCATCAGTATTGTACTTAGTTTGAGTATAATATTAGAAGTCTCAACCTTACCATGTATTTTTTCCTTTGTTTCTGGTGGTATTTGAGATTTTTCTCGATCTATATGAATGGAATCCACTTGGGGTTATGATTTTTATGTAAACTCATGTAATATTCCGATACATTTCATTAGGATCAAAGGTTTTTGTATCTCATCATTATGATCATTATCAAAAAGTTACACAAATTCCTCAAACAATAGTGCATAATTGAGTGAATATGTGAGACCCTTTCATCTCGTGACAATGTTTTATACACTATCACAATCATTTTGTTTAATATTTTTGTGTTCGACAATAATTTTTTTTATCATGGTAATGAAGTGATAAAGGAACCAATGATGAAGGATATCCAAAGCCACAATGTATCTTATTGGAAGGTTTCTATGATCAATAAATGATAAACCTACCAGAGGCTATAAAAACATCTTATTTAGGTTTCTTCATACACGTCTTAAAGTCACATTATCAGAAAACATCAATAAATGATTTTCATGAGATGATATTTGAGATATATTTTGTCTTATAAGGTTGATATGAGAAAATTTCGGAAATTGAACATGGTAAAATAATCACCAACCTATTTGGGATATGAATTCATTTTGGGTTTCATAGGGGAATAGAGATCGTCCAAATTATTCATTCTAGCTGCAAATGATTCAATGGTGTTCATATGTTCTGAAGGTATCACTATCTAAAAAATTTCTCATCTATAGCGAAAGTGTTAGAGTTGATGTGGTGGAAATGTCTTAATATCATGGTGATTCTCAATCTTTAGTGGGACTAGTTGATTACCCTAATGGGGTAGTGTCTATCACTTTGCTGGAGGAAGGCCATAACCACCAAAAAATACCTCATTTTTACCCTATCCCGATCCATACAAAATCTAAAGTTCTTCTCTTTAGATAGATGATATCTCTTATAATGTGTATAAAGAGAGACATTAGTTTCTATCTATAAGAAATTTCTAGTGTGAGAATTTCCAATGAGTAGTTACTCATTATTATTTTGACATCATGTGTATCCTTCTCATATAGTTTGAATCATTCCTCTGCATAGAGGATTCCATCAATTCTTATTTGGGAGTGTGATATAGGCACACATTTCACATTATACATTTAAATCTTCTATTTAGGAGGTGAAAACTCATCATTCATAGGTTCTCGGGTTTGGATCATTCAATGATTCCATATGTGTGCAGTGTCAACTTGGGCATATAGTTAAAATAACTCCCAAGGTGATGTTTCTATATTTCATTATTCTAATTTTGTGAATTGGTCTTCATCACATTCCTGATTTATGATGAAGATGTTAGTTTTGGAATTCCATGCAATAGAAGTCACCCCCATCAACCTTTAGGTAATATGATAGTTCTATAAAAAATTATCATCTTTCTAGGGATTAATAAATGTCATTTATCTCAGCCCTAGTCTTACTAGGCCATATTAGATTATGACTCGTATTAGTCTTGATTTAATTTTCCATACATTCCATATGCATCAGTTTATAAATTTGAATTTTAACGGGGATTCTGTTTATACATGTCATGTGAGAACTAAATTAAAGTGTATGTGTATATCAGTTGGAGGAATAATTATGATGAAGATCATGTATATTTATCACCTAGACTAAAAATATTGATTCCATATAGGGTTATGATAATGATAAAAATTACCCATACCCTATGATATGTGGCTAATTCTAAACCACAATTGGAAATTTTATATTATGTCATTGAGTAATTATTGACTCCTGGAATAACAAATGAGATTAAAACGCCCCCACCCCTATGGTGTGGGGTTATTCTAGAACCACCACCAAATTCTTGAGGAACCTATTGGGGGTTATTCCCCTTATGGTGTAAATTCATATAAAAATCCCAAAACCCTGTAGAGTAAATTTTCACTTTTATGGATTTTATGGTGATCGCTACTATGATATTCATGATTTGGAGAAATGTCGTTCATGCATGGGTCAGGTGCTATGGATTATTTTGTAAGGAATCACATCAAGGGAGAATCTATCTAGAAATAGGTTACCATAGATTACACGTCTAAGTTGTGTTCTTATTTTATAAATATGATCAACATGAAAGTTTACTGGGAGACCTATATCATGGTTTGAGAAGACTTTTCATCCTAAATGTGGAGGAACATCATTGTATTGACCAACTGGACGAAGATTTATCTAGCCCCATGATCTCTTCTGAAACTATGAGATTGATGAATTCCATATTCAGGGAGATTTACTACACTTGGGATATGAAAAATTGAAATTCATGATTCCTACTCTAATAACAGATACTAACATATGGTGGGACTATTGGAATAATGCCCTAGAGACTTTTCATGATTCTGAGACAAACATGTTTTAGAAATTTTTATGCTCTTATGAAGCTGGTTCCTAGGCCACAGAGAGCATGGCCATATCCATATAACAAATAATCACATTTATGATTGGTAGGCATCCCTAATATCATTGATAAGGTAGGTTTTTATCATTTTTCCACTCATGGGTTACCCACATTTACAGATGTAAGGCATTCACTCCTCTTCCAGTTCATTACTCATCGCATATTTGGATGTAGCGTTGTGCTAGGACATGGTTGGGAGGATGTTTTTATCCATGCCCCTCAATTGATCCATGTATTCCTCTTATTCTGTAGAGTTATTTTCCTCCACCTAGTCAAACCATATAGATGTATTCTCTTGGTCAACTCGTGGTCATGATAATGTTTTGTGGATTATTGATGAGGAACATTGAATTACTAACCCAATTATTTCAAGCACATATCTATATGAAGGTGTCTGAGAATGGTGAGGATTTAATTATATAAGAGAGTTATTATATTGGGGAGGTTTTACACTTTAGATATCAAGAGTATGGACACTATTGGAAATCATTATACTACCACATAAAGAAAATTCTAGTTAACTGTTGAATTATTTTACTGATGAAGAGTTCATGGACCCTTAATGTGTAATAGGAATGCGCTGTATAATATTTAGAATATAAGAATTGATAGGACCTATAATATGATCACATTCTACATCATGAATGGGATCTTCTAACCAGCCTTTTGGGTTGAGTAGGGAAATGAAATTTTTACTTTATAATCACCAAAACATGTCAATTCCTATATATTATAGTGCGAACATGATCTTAATACTAATGAGATACTGGATTATATCGATGAGTTTATATATTTTTTAAGGGGTATGATCCTTCCTTTTAGTGGATTCTATAATTTTTAAATTGATATGTATTGATGAATAAATACGTTCATAGTTAATATATTCATTTGCTATAAGAAGATTCCAATATTTTTCTAGAATAGGATATGGTTCTTGAGCATCCTCCTATATATCTTCTAAAAGATTGCATTATAGTATTTAATTGGAAAATGTAATGAAGTGATCATGTCTCTAGTAATCTATTGGAATATGTCAAGTAGCATCATTGAAAGGGATACGATCATACCTGTATGTGATTTCCAAATTATAATGATGAACCATGATTAGAGAAAGGATATGTGCTAGATCTTATGACTTGGGAATATACCACTAGCTTTCTTTGACTAAAATGTGCGATTTTTATAAGGTGTTTTAAAAACATGGTTTGTGATACCTAGTCCTAATGGGGATATGAGCCATTTTCTATTACTCTTTCTTTAGTGTAATATATCCATAATCCTACATGATGAGAGAATTTATGTGTTATTTCTCTATAGTATCCATGTTTTCATATTGAACATGTTGATATGATCATCTGGATATTGGGATTGGAATATATGAATATCCCTCTATCCACTACAGTGAAGAAATATTCTATTGGAGATATTCAATTGTTTCTAGGATATTGTTTCACATAGTTATAGGATGTGCATGAATATTGGCCTTCACATTCTTACTATGTATGATATACCGGTAGAAGTATTCGATTGAAGTAGATACATAAAACAACTATTAGAAATGTTATTCCACTGTGAAATGTAGATGTACATAATGTATAGTAGTGGGGATCTTTTCATCCAACATGATTTATATAAAATTATGTGGGAAGACATGTTGTGGTTAAGTATGGATGTGAGCCAGATCACTGGCCTCCATAATAATTTGAAAACATGATTCTTTATTTGAAGTGGAAATATATGACCATTCCCTTTTATCTATAGCTTCACATTCATAGTGATATGTCTTCGGTTCCTGGGCATGAGTTTTTGGGAGGTGAACTATTAGGTAATTCCATTAATAACAGACTAAGGGGACTTATTTGGATTTTTCTTGTACTGATGGTTGATAGGATCCCACCTAAGTAACTAATGAACAGGGATGGATCCTATTCAACCCCTTGATATACCGTCCAATGGTTTAAAATTTTATGATTTTCATTCTATGGGGATAAGATTTTTATGTGGTTGGAAGGGGTGATAAAAATTATCGTTTTCATTATACCATTTTGTTAATGAGACTGGATTATATGATTAATCATTTGGAGACCTCTATGTATAGTGATGAGGAAGCTGATCATTCCATGTAGGTTATATTTCCGAATTTTTGTGTTCTACACCTAAAGGTGAAGGCATTGAGTGGGTGATATTGTTTTATGGCCTCAATTTGTTTCTATCATTGCATAGATTCTAGAATTATTTTCGATGATTCTATGATATCATGTTAGGGATAAATTTTTTATAATGTTAGATCTAGCCATAAATATAGCAATGATCAATGTTTCTAATCCTTACACCGTCATAAGTATGAAACATACTCATTTAGAAATTATTGGGTAACACAATTGTTCATTTTGTTTTGCGGTTGTGAATTTTTTTTCTCAAGGAATGTTCATGATTAAATATAAAGTTTTATGGGAACTTTGATTCCATTTTATTATCGATATATTCATTTTGGATTCATCATTTTTTTCATAGGATATGAAAAAATGGCCTTATATATGGTCAACTAATCATTTTATTATTGAAACATTTCACATTGGTTTCAACATTTTTAATCTCATTATTGTGTGGTATAAAATAGCCATCTGTGGAAGGATAAATCTATGTTATATTATTTCTAGATTTGCATAATATTCAAAAATTTTATTTCCAATTAAAACTCATACCTAATGATTTATTTTGGGAAGTTTGGTTATGGTTGAAAACCCATTCACATCAAGCTCACAATTTTAATATATCATAAAAATTATAAATTACTACCACATTCATAAAAATTTATGGGGTTTCATTCCAATGACTGGAAATAATTTAGGGTTTCCAACCAAATGATAAATAGAAACCCACATTTGTCATGATGATCGTTGATTAGGATCAAGAAACCCTTTTCGGGAGGAATTATAAAATACTATAGGACTATATATAATATTTATCATATGTTCATGAAAATCTCACAAATAATAATATATTATTGGTTACCCTAATAAAACTATTAGTTGTTGAATCCCGATATATTAAAATTAATGTCTCATTAATTTTACCACCTATATTTATTAGATGTTCTCCATATGGTTTTCGTTAATACTTATAAATGTGTGACGTATTTTGTTTTGACACCATATGAATTAGTAATATTGATTTTTATATCATCCAAGAAGTTTTTTGGTTCTTTGAAAATAAAATTGAACCTCTAAGAGTTTCCCTACATGTACAGTGGGAATTGGAATCCAAATCCACCTAAATTATTTACATAGTACAAGTTCTTATTATTTGAAAATACGGTATAGTTTAACATAATCAAAATATTATATATATGAGGATGTTTAGAAATTTTTTATAGAGCTCGAGACATAATATGACATCATATATAGAATTCTTATAATAGTAATCACATTCATCAGTTTTTAGTTTAATAATGAGGCTTATTTACTTTGAGATTATCAATATTAAAAGGTTTGAGAGAACTACCCCAAGGGGGATACCGATGTAAGTAATAATTTGTATCATATAATTGAATAAGGTTGCACAATAAGGTTTCCCAAATTATGGTGGGTATTTATAAACAAACTGATAGATTCCCTATGATTCCCTAAACTCATATGTGTCATGACCGGTTTATAAAATAATAAATATAAAATTACTAGGAACAATGTATATGGAGGACAAACTTATCTAATGAAGTAGAATAGATATAGTATTCAATATGATTATTAGTACTCGAGAAGGGGTCCTATGTATCTTTTCTGTATAAGAATCAGGGTCTGCACATTTTATATCAACCCAAACCTATTGATTATTTTATTTTATTTGAGTGCTTGTTCAAGTATTATACATACATGTATGACCATTTATAAACCCCTAAAATTTCTAAAATTAGGAATGGAATGATGATAGATTCGGAGCATAATTTTGGTCTTATAAGTTTGAGTTTTAGGATATATAATGACTTAAAAAAGGGTGGATTCCCCTAAAGGTCAGGCCTTTACAAGGTGTCCTACGTATCCTTTTTGGATAGGAATTGGAGTCCACATAGTTTAGTTCATCCACAACCCACTGATGGTTTTGGATAAGTTGTTACAGTAGATGGGATTATAAATACATGGGTTTATGAATGTTACAGAATTATACAAGGATGGACTCCCATGTTAAATAATCATTATCTATGATCTAAAAAATATAGAGGGGATAGTTTGAATGTTCTATAGAGAACTCTTAGATTACATGGTGATCCCATAATAAAAATTACAATATATAAGTCCCTTACCTTTTCCATTATTATCACATCTCATATTAAATTTGAATTTTCGAAAAAAAATTATTTATGGTTGTGGACTCACACGATGTGAGTGTACATGCCCAAATATTCCTACTCGATAAGGCTAACATGTCTGGGGTTGTTTTCCTATCATGTCTTTGGATTTCTGACTAACATGTGCAAGGTTTATTGAAAACATGATCAGGGTTCCTTATTGACATGTTTGAGGGTGTATTTCTGATATGGTTTACATGTTAGACAGTTTTTTATGAAAAGGATGACATATTCAAGAGTATTCATATGATATAGGATGAGATACACGTGGTTCATCACATGATCAAAGTTGATATATATGAGGAGATTCACGTAATAAAAAACGATATGTCCAAGGATATTCAAATGATCAAAACATATTTATCTTGGGTGATTCACATGATCAATGAAGACATATCAATGGTTTTTCACATCATTGATGCCAACTTGTACAAGGTGCCTCAAATGATCAAAGATGACATGTTTAGTTACATTTTTAGGATCATGGACATCATTTATGCGTCCCTTCACTTCATCAAGGATGACTTGTTTAGGTCTGTATGATAGAATATTAATACTATTAATGAGTCATTAAATAAATTGATCATATGATAATCATGTGGTGGTGTCTCACGAATATGTCAAATGGTACAATTTCATGCCTAAAAGGGAAGGTTTTTCATGGTATGAAGAGTTCATGGTTGATGGTTCACATGCATGTTAACACTGCATGTCAGGGTGTGTTCACATGACATGGGTATATGGGATCATGAGATCCTATGGATGTCATGTTATGGGGTTACATGAACCTATCTAATTGTTTCACATCACAACTACATGCCTTAATTTGTTAATAGTGGAGCACACAGTTTTAATATAGTCACGTGATTGTGTGATCGTATGGGGATCACATGATGGAGTCTCATGTAGGGGTCTCAAGATGGGTTTTTTTGTATGGTTCCCTTGATTACAATGATAATTTCCCCTAATGGTATCACCCACTTACCTCATCTATTTTTCTCTTTCCTCCTATTCCCATTTTATATATCTCCTATTACTCATCTATATCCATCTTTTTTAATGATTATCCAAGGATTATATTGGGAACGTATATCAGACATATCAGCATCCTTTCTAGGTGAAGGTTCTACAGGAACCATATTAGGAATTTAGTGGCAGGACACGTAGGCAAAAAAGATATAGGTACCCATATTTTTAGCACAATCTTGATGTATATATTTGATTTTGGGATCACATTCATGTTCATTTAATTCCTCATGACATCACATAACAATCTTTTTCTTGAATCACTTGAACATATAGAGGCTATAAATTAAAGAAGCATATCATAAAGGGGGGTACATTCATATTCAAGTGATCTATGTTATGTCAGTGTGAATAAAATGATTATAGTCCCTTGATTACACTATTTCTTATTCTTCTCACAATATCTTCTTACAATCATATGTTCAATAATTCTTTATGAGAATAAATTATTTATAATCTCTTGGTAGTATAAAAAACAACAACAATCTTTAAATTGTGATTCCCATGGTCAGTTTCATGTGATAGTTTAATTATTTATGAAACAATCAATGGAAGCATGTTTGACATTATTGGTAATGCATCATGTAATGCATGATGTAAATGAAGGAATCCTCTTTCAAAGGATACATGTGTTGGGTTTCGTGAAATATATTTTATGACAGTAAGGATTCAAATGAAAATTATCATTCATGTTTTTGAATTTTAGAATCTCTCATGATGAACTTGTGAGGTTCATGTGATTAGCATCACATAAAAATGAGAAAAATCAAGGACTATCCTTTATTCTATCTCACCTTCCATTTTCTCATCTTATGATGGATTTTATCCTTCAGAATTAACCCATTCATGCAAAATGTATATTGCATGAATGGTTTATTAGTGGATATGAAATCATATGTTTGTTAATAATTCATGTGATCAATTAATTTCATGTAGAGTAATTCATGTAATCTGAACAGAGTATTCCGATCATCGATGTGTCATTGTTAGTTGACATAGGCTTACAAATTAGTTATTGAATTATGGGGCACAGAAGTTGATGGCAATAGTTTGATCCGGTTATGAATTTTAGGAGATTTAGGGTATGGTTCACTCTTTTGAACTATGGATATTAGTGAGGATAAAAGATTATTAATGGGTTAATATGACTTGGGGGCATGAGAGTATGAATGTGATTGATTAGACTAGGAAAAATATTTTATATGAACTTGTTTTGATTTGTGATTAGTAACACTATTTTGGAATTATCCAACAAAAATTATGATCTTAGTTAGTGAGAACATAATTTTAGTTTTTATTATAATACATTAATTGAGCTCACATAGGTATTGACACCAGTAAATCTACAACCACACCCTCATTGAATGCAGCATAACCTTGAGAAACCCACATAGGAACTACATTTTACTCCACTCATGACTAGATAGTGTTCTATGACTGGCCTAGTATTTCCATTAGGGATTCCGGGTTGTTCAATCAGTTGGGAATAATTGGCATAAGTCATTCATGTTCTCAGGTTAATTTTTTTGTCTATCATTCATTGGATGGAAAATTTTTATTCTAAATGACGTGTCCACATAAAAAATTAAATCCCATGGAAAAGCATTTATTCATAAACAATTTAAATTTATTCCCAACGTATATATCCTCAATAAATAAATATTAATTTTATTTCCATGAATGTCACATGTCTTAAAAAGTTGATGAAATTGTTCATGGTAAAACATTATGGGAGACAATACTCTCTTATATGGAAGGTTCCTTAGATTCATTGGATTTTTAATAGAATATTTCTCATATTCGAGGAATTAAAAAGATCAAATTTTTTTTGTTTATTATTTATTCATTACTTGAGATCTTCATGTACCTTTTTACCAAAATTATATAAATCTATCATTCCAATAGAGAATGATATGGTCTATTTTATCCCACTGTATTTCATGATTAGAATCCCACCATTCCTTTATTTTTAATTTCAAATAAATTTCACCCGGGAACCCATCCCCCTAAAAATCATCTTAAATATATTAAATTTAAAAGACATAGATAATTCCTTCTAATTTTTAATGGAATATGTCATTATACCCTAATATAGTGAAACTTTTTAAGAGATTAATTCTGATTAATGGATTGTATTCAACCCATAAAATAATATATCAATCATTTATTATAGTTGACATATATTGTAAATAATATTTCATGTTGTCCTTGTAAAGTTATACTAGTTTTTTAAAAAAAGAATTTATTAATTATTTATAAATACCTGAATTAACTTTCTATGTCATCTCATTTCCTAAGAGGAAAGTACACTTCAATGTATTTTAACTAAAAATAATAACATTACTTATTATTAGTCACATATTTTATCTTCTTGATTTGGATCTTAGGCCACCATTGATTAATATCTCATATTAGATGATATAAAAAAATGTTAAAATTATCCTTTTAACCTGATCCTAATACATGTAATTATTTATTGGGGTACATGATATATTATTTATATAATAATGACCTCATTGTTCCATTGATGGATTCCATGTTACAATATGTGCTATAGAAACCATTGGTTCCATATAGAAAACACTATTGGTCATATACTAAGTAAAATTCCCTAATATATCTATAATTTACAGTACTTTAATTCCAACCTCGTTTACATTTACAAGATTGTAGTTCTTGCATTAAATTTGGTGGTTGACGCAATTTTTTCATAATATTAGGATCCATTTACAAAAAAAGTTTTATACATAATAAGTTCATTAATAAAACTATGAACTATAAATTATAATATATACTTCTTAAGTATTTATAACAAGTGAATGTAATTTATTTTTGAAATATTTCTAGAATACCCCAAGGGTACCTCATAGAGATATATTATCCAATTATATCATTTAAATCTAGTTCAAAAGGTTTCATGAAACAATTCTATGATAATGAATATAACCCCATTTAACCAAAAAAATATATACAATGATTATTTTATTAATATATTGCTGAATAAATTGATCAGAATACACTAGAAGTATAAACATAGTAGTCTCAGTAAAAAAGAAACATAAATGAGCTTTACATTTCATTTAAAACTGAAGCATATTAAATAAACACTTGATAATTTTTGGTTTTCCATGAAAGTACCAAATTAACATGTAGTTATAATCATGGTTTCTTGGGAGAAAAGGATAAAATATAAATGAGTGAGAACAGATAATTAGTAAGGTGAAGTATACAATAGTGAAAACAAAAAATAATCCTTAAATCAATAATATGTAATGAATATATAAATTACCAAATAATTGTTTTATGAAGCATAAAATGTTGATGGATTACATACCAATAAATAAATATAGCGGTTTGAATAAAAAATCACATGGTGAAAAATGGAATAACTACTTAAATAATAAACATATTATCTATTTAATGTACCAAGATACCATAAATTAAATGATATGGATTATAGAAAATAGCCAATATGTTTCTCACATGAGTAATAGAAATGCACCGAGGGGATCCACAATTATGACCCCATACTTTCCATAACAATCCTAATGAATCCCCCGTATGATTAAAATATATAGTCAAAAGATATCATAATATTCTTTAATAAACTTAAAACATAACAATTTTAATGTAGTTAGTAGGTATCTATATAAAACGAAAGCATAAAAAAATTTCATGATTTACCCTACTTTGGGAAAATAAATATATCTACGTGAATTTACTATAATAAAAATAGAGTGTATAATATATTATTTATGTAATTTAATGCACCTTTTGATTATATTGATAATAAAATATTAATATAGGGTAGATACATGGAGAAAGAAGATAAATATAAATTTTTAAATAAAAATATAATCAAATTGTTTATCATGGATAGTAAATAGTCTGTGATAAAATTCAATTATATCCACCAAGAGTATAAAAATAGTTGTTTAGTCTGGGTCATATTTTATTCACTTATTATAGATCAATTTAGTACCAAATAGTTCATTTTGGGGGTTTATAAACTAGTTTTCTCCAAAAAAATCACACTACAACCTAAATTCTATATATTGGTTTTATTTTTTTTATTAGTATATTTACTATATTATTTCCAAGGTTTTTTGGGAAAATTATATTTTTTCAATGGATAAAAGAATGTATATGATCGGAACATGGTTATGAGAAACTATGGGCTAGGCTACTGATAACTATATGAATTAAACACTGTCACTATCTAGAGCCTAAATCTCAGCACACAAATGTTTGCCTCTCCCCAATATAACTTTTGGTACATCCCTAATAGGAAAGAGGAGACCAAATTGTTGGTACACTGTATGGTAGACCATGTGGCCATATTGGGAGGTCCTTCCAGGGATTCAATATAATAATAATAAATAAAATTAATTAAATTGAAACCAATAATAATAATAAAGTGGAAGAAATGAGATTATTATTATTATTATTCATGTTTATCTTCCCTCCCCTCCCTAATTATTCCATGGGTCACTCAACACCCATGCTTAAGAGGGATCCTAACCAGTTGACTCATCCTCATCTCCATATAGAGGAACATTATTCCTCATGTTTTTTGGTGTGATCATCTATGGTAAGTCCCAATTCTTATCTTCTTCTTTATCGTTCCTCTATATCATGGGTTTATTTATTTTTTATTCAGTGTTCACGCATAGGGCATGCCCTAACCTGATTTTGGGTTCCCATGTGGTTGATTCATGATGTATAGGTTTCTTAAGTTTGGTTAGGGTTAATTCCGTCCCTGACAATCGAATACAGTGAGTTTACAATTAGTTTCAAGTTTGGTTTATTCTACTTTTCACAAATTGTCGTTTTTATTTAGGGGGTTTCTAATTTTTTTTAGTTTCTTATATTTTACTATAGTGTGTTTTATATTAGTTTTCATGAGGGTGACATGTGAAAAAATGCATGGGTAAGGTGTATGTAAATATTAATTTTTTGTAGATATTATATTATGGTGAGGGAAATATCTACATTTTATGTAGGTTTATATATATGTATAAATTATTGTTATTTCAAACAGAAAAGACTGGTTTCCAGTTGTGTTCTTAAGAAATTTAATGGTTTGAGGTTGGTTTCCTATATCCAAGCCATTAATTTGAATCATTTCTTTAGTATTTTAATTTTTTCCTTTTATTATGTTGTATTTACATTCTATTATTATTGATTGTTTTCTATATGAATAGTTTTTCAATTTTTTTTAAATAACTCACATAAGATTATATCTTTTGTTTCCTTATTTAATCATTTTTTTAACCATATTTGAGAATTTATGGTAACATAAATGATAAATGGGTTTTCAAAAAGGGTTCTTACATGGAAATTTTATATAGCCAATGGTGTTTTCATAAAGTGGTGAGGCCCATTTGTAATATTCAATTGTTTTATGAAATTGGATACCCATATTAATGAATAACCATTACATTGAAAATGTGATATAGGTGTGCTCTCAAATGTATTCATGGTTATGGGATTGTACTTTTTTTATGTGACATGTTATTGGGATATACTTATTATGGGATAATGGAGGTGATACAGATTATATGGATCAATGAATAGAATGTGTTATACATATATATATATGTCTTTGAAAGCATGATAAAAATTAACACCAGTGAATTTTCATGGGAAGCGTTGGGTTGATAGGTGGGGCCTTGGTACACATGTTACAATAGTTGAGATTACGCAATGGCTAGTGTCCTTGAGTAGATAACCTAACTACCCAAGAGATGTGCCCCTCATTCAAGACAGTGAGGGTGTCGATATGCTTTTTGTTTTCATTTTTAATAACATGTAAAATAATATATTCATTATGTGTTTGTATTATAGATCATTGTTCGTATGTATCAACAAATCCCTAATAACCCATGACATAAGTTTACATGTATACTACATTCCTCAATTTTTAGTATTTTTATAAATTGAAACTCATCCCCATCATTTCATATCAGAATTACACTTCCACAACTAGTTATCTTTAAAAAGTATTTATTTAAATGATTTATCATGATTTAGAAACTATTTTTGAAATGTAATGAATGTTTTTTTCATAAAAACGGAATACCTTTACTTATTCAGGTAATGAAAATAAAAAACATATTTTTTATGTCTTATTTTTAAATTTTCATGCCTCAGTTTTATTTTTATAGGGAATTCATAGGTAATTATTTTCATTCAAGCAAACATACTATTTTTTAATACTCACTCCTATAGTTCTATATTCATTTTTATCTTCTTGGGATTCTTCAATATCGGACTTGGTCATTCTGGAGTGATGATGGTTTGGTGGTTATTGGTGACCCACATGGTCATACTGATATATGTGGTTTTTTATTTATTTTATCTACTACTGTCTTTTTTTAATTTTTTTTTAAATTTTTCAATTTTTTAGTCATTTTTTTGTTATAAACCATTCCCAATTGTGTATATTGGAATCCTGTCAATAGTTTCTTGGTCTGTAGGATCAGGAAAACCTATCAGGGATTATTGTGTGCTTAATTGGGTGACTGGTTTAGGGGTTTTCAATTTTTCTTCATAAAAAAATAGTATTATAGAAGACCTTATTATTTAGGTTGTTAGTTATACTGATTATAGGACTACCAAGAGTATAGTGGTAGAGGCAGGAAGAGCTTCTAAAACATTAACTCCTTCCAAACCTCATGTTTCCAAGAGTTTTTGGGATGGGTTTTCAATTTGTATTTTGGGGTTATGTTGTTTGAATATTTCTTAGATTATTGGGATTATTAATTTGGGATTTATAATGGAAGGATAAAATATCTTTAATGGTTAGGTATCATGGATGAGTTACCCATGTGGATCTGGAGTGTACGGTTTATGATACTTCTAGTGGTTGTCACATATAGAGAAAATAGTTTGCTAAACTATGTGGAAAAGGTATGCATGGTCATTAGTTTCATTCTTGAAATGTTTTCATGTGGGTTATGATTTTGTATTGGATTTATATGATGTGATTTTACTTTATAATGGAAATAATATACAGAATAATGGTTAGGGTTGTGGTGAAATGGTTTATGGTATTTTAAAATTATTGGAAAGGGTTTTTTTCATTCTAATGAAAATGTGGTTTGAAACAGAATGGTGGATTTTGTATTTTGGTTTTAATGCGGATGTGTTGGAATGGAATTAATTTTTAAATATAGAATTTGTCTTAGAAATGGTTTAATTTATAAAATCATGATTTTTAACAGTGATTTCTCATTTTATTGTGATATTTTTATTATGAGTTTGGTGTTATTATTTGTGGTTTTTCATCATTTATGTTTTGTTTTTAATTTAGTTTGGTTTAATGTTTCACGTTATTTGATGTGTGCCACCCAGAATGACCCAAAATGGTTATAAGGACCCCCTTATAATTCTTTGACCTTCCCATAATCCTAAACTAGTGGTGGAACCATGCTACTATCAATATCATCCAATTATCTATATTTGTTAAAGAATGTTAGAGCCTATGGGGTGACTTAAGGATGTTGGGAGTGTCTTTAGGTGTGTGTTTACATCAGATGTTGTAGATGTGGGAGTTTTCTTTGGTATGTTTTAGGAACCATTACTGGACTAGTGGAATGGGATTATTCATAATTCATTCATAGTTGGTGTGTATTGGAAGATCATTAAGACCACTTTCATCCGTGGGTATATTATTGAGAAAGTGAAAGATAATAATATGAAATAAGTCATGGGTTCTCAATAAGGATAATTGGTGGCGAAGGGGAATTTTGAGAATATCAGTGTATTGTAATCCTTTTATCAAATGATATTGTTGACTGATTAGTTATAAACTACATTATTCAAGTGGATCCTCGGTCTGGGCTCAAGGATCATGTTATTTCTTTTCGGAAAGTCACACTTGGAATAACGATGTAGTATATAGTTAGAAACATTTTAGTTCTTTTGGAGGTTCCCCATCAGGTGAGGAGTTTTAAATGAAGAAACAAATTCCAAAAAAGTATCATTGTATATTCCTACCATTGAATTGTCAGAAATCTCACATGTTTCCCCACCAGTGTGGTTTGTTTGGAAATTCTATGTCATCATTTTTTAATATATTAAGGGATTGTATTTGGTGTTTTTATTTATGATACTTGAATATGTTTGATATATTGTTTCATTAATGGAGGAGTTTCATTCGGGAATTATCATATTTGGACTACAGTGTAGCAAATGCTTCATGATATTGGAACTCGAACCATAGGTTCTAGAGAGATACTCTTCTCATAGTGTGGAAGTTTCCAGGTGTTGCATAAGTGCATGAAAAATATTCCCTCTAGTGTTGGAGTGGTGACCATTATTATATTCCCCTTATATAGTTTCCTATTCAAAGGTTTCTTTCATTTTGGAGATCCTTGTGGCCTATTTCTTGAAATTTCTATAGTTATGCCTTGTGTTACATGAACCCTAAAATGGTTTTTCTTCCTTTGAATCCGTTTTGTATTTGGGTGGTATAATTTCAATATTCATGTTTTTTGTGAAATTATGTGTTTTTATATGAACATGTTCCATGTTCAAGTCGCTATGATTGAACTCTTCTCGTGTTGGTGGGTGGTTTTGTTGAGTGATCCTATTATTGAAACTGCCTATCTAGTCATTTCCATAATTTTTTGGAGACCCACTACGTGAATAATTGATGTATTATATTGAGTCGGTCAGGTGTGACTTCTAAATTTGAATGATTATATCATGTTTGTGGTTTCGTTTAGTCTTTCTCATCTATGAGTCCTGATTTTTCTCTTTATTTGGAATGTTTACATTACAAGGGAATAAATATTCAATAGTGGTAAGAATTTTCACACACTAACATAAAATTTTACTATAATGAAATTTATTTTTGGAATTAGCATTAATATATTAATTTCCTAGTTTTTTTCAAGATAAATAATGGGTTATTGGTATAAATAAGAATGTCTATCGTTTAGAGAAACTATGGGCCATTATAGTGCTAACCATGTGTCTTAGATAATGTCACTGTCTTGGGAGAATGATACGGTACACGGGTATGCAACTCTAAATAGTAGCCCATGTGGTCCCTCACTCTTGAGACAAATGACACTACAATATTGGTGGATGTTCCAGTAGTCCTTAAGGCCAAATCATGTGGTATTCCCATGGTTAAAAAATAGGTGAATAAAATAAATTAAAATTAAAGTAATAAAAATATTAGTATTTAAATATTTCATTATAGTTATTATGTACATTATAGTTATGATTATTTTTATAATTAATAAATAAAATATAATTATTAATATTAGTGTTTCTTTTTTCACCCTCTTATTCTCTAGTTTGCTCGACACCCATGACTTAGAGGGCTCCCAACCACCAATGTTGTCCTCACACTATCCCTTGAGTGGCCCATTTTACTATCAGGTTTTGGTTCTATCAACTCTAGTGATTCTATCTCTTCATCCTTGTACTTATCCGTCCACTATTTTTTAGATCTATTTATCTTCGATGTAGTTTTTATGACAAGGGTGAACCCTAAACTGATTTTGGGGGTTCCTCATATTGATTTTTGATATATAGGTTTCTAAGGCTCCATTAAGAACATTTAATATTCTTCATGTTTATTAATAACATAAAATTTAATCTTTATATAGTTATTCCCCTTTAATATGGTCTTCCACACTTATATAAAGATTAAAAAATAATGAAGACTAAGAAAATGAACCATCCTGAATGATGAAATTAAACACTCTAACTCATCTCAATGTCCCTAAAAATGATAATAAAATTATAATAAAACCAATATATGTGAAGCGGTTATTTATTTATTAATTAAAAATATAATTTTATTATCTAGGAGAATAAGGTGAAGAATAGATTTTTACATAAGATAAAGGGATTCTCAAAACCAATTTATTTTCATTAAGTTATTACTCTTTCATGATAAATTTATGTCGGTATATTCATATAATATTCCTAAAATATAACTCTTGTATATTTAAAATTTATATTTGATGATTTAATTTTTCAAAATCTGGTTTTTTTACCAATGAAACTTTTTCCCAAAAGAACTCTTCTTTCCAAAATACATTATGACTCCTCATGAGTTGTTTCTTCTTCGTTCAGGAATTGTGATGTTTATTCAAATTATTTTTTCAATTAATTATATAGGAACCCCTATTTAATTAATTATTATAAAATAGATATGAAACCCATTATTTTAAATGGGTTTCTTGATAAATTGTATTGATCTACGTTTTATGTGGAATGCTTGATAATAAAAATGTTATGTTATGATGTGTGCCCCGAGAGTTATATAGCACTCCAATGCATTGGGAAAAGTGACTTATATCATAAGATAATGCACCATATACCTGAAAATGATGCTATGTTTTCATAATTATCATTTTATGAATATTAACATATGTTATTAGTTAACACAATATTATCTTTGTTCATAAATATGTTTGGTATTGATCACTAAGACATAATGTTTTGTTTTTATGCATTTCTAAATTTCCATGACTTTATTTAATACTTCCTATCATGATTATGTTGATGTTACCAACCCTTTGTAATGATTATGATGATTATGATCAACAATTATTTATTGATTCAAGTTCTTATCTATCCTCTTACTATGATTTTATTTAACAACTTTCATTGATGTATATCCTCAGGTGACTACTTATAGTAACATGATGGACACATAGATTTTAGAGAATAATGAATTAAATAATTTTTATGCTTTATTATTTAAATTCTATTTATGGCCCAAATAATTACAAGACACTAAAACTTTGATCTTGGTCATTTAGTTAATTTTTTGTCTTCATTTCTAAAATTATGTAATATTCATGGATGAAAAGTTCTATCCCTAGAGTGTGTTCCATGTACATGGTCAAATAAACTATATGGATAGTTATGCATGGTCACTAGTTTCTTCATGAAATTATTTGTATTATTATTATTGAATGGGTTCTGGTTGGCCGGAGTTTACATTAAAGGGGGGATAATCTTTAAAAAAATGGATTATAGTGTAATAAAATTGTTTTTTTGAAATTTTAATACTATTAGAAAGGTTATTTTTATTTCTAATGTAAATTTTGTTTTAAAAGTAATTGATTATGTTTTAATGTTGTTTTTAATTGGATGTTTTTAAATGGATTTAATTTTGAAATGTGGATTTTTTATTGACAATTGGACAATTTCGTAATCGATGTAATTTGAACGATTTTTTTTGGTTTATTTTGTTGTATTTTGGATTATGATCAAGGTGTTTTAGATTTAGATGTTTTTTTAGTGAGTTGTTTTTTACTTTAATATATTTTAATTTTTCATGTTATTTTATGTTTACCACACTAAAAGAAATATGTGTTTTCTAAGGATTCTCTTCTATTCCTTGGACCTATCGAAACACCAAGATGAGTGGTTGAGCCATGATATTCTCAATTTTTTCTGATTATATATATTAATCAAAGATTTTTAGAGGCTATGTAGTGTATTGAAGTATTTAGGAGTGTCTAAAGGTTTTGGGAACTCCTGATATCATTTATGTGTAAGTTATCTTCGGTTTCTGGGAGGGATGGGACCCGACCATTGGAAGGTGATCATTCCATCCACATTATAAGTTTGTATTTCATCAGAAATATTAAAGAACAATTTAATATAGAGTTATATTCATGAGGAAGTGAATGAGAATAAACACCTAGAGGTTTTTTATGCTCAACATAGCCCACTGATGATTAAGGGGAATATCGACTGTCTTAATAGATAAATTTTTTTCTTCAGGGATTCTGGTTAGAGGTCAATTGGTTTCTTTTTTTTTGTGGTCTCCATCCAAGGCTTAATTATCATGTTATATTGTTTGGGGAAGACCAAAGGTAAGCCATAGGTATATGATAATATGGTATCATTAGATTCATAGGGAGGATCCACATCTGGTGAGGAGGGTGAAGAAGAGGAAAACATTCTGGATGAGTCTCCTTATAAGTTCCATCATTTCATTCATTAGACCAATAATTTTTTCACTACCAGTGTCGTTTGTATGAGAACTCTATGCAATATTTCCATAATCCACCAAATAATTTTCAACAATTTCACAATTTATAATACTATAAGATTTATAGTAAGTTGAATCCATGAAAATATGAGTTTCGGTCAAGAAATATCAACTCCGGAATACAGAGAAGAAGACTCATAATGGAATCAAAGCTCCCTCAATAGGTCTTAGAGTGATGATTTTCACATAGTAAGGGATTTTTTAGGAATTAGACATTTTAATTTATCTTGATATCTCTAACTAAAGAGTGGTGAAACGTAATTTCCCCTTGCTATGCGATCCTATTATTGGGAACCTTTCATGTTGGATATCTTGGTGGCCATTTTACTCAAATTTTAGTGGGTTTTTCATATGGAATATAAAATCATCAATATTTAGTTTTTGATTGGAATAGTTTTATTTTTGTTTTGGTACTAATTTAGCGATGAATGTGTATTAAGGAATTTTAATCTTTTATTTTCCACGTTCTAGGTTAGAGTCTCTATGGTGAAACCATTCTTGTGTTTGTGGGTGGTTTCACTAATAATTCCTCTTTGTGAAATTTCCTTGCTAGTCAGTTCCATATTGGTGGGGAGACAGACTATATGTATCATTAATATCTTCCCCTAAGTTGGTTAGGTGTGATTTTTTAATTTTAAATTATACACCATGTCACCTATTTTCATTTGGTCTTGAACACTTATGAGTCCAAGTTTTTTTATCTTCTCTATGGGTGACTATATGTAGGCATAATTTCTTGATATTGGGGATAATTTTCACCACCCTACATAACTATTTTCTGTTATTTTATTTATTATTTTTTAAGCATTACTCTACATTTTAATAAGGTTTCTTCTATATAAATGGACGTTTTTATTTGGACATATGAAGGATCATGGTTGGTTCATGGTTAGGGGAAATTGGGCATTATCCCAGTGATATACTTGAATCCTAAAAAATGGAACTATCTAGTAATCATAGTTAGGTGAATAGGTGTGAAATAATCCCCAATATCCCATGAAGACTCTCCCTATTAAGATAGATGCAACCACATGGTTGGAACATGTTCTAGTAGACTATGTGGCCAAATAGTACAGTGCACCTAGGGTTTAAAATATTTAAATAACTAAAGAAATAAAATAAAATAAAATATCTCAAATGAAATTATAAATAATATTATTATTAAATTTGAAATAAATCATATTATTATTATTATTATTATTTTATAATAATACTAATTATTATTATTATTATTGTTGTTGTTGTTGTTGTTGAGGTGTCAATTTACTCCCCCTCTCCCCCATTCTTCCATGGGTTGCATGACACCCATGCCCTAGATGTCTCTCCAAAACATGAATCCTCCACCTCTTCACCCTCTATTTGTGTGTTTTACTTATATTATTGGTGTGATAATATTTGTTAACACTCCCTTATCATCCTTCACCTTCTCCTTCCATTATTTCAATTTTTTCATTATATTTTTTGTGTGAATATTACTATGGATAACCCTTAACCAATTTTGGGTGTTCATATTGTTGATTAATAATATCTCATGTTCTTAAGTTCTATCTAGGAAACTTATTTCATTGTACATCAAACAATGTGGGTTTTCCGTTGGGTTCACATTAGTTTTCTTCCACTTTTCCCATTTGGTTTATTTTTATTTAGAGTATTTGTGATTTTTCTGTATATACTATTTATCAATAATCTTTTGGATTGTGGTTAATGAAGGTGACATAAACACATATGAATGGGTATGGAGTATATATATAATCCCTCTCTATAGATATTTACTCATGGTGAGGGTAATATCTATATTGCAGAAATGGGTATATATGTATATGTATAAATTCGTGTGTGTGTGTGTTAACATAAAATTGTGGGTTCATATTTATATCATTTAAGAAAGCTTGATTTTAGGTTGGTACTCTATTTCTTACCCTTTAATTCGTATTCTTAATAGATTTAGAATTTAAAAAGATATTTATTATTATTATGTAGTATGTTCATGCTATGTAAGTTGTTTGTAGCCAATGGGCACAATGTTTAATATTTTTAACTTAATTGACTTATGGTTCAAATATAGGTTTCCAAGTTTTAACATTTTTTCAACCTTATTTTATAATGTATATTATGTTAAATGATATATTTTTTTCTCTGTGAGTTGTAAAATTGAATTTATAATTTCATAAAAGTGTTTTCTGACTTTGGGGAGGATCAGTCGCCACATTCAATTGTTTTATTAAAGTGTAAAACACATGTTATGGAATCCCACATTGAAATGTTAATGTGATATATGTATAGTATGAAATGTGTTCTTGGTGATGGGATTGTACAATGCTTATGTAACATGGTAATGATATATGTTTATTATGGGAGGTCAGAGTTGAGAAGGTGGATGAGGTTTTGTGAAAAGAATATGATATATATATATATATGATAGATGGATTAAAATCACATCCATTTAATTATCATGTGATTTCCTGGGTATTCAGGTGGCTGCCTAGGTACACATGTTGGACTAGTTGAGATTATAGACCTTCTAGTGGCAATGAGAATATAATCTAACCACTCATGGGATGTGCAGCAAGACATAGATAGTGAGGGTGTTATCAATTATTTGGGTAGTGATTTTTGATAACTATTAATAGTATAGAATAAACATGACTTAGTATTATTTATCTATCCTAGGTCATCTCGGACAACACCCAAGATCTAAGGAAACTAGTTTACACACACACACCCTAATTTCCCCTTTCTTATAGTATTTTTATAAATTCACACCGTTGATTTTTATTTCAATTTTTAATTTCTATTCCATATCTTGTAATATATTAAATGGATTTATAGAAATGAATTTTAATGATTTGGAAAAAAATCTTCAATATGTAATGGAAATGGATTTCTCATAAAAATCATTTTTTGTAACCAGATTTTGAGTAGAAAATAAAAAAAAAAAATTTTATATTTTTTATTTTCAAACAGGAATGAAATTATTGTTAATGTAAGGAATAAGGAATATTTTTTAGGCACTCTTACTGAGTATTAAAACACTTTTATATATCCCTAACTTTTTTGAGATTATGTTGTAGCATCAAATTCGGACTCGATCACTGTGGAGTATTGTTGGTTAAGTGGTTGGTGGTGACCCACATGACAAAAAGTAGGTATGTGTGGGATTATTTAATTCTAATGCTAGTGTTTATTTTTGTTGATCGGTTTTTTATTTATTTTTCAATCATATATGGGATAAACCATTACCACTTGGGTATATTTGATTCTCAACAGTAGTTTCCTACCTAAGAGGACAAGGAATTCTTCCCGAGCCTTGTTGTATGCTGAATTAGGTGATGAGTTCATGGTTGATCTAGGTTGGTTCATGTTAGAAATATAGTATATCCACTTCAAGTAATTAGAAAGGGTTTTCATATATTGAAAACCATACATTATTTATTTCAATAAAATTTCTATGATATTTATGATTTACCCCTTAGGTTTCCACTAAAATTTGATAATTTTAAAATATTGTAAATTTAGTACAATTATATGGAATTATGATATATTATTAACAATATGATAAGTCACTCATAATAATATAAAATAATAAAATTTCAAATTGAAATGAAAATTGATTTTATTGGATTATACTTATAATGGTTAAGAAGATATTATGAACACCTATGTATGTATAATATAGGAATTCTCATGGGATAAAATGAGGGGTAACAGGTAAGTTCCCAGTTATAAAACATATTATTTATTGCAATTACATATATTTATATGCATATTAAAATAAATAAATAATATTTTATGAAATTAAATAAAAATGACTACAATTGAAATGAACAAGTGGTTGTTTGGGAAACCATTCCTCAAATGGGAGTCAATTAAAGACAGAGAAGGCCACATTACAACCATTTACACTTTTTAAATAGTTTCGTAAGTGTGACAATGTGAGGTGGTTTATACTCATTAGTTTTTAGTGATGTGTAGTTGGATTTTTGGATGGAATTATTCTTGACTGAGGGTGATTTTTGTATTAATTATATAGAATAATTTTTATAACATATTTGAATATAAATAGAAAACCATTAGCCATATAGTGGTTTTAGACAAATATATTTGAAATATAGGGCTTAGTTATTAGCATTCAATTGTTCGAGAACAAAAATCCTTTATAATATATTATTTTATATGTTTACCTGATTCTTAATCATAATATTTTTTTGGAATAATAATTAATATATACATTAGGTTTTAGAATATTATTTATATGTCTACAAAATTCAATTTATTACATTAAAACAAATAATTTAATAAAATAAAACAAGTTTTGTCAAAAAAAATTTATATTAAAAATTATATAAATTAAAAATAACTTTGATCTCATAACATATACTATAAAATCATAAGTTATTTTACATTGTATCAAAAAAATATAATTGTATTTGGAAATTAGTAACAATTGAACATTATATATTATTTATTTGATGAATGGATATTTAATGCACTTTCTTGAATTTTCTTCTATATATCTAAAAATTAAATTATTGAATAAAACATTCCATTCAAAAATAAGCCTTTCACACATATAATTTGGAGAATATTCTTTTAATTGGACACATGTGAGTAATTATATTATTATTCATTGATATAAATATGTTATTAATAATTAATTACATTATTTATAAATGATTCAATGTTTTCGGGTTTATAATTTATTATAAATCAAATTACATAGTTTTCTATTCATAAATTTTTGTATTATTGTGACGAAATAATAATATTTTTACTATGATAAAAGTTTTATGATGAAATATTTTTTTTAATTTATTTGAGTAATAGTTTTTACAATTTGAGAGACTTCTCATCCATGATTATTAATGTTTTCTAATAGAAATTAATGTGATATGTCCTTGGACCACAGTATGGAATCCACTAGCCACTATGACATAACTGAGAGCTCTAGAAATACCCTTGGTCATATCAACAGGATTAGCAGTGTTTAGAACACATTGTAGAAGTTTTATATACATATCTTCATAAATTATTCTCACTAGAGTAACATATTCTCTTAATAGGTTTACCACATACATTGGTCATTGAAATTAGATAAACTATATTATTCAAAATATATACATTTTGAGAGATATATAATCACTGTCTTTTTAAAATGGAACTAAACAGGTACAAGAACTATTGTAGTGGATCTACCTAGCTAGTAATATTTCATTCAAGAAAACTAGTACACGAGATGAATGATAGACCATCCAATGTTGGGATAATGAATTTATTTTTCAGTTGTTCTTGTAGTTCAGGTGTTCACATTAATTGAAAATATTAATAAAAAACTAAGTGAGATGTTATTATAGAACCTTAGGTTCATTGGATATTTGGAATAATGGATTCCCAAACTTGGTGGTGGTAGATTGAGGTCCACATATTCATGGTACATCTTTTACTTTGGATTTAATGGCGTGCAACACTCTTCCATATCCTTTATTTAACAAAAACCATACTTCATGGATTTATAGAGTTCTAGTGTTTCTATTAACATTGAAGATTCTCTAGTAGAGGATGTTACAAAATATAAATTTGGTCAATCAACATGTGTTCGTCACTAATATCCCTCTGGATTTATTTTATTGTTTATTACATAATCAATTACCAGTTTTTAACACATGGGAAAGAATCCATAATAGTCGTTGACAAATGTATTAATGTAATCTTGATACATAGACCACAATTCAAGTTGATATATTGAATCTAATTATACAGGTTAATCAAGTAAATCTTATTGGATATGTACAGGAGAAGAAGCATTGGACCCTATATATGATTTGTATTTAATGGGAATACATCCATTTAGAAATTTGATAGTTACATTCTCTAATATATCTAATTTGAAATCATTTCACTCTAATGTATCCCTAAATGAGAGAGGATCAACATCCTTGGGTGGTGGATTGGGTATATCCACTAGTTCATATTCATTCATAATTGAATCCCATCATGTTGGAAGAAGAAACATATTTATAAGAGATCTTAGATTCTATTTCTTCCACTAATTATTAGAATACATGATGTTTTCTAATTCTTCAGAGTAAAAAAACATTCAACTAGAGGCTTCTACAATTATTTTCCTCTATTAAACTATCATGATCTATGTTTACTAAAGGGATTATATTGATGAAATTAGTACATTCTATTCATACAGTGGGTTTTATATCCTCATCATAGTAATATAGGTGATTACCGTAAGCTAAATATCCAATAATAGGCACATAATATTCCTCGTTGTAATTTTTATTTTTCATGGATCATTATGCCTTATTTTCAATATTACTGTTCACCTTATCTCTCTAAAATTCCTAAAAAATATAATTTTTTATGTTAATTTTAAGAGTCTACTTAGTTAATTTCATCAAAGGGTTATTTTAATGTGGTAGATAGAATAAGGTGATACTTTTTTATTATAATTCTTGTTCTATTTAAAAAAATATATACTTAATTCCAGATGAAGACTTAATACTGAAACTTGTAAAATGATCTATGGTTTGTTTTGTAATCCCATCAACACAACATTTCCCTCCTTGGATTTTATGATCCCAATGGGATGTGTTTGTAAAAATACCCTCAACCCTTTGGCTTGGGATTGGTTTCAAATTACCCCCATAACAACATATAACCACTCTAGACTTTTTTCAAATGGGTAATGGTTGGTATAAAATTTTACTAATCTTGATGGGATCACATTTCAATATCAATAAGGATAATGAAAACACTCTCATGTTCTCCAAGACCATTAAAACCTATATTTGAAATTATTCTTGGTGTTTTTTTGGTTCTTAGTAAGAACTGATGACCCACAAGGGTTTTATGTAGCTATATGATTTACATATTGGAAATGGGATGCCTATATCACATTATTGGAAGCCCTGAAAAAATTTATTTCAATAGATTATTCTCACTGAGGGCAACTATTATGTTTGATAAGAATAGTGGGTTTTTGTTTGACTGGACAACTAGATATTATTGAACAATGGTTTGAGAAAAAACCCAATTCAATAAAATTTCCTTAATCCTTCTTTTATAAAAAATGTGATTTATTATTGATATTGATGTTTTATTTGTTATCAATTAATTTCCCAATATTTTTATTTTTTTGTAGTCACTATATAGAGGTGATGTTATCCCCATGTCTAAGATCCTTCTTCTTATTGGTATGACGAATGGTAGAGCATAGGTGGAGAATGGAACCAATCATGTTTATTGATGGGTGGGAATCAAGAAGAACAATCCAAGGGAGAAAATGATACGAAATATGATAAATTGAGCTGATAAATGATGGTCGATATGCCTATAAATACCCTATTAATCCACTCATTTTTTGAAAAAAATACAAAATGGATGAAACGACATCTCTTAACATAAGTTACATATATGTGAGTCAAACTCTGGTGAATCATTCATTTATAGTTATTTCATAAATATAGTTACTCAAAAGGTGTAGTGAATAGAAGGAAAATGGAAGGGCCTGTGTGAAATTTTTTTTTACCTCAACATGAGGGAATGAATTAGGGAGAACCTGCATGATCAAAAATACATTGGTTATTTTTTTGGAATAAACTAGGGAAAAAATAGCATTATGAATGGTTTAAGTAGAAATGAAACATTTAAAAACATTTAAATTCCCATTACGTGAGAAAAGAGACTGACTAGAGTCATCATTACGTACGAGAGGAATACCCCAGTGATGTATCTAATCTGGAAAAGAGGTATTCATTGGAGAATGATGAACCTGGGTAAAATTTAATGGTATCATACATAACTTATAACCTGACATTAATGATGAAAATATCACTCAATATTCATTTAGTATTGGATGTGACTATCAAGTTGTTATACAAATGGTGAAATAATCTAATAGAGTGGGTAAGAAAATTTTAATAGGATTAACCTAATGAAGGTATTTTTATATTCCTATATTTGTTGTAAAAGTACTAATTCATGCACATAGGCACATTATCCAAAATTTATAATCTATCAATACTAATGTGCTATAGTGGATTTTGGTTTGATATGAACTTCACAAGTTTTTGATTATTTTACAAAAAAATTAGTTGTGAATAAAATATTTTTAAATTATTTTAATTTCCTCATTTTTTATTGTTTTGAATGTTCAATTCAATCAGACATGTTTAAAACATTATTATTGATGTATAGACATGATCCATCAATAGACATAAAAACAATTCCCCACAATTCAACCCTCACCTCTCATGATGTTAGGGGTTTAAATAGGTGGTATTAGTGGTAGGGTTTAGGTAGTAAATATATTGTATCCATTTATATGAGATGATGAACATGGTAAATATTAAAACAGTTCCTTTATTTTATAGAATAAAATAACAACATTTTCAAAATAATATGATATCAAATCTTATATCAACCATTATACATGTTCATTATACTACTATAAAAAAACATTAAAGAAATGGATATTACGTAAAATTTCATGATTATGTAATTATAAAAAATGATTGATAATAATAATGATTCCCTAAATATTCTATTTGGATCCCTATCAGTTTATATGTATATAAAGCTATAAATTTTCCAACATATATAAATGTAATAGTAAATTTATTGATGATATGATATCAGTACATAAATATATTTATATATTGTTATAAAAAAATTTAGATGAAAATTATAAATGTTTTATTAAATAAATAATTGATTTTTTTTTTGATGTATTTTAGAACATATTAAATAGATCAATAATATTGATACATTAAGGAATTTCACTTGCTGGTTTCTATCTCTATTAAATAAAAATATATAATTTCATCAATTGAATAATTTTTCAATTTTTTAACTAAATGTTCTTCTATGAAGTCTGGTTAATTATGATATGTGAGTAAAGAAGAAAGAATCATCATATTACACATGTAAGGAAATAAAATTCAATTTCATGTAGAAGCTAAAAGACACTTAACATAAAAATAGTGAAGAATAAACATATGATTACATTTTTATATTATTTATATAAATATTAATATATTTAAAGGTATTTTATAATTAATAATTTACCTAGAATGATTTCTGTTGAGTTATATTGTCAATATAATTTCAAGGTACCTAATATAAATAAGATGATTATGAAATAGAAACATTAGTCATACCAAAAAAAAACTTTAATTTCATCATAGAAAATACAAATAAATTATAATATTCTCGAAAATAATGTTTCAGAGGAATATACCTTGGAGAAAATAAGAAAATAGTGAATACGGCTATCTCTAGGATGCTAAAATATAATTTAATTCAGATATAGATGAACCTTTATAAAAATCATTTAAAAATAATTATCTTGATATGAATGTGACTAGAATAGTTTTGTTGACAATGGATCATTGGGGTCTCTAAAATATATTGAAATTCAAAGGTATATTCACCAATATATCAATGACATAATAAATAAATCATCCTATAATTTGGATAATTTTTATGTTAAAATTGATTGAGTACTAATATAGTTATAAAATAAACTACAATAAAATGTTATTTTTGATGAGTCACAGATTTCAAATGATGTATTAGGGAATTAGATAAAATTATTGACCATCATAATACTAGTGTGAAGGATTAGATAAAAAAAATTGATTATTTTTTAATAATGTCTTCAATATAATATGAAAATTAAAATCGAAGGTCAAATAAAATAAAAAATAAGACATTTATAATTAAAATAATGTCTACTGAAGATATTTTAAAGTAAATTTTTTAGGAATAGAATTTGTCAACAAATCAATGATGATAAATGAAAATTATTAATGAGAAATAATGGGATTTTATTTGATGATGATCCTTCTAACAAAGGTATTGTGAAATAATAAAGTAAATGGAATTGGAATAGTGATAATGTAGGACCCAAAATCATGAAGAAGAAATATATAATATTATATCTTAGATCAATGTAATGTTGTTGAAAAAAAAATACTCATTTCCAAAAATCCCATAAATAATAAAGTAATAATTCAAATATTATGGATGAAATAAGGGATTCTAGTCATAAATTGACCCCCACGTTAAGTGTTAATTTTTCACATATATGGTTCACCCTCTGTTCTATAATGAAGGTAGTAGATACTATTTGAGAAAAGAATATCTAGGATGTTTTTAATGAATAAATTTATATATCATTTATCACATAGAAGATATTATTTCTATGGATATTTTTATGTTATAATTTTATTTTAAGGATATATATTTAAAAATATAAATGGGAAAACATTATCATCATTGTTTTAAAGAATGTTTTTTATAATATAATATTAAAAGTTTTTTTTGAAGAGAAGATACTCTAAAATCGATTTAGAAGATGAATATGAATACACAACTCATGAAAAGAAAATAGTGGAAATAAATTAATATACCAATACCTAAATAATAATCTCATGGAATGAAAAGAAAATACTATTTGAGGATTATATTGATAATGTTATACTCAAATAAAATAACCATTCCAAGTTAATTTATAGAGGGTTATCTACACAAAAGGCATTAAATGTGAATATTTTGTATATAGTAATTATTTTAGTTTATAGAAAGGTATATTTATGAAATTAAATATATTTCACGGTCAAAATGAATGTAAATACCCATATTACACATGGGAAGATAAGGTTTATAGAATTAAACTTTCTGGATTTAATTCTACATACGCTCAAGATTATGAGTGAATTATTTTTATTTTTATATGAAATTATACTTCATAAAATGGGTGACTGATGAAAATAAAATTTAATAATTAACATATGACATGAATTAGGAAAACTATAATCTATATTACGTGGATTTTCATAGAAAAAGAAGTATTATTACACTATGAGAATAAAATAGATTGAGTAAACTGGGTGTTGGCCATATTCACTAATAGAGAACAGAGAATCTATTAATACAAAAAGTCACAGTAGACATGCCAAACATAATGTGAGATAGTGGAAACAAATTTGATGCATCCATATGAATAGAAATGGCATGAAATCATTTTCTACTAATAATGCAATAAAATATTACTTGATATATTACAAACTAGTGTCTTTTCTAATAAATATATCTAGAAGATGTTGATAATGATATTTAATATATTCACAGATAGATATAGTTGAATAAAATTCCCATTATTATGAAAAACATGAGGTAAGTAATAGTGTTCAATTAATAGTTATCTAAGTAGAATTTAAAATGAGATCGATTACAAAATGAAAATATTAATGTTTGAAAATTTGAAAAACTAAAAATACAATTTGTTTAATAACCACCTCAAAAACATCAAATAAAATATGATGTTTAATCTGAATGAAATCTAAATAAAAATCGATTCCTTGAGTGATGAACTTTTCCAAGGAATAATATGTTCTTGCCTCTACATATTAAATGGGTAATATTTAAAAAATATTGGAATGTTATAGTCTGAGTAATGTTATACACTCAAAAGGATGTTATTAAACCTAAAAATAGGAGGGAACAATTCAAAATGTTTTACAATAGGAATAACATAGTGAAAACTTTCGTATTTTTTGGGGTAAATGTCATATCTAAAATAAATAAGGATGCCAGGGACCATATGGAGATTAAATTAATGATGGGTTTTTCTTTAGTTACCTAATGAATAATTATTCCTATAAATTGAATGAAAATGGTTGATAATTTTTTTTGTGTGAAATGAGGTTAATATAATTGAGAGAAAAAAGTTATGTCTTATATATGACCAACCATATATATTTTATTTGATGAAGAAGAATAATGAAATTATGTTTTTAAAAAAAATTTGATTTTTAGAGGTGCATGAATGCCTTGGACCCTAAGGATAATTTAGTCGAAGAGATCAACAATAAAAAATAAAAAATATCAACCTAAAGGAGTAACAAAATTTTAGGGGTGTATTTTTTTCGTATTAATTTAAGATTGTTCTATGAAAACTAAAATAAAGTATATAATGAATATATCATGTGTCATTATATTATCTACAATTCTGAAAACCTAATTTTATGAAGCCATGGAAGAAGTTTCCTGTGTTAATTCCATGAATATGTAATTGAAATAAATTTAAAAAAACCAAACATTGGAGTCCATTATAATGATATAAAATCATAATATAAACATAAAAATGTGGATATTCAAGGATAAAATCAATTTGAATAGATATGTTTTTAGAAATAAATTGGGTTGTATTTATAAAGGTTATTCTTAGATTAAAGGATCTAATTTAGAAGAAATAATTTCTCAATTATTAATACTATAGTCGAGAGGGTATGACATTACCATCAGTACCGAGACTATGTATCTCTATATAGGAAAGCTACCTGACCAACCCTCTAATGGAAGAGTGCTAATATCATGACATATGGTGGGTGGATCCATAACAAGTTCCCTTTTCTATGAGATTACCTCTATGAAACATAGATATTGTATTTTTATCTAAGAATTGGAGACTTGTTATGTATACACCTCACCCCTTGAATGTAAGGTTATGAAAATAATAAACAAATGAAGGCCTTGAGGCCATTCCGACCAATCACGTACTTTTTAGTTATTGATGTTTTTAGAGGGTTTAATGATTTTTTGAACTTATATAATGGTATAATTTTTAATGGTATTCTATATGTGGATGTTTTAGTTGAACATCTTATTGGATTTCAAATTAGGAATGATGAACCTATTATTGGGTTATTAAAAATGTTATGTTTCATTATAAAGGTTATTATATTATTAGAGGTGTTAATGTTGAATAATTGTTTTCATCGGTTGTAAGACTATATCCAATAATATATTTTCTTATTTTACTAATTTATTATTGAAATTATAGTTTATTCATAAGAGATATTTTACATTTTTTCTCTCAAGATAATTATACCAGAGAACTGCTAATGAAATTTGACATTCATGAAATCATTCCATTGTCATCTCCAATTGTGGTTGGAATTTGTTATAGGAATCATTTGGATAAAAAATATTTGAACTATAACATGTATAATATAATAATTTATTGTTTTTATGTATCTAAATCCAATTAATCTATATATAGTTTATTCAAAATTCACATCACCCCATTTTTAGATGAATACAAAATAAAAATATCTTATAGTAGTGAAACAGATTAGGATATTCATATATGGAACTCTCAAAAATTGTTTGATTTGTAACATAGAAATGGATTAGGAAGTTTTTATTTTTTGCAATTCATATTAGGGGTTTTATGGTGAATTTTGTATGATCACAAGTGGTCGTTCAATTTTCATTTAAAATATATATGATGGTTGGATCAGAAACAAACAAGAGATCTTAACTCATAGAACTACTATGACTTAATATATTTATTTTTTCAATGTATGAATACAACATCTATTTATAAAACACCAATTAGAGGAAAATGTGATGATATTATTGATCCAATGGTTATATACCACAATATCAAGAGTGAAATAGATTTGATATAACCTTTTTTATAAGAAACTCATACTAATCATAATTATATTTTTATCACATTATTTTAAAAAAAGTTAAATAATGGAATGGTAATATTGTAGCACGAAAAATATAATTAATAAGTTTCATAAATCATGATAAATATGGTGGCCACTTTTGTTTTTAGAAAAACAATTTGAACCCTACTATTAAACCTCCACCCTTAGTGTGAGGCGATTTAGATAATTCCACTACCATTATTGGTATCATGTATTTATCTCTATGTTTCTTTTTTTGGTCATATTGGGGATTTTAAGGGAGGAAAATTTCAATTTAAATTAAATTTAAAAGATATAATAATCAAATGATCATAGAGGTGATTTCAGAAATAGACTCTCTAATCCAAGAAGAGTATATAACATGATTTTAAGGGAATATATGATCCATTTTTAATATTTGATTTGTGTTTGATCATGTTTTAAAATATAAGGGATGTTTTGGATGTTTTAATGGAATAAGGAATGCAATTATCTCTTTGAATACTTATTTTTATCATCAATCATGGCTCATGTGGACTTGTGGTAATATATGAGTTATTTCGTTAGTAAAAGGGAGAACTATTAATTTGGTTTTTAATTGATTATTAAAATGTATTTCCAATAAAAGTGGTGAAAATATTTAAATTTTGGTCATATTTATATGTAATTATTATTGTTTTTATTTTCAATGAATTTTTTGGTTGATGAATTTTTTTGACTAAGAAGGGAGAAAATTTACAATGGTTATGTTTTATAGTTTTTCCCATTTTTTCATGTGAATATTAAAAGAATGTTTAAGGATTTTTTTAGATAAAAATAATATTTTTGCACACTATTATGTGGGTATTTGTAAAATTCAATGGATGTTAGTGATGTTACTCTATTATATGAGGTTCATATTCTTTATGGTCATGGAAATAGTCACACATAGTGGGTTAGGGAACGACACATGTTTTTTTATCATTGGTTTTCATAAATGTTTAAACGGATGACCAATATGTTGTGAATCCAAAATTTTTGAGGTAATAAAATAATAAAGATTCAAATAAAATATTGTCTTATTCCTTTTATTTTTATCTAATGAAAATAAATAGGTAGAATATAGGATTTTCGTTCCCATGAGTCACATAAATACAAACAATACTCTAGTGAATCATTTGGGTGAATTATATTTGTAAATAAAATTCCATAAATATATAAGAATGAAGAACATGTTCTAATAGTATTTTTAATTAATTATTTAGAATAGTTATTATGGTGACCAAAATTATATAATAAATATGAGAACATCAATATTGTTATAAGGTAACTAAGTGAATAAATATGGAAGAAATGAATATGTAAAACCCATAATCAGTAGAATCAATTATTGTTTGGACAATTAATTGAGTAAATAAAAAAACCATCAAAAAACCTTATCATGGTGAGAAATACCTTATTGAACTCATGGAAATAGGTTATGTGATGTACCTATGTAGATTTTGAACATTTAAAATGATTGAAATTTTTTTTGTTGATTTAAAACCATAAATTGATCATGAAATTCCCAATAAAATATTCATTTAATTTTTAAATTGACCACCAAGACATTAAATTTAGGGTTATTTAAAATGAAACAGTGATCAAGGAGAAGATCACGTGAGTGATTCGATATGGATGTGAATTATAACTAATTTTTAAATAAATGCACCATATATAAAGTGATTGTAGGTGAATATTTAAATCTATGAAAAATGTAAATGAATCTTGTTTTTTGTTTGACTGATATATTATGATTTTTTACTTCTTATTCAAGTTATTAGTGGGGAAAAATGTAAAAGTTTTATATAATATTTTATTAATTTTAAAATTTATTTTATTGAATATTTAATCTTCATAGTGTGGATTAATAAATTCCTACTCAAATGTGGCTAATATAAACGAAAAAAGAAACCATTTTATCCTCAGAATTCACCGATTTCCTCTTAGGGTTTCATGGGTTTCAAATAAATACCTACTAATAATTCATTAATGATAATTATGATGAAATTTATTTATATTTCTATTACACATAACCTAAAATGAACATTATTTTAGATACTAGTGATTATTTGGATGAATTCCATCGTTATAGTTTGGTTTCCATGTGTGTGTTACATTCACTACATCTTATAATTTTTGATCTAGGATACTGAAATGTTGATGAGAATATTATTTTTTTAAATATACTCTAACGTTTGTTGATGGTTAAAAAATACCAAAAATGTCATGTATCCTTCCATAATATTATAAATATTCACCCTCATGTTATGATAGGTAGTGTTTATAAAATTTTCTATTTGATCTATTAGAATGTCTTATTAAAAATTTATTAAGGGAAATAACATGACACAGATTATATCCTCATAAATTTCATTCCATATAACCATGGTATTCTCTTCATCCTTTTTAATAGATTCTTCGAATTGATGTGATAATAGATATCACTTATATATTTATTTATTGAAATGAGTATGACTATTGGGATATCGTCAGCTATAATAGGGAGTGAGTGGTCTAGGGGAGGAATAGATGATGATTTTATCATTAGATTCAACCTTTTTAAGGATAGAATTAATTCAATTATTGATTAGGGTCATGGTATTTTTGGATTTTATTTGATGAGTTACATTTTATATGGTGTAAAAATATATAATATTTGAAATTGGGATGGATTTCTAGTAACTAAAATGATCCATTTTAAGGAGGGAAGTCAAAATAGGAACTATGTGGAGAAACACATACGTTTATGGTCCTAAAATTATTATTATGGGTTCAATCTATACTTCATGTATTTTCCTCTGTATAGGGACGATCCTCACAATACATACCCTTGGGAGAACCTAAAAATGTGTCATCACAGTTACTAATAGGATAGCCTATGTTGTTTATGGATTGTGATGTGTTGTCAAGGGGAGGTCCTCATTTTCGGATGATAATCATGTTATGTTAAAGACCTCTATAGCCTACACCTTTGGGAGAAACTATATGGTTGATCCACATAAATGATACGGGCTTCGAGAATAAATTGGGGAATGATTTTCCCCTGGGATTCAACCAAACAACCATGATATCAACTATCAACAAACTACATTATGCATGCCGACAAAACAACCAAACCCTTACATTTCCAAAAGACAACCAACTAATACATAACAATCCTTGATGACCAATAAAACGAAGCCAAAATTAGAGTAACATGTGGAATACTACAAAAAGACTCCCACTGAACTAGGACTCCATCCAAAGCTCCAAACTAAGATCAAAGATCCATGAATCAAAACATCGCCAAAGCATCATTCTGAACTACTAGAAAAATGAAATGCCTTATTCTTACATGTCTCATAGAACAAAATATCTACACGAGAACCCATTTTCCATAGAGTGGGTGAGTAATTATGTTCAGTAGCAGTTCCCCAAATTACTTCCCTACACATGCCACTAGGATAAAACCGTTATCACATTTATATAAAATAGTTCATATAAATCATTAATCATTTCAACAACTACCCATAAGCCTAACACACCCTTACCAAGAAATGTTTACTCAAACCATGAATCCCAATGGAAATTCATAAAACCATGCTATAATAGATTTCACCATTTTGCATTAGCACAAAAACTTCCATCTTGCAAAGATGCTCAGAACTGGGCAACAAACTAGTGGTGCTTCCATCCAACCTGTTCACAACATTTCCCACTGGTGGTTGTTCTCGACCTCTATCCATAATGGTGTTTTTCCATGATCTATCCATCAAATTTTATAGTGATAAATCCCACCCACTTCCAAAAAACCAACACAATACAGAACTATTAATCAACCAACAAGAACAATGCACCAAGGCCACACAAAAGAACACAATCATTCCTACAACATTCTAATTCACTTCAATAAATCACCCATTTAATGAATACACCCATTAACCAATTTCCCATGAACAACCACTTTTAAAAAAATATTTATTGAAAAATATATTTCACAAAAAAAAATTCATAATCAACCAGTAATGATTTTAAAACCATCATTTGTAAACCACACAACAAAGCCCTTTTTTTAAACAATATCTTATTTTCCCCAAAATCCCCCAATGACCACCAAATGGGTTTCCATCAAGATTCACACATCATTATCAAAATTAAATTCAAGGAAAATTTTAATTTCAACCAATGCAACAAATTCGAACCATGTGGATTTAAGATAGAAGCCACCAAGATTTTGGGTTATGGATAATTCGACACTCACACAACCGTACCCCAATCTAATAAATGAGCCACCAAAATTGCACTAGATATCCTTCCCTATCATCCACAATCCTTAATATCAACATAAATGAAAATAAACTAGATCTACATGAAACATATGTATATCTAGAAAACTAAGAGAGATGGAAGAGTAGATCTAGAGAAAACCAATGATAAACCATGAAGCGAGACTTACCCGGGAGAAACCACATTAAATCCACCTTGAAACAACTTCAATGTTCTTCCAGAATGAATGGTAAATCCCCTAAACACTTGAGAACTAAAAATAATGAGTGAGGCTACAGTGGGAGGATGTTTGGAGTGAAATAGTTCATTCATAAGGGAACCCAGATTTAAAAATCCAATCTTTATGTGGCTGCACGGTTAGTCCGCAATGTTTGGAAAACACTATGATAACCGGGAACACACCACTATCTAAAGGGAAGGGGTCATGCATCGTTTTCTCACACCGCTTGGAAAACTGTGCGCAGACTATATGAAGCCCACTATCTCCCCCTACACGGTTACCTAGAGAACCATCATAGTTTTCCCTAACCATGCTCAAATCATGCGACCTTATAAAAGCATCCAAACATATTCAAAACCATTACAAACTCTCCCAACCTCACATTAGACACATAAAAAGGCATAAAAAGGATATATACCTCAAATTAGGGGTGCAAAATTCTCCCTAAAATAGGAATTTATAACCTTGGAAATTATTGAACCATATCATTATTGAAGGAGCTCAAGCCATTTGTCAACCATGTCATTCTCCCGCTCCCAAGTATCCTCCTGAATCAGACCATGACGCCACAAAACACAAACTAAAACGATGATTTTAACATGAATTGCTTTCTGTTTCCTATCTAGGTTCTTCACTGGAATGTGTAGCAAGGAAGCATCTGGTTCTAGCTCAACATGATTTCAATGAATCAAATGGTCATGATCCTACAAATACTTTTTAAACTGGGACACATGAAACACAATTTTTACGACACAAAACTATGGTGGAAAATCCAAATGATAATCCTTCTCTCCATTCTGCTTTAGTATCCCAAAATTCCAAATATTCCATAGATATATGTTACCCTAATTCCCAAGCCGATAATGTCCCAACCTTGGATAGATACTAAAAAACACATGATCACCCACCTTGAACGAAAATGGTTGATTATGATGGTCATCATTGAATTTCTAATAAATTTGAGACATCTCTATCTACATCATAATCAACCTATTTTTTTCGTAGTATCTTGGACAAGGCTTGGTCCGATCATCAATGTCTCTCCCATTTCTACACATCATAGTGGATAAATACAACGATGCCTATATAGTTAATCAAACATAGAAATATGTATCGAAGAATTATAACTGTTATTACAGGATAAATCCAAAAACATTAATTTATCATCTAATGAACAACAATAATACATAACAAAAGACCTTAACATATCTTCCATGGTTTGTATCATCCACTCAGATTCACCATCCATCTGTGAATGATACACGATAATCATACTCAACTGTGTCTCAAGGTCTGGATACAAGGAAATCAAAAAATAAAATGTGAACCTCAGATCTCTATCAGATACAATCGATACTAGAACACCATGAATATTTCCCACCTCCCAGACATAGATTTCGGATAGATCCTCCACCGTATGTGATTTAAAAATAAGGATTAAATGGGCTAACATTGTGAGCCAATCCACAATATCTCATATGAAATCGTGTTTCCCAATCATTCTTGGAAGACCGACCAAATAATCCATTGATATCTACTCCCATTTCCACACTGGTATAAGTAATGACTGCAACAATCCTGCAAGTTGATGACACTCTTCCTTGACTTGCTGAAAAGTCTAGAATATCAATGAAAACCTGGCCACATCACTTTTAAACTGGCCTAATAAAACTATGATTTCAACACCTTGTACATTTTTTCAATTACAATATAGAAAAACAACCTAGAATGATTATAAGCCTTGAGAAGTTCCTCCTAAAAATCAACTGGTACCACCAGCTGATTACAAAAAACATAATATTGACATCCCATTCAGTTCCCATACCTTAATTGTCTCCCCAACATTGAGTTTTGACCTCACTACCACACATTCATAAACATAAGCGTGTTCCTCCTTTACCAAATTAGACAACTCAAGAACCCACAAAACAAGAAAGAAGACCACACTGTATCCTTGGACATGACATTTCAACCGTATATCAACTATAGAAGACATCAATTGTTACTAGTATGATGAATTTTTTAGTACATGAGCTTATGATTTACTAAATAAATCATTCACCACCCAATTTCCCTTACCCTATGTGTACATTATGTTGACCCCAAACATCTAGAGATATTATATCCATCTCCTTTGCCTCACGTTCAGATCCCTATCTGAGAAGATATTCATTAAGCTATTATGATCTGTAAACTCCATGAAATTTTAAGCGAAGAGATAATGACACCACATTTTTAAAGCATGAACCACTACCTCCAACTCCAAATCCTTTACTTGGTAGTTATTCTCAGGAAACCTTAGCTGCCATGAGCCATATGCACCCACATGACCCCCCCTACATGAGAATACACCCCAACCCTGATCCCAATGTGTCATAATACACAAAAAACCCTTTTCCTGGTACAGGTAAAACCGTGATTGGTTATAATTTAAGGTGAACCTTTAGATCATCAAAGTATTTCAGACATTTCTCATCCCATTGAAATGGGATATTATTCTTTGTCAGTGATGTAATTGGAGAATCCCATCATGATAAATCAAGAAAAAAACTTCAAAAATACCCAGCGATACCAAGTAATATCATTATCTTGAATATGTTCTTTGTTTGTTTCCATGAGATAACATCCTCTATCTTTTCCTAATCAACTAAATCACCTTTATCAAAAATAACATGGCCTAGGAAATTAAACTCATGTATACAAAAGTTATACTATGAAAATTTGGTATACAACTGATGGTCCCTCAAGATCCCCAACACTATCACTAAGTTCTAGTCATGATCTACCATTTTCATCGAATACTCTAGTATATCTTCCAAAAATACCACAACAAAACAATCCAGATATCGTTGAAATATTAGATTAATGACTTACATGAACACCACAGGTGCATTCGTTAGGCCAAAGGGAATAACCACAAACTCATAATTTCTATATATACTTATAAAATCTAGTTTCAGAATATCATCAATCCTTACCCACAATTGTTGATACCCTGGCCTGAATTCAATCTTGGAGAAGCACTAAGCTCCCATAAATTGGTCAAACAAATCGTCAATGGGTGGAATTGGATATCATTTCATTATCTTATCTAGATTAATTCTATGATAATAAACACATATACTCGTGGTTCCTTCTCCCTTTTTAAAAAAATGACAGGGGCTTCCCATGGAGACATGCTAGGGTAGATGAACCCTTTGTTTTTAGAAACTTCCATCTAAACCTTTAATTCCGGAAATTATACTAGTGCCATTCAGTAAAACTAATGTGAGATAGGATATGTCCCTATAAAGGGTTCAATCATAAATTATACTTATCTCACATTTGGAAACCCTGATAAATATTCAAGAAATTCATCAATAAAATAATCAATATACAATAGAACAAAACTCTTCTAAACACATTTCAGTGATTCCAATGACAAAGCCTCTCAATAGTGTAATATTAATCCAACATCTGGTGCCAAAAAAATTGTTGCAATCATATTTCCATTATTCTCTCCTCTAAAAAGATGTTCAATGCCATCCTCTATCATAAAACTCGTTGTC
The DNA here is from genome assembly GCA_963277665.1 of Viscum album. Classification (NCBI taxonomy): domain Eukaryota; kingdom Viridiplantae; phylum Streptophyta; class Magnoliopsida; order Santalales; family Viscaceae; genus Viscum; species Viscum album. Next base: position 683,329,227 of record OY728119.1, on the reverse strand, counting down.
TATGCAAAGTAATCGATGTGGGCCAAAAAATCACCAATAAATACATTCCTAGGATTATTTCATAAGAACCCATATCAAGCAACGTGAAACCCCACATCAATTCAATATCATCCAAAACTAAACAAAACTCTCCACATATGAGGCTTGACACTCTGTTTTACACAGAGGTGTTTCCAGTTTAAAAAAATTCATAATTTCCAGTGTTAGACCACGAAAATCAAAGAAACTAGAATCCATAAAATAATAAGAAGCACCCATATCAAACACTACAATCATCAACATGGAATTTAATATAAGCATACCTTGCACCATGGTTGATCCCAACTGATCATCCATAACAGCCTGATCAGCTCCAAAAACCTGTTTACACTCCATGATCTGCTCTTTATTACCCTGCTAAGGAGTCGTGGTGTTCCTATAATCACCATGACTATCTTTAATCTACCTTTTAGGGGTATTCTGCTGCCCCAATACAATCGAGGAATAACCCCCCTACGGTCCTTGACGAGTGTCACAGACACCCGTCCTTAGAGAATTATGACAATAACGCTTTAAATTCCATATCTTCTTACAATTATGAAATTCTCGAGGTTTTATCATACAATACCACTTAATGTGGCTCGTAGAGCCACACTAAAAGCATACCTTCATACTCTAAGGATTTGGATGAAGATTCACCAATCCTGCCATCAGATTCTAAGCCTTACTCCCACCCTATATATTAGTGTCCCTCTTCTGCTTAAACCCTGTGTTCGAGTTACCACTATTTCCCATGGGTACAAACATACATTTCCCACCTATAGCCCAAAAATGGTCTCCCTCATACATTTTATCTCAATTAACCATTTTTCTGTTATCATCTATATAAAAAATTGCTATATGGGAATGAATTTCGTTGTTCAACACAACTTAAAAAATTCATGCCTTCAATGATTCACTAACCACCACATCGGTTAAAAGCTGCACTAAGATCATATACATAGCTGCATATTCTGTTATTGATATGTTCCTTTCCTTCATACTTAATAAATTCATTGTACATTAATTTTTGAATGTATTTGGGTAGAATTGTTTATTAAAAAATACAACAACACCCTCACATGCCACACTCTGGTTCGTCCTTGCATGGACTGCTAGCTTCAAACACTGAAGGGTGAAATCTACCAACATATATGTGAACAGTTTCACCTTCACCTCTACTGGTGTTCCCATGAAGTTAAATATCTTTTTAATTATGTTCAGCCATTTTCATCCCTTTATGGCTCCGAATCACCCCTAAACATGCGTGGATTATACCTTTGAAACTGAACCAAATGACCCCCATGTTTTGGTTCATCGACTTTATTCCCACATTTTACAGCTTGGAAATCTTGTACAATACTTTTCAATAGTTTTTGGTTCACCTAGGGCTCAAGTGAAACCACATTTCCAGAAGCTTCCTCCAGTTGGTCTCTACGACGCCTATCTGTTGCTGTTTATATCAATATAAAAACAACCATAAGTCCCACTCCCTTTACATGAAATGGTATAAAATTATCATTTTCAATTACATAATAACTATAAAAACTAGGATTTACACATGTTTAATTTACAATATTTCACTTTTTGTAAAAATCCACCATGTTTTGAAAATCAACCCATTTTAAAAATATCACTAGTTTCCTTGTTTCAAACACCTCTGTTTTGAAACCAAATTTAGATTTTCCAAAATCTACATGTTCATACCACACTGTACATTATTATACCCCCAATGAAATATGTATCCTAGTGGGAAGTCATTTCTACCATGCATTCCATGCTCATCTAATTGGCTACACCCATATCAATGAGATATCCAATGTCTATAAATGTCTCCAAACACATACTTACCCAACTCCATAGTAACTTAAATTAAAAATAAAAGTGTTATCTACATCCTTCTATTCTATACATTCCCAGTTCTGAAAACAAAATGCCTTGTTTCCATCCTGACTCAAGGATAGGGCAAGAATGAACGTCAACACCAAGACCATCAATTAATGATAACGGACCAAAGAACCATCCCTACTCAGAAACCCAAGGACTGAACAAACTAATACTACTTGAAACATCACACCCCATATCATTGGATTGAGTGGTTATGGGAAATATACATGGAATAACGATACATTACCAAGGCACAAAAGGCTGTCAATAAATGCTGAGGGCATTGAGAATAAATTGGGGAACGATTTCCCTGGAGGTTCGACAAAAAAAAAACAATCCACAATCAAACAACTACATGATGCATGTCGATAAATAAACCAAACACATACATTACCCGAAGACAACCAACAAGTCGATAATAATCCAACATAACAAATAAATCTAAAATAAAATCAGAGTACCATGCAGAAGACCACAACAAGACTCCAAAAATACATGGACACCCTCCATAGCTCCACACTATGCTCCATACACTAAGAATGACAACATCACCCTATCATCAAGCTGAACTGCTATAAAAATTAGATGCTTTACTTTTACCTATGTCTGGGAACACAATATTTACAAAATCACCCAAGTTCCAATGTAGGGGGGAGTAATAATACTCAGTATGATTTCCTCCATTGACTTCCCTACACATGAAAATAGGATTAATTTATTAGCATGATTATATAAAACAATTTATATAATATATTAAATAGTTCATCAATTACAAATAAACCAAACACATCATTTCCGTGACACCTTTAATCAAACGGTGAAACCCATGGGAAAGCCATAAAACCATTACATAATCCATTTCACCATTTCATAATAGCATAAAAAATTTCAAATTGCAAAGAAACACACAACAAGGCAACCAAAATGGTGGAGATTCCATCCAACCCATTCACTATATTTCCATCTAGTGGTGCTTTCTAAACACTATCCATAATGGTGGTTCTTCCAACCACTATCCATAAACTTTTATAGATAGAATTATCACCCACTTCCAGACAACCAACACAATCCATAACACTTAATCATCCATCAATCACATGGCACCAAGACCACACAAAATCAAACCATCATTCCCATCACTACCAATTCAATTTAATAAATCAACCATTTATTGAAAACACCCTTTATACAATTTTCCAAAAAAAACACATTTCAATAAAAAGTAAATTTATTGAAAACAAACTATAACAAAAAAATTCATAATCAATCACTAACAATTTTGATATAAATCATTTTAAAAACACAAAACAAATAACTTTTTTTCAACAATCACCTATTTTTTGAAAAATATCCAAATCACCACGAAATGGGTTTCCAAGAAGATTAAAACATCATTATCAAAATTAATTTTAGGGAAAACAAATTAACTAAAACCTAGGCAACTAATTCTAAAGAACTGGAGTCTAGGGAGGACCCACATACCTTTAGGGTTCTAGAAAATTTTACCCTCACACAATTGCACCCCAATCCCAAAAATGCACCACCGAAACCACTCTAGATCCCCTTCCCTATCATAAAAAATCGATTATATAAAAGCCCAAAAAAATAAACCTAGATCAAAATGAAACATATTTAGATCTAAAAAACCAAGAGAGAGGGTAGAGTAAATCTACAGAAATCCAAAGAGAAACAAATAGTGGAGACTTACTTGGGAGGAACGACCTTAAAATTATCTTAAAACCCTTCAAACTGCTTATTAAATGTGTGGAAGAGCCCCTTAATACCTTGAGATATAAAATTCTTAAGTTAGTATCCATTGGGGGTTATTTTAGTGTAATATTTCAAGCCTAAGTGAATCTAAATTAAAAAATTCCTTCTTTTAATGGCTTCACGATTAGTCTTCACTATTTGGAAAACTGTGTGCTAACTGTGCAAACATCATTGACTCAATAGAGGGGGTCTTACATGGTTTTATAGCATAGTTTAGAAAATAGTGAATATACTATATGAATCCCACGGTCTCCCTATGCATGGTTTCCTAGAGAAACCGCATGGTTTTCCCTAACTGTGAACCATGCGACCCTAGAAAAGCCTCCAAACTTATTCAAAACCAATCCAAACTCTTACAAAACAATCCCAACACATCACATGCCATTTTAATAGATAAAAAGGCATAAAAAGGATACATAACTCAAACTGGTGGTTCTACAGTTACAAATATTGATGTAATGGTAAGCTACATTTTAAACATAAAATTTCTTTTACTATTGAGGATTCATAAGATTGTTGGTTTATAATCGTAATTTTCTAAATAGCCTCAATAATATTATTGATAATAATGTTATAAGAAATTTAATGGATTAAAACTACATTAGGGGAGATTTTATTATAGATTCTCCTAACAAGTTGAATAAGGGTGGAATATTGATCATATATTGGGTTTTAAAATGCAGGTAATGAAATTTAAGAGAGTGATCCCTCCTTGTATAATCCCTAGTTTCTATAGGAAAATGATACGTACATTATAGATAATCGGTAGAAATTTAGGCATGATTTAAGGTTTCTTATAGAATATTATTATGAGATACTTTCATAGAAATAGGAATTTAATCCCATAAATGAGTTACTATTATGATTTGTAAAAATGATATGGGAATGTTTAGGTAACTAGGGATATAAATTTCCCCCTCTTATAGTTGTAGAGATATGTGGATGATTTTATTAGATTGAAATAAGGATATTATCACACTAATATTCACATATTAGAATATTTTAATGCTCATTAATGATGAAGATAGAGATAAAATCCTATCCCTAGGTAACCACTAAGATATATCGATTTACATTTTGGAACATATCAGGAGTTTGATCTCACTCTTGTACTACATTAGAATATGTTAATGATCCTTCTATATGTGGGTAATGATATATGAAATATCCCCAGATAAAACTGGGATATGATGATGTAGTTGTTTAATTAAATAAATATTATAGTCCTACATCATGGCCACCAAAAAAATTGGTCTTCATTGATGTTGATTGGAAAATGAGTTTAATCTATGGTTTTTACATAGATATAATGAATAATATCTAATATTGGGAAGAGATACGAGCCAAATCACCTATTACCAAATGACTATTATTATGGTATTTTTAGAGAGAATGAAAACATGAGCCTATGTTATTGTTAGTACAAGGATATGATCATATACGAACTTAGTGTTCACTCAAATATGTTTTTGTTTTTACACATAAAATATTTTCCACCCTCAACGAGGCCTCCTATTGTGTACCTTCTTTAAGATAGTTTAGAGTAGAATCTATAATTTCAGATCCTATACATATTCCTAACAACTTATGGATTTAAGGAATCATTGATTAATATAATTGGTTAGATACCTCATTGAAATATATTTAGTATATTTTGGGATCAAGTTAATTTGTTATCTACCTTCCCAAAATAAAAAACCTATCCCTTTTCATGTTCCATAAAAATAATCCCAAAGTGATTGTACCTTGATGTAGGGGACACATGCTTATCAAAGGGTAATCACTGTTAAATTGAAAATTTGGAATCATCACCAAGAATATTTCATAAGGTTCATTTATGGTTAATATAGATAAATAATGGTGATACTCCCATAACAGTGTGTTTGCTTAATTGAACTAATAGAATTGGGTTGGTGAAAATGTAATCAATATATTTAGTTCCATGATATATAACTATCCGTGAAAATAAAAATATTCAATAAATTATTCAATAATTAAATTAGGATAAAATAATGGTTTTAAAGGGATTATATAATATTAAAACAAGAAAAACTCATTACCGCAACATCACCATTGAGAGTTGTTTGTTAATTAATCACTTCCTCTGATAAACTGTTCATTTATTTCCACAATTATTTTTTTTATTTCAAAAAAGGACATTATTTTTGGGGTTCATGGTCCTTCTTTGAAATTATAGTTAATCACTTTGACATTACCAATGATTCATTGGGTGTAAATTGGTTGATAGTATGGGAGTTCAGGCTGATTTTACCAATTAAGAGAATTTCTTAATATAGATATCTCATATATATTTTATATATATTCCTAAATATGTTTTAAATGAAAATGATAGATTAGATAGGACTTTATATTTATTGATACCATGAATCTATTTGAACACCATTATGTATTAGTGATTATACATTATTATCTTATATGTTGGTTATTATTTATTTTAATAGGAATAACCAAGGAGTTCAACAGTTTATCCCCATCCAAAGAATTATTTATTTTATTGTGTAATTAGGATTATTTCTATGAATGGGGAACCATATATATCATAATTATTGGAATGATGCACCTATAAAATTTTTACCACTACAATGAATACTTAAAACCATTTAATATTTCGTGACCTAAGAAAATGTGGTGACTTTTATGTTTTTCTAGCTCAAAAATTCAAGTTCCACTTAGGTTCATTCCTTCATGACATATTCTAAACACTTAATTGATAAGAAGAATTGATGTTATACTATAAAAATTATTTTTATGAAAATGGGAATAGTAAGGGAAAGGTTAATATCAATGGTTGGTGTTGAACCTCTACATGAGCAGCCATTTCTAGAGAATCTTATTTATTTGTAACTAGATAAGAGAGGGTAATAATTCATGGGGAATATAGCCTAATACAAAAATGGTTTTATAGGGAATATGTAACTATGAAGATATGATTTATGGGAAATATATCCCATTGATGAAAAAATTTTAGATTCCATGTTTTTACCTCATTGAGGAGTCTTATATATACGAGATGACATGATTCAAAATTAACATATTTTAAGATACACTGTTTAAGGTTATGTGAAAGGTCTAGTCCATGATGTTTTACGTCATTCATTACGGATGTGTGATTTGTTAATAGCATAAAAATAGAAGGTATATAGAGGATTAACTATGAGGGAAACTTTTATCTTTATCTAATCTATTCGTAATGTTACATGAGAGGAATGAGTTGATCAAAGAGACTATGTACCATTTAATAATATAAATTCACATAGAATATAGATAATTGCAGATGTTTTTTTGGCTTATACCAAGTAGGAGGACCATGATGCATCGTTATTTCATTATGGAGTCTTGTGGATTATATCATAGTGTTCTATATAGTAGGGACCCTAATCTAATTGGAGGAAATTATATGTACAAAAACTACATATTTATTGCTAAATAAATAAAGTAGGATGATTGGAACAATGGGGAATATATCCCAATGAGTAAGGACTAGAGCTCACAACTAATATGGCACCTGGGTTAGGGTAAATGAGTAGGGAGGATATGTGTGGGTATTATGAATGTTCTTAACATATTTCTTGGACCGAGAAAGATACATAAGATAAGTACTGTATTATGATTTATTATGAGAAATAGGTAGATTTATTTTCTTGGGATAAGGAAGAAATCATGTTGGGATTATTCATGTGATTCTCCAATGTGCATGACATTGTGAGTTAATAATTTGAACAATAAAATATTTGGGTCATATTGTATCACTCTAAGTTTTAAAAAGTGGGACACATTTCTCTATAGATTGAATTCTAAATAACAACAATATTAAGAGATAATGAAATAACATGAAACTATATGATATAATAATTTAAATTCAACCTCCTTGATAGATAATAATCCTTGAAAATCCAGGTTCAATAAGAATGAATAATCTATTAAAATATTTGTATTCAAACATGACCATTAAAACATAGACATTAATATAGTGGGTATGAATAGTAATAAATAAATTATTGTAATTATATGCTTTTAAAATTTTAATAATAAGTTAAATTGTTTTATTGTGATTATAAATAAAATAAGAACCATTTGAATGGAAAAATAATTTTTAATGAAAAAATATATTTTTTTTAAAGGTGGATGAGTTGAACTTTGAAAAAATAATTCAAAATAAATATTTAGTAGTTTGAAAAAATTTATTTGAAAAAATAAATTAGATATTTGAAATCTGAGTTTGAATACAATATTTCTGTCAAAAGTTTATAATGTTTAAAGAAGATTATTTATTGAGGAATAAAGAAAAATAATGTTTTTTTATTGAAAACCACCGTCACATTTAAATTATATACAAAGATAACTTATATATATAATAAGTTATTAATAAAATAATTTCAATTATATTAATATAAAAATAATTTAGGCTACTTGAATCAACTTTAAGATGAATTTTTATATTAAAACATTTTATTATTGTTGGAATTTTCTCTTTGGAAAATTGTTATTTGGTCGCGTATGTGTTTTAATTTTAAATTGAATTCTTCCACATATTTGAATTGGATATAGAGAATTGTTAAGGTTAAATGTTTTTGTCGTGGTGGTTAAACTACGAATATAAGGGTTAAAATGAAATAATAGTTATAAAATATCCATTTTTAGAACCTATTATGACATTAGAATGTATATGTTTTGATAATGACCCATTTTAGGGTCCTATGGAAAGATAAAATTGTGGGTATCACTTTTTCCTCTCATAAATTCCATGTCTGTCCTCTCACCCACTTATTAAAGGCCACCACTCTCCTCCACTATTCACACTTCCAAAACCATTTGGATCATACAATAACGACCCAAATACAATACTTACATAAATACAAACATCCAATTTTTTTATTCATAATATTAGGGCCTCATACAAGGCTTTTTGTATAAATATAATGAAGCACTATGAAAAAGATATCAAATCCATAATTGCGTGTATCTGTCTTATTCATTCTAACACCTCCTTAAGACCTTATTGAATGATGATAATATAATTAAAAACATTTATGCTATATTATTATATTTTATTATGTTATTTTAATAATCGATATATATCTCTACATCCACCAAATAGGAAACAAACCCTATCGATCGTGTATATGGAAGACTAACACCTCATGATCCAATTTAATTATTTTTCCCTTACCACAATTCAATTATATATCAAATGATATATTTAACATATCTTTAGGATATTTATGAAATTTATATATTTCAGTAATTTTGTATTAATATATACTATACTATGTTCCATTCCACATGGGATATAATAACATCGCTCTTGTGTAAGGTATAATACCATTTCATGTAGTGATTTAACTCATTTTTTTGCATAAACTTTACATGGAATGTTTTAAGGTTATAATTAATGAATATATGTTATATTTATTACATATAAATAATTATTAAAATACTATATCCCATTTAAATTTATACCATCTGATATTTTGGAAATAAATAACACTGCTTGTGAGTATTTGTGGAATATGACCTCCACAAAGCGATGTGAAATGCGTTCCATTTTATTTTTACATGCATTGTAAAAATTATGTATTTTACTAAAATAAATTATAAATATGTGATAATAATTATTATAAAATGTTTAATTAATATATTATTTCCTTTCGTTCCAAATTTCATGAAAATTTGAAACAACGTTAACACATACATGCGGTCTAGCATTGCCATGAATGATGTAATCCATTTTCAATATCTAACCAAAATGGATTGTTATAAATATAATAAAAGGAATAAATATGATATTTATTTCATTTTTAAAATCTCTGATATGATTTATCCTTTATCAAATTACATTTTACAAAATTACTAAACTAAAACATTAAACAAAAATAAAGCAATTATCAATGCAAATAGTGATTTCAATAAAGACTTGTTAATAAAAAGATGATAAAAATACTATAATTAAATCATATAATTAATGATATATATGAGTATAGTTTTTAATATATTCATAATAAACCTATATTTTTAATACATGTGTTTCAGATACATACAAATGAATCCAAACAAGAGGTAAGGGTTTCTTACATCACATTAATTTCCAGGAGTCGATTTCCTTATTAAACATTTATTTATTTTATGTGGTTTATATAAGTAACATTTTATATGTTATATAATGAATATATTTATCTTAATGATTTTTAATTTTTCAATTTTTTTCATTTATTTTATGGGGCCTACGATTCAAAAGTTATTTAAGTGGTAGGGGTTTATTTTAAAATCACATCATTATTCTAGAATTTTTTTGTTTGTGTTTACCTTGGGAGAATTACTTAATATTTATCTCTTAAAACCAATATAATTTCTTTGAATATGGTAATTAAATATTTTCTTCCAAAATTATTACTTGTTTTTACTCTATTGTACTTAAAATGAATAATAACGTGTTTCTAATAGAATCCAATATTTATCTCTTCAGTAAAAAATACTTGTTCATCAAAATCCTTGTTTTCTAAAAAATATAAAATCAATTTAATATTTTTAAAATGATTAATGAAAAAAATTTTAAAACATTTTTAATTTTTAGTTTTTTTTAAGGAATCACCTTTTCAGTTTGAAGATAAGGTATATTTGGATATTAGATAAAATGTAAATGGAATAATTATTTTAATGGGAAAATAATTGAAATATTTCACTACCATTATGAAAAATCAATATTTTAAAGATAAATTTTAGTTATCATTGATGTAAAAATATTTTATAATTATTTTTTCTTTTTTTTTAGATTCTGGATGTAACACTTTTATTTCCCTCAAAATTTTTGATATGATAATTTAATATTATTTTTAATCATCAATGAAATAAACCCTTTATTATACATACGATCCATAGTGGATATGTAATATTGATATCATTCTATTTTTTTATATGGATAGTTTAAAATTAGTTTGGATTAGAATTCACTATTTTATAACAATTTACAATACTACATTGGATGGTTTAAGAATATTTTAATTTGATTGGGGTATGTATTGACATTTCATATGTTAATTTCTCAATATGATAATTTATGTTGTTTATTTTTTACCCCTTTTTTATAAGTGAGTAATTGTAAAAAGAATTTGATTGGTTAGTCTCGGTAATAGATAGACCCTTGAGGCTTTAGTATGTCTCACGAGACAAATAGGTTTAATAAACTATATGGGGTGCCACATATTTAAACTACTAGGTAATCAGTTTTTATAGTATGTTTCATATGTATATCATTATAAATTCACTCATTATAAGATTATTTATTTATGACAATGGTATTATTTGATTCGTTAGAATAAATATGAATACATTTCATGATTATGTGATTGTTAATATGAATTTTTTATCATAACTTATTTGTCCATATTATACTCATTTCATGGATTAAATTATTATTATAATAAAAAGAATCATTGATGTTAAATTAGAGTTTATGGATTGTATTAACATATTTATGAAAATATGTGGTTTACACTATATAATATGAAATCATAGGTTAAACATTAATTATAAATGAATATGGAAACTCATTGAATATAAAAGAAAATATTATTATGAGAATAAAGTTATTTTAACCTAATTAATTATATTTTAATTTATTAATTGAAGTTCAATAATTTAAACATTTCATTCACTTGGATTTGACTTGGAAAACATCACACACAACACCGATTGGGCTTATGAACTATCCAAAACTGAGTTTCTACGAAACATTTTAATATAATTATTTGAATGATATAATTATAAACTATAAATTAAACATAGTTATTGTAATTGTAATAAATTATCTTCATATATAATTTATATTTTTTTATAAATAAAACACATCGATAATGAAATATATGATTTTTGGTAATGCCCTTTTATATTAAAAATACAGTTTTATTGAATGAACAAATTTTAATAGAAAATTTATTTTTTGATACATTTAGATATTTAAATTGATAAATTAAAATTCATTATTTAATTCATAATGTCTAAATTATCCTAGGGGGGGTTTTTTGGGATTTTTCATAGAAACTTCAATTTGCCATGAATAATGAAAAATACTGATTTTTATTTAACAAACAATCTTTTTGTTTAATTAATTAGTAATTTTAAATGATGTTATAAATTATTTTAAGGTTAAATTATATAAATGTTACATATATTAACACAATTTAAATTATTATATCAATTTAACTTTGAAATAGAATACCCAATCTTAACAAATATTTGAACATTTCCCTACATTAATAAAACCCCTTATTTCACCTCGTCTATGGGATTAGCATTAATCATAACTTTTCGTCATCTATGATTAGAATATTTAAAATTAGAAAAAACCATTCAAGTTAGTATAATATTTTATTTCTATTAATACCATGTTATTTTTTAACAAAAATGATTAATAAGAGTGATTAAAATTAATCACAATGATTAAGGCCAAATTTAGATTAATTAGGGACTAAACCTTAAAATTAAGGGCAGAAAAGATATATCCACCTGTCCAAAACCATATTTATGTCCATATTTCGGTGACAAACCATATTTTTTGATTTTTTTTCATTTTTACGACTTTGTTTGGGTAATAACACTTTTACACCTATCTTGTTTCTAAATCATTCTAGAGACTCCTTTTCATTCTCTAAAAAATACACCACCTCTCCCACATCCTCAAACCCCTAAAAAAACATAAATTATACCAGGACCTTCCCAATACATATCCCAAATATCCCACCTCCAACTACAATCCTTCTCATGGGTATATGTTAATTCAAGAAATCCTTTTGACACCATCGAGAAGGAGTTACCTGATTAAGAGGTAACGTCTTCTTTCATGTCCTTTCATTTATTTCACTTCTCCACCACCTCAAACTATATTTATTATATGAATATATAAAAAAAATTATCCTAAATATAATAGTATATTTAAATGTTAAATTTTTTACCTACACTTATATAGACATCCATGTAATGGGTAATTAATATACAGTTTCTGCGTACGTCGAAATACTACCTCACGAAACGATGATTGTTAATTTTTAAATTAACACTAATCATTGTTTCCATTATGATAAAATATATATATTTTTATATGATATATAATATATGTATAATAACATAAGGTGTCTGTAATGTTTTTTTGAACATACATTTATGCTTTCCATCTTATATAAATTCAATAATTTCATTTGAGGAAGTGCGAACTACTACCCCCTCAGAGTGATATGAATCATTTGTAAACTACATGGATGGTATTAGGGAAACTTTTAGGGAATATATTAGATATCAGAATGATTATTTAATAATGATAAATAAATAGATATATTCCTTTGAATTTCATTCCCTCAACATAATAATTAAATGGAAATAGCGTTCAATCGAACATACGACCTACCGTCTCCATGAATAGTATATTCTATTTCATAATAGTATATTATATATATTACTATAATATAAATATACCATATATAAATGATATTAACAGAACTTTATTTACATATAGGAATTATGATATAATTATAAGTTTGAACTATATAACAAATTAAGACACATTTGAAAAACAAAATGAATATTACTCGAAATGTAACCTTAACATAGAATGTTTAACAATTGGGTAATATATGATTATAATTAAACAATGTTTGATTTTATATATAAGAATATGTTTCTGTAAAAGATGTAAAATAAAGTTTTATTTATCATACATGTGTTTTCAATGAGTGCAATGAGATTTAAGAGATAAGGTAATGGGATTTATCTCACTTTTTATTTCCCTGAGATACATACTAGTTTCACCACAATTTCCTTTTATGTGGTGTGTGTATAAACTATTATTTTATTCTATTTATATTTTAAAAAAAATTTATGGGTATCCACATATCCATTATATGACATTTTTTTCAAGTGGGTTTTGTTTCAAATGATACGAAATCAGTAAAATAGTTTTCTCTTAGTTTTCCTTTTTTAAGACTCATGTTGTATTAAGCACCTAAATTCCTTTTTCGAGGAGTATGTAATTACATTTTACATGTAATATATTTAATAAAATACATTTAATGATATTTTAATATTAATTTAATTTAATTTTCCTTATATGGGTAGCATGATACAAAGTTACCAAGTTATAAGGGTTTATTGAATCAATCTCATCGCTTTTCGATATTATTTATGTTTATGTTTTATTTGAGGATATATTATAAAAAATATCTTAAAAATCTTTAATTTTATTATAATCTTGATATTATTAATATAATTATGTATTTTTACCATTTGTTTAATCTTTTTTAAATATGATAGTTAAGAAAACATTATTACGATATTCCCACTTTTCCATTTTTCGATCTGTAAATTTTGTTTTTTCAAAACAATTTTTTTCTAAAGAGGGTTTCCAAGAATATTATTATAATCTCATATAATAATTAAAATAAATATTTACAGTGTTTTATTTTAATAATTTTTAGATTAATATTCTTTTCCCTTTTCAAATTTGTCATTTTTTTCAAACCTTTTTACTGTGAAAAAGGAATACTTATCTTACCTCATATAACATGTACATATTTACCCATTTTTAACTATTTGAATATTACTTTTTATGTTTAAAGGGTTAATTTTTAAGAATTTTTTTTAAAATAATGTTTCTAAAGAAATTGTTTTTCCGGATTTTTTCATGTTTCGTTTATATATTTCTGAGAAAAATGGGTTTCAAAACATTTTCATGCTTCTTTTATTAATTTTCAAGAAAACGGTTTTCAAAATGTTTTCAATATTTTTTAATATGTTTTCAAGGAAAATTGTTTTCAATACATTTTCAAGATTTATATATATGTTTTAGATGTATTTTCAAGAAAATTTATTTTAATTAATTTTCAATCTTTTCTATATGTTTTCAAGGAAATTTTTTTTATGTTATTTCATGTCTAATTTATATATTTTTAATGTTTTTTCTAGGAACATGATTTTCAAATAGTTTTGTGTATTAACAATCAATTTTTTATTAATAAATGATATTTTTATCAACAGTTTTTTAATGATCATTCAAAATTATTTCCCATCTAAGATGACCACTGTTGATGTTACTCATGAATTTCAACGAAATAATATAATGGTTCCATTTATATTCTGTCTGTGAGTGGGTTATGATTTTATGTCATGATTTATATGAAATTCCTTTATCATACACAAGGGATATTCCTTGAATACCTCTTATTTTCATGGGTTATGATTTCATGAATTGATTACAAAACCTATCTATTTTTCTAGTTTGTGATTTGATGAAATATTAATGATTCCAATTTCATTTCATGGGTTATGATTTGATGTTTATAAATCCTTTGTATTTTATGTGTTATGATACGATGAGTTTTTTTTTTGAACATGAATGAGTAATCTTATAATGTTATGGGTGTGACTTATGTCTCCCTCTATTGTATTTGTTATGATTAATGTTTAATAAGACAAAGGGGTATAAGAGAAGGAATATCAATGCCGAAGAAAGAGGGTATTTGGGAGGACATCTGAAGCCTAAAACAAGAGGTTAAATGGGAGGACATCTGAAGCCCGAAACAAGAGGGTATACAAGAGTACCTCCAAACCCCAAAAAACATAGTAAATGGGAGGACATCGCAAGCACAAAACATGATGGTATAATGGAGGGCCTACCAAGCCTCAAATAAGAGTGTGCAAGAGAGGAAATCACAATCCCAAAATAAGAGAGTATACGAGAGTTAATACTATGCCTAAAAGTAGAGGGTATATATGAGAACATCATAATCCCAAAACAAGATGGTACATGAGAGGACATTCCACACCCAAAACAACATGCTATATCGGAGGACGTCCCAATCACGGATAAAGAGGGTATGTGGGAGGAAATTCAAATCCTAAAACAAGAGGGTACATGGGATGGAATTATAAGTCCAATATGGGTACACTAGTGGTCAAACCAAGCCTAACATGTTACAAAGTCCTTGGTTGTCCGCCTTGACATACGGTTTTTATAAGTGTTTTCCAAATTTCAATGTTTTATTCCCATGTTATGAATTCAAGGATTATATTCAAATTAATTTATGATTCATGTCTTAATAACTTCTAATCATTATTATGATATCTATTATGTATATTATGATCATAAAATTTTATACTAATGTTACATACCATTATTTTCATGTCATGCTTACAAATTTCCTTTATTTTACCTTACTCACCATCTAAGCTCACCACTTTTTTATGTTTTCATCCCCCAGGATATGAAGAAATGTGTTAGATAGAAATAATAAACATGTATATGTTTATCGTATATGTTGAAGATATTTCACTAGGATATTAAATTTTGTTTCCAAGTTTCCAGAGACATTAACCTATTACGGTCCTTGAGTATATATTTTTCTAATGTACTGAATAGACATTTAAAATTATGTAATATCCATTTCTGTTAATCTTGGTCACTATAGTTGGTATCAATGTAAAGGATTACTAAATATTTAAGAACTATTATGAGAATATTCTAGTGATATCCCTCTGTATATTTCTAAGAATATGTCTGTAGATGTCTTTAGAAATAATTATAAGGATGAGTCAACATTTTGGAAAATTCCATCGAATTTTTGTAAAGGATATAGTGATTGGATTCTTAGAAATTCATCCATTTATAGATATTACTTGTTTATGTAGATCTTGAACATATTTATCTAGGGCTAACAACTCTGAAAATATGTTACTATCTTAACTTGGGTTAATAGAGTACATGAAAATGTGCCTTGTTGTACACATGGTTTGGCACTTTTGGGGGATATTATTTTGAAATTCAAAAACGAATCATGAACCATCATGAATTATTTAGATATTGTAACGCCCCGACCCTAGTAACCCAGATTTAGTGCATTATTATATAACATTGGCATGATCACAAGAAAGATCAAATCTCGAAAGACCGATTGGTTTAGTAGCCTTGGAAACACTAGATATATTCATAAGATTTACATTACATCATAAAGTGAATAACTACTACGACAACATAATGTCTCCATAGTCTACACTATTATCCCCTCATAATATCCCTGCAGGTCATTCATAACTTACTTCTTCACCTTCTGGGAAAAATAAAACATAGAAAAGGGGTGAGCTCAAATTCCCAGTAAGGATAACAATACAGCGGAACATTCAAAAATAAGCCTAAACATTTAAGGCAATGCATTACTAAAACAAAAGCCTTTTAAACTTGAACTTCAACATAGTACGGAAAAAGTAAAAGGAAATAATGCCATTTACTTATTCATATGGATATTGTACTAATCGAATAATCACATGCAATATCAACAACCACTTTCATAATGTCGGAATGCATAATGCTGAACTTTAATTTCTTTGTCAAGGCCTCGTCCCAAGACCTAGGGGCTAACTGTAACAGGAACCCAACCTGGAGTGCCTCTAATAACCGGACACCAACCCGGAATGCCTCTAATAACCGGACACCAACCCAGAGTGCCTCTAATAACCGGAGACCACACCGGAGTTCCTCTAATAACAGGAGACCAAACCGGAGGGCTTACTTTTACTGGTCCCCAACCCGGAACATACTTGTCTAACACATTCATCTGAATGAAAGGTTGAAATATAACATAAACATTCGGATTATAAATAACTTATGAAACGTCAATACTCTAAACGAAAACCATGAGTGACATAAGAATAACTTATCCACAATCAAAAATATCCCAAAACCTTTAATAAAATATGTATGTTTTGTATTATAATAAATCAACTTCAAATAAGCTTAAAATCCATCAAAGGATGTTGACATAGATGAAATAAAGACTATTTTAGAAAAATATCTCTTTCTATTTTGAAATCATTTAAGAGTCTTATATTTATGAAATAAAACATTTTTTTTTGAAAATATTCTTATTATCTTGTAAGGGAAGCTTTGACGATTTTATAACGGTGGAAAATAGCCACACCCACCGTATAAGTTAAAAAAACATTCTTACCTTAATTTTGTCGAAAAGGTTAAAAAGCACCTTGTTTGGAAAACGACGAAAAGATTCCTTTATAAACCTCTTATAAAAAGTCAAACAAGGGTATAAATGACTTTAACCCATATTCTAGTAAATAGTAAAAATGTTTTGAAATTCATTTTTAAGAAACATGGATGTGGATGATAAAGAGATCCCAATATATTATTACGTATAAACAACCTCGGATAATAAAGAGATTGCAAAATAACCCTTACCAATTTGGTAACTTATGATACATACAACCCATGAAAGAGGTATCATACAATGAATATGTAAATACACATAAATTAGAGTGTATTACACAAATAATATAATTATGGGCAGTAAATACACCACACAAAAGGTGATGGTGGCAATATGGCATTAATCTCACGGGAATAAGGAGTGAGATGAAAACCCTTTACCTTGTAATTTTCCTTGGTTGGGGTAGGTTAACCTCCTGTATAATGGTGAAATAAGTGTTATTAAATTATAAAAGAATCATACACATTAATATGATATCATATATGATCTTTTAATATTTATTTGATAATAATATCATTGAATTGTCGTCGTTTCGGGTGTTAACTTACTCGTTTTCTTTTATATGTTTTGTTATGTAAGCCATGTTTGTAATGGATTGGTTGTATATTATTCATATCCATAATTATATCATGTCCTTAAACATAATTTTTAAATCATCAAATGATAATTATACTTGAATGGATACGATAGAGAATGAATCTCATCGCGTTCGTGGAGACAGTAGTCCGTACGTATGCACGAGCGACAATATCATTCTTTTGAAATAATATATAAATGGTTGTTATATCCTATATACAGAATCATTAACATGTTGTATTTATTATTTACATGTGTTACATATAATTATTATACCCATCCAAATAATAATATATTGAATAACAATTACACCACGACGTGGAGACGGTAAGCCGTACGTACGCACGTATGGTGACATGTTATTAAAAGGGTGGATAGAATAATGAATATGGTTGTACCATATTTATAATAACATCATAGTATATATATGATACTGTAGTTATTATTATAGAATGGTAATAACAATGGAAGAAGAAGTGGAAGAAGAAAGGAACTTGGAAAAGGGTGGTGAAATCATTACCTCTTCCTCGGGTTCTTCCTTTTGATTTGATCAAAAGGGATCCTTAGGTTGGCTTCTGATCAAACTAAGGCCTCTAGGTTGTATTGAGGGAAGTTGGGGGAGTATTTGGGCAGAGGATGGCCGAACCAAAAGGTTTTGAAGGTGTGAAGAAATGATAAGGAGGAGTTCCCTTTTATAAGAGGGGTGAGGGGCACCTTTGTAAAAGCTAGAAATATTAGTTTATAATAAATTTATATTCGGTTTCTAATGGATCCAAAGTTTATTATTTAAATGTTAAGGTGGGGATTGGTTGAAACAACTCAACAAATAGAATTTAGAGAGGTTTGGGTACTTATATTAACCTTATCTTTAAGTATTAACTCTAAGTTAATTAGTTTCACTTTTACAATGTCTCTTTGTATTTTTATATAATATGGTTAATAAACATACTATATACATACAAGGGACCCCAAGTGGTCCATTAATGATGAACCTATCATGATATAAGTCTCATGGCCGAACCTTAGATTTTTAAGAATTTAATATCAATTAATAATATAATATTTGTTTTAAGAACTCTTTTATGTCTATTTTGATACTATTCAATTATTGATTTTTGTGAAACTCATAACAGATTGATTACTTCAAAAAAAGTCCATTAAATCAATCCTAATATATAATATTATCCTATAAAATTAGTTTAATTCATTAAAAGTTCCATATTATATTTATTTGGGTATTTATAATATCAATTATTTTGATTTTTCACTATTATAGTAATTACTGCATCATCATTGTGTCATAAATAAATTAAATTATTTAATGTCTAAAAATTAGAAATAAAATCTCATTATGTAGGAAAGAGTTTTATATTTCTAAATAATATTTATAATCTAAAATCCAACATATATAACCCTATGTAAAAATTGTTTTGCTAAAAGATATATGCTTGTGTCATTTTTGTATTCATTTTAACTTAATTAAAATAAAGTGTCCCTATTACCTACAAGTGGCACCATGGGGTCCCAAAATCGACCCATATTTGCCTATGTTCGAACATGTATCAACCAATAAGTCTAGGACACGTTTTAGGGAAATTTAGTATTATTATAATATTATTTTTTAACCCTTATTTACCGGATTTACCCTTAACCATGGTAAATAAAATATTTACCGCAGTAATTATTCAAAATGTCTAAAAATAAAAGTTACCTATTTACACAATTTGAACATCCTGATTCCAAATGTGGAATCCATTTTTCTAAATTTAAAACACAGAAGTGGCAGATATTAATTTAAAATTAATTCACACTGTCAAAACAAAAAGCGTGTTTTTAAGAGATAATAACTATCAAAAGATTGACATTTGTTTATGTTCGGTTTAATTGTAAAATTATGCCCAATGACTAACATTATATTAAATGGTAAAAATATATTCTAAATATAATTTAAAACAACTCAAATTCATAATTTATCACAATTAATTATTTTGATTAAAAAAGTTGTTTTTAATTAAAATTTAGTAATTTTCACTATTCATCAAAATATGAAAGTTGTCCGAAAAGTACCAAAATTTCACCTTAGGCTGAATTCGATACTCCGAATCCAAAAATGAAGTCCATTTTGAGAGATAAAATTTCTAAAATTTTAAAAGGTATGTATTACTATTCATAATGGCTAGTTTGATTGGTTGTGGTGTGTTAGAACTCGAAGTTGCGTACAACACACGCTACTGTATTATTCAAAGGAAAGCATACCGTGGAAGCTTGGGATGTTTCATTTTAAATTTTTGATGTCCCCATTTAGTCAAAAGTTTAAAATATTGTATTTAAAAAGGTTTCACTATTAAAAGTTGATAAAAGTGCAATACTGAAAATTAATCTGTTCATGCATTATGTCTAAGAAACTCATAATATGGATTCTAAAATTATAAGGATTATATAAAGATTAAAATTTAGTTAATACTATTCATAACATCTTTTGAATGGCTTATTTTTGGTAAGTCTTGGTTCAATTGAACTCGGTGTTGCGTGTAGTGCATGTTATTGAATTATTTTGTAGAAATAACACACTATGAATTCTTGGGGTGTTACATTCTCCCCTCCTTCAATAAATTACGTCCTCGCAATTTGAAAATGTTCTTCGAAAATAAAATGTTGAAAATAGAAAATATATTTGTGGAAATAACCACATTAGAAATTGAGTTACTAAAATTTATTCTTAATATGAGGAAAAGAGAAATGAAAGGGTCACCAGCAAATTATGATCTCGATTAGGAGAACATTGGTGGAAATTAGAGACATATAATTGGAGGAAAAACGTAAATATTTATAGGTAGTGATTGAGGTCATCAATCACAAACAAGTATAAAATTGAGGTCCTTAAACTCATAAATCTATGATGATTTGAAATACCATCGGTTCAACAAAACATAGGGTATTGGGATAACACATTTTTGACGTTTCTAAATATCTTAGTTGAAATCCCACATCGAAAAATGAATTAATGAGGCCTCTATTTAAAATAAAGAGTGGAAAGTATGAAGATTACCGAAAATAAAACATACTAGGGTTCCATGTAGGAAAATATTGATATGGAAGAGAAATCTAACCATAAATTATCTGATGGAGAGTGGTAGAGAACATGGCTATGAAAAGGCCAACAATCCCAAAGCCATAAATTAGTGATGATTTAAGGAACCATCTAGGACAACATTTTTGTTCTACGTTCCATTTCTTAATGTTGAGGAATTTATTTATGAGATTGGCTAAGATCATAAGAAGTTATACTTACTTTATAATTAGAGTTTTATCGATTAATGAATTTCTACCACAAACTCATCTTTCACTCTAAAAGATAATAGAACGTAAAACATTCTATTTACACTATTCGTATAGGGTTCCAAAATAAATGAATTTATAATTCATCTACAAGATATTTAAAAAAACTACATTATTTAATCCAGGACATCTCGTGGGCCAGTGGTAGGTGATACACCCTTGTCTCTATTCGGTTGCGGGTTCAAGTCTCGCAGCCTTGCTGGACGCAACGGGTTGCCGCCCGACCTCCGGGTTGTCCTTTTATGGCAATCCAAAATAATCCAAACTAGAACTATCCAAAATACTTCTGTCCAAACTCAAAGTCTAACATTTATAGGAAGGTAAACATAATGTAGATTCTTTTTACCCCGTAATAGCATATGAATACCTTCATCATGTATTCTTTTAATACACTGAAACATCCTGAATTACCATATTCCTTATTGATTACATTCATGCTCCCTTATTCCATATAGAATACTGGATATACTTCATCAATCCAAAAATGTTTTAAACCCCAAAAATGATGGAATATACAAATCATTAATCAGTTCCAAGGTAGTCAAGAATATCCAATATAATTTATCCAAAACAATCATGTATTATTCCAAAATCACTACCTCGGTATCAGAACTATATTATGGTTTATCATTCTCTCAACCATATATTTTCCAAAAATTTATCCTGCTATTGAGTCACTTTTCATTGTTCCACAAAATCTCAAATCCTTAATGAAATAGTACTGCAGTACAATCCTTATATACTCCATAATTATTATAACATGTACATTGTTGATACAACACTCAATTGACATAATCAACATAAGAACTCCAATCATTCCTCTTCATCTATGGTAGTATCACAACTTGATTATTATCCAATAGAATCATTTGCGGCATAGTCTGATGACTGGGACATAGGTTCGTGTAGTGTCCAAACTCTTTGCAAATGAAGCATTATACATTTGAAACCATTTTCTTACGCTTGCAGTCACATACTTTGTGCACTTTTCCTCCACACTTATAACAAAATCCCATTCCTTTCAGGAAAGTTCCAGGGTGTTTTTTTTCACAGTTATCCCATACGGGAAAATTATTCTTTTCCCTCTTCCCTTTATCCCTCTTTCTCTCTTCCATCCTTTTCTTCTCTTGCTTCCCTTCAAAGCCATAGGAATCAATAAACTCTTTACTTATCTTATCAACACATGATATTATTTCTTCATATGATGATAATGAATGCGAAACTATTTATCTTGTAAATTCTATTTTAAGACCATAAAATATATGATCCTTCTTTCTCTTTGTATCATGTGTATTTCTAGAGTTCTCATTCCTTCTACTGGGTGCCATTTCTAAACAATGGCATACATTAGATTAGTTTATGAATTACAATACCTAATTCCAAACTTGTAAAACACATAACATAAATTAAATAGTTTATAGATATAATCCATATTCATAAAAATGTCTCCATTGAGGAAGTATATACTCATAAACCCTTCATAATGATTTGTAAAGAAAATGAGATTTATCCTAAGAATATCCCCCGGGAGTGTCGTAACCAATAGTGCAGCAAGGCTCGTTGTCGTGCACCAGTTCTCGTTCAAGTCTAGCTCAAAGCGGTGTTTTTGGGTTTTACCCCTAGGTACATCTGTGCCAGAGCCGCCTCTACCTGCTCGTATCCAGACATGGATGTATTTCTCGGAAAACTCAAAAAATCTCTACAATACCAAAATTCTAGGAAGTTCTTCTATACTAATCCTCAAAATTCATCTTAAATCTATGTGCTCTAATCAGAGTTTATCTAAATCTAGCTTCCAAGGTTTGTACTAAACTTCCTCTGATACCAACTGTAACGCCCCGACCCTAGTTACCCAGAGTCGGTGCATTATTACATAACATTGGCATGATCACAAGAAAGATCAAATCTCGAAAGACCGATTGGATTAGTAGCCTTGGAAACACTAGATATATTCATAAGTTTTACATTACATCATAAAGTGAATAACTACTACGACAACATAATGTCTCCATAGTCCACACTATTATCCCCTCATGATATCCCTGCAGGTCATTCATAAATTACTTCTTCACATCCTGGGAAAAATAAAACATAGAAAAGGGGTGAGCTCAAATGCCCAGTAAGGATAACAATACAGCGGAACATTCAAAAATAAGCATAAACATTTAAGGCAATGCATTACTAAAACAAAAGCCTTTTAAACTTGAACTTCAACATAGTACGACAAAAGTAAAATGAAATAATTCCATTTACTTATTCACATGGATATTCTAATAATCGAATAATCACATGCAATATCAACAACCACTTTCATAATGTCGAAATGCATAATGCTGAACTTTAATTTCTTTGTCAAGGCCTCGTCCCAAGACCTAGGGGCTAACTGTAACCGGAACCCAACCCAGAGTGCCTCTAATAACCGGACACCAACCCGGAGTGCCTCTAATAACCGGACACCAACCCGGAGATCCTCTAATAACTGGAGACCAAACCGGAGTCCATCTAATAACCGGAGACCAAACCGGAGGGCTTACTTTTACCGGTCCCCAACCCGGAACATACTTGTCTAACACATTCATCTGAATGAAAGGTTGAAATATAACATAAACATTCGGATTACAAATAACTTATGAAATGTCAATACTCTAAAAAAAACCATGAGTGTCATAAGAATAACTTATCCATAGTAAAAAATATCACAAAACCTTTAATAAAATATGGATGTTTTGTATCATAATAAATCAACTTCAAATAAGCTTAAAATCCATCAATGGATGTTGACATAGATGAAATAACGACTATTTTAGAAAAATATCTCTTTCTATTTTGAAATCATTTAAGAGTCTTATATTTATGAAATAAAACATTTTTTTTAAAATATTCTTATTATCTTGTAAGGGAAGCTTTGACGATTTTATAACGGTGGAAAATAGCCACACCCGCCGTATAAGTTAAAAAAACATTTTTACCTTAATTTTTTCGAAAAGGTTAAAAAGCACCTTGTTTGGAAAACGACAGAAAGATTCCTTTATAAACCTCTTATAAAAATTAAAACAAGGGTATAAATGAATTTAACCCATATTCTAGTAAATAGTAAAAATGTTTTGAAATTCATTTTTAAGAAACAAGGATGTGGATGATAAAGAGATCCCAGTAGATTATTACGTATAAACAATCTTGGATAATGAAGAGATTGCGAAATAACCCTTACCTATTTGGTAACTTATGAAACATACAACCCATGAAAGAGGTATCATACAATGAATATGTAAATACACATAAATTAGAGTATATTACACAAAGAATATAATTATGGGCAGTACATACACCACACAAAAGGTGATGGTGGAAATATGGCATGAATCTCACGGGAATAAGGAGTGAGATGAAAAACCCTTAGCTTGTACTTTTCCTTGGTTGGGGTAGATTAACCTCCTGTATAATGGTGAAATAATTGTTATTAAATTATACAAGAATCATATACATTAATATGATATCATATATGATCTTTTAATATTGATTTGATAATAATATCTTTGAATTGTTGTCGTTTCGCGTGTTAACTTACTCGTTTTATTTTATATGTTTTGTTATGTAACCCATGTTTGTAATGGATTGGTTGTATATTATTCATATACATAATGATATCAAGTCCTTAAACATTATTTTTTAATCATCAAATAATAATTATACTTGAATGGATACGATGGAGAATGAATCTCATCGCGTTCGTGGAGACGGTAGTCCGTACGTATGCACGAGCGACAATATCATTCTTTTGAAATAATATATAAATGGTTGTTATATCATATATAAAGAATAATTAACATGTTATATTTATTATTTACATGAGTTACATATCATTATTATACCCATCCATATAATAATATATTGAATAACAATTACACCACGACGTGGAGACGGTAAGTTGTACGTACGCACGTACGGTGAAATGTTATTCAAAGGGTGGATAGAATAATGAATATGGTTGTAACATATTTATAATAACATTAGAGTATATATATGATACTGTAGTTATTAATTTAGAATGGTAATAACAAAGGAAGAAGAAGTGGAAGAAGAAAGGAACTTGGAAAAGGGTGTTGAAATCATTACCTCTTCTTCGGGTTCTTCCTTTTGATTTGATCAAAAGGGATCCTTAAGTTGGCTTTCTGATCAAAATAAGGCCTCTAGGTGGTATTGAGGGAAGTTGGGGGAGTATTTGGGAAGAGTTTGGCAGAACCAAAAGGTTTTGAAGGTGTGAAGAAATGAGAAGGAGGAGTGCCCTTTTATAAGAGGGGTGGGGGGAACCTTTGGAAAAGCTAGAAATATTAGTTTATAATATATTAATATTCGGTTTCTAATGGCTCCAAAGTTTATTATTTAACTTTTAAGGTGTGTATGGGTTCAAAACAACTCAACCAATATAATTTAGACAGGTTAGGGTACATATATTTACCCTATCTTTAAGTATTAACTCTAAGTTAATTAGTTTCACTTTTACAATGTCTCTTTGTATTTTTATATAATATGGTTAATAAACTTAATATATACATAAAAGAGACCCCAAGTGGTCCATTAATGATGAACCTATCATGATATAAGTCTGTTGGCCGATCCTTAGATTTTTAGGAATTTAATATCAATTAATAATATAAAATTTGTTTTAAGAACTCTTTTATGTCAATTTTGATACAATTCAATAGTTGATTTTTGTGAAACTCATAACAGATTGATTACTAGAACAAAGTCAATTAAATCAATCCTAATATATCATATTATCCTATAAAATTAGTTTAATTAATTAAAAGTTTCATATTATATTTATTTGGGTATTTATAATATCAATTATTTTGATTTTTCACTATTATAGTAATTACTGCATCATCATTGTGTCTTAAATAAATATAATTTTTTAATGTCTAAAAATTAGAAATAAAATATCATTATGTAGTAAATCGTTTTATCTTTCTAATTAATATTTATAATCTGAAATCAAACATATATAAACCTATGTAAAAATTGTTTTTCTAAAAGATATATGCTTGTGTCATTTTTGTATTCATTTTAACTTAATTAAAATAAAGTGTCCCTATCACCTACAAGTGGCACCATGGGGTCCCAAAATCGACCCAAATACGCCTATGTCCGAACATGTATCAACCAATAAGGCTAGGACACATTTTAGGGTAATTTAGTACTATTATAATTTTAATTTTTAACCCTTATTTACCGGATTTACCCTTAACCATGGTAAATAAAATATTTTCCGCAGTAATTATTCAAAATGTCTAAAAATAAAAGTTAACTATTTACACAATTTGAACATCCTGATTTCAAATGTGGAATCCATTTTTCTAAATTCAAAACACAGAAGTGGCAGAAATTAATTTAAAATTAATTCCCACTGTCAAAACAAAAAGCGCGTTTTTAAGAGATAATAACTATCAAAAGACTGACACTTGTTTATGTTCGGTTTAATTGTAAAATTATGTCCAATGACCAACATTATATTAAATGGTAAAAATATATTTTAAATATAATTTAAAACCACTCAAATTCATAATTTATCAATATTAATTATTTTGATTAAAAAAGATGTTTTTAATTAAAATTTAGTAATTTTCATTATTCATCAAAATATGAAAGTTATCCGAAAAGTACCAAAATTTCACCTTAGGCTAAATTCGATACTCCGAATCCAAAAATGAAGTCCATTTTGAGAGATAAAATTTTTAAAATTTTAAAAGGTAGGTATTACTATTCATAACAGCTAGTTTGATTGGTTGTGGTGTGTTAGAACTCGAAGTTGCGTACAACACACGCTACTGTATTATTCAAAGGAAAGTGTACCGTGGAAGCTTGGGATGTTTCATTTTAAAATTTTGATGTCCCCATTTAGTAAAAAGTTTAAAATATTTTATTTAAAAAGGTTTCACTATTAAAAGTTGATAAAAGTGAAATACTGAAAATGAATCTGTTCTTGCATTATGTCTAAGAAACTCATAATATGGATTCTAAAATTATAAGGATTATATAAAGTTTAAAATTTAGTTAATACTATTCATAAAATCTTTTGAATGGCTTTTTTTTTGTAAGTCATGGTGCAATTGAACTCGGTGTTGCGTGTAGTGCAAGTTATTGAATTATTTTGAAGAAATAACACACTATGAATTCTTAGGGTGTTACAGATATAATTTTGTAATTAATAACAAATAATGAACCTAGGGTTTTATATATCAAGGAAGACATTATTATTTAAAAAATCTGAATGTAATTATTTTCATGACTATGTGGTTTTCTACTATGATATGTACTTCTCAAATTATGCTTCTTGTTCTAGTCAATGCAGAGAACCAGAAGCAACTGAATTAATATTGAATATGATGGATGATTTTTTGATTAGTTGTCATGTGGGATGATCACTAAAGAAAAAGATATTGTTATCATTCCTAACCAATATTCAAGGAAAATAGTTATCAATGTGTAACATAACCAACTCTCAGACTCACCAAGTAATAAAAAGCAGTTTTCTTACAATTCAAGTAATAGACACTATGGATGAGAGAATATTTAGTTTCATTTGGGTCAATATTGTGTGAATCATATATTACTTAAATTTATTATATGACAAAGAATATGATTTGTTTGTGGAAAAGAAAGACACAAAACAATTGAATACAAGCGAAAAATGAAGAGTCCAGTTAAAAAAATGGATATGAATATTGGCCTCCCTAACTCCTCTTCTATAGTTATGAGTTTTATGTGCATACTAAATGGTCAGTATAGAAATCAATATCACATGAGGATATCTCAACAATAAAATCAGCAAGGTGGTGTGAATAATGGTTACATTGTTAATGATGAAGACAATACAAAAAATACATGAAAGGAAAGTGATTTTATTTAAACGGGTTAAGTATCATTGTTAATGGATTAGGATGAAATATTTTGTGTTTTTATGTATTTGTATTAAAAAAATATTAATGATGAAGTATTCAAGGATTTTTTACTTATGTTTTTCACACAGTATTTACATGTTTATGTTGATTGTTCCCACAGGACTTGGGAGCGATTTAATGGTAATGTGATATTTTAATTAATGTAAGGTAACACTTAATATGTTTTTTATGTTATGATAATGATGTTTGGATATAGATATGTAGGTTATTAATAAGTACATTGGATAGTATATATTACCCTAGAGTTCATTTTTGAAAAAGTGTTTTATGTCATTAATGATAAAGGTTATATAATTTTTGGATTTGAACAATAGATCTAGTATACATCGGAATATGGAAGAATGCATGGTTTATAAATTGATTTATGGTAAATAAGGTTGCCACCATATTTCAAGGGAATATACGTCTAGGGTATTCACATGTTTGGAATATGACAAACAAGTGGGACAATATAATTTATGGTGAATGTAAGTTTAACTAATTTCATTAATTCCTTATTATGAAATTGTTTTACATATTTTAGAGGGATTATATGGTTAACCATTCATGAAAAGGTTTAGTTAAACTTCAGCAGAGGTATTTATGTTTTGAATTTTTATAAAAAACATAAGATAAAAGGTTATTTATTGATTATCCTTATTTCCAGGATAACAATAATATCTAGTTTAAAAATTATATTAGTGTTGTTTTTGAAATGGTCATAATGTTTGTTGGGTAAAAACCTATCAAGTTTGGAAATGTAGAGGGTATTTAACACCTAATTAATGGATGATATGTGTTTCACACTAACTGATGGCCTACACAATGTCCTTGTTTTTGTATAACTTGTCTTGATGAATAATTATTCATAATGAAATGGTGGTGTAAATTTTCATGTTTAGAGATTAATTTATCGACCATATTATTTTTTATGAATTGTTACAGATAAATGTTAATAATTTTAATTATTATATGGGATGAAATATTTGATAAATGTGTATTATAGTGCTTCATGCATCAATGTTAATTTCCGTACATCCATTTAGTGAACTAAAGGATGAATTGGAAATTAGAAAAATCCCAACCAAAGAATGAATATTGTATGGTATTATGTGTCAATAAAAAAATTACTCAATGATAGGATAACGATCAAAAAGGAAAATGTGTTGAAATATTGCATTAGTTTTTGTTGAATAGAGGGACATTTGATTCATCATGAATTTATGAAACTGATGCCCTCATATTTTATTTTTTCATTCAATTATTTTTCATTTATTAACACAATCACTCCCCCTAAAAATTTACGCTTTTCCTCCATGTCCGAACATAACTCCCTACATATGTTTTCCATGGTGACAACTAGTTATATGTTACTTTAGGTATAAATTACGGATACAAATATCCCTTTTTAATGGAGAGAAATATTCATTTTTACAATTATGGTTTTTATGAATGAAACATTCAGGTACTACAGTTTTTATAACCCAAGTGAACTTCAATGGAAAAATTCATTTTAAAGGTGGAAGAATGTCCCACATCAATATTTATTGATTTTTTGAATTTATTTATCATTTTCGATATTTTTCATTTCACACAACACTGAAGATAGTTTATTTTGTTAAAATACAATGTATGTCTTGCATTATATTAAATATGAACTTTTTCTTCCTTTAAACGAAACAAAATGGTTATCTTGTGTTATATGCAACAATGACATTCCCCGATGACTTGCATAAAACACAAGACCAATGTTTACTGAAAAATAATATATCAATAAAATATTATTTCTATGATAAGATAAAACCATGATGCTAGGTTAGAGGAAATAAATAATATTAACTAATTTAATATAATATATAGTTTACACAATATAATATGAATTTACATGTTACTAATTAATTATAAATGATTATGAAAAAAATTTAATATAAATCGAAGTACTATTTTGTTAAAAAATATGGTTTACCCTAATAAAAAATATTTTCATTTATTTATTAAAATTGAATAATTAAAATATTCCTTTCACATGGAACTGACTTGGAATATGATACATGCAACACTAACTAGGCGTACAATGCACATAACATTAAGTTTTTATGAAATATTTTTTATATAATAATTTAAATGAGATAATTATAACTGAGCAATTAAAATTAGTTATATGAATAGTAATAACTTCTTTTCAAATATTTTATTATAATATTTTCATATAAATAAAAACAATTACTAATGGGAGATATAAATTTTGGTAAAGTCCTTTTATGTTAAAAATATTTTATTACTAAATGAACCTCTTTAAATAATAAAATTTATATTAAAAACATTTAGAAAATTAATTTGACAAATTGAAATTTATTTTTGAATTGAGAACATTAAATTATCCTGGGGTTACATTTTTGGATTATTTAGAGAAGCATTGTTTTTTGATAAATAGTGAAAAGTACTACTTTTTAACTAAAAATTTCCTTTTTGTTTAATTAATTATCAATGATAAATGATATTATAAATTTTTCTAATGTAAAATTAGAAAAATATAACATATTTTATATAATTTAATTCATTATAATCATGTTCCCTTTGAAATTGAATACAAATTCATAATAAACATTTCAACATTTCTCTACATTGAAACCCTATTATTTAGTCCTTTCTTCCAGATTAGTAGTAATCTTAAATTTTCATCTTTTATGAATTGAATATCATAAAACATACATAAACCATTTTATTAAATATAATATTTAGAATCTAATAATTATGAGTAATGTTTTGATCAAAATGATATGTAAAATTGATTAAAATTAATCACTATGACTAAGGAAAAATTATGCGTAATTAGAGAAAAAACATAAAATTGACGGGCCAAATGGTATATGAAATTGTAAAAAAATCCTTTAATGTCCACATTTCGTACATAGATTTTCCATTACTGAGGTTTTTTTATTTTTAGGACTTTTTTATTAATAACATGTGTACAACAAACTTGTTTCTAAAAATTCCAAGTGATTCATTTTTCATCCCCATAAATGCCACCATCTATCCGACTTCCAAACACCTATAAAACATCAAATTATAAGATATCGCTACCCAATAAATTTCTAAGAAATACTCCCTTACTCGTAGAAGAATTCCCTTGGTCATAAGGAAATCCAAGGAAGTCTTTTGGCATAAACTAAAAGGAGTTACTCGATAAAGAGGTAATGACTTATTTTAAGTCCTTTATTTTATTTTCATACTCCACGCCCTATAACTCTCTTTATTACATTCATATATAAAAATGTATCCAAAATATACAAGGATTTTGTTTTGTAAATTGTTTTACCTATACATAAAAACACCTCCATCTAATTGGTAATGAACATACTCTTTATGTGTACAACTAAGAGCGAACTCATGAAATGATGATTGTTCATTTTTCCATTACCACCAATCATGGTGAAGATTATGATGGAAAATATATTTATATATTGTATATATTATACTTATAATGTCATTATTCTTCATTAATTTTTATTTGGAATATACCTTTATGCTTTTCATCTTTTGTAAATATGATAATTTCGTTTGAGGAAGTGTGAACTACAGCCCCCTAAAAGTGATATAGTTCATTAATAAACTAGAAGGATGGTATTAAGGATGGTTTCAGTGAATATATATGATATATATGATATCATATGTCTACTTTAATAAAGATATATATATGTCTATTACATTAATTCTCTCAATACGACAATTAAACAGAAATAATGTTATTGTGTACATATGGCATACCGTCTGCATGAATGGTGTTTTCCATTTCATAAATATATATTATAAATATTATTATAATCCAAATATAAAATAAATAAAAGATATTTATGTAATTATTTAAATTCTTTAATCATGATACAAGTATAAGGACCAAGATTATAACAAATTAACACACATATGGAAAAATTGTATATTACCTGATGAGAAACCTTAACATAGGATGGTTAACAAGAGGGTATTATAAGGTCATAAAAAACCATATATGGTATTAGATATAATAATATGGTTCTTTAAAATAAGTATAATATAATTATATTTATTATACATGTTGTTTAAACAAGTACAATGAGAGTCAAGTCACAAGGTAAGGGGATTTCATCGTACATTTTATTTCCATGAGATACTTTATATGTTCACAACCCTTTACTTTTGTGCGGATTTTATACATATCATGATTCTATTCTATTTATGTTTAAATAAATGTATATTTATTCAAATATACATCTTATAAACTTTCATTCTTGGTGTTATGTTTCAAAAGTTACCAAATCGGTAAAATAGTTTTCTTTCAATTTTCCTTTTTTAAGACTCCTGATTTGTTGTGCACCTAAATTCCTTCTCGTGGAGTATATACATCAATTTTACATGTTATATCAGGGATAAACTAATTTTCATAATATGTTATGGTTATTATAATTTCCTTTTCTTACATGGAGTGTATAATCCCATGTTAACAAGTTATAAGAGTTTATTGAAATAATGTCACCGCTTTTTGAGATTTTTTATGGTTATGGATTCTTTGACCAAATATTATGACCAATATGTCATGAAAATTCATGAATTTTGTTTTATTCTAGATATTCATAATATAATCATGTATTTGTACCATTTTCTACCCTTTTATACATAATATTGTTTAGATAGTGTTTTACAAAATCATGACATTACACACTATTTAGTCAGAAAATTATGTTCATTCAAAACCATGTTTTATAAAAAGGGGTTTTGAGAATATTATTCTATTCTCATATGATAATTAAAAGATATTTTTACCTTTTATCATTTATTAATTTTCAATGGAGTATTTTTTCCATTTTCCAATCAAGGAATGTTTCTAACCTTTTTAACACGCCAAATGAATAATCATTTACCTCATACAATATCTACAAATTTACCCACAATCATTTCTATAATGCTTACTTGGTATATTTAAAGTTTTAATTTTTAGGAAATTGTTTAATAAAATTCATGAATTTTCTAGAATGTTTTTATGTTTATTTTTTAATTTTTCAAGATAAATGGTTTTCAAAATGTTTTCAAGATTAATTTATACATTTTTAATAATTTTTTATTCAAATTTATTTCTTATAAAATTGTTTTCAAAATATTTTCACGAATTTTTATATGTTTTGAATGTATTTTCCAGAAAAAATGGTTATAAATAATTTTAACGATTTTTATATGTTTTTAAGTAGAAGGGTTTTCAAATTCTTTCATGTATTCTATATAAGTATAAAAGTTCTTTTTAATAAAAGGATTTGTAAATGGTTTTATATATTAATAATCCCCTTTTATATAAAAAATAATATTTTCCTTAAGAGTGTTTTTTGAAAGAAATTTCAAAAATATTTCCCGTCTAAGATAAAATCTATTGTTGTTACTCATGACTTTATATGAAATTATATAAAGGTTCCATTCATATTAATCTTGTAAATACTTTATTATATTATATCCTGATGTATATGATACCTTTCTCTATTCCACGAGTTATATGTTTTGATTCCTGCTTATTTTCCTGGCTTAGGATTTGATTAAGTGATTATGAAACCTATCTATTTTCATAAATTGTGATTTGATGAAGTATTAATGATACCCATTTCATTTTTGGGTTATTATTTGAGTTTTATAAAACCTATGTTTTTTATGGGTCATGATATGATGAATGTTTTATTTTTTTAGAACATGAATGAGTAATGTTATAATGAGATGGGTGGGACCTATATCTCCCTCCAATGAATTGGGTAATGTTAAATGTTAATGATATCAAAGGGTACATCAGATGGAATCCCAATCCAGAAAAAAGAGATTATATGAGAGTATATCCCAATCCTAAAACAAGAGAGTAAAAAATATGACATCCCCATCACAAATATGACGGTATACAAGAGTACATTCCATGCCTGAAACAAGAGGGTAAACGATAAGGCATACCAAGACTTAAATAAGAGGATGTGTGGTGGTATATACCATGATCAAAACAATAGGGTATAATGGAGGACATCCCAATCCCTAAAAAAGAGTGTATATATGAATAAATCCCTTTCTAATAACCAAAGGGTATTTTGGAGGACATCCCAATGCCGGAACGAGATGGTACACGACAGGACATACCAAGCCTGAAACATGATTGTATATGGGAGGAAATCATAATCTCAAACTAATAGGGCATATTGGAGTACATCCCAATACTAAAACAAGATGTTAAATGAGATGTAATCCAATGTCTGATGTAGTTACACTTTTGATTAACCCAATACTAACATTTTATGAAGGACTTGGTAGGAAACTTTCTATTTGGTTTTTATACATGCTTTATATATTTCCATGTTTTTATCCAATGTTATTCATTCATGTATTATGTTAACATTTCCTTATGATTCATGTCTTATGAAATTACATTCATTATTTTTATCTATAATATGCAAATTATGATCTTCAAGTTTTATGATCAACATAAAAAAACCATTTTTTATGTTATTCACACACATTTCCTTTATTTTCCTTTATTGGGAATATGATCTCACCCATTTTTAGGTTTCCTTTCCACCATTTTATTAATTATGGTTTTAGGTATAATTACAAATGGTGGAGATATTTACAGAAGTAGTTAATGATCTTTCACTAGGATATATGATTTAATTCCATGTCTCCAAAGACACTAAATTAATATGGTCCTTGGGAATGTGTTTTTGTATTGTACTGAATATAAATATAAATTTATGTACTATTCATGTGTGTTATAGATTTGTGCCTATAATCTAGGTGTATATCCGGTTTTTGGAAATTAATAACAAAATCACCCATATTTTTTATAAACACCCACCCATTTCTCCATTTCCATTAACTCCCATTTCATCATCCATAAATATATTATAGTTTTACCTCCAAAAACGTTCTACCAAGGTGTCCTAATTTAGTGATCTAGGATTAAAATACATGGATATTACATTATTTTAAATGAATATTTAGTAAATTTCAAAAATATATGCCGGAGGACAGTAATAGTTTAGTTTGTTTGGAAACATGGAAACAAAATCTTCAATTCTGGAGAAATATCTTTAACATGTCCCATAAAGATTTATACCTTTATTAGTTATACTAAATACCTTTATTCATTACCCAGGGAAAGGAAACATAATAAATGGGTGAACTCAGATGATCAGTAATAGTAAATAAATGATACACATAATAATATAATGGGAAAAAGTATATAGAACATGATAATTACATTTGGAGATAATACCCTACATATTTGATATCAGGATAATTATCTTTAGTTCATAAGGCATGAATCACAAGGAAATAATGAACCTAAACCATGAAAGTATAAAATAGGAATAAAACATGGAATTATTGTGGATACATAAGAATATAATATGACTTCCATAGAAGCAAAGATATCATTTCCAAGACTGTATTAGTAGTATGGGTTCACTCCTCTTACCATATTTTTAGTCATGGTTCACTTCCATGGCCATAATAGAAGCCTGATTTCACTCCACATACTAAATTGGTAGTCAAGGGTCACTCCCTTGGTCATATTTGTAGTAATGGTTTACTCCTAAGACAATCCCAGTTTGACTCATGATATATAAATATTTATCCAATCCAATAGAGGGAGATATAGGTCCCAAACATCACATAATGGAATCATACATACATGTTCCAGAATATCATAAAAAATTATATCATAACAAATGAAATGAAATCTGTATCCTAATAATGTAAACATACTATAACATATGAAAAACACGCATATTTCATAACCATTTCATCTAAATCATAACTCATGAAAGAGAATCATATTTCATAAAAATATAACACATGAAAGAGAGATGGATTGCATAAATA
This sequence comes from Viscum album, assembly GCA_963277665.1. Classification (NCBI taxonomy): domain Eukaryota; kingdom Viridiplantae; phylum Streptophyta; class Magnoliopsida; order Santalales; family Viscaceae; genus Viscum; species Viscum album. The sequence continues at coordinate 683,292,758 of OY728119.1, read as the reverse complement.
TATATGTCATAAAAGGGAAATTGGTTACAAAAAAGGACAATGGCACTAATAATCAAACCATTATTAGAGATAATATGAATGAAACAATTGGATAATTTATTAGAGGGACATGAGTAAAAAAAATAGATGTCGCCTTACATGGAAAATAATTTTGAAATATCATCTATTAACATTTTTTGAGGAAAATAACTACACTTTATTGAATAATTATTTTTTAAATTATAAAACCATTTGAAAATAATATTTATATTATATACCTTGTAAAATTATATTGAGGACTTGGAATCATTTTAAAATCCTTTTTCCATGAAACAATATAAAATAATATTTTAAATATTTTAAATGTAATTTTCTTTGAAAATAATTTGGAATCCTATAATGAAAGTGTTGGTCGGAGTGGTTTACTCAAGAGGGGGGTGAATTGAGTACCAATTAAAATTTCTATATTTAAAAGCAGTGTCTTAAAGACCCCCAAATAAAATAATAAATTAAACTGTAGTGAATTTATATTAATGTAGAGATTCTGTTAGGTTCTCAAGGGATTGATTAATTCCCAGTTAATCAACACAGGAGTGTGTGATTATCTTTTGAAACTAACTTACTAATCTACACTTAACATAAACACTTGCTAATTTAATTATCAAAGTAACTTTAAAAACAGTATTGGTTTTAAAGTGATTAGAAGCGGAATAAAACTTTGAAATAGATGGCACAACAATGTAACCAAGAGGTTCAGTCTCAAGCCGAGACTTAGTCCTCTCAAAAGTTTATATAAAAATGATCCACACCCTGGATCGGGGTTCAACAGTTTACAACTGTCCAGGTCCAAGACCTCTACCACTGTTCTTCGTGGGAAACAGTACAACAGCAACCAGCTGTCCAGGTCACACACGACCTCTACCACAGTTCTTCGTGGGAAAGAAAGAATGAAAGAGTTTTGTAAGGATTTACAGATCCTTCAGTTTGAGTACAGGAGACAGTGTATGTGTTAGATATAGCAGATAACACACACTGCTCGAAATGAATGGTAATAAATCACAGAACAAGAGATGTAGAGTTTAGAGATGGTTCTGGTGATTTCAGTATAGCTCTGGACTCCTTTGGATTCGATTAGAAGTGAGTCTGAGTCCTCTTCTTGTTTCTGTTGAGAAACAGAGTGTCGTATGCTCCAGGTTCACAGGTGGTGAGAATGTAGTCGATGAAGTCTTCTTGTAAGCACAGAACACTCCTCGAGTATGCTTGATTGTCTATGAGCTTCTCTGTGTTCCTCTTGTGCTTGTGTCGTTTTTGGTATAATGGATGCACCGCACTTTTTGGGTTCGCTTCTTGTTGTTTGTTTTCTTCACACGTTCTCACCCGTTTCTGGTATGTAGTCTTCTCGTATTTATCTCCCATCAGGGGACAGAAAAGATTTCTTTTCAGCAGGTACGAGGTACGGGTTCCTGACATCCGACAACCTTTATCAGATATTTGACAAATCATTAAAATGTATGATATGACCGTTAGATAGATTAAATATAGGAAATAAAGAAATTCAAACAGTGAGTTGAGTGATCGGTAGGTAAACAGCATCGGTAGCTTGAACATCGGTAGCTTGAACATCGGTAGCTTGAACATCGGTAGCTTGATGTCATTAGTTGCTTTGACTCTATCGGTGGCTCTATGTGTCGGTTGGTACATGCATCGGTAGCTCCATGCGTCGGTAGGTACATGCATCGGTAGCTCCATGCGTCGGTGGCTGCGAGTCTATCGGTAGCTTCGTCCATCAGTGACTTATTCCATCGGTAGCTATTTATACTTACACCGGTAGCTCTACGTTTGTATCGGTAGCTGTATTTATAAGTACATCGGTAACTCTGTGTTAAGTCTATCAGTAGCTGTCTGTCGGTAGACTAAGTCTATCGGTAGACTGGTTACCGGTAGCTCTTTATCAGTAGCTATAGGCTGATTACTTATCTGTTTTATGCAGAACACATCCGATTGTGTTAGAATCAATTTATAACTTGTATGAACATGGATAAATGATGATTAACATATTCCAAAGACTATTTTAAAGATTATTATTGGTTTGATCACAGATTGGAAAGAATTAAAGCATGGATCAACAATATTTAACAATATCATAGAGAATGAAGACATAATTGGGATTTCAAACACAAATAGATACATGATTGAGATTATCAAAACAGGTGAGGTCAACAATCTCCCCCTTTTTGATAATCACAATTTATGATATTGGCATTTAACATAGTGAAAATATAATAATAAAGAGTATAATGTTGAATTCAATTTTCTCAGAGAAAACAACATCATAGATAATAGAAATAGTATGATATAGACATAAGTTATCAGAGGTAAAAAATAATAAGGTACTATATAGACATAAGGTATCAGAGATAAAAATGGAAACAAAACAAAGGATAATGTGTTTCCCCTTATGCCTTATTTTTCTCCATTGAAAAAGTTTCTCATTTTGTTCTCCTCCTTATTCTCGCATAAAAAGTTTCTCCCCCTCTCTTATTGTTCTCCCCCTTTGTGATAATCAAAAAGTGGGAAAGCATATATATAGATATATATAGAGGAGAGAAATAAAACAAAGAGAAGTAAAAAGTGGTCTGTATTATAGTTAGTCAAAAAGTACAACAAAAACAGATTACAAAGGAATTCCTATCAAAAAGCATGGCCACTGGTTCACTCCGCATCTGCAATGTGAGATTTTCCTTTAGGATCAGAAGGATGCTCGGGTGGTGAGGATTCAGGTGAAGGTTTGGGAATGCCAGAAAAGATTAAAGGAGGCTGGGCCACTGACACAGAGTCAGGCTTGTAGGTTGAAGATTTTTGGGTAATCATGGGTTTGAGGCTTTGAATGGCTTGAACAGGAGTCAGCTGGACTGAGGGAGCAGCTGAGGCAGAAGCAGGCAAAGCAGGAGGGATGATGACAGGTCTAGCATCAACATGCAAGAAGGGCAGCAGCAGATTTCTAAAATCCATAATAATTCCTCCTCCTCTTTCCATAGCAGAGAGGAAATCATCTTTGTTCTCCATGAATTTCTCTAAGGCAGGAGTCAGTTCTCTCAGCTTTCTCACTTGTTCTTTGAAAGCTTGGGTGACTGGAGGGAGCTTCATGTGCTCCAACATTAGCTTGAAGTGGTGTTCGAGTTGATGCTTGGTGAAAATCTTGGAGAAGTAGTAGTCCACTTTGCTTTTTATGGCTTCTTGAGAGGCAGAGGCTTCTCTCATAAAATCTTGAACTATCTTCATGATTTCTCTGGTAGAATCCCTTGTAGAAAGCACCACTCGGCTTAACTCTGATGAGTCCCCAGAGCCACTGGTAGGAATAGAACTAATCTCCTCCTTCAATATTGCTCGAACTGAGTTCATATCAACTGATGGTTTGGATGTGAGAGGGCCAAGAGAGAAGGAAACAGTTTCTTTAAAACTCTTTGACAAACCACTGATTAGGCTTTGAACTTGAGAGTCTTGTAATTGAACATGATCCTTCACTGAGGTTTTGAAACTTTCAAACACTGAGACAAACTGGCTAACTACACTCTTCACATAGGCTAGGTCCTTGTCAGCTTGAGACTTGGAGCTCATATATGAATCCAAAGCAACCACTGATGTCTTGAGAGCTTCCAGATCATCTTCGATTCTTGAAGACTGAGTCTGGCATTCTTTCACTTCTTCCATAAGCTCAGACATAAAGGAAGATAAATTACAAGCCAGAGATAGCTCGAAGGATCTCTCTAGCACTTTCATTTCTTCATAAAAGCTTTCCTTCATCTCAGCAACTGAAGCACTGAATGATTCTTTTATCTAATCCTTCATGGATTCAAGATCTGATTTGGAGACAAAATCACTTGAGACAACTGCAGCAGATCCCCTTGCTGAGGCCAAATTAACTACAGAAGTAGTCATTATTGAATTGATTGAGGATGCAAGAGAGGTTTCCATTAGCTTCACTTCTTCAACAAAACTGGATTTGAGGTCCTCTTTCAGCTTCGTCAAATCATGAAATCTGACCACATCGTCTGGCAACAACTCAGCAGCAAGATCATAATTGGTCTTTGGTCTATCCACAGACATCTCATTGTCAGAATCTGGATAATCTAATCCACAGACTATAAACCCTGGGTCTTCTACCCAGTCTCCAATTTCAACAGCTACTGTTACATTCCCAAGCACAGACCGATGCTCCCCCTCAATGGGTGCATTCTCATGTATCACAACAGCCTTTTCTGCTGGCCGTTCTTCATCAGAATCTTCTACCACAAGTTCTACAGGTGTAGCATTTAGAAGATCTTCTGATACAGGTACAACTTCTTCTCTATCTCTTTCTTCTTCAGCAGCAGGTATAGCTGAGTTTCCAATTAAGGGACTCATACTTAACCTACCAGAAGCAGGCGATTCAACTGCATTCTCCTTTTCCTCTTCTTCTTGGTGAGGTACAGACTGGTCTTCCTCATAAGTAGGCAAAACTTCCTCTACTTTTCCTTTCCTAGAATAAACCAGTTCTGCAACAGGACTTGGGGGCAAGTCTGGATCTCCTCCAACATCCATAGGAGTTTCTTCTTCTTCTTCTTCTTCTGTCTCATCACTATAAGCAGTTTCCTCTTCATCAGGTCTTAGACTCGGAACCCTCATATCCTTTGGTCTTGAGGGATAATCCACAGGATTAAACCTATCATAGATTTTCTGATCATCACTGACCCATTCTCCCTTCCATGGGTTCCAGTTAATTTTCATATACTTGCAAACAGTCGAGGTGATGCAGAAATTGTTCTTGACTACAACTGTCTCATCCTGAGACTCAGCGATTTCTTTCACTTTTATCATCACTGAAATCAGCTTGGCAAAGAACAAAGCATTGGTCTTTGACTTTGGTCTAATCATGTCTTCCATTTGAAGCATCAACAATCTGCACAGATTGACTTTTACACCATGTCTTAGCAAATGAAGAAGATAGATATCTTGATATCTCAGATTTGCAAAATCTCCTCTCCTCGGTATCAACACATGCTGAACAAATTTGAAAAGCAGTCGATTCTCTCCATCCATTTCAGCAGCTACCACTTGCCTTTGATTTCCATTCCCAGTCAGCTCTTGTAAGGCGGTCTCATAATCAAAAATGTCACTACTAGGTGGCATTGCTCTTGATACATACCCAGAGACACCTTCATGTGGTACTTTTAAACTCTCAGCCCACTCTACTGAAGAAAAAGACATCTCTTTTCCATTTACAAAAGAGCTTACCCGATTCTCATTCTCAGACTTCTCAAAGGTTACAAACTCATAGAACTGCTTTACCAATTTCGGGTAGTATGGGCCATTGTTATTCGAGAAACAATCCACCCATTTCTGGTCTTCCAGAATCTCGAGCACTAAGGATTTGCTAGGCAGTAGCCATTCCACGCACAGTTCCTTCTCGATTACTATATCTCTATTCTGCAAGTGAGGATTCACTGGTCGCCTTCCCGATCTAGTTTTGAATTCACTAACACTGGCTTTATGCTGTGTCTTCTGCTTCTTAGCATTTGGTTCTACACTTTCATCTCTGACGATAGGAAGCTTGGTTTTTGCCATCGCGGGTTTAGGGTTCTTGGTCGATTTGGATGCTAAGGTTCGAAGGTGAGAGATTTTGAGCTCGGTGAGGTAAGAAGTGGCTTAGACTTAGTTTTATCATTTAGGAATTCCAAATAAACGATTAAAATAGAGTAATAAAATAAAACGATTCGTATTCTTGGCGGCAGACAGAAGTTTTAAACTTTGCATCGGTGTGAGTTAATCATCGGTGAGAAAAACAAATCGGTGAGCGTTGTACATCGGTGAGAATTTCTACGTCGGTGAGAAACTTACATCGGTTGGAATTTTCACATCGGTGAGAATTTTCACATCGGTGAGAATTTTCACATCGGTGAGAATTTTCACATCGGTGAGAATTTTCACATCGGTGAGAATTTTCACATCGGTGAGAATGTTCACACCAGTGAGAATTTCACATCAGTGAGAATGTTCACATCGGTGAGAATGTTCACACCAGTGAGAATTTCACATCAGTGAGAATTTTCACACCGGTTGTGATTAAACATTCCCAGTTCATGTCTTATGAAACTTAGCCTATCCGAACTTAAAGGTTTAGTGAAAATATCAGCCAATTGATGTTCAGTGCCAATAAATTCAAGAGAAATATCACCTTTTTGATAGTGATCTCTTAGGAAATGGTGTCTTACATCTATGTGTTTGGTTCTAGAGTGAGATACAGGATTCTTAGAGATGTTTATTGCACTGGTGTTATCACAGTTGATTGAAACATGTTTAAAAACGTATCCATAGTCCAAAAGAGTGTGTTTCATCCACAGAATTTGTGCACAGCAACTACCAGCAGCTATATATTCTGCTTCAGCAGTAGATAATGCAACCGAGTTCTGTTTCTTACTACACCAGGAAACTAAGGATTTTCCAAGCAAATGACATGTTCCTGATGTGATTTTTCTATCTATCTTACAACCAGCAAAGTCAGCATCTGAATAACTCATTAACTCAAAGGATTGTCCTTTTGGGTAAAACAAACCTAAGTTAACCGTGTGTTTGAGATATTTAAAAATTCTTTTAACAGCAAGCAAATGAGATTCTTTTGGGTTAGCTTGAAATCTAGCACACATACACACACTAAACATAATATCAGGTCGACTAGCAGTAAGATAAAGTAAACTACCAATCATACCTCTGTAATTTGTTTGATCAACTGGTTTCCCAGTTTCATCTTTGTCCAATTTACAGGTAGTACTCATAAGAGTTTCACTTTCCTTGATACTATCCAGACCAAAACGTTTTAAAAGATCCTTTGTATATTTACTTTGATTCAAAATAATACCATTTTCATTTTGAAATACTTGAAATCCAAGAAAGTACTTAAGCTCTCCCATTAAGCTCATTTCAAATTCATTTTGCATACTTTTTGAAAAATCAGTACATAAAGAGTGTTTAGAAGATCCAAAAATAATATCATCAACATATATTTGTACAACTAAAACATCTTTAGAAATTCTTTTAATGAAAAGAGTTGGATCAGCAATCCCTTTAGTAAAACCTTTTGAAATAAGGAAATTGCTAAGTCTATCATACCAAGCTCTTGGTGCTTGTTTTAAACCATACAAAGCTTTAGAAAGTTTAAAAACTTGATTTGGAAAATGGGGGTTAGCAAATCCAGGTGGTTGTTCCACAAAAACATCTTCAATTATAAAACCATTTAGAAATGCACTTTTTACATCCATTTGATATAACTTGAAATCCAGATGTGCAGCATATGCAAGTAAGATCCTAATGGCTTCTAGTCTAGCTACAGGTGCAAAAGTTTCCTCATAGTCTATGCCTTCTTCTTGACTATATCCTTGTGCAACTAGTCTAGCTTTATTTCTAACTATATTTCCAGATTCATCTACTTTATTTCTAAAAACCCATTTTGTGCCTCTTGTCAAAGTGTCCTTGGGTCTGTCAACTAATTCCCAGACTTTGTTTCTTTCAAACTGATTTAATTCTTCCTGCATAGCTATTACCCAGAATTCATCATTGATAGCATCATTGATATTTTTGGGTTCCAGCTGTGAAAGAAAGGCTTGATGTTCAATCTGGTTTCTTAGAGAAGCTCTAGTTTGTGTTCCTCTATCCAGATTACCAACAACAGCTTCTAAAGGATGATTCTTTAGAATCCTAGTTGATCTAGTAAAGGTTGGACTAGAAATTTCAGGTTCATCTATAGGTTCGGGTTCAACAGAAGCAGATTCTGGAGAAAGTCCAGAACTGGATACTTTTATAACAGGTTCTTTAGATTTATCATTAAGGTCCAGAATAGATAAGTCTTCTTCAAGATTTTCAAGAGAGGTTTTAGGCTCATGTGGATCAGTTTCATCAAACTTGATGTGAACAGATTCTTCCACACATTTGGTTTTCTTATTGAATACTCTATAGGCTTTACTTGAAATAGAGTAACCCAGAAAAATTCCTTCATCACTTTTGGAAGCAAACTTATCCAGATTATCTTTAGTATTCAGAATAAATACTTTGCAACCAAAAACTTTAAAGTAATTAACCTTAGGCTTTCTATTGTTCCACAATTCATAAGGGGTTTTCTTAAGAACAGGTCTAATCAAGACTCTATTAATAACATAACAAGCTGTATTTACAGCTTCAGCCCAAAAATAAATAGGCAGGTCATATTCATTGAGCATGGTTCTAGCAATTTCTTGAAGAGTTCGGTTTCTTCCTTTCTACTACACCATTCTGTTGGGGTGTTCTAGGGGCAGAGAAGTTATGAGTATAGCCATTGTGTGAGCTATAAGATTCAAAATCTTGATTTTCAAACTCACGACCATGATCACTTCTCAGGGTCTTAATCTTGAGTCCACTAAGATTTTCTACAGACTTGGAGTATTTAACAAAGTAAGAACAAGCTTCACTTTTGTGAGCTAGAAAATATACCCAAGTATATCTAGAAAAGTCATCTACAAGAACATAAACATAGTGCTTCCCATTTAAACTAGAAACTCTTGATGGTCCAAACAAATCCATGTGAACCAATTCAAGTGGTTGAGAAGTTGAAACTTCTTTCTTTGATTTAAAAGAAACTTTGTGTTGTTTTCCCTTTTGACAGGGGTTACACACTCTATCATTTGGGAATTCTAACTTAGGTAGGTCTCTAACTAGGTTTTTCCTAGAAAGTTTTCTGAGTGAGTGAATGTTGCAATGTCCTAATCTTCTGTGCCATAGCCAAGATTCTTTATGAAAAGCATTCAAACAATTAATATTCTGCTTAGCTAAAGAATTCAGATTAACAGCATAAACATTTTCATTTCTTGAGGCAGAAAATACCAAAACATTCTTAGAATCAAAAACTTTGCAAGAATCATTTTCAAATTTAACATGAAAACCATCATCACATAACTGAGAAATACTTAATAAATTGTATTTAAGGCCATCAACAAATAAAACTTTAGAAATCAAAATTGAATCAGTGTTACCAATCTGGCCTAGGCCGATGATTTTCCCTTTTGAGTTATCACCAAAGGTGACAAAGCCTCCATCAACTTTTATTAAACTCTTGAAACAAGAGAAGTCTCCTGACATATGTCTTGAACATCCAATGTCCAAATACCACGTCTCTTTACAGGAGCTCTTTAAGCAAGTTCCCTACAAAACAGATTTAGATGGGAGATGATTTTGGTACCCAGATCTTCTTGGGTCCAGACAGGTTAGCCAATAACACTTTAGGTACCCATATTTGTCTAATGGGTCTCATATAATTTGTAGAATTGACATGCTTTGAAAGATAAACTTTATTAGATCCATAGCTATGTATATAACTGGTTGAAGCATATGAAGTTCCAGAATTACCTTCATTCTGTCCAGATTTAGAAATGAATCTAGTTTTAGCAATTTTCCTTTGTCCAGGTTGGTATCCTATACCAGTAGTGTATTTAGGTGCTACTTGCTTTCCTAGCATCTGTGTTAGAGCATTCTTGCCATTGGTGAACTTCTCTAAGTCTTTTCTAAGTTGCTCATTTGACAGTTTCAGTTCTGTATTTTCTTTTAACAGTTGAGCATTTTTCTCTCTTTCAATAGTAAGTTCGGTTTTAACTGTAGTGGTGAGAGCATGCTGTTTCTTTAATGACTTGTATTTATCCTTAAGTTCATTACATGTCTCTTCCAGCATATCACAGTATTCAAACAGTTCAGATTTAGACATGTTATCACCTTCAGAATCATCTCCAGAATAATATGACTTTGACGCAGGAGTTTCAGCAGTTACCTCAGAAGTGTTTGCCATAAAGCACATGTTGGCTCGATTCCTTTCAGATTCTGAAGATTCAGCTTCACTTGTGCTGTCTTCTGAAGCACTCCAAGCAGCCTTCATATCTTTCTTAAACTTATTGTCCTTATATTCATATTTCTTTTTATATTTCAGCTTTGGACAGTCGGCTTTAATGTGTCCTTTTCTCTTGCACTCATAGCAGACAACATCATCTGACTTGTCATTCTTCTTCCAGTCCTTTTTCCATTTGCCTTGGTGATCATACTTACCCTTATAATTTGTTTTTCTGAAGAACTTCTTTTTCCTATAAAATTTCTTAAATCTTCTAGCAATGTGAGCCATCTCAGCATCACTGTCAGAATCACTTCCACTGTCTTCACAGCTTGAACTTTCAACTACAGCTTGAAGCTTTTCCTTGTCCTTATTCTTTGAGGTTGAGGATTTGAAAGCAACAGACTTTCTTGCAGGTTCATTGTATTCCTCTTTGTTCACTTTAAGCTCTTCTTCATACATCATCAGCTTGCCAATTAGTTCCTTGACAGGTAGAGCAGCTATGTCACATGATTCTCTGATTGAGACAGACGTGCCTCTCCATCTATCAGGTAGACATCTCAAAATTCTCATAATTTGTTCCTTCGATGAGACATCCTTTCCCAGCGAGATCATTGTATTGACAATTTCGTTGAACCTGAGATACATGTCAGAAATGGGTTCGTCAGGCTTCATTTTAAAATTATCATACTTGATAGTATAAGTGTTCAATCTCATTTCTTTAACATTAGTTGTTCCTTCATGAGAAACAGCTAAGGTATCCCAAATTTCATATGCAGTTTTACATGCAGAAATTCTATTAAACTCTTCATCTCCTAGAGCACAGTACAAGGAATTCATAGCTTTACAGTTGTTATTGTAGGCAGTCTTTGTAGGTTCATCCCAAGTAGATCTAGCAGTAGTAGGAATTTTGTATTCTGATTCAATAGCAGTCCAAATATCAAAACCTATGCTTTCTAGATGGATTTTCATTTTCAGCTTCCACTGAGCATAATTAGTTCCATTGAAGTAAGGTGGCCGGTTAGTAGCAGCACCCTCAAGTCTATTGTCCATGATGAGAAAATTTTAAAGAGATAAAACTTTAGAAATAACAGAAATTTTAAGAACTTTAAAATACAACTAAAATCACAGTTCAAAAGCAGAGTACATTTAGAAAGTATTTTCAACCTCTGATACCAAGTGTTGGTCGGAGTGGTTTACTCAAGAGGGGGGTGAATTGAGTACCAATTAAAATTTCTATATTTAAAAGCAGTGTCTTAAAGACCCCCAAATAAAATAATAAATTAAACTGTAGTGAATTTATATTAATGTAGAGATTCTGTTAGGTTCTCAAGGGATTGATTAATTCCCAGTTAATCAACACAGGAGTGTGTGATTATCTTTTGAAACTAACTTACTAATCTACACTTAACATAAACACTTGCTAATTTAATTATCAAAGTAACTTTAAAAACAGTATTGGATTTAAAGTGATTAGCAGCGGAATAAAACTTTGAAATAGATGGCACAACAATGTAACCAAGAGGTTCAGTCTCAAGCCGAGACTTAGTCCTCTCAAAAGTTTATATAAAAATGATCCACACCCTGGATCGGGGTTCAACAGTTTACAACTGTCCAGGTCCAAGACCTCTACCACTGTTCTTCGTGGGAAACAGTACAACAGCAACCAGCTGTCCAGGTCACACACGACCTCTACCACAGTTCTTCGTGGGAAAGAAAGAATGAAAGAGTTTTGTAAGGATTTACAGATCCTTCAGTTTGAGTACAGGAGACAGTGTATGTGTTAGATATAGCAGATAACACACACTGCTCGAAATGAATGGTAATAAATCACAGAACAAGAGATGTAGAGTTTAGAGATGGTTCTGGTGATTTCAGTATAGCTCTGGACTCCTTTGGATTCGATTAGAAGTGAGTCTGAGTCCTCTTCTTGTTTCTGTTGAGAAACAGAGTGTCGTATGCTCCAGGTTCACAGGTGGTGAGAATGTAGTCGATGAAGTCTTCTTGTAAGCACAGAACACTCCTCGAGTATGCTTGATTGTCTATGAGCTTCTCTGTGTTCCTCTTGTGCTTGTGTCGTTTTTGGTATAATGGATGCACCGCACTTTTTGGGTTCGCTTCTTGTTGTTTGTTTTCTTCACACGTTCGCACTCATTTCTGGTATGTAGTCTTCTCGTATTTATCTCCCATCAGGGGACATAAAAGATTTCTTTTCAGCAGGTACGAGTTACGGGTTCCTGACATCCGACAACCTTTATCAGATATTTGACAAATCATTAAAATGTATGATATGACCGTTAGATAGATTAAATATAGGAAATAAATAAATTCAAACAGTGAGTTGAGTGATCGGTAGGTAAACAGCATCGGTAGCTTGAACATCGGTAGCTTGAACATCGGTAGCTTGAACATCGGTAGCTTGATGTCATTTGTTGCTTTGACTCTATCGGTGGCTCTATGCGTCGGTTGGTACATGCATCGGTAGCTCCATGCGTCGGTAGGTACATGCATCGGTAGCTCCATGCGTCGGTGGCTGCGAGTCTATCGGTAGCTTCGTCCATCAGTGACTTATTCCATCGGTAGCTATTTATACTTACACCGGTAGCTCTACGTTTGTATCGGTAGCTGTATTTATAAGTACATCGGTAACTCTGTGTTAAGTCTATCGGTAGCTGTCTGTCGGTAGACTAAGTCTATCGGTAGACTGGTTACCGGTAGCTCTTTATCAGTAGCTATAGGCAGATTACTTATCTGTTTTATGCAGAACACATCCGATTGTGTTAGAATCAATTTATAACTTGTATGAACATGGATAAATGATGATTAACATATTCCAAAGACTATTTTAAAGATTATTATTGGTTTGATCACAGATTGGAAAGAATTAAAGTATGGATCAACAATATTTAACAATATCATAGAGAATGAAGACATAATTGGGATTTCAAACACAAATAGATACATGATTGAGATTATCAAAACAGGTGAGGTCAACAGAAAGCTAAGAAATGTTTTGGAAATCGTTTTATTAGAAGACATATGAATAAAATATTGAAATTTTATTTTAAAACCATTTATTTTAAAATAATATTAAAACAAAATAAGATATCATGAAAATGTCTTTAAAACATTTTTACATGAAAAAAATGATAGAAGATTGATTTTTTAAACTATTTCATTAAATATACTTCAAGAACTTAAAAACATGGCTTAAATACATGTAGAAAAAAATTACTTGATAACATATAAATAAAGCACAAATACATTTTAAAAAAATCCATGAAAATTAATTTCAAAAATATGTTTTCTTAAAATTATACATTTATAAATGAAAAGGATGATTTAATAAAATTATAGTAGGTAAATCCATAAATGATACAAAAGGTAAAAAGAACACAGATTTTTCACAGTAAAAATGATATATAAACACATTATTTGGAAAGTGATAAGAAAGTTCCTTTCAAAACACAGTAAAATTTCAAAAATGGTAAAAATTGTTTTTAAATATTATAAAATAACGGTTCAATATTCTTAGAAACAATTTTTATAAGACACGGTTTTGAGAGAAAACATATTTCCAGCCGAATAGTGGGTCAAGTCGGTCATCCTTAAGAACACATTCCTAACTATCTTATATACAAATCATTATTAAAATCAAACCAATACAAGAATATTTCCCAAATAACCATAATAGAAGAAAATTTATGAATGTTCTCTGAGGTATGGATAATAATATTTCCTTAATGAAGCATAAAAATAAACAATCTCAAAAATTTATGAGGCTGTTTCAATATAATCTTAGAACATGGTAACAAAAGATCATAATTTCCATGTTAAAATATGAAATTAAATGAAGCTTATAATATCATGAAAACATGTGTATTCAGTATATATCATATAAAATGGATTAATATATACCTCAAAAAGAATTTATGTGGATAATAGAAAATGTGTCTCAAAGATGGAAAATTGAGACAAAACAATCTAAACAATTTGGTATATTTTTAAACTTATAACCCATGAAATTAAGATCCTAAAATGGATATGTTAATACAGATAAATTAATGTATACGACGCATAGAATAATATAATGGTAATTACATACACTACACAAAAGGAAAGAGTGGTGAACATAACATGTATCTCACAGAGATAAAAAGTGAGATGAAATACCCTTATATTGTGTCTTGACTCACTTTATACTCATAAAAACCACTTAAATTAAAAATATAAATATATTATAAATCTTTTAAAGAAACATATTTCTATAAATAATCCCATATGTAGTGTTATTATTACCTTATATAACCCACTTGTTAACAATCATATGTTAAGGTTTCACTTTTGAAAATATTCTCTTTATTATACCCATGACTTAATTTATTATATTTTTGGTTTTTATACTTTATAAAATTATTTATAGAATATAAATCATTATATAGATATCCTTTATAAAAATTATATGTGTATTTTCATAATCAATATAATACATAATTATGAAATTAAATACATCGTTCATGGAGATGATTAGTCGTATGTGCGCATGACCATTGTTTCCATTTTTATAGTCCTATTAAAAGAAATTAGGTAAATTATATATATATATACATAACTAAAAAATTATAATTATTAAATCATATATATCATATAATTTCACCTAACCCATCTTCAATATATTCCACATAGTGTGTGAACGAATCAAATTGCTTTGAGGGTGCGGTAGTCCACACTTTTGTAAACAAAATTATTGTATTAATACCAGATGTAAAGTAAAAGAGGTATGTTTTTTAAAAGGAATAAATAAGATTAAATAAATAATAAATATAATATATGACATATGTAAATAGAGTTTCTATCATAATTTCTACCCTGAGAGGCTATAATGAAATTTTAAATATTACCATTTAGTGAGGCGTTTTGTTTACCATACTCATAAACGGTGTGTTTGATTCCTATTAGATCAAGGTGTGTGTAAGTGTAAGTTAAAAAATTATCATAAAAATATACTATTTTATTAAGGATAAATAATTTTCTATACATGAATGTAATATTTAGTTTGGTGGGGTATAAAAAAAATAATATATAGAACATTAGAGAAGATGTTGCCTTTTAGGTGGGTAAGTACTTTTGGATTGTGCTAAAAGGAATATATGGATAGATTTATAAAACATGGGAGGCATATTTTAGGATGGTATGGATTTTTTAAATTATATTTTCAGATATTGGCCGAACATATGTTGTTTTAGTTGTGTCAATAAGAGGGATAGGTCGTGGCCTTTCATAGGGAAGGAGGAGTGACACTCCTGTAAATATTTAAAAAGGGAATTTCAACCATTTTTTTAATGTTTCATGTGGATCATATAATTATAAAATGTTTATTAAATGGTATATAGGATCAATATATGTCCATAAAATGGATTTTGGACATGTTTCTAGGTCATCTGTTCCCCTATGAATAAGGTTTAGTCGTTAATTAATCATAATTTTATCTTAATAACTGAGATTAAATTTAATCACTTTTACTAATAATTTTTGTCAAAAAACATGATATAATGATAATATAAATATTAAACTATCTATAGTGTTGTATGTGGGTTTTTTGAAATTTAAATCATTGAATAAAAAATTCATATTAATGTTAATCCCACAGTCGAGATAAAATTATGAGTTTTTAAAGTATAAATAAGCACAAAATATAATTATGATTTTATATTCAATTTCAATTTTAAAATGATTATAATAACCTAAATTTTATTAATATATATAATTTAACTAATTTGACCATAAAAGATTTTAAATTTTAAAATTAAAAGGCAATTTTGAACTAAAATGCAGTATTTTTCACTATTCATCAAAAAGGTTGTGTCACAAAAAAACAAAATAATCACCCTATGATAATTTTGAAATTCAAATTCAGAAATTAATTTTATTTTATCAAATTAATTATCTAGATGTGTCTATATTTAATTTTATTATTTTTCATAGAAGGACCTCAAATGATTTTATTTGCAAAAATAGTATTTTTAAACATGTAAGTTATTTACGAAAACTATATGTTTTATTCTTAATATGATATATTTTTACAAATCCATTATAGAAATAAATTAGAAAAATATTTTTTAGTATTCATATTACTAATTTTAACTCTTATGTGATAGTATCTCATTTAAATAATTATAATTATAATATTATTTTTATTATAAATTCGAGTGTTTCTAGTAATGTACACCAATTCATAGTTTTGCATAATATATAATGAGACCTCATGTATCAAATATTGATTTATTGAGTTGTAACATATGCTGAGTCAGTTTTGTGCGAAATGAATGTTTGACTTGGTGATTTAATAAATAAATAACTATTTTTTGGAGAAGTGTGCATTTAAAAATATCAACAGAATAAATTGTTTAGAAAAAAGATAAATAAAAAAACTTAGGTGTTTTAACCTCAAAGTCCCCAAGCTCCCAATATTTTAGTTTTAAATGTTACTCTTTAAGGTAAGGGACATCTACAATTCTCAATTTTCTTTCATGTTCCCTTTTTTATGGTACATCTTTCAAATTTTCAAACTATGTTCTTCTAACCAATTTATTTTATCCCTATATTGTATTAAGAGTAATTATTAAAATGGGATACCCTTTTCCTAACTATTTTTACCCATTTCCAAAACTATTTTTTATACCTTTTATGCTGCATATTTTACTTCTCAAAATTTCTCTCTTCTCCAAAGTAAATTATCTTTCAATTTGTTTGTGAATACTCAAACTACCTTATTTTATAGAGGTAATCACCTATATTTTTAAATTATTTATTTTATTCTAGTTTTGATATATATAAAATGAAAATTACCTTTTTTGGGTAAAATTGAAATAATTTCCATGTTCTTCAAGGTATTTTTAAAACAAAATAATTTTGATATGAATCACGTTTATTTTTTTATCCATAGTTTATTAATGAAATGTGTTATTATGATATATATGGATCCCATGAAAATTAATACATATTATGGGTTCCCACTAATAGCAATCCAATTCATTGGTTAAGGAATTTAATCTATAGATATTACATGTTTACCTATACATTTTTTAATTACCTTGGTATTTTTTATTACACCTTAGTGGAAAAAATCAGCGTTTTTCAAATTAATGTCTCATTTAAAACATTTAGACAGATTTCCAATTTATAATTCATGTTCAGAATATTATGATATACCACTTTCTTATGCATTTACCATATTCTTCATGTTCTTATTGATAAATATCATGGTCACATGTAAATAGATTCCCTTGTTTTCCCTTACTTGGTCGTACACAGACCCTTCATTTCTATATATGTCTCCAGGATATGAGATGGAATAATTTTACATTGTATTCACCTATGAAGAATCAATTCATGTGTATTAGAATAATTTTTTATTATTTCATGTATTATGTTACTTATTTCCATTAAATTAAACTTTAACAGATCCTATATTAGTACAATGTATTGTAAAGTTGTGTAAAAAAAGGTCGGATACCATAGTTAAGCATCTGAGGATAGTTCAATTGTTTGTAGAAATTAGGAATTGAAAACCCTAGGAATATCCCTAGGAATACCTTAAAATAGAGGAAAACACCCTGGTATTTTTTTAGAGTATTAACTATGTGGTTTCCAAACAATGAAATCATTGTATGGATATGAACTAGTGGACATGGGTTTGGCACAAATGTTCCTTAGGGTAATAACTCCAATAAGGTGCATCAGGCCTAACTTGACATAACCAAGGACACAAAAATAATCCATACAATAGACCTAGTTGGAATCTCTCAGGGGATATGATTGTTTCATAACAATATTTTTATAAACCATTATAAAGGATTTGTAGAAAATGTAATTGTAGTTAAGATTTGCATATTTAAGAATGATATTTTAAGACATAAAATTACAGTAGAGTTATATTATTATTAATTGAAAAATATTTCTCATTATGGATTTATTATTTTATAAATTTGTTGGTAGTAGGAGTAACCACGTGAATTGAGAGTACAATGGACCAGGCATGGATGACCCTTCAAGGGACTTCGTATTAGAAAATCTCTACAGGATGCTGAATCAACTGACTCGAGTTATGAGAAATAACATTAATCATGTTGAGATACCTGATTAAATTTGAGGGGAAAAAATTATTTCATGTTTTTATGCATAAATGACCATAATCATTTAGGGGATCTATCAAACCATTTGTGGATGAACAATGCATAATATATATAGAGAAGATATTATTTTACTTCATTGTTCAGAATACGATAATGTCACACTAGTTGTGTATCACATAGAGGGAGAATTTGACCAGTGGTCAACACTAATTAAAAAAACATATCCAAGAAAAGAGATTGAAGATATGAATTGGGATGAGTTACAAGGTGGACTATTTAAAAAAAAAATTCCTTGGTCAATGCGAACATATATAGATAAGGAATTATTTTATATGAAGTAGAAGGAAAATGAATTTCTGGGAATTTATGAGTTGAAATTTACAATACTTTATCATTATAACTATAAATTTTTTATTTATCCTAATAAAAAGATTTAAAGGTTATTTAGTGGGATAATACACCATCTAAAAACGAATTTATCCAATTGCAAAAATGACATCTATGAGAAGTTATTACAAAGTGAAATGAATGTTGAACTAGATTTTGGAGAGACGCAGTGGTCACATAGATCAAATGAAAATAAATAATCAATGGATCCATTCATAGGTATTATAAATTATCATGGAAGAGGAGGAAAACAAGTGAAACATTCGACATGAAACAAATGTAGGATGAAACATTTTTGGAACTGCTTTCTCCAGAGTAGGAAATGATTCATGTGTGAAAGTGATTTTCATATTGGTCATAACTATCAATGTGAGGTGAAGCCTCAAATTCTCAATAGTAAAGATAGAGGGAATACGATTCAAGGCCATCCTTATGTCTACTGATTCATGTGAGGACATCTTGGTAACATTTCAAAAATCTATCCAGTTTCGATGATAATATATGGGAATCACCATTAACATCCTCGAAGGCAAAGAGATAAAGTATTATACTTTTCTATCATGAAAATTAAATTTCAATATTATAATTATGTTTTAATTGGTACCCTAATTATTCTATCAATGGTATAAGTTACTCCTTTTGATTCTAGATCTTTGAATTCCTTTATTTCATCCATGTTTTCAAAGAATATATATTTGTTCCTTGAACTAGTAGATATATAGTTTTCAATCAAGACACATGGATGGATTATCCAAGTATCATACATGAATGGAAACTCTTTTATTAAATTTTTAAAGAATAATATAATCACAAATATATTTTTCCTTACCATTCAATAATTTTACATTATATAGGTATTAACTTGTTCTCAAACTATAATCCTAAGATCTACCGTATACGTAAGGGAATAGCAATCTTCATGAATGAAAAACCTATAGTTATCATCAAAGAAGATATATATCGACCAATGGTTTTTCTAGAAGAACCTCACATAACCATCTTTATGGAGATGATAAGAAAATATAATGAACTAAATGAATTCATTCAAATATAAAATTTCCTTAGCATTCAAAAATACCTTGATGTATTTCATGATGAGATACTAAGACCTCCCTATGAATGAGAGTATATTT
This sequence comes from Viscum album, assembly GCA_963277665.1. NCBI lineage: Eukaryota > Viridiplantae > Streptophyta > Magnoliopsida > Santalales > Viscaceae > Viscum > Viscum album. Next base: position 683,273,244 of record OY728119.1, on the reverse strand, counting down.
TTCCATTGATCCCATGCTTGTATCCTTAATGAAACCAATGTACACATATATAATGGAAAATGTAGAGTTTAAGTAATTAAGGAAAAAACTCCTAGATCTTTTGGATAAGAGGTTTGGTTGACCATGTACGTCTCCTTTGGGAGAACATGTTCTCTTTGTGAAGAAGAATGACGGATCAATGCATAAATGTAATGGTTATAGAAAACATAATAGTATCACATTGAAGTTAAAACATCATCTTCTTAGGATTGAAGATTTATTTGACCAACTTCACAGGGCTCAATTATTCTCCAATATTGATATTTGAACTGATTGACTTCAAATAAGGGATAATAAATACGATATTACAAATACCTCCTTCTAATCAAGGTATGGAAATTATGTTTTTGTTGTTATTCCCTTTGGGATGACTAATTCTCCATGTATTGTTATGGATGGGATGAATATAGTCATTAATGAATACCATGATAAATTTTGGATAATTTTTATTGATGATATTATGATATATTATAAAATTGTTGAGGAGGATGAGGATCATCTACGGGTTATATTTCAAATTCTATGAATGGAGAGGCTCTATAGAATTTTCAGAAAATTTGAATTTTGGTTTCAAAAAGTTGATTTCATGGGAACATTATATCCATGGAAGGAATCTCATTTGACCCTTCCAATAGAATGGTTATGGAGAGGTGGCCTCTTCCTATGCTAATAACTGAGAGTTGTTGTTTCCTAGGATTCACATGATAATATATGAGGTCTGTGAAAATATTTTCATGACATTCAAATCCACTAAAGAAGACATCTAACAATTGTTTTATGTTCATATGTAAAAAAAGAGTGTGAAGAATGTTTCCATTAGCAGAAGAAGAGGCTGGTCACTCCACTTATGTTAACTCTACCCTCATGTTGAGAATGATTATTTAATTTATGTGATGAAAATTGGAAACGTTTTGGGTGTTTCCTCAAGAAAAATGATAAGGTTATTTCTTATGCACCTCAAATTTTAAAGACACTCGAGAAGAATTATCTTGTGCATAACCTTGAACCAGATGTGTTTTTTTCTCTAAAGATATGGAACCATAATCCTAATTGGAATAAATGTGATATATATACATACCACCCAATTTTGAATTATATTTCCAAAAAAAGGAATTGAACCTGAGACATAAAATGTGTTTGAATCATCTTTGAGTCTATTATTTTTCAATTCATTATCATACCATAAGAGAAGATGCTTTGTTTCAGGAGTATATAGAGGCTGTGAAGAATGGGAAACTTCTTGGTTCAATATTGATCAAGAAGATGTACAAAAAATTCATACAAGGAAACATTTGCAATTTATATTGGAAATAATGAACAAGATGATAGAATAATCTCAATAATCTACAATATATATACATCTTGAAAGCAAAAATATGGATAGGGACTTTTGTGATCATTATTGATGGGTTAACATGAATTGAGAGATTGCAGACTACACTACAAGGTTATTGGTGTGTCAACAAGTGAATGAATAACTACAACTTCCTAAAGGTGTATAACAACCACAGCCCATACCAACATGGAAGTGGTACAATATCAATAAGTATTTTGTAACTTGTCTCCCATGAATATTCAAAGGTAACAATGAGATTTGGGTTATAGTGTATTGTCTATCTAAGAATACCAATTTCATCACTCTCTAGAAATATCTTTCTATTGGAAAACATTCCATGATTTATGTAATGGATGTAGTGAGGTTTCAAGGAGTGAAACTCTATTGTTTCTGCTAATGATCCAAGGATCACATCATAATTATAGAGAATAATTCAGCAATATATAAATAATGTATTGAATTTTATTACGACCAATCTCCCAAATAATGATGTCCAATCAGAATAGAAGATTCAATCACATTAGGAAGCACCTAGAACATTCTCAATAGAATTTAAAGGTCGATGAGATCAACATCTCTAGTTGGTTGAGTTCTCAAAAAAGAACATCTTCTATTAGAGTATTCAGATGACAACCTACGATGCTCTATATAGGACACAATGTATAACTACAAATTGTTGGGATGAATCTGGTCAGAGAGAGCTTATTGGGACTGATCTTGTGTAAGAGATGAAAAAAATTGTATATTCCATCAAACAACACATTATAACTGCTCAGAATGGGAAGAAAATATATGATGAAAACTATCTAAATGACATGGATTTTGTCGTGGAGACAAAGCCTTTATTCAAATTTCATAGTGGAAAATATAAATGTGGTTTTGGAAAAAAGTAATGCTCATCCCACATTACATTGGACTTTATGAAATCCTTGATCACATAGGATTAGTGGACTATTGGATAAAACTTCCACCAATCCTATCTTAGGTTTGGGATGATTTCCACATATCTATCTTAAGGAAGTAAATTTCTGACCCCTCACACATATTGAATCCTGATGTGGTATAACATGAACATGACCTCTCTTGAGTGGATCAGTCTGGGGAGATCATGGACCATAGAGAAAATTCTCTATGAAATTGGACTACCAACATCATCAAAGTGTTTTGGGGGAACAAAAATATGAAGAAGCGAAGTAGGAATATGATGATAAAATGTGGTAGAAGTAACCACAACTTTTCTCAACCAAGGGAACTAGTTGAGATATATTTGAGTAAATTTATTATGTGGGAAGAGTGTAATGACCCAAAAATTTGGAATTATAATTGTTTAATAAAAATATTTGTTTTATACACAAAAAACTACATATTCTTTATAATAAACTGTATATAAATTGAAATGTGACCTCTTAGTATTTTACCATTATATGACCATATTCTAATTATTATCATTGTTCAATATGACCATTTGGAAAAATACTATTGATAATAATTATAACATTATCATTTGAGTTTATAAGTAAAATCTCAAAAAATGAAAATTTTGATAGAAAGTATAGTTGATGGCCTCAACTAGTAGATCTGTTATTTATAAAGCCTATCTATTAAAACATTAGAGGGTGGTGTCATAAATATGTGATTATCTAGAACAAGACCAATCAGAGCTTCAATAGGTGATGCTTCAATGAAATCCCTTATTAGAGAAGTTACATCTTGTGAAGAATACCACTCGGTTGATGTAATTCGATGCTCACTAGGAAACAACCACATTGGTACTTTTTACTCTTAGGGTGTATGTGAGTTTAGTAAGGGGTTATGTATCGAGGACCTATATACATAAAAGTGTAATTCGTTTTTATAAATAAATCTATTTTTCTATCAATTCTTTTTTAACAATACTTTTTCGTTATAAATTAAGATAAAATTTTATAAATTTGTTTTTTGAACATAAATTTTACTTTTAAAAAGAGGTATAATTATTAAAATAAAATATGGTACTATGAATAACACATAATTTAATAATATATTATTTTTAGAATACTCTTATTTTAAAATAAATGATAATATTTTTTCATGTTTCAGAAATTGTACTTTGAGATTTTCATCCACAATAATTTTTCATAAATAAATATTTTTTTATTTTAATGCTAAAATTATCATATTTTGATAATTATTAAAAAAAATATCATTTTTAAATAATCAGGTTTAAATTTTGTTAGGGTGACTTTATGTTAATTTTGTAAAATAAAATGTTTTTCGATGAATATTAAAAATTTAGTCTGAGTTTTTCAGTATGCTTAATGACATCATTATTATGTCATACAGATTTAACAATTATTTAACCATAATCATTGAATCAAGTTATTTTATTTTATTAATATCATGTATTTTAATATATTTTATTCAATTTTGATATGAATAATTAACCTACTAAATTTTATTATGGAAATGTTAACATAAAAAAAATATTTAGTGGAATTTTTTCCCTTTTTAGAAGAAGCTATATAAAATTATTTTAGACTATATTGGGATACAATTACAAAAAATTCGATGTATTTTTTCAATAGCATGTGAAAATTCCATGGTAAATCCCATGGTGTTGTAATTACCACTACCTAGGTGTCCATTTCCTTTCTTTGGAAATTATTATTCAAACCCCCCCCCCCCAATTTTGATATAAATACCCACAACTTTATCCATTTCCATTCACTCCCATTTAATCCTCTTAAAATATCTAATAGTTTCACCTCCCACGGTGTCCGCAATCCCTCAAGGTCCCAATATTCTAGTTTTTGGAGTTACTCTTCAAGGTACGGGAAATCTCAGATTCTCTATTCATTTCAAGTTCCCATTTTGAATGGTATTTCATTCAAATATTCAAGAAAATTTCTTATTTCCAATTTATTATAACCATATAATAAATTAAGATTAATTTTTTAATGTTAAACCCTTATCCCCTATAATTTTATTCATTTTTAAAACCATGTTTTCTATTTTTCTTGTTTCATACATTACTCCTCACAATTTGTCTCCTCTCCACAAGAAATTCACCTTTATTTTTTTTGAATACTAATACATATTTATTTTTTTAGTTAATTCCCCAAAATATTTATACTATTTATTTGATTCTAGTTTTGTCCCAAATAAATCCCACATTTCATTTTCCTGGATTAAAATTAGAAAATGATATTGTTTTTAATTCTCCTTTCTAAACTACATTATTCTGATATAAAAAAATTGATTTTTTTATCCATGGGTTATTTATGAATTTTTTATCATGATATACATGGCTCATGGTAAAATTAAGAAATATTAAGGGCATGACCTAATAGAACTCCATGTATATGGTAAATAATTTAATCTCTTAAGAAGACATGTTTTATGTTATATTGGTAAACAACCTTGGTAATTTTTATGAAACCTCAGTGACAAGCCCTGACTATGTCCTTATGAATGTCCCATTTTAATTTTATATCAATATTTCCATGATATGATTCATGTTATTATTATTATATCACACATTCCCATTCCTTTATTATATTCATAAAGTTCTTATCGACAAATCTCATGATCACATATAAATTGTTTCCCTTACATTCCCTTACTAGTCCTTATGCTCAACCTTCCCATAGATTCATTTCCTCAAGTAATGAGATAAAATAATTGTACATAGGATGAACCTAGGATGAATCCATTAAATTGGATTAAAATATTGTTCATTGTTTTGGTGTATTATGTACTTTTTTCCAAGAAACAAAACATTAAAATTTCTTCTCTTTGTACAAATAAATTCAATATAAAAAAATGGTGTGAGTCCAATGTATATGTTTTATATTAGTAAAAACACAGGGAACTAGATTTAAGAAAATATAGAATAGGGATTATAGACCTATGAAAATAATTTAGGATAAGTATTGAAGATTATCCTAAATTTTTTATGGGGTATATTATTTTGTTTTTCCTAACAACACATGCCAATATAGATAGTATATATGGAAATAAATATAGAGAATATGTAACTAGGTTTAATAAAAATGAAAAATATGAGTTTGAATTTACATAATAATTAAATTATACATGAATGTGGGTCTTACTGTACACCTAGTTTGACACTCCTGAAGAATACTTATTGGATGGTTCATAATTTCATTACAAAAAAAATTCATGATTTTGAAAAGAATTTTTAAATTTAAAAACTATATCAAAAAATTATTGATTATGATTAATATTAGCCTGGAATAAATGATTCATTTTATGTTATGTATTTTAATAGTGTTCTGATTAAAAATTATGTTTCAATATGTTATCATATTATATATCTTATTATATATGTTCTTCCATTGTTTATAACTAGTGCCTAATGGAAGGCATTCAAAATATATAAATAGATGTACCCCATATATGCTTTACCCTACTGGGAAAGATAATGAAGTTGAATCCAGATCTATATATGTAACATGAGAAATTATAACCTTATTGGGGAAACTAACATATGTTATGGGCAATATTAATTCCCAAATAGAGTATCATGTAAACCCACAATGTGGTGTTACTATGATAAACCACATTATGCTTCAATAACATCCAAAATCAAATGGGACTAAAAATAAATTTGTAGCTTATAAATATAAAATTTTCTTAAGGAATATATTTTTATCAGTTGAAAGTACTGAATGGTTGAAGGTTTGTAATGATTTTTATCATTTATTAGGAGATTTAGATCAATGATGGTCATTGATTCAAACAAGTAATCATGATGAACAAAAATAAATCATGTAATATAAGTATATTAAGGTACTTATCTTGGAAAACAATTTCCCCCATGAGCAACAAGACGTTATGGGGAGAAAATTTTTGAATCTATGAAAAAGGAACATTAAAATGTAACTATGCATGAATCCAAATTTACAAGGATATTGAGGATTTCTATGTATTACATGCATAAAATAAAGAGTAATAGAGATTTTTTAATTTGTGGGTCATGTCTAATATTTTGAAGGGAATTATTCTCCAAAAAATACTCATCATTTGATGACATAATATATTGTTATCTCAAGAAACATAATAAATTATAAATGACCTATATATTCAAATAAATAATACGGAATAAGATGAATATAGATCAAAATTTGTATAAAGGGAATTCATAAAAACTATTTTCTCCCTCAATTGAAAAATTAAGAAAGCAACACCCCAGAATAATATCGAAGGTAGTGGAATTTTTCTACGAGTGTGGAGAGAATGATCACAATGCTCATGATCTCATGAGAAAGAGAGAATTTTCCAATGTATAATTATTTTATAGTAAGGTGATGGGGAACTATGAAAACAAATATCCTAAGTTTCATGTGAATAAACCCTAGAAGATATTAAGGGATCAAGTTTATAAATATTCTATTAATACTAAAATAGTGGAAGAAATAAATTTCATGCATTTAGATTCCTTAAATATGTTAAAGAAATATTTTTTCCACAATATTTTCATTATAAGAATCATAAAATTTATATAGATTTTATTGCAATATACATTCTTTAATGATATGAAATCATATAATGTATAGTACTAATAACCAAGAAAACAAATATTTGGAAAGATGTTTTAATTGAGAAAACATTATTTAAGTAAGATAATACATGATTTATGGATTATATTGAGATAATAATTATAAGGATATTCTTATAAGATTATTTTGTGAACAATGAAATTGATTAGTGATTGATGTTATCCGTAATTTATTTTACTTGATATTGGGATTGATGAAAATTATTTGACAAAATGAAATATTTTTTTGGGAGAATGTACGTTTTTAGTAAGGTTATATGGTGATAAATGTATCCACATATATTTAATGTCACATTAAATGACGCCATATATTTTCTCAGGAAAATAATATTTCTTTAGTTACATACCTTTTAAATTTTGGACATTGAATTTGGTCAGGCATATTTTGGACTAGTCTTAATGTTGTCTATATATGTAATGGATTATTTTCATGTGTTTGTCTAGTAGGATAATGTTTTCTAAAAATTTTGTTCATAAAAAATATCTATTGTTGGATGAATGTTTTATCATAAATTTATGAATCTAATTATATGTTAAATATTGATTTAATAAATTCAAAAATAAAAATCTATATTGAATATTCATTCGAATGTTTATGATATGAATAATATATTGATAGAATAATAACCAAGGGATGAAATTGTATTTTTATTTTCTAGTGTTCTCTTTGATAATGGAGACAGAATCCTTAAAATTTAGTAAAAAGGTACAGAGAGAAAGAAAATCCTACTAAATTCAATTTTATGAATAAATAGTCTTTGAACTCATCATATATTGATGTTCTTGTGGTGGTTATATTTATCATGACATATTATAAATCACTCTCTAATAATCTTTTGGCGTCAATATTCTCTTTCATGTCTATATTTTCATTTCACAACAATGATGTAAGTCTTAGAAACCTAGTAATCTGTTATTTTAGGTGTTATTCTTACTTTAAATTCAATATTATCATGAATAATTTTTATTTACCACTATTATGATGTTGATTTAAATTAATGGTATTTTAAATTGATAGATCCTCGATTACTAGGATCAAAAATAAAATGTGAGGAAAAACTATATTTAGGGGGTAAATGTCACACTCCATCATTTTAAATGGGGGACATCATGTTTGACAGCCTGTATAAAATTAAACTCATATAATTGAAGATAATATAATACCTTCATCATTCACAATATATTTCATTAAATTCAATATCTTCTATAACCAGTGATGAACACAACACAATGTTTAAATGAAAAATGATACTCTACTAAAATATTATTATTATAACAAGTTCGTTATACCACAACCATTATGATGGATGGTATGAATTGTAGTCACTAATGTAAGAAAAATATACATTATACACATGTTTAAAATAAATTCTATTTTCATATATTTATTAGAAATAAAATAAGAACATTTTTAATTAGAAATAAATATTTAATAGAAATATTATATTTCTCAAAAGAGGATTAATCACACTATTAACACGTAATTTAAAAAAATTATATTTTTTTGAAAATTTCATTGATAAAATAAACCTCATTTTTGAAATATAAATTACAAAATTTTCATTGGATGAATTTTTATAATGTTATTTAAAGAATAATTTATAAATGAATGGTATAAATGTGGATTTTTAATAAAAACCGCATTTTCCTATAAATCATTTTTAAAGTAAATTTATATTATAAATTGGTTATGAAGTAAATTAGTCAATTATATTTATATTTAAATAATTACTTAATGTTAATCAATTTAAAATGGAATTTAGATATTAAAACGTTGAATACCTATGACAATTTTCACTTTGAAAATCGCTCTTTCATAATGATCCATTTGATTATTAAATTCAATTATATAAAATATGTGAACTGAATATGGAGAAATGGGTTCCATATTTGAATAAAAAAATTAAACTAACTAATAATTTTAAATTAATGTTTTACCAAAATTAATAGTTAAAATATTAAAAATTAATTACCATAGAAAAGGTAAAAATTAGTTTACTGGGGGTTAAACTAAGAAGATGTTAATCATTTAATAATATTTTTTAGGGATATATATATAAATCTTTTAAGTTTTATGGATTTATTCTAACCAATTTTTGAGGATGTTGGAATGATATAAATGTGTACATCAATTTATTAATTAAAATCCTATACATGTTCCCTCTCCCTACATAAAATAGGGTAACCAGTCACCTCTATAGTTCACACATTAAAAACCAAATGAATCTCTAGAGAATATGAAACAAATATTTCCTACATCCCAATTTATATTTAATATGAATTATTTTTATTAGTAACCCCTCTTAAAAAGTCTTCAAGTATAAATCAAAAGAGGTTATTTGAAGAAGAGGTAAAATTATTATATGTGTCTGTTTGTTTTATTTTTTTCATCAAACTCCTTAAAACATTACTAAAATATTATAATATAGAAAAAACTATCTTATATATACTAAAAGTTTAAGTTTTTAATTATATAACCTAGATCCTCTTCCACTTACATCAAATTAGAAATGAGACCACTGATCATGGGTTCCACAATCCATCATATCGTGAAATATTTTAATTTGCATTCCACAAACACTGATTAATGTTGAATATAAATTTATTTAAAATATTTTTATGATAATTAATACATTATTATATATATCGATTTATCATATCACATATACCTTCTTACATTCCACTCCGTGGGTGATATAATAATGTCACTCATGTATTAGGTGGAATACCAACTCACACAACGATAAGATTAGTTTTTCTCTTATGAGAAACATGGATAATAATAAGGATAAAATTACTGAATATATGTTATATTTATTATTAAAAATATATTAACATATAACACCACCTAAAACTTTTTAACCATTATTTAAGTGGAAAACAATAATTCCAACTATGTGTACATGTGGACTACCACCTCCACATAGCGATGTGAAATGTTTATAAATTTTATACACAAATATTAATAAGGATGGATTTGATTAATATAAATTATATATATGAAATAATAATACATGATTAATTATTATTTTATATTTATTTTCCTTTTGTTCTATCAATCATTAAAAATGGAAATATCATTCATTCATACATACAACTTACAATCTCAATGAACAGTGCAATCCATTTCGTATATATGAACCTAATAGATTATTATAAATTCTTAAATAATGAATGTATTTTATAATTATATCATATTTAACATTATTTATATGATTTAACTATGATGAAATTATAAGGACACAATTACCAAGCTAAAACATATATGAAATAAAAAATCAATTATCAACTGAAATAGTGATTTTAGCAAAGAATTGTTAATAAACGAATAATAAAACACCATAAATACATAATATATAGTATTATATATATATGTTATAATGGAGTCTTAATAGATTTATAATAAACCAAAATGTATTTTAGCATTATTTTAGACACATGAAGAGGTTATCGAACATGAGCTAAGGGTTTCTCTTTACACTTTTACTTCCTTGAGACATATGCAACATTCAAAACAGATATTTTTTATCTGATGTATATAATAAATTTTTGAAATATTATAACATTAATATAATTATATTCATGTTATATAATTTTTGGATTTATGTTATTTATTTTATGGGCCTTTAAATTCCAATGTTTCCAAAGTTGTAAATATTTATATCTCTCTTTGGTCAAAAATACTTTTTCATCAAAATATATGTATTCTAAAAAAATTGAATTTTTTTTATCCGTTTACAAATAAATTATTGAAAACAATTTTAAGTAATTTTACATTTTAAATAATATTTTGAATCTGAAATTAATTTTTTTTCAATACAAGGCACGTTTGGATTTTACTAAAAAAGTGGAATAAATGACTCTTTTAATTTGTATGACATAAATATAATTTGTGTACATCAATACCACTAAAAGTTGTAATGATTAATTTATATCTATTCAAAAATTATTTTTTATGAATATTATTTTAAGAATATTTTTTTACCTTTTGAAATTTTTTTCAATGAAAATATAATTTCCCTCAAAAAATAATTTTAATGATGTTTTTGGGTATTTATATACATCAATGACATGAAACATTTTTTTATTATATGATACATTATAGATATATTTCCTTGAGATAATTGTTTTCATTATTTTTGATATTTTATTGAAAATTTTACTAAGGATCTACCATTCTATCACAATTCACCATACCACAATGGATATATTATGATTATATTTCTTTGATTTGGTTACATATTAACATTTCTATGTTTCATTTTTCAATATGAATGTTTATGTTTATTTTATATCACACATTTCACATGAGTAATGAAATGGAATTAGTATATAATAGATGGTTCCCAATTATAGATAACCCCATGATGCATAGAAATGCCTTATAATACAAATTATTTATCCGAACTGGATAAGTTTTTACCCATAAATTTGAATTGTCTTATGAAATGTTATGAAAGTATATTTCATATCTTCAAAATTATGCATCCCATTTTTATGAGATCAGTTAGTGATGTCCATGTGATAATTCGATTAGATAAAATATCTATTGATAATTTTCGTTCTTATGTTATTTTTTTATATGGATTGGTTGATCATAATTTATTTCTACTATGTTATACCCAGATTATTTATAAAATGGAATGTGTTTCAATTTTAAAAAAATACATATTGATTACAGAAATGTTTTAATAAATTAATCAAATTTACACTTAAAATTACTATGAATATGGGGTCTCTATTTCCCATATATCTTATTTTTTTCAGGATACCGGGAATTGTCTTTTGATTGATTTGTAGGGATATGTTATGAGGAATAATGGAGTTCTTAAGGAATGAATTTTTTATTATATTTTTTCAGTTATATTTTTAATCTGATATATATATCTAGTTTACAATGAATAAAAAAAAAATTGAGTACATCAATATTCCATTCCTTTAATTTTATTCCAATATATTAAAATAACAACCCACATTATGCTACATGGGCTCGGTAACATAAACATCCCCATTCTAGGATAGTAATATATTATCAAAAGTGGAAAAATGGATTTTGGTGCCCTGTGTGTGTGCTAGATAAATAATCCTTCCCTGGTTGGTAACATTAGTGCAGGGAGAAAGAGTTTGTTTATACACCTAGTAAGATGACCAATATTTTTCACTACCCCATTATGTGGAATAAATGTGTTCACAAAATTCATGTAAAAATTGGATATTTTATTTACAGTATCCATGTTGATCAAAATAATCATGGGTATGATTCAATGGCATCTTCATGATAGGGACACTTGTTATCAAGGGAATACATGTTCAAGATTGATCAATGATCCTAATCTGTCTAATAAGAAAACTAAGTGGACCTCCCATAAAAAGGGAATTCATGATAAATTATTTTGGAACAGTTGGGTTGAAACAATGGATTTTATATTAATTAAGAGTGTAAAAGAAATCATGTGATGGATCTTTATGTTCATAGAGTTGATTAAATGTTAACATAGCTATAAGAAGAAAACAACTATTCCAAGATCATCGTTAAAGGGAGTGGGCAATAATAACTAGATTCTTGGGTGAGTATTAGTATATTTTCAAATTATATGTTTATAGATTTTATAACATAACACATGTGGTCATTCTATAAAGGTTCTTATGCTAATTTAAATTGAACAATATTTTTATAGGTTCTTATTCCATAAGTGACCATTATATACAAAAAATGATCCAATTTTAAAATATATTTTATGGGAACATGTTACAAGATGATAGTTACTCCATGTATGTAGGTTGAGTGAATTTATATTATTATGTATATTTTTGGATCTCCATTCTGTGAGGGATGATTTTACCACAACACAACAGGAGTGAGAGGTGGGAAATACTGAAAGCTATTTGTTGAATAATGGACGGTATATATATTTTAGTTAAATTGAAATTTTTTTATTACGACTATATTTCATTAAATTGTGGAGTAATATACCTTGCGGTAACATGTTCATAGTTTAAAAAATATATGGATGATATCTTCATGAATTTTTAGCATATAAAATAGAGAGAGGGCCAAATATTATTTATATATTTTATTATAAGAGACTATCATGTTATAAGCAAAAATATTGTGAAATTAATATATTTGACCCATAAAAATACATTTGTTCATATTTATATTGAATATAGTGGAACTTGGTTAACATAAGGGATTTTTAATTTATAGAGAAAAGGTAAGTAGAATTTGTTTTGGAAAATTGATTCTTTTATTTTTTGAGGAAATAAATTGATTGAATGTGTGAGAATGATAAAATATAGGAAATATAGAAATATAGACACTGTGGAACTCTATTAATGGTGTAAACATTAAAGAAAATAATTCCATGATGATAAATACAAAAAAAGAACCTGAAGTGCAATAAAGACACATTCACTTACTAGTTTTTTATTTTCTTATTGAATTGTTGTAATGTTTTTAATATATAAAATTTTTATTTATTATCTCATAGACGTGTATAAATATATAGGATGAGAGAGTTATAGATTTGTAGTAGGGCTTATAAATAACCATACCACTATCTATTATAAATCCCTTGTATTCCAACACATCATCAGTATTTTCTACTCAGACAAAGATTAGTTGTAAAATTATTAATACATGCATGTCCTTGATTTATATCTATATCAGAATTATTTTCCGGTGTGATTCTATATAAAACATTATATTATTACTTTTAAAATGATATTAATATCTAATTGGAATGAATTAAAAATAGAAAACCATAATTTATATTTCACTTATTGTGTGTTTTTAGTACTCCTAGTTTGGGGTATGTATCCAATTTTATGTATTTTTTTTATGAAATGTTTTGTTAATGTTTTGGAGAGTTTGGAATGGTTTTGGATTGTTTTGAAGGATTTTCAAGGGGTTCACAATTTCATCACGGTATTAAAAAACCATGCATCTTATCTAAGAAGCCATGAATATCTAGACAATGGGATTTAGCACAGTTAGCACACCTTTTTTCTAATTGTCTGATCCAACTATATGGGTAAAATATTCGGATATTATCACCTACATGGTTAGAATATGGTTTTCTTACCTATTGTCTAACTGTTATCAGCATTAAATATTGGGGTTTTAAAAAATAGGATAACATATGATTAACATAATACACACAAAACATCCTAGAAATCATGAAAAAAATATAATTTCCTCTCATTAGGGGTTAGGGAACCTCTTCCACTCATTTTTGAAGATAATAGAAGGGCTTTCTTTGTGGATTGAAGGTGATTCTCCTCTGACAAAATATCTAAGGCATTTCATGGAAGTTTCAGTCGATTCTAGTTTGTGGTTATGCGTTGGGGGAATTTCTCCAAACCATAATGTATGCGGCTTATCAATAAACTCAATTTTTCTATAAGTAGGAGTATTAATTTCAAATTTATTGGGTTTTCATGAACTTTTTGTGACTGTGGTGTGTGTATCTTGGTTGAAACCCATTTGGTGATGTTTTTTAGATTTTGGGGAAAATTGGTTATTTTTGTTAAATGATTTTATTAATTTATATTAAAATTATGATATTAGAATCAATGTCTTGGTTATTTAAAAAAATTGTTTTGTGAACTTTATTTTCAATAAAAATGTTGTTTCTTTGACGTTTGGTTGGGCATGGTTAATATCTGAAGGGTGTTTGTGAATAAATTAGTGATTTGAAGAAGTCATTTTTTCATTTTATGCTGAATTTTTTGTTTGTCTTAAAGTGGTATTTGTTTTGTAATATTTTGGATATATGATATAGTATTTGTTTATTGAAATGTATTTGGGATTTTTTTTATATTTCGATTGGCATGATTGGAATGAGGGTTTTAATGAATATAGTACCATCAAGGTGATGGATGTGAAGTTCTATCTTTAAAGTGGTGGGTGATGGATGTGAATGTGACACACCATCTAAGATATAGGTTTGGGTGTAAAATTCCCAAGATAAATGGAAACACTGATCTAGTGTGTATGTGTGGAACTTATATGTATGGTTGCATTGTTTTGTGTTTAATTCCTTGGTATTGTGCTGATTGGGTAAATGGTTTTGTAAGGGATTGAGTGTGGATTTTTTGTAAATTGATGAATTCTTTATTGGATTTTTATAAAATATTTTATTTAATAGTGATAATTTTTTCTATCATAGTGGAATATCTAGGGAATCCATTTGGGGGGAAACCTACTGTGAATTTTTACTCAACCCATGCCTTAGTACTTTGGTGTTTTTGTAGAAGTTGTATTCTGGGAAATAGGTATAGGTAAAGAACGTCATTTCTTTAGTGGTTCATCATGATGCTTGGGTAGCCTTATGGTGCTTGGTGTATGGAGCATGGTGTGGAGCTATGGAGTCATGTTGTAGCATCATTGGGTTTTATTGATTGATATTCTGCTTGGTTCTATAATTCTGGATTACTGTAGGTTTGTTATGTTGTTATAATGACATTGTGGTATTGTGGTACTTTTCTAGACACAAATCACGAAGATGGTTAGTGGGTCCAAATAATGGCATGTTTGGTTAGTTATTTACATTCTAAGGGTAAATCATTCCTCAACTGTTCATAAATCCCTTGGATGTTATTTCCAGTCTTTACTACCATAGGATCAATCCTTATGGCTGAGTATAACCTCCTTATCACTCAATCCAATGAGGTGGGGTGGAATTTTAAAGTGATATCCTCTTGTTCAATCTTTTTTTACATGAAAATTCTGTCTTGTTCAGTCTTGGAATTGATGACAATCATAGAGTTGACATTTTTTATTGGTCTATTACATGAGATGGTATGGTAGAATGGTGTAGTATTTTCAGAACATGAAATGTATAGAATAAAAGGTTATATAAAACATTTTTTATATTGATGTTAATATACATGGGAGTTTTTTACCTTTTTGTTTTTGGATACACATATAGGAGAGTGATTTCATTATTGTTGATGTAACCAGTGATATGAACAGGAAATCAATTGTAGGAATGAATTCTCACTAGTATTTCATATTTAATTTGGAATAATGATTTTTGTTGTGTGTTGAATGTATTGATTTTTTTAAAATTTGGAAACTATTTTCAAATCTGTGGTTTTGAAAGGTGAATGCATATGATATATTGAAAATTGGTCTATTTAAAAAACATGGTGGATTTATAAAATGTGAGGTGAACATGGGAAAATTGGATTTGGAAAATATTTTTTATATTATTGTAATGTGATTGAATTTGAAATTTTATTCATTGAGTTGCATGAATGTGTGACATAAATGGTAATTGTATTGATAGAAATGGAACTGGGAAGGTGTCGTAGAGACCAAATATAGGAAGCTACTGAAATTGTAGCCTCACCTGATCCACATGTGAACTAATAGTTATTTAGAACTATCATTCCTGATTTTCAAACCATTTTTTAGGATAGAAATTAGAGAGTCTTTTATGATATCTTTCACTACTAGAAATCCATGTTGAGGGAGTAGGGTTGTCTTCACATGAGGAGGTGAGAACCCAAACACTGTGAGTAGGAGGAAGAGGGACACCATTTTGAAGGGATGTCATGTACATCAGAATCATACCATAGTATGGTTAAAAAATACTCCATGACCCAAAATTATGCCGAGATTGTTTCAGTTTGGCTCACTGACCACATGAAGTGGGATTTTGTGGAACAACCTGAGCGTGACATAAATACAAAAAGTTGGGGCATCATCAAAATTATTTCCCTAATTCTCTTTGGTCAGTTGTTAATAAATCTCTTCAAGGGTCTCTGGAATCCTATGCCTCAATAGGGAAAGTGAATAAACAAACCCCTAGTAAAAAAAAAGAGATACCCATGGGGATTCTAAAAACACTATGTCTCCTTAGTAGGGGAAGCTTCAATATGGGAATAAGGAGAAAAGTGTGGCATGTTAGTAGTTGTTCGGAGTTGGGAGGGTTTTGTTGGATGATCAGTCATGATCATCCACAGCGACGGGTAATATTCTTTAAAATTATAAATTAATGTGAGTGTTGATTTATATGGGTGATTCTCATTCATTCATTCCCCATTTTTTGTTGATATTTTGTGTTTTTATTTTGAAATGATACCTTCTTTTTTGACACTTCAAACTCATATGGGTCAAAGAGAGTGTCGAGCCTTCTGGTGTATAGGATTTGGTATAGATGTGGATGTAGTTGAGTTTATGGAGGAATTATCAATTCTTGAGATATATTCATATGATATAATCCTATGTATGTGTTTGTTTGAAATGTTTATGGACCACATTGAATTTTATGTTTGAACAGTCAGTTTTACTATGGATGATGGAGTCAACCATCTCGTAAGATGAGAGCAAAATGTAAAGGTAGGTGTCTTGGGATTATTGTCACCATTATTTAGAAAAATATTATATTAGTCAGTAGTTTTGTCTTTTACATCAAAAGAAGAGGTTGAGAGAAGTTGATTCCTGGTAGTGGTTGATTAGTTTATGGAGGTTTATCCTGAAATATTCTCGAGGTTTCCCCCCATGAGAGTAGTGTTGTTTAGGATTGATCTCATTATAGGGACCAGACCTATCTCACTTATAGAATAATAAATTGAACCATTGTAATTGGTGGAATTGAATGTACAGTTTGAGGTGCTATAAAACCAATGTTTCATCGAGCCAAGCACATCTCTATGGGCATCATCAGTTTTTTTCATCAAAAGGACAATGAAACTCTTTGGTCATGTGTTTATTATACTTAAATTAACCCATTTACAATAAATAATATATTTCAATTTATTCTCTTAGATAAAATGTTATATTAGTTGATGGATCTCAGTGGTTCTCCATGAATGGCTTGCGATTGGGATAATATAATTTGATGGTATGAAAAGTAGATATTTAGAAAAAACCTTTAGAAGTAGATATACCAATTTTACATTTGTGGTTATTCCCTTTGGTCTAAGGAATACACCATAGGTGTTCATGGAATTGATGAATTAGATATTTTAGAGATAACTGGATTCATTCATGGTGGTACTCATTGATAAAATACTAGCGTATTCAAGGAAAAGTGTGGAGCATGGGAAGCACTTGAAAATAGTGTTGGGAATCATTAGAGATTATCAATTTTATGCCAAATTATTGAAATGTGATTTTGGGATTCAAGAGGATCAATTCCGCAGAAATTTTATTTATCATAGTCGTGTTTTAGTGAATCTGAAGAAGATAGACGACATTATCTCGTGGGAAACGTTGAAGACCTTTTTATGAGATATATAGCTTTCTTGATATATCTATTAATTATTGACACCTTTTCATGACATATCATGATTAGATTTAATCATTTTGACTTTGATAAGAAATAATGTTCCATTTCAATGCAATTAGAAGAGAAAAATATATTTTGATGTGATTAAGTTTCGTATTACATCAAAAACAATATTGTTTTTTCAAAGACCCG
This sequence comes from Viscum album, assembly GCA_963277665.1. Classification (NCBI taxonomy): domain Eukaryota; kingdom Viridiplantae; phylum Streptophyta; class Magnoliopsida; order Santalales; family Viscaceae; genus Viscum; species Viscum album. Next base: position 683,254,877 of record OY728119.1, on the reverse strand, counting down.
AGAACGGGTATGTGGTGTATTGTGACACATCTGGATCAAGTTAGGGGCATGTTCTCATGATATAGGATGATGAGGTTTCATTTGGATCATTAAAGTTTAGGTTTCATGAGAATAAATACCCAACACATAATTTAGAGTTGGAAGTAGTAGTTTATTTTTTGAAAACTAGAGTCACTATCTATTTATTTATAAATTTATAGTTTATACTGATCACAATATCTTGAATCATATTTTATCACAAAAAGATTTTAATTTCAGGAAAATGAGATTCATGGATTATCCCATGATGATTGACTGAGACTTGATATACACATTAGGTAGGGGGAATTCATTGGAGGATCCACTATGTAGAAAATCATATCCTCATATAGTGAAACATGAATTAGATCAGTGGAAGTTGATGTTAGTTGTAGTTGAAATGAGGTTGTAATGTATAGAACGATGTGCCATTGCAATTTTTTCTTGTCTTGTGTGTTCCTAAAATGGAATTTTTTGTTAATGAATAGATGTTTTATGATTCAGAGTGTGTGTCTATGTGGTTAAAACTCAATGGTGGGTAGGCCATTGTGGGCTATAAACTAGACGACAATTCAGTTTTGTGTTTTTGAAATCAAATGATTGTAATAGTGTATTATGAAGAACAACTTCCTAGAGCTTATTATCATTAGATATGGTTTTTTCATATTGGAATCTATAAACTATATAATCTAGTGAAATAATGGTCTTGGGGGATATGTATCAAAGTGAAAGTGGTCAATTTTTCATCAAGAAGTTTGATATTTTAGAATGTAAAGGAAGAAAACTAAAAACAGACAGGTATTGTATAACCTTTGCATATCCATTTTTGGAAATGGGAGTAGAAAATGACAATTTTGGTTATTTGTCTCCCAACTGCTGTCCAGAAACACGATTCCATATGGGTTATTATAGATTGGCTAAAAATGTCATCCCATTTAAAATCTATTAAAAAATCTTATATGGTGGAGGATCTGTCCAAAATATATATCCATGAGTTTATAAATAGGCATGTTATAAGAGATTCAATTCAATCATATATAGATATGAGGTTCATGTATCATTTCTGGATATCCTTGAATAAAGACCTTGTGAATTAGTTGATGATGAGTACAATATATCATCATTAGATTGATGGAAAATCTGATATGATGATAAAAACATTGGAAGGTATGATGTGAGATTATGTTAAGGATTTTGGTGGATAATGGTATTAGCACTTACAATTGGTGGAGTTCTCCTACAATGATAGTTTTTTAGTCTCCAAACATATAAATCTCTTTAATGTATTTAATGGGAATCCATGTCATTCCCCACTATAATCAGTGGAAATGGGTATCATTTCTATGGATGTGCCATGCCTTTCCATGAATCGACATAGAAGATTAATTTTATCTGGAAGAGAAGGAAAATGGTGCAGAGTCCTCATTAATAATATACGGACCATCATCGATGGATGTTTTCATTTGAGTTTGGTAATCATATGTTCTTTATAATCTCTCTGAGGTTATGAAATTTTCATTTTCAGAAACATGGAATGTTATTTTTGAGGTATATTTAGACCTTTTAGATACATGATATTGATAGAGAGGTGTAATATTAGATGTATTTTCCACCACAGTTTAGTGTGGGGAAAAATGTGTTTCATACCTCTTAGTAGAAAAGTATTATCCAGATCGTGACCTTGTGATTGATTGAGATCATGTTGAGATAGATGCATATTATTCTTAAGAGCATGTGCTAGTGTGGATTATGGATGTAAAATAAAAATTCTAACATGGTAAAATAATCCATATAGTTTATTTTTTGTGAAACCATAGTCATATTCAAGGGGAGACATGGGAGAGGGAGAAAGAGATGGTAGAGTAATGACCCAAGATCTTCTTGGAAAGCGATGGTTCTATACATTCATGGGATGGAATGTCCAATGGTATGGATAATGTAGTACCCTCTGTTTAAATTCTATATCTCTTTTTATGTATTTTTATGTAAATAATTTTTTTCAGTAATGTTTGGTAGAGTTTTTAAGGGTTTCGGAATGTTTTGGAGGCTTTTGTAAGGGTTCATGTTTTTAGCATGGTTTGGGAAAACGGTGCATCTTCTACAAGAAACTATGAAGGTTAAGATAATGGAATTTTACACCATCGGTGCATATTTTGTCTCACTCTGTAGACCAACCATTCAGAGAACCCATTGGGATTGTAGTAGCTACATGGTTGAACAAAGGGAATCTATCATAGTGTCTAACTTTGCATAACATTAAAAATGGGGTTATAAAAACAAGATCACTCAAGATTAACCTAAAACACACCAAATATCCTCCAACATGAACGTAACTCATGATTTCCTCTCCTCATGGGTTAAGGAACTTAATAAACTCATTGTTGAAGTGAATTTAAGGCTTCTACATTGGTTTTAAGGTGATTCTCCTCCAAAAAAGAGATATAAATAATTTTCAGGTATGTTTAACCTGATTTTAGTGCGTTGATGTGAGGTCAGTAAATATTTCCATGCACTAACGTATATAGGTTATCTCTAGCCTTTATTTTTATTCATATAAGAGGATTAATTTCAAATTAATTAATTTTTTCATGAAATTTATTGTGATTGTGTTTGTAAATATTGGTTGAGACCCATTTTGTGATGATTTGTGGAATTTTCGGAAAATTGTTTATTGTATTGAAATGTACATTTTCGTTTGATTTTAAAATGATGGTTTTAAAATTAGTGTCTTGGTTGATTTGTGAACAATGGTTTGTATATAATTCATTTCAATAAAAAAATATTTTATTTAAGTGTGGTTGGGCATGGTTAGTATCTTGAGGGTGCTTGTCAATAAATATGAGATTTATTATAGTTATTTTGGCTTGTTATGTTGAAATCTTGTTTCCATAAAAGTGTGACGTTTGGGTGATTTTTGTGTGATATGAATTGTTAATTTATTATTGAAATAAAATTGTGATTTTGGTAAATGTCGATTGGAATATGTTTGATGGGTGGTTTTCATGCATGTAGTACCATGAAGGTGATTGATGTAAGGTGATATTATAAAATGGGTGGGTGATGGATGTGAATGTGACACACCACCAAGAAGATGGGTTTGGGTGTGAAACTCCCACTGTCAATGGTAACATATATCTAGTGTGTGTGTGTGGATGTTTTGTGTATGGTTGAATTATTTTGGATCACATTCTTTGGTATTGCGTTGATTTGGGTAAATAGTTTGGTAAGGGAGAGATTGTGTCTTTCTAGAAAATGATTTATTATTTATTAGTATTATATAAACTATTTTATATAAATGTATAATATTTTCTATCCTAGTGGCATTTATAATTATGTCATTTACAGAAAACCTAATATGTATTTTTACTCACCCCCTTCATTGGCACATTGGTGCTTTTATAGATGTAGTCCATAACACTAGTACAAGTAAATCATCTCATTTACATAGTGGTTGATCATCATGATTGGGTGATCTTGTGGTGCTTGGAGCATAGATCTTCCTGTTGAGCAATGGAGTTATGTTGTGGCATCATTGGATTTTATTTTTTAGTCTTCCTTTTGGGTCACAGATTTTGGATTTTGTGGGGTGGTTATTTTCATCTTATGATATTGTGGTATTTTGGTACTTTTCTAGAACTTCATTGTGTATTTGTTCAATGGGTTTAGATAAGGGTATGTTAAGTAAGTTATTTTATGTCCAGGAGCAAATCATTCCCCAACTATTCTTGAATCATCATCATTTATTTTATGCCTTTGGTTCATCGAGAACATTTCTTATGTCCGAGTAGCACCTCCGCCTCATCGAAATCCAATGTGTTGGGGAAGGATTTTACATTATATCACATATGTATTCATTAATTAGTTTTAGAACCACTATGTTAACCCACAATGAAAATATAATAGAGGAGTTTTCTAAAATGATAAACATGGTTTGTGGATAATGAGTTCTATAGTATGAGGGATATTAATTATAGATACATAATAACCACTTGAGGTAACACATGTTTTCAATCTATAATGATGAATTAACTAATCCATTACTTGGAATAAATTTTAGGTATATCGTGATAATGAAAATGAATGATATTAGAAAATAATTCATCATATATCAATTCAAATGACCCATATTCCTTGTCTGAATCATTATCAAGTGAATAGATTATGAGTTGTATGGACTAAAAGTTATAAAAACCACTACAGGGAACACAAAACAATATTTATTAAGAGGAAAACAAGGTTAAGGTGAATATATTTCATGTTATACATAATAAGTTTGATGATATGATGATGATCCAAAATGGAAATATTGATTATTTGTTCAGTAATCTAACTAAATTTTTAGGATTCATATATATTATTGGTGATCATTTAAAATATATTGGTACTATTATGAAATTTCATAGTAGACAACATCTCTTTATAAATTCGTTAGATTCATCTACTGATGAAAATAATCAAAAAAATATGAATATTTAAAACATTTGCATTAAGATATTACCATATATGATAAAGAAATGATCAACATATATTTAGAAAATAAATAAAATAAATTTTAGTCATGGTCAGGGAAAATATAGATACTCATTAAGCTATAAGTAATAAATATGATCTCACTAATGGGTTTCATTAGCATATCAGTACTAGATTTATATAACTATGTAGAGAGTAACACCCCAATTTATATGGACTTTAATTCAAATATATTAAATTTTAATTTGTGTATTAATATGAAATAAGTAAAATATTGTTTGTAAATTGTAACATACCAGGTAAATAAAGAATAAATCCTTTTCATATTTATTTATATTTACGGATTAAATATAAATTTTACTTTAAAGGGGTTTCTATGTTCGATAGCGTACCTGATACGCAACAAAGAGTTTCATTGAAATCTTACGTTGCACACTAGTAATAAGAAAATATTATTTTAAATGGTAGTTAACACATAGCAGTTGTATTGAAGGTAATGGATAGAAATAACTAAAATATGATTATATATGTTTTTTAAAAGTTTTTACATTTATCCAATAAAAGATAAAGTCTTAAAATACGGAAAGAATTCAATTTTAGGCATATATACCCTAATTTTCACTAAAGGTTCACTTATCACCTTTGGATGGAGAACCTTAATTAAATATAGTTGTGGTCACTCTTATACATTATATCGGATCAAATAAAATTCATCTTTAGAATCGGGACATCAAAATTTACTTTGTGTAATTTTTTGGTATTTTTCCGATAAAGTTCATTTTTTAATGAACAGTGAAAAATGTTGTATTTTAATGCAAAACCTATTTTTAATCTAATTTATTTATATGATTAGATTATATATTGATTTGGTTTTAGAGTTGAATTAGAATATATTTTTACCATTTAATCCAATAGTGGTCATTGGAATTAATTTCACTTTTTAATTGGACTTAAACTTTTTTCAATCTTTTTATACTTATTGTTTCATAAAAACACGGTATTTGCTCTGACCGAGGGAATTAATTATTAAATTAATTAATAAAACTTATATCTTTTGAATTTTTCAAAATAGACATCATTTTTGAATTCAGAATATCAAATATAGCTTAGGGTGATGTTTTGTTATTTTTCTGAAAAACATCAATTTTTAATGAATAGTGAAACTTCTAAGTGGTACTTAAAAAAATTGATTTTTTGTTTAAATGAAATTTTACCACCTCTTTGTTTTGAATTTAAAAAATCGGACAAACAGGGTTGTCATTAAGAAGTAAAATGTGGTTCAATGGAATTAAAATAATTTTTTTGGTGAATTGTAACTTTTAAGTTTTTAATCGCGATTAGAGGTAATTACAGCAATTTAAGGTATGAATAATGTTTTAATAATATGAAATGACCTAAACACATGTCCTACCATTATTGGATGTTCCATTGGCGACAAATACAATCCATGGGTAAACAAGGGGACCCCATGGAGCCAATTTGGAAGGAAAATGACATTAATATCTTTTTATTTAATGTTAAAGTAAAAATCTCACAAACATGAATTGATTTACTAAAAAAATTAAGTGGGGTTATACAAGTAATAATTTTGACTATAAATATTCATTAGAAATATAAAACTATTTCCTACATCATGATATGTTTTTTATAATATTTAAACATTAAATAAATTAAATTATTTATGACACCATGATGATGCAGCGATTACCTCATTATTTAACGATTTAAATAAAATGAACAAATAATGTAAAATCTAAGTCCTAAACCTATAAAAAACCTATTGGATTGGTATATTTCAATCCCTTATCATCTTATCCAAGAATTATATCAATGTGGGACCTTTTAAATCCGAAAATCATTTTAATATAAAGTAACATTTCTTTACTTTCCAAGAGTGCCCCTCCTCTCCTCTTATAAAAGACCCCCACCTCTACCACCTTACCCACACTTCCAAAGCCTTTGGATCGACCATCACCTACATATGTTTTCTCTCCACATACCTCTATTACTCCTAGAATCCTCACTTTGGGCAGATGTCTTCCCAAGGAAGCCTTTGAGCTCAAATAAAAAAGAGTTACCTGATTTAAAGGTAGTGTTTTCTCTTGTGTTCTTTTGTTTTATTTGGATTCTCCAACCCCCTAAACTCTTTTTATTCATTTATTTTGTAACAGATCCAGTATCTTCAATATACTAGGATGTTTTTATAAGATTAATTCGAGCTAAACTTACACACACCTACATCTAATTGTTAAAGAACATATTGTTTCTGTGGATGGTGAATTTCTGCCTCATGAAACGATGATTATTAAATATTCTTCTAACACATTCAAAGGTGGACATTAAGATTTCACTATATTTATATATGATATATAATATGTTTATGTTTTTCTTAAGCTTCTGTATTTTTCATTTATGGCATCCATTATGGGTATACGTGATATCTTCATTTTAGGAAGTGCGGACTACCGCCCCTCAAAGTGATTTGATTCGTTATTGCCATATGTGGGACGTATAAAGGATGGATTTAAAGTAATTATATATTATTTTATACTGGAAATATAATATACCTTTATATAATTATTATTTATTTCCATTAATGTATGAGATATAAATGAAATTAGCATTCATGCGTACGTACGGCTTACCGTCTCCATGAACGGTGCATTTCATTTCTTATCCCCAAATGTAATGTACTATTATACGTACATGTATATAATGGATATATATGATGTATGATACATCTAAGTGATGAATATAATTCTGGAATTAAAATATACATTCCTCTCATTTATTTTTAATTCCATTAATATGACATAGAAATGAAAGTAGCATTCATGCGTACGTACGGCTTACCGTCTCCATGAACGGTGCATTTCATTTCGTACCTCTAAATGATTATGAAATAATATAAATACATGTATATGATGGATATATATGATATATATGATATCCAAATCATGAATATCATTCTGGATATAAAGAACCTCTGACCACATGAACAACATGTAATTGTAAGAAGTCCACTTTCGACTTAAGAACCAAATATCGACAAAACAAACATTATTAACTTAAATGATTACATAATGTTTATAAAATGGTAATTAGTGATATAAAATTAATAATGAACATGAAAAAGGTTCTTGACCAACTATAAATTTACTCAGGTTTATTATTTAGGATGTTAAAGAACGATCAAGTAAAGTCGGACCCGAGGTAAGGGACATCGTCTCAATCTCCTTTGATTGAGGCATATTTCGTTTTATACACAACTTTATTTTATACGGTGTATAAACCCGTTTGACTTTTGCTTTTATACAAAAGGAATCTTATTCTACGAAGCATTTTACGAAACGACAAATACAAATGTTTCTTTTAATATACGCGGTGAAAACGACCATTTTCGCCGCCGCGGGTATTATTTGGTCTTTGGCCTCCTCAACAATCCGTAATGTTTTTAAAATGAAATAAATACCATATAATCTTTATGTATTTTGGTATTGAAAATTTTATTTATAATGGATTTTTTATTTCAACATATTTATGTTATATATTGTGATCAGAGTGTGGAAATGTTTTCTTTCCATTATATTTGTTTTATATCTTATGATTTTATAATGGTTCTTCGACATTTGACGGGTGGTTACGTGATAAACCATATGACAGGTGGTGCCGTGAATACCAGGATGGGTGGTTACATTATAAACTCGAATGCATTGGGTATGGAAGTTAGCCGTATGGCTATTCCATTAAGTGATATGTGTGGAATTCGACCGTATGGTTATTCCATTTAAGTATGTTTATGTCCCAAGTTACCTATATATGTTATGTGATCTTTATAAGGGTTTTATGGTAATATTTTTCTTACAAAAAGGTAAGTAATGATCTTATATTCAGTGAAGAGTTTTTACTACTTCATAAAGGTGAAAAGTATTACTTTGATAAAGTATACATGGTTTACTTGTTGTTTTGATAAACTAACAGTTTTCATTCATTATGTATCCCGTAATGAGCTTTTTTTGCTCACCCCAAGTTTTTATGAATAGTTTTTCACAGAACATACTATGGAATAGGGTCATGGAAGGGATCAATGGAAAGACATGCTCTATAAAACATGGAAGTAGACATGTTTCTTCTTAAGAGTTTTTATTCTATGGAAACTTAGTAGAAGTGTCTACTTTGTAATCTTTTGAGATGTAATAGTTATGCATTAATTCTCTAAAACTCTAAACCTGAAAAGATCCTCAATGTGAATTATTCATTTAATTCAATATTAAGTAAGGTTTACAGCTGGGGACTTACAGTTGGTATTAATGGTCGGTTTAAATAACTTTAAGAGTTATAATTCTATTAAATCATTAACCCAAAATATTGTTTTATGGTCAAATTGAAATGATATTGAATTTAAAGATTACCATGTTGATTCACATAAGATATTTCTGTGATAAGAATTTTTTTTCATAGAGGAAACAAAACATATTTTCTAGGAAGGCATACAGAGGGAAATGACCATTTAAATCCGTTTCATGAGATGGTCAGAATCAGAACTAAACTGTTTGTTGCAGTGATGGCTCAGTTGACTCAGGTGAAAAATGTTGGTTGTTTTTATTGATGATATTTTGGTGTTTTCTAAAATTAAAGATGACCATGAAAGACATTTAAGGGTTATCTGAAAAACCATAAATGAAAAGAAACTATATGGAAAATTCAGCAAGTGTGAGTTTTGGTTATAAAAAATTTGTTTCTTTGGTCACAATGTTTCAAAAAATGGCATAACTATTGATCCTACTAAAACAAAAGTTGTTGAAGAGTGGCCAAGACCCACAAATGTAATCGAGATCCATAGTTTTCATAGTTTGGAAGGTTACTACCAAAGGTTTGTTGAACATTTTTCACAATTTTCTAGTCCAATGACTAAGCTAACTTGGAAGGGTGTTAAGTTTATCTGGAAAAAAGAATGTGATGATTGTTTTCAGGAGTTGAAAAGAAGATTGGTGAATGATCTAGTTTTGGCACTTCCTTCCAGGAATGGTGAGTTTGTTATCTACACTAATGCTTCATTGAATGGACTTGGTGGTGTCCTTATGCAGAATGATCAATTAATTGTTTATGCTTCACGCCAGCTGAAAATTCATGACGTAAGTTACCCTACACATGATTTGGAATTATCTTCTATTGTTTTTGCTCTAAAAATTTGGACGAATCATTTTTATGGAGAAAAGTGTGAAATATATACTGATCACAAAAGTTTAATGTATATATTCACTGAGAAAGAATTGAACATGAGACAGAGGAGATGTCTAGAATTAAACAAGGATTATGATTGTACAATTCATTACCATCCATGCAAAGAAAATAAAATGGCGGATGCTTTGAGTCAAAAATGTAATGCTTCATTAACAATGTTGCGTTTGGAACATGATCCTTTGGTTAAGGATTTTATGAGAATTGGAATGGAAGTTGTTTGTGTAGGACTTCCTTCTGTTTTGTTTTAGGTATCAGTGAAATATTCTCTATCAGACAGAATTAAGCAAGCACAGAAACAAGACAGTGAGTTGCATAAAAAGGTAGAGCTGGATCAAAAGGGTAAGTTTCCTGAATTCAAAATTGAAAATGATTGTGTTTTGAGGTTTGGGAAGAGATTATGTGTGACTGGTGATTCACAGTTGAAGAATGAGTTGTTATGTGAGGCTTATAGTTCCCCATTTTCAGTTCATCCTGGTAGTACTAAGATGTACAGAGATCTACGAGAGTATTACAAGTGGGATGGAATGGAAATAGATATTGCTGATTTTACTGTGAAGTGTTTGATTTGTCAGCCGGTTAAAGCAGAGCGGCAGTTACCGAAAGAGATGCATCAGCCATTACCAGTGCCAGAGTGGAAATGGGAAAACATATCCATGGACATTGTTGTGGGATTACCGAAGACATCTCGAGGTAATAATGAAATCTGAGTTATTATTGATCGCTTGACTAAATCTACTCATTTCTTCCTATTCGAGATACTTTCTCTCTAGATCACCATTCTCTATTGTATCCTAATAAGATAGTCAGGTTACATGGAGTTCCCTCTCCATTGTGTTCGATCGTGATCCTAGGTTTACTTCTAACTTTTGGAAAGGCCTTCAGAAGTCGTTGGGTACTGAATTAAATTTTAGTACAGCTATTCATCCGCAATTAGATGGGTAGTCAGAACGAACAATTCAGACCTTGGAGGATATGCTACGAAATTGCTCTATGAATTATCAGGGAAGTTGGGACCAACATCTTTCTTTGGTTGAGTTTTCATATAATAACTATTTTCATTTTACTATATAGATGTCACCATTTGAAGAAGTATATGGAAAGCGGTGTCGAACTCCAGCTTTTTTGGATGAAGTAGGTGAAAGGAAGCTGATGGGACCAGATTTGGTAGAAGAGATGGAAGAAAAAGATCAGTTGATTCAGAAACACATGAGAACAGCTCAAAGTAGGCCGAAGAGTTATGCAGATAACCGGAGGAAGGATATATCTTTTGAGGTAGGTGAACATGTTTTTCTCAAAGTTTCACCGTGGAAAAGTGTGATGCGATTTGGTAAGAAAGGAAAGTTGAGTCCAAGGTTCATTGGACCATATGAAATTCTGGAGAAAGTTGGATTAGTTGCTTACCGAGTGGATTTACCTCCGAGTTTATCTCAGGTACACAATGTTTTTCATGTTTCGATGTTGAGAAAGTATATTCCAGATCCATCTCATGTTTTGGGCCCAGAGGTAGTTCAGTTGGAAGAGAATCTCTCTTATGAAGAACAACCAGTCCAGATTCTTGACCGATGAGAGAAGGAGTTGCGAAATAAGGTAATTCACCAGGTAAAGGTTTTGTGAAAAAACCATATGGTTGAAGAGGCAACGTGGGAAACTGAAAATGCTATGAGGGATAAATTCCCACACTTTTTTTGATAAGTGAATAAAATTGCGAGGACGCAATTCCCAAAAGGGGGGAAGGATGTAACATCCCAGGTAAATAAAGAATAAACCCTTTTCATATTTATTAATATTTACCAATTAGATATTAATTTTACTTCAAAGGGGTTTCTATGTTCGATAGCATACCCTATACGCAACAATGAGTTTCATTGAAATCTTACGTTGCACACTAGTAATAAAATAATATTATTTTAAATGGTAGTTAACACATAGCCATTGTATTGGTGGGAATGGATAGAAATAACTAAAATATGATTATTTATGTTTTTAAATGTTTTTACATTTATCCAATAAAAGATAAATGCTTAAAATATAGAAAGAATTCAATTTTAGGCATATATACCCTAATTTTCACTAAAGGTTCACTTATCTCATTTTGATGGAGAACCTTCATTAAATATAGTTTTGGTAACTCTTATACATTCTATTGAACCAAATAAAATTCTTCTTTTGAATTGAGACATCAAAATTTAATTTGTGTAATATTTTGGTATTTTTCCAATAATGTTCATTTTTTAATGAATAGTAAAAAATGTTGTATTTTAATTCAAAACCACTTTTTAATATAATTTATTTATATGATTATATTATCATTTTATTTGGTTTTAGAGTTGAATTAAAATATATTTTTACCATTTAATACAATAGTGGTCGTTGGAATTAATTTCACTTTGAAATTGGACTTAAACTAGTGTCAATCTTTTGATACTTAATGTTTCATAAAAAACACGTTATTTTCTATGAAAATGGAAATTAATTATTAAATTAATTAATAAAACTTATATATTTTGAATTTTTTAAAATAGAAATCATTTTTGAATTCGGAATATCAAATATATATTAGGGTGAAGTTTGGGTATTTTTCTGAAAAACATCAACTTTTTTATGAATAGTGAAACCACTAAGTGGTACATAAAAAAACTGATTTTTCATTTAAATGAAATTTTACCACCTCTGTTTTTTGAGTTTAAAAAATTCTATATACATGGCTGCCATTAAGATGTAAAATGTGGTTCAATGGGATTAAAATAGTTTTCTGTGGTGAATAGTAACTTTTATGTTTTTAATCACGATTAGATGTAATTAGTGTAATTTAAGGTAAGAATAATGTTTTAATAATATGAAATGACCTAGGCACATGTCCTACCCTTATTGGATGTGTCATAGACAACCATGAAAATCCATGGGTCAACATGGGGACCCCATGGATCCACTTTGGATGGAAAATGACATTAATATCTTTTTATTTAATGTTAATATAAAAATGTCACAAACATGAATTGATTTACTAAAACTATTTTTAAGTTGGGTTATACAAGTCATATTTTTAACTATAAATATTCATTAGAAAGATAAAACGATTTAATATATCATGATAGTTTTTTTATAATTTTTAAACATTAAATAAATTAAATTATTTATTACACCATGATGATGCAGCGATTACCTCATTATTTAATGATTTAAATAAAATGAAACGATAATGTAAAATCTAAGACCTAAACTTGTCAAAAAAACTATTGTATGGGTATATTTAGAACCCTTATCACCTTATCCTAGAATTATATCAATGTTGGGCCTTTTAAATTCAAAACTCATTTTAAAATAATGTAACATTTCTTTACATTCCAAGAGTGCCCCTCCTTTCCTTTTATAAAAGGCCCCCACCTCTACCACCTTACCCACACTTCCAAAGCCTTTGGGTCGGCCAAACCCTACCCATTTTGTCTCTCCACATCCCTCTATTACTCCTAGAAGCCTAACATTGGGCAGAAGTCTTCCCAAAGAAGCCTTTGAGCTCAAATCAAAAAGAGTTACCCGATTTGAAGGTATTGTTTTCTATAGTGTTCTTTTGTTTTATTTTTCTTCTCCAACCCCCTAAACTCTTTATTAATTTATTTTGTAAAAAATCCAGTATCTTAAATATACTAGGAGGTTTTTATAAGATTAATTCGATCTAAACATACAAACACCTAAATCTAATGGATAAAAAATATACTGTTTCTGTGGATGTCGAATTTCTACCTCACGAAACGATGACTGTTCAATATTCTTCTAACACCTTCAAAGGTGGCCATTAATATGTTACTATATTTATATATGATATATAATATGTTTATGGTCTCCTTAAGCTTCTGTATATTTCATTTATGGCATACCTTTATGGCTTCCATTATAGGTATACGCGATATCTTCATTTTAGGAAGTGCGGACTACCGCCCCCTCAAAGTGATTTGATTCGTTAATGCCATATGTGGGACGTATAAAGGATGGATTTAAAGTTATTTTATATGATGTTATACTGGAATTATAATATAACTTTATATAATTATTATTTCTTTCCATTAAAGTATGAGATATAAATGAAAGTAGTGTTCATGTGTACATACGGCTTACCGTCTCCATGAACGGTGCATTTCATTTCTTATCCCAAAATGTAATGTACTATTATAAGTACATGTATATAATGGATATATATTATGTATGATACATCTAAGTGATGAATATAATTATAAAATTAAAATATACATACCTCTCATTTAGTTTTAATTCCATTAATATGACATAGAAATGAAAGTAGTGTTCATGCGTACGTACGGCTTTCATCTCCATGAATGGTGCATTTCATTTCTTACCTATTAATTATTATGAAATAATATAAAAACATGTATATGATGGATATATATGATATGTATTATATCCAAATCATTAATATCATTCTGGATATAAGGAACCTCTGACCACACGAACCACATGTAATTGTAAGAAGTCCACCTTCGACTTAAGAACCAAATATTGACAAAACAAACATTATTAACTTAAATGATTACATAATGTTTATAACATTCTAATAAGTGATATAAATGTAATAATGACCTTGAAAAAAGTTCTTAAGAAAGTATAAATAAACTCATGTTTATTATGCAGGACGTTAAAGAACGATCGATTCAAGTCGGACCTGAGGTAAGGGACTTCGTCTCAATCTCCTTTCATTGAGGCATATTTCGTTTTTACACAACATTCTTTAATACGGTGTATAAAACCCTTTGAATTTTACTTTTATACAAAAAGAATATTTTTATACGAAGCGTTTTACTAAACGACAAAAAGGAATGTTTCTTTTAACGTACGCGGTGACAACGACCTTTTTCGCCGCCGCGAGTATTATTTGGTCTCTGGCTTCCTCAACAAGACGTAATGTTTTTAAAATGAAAAAAATACCATATACTCTTTATGTGTTTTGGTATTGAAAATTTTTTCTATAATGGATTTTTTATATCAACATATTTATGTGATATATTGTGATCAGAGTGTGGAAATGTTTTCTTTCCATTATATTTGTTTTATGTCTTATGATTTTATAATGGTACTTGGACATTTGACGGGTGGTTATGTGATAACCCATATGACGGGTGGTGCCGTGAATACTAGGACGGGTGGTTACATTATAACCTCCAATGCATTAGGTATGGAAGTCGTCCATATGGCTATTCCATTAAGTGATATGTGTGGAAGTTGACCGTATGGTTATTCCATTTAAGTATGTTTATATCCCAAGTTAACTATATATGTTATGTGATCTTTATATGGGTTTTATGGTAATCTATTGGTACAAAAGGGTAAGTAATGATCTTTTATTCAGTGAAGAGATTTTACTACTTCATAAAGGTGAATAGTATTACTTTGATAAAGTATACATGGTTTACTTGTTGTTTCGATAAACTAACAGTTTTCATTCTTTGTGTAGCCCTTAATAAGCTTTTTATGCTCACCCCAAGTTTTTTTGAAATGTTTTTCGCAGGACTTACTCTGGAATAGGGTCAAGGATGGGATCAAGGGAAAGTCATGCTATATAAAACATGGAACTATACATGTTTCTTTTTAAGAGTTTTTATTCTATGGAAACTTAGTAGATGTGTCTACTTTGTAATATTTTGAGATGTAATAGTTATGTCCTAATTCTATAAAACTCTAAACCTGAAAAGATCCTCAATGTGAATTATTATTTTAATTCAATATTAAGTATGGTTTAAGGCTAGGGCCTTACATAAATAGCACTGAATCAGAATATATTATATTTAAACTCAACTTGGCTTATGTTACAAGAAACACCAACTTAACTTACGTTACACACAACATTGATATTTCTATGAAACATCATTTTATTGTTATAATTACATAAATGAGATAATTATTACCTTGAAACTGATCATAGTAATATGAATAGTAATAAAAACGTTTCAAAATTTTTAATTAATTTTTTATATAAATAAAACAAATTAATATTGAATGATATAATATTTTGTAAATTCTTTATATGTTTAAAAACAGTGGTTTCTCAAATGAACGACCTCTAATGACCTTCTTTGAAAATTACTAAAATTTATTTTAGTCACATTACTACATTTAATTTAATTAAATAAACAAAAAATTTTAACTTATTATGTCTATATTTTCATAGGGTAAATTTTTGGATTTTTTCTGAGAAACATCAATTTTGGATGAATACTGAGAAATACCCGATTTTAATTCAAGACAAACCTTTCATCTAATTTGATATAAAAATAAAAAATATTTAAATTTTATTTAAATTTTAAATTTAATATTATTTTTATAATTTAATCCAATTTTTTTCATTAGAACAAATTTAACCTTGAAATTGATTATAAAATCTTAGCAAAAGTTTGATCATTTCTACTTTTAAAACCTATAGTGTCGTCCCTCAAGTAGGATTAGTTTTAAATAAATTTCTAACACTTATGGAACTAGAATTTGGGAAAATTGATTCCATAATTTGAATAATTTCAATTTATATTGTCTAATATGTTCATCATAATTTTAACCAAAATTATTATTGAATGTAATTAAAATTAATGGCATCGGTTAAGTTAAAATCAAGCTTAACTAAGAACTAAATCTTCACATTTAGACCAAAAATGAAGAATAAAATTTCTCAAGATCCATATAATGGATATATTTATAACCTATCATACCTTGTATCTACATTGGTTCATTATTGGATCCACTTGAATCATAAAAAATATGGGTGGTAACCACTCTTCAAATATTTACAGGAGCGTTAATCCTCCCTCACTATAAAACGACTTCTTCTCTTACACATCATAGTAGCTATAAAACCTCATATTATTGGACATGATATACTCAAACATACTCCCAAAAATCACCACCTTCTCATAGATTCCTCCTCTTGGGTATAAATCAATTCAAGGAATCATTTTTCACAATCCAAAAGGAGTTTCCCGGTTGAGTGCTAACGGCTTATCTGAAGATCCTTTTTTCTTTATCAACACCCTATACTCTATTTATTCAATGATTGTATAATAAAACCGGTATACTAAAATTAATAGGATTTTTTATGATAATTTTTTGACTTAAAATTACACATTTCTCTATATAACAGGTAACAAAATTATTTTTTTATGTGTACGGTGAACTACCTCTTCACAAAACTATGATTGTTCATTTTTCCTTACCACATCTCATTGTCGAACTTTTGATTAAAAATATTATTATATATGTTATTTATTATATTTATTATGTCTTTATCCTATATTTTTCATTTAAACAATACATATTTATGGTCATCATTTTCTTTTAATATGATTATTTCTTTTGAGGTGGTGTGGACAACCGCCCCCTCAAAGCGATCTGATTTTTCGACACACTACATAGAATTAATTAAGGATGAGGTTAGTAAAAATATATGATATATATATTATTTAATAATTTTAATGGAATAATTATATATTTTTATATTTACACATATATATACACATTTATATACACATGTACTATTTACCATCCTTTTTTAATGCGATAATAAAAACAAAAACAGCTTTCATGCAAACGTACAACTTACCGTCGCCGTGAATGGTGTATTCCATTTGATACATATATATTATATAGTTTATTATAACACACATATACCTAATATACATGATATTTATGTGATTTTTTAAATTACACTAATCATGATACAATTATAAGTACAATAGTTATAAAAAATTAAGACAAAAGCAATGAATAAAGAGAATATTACCCAAAGTGAAACCTTAACATAAGATTGTTATCAAGCGGGTGATATAAGGCCATAATAAAAGAACGAGGTATTATGTAAAATAATATGGTTCGATGACAGATTTATAATAAATTTATATTAATTATACAATAGTTTTAATCTAGAATGATGAGATTCAAGACACAAGGTAAGGGGATTTCATCTCAAATTTTTTTTCCTTGAGATACTTGTTTTATTAACCATGCATTATTTTTTGGGCTTTATACTACCCATGTATATATTCAATAATTATTATAAAATAATTTATTAGTATTTACATATCCATTTTTTGTCTTACTTTCATGTGGCTAATGTTTAAAATATTACTATGTTAGTAAAAAAGTATTGTCTCAATTTTCATTCTTTGAGACTCATTTTCCATTACGCACCAATATACTATTTTGAGGTGTATATACATCAATTTTACATATTATATAATAAATATAAATTTTTACATGATATTTTATGTTTTATTTTATTTATTTTTCTTACATGTATAATATAATACCATGTTACCAAGCTATAAGATATTATTGAAACAATATTATCACATTTCAAGATTATTTATATTTATGATTCCATTGATGAAATATAATGATAAATCTCTCAAAAAGACTCATTAGTTTCCTTATAATATCTTTATTATAGATATATACATGTATTAGTAATATTTTCAAAAATCTTTAGTACATTAGTTATATAATAAAATGTTTCTATAAAAACCCGACGAAATTTCTCTCATCAGTCGAAAATTAGTTTTATGTGAAAAAACTTGTTTTAAAAAATATTTTTGAAAATGATTTCAAATAATTATTTAATATAAATTTTAAGGAAAAAGGATTTAAATATATATTCAAAATTTTGTTTATAAAATTTCATTGCTATTTCCAAATAATAAGGTATTCACAAGTTTTTATAGTTTAAAAGGCTTCTTTCTAAGAAGAATGTATATAATCTTAAAGAAATATTTTTAAAAGAAATTTATAAATTATTTATCACCTATGATAACATATGTTGGGGTTACTCATTTTTTTATGGGGAAATTATTCAATGTTTCCATTCATATTATTTTTCTGAATGCATTATTTTTTGATGGTATGATGCTCAGGATACCCAAGTTTATTTCATGGGTTTTGTTAATTTGAAAACATCTTTTTTTCACATGTATTATTTTTGATGAAATGATTATGAAACCATTATTTTTCCATATGTTATGATACGTGTATATATTCATAATACCCATTTCATTTCATGGGTTATGATATTGTTTTTCATGAATTTCTGGCTCATGTATGTATAGTTTTATTAAGAGATGGGTAGGAACTATATCTCCCTCAATTTCATTGGGAAATGATTTATATCTGTTGAGATAGACATTTATAGAAGTGTAAATAAAATAGGTTTAGTATTATATGGCTATAATTAGTAGTGAACTATGATCTTTAATATAGGGTTGCACGGTGATGTGAACCGGGTTCAGTAAAATATTTCTTCCACTAAGATGTTATCGAAAAAAATTCCTTAAATATAATGGAAAATATTATATATTCTTATTTTTATTCCACAATTCCATGTGTTATTGCTACATTAAGATTTCATGGTTTATGTTATTTATTTCTGTATGATTCCTATCATATAAACTCCCATTCATTATTCCAGGATTATTTTTTAGGATCTTTGATATATAGGGTATGCTTTTCTATATCCATGATTAGGTTCTCATACCCTTATTTTCATGATAATTCTTATGTATATCTCTTTATCCTTTACTATGCATTTGAACTCACCCCTTTTAATGGGTCCATTTCCATGGTTATAGAGATATTTATTATTTTTTATGTGTTTAATAAGGGTGATAGTCAAGAAGAACCTATTGGGAGATGTTGTATATCATCCATGTACAATTGTTAATGTTTCTATGTTTCTAAAGTCACTAGACAAGTAAAATATATGTGTGTGACTCATAATATCCATTAATAATTATCGTAATGTTTATGGTCCAATACACACACACACGTATAAGAACATAAAATAACACTTATAAATGTGGATTTCCTATTGTTAGGCCTTGTTTTCATGATATGCTATTTGATATCACCATGGACATACACCATGAGAAAGTTCCTAAAATCCCCATCAGTATCCACCCTTGATAGTCTGTATCATTTTACCCCAAAAATTTTGTCTTCTGAATGTAGAACATATAATCAAGAATAGTGTCAAACAACTTCCATGTTCTCATCATAACAGGAATCTGTAATGAACTTTTAGTGCGATATTTACTCTTAGGATTTTTTCATATACACTGTTTCACATATGAAAAAACATAATGTGATAAGGAATTTATTAATATTAAAAACAATGAATATAAGTTATCATAAATTACAAAAGAATATGGATCAATGGAACCTAATCCAACAGACTCCAACTTTAACTAGAGTCGACTACTAATGACCTTCAGTCTTCTAACTCTCACATGATATTGATGCCTCTTCTGATATATAAATTTGGCTAACGGGTAATCCATGTTCTCATTCATGGATACTCTTCTCACTGAAAATTCACCCCATTAATAAAAATCCCTCAAGAGGTGTTAATTATGGAGTACGTTCTTTTTTCGTTGACATGACCTTGGCTCTTTTCCAAGAGTTTCCGCTACAGTGATATTACAATACAATTTCATAGGTACATTATATCAATGTACCACATCATGTTCATAGGAAAATTTATAAATCTAGTTGGATTCCTTAGATTCAGTAGAAGTCTATATGTTCTTAAACTCCATTATAAAATTATCTACATCTTTCTTTATTGAACTCCTTCAGCTCATAGCCCCTCTATTGAGATAGAAAACAAATCCGGATTGTATCTTATTATCATTATGATCTATCTGAGAACTATCAACAGTATACCCCTAATGATAATATCCTAATCTCCTCTACGCACTAATAATATTCCATTAGTTATTATCAGATACTTAGTGATACTCATAACAATAGTCCAATAATATTATCTGAGATTTTTTTAATATTTTTCTACCATGCTTAAAGTCATGGAAACATAAAGTCTAGTACATAACATGGAATAAATGACTGATCCAATCACCAAAGTGTATTGGATGTTACTCATTTGATCTTTATCATATTGTGCATAGGGACACATTTTCTAGGAAATATTTAACCCTGTGACACCTGAACCAATCACTATTGGATTTTCCTATACGAAATCCCTGTTGTATCTGACCAATATATGTACATTATATTAGCCAAAACAGCCACTTGGATATATCAAAAATGATCTTGATACCAAGAATGTATGTTGCTTCATTATAGTCCTTCATGTATAAGAACTTGTTCAACCATCCCCAAACATATTCTAAGATGAGTATGTCATTTCTTATATATAATATGTCGTCAAAATATAATACTAGGAGAATGACCACATTCCCACTATATTTTAAGTAAATAGACGGATCACATATGTTTTTAATGAAACAAAATTATTTTATGGATTCATAAAATTAAATGTTCTTTTAGTAAGATGTTTTCTTCAATCCATAAATAGATTTCTGTAACATAAAAATATTTTTGGCATCAAATTTTGTCACAAACCCTTCTGGTTGTGTTAGATAGACAACATCCTTAAGGTTCATGTTAAGGAATTCAGTTTTGACATCCATCTTCCAAATCTCATAGTCATGGTATGATGATATGGAAAATATAATTTAGATTGATTTAAAAATGGGAACTAGAAAAACATTCATCATATTTAATTACATGAGTCAGTTTAAACCATTTATGAACCCACCATTATTTATAGGCAATTAATTTACCATCCATGTCTATTTTCCTCATGAATACCAATTTACACCTAATAGGTTTTACATCAACTGGGGTATCAACCAGAACCCAAACATGGTTATGATACATGGAATCTATCATAAAATTAATAACTTTTAGCTACCTCTCAAAATATAATCTCTATACTACCTCATTTAAGTTGAGAGGTTCATCATTATACAATAATAATGAGTCACCATCCTCAGTTACTAGAAAACCATATCATTATGCTTCACTTACCTCTCTCGAGCTCTTATGTAGTACTTGGGCTTCAAGAACTACGTCTTTCCACAGTTACCTATTGAAATAATTCATGTACCAACTCCTATATATCCTAATAATTAACATCATTGAATTTAATATTTCTCCCACTATAATTTTTGTGGATGTGATCCCTCTCAAGAATGATATATTGTCTTCCAATAGTAACATTACAGTCTGAGGGGTTTTATAGGTGGTATCCTTTTGTTTCGATGGTATACCGTAAAAAATATAAGCTTCATGCCCTGAAGTGCTAGTACATTTTTCAGATAAATCTTCACTAAATTCGTCACATCCGCGTACATGTGTATGTGATAAAATGGGTTTCTTTCCACACTATATCTCAAACGGGAATAATATTTTCTTTTTTAGTTGGGACTTGGTTTAATTTGTATTTCATAGTTTGTAATTAATTTCCCCTAATGGATAATGGATGATTTGTATGACTCATCATCAACCTCACCATGTCCAACATGGTACATTTCCACTTTTCACTAAAACCATGCGACTATAGGGTATTAGGTGGTGTCATTTGAGATAGAATACGAAACTCCCGTAAAAAGTTGATTAACTCAAGGCTATGATATTATCCACCTCAATCTGATCAAATATTATTTATATTCATACCAATATGATTCTCTACATAATTCCTGAATTCCATGAATTTATCAAAGGACTCTTACTTTTACTTAATCAAGTAAATATAGTCATATCAACCCAAGTTATTAGTAAAAGTTATGAAGTACGGATATACACTTCTAGATTCTACTATAAATGGTTTACACACATCAGTGTGTACCAATCCTAAAAGCTCTTTATCCCTTTCACCCAATCCACTAATGGGTGGTTTAGTAATTTTCCCAAGTAAACAAGCATAAAATCTATAAAGTGGTTTTAGCTCAAAGGAGTCTAAATATCCTTCTTGACAGAGTTGATTCACACTCTTCTTGTTTACAAGACCAAAGTAGTGATACCAAAACTAGGTGTTATATGAATTTTGTAAACCTAATTTGGTATTGATTTCCAACACTTGGTTATCCTAATTTAATACATATAGACTATTATTTAAATGTATCATACCATTACTTAAGTTTTCATTAAAAAATAAATTACATTTATTTCTGAATTAAAAAATAAAAACATTTGTATCTAAACTTGATATTTGAATTATATTTTTCGGTAATAGTAAGTACACAAAAAAATCATGTAAAACCAAAATCATTCCCATCAAAACAAAAGGTGGTATTCACCAATGGAAATAGAATCCCGCCTAAAACTATTGGAAGCTCCCAGATCACCTATCCTCAGGTAATTTTTTTGAAATCTACTATGTTCATTCATTTAGATATAGATTTGAGCACCAAAGACTACGTATAATCCTCAATGTGTTGAAATGGAATGTTCGAAGTCAATAAATAATGAACATTTGGATTCCCCTTCACATTGGGTGTAGTTCCTCTTATAGTGGCATAGTTCTTCACATGCAAAACATTCTACCTCTTTTTTGTACCCTTCCTTTAGATTTTCATCTTCTTGGTCAGATGGTTCATAGGGGATTAATATTGTTTATAAGTTTGAGGACTCATTGAATTTTCTTTCCACATTCTATTAACTATATGTATTTTGGGATTTTCATTCCCCATGTCCTTATCCCATTGGGGAATCCAAGTCAAAATATCTAGTAGACTCTACTCAATATTTATCATATTATAATTAACAATAAAATAAGATAAGGCTATGGGTAGTGATTAATGATGGAGATCATTACACATCTCATTCAAAAATATAATCCCTAAAATGTCTATATTCTCAATGTATTCAATAATCTTGAAAACATGAGGCTGAACTGGAATAAAATATCCAAGCTTAGTCGTGAACAAATATTTTGATATCTCAAACATCTATTGTCTCTCCTTCTCTTAATAGAGATCATCGAGGTGAGGCATCATGCAATAAGATTCCATTTCCACATGTTGCTTCAAAATCACATTGGAAAATAATGATACCATTAAAAACATATAATATGTAATATCATTCATATGTTTCTCATGCAGAGAGAGAACATCATCACTCACTTCATTTCCATGTGCAACTAGTAAAGGTTCTTCCATCACATACGACTTCATTTCAGGGTAAAGGATGAACCATAGGCAACTTTTTCACTCTTATAAATTAGTACCGGTGATAAGGATTTTATTTTCAAGTACGAATCGAAATTATATGTTTGATGTCATTTTTTATGATGTTTCTACAAATAATAGGAGGATTATTTTAGTATGTTATCCGATAAAAATGAGAAAAATAAATAAATATTATATTTATTTATCTCCCACTATTTTATTACAACCCAATATCCCCCACCAATGGATTTAAAATATCGAATTTTTTGGATATTCTAGTGGTTGGGATCCACATTCTATTTTCATTACACCCACATTGGTTAGTCAAGAAACTCAAAGGGTTTTGGGTTTGGATCACAATTGCCAACTACATAATTTAATGGTACCTTGATCCATTGAGTGGATTATCTAATCCTAAAATCATTAACATATTTTTCTTCAAACTTTTCCTCACAATGACAGAAAGCCTTGCATTCATAGTCAACCCTTGATGTCAACCATGTTATGTGAACCCAAAACCTAAAATTGGAATTCCCTGATAATTGAAATTCCCCCACCATTGTCCTGTTATGTACATTGACCTATGGTTCGATCCAATCCAGTCTAATGGGAGGCTAAACCTACATAATATTGTATTGAGGGATTTTTTCCATGATGCATAAATTTCAAATTATTATCTTTTAATGTTCCTTTTAATATTGAGTGGGATTACTGAAGTTGATAACCATGTCATTAGATAATATGTATGCATAATAAAGATTATTATAGTTCCATATTTCATGCTTGTAAATTCATTAATTATGTGATCAAGAAAAAATATCCATAATTAAATAAACATGAAACTGAAATAATTAAAATAAAGGGTATGATAATGATATTGTTCTAACAGTTAGGTTATAAAGCGGTTTATTAAATAACCAATGACCTAGGGAAGAAAAACAATGATCCATTTATGGTTCAGGTTTAATGCGTTCCACTTTTCCACCTTTGTATCCCCATGGGATTGTTTCACCTATACTCCCAGCTTGAACTACCTCCTATAGATACCCAAAGATTGACGTACATGGAAAATACATTACTTTTGCGGAATACTTAATACATAACAAAAAAAGACAAACAAGGGTCATAACAGTTTAGTGTCTTTGGAAACTCAGAATAAAATCTTCTAATCATGGTGAAAGATCATCAACATCCCCTAATAAATATCTTCCTTTTTATTTCTTACAGAAAACCTTTCTTTATAACATGGGGAAAAGAAAACAGAAAAGGGTTGATCTCAAATTCCCAGTAAGGGTAAACCTAGAGACCATAAAACAATCCATAAACATTAGAATACAAAAACTTGAACATAAAATCTAAACATCAAAATCTTGAGCAAAGACATGAATCTTGGAAGTACGTAAGGCATATATCATAAGGGAACATCAATCATGATAAAATAGCATGAGAATAAAACATGTAATTGTGGCAACCACTATGAACATGTTATGATTTCCATAGTAGCCAAGGCATTGCTGCCAATACCATCTTAGTGGACAAATTCCCTTTCTGAATTGAGTTCACTCCTCATTTCAGAACTGTAACACTGAATCGAATTAACTTACCATTCTAGCCATGTCTATCTCATGATATATAAATCTTTAACCAATGCATTGGAGGTAGATATAGGTCCCATCGATCTCATAATTAAGTCATTCTTACTTGTGCCACAAAATAGACATACATCATTCATAAAAACCGAATAAATAAAATGTGTTTCGTAAACATCATCCATTCGTCACATAATCCATATAAAAGAAATGGATATCATTACATAATAAGAGAATTGAAACCATATAAATCATAGATACATTATACATGAAACATACATATATGAAATAATGTCATCTTAGATGAAAAATAGTTTTGATAAAACTTCTGAAATGAATTTTTGAGGAAAATATCCTTTCTTCTTCTAAATCAATTTCTTTTCACAAAGCGTCATGAAATTTTAAAAGAAAATGATTTTGTTGAAAATAGACATGAAATATTTTTGAGGAAGCTTCATGAAAATAAGGCTTTATAAAACCATAAAAATCCGTTCGTGCCGTATAAGTTAAAAAAACATTTTTCTCGTACTTTTGACGGAAAAGTAAAAAAAGTACCACATAGGGTAAAAAAGAAATATTCCTTCCATACCATGGGGTAAAAGTCAAAATGGGTAGAAAAGGACTTTACAGACACATGAAAACACTTTTATAAAACATGGACATGGATGATATAAATAACCCTAGCAAATACTTACGAATAACCAATCTCGGATAAAAAATGAGATTTGCAAAATTATCCCTTACCTTAGGTCTGATATGCTTCGTACGTATCTAAACCTCCTGTATAATGATTTAAATAATGTCATTGACTTATTAAATAATCATATTCCTTGTTATGATATCATATATGGTTCACTTATGACTTTATATTACCCGCTCTTTTGTAAATTCCATGTTGAAGAGCGTTTTGGGTAAAATCGTTTCATTTGTCATCCGTGTTTTGACTTATAATTATTCATATGATTACATAGATCATGATTAGTTAATTCCAGAATATATAACATGATTTATATATAATGTATATTATGAATATACATATATATATATAATAGATAGATAAATGGAACAAAATACACCGTTCTTGGAGACGGTAGGCCGTACGTACACATGAACGTTGTCTTCGTTTCCTCGTTGAATTGAATGGAATTAATTGGATGAAATAAATACATATATACATAAATCCAGTGTCATTATTATGTCATATGTTTAATTATTACTTATTATATATACTTTATTATCATTTATGAATGGTTAATCATTGAGAATGAATCTCATCGCGTCGTGGAGATGATATTCCGTACATACGCATGAGTGATGATATCGTTCCCATGATCGTGAAATTTTATTTGAGTGTTTGTATACTATTAAAAAACCAATATCAATTTAAAATAATCGTATATAGTTATTATTTACACCAATATACCCATCCAAGTAAGGTGGTGGTGGAAAATAGATTACACCACGACGTGGAGACGATATTACGTACGTACGCACGCGTGGTGATTTCGTTTTCCGTAGGATGGATAGATGGTGAAATAGGGTTGTTTCATACTAATAATAACATATCATTATAGGAGTGATAATGATGATATTACTTCATAATGAAACAACCTAAGATGAATAAGTGGAAGAAGAAATAAAGTTGAAAGAATCGGTAACGGACATTACCTCTTCTTTGAAGCGCCTCTTTGAGACCTCCTCTTAGGACACTAAAATTGGTCTTTGAAGAAGACAAGGACCTCTAGGATGTTTCTAGGGAAGTGGAGAAGATAATTTTTCAGGGTTTGGCCGAGCATGATAGCTCAATGTGGTGTGAGGAGGAGAGGCAGGAGGTGCCCTTTTATAATGGAGGGGAGGGGCACCTTTGGAATAACAAAAAATATTATTTTATTATAAAGCCATATTCGGTTATTAATAGCTCCAAATTGATATATTTCGAAGATAAGGTGGGTATGTTTTTAAATACTCTCATCCAATATAATTTAGACATGTTTAGGTCATTATATTAACCTTATCATTTAGTTTTAACTCTTAGTTAATTAGATTGACATTTACCATGTCACTTTGTATTTTTATATTATATAGTTAATAAACATACCATATAAATCCAAGAGACCCCCAAGTGGTCCATTAATGATACAAATACCATGATATAAGTATATTGGCCGAACCTTAGTCTTTTAGAAACATAATAACAATTAATAATATAATAATTTTTTTAAAACTATTTTATGTCAATTTTGACACAATTTGGTAATTGATATTTGTGAAACTCATAACAGAATTATTAGTTCGAAAAAAGTTAATTAAATCAATAATAACATGTCATATTAACATATAAAATTATTTTAATTTATAAAAAGTCTCAAATTACATTTATTTGGTTATTTATAACATCAATTATATCAATATTTCATTAATAAAATATTTAATGCATCATCATTGTGTCATAAATAAATTAAATAATTTTAAGTCTAAAAATTACAAATAAAATACCATTATGTAGTAAATCGTTTTATCTTTATAATTAATATTTATAGTCTAATCTATCTTATGTATAACCTTATATTAAAAATGTTTTAGTTATTACACTTTGATTTTAACTAGTTTAAGCCTTCTTGAAATAAATTAACAATAAATGTCCTAATCTAATCCAAGTGGTCCTAAATGGTCATATTTTATTTCTAAGGTTGTTTCTGGCCGAATTAAACTTATCCAATAGAATTAGGAAATGTGTTAGGGTAATAATAATATCAATTTTACCCTTCATTTCCCTATTTACTTTTAACCGTGGTAAAAAAAGTAAAAAGTTACTATTCACCAAAAATTATATTCATCTCATTGAACCAAATTTTAGTCCTTGATATTAACCGTGTCTCTAGGGTTTTCAAAATTCCACTCACAGAAGTGGTAAAATTATGTTTTATGATAAATTCAGTTTTTTAACTACGACTTAGTGGTTTCACTATTCATCAAAAAATGAAAGCTTCCAGACAAATACCAAAAATTAGGCCTAAGCTATATTTGATATTATGAATTAAACAATGATGTATATTTTACCAAATTCGAAACATATCAGTTTCATTAATTAATTTAAAAATTAATTCTCGTCGTCAAAACAAATAGGGTGTTTTTAAGAGATAATAACTATCAAAAGATTGACACTTGTTTATGTCAGGTTTAAATGTGAAATTACATGCAATGACCATCATTGTATTAAATGGTAAAAATATATTTTAAATATACTTTAAAACCACTCAAATTAATAATTTATTTATATTAATTATTTCGATTAAAAAAGTTGTTTTTAATTAAAATTTAGTAATTTTCACTATTCATCGGAATATGAAAGTTATCCGAAAAGTACCAAAACTTCACCCTAAGCTAATTTCGATATTCCGACTCCAAAAATGAAGTCCATTTTGAATGATGAAATTTACAAAATTTCAAAAAGTGGTTATTACTATTAATAACGACGAGTTTTATTAATATTTTAATAGCATTTCTTTGTTTAGTGAAACTCGGTATTGCGTACAACACACGCTATCGAGGAAGGTCGTGATTGGGTATAATGAAACCAAGTTAGGGTTGTGTGTTGTGAAAGACTTCTTTGTTGTAACGTACAACACAAGACATCAATATAATAAAAAAGAATATTTTTCATAAAATCTCAGGGTGTTACATTCTACCCCCCTTAAAATGAATTTCTCCCTTGAAATTCGTCGGGGTTATAAATGGATTACTACTCAAAATATTCTTTAATAAAAACCCATATCGTAAAAAAGAATAAAAAAGGATTTAAAAACTAAATTATGAAATGTAACAGTTACCCAAATTAACTCATCACTGGGTTTTGACATAGGAGAACATAAGTGAAAATATGGATATGGAAGAAAAATATAACCATCATGTTCTGATGCAAAGTGGTAGAGAACATGGCTATGAAAAAGCCAACAATCACAAAGCCATAAAATTGTGATGATCTAGGGTACCGTCTGATTGATCGGATATAAGTGCACTGGGACAAAATTTTTGGTTTTTAAGATCATTTCCCTAAAGTTGAATAATTTGAATTAGAATAAATACTTACATTATTTTGGTACAATCTCACTATTTTTCGTGCCTTGAACAATTTTCACTTCATCTCTTAAAGAAATGAAGTTATATTTGTTATTCTTGATGTGTTAGTAGACCATGTGATAGAATGACGGGTCATTCCATCTGTCTCAAACAAAAGGTTAGCAAAAGTTATTAAATATATATAAGTCGATCTATAATGAGATTAATCATATATGGTTCCTAAAATTGACATATACTTCATATATCATAGTGCTTAATATGATAAAACTAGTTTCTACTAGACAGGGAATTGGTGTAGGCCAGTGGTAGGTGATAAAGGCCAGTCATACTTTGGTTGTGGGTTCGATTCCCACAGCCTTGTCCGAAGCGATGGGTTATCGCTCGTCCTGCAGGTTGTCCTTTTTCTAAAACTACATTACTATAACATCCCATCAATAATGTCGAAAAAATTTCTATCCTTAAACAATACTATCTGTTGTCCAACATAATCCATTCTAATCTTTTTCTAAAATATTTCGGTCCAAGCTCATTGTATAAAAAAATGATTACTTGAAATGTCATCAACCAACCATCATTTATCCCCCATTATCTTGTTGGCCACATTCCAATCATGTTAATACCTTAATCATGTATTCTCTTGAAAAATGAATACCCATTAAACCTTAGTGAAAACATGAATGCTGTCAAAAGTTAACTCATTCCACATACCAAAATCCAAAAAATCTATATACTCAATCCATGATATAACCTTCTCCTTATATCAGTCATGAGCTCATGAATACTATCAAATATTTAATTTTCTCTTTATCCCTTCATTATGTGCATATTATCTACTTTCCAAAATTACTGGTACCATTAATCACACACGTTCAAAACGTAAGGAAAGACAAAAGTATAACAATCCTTAGATGTCTCTTTATTCCATAGTACCATGAGATTACTTATACAACATTACACTTGGTGAACATGTAATCATTCCACTACCTTCTTAAACCATTGACTGAGCTTCAACAATTATTTTATCTCACATATCATTTGTAATATCTTCATTATCATCAACATAAATATTACCCATACGACCATACTGATTCTCTTCATGAGACATTCCCTTAGGGAATTGTTTTTCATAATGCCCGTATATTCCACATTTAAAACATTTAACCATTGTTGATGTCGTAGCAATACTATTATCATCATCCATGGTGTTAACTGATCCTTTTCCTTTGCACTGAATGGATTTATGTCCTTCTTTTCCACACCCAAAGAATCTTCAAGTTGCTTTGAAACAATCTACCTGATCCCTCTTCCCCAATGATTTACATGAGGGAAATTTAACATTCTTTCCTCTATGATCGTCATGAAACTCCATATTTCTCTTATTATCTGATTCGGGAAACTTACCAAATTTGAGATTATTGATCATATTATGAGATTGATGATTAGGCATAATAATGATGTTTGGAATTACAAATCCCTTTTCATTTGGTTTCTCATGAAGAATATCATTCCATTGTCCATCATATCCTCCATTATCGTGAATCATCTTATTTCCAGCCATTTTTTAAAACCCAAAAATAATAGTGTGAGAGGCAAATACCATGCTATGGAAAAAACATAGTAAAGGGGGAGTACCCTCAATATCTAACATCTTAGGTTAAATTCTAATATCATTAGTGAAATTCTAGGACTATAACCTATACATATACTTAACCTTAGTGACATCCCTAGACATACCATATAAATATATCTAGAGATCTCACTAATGTTTTCGCATCCTAGTTTCCAAAGGTTAAATAAACCTTTCCTCTGATACCAATTGTAGAGACCCAAAGCATGACGTACATGGACAATACATTACTTTTGTGAAATACTTAATATATAAAAAAAAATAGACACACAAGGATTGTAATAGTTTAGTGTCTTTGGAATCTCGGAATAAAATTTTCTAATCGTGGTGAAAGATCTTCAACATCTCCCAATAAATATCTTCCCCTTTTTTCTTACATAAAACCATTCTTTATATCCTGGGTAAAAGAAAACATAAAAGGGGAGATCTCAAATTCCCAGTAAAGGTAAGAATAGAGACCATAAAACAATCCATAAACATTTGAATGCAAAAACATGAACATAAAATCTAAACATCAAAATCTTTAGCAAAGACTTGAATCTTGGAAGTACGTAAGGCATATATCATAAGGGAACATCAATCATGATAAAATATCATGGGAATAAAACATGTAATTTTTGAAACCATTAAGCACAATTTATGATTTCCATAGTAGCCAAGGCATTGCTTCCAAGACCATCTTAGTGGACAAAGTCCCTTTTTGAATCGAGTTCACTCCTCGTTTCAGTCCTGTAACACTGAATCAGATTAACTGACCATTCCAGCCATGTCTATATCCTGAGATATAAATAGTTACGCAATTAATTGGAGGGAGATATAGGTCCCACCCATCTTATAATGAAATCATTTTTAATTGTGCCACAAAATAAAAATACATCATTCATAAAAACCAAATAAATAAAATGGGTTTCATAAACATCATCCCATCATCACATAATCCTTATAAAATAAATGGATATCATTTCATAATAAGTGAAGTGAAGCCATGTAAATCATAGTGACATTATACTTGATACATATACATATTAAATAATATTATCTTAGATGAAAAATGGTTTTGATAAAACTTTTGAAATGAATTCTTGAGGAAATTATCCTTTCATCTTCAAAATCAATTTCTTTTCACAAAACGTCATGAAATTTTAAAAGAAAAGTATTTTGTTAAAAATAGTCATGAAATATTTTTGAGGAATATTCATGAAAATAAGGCTTTATAAAACCGTAAAAATCCATTCGTTCCGTATAAGTTAAAAAAACATTTTTCTTGTACTTTTGTCGGAAAAGTAAAAAAAGTACCTTGTATGGTAAAAAAAAGAAAGATTCCTTCCATACCATGGGGTAAAAGTAAAAATGGGTATAAAAGGACATTAAACATGCATGAAATCACTCTTATAAAAGATGGACATGGATGATAGAAATAACCCCATTAAATACTTACGAATATGCAATCTCGGATAAAAAATGAGATTTGCAAAATTATCGCTTACCTTTGGTCCGATATGCTTCGTACGTATCCGAACCTCCTGTATAATGATTTAAATAATGTCATTGACTTATTATATAATCATATTCACTGTTATGATATCATATATGGTTCACTTATGACTTTATATTACCCGTTCTTTTGTAAATTCCATGTTAAAGAGCGTTTTGGGTAAAATCGTTTCATTTGTCGTCCGTATTTTGACTTGTAATTATTCACATGATTACATAGATAATGATTACTTAATTATAGAATATAAAACATGATTTATATATAATATATATTCTGAATATACATATATATATATATATAATAGATCGATGAATGGAAAGAAATACATCGTTCGTGGAGACGGTAGGCCGTACGTACGCATGAATGTTGTTTTCGTTTCCTCTTTCAATTGAATGGAATTAATTAAATGACATACATATATATATATATATACATAAATCCAGTATCATTATTATATCATCTGTTTCATGATTACTTATTATATATACTTTATAATCATTTATGAATGGTTAATCATTGAGATTGAATCTCATTGCGTCGTGGAGACGTTATTCCGTACGCACGCACGAGCGATGATATCATTCCCATGATCGTGGAATTTTATTTGAGTGTATTTATACTATTACAGAATCAATATCACTTTAATATAATCATATATAGTTATTATTTACACCATTATACACATCCAAGTAAGGTGGTGGTGGAAAATAGATTACACCACGGCGTGGAGACGGTATTCCGTACGTACGCAAGCGCGGTGATTTCGTTTTCCGTAGGATGGATAGATGGTGAAATAAGGTTGTTTCATACTTATAATAACATATAATTATATGAGTGATACTGATGTTATTACTTCATAATGAAACAACCTAAGATGAAAAAGTGGAAGAAGAAATAAATTTGAAGGAATCGGTAACAGACATTACCTCTTCTTTGAAGCGCCTCTTTGAGACCTCCTCTTAGGGAACTAAAATTGGACTTTGAAGAATACAAGGACCTCTAGGATGTTTCTAGGGAAGTGGTGAAGAGAATTTTTCAGAGGTTTTCCGAGCTTGAAAGATAAATGTGGTTTGAGGAGAAGAGGGAGGAGGTTCCCTTTTATAAGGGAGGAGAGGGGCACCTTTGGAATAACAAAAAATATTATTTTATTATAAAGTCATATTCGGTTTTTAATAGCTCTAAATTGATATATTTCGAAGCTAAGGTGTGGATGAGTTTAAAGCCTCTCATCCAATATTATTTAGATAAGTTTAGGTCATTATATTAACCATATCATTTTGTTTTAACTCTTATTTATTTAGATTGACATTTACCATGTCACATTGTATTTTTATATTATATAGTTAATAAACATACTATATACATACAAGAGACCCAAAGTGGTCCATTAATTATAAAAATATCATTATATAAGTATCTTGGCAGAACCTTAGATTTTTAGGAATATAATAACAATTAATAATATAATATTTGTTTTAAAAACTATTTTATGTGAATTTTGACACTATTTTGTAATTGATTTTTGTGAAAATCATAACAGAATTATTAGTTCAAAAAAAGTTAACTAAATAAATAATAACATGTCATATTAACATATAAAATTACTGTAATTAATAAAAAGTCTCAAATTACATTTATTTGGGTATTTATAACATAAATTATGTCAATATTTCATTAATAAAATAATTACGGCATCATCATTATGTCATAAATAAATTAAATTATTTTAAGTCTAAAAATTACAAATAAAATACCTTTATGTAAGAAATATTTTTATATTTTTAATGAATATTTATAGTCTAATTTATCTTATGTATAACCTTATATTAAAAATTATTTAGTTATTAATCCTTGATTTTAACTATTTTAACCCTTGTTTTAATAAATTAATTATAAATGTCCTAATCTAGTCCATGTGGGCCTAAATGGCCATTTTTATTCCTAAGGTTGTTTTTGGCCAAATTGCACTTATCCAATAGAATTAGGACCTGTGTTAGGGTAATAATAATATCATATTTACCCTTCATTACCCTATTTACTTTTAACCGTGGTAAAAAAAGTAAAAAGTTACTATTCACCAAAAATTATTTTCATCTCATTGATCCACATTTTAGTATTTGATATTAACCATGTCTCTCGGATTTTTTTAATTCTACTCACAGAAGCGGTAAAATTAAGTTTTATGAAAAATTCAGTTTTTTAACTACCACTTAGTGGTTTCACTATTCATCAAAAAATAAAAGTTTCCAGAAAAATACCAAATATTAGGCCTAAGCTATATTTGATATTATGAATTCAAAAATGATGTCTATTTTACCAAATTCAAAACATATCAGTTGCATTAGTTAATTTTAAAATTAAATCTCGTCGTCAAAAGAAATAGCGTGTTTTTTAAAGATAATAACTATCAAAAGATTTACACTTGTTTATGTCTGGATTAAATGTGAAATTACATCCAATGAACAAATTTTTATTAAATGTTAAAAACATATTCTAAATATACTTTAAAACCACTCATATTAATAATTTATCACTATTAATTATTTCTATTAAAAAAGTTGTTTTTAATAAAAATTTTGTAATTCTCACTATTCATCAGAATATGAAAGTTATCCGAAAAGTACCAAAATTTAACCCTAAGCTAATTTCGATATTCCGACTCCAGAAATGAAGTACATTTTAAAAGATGGAATTTAAAAAATTATAAAAACTATTTATTACAATTCATAACGACTAGTTTTAATAATATTTTAATATCATATTGTTGTTTTGTGAAACTAGGTATTGCGTACAACACACGCTATCGAGGAAGGTCACGATTGTGTGTAATGCAGCCAAGTTAGGGTTGTGTGTTTTGAAAAACTTCTTTGTTGTAACTTACAACACAAGACATCAACAAAATTAAAAAGAATATTTTTCATAAAATCTCGGGGTGTTACACCTCCAGTAGCTTGGGGGCTACATCTATTACATATGATTTTACTCACATGTAGTTGAGGGGTAAAATTGGGTTTACCTAAAAGAAACCATGTGCACGAATGACCAATATATTAATGTGGATGGAAATAACACATTCCAATAAAATAATTTAATAATAAATTAATATAAAACCAATAACATACAAAGGTATAGTCTAGCTCATGATCATCCACATGCATGTAATGGATTACACCTATAATGAAACCATCATTTAATATTTAATCCTTATTATTTAATATAAATAAAACTCGAATCAATTAATTCATATCTTTAATTAATAAATCCTTTTATCATAACATTTTTTGAATTTTATTGTGATTAGCATCCATTAGATTTTTAAACAAATTAATAAATTCATATAATAATATGTGTGTATATAACTAGTACGATGGATGTTACCTGGTGAATAACCATCCAAAACTAGCCAATATGTTTTATAATTATATACAATTTATTCTACATGACATATATCATGAACATAGAATAATAATTATAATACAACTAATACATGATGTGTAGACTAGGAATATTAAGTAGGTGTTAATAAAACATATATAAATAAATAAACCGAAGCATATCACATGTCGTTCCCCACATTTACACCCTCACTCATTTACATGTATTATGGATCACAAAATATAGTATATTTTAAATATGTATAACACGTAAAATTAAATGATATTTAGATATGATCTACATAGTGTGTAGATTTTTCACTGTGTATATGACGTAAACATCTAGGGACATTGCGTGTGAGGAGTACTTCAGAAATTTTGAATTAAACAGTGTGTCCATTGGGACACATACCATGTCCACTCCTTGTTACATGTTCACCAGTAGGGTAGTCCGTTTGTGGAATACATGACTCGATCGTGACACAAAGGGACTAAATGCTGTGTCCAGTGGGCTACCTGGTGTGTAGTCATACTAGCCATATTCCAGTCAATCCCAATCAACATGCGATGTAGGAATTAACTACACCACGTGTCATTAATTCACATGGGTTGAGTAATTGTGGAGATACTCTTGATGTATTGAACACAACTACATGATTTATAATTTCAATTACATGGGGTGTACTACTATGTTACCTGGACATAATTTTTATAACCTTCGTATGAGATCCTCGATATAATTTTGATCATAAAAATAATTTTTTATGTTACATCTGAGAGAAATGATGGAGGAATAAATAGATCATTCAAATTGAGATATAAAGAATTATTAGAATTAATTGAAATTCTAAATTATGAATTAGTTAATCATTAACTAAAATAAATAATTATAATCAACAATGTGACCCATCTGATACCACTTTTAGGTTCCGGGCATAGAAGAAGAATAAGAGGGATGATGCCCAACATTTTTTTGATGTTATTGATAATAAAACTGAGATCTATTCTAAAGATTAATATCATGAACAATGTAATTTAATAGATATAGAAAAAAGGGATAGAAAACCCAGACACTAGAGAGAGTAAATCAACATATGTTGTTTATAGTTAATTTAACTAAATAATAAATCCCTCCAAGGTTATTCTTTCTTTATTGATTTGTTCGGACACATATATATATAGTGAACCATTATTGAAATGTAGAATATGAGTTTAGGATTACTCTAGTAGAAATCCACTAGTGTTTCACATATCTCCAGACATCGTTGAAGGAGTCTACCGGTGATAGCATAGAAGATCCATGTGCTCTCATTTCACTCCTTCATTTTCATTTAGAACCGCTTCCAAAGCGTTCTCCTTGATTCGGTTGATGATGATCTTTTTCATTCTTAATAGAATTATTGGATAGGAAATAACTCTCTATGATTGATATATTTTACCCAATTTATTGTGCATAACCAAATAGGTGTTAATTTCCTTGCCATTGGCTAATAAGAGTATATTATAAGTAGCATTTATTTCACTAGGGTAATAATAAATAATTATTACATGTTCCATTAAATATTTCATTAATCTTAAAAAAACCCCAATGTCAAATAATTTAAAAAATATTATTATTTCCTGACATGCACTTAACATTAGAGTAATAATTAAATATTATTTAATCAAATAATATTCAATATTATTATTTCATATTATATGATTAAACTAAGTCCTCCAATCCTCCTCAATATTTATTAATTTTTATACCTATAATATATTCTCCAGAAAAACTAGTGATAAAATAAATGATATTTGGAAGACATGAATAATTATAAAATTGTGGAGAAGAATAATATTTCATAAACATGTTAAATAATAAATTATTTAGCTGAGATATTGGATACACTTAGTGTGTGACCCTCTAGGCCTCTTTATGAGTGGAATTAGGTGAACCAACATAAAGTATAACGATAGTTCCATAAACACTCCATGGAACCAATAGAGGAAAAATATATTTCCATAATGACATTTCAAATCATACGAACTGTTAGTGAGTAATATAATACCCCTTTCACCATATCTCAAATCGAGTATGTTTCAGGCCTATGCCATCAACCTATATCCTCGATATCTATTTATTTGACATTTCAAAAATCGAAATTTCCTACTGATCACCATGGACATGGATTTATTTAGGAAATATGATTTCCATCAAAGGGAATGAGACATTATCTTCCTTTATGAAATGTAAAGGATAAATCCTATCTTTCATTATTCATTAATGAATTATTACTTGTGATGCACCCTATATATCCTACCTCACTGTGAACATATATCATCATAGTTTTCATCAATACATCTATGTGAATGACTCATAATATCCATAAATAATTATTTTAATGTATAATGACCAATACACATGTTCAAATATAGGAACATCCAATGATAGTTATAATCTGTATTTCCTACCGTTAGGTCTTGTTCTCAAAATATCCTACAAGATATCATAAAGGGAATAAACCATGATAATGTGCCTAAAAGTCCAATGGTCCTAAACCCTTCATAGCACATATCATTTATTTCCCTAAAATTAAATCATATGGCTGTAGAACATATATTCAAGAATATATTCATAGCACTTTTGGTATCCCATTAGAGCATGGATCCACTATGACCTTTTAGTGTAATAACTACTCTTAGAACATCATCACATACAATGTTTTGAATAAGAAAAAACATGATGTAATAATGAATTTAATAGTATTCAAAACCATGAATATAAGTTACCATTATTTATATAACAACTTGTTTCTAGGGCACCAACTCCAACTCATTTACCTTCCACACTAGAACTGCTAATGGCATATTTTATCATAGATTTATCAACTCTTTAATATCTTATGTATTTCTTAATGGTGTTAAGATTCCACTAAAACAATTATATGTGTAATTATCATTTCAATATTCTAATGGTATAATGATTAAATCCCATGTCGTTTATTTCATTCCGGTTGAAGATTTTAGGAATTTTCTTCCTAAAAATCATGCCACTCATACTTTGGTTAAATTCGAGGACATATTAGGAATGGATTGGATTTCTCTCCACAAGAACCAAATTAATTATTGAGGAAGTGATGTTAAATTTGATATTTCAAACCCTCATTTGATCATCCATCAATGTGATGATATGTATGAAAATTCTATGAAGATTAAATCTAGTGTATGTGTCCTAAATTCCATTAAAAAGTTTTTTAATATCATATAGTTGGGGAGAATACTGATATCACTAATATGAATATTGTTTGGGAATTTGTGGATTTATTTCTTGAAGTGTTGTATCGACTTACACCAAAATTTGAATTTGATTTCTCATTAGAACTCATACATAGTTCCACACCAATTTTAATGAATTATTATAGAATGTCCTCGATTGAGTTGTAGTAATTGAAGAAGATACACCAAGAAAATCATGATAAGGGATTAATTCATCCAAGTGTGTCAAATTTGGGTACACTTATTATTTAAAAAAATTAATGATAGTTCAATGTGGTTCTGTATTGATTATCAGGAGTTAAGATACATAAACAACTAGAAAATGTATCCACTTCCCTGTACTGAGAACTTAAATGATCAACAATGAACAGATCAATACTTTTCCAACATTGACCTTCATCCTGGATATTTTCAACATAGTTCCATGAAGGAGGATATACCCAAGATGTAATTCCATAAACATTTTGGAAATTATGAATATATAATGATGACTTTTTCTATTACTAATTACCGTTCAATCTTTCCAGATTTAATAAAATATTTATTAATAGATTAACTCAATCAGTTATTGGTAGTCTTTATAAATGATATTCTTATATATTTATGGATAATGGAAGATAATTAAAATCACTTGATAATTTTACTCAATACCATAAGGAAGGATAATCAATATGAATAATTCACAAGCTGAATCTTGGAATCAAAAGATTCATTTTCAGGAAACATAGTTCTAAGAGCGGGTATAACTATAGATCCATTAATGATAGAGGATATTAAATGCTAGACTAGACCAACCACAACGACTAAGAAAATTCTTGGTTTAGCTGGATATGATTGAATATTTGGGGATAATTTCTCATGACTGTCTATTCTTTTGAAAAAATTTACTCGTAAGGGAATCAAGTTCCTCTGGACAGATGATTGTGAGGATAGTATCTATGAAATGAAGAGATGGTTTGTCAGTGAACCTGTGCATAAATTACCCTATACTTGAGAAGGGTTCATAATCTATAAAGATGATTCAAAAAATATATTGGTGTGTTTTCTTTTTAAAAATAACATAGTTATTAATTATGACTCACAATAGATGATGATTCATGAGAAAAATCACCCAACATTTTAATAGGAGTTAATAATGGTATTTTTACAATAAATATATGGACGAGTTATATTAATGGTGAGAAGTGTGATATTAACCAATAATAAAATTCTGGAAAGTAGATTCACAAGGAAGGAGTTGAACATGAATTAGAGAAGATGGATAGAGTTAAAAAATCTTATAAATTCTCAACACATTACCACCCTGGGAAAGAAAACAATGGGGTCAATGCCTTGAGTAATAAGGATAATACATTCATATCGAGGATAAGGATTATAAAAAGATGCAATATTTATGGATTTTAAAATGATAGATTTAGAAATTATGATGGACAGGAAAAATATTATCTATATCAAGTGAATTTCCAACCCTCTCTCTATGTAATGATTAATAAGGCAATGAATTAATATTTAGAGCTGAAAAAGAAAGATAGAAATTTTCATGAGATTAACCATAGTTATTATAAAATGATAAGTTTTAGGAATTGGGAGAGTGTTCCTTCCATACCAGATTTTATAGAGCTATTAGAGGTTGCTAATAGTTCTTCATTATCTATGAATCATGTAATTATGATTATGTATTGGGAAATGAAATAATACTTTTTATGGGATGTTAGGAAGAGATATATCATAGAAATTGTATCTCTCTACATAGTATACCAACAATTTAAGGATGAAATAAAAATTTATACGGGTATATTGCATCGATTACCAAAACCAGAATAGAAATTGCAAAACATCACTATTAATTTTTTCATTGGGATACCCAAAACCAATAAATTGTTTAATTCTATATATGTGGTAGTCAATATCCTTACTATGTCATTACACTTAATCACTATGAAATAAGACTTATATGAAGATGATCTTTCTAGTATATACATTATGTATGTGGTAAGGCTATATAGAGTTCCACGTTCCATATTATTTGATTGAGATTTGTGGTTTACCACAATGTTATTGTGATTCCATCCCCAAGAACATGATACATAATTGAGTTTTATCACTTATTATCATCCTCAAATAGATATTAAGTCTAAAAGAATAATTCATAACCTAGAGGATATGATGACATCTTTTTCTTTGGATTTTAAAGGTGTTTAGGATCAATAACATATTCTAGTTGAGTTTTCATAATATAATATATTTCACTCATGTGTTCATATGGAACCATAGTAATCCCTATATAGAAAAAATGTACATCCCTATTTTTCTAGGTTGAGGTTCGAGAAATAAATCTATTGGGAACTGAGATCAATAAAGAAATATCGAAGAAGGTTCTAAAAATTTTTCCACATATCAAGGCATATCAGAGTCAGTAGAATGGTTATGTTGATAACATGCAACATGATATATAATTTTAAGTTAGTGAAAATTTGTTTCTACAAATCTCACCTATGGAGAAAATTTATGATATTTTGGAATATATGGAATCTAAGCTCTAGGTATATCGGTCCCGTTGAAATTAATCATGTATATGGATGGTATCCTATCACTTGAATGTTCTTGAAAATATTTCTCTAGTCCATGATGACTTCCAATTATCTCTTTTGAGGAAGTAAATACTGGACCCTTAACATGTACAGAACTTATAGGTCATACCACTAGAGAAGGACCATTCTTACGAAGAACAACATGTTGAAATTCTCGATCGACTAGATAATGTCCTACAAAACAAGACCACTCACATGATCGAGGTTATTTTGGACATATCACAATTTATAGGAAGCTACATGGGAACTTAATTATATGAATATGTATAATTATCGTCATTTTTACCACGGTGATTAATTTTAAAAAGGAAATTCATTTAATGATTTTTGGAATGTAACCCCATGAATTTTATGGAAATATTTTTTCAAATGAATTAAAATTATATCTATTTATTGAAAGGAATTAAGTAAGAAAACAATTCACACATCACTGAATCAGTTTGCATTAAATATAAATTCACATGGAATATGTTACACTCAACACAGACATATAATATATTTCACACAATACCAATTTTTCAATGACATATCATTTTAAGGTTATATTTATTTAAATGATATAATTATAAAATAGATGTTAAGATTTGTAATATGAATATCTATAAAAATACTTATAATTTTTTTTATAATTTTTTTATATAAATAAACCATATCTATGACAAAATATATAATTTTTTATAAAGTCATTATATT
Source organism: Viscum album (assembly GCA_963277665.1). Classification (NCBI taxonomy): domain Eukaryota; kingdom Viridiplantae; phylum Streptophyta; class Magnoliopsida; order Santalales; family Viscaceae; genus Viscum; species Viscum album. Next base: position 683,212,426 of record OY728119.1, on the reverse strand, counting down.
TTTAAAAATACTATTTTTTAAAATTAAATTATTTGAATATCTTTATGGGAAAAATAATAAAATTAGTATTAGACACATTTATAAATTTGATTATCTAAAAAACATAATTTTTAACTTATAATGTTAAAAATTTTCTAAGTGTTAATTGTTTTGGATTTATCTGAGATACATAATTTCATGATGAATATTGAAAAATACAGGATTTAAATTTCAATCTTCTTTTTTATAATTTATTTGTAAGATTAAATTATATTTGAATTCAATTTAAAAGTTTGATTAGATTTAATTTTAACAAATAAATTTATTTTATGTAATTGTGACAAATTTTACATTGAAATTGGATATAAAAATATAGCAACCATTTGATCAATTTTACTTTAAAACTTGTAGTGTCGTCGCATTAGTGAGATTAATTTTAAAATAAGTTTTTCAACATCATTTATTATAATTTGGGAAAATGGATTCCATATTTGGAAGAATTAAAATACATAATTTATAATAAGGTCAACATTTTTTTTTGATCAAAAGTATTAGTGAATGAAATAAAAATCAATTACTTTAATTATGGTGAAATTAAGCTTACAAAAGAACTAAACCATTCATTTATGACAAAAAACTACCTATAATCTTGTCCAAGAGAAATTGTATGGACATATATCAACTCTATAATCAATTTTATATAATTTTTTCATTTTTGGATCCTTGATCAACATGAGAAAAAATGGGTGTAATTCTCTCTTGAAATATTTACCAGAGTGTCACTCCTCCTCCACTATAAAAAGGCTTCTTCTCCTCAAGTTATTTACACCCATAAAACTACTTAGGTTTTGAAAATATATGATAAAATATCATACAAAAATAACATCTCTTCCTCCTATAATCCTCCCATGTGTATGAAATAAATCCAAGGAAGCCTTTTCAAACAAACCAAAAAGAGTTTCCTGATCAAGAGGTAAGGACTTCTCTCCATATCCTTCCATCAATTTTCTTCCTCCACCCCTCCTATATAATTGTTAAATGATTGAATAAAAACACAGATATATTAAATATAAAATTAAATTATATGCTAATGGTTCAAGATAAACTTACAAACACCTCCATTTATTAGGTAACAGACATTATGTTTATGTTTTTGGTAAACTACCACCCAACGAAATAATGATTGCTCATTTATCCTTACCAATTCTCACGGTTAAAATTATTATGGACACAATGTCTATATATGTTATATATTATTTTTATAATATCTTTATTATTAAATAATAATTTTATAACACATATCGTTGTAATTTTCATTTGGTGTAAATACAATAATTTCATTTGAGAAAGTGTGGACTACTACCCCGTCAAAACGATTCTATTTCTTCACACAGTACATGGAATATATTAAGGATTGGATGAGTGAACTTATATGATATAATAATTATAATTTAACACACACACATATATATATATATATAAATAGATATATATATATATATATATATATACACACAAATATGTCATTTACCTTTTTTCATTCAATAAGATAAAAAATGGAAACAATATTCATGTGTATGTACGACATACCGTCTCCATGAACATGGTATTCCATTTCATAATTCAAAATTATATAGATTATTATAAATAAAATAAAATAAATATAAATTATAGTTATATTGTTATGTACATTTTGGAAATCATGATATAACTATATTGTTTAATGATATAGCAAATTAAGACACATGCAAATAACAAAGTGATTTTTCCCTGAAGTGAATCCTTCACATAGGATTGTTAACATGTGGTTAATATTAGGTAATAATAAATCTGTATAAGGTATTATATTAGATAATAATTCTATTTTATATATTTATAATAAACATATATTCATTATACAGTATTTTTGGATGAGTACGATTAGAGTCAATACTCATGTTAAAGGTATTTCATCTCACATTTTATTTCACTGACATAAATGATTTATCCACTACCCATTCCTTTTTGTGGTGTGTATAATGATCATGGTTGTATTGAATGATTCGTATACAAAAATTTATGGTTATTAAAATAACTTTTATTTACTTTCTTTCATTGGGGTTATGTTTCAAATTTTTCCAAATCAGAATAATAGTTTTTTCTCAATTTTACTACATTGAGACTCGTGTTTATTTATGAAACTAAATAATTTTGTTTTGTATACAATAATATTTTACATTTTATATCATTAATTTAATTATTTTCATTATAATTTAATCTTTAGGTAATTTCTTTTCATTCATGGAGAGTATGACCCTAAGTTACCAAGTTGTAAGAGATTTTTAGAACAATCTCATCACTTTTTGAGATTGTTTTTTTATGATTACGTTGATAAAAACTTATGATCTATATCTCAAGAACACTAATGAGTTTCCATATCAACTATTTATTCAATATACATCTATTTATTTTTATTATTTTCCCACTATGTGATAGTTTAGATAATTTTGAAAATGTTTTTTTGAAAATCTCTCCATATTTCTCTATTCGATCTGATGTTTGATTTTTTCAAAAACTTTGTTTTAAAAAAAAATCAAAAATGATTTCAAATAATTATTTAATAAATTTTTTTATTAAAAGGTATTTTTATTTTTTTATGAATCCTTTTTATTTTTTATACCTATTTTTAAAAAAATGATGTTTAAAAGATTTTATGTTTTAATAATCATTTTCAAATAAGAAAGAACATTTTTATTAGGAAATTTGTTTAAACTAAAATTAAAAATTATATCCCATTTATGATAACATATGTTGGTGTTAATCATGACTTTATATTGAAATTATTAATGTATTTATTTCATATTATATATCTAAATGTATTATTTATTTATGGAATTATGTTTATGAAACGTGTTTTGCTTTTATAGGTAACATGATTTTTAAAACATATTCTTTTAAAGTATTATTTTTATGATGAAATTATTATGAATCATAACTTTTTATAATGGTTATGAAATGATTAGATGTTTATAATATCAATTTTATTTTGTGGTTATGATATTTTTAGTAATGAAATTGTGACACATGTATGTATGATTTTATTATGAGATGGGTGGGACATATATATCCTTGTAATTCTTTGGGTAAATATTTATATATCCTAAGAAATATATGGATGGAAATAGAAATGAAATTAGTTCAGTATTATATGGTTTGAATGAGGAGTGAACTCAGTTCAGTAATACAGGGTTAGAATGTGGTTTGAACCTAATTCAATAAACGAAATTGTTCACTAACATGGTATCTACAACAATGCCTTGACTATTATTGAAAAAATTATATATGCTTATGTTTCTACCAAAATTCTATATTTTATTCCTATGTAATGCTTTCATGTATTATGTTATTTATTTCCTTATGAGTCATGTGTTATTAACATCCATACATTATGGGATGATTAATGTTTATGTTCTTTGATATGAAGTTTTTGATCTTTTATTTCCATGATAATGTTCTCATACTCGTATTCTCCCGATTATGCTTATGTATTTCTCTTATTTACCCTTACTGAGCATCTAATCTCACCACTTTTTATGTTTCATTCCCCATGGTTATAAAGATATGTGTTATTTTTTATTTTCCTATGATGGTGAAACTCAAGAATAACCTTGTGCGAGATGATGTAGCTCATTTATATACTCGTGTTTAGGTTTCAATTTTTTCCAAATTCACTAGGCTAATACATTCGTAGGGAATCTATTTGTATAATGTTTTATGTATTCTAAATAAGTTCTGTCATGTCGATGTATGAAGAGAGAGGGTTTCTATAAGGAATAAATGAATATAATTTTATATTTACTTATTATATATATATAATGGTTTAGAATATCAAAAAATATATGATTTTTTAAGAGAGCATAGTTTTTTATGATGTGTAATCAACATAAGACATTTTATTTCCTATGATATAAATCATAATATATTTATTCTCAACTCAATAAAATCTTGCATAAAATCCAATTAATAAATTACAATTAAATATAAGGTAATAAATTTATTGATAAATGTGATGTAGAATATGTCCAAGATAAAGAATATTTTACAACTAAAATTATAAAAATAATAAATTATAATGATATTAATGAATACTAACTAGAATGATATGGTTAAAAATATTTCAAATTGAAGAAACACTTTTAGACTCAGATATTGAATATATGAAAACATAATAAAGTGTATAATGCTAAAATTATAAATAATATATATTCAAAAAAATGAATAAAAAATATCATCGTTAGATAATTTTCCAAAAATGATTCAGTTATCTTGAGATATATATAAACAAATACTTAATTTCATGGTTGAATTTTTAGAAAATTAAATAAAACATGTTGACTCAGATACCCTAGTGGAAGAAATTTGGAAGATTTCAGAATCCCTTAAATAAGAGGTTTTAACCTTACAGAATAATCTTAAGGCTGAAAAAAATGTTTAGAGTGGAAAAATATGTTTTAAATAATTATTTATTTCTAATAAATGTTTAATAGATTGAGAAACGAGAGGGATAAATCCAATTTAAAAATTCATAAATTAAAATAGGTTGTAGCCTATTGAATAGTTAGGGTTCCGATGTTATGCTAAAAAAGAAAATTTACATGATTTTTATTCAAAACAAATATAGGAAAAAGATTATATATAATTCTCATAGGCCATCGTAAGAGATATGAAACTACTCAAATAATAGAAACATGTTGATATAATATAATGAGAGGATATTTTCAATGATGAAATGACTATTATAAGAATATCTTTGATATATAATGGCATAGTGTCACTAAAGAATAACTATTTGAGGGTTTAGGTTATTGGGATTGATAAAATAAGGATTAAACCATATCTTATATCACAAATAAAGAATTAATTTTATGTTTATCTATTTTAAATACTATAATATCTGCAAGAAGGTGAAACATTTTAGGGAAGGGGTGTAAAAATTACTCAAATAATATCAAAGGAAGAATGTTTCTTGGAAAATAAAATTGAATTCCCCTAATATATAGAATTAATACCATGTTAAAAGGGTAGTATATACTTGTAGATGATATTTTTGAATATAAGGATAGAACATATTATGTCCCATCTCAGAAAAAACTTCCTTGGAGGGTTAATAAGAATAATGAGATGGATACCAAAGAAGAGATTTCCCAAAATGAATCCAAAATATTATTGTTCCTATATAATTTATAGTAGTTTATTATCCAACATGATAGATAATTAAAATCTATTGTAGAATGTGAGGAGCAGTTTTAATGGCATGGAAAGATTTTATAACATTATGTAATTTAATATCATGGAAATCAAAAAAGGAAAATTGTGTTGGAGATGAACTAAAAACACTAATTTTTATTATATTAATGACCTTAAACATAATATTCTCAATATTAATAAACAAGGTGACACTATATTATAATACAATATTTATCTTGAGGCTATCTATATAAAATAAAAAATTACTTATTAAATGATGAATGGATAGCGGACCAATGGAAATATTTATCATGTTTATTTAAAATTGAACGTAACATGCTTTCTTACAATAGATGAAGAGAATAACCTATTGTAATAAAGTATTGGGAATATCTATGAACAATGAACAATGAATATTTCATTAAAATGATCTTCAATTGAATGTGTAAATTTGAAATGATATCATAGTAATACTCTTTATACCGGTGTAATAGTGAAACTAGTATGAACTCCCTACCAACCCATGATGAAAATTGAATTTATATTTCATGTTTTAATACAGAGTGATGATTGTATTAGCATGATGGTTCAAAATCATTTGATTGGAAGTGCTTAATTTTATTAATTAAAAATTATATTATAATAAATTTTATCTTGTTTATTAAGGCCATGAAAGAGGTTTTGAATGATTTATGTTATTTTGAAGGAGAGTTATGGATATAATAGGAAGAACAGTCATGTTTCTAATTTAACACCCCAGGTAAATAAAAAATATGACATTTTTATATTTATCCTTATTTTTGAATAAAATTTCAATATTAATTTAAAGGGAACGCTGTGCTCGATGGCTTACCCAATACCCAACAACGAGTTCCTTTGAAATCATATGTTTCACTTTAATAATAAAATAATATTATTTTAAATTGTAGTAAACACATAGCCGTTGTATTGACAAGAATGAATAGAAATAACTAAAATATGATTATATATGTTTGTTAAATGTTTTTACTTTTATCCAAAAAAAATTTAGAGGCCTAAAATACAAATGAATCCAATCTTAAGCATTGAATATACTAGTATTTTTAAAAGATTGTTTTACTACCTTTTGATGGAAAACCATTTTTAAATAAAACTTTTGACAATTTTATAAGCTCTATTTTTCAAACTAAACATATTATTTATGATTGGGACATATAAATTTACCTTGGGATACTTTTTGGTATTTTTCTGAAAATGTTCATTTTTCAATGAATAGTGAAAAATACTGCATTTTACATCAAAAATGCTTTTTCATATAATTTAATTATATGGTTATATTATCTTTTTAATTTGTTTTAAAGTCCAATTGGAATATATTTTTAGAATTTAACCAAATTATGGTCATTGGGATTACTTTCACTTTGTAATAGGGCATAAACAAGTGCCAAACTTTTCATAAATATTGTTTCTAAAAAACCCGCTATTTGTTTTGACAACGAGAAGTTTTTTTAAATTAATTATTGAAATTTATGTGTTTGTAATTTGGTAAAATGGATTAAATATTTGTATTCCGAGGTTCCAAATTATTTAATTAAGACACTTTTGTTTTTGGACATTATGAATAGTAACAATGGTAATTATCTTTAATTATCTTGATTAATGAGTAAATAGGTAGTTAAAGAAAATAAGATAATATCATAATAATAAAAAATGACCACAACATGTGTTCTAAGTCTACCGGTTGCCTCATGGACGACCGTGGTATTCCTTGTGCCAAACTTGGGGGGCCCATGGAATCACTTTTGTGAGAAAGTGACTTTTTTATCTTTTTATTTTTAAAGAATGTTAAATGTAACAAAGAATGTATCACCTAAGTAAAATATTTTTATTTTTGTCTACATAAATGATATTTTGTACTATAAATATTCATTAGAAAGATAAAACTATTTCATACATCATGAATTTTTTTTTAAAATTTTTAGACATTAAATTTATTAAATTATATATGACATCATGATGATGCAGCGATTATCTCATTAATAATGGATTCAAATAAAATGGAATGATAATGTAAAATATAAGACCTAAACATGTCCAAAACCTATTTTATGGGTGGATTTCGAACCCTAATATCCTTATCCTTGAAACACATCAAAGTGGGACCATTAATCTCCGAAACCCATTTGAAAATAAAGTTACATTTTATACCTTTCCAAGAGTGCCCCTCCTCTCCTCTTATAAAAGGCCCCCACCTCTACCACCTTACCCACACTACCAAAGCCTTTGGATCGGCCAACCCCTGCCCATATTGTCTCTCCAAATCCCTCTCTTACTCCATGAAACCTCAATTTGGTCATAAGTCTTCCCATGAAAGCCTTAGAGCTCAAACCAAAGGGAGTTACCCGATTTTAAGGTAATGTCTTCACTAGAGTCCTTTTGTTTTATTTTGCTTCTCCAACCCCCTAAAATCTTTTTATTATTTCATTTTGTAACGTAAATAGTATATTAAATATAATAGGATGTTTTTATGTTAATTATTCGAGCTACACTTACACACACCTCCATCTAATGGTTAAATAACATACTGTTTCTGTGGATGGCTAATTTCTGTCTCACGAAACGTTGATTGTTCAACACTCATATAACACCTTCAAATGTGGCCATTAAGATGTCAATATATTTATATATGATATATAATATGTTTCTATTTTACTTAAGCTTATTTATTATTCATTTATTGCATACCGTTATGGTTTCCATTATAGGTAAACGTGATATCTTCATTTTAGGAAGTGCGGACTACCGCCCCCTCAAAGTGATTTGATTCGTTAATGCCATATGTGGGACGTATAAAGGATGGATTTAAAGTTATTATATATGATGTTATAATTAAATTATAATATACCTTTATGTCATTATTATTTTCTTTCCATTAAAGTATGAGATAGAAATGAAAGTAACATTCATGCGTACGTACGGATTACCGTCTCCATGAACGGTGCATTTCATTTCTTATCTCAAAATGTTATGTACTATTATAATTACATATATATAATCGATATATATGTAATATATTACATCTAAATTATGGATATCATTCTGGAATGATAATATATATCTCTCATTTTGTGTTAATTCCATTAATATGACCAAAATTGAAAGTACTGTTCATGCGTACGTACGGCCTACCGTCTCCATGAACGGTGCTTTTAATTTTTTATCTCCAAATGCTAAGGAATAGTATAAAATGAATATATACTGGATATATATGATATTTAAAACATCAATACAATTCTGGATAAGATGTACCTATAACTACATTTTCCAACAAGTTCAATTTTTGACTCATGTACCAAACATCGACAAAAATGTCTGATATGAACTCATATTATTAACAAATTATTATAACATTAAAATATGTGATATGAACTGAATAACAATCTTTATAGGAGGTCATTAAGAAATTATAAATTTAACAAAGTTTATTATTCAGGAATATAAAGAAACGAACAAGACAAGTTGGACTTGAGGTAAGGGATCCTACTCCTCTATTTCATTTTAAGTACAGTCTTTTATGTCATTCCTTTTAAAGCTCATCTTTCTTATTATTGGGAAGTTTTTTTATATTACTATTACAGTAATTTTTTTATGTTCATATGATGAGAGACCCTATTCTCTCACATCAATCCATTTTGGAAGTTTTGAGTGGCGCCGTTAGGCTACCGAATTTTCGTAAGAAATCTAACCTCTCTCTTTCTTTTTAAGTACTCTCCTTTATGTCACTTCTTATAAGAACCTCTTTGTTATGTTGGGGGATGTTCTTTTATATACCTCTTTCTGTAAAAATTATGTTAATATGATGAGAGACCCTATTTTATCTCATAAATCCATTTTGGAAGTTTTAAGTGGTGTTGTTAGGCTGCCGAGTTTTCGTAAGGGATTTTCCATCTCACTTTTATTACCATGAGATTTATGCTACATTTGCGACAATTTCCTTTGAGTGGTGTATGTACTGACCATTATTTTACTCATTGTGTAATATACTTTCATCTATGATTATTTACATCAATGTCGTATTGTCCTTCATTCACGGGGTGTATGTTTCGAAAGATACCCATGTCAGTAAGGGAACCTTTCACCCTCCTCTTTTTAAAAGACTTATTTTGGTGGGTCTTTTAATTTACATATTGTCATGTTGGGATATGTTCTCATATATCCTTATCGATGTAAACATTATGTCCAAGTGATGATATACCCTTTTTATCTCTCATCAACTCATTTTCGTAATTTTGTAGTGACGCCGTTAGGCCGTCAAATTTTTGCAAGGGAACTTCTTAACCCAGTTTTGATTCTTTGGGATAATCATGTACTCCTTAAATATGACGTTCTATGAATATGTGTGAATAACATCTGATTGTTTTACACTTAATATTCACTTATATTTGGTGTATTCATTTGTCACACATAATTATGTAATTGATTTATCCTTAATCCAAGGATACCGTCTTTGTAAGGGACTTCTTCTCAATCTCCTTTCATTGAGGCATATTTCGTTTTATACACAAATTTCTTTTATACGGTGTATAATCCCCTTTGAATTTTACTTTTATACAAAATGAATCTTTTTCTACGAAGCGTTTTACTAAATGACAAAAAGGAATGTTTCTTTTAACGTACGCGGTGACCGTGACCTTTTCCGCCGCCGCAACTATTATTTGATCTTTGGCTTCCTCAACAAGCCGTAATGTTTTTTAAAATAAAATAAATGCCATGTAATCTTTTATGTATTTTGGTATTGAAAATGGTTTTGATAACAGATTCTATTATGTCAATATATTTAAATTAAATATTGTGATTGAAATGTGGAAATGTTATCATTCCTTTATATTAGTTTTATGTGTTATAATTTTATAATGGTATATGGACATTTGACGGGTGGTTACGTGATAAACCATTTGACGGGTGGTGCCGTGAATTCTAGGATGGGTGGTTACGTTATAACCTCCAATGCATTGGGTATGGAAGTTGGCCGTATGGCTATTCCATTAAGTATGTATAGAAGTTGGTCATATGGATATTCCATTAAGTGATATGTGTGGAAGTCGACCGTATGGTTATTCCACTTATGTATGTTTATGTCTTAAGTTACCTTTATATGTTATGTGATCATTATAAGGATTTTATGGTAATCTTTTGATTACAAAATGGTATGTAATGAACGTTTATTCAGTGGTGAGTTTTTACTACTTCGAGAAGGTGAAAAGTATTACTTTGATAAAGTATACATGGTTTACTTGTTGTTTTGAAAAACTAACAGTTTTCATTATTTGTGAATCCCTTAATGAAATTTTTATGCTCATCCCAAGTTTTTGAAATGTTTTTCACAGGACTCAACGTGGAATAATGTCATGGATTGGATCAAGGGAAAGTCATGCTACCTAAAACATGGAACTAGACATGTTTGTTTTTATGAGTTTTTATTTTATGGATACTTAGTAGAAGTTTCTACTTTGTAATCTTTTGTGATGTAATAGTTATTTCCCAATTCACTAAAACTCTAAACCTGAAAATATCCTCGATGTGAATTATTCATTTAATTAAACATTAAGTAAGGTTTAAGGCTGGGGCGTTATAGTTGGTATCAGAGGTCGGTTTAGATAACTTTAGAGGTTAGGGTATTCTTTAAGCATAAGTGACATTACCATAATGGTTTGGATTTCAGAAAGAGTCCTAATTTTAGATAAAGTGAATGAGTAAGTATATCTTAGTGTTTATCTTCCTCATTAGTACATGATATTTTTTTTTGATATACTCACACTAACCTTTTTGGTTTTTGTAAATTGTTGGATCTAACTGGCACCAAAGTAACAGTGGATGTGAAGGAAACTGTGACAGTTTCTTGAGAAAGCAACTGAATGATATGGGAGCTACAATGAGAACTCTTGTGATTATCCTCAACCAACTATCTGGAGTCTTGATTGACCACCTAAACCTTGGTGATTTCTTTAAGGCGTCATATATGCGAGAAAAAAATCCCTATGGACGTACAACTAATAATCATAAAGGTAAGTGTGTTAAAAAACCTATGTGTCAAAGATGTGGAAAGAAACACTTAGGAAAATGTTTCAAAGGGACAGAAATATGCTATAGATGTGGAGATGAAGGTCATAAAGCAAGAACCTACCATGGAAAAAGGAAGCATCCAGTTGACTCATAGAAAGGGAAAGAAGTTCTTTCTGAGGGATCAATTGAATGTTTTGAATGTGGTGTGCATGGTCATTATGCAATCACATGTCCTATGAAGAAGTTATGTGAATGGGATCACCAAGATCGTACAAATTTTCATTTACCAATACCTAATTCCATTTCGATTGAGGATGAAGAAACTGACAATGACCAATCAAAGGTATGGATTATTTCATAACTATTGTTTTCCTATTTTGGAATCTTAGGATATGATTCATGATTTTGTTTGTAGGAAATAAGTATTTTAGAATAAGTTGGAAAAGAATGGTTAATGGATCATGAAGAATGATGAATGAGTAATAAGTCAACATATAAGGGCTTCAAGAGTTATGGTGAAATTCATAAGAGTATTATGTTTCTTTTGATGATGGGGTTACATTATGAGAATTTTTATAGTATGTGTAACCCTGATGATTAATATATGAAAATTTTATTCAAGGAATAGTTATCTGTTCTTTTGTGGACTTAGTTATAATGAACCATTTGGGTTTATATGATCCTTACTTTTGAGGTAATTATGGGTTACTATATGTTATGATGGATGTGAAAGGCATGAGATAAAATTGAGGTTAAATGATGTTATGGTTATTTTTGAGGATTTTATCTCTTTTTGGGGAATGATTTGAGAATTATATAGTCTTTGAAAAAGGACAACACGCAGACTGTGTGACAACCCGTTGTGTCGGACAAAGCTGTGGGAATCGAACCCACAACCAAAGTGCAACTGGTATTTTTCACCTACAACTAAACTATGTGAAGTCCCTGGTCAGTTTGACCGATTCGTTTTAGTTAGATGATTTTATGAATTAAGAGTAATTTGATTTTGAGAAATCTATGGAAATATATTAACCTATCATGGAGGATATGTGATTAGGTTAATTACTTTTCAATACGAGACTTTAAGAGAAACTGATGTTGTTTGGAGATAAATGTTACAATTTAACGTGGATGTCTGTGTGACTAAAACCTTAAAATATTTGGGTTTCAATATTAGTTTGGTTTACTTTGAAGGATTTTATGGAAAAATTGTTTATCAAATGGTCCTCGTTGAATTTTGGGTTTTGTTGGACAAATTTTGGAGATTAAGAATAGATTTACTTATTATAAAGGGTTATCCTTTTCTGGATTATCAAATCTTGTGCTAACCTTTTTGGTTTTGGTTTTGGTTAAAGTCTAAATACATGGGAAGTATATAGTTATCTTTTGTGGATTAGGTGATTCTCTAGAAGTTGATTGTCGTACTCTTAATGTGAACAAGTCTTCCTAAATACTCGTCTTTTGGGGAAAGTATGAGTTTGTGTAATAAATCTAATAAAAGTTGAAAGTCTACATGGTAAGTAATCATGTTTCCTTATGAATAAATTCCTCAATAAAAATTATCTTAAAACAAGAATTTTGTCTATTAACTTTTCCTACTCAGGAATCAAATACCGTTTAACCCAACACAAGTTTGTGATTTTCTTGTGGTTAACTTTCTTCTAAACATTTTTTCTATCACTCTCCATCAGAACATGACCCTATGTTTTCTCATCCATGTCCATGTTTTCCTAAATGGAATCCTAGTATGGGTTAACTTGGGTGACCTCTATACTTCTATTTCTTTATTTTAATGTGATTGTTTTACCGACTGTTGTTCCGATTTGGGACTTTCAAGAATGTTTCCAAGCTCAATTTTAAAATTGCGAGGACGCAATTCCCAAAAAGGGGGGAAGGATGTAACACCCCAGGTAAATAAAGAATATAACATTTTTATATTTATCCCTATTTGTGAATAAAATGTCAATATTAATTTAAAGGGAACATTATGCTCGATGGCTTACCCAATACCCAACAACGAGTTCCTTTGAAATCATACGTTGCACTCTAATAATAAAATAATATTATTTTAAATGGTAGTTAACACATAGACGTTGTATTGACAAGAATTAATAGAAATAACTAAAATATGATTATATATGTTTGTTAAATGTTTCTACTTTTATCCAAAAACATTTAGAGGCTTAAAATACAAATGAATCCAATCTTAAGCATTGAATACACTAGTATTTTTAAAAGATTGTTTTACTACCTTTTGATGGAAAACCATTTTTAAATAAAACTTTTGACAATTTTATAAGCACTATTTTTCAAAATAAACATATTATTTATGATTGAGACATAGAAATTTACCTTGGGTTAATTTTTGATATTTTTCTGACAATGTTCATTTTTCAATGAATAGTGAAAAATACTGCATTTTACATCAAAACTGCTTTTTCATATAATTTAATTATATGGTTATATTATCTTTTTAATTTTTTTTAAAGTTTAATTGAAATATAATTTTACCATTTAACCCAATGATGTTCATTAAGATTAATTTCACTTTGGAATTGGGCATAAACAAGTTCCAATCTTTTCAAAAATATTGTTTCTAAAAAACCCGCTATTTGTTTTGACAATGGGAAGTTTTTTAAATTAATTATTGCAATTTATGTGTTTGGAATTTGGTAAAATGAATTACATAATTGGAATCATAAGGTCCAAATAATGTAATTAAGACTCTTTTGTTTTTGGACATTATGAATAGTAACGACGGTAATTATCTTTAATTATCTTGATTAATGAGTAATCTGGTAGTTAAAGTTAATAAGATAATATCATAATAATAAAAAATGACTAAAAAATGTGTCCTAAGGCGACTGGTTGTCTCATGGCCGACCATGGGATTCCTTGTGCCAAACTTGGGGCCCCATGGAATCACTTTTGTGAGAAAGTGACTTTTTATCTTTTTATTTTTAATGAATGTTAAATGTAACAAAGAATGTATCACCTAAGTAAAATATTATTATTTTTGTCTAAATTAATGATATTTTAGACTATAAATATTCATTAGAAAACTAAATATATTTCCTACATCATGATAGTTTTTTTATATTTTTTAGACATTAAATTTATTAAATTATTTATGACATCATGATGATGCAGTGATTACCTTATTAATAAAGGATTTAAATAAAATGGAATGATAATGTAAAATATAAGACCTACACATGTCCAAAACCTATTATATGGGTGGATTTATAACCCTTATCACTGTATCCTCTAAACACAACAATGTGGGACCATTAAAATCCGAAACACATTTGAAAATAAAGTTACATTTTATACCTTTTCAAGAGTGCCCCTCCTCTCCTCTTATAAAAGGCCCCCACCTCTACCACCATACCCACACATCCAAAGCCTTTGGCTCGGCCAAAACCTGCCCATTTTATCTCTCCACACCCCTCTCTTACTCCTTGAAGCCTCACTTTGGGCAGAAGTCTTCCCAAGGAAGACTTTGAGCTCAAACCAAAGGGAGTTACCCGATTTTAAGGTAATGTCTTCACTTGAGTCCTTTTGTTTTATTTTGCTTCTCCAACCCCCTAAACTCTTTTTATTCTTTCATTTTGTAACAAAAAAAGTATCTTAAATATACTAGGATGTTGTTATTTTAATGATTCTAGCTACACTTACAAACACCTCCATCTAATGGTGAAAGAACATACTGTTTCTATGGATGGCGAATTTCTGTCTCACGAAACGATGATTGTTCAACACTCATATAACACCTTCAAAGGTGGACATTAATATGTCAATATATTTATATATGATATATATTTTGTTTATGTTTTACTTAAGCTTATGTATTTTTCATTTATGGCATACCTTTATGGTTTCCATTATGGGTAAACATGATATCTTCATTTTAGGAAGTGCGGACTACCGCCCCCTCAAAGTGATTTGATTCGTTAATGCCATATGTGGGACATATAATGGATGGATTTAAAGTTATTATATATGGTGTTATACTGGAATTATAATATACCATTATATCATTATTATTGTCTTTCCATTAAAGTATGAGATAGTAATGAAAGTAGCATTCATGCGTACGTACGGCTTACCATCTCCATGAACGGTGCATTTCATTTCTTTTCTCCAAATGTTATGTACTATTATAAGTACATATATATAATGGATATATATTTATTATATTACATATAAATTATGGATATCATTCTGTAATTATAATATATAAATCTCTCATTTTGTTTTAATTCCATTAAAATGACAATAAATGAAAGTAGCGTTCATGCGTACGTACGACCTACCGTCTCCATGAATGGTGCTTTTAAATTTTTATCTCCAAATGCTATGTAATAGTATAAAATTAATATATAATGGATATATATGATATTTAAAACATCAATACTATTATGGATATGATGTAACTATAACTACATTTTCCAACAAATTCAATTTTTGACTCATGTACCAAACATCGACAAAAACGTCTGATATGAACTCATATTATTAACCAATTATTATAACATTAAAATATGTGATATGAACTGAATAATAATCTTTATAAGAGGTCCTTATGAAATTATAAATTGACCAAAGTTTATTATTCAGGAATATAAAGAAACGAACAAGACAAGTTGGACTTGAGGTAAGGGATCCTACTCATCTCTTTCTTTTTAAGTACACTCTTTTATGTCATTCCTTTTAAAGCTCATCTTTCTCCTTATTGGGATGTTATTTTATATTAATATTACTATAATTTGTTTATTTTCATATGATGAGAGACCCTATTCTCTCTCATCAATCCATTTTGGATGTTTTTAGTGGCACCGTTAGGCTGCCGAATTTTCGTAAGAAATCTAACCTCTCTCTTTCTTTTTAAGTACTCTCCTTTATGTCACTTCTTTTAAGAACCTCTTTGTTATTTTGGGGGATGTTCATTTTTATTCCTCTTTCTGTAAACATTATGTTAATATGATGAGAGACCCTATTTTATCTCATCAATCCATTTTGGATGTTTTAAGTGGCACTGTTAGGCTTCCGAGTTTTCATAAGGGATTTTTCATCTCACTTTTATTACCGTGAGATTTATGCTACATTTGCCACAATTTCCTTTGAGTGGTGTATGTACTGACCATTATTTTACTCATTGTGTAATATACTTTCATTTATGATTATTTACATCAATGTTTTATTGTCTTTCTTTCACGGGGTGTATGTTTCGAAAGATACCCATGTCGGTAAGGGAACCTTTCAACCTCCTCTTTTTAAAAGACTTCTTTTTTTGGGTCTTTTAATTTACATATTGTTATGTTGGGATATGTTCTCATATATCCTTATCGATGTAAATTTTCTGTCCATGTGATGAGATACCCTTTTTATCTCTCATCAACTCATTTTCTGAATTTTTTAGTGACGCTGTTAGGCCGTCCAATTTTTTGCAAGGGAACTTCTTAACCCAATTTTGATTCTTTGGGATAAGCTTGTACTCCTTGAATATGTCGTACTATGAATATGTGTGAATAACATCTGATTGTTTTACACTTAATATCCACTTATATTTGGTGTATTCATTTGTCACACATAATTATGTAATTGATTTATCCTAAATCCAAGGATACCGTCTTTGTAAGGGACTTCATCTCAATATCCTTTCATTGAGGCATATTTCATTTTATACACAACATTCTTTTATACAGTGTATAAACCCCTTTGAATTTATTTTTATAAAAAAGGAATCTTTTTCTACGAAGCATTTTACTAAACGACAAAAAGTAATGTTTCTTTTAGCGTACGCGATGACAATGACCTTTTCCGCCGCCATGAGTATTATTTAATATTTGGATTCCTCAAAAATCCATAATGTTTTTTAAAATAAAATAAATGCCATGTACTCTTTTATGTATTTTGGTATTGAAAATGGTTTTGATAAAGGATTCTATTATGTCATTATATTTAAATGAAATATTGTGATTGAAATGTGGAAATGTTATCATTCCTTTATATTGGTTTTATGTGTTATAATTGTATAATGGTACTTGTACATTTGACGGGTGGTTACGTGATAAACCATATAACGGGTGGTGCCTTGAATACCAGGACAAGTGGTTACGTCATAACCTCCAATGCATTGGGTATGGAAGTTAGCCGTATGGCTATTCAATTAAGTATGTATGGAAGTTGGCCATATGGATATTATATTAAGTGATATGTGTGGAAGTCGACCGTATGGTTATTCCACTTAAGTATGTTTATGTACCATGTTACCTTTATATGTTATGTGATATTTATATGGATTTTAGGGTAATATTTTGATTACAGAAGGGTATGTAATGAACTTTTATTCAGTGAAGAGTTTTTACTACTTCGAGAATGTGAAAAGTATTACTTTGATAAAGTATACATGGTTTACTTGTTGTTTTGAAAAACTAATAGTTTTCATTCTTTGTGTATCCCTTACTGAGCTTTTTATGCTCATCCCAAGTTTTTGAAATGTTTTTCACGGGACTTAATGTGGAATAGTGTCAAGGATGGGATCAAGGGAAAGTCATGCTACCTAATACATGGGACTAGACATGTTTCATTTTATGAGTTTTTATTTTATGGAAACTTAGTAGAAGTTTCTACTTTGTAATCTTATGATATGTAATAGTTATTTCCTAATTCTCTAAAACTCTAAACCTGAAAAGATCCTCGATGTGAATTATTCATTTAATTCAATATTAAGTAAGGATTAAGGTTGGGGACTTATATTTAAAACATCTCCATACTAACACTTATACATCTGAAGAATTATGAATATATATTGTGAATCATTGTATAATTGAAAAAAATGTTTAATTCAAAACACAAAAAAAGGAAGAAAGGTGAAATCAAATGGTATCCACTATAGCCAAAACAATTTCGTGGTATCATGAAAATATATAGTTTGTCCCAAATTGTTTTAGAATAATAAATAAAGCTTAAATAATAAGTGTTTATTCTTCAAAAAAATTATATTATCCCTCTTCCAGTCTTATACCACAATTGATTTCAAATTTCGTAAATAATTTAGCATCAAAATCATCATGATACCACTACAAACATATGTTGTATTTAAAACACTATTTCAACTCATATTAGGCCTGGAATCATTTGAACTTCTTCCTTTCAAAATAAGGATCTTAGATTTATATTTGAAAAACAATATGGCTGTGAAACACTTACTTTTATGTTACATTCAAATATCAAACAAGCTTATCAAATTTGATAAAATTTATTTATTTCAGTAAAGTTAATATACCAATTATGAATTTCAATAATTCTGAATCCATTGTTCGATCATAAATTTTTAATCAAAATATCACATGAAATGTTAACCAGATCCAAACCTTCTATCTCATAAATGTATTATTTCAACTCATACATAAATCATGCATTGTATCTCACCCATAATATTGTACAAAATCAAAAATATATTTTCAATATGTATAACTTGGTTTGCAGGTTACCACTAGAATCCTTATTCAAAGGATTATGGTTGGTCATTGAAGAGTGACCCTTGACTTTTAATATTCTTATATTCCTTCACTATGATACGTCTTTGTAAGGCACCAATTATTTATTTTCAATGTTTTATTTGGTACTAACCTATAATTTCATAGGATTAATCGAAATTTTAGCTACAAAACTGTTACTTTTTATCTCTAATACAACCTTCTTAGATAATTTCATATTATCAACCTATATAATTATAATTTTGTTCATAGAAGATAAGTATTATTTTTGTGTGTGTCTTACATAGACTTGGTTTTATTCTTTTTCATCCTAATAAAATAGTGGGATATTTATCTTGATATAACATATCATTCTGTGAAATTCCCTTTGAATACATGAATGAATTGTTCATTATTTTCAATTATAATGGATGAGAGAGTCACCTTGATCCTATTAACAAATGGTGAGTACTTCTTAAAGTGCATATTATTTACACTCACAAATAATTATAATTACAAATTTTTCATCACGATTGTTTTATGTTCATTCAAAGAGTATTACTATTAATGTAACATAATAAGTAATTTTACAACCATGTATAGTGTCCCAAGATGGACCTCAAGAATTGTGATCCAATTTTATAGACTAACATGTATTTTATATAGTAAATTGTTTCTATATATTCCATAGGGATTGTTAATCACCTTATATAATATTTTTAATTAATTTCTTTATTCATACAAATGTCAATATTATATAGTTGTGTATTTGATACGTCTAGTTCTATTTGACAAGTGGGAGCTGGGATTCAAAACACAGTTAGTAATGTGCCCATGTTTTCCACAATTGGAGAATTTAATTGATGCATTATTTTGAGAGCCATTAAATTTTTATTTTAAAATAAAACTATATTTACAAAAAAATTATTGACTTATAATTTTTATTTCTTCCAATTGTTGAAACATCCATGGGGTAGATCTTAATATTTTTTCACATTGATATTTTTACCTTTGAATGTAGTTGTTTGACCAGATTATCTCATTCGATAAAATTTTTAAATACCTCTTTATTTTTGGAACTAACTTCAATTTTTTATTTTATCTACTATTATAGTTATTCCATTATAGGGATAAAATATTCCATTAATTATTTATATATAATCATATGTTTTTAAAATTATTCAGAAAGAAATTAATGTAATTCATTTTGATCATTAATAAATTAACCCATGTTATTTACATTTATATTTGCAGTATCTATACGTTATTTAGTATCTTTTTCAATCTAAAAAGATAATAAATGATTTTATAGTTACACTCTAGAATGATCTACCACTACTCCATATTATCATGATGTGATTAGATTTTTTCATAGTGTTTTCACACAAAATCTCCAAAATGAAGTAAATAAGTCAGTGCATCCTCCAAAATGGAATCATCACCTCATTATTCCCATTAATAAATATATAAATACCTAGATGTATGAATATTATCCAAATCATTTCCCTTTATATATTTATCATGTTTATCTATCCCACATTTCCCTTTGGGTGTATCCAACTTAGGAGTATTTATTTTGTTATTATTATTCTTAATATTGCATTTATTCTTATTATAGTCTTCAAAAATGAAGTTCATTATTTCTCTGTATAACCTATTTTCAAACCATGTATTAATAAATGTGTCAAAAACTCATTTCTCATTATATATTTTACATAGACATCTTCTAAGTACATAAAATTATTGGAGGTAGTATTATATAGTGAAATATTAATGTAAACCACATTAGCTGATGTTTATGTCACGATATTTTATGTCTCAACATTTCTAATTATTTCACTATTATTAGGGATGTCTTCCTTTTATAAATTTTAGAAAATAACCTCCTTTAAAAAATCCGGAGCTAACATAATAATTTCTTATAAATAACCAAAAAATATATTTCCTCAAAAAAATAGAGGAGTCATCGTGAAATTAATATAGTAACAATTCGAAAAGTAGGTTATGTGCGTCGATTATAACACTTTACCATTATAATAAAATACCAATTGTTTTAACTTAGTGAATATTGAGAGAAACATGAATTGTGGTTTTAAAAAAATTAAGAATTATTTATAAATCATTAAAATTTATATAATTCCTTCTTTACACATTGCTATTAAATATGTTCACCCGATAACTCACAATGGAAAGTTCACTAAAACATAAAAAATATTTCATGAAGATAATATAGAAATTGAACAGGTGGAGTTTACATGTTTTAAAATAAAGGGATAGTACATGGAGTAAGAACATGGCATTATTTCAATATACTAAAATACTAAATTCCTAACTGGTTCAATGGATACAATGTTTCATCTACTATCACTTCGATCTAGGTTTAATTTATTCATAATAGTAATGGTTTAGTCACTACAAACTCATGGGGAACTCATAATTATTCACATCTTTTGAAATTTTGATAACGGATCTTCAATATTTTATAGATGTATTTCCCACTTCAATAAATAATGGATTCTTTTTTTGCTTATGATCAGCATGTGAAATCAAATGCATCATTGATCTAAATCCAATGCTATGTTGAACTGAATATTTCAATAGTATTAATTTTAATTGGAAATTTAGATTAACTATACACATTGATATTTGATTATTTGTCTTCAATGGTATATATTTTTTTAAAATTCTCCCACTAGATGTGGATAATTTCATAGTGATATTATCTGGTCATTTTCCTCATATTCAATTACCAGATGTGGGACATGAATTATACATAAAAATTTACATCATTTTCATTGAAAATAGAATATATAACATATTTTATAATAAACTCCTTCAATGCCAGAATACACACTTCCTATCACTATGTAAAAATACCTTCCGTATTTCTTTTTATGTGATTGAATAATACAGTACACTTTTCACAACTTACTCACCTATCGATTGTCATGCTCTCATTATAGAACCTCATATTGTTCTTCATGGAACATTCTCATGGGGTGTCAATTTTCACCATATTCCTAACAGGTACAATATATACACCTATTAATGGACCACCCATTGCACATCAAAAAACACCATTGTGTTTTCCTTCACATAGTTCGACCTCACTTATCATTTTCAAAGATTCCTCTTCTCAAATCAACATAATATTATTCATTGACAAGCATTGAATTTATTATTTATGTATTATCTAAATTTTTTTAATGGTATCCAAATAATTACTCAGAAAACACCAATATTAACAAATGACATCCTTGAATTTATTTAGTTGAGTATTCCCAACAATTATTGCTTGGTTAAATAAATCCCCAAGCACATAGAATGTGAAACATACATCATAGAATATTTAACATTAGTTGATCATCATAGTTTGTTTCAATTAAAATGTATTATTAATGAATTAGGTTTTGGAGTATTTATTGTTAAATACTTCTGAGAAAATTATTATCTAATACAATTTCCTTTTATCCTTATACTAAATACTCCTTGTGTGCTCACCTCATAGTGTTCCTATCACAAAACTCTTTTATGAACCATCATCCATGGACCATATGCATTCTTACATGTGAGTTCATAACTATCCACTCTATGATCACAAAATCCAATATATAATTTCTTACTTCCGATTATATTAATAAAAAAACAAATTCAATAGCCCACAAAAATTACACTATAACCTCTCCCATAACTTCTCAACCCACAACCTCCATTGAACAATAGTTGGGAACTATATTTTTGGTCATATACAACCTTCAAGGGTAATATACAAGGGTACAAAAAATATTTACTTTCTCACAAATGTTTTTTTACTTACTATATGCACTTACTTATTCCACGTCAAACACCATATGTGGATTCACTAAAACCTACAATTATCTCACCCAAATCATTATAAATAATTGGTTGATAAATAAATTATAAAAACATCACCAAATATTCAATTGGTTTTCTATGTTATTTGAATAGAACATTCATGAAAATATCTCTAATAATATATCATTTGATTAATTATATAACCTTGTAACACCTACCATGTTAATTTCTTCTGGTTGCTTCATTTTTTCTTTATGAAAAACTCCCATTCAAGATCTCCAAATATTCTTCGGGCATCTACATAATGCCCTCCACATATTAAACATATTATTCTCTTCTAGAATCATGGAAACATAATCTCCACTCAAATTATCCAAACCATCTAGATCACAAAATACAAAAATGGTCCATGAAATATAGGGATATCAAGGTATCACTTTTCAAAGTATCAACCTATACTGATATATGAAACACTTATTTAGGTATTCAATAAACATTATCAAATTATCAATGAAAAAAATACAACTAAATAACTATTTCATCTATTATTTTTATAAAAAACTATTATATGATAACATTTTGAGCATACCACAATTGAATAATTTTAAATGGATGAGTCTTGGGTATTTTCGTCGGATGAAGAGTTTTATCGAAATTGTGAAAAACTAGTCATCTGTTCTTATTGATAGTTCTGGGAATCAAAATGTAATCATAAAAATATTTTTATTTAGAAATAATTGTGATGATTAATGAAAGTTCATAAAAACTAAGGTTTGTTGAGTATGTAATGGTTATTCATATGTGGAATGATTTTATGTGAAAGAAACTTCTACACTAATTGAAATATAAGAGTGAAGAAAAATCATCATTTTCATGGTGATGTAGAGAATGCACATAATAAAAAAATAGATGTCATGTAAATTTAAAAAAAGAATCTCAAAAATAATGGTTACATTGAAATAACTATGGGTTTTATGATTGTATGTTTTGAGATAATGGTGTTCATGTTGAAGAACAAACTCTATGACTTAAAACTAGAACAACATTCATAGTATTCACAAATGGATACTTAATTGATGAAATTTTATTTTATAATATGGGAATTAAATTTAAATGTCTATGTGAAATTGAAAATGAAAGAACAATTTATGGGGGTAATAAATTTTAAAGAAATAATATTTGGAATATTCAAGTATATTTCAGTAAAACTATTTTCTAAATATATAGATCAGATATAGAAATATCCATGATTAGGAACATAATGTTTTTCCTCAAGAAATATGTTATCGAAAAAATAGATTTATAATTTATTTTCATATTTAAAATAAAGTCATTATATGAAGAAAAATATTAAATAATGATTACATTAATATGTTAACTCCAATAATGGATGGACATTATCTTGGAAAATATATGTTAGGGATATATATTGATGAAAATATTTATAAGAGTATGATTGAAATATTCGGGTACCTAAAAATAAGATTATTGAAAAAAAAAATCAACATGGTTGGAATCCCACAATCAGTGATTCCCTAAGGGAATTTTTCATCTAGATTTGAAGTAGATCATGATACAAATTTTCAACACTCATTATTAGGGGATAACAATTTTACTATAAAAATATATATGAATACATAGATTTGAATTTGATTGAATATATTATGGGATTAAAATATATTATTAAAGGGTCCCTTTAATTTGAATAAAGTGGATTGGGTGACTTAAAAAAAGGGAAAACCTATGTTAGTATAACCAAATAATAATATATTTTAGTTAAAATTTATTAAATGTGTAGATAAAACTATAATTGGACTACCATGTATTGCTGTTGAAGTTTCACATGGATGTACATTGTAAAAAAGTATGGAATCGCTAAATGACAACCTGATACTACATTCCTGATCAATTATTTTTATGATTCTGTTCCATTTCAACTCAAAAAACATTATGAAATGAGTTATAAATTAGTATCATGAGGGTAAAAGTCAGTATATGGTTTATATACATTAAAAATAATTGACCAAAACCATATTTGATAATAATCAATGGGATCATGGTGTTCATCACATCCCTGGTGTTAAGGATGTTTAGAAGATCCTCATTATTTCTATTAATATATTTTAATATTTCGTTGTAATTACTAGAATATATATTTTCAATAGTTTAGAAGATAAGTGGAGTTTTCATAGATTTCAGGTTGATTTAAAGTTTATGTAAAACAATGATTTAAATAATTCCTTATATATTTTTTCATAAAATGATCATTTATCCATATATATTTATAAATATTATCAAGATAATATTCATTAGAGTCTAGAAACTGTTGAAACTATTTTTTAAGGTGGGATATTTTTTTCAAAAGGAGTTTATTGTAAATCATTTGAAGGATATTGGATTTAATTGATATAAAAATGATACATATAACAACCCTTATAATTATTAAAAATTTAAACAAGCTTTATTATATAAACATGAACTAAAGACATCTTCGAGGATTTATAGGTCCAGTGTATTAGGAGATTTGGAACATTTCATAAGGACATAAGACATAAAATACAACATCTTTATGGAAAAAATTTCTTTCATGACCTCAACATTCATTCGTACTTAGAATTTCATGGTATGAACTAAGGACATACATTAGAAAAAGGTGAGCTATAATTCCCATTAAGATAGTAAAAAAGTCATAACATGAAGAATATACTAAGGTTAATCAATAGGCATATCAATGGAGCACAAGAGAAATTGGAATATAAGGACAAGATATAGAATTATTATCCTAACATGGAAATGTGAAAATTACATAAAAATGATAATATCAGGATCCAAGGAAAATTGTACATGGATTAGAATTCATAAACCCTTGTTGAACATGAATTATCATGAGTAAACCCTCATTTCACATGATTTATCATTAGTAAACCCTCATTGAATATTGATTAGACTCAGTAAACCCTCATTAAACAAGGATTAGCATGAGTAAATTCTCATTGCACAATGATTATAATTAGTACAACCTTATTGAACTAGTTGTATCATGATACAAAATATTACGCAATGCATTAGAGCACTATCTGTGTTCACTCTTTACAAACATTTCATTTCATGCATATGTGTGCCACATGGATCATATAACATACAATCATTCAACAATATAAGGTATTTCACAATTAATTAATATAGAATATGTACATGTATTTACAATTCAATATGTTAATAGTGATAAATACCCTTGATAGAGAAATAGGTATGGTATTAATTGTAAAATTATTTTTCCTTTGAAAATCGTAGTGCAATTTCGACAGCTTAACATCATCATAAGAAAAATTATATGTTTGTTTGATGAGTGATAAATGGGTCATTTATACATTAAATATAATGTAGGGGGATCATGGAACATAATATCCCAACATATGAAATGGAATTTAGACGCATAATATGGGAAAAATATTTGAATGCAAATTAGAATAGAGAAATATCATATATAATTTCAGCATGGAAACAAGTATACATGGATTGAATTAAAGAGAGGAAAAGTTTTGTATAATCATTGAATCATAAGGAGGTTAGTTTTGGGGAGGTGAAAAATCATTCCCAAATTTTTTTACATGGATATAAAAGGTTTTAACAAAATAAAAAAAAATTGGAAAAAAATTAAAAGGAAATAAACCCTTATGAATATTTGGCATCATAATTAGTGCACATAAGGGTAGATAAGAGAATTAAATGAGAGTGAAAGGGGATATCATCATTTATAAATCAAATGGTAAATAATTAGGATATTTAGTAACATATCCTATAATAGTAATAAAGGAAATTAAATTACATAACATAATAAAAATACTTCAAAAAAGAAGAGGGTGGAAGATCCCTTATGGAATTTTTGCATAGTAACAAGGGTTCTTAAAGGATACTAGGGGGATTGATGAGAGATAAAAGAAGTTATAATCCTATATAAAAAAAATGGATAGTATGGGGGTCTTGTAACATCATAATGTAACATATAATTAAGGAACATAATATGAATAATGTAAATGAATTTCTTGAATGGAAACAAGAAGAATGAAACCCCTTATGAAATTTTCGAATAGAAACAGATTAGGTAAGTGTAAAAATAAAAGAGGGTAAATAATAAATCATTAAAATAACATAAAATGGAAATTAATAGAATTATTATAAAATAATCACATTATAACAATTTGAAAATAAAATAACTACTTCAAACTAATATTCTTGAGTTTGAAAGGAGGTGAGGAAAGTGAGGATCCCTTACTTCGAAGTGTGATCCAAAAGGCTTGGGAGAGGCTTAAGAGAGGCTTCATGGGAGCTATATGAGACTTTGGAGGACTCTAGTAAATGTAAGTAATATGTTGTTCGATATCCTAATAGTTGTATTGAAGTGGAATGGGATATTGAGTGGGTTTATATAGGAAATGTGAGGGAATTATTAATTATTTAGGTTTTTGACACTACACATTAAACTAATAAAAACCCCAAATCATCCCATGGTTTCCCCTTGGTTTCTATCAAATTGTTTTCGTATAAAATATTTTATAAGTCTAATGTCCTAAAATATTTAAATATTATGCTTTCTTATGAGTAGGTGAGTCACACTTTCAAGAAAATCATTTAACAAATTTTAATAATCATACAAGTTTTGGAGGGTCCACTATGGCATTATAAAATTAATTAGACAAATCTAAAATTACAATATTTTAAATTTAAAACATATATTTTCCAAATATCCATTTTATTTTTTCTTATTACAAAACTATTAAGTCATTATGATGCCATAAAAAACATTATATATTTATTTGGTATTTAATTTTTTCCCAAATATTAGACTGTCTAAAAAATTATGAAAAATTCATCAATGGATAATTTATAAATCCTGATTCCAAAATATGTATTTATATTATATAAATAATATTGTTAAAATGTATATTTCTACTTTTAAAATAAAAATCGACATATACTAAAAATTTAATGGGTTTTAAAAAAAATATTTTTTACCTTAATAAATATTACAGTTGACTTCCTAAAACATATATAATCATTTATTGTTAATGATAGTACTTTTAAAACAATATTTTATTATAATATTAGTTATTTAAAATATAATTACTTCATTAAAATAAATTCATTAATTAAAAAAACAATTTCTATTTTATCATATAAAAATATAATTCTTCTCAAAATGAATACTTAATCTTCTATAGAGTAAAAACAATAAATATTATAATCATTTATAATTTAAAGGAGTCCTCTTATAGAACTATTAGAATAAAATTATTAATAAACCCATAGATAAATATAATTATTTATATAATTCTAAAATGTATCATTTACATGAAAAATCAATTTATCTAATTCATTATATTATTTAGAAAAACTATTCTCATAAAGGAATTGATGGAAGAAGACATTAATTATAAAATGGGACTAAAAAATAAATATCTAATACCTTGTTACATA
This sequence comes from Viscum album, assembly GCA_963277665.1. Lineage (NCBI taxonomy): Eukaryota > Viridiplantae > Streptophyta > Magnoliopsida > Santalales > Viscaceae > Viscum > Viscum album. The sequence continues at coordinate 683,184,401 of OY728119.1, read as the reverse complement.
ATCCATTTTTACACCCACATAATAACTAAGTGTATGGTGTGAGATTGTGACATACTCTTGGGGAAGATATGATAATATCGCCTATGGGGTAATCAATATTAACTTGTACTTCTATCATAGGAAATTCCATTCAAGCTTAATGTTTTGATGCTATTGTAGGGATTGGTCATGAGCAAGGCCCAATGACACTACCTCCTTTAAAAGCTCTAAAAAATGAGCATCGTATGGCTCGATTATACTAGACAAGGACATTGACTCTCCTTTCTGAAATATTTTTTTTGTCATTATCATTTCTATTTATAAATAATAATTATACCCTTAAATTTATTATTCTTTCTAAAAATCATATTGATCTTTGATCATAATTGACCAATGAAGATATAATGGTTGAAAACTGATATTTTTATTTCAATTTATTCTTATATAGTTTTAATTAAAGAGACATAGTAAATCATTTATTTTTTGGGAACAAAGGATTATTCAATAAATTAGGTCGTTACATTCTTCCACCCTTAAAAACTTTTTCCCCCAAAAATTTCATTTTAAATACTAATTCAAAAACTGGAGAGTGTTTTTCTCCTTCATCTCTTCAAGGAAGTCTTTAGTATTCCCTATTAGAATTTTTGTTATGTAGAAAGGGTTAATACATCACAATGTTACCTTATGATATCTAAAAATAATATACTTAATTTACCAAAAAATACCTCAGGTGGCTTGGATTATATCGATGGATGCACCGATAAGCCATTTAAAAGGTATTTCTTATAAATAGTTTTGAAATATCATCTTGATATTGTTTTTAATAAAACATTATTACTAATTCATCATAAAATATTTCAATATATGGTGTCAGTATATCAGTTTTGAAGTTTCCCCAATGGATGATGTCTATAATTTCATAAATATTAGCTTGTCCGAGTTCTCCCTCTTTTGAAGCATCTATAGAATCATTTATTACGTCATCATTTTCAAATAAAGATAAGAATTTAAAAATACCCTAATGGTACTTCCAACACATTACATGCTAAGAAAGTGGAGAAAAAAATATTCTCCACTAGATGGTGCCTGATCCTTGAAAAAATTGAGCAATTATATAGGAATTGGATCCATCATAATTTTTTTCATGTAACATTGATATTTGATAATGTTTCAAAGTTTTTTAAGCTTGAATTTAGGATAATATCTCCATGTAGTTATTTAGGAAGAGAGAGAAAAGGTTTTCATGACCTTTCGCATTTCATGTTTTAACTAATAAAAAGAAAATACAATTAGGTGGTTGAAATACCCGGCTAATAGGAATGTAAAAAAAACAAATCACATAGAAGTTTAAACTTTTATAATATATCCTAACTTATAATACCGTAAGATTCAATATAGGTTATCCATGATCTATTTTATAATGTACATTATTATGGGATTTTTTCCTTAAATAATGGTTATTACTATGATTATGAATTTACCAAATCATATCCCCTTGGAGTGTCAAACCAAGAGAGCACCAAGGCCCATTTTCATGCACTAGTTCCCATTTGATTCTAGTTCAATGTGGTATTTTCGGGTTTTACCCCTAGATATAACTATGCCAGATCCACCACTACTTTTTTGTATCCAGGCAGAGATGTATTTTCTTGATAAGCCACTTACTCTATACTCACCAAAATATTGGGATTATTTTTTATACTTAGTCTAATCCATAAGGTTTTCACTTGGTTTTTCCAATCCTAATTTCAAGAATAACTAAACCAGTAATTTAATACCAACTATAACAAACATTATATTTATTACAAATTTAAACATGTTTTTTTATAAACATACACATTAGATAAATCTGAGCATTGATATGTTCAGTGTCTTGGGAAATTAAGAACATTTCTTGACCACATAAGATGCAAAATACAACATATTTATTGAAAATTTATTTTACATGATCTCTAATTTTTTATGCTTATCATTGCATGGGATTATAGGAGGACATATATAAGAAAAAGGCGATCTATGAAGCCCAAAAATGTAGTAAGAAAGGAATAACATGAAGAATATAATACCTGTTAGGAAATAGGAATATCAATGGAGCATAAGAGAATGATGAACATAAAAGAATGATATAAGATTATTATCATAACAATGAAATTTAGAAACCACATACAACATGATATTTATATCATCCAAGGCTTATTGCACATGGATTATCATGATTATACCATCATTGTACAGGAATTAGCATGTGTAAACCCTCATTGAACAATAATTATCAAGATCAAACCCTCGTTTCACATTTACTAGCATGAGTAAACAGTCATTGAAAATGGATTAGCAAGATTAAACCCTCATTCCACATGAATAATCACAAGTAATGTAAGAAAAAAAATCATTTCATGTATGTTTTCTTTTTTAGTTGTTTTTAGGGAATTGTAATGTTTCTGGAAGTTTCTAGAGTGCACGTTGTGTACTTATAATACATGTTGTGAGCTCAGGTGCCACATGTAGTTGTGTGCTGGACGTGTGATGGTCAATCACACAGCCATGCATGGTGACATAGAGGCTTCCTAATGTGGAGTTAAGAAAAGGGATGTACACACCACATACTTTTAAAGAACATGACGTGTACATTCTATTTTTTATTAAATGGACATGGGTCACATCTAATCTATAGAACCCTATTTTTCTTCATCTGTATCATCCAGGAGTGACCATACAACCATGGATATTCTCTGAGGCCTCGACTCTTCATCCGTTATACGAATCAAACTCCATCAGTTGTGTTGGATACGCATCGGTGAGTTATTCCTTCTTCTAGAGCTTAATCTTATGATTTCTACTCTCTAGAGGGATATCCTCAGTTGAACGTTATAATTGTTTTTGGATATCTACAGAGTTCTAGGAAATTAAAATCCTAAGACTCACATATATAGATCTCATGATGATGAGGTAGGTGGTTTGTACCTTTCTGTAGATAGTATTTGAATTTAATGTGAAATAGTTCCAAATACCCAAGAATTGGGTATTATGTGATTATGGTGTTAGCCTTGATATTATCGGTTATGCTTGTTTTTTTGGATAGAGGTTAATTTTTTTAATTGGGTTAAAGTTTCCAGGATATGTTTATTTTTCCCATGTTTTCAAATTTTGATTGTTTGGTATATCTTTTCATGTTATGTTGTTGATTTTCTTTCCATGCAAAGTATTGTTAGGATGCATTAAATATTATCTGACATGCTAAGATATATTATAGATTGTTTATCCAAGTAGTTATTGATGTTTATTTTTTCTATTGATTATCGTTTGTGCATGATTGTATTACCCGGGGTTGAGGGAACCTGGTGTAGTGAGCCCATAGGGGAAATTGACATTGAGGGATTTACCAGAGTGTTTGTTATAATCATCACGCTGAGAGACCATAGGGAGGATTGACGTCGAGTGCTCCCTCAGAGTGTATAAGGTGACTTTATGAGGCCATAGGAGGAATTAAGTTTTAGGTCTTCCTTAGAGTGAATGTAGGTAAAAGTTTAAAGAAAATAGGGGGGAATTGACGGTGAGTGCTTCCTCAGAGAGTCTTTGACCACCCATGACTAATGGAATAATTGATGGTGACTACTTCTTCAAAGAGTTTTTCGTTTGTCATTTCCTGTATTGTGAACCAGAGGGGCTAAGATGTGGGAACTACCCATAGGATTTCTTGTATTTGTGTTTTATTGATTAAATACTTAAAAGTAAATGTTTGTAAATGAAACTGTAGGACTGCATACTTTTAAGAACTTCTTTGTTTACTACCACATTTTCCTATTGACTTCCATATATATTCACTGACTATTACACAATGATATTTGGGTGGTTTTCTTCTAGGATTAGTCTCACACCCTATTTGGGTCAGGATTTGGGCCCAAAAAGATTATATTGTTACAAGTATAGATAAGGTAATGATCCCATCTACTTCATGTACTTGATTTTTATGGAGCTGGGTAGCATGGGACCAATATGAGGCTTACGATGCAATAAAGTTGTTTTCCTGCATTCTTTTTTTACCTGGGTTTTGTACTGTATTCCGGAATTGTGATTTCCTTGGATTATTTCTTTGAAATATGTATCATATATCATTTATATATGTGTTCTCTAGCTATTACTTCCAATATTCCGCTGATTACTATTGTATGGTGTTATTACTGCTTCTTATATTGCTTTCTGTTTTACTTCCACTGTGTTACTCTGCCAATGAAGGCATTGTTTTCCCACAATCACCCAAAAGGCTATTTATGGTAGTCGGTAGCCTCTGGAATTTGGGGAAATGCGGTTGAGTCCATGTGACCAACTAGGTACGGTGTTCCTCTGGGCGTCTTCTAGAACCGGGTTGTTACAAGGTGGTATCAGAGCGATTATTTTATTCGAAACATACATTTTGGAGCCTGTAGCTAGGGATATGAAGGAATAAGTACTGGGTAATAATTTGTGCCTGGGTGTATCTAACCCATTTACAGGGAAAAACCAATCTTCCTAATTATTGAAATTATTATGGTTTTGAAATTTTATAGTTGATTTGATTTCACCGTTGGGTGATTCACATGTTTTATGTAGTTATCATTGATATTATTAAGGTTCTTTTTCTGCTGAAACCTGATGAGATATGGGTATGCCATCTCAGGAATTATATAGGTACTTGTTAGAAATCACATGTCTTGCATTCCGGCCATGCCATTTAGGGTGAATTAGTGACTTCATGTTGTTGTGACAGATGTGGGGCAAGATATGCATGATGTTGTGATATATGCCTTGTTAGAATAACTTTTTTGATTTGGAATTTAATTGTGTAAGGTATCATTTGAATAAAATCCAATATTTGGTTCTTATGGTGTTATGTGCCCTAGTGGATCAGAATTCGGTGGATCATTACAATGTTATACTTGAAAATGAATTTTACAATATTCCAAGAATAGATTCTCAAGAAGTATGGGCCCTCACGGATCGTAATATGGCACCTTAATGTTCATTTATATTTTTTCATGGTTATAGTGTACTTTCTGAGGCTTACTGTCTGGAAAAACCCATAATACATGGCGTGTAATAATAAATACACATCATGTTTCCCTCTGTTTGGGAAGGATTGGTTTTTATTATATACACGACATGTTCTATAAATACATGTCGTGTAGTCCCTAAATGTGTCTCTGGATGTGTTGGTAGAGACACGAGGTCGGAAATTCTTGATGGGACACGTCATGTACTGGATATACATGTCATGTTTTTTAGACCAGGTATCCACCTGTGTGACTAATGACAACTATATATATAACATAGTTTATACATGTCATGTCAATCTTGAACATATCATGCAGTGTGACCCATGTATCCGACCGTGTATCTAATGAGATGGGTCAGTGAAGTTCATCTAGTACACGTCGTGTCTAACACTAACACAATATGTGGTCTTGTTCTAGGATAACTGTGTGGCTTATCCGTGTAGAGAAACTCAAGAAGGGGAAGAGGATCCATGTACACACTATTTGATAGGACAACATGCCATGTGTATGGGGTGTTACACAACCTGGTTTAGCAGAATTACATGCCATGGGAAGGCTTAATGGGACACATTGTGTAGGCATTACACACGCCGTGTATCCATGTTTTGAAAAAAAACATGATTTCTTTCTTTCTCTTGTTAAATTCTTGATTCTATGTTTTTTCCCAAATAATCATGATCTAAGGTGTGCAAGTGACCTCGTAGAGTCATTCCACTGAGATGTCCTTCAGTTGTATGCCAGATTCTGGGCAGTGATCAAACACTGTACATGGCTGATCAAGGACTACCAGCAGATCTTCTAGTTGTGCCAATCTTGGCACCAACCATTATACCAGATACAGGTACCGATGCATAGTTCTGAGAGGTATTTTCTAGGTTCATACAGACATTCCAAGGAGAACCACATTCTGGTCCGTCAATGGAAGAATTGATGCTGGTTTTCCAACAGCAGCATCGTCCCACCTTCATAGGGGACAGAGGGCCTAAGGTTGCAGAGTCGTGGCTAGAATCCATGCTGAAAATCATCGAGCATCTGGAGACACCTCTAGAGAGGAGGGTTAGGCTCGCTAATTATATTCATTAGGATTCCACCAAGAAATGGTGGGATGTGATCACACATGTAGGACGCTAGAAGGTTTTGGTGTGGGGTGAGTATCAGCATGCCTCCTATGACTTTTTCTTCCCAGAGACATTGAGGGATGATCAAGTCCAAGAGTTCATGAGTTTGGAGTAGGGTACCCTATCAGTCATGGAATATTGTTCTCGCATCATAGAGATACAAATATTTACAACCTTTCAATGGGGATATGTGTTATTCATTGCATGGATGATTGAGGATGGTCTTAGGCATGATATTCGGGCTTAGGTGAACATGTTTAGGTTGGCTTCTATATCATCCATAGTCAACCAGGTGCAGATCACAGAGCACAACCTAAGGGATTCTAGAGATGTGATCATGGGTGTTTCTATATCCAATTTTTTTGCTTCTCTAGGTAATAATAGGAAGTGTCATAGGGAGTCTACTCTTAGAGATCTGAGTAGGTAGGATGCACAATCAAGTAGCCAGGTGGTATGTTACCAGTGCAGGTTGGTTGGGTATAAAAGACCACATTGCCTGAGAGACCTAGTGGAGTGTTGATCATGTGGAAAAATGAGTTATCTTTTGAACTTTTATCAGTTCTTCTCACCAGGAGATGGTGAAAAGGGTTCTTCTATAACTCCACATTCAGGATCAACACCACCAATTTCCCATCAGTCAGGTAACAAGAGATCTCCTAGCCGTTTAGGCCAAGGTGGATGTCATGGACACTATAGTTAGTCTCTAGGATTTCAGAAACAGTAGGTAGGATAAAATCATAGTGTTTAGGAAGGGTCATAGGACCATAGTGCATGTCAGAATTTTGCAGTGGAGTAAACCCATTAGGAAGAGGATCCCAGACCCTCTATAGTTCGAGGTACGATCCTAGTTTCCACAGTTTTAGTTTATCCTCTTTTTGATACAGGTGCATCCCATAACATTATATTTTTTTTATGGAGAGCCTTGGTCTCTATATCACTTCTTCTACTAATATAATGATTCTAGACACACCATTGGAGAAAAAAAATACTAGTTTATGTCAGTTCAAGGAGTTCCCTATTGAGGTTGGTGGTTAACACATCTTATGAGACCTATATGTCTTACAGATGGAAGCCTACGATGCCATTTTGGAATTTTCTGGTTAGTTACCTTCCAGGAAGCATTCAATTGATGTCATCGTAGGGTGAGTTTCACCTCACTAGAGGGCAGATCGTTTCTTCATAATGGTGAATGGGATTTCCACGAAATAAGTGTGGGACATGAGCATCATTGGTTTGGGGGAGTTAAAACACATATTTTTGGTCTATATCTAGATGAACAGGGGACTTCACAGATGGACTTTCCTCTACTGGTGGATCATTTCAGGTACATCTTTCCTGAGGTTATTCTGGTTTGGCTCTGGAGTGATAGGTGGGTTTTTATATTGAGATTGTGCCAAGAGTGGCAACAGTGACCTTTCCTCTTTATAGGATGGATACACCATAGTTACATGAGCTCAAGAAGTAGTTGAAGGAGTTGTAGGAAAATGGATTCATCAGACTCAACACTTCTCCCTGGGATTCGCCAATACTATTTGCGAGGAAGTCAGATGGTACCCGTAGACATTGTGTACATTATCAGAAGCTGAACCAGTTGACGATCAAAACCCGTATCCATTGACGAGGATTGATGATATCATTGATCAGATCTTAGGATCCCAGGTGTTCCTAAAGATTTACATGATATCTGATTTTTATCAGTTGCACGTTAGATCGTATGATATACCCCTTATAGCCTTTGATAGTAGTTTTTCTCTATACGAATATGTGGTTATGCGGTTCGGACACACGAATGCACCTGCAATTTTAATGGAACTAATGAACCAAGTGTACCATCCATACATTGATTATTCTATGGTAGTCTTCATGGATGATATATTAGAGATCTCTCACACTCGACAAGACCATGCCACGCATCTTGAGTACATTTTTAGTACACTGAGAGTGCATTAATTATATGCCAATCTTTCAAAATGCCACATTTCGACAAATCAAATTCAGTTCTTAGTTCATGTTATCTTAGAGAAAGGAGTATCAGTAGACCCAGATAATGTCAGATCAGTAGTTTCTTGGGATCATCCTAAGGAATCCTTTGGGGTAAGAAGTTTTCTAGGGTTTTCTGGTTACTAATGATATTTCACAAAAGACTTTTCATGCTTAGAAGTGCCACTTACGTGCCTGACTAGGAGGGTTGAATGGTAATTGTGGTAAAATTCTTATGAGTCATCGTTTCAGGCTCTAAAGGGGAGTTTGACTTTAACATTGATACTTGTTTTTCTATAGCCAAGAACGAGCTATACTATTTAGTATGATGCATCAGGTATCGGGCTGGGAACGGTGCTTGTGTAGGGATAATGGGTTGTTGCATTTGAGTCTCGGTAGGTGAGGCCACATGAAAGGAACTACTCGATGCAAAATCTTGATCTGGCTTTAGTTGTTCATGATTTATGTTGTTGGAGACACTACCTTTTGGGAGAGAATTGGTGGTTTTCGCCAAACAAAAAATTCTCCTGTGTATCTTCACTCAGTGTGACCTGAATTTGAGATAGGAAAGGTGGGTTGAGTACCTTCCGTCATTTTACTTTGATCTTTCCTACAGTCCTGGGAAGGGAAATGAAAGGGCAGATGTATTGAGTTGGAGGACTCAAATATAGGCAGTTTATAAGGCCAATAATGAGTGGTATCTAATGGCTCTATTCTTTGAGATGCATTTGGAGGTGTACAATAGAAAGGGGAATGTGTTTCTTTCTTCTGTAGCTATTAACTCTACTCTAATTGATCTAGTGAGATTTAGGAAACTATAAGATTATGAAGCCCTAGTCCTAAGTAAGAGTGTGTTTGGAGAGGACCCTATTCATGTAAGGTCTATTGGAAAGGGTGAGATCAAGAATTTCCATTCACATGAGTGGGTTCAAGAAGACATAACTGAGGAGCTGATGTGGGACTTTCATTCCTCGGTTTGGGAAGTTCATCCTCATTCCACCAAGAAGTATCGAGATCGGAACCTTCATTATAAGTGGCTATGTGTGAAGAGAGATGTTGTTTGTTTTGGCATGAGGTGTTCCATTTGTCACCAGGTGAAGGTGGAGCATCAGCGACCTGCATGGATTTTTTACTAGTTACCCATTACTTAGTGGAAATGGAATGGTCTCGCGATAAATTTCATGATAGTTTTTCTGAGGTCACCTCAAGGGAATGATGTAGTTTGGGTTGTCATTGACAGACTCATGATGGTTTCTCACATCTTTCCAATCAAGGAGGCATTCATTGTTTATGAGCTAGGCTGACTGTACATTCGAGAGATTGTGCGTTTACATGGAGTTCTGCACTCCATTGTTTCAGAAAGGGAATCTTGTTTTACTTCTCTATTATATAGGGGACATTAGAGGTCTTTGGGTACATAGGTACTTTGGATTACATCATACCATCCCCAGATAGATGGCCTATCCAATTGTACGACATAGGTGCTTAAGGACATTCTTTGAGAATTCATCCTGGATTTTGAAAGTTCTTTGGAGAAGCACATACATGTTGTTGAGTTTGCCTACAATATTAGTTTTCAAGAAAATATTCAGATGGCACCTTATGAGGATATGTACGATAGGCCATTCCAGTCACCATAATGTTGGCTGGAGGTTGCAGAGGTAGCTATGCTAGGACCTCATCCTGTCTAGGAGACCGTAGAGCAAATAGAGTTTATTCAGAAGTGGAGGGCTACTACACTGTCATGACAGAAGTCTTATGTTGATCGACAGAGATGACCTCTGGAGTTTGAGGTCGAAGAACAGGTTTTCCGATGTTTCACACTGATGTTGGGATATAGGAGGATTAGGAGGAAGGGTAAGGTTTCATCAAGGTACATCATACCATTTGAGATTTTAGAGAGAGTCGTACCTATTTCCTATTGGATGTAGCTACCTCAGAGGTACTGAGCTATGCATGATGTCTCGTTCATTTCATAGCTTTGAGATTTCTTCTCAGACTCATATTATATTTTTCGTCCCAAAAAGGTTGAGTTATAGGTGGATTCCTTATTCAAGAAGCATCCTATCTGTATTTTTGATCGAAGTATGAAGGTTCTCTGTGTCTGGTCTACTCTTATGGTACAAGTGCTATGGCAGCACAGGAATGTACATGACGATACTTGGGTGATGGAGGTAGATGTATGATTGCAGTGGCTAGAGTTGTTCCAGGATTCTTCTTCTACACTGCCTTTCTAGAGAAATTCGGGGTAAAATTTCTTTAGGGGGTAAAGTCTATAATGACCATGATCTTCTTTTCAGGTATGTATTATGTTATGGTTGTTTTTTAGGGAAATGGAAGTTTCTAGAAATTTCTAGAGTACACACATTGTACTTATAAGTACATGATGTGTACTCAGTTGCCACATGTAGCTTTGTGCTGGCCCAATAATGGCAGAGCAAACAACATTTTGTGGTGATAAGGAGACTACCTAAAGTGTTGACCAGAAAAGGCGTGTACATGTTTTTTACTTTTAATGATCAAGCCATTTACTTTTTTCATTAAACGGATCGGGGTCACTTATAATCTATAAAACACTTTTCATCTTCATTTGTCTCATTTAGGAGTGACCGTATGGCTATAGTTCTTCTCTGAGACCTTGACTCACTTTTCATTCTCTAAATCAAACTCTGTGGGTTGCGTTGGACCTGCATGGCGAGTTCTTCCATCTTTTAAAACATCATCTACTGATTTCAACTCTCTCACGACATATCATTGGTTGATAGTTTTAAAAAATTTATATCTCTACAACGTTATAGGTTGATTCAAGGCATGAGATTCACGTATATTGATCTCACAACACCGAGTTAGGTGGTTTGTGACTCTTCGTAGTTAGTAATTGAATTGTATGTGAAAAAGTGAACAATACCATAGAATGAGGTATTTCATGTTTATGGTTTTAGCCTTGTTATTACCGGTTATGACTTTTTTTTAGAAACATGATAAATGTTGTGAATATGGTTATATTATCTAAGTTATGGATTTTTTCCCCATGTTTTCTTGTTTTGACTGTTTGGTCTGGCATTTCCAGTTAGGCTCCTACTTTGCTTTCCATGCCTAGTACTGTTAGGATGGAGTAAATATTATCTAACATGCTATGATATGCTATTGATTGTTTAGCCAAATAGTTCTTGAGGATAAATTTTACTGCTGATTATCATTTGTGAATGATTACTTTACTCGGGGCTATGGGAACCGGGTGTAGCATGTAATGACTTGTAAAATTCAAGGGAATTTTTTTCATAATTTTCTTGGGAATTTTACAAGAACGCTATTTCTGACGGCACCTGATTCCGAGGCCCGGGGTGCCCAGAATCATTTTTCGAAGTTTAGCTCGGGTACGTTCAGTGGACGAACGAGCGGGGTTTTCTAACTATTGAACCAGTGCTCGGAATTGAATTCTGAGGGCACCGGTGGAATCGAAGCGCCGATATTTTCTTAGAAACGCTTTTTCCGGAGTTGCGTTTTCTCGGGTGTGGTTTTATTTTTTGGGGGGTTAAGTTAAGAAATAAAATAAAGTCGGCGCGACACTTTATTTTATTTCACTTAAAGCCACATAAGCTAAGTTAATAGGATAAGGTGGAACCCACCATATCCTAGCCACTTGGTTGGATATTTGTGAGGTGTGGCCCGAATGATCCCCACTGTTTCTTCCCTCCTAAGTGACGCACCCGCAAACCCCCTTTTCAATGAAAGTCAACCGTGCGTTTTTCTGGTTAAGAAATGCCCCATTAAATTGGGAAGTTAAATTGTTACAATTAATTCTTCGAAATAATTGTTTGTTTCATATATTTTGAATTTCAAAAGCTTAGGTTGATAATAAAATAAGTGTTGGACTTATTTTTTTATGGTTAGGGTTGTGTTATGATTAAACTTTGGGAGAAAAAAAGAAGATTCTCCATTCTTCGACGAACATTGCGAAGAACGCACCACCGCCGACGAAGAACGCGAAGAACACACCACCTCCAACGAAGAATGCGAAGAATGAACCACCGCCGATGAAGAACGCCAATCTCCAACAGCGGACGACGGTGAGTGATGCCTTCCTCAGAGATCACCTAACGCCAACAACGATTCTCTTCTTCCGCGGCGATCTTCTTCTTCCGCGGCGGAACTCTTCTTCCGCGACGGTTAATTCCGCGAAGAACGCTCGTTCGACGATATCGTTGAGGTATGGATTTATTTTATTTGTTAGTTCGTGAAATCTTCCATCGGTTCACCTTTTCTTTGAACCGCATGTTATCGTGATAACGGGAGGAGGTCGGACCGCACGAACACGGCCGACACTCCTCCCCTTTTTTGGCTGTTGGTTTTGTTGCGGCGATCACAGCAACGCGGTGCCGAAGCACCGCACGGAATTTTGATAAGGAAAGGGGGAGGAGCGATGCGTCACCGCGCCACACCATTGAAGACGAACCAAGACGCGGCGCCGTCATGCAATGCCGTTAGAAACGAACCAAAGATGTGGCGCTGTCGCGCCGCATCGGAGAACCACTAATGTACCGCGGCTGGAGAGGGGCCGCGGCCAGTTTCGGGCCACGGCGGAACAGCAGAACCGGCAGCCGATACCGGGCCACCGGCGTCGGAGTAAGGGGACCTGCCATGCCGGTCCTGTGGAGGCAGAGGCCGGCCAGCCGGAATGGGCGGGCCAGACCATGGAGGAATCGGGGGTTCGAAACCCCTGATTGGCCGGACGAAGCGGCCCCATTAAGGGGCCGCAGTTTACTTCACGCAAATGCAGCACCCCCCACCCCGAATGGTTCGGCTGTTAGGCCGAACCCCTGGACGGCGCGCCCAGCACGCCGCACACCGGGTCGGCTGCCGAGCCGGTCCGCCAGATCGGGTCGCGCCGGGCCGCGCCCAGGCTGGGTCGGGCCGTGCCGGCCGTGTTGGGCCGCGCCGACCGGTCCGGGTCGCGCCCAAGCGGGCCGGACCCGGACTCGGTATGGGTCGACCTGGTTCGGGCCGACCCTGGGGGTATAGGGTCGGGTCGGACCGGTCCCGAACCCCTAATACCGAACCTTTTTCTGTCTATTACCCATAAATTGAGCTATGAGACTCCGATCGACACACTGTCAGATGCGATGCGATCCTTGGATCGAGACGGTCGTTTCGGTATATCGCACTCAAGGATTAGGAATAATTTGGGTTCAGCCGGGTTGGTTCATATACGAAACCAACCGGGCCCTCGGAGCGGAAACACTTATAACTTGAGCTTCGGGCGTCCGATTGACGTGTCGTCGACATTGATTGATTCCTCTAAGTGAGAAGGATATTTTGGCTTACTCCTCTCGAGGTTTGGACGCAGTTGGAGAACAGTCCGGTTGGTTTTTCTTTAAAAACCAACCGGGCCCCTGGAACGAAAAAACCAATAACTCTCAGACCATGCGTCTGATTGACACACCGTCTGTGACGTTGAGTTCCGGTTGATGATACAGAACATTTGGATACATCAACTTTGGACTATGTGCCAGTTGATGTATCAGCCTCTTGGCTCGTGGAGCGGACCCTCCCGAACGAGCTTGCTGTGTGCGGGAACCCTAGAGCTGGCTGCAACTTCGACGACGACTTTAAAGAGATCCTCAGTAGATTCGACGGTGACGACTACAACACTCAGCGATCCTACGTGGACCAGTGCTACCGATCATGTGTGGGTCCAATCCTTTGTGGGTCAGCGTTCAGTAGTCCTGTGTGGGCTAGTTCCAACAGATCCTTTGTGGGTCTGATCCAGTGTGGGTCTTTGCGGGGTTTAGTTACCTATCGATCCTTTGTGGGTCAGATCCTTTGTGGGACTTTGTGGGGGTCAGTTACCTATCGATCCTTTATGGGTCAGATCCTTTGTGGGTCATTGCGTGGGTTAGTTACCTATCGATCCTTTGTTGGTCAGATACTTTGTGGGTAATTGTGGGGGTTAGTTACCTATCGATCCATTGTGGGTTAGATCCTTTGTGGGTCATTGCGGGATTTAGTACCTATCGATCCTTTGTGGTTTCGACTACTTAGATAAATCAGTGGCTATATCTGATCATCTCTATCATCATACGAGGAAGTATACCCGTGTGAGCTGAATCATGTTTTACTTTCTTATGTGGATTTTGTTGTGCTATCATGTGTGGATTTACGTTTTTCTTTCCTATGTGGACTGGGTTGAAAATGGGCTCGGATGTTGGAGCGAACTGGAATTGATGACTTAGGTATATGTATGGGCATATACCTAAGCAATGTCGGATGTTACTTCGTGATTGTATCTCTCCTTTGTGGATTATGTTTTGTGGATTCTGGAAGACCTTCGGGGGTCTCGGGGTTATTATTGAGTAGCTTATACTCACCCATGCACAGGCTATGCCTGTACTATGTTGTGTTGGTTGCAGATGATGGACATCGCTGATCGTGGTTGAGGCTTGCGGAGCAGGACGGTACCTAGAGGTGTACCATTGGGCGAGACTTTCTCGGAGCAGGCGGCTGGACCCGAGGAGCAGTGGAGGCTATCTATACTCACCCTTCAGGTGGGATTTCGACTGGACAGCTCGATGTTGCAGTTTTACTTTTCAGTTGCTGTTTTCCCTTCCAATTGTACTTTACTTTCAGTTTGGGTTTCTATACTGGCCCACTTACCTTTCTGCACTTACTGTTGTACCCAGTTTTTACTTAGTGTTTACTTTTACTGCTTTCTTGCTTTGTGGTGTTTGTTTACATTAAAAAGGCAATGCCTTCCCTTTTACCGGGAATTAAGCCTTTGTGCTAGTCGCCAGCCCCTGGCCTATGGAAGGCGGGCATGGGGTAGTCACGGAACGGGCCCCGAGGACGGGTCGTGACAAATTGGTGTCAGAGGAGTTCAGTTCTACAACAGAACTTTGGACTCTGATATTTTTCTATGTGAAGTAATAGTGTTAAGCGTATTGGGTGTGGTTATCAGTCCATGGAGTCCAGTGTTGGTGCGGCGGCCGACGTATCCTTACACCAGGACCCTGACTTCTGATTTCCGACTTAATGCACGAAAACATTGATTGCAGGTGTATGTTTCAAGTGTTCATTGTGATTACATTGTGTCATCTCACCAGGTATGTAACGCCCCGACCCTAGTTACCTAGAGTCGGTGCATTATTACATAACATTGGCATGATCACAAGAAAGATCAAATCTCGAAAGACCGATTGGTTTAGTAGCCTTGGAAACACTAGATATATTCATAATGTTTTACATTACATCATAAAGTGAAAAACTACTACAACAACATAATTTCTCCATAGTCCACACTATTATCCCTTCATAATATTGCTGCAGGTCATTCATAACTTACTTCTTCACATCCTGGGAAAAATAAAACATAGAAAAGGGGGTGAGCTCAAAAGCCAAGTAAGGATAACAATATAGCGGAAACTTTCAAAAATAAGCACAAACATTTAAGGCAATGTATAACTAAAACAAAAGCCTTTTAAACTTGAAATTGAACATAGTATGGGAAAAGTAAAATTAAATATTCCATTTACTTATTCACATGGATATTATACTAATCGAATAATCACATTCAATATCAATAACCACTTTCATAATGATGGATTGCATAATGTCAGACTATCATAACCACATAGCCAAGGCCTCATGCCAAGACTACAAATAAGATTTTATCAAGGACATGTTCCAAGACACTAGTTTGTCTCATGAGACCTACCGATGCATCGAGGAGCTATAGCGGGCTCCACCCATCACATATTAAGTCCAATGAATTCCCATATGAAAAGGTTTAAACATAATATAAACATTCGTATTAAAACTAGCATAAGAAATCTCAATACTTTCACCATAAACTATGAATGGTATAAAAATAGCACATCCATAGTCAAACATATCACAAAACCTTCAATACAATATAGAATTTTTGTATCATAATAAATCAACTTCAAATAAGCGTAAAATACATCAAAGGATGTTTACATAGATGAAATAAAAACTCTTTTTAGAGAAATATATCTTTCTATTTTGAAATCATTTAAGAGTCTTATATTTATGAAATAAGACATTTTCTTTGAAAATATTCTTATAATCTTGTAAGGTAATCTTCAACGATTTTATAACGGCGGAGGATAGCCGCACCCGCCGTATAAGATAAAAAAACATTCTTACCTTAATTTTTTCGAAAAGGCAAAAAAACACCTTGTTTGGAAAACGATAGAAAGATTCCTTTATAAAACTCTTATAAAAAGTCAAAAAAGGGTATAAATGACTTTAACCCATATTCTAGTAAATAGTAAAAATGTTTTTAAATTCATTTTTAAGAAACATTGATGTGGATGATAAAGAGATCCTAGTAGATTATTACGTATAAACAACCTCAGATAATGAAGATATTGTGAAATAACCCTTACCTCATACTTTTACTTAGATGGGGTAGGTTATCCTCCTGTATAATGGTGAAATAATTGTTATTAAATTATACAAGAATCATATACATTAATATGATATCATATATGATCTTTTAACAATGATTTGTAAATAATATCTTAGTATTATCGTTGTTTCGGGTGTTAACTTACTAGTTTTCTTTTATACGTTTTGTTACGTAAGACATGTTTGTAATGGGTAGGTTGTATATTATTCATATCCATAATTATATCAAGTCCTTAAACATCATTTTTAAATCATCAAATTATAATTATACTTGAATGGATACGACGGAGAATGGATCTCATCGCGTTCTTGGAGACGGTAGTCCGTACGTACGCACGAGCGACAATATAATTCTTTTGATATTAAAATAATATATAAATCGATGGTATATCATATATAAAGAATAATTAACATGTTATATTTATTATTTACATGAGTTACACATTATTATTATACTCATCCAAATAATAATATATTGAATAACAATTACACCACGACGTGGAGACGATAAGCCGTACATATGCACGTATGGTGACATGTTATTCAAATGGTGGATAGAATAATGAATATGGTTGTACCATATTTATAATAACATCACTGTATATATATTATACTAGATTTATTATTTTAGAATGGTAATAACAAAGAAAGAATAAGTGGAAGAAGAAAGGAACTTGGAAAAGGGTGGTGAAATCATTACCTCTTCTTCGGGTTTTTCCTTTTGATTTTATCAAAATGGCTCTTTTGGTTGGCTTTATGAAAAAACTAAGGCCTCTAGGTTGTAGTGAGGGAAGTCGGGAGAGTATATGGGTAGAGTTTGGCCGAACCAAAAGGCTTTGAAGGTGTTAAGAAATGAGAAGGAGGAGTGCCCTTTTATAAGAGGGGTGAGGGGCACCTTTGGAAAATATAGAAATATTAATTTATAATAAATTAATATTCGGTTTCTAATGGCTCAAAAGTTTATTAGTCAAAGGTTAAGGTGGGTATAGGTCGAAAAACATTCAAACAATAGAATTTATACAGTTTTGGGTTACTATATTAACCTTATCTTTAAGTATTAACTCTAAGTTAATTACTTTCACTTTTACATTGTCTCTTTGTATTTTTATATTCTATGGTTAATAAACATACCATATACATCCAATAGACCCCAAAAGTGGTCCATTAATGATACAAATATCATCATATAAGTATCTTTGATGAACCTTAGATTTTTAGGAATTTAATATCAATTAATAATATAAACATTATTTTAAAAACTCTTTTATGTCAATTTTGACACTATTCAATAGTTTATTTTTTTGAAACACATAACAAAATTATTACTTCGAAGAATGTTAATTAAATAAATACTAACATTATATATTAAACTATAAAATTAGTTTAGTTAATAAAAATTTTCAAATTATATTTATTTGGGTATTTATAATATCAATTATTCTAATTTTTCATTAATTAGGTAATTACTCCCTCATCATTGTGTCATATATAAATTAAATTATTTAATGTATAAAAATTATAAATAAAATATAATTATGAAGGAAATATTATTATCTTTTTAATGAATATTAATAGTAGAAAAGACAACATATATAACCCTATTTAAAAATTGTTTTTCTAAAAGATATATGCTTGTGTCATTTTTGTATTCATTTTAACTTAATTAATATAAAGTGTCAGTATCACCTACAAGTGGCTCCATGGGGTCCCAAAATCGACCCAAAGATGCCCATGGTCGGAAATGTATCATCCAACAAGGTTAAGACACGTTTTAGGGTATATTTGTATTATTATAATATTATTTTTAACCCTTATGTACCGGATTTACCATGTAACCATGGTAAATAAAATATTTACCGCAGTAATTATTCAAAATGACTAAAAATAAAAGTGACCTATTTACACAATTTGAAAATCCTGATTCCAAATATGGAATCCATTTTTCAAAATGAAAACACAGAAGTGGTGGAAATTAATTTAAAATTAATTACCGTTGTTAAAACAAAAAGCGTGTTTTTAAGAGATAATAACTATCAAAAGATTGACACTTGTTTATGTCCGATATAATTGTAAAATTATGTCAAATGACCAACATTGTATTAGATGGTAAAAATATATTCTAAATATACTTTAAAACCCCTCAATTTCATAATTTATCACTATTAATTATTTTGATTAAAAAGTTGTTTTTAATTAAAATTTAGTAATTTTGACTATTCATCAAAATATTACTGTTCTCTGAAAAGTACCAAAATTTCCCCTTAGACTAAATTCGATATTCCGAATCCGAAAATGTAGTCCATTTTAAAAAATATAATATATATAATTTCAAAAAGTAGGTATTACTATTCA
Organism: Viscum album; assembly: GCA_963277665.1. Lineage (NCBI taxonomy): Eukaryota > Viridiplantae > Streptophyta > Magnoliopsida > Santalales > Viscaceae > Viscum > Viscum album. The sequence continues at coordinate 683,165,512 of OY728119.1, read as the reverse complement.
TAACGTCTAGTTTGATTTGTTATGGTGTGTTAGAACTCGATGTTGCGTACAACACACGCTATCACATTATTCACAGAGAAGCGTACCGTAGAAGCATGAGGTTTTACATTCTCCCCTCCATCAAATAATTGTGTCCTCAAAATTTCTAGAATATTATCGGATGAACAGACTTGGGTGGTTCTTCATCATATGTTCCTCGGGTTCCCACATTGCCTCTTCCATCTTATGGTTTCTCCACAAAACTTTTACCAGACATGTCGTCCGGTTTCTCAGTACTTGTTCTCTCGTATCAAGAATCCCGATGGGCTCTTCGCAATAAGACAGATCAGGTTCCAGTTCTAATTCCTCATAGGTGAGTACATGCGTTGGGTCATGCATTTATTTTCTCAACAGAGATACGTTGAACACATCGTGAAATTTGGAGAGATTTGGCGGCATTGCCAATTGGTAAGCTATAACCCCAATTTGTTCTAGAATTTTGAAGGGTCCGATTTACCTGGGACTCAATTTACCTTTCTTACCAAAATGTATGACTCCCTTCCATGGAGATACCTTCATGAAAACATGATCACCGACTTGAAATTCCAAATCCTTCCTTCGATTATCGGCATAGCTCTTGTGCCTACTTTGAGCTGCTTTGATGTGATTTTGGACTAACTTTACCTTTTCCATCGTTTCCTCCACCAGTTCTGGGCCTACAAGTTTTCTTTCGCCAACGTCATCCCAACAGGTTGGTGTACGACATCTCTTTCTGTATAATGATTCATATAGTGCCATATGAATACTCGAATGGAAGCTATTGTTATAGGAAAATTCTACCAGAGGTAAATATGGATCCCACATACCCTGAAAGTCAAGTGAGCAAGATCTCAACATGTCTTCGAAGGTTTGAATAGTCCGTTCTGATTGTCCGTCTTCCTGAGGGTGGTAAGCAGTGCTCAAATGAAGTTCAGTATCCAGAGATTTATGAATACTTTTCCAGAATCTTGAAGTAAAATGGGGATCACGATCAGAAACAATCGATAGGGGTACTCCATGAAGTCTCACACCTTAATTAATATATAGTCTTTCTAGACGTTCCAGTGGTAGATCTTCTCTTATAGCAAGACAATGTGATAAATTGGTAAGACGATCAACAATTACCCATATTGCATCGTTCCTTCTAGGAGTCTTTGGTAGCCCCATGACAAAGTCCATCGTAATATTGTCCCATTTCCACTCTAGTATGGGAAGAGGTTGCATGACTCCTCCAGGTTGTTGCCTTCTAGCTTTCACTTGTTGACGAACCATACACCATGACACAAAATCAGAAATCTCCCTCTTCATGTTGTCCCACCAAAAATGTTCCTTCAGATCTCTATACATTTTGGTGCTCCCATGGTGTATAGAGAAATGGGAACTATGAGTATCATCCAGCAATTCCCTTCTTAGATCAGGTATATCCAGAACTGAAAGAGCGCTGTCGTGGGCGCCCTCAAATGATTAGTGTAATTTGGGGTACTTAGGTGCAGTAGAGTGGCTGACCAAGGTCGTCTCTCAAAGGAGGAAGTGAATTTAACAACTTATTAGAGGTATTATAAAACAAATAAAATAAAATAGAATAGAATAAAAACACTAATTTAAAGGATTGGGGTTTGTTTTAGTTTATGAATCTAGAAGAAGTTTGCTGGAAGAAGATTGTATAAATTTTTTTGTTTTTAGTTTTCAAATGAATTTCGATTAAAATGACACAACAAGAAGATGTTTTTTTAGAAATCTATTTAAAAGGCGTAATCGATCTAACTCTAACTCTTCAATCATTTATTAATCATTATCATTTAAATTAATATTCACTTAATTAGGATCCCTTAATTTGTTAAATCCTGAACCCTACGAGAATTAACTTTACCACGAAGATGATGTGAATTTAACCCTAGGCTAACTTCGGAACATGCAATCGCAGCACCCTACTTTGATTGATGTTCTAAGATTATCTTATGGTATGTGGTAAATTAAGGCACATATCCATTCTGGAAATGAGGATTAATTGTGTTTAGGGGTTATATTTGAACTCTACAAAATTATCCCGTGTGGTCTTATATTACCGATTAAGATCGCGCTCTCACAATTTACACAAAATCCCGACCTCGCGTGTTTTTGTGTTAATTGTTCAATTGCTTGCTTAGTTTCTTACAATTTAAAAAACACAATTCATGGATCATATTAAGTGAATTACAGTAGCTCATTGATTAAAAATAATTAAATGAATAGGATAAAAGATAGATCAATTACTAAAAGACTACTCTTCCATGGGTGGCGTAATCATCGTAGAAGCGTTTTGCATGTGCAAAGGTTTAAAATGGGTATAACCCAATAACGCTTCTACTCAAGAATTCCAGCCCAATTAGGAAGATTAAGAGAAGAAGAAATTTAAACAAAACAGAAGAAAAGAGAAGAAATAAAAGAAGAACAAAGAAGTTTCTTACATAAACAGAATCATTACAACATGAAGGAGAAGAAGAAGGCTTCGTCGAAGGGATCCTTACTTCAAGAGCTACCCTTATTGAAATGGTTGGAGAATTGGAGTGGATCCACTTCTCCTATGCCCTCAACTTCCCAATGCACTTCTCCCAACCCCTCCAAATGAGAAAAACTCCAATTTATATAGGGGAGGTGAGTAGAGGTTACAAGTGGTTTCAAGTGTGAATGTGGAAATTCGGCCAAATATTTTATGCCAACTTTCACCGCCCATTTGACCACCAAACCCGCATGAATTGGCTGGACTTCCAGAAGGATAGAATGTGTGATATGTGTCTTCTATCTCCTCTCCAAATTTAGGCTCTATACAGGCCCATATGAAGAAGGTTATGGTCGAAATACAAAAGCATCTCCATTCTGGCGAGCCCAGCCCAAGTTTGACTTCATGGCCCAATTTCAGCAACCAAATGAACTCTTTAGCTCTAGTGTCCTGAATAAAAGTTGTAGATAATTAAGTTAGGAACACTGTTACAAAATTTCAAATTCAAATAATAAAAATAAAAATATTTATATTTGAAATACTACAGTGATCTATAAAGGGTAAAACTGAAATTTCATCAAATATTCAAATGAATGATATAATCCCAAATATTTTATAAATAAACATATTTAACACAATGTGAGGAAATTATATCATTTATTATCAATAAAATATTCAATAAAATATTGTTTTATTAACTCCCCCACACTTACCCTTTTGCACTCCTGGGCAAAATCTCATGTCAAATAAACATCAATATCAAATCAAAACCAATTTTAAAACACATATCCTTAAGATCAATCAATTTCACACCAAGAATCAAAAGATATCATGCCTCATAAAAAAAACCTTATTTCAAGTTCTCCATTTATATCATTCAATATATTTCCACTTTATTTTTCCGCCCATGCACAAAACACTTACCTCGCTTGAATTTTCTCTCATCACTCAAATATCAATTTTTTTTTCAATGTCTTTCTCATCCAAACTCATACAAGGGTCACCATAGGCTTGATAGATTCCTACATCACTACCCGATGTGAGTCAAGGACATATGTTTATCATGTGGACTTTTCAGGGTTTTTCTGTGGCTTTCAGATTGTATGATTATGATGTGAAAAACTCTGAGGCTGAATGAGGAGGGCTTGACTCTTATGAAGCAAAATTGCATTAATCTAATTTTCACTTAAATATGGTCTTCTCATGAATCCCCATAGTATCAATTCAGCTCCATCATCATGAAAAGTCATGAAAGGTTTACACCATTCATCATTTCAGCATAAAAAAAATTTCAATCTTCTCAAACAAGATTTTCTTGAAAGCTCTAGATGGGCACAACTTTCCACCTCAATTAGAAGCTGCAGAAAAGGCACAGCTTCACTTGTCATGAAAGCTCCAGAAAAGGCACAGATTTCAATATAATGACTTTCTTTAGCAGCAAACACATCTATTCAGAATTTAATTTTCCACCCAATGTATCAGATAATGTGGTGGCACAACACAAGACAGCTTCCCCCACACTTAAGCTCAACTAGATTATGCAATTTCACTTCAAGAGTTGGTTGGATAGGGAAAATTGGCTTGTAATGTGTCTTAAACTAACAGGTTGTGCATGGATTATAAGGTCTACAAGGATTAAATATTCAAGGTAGGCCATTATAAAAAAGGATTCTTTGAAATAGGGGCTTTAATACCAATCAAATGCCTCAATCATTTAAACACAAGTACCTCAAACCCTCAAGTTTTGACATGAATAAATCAAATTCTGGTTAAATCATGTATGATTTGGTTCTCTCAAGAAGTGAGGTGAATGTAAAGAATATGAAAATAATGGTTCAGAAGCCTCATAGGAAAGTTATTTCAAATATAAAGACAGTGAGATGTGGCATGGGATTCAAAATTCGGTGTACTTTCCATGAAATTACTAAATATTTGAACATGAAACAAAGTCATTTCATCATTCATTTAAGCTTAGTTTCAAGGGTTAAATTGTTTCACTTATTGATATGGATTTAAAAATGGTGATGAGAATCATTTCAGTCCAGAAGTTTCAAAAACACACAGAAAATTGTAAAATAAACACACAAAATTTGGAAAACACACAATTTTTTTTTGGTTTTTTTTTGAACAGGAAAGCAATTGAAATTACTAAACTAAAAGGTTCCCTACCCCGCACTTAAAATATTTCATTGTACTCAATGTGAAACTATGAGATGATATATGCACATGAAATGCAGAATTTTTAAATAGGACAAATAATATAAAAGTGAAAGGGTTAGGAACAGCCTGATGTGATCAAGTGATGATGGGGTCATGCAGGGTGATAAAATCCACTACATCAGTAGGATGTCTCACAATGTATCTCTTCAAACGTTGCCCATTGACTGTAAAGCTCCTTCCAGTGTTTTCTTGTGTGATCTCCACTGCACCATAAGGAAAAACATTAGACACAATATAAGGACCTAACCATCTGGAACGCAACTTACCAAGCATCAACTTCAGTCGTGAACTATAGAGAAGGACTTTCTCTCCAACATGAAACTCCCTTTGTTGGATCATTTTTTCATGAGCTGCTTTTGATCTTTCCTTGTAGAGCCTTGAGTTCTCATATGATGATAGTCGAATCTCCTCAAGCTCTTGAATTTGCAACTTCCTTTGAATTCCAGCTTGGGCCAAATCCATGTTGCATTTCTTTATAGCCCAATATGCCTGATGCTCGACTTCCACAGGGAGATGACACGCTTTCCCAAAAAACAATCCGAAATGGGGACATACCAATGGGGGTCTTGTATGCTGTCCTATAAGCCCACAATGCATCATCGAAGCGCTTGATCCAATCCTTCCTATTTGGCTGCACGGTTTTTTCCAAGATTTGTTTCAACTCACGATTTGAAAACTCAGCCTGGCCATTTGTTTGGGGGTGGTATGATGTTGATGTTTTGTGTGTCACCCCATACTTTCGAAGGAGGGAAGAAAAATTCCTATTGCAAAAGTGTGTCCCTTGGTCACTGATGATGGCCTTTGGTATTCCAAACCTGCAAAAAATCTATGCTTTGACAAAGTCCACAACAACATGAGAATTTTCAGTCCTGGTGGCCTTGGCCTCCACCCATTTACTCACATAATCAACAGAACCAAAATATACAAAAATCCAAATGAACTAGGAAATGGACCCATAAAATCAATGCCCCATACATCAAAAATCTCACAGAATAGTATGGGTTGTTGGGGCATCTCATGTCTCTTAGAAATGTTCCCATTGTGTTGGCAACGAGAGCATGACTTACAAAACACATGGGCATCATGGAATAATCTAGGCCAATATAATCCAGATTCCAAAACCTTCCTAGCTGTCTGTTGGGGTCGAAAGTGTCCACCACAAGCATGTGTATGACAGAAATGCAAAACAGACTCAAACTCATGATCGAGAACACACCTCCTAATGACTTGGTCACTACACATGCGCCATAAGTATGGATCATCCCAAACATAAAATCTTGACTCACTCATTAATTTTTGGACTTGATGTTTCTTCAAATTTACTGGGATTTCAGAGCCAACAATGTAATTAACTAAATCAGCATACCAAGGATGCTTACCTGAGATGGTATAGAGATGCTCATCGGGGAAAGTGTCCCGATGTGGTACCTGGTCCAAGGTGTCACCCTCTAGTGTGTGAGTAAGCCTACTCATGTGGTCCGCCACCAAGTTTTCTGACCCCTTTTTGTCCTTTATCTCAATGTCAAACTCTTGAAGAAGGAGCATCCAACGGATAAGTCACGACTTTGCATCTGGATTCTTCAGGAGGTACCTCAAAGCTGAATGGTCAGAAAAAAAAACTACTTTAGAGCCCAATAAATATGAACGGAATTTATCTAAAGCATATATGACAGCAAGAATCTCCTTTTCTGTGGTTGTGTTATTTGATTGGGCTGAATCTAGTGTCCTTGATGCATAGGCGATCACATGTGAACGCCCCTCCACCCTTTGAGATAAGACAGCTCCAACTGCGAAGTTGGAGGCGTCACACATAAGCTCAAAAGGAATCTCCCACCTTGGGGGTTGTATGATAGGTGGAGTGGTCAGACGTTGTTTTAGCTCATCGAATGAATTCCTGCAAGAAACATCAAACAAAAAATCAAGATCCTTTGGAAGTAATCTTGACATAGGAAGAGAAATCTTACTAAAATCTTTGATGAAGCGCCGATAAAATCCTGCATGACCTAGGAAAGATCTAACATCACGCACACATGAAGGATATGGTAAGGATGAAATAATATCTACCTTTGATCTATCAACCTCTATCCCATGTTTTGACACTACATGACCTAAGACAATTCCATGCTCTACCATGAAATGACACTTTTCAATGTTCAGGACCAGATTCTTCTCAATACAACGATTCAACACCTTTACCAAACTAATTAGACATTCATCAAATGAAGACCCATACACTGTAAAATCATCCATAAATACCTCCATGCAGGTCTGAATAAAATCAGAAAAAATACTCACCATACATCTCTGGAAGGTACCTGGGGCGTTGCAAAGTCCAAATGGCATCCTCCGGTAGGAAAATGTGCCAAAGGGACAGGTGAATGTAGTCTTCTCCTGATCCTCTGGAGCTATAGGAACCAGAAAATATCCAGAAAATCCATCCAAGAAACAATAGTGTGTCTTCCCAACTAGTCTCTCAAGCATCTGATCAATAAATGGGAGGGGGAAATGGTCCTTGCGAGTGGACTGATTTAGTTTCCTATAATCAATACACACACGCCAACTGTTTTGAACCCTCATTGGAACTAAATCATCTTTCTCATTTTTAACAACAGTAAAACCAATTTTCTTAGGCACAACCTGAATTGGACTTACCCACTGTGAATCTGAAATGGGAAATATTATACCTGCCTCGAGCAATTTCTCAACTTCATTTTTAACAACATCCAGGAGGGTTGGATTGAGTCTCCTTTGTGGTTGTCTCACTGGTTTAGCCCCATCCTCCAAGAGAATCCTATGCATGCAAATGGATGGGCTAATACCTGATATATCAGCCAAGGTCCACCCAATCGCCTTGATGTTCTCCCTCAAAATATTCAAAAGCTTTTCTTCATGTTCAAAAGTGAGATTGTTAGCAATGATAACATGTAATCTCTCATCACTCAACAAGTATGAGTATTTCAGATTTGGTGGCAATGGCTTCAGTTCTAATGAAGGAGGGTGTAGTATGGATGGAGACATTGAAGGAACTGAAATATGTGCACAAAGAGCATCAGTATCAGAATTGACATCATCAAAATCATAGAAGAAAGAATCAAATCCATCAGCATAATCAACAGCCATTTCATAATCAGAGTGAACATGATCAAAATCAGAATATGAATCCACATCAAAATCAAATCTTAGAGAGTCTTGTTCAGTAGAAACAGGTGTGGAAGTTCTCTTAGACATTAAACTAGAAACAATACTCATAATCTCCCTAAGCATAAGACAATCCAATTCCATGATGTTTTTACTTGGTGGTTCAAAATGGGAGATAACAAAAGCAGAATGGTCCTCTGAGGGGTACTTCATGGAATCCATAACATTAAATATCACAACTTCATCTCCAAACTCCATGGAAAGTGTACCCTCATTGACATTTATGATAGTTTTTGCAGTTTTGAGGAACGGTCTACCTAAGATAATGGGGGCATGAGAACTTACCTGATCATCCTCCATGTTAAGCACATAGAAGTCTTCTGGAAAGATCATGTCTCTTACCCGAACAAGTACATCCTCAAGAACTCCCGCTGGATATGTCGTAGCTCTATTCGCCAATTGCACCACTACTCTTATTGGCTTCAACTCACCAACCTGCAAGGAAGAGAATACAGAGTGAGGAATCACATTTATGGAAGCTCCCAAATCACAAAGAGCATCAGAGAAGTGCAACTCCCCTATAGTACATGGGATGGTGAATGTCCCAGGATCCTTGCACTTTGTTGGAATTGCTAGAGTTGGTGTAATGAGTGACGATACATTCCTTCCAAGGTTGATCCTCTCATTCCCCTTGAGCCCTCTTCGATTGGTGCAGAGTTCTTTTAAGAATTTGGCATACCTTGGGATTTGCTTAATGGCTTCAAGTAGAGGAATGTTGATCTCCACACGCTTGAATGTGTCAAAAACCTCCTTTTGCATTGCTTCTTCAGCCATATTCTTGGTTTGAACAACCCTGTTTGGAAAAGGAAGGGGTTTAGGAAGAACATCATCAATCTTTTTCTTACCTTTATCTTTCTCCTTGGATTGCTAATCAGTTGGTATGGAATGCGGCTTCTCTGAAGTTGAGGTGAATCCCGGTGGAATGGTAGGTGCAGATGTATCGTTCATTTGCTTCCCACTTCTCAATGTGATGGCACTAACATTCCCCTTTGGATTTGGAGTGGGTTGGGAAGGTAGATTTCCAGAATTCTTACTCACAAGTTCATGGAGGGCGGTGGAAATCTGGCTCATTTGAGTCTTCAACTCTCTCAGCTACGAACCTTGACTCTTTAGCTCATTCTGTTGATTAAGAACAACTTTTTTCAAAAGATCATCAGTGTTAGAGTCTACCTTGTGTTGGATATTCCCTTGTTGCTGACTCGTTGATGTTTGAGCTTCGAATCTCCTTTGGGGTTGTTGGTAACCCTATTGGTAAGGTGGAGGCTACTAGAAGTTTGGTTGAAAAGGGGGTCTTTGTTGTTGTCCAGAGCCATACCTCATGTCCGCTTGATCTTTCCACCGTTTGTTGTATGTTGGAGCAATTAGTTGTGGGCAACAGTCAGTTGGGTGGCTTGTCTCAGTGCAAATACCACAAGGCCTTGAAGGAGGGGATTGGGATGTCTTTTGAGCCTATGCAATCGGCCTCACCATAGTTGTCAATTCTTCTAACTTAGTATCAATCAAATGACTTTCAAGAGAAGAAGGACTTACTTGATGTACTCCTCGAACATGTGGTGTACCTCTATCACCGAATTGTTGAGAGTTTTGGGCCATTTTGTCGATCAATGCTCGTGCAGCTACTGGTGTCTTGTCCACCAATGCTCCTCCAGCTGCAGCATCCACCATGCTCCTCTCCATGGGTGTGAGTCCTTCGTAGAAGTATTGGATGAGAAGTTTCTCACTGATTTGGTGATGTGGGCCGCTTGCACACAACTTTTGAATCGCTCCCAGTACTCATACATTGACCCCACTTGTGCTTGCTTGATCCCCGATATCTCCTTTCGAATGGATGTGGTCCTTGATGCTGGAAAAAATCTCTGCAAGAAAAGGCGTTTCAAATCGTTCCAACAAGTTACATCTTCGGGTTGTAAATAATATATCCAGTCTTTTGCAGCTCCATCAAGTGGGAATAGGAATGCTCTTAATTTGATTTGATCTTCAGAAACATTTCATGGTTTAAGGGTTGAGCAAACCACATTAAATTCTTTCAAATGTTTATTGGGATCCTCACCAGAGAGGCCATGAAACTTTGGAAGTAAGTAAATTAACCCCGATTTTAGTTCAAAGTCCGATTCGAGATTTGGGTACGTAATACAATTTGGTTGATATTTAATATCAGGTGCAACCAATTATCGAATGGTTCTATTAAGTTCATTTCCATTGTTTCCAGCCATTGGTTCTTGTTTTATGGTTGAATTTGAATTGCTTCCAATTTCAATGTTCTGATATTGGAGTAATTCTCCAACTGGTTGAATGTTGAAACTTCCCGTAGACTGAGAATGTCTAATTCGTGCCCTAAGGCGACGTTCAATATCAGGGTCAAGATCTAAGAGATATTCGGGATTAGTTCGTGTCATCAATAAATGAAAGATGAAAATAAGGAATGTGGACCATAGTAAAATAAAAATTAGAAGTTTGAGTTGATGGTCCAAAAAGAAGTAGAAAGAGATAAAAGATGAAGAAAAAAAATCAGATTGGGTAAAGACAGAAGAAAGAAGAGAGGAAGAGAATTAAAATGTAAAATAAAATAAATACCTATAATTGGTTGAAATAATTACTTGCCTCCCCGGAAACGACACCAATTTTAAAGAGTGTTGTCCTGGGCGCCCTCAAATGATTTGTGTAATTTGGGGTACTTAGGTGCAGCAGAGTGGCTGACCAAGGTCGTCTCTCAAAGGAGGAAGTGGATTTAACAACTTATTAGAGGTATTATAAAAAAAATAAAATAAAATAGAAAAGAATAAAAAAACTACTTTAAAGGATTGGGGTTTGTTTTAGTTTATGAATCTAGAAGAAGTTTGTTGGAAGAAGATTGAATAATTTTTTTTTGTTTTTAGTTTTGAAATGAATTTCGATTAAAATGACACAACAAGAAGATGTTTTTTTTAGAAATCTATTTAAAAGGCGTAATCGATCTAACTCTACCTCTTCAATAATTTATTAAAAATTATCATTTAAATTAATATTCACTTAATTATGATCCCTTAAATTGTTAAATCCTGAACCCTACGAGAATTAACTTTACCACGAAGATGATGTGAATTTAAGCCTAGGCTAACTTCGGAACATGCAATCGCAACACCCTGCTTTGATTGATGTTCTAAGATTAGCTTATGGTCAGTGGTAAATTAAGGCACATATTCATTCTGGAAATGAGGATGAATTGTTTTTAGGGATTATATTTGAACTCTACAAATTTATCCTGTGTGGTCTTATATTACAGATTAAGATCATGCTCTCACAATTTACACAAAATCCTGACCTCGCGTGTTTTTGTGTTAATTGTTCAATTGCTTGCTTAGTTTCTTACAATTTAAAAAAAACAATTCATGGATCATATTAATTGAATTACAGTAGCTTATTTATTCAAAATAATTAAATGAAGAGGGTAGAAGATAGATCGATTACTAAAAGACTACTATTCCATGGGTGGCGTAATCATCATAGAAGCATTTTGCATGTGCAAAGGTTTAAAATGGGTATAACCAAATAACGCTTCTACTCAAGAATTCCAGCCCAATTAGAAAGATTAAGAGAAGAATAAATTTAAACAAAACATAAGAAAAGAGAAGAAATAAAAGAAGAACAAAGAAGTTTATTACATAAACAAAATCATTACAACATGAAGGAGAAGAAGAAGGCTTCGTCGAAGGGATCCTTGCTTCAAGAGCTACCCTAATTGAAATGGTTGGAGAATTGGAGTGGATCCACTTCTTCTCTGCCTTCAACTTCCCAATGCACGTCCCCCAACCCCTCCAAATGAGAAAAACTCCAATTTATAGAGGGGAGTGGAGGAGAGGTTACAAGTGGTTTCAAGTGTGAATGTGGAAATTCAGCCAAATATTTTATGCCAACTTTCACTGCCCATTTGACCACCAAAACCGCGTGAATTGTCCGGCCTTCTAGAAGGATCGAATGTGTGATGTTTGTCTTCTATCTCCTCTCCAAATTTGGGCTCAATACAGGTCAATATGAAGGCGTTATGGCCGAAATACAGAAGCATCTCCATTCTGGCGAGCCCAGCCCAACTTTGACTTCATGGACCAATTTCAGCAACCAAATGAACTCTTTAGCTCTAGTGTCCTGAATAGAAGTTGTAGATAACTAAGTTAGGAACACGTTTACAAAATATAAAATTCAAATAATAAAAATAAAAATATTTATATTCGAAATACTACAGTGAACTATAAAGGGTAAAACTGGAATTTTCATCAAATATTCAAATGAATGATCTAATCCCAAATATTTTATAAATAAACAGATTTAACACAATTTGAGGAAATTATATCATTTATTATCAATAAAATATTCAATAAAATATTGTTAAAGCCTCTTCCCGAATTTCAAAATTCTATCTTCATACACAAAGTCTCTCAGTCTCCCATCATTCACAGCTTTAATCTTCTTTTGAAATTCTTCATCATCGGCCTGAGAACTCTTAATACTTTCTAGTAAATATGGTTTGGCAGTCATTTGAAAAAGAATTGATGTTTCACCTTCCCTGGTTATTCCCATGTCCATCTTTACTAGATCCATGAAAATTGGATCCCTTTCAATTCTCATATTGTTTAGAACTCCATGATCTTTTCTGCTCAAAGCATCTTCCACCTTGTTTGCCTTCCCCGGGTGGTAGTGTATCATGCAATAATAATCCTTGAGTAATTCAAGCCATCTCCTTTGCCTCATGTTGAGTTCTTTTTGTGCGAAAATATACTTCAAACTCTTGTGATCAGTATAAATCTCACATTTCTCACCATAGAGGTAGTGCATCCATATCTTCAAAGCAAAGATCACAGCTTCTAACTCAAGATCCTGAGTAGGATAGTTTTGTTCATGAATTTTCAACTATCGTGATGCATAGGAAATAACCCTATCATTCAGCATAAGGACACAACCAAGTCCTTTCTTCGATGCATCACTATAAATAATGAACCCATCATTCCCCGATGGTAGTGTAAATATAGGAGCATTAACTAATCTTCTCTTCAGTTCTTTAAAACATTATTCACACTCTTTTTTCCAAACAAATTTAACCCCTTTACATGTGAGCTTCGTTAATGGGTTAGCCAATCGGGCAAAATTCTGGATGAATCGTCGATAATAACCTGCCAAACCAATAAAACTACGTACCTCAGTTATACTCGTAGGTGCTGGACATTCTTGGATCACCTTGGTCTTAGAAGGATAAACATAGATACCATCTTTAGAGACAATATGGCCAAGAAACGAAATCTCATGAAGCCAGAATTCACCCTTGCTAAACTTCCCATATAATTCGTGTCTTCTCAAAGTCTTCAGGATAATGCGCAAGTGATTTTCATGATCTTCATAGCTTTTGGATTACACCAAGATATCATCAATAAATACCACCAAAAATTCATCAAGATACTCCGTAAAAACTCTATTCATCATATCCATGAATACAAAGGGTGGATTAGTCAATCCAAAAGGCACTACAGTAAACTCATAATGCCCATACCTGGTTCGAAATGCTATCGTCGGAATGTCTTCCTTCTCCACACACAACTGATGGTATCCAGATCCAAGGTCAATCTTTGAAAAGTATTGAGCTCCATGTAGTTGGTCAAATAAATCATCAATGCGAGGTAGGGGATACTTGTTCTTTATCGTTATAGAATTGATCTCCCTGTAGTCAATACATAACCTCATAGATCCATCATTCTTTTTAACAAAAAGAACAGGGGCTCCCCATGGAGAAAAACTAGGGTGAATAAATCCCTTATTACTCAATTCCTCTAGTTGTTTCTTTATTTCAACTAATTCTACAGTGGCCATTCTATAAGGGGTCTTTGATATAGGCCTTGATCCAGGAATTAAATCAATGGAAAACTCAACTTCTCATTCTGGAGGATGTCCAAGTAAATCTTTCGGAAATACATCTACAAATTCTTTCACAACAGGTACATAATCTATTTGAACATTCCTTTCCTCACCCATGGTCATTTCATTCTCTTCCTCCCCAATAATTGAATTTATTTGAGCTACAGGGGGTGGATCTAGATAAGAATTAGGTGGTGACGATTCTTCTCTAAAGATAAGGTGATCCTTATCATCATCATCAAGAATCGTAGACTCTTTCTTCTTACAATAAATCATCACATCATAGTCTGAAATCCAGTACATACCGTGGATTATATCAAACTCAATCATAGGTATGACGATGAGATCAGCAGATAAAGAACATTTATGTGCTCTAATGGGGACTGATTCACAAAACATTGTTGCAATGATACATCCCTTATGAGTTTTAACTGACAACTCCCTTGTTAAATCAAATTGTAAATATCTAATTTTCTTAGAAATCTCGGAATATATGATACAATGCGATGATACAAAATCAAATAATGCATTTTCTAAACTTGAGGAAACCATTAAATTACCTACCACCACGTCTTTCAGAGCTTCTACCTCAGTAGTAGTGATAGCATAAGCTTGGCCTTGATCCCTTGGCCTTTTCTGAGGTATGTTCTCCTAACAATTAGGACATTTATTTGAATAATTCCCCATCTCCCTGCAATTGTAGCACTGAACGTTGGTGGCTTCCTTCTTCCCCTTGCAATCACGATCTTGGTGGCCTTTTTCACCACACTTATAACAGACTCCCGTTCCCTTCAAGCAAGTACAGGGGTGTTTCTTCCCACATTTACCACAGGATGGATATTAAACCTTTCCCTTCTTCCCCTTATTTCCATTCCCAGATTGATCAGCAGGTCTCTTCTTCTCTTGCTTTGCTTTAAAGTCATAAGACTTAGAGAATTCCTTTTCGGTCTTGATATCACATTAGACAATGTCTTCGTACGACGAGAAGGATTGTGAGACTAATGCACGACGGAGAAATGGTTTTTACCCCTCAAAGAAACGATCAATCTTACTTCTTGGGTTACATATATAATCTCCAGCATACCTTGCTAACCTTGTAACGTTAGCCTCATACTTTGTGACATTCTCATCCTCCTTTTTTCATAGGCTCAGAAACTGCCTTTCCATATCTGCTCGATGGTCGCGAGGAAAGTATTTTTATAAAAACAGATCTTTGAACTCCCTCCATTCCATATTTTATAATTCATCATCTTCCTTCATATTTTGAATCAATGACCACCATTGATCAGCATCTCCAGTGAGGCGGTAAACAGCCAGGATAACTTTTTCCCTTTCACTACTCCCCAAAGCCTGAAATATTTTCTCTAGGGAAAATATCCATTGCTCAGATACTAAGGGATTTTTACTCCCATTGAACGTTGGTGGTTTCTGCCTCATGAATCCATCTAACATTGATCATCCACACGGCGGATCAGTGTGCTCCATACGGGTAAGGTTATTATTCATAACCTGAGTGAGTTTTCCCAGTATGGTGATTAGCTGATCGACACCAGTTGTATCACCAGCTCCACTATAATTATCTTGAGATGGAGGGAAATCCCTACATGGAGTGCCTGCATTGATATGGTTTCCATTTCTTCCACTAGGTGCCATTTCTAAACAATGGCATAAACTAGATCAGTTTATGAATCAAAATACATAATCCCATACTTATAAAACACTTAACATAAATTGAACTATTTATGGATATAATCCATAATCATAAGAATGTTTTCTTTGAGGATTTATATACTCATAAACCCTTCATAATGATTTGTAAAGAAAATGAGAGTTATCCTAATCATATCCCCCGGGAGTTTCGTAACCAAGAGTGCAGCAAGACCTGTTGTCGTGCACTAGTTCCCGTTTGAGTCTAGCTCAAATGGGTGTTTTCAAGTTTTACCCCTAGGTACATCTGTGCCAGAGCCGCCTCTACTTGCTCGTATCCAGTCAGAGATTTATTTCTCGGATAACTCACAAAATATTTACAATACCAAAATTCTAGGAAGTTCTTCTATACTAATCCTCAATGCTCATCTTAGGTCTACGTGCTCTAATCAGAGTTTATCTAAATCTAGCTTCCAAGGTTTGTACTAAACTTCCTCTGATACCAACTGTAACGCCCCGACACTAGTTACCCAGAGTCAGTGCATTATTACAAAACATTGACATGATCACAAGAAAGATAGAATCTCGAAAGACCGATTGGTTTAGTAGCCTTGGAAACACTAGATATATATTCTTAAAGATTTACATTACATCATAAAGTGAAAAACTACTACAACAACATAATTTCTCTATAGTCCACACAATCATCCCCTCATAATATCCATGCAGGTCATTCATAACTTACTTCTTCACATCTTGGGAAAAATAAAACATAGAAAAGGGGGTGAGCTGAAATGCCCAGTAAGGATAACAATATAGCAGAAACTTTCAAAAATAAGAATAAACATTTAAGGCAATGTATAACTAAAACAAAATCCTTTTAAACTTGAACTTCAACATAGTATGGCAAAAGTAAAATGAAATAATTCCATTTACTTATTCACATTGATATTCTACTAATCGAATAATCACATGCAATATCAATAACCACTTTCATAATGATGGAATGCATAATGCCAGACTATCATAACCACATAGCCAAGGCATCGTGCCAAGACTACAAATAAGATTTTGTCAAGGCCTTGTGCCTAGACACTAATTTGTCTAATGAGACATACTGATGCATCGAGGAGCTATAGCGGGCTCCACCCGTCAGATATTAAGTCCAATTCATTCCCATATGAAAAGGTTTAAAATAACATAAACATTCTGATTAAACTAGCATACGAAATGTCAATACTTTCACCATAAACTATGGATTGTATAAAAATAGCACATCCACAGTAAAAAATATCCCAAAACCTTCAATACAATATAGAAGTTTTGTATCATAATAAATCAACTTCCAATAAGTGTAAAATCCATCAAAGGATGTTTACATAGATGAAATCAAAACTCTTTTTAGAGAAATATCTCTTTCTATTTTGAAATCATTTAATAGTCTTATATTTATGAAATAAAACATTTTCTTTGAAAATATTCTTATAAGATTGTAAGGGAAGCTTCGAAGATTTTATAACGGCGGAAAATATCTGCACCTTCCATATAAGTTAAAAAAAGATTTTTACCTTAATGTTGTCAAAAAGGTTAAAAAGCACCTTGTTTAGAAAACGACGGAAAGATTCCTTTATAAACCTCTTATAAAAAGTAAAACAAGGGTATAAATGACTTTAACCCATATTCTAGTAAATAGTAAAAATGTTTTGAAATTCATTTTTAAGAAACATGGATGTGGATGATGAAGAGATCCTAGTAGATTATTACGTTTAAACAACCTCGGATAATGAAGAGATTGTGAAATAACCCTTACCTTGTACTTTTCCTTGAATGGGGTAGGTTAACCTCCATTATAATGGTGAAATAATTGTTATTAAATTATACAATAATCATATACATTAATATGATATCATATATGATCTTTTAACATTGATTGGTTAATAATATCTTAGTATTATCGTTGTTTCGGGTGTTAACTTACTAGTTTTCTTTTATATGTTTTGTTACGTAAGCCATGTTTGTAAGGGGTAGGTTGTATATTATTCATATCCAGAATGATATAGAGTCCTTAAACATCTTTTTTAAATCATCAAATTATAATTATACGTGAATGGATACGATGGAGAATGGATTTCATCGCGTTCGTGGAGACGGTAGTCCGTACGTACGCACGAGCGACAATATCATTCATTTGATATTAAAATAATATATAAATAGATGGTATATCATATATACAGAATCATTGACATGTTATATTCAGTATTTACATGAGTTACACATCATTATTATACCCATCCAAATAATAGTATATTGAATAACAATTACACCATGACGTGGAGACGGTAAGCCGTACGTACGCACGTATGGTGACAAGTTATTCAAAGGGTGTATAGAATACTGAATATGGTTGTACCATATTTATAATAACATCTCAGTATATATATGATACTGGAGTTATTATTTTAGAATGGTAATAACAAAGAAAGAAGAAGTGGAAGAAGAAGAAAGGAACATTGAAAAGGGTGGTGAAATCATTACCTCTTCTTCGGGTTCTTCCTTTTGATTTGATCAAAAGTGCTCCTTAGATTGGCTTTATGATCCAAATAAGGCCTCTAGGTTGTATTGAGGGAAGTTGGGAGAGTATTTGGGCAGTGTTTGGACGAACAAAAAGGCTTTGACAATGTGAAGAAATGATAAGGAGGAGTTCCCTTTTATAAGAGGGGTGAGGGGCACCTCTGGAAAATCTAGAAATATTAATTTATAATAAATTAATATTCGGTTTCTAATGGCTCCAAAGTTGATTATTCAAACTTTAAGGTGGGGATAGGTCGAAATTTTTTAAAACAATAGAATTTAGACAGGTTTGGGTTACTATATTAATCTTATCTTTAAGTATTAACTCTAAGTTAATTAGTTTCACTTTTCCAATGTCTCATTGTATATTTATATTATATGGTTAATAAACTTACCATATACATCCAAGCGACTTCCAAGTGGTCCATTAATGATAAAAATATCATAATATATGTTTCTTGGCCGAACCTTAGATTTTTAAGAATTTAATATCAATTAATAATATAAATTATTTTTTAAAAACTCTTTTATGTCAATATTGACACTATTCAATAGTTCATATTTCTGAAACTCATAAAAGAATGATTACTTCAAAAAAAGTTAATTAAATCAATCCTAACATGTCATATTAACCTAGAAAATTAGTTTAAATCATAAAAAGTCTCAAATTATACTTATTTGGGTATTTATAATATCAATTATTCTAATTTTTCATTAATTAGGTAATTATGGCATCATCATTGTGTCATATATAAATTAAATTATTTAATGTCTAAAAATTATAAATAAAATATCATTATGTTGTAAAGCTTTTTATCTTTCTAATTAATATTCATAGTTTAATATCCAAATTATGTAACCCTATGTAAAATTTTTTTTTCTAAAAGATATATGCTTGTGTCATTTTTGTATTCATTTTAACTTAATTAAAATAAAGTGTCCCTATCACCTACAAGTGGATCCATGGGGTCCCAAAATCGACCCAAAGATGCACATGGTCGGACATGTATCAACCAATATGGTTATGACACGTTTTAGGGTAATTTTGTATTATTATAATATTATTTTTATCCCTCATTTACCGGATTTACCCTTTAACCATGGTAAATAAAATATTTACCGCAGTAATTATTCAAAATGTATAAAAATAAAAGTTACCTCTTTACACAATTTGAACATCCTAATTCCAAATATGGAATCCATTTTTCCAAATTCAAAACACAGAAGTGGCAGAAATTAATTTAAAATTAATTCCCATTGTTAAAACAAAAAGCGTGTTTTTAAGAGATAATAAATATCAAAAGATTGAGACTTGTTTCTGTCCGGTTTAATTGTAAAATTATGTCCAATGACCAAAATTATATTAGATGGTAAAAATATATTCAAAATATATTTTAAAACCTCTCAAATTCATAATTTATCACTATTAATTATTTTGATTAAAAAAGTTGTTTTTAATTAAAATTTAGTAATTTCACTATTCATCAAAATATTAAAGTTATCCGAAAAGTACCAAAATTTCACCTTAGGATAAATATGATATTCCGAATCCAAAAATGAAGTCCATTTTAAAAAATATAATATATATATTTTCAAAAAGTAGGTATTACTATTCATAATGGCTAGTTTGATTTGTTATGGTGTGTTAGAACTCGGTGTTGCGTACAACACACGCTATCACCTTATTCAATGAGAAGCGTACCGTAGAAGCTTGGGGTGTTACAAGGTATATAGTTATGACTGTGGCACACCTATTTTCTTTTTTATGATGGCCCCATGATGGCAGCCAGTTAGGGTTCTGAGAGTTGAGCGTGACGACAGTCCACCGAGCGACGAGGCCTCTGTACAGGTCCCTTTAACAGCTGAGGCCACGGCGGTACCTTTACCCGCCGAGCCACCGATGCTTCCAGCCCCAGCCGCTGATGATGCACATCACCTTAATACACTCCACGAGTTCTAGCGCTAGTGACCGCCCAGGTTCCGCGGGGAGATGGACCCCCAGGAAGCCGAGGATTGGCTTGAGGTAGTGGTACAAGTTTTCAGGTTAGTGAGGAAACCAACAGACCTCATGGTGATCCTCGCAGCGAGCCTACTGCACGCGGCAATGGGACGATGGTGGAGCTTGATCCTCCGGGTGCGTGATGAGGCATCTCTTCTATGGACGGACTTTGAGAGACTCTTCCTCTCAGAGTTCGTCCCGGCCACCCTCCGTGCGGTGCGCATCCAGGAGCTTCTTCTGCTGCGGCAGGGCAGCTTGACAGTCGCCCAGTACTCAGTAAGATTTACCGATCTCTCGCGCTACTTGACAAACATGGTACGGGACCCATTCTTCCAGGCCCGGACCTTTGAGCAGGGATTGAGGCATGAGATCAGGGCATCGCTGATCTCCCTCAGCATTCTGACCCAGGAAGGAGTACTTGAGCAAGCCCTTTTGATCGAGAGCATTCTTGCTGAGCCTTCTTCAGCAGTGAGACCTACTGCGGGGCGGCACGTAGCAGGGTCTTCTACAGCAGGCAGCCGAAGGATGACTCATGGGTCCAGGCAGACTAGACCCTCAAGCATACGACCTCAGGACACTGGCTCAGCAGTGGGGGGCACATATCGCGGAGCCAGTCTTTCGAGAGGCAGACAATGCTACACATGCGGCGGGCAGGGCCACATGGCTCGTGACTGCCCGACCCGCTATGCTGAAGAGTAGAAGATGGTTGAGGGGCCACCCAGGTAGAGGCAGAGGTTTGACTGTGGCGATCCGTAGGGAGCAGGCAGATGAGGCAGAGGAGCTGGCCGAACAGCAGGTGGTGGGCGATGCTTTGAGGCTCTACCCCCACCACCACCAGGAAGTCCACCCCGACCACCGGGAGCTAGCGGGAAGAGACAAGCACAACTCCTGGCAGCGGAGGCCTATGACCACGGCGTGCCCGAGATGATTCGAGGTACTATATGTGTCTATTACACCATTGATGCAGTTCTTATAGACATAGGGGCGAGTCACTCTTTCATAGTCACTGCCCTTGTTCGGATCTCAGAGATTCCGACTGAGCCGTTGGCTCGTTCCTTATGGATAGAGACTCCTACAGGAGAAGACTCGACGATTACGCACTAGTGCCGGTAGTGTGAGCTCACTCTAGGAGGAGAGAGATTCGGTTGGGATCTTCTTGTAGTGGCTTTGAATCCTTACGACGTCATCTTGGGCATGGATTGGTTATCTACAGTCCATGCTCAGATCGACTGTATTAGGCGCAAGGTGTGATGTGTATGCACCGATGGGAGCAGGTTCACCTTCACCAGCAAGAAGGGAGCCTTCACAGCATAGGATGGAATTCTGCAGAGGAGAGGACTTCCCATCACTAATCAGTTGGCTAGCCTCATCCTAGGAGCATTTGACGTGCAGAGTCCTAGTTTTCCTGCAGTGGTGGATCAGTATGCGGACGTCTTTCCTGAAGACGTCCAGGACTACCTCCTCATAGAGATGTATACTTTTATGTTGATCTGTACCCCAGGACAGCCCCAATATCCACTGCAAAATATCGGATGGATCCCACCGAGCTTTGAGAGCTACAATTACAGTTGGAGGACTTGTAGGGAAAGGGATTCATCCAACCCATTGTTTCACCATGGGATTCCCCGATATTGTTCGCCAAGAAGGAGGACGGGATCTTGCGAATTTATGTCGAATATCTTCACCTGAACTAGGTGAAAGTGAGGAACAAGTATCCACTAACAAGGATTGATGACCTCTTCGATCATCTCAGGGTATCACAGTGGTTCTCAAAGATAGACCTCAGGTCAGGCTATCATCAGCTCAGAGTTCGGGATGAGGACATGGAGAAGACGACCTTCAGATTTTGGTATGGCCACTATGAGTTCTTGGTTATGCCTTTCAGCATGACCAATGCTCCGGAAATGTTCATGGGCCTCATGAACAGGATCTTTCATCCATACCTCGATCGATTTGTCATGGTCTTCATCGACGACATTTTGATAGAATCGACGACTGAGGAGGAGCACACCTACCACTTGCGGGTTGTACTAGACACACTCCGAGAGCACCAGCTTTATTGTAAGCTCTCAAAGTGTTAGTTCTGGATACATGAGGTCCACTTCTTGGGACACGTCATCTCTAAGGTGGGAGTTGCAGTGGATCCTGTAATGATCGAGGTAGTGCTAGCTTGGGAGCCACCCAAGAGCGTGACAGAGGTGCAGAGTTTCTTGGGACTAGGTGGATACTATTGGATATTTGTGCCAGACTTCTCCAGAGTCGCGACAACACTCCCAGCTCTCAAGAAGAAGGGGAAACCCTTTGTGTGGTCATACAGATGTTAGAAGAGCTTCCAGAAGCTAAGACAGAGATTGACCAGTGCACCTATCTTGAGGCTTCCGGATGAGGGAGTAGGGTACGTAGTCTACTGCGATGCATCAGGGACCGGACTCGGATGTGTCCTAATGCAGGAGCAGGCAATGATCGCCTATGGATCACGTCATTTGAGGCCGCATGAGCAGAACTACGCTACCCATGGCCTGGAGTTAGCAGTAGTGGTCTTTGCACTGAAGACATGGTAGCACTACCTAATGGGCAAGTGCTTTACAGTATTTTCTGACAATCAGAGTCTCAGGTACATCTTCTCTCAGAAGGACCTGAACCTAAGATAGTGGTGATGGCTCGAGTTCCTCCAGGACTATGAATTTGAGATAGTCTATAGTCCAGGGAAGGGGAACGTGGTAGCTGATGCTCTCAGAAGGAGGATGGGCATTCAGCTACTTGAGGAGGCGATAGAGAAACTAGCCACATTGCATATATCCTTCGTGGATAGAGATAGAGTAGCCTTCCTTCAGTCTCTCACAATCACTCCTCCACTGCTGTAGCGGGTCAGAGAGGCACAGTCTGGGGACACCGACTCTGAGATGCGGTGTGTAAAGATATCCTCAGGACAAGCACCTGATGGTTTCTCCTTTAGAGCAGAGCACGACGTCCTTTTCAGAGGACGTACATTGGTACCAGTTTCATTGCAAGAGGATGTGCTGAGAGATTTTCAGACATCTCCCTTGGCGGTACATCCTGGAGTGGAAAAGATGTACCAGGACCTCAGACGACAGTACTGGTGGCCGGGAATGAAGAAGTCTGTGGCAGAGTTCTTTTCTCGATGCCTCACCTTCCAGTAGGTGAAGGCAGAGCATCAGGTACCGGCAGGCTTGGTACAACCCTTAGAGGTTCCGGAGTGGATGTGGGACGGGATATCTATGGACTTCGTGACTGGACTTCCATGCACTTCCAGAGGTCACGACTCCATTTGGGTGATTGTCGACTGACTCACCATGTCGGCTCACTTCTTACCCATTAGAGAGCAGGGTTCAGTGGAGAGCTTGGGGTGTCTCTACGTTCAGGAGATTTTACGGCTTCACAGTGTGCCATCATCTATCGTCTCTGATCGAGATGCTCACTTTACTTCCCGGATTTGGAATGGGTTGTAGGAGGCGTTCGGGATGCAGCTACGTCGGGGAACTGCCTTTCACCCTTAGACGGATGGTCAGATGGAGAGGACCATTCAGACTCTCGAGGACATGCTCTGCTCATGTGTCCTCGACATTGGTCGCAGTTGGGAGGACCACCTACCCTTGGTGGATTTCGTGTACAACAACAGTTACCACTCCACCATCGGGATGGCAGCATACGAGGCGTTGTACGACCGACCTTGAAGATCACCGCTGTGCTGGAATGACCCTAGGGAGTCAGCACTTGTGGGACCAGAGATGGTCCAGGCCATGACAGAGAAGGTCCAGGTCATCTAGGAGGGGATGAGGATAGCTCAGAGCTGACAGAAGTCTTATGCTGATAGGAAGCAGAGGCCACTAGAGTTCGAGGATGGCGACCACGTCTTCTTGTGTGTCTCACCTCGACGTGGATTTTGGATATTTGGACGAGGCAAAAAGTTGTCTCCACGATTCATCGGACCATTCCAGGTCCTCAGAAGGATTGGCGAGGTGGCCTATCACATAGCTCTACCACCTCAGTTGCACCGAGTGCACGAAGTCTTCCACGTATCTCAGCTGAGGAGATACGTGCAGGACTCGACGCATATCATTGACCATGGGGAGCTAGACGTTGATGATGGAGCGACCTTTGTGGAGGTCCCTGTGGAGATCGAGGATCGATAGGGGTGGGTCCTATGTGGATGGTCGATTCCTCTAGTGTGCATCAGATGGCAGCACAGGAACCTCCAGGAGAGAACATGGGAGAGGGAGGCTCAGATATGTGATCAGTACCCACATTTGTTTCCCTAGTTTATGATGTATCTTTACGGGGACGTAAATCCCTGAGGTGGGAGTGATTTAAAGACCCATAAAATTCAAGGAATTTTTTTTATTAATTTTCATGGGAATTTTACAAGAACACATTATCTGATGGAAACTGATTCTGAGGCCCGGTGTGCCCAGAATTATTTTCCGAAGTTTATCATGGGTACTTTCAGTGAATGAACAAGCAGGGTTTTTATAACATTTGAACTGGTGCGTGGAATCGAATTCTGATGGCACCGGTGGAATCACAACACCGATATTTTCATAGAAACACCTTTTTTAGAGTTGCGTTATCCCGGGTGTGGTTATAATTTTTTTTTGGGGTTATGTTAAAAAATAAAATAAAGGTGGCACGACACATTATTTTATTTCACTTAAAGCAACTTAATCTAAGTTATGCAGATAAGGTGGAACCCACAATATCCTACCCACTTGGTAGAATATTTGTGAGGTGGGGCCCGCATGAGCCCCGCCATTTCTTCCCTCCTAAGTAACGTACCCGCAAACCCCCTCTTTAATGAAAGTCAACCATGCATTTTTCTGGTTAAGAAACGCCCCATTAAATTGGGTTGTTAAATTGTTACAATTAATTCTTCGAATTAATTTTTCGTTTCTTATATTTTGAATTTCAAAAGCTTAAGTTGATAATAAAATAAGTTTTGGACTTTTTTATTATGGTTGGGGTTGTTTTGTGATAAACCTTTGGGAGAAAAAGAAAAGATTATCCGTTCTTCGATGTAGAATGCGAAGAACGCACCACCGCCGACGATGAATGCAAAGAACGCACCACCGCCGATGATGAACGCCAATCTCTGATGGTGGACGATGGCGAGTGACTCCTTCCTCAGGGATCACCTAACGCCATCGACGATTCTCTTCTTCCGCGGCAATCTTCTTCTTCCGCGGCAGAACTCTTCTTCCGCGACGGTTAATTCCGCGACGAACGCTCGTTTGACGGCAGTGTTGAGGTAGGGATTTATTTTATTAGTTAGTTCATGAAATCTTCCGTCACTTCTCATTTTCTTTCAACCGCCTATTATCATGATAACGGGAGGAGGTCGGAGCGCACGAACACAGCCGACACTCCTCCCCTTTTTTTGGTTGTTGGTTTTGTTGCGGCGATCAAGGCAACGCGGTGCCGAAGCACAGGGCAAAATTTTCATAAGGAAATGGGGAGGAGTGCGGCGCCGTCGCGCCACCATGGAGAACCACTAAAGTAACGTGGCCAGAGCGGAACCGCGGAGGAGGGGCGCGGCACCATCGCCCCGCGCCGGAAAAACCACGGCCGCTGCCGGTTCCAGGCCGTGGCGGAACAGCGGAACCGGCGGCCGGTACCGGGCCACCGGCGTCGGAGCAAGGGGACCGGCCTTGCCAGACCCGTGGCAGTAGAAGTCGGCCGGCCGGAGCGGGCCGGCTGGACCATGGAGGAATGGGGGGTTGGAAACCCCCGGCTAGCCGGACGAAGCGACCCCATTAAGGGGAGGTGGTTTAGTTCACATGGGTGCAGTGCCCCCGCCCCAAATGGTTCGGCCGTTCGGCCGAACCCTTGGCCAGCGCGCCCAGCATGTCGCGCCCCGGGCCGGCTGCCTGGCCATGCCGGCCGGGCCGGGCTGCGCCGACCGGGCCGGACACGGACCCAGGACGGTTCGCCTCGTTCGGGCCGACCCTGGGGGTATTGGGCCGGGTCGGACCGGGCCCGAACCCCCAAATACCAAACCTTATTCGGTCTATTTCCCATAACATGAGCTACGAGCCTCCGATCTACGCACCATCAGATCTGATGCGATCCTTGGATCGAGACGGTCGTTTTGGTATATCGCACTCAAGGTTTCGGAATACTTTGGGTTTAGCAGGGTTTTTTCGTACACAGAACTGACCGGGCCCTCGGAGCGGAAACACTTATAACTTGAGATCCAGACATCCGATTGATGTGTCGTAAACTTTTTTGGATTCCTCTACGTGAGATGGATCTTTTGGCTTACTCCGCTCGAGGTTTGGATGCAGTTGGAGAATGCTCGGGTTGGTTTTCCCTTAAAAACCAACCGGGCCCCTGGAACGAAAAAACCAATAACTCTCATACCGGGTGTCCGATTGACGCTCCATCTGCGACATTGAGTTCATGTTGACGATACAGAACTTTTGGATACATCAACTATGGACTATGTGTTAGTTGATGTATCATCCTCTCAGCTCGTGGAGCAGACCCTCCCGAATGATCTTGATGTGTGCGGGAACCCTAGAGGTGGCTGCGACTTCGACGACGAATGTACAGAGATCCTTAGTGGATTTGACGGCGACGACTACAATACTCAGCGATCCTACGTGGATCAGTGCTACCGATCCGGTGTGAGTCTGATCCAGTGTGGGTCAGCGCTCATCAGTTTTTTGTGGGCCAGCGCCTACAGATCCTGTGTGGGTCCGATCCTATGTGGGTCTTTGCGGGGGTAAGTTACCTATCGATCCTTTGTGGGTCAGATCCTTTGGGGTTCATTGAGGGGGTTAGTTATCTATCGTTCCATTGTGGGTCAGATCCTTTGAGGGTCATTGCGGGGGTTATTTACCTATCGATCCTTTGTGGGTCAGATCCTTTGTGCATCATTGCGGGGGTTAGTATCTATCGGTCCTTTGTGGGTCCAATGACTTAGATGAATCAGTGTCTATATCTGATCATCTCTATCGTCATACGAAGAAGTATAACTGTGTGAGCTAAATCCTGTTTTTCTTTCCTATGTGGATTGTGTTGTGCTATCCTGTGTGGATTTATGTTTCTCTTTCCTATGTGGACTAGGTTGTACTTGGGCTCGGATGTTGGAGTGAACTGGAATTGATGACTTATGTATATGTATGGGCATATACCTAAGCAGTGTCGGATGTTACATCGTGATTGTATCTTTCCTTTTTGGATTATCCATTGTGGATTCTGGGAGACCTTCGGGGGTCTCGGGGTCCCTAATGAGTAGATTACACTCACCCCTGCACGGGCTATACCCGCACTACGTTGTGTTGGTTGCAGACGACGGACAGTGCTGATCATGGTTGAGGCTTACGGAGCAGGACGGTACCTAAAGGTGGACCACTGGGCGGGATGTTCTCGGAGAGGAGGGTTGGAACCGAGGAGCTGTGGAGGCTATCTGTACTCACCCTTCATGGGGGATTTCCAGTGGATAGCTCGGCATTGCGACTTTACTTTTTAGTTGTTGTGTTCCCTTCCATTTGTACTTTACTTTCAGTTTGGGTTTGTATACTGGCCCACTTACTTTTCCGCACTTACTGTTGTACCCAGTTTTTACATAGTGTTTAGTTTTACTGCTTTCTTGCTATGTGGTGTTTGTTTACTTTACAAAGGCAATGCCTTCCCTTTTACCGGGAATTATACCTGGTGCTAGTCGCCAGCCCCTGGCCTAAGGAAGGCAGGCTTGGGGTAGTCACAACACGGGCCCCGAGGACCAGTCGTGACATAGCGAGACCATAGGGGAAATTGATACTGAGGCCTTTCCTAGAGTGTCTATTATAATTATCACGCTACGATCCCATAATGGGATTGACGTTGACTTCTACCTCAGCGTGTCAATAGATACATTATGGGGACACATGAGGAATTGGCCTTGACTGCATCTTTAGAGTGCCTATAGGTTACCGTTAAAATACTATAGGGGGAATTCACAGAGACTGCTTCCTCAAAGAGTCTTTGATCGTACAAGACAAAAAGGGGAATTGACATCGAGTGCTTCCTCAGAGAGTATTTGCAATATCATTCCTTTTATTGTGAACGAGAGGGGTTAGGCTATGATAACTACCCATAGGGTTGCTTGTATTTGTTTTTGGTTGATTACATAATTAAAAGTAGATGTTTGTAAATGAAACATTAGGACTTCTTACTTTGGAGTACATCTTTTTGTACGTCCTCTTTTTCTTACTACCTATCATATATATTCACTGACTATTGGGTACTGATATTTGGGTGGTTACCTATTGGGATTAGTCTCACACCCTATTTGGGACACACTATTGGGCTTAAACAGATTATATTGAGGAATAGATAATGGGTAGCTTCCATCGACCTCAGGTACATGATTGAACTGGATCTGGGGAACATGGGACCTAGTTAAGGCTTGCGGGGATGTTGATCAGTTTAACTGCTTTCTTTAGTACTATGGTTGAGTATTGTATTCCAGCATTGTGATTTTTTTTTCTGATTTACTAGACATATTTATCATGCTTCATTTATATATTTGTGATCAATTTATTACTTCTCACATTCCAATGACTATTTTATAATTTTTTTTTATTACTTATTCTATTTTTTTCTGTTTACTTAAATGGTGTTACTCTGCCATTGAGGGAATAGTTCCCCACAAACACACCCAAGTCCCTAACTACTAGTCGGTAGCATCTGGTGTTCATGGAAATGCACTTGAGGACATGTGACCAACTGAGTATAGGGTGCCTCTAGACGTCTTCTGGAACTGGGACATTACAAGTAAACTCTCATTTCACTTTAATCTTCATGAGTAAACACTCATTTCACCTGGATTAAAATTAGTAATCCCTCATTGAAAATGGATTATAATGACTAAACCCACATTTACATTGGATTATCATTAGTAAAACCTCATTTTTTTCAAGGCGTATAATGATACTAAACATTACCCAATGCATTGGAGTGCTATTAGGGTCATCCATTATAAACATTTCATTTCACGCATAACTGTGCCACATAGATTAGATAACATGGAATCATTAAAAATCATAAGTTATACAATGATTATGAAATATAGAATGAAAAAATGTACATACCATTCACTATTTTCATAAATCTGATTACTCTTGATAGGTAAATGGTATGGTATTATCAAAAAGATGATTTTGGCTTGGAAAATCGCAGTTCAATTTCGGCAGCTTAACGTCATCATATGAAAATTCATAAGTTGGGTTGATGAGAGATAGATGGGTCTATATAAATTTATACATTAAATAAACAGAAAGGGGGTCATGTAACATAATATCCCAAAAATTGAAATAGAATTTTAAATAATAATAGGAGAAATACTTTATTGGAAATAAGAAGAGAGAAATCTCGTACATAATTTCAGCTTGGAAATATGTATAAATATAGGGAATAAATAAGAAGGAATGTGTTATATAATGACTGAAACATAAGTATTAAAGTATGTGTGATATTTCAAATAATACCCCATCATTTTTAATTGAATGAAAATGGTTATTACATCCTAAATAATCTTGGATAACAATTAAAAGAAGAAAACCCTTATGAAAATTCAGCAGGGTAATAGGTGCACATAAGGGTTTATAAGAAAAATAAATGAGGGTGAAAGGTTATATCAACATTTATAATTACAATGGTAAGTAATTAGGATATTTAGTAACATATAAAATAATAGTGATAAATTAAATTAAATGACATAACATAAAAAAATGCTTGATAAAAGAGGATGGTGGAAGAACCCTTATGGAATATTGGCATAGTAAAATGTTTGATTAAGGAATAATATGTGGAATTTATGAGACTAAAAGGAAG
Organism: Viscum album; assembly: GCA_963277665.1. Taxonomy (NCBI): domain Eukaryota; kingdom Viridiplantae; phylum Streptophyta; class Magnoliopsida; order Santalales; family Viscaceae; genus Viscum; species Viscum album. Next base: position 683,135,666 of record OY728119.1, on the reverse strand, counting down.
AAAAAAAAATATATAAATAAAATATAAATTATGTTGGTAACTGAAAATCATAATCAAATATAAAAATATGGACCCTAAGAAGCATAATGTAAAATAATATCTTGAATGGAAAAGAGAAGAGTGAAATCCCATACGAAATTTTGGCATAGTAACAGATTATGTATGGGTAAAAATGAGGGAGAATAAATAATCAATCTTTAAAATTACATTAAATGGATAATAATATAATTATTTTAAAATAATTACTATATAGCCATTCGAAATTACAACAAATACAATCAAATAATATGCTTGTATTTGAAAGGAGAGTAGAGTGAGGATCCCTTACATGGAAGTGTGATCACAAAGGCTTGGGAGAGGCTTGATAGTGGCTTATTTAAATATAGGGGAGAATTGGGAGGAATATAGAGATAATAAGGAGGTGGTTTTTATATTTCCAATTTTATTTAGTGAACAGTAATGAGATATTTAGCGTGTTTATATATTAAAGGACAAGGAATTCTTTATTATTTAAGTTTTGAACACTTTACATTAATCTAATCAAAACCAAAAACCATTACAAGGTTATTTTTCATGGTTTAATCCAAAGGGTTGTGGTATAAAATTTTTTATATAGAAAATGGACGAATATATGAAAATATTTGGTTTTATTATGTGGAGGTCAGTCACACTATAAATGATATCATTTTAAAAAGTAAAAATATCTTATTATTATTAAAGGATCCACTAATGAATTATAAATTTAATTAAACAAATCTAAAATGAATATATTTTATAGTTAAAACATATATTTTCCAAATAAACCTTTTATAGTATTTTATTACATTACTCTTTAGACATTATGAGGTCATTAACCACATTATATAGTTTTTTCAGTATTTAATTTTTACCTAAAAATTCAACTGTCCTTGAAAATTAAGAAAAGTTAAACATTTCATAATATCAAAATCCTAATTTCAAAATAACTATTTATTTTTTCTAAATAATATTATAAATACGTGAATTTCCACTTTTAAAATAAAAAATAAAATTTATTGAAAACTGTTGGGTTTTGAAAAAAACACATTTTAAACATGAATAAAAATAATATTTGTCATCATAAAAATTATATACTCGTTTTTTATTCAGAAAATTAATTTTATAATAATATTTTACTAAGATATTTATTGTTTCAAAAATTCATTAATTCATCAAAATAAATTCATGAAATTAAAAATTCAATTTCTGTTTAATCGTATAAAAATATTCTTTTCAAAATGAATAATGATTCTTTTATAAAGTAAAAACAATAAATATAATCATCATTTATAATAAAAAGTACTATTATTATAACACCTTTATTGTAGCATTATTAATAAAACCATATTTTAATATAATAATCTATATTTTTCATAAAAATATGATTTTAACAGAACTATAAATTTATCTAATTCAGTATATTTTAATGAAAAACTATTCTCGTAAAAGTATTTATTTTATAAAACATTATTTATAAAATGGGATTAAAAAATAATTAACAAATACCTTGATAAATAACCCTTTATAATAACTGCATAAGACCAAAGGGTAAGGTGTGCGATTGTGACAGACTCTTGGAGCGGCTAAGATAACATTTCATGGGTGGTAATCTCAATTAACGTCTACTTTTCTTATAGGTGATTCCTTTCAAGATTAATGTATTTTAGTGTGGCTCGAGATTCATAAAGAGTGAATCTTAGTTATGCCACCTATTTTTTGAGCACTGATAAATGAGAATCAAATGACTTGAGTTACTGGATGAGTCCATCGACTCTTCTTTCTAAATTAATTATTTTATTATACTTTTTATTTATAAAAAATAGGTATATTGTTAAAATTGTTATTGTTTTCAACAGTCATATTGATCATTGATGAAAATTTAATAATGGTCATATAACGGTTGAAAACTGATAGTTACATTTCAATTTATAATTATATTTTTTTAATTAATGTGGTGCAATAAAACAAGCATTCTTAGGAAAAAAAATATTATTCAAAAGTTCAAGATTTTACAATACATTATAGGTGGTTGAATAAAATATATAATTGGATAGAAAATTAATGTATTGTACCACTCTGTGATGATTCATGTGTAATGATCCATGTTTTATAAAATTTTGATATTCTGGATTTTATGCTATATTACATGTGGCCGTATCACAGCGGTGGTTCGGTAAATTTTAGCTACAAAGTAGTTTTGGAAGTTTCTATACAATTAGAGATCAAAAAAAATCATAATTTATCTATTACAAAATATAATTAAAAATGTAATGTCATAAGAAGATAGTTACAACATGAAGGGATTCTAATATAAATATAATGGTTTTTGTTGTTTTTTTACCTCTAATCCACAAGAGATGTTTTCACCAGAAAACATAAAGAGCTATTGGAAGACCGCATAAAAACATATTGGTAAAATTGTGCATGGAGTATAATTGACGTATTAAAATAAATTTATTTCATTTAACTACATTTTTTCATTATTTATATAAATATTCCACAATTAAATAGATTTACAGTTTGAAAAATCATAAGAATATTTCATTTTAAGATCTTTAAATTTAAAAAAAATACCAATGATTATCGATCTCTATAATATAAGTGACCATTTCATGGTGATGGAACCCATACCATGGTTAAGAAGTTTTAGAAAAGAACATGAAAATATGAAAGATATGGCATAATGAAGAAAATTGACCTAGAAATATCCAATTATTTTATTTTATTTATAAAATAATTTTACTTTTTGATATTAATATAATGTTAGTGGACTCATTAAAGGAACATCATGTGCATGATAAATGAAAATATTTTAAAAAAATTTGATAGAATAAATTCCATTATTAGGAGGGTAAATAGATAGAATGAAGGTATGATAATGATTAAATATATAAAATAATGATAAAAAAGAGTAGAGAACTATATTGAAGGTATTTACATTGAAGAATAATACTCTATAAGAGATTAGGATGTGAAAATGAACATGAAATATAATGATTACACCCTCACCAAAGTGGTGTTATTTTTTTAAAAGAATAATATTTAAAAATATCTACATCACATATTATTATTCTTTAGGTCAATATAATTTACTTATGTATAAAAAATGGAGTTACTGATGATCATATGTGCACCCTTATAAAAAATTTAATAACCATTATACATTTTCATGTTCTATATTATGTTGAAATGTTGTCAATGTGTAATATTTGGAATATGCCTTCTAGAGAACAATGTGAAACATGTGTGTTTTTTATTTATAGTATGAATCATAATTTTATGAGTGTTTAAAAATTGTTATGATTTTATTTTGTAGCTAACATGATAATAATATAAAATAAGAATAAGAAAAAAATTTACCAACCTAATTCACCCAACAAACATCTTATCATGTGTTGGGTTTTTGGGAAATTATATGGGTTTTATGCTAATGAGGAAAAACCATTAATGAGTTTTATTTTTTATAGAGGAGGCCTATTTAGGAAGAACCTATAGTTGTGAAGGGATACATGGCATAGTAGAAGAGTGAAAAGGATAAATTTTAGAATATCGTGTTGGAATACTTGTTAATAACATAGAATCAACAAAAAACCCTTTTCTCATATTTCTCAAATAATTTACTAAATTTCAATTTATCCACCAAATAAATCAAATGAAAAAATTTTATGCAATATTTTTTATTTCAAATCAGTAGTTTGATTTATTGAACAAAATTTTTTCATGGCTCAATGAATCCAATCTAGGAATCATAAAAATAATCTACAAGTGAACCATATCTCCTAGATTATAAATATTCAATTCTAGGCTTCTAGTATGTGAAATTAACGACCTTTAAGATGTTCCCTCGGTCATGTGAAGCACAAATACTTGATTTTGAAGAAGATATCTATCTGATATTTCTCTTTATTTGTATTATATTTCTACGAGAGTGAAATAAGAGGATATGATATTGTATGTCAATAAATTCACCCACATGGTGTACCTTACTATTCAAGAGTATAAAAGGTTATTTTATTCCTTCGTTATACTTTACTATGTAATACTTTGGTATGTGTAAATTAGTATACTTTATTTAAGAAAATTTTATAGACTTATGACATAGTAAACTTGTTGTAACTGTCAAAATTATTTTCTCCCTCACTTGTAACACTTTAACATGTTACGTGATGAAATATAAAACATTAAACCTAGCTATAATATACCTAAAAAACCTAATTAACCTTTTATATTTCATGTTTATTCAATAAATTATATTTTATCACATTCACTTTACATGATCAAAGTCTTGTTAATAAAATGAGACATAAATTCAATCATTATTATTGTGGACATGAATAATGTAAATGATTTATTTTTACACGTGATTCATTAAACATGAACTCACAATGTCCCATTAATGTGAGGCCCACTTCATTGTAATATCATATTCATTTGAATGAGCTGAACTTATATATAAACATAGTGTGTGACCCTCTAGGAACTTATCTAGATAGAAGTTAGTCAGATCCCTAGAATAACAAATTACCCTAGCAACCCATCATTTCCACTAAAGAGATAAGAAATTATATAGCTATGAATACCTCTTGGGAACACACTTAGTATATTATAATCTATTAATCTCGTGACATCCCATAAATTTGGATGCACATATGTGCCATCATCCAATTAATATTTTATATATTTCATGATCATATTGGATAGTCATACCTTCTTATACCAAGGACATATATGCAATTTAGGTATTATTATAATAGTCAAGAAGGATCCACAAGACATATCTTAATCAACTTGTATATGATAAATTCTATCATGGTCATTCAACCAATGCCAATCCCCAATAAAATCATCACACACATGCTACCACTCTTGTACATTATTGTCATGGTTTTTTCCATGAATAAATTTATGTTATCAAATGGTTGACATTGAAAACAATATGAAGTTAGCGGGACAATGCACATGATCATAAGTGGGAATAACCAATGAAAACCAAAATATGTGGTCTTCCTATTGGCTGGAAATTCCTCATTATATAATATACTTTATATCAGAATGAGAGAACATTAGTAGAATAATTCTTAACGTTTGTGAGACCCCATCACCTAATAGTAAGACATCATTTGTGTGCTCTTGGTATTATGTATCTATATAATATAGAACATATTTATGATTACCATCATATTATATTGAGGATATCATTATAGATGGGAAATATGATAATGATTTCATAAAATGTAAAATATGTAAGCATTATAATTTATATAGATGGTGTACAATAATAAACAATATTATGGTATGAATTAATGCATGTATATATAAAAATGTAAACATGTAATAGTATTCAAAGTACTTAATGGAAAATGGTATAAGGAATCCACTAAAAGAAATACCACTTATATTAGATCCAAATGATTACAATTCTCTGATGTTATATATCACATATGTATCATTTTTCTTTATGATATGTATTTAGTTTGGGGTTGGAAATTTATCCTCCGTGGCTACTCCATTAACCCTTAATTCACCACTCTATGTAAAATCCGTAAAAGTATTATTCTTTGGAAGTATATTGTTTGTCTCTTGGCTTTAACTAGGGTCCCTGAAAAGCACCATTGACATAGTATTATCACATTATACTGTAATAGGTTTTCACTTCAAGGTACTGTTCCACAATTGAAAAAAAAAATTTATCCATAATTTTTATTTAGTTGCATTGGAGTATTCTATATACATTGATTCTTCGATAGAATAAAAAATCATAGACTTCATCAGGATCTGTTGTCTTACTACACCTGCATTTAGGAAAACTAAATAGCTTTACTATGTTTTCATATGTTCATGATCTATCTAGAACATATCATTAGTCTATCCCCTCAGTATTATCTCCTCATAACTTCCATACAATATGAAGTTATCATGTATAAATATTATGTAATTTTAGATAGTTTTTATAGCTACCCAAATGCATCTCTCTGGGATTTTCTTGATATCATCTCACTATAATTAATGAAAAGGAATCTTATAACCTACTACATAGAATGGAATACATGTTTCATCCCAATATATAGAAAAATGGATTGTAATAATCCATTAAATATTTTTATATTTCCATGGATACATATTCCTAGACAGATTAATTCCTTGTCAAACTAGAAACAATAATCTCTGGGATGATTATATATTGTAAATATTGTGTACCTTGACTATAGGTAAACATAATCTTTGAACAAAAACATAGAAGATCTAACTCAGTTTATCTTTATCCATAGAATATTTGTTACATTACATATGTCATTCATGGTGAATCATTCATTTAACAATGTCTTCACTAACTATGATCCTTTCACTTCATTCCTCATTGGAAATATATCATGAAATATGAACATTAAAAAATAATCAATCTCCCACTACATTAATATGTATAAATACATTGATTTCATTATTAATGAATCCAAATTCACCTACAACATGATCTAAATAATCATTCCATGATCATAATTATTTCATCAATCCATAAATCCATCCCTATATTTTTTATACATTATTATCCTCATTTAATATAATCAACCCTTTAGGTTGTGTATTGTACAAATATTCAACTAAATTAACATTTAGAAAATCAATATGACACCTGTTTTTTAAATTATTTAGTCATGGAGCATTTCTATTGTATTTAAAATTATAATGGAATTTAGGATTGGGATGGTGAGAAGGTTTCGTCATAGTCTGTTCCATAACATTTCCTAAAACCCTTCTTTACTATCATCTCCTTTCAGTGATGATTTAACCATATGTTTCAATATTTTCCCTGATTAAAATTTACACAAAATTTTGTTAAATAATATTATTGGTTTATGAAAATAAAAACAAAATTTTGAAACATAGAATCTGTTTTAGAATGCGTGTCTTCATACTAATTTTCCGCATTCGTTCTATTAAAAAAATAATTTTTCATAAGAGGTTAATAATTATCTAATATTAATGTGTCACATGGATTGATGATAAGAAAACTATATATATATATGATTCCCTAACCTCTCTAGTGGACCTCCATAGTACTGGTTTCTCTTGAATATCTTTTTCTCCCACTTTATCTTGTGGTGGTTGTTCCCAAACAATGTCTTGTACATTTAAAACAACAAAATTATCATTGTAAATATTTCTCAATATCATCACATTTGAAATTTAGTATATATCTATAAATGTGGAAATTATTTTTATAGTAACTTTTTTATCTAAAGTGCACAATCTATAATATCTTTTTGTCTCCAAAGGATAACAGATAAACATGAACTGCATTGTCCGAGATGATCATTTTGTAATATGTGTTTTCTTGAAAAAATCCATTCATCCATATACAAATATTTTTGATATATTGTGTTTTTTATATACTAAAAATCTAATAGAATCCCGTATGATATTTTAGATGGTACTCAGTTTATTGTATATTCTATATTTTGCAGTGCATATACCCAAAAGTATAATGGTAGAGTTTCCTGACATGATCATCGACCTGACTATTTAATAAAGGGTATGATTCATACATTAACTAAAACCAATAAAATAAGTTGAATAATGAGGTGTGAGTTATGAAACTATCTGACACTAATTTAATTATTAATTAATTATTGGTTAATATTTTCTTCTCCATGTTCATAGTGGAGATTCTTAATATTCTTACAAATTTGATAGTCTACATCATTCTGATATTCCTTGAACATGAAAATGAAATTTCACTTGTACCTAATTATGTATATATATACATATATACTAAATTTATCCTTAAAATTAATAAATTTTCAAAATCCACCCTTTTCCAATACATGAAATTGACCACATACATTATTATAAAAAATTTCCAATTGCTATTTGGATCTTTATCCATTCACACTAAATGCTTCTTTGATTATGTTACCTTATTAAAAATTGTGGAACAAAACCAATGGTTTTAACATAGTGGATTATAAATTCCATACATCATTTAATTTTCGTAAAATCATCTCATTTACATGAAATAAAAAACTTTTCCTTATGTATGTAGGATATGAGTCATTCTCACAGGATATTCATAGTTAAAGTACATAAATCACATTATTTTGATGATCCAGTCAATAACATTTGCTATCACTATGCATAAGAGATAATTTTCATTGATATATGAAATAATAAACTCTAGTGACTGATATTTACTGTTATTTACAATTGTTTTGTAACAAATAGTACATACTAACAATTATTTAAAGATGAACATACCACTAGGAAAAGTACAATGATAATATCCATTAGCCTATGGTGTTGTTAACACAATTTTTCTTATTATACATATACTTGATCCTTTTAAATTTACCATAATAAAATAAGGTCAAATATTAAAATAAAAATGTTTGAGCCACATGATTCATCCCAAAAATAACTTATAGAAATAGAAATTTTGCATTCACTAATAAATATTCTTAAAAGAGAAGTGTTCACATAGTTCTTATTCACTACCACGAAATTCTTATTACAGTTTCCATTATTTAAACTTGAAAAGTTGGATACCTTTTTCTCACTAATCTCCCATGATATTTTATGATTTTGGGTGGAGGGGGTGGTGAGTTATCATATTTGACTTAGAGTTGTCAATTAATAATTTTAATTTTACCTTTTTTCTTATTCTTTTCCAGAATTATAGTAGAGTTAGAATTATTCATATCCTTATATAATTGGAGAAATATGAAAAAAAATCATGAGTGGCGTATTCATGTAATTAAAATTGTAATTTGAATTAAAATTCAAGAATCTATTTAGTTTAGGGGACCATATTAGATCATTTCTTGTTTTTTGGTTCAATTAAAATACAAGGGTCTTTAGTCCCTCGATGTAACCAATCACCGTCTCCATATAAGTCCCTTATCATTTTTACTATACTATTATATATCTATATTGAGAATTGGGTATCATTTATCATTATTATCAAGAACAGTCATGGAATTACGTAAGTTGAAAACATTTAATTTGGAAAGAAAATTTTACCTAATTAATTTTCTATAACTAACTGGATATAGATAAAAACATAATGCATTTAAAAAATGGTGAATTATCCATATGATTCATATATTTATCCTTACCCACCATTCATTTTAACTAATGAGGATTTGTTGAAAGAGGGAATTTCCGAACATAATGTTTCCTCTCTTTTTTATGTACTATGTGAAAGAACCTTTACAACTCCATGATGTTATAATTAGTTAAGATATTCTATTTTTATTATATTTTTCATAGTGAAATTGAATTGGCGGTGTTTGAAATTTCATCCACCATACTAAACATTTCTCATTATCACATTATCTTTTATAATATTAGAAACTATTAAAATATAAATATTCAATGTCACTATCATTTTTATCAAATCCATGTAGGCCTCAATTACTAGATTTGGAACACTTTTCTACTTGAGTACTCATGTGGAAGGTATACTTAAAACTATCATCAAATACTTATATGTGGAATCATCAATAATCTTAGTGTTTAATGTAGTTTTTTTAATATCTAACCAAATTTACTTATGGCTTCTTGACTTTTTTATTAAAGTATCATCTCTTGTAAATAATAACAGTACATTATTAAATGTTTTTCCACTAATTTTTATACCAGATTACTATAGACACTTTTTTTGCTATAATATTTGGGTATGTTGACCAACAACTCTCCTAATATGTCCATATAAGCAAGAGGAACCATAAACTAGGGCTATTGAGCACTTCCAAAATTTGTTTCTGTCTAAATTCATTTGATGTAAGTAATTTGATGGCTTAACATTTTATTTTAGGTATCCTTTAATTTTTTTTGTCCAGTGAAATCCATTTCAATTTAACATGTTTTTTCTATGTGTTCACACTCAAAATATGACATTTATTTAAATAGAAAACATTTAATGCACATGTTAATTTTATCTATGAGTTATTGTTTATTATTATACTCTGTGATCTATCATAATATAAATAACTAAAAAATGTTATACAATGCAAAAAATGAAATAAATAAATAAATAATGATGTGATACTAATATTTTGACTAATTTTTATTCCATATATTGATTAATTGATTAACTAAGACCATATAAGAATTCATAAATCCAATTCCTTACTTGAATTACAACGTTTGTAAATCCCTTTCACGTCACTTGTTTTATTTACACTATCTCTAAACTCGAGCCACATAACCATAAACTCCTTAAATCATTACAATGAATATTAAAAAGTATTTCAGGGGAAAATAAGGTTTTATGTAACAATATTTATTCAAATTGTGGACATAGATTCCCTTATAAAAATAAAATACAAAGAGAAGATTCACAGGCTATAAATTTTTTGAAAATTAAATATTATTAAAAAATAAAATGAAAAAATTAAATTAAATAAATTATATATTAACTGGTCTATATCAACTCATGATTAGTGAACATGACATTACATCAAATTATAAAAAAATATCTAATAAAATTAATATCTTGGGTATTTTATCTACACCCATTTCAGTGTGGAAAAACACATTTTTTTCATAAAAATGATTCTAAGGTATGTTTTCCCCATTTTCATTTCATTTATGGAAAATGAATGAATATTCCACACAACTATTTTATTTTAATGGAGTACCCATTCCAGCATCTAGTGTAATGACTCATGTGTTTAATCAAGGTAAAATTTTAAGGGAATTTTAATTTTTGGTGCTAACAGGATGGTCTATTCTTTAATAAATTCCTAAAACATATTTTCAAGTGTTATAACACTTCAATGTGTTTTTTTAGACTTGGATAAAGGCAGAAGTTGTTTCAAGGTTGTCTCATTGAGTTTAGAGTGAACATCTCCCCAGAAATGAAAGGTTTGGGTTGCCTTCCAAGGGAACACAATTCGTCTAAATTTGTTAGGCCCCAATAGAAAACTGTGCAACCTATTTCAGAGGAGTAGAAGGGACCATCACAGGTTTTACATGATTTACCAAAACCGTGAACATATAACTCATGGGTAATGAAACTTATGCAGTAACTAAACTCTATTAATCACTTGGTTGGATCACGATTTGGAAAATATTCATGGAACAACTTTGAAAAGTGGGTTTCCTAGGTAGTGGGAGCGATAGATTTGGAGCCCAGTTTTGAAAAACCATGGGTCTAAACAATGTGGCTATATTTATTGGGGTAAAATGAAAAAAACTACCTTAATCTGGAATAGGGTTCAGTTTCTTATTTCCTTATTATCCCTCCAACAGTGTGATCTCCTTCCCCTTGCATAATGGTTTTTATCCTCTGTATTCTTCGAATTTATAGATCCCCTTCATCTGTTATCTAAATTGATTTCCATTGGCCTATATTGATCTACATAGATAAAATACGTGTTTCATTGATTTCATCAAAAATGGACTAAAAAAACATTGATATTTGAAGAGTGAAATGTACAATGAATGAGGTAGGTTCTCTATGGATTTATCATAATTTTATGTCATTTAATAAATGTTGTCATTGTACCACATGCTGACCTTTTACAAGCATCAAACTTTTGTATATTTATTCAGGTTAAATTGATCTACCCACCTATATGCACTCACTATGATCAATTTTAATAAATATATATATATAAAGTTGATAACAGACACCCATTGTGTGTACAATATTGTTTCACCCCATTTTAATAAAGTGACTATATTCCTGGAATTCCCTCTAAGCATTCATATTGGATACATAATGGATACTCCCTTATCAGTTCTAGCCTAAATAATGAAGGAACCCTTTAAAATTCCATGACTATACTTAATAATTACCCTTATGTTATATATTGTTTGTTTTAAAATGTATCTTTGGTGAATTTGGCATATAATCTTGAATGTGGAGTTTAATGATGCTAAATAAATAAATTTTCAACAATGTCAATTTTTTATAATAAAACACATTGTATGAGGTGAGATGTCTTTAATTTTACAAAGGGGTAATTAGTTTTTTGTATCTTCCATATAATTAAATAATATTAGTTTCCTATGATTTTATTTCAACAGATTAAATGGGATATTTTGGACAAGGCCTCTTTTGTGTTAATAAATGGACTGATCCGCTTTTAAAACAAATGTTAAATGAACTATATCACCTTGTACGTGATAATAGTTTTTTATAAATTTGAATGACGAGACACACATCAAATATAAATTGATAATAAATCAATATCCTCCAATTTAAATGTCTTGATTTATAAAACGATTTTTCCATGACGGTAAATTCCCAATTGTTCATTGTTCTAACTATGTGCCTTCTTAAAACTTTCATTTAAATTGACATAACTGATTAGTTCAAATTGAATGATGTAAATGGAATGGATTGACATGATGTATTTCCGTCCTTGACTATTTGAAACATTTTAAATGATATGAATTGATTATAATAGACTATTAACGGGAAATTAAATTTAAAGGGTAGAAGGACCATATAATTCAATTCAGTTTTAGTACATTTAATATTTTAAATATGATACCCTTAATATTAATTAGGAATAATTAAATGCATATAAGGGTATAAAATTCCTCATGTATTTAATTATCATTATTTTTATTATCAAATGATTACACTTTAATATAGGTTGTGGAATGATTGTAAGGGATCTGGTGAACAAAGAATAAAATCACACTATCATATATCAGACGTTGACTTCATGAAATCTTACAAAATTGATTATATATAAGATATCGGGAATACATTCTATGATCCTTATTTAGAGTGTTAACATGATGGCTCACTCACCATCCTGAGTGTGATGCATAATTCCACACACTCTATTGGGATATAAAGAATATACCTTATTTCTCGAGATTATAGGCTCATTTAGACTAGTTTGGGGTGACTGAGTTATGCCATGATACAACTCAAATCCAGTATTATAGGAATATGGCAACTGACATCAATAAATATTTTGTCCATATAGATGGAATCAATATATAACTAAACTAAATATATATTTATTAATACATATATAGTAATTGGTTATACATATCTATCTGGGATAGATCGAAATCAGGTAGAGTCAATTGGTGCCCTTTAAAAACCTGATTATTCTATTGTTTATTTATACATTTTTTATTATATAAAATTACACGCCAATTTTTTTCTTATTCATGGATTAGATTAATTTTTAATCACTGTGGATTATACCATAATGGGTTTAATTTCTGACAACTTAAATGGGTTATAATTGAATTAGGGTACCACAATAGAACTTTTTATTGTAGGACAATTGATGATTTCTCGTACTATTTTACTTGTACCTGGGAATTATGGGTATAGGACCAAGACATAGATTAGGATACTCATGGATATTTCCCTCGGGGATTTTCTTTTCGTTACATTAATTTTTACTATATTTTACATTATCTCCATATATTTTTCTATTGATATAGATTATGTATCATCATATAGACATGAATGAAAATATTTTATATTATAATTGGCCATATTTTAAATTCAATTTTTACTATATTTTCACTTATCTATTAATCATTTGTTACTTCATACACTTTTGAATCTTATTTATTACCCCAGAAACCACTATAGAACTCTAATATGAGTTTATAGTCTCAAAAATATCTCCTATTGAGGCCATCATTTATAGTAAAAAACCTATCGCATATGGGGAGGCATGCTTGAGGGCATGCGGCCCACTATCCCAACTAACATCATTGTGGTTACTCTGGTCAGGATGTTAAAAAGTTCCATCCGATATATTTTATTTCAATAGTCAAACTATTTTGGGATGGTGGATAGGATACTAGGGATGTGTCAATTATTTGTAAGTAGTCACGTTTGGGACTAATCACCCTACCCATGGAGAGAAGTCCAAGTAGTTAGGTATGGGATTTGTTTATGTCATTTGATATTATAGTCAATTTGGTTTCACCATGAGTGAATGATGTACATTAAATTTATTATTATTTTTGAGATCTTGGTATTTTACCCTCTTCATGGCATAAAAATGGTTAACCATTTCTTGCATAAAATGTAGTGCAAATAATTTCACATTCCATTCATATTCAATGCGGTGTAGTTGTATTTTTTTCATTGTTTCTGATTTTATTATTTGTTGTGAGCATTATACCATTCTGTTTTTTAAATTATCATGCCTGATTATATAAAATTATTATGTTATTATAATCCATAATTCTTATTTATGTTACATTTTCACTATTTTTACTGCTCAAGATAGCTTTTAGTATTTTTGATATATAATTGGTTACATGGGATGATTTTCTTGTGATTATACGGGAAAAAACATTTAGTTGTAAGGTGTGTGTGTGACTTATAATTTGGATAATTTAACTTGTATAGTCAAACCATATTTGATATTAACATATATTTTATATACCTTTTTCAATTTTTAAAAGATAACAATTTTAAATTTTGTAATAGAATGATTTCTGTTAATGGGATTCATATGCCAAACTATAAAGTGTTTGGGGGAATTATATATTTGTAAATGCTTCCCATATATGTGATCTGTTATGTATTACCATGATATATTTTTAGATGTTTAAAAAATGTAATAAATGATTAATTTTTAACCAAAATAAAATTGTTATGACTATAAAGTCTTGTGATTTCCTTTACAAATGCACAATTTGGCCCAATTTGGTCAGTTGGGGCATGTTTCTTATGACATAACCCTCTATAGGTGTTTTGAAGATTTAAATAATAAAACATTTATTTGACTGCATTCTTATGAATCCAGGCTATCTTAATGGAACCTTCATTGGTCACCATATCTATTACAATGTAAATTATATGATATATTTTCTAATTATTATGGGATTTCAATAAATGATAAATTAATAAAGAAGGATGTTGATAAGAAAAACCAGTTTTTTCTTTGATGTTTTCTTTAAATAAAGAACGATGTGATTTTCCATTATAATTTGTACTAGATGTTTTCAATTAAACATTTAAATTCTTAAAAATAGAATTTGAATCAATTTAATTACCTTAAAAGTGGAACCTTAGGTGGTATCCTTAGTTTAAAACATCTTATAACAGTGGATTATGTAAATCATTGAGTTTCCTTAGAATGGAAATGAGAGTATTTTCATGGGAATATTTATTTTAATAATGGATTAATTGATAAGATCTTTAGACTTCTGAAATTTCTATTTGTGTGACTAATTGATGGAGTTTATGATTATGCTTCTGTAAGAGGATATCCTATGTTTGGTAAAATACATAGATATTAATTTCTTTTTAGTGTTATGGGTTTTCTATCGTAAGTTGTCATTTGGGTGCCATTTTAACAAGTAGGAATCCTTTATTCCAAATGAAAACCTTTCTTGTATATGTGGTCATGTTTTACATAGCCGTTTTATGGGTATGAGCATCGAGTAATTATTGCTTTCAGTAGGTTAGATATCCCATGTGCATGATTATCTTCTTCATAGGTAATCTAAAACTCTTTTATTCTTTAATGATGGACGAATCAGTACATCATCATCCATGCTAATGGTCATATGGGGAAATATAATTATAGGTTCAAACTATTATATGGACTAAAAGATATTTTAATTCATATGGTGTATAAACATGGTCTGGTGTTTATTTTATTTCACTTTGAATATAAATTTCAGGGTAATATGTATTGGTATACATGGTACCCACTATGATTCTTATAGTGTGACAAATTGGTTGAGTTCGATGTGATTGTAGAGCCTTATGCTATTGAGTAAATTTTTATGTCATATATAGAAGACGGGGACATGAGTGTGAAAGGGAATCATGTTCATCCCAATGCTCGAGATGATTTTCTAGAGGATCAGTTGTTTTGACATTCCAAATAATTATTTTTGGTTTTCATATGAAATGCTTAAACTTTTTTATTTTAGGGGGAATTTGATATCGGAAACTTATGAGTAGCTATTGTATCCATTATTTTGGGGAATAAGACACTCTTAAGGTGGAATGCATCATGTTGGTTCTAATGTAGGTGTCATCGCTTTCTTGAAAACATGACATTTATGTGTTTGGATCTATATGCAACCAATAAGATACACATTTTCTCATGGATAGACTTTAGTGTTCTCCCAAGAGAAAGTAGAATAAGGCTCATGTGGTATGGGACTGTAATATATTAATGATGACACATCGACAAGTGAAACCATGATTCCGTAAAGAAGTTTACTAGTAGTGGGTTGACTATTTTCCATTGATCTTCATGGTAATCTTATAAATACTCTTAGTGTTCACTTCTAAAATACAAGATCATATCCCCTATCATGACACCATCCCTGATGCACTAGGAGACCATAATTTATATTATTCAATTATATTTTAAAATTCTGGGCACTTGTTTTTTATATATATCATATTTTCAAAATGGACGCATGGTTGTTAAATGAGTGGTGTAAGTGTTGAGTGAAATATGGGTTCCCATGTTTGGAACCCCTTGGTCAGACTCTTGTACAAAAATCGTTTCATTGAATTGACCACACAGAGGATGACACTATGAGATCAATCAATGATTTGAAGTGGAAGTCTCGGCCTAGTACCAATGTATCTCTTGTAAACATTGTGTATGTACTACATTGGTTAGTTTCATGGACTCCAGTTCAGTAAATCATAGGTTATTATGGAATTTTAGTCAGGCTCAGTGGTAATGGTTAAAATGGTAAAAATTCTGAAGGTATTGAATTATTATACACCCATGATCATGCTATGGAATATAAGTTTGAATGTCTAGGTGACAGTTTGACAATAGTAAATCACAAGAAGTCAGGTGTGGACTTTAGTAAATGTTTTCACTATAGAAAAAAAACACCTTCTATTAAGGGAATTTGGTTTAGTTATAATGTGTCGACTATCTAATTTGGGCATTTTGAGATAAGTCGGATTGGTTGGATTGACATGTTATCCATCTTTTCCATGGTGGGTGATCTAAAGGGAGCATTTTAAGAGCATGAAGTCAGGTTAAGGTAGGTGTGTAGTACTGTTTAGCAGTGTATTTTGGGAAAGTTTTCTTGACCAGTTTCAGTTTGGTCGACCAGGAATCAACCATTTCATTGTGGTGAGGTTCTTGTAATAGAATCATATGTTTTGGGTTCATCTTATTAACAGAATACATTTATGGATTATCAAAATAATTCTTGGGATGTTATATGAAGTAAATTATATTCGAGATGGTACCGTTTCCTGAAATTGGAAACATCCTAACAATAATTCCAAATTTGTGGTGAAACTTTTCACAGATTTATAATGAGGCAATGATGTTATTGGGTCTCTATTTAAGAAAGATAAGTTGAGAACTATTTTAGGGACTCAGTTTGAAAATTATAGCTGGATCAAGTATCAAAGGAATAACTAATTTATTATTTTGTGATTCTTGGAGGTACATTGGGAATTTGAAAAAGAAACATGGCTTCTTGAACGAGACTACATGACCACCGTATGTCGGATGATGTTTTTCTTTTTCCTGAAGGCTTATCAGGGATGATATGTTATAAGGTCGGAAGGTTCTAATGACTTGTTTTTTGAGACAAGGTAAAATTTAAAGTGAATTTGTATTTTTTAACAAATATTTGGTTTGTTCTTTGAACCCAAATTCAAAATTTAATTGGTAGAGTTGAGACACATCAAATTGTTTTTAGAAAGGGGTAAATTACAAAGAGGTTTCTTGGGATTCTAATGGAGTTTTGAGAGTTTCGGGCCATATAAATAAAATTTTGGGTTGTTTGCATAGGGTAAAGGTTTTATTATGAAACCACGTGTCCCCTATAGGAAACATTTCATCTTATTTAATTGGAGCAGAAGTTCCCCCATATTAGTTTCACATAGTTTTCCCAAATCGTGTGTCTATCCCAACTTAAAGTTTCACTTAGGAAGTACTTAAACAATATTCATTTCACGGTTGGAACACAGTTAGTAAAAACCATACATCAAAACCATGTGAGGTAAGTTTTCTTGGTAGTGGGAGCCACGTAGTTGGGGCACAACATGGCTATATCATGCGTCCAAACATTGAAATCCTTTTTAGGGTTAAAATGACCAAAATGGCCACATTGAGGTTCAATTTTCATATTCATCTTTCTTTCTTCTTACTCCTACCACATGATCTCATTCCCCTTTTACTATGGGTTCTTCTCCACTCTAATATGTTATTGGATTGATCTCTTCTATCATCCATTTGAATGGATTTACACTAGTCTCTATGAATCCACTTCATGAAGATGACTTTTTCATTGATTTATTCCAAACTAGAACAATTCAAAACTTTATATTTGATGTGTGATACATACTAAGAATTTGTTTGATGGTCTATGACATTTTCCACATTTTACAAACATTTTATAAATTTTTTTTTATTCCATGCACTAGACTTTTTCTAGCGTCTCATTAAATGAGTTATTCATATTAAATTAATCATCTTACCAAGATACAGTACATATGATTAGTGTTTAAATTTTTTTTGATATCAAACATAGATCACAGACACACCATGGGTGTGGTGGATTTTCTATTACATTACTAATTAATTGATTAAATTAATAGAACTACATTATGAATCCATCTTGGATAGATAATGGATTTCCTCCTTATATGGTCTGTCTTGAATATTGATAGAACCCCTTAAAATTCCTTATTGTTTAGTAATATTTATTTTTCAATTACGAGTATTTTTTTAAGATGAATCATTTGAAAATTTTGTATATAATATATAATGTGATTTTTATTATATGAAATGAATTATTTGATAAACAATGAAATGTTTTTATAATAAGACCCCTCAGATGAGGTGAGATTTCTTTGAGACAGAAATTCAGTAATTAATGTTTTCCATCATATATGGAATTATGGAATAGGTATTTACTATGATTTCATATTGATAGATTAAATGTAACGTTTAGGGAATGGCCTATTATTTGTTATTAGTTAGAGTGTTCCTCTTTTTATACAACTTTCATATGAACGTGATCAATAACTATGTGCATGTCCAATTTTATAAAATCAAATGACATGGACCACTCCAAATATAAATGGATAATGAACCATGAACCTTCTTAGTGATTATATTTCTTTATAAACCAATTTTACCAAGTAGGTAAATGTCCAATTGTTCTTGGAGCATTATATGTTCCTTTTTCTTCTTCCAATTATATTTTCATGCCTAATTAGTTTAAATGGCATGATGTAAATTGAATTTATTGACATGATGGATTGTCTTCCATGAATATTTTAAATTTTTAAATGATATTAACTGATTATAAAAAACTCCTAAATTGAATTGAAATGTTAATGGTGGTATGTCCAGGCCATTCAAAGCATTCTTATTACTTCTTATAATTTAAATTTGATCTCCTTACAATAAATTAGTATTAATTAAATGTAGATATTGAGTGTTAATGAACCTTGTATTTGGTTAAATTATAGTAATTATTAAATTGTTACACCTTGATATTGTATGCGGAATGATGGTAAACGATATATTGATCATGGTAGAAAATCCATCTCTCTTACACTGGGTTTTGTGCTCATGATGATGCACACCATAGATACTATATAGGGCATTGCGATGATAACCACAATCCCTCTTTAGAGTGTTGACATAATGTATCACTCACTATATCATGTTTTATAAATGATGTCTCATAGTATATTGGGATATGGGGAATGTACCATATTTCTTGAGCTTATTGGATCATTTAGAATGGTTATGGATGATTATGTTACATCCTGGTCCATTCAACACCATGTATTCTATGTATATGTCCACTTATGTCCATACGTAATTGGTTCATATAGGTGAATAAAATATATAAATATACTATTCATATAATTATTAACATATATAGTTACTATTTAGATATCTTTTTCTGGTAATGACCTGAAATCGGTTGAGTTTCCAAGTTTCCTTTAAGAACTTGAGCAAGTTGTTTTCTATTTATTTAGTTATTTTATATTATGTATACCTAAACACTAATTTTAATTTTTTTATAGAGAAGATTTATTTTTAAATAATGTGGGTGCTAAAAAAATTGGATCTTTATTTCACACCATGCTTGGGCCGCTATTGCAATGGGGTACCCACGTAGACCACATTCTTGTAGGACCAAGGATGATTTCTTTTGTTGATTTACTTGTACAGAGGAGTTACAAAAATTGGACTAAGAGTGAACACGTGAACCTATTTGAGACCATCCTCAGGGAATTTATATTATTTTCTTTATTTTTTAATGTATTTTACTTTATTTGATGATGTATTTCTATTGATTTAGATTATATATCATCATCTTGACTGCATTCACTTATTATATATTGTTGTTGGTCAAAATTTATATTTAGATTATATTATTCATTTATAATCTATTTTTCAATTATTAGTACTTTTGAGGCTGACACATATTTATTATATTTTAAAATATTTTTCTAATATGATATGCGGCATAGTCTCCCCACTATCAACTCCTGATACCCTAACTACAAGTTGGTAACCTCTAGAATATGAGGAGGCATGTTTCGGTCCAAGTGACACACTCATACGACTACAATAAAAGTGGTAAGTTAGTTCAGGAGATTACATCTTGTATCTATAGAGAATATGAACATCTATCAAAATTATGGTGGACTAAAAATCCATTACATCAGTATCCATAAAATTGAAGAAAATATTAATACATATATTTCTATCAAAAAAAATATAGGCAAAACCTTCTGAAATTCTCTCAACCATATCTTGGAAATATGATCATAGATAAATGATCCATATGTAGTTTTGGCACCATATCAAAATAATATTTACAAATAATAGAATATTTCACATAAATTTAAATGTTACCAACTTATATAAAATCATATTCAATCTAATTCAAATTCAAGGATTATGGGGTACAATAGAAGAATGGAAAGGTAAAATTTTGAATTTTGAGTTTCAATTCATTTAGAAAAACATAATACCCAAAACCAATTTCAAATATTTCATAGAGGATTACATGAAATAGAAATTTTACAAGAAAAAAAATAACAAATGGTAAATTGTTAGTTTGAAATTTTTAGTTTGATTCTCTCAATGTTAGTGCGCTATGGATCAAAGTGTCCAATATTGGAATCCTCTACATGATTCACATATGAAATACTAATCATAGATCATTTATATTTAATTCTTATGTTATATTTTGGAAAATCCTGGAGAATTATGATGTCCATAAAAATGATTCATGAATTCTGAATCGATTGTGAAGATGGGATTGATCAAACCTTGTTCTATTAGTATATTTTCACTCTAAGATCTTGTGAGAAGAGTAGAAGAGAGATTATGGGAACAAATGTTTGCAAATATTGGAGACTAGTATTAATGATATTTAATATAGAATTTATACCTATGGTGTACAATCAAAAATTTCACTGGTATCTAGGGAAATTAATAACATTAATTTTAGACATTTCACAAAATGATGACTTATAAAACATGTCATAAATGTCAAAAAAATTATCACCCTTTCATAAAACATAAATATGGTACATTATAATATATGGATCATTTACAATTACTGTAATCTAATAAATAATTTAAAATCCCTTTATCATTTTATATTCATTTGAAAAACTATATTTCCTCATATTAAATTTTTATGATAAAATAACTTATCAATACCTTGATAAATTAATTCAGTCATCATTATTCTAAATCTTAACTATAAAAATGAATTAGTGTTTTAGTGATTGATCAAACTTAGATGTTTAATGACCCGCAAAAGTTTGTATTATATATTTTCAAACCCATATTCGTCTAAATACGAATAATTAGTTGATAGACATAGTGTACGACCCTCTATGTCCATATCTCAATAGTAGGTGATCAAAACCATTGACCAATAGTATGGTCTAGACACCCATCACAACCCCTAACTAGATAACGAATTTATTATCTATAACTGAATTCTATAAACACTCTCCCTATAATATTATATCCTCTTCACGTGATATGAAATTAAGTCGGGTTCTTATTTTATTCGTCATTCTTCAATTTTGTTATTCATTTTTTACCACATTGGATGAGAATTAATTTATTTCCAATGACATGGATTTAATGAAGTTACTACCATCCATTTCATCATGTTCCCTTAAGATATCTCTTATTTTAATTAGAAACTGCAAATTGAATCTTGATCCTTCAAATAATTCCATACCATCTAAGACAAACCCAACAAAGAGCACCTCATCATGGCATGGATATCATGAATTTTTAATTTCATTGTTGTACATGAATGAATTGTTCAAATTGATAATAATATCATGTTTCAATTAAAATACTAATAATCATAGAAAAAATTTACAAATGATTCCCAAAAAATTCCATCCTCTTATTGGTTGGTGTGTCCTCATGGTCTCATTGACTCAAGATCACTATGTGATAAACTCATGGGGGGGGGGGAGTCTCAATTATTATAAGTCCCTAACATTGGATAGTCAGACAACATCTATGTTTTATTAGTATGATGTATCATGTCCATAGGATAAATATATATATATAAATAATTATAATATTACTATAATAATATATTTATGTTCTTATTATAGCTTGGAAGTACAACAATATTTAAACATAATAAGTAATTAAATGAAATTATCATGTAAATATTGGATGAAGTGACATCGACAATATTATGGTATGAATAAAAAATATATATATCAACTTGTATAAATGTAATAATAATAAAATAATATAAATAATTTATTTATAGAGCAGGAAATCATAATAGGCGGGAGGTCCAAGTAAGAATGGATCCTATGCAACATATATTGGAATATATGGAATCTAGGTATGCGACATGGATAAATGAGTACATATTCAAGGTGGTAGGATATTAACATATTCATGTAAAGGGATAAGGGCATCTCGATACCCTAGTATATGTCTTGGGAAAATGATCCCTATTGTATTGGGTTATAGTGATGGTTCAACATCAGATAGTGTAGAGAAAATTGCAACATAGTTTGAAGGGTAGGGGACGGTTTCCCCTAGTATAGGGTTGAGATACGTGTCATCCTATTATAGAAGTTGAATGAGGTTTCACCCTAATATGTAGTATAAAAATGTGTCACCAGGGATGTAGTGAAGGGAAAAATGTCTCACTAGATTATATATATGAGGTGACTTGGGTGTGTGAATCCATAGAAGAACTATTTTATGGTGATATGGTTTTGTGGGGGACAATTTTTGTTTGACCCAAATATATTCATTCACCACAGCCCTTAAGGATCCTAGATGACTTGGTTTTTCATTATGGTTTTTGTACTAGACCCATCTTATGGCCCAATAACCCCAAATATTCATTAATTACATTAGGGTTTTGCATAATAATTCCAATGAATTGAAAATACAGGTAATGGGTGTGCATATCACCTTATACACTTCCATTAAATGAATATGTCACATTTTATGGTTAAAACCAATTTAAAAAAACTGTTCTCATTGCATATTGTGGACTTACATTGAAATAAATTTCACCAATATTATAGGTATTTAAATAGAAAAATGGAAATATACATATATAATAAATAGGTTCAAATTTGGTAAATATTACACTTGTTTTTAGTGAAAATGAATAGTAACTACGGTGAAATTTATAACCACGTTAAAATTTTAATTAGGATTTGATGGATTAAAAATTATCGATAATCCCATAATATTTCATCCAAATTATTATTGGATGAAGGAAATTAGTCCCTTATAACTTTATTATTGTAATATAATAGCTTAATATATTCTTTTACCAGAAAATGATTTATATATTTTTAAATAAATTAATGGTATGAAACGTCATTCTCCGAGTTAAAAATAAAATTTATGTGTTCACATAAGGAAAAATATAGTTACGAATGAATTGTAATCATAATTTTTTTGATTAATTACATTTTAGTCATGGAGGTAACATATATATAATTTTTAGGTATTATATTATTGCTTTAAATGAGACCACAATACAGAAATAATATTTAATTAATTAATGAAAAAATAAAATAAATCATGTTGGATATATTATGTGAGATATTTTTTTAGTAAGATATTGTTTTAAAAAATATATTAAGAAAATATATAGAAAAATATATTTTTTTTAAATGATTATATTCTAAATCAAACATTGTATTTTTTTTCATTCAAGT
This sequence comes from Viscum album, assembly GCA_963277665.1. Lineage (NCBI taxonomy): Eukaryota > Viridiplantae > Streptophyta > Magnoliopsida > Santalales > Viscaceae > Viscum > Viscum album. Next base: position 683,111,494 of record OY728119.1, on the reverse strand, counting down.
AAAATTAAAAGAATAATGTCATCATTTCCCATAATGATATTTTACAAAATATGTTTTATTAACTTATTTATAAATCATAAATATAATTAAATTAGACAATGCGGTCATGATATGGTAAACAATTTTACAATTTTGTGATATATAGATCAATGTTTACATTATAATAAAAAATTACAACCATTTAGTATTAAAAAATTTTTACTATATTTTTTTAATGATTTGTTAACTTTGGATTCATCAAAATGATAAAGCCTAAAATGGCACAAATTCGTTAATAAATTTAATTGGTTTATGGGATTAAATTCTTATCCTAACATATCATAATATCACTATCCATGTGGTGTAATTATTCTTTATTTTCCATTTACTATAATTTAATATTTCTAGAAATTAAAAAAGGGCCCCTCATGTCAATTATAAAAAGGAACCTCCTCACTTTCTTATTTACATCACATTAAACCTTATATCTCACCCAAATAAAAAAATAGTTTCCTACATAATTAACTATACAGATTATCAATTTTTTCCCGAAATTCCAAACCTAGACCATTTAAAATATATCAAATAGAGGTATTTCAGGAAATAAATAATCTTCTTTACCAATAAATTTATTTTCTAATCATATTTATCTCCGATAAATTTATAGTATTTTCCATAAAATAATAGAATCAGTACCGAAAATATTATTAAATTAAACTATGATCATGGAAAAACCATTTGAACCCCATATATCCCATTAAATGATAAGTGAATGTATGGCTCGTGCGTATATACAGCCTAGTGTCTCTACGTGAAGATATAATTCATCTTCCTCACCATCTATTATGGGTTAATATTATGATGGTTTTATGGTTTATATAATATATTTGTGACATAATTATACTCGATTAATTATGATATCCCATCTACCAACATACATTCTCATCTATTGGAAGACAAAAATGTCTCTCATTAGTACATGTGGTCTACCATCTCCATAAAGCAATGTTACTTGTTAGTCATTTATATTTTACACAGATGTTCATAAATATTTACATAATGAATTATTATGAAATATATATAAGAAAATAATTTTTAGTAATTGGTGAGTTATTATTTACCATTACTTTATCAAATTATTTGATAAATGAAAACAATTTTCATGCAAACATTGGACTTACCATCCCCATGAATGACATAATTCATTTTTATATGCATAATATTTATGTATGAAATTAAATATGAATATAATGAATATATAATATATTTAAATATTTTATTATTTTCTTTATATGATGAATCCAACATAAATGTTCAAGAAATGTAACTATCAAACTGAAATAATCATGAAGAAAAAAACAACTAACACCTAGAAATAATGATTTACACAAAGAATTGCTGATAAAAGTTGGAGTTAAAATATTATAAATAGATTATATATGATATTATATATATGAAAATGAAATTATTAAAGAATTATAATAAATATTTATTAAATATATATGTTGGTAGATTAATTTTGAGGTAATGGGAACTTTATATAATAGGTTTTATGTAATAATCTCATTGTTTATCGGGATTATTTATGATTATGTTTGAAATTATAAAATATTATGATCTATATGTCAATAATTTTTTTTATTTTTTATCTTATGTTAATTTCATTAAAATTAATGTTTTTATTCATTTTCCCCACCTTATGTTCTCAATATAATTAAAAAATACGTTTTATGGGAAATTGACATAATTTCTCTCTTCATTCGAACATAATTTTTGTTCCATATCAATGTTTTCTAAAAATTCATAAAAAATGCTTTTAACTATTATCCTATGAATTTTTTATTTTAGTTTACTTATTCGTTTATTTTATCAAAATTGGTTTAATGGAAGTTTTATTATTTTCCAAATGAGTTAATTTGTAATTTTTCTGAAAAGAATGTATGGATGGAATTTTTTTATACAGAATGAAAAATTTTCCCACCATCATGAATAATTTTTTCTATGAATAAAAATTTACATGTTTTCATGATTATTTTGAAAGGAAAAATTTTCCTTTATAATTGAGAATTTTTTAAATAAGTGACTTCAAAATGAAATGGTTAATTTCCTAAAGAACGTTTTAATGATCCTTTAATGGTATTTATATTCATCAATGAAAGAAAACGAGATTACACATATGATTAAATATATATATAATCCATGGATTCTTTTTCAATTATAAAGATGGTTTATAAATACTATAACATATATTATATGAAACTTGTTCCATTTCCATGGGTTATTTTGGGATTAATTGATGAAATATTTATGAAACCTATACTTCCTAACACTAGTTATGTTTATGAAATCCATTTTCCATCGGTTATAATATTACAAAAGGTTTATGATATTGTGTACCATATTTATATGATATTCATTATGTGATGGGTAAAACCAATATCTCCCTTTAATTAATTGTGTAATGTTTGATATCTCACAAGATACACAAGACTAATATATATTGTGAACCTAGTTGAGTAAGGGAAAGTGTGTACTATAAAAGTCTTGGGAGTGAAGAATGACTACTGATACAGATTTTGGATTTCTCCCATTTCATTAGTATAATATTTTTAATGATCCTTTACTACTATTACAAGTCTATTTTCAAAAATTCCTTTCCTATGACTATATTATATTATCATGTATCATGTAAATTTTTTCAATTATTATTCATGTTATATAAACCACCATTATTTTTGACATGAATCTATATTATGATTAAAAAGGTAATGGTTATGGTTCTTAAATTTTAATATCATGTTCTCATAGACATTTTCTCATGCCGTGATTATCCAATCAATGATATCTCCCTTTTTACCCTCACTATGTTTCAGAGCTCACCCTGTCTTATGTTTCATTTCCTGATCTATGAAGAAAGTATTTCTGTAATATAATTATATGATCTGTTAAATATTATATGATCTGTATGAAAGATGATGTAAAACTTATATAAACTACTTTTTTATGTTTCTATGTTTCCAGTGATATTATAAATTTATAATATTAACCTATACCATTATTTTATTTAAATATTATTCATCTATATAGATTTAATATAATTTTATAAAATTATGGGTATATTTAGATTATGTTAGGGATATGATTATTTACACTTTGGAAACATGATTAAAAATATATATCTAGGACACTATGGATAATTATAAGTATATGATAAATCATAATGTTTTGGTTATAATCATGATTGAAATCTATTAAACCTAAGGTTTTATAGAAGAATGTGAGGCTATTAAGACATCATATTAATGTTTTATAATGACTATGTTGTTTCCCCACATGATTTTTGTTTCTCACACTGATTTTTTGTTTTATTTAATGGTGTTATAATGATGTAATTATATTGGTACTAATAGTGTCGAATAATTCAATGATTATACTAATAATAAACTCTAGGTTATGGGATTTCTGTGGAAGAATTGTTTTTCTCGGATCAGAAAACATTATCAAGCAATGAATCATAGTGAGATTTCAAACCAAGAAATGGAAGGAAAAATGTTCTATTTTTTCACTCATGAGGAAATTACCAACATATATTAGTGGGACAAATGATCTATTTGATGAAGATAAATAGATCAGTACAATTGATAAAATATTTTCCATTCATCATGGTTCAGAACATGGGAATGTAATTTTGGTTGCTTATTTTTTAAATGAATAATAAAACTAGTTGTGTAAACATATCAATAACATGATTGAAATTAAATAAAATTATTATTGGGGTGAGATAGATTAAAACTATTAATTTTGATTATATAATATCCTCATACTATTCATATAAAAATGGATAAATAATTACATAAGTTAATTTATATGTATGATGTTTTTTTGTACTTATGAGGAATATTTCAAAAGACATTCAATTTATGATTTTTGTATTATCATTAAAACAGAATACAAGGTAGAATGATTCATCTGTTGCTCAAAACGAACTCTAGGAATGGAATTAAACAAAAGGGAATTCAATAGATAAGAATAAATTATTATATCTACTGTTAAGGTGGTGATGAAAATTGGATTTATGCATAAATATCATTTTTCTAATAAGAAAATAAAAATTTAATTGAAATCATATTATAAAAACCACTGAGGAAAGAGTATTATTGTTAATTTTTTCTCCATGAGTTGAAGGAAACATGGGGGAAATATTCTGAAGGTAATTGGTAAATGGTTCTATTTTGGAAGGAATTTTCATCAAAAAAAATTATCGCAGATGTGATGGTAGGAAGTTAACTAATGATGTGAATAAATAAAAATCTTCATATAAAGAACCACCCAAACTCTAGTGTTTTAAATGCATGGAGTATGGAAATTATTACAAATATTTAACAAATTCAATGAAAATTATGATTATTTATTTGAATGATATTTTTATCCCAGAGAGAAATATAAATATCACGTGATATATATTTATATTTTGGGGTTTGATAATGGCCTACTGAAAGGTACACATACCGTCCATATAACAACCCTGCTCTTTATTACACACTTGAAAATGATTTATTACATAAAAATCACTTGATAAAACATAGAAGATCATGAGGTATCATGTATTTGGTGATTATTATCATTACATAACATATTAAAACATTAAATGAAACATCTACAATGAAAACATCCTTTACAAAACCACTACATTCCCCCATACTTAGCATTGCACGGGATACCCTGAGGACATGAATAAGAAAAGGGTGAGGTATAAAGTCTGGTAAGGGAATATAAAATGAATAACATGAGGAATAAAATAAATGTTAGAGAATAGGAATATCAATTTAGAACAAGATAAAAAATCACATGAATGCATGATAAAGCATGATAATCAAAACATGGAAATGTGGCAACAACACATAACATGGAATTAGCATGATCCAAGGCTCATTGCACATAGAGCATACGTAAATCCCAATTGCACATGAATTACGAGTAAAAAAATCATTTCACTTGAATTATAGTGAGTCAACACTCGTTTCACTTGACGTATCATGATACTATACTTTAACCAATGCATTGGAGTGCTATCAGGGAGCACCCTTCTTAAACATTTTATTCCATGCTTAACTATGCCACATGTATCATATAACTTGAAATAAATAAACATCATAAGTTATTTCATGATTAAATAATGTGGAATAAATAAATTAAAGTACCATTCAACATATATATGTTCATAAAGTTGAATACCCTTGATAGAGACATGGGTATGGTATTCACTACACGATGATCATGGCTTGAAAAAACACAGTGTAATTTCGGTAGTATAAGGACGTGTCATAAGGTTTCATGAAAATGGATGATGAGAGAGAAATGGGTGTTTCATCATTTGTAACTGAAAATGATGGTAAGGGTTCCTTGTAGAAACATGTCCCAACAAACATAATGTAATTTAGATGAACAATAAAAAATAATTACTTGGATGTAAAAGAGGAGAAAGAATTCCCTCACGAAATTTCCGAATATTAACTGGTGTACATGGGAGGCATTAATGAGAGAGAATGGGGTATCCCATCATCCAAACATAAATAAGGATGTATTTGGTAGATGAAAAATCATACAACAACATTCTTAATATATATAAAAAATGGCATAACAATTTACAGAAAATTGGACAAAAATGAGAATGGAAGAAATCCCTTATTTGGAGGTATGATACAAAAAGATTTGAAGAGGATTGAGAGAGGCTTCATCGATATTTGGGAACCTTGGAAGGATTATATAATGATGAGGGCTGGGTTTGGTCCAAATAAAAAGGCTTTTAGTGAAGATGATGCGGGATATTGGGTGGGCTTATATAGAAAAGGAGAGGGAATTCTTTATTATTTTGTATTGGGACACCTCACAATAAAATAATCAGAACCACATACCAGCCCTTGATTTTTCCCATGGTTTTTACCAAAGGGGAGTGTAAAACAATATTTTATAAGTAAAATGGCCGAACTTCTTAAAATAATATGGTTGATTATTTGGAGGTGAGTCACACTCTCAAGGAAAACAATTTAAAAAGACAAATTGTTTTATAATTCATGAAGGGTCCACTAAATCATTGTAAAAAAAATAAAACAAAACATTAATAACATTATTTTAGTTTTAAACTATATATTGGATGAAAATTATATTTATAGAATATTATTACATCTCTATTGGTTCATTATAATGTTATAAAACACATTATATATTTAAACGGTTTTTAAATTTTACCCAAAAATTCGAGTGTCTCAGAAAATTATGAAAAATTCACCATTGGATAATTTTGATGTCCTGATTCCAAAAATAATATTCATTTTATATAAATAATTTTATTATTATGTGAATTTTTAATTTTATAATTAAAACTTACATTTATCCAAAATTCATGGTTTTTGAGAAAAACAGATTTCAAACCTTAATAAAAATTACAATTGTGTTCATAAAATTATAAAATAAATTATATTTGATAAAAATTAATTTAAGAATAATAATATTTTTTAAAAAATATTATTTTATTAAAAAAATCATTAATTTATCAGAATAGATTTCTTAGATGAATATTTACTATAAATACTATTTGTTCTTTTAATAGTATTTCCAAAGTAACAATAATAAATGGAATATATGTTATCTATACAAGAATAATGTACATAGTCATATTGGTAGGGTAACATTATCTAACCAATTATAATAACTGCATAAGACCGAATGGTAACGTGTGTGATGGTGACAAACTCTTGGGGTGGCTCGGATAACATCGCACAGGTGGTAATCTCTATTAACTTCCACTTATACCATAATTGGTTCTTCTCAAGCATAACATGTTCAAGAATGTCTTGGGACTGGTAAAGAGTGGATCCCAATCATGCCACTTCCATTCGGAGCTCTGAAAAAAGGGCTTCGTATGGGGAAGCCTACTGGATGAGTCCATTGCATCCTTTGTTTGAGTAAATTATATTTTTAAAGCCCTATATTTATACTAATCATGGGACCAATGTTCAATGACTATATTAGAAATGGTCACAGTTATTAACCTAATTTTAAAATCCAAAACATAAAACCAAATAATTTCATACGTTTAACATAACCATAAGAAATAATTTAAATTGACTAAGAGGAATTTTCATTAATGAATTGTTGGGTTGTTACAATCTTCCCCCCTTATGCAATTTCATCACTAATGTTTTCCCCACACTAAAATAGATTTGGGTAATTTTGATTCACCAGTTACTCAGATTCCCACATCGCTTCTTAAAACATGTGGTTTTTCCTCAACACCATCACGATAGGCAAAATCTTAATTCATAGGAATTTTTCTCAACGACCTAAGATCTTCACTTGTTTCTCATCATGTGAAAGATCATCCTATAACTTTTCTACCTCTGATGAGAGTACATGTAAAGGTTATTGTACGTACTTTATTAATAAGGATACATGAAAGACATCACTTACTTTGGCTATGGTAGGTGGAAGTGCAAGTCGATAGGCCACAACCCCGACACTATCAAGAATCTCAAAGGGGTCGATGTACCTAGTACTTAACTTCCCTTTCATTCCAAACCTAAATGCCTTCTTCTATATTGATATTCATTAAAATACCATATCTCCAACATTAATCTCAAAGTATCATCAATAGTTATCTGCATAACGCTTCTATCAACTCTAGGATGCCTTTATATGCTGCTAAATGGTTTTCACCTTCTCCCCCATTTCTTCAACCATTTCTGCTCCTAACATCTTATTCTCACCGACATCATCCCAACATGATGGTGATTTGAACCTCTTCCCATACAAGGCTTCATAATGTTCCATTTATATTCTCTAGTGGAAACTATAATGAACCATACTTAACATACATTATTATTAATTCAGAATTGAAGAATACTTATTACAACAAATAACAAAACCATGAAAGGACCATATAGGTATAGTGTCTTTAGAAACTGGGAAACATAAACAACTGGTTCCTAAAGCATCTACATTGTCTCCCGCTTATTTAATCATATTTAGAGTCCCTTTTGGCATAACCTACTTAATACCCTTATTCTTGTCCTAGGAAATGAAAACATACAAAAGGATAAGTTCAAATGCTCAGTAAGGGTAAAGAAAGGAAATGTCAACCATATCATATTCATAATATCATAACATTTTTAAAATCATAACCTGCAAAAGAGATCATAATATCATAACATGGAATAAATCATGGTAGTGAAATGTAATACCAATAATCATAACATAAAACATGAAACTTTTTGTCATACACACATAATAATAGGGAATCATTTCTTAGTAGTCAATACTCATTTCCAAGACTATCCTAGTGGACAAAGTCCATTTCTGAACCGATTTCACTCCTCGTTTCAGTCATGTATCACTGATCCTGATTAACCTACCATTCCAGCCATGTCTATCTCATGAGATATAAATCATTACCCAATGCATTGGAGGGAGATATAGGTCCCACCCATCTCATAATGATACCATTCTTATGTGTTATATAAGATCATAAATCATGATCATAGCATAACCCATGTAATAAAAATGGGATTCTTAAACATCATGCCATCATAACATAATCTATATAAAATAAAACGATATCCTAAAAATAATTCCATCATAACAAAATAAAATCAATGTAAAAATAGGGATAGAAACAAATCCCAATATTATCTTAGATGGAAAATAATTTTGTTAAAACGCTTGAACTCCATTCTTGAGGAAAATATCCTTTTTATTTCAAAAACATTTTTCCTTTCTTAACATGTTATACTAATTTAAACTAAATGAAGTTGATTAAAAATAAACATGAAAAGTTGTAAAGGAAGATTCATGGAAATAATGTTCTATGAAATCCTAAAAATCTATTCGTGCAGTGTAATTTAAAAAAAGACTTTTTTCTCATACTTTGGCCAGAAAATTCAAGAAGTACCTCGTACTAAAAACGACAAAATATTCATTTCATATCTTTTACTAAAGACTCACCAATGAGTAAAATTGGATTTAAAAAAATATAGGGGGATAGAAATAATATTAAATATTGAGGAAACAAGGATGTGTATGATAAATATTACCCAGTAAATTTTGATGTATAAAAAATCTTGAATAAAAATGAGATTGCGAGATTTTCCCTTACATTGGGTCAAATATGCTTCGTACGTATCCGAACCTCCTTTTCTTTGATGCGCCTCTTCTAAACCTCTTATAAGGGCACTAAAGTTGGTCTTTGAAGAAGAACAGAACCACTATGATGTCTCTAGGGATTTTTAGAAGGGAAATGGGCAGGGTTTGGCCGAGCTTGAAGGCTCTAAATTGTGTAAAGTGGAGAGGGTGGTGGTGCCCTTTTATAAGGGAGGATAGGGGCACCTTAGAAAAAACATAAAAAATTATTTTATAATAAAGTCATATTTGGTTTATAATAGCTTCAAATTGATTTATTTCGAAGATAAGGTGGGGATGGGTCGAAATGCTCTCAACCAATAGGTATTATACAAGTTTAGGTTACTATTTTAACCTTATCATTTAGATTTAACTCTAAGTTAAATAATTTGACTTTTACCGTGTCTTCTTGTTTTCTTTTTCTATATTGATAATAAAATTACTATAATAAGTCAAACAAATATAAAGTGGATCATTATTCATATATGTAGCCTTCTATAATTCATTTTTCCAAACTATAGATTTTTAGGAATAAAATAACAATTAATAATATAATATTTTTTTAAAAACTATTTTATGTAAATTTTGACACTATTTGATAATTGATTTCTGTGAAAATCATAACATCATTATTAGTTAGAAAAAATATATTTAAATCAATACTAACATGTGATATTAACCTAAAAAAATAGTGGAATTTATAAAATGTCTCAAATTACATTTATTTTGGTATTTATAATATCAATTATTTTAATATTTCATTATTTATGTAATTATTGCATCACCATTGTGTCATAAATAAATTAAATTATATAATGTATAAAAATTATAAATAAAATGCCATTAGTTCGGAAATTTTTTAATCTTTTTAATTAATATTTATAGTTTAATTCATCTTATTTATAATCATACATTAAAAATGTTTTAGTTATTAAACATTGATTTTAACTATTTTAACTGTTTTTTTAAATAAAATAATAATAACTGTCCTAATCTAATCCATGTGGACCTAAAGGGTAATATTTTATTCCTAAGATGGTTTTTGGTCTAATTACACTTATCCAATATAATTAGGACATGTGTTAGGGTAATAATAATATCATTTTTACCTTTAATTAATATATCTACTTTTAACCATGGTAAATAAAAGTAAAAAGTTTCTATTCACCAAAAATTATTTTAATCTTATTGAACCAAATTTTACAACTTGATATTAACCATGTCTCTCAGATTTTCGAAATTCCACTCAGAGAAGTGGAAAAATTAGGTTTTATGTAAAATTTCAAATTCTCTAAGGTGGTGGGTAAAAGACGGTGAAAAGTTCAATAAAATTTTTATATATCTAAAAATATTATAAAATGACTCCAATGAATTAAATTGAACTTATATAGGTATTATGTATCATTTTTTACCTAAAGAAAATTTAAATAAGATAAATAATTATTTAAATAAAAAGTCGGTTTTTAAATAGTAACCTAGTGTTTTCACTATTCATCAAAAATTGAAAGTTTTCAGAAAAATACCAAAAATTCACCATGGAATAATTTTGATATTCCAAGTCTAAAAATGAATTCCATTTTTAAATATAAAATTTATAAAATTTCAAAAAGTGTGTATTACTATTCACAACTTCTAGTTTATATAATATTTTAATAACATATCATTGTATAGTGAAACTCAGTATTGCGTACAACGCAAGATATCATAGAAGGTTTCTCCTATGTATAACGCATGCCAAGATAGTGTTGTGTATAGTGAATGATTCCTTTGGTGATGCATATAACTTAAAAACAAAATATTTCTCATAAAATCTCAGGTTGTTACATTCCACCCCCCTTAAAATGTATTTGGCCCTCGAAATTCGTCATTTCGTAAAAATAGATGAGGATACCTCTCCCTCATCATATCCTCCAGTTCCCATGTATCTTATTCTAATTGGTGGTTCCTCCATATAACTATTTCCAAGAGATTGGTATTCTTTCATAGAAGTTTTTTGCTGTGATCCAGAATCTCTATCGGTTGTTCTTTATAAGAAAGATCTTGCTCCAGCAGTACAACTTTTGAGCTTAGTACATGTGAAGGATCAGGTATGTAATTTCTTAGGAGAGATACATAGAATACATCATGAACTTGTGATAGATTTGGTGAATGCACCAATCAGTAAACTACCTTCCCAACACGATATAATATTTCAAAAAGACAAATATACCTAGGGCTCAACTTTCCCTTCTTTACAAATCTCATTACACTCTTCCAAGGAGATATTTGTAAGAACACTTTTTCAGCCACTTCAAACTCTAGGGATTTTCTTTAGTTGTAGGCATACCGTTTTTGTCGACTCTGAGCTGCTCTTATTTGTTGTTGAATAGATCAGACCTTTTCTGCCATCTCATCAATAAGATCAGGTCTTAATAGCTTTCTTTCCCCAACTTCATCACAACAAGTTGGAGTCGGCATTTCGTTCCATAGAGAGCTTCATAAGGAGACATATTAATACTAGAGTGAAAGATATTATTATAAGAAAATTCTATCAAAGGTAGGTGTTGATCCCAACCACCATTGAAATCCATTTAGCAAGATATCAACATGTCTTCTAGAGTTTGAATTTTCCTCTCAGACTGACCTTCTGTCTAAGGATGGTAAGCAGTGCTGAAACTCAACTCTGTATCTAGAGTATGTTGAAGACTTCACCCAAACATCGAGGTAAACATCGGATCCTGATAAGATATAATGGAATGTGGTGTACCATGCAATATTTCCACTTTTTTTAACATATATCCTGGCAAGATGATCAAGAGATAAATCCTCTCTAACAACAATGAAGTGTGTCGACTTTGTAAGATGATCAAATATAACCCAGATAACATTATTGCCTTTGGATGTTTTAGGAAGTCTAGTGACAAAGTCCATATTGATGTTTTCTCATTTCCATTCTGGTATGGTTAATGGTTGTAACATCCCCTTAGACTTCGGTCTCTCAACTTTAACTTGCTGAAAAACCAAGCATCAAGAGACATATTCAGCGACATCTCTTTTCATGCCATCCCACCAGAAGTACTCTTTCGGGTCCCTATACTTCTTCATGCCTCCGGGGAGAATAGAGAATGAAGAACTATGAGCCTCATCAGATATATCCTTCTTTAATTCTCGGATGGGAGGAACACAAACCCAATTCCTGAACCTTATTATTTCATCACAATCAATGTGAAATTCATGAACATTTATCACCTTATTTTATAACTCTGCATCTTCTTTCTCTGCCTCTTTAATCTTCATATATATATATGGTTGAACATTTATTTGAGAAGGATATGATTTTCCCCTTACATTATAATTCCAAGATCCATTCTTTGTAAATCCATAAATATTGGTTCTTTTGTGATCCTCATCATGGATTAGCTATCATGATCTTATCGACTTAATGCGTCTGCCACCTTGTTTTCTTTCTCAGGGTGGTAATGAATTGAGTAGTTGTAATCTTTAATTAGCTCCAACCAACTTCTTTGGCACATATTCAGCTCCTTTTGTGTGAAAATATACTTTAAACTCTTAAGATTTGTATAAATATCACACCTTTCACCGTAAAGATAAATCCACCAAATCATTAATGCAAAGATTACCACAGATAAATCCAAATCATGAGTTGGGTAATTTTTGTCATGGATTTTCAACAGTCATGATGCATAAGCAATCACCATATCATTTTTCATTAGAACACACCCCAATCCCTTATTGGATTAATCACTGTAGATCAGAAACCTTTCTCCACTACAAGGTAGTGTGAGCACAGGTGCACTAGATAACCTTCTTTTTAACTCCTTGAAATTCTCTTCACACTCCTCCATCCAAACAAACTTCACTCCTTTTCAAGTCAACCTGGTGAGAGGATTAGATCATTGTGAAAACTATTTAACAAAACCTCGATAATATCCAACCAAACCATGAAAACATCATATCTTAGTTACTGTTGTTGGTCTTGACCATCTTTCGATAACTTCGGTTTTTTCTAGATCCACAGATGTCCCCTATTTTGAGATTATGTGACCAAAAAATGAAACTTTTTGAATCCAAAATTCAAACTTGGTAAATTTAGCATAACTCTCCTCCACTCTTAGGGTCTTCAATACAATTCTCTAGTGATCTTCATGTTCTTCCTTGCTCTTTGAATAAACAATAATATCATCTATAAAGACTACCACAAATTGATCAAGATAGTCACTAAAGACTCTATTCATCATATCCATGAAGATAACATGGGCATTATTAAGACCAAACAACATCACTATTAATTCATAGTGTCCATAACTTGTACGAAAAGCCGTCTTTGGAATGTCATCTTTTTTGACCACTAATTGATGATACCCTGAACGAAGATCAATCTTGGAAAATTATTGAGCTCTGTATAGTTGGTCAAATAAGCCATCAATGTGTGGGAGATGATATTTTTTCTTGATAGTGATCTTGTTATGTTCTCAATAATCAATGCAGAGTCTCATTGATCCATCTTTCTTCGTAAAAAATAGAACACGTGATCCCCAAGGTGATTCACTAGGGAGTATGAAGCCCTTATCATGATTCTCTTGGAGTTTTTTTTCAATTCCTACAACTCAATTGGGGTCATTCTATAAGGTGTCTTTGAAATAGGTAAAGCACCCGGTACAAGTTCTATTTAAAACTCAACTTCATGATTTGGTGGAATACCTAGAAATTATTCTAGAAATACATCATCAAACTCCCGTACAATGGGAATATTCATAATCATGTGTTTCTCTCCAACCATTTGTGATAAATAACCTTCATTTAGTTGAATCAAGAACCATAAGATGGAAGAAATTTCCACTGGAAGGTTATGTTCATCCTTGCATTGATAGGCGGTCATATATTTATCTGGAATATGAAATGTGACATCCCTTCTTTGGAAATTGTTATGAGCTCTATATAAAGAAATCAAATACATGCCAAGAATCACATCAAATTATACTATAGGAAGGATCAAAAGATTTGTTGGAAGCAATTTCCCACAAACATCAATCTGAGAAGAATTGTAAACTTTTGAAGCAACTGTTGTGCCATTAGGGGTTGTAATAGCTAACTAGACATCTATTTGATGAGGTAATACAAAAATAACCTTAGAAAATTCTTTAGAAATAAAAGAGTGGGTGGATCCAGAATCATATAAAACATTTTCTACATTAGAGTGGATTGTTATTTTACCTTTCACCACTTTGTTATCGTACTCCACGTTGCCGATAGAAATTGCATGTGACATTCCTTTGTATTTGGCCTTAAGAGTTTGTTGACGTTGATCATCATCCAAAACCCTCGAAATAAGGAATTTATTAGAATAATGACCCATTTCCTTCCACTTGTAACGATGAAGTGTAGGAGGTGCATTCTATATAGCCATTTCTTTGTATGCATTAATAGACATCTTTTTCCCATCACTACGGCATTCAAATTACTGATGAACCTCTTTTCCATATTTGAAACATTTAATTGTCCCTTTAAGACAATTCCCTCCATGTTTATTTCCACACATTGAGCATAAGGGACAACTCATCTTTTTTTTAGTGTGGTATTTAGATTTCACATTGAATTACATTTTCTTCTTCTTATCAAACCCATATGACTGATGGGTTACTCTATTCTCCATCTCAACCTTGAGAGAACATGGAACAATTTCCCCATATCTATTGAAGTCCATTATGGCTAATGCCCTTTGGAGACTTGGTTTTAAGCCACTAAAGAATCGATCATTCTTACTCTCAGGTTGGATAATAATTCCAGAAGCATACCTTAAAAGCCTTGTAAAATTTTCTTCGTAGATACCAACAGATTCATGATCATTTTTCATTAGTTCAATAAACTCCTTCTCCATCTTTATTTGATGAATATGAGGGAAGTACTTATTGAAAAATCTGTTCTTGAACTCGTCCCATTCCATGGACTCAATTTCTTCTATTTTCATCGTATTCTTGATAAGATTCCACCATTGATGAGCTTCACCTACCAAACGATATACTGCTAAGATGACTTTATCATGTTCAAAACATTAAAGAACTGAAAATATCCATTCAGTGGTACTGATCTATTGTTCATCCACTAATGGATTAGTAGACCCGCTGAATGAGGGTGGACACTGCCTCATGAAGGATTCAATAGAATGTTGCTCCTTCCTTTTATCGTTTGGAAGTCCTACATGGTTTATAGCTTGAGAATGTTTTGTGAGGATGGCTACAAGATTTTTCATTCCAACTCCCATAACATTTCGTTGCTCAGGGGGAAAATCATTGCATTTACCATCGCATTCATCGTTAACACGGTTCCTTCGGGTTCCATCCATTAACTAAAACCAATAACCATAGTGTGACAAACACCAATCATATTAGTAAAAAAATATAATCAAGAATAAAATTTCAAAAATTAGGTCTTATCATATGTTATTCATGGAAATTTCTAAAACACTAATATTGTGTACTATTCTTAGACAAATCCTTAGAGTTTTTATTTAGGCTTTCACAACCTAGTTTCCAAAGGTTGACTTACCTTTCCTATGATACCAACTATAATGACCCATACTTAACATACATTGTTATTACTTCAGAATTGAAGCATACTTATTACAACATATAGCAAAACCATGAAAGGACCATATAGGTATAGTGTCCTAAGAAACTGGGAAACATAAACAACTCGTTCATAAACCATCTACATTGTCTCCCATTTATTTCATCATATTTAGAGTCTCTTTTGGCATATCCAACTTAATACCCTACGTCCAGACCTGGGGAAAAGAAAACATAAAAAAGGGTGAGCTAAAATGCTCAGTAAGGGTAAAGAAACAAAATATCAATCATATCATATTCATAATATCATAAAATTTTGAAAATATTAACGTGCAGAAGAGATCATAATATCATAACAAGGAATAAATAATGGTA
Organism: Viscum album; assembly: GCA_963277665.1. Classification (NCBI taxonomy): domain Eukaryota; kingdom Viridiplantae; phylum Streptophyta; class Magnoliopsida; order Santalales; family Viscaceae; genus Viscum; species Viscum album. The sequence continues at coordinate 683,095,400 of OY728119.1, read as the reverse complement.
GTGAAATATAATCCCAATTATCATAACATAAAACATGAAACTTTTTGGTATATACACATAATCATAGAGAATCATTTCTTAGTAGTCAAGACTCATTTCCAAGACTATCCTAGTGGACAATGTCTATTTCTGAACCAAGTTCATTCCTTGTTTTAGTCCTGTATCACTGAACCGGATTAACCTGTCGTTCCAGCTATGTCTATCTCATGAGATATAAATCATTACCCAAAGAATTGGAGGGAGATATAGGCCCCACACATCTCATAATGATACAATTCTTATGTGTACCATAGGATCATAAATCATACACCATAGCATCACCCATGTAATTAAAATAGGATTCTTAAACATCATGCCATCCTAAAATAATCCATATAAAATAAAAGGACATTATAAAAATAATTCCATCATAACATAATAAAATCAATGTAAAAATAGCGATATAAACAGTACCCTATATTATCATAGATGGGAAATAATTTTGATAAAACACTTGAACTCCATTATTGAGGAGAATATCATTTATACTTCAAAAACATTTTTCCTTTCTTAACATGTCATACAAATTTAAACTAAAATAAGATGATTAAAAATAAACATGAAAAGTTTTAAAGGATGTTTCATGGAAACAATGTTCTATGAAATCATAAAAATCTATTCATGTCGTGTAAGTTAAAAAAATACTTTTTTCTCATGCTTTGGCCAAAAAAGTAAAAAAGTACCTTATACTAAAAACTATAAAAGATACTTTTCATATCTTTTACTAAAAACTCACCAATGAGTAAAATTTGATTTAAAAAATTGTAGGAGGATAGAAATAATATTACATATTGAGAAATCATGGATGTGGAGGATAAATATTACCCAGTAAATTCTGAAGTATAAATAATCTCAGATCAAAATGAGATTGCAAGATTTTCCCTTACCTTGGGTCTGATATGATTCGTATGTATCTGAAGCTCCTCTTCATTGACGCACCACTTCTAAACCTCCTATAAGGGCACTAAAGTTGGTCTTTGATGAAGAACAAAACCTCTATTATGTCTCTAGGGATGTTGAGACGGGAAATGGGTAGGGGTTGGCCGAGCTTGAAGGCTCTAAATTGTGTAAATAGGAGTGGGAGGAGGTTCCCTTTTATAAGAGAGGAGAGGGGAACCTTAGGAAAAACATAAAATATTATTTTATAATAATGTCATATTCGATTTTTAATAGCTCAAAATTGAATTATTTCGAAGATAAGGTGGGGATGGGTCGAAATCCTCTCAAACAATAGGTTTTAGACAAAATTATGTTACTATTTTAACCTTATCATTTAGATTTAACTCTAAGTTAAATAATTTAACTTTTACCGTGTCTTCTTGTTTTCCTGCAATATATGGTTAATAAACGCACTATAACAAGTCAAACGAACCCCAAGTTGTTAATTATTAATATATATAACCTTATCTAATTCGTTTTGCAGGTCCATGGATTTTTAGAAATAAAATAACAATTAATAATATAATATTTGTTTTAAATACTATTTTATGTCAATTTTGACACTATTTGGTAATTGATTTTTGTAAGAATAATAACATCATGATTCGTTCGAACAAAGTTAATTAAATCTATAATAACATGTCATATTAACCTAAAAAAATATTGCAATTTATAAAAAATCTCAAATTATATTTATTTGGGTATTTATAATATCAATTATTTTAATATTTTATTATTTAGGTAATTACTACATAACCATTGTGTCATAAATAAATTAAATTATTTAACGTATAAAAATTATAAATAAAATACCATTAGGTAGGAAATATTTTTAGATTTATAATTAATATTTATAGTCAACTTTATCTTATGTATAACCCTAAATAATAAATGTTTTTTTATTAAACATTTATTTTAACCATTTTAACTCTTTTTTTTAAGTAAAATAATAATAAATGTCCAAATCTTATCCTAGTGGACCTAAAGGTTAATATTTTATCCCTATGTTTGTTTGGTTGAATTACACTTATCCAATAGAATTAAGTTATGTTTTAGGGTAATAATAATATCATTTTTATCCTTAATTACCCTATTACCATTTAAGTGTGGTAAATAAAAATAAAATGTTACTATTCACAAAAAAAATTATCTTATTGAACCACATTTTACTCCTTGATATTAACAATGTCTCTCGAATTTTAGAAATTCCATTCCAAAAAGTTGTAATATTATGGTTTATGTAAATTTTCAAATTCTCCTAGGAGGTGGGTAAAAGATGGTTAAAAGTTCAAAAAATTAATAATTTATATATAAAAAATTATTATAAAATGACTCCAATGAATTATGTTGAACTTATATAGGTATTATATATCAATTCGGATCTAACATAATTTTAAATAAAAAAATAATTATTTAAATAAAATGTCGGTTTTTAAATAATAACCTAGTGTTTTCACTATTAATCAAAAATTGAATGTATTTAGAAAAATACCAAATATTCACCCTAGTCTAATTTTGATATTCTGAAACTAAAAATGAAGTCCATTTTGAAAGATAAAATTTATAAAATTTTGATAAGTGGGTATTACTATTCATAATGGCTAGTTTATAAAATATTTTAATAACATATCATTGTTTAGTGAAACTCGGTATTGCGTACAACGCAAGCTATCAAGGATGGTTGATCCTGTGTATAACGGAAGCCAAGAAAGTGTTGTGTGTAGTGAATGATTTATTTGGTGATGCATATAACAAAAAAACAGAATATTTCTCATAAAATCTCAGGGTGTTACAGAAACTATTATTATAAGAGAAGTCAACCAGAGGATGTTATAGATCTCAAGCTCCTTTAAATTACATTGAATATTATTTTAACATGCCTTCCAGTGTCTGATAGTTTGTTCAGATTGGCCATCTGTTTGAGGATGATAGGCTGTACTAAATTTCAGTTCAGAATCCAAATCATGTTCAAAACTCTTCCAAAAACATAGAGTTAAATCTTGGATTTTGATTAGATACTATAGTTAGAGGTACTCAATACAGCCTTACCACCTCCCTTATATATATATGTGTGTGTGTGTGAGTTTGTGTGTGTGTATGTGCCAGTTGATCCAACGATAAATCCTCATGAATTACAATGAAGTGTGCAAACATTGTAATATGATCTTCAAAAACACAGATTGCATTGTTTCCTTGGGGTGTCTTTGAATGTCTGGTGACAAATTCCATAGTGATGTTCTCCCATTTCCATGCTGGTATGGGAAATGGTGGCATCATCCCCTTAGACGTTTTCCTCTCTGCCTTCACTTGCTGACAAACCAGGAACATTGATGTATACTCAACAATCTCCTTCTTCATATTATCCCACCAATAATTCTCTCGTAGATTTTGATGCATCATTGTGTTTCCAGGGTGATTAGTGAAATTCAAACTATGTGTATCATCCAAATGTTCCTTCTTCAGCTCCGAACTTGATGGAAAACATAGTATTTTCCCAAATCTCACAATTACTTCTCATTTAACATTGAAATCTTCAGATTTTCTTTTTTGGATATCTTCCATTTTCTTCTAAATTCCCTCATAAAGCTTTTGAGAATCCTTTAACCTTTCTAAAAGAGATGGTTAAACAATCATTTGTGAAAGGATTGATGATGTTCCCTTCTATATGATTCCCATTTCCATCTTTGTCAAATATTAGAATATTGAATACTTCTCAATTCTCATCAATGATATAATCACTTGGTATTTTCTATTTAGATCATATGCCACCTTGTTCGATTTTCCATGGTGGAAATGAATTGAAAATTCATAGTCTTTTATCAGCTCTAACCATCTTAATTGGCGCATGTCCAACTCTTTATGAATGAATATATACTTGAGTCTTTGGTTGTCCGTATATATTTCACACATCTCCCCATAGAGATAATGCCACAAAATATTTAAATATAAATAACCACATCCATCTCCAAATAATTTGTTTGATAATTCTACTCATGAAATTTCAACTGCCTTGATGCAAAGGTAATAAAATTTTCAATTTGATTCAACACACAACACATGCCCTTATTCAATGCATCACTAAATTTAACAAAAAGTTATCCATTTATGGGTAATGTGAGAACAAGCATAGTGACAAGCCTCCTTTTGAACTCTTTAAATCTTTTTTTACATTCATCACTCCAGGAAAACATTACTCACTTCTTTTTTAGGTTGATAAGTGGGTTAGACAATCGTGAAAAATTTATCACAAATCGTCTATAATATCCAGCTAACCCCAAGAATGAATGGATATACGTTGCCGATGTTGGCCTCGGCCATCCCTCTGTTACAGATTTCATGGATGGATCCATAGATAAACCATTTCTTGTGATGATATGGCCCAAGAATGGGAACTCCAACAACCAGAACACATACTTGTTGTAATTTTCATAGAGCTTCTCCTTTTGTAAGGTAACTAGTACAATTTTAAGATGATTCTCATGATCCTCCTTGGGTTTGGAATATATTTGAATATCATCCATAAAGACTCCTACAAATTTTCTAGGTAATCTATAAATACTCTATTCATGAATTAAATTAACATTTCTGGAGCATTAGTGAGTCTGAAACGCAAAACTATGAATTCATTGTGCACGTATGTTGTATGAAAAAACAGTCTTGGGGATATCTTCCTTCTTCACCATTACTTTCTAATATCCCAACCAAAAATATACCTTGGAGAAGTATTGTGCTCCACTAAGATAATCAAATAAGTCATTGATTCATGGGAAAGGATACTTGTTCTTTATTGAGATTTTGTTAAGCTCATGATAATCGATGACAAAGCACAATGACCAATCCTTATTCTTGACGAAGAGTACTAGTGAACCCCATAGTGAAGCACTTGGGTGTATAAACCCTGTATCTAGAATCTCTTGTGGTTGTTTATTCATCTCCTCACACTCTATAGAATACATTCTATATAGAGTCATGGATATTGGAAACACACCATGTATTATATCAATTTAGAATTCAACATCTCTTCTAGGAGGAAGACCAAGAAATTCCTCAAGAAACACATCCACGAATTCCCTAACAATTAAAATGTCCTCAAGGATGTTTTACTCCATAAACTTAATCATATGATCCAAATACGCATTCTCATATGGTAGTAACATCCACGCATGATATGAAAGATCTAAAGAAGATTCATATTCCTCCATTCCCTTGTATAGAATCAGAGGTCGATTTTCCACATGGAGATTGATTTCCCTCTAATAACAATTTATGGTGGCTATGTATAAGGAAATCCAATCCATGTCAAGAATTTCCTCAAATTCCACCATAGGGAGTATGTTGAGGTTCTTAGAGAAGTTCAATCCTCTAATTATGGCTTTGGAGGAGTTATATTCATGGGATGCAACGATTACCCCATTTTCTATACTCACCAATATCATAACTTCAATGATTATTGGTGGTGTTGGGATTGTTCTACTAATGCTTTGGGATATAAAAGAATGTGTATAATCCAAATCCGAAAGTACATTCACTATTCTTGAATGAATAAATAGTGTACCTTTTACCACTTCATTTTCTGGGTTCAATACGACTGTAGCGATGGAAAAAGATCGCCCTTAATGCCTTAGCGGTTGTTGGTTGCCTCTGAAAACCCTTGGCTTAGGGCACATATTTGCAAGATTCCCTAGTTCTTTGTAGTTGAAGAAATGAACATTGCGTTGAAAGTAGAATGGATAATTCTTTTCCTCTATTTTAACCTCGAGGTTTTCATATCTACCATTAATGGCTAGGTGCCCTTACCTTACACACTTAAAAAATTTCTTTACCCCTTCAGACAATTTCTGGGGTGCTTCTTTCTACACCATTGGAAAGTGGGGTACAAAATTTTTTAAGCACTATTGGATTTATCCATCAATCCATTAGAATATAATTCCACCTTATGATTCTTATCCCCTTGATACACTTCAGTTTTCCCAATCTTCATTTCAACCTTTAAGTAACATCATAAAATTTCCTCATAGCTGTCGAAGTCGCAGATAACGAGGGCATTCTGCAGGCTAGATTTTAGCACACCAGAGAAGTTGTCGACCTTGAATTAGGGTGTAATGAAAAATATGGAATAATATTGTGAAAGTATTGTGATGTTTTCCTTTAAACCTCCAATGGATTTTTTCCTTCTTTGATTGAGAGAATGGAAGTCCCCATCCATCTTAAGTGGGATGGTGCACATAAAATATTTATCAAAAAAAATCTTCCAGAAATTCTTCCATTACAAAGCCTTGATCTCCTCTATAGGCTTCATATTTTTCATCAATGTCCGCCATTTATCGGCATAACCCTCCATAAGATAAGTATCCAGAAGAAACAACTATTGTCCGGGACATTTAAGGAAGGAGAAGATCGTTTTAGTGGAGTTGATCCATTGTTCGGTGATTGAGGGATCATAAGATCCATTAAAAGTAGGAGGACTTTGTCCCATGAAGCACTCGATAGAGACTTGGTCTTTCTTTGGGGGGGGTGTCTAATGTTCCTCTTTCCGATTTTTATATTGAATGATTGAGTAAAAAAATTAGATTATTGTGATAAAGATCACGATTCTTGCACCCATCAAATTGGGCATCTCATTAGAACTTTTATCACATTGTTCTTCACATAGGTTGTTATCCTAAGTCCTCATATTATTGGCCATTATCTAGAATAAAAATAATGTTAGGGGTAACACATAAATTGAAATTCAAAAACAAATTACATATAAAGATCTTTTATTTCCTTAACGTACGAATCAATAGGAATTGATCTATGTTATCCATGGTCTAATTTCTACAATATAATCATCGAGGAATTTTTTTAATCCCTTAATATTGGTTCATAATAAGCATGTGAATTTACCAATTCATATCCCATAGTAGTGTCATAACTGATAGTGTAGCAAGAACCATTTTCATGCACCAGTTCTCATTCGAGTCTATCTCATTGAGGTGTTTTTAGGTTGTACCCTTAGGATATATTTGTGCCAGAGCCGCCTCTACCTGCTCGTATCCTGACATGGATTCATTTTCATGATAAACCACATACTCAATACTCACGAAAACATAGGAATGTTTTTATTATACATATTCTTGTCTCTATGGCTTCACTAGGTGTTTCTAATCCTAATCAAAAAATAACTAAACATGTCCTTGGATACCAACTATAAGAACCCTTCTCTTTATTAAACACTTATACATAGTTTATTACATAGACATTTCTTGATACAACATAGAAGATCGAGAGGTATAGCATATTTTGTGGTTTAGGATCATTTTATAACAACTTAAAACATGAAATAAAACATCTTTATTGTAAACATCCTTTAGATGACCACTACATTCCCTCATACTTAGCATTTCAAGGGATAACCTGAGGACATGCATAAGAAAAGGGTGAGCTATAATGACCAGTAAGGGAATAATCATTGAATAACATGATGGATAAAAAATGTTTTACAATAGGCATATAAATGTAGAAAAAGATAATCATGAACATAAAGGCATGATAAAGCATGATAATCATAACATCAAAATGTGGCAAAAACACTTAACATGGATTTAGCATGAGTTGAGGCTCATTTCACATGTGGCATGAGTAAACCCTCATTACACATGAAGCACAAGTAAAAAATTATTTCACATGATTTATCATGAGTCAAAACTCATTTCAAATTACTTATCATGATACTATACTTTACCCAATTCATTGGAGCACTATCTGGGTGCACCCTTCAAAAACATTTTATTTCATGCATAAGTGTGTCACATAAATCATATAACTTGGAATCAATCAACATCATAAGTTGTTTCACTATTACGTAATTTGGAATAAATATATGAATTTACCATTCAATATTTATATGTTCATAAAGTTGAATACCCAGGATAGATACATGGGTATGGTATTCACTAAAAGATGATCATGGCTTGGAAAAAAACATGGTGCAATTTCTACAGCATAACAGCATGACATAAGGAGTCATGAAAATAGTTTATGAGAGTAAAATGGGTGTCTAATCATATTTACATGAAATAAATATTAATGGGGAAATATATATACATTTCCCATATAACGTAATGGAATTTAGATGCACAATACAAAAGAATTACTTTGATGTAAAAAATGAGAGTGGAATCCCTCACAAAATTTTGACCATGTAACGAGTGTAAATAAGAGAAATTAATGAGAGGTAAAGGGGTCTTAAATCATCCAAAAATAAAAAGGGATGTATGGGGAGGTTCAAAATTGCACCCCATCATTTTTAATTTAAAACTAAAGGGAATAACTACTTAAACAAAATTGGACAAAAATGAGAAAAGAATAAATCCCTTTTTGGATGTCTAATCCCAATAGCTTGGGAGAGGCTTGAGAGAGACTTCTATGGAGCATGGGAAACCTTGGTAAGATTATATATAGTGTATGTTAGGGGATGGTAAATCTCCAATGTTTTGTATTTAAGTGTAAGTGGGAGCTTGGGTGGGGTTATATAGGAATGGAGAGAGAATTCTTTATTATTTAGGTTTGGGACACCGAACATTAAACTAATCAAAATCAAAAACCATCCCATGGTTTTTTCTCATGGAGTATAAAAAATGAGAGTTCAAAATATTATTTTATAATGAAAAAGGCCTAACATCTTAAAATAATAGGGTTTCTTATGTGGAGGTGAGTCACGCTCTTAAGGAAAACAATTTTTAAAGACAAAATGTTTTCTAAGCCTTGAAGGGTGCACTAAAGATTTTTAAAATAAAGAAAACAGACCCAAAATCACATTATATTAATTGTTAAACATATATTGGCTGAAAATAATATTTATAGTACTTGATTGCATCACTATTGGGTCATTATGATGTCATAAAATACATTATATATTTACATGGTATTTAATGTTTACCTAGATATTCGAATGTCTCAGAAAATAATGAAAAGTTCACCATTAGATAATTTTGACATCCTGGATACAAAAATAAAATTCATTTTATCTAAATAATTTATTAAATATGTGAATTTTTACTTTTAATATAAAAACCATCATTTATAGAAAATTCATGGTTTTTGACATAATCAGCTTTCAAAACATAATAAAAATTACAATTGCATTCATATAATTATACAGAGATTTATATTAAATAAAAACAATAATAATAATCATAATATTTTATTAAAATATTATTTAATTAAAAAATACATTAATTCGACAAAATATATTTCTTAGTTGAATATTAACTAAAAATACTATTTGTTCTTTTAAAACTATTTATAAAGTAAAAATAATAAATGTAATGTATATTCTCTATAAAAGAATAATTAATATAGTCATAATGACATGGTATTGTTATATAACCCTCTATAACACCCACATATGACCGAAGGGTATGATGTGCGATGGTGATTGACTCTTGGGGTGGCTCGGATAACATCACCCTGGTGGTAATCTCTATTAACTTCCACTTCTCCAGCAGATGGTTCCGCTCAAACTTAACGTCTTCAAGATCGGCCCAGGTATGGTCAAGAGCGAAACCCAATGACCCCACCTCTTTTCCGAGCTTCGAAAAATGGGCTTTGTATGGGAAAGGTATACTGGATATGCCATCTCATCCTTTGTACGAGTAAACTGGATTTTTTAAATCTCTATATTTATTATAATCATGTGATCATTGTTCAACGACTATATTAGTAACGATCACAATTTATAATTGAATTTTATAATTCCAAACATAGAACCAAATAAGTGCACACATTTTATATAACAATAATAATACATTTAAACAGACCAAGAAGAATTTTCAATAATGAATTTTCAAGTCATTACAATAATCTCTAGAACTAATGATGTTTTATTATATTCTATATCCACACACTATTTTATATCTATGTAATTTCTTATGTGTATCATAGTACCACATCAAAAATTATATATCGATTTATGAAATGAAACAACTACTAGTATGATAATTTCATCCCAAATCCATGAGTCTTCTCTGGTAGATGTTTGTGGGAATGTGTCTCCTCCAAATATTTTCATTCATCTTATAGTTTAATTTGATGTTATTTTGGGAATATATTAGATTTATGTAAATAAATTCCCTATAAATTTATGAGTAAGGTATGCCACATTTTATATTCCAAACAAACCTATGATCACCAATAAGTGTGGTGAAAAAATGAAGTTGAAATGGAAGTTATATCAATCATATGGGTCATGATTTCTTCTAAAAAGTGGAATTTATCTCATATTTTGGGGGATAAAATCTACATCGATGATATTATTATTTTATGGGATTTTATTTATTTATTTCACAGAATATTTTCTAGATCACAAAAGCAATTCATGATGTAGATATTTTTGATACAACTATTTCCAAATGCTCCCCATATTTCCATTACGCCATTTAGAATTTCAAGATTGATTAGAAATAATATAAGAAGATACTGGGTATAATATATAAAATTTATACATTTTTCCATTTATGTTTCCATGGGGTGAACCTATAATATTTTTCAACATAAAATATGGATATATGTGACTCTACATTTATTATCAACCACACAACAACATCACTATCAAGAACAACTATCATATACCGTATATTTATGAATTCATTGATCGACAATGTGGTTACGAATAACATTCAATGATTAATAATAATTCTATATATCATCAATTTTTGGTCATGAAGGATTCTATACCGATTAATGAATTCCATACATGGAATGACTATAGGGAATTTTTAGTCACATCATTTCATCTTACAAATTCCTCCACTATCTTCTTGGATTTATTGAATATATTCATTAGATGGTATCCAGACCAATTTGTGGTATTCCTTATAATATATTTTATTATTTATTACATGTGAAATGGAAGATCGTAATCATTATTTTGGGATTTTTTTTATGACCCTATGAAATGACATGATTCATTGAAAATTTTACAAAAACATATTTTATCTCTAAAAATTTTCATTATTTGGTAAAATAATTTGATGTGAGGGTATATCAGTAGAGAATTTAACAGAAAACGTTATCATAAATTATCCAAAAGAACATAGTATGACTAAGGTTTATATTATTCATGTTTTTATAGGATATTATAAGTTCATTTTGGATAATTTTTCATTGAGACTGAATAAACTCTCCTCAGAGGGGATCCAATTCTTCTAGATGTATGAATGCATGGAATATTTCATGGAACTAATGTGAAGGATTTCCATCACACATGTTCGTACAATACATGATAGTAGATAATATTTTTTAATAAATACTGATTCATCAACGATGAGAAAATTATTTTTTCTCATTCATAATTATATGGTTATAGTATATTCCTTATAAAAATAGATGGTCCCAGAGATAAATTATCCAACATGTGATTTTGGGTTTTTAGTGGTACATTTTTCATTAATAATATGGATTCTCTATGTATCCTAAAAGAGCAGTGTCATATATATTGATAAAAAATATTAATGTTAAATTTCACTCAAAAATATTTTAACATGCATCCAAGAAGATGGGGGGAACATAATTTATGATTATGGTTGCTCAATAAATTACCACCATAAAAAATAAATCATGTTAGAATATTCTTATAGTCAAACATAAAATTTTATCCTATCTATGACAAGGATAAAGAAATATCCAATATTTATACAATTAGAATATATCGATCTTAATATCATTAATGAAGGAGTGAAATATTATCTTTCTCAAAAGAGTGTTCATCAATATATCCATGTGACGATTAAATAAAAACATATGGAATATGTCGAGAAGATAAAGATAGTGGAAGAATCCCAAAAATAAGCCTTTATTGTGATGGAATAATAATGTTTAGGAACCATGTGTGTTTCCATTTGGTACCCGACACTATGAATATGATGGTGGATAAATATCACAGTTCTTTATTCTCGATTCATCCTAAAGGTATAAATATTTAATTTCATATGACATTTCAAGACTACATGGAACCCTTCTCTTATAAATTTCATACCTCTCCCAACTACGCCTTGGGTTTCCTCTAGGAACCATTTGCTTCGGGGTTGGTGGTGCCCCAGTGCTTTCCTCTTCCTTTTTCGATCCATTTCTCTACTTTTGCTATGGTGAAGGTGCTTCTAGTTTTCCTATTTGTTTTCATCATTGTCTTCATAAAGGTATAGTGTCCCATCATTGGTTGTATGCGACTGAATACATTGGTCACTACTTCCATAGCTCTGACCTCTCATTCCACTATGACTCTCTAGGTTGGGTATGGAGTGGTGGTCTCGAGTGGTTTTGTGTATTACATCTTGGATGTCAATGGGTATCAAGGAACAACCTTGGTTATCTTGTTCATTCTGATGGACCCATCTTTTCTACATCATCGTTGTTTCCATTGTATGGAGTTATCTGGTGCTCTACCCACAACCTATCAATACTCTCCACTACTCTCCTCTTGGTCAGACCTGGAGAAACAGTTTCAACGGGATTTTGGTAGGTGTGGTTTGATGACTGTTGATGTTCCTATTGCACGGATTTTGATGAGGTATAGGGTTTACTAGATTTTTCTCATTTATTTGGCATAATATTGTTTTCTTCATCCATACATTCTATATTTTTGAAGATTTTTTTATGGTGTTTCGATCAGTTATTTTTGTATGGTTTCATCTAGGAATGGTTATTGTAGCGTTCTTCAGTGTCTCTCATGATGGTGAAATGAAATTTTATTTTGATTTTTAATGATGTGAGGTCATTTTATTCTATTGGTATGGTCATTTCAAGTTTTATGGGGGGTTTATGATATCGTTACGATGTTCTGAAATGGCTGTGATGGAATATGTTTTATTTTTTGAGGGTACACATCAGTGAAAGGATGACAGTGATGGGACGATGAGCTGGTTTTGATATTGGTTGTTGTGGTTTGTGTTGGTGGTCATCGGCGTCAAGACAATGGTGTTATTTTGTGTTGATGGCGTTGATGTGTTTACATTGCATGAATTCCTCAATTAAATTTATTTTTCTCAGTATTTTCATGGAAGTTGCAGGATTTGATTGATTTTTGAGGATCATGGTCTCCTTTTAATATTGAAACAGGTGGGTGCTAATAGTTTTGGCATGATGATGATGGTTCTGTTTTACTTTTTGAACTTTCAATTCTGTAATGGGATGTGTTTTGTGAGGTTGTGATTTGATGTTGTAAGGAATTTTTCTGTAGGTTCCCACATTTCCAAAATGTGGGGTTTTCAATAAAATAAATAAGAAATGTATTTGAAGGATATGGACATTTAATTCTAAAGGTATGTAATGATGAGTTATATTGTAATATATTTCTCTCATTGATTGAGATTTTAGTAATATAATTTTATGATACTATATATTAAGGGTTTGTTATAAGTTTTACTGTTACCAAAAGTGAAATGTAAAAACATCACCATGAATTTAGTATTTTGGAGGCCAAAAAAACCTAAAGTGTATAATGTTATTTGGGTTATAGTCGATCACCTTATGATTTTTTCAAAACATCAATCACATAAGAAAATATTTCTCCCTAGATCAGCTTAATGGGATATACATTATGGATTTGGTAAAATTACCAAGCATGACACTATTAATTATAAGTAATCTATATTTGATATGTACTACTATGTTTTAGTGATGCCATCAACACGATCTTGATATTGAGATAATTTTCATTAACTGTTTTTATACATAGGCATATGGAAAGTCTTAAAATACTATTTAAACTCAATAATACATGTTGGGATCTTTCTCTATGAATTTAAATGGTGTTTCTAATAAACATCTTTATTTGGTGGATTTGTTTTACAAAATAATCTTCTACTTCAGTGGTTAGATGGTTTCTTATTAATCCATTATGGTAGATGTTGAATAACACCAGCTTACTGAAATTATGTTACAAAAAATGATTTTATTAGGTCCTGATCTCACAATATAAAGAAGGATATGGTTAATGATATTCAACTGAATATAAGTACAGCTCAAGGTTAGTAAAAAAACGTATGCTGAAAATATTCAGAATGAGTTAGAGTCTGAAGTAAGTTTCATTGTATTCTTATGAATCCCTCACAAAAGGAATGTGTTAAAATTAGGAAGAAAGGGAAATTTTATCCCTATATATATTTCTCATTTTAAAATTCTTAATCATAATATTATGGTAGCTAATTAGTTGGAGTTTCCACTGAATATCTCTTATGTTCGTGAAGTGTTTCATACATCCCTCTTGAGGAAGTTCATACCTAATCCCTCAAAGGTAATTAAATAATGGTTGTACCATGAACACAATATATATAATAAATAAAAACCTATATATATTCAAGAGTTTAGGAATAATGTGATGTGAAAAAGGACCACTCACATGGTCATGGTCTTGTAGAGAAGACACCAATTTTGGGATGCAACATAGGAACTCATGGATGATATCAGGTTAAAGTTTCATCGTCATTTTGTACCAAAGTCCAAAATTTCAAGGGATAAAATATTTTTATATGGGGAATAATATATTATGTTGATATTTTTATGAAATGTTTCTCCTTAAATAATTTTACTTTTTTATAGCTTTCATTACACAAAAAATATGTTTAGAAGAACAGTGTGACATTATTAAAATATTATGTTCTTACAATCACCTAGTTTTATAAATTGTGGTGTATGAATTCTAATAAATAATTTCTGAAAAAAATTTAGGGTATATTATTATATAAATAATCCATAATTTATCACATAATGAAAATGAAGCAGTAAAATTAGTTGAAAATAAAGGTCATGATTTTTTTCATAATAACTGTTTTTATTCATGGAATTTTTTTTGATATTAATAATTTAAACTAATAACTATTGGTGAATGATTTTAATGGAATATATATTATTTATTTTATCATAATTATGAATAATTGAATTTTTTCCCAGACATTGGATACGAATAAATCTAGTTTTAATCTAAAAATTTTAATTTTTTTAAAAATATGTTTATTTATAATGATGCAAACTAACATTAAGATTATAATTTTCTCTTTGTAGTGATCGAATTATATATAATAAACTACATAATTATAATATAGTGGATCTAATTTGGAAAATATCGACATTTTAATCATTTTCAATATGAATTGGAAGAATTTTAAAATTTATCACCTCGTTAATGAGTAATTTGAGTTAATCTAGAATAATAATATTTTCTAAAGCCATAATTTTTCATCCTACTAATTTTTTGAGTATGGGAATTTGATCCTTATATCTTTATTAATGAAATTCTCAAGTTTCAATATGACACCATTAAATTAATTTTTTTATATATTATTTAAATCAAATAATGTTAAAAAATGTCACTCCCTTAGTTTTAAATATCCTTTTTCTGTTCAGATAGGGAAAAACTTGTTATGGAAAATTATTTATTTTTCAATCTTCTATAATGATATTCTATTAATTATAATAATTTAGGTACAATCATAACGTGTTATATAATTACATTAAATTAATACATATGAATAAAAATATATTAATTAAATTAATTAAAAAATAATGTAAATGATTTTGAAAATAATTAATGGGATATAATTTGATTATGATATTGTTATGTGTGATTTTTTTTGTTGTTGAACATGAAATATTATTATTACTTTAAAATATTATATTTTATTTTTAACTTTTTCTTTTTTTGTTTTAAGTCAGATTAAAATAATAGTGAAAAATTTAAAATAATGATACTTTTTCTATGAATTAATTTTATTAAAACAAATTAAAATCATAACAACCATGAAATAACATAATGTGGTTATAATATGTTAAAAAAATTCATTAGATGTGCATTTATTCAATAAATTATCCCTTTTGTATAATAATCACAACCATTTAATATTTAAAAAGTTGTTGTCATTATTAAAATTAAAATTGGAAAAATAAAGGTTAATAAAAATTATATGGTTTAATATGACACAAAAAATCCCCTTAATCAATCAATTTATTTTCATTTATTCTTAATCACTCCGAATTTATGGTATTATTGATAAAATAAAAAATTATGTACACTCAATTTTATGAAATGTTAGTATGATTATGAAAAATCACTATACACACACTTTCCCAACAAAAATGAAGAAAAAGTATCACTCGTGACTAGGTGTGGATTACCATATCCATATAGTTATACAATTAATAATTAATCACAATATTTTTTTACTAGTTTTATAATGGGTTTAATTTGTATAGATGATATATATGAAATAATTATACTTCTAGAATTACGATATCAAATCTACCTACTTACCATATAATTTGTTATAAAATGGCATCATTGCTTGTGTGTGTGTGTAGGGAACCACATCCATGGGGAAATGTTGTCATTTATCATTTCAATTTTTCATGGATGATAATAAAGAAAGATTTAATAAATATATGTAAAATATAAAACAAGATATTAATTTTTAAATGGTTAATTATCATTTATCTTTATTTAATTCCATCGGCCAAATAATGAAAACAACATTACAACCTATATACAACATACAATCCCCAGAAATAGTGTAATTAATTTATCTATATATAAATTTTATGGATCTCCTTAAATATATTTATAATGAATATATATTATATTTATATAATGATTAATATTCTGGATACTGTTTAACAATGATAAATTTATAAGGACTGGAAGAAATGAACTGAAACACTCATTATAAACAAAAAAGTTATCACCCAAAAATGACTATCTTAATAAATAATTATTTAGTGTTTTGAAATTTTATAAATGTATAATATGTGATATTATTTTTTTGAATGTAAATATTTTATATAATTATAATTAATATAAATTTTTTATATTGGATTTTAGAGTAATTTCAAAGAAATGATAACTCAAGGTGATGTGTTTTCTGTTTCAATGAAATTTTATATCGATCATTTTTTTGAATATGTTTTAAAAGATGAAATAAAATGATATATATATATCAAAAAAATAATTAATGCTATTTTTTATTGAGTTATTTGTTGAAAATGAATTATTTTATTTCATTTTCCCCACTACATTTAATCAAAATACTGAAAATAAATTTTTAAATAAAACATACTTTATTTCTCCCATAAATCAAAAAGGATTTTTATTCCATATACATGTTTTCTAAAAATGTTTTATTGAATATTTTTACAATTATCATATGATTTTTTGAATTTATATTTTTATATAATTTAATTTTTAAATAATATTTTGAATGGAATTTTTTTTTTCCAAAATACGCAATTTGAAAATTTTCTATCAAAATAAAAGAATGAAGGTTTTTAAACTTATATGGAATGACCAGAATTTCCTACCATTGATTACAATTTTAATTTTGATTTTATTTTATATTTTTTTATGTTAATTTTGAAATAATTTATTTCTTTATTTTTAGATAGTTTTTTAATAGGTTACATAAAAAAAGAATGGTTATTTTTCCCAAGAATATTTAAATGATCTGTCTATAGTTTTTATATTCCAAAAAAGTTAAAAATAATTTCATTCAGTTATGAATTACAAGGGATATGATCAAAGGATACTATCCAAATTAATTATGTATAGTTCCTAAAAATGAAAAAAATCGAAACCCTTTTATTTTCCATGGGTTATACTATGATGAAATGATGAAATGTTTATAAAACATGTTACGTTCCACATTTTGTGTTTGTGAAACCATTTTTATTGCATTGGTATTGATATGATCAATTGTTTATGATCTTATGTAACAAATGAATTTTATTTTCCTTATGTGATGAGTGAGACCTATCACAAACTAATATTTAATATGAATTGATTGGTATCTGAAAAGATAAAAATGACTAGAATGGATAGTTATCCCAGTACAGTAAGGAACATCTTCTTTCCATGATAATATTTGGATATAACTTCAACTAATTTGATTTTTTAGTGAGTTAACCCATTCCACAATGATAGGCTTGGAGATGAGCCATTACTTCTATTGAAATGAGTATCTATACTATTTTTGTATTCCATAGTTCCATGAATTATGCCAATATTAGGCTCTCATGGATCGTGTTCTAGGATTCCTTTAGGAATCATCTCTTATAATCTACCAAGATTTATTCGTGAATCAAGATTAAGATCAATTATTTGAATGGTATGGTTAAGAAGGTTTATGCTCATCTTCTTATACACTTTTTCTAATGATATTATTATCTGATCAGTGATATCTCCCTTTTTAATCCTTAATACTCATAATAGCTACCATTTTCTTATGTTTCCATTCCCATGTCATGACGAATGTATTTATTTATGATATTCCTAATAAGGGTGATAATTATGGGGATGTTAGTGGGACATGATGTAGAACTTTTATGAACCAATTGTATATGTTTCTATGATTCCAAAGACTCGAAACCTATAAAATTATGTCATGGTTAATTACATTATTTAATGAATATTAATTTATACATAATAAATATGTATGAAAAGTATGGGTTGTTATAGTATCCCCCATTCTAGAAGCCATCCATGTTGCCATTATCTGCATAAGTCCTCCACGATTTCTGTCATACACCCCAAGTCCAACAACTGCCCTTAGAAGTCATATGATAAATGTTCCTCACTAGAGATTCCATATCAGTACATGTGAGGATCTCGATCTACAACAGTAAGAACCCACAAAAGTTCATTTTATATCAAAATATATTTTACCCAATATTAATACATACGAACACTTATTATAATATAAATAATAATATAAATAATATATAAAAATATATATTAATATATATATTGTATTTATATATATATATATATTATTACTAAATATTTATATTGGTGTAATTATAATTAAAAATATATATGTATATATTATATTTATATGTGTGTTAAAAAATTTGGTGTGTGTGCTTATAAGTTTATATATTTTATATATAAATACTATTTAAAATAGATTTCAATATTTGTATATATATATACCGATAAAAATTACATATTTTTTATGATAGTATACAAATTAATTTATTTATTGGAGTATGATAAAATATATTTTATTACACACTACATTTATATGTGATAATAAATATTATTATATATTCATATATAAATTAAAATCAGTGTTTTTTTAATTATATGATAGTATAAATTAATATATATATATATATATATAATGTGTTACACATATATATATTCTAATGTTTTACTAAATATTAATATTTATTTAATATATGAGTGTATAAATTAATATAATATTTAATATCAATAAATATTAATTTCTATATTAACAGAAATATAAATAACATTATATATATATATATATATTAATTTCCATTTACTCAATTATATATAATATTTTATAATTATACTTTAACATTCTTATTTGTATTCTTATACAGAAGTATGTATGTATGTGTATTTTAATTTTATATGAATAACAATTATTAAAATTAGTATTTAATACATGTATTTGTGTAATATTATTTATATATGTGTGTGTGTGTAAACATTCATATAAATATACTCCTAAATTTACATATTCATATATTGATTAATTCATTATTTAATATATATATATATATATGTGTAAATAAATGTATTTGTGTGTGTGTCTAAATAAAAACCATTATTATAAGATTATTTATAATTTTATATATTTGTTTTTATATTAAAACATTAATTTTCAAATATATATATATTTAATATAAAAGGAGGCACTCATCCACATTAGTTCTCCGATGTGAGAGGATATAAGTTTAACTTTCCAACTTGAACCACTGGTATTAAGCCCAAAATCCAGAAGACCTTATGTGAACCAACCAATAAAAAATAGTAATAAACTATTAGTGATGTTACAAACACTATAATTGTAGAGTGTATCACCCCAAGCTTCCATGGTACACTTCTCTTTGAATAATACAGTAGCGTGTGTCGTACGCAATTTCGAGTTCTAACACACACCACAACAAATCAAACTAGCCGTTATGAATAGTAATGACCACTTTTAGAAAATTTTATACATTTTATCTTTCAAAATGGACTTCATTTTTGGATTCAAAATATCAAAATTAGCTTAGGGTGAATTTTTGGTACTTTTCTGATAACTTTCATATTTTGATGAATAGTGAAAATTTATGAATTTTAATTAAAAACAACTTTCTTAATCGAAATAATTAATAGTGATAAATTATGCATTTGAATTGTTTTAAATTATATATAGAATATATTTTTACAATTTAATCCAATGTTGGTCATTGGACATAATTTCACATTTAAACCAGACATAAACAAATGTCAATCTTTTGATAGTTATTGTTTCTTAAAAACATGCTATTTGTTTTAACAGTGGGAATTAATTTTAAATTATTAAATGCAACATCTATGTTTTTAATTTGGTAAAATAAACTTCATTATTTAATTCTGAATATCAAAATTATCTTAGGGTAAATTTTTGATATTTTTCTAAAAACTTTTAATTTTTTATGAATAGTGAAAAACAATGAGTTATAGTTTTAAAACCGGAATTTTATTTAAATAATTATTTAATTTATTTAAATTATTTTATGTAAAAATATATACATAATACCTACATAAGTTCAATTTAATTTATTGGAGTCGGTTTAATATAATTTTAGACATATTAAAAGTATATTGAAATTTTCACCGTCTTTTACCCACCTCCTAGAGAATTTGCAAATTCACATAAAACATAATTTTACCACTTCTGTGAGTGGAATTTTGAAATTTAGAGAGACACAGTTAATATCAATGAGTAAAATTTGGTTCAATAAGATAAAAATAATTTTTGGTGAATATTAACTTTTTACTTTTATTTACCGTGGTTAAAAGTAAATAGGGTAATTAATAGTAAAAATGATATTAATATTACCCTAACACATGTCCTAATTATATTGGATAAGTGTATCTCGACCAGAAAAAACCTTAGAAATAAAATATTATCATTTAGGTCCATTTGTATTAGATTAGGACATTTATTATTGTTTAATTCAATGTAGTGTTAAAAGAGTTAAAATCAAAGTTTAATAACTAAATCATTTTTAATATAGAGTTTTACATAAGATAAATTAGATTATAAATATTCATTAGAAAGAGAAAAATAATTCCTAAATCATGGTATTTTATTTATAATTTTCAGGTATTAAATAAATAAATTTATTTATGACACAATGATGATACAGTAAATACCTTATTCATGAAAGAATCAAATAAATAGTATTATAAATATTAAAATAAATATAATTTCAATATTTTTATGATATACACGAATTTTATAGGTGAATATGACATGTTAGGATTGATTCAATGCATTTTTTTTTGAAGTAATCATGTATTTATTATTTTAACAAAAAACAAATACCAAATAGTGTCAAAATTGACATAAAATAGTTTTTAAATCAAATATTATATTATTAATTGCTCTAATGGTCCTAATAATGTAAGGTTCTGCCAAAAGACTTATATAATAATATATATGATATTAATGAACCAATTGGGGTTCTATTGGCAGTATATAGTAAGTTTATTAACCATATAGGGTAAGAATACAAGAAGACACAGTAAAAGTTAATTTATTTAACTTAGAGTTAAATCTAAATGATAATGTTACAATTGTAACCTAAACTTTTCTAAAACATATTGTTTGAGTTGTTTGAAACCTATCCCAGAATTATACTTTAAATAATCAACTTTTTAGCCATTAGAAACCGAATATGAATTTATTATAAAATAATATTTTATGTTTTTCCTAAGGTGCCCCTCACCCCTCTTATAAAAGGGCACCCCCCCTTTCTCTCTAATTCACACCTTCTAAGCCATTTGGCTCAACCAAACCCTTCCCAAATACCCTCTAGAATATCATTACTTCATCATAGAGGCTATAGTTTGATCATAAATCCATCCTAAGGAGCCCTTTTCATCAAATCAAACGGAAGAACCCGAAGAAGAGGTAATGATTTCACCACCCTCTTTCAAGTCCCTTTCTTCTTCCACTTATTTTTTCTTTTTTATTTCCATTATAAAATAATAACTCCAGTATATTATACACACTGTGATGTTATTATAATTATGTTACAACCAAATTCGTTATTCTATCCACCAATTGAATGACATGTCACCATACATGAGTACGTACGTCTTACCGTCTCCACGTCCTGCTGTATTTTTTATTCAATACATTATTATTTGGATGGGTATAATAATGATTTTTATATGATGTAAATAATAAATATAACCTGATTATTATTATGTATATATTATATACCATCAAATTATATATTATATTAATATCAAAAAATTATATTTTCACTCGTGCGTACGTATGGATTACCGTCTCCACGACGCGATGAGATTCATTTCCAAGTTCACCATTCATCGACGAATATAAAAATATATATTACTAATAAGTATGTAATATATGACATAATAATGCTACTGGAGAGATACATATATTTTATATATAAGTATTTATGTACTTATATATATCTTATTCACTTACTTCCGTTCAATAGTATATGAAAATGGAAACAACCTTTATGCGTACGTATGGACTACCGTCTCCATAAACGGTGTTTTCCATTTCATAAATATGTCTATTATAAATTTTTATATTTTAAATATATATGATAAATAAATCTTGTTTTATATTCTGTAAGTATTTAAATCATGATCTATGTGATCCAATCAAGAGTAACAAGTTAAAACATGTACGATAAAGAAAGCGATTACTACCCGAAATATTAATATAACACGAAAATAATTATTAAATGGGTAGTATAATGTCATAAATAAATAATTTATGATATCATAAATATGAATATGGTTCTGGTATAATTTAATAACATACTATAGTCTTCATATAGAAGGCTAAACGTACCCTCGACTAATGGAAAGTGCAAGGTTAGGGGTTTTTATCTCACTCCTTATTCCGGTGAGATTCGTGCCATATAGCCACTATTACCTTTTGTGTGGTGTTTGTACTACCCATAATTTTATTATTTATGTAATACACTTTAATTTATGTGTATTTACATATTCATTGTATGATACCTCTTTAATGGGTTGTATGTTTCGTAAGTTACCAAATTTGTAAGGGTAAATTCCCAAATCACATTATTCTCCAAGATTTTTTTATGTGTAAGTATTTACTGGGACATTTTTTTCATCCATGTCAATTTTTCATAAAAATTATTTCAAAATGAAAATTTTAAGGATCTGTGAAAGGTACACTTTATCGGGATCATAATTTTAAATATTTCAACGATTTATCCTTCTAAATAATTATAATTAATGCCCATGTTTTGAAAAATAATTTTAATGATTTATTTATATGGACCTGAATGTTTTGAAATGATATTTATTTTCAAAAGATTCAAAGTGTTATGGGACACTTTGATTCAAAAATATATTTTAAATTACTTCCTTAATAAATTTGTGACTTTTAAATGATTTAAAAAAGATATATCTCTCTCAAATTGGTTTGATTTCATCTATGTAAACATCCTTTGATAGATTTTAAGTTTATTTGATGTTGATTTTTTATGATACAAAACATCCATATTTTATTGATGTTTTTGTGATATGTTTGACTGTGGATGTGTTATTTTTATACAATTCATGGTTAATGGAGAATGTATTGACATTTCATATGCTATTTTTAATATGAATGTTTATGTTATGTTTAAACCTGTTCATATGAGGAATACATTGGACTTAGTAAGTAACGGGTGGAGCCCGCTATGGATCCTCGATGCATCGGTAGGTCTCATGAGACAAACTAGTGTCTTGACATGATGTATTGACAAAATCCTATTTGTAGTCTTGGCATGAGGCCTTGGCTACGTTGTTATGATAGTCTGAAATTTTTCATGACATCGTTATGAAAGTGGTTATTGATATTGCATGTGATTATTCAATTAGTAGAATATCCATGTCAATATGTAAATGGCATTGTTTCATATTATTTCTTCCATATTATGATGAATTTAAAGTTTAAAAGGTTTTGTTTTAGTTTTATACATTTCCTTAAATGATCATGCTTATTTTTGAAAGTTTTTTCTATATTGCTTACCCATACTGACCATTTGAGCTCACCCCTTTCTATGTTTTATTTTCCCAGGATTCCATGAGGTGTATAGTGATTGATATGAAGGGTTAATCCAAGGGAATATCGGTGTTCATAATGGATTATTTCTGTTGTTTTGTATGTTATAAAGTGTAATGTAACATTCATGTATGTAATCTATTTTCCAAGACTGCTAAACCGATCGGTACATCGGGATAAGATTCCTTGTAATCATGCCAATGTATTAACATAATGCACTGACTCTGGGTAACTGGGGTCAGGGTGTTACAGTTGGTATCAAAAAATGTTTAAAAATAACCTTGGAAGCTATATTTAGATAAACTCTGATTATTGCACATAGCCCAAAGATAAAAATTGAGGATTAATATAGAAGAACTTCCTATAATTTTGGTATTTTATAGATTTTGTGAGTTTTCCAAGAAATACATACCTGTATGGATACGAGCAGGTAGAGGTGGCTCTGGCCTAGATGTACCAAGGGGTAAAACTAGAAAACACCGCTTTGAACTAGACTCGAACGGGAACTGGTGCATGACAATGGGCATTGATGCACTCTTGGTTACGAAACTCCCATGGGATATACTTAGGATAATTCTAGTTTTCTTTACCAACCAATATGAAGGGTTTATGAGTATATATCTCCTAAAAGAAAACATTTTTGAATATGGATTATATCCATAAACTGTTCAATTTATGTTAGGTATTTTACATGTTTGGAATTATGAATTGCGATTCATAAACTGACTTAGTGTATGCCATTGTTTAGAAATGGTGCCCAGTAGAAGGAATGAAACTCAATCAATAAGAATGATCCAATGAGTAAGAAGGATCATATAATTCACGGTCTTAATCCAGAATTTTTAAGGGAAATAGTCTCCCATGTATTATCAACATATTAAGAACTAGTAACACATTTTAATAAGATAAGTAAAGAATTATTTGTTTCTTATTACTTTGATGGGAAGCCAGAGAAGAAAAGGATGGTAGAATGAAATATGGATAAAGGGAATATGGGAACATAGGATTTTACAATATGTGATAAATGTGGAATGAATCGCCTTGGTAAATGCTTGAATGGAATGGGAGTTTGTTATAAGTATGGAGAAAAAGGACACCAAGTACGTGATTTCAAGGGTAAGAAAAAGGATTCAATTGAACAATGCTTCATCTTCAAGGAATGGGGACACTACTCGAATCAATGTTCAAATCATCAGGCTATGCCGCAAATGATTCTAATGGATAATAATCATGTTATGATACTACCACAAATGAAGAGGAATGACTGGTGTTCTTATGTTGTTATTTTGGAATTATTTCTTTGAAGTGTTGTATTAATGATGTACTGGAAATAAATAAAGATTGTACTGTAGTACTATTTCATTGAGGATTTGAGATTTTATTGTACTCAGAAAAGTGACTCTATAATGAGTTAAACATTTTGGAAAATTACATAGTTGAAGGAAACATAAACCTTAATATGGTCCAAATATTGAGGTACTGATTTTGGAATAATATATAATTGATTTGGGTAAATTATATTGGATATTCTTGACTTCCTTGAAACTGATTAAATATTTGTATATTCCATTATTGTTGGAGTTTACAACATTTTTGGATGGATGAAGTATATCCAGTATTCTATAAGGAATAAGGTATCATGAATTTAATCAATAAGGTTTTATGGTAATTCAGGATGTTTCAGTGTATTAAAAGAATACATGATGAAGTTATTCACATGCTATTACGGGGTATAAAGGATCTAAATTATGTTTAACTATCATATTTATTTTGGACTAAGAGTTTACATAAGTATTTTGGATATGTATAAAGGTTGTAAGGGATTATGTTCGAAAGGTTATTTTTGGATTTTCATAAAAGGACAACACGCAGACTGTGTGACGACCCGTCAGGTCGGACAAAGCTGCGAAAATTGAACCCACAACCATAGTGAAATTGGGATTCGCCGCCCACCACTGGACAATGGGAAGTAATAGGATGGTATAATTTAGTATCTTTTTTAACGGTCTGATATGTGAATTATAAATTCATTATGTTTGGAACCCTATATGATTAGGAAAAATAGAGTATTTCTGAGTTGTACTATGTTTTGGGGTGAAAGATGGGTTTGTGGTAGAAATTTATTAATGGATAAAAATATATTTATATGGTAATTATATCTCATTATGATCTTATCCAATCACATAAATATATTTCTTAAAATTATGAAAAGGAACTTAGAAAAAAAATGTTGTCCTAGATAGTACCTTAGATCATCACAAATTTATGGCTTTTGGATTGTTGGCCCTTTTCATTGCCATGTTCTATACCACTCTCAATCAGATATTGATGGTTAGATTTCTCTTCCATATCCATATTTTCCTATATAGAACCCTAGTATGTGTTATTTTTGGTAACCTTCTTACTTACTACTCTTTATTTTAAATAGAGGCCTCATTAAACCAATTTTTGATGTGGGATTTCAACTAAGATATTTAGAAATGTCAACCCCAAGTTTCAAATACCGAACATTAATTACGAGGACACAATTTATTGAAGGAGGGGAGAATGTAACACTCGAAGCTTCCACGGTACGCTTCTCTTTGAATAATACAATAGCGTGTGTTGTAAGCAACTTCGAGTTCTAACACGCACCATAACCAATCAAACTAGCCGTTATGAATAGTAATACCCACCTTTTAAAATTTTATACATTTTATCTTTCAAAATGGACTTAATTTTTGGATTCAGAATATCAAAATTAGCTTAGGGTGAATTTTTGGTTCTTTTCTGATAACTTTCATATTTTTATGAATAGTGAAACTTACTAAATTTTAATTAAAAAGGAATTTTTTAATCAAAATAATTAATACTGATAAATAATGAATTTGAGTGCTTTTAAATTATATTTAGAATATATTTTTACAATTTAATCAAATGTTGGTCATTGAACATAATTTAACATTTAAACAGGACATAAACAAGTGTCAATCTTTTGATAGTTATTGTTTCTTAAAAACACGCATTTTGTTTTAACAGAGGGAATTAATTTTAAATTAATAAATGCAACTTCTATGTTTTGAATTTCGTAAAATAGACTTCATTATTGAATTCAGAATATAAAAATTACCTACGTGTACATTTTTTCTATTTTTCTGAAAACATTTAATTTTTGATGAATAGTGAAAAACACTAAGTTATAGTTTAAAACCAAATTTTTATTTAAATAGTTATTTATTTTTTTAAAATTATTTTAGGTCAAAACAGATACATAATACCTATTTTATTTCAATGTAATTTATTGGAGTCAGTTTATAATAATTTTATATATATAAAAATTTTATTGAAATTTTCACCGTCTTTTACCCACCTCATAGGAGAATTTGCAAATTCATATAAAACGTATTTTTTCCGCTTCTATGAGTGGAATTTCGAAAATATGAGAGACACGGTTAATATCAAGGAGTAAAATGTGGTTCAATAAGATAAAAATAATTTTTGGTGATTACTAACTTTTTTCTTTTATTTACCACGATTAAAAGTAAAAAGGGTAATTTAGGGTAAAAACGATATTAATATTACCCTAACACATGTCCTAATTCTAGTGGACAAGTGTATCTCGACCAAAAACAACCATAGGAATAAAATATTATCATTTAGGTCCACTTGGATTAGATTAGGAAATTTATTATTATTTAATTCAAATAAGAGTTAAAAGAGTTAAAATCGATGTTTAACAAATAAAAAAACTTTAATATCAAGATTTACATAAGATAAATTAGATTATAAATATTAATTAGAAAGCCAAAAATATTTCCTACATCATGGTATTTTATTTATAATTTTTAGACATTATATATATATTTATTTATTTATGAAACAATGATGATGCATTAATTACCTTATTCATGAAAGAATCAAATAAATGGTATTATAAATATTAAAATAGATATAATTTCAAAGTTTTTATGAAATAGATGAATTTTATAGGTTAGTATGACATTTTAAGATTGATTCAATGTATTTTTATTGATGTAATAATGTTTTTATTATTTTAACAAAAAACAGATACCAAATAGTGTCAAAATTGACATAAAATAATTTTTAAAAACAATTTTATATTATTAATTGATATAATGGTCCTAAAAATATAACGTTCGGCCAAAAGGCATATATAACAATATATACGACATTAATGAACCAATTTGGGTACTATTGACAGTATATAGTAATTTTATTAACCATATAGTGTGAGAATACAAGAAGAGACGGTAAAAGTTAAATTATTTAACTTAGAGTTAAATCTAAATGATAAGGTTAAAATGATAACCTAAACTTGTATAAAACCAATTGGATGAGTTTTTTTTCAACCTATAACCACCTTATAATTTATATAATAAATTTTTAGGCTTTATAAACCGAATACGAATTTATTATTAACTAATATTTTAAGTTCTTCCTAAGGTGCCTTTCACCCCTCTTATAAAAGGGCACTCCCCTTCTCTCTAATTCACACCATCTAAGCCATTTGTCTCGGCCAAACCCTACACAAATACCCTCTCAAATAACCTCCCTTCATCTTATAGGCCTTAGTCTGATCATAAATCCATCCTATGGAGCCCTTTTTATCAAATCAAAAAGAAGAACCCGAAGAAGATGTAATGATTTCACCACCCTCTTTCAAGTTCCTTTCTTCTTCCACTTACTTTTTCTTTGTTGTTTCCATTCTAAAATAATAACTCTAGTAGATTATATATAATGTGATGTTATTATAATTATGGTACAACCAAATTCATTATTCTATCCAACCTATTAATGACATGTCTCCATACGTAAGTACGTACGGCTTACTGTCTCCACGTCGTGGTGTCATTGTTATTCATTACATTATTATTTGGATGGGTATAATAATGATGTTTATTTTGTATAAATAATAAATATAACATGATAAGGATTATGTATATATTATATAACATACTATTATATATTATATTAATATCAAAAGGATGATATTTTCGCTCGTGCTTACGTACGGATATCCTTCTCCACGACACGATGAGATTCATTTCCATGTTCAGCATTCATCGACGATTAAAAAAATTACTAATAAGTATGTAATATATGAAATAATAATGATACTGGATATATATATATTTATATATATATGTATTTATTTACTTATATATATCTTATTCACTTACTTCCTTTCAATACTATATGAAAACGGAAACAACGTTTATGCGTACGTACGGACTACCGTCTCCATAAACGGTGTTTTCCATATCATATATACATCTATTATAAATATTTATATTCTAAATATATATGATAAATAAATCATTTTTTATATCTAGGAATTATATAAATCATGATCTAAGTGATACAATCAAGAGTAACAATTTAAAACATGTACGATAAAGAAAGCGCTTATTACCCAAAATATTAATATAACATAGAAGTTATTATTAAATGGGTAGTATACAGTACTGAATGAATAATGAATGATATCATAATTATTAATATGGGTTTTTTATAATTTAATAACATACTATAGTCTTCAAGAGGCTAAATGTACCCTCAACAAAAGGAAAGTGAAATGTATGGGGTTATTATCTCACCCCTTATTCCCATGAGATTCGTACCATATTGCCACTATTAACTTTTTTAGTGTATATACTTCCCATAACTGTATTATTTGTTTAATACACATTAATTTATGTGTATTTACCTAGTCATTGTATTATACCTCTTTTATGGGTTGTATGTTTCATAAGTTTCCAAATTGGTAAGGGTTAATTCCCCAATCTCATTATTATCCATGATTGTTTATGTCTAAGTATTTACTGGGACATTTTTATCATCCTTGCCAATTTTTCATAAAAATGATTTCAAAATGAATATTTTTATGATTTGTGAAAGGTACTCTTTATCAATATCTGAATTTTAACGGTTTTAAAGATTTATCGTTCTAAATATTTTTAATTAATGTCCATGTTTTCAAAATGATTTTAAGGATATATTTATATGGACATGAATGTTTTGAAATGATATTTATTTTCTAAAGTGTAAAAGTGGTATGGGACACATTGATTAAAAAATATCTTTTAAATTACTTCTTTAATAAATGTTTTACATTTAAATGATTTAAAAAAATAGATATTTCTTTCAATTTTTTTTATTTCATCTATGTCAACATCCTTTGATGGATTTTAAGCTTATTTGAAGTTGATTTTTTTATTATACAAAACTTCCATATTGT
This sequence comes from Viscum album, assembly GCA_963277665.1. Lineage (NCBI taxonomy): Eukaryota > Viridiplantae > Streptophyta > Magnoliopsida > Santalales > Viscaceae > Viscum > Viscum album. The sequence continues at coordinate 683,065,094 of OY728119.1, read as the reverse complement.
ATTGAATGTTTTGTGATATGTTTGAATATGGATGTGTTATTTTTATACCATTCATGTTTTATGGATAATGTATTGACATTTCGTGTTCTAGTTTTAATATGAATGATTATGTTATGTTTAACCTGTTCATATGAGGAATGCATTGGACTTATTAAGTGACGGGTGGTGCCCGCTATAGCTCCTCGATGCATCGGTAGGTCATATGAGACAATCTGTTGTCTTGGCACAAGGCCCTTTCAAAATATTATTTGTAGTCTTGGCACGAGGCCTTGGCTACATGGTTGTGATAGTCTGGCAATATGCATTCCATCGTTATGAAAATGGTTATTGATATTGCATGTGATTATTCGATTAGTAGAATATCCATGTGAATAAGTAAATGGAATTATTTAATTTTATTTCTGCCATATTATGTTTATCTTCAAGTTTAAAATGCTTTTGTTTTAGTTTTATACATTTCCTTAAATGTTTATCCTTATTTTTGAATGTTTCTGATGTATTTCTTACCCTTACTAAACATTTTAGCTCACCCCTTTCTATGTTTTATCTTCCTAGGATTCCAAGAAGTGTATTGTGATTGATATGCAAGGTTAATCCAAGGGAACAATGGAATTCATAAAGGATTATTTATGTTATTTTTTATGTTATAATGTGTAATGTAAAATTCATGTATGTAATCTATTTTCCAAGACTACTAAACAGATCGGTTCTTCGGGACATGATTCCATATAATCATGCCAATGTTTTAAAATAATACACCGACTCTAGGTAACTGGGGTCGGGGTGTTACATAAATACTATACCCTCTGTATCGTCTCCATGAAACAATAATATATATAAAATACAAGACCACACAGAGAAATTAAATTGAAATATAAGACATCATAATGTTATATATAATGGAACACTTGTCATAAAGACAAATAAAGACAACTATATTGAGAACATAGTGTTGAATTAAAAACCATATTAAATGTGTCATATGTTACACAAAAAACAACGTATGGTACTACTTTATATTCTGAACCAATATCTCTATAAGCTCCATGCTCTCCCACTCACCTATAAGCCACAAGACCCTTTCACTTCTATGGATCCCTATAAATTAAGTTTATATGTTCCTCATGATGCCCGTTCTTTGTGTGATTAATAAAACATATTAGAACACAACCAATGAATCCCCAATAGGTGTTCACAAATATAGCAGGTATATACCATAGAAATAAAAACTGTGTAATAAAGTATTAAAAATAACATGTGAGGGCTTGTGTGTTAACAAAGACACCATGAGGCCGAAATATACTTGTATATACGCCATATCGGAAAGAATATTATAGGGTATGAAAATTCATAAAAAAACAATATTCATGTTATGAAGTCATGTATCTTGGTAGTCCAAGTAATCTGGATGAGTAAGACAACAGAGTCATAATTTCCTATTTCCATCACAGGATAGGCTTTCTAGTTATCATACATCATCAAAGCCTCTAGCTAGGCCTCTATTCCGACATGCTACTAATGTTTTTGCCTTGATTTTGGGAATCTAGGACATGATTCCCCTACCATATTCTATAGTGGATCATATCAATCATTGAAAAAGTTTCACACACCCCCTCTAAAGAGAATTATATTAGAACTGTCTGCCTATTCAGAGTACTATGAACAAACCAATAAGGCACGATATCACACATAAGATAGAAAAGTGTAGAATAAAAAACATAAAATATACTCATGATAATATTTTATTAAAATAGTATAAATTTTAATTAAAATCATATATTTTTAAAATAGATATAGGAATTGGAAAGGAATAAAGCATCGTAAATAGTATTCACTGGATTCATAAATTCCCACATGTGCTATCTAACAAGAATCATAAAAAAATATAAAACTAAAATAATTATAATAAGTTAAAGGTGTTTACATGATCATAATGTGTTAGTAAACATCCTCTCTCAAATTTTATTATTTCAACATCACAAAACTCTATGATCTGATATCCTAACCTATCCCTCCCACAAACTAGACAATGATTATACACCAAGGATATATAGAACCAATATCATTTTTCATAAAATATATTATTGAAAAAATAGATAATGAAGATATTTTTATATGCATATATATGTGATTAAACTGATGATAATATTGGAACATCATGATTAACAAGAAATGAACACACCTAAAATTTTTAGTGTTCAATCCTATGATATTGAGAACGATGCCAAGATGTCGGTGTGTGAAAGAGATATTGATGATGTCATGTAGTCACCAAGGTATGAGTGGAATATCCGAGATAATACAAGAGTTGAGGGTCCTTCAGAATTTATATACAAAATGTAATAATATTAATCAATGTGAAACACATTTGGATATTCTGTAATTCTATTCAAATTATCAAAGACTATGACATAAGAGAGTAAGAAATACCGTAGTGGTTTATAGTCAAAAGTGTTTCTAGAATCCATTACATAGTCATATGGGAGATACTTTAAACTATGTGGAAGGTCTATGAAATAATGGTCATTACTATACAAAAACCATCCAATGCCAATATTCTTATTATCCACTCTATGACTTTGTGACCCAAAAATTTGATAAAAACTAAAATCCATGTTATAACCACAATACATTATACAAATATCAACACCTTTCCTATGTCCAAGTATCTAAAACCATCAAAGAAAAATTCTAAACTTTAGTGATCCAACCATGTTGTATCAATATTATTTATAATATATAATCATAGAACATAATGTTGAAACCCGTTATAAGTGAAAAATCAGCCTAATTTATCTCTTCAATGTTTTGAACTAAGCTTATGCTATTCATTAAAAACTAAGGGTGTTACAACAAGCTATGTCAATGAAAATCAATATATATAAATTATTATATCCTGTAAATATAAATATACTAGTACATATAATTATATATAACTATATATATTTATATATTTATATATTTAGAAATATATACATATATAAATGTTAATAATATATATATATACATATTAAAATTAAAAGATAAATATAATGATATTTAAATATATGTTATGTTATTTGTATGTTACTATAAACAACTAGATATAAATATATAGAACTATAATCATATACATGTCTAAATTAAAAGCACTATTCTTATATATATATATATCTATAATTTTCTGCATTTTAATACTGGACAAAAAATATTACTAAAATATTAATGTATTCTAAAAAAGGTATATATTTACAATTAAACATTTTTAAAAACATCTCTACAAATAGTCTCAAAAAATATAATATATTATGAATGAAAATGGGTCTAAATTTAAAATTCACTATATTGAAATATGATGATAAAAAACATCACAAAATTCCATTTTTTTTGTTGTGCGATTCTCATTCACATTAAAGAGATTTCTATGATAAAAAAAATAGAATTATGGTTTCATAGATGTTATGTATTAAATAAGAAATCAATTTTTATATCCCATCATTTACCCAATGTAATTCTAGTGTATAAAATTTCAAGTTCAAGAAACATAATACATCGGTATATTATCACACCAGAAATCCTTTACCATCCCATTTTCCTAATGATATTAATTCACACCGACTAATTATTTAATATAGAATTAACTTCTACCATACCATAGTTAGAGGGATTTAACATAATGACTAGATGATTTTTAGTAAATTTACATGAATACCCATACACATAATGATATTGTGTTTAAACTATATTAATTTATAATATCATGTTAATGTATTTTTTCAAATTTATATATTTTATGTGATTATAGTAAAAATCAAAAAGAAATTAAAATTTTTATATCCCTAGGGAGAAAAAAAATTATTTTCTATAATTGAATCATTGGAAGATAAAATAACTACCCCATTATAAATCTATGGAAATGAAATATATATATGATCATATAAGAATAAAGTATCTACAATACATGAATATGGTTCTATCATCTAAAATGAAATTTGTTAACGAAGTTTTTTCATTAGATCTAAATAAATCAGTAATTATTCATATAACTTGTTAAAAAGAAACCAAATCATATAATTTGATTGTTTTTTCAATTTTTTCATTATTTATGTTGTGATTTAATATTTGCCCGTTTTTTCATAGCTTCAGTCACTTACCATTCCATTTGGTTCTACATTTCTCATCTTTATCTAAAATAATGGATAAAAGGCTCAAGTAACTCTTTCTTCCAATCAATTATGTTTATAATGATTCATGAAATTCACTATAGTTTTGGAATATTATATGAGAAAAAAATAAAATCCATTTATATAATAAAATTTTGAATCAAATTTATTTTGAACTACTATAAGACAAAAACGAATAATAAATAAAAAATGTTAATTCCTTTCATGAAATTTTTCAAAAGATTCCTATTTAATATATCCTACAATAATATGATCATAACTAAAAATATATTTTTTAGATTTATTTGTATTTAAAAGTATTCTCACAAGATAATGTTTCACATTAAATAGAAAATGATATTATTTTATTTTATTAATTTTTATACCAATTTATTATAGAATATAGAAATTAATTTTATTCAATTATATTTTTTCATGAATCTTTGTGTTTTTTCAAGCACAATTTAATTCTCAATAAATGAAATAAAAAAATAAAATATCCAAATAAAAAAAATTTGAACTACTATTTAAATAAATGTGATGAGATATTATAAAATGATTGAAATTTTCAATGTTTATTAATATTGTATGAATAAATTATAATATTATTTGGATACTTGTTTTCATAAAGGTAGTTATTAGAAAATAAACATGTGATATATCCCAATCATATTTTTACCTGATCAATATATGAATATTTGGATAACATGTATTTGTTATACCTCTAAAAAATTCCATATTTCAAGATTTATTACAAAAAATTTAAAACTGTTCGTTTTCAAAATGTTTATTCATGAATTTAATGTATATGAATTGTAGGTTATATCTCTCAACCTAATGTCATAATTTCTTGAAATAATTGGTTATCCATGTATCAATATATTCATTTCCATGAGTTATAAGAAGTTACATTCACACTATAAGAGAAAGTAGTTTTGAAATTTAATTGCACTAATTTAAGGGAGGGGTATTCTTATTACAGTTCAAGTGACTAGAGTGGCCTCTTGATAATGTAGTCATACCAGATATATAAAATAATATCACCAACATCAGTGGTGATATAAAATATGATCATTGAAAAAATAATTTTATTGAATCACAATAAATGATGATAGAAATATAATTTCTTATATATATATATATAAATATTAAATAATACTTTTTAATAATTGGTTAATAAAATAATAAAATTCACTAAATAATGAATTATGGATGATATTCAATATAAATTACTTCTTTCAATTCATAAATTAAATATCTGAATGCGAGGTATTATTTTTTAACAAGGGGTATTTAATTTATTTATTGATGAATTTATACTAATATAATTATTGAATGTATAATCTTAATGTTATGTGTCATATATTATTGACCATGAGAATCACATACACCACTATATTTTTTATTCTATTATATTTTTATTTTTTATAGAAATGAAATTTGATCACATTTCTAAATAGATATCTACTATTTTTAATATTTTGTTTCAGTTGGGTTTTTTATAAATATTAATATAAATTTTATATTTTAAATGAAATCACGTGAGCAATATGAGATGGAATTTTTAAATATTTTAATGAATCTTAAACGTTGTATAATTTTAATTCTAAAATAGAGTTGTATTTAGAAAAACATTATAAATCATTATAATTACAACATTATAATTTTAAATTTGGTTGATTTTTTATGGGTTTTTATAATCAATGAAATCCATATCCATATAGTTAGGAATTGATTAAAAGTAACTATTTTTAACATAAATATTAATTTTCTAAATAGAATGAAATCACATTTTGGATTACACGGAGTAGAAATCCATAATAATCATATATAAATGATTGTACATCAATGAAAATCATCGGTTTTGCTTCATAATATGGGATGAATTATTTTTTTCATTGTGGGAACTTAGGATATTTTTTCATCCATAATAAATGTGTTATGATCTGATAAATATTATTTTTTTTAAATTAATTTATTTGTAAAAAATATGACAACACTCAGTATTAAATGTTATATATATAAATTTATTTGTTATAAAAGTAATTAAAATTTGTGATAATCCTCAATCCAAAAAATATATATAATGCCTATTTCTAAAAAATTATATAGATCTAGATCCATGATTAAATAGTTTATAGAATAAAATTTTAATATAAAAAAATTATATAATTTAATTATTATTTGAAAAAATAATACAAAAATAAAAAAAATCGACATATGTTTTGAAAAATATTATTTAATAGTGAAAATAATCATTCTACTTTCATATTCAGTTTACATTTAAAGAAAACAATTCACAACCCATAAATGATAATTTAATAGATAATTTAATAAATGGAGTTTAAATAAATGAAATATATTGAATAACACCACTAATATTTTGTATTTTTTTAATAGTGAAAAGAGGTCAGAAAATCGAAGCTGAAAACATACGAACATATATTTACGGGGCTTAAATAAGTGACGGTCGAGAGCATCATCTCGAACAAAGTGACTCCCCTCTAAGGGAAAGGATCTAGTGTTAGTAAATAGAATAATTTGATCATGTTGATATGTGGTAGAGGCAAGGAAATCCGCTATGACTTCCCCATATCTCTAAGTATGAACAATAGACATATGCTCATTTATCAGTCTCTTACAACATCTAATAAAAATTGAATATTTTTTACAATACATGTAATTTTATGTTCATAATATAAATTATAAATTATTATTTCATACCTATAATAAAACATTAGAATATTTTGTTTTAAAAAGACCCATATTAAATATTTTATACATTGAAGAATTTTATTTAGTAGTTTTTTGGATATTAATGATATTTTTAGAGGTGAATTTTTATATTCATTATAATCAAATGATGTTATGAAAGAGAACGATCGCTAAAAATAGATCAGTTTATTAAATTTTAGAGGAAAAAATATTAATGGAAAGAATCACTCAATGAATTTATCTTATCTGGTAAAAATGAAGTATTTTAAAAATGAATGTTACGGGTTCCTCAAGAATTATTTATATTAGGAAACTTGAAGGACATGAAGAAGACTCATATTTTTTCTTAGATTCATTAAATTAACTGAATATTTGATTTTTGATAATTTCATATAATAATGGATGATTTTATATCTATTAAAAAAAATTCATCAAGATTTTAGACCCATCATTTATGATGTGGAGAAAATATATAAGAGTTATAATAGTTTATAGTTGCCATTAATTCACTTATTGTTCCTCTCATTCATATAAATATTCTATTTTTTTAAAAATATTTTTATTTGTTTTTAGTAAAAATAAATATAACATGAATAATTCATTTATTGATTCTATGGATATAATGAAGCTCAATCCTATATCTTGCACATTGGTAGGACAATTTTATAACTTGTTTTACTATAACACTGATTTTATTTAATTTTTTACTATGGTGTGAATAATGTTATAAATTTTTATAGTACCAATGATTATAGCATATAGATAGTAAAATCCTGCTCCATATACACACGTAATAGTTATTAACATAGAGTTAGGATATGTTTTATAATGAGTTTTTGAGACATGAGTTTGAGTTATATAAATCTGAGGGTATTCATTGTCATATGGAGACTAGTGTATGTGAAGATAATTCTTATTTTTTCATCGTTTCACATTGTTCAACATTCTCAATTAATTTATTTGGAATTAAACTCATGTTTATGTTGAAATGGTTATACTAGTGAAATTAATCCGTTAAAAATATAATATGACTTATTAATATGTAAAACATGATAAACATAAGTCCAATAAAAATATATAAATTTTAGTTTATAATTTATAGGTACCATAAAATTATAATTAATCAAATTAAGAACATTATATTTTATTAGTTTGGGTTGAGAAGAAACATATTTTCAAAATATATCCCCTTCATCAACAATTTATTAGAATCAATAATGATTGAAAGAGATTGATATATATGAACACTGCATAAATTAGAATAATGACAGGAATGTTAAATATTTTGTCACAATAAAATAAGTAAAAAAATATATTTTTTATGAGTTAGTTTTATAATTAATATATAGTAATATATAATTTTTTTAATTATGTATATAATGAAGAGGAATGATTGATATTAATGTTTTTCTCAATATTGGAATTATATATTTTACAATAAGACCTCCCTTACTAAATCAGCATTACATTTCAATTAAAGAACATATTTTGGGATGGATTGGTTTTATTACTCTTTGAATATGATGTATATTCCATTTCATGTAACTTTATAGGTTTACATTAGTTTTTGAAAATTGAAAAATATTTCAAAATGTTAGAATTAATTTTTCAAATACAAACATGAATTTGATGAAGACCTTTCTTTAACTCATGTTTTACAGGAATATAAATCATGGATTCCATTTATGGAACAATAATTTATTCTAATTAGGTTGATGAAATTAAGTACTGAATGTAATACAATGATGTATATTCTTCATTAAAAAATAATTTATAATTGTAGGACTTTTTTGGTAAAGGCCAAAGAATCATTTTCCATAAAATTAAAACTAATTAATGAAAAATTATTAATCTTATAAACATCACAATTTAGATATATTTAATATTATTTTAAATTAGGAAAATTATTTTTATATGTTTTTTGTGAATGAAATAAATTTAATATAGTATAGCTTTCAACATTGAATGCTTACAATATCAGTTAAAAATTATTGAATAAGGATTGAATCCATTTAACCTATAAGGGTTTATACTATAATTTATACTATTTAAATCATTTCTCTTTATAATAATTTTTAATACTTAATTAATTGGTTGAATAAATTTTTTTACATAGTATTCTTCTCTAATTAATTGATCTAGGAAAATATTGTTATATTTGTCATTCTACTTTATTTTTATCAATATAAATTATTATGTCTAATGTAAAGGGAGATACCCTAATCTACATTTCTCTTCAAGTGTTATTGAAAAATATGTATAAAATCATTCATATTTTAAATAATAATATAATAATATTTAAAAAATTAACATTATTGAAAAATTTAAACTAATATATATATATATATATTTATATGATAATTTATAACAACTTTAAAGGGAAATGAGATATGTTTGTGTTAAAATCATCAAATGTATTTTTGTAATTTTCTATTAATTTTTTAAAATATATTTTTAATGAAAATAAATAAATAAATTGTTTTGGTCTATATATAGACAATGAATTAAAATATGTTGATCATAGTTTTAATGATTTCAATATATAATATCCAAAAATAATAAAAAATTAATTATAAAAATTAATTTTTTATAAATGATCACCATATTAAATTTAGAAACAAAAGGGATTTTATAGGAAATAATAATTCAAATCATTTATATATTTTGAAATATAAACTGAAAAAATTTATTCAAATTTAAATAGACTAAAATGAAATGGTTTTATGTAATTTTGTATCTGTAAAATCATTGAAGCCATATAATTCTTTATGAAACCCTTATGATAGTGTATTCTATACAACTGAAATATTTTAAGTGATTCACATTACCTTATCAAATGATACTTGTCTTTCATATAAATAAATAATAAACTATAATTCCTATGTTGATGAATTCTTCTGTATTGAAAAACATAGGATTCATGTGTGAAACCTGGACTAATTTTTGTTATGCGAATCATTTGTTAATAAAAAATCCAAAATCCTATCAAAATTTTGAAAAAGAAAGAACATTCATCAAATACCCATATACATATACAATAAGACGTATAAAGATCATTCCATGTTACAACATTAACAAATGAACCTTCTCCAAAAAAATAAATATGAGGACGTGAGACCTAAATACAAATCCAATGATTCATATTATCAAAGAAATATTTTTTATCTTTTAACATGAGAGATCAATGTGATTTTTTTATAAAATATATTGTGATATATATATTCGTTATTCATCCATTTTAGATTTAGAAAAACTATATAATGAAAAAATTAATAAAGACATTCAATATTTTTTAATTTATTTTTAATTTAGTTATATTAATTTTCATACAGTACCCATTTTATAATATATCTAGCATCATAAATATATATATGAAAAATGGTTATTTAAATAACACATTATATCTCATTAAAGGTGAAATCCCTAGTGCAGGTATCACAACACACACTCAATTTCCCTCGAATGAAAATACTTATTGTAAAGGAAGTGTCACTACAAAATAAAACAACATTAACAATTAAAAAGGGAATTTTTTTACACAGATCAATCATTATTGTAAGATTTTTTACACAAATTTGTAACTCTCATATTGTGAAACAATGAAGACTTCATGTAACATAAATAATTATTCAAGGATTAACAACCCAATTAGAGATAATTCTATATATTTATATGTTAATTAGTTGAAATTGAATGTGAAAAGGGGTATAAATTAAAACATCCTTGTGAATTATCAACAAAAATTGACTTCACCATTCATGGTATAGAAGCATATCCGAGATAAACTGATCTGCTATCACATCTCACATTAGAGAAACTATATTTCTTGGTCTTTATAACCCTATCTCATTACAACACATTAAATTGAATTTCTAAACCATTAAACTACTAGATGATTTCACAATTGATGTCTCTAATCATTAAATATATAGATTAAAATTAAAATGGAGACCCATATCCTATTACATACCCATCATCTATACCAAATAAGATGAACTTATCTATATCTACATTCATAAAAGGATTCCCACAATATATCTACCTTTTAAAAACCATTTTTTTATTTTAAATGTGAACACAATGAATCTATACATATTTCACGCACATTATTTAGATGATTTGATAAGGAAAAAAATTCTTCAATTCTAATAAAAAATACTACACTAACGAATCAAAACTAATGGGATATTAACTACCACTCAATGCTAGCATGACTAGTATCTACCCAAAACTCCGATTATCCCTCAATATAATATCATAAGGTCTATTGAATATAAATATTTCTTTAATAAATAAGCATCAGGAGAACCACCCACTGAACACCTCAATACTATTTTCTTGACAATCCTCTCATTCTTGAAATGCTCCCATAATAAGCTTTTTCCATGTAAAAATATTGTTATAATACAGGAATGTCCATGGTATGTGGAAATATTAAAGCATTTATCTAATTGAACCAAAAAATGAAATAATCGTGAAAATACCTATATATATAATAACCTTCTCAATAACACATTGTATCCCATCCTTTTCCCTCAATGATTTTCCCACATGTAGAGACCCATTTTGTGGATCATTATAAGAATTTTGTCTAATTATACCATGGATATAGAGTAAATGATATATACTAAAATCACCAAACTATGTATAGAACATTATTAAAACATTAGTAGTATAAAATTATTTTTTCTCATGATTCAAAATCCTCCAAGACCCAATTCTAGTATCTATATATTGAAAATTCATATACATATACCATAGATCATAAAAATTTGTTATAATTAAATTATTATTTTAGCTGACACTAACCTATAATTATTTAAATATATCTCATTAATTATCTTGAAGTTATTTTTCTAGAGTCGCCTAAAATATCATAATTACAAAAAAATAAATTATTAATGGATTTTAAAGTAATATTTTCAATACTAATAAAGTAAAAACAAGTGTGTGGGTTTATAATTTTATCTATATGCATAAAAGTTCACAACTAAAAATAAGGCATGGATAATCAAATAATCATAGTGGAATAAAGAATATGGTGGAAGAAGATCCAATGGGAGAGGTCCCCCTAGAGTGAATCATGTCAAATAGTGGATGTAGAGGTATTTCATAATATATATAATGATTTACTTTTAAATAATGTTTTGATAATATAGGAAAACATGATACCAGGTTCCCATTTTATTTCCATTTGTTTCCTGTTTGTTTTAGGGGGCTTCCCACCCCTCTGGATTACCGATTGGTCTCACCGTATAATTTCATTAGGACCCCAATGGTTCGGTTAATATATATATATATATATACATATATATATATATATATATTTAATCCTGACTATGAACTGGGTACCATGTACACATTCTTAAATAACATAGTGTATATATCATTATCGATAATATATCATAACTCTTCCTTCCTTAAACCTAAGCATTACAATTCAACTAAACAAACAAAACCATTTAAAATCATTCCTATACAAATCCACATATCTCAAAAATCTGATTTCAAATTCCTCGTTCAAAGTCCCATGGATCTTGTCAAACTAGGTTTTGGTTTTCCACTATTCCATATACTCATAATAAAACATGTTGTTAAAAAACCATGGTAGCATTTATCCTCATCCATAGAATTAAACCTCATGAATATAAATAATTCAACTATCCCACTATAATAGAATATTATATCTAATCCTTTATTGTTAATCAAACACATACACTCTAAACAAACACATGAATTATTAAATTTCTCATTCCATCAATTATTTTTATTAGATTCATCAAATGAGCCCATCATTTTCCAAATAAAACATTTTACGCCTATTTTACATAACTATAACTGGTCATCTTTGAAAAGTTCAAGTTACTATTACTTTACATTAATTTCATAAAAAATATCAAGGGCTAATTTACTAATGCACCAATTATTTTTCTCATTAACAATGTTCTAATCTAAGTGAAGTCATGTAAATGATTAGAAAAATACGGCCCAAAATTTATGATTATAGAATCAAATCATGAAAGATTTCCATCTATTATGAGGTGTATATGAGTTTTATCAATCTATCTAAATATAATTTCAAAACCTAGATATGGATTAGTGCCCTGGATATATCCTTAATTCAGAATGTCTTTCATCATACCCCCACCATGATTATTGATATATCATATAATTAGAGAAAATTTGCCTCTATAAGAAATTATATATAGTGTAATTCATCACTTGTACTAAATCAATAAAAAACTAATGATTGATTCCCAAATAATATGTCTTAAATAAAAATATATAAATTCATCATAAATATAACCAGACTAAAAACCAAACAATAATATCTAAACGATTATTATATTATACATAAAACACTATAAGTTATCTTTAATCCACCTTATATAATGATATTACTATCAAATTATTTATTATATGATACTCATCATAGGATTATACATTTGTTCATCCCACAAGATGGGCACTACGATAAAAATTCTATGATAAAAGTTAATCTCGTGAGTTATACTATAGGATCTTGTAATATTTGTGGGTTTCCAACACACCTCTATCCAATTCCACTAATCCCCTATCATCAATAGAATCACATGTTCTCTATTGAAATAGAATTTACAAAAAAAATATAAAAAATATAAAGAAACACCTAGACTATAAAACAATCAAAATTCTATATATATTAAGACATTCCTCAAAATAGAGACCATCCCTTTCTTCAATTAAATATCTATGATCAAACCCAATTTATCAAAAGCCTTTTTTGGAAATAAAAATAAATCCTTAAGCATGAATTCATTAAAAATATCCATTTTTTCTCAAACGTTATATCCCCACACCATATATACAACTCACCTTTTAAACAATCCAACAACCCAATTCACAGTTATATATATTACCAAAATCAATCTGCTTAATCCTGAATTTTTTAATCTAATTCAATTATTTGTATCCAATATCATTCTAATATTTTTTTTGGATTGCTGATTTTTTTAAAACAACATTTATCACTATCATCTTTAACTGTAACCCTTTACATTTATCCACAAAGATCATTTATTTTCCTTTAGATTCAAAATTCATTTTCATTCATACATTCACCTTTCAATCTAAATACCAATTATATTTATAACACTTTTTATGTATACAATGTGTTCAAATCCCGAGAAAATGATCATGAATTTCATATCATTTTTTATTTTAAATATCACTATTATATGTATCATTTGTGAGAATTCAATATATACTACATTTACTCTAATAAAACAGACATCATATAGCCCAGTAATTATAATAAATATGCAAACTATCCTTTCACCATGTATATTACAAGAATATGCTCTCTATTCCCTATATATAAATAGATAGGCTATAATAAAATTCACAAAAACCCCCTTATACACAGTCAAAAATCATTTTTATTAAAAATACACTCTCATTTGCTTAATAAAAATAAATCATTGTCCATCACTTAAGGTATCTATGTAATGGAATCTCAAATTCTATTTCGTACTTAATAATGTGCTACCCTATTTCCATTATTGACTAATCCACTCATGATTCCTATCTAATTAACATTTTACCCCCACATAATCAATATTTATCGGGATATATCTAATCCAAAGAATTAAACATAAACCCATAACTCAAAAATATCTATATGTTATTTTGATCCCAGATATTATTAATGAACATCAATTTCCTAATCCTAACCAATTATGGATTTCCAAGACATCTTATCAACACATTATAGTATTAAACCACAACCTTGACTTCAAATATTTTTTAGAATCATGATACATCGAACATTTTTCATAAATTAATCATCTATATGTTTTTCATCAAAGACATATTCATATATTTAGAAAATATCAACATGGTCAAAATATACAAAAATTACTATTTTATTCTTATATCTAAGACATATTCTTAGTTTATTTTATCTTTATATCCTTTTACCTATAATGGATCAAACCTCTATAGTCTATTTGTTTACTAAAATCTAGTGTTTGAGGTGTTCTGGGAGGTCAAGTTAACTCATCCCTAACACATTTCCAAATTTCTAGTTGTGTGAATAGTGTTTCCAGTCTTATGAATATTGTCACAGTGTCATTAAAATGGTACCATAGTCATGGTTTCACAATCACAGTGCCATATAAATGGTTCCATAAAAATGGTTTCACATTCACGGTGTCATAGTCATGGTGTCATAGAAACTGTCTCACAATCATGGTGTCATAGAAATGGTGTCATAGAAATGGTTTCACTGTCACAGTGTCACAACATATCTGTCTCAGTCACAGTGTCTAAGAAATTTTGTCATAGACACCATGTCACTGAAACGGTGTCACAATCACGGTGTCAATGAAATGGTGTAACAGCTAATGAATAATGTTTCCAGAACTGTTTCATAATTCTGTTTTCCGAATTTACATATTTTTCTAGTTTCACTGATTTAACGTTTTCATTGATTTTAAATGAATTAAAATCCTTTTTAAGGTAATTAGGGCTGATTCAGAGCCCATAACTCCTATATTAGATTTTTCTAAGGCTCGAGATGCTTTAACTTGGTCAAACCACATGGATTAATGTGATCCCTATTTAATGAAAAATCATGTTTATATAAAATAATCTCTCCTTTAAATTTTATATTCGGACAAGATATAATCCTCCATAATTATTTCTTCTTGTTCTCTAGTGTCAGATGACCTAACATTTTGTTCCTTCCCATATGAGTTGTGAGATGAAACATTCCACCTTGGATTGGTTCCCCTTCAATTTCTTCTTGCTACAAGTGCACTCTATATTTTTGGTGCACCAAACAGTATCAATCATTCTTCAATATAAGGTAGGATATATCATAATTACTTTGGTTTCATATCCTTATGTCTCTCCTTTCTTTCTTTGTAATTCTATATTCATGTTATTAAGAAACTTTTCTTGGGTTTTAGTTGGTGCTGTCGTGCAGTGACTATTGAAATATTTGGTGCCCTAGACCCATCTATGTAGTACTTTTGATTACCGTATCATGTGTACAGTTAGATATGCCTGATGATTTCTTACCATTATAGTGCATACTTTTCTGCATCCACTATAATAATGGTAGTGTGCAAAGGTTATTTGTCGTGTCAAGAAGTTATAGTAGATCCCAGGCTATAATGGGAACCTCTAGATACAATGAAATTGATCTTAAATATATGTTCTATAGTCTAGATATATCATACTGACTGGAAACAGAAGATGTATGACTATTAGGTGTTGGGGACTCATAAGCATTGAGACTTCTTCTTATGAAGCTCACACTTGGTGATCTCTAGCAGTGAGATTGGGACGACGGACCTGCCAATTGGAACACTACATGTTTTGGGTGTCGTTGGTTGTTCTTATCTACAAAAATGTGTATTGGACTCCGGACTTGAGACCATTACCAATGTATATAATTTAATTACGTAATTTAATGCAAGGTGAAAACCATGCTAGTAATTTTTTGGTGAGGTAGTTTATGTCAGGTGCGTCATTACTAGTATGACATTAGTTGAATGGTCGAGATAGGATTTGTCGCTTCCATGTTTAGGAAGTTGTATTTCTCATGACAGGTTGATCAGGATGGTGCCACTTTTATAAGTCTTTGGAAAAAGCATTAGAAAGGAGAATCCATCCGGATAGATCAACAAATAATAAAGCTAGATAAGGCCGATAATAGGAGAGTGTGTCCTGCTTTATGAGATATTTAGTGACAAAGAGACTATAGTACGTGGTCAGTGTTCATAGGATGGTAGTTGTTGCTATGACTGTCCTTATCTCTTTAGGGGTCATGATGAGTTGCTAGACTCCACTCTTGGTCTGTGGATTTTATACACTGCTATCACGATGAGGGCCTAGAGGGTCACACTCAATAGTGCATTCAAGAATCTTCCCTATTCAGTTGAATTGGTATAAGGAAATAGCGGGCCCTACCACGGGGTCCGAGCGTTGTCCATGTTTTCGATCACCAAATGAATTAAATATATTCATAAATATTCAAGTTATGAATATTTGAGATTGAATTTATTTAATGTATTTACGAGTTTAGTAAATATGAGAAAATATTAATCAAAAAAATATTATTTTAATATTCAAGGTTTGCTTAATATTAAGCGGGACAAGTGAGTCGAGTTAAAAGGCTCAGTTTTATCCCGTAATATATTTTATATATATTACAAGAATGTGATAAAATAAATAACTAATATTGGAACAGTTTAAGTCATCATAATTATTTATTTCAAGAACGTTGATATTAACGGGGGCCGGGGAACCCAACCAGGTATTTCTCAACGTATCTATAAATAAGAGAGGAGGCTCTCTCTCTTTTTTGTGCAATTCACTATTCACTTATTTGCATGGAATGAGAGTTGAGAGCCTCTCTCTCCTCCCACTTCTTAGATAGAAAAGAACTCGATCCAAGAGTTCAGATCAAGTTTCTCCTCACGCATCGCAAGATCGATGATGCAGTGATCGTCAAGACGTTGAAGATATCGCTGAATTGTCGCGATAGCACCCGGAGTTCGATGATCGGTGTTCCCGCGGATTTCTGAGGTGTGTGTGGACAATCTAGAGGTATGCTGCTATGGATCCTTCGTGAAACTATTTCCGTCAACAAATAGTGGTCGAAAATGGATTCAGATATTAAATGGGTATATTTTCCTTTTATTTTTTGTGCTCTTAATAATCTACGCAAGATCCTCAGACCTCTTCGGGGCTCGGATCGTCGGCAATGACAAGTATCGTCGTTCTGCCGCCGAAAATTTTAAAATCCTCGACCCACCGACTTCTGCTATGGGCCCCAGAAACCTAATAGTGGTATCATAGAAATAGTGTAAATTTTCTGAGCCAAATAAAATTAATTTTCATAGAATTAATTAGAGGGTTTAAAATCAGTCACGATCATTAAACCCGCGCACCGATCTGATTTTGAACGGCAAAGTTATGGCTAGTTTAATTTTTCAGATTGGATCGAAGGTGCAGTTTGTTCTCGTGTTATAATTTTATTTCATTTCTTGAACCGATTTATATTTCAATTGGTTCATTAGAAATAAAATTAATTGTGATAATTATATTGTATAAATAATGTAATTTTCACAATAATTTTATTATTATAGTAATTATAATTTGATTATTATAATAATGTAATAATAATAAATTATTATTTCATTATAATAATTATATTATTATTTAATTTAAAAGTCTATCTATATCCTTTAGAAATGTTTTAAAAAATGGGTAGACTTGATTGGAGGTCAAGTATTCAAAATATAATAAATGAGGAGGGAGGTATACTATGCGTGGAAGAGAAAGACAAAAAAAAATAAATAAATAAATAAATCGGTGGGGGGCCTGTCGCGTGGACAGCAAGCAAAAAAATGATGTGCAGGGGGTCCGATCAGACCCCCTCTCTCCCGCATGGTGCATGAAACACCGTGCGGCCCTCCTCCCACTCGGGATACAGAAGGTTGATGGCCACCGGCAGCCCTCTTCCCTCTCGTGCACTGCAGCACCACAACACCGCCCCGACATGCAGGCGCCGCCTGCTCGCAATGCATAGTTGCAGCACCAGATAGGGTGCCCATGTAGGCCACCCCTCCATCATCCCGCGGACAGCAAGCCGTCGCGGATCCATGGCCTCCCCTCCACACAGGAAGTTCAACCGCACTATCCCTTCTTAGGATCCTCTCGGGTGCCCTCAGTGTCGTCGCCTCTCACAGCACCTGGGAGCGCCGCCGCTAGAGCTCCACGCCGTCGTCTGCCTACCTCTGCTCAACACCCCAGCCCGCGACCCAAGCATTGTTCGTCGGCACACCTCCGGTCGAAGTCTGCCACCGCATGGCAGCAAACATAGCAGTAGCTAAAGCTCAGGCCATTCGCTGCTGACTAGACGCTGCAAGAATGTCGTGATCTTCTCTCGACCGTGCGCTGCAAGACAGACCACCATGTGCACCCGGTTCCCCCCACGCAGTTTCCGCACCCTATCGAGAGAGGCACCGCCTCCAGCAGTGGTAGACTATGCAAGGAATCCCCTCGGGCAAAAGGTAAACAGTCTAGGTTATTTAATTAGATAACTAATTGATTTAATTTAATTAAATTAATTAATATATTAATTATGGATAAAATTATAATTTTAATAGTCGGGGATTAAAATTAATTTAATTTTTGAAATTAATTAATTAATTTATTTATTTATTTTTAAGTATTAAAATTAAATTAATTTGATGACCGATAATTAATTAAATTATTTGAATTGATTATTTCATCTAATTTAATAAAATAAAATAACCATCATACTTATTTATGCATTTTTATTTTTATAGTGCTTTATATTACCCATCGTCTGGTCTTGAGCATCGACCATTGTATGTCTGCATTTATTTATTTAATTATTTATTTAAACTGCATGAGATGTGGGTAATTAATTAAAAGACAGTCTGCGCATCGTCTATATTTTCGGTTAAAATGTATAAGGACCTGCGTGTCCAATTTATATGATGTACATTCTTTCTCGAGTCCCCCTTGCCTATGTGCGATTACCTTTGTACTTCAAAAAAAGATGACGAGCGACGTCGACCCTTCCAAGACAAGGCAGAGCGCGTTGATCAAGACAATTCAAGACGACACGTGGACTACGCCGAGATGAGGCAGTAATCTAAGAAGTGACGTGGACTTCGCCCAGATGAGGCGATCAGAGGCAGACATACAGAACGTGCAAGCTGCATCAAGAGTCATGTTTCGACAGAGGAATGATGCCCCTTAGGTCATTTAGATTCTCATGACCAGTCGGGTAGTAGTTTTAACTTTATGCATTTGTTTATTATTTTATGCATTTTAGAATGGAGGAAAAATTACATAAAATAATAGATAATAAAATTCATAAAGAAGCGGCATGTGTTTTTCTATTAAAGTTCAGTTGTGAGCACGACAACATAGATGAACAAGTTTAATAGAAATGGATTACATTCATCGAGAGAAAAACATAAAACACTCAAAGAAATTATTAAGTCACCAACAGCCTTCCATTATTCAAGTTTGAACAAAACAAAGTGTTCGAGGTGCCGGTTCATGCCTTAGCTGAGCGTGCCTCTTACTACCGGGGAGTTCTTATTTGTGTGGTGGGTCGACATAACTAAAATTTTCACAAAGATATAGCCTTAGCTATTTTGTTGAAATTTTAGAGGCAAGCGTTGAGTAAATCATTAAATGATTTTGAAGCTGGGAGTTCACTGAAAAGATCAAGGAACCGCAAGTTAATGTGGTTGGCCAGCCAAAAGCCTACCTTGAAACCACTGAGTAGTGGCGTAGCCCTAGCATGTAGACTATGAGGGAGGTTCAGGGATCCTTGCCAGTAGAATACTCAAGAGTATTGCAATTCTAGTACAGAGGGTTCCAAGAATTAGAAAAATTAATGGGATACATTTAATGATTAAATAATCAGTAATGTCACATTAGGTAACCACATAAAAGTACAATCTGCTAAAGTATATTTGTAGATAATGACATGTAATACCAGAATAAAATTGTGATAAATATTAGACAAAGTTAATGTCTAAACAAATCACAAATTTCCTAAATGTAGTATAGGTTCTTGCACACATTACTACTACAATGGAAATTAAATATGATTATGTCCCAACCTTTTAAGCCAACTCCAGATGAAAGGGTGTAAAACTGCTTTCAGGAGACTCGTGAATAAAACATATGTTGGTTCATTCATAATTTTATCATCAAATTATGATGTTAGTTGTGGTCGCTACATCAAGACTTGGATGGTGTTACATGTAGTCTCATCTCAAAGAACCTTTTGAGGAGAAAGCAAAGAAAGAATTAAATGTCATGATTTCACTCACAACGTGTAAAGTGAAAGATAGTTCACAATCTTTCATGTCATCCCATTGTTATACCTTTTACACCCAATTACTCTAGTTTTGTTTAAATGTACAAACAAATGTCATAGAGTAATCGCTTCATTACCGCTAAGGTAACATTTCTCTAAGTAATAATAATATTAGAGATAAAACCATCTTTTATTCATATGGTGAATATATTGAATGACAAGGCACAAAGGCCTACGACAAGTTATGCTGAAGTAACCTTCTTCATGTCCTTCAAAGAATAGTGGTTCGTTATTTAATAGGAGGTTATTTTCATAAAATAATGAAATGAATTCATGGAAATTTAAAAAATTAAATATAAGAAGCATGTTCCCGCTCCTTGTTCAGTTAATATTCATCAAATAAAAGTATTGTTTTATCTCATACATGTTGGGTATTGAAATACAATATGCTATTCACATATTTGTATTGAGATACAATAACGAAGAAAGTAGAGAAACATTACTAGAATTAAAGTGTCTTCTCTAAGCAGCTGAGAAAGGGTGATTCCTAAGTTAGCATAGAGAAACACATAACTTCTAATTTCCAAGTGATTGATTAAAATTGAAAAAGTTGTGGATTATATCCAAAAAAAATTATCTCATGTGACCATTTAGACATGATGAAACATTATTCCATGTTTTCTAATGAATGTTTTTTGAGGTGGCAAACTCAAAAAATAGTTCACTACTACTTGAATCAATGGCAATACATGATGAATATAAAATCTAAGACCTACCCAGTTGTAGAAATGTGATTATTTGTCACGTAAAACTAAAAGCGGACGTCAACTATATACCCAGTATGGTATTTAGGCTCGGCACAACTAAACACCTATGGTATAATTGATATCATTAGTTTAGACAAATAAATCATTAGAAATAAAGGTATGCCACAAAGCATTCCGAGGTTAGTTCAACAAGACAATGTAAACTATTCCAAAGAAAGAAAGAGGTAAAGATACTTCATAAGTTTCCTTTAAGTCAATAAAGAATAGTTATGTATTGGTTTGGTAATAAGATATGAGTTGCTTCGGATCGGCATACCGAAGAATATCTTGACCAAACAATCATCGATCATGATAATGTAGTGTGGAGCAATTCCTAAATGCAAGTTACCTTATCTACATCACCATATTGATGTTAATAAGTAGGATCAATAATGAGTATTACATATTAACATTGATCAACAAACATGTATCATGGTGCAATTCCTAAACACATATGGTATACATCAAAGTTATGATGTAAGTTGTATTCGTGTTGCAACTTGAGGAAACTTCCATCATATTTCAAAATGTTATTTACAAATAACAGTGTAATCCCATAACCAATATGCCTACTAAAATGACAAATGGATATCATACGAGTCATAGTATGATCAAAAAACCATTATTTCATAGGACGTGTTTAGATGCAAAGCGTTTGTTAGGATTTAAACAAACATGCATCATGTTAGACACGTTGTGCATCTAAAGTAATTATCCTAACATTTTCATAAGATATTACATAAATCCCTATGATAGAAAATATGTAGTCCAACATTAGACTACATTTCTATACAAGGGTGCACATCTCTATTAGAGAAAGTGTGAGCTGAATAGACTTGGACTTAGTCAATGCATGAGATGCACACATGGTTGGCATATGGAACATGTTCCACAAGTACATGTGGAATAGGCATGTTCTAGATACATATAATACGTAGGAAGAATGAAACCATGGTGATGGTTTTATATTCACCGCGGCCGGTGATAAATTATTCATTGAGAATAATAAATCTTACAAGTAAGCAGTATAAGGCAATGAGCTATGATTGACAAGATCAACTAAAATTAAATAATAGATTCCATGTATCAAATTTCAAAGGGGCTTATAAATTGAATATTGCGGTGGGTATTCAAATATAATGATACATGGATGGAACAAGTATGGTACCAATAAGGCTCGATTGGTTATACCAAGTCTATACGCCTAAATCTATTAGAATTTTACTTTTCATAGCTAAACTTCTAAGATCCTTTTATTGGTCATTCGATTTCAAGATCATTTTTCTTGGAAGGTGTCTATACGACGCAACCTGAAAGAGATGATGACATCAAATGATGCCAATAAGGGTTGAAAATTACCAAAATCCTATTCTGGATTAAAATAAGTGACAAAATCTTAGAGAATTCATTATAAATGAATCTTTTCCTTGTGTCTACCAACAGTTAGTGGGAGCACCAATGTTTTCCAAGTGAAATCTGTTCGGAAACATATGGAAAAAATATTTTGATCTTATAGTTAGATAAGATCAGGTTAAAAGAAATTATCCAATGATTGACTTCAAGTAGCAATCTATGTTCTAGAGAACATGATCCACTGAGGTAGATCCAAAGGTTTCTTGGTCCTAGTCAATCATACAAATAGTGACATTGTATTGAAAAATACAAGTTAGAACAATTCAAGTTCAGAATTGTTGCCAATGTCACATGGCGTAATCTCTCCAGGTTAAGATGTTCAGAGCATTTGTAGATATTAATGTTGTGAATTGATACCATATTCTTTATCGATGGATCAATCACATATGCCATAATAGCTATAATAATTGATACTCCCAGGATATAATTTATTATAGGCAGATATCAATTATTTCTAGGAGCACTGCAAGTGATGCAGTCAAAACTATCATCGTGTATTTTGGAAAGTAAAAATGATATGTAACTAAAATATGGAGAGGAAGGTGTACTAGTTTGGATTGGACACAAACCAGCAATCCTTAGAACAATTTGATCAAGCATCGCAGTTAGGTAAAGGAGATGCGTGAGTCATGCTCATAAAAGCTTGTGGTAGCCACACCTACAAATACCGAGTAAGTTGCAGCTTCTTAAGCAACTATGAAGAGGTTATAAATTGCAATGAGTTGTTCCAATTCCGGGATTCGCACCTAGTGAGAAACGTATTATCATAATGAGAATTATGATATTCTTACTAGCCAAGTTGTCAAGTTATGACAATGGAAAAAAGTAATATTCTCGGGGATACCTTATCTTGAGGATTTTTACTCAAGTCGATGAGGTTTCATATAGCAGATATGACACGCAGCGAAAACAAGGAAGGCCCTATAGTTAAAGCCATTACTCAGCAGAATCATGGTATTTATCATGTGAGTACCTAACAAGTTTAGTTAGCAAGATGGATCTAGTGCAAGTGGGAGTGCTGAAATAGTGGGTGTCGTAGACCCAACTATGTAGTACTTTTGATTACCATATCATGTGTATAGATAGATATGAATGATTATTTATTACCATTATAGTGCATAATATTCTACATCCACTATATTAATGGTAATTTTCCTAGGTTAATTGCCACGTAGAGAGGTTAAAGAAGATCCCAGTCTATAATGAGAACCTCGAGATACAATGACATTGATGTTAAATATATGTTCTATAGTCTAGATGTATCTTACAGACTAGACACAGTAGATGTATGACTATCAGGTGCCGGGGGATCATAAGCATTGAGAATTCTTCTCATGAAGTTCACAATTGGTGATCTCTAGCACTGAGATCCTGAGGAATGACCCGCCAATAGGAACACCACATGTTTTGGGTGACATTGATTGTTCCTATCTATAGACATGTGTTTTGGTCTCCTGACTTGATACCATTACCAATGTATATCATTTAATTATTTACATTGATGAAAGGAGAAAACCATGGCAGTAATGTCATGGTGAGGTAGTTTGTGTCGGGTGCGTCATTAGTGGTATGACATTGGTTGAATGGTCAAGAAAGGATTTGCCGCTTCCATGTTTAGGAAGTTTTATATCAGAGGCCTTGTTGATCAGGATGGTGCCGCCTTCATAAGTATTTGTCCAAAGCAGTATAAAGGTGAATCCATCTAGAGAGATCAACAAATAATAAAGCAAGATAAGGATGATGACACAAGAGTGCGTCCTGCTTTATGAGATATTAAGTGACAAAAAGTCTATAGTACACAGTCAGTGTTCGTAGTATGGTAGTCGTTTCTATGACTATCTGTATCTCTTTAGGGTCCATGATGTGTTGCTAGACTCCGCTCTTGGTCTATGGATTTTATTCACTGCTATCGAGATGAGGTCCTAGAGGGTCACACAAAATAGCGTATTCAAGAATCTGCCCTATTCAGCTGAATAAGTATAGGGACATAGTGGGCCCCACTATGGGTTCCGAGCGTTTTCCAAGTTGTCGATCACCAAATCAATTAAATAAATTCATTATTATTCAGGTTATGAATATTTGAGATTGAAATTATTTATTATATTTATGAGTTTAGTAAATACAAGAAAATATTAATCGAATGAATATTATTTTAATATTCAAGGATCGCTTAATACCAAGAGGGACAAGTGAGTATAGTTAAAAGGCTCGGTTTTATCACGTAATATTATATATATATATATATATATATTACAAGTATGTCATAAAATAAATAAATAATATTGGCACAGTTTAAGTCATCATTTTTATTTATTTAGAGAATGTTCATATTAACGGGGGCTGGGGAACCCAACTGGGTATTTCTCAACCTATATATAAATAAGAGTGGAGGCTCTCTCTCTTGTGTGTGAAATTAACTATTCACTCATTTGCATGGAATTAGAGTTGAGAGCCTCTCTCTCCTCCTGCTTAATAGAGAGATAAGCACTCGATCCAAGAGTTCGGATCAAGTTTCTCCTCACACATCAGAAGATCGACGATTCAATGATCGTCGGGACGTCTAACATATCATTGAATCACCATGTTAGCACCCATAGTTCGACGATCTGCGTTCCCGTGGATTTCTGAGGCGCGTGTGGACGATCTAGAGGGATCTTGTTATGGATCCTTCGTGCAACGATCGTCGTCGACAAGTAGCGGTCGAAAATGTCTTCAGATATGGAACAGGTATGTTTTCCTTTTATTTTTGTGATCTTAATAATCTACGCAAGATCCTCAGACCTCTCAGGGGATCAGATCATCGGCAATGACAATTATTGTCGTTCTTCCGATGAAAATTTTAAAATCACCGGCCCACCGGCTTCCGCTGCGGGCCCCGGTAACCTAACAGTGACATCCTCAGGAGGATACTGTAGTCACAGGAGGAGGCAATCATGATCCAGTGTGTGGATCATTCTCATATAAATAATTTTAGGAAACATTTGAATTATGATATTCATTGATTCGATAATATTTTATGTGAAAATTTAGAGATAACATTTTTTATCCCATTGGATCACAATGGAATTAACATATTAAATATTTGAACTAGATAAATAAATTGATATCGACCGTATGTTATTACCTCTCATTTTGATAGATAGGGTGATATATATTCATTCTTTGGATAGATTTTATTACCTGATAGAAATTTTTAATAAACATAAAGCAAGAAATTAATTGATAATTTTCTGGATAAAGATAAAGAGGCATGTAATTGAATCAAGTTGTTATTGTTGTAATTTGATTCTAATCAAATTGATACATTTATAATGTTTAATTAATTGTGGTAGATTATAATTTTGGATTCCCATAGTTGGAACCTAAATATAATAAATTAGTTAATTCAGTATGGATTAATGATCTAGATGTTTGATAAAAGATAATTCCATATAGGGTTCAGAGTTACCATCTTTCTTGTCTAAGAGACATAATCCCAATTGATATGATGTTTGTTTTCCTACTGCATGTGTTGTGATGTGATCTGGGATGGCTATTGTGATATGTGGGTGCAAGGAGGCCTATTGGTTGTGGTTGTAGTTGATGCCTACAGTGGTGATATGCATCAGTTTATGCATGTCAGTGTCATAGAGGACACCGGAGAAGATAGAACAGGTTAGATGTGAATGTTTGGATGCTTGCTGTTTCTTATTTATTGTTTATATTTTTTATTTTCCCCACTACTCAAGTAAGAAGGTTTGCTTACCCTCATTCCCAAAGGGTGGAAGATGTGTAGGGTATTCCACATGATTTTTGTGTTTAGAATATTGATATAGGATGGGTCTATGTTCTTACTATAGGTAGAAAATACTCGAAAGGTAGTTCTTTTACTCACCGTGTTGATACCCCTTGTGTTAAGTATCATAGAATGTTTTTCTATAATTATTAAGAATATGGGAATGCATTAATGTTGTTAATAAATGATTTAATAAATGATGTTAATTTATGAGGTTGGAGCTTGCTAGGACGCAATGTTGAGGTTTTAATTTAAAGGAACATTGGATTTTGGGAGTGATTCTAAGGAAATATAATATTGAAATTATTAATGGTTAGTTAATGTTTCAAGAATTAATTAACGTAATGTTCAACAGATAAATGGGAATAATGTAATGTAATAAATCTATTTAAATAGTTGTATTTTTATTGAATTCGTAGTCTTAGAAGTGGAAGATGTGTGTATGAGATACAGTAGATAAAGCTGAGTCTAAGACAAGGTTATGTACATAGTGTGGTTTTGTGTTATAGTATATTCTATACTTTTTGTGTTTCTATACGCTACTCTACCACATCAGTTAGAGAAACTAACATCCCAGGTATTCTGATCCTCGTGGGGTGTTTTCCCCCACATTCTGGTGGAAGGATGGATGGCTGACAACCCCATTTGGCCCTTCTCTCTTAACATGGTAGTTATTTGTACTGGTAACAACAACTCTTAGTTTCCCCCATATATGTGTGTAGAGGGATATAATAGATTGTGGTTATTTACACAAATATATTCTGGATATAGTTTCCAATGGACAACTTTATGTGTAACGTGTGTAGGCTGTGAAAGCTTGAGGATCCTTACTCAGTGTATGGGTTGTAATGGCTTGAGATATAATGCCCTGACATATGATTCACGTTCTGTGAGCTGTGGTGGCTACCAGAAACTGCCTAGTTACTTTTCTTATGTGGGTATGGTGGTTTTTTTTTCATGAGGTTCATGTTGTGGGGCGTCCCATAGGTGTCTACATGCAAGACTTTTTGGAGACAGATTCATAGGACTTGCAACATTGGGGAAAAGCAGAAAACCGATGGGGAAGTAGTAGCGGTGTACCCTTGATATTATTTATGATAATATATAATATTGTATGTGATACATGTTGAGAGTTTCCAAGTTGATGTTGGTAACTTTGTATACAAATTTATGTAATGATTTTGTTTATTTTTTGTTCACCATGCTTTAGAATTTGTTCTATACATTTGCATGAGAGGCTCCATGGAGAATCCTACAAAGTATAATGTTATACTCACCATATGTATATATAAAATATTTTTTTAGTTCACTTCAATTAGGTTGCAGATCAGATTTGTTACTACTAGCTAGTGGTTGTAGGAGCTATTTGGGCTTTGGGCCACCGTTGTCGGTACATTCTTTTGGGTACTTGCAGTTTTCCTATTTTGATTGAATTAGTTGTTCATGAAATTACATATGTGTACTTGGGATTTATTTTATATTGACTTTTGAGTTCTAATAGGTTTTTGTATGTCTTATCTATCTCTTCTTTATGTGTTCTCTTTGAGGATAATGTATCCCATTTGTGGTTTTACTATACCCTCGGTGCTAGTCGCCAATCTATGGCCTAGTAGTGACGGGACTCAGGGTTCATTATCTCCCTTCTCACATTTCTGGCCCAAGATGGGTACACCTTTTGTGGAGGTGTCGTAACATTACCATTACACATATAGTAAGAACATAAATAAATATTTTTGGACTATCATACCTACCTAACATGATTTAACCTCATCAAAATAGAATGATTCATTTTCTAGGAATGATTTATTATATATTATATATACCTATATAAATGAAATGTTTAATATTACAAAATTTATATATCTACACACTGGAATTATATGAAAAACACAATCTAAATGTAAGATAATGTTACCATCATCTACATTAGTTTATCACCAGTTCATTGTCATCCTTTCCATGGGTCTTGTTTCAAGTTGATTCTATTTTTTTGGAAAATATTGTTAGTTTTTAGGGTTATTCATGATTACATAATGGTTATGTAAAATAATATGGATTGACCAAGGAAACAATGTTCCTATTATTGTGTTTCTAGATGGGGTCATAGTCATCTCTTACCATGCAAAATAACCCTAGAAACCATGGGATTATATTTTTAATCCACTAAAAATAAAAGTTAAGGTCAATATACTCATTTATAAATACAAAACATGATATAATTGAGCCATTTTTTACTATTTGGAATTTGAATGCTCTCTATAGAAGAATTTGACTCCACTAACCCCTTTATTTGTAGAATGAATTGTTGGTGGATGTGACTGACCCTTCAATGGTTAGGGTAGTTCCTTTGATTTCAAATCCCCATTTCATCACTTTTTATCCTCACTGAGAGCTATGAATCATCATGTTTTTCATCCATATTAACCTTCACTTGGTGGATATTAGTTATAATGATTCCATATTTCACTACATTGCCATCAAATCTCTCTTACTGGTTCCCATTTCAAATGAATGATTGATAGCCTATTTAACGGTCAGTGATTTCATATGTAATTTCCATTCATATTGAACATATATTTTTTTCATGGTATAAAAATTAATTTTATTTAATTTATTAACCTTTATTAGAGAAGATTAATGTGTTCGATCTTGAAAGGAATAGAAATGTAAACTAACACCCAATTTTCAATGGATTTGAAAATATTGGGTTAACTTTCATAAAATATGGATTAAAATTATTAGTGATTAGATTAAATTATTAGACGATTATTGAAGAAAAAATTATCTTAAATTGAAATATTCTTTTAAAAGGCTTGAATTTGAAATAAAAACAAGGATTTTTTTGATTTTATTTTCATATTGAAACATTATGTTGCAAATTTCAACTATGATAATTGAATTTAATAAGAAATATTTACTTTCCAATAATTTATTAGTTGATTTATTCAAAGAACATATGATACATGGTATTTAGTTGGTGATTAGTATAGAAACACTGTGTTTTTTACACCCAATAAATTAATTAATGCTAGGGAAATAAAAATAAAAAAAAAATTATAATGATTATCTCAATTGGGGGGGGGGTGTGAATTGATTCTATCTTGATATCCTAAGAAATATTTTTGTTTTCACACATTATGAATTGTTTAATTTATTGGGTAGTGTGAGGATCCATGATAAAGGAACTAACTAAGCTCTTAGAATATGGCCATGGTTCTTTTATTGGAAAATTGTATTTTATGAAACTAAATAAAGAAATTTTTTTACTCAGTACTTTTTTCATTTAATAATTTTTAATTATAAATTCCATTTATTTGACTTAAAATATTTTTAATGAAAATTTTTATACTACCTTCCATTCTTCTTCTTTGAATAAATAGAAGAATAAATGGTTTAAATTTTATAAAATTTATTATATAAAACCCAGTGAAATCATATTGGGGTATATTTTCACTCAGTAAATTTTATATAGATTGTATATAGATTTTCTATTATAGGTTAAGGAAAAGGGAAAACACCACTTAGAGTTTGTGGGTGTGCTTGAAAACTAAGACCTTGGGTGATGGATATGACTTGTGGATCTGTAACACACAAATTAAATAGAGATTATGAGACTTTATATTGATATATATTACATAATATTTTTAATGATGAATTTATTTTATCATTATTAGTTTTATTTTGGTAAATTTATCTTATAATGGCGTCTATCATAATGTATTCCCCATGATTTATCATTTAAAATAATATATTGATTATTTTTTTGGGTTGAAATTATTCCTTATGAAATTTTGTTGATACAATTGTAGTAGTAGTAAGCTATTTTTTATTAGAGAAACCCATTGGTCTATGTCAATACCAGCTATGGTACTAGTGTATTAGGCTGTTTTTGTTGGTTTGGGACTATTTCTGATTAAGCTCTTCTTGGATTTCTTAGTTTACCAATATTTTCTATTAGTGAAGTCCCAATAGTTCTCACATCTTTAAAGCATCGTGGGCCTATATTCCAATGGAATGAGATAATTCATATTTTCATAACAAATGACACTTAAGAACTTGAATTGGCCAATGGTATGGGATATTGGGATCATAAAAAAATTTTAGTTGGAATTAATTAAAAATTTTCGAATCTATTATTTATTTATTATATGTTCATGAATTTATTTGAAATATTTATACTCGACTAATAACACTAATAAAATTATTTGATTTTGGAACCATTTTTTCAACCATGTTTTCTCCATATATTTCATATTATTTCTTAATTGTGAGGAAAATATTATGTTTTTAAGACACATGACTAATCAATTTATAGTTTAATACCATACAAGAATTTGATTTACATTTTTGGGATTGGGATTGAAACTATATTAGGCATACAATGTGTCCTATTAGAATAGGAATCCAAAATCACATATTTTTTATTAGACCATGTAGTGTAGTTTAAGGTTATGTTGGAAGGACATATATACAAAGGTATTTCGGTATTTTGTAAGAAGATTGAGATTTTTTGGTGCATCTAACATATCATTATTATAACATGCATAAGATTCCTAATATTTCAACTAATCCAAAACCAGTTGATGGGTATGGAAGTGTAATTGACATCTGTAAGGGAAACATCCCCAAAATTTAGAGAATATAAGGAATTATACTAAATATATTCCCAAATATATATGTATGGATTACACACTATAGTTTCCTGTAGAAAAGGTTTCTCATATGTTAGTGTAATAATAATTCTCAATCACTAATCTCAAGTGATTCATGATCAATGTGATATCCAATATAAAAACAACACATATAAAAAATTACACATAAATATGAGATATACCCACATAAAAACCCCAGATGAAATATGAATAGAATCCATGTGAAAGATATGTCTCCACAAGGATAGATATGATAACTCTGTTTTATGTAGATTTCAGACCTTAATAAGGAGTCCTATGTATCCATTTTATCACATTAATTAGCACCATTATATTTTAATTTGGTTCCTAATCCGCTCATGGACCTAGAAACTAGGAATAACTATAGGTGGTGGTTCTTATAGACTAGATTAAAATGATTTTTATGAACTTATATCTTGGTGGATTAGCATTCTATATTTCTAGCATTATCCTAAAAAGTACAAATAGAGGGACCATGAGGGTTATTTGGAATGTTTCTAAATGGCATAGGGTTCCCCTTTTTGAGAGAATGGGGGTTTTATGCGTGCATAAACATACTAAATTATGGTCTTTCTCTTTATAAATGGTATATTCTCATCCAAGGATGAATTGTTGAGGTTCTATATGGATTATTGGTTTATATATGTGTATTCATTCATGGAAAGTATGACATGTATAATGGTGTCTCTTTAAAAATGATGAAAAGTTTATGTATATCCATTTCAAATGGATAACATGTTTGAGGATGTTTTCTAGAAAAATATGATATGTCATAGGGATGTATTATAAACAAAAGTGATATATAAATTATATTTTTTGAATAAATCTATTGTATTCAAAGTTAATCATGTAATCTAACTTACATATTTCGGTGTCTTCACATGATTTTCCCAACATGTATGTTGTTATTTTTGTGATCTTACTAACATGTGAAAGGGTCTAATTGTGATTTTGAGGACATGAAGGGGGTGTTGTTATTTGATTTTATATATAATTATTTTTTTATCAGTTGATATGGCTAACATGTATGAGTTTATTCACTTAATCTCGATGATATGTCCTAGTGTCTTTATATGATATTCCAAACATGTAAAAAGGGAATTTATGGATCTGGATGGAATGTATAGTTTAATTTACCAGAAATGGATGACTTTTCAGGGTTTATTTTCATGATTTAAGAGGAATATATGAATCCCTTCATGTGTTCTATGAATTGATCATGAAATCTCCATAATCAATTAGCCTAAAAATTTGGGTATCATTATTCCCATGAAGATTCCATCATTTTTTACCTTTATTACATAAACACCATAATATTTGTCAGGCACTTTCCTAATAAGGCCACACATGATCAAGAAGACACACTTAGAGTCCTTGAACTGATCTAGCCAACATTCTAGTGATCGTTCACATTATCAATGAAATGATCAAGTGGAGCCAAAAAAACATACCATGTAATCACTTAAAATCACTCACTATGATTATCTATATGAAGAGAATTGTAATTTTTTTTCTTCACTTCATGAAATTAAAGTCTACCCTACATGAATTTGTGTTTTAGGTGTGTCATGGTTGGTATTTATAAGATATATTTCCTATATATATATATTCCAAAATTAGATGGGAATTATATATCACATTAGGACATGTGTTAGTGGAGGGAATGTTATCCTGAAATCATCATTTTGCCCCACTAAAAACATTAATTGTGTTATTACTGAATAATTTTAATTATTCATGGACCCTTGGCTGGAAAACCATATTCATAATGATAGGTCCAATATATCAGATGACATTCATGGGACCTGATGGACCTTTCTAATAGAATATATGAGATCAATCTGCATATACATGGGCCATTTCGAGATCCAAGAAGGAATGCTAAACACCTCTCACGACATCAAGCTGGCATGTCAAAGAAAATTTTCATGATCATATTATTGATCACATTAAGTTAGTAATAATATCACATGAAAAAACAATTGAACTTTCTATATACAAGTATCATTTAATTATATAATTTTATTATAAGAAAGTGTTATGATATTTTCAAACAGTTCACCCAATGGTTGTCCAATAGGGCATCTAATGATCAATGAAGAAAAGCATGTGGGTCTTCAATTGACCGAGATTACATGACTGATAGATTTGATGTGATAAATGATAAAATAATGTGGAATATGAGATTCTTTTTAATGAATATCATTGTAACTCTCTTTAAATAAGGATCCCATCATTTTCATCATTTATCTAGTTAATAACACGTCGGTTTTTATTTGATTTTACACTAACTTATCGCGTGATCATTGATACATGCTTGAGGCCTTCTCATAATGTGGAAGACTCATTTTTCATAATTCACATTATCTGGATAGATTTTATAATGGGTATTCAAGTGATATATGAATAGACAATCCAATGTTCATAACCACATCACATGATTCACCCTAGATTATATGATTACAATTATTATTTATGGTTATGTGATCATTGTGACCCAAGAAATTGTTCTATAGATTTAATTATTCTACCAGAATTTATAGAAAAAGAATATTTTTTATTCGAACGATTCTTTAACTCAAAATATAATAATCATCATTTGGTAGGTGACCATAAATTACCCTCTATTAGAAGGGTGGTATGGAGGGAGGAGCTAATGAGGACATAGTTATGAAGAATTAAATTCTAGATTATAAATGTTTTCTTCCCAAAAGTAGGTATTCTATAAATAATTTTATCTTCTAATAATCTATTGTTATTCAATATGGTTCCCTATTGTTAGGATGATATAGAGATGATAATTTTACATACGAGTTTAACCACCAGAGTTCTCAGATTCTTGATTTTGTATGATATTCTCATAATAATTATTCATGTTACGTTATCTTGATTACAATTCATATAGTTACTCCACATGATCTCTTTTGAAAACCTCATCATGTGTAATGCCCTGGATCTATTTACCCAGAGTCGGTGCATTATTACATAACATTGGCAAGATCACAACAAATCTAGTCTCGAAAGACTGATTAATTTAGTATCCTTGGAAGTACTAGATACATATATATGTTTTACATTACATTATAAAATGAACAAACAACAACATCGTTTCCCCTTTGAACACACTCATATCTCTTAGCCTATTACCCCAACTTATTCATAATATACTTTTTCTCATATTGGGAAAAATAAAAAATAAGAATGTGGTGAGATCAGATGCTCAGTAAAGATAAAAATATAGCGGAAAAAATCATAAATAATAATATACATTTAAGGCAATGTATAAAAAATAAAACACATGACTTTTAAAAATAAAAATTACCATAATATGGAGAAGTGAAATCAAATAATTCCATTTACTTATGAACATGTATATTCTTTTAACTGAATAATAACATTTAATATCAATAGACTATTCCCTAATGTTGTAATGTATAATTCCAAACATGATAACCATATAGTCAATGACTCATTCCAACACTACAAATAAGATTTTTTCAAGTCCATGTTCTAAAATACTAGTTTTTCTCATGATACCTACTGATGCATCGATGAGCTATAGCAGGCTCCACCCGTCACATACTAAGTCTAATGCGTTCCTCATATTTAAATGTTGAAAAATATCATAAATATTGGTATTAAAATTAGCATATGAAATGTCAATCCGTTAAACATAAAAAATGAATGGTACAGAAATACAACATCCGCGGTCAAACATATCATAACTAATTCAT
The DNA here is from genome assembly GCA_963277665.1 of Viscum album. Lineage (NCBI taxonomy): Eukaryota > Viridiplantae > Streptophyta > Magnoliopsida > Santalales > Viscaceae > Viscum > Viscum album. The sequence goes on along the minus strand of OY728119.1, from coordinate 683,029,975 downwards.
CAAATTAAGGAATATAGTATTATAATTAATCAAACTCAATCAAGAATAATATCCAGTAAATGATGTTGAAATAGTTGAAAACTATCAGTAAAAATCATTGATAGAAATGTAAAATATTTTGAAATCATTTAAAATTCACACATTTATAAAGGAAGTCATCTAAATGATTTTTTTGAATAAAATTGTCCCATGCCACTTTGGGACTTTTTAAAAGAATTAACATTTTAAAACAATCATTTCCATATAAATAAATCATTAAAATCATTTTAAATCATGGAAATTAATTAACAGATTTAAAAAAAATAAATAAATAAATTAAAATGGTGACATTGAAAAAAAATCATTTCCAAGAAACCATAAAATATTCATTTTGAAAAAATATTTATGAAACATGGACATGGATGATAAAAATCTCCAAATAAATATATACACATAAACAATCTCGGATAATAATGAGATTGAGGAATTAACCCTTGTAATTTTCCTTGATATATGGTATGTTAAATTACTGTAAAATAGTTAAATCATTGTTATTAAACTATAACTGAATGACATACATAAATATTATATCATATACAATCTTCTAATATAGCTTTGTTAATAATATTTCAGTAGTATCATTATTTCTGTTGTTAACTAATTAGTTTTGCTTTATATGTTTTGTTACATAATTCATGTTTGTTATAAAGGATTTATTTGATTCATATCCAAAATTATATTAAGTTATTAAACATTATTTTTAATCATAAAATTAAAATTATTCTTGAATGATTAATATGGGGAATGGAATCTCATCGCTTCATGGAGACAGTAATCCATACGTACACACAAGCAACAATATAATTCTTTTGATGGTTAAATAGTAGGTAATCTATTGGTATATCATATATACAGAATCATTAAAATATTATATATATTATTTAAATCAATTATACTCATTATTTTACACATAAAAATAATGAAGTGTTGAATGGAAAACTACACCAAGACATACATATGGTAAGCCGTACGTATGCACATATGGTGAATTAGTCATATAAAGGATGGACATAATAATGAATATGGTTGTACCATATTTGTAATAACATCAAAATATGTATTATGTGATGGAGTAGTTATTTTGGTATGTAAAGAAAAAATAATGTGGAAATGGGAGAAGAAAAGTACTTTGATAGAGGTGATGAAATAATTACATCATCTCCGGGTGCTTCCTTTTGATTTGATCAAAAGGGACCCTTAGGATGGATATTTGATAAAATTATGGACTCTAGGTATAAGTGAGGGTATTTGGGAGGATATTTGATCTAGTGTTTCTTGATCCAAATGGATTTGGAGGTATGATTTTTAGATAAGGGGAAGTACCCTTTTATTAGAGATGTGAGGGTCACTTTGGGAAAAGACTGAAATATTAATTTTTTATACAATAATATTTGGATTATAATGGCACGAAAAGGATTTAATTCATGGATAATGTGGGGATGCATCAAAATTATTTCAACTAATATTTTTTAGATATATTTGAGATACCATATTATCCTTATATTTTAGATTTAACTATTGGTTATATAGTTTAACATTTACCATTTCTCATTGTATTTTTTTATTGTGGTTAATAAACACACAATAAAATTATAAAAGAACCTATAGTGGTTCAATAATAAAATTTATATTATTCTATATGTACTTTGTCTGAACCCTATATTTTTAGGAATAATATAACATTTAATAATATAGTATTTTTTTTAAAAACAAATTTATGTCAATTTTGACACTATTTGGTATTTGGATTTTGTGAAAGTCATAACACCTATATCAATTCCAAAAAAATTATTTAGTCTACATTAACATGTAATATTAACCTATAAAAAATTTTATGACCTGAAAACAGTATACTTATATTTATATTAATATTTAAAACAACATTTAATTTTTCTGTCCATTAATATGGAAAATTCTGTATCATTATAGTGTCATAAATAACTATATTTATTTTATGTATAAAAAATATAAATAATATTGAATGATGTATTAAATCCTTTTATAATAAAAAATAATAATTATAATCAAATAGATCAATTGTATAACCCCAAATAAAATTTGTTTTACTAAACGATACACGCTTATGTTATTTTTGTCTTTACATTAAATTAATTGATATGCTATGTCATTATCACTGCTAAGTGGCTACATGGGGTCCCAAAATCGACCCAAAGATTCCCATGGTCATCCATATATCACTAATTAGGGTTAGGAAATGTGTTAGGGTAATTACATATTATAATAATATTATTGGTTACACTTATTTACAGGATTTACCATTTATACATGGTAAATAAAATATTTATTGAACAATTCATAATGTATAAAAATAAAAGATAACAATTTACACAATCGGGACCTAATTATTGCATATATGGAATGATTGTTTATAAATTAAAAACCCATAAGATGCAGAAATAAATTTAAAATTAATTCCCATTGTGAAAACCCAAAAGCTGGGTTTTAAAAATTAAAAACTATCAAAAGATTCTCATGTGTTTATGAATAATTTAAATGTGAAATTAAATCCAATGACCTAAATTATAATAAATGATAAAAAATTCAATTTAATGATAATTTAAAACTACTCAAATGTATAACTTAACACTATAACTTTATTTGGTTAAAAAAGTTGTTTTTAATTATAATTTAGTGGTTTTCACTATTCATCAAAAAATTAATGTTATCTGAAACGTACAAAAAATTTATCAAAACTAAATTTTTATATCCTGATTCTAAATAAGAGTTTCATTTCATCAAATTGAATATATAAAATTTTTTAAATATTGGATTGAGAAAGTGAGGGTCATTATAAGGTGGATAAACTACAATTTTTTTTAAAAATATTTCTTTTATAAAAAAAATAAACATGTCCTTATATTATGTCTAAGAAACAATAAATATGAGTGACAAAATTATATTTGATATAATTAGAAATCAAAATGTGGTTATTACTATCAATAATTACTTTTTAAATGGCGAGTTTGATAGGTTGTGGTGTGATTGAACTCATTGTTTTGTACAACGCACACTATTATATTATTCAAAGAGAAACGTATCATGGGATCATGGGGATATTACATTATTCCCTCCTTCAATAAATTTCATCCGTAAAATTTAAAATTGTTCTTTGAAAATAAATGTTTTAAAATAGAAAATACCTTTGTGGAAAACCCAAATCAAAAATAGGGTTAATAAAATACAGTCTTAATAAGAGGGAAAATGGAATGAAAAATTCACCACAAAATTAGAAATTGGAATAAAAGAACAATGGAAGAAATGTTATACACATAGTTGGTGGAAATATTAACTATTTATAGGAAGTGATTAAGGTGATCAATAAAAATCAAATGTACAATAAATGAAAAATTGAGGGCTTCAAAGCCATAAATTTATGATGAGTTAAAATATCATCAATTCAACAAATCATAAGGTATTTATATAACACATTTTTTGTATTTAGATTCATTCCATATTGATTAAGAATATATTTCTTCCTAGAATAAGAAAAATATTATACATGAAATGTAGAGTTCCATCCTTTAACTAATTTCTACCACAAACTCATATTTCACTCCAAAACATAATAGAACTCAAAAATATTCTATTTATCCTAATCGTATTTGGTTACAAATATGAAAATATGAATTTTAAATGATGAATGATATTTTTTAATAACAAGGGACATCTTATAGTCTAGTGTTAGGTGATAAATCCTTTTCACTCTTTGGTCGTGGGTTTGATTCCTGTAGCTTTTTCTGATGTGATGAGTAATCTCTTGACCTAGAGGTAGTCCATTTTCTAAAACTATATTATTATAATATTAAAAAATTATTCATAAAAAATGTTTTATGATTAAACAATAATATTAAATGTTCAACTTAATCCATCCCAACCTTTATTATTATCCAAAATACTTCTATCCAGACTATCTAAAAAATGTCTCTAAATTCCAAAATCAATTGCAACCTCAGATTCCACAAACAACGTATAGATTTACTAATTGTCACATACTGAAAATATGATTACCTTGATCATATTAAAACCTTAATGAAAAAAAGTATTGTAGTATGATCCTTATATATATAATATTCCTTTTATATCCAGAATATAATTATTGAATCCAAAAAACACAAATACATTAATTATTCCACTTCAATTGTAGTAACAGTATAAGCTTCGCCTTGCTCCCTTGGCCTTTTTTATGGTAAGACTACATGGAATTTAGAATATTTATTTCCATAATTCCCCATTTCTCTACAATTACAACATTCAACATTGACATCCTCTTTCTTTCCATTGTAATCACGATCATGGTGGCCTTTTTCACTACACTTGTAAAAAACTCCCATTACTTTTTCGAATTTACCAGAGTGTTTCTTCCTGGAATTATCACATAATGGAAAATAATTCCTTCTATTTTTCCATTATCTATCTCTTGCTCCACCATTCTCTTCTTAATGTGATTTACTTAATGTCATGAGTCACAGGGAACTCCTTTTCTTTATGAATAACACATGAGACTATATCTTCTTTCGTCGAGAAGGATTGTGAGAGTAATGCTTGATAAAGAAATAGTTGTAACCCATAAAAGAATCAACCAGTCTTATTACTTGGGTTATGTATATTATCCACTTTATTACTTGATTGCCTTGTAAAGATAACCTTATACTTTGTGATATTCTCAACATCCTTTTTCATCATACATAGAGATTTCCTTTCCATATTCCCTCTATGGTCACAATGATTTTTTAAATAAAATCTCTTTTAAAACCCTCGATTATATATTTGACACAAATCCATCCTTTTTTTGGTTTTGAATTAATGGCCACCATTGATCTGTATCTCATGTGAGGCGATAAAATGTCAGGACAACATTTTCCCTTCCACTACTCCCCAAATCTTTAAAATATTTCTCTGAGGAACTTATCCACTGCTCAGCTACAAGTGGATTTGTAGTCCAATTAAATGTTTATAGTTTTTTCCTTCAGAATCGGTCTAAAATTCTTCCTCCATGTTTTGGATCAGGTTGTTTCAAATGGGTAAGGTTATTATTCATAACCTAAGTGAGTTGTCCCAGTATAGTAATAAGCTGATCTACACCAGTTACATCACTTGCTCCACTACAATTAACATGAGTAGGAGTGAAATACCTACATGGATTATGTGTGGTGATATGGTTTCCATTACTTCCACTATGCACTACTTGTAAACAATGTCATCCACTAGATTAGTTTATGAATCATAATACATAATTCCAAACTAGTAAAATACATAATATATAATGAAAAGTTTATACATATAATCCATAATCATAAAAAATGTTATTTTTGAGGAATTATTTAGTCATGACTCATTCTTAACGGATTGTAATGTAAAGTTGAATTTTCCTAAGAATATCCCATAGGAGTGTCATAACTAAGAGTGCAGCAAGGTCTGTTTTCGTGTACTAGGATACCCTAGGTCATGCCTGATACTCCTTGTCAGAGTTTTCACTTCTAGGTACATATGTTCCAAATCTGACTCTGCCTACTCATATACATAAATGGATTTATTGCTCGGAAAATTCAAAAAACCTCTACAATACCAAAATTCTAGGAAGTTCTTATATAATAATCCTCAAAATCTATCATAGGATAATGTTCTCTAATCAGTGTTTTTCTAAATATTATTTCCAAGGTTTGTACTGAACTTCCTCAAATACCAATTATAACACCCCAACCCTAGTTACCCAATGTTGGTGCAATATTATATAACATTAGTATGGTCACAAGAGATCATGTCTCGAGTTTCCAATTAGTTTTGTATCCTTTGAAGTACTAGATACATATAGAAGTTTTAAATTACATTTTGAAATGTAAAAACAACAACATTGTGTCCCATTTGAAATAGTCATATCCCATATCATATTCTTTCTAGTTATTCATAATATAATTATTCAAATCCTGGGAAAAAACATAGGAAAGGGGTGAGCTCAGATGCCCAATAAAGATAAAAATATAGCATAAAATATTATAAATAAACATAAAACATTTAATGTAATGTATAAAAATAAAACAAAATCCTTTTAAACTTAAAAATAAACATAATATAGAAAGGATAAATAAAATAATGTCATATACGTATTCACATAGATATTCTACTAGTCAAATAATCACATTTAATATCAATAGAGAATATCATAATGATGGAATGAATAATACCTAACATAATAACCCAATAGTCAAGGACTCGTTCCAAGATTAAAAATAATATTTATTCAAGGCCTTGTTCCAAGACAATAGTTTTTCAGATGAAACCTAAAGATTCATTGAGGAGCTATAACGGGATCCACCCATCACTTACTACATCTAATGCATTCCTCATATGAAAATGTGGAAACATAACATAACCATTTATATTAAAACTAGCATAAAAATGTCAACACTTTAAACATAAACCATTAATGGTATAGAAATATCATATCTACTATCAAATATATCATAACTCATTCAATAAAATATGGAAAATTTTATTATAATTAATCAAACTCAATCAAGAATTATATCCATTAAAGCATGTTGACATAGTTGAAAATGATCAATAAAACACATTGAGAGAAATATATCTTATAGTGAAATAATTTAAATGTCACACATTTATAAAGGAAGTCTTTAAAAATAGATTTTTTAATCAAAGTGTCACATATGACATGGAAACTTTTGAATAGAATTAACACTTTAAAACAACCATGTCTATATAAATAAATCCTTAAAATCATTTGTAATACATAGATATTAATTAAATGATTAAATAAAATTATTCATTAAAACATATAAAATGTTGATATTGATAAATATTACCTTCCACAAAACAATAAAATTTTCATTTTGAAATCATTTTTATGAAACGTGGAAATGGATGATAAAAATTTCCCAGTATATACTTACACATAACCAATCTCGGATAATAATGAGATTGAGGAATTAACCCTTACCTTGTACTTTTATTTGAATGAGGGTACGTTAAACTCAATTATAATAGTTAAATAATTTTTAATAAATTATTCAAGAACCACATAAATAAATATGATATCATTTATGATCTTCTAATATTTCTTTGTTAATAATATTTTAGTAGTATCATTGTTTTTTGTGTTAACTGATTCATTTTCATTTATAAGTTTTGTTATGTATGTCATGTTTGTTATGAATAGGATGTATTTTATTCATATACAGAATGTTTTTATGTTTTTAAACATTATTTTCAATCAAAAAATGAAAACTATTCATGAATAAGTATGGTTGTGAATGGAATCTCATCACATCGTGGAGATGGTAAGCCATACGTACGCTCGAGTGATAATATAATTATATTGATGGTGAAATAATATTTAATTTGATAGATTATAATATATATAGAATCATTAACATATTATACTTATTATTTACATCAATTATACTCATTATTGTACCCATCAAAATAATGATGTGTTGCATGAAAACTACACCACGACGTGGAGACTGTAATTCGTACCTATGCATGTATGGTGACATTATCATTTATCAAATGGATAGAGTAACGAATACGGTTGTCCAATATTTACAGTAAAATAATAGTATGTAGAATTTATTGGAGTCATTATTTTGGTATAGAAATAACAAAAATAGAAGAAGTTGAAGAACAAAACAAATTTGAAAGAGGTGATGAAATAATTAACCCTTTATGACGTGCTTCCTCTTGATTAGATCAAAAGGGATCACTAGGTTGGATTTTTTATAAAATTAAGGCCTCTATGTATCATTTAGGTTATTTGGGATAGTTTTGATATGGTTTTGGCTGAGCCAAATGGATTTGGAGTTGTGATTTGGAGAGAAGGGGAAGTACCCTTTTACAAGAGAGGTGAGGGTCACATTAGGAAAAGCTTGAAATATTAATTTATTATACAATAATATTCATGTTATAATGTGTCCAAAAGAATTTATTTAGTGGATAAGCTGGCTAGAGGTATAAATCATCTCAACCAATAGGTTTTTGATAGGATTAGTCAAACATATTACCCATATCTTTTATATTTAACTCCTGGTATAATAGTTTAAAAATCACCATGTCTCCTTGTATTTATATGTTATATGGTTAATAAACTTAATATAAAATTCCAAGAGAACCTAAAGTGGTTAAATAATGAAATATATATTATTATATAAGTCATTTGGTCGAACTATATATTTTTAGGAATATAATGACATTTAATAATATAATACTTTTTTAAAACTCATTCATGTAAATTTTTATACTATTTGCTATTTTGTTTTTTCTAAAAGTCATAAAAACATGATCTATTAAAAAAAATTTATTCAACCAACCTTAAAAATTCATATTAACCAATAAGATTATTGGATGGAATCAATTCTTTAAAATTATATTTATTTTATTTTTATAACATCATTTATTTTTATTTGTTAATTAATAAAAAAATATTCCATCATCATTTTGCCCCAAATAAATATATTTATTTTTTTGACTAAAAAATATAAATAAATTATCTTGATGTAGTAAATGATATTATATTTTATATGAATAATTATATTTTAAGTTTTCAATTGTATAAACCCATATAAAATATGTATTACTAAAATATACATGCTTGTGTTATTTTGGTCTTTACTTTAAATTTATTAATATAAAAGGTCATTATCACTCCCTAGTGGCTCCATGGGGTCCAAAAATCAACCCAGTGATTCCAATGATTGGGAATGTTTCATCCAATAGGTTTAGGACACATGTTAGAGTAATGTAATATTATTATAATATTATTTTTTTCTATTATTTAGTAGATCTACCCTTTAAACATCCTAAATAAAATATTTTCTGATGTAATGATTCATAAGGTCTAAAAATAAAATTTACCTATTTAATATATTTTGATATCCTAATTACTAAATGGAATTCATTTATACAAATTAAAAACATATATGTTCGATAAATTAATTTAAAATTAATTCCCGTTGTGAAAACCAAAAAACAGGTTTTTAAGAAGTAAAAACTATCAAAAGATTTACATGTGTTTATGTACAATTTAAATGTGAATCTACATCAATTACTTTCATTATATTAAAAAATAAAAATATTATATAATGATACTTTAAAATCAGTCAAATTTATAATTTAACACAATAAATTATCTTGATTAAAAAAGTTGTATTGTAATTAAAATTTAGGGGTTTCACTATTCATCAAAATGTGAATGTTATTAGAAAAGTACCAAAAAATTTTCCAAACTAAAATTTTATTTCCCGCTTCAAAATGAGAATTAAATTTCATCAAATTAAATATATAAATGTTTCAAATATTGGACTTAAAAAGGGTTCGTCATTAAAAGGAGAAAAACTACTTGTTTAAAAAAATGTACATCTTTTATCCAAAAAGTTGAATTTTTCGTTATATTATGTCTGTGAAAAACAAATCATGAATTCTTAAATTTTATGAGAGAGATATATATATATATATAATTAAAAATGTGGTTATTACTATTTATATCTTATTTTTAAACATCTTGTTTAATAGGTCGTGGTGTGCTTGAAATCAGTGTTGCGTAAATCGCACATTATTGTATTATTCAAAGATAAACATATCGTGGAATGTTTGGGTGTTACATTATTCCCTCCTTAAATAAATTTAATCCTTTCTATTTGAAATTGTTCTTTTAAAATAAATGGTTTAAAATATAAAATACCTTTGTTGAAAACCCACATCAGAAGTACGGATAATAAAATGTAGACTTAATAAGAGGGAAAGAGAAATGGAAACTTCACCACAAAATTATGGTTTAGAATAGGAGAATATTGGAAGAAATTATAGACATATAATTGGGGGAAGAATGTAAATATTAAAATGGAGTGATTGAGGTCATCAATCATGAAAAAGTGAAAAATAAATGGAAAATTGAGGTCTTTAAAGCCATAAATTATTTATGAGCTAAAATATAATTGGTTCAACAAATCATAATGTATTAGGATAACACATTTTTAGTTTTTAGATCCTTTACTTAATGTTTAAGAATTAATTTCATCATATAATATAAAAAAAGAATACTCGACATGTTGAGTTACATCCTTTGACTACTTTCTACCACGAACTTATCTTTCACTAGAAAACATAATAAAAAATAAAAATATTTTATTTATCCTAATCATATAGGGTTAAAAATATAAACTTATACCATTTAAATGAAGATAAAAATTTTGTAACAACCAGGGACTTCATCTAGGCTAGTGGTAGGTGATAAAGCATTGTCCCACTTTGGTTATGGGTTTGATTCCGATGCGATGGGATATCGCCCGACCTGCTGGTTGTCCTTTTTCTAAAAATACAATATTATAATATTCTCAAAATTATCTTAAGAAATTTTTTAACCTAAAAAAATTCTTTAAAAATTTATACTTAATCCATTCCAACCATTATATTTATCCAAAATACGTTTGTCCAAACTCTCTCTAAATAGACTCTAAATTCCAAAAATCAATTATAACCTCAGATTCCCCAAAAAACGTAATGTTTCTCTTATTGTCACAAAGTAAGAATATGATTACCTTAATCCTAGTAAAAAAATAATTCAAAAAATGTAATTCAGTAAAATCCTTATATATATCACATTCATCTCATAACCAGAATATAATTTTTGAATCCAAAAACACAAATACCTTAATTATTCCACTTCAACTATAGTAACAGTATAAGCTTGGCTTAGCTGCCTTGGTCTTTTTTGAGGTAAGTTTCCTTGTATCTTAGGAGATTCATTTGCATAATTCCCTATTCCTCTATAATTATATAATTTGACATTGACAACGTCTTTCTTTCATTGCAATCATGATTCATATGACCTTTTTCACCATACTTGTAACAAACTCCGATTTATTTTAGGCAAGTACTGAGGTGTTTCTTCCAAAAAGTATCACATAAGAGAAAATAATTCATTCCCTTTTCACCATTAACTATTTTTTTTCCCACCTTTCTCTTCTTATCTTACTTTAAATTAATGTCACAAGACATATAGATATCTTTTTATGTCTTTTTAGCACATGAGACTATATCTTCATACTTTTAGAAAGATTCTGAGACTAATTATCAATGGATAAATGGTTTCAAAACATTAAATAATCATTCAATCTTACTCTTTGGGTTACTTATAGAATCTTCTTAATGCCTGGATAACCTTGTAAAGTTAGCCTCATACTTTGTGACATTCTCATCATCATTTTCCTCAGACTCAGAAATTTTCCTTCCATATCTACATGATGGTCAGGAGGAAAGTATTTTTCAACAAAAATTTACTGCTCGACCCCAGAATCCTAGAGCTGGTGCATTATTTTTAAATACTGTAATGATCACAATGGATCAAATCCCTAATGACCGATCAATTTATTAGCATTTGAAGTACTACATACATGGATAAGTTTTACATAATATTAAAAATAAAAAACAACAACAAAATTGTATCCATTGAACACATTTATATACCTTATCCTATCCATGTAGGTCAACCATATAATACTTCTTCATATCCTGGTAAACAAAAAACATTGAAAGGGGTGAGCTCCGATTCTAAGTAAGGATAACAATATTACATAAACTTTCAGAAATAACCATAAATATTTATGGAAATGTATAAGACTTAAACATAAGCCTTTTAAACATAAACATAATCATAATAAGGAAAATATAAATCAAATAATTCCATTTACATATTCACATAGATATTCCACTAGTCGAATGATCACATTAAATATCAATAGCCAATTTCATAATGATGGAATGCATAACGCCAGACTTAATAATCTCGTAGTCAAGGCCTCGGGCCATGACTACAAAAAATATTTTGTCAAGGTCTTGTTCCAAGACACTAGTTTGTATCATTAGATCTACTGATGCATCGAGGAGCTATAACAGGCTACCCTTGTCACTTACAATGAACAATGTATTCCTCATATGATACGGTAGAAACATAACATAAACATTCCTATTAAAACTATCATATGGAATGTTATTACTTTAACCATAAACCATTAATGGTATAAAAATAACACATCCATAGTCAAACATATCCCAAAACCATCAATAAAATATGGAAGATTATATAATAATAAATTAACTTCAATCATTTTAAAATCCATCAATGGATGTTGAAATATATGAAATCAAAAAAGATTGAGAGAAATATCTTCTATATTTGGAAATCATTTAAATGTACAATAATTAAAAAATAAATCATTTATATTGAAGATGTTATTATAAGATTTTAAGGTATTAATTGGAGATGTTATAATGATGGAAAATAGATGCACTTCACCATGTAAGTTAAAAACACATTCATTCCTTAATATTGTCAAAAAGGTCGTAAAGGACCATGTTTGGAAAATTATGGAATGATTCTATTATAAAAATTCTATAAAAATTTAAAAAAGTATGTATTTGAAATTAACCCATTTTCTATGAATTATAAAAAATATATTGAAGTAAATTTCTAAGAAACATGGATGTGGATGATAAAGAGGTCTCGGTATATACTCACGTATAAACAACCTCGGATAAAGAAGCGATTGTTGAATTAAACCATACCTTGTACTTTTCCTTGGTCGAGGGTACATTATACCCATATATAATATCTAAATAATTGTTATTAAATTATATAAGAACAAAATAAATAAATATGATATCATATATGATCTTATAATATATCTTATTAATAATATTTAAGTAGTATGATCATTTCCATCATTAACAGATTCGTTTTCCTTTATATTTTTTTACGTACGTAATGTTTATTATGTTTAATATTTATTTGATTTATATCCAGAATGATATTATGTCCTTAAAAATTATTTTTTAATCCTAAAATGGAAATTATTCTTTAATCGTTTTGATGAGGAATGATTTTCATCGCGTTCTTGGAGACAGTAATTCGTACATATGGATGAGCGATAATATCATTAAATTGATGGTGAAATCATATGTAATTGGATGGTATATCATATATTAAGAATCCTTACCATGTTATATTTATTATTTTCATTAGTTAAACTAATTATTATACCCATCTAAATAATGATGTGTTTGAATAACAAACTACACAAAGATGTGAAGATGGAAAGCCGTACGTACGCGAATATGGGTACTTTTTATTCATAGGATGGATAGTATAATGAATATGGTTGTACCATTTTTATAATAACATAAAATATATATAAGTTATTGGATTTAATATTTTGGTATGGAAACAACAATGAAATGGTAATTGGAAGAAGAAAAGAACGTAGAATGAGGTGGTGAAATTATTACCTCCTCTTCAAGTGTTTCCTTTTGAGATGATCAAAAGGGATCATTAGGATGGAATTCTGATCAAAGTAATGCCTCTAAATCTAATTGAGGTTAGTTGGGAGGATATTTGGGTTGTGTTTGGTGAATAAAAATGGCTTTGGAGGTGTGAAATTAATAGAAGGGGAAGTCCCCTTTTATTAGAGTGGTGAGGGTCTCTTTAGGAAAACCTTGAAATAATATTTTATTATACAATAATATTCGGTTTATAATGGCTCCAAAATGATTTATTTCAAGGATAAGGTAGATAATGGTCTAAAAACTCTCAAAAAATAGGTTTTAGATAGGTTTAGGTCACCATATTAAAATTATCTTTTATATTTAACTCTTGGTTAAAAAGTTTCACATTTACCATGTCTCCATGTATTTTAATATTATATGATTAATAAACATACTATAAAATGCCAAGAAAAACCAAAGTGGTTCATTAATGACTTATATATTTTTATATAGGTTCATCGGTATTAACATATATTTTTATGACTATTATATCATTTAATAATATATAATTTGTTTTAAAAACTCATTTATGTCAATTTTGATGCTATTTAGTATTCGAGTTTTGATAAACTCTGAACAACTTGGTTACCTCAAAAAAATTAATTTAATCTATCCAAACATGACATATTAACCTATAAAATTAATTTAATTCATCAAAAGTCTGAATTTACATTTATTTGTATATTTATAATATCAATTATTTTAATCATTCATTAATAAGGTAATTACTGCATCATAATTGTATCATAAATAAATTTAATTATATTATGTCAAAAATTTATAAATAAAATACCATTATGTAGGAGATAATTTTAGATATCTAAAGAATATTTATGTTCGAATTTATCTTATATATAACCATATATTAAAAAAATTGTTATGAAAATGTGATTTTAACACTTTTAACTCTTCTTTAAATAAAATAATAATAAATGTCTTAATCTTATCCAAGTGAACCAAAAGGATAATAATTTAATCATAAGTCCAATTTGGGCCAAAATAAACTTATCCAATATAATTATGACAGGTTTAGGGTAATTATAATATATTTTTTTACCTTTAATTACCCTATTTAATTTGAATCGTGGTAAATAAAAGTCAAAAGTTACTATTCACTAAAAAATTATTTTCACATTTTTAACCAAATTTTACATAATGAAGTCAACCATGTCTCTAGGTATTTTTAAATTCAATACACAGAGGTGGTAAAATTACGTTTTATGCAAATTTACAAATACACCTCGAAGGGGGTAAAAGACGGTATAATGTTCAATAAAATGATATATATTGAATGTTATTATAAAATTACTACAATGAATTACATTGAACATATATAAGTATTATGTAACCATTTTTACCTAATATAAATTTAAATAAAATAATTAACTTTTTAAATAAAATTTCAGTTTTAAACAAATAATGTAGTGTTTTTCACTGTTCATCCAAAATTGAAAGTTTTCAGAAAAATACCAAAAAATCACCCGAAGATAATTTTGATATTAGAAATCCAAAAATAAAGTCCACTTTGAAAAATAAAATTTATAAAATTTCAAAAAGTGGGTATTACTATTTATAACAGCTATTTTGATTGGTTACAGTGGGCTAGAACTCGATGTTGCATGCAACACAAGCTATTATATCTTTCAATGTGAAACGTACCATTAAAGCTTGAAGTGTTACATTCTCCCCTCCTTCAAATAATCTCATCCTAAACATTTCTAGAATACCAATGCATAAAAATATTCAGGTGGTTCTTCATAATAACTTCTTCTAGTTCCCACGTTGCCTCTTCCATCTTATGATTTCTCCATAGAAAATTCACAAGACGATTCATCCGGTTTCTCAACATTTGTTCTATGGCATCATGAATAATGATTAGATCTTCGCAATAAGATAGGATGGGTTCTGGTTCTATTTCATCAATGTTGAGTACATGCGTTGGGTCAGGCATGTATTTTCTCAACAATGATACGTGGAACAAATCATGAACTTTGAAGAGACTTGTAGGGATTCACAAATGATAAGATACAACTCCAATTTATTCTATAATTTTAAAATTTTTGATGTACCTAGGACTTAATTTACCCTTCTTACCAAATCGTATAACACCATTCCAGGGAGACACCTTCAAGAAATCCTTATCACCTACTTGAGATTCCAAATCCTTCTTTCTATTGTCGACAAAGATCTTTTTCCAACCTTGAGTAGCATTGTTATGGGTTTGTATAACCATTAAATTTTTCATTGTTTCCTCAACAAGTTCTAGGCCTATGATTTTTTATTCACCAATATCATGACAATAAGTCGGTGTGTGACATATCTTTCAATATAACCCTTCATACGGTCCCATTTGAAAAATTTAATGGAAGCTATTGTTATTGGAAAATTCTACTAGGGGTAAATACTGATCCCACATAACTTTAAAGTCAAGTGATAAATATCTCAACATGTATTATAAGGTTTGAATATTCTGTTCTGATTGTCCATCTGTTTGAGGGTTGTATGCAGTGCTCAAACAAAGGTCAGTATCGAAGGCCTTCTGAAGACATTTCCAGAATCATGATGTAAAATAGTTAACACGATCAGAAACAATTGATATGGGTACTCAATGAAGTCTTAAAACTTCATTAATATATTGTATTTATAAACTTTTAAGTGGTAAATCTTCTCTTATAGAAAGTAAAAGTGTGGACCTAGTATGATGATCAATAATAACCCATATTACATCACTTCTTATAAGAGTCTTTGGTAGTCCAGTGACAAAGTACATCACAATAACATCACATTTCCACTCATGTATGGGATGAGGTTGCATGAATCCTCTTGGATGTTGTTTTCAATCCTTAACCTATTTAAAAACTATAAATCTTGACACATAATCACCAATCTCCCTCTTTATGTTTTCCCACCCAAAAAAGTTCCTTAAAATCTCTACAGATCGTAGTGCTACTAGGGTGTATAGAGAAATTGGACCTATAAGAATCATCCAAAAAAATAAATTTTTAGATCAGGTATGTTAGGAAACCATAGTCTCTTCCCAAATTTCAAAATTCCATATTCATATACGAATTTGATAAATCCCCCATCATTCACAACTTTAATTTTCTATTGAAACTCCACAACATTAGTCTGTGAACTTTTTATCCTTTCTTGTAAAGATGGTTTGGCGACCATTTGAAAAAGTATTTATGTTTCACCTTCAATGATTATTCCTAAGTCCATTTGTACTAGATCCATGAAATATGACCCCTTTCAAATCTCATCTTGTTCAAAACTCCAATATCCTTTCTACTCAAACCATATACCATCTTATTTTCCTTTCCCGTGTGGTTGTGTATAGTTAAATCATAATCCTTGAGTAGTTAGAGCCATCTCCTTTGCCTCATGTTGAGTTCTTTTTGTGATAAAATATACTTCGTGATCTTGTAATCAGTATATATCTCACATTTGTCACTATAGATATAATGTCTCCATATCATCAAAGAAAATATTACAACTGCTAACACAATTTCATGAGTGGGATTGTTTTTTTATGAATATTTAACTGTCCTGATGCATAGTCAATAACTCTATCAATTTGTATAAGGAAAAAACTATGTAATTTCACTGAACCATCACAATAAATAAAAAATCCAGCATTCCCCAACGGTAGAGTCGATATAGGAGCATTAACTAATATTCTCATCAGTTGTTCAAAACATTCTTCACACTCTTTTCTCCAAACATATTTAACAACTTTTCATATGAGAATGGCTTATGGGTTAGCCAATCTGGAAAAATTCTAGATGAAGCAATGATAATATCTTGCTAAACCAATAAAACAACATACCTCATTTATACCCATCTGTGCTGGAAATTCCTGGATTGCAATGGTATTTAAAGGATTATCAGAGATTTCTTCCTTAGAGAAAATATGTCCAAAAATTGAAATCAAGTAAATCAATAATTCACATGTTTTGAACATCCCATAAATGTAATTTCTTCTAATATTATTTAAAATAGTGTGAAAGTTGTTTTCATGATATTTTTTGTTTTTCGAGTATAAAAATATATCATTAATAAATACCACTACAAATTCATTCAAATATTCCGCAAAAAAACTGTTCATAATATTCATGAAGACATAGGGTGCATTAATCATTACCAAAGGCATTAATATATTACCGTAATGCCCATACCTAGTATGAAATGATGTCTTTCTAATATCATCCATATTAACACAAAACTAATGATATCCAAATGAATGTTCAATCATTGAAAAATATTGAGCTCCATGAAGTTGATCAAATAAATCATCAATTTGATGTAGGGGATACTTGTTCATTATTTTTATAGCTTTGATCTCTTAGTAGTCAATTCACTGCATCATATATCCATCTTTCATCATAAAAAAATATCAGGGGATCCCCATGGAGAGCCACTTGGGAGAATAAATCCATTATTACTCAATTCCCCAAGTTGTTTCTTTAGTTCCACTAATTCCATATTGTAAATTCTATAAGGGGTCTTATATTTGTTCCTTGAACAAAGAATTAAATCAATGGAAAACTCAATTTATCATTCTGGATGGTGTCTAAGAAAATCCTCTGGAAACGAATCAACATTTTATTGAACAATAGGTACATCCTCTATTTGAACATTCCTTTTCTCACCCACAATTATTTTATTTTGTTCCACTAGGCACCATTTCTAAACAATGAAAATAATAGATTATTTTATTAATCACAATATATAATTCCCAACTAGTAAAAAACACAACATAAATTGAATAGTTTATGGATATAATCCATAATAATAAAGGAAATTATTTGAGGAGGTATATACTTACAAATCCTTTATAATGGTTTGTAATGAAAATGTGAATTATCCTAAGCATATCCCCCATGGGTTTCGTAACCAAGAGTGCAGAAAGGCATGTTGTCATGTACCAGGATACCACGGGTCAATCCCGAAACTCCTTGTCAGAGTTTTCACTCCAAGGTACATATATTCTAGTGTCGCCTCTACCTGATCATATCCAGAAAGGTATATATTTCATGGAAAACTCACAAAATTTGTACATTAACAAAATTCTAGATTGATATTATTTACTAATCCTCAACTTATATCATAGGTTAATGTTATCTAATCATATTCTTTCTAAATCTAGTTTCCAAGAATTGTACTAAACATCCTATGATACCAATTTTAATTCTGAAACCCTAGAAGCATGGGGCCTTTGAATTATTTACATACATTTTCATGATCACAAGGAATCAAATCCCTAAGGATTGATCAGTTTTGTAGCCTTGTAAGTACTATATACATACATCAGGTTTACATTTCATAAAAAATGAAAAAAACAACAAAATTGTCTCCTTTGAACAAATTTATATCCCTTAGCCTATCCCTACAGGTCACCCATAAAATACTTCTTCAACACCTAGGAAAAATAAAACATAGAAAGGGGTGGGCACATATGCTCATAAAGGATAACAATATAGTGTATACATTTATAAATAAGCATAAAAATTTTATGAGATGTATAAGACTAAAACATAAGCCTTTTAAAGCATAAACATCAATATAATATAGAAAATAAAAATAAAATAATTCCATTTACTTATTCACATGGATATTTTACTATTAGAATAATTAAATGTAACATTAATATCCAATTTCAAAATTATGGAATGCATAATGCTAGACTTCATAACCTCTGTTAAATTTAAATTATTTAAAAATATAACTTATATTTAAATTTGGTTATAAATAAAATAATTTTAATTTTATTAAAATATATATAATTTTGGTTATATCAATAAACTTTAGGACTGTTTTTTATATTAAAACATTTTATTTTTAGGGGAACTTTCTCTTTGGAAAATTATTATTTTGTTGTGCATGTGTTTTAATTTTAAAATGAATTCTACCACATATTTAGTTGAATATTAAGAAATAGATTTCTTATTTTGAATACAAATAATTTTTATTATCTAATATGATTATTATATTTTTTTCCATAAGGAATTTTGAAAATAATAAAATTTAATTATAATCTTTAAGGATAAAATTGGGTTTTGTGGGTGGTTAAACATAAGAGATAAGGTTTAAAAAGAAATAAAAGTTCTAAAATACCCATTTTATGAACCTATTTTGACCTTAAAAACTATATTGTTTGATTATAACCCATTTTAGTGTTCTATGGCATGATAAAATTATGGGTATCACTTTGTCCTTTAGAAAATTACATGTGTGTCCTCTACCCCACTTATAAAGGCCACCCCTCTCCTACACCATTCACACTTCCAAAACAATTTGTATATTACAATAACTACCAAAATACCTTCCTTAAATCCATCCGAACATCCTATAATCATTATTATTATTATTATTATGAAAAATTACAAGGATGTTGGTGCAGATCTAAAGAGGCTCTATGAAGAAGATATCAAATTCATAAATATTCATTTTTGTTTTATTCTTTCTACCACCTCCTTAAACCCTTATTAATTGATGATAATATAATATAAAATATATATAAAATAGTATTATATGTAATTATGTCAGTTAAAAAATCCCAAATCTATCTTTACTTCCACCGAATGGGAGAAAAACCCTACTGATCATGTATAGGGAAGAATAACACCACACGATCCAATGTAATTATTTCTTCATTACCGCCATTCCATTTTACATAAATGATATATTTAACATATATATATATATATATATATGATATTTATGAAATTTAAATATTTCTATAATTTTTGTTTCACATATACCATATAACATTCCATTCCACGGGGGATACAATAACATCACTCGTGTCTACGGTATATTACCATTTCATGTAGCGATGTGATTCATTTTTTTCTTTCACTGAAAAAATAAGGTTTTAAGGTTAAATTTAATGAATATATGTGATATTTATTAAATATAAATACTTGTTAAAATATCATATCTCTTCTTAATTTATACATTCTTATCAATTGGAAATCAATAACGTCGCATGTGAGTATATGTGGAATATCACATCCACAAAGCGATGTGAAATGTGTTTCATTTTATTTTTACACAGATTGTAAAAATGAAGTATTTGATTAAAATACATGATACATATGTTATAATAATTATTATATAATGTTTAATTAATATCTATTTTTCCTTTTGTTCCAAATTTCTGGAAAAATGGAAGCAACGTTATTGCGGACATGCGGTCTAGTGTTTCCTTGAATGATATAATCCCTTTTAAATCTCTAATCAAAATTGATTATTATAAATATATGTATAAAAAATATATATGATAATTATTTCATTTTTAATATCTTTGATATAATTTATTCTTTATCAAATTACATGGAGCAAAATTAAAAAACAAAAACATTAATGAAAAATGAAGCAATTATCAATGGAAATATTGATTTTAACAAATATTTTTAATAAATGGAAGACAAAAGGCAATATGTAAATCATATATTTCATGATATATATGAGTATTGTTTTTAATATATTCACAATAAACCTATATTTGTTATACATGAGTTTCAGAGACACGTAAATGAATTCAAACTAGAGGTAAGGTTTTCTTACATCAGTTTTATTTCCATGAGTAAATATCAATATTCACCATTTATATTTTTTTATGTTTTATATAAATCACATTTTATATTTCTTATCATAAATATATTGAAATAATTTTTTTTATTTTTTATTTTTTTTCATTAAATTTATGGGGCTTACGAATGAAAAGTTACTTATGTGGCAAGGGTATATTTTACAATATCATCATTATTCCAGATTGTTATTGTTTATGTATACCTTGGGATAATTACTTGATATTTATCTTTTGAAATCAATATATTTTCATTACATATGGTAACTAATGAAAATTTTTAACACGTTTTAAAATATTACACTCCATGGTTCATAAAATGAATAATAAAGTGTTTCTAACAGAATCCAACATTATTTATCTCTTCAATCAAAAATGCATTTCCATCCAAATCCATGTTTTCTAAAAAAATTAAAAATTACATTAAATATTTTCAAAATGATTTATAGAATAATTTTTTTACCAATTTTTTCTTTTTAATTTTCATGAAAGGAATCATCTTTTCAGTTTGAAAATAAGGTATGTTTTTATATTAGATAAAATGTACAAGGAATCATTATTTTAACAGTTATGGAATTGAAATATTTCACTACAATCATGAACAATAAATATTTTAAAGATAAATTTAGGTTATCATTGTAATAAAAAAAATTTATAAGTTTTTTTGTTTTTTTAGATTTGGGTCTGAAAATTTTATTTTACTTAGACGTTTTGATATGATATTTTAATAGTATTTAGAGTAATCGATGAAATACACCCATTATTATACATACATTCAATAGTGGATATGTAATATTGATATCATCCTTTGTTTTTATATGGATGGTTTAAAATTAGATTTAAAGATAATGTTAAATTTGATAACAATTTACAATACTACTTCGGAGGGTTTAGGATTATGTTATTTTGATTAGCATATATATTAAAATTTTATATTTTTATTTCTCAATATGATAATTTATGATGTTTATTTTTCACAAATTTCTTATAAGTAATGAATTATACATAGAATGTGATTGGTTGGTCTCGGTAATAGATAGACCCATGAAGCTTCATTAGGCCTCACAAAAAAATCAGTTATGACTGTACGTTTTGACAGTATGTTTCAGATGTATACCATTATAACTTTACTCATTATAATATTATTTATTTATTTTAATGGTTTTATTTGATTAGTTAGAATAAAAATGAATAAGTTTTATGATTATGTGATTATTTATATGGATTTTTTCATCATAACTTATTTTGACCATATTATACTCATTTCATTGATTAAATGTATTGTATTATAGATATTGAACTTACTATATTGTTTAAGATTATTAATTTATTATAGAATTATCTGTATACTTACCCTTATTGAGAATTTGATATTTCCCATTTCCTTACGTTTTATTTTTCATATGATACTAGTACGTGTATTTTTATTTATATGAAGGGATACAATATAATGAATAATATTGTTTTGAACATTAAATCATTATTTATAACATTTTTATATTGTAATGGGAATTTAAATTATGATTCTAGTTTACCCAAACTACAAAACAATTCTGTTCTTTGGGATTCAATTATTATTATATTTTTACAATGTAATTATGTAATCATCTACTCAAGGTGACAATGTGAGTAACTTGACACTTGGTATCTATATTAATCCAGACTTTTTGAATTATAATTATTCCAAACAATTGTGTTGTATACAAAACATAACTATATCTCTTTAATAATGAAGTGAGTATAAATTTAAATACGACCATCTGGTTGTAATAATTTATATGAACGTATTACAATTATTACTATTGTTCATTATGGCCATTGGGAACTATAATCATGATAATAATTTTAATGTTATCATTAGCCTTTATAAGTAAAATTCTGATGAAGGAAATTGATATAGAACGAAAATTCGATGGCCAAAATCCATAAATTCATTCCATTTCAAACCCATTAATTTTAACATGGATGTGTTGTATGATCACTGGGATTTTGGCTTGACTAATCCCAATTCTGTCTTCAATATGTGAGGTTTAATGAAATTGCTTACAGGAAAAGTTCAAGCTAGTAGAGATTACCACTCAGTCGATATTAGCCGAGGTACCTCATGAAACTACCAATAATTTACGCCATATTCTTAGGGAAAATGTGTCTATTATAAGGTTTAATATTTCAAGGCATTAGTTACATAAAAGTATACATATATATAAATTATAATTTTTTTATTATTTTTTAGAATATATCTGCATAATAAATAATGACATAATTTGAGAAATTGGGTTTTTGGAAAGATATAGTACTTTTTAGAAAAGATATTATTTTTAATATATATTGGGGTATTATGAATAATTATTATTTTATTGATATAGTTTAATTAAAACATTTTTTTTAACAATTGATGATAAAATATTCTTTTTTCATGGGTCAGATTTTTTTACACATTTTCCATTAGCAACTATTTTTAATAAATAATGTTTTTATATTTAAAAGATCAAATTCTCACATTTAGTGAATAATTATGATAAAAAAATATTTTTTTAAATTATAATTTCTAAATTTGTTAAGGTTTCATTTATGAGAATTTTCTAAAGTATTTTTTTTGATCAATAGTAAAAATACCGTTTGAGTTTCCATAAAATTTAATTACATTATAATTAATTAATACTGATGTAATAATTATTTCTCCATAATAACTGAATCAATTTATTTTATTTTATTAATATCAATTATTTTAATATATTTTAATCAATTTAAAAATATAAAATTTATTACAAAATTTTAAAATTGATACATTAAATTAAAAATGATATTTTGTGGAATCATTACTTTTCCTTAACCAAATAATTTATATAAAATTATGTTAGACTATTTTGGTATACAAAATCATATCATATTACCCATATTTCTAAAACCAGGGTAGAATACCCTAATAAATCGCATGGATTTAAAATTTCCCCTACCTTTTTAATATCCTGAGATTTTTTGAATTATTTATTTCGAATTAATTTATCCTTTTTGATATTTTCCATTTCATATAATTCTGAAGGTAGTTTATTTTTATTAAATAAATATTTTTTTCTTGAATTATATACCACTTCATGTAAATCATGATTTACATAAAACATAAAATTCGGCGTGCTCTATAGAAAACATCGTGGTTAGCTTGCATTTTTTGCAATAATGACATTTCTCGATGACTTGCATAAAACACATGACCGAGGTTAACCAAACAATAATATGATAATAAATAATTATTATAATAAAAATAATAGACCATGATGTTAAATTAAAGGTTATTTATAGTATTAAATAATATATGATAATATATGGTTTACAGAATATAATATGAAATCATAGGTTACCAATTAATTATAAATGAATATGCAAACAGATTGAATATAAAAGGAAATATTATTATGGGAAATTTTTTTTAACCTATTAAATTACATTTTCATTTTTTTATTTAATTTAAAAACGTAAAACATTCCATTGACATGGATTCGACTTCGCATACATTACACACAACACCGATTTGGCGTATGAAGCATGCAACACAGAGTTTCTACGAAACATTTTTATATAATTATTTGAATGATATAATTATTAACTATAAATTAATACTAATTATTTAAATTTTAATAAATTTTTTTAGAATATATTTTATAAATATTTATTATGAATAAAACACATTTATAATGAATGATATGATTTTTGGTAATGTCCTTTTATATTAAAAATCCATTTTTATTGAATGAACTACTTTTAATTACAAAATTAAATTTAGAAAAATTTAGAAATTTAAATTTATAAAATAAAAATTTTAT
Organism: Viscum album; assembly: GCA_963277665.1. NCBI lineage: Eukaryota > Viridiplantae > Streptophyta > Magnoliopsida > Santalales > Viscaceae > Viscum > Viscum album. Next base: position 683,005,168 of record OY728119.1, on the reverse strand, counting down.
TTTAATTCTAATCCTCTAAATTATCCATGCGTGATTTTTGGGGAATTTTCTTAGAAACTTCATTTTGCGATGAATAATGAAAAATACTACTTTTTGTTTAAAAACTACATTTTTTGTAATTAATAATTGATTTTAAATGATATTATAAATTATTTTAAGGTAAAATTATATAAATGATACAAATATTAACAAAATTGAATTCATTATAATCAATTTCACTTTGAAATTTAATTTCAAATCTTAATAAACAATTGAACATTTCTCTAAATTAAAAACCAGGTTATTTCACAATGTCTATGGGATTAGCATTAATCTTAATATTTCTATGACTGTGATTTTAATTCTTAAAAATATATATAAAAATTCCAATGATTATAATATTTAGTGTCTAATAATACCTTATTAATTTTTTACCAAAATAATTAGTAAAAGTCATCAAAATTAATAAAAACTATTAAGTCCAAATTAAGTTTAATTAGGGATTAATCATTAAAATTAATGGCCAAAATCATATATCCAAATGTCCTAAACCACATTTATATCCATATTCCTGTCATAAATCTTATATTATTTAATTTTTCATTTATTGTTTTTATGGTTTTTGTGGTAAAAGCATTTTTAAACATAACACTTTTCTAAAAAAATTTAGCGAGTCATTTCCCTTCCCTAAAAAAGCCACCACCTCTCCCACTTCCGCACATCACTAAAAACTATTAAATTCAGCTAGTAATTATCATATAAACACCCCAAAAATCCTTCCTTCTTCCTAGAATACTTCCCCTATGAATAAGACAATCCAAGGGATCCTTTTGACAAAATCAAAAAGGAGTTACCCGCTTAATAGGAAACATCTTCTTTCAAGTCCATTATTTTATTTTCATTCTCCACCACCTCAAACTATCTATATTATATTACTATAAAACAAAAATAGTATCATAAATATTCTATGATATTTTTATGTTATATTTTTTACCTACAATTATATAGAGCTCCAACTTATCTTTAATTAATACACTATTTCTCCGTATGGAAAACTATTTCCCTACGAAATGATGATTGTTCATTATTCCATTACCACCAATAATGGATGCCATTATGATGTAATATATTTTTATATAAAATATATATTATATTTATATCATAATTATTCCTCTGTAATTTTTATTTCGAACACACCTTTATGCATTTTATCTTTTGTAAATACAGTAATTTCATATGAGGAAGTGCGAAATACTGCCCACTCAAAATGATATGATTCATTTTTACACTACATGGATTGTATTAAGGGAAGTTGAAGTTAATATATTTGATATCATAAATATAATTTAATAATGGCATATATATATGTGTGTGTGTCTTTTATTTTCTTTTTCTCAAAAGAATAACTAAATAGAAACAGTGTTCAAGCGAACGTATGACCTACCGCCTCCATGAATGGTGTATTCTATTTCATAATTACATTATATGGGTAATTATAATATAAATATACAATATATACATTATATTTATATCATTTTTAACATTTTGGTATTATTATATATGTATATCTATCAACTATATAAAAAATTATGACACATAGAAAAAACAAAATGAATATTAATGGAAATGAAACCTTAACATAGAATGGTCAACAAGCGGGCAATATATGGTCATAAAAAAACCATATATGGGTATATATATATTAATATTTATCTATACAAGATGTAAAATAAATATATATATATCATACAGGTGTTTCTAATGACTATGATGAGAGTCAAGACAAAAGGTATGGGGATTTCATCTCACAATTTATTTCTGTGAGATACATACTATGTTCACCACTATTTCCTTTTATGTGGTGTGCGTATAAAATATTATTTTATTATATTAATATTTTAAGTAAATTTGAGGGTATCCAAATATCCATTATATGACCTTTTTTCAAATGGATACTATTTTAAATGTTTTCAAATTGTTAAAATATTATTGTATCTGCTTTCTTTTTTTAAGACTCAAGTTGTGTTATGCACCTAAATTAATTATATAGCAGTATGTAATTCTATTTTACATGTTATATCATGAATAAAATAAATTTCATGATATTGTATTGTTTATTTAATCTCATTTTTCTTATATGGGGATTATGATACCATGTTAAAAAGTTATAAGAGTTTATTGAAATAATCTAATTGCTTTTAAAGATTGTTTTTGGTTGTATTTTCTTTGATGAAATATTATGAAAAATATCTAAAATAAATAAATAATTTTTTTACACTCTAGAAATTCTTAATATAATCATGTATTTGTACCATTTTCTACTCTTTTCTAAATTTGATTGTTAAGAAATCATTTATAGGAAATGCAGATTTTACCATCTATTCAGGAAGAAAATTGTTTTTTTCAAAACCTTTTTTTCTAAACAAGATTTACAATAATATTATTATAATATACTATAATAAAAAAAATAAATTTTTAAAACATTTTATTTTAAGAATTTACAATTTAATATTCTTATCCCTTTTTGTTCATGTCATTTTTCGTACCATTTTACTGTATAAAAGGAATAAATGACTTACCTCATAAAACATGTACATATTTACCCACTTTAACTTATTTGATGATAAAATTGTATGTTTAAAGGGTTAATTTTTTATAAAGATTATTTTATAGAAATTATTCTCATAAATGTTTTTTTTAAAATGTATTCATGTTTCGTTGAAATGAATTTGAGAAAAATGGTTTTCAAAACGTTTTCAATCTTCATTTATAAGTTTTAACAAAAAATAGTTTTCAAAATGTTTTAAATATTCTTTTATAATTTGTCAAGGGAAATCATTTTCAAAATTTTAAATATTATTTATATGTTTTAAATTTATTTTAAGGAAAAATTTATTTTAAATAATTTTCAATATTTTTTATATGTTTTCCAAGAAAACAGGTTTCAAATTATTTCAAGACTACTTTATATGTTTTGATGGTCTTTTCTCTGAAAATTACTTTCTAATTGTTTTATTTACTAATAAACCCTTTTTTAAGAATAAATGATATTTTCATCAACAATCCTTTTTGGAATATCATTCAAATTATTTCCCATTAAGGATGACCTCTATTGATGTTACTCATTCATTTCATGGAAACAATATAATGGTTCCATTTATATTTTTTCTATTAATGGTTTATTATTTTGTGTCATTTTGTATATGAAACTATTTTATCTTCCACAAGTGATATTCCTTGAATCCCCCTTCTTTTAATGGGTTATGATTTCATGAATTAATTACCAATCCTATCTATTTTCATAGATTGTGATTTGATGAAATATTAATGATACCAATTTCGTTTCCTGGGTTATGATTTGATGTTTATAAAACCTATGTTTTTATGGGTCATGATATGATAAATGTTTTATTTTTTGAAACATGAATGAGTGATCTTATAATGATATTGGGGGGACAGACGTCTCCATCCAATGAATTGGGTAATGATTAATGTTTAATGAGATCAAACGGTACAAGGGAGGTATCCCAAGGCTGATGAAATAGGGTATACAAGAAGAAATTTGAAGCCTAAAAAAGAGGGTAAATGAAAGGACATCCCAATACCAAAACAAAATTGTATAAAAGAGTACATCTCAAGACCATAAAAAGATGGTAAATGGGAGGACATCTCAAGACCAAAACTGGAGGGTATAAGGGATGACATAAAAAGCCTAAAATAAGAGGGTAAATGGGAGGAAATGAGAATCCATAAAAAAATATATTATACAGGAGTATTCTCATGCCTGAAACCAGAGGGTAGAAGTGAGTAAGTCCAAATCCCGAAAAAAGATTTTACATGAGTACATACCACACCCTAAACAAGAGGGTATATGAGAGGACATTCCAATATCGAACAAAGAGGGTATATGGGAGGACATTCGAATCCTAAAACAAGAGGGTACATGAGAGGGAATTCCATGTACAATGTAGGTTCCCATGTGATCAAAACAATCCTAAAACTTTGAAAAGGCATTAGTAGGGCACCTTAACATATGGTTTCTAGATGTGTTTTCCAAATATCCTTGTTTTATTCAAATGTTAATCATTTAGTGATTAGGTTCAAATTTACTGAGCATCAAAGCTCACCACTTTTTAAGGATTCCATCCACCATGTTATAAATAATTTTTTTTATAATTACTAAAGGTGTCAATATTTATGGGATATATTGAAGATCCATCAATAGGATATATGATTTTGTTTTCATGTTTCCAAAGACATTAAACTATTACTGTCCTTGGGCATGTATTTTTGTAATATACTGAATAGACATTTAAAATTATGTAATATCCATTTATCTTAATCCCGGGATGCTATAGTTGTTATCAAAATAAATTATTTGTCACTAATTAGAAACTATTATGTGATAATTTTAGTGATATATCTATGAATATTTCTAATGATATGCATATAGATGTCTTTAAGGATAAGTATAATGAGGAGTCACCATTTTGGAAAATGTACCTGAATTTTTCTAAAGGGTAGAGTGACTGTATTCCTAGAAATATATCGGTTTCTTGGTACTTAAAGTTTATATAGATCTTGAACATATATATCTAGGGGTAACAACTCCGAAATGATGTTACAGTATAGACATGTGTTAATCAGGTATATAAAAATGTGCCTTACTGCACACTTTGTCTGACACTCCTGTGGGATATTATTTTGAAATTAAAAACTATTCATGAAGCATCATAAATGATTTAGATATAATTTCGTTATGAATAACCAATTTTGAACCTAGGGTGTTGTATATTAAGGAAGTTGTTATTTTTTAAAAAACCAAAAATTAATTCTTTTCATGACTATGTTATTTTCTACTATGATATGTGATTCTCAAACTATGATTCTTGTTATAGTCAATGGCATGATCCATAGGCACCTGAATTAATATTGAATATGATTGATGAATTTTTGATTAGTTTTCATGTGGAATGATCAATAAAGTGAAATATGTTGATATAATTCCTAATCAATTTTCAAGGAACATGATTAACATCATGTAACTTAACCCACTCTCAGACTCGCTAAGGAATCAAAAGGAGTTTACTGATAGTTCATGTAATGAACACTATAGATGAAAGATGATTTAGTTTAGTTTGTTTCAATATTTTTTTAATCATATCCTAATAAAAAAATTATATCAAAGAGAATATGTTTTGACTTTGGAAAAAAAGGACTCAAATCAATTGAATAAAAGGGAAAATTAAGAGTCCAGTTAAAAAAATGGATGAGAATATTGGAATTCCTATGTCATATTTGATAGTTATGTGTTTTATGTGAATAATAAATGGTCAGTATAGAACTCAGTATCCCATGTGGAAATCTCCAGAAGAAAATTAGCAAGGTGGTGTGAATAATGGGTACATTATTGATGATGAAGAGAACACATATAAAACATGAAAGGAAAGAGGTATTATTGTAACACCCTGATATTTTATGAGAAATATTTTTTTAATATATTATGTTATATTCAACACCAATATAATCTTTCACTACACACAACACTAGCTTGGCTTGCGTTACACTCAAGAGCAACCATCCTCGATAGTTTGCGTTGTACGCAATGCCGAGTTTCACAAAACAATGATATATTCTTATAATAGTATGAACTAGCCGTTATGAATATTATTAACTTAATTTTGAATTTTATAACATTATAATTCATTTTACACATTTTTTATAATGAGATATGAAAAGAAAATCAATTTTTCGGATAAAATAGTATTTTTAAAAAAATGTTGTTTTATTGCCTTTTGATGGAGTGCCCATTTTAAATATAATTTTGAATAGTTTATAAGTTCAATTTTACAAAATAATCTTATTCTTTTGAATTAGGATATAAAAATTTACATTGTATAAATTTTTGATACTTTTTTGATAACTATCATATTTCGATGAATATAAGAAATATGCCAATTTTTTTAAAAACAACTTTTTCATCAAGATAATATATGGGGTGAAATGATAAAATTTTATTGTTTTAAAATTTAAATAGAATATATTTTTACCATTTAATATATTGTATGACATTATAATTTTATTAACATTGAATTCATAGGTAAATACATTTCAATCTTTGACAATATTTTAACAATTAAAACCCTTTATCTTAAAAATGTGATTAATTATAAAATAATTACAGCTACTTCTGTATTTTGAATTTTGAAAAATGGATTCCATATTTGGATTCAGTGGTTTTAAATTATGTTAATAGGTAACTTTTATTTTTTTGACATTAGGAATAGTAACTACTGTAATTTTTATTAAAAATAGTTAAAGGTAAATCATGTAATTAAGGGTAAAAATAATATTATAAAATTACCCAAACACCTTCCACAATTAAATTTTATGAATAAAATTCGACCCATGTCACCTAAGGGTCGTAATAGATTCATTTCATGGACTTTTGAAAATGAAAATTATATAATTATTATTAAAACCAAAGAAAGTGACAACATGTCACTCTCTTATATCTAATAAGTGTGATAATTTTAATTTAGTGATAATTATCATAAAACTTGGAACATTAATTGTATCCATAAATATAATAAAATTATATACAACATCTATATTTATTTACAATTCTTAGGGGTTAATTTAGTATCATTAATGACGATATAATAGTGATGTTGAAATTATTTTATTGATTGAAATATCAAATAAATGGTTTTAAAAATATTAAATTAATATTATATGAACTATTTAATGTGATAAACTAATTTTCTAGATGAATATGACATGTTAAAAATATAATAAATAATTTGGTTTGAATATATCCCTTGTGTAGATTTTTTTTTAAATTCAAATAAATGAATATTGTCAAAATTGACACTATTGTTATTTTTAAAAAATAACATATTATAAAATTAATTTAGAAATATCAAAAATATTTAAAATTTATAAATTAAAATTTATATGGTCTAAAATATCATAAATTATCCAATTATAGGCAATTCACAACACATAAGTAATTATTTATAAAAATTAAAAATTTAGAATATTATTACCACAAATAAAATTAAATAGATTAAATAAGGATAAATCAATTTGATATGGTTTAAAATAAATTAAAAACATGTCTAAATTTTATTTGATGATGATATTACAACCCTATATCATCTCATATTCTAATTGAGTCATTTATGGAGGTTTTTAAGTGGGTTTGGAATTTATTATAAATTAATATTTCTTATGTTTTAAATGGTGTCCCTCTCCTCCATTATAAAAGGGTACCTCATCCCTCTCCTCCTCAAACCATTTTGAGGCTTCAAGCTCGTCCAAACCCTGAAAATGTCTCTTCTACACTTCCCTAGATACATAATAGAGGTCCTGTTTTTCTATAAAGACCATCTTTAGTTCCCTAAGAGGAAGTTTAGAAGAGGTGTGTCGAAGAAAAGGTAATATCTTTTACTGATCCATTAAAATTTATTTCTTCTTATACCTATTCTTCTTTATTGGTTTCATTTTAAAGTAATAACATCTCTGTCAATAATATACTGCTATGTTATTATAAATATGAAACAATACCATTTCATGATCTATCCATCCTATAGAAAATGAAATCACCACGCTTGCATACGTACGGAATACCGTCTCCACGCTGTGGTGTAATCTGTTTTACAACACGACCTTACTAGGAGTGGTATAATGGTGTAAAAATTAACTATATATGATTATTTTAACATGATAATAATTATGAGATATTCTATCATCCTCACAAAGACCATTAAATAATTATGGGAATTATATCATCGCTCATGCGTACGTACGGCTTACCATCTCCACGATGCAATGTTATTCATTATACATGATCTTCATTAAACCATGATTATATAAATTAATTTAATGACTAAATCTAATATATATAATATTACTACCATTATGTAAATGATGTAGCTATAACCTAAAAAGTGGAATAAGAATTTATTTGAAGAAACACTCATAAGAACATAAATCAATGAACACCCAAATAACAAGTAACAATGAAATATTACTAATAAGAATCTAATAATATGACCACTTATGATATCATAACACTGTGTATGATTATGGAATAAGTCAATGACATTATTTAAATCATTATACAGGAGGTTAGGATAGGTACAAAGCATATCATACCTAATGTAATGGAAAATCTCGCAATCTCATTTTTATCTGAGATTTTTTATACTTTAGAATTTACTGAAGAATATTTATCATCCACATGAATGTTTCCTCAATAGGTAATATTATTTCTATCATCCTACAAATTTTTAAATCCAATTTTACCAATTGGTGAATTTTTATTAATAGTTATGAAAGGAATCATTTTTCATTTTAGTACGAGATACTTTTTTAATTTTCCAGCCAAAGTATTAGAAATTATTTTTAACTTATACAGAATGAATGGATTTTTATGATTTTATAGAACATTATTTCCATGAAGTCTCCTTTACAAGTTTTCAATATTATTTTTAATTAACTTTTATTAGTTTAAAATTGTATGCCATGTTACGAATGGAAAAATGTTTTTGATATATAAAGGATATTTTCCTCAAGAATGGAGTTCAAGTGTTTTATTAAAATTATTTTCCATATAAGATAATGTAGGGTTCTATTTATATCACTATTATTACATATATTGGATTATTTTATGATGGAATTAATTTTATTAAGTCCTTTTATCTTATATGTATAATGTTATGATGACATGATGTTTAAGAATCCCGTTTTTTATTAAATGGGTTATTCTATAATGTATGATTTATCTTTTTTTGGCACATATAAGAATGGTTTAATTTTGAGATGGGTGGGACCTATATCTCCCTCTAATGCATTGGGTAAAGATTTATATCTCATGGGATAGACATGGAAGTAACGAAAATTTAATCCGGTTCAGTGATATAGGACTGGAATGAGGAATGAACTCAGTTCAGAAATGGGCTTTTTTAGATATGATAGTCTTGGAAATGAGTCTTGACTAATATGATTTCAATTTTTATGATTATGTGTGTTTTCGAAAAAGTATCATGTTTTATGTTTTGATTGTTGGGATTACATTTCAGTACTAGGATTTATGCCATGTTATGATATTATGATCTCTTCTGTAGGTTAAGATTTTTAGAATGTTATTTTCATATGAATATGATATGATTAATATTTCCTTTTTATACCCTTACTGTGCATTTGAGCTCATCATGATGTATGTTTTCTTTTCCCTAGGTCTGGAAGAAGGGTATTAAGTAGGGTATACCAAAAGGGACAATATATATGATGAAATAAACGAGAGACATTGTAGATGTTTTATGAACCAGTTGTTTATGCCTTCAAGTTTCTAAAGAAACTATACCTATACGGTCCTATAATGGTTTTTTATATAATATAATAACTATAATTCAATTCTGAAGTAGTAAAAATGTATGTAATGTATGGGTCATTATAGTTGGTATCATAGGGAGTTTATAGTCAACCTCTGGAATCTAGGATGTGAATGCCTTAGTCAAATCCCTAAATATATTTCTATGCATAGAACACAATATTAGTGTTTTAGAAATGTCCATTAATAACCCATGATAAGACCTCCAGTGTGAAATTTTATTCTTGATTATGTGGTTTTCTTATGTCACAAACCAACCAGGGTCGACCCTGAACCGGTCACTCAAGCCGGTCTGCGACATGGCCCGAGAGGTGTTCCAAATCCTCCTGGGCTGGCGACAAGTGCCAGGGAATCAACAGGGGATAAGGGAAAAATTTCACCCAAAAAAAATAAATAAATAAAGCAACAATGATTTTTGTGTGTAAACGGTGAGTTATTTAATAAAATGTATTATGTGTTGGTTGTCAATTGTGAGTCATGTTTTGGTGTGATGATGTTGTGTGTTTTATTTTAAAGTGTTTTCTTATGTTAAACTGAGTATGTTTTTATGTGAACCTTGGTTTCACCTTTTTTGGATGTTTTTTAAATTATTAAAATGGTTTATTGTTTAAATCAAGTGGTGTGTATGATGTTTGAAAAGTGGTTGGTGTGTCTAAAGGTTGTGGTAGGATTCTAATATAGAGTTTGGTTGTGTTTTGATACGTGTTTTGATGTGAAATTTTCAAAACATTGTGAGCTATTTATTTTGCGATGTTTGTTAATTTTATTTGTTTTGAGTCAGTGTTTATGCATTTTAGTTGTGCGGTTGTTGTAGTGTGTCGGCGAGGAAGACACACGATATTGCGGTCGTCAACAGATTGTGCGTACTTGTGCACAAGTTTGATACATTCCGCGTCTTTTTAACTGAGCTGCAAGTCGAGGTAGGTCCCCCACTACACTTACCTTTAGATTTAGAATTTATTAATTGGTTGATGTTTTATTAATTTTAATAAATTGGGAGTAATATAATATAATTAATTTTCATATGATTAATTGTTGTGAAAAGAGTCGTTTATTTTATACCAAAGACTTGAAATATTTTCAGGATGAATGGAAACACAGTATTGAAAGAATGATCATTTGGATTTTAAACATAATTCACAGAATTTCAAATGTAATTATAGTTTTAAAGATAAATGATTTCTTCTGAACAAGTGTTTTGGGTTTTCTCAAAAAATGTGGTTTTGCTTTAAAATTGAAGAAGGACCGTTTGGCACATTAATAAAATAAATTATTTTTGAAGAAACCATTCAGGGGTGACCTTTGTTGTGCATTGATTGCGTGAGATGTATGTGATATTTATGCATCATTACTGGTTTATTTGCATTTTGGATGCACCCCTTTTTATTGTATGTGTTGACATGGGATCCTGGCATATTGAGTGAATTTTATGAGAACGATTGGTGAACTAGTTTAGAATATGCACTGGCTAGTGGCCCCATAGCAGGGTAATACTGAGTTATTGCTGCTATAGGGATTAGGCCCCTTAGTTAGGCCATGTAGGGCTATGTCATGCATAAGGGTGTTATGATGTCACGAGTTAGAGCATGCTTTCAGAATGAGTCACGTGTATAGTAAGTTATTGATTGTTCACGATCTCATAGGTTCGACCCAAGTTTCTTTTTGTGTTTATTGGTATGTGGCAGACGATTGAGAGGTCTAGTTCGGTTGCTAGCCCTGTGTGCACTTTTTCCATTGCCCATAGTGTGTGTTGTGTGTTATGTGTAGTTTTCGTTTTTGGCTAATAACTCATGTTTGGTTTTCTAATTATTCAAAAAAATGTTTTAAAATGCAATGAACCTGTTCCTTTCAAACAATAAACTTATTCTTGAACTAAAAAGGGAAATGGATTGTTACTTATTTTAGAAATGAAATTGCGTGTGGAAACTAATATTTTATATAATTTAGTTCAAACCCAGAATTAGTAATTTTATCTATTTAACGGTAGTGCTTTGGGAATTGATGTCGGGCTAGCCTACTATGTTTTTATAATCACGCCTATAGTTATTTTCTATTTTTAGTGTTTGTGCATGCTACATCTAGGGTGCGTTCTCCTTGGGCGATGTTTGGTATTGAGTTGGGGAGTGACCTGGAAGGTCACACAGAGACCGTTTTTGTCTCATTCGGAAAGTTTTATTTTCTTTTGTTCTTGTTTAGTTACTTTTCTCTGTTTATTTGTTTTTCACTGCTATATTTTATTTCAGCTAATTTTTTAATTTATTTGTTTTGGGAAAAATTATTCCCTTAGTCCCTGTTGATGCCCTGACGCTTGTCGCCAGCCCGGGAGGATCAGGACTGCCTCTCAGGCCATGTCGCGGATCGGCTCGAGTGACCGGTTCAGGGTTGACCCGTGTTGGTTTGTGAGAATGGTATCAGAGGAGGCCCTTGTGATTTGGGTTGTCCAGTAGAAGGAGATTAGGACGGTCAGATCATAGGAGTTAGGTTGTGGGCCGGTGCCTGGTCACCATCGCTCGCGACGAGACCTGAGTTACCAGGTGTAGTCTGTGTTTTGGGTGTTTTGTCTATGTTTTGGATTGAGGGATGACAATAGAGTTTCCTTGGTGTCACGCTATGACCCCACATGGAGTAGTGAACCATGTAGATCCCAGGTGCTCAGTTCAATGTCCTCTGGTGTTATGTCTTACTTGGGCGTGGCTCACAACTATGTTGCCAGGTTGGGTATAAGAACTAAATCCTCATTCTGCTTGTCCATTGTTGGTTGTGCTTTGTCTTGATTTTGGTTGGTTTTAGAGTGTTTTTGTAAATGAAGGTGGTTTTTAATTGAAAGGGTTCTTTCTCTAATAGTTTTAAAACTGGTAAAAAAAGGGTTTTTCTTTCAAGTTGTTTTGAAATTGGTGAAGTGGGACCTTAAAGAATATGTTTTTTTAATTTGGAAAATCTTGGCTTATGTTTGGATTTGGTAATAGAAGGGAAAGTGAAACCCTTGGTATTCCTTAGGATTGTCCCCATATGTGTGGGTAGACACATCAAGTGCACATTGACACATATCTACAGGTCATTTGATTGAAAGGGGATGAAGGCTTATGCAGCAGTTCATAGGATTTCATAGGTGGGGTTTTGGAATTTATGGCTTGGCTTGATTTTTTTCCTAAAATGGACTCGAATGAAAAAAAATTGATTTTAGGACTTTATTTTTCTTGAAAAGTGGGATTTGGGTATTTTGAAAAATGTCTTTTTTCCTGTGATTATATATGTTTGATTTATAAGTCTGTTACCCTTGTCTTGTGGTGTTGCTTTGGTTGTGTTTAAGATTTTTCGAGATTCAGGGCCGGTTGTCTTGGCTCGGGGTGTTACTTTTGATTGATTGTTGGCATGATGCCAGTTGAGATTTGGTTTTTCATGTTTTTCTGAATATTCCTCCCAAAAATGTCCTCAAATGTTGTTAATGAGTCGTTCCCAATTATAGTTTATATCGAGTGTTTCTTGTATTTCAAGGAATTCAGGGTTCCTTAGGGGCAGTGAAGCGGTTTGCAGGGAGTATAGCATATCTTCGGGTGGTTGGGGACTCCTATGTTTTTTAGAGTTCATATTGTCTAGGGTTTAATGGAGGATACACCCTTGGACCAATGGAGGGGGAATTTTCATTGTAGTTGGAGATGGGATGATGTGAGAGGTGTTAAAGTCCATATCCATACATTAGATCATACTTGAGGATTTGAAGGCGAAAAGAGGCGAGAGATCATCTGTAGTTAACAAGGCCAGTGGTTAGTGAAGGCCCATGTCGACCACTTTAAGGAGTCGACATCTGGAGAGAAAGTTCTTGGAAAACCCGACACCTTTCGTCATTCGGAAGGGTTCCCCATTTTGCGAGCAGGGTGTACCAGAGGAACCTACCTCTAAAGAAATCCCTTTTGTCAGTTTCAGCTTCTGCTTCGTCAGAATACTTTCTAATGTACCGTCGGTGTTTCTGGATCGAGCATCCTAAGCCATATTCTCTCATCCCTCCGATGTCATGCTATGGTGTGACTGTTCGGGACAATGGGAAAGGTTTCAAAAGACATTTCATTAAAAGGAGTCATGATCGGGGGATACTAATGTCTGACTATGAGGCATATGATGCTTCAGCCATCAGAGCCCCAACCTCAGGTCTCGGGGTGAAGCTCGCGCACAGTCAGGGTGTCAGAGGCATGTGAGACCTTCACTTGGTTCATTATCTTGTGTCTTGGAATAGAGACATTCTGGGTTTCCTTGTCCCTATTTTACCGCTATTATAAGTTCATCTTTTGCGGTAATAGTGCGTTGAATTTATTCTTTAGTGATCATAGTAGATGCCTTCTTTTGAATGTGTCCTTTTGAGTCATTCGTTTGTCATAAAAGTGTTTTTGGTCCTTATGTGGGTTGGTCCTGGTTTTATTAGTGATCCTTTGGAGATTTGAGTGTTGTGGGTTTTGCCTTTTTTTGAGAGTATCGGGTTTTCATGGAAGCGTTGTCTCGATCGTACGGAGGGAGTTGGATGTGTTGGGAGTTTTAAATCAGTTTGGGGAATTCTTAGTTCAAGATGTGTTGTTATATAGAGTTCTTAGTTTTGGTGCCCTGATATGTCGGGTGGCCTTGTAGTGGTGTTCCGTTTAAGTATCAGTGGTGGTCCGACTCAACTCATGTGAAGGATTCAGTATGTTTGGGTTGGGAGCTCCCGCATTTTCCCCTCCTCAGGTTGGAGTGCATGGGTTTTAATGTTTTTGGGTTAGTTGAGTTCTTGTGGTGGGGAGAACCCTCTCTTGTTCTCCCCTTATTTTAGGTCTTGGATTCTTCGTGACCAGTCGGGTGTGATTTGTGGAGTGAATCATCAACTCAAGGTTCTTGACCTTCCTTTTTAGCTATGCTCAGGCACGGACTCATGCTTTGGCTATCTTTTGCCTTGGTGACTTTCTGGGGGAAGAAAGTGTCTGTGGTGGGGAGAATTGGCACACCCCGATGTTTAATTAATTTAATTTATTTAATTCTTGTCCCTGGGTCCTATTGCCAAGGTCCGAGATGGGCCTCAGATCAATTTTGTTGATGTTTAATGTTTCTGATAGGTTTCGGACCCGTGCACGGTCACCGCGCGGTTGGCGGTAGCCGCACAACCGACTGTAGTTTCGTGAAATTTCACAATATTATTATCATTATTATTTTTATTATAATTATTATTTATCATCATTATTATTATTATTATCATCTTTGGTTTTATTCTGAATATTATTATTATTGAAACTGTTAAATATCTATTGTTGGTCTAATTGTTATTATTATTATTATTATTGTTGTTATTGTTATTATTATGGTAATAATGATATTACTAATCAAATAAAATGAAAATAAGAAAAACTGGAATACCCTAATACCCGCAGCACACCCCCCCCCATTTCGGTTCTCCTGCGCAAGCCGCTCCTACGGCTCCTTGCGCTGGCTCTAGCGGAAGCCGCCCCTCCTTTCTTCCCTCCGCCTGCACCGTGACCAGCACCCGCTGCTCTATGCTCCTGCCATCATGACCTTCCCCTGTCTGCAAGTCCCCCTTGACCTCCTCCAGCGTTAAGCCTGCTCCGGGGGTGATAGCCTCTCTAGAGGCCAGCCGAGCTCCCCTTCCCTGCTAGTCTCGCTGCACTCCCCAGGCCTCTCCGCGATCCGCCTCCCACCTCGAACTAGCATATCCCTCCCCTCTTCCTTTAAGACATCCCTCCAGCATCCCTTTAGGTAAAACCTCCTCCTCCAAACTGTGTTTTTGATTCGTATTAATTGGGGTTTCAGTTTTCTTCTGTTTCTTTTATGTTTTATTGATATGATTCCTTGTTTTTTTGGTTTTACATTCTTTTGGTGTAATTATTGAATCAATTATGTAGTGTTTTGTTTTTTGGAATCTATATTGATGATTCTGGTTAATTTTTTTTAATTAGAATCAATTGAGGTTGTTGCTAGTGCATTAGTTGTGCCATGGATGTTTCACGACAATTTGTGATGTCAGTCTACACCGAGGTATGTTGTTATGTGCATAACGATTGTTTTATGAATTAATTTTCGTCTTAAATTAGTTTAACATATATATTAATTTTTTTTTGATGCGGATTAAGTTTTTAATTGATGTTGATATGTATATATTGTATGTGCGTGTTTTCTGTGAAAAACCATGCTAAATTGTTTACTTGCATTTCACAAACTTTTCAGTTTGTGTTTTGGTTTATCATCGATGTGTAGAGAGTCATAAATGATGTTTTTGAATAGGTTTTGGTATGTGTAATCTGAAAAGTGGGTTTTTTATAAAAAGAGACGATGTTTTGTGTGTGTAAACGGGTGCATTATTTTATAAAATGTTTAATGGGTTGGTTGTCAAGTGCGAGTCATGTTTTGGCGTGATGATGTAGTGTGTTTTATTTTAAAGTGTTTTCTTATGTGAAACTGAGTATGTTTATATGTAAACCTTGGTTTTACCATTTGCATATGTTTTATAAATTATTCAAATGGTTTATTGATTAAATCATGTTCTGTGTATGTTTTTTGAAAAGTGGTTGGTGTGTCTAAAGTTTGTGATTGGATTCTAATATAGAGTTTGGTTGTGTTTTGATTCCTGTTTTGATGTGATATTTTCAAAACATGTAGAGCTAGTTATTTTTCTATGTTTGTTCATTTTATTTGTTCTGATTATGTGTTTTTGAGTTTTAGTTGTGTGGTTGTTACAACGTGTTGGTGAGGAAGACCCACAATATTGCGGTTGTCAGCAGATTTTGCATACTTGTGCACAAGTTTGAGACGTTCCGCATCTTCATAACAGAGATGCAAGTTGAGGTAGGCCCCCACTGAACATACCTTTAGATTTAGAATTCATTAATTTCTTTATGTTTTATTAATTTTAATAAATTGGAAATAATATAATATAAATAATTTTTATACGTTTAATTTGTGTGAAAAGAGTCGTTTATTTTATACCAAACACTTGAAACATTTTCTTGACGAACGGAAACTCAGTATTGAAAGAATGCCCATTTTTATTTTAAACATAATTCAAGGAACTTCAAATGTACTTCTAGTTTTAATTATAAATGATTTCTTCTGAGCAAGTGTTTTGTGTTTTCTCGAGAAATGAGGTTTTGCTTTAAAATTGGTGAAAGCCCGTTTGGCACTTTAATAAAATAATTTATTTTGGAAACAACCATTCAGGGGTTATCTTAGTTGTGCGTTGAATGCATGAGATATATGTGATATTTGTGCATCATTATTGGTTTATTTACATTGTGGAAGCACCCCTTTTTATTGTATGTGTTGACATGGGAACCTGGATTATTGAGTTAATTTTCTTAGAATGATTGCTACAATATTTTAGAATACACACTGGCTAGTGGACCATTAGTAGTGGAATACTGAGTTATTGCTGCTATTGGGATTGGGCCTCTCGATTAGGCCATGTAGGGCTATGTCGGGCGTTAGGGTGTTATGACGTCATCGAGTAAGATCATGCTTTCAGGATGAGTCACATGTATAGTACATTCTGGATTGTTCATGATCTCCTAGTTTTGACCCATGTATATTTTTTGTGTTTATTGGTATGTTGTGGATGATTGAGAGGTCCAGTTCGTTTGCTGGCCCTATGTGCCACTTTTTCCATTGCCCTTAGTGTGTGTTGTGTGTTATGTGTAGTTTTCTTTTTTGGCTAATAACTCAAGTCTAGTTTTCTAATTGTTCAAAAAAATGTTTTAAAATGCAATGCACATGTTCCTTTCAAACATTAAACTTTTTATTGCACTAAAAAGGGAAATGGACTGTTAATTGTTTTAAAAATGAAATTGCGTGTGGAAACTAAAATATTATATAATTTATTTCAAACCTGGAATTATTAAATTTCCTTTTTTAAAGGTAGTGATTTGGGAATAGATGTCGGGCTAGCCTACCGAGTTTTTATACTCACGCCTATAGTTTTTTTCATATTTTTAGTGTTTGTGAAGGCTATAGCTTGGGTGTGTTCAACTAGGGTGACATTTGGTCGTGAGTTGGAGAGTGACCTGAAAGGTCACACAGAGATAGTTTTTTTCCTTTTCAGTTTGTTTTATTTTCTTTTGTTCTGTTTTAGTTACTTTTCTCTATTTATTTGTTTTCCACTATTCTGTTTTATTTCAGATGCTTTTTTATTTATTTTTTTGGGAAAAATCATTCCCTCAGACCCTGTTGATGCCCTGGCGCTTGTTGCCAGCCCAGGAGGATAAGGAATGCCTCTTGAGCCATGTCGCGGACCAGCACGGGTGACCGGTTCAGGGTCAACCCGGGTTGGTTTGTGACATCCTATTATGATTAATTTTTCTCACACTATGGTTATTGGTTTTAGTCAATGGATGGAACTTGAAGGAACCGTGTTAAGGCTGAATGCGACGAGCAATGCAATAAATATCCCCATGAGCAACCATACGTTATGGGATCTGGAATGAAAAATCATGTAGTCATTCCCACACAAATTTCTCAAGCTATGAGTCATGCACGAATTATAAACGAGCAAAATAAGGAGTAAAATTCTGATGAATCCTTCATGAGGCAGCATCTACCCTCATTCAGTGGGTCTACTGATCCATTAGTGGCTGAACAATGGATCTGTACCACTAAAAAGATATTTTCAATTCTACAATGTTCTACACATGATAAAGTCATCTTAGTTGTATATCATTTGGAAGGTGAAGCTGACCAATTGTTGAATCTTATCAAGAATACAAGGAAAAGAGTCGAAATTGAGTACATGGAATTAGATGAGTTCAAGAAGATATTTTTTAATAATTACCTCCCTCGTATTCTTCAAAGAATGATGGAGAATGATGTTCTTGAACTAAATAAAAAGGATGATGAATCTGTTGGTACCTACGAAGAAACTTCTAAAAGACATGCAATGTATTCTTCCAGAATTATTATCTAACCTGAGAGTAAGATCAATTGATTCCTTAGTGGCTTAAAACCAAGACTTTGAATTTCGTTAGCCATAAGGGATTTCAATAGATATGAGGAAATTTTTTGGTGTGCTCTCAAGATTAAGATGGAGATTGGAGTAACCGATCAGTCATATGGGTTTGATAAGAAGAGGAAAATGGAAATCAATGGGAAATATAAAGACCAAACTAAAAAGAAGATGAGTTTTCCTTTATGCTCAATGTGTGGAAAGAAACATGGAGGGAATTTTCATAAAGGGATAAGTAAATGTTTCAAATGTGGAAAACAAGGTCATTGATCATTTGAATGTCGTAGTGATGGGAAAAAGATGTATAGTGATGAAAAAAAATGAAAAGGCTACAAAGAATTAATCTCATACACATCAATGTTAAATGTTCAAGGAAATGGGGAATTATTCTAATCAATTCCCCAATCCAAGGGTGTTTTATGATGATCTATGTCAACAAAATCTTATGTCCAACGACAAAGGAAGATCTCCTGTAAATTCTATCGGCGATGTGGAGTACGATAACAAAGTGGTGAAAGGTACAATTACCATCCACTCTATAGTAGATAAAGTTTTATTTGATTTTGGATCCACCCACTCTATTATTTCTTATGAATTTTCTAAGGGTATCTACATAATACCTCAACAATTAGATGTTGAGTTCGCTGTGACTAATCATAATGGCTCAAACGTTGCATCAAATGTTTATAATTCTTCTCCAATTGAAGTTTGTGGGAAAGTGCTTCCGGAAAATCTTGTGATCCTTCCAATAGTGGAATTTTATGTGATTCTTGACATGGATTAGCTTTCCTTATATGTATGTCATATCTATTTCCCAAGAAGGGAAGTCACGTATCATATTCCTAATCAATCTATGATCATTTATCGATGATAGGATGAATATAAACTTCCAGTGGAAATTTCATCCATCTTATGGGTCTTGATTCCAATAAATGGAGGTTATTTATCTCAAATGGTTGGACAGAAACCCACAATTAAGAATATTTATATTGTACAGATGTTTGATGATGTCTTTCCAGAGCAATTTCCAGGTCTTCTACTTAATCATGAAGTTGAGGTTTCAATAGAACTCATATCGAGTGCTATGCCCATTTCAAATACACCTTATAGAATGTCCCCAATTAATTTGCATGAATTGAAGAAGTAACTCCAAGATAATCTTGATAAGGGATTCATACTCCCTAGTGAATCACCTTGTGGATCGCATGTTCTGTTTGTTAAGAAGAAAGATGGATCAATGAGAATCTGCATTGATTATTGATAACTAAACAAGATCAATATCAAGATAAAATATCCTCTCCAACACATTGATGACTTATTTGACCAACTATGCAAATATCAATACATTTCCAAGATTGATCTTCATTTAGGGTATCATCAATTAAGGGTAAAAATGAGTATATACCATATAAGGCTTTCCATACAAGGTATGGACACTATGAATTTTTAGTGATGCCATTTGATCTTACTAATGCCCTTGCTATCTTCATGGAACTAAGGAATAGAGTCTTTAGAGACTATCTTGATTAGTTTGTGGTAGTATTTATAGACGAAATTCTTTTCTATTCAAAGATCAAGGAACAACATGAAGATTACATGAGAATTGAATTAAAGAACCTAATAAAGTAGAATCATTATTCCAAATTTACCAGGTGTGAATTTTGCATAAAAAATTTTCATTTTTGGATCACATAATCTCAAAAGAGGGGATATTTGTGGATCCAGCAAAAACAGAGGTTATCAAAAGATGGTTGAGAACAACAACAGTAACTAAGATCCAATTTTTTCTTTGTTTGGTTGGACATTATTGACGTTTTGTGAATGATTTTTCATGATTATCTAATCCACTCACCAAGTTGACACAAAAAGGAGTTAAGTTCGTTTGGACATAAGAATGTGAAGAGAGTTTACAAGATTTAAAAAGAAGGTTATCCAATGCACCTATGCTCACACTTCCTTGTAGTGTAGAATGGTTTGTGATCTATAGTGATCCATACATTTAGGTATTGGGGTTTATTCTCATGAAAAATGATATGGTGATAGCTTATTCCTCATGTCATTTGAAAATACATGAGCAAAATTACCCAAATCATGATTTTGAGTTAGCTGCGGTAATCTTTGCATTAAAGATTCAGATGAATTATCTTTATTATGAAAGGTGTGATGTCTATACTGATCATAAAAGTTTAAAGTATATTTTCACACAAAAGGAGATGAATATGTGCCAATGAAGATGGTTGGAGCTGATTATTGATTACGACTTCTCAATTCATTACCACCATGGGAAAACAAACAAGGTGGTAGAAACATTAAGTCGACAAGACCATAGTAGCTTATCAAAGATGAGGATCCCAAAAGATCCAATATTTATGAATTTATAGAGGATAGATACTGGAATTATAATGGAAGGGGAAAATCTAATCTTTCTCAAATAAGGTTTCAACCATCTATAAATGTGAAGATTAAAGAGGCATAGAAAAAAGATGTAGAGTTATAAAAGAAGGTGATAAATGTTCCTGAATTCCACATTGATTGTGATAAAATAATAAGGTTCATGAATCGGGTGTGTGTTATTCCAATCCAATAATTATAGAAGGATATGTTGTATGAAGATCATAGTTCTTCATACTCGATTCACCCTAGAAGCATGAATATGTATAGGGACCTGAAGGAGTACTTCAGGTGGGGTGGAAAGAAAAGAGTTGTTGCTGAATATGTCTCTCGATGCTTGGTTTGTCAGCAAGTTAAAGGTGAGAGTCCAAATTCCAAGGGGATGTTACAACCATTACCCATACAATGATGGAAATGGAAAAACATCACTATGGACTTTCTCACTAGACTTCCAAAAATATACAATGGAAATAATGCTATCTGGGTTATAGTTGATCGTCTTACGAAGTCGGCACACTTCATTGCTATCAGAAAAGATTTATCTCTTGATCAGCTTGCTAGGATATATGTGAAGGAAGTGGTAAGATTTTATGGAGAACCTATTTCCATTATATCTGATCGGGATATGAGGTTTGCCTCAAAGTTTTGGCGAAGTCTTCAGCATAATCCAGATACAAAGTTGAGTTTCAACACTACCAATCATCCTCATACAGACAATTAATCTGAGAGGAAAATTAAATCTCTTGAAGACATGGTGAGATATTTCTCTATTGATTTAATAGGTGGTTGGGAACAACACATACTTCTTGTGTAATTTTATTTTTATAATAAAATTCACTCTAGAATTCAAATGGTTATTTATGAAACTCTCTTTGGAATGAAATGCATAACTCTAACTTGATAGGATGACGTTGGGGAAAGAAAGCTATTAGGACCTGATATTTTTGATGAGATGGCATAAAAGGTAAGATCTATTCCACAACACATATGATAATCTCAGAGAGAATAGAAAAGTTATTTCAACAACCGAAGAAAAGACATAGAGTTTGAAGTTGGTGATAAAGTGTTCTTATGAATATCTTCTTGGAAGAGTGTAATGAGATTGGAAAGAAGTGAAAGCTGATCCCTAGGTATATTTTTCCTTTTGAAATACTGGATCATGTTGGGAAGGTAGATTACCAATTGGAACTTCCATCTACTCTCTCTCAAGTTTAATATATGTTCCATGTATCTCTCCTAAGAATTTACATACCCGATCCTTCACATGTTAGAAGCTCAGAAGTTGTACCGCTGGAGCTAGATCATTCTTTTGAAGAACAGCCAATAGGGGTTCTGATAGTAGCGAAAAAGTTCTATGAAAAAAATACCATTATCATGGTTAATGTTTTATGGAGGAACCACCAATTATAAGAAGCTAAATGGGAACTTCAGGATAGGATGAGGGAATGGTATCCCCATCTTTTTGTTATGAAGTGACGAATTTTGAGGGAGAAATTCATTTCAAGGGGGGTAGAATATAACACCCTGATATTTTATAATAATTTTTTTTTTAATTTCTCATGTTATACGCAACACCAATAGAATCATTCACTACACACAACACTGGCTTGGCAAGCGTTACACGCAAGAGAAACCTTCCTCGATAGCTTGCGTTGTACGCAATGTTGAGTTTCACTAAACAATGATATATTCTTATAATACTATGAACTAGCTGTTATGAAAAGTATTGACTGAATTTTGAATTTTATAACATTATAATTCATCTTCTACATTTTATAGAATGATATATGAAAACATAATCAATTTTTCGGATAAAATATGTATTTTTTAAAAAATGCAGTTTTACAGCCTTTTGATGGTGAACCAATTTTAAATACAATTTTGACATGTTTATAAGTTAAATTTTACAATATAAACTTCTTATTTTGAATTAGGATATTAAAATTTACATTGGATAAATATTTGATACTTTTCTGATAAGAAGCTATGATATCCTCAGATATGGAAAATCTGATTTCCCTCAGAGACAGTATTCAAAAGGAGGTTCATAAAGTTAGGTGGATTACAGATGGTGATCGTAACACAATGTTTTTTAATGCCTTAAGAAGGAGTAAAAATGTTATTAGGCCACTCTCTCTTCTTAAGGATGGGGATGTTATTCTTCAAGACCATCAAAATCTCTCGAATCATATTATCTCATTTTATATGAACCTCTTCAATGGCCCTAAAAGGAATAGTGTTCTCTTGGATGGAATCATAACTTCTCTTGTTAGTGATAATGATAACTCAATGATGATAAAAGTTCCATATGATATTGAAATAAGGAATTCTATCCTTAGACTTAAAAAAGACAGCTCTCTTGGGCTCGATGGTTTCACCAATCATTTCTTCCAATTTTATTGTGATTCTATTCAAGAAGATGTTTGCAGGTTCATCATGTACTTATTTACTAATGGATTACAAATTCATAGAATAAATGCACAATATATAGCCTTAATTCTAAAGGTGGAAAATTCTAGTGATATCATTCAATTAAGACCTGTTGCTCTTGTCAACACCAAACAAAAAATACTCACTAAAGTTCTGGCATACAGGCTGGCCTGTATCTCTGATAAAATCATTTCCTTGAATCAGTTTGGGTCTGTTAAAGGCATAAGAATCCAAGACTATATTATTAATGCATCTAAATGTGTAAACCTTGTTCAAAAACCTACATGAGGAGGGAGAATTATCCTAAAATTGGATATTAAAATTTCTTTTGACACTATTGATTGGGATTTCATTGGTAATATTATGCATAAGTTTGGATTACATCTAACCTTCATACAATGGTATTATTCTTTAATTAGATCATTTTCCATCTCCATAGTGATCAATGGCTCACTTGAAGGCTATTTTAGCTGTTCTCTTGGAGTAAGGCAGGGAGACCCTTTGTCAGCAATTATCATTTCCATCGCAGAAGATTACCTTAGTCGATTGATCACCCACAATGTTGAAAATGGGAATCTGAAAGTTCTTCAAGATAATCAAGGTATCTCTTCCCCCTCAGATATCCTTTTTGCAGATGATATTATCATTTTACTCAGGGAGTCAAATGTAATATTCAGAATCTCAAATCCATCCTACATCACTATGAGTCAGTCTCTAGACAGGAGGTTTGTTGGGAAAAATCTCTTATGTTCTTTGCGAAAAATATTTCAGATTCTAGGAAACATTGTATGATTCAGAATATGGGAATTAGAGAGGGTTATCTTCACTTCACATATTTTGGAGTCCCAATGTTCTTTGGCAGACCACGCTGCACCTACATTACTAATGTGGTTTTCCAAGTTATGAGAAATCTCTCCAACTGGAAAGGAAAGGCTCTATCCATGGTAGGAACAATTTTCTTAGCCAAACATGTGACGTTTCTAAGCTTGTCTAATCTTCCATGGGGTACTCCTTGCCTACTTCTACAATCAAGTCTCTTAATTACCTTATGAGGAATTTTGTCTAGAGTGGAAGAATTCTTTAAAGGAAAATTATCACTGCCTCATGAAATAATTTTTTTTACCTCTCTCTGTAGGGGGACATGGGATTGAGAATATTGAGCTCTTCAATCAATCTCTTCAAGCTCAATTTAATTGGAGGCTTATTAATGGAAAATCAAGATCTTTATATTTTCTCAGAGTTAGAATACTTACTAGACTGAATTCTAGAAAATTAAATTATATGAAATCCCCTATTTGGACTAGTTTGAAAAAGGTTTTTCAAAATATTAATAGTCACTCTCATTGGTTGGTGAATGCCTCCTCCAAGCTGAAATTCTGGAAGGATAACTGGACAATAACTCCTTTAATTGATATTATAAATGTCAGTACTCTAGATATCGATTCAGATGCTTCAATTTGTGATCATCTTGAGTAGATCAGCAATATTCCTTCTCACATTATCCAAACTTTCAATTCATATAACTTCCTTAATTTAGATGACATTATGGTTTGGGAACCAAGTGAAAATGGGATTCTTGATTATAAATGATTATATAATAATTTAATTGAAATAAACTCTTCTAGTACTGTCCAGAAATTTAGAAAATTGGTCCAGCCCACCCGGTTCACTCTTTTATGGAGAATTAACTTGAAAAATCTTCCAGTGGACAACAACCTTCAAAAAGTTGGTATCTCCTTATACTGAAGATGTGATTTGTGCCATCAATAAAGAGATAACCTGGATCATTTATTCCTTTCCTGTAAAACCGCTAATTCAATCTGGATTGTTATATTTGATATCTTTGGCATCTCGATACCTCATGTTAATAACATTGCAAAATTTCTGCACTTAATCAAAGCAGAATTGTTTTCCAAGAAGATTCATTCTCTATTCCTTGTTTCTTGTGCTGAAACTTTTCACACCTTTTGGTGTGGCAGAAATAAAGGAAGGCATGATAATTATACTTTCAATCATATAGTTTGTATTTCACATATTCTAGTAATGACCCGGTGTGAAAATCAGTTCCACAATGTAAAATTCCATAACATCATCAAAGAATTTGCTATCTTGAGAAGGCTTCATTTGACAGGTAATTTCCCAAAACCTATGGGCACTATGGAAAATTTATGGACTCCCCCTTTTGCAGGTTGGATAAAATGCAACCTTGATGGAGCCTTAAAAGGAAACCCTGGACAAGATGGATATGGTATTTCTTTCCGTGACCACAATAGTGACGTGCTTGATGGATTTTATGTCTCTTGTGGTCATGCAACTGCCCTTGAAGCTGAGATAATGGCACATATTGAAGTAGTGACGATTGTTCCTCAACAAAATTTGAGTAATATCTGGTTTGAAAGTGACTCCACTAATATTGTAATTGCTTTTAGAAAGAATAAGATTCATCTTGCCTGGAAACTTACTCTGAAATGGATCAAATGCCTTCACACTCTTGCCTCAAAGAACATTATTATTTCACATGTTTACCGTGAAGACAACACTCTTGCTGATAGACTTGCAAACAAAGGTACTCCTGAAGCTTCCGATGCGCATGTGACCACAGTTTCAGAGTATTTTCATAACATTTTCAATAGATAAAAATGTAAAATTACCTCTTTTAGACTCTTGTAACCTTTTTATTTAAGGCTCTAATGCTTTCTTTTCTCAAAAAATGTTAAATTTTTCGTAAAAACAACTTTTTTCATCAAGAAAATTTTTATGGTTAAACAATAAAATTTAATTGTTTTAAGGAATCAATAAAATCTATTTTTACCATTTAATATAATGTATGTCATAACCATTAATTTTACATTGAATTCATATGTAAAAACATTTCAATCTCTGATAATGTTTTAACTTTTAAAACCCTTTTTCTTAACAATGAGATTAATTTTAAATTAATTACTACATATTATGTGTTTTGAATTTTGAAAAATGGATTCCATATTTGGATTCTGTGGGTCCAAATTATGTTAATACATTACTTTTATTTTTTTACATTATGAATATTAACTATGTAATTTTTATTTACTACATTTAATGGTAAATCTGGTAATTAAGGGTAAAAATAAGATTATAAAATTAACCAAACACATGATGAAATTCCATTGGATGATTAAAATTTGACTCATATCACCTAAGGGTCAGAATAGATTCATTTCATGGACTTTTGACAATGAAAATTATATAATTATTATTAAAACCAAATAAAGTGACAACATGTCACTCTCTTATATCTTATAAGTGTAATTATTTTAATTTAGTGATAATATTCATAAAACATCGATAATGAATAATCTCCAGAAATATAATAAAATTATCTACATCATATGAATTTATTTATAATTTTAATGGATTAAATAATAATCATTAATGATGGCATAATAGTGATGTTGAAATTATTTTATTTATTGAAATATCAAATAAATTGTTTTAAAAATATTAAAATATATATTATATGAACCATTTAATGTGATCCATGAATTTTATAGATTAATATGATATGTGAGAAATCTATTAAATATTTTGGATTGAATATATCCTCTATGTAGATTATATTTAAATTCAAATAAATTAATAGTGTCAAAATTGACACTATTGTTATTTCCTAAAAATAACATATTATAAAATTTATTAAAAAATCAAAAAAAATTAAAAATTGAAATTTATATGTTCTAAAATTTAATAAAGTATCCAATTGTGTAAAATTCACAACACATAAGTAATTATTTATAACAATTTAATATTTATAATAGTATTACAACAAATAAAATTAAATAGATTAAAAAGCGATAAATCTATTTGATAAGGATTAAAATAAATTCACAACGTTTCTTAATTTTATTAGTTGATGATATTACAACCCTATCTCATCTCATCATTTAATTGTGTAATTTTTAGATGTTTTTAAGTGGTGTTGGAATTTATTATAAATTAATATTTCTTATGTTTCCAAAGGTGCCTCTCTCCTTTCTTATAAAAGGGAACTCCTTCCACTACTCCTAACACAATTTTTAGCCTTCAAGATCGGAAAAACTCTTCCAATTTCTCTTCTAAACTTCCCTAAAAACATACTAGAGGTCCTAGGCTACTGTAAAAAGCACTTTTAGTTCCATAAGAGGAAGTTTAGAAGAGATGTGTGGAAGAAGAGGTAATATCCTTTACTGATCCTTTCAAATTTACTTCTTCTTCTACTTCCTCTTCCTTATTGGTTTCTGTTTCAGTGCAGATGTGCGTCAGGTTACGCTGTTCCGCCAGGACGCATTCGCGCGTGCACCCGTCAACCCGAGGGGATGGGCGCGCGGCTTGTGGTCCCGCAGTCCCGCTTTCCAAAGGCGGGCGGCATCCGTCCCTTATTCAGGGGCGTCTGCTCCTTGATCGAAATCGGGATGATGGGATGTCGGCTCCTCCTTCCTTGGACGTCTCCTCGGAACTCGTCGCCTGATCCGGGTCTCCCTCATAGATTTATGACATGCTCGTGAATCTCGTTCCTGGCGCCATATCTTTATGGACACCGGTTAATTACGCTGCTTCCTCCCGGACGCTCCAAGGAGTCTGGTCAGGGCAGCAACCTGCGGTGAGGAGGTCGGGTGGCTCTGGGTGCTGGGGGCGTGTCGTAACACTGCGGCTCTTCACGTCTGTCTTCCGTCCCTAATAGGGCTTCTCGAAGGCATGATGGCCTGAGGCATCCCGCACTGGGTGCGGGGAACTGTGTCCCCTGAGGTTTTCCTCACCTTCCCATGTTTAACACGGGGTACGCCGCGAGTTTAACGTCCAGCGGGGACGACATCGGACTGATCAACACGAAGAGTGGATTAGATGACAGAACCCCTTGCGGGGAACCTCCGACGCTGGGGCCAACGCATGGGCGGCTTCCCAAGTGATATGGAGTGGAGTGAAGTGGCATGACCCCACCGGGATGTGGCGGCCTGGGTAAGGATCAGGATGGATGATGGAGTGAAGAGCATGGACCCCGTAGGGGCTTCCTACGTACCGCGCGTTAGCATGGATCAAAGTCAACGTAGTTCGGGTATAAAGTTTAATGTCATGCCGGACGTCGGCAAGCCGACTCACGAAGGGGTCGAGGCCGCCGGGCGGAGGATTGAACCGAACCACCTCGCACAGGGGGAGATGGAACGGCCTGGTGGATCACAGTTTCACGTCATGCTGGACGATAAAAGGAGAAATGGAAAAAGGGGCTGTGGGGAGGCACAGTGGAGATACACACGGGCGGTCTCCCACAGGGGCGGATTCATAGGTGAATCGACGCAAGCGTGAACCCTGGAGGGGTCCACTGATGGACGAACCGACGTGAATACGACCGGGACGACCAGGTGGTGGGCTTGAACCTCAGGGAGGCTTCCTACGTACCCTGTTTAGAAGACAGGGATCAAAGTCCACGTAGTTCATTCTGTCAGGACTTACGCACTTGAGGCAGCCCGGATGCGGCAAAACTCAGTTGGAAGGGACTTGGACCGAAAGTAGGAGACACCTCGATCCCAGTCACACCCTCTACTGGCTTCGGCAGTGGGGAGGTGCAATGGAGATACACATGCGCGACCCCCCACAAGAAACTAGGGGTTTGTAATACCCTACCCCCGTAGGGAAAAGCCGCTCCCATTAAATCGTCCCTAAAGAGGGAAAATCCCGACATCCCTGTAGAGATGAGCGGGCGGGGGCCACATCCAAACCGGGGGGGGACCCTGCGTGCGGGGAACGGGATCGGGTGATGCGGACGGTTTAGCGTCTTGCCAGACGAAGTACAGTTTAACGTCGTGTGTTGAGGACGAAGCGGACGGTTTAACGTCTTGCCGGACGAAGTACAGTTTAACGTCGTGTGTTGAGGACGAAGGTGCTTGGCAGTTTATCGTCTTACAGCGCGGACATGGTACAGTTTAACGTCATGTTGGACAAAACACTTGGCAGTTTATCGTCTTGCAGTGCGGACGTGGTACAGTTTAACGTCATGTTGGACGGATGCAGTTTAACGTCATGCGGGACGAATGCTGAACAGTTTAACGTCTTGTAGTTTGGACGAGGTACAGTTTAACGTCGTGTTGGACGATATACAGTTTAACGTCGTGTTGGACGATGCACATTTTAACGTCGTGTTGGACGAATGCAGTTTAACGTCATGCGGGACGAATGCAGTTTAACGTCATGCGGGACGATGGATTGCCGCTGATGGGTCCGTGTCACTTCGCGCGAGCCTGGAGGGCCGCACGGGAAGACAACGCACGGTGCGGGCACCCAGGATGAAGATCATCGGGCGCCACGCAGGCGGGTACCCTCAGGGGGTCAAGGGGGGCGACCCTGGCGGATTGCGCGCAAAAGAGGAGCTTTGCGCGCAAAAAAGCAGGTCGGCGTGCAAAATGGCAGGCTGGCGCGCAATCGGGCCAGCCCTTTGCGCGCGGATGATTGAGATTGCGCGCATCGGGCTTCGGGTAGCACGCGGGGGCAACGACTCATTCTCTAACGAATGGCCACTTTGAAAATGGGGGGTGCGCGCAATCGGGCTGGATTGCGCGCACCCGGGGGCAATTGCGCGCAAGAGGCTTCTTTTGCGCGCAAAGGCCTTCGGGTTAAGGATTATTCAAAGGAAAGGAGCCAAGGGGATTGCGCACGAAGGCGAACCCCAAGGCTCTATTGCGCGAAAGAAAGGAGGTTACCTGAAGATCGGCATTGCGCCCGGAAGGGGTTGGATTGCGCGAACGAGCGACGCTTCGGATTCTGGCAACCTTCAAAACGTCGGGGGTCGCCTTATATTTATAGGCAACCCCGGGCGCGGAATCCGGTCTCGGGCGCGGAATTCCTTTCGCGGGCGCGGAATCCGGACTCGGCGCGCAAGGGAGCCGCGCAGGCCACGGGCGCGCAAAATAGCGCGCCGGCCCAGCGCATTGCGCGCATCCCGGGAGGATTGCGCGCCGCGACTCAACTTTGCGCGCGGGCCTCTGAAATTTCGCGCAAGTCCTCCGGGCCCTCCGGAACGTGCCTCTGACTCCAAATATCACTTCGCTTTCCGCATCCGGAGCTTCGTTTGGGAACAACGGACTTTTCCGGCGTCTACAAAAGCCCCCCCTCGGAATCTGATCGGCGAGAGGTCGCAACGATCGGGTTCCGAGGGAGACGCCGGAATGCCGAAGTCCTGGGCTGCTGCGACCGCCGACGAAGAGAGGGCACGCAGAGAGCGAGAAGCAGCTCTGGAGGCCACCAGCCAAAGGGTAGCGGCATTAGAAAGACTCATTCAGCACGCTAATCCCTAAGGGCTTTGTTTTGCCGTTCCCAAAACATTTGCTTCCGCTACTTTGATCCATTTGTATGAATCAATATATTTATCTGCATATTTTGGCTTAACATGCTCAACCACAATTCACTGTCTTGCGGGAGCGTTAACCAAGCATCAGGCATCCATAGTTGGGCCTAGATTGCTGGAGAAAAGAGGGAGGTCATTCCTAGGAAAGGAGACCTCAAGCCTAATCAATGTATCATCCCCCCAACTTTTTCCAACACACAAGCGGGACAATGCTAGGGGCATTGAGATTTTATCCGAACATAGGGAAATGAGAAAGGGTGAATCGCGTGTCCCGAATCCAGACATCCACAACGGTCGGCCCTCCAGGAAATGCCCCAGACGGTAGGCGGACAGTGGATCGACCATAACAACTGCAATAGACGGACCGAAGGTCATCATTCATATTGCAGGAGGCGGACCACATGTCATCATGAATACCGCTTTGGGCGTTCCTTCAGACACAAGGGTGGAAATCCAGATCAACAGGGCATGTGAAGCGTGGGGCGAAGTGACGATTGTTCGGAGAGAATCCAACGCTCTCAAAATTGCGCCACCGCGGGGAAAGCGTATTAGGCGGATGCACTAATCTGGCCGTGAGTCACCCCAATTCTCAGACAGCACCTCTTTGATGAGGAAACCGTCACTTCCCATCATTGCAATGGGGCATCCCGAGCTGAATCGGGGAGAATATCACAACTGCACCACTCTATAAGAAGCCAGGACAGACGGCCGGTGACGAGGAGGGGCGGGACTTAACGATCCCTGAGGCTGGACCCGAGTTGAGATGCCCGGGCGTTCCTACGTACTCCATCAGGATGGAGATCAAGCCACACGTAGTTCTGAGAGTGCAGTTTAACGTTATGCAAGACGTAGAATCCCGTTTAGGGGAGATCTTAGTTTAGGGTCGTAGAGCTCGGACCATAGGGGTAGATCTTAGTTTAAGGTCATAGAGCTCGGACCATAAGGAGATATCTTAGTTTAAGGTCTTAGAGCTCGGACCATAAGGAGAGATCTTAGTTTAAGGTCTTAGAGCTCGGACCATAAGGAGAGATCTTAGTTAAAGGTCTTAGAGCTCGGACCATAAGGAGAGATCTTAGTTTATGGTCTTAGAGCTCGGACCATAAGGAGAGATCTTAGTTTAAGGTCTTAGAGCTCGGACCATAAGGAGAGATCTTAGTTTAAGGTCTTAGAGCTCGGACCATAAGGAGAGATCTTAGTTTAAGGTCTTAGAGCTCGGACCATAAGGAGAGATCTTAGTTTAAGGTCTTAGAGCTCGGACCATAAGGAGAGATCTTTGTTTAAGGTCTTAGAGCTCGGACCATAAGGAGAGATCATAGTTTAAGGTCTTAGAGCTCAGACCATAAGGACCTCAAAGTACGCCACATCGTGGTCCTATCCCCTGGATATGCGAAGATGCACTGAGGGATAGTGTCAAGAGTGTCGAGGTTTCGCCTGGTCATAATGGGAGGTGGAAAATGTGAATCATGCGGCCATTCACTCAAGGACTGGGGGCACCGGAGTAACGATATGGGAGTACTGCCGACCGTGGCGGAAAAGCAGCATCAATATCGCACTAACCGTTGGTGGAATGAGGCAGCAAACGAGCATCGACCTCTCAATCGCAGGATTCATATCGATTTGCTACCCGAGGCCATTGGGGGTACCGGCCCGAGTCGGTGGGAGAGCACTGAGGCATTGTATCCGAACCGTTCACGGGGGCTCCACCCAGGGCGTAGACGATGGGTCCGAATGAAAGGGAGCACGAAGCGTGAAAAGTGGAGGAAACCTGACCAAGCGGATCCTGACCCACCTGGCAATAAACCAGAGTACTCTTGACACCGGTGGACCACTGCAAGGGGTCGGGGAACACGCCTTGAGGGTGACCTGAAGGCGGCGGATTCCCCAGAGAAGGGGGAATCTCTAAGAGGTGGGGGGCTGGACCCGAAGTTTCAAGCATCCGGGCGTTCCTACGTATCCCATAAGGATGGGAATCAAGCCACACGTAGTTCTTGAAGCGCGGCGCAACACAATCGGGCACCAGCGCGGGGAAGAGTGCGGGTCTGACCCTCGCACACAGAAGGAGCGGCATTTGATATTTCTTGTTTGTCCTTAAAGATGAATGGTTTTTCTTTGTGCGGCGACATGCCTGTTATTGAGAAATCTCTGGCGTCTCCACAATAATCAAGCCATGGAAGGCATTGATGAATGGCGTGGTTTATTAACCAGCGCCCAACATGAGTGTCCCCTGAGGAGAACATCACGATGCAGTGCCGTTTCTCGTCGGGCGGCCAAGACGATCACAGTTTACGGTCGTGTGGTAGGACCAGACAACACAGTTTAAGGTCGTGTGGTTCGGACCATGGAGGAATCCGCTTATCGCGGTACGGAGGACACGGCGGAGGTGGGAACATACCCAGCCCTGCGGTCACGCACAATTCCAGGAGAAGAGTCTTGGGATAGGGGTCTGCGTATGTCCATCACCTGAGGGGCCGAGATTCTAGCCTCCAGATATACTGGGCCCAGAACGCGATTGTTCGGGCGACTCCTTCCTCCTTATGGGGACGAGGGTACAGCTACGCATGGCCCTTAGGGAGGATATCCGCATATATCCTTGGTGCTCAGATCATGGGAGCCTCGAACGACATCATTACCCTGGTCGGTCTGCCTTACGTGTAGAGGTGTACTGAAGGTCAGTATGAAGAGAGTGTCGAGATTCCACTACAACGCACAAAGGCGGAGTGTGAGGAGGACTGCGCAACAAATGTTCAGAGCCTGAAAGAGCCGACATGGCGATCAAGGACGTTGCTGACCATATTCGCAACACAACATTCGATCGCGTCAGCCTAAGACGGGGCAAGCAAACAAGCATCGACCGCTCAATCGCAGGATTCATATCGATTTGCGGCCCAAGACCCGCCGGTAAATCGACCCGGAGCGGTAGGAGAGCACTGAGGCATCGTACCCAAACCGCTAACGAGGATCCCTTTGAGTGAAGGCTCGAACAAGAGGAAGCGCGAGGCCTGACAAGCAACACAGGACTTGTCGGGATTGAATCTGACACTACAAGTCATAGACTGAAGTACCCAAAACATGTTAACAGATCACCGGAAAGGGTCGGAGGACTCACCCTGAGAGCAACCAAAAGAGGGCAGATCCCCGTGATCAACCAAGAGACGGGGCTGGACCTGAAACACAAGCGTCCAGGCGGTCCTACGTATCCCATAAGGATGGGAATCAAGCCATACGTAGTTCTTGAGAGGCAGTTTAACGTCATGCAGGACGATGAAAGGTGTGAGGTGGTCCCACACACGGGGGGAGGCGTACGGCGCGGCCAGTAGACCGGCGTGAATGAGGACATGATCCCCCGCTCACGCGATACGCCTCGCACAAAAAGGAGGGGAACTTGGGCCAGAGGCCCAACGCGGGATAGAGATTCCCGGGAAATGGGGCTGGGCCTGAAACATGTATGTCCAGGCGGTCCTACGTATCCCATAAGGATGGGAATCAAGCCATACGTAGTTCTTGAAGTGCAGTTTAACGTCATGCAGGACGAGAAAAGAAGGGGGGAGCAGAAGGCATCCCCAAACGTGGGGGGCGTACAGCGTGGCGAGCAAACTGACGTGAATGAGGGCATAGCCCCGCGTTCACACCATACGCCGCACACCCGGAGGCAACTGGGCCAAGGGCCCGAGATGGGATGGAAATTCCCAAAGGATGGGGCTGGGCCTGAAACATGAATGTTCAGGCGGTCCTACGTATCCCATAAGGATGGGAATCAAGCCGCACGTAGTTCTTGAGGGGCAGTTTAACGTCATGCAGGACGATACGCCGGGCAGTTTAACGTCGTGCAGCTTGGACGTGGTGCAGTTTAGCGTCATGCAGGACGAGGCACTTGGCAGTTTAACGTCTTGCAGCGCGGACGAATGCTGAATAGTTTAACGTCTTGTAGCCTGGACGAATGTA
This sequence comes from Viscum album, assembly GCA_963277665.1. Classification (NCBI taxonomy): domain Eukaryota; kingdom Viridiplantae; phylum Streptophyta; class Magnoliopsida; order Santalales; family Viscaceae; genus Viscum; species Viscum album. Next base: position 682,970,713 of record OY728119.1, on the reverse strand, counting down.
GTTTAACGTCATGCAGGACGTGGTGCAGTTTAGCGTCATGCAGGACGAGGCACTTGGCAGTTTAACGTCTTGCAGCACGGACGAATGCTGAACAGTTTAACGTCTTGTAGCCTGGACGAATGCAATTTAACGTCGTGCAGGACGTATGCTGAACAGTTTAACGTCTTGTAGCTTGGACGAATGCAGTTTAACGTCGTGCAGGACGTGAGCACACTCAGACAAAGTACCGCTTGAGGAACCTAGCGTTGGTGGGAGGAGTGACACGCTCACCATCCATAGTCGCCAGGGAGTACGCGCCATTGGGATAGACCTTGTGGATGACAAAAGGTCCCTCCCACTTTGGGTCCAACTTGGCCGGCTTCCGGCCGGGGGTCATCGGTGCTCTCAGGGCTAGCACTAGGTCACCCTGCAGGAAGGAGCGGAGGCGAACCTTCTTATTGAAAGCTCGAGCCATTCTGCTTTGATGCCTCTCCAAGTTGTGCAAAGCGCGAAGTCTATTCTCATCCAGTGCTTCCAACTCGACTAGACGGGCTTCAGCAACTCTGTCCGGCGCTTGCTGGTCGTAGACCGCAGTGCGCAAGGACGGTAACTGGATCTCGATGGGCAGGACGGCCTCAGCTCCATACACCAGGGAATAAGGGGTCATCTGGGTGGAATTGCGAGTCGTCGTCCGATAAGGCCAGAGGGCGTTGGGGAGCTTGTCCGGCCAACTCTTCTTGTTCTGACCAACCATCTTTTGCAGAATGTTAGAGAGGGTTTTGTTAAACGCCTCGATCTGTCCATTCGCCTGTGCATGATAGCGAGATGTATGGTTCGAGCGAATGTTATACTTGGCGTACAACTTCTTCAACTCGGCTGCTCGGAAATTGTTTCTGTTATCCGTGAGGATAGCATGAGGCACTCCAAATCGATAGATGATGTTGGAGGTCACGAAGTCAGCGATCGAACAGGATTTGACCTCTCTGAGCGGAATCGCCTTTGCCCATTTGGAGAAGAAGTCTGTGGCGGTCAGAATGAACCGGCACTGGCGAGCTGTCGCCGGTGGGTAAGGTTCCACAACGTCCAGACACCAGACTGCAAAGGGCCAGGAATACCTAGTGGTATAGAGAGGCTCCGGCGGCCGATGCACAAAGTTCGCATGAACCTGGCACGCATGGCACCTCTTGGCATACTCGATGCAGTCATGGATCATGGAGGGCCAGAAGTATCCCAACCTCCGAATCTGGTGGGACAGCTTAGGCCCAGTCTGATGGGCGCCGCATGAACCAGCATGAACCTCTTGCATGACTCGTGGGATCTCAACTCCCTGAAGGCAACGGAGGAGAACACCATCAAATCTGCGTCTATAGAGGATCTGCTCCAGGCCGGGACTGCTCTGGAGGACAAACTGCGATGCGCGGCGTCGAACTCGCTCGCGCTCGGCCCGATCTGACGGGAGAATGCCATGTTGGAGGTACTCAACCAAGGGCGTCCTCCAATCAGGGGCTGGTTCGACTGCCATATCTGGGGTAAATGGGGCTCCGGGCGGAGGGGCAACCGCGGTGAGATTTCTTACCGACGGGTCGCGATCTCCTTCCGGGATAACGGGAGCGATGAGCCTGCGGTGCGTCACACGGATGGTCAGGTTATCCTGTTCAGGCTCTGCAAGTGACGCAGCAAGGCTGGCCAAGGCATCTGCTCGACCGTTCTGCGACCGGGGAATATGGACAATTTCTGGCCGAGAAGGGAACCGGGCCATCAGAAGGAGGGTGCACTCCAGCAATGGCACAAGTTCCGGCTTCCTGACAACATAGTCGCCATTGATCTGCTTAACGACCAGCTCGTAGTCCCCTTTCACGCACAGATGGGGCACGTCGATCTCGAGAGCTAACTCGAGGCCGGTGATGAGGGCATGGTATTCCGCCTCATTGTTGGTACATCCCTCTGACAACAGGAAAGAGTATGGCAGTACGGCTTGCTCCGGGGTAATGAAGACGATACCCAAGCCCACTCTGTTGAGCTTAGGATTATCGAGTCTTCTACCGGTGGGGCTCCGGGAGGCACCGTCAAAGTGCATCTGCCAGCATGGATCGGCTCGATCAACCGAGAGAATGGTCTCATCAGGAAAGCCTAGATCCAGCGGCTGATCCGCGGAGGTCGGGTGAGCTGCCAGAAAGTCTGCCAATGCTTTCCCTTTGATGGCCTTCTGAGACACATACCTGATGTCGAACTGCTGGAGAACCACAGCCCACCGTGCTAGACGGCCAGTCAACATAGGCCGACTCAGGATATATTTAAACGGGTCTACCCGAGAAACCAACTGTACCTCATTGTGCTGCAAGTAGTGCCATAATTTCTGTACGGCAAATATGAGCGCCAGATAGCTCTTCTCGATGGGGGAATACCTAACTTCCGCATCGAGGAGCATGCGACTGAGGTAATAGAGGCTATTCTCCGTTCCCTCGTTGTTCTTCTGGGCGAGAAGGGCACCCAGGGACCGTTCCAGGGCGGTCACATAGAGGACCAGCGGCTTCCCGGATACAGGCGGCATCAGAACCGGAGGTTGAAGAAGGTACTGCTTGATTTCCTCGAAAGCGGTCTGACACTCTTTATCCCATACATAGGTGGCACCTTTCTTCATGAGCCGAGAAAAGGGCTTACACTTGCCGGCCAGATTCGCGATGAATCGGCGTATATAGGCTAGGTGGCCTTGGAACCCTTGCAGTTCCTGGATGGTACCTGGGGGAGGCATCTGGCTAATCGCCCTGATTTTCTCTGGGTCGATCTCAATACCCCGGTATCTTACCACAAATCCAAGGAACTTTCCGGAGGTGACCCCAAAGGCACACTTCAACGGGTTCATCTTCAGGCAGCGAGACCGGAGGAAGCCGAACACTTTCTCAAGATCTTTGAGATGGTCCTGACGCTGGCGCGATTTGACAACCAAGTCGTCGACGTAGCATTCCACCAGTGTGCCGAGGATTGGCTTGAATATGCGGTACATCGCCTGTTGATAGGTGGCACCTACATTATTCAGGACGAAGGGCATGACCCGGTAGCAAAAGGTACCTTGGGGGGCCCTGAAGGCAGTGAACTCCTCATCCTCAGGGGCCATCCGAATTTGGTTGTATCCGGAGTATCCATCCATGAAGGAGAGGGCTTGGAACCCTGTTGTGGCGTCAATCAACAGCTCTGTCACTGGAAGGGGAAAATCATCCTTCGGACAGTGGTGGTTGAGATCGCGGAAGTCGATGCAGACTCTGATCTGCCAGTTCTTCTTCCTGACCGGCACAATGTTGGCCAGCCATTTGGGGTACTGAACTTCCCTCACGAAGTTGGCTTTGATAAGCTTGTCAACTTCGGCCTCAACCATGGCACCGTGGGATGGGTGCATCTTCCTGGGAGGCTGCTTGAACCCGCGATGGTTCGCCGGGAGACCAAGGCGGTGGACGGCTACCTGAGGATCTAGCCCCGGCATCTCGTCATAGCCCCAAGCGAACACATCACGGTGCTGCCTGAGAAATTCCATGTACTGCTACCGCTCCTCAGAGGGCATGGCGGCACTGACCAATGTGGGTCTTGGATCGGCCTCGGTTCCAAGGTTCACCTGTATTAACTCATCGACCGTGGCGGGGACGCCCTCCTCAAAGGCTGGGGGTGCATCTTCCATATCCTCTCCACTCGGGGAGGGATCGTCCACGGGAGAGACTGCGTTGGAAACTGCATTAGGGCTACCAGATCCTGCTGGGCCACTGGTGCTGGCGCGGGCGGTCGCGGTCATCTCATCAGGAGACTCGCGGGCCGTCGAGACCATGGCGACGTCCAACCGGTGAATCGGGAGGACGTAAGCGTCATCCAGACTTGCCCAGGGATCACTTGCAACAGCGACAGGCTCAACCTCACCTGCCAGGATCTGCTTATCCTTTCTCTTGTAATAGTCCGCGTCCAGATAGCGGGCTTCACACGAGGAAAAAGGAGAGGCATCTCCTTGAAGCACGCCTACTCGACCATTAAGAGAGTATTTGAGGCATTGGTGGTATGATGAGGGAACCGCTGCGTGAAGGTGGAGCCATGGCCTGCCCATCAATGCGTTATACGCAGTGTCCTGAGAGACTACCATGAATTCGGTGTTGGCAACCAAGTCACTGAACTGGGTCTTCAAACGTATCTTGCCGACCGGGGTTTGCTCGGTGCGGTCGTACCCCTGGATCCTGAGGTCGGAGGGAATCAAGTCATCCTCAGACAACCCCAATCTCCGGAGCGTCCGAGTTGGAATCAGGTTAATCCCGGACCCCGTGTCCACAAGACAGCGCTGGACTTCAAGGCCATTGAACTGGCCAGTGACATACAGCGGACGAATGTGTCCCTGTATAGGAGGGTCTTCATCCTCACCAGAGAACGAGATAACTGCCTGACATTCGGCGTCCTCGATCGTTTCGGCGTGAAAGGCCTCTGCAGCCGCAACCTCTGTCTCAAACTGGAGGGGGCTCTTCAGGGCTTCAGTGAGTGTCTCGCGCATCTCAGATGACATGCGCAGAGCCTCAAGGATGGAGAGCCTTGCTGGGATGTCGGCCAAGTGCTTCAGGACATCATACTTTTTGGCCAAGCGCGAGCCCCTGGTTGCAGGAGGTTGCTCTGCGGTTGGCGGCATGACGGGCCTTGCCGGTTGGATCGGCGGCCGACTGGTACTTGGCGTATCTCGCTGTTCACTGGCTGCAGTCCGGGAAATGGTCACCGTACTGGGGTCAGGAGGCCGGGATGGACCCGTGGCAGGGCGGAGCTGGTCGTGACGTGGCTGAGGCGGTTCTGCGTGGTCCCACACCACAAACAGCGGCGGAGGCGAATCCGTCATCCCCGAATGGGGGGGCGGCGCACGTTGTGCTCGGTTTTGAGCCTGCTGCCTAGTCTCAGTGGCGTGCACGGCCTGGCTGGAGGTACCAACGGCTGTGCCCCGGCGACTCCTGCTGCTGCGGTTCTTCCGACGGTGGCGACGACCGGGGACACTAGGGAGGTCCACCTGGTGTTCTTCAACGTCGGGAACCGAAAAGGGATTTACCAGCTCGACGGTGTTAACCGAAGCGTACCCAACACCGTCATCGGACGAATCATCCATCACCGGGCGGATCCGAGGAGGGACCCCCATCTCCGGGGGCATGAAATCGCCGAGAGTGCGGGATAGTGGCGGGACCGGCGGGGCACGCTCTTCCTTCTTGCGCTGCCGCCGTTTGCTTCTCTTGGAAGAGGCAGGCTGGGACAACGATGCCGAAGCAGCACCCGCAGATTCTGGGGGCTCATGCTGATTCAAGCGCGCACGGATGATTCCATGGGCGCGAATGGTCGTCTTGCGGGCCATCCAATTATTATACTTCTGGGATCCGCGGTCGGAGACCAGCTGCCATTCGTCCTCGTTGCCACTATCGTCATCTGATCCCACGAACACGCCCGCCACTTGTGCTGGAGCTGGGCCCAACCTGATTACATTGTTGTTAATCTGGTCTTGGAGCCAATCCTTAAACACATAGCACCGCTGGATGGTGTGCCCCAGGGCCCGATGGTAGGGGCAGTAGCGGGGGTTATTCGTAAGATGTGCCTCCTCTGGCCTCCAACACTCAGGCAGTCGCACAATCCTCTGCTCCAGGGCACTCCGGAAATAACCGGGGACCTGATCCTCGTGGAATGAGTAAGTCAGGTGTCGCGGGCCCCTGGGAGCGTGGTCTTGACGAGGGGCTGGAGGGGCCGGCCGAGGAGGTGGACCCTGATTATCTCGCCTGGGTTGCAGCGGTACATTACACGGAGGGGCCGGCCGGTTCTGGGGCTGCCGCTGCTGGGCCGGGAATTGAGCCCGTGGAGGCGGGTTCCTGTGAGGCTGTGGAGCAGGCCTCGCCGGCATCAGCTCCAATGGCCTGGGGGCCTCTATCTGGGCAACAGCAGCGGGCTCAGCCCTGCTGACTCTCCTTGCAGGAATCATAGGAGGCAGCGGGTGTGCCTGGCTGGCCTGTTGCAGGGCTTCCTCAAGATGTTGAGCTTTGTCTGAGAAGTCCCTGAACCCTCCGGGGTAATTTTGAGTGATCAGGGAAGGGACCAGCTCGGTCTTGACGTTCCCGACGCACATTGTCAGCAACTGCTCCTGAGTCAATGGCATGTCAAGGGAATACGTGAGACCCTTCCATCGGGCGACGAAGTCCGCGACTGGCTCATCAGGCCTCTGCTTGCACTTGAAGAGGTCTGCGATACTTGTCTTCCGGGTCGTGGAACTGAACTGGTAGAGGAACTGTCTACGGAGGTCTTCCCAGCTGGTTACCGACCCGACGGGGAGCTGGCTGTACCAGACAAATGCTGGCCCTTCCAGTGTCTGAACAAAGCAGCGAAGCTTAGCGGCCTCTTGCTGCGCCGGAGTCCCCAACATAGGCCTGAACCTCGAGTTGAAGTGGGCTAAATGCTATGGCGGATCTCCAGTCCCGTTGAAGGGAGCGAAAGTGGGATTCCCGAATCCCGGAGGCGCCGGCATGTCATCCACCCATGCTGGGTAAGGCTTGCCGTCCGGTGGGATCGCCACCTGCCGAGTCTCCAAGGCCTCCAAGCGGGCAATGAGCGCCGCCATCGGATCGTCCGGACATGGGTTCCAGTCCTGGAGAGGATCTCTAACCACGAGCGCATTGCATGGCCCTTCAATCGGGTCGTCGACCGGGTCGTCGAACTCGGCAGCTCGTGGGATGGCGGGCGGAGCGGCCCTTGGGGCAGCGGGAGGAATCCGAGCGGGGTCTCTCAGGTAGTCACGCCGCTCGTGAGGGTGTGGCGAAACATACCGCGCCCCCTTGCCGTAGGCAATGGCCTCTCTCCTGTCGGCGAACACGGCGTAATCACGGTTGCCCGGGAGAGTCTCGTCGAGGGGCGGTTGTTCCGGTCCCTGCTGTCCTGGCCTAGGATCACCGTAGTCAGGCCGCCGTTCTGCAGCGTGCTCGGCGAGGAGCTGGTCAACCAGCTTCTTCTGTTCGGCGAGCTGCTGACGTAGCGTAGCCTTCTCAGGATCCTCCTCTGCCCTCTGCATGGAGGCAGATGGGTCGGCGGGCTTTATAGCCTCGCTGGGCTCTTTTCCTTTGCTGACGTTTCGGCTCAACGTCAGTGCTTCAGTGGGTGCGGGGAGCCCCAGGAGGTTCCTCTGATGACGAGTGACTCTCACCGATGGCTCTGACGATGGCTTGTCTTCGGGGGGGAAGCCCCCGTCGAGAAGTTCCAAGTCGTTCCCCTCTCCCGACAGGTCAGCCATATTGACCGTTTCTGTCCCTGGGGATATACCCTCAGGGCCACCCAGCGAATCGGGCTGTCAGCGAATCACACTGAAGCGTAGGGCAGCGTACTTCCCCCATCCACGGATATACACGTGGGGAGTGGCTTCCTCGATAACTTTTCGGAGTACTTGAAAACACTCAACGCATCGTTGTTGGAGGGCCTCGTGTTGCTCAAATGACCCGGGGTGCCGAGCCGCGGGGAGCATGGCCAGGTCAATTTTACGGCACTGCTCACCAATATCCTCTAGGTGCACTTGACTCCCGGGGTATGGCATTTTTAGGCAGTGAAGACAGGAGCGAGTCTCCCGGAGAGTTCGGCGGAAGCATTCGAACTCATCCGGGGTGAGCGATTCGGGTGCATCAAAGCCCGGCCCTACGACTGGCCAAAACTTCTCAGGGAAGTGGCCCTCTGCAAGGACGGTCCAGAAGCTCCACGACTCAAACTCGGGACCCAGATCTCCTTGGTCCTCTTCAATGGCTGGGAACGGACGGGGAACCGGCAGTGGTGCCGAGGCGGGCCGCCGGGCTGACGGGCTGGCCGGCGGTGAATACGGTGAACATGCCGATTGGCCTCCATATCCCGGGCCGCCCTCTGAGGGTGGCGGTTCCCTAGCTACCACATCACGATAGGACGGGCCGGCGAGCGAACATCCTTCCGTAGCATTGGTGCTCTCCGAGGGTGCACCAGATCGTGGTTCGACCGTCGGTCCCCAGAAAAAGTCTCCGGCTTCTCCGACCGAGACGGAAGGCACTTCCGGGGGGGCCGGTACCAACCGCAAGCTTGATCCTTGGGGGTCTACCAGGCCCTCGTTACTCCGGATATACCTTCGGAGAGAAGCGGGGATCACATCGATCTCGCTCTCGGGGAGCACGAGGCCGACGTGCCGCATTCCTACCCCTGCCCTTGACTGGCGGGATTGGGGAAAGGGCTCTGTCGCCGAATCGTACTCCGCCTCTGAATCAGAGAAGCAAACCGGTCGGATCTCTGTCCGGAATTCCGTAACATTCTTCCCTCGGCGTCGACGCCTTGCCTTCCTGCCCCTGGGTGGTTCTTCGGGGCAGGGCTGATCTCTGTCCTGGCGTCCTCCGGCCGCACTGGTGCTGGGGCCAAGAGGACTGGAAACCAAGGTGCGAGGGCCACCGGGACAGATATCAAAGGGGACGCGGGGAGAGATGATTTCGGGCAGGCCTCTGGGCCGGGATCGGAAGGTGGGATGACCCATGCCTCCTGGATTGGCCACACGGAGTAGATCCCGCTGGTGAATAGCGCTACCGCGAGGTGGTCCGCGGTGGCTACTGCCTGCACCAGCAACCGGGAGAGTCGACCCAACCTGCCTTTGGGGCGGTCGAGGCCTCGATCCAGGTCGGGCATAGAAGTTCCCCTGCTCAGGATGCGCAGGGGCCTGGCGACTGGGGCCAACAGTGGCTTGGGCCAATGCGGCCGCTATTGCTAGGGCCCCAAGGTGGGCATCCTCTTCCGCTCGTGCCCGACGTTGGCTTCGGGACAGACGAGTCGGGATGAGCGGCGCGGGCAGGTGGAGAGCCCGCTCTTCGACTTGAGAGGCATGGCGGCGGTGTCGCTGTGGCCTGGCGGGAGTCCTTACCGTAGATCCCTAGAGCGAATCCCAGATAGGGTGATCCCGGGCATCTTCCACCTCATCCGCATAGGGAAGGGAACTGTCAGAGCGCTCCGGGGATAAGCTCCCGAAGCGGTTGGACGTTGAGGTAGGCAGCGGTGCCTCCCTGCGCGGCCCTCGGGGGCGGCGGTAGTGGCGAGGTGCAGCCTCCTCAAGGTCTAGGCGATCCATGTCCCTAGTGGGGATGACTCCCTCTTCCTCATATCTCCGCACCAGGGTGTTGATCACCCTTCTATGGATGACCTCCGAGGGGGAGAGAGGGCGTGGTCGTCCCGCAATTGCGGCTGCTGGGACGGCCGTGGAACGGGCATGACCGCGCGGAGTAGCCGCGTCGGTGTTTCCCCTACCTCTGCGCCAGTGGGTGGGTGGTGATCTGGCACTGGATCGGGCAACCTGATTTCTGAAAGCAGGGAGAAGGACCCATTAACACTGACAGGAAAAAGGAATCGACAACCAACCATTAGCGCCACGACGCCTTCCGTGGGGGGAACCCAGGCCCTCGACGTTGCGAGACGGAGTGCCCGATGTCCCTTCCCCAGCCCCTGGCGGGTAAGACTGAATGCTTGGCCGGGCAACACGCCGGTCTTCCAACACCTATGAAAGCCATCGATCCTCGTATCGAGGAGAAGTGATTCACGTCGGGTTCACCATTTTTCTGTTTCGGTGCGGATGTGCGTCAGGTTACGCTGTTCCGCCAGGACGCATTCGCGCGTGCACCCGTCAACCCGAGGGGATGGGCGCGCGGCTTGTGGTCCCGCAGTCCCGCTTTCCAAAGGCGGGCGGCATCCATCCCTTATTCAGGGGCGTCTGCTCCTTGATCGAAACCGGGATGATGGGATGTCGGCTCCTCCTTCCTTGGACGTCTCCTCGGAACTCGTCGCCTGATCCGGATCTCCCTCATAGATTTAAGACATGCTCGTGAATCTCGTTCCCAGCGCCATATCTTCATGGACACCGGTTAATTACGCTGCTTCCGCCTGGACGCTCCAAGGAGTCTGGTCGGGGCAGCAACCTGCGGTGAGGAGGCCGGGTGGCTCTGGGTGCTGGGGGCGTGTCGTAACACTGCGGCTCTGCACGTCTGTCTTCCGTCCCTAATAGGGCTTCTCGAAGGCATGATGGCCTGAGGCATCCCGCACTGGGTGCGGGGAACTGTGTCCCCTGAGGTTTTCCTCAGCTTCCCATGTTTAACACGGGGTACGCCGCGAGTTTAACATCCAGCAGGGACGGCATCAGACTGATCAACACGAAGAGTGGATCAGATGACAGAACCCCTTGCGGGGAACCTCCGACGCTGGGGCCAACGCATGGGCGGCTTCCCAAGTGATATGGAGTGGAGTGAAGTGGCATGACCCCACCGGGATGTGGCGGCCCGGGTAAGGATCAGGATGGATGATGGAGTGAAGAGCTTGGACCCCGTAGGGGCTTCCTACGTACCGCGCGTTAGCACGGATCAAAGTCAACGTAGTTCGGGTATACAGTTTAACGTCATGTCGGACGTCGGCAAGCCGACTCACGAAGGGGTCGAGGCCGCCGGGCGGAGGATTGAACCGAACCACCTCGCACAGGGGGAGATGGAATGGCCGGGTGGATCACAGTTTCACGTCATGCTGGACGATAAAAGGAGAAATGGAAAAAGGGGCTGTGGGGAGGCATAGTGGAGATACACACGGGCGGTCTCCCACAGGGGCGGATTCATAGGTGAATCGACGCAAGCGTGAACCCTGGAGGGGTCCACTGATGGACGAACCGATGTGAATACGACCGGAACGACCAGGTGGTGGGCTTGAACCTCAGGGAGGCTTCTTACGTACCCTGTTTAGAAGACAGGGATCAAAGTCCACGTAGTTCATTCTGTCAGGACTTACGCACTTGAGGCAGCCCGGATGCGGCAAAACTCAGTTAGAAGGGACTTGGACCGAAAGTAGGAGACACCTCGATCCCAGTCACACCCTCTACTAGCTTCGGCAGTGGGGAGGCGCAATGGAGATACACATGCGCGGCCCCCCACAAGAAACTAGGGGTTTGTAATACCCTACCCCCGTAGGGAAAAGCCGCTCCCATTAAATCGTCCCTAAAGAGGGACAATCCCGACATCCCTGTAGAGATGAGCGGGCAGGGGCCACATCCAAACCGGGGGGGACCCTGCGTGTGGGGCACGGGATCGGGTGATGCGGACAGTTTAGCGTCTTGCCAGACGAAGTACAGTTTAACGTCGTGTGTTGAGGACGAAGCGGACGGTTTAACGTCTTGCCGGACGAAGTACAGTTTAACGTCGTGTGTTGAGGACGAAGGTGCTTGGCAGTTTATCGTCTTACAGCGCGGACGTGGTACAGTTTAACGTCATGTTGGACAAAACACTTGGCAGTTTATCGTCTTGCAGTGCGGACGTGGTTCAGTTTAACGTCATGTTGGACAGATGCAGTTTAATGTCATGCGGGACGAATGCTGAACAGTTTAACGTCTTGTAGTTTGGACGAGGTACAGTTTAACGTCGTGTTGGATGATATACAGTTTAACGTCATGTTGGACGATGCACAGTTTAACGTCGTGTTGGACGAATGCAGTTTAACGTCATGCGGGACGAATGCAGTTTAACGTCATGCGGGACGATGGATTGCCGCTGATGGGTCCGTGTCACTTCGCGCGAGCCTGGAGGGCCGCACGGGAAGACAACGTACGGTGCGGGCACCCAGGATGAAGATCATCGGGCGCCACGCAGGCGGGTACCCTCAGGGGGTCAAGGGGGGCGACCCTGGCGGATTGCGCGCAAAAGAGGAGCTTTGCGCGCAAAACAGCAGGTCGGCGCGCAAAATGGCGGGCTGGCGCGCAATCGGGCCAGCCCTTTGCGTGCGGATGATTGAGATTGCGCGCACCGGGCTTCGGGTAGCACGCGGGGGCAACGGCTCATTCTCTAACGAATGGCCACTTTGAAAATGGGGGGTGCGCGCAATCGGGCTGGATTGCGCGCACCCGGGGGCAATTGCACGCAAGAGGCTTCTTTTGCGCGCAAAGGCCTTCGGGTTAAGGATTATTCAAAGGAAAGGAGCCAAGGGGATTGCGCGCGAAGGCGAACCCCAAGGATCTATTGCGCGAAAGAAAGGAGGTTACCTGAAGATCGGCATTGCGCGCGGAAGGGGTTGGATTGCGCGAACGAGCGACGCTTCGGATTCTGGCAACCTTCAAAACGTCGAGGGTCGCCTTATATTTATAGGCAACCCCGGGCGCGGAATCCGGTCTCGGGCGCGGAATTCCCTTCGCGGGCGCGGAATCCGGACCCGGCGCGCAAGGGAGCCGCGCAGGCCACGGGCGCGCAAAATAGCGCGCCGGCCCAGCGCATTGCGAGCATCCCGGGAGGATTGCGCGCCGCGACTCAACTTTGCGCGCGGGCCTCTGAAATTTCGCGCAAGTCCTCCGGGCCCTCCGGAACGTGCCTCTGACTCCAAATATCACTTCGCTTTCCGCATCCGGCGCTTCGTTTGGGAACAACGGACTTTTCCGGCGTCTACAGTTTCATTATAATGTAATTAAATCAGTATCACTAATATTATTATATGTTATTATAAATATTAAACAAACATATTTCTCCTTCTATCCATCATATGGAAAATGAAATCACTATGCGTGCGTACGTACAAAATACCGTCTCTATGCAGTGGTGTAATCTGTTTTCCATCACCACCTTACTTGGATGGGTATAATGGTGTAAATAATAATAATATATGATTATTATAACATGATACTAATTTTGAGATATTATATCATCCACTATAAGACCATTCAATAATTATGGAAACAATATCGTCGGTTGTGTGTACGTACGACTAACCATCTCCACGATGTGATATGATTTGTTATACATGATCTTCATTAAATGTTGATTATATAAATGAATTGAATGAATTAATATGATCAATATTATACTAATAACATTATTTAAATGATTTATCTATAACCTAAATATATTAATAATTATTTATTCGACAAAACACGCATAAGAACATAAATCAATGAACACCCGAATAACAAGTAGGAATGAAATATTACTAATAAGAAGCTACGAATATGACCATATATGATATCATTAAAATGATTATGGTTATGTAATAACTCAATGAAATTATTTAAATCATTATACAGGATGTTCAGACACGTAAAAATCATATCAGACCTATGTTAAAGGAAAATCTTACAATCTCATTTTTATCCGAGATTATTTATACTCCAGAATTACTGGGGAATATTTATCATCCACATACATGTTTCCTCAATATGTAATACTATTTATATCCTCATAAAAATGTTTTAATCCAATTTTCCCTAAAGGTTATTTTTTATTAATAGTTTCGAATGAAATCTTTTGTCGATTTCAGTATGATGTACTTTTTGAATTTTCTGGCCAATGAATGAGAAAAATGTTTTTTTACTTATACGGCATGAATGGATTTTTATGATTTCATATAACGTTATTTCCATTAAGCATCCTTTCCAAGTTTTCAATTATATTTTTAATTAACTTATTTTAGTTTAAAAATGTATGACATGTTATTAAAGGAAAAAAAAATTTGAAGTAGAAAGGATTTTTTCCTTAGGAATGGAGTTCTAGTGTTTTATCAAAATTATTTTACATGTTAGATAATATAGGATTCTGTTTCTATCCCAATTATTACATATATTGGATTTTGGTATGATGGAATTATTTTTATGAGTTCCTTTTATCATATATGTATTATGATATGATGGCATGATGTTTAAGAATCCCATTTTTTTAAATTGGTTTTGCTATAATGTATGATTTATGATTTTTTGGCACACATAAGAATGGTTTCATTATGATATGGGTGGGAACTATATCTCCCTCCAATGAATTGGGTAATGATTTATATCTCATGTTATTGACATGGATGGAATGACATGTTAATCTGGTTCAGTGATACAGGACTAGAACGAGAAACGCACTCGGTTCAGAAATGGAATTTGTCCGCTATGATAGTCTTGGAAATGAATCTTTACTAATATGAAATGATTTTCAAAGATTTTGTGTATATGACACAAAGTTTCATATTTTATGTTATGATTATTGGGATTACAGTTCAGTACTAGGTTATGTCCCATGTTATGATATAATGATCTATTTTCCATGTTAATATTTTCAAAATGTTATGTTCTTATGAATATGATATAATTGTTATTCCCTTTTTTTACCCTTACTTAACATTTGAGCTCACACTTTTGTATGTTTTCTTTTCCCTAGGCTAGGAATAAGGGTATTAAGTAGTATATTCCAATAGTTTCTCTAGATATGATGAAATAAATGGCAGACAATGTAGAAGCTTTATAAACTAATTGTTTACGTGTTCCAGTTTTTAAAGACACCATACCTATACTGTCCTATCATGGTTTTGTTATTTGTTGTAATAAGTATGATTCAATTCTAATGTAACAACAATGTATGTAAATTATGAGTTTTTATAATTATGTAATAGGATTATGAATCATTGTCAATGGATTAAGCATGAATTAATTTGTGTTTTTATTTATTTATTTAAAAAAATTATAAATGATGAAGAATACAAGGATTGCTCTACATAAGTTTCTCTCTCAAATTCAACATGTTTATGTTGAATGGTCTAACAAGACATGGGAGTGATTTAATGGTAATGTGATATTTTTATTAAGGTAAGGTAACACTTAATATGTTTTAAGGTTAATATAGTATTTCTTGGATAAAGATATGTGAGTAATTAATAAGTAAATTGGATGGTATAGATTACCCTTGAGTTCAGTATTGAAAAAGTGTTCCAGGTCATCAAGGACGATGGTTATAGAATATTTGGATTTGAAGAATAGATATATCATACTTTGGAATAAATAAGCATTCATGGTTTATAAATGATTTTTTTGTAATTAAGGTTGTTACCATGATTCAAGGAAATATACGACGAGTTTATTCACATGTTTGGAATATGACAACCAAGTGGTAAAATGTGATTTATGGTGGAGGATTGTTTAATCAATTTCAAGAATTTATTCTAAAGAAATGTATTGACATATTTTGGAGGGTTATAATGTTAACCATTCATGAAAAATTTAAGTTAAACTTCAGCACATGTATTTATGTTTTGAGTTTGTATTTAAAACCTTGGAAAAAATGTTATTTGGTTATTTAACTTATTTCAAGGATACAAATAATATTTAGTTTTGGAAATTATGTTAGTGTGGTTTCTAAAAAGGTTATCTTGTATTTTGGGTGAAAACCAATCAAGTTTGGTAATGCGAAGGGTATTGATCCCCTGATTGAAGGACAATAAGTGTTTCCCACCTACCAATGGACTACACGATGTCCTAGATTATGTGTATCTTTTCATGATGAATAATTGTTTATGATGAATTGGTTGTCCAACCATTCAATTTGAGAGATTAATTTCTCAACCATATTGATTTTTATAAATTGTTATAGATAAATAGTAATAATTTCCCTTATTTTATGGGCTTTAATATTTGATAAATGTGTATTTTTGTGCTTCAGGGATCAAAGTTAATTTCTTTACATCCCTTTTTTAACTAATGGATGAATTGGAAATTGTAAAAATCACAACCAAAGAATGAAAATTTTATGGTATTTTGGGTCAATCAAATAATTACTTAATGATTGGATAATGATCAAAAATGAAAATGTGTTGTCCTAGCACATTATTTTTTGTTGAACATATGTATTTTTAATTCAACATAAATTTATGAAACCAATACCTTAATATTTTCTTAGATCATTCAATTATTTGTGATTTATGAACATAATCACTCCCACCAAAAACTTACTCTTTTCCTCTTTGTCTGATCTTCACTCAAAACATCAGTTTTCCTATGCGGAAACCAAGTAATATTTTACTTTTGGTATCCATTATGGTTCCAAATTTCCCTTTTTAAGGGATATAAAATATTCATTTTTAAAATGATTTTTTCTATTAATGAAACTATCATTTATTTAACTTTTGATTACCAAAATTAATTTCAAGGGAGAAATTAATTTTAATGGGGGTAGAATGTCACACCTTAAAATTTATTGATTTTTTGGAATTTATTAATCCTTTTTCATATTTTTTATTTCATTCAACACAGAAGATATTTTATTTTATTAAAATACTATGTTTTTATTGGATTATATTTTATTTAAACTTTGTCTATACTTACACAGAACACCATGGTTAGCTTGTGTTATAGGAAACAATGAAATTCATCGATGACTTGTGTTCAACACCAGACTTAGGATTACCGAACAATAATATATCAAAAAATTATACTTTCTATGATAAGATAAAACAGTGATGTTATGTTAAAGGTTATGAATAATATTAACTAATTTAATAAAATATATGGTTTACACAATTTAATATGATTACATATGTTACTAATTAATTATAAATTTATATGAATACCAATAGAATAGAAAAGGAATTACTATTATGTTCAAAAAGCTGTTTTACCCCAATAATTTAAATTTTCATTTATTTATTAAAATTTACTAATTCAAAAATTCCATTCACATGGAGGAGACTTGGCATTTGATACATGCAACACTGACTTGGAATACAACGCACACAACATTGAGTTTTTATGAAATTTTTTATATATACTTATTTTAATGATATAATTATAACCGAGATATTAAAATTATATATATTCATAGTAATACCTACAGTTCAAATATTTCTTATAATTTTTTCATCTAAATAAATCAAATTAAGAATGAATGATATGAATTTGGTGAAGTCCTTTTATGATATAAATATTTTTTTTCTTGAATAAACAACTATAAATAATAAAATTTATTTTAGAAACATTTAGAAAATTAATTTGATAAATTGAACTATATTCTTGAATGGAGAAAATTGAAATATCTAGGGGTAATTTTTTGGATTATTCTGAGAAACATCATTTTTTGATGAATAGTGAAAAGTAATGTTTTTAGCTAATAAATCCCTTTTGTTTAATTAATTATCAATGATAAATGATATTGAAATTTTTTATGATAAAATTAGATAAATATTAAATCTTTTATACAATTTAATTCATTATAATCATGTGTACATTGAAATTTAATACAAAATCATAACAATCTTTTGAGCATATCACTAATTTAAAACCATGTTATTTAGTCATTATTGCAGGATTAGTATTAATATTAATTTTTCAAATTCTATGATTTGAATATATAAAAACAAATATACATCATTTTATTAAATATAATATTCATAGTCTAATAATTAGAAGTAAATTATGGAAAAAATGATATGAAAAAGTGATTAAAATTATTCATTGCGACTATAGCCAAATTAAGCTTAATTAGGGACTAAAACGTAAAATTGATCGCCCAAATGGTCTATAAACATTTAAAAAATCATTTAGTGTCCATATTTCATCCATTAATCTTCCATTATTGATGGGTTTTGGTTTTTTTTACTTTTTTAGGAAATAATATGTTTACAACAAACTTGTTTTTAAAAATTCCAAGTGAGTCCTTTTCCTTCCCCATAAAAGCCACCAACTATCCCACTTCCACACATCTATAAAAATTATTATTCGTGGATATACCTACCCAATAAAATTACAAGAAATCCTCCCTTATGCATGGAATCATTCCCTTGTTCATTAGGAAATCCAAGGAAGTCATTTGGCATAAACTAAAAGGAGTTACCCAATTAATAGGTAACATATTCTATTATGTCCTTTATTGTATTTTCGTTCTCCTCACCCTAAAATTATATTTATGACATTATTATATAAAATCATATCCTAAATATACTAGGATGTTGTAATTTAAATGGTTTTACCTACTAATACACACACCTCCATCTAATGTGTATTGAACATACTATTTCTGTGTACAGCTAACTAGTGACTCATGAAATGATGATTGTTCATTTTTCCATTACCACCAATCACGGTGGATATTATGATGGAAAATATATTTATATATTATATATATTATATTTATAATGTCTTAATTATTATTTAATTTTAATTTGGAACATACATTTAGGATTTTCATCTTTTTTAAATATGATAATTTCGTTTGAGGAAGTGTGGACTACCGCCACCTCAAAGCGATATGATTCATTAATAAAATACATGGTTTTTATTAAAGATGATTTTTGTGAATATATATGATATCATAAGTCATTTTCAATTTATATATATATATATATATAAATATATATATGCATATATGTATTCTAGTTTCATTCTCTCAATACGACAATTAAACGGAAATAATGTTCTTGTGTACGTACGACCTACCGTCTCTATGAAAGGTTCTTTCCATATCATACGTATATATTATAAATATTATTATATTCCAAATATTATATATATATATATTATATTTATATAATTATTTAAATTCTGGATGCATGGTATAATCATAAGGACTAAGAATATAATGAATTAACACACCTATGAAAAAAAACAAATATTACCTACAGAGAAACCGTAACATAAGATGGTTAACAAGAGGGTATTATAAGGTCATAATAAAATCATATACTGTATTAGATATAAAAATACAGTTATTTAAAATATATATAATAAAATTATATTTATTATACATGTGGGTTTAATGAGTATGATGAGAGTCAAGACACATGTTAAGGGGATTTCATCACACTTTTTTATTTCCAAGAAATACTTGCTATGTTCGACACATGTTACTTTATTGTGGTTTATGTACATACCATGATTTTATTCTATTTATGTTTAAAAAAATTTATTGTTATTCAAATATCCATCTTATAAACTTTCTTTATTGGTGTTATGTTTCAAAAGTTACCAAATCGGTAAAGTAGTTTTGTCTCAATTTTACTTTTTTGGGACTCATGTTTTGATGTGCACCTAAATTCCATCTCATGTTGTATATACATCAATTTTACATGTTATATTAGTGATAAAATAATTTTCATAATATTTTATTATTAATTTATTTTCTTTTTCTAACATGGACAGTGTGATCCCATGTTACCAATTTTATGAGTTTATTGAAACAATGTCATCACTTTTCGAGATTTTATATAGTTATGGTTTCTTTGAAGAAATATAATGATCAATAAATCATAAACATTCATGAATTTTTTTTTCATCGAGATATTCATAATATAATCATGTATTGGTAACATTTTTATACCCTTTGATACCTAAGATAGTTTAGGAAGTATTTTTTCAATATCATGTCATTACACTCTAGTTGGTTAGAAAACTATTTTATTTAAAAACAATATTTTATAAACTATGTTTCCTAGAATATTCTTCTAATCTCATATGATAATTAAAATATATTTTTATCTTTTTTTCATTTATTAATTTTTAATGAAATATTCTTGTCACTTTCCAGTCATGTCATTTTACTAACCCTTTTACAATGCCAATGGAATAATTGTTTTCCTCGTATGATATCTACATATTAACAGAATATCATTTCTATAAATATTCCTTTGTATGTTTAAACTGTTATATTTTATGAAATTGTTTGAAAAAAATATTTTCATGAAAACTGTTTTTCAAAATGTATTTATGTTTCTTTTATAAATTTTCATGAAAAATTGTTTTTAAAATGTTTCCAATATTCTTGTATACCTTTTCAATAATTGATTTCATCAAAATGATTTCTAGTAAAATGGTTTTCAAAATATTTTAATGTTTTTATAGGTCTTCAAAATATTTTCAATAAAAATTCTTTTTAAATCAATTTTCATGTTTCATTTGTATGTTTTTTAAGTAAAAAAAATTTAAAATTACATAAAGTATGCTTTATAAGTTTAAACGGTTTTTTCTAAGAAAAGGATATTAAAATGGTTATAAATATTAATAATACCATTTTAAATAATAAATTATATTTTCCTTTGGATAACATTTTGAAAGATATTTCAAAATTATTTCCCATCTATGAAAAAATTTATTACTGTTACTCATTCCCATATAAGAAATGATATAAAGGTTCCATTCTTATTATTCATATGAATAGTTTATTATTTAATATCCTGATTTATATGAATCCCATTTCTATTCCATGCTTAATATGAATTTTAACCCTCTTATTTGCATGGGATAGTCTTAGATTAAGGGTTTATTAAACCTATCTATTTTCATAGATTGTGATTTGATGATGTATTAATGATGCTGAATTAATTTATTGGGTTACAATTTGATGTTTACAAAATCTATGTTTTTTATGGGTTATGATATGATGAATGTTTTATTCTCTAAAACATGAATGAGTAATGTTATAATGAGATTGGGGGACTTATATCTCCTTCCAATGCATTAGGTAATGATAAATGGTAATGATATCAAATGGTATATGGGAAGTAATCCCATGAATTAAAGAAGGAGGTATAAGGGAGTACATCCCATGCTTGAAACAATATAGTAAACAAGATTACATCCCAAGACCAAATAAGATGGTATACAGGAGTGCATTCCAAGCCTAAATTGAGAGGGTATACGAGACAACATATCAAGACCAAAATAATTGGGTTAGTGGGAGTACATACGAAGACCGAAACAAGAGGCTATAGGGTAAGACATCCTAATCCCTAAACAAGAGTGTATTTGGGAGAATATCCCATTCCAAAAAACCATAGGGTATTTGGGAGGACATCCCAACCTCGTAACAAGATGGTACAGAGGAGGACATATGAAGCCCGAAATAAGAGTGTATATGGTAGAAAATACTAATCTAAAACTAAGAGGGTATTTGAGAGGACATCCCAATCCTAAAACAAGACGGTACATGACAGATAATACCATGTCCGATGAAGGTAATCATGTGATTAACCCAAGCCTAAAATTTTATAAAGGCCTCGGTAGGCCACCATGATATAGGTTTTTTATACGTGCTTTCCAAATTTCCAAATTTTATTCCTATTATATGCATTCATTTATTATGTCAATATTTCCTTATTATTCATGTCTTATGAAATTCAATTAATTATTATGATATCTAATATGAAGATTATGATCTTAAAATTTTATGCTCAACATAAATACGCTTTTTTGATGTTATGCTCACATATTTTCTTTATTTTCTTTTACTACGAATTTGATCTCACCCTTTTTTATGTATCCTTTCTCCAGGTTATGACGATAGGCTTTAGGTATAATTACAAAATATGGAGATATTTATGGGATATGTTAATGATATTTCACTAGGATATAAGATTTTTTTTCCATGTTTCCAAAGACACGAAATTATTATGGTCCTCAGGCATGAATTTTGTTATTGTAATAAATATAAATATAAAATGATGTAATATCCATGTATGATAAAAAATATTCTCTCTAACCTATGTTTATATCCATTTATTTGGAAATTAATAACAAAATCTCCCGTATTTCTTATAAACACCCACCCATTTTTCTATATCCTTTCACTCTGATTTCATCATCCATGTATATTTTATAGTTATACTTCCAAAAACGTCCTACCAAGGTGTCCAAAGTTAGTGAACTAGGATTCAAATACTTGGATATTAAATTATTTTAGATGAATATTTTATAAATTAAAAAAATATATTCCCTAGGACCGTAATAGTTTAGTGTATTTGGAATCATAGAAACAAAATATTCTATTTTGGTGAAATATCTTCAACATTCCAATAACGATTTCAAACTTTAGTACTTCTACCTAAAACCTTTCTTAATTACCCATGAAAGGGAAACATAAGAAAATGGGAAGCTTAATAGATTACTAATGGTAAATAATGGATACACGCAATCCTATCACATGAAAAATGGTATGGAACATGAGCCTAACATTTAGAGATAATACCCTACATATTAGATAACGTAATAATTTTTTTCAGTTAAAAATACATGAATCATAAGGAAATAAAGAACATAAACCATAAACGGATATAAAAGGAATAAAACATGGAAATATGGAAGATACATATGAATAAAATATGATTTCTATAGAATCCAAGTCATTGCTACCAAGACCATATTAGTTGTATGGTTTCACTCCTCATACCATCTTCCTAGTCATGGTTCACACGCATGGCGATAATAGAAGCTTTATTTCACTCCATATACTATATTGGTAGTCATGGATCAATCATATTATCATCCTTGTAGTTAAGGATTACTCCCTAAACCATCACAATCTATCTCATGATATATATGTATTTATCTAATGCATTGGAGGGAGATATAATTCCAAGCCATATCCTAAGGAAATCATGCATACATGTTCTACAATATCATCAACAATCATATAATAACCAGTGAAATTAAATTGGAATTTTAATCCTGTAAAAATATCAAAACTTGTGGAAAAAAATACATGTTTCATAAAAATTTAATCTAAAGTATAACATAAGAATGTGAAACATAATACATAAATATATACTCCCTGAAATAGAAATGGATTTCATAAATATATAAGCCATGAAAAAAATTTGTTTAATTAGGATCATCGCATTATGAATATTCCATTAATAGAGATAATTTAACAGAACATTTATATCATATTTTAGAGGGACACGATTCATAAAAATGGGTTTCATCTAACAAGGAAAATAATTTTGAAATATCTTCCAAAAATATTTTTTTAGGAAAATGTCTAATCTTCTTTGAATAAATCCTTTTTAAATCATAAACCCATTAGAAAATAATTTTTATATAATATACATTAAAAAATTATATTGAAGACTCAAAATCATTTGGAAATCCATTTTCCTTAAAACCATATAAAATATGATTCTAATTATTTTAAAAGTAATTTTCTTTGACAAAAACATGAAAACATATAATGAATTAATAGATATGTTTTGGAAATATTTTTACTTAAAAATGTATGAATAAATACTGATTTTTTTGAATCCATTTCTTTGAAAATTATGTTAAAACATAAAAATATGTTATTAAAATTTTTTGAAAAATTTTTAACATGAAACAAATTATAGAAGATTGAATTTTTCGAAACCATTTCTTCAAATATACATAAAATACTTATAAACAAGGCATAAAGATATTTTGAAAACAATTTTCATAAAAAACATATAAATGAAGCATGATAACATTTTTAAAATAAATTACATGAAAATTACAATAATAAATACATTTTCATAAAAATAATTCCTTTAAAAATGAAAAGGATGATTCAATAAAATGATAGTAGGTAAATCCGTACAAGTTATACATGGTAAAAAGAACCTTGATTTTTCAATGTAAAAAAGAATATAAAAACACATTATTTGGAAGGTGATAAGAAAATTTCATTGAAAACACTGGTAAATGAAAAAAAGGGTAATATTTGATTTTAAATATTATACTATAATGGTATAGTATTCTTGGAAACCATTTTAATCGGACTTGGCTTTGATGGAACAAAGATTTCCAGTCGAATAGTGAGTAATGTAGATATCCCTTAAAAGCACTTTATTAACTATCTAATATACCAAATATTATAAAAATCATACCAATACATTAATATATCCCTAATAATCATATGGAATGAAATGTGATGAATGTTCTTTGAGGGATGGATCATAATATTTCATCAATGAAGTATAAAAATAAACAATCTCATAACATTATGAGACTGTTTCAATACACTCTCAAAACATGCTAACAAGGAATCATAATATCCATGTTAGAAATGGAAATTAAATGAAGCTTATAATATCATGAAAACATGGTTATTCATGATATATAATATAAAATTGAAGTATATACACCTCAAAAATAATTAAGGTGCATAACAAAACATGAGTATCACAGAATAAAAATTGAGACAAAACAATCTTACCGATTAGGAAACTTTTTAAAATTATACCCTTTGAAATTAAGATCATAAAATGGATATGTTAATACCCATAATTTTATGTATAATATACAAATAATAATATCATTGTAATTATATATTCTACAATAAAGGAATGAGTGGTGAACATAGCATGGATCTAATAGAGATAAAAAAGTGAGTTGAAATCCCCTTACATTGTGTCTTGACCCTCTTTATACTTGTAAAAAACACCTATATAATAAATATAAATTTATTATAAATATTTTAAAGAAACATATTTATATATATAATACCATATGTGGTGAAAGTTTAACCTTATATTACCCACCTGTTAAAAATCCTAGGTTATGGTTTCACTTTGGGTAAGATTCACTTTATTCATCACATGAGTCTTATTTTATTATATCATTGGTCCTTATAAATTATATAATTATTTATAGAATTTAATAAATTAATAAATTATTGTTTATTAATAATTTATGTGCTTTTTAATAATATATATAAAATAGAATTATGAAATGAAATACATCATTCATGGAGATGATAAGTCGTACGTACACATAAACACTGTTTCAATTTATATATTCGTATTGAATAAAGTAAGTTAAATAATATATATATATATATATATATATATTTATTATATAATATATATAAATTAATTTCACCTAACCCATCCTTAATACATTTCATGTAGTTTGTGAATTAATCACATTGCTTTGAGGGTGCGGTAGTCCACACTTCCACAAACCAAATTATTGTATTAACAGTAAATGAAATTTTAAAAAATATATGAGGTGTAAAAGGCATAAATAAGATCAAATAGATAATAAATATAATATACTTCATATTTAAATAGAGTTTCAATAATAATTTCCAACATGAGAGGTGATAAGGAATATTAAAAAATCTTTGTTTAGTGGGGCGTTAGTTCGCCCTACACATAAACAATATGTTTGATACATATTATATCAACATGTATGTAAGTGCAAGTTAGAAAATTATCATAAAAACACAGAATTTTATTAAGGATAAATATTTTTCTATTCAATAATGGAATAAATATTGTGGGGGTTTAGACATATAAAATAATATAAAGAACTTCAGAGAAGACGTTACCTCTTAATTGAGTAACTCCTTGAAGATTGTGCTAAAAGGAATCCATGGAAGGATTTATGTAAAATGGGAGGAATATTGGAAGATTTTATGGATTTTTTAAAGTGTATTTTTATGATATTGGCTGAACTTATGTGGGATTAGAGGTGTGAAGAATAGAGAGAGGAGGTGACCTTTCATATGGACTGAGGTATGACACTCCTATAAATATGTGAAGTGTGAATTTCACCCTTGTTTTTAATGTTTCTTGTGGATCAAATAGTTATAAAAAGTTTATAAAAAGGATGATAAGGTCTAAATATGTACATAAAATAGATTTTATACACGTTTCAAGGGCATATGTGCCCCTATGAATATGGTTTTGTCCTTAATTAATCATAATTTGATCTTATTCACTGGGATTGATTTCAATCACATTTAATAATAATTTTGGTAAAAAAACATTATATAATTATAATATAAATAATAAAGCTTTTAAAATTGTGTGTGTTGGTTTTTTGAAATTTGATTCATAAAATAAAAAAATTTGACTAATGCTAATCACGTAGTCGAGATGAAATTATGAGTTTTTAAAGTATAAAAATTTTCAAAAGATTATTGTGGTTTTTATATTCAATTTAAAAGTGAAATTTATTATAATAACAAAACTATTATTTATATGTATAATTTTTCTAATTTCACCTTAAAAAATTTTAAAATATTATTTATCATTAATAATTATTTAAATGAAAATACATTTTTTAACTAAAAAGCAGTATTTTCACTATTCATCCTTAAATGATGCGTTGTAAGAAAACCGAAAGATTCACTATAAGATAATTTTGAAATTAAAAATTAAATAATTATTGTTATTTTATCAAAATAAATTTCTAGATTTTTCTATAATTAATATTATTATTTTTTACAGAAAGACATCAAATGTTTTTATTTCTAAAAATGGAATTTTTAAACATATAAGTCATTTATCAAAAAATATATCTTTTTCTATCAATACGATATATTTTAACATATCCATTATAAAAAATATTGTAAAAATATATATTTGTATTCATATTAATAATTTTAAGGGCCTGATGATAAGTATCTCATTGAATAATTATAATAGCAAATATTGTTTAGTGTAAACACAAGTTTTTCTTGTAATGTATGCCAATTTATAGTTGTCTGTAAGATATACTGAGTCAATTTTACAAGTATCATTCATTGAGTTATTGTTGTATACCATATACAGAGTTGGTTCTGTCTGAATGGAATGTTTGACAAGGTGATTTAATAAATAAATAAATAACTGTATTCTGGATTAGAGTTGATTTAAAAATATCAAAGGAATAAATTATTTTGAAAAAACATAAATATAAAAATATCATGTTTTTTTACCTCAAAGGCCCAAAGGTCCCAATATCTTAGTTTTACGTGTTACTCTTCTAGGTAAGGGAAACCAAAACATCTTATTTTTCATTCATGTTTTATTTTTTTGTATATATTCCACATTTTCAAACTGTTTTCTTCTATCTAATTTTTTATCGCTATACAATATGAAGAGTATTTTTTTAAAATCGGTGACCCTATTCCCTGTTATTTTTAATCATTTATAGAACTATGTCTTATACATTTTAGGCAGCTGATTTTACTTCTCAAAATTTCTCTCTTCTCCACAGTAAATTATATTTCATTTTCATTTTGTGATTACTCAAACAACATTATTGTATAGGGGTAATCACCTATATTTTTAAATTATTTATTTTATTCTGGGTTTATATACATAAAACCCAAATTCACTTTTTAGTGGTTATAAATGAAATAGTGGCCATGTTATTCAAAATCTTTTTAAAACATAATGATTTTGATATGAATAATGATTCTTTTATTCTCCACGGTTAGTTGATGAAATGTGTTATTATCGTATATATGGATTACAATAAAAATATTACATATTATGGGCACCCCTAATAGCACTCCAATTCATTGGGTAAATAATTTAATCTATAGAGTTGACATGTTTTAGTATACATTATAGAATTACCTTGATATTTTATATGACACCTTAGTGAGAAAAAGTGGTTATTTTCTTAGGAATGTCACAATTAAAATTTTTAGACGCAATTGAAATTTATGAATCATGTTATTAATATTATTATATACCTATTTCTCATGAATTTACAATATTTTTCATGTTCTTATTGACAAATATCATGATCACATGTAAATAGTTTCCTTTGCTTTACCTAACTAGGTTGTTCACTCACCCTTCATCTCTGTATATGTCTCGTGGTTATGAGATGGAATAATGTTACATAGTATTCACCTATGAAAAATAAATTCAAGTGGATTAGAATACTTTTTTATTATTTCTTGTATTATGTAACTTATTTCCTTGAAAATAAACTTTAACAGATCCTATATTGGTACAATGTAGTGTTTGTGTAATTAAAAGGTGGGATACCAATGTTGGAATCCGAGGATTGTTTAGTTATGTTTATAAATTAATAATTGAAAACACTAGTAATTACACTCATAATACATTATAATATTGTAAAACACCATTCTATTTTTTTAGATTATTAATTAAGTGGTTTCCAAATAGCAAAATTATTGTTTGGATATGAACAACTACACGTGGATTTGGAAAGAATGTACCTTTGGGTAATAACTCCAATAAGGTGCATGAAGCCTAACTCGACATAACTTGGGACACAATAATAATACATAATATACACTGGGTTTGAATATATTAAGGGATATGATTGGATCATAATAATTTTTTTATAAACCATTATGAAGGATTTTTGGAAAAATTTATTTGTGGTTAAGAATAACATATTTAAGCATGAGATTTTAAGACATAAAATTCTATTATAGTTATAAAATTATTAATTAAATCATTTTTCTCACTGTGGTTTTTTATATTCTAAAATTTTAGGTAATAGGAGTAACGACCTAAATTGTGAGTATAATGGACCTGACGCAGATAACAATTCAATGGACTTCGGAATGGAAAAACCTATAAAGGATGATGAATCAATTTACTTGAGTTATGATTAATAACATTAATCAAGTTGAGATGCCAGATTTTCCTTAGGGGAAAAACTTTTTGTCGTGTTTTCTATGAATCAACGATAACATTCATTCAGTTGATCTATCAATCCATTTTATGATGAATAATCGATAAGTTTTATAAAAAAGATATTTTTTACTTAATTGTTCAGAACAAGAGAATGTCACCCTCATTGTGTATCTCTTAGAGGGATAAGTTGACCTGTTGTCGACAATAATTAAAAAACATATCCAAGAAGGGAGATTGAATTCATGTATTGGGATGAGTTAAGGTGGACCATTATCAAAAAATAATTCCCCCATTCAATGTGAACAAATATAAATAAGTAACTTCTAGAGGAAGAAGGAACA
Organism: Viscum album; assembly: GCA_963277665.1. NCBI lineage: Eukaryota > Viridiplantae > Streptophyta > Magnoliopsida > Santalales > Viscaceae > Viscum > Viscum album. The sequence continues at coordinate 682,942,493 of OY728119.1, read as the reverse complement.
TGAATTAGTGGGAAGATATGAGTTGAAATTTCCAATAAAAAATCATTATAACTATTTATTTTTCATTTATCGTAATAAATGGTTGAATAGTTCTTTCATGTACTAAGACACCATCTACAGAAGAATCTATCCAATAGAAACAATGATAGATATGGGGAGATATTAAAAAGAGAAATGAAGGTTTAACTATTGTTTGAAGATATACAGTGGACCCATTTAGCAAATGAAAATAAATGATCAATGGATCCATTCATAGGGAATATCATTTATCCTGGAATATGTGGAAAACAAGGGATACATTACACAAGAAACATATGCAGGTGGAAACATTTGGGGAACTGATTTCTCAAGAGTATGAAATTTTTCTATTGTGAAATTAATTTCCATATTGTTTATAAATATCAAAGTGAGGTGAATCCTCAAATTCAAGATACTAAAGTCAGAGGAAAATGGTTCATGACTATCACGAAATCCAGTGCTTAATGTGTAGAAATATTTGTAAAATTTAAAATCACAATCAAAATTTGAAGATAGTAGTTGGGAATCACCACTAACCTCTTCATAGGATTAGAGATAATTTACATGACTCTTTTATCTTGAAATATAATGTTTAATCTTCTAATGATTTGTTGATAGGTACACTCATTGTTCTATCAATGTTAGAAATTACGTCATTTGATTCTAGTTATTTTAATTCATTTATTTCATCCATGTTTTCAAATAATAAATAATTGGTCCGTGAATTAGTAGAGGAAGCAGTATCAGTTAAGATACATGGAGAGGGCTTATCCAAGAATAAGCTATGTGTGGAAAATCTAGTATTCACTTTTGCGAGCATAATATAATCACAAATATAGTTGTCATTCACATTATATAATTTGAAATTATAGTAGGGATTAACTGGTTCTCAAATTGTAATCATAAGATCAACTGTAGTATTAAGGAAATAACTATATTAATGAATTGAAAACCTACAGTTATAATAAAAGGATAGATATCTGAATCAGTGGACTCTCTAGAAGAACCTCACATATCCCTCTTTATGGGGATGATTAGAAAATATAAAGAACATAATGAAGCCATATTATTAGAAAATATCTCCAAAATTCAGGACTACATTGAAATATTTCATAACGAGTTACTAGGACATCCCCCTAAATTAGGGTAGAGTTATTCATTGATCCCATGCCTATATCCATGGAAAAATCAATTTCCCCATATATAATAGAAAATGTGAATTTGATAGAATTAAGGAATAAACTCCCAAATCATGTGGATACGAGGTTTTTCTGAGCTAGTATGTCTCCTTAGAGAGAATCTATTCTCTTTTTAAAGAAGAATGATGGATCAATGCATCTATATATTGCTTATAGAAAACATAACAGGATAACATTTAAGCGGAAACACCATCTTCCAAGGATTTATGATTTATTTGACAATATTTACAGGGCTCAATTGTTCTACAATGTTGATATTTGATATAATTATCTTCAAATGAGTGGTTAGAAATAATATATTCTAAATACCTCTTCTGATCAAGGTATGTGAATTATGTTTTTGTTGTTATTCTATTTCAAATTACTAATTCCATTTGTATTTTTATGGATGTGATGAATAGTGTAATTAAGGACTACCTTGATAAATTTTGGGTTATTTTAATTGATGATATTATTATATATTACCAAATTTTTTAGGAGTATTAGGATCATCTAAGGGTTATATTGGAAAATATATAAATGGAGTGCCTCAATGGAATGTTCAGAAAATGTGAATTCGGGTTTCAATAAGTTGATTTCATTGGGGACTTTGTATCCATGGAAAAAATCTTAGTTTACCCTTACAAAACAATGGTTGTAGAGAGGTGGCCACTTCGTATGATAATAAATGATATTTGTAGTTTTCTAGGATTTCCATGATAATATAAGATGTTTGTGAAAAAAATTTCATGACATTAAAATACACTAACCTTTATATCTAAAAATGGGTTTATGTTCATTTGAAAAAATGAGTGTGAAGAATGTTTCCATGAGTAGAAGAAGAAGATGGTAACTCCACACATGTTAACTCTAGCCTATATTTGAGAAGGATTATTTATTTTTAGTGATGAAAATATAAAAAGGTTTGGGTGTGTCCTCAAGAAAAATGATAAGGTTATTTCTTATGCATCTCAAGAGTTAAATACACTTGAGAAGAATTATCCTATTCATGACCTAGAACCGGCTGTGTTTTTTGTCTAAATATATGGAGCATCAATGTTAATGGGAATAAATGTGATATATATATAGACCACCAAATATTGAAGTATATTTTCAAAAAAATGTAATTTAACATGAGACATAAGTGATGGTTGGAACTACATAAAGACACTTATTTTTCAATTCATTAGCATACCATAGGAGGAGATACTTTTTTTTGAGACGTGGATAGAGGGTGTGAAGAATGGGAAGCTTCATGGGTTCAATATTGATCAAGAAGGTGTACAAAAATTTCATAAAAGAAAAATTGTTAAATTTATTTTGGAAATAATTAATGAGATGATTGAAGAATTTCATAGATCTGCATTATAAATACATCTTAGAAGCACTAAAATGTATAAGGACATTCATTATCATTGTTGGTGGGTTAACATGAATTGGGAGGTTACAGACTAAGCTAAATGGCCCATGGTGTGTCCAAAATTAATAAAATAACTAAAACTACCAAAATGGGTATTAAAACCACCAGTCATTTCAACATGGAAGTGGTAAAATATCCCTAAGTATTTTTTCACTATAGTACCAAGAACATACAAAGGTAACAATGGGATTTAGGTTATAGTGGATTGTCTCACCATGACATCCCATTTCATCACTATCTAGGAATATTTCTCTTTTGGATAAAATTCCACGATTTACATAAAGGAAGTGGTGAGGTAACATGGAATGACACTTTATATTGTTTCGGATCATGATCCAATGATCGCATCATAATTATAGATAAGTATTAAACATGATATAAATAATAAATTGAATTTTAGTATGACCAATCACCAAAAAACTATTATCCAAAAGGAAAGGACTATTAAAACACATGAGGAAACACATAGGACATTCTCAATAGAATTTAAAGGTGTATGATATCAATAACTCTTGTTAGTTGAGTTCACTAAAGACAAAAACGTCTATTAGAGTATTCAAATGACACCCTATGATACTCCATATAGGAAGTGATGTAGAACAACAACTTGATAGGATGAAGCTGGTGAGAGAGAGTTTATTGGGCATGATCTTGTGTAAGAGTGGAAAAAAAGTTTCATGACATCAAACAACACATTATGACACCCTAGAATGGGAAGAAGGGATATGATGGAAACCATAGAAAGTACATGGATTTTGTCTTGGTTAAAAATTACTCCATAGAATTTCACCTTGTTTAATTGTCAAGTGGATTGGGATGAAAGGAAAGCTCATCCCATATTACATTAGCCTTATGAAATACTTGATCACATTGGAGTAGTGGACTATTAGCTAAAACTTACACCAAACCTATATTATGTTTGGGATGATTTCCACGTATCAATCTTAAGGGCATAAATTTATAACCCCACACAAGTACTAAATCCAGATGATGTATAACTAGAACATGACCTCTCTTGAGGGGAGCAGTTGGTGGAGATCATAGACTCTAGAGAAAATGATCTCTGAAAAAGGACTGCCCAACTCATTAAAGTGTTATGGGAGAACCAAAATATGATGACGCGATATGGGAATCAGATGAAAAAATGAGGTAGAAGTAACCACAAAATTTATCAACAAAGGGAACCAGTTGAAATGTAGGTGAGGAAAATTCGTATGTGGGAAGAATGTAATGACCCAATCATTTGGAATTATAAATGTTTAATGAAAATGTGTGTTTTATACACCAAAAAAATACACCTATTTAACAATGAAGAGTGTATAAATTGAATTGTGATCTCTCAGAATTTGACCATTTTATAACCATATTTCAATTATTATAATTGGTCAATATGACTCTTGTAAACAATAATATTGATAATAACTTTTACATTATCATTAGAGTTTATATGTAAAATTTTGATAAAGGAAATTTTTGTATGAAAGTAGAGTCGATGGCCTTAAACAGTTGATCTGTTATTTTGGAAGAATATATATTAGAAAATGTGAGGGTGGTATCGTCACTGTGTTATTATCTAGATAAATCCCAACCTAAGCTTCAATAGGTGATGCTTCATTGAAATCTCATACGAGAGAAGTTCCAGCTCGAGGAGACTACCACTCGATCGATGTTATTCGATAAACCCATGGAAACATCCACCGTTGAACTCCTTACATATAGAGTGTATGTGGGTGTATTAAGAGGTTATGTATCGAGGCCATATACAATTAAAATTAAAACTTTTTTATAAATAAAATTGGTTTTCTGTCAATTATATTTTAAGAATAGTTTGGCATAATAAATTTCGATGGAATTTGATAAATTGATTTTTTGAACATTAATTATACTTTTCAAAAAAATATTTAATTATTTAATAAAATAATGTACTTTGGAAAATACTTAAATTTAATAATATAGTATGGTTAAAATATTATTATTTTGAAATAAATGATAATATGTTTTTTCAAGTGTCAAAAATTTTACAATGCATTTTTCATCCACTATTATTTTTTATATATAAGGACTTTTTTTATTTTAAGGCTAAAATTATCATATTTATATAATTATTACAATAAAATAAATATCATTTTTAAATAATCATGTTTAAATTATGTTATTTTGAGGTTATGTGAGTTTTTTAAAATATTGTTTTTCGGTGAATATTAAAAATATAGTTTGAGTCTTTCAGTATGTTTAAAGACATCATTATTATGTCATGCTGAATTAATAATTATTTAAAAATGTTAAATAAATCATTTTATTTTATTTTATTAATATAATGTATTTTAAAATATTTTAATCAATTTCGATATAAATAATGTATCTACCAAATTTTAAAACAGATACGTAAACTTAAAAAATTGATATTTTTGTGGAAACATTCATTTTTTCATTTTCAAAATATGTAATAAAAAATTATTGTAGAATATTTTGGGGTAAAATTACAAAATATAATCTCTAGTTTTCCAATACTATTTAAAAATTCCATTGTAGATCCCATAGTGTTGTAATTAACACTACCTAGGTGTCCAATTACTTTCTTTGGAAATTATTAAACAAACCCCCAACTTCTGATATCAGTACCCACCACATTATCCATTTACATTCAATTTCCTTCCATCCTCCACAAATATCTAATATTATCACATCCCAATGAGTCCTACCAAGTGTCCTTAATCCCCCAAGGTCCCAATATTCTAGTTTTATGAGTTACTCTTCAAGGTAAGGGAAATAACATCTTCTATTTTCCTTTCAAGTTCCCATTTTATGTGGTATGTTATTCAAATATCCATGAATGTTTTTTGAGTACAATTATTTTTTACCATATAATATATTAAGAGTATATGTTTAATGGTAAACCCTTGTCCCCTCTATTTTTAGTCTTTTCTAAAACAACATTTTATAACCTTCATTTTGGCTACTTTACTTCTCCATATTTATCTATTCTCCACAAGAAATTCGCTTTTATTTTTTATGAATACACAAACCTATTTATTTCCCTAGTTAATTCACCAATAAATTTAAAATATTTATTTTATTCTTCTTTTTACATACATAAAAACCATAATTGTTTTTCCTATGTTAAAATTACATAATGATCGTGTTCATCAAGCTCCTTTTAAAACTACATTATTTTGATATAAAAAGCATTGATTATTTTATCTACAGTTTATTTATGATTTTTTTATTATGATATATGTGGCTAATGGTAAAATTAAGATATTATAAGGGAGTTAATTAATATAAATCCATGTATTGGGTAAATAATTTAATCTCTTGAGATGACATGTTTTTTGATATCTTGGTGAACAGCCATGGTAATGTTTATGAAACTGCGGGGAAAAGGCCTAACGATGTGCTTATGAATGTCTCATTTAAATGTTTTATCAAAATTTCAATCTTATGATTCATGTTATTATTTTTATTATATCATAAATTCTCATTACTTTATGATATTCCCCAAGTTCTTATTGACAAATATTGTGATCACATATAAACTATTTCCCTTGAATTCCCTTACAAGTCCTTATGATTACCCTTTCCTTAGATGTATGTCTTCAAGTAACGAGACACAATAATTATACATATAAAGAACCTAGGAAGAATCCATTAATTTGGATTAAAATAATTTTCATTTTTTAGTGTTTTATGTACTCTATTTCCATGTTACATAACATTAAAAGATCCTCAATTTGTATAAAGTAATGCAATGTAATAAAATTGTGGGAAATCATTTTATATGAGGTATTTTAGTATAAACAGTGGGAACTATATTTATGGAAATATTTAATTGGGATTATAGACCTATGATAAGAATATAGGTTAGGTACTGAAGAACATCCTAATGATTTTATGGTAGATATTATGTTGTTTTTATAACAACAGATGCCAATATAGATACTATATACGAAAATAATTCTGGATATGATATAACTAGGTGTAATAACTATGAAAAATATAAGTTTGGATTTACATAATCATTGAATGATACACGAATGTGGGCCTTACTGTAAATCTTTTTTACCACTATTTGGGGATATTTATTGGATAGTTCACAATTTATTTAAAAAAACAAATTTGGATTTTGAAAATATTTTTTAAATTTTGAAACATTCTCCAAGAATCCATGATTATGATTCATATTAAATGTGAATAAATTATTCATTTTAGGTTAGGTATTTAAAGAGTGTTCAGATTATAAATTATGTCATAACGTGTTATCATATTATATATTTTATTAAATTGGTTATTCCATTGTTTAGAACTAGTGCCTAGTGGAAGGAATTCGAACTATATCAATAGATGTACCCCATGTAGGCATTACCCTACTTGGAATGACGATGAAGTTGTATCATGATCTATAGATGGAATTAGAGAAATTATAACCATATTGGGGAAACTAAGATACATTATGATCAATATACATTCCCATATAGAGTATCATGTAAATCCACAATGTGGTGTTAATATGTAAAACGAATTTATTCTTCAACATATTCCATCAATAAATTGGACTAAACATACATTTGTAGGTAGTAAATAGACAAGTTCCATAGGGTATATATTTCAATCATTTGAAAGTACTGAATGTGATAAGGGTTTTGAAGTATTTTATCATCTCTCATGCAATGTAGACCAATTTTTGTTATTTATTATAACCACTAAGCATAATGAATAAATAGAAATAAGGGAATGTAAGTATTTTAAGGTACTCATCTTGGAAAAATATTTCCCCCATGAGCAACAAGAATTCATATAGAGACAATTATTGAGTATATGAAAAAGGAATGTGAAAATGTAACTATGTATGAAGCCAAATATAAAAGTTTAGTGAAAACTTCTATGTACTAGATGTATAATATAAATAGTAATAGAGATTTACTAATTAGTGTGTAAGGTGTAATATTTTGAAGGGAATTATTCTACAAAAATACCGATCATATGAGGACTTAATATATTGTTATCTTGATAAATAGAATGAATTATACCTGTCCTATATATTTAAATGAATGAAATGGATGAAGATGATGATAGACGAAAATGTGTATAAAGGGATGTAGGAAAAAAAATATTTCTCCCACAAGTGAAAATTGAGGAAGGAATCACCCAAGTATAATCTTGAAGGTAATGGATGTTTTCTATGAGCATATAGATAAAGATCACAATTCTCATGATTTCATGGGAAAGAGAGTAGTTTATAATGTATAATTGTTTAACAGTAATGTGATGGGGAACTATACAAAAAAATATCCCAAGTGTCATGGGATTATACCCTAGAAGATGATTACGGATCAAGGTCATGATTAGTCTATTGATACAAACATAGTGGAAGCAATAAATTTATTGCATTTGAATTTATTAAATATGTTGTATCAATATTTTATAAAAAAATTCACTATAAGAATCATAAAATTTATAAGTATTATATTGCAGTATACATTCTTTAATAATCTGAAATCATATTATGGATAATATTAGTAACCAATAAAAAGAAATCTATGGAATGATGATCTAATTTAGAAAACATTATTGGGGTAAGATAACCCTTAATTTGTGGCTTCTATTGTGATAATAATGATAATAATATTCTTATAGGATTATATTGATATCAATGAAATCGATTAGTGATTTATGTTATCCTTGTTTTATTTTACTAGATGTATAGATTTATGAAATGGTTTTAACAACATGAAATATATTTTTTTGGAAGAATGAATGTTTTTAGAAAGGTTATACGGTGATCAATGTTTTCACATATATTTAATGTGATGTTAAGAGATGCCAAAAATAAAATTTCAGGAAAATAATATTGATTTATTTACCTTCCTTCTATATTTTAGGACATTGAATTTGGTTAAACATTTTTTAGACTAGTATTAGTGTTAGCTATTTATGTAATGGATTATGCTTATGTGTTGGTGTAGTAGGATAAATTTTTCTAAATGGTTTGTTCATAAAAACTTATATAGTTGGAGGAATGGCTTATTATCCATTTGTGGAGCCAGCGATATGCTAAATATTAATTTAAGAAATTTAATGATAAAAAAAACGTATTGAATATTCATTCCATAGATTATGATATGAATTATATATTGATAAAAGAATATCCAAGGGATGAAATTTTATTTTTATTTTCAGGTGTTCTCTATCATAATGGAAATAGAATTCATTAACATTAATAAAATTTAATGGAGGGAAAGAAATACCTAGTAAATTCATTTTTCTGAATAAATGGTCTTTGAACTCTTCATATATTTTTAGTCTTGTGGTGGTTAAATTTATCACGACTATATTATCAATCACTCTCTAATAAACCCTTGGTTTTTGTATTCTCTTTAATGTCTATGATTTCATTTCCTAACAATGACGTAATTCATAGAAACCTTGTAATGTGTTATTAGAGGTGACCTTCTTACATAACAGTAAATATTATCATGAGGAATTTACACCCCATGATTTTAAAAGGGGGACTCGTGTTTGATAGCCTGTTTGGAATGAAACTCCAATAATTAAATATAATATAATACATTCATAATTTACATTAAATTTAATTAAATTCAATATCTTATATAACTAGTGATGAACACAACATAATGTTTAAACAAAAAACGATACTCTATAATTTTTTTTTATTTTAACAAGAACTTTATACCCCAAATGTTATGATGGATGTTATGAATAGTAATAAAAAGGTATAAAAAGGATGTGTTATACACATGTCTAAAATAAATTAAATTTTTATAAATTTATTAGAAATAAATTAATAACCATTTTAATGAGGAAGAATTGTTTTATAGAAAATTTATTTTTCTAAAAGGAGGAATAGTAACACCATAAACAAAGAATTTAAAATTATTTATTAAAAATATCAGAAAATTTATTTGAAAAAATAAATTTCATTTTTTATATATAAATTTCAGAATTTTCATTGGATGAATTTTTATTATGTTCACTGAAGAATTGTTTTTGATGAACAGAAATAAATGTGAATTTTTTTAAAAAAATGCCTTTTCATTTAAATAATTTTAAAAGTAAAATTATATTTTAAATTTTTTTTGGAGTAAATTAGTTCAATTATATTTAAATTTAAATAACTACTTAATTGTAATGAATTTAAAATTGAATTTAGTTATTATAACATTTAATACCTGTGAGAATTTTCACTTTGAAAATCGCTCTTTCATCATTACACCATTTTGATTTTAAATTACATTCTACAACATATTTGAATTGAAAATGGAGTGATGGATTCCGTATTTGAATGAGTATAATTTAAAATAACTGATAAGTTCAAATTATTTTTTTTACAAAATTAATAGTGAAAATATTAAAAATTTATTACCATATTGAAGGTAAAAAATAGTATACTAGGGGGAGGTTAAACTAAGAAGACATTAACAATTTACTAATATTTGTTAAGGATATATATCAACATTTTAATTTTTAGGTTTGAGGATGACAAATTTTTGAGGATTTTTTCATGATATAAATTTGTGTATCACTTTAATAATTCAAATCATCAATGTGTGTCGTCTCCCCTACTTACAATAGGCTACCCAATATCGTCCACAGTTCACACATTTAAAACCCATAGAATCACTAATGGATAAGAAAACTCAATTTCCTATATCATTCATGACATTATATAAGAATTTTTTTAATAGTAATCTCTCTATAGAATGCTTCAGATATAAATCAAAAGAGGTTATTTGAAGAAGAGGTAAAATTATTAAATATTTCTATTTAGTTTATTTTTTCTTTCACCTCATTAAAAATTTAATCAAATATTATAATAAAGAAAAAAATATCTTATATACACTAATATGTTACTATTTTAATTATATATCCTAGACACTTCTCCACTTACATCAAACTAGAAATCAAACCACTAATCATGTGTTTTGCAGTCCATCATATCATGAAATGATGTAATTTGTTGTCCATAAACACCGATCAATGTTGAATATAAATGTATTTAACATATTTTTTTTTGATATTTATTCCTTATTATACATCTGTAATCCTTATATCACATATAACTTCCACTACTCCACTCCGTGGGTGATATGATAAGGTCACTCATGTGTTTGTCGAAATAGTGGCTCGCAAAGCGATGTGATTGGTTTTTCTCTTATGAGTAACATATATAATAATAAGGTTTAAATTAATGAATATATTTTATATATATTAAAAAATAAAAATTATTAAAATATATCACCACCTAAATCTTTTCACCAATTATTCCTTTGGAAAAAAATAATTTCATTTATGTGTACATATAAACTACCACCTCCACGATGTCATGTGAAATTTTTTTCATTTTTGAACATGGATAGTAATAAGAATGTTTTTTATTAATATATGTTTTATATAAGAAATAATAATTATTTTTAATTAAATAATTTATATTTATTTTACTTTTATTCTATCCATCATTAAAAATGTAAATAGCATTCATGCATACATACGACTTACAATCTCATTGAAAAACACAAACCATTTCCTATATATGAAAACAATTTATTATATTAAATTCATAAATAATAAATATATTTTACTTTTATATAATATTTAACATTATTTATTTTATTTAACTACAATAAAATTATAAGGACAATATTACCAAACTAAAACATATATGAAAAAGGAACCAATTATCATCCCAAATAGTGATTTTAGCAATGAATTGTCAATAAAAGAGTGATAAAACACCATAAATAAATAATATATAGTTTTATAAATAAATATATATATATATATTAAAATTTGGTTTTTATGGATTTATAATAAACCAACATTTATTATATAGTATTTTTAGACACATATAGAGGTAGTCGAACTTGGGTTAAGGGTTTATCATTACACTTTTTCTTCCTTTAGACATATGCAATATTAAAATCATATATTATTTGTGTAGTGTATATAATGAATATTTAAAATATTATAAAATTAATATATTTATATTCATGTTATAATTTTTTTATGTTATTTATTTTACGGGCCTTATGATTCAAATGTCACCAAAGTTATAAGGCTTTATATCTCCTTTATATCAAAATAATTTTTCATAAAAGTACATGTTTTATAAAAAAATTGAAATTATATTATCCTTTTCAAAATTATTTATTGAAAAAAATTAAATAGTTTTACTTTTTTAAAAATATTTTTAATGTAATATTAATTTATTTTAAATTCAAGGTATGTTTGGATTTTACTTAAAACGTGGAGTGAATCATTATTTTAATGTGTATGAAATATATAGAATTTGTGTGCATCATGACCACTAAAATATTTAAGGATTAATTTATAAATATTGAAAAATTATTTTCTATGAATATTATTTTTTGAATATTGTTTTTATCTTATTCTAGTATTTTAAAACTAAAAATGTAATTTCCCTTAAAAAACAATTTTAATGATTTTTTTGGGTATTTATATATATCAATGACTTGGAGCCTTTATTTAAACTATGAACCACTAGTGATATATTTATTTGAGATAATATTTTTAATTATTTTTGATTTTTTATTGAGAATATTACTATCGATGTACAAATCTATAAAAATTCAGTATACTACATTGAATAGTTTTCGATTATATTTTTTTGAATGGGTTTCATATTAACATTTATATGTTTTTTATATATATGAATTTTTATGTTTATTTTTCATCACACATTTCAAATTAGTAATGAATTGGAATTCATATATAATGGATGGTTCCTGATTATAGATTACCCCTCGATGCATTGAAATTCCTCAAAATTCAAATTATTTATCCAAACTAGATTATTTTATAGCCATAGATTTAAATTGTCTTATTAATGGTTATGAAAGTACGTTCCATATGTTCAGAATAATGCTTTCCATTATTATGATATCAGTTATGTATTTTCATTTGATTATTCGAATTGATAGAATATCCATTGATAAGTTTCAATCTTTTGTTATTTTTGATATGGATTGCCTGATCATTATTTATTTCTACTATGTTAAAATAAAATTATTTATAAAATGTAATGTGTTTCAATTATATAACATTACATATTTATTACAATTATTTTTTTATAAATTAATCAAATTTACACATACCCATACTATGAATTTGTGGTCTCCCTTTCCCATCTATCTTATTTTTCACAGGATACAAGGAATTATATTTTGATTTGATTTGTAAGGATATGTTATGAGGAATAATCGAGTTCTTACAGAAAGAATTTTTTTATTTTATATTTTCAAATATATTTTGAATTTGATTTATATATCTAGTTTAATCAGAATAAAAAAATAACCATTACATCAATATTCTATTCATTTTATTTTATTCCAATATAATAAATTAACCACCAACATTAGGAAAAATGTGCTTTGGAATTTACACATCCAACTTGTAGGATAGTCATGTACAAACAACTGTGGAAAATTTGAATGTTAGTGCCATGTGAATGTGCTACAGAAATTATCCTTCATTGATTGGTTATTTAGGTGTTGGTAGAAAGTGTTGGTTTATACACCTAGTAAGACGCCCAATATTTTTCACTTCCTCATCTTGTGGAATAAATGTGTTTAGAAAATTCATGTAAAATTGGATGTTTTATTTTGGGTATCCATGTAGATAAAAACATACATGGGTGTGATTGTAACGCCCCGACCCTAGTTACCCAGAGTCGGTGCATTATTACATAACATTGGCATGATCACAAGAAAGATCAAATCTCAAAAGACCGATTGGTTTAGTAGCCTTGGAAACACTAGATATGTTCATAAGTTTACATTACATCATAAAATGAAAAACTACTACAACAACATAATGTATCCATAATCCACACTCATATCCCCACATAATATCCCTGCAGGTCATTCAAAATTTACTTCTTCACTTCCTGGGAAAAATAAATCATAGAAAATGGGAGAGCTCAAATGCCCAGTAAGGATAACAATATAGCGGAAACTTTCATAAATAAGAATAAACTTTTAAGGAAATGTATAACTAAAACAAAAGCCTTTCAAACATGAACTTTCAACATGGTACGGCATAAATAAAATGAAATAATGCCATTTACTTATTCACATGGATATTCTACTAATTGAATAATCACATGCAAAAATCAATAACCACTTTCATAATGTTGGAATGCATAATGCCAGACTATCATAACCACGTAGTCAAGGCCTCGTGCCAAGACTACAAATAATATTTTGTCATGGCCTTGTGCCAAGACACTAGTTTGTCTCATGAGACCTACCGATGCATCGAGGAGCTATAGCGGGCTCCAACCGTCACTTACTAAGTCCAATGCATTCCCATATGAAAAGGTTTAAACATAACATAAACATTCGTATTGAAACTAGCATACGAAATGTAAATAATTTCACCATAAACTATGAATGGTATAAAAATAGCACATCCACAGTCAAACATATCACAAAACCTTCAATAAAATATAAAAGTTTTGTATCATAATAAATCAACTTCAAATAATCTTAAAATCCATCAAAGGATGTTGACATAGATGAAATCAATATTCTTTTTAAATAAATATCTCATTTTATTTTGAAATCATTTAAGATCCATATAAAATAAAACATTTTCTTTGAAAATATTCTTATAATCTTGTAAGGGAAGCTTTGAAGATTTTATAACGGCGGAAAATAGCCGCACCCACCGTATAAGTAAAAAAACATTCTTACCTTAATTCTGTCGAAAAGGTTAAAAATGACCTTGTTTTGAAAACGACCGAAATATTCCTTTATAAACCACTTATAAAATTCAAAAAGGTTATAAATGACTTTAACTCATATTCTAGTAAATAGTAAAAATGTTTTAAATACATTTTTAAGAAACATGGATGTGGATGATAAAGAGATCCCAGTAGATTATTACGTATAAACAACTTCGGATAATGAAGTGATTGTGAAATAACCCTTAACAATTTGGTAATGTATGAAACATACAACCCATGAAAGAGGTATCATACAATGAATATGTAAATAAACATAAATTAGAGTGTATTACACAAAGAATATAATTATGGGTAGTACATACACCACACAAAAGGTGATGGTGGAAATATGGCATGAATCTCACGGGAATAAAGAGTGAGATGAAAACCCCTTACCACGTTAATCAACTGAGTCGTATGGCCAAAAGTTAATAACCATCAAATTATTGATAGAATAACATGAATATAAAGAGAATCATGATAATATATATCAAATGGAAGTACACAATACACCACATTAAATAATTTAGTGGCGAATAATGGAAATCTCACGGAATTGAAAGTGAGATAAGAAAATCCCTTACCGTGTACTTTTCCTTGGTTGGGGTATGTTAACCTCCTGTATAATGGTGAAATAATTGTTATTAAATTATACAATAATCATATACATTAATATGATATCACATATGATCTTTTAATATTGATTTGATAATAATATCTTAGTATTATCGTTGTTTCGGGTGTTAACTTACTGGTTTTCTTTTATATGTTTTGTTATGTAAGACATGTTTGTAAAGGATAGGTTTTATATTATTCATATCCAGAATGATATAAAGTCCTTAAAAATAATTTTTTAAATCATCAAATGATAATTATACTTGAATGGATACGATGGAGAATGAATCTCATCGCGTTCGTGGAGACGGTAGTCCGTACGTACGCACGAGCGACAATATCTTTCTTTTGATATTAAAATAATATATAAATGGATGGTATATCATATATACAGAATCCTTAACATGTTATATTTATTATTTACATGAGTTACACATAATTATTAAACCCATCCAAATAATATTATATTGAATAACAATTACACCACGACGTGGAGACGGTAAGCCGTACGTACGCACGTATAGTGACATGTTATTCAAAGGGTGGATAGAATACTGAATATGGTTGTACCATATTTATAATAACATCACAGTATATATATTATACTGGATTTATTATTTTATAATGGTAACAACAAAGGAAGAAGAAGTGGAAGAAGAAATGAACTTAGAAAAGGGTGGTGAAATCATTACCTCTTCTTCGGGTTCTTCCTTTTGATTTGATCAAAAGGGCTCCTTAGGTTGGCTTTCTGATCAAACTAAGGCCCCTAGGTTGTAGAGAGGGGAGTTGGGAGAGTATTTGGGCAGAGTTTGGCCGAACCAAAAGGCTTTGAAGGTGTGATGAAATGATAAGGAGGAGTGCCCTTTTATAAGAGGGGTGAGGGGCACCTTTGGAAAAGCTAGAAATATTAATTTATAATAAATTTGTATTCGGTTGCTAATGGATCCAAAGTTGATTATTCAAAGGTTAAGGTGGGGATGGGTCGAAAACAACTCAACCAATAGAATTTAGACAGGTTTGGGTACTTATATTAACCTTATCTTAAGTATTAACTCTAAGTTAATTAGTTTCACTTTTACAATGTCTCTTTGTATTTTTATATAATATGGTTAATAAACATACTACATACATCCAATCGACCCCCAAGTGGTCCATTAATTATGAACCTATCATGATATAAGTCTCTTGGCAGAACCTTAGATTTTTAGGAATTTAATATTAATTAATAATATAATATTTGTTTTAAGAACTCTTTTATGTCAATTTTGACACTATTCAATAGTTGATTTTTTTGAAACTCATAACAGATTGATTACTTCGGAAAAAGTAAATTAAATAAATCCTAATATATCATATTATCCTATAAAATTAGTTTAATTCATTAAAAGTTTCATATTATATTTATTTGGGTATTTATAATATCAATTATTTTAATTTTTCACTATTATAGTAATTACTGCATCATCATTGTGTCATAAATAAAATAAATTATTTAATGTCTAAAAATTATAAATAAACTATCATTATGTAGGAAATATTTTTATCTTTCTAATGAATATTTATAATCTAAAATCCAACATATATAACCCTATGTAACAATTGTTTTGCTAAAAGATATATGCTTATGTCATTTTTGTATTCATTTTAACTTAATTAAAATAAAGTGTCATTATCACTTACAAGTGGATCCATGGGGTCCCAAAATTGACCCAAAGATGTCAATGGTAGACCATGTATCAACCAATAGGGTTAAGACACGTTTTAGGCTAATTTAGTATTATTATAATATTATTTGTTTAACCCTTATTTACCAGATTTACCCTTAACCATGGTAAATAAAATATTTACCGCAGTAATTATTCAAAATGTATAAAAATAAAAGTTACCTATTTACACAATTTGGACATCCTGATTCGAAATATTGAATCCATTTTCCTAAATTCAAAACACATAAGTCTCAGAAATTAATTTAAAATTAATTCCCGTTGTCAAAACAAAATGCGTGTTTTTAAGAGATAATAACTATCAAAAGATTGACACTTGTTTATGTTCGGTTTAATTGTAAAATTATTTCCAATGACCAACATTATATTAAATGGTAAAAATATATTATAAATATACTTTAAAACCACTCAAATTCATAATTTATCACTATTAATTATTTTGATTAAAATAGTTGTTTTTAATTAAAATTTAGTAATTTTCACTATTCATCAAAATATGAAAGTTATCCGAAAAGTACCAAAATTTCACCTCAGGCTAAATTAGATATTCCGAATCCAAAAATGAAGTCCATTTTGAAATATAAAATATATATAATTTTAAAAAGTTGGTATTACTATTCAGAACGGCTAGTTTGATTGGTTGTTAGAACTCGGTGTTGCGTACAACACACGCTATCGCATTATTCAAAGAGAAGCGTACCGTCGAAGCTTGGGGTGTAACATTCTCCCCTCCTTCAAATAATTTCGTCCTCGAAATTTCTAGAATACAATCGCATGAAAATACTCGGGTGGTTCTTCATCATAAGTTTCTCGGGTTCCCACGTTGCCTCTTCCATCTTTTGGTTTCTCCGCAAAACTTTTACCAGACGTGTCGTCCGGTTTCTCAGTACTTGTTCTCTCGTATCAAGAATCCTGACGGGCTCTTCACAATAGGAAAGATCGGGTTCCAGTTCTAATTCCGCATAGGTGAGTACATGCGTTGGATCAGGCATGTATTTCCTGAACAGAGATACGTGAAACACATCGTGAACTTTGGAGTGACTTGGCGGCATTGCCAATCGGTAAGCTACAACCCCAATTCGTTCTAGAATTTCGAAAGGTCCGATGTACCTGGGACTCAATTTACCTTTCTTAACAAAACGTATGACTCCCTTCCTTGAAGATACCTTCAGGAAAACATGATCACCGACTTGAAATTCCAAATCCTTCCTTCGATTATCGGCATAGCTCTTCTGCCTACTTTGAGCTGCTTTGATGTGATTTTGGATTACTTTCACCTTTTCCACCGTTTCCTCCACCAGTTCTGGGCCTACAAGTTTTCTCTCACCAACGTCATCCCAACAGGTTGGTGTACGACATCTCTTTCCGTATAACGCTTCATATGGTTCCATCTGAATACTCGAATGGAAGCTATTGTTATAGGAAAATTCTACCAGTGGTAAATATTGATCCCACATACCCTGAAAGTCAAGTGAGCAAGATCTCAACATGTCTTCTAAGGTCTGAATAGTCTGTTCTGATTGTCCATCTGTCTGAGGGTGGTAAGCAGTGCTCAAATAAAGTTCCGTATCCCGGGATTTCTGAAGACTTTTCCAAAATCTTGAAGTAAAACGGGGATCACGATCAGAAACAATTGATAAGGGTCCTCCATGAAGTCTCACAACTTCATTAATATATAGTCTTGATAGACGTTCCAGGGGTAGATCTTCTCTTATAGAAAGAAAATGTGCTGACTTGGTATGGAAATCAACAATAACCCATATTTCATCATTCCTTCTAGGTGTCTTTGGTATCCCCATGAAAAATTCCATCGTAATATTTTCTCATTTCCACTCCGGTATGGGAAGTGGTTGCATGACTCCTCCAGGATGTTGCCTTCCAGCTTTCACTTGTTGACAAATCATACATCTTGACACAAAATCAGCAATCTCCCTCTTCATGTTGTCCCACAAAAAATGTTCCTTCAAATATCTATACATTTTTGTGCTCCCAGGCTGTATAGAGAAATTGGAACTATGAGCATCATCCAGCAATTCCCTTTTTAGATCAGGTAAATCGGGAACACAATGTCTCTTCCCGAATTTCAAAATTCTATCTTCATACACAAAGTCTCTCAATCTCCCATCATTCACAGCTTTAATCTTCTTTTGTAATTCTTCATCATCGGTCTGAGAACTCTTAATCCTTTCTAGTAAAGATGGTTTGGAAACCATTTGAAAAACCATTGATGTTTCACCTTCCCTGGTTATTCCCATGTCCATCTTCACTAGATCAATGAAAATTGGATCCCTTTCAATTCTCATATTGTTCAAAACTCCATGGTCTTTTCTACTCAAAGAATCTGCCACCTTGTTTGCCTTCCCCAGGTGGTAGTGTATCGTACAATCATAATCCTTGAGTAATTCAAGCCATCTCCTTTTCCTCATGTTGAGTTCTTTTTGTGAGAAAATATACTTCAAACTCTTGTGATCAGTATAAATCTCACATTTTTCACCATAGAGGTAGTGCCTCCATATCTTTAAAGCAAAGATCACAGATGCTAACTCGAGATCATGAGTAGGATAGTTTTGTTCATGAATTTTCAACTGTCGTGATGCATTGGCAATAACTCTATCATTCTGCATAAGGACACAGCCAAGTCCTTTCTTTGATGCATCACTATAAATAACGAACCCATCATTCCCCGATGGTAGAGTCAATATAGGAGCATTGAATAATCTTTTCTTCAGTTCTTCAAAACATTATTCACACTCTTTTGTCCTAACAAATTTAACCCCTTTACGTGTGAGATTCGTTAACGGGTTAGCCAATCGGGCAAAATTCAGGACGAAACGTCGATAATAACCTGCCAAACCGATAAAACTGTGTACCTCAGTTATACTCATAGGTGCTAGCCATTCTTGGATTGCCTTGGTCTTAGAAGAATCAACAGAGATTCCATCTTTAGAGACAATATGGCCAAGAAAAGAAATCTCATGAAGCCAGAATTCACACTTGCTAAAATTCCCATATAATTCATGCCTCCTCAGAGTCTTCAAGATAATGCGCAAGTGATTTTCATGATCATCGTAGGTTTTGGAGTATACAAAGATATCATCAATAAATACCACCACAAATTCATTGAGATACTCCTTGAAAACTCTATTCATCAGATCCATGAATACAGAGGGTGCATTAGTCAATCCAAACGGCATTACAGTAAACTCGTAATGCCCGTACCTGGTTCGAAATGCTGTCTTCAGAATGTCTTCCTTCTTCACACACAACTTATGGTATCCAGATCGAAGTTCAATCTTTGAAAAGTATTGAGCTCCATGCAGTTGGTCAAATAAATCATCAATACGAGGTAGGGGATACTTGTTCTTTATCGTTATGGCATTGATATCCCTGTAGTCGATACATAACCTCATAGATCCATCTTTCTTTTTAACAAAAAGAACAGGGGCTCCCCATGGAGAAACACTAGGGCGAATAAATCCCTTATTACTCAATTCCTCTAGTTGTTTCTTTAGTTCGACTAACTCTACAGTGGCCATTCTATAAGGTGTCTTCGATATAGGCCTTGATCCAGGAATCAAATCAATGGAAAACTCAACATCTCGTTCTGGAGGATGTCCAGGTAAATCTTACGTAAATACATCTACAAATTCTTTCACAATAGGTAGATCCTCTATTTGAACATTCCTTTCCTCACCGACAGTTATTTCATTCTCTTCCTCCCCAATAATTGAATTAAGTTGAGCTACTGGGGGTGGATCTAAATAAGAATTAGGTGGTGATGATTCTGCACTAAATATAAGGTGTTCCTTATCATTATCATCAAGAATTGTAACCTCTTTCTTCTTACAATAAATCTTTGCATCATAGTCCGAAATCCAGTCCATACCGAGGATTATATCCAACTCAATCATAGGTATGACGATGAGATCAGCAGATAAAGAAAATTTATGTGCTCTAATGGGGACTGATTCACAAAACTTTGTTGCAATGATACTTCCCTTAGGAGTTTTAACTGACAACTCCCTTATTAAATCAAATTGTAAATATCTAATTTTATTAGCAAACTGGGAAGATATGAAACAATGCGACGATCCAGAGTCAAATAATGCATTTTCTAAACTTGAGGAAACCATTAAATTACATGCCACCACGTCTTTTGGAGATTCTACCTCTGCAGTTGTGATAGCATAAGCCTGGCCTTGATCCCTTGGCCTTTTCTGAGGTAAGTTCTCCTGACTCTTAGGACATTCATTCGCATAATGTCCCATCTCCCTGCAATTGTAGCACCGAATGTTGGTGGCTTCCTTCTTCCCTTTGCAATCACGAGCTTGGTGGCCTTTTTCACCACACTTGTAACAGACTCCCATTCCCTTCAAGCAAGCACCGGGGTGTTTCTTCCCATATTTACCACATGATGGATATTCAACCTTTCCTTTCTTCCCCTTATTTCGATTCCCAGATTGATCAGCTGGCCTCTTCTTCTCTTGCTTTGCTTTAAAGTCATAAGACATAGCGAATTCTTATTCGGTCTTGATAGCACATGAGACAATGTCTTCGTACGATGAAAAGGATTGTGAGACTAACGCTCGACGGAGAAATGGTTTTAACCCATAAAAGAAACTATCAATCTTACTTCTTGGGTTGAGAATATAATCCACAACATACCTCGCTAACCTTGTAATGTTAGCCTCATACTTTGTGACATTTTCATCCTCCATTTGTCTCAGACTCAGAAATTGCCTTTCCATATCTGCTCGATGGTCGCGAGGAAAGTATTTTTCTAAAAATAGATCTTTGAACTCCCTCCATTCCATATTTGATACTTCATCATCTTCCTTCATCTTTTGAATCAATGACCACCATTGATCAGCATCTCCAGTGAGGCGGTAAACTGCCATGATAACTTTTTCCCTTTCACTGCTCCCCAAAGCCTGAAATATTTTCTCTAGGGAATTTATCCACTGCTCGGCTACTAAGGGATTTATATTCCCATTGAACGTTGGTGGTTGTTTCCTCATGAATCGATCTAACATTGATCCTCCATGCTGCGGATCAGGGTGCTCCATACGGGTAAGGTTATTATTCATAACCTGAGTAAGTTGTCCCAGTATGGTGATTAGCTGATCGGCTCCAGTTGCATCACCAGCTCCACTATAATTATCTTGAGCAGGAGGGAAATGCCTACATGGAGTACGTGCATTGATACGGTTTCCATTTCTTCCACTAGGCGCCATTTCTAAACAATGGCATAAACTAGATCAGTTTATGAATCAAAATACATAATCCCATACTTATAAAACACTTAACATAAATTGAACTATTTATGGATATAATCCATAATCATAAAAATGTTTTCTTTGTGGAAGTATATACTCATAAACCCTTCATAATGATTTGTAAAGAAAATGAGAGTTATCCTAAGCATATCCCCCGGGAGTGTCGTAACCAAGAGTGCAGTAAGGCCCGTTGTCGTGCACCAGTTCCCGTTCGAGTCCAGCTCAAAGTGGTGTTTTCGGGTTTTACCCCTAGGTACATCTGTTCCAGAGCCGCCTCTACCTGCTCGTATCCAGACAGGGATGTATTGCTCAGAAAACTCACAAAATCTATACAATACCAAAATTCTAGGAAGTTCTTCTATACTAATCCTCAAAGTTCATCTTAGTTCTACGTGCTCTAATCAGAGTTTATCTAAATCTAGCTTCCAAGGTTTGTACTAAACTTTCTCTGATACCAATTGTAATGCCCCGACCCTAGTTACACAGAGTCAGTGCATTATTACATAACATTGGCATGATCACAAGAAAGATCAAATCTCGAAAGACCGATTGGTTTAGTAGCCTTGGAAACACTAGATATGTTCATAAGTTTACATTACATCATAAAATGAAAAACTACTACAACAACATAATGTATCCATAAACCACACTCATATCCCCACATAATATCCTTGCAGGTCATTCATAATTTACTTCTTCACTTCCTGGGAAAAATAAAACATAGAAAAGGGGTGAGCTCAAATGCCCAGTAAGGATAACAATATAGCGGAAACTTTCATAAATAAGAATAAACATTTAAGGCAATGTATAACTAAAGCAAAAGCCTTTCAAACATGAACATTCAACATGGTACGGCATAAATAAAATGAAATAATGCCATTTACTTAGTCACATGGATATTCTACTAATCGAATAATCACATGAAAAAATCAATAACCACTTTCATAATGTTGGAATGCATAATGCCAGACTATCATAACCACATAGTCAAGGCCTAATGCCAAGACTACAAATAAGATTTTGTCAAGGCCTTGTGCCAAGACACTAGTTTGTCTCATGAGACCTACCTATGCATTGAGGATCTATAGCGGGCTCCACCCGTCACTTACTAAGTCCAATGCATTCCCATATGAAAAGGTTTAAACATAACATAAACATTCGTATTAAAACTAGCATACGAAATGTAAATAATTTCACCATAAACTATGAATGGTATAAAAATAGAACATCCACAGTCAAACATATCACAAAACCTTCAATACAATATTGAAGTTTTGTATCATAATAAATCAATTTCAAATAATCTTAAAATCCATAAAAGGATGTTGACATAGATGAAATCAATATTCTTTTTAAAGAAATATCTCCTTTTATTTTGAAATCATTTAAGATCCATATAAAATAAAACATTTTCTTTGAAAATATTCTTATAAGCTTGTAAGGGAAGCTTTTAAGATTTTATAATGGTGGAAAATAGCCGCACCCGCCGTCTAAGTAAAAAAACATTCTTACCTTAATTCTGTCGAAAAGTTTAAAAAGAACCTTGTTTTGAAAACGACGGAAAGATTCCTTTATAAACCACTTATAAAAGTCAAAAAGGGTATAAATGAATTTAACTCATATTCTAGTAAATAGTAAAAATGTTTTGAAATACATTTTTAAGAAACATGTATGTGGATGATAAAGAGATCCCAGTAGATTATTACGTAAAAACAACCTCATATAATGAGGAGATTGTGAAATAACAATTAAAAATTTGGTAATGTATGAAACATACAACCCATGAAAGAGGTATCATACAATGAATATGTAAATACACATATATTAGAGTGTATTACACAAAGAATATAATTATGGGTAGTACATACACCACACAAAAGGTGATGATGGAAATATGGCATTAATCTCACGGGAATAAGGAGTGAGATGAAAACCTCTTACCACGTTAATCAACTGAGTCGTATGGCCAAAAGTTAATAACCATCAAATGATTGACATAATAACATGAATATAAAGAGAATCATGATAATATATATCAAATGGTAGTATAAAATACACCACTTTAAATAATTTAGTGGCGAATAATGGAAATCTCACGGAATTGAAAGTGAGATTAGAAAATCCCTTACCTTGTACTTTTCCTTGGTTGGGGTAGGTTAACCTCCTGTATAATGGTGAAATAATTGTTATTAAATTATACAATAATCATATACATTAATATGATATCACATATGATCTTTTAATATTGATTTGATAATAATATCTTAGTATTATCGTTGTTTCGGGTGTTAACTTACTTGTTTTCTTTTATATGTTTTGTTACGTAATACATGTTTGTAAAGGATAGGTTTTATATTATTCATATCCAGAATGATATAATGTCCTTAAACGTCATTTTTTAAATCATCAAATGATAATTATATTTGAATGGATACGATGGAGAATGAATCTCATCGCGTTCGTGGAGACGGTAGTCCGTACATACGCACGAGGGACAATATCATTCTTTTGATATTAAAATAATATATAAATGGATGGTATATCATATATAAAGAATACTTAACATGTTATATTTATTATTTACATGAGTTACACATCATTATTATACCCATCCAAATAATATTATATTGGATAACAATTACACCACGACGTGGAGACGGTAAGCCGTACGTACGCACGTATGGTGACATGTTATTCAAAGGGTGGATAGAATACTGAATATGGTTGTACCATATTTATAATAACATCACAGTATTTATATGATACTGGATTTATTATTTTAGAATGTTAACAACAAAGGAAGAAGAAGTGGAAGAAGAAATGAACTTAGAAAAGGGTGGTGAAATCATTACCTCTTCTTCGGGTTCTTCCTTTTGATTTGATCAAAAGGGATCCTTAGGTTGGCTTTCTGATCAAACTAAGGCCCCTAGGTTGTAGTGATGGAAGTTGGTAGAGTATTTGGGCAGAGTTTGGCCGATCCAAAAGGCTTTGAAGGTGTGAAGAAATGAGAAGGAGGAGTGCCCTTTTATAAGAGGGGTGAGGGGAACCTTTGAAAAAGCTAGAAATATTAATTTATAATAAATTCATATTCAGTTTATAATGGATCCAAAGTTGATTATTCAAAGTTTAAGGTGGGTATGGGTGGAAGAAAACTCAACCAATATAATTTAGACAGGTTTGGGTACTTATATTGACCTTATCATTAAGTATTAACTCTAAGTTAATTAGTTTCACTTTTAAAATGTCTCTTTGTATTTTTATATAATATGGTTAATAAACTTACTACATACATCCAAGAGACCCCTAAGTGGTCCATTAATGATGAACCTATCATGATATAAGTCTCTTGTCCGAACCTTAGATTTTTAGGAATTTAATATCAATTAATAATATAATATTTGTTTTAAGAACTCTTTTATGTCAATTTTGACACTATTCAATAGTTGATTTTTTTGAAACTCATAACAGATTTATTAATTCAAACAAAGTCAATTTAATCAATCCTAATATATCCTATTATCCTAGAAAATTAGTTTAATTCATTAAAAGGTTCATATTATATTTATTTGGGTATTTATAATATCTATTATTTTAATTTTTCACTATTATAGTAATTACTGCGTCATCATTGTGTCATAAATAAAATATATTATTTAATGTCTAAAAATTATTAATAAACTATAATTATGTAGGAAATCTTTTTATCTTTCTAATTAATATTTATATTCTAAAATCCAACATATATAACCCTATTTAACAATTGTTTTTCTAAAAGATATATGCTTGTGTCATTTTTGTATTCATTTTAACTTAATTAAAATAAAGTGTCATTATCACTTACAAGTGGGTCCATGGGGTCCCAAAATCGACCCAAAGATGTCCATGGTCGACCATGTATCAACTAATAGGGTTAATATATGTTTTAGGGTAATTTAGTATTATTATAATATTATTTTTTTAACCCTTATTTACCGGATTTACCCTTAACCATGGTAAATAAAATATTTAACGCAGTAATTATTCAAAATGTCTAAAAATAAAAGTTACCTATTTACAAAATTTGAAAATCCAGATTCCAAATATGGAATCCATTTTCCTAAATTCAAAACACAGAAGTGGCAGAAATTAATTTAAAATTAATTCCCGCTGTCAAAACAAAAAGCGTGTTTTTAAGAGATAATAACTATCAAAAGATTGACACTTGTTTATGTTCGGTTTAATTGTAAAATTATGTCCAATGACCAACATTATATTAAATGGTAAAAATATATTCTAAATATACTTTAAAACCACTCAAATTCATAATTTATCACTATTAATTATTTTGATTAAAAAAGTTGTTTTTAATTAAAATTTAGTAATTTTCACTATTCATCAAAATATGAAAGTTATCCGAAAAGTACCAAAATTTCACCATAGGCTAAATTAGATATTCCGAATCCAAAAATGAAGTCCATTTTGAAATATAAAATAAATATAATTTTAAAAAGTAGGTATTAGTATTAATAATGGCTAGTTTGATTGGTTGTTAGAACTCAGTGTTGCGTACAACACACGCTATCACATTATTCAAAGAGAAGCATACCGTAGAAGCTTGGGGTGTTACAGTGATTCAGTTTCATCTTTATGATAGGGACCCATGTTATTCAGGGAATACATGAACAAGATTGGTCGATGTTTCTAATCAGTCCAATAAGAAAATTAAGTGGAACTCCTTTAGAAATGAAATTCATGATAAATAATTTTGGAACTGTTGGGTTGTAACAATTGGGTTTATATTAATCAAGAGTGTCATATAAATCATATCAAGAATCTTGATGTTCGTATAGTTGATTAAAATTTTACATATCTAGAAGTAGAAAATAACTAGTTCATGATCACCATGAATGGGAGTGGAAAAAATAACTGGATTCTTGTGTGAGTATAAATATATTTTCGAATTATATGTTTATAGAATTTATAACATAGAAAGAGTCGTTATTCTATAAAGGTGGTTATGCTTATTTATATTGAATAATATTTTTAGAGGTTCTTATTCCATTGGTGACCATTCCATATTACAATTTATCAAATTTTAAAATATATTTGATGGGTACATATTAAAAGATGATAGTTAGTCCATGGAGGTTGTAAGACTGAATTTATATTGTTTATTTTTTTGTGGATCTCCATTCTGTAAGGCATGATCTTTCCACCACCCATCAAGAGTTATAGGTGCAAAATGATGCATGATATTTGTTAAATAATAGAGGGTATATATATTCTAGTTAAATTTATATTTGTTAGTTGGGACTATATTTCATTAAATTGTGGAGTAATATAACTTTTGGCCACATTTTCATAGTTTTAAAAATATAAAGATGATATCTTCTTGAATTCCCAAGTTTAAAAATATAGAGATGGCCAAATAAAGATTAGATGTTTTATTGTAAGAGACTATAACATGGTGAATAATACCATTCCATTTTCCATAATATTCCCTAAAGAAAATTTTATATGAAGAATATTGTTATATGAATATAGTTGACCCATAAAATTTCAATTGTTCATATTTATTTTGAAAATCTTGGATGTTGGTTAATATAAGGGCTGGTTAATTTGTGGTCTAAAGGTATGCGTAACATGCTTTGGAAAAAATATTATTTTATTTTGTTGGGAAATCAATTGATTGAATGTGTGATCATGATAAAATATAAAAAATAGAAATATGGATACTAGATAACTATATTCATGGTGTAAACATTAAGGGGGATAATTATATGATGATAAAGCCAAAAATAGAACATGATGTGAAATGAAGACACCCTCACATACTAGTGTTTTATTTTATTATTGAATCATTTTATTTTTTTTGAAATTATATATTTTTATTAATTGTCACATAGAAGTGTATAACGTCAAAATATAAGGGAGTTCCCACAGATTAGAAGTTAGTCCTTATAAAAACTATATCATTATGTCTATTATAAAACTCATGTATTCCAACAGATCATAAGTATTTTATACTTATACATTATCATTGTTTTAAAATTATTAATACATTCTTGTACTTGATTTATATCAATATCTCAATTATTTTTGTGTGTGTTTTAGTATTAAAAAATATATATTATTATTTTTAAAATGATATAATTATTTAATAAGAGTGAATTAAAAATACAAAACCCTAATTTACATTACACTTATTGTGTATTTTTTGTACTCCATGTTTGAGGTATGTATCTAATTTTTATGTATTTTTATGTATATAAAATTTTTGTGTAATGTTTTTGAGAGTTTGGAATGGTTTTGGAATGTTTTTTGTGGCTTTTCTAGGGGTTCATAGTTTCATAATAGCATGAAAAAACCATGCATCTTCTCAAGGAATCCATGAAAGTCTAGACAGTGGGATTTGGCACGGTTAGTGAACATTTTGTTTAACCGTGCGAGCCAACTGTATGGGTATCATTTTGGGATATCAGAAACTACATGGTTAGAGCATCTTTTTTATTACCATGTGGTTTAACCATCCGTGAAATTAAAAATTTGGGGGTTTAAAAAACAATACCACTTAGGATTAGCCTGAAACACACAAAACATCCTCCCAATCAAGCCACAAATGGAATTTTCTCTCCTCAGCGGCTATGGAACCTATTCCACTTTTTTGGGATGAAAATAGAAGGGTTATCTTGGTGGCTTGAAGGTGATTTTCCTCTAATAAATAGATCCAAGGCGGTTCATTGAAGTATGACCTGATGTTTGTCTATGGTTGTGCGGTGGGTGAATTTCTCCGAACCATAATGTTTGTTAATTATATCTAAAATCATGTTTTCTACAAGATGGAGTATTAATTTCAATTTTTTTGGGTTTTATTGATATTTATGTTACTTTGATGTGCGTATCTTGGTTGGAACCCATTTTGTGATGATTTTTGGTTTTGGAAAAAATGGGTTATTTTTGTTAAATGTTTTTATTATTTGATTTTAAATTTATGATTTTAAAATCAATGTCCTGGTATATTTATGGAAATTTGTTTGGAGACAATTATTTTAAAAAATGGTTTTATTAAAGTGTGTTTGGGCCTGATTAATTGCTTAAGGGTGTATGTGAATAAATGGGAAATTTTTTGAAGTGATTTTGTCATGTTATGTTCAATTTTTGTTTGTTTTAAAGGGGTATTGGTTTTGTAAAATTTGGGGGATATGATATCATATTTGTTGATTGAAACGTCTTTGTGATTGTTTTAAATTTATATTTACTAGATTTGGAAGGATGGTGGTCGTGAATATAGTACCATCAATGTGATGGATGTGAAGACCCATCATTAAAGGGTGGGATATGGATGTGAATGTGACCCACCATCAAGGATATTGGTTTGATTGTGAAATTTCCAACATCAATGGTAACAGTGATCTATTATGTATGTATAGAACTTCTGTGTATGGATTCATTTTTCTTCCATTCCATGTTATTGTGTTGACTTGGGTAAATGCTTTTGTAAGGGTGTGTGTGTAGATTTCTCGAAATAGATTCATTATTTATAGGTTTTATATAAAATATTTTAGACGAGTTTGATAATATTTTCTATCCTTATAGAATGTGTAGGGAATCCATTTGGGGGAAAACCTACTGTTCATTTTTACTCAACACCTACATTGGTAGTTTTGTGCTTTTGTAGATGTTGTATTCCAAGACACATGTATAGGTAAAAAAATTCATTTCCTTAGTGGTTCATCAGGATTCTTGGGTTGTCTTATGGTGCTTTGAGTATGCATCATGGTGTGCAGATATGAAGTTATGTTGTAGCATCATTGGGTATTATTTTTTAGTATTCTACATGGTTCTTTGATTCTAGATTATTGTAGGTTGGTTATGTTTTAATTTTGACATTGTGGTACTGTCGTACTTTTCTTGACTCGAATCATGATGTTGGTTAGTGGGTTCTAATAAAGTCATGTTTGGTTTTTTATTCTCATTCCAAGGGCAAGTCATTCCATAATTGTTCTTAAAGCCCTTAGAATGTATTTCCAGCCTTTGGTGCCACATCAACATTTATTTAGGCTGAGTAGAACCTCCTCATCACTCAATCCAATGAGGCAGGGTGGGATGTTAAAGTGTTATCATCTTTTTCATACCTTTATGTATAAGTAATGTTAGGCTTGTTCAGTGTTGGAATTGTTGACAATCATGGATTATTCATATTTATCGGTCTAATACTTGAGCTGGTATGGTAGCAAGGTGTAGTATTTTCTAAACATGAAATTTATAGAATAAAATTTCATAGAAAACCCTTTTTATATTGAATTTAATTTACTTGGGAGTAGTGTACATAAGTGTTTTGGATACATTTATAGGAGAGTGATCTCATTATTTTTGGTGTAGTCAATGGGATGAACATGAAATAAATATTAGGAAATACTTCTACCTAGCATTGCATATTTAATTTGGAATAATGATTTCTGTTGTGTTATAAAGGTATTGTGTTTTTAAAAATTCAGAATATATTTTTGAATGTGTTATTTTGATAGTTGAATGACTATGGTAAATTGAAAATGGGTCGATTTTAAATACATGGTGTTTTAAAAAAATATTTGGGTGATCATCTTAAACTAGATTTGGGATATAATTTTTATGTTAGAGTAATGTGATTGAATTTTAAATTTTAGTCATTTAGTTACAAGATATGGATACATATCATGGTAATTGTATAGATAAAAATGGAACAGGGAAGGTGTCGTAGAGACCAAATATAGGAATCTTATGAAACTGTGGTTTCAGATGATCCACATGTGAACCAACAGTTAGTTCAATGTATCATTCGTGATTTTCAAACCATTTTGTTAAGGATGAAATTAGATACTCTTTTACAAGATCTTTCATTGCTAGAAATCCATGATAAGGGAGTAGGGTCATCTTCACTAGGGGAGGTGGT
The DNA here is from genome assembly GCA_963277665.1 of Viscum album. NCBI lineage: Eukaryota > Viridiplantae > Streptophyta > Magnoliopsida > Santalales > Viscaceae > Viscum > Viscum album. The sequence goes on along the minus strand of OY728119.1, from coordinate 682,911,590 downwards.
AACCCTAACACTGAGAGTATGAGGAATAATGATACAATTTTGAAGGAATGTAGAGTACATCAGAATCAGAACACAAGATGGTTAAAGCATACTCCATGACATAAAGTATGACAAGATGGTTTCAGGGTGGTTCACTGAGTCACGTGATGTGGGATTGTGCCGAACAACCTTATTAATGTCATGAATACATGAATTTGGGGAATATTCAAAATTATTGCCCAAATTATCCTTGGTCGGTTGTTGATAACACACTTCAATGGTCTCCAACATCCTATGCCTTGACATGATGAGTGAAGAAATAGAACCCTAGTAAACATATAAGAGATTTCCATGGTGATTCTCATAATAACATGACTCCTCAGTAGGTGAAGTTTCAATACGGTAATAAAGAGAAATGTGTCACGTGTATGATGGTGTTAATATATTGGAGGGTTTTGGGGTAAGATCAGCCATGATTATCCACAACGTTAGTTAATATTATTTAAAATTATACATTTATGTGTGTGTACATTTATATGTGTTATTCTCATTCACTCATTACCTCTTTTGTGTTGGATATTTTTTGTATTCATTTGGAAATTATTCCTTCTATTTTGAAACATCAAACTCATGTGGGTGAAAGAGAGTGTCGAGCCTTCTTGTGTAGAGAATGTGGTATAGTTGTGGATGTGGTTGAGTTTCTATGGGAATTCTCAGTGCTAGAGATAGATTCATATGATATAATCGTAGGTATGTATTGGTTTGAAATGTTTAATGATGACAATGAATATTATGTGCGAAAAATCAGTTTTATAATGGGTGATTGAGTCAACCATCTCTTCAGATGAGAGAAAATGGAAAAGTTGGGTGGCTTGGGATTTTTGGCACCAGTAGTTGGAAAAATATCATATTAGTCAGCATGTTTGTCTTTGGAATCAATTAAAGATGTTGGGAGTAGTATATTTCCGGCAATGGTCGATCAGTTTACAGAGGTTTATCCTGAAATATTCTCAATGTTTCCACCCATGAGTGAGGTGGAGTTTATGATTGATCTCCTTCCAAAGACCATCCCTATCTCACTTAAAGCATTCTATATTGCACCATAATAATTTATGGAATTGAATGTACAGTTGGAGGATCTAGAAAACAAATGGTTCGTCTAGAATAGCACATATCTATGGGAAGCATCAATTTTTTTCATCAAAAGGATGATGGAACATGTTGTTTGTGTGTTGATTATCATAAGATTAACCCAGTTACGATAAATAATAAATATCAACTTGATTTCACAGATAACATGTTCCATTAGTTGAGGAAACTCATTGGTTCCCCATGATTAACCTGCAATTAGGATAACATCAATTGAAGGTACAAAAATAGGATATTCCCAAAACAGACTTCATAAGTAGATATACCCATTATAAATTTGTGGTCATGCACTTTGGTCATACGAATTCACTAGAGGTGTTCATGGAATTTTTGAATTATATATTTTAGAGGTATCTGGATTCATTCATGGTGGCAGTTATGGATGATTTACTAGTGTATTAAAGAAAAATGGTGGAGGATGAGAAACACGTGAAAACTGTGTTGGGAGTCTTTAGAGACCATCAATTTTAAGCCAAATTATCGATGTGTGATATTTGGATATAAGATGTTTATTTCCTCTTCCATGTTATTTATCATAGACATGTTTCAGTAGATCCAAAGAATATTGAAGATGTTTTCTCATGGAAACTGAAGAAGAATGTTTTAGAGATATATAGATTCTTTGGTTTTGCTAGGAATTATGGACACTTTTTCATTACATATCATTATTAAATTAACCAATGTTGGAATTGATAAGAAATAATGTTCCATTTCAATGGAATGTGATGTGAAAAATATATTTTGATGATATTTAGGATCGTATTACATCAACACCAATATTGTTTTTCAAGTACCCTGGAAATGGTTTGTGGTGTATTATGACATATCATTATCATGTTTGTGGTGTTTTCGCATGATTGGTTGATGTATTTGCATATGGATAGTGAAAGCTGAGGTTTCATGAGAATAACTACCCAATACATGATTTTGTGTTTGAATTATTATTTCATGCTTTGAAAACTGGAATCACAATCACTTTAATTAGAAATTTATGGTGTATATTAATCATAAGAAGTTGAATCAGATTTTCTGACAATGAATTTTGAATTTGAGGAAAATGAGATTCATTGAGTATCTCCAGATGTTTTAGTTGGACATGATATAAACATAAGGTAGGGGGAATGCATTGGAAGATTAAGTAAGAAGAAAATCATATCCTCATGTAGCGAAACATGAATTAGATCTGTGGAAGTTGATGTCTATTGTTGTTGGCATGAGGTTGTATTGTGAAGAATGATGCAGAATTTCAATTTTTTCTAGTCTTGTTGGCTCCTGACGTGGTTTTTCTGGTTAAGAATAGATTATTTCTAATTCATAGTTTAGGTCTATGAGGTCAAAACTGAATGGTGGGGAGACCACTTTGGGCTAGAAACTAGATGAGAATTCATTTTTGTGTTTTTGAAATCAAATGATTGTAATGGTTTATTTTCAAGAACAACTTTTCTATGCATATTATCATTTGATATGGTTTTTTCATCTTGGAATCTGAAATATATTTATGCTTGTGAAAGTGTGTTCTTGGTGGATATGTATGAAAGGTAAAGTGACCGATTTTTTATCGAGAAGCTTGAGTTTTCATAAAGTAATGTAAGAGAACTAGCAGCTGACATGTATGATGTAGCCTTTTCATATCCATTTCAGGAAATGGGGGCAGACAATGACAATTTTTGTTATTTGCCTCCAAAAAGTGGTCTAGAAACACAATTTCATATGGGTGATCGTGGATTAGATAAAAAATTCATCCAATTTCAAATCAATTCATGAATCTCATTTTGTGGAGGATTTATCCAAAATACATATCAATGAGTTTTTATAGAGTAATTATGTAAGAGTTTCAATTCATTCATATATATATATGAGGTTTATTTATTGTTTCTAGAAATAAATAATGAAATCCCTTGGGGATTATTTGATGATGAGTACAATATATTAGCCTTAGACAGATGGGAAATATGATAGGATGATAAAATCATTGGAAGACATTTTGTGAGATTGTGTTAAAGATTTTGGTTGATCATGGTATTAACACTTACCATTGTTGATGTTCTCCTACAATGATATTTTTAAGGCCTCCAGACATATGGATATCTTTAATGTTTTTAATGGGAGTCTGTGCCATTCTCCCTTATAATCAGTAAAAATGGGTAACATTTTTATGTTTGGGCCATGCCTTGTTTAGGAATCAATGAAGAAGATTAATTTTATCTAGAAGAGATTGATGATGGTGCAGAGTAATCGTAAATAATATATGGACCATCTTTGATGGCTATTTTCATTAGAGTTGGGTAATCATGTATTCTTTAGAATCTCTCTGAGGTTAGTACATCATCATTTTGGGAAACATGGAATGTTATCATTAATGTATATTTAGAATTTTTAGATACATGAGATGGTTATCGAGGTGTAATGTTGGTTGGATTTTCCACCAGAGTTCAGTGTGGTGGACAATGTTTTTCATATATCTAAGTTTAAAAGTATTATCTAGATCGTGACCTTGTGATTTATTGGGATCATGTTGTGGAAGATCCAGGTGATTCATAGGCTCATGTACCAGTGTGGATTTTTGATAGAAAATATAAAGTATTATATGGTAAAAGAATCTATATAGTTCATGGTTTGTGGAATCATAATAATATTAATGGGGAAACTTGTGATTGGGAGAAAGTGATGGCAGAGTAATGACCCAAGATAAAATGGGAAAGTGATGGTTCTCTACTTTCCTGGGATGAAATGTCTAATGGTCTGGAGATTGTAGTACCCTCTTTTTTAGGTATATTTCTTTTTTAGGACTTTTTATGTATATAATATTTTTGTGTATTGATTGGGAGTGTTTTTAAGGGTTTTGGAATGTTATGGAAGCATTTGAAAGGGTTTGTGGATTGAGTATGGTTTGGGAAAACTGTGAATCTTCTACCCAAAAATAGTGTAATTAATGTCAATGGGATTTTACATGGTCGGTGCATAGTTTTTCTAACCATGCATACCAACCATTCAGGTAAACCATTAGGATTGTAATAGTTGCATGATTAAAACACAAATTTTCTAACATAATGGATAACCATGCATAACAATAAAAATGGGGATTTAAAAAATCTGATCACTAGAGATTAACTTAAAACACCCCAAACATCCTCCATGTTGATCCTTACTCATGATTTCCTCTTACATTTGTTTATGGAACATATTACACTCATTATTAAAGTCAATCAAAGTATTTTTCTTTTGGTATAAAGGTGATTATACTCCGACAAAGAGATATAAATAATTTTCATGGATGTTATACCAGATTTTTGTGTGTGGTAGTGATATGGGTTAATTTATCCAAGCCTTATGGTATATGGATTTTATGTAGACTCTATTTTTTACATATAGGAGTATTAATTTCAAATATATTTGTTTATCGTAATTTTTTTTGTGATTGTGATGTGTGAATATTTGTTGAAACCCATTTTGTAATGATTTTTGGATTTTGGGGAAAAAAGGTTACTGTATAGAAATTTAAATATTTTATGGATTTTAAAATTAGTGTCTTGGTTGATTTATGAAAAATGTTTTTTCAAAAATGGTTTTGGAAAAAAATTAATTTATCGAAGTGTGGTTGGGCTTGGTTAATTGATTAATGGTGTTAGTGAATATATAATAGATTTATTTTAGTTATTTTGGCTTGTTATGTTTAAATTTTGATTCCATAAAGGGGTGTTGTTTAGGATATTTTTGGGTGATATGATTTGGTAATTTTTTATTGAAATGTTGTTTTGGTTTTGGTAATTGTCTATTAGAATGTGTTGGATGGATGGTGGTCATAAATGTAGAACCATAAAGGTGATGGATGTGAAGTGACATCATTAAAGTGGTTGGTGATGGACGTGAATGTAACACACCATCAAGGAGATGTGTTTGGGTGTGAAACTCCCACCATCAATGGTAACATAGAGCTAGTGTGTGTGTGTGGAACTTTTTTGAATGGTCATATTATTTTGGATCACATTCTGTTATATTGTATTGATTTGTGTAAATGATTTGGTAAGGGTGGGATTGTGTCTTCTATAAATTGATTAATTATTTATTATATAAACATAAAATATTTAAAATAAATGTGATAATTCATTCTATGCTAGTGGTGTGTGTAATGATGTCATTTTAAGAAAACCTACTGAGTATTATTACTCACCCCCCTTCATAAGAACATTGGAGATTTTGTAGATGTTGTTCTCTAGAACACAGGTACCGACAAAGCATCTCACTTCCATAGTGGTTCATCATGATGATTGGGTGGTCTTGTGGTGCATGGATCATGGAGCATGGTGTTGAGAAATAGAGTTCTATTGCAGAATATTTGGGTTTTATTGTTTAGTCATTTTCTTGGTACATAGATTTGGATTTGGTTAGTTGGTTATGTTGATCTTATGATATTGTGGTATTGTGCTACTTTTCTAGAAAATAATTATGTATTTGTTCAATGGGTTTGGATAATGGTACGTTTGGTATTATATTTTAATTCCAAGTGTAAATCATTCCCCAACTATTCTTTAATCCTCATCATTTATTATTAGACTTTGGTTCCTAGAGAATGTTTCTTATGGCTGAGTAGCACCTTCGCCACATCTGAATCTAATGTTGTGGAGAAGGATGTTACATTATTTCACATATGTATTAATTGAATTGTTTTAGAACCACTATTTTAACACACAATGATAATATCATAGATAAGTTTTCAAAAATGAAGAACATGGTTCGGGATGAATGAGATGTATAGTATGATGGATATTAATTATAGATACAAAATAACCACATGATTCCTCACTTGATATATATCCATAATGGTGAATTACCTACTCCATTACATGGAATAAATTTTAGGCATATTGTGATAATTAAAATGAATGATTTTATATAATAATCCTTTAAATATCAATCCAAATGACCAATATTCCTATTCTGAATTATTATCAAACCAATAGATTTTGAATTCGATGGACTGAAAGACAGAAAACCCACTATAGGGAACACCAAATAATATTTATGAAGAGGAAAACTGGGGTAATGTTTCTATATTTCATGTTTTATATAATAAGTTTGATGATCCGACGATGTTCCAAAATAGAGATATAGATGATATGTTTATTTATCTCACTAAATTTTTTAGGTTCCTATATGGTATTGGGGACCAAGTAAAATATATTGGTACTATTATAAAATTTCATAAGAAACTAAATCTCTTTTATAATTTAGTTTCATCTACTAATGAAAATAATCCTAAAATGATGAATCTTTAAAACCATTACATTAATATACCAGCTTATAATATAAGAAAATGCACAACATATATTTGTAAATTAATTAAAATAAATATATTTCTTGTTCATGGAAAATATATATTCTCATGAAGCTATATAAAATGAATATTATTTCACTAATGGACTTCATTAACATATCCTTTCGAGATTAAGATAATGAACAGGAAAGTAACACCCCAATTTTTATGGACTTTTTTTTCAAATAAATTAAATTTTTATTTATGTATTGTAATGAAATAAGTAAAACATTCCTTTCAAATAGCACATAATCATAATATATTTTATTTTAACTCAACTTTTCACATCTTACATGCAACACCAACTTAACTTATGTTACACACAACACTGATGTTTCTACGAAATGTCATTTTATTGTCAGAATTATATAAATGTGATAATTATAACCTAGTTGTTAATAATATTAATATAAATAGTGATAAATAATTTCAAAATATTTTACATAATTTTGTTATATAAATAAAACATATTGATATTGAATTATGTAATCATTTCAAAATTTCATATATTTTTAAAAATAATATTTTCTCAGATGAACTGCTTTTAATGTTCTTCTTGGAAAATTACTAATATTTATTTTAGACACATTAATAAATTTATTTTTATAATATAAAAATAATTTTTTAACTTATAATATCAATATTTTTATAGGGTTAATTTTTGTCCTTTTTTCAAACAAACATCAATTTTGAATGAATAGTGATAAATACACTATTTTAATTCAAGTATTCATTTTCATATAATTTTTATTTAAGAATAAAAAGCTTTTGAATTTGGTTTAAAAGTTCAATATCAAATTATTTTTATTATTTAATCCAATTTTTTTTCATTATAACCTATTTGACCTTGAAATTGGTTATAAATACATATCAAACGTTTGATCATTTTTACTTCTAAAACCTGTAGTGCCATCCCTCTAGCAGGATTAATTTTAAAATAATTTCTGACACTTATGGGATTGGAATTTGGATAAATTAATTCCATATTTTTAATAATTATAAGTTATAATGTTTAATATGCTCAACTTCATTTTGACCAAAATGATGGTTTAATGTAATAAAAATTTATTGCATCGATTAAGGTAAAATCAATCTTAAATAAGGACTAAAACATAACATTAAAACCAAAAATAAAGAAGAAATTTGTTGAAGATCCATTTTCTAGAAATATTTATATGCTATCATACCTTTTATCGACTATGGTTCAATATTTGATCCACTTGAATAAAAAAATGTTGTTGGAACCCTCTCATCAAATATTTACAAGTGTGTCGCTCCTCCACCACTATAAAACGACCTCCTCTCCTCTCCTTATTTATAGCTATTAAACATCATAGTATTGTCCATGATATACTAAAATATACTCCCAAAAATCACTACCTCCTCTTAGAACAATACCCTTTTGTATAAATCAATCCAAGGAATCATTTTTTCACGATCCAAAATGAGTTACCTTGTTAAGATGTAACGACTTCTCTGAAGATCCTTTTCTCGTTATCTACATCCTACAATCTATTAATTCTATGAATGTAAAAAAGAAAAAATTATCTTAGATATAATTGTATTTTTATGATAATTTTTGACCTAAAATTACATACGCCTCTATGTAACGGGTAATGAACAATTTCATTATGTTTATAGCGAACTACCGCTTCACAAAACGATGATTGTTCATTTTTCCATACCTCCTCTCATGGTGGTAATATTTTTTGGAAAATATGTAAATATATGTAATATATTATATATATTATTACTTTAATATTCGTTATTCAAATAAAAAATAAATATTTAAGATCATCGTTTTCTTCTAATATGATTTTATCTTTTGAGGAGGTGTGGACTACTACCCCCTCAAAGTGATATGATTCATTCACACACAACATGGAATGTATTAAGAATGTGTTTAGTAAAAATATATGATATATATTATATAATAATTCAATGTAATTATTATTATATATATATATATATATATTTAAACATAGATGTAAACATATTTTATTTAACATCTGTTTTCAATATGATAATAAAAACAAAACCATATTTCATGCAATCGTACAGCTTACCATCACCATGAATGGTGTATTCCATTTCATACTTTTATATTATATAGATTATTATAAAACAAATATACCTAATGAAAATGAAATTTATGTTAGTATATAAATTATTCAAATCATGATATAATTATATGTACCAATGGTATAAAAAATTAAGAGAAAAGAAAATAATAAATCGAATATTACCCAATGTGAGACCCTAACATAAGATTGTTAACAAGAGGGTGATATAAGGACATAATAAAAAAAGTGTTATTATATAAAATAATATGGTTCATTGATATATTTATAATAATTTTTTATTAATTAAACAAGAGTTTTGAACTGGTACGATGAGAGTCAAGACACTAGGTAAGGGGATTTCATCTCACATTTTATTTCCTTGAGATATATGTTTTATTAACCATACATTACTTTTTTGGTGTGTATACTCCCCATGTACATATTCAATGATTCTTATAAATAAATTTATTACTATTCACATATCCATTGTATATCTTATTTTCATGGGGTAAAAGTTTTAAATATTACAAAGTCAGAAAAAAAAGTAGTCTCAATTTTCTTATTTCGAGACACATGTTCCATTAGGAAGCTATATTCCATTTCGAGGTGTATATACATACATTTTACATGTTATATAAAAAATTTAATTATTTAAATTAAATTTTAATCTTCATTTTATATATTTTTCATACATTTATAATATTATTCCATGTTACAATGTTATATGATTTTTTTGAAAAAATCTCATCACATTTCAAGATTGTTTATGTGTATGCTTCCATTGGTGAAAGATTATGATCCATATCTCATGAAAACTAATTAGTTTCGTTATATTCACTTTATTAGAGATATATATATGTATTAGTACGTTTTCAATGTATTTAGTACATTAGTTAAATAATAATTTTTTTGTGAAAACCTCATTGTATTTCTTTCTTCGGTCAAAAATTAGTTTTAGGTGAAAACACATGTTTAAAAAAATAATTGAAAATGATTTCAAATAATAATTTCAAATAATATTCAAGGAAAAAGGATATAAATTTTTATTATAATTTTATATTGTAAAATATCAAGGCTATTTTCAAAGAATAAGGTTTTCAAAAGTATTTGTATTTTAAAAAGAATTTTTCTAAGAATAATGGATAATTTCCTAGAGAATTGTTTTTAAATGATCTTTAAAAATTATCTCTCAAATAAGATAAAATATGTTGGGGTTACTCATTCTATTATGGGGAAATTATTCAATGTTTATATTCATATTATTTCTCTGAATGGATTAAGTTTTTATGGCATGATGTTCATGAAACCAAATTCCCCTTTATGAGATATATGAATTTGAAACCTTATTATTTTCTTGGGTAATGTTTATGATGAGATTATTATCAAACCTATATTTTTCTATATTTTATTATATTAGTATATATTAATAATACCCATTTCATTTCATGAGTTATGATATTATTGTTCATAAATTTCTAGCACATGTATGTTTGATTTCATTATGAGATGTGTAGGAACTATATCTCCCACAAATGTATTAGGAAAAGATTTATATCTCTTGAGATAGACATGTATGGAACGGGAAATGAAATAGGTTTAGTATAATATGGCTATAATGGTGAGTTAACTATTATATTTAATATAGGGCTGCAACGTGATGTGAACCATGTTTAGTAAAGTACTTATTCCACTAAGATGGTCTCAACAAAAGTTCCTTAAATACTGTGGAAATGATTGTATATTCTTATTTTTATTCCATAATTCCATGTTTTATACCTATATTAATATTTCATGGCTTATGTTTCTTATTTCCTTACTATTATTTTCTTATAAACTACCATTAATTATTCTAATATTATTTTTTATGATCTTTGATATATGTTGTTTGATCTTATACATCCATAATCATTTTCTTAGAACCTAGTTCTCATGATTATGCTTATGTGTCTCTATTTTACTCTTACTATGCATTTCAGTACACCAATTCTAATGGTCCCATTCACAAGGTTTTAAAGATATGTATTATATTTCATGTGTTTAATAAGGGTTCTAGTCAAGAAGAACCTATTGGGATATGTTAAATATCATTCATGTAAAAGTGTTCAGGTTTTTATGTTTCTAAAGGCACCAGACAAGTACAATCTTTGTATGTGTATATGTATAGTGTTTTAAGTATTCCAAAAAAAAGATGTAATGTCAATACATGAAATGTTATGGATGCTATAGATGGTATTAGAGAAAAGTATTGGTTAACATTTGGATGTTAAAAAGGGAAAACCATAGTGAGAACCCTAAGGTCATGTCTCGGGAAAAGTATAATGATTATGAAAAGTATATGTAAATGTACTAGATTTTTTTGTAAATGATAGAGTGATTGGTTTCCTAAAAAACACATCATTTAATAGATACTAAAAGTAGCATTATATCTGGAAATGATGTTCCTAGGAGTAACAACTCCAACAATATTTTTTAGTCCAGACTTAGTGTAAACTAGTACATAAAAACATTCCCTCCAGCACACCTGGTTTTAGAATCTTGGGGGATATGGTTTGGAAAGTCACAAACCCTCCACAAACAATCATGGAGGACTTAAATAAATGTTGTCTATGAATAAAATAGAATACACCTATGGTGTCATAAATTAAGAAATGTGATGTAATTTATAAAACCTATAAGTAAATTTCCGTTATTATGTAGATTCTCAATATGATAACTTTTTCTTACTCTATGATTTTGGTTTTAGTAAAAGGATATTACTCGAAGGAACATAGTTAATAGTGATTGTGATGGACAATTAAATGATTTTCCACTTGACAAACCAAATTCTTTAGAAAATGGAATGAAAAATCTATTTTCTATGCTCAACATTCTTTGTCTACGAGTCATGGTGGACTTAAAAATTAGAAATGGAGGAAAGAACATTCAGTTGAGTCTTTCATGAGAAAAAATCCACCTTCTTTCAGAAGGACTTATGATCCACATTTTTCTGAAAAATGGATTCGTACTACTAGAAATTTAAAATCCATTTTATAATGTTTGGATCCTAATAAATTCATTCAATTCGTTTATTTTTTTAATGGAAAATATATAAATTACTAATCAGGGAAACTAGAATTACAACGCCAATCAGGGAACAAGTTCACCCAACAATGATCACCCCAACATTTCCCAAAACGAGCCAAATGATGGGATTTTGAATTACCATATATTTTGATAAAAGAAAATTTTCATGCAACGAATCCAGCAGTCAGGGACTAGATCTTCCTCATGATGAGTCCATAGGGGTGTGAATCCTCATCTTTTGTTGAGAGCGTGTTCACCACTTTGAGGTAGTTGGATTACACCAGAATCTTAGGCCAACATTTTTAATGGGAAAAAATAAGCCCCTGGAGGATGGCTGATTCCTCATCCACCACAGGGCTCTATGTGTTAGGCACTACCATACACTGACCTTCCAAAATCTAGCCAAAATTGTTATGAGCAATGACTCCAATACCGACCCTTGAATGAGCAGAGACAACAACATCTATATTAATCTTTAAGAAACCCTCAGGGGGAGACCAAACATGAGCTCCTCGTCGAGTGTAACTCAAATGATGACCCTCATCAATTTTATTCCAACCATTCATCCACTCCAAAGATCTATCAACCCATAGGTGATCAGGGGTAACTTTCATCTAGAAAATTCATTCATTCTGTTGAGTCCAAAACAACCAAGAAATTGTGCATATCATCCCCACAACTCTAGGTTCCAGAGAATACACCCATTTAAAATGGTTTGGAACCATCCCAATTGAAAGATAAAATAAAATACCAAATTATGACCTCCAAACCATCAACTACCCTTCCACCCCCTTACAGGAGAGAATTGCAGGAAAAGGGGATTCTACTTCATGGAGGCACAAAGGACAAGTGTCATCCTCTGCCGGATGATGCTGCACTAGAATGTCACAGGTTAGAAGAACCCCAGCACAGACCTACCACCAAAAAAATTTCACCTTAGGGGGAGCATTGAGGGACAAGAGACACATTCACCGCTTATCGGTAGAGACCTGGGCCAGTCCTTGGACCCTCATTTTGTAACCTGAACAAACAGAATATCTCCCATGAGGTTCCCCAGTCTAGAAAATCTGGTCAATACCCATTCCTGGTGTGAGAGGGATAATCAGGATGAGCTGATGATCCACCTCATTAAACCTGCAACAAAGCTTCTCCTGATCCCACTCCTCAAGTGAGTAATTGATCAGGTCACATACACTTGCATCTTCGGAACCTGGAACCAATGGTGAGGAAACCTTAGGATTGACGCCATCTTCCAGCCATGGATCCTTCCAAATGTTAATATCATGCCCATCAGCAATTCTCCACACGCAACACAGATCAATGAGAGATTTTTTCCCCCAAATGCTTCTCCACAAAAAACTCGGCCGGGGCCCCAAATCAAATTGTTTATTAGTTTGAAGGATAAGCATACAAGTTATGGATTGTAATAAAAAATACATTGTAGTAAGTTGATATTGAATCCACGGATTGGGATGAGTTCCAGAACATATTTTTCTATAAGTATTTTCCTTGTATTGTTCATACCAAGACAGATAATTATTTCCTCATGTTGAAGATACAGGATGATAAATTTGTCAGTACATATGAGGCAAATTTCAGAAGTCATTCGAGGTACGCTTGATGAGTTATCATCCAACCTGAATATAAATTTGATAGGTTCATCAATGTCTTAAATCCATGTTTGAGAAGTAAATTGGCCATAAGTGAAAATAGTATCTAAGAAGATATTTTTAATTGTGCAATAAAATGTGAAATTTATTTTGTAATCACTTATCAACCCCATGGTTTGACAATAATGTTAAGATGAAGTTCAAAGGAAACTCCAAAAACTACGGAGAAAAAAATATGAGGTTTCCTTTATTCTCTAAATGTGGTAATAATCATGGAGGAATTTGTCGTAAGGGTTTTAGTAACTATTTCATGTATAGTAATGAAGATCACTAAGAAATTGATTTGTTGAAATGATGAAAATAGTTTAAACTCAAAATGCTAGTGGAGAAATATTCTCTTATAATTCACCTCCTATGATTTAGTGCTACAGGTGAAAGGATAATAAGAGTTATTATAACCACATAAAAACACAATGGTTAGAGAGGATGATTGATTCTAGAACCCTTTTAAGATGAATTACAGGGGGAAATCTCATACAATCAATATTTTTATGAGTTTTGTGATAACTATGTGATAAATGGTACACATTGTAGGTGTAAGGAATAGTGGATGTGCTGGAAGGATGGTGACCAATGGTAATTTTTCTGTTATTGAAAATCAGTCGGAGATCTACTCTAAAGAAGAATGTCATGACCAATAGAACAGATTCAAAGAACAATAAAGGGATTGAAAACCTTAAAGATTTTGAGAGTAGATAAGTTTTATTAAAATTAATTTAATTTAATATGAATTACCTCCAAAGATATTCATTCTTCGTTGATGCTCTCAGGAATCGATCTGAAATGTGCCATCATTTTGTTATAGAATAAAAGTGTATGAATCCTCTAGCAGTGATCCAAACATGTTTCACATATCTACGGACATCTCTGAAGGAGTCTCTAGGTGCTAGCATGGAACATACCTGTGCTTGTGATATCTACTTTTGATCTCCTTGAGATTCTCTTCCAATGCTCCTCAAAATTTATTAATTATTTCTCCAATCCTCCCCAATATTTATTAATTATTCTTCCCATTATATATTCTCTCAAATAAAATGTGATAGAATACATAATATCAGGCATAAATAAATAATTATTAATCCATGATTGGGAATAGTATTTATTCATTATTTTAAATAATAAATTATTGAACAAAGGCACTGGATACACATAATGGGTGACCCTATAGGCCTCCTTCTTAGTGGAATTAGGCGAACCTTCCTAACATCCATGGTTAGAATCTTGAAATATTCTATGTAACCCATAGAGAATGAATTTAATGCTGCAACAACATGTCACATCATATGAACACTTCCATGTAATATAGTTTCTTTATAAAAATATATCTAATCGATTTTCATGCCAGTTCCATAAACCAATATTCTTTATATCTCTTTCATCGAATCTACATAAATAGAATGTGCCTATTGATCACCATGACCATGGATTTATTTAGGATATATTGTTTCCATAAAAGGTCTCGAGAAATTATCTTCTATTAAATAACAGATGGGATAAATGGTTTAATACATTATTCATTAATGCAATATTACTCATGACACACCTTATATATCCTACCTCACCCTATACATCAATTGTCAAGGTTTATGTCAATAAATCCATGTTTGTTACTCATAATATCCATTAATAACAATTTTAATGTATTGGACCGATACACACGTCCATATATATGAACATAAAATGAAACATATAAATGTGGATTTTCTATTGTCAAGTCTTGTTCTCATGATATGAAACAGGATATCACCAACATCTTACACCATGAGAAGGTTCCTGAAAGTCCTAGAAGTCTCCACCCTTGATATCCTGTATCATTTTTACCCCTAAAATGATATCTTCTGAATATAGACCTTATAATCAAGAATAGTGTCATACAACTTCTAAGTTCTCATCATGTAAGGGATCCACTATGGCCGTTTAGTGCGATAGTTACTCTTAAGATATTTTCATATACAATTTTTCATATAAGAAAAATCATTATGTGATAATGAATTTCTTAACATTCAAAACAATGAATATATGTTATCATAAAGTACAAAAGATGATGGTTTAGTGGAACCAAATCCAACAGACTCCCACTTTCACTAGATCCAACAACAAACAACCTTCTTTTATCTAACTCTCACAAGATACTCATGCTTCTACTGAGATAAGAATTTGGTTAAGGGGTACACCATGTTCACTTTTGTGGATACACTTCTCATTGAAAATTCACCCCATTAATAAAAATCCCTCAAATGGTGATAATTCTAGAGTATGTGATTTTTCCATTGACATGTCCTTGGATATATTCCAAGAGTAGCCTCTATAGTATTATCACAATATAATGTGACAGAGACATTACTACTAGGTACCACATCAATCTCTTTTGAAAATTTCCAAATCTAGAGGGCTTCCCTGGATGCATTATAAGACACTATGTGCTCGGACACTATTATAGAATCAACTAAAACTGGCTTCATTGAACTCTTTCAATTCATAGCCCCTATGTTGATATTAAAAATGTATCTAGATTGTGTATTCATGTCTTTATGATCTATCTAATAACCATCGTCTACATACCATCTAATGACAAGATATCAATCTCCTCCACACACTAAGAACATACCATTAGTTATTCTCAAATACTTAAGTATACTCAATATAATAGTCCAATAATGTTCTCCTATATATTTTTTTGTATCTTTCTACCATGGTCAATTTATAAGAAACCTCATGGATAATAAATTACATGAATACATGATTGATAATATCACCGAAGTGTATGGGATGTTACTCATTCAATATTTCTCCTATTGTTTATAGGGACACATTTTCTTGGAAATATGTAAAACCTATGACACATGAACCAATCCCTCTTGGATTTTCCTATACTATACATCTATTATATCTAGTCAATATATGAACTTCTCCTTAGTCCAAACAACCTCTTGGATCTATCACGAATGATCTGTATCACAAGAATGTAGGCTTCTTCACCTAAGTCCTTCATGTATAAACACTTTTTCAAAATGTCCTTAACAGATTGTAAGACTGGTATTTCAATTCCAATAAGTAATATGTCGTCAACATATAATTCTAGAAAAAAGACTGCATTACCACTGAATGTTTTGTAAATACATTTCTCACATATGTTTTCTATGAATCAAAATTATTTTATGGATTGTTAATATTGAATGATCAATGACATAGATTTTTTCTTCATTCCATAAATGGATCTTTGTAACTTGAAAATCCTTTTAGCATCACATTGTGTCACAAACCCTTCTGGTTGTGTCATATATACATCTTCCTAATGGTTCCCATTATAGAATGCAGTTTTGAAATCCATTTTCCAAATATCATAGACCTGGTAAGATGCTAGAGAAAATATGATTCTAATTGATTGAAAAATTAAAACTAGCAAAAAGATTTCATCATTGTCAATTCCAGGAGGTAGTATAAACCCTTTAGGAACCATCCTTTATTTTTAGGTAATTAATTTATAATCAATGTCCATTTCTGTCTTGAATACCAATTTACACATAATATAATTTACATCTACTGGGGTATTGACCAGAACCCAAACATGGTCAAGATGCAATGAATCCATCTTATAATTAATAGCTTTTTCCACTTTCACCATGTGATCTCTACACATCCTTGTTTTAATAGAGAGGATAATCATTGTACGACAATAATGAGTTACCATCCGCAGTGACATGAAAACCATAACACTATGTTTTCCATACCTCTCTCGAGCACCTACGCAGTGCATGTGTTTCCAGAACTACGTATTTCCACATGGACCTGTTGAACTTATTCTTATACCAACTCTTGTGAATCATGTGAATCAATTTCATTGAATACAGTATTTCTACCACTATCCTTTTTGAGGATGTTATCCCACTCAATAAATATAGGTTGTCTAGAAACATTCACCTTATAGTCTGAGGTTTTTATAGGTCGTATCCCTTTGTTTCCTTTGTATACCCAAAAAAAGATACACTTCATGCCCTAAATTACTATTTTGATTCCATATAAAGCTTCAACAAATTCCTTGCATCACCATACATGTGTATATGATAAAATTGGTATCTTTCCACTACATAGCTCGAAATGAATACCATTTTCCTTTTTTGTTGGAACTCAGTTTAATTTGTATTTTGTAGTTTGTAATGAATATCCACAAAAGGATAATGGAATATTTTCATGACACATCATCAACGCTACCATGTCCACCATGCTAGAGTTCCACCATTCACTAAAACCATACCTCTATGGTGTATATGGTGCTGTCATTTGAGATTTAATACCAAAATCCCGTAAAAAGTTGACAAACTCTAGCCTAATATATTACCCACCTCGAACCGATCAATGATTATTTATATTATTACCATGACGATTCTATACTTCATCATTGAATTCCATGAATTTATCAAAGGAATCATACATCTACTTAATAATGTAAATATATTCATGTCAACTCAAGTTAACAGTAAAAGTTATAATGTAAGAATATCCAGTTCTAGATTCTACTAGAAATAGTCCAAACACATCACGGTGTACCAATCCTAGAAGATTGCTCATTGGCCCTTTCACCCTGTCCACTAAATTGTGGCGTAGTTATTTTCCATTGTAAAGAATCATAACATATTTGAAGTGGTTATATCTCAAAAATGTCCTAATATCCTTCTTGAAAGATCATAGTCAAAATCTTCTTGTATACACAACCAATGTAGTGATACCACAACTAAGTGTTATATGAATTTTATTAACATGATTTTGTATTGATTTCCAATACTTAGATATCATAATTTAATAAAAATAGGCTATTATTTAAATATACCATACCATAACATTTTTTTTCATTCTAAAATAAAAAACTTTTATTTCTGAACATGAAAATAAACCTATTTGTATCTAAACATGATAAAGAAACTATAATTTTGGTAACATTAAGAGTATAATAAAAGTCATGTAAAACAAAAATCATTTATATCAATCACGAATGGTGGTAATCATAAATGGAAATATCGGCTATCCTTACACTATTGGAAGCTCACATATCCACCACTCCTCATGCAATTTTTCTGAAATCTGCTTGGTTATTTCATTTAGATATAGATTTCAGCACCAAACACAATGTATAATACCAATTGTGTAGAAATGGATTGTTTGAACCCAATAACTAATTCACGTTTGAATTCTCCTTACATTTTGGTACATTTCCTCTAATAGTGGAATGGGTTGGAACATTCAAAACATTCTACCTGCATTTGTTTCCCCTTCCTTTGGATTTTCTTCTTCTTCTTCAACTGTTTCTTAGGGGATTTGGAATATTTATAGGTCTTAATCCCCTTTATTTGTCTTTCCCCATCCTATTCACTATAATTATTATGGTTTTTTCAATACCCACGTCCTTATTCACTTGGGGAATCCAGGCCAGAAGTTATTATAGATAAAACTCACTATTTCTCATATTATCATTCACATTTAAATGAGAGATGTCCTTGGGTAGTGATGAATTTACGAGAACTGTACACATCTCATTCAGGAATATAATCCATAAGATTTATAGATTATCAATTTATTCAATAAACATGAAAACATGATGCCCAACTGGCATAAACAATCCAAGCATAGTCATCATCAAAGCATTGGAGATCTCATACATCTACGATCACTCCTATTTATATGGATCATGACGATGAGACATCATGCAATAAACATACATTTCCACATGATGCTTCAAGAACTCATTGGACATAGATGAAATAAAAATGAACTGATCATATGTAGCATCATTAATATGTTTCTCATACATATATTGTTCTTCATCACTCACCTCATTTCAATGTGCAACAAGTTAAGGTTCTTCCACAACATGCAATTTCATTTTATGTTGAAGGATGCACCATATGCACCTTTTCCAATCCTTAAAATAAGTACTGGTGATATGGTATTCCTTATCATGTAAGAATCACAATGATATTTTTATGTCATTTTTGTTGATGGTTTTACAAATAAGAGGAGAATAATTTTTGTACATTATCCGAAAAAATTGATAAAAATAAATAAATGTTGAATTTATTAGTCTCCCACTATTTTTGTGCAATCCATTATCCCCCAAAATTGGATTAAAAATATCATATTTCTTTGATATTCTAGTGGTAGGGATCCGAATTCTATTCTCATTACCACAACATTGGTTGATCAAGAAACTCGAAGGGTTTTTGGTATGGATTCCAATTGCGAACTGAATTAAGTACCCGTACCTAGATCCATTGAGTGAAATCTCCAATCCTAAAATCATTAGCTTATTTTTCCTCTACATTTGCCTCATAATGACACCTAGTCTTGTATTCTTAGTCAAACCTTTATGTTAACCTAGTTATTTCAACATGGAACCTCAAATTTGAATTCCCCAATAATTGAAATCAACCCTACTATGTCTGGTCAGGTACATTGAACTACGGTTCGATCCTAACCAGAGTAATGGAAGGTTATACATACATAATATTTTATTGAGGGATTTTACCCTTGATGCATAAATTTCCAATTATTATCTTTACACACTCTTGTTAATATTATGTGGGGGTACTTATGTGATTAACAATGTCATTATATAATATTTACACATAAGAAATATTATTCTAGTTTCATATTTCATGCTTGTTAATTTATTAATTTTTTTATCAAGAGAAAATTTCCATAATGAAGTAAATATGCTACTGAAATAATTTAAATAATGGGTATGATAATGATCTTTCTCTATTGTCTAGGTTATATAGTGTTTGATAAACTAACCAATGACTATGGAAAGAAACACTTTTAACAAATTATGGTTCATTTTTACAACTATCCACTTTTCCAAATTTGTATCTCCTTGGGTTGATTTCACCTCTACTCCAATCATGAACTGCCTCCACAAGATTGGGGGGTGAATCTATTACATATGATTTTACTTACACATAGGTGACGATTAAAATGGGTTTTACATAAAAGAAACCATGTTCCCGTAGGAACAACATATTAATTAGGAGAGTGGGAACGTATGACAATAATTTAATTTAATAATAAATTAAAAGGAATCCAATAAAATACAACGGTCTAGTCTAGATCAGGATCATACACATGCATGTAACAGATTAAACATTTAAAAAAACTAGCATTCAATCTTTAAAAGTTATTTTTATAATAAATAACACTCAAATCGATTAATTCATTTCATTAATAAATCAATCATTTTATTTTAAACATTTTTTAATTTAATTGAGATTCACATCCATTATAATTTTAAAAAAAATAATAAATTCATTTAAAATTAAGTGTGTTTATAACTTGTATGATGGATGTAACAAAGGGAATACCCATCAAAAACTACCCAACATGTATTAAACAGGTATTCAATTTATTCTATGTGACATATAGAATGAACATATAATAATAATTTTATTAAAAATCATACATGATGTGAATAATGTGAATATTATATAGATGTTAACAAAACATATATAGATATATATACCGAAGCATATCACACAGCATGTCCCTACATTATGCCCACACGTATGTACATTTATCTAGGGTCACAAATTATAATATATTTTAAATTTTCCAATCTTGTTAAACTAAATGACATGTAGATATGATCTACATGGTATATAGAGTTATAACTATTTATCTAATGTACACACCTTGGGACTTGGCGTGTGAGGTGTACTTATGAAATTTCGGATTACACAGTGTTTCCAGTGGGACACTTACCATGTATACTCCATATTACACGATCACCGATGGGGCAGTCCATGTATAGAATACACGACCCTACCCTGACCCGAAGGGACTACATGTTGTGTCCAGTGGTCTACATAACATATAGTTATACTGTCTATATTCTAGTGTGTCCCTATCAACATGAGTTTTTGGAATTAACTACACCGTGTGTCATTAATTGAAATGGTTTGAGTAATTTTTGAGCTACTCCTAAAAAATTGAACACAAATACATGGTGTATAATTTTTACTAAAAGGGGTGTACTTCTCTATTATATGGAAAAAATCTTTAGAACCTTCAAATGAGATCCTGGATATAATTTTATTCATAAAAATACTTGTTTTTTCACATCTTCTAGAAATTATGGAGGAATAAATAGATCTTGTAAATTCATATATAAAGAATGATTAAAATGTATTGAAAAACTAAATTGTGAATCCGTAAATCATTATTTAAAATAAATTATTCTAAACAACATTGTGACCCATCTAATACCACTATTTGGTTCTGGGCACAACATAAGAATAAGAGGGACGATTTCCAAATTTTATTTTTTCTGTTATTGACACTCAATCTGAGATCTGTTCTATTGAATAACATCACGACCAATCTAATTTAATCAATGAAGAATAAAGGGATAGAAACCCCAGACCCAAGAGAAAATAAATCACACATGTTGTTTATAGTTAATTTTACTAAATAATAATTACCTTCAATGTTATTCTTTCATCATTGACTTGTCCAGACACATATATATTGTGCACTTTTATTGAATTTTAGAATATATGTATAGGATTCTTATAGCGGTAATCCATAGGTGTTTCACCTATCTCCAGGCAACTCTAAATGAGTCTCTGGGTGATATCATAGACGATCCTTACACTTTCAATGTACTATATCATTTGACTTGATAACCGCTTCCAAAGCATTCACCTTGATCTGGTGGAGGATGATATTTCTCATTCTTGATAGCTTTCTTGGAGAGGAAAGAACTCTCTAGGCTTGATATATTTTTCCCAGGTCATTGTGTGTAGCCAAATAGTTGTCAATTTCTTTTCTCTTGGCAAATGAGAGTATAATATAACAAGGCATTTATTTCACAAGGGTAATAATAAATAATTTTCAAAAGTGCGATTAATTATTTCATTATTCCTAAAAAACACCATATCAAATAATTAAATGAATGTTATTATTTCCTGAAATGTGCATAACATGAAAGTTATAATTAAATATTATTTAATCAAATAATATTCAGTATTATTATTTCTCACTAGACTATTAAACGTGGTCCCCCAATACTCCTCAATATTTATTAATCAATCTACATACAAATTATTATATAGAATAACTTATGATGGAATAAATGATATTAGGAAGACATGAATATTTATTAAACTGTGATGAAGAATAATATTTTTTAAACTTGTTAAATAATAAATTATTATCTAAGATACTGGAAAAACATAGTGTGCGACCCTCTAGGACTCATTATTAGTGGAATTACACAAACCAACCTAAAGTATAATTTTTTCATCTAGGAACACTCCTAAGAACCAATAAAGGAAGACGATATTTCCATAATGAAATTTCACCTCATTTGAACTCTTACCATGTAATATAATAACTTTATCACAATATCTCTAATCAAGTAAGTTTCATTCCTATGCCATCAACCTATATGCTTGATATATATTCCTTTGACTTTTAAGAAATAGAACATTCCCACTGATCACCAAGACCATGGATTTATTAAGGCTATATGATTTCCATCAATGAACATGAAAAATTATCTTCTATTAAAGAACATAAATGATAAATACTTTCGTACATTATTCATTAAAAAAATATTTCTCATGACGCACCCATCATATCTTACCACACCATGAACATCTATCATCATAGATTTCATCAACACATCTAATTTCATGACACATAATATCCATTAATAATCATCTTAATGTCTAAGGACCAATACACATGTCCGCAGGTAGGAACATCCAATGATAGTTAAAATGTGTATTCCCTACTATTAGGTCTTGTTCTCATAATATCCTATTGTATATCAGCAATGGAATATTCCATGAGAAGGTGACTCAAAGTACAATGGGTCTCCACCCTTGATAGAACATATCATTTATGTCCCTAAAATTTTATCATATGCATATAGTACAAAAATTCTAGAATAGTTTTATAGCACTTTTCATTTCTCATTATATCATGAATACGTTATGACCTTCTAGTGTAACAAATACTCTTAGGACATTTTCACATACAATGTTTTGATGAAAAAAAATCATGATGTAATAAGGAATTTAATAGTATTCAAAACCATTAATATATCTTATTATAAATTATAGAAGAAGTCATTTCTAGGGAACCAACTCTAAGTCATTTTCCATCCACTCTAGACCTACTAATGGCTTATTTTATTTTAGATATATCCATACTTTAATATCTAAAGGATTTCTTATTGTCATTATTATTCCACTAAAACTAATTATATGTGGAATTATCATTTCAAATACCTCAATGGTATAATAATTAAATCTCAAGTCTATGATTCCTCCCTTTTTGATGTTTCTATGAATTTTCTTCCAAAAAATCTTGTGACACATAATTTAGTTAAATTTCTTGTCATATTAGGAATGTATTAGATTTAAATATATATATATCACATTAATTTTTTATAATGTGTTATTACATATTATATTTCTAACCCTCAAACTATCATCCATCAATGTGATGTTTTGTATGAGCTTCCTACGAAGATTACATCCACTGTATGTTTCTTAATTCCCATTAAAAAGTGTTATAATCTCAAATAGTTGGTGAGAACATTGATATCACTAATATGACTATTGTTTAGGAATTTGTGAATTTATTTCTAGAATATTTTTCTAGACTTCCACCAAATATTTATGTTGTTTTCTCAGTAGAACTCATACCTTGTTCCACACCAATTTTAATGATTTCTTATAGAATGACCGTGATTGAGTTATGTATGTGTCACAAGAATTTTATAGGGATGGTATCATGTCACATGAACGATCCTGAAAATCTATCTCATGTCCATGATGTCTTCCAGTTATCTATTATGAGGATGTAAATACCTGACCCTTCACATGTACAGAACTCAGAGGTCATACCACTAGAGCAGGATCATTCTTACCAAGAATATCCAGTTGAGATTCTGGATTGATTAGATAACATTATATTAAACAAGACCACTCACATGGTCAATGTTTTTTGGAGAAATAAAAATTTAAAAGATTCTACCCGATAACTTTATGAAATGATTATGTATAATTAAACTCATTTTTTACCGTGGTGATCAATTTAGATGGGTAAATTCATTTTAAGGGTGGTAGAATGTAACCCCATGATTTTTTTTGGAAATTTTTTCGAATGAATTAATATTTTATCTATTTTATGAAATTAATTAAGTTAAAAATTCATTCACACAACAATGAATAACCATATATTTCATATTAATTTTATTATTTCATTATCAATATATAATTTTTTTACAACACATATAATTATAATTATATTTTAGTGTAATTGCAGTAAATTCATTTGAGGAAGTGTGGACTACTACCCCCTCAAAGCTATGCGATTTGTTTGCACACTTCTTGGAATGTAATAAGGATGGGGTTAGTGAACATATATGATATATATGGTATAATAATTATTATGTAATAATTATATATATATAGACACACACAAATTTTTCATTTAATGTTTTTCATTCAATATGAAAAAAAAACAATGTTCCTGCGTACCTACGACATACCATATCCATGAACAATATATTCCATTTCATAATTCAAAATTATATATATTATTATAAATAAAATATAATAAGTTTATATTATTGTTATAGAATTTTGTACATTCTTAAAATAATGATTTATGTATATGGTTTGAAGATATAACATTTTAAGACACTTGAAGAGGACAATGTGAATGTTAACCGATGTGAAACCATCACATATGATTGTTAACATGTGGGTAATATAAGTCATAATAAAACAATATATGGTATTAGATATAAGAATAATTCTATAGGATATATTTATAATAATAGTATATTTACTATACGGTATTATTGAACGAGTATGACGAGAGTCAAGAGACAAGTTAAATGGATTTCATCTCACATTTGATTTCCTTGAGATACATGATTTATTCACGCCTTCCTTTTTTATTGGGTGAATACTGATCAGGGATGTATTAAATGATTCTTAAACACCAATTTGTTATTATTATTAAAATATTTTTTTATTCTGTTTTATTAATTGGGTTTATGTTTCAAAAGTTTCCAAATCAGTAAAATAGTTTTATCTCAATCTTCTTACTTTAATACTTATGTTTTGTTATTCGCATTAATTTTTTTTGAGGTGTATATTATTATATTTTACAATTTATATCATTAATTTAATTATTATCATGATTTATTAATCTTTAGGTAATTCTGGTTTCTTACATTGTGATTATGACCCCATATTACCAAGTAGTAAGAGATTATTAAAACAATCTCATCACTTTTAGAGATTGTTTATTTTTATGAATACGTTGATTAAAACTTAGGATATATATCTATGAAACACTAATGATTTTCCTTATCATATTTTTATTCAATATATATCCATGTATTATTATCTGTTTCAATCTATTTTTTAATTAAGATAATTTAGAAAATGTTTTTTTTGAAAATTTTACCATATTTCTCTCTTCGATCGAATATCTGTTTTATTTCAAAATATATATTTTTTAAAATGATTTCAAAAATGATTTCAAATGATTATATAATATCATTTTTAATTAAAATGGATTCAAATTTTTAAAATAATACTTTTTATGTTTTACTTTATATTTTCAAATAAAATGATTTTTAAATTATTTTATGTTTTAAAAATGATTTTATCAATAATAAAGATCATTTTATATAAAACATTGGTTTAAAATAAATTTTAAAAATTTATCCAATCTATGATAAAATCTGTTTGTGTTACTAGTGCTGTTTTATGGAAATTATTAGATGATTCATTTCAAATTTTTTCTCTAAATGTATTATTTTTTTATGGAATTAAGTTTATGAAACTCGTTTCTATTTTACAGGTAACATGATTTTTAAAAGTACTTATTTTAATGGTTTATGTTTATGATGAAATGATTATAAATCTTATCTATTTTCATATGTTATGAAATTATTACATGTTTAGAATAACCATTTCAATTTTTGGGTAATGAAATGATAGATATGAATTTGTGGAAAATGTATGTATGATTTCATTATGAGATCGGTGGGGCATATATCTCCCTTTAATACATTGGGTAAACATATATATACCTTGATACATACATGGATAAAATGAGAAATGAAATTATTTTTGTATTATAAGGTTGGAATGTGGAGTGAACTCAGTTCATTAATATAGGCTTTGAATGAGGTGTGAACCCAGTTCAATAAAGGCCATTGTTCACTAAGATGGTATCTACATAAATGCCTTAAATACTATGGAAATAAATATATGATCTTGTTTCTACCAAAATTCCATATTTTATTTATAATTATTGACTTCATGTATTATGTTCTTCATTTCTAATGAATCATGTCTTATGAACATCATTGATTTATGTAGTGATTTATTTTTATGAAATTTTATGTGAAATGTATGATATTTTGTTTCCATGACAATGTTCCCATATGCTTATTCTCTTAGTTTTGCTTATGTATATCTCTTGTTTACCCTTAATGAGCATCAGATCTCCCCAATTTTAATGTTTCCTTCAACCAGGTTATTTTGATTTGTATTATGTATTATTTTCCTAAGAAGGTGATACTTAAGAATAACTTAGTAGGAGATGATGTAGCTCATTTACGTACCCGTGTTTATTGTAACACCCCGAGATTTTATGAAAAATATATTTTTAATTTTATTGATGTCTTGTGTTGTACGTTACAACAAAGAAGTATTGCATAACACGCAACCCTAACATGGCAGCATTACATGCAGTCTCGACCTTCCTCGATAGCGTGTGTTGTACGCAATACCGAGTTTCACTAAACAACGATATGCTATTAAAATAATATTAAAAATAACCGTTATGAATAGTAATAACCACTTTTTGAAATTTTTTAAATTTCAACGTTAAAAATGGACTTCATTTTTGGAGTCGGAATATCGAAATTATCTTTGGGTGAAATTTTGGTACTTTTCGGATAACTTTCATATTCTGATGAATAGTGAAAATTACTAAATTTTAATTAAAAACAACATTTTTAATCGAAATAATTAATGGTGATAAATTATTAATTTGAGTGGTTATAAAGTATATTTAGAATATATTTTTACCATTTAATAAAATTTTGGTCATTGGATGTAATTTCACATTTAAACCAGACATAAACAAGTGTCAATCTTTTGATAGTTATCATCTCTTAAAAACGCGCTATTTGTTTTGACAACGAGAATTAATTTTTAAATTAATTAATGCACATGATATGTTTTTAATTTGGTAAAATAGACATCATTTTTGAATTCATAATATCAAATATAGCTTAGGCCCAATTTTTTGTATTTTCCTGGAAACTTTAATTTTTTATGAATAGTGAAACCACTAAGTGGTAGTTAAAAAACTGAATTTTTCATAAAACATAATATTACCGCTACTGTGAGTGGAATTTCGAAAATACGAGAGACACGGTTAATATCAGGGACTAAAATGTGGTTCAATGAGATGAAAATAATTTTTGGTGAATAGTAACTTTTTACTTTTTTTAACACGATAAAAAGTAAATAGGGTAATTAAGGGTAAAAATGATATTATCATTACCCTAACACATGTCCTAATTCTATTGGATAAGTTTAATTCTTTCAAAAACAACCTTAGGATTAAAATATGACCATTTAAACCCACTTGGATTAGATTAAGACATTTAATATTAATTTATTTAAAGAAGGGTTAAAATAGTTAAAATCAATGTTTAAAAAGTAAATAATTTTTAATATAGGTTTATACATAAGATAAATTCGACTATAAATACTCATTAGAAAGCTAAAAATATTTCCTACATAATAGTATTTTATTTATAATTTTTAGACATTAAATAAGTTAATTTGTTTTTGACACAATGATGATGTAGTAATTATCTTATTAATGAAATATTGACATAATCGATGTTATAAATACCCAAATAAATGTAATTTTATTCTTTGTATGAATTAAACTAATTTAATAGATTTAGATGACATGTTATTATTGATTTAATTTAATTTTTTAGAACTAATAATTCTGTTATGATTTTCACAAAAATCAATTACCAAATAGTGTCAAAATTGACATAAAATAGTTTTTAAAAAACATATTACATTATTAATGGTTATTTTATTCTTCAAAATCTAAGGACAGGCCAAATGACTTATATAAGGTTATATATATTAATAATAAACAAATTGGGGTTCGTTTGGATTGTTATAGTATGTTTATTACCCTTATAGTGTAAGAACACAAAAAGACACGGTAAAAGTAAAATTATCTAACTTAAAGTTAAATCTAAATGATAAGGTTAAAATAGTAAACTAAACTTGTCCAAATTCTATTGGATGAGATTATTTCGACCATCCCCACCTTATTTTCTAAATAAATCAATTTGGATCTATTAAAAACCGAATATGTCCTTATAAAAAAAATATTTTTAGTTTTTCCAAAGGTTCACCTCTCCTCCCTTATAAAAGGGCTCTTCATTCCTCCCTTCATCACACCACATTTAGCCTTCAAGCTCGGCCAAACCCTCCCAAATTCTCTTCTCCACTTCCCTAGAAACATCCTAGAGGTCCTTGTGTTCTTCAAAGACCAATTTTAGTTCCCTAAGTGGTGGTCTCAAAGAGGCGCTTCAAAGAAGAGGTTATGTCCGTTACCGATTCTTTCAACTTTATTTCTTCTTCCACTTTTCGTCTTAGGTTGTTTCATTATGAAGTAATAACATCAGTATCACTCATATACGGATATGTTATTATTAGTATTAAACAACCCTATTTCACCATCTATCCATCCTACAGAAAACGAAATCACCGCGCGTGCGTACGTACGGAATACTGTCTCCACATCGTGGTGTAATCTATTTTCCACCACCACCTTACTTGGATGGGTATAATGGTGTAAATAATAACTATATATGATTATTTTAAAGTGATATTGATTCTGTAATAGTATACATACACTCCAATAAAATTCCACAATCATGGGAACGATATCATCGCTCGTGTGTACGTACGGAATACCGTCTCCACGACGCGATGAGATTCATTCTCAGTGATTAACCATTCATAAATGATTATAAAGTATATATAATAAGTATTCATGAAACATATGACATAATAATTATACTGGATTTATGTATATATATATGTATGTCATCCAAATAATTCCATTCAATTCAATGAGGAAATGAAAACAACATTCATGCGTACGTACGACATACCGTCTCCATGAACGATGTATTTATTTCCATTTATCAATCTATTATATATATGTATATTATGAATATATATTATATATATAAATAATGTATTATATTCTGGAATTAATTAATCATGATCTAAGTAATCATATGAATAATTACAAGTCAAAACAAAGACGACAAATGAAACGATTTTACCCAAAACGCTCTTTAACATGGAATTTACAAAAGAACGGGTAATATGATGTCATAAGTGAACCATATATGATATCATAACAATGATTATGATTCTGTAATAAGTCAATGACATTATTTAAATCATTATACAGGAGGTTCAGATACGTATGAAGCATATCAGACCTAAGGTAAGGGATAATTTTTCAAATCACATTTTTATCCGAGATTTCTTATTCGTAAGTATTTACTGGGGTTATTTCTATCATCCATGTACATGTTTTATAAAAGTGTATTCGTGTATGTTTAAAGTTCTTTTTACCCATTTTTACTTTTACCCCATGGTATGGAAGGAATCTTTCTTTTATT
The DNA here is from genome assembly GCA_963277665.1 of Viscum album. Lineage (NCBI taxonomy): Eukaryota > Viridiplantae > Streptophyta > Magnoliopsida > Santalales > Viscaceae > Viscum > Viscum album. The sequence continues at coordinate 682,881,584 of OY728119.1, read as the reverse complement.
TATTCTAGAAGGTACTTTTTGACTTTTCCGACAAAAGTACGAGACGAATGTTTTTTTTAAAGTTTACGGCATGAAAGGATTTTTACGGTTTTATAAATCCTTATTTTCATGAAGCTTCCTCCAAAATATTTCATGACTATTTTCAAAAAAATCATTTTCTTTTAAAATTTCCTGGCATTTTGTGAAAAGAAAATGATTTTGAAGAAAAAATAGTATTTTCTTCAAGAATTCATTTCATGTGTTTTATAAAAACCATTTTCATCAAAGATGACATTATTTCATATGTGTATGTTTCAAGTATAATGTCTCTATGATTTAAATGGTTTCACTTTTCTTATTATGAAATGATATCCATTTATTTTATATGGATTATTTGAAGATGGGATGAGGTTTATGAAACCCATTTTATTTATTGGGTTATTATGAATGATGTATGTTTATTTTGAGGCACAAGTAAGAATGATTTCATTATGAGATGGGTGGGACCTATATCTCCCTCTAATGAAGTGGGTAAAGATTTATATCTCATGATATAGACATGGCTGGAACGTTAAGTTAATCTGGTTTAGTGTTACAGGACTGAAACGAGGGTGAACTCGATTCCGAAATGGACATTGTCCACTAAGATTGTCTTGGCAGCAATGCCTTGGCTACTATGGAAATCATAACATGTGCTTAATGGTTTCCAAAATTAGATGATTTATTCCCATGCTATTTTATCATGATTTATGTTCCCTTATGATATATTCCTTATGTACTTCCAAGATTCATGTCTTTCCTCAAGATTTTGATGTTTAGATTTTATGTTCAAGTTTTTGCATTCAAAATTTTATGCATTGTTTTATGTTCTCTATGTTTACCCTTACTGGGCATTTGAGCTCACCCATTTTATGTTTTCTTTTCCCAGGGATATAAAGAAATGTTTTAGGTATGAAAAAAGCGGAAGAACATTATTGGGAGATATTGAAGATCATTTACCACGATTAGAAGATTTTATTCCGAGTTTCCAAAGACACTAAAATATTACGATCCTTGTGTGTCTTTTTTTGTTATGTATTAAGTATTCCGCAAAAGTATTGTATTTTCCATGTACGTAAAGCTTTGGGTCTCTATAGTTGGTATGAGAGGACTGGTTTAGTCAACCTTTGGAAACTAAGATGCGAGAACTTTAGTGAGATCCCTAGAGATATTTCTACGGTATGTCTAGGGATATCCCTAAGGTTAATTATACGTATAGGTTATAGACCTAGAATTGCGCTAAAAATCTTAGAATTAAACCTAAGATGTTAGATATTGAATGTAATCGCCATTTATTATGTAGTTTTCCCTAGCATGGTATTTTCCTCTCACACTATTCTTTTTGGGTTTTAGAAAATGGCTGGAAACAAGATGATTCAGGATATTGGAGGATATGATGGACAATGGAATGATATTCATCATGAGCAACCAAATGAAACGGGATTTGAAAGTCCAAAAATCGTTATTATGTCTAATCAGCAATATCATAATATGATCAATAATCTCAACTTTGGTAAGTTTCCCGACTCAGATAATAAGAGAAAGATGGAGTTTCATGATGATCATAGAGGAAATAAAGTTCAATTTCCCTCATGTAAGACATATCGGAAGAGGCATCAGAGAGATTGATTTAAAGGAACTAGAAGATTCTTTGGGTGTGGAAAAGAAGGACATAAAGTCAATAAGTGCAAAGTAAAAGGTTCATTTAACAGCATGGATGAGGATAATGGTATTTCTACGACATCAACAATGGTTAAATGTTTTAAATGTGGAATGTACGAGCATTATGCAAACCAATGCCCTAAGGGAAAGACTCATGAAGAGAATAAGTATGGTCGTATGGGTAATATTTATGTTGATGATGAAGAAGAGACTACAAATGATATATGAGATGAAATAATTTTTGAAGCTCGGTCAATGGTTTAAGAATGTAGTGGAATGATTACATGTTTATCAAGTGTAATGTTGTATAAGTAATCTCATGGTACTATGGAATAAAGATACATCTAAGGATTGTTACTGTTTTGTCTTTACTTAAGTTTTGAATGTGTGTGATTAATGGTACCAGTATTTTTGGAAAGTAGATGATATGCTTATAATGAAGGGATAAGGAGAAAATTAAATGTTTGATAGTATTCATAAGCTCATTACTGATATAAGGAGAAGGTTATATCATGCTTTGAGTATATAGAATATTTGGATTTGGGTATGTGGAAAGAGTTAACTTTTGACAACATTCATGTTTTCACTAAGGTTTAATGGGTATTCATTATTCAAGAGAATACATGATTAAGGTATTAACATGATTGGAATGTGACCAACAAGATAATGTGGGATAAATGATGGTTGGTTGATGAAATTTCAAGTAATCGTTTTCTTTATACTATGAGCTTGGACCAAAATATTTTAGATAAAGATTGGAATGTATTATGTTAGACATAAGATAGTATTCTTTATGGATAGAACTTTTTTGAATATTATTGATGGGATGTTATCGTAATTTAGTTTTAGAAAAAGGACAATCTGCAGGACGAGCGATAACCCATCGCGTCAGAAAAGGCTGTGGGAATCGAACCCACAAACCAAGTGCGACTTGCCTTTATCGCCTACCACTGGCCTACATGAAGTCCTTGTTTAGTAGAAACTAGTTTTATTATATTACGAAGTATGATATATGATGTATAAGTCTATTTTAGGAACCATATATGATTAATCTCACTATAGATCGACTTATGTATATTTAATAACTTTTGCTAACCTTTTGTTTGAGATAGATGGAATGACCCGTCAATATATCACATGATCTGCTAACACTTCACGAATAACAAATTCAACTTCATTTATTTAAGATATGAAGTTGAAATTTTTCAAGGCACGAACAAAATTGAAGTTGTACCAAAATAAAGTAAGTATTTAATCTAATTCAAAATTTTCAACTTTAGGGAAATGATCTTGGAAACCAAAAATGTTTTCCTAGTGCACTTATATACGATCAGTCAGATGGTACCCTAGATCATTACAAATTTATGGCGTTGTGATAGTTGGCTTTTTCATATCCATGTTCTCTACCACTCTCCATAAGAACATGATGGTTAGATTTTTCTTCCATATCCATATTTTCACCTATGTTCTTCTACGTGAAAACCGAGTGATGAGTTAATTTAGGAAACTGTTACGTTTCATACATTAGATTTTAAAGCGTTGTTTTTGTATTCCTTTTTACGATGTGGGTTTCTATTAAAGAAACTTTCTAGTAGTAAACCATTTATAACCCCGACGAATTTCAAGGGAGAAATTCATTTTAATGGGGGTAGAATGTAACACCCCAAGATTTTATGAAAAATATTATTTTTAATTTTATTGATGTCTTGTGTTGTAGGTTACAACAAAGAAGTCTTTCATAACACGCAACCCTAACTTGGCTGCATTACACGCAATCACGACCTTCCTCGATAGCGTGTGTTGTACGCAATACCGAGTTTCACTAAACAACAATATACTATTAAAATATTATTAAAACTAGCCGTCATGAATAGTAATAACCACTTTTTGAAATTTTGTAAATTTAATCTTTCAAAATGGACTTCTTTTTTGGAGTCGGAATATCAAAATTAGATTAGGGTGAAATTTTGGTACTTTTCAGATAACTTTCATATTCTGATGAATATTGAAAATCACTAAATTTTAATTAAAATCAACTTTTTTAATCGAAATAATTAATAGTGATAAATTATTAATTTCAGTGGTTTTAAAGTATATTTAGAATATATTTTTACCATTTAGTACAATGTTGGTCATTGGATTTAATTTCACATTTAAACCAGACATAAACAAGTGTCAATCTTTTGATATTTATTATCTCTTTAAAACACGCTATTTGTTTTCACGATGATAATTAATTTTTAAATTAATTAATGAATCTGATATGTTTTGAATTTGTTAAAATATACATCATTTTTGAATTCATAATATCAACTATATCTTAGGCCTAATTTTTTGTATTTTCCAGGAATCATTCATTTTTTGCTGAATAGTAAAACCACTAAGTGGTAGTTAAAAAACTGAATTTTTCATAAAACATAATTTTACCGCTTCTGTGAGTGGAATTTAGAAACTCCGAGAGACACGGATAATATAAAATACTAAAATGTGATTCAATGAGATGAAAATTATTTTTGGTGAATAGTACTTTTTTACTTTTTTTAACACAGTTAAAAGTAAATAGGGTAATTAAGGGTAAAAATGATATTATTATTACCCTAACACATGTACTAATTCTATTGGATAAGTTTATTTTGGCCAAAAAAAACCTTAGGAATAAAATATGACCATTTAGACCCACTTGGACTAGATTAGGACATTTAATATTAATTTATTTAAAGAAGGGTTAAAATAGTTAAAATCAAAGTTTAATAAGTAAATCATTTCTAATATAGGGATATACATATGATAAATTCGACTATAAATATTAATTAGAAAGATAAAAAGATTTTATACATAATAGTATTTTATTTATAAATTTTAGACATTAAATAATTTAATTTATTTTTTACACAATGATGATGAAGTAATTATCTTATTAATGAAATATTGACATAATTGATGTTATAAATACCCAACTAAATGTAATTTGAGACTTTTTATGAATTCCACTAATTTTATAGGTAAATATGAAATGTTTTTATTTATTTAATTAATGTTTTTTGAACTAATCATTCTGTTATGATTTTCACAAAAATCAATTATCAAATAGTGTCAAAATTGACATAAAATAGTTTTTAAAACAAATATTATATTATTAATTGTTATTTTATTCCTAAAAATATATGGTTCAGCCAAATGACTTAGATAAGGTTATATATATTAATAATATACAACTTGGGGTTCGTTTGGCTTGTTATAGTAATTTTATTAACCTTATAGTTTAAGAACATAAAAAGATATGTTAAAAGTAAAATTATCTAACATAATGTTAAATCTAAATGATAAGGTTAAAATAGTAAACTAAACTTGTCCAAATTATGTTGGATGAGATTATTTGGACCCATACCCACCTTAGAATCGAAATAAATCAATTTGAATTTATTTAAAACTGAATATGCCTATATAAAAAAATAATATTTTTAGTTTTTCCAAAGGTGCCCCTCTCCTCCCTTATAAAAGGGAACCTCCTTCCTATCTTCTTCACACCACATTGAGACTTCAAGATCGGCCAAACCCTGCCAAATTATCTTCTCCGGTTCCCTAGAAACATCATAGAGGTCCTTTTCTTCTTCAAAGACCAATTTTAGTGCCCTAAGAGGAGGTCTCAAAGAGGCGCTACAAAGATGAGGTAATGTCCGTTACCGATTCTTTAAACTTTATTTCTTCTTACACTTCTTCTTCTTATGTTGTTTCATTATGAAGTAATAACATAAGTATCACTCACATACGGATATGTTATTATATGTATTAAACAACCCTATTTCACCGTCTATCAATCCTATGTAAAACAAAATCACCGCACGTGCGTACGTACACAATACCATCTCCACACCATGGTGTAATCTATTTTCCACCACCACCTTACATGGATGAGTATAATGGTGTAAATAATAACTATATAGGATTATTGTAAAGTTATATTTATTATTTAATAGTATTCATACACTCCAATAAAATTCCACGATCATGGGAAAGATATCATCGCTCGGGCGTACGTACGGAATAACGTCTCCACAACGCGATGAGATTCATTCTCAATTATTAACCATTCATAAATGATTATAATGTATATATAACAAGAAATAATGAAACATATGACATAATAATTATACTGGATTGATGTATATATATATATGTATTTCATCCAATTAATTCCTTTAAATTCAACGAGGAAACGAAAACAACGTTTATGCGTACGTGCGGCCTACCATCTCCATGAATGGTGTATTTCTTTCCATTAATCGATCTATTATATATATGTATATTATGAATATATATTATATATATAAATCATGTTTTATATTCTGGAATTATGTAATCATTATCTAAGTAATCAAATGAATAATTACAAGTCAAAACACAGACGACAAATGAAACGATTTTACCCAAACGCTCTTTAACATGGAATTTACAAAAGAACGGGTAATATAAAGTCATAAGTGAACCATAAATGATATCATAACAATTAATATGATTATTTAATAAGTCAATGTCTTTTTTAAATCGTTATACAGGAGGTTCAGATACGTATGAAGAATATCAGATCTAAGGTAATGGATAATTTTGAAAATCTCATTTTTATCCGAGATTGCTTATTCGTAAGTATTTGCTGGGGTTATTGCTATCATCCATGTACATGTTTTATAAAATTTTATTCATGTATGTTTAATGTCCTTTTACCCATTTTTACTTTTACGCCATGGTATGGAAGGAATATTTATTTTATTTACCATACAAGTTACTTTTTGACATTTCCGACAAAAGTATGTGATTAATGTTTTTTTAACGTATAAGGGATGAAAAGATTTTTACGAGATTATAAAGCCTTATTTTCATGAAGATTCCTCCAAAATATTTCATGAATATTTTCAAAAAATCATTTTCTTTTAAAATTGCATGACATTTTGTGAAAAGAAAATTATTTTTAAGAAAAAAGGTTATTTTCCTCAAGAATTCATTTCAAGCATTTTATCAAAACCATTTTCATCTAAGATGACATGATTTCATATGTGTATGTTTCAAGTATAACGTCTCTATGATTTAAATGGATTCACTTTTCTTATTATGATTTATATCCATTTCTTTTATATGGATTATTTTATGATGGGATGATGTTTATGAAAAGCATTTTATTTATTGGGTTGTTATGAATGATGTAGGTTTATTTTGTGGCAAAAGTAAGAATGATTTCATTAAGAGATGGGTGGGATCTATATCTCCCTACAATGCATTGGGTAAAGATTTATATCTCACAACAAAGACATGGATGGAATGGTAAGTTAATCCGGTTCAGTGTTACGGGACTGAAACGATGAGTGAATTCGATTCAGAATGGGACATTGTCCACTAAGATGGTCTTGGCAGAAATTCCTTGGCTACTATGGAAATCATAACATGTGCTTAATTGTTTACACAATTAGATGTTTTATTCCCATGCTATTTTATCATGATTGATGTTCCCTTATGATATATTCCTTATGTACTTCCAAGATTCATGTCTTTTCTCAAGATTTTGATGTTTAAATTTTATGTTCATGTTTTTGCATTAAAATATTTATGGATTGTTTTATGTTCTCTATTTTTACCCTTACTGGGCATTTGAGCTCACCCCTTTTATGTTTTCTTTTACCCAGGATATAAAGAAATGTTTTAGGTATGAAAAAAGGGTATGATCTTTATTGGGAGATGTTAAAGATCTTTCACCACGATTAGACGATTTTATTCTGAGTTTCCAAAGACACTAAACTATTACGATCCTCGTGTGTCTGTTTTGGTTATGTAATAAGTATTCCGCAAAAGTAATGTATTGTCCATGTATGTCTAGATTTGGGTCTCTACATTTATGTTTCCATTTTTTCAATGAAACTAGACCAGTACATTCATTAGGAATATATTTTTAATTTTTTTTACATATTACCAATAAATTATGTCATGTCAATGTATGAAAAGAGAGGGTTTCTCTAACTAAGGAATGAATATAATTTTATATTTAATTATTTTATCTATAGAATGGTTTATAATGTTAGAAAAAAATATAATTTTTTTGAAAGTATATATGTTTATGATGTGGAATCAACATAAGAACTTATATTTCCTAAGATATAAATAATCAAATACTTATTATCATCTCGGATAAAATCCATCTTAAAATCAAATTAATAATTTACAATTAAATAGATGGTGATAAATTAATTTATGATTGGGATGTATAGTATGTCCTAGTTGAGAAATATTTTATGACTAAAATGGTAAATATTTCAAATTACAATGATATGAATGAATAAGAACTATAATGATATTATTAAAAATAGTTCAAATTGAAGAAAAACTTTTAGAGTTAGATATTGAATGTATGAAAACATAATAATGTGTAGAATTCTAAAATTATAAATATTATATATTCAAAAAAATGAATCAAATATAACATTTTTATATAATTTTATTTAAATGGTTGATTTGTCTCAAGATATATATGTATATATATATATATATGTGTGTGTGTGTGTGCTTAATTTCATGGTGGAATTTTGAAAACATTCTAGAAAAAATGTTGACTCTGATACCCGACTAGAAGAAAATTTTAAAATATTAGAATCCCTTAAAGAAGTGGTTGCAAGCTTAAAGAAGAATGTTGAGGCTGAATAAGACATTTAGATGGAAAAAATATGATTTAAATAATTATTTATTTCTAAAAAATTTAGAATATATTGAGAAATAATAGGGATAAATCGTATTTAAAATTTCATAAATTAAAATAAGCTAAGGCCTGTTGAAAAGTTGGTGCTTTGATGTTATGGTAATAAATTCAATTCACATGAATTTTTCCAAAACAAATAAAAAAATGTTATAGAAAATTATCATAGGCCATATTAAGAGACATGAAACCACTCTAATAATAAACAAATGTGGATAGAATATAATGAGAATATATTTTCAATGATGAAATGACTATTATTGAAATATCATTGATATATAATGTCATAGTGTCACAAAATAATATTTATTTGAGGGGTTAGTATATTGGGATTAATAAAAAAAGGATTAAACCATTTTCTATATCAAAAATAAAGAATTAAGTTTATTTTTTCTTATTTTAACTACTTTAATTTCTACAAGAAGGTGAAATATTTTAGGGAAGGTGAGTCAAAATCACTCAAATAATAACTAATGAATAAATTTTCTTAGAAAATAAAATTACATTCCCTAGACAAATATAATCAATCCCATGTTGTAAGGGTAGTATGTTCTTGTAGATGATATTGTTGAAAATAAGGAAATACCATCTTACATCCCAACTCAGAAAAACCTTCCTTGGAGGGTTAATAGGAATAATGAGATGGATACCCTATAAACAATTTCCCACAATGAATCAAAAATATAATTGTTCCTTGTAGATTAATAGTTGTTTATTATCAAACATAATAGATAATAAAAATATATTATATAATTTGAAGATAATTTTTAATGGCATTGAATGATTTTATAACACTTGATATTTTAATATCATTGAAAACCAAAATGGAAAATTGTATTGGTGATGAACTAAAAACACTAATTTTTATTATGTCAACAAACATAGAAATAATCTTCTCAATATTAATTAACTATTTGACTCTAGATTATAATAAAATATACATTTTGAGGTTATCTATATCATTTGAAAAATTATAGATTCAATGATTAATGGATGGAGGACCAATGGAAATATTTATCATGTACATTGGAAATAGAAAAGAACATGCTTTCAAATAATGGAGGATGATAATAACCCTTATTAATGAAGGATTGGGAATATATATGAACAACAGACATTTAATATTTTAGTAAATGAATCCTCAATTAAATGTGAAAATTTTAAATGAGATCATAGGAATACTATTGATACTTGTGTAATAGTGAAACTAGAATGAAATCAGTACCAAGACTTGATGATAATGGAATCTATCATTCATGATTTAATCAACAATGATGAGTGTAGTACAATGATGGATCCAATAACATATTATTGGAGGTGCATTACTTTATTCGTTAAAAATTATATTATAATAAATTTTATTCTATTTATTAAGGCCACTATAGAGGTATTGAATGAATTATGTGATTTTAAAGGAGATTGAGTGAACAAATAGGAACAACTGTCACATTTCTAAACCCTCACACTACTAAAACATATACATTGGGAGAATTATAAATATGTATTGTGAATCATTGTATAATAAACAGAATTTCCTCATCCAAAACACAAAAACCTAAAAATTTTGTATAATAGTGAAATCAAATGATATCCACCATACTGAAAATAATAATCCTTAAATGGGGAATCGCGCATCACTACCGAATGGATTATTTTCATGTTTTTTATACATATAATCTTAATTAAATATCCTATGAGAGAAAATTACATGGTATTTGATGTATCATAGAATTAATATAAAGTTTGATAATATTTTAGTGTTATAAGTTATTGTTAATTTGTTAACTCAGAGAACCCAAAGATTGGGGTGACTTTGTTGAAAATGTTAATAATTTATCTTAAATATGTTAAAACATTTTTCAGATCCTAGTACCATATTTTTTGGGATTATTTTCTACCTGTCACTCTCAATGAATCATTCACCAAAAAAGAACACAGATATATCTTAAAATAAATAAAGCACAGTGAACACATATATTACTAGATATACCAGTAAGGTACTTTCCTTTCTATATACACATAGAATGTTTTCAGCATTCATGAATCTACTATTAGTCCATTGTTTTTTGGATAAAATTATTTTTTTATGGTCACTCCATTACATGTTCATTTCCCTAACATGATTCGAGGTCATGCCACTTCTTCCTAAATGGGAACTATTTTTTATTCACCTCTATAAAATATTTCAATATCTGATTTTTATATGTTTATAGATATATTTGTATATTAAATATATAATATATGTGTTATTACATATAACATCAGTGTGAGGATTTTACATCATAATATCTAAAAATCCGATAACCTGTTGAACTCAATATTATTTCATTATCCCTTTTAAATTAAAGATGTGATAATCTCCATATTGTAATAGTTCATTATCTAATTTCTATAATATATAATAAGAAACACATCACTGTTCAAATTATAATAATTTGACAATATGAATATCATGTTAATTTCATCCAATTCAGATATAAGATGAGGAACTAACATTCTCTTTTTCAATATCCTTCTTCTTCTTGTAAAACCATATTTCCTCCAGATTTTCAAATATTATCAATTATAACCGGAATACGAACATAAAATCATAATATGAAAATACATTCCTAAATATGACCTACATAAAGAAACCACATAGTATTATATTCACCACATACTCATGTCATGGTCAACACACTCACCCATGTAGTCTACAAACTCCCCTTTATGGATCCTACAATATTATTCATAGATGTCCATCAAGAGTAACCTATATTCATTAAATACCTACACATTTGAATAAATTCCCTCCTTCATCAAAGTGAAATGATCTTTACAAAACTCTCACACACACAAGATTCATGAACCTAAACCTCAAAGAACACCTTCACTAATTCCACTTCGTGAATCAACCAAATGGTCATCACTAACTTCTGTTACAGTGAGTCATGATTCACAAAATAATAATGAAATATGATTCATGTATACTCCCTCATCATACCTGGTTTCATCGAATTTTCATTGCATAATCAGACATGGTATATATACCTCACATAACATAGTTTTTAAAAATTTATCTTTATGCACATTTTTTGGATATTACATCACAAAAAATTACTTCTTTTTTAAATACACTCTTTGTAATCACCTTGTGGTGTGATAATGATGAATATACATTGTAAAAAATCCTTTATAAACCATGTTTATGTCTACAATAGTGTAATTAATATAAAATAAGAGATCACATACTACTATGGGAGCCATATTATTCCATTCACACCAATCAAAATATTTCAACTCAAGCATTATGAACATTCCATGTAAACCATGTAATTAAATTCATGATATGAAAAACTAGATAAAACCCTACATTGAAATATAATTTTGACTATTTACATCCTTTTAAGTCCATTTATATTCCAATGAAGGTCATATAAATCACGAAATAGGGTTTTCATTAAAAAACATTTAACAGACTAATTCTACATCAAAAGAAACCTAAATATTCCCTAAAGCCACTAATTTTCAATATTATGATATGTGAAAGCACTATAAAATAGAGAAATAGTTAAATATTAACCAATTAATAAAATATTTTTTCTATATTCTTTGATTATAAAATCAAATCTATGTGAGAAAATGTTTATCTATGAATATAACTTTATAAAATTCCACTAATGTATCTCACAAACTTAAATCATATCATCATCTTATTTAATTTCAAACATTAGAAAAGAATGCAATCGTGTACCCTAGATATGTAATTGGATTCTATAAAACACATTTCCAAAATTCAATATATGATTTCAAACTTGGAGAATTGAGATAAAAATACACCCAAAAAACATCCTCGCAATATGGAGATGTTATCATATTCCCAAAACATAGAGTTGACCCTTTACATTTATAGATATCAATGTATCTATATAATTTTCTCTCTTAGTAAATATATTTTCACGTAATATTTTTAACCTTAGTGAAAAACTGATATCACTTACAATTTAATTTCTATACATATTTCTGCCAAATTTTCAACAAATATAACATACAAACAATTCATGTTAGAATCTCACAAAATAGTTTTTTAGAAAATAATATGATATTTTCTAATCCATTATTTAATTCTAGAATCTCCAAAACATTAAACATATCAATCCGTGATTGTTTATAATATGAAATGATTCCCTTGTGTTTATGATTTTCCTTAAAAATATATTTGTTTAAAAGGAATACCCAATTAAACTTGTCATTTTCGTTTTACATGGAATTTACAAGGTGAAATCCATTTAAATCCACCCTCCCTTAATGATATATCATACTAATTATACTAATTATTCGGAAACCAATATTCTACCTCCAATTCTGAAAAGAAATGTTAAAACAATCACATTGTGTATATATTTTCATTAAAATAATTAGCTCATGTCACTTCATATCATACAAATTTTAAACTTGCATCAGTACTGAATCCATTGTTAAAATTTTACTCAACCATGATCTATAGGTTATTGTAATAATTGATTGATTAAAACATTATTTTCATGAAAACATTTAAACACTCTATATGTATTTCTTAATGAGACATAGATTTTCATTGACTTAATTTACTACAAGGAATTTGAGTCATCAACATATTATCTACCACTAAAGAGGTGTAACAATGTAATTGAATCAAGAGTCAACATTAGCAATCTCAGATTTATCCATGTAAATCACTTATATCCCTGGATGTTAGAATATTCTAATGTATTCCATCCCCATAATATATTTTTTTAACCACAAATACAAGGGCCCTCCTAGCTTTTAGTATGCCGAGGGTGACACCCGATGTATACCTTCAATAGGATAGGAACTCCAATAAATCATGGGTTTTGATAATACTAAAATGGGAGGCCTTATCATAAGCACATGTATGCATGAACACAACCAAATCCTTTAAATTGAACAGTTATATAAATATGAACTAAAATTTGTATATTTTGAAACATTCATTCAATAAAATTTATGAAAAAATCGATGTATACATATATAATAAAACTAATATACGGTGAGAAAAAAACATGCCTAACCAGAATAGTGGTACGAACATGAAAAATAATAAAATATAGGAAAAATAAAGGGATCCAGACTCAAAATAGCCATGGCCAACCATGGATCATTTTTATCTACACTATGTTAAACTAAGATCCCCCAAAATTAGGACTTCGATCTCACCACAAACCTGTATGTCATTTTTATAAAACACAATACATGAATTTAAATCCCATGCAGTGTCATGTATATATATTCCTAGCAGGAATCTCAAAAAACCAATAAGAGTGGAAAATAAATTGAAACCGTTATTAGAACCAATTAGAAATATGGAAATGAATACAAAAAATTAGATATGATCACAATGAAGAAAATAAATGATAGAATGATGGTATCAATATTCACTATAAGATAAGATCGACGATTCAACCTAATACTTTCAATGTTCCATCTTTGATGCCCAACACAATGTCACATTTACTAGAATCAATGTGGAGGGATAAGTTTTCACCACTACTACCCATAGTTGTTGGATATACTAACTCCAATGAAGGATCCACTGTATAAGGATTCTTAAAGGAAAGGGAGTAACACTTCACAGATAAAGGACCCATGTCCTACTTTTGAATGGGGAGTATAAAATATACAAATATAATGTTTCTGGGGGTACCAATATATTATGGGACTGGGGATTACTGACACCTCCACCAATTAGGCAACCACACCAAATCACTTCCATCAGATTTTTTTTTTCAAGGAATAGTCCCACTGAATGAAGAAAAATTTTGTAACCTTGATTCCTAAATAAATTCTAACATCAAAAAATTTATAGAAAAAACTCAATAAAGGCATTCCATGGAATAAAGTAAGATTCATAAAGGAGGATAGACAAAAGTTTTATGTCCCTAGGAAAGATAGACAATAGGTACATGTGATACATGGTGTGTCTTTCTGACCCTAAGCATGACTGTTTTCCATAGACCATTACTATTTTCTCTAGACCATTCCCAAATACATTTTTTTGGGCCCATGTACATTGGTCGTTCTCTAGTGTTCTACCTTGGTCCATGTACTCTGGCCATGATTGTGCATGAGTACTGTGAAAGTTCATGTGCACGAAACCTTGGTTAGGCCTGTATAATTCTTAGTATCATTGTGAGATTCCAACATTATATCAAATTATATATATATATATATATACCACAGAGAGTGAAATATTTAATTATTCATGAAAGCATATATTCTTTGTCATATGTACTACATGATTTCTATTCTTTTAAGTACGCGTGGTGCATATCATTATTTCATAGAAACCCCAAATGATTTCGTTTTTATTTTTCTATGTCACATATTTTATCAATCTAGTTTTGAAATTTTCTATGGACCTTAGATATTGAGTTTATTAATAATAAAATTTTATTTATCACAAGATTCTATCCAGTCAGCCACATTCGGATCATTCTCATTTCTCCAATCTACTATGTCGCCCCACCCATGGATGAAATCTATAAAACCAACATCAGATCTATATCACTAACACTATTATCCAACATTACAAGTGGATTGTATATTAAAACTAAAATACCTATATCATTTATGCATCCTCAATGAATATGGGGATTCTATTCCACAAAAATAGTCTAGGGAATGAATAATTTCTGACCACATATGAGAATGATGAACAAAGAACAATTGTAGGAATTGAAAAAGAACAAGTAAAGATCATTAGTGAACAATTTTATCTTGGAAAAAAAGACATAAATAGATAAAAATTGGATGTGAATAATAGGAAAACATGTATAAATAAATTATTTTCAATAATATCACCTAAAATGGGGCTCACGTGAAGAACACCAAATGTTAGAAAAAATATAGATGTGAGAAAATCCATGATTATTAAATAATTAAATGTGTATAAATCAATCATTTAATGTTTCTATACTCAAAAAAGAATCAATATCCTGTGAATAAAATCGTTATTATCCATGAATAATATTATACTATAGTTCTGGTCGTCTGTCTCGTGATTCTATTCAATTGTTCATTATTGATCCACCCTCCTATTTTTCCAATTCTAAGGATGATATTCTACTACTCTCAAATAATTTTGGCTAATGAGGTTTACCATTTTAATTTTTATAACAACATATTTATAAAGGAGGATTTGGTTTTTAGGAAATTAAATAAATTAATTAACTCTCTTAATTCACCATCCAACGATTGCCCTTATCTGAATTCCCAATGTTGACAAACTTTTTGTCATGCTTGATGTACAACACCATTCCAGAATCAGTCCTAGTCTCACATTTACCAAATTATATTCTAATCAATGAGAATAAAATTTATTCTAAAAATGTGTGTTAGAATACATTAATAAATATTGGTATTTTTAATATATTGATTCTAGGGTCATTTGATACCCACAACACAGTGACCAATACATGGAAATTTCTGAAGATATTTATATAAAAATGTGATGGATCAATCTAAAAAAACTAGAGTCAGTTTATTACAAAATATATCATTTATTATCACATGGAAAAATATATTCTAATAAAAATTTGGGTTTAATTTTTCCACATATAATTCTCATGCTCCTAGAAGCACTCTTGAACACACCCACACCTCCAAAGCACTCGAACCAAATGGTTCAACCAACACTATATATCTCTCTCTTGGTTGTCCTCAGTCGGTATTGGCTTTTCCAGGAAGGTGGTCCCAACCCCTATGTATTGATTTACCTAGTCTCCAATGTGTTATCGGTCATAAACCTTCCTCCTCATCTACGACACATCAAATATAGAATGCAATCGGTCCAACCATGGAAGGGGGAGGGCTAGGATATGTGGTAAAATATCTCACTAATCTTAAAATAAGACCTTGAATGTCCAAGAAAACCATAGTTATAGATTTATTCCACATATATATATTATAAATTCTCTTCCTGGTGATACTATTAGCAAAATATCATCTCCCTAATCAGACACTAAATCCATACTACATCGATCTTTGAATGACTTCTACCATACCTTGGATATAATCAAACTCTAATTAATCCCATGAACTATCTCTATCTTTTCTTGAATAATATTTATAAAAATGAGATGTTTATTGAAAATCCCATTATAGAAAAATTTAGACCTACATGGTATCCATACAGGGACTTCAATGTTTCAATACTAATAGTAGAGTAGTATTAGTGATTATAAAAAAAATATAATAGTGAAATTTAATCCACCAATATATAATTAAAGTCCAACACTTAGTCTATCATTGTATCCTCCAACACCTAGATAGTCCACACATTATACACCTAAATCTAGGTGTGAAGAATTATTATCATCAATAATTAGTTCCCTATATAATTTTATAAAACTCTCCAGAACCATGACACTAAAAAAGAATAACAACTGTTGAATATCATCATGGCTACCACATGGAATAAGACAATCTCATTCATTCTCAACATCCCTAGACAGTTAGTCAAACTAGTCTACCCAATGGAATCAATTTGTTCAGACATTGTATGTCGGTAATCCACTACCTATATAGTTTCATGACCTCACAATATACATGTAATCCCAATTACAGAATTTATTGACATTCCATCCCACATCAATTTCATGATCTCATGGTATTGATTCAATCTTGAAAGAATCTATTATTTAACCTTTACCTATGAATTTCTGTGGAATAGAGGTAAATATTCATCAAGTCACTACCTCCTAAACTCCAGCCAAAAAATATATTAATCCTAAATGTACATATTCACATCATCCATATGTAATTACAATGTATAAATATGAAGGATCGTAAAATCATCCCCATGTAGCATAATCAAACCACCATTTTTCCAAAGATTTGGATGTCATTGTGCCCTACTTCAATAAATATTTGTGATGCATCATCTGAGGATATATGGTAAAAGATAAACTAACATTAAATGTATACCAATTGAAAATATATTACACTCTAATTAATTAGTGGAGTAATAATAATTGACTAAATATTTTGTGCACCCCTCTTCTTCACTAGGGTTAGCTACAATGGGTTCCACTATTTAGATGTTTCTTCTACTAATCGATAATGGGATATCTGGATAAGGGAATCTAACATAACTTTTACCTTCCTTGGATTATAGAATATCTCTATGTCATAGTTTTATGGGAACTCTATCCAATTTCTATATCTTATGATTAGATCTCTATTAGGGAATATGTACTTGAGACTGTCATGGTCATTTTAAATACATATTTTCTCCAACAAAAGTTAACGCATCCACATATATAAATGGATGACAACCACTACACACCCAACATCAAGGGTCACATAATTTTTCTAATGGTGTCATAACTACCTTGACCTAAAAGAAATAACTTCTTACCACAAAACCAATATGTAAATGTGACCGGATCTAGAGGCCTCATAGTAAAACACATACACTACTCCATCCTCCATATGTCTCAACACAAGATCATTGGGAACCCTCTACCTGAACAAATAAATGATCCCCAAAACAACTCAGTCCATGTGAATGGATTAACATTATATTTCATTGAATTCTAATGGAATGATATCATGGAAATTTACACCATTAACATCATATGGTACCCCACTAAATAAAGAAAAAGAATCACCACTAACACTCTCTTAGATGACTCCCACGAATGATATATTTCAATTTTCACTAAATACATGGATAAAATATTATCATATATGATATACCACAAAAATGGAACCTCATCAATAAAAAAATCACCCTTTGGGAAATTTTCATAATGTTTGTGATCTCATAGTGTGTCTATGATGATCCTAAACTTCTTGTTATGATCCTCCTACAAGATGAAGTATATGAGAATGTTATCAATGAAGATAACTATAATCTGGTCCAATTATGTGTTGATGATTAGGCTCTTAATATCCATGAAATCAATGGGGGAATTTTTCACCCCAAAAGGAATCACCAGTAACTCATAGTGTTCACAGTGACACGAAAATTTCACCAAAAAAATATGACCCTAAAAAACCATAATGTGATGGTGAGGAAGTTGAGATCAATTATTGATAACAATCCTGCACAATTAAAATGGGTGAAAAGGTAATCATTCTTTAAAATGGGGTATATTTTCTTTATTTTTGCCAAGTTAAAGAGATGATATTTTACCAAAATCTTCAAAATATTGTACTCTTTTGTTCTAAAGAACTAGATCCACCAAGGGGGACACACATGGTTTTATAAGATCCCTCGATTGAATGTCTTTAATCTATACACTTAATTATTAGAGAATTGTTGGGGTATATGATATGTTTTAGAATAAATTATTGATGTAAAAGGTTGAAACTCATTGAAGAAGTAAATTATCTTTCTCATAGTATTTCATTGAACATATTCATTTATGAATACTATATATTCATCCACTACCACTGAAATAATGATACCTAAATAGTTAATACACTAACTCGACTCAATCGTACACTTACAGAGGGCCTGACAATCCCTCATACCATGATGATATCTATTTATGGAACTTGTGTATTGCACTAATTTTTTTAATATTTTCTCCATGAATTGTTAGAAACCCCATCTACTCAACTGTGGCTGTAATTGCTCTATTCCCGCCAAGAGGAAACACCAAATGAGGGTGCACATGAACTGATTCCTAACAATGAAAATTATCATCATCACAATCCTATGTCAGAATCATATAAATTAGTAATTTTGGAGGCCTCTACAATGTCAATAGGATATACTATATTCTGATTAGTATATTAGGTAAGATGAATCAATATGGACTTGAATGTCAAAAGTCTCAATACTATATGATGCATCTACTATTGGTCTCACAACATCTGATATCTAGAAATGATAATTCAACAAGCATGTAGACATATTCCTAGGGAAGGGATATTTTAGTCCTTGCACTAACAATTGGGACCTGAGAATAAAATCCAAAAATAAGACAATCTATCACCATTGTCCTAAAATCCCAAAAAAATCCTCATAAAATCCTAAATCCAACAAGAAAACTTGGGGAGAAACAACCTCTGATGCGTATCATGGCCCGAGCCATCTGGTAATGCCAAGCTAGTAGTAAGATGAGGTTAATAACACAATATGTCCTCTAATATTCTATATTTTGGTCCGAAGCATGAGGTTGATAAAATATTTAAATGTAAGGATTTTTCAAATGTACATTTAAATACACATAAAACCAGCTCAGTGAAATAATAGACATAAAAAAATACAAAAACATCTAGAGTTAATCAATGAATGAAACATCGTCTAGAAATAATATAATTGTACAAAATAATAATAACCTAGATATAGATAGTAAAAATATATCAATAACCATAATAGGGGTCCCATCCTAACAAAAATTTTCAGTTGGTAAAACTATAGCAATACAGGATCAAATTATCCACTATTGACCAGCAAATAGAATTTCATCCATAAACATGATGGTAAGAAAAACAAAACATCAGATATTCTCATAGTGATAAACATGGTAAAAGAGTAATGTGATCTATATCATCACAACTATCTAATATTTTTTAGGATTCTTATGGATTCCAAATTCATATCTCTAATTTCCATCCCCGTGTGTTACCTCTCAAGAATCAACAGAGAGGGACACACCTCACAACTATATTCCATATTCTAGGATGAAACTAAATCCATTAGAGGAACTACTCCACAGTAGAGCTGAATAATGTGGGATTAATCCAATAGAGATTGAGGAAAAATTAATCCCCCTATTATGGTGCATACTACATCTACATATATAAAGAGTATGGGTGACCATCACCTGATGTCATAATGGAGTGACTCCCTCAAAATATATATGTTGATCAAAGCCACTCACTACCATCATAATATAATTTCATAAGGAAGTATAAAAATAGTAACAACTTGATTCATATTTGTGATCACAACAATAAGGCCACCATCACATTCTATATGGATTGAAACTTAGGATTGACTTACCACAATACAAAATATTATTTTTAAAGAATAATATACACAATTTTAAGTCCCGAGGAAAAACAAATTTCATGTATAGGGTATAAACAATTTATTTATGATACCTAATGTATTCCCATATACCACTATCCATTCTAATGTACTATGGATCGTGTTCAAGTTATCTGGTCATTCCCACGTACTATGGTTGTGTTCGAGTGATCTATACTTGTGTGGGTACTCAATCATTGCCTATAATTTGGTACCCTTGTTCTTCCCTTGTGTTAAACGAAATTTTTTTAGGTGTACTCATAGGGTGTAGGCCAAATTTCATGTGTCAAATTTCATTGTGACTAGAAATACCACACTCTGTGTGACATTAAATTTGACATGAAATTCTAGCCACTAGAACAAGGGGAGTACACAATCTATGTTTTCAGAAGTAAAAAATTTGTATATTCATATTTTCTAAAAACAATAGAAGCTACCACGGAATTTTTCTTATATATCCTCCACCACCAATCCAGTCATGAAATACAAAATGGTGATTGTATATAGATTTAACCAAGAATGAAACATTGGTGTTTTTTGATACCAGCCACCAGAACCATGTGTGGAATATGCTCATCATATAGTATCATGACATTACACCACACAGTTAAAACAATACTTGGATCCATTCCATTATATCCCATATTTTTCATCATATCCCGAAATGACTAGAAAACACCAATACCTATGTTATTCAACCATCTACCAAAAATTCATTTTATTATTTTCTTCAAACCTGACCTGACATTGTCAAATCACAAACCTCATATGCCAATGACGTAGAAAGAGAGGAAAGGTGGTTGGAAAAGCACATGAATGAGGTAAGATCAACATTGAATGATGTGATCCTCAAAAAAGGCAAAAAAAATGGAATAAGGGCTATAGCTCACATGTTCAATTTGGCTAATCAAATTAGGATCATGAATATCAACTAAAACCGAGATCATGTGAAGAAAATAATCACTAGAAAATATCTAGAGATGTAAAAATCCATGCTTATTAAATAATTATAAGTGTATCAATCCATGAAATAATGTTCTATACCATATTAAATGAGTAATATCTAGTTCTGAATACTTCCACTGGTTAATAATATGATACATTTTTTACATTTTTCATCAATCTCATGATTCTTCTTAATCATTTCTCATCGATTCCCATTCTCAATTTTCTAATTCCAACATAGTTATCATCATCCACATTAATATCACATGGGTTTATGGCTAGAAAAGAGAATTATTCATATTGAAATATTTATAAATGGGGTTTAGGATATGGAGAAATATTAAAAAACTATATTAAATAATTAATTCACTTAATGCACAAACCAATATTATCCCTCAACATAACTCCTGAATTTTTCCAATATTGTGTCATACCTTGGGTAAACCCTAAACTTTGGATTCAAAAAAAGTTTCAGATTTCTTATATATGGTCTCAATAAACCGGGAAAACATTTATTCCAAAATGATGCATGTTCATTCATTAATATATATTAATATTTTTAATATATTAATTCTAGGGTCCTGTGAGACCAATAACACAACACCAAAATTTGGAAAAAATTAAAACCTATACACGAAAATATTAAAAGGATAACAATATTAAAAACTATTGTTCTAACACATTCACTAAAATAAATCACCCTAACAAATAGCTTTTAGTTATTACCCAAAATATTACATGTGGTTGAGAGAAACCACATATATTATCAATTTATGTTTCTCATATTTTATAAAATAATGATACCGTATAATAACCATGTAATATGTTCATAAATAATACTTTTTAGAATATAATTCAAAATATCCTTTGCGAAAATTTCCTAGCATATTTTCTTCCACTCCTATAAAAAAAAATTTAGATTCTTTATTTCCAAATGATAATGTATTTGATGGAAATATCTTTTTTTATTATCTTCTTGGTATCCTGAGAATAGATTGTTGGTACCAAATATTTAGAGCATAATAAACAAAGATAACATAATATGTATTTATTCTTCATAAAAATTTTATATTATCCTTCTTCCAGAGGTTTTACACCACAATTGATTTTAAATTATCTCAATATTTTAGCATCAAATTCATCATGATACCGCTACTGACGTATGATGCATTTCAAGAAATATTTCAACTCATATTAGGCCTAACACCATTTGAAATTATTCCATTTAAAATAATGATCTTAGATTTGGATTTGAAAAAAAATATGATTATAAAACACCTCTTATTAATTTAAAGTAAAATATGAAACAATTTTATTAAATTTGATAAAAATTATTTATTTTAGTAAAGGCCAGATACCAGTTATGAATTTAAATCATTCTGAATCCTTACTTTTATCATATATTTTTTCATCAAAATTTCATATGCAATGTTAATCACATCCACACCTTCCATATCATAAATCAATTATTTCAACTGACATATAACTCATGTATTGCATCTCCCCCATAACCTTGTAAAAAATCCCGCATATATTTTATATATGTAGAACATGGTTAGCAGGTTACCTCCATAATACTTAATCAAGGGATTATGGTTGGTCATAGAAGATCAACCCTTGACTTTTTATATTCTTATGTTACTTCACTATGTTACAACTTTTTAAGGAACAAATTATTTATTTTTTATGTAGTATTAGGTATTAAAATTTCATTTCTTTGGATTTATCCAAATTTTAGCTAAAATCATATATTTTTCTTCACTTATTCCACTTCTCAGCTAATTCCATATTATCTAGCTATATAATAATTATTTTTTCATAGATGATAAGAATTATTTTGGTTTGTGTCTTACATAAACTTGTCTCTATTCTCTTTATTCCTAATAAAATATAGGGATATTTATCTTTATATAGCATATCATCAAGTAGAATTTCCAATGAATCCCTCAGTGCATTGTTCATTATTTTCACTTATAATGGATGTGAGAGTCACATTGATCCTCTTAATAAATGGTGAGTATTTCCTAATGTGCCAATTATTTACACTCATAATTAATTCTAATTACACCTTTCTTCTTCATGAATATTTTATTTTCATTTAAACAGGATTACTATGAATTTCAGATAATAAGTAATTTTAGAACCCTGTATAGTATCCCATGATCATCCTCAAGAATAGTTATCCCATTTTCTAGACTAACAAGTCTCTTTATAGAGTAAATTGTTTCTATATTTTTCCTAGGAATTATGAATAAACTCATAAAGTATTTATAATAAATTTTTTTATTCATACTCATGTCACTATTCTATGGTTGTGGATTTGATACATCTTGTTTTATTTGACAAGTGAACCTGTGGGATTCATAACACCGTTAATGATGTGCACAAGTTTTCCACAATTGGAGAATTTAATGGATGAATTATTTTTAGATCCAATATTTTATATTTCAAAATAAACAATATTTACATAATAATTATTTGTTTATAATTTTATTTTCCTCCAATTGTTATAAAATTCATGGGGTAGATCATAATCTTTTTTCCCTTTGATAATTTTTCCTTTGAATCCAGTTGTTTGATCATATTATATGCTTCTATAGAATTTTTAATGAACTCATTCATTCTGGTACCAAGATAAATTTTATATTTTATCTACTATTATAATTATTCATTCATATGAAAAATATATTCCATTAATAATTTATCTAAAGTCATAAATTTTTATAATTCATGAAGAATAACTTAATGTAAACCATTGTTATCTTTAATAATTTAACCCATGTAATTTATATATATATTTAAGGTATCTAAACTATATTTAGTCACTTTTTCACTCAATACAGATAATCAATGATTTTATAGTCACACTCGAGAATTATCTACCCATAATCCATCTTATCCTAATGTGATTAGATTTTTTTCATAGTTTTTTCACACTCTTTCTCCGAAATGAAGGAAATAAGTCAACACATCCTCTTAAATGGACTCATCACCTCATTCCTCCCATAAAAAATATATAAATACCTAGATGTATAAATATTATCCGAATTATTTATCATCATATATTTATCATGTATATCAATACTACATTCCTTTTTTGGGATTATCCCACTTAAGAGTATTTATTTTATTTTTATTATTCTTCATATTTGTTTTATTTTTAAGATTGTATTCAAAAAAAAGTTCATTATTTATCATCATGTCCTATTTTCAATAAATGTATTAATAAAAATTTCAAAACCTAAATTATCATTATATATATTACCTAGAAATCCTCTATGTCCATAAAACTATTTAAGGCAGTGTAACATATTGTAATATTAATGCAGACCACATCAGATGATGTTCATGTCAAGATATGTTATGTCTCAACATTTGAAATTATTTATATATTTTTATGGATATATTCCTTTTATAAAGTTTACAAAATCAACCCCTTTACACAATCCTAAGATAATATAAAAATTTCTAATAAATTACCAAGAAATATATTTCGTCTAAAAAATTGAAGATTCGTCATAAAATATATATTGAAATTATTCAAAAAGTAGAATTGTTGTTTCAATTACAACACATTACCATTATAATCTAATTCCAATAGTTTGAATTCAGTGAATGTTGATAGGGATATGAATTTTGGTTTTAAACAAATTATAAATTTTTGATATCCCATTTGATATTTATTTATTTCCTTCTTCACACATTACAATTAATTATGTTCACCTGATCACTCACAATAGAACATTCACTAGAACATAAAAAAATATTTCATGAAAATAAAACATAAATAGAAGAGAAGGAATTTACATGTTTTATAATAATGGGATAGTCCATGGAGTAAGGACATGGACATATTCCAATATACAAAAATATTAAAATGCTAACTAGTTCAATGGATGCAATGTTTTATATATAGTCACTTCATTCTAGGTTTAATTTCACCATAAGATTCGTGTTTTAGTCACTACAAACTCATGGTGAACTCATAATTATTCACCACTTTTGACATTTTCATGATGAATTATAAATATTTTATAGAAGTATGGTCCACTTAAATAAATAATGGATGCATTTTTTTGTTATGATTAGAATGTGACATCACGTGCAACGTAGATCTAAATCCAATGCTATGTTGAACTCAAACATTCAATAGTATTGTTTATAATTGGAAATTGTGAAGAACTATACCCTATGAGATTTGATTATTTATCTTCAAAGATATCATTTTTATTAAACTTATCTCACTAGATGATGATAATTTCATAGTGATATTATCAGGTCATTTTCCTCATATTCAACTACTAGTTCTGGGACAAGGATTATATATTAAAATTTACATAATTTTCCTTAAAAGGTAATTTTTTACATATTCTATAATATACTCTTTAATCACCAGAATTACCACTTCATATAAATATGTAAAAATACCTTCCATATTTATCATTATGTGATGGAATAATGCAATACACTTTTCACTACTTACTCACCTATCGACTCTTATGCTCAAATTATAAAACCTCATATTTTTTGTCATGGAATATTCTCATGGGCTATCTATTTTCATCATTTTTCTTAATGTGTACACTATATACACCCATTCATGTACAACCCATTGAACATCAAAAAACACCATTGTGTTTTCTTTAACATAGTTAGACCTCACATATCGTCTTCATAAATTCTTCTTCTCAAATCAACACCATAGTATTCACTGAGAAACAAAAAATTTATTATTTTTGTATCAACTAAATTTGTTGTATGTTATCCATATAATTACTCCACTAACACCAATTTTCAAAAATTAAATCCTTGAATTTTCCTTGTGGAGTATACCCTACAATTGTTACTTTGTGAAACTAGTCCCCAAGAACACAATATGTGGAACCTACTTCATGGAATATTTAATATTATTTGATCTTCAAAATTTGTTTCAATTGAAATATATGATTAATGGATGAGGTTGTGGGGTATTTATAGTTAAATACTTCTGTGAAAATTATTATCTAATAGAATTACGATTTAACCCTGTACTGAATAGTCTTTATGTTCTCACCTCATAGTGTTTTTTCCACAAAACTAATTTATAAACCATCATTCATGGACCATATAAATTATTACTTGTGAGTTCAAAACTCCCCAATTTGGGATCACAAAATCCCATATATTGTTTTTTACATACCTTCATAGTAATCAAAAAATATATTCAATGGCCTAAAAAATTACACAATAACCTCTCCTATAAATTCCCTACCCTCAACCTCCATTCAAAAGAACATGGGAACTCTATTTATGGTCGTATACAAACTTCACAGGTCATATACATGGGTACATGAGATTTGTACTTGGCCAAAAATGTTTTTACTTACTATAGTCACTTACTTACTCCAACTCAAAAACCATATGGTGATTCTCTATAACCTCCAATTATCACACCCAAATCAGTATAAAACATTAGAAGATAAATAAATAGTAAAAAAATAAACAACGGTTCAATTGGTTTTCTATTTTATTTGAATTTAACTTTCAAGAAACTCTATCTATAAATATATTTTTGATTAATTCTATAACCATGTAACACCTCCCCGCTTCATTTTTTTAGGTTCCTACATTTTTGTCTTCATAAAAAACACCCATCCACGATATAAAAATATTCATCGAGCATCTACAGAATGCATTCCACATATTAAATATGCTATTCACATCTAGAATTAGGGAACCATAAAGCCCACATTAATGATATGAACGATCTAGATCACAAAACACAAAAATTGTTCTAGAAATATAGGGATTTCATGGTATCGCTATCGAAAATATCAACCTATATTGATATATGAAAAAATCATCTAGATTTTCAATAAACATCATCAAATTATCAATTGAAAAACCACAACTAAATAACCATTTAATATATTAATTTTAGAGAAAAAGATTTTATTACATAATTTTGATCAAACCACAATTGAATAAGTGGAAATAGATGAGTCGTGGGTCTATTAATTCGATGAAGAGTTTTATCAAATCGTGAAAAAAAGTCATCAGTTCTTGTTTATTGTTTGGGGAATAAAAATTTAACAAAATAATTAGTAATTATAAATAATAATTTTGATTAATGAATGGTGGTACAAACTATTTTATGTTATGCATGTAATAGTTATTCATAGGTGGAATGATTTTATGTGAATGGAACTTTTGCACTGATTGGATTATATGAGTGAAGAAGAAACGTCATTTTCATGGTGATATAGAGAATGGACACAATAAAATAAATTGATGTCATTTAAAATTAAAAAAATATCAAAATTAATGTTTACATTGAAAAAATAGTGGGTTTTATAATTGTAAATTTAAAGATAACTCTATCCATGCTGAAGAAAAAACTCTATCAATTAAAACTAGAATACAATTCATAGTATTCACCAATGGATACTTAATTGATAAAATTTGATTTTATAATATGGGAATTAAATATAAATTTCTATTTGAAATTGAAAAGGAAAGAACAATTTATGATTGTAATACATGTTAATAACATCATATTTGGAAGAAACGATTATATTTCCGTAAATTTATTTTCTAATTAAGGAGCTCAGGAAATGAAATATCCATGATTAAGGACATAGTGATTTTCCTCAAGTAATATGTTATCAAAAAATGAAGATATAATTTATTTTCATATTTTAAATAAAGACTTTATATGATGAAAAATATTGATGTATGATTACATTAATATGTCAACACTAATAATGGTTGGAAACAATCTTGGAAAATATATTTTACGGACATGTGTTGATGAAAATATTTACTAGAGTATGATATGAATATTTTGGTATCTCAAAAACTGATTATTTAATGAAATTCAACCCTATTGGAATCCCACCATCAATGATTTACTAAAGAAATTTTTCTACATGTTTTAAAGTAGATCATGATTCATATTTTTATCACTATTTATTATGGTATAAAAATTTTATTATAAAAAATATATGAATACATAGATTTGTATTGGATTGAATATATTATGAAATGAAAATATATAAATATAGAGTCCATTTTTAATTGAATAAATTGGAATGGGAGACATAAAAAAAGAGATAACCTCTCTTATTATAACCAAATAATAATATATTTTATTTACAATTTACAATAGGTGTACAAAAAACTGTAAGTGGATTATCACGTATAGGATTTGAAGTTTCTCATAGAAGTAAATTTTAAAAAAGAGTTAAATAGTTATATAAGAAACCGATACTACATTCCTAATCAAATAAAATTATGATTTAGTTCCATTTCAACTCAAAAAATCTTATGAAAGGAATTATCAAATAGTACCATGATGGTAAATGTCACCATATGGTTTCAATCCATTCAAAAACATTGACCACATCTATATTTGAGAATCATTAATTGAGTCATGGTGTTCATCACATCCCTCAAGATAAGGAGGTTTAGTATATCTCAATTATTTCTATTATTATATATGAAAATTTGGTTGTAATTACTAGAATAAATAATTTCAATAGTGTAAGAGATAGGCAGAGTGATTATAGATTTAAATTTGATCTAATGTGTATGTAAAACATTGATTTAAATAATTTCTTGTATTATTTTCATTCAATGATCATTTTACCATAAATAATAATAATAATTATTAAGATAATAATACTTAGATTCTAGAATCTATTGAAACTATTAGTTTGTACAGTGGGATTTTTTTTCAAATAAGAGTTGATTTCAAATCATTTGAAGGATATAGGATGTCATTGATCTAAAAATGATACATTTAATAACCCTTTTATTTATTAAAAATTTAAATATGATTTATTATATAAAAATTCTATTAAGAAAACATCAAGGATTTATAGGTCTAGTGTATTGAGATATTTGGAACATTCCATGAAAAAATAAGATATAAAATACAACATATTTATTGAAAACATCAATTACAGGACCTCAACATTCATTCATAATTAGAATTTCATGGTATAAATTGAGGACATACATAAGAAAAGAGTATGATATAAAGCCCATTAAGGGATTAAACTAGGAATAACATGAAGAATGTAATAAATGTTAGGAAATTAGCATATCAATGGAGTAGAAGAGAAATAGGAATATAATGGAATGTTATTGCATGAATATCATAACATTTAAATTTGGAAATGAAATAAAACATGAAATTATCATGATCCCAGGCTCATTGAAATAGATTAGAATTAGTAAACCCTTATTGAACATGAATTATCATGAGTAAACCCTCACTACACATGAATTAGCATGAGTAAAACCCTTTGCACATGGTTAACAAGAGTAAACCCTCATTTCACATGGATTACCATGAGTAAATTCTCATTTCACAAGGATTGGAATTAATAAACCCTCATTGAACATGTCATATCAGAATACTAAACATTACCCATTGCATTGAAGAACTATTAGGGCTCACCCTTTATAAACATTTCATTTCATTCATATGTGTGCCACATGGATCATATAACATGGAACAATTGAACATTATAAAAAATTCCAAAATTAAGGAATATAGAATAAATATATGTAATTACCATTAGATATGTGCATATAGCTTAATAACCATGATATAGAAATTTGTATGGTATTCATTACACAATTATTTTTCCTTGGAAAATTGCAGTGCAATTTGGACATCTTAACATCGTCATACAAAAATCCATCAGTTCGTTTGAGGGGAGAGAAATGGTTCCTTTATACATGAAATATTATTTAAGTGGATCATGGAACATAATTTCACATCATATGAAATGGAATTTATATTCATAATATAGGAGAAATACATTAATTTCAATTAGAGGATAAAACCACTTATGGAATTTCAGCATGACAACGACTATACATGGAAGGTATTAAAGAGAGGGAAAGTGGTATATCGTAATTGAAATATAAGTTGGTCAGTATTGGGGAGGTGAAAACTCATACCCCAATATTTTTAATTGAAATTAAAAGGTTATTACAAAATAAACAAATTTGGATAATAATGAAATGGAAATAAATTCATAGGAAAATTCAGCATGGTAATGGTTGCACATAAGGATTTGTAAGAGGAATAAATTAACGTGAAAGGGGATATAATAATTTATAAATAAAATATTAATTAATTAGGATATTTTGTAACATATCCCAACATAGTAATAAAAGAAATTAAAATAAATAACATCAACAAAATAATGCTTGAAAAAATAGGAGGGTGGAAGATCCCTTATGGAATTTTGGCATATTAACAGGGGTGCATAAAGGATACATAGGGGGATTGATGAGAGATAAAGGAAGATTTAATTATATATAAATAATATCGTCAGTATGGGGGTCTTGGAAATCATAAATTAATATATTATTATGGAACATAAGAAGAATAATGTAAATGAATAACCTGAATGGAAAAGATAAGTGTGAAATCCCTTATAAAAATTTGGCAGAGTAACAGATTATGTATGGGAATAAAATATGGAGGAAAAATAATCCATAATTAAAATAACATCCAATTTAAATTAATATAATTATTATAAATAATCACTTTATAACCATTCAAAAATAATATAGCTACATTAAAATATAATTCCTGAGTTTGAATGGAGGAGAGGAAAATGAGGATAATTTATTTGGTAGTGTGATCCCAAAGGCTTGGGAGAGGATTGAGGGAGGATTCATGGGAGATATAGGAGAATTGGGAGGATTCTAGAGAGATGAGGGAACATTTTGGTCAAGATTCAAAAGGTTTGAGTAAAGAGGAATGGGATACTAAGTAGGATTATATATGAAATGAGAAGGAATTATTTATTATTTTGGTTTTTGAGACTACACAATAAACTAATAAATACCCCAAATCATCCAATAGTTTTTCCAAAGATTTTTTCAATGTGGGAGTGGTATAAATTGTTTTATATGTATAAAGTCTGAAATTATTAAAATATTAGGCTTTCTTTTGTGGAGCTGAGTCACACTCTAAAGGAAATCATTTATCAAATTTAAAATATCTTATATGTTTTGGAGGTTCCACTATGGCATTATAAAATTAATCAATCAAATATAATATCACAATATTTTAAAGGAAAAACACAAATTGTCTGAATAAACCTTTTATTTTATTTTATTACATCCCAATCGGTTCATTAGGATGTCATTAAATAATTTATATATTTATTTGGTATTTATTATTTTCCATAAAATTTGAATGTCTATGAAAATTTGAAAAATTCACTATTGGATATTTTTCAAATCTTGATTCCAAAACAAGTATTTATTTTATTTAAATAATATTTAAAATATCTGAATTTTTACTTTTAAAATAAAAACTGAGATTTACCAAAAATTTGATTGGTTTTTAAAAAATTGTTTTTAAACCTGAACTGTAACATCCCAAGTAAGTAATGAATAATTGATATTTTTATCTATGTCTATTTATGAATTAGATAGTGTTTTAGAGGATTAAAATGAGAATAAATCCAATCTTAAGCATGGAATACACTAATATTTTTAAAAGATTATTTTACATCTTTTTGATGAAAAGCCATTTTTTTAAATCAAACTTTTGACAATTTTATAAGCTTTATTTGTCAAAATAAACTTATTCTTTATTATTGGGACATTGAAATTTATTTTGGGTAAATTTTTGGTATTTTTACGTTAAAGTTCATTTTTTAAATGAATAGTGAAAAATGTTGTATCTTAATTCAAAACCTCCTTTTAATATAATTTATTTATATGATTAGTTTATCTTTTGAATTGGTTTTAAAGTTAAATTATAATATATTTTTTCCATTTAATCCAATAGTGTTTGTTAGAATTAATTTCACTTTGAAATTGGACTTAAACTAGTGTCAATATTTTGATTCTTATTGTTTCATAAAAACACGCTATTTGCTATGACAGTGGGAATTAATTATTAAATTAATTAATGTAACTTATTTGTTTTTAATTTTGTAAAATAGACATCAATTTTGAATTCAGAAAATAAAATATAGCTTAGGGTGAAGTTTTGGTATTTTTCTGAAAAAACTTCAATTTTTGATGAATAGTGAAACCACTAAGTGGTACTTGAAAAACTGATTTTTCATTTAAATGAAACATTAGCCCTTCTGTGTTTTGAATTTCAAAAATCTGACATACATGGTTGTAATTAAAAAGTAAAATGTGGTTCAATGGGATTAAAATGATTTTTTCGTTAATAGTAACTTTTATGTTTTTAATCACGATTAGAGGTAATTAGTGTAATTTAATGTAAAAATAATGTTTTAATAATATGAAATTAAATTGAAACATGTCCTACCCTTATTGGATGTGTCATGGCCGACCATGGAAATCCATGGGTCCACTTGGGGACCCCATGGAACCACTTTGGTAGGAAAATGACATTAATATCTTTTTATATAATGTTTAAATAAAAATGTCACAAACATGAGTTGTTTTACTAAACAAAATTTTAAATAGGGTTATACAAGTCATATTTTTGACTATAAATATTAATTATAAATAAAAAAATATTTCCTACATCAGGATAGTTTTTTTATAATTTTTATAAATTAAATAAATTAAATTATTTATGACACCATGATGATGCAGCAATTACCTCATTATTTAACGATTTAAATAAAATCAAAATATAATGTAAAATCTAAGACCGAAACTTGTCAAAAACCAATTTTATATGTGTATTTAAAACCCTTATCACCTTATCATCGAAATTTATAATTGTGAGACCTTTTTTATCCACAAATCATTTTATTACAAAGTTTCTTTTCTTAACTTTCCAAGAGTGCACCTCCTCTCCTCTTATAAAAGGCCCCCACCTCTACCACCTTACCCACACTTCCAAAGCCTTTGTCTTGGCCAAACCCTGTCCATTTTGTCTCTCCACATCCCTATCTAACTCTTAGAAGCCTCACATTCGGCAGAAGTCTTCCGAAGGAATCCTTTGAGCTCAAATCAACAAGAGTTACCCGTTTTAAAGGTAGTGTTTTCTCTTGTGTTCTTATGTTTTATTTTGCTTCTCCAACCCTAAAAAATCTATTTATTCATTTATTTTGTAACAAAACCAGTATATTCAATATAATAGGATGTTTTTATAAGAAGGATTCGAGCTAAACATACACACGCCTACATCTAATGGTTAAAGAACATACTGTTTCTGTGGATGGTGAATTTCTGCCTCACGAAACGATGATTGTTGAACACTCATATAACACTTTCAAAGGTGGCCATTAAGATGTCACTATATTTATATATGATGTATAATATGATTATGTTTTACTTAAGCTTATTAATTTTTCATTTATGGCATACCTTTATGGTTTCCATTCTGGGTAAATGCGATATCTTCATTTTAGGAAGTGCAGACTACCGCCCCCTCAATGTGATTTGATTTGTTAATACCATATGTGGTACGTACAAAGGATATATTGAATGATACTATATATGATACAATACTGGAATTATAATACTATTATGTATCATTATGTTTTAATTCTATTAAATATGAAATAGAAATGGAAGTAGCGTTCATGCGTACGTACGGCTTACCGTCTCTATGAAAGGTGCATTTTATTTCTTACCTCTAAATAGTATGTAATATTATAAATACATTTATATACTGGATAAATATGATATATATGATATCTACATCATGATTATAACTCTGGATATAATGGATACATGAAAAAATTGTAATTATAAAGAGTTTATTTTTGCCTAATGTACCAATGATCGTTAAAACGGCCGTTATTAACTTAAATAATTACATAGTGTTCATGACATGGTAATAGGTGATATAAATGGAATAATTAACTTCAAAAAGTTTCTTAATCAAGTATAAATTAACTCATGTTTATTATTCAGGATGTTAAAGAACGATCGAGTCAAGTCGGACCCGAGGTATGGGACTTTGTCTCAATCTCCTTTCATTGAGGCATATTTTGAATTATATACAATCTTCTTTTATACGGTGTATAAACCCCTTTGACTTTTACGTTTATCCAAAATGAATTTCTTTATACGAAGCATTTTACTAAACGAAAAAAGGGAATGTTTTTGTCATAGGTATGCGGCGAAAACTACTTCTCCGCCACTGTGACCATTATTTGAGTTTCGGCTTCTCTACAAGCCATAACTTTTTTTTAAATGAAAAATAAATACCATGTTTTACTTTTCATTTATTTTGTTATTGAAAATAGTTTTCAGAATGATTTTATAAAAATAGGTTGTATTGATATCTTGTAATTGAAAATTGGAAGTGTTATGTTTCCTTTATGCATGTTTTATGTGATACGATTATGTTATGGTTCTTGGGAATTGTTATGAAGACGGGTGGTTCCGTGATAATCTAAGGGCGGGTGAGCCCGATATAGCTCTGCAATGCATTGGGTAACGCGAAGGAGTTAAACTTTACGGTTTCTCCGAATATATTTAGGGAATATACTGTGATGTGTATTCCAAACGTAGGGAAGAGGGTTAATCCCTACGTAAGAATGTTATGAATGTCTCGAGTTACCTTTATGTCTTATGATTTATATGATTTATTCATTATTTGATGAGGTATGCTTAAGTGCTTATGTTTTATGAGTAGAGTATGATTTCATTGATTATTATGTATACATGTACTCATGTTTCCATTCCATATTTTTATATCCCTTACTGAGATTTTTATGCTCATCCAATGTTTTTGAAGGATTTTTCACAGGTCAAGGGAAGGGTACTTTATATGATGATAGTGTCAAGGAAGTGTCAAGAAAGAATCCATGTTTTATTTTAAATATGTTTCCGTTGATGGGGAAAAAGGAATATTTTCTTTTATTGTAACCACATTGTTTAAATGAGGGATGTAATGCATGTTTTATGATCTAATTCTCTAAACCTCTAAACCTGGAATGATACTCATGGTGTATTCTTGAAATATCTCAAGATTAAGTAATTTTAAGGATGGGGTGTTATAGTTGGTATCAAATGTCGGTTTAGATAACTTTAGGAGTTAAAATTTTAATAAATTATTATCCAAAAATATTTTTTTTATGGTCATGTTGAAATGATATATAATTTGAAGATTACCATGTTGCTTCATCTAAGAAATGTTTGTTCAGAATAGTTTTCCGCAGAGGAAATGGGGAAGCAGTGCTAGGAAGGCATACAGAAGGAAATAACCTTCTGAATCAGCATCCTGAGATAGTCAAAATTGGAACTGAATAGTTTGTTACAGTAATGGAACAGTTGACTCAAGCGATAAATGGTGGTGGTATCCATTCATGAGATCAGCCAGATCAACCGCATAGGAACATGTCAGTGGTGGAACATTTCATGAGGCAACATCCCCCATCATTCATAGGATCATCTGACCCTGTGCTAGCTTAAGGGTGGATTAAATCAATGGAGAAGATTTTATATGTCATGGGGTGTTCAGACAATCAAAAGTTTAGTCTGGCTATTTACCATTTGGAGGGTGAAGCAGATCAATGGTGGTCGATGGTTAAAAATATCAGGGACTCTCATGATATTGATGCTCTCAACAGGGATGAATTCAAAGGTATGTTTAATGAGAAGTATTTTCCTAAGGCTGTTCGACTTAGGATGGAAAAACAATTTCTGGAATTGAGACAAGAGGAGGACTCAGTGGCTGCCTATGAAGAAAGGTTCACTTGATTGGAAAGGTATGCTCCAAATTTTATCTGAGACCATGATAGTAAAATCAATCATTTTTACTCAAGATTAAAGCCAAAATATCGAAGGTCTTTAGCTTCTCGTGAGTTCAAAACTTATTAAAATCTAGTTCGATGTGCTGAGAAAGTGGAAATGGAGTTTTCCGATGATCAATTGTTCTATAACAGCCAACAGAAGAAGAGACCGAGGTGGCAAGAGAAAGGGAAGAATTCTTCAAAAAGGTCTGATGGTAAGAAAACTATGTTTCCCATTTGTGATAAATGTAGGAAACAACATGCTGGGGAATGTGTTCTGAATTATGGAAAGTGCTACCGATGTGGTAAGATGGGACATAAGGATCATGATTGCACTAAAAAAGATGAAGGTGATGGTAAGTCCAAATTTGTTTTGTAGTTAGTGAAATGTTTTAAGTGAAATGAGATGGGTCACTATTCAAATTAGTTTCCGACAAAGAGCTCGAGTGATGGGAAGCAGTTAGACTACAAGAAAAAAGGGGTGGTGAAATCCTTTGCAACTACTTCAGCATATGTCGGGCCATCAAATGATGTTGTATCAGGTACTTTGTTTGTTTTTTCAGATTATGCTAGTGTGTTGTTTGATTCGGGGTGTACACATTCTT
Source organism: Viscum album (assembly GCA_963277665.1). Taxonomy (NCBI): domain Eukaryota; kingdom Viridiplantae; phylum Streptophyta; class Magnoliopsida; order Santalales; family Viscaceae; genus Viscum; species Viscum album. The sequence continues at coordinate 682,844,903 of OY728119.1, read as the reverse complement.
TCATCTCTAAAAACTTTTCTATTAAAATGGGAATACCATCTCAAGAAATGACTCCTGAACATTTGTTAAAACAAATGGGGGAAATGTTGAGGCAAAAAAAATTATAAGAATCTTCCCATCCTTATCTGTGGAAAGATCCTACTTGAAAACCTTATTGTTTTACCTCTAGTAGAGTTTGATGTTATCCTGAGTATGGATTGGCTCTCTATTTACCATGATAAGACTGACTGTAGAGCTAAAGAAGTATCTTTTCAGAAAGACTTTCAGTTTGTGTAAAATAATGAACCCTTACTGTTGATAACGTATCAAGAGGATGAGAAAAATGTAAAAGATGGAAATGAATGTTACCTTGCACATATTTTTGAAAACAAGGGAACTGTTCAGATTAATGATGTGCCTATGGTAAATGAGTATCCTGGTGTTTTTCCGGATGAGTTTCCTGGAATAATACCAGATCGGGAAGTTGATTTTACTGTAGACTTAGTTCCTAATGCTAATCCAATTTCAAAACCCCCTTATCGAATGGCTCAAATTGAACTTTTAGAGAAGAAAGAGCAATTTCATGATTTAATAGAGAAAGGTTTCATTTGACCTAGCACATCACCATGGGGTTCTCTTGTTTTATTTGTTAAAAAGAAATATGGTTCAATGAGACTTTGCATTGATTATAGAGCCTTGAATAACATCACTGTTAGGAAAAAATATCCTTTGCCTCATATCAATGATTTGTTTGATCAGCTCCAGGGAGCCCAGTATATTTCAAAGATTGACATGAGATCGGGGTACCATCAGCTGAAGTTAAAGTAATCAGATGTTCCGAAGACTGTGTTACATACAAGATATGGCCATTATGAATTTGTAGTAATGCCTTTTGGGATAACAAATGCACCTGCTATATTCATGGACTTAATGAATAGAATTTTCCATGAGTCCTTGGATAAGTTTGTTGTAGTTTTCATTGATGATATTTTGGTGTTTTCTAAAAGTAAAGAGGAGAATGAAAGACATTTAAGGGTTATTTTTCAAACCTTAAAAGAAAATAAATTGTATGGGAAATTCCGCAAGTGTGAGTTTTGGTTGCAAAAAATTTATTTCCTTGGTCATATTGTTTCTAAACAGGGGATAACTGTTGATCCTGCAAAAACAAAGGTTGTGGAAGAATGGCCAAGACCCACAAATGTAACCGAGATTCGTAGCTTCCTTGGTTTGGAAGGCTATTACAGAAGGTTTGTTAAATATTTTTCCCGATTATCCAGTCCAATGACTATGATAACTCGGAAGGGTGATAAGTTTATCTGGACAAAAGAATATGATGATTGTTTCCAGGAACTAAAAAGAAGACTGGTGAATGCTCTAGTTTTATCACTACCTTCCAGGAATGGAGAGTTTTTTATCTACAGTGATGATTCATTGAAAGGACTTGGTTGCATCTTAATGCAGAATAATCAGGTAATTTCTTATGCTTCACGATAGTTGAAAACTCATGAGGTAAATTACCCAACACATGATTTGGAATTAGTTACTGTAGTTTTCACTTTAAAAATTTAGCGGCATCATTTGTATGGAGTGAAGTGTGAAATATATACCGATCAAAAAATATTAAGGTATATATTCACTCAAAAAGAATTGAACATGAGACAGAAGAGATGGCTATAATTAATCAAGTATTATGATTGTACAATTCATTACCATCCGGGAAAAGAAAATAATGTGGATGATGCTTTGAGTCGAAAAAGTAATGCTTCATTAACAATGTTGTGTTTGGAACGTGATCCTTTGGTTAAGGATTTGATGAACTTTGGCATAAATGTTTTTGGTGCCGGATGTTCTTATGTTTTGATTCAGGTATCAGTGAAATCTTCTCTATCAGACAGAATCAAGAAAACACCGAAGCAAGACAGTGAGTTGTAGAAAAAGGAAGAGCTGGTTCAGAAGGGTAAGTTTCCTGAATTCAACATTGTTAATTATTGTGTTTTGAGATTTGGGAAGAGATTGTGTGTGCCTTGTGATTCACAGTTGAAGAGAGAGTTGTTATGTGAAGCTCATTGTTCACCGTTTTCAATTCATCCTGGTAGTACTAAGATGTATGGAGATCTGCGACAGTATTACTGGTGGGATGGAATGAGAAGAGATATTGCTGATTTTACAGTGAAGTGTTTGACTTATCAACAAGTTAAAGAAGAGTGGAAGTTACCGAAATGGATGCTTCAGAGTTTACCAGTTCCAGAGTGGAAATGGGAAAATATATCCATGGAATTTGTTGTGGGATTGTCGAAGACGCCTTGAGGTAATAATGCAATATCGGTTATTGTTGATTGCTTGACTAAATCTGCTCATTTCATTGCTATACGAGATAAATTTTCGCTAGATCAACTTTCCCGTTTGTATCTTAAAGAGATAGCCAGGTTACATGGAGTTCATCTCTCCATTGTATCTGATCGTGATCCCAGGTTTACTTATAAATTTTGGAAAGGCCTTCAGAAGTCTTTGGGTACTGAATTAAATTTTTGTATAGATTTTCATCCTCAATCAGATGGGAAGTCAAAACGAACAATTTAGACTTTGGAAGATATGCTACATGCTTGTTCTTTGGATTATCAGGGATGTTGGGACCATCATATTTCATTGATTGAATTTTCATATAATAACTGTTTTCATTCTAGTATACAGATGGCACCAAATTTGGAATTATATAGGAAGCAGTGTCGAACTCCAGCATTCTGGGATGAAGTGGGTGAAAGGAAGCTGATGGGGCCAGAATTGGTAGAAGTGTTGGTAGAAAAAGTTCAGCTGATACAGAAACACATGAGAACAGCTCAAAGCAGGCAGAAGGGTTATGCAGACAACAATAGGAAGGATCTCTCTTTTGAGGTAGGTGATCATGTTTTTCTCAAAGTCTCACCGTGGAAAAGTGTGATGTGATTTGGTATGAAAGGAAAGCTGAGTCCAAGGTTCATTGGACCATAAGAAATTCTGGAGAGAGTTGGATCAGTTGCTTACCGAGTGGCATTACCTATAAGGCCCCAGCCTTAAACTTTACCTAATCTTGAGTAATTACAAGATTACACATTGAGGATATTTTCAGGTTTAGAGTTTTAGAGAATTAGATCATAAAATTTTCATTACATTCCACATTTACAGAAAGTGGTTACATAAAAGATAGTATTCATTTTTTTCCATCAACGAAAACTTATTTAAAAATAAAGCATGGATTCTTTCTTGACACTTCATTGGCACTATCATCATAAAATTTACCTTTCCCTTGACCTATGAAAAACATTTCAAAAAAAACATGGGATGAGCATAAAAAGCTCTGTAAGGGTTATAAAAATATGGAAAAGAAACATGACTTCATATATACATAAGAATGAAATCATACTTTACCCGTAAAACATAGGCACTTTAACATACCTCATTAAATCATGAATAAATCATAGAAATCATAAGACATAAAGGTAACTTGAGGCATTCATAACATTCTTACGTATGGAGTAACCCTCTTAGTTAAGTTTGGAATACCCATCACAGTATATTCCCTAAATCTCTTCGGAGAAACCTTAACGTTTCACTCCTTCGTGTTACCCAATGCATTGGAGAGCTATATCGGGCTCACCCGCCCTTAGTTTATCACGGAACCACCTGTCTTTATAAAAATTCCCAAGAACCTCAACATAACCGTATCACATAAAACATGCAAAAAGGAAACATAACCTTTCCACCTTTCAATCAGAGGATATAAATACGACACATTGATATAAAAACATTATGATAACCATTTTCAATACCAAATTAAAAGAAAAGTAAAACATGGTATTTATTTTTATTTTAATAAGAAGGTATGTCTTGTAGAGGAAGCCGAAACTCAAATAATGGTCATGGCGGCGGAGAAGTCATTGTCGCCACATACGTACGACGAAAACATTCCCTTTTTTTGTTTAGTAAACGCTTCAAATAAAAAAGATTCCTTTTGAATAAACGTAAAAGTCAAAGGGGTTTATACACCGTATAAAAGAAGGTTGAGTATAAACCAAAATATTTTTTTCAATGAAAGGAGATTGAGATGAAGTCCCATACAAAGACGGTATCCTTGGTTTAAGGATAAATCAATTACATAATTATGTGTGAAAAAGGAATACACCAAATATAAATGGATATTAAGTGTAAAATAATCCAAGGTCATTCACACATATTCAAAGGATGGCATATTCAATAACTACATGTTGAACCCAAAGAAATCGAAATTGGGTTAAGAAGTTTCCTTGACAGCCTAACAACATCACATCAAAATGAGTTGATGAGAGATAAAAAAAGGGTATCTCATCACTTGGACATAAAATTTACATCAATAAGGATATAGGAGAACATATCCCAACATAACAATATTTAAATTAAAATAACCATCAAACGAAGTCTTTTAAAAAGAGGAGGGTGAAAGGTTCCCTTACCGACATGGGTATCTTTCAAGACACGCACCCCATGAAAGAAGGACAATACAAAATTGATGTATATACTCATAAATGAAAGTATATTGCACAATGAGTAAAATAATGGGTAGTAAATACACCACTCCAAGGAAATTGTGGAAAATGTAGCATAAATCTCACGGAAATAAAAGTGAGATGAAAAATCCCTTACGAAAACTTGGCAGGCTAACGACGCCACTTAAAACATACAAAAATAGATTGATGAGATCAAATAGGGTATCTCATAATATTAACATAAATTTTACAGAAATAGGAATATAAAAGAACATCCCCCAACATAACAAAGAGGAGCTTAAAAGAAGTGACATAAAGGAGAGTACTTTAAAAGAAAGAGAGAGATGAGATCTTTTAGGAAAATTTGGCATCCTAACGGCGCCCCTCAAAACTTCAAAAATGGATTGATGAGAGAGAATAGGGTCTCTCATCATATAAACATTAAAATTACAGTAAGAGTAATATAAAAGAACATCCCAATAACAAGAAATATGAACTTTAAAATGAACGAGATAAAATAGTGTACTTAAAAAAGAAAGAGAGGAGTAAGATCCCTTACCTCGGGTCTGACTTGACTCGATCGTTCTTTAATCTCCTGAATAATAAACTTGACTTAATTTATACATCCTTAATAACCTTTTTCATGTTCATTATTCCTTTTATATCACTTATTACCATGTCATAGACATTATGTAATCATTTAAGTTAATAATGTTTGTTTTGTCGATACTTGGTTTTTAAGTCGAAAGTGGACTTCTTACAATTACATGTTGTTCATGTGGTCAAATGTTCATTATATCCAGAATTGTATTCATGATGTATATATCATATATATCATATATATCCAGTATATTCATGAATTTATAATATTACTTAACATTTAGAGTTATGATATGAAATGCACCGTTCATGGAGACGGTAAGCCGTACGTACGCATGAACGCTACTTTCATTTCTATTTCATATTTATTGTAATTAAAACATAATGATACATAATAGTATTTTAATTCCAGTATGGTATCATATATAATATCATTAAATATATCCTTTATAATTACCACATATTGTATTAACGAATCAAATCACTTTGAGGGGGCGGTAGTCCGCACTTCCTTAAATGAAGATATCGCGTTTACCCATAATGGAAACCATAATGTTATGCCATAAATGATAATACAGAATCTTAAGTTAAACATAAACATATTAGATATCATATATAAATATAATGTCGTCTTAATGGCCATATTTGAAGGTGTTAGATAAATGTTGAACAATCATCGTTTTGGGAGGCAGAAATTCGCCATCCATGGAAACAATATGTTCTTTAACCATTAGATGTAGGTGTGTGTAAGTGTAGCTCGAATATTTCTTATAAAAACATCCTAGTATATTGAAGATACTGTATTTGTTATAAAATAAATAAATAAAAAGATTTTAGGGGGTTGGAGAAGCAAAATAAAACAAAATAACACTAGTGAAGACATTACCTTTAAATCGGGTAACTTCCTTTGACTTGAGCTCAAAGGCTTCCATGAAAAGAATTATGCCCAAAGCGAGGCTTCAAGGAGTTAGATAGGCATTTGGAGAGATTAAATGGGCATATTTTGGCCGATTCAATGCCTTGAGAGGTGTGGGTAAGGAGGTAGATGTGGGGGCCTTTTATAAGAGGAGAGGAGGGGCACTCTTGGAAAGTAAGCAAATGTTACTTTATTTGAAAATGAGTTTCGGATTTAAAAGGTTCCACATTGATATAATTCGTGGATAAGGTGATAAAGGTTCGAAATCCAGCCATTCAATAGGTTTTGGACATGTGTAGGTCTTATATATTACATTATCTATCCATTTTATTTAAATCGTTAAATAATGAGGTCATCGCTACATCATCATGATGTGATAAATAATTTAATTTATATAATGTATAAATATTATAAAACAAATAATATGATGTAGGAAATCTTTTTGTATTTCCAATGACTATTTATAGTAAAAAATATGACTTGTATAACCCCATTTAAAAATTGTTTTAGTAAAACATCTCATGATTGAGTCATTTTTACTTTATCATTAAATAAATAGGTATTTATGTCATTTTCCAACCAAATTGGCTCCATGGGTTCCCCAAGTTGACCCATGGACTTTCTTGGTCGGCCATGACACATCCAATGAGGGTAGGACATGTTTCTAGGTCATTTCATTTTATTAAAACATTATTCTTACCTTAAACTACCCTAATTACCTCTAATCGCGATTAAAAACTTAATAAGTTACTATTCACCAAAAAATTATTTTAATCCCATTGAACCACATTTTACTTCTTAATGAAAACCATGTATGTCGGATTTTTGAAATTCAAAACACAAAGGTTGAAAAATTTCATTTAAACAGAAAATCAGTTTTTATAAGTACCACTTAGTGGTTTCACTATTCATCAAAAATTGAAGTTTTTCAGAAAATTGCCAAAAATTCACCCTAAGATATATTTGATATTCTGAATTAAAAAATTATGTCTATTTTACAAAATTCAAAACATATAAGTTGCATTAATTAATTTAATAATTAATTTCTGCTGTCAAAACTAATAACATGTTTTTATGAAACAGAAAGTATTAAAAGATTGACACCAGTTTATGTCTGATTTCAAAGTGAAATTAATTCCATCAACCACTATTGGATTAAATGGTAAAAATATATTATAATTTAACTTTAAAACCAATTCAAAAGATAATCTAATCATATAAATAAATTAGATTAAAATGAGGTTTTGAATTAAAATACACCATTTTACACTATTCATTAAAAATTGTACTTTTTCGAAAAAATACCAAAAAATTAGACAAAGTAAATTTTGATGTCCCAATTCTAAAGAAGAATTTTATTTTGTCAAATATAACACATAAAATTGTCAAAAAGTGGATTTAAAAGAGGTTCTCCATCAAAAGGTGGTTAATCGACCTTTTAAAGAATATTATAATGTTTACGCTTAAAATTGGATTCATTCGCATTATTAATCCTCTAACATTTATTGTAAAAAGTAAAAATATTTGACAAAAATATATAATAATTTTGTAGTTAGTTCTGTTCATTCCCACCATTACAACGTCTAGGCGTTAACTAGCATTTAAAATAATATTATTTTACTATTAGAATGCAACGTCAGATTCCTAAGAAACGCGTTGTTGCGTATTGGGTACGCCATAGAGCATAGCATCCCCTTTAAAGTAATATTAATATTTGATTCACAAATATGGATAAATATAAAGATGTAATATTCATTATTTACCTGGGGTGTTACATCCTTCTCCCCTTTTGGGAATTGCGTCCTCGCAATTTTAAAATTGGGCTTGGAAACATCCTTGAAAGTCCCACATCAGAACAAGAGTCTGTAAAACAATCACTTTAAAATAAAGAATGATAAGTACAGAGGTCACCCGAGTTAACCCAAACTAGGATTCCATGTAGGAAAACATGGATATGGAGGAGAAAACATATGGTCATGTTCTTATGGAGAGCGATAGAAAACATGTTTAGGAGAAAGTGAACCACAAGAAAATCGCAAACTTGTGATGGTTTAAACGGTATTCGATTCCCCAGTAGGAAAAGTTAATAGACAACATTTTTGTTTTAAGTTACTTTTTATTGAGGAATTTATTCATAAGTAAACATAATTACTTATCATGTTGACTTCCAACTTTTATTAGATTTATTACACAAACTCATACTTTCCCCAAAATACGAGTATTTAGGAAGACTTGTTCACATTAAGAGTACTATAATAAACTTCTAAAGAATCACCTAATCCACAAAAGAGAACTATATACTTCCCATGTCTTTAGACCAAAACCAAAACCAAATATGCTAGTACAAGATCAGATAATCCAGAAAAGGATAACCCCTTATAAAAAGAAAATCTATTCTTAATCTCCAAAATTTGTCCCACAAAACCCAAAGATCAATGAGGACCATTCGATAAACAATTTGTCCATAAAATCCTTCAAAGAAAACCAAACTAAGATTGAATCCCAAATATTTGAAGGATTTAGTCACATATTCTTCCAAGTTAAATCGTAACATTTATCTCCAAACAACATCAGTTTCTATTAGTTTCTCGTATTGAAAAGTAAATAACCTAATCACATATCTTCCATGATAGGTTAATAAATATCCATATATAACCCAATATCAACTTACTCTTAATTAATAAAATCATCTAACTAAAAAGAATCAGTCAAACTAACCAGGGACTTCACGTAGTCCAGTGGTAGGCGATAAATACTAGTTGCACATTGGTTGAGGGTTCGATTCCCGCAGCTTTGTCCGACGCGACGGGTTGTCACACGGTCTGCGTGTTTATCTTTTTCCAAAACTATATAATTCTCAAATAATTCTCCAAAAAGAGATAAAATCATCAAAAATAACCATAACATAAATTAACCTCAATTTTATCTCATTCCTTTGACTTCCATCATAACATATAGTAACCCATAATTACCTCAAAAGTAAGGATCATATAAACTCTAATGGTTAACTTTACAATTGTTACCTGAACTTCCACATCGATCTGTCATCTCGTACATGATGAATTATAGAACATTCCAATGTTCATGTGGATGATCATGACTCCTTGAACGTTGGTTTAGAACAACCATGAGTTTCCTCATTAAATCCACCATTTTATCTAGTATCTTAAACAGAGAACCACCATAGTTTCCTTCAAACCTGTTTTCTCCCTGGTGCCTTCTAGATCTATCCATTCACTAAAAACAGAAGGGTCAGTGTGAGTATATCAACATAACCATCATGTACTAATGAGTGAGATAAACACTAAGATATACTTACTCATTGACTTTATCTAAAAACTATGACACTTTCTAAAATCCAAGCCAACATGGTAATGTCACTTATGCTTAAAGAATACCCTAACCTCTATAGTTATCTATACCGACCTTTGATAACAACTATAAGGCCCCAGCCTTAAACATTACTTAATCTTGAGTAATTACATGATTCCACATTGAGGATATTTTCAGGTTTAGAGTTTTAGAGAATTAGATCATAAAATTTACATTACATTCCATATTTACACAAAGTGGTAACATAATATATAGTATTAATTTTTTCCATCAACGGAAACATATTTAAAAATAAAGCATGGATTCTATCTTGACACTTCCTTAGCACTATCATCATTAAATGTACCTTTCCCGTGACCTGTGAAAAAAATTTCCAAAAAAACTTGGGATGAGCATAAAAAACTCAGTAAGGGTTATAAAAATATGGAAAGGAAACATGACATTATATATACATAATAATGAAATCATACTTTACCCGTAAAACAAAGGCACATTAACATACCTCATTAAATCATTAATAAATCATAGAAATCATAAGACATTAAGGTAACTTGAGGCATTCATAACATTCTTACGTAGGGAGTAACCCTCTTGGTTACATTTGAAATACCCAGCACAGTATATTCCCTAAATCTCTTTGGAGAAACCTTAACGTTTCACTCCTTCGCGTTACCCAATGCATTGGAGAGCTATATCGGGCTCACCCGCCCTTAGTTTATCACGGAACCACCCATCTTCATAATAATTCCCAAGAACCTCAACATAATCGTATCACATAAAACATGCATAAAGGAAACATAACATTTCCACCTTTCAATCACATGATATAAATACAAAACGTTGATATAAAAACATTATGAAAACCATTTTCAATACCAAAATAAAAGAAAAGTAAAACATGATATTTATTTTTCTTTTAATAAGAAGGTATGGCTTGTAGAGGAAGCTGAAACTCAAATAATGGTCACGGCGGCAGAGAAGTCTTTGTCGCCGCATACGTACGACAAAAACATTCCCTTTTGTCATTTAGTAAATGCTTCATATAAAAAATATTCCTTTTGAATAAACATAATAGTCAAAAGGTTTTATACACCGTATAAAAGAAGGTTGAGTATAAAACCAAATATTCCTCAATTAAAGGAGATTGAGACGAAGTCCCTTACAAAGACGGTATCTGTGGTTTAAGGATAAATCATTTACATAATTATGTGTGACAAATGAATACATCAAATATAAGTGGATATTAAGTGTAAAATAATCAATGGTCATTCACACATATTCAAAGGAGGACATATTCAATAACTACATGTGGTACCCAAAGAAATCAAAATTGGGTTATGAATTTCCCTTGACAGCCTAACAGTGTCACAACAAAATGAGTTGATGAGAGATAAAAAAAAGGGTATCTCATCACATGGACATAAAATTTACATCAATAAGGATATATGAGAACATATCCCAACATAACAATATGTAAATTAAAAGACCCAACAAAAGAAGTCTTTTAAAAAGAGTAGGGTGAAAGGTTCCCTTACCGACATGGGTATCTTTCGAGACATGCACCCCGTGAAAGAAGGACAATACAAAATTGATGTAAATACTCATAAATGAAAGTATATTACACAATGAGTAAAATAATGGGCAGTACATACACCACTCAAAGGAAATTGTGGTAAATGTAGCATAAATCTCACCGAAATAAATGTGAGATGAAAAATCCCTTACGAAAACTCGGCAGCCTAACGACGCCACATAAAACTTACAAAAATGGATTGATGAGATCAAATAGGGTCTCCCATCATATTAACATAAAGTTTATAGAAAGAGGAATATAAAAGAACATCCCCCAACATAATAAAGAGGATCTTAAAAGAAGTGACATAAAGGAGAGTACTTTAATAGAAAGAGAGAGATTAGATCTTTTACGAAAATTTGGCAGCCTAACGGCGCCACTCAAAACATCCAAAATGGATTGATGAGAGAGAATATGGTCTCTCATAATATGAACATAAAAAGTACAGTAATAGTAATATAAAATATCATCCCAATAACAAGAAAGATGAACATTAAAAGCAATGACATAAAAGAGTGTACTTAAAAAGAAAGAGAGGAGTAAGATCCCTTACCTCGGGTCGGACTTGACTCGATCATTCTTTAATCTCCTGAATAATAAACTTCAGTTAATTTATACTTCCTTAAGAACCTTTTCACGTTCTGTATTCCTTTTATATCACTTATTACCATGTCATAGACATTATGTAATCATTTAAGTTAATAATGTTTGTTTTGTCGATACTTGGTTCTTAAGTCGAAAGTGGACTTCTTACAATTACATGTTGTTCGTGTGGTCAAAGGTTCATTATATAGAGAATTTTATTCATGATATATATATAATATATATTATATATATCCAGTATATTCATGCATTTATAATATTACTTAACATTTAGAGTTAATAAATGAAATGCACCGTTCATAGAGACGGTAAGCCGTACGTACGCATGAACGCTACTTCCATTTCTATTTCATATTTAATGGAATTAAAACATAATGATACATAATAGTATTTTAATTCCAGTATGTTATCATATATAATATCATTAAATATATCCTTTATACATACCACATGTGGTATTAACGAATCAAATCAGTTTGAGGGGGTGGTAGTCCGCACTTCCTTAAATGAAGATATCGCGTTTATACATAATGGAAACCATAAATGTATGCCATAAATGAAAAATAAAAAATCTTAATTAAAACATAAACATATTAGATATCATATATAAATATAGTGTCATCTTAATGGCAACCTTTGAAGGTGTTAGAAGAATGATGAACAATCATCGTTTTGGGAGGCAGAAATTCACCATCCACGGAAACAGAATGTTCTTTAACCATTAGATGTAGGTGTGTGTAAGTGTAGCTCGAATACTTCTTATAAAAACATCCTAGTATATTGAAGATAATGTATTTTTAATAAAATAAATGAATAAAAAGAGTTTAGGGGGTTGGAGAAGCAAAATAAAACAAAAGAACACAAGTGAAGACATTACCTTTAAATCGGGTAACTTCCTTAGATTTGAGCTCAAAGGCTTCCTTGGAAAGGATTATTTCCAAAGTGGGGCTTGAAGGAGTTATAGAGGGATGCATAGAGATGAAATGGGAAGAGGTTTTCCGAGCCAAAGGCTTGAGAGGTGTGGGTAAGGAGGTAGATGTGGGGGCCTTTTATAAGAGGAGAGGAGGGGCACTCTTGGAAAGTAAGAAAATGTTATTTTATTTGAAAATGATTTTCGGATTTAAAAGGTCCCACATTGATATAATTAGTGTATAAGGTGGTAAGGGTTCTAAATCCTCCCATACAATAGGTTTTGGACATGTTTCGGTCTTAGATATTACATTATCTTTCCATTTTATTTAAATCATTAAATAATGAGGTCATCGCTGCATCATCATGATGTCATAAATAATTTAATTTATTTAATGTCTAAAAATTATAAAACAAAAACTATGATGTATAAAATCTTTTTAGATTTCCAATTACTATTTATAGTCAAAAATCTGACTTGTATAACCCCATGTAAAATTTTTTTTAGTAAAACATTTCATGTTTGTGTCATTTTTACTTTATCATTAAATAAAAAGGTATATATGTCATTTTCCAAACATAGTGGCTCCATGGGGTCCCCAAGTTGACCCATAGATTTTCTTGGTCGTCCATGACACATAAAAGGAGGTTAGGACATGTGTCTAGGTCATTTCATTTTATTAAAACATTATTCTTACCTTAAACTACACTAATTACCTCTAATCGCGATTAAAAACATAATAAGTTACTATTCACCAATGAATTATTTTAATCCCATTGAACCACATTTTACTTCTTAATGACAACCATTTATGTCAGATTTTTTAAATTCAAAACACAAAGGTGGCAAAATTTCATTTAAACGGACAATCAGTTTTTATAAGTACCACTTAGTGGTTTCACTATTCATCAAAAATTAAAGTTTTTCAGAAAATTACAAAATTTCACCCTAAGATATATTTGATATTCCGAATTAAAAAATGATTTCTATTTTACAAAATTAAAAACATATAAGTTGCATTAATTAATTTAATAATTAATTCCCACTGTCAAAACAAATAGCGTGTTTTTATGAAACAAAAAGTATCAAAAGATTGACACTAGTTTAAGTCTAATTTCAAAGTGAAATTAATTCCATCGACCACTGTTGGATTAAATGGTAAAAAAATATTCTAATTTCACTTTAAAACCAATTCAAAAGATAATATAATTATATAAATAAATTAGATTAAAAAGAGGTTTTGAATTAAAATACAAAATTTTTCACTATTCATTAAAAATTGTACTTTTTCGGAAAAATACCAAAAATTTACACAAAGTAAATTTTGATGTCCCGATTCTAAAGAAGAATTTTGTTTTGTCAAATATATCACATAAAATTTTCAAAAAGTGGTTTTAAAAGTGGTTCGCCATCAAAAGGCGGTTAATCGACCTTTTAAAGAATATTAGAATGATTACGCTTAAAATTGGATTCATTCGCATTTTTAATCCTCTATTATTTATTGTAAAAATTAAAAATATTTGGCAAACATATATAATCATTTTGTAGTTAGTTCTGTTCATTCCCGCCATTACAACATCTAGGCGTTAACTACCATTTAAAATAATATTATTTTACTATTAGAATGCAACGTAAGATTCCTAAGAAACTCGTTGTTGCATATTAGGTACGCCATCGAGCATAGCATCCCCTTTAAAGTAATATTAATATTTGATTCACAAATATGGATAAATATAAAGATGTCATATTCTTTATTTACCTAGGGTTTTAAATTACCTCCATGTTTATCTCAGGTACACAATGTTTTTCTTGTTTCAATGCTAAGGAATTAAATGCCAGATCCATCTCATGTTTTGAGCCTAGAGGTAATTCAGTGGGAAGAGAAACTAACTTATGAGGAACAACCGGTCCAGATTCATGACCATAGGGAGCAAGTGTTTCAGAATAAGGTGATTCATCAGGTAGAGGCTTTGTGGAAAAACCACATGATTGAAGATGCAACATGGGAATCTGAAAATGCAATGAGGGCTAAACACCCCCACTTATTCGATAAGTAAATAAATTGCGGAGACACAATTTTCTAAAGGGGGGAAGGATGTAACATCCCAAGTAAGTAAATAAAAATAGATATTTTTATCTATGTCTATTAATGAATTAGATGGTGTTTTAGAGGCTTAAAATGAGAATAAATCCAATCTTAAGCATGGAATACACTAATATTTTTAAAAGATTGTTTTACTGCCTTTTGATGGAAAACAATTTTTTTAAATCAAACATTTGACAATTTTATAAGCTCTATTTATCGAAATATACTTATTCTTTATGATTGGGACATTGAAATTTACTTTGGGTAAATTTTTGGAATTTTTCCGATAAAGTTCATTTTTTAATGAATAGTGAAACATGTTGTATTTTAATTCAAAAACTCTTTTTAATATAATTTATTTATGTTATTAGATTATCTTTTAAATTGGTTTTAAAGTTAAATTAGAATATATTTTTACTATTTAATCCAATAGTGGTTGTTGGAATTATTTTCACTTTGAAATTGGACTTAAACTAGTGCCAATCTTTTGATACTAATTGTTTCATAAAAACACGCTATTTGCTCTGACAGCAGGAATTAATTATTAAATTAATTAATGTAACTTATATTTTTTGAATTTTTTAAATTAGAAATCATTTTTAATTCGGAATATCAAATACATCTTAGGGTGATGTTTTGGTATTTTTCTAAAAAACTGCAATTTTTTATGAATAGTGAAACCACTAAGTGGTACTTAAAAACTGATTATTCGTTTAAATGAAAATTCACCGCTTATTTGTTTTGAATTAAAAAAATTTGTCATCCATGGTTGTAATTAGGAAGTAAAATTTTGTTCAATGGGATTAAAATAATTTTTTGTTGAATAGTAACTTTTATGTTTTTAATCGCGATTAGATGTAATTAGTGTAATTTAAGGTAAAAATAATGTTTTAATAATATGAAATGAACTTGACACATGTCCTGCCCTTATTGGATGTGTCATGGCCGACCAAGGCAATCCATGGGTCATCTTGGGGACTCCATGGATCCTCTTTGGTAGGAAAATGACATTAATATCTTTTTATTTAATGTTAAAATACAAATGTCACAAATATGAGGTGTTTTAATAAAACAATTTTTAAATGGGGTTATACAAGTCATATTTTTGACTATAAATATTAATTAGAAATATATAATGATTTCCTACATCATGATATTTTTATTTATAATTTTTAGAAATTAAATAAATTAAATTATTTATGACACGATGATGATGCAGTGATTACCTCATTATTTAATGATTTAAATAAAATGAAAATAAAATGTAAAATATAAGACCTACACCTTTAAAAAACCTATTGGATTGGTTGATTTATTACCCGTATCACCATAACCTCGAAATTGATAACTTTGGGACCTTTTTTATCCGAAAATCATTTTATAACAAAGTATCTTTTCTAAACATTCCAAAAGTGCCCCTCCTCTCCTCTTATAAAAGGCCACCACCTCTGCCACCTTACCCAAACTTCCAAAGCCTTTGTCTCGGCCAACCCCTGCCCATTTTTTCTCTCCACATCTCTCTATAACTCTTAGAAGCCTCACTTTGGGTAGAATTCTTCTCAAGGAATCCTTTGAGCTCAAATCAAAAAGAGTTACCCGTTCTAAAGGTAGTGTTTTCTCTTGTGTTCTTATATTTATTTTACTTCTACAACCCTCTAAACTCTTTTTATTCCTTTATTTTTTAACAAAAATAGTATCTTAAATATTCTAGGATGACGTTATAAGAAGGATTAGAGCTACACATACACACACCTACATCTAATGGTTAAAGAACATATTGTTTATGTGGATGGTGAATTTATGCCTCACGAAACGATGATTGTTCGACACTCATATAACACCTTCAAAGGTGGCCATTAAGATGTCACTATATTTATATATGATATATAATATGATTATGTTTTACTTAAGCTTCTGTATTTTTCATTTATGGCATACCTTTATGGTTTCCATTATGGGTAAACACAATATCTTCATTTTAGGAAGTGCGGACTATCGCCCCCTCAAAGTGATTTGACTCGTTAATACAATATGTGGTATGTATAAAGGATATATTGAGTGATATTATATATTATAAAATACTATAATTATAATACTATTATGTATCATTATGTTTTAATTCCATTAAATATGAAATTGAAATGGAAGTAGCGTTCATGCGTACATACGGCTTACCGTCTCCATGAACAGTGCATTTAATTTCATACCTCTAAACGTTATGTAATATTATAAATACATGTATATACTGGATAAATATGATATATGTGATATCTACATCATGAGTATAACTCTGGATATAATGGATACATGAACAAATTGTAATTATAAAGAGTTTATTTTTGACTCAAGTACCAATGATCGTTAAAACGGCCGTTATTAACTTAAATAATTAAATAGTGTTCATGACATGGTAATAAGTGATATAAAAGGAATAATGAACTTGAAAAAGGTACATAAGAAAGTATAAGTTAACTCAGGTTTATTATTGAGGATGTTAAAGAACGATCGAGTAAAGTCAGACCCGAGTAATGGGACTTCGTCTCAATCTCCTTTCATTGAGGCATATTTTGTATTATACACAACCTTATTTTATACGTTGTATAATACCCTTTGACTTTTACATTTATCCAAAAGGAATATTTTATATACGAACTGTTTTTCTAAACAAAAAAAGGGAATGTTTTTGTCGTACGTATGCGGCGAAAACCACTTCTCTGCCGCCATGACCATTATTTGAGTTCCGGCTTCCTCAACAAGCCATAACTTTTTTTAAATGAAAAATAAATACCATGTTTTACTTTTATTTTATTTTGGTATTGAAAATGGTTTTCATAATGATTTTATATCAATGTGTTGTATTGATATCTTGTGATAGAAAAGTGGAAGTGTTATGTTTCCTTTATGCATGTTTAATGTGATATGATTATGTTATGGTTCTTGGGAATTGTTATGAAGACGGGTGGTTCCGTGATAAACTATGGGCTGGTGAGCCCGATATAGCTCTCCAATGCATTGGGTAACGCGAAAGAGATAAATGTTATGGTTTTTCCGAAGATATTTAGGGAATATTCTATGATGGGTATTCCAAAAGTATCCAAGAGGGTTACTCCCTACGTAAGAATGTTATGAATGCCTCAAGTTACCATTATGTTTTATGATTTATATGATTTATTCATGATTTGATGAGGTATGTTTAAGTGCTTATGTTTTATTAGTAGAGTATTATTTCATTGATTCTTATGTATACATGTACTCATGTTTCCTTTCCATATTTTTATATCCCTTACTGTGCTTTTTATGCTCATCCCAAGTTTTTGAAATGTTTTTCAAAAGTCAAGGGAAGGGTACATAATATGATGACAGTGTCAAGGAAGTGTCAAGAAAGAATCCATGTTTTATTTTAAATAAGATTATGTTGATGGGAAAAAATGACTATTATCTTTTATTGTAACCACTTTGTTTAATTATGGGATGTAATGCATGTTATATGATCTAATTCTCTAAAACTCTAAACCCAAAAAGATCCTCAAGGTGTATTCTTGAAATATCTCAAGATTAAGTAATGTTTAAGGTTGGGGCCTTATTTGCACAAAAATTACAATTGACTTTATTAAACTTATATACTCATTTATGGTTAATAGAAGTACTTTTTTATCAATATTTTATTAAAATATAAGTTATTTTTTAAAATCATTAATTCATTAAAATAAAATCATTAACTAAAAAACTATTTATATTTTATCATATAAAAATATAATTCTTCCCAAACCGAATAAATAATCTTATATAGAGTGAAAACAATAAATATTATCATCATTTATAATTAAAAATACAGTTCTTATAGAAATATTATATTAACATTATTAACAATACCTCATATTAATATAATAATTTATATATTTATAAAAAGTAACATTTTGCCAAAAAAATAAATTTATCTAATTCATTATATTTTTTAGAAAAAATATTCTCATAAAAGAATTTATAGAATAAGACATTAATTTATAAAATTGGATTAAAAATAAGTATCTAATACCCTTCAACATAATCATTTATTAGAACTTCATATGAATTTATTTTAAGGTGTGAGATTTTGGCATACTCTTGGGGCGGCTCACATAATATCACCCATGTGGTAATGTATATTAACTTGTACTTATATGGAAGTCAATTCTGATCAATCATAAAGTGTTAAAGCTCAGCGGGGGACTTTTCTAGAGAAAATCCCATGGATGTTACCCCCTTTGAAAGCTCAAACAAATGAGCTTTGTTTTTCTCAAGTATTCTAGACGAGGCCATTGACTATTCTTTATGAAATAATTTTTTCATTATCAATTCTATTTACAAAAAATATTTATATCATTAAATTTATTTTTGTTTCCAACCATCATATTGATCTTTGATCATAATTTACCAATATTGATTTAAGGGTCGAAAATAGATAGTTACATTTCAATTTATACATATATAGATTTAATTAAAGAGATATAGAAAACATTCATTTTTAGGAAAAATGATTTTAATAAAAATTTAGGTCATTACATTATTCCACAATTAAAACATTTTCCCCTGAAATTTAATTTTACATACTACGTCAAAAACTAGTGAGGGTAATTCTCTTTTATCTTTTCAAGGAGATCTTTAGTATTTCTTATTGACATTTATTTTAAGTAGAAAGGGTTCATGGGTCACAATGGTACATTAAGATATTTCTAAAAGAATGTACTTAATTTTTCCAAAATCACCTCAAGCACCTTGGATTATATTGATGGATGCACCGATAATTCATTAAAAAGATATTTCCAATATATAATTTTGAAAAAACTTCTTAAAATAGTTTTTTATTAAAAAATCCTTAATTATTCTTATTCAAATATTTCATTATATGTGTTGGAATATGAGTTTTTATGATTCCCCAATGGAAAAAGTCTATAATTTGATAAATATTAGATTCTTGGAGTTCTCTCTCTTTTGTGGCATCTAGAAAATCATTTATTACATCGTCATTTTCAAATAAAGAGAAGAATTTGAAAATACCCTGATGTTACTACCCACACGTAACATGGTCATACAGATGATAGAAAAAATATTCTCTAATAGACGAGGAATGATTGTAATGCCCCGACCCCAGCTACCCAGAGCCGGTGCATTACTTCGTAACATTGGCATGATCACAAAAGATCAAGTCTCGAAAGACCGATTAGTTTAGTAGCCTTGGAAACACTAGATACATTCATAAGTCTTTCATTACATCAAAAAGTAAACAAAATATAATAACTTGGTCTTCATAGTCCACTCTCATATCCTCTTCTGACTATCCCTGTAGGTCATTCATAAAATACTTCTTCACATCCTGGAAAATATTAAAACATTGAAAGGGGTGAGCTCAGATTCTCAGTAAGGATAACAATATTGCGGAAGCTTTCATAAATAAACATAGAAATTTAAGTCAATGTATAACTAAAACAAAAGACTTTTAAACATGAACTTCAACATAATATGGAAAAAGTAAAATGAGATAATGCCATTCACTTCTTCACACGGATATTCTACTGGTCGAATAATCACATGCGATGTCGATAACCACTTTCATAATGAGGGAATGTATAATGTCGGACATTCTGAAACATTTTGTCAAGGCCTCAGCCAAGACGTCTAAAATGATTAAGGCCTCGGCCAAAACCATAAATCAAATTGGGAAAGGGCCTCGGCCAATTCCACGTCTAGTTGTCTCATGAGACCTACCGATGCATCGAGGAGCTATAGCGGGCTCCACCCGTCACTTATTAAGTCCAATACATTCCTCATATGAATAGGTTTAAACATATCATAAACCATAACATAATTGTATCACATAAAACATGGATAATGGAAACATAAAATTTCCACATTTCAATCACAAGATATCAATACAACACATTGATATAATAAAAATCCTTTCAAAACCATTTTCAATACCAAAATAAAAGAAAAGTAAAACATGGTATTTATTTTTCTTTTAAAAAGAAGGTATGGCTTGTAGAGGAAGCCGAAACTCAAATAATGGTCACGGCAGTGGAGAAGTCGTTGTCGCCGCATAAGTACGGAAAGAAAAACATTCCCTTTTGTCGTTTAGCAAAACGCTTCATATAAAAAGATTCCTTTTGAATAAACGTAAAATTCAAAGGGGTTTATACATCGTATAAAAGAAAGTTGTGTATAAAACCAAATATGCCTCAATGAAAGGGGATTGAGGCGAAGTCCTTAAAAAGATAATTTTTAATATAAAATAGATCTTTTATGTGTATTCACTATATGTACACATAAAGAAAGTAAAAATACAATATAGGACATAATAATATCATGACATAATTTGAAAGTAGGAGATTAACCCAGAGATTGGAAATTGGGTTAAGAAATTCCCTTACCTTGCGTCCTGTCCTTACTCGACCATTCTTTAACCTCTTGAATAATAAACTAGAGTTAATTTCTATTTACTTAAGAACCTTTTTCATGTTCATTATTCCATTTATATCACTTATTAACATGTTATGAACATTATGTAATTATTTAAGTTAATAACGTTCATTTTGTCGATCTTTGGTACTTGAGTCAACAATAAACTCCTTATAATTACAAGTTGTTTATGTGGTGAAATATCCATTATATCCATAATTATATTCATGATGTAGATATCATATATATCATATATATACAGTATATACATTCATTCATAATTTCACGTAACATTTAGAGGTAAGAAATGAAATGCACCGTTCATGGAGACGGTAAGCCGTACGTACGCATGAACGCTACTTTCATTTCTATTTCGTATTTAATGGTATGAAATCATAATGATATAAATTTATAATATAATTAAAGTATAATATAGTGTATAATACCATTTAATCCATCCTTTATACATCCCACATATGGCATTAACGATTCAAATCACTTTGAGGGGGCGGTAGTCCGCACTTCATAAAATGAAATTATCGCGTTTTACCCATAATGGAAATCATAAAGTATGCCATAAAAGAGAAATACAGAAGCATAAGTAAAACATAAACATATTATATATCATATATAAAAATAGTGACATATTAATGGCCACCTTTGAAGGTGTTATATGAGTGTTGAACAATCATCATTTCGTGAGGCAGAAATTCGCCATCCACAGAAACCGTATGTTCTTTAACCATTAGATGTAGGTGTGTGTAAGTGTAGCTCAAATACTTCTTATAACAACATCATAGTATATTGAGGATACTGGTGTTGTTACAAAATAAATTAATAAAAGGATTTTAGGGGGTTGGAGAAGAAAAATAAACCAAAACAACATTAGAGAAGACATTACCTCAAAATCGGGTAACTCTTTTTGATTTGAGCCAAAGGCTTCCTTGGGAAGCGTTCTGCCCAATGTGAGGCTTCTAGGAGTAATAGAGGGATGTTGGGAGAGTATTTGGGTAGAGTTTGGCCTAGCCAAATGGCTTGAAGGTGTGAATAAGGTGGGAGAGGTGGGGGCCTTTTATAAGTGGAGAGGAGGGGCTCTTTTGGAAAGATTGAAATGTTACATTATTACACAATGCTTTTCGGATTTTAAAGGTCCCACACTTATATAATTCGAGGATAAGGTGATAAGGGTTCGAAATATCCTCATAAAATTGTCTTTGGACAAGTGTAAGCCTTGTATTTGTCATTATCTTCCCATTTTATTTAAATCATTAAATAATGAGGTCATCGCTGCATCATCGTGATGTCATAAATAATTTAATTTATTTAATGTCTAAAAATTATAAAAAAAATATTATGATGTAGGAAATCTTTTTAGCTTTATAATTAATATTTATAATCAATATTTGGACTTGTGTAACCCCACTTAAAAACTGTTTTAGTAAAACAACTCATGTTTGTGTCAATTTAATTTTAACATTAAATAAATATATATTAATGTCATTTTCCAACCAAAGTGGTTCCATGGGGTCCCCAAGTTGACTCATGGGTTGTATTTGTCTTCCATGACTCATCCAATTGGAGTAGGACAAGTGTCAATCTCATCTCATATTATGAAAACATTATTTTTACCTTAAACTACACTAATTACCTCTAATCGCGATTAAGAACTTAAAAGTTACTATTCACCAAAAAATTATTTTAATCTCATTGAACCACATTTTACTTCTTAATGACAACCATGTATGTCGGATTTTTGAAAATCAAATCACAGAAGTGGTAATATTTCATTTAAACGAAAAATCAGTTATTTAACTACCACTTAGTGGTTTCACTATTCATAAAAAATTGAAGTTTTTCAGAACAATGCCAAAATTTCACCCTAAGCTATAATTGATATTTCAAATTCAAAAATGATGTCTATTTTAAAAAATTCCAAACATATTAGTTTCATTAATTAATTTTATAATTAATTCCCGCTGTTACAACAAATAGCGTGTTTTTAAGAAACAATTTTTATCAAAAGATTGATAATTGTTTATGTCCAATTTTAATGTTAAATTAATTCTAATGACCACCATTGGATAAAATAGTAAAAATATATTCTAATTATACTTTAAAACCACTAAATAGTATAATTTATCACTATAAATTATTTTGATTAAAAAAGTTGTTTTTAAGTATTTTTCACAATTCATAAAAAATTAGAAGTTCTCAGAAAAATACCAAAAATTCAACATAGGATTATTTCGATATTACGAATATAAAAATGAAGTCCATTTTGAAATATAAAATTTCTATAACTTTAAAAAGTGGTTATTACTATTCATAAAGGCTACTTTGATTAGTCGTGGTGTTTTAGAACTCGAAGTTGCGTACAATGCAAGCTATTGCATTATTGAAAGAGAGGCATATCGTGGAAGCTCATGGTCTTACATTCTCCCCTCCGTCAATAAATTGCGTCCTCGCAATTTGAAATTTTTCTTGGAAAATAAAAGGCTGAAAATAGAAAATAGCTTTGAGGAAAACCCACATCGGAAATAAGATTAATAAAATTTAGCCTTAATAAGAGGGAAAGGGAAATGAAAAAGTCACCACCCAATTATGATCTCGATTAGGAGAACATTGGTGGCAATTAGAGACATATAATTGGAGGAAAAACGTAAATATTTTTAGGGATCGATTGGGGTCATCAATCACAATCAACTGTCAAATTGAGGGCCTCAAAGCCTTCAATCTATGTTGATTTAAAATATCATCAGTTCAAAAAGACATAAGGTATTAGGATAACACATTTGTTTTTAATAACCCTTTACTAAAGTTTAAGAATTAATTTATTCATTGAATAAGAGATAGGTATATATATATTTCTGCTTGACAATTAGAGTTTCAACCTTCAACTCATCTTTCACTCAAAAAGATAATAGAACTCAAAAATATTATACTTATCCTAATTGTATAAGGTTCCAAATGTTAACACATACCATTTAGATTAGTAAAATTATTTTGTAATAACCAGGGACTTCCTGTAGGCTAGTGGTAGAAATAAAGGCATGTCGCACTATGATTGTTGGTTCGATTCCTGCAGCTTTGTCCGACGCGACGGGTTATGCCCCACCCTGCAGGTTGTCCTTTTTCCTAAAACTATAGTATTATAATATTCCAAAAAAAATCTTCAGAAATGCTTTAACCTTAAACAATACTATCCATGGTTCAACTTAATCCATTCCAACCTTAATAGTTATCCAAAATACCTCCATCCAGACTTTCTCTAAAGGGTCGTTAAATTCAAAAATCAATTGTAACCTCAGATTCCCCAAACAAAGTAAAGTTTCTCTTATTGTCACATACTAAAAATATGATTACCTTAATCATATTAAATCCTTAATGAAAACAACATGTACTGCAGTACAATCCTAATATATCACATTATTCTTATAACCATAATCTAGTTCTTGAGTCCAAAAACACAAATACAATAATTATTCCGCTTCAACTGTAGTCACAGCATAAGATTGGCCTTGATCCCTTGGCCTTTTCTGAGGTAAGTTTCCTTGACTCTTAGGACATTCATTTGCATAATGCCCCATTTCCCTACAATTGTAGCATTCAACTTTGACAGCCTCTTTCTTTCCCTTGCAATCTCGAGCCTGGTGACCCTTTTCTCCACATTTATAACAAACTCTCATTCCTTTTAGGCATGTACCAGGGTGATTATTCCCACAATTATCACATAATGGAAATTCCTTCTTTCCCTTTTTCCCTTTATCTATCTCTTGTTCCACCGTTCTCTTCTTCTCTTGCTTTACTTTGTTGTCATAAGACTTAGAGAATTCCTTTTCTGTCTTGATAGCACAAGAGACAATATCTTCGTATTATGAGAAGGACTGTGATACTAAAGCTCGATGGAGAAATGGTTTTCACCCATCAAAGAAACGATCAAACTTACTCCTTGGGTTACGTATATAATCAGAAGCATGCCTCACTAACCTTGTAATGTTAGCCTCATACTTTGCGACATTCTCATCCTCCTTCTGCCTCAGACTCAGAAATTGCCTTTCCATATCTGCTCGATGGTCACGAGGAAAGTATTTTTCTAAGAAAAGATCTTTGAACTCCCTCCATTCCATATTCAATACGTCATCATCTTCCTTTGTGTTTTGAATCAGCGACCACCACTGATCGGCATCTCCAGTGAGGCGGTAAACTGCCATGACAACCTTCTCCCTTTCACTACTCTCCAAGGCATGGAATATTTTCTCTAAGGAATTTATCCATTGCTCAGCTACTATAGGATTTGTACTCCCATTGAAGGTTGGTGGTTGTTGCCTCATGAAACGGTCTAGCATTGATCCTCCACGTTGCGGATCAGGGTGCTCCATACGAGTAAATTTATTATTCATAACCTGCGTGAGTTGTCCCAGTATGGTGAGAAGCTGATCAGCACTAGTTGTATCACTAGCTCCACCATAATTATCTTGAGCAGGAGGGAAATCCCTATATGGAGTGCGTGCATTGATACGGTTTCCATTTCTTCCACTAGGCGCCATTTCTAAACAATTGCGTAAACTAGATCAGTTTATGAATCAAAATACATAATCACATACTTATAAAACACTTAACATAAATTGAACTATTTATGGATATAATCCATAATCATAAAAAAAATTTCTTTGAGGAAGTATATACTCATAAACCCTTCATAATGATTTGTAAAGAAAATGAGAGTTATCCTAAGCATATCCCTCGGGAGTGTCGTAACCAAGAGTGCAGCAAGGCCCGTTGTCGTGCACCAGTTCCCGTTCGAGTCTAGCTCAAAGCGGTGTTTTCGGGTTTTACCCCTAGGTACATCTATGCCAGAGCCGCCTCTACCTACTCGTATCCAGACAGGGATGTATTGCTCGGAAAACTCATAACATCTCTATAATACCAAAATTCTAGGAAGTTCTTCTATAATAATCCTCAAAGTCTATCTTCGGGCTATGTGCTCTAATCAGAGTTTATCTAAATCTAGCTTCCAAGGTTAGTACTAAACTGCCTCTGATACCAACTGTAACGCCCCGACCCCAGCTACCCAGAGCCGGTGCATTTCTTCATAACATTGGCATGATCACAAAAGATCAAGTCTCGAAAGACCGATTAGTTTAGTATCCTTGGAAACACTAGATACATTCATAAGTCTTTCATTACATAAAAAAGTAAACAAACTACAATAACATGGTCTTCATAGTCCACTCTCATATCCTCTTCTGACAATCCCTGCAGGTAATTCATAAAATACTTCTTCACATCCTGAAAAATATTAAAACATTGAAAGGGGTGAGCTCAGATGCTCAGTAAGGATAACAATATTGCGGAAGCTTTCATAAATAAACATAGAAATTTAAGGCAATGTATAACTAAAACAAAAGCCTTTTAAACATGAACTTAAACATAATATGGCAAAAGTAAAATGAGATAATGCCATTCACTTCTTCACACGGATATTCTACTGGTCGAATAATCACATGCGATATCGATAACCACTTTCATAATGAAGGAATGTATAATGCCGGACATTCTGAAACATTTTGTCAAGGCCTCAGCCAAGACGTCTAAAATGATTAAGGCCTTGGCCAAAACCATAAATCAAATTGGGAAAGGGCCTCGGCCAATTCCCCGTCTAGTTGTCTCATGAGACCTACCGATGCATCGAGGAGCTATAGCGGGCTCCACCCGTCACTTATTAAGTCCAATACATTCCTCATATGAATAGGTTTAAACATATCATAAACCATAACATAATCGTATCACATAAAACATGGATAAAGGAAACATAACATTTCCACATTTCAATCACAAGATATCAATACAACACATTGATATAATAAAAATGCTTTCAAAACCATTTTCAATACCAAAATAAAATAAAAGTAAAACATGGTATTTATTTTTCTTTTAAAAAGAAGGTATGGCTTGTAGAGGAAGCCGAAACTCAAATAATGGTCACGGCGGTGGAGAAGTCGTTGTCGCCGCATAAGTACGGAAAGAAAAACATTCCCTTTTGTCGTTTAGAAAAACGCTTCATATAAAAATATTCCTTTTGAATAAACGTAAAAGTCAAAGGGGTTTATACACCGTATAAAAGAAAGTTGTGTATAAAACCAAATATGCCTCAATGAAAGGGGATTGAGACGAAGTCCATAAAAAGATCATTTTTAAAATGAAATAGATCTGTTATGTGTATTCACTATATGTACACATAAAGAAAGTACAAATACAATATAGGACATAATAATATCATGACATAATTTGAAATTAGGTGATTAACCTAGAGATTGGAATTTGGGTTAAGAAATTCCCTTACCTTGCGTCCTGTCCTGACTCGACCGTTCTTTAACCTCCTGAATAATAAACTAGAGTTAATTTCTATTTACTTAAGAACCTTTTTCATTTTCATTATTCCATTTATATCACTTATTACCATGTTATGAACATTATGTAATTATTTATGTTAATAACGGTCATTTTGTCGATCTTTGGTACTTGAGTCAACAATAAACTTCTTATAATTACAAGTTGTTTATGTGGTGAAATATCCATTATATCCAGAATTATATTCATGATGTAGATATCATATATATCATATATATACAGTATATACATTCATTCAGAATTTCACGTAACATTTAGAGGTAAGAAATGAAATGCACCGTTCATGGAGACGGTAAGTCGTACGTACGCATGAATGCTACTTTCATTTCTATTTCATATTTAATGGAATGAAATCATAATGATATAAATTTATAATATAATTACAGTATAATATAGTGTATAATACCATTTAATCCATCCTTTATACATCCCACATATGGCATTAACGATTCAAATCACTTTGAGGGGGCGATAGTCCGCACTTCTTAAAATGAAATTATCGCGTTTTACCCATAATGGAAATCATAAAGTATGCCATAAAAGAGAAATACAGAAGCATAAGTAAAACATAAACATATTATATATCATATATAAAAATAGTGACATCTTAATGGCCACCTTTGAAGGTGTTATATGAGTGTTGAACAATCATCATTTCGTGAGGCAGAAATTCGCCATCCACAGAAACCGTATGTTCTTTAACCATTAGATGTAGGTGTGTGTAAGTGTAGCTCAAATCCGTATTATAACAACATCATAGTATATTTAGGATACTGGTGTTGTTACAAAAGAAATGAATAAAAAGAGTTTAGGGGGTTGGAGAAGAAAAATAAACCAAAACAACAGTAGAGAAGACATTACCTCAAAATCGGGTAACTCTTTTTTGATTTGAGCCAAAGGCTTCCTTGGGAAGAGTTCTGCCCAAAGTGAGGGTTCTAGGAGTAATAGAGGGATGTTGGGAGACTATTTGGGCAGAGTTTGGCCGAGCCAAATGGCTTGAAGGTGTGAATAAGGTGGGAGAGGTGGGGGCCTTTTATAAGTGGAGAGGAGGGGTTCTTTTGGAAAGATTGAAATGTTACATTATTACACAATGCTTTTCGGATTTTAAAGGTCCCAAACTTATATAATTCGAGGATAAGGTGATAATGGTTCGAAATCTCCTCATCCAATTGGCTTTGGACAAGTGTATGCCTTGGATTTTGCATTATCTTCCCATTTTATTTAAATCGTTAAATAATGAGATCATCGCTGCATCATCATGATGTCATAAATAATTTAATTTATTTAATGTCTAAAAATTATAAAAAAAATATTATGATGTAGGAAATCTTTTTAGATTTCTAATGAATATTTATTATCAATATTTGGACTTGTGTAACCCCACTTAAACACTATTTTAGTAAAACAACTCATGTTTGTGTCAATTTAATTTTAACATTAAATAAATATATATTAATGTCATTTTCCAACCAAAGTGGCTCCATGGGGTCCCCAAGTTTACTCATGGGTTGTCTTGGTCGGCCATGACTCATACAATAGGAGTAGGACAAGTTTTAATCTCATCTCATATTATGAAAACATTATTTTTACCTTAAACTACACTAATTACCTCTAATCGCGATTAAGAACTTAAAAGTTACTATTCACCAAAAAATTATTTTAATCTCATTGAACCACATTTTACTTCTTAATGACAACCATGTATGTCGGATTTTTGAAAATCAAATCACAGAAGTGGTAATATTTCATTTAAACGAAAAATCAGTTATTTAACGACCACATAGTGGTTTCACTATTCATCAAAAATTGAAGTTTTTCAGAACAATGCCAAAATTTCACCCTAAGCTATAATTGATATTCCGAATTCAAAAATGATTTCTTCTTTAAAAAATTTCAAACATATAAGTTGCATTAATTAATTTTATAATTAATTCCCGCTGTTACAACAAATAGAGTGTTTTTAAGAAACAATTTATATCAAAAGATTGACAATTGTTTATGTCCAATTTTAATGTTAAATTAATTCTAATGACCACCACTGGATAAAATAGTAAAAATATATTATAATTATACTTTAAAACCACTAAATAGTATAATTTATCACAAAAAATTATTTTGATTAAAAAAGTTGTTTTTAAGTATTTTTCACAATTCATAAAAAATTAGAAGTTCTCAGAAAAATACCAAAAATTCAACATAGGCTAATTTCGATATTACGAATACAAAAATGAAGTCCATTTTGAAATATAAAATTTCTATAACTTTAAAAAGTGGTTATTACTATTCATAACGACTACTTTGATTAGTCGTGGTGTTTTAGAACTCGAAGTTGCGTACAATGCAAGCTATTGCATTATTGAAAGAGAGGTGTATCGTGGAAGCTCGGGGTGTTACAAAGATACTTGAATGAATTGTGAAATTATATATGAATTGGATGAATCATGATGTTTTTGTCATATAAACTTGATTTTTGATAAAGTTTCAAATTATTATGAACATTAATTTAGGATAATATCTCCAAGTAGATATTCATAAAGAGAGAGAATATGTGTTCATGATATTCCCCATTCCATGTTTTAACTAATAAAAAGAAAATACAATTATTGTGTTTAAATACCCAGCTAATAAGAATTTCTAAATCATTTCACATAGATGGATAATCTTTTTTAGTATATCCTAACATATAATACCATAAGATTCCATCTAGTTTATTCATGATGTTTTACATAATGTATATTCTTATGGGATTTTTCCCTTAATATTGGTTCATACTAAGATTATGAATTAACCATCATATCCCCTGGGAGTGTCGAACCAAGAATGCATCAAGGACCATTGATGGGCACCCATTCCCATTCAAGTTTAGCTCAAAGAGGTTTTTTTGGTTTTTAACCCTTGAAATATATATGCTAGATCCACCTCTCCTTGTTTGTATCTAGATAGATTTGTATTTTTTTAATAATCCACTTAATCTATACACACCAAAATTTATGGATTTTTTACATAGTCTAATCCTTAAGGATTTGACTAGGTTTTCCTAATCCCAATCCAAAAATATAAATTAACTTATCCTTTAATGCCAACTATAACAATCATTATCTTTATTGCAAATTTAAACATGAATTTTTCCATAAACATGCTCATAAGATAAATCTTATCATCGATAGTGTAACAACTAGGTTACGGTGACACCCTAGCCACCCTGCCATAACATGGTTGTTAGGTCCTGCCTCATCAGGTACCACATGTTTCCCTACCTTACCCTCATATCCCATGGGAGTGTCGAACCAATTATGTAGAAGGGGCCATTGTCGGGCACCCATTCCCATTTGAGATTATCTCAATGTGGGGTTTTTGGGTTTTAACCCATGATATATCTATTCTAGATCCATCTCTACTTGTTAGTATCCAGATAGAGATTTTTGTTCATAAAAGGCCACTTAACCTATACTCAACAAAATTTAGGGATATTTTTTACTTAGTATAATCCTTAAGGATTTCAATAGGTTTTTCTAATCCCAATCCCAAAAATAACTAAACCTATCCTTTATTACCAACTATAACAGACCTTCACTTTATTACAAATTTGGACATGTCTTTTTCCATAATCATACTCATAAGACATAATTGAGCATCGATGGTATAAAAATTGGTTTCCGGTGACACCCCAGCCACCCCGCATTAATATGGCCATTAGGTCCTACCCTACCAGGTACCACCAGTTGTCCTATAGACACATGGTCCCCAACGTGGGGCCCACCCACATGCCTGAATGGGTCATCTGACTAATGACTGTCCCCACAGGCCAACACATGTCCTTTCTCATGTGCTTTGTCCTCACTCACACAAACCCTCGGAATCATCCTTGATGTTCACCCATCCTGATCACTACTCTAGGCCAAGCACGCTAAACTATGGTGTTTTAATTAGACAGTATCCCGAACAAGATGATACACCTTGTTAACATGAGTCATATAATTTATCAATTTAACCCTTTATCACTTGTGGGTGTTACAATCACCTCTCCCCCTTAGAGCACAACGTCCCCATTGTGGGGCCTACATCTTAACCCAGGCAGTGCACAACACTTAAGGCTAGTTTTCTCCTCTGAAACAATATGTAACAATTAGGTTTCGATGACAGCACAACCACCCTTCCTTAACATGGTCGTCTGGTCTTGGCCCACTAGGTACCACCAGTTGCCCCGCAGACACGTGGTCCCCACTATGGGGCCCACCCAAATTCCTGAACGGGTCATCTGACTAATGACTGTCCCAACAGGCCAACACATTTCCTTTCCGGTGTACTTTGTCCTCACTCACACACACCTAGGGAAACTTCCCAGAAGGTCATCCATCCTGATCACTACTACCGGCCAATCATGCTTAACTGTGGAGTTTTAACCAGACAGGATCCCAAAAAGGAAGTTCCTCCTTTTTGACATGAGACATATCATTTAGCCATTTAACCCTTTATCATTTGTTGGTGTTACAGATAGGTATAGTGTATTGAGAAATTAATAACAATTCATAACAACTTAAGACATAAAATACAACATATTTATTGAAAACCTTTTTACATGATCTCAAAATTCCTTCATACTTATAATTTATTAGGACAACCTGAGGAAACACATAAGAAAAGGGTGAGTTATAATGCCCAATAATGGAGTAAACAAATCATAACATGAAGAATATAATACATGTTAGGAAATAGGAATATCAATGGAGAACAAGCGATACATGAACATAAAAGAATGATATAGCTTGGTTATCATAACAAGGAAATTTGAAAATGATATACAACATGATATTAACATCATCCAAGGATCATTGCACATGGATTTTCATGATTAATCCATCATTATAACGAATTTTTGCACATGGATTTGCATGATTAATCCCTCATTATAACGAATTATCAGGGGTGAACTCTCATTGAACAGGAATTATCATGAGTAAAACCTCATTTCACTTTTATTAGCATGAGTAAACCCTCATTGAATATAGATTAGCATGATTAAATCCTCATTGAACATGAATTATTATGAGTAAACTCTCATTGCACATTAAATAGAATGATTAAACCCTCAATCCATATGCATTAACATGAGTAATCCTTCATTGAAAATGGATTATCATGAGTAAATCCTCGTTAAAATTGGATAATCATTTGTAAAACCACATTGCACATGGAATATCATGATACGAAACATTACCAAATGCGTTGGAGAGATATCAGTGTGCATCCTTTAAAAACATTTCATTCCATGCATAAGTGTGCAACATGGATCACAAAACATAGAATCATTAAACCTCATAAGTTAATCCATGATTAATAAATATGGAATACAGAAATGTAATTACCATTCAATATGTGCATAAATCTGAATATCCTTGATAGAGAAATGGGTGTGGTATTCCCTCCACAATGATTTTGTCTTGGAAAATCGATGTGCCATTTTGGTGGCTTAAAGTCGTCATATAAAAAATCATAAGTTAGGTTGATGAGAGGTAAATGGGTATATAATCATTTATAAATTAAATATATAGTAGGAGGATCATGTAAAATAAAATCACAATATATGAAATTGAAATTAGAAGCATAATATTGGAGAAATACTTGAATGCAAATAAGAAGAATGAATCTCGTACATAATTTTGGCTTGGAAATAGGTATAGATATAGGGAATTAATGAGATGGAAAGTGGTATCTAATGACCCCAACATAAGTATTGAATTATGGTGTAGGTGTGAAATCATACCCCAACATTTTTAATTGAATTTAAATGGGTATTGCAACATAAATAAATTTGGATAAACATGAAAAGGAAGGAAACTGTTATGAAAATTTGACACGGTAACAGGTGCACATAAGGGTTTATAAGATGACTAAATGAGAGTGAATGTGGATCCCAACATTTAAACAGAAAATGGGAACTATGTTTGTTATTTAGTAACATATCAAAACATAGTAATAAAATAAATTAAATTACTTAACATGAAAATAATTCTTGATAAAAGAGGATGGTGGAAGATCCATTATGGAATTTTGGCATAGTAACATGTGTGTTAAAAGGATAATAGAGGGGATTGATGAAATTTATATGAAAAAAAAATTATATATAAATCAAATTTAAAGACTTTAGGTCATGGTACATCATAAACTAACATCTAAATATGGATCCTAACAAGCATAATGTAAAAGAATAGCTTGAATGGAAATGAGAAGTGTGATATCCTTTAAGAAATTTTGGAATAGTAACAGCTTGGGTAAAGGTAAAAATGAAGGAGAAAAAATACTCCATCCTTAAAATTAGATTAGATGAACAATAATATAATTATTTTAATTTAATCACAATATAACCATTCAAAATTACATGAACTACTTTAAAATAATCTACTTGAATTTGAATGGACATGAAAGTGGGGATCCCTTACATGGAAGTGTGATCTCGAAAGCTTGGGAGAGGCTTTAAAGTGGATTATTCGGAGATTGGGGAGAATTTCTAGGATTATAGAGATAGGATAGAAGTGGTTGGTCTTTCTCCAAATGGTTTTTGTTAAGTGGAATGGGATATTGAGTGTGTTTATATAGGAAAGGAGACAAAATTCTTTGTTTTTTAGGTTTTGGACACTACACAATGAACTGATAAAAAAACCATACCATGGGTTTTTTCCCATGGTTTTTTCCAATGTGGAGTGGTATAAAATATTTTATATGAAAAATTTAAGAATACATGAAAATAGTAGGTTTTCTTATGTAGAGGTCATTCACACACTCAAGGAAATCAATTCAAAAAGTTAAAATATCATACAATTCATGGAGGGTCCACTAAGTAATTATAAATTTAATAAAACAAATTAAAAATAAAAAAATGTAATGGTAAGACATTTATTTTCAGAATATCCCTTTTATTGTATTTTTGTACAACACTATTGGGTCATTATAATGTCATAAACCACTATATATATTTAGTTAGTAATAACTTTTTTACTATAACATCGAATGTATCATAAAATTATGAATAATTAATTGTTTCATATTTTCAACTTCATAATTTTAAAAATAATATTTATTTTATCAAAATAATTTTTAAAATATGTGAATTTTCACTTTTAAAATAAATAATTACATTTATTGAAAATTGACGGGTTTTGAAGAAAAAACTTTTTAACCATTAATAAAAACGAAAATTGATATCATAAAAATTATATACTCATTTATGATTCATAAAATCAATTTGATAATAAAATTTTATTAAGATATTAATGTGTTCAAAAAATCAAAAATTCATCAAAATAAAATCTTGAATAAAAAATACAATTATTGTTTAATTGTATAAAAATATAATTATTATCAAGATGAATGCTGAATATTTTAAAGATTAAAAACAATTAATATAGTCATAATTTGTATTTAAAAGATATATTATTATTAAATTATTATAATAAAATTATTAAAAAACCTTAGTTTAATATAATAATATATATATTTTCAAAATGTACCATTTTAGCTGAATAATCAATTTATCTAATTCATTATATTTTAAAGATAAACTATTCTTATAGTGAAATTGATGGGAAAACATTTTATGTATAAAAAGGGATTAAAAAATAAGTAAATAATACCTTGATACATAAACCATTATAATACCTACATAAGACCAAATGGTATGTTGTGCGATTGTGACAGACTATTGGGATGGCTCGTATAACATCACCTGGATGGTAAACTCTATTAACTTGTAGTTCTCCCATATGTAATTCTTTTCATGATTAATGTGTCAAATATTAGCATGGTCTTGGTAAAGATATAATCCTGGTGTTTTTACCTCCTTTTGGATCACCAATAAATGTGCACCGTATGGCTCGAGTTACAGGATGAAGCCAGCAACAATTCTTTCTAAATTAATTTTTTCATTATAGGTTCTATTTATAAAAAATAATTTTAACGTTAAAATAGTTATTTTTTCCAATAGTCATATTGATCATTGATCAAAATTGACTAATGATAATCTACGGGTCGAAAACTAATAATAACTTTTAAATTTATAATTATATAGTTTTAATTAATTTGATGAAATAAAACTTGAATTATTAGGAATCAAAATCGTTTTCAAATGTTCGGGTCATTAAAATACAATATAGGTGGTTGAAAAAAATTTAACTGGATTAATGTTTAATAAAGTGTACCACTCTTTGATGATCCAGGTGTAAAGTTCCATGTTTTGTGAAATTTTTATAATCTGGGTTTTATAATATAGTATGTGTGGTCATATCAGAGAGGTGGTTGGTAAATTTTTGCTACACTACTATTTTAGAAGTTTATATACCATTAGAGATCAAACCATGCTCTAATTTATCAATGATAAAATATTATTGAATAGGCCATGTAATTAGATGATAGTTACAACATGAAGAAATTCTAATAAAATTATAATGGTTTTAGGTGTTTTTGGATGTCAACTCCACAAGATGTGATTTTCACCACAATACATAATGAGTGATTAGAGGACCACATCAAAACATATTGGTCAATTTTTTAATGGGGTATAATTGACATATTAAAATAAATAAGATTCATTTACCTACATTTTTTCATGATTTAAATAAATATACCACAATTAAATAGATCAATAGGTTGAAAAATCATTATAATATTTCATTGTAAGATCATTATATTTTAGGAAAAAAAATTGCAATGATTATTGATATCATATAATACAAGAGACCATTTCATGTTGATGGAAACCATACCATGGTTAGGATGTTTTATAAAAGAACATGAAAAAGAAGGATATAGAATAATGAATGAAATTAGACCTAGAAATATCCAATTGTTTTATTTTATTTATAAAATCATTTTAATTTTTAAAATTAATAAAAGGATTTTGGATTTATAAAAGACACATAATGTGTGTGATAAAAGGAATATATATTCATTATGTTTGATAGAAAAATTTCCTTATTATGAGGGGAAATAAATAGAATGAATGGATAATAATGATTAAATATAGAGGATAATGATAAAAAGAGAGTAGAGAACTATATTGAAGGTTCTTACATTAAATAATAATACTCTATAAGAGATGAGGATGTGAAAATGAACATGAATTACAATGATTAAACCCTCACTAAAATGGTGTTATATTTTTTAATGACTATTATTTAAAAAATTCTACGTCACATATTATTATTCTGTAGGTTAATATAATATACATATAAAGAACTATTGATACTTATGATCATATGTTCCCCCTTAATAAAATTTAATAGCCATAGGAAATTGTCATATTCCCATTTATGATGAAATGTTGTCAATGTGTAATCATTGGACTATAACATCTTAGTGAACCAAGTAAAACATGTGAGTCCTTTCTTTATAGTGTTTATCATAATTTTATGAGTGTCTGAAAATTGTTATGAATTTATTTTCATGCTAACATGAGAATAAGGTCAAATAAAAAGAAGAAAACATTTTACCCCCTAATTCAACCCACAAACCACTTATGCTGTATTCGGTTTTTGGGAAATTATACGGGTTTCATGCTAATCCGAACAACCCATTAATGAATTTTTATTGGTTATAGTGGGTGACTAGTTAGAAAGGAAATAAGGTGGAGAAGGAACACATGGAATAATCGAAGAGTGAAAAACAAAAATTTTAAAATATTGTGTTGGAATTCATGTTATGAACACAGAATAAAAACCCATTTCTTAGATTTCTCAAATATTTCACTACAATTCAATTTATCCCCAAAAACAATCAGATGAGAACATTTTATGGAACCTTGTTTGTTTAAGATCACATGTATGATGCAGTGAACAATGTTGTGTCATGGATCAATGAAACCAATCTAGGAATAATCCAAATCACCCACAAGGGATCCATATCTCCTAGATTACAAATATTCAATTCATGGGTTCTCGTATGTGAAATTGAAGATCATTAAGATGTCCCTTCGATCATGTGAAGTACATAGGCATGATAGAGATATGAGATAAATCTGATATTTATAATTATTTTTTTCCCTTTATAAGAGTGTGAAATAAGAGGATATGATATCATATATCAATAAATTCATCCAAATGGTGTATATTACTATTAAAGAGGCTAAAAGGTTCTCTTATTCCTTGGTTATACTTTCCAATGTACAACATTGGTGAGTGTAAGGTAGTAAAATTCAATTACAAAATTTTCATAGACGTATGACATATTAAACATGTTATAAAGGCCAAAAATATATTCTCCATCACATTTAACACTATATCATATTACGTGATAAAATAAAAGACAATAAATCATCCAATAATATACCTAAAAACCTAATAAACCTTCAATGTTTCATGTTTATTAAAAAAAATATATTTTATCATATGCAGTTTTCATGATCAAAATCATTTGAATTAAATGGGATATAAATTTAATCAATATTATTTTAGACAAGAATAATGTAAGTGAATTATTTTTACATGTAATTCATTAAACATGAACACTCAAATTCCCATACATGTTTGTCCCACTTCATCATAATATCCTATTCATAGGAATAAGTTGACCTTATATATACACATAGTGTGTGACCCGCTAGGAAATTATCTAGATAGAAGTGAGTCGGACCCATAGAACAACAAAAGATTATAGAAACCAATCATGGACACTAAAGAGATAAGTAATTCTATAGCTTTGAATAACTCATGTGAACACACTTAATATAATATAATCTATTCATCTTGTGATATCTCATAAATTTGGATGCACACATGTGTCATCATCAAACTCATATTTTCTATATTTCTTGATAGTATTGTATATAAATAGCTTCTTATACCATGGACATTGATGCCATTAAGGTATAAAAATACTATTCAAGAAGCATTTGCAAGAGATATCTTAATCAACATGAATGTGCTAAATGATATCATGGTCATTCAAACAATGAAAATCATAAAAAAATCATCACACACAAGCTACCTCTATACACCATAATTATCATGGTTTTCACCTTGAATCAATGTATGTGAAGAAATGATTGTCATTGAAAAAAATATCACGTTATCAGTCCAATCTTATTGATCATAGGTAGGAATAACCAATGATAACCTAAATATGTGGTGTTCCTATTGGCAGGCCAGCCCCCATTTTATCATATACTATAGATCATAACGAGAGAACTTCATTAGAATAATTATTAATGTTTATGATACCCCATCACCTGATATTAAGATAACATATGTGTGCTCTTGGTATTATGTATCTATACATTAGGGAATATATTTAAGATTACAATCATATTTTATTGTGGTTATAATTATAGATTGATACTATGAGAACAATTTCATACATCATTAAATCTATAAACATTAAAATTTATATTGTTGGTGTAGAAGAATAAACAATATTATTGTATGAATTAATGCATGTATATTTCAAAATGTAAACATGTAACAGTAGACAATGTAACTAATAGAGCTAGGTCTAGAGAATCAACTCAAATAAATACCACTTATATTAGATGCAACTGATTACAATTCTCAGATGTTAATTATAACATAAGTATCATTCTTCTTTAAGATATGTATTTAAATTGGGGTATGGAATTTTATCCTCTGTGGCTACTCCATTAACCACTAATTCCCCACTCAAAGTGAATTCCTTAAAATTATGAATCTTTTAACGTATATTCTTGGTCTCTTAGTTTGACCTAGGTTCCTTGAAAAGCACCATTGGAGTAGTATAATCACAGTATACTGTAATAGGGACTCACTTCATGGTATAATTATATAATTGAAAAATACATATTTATCCATAATTTTTATTTAGCTTCATTGAAATATGATACATACTCCGATTCTTCTTTGTAATAAAAAACCATAGACCGCTTCATGATCCTACAACACACTAAACCTCCATTTAGGATAACTAAATATCATGAAATTGTTTTCATATCTTGATGATCTATCTAGAACATATCATCAGTGTATCCCCTCACTATTTTTTCCTCATCTCTTCCTCACAATATGAACTTTTCATTTATACATATTAAGGAATTTTAGATAGTTTTTATAGTTACCCAAATATATCTCTCTTAGATTGTCATGATGTCACCTCACAATACTTAATGAAAAGGAAACATAAAACCTAATACATAGTGTGGAATACATGGTTTCTCCCAATATATAATAATAATAGATTATAATCACTCATTCAATATTTTAATTTATCAATGGATACATTTTCCTAGAGATATTAATTCCTTGTCAAACTGAAAACAATGATCTATTTCAATATTATATATTTTAAATATTGTGCACCTTATCAATATATAAACATTGACTTTGACCAATAAAATATGAGATCAGACTTAGTTTATCTTTATCCATCAAATATTGTTTACTTTACATATGTCTTTCATGGTGAATCATTTATTTAACAATTTCTTTACTAACTTTATGCATTTCACTTCATTTATCATTAGTAATATATTATCAAAATTAAAAATTCCAAAATGATCAAAATCCCACTAACATTAATATACATAAATATATTGATTTCATTATTAGTGAATCCAAATTCACCTACAGCCTGATCTAAATAAACATTCCATGATCATAATTGTTACATTAATCCATAAATGTGTCTCTATATTTTGCATACATTATTATCATTATTTAACATAATCATCCCTTTAGGTTGTGTAATATTGAAATATTCAACTAAATTACCATTTAGAAGAAAGAAAATTGACACACATTTTTTAAATAATTTATTGATAGAACATTGATATTACATTTATAATTACAATGGATTTTAGGATTGGAATGATGAGAAGGTTTCATTATATTTTGTGCCTTAATATTTCATAAAACCCTTATTTACTTGCATCGCCTTATCAGTGATCAATTAACCATACGTTTCAATATTTTTCTTGAATAAAAATTTACACACAATATTTTTAAATAAAATGATTGGTATACAAAAATAAAAACATAATTTTTATCATAGAATCCATTTTAGAATGCATGTCTTCTTACTAATTTTCCACATTCGTTCTATTTACTAGTTAATTTTAGGTTAATGGTTAATCATTATCTAATATTAATGTGTCATATGACTTGATGATAACAAATCAATATATATATGATACTCTAACCTCTCCAGAAGACCTAAATAGTTCTGGTGTCTCTCGAATAATGTTTTATCCTACTATTTCTTTTGGTGGTTGTTCCCAAACCAAATCTTTTACATTTAGAACAACAAC
This sequence comes from Viscum album, assembly GCA_963277665.1. NCBI lineage: Eukaryota > Viridiplantae > Streptophyta > Magnoliopsida > Santalales > Viscaceae > Viscum > Viscum album. The sequence goes on along the minus strand of OY728119.1, from coordinate 682,804,294 downwards.
ATAACAATTTTAAATATTTATCAATCTATTTACATTTAAAATGTTTTCTTTTTTATAAATTTATATAGTTTTTCTATAATAACATTTCGATCTAAAGAGTTAAATCTGTAATATCCAACAGTCTCCTTAAGATAACAGAAAAACATGACCTACATTTTTTGAGATGATCATTTTGTACAATGTGTTGTCTTGAAAAAAACCATGAATCTCCCTAAAAATATTATTTATATATTGAATTTTTCTATATTAAAAATCCAATGTAATCCCTTATTCTATTTTAGTTGGTACTTTGTTTGTTGTATATTCTATAGTCTGCAGTGCATATACCTCAATGGATAACGATATAGTTTCCTGACATGATCATCGATCTTACCATTTCATTAAAGATATGATTATTACATTAAATAAAACAAATAAAATAAGGTGAATAATGAGTTGTGTGTTAAGAAACCATATATCACAAATTTAATTATTAATTAATGCATTGTTAATATTTTATTCACCATTTTCATAGAAAAGTTTCTTATTCTTGTTTCAATATTAATCCTCTATATCATTCTGATATTCCTTGAACATGAAAAATAAATTTCACGTATACATCATTATGTATATATATACATCTATACAAAATTCATCGATAAAATTATAAATTTTACAAAATACATCCCATCCCATTGATAGAAATAGACCATGTACATATTTATAAACTACATCCAATGGATATTTGGATCTTTATTCATTCCCACTGAAAGAATCTTGGATTATTTTACCATATAAAAAATTGTGGAACACATCCAATGGTTTTAACATAATGGATTATAAATTCCCTAAATCATTTAGTTTTTGTAAAACCATCTCATTTACATGAACTAGAATAAATTTCCATATGTGTATAAGATATGAGTAGTTCTTGCTGGAGTTTTCTTTTTCAAGTACATATAACCCATTATTTTGATGTTTCATTCAATAACATATTCTATCATTATGTATCAGAGAAATTTTATTTTGATACATGAAATAAAAAACTATACTAACTGATATATACATTGATTTATTATTTTTTGTAACAAATAGTACATAATAACAATTATTTAACACACAAAACATTCCTATACAAAAATTAAAATGATAATATCTCTTAGATAATGATGTTATTAATACATATTTTCTTCATAGATATCTACTTTAACTTTTACAATTGTCCAAAATCTTCTAGGTTCCTATATTCAAATAAAAATTTGTGAGCCACATCATGTATTCAAAAAATAACTTATAGAAATACAAAATTTACATTCAATGATAAATATTTCTAAAAGATAAGAGTACACATAATTCTTCTACCCTACTACTAAATTCTTCTTACACTGTCCATTATTTCCTCATGAAAATTTGTCTACCTATTTCACACTACTCTCACATGGTATTTTTGGCTTTGTGGTGAGGGGGTGCATCATCATTTTTGACTTAGAATTATCAATTGCTTATTTTTCCCTTACCTTTTGTCTTATTCATTACCATAATTGTAGTAGAGTTAAAATTATTCATTCCATTATATAATTAGAAAAATATGAAAAAAATATGGATTTTAATATTAAGGATATTCATTTTGTAATTAGAAATGAAATTCAATAATCTATTTACTTTTGGGGAACAGATAAGATCATTTTATAGTTTTATAGTTCTGTTCAAATTCTTGGGTCTTGAGTCCCTCGATGTAACCAATCACCATATCTATAAAATTCCCTTCTAAATTCAAATATACTATTCTAAATCTATATTTATAATTGGGTATCTTTTATCATTATTATCAATTACTCTCTTGGAATTAGGAAATGTGATAATATTTCATTAGGAAAGAATATTTTCCCTAATGCATTTTCTATAATTGATAGAGTAAAAAATGAAAACAAAATGTGTTGATTTTTTTTTTGAATAATCCATATGATTGTTATATTTATCGTTACCCACCATTCGTTGTCACTTAGGGGAATTAGTTGAAATAGGTAATTCTTGAACATAATGTTTCTTCTCTTTTTTTAGTATAATGCGCAATCACCATTACCACTCCTTGATGTTATAGTTAGTTAGAATATTGTATTAATATTATATTTATCATAGTGAAATTGAATAGGTGGTGGTTGAAATTTCATCATCCAAACTAAACATATCACATTATTATATCATCTTTAATACTAGTAAAAACTCTTAATTTATTAATTTTCAATGTCACTAACATTTTTATCAAATCCATGTAGGCCTTAATTACTAGATTTGGAACACTCCTCTGCTTGAGTATTCAAGTGGAATGTATCCTAAAAAATATATTCATAGACCTATATGTGGAATTACCAATACTTATAGTGTTTAATGTAGGTATTTTACTAGATAACCAATTTTACTTATAGATTCTTTATTTTTTGATTGGAGTATCATCTCCTGTAAATAATAACATTCTTTTGTTTAATGTTTTTCTATTAATTTATATAAATGATTAATATAGGAAATCATTGTTTATAAGATTTGGGTATGTTGAACAACCACTCTCATAATAAGTCCCCTTAAGAAAGAGGAAGCCTCAACATTGGCTAATGAGAACTTCCAAAAACTTGTTCTTTCAAGATTCATATGATGTAAGTCATTTGATGGCATACCATTTTCATTGAGGTATCTGTTAATTTATCTTGTTGAGTGAAATCAATTTCAATTTAAAATGATTTTTCTAGATGTTCACACACAAAATATAAAACTTATTTATATAGATAAAATTTACTGAACAAGTTAATTTTATCTATGAATTCTTGTTTATTATTATACAATGTGATCTATCATAATATATATAACTACAAACTGATATACCATTCACATAATGAAATGAATAAATAAGTGACGATGTTATCATAATATTTAAACTATTTTTAATCCATCTAAATAATAATGGATTTAATATGACCATATAGGAATTCCTTAAGTCAATTACTTACTTCAGTTTCTACATTTGTAACTCCCCAACATTTTTGTTTTTTTATTTACACTATCCCTCAACTCAAGCCACAATTCCTTAAACTCTATCAATAATTACAATGAATACTACCAAGAAAGTGAGGGAAAAAACAACGTGTTATGTAACATTATTTATCATTCATGGGGACATATATTACCTTATAAAAATAAAATACAAAGTGAATATTCACAGACTATAATAATTTAGAAAATGATATATTTTAAAAAAATTAAAATTAAAAAATTAAATCAAATAAATGATATATAAACTGATATATATCAACTCATGATCTGTAAACATGATATTACATATCATTATAAAATATATATGTAATAAAATTCAAATTTCGTGTATTATGTCTACACACATTTTGGGGTGGAAAAACACATTGTTTTCATAAAAATGATTATATGTATGTTTCCCCCTTTTCATTTGATTTGGGGAAAATGAATCAATATTAGTCACCAAAATTTTATTTTTAATGGACTATCAAATAAAATTCCTAGTTCAATGACTCTTTTTTTTATCCAATGTAAAATTCCATGGGAATTTTAATTTTTTATGTTAACTAGATAGTATAATAATTAAACTATTCTTAAAAACGCACCTTTAGGTTTTATATCACTTCAATGTGTTTTGTTAGACTTGGATAAAGGGTCAAGAGGTTTCAAGGCTGTCTTATTGAGTTTTGAGAGCACCACTCCCTAGAAATAAAAGGTTTGGGTTGTATTTAAATGGCACATGGCGCGTCTGAATTCATGATTCCCTAATAGAAAATTGTGAAGCCTATTTTAGAGGAGTACAAGGGACTGACATAGGTTGTGCATGATTTACCCAAACCATGAACCTATCACACATGGGTTTTGAAACTTAAATTGTAACTAACCACTATTATTCATTTGGTTAGATCATGATTAGGAAAATATACATTGAACAACTGTGAAAAGTGGGTTTTGATAGGTAGTGGGAGCTACATGATCGACACAATGTTTGAAAAAACCATGGGTCCAATCCTTGTGGCCTGTGTTATGGGGGTAAAAAGACCAAAATAATCATAATGTGTGTTAGGGTTTAGTTTCTTCTTTTATTATTATCCCTCCATCAGTGTGATCTCTTTCCCCATACATCATGGTTTTTTCTCCTCAACAATCCGGGAATTGATATATCTCCTCCATATGTTATCTGAATCGATTTTCATTGGCCTATATGGATCCACATTTGGAAAATGTGCGTTTCATTGATTTCATAAAAACTAGAATAAATTAATAATTTATATTATAAGATTGATATGTCCAAATAACATGGTAGGTATTCTATATATTGAAATAAATCTTATACCATTTAATAAATGGTGTCTTTGTTTCCCAAGATGACCTTTTTCAAGCACCACATTTTAGTTGATTTATTCATTTTAAATTGATCTATGCTCATAGATGCACTCCCTATGAATTGTTGTAATGAATATATATATCTAAAATAGATAATAAAAACCCCTTGTGTGTACTAAATTGTTTCTACCATTAATAATAAAATTGATTATATGGCTATTATTCATTCTAAGCATTCATCGTGTATAAATAATTTAATTTTACCATATCAGGCCAAGCTTATATAATCAATAAACTTATTAAAATTATATGTTAATCCTTAATAATTGTCATTATGTTTTTAATGAACCATTGTTTAATTAAGAACATAATCATGAATGGGGAGTTTAAAAATGCTAAATGAATAATTTTTAAAAAATGTTAATTTTTAATAATAAAACCCCTTGGATTAGGTGTTCTTTCATTGAAATTACAAATGGGTAATTATTATTTTGAATCATTCATAACCTTCAGGAACAATTTTTTCCTATGGTTTAATTTTCATATATTAAATTGGATATTTAGGACAAGGGCACTTTTGTATTATTTAATAGATGGGTCATCTTTTAAAACAAATGTTATATGAACTAGATAACCTTGTATGTGCTTAACATTTTTTTATAAATTTTAATGATGTGACACACACCTAATCTAATTGGATAATGAATCAATATCTAACTATGTGAATGTCTTGATTTATAAAATGATTTTCCCATGAAGGTAAATTTCCAATTGGTCATGGTTCTAACTATGATACTTTTTACCACTTTCTATTAAATTTTCATGACTAATTAGTTCAAATGGATTGATGTAAATGGAATGGATTTACATGATTGATTTCCCTCCTTGATTTTTTTAAACATTTTAAATATTATGAGTTGACTATATTAAACTATTAAAGGGAAATTAAATATAAAGGGTAGCAAGGCCACCCCATTCAATTCACTCTTAGTACATTAAATATTCAAAATGTGATACCCTTAATATTAATGGGGATTAATTAAATTAAGAGAAGGGTAGGTAATTCATCATAGATATTGTTATCATTATTAATATTATCAAATGGTTACTGCTTAATATACATTGTGGAATGATTGTAAGGAAGCTGGTGAACGAGGAAGAAAATCACATCATCATATATCAGATGTTCACTTCATGACATCTAGAAAAATTGATACTTTATAACAAGTTGGGATTATGTTCTATGCACCCTATTTAGAGTGTTTACAAGTTGTCTCACTCAGCATCCGGATTATCATGCATAATGTCTCACACTCTACTGGGATATAGGGAATATACTGATTTTCATGAGCTTATTAGCTCATTTACATTGGTTATGGATGACTACGATATGCCCTGATATAACCCGCACCTAGTATTATAGAAATATGGCCACCTACATCCATACATAAATTGTCCATATAGATGGACTCAATATATAACTAAACAATATATATAATTATTAACAAATATATAATAACTTGTTAGAAATATATGTCCTGAAAAGAGCCAAATCATGTAGATTCTCTTGTTGTCCTTTATGAACATGTGTTATCTAATGTTTAATAAATTTTATAATCATTATACCTACTTAAGAATTTTATTTTATTCAAGGATTAGATTAATTTTTAAACACTATGGGTTGTAATATATTGGGATTAATATCCGACACCCTACCTAGGTTACAATTACATTAGGGTGCCCTATTAGACCTCTTTCATGAAAGACCAAGGATGATTTCATGTACAATTTTACTTGTACCAAGGAGTTATGTGCACATGACCAAAATAGAGCTTAGGATACCCATAGAGATCACCCTCAGGGATTTTCTTTTCATTACATTATATTTTACTATATTTTACATTGTAACAAGTATATTTTACATTATATTAGATTAGGTATCATCATCCATACAAGAATTCACCTATTGTATGTTAGCATTGTACATCTTTTATATTCAGTTTATATTATTTTTCCACTACTCTATCTATCATTTATTACTTCTTCCATTGTTGAATCGTATTTATTATATCATTAACCACTATACTTCTTTAATATGAGTTTATAGTCTCCAAAATATCACCTCCCAGTACCATAATTGCTAGTCGACAAACTATGGAATATGGGGAGGCATGCTTGTGGTCATGTGACCCACCAACCCCGCTAACATCATTGTGTTTAGTCAGTTCAGGATATTAGAAATCAGAATCAAATCTATTTCATTTCCACAATCTTACTATTTTTAGATGTTGGATACAATACTAGGAATGTGATGGTGCTTTTTAAGTACTCGTGTTTTGGACTAATCACCCCACCCCTGTAGAGATGTCCAAGTGTCCTGGTATGTTATTTTTTTTATGACATTTCATATTAGAGTGGATATGGTTTCCCTTTCAGTGAATGGTGTACTTTCTGTTGCTTATTTATTTACGTGATCTTGATGTTTTACACATTCCATTTGGAAAATGGTTAATCATTTCACATATAAAATTTGGTACAAATAATTTCACATTCCATTCATATTCCATGTGATGTTGTTGTATTTGTACCTTTCTTTCTGATTTTATTATATGATGTGAGTGTTATACCATTCTCATCATTACTTTAGCATGCCTGATTAAAAAAATAATTAGGTTATTATATTCCATAATTCCTATTTATTGTGAATTTTCTCTATGTTTACCACTTATGATAGATTTCTAATATTTTTTTTGTAATTTGTAACGTGGGATGATTTTTTTTAATTGTGATTAAACTGGAAACAATTTTTAGATGTATGGTATATGTGTGACATTTAATTTGGAAAAGTTAACTCAGATAGGAAAATAATATTTGATATTTACTCGTATTTTAGATACCTTTTTTAATGTTTAAAAGATTATAATGTTCAAATTTTGAAATGGAATGATTTCGGTTAATGGGGCCCAAATTCCAAACTCCAATGTGTCTGGGTGCATTATATATTGGTAGATGCTCCCCATATAACTAATATGTTATTTATTACCACGATATATTTTGAAACGTTTATAAAATGTAATAGATGATTGATTTATAACTAAAATTAAATGGGTAACACTATTAAGTCTTGTGATTACCATTAAAAAAGAACATTTGGGCCCAAGATGGTTAGTTGGGGCTTGTTTATTATGTGAAAACCCCCTACTGGTGTTTTGGGGACATAAATTATAAAAAAATTTATTTTATTAGATGACGTTGAATCTAGGTTGTCTTAATGGAAAATTTATTGGTTTCCATATCTGTTATAAAGTAAATTGTATGATAACATTCATAATTACGATGGGATTACAAAAAAATGATAAATTAAAAAAGAATGATGTTGATAAGACATACCTGTTTTTCCGTGTGGCCCTCTATAAATAAGGCAACAAGTGATTTTCCCTTTAAAATTAGTATTGGATGTTTTCAATTAAACATTTCAAATGTTTATAATTTTAATGTAAATCAATATAAATACATTACAAGTAGATACATTGGGGTATCCTTAGTTTAAACCCTTTTTAAGGGTGGTTTATGTTTATAATTATATTTCCTTAGAATGGGAAAATGAATATTTTTATTTGGAAACATTATTTGGATAATGGATTAAATGATATAATATTAGGCCTGGTGACATTTCTATTAGCGTAACCAATTGAGGGAGTTGAGGATTATGACTTTGTAAGGGGATAACATAAAGTAGGTAAAATAATAAAAGATTAATTATATTCTAGTGATATGAGTTTTCTATTGTATGGTGGCATTCAGGTGACATTGTCCTTAGTGAGAATACATTATCCAAATGAAAACCATTCTTGTATAGTTGGTCATGTTTTCCTTCAACATTTTTATGGGTAAAAGCTTTCATTAATTATTGTTTTCTGTAGGTTAGATATGCCTTGGGTATGATCTGCTACTAAGTAGGTCATCTAAACCTCATTATTCTACAGTGATGGACTACTCCGTACATCATCATCCATGATAATATTTATGTGGTAAAATATAACTATAGTATCAAAATATTGTATGGACTAAATGATATTTGAATTTATATGGTGCATAAACTTCGTACATCGATGATGTTATTTTATTTTTCTTATAAATATTAGGTTAATATAAATGGGTATAGGTGGTACCCATTTAGTTTTTAATAATGAAACAAATTGGTAGAGTTCGGGGTAATTATTGAGCTGTGTGCTATTGAGATCATTCATATGTCATATCTAGATGATAGTGACATGAGTGTTAAAGGTATCATGTTCATCATATTGCACGAGATTATGTTCCAGGGGATTTTTTATTTTGACATGCCAAATAGTTTTTTTATTTTCATATTAAATGCTTAAAAGCATGTGTTTTATGGTGCATTTGGTATCAGCCACTTATGAGTGGTTAGTGTATCACTTATTTTGAAGAATAAGACACACTTAATGTGGAAAGTTTCATGTTAGTTTTGTTGTAGGTGTCGGCGCTTTCTCAAAAACATGACGTTGATGTGGTTAGATCTGTATGCAACCAATAAGATACACCATTTTCATGGATGGACTTTCATTGTTTCCCAAGAGCAATCACAAGAAGGCTCAGGTGGTAAAGGATTGTGATCTATTAATAATTACTCATCGACGAGTGAAACCATGATTCTTAAAAGAAGTCAACCAGTACTGGTTTGACTATTTTTTGTTGATATTCATGGTAATCTTTTAAATACACTGAGTGTTCTCTTATGAACAAGAACATCATATCCCTTATCTTCACATCATCCTCGATGCACTATGAGAATATCAGTTATATTATGAAATTATTTTTTAAAAAAATTGGACTTGTTTTTTACATATATAGGATTTTCACAATGGACGCATGGTTGTTAAATGAGAAGGGTTTTCCTTGAGTGAAACATGACTTCCCATGTTTGAACACTTTGGTTGGACTCTTGTACGACAACCATTTCATTGACTTAACCACCCAGAGGATGAAACTAAGAGATCAATCAATGATTTAATGTGGATGTATTGGCCTATATCAATGTCACACTTATATACATGGATTATGTACTATACTGGCTTAGTTCCATGGACTCCAGTTTAGTATGTCATAGGTTATATAGGAATTTTAGTCAGGATCAATTGTAATGCTTAAAAGGGTAATGATTCTGAAGGGCATGAACTATAATACACCAATTCTCATGTCATGGAATGGACTTTTAATTGTACTGGTGATGGTTTGACAATGATAAATAACAAGAAGTTAGGTGTGGTCTTCATTAAATGTGTTCGCTATATAAGAAAGACACCTTCTATGATGGGAATGTGGTTTAGTTGTAAGCTGTTTCTTGTCTAATCTGGGAATTTTGAGATAAATCAGCTTGAGTGGATAGACATGTTGTCCATATTTTTCAAGGTTCACGATCTAAATGAAGCTTTTTAAGATCATGCGGTAAGGTTAATGTAGGTGTGGAGTATTGTTCAGCAGTGTCTTCCAGGAAATTTTGCATGACCAGTTTCAGTTTGGTCGATATGTAATCAACTGTTTCATTATAGTGAGGTTCTCATAATGGATGAATATATTTTGGGTTAATCTTATTAAATGAATACATTTATGGATTATCCATATAATTCATTGTATGTTCCATGTAGGAAATTCTAATCGGTGAATAATTGTGGTATGAAATTGGACACTTCATAATACTAATTCCTAATTTGTGGTGAATCATTGGATATATGTTCAATGAGGTGATGAAATTATTGCGTCTTTAGTTATGCAAGATATGATAAGAGATGTTTCAGTGACACATTTATGAAATGACAATTGTCTTGAGTTTTGAAAGAATAGGTATTTTATGCTTATGTGATTTTTTCTGGTACGTTGAGAATTTGAAAATGAAACCTGAATGCTTGAATGAGACTACAAGACCGTTGTAGATATGATGATGTTTTTTTTGTTCATGAAGGTTTCTGAGGGGTGATAAGTAATATGTTGTTAAGGTTGTAGTTACTTCTTTTTTTGAGACAAAGTAATATTTACAGTGAATTTGAATACTTTTCACTAACTTGTTGGTTCATTCTTTAAACCAATATTCAAAATTTAATTTGGAGAGTTGAGACACATCAAAATGTTTTTTAAGAATGGTTTAAAGTACAGAGATTTTTTTGATCCTCATGGTGTTTTGAGAGTTTCAGGAAATATAAATAAAATGTTGGGTGGTTTTCATATGGTGAAGGGTTTTCCTGAAACCATGTTTCCCCTATAGAAAACATTGCGTCTTATTTAATTGGAGCAGAAGTTCCCCCGTAGTAGTTGCACATGGTTAACCCAAATCATGTTTTTATCCCCACTGGATGATCCACTTATGACTTACCTATGAAATATTCATTTCACAGTTGGAACACAGTTATAAAAAATAATGCATCACAACCATGTGATGTGGGTTTTCTGTTTAGTGGGAGCCATACAGTTGGGGCACAACATGGCCAAACCATGTGACCAAAAATTGAAACCATTTTTATGGGTAAAATAACCAAAATTTCCATAATGAGGTTCAATTTTCATTTTCTTATTTCTTTAATATTTCACCAGCCAAAGGATCTCATTTCCCATTCACTGTGGGTTCTTTTACATTATAATCTTGGAATGGACTGATCTCATCTATCAGTCATTTGAATGGATTGACTTCAGTCTCTATGAATCCACTGCATGAAAATGTCTTTTTAATTGATTAAATCCAAACTAGACCAAATCAAAACTAGATATTTGATGAGTGATACATGCTAATAATGTGTCAGGTGCTCTTTTTCCTTTTCCATAATTTACCATCATTTTATAAATGTTTCTGTAATTCCATGCACTAGACTCTTTCTAGCATCTCATTTTAATCAAGTTCTTCTTATTAAATGGATCAACTCACCAAGATCCACTACATATGATTAGGGTTTAGAAAATTTTAATATCCAACATAGACCACGGACACCCATTTGGTGTGCTGTTTTATTTATACCAATGATAATTAGTTTATTAAATTCCTGGAACTCTTTTAAGAATTTATCTCTTATTGAAAATGGATTTCCCCCTATATTGTCCAACCTGAATGTTGATAGAACCCCTGAAAATTTCATACTATTTAGTCACAATTATATTTCAATTGATGGTAGTTTTTTAATTGAATCAGTATACAATTACATGTATAATTTTTAATGTGATTTTTATTATATAAAATGAATTATTAGATAAAAATGCCATGTTTTCATAATAAAACCCATCAGATGAGGTGAGATGTATTTGAAATTGTAATTTGGTAATTAGTGTTTTTCATCATGCATGGACTTATGGAATAGGTAACTCCTATGATTTTATATAGATAGATTACGTGGAACTTTCAAGGAATGGATTATTTTTTTAATTAACTAGAGAGATCCTCTTTTTATACAAATTTCAAATGAACATGACTAACTTCAAAGTTCATGTCCAATTTTATAAGATCCAATGACATGGTCCACTCATAATCTAAATCGATAATGAACCATGAACCTATACTGGGATTATATTTCTTCATAAACCAATTTTATCAAGTAGGTAAATGCTAAATTGCTCATAGTCCCTTACAAGTTCCTTTTTCCCTTCATATTAAATTTATATGACTAATAATTTTAAATTGAATGAGATAAGTGGAAATTATAGACATTATGGATTGTATTCCATTAATATTCTAAATTTTTAAATAATATTAATTGATTATAAAAAGCACTTATATGGAATTGAAATGTTAATGGTGGTATGTCCAGGCCATTCAATGCATTTTTATTACTTTTTATAATTAAAATGTTATCCCCTTACTATAAATTGGTATTAATTAAATTTAAATTGTGAGAGTTAATGTGTCATGTATTTGGTTAAAATTAATTTAATTATCAAATAATTACACCTTGATATTTTCTGTGTAACGATGGTAATGGATTTATTGATCATGGTAGAAAATCCTTCTCTCTTACACTATGTTTTGTGCTCATGATAACGCACACCATAGATACTATGTAAGACATTGCGATGAGGCACCACACTCCCCCTTTAGAGTGTTGATATAATGTATCAATAACTATATCAAGTTTCATAAATTATGTATCACAGTATATTGGGATATGGGGAATGTACCCTATTTCTTGAGCTTATAGGATCATTCATAATGGTCAAGGATGAATATGTTATATCCTGGTCCATTCAACACCAAGTATTCCATGTATATTTTCAATTACGTACATACATAATTGGTTCATTTAGTTGAATAAAATATATAACTAAATTATTTATATAATTATTAATATATATACTGACTACTTAGACATCACTTTCTAGTAAAGTGAGGAAATAGGTAGAGTTTCCATGTGTCCTTTAGGAACATGATAATTCTGTTTTTTATATATTTAGATATTTTATACTATGAATAACTAAAAAATACTTTACTTTTTTCAATGATGTATATTTATTTGTAGACACCATGTGTGGTATCTTAATAGTATTTATATCTCACACCCCTCTTGGGCCGCCATTGTACAGGGGTACCCTAGTAGGCCTCTTTCTTGTAGGACCAAGGATGTTTTCTTGTGTTGTTTTACTTGTACCTGAGAGTTAGGAGCATATGAATAAGCTGGAACATGGGATCCTATTAGAGATCATCCTCTGGTAATTTCTATTATTTTCTTTAATTTTAATTTATTTCACATTATATCATGATGTATTACTATTGATTTAGATTATATATCATCATCATGACATGCATTCATCGATTAAAAATTGGTGTTGGTTATATTTTATATTTAGTTTATATAATTTATTTACTACTCTATTATCTATTTATTACTACTTTTGATGATGACACTTATTTATTGTATGATAATTTTTTTTTCTAATCCAATATGTGGGTACCGTCTCCCCCGTTCAACTCATGATACCCTAGCTACAATTTGATAGCCTTTAGTATATGAGGAGGCATGTTTCAGTCCTTGTGACCCACTAGTACAACTACCATCATAATGGTAAGTCAGTTCATGACATTACAGGTTGTATATATAGAGAATATGAATATTTATAAAAATTATTATGGATGAAAAATCCATCACATAAGTATTCACAAAATTAAAGAACATATTAATACATATATTTCTATCGATATTTTTTTTTGCAAAACCTTCTGATCTTTGCACACAAATATATTGGAAATAAGTTCATGGATCAATGATCCATCAATATTTTTGGAACAGTATGAAAATACTATTTTGTAATAATTGATTATTTCACTTAAATTTAAATGTTACAAATTTTAATAACATCATATTCAATCAAATACCAATTGAAGGATCATGGGGTGTAATAGAAGAATGAAAAGGTAAAATTTTGAATTTTGAGTTTGAATTCATTTTAAAAAATAGAATAATAAAAACCAATTTCCAATATTTCATTGAGGATTTCATGAAATAAAAATTTTACATGAAAATAAAAAAACATAATATCAAATGGTAAATTATACATTTGAAATATTCAGTTTGATTCGATCATCGTTGGTGCTTCGGGTCTCAAAGTGTCCAATATAGGCATCCTCTAGATGATTCACATATGAAATACTAATCCTAGGTCATAGATATTCAATTCTTGTGTTATATTATAGAAACTAATGGAGAATTATGATGTCTCTACAAATACTTCATGAATAGTAAATCGATTGTAATGATGTGATTGATCAAACCTTGTTATTTTATTAGATTTTATCTCTATGATATTGTGAGAATAGTAGAGTATAGCTTTTAAGAACAAATTATTTAAAATAAGTATTACTATTTTTAATGATACTTAATATATAATATATACATAGGGTATACTATCAAAAATTTCACTGGTATCCTGGGATATTAAAAACATTAATTTTAGACATTTCACAAAATGATGACTTATTAAACATGTCATAAATGTCAACAAAATTATCACTCACTTGTAACAATTAATCATGGTAAATGATAAAATATGAATCATTTAAATTTCCCGTAAGATCCTAAAATAATTTAAAAACCCGTTATCATTTTATGTTCATTTGAAAAACTATTTCCACATATTAAATTTTTATAATCAAATAACTTTTCAATACCTTGAGAAATATATTCTTTCTTTGTTATTGTATATCTAAATAATAAAAATGAATTAGTGTTTTAGTGATTGATCACAATCAAATGCAGAAAGACCCCAACAAGTGTGTCCCACATATTCTCAAACTCATATTCATATAAATATGAATAATTAGTTGATACACATAGTGTATATCCCTCTAGGTCCATATCTTGACAGCAGAGAATCTAAACCATAGACTAATAGTAGTGTCTAGCCACCCATCATGGACCCTAACAATATAATGAATTTATTATCTATAACTGACTTCTATAAAAACACTCCCTATAATTTTATCTCCTCATAAAATGATATGAAATTAAGTAGGGTTCACACTTTTTTCATCATCATTTAATTTCGTTATACATTCTTAACCATATTGGATGGGAATTCATTTATGTAACATTGACATAGATTTAATGATGGTAATACCATTTTTTCAACCTAATCCCATGATATATCTCTTATTTTAAATAGAAATAACAAATTAAATCTTGATTCTTCAAATAATTACATACCACCTAAGAAACACCAAACAAAGGGTACCTCATCATGGCATGCATAACATGTATTTTTCCATTCACCCAAGTACATGATCGAAAGTTTCAAATTGATAGGAATATCATGTTATGATTAAACTAATAATGTTTATAGAAAGTTACAACCAATGATTTCAAAAAAATGTTATCTTCTTATTGGTTTGTGTGTCCTCGTGGCCTCATCGACTCAATATCACCAAGTGAAAACCTTATGGGAGGAGGTCTCAATTATTATAAGACCCCATAATTGGATATTCCTAGAACATATATGTCTTATTAATATGATATATCTTGACCATAGAATATATATATATATAAGATTACTATAATAATATCTCGAGGTTCTTATTATAGTTTGTATGTACAACAACCTTTAAACCTAACAAGTAATTTAATGAAATTACCATGTAAATATTTGATAAAGACGCATAAAAAATATTATGGTACGAAAAAAATGTATATATCAAATTCTATAAATGTAATATCAATCAATGAGAATAAATAAGTTAAGTATAGACCATGAAATAATAATTTGTGGGAGGCCAATGTACGAATGGTACCTAGGTAACAGATATAGTAAGGTATGGAATCTAGATACGAGACATGGAAAAATTAGTTCATATTCATGGAGCTAGGGGATTAATATATTCATGTATAGGGATAAGGTTATCTCAGTACCCTATTCTATGTCTTGGGAAAATATTCGCCATAGTGTTGGGTCATAGTGAATGTTCAGCATAGGACAGTGAAGAGAAAATTGTAACCCAGTTTCAAGGGTAGGGGATGTTTTCCCCTAGTATAGGGTAGAGAGAAGTGTCATCCTATTAGACAGGTTGAATGAAGTTTCACCCTAATATGTAGTATGAAAAAGTGTCACATGGGTTGTAATTAAGGGCATAGTGTCACCCAGGTTTATACCTATGAGGTAACTTGGGTGTGTGGATCCATAGAAAAATAGTTTTATAGTTATATGGATTTGTGGGGGCCATTGTTGTTTGATCCAAATATATTCATTCACCCTAGTCCTTAATTATCAATGATAACATGGTTTTACATTATAGATTTTATACTAAACCCATCATATGTCCCAATAACCCCGAATAGTCATCAATTCTAATTGGTTATTACATAATAATTCCCATGAATCAAAAATGGAGGTAATGGGTGTGCATATGACATTATACACTTCCACAAAATCCAAAAAAAACTTCAAATGATCGTAATTAGGTAAAATTATAGAAGAATATGGGTAGTATTATGGATTATGGATAAACATTGAAGGTAGTTAGAATAAGAACAATGCATCAAAATCATAGGTCGTGGGTAAATTCAGGTATGCGGATCTGAGAATAAACCCATGGCATGCAGAAATATATTATAGAATTCAAAATGACGATAGATTAGACCTAGGTTATATAAAATTATTTCTCAACCAGGACTTCTCCCCTCAAGATAATGATTTATATATTACTAAATGGAACGACAAAAAAACACATAACTTGGTCCAAATAACATTACCTTTTGATTAAACTATTAAAACTATAGGAAACTGTTTATATATCCATATTTATTTAATATTTATCTTTGTTTTTAACCATGGGAAATTAATTGAACCATTTTTCCTAGAAACATATAGAAAAATCATGTCATTAAATTATCCATGTTTATAAATTATGATAAATTCTTTATATTTAAAAAAAATTATAAATATTCAACAAATTATTTACCAATTGTTTTAATTTATTTAAATGAGTAGTACATTAGACACATTTTCCATGGGAATGGATATTGTTTAAATAAATGAAACATATAATTGGTTAATCTATTAAATATATTGCTATAAAATAATAATATAACCACCATTGGCCATTTCCTTGTAATTTTTCTTAACCCAATATTTTCATTAAATCTTTCTACGTAAATAATATTACTTATTTGATAAATTGTGTCCCATGAAACACCATATTTATAAGAACAATGTATAATTTTAAAACTATTATGTGTCTTTTATAACCAAGTTATTTTTTTGTTGGTTATGAATTGTAAATAAATAATTTATAAAATAAATATGTTATATAAACTTATAATGATAATAAACTATTTATCAAGTTATAAATATTAAAAAAATATTTAGAAATAAGAATAATATTTTTTTCAAAATAATCATTTTTATACCCCCACTGTATTTTGATATTAATGAATTAAATTAATAACTATTGGAAAATTAATTTAATTATATTTATATATATATAAATTATAAACTTAATAAATGTTTTTAAATATTTACTAATATTTTTTTAGGCATATGATATGAATAAGTCCAATTTTTTCATTAAAATCTATATTTTTAAAACTATTTTTGTTGCATATTGTGGACATTCATTGAATCAAATTTTATCCATACTATAGGCATTGAAATTTTTAAATTGAAATATAAATATATAATCAAAAGGATAATATTTGGTAAATATTCCACTTTTATTATTGGTCAATATGAATCGTTACTATGGTAAAATTTATAACCACTTTAAATTATTAATCATGATATGATGGATTAATAATTATTGATAAGCCCATAATATTTCATCCCAATTATTATTGGATGAAGGAAATTAGACCCTTATTACTTTATTATTGTAATATAATAGTTTAAAATATTATTTTAGTATAAAAGGATTTATATATTGTTAAATCAATGAAGGGTATGAAATGTCATTCTCCATGTTTAAAATACAATTGGTGTGTTCACATAAGGAATAGAAATGTCATAAATTAATTGTAATTTTTTTTTGAATAATTACATTATTTTGACAGAAGTAACTTCTATAAAATTTTTAGGTATTATATTATTACATTAAATGAAAACACAATACGAAAATAATATATATTTAGTTAATGAAAAAATAAAATAAATGATGTTGGATATTTTAAATGTGATATAATTTTAGAATGTTATTATTTAAAAAAAAATTATAAGTGAATATATGGAAAATTATAGTTTTTTTAAATTATTATGTTTTAAATCAAACATGGCCTTTTTGATTTTTCGTCAAATTAAAATAATAGTGCAATACTTTCCCATAATGATATTTTATCAAAAAATGATTTATAAAATTGTTTAAAATCATAAAAATCATTAAATAAGACAATGGAGTAGAGATATGGTAAAGAAGTTCACAATTTGGAAATTTATAGAAAAATCATTACATTATAATAAAAAATTATAACTATTTATATTAAATTTTAGTTACTATATATTTTGTAAAAATTTGTTACCTATGTGTTCATCGAAATGATAAAGCATAAAATGGAACCAAAATTGTAATAAATTTAATTAGTTTATGGGATTAAATATTTATCCTAACTTATCATGATATCTCTATCCATTTGGTGTAATTATTATTGATATTTAATTACTATAATTTAATATTTTTAGAAATTGATAAAGGTCCCCTCATATCAATTAAAAATGGGAACCGCATCCCTCTCTTATTTACTCCACATTAAACCTTATATTTCACCCAAAAACAAAACAGGTTCCTTCATAATTACCTAAAAACATTATCATGGTTTTTTTCCTACCAAAATTCTAATCCAATACCATTTAAAATCTTTCTAATGGATGTATTTCAAACAACAAGACTCTTCTTTAACGATCAATTTCTTTTCTAATAATCATTAACTCAAATAAATTTCTAGTATATGTATTAAAATAATAGAATTGGTACCCTAAATATTATGAAATTATATAATGATTATGGAAACACCATTTAAACCCTTATATGGTATCAAATGGAAAGTGAATGTATTGATCATGCATACATACAACTTATTGTTTCCATGTGGATATATAATTCATTTTCCTCGCCATATATTATGGATCAATATTTTGATGGGTTTATGGTTTATATAATATATTTAGGACTAATGTACACTTGATTAACAATGTTATCACGTCTTCTGACATACATTCTAATCAGTTGGAAGAAAATAATGTCTATTGGGAGTACATGTGGTCTAACATTTGCGTGAAGCAATGTTACTTGTTAGTCATTTATATATTAAACTAGTGTTAAAAAATATTGATTTCAAAAATTGATATGTAATAAATATAAGAATATACTTATTCTTAAATGTTTATTTATTATTTACAGTTATTTATTTTATTTATTGGATAAATGATAACAATTTTCATGCATATATAGGACATACCGTCCCAATGAAAGTTGTAATTCATTTTTATATGCAAAAAAATTATGTATGATATTAAATATCTATAAACTGAATATATATTATATTTAAATAGTTAATTATATTCTTGATATGATTAATCCAATATACATTTTCGAGGAACGTAACTACCAAACTCAAATACTAAGGAAGAACATAACAGCAAAAAACAAGAAATTATGATTTACACAAATAATTATTGGTAAAAGGTGGTGTTAATATATTATAAATGGATTATAAAAGATATTATATATATTAAAATTACATTGGTACATAATTATAATAAATATGTATAAAATATACATGTTGTTTCAGAAATATTTATGTAATGAGAACTTGAGGTAATGGGTTTTATATAGAAATCTCATAGTTTGTCAAGATAATTTATTATTAAGTTAAAAAAATTAATATATTATGACCGATATGTCAATAAAATTATTTAATTTATTATCTTATTATAGTTTCTTGAAAATTATTGTTTTTATTCATTTTCCCCACCTTATGTACTCAATATAATTAAAAAAATATGTTTTAAGGTAAATTGACTTCATTTCTCTCTTCAGTTGAGAAACCTTTCTATTCCTAATCCATGTTTTCTAAAAATGTTTTAAATGAGGTTTTAACTATCATCCTATGAATTTTTAATTTTTTTACCTATGTGTTAATTTTATCAGATTGTGTTTAAGGGAAACTTTTTTTATTTTCTAAATGAATTAATTGGAAAATTTTCTGAAAATTATATGGATGGAATGACTTTTATATATATTGAAATTTTATTCCCACTATTATGAATAATTATTTCAATAAATAATAAATTACATGTTTTCATGGTTCTTTTCGAATGGAAAATTTTCTTTTATAAATGAGCATAATTTTAAATAAGTGACTTCAAAATGGAAAGGTTATTTTCTTAAATAACTTTTTAATGATCTTTTAATAGTATTTATATTCATCAATGAAAAATTACTAGATTACAAATATGATTTAATAAATCTATGATCCAAGGAAACCATCCTTATCCATTATATACATGGTTTATAAATACTAGAACATATGTTTTGTGAAACCTGTTCCATTTCTCTAGGTAATGGTGTGATTAATTGATGAAATATTTATGAAACTCATTATTTTTTACATTGGATATGTTTATGAATTCCATTTTTTCATTGGTTCTAATTTTGTCAAAGTTTTATGATATTGTGTCCCATATTTATATGGTATTCATTATGTGATGGGTGGAACCAATATATCCCACTAATTCATTGTGTAATGGTTGATATCTCACAAGATACACAGGACTGAAATTGATAGTGAACCTAGTTAAGTTAGGGAAATTTTCAAATATGAAAGTCTTGAGAGTGAACAATGACTAATGATATATATTATGGATTTCTTCCATTACACTATGATAATATATGTAACGATCCTTGACTAATAATACATGTATTTTTTTCCAAAATTTCATTTACTATGACTATATTAGATTATCATGGTCAATGTAATTTTATTTGATTATTATTCATGTAATATAAACTACCATTATTTGTGACCTAAAGCAAGATTATGATTAATGAGGTGATGTTTATGGTTCTTAAAATTTAATATCATGTTCTCATAGAAATTTTCTCATGTTGTGATTATATAATAAATGATATATTCATTTTTAACCCTCACTTATATTCATATCCCACCCATTATTATGTAACAATTCCTTAGTTCTAAAGAATGTATTTCTATAACATATTTTTATGATATATTAACTAATTTAATATTTATGTGAGAGATGATGTAAAACTATTATAAATTTGTATTTTATGTTTATATGTTTCCATTGATATTAGAACTATATTATTCTAACCTATACCATTATATTATTTAAATAACATTCCTCTATTTAGATTTTATATCAATGTATAAAAATTATGGGTACCTATAGTTGGTATCAGAGATATGTTTATTTTACCTTTGGAAACACGAGTAAAAAACTATAGCTAGGACACTATGGATAATTATAAGTATAGGATAACATTGTAATGTTTTATTAATAAACATGATTGAAGTCAATTAAACCTAAGGTTTCATTGAATAATTTGAGTCTATTTAGAGATTATATAAATGTTTTTTAATGATTATATAGTTCCCCCCATGATTAGTATTTCTCGCAATGATGTTTTGTTTTATTAATTGGTGTTATAATGAAGAAATTATGTTGGTATTAAAAGTGATGAATAATTCAATGATTATACTCCGAATGAAATCTAGTTTTTGGGAGATATATAGAAATATTTTGTTTCCATGTTCACAAAACATTCTCAAGCTATGAATCATGATGAGCTATCAAACACTAAAAAGGAATGAAATTTTATATTTATTCATTCATGAAGAAATTTCTAACTTATTTTAGTGGGACCAATGATCTACATAATGAGGAAGAATATATTAGTACAATTGAAAAGATATTTTCCCTTCTTCAATTTTTTTAACATGGGAATGTAATTTTTTAAATATTATTTACAAGAACAAGATGACTAGTTGTGTAAACTTATCAATAACAAGATTTAAAATAAAATTAATTCATCATTGGGTTGAGATAGATTAAAACTATAAATTTAAATTTTTTAATTTCCTTATATTCTTCATAGGAAAATGGATAAATAATTACATAAGTTAATGTATAAGTATGATGGATGTTTTAGTATCTATGAGTAAAATTTAAGAAGACATTCAATGTATGATTTTTGTATTATCATTAAACCAGAATGTAAGGTTGAATAATTTATCTACGGCTCAAAATAATGTCTAGGAATTTAATTAGACAAAAGGGAAGTCAATACATAAGGAGAAATATTTATATCTACTCTTAAGGCAGTGAATAAAATTTCATTTATGCATAAATATAGTGGTTCTGTTCAGAAAAGAAAAATTTAATTGAAATAAAATTTTAAGAACCATTAAAAAAGAGGATTATCCTTAATTTATTCACCATGTGTGGAAGGAAACATAGGGGATGTTTTATTAAGTAAATTGGTAAAAGGTTCAGTTTTGGAAGCAATTTTAATAAAAAGAAATTACCACTGATTTAATGGTAAGAAGTTAACTAATGATTTGAATAGAGATAAATCTCCAAAAAAATAACAAAAAAAATTCTGTGTTTTAAATATTTAGAGTATAGGAATTATTTCAAATACATACCAAATTAGAAGGTAAATAATGATGATCCATGTCAAAAACATTTTTATCCCATAGAAAAATATAAATATCATGTGATATATATTTATATTGAGAGTTATGGTAATGAGATAGTTATGGGTGCACATACCATCCACTCTATAATTAATATTTTTTTCTTTGATTATGTATAAAACCAGTATTTTATATATAAATAACTTCTTATCTGTATCATAGTACCACATAAAAAATTAGATATTGAATTATTAATTAAAACAACAACTAGTAGGACGCTTTCATCCCAAACTTAAGAGTCTTCTTTGAATGATGATTGTGGGAATGTGTCTCCTCCAAATCTTTTCATTCTTCCTCTAGTTTATTTTGATGTTATTTTGGGCATGTATTATATTTATATAAATAAATTCCATATTAATTTATGATTAGGGGATGTCATTTTTTATATTATAAACAATCTTATGACTGCTAATAAGTGCGATCAAAAAAATGAAGCTGAAATGGGAGTGATATTAATCATATGGATAATGATATCTATTAAAAAGTATAATTTATATATTATTTTTTAGGATAATATCTACATTTAAGACATTACTATTTTATGGTTGTTTATTAATTTATTTCAAGTAATATTTTCTGGATCATAAATACAATTCATGATGTTGTTTTTTTATAGAACACATTTCTAGTGCTCCCAATATTTCCATTACTCCATTTATAATTCATAGATATAGTAGAAACAATATTAGAAGAAACTATCGAATAATATTTAAAATTTATTCATTCACCCATTTGTTTCTCCAAGGGGTGCACCTAAAAGAAATTTCAACATAAAATATGAGAATATGTGACTCTAAACTGATTATAAAGAACATAACAACATAACTATCAAGAACAAGTATCCTCTACCATATATTTATGAATTTATTGTATGAAAATGTTTACTTGGATACTTTTCAAAAATTAATAATCATTATATATATCATAAAATTTTTGTAATGAAGGAGGATATACCCAATAGATAATTCCATACAATGAATGCATACTGTAAATTTTTTGTGATATCATTTTGTCTTACAAATACCTCCACTATGTTCTAAGATTTAATTAGTATATTCTTTAAATGTTATCTTGATCCATTTGTGGTATTCCTTATAAGAGAATTTATTATTTATTACATTTTAAAGGGGGGATAATAATGGTCATTTTTTATTGTTCTTAAGACCCTAAGGAATTACATGTCTCATTGAAAAGTTTCCAAAAATATATTTTATTTCTGAAATTTTTCATTATTTGGTCAAATAATTTGATGTGAGGGTATATCAGTGGAGAATTAAATGAATGATGTTATAAAAAATTATCTCAAAAAATTAATATGACTAAGGTTCATAGTTTTTATATTTTTTTGGATATTATAATTGCTTTTTCGATACGTTTCATTGATACTGAAAACACTCACCTCACAAGGGTGCCAATTCATTTAGACAGATGAATGAATGGAATGCTTGAAGGAAATGATGTGAAGGATTTCTTACACCCATGTTCTTAGAGTACCCAATAGTAGCTAATTGTTTTTAATAAATAGTGACTCCTCAAAATAGGGACAAGTATGTTTTCTCATTCAGAACGATATGGTTATAGTTTATACCTTAGGAAAATAAATGGTCCTAGTGAAAAATTACAGAATATTTGATTTGGGGTTTTTACTGGTAAAATTTTCATTAATAATATATGGTCTATCTATCTTTTAAAAAAGTGGTTTCATATATAATGATCAAAAAATATTAATGTAAATTTTCTCAAAAAAATATCTTAACAAGCACCAATGAGGATGGTTGAAACTGATTTATGATTATGGCTTCTAAATACATTGCCATCATTGAAAATAAGATAGAATATTCTCATAGTTAAACATATCATGATATCCTATCTATGATAAGAATAGAAAAATGATCCAATATTTTTATATATAGAATGTATGGATATTAAAATATTTAATGATGGGGTGAAATCTTATCTTTCTCAAATGAGTGTTCATCCATCTATTCAATTATGATTAAACAGTAACATATAGAATACGTTGAGAAGTAAAAGATGGTGAAAAAAATCCCAAACATAATCCTTTATTGTGATGGAATAATAATGTTTAGGAAGAATGTATCATTCAATTTAGTACCAAATTATATGAAGACAGTGATGGATAAATCTCAATATACATTATTCTAAGTTCATCCTGAAGATAAAAATATATAATTTTATATAAAATTTGAAGACCGCATGGAACCCTTCTATCTCGACTCTCATCCCTCTATCGGCTATGCCTTGGTTTTCCTCCTATAACTCTTCGCTTCATGGTCGGTGGTGCCTTGGTTATTTCTTTATTCTTTTTCTATCATTTTCCACATTGTTGATATGGAGAAGGTGCTTATACTTTTCCTCCATTTTGATTTCATCGTCTTTTTAAAGGTCACGGGGTCCCATCGCTGGTTTTATGCGGCTGAATGCATTGGTCACTACATCCACATCTTTGACCCCCATTAAATTGTGACATTCTAGGTCAATGATAGAGTGGTTTCCTTGAGAGGTTTTGTGTATTATGGATTTGTGGTCGATGAGTCTCAAGGTACATCTTGGGTCTGCTAGTTCAATCTGATGGCCCTTGATTTTTGGCATCATCATTATAACGACTGTATAGAGTCTTACGGTGCTCTAGACACACCCTCACCATATTCTCTACTGCTCACCTCTTGGTCAGACATAGAGTAGTGGGTTAAATTTAATTTTGGGAGGTGTGGTTCGACGAATGTCGATGTTCTTGGAGCACAGATTTTGATTAGGGTTTGGGTTTATTTGATTTATCTCATTTATTCAGCGTAGGTATGTTTTCTTCTTCCAAAAAGTTGTTCTTTTTGAATAATTTTTTATGGTGTTCCAATCTATGATTCTGGTTTGGTTTCATCCATGAATGGATATGGTGGCGTCCGTCAGTTTCTGTCTTGATGGTGACATGTAATTTTATTATTCTTTTCGATGATGTGAGTTCATTCTATTTTAGTGGTAAGGTCATTTTTGGTTTAATGGGGGTTGATGATAAGGTTGTGATGTTCTTCAATGGTTATGATGGTCTATGTTTCATTTTTCGGTGGTCCGCATCGGTGAAGGGATGACAGTGATGGTGATGATGTGCGGGTTTTGATGTTTGTTGTTATAGATTGTGATGGTGGAAACTGGAATTGAGACAATGGTGTTGTGATTTGTTGATGGTGATAATGCGTTGACATACATGCATTCATTAATTTAATTGATTCCCCTTAGAAAGTTTATAGGATTTGTGGGAGTTGTGGGATTTTTGATGATCATGGTCTCCATTCAATATTGAAACTGGTGGGTGCAGATAGTTTTGGCGCGATGATGACAGCTCTGTTTTAATTTTTGAAATTTCAATTCTATAATGGGATATGTTTTTTGAGTTTGTGTTTTGATGCTGAAAGGATTATTTTCATACGTTCCAAATTTTCCACAAAGTGATTTTTCAATAAAATAGATATGAAATGGATTTGGAGTATATAGATATTTAATTATATAGGGATGTCATGAAGAGTGATATTGAAATAAATTTCTCTCAGTGATCGGGAATTTAGTAAGTTAATGTTATGCTACTAAATATTAAGGGTTTGTTATATTTATTTTAGTTACATAATGTGAAATTCGAAAAAATCATTAGTAATTTAGTCTTTTGTATCCCCAATGAAACTAAAGGGAATAATGTTATTTGGGTTCTAATTGATCACTTTATGGTGATTTCAGACACCATTCCCATTAGATAATATTTCTCACTTCATCAGTTTAATGGGTTATAAATTATGGATTTTGGAATATTACCACATGTAATACTATTAATTATACATTATTGATATTGGATATGTACCTATATGTTTTACTGATTCCATTAGTAGGATCTTGATATTGAGATAAGTTTCATTAACTATTTTTATACATAGTCAAATGGTATGCCTTAAAGTACCATTTAAACTCAATAATACATGTTGAGATCTTTCTCTACGAACGAAAATGGTGTTTCTAATAAACACCTTCATTTTGTGCATTTTTTTTTACAAAATTATTTTTACTTCAGTTTTTAGTGTGTTCCTTATGAATCCCTTTATTGTAGGAATTGAATAACACCATCCCAGTGAGATTATTTTACAAAAATGATGTTTTTATGTCCTGATCTCACAATATAAATAAGGATATTGTTAATGATATTCAATAAAACATAAGTTTAGCTCAATGTAAGTAAAAAACTTATGCTGAAAATAGTCAGAATGAGATAGAGTCTGATGTAAGTGTCATTGTATTCATATGAATACCTCCCTAGAGGAAGGTGATGACATTTGGAAAAAATAAAAATCTTATCCCTATATATATCGCTCATTTCTAAATTCTTAATCATATTATGAGAGTAGCACATTGGTTGGTGTTTCCAAATAATATCTCTCTTGTTCGTGAAGTGTTTCACATATCTCTTGTGAGGAATTTTATTCCTTGCCCATTATAAGTACTGATGTAATGGTTGTACCATCAAAGAAATATATTTCTAATAAATATAAACCTATAGAGATTCAGGAGTGTATAGAGAAAGTGTTCTGAAAAAGAACACTCACTTGGTCAAGGTCTTATAGGGAAACCACCAATTTGTTGATGCAACATAGGACCTCTAGGATGTAATTAGGTAGAAGTGTTATAATCATTTTGTACCAAAGTGAAAAAGTTTAATGGATAACATAATTTTATGTGGGGAATAATAGATTTTGTAGATATTTTTATGGAATGTTTCTCCTTAAATATTTTTATTTTCTGATATCTTTCATTACTCAAAACAATGTTTTTTGATGAAACGTGTGACATTAATAAAATATTATGTTCATACAATCACCTAGTTTTTGGATTTCTAGGTATAAATTGTAATAAATAATATCTAAAAAATATATATGGTATTGAATTGGATGATTAATTCATAATTTATCACATAAATATAATTGAACAGAAAAATTATTTGAAAATAAAGGTCATATTTTTTCATAATAAGTTTTTTTATTCATGGATTTAATTTTTATTAATAAATTAATGTAATAAATATTGATGAATAATTTTAATGAAATATGTATTGTTTAGTTTATCATAATTCTGAAACATTGAATTTTTTTTAGGAATTGGATATGAATAAATCTAGTTTTTATATTAAAAATTTAATTTTTTAAACAATATGTTTTTGTCTATTTATGCACAATAACATTAAGATTAACATTTTCCAATTGATGTGATTGAATTATATAAAATAAATTACACATTTATAATTTGGATTAACATATTTGGAAAATATCCACATTTTATTCTTCATCAATATGAATTGGAACAATTGTAAAATTTATCACCTCCTTAATGGGTAATTTGAGTTAATCAAGAATAAAAATACGTAAAAAGGCCATACTTTTTATGACTAATAATTTTTTGATTATGGAAATTAGAACGTTATCTCCTTATTCTTGAAATGTATATAGTTTAATATGAAACATTTCAATTCAATTATATATATCTTATTTAAGTCAAATAATGTTAAAAAATTACACTCTCTTAGTTTTAATTATGCTTTATGTGTTCACATAGGGAAAAAATTAGTTATGAAAAAATAGTTAATTTTTTAATTTTATAATGATTTTATATTAATGATAATATTCATAGTTATAATTTTAAGGTTTTATATAATCACATTATATTAATACATAATACTAAAACTATAATAATTAAATTAATTTAAAAAAAAGTAAATGATTTTGAAAATAATTAATGTGATATAATTCGATTATTATATGTTTATGTGTTATTTTGTTTTTGTTGAACATGAAATATTATTATTGTGTTAAAATATTAAATTTGAATTTTAACTTTTAATTTATGTTTTTTAAGTCAAATTTAATGAAATATGAAAAAATTAAAATAATGATACTTTTCCAAAATGTCATATTATTAAAAAAAAATTAAAATCATAAAAACCATGAAATAAGTTAAATTGTTTATAATATGGTCAAAAAATCATTAAAAGTCCATTTATGAGATAAATTATCTCTTATATGTAATAATAAGAACCATTTAAAATTTAAATAGATTTTGTCATTGTTAAAATTAAAAATTGGTTAAATAATGGTTATTCAAACTTATATAGTTTAATATGACACAAAAACACCCCTTAATCAATCAATTTATTTTCGTCTATTCTTAGTTACCCCAAATATATAGTATTTTTTATAAAATATTAAATTTTTTACCTTTAATATTATGAAATGTTAGTATGATTATAAAAACCCATTATACACCGACTTTCCCAATAAAAATGAAGAAAAAGTATCACTCATGAGTATGTTTGGTTTACCCACTCAACATAGTTATACAATTAATAATTAATCACCTTGTTTTTTTACTGATTTTATAATGGGTTTAATTTCAATAGATGATATATATAAAATAATTATACTTCTATAACTACAATATAAAATCTACATACTTATCTTATAATCCATTTTAAATTGACATCATCGCTCATGCATGCGTGTAGGAAGCCACCTCCTTGAAGAAATGTGGTTTATTTTTTCATTTCATTTATTCATGGATGATAATAAGGACTTATTTAATGAATATATGTTAAATATAAAACAATATACTGATTTTGGAAAGTTTAA
This sequence comes from Viscum album, assembly GCA_963277665.1. Taxonomy (NCBI): domain Eukaryota; kingdom Viridiplantae; phylum Streptophyta; class Magnoliopsida; order Santalales; family Viscaceae; genus Viscum; species Viscum album. Next base: position 682,775,097 of record OY728119.1, on the reverse strand, counting down.
TAATCATTTCACTTTCTTTTATACCATCGGTCAAGAAACCAAAACAACATTCATTCCTACATACAACTTAAAATCTTTACTAATAGCGTAATTCATATATCTATATTTATATTTTATAGATGACTATAAATATGTATATAATAAAAATATATTACATTTATATCATGATTATTATTATTGATATTATTGAACTATGATAAATTTACAAGGACTGGAACTATTGAACTGAAACATTAAAGATAAATGAAAAAGGTATATCCCAAAAATGACTATATTAATAAATAATTATTTAGTATTTTGATATTTTATAAAGGTATAATAGGTTGTATTATATATTTGAATATAAATATTTTATATAATTATAATTAATTTAAATTTTTTACATTGGATCATAGATTAATTTCAATTAAAAGAGAACTCAAGATAATGGGTGTTATGTTTCAAAGAAATTGATTGTTAAGAATTTTTATTATTTTGTGTAAAATAATAAAATAATATGATCAATATATCAATAAAATCATTAATGATATTTTTTATCAAATTATTTATAGAAAATAAATTATTTTATTCCATTTTCCCCACCATATGTAATCAATATAATGAAAATATATTTTTAAATAAGATACACATCACTTCTCTCTTCAATAAAAAAGGTCTTTTATTACATATCCATGATTTCTAAAAAAATGTAAAGATTATTTTTACTATTATCCTATGATTTTTTTAATTCATGTTTTTATATATTGGCAATTTTAAATAATTTTTTGAATGGAGACTTTTTTTTATTTCCAAAATACATAGTGTGTTACTTATCTATCAAAATCATAGGCGGGGTGTTTTTTAACATATATTGCATAAATAAATTTTCCTACCATTTTTAATAATTTCTAATTTTAATCATTTATTATATATGTTTATGTTTATTTTGATATAATTTTTTTCAATATATTTGCATAGTTTTTTAAAAAGATAATTAAAAATAAAATGGTTATTTTTTCCAATAATATTTAAAGGATCATTTTATTGTTTTTCTATTACAAAAAGATAAAAAAATTTATTTTTGTTATGATTTACTAGGGATATGATCAAAGGAACCCATCCTAATTAATTATGGGTGGTTCATAAATATGAATATTTTTTTTGAAAACCTTTTATTTTTCATAAATTATACTATGATGAAATGATGAAGTGTTTATAAAACATGTTACTATACAAATTTCAAGTTTGTGAAACCAATTTCATTGAACAGTTATTGATATGATCAATGGTTTATGATCTTATAGAACACATGCATTTGATTTTCATTATTTGATGAGTGAGACCTATAACTATATACAATAAAATTTGTTTTGATTGATATCTGAAGAGATAAATATGATTAGAATGGAGAGAGATCCCAGTACAGTAAGGGACTCTATCTTCAAATTATAATATTGGGATCAAACCATAACTACTTTTATTTTTAGGTGAGTGAATCCATTCAACAATTATAGTCGTCGAAATGATCTATTACTACTATGGAAATGAGCATCTATACTTTTTTTGTATTCCACAATTCTATAAATTATGACGAAATTAAGAATTCATTGATCATGTTCTATGATTACATTATGAATCATGTCTTATAAACTACTAAGATTTATTCATGAATCAAGATAAATATATATTATGGGCATGGTATGGTTTAGAAGTTTTATGTTCTTCTTCTTATACCCTTTTTCTCATGTTATTATTATATGACATGCGATATCTCCATTGCATACCCTTAATACTCATCATAGCTAACCTTTTCTTATGTTTCCATTCTCATGTCGTGAAGAATTAGTTTATTTATGGTATTCCTAAGAAGGGCGATGTTAGGTGGATGTGATGTAGAACTAATATGAACCAATTATTTATGTTTCTATGTTTCAAAATACTATAAACCAATACAATTATGTCATGGGTAATTACATTATTTAATTAATATTAATATATATATATATATAATATCTATGTATGAAAAGTATGGTGGTTATAGTCTCCCCCATTCTAGAGGCCATCCATGATGCCACTATCTATAGTAGTCCTCAAAGAATGATGTCATACACCCCATGTCCAACCACTTCCCTTACAAGCCATGTGATAAATGTTTCTCACCAATGATTCCATATTGCGACTAGTGAGGACCTTGATCTATAACTGAACCAACCCCCACAGGTGCATTTTCTATCAAAAAATATTTCACCTTATATTAATAAATTTGAAAATTTAATATATTATAAATATATATATATATAATATATAAAAATATAGATATAATTATATATACATATATTGTATTTATATATTTGTAACAAAATATTTATATTAATGTAATTATAATTAAATATACATATGTAGGTATTATATTTATATGTGTGTTACCAAATTTTGTGTGTGTTTTTATATGTTTATTTATTTTTTATATATATACTATTTAAAATATGTATCAATATATGTTAATATAAATATATATATATATATATATATATCAATATACATTACATATTTTTATATGTTGGTATAAAAATTAAGGTTTTTATTATCATATGATAAAATATATGTTATTACATGTTACATTTATATATGATAGTATAGGTTATTATATATTGATATATAAATTAAAATCAGCATTGTTTTTAAATATATTATATTATAAATTAATATATATATATATATATTATGTGTTACACACACATATATATATAATCCACTATTTTATTATATATTAATATTTATATAATATATGTGTATATAAATTAATATAATATTTAACAAAAATATATATTAATTTTTATATTAACATAAATATATATACCATTATATTAATATATATAGTAATAGCCATTTACTCAATTATATTTAATATATTATAATTATATTTTAACTTTCATGTTGTTATTCTTATATTGAAGTATGTATGTATGTGTATTTCAATTTTATATGAATAAACATTATTAAAATTATAATATAATAAAAGTATTTGTGTAATATTAATTATATATGTGTGTATATATAAATTGATACTAATATACTACTAAATTTACATATTCATATACTGATTATTTCATTATTTAATATATATATATATATATGTATGCATATGGGTGTGTGTCATAATAAAAACCATTATTATATGAGTATTTATAATTTTATATATTCATTTATATATTAAAACATTAATTTACAAATATATATATATATATATATAAGGTGGAACTCATCTATATTTGTTCTCCAATGTGAGAGGATATAAGTTTAACAACCCAACTTGAACCACTGGTACTAAGCCAAGAAGCCAGAAGACGTCAAGAAAACCACCCTATACAAAATAGTTAGTGGACTATTAGTGATGGTACAAACACTATATTTGTAGATACTATACTCACTATGTCATATCCGTGAAGGAATAATATAAATAAAAGAAAAGAATTCCTGTAGAAATAAAATGGAAATATAAGACATTATAATGTTATATATAATGGCACACATGTCATAATGGAATATAAGGATAACTAAACTGAGATCCTAGTGTTCAATTCCAAACCATAGTAAATGTGTTAGAAGTTATAAACAAAAACGCCCTATTATAATCCTTCAGATTCTGAACAATTATCCCTATAAGCTTCATATTATACCACCCACCTATAAGCCACAAGACCCTTTCCATTCTATGGATCCCTATAAATGAAGTTTATTTGTGACTCATGATGCCATTTTTGGTGTGATTAATAAAAAATAGTAGAATACAACCAATAAATCATTAATAGCTATTCACAAATATAGTAGGTCTGTTCCAAGGAAATAATAACCATGTAAGAAAACATAAAAAACTGAATGTGTGGGCTTGTGTGTTAACCAAGACACAAAGAGCCCCAAATATACTTGTATATACCCCATATTAGAAAGAATACCATAAGGTATCAAAAGTTATAATTTTTTTTATTAATGTTAGAAAATCATGTCTCTAGGAAGTCTCAAGGAATCAGAATGGGTAATGAAACATAGTTATCGTTTCCCATCTCCATCACATGATAGGCTTTCAGATCATCATACCTCATCAAAGCCAATAGTTAGGCCTCCATGAAGACATTCTACAAATGTTGATATAAAACATTAACATATAAATATATAATAATATTTATGGGAGGGGTATATTAAATGAAGTTCATGTGACTGGAGTGACCTCTTGATAATGTAGTCATACCAGAAATATATAATAACATTACCCACTTCAATGGTGATATAAAACACTAACATTGAAAAAATAATTTAACTGAAACATAATAAATAATGATAATAAAATAATTAATTATATATTTATTTATTTATTTATTCTATATTCCATTTTAATAAATAGTTAATAATATAATTAAATTCACTAAAGAATGAATTTTGTAAGATATTCAATAAAAATAACTTCTCTCCATTCATAAAGGAAATCATTGAATGCGGGATATTGTTTTTTAACAGGACGTATTTAATTTATTTATTGATTAATTTGTAATAATATAAATATTGAATTTATAATCTTAATATTATGTGTCATACAATCTTGACTATGAGAATCACATACAGAACTATTTTATTTACTCTATGATAAGCATATTATTTAATAAAATGGAATGTAACCATATTTCCACATATATATCAAATGTTTTTGTTATTTATTTCACATGGGGTTTGATAGAAATTGAAATAAATATAACTTTTAAATTTTTAATTATATCACAGGAGCCATATGAGAGGTAATTTTTAAATATATCGATGAATTATGAACATAGTATAATTTTAATACTAAAATAGAGTAATATTTAGATAAACATTATAAATCATTATAATTCGATAAATATAATATTGAATTAGATTGATTTTTTATGGGTTTTTTATAATCAATGTAATAAATATCCATATAGTTAGGAATTTATTAAATGTAACTATTTTTCACATCTATATAAATTTTTTCAATATAATCAAATCACATTTTTTATTACTTGGAGTAGAAATCCATATTAAACATATATAAATGATTGTATATTAATGAAAATCATGGGTTTGATTTCGTAATTTGGGATGCATTACTTATTTTCATTGTGAGAACTTATCAAATTTTTTCATCAATAAAAAATTATGAATGTTTTGGTAAATTGGATTTTCTATTAATTGATTATATTTGTAAAAAATATAACATCATTGAGTATTAAATATTTTTATACACAAATATACATTTCATAAAAATAATTATTATTTGGGATAATCCTCATTCCAAATAATATATATAATTATTATTTCTAAACAATTATATGGATATAGATCGATGATCAAATAGTTTATATAATGAAATATAAATATAAAAAAAATAAATTAAAAAAACATAATTTAATTATTATTTTAAAAAAATAATAAAAAATAGAAAAAATCAATATATATTTAGAAAAATATTATTTAATAGTGAAAATCCTCAATTTGTTTTTATATTTGTTTAACTTTTGAAAAACAAAAAATGGTTTCACTACCGATAAATGACAATTCAATAGAAAATTTAATAAATGGTGTTTAAATAAAGGAAATATGTTGAATACCACCACCAATGCTTTGTATTTTATTTATAGAGAAAAGAGGGAAGAAAAAAAGTTGAAAACTTACGAACATACATTTAGGCGGGGTCTAAAGAAATGAAGGCCAAGAGCATAATCATGAACAAAGTGACTCACCTCTAGGGGAAAGGGTCCGTGGCTAGTGAAAATAAGAATTTGATTATTTTGTTACTTTATAAAGGCAAGTAAATATGGCCCAACATTCACCTATCTCTGAGTATGAAGACTATACATATGCTCATTTATCAGTCTCCTGTAGTGTCTGATAAAAATTGAAGGTTTTTTTGAAATACATGTAATTTTAATTTTATTATATAAATTATGAATCATTATTTTATACATATAATAATACACTAGAATATTTGGTTATAAAAATACCCATATTAAATATTTTATACTTTGAATAATTTTATTTAGTAGTTTTTATGATATTGAAATCAATTTACTTGTAAATTTTTATTTCATTGTATTCATGTTTTTTTATGGAAGAGAATGGTAGAAAAAATAGATTATATTTTTAAATTTAATAAGAAAATATATAAATGAAAGGAATCAATCAGTGAATAGATCATATCTGGTAAAGAAGAATTATTTTAAAAATTAATGTTGTTAGTTACACATGAATTATAAATATTGGTAACCTTGAAGGACATGGAGAAAAAACGTATTTTTTCTTAGTTTTATTGAAATAGCTAAATATTTTATTTTTTATAATTTTGTATAATAATGGATTATATTGTATATATTAAAATTTATTCCACTAGATTTTAGACCCATCATTTATGATGTGGGAAAATATATAAGAGTTCTAATAGGTTATCCTTGTCATTTATGCACTTATTGGATATCTCATTCAAATAAATATTCTAATTTTTTACAAATATTTTAATACGTTTTTAGTTGAAAAATAAATATAACATGAATAATTCATTGTCTAATTCTATAGAACTAAAGAAGATCAAGCCTATATATTGTATATTGGAAGTGCAATTTTAAACATGTATTACTATGACCCTGATTTTATTTAATTTTATTACTATGGTGTGAATAATGTACTCAATGTTTATATTACCATAAATTTTAGCATGGATTTAGTAAAATACTACTCCATAGACTCACTGAATTATTATTAACATAGAGTTCAGATATGTTTTATAATGAGTTATTGAGACATGAGTTTGAGTTATATAAATCCTGTGGTATTCATTGTCATATGGAGACTAGTGTGTGTGCAGATAATTCCAATTTTTTCTTACATTCACATTTTTCTACATTTTCCATAAAATGAATTGGAATTAAACTCATGTTTATGATGAAATGGTTATACTGGTGAAATTAATCCCGTAAAAATAATCATAAGTCTTATTAATATCTAAAATAGGATAAATAAATCCAATATAAACATATAACATTTAGTTCAAAAATTATAGGTTCCCAAAAAATTTCATTAATCAAATTAAGATCATTTTATTTTATTATATTGGTTTGAGAAGAAATATATTTCCAAAATAAATAAATTTCATCAATAATTTATTGGAATAAATAATGAATGAAAGTAATTAATATATATGAACCCTCCATAAATTGGAATAATGACTTGAATGTTAAATTTTTAGTTACTATAAAATAAGAAATAAATTATATTTTATATGAGTTAGTTTTATAATTAATATACAATAATATATAAATTGTGTAATTATGTATAAAAGGAAGAATAATAATTGATATTAATCGTTTTCTCAATATTATAATTATATATTTTTCCATAGGACCTCCTCTACATAATCAACATTACATTAGAAATTAATAACATATTTTATGATGGATTGGTCTAATTCCTCTTTGACTAGGAAGTAGATTCCTTTTTATGTCAATTTTTAGGATTACATTAGTTTTTCAAAATTGAAAAATATTTCAAAATGTTAAAATTATTTTTTTTAATATAAACATTAATTTGATGAAAACCATTTTTAACTCATGTTTTATAGTAATATAAATAAGTGATTCCTTTTTTTTGAACTATCTTTTATTCTCAATATTTTGAAGATATTAATTACTGAAAGTAATGCAATGAGTTATTTTCTACATTAAAAAATTGTTTATAACATTATGAGTTTTTTGGTAAGGTCCAAAGAATTATTTTCAATCATATATAAATGAATATAAGAAAATTTGTAATTCTAATAGACATCCAAATTTAGATATATTCAATATTTTTTTAAATTAGGAAATTTTTTTATAAGTTTAGGTGAATGAAATGAATTAAATATAGTTTAGTATTCCACATTGAATGTTCACAATCTCAATTACAACTGATTGAATATGGACTGTATCCATTGAACCTTGACAGGATTATAAAATAATATATCTTATTTAAATCAATCCTCTTCATATATAATTTCTATTTCATAAGTTTTTGATTGAATAAATTTTATTACTAGGTATTCTTATCCAATTAATTAATACGAGAAAATAATGTCACATGGGTGATTCTCCTTTATTTTTATCAATATACATTACAATTTCCAAATGAATTGGAGATCCCCTAATCCACATTTATCTTCAAGTGTTACTGAAAAATATGCATAAACTCTTTCATATTTTTAATATTCATATAATAAAATTATAAAAATAACATAATTAATAAATATAAAGTATAATATATAAATATATATATATATATAATCATATATTCTAAATGGAAAGATAAATAAGAGATGTTTGAGTTAAAATAATCAATTGTATTTTTGTAACTTTCTGACATTTTTGAAATATATTTTTATATGAAAATAATTAATTAAATTGTTTTTAACTCTATAGAGTGATTGAATAAAAATATATTGAAAATAATTTTAATGATTTAAATTTATAATATCCAAAAATAATATAAATTTAATTGTAAAATTGGATTTTTTATATATAATCACCCTATAAAATTTAGAAACAAAAGAGATTCTGTAGGAAATAAGAATTTAAATCATCGATATATAATGAAATATAAAGTAAAAAAAATTATTCAAATTTAAAAGAGACTAGAATGAAATGTTTTGATGAAATTTTGTATCGATCAAATCATTGAATCCATATAATTCCATGTGAAACCCTTATGATTGGGTATTCAATAACCCTAAAATATTTAAAGTGATTCACATAACCTTATCGAATGGTACTTGTCTTTCATATGAATAAATAATAAAAAATAATTCCCTTGTTGATGAGTCAATATGTATTACAAAACTAAGGATTCAAGTGTGAAACCATGACTAATTTATGTTATAGTGAATCATTTGTTAATAAAAAATCCAAAATAAAATCAAATTTTTAAAAAATAAAAAAAATTCATTAAATACACATATACATATATAATAGTACTTATAAAGATCATACGTACAATTAATAACCCAATATAAAATTGAAAGTTTCTTAAATTAATAATAGATTATATGGTAGGGCACATATTATGTTATTTTTCACATACTCTAAATTATTAACAAAAATTGTTATTCTATTATTACATTGTAGAAAATTGTATATAACCTAAAATTTGAGAATCATGATATCAATCTCCAAAAAACTTCTAAAAGTTATTTTATCCCATCCTACAACTTTAACAACTGAACCTTCTCCCAAAAAAATGAATATGAGGACCTGATACCTAAATAAAATTCAATGATTCATATTACCTAAGACAAATTTTTTTCTTTTATCATGAGAGATCAAATTGATTTTTTTATGAAAAATATTGTGAATTATATTTTTTTATTCATCCATTTTAGATTTATAAAACATAAATAATGAAAAATATAATAAATACATTTCTTATTTTAAAATTTATTTGTTTTTAAATTTTATTAATTTTTATAAAATACACATCACACTTGATTGTTTGGATAAAAATAATTTATGTTTCATAATTTAGACTATTTATGCTTTTAAAACTATAATATATAAGTATATATAAATATTATTATTATAAAAATACATTTTTTATATTTTTTAATTATTAAACTAATTAATAAAATATAATAATTTAAAAATATAAGACTTAAAATATTGGGGTTACCAATTATAACATTATAATATATTAAATGTTATTATTGTCATTTTTATTTTAATTATCATGGAACAAAACATGAGTTACAATTATCAAATTAGGATATATATATATAAATGAAAAAAAATGAATAAAATTTAACAATTAGATGATCAATTTTGAATTTATTTATGATATCCAATTAAATCGGTATTATACTAAAAAGAAGGTTGATATTAATATTCCATAGATCATTAGTTTATATTATATTAAAGTAATATGATCATATATTAATTGTTTCAGTCTTTGGAATATATATATTTTATGACCAACTAAATTTAAAAATGTATTCCAATGCACATTTATTTTATTTTCACGGAAGGTGATCTTGATTAAATAAATGTGGTTATCCAAAATAGTTATAATGAAAAAGACAGTATTTTTATCAAAATAAATAACATTAGTATCAAAAATGTATTTAATTTTTTTAATATAATTCATGATAGAAAAAATTATTTGAATAAAATATTTCATATTTTGTTTTTTTGTGTAAATAAATCACTAATTTTTTTGTATGTAATATTCCTATAATTTTTTCATATGTTGATGTATAGTTTTTTATAAATCAGCAACACAAAAATGTATACCATATGATACCAACTAACTGTGATGTTTTGTATGATATGATATTGGGGATAATGTATACATTATATTATAAAAATAAATCAATAGAAAATCATTTTAATATTTATAAATAAATTATTAGGGTGATATTATTGAATATTTTATCACATTTATAACCATAAAAAGTATATAATGATATAACAAATAATACCCAAACACTCCCATATGTGTTATAAAAGGGATTTAAATCTTTGTATCTCGTGATCAATAAATTAATATAATGAATATAATAAATGTAAAATGAATAGAGACACAACCAAACAATTCCAACCCCCACATATTTCTGTTCACCATAAACCCACAATGATTTTTCTGTTAAGTCAAATATAGAATGGGAATAAGCCTAACTACTATACTATATAGAAATTATGAACATCTATTAGGGTGAAAATGTATGTTGTATGAATAAAACTATAAAGGTATTTTCTAATAGTCCCCCAATATATAACTCAATATAACATTTGACTGCAAGTATAATTTAATAAACAAAAAATTATGTCCATGTTAACAACATAAAAATAATAACATTGAGACATTATATTAAAACATGACACGACACCCTTTTAATTAACTAACTTCATCATGTACCATAAAAGCATACTAAAATTAACAAATTTACATGAGGATTTCACCCTAATATCTAGAAATTTATGATCACATATAGAATTAAATTTTTTTATATGTAACATGTAATATGACTTGATGAACATGAAATTTGAGGTCAGGAAAAGAAAATGTTGGTTTCTTTATAATATTCTTAAGTCATGTGAAATATTAAAAAATGTATCACCCTTGATAAAAATTTATCCCATTTTATAATATAGCTATCATACCAAATAAGTATATCTGAAAAATGGTTAATGAGATAACATAGTATATCTCATTAAAGGTGAAATCCAAAGTGCATGAATCCTAACACACATTCAATTTACTAAGAATGAAAATAATTATTGTAAGGGAAGTGTCACGACACAATAAAAATACATTAACAATTAAAAAAGGTAATTTTTTTTTACATAGATAAATCATTATTGTAAACTTGAGGTACACAAATTTATAACTCTCAACTAGTGAAATGGTCAATAATTTATGTAACGTAAAAAATTATTCAAGGATTATCAACACAATTAGAGAGAATTATGTTTATTTAGACGTTTATTTGTAGAAATTAAAAGTTAAAAGGGCTCTAAATTAGAAGATCCTTGTAAATTCTCAATAAAATTGACATTACCATTCATGGAATGGAAGAATATCCTAGATAAATTGATTTGATTTCACATCCACATTATAGAAACTATACTCCTTGGTCATTGTAACCATATCCCATAACATCACATTAATTTGAAAACCCAAACCAGTAAACTACTATATAATTTCAAAATTTATTTCTCTAATCATGAAATATATAGATAATAAATTGAAGGGACCCATATTTTATTAGTTACCCATCATCTATACTGAATAAGCAGAAATTCTCTATATCTCTATCCATAAAAGGATTACCACAATATATCAACCTTATATAAACCATTTTATTATTTTATGTGTGAACACAATGACTCTATACATCATTCACACACATAATTTAGCAGATTTGAAAAAGAAAAAATCCTTGAATTCTAATAAAAAATACTACACTATGGAAACATCACTAATGGGATATTACCATCCACACAATGATAGAAATACTAGTTTGAACCAGAACCCCCAATTATCCTTCAATATACTATTATAAAGACTATAGATTATAAATAAATCCTTAATAAATACCCATAAGGAGAACCACCATCTGAACACCTCAGTATGTTTTTCTTGAAAATCCCCTCATTCTTATAATTCTCCCATAATAAACTCTTTCTTTGAACAAATATTGTTATATTGTTGGAAAATCCATAGAATGTGGAAATTTTAAGGCATTTATCTAATTAAACCATAAAGGAAATAATCGTGAAAACACCTCCATATATGATAACCTTATCAATAACACATTGTATACAATCCGTTTATTTTAATGAGTTTTCCCACATGTAGTGACCCATTTTGGGGATCGTTATAAGAATCATGTCTAATTATTCAATGGATAGAGAGTAAATGAGATATAAAAAAATCACCAAACTATGTATAGAAAATTATTAACACATTACTAAGATAAACTAGTTTTATTTCATGATTCCAAATCCTCCAAGACCTGATTCCAGTATCTAAATATACAACAACCATACCCATATATCATAGATCATAAAAATATGTAGTATTTAACATATTGTTTTAGTTAACACCAACCTCTTATTATTTAAATATGTCTCATTAATTATCATGAATTTATTTTACTAGAGTAACCTAAAATTATATAATTACACCAAAATACATTATTAAAGGATTTTAAAAGAATATTTTCTATACTAATAGTGAAATGAAAATTGTATGGGATTAAAATTATATCCATATACATAAAATCTTACTTCCAAAAATGGGGCATGGATAATAAAACAATAAAAATTGAAGAATATGGCGGAAAAAGATCTAATAGAAGAGGTCCCCCTAGAGTTCTTCATGACCAATAGTGGGTGTTGAGGTATTTTAAAATAATTATGTTGATTTAGTTTTAAATAATGTTTTGATATAGTCAAAAAAACATGATACCATGTTCCCATTGTATTATCATTTGTTTCCTATTTTTATTAGTGGATTTACAACCCCTCTAGAGGGCCCACTTGTCACACCATATTATATTATTACGAACCTAATTGTTCTATCAATATATATGATTAATCTTGAATACTAACTAGGTACAATGTACACATTCATAAATAACTCTATGTATATGTCATTATCCATAATATATTATAACTATTCCATCCTTAAACCTGGCCATTACAATTCATATAAACCAACAAAATAATTTAAAATCATTCCCATACAAATCCACATATCTCAAAAATATTATTTCAAATTCCTTATTCAAACACCAATGGATCTTTTAAAACAATGGTTGGGTTTTTCACTATTCCATATACTCACAATGAAACATGTTGTTAAAAAATCCTGGTAACATTTTTCCTCATCCATAGAATTAAACCTCTTTAATTTTAGTAATTTAATTTTCCCTATATAATATAATATCTTCTCTAATCCATGTTTATTAAAAGAAAAAACTAAACTCTAGACAAACACATGATCTATAAAATTATTCATTCCCTTAATTAGTTTATTATATTCATCAAAAGAGCCCTTCATTTTTCAAATAAACAATTCCCCACCAATTTCATTTAACTATAACTGGTCATCTTTAAAAATGTCCAGTTATCATTACTTGACACTAATTTCCTTCAAAATTTTAATGGCTAATTTACTGATCAAAATTTTTTTTATCATCAATGATGTCCTAATCTATGTGAAATCATGTAAATAGTTAGAAAACCAAGGCCCAAAATTGATGGTCATAAAATCAAATCATGAATAATTTCCACATATTATGAGCGGTATATGAGTTTGAACCTTCTATATAAATCTAATTTACAATACTATATAGGGATTAGTGGACTGTATATACCCTTAATTATGTATTTATATCATCATACACCCATTTAGATTATTTATATCTCTTATAATTAGAGAAATTTCGTCTATTTAAGAAATTATACATTGTGTAATTCATCACATGCACTAAAAATATACAAAAAACTAATGATTTATTCCCAAATATGATGTTTTTCTTGAAAATATATAAATTATGCATACCTCAAACCAAACTAAAAACCATATAATATTAACTAAATGATGATTATATTATACATTAATCCCATGAAGTTAACATTAATCCAATATACATAATGATATTACTATCAAATTATTTATTAGATGTTACCTGTCATAGGATAATACATTTTTTTATCCCATAATATGGACACTAAGATAGAAATGTTACCCATATATTCTTTCTCGTCATTTATAATATAGGATCTACCAATATTTTTGGTTTCTAACACACAATTATCCAATACCACTAATCCCACATCATCAATAGAATCACATGTTCCATATTGAAATATCATTTACAAAAAATACATAAAAATTTAAAAGAATCCCTTAGAACATTAAATAATAAAAAATATATATATATTAAGACATTCCTCATAACTACGACCATGCATTTCATCTATGATATATTTTGGATCAAACCTGATTTATCATGAGCCTTTTTTAGAAATATAAATAGATCCTCAAGAATGAAGACATTAAAAATCTCCCTTTTTTTTCAAATTTTATTTCTCCAAACTATATATACCACTAACCATTTTATAATTCCTACAAACCAATTCATAATTATCTCTATTACCAAAGTTAATCTGCTTAATCCTGAATTTTTTTTTCTTATTCATTTATGTGTATCCAATATCCTTCCATTTTTTTGGAATGAATAATTTTTTAAAAAACATTATTTATCACTATCACCTTATACAAAAACCCTTTACATTGATCCATAAGATCATTTATTTTCATTGAGATTCAAAATTCATTTTCACTCATAGATTCACCATTCAATCTATATACCCAATATATTTAAAATAATTTTTATGATTACACAGTGTTCAAATCCAAATAAATTAATCATGAATTCCATATCATTTTGGATTTTATATCTCACTATTCTATGTATCATATATAACAATTCAATACATACTATAAACACTCTAATAAAATAGGCATCCTATATCACAAGTATTATAATTAATATACAACCCATACTTTCACCATGTATCTTACAAGAATACTCTATCCATTACCAATATTTAAATGTATTATCTATAATATATTTCACAAAAATTCCATATACACAGTCAAAACATATTTTTATTAAAAATAAGCTCTTATTTCATCAATTAAAATAAATAACTGACCAAAACTTATGGTATCTATGTCATGGAATCTGAAATGATTGTTAGTACTTAATAATGTACCACCCTATTTAAATTCTCAACTAATTCACTCATGATTCCTATATAATTAATATTTTACCCCCACATAATAAAAATATTTAGGGATCCATATAATCCTTACAATTAAACATAACCTCATACCAAAAAATATCAATAATTTATTTTGATCCTAGATTTTATTAATGATCATCAATTTCATAATCCTACCCTATTATCGATCTCTATGTCATATTATTAACCCATTATAGTATTAAACCACAACCTAGATGTCCAATATTTGTAGTAATCATGACTCATAGAACCTATTTCATAAATTAATCATCTATAAATTTTTAATCGAAGACATATTCATATTTGTATAGAATTTCAACATGGTCAAAATATATGAAAATAACCCATTTTTCCACTATCTAACTAATTAACCCATAATATTTATTTCAATACAATACTAGAAAATTTATTATTACTATTATAATTAAATGATTTAATTTTCAAAATTATCATTCAAAATAAAATTATTGAAAATAATTATTCAAATAATTTATTCATGATATTTTTTATATTCATAGATACACATATAAATGTTTTGTAAAACATTATGAAACATATGTTTTATATATACACATTCTCTTAACAACTTATGATATGTGAATAAATGCATCAAAAAGTAATGTCATAGTTAATGGAAAATAGATCCACATTAATAAAAAAAACTAATAATGATAATCCCACATCCTAGATAATAAGGACATCCAACCCAGATTTATTATCATATACAATTAATAGTGTTAATCCCAGGTTTAAATAAGCTCTATATCCTTTTACCAGTAATGCCTCGGTCCTCTCTGGTCCATTAGTTTACTAAAATCTTGTGTTTGAGGTGTTCTGGGAGGTCAAGGTGACTCATCCTGACACTTTTCCAAATTTCCAGTACTGTGAATATTTTTCCAAATTTATGAATAGTGTCACGGTGTCACAGTCGTGGTGACATAGTCACAGTGCCACAAAAATGGTGTCATAGAAATGGTGTCACATTCATAGTGTAATATTCATAGTGTCATAGAACATTTTCATAGTCACGGTGTCAGAGAAATGACAGAAACGGTGTCACCGACACAGTGTCACAAAAAATTTATCACAGTCACGGTGTCGTGGAAACGGTGTCACAGAAACTCTGTCATTGAAACGATGCAACAGAAATGGTGTCACTGACACAGTGTAATGGCAACGGTGTCACTATCATGGTGTCATAGTCACAGTGTCATAGAAATTGTATAACAGCTAATGAACAATTTTTGGAGAACTATTTCATATTTCAATTTCAAAATTTCAATATTTTTCTAGTTTAGCTAATTTAACATTTTCTTTGATGTTAAATGACTTCAATGCCCTGTTTTAAGGTATTTATGCCCAAACCAAATCCCATAACTCTTATATTAATTTTTCTTATGGATTGGGATGATTTTACATTGTCAAACTATGTAGATTAATGTGATCCACTTTTAAGGGAAAATCATGTTTATCTAAAACCACATCTCCATTAAATCATCTAAAGGGATGAGATATCATCCCTCATAGATCTTCCACCTTATTCTCTGGTGTGAGGCTCTCAAATCATTTAGTCCTTACCATATGAGTTGTGCGATCAACATTTCCTCGTTGGATTGGTTCCCCTTGAATTTCTTTGGGATGCAAGTGCACCCTCTTTTTTTGTGCAACAAAACAATGTCGATCAATCATTAATATAAGGTATGATCTATCATACTTCTTTTGGTTTCAACTCCTTTTATTTCTACTCGCCTTTTATGGAATTCTATATTCATGTTCTTAATGGAATTTTCTTGTGTTTCGGTTGGTACGGTCATGATGTGACATCCTCGGGTGGATATAGTTGTCATGGGAGGAGGAAATCAGGATCCGTTGTGTAGATCGTTCATGCAAAAAGAACGTTAAAAAAAATTTAGGTACGTGATTTGTTGATTTTCTATTATTTTACGTGAAAATTAAGATTTTTCATGTTTTAGCCCATTGTATCATAATGGAATTGACATATTAAAATTTTGAACCAAATAAATAAATTGATACCAGTTGTATGTTATTTCCGCTTCTATTTCTAGATAATTTCATATCTATGATTTATTTTATTAGATTTTCATTCTTGAAGGAAATTTGAAATGAACATAAAGAAAGAAATTATTTATAATTGTTCGACTATAGATAAAGAGGCATGTAAATGAATCCAGTTTTTGTTGTTGTAATTTAATGTTAATCAAATTGATACAGTAAAAATGTTTAATTAATTGTTATTAATTACTATTTAGGTTTCCTGTAGTTGGAACCTAAATATAATAAATCAGTTAATTCAAGATGTGTTAACGAACTGGTTGTTTGATAAAACATAATTCCTTATAGGGTTATGAATTACCCTCTTGCTTTTTTTAGAGCCAAAAGCCCAATTGGAAAGATCTTTGTTTTCCACCTACTTTTGTTGTGATTTCAGCATGGAAGGATGTTGTGATATGTGGGGTCATGAAGGCCTATCGGTTGTGGAAGATATTGATTCCTACAGTGGCGAGATGCATCGGTTTATGCATTTGGGTTTTTGGTAGGACACCAGAGATAATGGAACGAGTTGGATATGAATTTTTGGATACTTGTTGTTTCTTGTTGGTTTTTTATCTTCATTATTTTCCCAACTACTCAAGGGATCATGTTTCCTTACGCTCTTTCCAAAATGGGTGAATATGCTCAAGGTATTCCATGTTCTTTTGGTGGTTAGTTTCCCAAGGTAGGATGGGTATATGCTCTTAATGTAGGTACCAATGACTCAAAAGGTAGTTCGTCTACTCACCATGATGATCTACCTTATGCTTAGTATCTTAGAATGTTTTTCGAGAATTCATAAGAATGTGGGAAAGTAATAATTTTTTAAATAAATGATTTAATAAATGATGGTAATCCATGAGTTTGGAGATTACTAGGATGCATTGGTGAGGTTTCAATTTATAGTAACGGTGCATTTTGGCTGTGATTCAAATGAAATATAATGTGAAAATTGTTAATGGTTAATTAATGTTTAAATAATTAATTAATGTATTGTGTAACTGATAACATGTAATAAAGTAATGTAATAAAGATCATTAATTGTTTGTATGATTATGGGATACCTAGTCTTAGAAGTGGTATACGGGAGTCTGAGAGACGTTAGATACAGTTGTTCCTAAGACTATGTTATTCACATAGTGTCATTTTGAGCTATAATATATTCTTTAGTTTTTTTTGTTTCTATACCCAGCTCCACCACATCAATTACGGATACTCACACCCCCGAGATTCTGAGCCCTGAGGGTGTTTTCCCAACATTCTGGTGGGATGATGGATGGCTCACAACCACATTTGGCCCCACTCTCTTCTGTTGGTAGTTACTTATGCTGGTAGGAACAATGGTTAGTTACCCCAATATTTGTGTGTAGATGGTTGTAATGGATTGTGGTTATGAACCCACATATATTCTGGATATAGTTTCCTATGGACTACTATAGGTGTAACCTGAATAGTTTAGGATGGATTGAGGATCCTTACGTGGTGTATGGGCTGTAATGGCTTGGTATATAATTCATGATGTATGATACATGTTATTCATGCTTTGGTGGCTCCCAAAAACTACATGGTTACTTTGCTTACATGGAAATGGTGGTTTTGTTTCATGAATCTAATGTTGTGTTGCTTCCCCTAAGCGTCGAAGGGAAGGAAATTTTGGAGACAGATGCTTAGGACATTTGATGTTCGGTAAAAGCAGAAAAACTATGGGGAAGTAGTATCAAGGTAGCCTTGATATTATTTATTATATTATATACCTATGATTATATAATTGGTGAGAGTATCCATGGTGTGGACGGTAATATAGTATCCCTAATTAGGTGATGAGTTAGTTTCACTTTTTGATCATTGTGCTTTGGAATGCTTTCATTACATTTTCATGACAAGATTCAAGGAGGATCCTACTAAGTATACTGTTATACTCACACTATGTATATAGAACCTATTTTTTCTGGTTACTTGGAGAAAGATGGAGATCAGGCTGGTTACTACTAGCTTGGAGTTGCAGGAGTTGCCCGGGATTCGTGCCCACTGATGGTTTTACTTTCTTTTTGGTACATGTAGTTTTCTGCTTTCAATTGTAGTAGTTTTTCATGAAATTAAATATGTGTACTTGGGATTTCATTTATATTTATTTCTGATTTGGTGTTGGTTGGTGTCTATCATATATATCTATTTCGCATGTGTTCTTTTAGAGGGAAATGCCTCTCATTTTGGGGTTTAGTACAACCTCAGATCTAGTCGCTAACACGAGGCCTACTGGTGGTGGGACTCAGGGCTCATTATCTCCCTTCTCACATTTCCGGCCTATGAGGGGTACAATTTGTGGGGAGGGTTCTTGAAATTACTATTCCTCAAATTGGATGAACCTAAATAAATATTTTTTGTCTATTATAAATTTCTATCCGGATATAACCAAATCAAGATAGAATGCTATATTTTCTAGGATTGAATTATTATATATTATATATATCCATATAAAAAAGGTCCAATAATAGAAAATTTATATATTTACTAATTTTAATTATGAGAAAGACAATATAAATGTATGATAATGTTACCATCATCTACATTGGTTTATCACATGTTCGTTTTCATCCTTTCTATGGGTCCGGTTATAAGTCGATTATAGTTTTTAGGAAGATACTGGTAGTTGTTAGGGTTGTTCACGATTATATATTGGTTAAGAATAATAATATAGGTTGACCATGGAATTGGTTTACCAATTCTTGTGGTTTTATATGGGGTCATTGTCAGCTCTTACCGTGAAGAATAACCCTATAAACCATATGATGAGATTACTAAACAACTCAAAATAAAAATTATGTTCAAAATACTCATTTATACATACAAAACACTATATAATTGAGCCAAATTTGACTATTTTTATTTTGGAGGCTCTCTAGAGAGGATCTTGGCTCCACCAAACCCTTTATTTTTAGGTTGATTTGTCGGTGTATGTGATTGATCCCTTTCATGTAAGGGTAGTTCCTTTGATTTCAAATCCCCATTTCTTCACTATTTATCCTCGCTAAGAGTAATGAATCATCATGTTTTTCATCCATCTAAAACATTACTTGGTGGATATTAAATCTATTTATTCCACATTTCTATTAATTTCCCTCGAATCATTCTTACTGGTCCCGATTTCAAATGCTGGATTAATATGAAGTATAATGGTATGTGATTCCATATGTAATTTCTATTCAAATAAGGAATATATTTCATTCTCTATTTGAAAATTAATTTCATTTAATTTTTTATCATTTATTTTATAATATTAATATGTTTGTTCTCAATAGGAATATAAATGTGATCTACCACCCATTTTTCAAATGATTAGAAAAAATTGGGTAAATTTTTATAAAAGTTGGATTAAAATGATTATTGGTTAGTTAAATGATCTGATGATGATTAAAGAGAAAATTATCCTAAATTGAATGATTTTTTTAAGATATGAATTTGAAATAAAAAAATATGATTTTCTAAATTTTAGGATTATATTGAAACATTATGTTAGAAATTCCAACTATGATTATTGAATTTAATTTGAAAGATTTACATTCTAATGATTGATTAATTGATTGATTCAATGAAAATATAATATATGGTGTTTTTTTAGTGATTAATATTGAAATACTACATTTTTAACACGCTATAAATTGATTGATGGTGAGAAATAAAACTAAAAAATTATTATAATGATTATCTCAATTGGGGTGTTAATTCATTCTATCTTGATATCCTAAGAAATTTGAATGTTTTTACATATTGAGAAGTGTTTAATTGAATAGGTAGTGTGAGGATCCATTAGAGTGGAACTAACTAACCTCTTATTATATGGTCATAGTTATTTTATTTTTTATTTTTATTTCATGCAACATATTATATAATTTCTTTTACCCTTTCCATTATTTTTTTCATTTAATCCTTTTTTGTATAAATTCCATCTATTTTTCTCCAAATATTTTTTAATGAAAATGTAAATAATATTTTCCATACATCTTCTTTGAATAAATAGAAGAATAAATGGGTAAAATTGTTTTCGATTTATTATAGAAAACTCAATGAAATCATATTGGGGTATTTTTTCACACCGTCAATTTTCTAATTCAGTGTATATATTTTGTTCAATTATAGGTTTAGGAAAAGGGAAACCACCAATTTAAGGTGGTTGGTGTGCTTGAATACTAAGACCTTGGGAGATGGATATGACTTTTGGAGCTATGACACACACATTAAATAGAGATTATTAGACTTCATGTTGATATATATTTTGAAAAAAAATTTGATGATATATGTAATATTTAATTATTAGTTTTATTTTTGTAAATTTATCTTAGTAGAGTGTCTATCATAATGAATTACCCTTGATTTATCATTTACAAGAACATATTGATTAATTTTTATTGGGTTGAATGTATTCTTTATGAACTTTTTTTTATACCATTATAGTAGTAGTAAGCTAATTGGGATTAAAAAAACCCATTGATCTGTGTCGTTACCGGTTCAGGTACTAGTATACCAGGGTATTTTTGTTGGTTTGGGACTATTTCTAATAAGCACTTCATGGATTTCATAGTTCACCTATCTTTTTATTAGAGAAACACCCAATAGTTCCCACATCATTAATGTTCCATGGGCCTACATTCCTATGGAAGAAGATAATTCATAATTTCAAACTCAATGACACTTAGGAACATGAATTGGCTGATGGGATGGGATATCATGATCATTAAACCGTTTAATGTTGAATTAATTAATACTTTTAGAATCTATTATTGATTTATGATATGTTCATTAATTATTTTGAAACATTTATATTGGGAAAATAACCCAAATAAAATTATTCTATATTGGAACCATTTTTTGTATCAGGTTTTCTCCATATATTTCCTATCTTTATTAATAGTGAGCAAAATATTAGGTTTTTAATACATATGACTAAAAAATTTCTAGTTTAATACCATATAAGAAGGTGGTTGACATTTTTGTGATTTGTATTGATCCTTCAGTAGGCTTACAATCCATTCTATGAGAATTTGAATCCAAAACCACATAGTTTTATTGTACCATACAATGAAGTTTATAGTTCTGTTGAAAGGATATATATAAAGGTATTTATGTCTTTGTTATAGAGATTTTGAATTTTGGAGGCATATTATGTAGCTTTGTTATAACAAGAATAATATTCATCATAGTTCAACTAATTTCAAAAGTGTTGATGGTTAGTGAAGTGTAATTGACACTTATAAGGGTAACTTCCCAATAATTTTGGGAATATAAGGAATTATATTAAATGTTTTCTCTAATATATAGGCTAGGTTTACATACTATAGTTCCCCTTAAATGAAGTTTTCTCTTATGGTAGTTTAATAATAATTCTAAATCCCTATGCAAATGTGATTCATGATAAATATGGTATTCAATAGAAAAAAAGACACATTAAAAATTACATATAAATGTGTGATATACCCACATAAGAATACTAGCTGAAATATGATTAGAATCCATGTGAAGGATATATATCTACAAGGACGTATATTATACCTTTGTTTTATATGGATCTCAAACCTTGGGAAGGAGACCTATGTATCCACTTTATCCCATGAAGTAGCGTCATTAAATTTTATTTTGGTTCCTAATCCACTCATGGATGTGGAAAATTGGTATATCCATAGGCGGTGGTTCCTATAGGCTTGAGAAAATGGATTTTTAGGTAATTATATTAGGGTGGATTCCCATTCTATATTTCCAGCTTTATCCTCTAAAGTACAAAGAACGGGACCGTGATGGTTTTATTGGATATTTATAAATGGCATAGGGGTCCCTTTATTGTGAGAATTGGGATTTCATGAGTGTAGAAACATACTCAATTTTGGTCATTCTATTTATAAAGGGGTAATTATCATCCAATGATTCATTGTTGAAGTTTCATATCGATTGTAGGTTTATATCTACGTATTCCTTCATGGAAAGGATGACATGTATGATGATGTCTCTCTAAAAATGATAAAATGACTAATGATGTCCATTTGAAATGGATTACATGTTTGAGGATGTTTTTTAGAAAAATATGATATGTTACAGGGATGAATTGTGAACCAAATTGATAATTATATAAGATTTTCCTAAACCAAGCTTTCATATCCAATATTCATCATATAATCTGGATTACATGTTTTAATCTCTTCGCATGATCTTACCAACATGTATGATAATATTTTCATGATCTTAATAAAATGTGAAAGGGAATGATTTTGATTTACTGGACATGTATGGGGTGTTGTTGTTTGATTTTACAGACATGTATGTTGTTTATCACATGATATGGCTTTCACGTATGAGTGTCTTCACTTGATCTACATGATATGTCCAAGTGTATTTATATGATATTCCAAACATGAATAGATTGAATTGAGGGATCTGGATGGGATGTATTGTTGTATTTACATGAAATGGATGACTTTTTAGGTTGTATTTTCTTGATATGGAAGAAATATATGAATCCATTCAGGTGTTCTATGAATCGATCATGCAAACTACATAATCCCTTTGCCTAAAAATTAGATAATCTTAGGTCGCATGAAGATTCCATCATTTTCATCCTTTATTAAATATACACCCTAATATTTGGCAGATACATTACTAATAAGGGAAAAAATTATCAAAAAGACACACTAAAGATATTTTGACTGATTTAGCTAACATGATAGAGATCTTTCACATGATCAATGAAATGATCGCATCGAGCATATAAACCTATAATATAATTACTTAAAATCAGTCACAATGATTATTTATATAATGATTATTGTGATTTCTTAGTCTCCATTTCCAAAAATTAAATTCTTCCCTGCATTAATGTGTGTTTTATGTGTGTCACGGTTGGGTTTTATAGGATTCTTTTCCCTGTATATATGCCACAATAGATGGGAATTATGATTCACATTAGGACATTTATCATTGGAGGGATTTTATTCATGACATCATACTTTTGTCACATTATAAACATCGATTGTGTTATTACCCAATAATTTTCATTATTCAGGGACCCCTGGCATTTCAAATAGATTCTTCATCATAGTTCCAATATATTATATGACCTTCATGAGAAATGATGGATCTTTTTAATAGCCTTTATGAGATAAAGATGCATATCCATGGGATATTACATGATCCATGTAGGCATTCTAAACACCTCTCACGAGATCAAGCTGGCATGTCAATGGAAATTTTCATGATCATACAATTGGTCACATTATTTTCGTAATACTACCACATGAAAAACAAAAGAAAATTATTCATACGAGTATCATTTCATTGCCTACTTGTAATATATGAAATCATTATGTAATTTTCAAATAGTTCATCCAATATTTGTCTAATTGGGCATCTAATTATCGATGAAGAAAATCCTAAGGGTCTTCACATCACCGATATGGCATGTCTTGTGGATTTCATGAGATCAATAAACGAATAATGTGGAATTTTTGAAACTTTTTAATGAATATAATTGTTACTCTCTTCACATAAGTATCCCATTATTTTCATCATTTATCTAATTAATACCATGACAGTTTTTAGGTTATTTTCCCCTAATATGTCGCATGATCATAGATTCATACCTGAGGCCTTCTCATAATGGGGAAGACTCATTTAATGAAATTCACATGATCCAGAGGAATTTTACAATGGGTGTTCAAGTTATATATGATTAAACCATCCAATTCGCATAAACACATCGAGTGATTCTCCCTATATTATATGATTATAAATATTATTTATGGTGATGTGATCATTTTGACCTAAGAACTTGTTCGATAGATTTACTTATTCTACCAGAATTTATGGAAAAAAATATTTATTATTTAAATGATTCTTCAACACCAAATATACTAATATTCATTTTTTAGGAGAAAATGAACCCCCCTGTTATAATGGATGTCTCGAGGGGGAGATAATGGAGACTCAGTTCTGAAGAAGTAAATTCTATTTGGTAAGTGCTTTCCTACCACTAGTATGAATTCTATACATATTTTTATCTATAGAGACACCTTTGGTATATTATATAGTTCCATATTGTTATGATTGTATAGAGATGATAATATAACATCCGATTCAAACCATCTGATCTCTCATATTCATGATTTTGTGTGATAAATTCACAAAAAAGTTTCATGTTAATTTATCTTGATAATAGTTCATATTGTTTCTCCAAATAATCTCTATTCATGACCTTATCATGTATAACACCTCAACCATAGTTACCCAGAGTCAGTGCATTATTACATAACATTGGAATGATCACATGGTACCATGTCTCAAATACCGACTTGTTTAGAAGCCTTGGAAGTAAAAGATACATACATTAGTTTTACATTACATTATGAAATAAAAAAACAACAACATTGTTTCCTCTTTGAACACACTCATATCCCATAGCCTATTTCTAGAGGTTAATTATAATATACTTTTTCTAATCCTAGAAAAAATAACGAATATGAATGGGATGAGCTCATATGCCTAGTAAAGATAACAATATATTAGAAACTATCATAAATTAGCCTAAACATTTAAGGTAGTGTATAAAAATAAAACACAATCCTTTTAAACATAAACATTAACATAATATAGAAAAGACAAATCAAATAATTTCATTTAATTATACACATGGATATTCTACTATTCAAATAATCACATTTAATATATTTCATATATCATAATGATGGAATGCATAATGTTGGAAATCATTACAAAATAGTCAAGGAATCATTCCAATACTACAAAAAATATTTTTTCAAGGACTACTTCCAATACACTAGTTTGTCTCATGAGACCTACCGTTGCATCGAGGAGCTATTTGGGGCCCCACCCATCGCTTTGTAAGTCCAATGCATTCCACATATGAAAATCATGAAACCAAACATAAATATTCATATTCAAAATCCAATACGAAAATCAAGACATTACCCATAAGACATGAATGGTATAAAAATACCACATCCACAGTTACATATGATAACTCATTCAATGCAATATGGAATATTGTATTATAATTAATCAAACTCAATAATGAATAATATCTAGTAAAGGATGTTGACATATTTTAAAATCATCAGTAAAACACTTGGAGAAGAATATCCCTTATTGTGAAATCATTTAAAAGTCACACATTTATAAAGGAAGTCATTTAAAATTTATTTTGGAAACAAATTTCCCCATACCACTTTGAAACTTTTGAATATAAAAAACATCTTAAAACAATAATGTCCGTATAAATAAATCCTGAAAATCAGTTTTTAAAACATGGACATTAATTAAAAGTTATAAACAAAAAAAATAATTAAAACATTTAAAAATATGATAGAGATAAATAGTACCTTCCACAAAACCTTAAAATATTCATTTTCAAACCATTTTTTTGAATCATGGACATGGATGAAAAAATCTCCTAGTAAATACTGTCACGCAAACAATCTCAGATAATAGTTAGATTGAGGAATTAACTCTTAACATGTACGTTTCCTTGATCGAGGGTACATTAACATCCTGTATAATAGTTAAATAATTATTATTAAATTATAAAATATCAAGGTACATAAATATTATATCATATATGATCTTCTAATATAGATTTGTTAATAATATTTCAGTAGTATCAATGTTTTTGGTGATACCTAATTCGTTTTCCTTTATATGTTTTATTATGTATGTCATGTTTTTTATGGATATAATTTATTTGAATCATATCCAAAATGATATATAGTTCTTAAAAAGGCTTTTTATTCATAAAATGAATAATATTATTGAATGATTACATCGGGGAATGGAATCACATCGCGTCGTGGAGAGGGTAAGCCATACGTACGCACGACTAACAATAACAATTTATTGATGGTGAAATAGTATTTAATTGTATTTTATATAATATATACAGAATAATTAACATATTTTAATTATTATTTACATCAATTATAGTAATTATTATACCCATCCAAATAATGAAGTGTAGAATGACAAACTACACCACGACGTGGAGATGGTAAGTAGTACGTAGTGACGTATGGTAACTTTGTCATTTATAAGATAGGTCGAATAAAAAATATAGTTATACTATATTTATAATATCATTACATTATGTATAAGGTATTGGAGTAATTATTTTGGTATGTAAACTACAAAAAAATAGGTAGTGGAATAAGAAAATAACTTTAACAGAGGTGATGAAATAATTACCTTTTCTTTGTGTACTTCCTTTTGATTTGATCAAAAGGGATCCTTAAGATGGATTTATGAGAATAGTATGGACTCAAGGTAGAATTGTGGGTATTTGGGAGGATATTCTATATGGGTTTGGCTAAGCCAAATGGCTATAGAGATATTATTTTGAGAGAAGGAGAACTACCCTTTTATTAGAGAGGTGAGGGTCACTTTAGGAAAAGCTTGAAATATTAATTTATTATACAGTCATATTCAGTTTATAATGGCTCAAAAAAATTTCATCATGGATAAGGTGGATATAGGTCCAAATCCTCTCAACCAATAGGTTTTAGAAAATTTTAGGATACCATATTAACCTTATCTTTTAGATTTAACTCTTGGTAAAATAGTTTAACATTTACCATGTATCCTTGTATTTTTCTATTTTATGGTTAACAAAATTACTATAAAATTTCAAAAAAAACATCAAGTGGTTTATTAATTACATTTATATTATTATATATGTCCTTTTTTCAGATCCCTATATTTTTAGGAATTTTATAACATTTACTAATATAGTATTTTTTTTAAACTCATTTATGTCAATTTTGACACTACCTGGTATTTTGTTTGTTTTTGAAATCGATAAAACATTCATCACTTCCAAAAACATTATATAATAAACCCTAACATGTCATATTAAACTAGAAAATTCGTGGATGTCATAAAAACATTAAAATTATATTTCTATTAATATTTATAACATCATTAATTTGATTTGTTCATTAATAAAGAAAATACTGCATTATATTTGGGTCATAAATAAATATTTTTATTTCATTTCTAAAAAATATAAATAAAATATTATGATGTAGGAAATGGATTTTTATTTAAAAAAATAATTATAATTGAAGAGAATATTTTTATAACAACATTTAAAAAATTTCATACAAAAAGTTATATGCCTATGTTATTTTTGTCTTTAGTTTAAATTAAATAATATAATTTTTCATTATCAATCCCATGTGGCACCATGGGGTCCCAAAATCAACAAAATGATTACCAGGGTAGGTTATGAATATTTAAATAGTATTAGGAAACATGATACAGAAATTTAATATTATTATAATATAATTTTTTACCCTTATTTACTGGATTTACCATTTATCCATGGTAAATAAAATATTTACAGAAGTAGCTATTCATAATTTCTAATAAAAGTTTACCTATTGTCATAATATAGACCTCCTAATTCCAAATATGGAATCAATGTTTTCCAATATAAATCATAAATGTTACAGAAAATTATTTAAATTTATTTATCTTTGTCAAAACAAAAAAAATGCTAGTTTTGGAGAAGTAAATACTATCAAAAGATTTGCATGTGTCTATGTACAATTTAAATGTGAAATTTCATCCAATGACCCAAATTATATTAAATTATAAAAATATATTCTAATGACACCATAAATCCACACAAATGTATAATTTAACAGTATTAATTATTTTGATTAAAAATGTTGTTTTTTAATTAAAGTTTAGTGTTTTCACTATTCATCAAAATATGAATGTTATCATAAAAGTACCAAAAAAATTATCCAAATTAAATTTCAATGGCCTGATTTTAAATAATAATTTAATTTCATCTAATATAATATATAAAACTTGTCAAATATTTGATTTAAAAATGTTAGGTCATTAAAAGGTGGTAAAACTGCATTTTTGAAAAGAATACTTCTTTTATCTGAAAAATTGAACTTGTCATTATCTTATATCTACGAAACACAAATTATGAATGTCAATATTATATTTTATATATATAACATTAAAAATGTGGCAATTACTATTCATAACCACTTTTTTAAATAGCTAGTTTGATAGGTCGTGGTGCACTTGAACTCGGTGTTGCGTACATTACATGTTGTTGAATTATTGAAAGAGAACCATACCACTGAATCATGGAGTGTTACACTATTTCCTCATTCAATAAATATCATCCTTTAAATTTAAAATTTTTATTTGAAAATAAATGTTTTATAATAGAAAATACCTCTATGGAATACCCACATCATAAATAGGGTTAGTAATATTTAATCTTAATAAGAGAGAAATGAAAAAGAAAAAGTTACCACAAAAATTAGGGTTTCAAATAAGAGAACATTGTTCAAAATTATAGACACACATTTAGAATGAAATTGTAAATATTTATATGGAGTGATTGAGGTGATCACTCACAAACAAGTGAACAATAAATTAAAAAATGAGGGCTTCAAAGCTATTAATTTATAACGTGTTAAGATGACATCAGTTCAACAAAACATAAGGTATTAGGATAAAAAATATTCGGTTTTTAGATTCATTCCCTAATGTTTAAGAATTAATTTACTCATATAATAAGAAAAATATTGTACTTGACAAGTAGAGTTCCATCCTTTAACTAATTTCTACCACAAACTCATATTTCACTCAAAAATATAATAGAACTCAAAAATATACTATTTATCCTAATCGTATTGAGTTCCAAATATAATCATATACCATTTAAATAAATAAAAGTATTTTGTAATAACCATAGACATTCTTGTAGGCTATTGGTAGTTGATAAATCCTTCTCTATCATTGGTTTTGGGTTTGATTCCAGCAGCTTTGTCCGACACGATGGGTTATCGCTTGACCTGTAGGTTGTCCTTTTTCTAAAAATATAGTATTATTGTATTAAAAAAATAATTGTAAGAATATTTTAACCATAAAAAAAATATTCAATGTTCAAATTAATCCATTACAACCATTATAGTTATCCAAAATACTTCTGTCCAAAATATCTCTAAAAGATTTTTAAATTCTGAAATCAATTGTATCCACATATTACCCAATCAAAGTAAAGTTTCACGTATTGACTCATACTGAAAATTTGATTACCTTCATCATGTAAAAACCATATTGAAAAGGTACTGTAGTATAATCCTTATATATATATATATCACATTATTGATATAACGATAATATAATTCATGAATCCAAAAAACCCAAAAACATTAATTATTAAACATCAATTATAGTAACAATATAAGCTTGTTCTCATTCCCTAGGATATTTCTAAGGTAATTTTCCATGGCTCTTAGGATATTAATTTGAATAATTCCCCATTTCTATGAAATTATATAATTCAACATTGACAGCCTCTTTATTTCCTTTACAATCATGAGCATGGTGGTATTTTTCACCACACTTGTAAGAAACTCCCACTACATTTATGAAAGTACTAGGGTGTTTCTTCCCACAATTATCACGATAGGGAAAATTATTCTTTGATGTTTTCCCTTTATCTTTCTCTCACTCCACCATTATCTTCTTATCTTACATTACTTATTGTTGAAATACATAGAGAACTCATTTTATATCATGATAGCACATGGGACTATATCTTCACACATTGAGAATGTTTGTTAGACTAATGCTCAATAGAGAAATGGTTTTAACCCATAAAAAATAGATCAAACATACTCCTTGGGTTACATATATAATCTGCATCATGCCTTGATAACCTTGTAAAGTTAGCCTCAAACATTGTGACATTATCATCTTCCTTTGGCCTCAGACTATGAAATTTCGTTTCTATATCCGCTCAATGCTCACTTGGAAATTATTTTTCAATCGAAATCTCTTTAAACTCCCTCAAAAACATATATGATACATACTCATCCTACATTTGTATTGAATTAATGTCCCCCATTGATATAAATCTCTCATGAGGTGATAAAATACAATGAAAACTTTTTACCTTTCACTACTCCACAAATCATGAAAAATTTTCTCTAAGGAAATTATCAATTTCTCAGCTACATGTGGATTTATGGTCCCATTGAATGTTGGTGTTTTTTCCTCATGAATCAGTCTTTTATTGATCCTCTACATTGTGGATATGGTCTCTCTATAATGGTAAGGTTATTATTCATAACTTCAGTGACTTTTCCTAGTATAGTGATAATCTAATCCGCACTAGTTGCATCAACTGACACACTATAATTATCTTGAGTAGGAAGGAAATCCCTATTAGGATTACGCGGGTTGTTACATTTTTTATTCCTTCCACTAGGCACCATTTCTAAACAATGTAATACACTATTTTAGTTTTTGAATCACAATACAATATTCCAAAACTAGTAAAATACCTAACATATATTGAAGAGTTTATGCATAAAATCCCTAATCATAATTTTTTTTTGAAGAAGTATTTACTCATAATTCCTTCATAATGTTTTGTAATGTAAATGTGAATCATACAAAGTATATCCCCCAGGAGTGTCGTAACCAAGAATGCAGCAATGCCTATTTTCATGTACCAAGATATCCCAGATCAAGCTCGAAACTTTTTATCAGAGTTTTCAACTCTAGGTAAATCTGGTCCATTTCCACCTCTTGCTTCACATATACATACATGGATGTATTGCTTAATAATTTCACAAAATATCCATACTTCAAAAATTCTAGGAGGTTCTTCTATACTAATCTTCAAACTCTATCTTAGGATAATGTTCTCTAATAATTGTTTTACTAAATCTAGCTACCAAAGTTTATAGTAAACTTTATATGATACCAATTGTAACACCCTGACCCATGCTACCCATAGTTGATGAATTATTACAAAACATTGGCACGATCACAATATATTATGTCACGAATGTTCGATTGGTTTAGTATCCTTGGAGGTACTATATACATTAATAAGTTTTACAATACATTATTAAATGGAAAAATAACAACATTTTTTACCCTTTGAAAACTCTCATATCCCATAGTATATTCCCACTTGTTATTCATAATATACATCTTGACATCCTGGGAAAAATAAAACATAAGAAAGCGGTGAGCTCAGATACTCAATAAGGATTACAATATAGAGGAAACTATTATAAATAAGCATAAACAAATAAGAAAATGTATATGACTAAAACAAAATCCTTTTAAACTTAAACATCAACATAATATGGAAAAGATAAATCAAATAATTCCCTTTACATATTCACATAGATATTCTACTAGTCTAACAATCACATTTAATATATAGCATAATTCATAATGATGGAATTCATTGTTGGACATCATTTCCAAATATACAATGACTCATTCCAAGAATACAAATAACATTTTATCATGGACATGTTCCGAGACACTAGTTTGTCTCATGAGACCAATAGATGCATTAAGGAGATATAGCGGGCTCCACCATTCACTTAGTATGTCCAATGCATTACTCAAATGAAAATGTTGAAACATACCATAATAATTCATATTAAAACTACCATAAAAAATTTCAATACATTAACTATAAGACATGAATGGTATAAAAATACAACATCCATAGTCAAATATATAATAAATAATTCAATAAAATATGGAAGATTGTATAATAATTAATCAACCATAGTCAAGAATAATATCTAGTAAAGGATATTGACATAGATGAAAATGATCATTACAAATCTTTGAAATAAATATCCCTTATTGTGAAATAATTTAAAAGTCACGCATTTAGAAAAAAAGTCATTTAAAATAGATTTTCGAATCGAAGTGTCATATACCAATTTTATCCTTTTGAAAACTATTAACATTTTAAAACAATCAAGTCTTTATAAATAAATAATTAAATTCATTTTTAAAACATGAACATTAATTAAAATATTTAAAAAATATAAATCATTAAAACATATAAATTTTTTATCATAATAAAGAGTCCCTTCTACTAAAACATAATAAATTAATTTTGAATTTTTTTTTAAGAAACATGGAAAGGGATTATAGAAATTTCCCAGTAATTATATACACATAAACAGTCTCAGATAATAATGAGATTGAGGAATTAACCATTACCCTGTACTTTTCCATGATCGAGGGTACGTTAATCTGCTAAAAAATAGTTCAATATTTGTTATTAAATTATAAAATAACCACATAAGTATTTATTATATATCATATATGATCTTCTTGTTTTTCTTTGATTGTTATATTTCAGTAGTATCATTGTTTCAGGTATTAACTGATTCATTTTCTTTTATATGTTTTGTTATGTAAGTCATGTTTGTTATGGATTTGATGTATTTGATTCATATCTAGAATGATATTATGTTATTAAACATTATTTTTAATCATATAATGAAAATTATTCTTGAATTATTATAATGGGGGATGTAATCACATCATGTCGTGGAGATGGTATGCCATACGAACGCCCGAGTTACAATATCAATCTATTGAAGGTACAATCATATGTAATCGGATGGTATATAATATATACATAATCATTAAAATATCATATAAATTATTTATATCCATTATACTCATTATTATACCCATCCAAATAATTACATGTTTAATGAAAAACAAACCCATGACATGGAGACAGTAAGTTGTATATACGCACATATTGTGACATTATCATATATCGGATGGATAGAATAATAAATATATTTTTACAATACTTATAATAACATCACAGTATGTAGAAGGTACAAAATTATTTATTTTGGTATGGAAACAACAAAAAGAGTGGAAGTTTAAGAAGAAAATAACTTTCAAAACGATGATGAAATAATTACCTCTTCTTTGGGTGATGCGTTTTGATTTGATAAAAAGGAATCATTAGGATAGATTTATGAACAATGTATGGCCTCAAGGTAGAAGTGAGGATATTTGGGAGATCATTTAGACAGGGTTATTAGTGCCAAATCTCTTTAGAGGTGTGATTTTTAGAGAAGGGGATGTACCATTTTATAATAGAGGTAAGGGTCACTTTAAGATAAGCTATAAATATTTATTTATTATATAATCATATTCAGTTTATAATAGCTCCAAAATGATTTATTTCCTGGAAAAAGTGGAAATGGGTCCAAATAATCCCATAGAAAGGGTTTAGACAAGTTTAGTCTACCATATTAACCTTATCTTCTAGATTTAACTTTTGGTTTAATAGTTTAACATTTACCATGACTCCTTGTATTTTTATATTATATGGTTAATAAAATTACTCTAAATTTCCAAGAGAACCTCAAGTGGTTCATTAATGGGATTTGTATTGTTATATAATTCCTTTCATTGAAACATAGATGTTTAATAATATTATAACATTTATTAATATAGTATTTGTTTAAAAAATTCATTTATGTCAATTTTGGCACTATTTTCTATATTGTTTTTTGAAAGTCGTGACAACTTTATCAGTTCAAAAAAAATTAATTACACCTAACATGTCATATTGACCATGAAGATTTTTTGATGGAATCCAAACTTTCAAATTATATTTATTTTAATAATTATGACATCATTTATTTGATTCATTCATTAATAAGGAAAATACCGCATCATTCTTTTGTAATATATATATATATATATATATTTGGCCTAAAAAATATTAAAAAAATATAACGATATATGAAATATTTTTATCTTTCAAAACAATTATTATATTCGAATTGATCAATTTTATGACCCCATATAAAGTTTTTTTACTAAAAGATACATGATTGTGTTATTTTTGACTTTACATTGAAATAATTAATATAAAATGTCGTTATCACTCCCAAGTAGATCCAGGGGGACCCAAAATAGACCCAAAGATTTACATGGTTGGGAATATATCATCCCATTGGGTTAGGAGACGTTTTAGGATAATTTAATATTATTATAATATTATTTTTACCCTTATTTACTGGACTTACCCATTAACCATAGTGAATAAAATATTTACTGAAGTAACTATTCATAATGCATAAAAATAAATGTTACCTAATTAAAAAATTTGGATCTCATGATTATTAATTGGAATCCAATATTCCAAATTCAAAACACAGAAGTTGAAAAAATTAATTTAAAATTAATCCCCTTGTCAAAACCAAAAAGCATGTTTTCAAGAAGTAAAAACTATAAAAATATTGACATGTGTTTATGTACAATTTAAATTTGAAATTTCATAAAATGAACTAAATTAAATTAAATGATAATAATATAATCTAATTATACTTTTAAAGGACTCAAATTTATAATTTCACATTATAAATTATTTCAATTTAAAAAGTTGTTTTTTAATTAAAATTTTGTGTTTTCACTATTCATCAAAATGTGAAAGTTATCAGAAAAGTACAAAAAATTTACCCCAACTAAATTTGTATGTCCTTATTCTAATAAAGTATTTAATTTTATCAAATTTACTATATAATGGTGTCTAATATTATAATTTAAAATCGTTCTTCATTAAAAGGCAAAAAAACTAAATGTTTGAAAAAACTACTTCTTTTATTTGAAAAATTGTATTTTTTTATATTATGTATATGAAACACAAAATATGAATGTTAAAATTATATATGACATATATAAAATTTTAAATGGGGTTATTACTATTCATAATTTCTTTTTAAATAGCTAGTTTCATAGGACATGGTGTGCCTGAACTCGGGGTTGCGTACATCACACACTATTGTATTATTCAAAGTGAATCATCTTGTGGAATCTTGGGGTGTTACATTATTCCAACCATCAATAAATTTCATCATTTTAATTTTAAATTGTTCTACGAAAATATAAATTTTAAAATAGAAAATACCTTTTTGGAAAACCCACATCAGAAATTAGGAAATAATATTAAGTCTTAATAAAAAGGAAAAAAATGAAAAAGTCACCACCAAATTGGGGTTTTGAATAAGGGAACATTGGTGGAAATTATAGACAAATAATTGGATTATAAACATAAATATTTGTAGGGTGTGATTGAGGTCATCAATCACCAACAAGTGAACAATAAATGGAAAATTGAAGCATCAATGCCATAAATTTATGATGAGTTAAAATATCATCGCTTCAAAAAAACATAAGGTTTTAGGATAACACATTTTTGGTTTGAAGATCCATTAACAAATTTTTAAGAATAAATTTCTTCATATAAAAATAAAAAAAGAATTATTGACAAGTAGATTCCCATCATTTAACTAATTACTACCACAAACTCATCTTTCATTCCAAAATATAATCGAACTCAAAACAATATTATTTATCCTAATACTATAAGGTTCAATATATAAACATATACCATTTAAATTAATAATTTTTTTTGTAATAACTAGGGTATTCCTGTAGGCTAGTGGTAGGTGATAAAGAATTGTCCTACATTGGTTTGGGGTTCGATTCATGTAGCTTTGTCCGATGTGACGGGTTATCGCCCGACCTGCAGGTTGTCCTTTTTCAAAAACTATAGTATTATAATATTAAAATAATAATCTTAAGATATGTTTTAACAATAAAATATATTATTAAAAGTTCAATATAATACATTCCAACTTTAATTTTTATCAAAAATACTTCTGTCCAAACTCTCTATGAAATGTCTCTAAATTCCCAAATCAATTGTAACCTCAGATTCCCCAAACAACATAAACTTTATCTTATTGTCACATACTAAAAATATGATTACCTTCATCATATTAAAACATTAATGAAAAATTGTACTGCAGTACAATCATTATAAATATCAAATTCATCATATAAACAGAATGTAATTCTGGAATCCCAAAACACAAATACATTTATTATTTCGAATCAACTATAGTATCAACATAAGCTTGTACTTTCTACCTTCACCTTTTGAGAGGTAAGTTTCCTTGGATATTAAGACATTCATTTTCATAATTCCCAATTTATCTACAATTATAGTATTCAACATTGAAAGCATCTTTCATTCCCTTACAATCATGAGTTTGGTGGCCTTTTCACCACACATGTAATAAACACCCATTCTATTTAGGCAGGTATCGAGGTGTTTCTTTAAAAAATTATCACATAAGGGAAAATACTTCCTTCACTTTTTCCCTTTAACAGTATCTTGTTCCACCATTCTCTTCTTCTCATTCTTTAATTTAATGTCATACAACTTAGATAACTCATGTTCTGTCTTGATAGCACATCAGAATATATATTTATATGTTGAGAAGGATTGTGAGACTAATGATAAATGGATAAATGGTTTTAACCCATCAAAAAATAGATTAATATTACATCTTGGGTTACGTATACAATTTGCTACATGATTTGATAATATTTTAATGTTAGACTAATACTTTGCGACATTCTCATCCTCTTTTTTCCTCAGACTCAGAAATTTCCTTTCTATATCTACTCGATGGTCACGAGGAAAGTATTTTTCACTGAAAATGTAACGCCATGACCCCAGATTCATGGAGTCTGTGCATTAGTTTAATACATTGAAATGATCACAAGGGATCAAATCGGTAATGATCGATCTGTGTACTATCCCTAGAAGTACTAGATAAATACATATGTTTTACATTACAAATAAAATGAAAAAACAACATTTTCACTTTTTAACACATTTATATCCCATAGAATATCCCTTTAAGTTAAAAATAAAATACTTTTTCACATCCAGGGAAAAATAAAACATAAAATGGGGTCTACTCAGATTCACAGTAAGGATAACAATATAGAAGAAACTTTGCTAAATAAGAATAAATATTTATGAGAATGTATTAGACTAATACATAAGACTTTTAAAATTAATCTTCAGCATAATAGAGAAAATATAAATAAAATAATGTTACTTACTTATTCACATGGATCTTCTACAAGTCAAATATTCACATGCAATATCAATATCCAATTTCATTATTATGGAATGCATAATGCAATACTACATAAAAACATAGTCAAGGCCTCGCACCAAGACTACAAAGATTTTGCAAGGCCTTGTGATAAGACACTAGTTTGTCTCATGAGACCTACCGATTCTTCGATGAACTATAGCAGGCTCCACCCGTCACATACTAAGTCTAATTCATTCCTTGTATAAAAAGGTTGAAACAAAACATAAAAATTATTATTAAAACTAGCATATGAAATGTTAATAATTTAAACATAAACCATTAATGGTATAAATATAACACATCCAAAGTTAATCATATCTCAAAACCATTAAACTAATATGGATGATTGTATCATAATAAATCAACATCAATCAAGTGTAAAATCAATTAAAGGATGTTGACATATAATAAATCAAAACTATTTAAGAGACATATCTCATTATATTTCGAAATCATTTAAAAGTAACATAATTATAAATGAAATAATTTATTTAGAAAATGTTGTTATATGATTGTAAGGTAATTATTGAATATATTATATCAATTGAAAATATCCACACTTCGCCATATAAGTTCAAAACATTCTTTTCTAAATTTAGTCGAAAAGGTCGTAAAGGATCATGTTTGGAAAAAATCAAAAACATTACATTATAAAAATTCTATAAAAATTAAAAAGAGGGTGTAAATTAATTTAACCCATAGACTAGGAAATAGTTAAAATGTTTTTAAATACAATTTTTGGAATCACAGATGTGGATGATAAAGAGGTCCAAGTAGATACTCACTTATAAACAACCTCGGATAACGAACAGATTGTAGAATTTACCTTTACTTTGTACTTTTACATGGTCAAGGGTACATATTACTCATAGATAATATTTAAATAATTGTTATTAAATTATAAAATAACCACATACATAAATATGATATCATATATAAACTTGTAATAATTCTTTGTTAATAATATTTCAGTAGTATCATCGTTTTGGGTGTTAACTGATTCATTTTCCTAT
Organism: Viscum album; assembly: GCA_963277665.1. Lineage (NCBI taxonomy): Eukaryota > Viridiplantae > Streptophyta > Magnoliopsida > Santalales > Viscaceae > Viscum > Viscum album. Next base: position 682,735,860 of record OY728119.1, on the reverse strand, counting down.
ATATGTATTGTTAAGTATGTCATGTCTTTTAGGGAGAAGATATATTTTATTCATATCTAAAATTATATTAAGTTGATGAAAATTATTTTTTAATCAAAAAATGAAAATTATTCTGGAATGGTAATGATGGAAATGAATTTCATAGCATTCGTGGAGATGGTAATCCATACGTACGGAGGAGTGACAATATCATTATATTGATGGTGAAATCATATGTAATTGGATAGTATATCATATAAAAAAATCCTTAACATGATAAATTTATTATTTACATTATTTACACTCATTATTATACCCGTATAGATAATTAAGTGTTTTAATAACAAATTACAGCACGACGTGGAGACAGTAAGCCGTACGTACTCGCCTATAGTGACATGTCATTCATAGTATTGATAGAATACTGAATATATTTTTACCATATTTATAATAACATCATATTATGTATAAGGTACTGGAGTTATTATTTTGGTATGGAAACAACAAAGAAAGAGGAAGTGGAAGAAGAAAACAACTTTGAAATAGGTGGTGAAATTATTATCTCTTCTTCGAGTATTCCCTTTTGAGTTGACCAAAACGGATCCCTAAAATGGAATTATGATAAAATTAAAGACTTTATGTTGATTTTAGGGTAGTTGAGATGATATATGGGTAATTGTTTCCTGAGATAAATGGCATTGGAGGTGTGAAATTAAGAGAAGGGAATGTACCCTTTTATTAAAGAGGTGAGGGTCACTTAAGAAAAACCTAGAAATATTATTTTATTATAAAAACATATTCTGTTTATAATGGCTCCAAAAGGATTTATTTAAATGATAAGGTGGTTATGAGTCAAAAAAATCTCAACGAATAGGTATTAGACAAGTTTAGGTCAACATATTATCCGTATCTTTTAGATTTAACTCCTGCATAAATAGTTTAACATTTACCATGTCACTGTGTGTTTGTATATTATATGGTTAATAAACGTACTATAATATTCCAAGTGACTCCCAATGGTTCATTATTAACATATAAATTGTAATATATGTTTTTTGGCTAAACCTTATATTTTTAGAAATGTTATACCATTTAATTATATAGTTTTTTTAAAAACTCATTAATATCAATTTTGACACTATTTAGTATCTGATTTTTTTAAAGCCCTAACAACTTGATTACATTGACAAAAATTCATTTAATCAACCATAAAATGTCATATTAACCAATAAAATTAGTTTAATTCATCAAAAGTCTCAATTTACATTTTTTTGGATATTTATAATTTCAATTATTTTAATCATTCATTAATAAGGAAATTACTACATCATTATTATATCACAAATAATTTTCATTATTTAAGGTCTAAAAATGATAAATAAAATTAAATTATGTTGTAAATACTTCTAGAATTATACATAATATTTATAGTGGAATTAAAATAATTTTTAACCCTATATTGAAAATGTTTTAGTTATGAATATTTGAATTTAACACTTTTTATCATTTTTTAAATAAAATAATAATAAATGTCTTAATCTAAACCAATTTGAAAGAAGTATCATATTTTATTCATAAGGTTGATATTTGCAGAAATAAACTTATCCAATAGAATTATGACATGTGTTAGGGTAATTATAATATCATTTTTGCCATTAATTTATCTATTTACTTTTAACCGCAGTAAATAAAAGTCAAATGTTACTATTCACAAAAAATTAATTAAATCTTATTGAACCACATTATACTTACTAATGTCAATAGTGTCTCATGTATGTTTTAAATTAAATTCCCAAAAGCAGTAAATTTACGTTTTATGCAAATTTGTAAATGCACGCTTGGATGGTGGGTAAAAGACAGTAAAAAGTTCAATAAAATTTTATATATCTAATATTATTATAAAATGACTCTAATGAATTACATTGAACATATATAGGTATTATGTACTTATTTTTAACTACTATACATTTAAATAAAATAACTAATTATTTAAATAAAAAGTCTATTTTAAACAATAACACAATGTTTTTCATGATTTATCATATATTTAATGTTTTCAGAAAAATAAAAAAAATTCACCATAAACTAATTTTGATATTTCATATCAAAAAATGATGTAAATTTTGAAATAATTTTTTTTTAAATTTCAAAAAGTGGGTATAACTATTCATATTGGCTAATTTCATTGGTCGTGGTGTGTTATAACTAGATATTACGTACAAAGCATGTTATTGTATAATTCAATGGGGAACGTACCATGGAATCTTGCAGTGTTACATTATCTCCTCCTTCAAATAATTTCATCATTGAAATTTCTCTAATATTGCTGGATAAAAATATTCAGGTGGTTCTTCATATTATGATCCACATGTTCCCACATTGTGTCCTCCATCTTTTTATTTCACCATTTAACTTTCACCAAATGGGTCATCCGGTTTCTCAAAACATGTTCTCTAGTAACTGGAATTCCGAAAGTCTCTTCTCAATAAAACAATTTGGGTTATAGCTCTATTTTTTCAAAGGTGAGTACATGCATTGGGTTGGGCATTTATTTTCTAAACAGTGACATGTGGAACACATCATAAACTTTGGAGAGACTTGGTGACATTTCCAAATGATAAGATACATCTACATTTGATTATAGAATTTCGAAAGGTCCGATATACCTGGGACATAATTTACCCTTCTAACCAAATCGTATAACTCACTTCCATGAAGATACCTCCAAGAAAACATCACCACCTACTTGAAATTCAAAATTCATCCTTCAGTTATCGGCATAACACTTTTTCCTACGTTGAGCTACTTTGATGTAGGTTTGGATAACCTTCACCTTTTCCATTATTTCTACAACATGTTCTGGGCCTACAAATTCTCATTTAACAACATCATCACATCAAGTTGGTGTGAGACATCTCCCTCCATATAACGCTTTATATGGTGCCATATAAATACATTAATCGAAGATATTGTTATGGGAAAAATTCTACCAGTGGTAAATACTAATCCCATAAACCTTGAATTTCAAGTGAGCATGTCTCAACATGTCTTCTAAGGTTTGAATAGTCTGTTCTAATTGTACTTCAGTTTGAGGTTGGTAGGTAGTTCTCAAATGTAGTTTAGTATCCTATTCCTTGTAAAGACATTTCTATAATCTTGATGTAAAATGGTTATCATGGTCAGAAAAAATCAATAGTGGTACTCCGTGAATTCTAAAAACGTCATTAATATATATTCATGCTAAACATTCAAGTGGTATATCTTCTCTTATAGGAAGAAAAGTTCTAACTTGGTAACATGATCTAAAATGACCCATGTTGCATAATTCCCTCTAAGATTCATTGGTAGTCCCCTAATCAAGTCCCTGATAATATAAAAACATTTCCACTTACGTATGGGAATATGATGCATGACTCCCCCAGGATGTTGTCTTCTAGACTTCACCTATTGACAAACCACACATCATGACACATAATAATCAGTCTCCCTCTTCATGTTGCCCCAAAAAAAATATTCCATCAAATATCTATACATCTTAGTGCTATGAGAGTTTACAAAGAAATTGGATCTATGTGCAACATCCAACAATTCCATTTTTAGATCAGGTTTGTTATTATCAGGGAGCCTCTTCCCAAATTTCAAAATTATGTCTTCATATATAAAGTCGATCAATATACCATCATTCACATCATTAATTTTCTTTTGAAACTCATCATCATCAGTCTGTTAACTTTTTATCCTTTATTGTGAAGATGGTTTGGAAACCATTTTAGAAAGTATTGATGTTTCACCTTCCATGATTATTCCCATATCTATTTTTACTTGATCCATGAACATATGATTTCTTTCAACTCTCAACTTGTTAAAAACTCTTTGATACTTTATGTTCAAATCATCTACCACATTATTTTCCTTCCTAGTGTGGTAGTGAATAGTTCAATCATAATCCTTAACTTGTTTGGGCAATCTCATTTACCACATGTTGAGTACTTTTTTGTGAGAAAATGTATTTCAAGATCTTGTGATCGGTATTTGTCTCACATTTTTAACCATAGAGAGACTGTATTTGTATATTAAATTAATTTATTACAACTTATAACTCAATATAATGAGTGGGACAGTTCTTTTCATGAACATTTAGATTCTGTAATGCATAGCCAACATCGTTATCCTTCTACATAAGGACACATCCAATTCCTTTGTTTGAAGCATCAATATAAATAACAAAACCACCATTCCCTGATGGTAGATTCAGTATAGGATCATTGTATAATCATATATTTACTTCTTCAAAACATACATCACAAACTTTTTTCCAAACAAAATAACCCCATTACGTGTGAGGTTGGTTAATGTCTTATCCAATTAGGAAAACTTTTGGACGAAACACTGCTAATAAACTGTTAAATCATTAAAACTGCGTACCTCAGTTATACTCATAAATGTTGGCCAATCATGGATTGAATTTCTCTTTTAAGGATCAACAAAGATTCCATCCTTAGAGAAAATATGGACAAGAAATGGATTCTCTTGATGCCAGAATTCACACTTGCAGAACTTCCCTTACAATTCAATTCTTCTAATAGTCTTTAGAATAGTGTGCATGTTATTTTCATGATCCTTGTAGAATTTGGAGTACACCAAGATATCATCAATAAATACCGCTTCAAAGTCATAAATATTTTCCTAGAAATCTCTTTTCTTTAGATCCATGATAATAAATTGTGCCTTAGTTAGTCCAAATAGAATTACTGTAAACTTGTAATCCCCATAACTGGAATGAAATGATGTCCTTAGAATGTTTTCCCTCTTCACACACAACAGATGAGATCTAGATCAAAGTTCAATCGTTGAAAAATATTGAGCTCCATGATGTTGATTTAATAAATCATCTATGCGATGCAGGAGATACTTATTCGTTATTGTTATAGCATTGATCACCCTGTAGTCAATGCACAACCTCAAAAATCCATCTTTCTTCATAACAAAAAGAACTGGGCTCCCCATGGTGGAACAATAGGGTGAATAAATCCCTTATTACTCAATTCCTCTAGTTGTTTCTTTATTTATACTAATTACACAAAGGCCATTCTATAAGGGGTCTTTGATGTGGGCCTTGAACAAGGTATTAAATCAAATGAAAACTCAATTTCTCGTTCTCGAGGATGTTCATGTAAATATTCTAGAAACACATCAACATATTCTTAAATAATAGGTACATCCTCTATTTTAACATTACTTTCATCACCCATATTTATTTCATTCTCTTCCACTAGGTTCCATTTCTAAACATTGGCATACATATGAATAGTTTATGAATCGCAATACATAATTCCAAAATTGTAAAACAATTAACATAAATTGAAAAGTTTATGGATATAATCCCTAATCATAAATAATATTTATTTGAGGAGATATGTACTGATGAATCCTTCATAAGTTTTTGTATAATAGTTTGAATTATCCTATGCATATCCCCTGGGAGTGTCTAACCATGAGTGCAACAAGGAACATTATTGTGTACCATGAAACCTCGGGTCAAGCCCAAAACTCCTTATCGATGTTTTCACTCCTAGGTACATCCGTTCCAAATCCATCACTACCTTATCATATCCATACATGGATTTATTTCATTTTCAACTCACAAAATATCAACATGACCAAAACTCTAGGATGTTCTTCTATACTAATCCTCAAATTCTATCTTAGTGTAATGTTATCTAATCATATATTATTTGAAATCTAGCTTCCATGGGTTGTACTAAACTTTCTATAATACAAAATGTAACGGCCTGACCTCAGAAGCCAATAGCCAGTACATTATTTTAATACATTAGCATGATCAAAAGGGATCACATCCCGAAAGACCAATCAGTTTAGTATCCTTGGAAGTAATAGTTATATATATAAGTTTTACATTGCATATAAAATGAAAAAACAACCACATTGTCTCCATTGAAAAAATTTATATCCCTTATCCTATCCTTGTAGGTCCACAATGAAATACTTCTTCACATTCAGGGAAAATAAAACATAGAATGTGGTGAGCACAGATGCTCGGTAAGGATAACAATATTGTGGAAACTTTCATAAATAAGCATAAAAATTTAAGGCAATATATAAGACAAAAACATAATCTATTTAAACTTAAAAAAACATAATATAGAAATTATAAATGAAATGATGATATGTACTTATTTCAATGGATATTCTACTAGTTGAATAACCACATTAAATATCAATAGCCAATTTCATAATGATAGAATGCATAATACTAGACATCATAACCACATAGTCAAGGACTCGTGCCAAAAATACAGATAATATTTTGTCAAGGCCCTGTTCCAAGACACTAGTTTGTCTCATGAGACTTACTTATTCATCGAGGATCTATGGCGGTATCCACTTATAAGTTACTAACTCCAATGCATTCCTCATATGAAGAGGTTGAAACATAACATAAAAATTCATATTAAAAATAGAATATGAAATGGTATTAATTTAACCATAAACCATGAATGGTATAAAAATAACACGTCCAAAGTAAAAAATTTCCCAAAACAGTCATTACAATATGGCAGATTGTATCATAATAAATCAATGTCAAAAAAGTGTAAAATCCATCAAATGATGTTGACATAGATTAAATCAAAACTATTTGAGAGAAATATCTCATTATATTTTGAAATAATTTATTGTCACATATTTATTAAAGAAATAATTTATTTTGAAAATGTTCTTATATGTTTTTAAGGGAAGAATTGAAGATTTTATACTAACAGAAAATAGTCTCACTTCCCATTATAAGTTAACAAACATCATTTCATTAATTTGTTTGAAAAGGTTAAAAAACACCTTGTATGGTAAACAATGGAATGATTAATTTAAAAACATTCCATTAAAAGTAAATAAAGGGTGTAAATTAATTTAACTCATAGTATAGGAAATAGAATTTTATTTAGAAATACATATTTAAGAAACACATATTTCTATGATAAAGATGTCCTAGAAGATACTCATGTATAAACAACCTTAGATAATGAAGAGATTGTAGAATAAACCCTTACCTTGTAATTTTCCTTGGTTGAGGGTAAGTTAACCTTCTGTATAATAGTTAAATTATTTTTATTAAATTATTCAAGAACCACATACATAAATATGTAATAATATATGACCTTCTAATATTACATTGTCAATAATATTTCAGCAGTATCATCGTTTCTCGTGTTAACTGATTCATGTTCCAGTATATGTTTTGTTAGGTAAGTAATGTTTGTTTTGTGTAATATGTGTTTGATTCATATCAAGAATGATATTATGTTCTTAAAAATTATTTTTTAATCATAAACGGAAAACTAATTTTGAATGGTTATGATAGGGAATGAATTTCATCACATTCGTGGTGACGGTAATCCGTACGTACGCACAAGAGACAATATAAATATATTGATAGTGAAATCATATGTAATTGGTTTTTATATCATATATAAATAATAATTAACATGTTATATTTATTATTTACATCATTTACACATATTATTAAACCAATCTAAATAATGATGTGTTTGAATAACAAACTACACCACGACGTGGAGACGTTAAACCATACTTATACGTGTATTGTGACTAATCATTCATAGAATGGTTAGAATAATTAATATGGTTGTAACATATTTAAAATAACATCACAATATGTATAAGGTACTATAATTATTATTTTTTATGGAAACAACCATGAATGATGAAGTGGATGAAGAAAAGAACATTGAAATAGGTGGTGAAATTATTACATTTTCATTGGGTGTTTCCTTTTGAGTTGATCAAAATGGATCCTTAGGATGTATTTATTATCAAAATGGGGAATCTAGGTCTAAATGAGGGTATTTTTTAGGATATTTGAGTAGGTATTGGCTGAGAAAATTCTCTTTGTGGGTGTGAAATTAACAGAAGGGGAAGTACGCTTTTATAAGAGAGGTGAGGGTCACTTTAGGAAAACCTAGAAATATTATTTTATTATACAATAATATTCAGTTTATTATGGATCAAAAATGATTTATTTCAAGGATAATGTAGGGATGGGTTGAAATAATCTCAACCAATTGTATTGAGATAGGTTTTGATCACCATATTAAACATTTCTTTTAGATTTATGTCTTGTTTAAATAGTTTAACATTTACCATGTCTCCTTGTATTTTTATATTATATGGTTAATAAACGTACTATAAAATTCCAAGTGAACCCCAAGTGGTTTACTAATTACATATAAATTATTATATATATATTTTGGTCGAACCGTATATTATTTGGACTATTATATCATTTAATAATATAGTATTTGTTTTAAAACTAAATTATGTCAAGTTTGACACTATTTAGTATCTTATTTTTGATAAACTTATAAAAAATTTATTATTCAAAAAAAAATTTAATCAACCCGAAAATGTCATATTAACCAACAAAATTCATGTAATTAATCAAAATTCTAGACTTACCCTTATTTTAATATTTTTAATATCAATTATTTTAATCATCCTTTAATAAGGTAATTACTACATTATCATTGTATCATAAATAAATTTATTTATTTAATTTCTAAAAATTATAAATAAAATACAATTATATAGGAAGTAGTTTCTTCATTCTAATTAATATTTATTGTTGAATTTATCTTATGTATAACCCTATATTAAAAATGTATTAGTTATGAAAATATGAATTTAACACTTTTAACTCTTATTTAAATAAAATAATAATAAATGACTCAATACAATCAAAATGGAAGAAAAGGATAATATTTTATTCTTAAGGTTGATTTTGGCCGAAATAGAATTATCCAATATAATTATGTCATGTGTTAGGGTAATTATAATATCATTTTTACATTTAATTACTCTATTTACTTTTAATCGGGGTAAATAAAAGTCAAAAGTCACTATTCACCAAAAATTATTTTCATCTTACTGAACCACATTTTATGTACTGACGGAAATTATGTCTCTCATATTTTTTAATTAAATTCAATGAAGTGGTAAAATTGTGTTTTATGCAAATTGTAAAGTGTGCCTACAGTGTGGGTAATAGATGGTAAAAAGTTCAATAAATTTTTTATATTTATTATTATTATAAAACGACACAAATGAATTACATTGAACATATGATGGTATTATGTTCTGAAATTTAAATTATATAAATTTAAATAAAATAACTAAATATTTAAATAAAAAGTCGGTTTTAAACAATAATGCACTGTTTTTCAATATTAATAAAAAATTGAACGTTTTAGAAAAATTAAAAAAATCACCCTAAGCTAATTTTGATATTCTAAATCCAAAAATAAAGTGAATTTAAAATAATAAATTTTATAAAATTTCAAAAGGGGGGTATTACTATTCATAACGGCTCGTTTGATTGGTTGTGGTCTCCTAGAACTCGAAGTTGTGTACAACAGAAGCTGTTGTATTATTTAGAGGGAAACGTATTGTGGAAGCTTGGGCTATTACATAAAATCTCTTTAAGCTCCCTCCATTCCTAATTTTAAACTTCTTCATCCACCTATTTGTTTTGAATTAATGACCACCATCTATCGACATCTCATGTGAGGTGATATACTGACACGACAATTTTTTCCCTTTCGCTACCCCCCAAAGCATGAAATATTTTATCTATGGAACTTATCCATTGCTCAGATACAAGTTTAATTTTAGTCTCATTGAATGTTGGTAGTTGATGCCTCATGAATCATTCAAACATTGATCATCCACGTTGTGGATCAGGGTGCTCTATATGTTTGAGGATAATATTCATAACCTGGGTGAGTGGTAACTATATGGAGATAAGCTGATCATCACCTGTTACATCACTAACTACACTATAATTATCCTGAGTTGGAGGGAAATCCATACCTGGAATATGTACATTTATATGGTTTCCATTCCTTCCAGTAGGTCCCATTTCTAAACAATGGAATACACTAAATTAGTTATGAAACAAAATACATAATTCCAAACTACTATAATCCCTAGCATATATTGATATATTTATGCATATAATCCATAATCATAAAAAAAATTCATTGAGATGGTATTTACACATAAATCATTTATAATGGTTTGTAAAGAAAATGTGAATTATCCTAAGCATATCCTCACGAGTTTCGTAACAAAGAATGCATCAAGGCCTATTGTCTGTAACAGCAAACCCCAGGTAAAGCCTAAAATTCATTATTAGAGTTTTCACTCCTAGTTACATCTCTTCCAGATCTACCTCTACCTGCTTGTATCCAGACAAGGATGTATTGCTAGGAAAATTCACAAAATATCTACATTACCAATATTCTAAGAAGTTCATCTATACTAATTTTCAATGTCTATAACAGGGTAATGTTCTCGAGTCAATTCTTTTTCTTAATCTAGCATCCAAATTTTTTACTAAATTTATATAATACCAACTATAACACCCCTACCATAGTTACACAGAGTTGGGACATTATTACATAACATTGGCATGATCTCCAGAGATCAAATCTCGGATGACTGATTAGTTTTTTATCCTTTGATGTACTAGATTTATATATAAGTTTTAAATTACATTATGAAATGGAAAAACAACAACATTGTGTCTCCTTGGAACACACTCATATCCCTTAGCCTATTCTAGTAGGTTAATCATAATATACAATTTGCGTCCTGGTAAAAATAAAACATAAGAAATGGGTGAGCATAGATGATCAGTAAGGATAAAAATATAGTGGAAACTATCATAAATATGAATAAATATTTAATGCAGTGTATATGAATAAAAAATCCTTTTAAACTTAAACATCAAAATAATATGGAAAAGTTAAATCAAATAATGTCATTTACTTATTCACATGGATATTTCACTAGTCAGATAATAAAATTTAATATCAATAGCAAATTTCATAATGATTTAATGCATAATGCCTGACATCATAACCAAATAGTCCAGGCATTATGCCAAGACTAGAAATAAGATTTGGTCAAGGCCTTGTGTGAAGACACTACTTTGTCTCATGAGACCCATCGATTCATCGAGGATCTATAGTGGGCTCCACCCATCAAATACTAAGTCCAATGAATTATTCATAGGAAATGTTGAAACATGACATAGACATTCATATTAAAACAAAGATACAAAATGTCAATAATTTACCCTAAACCATGAATGGTATAAAAATATAACATCTACAATCAAACATATCATAACTCATTCAATACAATATGGAATATTGTATTATAATTAATCAAAAAAAACCAAGAATAATATCCAGGAATGGATGTGGACATAGTTATAAATGATCGGTAACACTCTTTGAAGGGAAATAACACTTATTGTGAAATCATTTAAATGTAACTCATTTATAAATGAAGTAATTTAAAATAGGGTTTTGAATCAATGTGTCCCATACCACATTAAATCATTTGAATAGAAATGACATTTTTGTGGGTCGGAGTAGTTTAATTAAGAGGGGAGGGGTGAATTCGGTAACTATAAATATTTCTATACAAAATATTACTAGATAATATTTCCCCAATGATTAAGTACAACCAAGTTAATCAAGGTTATACTGTTATAAGTTGTTAACTATTTAAGTAACATCATATAATATTGATTAATTATTAGTAATAATAATGTGTATTATTAACATTACTTTTGAAGTTATTCTACTAGGACATGCCAGTTATAACTTCGTTACAAGACTAACTATCAAAGTGAAATTAGTGATTTCTGAATTAAACAGTAAAGCAATAAAATAAAGAAGACTAATTTAATCAATACAGTGGATATGAAACAAGTGGATCAGTCTCAAGATGAGACCTAATTCACTCTACTTGGTGATCAACATCCACCAAGTATTTTATATAAATAAACATTAATCCACACCCTGGAAAGAGGATAATAGCAGTATACAGACTATCCAGGCCACACAGGGACTACTTCCATAGTTATTCATGGGTACAAACTACCAGGCCACACATGGACATATTCCACACTTATTTGTGGGTATACACCAGAGAAAAATAATGTTTGAGTAAGGATATCTTGTATCCTTATGTTTAATGCGTGATAGAGATAGTGTTTCTATTCAGATACACACTTTACATAAAATTTAATAAAAGCTACACAATAGAGCATAAGGATTTAGATAGGTTTATACATTCTCTAATTGTTGGTTTTTGCAGCTCTGGACTTCTGAGATAAAATAGATGCAGAATTTGAGTCTTCATTTGAAAAACTGAGTGTCATGAATCACTTTGTGTTCTTCATGAGGTTCGGCAGAGCGAAGATGTTTTCAGAATTAGAATGTTCTTCGTATGTTATTTAGCAGAGTCGGGATTCATGCTTGTGAAAATATTTCCTTTAGAAATTCCCTCAGTTTTCTTCATTGTCAAGCTTCCAGCCTTATTCTTCAGTTTAGTATCACACTTTGATTCTTGTCCACACTTCATATTTATCATGGAATTCATGTATTAGAGCTATTAGTTTGCATGGATACTACACCTCATACGTCGTACTATAAGATGACATGTCAAAAATTAAACATTCAATATGTCAGTGCATTTAAAATCATCAAATATGACCATTAGAGATTAAATTGACAATCAAAAAAATAGTTTAAGAAACAGTGTCATAGTAAGTAATAGAAACGGTGTCTCCTTCACACAGATTCTAGATTGATCATGGTCTCTCATTGTCACGGTGTCTTGTTCACAGTGTCTCGTGGTCACGATGCCTTGTTCCTAGTGACTCGTGGTCACGGTGTCTTGTTCACAGTGTCTTGTGGTCATGGTGTATTTTTTACGGTGTCTCGGGGTCACTATGTCTTGTTCATGGCATCTCTTGGTCATGGTGTCTGCTTCACGGTGTCTGGTTCATGGTGTCAGAAAGACATAACCAGTCACAGACATACGGTGTCTCATACTTTCCAAAGTCACTATATTCCAACATAAGCAATGATGATAATAGAATTGATTAGACATAAGCATTTTTCAAAGAAGGTATTATGAGGGTAGATTAAAGATAGTATTAAGTGGGTAAACATAATGTAGAGACATTATGATCTTGAATGGCTCTTCATAAAGCATGAGACTACTTAAACAATAATGCAAATGAATACCCATGATTGTGATATAATTATAGGATTTGACTAGGTTAAATAGGATTTGTGATTATTAAAACATGATTAATACATGAGGAGTCCAACAATATCCCTCCATTTGATGATCACAAATCATTTAAATTCATAGGCTATATTGGATTCAACTATATAGATAAATTAACTATATGGAAAAATGGATAACATAAAGAAATTTCTCCCACTTTCGGTATTATCAAAAAGATGGAATAAGAGACATCAAAAGTGGACATTTCTTTTATATCCTTGAAGGTGCAATACAAACAAAAGATAAATACAAAAGCAATTTTATTCCTATAAAATAAGGTGAAGAGGATGAGAAATCGAATTGGGCACATGGATCTATTTAGTCTCTGCACGAAACGAAAAACTATTATTTTGGGCTCTAAGGATGCCTATAGTCATGGGAGGAGGTTTGTGGATGTGGCCAGGAAGGCTGGAGGATTTTCTTTCTTGGATTGTGATCCAGGGAGTTCTGGAAGAATCATACGAAAGGGTCGAATTGCCCATGTATCGGTTAATCAAGTTGCTGTTGAAGAAAGGGTTCAACTATGTCTGTTTTCCATCATTGCTCGTGTGGTGATTCCAAAGGGTGTGAGGCCATTGAAATTTCAAGACCTTACAGTGAGATTGGCGGAGTTATGGGGATTCAGTGATTGGAAGATGACGGCAATGGGGCGTGGCTTTTATCATGTTGTCTTCCCATCTGAAGAATGCAAGAGATGTGCTTGGAGTCTGGGATCAGTTCCTTTGCATCCTGGGTTTCTCAGAATTCATGAATGGGACCGGAATTTTGACCCAAATACGGTCAAGAACACCTTTTCTCAGGTTTGGATTTGCATTCATAACTTAATCTGGTTGTATTGGCATCCTCAAATCTTGTGGGATATTGCATCCTCTGTTGGGAACCCTAGTAGGCTTGATAAGCAGACTGATAATCCTAATTTTGGGCACTATGCTCGGATTTTAGTGGAGGTGGATATGTCAAGTACTATTGAGGAAGAAGTTGTCTTCACCACTAGAGACGATAGCATTAATTTGGAGATTGGATATGAAAGGAAACCAAAGTTCTGTCTTAATTGTCATATTTTTGGTCATAATAAAATGGATTGTAACAGAAATAAGGTGTGTTATGCATGCAATATTCGTGGCCATGATGTGGGTACTTGTCGAAGGAAGATGTCTGGACAGGGAGGCCTCAATTCAGATGATGGGAACAAGGTGCAGGTTGAGAATATTGCTGAGTAGGTTCAGGGTGGAAATGTGGATATTATTGTTGTGCCTGATAATTGTGGGGAAATAGCAGGGAATATAACTCAGGACCCTCTTGATGTGTTGAATGAAAATAATGAGGCAGGTGGCAAGGATGCAGTGGGTCTGCTGGATGTTTGCACAGATTCTCAGACAATGCCGGATATTATTAAAGCAGCTGTGATTAAATATCAGCTTGTTGATTGTCATGCTGCTAGTGAGATAATACATGACCAGGTTGAGAAGAATGTTGGAGATCAGCCTTTTGAATGCCAGGCTGCTCCAGATGAGATTTTACAAGAGCAAGGGTGCCCTGTGCTTCCAATTGTGGAACCTGCTGCTCAGCAGGTGCTGGGCACTTTACCCCATGTGCTTTCATTGGAGCAGGATCAGCCATGACTTATTATTGAGGGAGTCATTGATGAGTTTTCTCAGATACCAGTTTCGAAAATGGCTAAAAGGAAGCTTCCTGCTACTTTAACCATGCCTTTTAATACTGAAAATCGGTTCGCCTCTCTCTCTGATGAAGATAGTGAGACTTCAATGCATGATGATCCTCTTGGTAATACCATATTCAATGCTGAATAAGATTCAAATGAAGGCATGTTTGGAAGATATGTTGGACCTTGCACAAGGCAGCGGTCTCTGAATCAATGAAGATCCTTTTTTGGAACTGCCAGGGGCTTGGGAACTCTCCCACGGTCAGAGCCATGGAGCATTTGATTATGACCAATAAGCCCATGCTATTGGGTATTGCTGAACCCAGAATGAGTTTCTCACGATGTTCAGCTTTCAATTGGAATGTTATTGGATACTCACTGGTTGCCTGCAATCAGGATCAAGATGGGAATGAATCCCTATGGGTTCTCAAGCACAACAGCATAGTCATTGACTCTTTTTAGATCGAGCAACAGGCTATTACAATATCTTGTTCTCAGCTGTCTGATTATTTTTGTGTTACTTTTGTTTATGCTTTCAACCAATATATCAGAAGGAGAGCTCTTTGGAATCACCTGCTTGCAGTCTCTGAGAATATTTCCAAGAGATGGATTCTTCTTGGTGATTTCAACACAATTTTAAGGCCGGAGGAAAAGACTGGAAGTAATTTTTGTCGGGCCTCCTCTATGGATTTTCATTATTGTATTGATCAATGCCATCTGAGTGAAGATTCAATTGTTTGTGCTGAATTTACATGGAGTGGATATACTATTAATGGAAGGCAGGCTTGCAAGCTGGATCGTTGTCTAGTCCAGGTGAATGACAGAAGTGATACAATAGAGGCTTCTAGTTTAACTCTTCCAAGGCTGCACTCAGACCACAATCATATTCTGGTTGAGATAAGTTTTTGCATTGTAAGATCTGCTCCTCTGCCCTTTAAATTCAACAATGCATGGTTAGTTGTCCAAGGGTGCAGGGAAATTGTTATGGAAGCATGGGGATCTGCTGTCACTGGGTGTGCTTCGCATATTTTGATCTCGAAACTGAAAAATGTAAAGGCCAGACTTAAAGTATGGAGTAAAGAATCTTTCTCCAGCATTGTGAATGTCATTAAAGCGGCTGAATCTAATATTTTAGACTTCCATAAAAGGAGTATGCAGCAGGATCTCCCATCTCAGGAGGAGCTTCAAGCTGCCTCAAAGCTTGATAGTCTTTTGTCTCTTAAGGAAAATTTGGATCGTAATCAGTTGAATATAAAATGGCTGAAGAATGGGGATAGGAATACCATATTTTTCCACTGCTTGCATAGGGAGAAAAAGATTAAGAAAAACTCAAGGATCTTATGATTGATGGTAAGTTACTCACCTCTGAAAGTGAGATTGTGGATGTTGTGACTGGTCATTTTGAGAATCTTTACACTGATTCTGGTGTGAGCAGTTCATCTAAGATTGTCACATGTATTGAATCAACTCTGGATGAAAATCAAAACAGAGGACTCATTGAAAGCCCATCCTATAAAGAGATTCATCCTGCTTTATTCTCTTTGAATATGGACAGTGTTGCTGGCCCGGATGGCTTCACAAATAAATTCTTTATGTTTTATTGGGATATCATCCATGCTGAGGTTATTAAGGCTGTTAAGGAATTCTTTCAACATTCTTTTATGCCTCTTGGTATGAACTCTAATTTCATTGCCTTGATCCCGATGAAAGAGAATGCTTTAGACATCAAGGATTTTAGACCTGTTGCTATTGGTAATTCTATTCCTAAAGTTTTTAGCAAGATTGTTGCTACCCGGTTAGGTGATGTTGCCAGGAATCTCATTTCTGCTAATCAGTTTGGATTTTTACCTAGTAGAAATATTCAGAATTGCTTATTTACTGCTTCAGAATGCATTAATATCATTAAAGGTAAATCACAGAATTGGAATATGGCCCTGAAAGTTGATATTTCCAAGGCTTTTGACACTATGAGATGGGACTTTATTTTTACCATTCTAAGGATGCATGGCTTCTCGAATAAGTTTATTGAGCTGATCTCGTCTATTCTACAAAGTGCTCACCTATCTATTCTTGTCAATGGCTCCCCAAGGAGTTTCTTTAAATGTGCAAGGGGGGTCAGACAGGGTGATCCATTATCTGGGCTTCTGTTTTCTATGGCTGAAGATTACCTCAGTATTTGTTTGAATGACCTTGTCAATACAGGTCTTTATCGAAGAATGAAAGCGGGTAGGAATCTTTTTGCGCCCTCCCATATTCTCTATGCCGATGATATACTTCTTTTCTGCAAGGATAACAGAGGCACTATCTCATGTATTAAGAGCATTTTTTTCACATAATGAAGAGGTTGCAGGGCATGCAATCAGCTGGAACAAATCTTTTGTTGTGTTCGGGGAAGGAGTCTCAATTGTGAAACAAAACAGGATTGCTAACATGCTTCGGGGAAAGAGAGGGGAACTGCCTTTTTATTACATGGGGTTACCTTTATTTTGGGGAAGAGTGAAATGAACTCATTTGGAAGGCATTACCATAAAAATCAGCAATCAGTTGGTTAGCTGGAAGGGGAAGAATATGTCCTAGGCTGGCAGAATCTGTCTTGTTAATTCAGTCATCACTTCTATGTTTGTGTATTCCTTCTCTGTTTATAGATGGACAAGGGCCCTACTTAAAGAGTTGAGTGGTTTGATTCGGAATTTCATTTGGACTGGATCAACACAACATAGGAAACTGGTTACTGTCTCTTGGAAAGAATGTACTAAACCAATTAATATGGGGGGAATGGGAGTTAAGGATATTAAGTTATTAAATGACTCCTTACTTCAAAATTTCACATGGAGGCTCCTTGCTAAGCCTGATTTCTCTATGGAATTCCTTGTTAGCATGTTTGTTGACAGATTACAGAACAAAAAGTGCTTGTTTCTTAAATCCTCAGTTTGGTCTTCGGTTAGAATTACCTTCGCCAAGCTTATGACTCACTCTATATGGCTGGTCTGCCCTGATTCACATCTGAATTTCTGGTCTACTGCATGGCTGTCCTCCCCCATCAAAGATTCTGTTTCTATTCCATCTTCTAGGAATAATATGTCCGTATATGATGCCTATAGGAATTCTGAAATTTCTTCTCTTATCCCAGCTGCTATTAATGATGAGATTTGCAGTTATGAATATGTTGACTCTGATGTTTTGATGTGGAAACCATCCTTGAATGGGCAATTCACTAGTAGGGAATATTATAATATTATGTGCGAGCTTGGCACGAGCATTCCTTCTTGGGTGGCGGCTGTTCATAAGTCATATATTTTCCCAAATGATTCTTTACTCATCTGGAAGCTATGGAAATGCAGGTTGCCCATCCAAGCTGCGCTACAACGAGCAGGTATCACAACTGTTCCAATTTGATTCCCCTGTATGAAGGCAAATGAATCCCTTATGCATCTATTTATTCATTGTGATTTTCCATGAATTTATGGGGCTATCTGCAAGACATTTTCCACTACTGCTTTGATTTCTCTTCGATTGCTTCCCTGTTCTGTTCGGTTCTACAGTCTTCTACTAGTGAACAGATTAAAGCCTTGTTACTTGTTGCTGCTGTTTCAATTGTTTCATATATATGGAAGTCTCGCAATATGCTGATCTTCAACAATGTCAAGTCCAGCCGTCGTGATGGGATCATGATGATTCATCGATGCATTAAGCTGGCCTCTGAGAGTCAAACAGGATGTATGCATAATGACATTTCATATTTTCTAATTCTGCATTCTCTTGGTGTAAGTGGTAGGGAAAGGAAACCATGCATGCTGAAATACATTCGATGGATTCCCCTATAATTAACTGGTTAAAGGTGAATGTTGATGGGGCTGCTTTGGGTGCTCCGGGTCCTGCTGGGTGTGGTGGGGTGTTCAGAACCCATCGGGGTTTTGTGAAGGGATGTTTTTTTCATTATGTTGGACATGCACATGCGATCGAGGCTAAACTATGGGCCATGATTAAGGCCATCAGGTATGCTGTTTTCTATGGTTGGAACAGGTTATGGCTAGAATCAGATTCCTCTGTTGCTGTCCAGATTTTGAAGGAACGATCCCGGAATGTTCCATGGAGGATGATGTCTGCCTAGATATCCTGTTTAAACCTTGCTCAAGGTTTACTCCTTGATGTTACCCATGTCTACCGTGACGGAAATCAGGTTGCTGATGCCCTTTCTAAAAGGGCTGTCAGGGAGGTTAGTTCCAGTTGGTCTTTTTTTCTTCCCAACTATTGTGATAGTTTTGAAAGGTATGACTGTAATGGTGTGATGCATACTCGGGTTTGTAAGGTGGGCCTCTCTTGATCTGTCTTGTACTGCTTACTTTTTTATATAATCTTTTGTTGAGAGAAGGCTTCTGCCTGTCTCTCGGACTTTCTGGGTAAATAAGGAGTAAGAGTTGTTCTTATTCAAGGGATTTCCATCTCATTGCCTTTAGTATCAGTGGAAGAAGTGGAAGCCATAGGGGCAGATGTCATGGTAGAATAAGGGTGTGAGTTGGTTGATAAAGAGTGTAAAATAAGGCCTTCAAAGACTGATGGATCCAATGTAAGAGAAGTAGAAGATATGGGTATTTGTTGATCAAGAATCATAGGCCCGATCTGACGTACTTCTTGGCTGACAGACAAAGTAGTGGAGTTTAGGGTATAATTGAAGGTTGGAATCCCAAATCATAGAGGTGCATCCACTGGAGCAACAGTGGTTGTACTCTGGACATGAAGTTAGGGTCCTAGGAGTTTGATGAAATATGTAATGATCTCTCCACTATAATACATGGCTATCCCAAAATCATCTTTGTTATCCATAAAATCGACCAGTAATAGATTAAAATATAGGAGAATTTGGTCTTGGGTCTTGAATGCTTCATCCACAGGAGTAATTTGTTGATTTTATACAATATACCTAAAATGATTTGTCATATCGAACATAGAGAATATTCTGTTGAAGTAGAAATCCACTTTCATGGAAAAGTCTTGTTGGGCATCATTAGAAATTTTTGTGTGGATTTTGTACTAGGTCAAGAACTCTATAACTTTTCCTGACAACTTTAGATAAGGAAGCCATGTTGAAACCACCGAGTACATTCTGATGTTATTCATTAACTACCATTCTGAGTAGATCACTATCTAAAGAGGGTTTAGAGGATTGACCAGATGCTCTAGAGGAATTGAAAGCCATGGTCAGTGGTTTAAGTTGATTTATCAAATTTTGAAGACACCCAGTATAATCATCTACGAGTTTATTAATATTGAAAAGAAGCTCTCTCATTTCCTTCACAATTTATTTGTTCCATTCAGTGATCATTCCATCCAAATAAGCATGATATTTTTAAATCTGAGACACAAAAACCTATGGGGTTTGAGGAAAAATAGGTTCTACAGGAGGAGAAACAAGATCTGATCTCGAATGAATCTCTCTCTGTATGTATTCAACCATACTTCATAGGGCCTTCACATCATTACTATGTAGATTATTTTCAACTCTTACTATCTGAATCTCATTAATAATTTTAGGTTGCCTTTTCCAAATAAATTTCTATAATAATAGTGTAGCATATATCTCACATAAACTAGACATATGAAGAGGTTGGGTATTCATGAGTTTATCGACTCCAAAAAACAGGGTATCACGAAATTCCTTCAGATCATCCTTACTCACAAAATATGGTTGTTCAGATAATGGTTCAATAATATGGACCGGTATAAGCTAGGATCCTTCTATGGAGTGATATTGGAGACAAATTTTCACTAGAATATAGAGGAATAATCAAGGTCAGTTACTAAAACCTGCTGAAAGTCATCCACATCATAAAAACGAGGGAAGTTATACTGAGTGTCTAGAGGACTTGACTCAATTGGATGTGAAGATTCATAAGACTCATGACTTGGGGTTTGCTCCCCCTCAACAGGTGCTTCCTTCTCAGGACTGAGAAGCTTAGGATCTTGGTCTAATTTCATAAACTTAGCTCTATGTTCCTTAATAATTTCCTATCTAGTAATCTAAAAATCTATCTCCATCCATTCTTCATCCCAATGGATGATTTACGGAACAGGTATTTCCACTAGGAGTTCCTCAAGATTAACTTCTGGCATAACAGGTGGCTCTTCCACTATAGGTTCTTCTAGGGAATGATTTTTATATTCTTTGGTAACTATCTCTATCTCATCCTTGGTTTGAGTATCTAGATTAATAGCTTCTTTGGAGAAGAGACATATTCTCCAAGAAATTCATGAGGAACTGTAGTCATGTCTTCCTCAACAAAAACAGCTTCCCTTGGTGGGACTTCAGCCTCTCCGTTCTCTTCATTAGGATACTCAACAATCTCATCTGGTCCTAAACCAGGATCAGAAATATCACTTGGTCATGAAGGAAAATCCACAAAATTGAATTGCTCATAAACTCTATAATTGTATTCCACCCATTCCTTTTTCCAAGGATTCCTTTTTATTTTCAACCTCTTGATGATTAATTTTTAAAGGCAGTAATCACTGTCATTTATAACTTCTTCATTAGGTCCAACCAAACCTTTGGCACGCAACATGGATGAGAAAATCCTAGAGTAAAAAATGGATGTCAACTTTGATGTGTCTTTGATCATCTCACACATATGATGAATGATATACTTGCAAAATTTGATCTTATGCCCATTATTTCATAAGGTGTATCAAAAAAACATCCTGATATTTCAAAACAAAATAAATCTCATTTTATGGGGAAAACCAAATTCATAATAAACATGAATAGGAGACTTGATTATCCATCTAGTTTTGTAGAAATTTCCATCCTCTTGGTTCCATTTCCAGTTAAGACTTTCAAATAATCTTCCAAATCAATGAATTCAGTTGATGGTGGAGGTCCCCTATGATAATAATCAGTGATGCCTTCATGATGTATCCTAAGGCAAGCATTGTAACATCCCATGTAAATGAAGAATACGAAAAATATAATATTTATTAATATTTGTGAATTAAAATTTAATTTTACTTTAAAAGGGTTGATATGTTCGATAGAGTACTCAATACAAAACAACGGGCTTCTTTGGAATCTTACGTTGCACACTAATAATATAATATTATTATTTTAAATGGTAGTTAAATCATAGCCATTGTATTGGAGGGAATGAATGAAACTACCTAAAATATGATTATACATGATTTTTAAATGTATTTACATTATCCAATAAAAATTTAGAGGCATAAAATGTGAATGAATCTAATTTTAAGAAAAATTTACATTAATAGGCCGATTTATCGCCTTTTAATGGAGAGCCCTTTTTAAATCTAGTTTTGGTCACTTTAATACATTCTATATTACCGAATAAAATCTTTCTTTAGAATGGGGACATCAAAATTTACTTTGTGTAAATTAATGGTATTTTTTCGATAAAGTTCATTTTTTTAATAAATAGTGAAAATATTGTATTTTAATTCAAAACTATGATTTAATCTAATTTATTTATATGGTTAGATTATATTTTTTATTGGTTTTAAAGTTTAATTATAATATATTTTTACAATTTCATAAAATTTTGGTCATTTTAATTATTTTTACTTTAAAATTGGACATAAACAAGTATCAATATTTTGATAGTTATTGTTTCTAAAAAACACGCTATTTGTTTTAACAATAGGAATTAATTTTTAAATTAATTAATGACACTTCCAGGTTTTGAATTTGGAAATATAGAAATCAATTTTGAATTCGGAATGTCAAAAAATTCTTAGGCTGAATTTTTGGTATTTTTCTGAAAAACTTCAATTTATGATGAATAGTAACACCACTTAGTGGTAGTTGAAAAAATTGACTTCTTCATTTAAATGAAATTTTACCACTTCTGTGAATTGAATTTCAAAAATCTGACATAACTGGTTATTATCGAGAAGTAAAATGTGGTTCATTAAGTTGAAAATAATTTTTGGTGAATAGTAACTTTTGACATTTATTTACCACAGTTAAAGGTAAATAGAGTAATTCAAGGTTAAAAGAAAATTATAATAATTCAAAATTACCATAAAAATCGTCCTAACCTTATTTTTTGAGACATTAACGATCATGGGAATCTTTGGGTCTATTTTCGGACCCCTTTGATCCACTTGGAAGTGATAATGACAATTTAGATTAATTAATTTAATGTAAAGGCCAAAATGACATAAACAAAATTCTTTTAGTAATTAATTTTTATATGGTGTTATATAAGTCCTATTATCGACTATAAATATTCTTTGGAAATCTAAAATGATTATATATATCATTGTATTTTTTTTTATTTTTAGACATCATATAAATTAAATTATTTATGACACAATAATGATGCAATATTTACCTCATTAATAAATGATTTAATTAAATAAGATTATAATGATTATAATATTATCAACAACATGTCAAATTAGGATTGGATGATTTTATTTATACCATGAATCATCTTATATTTAAATATAATGATTTTTTGACCATTAGAAACTGGATATCGTTATATAATAAAATAATAGTTTTACACTTTCCTTAAGAGCCCTCCTCCCCCTTATAAAATGAGACCACTTATAACCAATTACTCACACCTCTAAAGCTATTTGGATCGTCCAAACTCTACCCAATTAGGCTCTTTACATCCATATCCTCCTCCTAAAAGCCTTACCTTAGGTAAAATGAAACTTCAAGTTGTCCTGTGGTTCAAACCAAAGGGAGTTACCCAAATTAAAGGTAGTGGTTTCTCTTAAATTGTTTTCTTTTATTTTACTTCTCCAACCCCTAAACTCTTTTCATTTATTTTATTTTGTAACAAAACAAGTATCCTCAATATACTAGGATTTTTTATGAGAATTTTTTGAACTACACTTACACACACCAACATCTAATGTATGAAGTATATAATGTTTATGTGGATGGAAAACTAAGGCCTCACGAAACGATGATTGTTCAATTGCATATTACCACCTCTCATTTTGGCCATTATGATGGCACTGTATATATATATGATATATATTATGCTTATGATTTCCTTATTCTTCTGTACTTACCATTTATATCATGCCATTATGGTTTCTATAGTGGGTAAATACAATAATTTCATTTGATGAATTGCGGACTACCACCCCCTCAAAGTGATTTGATTCGTTAAATGCATTATGTGGGATGAATAAAGGATAGATTTAATGATATTATATATGAAATTATACTGGAATTATAATATACATATGTATCATTATTTTATATTTCTATCAAAAAAACTAAAAGAAATAAAAGTAGCGTTCATTAGTATGTACGACTTACCGTCTCCATGAACGGTGCATTTCATTTCTTACCTCTAAATGTTATGTAATATTATAAAATCATTAATATACTGGATATATATGATATATATGATATCCAAATCATGAATATAATTCTTGATATAATGAACCTTTGACCACATGGACAACTTTTAAATATAAGTTGTTCATTTTTACTCAAGTACCAATTATCGACAAAATGAACGTTATTAACTTAAATTATTTCGTAATGTTTATTACATATTAATAAGTGATATAATTGAAATAATAAAATTGAAAAAGGATATTAAGCACGTAGAAATTTAAATTAGTTTATTATTAAGGATATTAAAGAAAAATCGAGTCAAGTCGGACGCGAGGAAAGGGACTTTGTCTCAATCTCCTTTCATTGAGGCATTTTTTTGTTTTATACACGACTTTATTTTATAAGGTGTATAAAAACCTTTTACATTTGATTTTATTCAAAGTGAATCTTTTTATATGAATAGTTTTACTAAACGAAAAAAGGAATGTTTTTTAACGTATGTGGTGACAATGACCTTTCTGCGACCACGAGTATTATTTGATCTTTGGCTTCCTTTACAAATCGTATTGTTTTTAAAAGAAAAAATAAATACCATATACTATTTTTATGTATTATGGTATTGAAAATTATTTTGATAATGGATTTATTATTTCAATATCTTGAAATGATATTTTGTAATTGCAATGTGGAAATATTATCTTTCTTTTATTCTTATATTATGTGTTATGATCATGTTATAGTTATTGGGAATTATTTACGTATATGGGTGGTTCCTTGATAAACCTAGGGTGGGTGATCCGAGTAGCTCTCTAATGCATTGGGTAATGTGACAGAGTTAAACTTGAATGTCTCTACTAATATATTTAAGGAATATACTGTGATGGGTATTCCAAAGTTACTCCCTATGTAGCTGTGATAGTTACAATGTAAGTATGATATAGATGCCACAAGTTACCTTTATGATTTATGATTTCTATGTTTCTTTCATAAATGTTATGATTTCATGAGGTAAGTAAAATATTTCATGTTTTGTATTTATTTATGAACAAATGTTTTCATTCTTTGTTTTCTAACCCTTATTGATCTTTTTTTGCCCATCCCATGTTTTGAAATGTATTCACAGGACTTAAAGATGAATAAGGTCAAGGATGGGATTATGTAAAAGTCATGCTATCTAAAACATGAAACTAGAAATGAATCTTTTCTTAAGATTATTTATTTTATGAAAAAAATGGAAACTATAAAGATATGCCTACCTTGTAATCTTTTGAGATGTAATAAGTATGCCCTAATTCTATAAAACTCTAAACATGAAAAGATCCTCAATGTGAATTATTCATTTAATTCAATATTATGTAATGTTTAAGGTCATGTCCTTATAGTTGGTATCATAGGTCAGTTTAGATAACTTTAGGTGTTAGGGTATTGTAAAAATAATATCCATAAATTAATTTATGTTAATATTGACATCATATAGAATTTCCAGATTACTATGTAGCTTCGCCTAAGATATTTATATGTTAAGAATGGTTTTATACAGAGGAAACATGGAAGATATGTTAGGACGACATCCGGAGGAAGACAACCTTCCAAATCAGCAACTTGAGATGGTCGGAATTGGAACTGAACAATTGTTACAGTGATGGAACAGTTGACTCAGGATATAAATGGTGGTTGTAACCATGTAATAGATCAGATATATCAACCATAGAAGAACATGTCAGCAGTAGAGCATTTCATGAGGCAACATCCCCCATCATATGGAGGATCATCTGGCCCTGTGCTAGCTGAATGGTGGATTAAAGCACTGGAAAATATTTTCGATGCCATGGGTTGTTCAGAACATCAAAAGGTTTTTCTTGACGTTTACCGTTTTGAAGGTGAAGCTAATCTGTGGTGGTCGATGGTGAAAAATACCACTGATAGTGAGGATATTGATGCTCTCGATTAGGATGAATCCAATGGTATGTTTCTTGAGAAATATGTTCTTAAGGTGGTTCGTCTTAGGATGAAAAACAATTCCTGGTATTGAGGTAGGAGGATGACTCAATGGCTGCTTATGAAGAAAAATTCACTCGACTGGCAAGGTATGCTCCAAATTTCATAGGATATATTGATTGTAAAATCAACTGTTTTTACTCGGGATTAATTCCAATGTATCGAAGGGCCTTAGCTTCTCGTGAGTTCAAAAGATACGAAAAACATGTTCGTTGTGTGGAGAAGGTGGAAATGGAGTTTGCTGATGATCAGGTATTTTTTGACAAACAACAGAATAAGTGGATGAGGTGGCATGTGAAATGGATGAACTCTTCAAAAATGTCTGATGGTAAGAAACTTAAGTTTACAGTTTGTGAAATTTGTGGTAAAAATCATGATGGGGAATGACATTTGAATTCAGGTAAGTGCTACCTATGTGGTAAAATGGGACATATGGCTCGTAATTGTAGTGAAAAAGATCGGGGTAATGGTAATACAAAATCTTATTTACAGTCAGTAAAATGTTTTAAGTGAAATGAAATGGGTCATTATGAAAATGAGTGTCCAACAAAGAACTCAACCAAAGGAAATCAGCCAAAATACAAGAACAAAGGGGTGGAGAAATCCTTTGCAACTACTTCAGAAGATGTTGGGCCATCAAATGAAGTTTTATCAGGTACAATATATTTTTTTCAGATTATGCCAATGTGTTTTTTGATTCAGGGTCTACACACTCTTTCATTTCCGAGAAGTTTTCTAGTAAATTGGGAATTCCATCTCAAGATATGAATACATAACTTACGGTAAAAAAACCTGAAGGAAATGTTGAGACAAAAAGAAAACATAAGACCATTCATGTCCTTGTGTGCGGAAAGAATCTACCTGAAAACCGTATTTTTTGTCCTCTATTAGAGTTTGATATTATTTTGGGCATGGATCAGCTTTCTGTTTATCAAGCTAAGATTGATTGTAGATCTAAAGAGGTTTCTTTTCAGAATATTTTTCAGTTTGTATTAAAAAATGAACCATTTCTATTGATAACATATCAGGAAGATGAGAAACTAGTAAAAGATTGAAATGAATATTACCTTGCACATACTGTTGAAAAAAGGAAATTATCAGATTAATGATGTGCCAGTGGTAAACGAGTACCTTGATGTTTTTTCTGATGAGTATCCTGGTATTATACCTAATCGGGAATTTGAATTTACTGTTGAATTAGTTCTTAATGCTAAGACAATTTCAAAACCCTCTTATCTAATCGCTCAAATTAAACATTTAGAGTTAAAGAAGTAATTTCAGGAGTTATTATAAAAATGATTCATTCAACCTAGCACGTCACCATGGAGTGTTCCTGTATTGTTTGTTAAAAAGAAAGATTGTTCAATGAATCTTTTCATTGATTATAGAGCATTGAATAATATCACTATTAAGAATAAGTATCCTTTTCCCCATATCGATGATTCGTTTGATCAGCTCCAGGGAGCTCAATATTTTTCAAAGATTTACTTGAGGTCAGGGTACCATCTGTTGAATGTAAAAGGAAGCAGATGTTCCGAAGACAATGTTCTATACAAGATATGGCCATTATGAATTTGTAGTTATGCCTTTTGGGTTAACCAATGCACCTGTTGTATTCATGGATATTACGAATAGAATTTTCTGTGAGTTCTTGGATTAGTTTGTGGTTGTGTTCATTGATGATATTTTAGATTATTCCAAAAGTAAATAGGAACATGAAATTCATTTAAGGGTTATATTGAAAACCTTAAAAGAAACGAATCTTTATGGTAAATTCATCAAGTGTGAGTTTTGGTTACAAAAAATTTCTTTCCATGGTCACATTGTTTTCAAAAAATGGCCTAAGTGTCGATCCTGCTAAAAAGAATTTTGTTGAAGAATGGCCAAGACCCACAAATATTATAGAGAACTGTAGTTTTATTGGTTTGGAAGGTTATTAATGGAGGTTTGTTGATAATTTTTCACGGTAATCAAGTCCAATGACTAAGTTAACTCTAAAAGGTGTTAAGTTCATCTGGAAAAAATAATGTGATGATTGTTTTAAGGAATTAAAAAGAAGATTGGTGAATAGCCCAGTTTTGGCAATGCCTTCCAGAAATGGTGAGTTTGTTATATACAGTGATGCTTCGTTGAAACGACTTGGTTGTGTCCTAATTCAAAATGATCAGGTAATTGCTTATGCTTCACGTTAGTTGAAAGATCTTATTGTATGTTATATTAAATAATTGGATATGATTATCCCATGTACATTTAAATTGAATTTATTAGGATAAAATTATGTCCATGGGTGTCTAAATAATTATTTCAAATTTTTTATTAGTCAGGGGATCATAGGCCATACTGAAATTCAATTTAGTATTCACATATTGTTTAATAATTATATAAAACTATTATTTGAACTTTGGATAATGATATGAGATTGTAGAAAGTTTTTTCCATCATACATTCACCACATAATATTTGTATATATTTGAAATATTTTTAATCAAAAAATATTACTAGATAAAAATGAATTGGCCAGACCTGGTAAGTTTATCTACAACATCCAATATCACATTTCTTCCTTTGGATGTCTGTGGAAAACTAGTTACAATGTCCATGATTATATTCTCCCCTTAATTTATTGAAACATGATATTATCGCATCATCCCCAAAATCCTTATCTCTATTTTATATCATACTAACCTAAAAATAGAAATTATATGTAATTAAAAATCTCATTCTTAATGTTTCCCCACCTGAATTCATCTTGATGATAATTATACAACTTTTTTACATCTAGAATTGGCAGAAGAATATGAGAAATTGTAATTATCCAACAAATATTTTTTCTCTCAGGTTATATAAGAACACAAAGTATATTTCTAAACCAAATGGAACTATTTTCATTGATGTGGAATTCATGAATCATCCCCTCCATTACTACTTCAACAATTTTGTTAATGTCATGGTCATCCCTTTTAACCCCCAAGAATCTCTCTAGTTTAAATGATTATTAAATAATTTTTAATTGGTATGATGTATTAATTAAAATTATCTTTTTCATTTCCCTAATTTTTATATCAATAATGAAAGGTTATTTATATATCAACACCATGGATAGAGTAACAATTTATTTTCTTCTAAGACCGTAAAATATGTTATTCTCCTTTCCCAAATGGTAGTGAATAGATAGAATGCATCAAGTTGTCCGTATAAGACCATCATCTACATTTTTTTCATGAATGTACATTGTGTAGTTATTCTCATGGATATCTAAATATCTTTAGTCCATGACATAAAAGTTTCTATTTTTTATGATTACACAACCCCAACCATTATTTAAATCATATTCATATAACACAAAATCAAACACACTTAATGGTAGTGTGAGTTATGATATAATGATTATACTATACATGGTATCCATATATAATGCCTTACATTATTTTGTCTATAAAAATAGTAGCACATTCCATGTTAACATATCTTTTGGAGAATAAAATCATGAAAAATCACTAACAAAACATCAATAGTACCCAATTATTCCATTAAAACTAGGTATTTTCATGACACTAGTGGATCTGGCCCATTCCTTGATTTTATTTTTCATTGATGGGTTAACATAAGTTCCCAGAATTGTGTTAATGTTCCCCTATAATATCAGTTACAACATCCAAAATCCACACTTTTTAAATATACCTAATGTTTTATCCCATATTAATGATTCTAGAACAATTTATTTATGACATCTGTGTTTCACCATTCTATTGAAAAAAATGTGTATATCATTGATATGGACTAGTAAAAATTTTATTAGGTAGATTATAATGAATTTATTCATGAGATCCATGAATATTTATATGTTATTAATAAGTACAA
Source organism: Viscum album (assembly GCA_963277665.1). NCBI lineage: Eukaryota > Viridiplantae > Streptophyta > Magnoliopsida > Santalales > Viscaceae > Viscum > Viscum album. The sequence goes on along the minus strand of OY728119.1, from coordinate 682,705,858 downwards.
TGGGAATCACAATGAATTGAATTTTTCTAAACATTGTATGGAAGGATTTCATTGAAATATCTTTCTTTATTCGCCTTAAATCATTCATATCGAGAACCATGTTTCAAATTTTTGATGTAATGAGTTCCACATATTAGAATAGAAAGGTAATTAATCATTAGGAGGGAAAATGTTTCCTTCACGGTGATCATTTGGAGCTCTTGGTAATGGACACACAGCCAAATTCATCCATCATTTTTCTTCATAGAGAGAAATGGTGGACCCCATTGAGATGTATTAGGGAGTATGATCCCTTCATCCAAATTATATTTTAGAAAATTATTTAATTCGCTGAGATTGATTGGTGTCATCCTATTTGGTAATTTTAAGATAGAGGTGTCTCCTAGAATAAAGTCCACATTGAACTCAAAATTGATATTTTAGGGATGTCTGGGTAAATATCTAGGAAAAACATTATTATGTTACCATAAAATGGTAAATTCCTAAATTTTTAATTTCCTTATAATCAACCATTTTGGAAAGATATTATTATTCACTGGGTATCAACACCATCACCATTAAGAGATTTCTCAATGGAGATTCATGATCTTCATTGAATATCAAAAAAAGTATGAAATAGTTTTGAATAGGGAAAAAAATATCATTTTCCTGATATATAAATTGATCAATATATAACTAGATCCAATCTATGCATAGTATTGAGAAAAATTATAGAATATTATTTATGAAAATATTCATCGGACGAATATTACCAAATAACCTATTCAGAGAAGATTCCAACACATAGGTTTCATTTATTTAACCACTAGGTGTTATTAAGGATATATCAACATCAAGGTAAAAAGGAATTTATTTAATTTTTCTAGAAAACCAAATGGATTGAAAGTAAACTTCAGAACCAAAATAAATTAAATATTTTTCCAAATTATACTTAATTGTATGTACAACCTGAATGATATAATTTTCCAACATCACCTAACTATAAATAATGGATTAAGATTCAGATTTTTTGGTTTTTTGGTTTCCAATGCTTATTACCCTCTAAGACCAATGGTTTAGTGTACTGGGTTGTATGGTACAACTTATCACAATAATTGAATCATTTTACCATTGGTGGTGCCATGATTTCTTATATCATGTATGTCGGCTTTTTCCAATATCTTCATCAATCGGTATTGTGTTGCAATTCCTTCCAAAATATAGGTATTTCTATATCCCATTGAGGTAATTAACTTGAAATTTCATCCCATAGTTTTTACATGTTGGTATTTGGATGTTCAATAGTCATTTATCGTTTGATCTATCAGTCAAATAATAAATCACTCATTTCTTATCACAATATACATGAAACCATTATTTGAAATCCAAATCTACTTTGAGTGAACATTGTACAACTTTTTTATAACTCCAACGGTGTAGTTAATACATATAACCATTTATTATCAAGGTTGTTTACCTTCAAATAGATATACTTATATTATTTTGGGATATACATGTTAGTATTACTCAATACTTTATATTGGAATAAAATGGGATGATAAATGATTCAATATTTTATGATCAATTTTGTAGAATTAAGCATGAGAAATGAAATGAATGTGATGGGTGTTCCTAGAAATATATTGTTCACTAATGCATTGGGTATAGTTTTATTCCCATGGGACATCATGCATGGGATTATGGAGGGAACATAATCAATATTTGGACATTACACATCATGATGTATTGGAAGCTAGACTTAACCTACGTTATGATCCACTGTTTTATGTTGTTTCCTCATTTAGAATGTTTCCTTTATTATCATTACATTATAACAAGCCTCGTTGTTCATGTTTTTGATCATCAATCCTTTTATTTCATATTGATATACATATATATCTAAACTATGTTAATATCTTCATATTATTTTAGGTTTATTCTCATACTGGTATTTATAGATCACCCTTTTCGTATATATGTCTGAAAGTTATCCCTTGTAGTTTTTAGTATAATGAAATAATTTTGTCATTTTAACAAAGTGTTCAATAAATATGATACATTCTATATTTTAAGTTTTCACGTAATGTACCTAATTACAGAATAAAATAAGGTTCTCTATCTTAAGGTTTTTGTTATGTGTACCCTTATGTAATAAATCAAGAATTAATTTATTATAAAGAGTGGGGTTTTCATAGTTGGTATCGATGGATTGTTTAAAAATGTTTGGAATTAATATTTTAAAACTCCAGTGAAATAAATCAGTTTAAAACAAAATATATGAAAACATCCCTAAATTTTGTTAAATAATTTAATAAGTGTCTTATCAATAAAATAAATCACATTCTAGATAATACAAGTGAATGTGGCTCTGGAATAAATATACATATAATTAAAACATGAAAATGATTTGTTGATCTAGTGTTAATAGGGATCTAGTGCCTGAAAACAAGCCATTCTACACACGGGTGGACACTCTTGAGGGATATGCTTTGGCAAATTCAGATGACCAATTTGAACCATTAATAAGGGAAAAAATTCTCATAAGAGCATATGTTTGTAAATAGATCATGGATATCATATATTGGAGACTGTAAATTCACAAGTCAAGAAATTAATATCATTTATATTTATCCCTTTAATTTAGTTTTACTTCTATTTATGAATTTCGTAGTATAAATATAATCTTCCATTTTTTTACATTTATTGAATGCAAGTGATAGAAATAGAGAGAACTAGGTACATATCTAATGTGAAGTGAGGTTGATGACGGCCCAAATGAGATTTCCAATGAAGTCGGATCTAAAGTAAGACATATTAAAATTATTCAAAACTAGTTATCAAAGGTCAAAATTAATAACTCGAATATTTTTTAATTCCCAATATGTTAAGAAAGAGGAAGAATAAATCTCAAGGATGTTCATCTAATAAATTTGATAATGGAATGAAGGCCCAATTAAATATATAAATGAAATGTGGAATGTTACATTAATAGAAATTTCAAAAAATAAAAAAGTGATATTTTCAGTTTGGAAATATATGGTATAAAATATCCAATTTCCATAGGAAAAATTATAATGAGATGGATGTAATTAATTTTCAATATAATGTAGATTATACAGTTCTATTTTATTAATATGTGGAAGTTGGTAATAATCCAAGATAATTCCCAATACTGGAGGCCGACCAGCATGGAAAGCATAAAAAATATCCAAGATCGATGGACAAATAAAATTTCTCTGATAAGATAGATCACGATTTTTGATGTACATATAACCTATACTCCAGAATAGTATATGTCATGTTTTATTTCAATTAATACTAAATTATCATATCTACTATTTTTTTCTAATGAAATTGGGTCCCAACCTGAAATGGATATATATCATCGGGGAAAACATCCATGATTATTGTTACACATGTGGGAGCTTGTGGAAATTTTATTCTTGAAAATTTTATCAGTTTACCTTTAGTATAAATTAATGAAATTATAGGAATGGAATTACATTCCTTATATAAATCCAACGTCAATCTCTTTGACAAGGAAACCACTCTCGATATTAAAATCATACTGTAATTATATACAAGTGTAAGGTGGTGGATGATTACAATTTAGAACTAAAATCTCATATATGAATATTATTTCCCAAAAACCAATCATATCTAGAATAAATTATCGAATCTGTGGGAAATAAAATCATTCAAGACAAGTCCATCATGATGGAATATAGTAATGTGTTTTCTATAAGAATATATTGGCATCAATCCTATGTGAGTCATTGAGATCTCAATCAAATATATTCATGGGCCATGTAACATCAATAGGAAATGATATCAAAAGAAATGGTATATTAGCAGACCCTTCATTGATTGAATCAATTAAATGATGGACGAGTCCAAAAACTATGAAAAAAAATCGAATGTTTTCTTCGATTAGCTAGGTACCATAGTAAATATTTTGTAAATTTATCATAATTTTCAAACCAAATAACCATGATAAATCTATAAGATGTCATTTTTTCAATGATTATTTTAAGAGATTAAAATATTTAGAAAGGATTATTATGACTACACTGATTCTCACACTACGCTTGAGTGGAGAACAATTCCTAGTACTCATTAATTCATTAAAGAAGGGATCGAGTTGTCTGTTAATGAAAAATTACACAGTTACAGCCTATTCTTCAAGGAAAATGCATATTCATGAACATAACTAACCAACACATGATATAAATTTAGATGTAGTATCTTTTCCTTAAATATCTAGTGACATTACTATTTTAGGGTTATTTTTAAAATATATATTACTGAGAAAAATCATCAAGAAAATTTCCACACAAAAATAGTTGAATATGGACTAATGAATATGGTTAGAGAAGTAGAAATATTATGAATGTATAATTAAAAACCATCTAGGTAAATAAAATAAATTGGTAGTTTCTCTATGTATAATTGATTAACAATTTTTTCATTCTTGAGAATTGAGAAGGATCTGATCTTCTTATTTTTGAAAATAATCGATATGGTAATCAAAAAGAAAAGAACATCAATATTCCTTTCCCAAATGATTTCTCGAGCAAAATTCTGTTTAATATAATGGATACTGAATGATATGATGTTACAATTCAATATAAAGTTTAAGATACAAGTAATGGGAAATCCTCAGAGTTTAATGATAATGAAAAAAGATTTTTTTTATTTTGGTCATTACTTGTGTACCAAAAAATCTTGAGTTATAAAGGAGTTTTTGGATGATCCAAAAAGGGCCTCCTTTTCCAGTCATATAGAAAGAAAAAATATTTATCAAGATCTATGATGGCATTATTGGTGGAAAAATATGAAGAAGGAAAACATATAATATTCATTACGATGTCTTGTATGTTAGCATATGATGGGAGAAAGGAAAAATACAAGTGGATGATGAAACCATTACAAATACCTACATTGAAATGTGAAAAATGAACACTAACATTTTCAATATATTTCTATAGACATCATGAGTAAATAATTATATATATATTAATAATGATAATCCTAAAAATACATTTCACATAATTGTAATTTAAGAGGACTTCAAACACAATGAACTTCCTTTGATATACAATAAATAAGTGTTGATGCTTCATGAAACACCACTATAGATATTATCTGATTGAGACCCAAGATTTACTTCCATGTTTTGAAAGAGTATCCATCATTTTCTAAATACTCAGTTGATATTCAATATGTATTATTTCAATGAATCTGATTTCCAATATAAGAAGGTTGTCTAGACACTTGGGGACATATTGAGATCATGCTCAATTGGAATATAAGTATAGTGGGATTGAAATATTCCATTAGTAATTATATCATAGAATAACATTTTAAACTCATGAATCCAAATGGATATCAGTAAATCCCATTATTTTAAGAAATTTAGAACACCTACATGTTGGGATGAAGTTAAGGAAAAACTACTAGGCACTGAAATGTTATTGGGAATGGAGAAAATGTTCAAGACCATTCATCATCACATCAAAGCCTCTCAGAGTCAAAAAAAAGAGCTACAATGGAAATAGTAAATGATAACTAGTGTTTCGTGTTATAGGAAATGTAGTCGGCCTTATATCATTATGGATGAAACTCATTAGATTTTGGAATATGGAAAAATTATTCTAAGATACATTCGTCCCTTTGAGATCCGAGATATCATTTGGGGCAGTGGCCTATTGAATAGTAAACCCACTTATCCTATCTTAAGTAAATGACGTACTCCATGTATACCTCTTGATAAAGTATATACAAAGCCCATAACATGTACTCAATCTATATGTGGTACCATTTGATACCGATCTCTTATATGAGGTTCTGTTTGTGGGGATCTTAGATCATAGAGAAAAAGGTCTATAAATATGATAATTCACCCAATTAAAGTTCTATAGATAAACAAAATATTTAAATAAGTTAGGCGAGAACCAATGGAGGTGATTAAATAGAATTATCCTCGTCAATTATTTTATGAGAAATTAACATTTTGGTGAATAAATTTATCAAGGGGGAATATTTTAACTGCCCAAATATTTATAAATAAAATTCCCCATGCAATTTAATTATATTAATTATAATATATTATGGATATAAAAAACACAAGAAACTTTTTAGGTTCATTATATTCTATCATATTTAAATGAAAACTATGTTTTTTTACTGTTTATTATTTTACCATTAAACAGTGATCTTATGATTAGTATAGAGATAGTGTTTTGATAAATCCAATTGACATTGACAAAGAATGTGAGGGCCTCAATAAGTAGGTACATACCCAACAAAGCCCATTCATCGAACCATTCAACATAGATAACATTATTGGGATTTCCTCTAGTCCATTCCCACGATGATATCCAACATCATACACATGAACAATACTATTTACTAGATGAATTTAAAGTCATCGAGATCATGGCCAAAATGATGTATGTCAAACCACCCCATGAATGTCTTAACATTGGAAAACTTACCTATAGACGTATGCAAGTTCATTAATGGAATATTTATCATGAAATTAATAATATGAATATTTATATTTTACATAATAATGGATATATTTTCATCTTATTATTATTTCATTATAAATGATTATGATTTTGATACAACTAAAAAATATTTTTAAATAATGTTTAATTTCAATGAAGTGATTTATTTTGATGAATTAACATATTTTTTTAATTTAAAATATATTAGTAAAAAATATTATTCATTTATTATTTTTAAATATAAATGATAATATAATTTTTAGGACGTCAAATGTAATTTTAATAAGGGGTCAAAAACTGTAATTGTCAAAACACCCAACATTCCTCAATAAATATTGATTATTGTTTTAAAATAAAAAATTAGTATATTTACAAATTTTCTAGATTATTTTTGTTTTTCATTAATGGAGTCATAATATTTAAATTATACAATGTTGAATTTTTCATTATTGTCAAATATAGTCACATTTTTTAGTAAAAATTATATACGATATATTTATAATGTGTATATTATTACATCATGATGATCCAAAAAAGATGTAATAAATACTATAAAGGTTTTTAATGATGAAATATATTCTTAGTATTTAAAATAATATAATATTTATTTCATTTTATTTTATTAATTTTACAACGACTTTATGAATCCATCAAAACCTATATTATATTTTAGGGATTAAAAATCATTTATTTATAAACATGACTCACTTCTGCATCATCAAGTGTATTATTATTATAATTTCATCCCTTTTACAAATAAAATTATCAGTTTTACCCTTATTTGGTATATACTATGGTAAAAAACCATGGTATGGTTTTTGGATTTGGTTATTTTGTTATATAGAGTACATAAACTTTTTTTGAAAAATTATAATGATGTACAAACTACATTCCTATATAACCACCCCAATATCCAATATATATACAAAAATAAACCATTTAGAACCTCATTACACTTCCATCCCCAATACATGGTCCTACCAATATTCCCACATGATTCATGATGCTTGTCCCATGCATTTGGAATCACCCTCTCAAGGTAAGGAATCCTCTCCTCCTATTTATTCAGTCATCTTGTTTATCTTATTGCATTTACCATCATGTGATAATGTTGGGATATGTTCTCCCACATCCACCATAAATCCCCCTATGATTTATAAATTTTTATATACCCCTTAATCTCTAAATAATACCTTATATAAATATTTTTTAACACCCATTACCATTATGAAATTTATTAAGGGATATCCCGCTCTCTTTTTTATCCAAACACATATTTTCTGTTACTCCTTTGAATTTACTTTTTTTTGTTTGATATATTCAAAAATTACCACATTACTAAAATATTATATCTATTGAATTATAGACCCATTTTTGTCTCATTAATCCCTCCCGTGAACCTCAATGTACACCAGTTACCACGTTGAAATTTAGTAAGGGATCATCTCATTCTTTACTTTATCTAGAATATTCATTGTATTATTTAATGTATATTAATTTTTTAAGATTGGGTTATATTTTACCATTTCATACTTACATAACCTAATATTAATAAATTATGAGAGACCTATTCTACTCACATTCATCCCTTCCTTGAACATTTATACTCCCCCGTATTGCTGTTGAAATTTCACTAAGATTTTACATGACAAACTATTATATGGTGAATAACCAAATATATTCACTATCATGTGTGTTCACCTTCATGCAAATATTATCTTTTTTTAGGAATAACATGTATTTATTCAATAGTTGATGATCATTGAGATTTTTAATATGAAATATGATTCTGTGTTTTATGATATATGATGCACAATTATGTATGATAATGAAATAAATGTGATGGGAGTTCTTGAAAATACATTGTTCTCAAATAAATTGGGTAATGTTTTACTCTAATTATAAATAATGAAAGAGATTATGTAGTGAACATAATCTATTATGTGAAATTTCCCATCATGATTTCATGAATGTAATCATGGACATATGTTTATGATGTAGTGTTTTTAGTTGATTCCAAATTTCCCATGTTTCTTTTATGACTATCATGCTATATCATTCCTCATTGTTCATGTTTATAATTCTCACTCTATTTATTCCACATTTATATTCATATTTTATAACATTTACTACTTTATTATATTTATGATAGGTTTATTCCATCACTAGGATTTATAATAGATCCCTTTTATTATATGTCCCTAGGATGACCCATGTAATTTTATGTACAATGTAATAATATGATAAAGTTAAAGAAGTTTTCATTAAAGAGAATTAAATCCCTATTTTATGTTTTTATGTAATATCCCTACTTTTTATTAACATCTTAATTCATGATCATCAGTTTTTTATTACATTGTAATATCCTTAAGTTTTATATTTTTTATAATTAATCATCAATAAATGTGTAATGAAGACAAGGGTTGTCAAACGTTATCAATTACCATCATTTTTAGATGCTCTTTATAAACCATATATATATCTATGGAAAATATCTCTTCAAAATATTTGGGTAAATACATTTTATTTTTTATTGATTTAACCGAAAATTAAAAAATATTTTTATATCATAATATGAACTAAAGTTATGTGGTCATTTCCACATAAATAAATATATTCCAAGTAACTACATCATAGGTGACAGTGGAGATTTCATACGGTCCATTTATTGTTCATATCCTAACAGTGATTTTTAAGCACCATAATGATGTTTTTATGTCCCACTCCATGTGTTAGTGAGGGTTTCATTTGGATAAATGTTTTATTGTCCCTTTGATGTTTTCTTGTTTGGATTCTCATAATTCCAATAATTTTCATAAATATAAAATCTTTAAAAAATGTTTGTCATGAAGTAAATAAAAAACAATGTTTTATATGCATAAATTAATTATATAGGCATTTAATTTGAGATCCCTATGTTTAATATTATACTCAAATTATTCTAGTAGAATATGATATACAAATTATTCTATATGTTCAAGAGGAAAAATTATTTTTTTATTAATACTTCATATTATTTTATATAGATATCATGTTTATCCAAAAATTATTCATTGGGAGTTTCAAAATAGGTGTGTCGGAAGACCTTGTTTTCATGGGAGAGTTTTTAATTGAGCCAATTACCACTGAATTGTTATACTGGTTTTATCACCCTTTTATAACTATTTTAGAGCCACATCAACTTGTAGTATAATTATATGGATCTCAATGCATAAAATCAATGAATTATTATACTTCACTGATACATTGGATGTTTACAAATACAAATACATATCCTTCTAGATTTCACTATGATATTCAAATCCTATTTCCAAATTAACATAACCATTCATATGATACCATTTGTCGAGACAAACATAATCAAAATGAACTGTTATCCATTTTTATGATAAAAAATAGAATAGAAACACATTTAAGGAACTAAAGGTATAGTATGATTGGAAAAAGATTCCCATACATTAATTTTACATAATTAAACATAATAATAATTTAAATATATATAATTTAACCACCTAAAATATCTCACATTATCATATGTCCATGAAATCACCCTTGGATACACATTAGGTAAAGTGTTGAGCTAGAAGCCCAGTATAGGGAAAAATAAGGGACATGAGTCATTAGTAAGATGGTGAGAAAAAAAATTATATAATAAGAACATCATCATAATATACTCATGGTGGAAATATTTGATATGTTCATGGAATGTGAAATATGCATAATAATGACACATAATAACATATTTTTCAAATATCTCAAATACTTATAACCAAATCGAGCATCATGTACACACATAACATATGGGAATAAATCAAAAAACATATTTATAAAAAATGAAATAATAATTATTATGAATAATAAAAATTATATCTTGATATTTTTTATATTACCAAAAACTTTAAAGGCCTGTATAATTATTATCCCACCATGACAATAGCAAATGCTCACAATCATGGTTTCCCCATAAAATAGAAATATTTATAGTCTCAAAATAAACACATCAATATAATTGTCTTTAATAAATTTTCCATTAAACAAAAATTCACGTATACCCTATGGTGATGCAAAATTAATTATGGGGATCGATATTTTTCATAAAACTTCATCAATATTGAGTGAAGAAGAAAGACACAAGAAGAGTAAATATAATGTTTTGGTATTCAAAATTTTTGAAATCAATATTAACTAAAAAAGTAATGGGAATGGATTTTTGGAGGATAATATTAAGATAATATAATAATATACATAAAATATTTAATGTGAATAATGTGTAACTAAAAATAAGGAATTCTGTTTCAGAATTATCAGACTAGAAATCCAACTATATTTAATTACTTTTATACATACAGAATAAAAAATATTGGTCTGTTAAAACACATAAATTGAAGTGATTTGTATTCATTTTTCCTATATTAATTAATCATAATCAGTTTATTTTAATTTTATTTTTCTTTTTTTAATGATTTAACATTTTGATATCATAAATTTCTTAAAAATATACCATTTTTTGATTTCATATATTTTTCACGGTCATTTATACATATGTAGAATTAATTAAAATTTCCTAAATATCATATATTTTTACCTTAATATGTCATTAAATATATATTTTAACCATTCATAAGTGTGATGATAATAAGGGATTTATAAATCCCACATTAGTGGTGAACTAACCATTAATAGGGCACTACCCAAAGAATTAGAAAGAGATGCGTGAAATTTAAATACATTATAAATATAATTTTTATAGTTTTTAAATGTATTAGTATAATATTTAAATATAAAATTATTAATATATGATTATTTTGGGTGGAAATAGTGTAAGAGTAGATGAAAATTAGTGAAGAGTTGGTCAAAACATAATTTTTTATCAGTGTTGCCTCACTTTTTTGACATTAAAACCCTTTGATGACAGTATTTTTATCACTCATGTATGTAAATATATATTAAAAATGGATTAATAGGGATGATATTTCCAGATATTTATCTTTGGTCTATGACAGGGGAGGGTATTTTTGGGGGAGTTTGAGGGATTATTAATACATTTAGTGAGTTGTATGTTTAGGATGAAATACTGAATAAAATATAATATTAAGGATAACCCTTTGTCTAGTAACATATTAGACACTATGTAATAGATTTTATTTCAATAACAAGACTTTACCAATTTTAATAACATTATATTTAGAGTTTATTATTTCTACTAAAAGAAGAGATAAAAATAGAAAAATGTTTACTTAATTGGAAGTATCATAATATTATGTTTTGGAAAATAATTTATAGGATTTTAAATTTATATTATTTTTGATAATGACCCATATATCAATTTAAATGTATTTATTACTAAAATAAACAATTTATTACTAATTTTTTTAGTTTCACATCATCATTATGTCAAAAAAACATGTTGTATTTGAAAAATATTATTTTAAAAAATAACATAAAAATTTATCCTCTGTGGATAATTATTAGAAAATAACTACTGAAAATATTCAAGGTGATGATTATAAAAATTGTTTTTAATAAAAATAATATTATTAAATCAGTAATTGATTTTATTAATATAAAAATTATGATTTTTTTGAAATACATGAAAATATAATTTATTAAAAATATTCCTATGTTTTTATTGAGTTTTTTATCATAATATTTATTTAATGTATTTATAATATTAATATATTTTAAATATAAAAAGAAAAAATTTTATTTACATTATATTTTATTATTTTGAGGTGAAATTATTATTCCAACAATCATGTCACTATTTCAAATAAACAGTTTACTACGCTGAACTCTCATGTTACAATCTTAATAGTCACTTTAATATTCTAACAGTAATGTTCCCTTATATAAATAGAACATCATTCCCTCCATAAACATTCCATAGAAATTATATTGATGCTTAATATTTTTTTTGTAATATGATTATTTATTAATTAATATTATGTTTATTTTTATAGTGTGATTTGTATTGTTGATTATTTGAGTAGAATATAAATATAAACATTTTATAATTATTATTTCTATATATAAATTTTTTATCTGATTATATTGTTTTACATATTCATAGGTTTATTTGTAGAAAAATGTAACAATATTTATCCATGAAATATAGTTCTTTTTATTATGTTTTATCTATAGATTACTATATACAATACAATACAATACATATTTACTTAATAAAAATATCATAAATGAACTATGGGTCGTTAAACTTTCCCCTGCCCTATGCTATGTATACCACATCACCATAACGAACTGTAATGGAGTTATAATTGTCATTCCATGTGATAAGGTAGATAACATACCTAAACCTCTATTTTGGGTGAACCAACCCTGGTCTTCTCAATTGGTTGAATTCTTAACCCATTTAAAAGTGTTAACAAATCACCCTACTATATGTGAGACTAAAAATTCACCCCATACATCCAGAAAAGAAAACTGTTTTCCTATTATTTTTTAAAAAACCTAAATGAAAACCTCTTTCATACCATGTTATCCTTAGTTTCCAAAATAGAATAATATAACTAACCAAAAGATATTTTGGAAAATAATTTTCTGAATTCAAATATGCATAGTGTGGTACTCCTTAATGACACACCCACAACCAATTGTGATACTTTATTAGTCCACATACATTACTGTACACTCCAAAAACCATTAACTCACTTAATAAAAAAATTTATCAAATTTTCCACTTCAACCAAATGAACCATTAGGGTAGTCCAAATCCAGTACTCTCTTTATAATTAGGGTTAAAATCTTTATTATTCTGATTAGAACACTCTTAAAATAGTTATAAAACCGAGGCATCCCAAAATAATGCATATGATATGTTTCTACACCTAGAGGGACTATTGGCCTAATAAGTTTTTGGAATAAAATAAGGTAATTAGGGAGAATATATTAACATTATTATTTAAAACATGTAGGGTAGCATGTGTGTTAGACTTGAACTATTCTAAATAATCCATATACCCCATGATTCCACTCATCCTTCCCTATGAAAATATATAATAATTTGGAATTAGAGGCATATAAGATCAACATACGTGTAATCCCCACACATACACTATCTATTAACATTAATTGGGAAGGGAACCCATGAATATCCCCAAAATAGTTTCATGAAACCATATTTCATTGGGAATTATTCTCAACATTTTATATTCCCTTAGATGCATCCTTATTAAAGAGGCGTATTCTATATGATCTGACCACAATTTCTATTATATATTTCTAAAGAATTTGATGAACCAACATGGACCATCCATGCATAAGTCACTAGTTATGACCACATAGAAATATCCCTCATCAAACCATTATTAATTGGAAATATTCCCTACAATCCACCATTCCACATGTGGCCATATTCTATACGAGATGAACTAGAAATTGATATCCATACATAGGTCCCACACCAACCATTTCTCAATACCTTTCACATGATACTCTACTATTTGGTATAATCATGATAGGGACCTCAAACTATCCTATCATAACTATGTTTTGTTTATTTCTATAAACCAAGAAACATAAGATTCATCTTTGAGATTCAATTCTAGTACTCTAATGTTCATGAATGCATGAACTCAAATCTTATGTCACCTATTCATGGTTACATGAAATTAAATTGCACCATGATAGTCCTTGTTCTATGATCCTAAAAGGAAATACACGTCCTTTAATTGGAATCTAACAACATGGATGTTATTTCATTTTTTATGGATATATAAAAAGGGCATGTCAATGGAAAAATCAAAACACCACTACACCTACCCCCAAAATAAATGGTCATAAAATTTACTATATACTACTATGGATATCTAAGATATATAATTACATAATATTAAAATATAAATTGATAAATTTAAATTTGGTTGGATGTACACATTAATAATTATTTTGATCAAGTCATTAAAATGGTGGTATCCAATCCTATAATTGGATTTTGGAATGATTCATGAAATTTTATTTAATCTATAAGGTTGTATTTGAGTAGGAAAAATTTCACCTAAATATGTTATGATATTCAGGACCTTTGATTATTTCCAATGAGTTATAACCGAAGGGTTTTAGGAAATGAACAAGTAACCACCCTCTATTGGAATATAGGTATGTGTTAGCTCAAAAATTTACACAAGTTGACTGTTCACTAAAAATTGATATAAATTATACCCAAATACCTATAATAAATAATTATAGAAATTATTGACTGATTTATGTAATCAATAACCACACACTAAGCATTAGTGAAACAAGGTGTGTATTTTTTGTTGGAATGGATAATGGTGAACCAGATTTGAATATTTTTATTGTGTGAGTATTTGATGAGTAATAATTTATATTTGATACTACATTTAATGGTTTATTGTTTTTTTAATAATATATTTTGGGCCTTCAAGACTATTCATACATTCCATACCTATAATCTAACACAACAATCAATAATCTATAATCTAGTAGTATGTCTACCCTCATCACGTGATAGGATTTTGAAGAAAACTAGTTTCCACCATTTAGTTCCTCGTTATATAACTCTCCATTATATATTTTTTCCAACATATAGATCATATATGTTAATTATTACGGCCCTGCAATCATGTAGAAGTTTTTCACCAATCCCAAATCTATAATAAAAATCATTGATTGAGGAAATCCAAGTGTTTCGTCTCAATGGACATATCTCCGCATTGATTAATAAAGTTATATAAAATAATAGTAAACCCAATATACTATATTATCAATAATTAAATGTATAAAATAATATGGCTCATAAATCTATATGAGACAAAATACTGATCTTTTCATGGAACTATTATGATATCCAACACCCTTACATCAAGGATGTGGATGATGTAGTCAACATATCGATCATAGATCATGAATCACCAATGATGGATCCTAATATTATAATCTAATATCTAAAACAACATATGAATAATTATCCTAAATAACTCATTAATGATTATAACCTAGTGAAATATGACCTAAATTCCCATAGCAAGGTCCCATGAAATGGTCTCACTAAGGGCAGAAGACTACTAGGGGATGGGAACTTACCGACATTAATATTCCCTCTAAATGATTCCACTAATATATTCTATTGGAATGGAAATAGAATATTATATTAGTAATTTATCCTCAAATGTATACTAGGATATCATGTATGTGATAGAATCTAGATTTCATCATATTCCAAAATCCATCAGTGGAATGACCAATATAACTACTCCCAACAATAATAATGTTAACTGTAATCATATCTCGACACCTACTGAGGAGTGGGTTCGTATCCACAATCATATTCTAGAGTCTTTTTAGTGTATCATAATGAAGAATTATGATTTGTGGAACAATTATATACCACTTCTATTGGATTTATTCAGAATATATAGAAAATCTCCTTCAAGAGGGCTCATATACCATTTAATACAAAAATGATGTGATGGAGTGTACCAATAATCACACAATAATTGAATCATATTATTACTCATTAATCATAGATCATCAGAATATTACTATTTTATCTTAGTTTAAACCCATATCCCTAGTATTTTTAGATTAGGTAAAAATTGTTCTATAAACATCATAAGAGTAATATTATATTATTCTCTCCATGAATTTGTTCCATCACAATGTTGGGATAGAAACTATTGAAACATAATCTCATTATAATTTCTTTGACCAAGGTTCAAGTCACTATATTCTGATAGTGACTGATGAACACATGTAGGAACATATCCTTAAAAATACAAATGATTTTTGATCTTGATAACATATTCCATTAATTTTATAAGAGATCAAGTATTATATTACATAGATAGGTTACATGCCACCTAAGTGTGATTTTTTTTATTAATTATGTTTTCTACATTGTAAATCTATCTTATTTATGAATGTGGAAACCATCCACATTTATCCATGTATTTCTAATAAAATTCATCAAGGGAATCATATGGTTTAAGATC
This sequence comes from Viscum album, assembly GCA_963277665.1. NCBI lineage: Eukaryota > Viridiplantae > Streptophyta > Magnoliopsida > Santalales > Viscaceae > Viscum > Viscum album. Next base: position 682,689,396 of record OY728119.1, on the reverse strand, counting down.
TTCCCAATATTCCTTCCCATATGAACACTGAGATTTTTTAGGTATATCAATGAGTCCCTTTGGAATCATAGTGGTCTAAAAACTCCACATAAATAGGATAACATAAAAATTTTATGGAGGTCCCTCAGTTTAATGGATAATTGAAACTCTTTAGGTCCACCCTAGAGTACTAGTTATAGAGTTTGTTCAAGTTATAAAATAAAAATAAAATAGGAATATCTAAATCCTGGAAATAGTGACAATAAATATGGAGGTACTCCCGAAATACCTCATTATATAAAATGTCCCTATAGTACTAGGCACATAGGTATTCCTCGTACCAACACTACCTTATGACTTACCTCATATCAAGAGGCACTCATGAGTTGAAGGATGACTAATCCTTGATCATCATCACATTCCCATGAAATTACATCTATACTCATGGATAGATTTGAACAATGTTCAACATATACAACCACATTATATCATTTAACCACTGATAAAATCAAGAATCTTTTTAATAAACGACTATAAGATGATAAATTAGTAGGTAAATGACCACCATAGTTAGATATAGTTTATTAATACCACTGTAAGGATGAGGAGAGTATCATTCATATATGGGAATGAATGAAATATGACAATATACCATTCACATTCGAACCAATGTACACTCCGTGGTATGAAATTCTAGAGTAGTTAATTTTTTATTGAAAATACTACTAGCACAACAAACTCAGGATTATTCTCCACCATTATACAGATAGTGATCATCATATTGATGGGAATCATCGTAATGGTGAATATAATTGCACAATTTTGGTGATGATCATTATATTGTGTTTGGAGGATTAATTAGACCATTTATTGGTCCTTATTATTAAGGTAGTAATGTATATGTATATATTACAACACTCATTCCAGAATTAAATGAATTGACTCTGATATAAAATTGCTATTAATTCACCCAATGAACACATATAGTTTTGGGTAGTGAATTAGTCTTCATGAATCAACTATATTTCTAATCAACCAATTTTACTTGGGATGACAACAAGTAACCTTATTTTCATACGTTATGATTTATTTTCAAGATCTATATATCATATTTATATTTTCTAATGAAATTTCACAATCCTTAAATATCCAAAATGACTTATCTATCTAGAGATATCTATTTGAAGACTTATCCATCATGTATCCAATAAGGTCAAGATGGAATCCCATTTTGAGGAAATCCAATTATACAACTATATATAATACTATAATGATCATAATATCTCTCACTACATTTATATTTCATTGCATATGGGATTTGGCTTAGTGGTAAGCACCTTGAAATCCTACATGAATAATGGGGGTTCAAAACCCATTGGGAATAGGGCTCTGTATCAGACTATCGCGTATTGTAACAGCGGCTAAACTATAGCGGTGGCGGGCACTATAGCTATGATAGGTCATTCTAGTGGCAGTAGGGCACTGTAGCAGCAGGTGTATGGTTTGGTACTGTAGTAGTTGGGTACTGTAGTATAACTATTCATAGAATTAGAATTGGGATAAAAATGTGGGCCGACATGCCATGTAATGGGATAAATTCCCATTAGAAATTTGGGATATGTAATGGTTCTCCCTGTACCCAGTTGATGAAGTCTTTACATTTCATTAATAATAAATTAGGATTTGGCCCCAACCTTTTAAAAAAAATCATGTTTCATCCTAATCATTCCTATGAAATTCCTGAAAATTTATGATACCCATGATAAAATATTCTTACATAAAATTATGGTAACAGACCAATCCTATAGGGACAGAGGAATTTATTTAACCACCACCTCACTAGGGATCATCAAATATTTATTGATTATATAATTTTAAATTAGTTGAATCGATCATTTCCATCCCACATGTATTGGGAATTTATATTACCTTTTCCTCCATGAGGTATATTATTCCCAAGGATAATTTATTCCCTGCCAGAAATAACACTATAGTTATTCCCCTTAAGGGATATGCCTCCTTTATTAAGGGAGTTATTAATAAATGTTTATAGGAACTTCCTAAAAGTCATCATCCATTGAGGATGTTAATAAAATTCTTAAAATGGATAAAAAATTAAATAATCCATAAATAAAGAAAATGGTTTGGAGGGTCACAATCCAATCCTATAAAGATATTTCATGGGAGGGAATGGAATTTCCAACCTATATAAGATTAAAAAATGATTCATTCTACACGTTATAAATTAGAATAACTCATTATAATTTACTTCATGAATTACCTAGATGATGAACCTAACTTGGAAGAGAATGATAAAGAGAAATCCACTCCATACACAATCCAAAAAAATAATGACATTTACCATACCTAAAATCCATGGTTATCTCAATATATATGAGAAATAATGAATGGGAAGTCTCCACCTGATCAAAATTATTCTAATGAGAATAAACGGGTTGGTGTGTCTATATCTAAACCCCACTCATTACCAAAGAAATATGAAGTACTTTATTATGGAATGGTTTTCTTAATATGAGGATAATCTAGAGGAGTTAGAGCATCTTAATGCTATGATAATTAAAGGATCCATTCAAATGATCTACAACTCTTATAAAGAGTCTAGTATTTCTCTTATATAATATATTCAATTCATAGGGACTACTCAATTAGTAAAAAATATGTTTAAACACTTGAAAATGTATGATTATAGAATAATGGTTTATATAAACATTATGTATGATGAGTGTAATGTATTTCTTCTGTTGGGGAAACAACCACTATTTTAAGAAGGATACCCTAATATATCTCAAACTAAATATATACATCCATAATATAATATCAGATAATATTAGACATATATGATTATTATCATTAGGGTATCATCCCAATAAAAATTACTACTAGAGGCCCTTGACACTATACGGGCTAGTAATACTGAAATGGATGTTATAGAGATATAATGTGAACTAGTATGGACAATGATAATGTAATTTCTCAATTTGGTATATGATATTTTTAAATTAACTTATTTTGGAAAGCCCTCCACTTTCATGAATAATTAAATAGGAGACTGTAAGAAAAAAATGAAAAAAATTATTCTTCCAAGAGATCCTATGAAATGGAATATTATAAAAATAATAATAGAAAATGATGAGATAATTTTTCAAGACCCTCAAGAGCCATGATTAATTTATATTATTAAAATTTTGATATGGTCCATTGTAAACTGGTAAAATTAATGAATACGTTCCACTACTAATTCCATTCTACATTCAAGAACACAAATTTCCATATCCTCTTCACTTTAAAACAACATAAAAATAAAAGGGTCAAATAATTCATCACCATGTGAAATGGATTATTCTATTTCATTACTATTATGTATCACTTGGACAATATACATTGATTTATATTCACAATTTCTATGAATAGATAATGATGATGATGATATTCTTGAAATACTACGCTAGTTTTCAAGAGTCTTTATTATTCATAGAGTGGTTGGTAGATTACATATGATGACATGAGTCCGTATATCATCCAAAACTATCAACTGGATGAATAAAACATGTTATGGTAGAATCAATAGAATTCACACAAAAAATTGTACCAACATCAGATGTAGTACCCAAGAGAGTGAAATGTCATGTTGTACATTCCAATGAATCATAATTGTAACAAAATAACCCTCATCAGAATGGGTAGAGATACCAAAATAGGGTTTATATGTGGAAAAAATATGTGTAGTAAAACATAAAAAACCATTAGTTACAAAAATATATCATAAAGACTGGTTGAACCTTTTTTTAAACAAACCACCCCCGGTTTTGGTGGTTTTGAAGATCAATATTATTTTTAATGATATATCTAGAAGAAAAAATCTTCTAGGAGTATAAATTCCAATATCATTGAATATACGGGGATATTATGCACATCATTAGAAAATAAAGATATCTAACCTATAGACTATGTGAATAAATTTTGAAATTAATTCATTTATTTGTTTCTATAAATTATCATGGAATAATTTAGGATTATAAATATTATCAAGATAAATTTTCCTAGGTTATATAAATTACTCTAACCAATTGGTTCTGAGTATAATTTTATTCATGGAGTTTATTGGGAGTCAACATAAATGATTAAAGTTAGAAATTAATAATATTTGGGAAGAAGATATTCGATCACATCTTTAAGATTCATGTGCGTTATTCCATACTATTTTATATTTTTTATTCTGGATTTTACGATGTATAATAGGTGGGAAATCAAAAATTTAGCTATCCTAATTTATGTTTCACAAGAGTTTGGGAAATTATTTCTTCATAAGAGATCATAAAATGACACATTTGATCCAATAATAAAATTTGACTGAGTAGGCTATACCAGAATATGACCATCATGGCCTAAAATGGTTGAGAAACTTTTAGTTAATTGGATGTCTAGGGACCTACATTTATAAATGAATTTTCCAATGAAAAAACTTGAAGAGAAAGACAATACCATGTTATAACATATTCATGGAATCGTAGAGGGTGTATGTTTGGATAATCTAAATAAATTATATTATTGTGGCTATAAGTAACATTATTTTAGAGCAATATACCATTCAAAAACAAGTACTATGTTTTAAAAAATTTAGACATGATTGTACTCTGGAATTATGGGAGAAAAATTGTGATTTTTTACAAATAATATGGATCTAGGTGAATGTATGAGTCCATGTCAAGGTGGAATAAAACCTGAATAAATTTAGGAGTTCTATAGAAACCAATGTCACTATAAAGGATATTGAATCATGATGATTGTTAAAATGAAGAAAACAAGGTGTTCATATTTATAAAAAAAATCATTGTTGGAAAAAATTATAGCTGGTTAATAAATTTATTCAAGAATCATTATCCATGTGAATAGATTAATATAGTTGGAACATGTTTGGATAAATAATTCATTTATTAAAAGGGGAAATTTTTTTAAATAATTTTTTTTCTGGGGAAGTAATGAAAATACTGAAGAAAAAGATTACAAAATTTTATTTAATATTTAGAAATTTAATTTCTGAACTCTCTTAAATATATTCTTGTGAAGAACATTCCGTACAATATTGACACCCTAACTAGACATGTGTTTTATTTTTTAGATACAACTTATATGAAAGTTATATATTACATACTTTTACTTCTTATCTCAATGTATTTTTCATATAAAGAACAAAAATTTATTTGATATGGATGATATTATATATACCCAATCCATTTACAACAATTATTACATAGCATTATCACAAATATCCAGTAATCACAACCCAATAAATATTCCAAGTTATTTTAGAAGACTATGGTCAAAATATAACAATGTTAAATGGAAATAAAATATATATTTTTTAATCCATAGTAATATTTTATTCTTGATTAGTGATAAGAACTACATTGGATAACATGAGGAATATATAATGGTATATTATGTGTTAAATAATTATACTGAAATAAAAAACATGATAATAAATCATGTCATGTCAATCAGTAGGTATAGTATGATATAATAAAAAATAAGTCTCACGAATAATCATAAGAGATAATGACATAAAGAACATGAAATTATTATATTATTGTAATAAAGGAACACGTCAACAAATTTAAACATGAAAAAAGAATATAAATGATGGATAACTGACAAGATAACATCACATGTGGGATAGAGGCCCTTCATGGATCAGGTATACTTCCTAATCCCACACATTTAATCTCAAGATAAAAAAATTACCCAATTGATTGGACCACTATATAGGTTCAAACATCCAAATATATTCATAAATTTTTGATCCATAATTGGAAGTCAAATTTATGACATTAACCTAAGATTTATACCTTAAAATAAATTGGTTTCCAAATTTTACATAGATCCCAATCAATGGATATTTCATAATGTTTACATATAGAATGATGGATAAAAAATTTTAGGACATTATAATATTAATAAATAAGAATATCAATCAAATATTTTGTTCTTTTAAAATTTGTTAAAGATAAATGGATGAAATTTGAGTATATCTATGAACATAAAAAAGGGAAATTAGTATTCAATCAATGATTTTTAAATAAATAAAACATAATTATTTTTCATAGATAACCAGTGATAATGTATAATTTTTATCCATAAAATAGTCCACAATTTACTAAAATTATGAATTATATTAAATAAATTAATATTTTGTTACATAAAAGGATATAAAGATAGAAAACATCCCCATAATCAGGTTTTATTTTTGTGAAGGCATTTGAAAAATAAATTTAATTCATGTTTAACCCATTCAACAGAAGGTAGAAGAATATACATATATAGGTAATATACAAATATACAATATGAAAATCATTCCATGAATTCAAATATAGGATAAGTGGGTTAGATAGAGTAAATTCATAACTCCATGAAAAATGGTGGTTCAGAGAGTTCCATTAACCTCTGTTTTAGAATAGTTATTCTCTTTCACATTAAAATTTAAATAATAAAATTATTTTAATTATTTATATACCTTTTACATATTGGTTTTTATAATTAATTATATTATTTTTATATAAAACAAACTCAAAAAGATATAATGTTTAATTTCACTATTCTGAGAGTGTTTGTTTCATGCTACGAGGGTCAGATCACTTATGTATTTTATGGAAGTTATTGTAATATTGGAAAATAAATATATAATAATTATAAACAGATATTACTATGATTACGTAATTTTTTATTATCTAAAATACCAAAACATGGAAATTTTGATGATTCATTTTTTTGAAATGTTAATGTCATTTTATTAGTTCACTTACAATGTTTTACAAACCATCATGAACATGATTAATTTTATTTAATATAATGACTATATATACAACCAATAATGAGAAAAGATAAAAAATATTTATTTTAGAAATTTTAAAAAATTAAATATGAATTTAATCCTATTATCGTCGAGTTAATGTAATATAGAAACTCACCATTCACAAATGTGGTAAACTGATATTATAAGGAATGTGGTTCCATTATTATAATAATATGAGAATATAAGAGGATGGAAAAGGTATATCAAATTTTAAAAATAATATTCTAGTATATTTTTAATATTGGAGTTATAATTTCATATTTGATGAGGGAGGTGATTAGATGGTAGAAGAATAGAATATTTTAAAAGATATGGTTTGAGAATACTACATCTTAAATGTCATCTCATAAGATACTCCTTAATGCTTATGGAAGTGGTATTTAGTGATCCCATCAAAATGAATAATTGTGGGAGATTATTTGAAATATATTTAGAAAAAAAATCTAACTCCATGGCCTAGAATTTGTGAGATGAACGGGCAGTGAAAGGGGGAATTTAAAAGGAGATTAAAAGGGATTTTTTCAATATTTTTTTAATTAGTTCATTATTTTCAATCAAGAATACAAAGAATGATTAATCATGACACTATATATAGTATATAGTATTTGTTATTTGGAACTAGTGTATTTTTTAAAATAAAAATGATATAAAAATTCATTTATTTAGCTTATAATATAACATATCTTATGTTACAATATATAACTATTCACTAATAATTCAAATATTTTAGAAAAATTAATAAAATTACCATAAACATTGGTTGATGATTAGGTTATAAATATATGTTCTACTTTAAGAAAAAAAAATTATAAAAACTATAAATTTTTATTTTAAATAATTGAATTATATATTTAATAAATTTCAATATAAAGATTGTGATAAATTTTATGAACCTTTGAAAAATTATAGTGTCATAAAATTAAATTGTCATTATTATAAAATATTGTAAAAATTTATAAATCCATATTAATTAAATAAAATTTCTTTCAATCATTATAATTTCTATTAAAATAAAATATAAAACATATATGTATTATAAATAATTCAAACATAAATATTTATTATTTCAATAACATGTGTTTACTTGTATCATGTTATAAACATGTCATATTTTCATTTTATATGATTCCTAAATAGAATAATATATTTCCATAGCTGAGGATTATATTCTAAGGTCCAGGTAAGTATTTTTAGTAGTTATATTACTATTCAAACAATTATGTTACAATATAAATAATAAAATTACTATAAACACAGTTAAATTTGTAACTATCATAGGGTAAATTAAATTTATAATATTTTCAGTTGTCACATTCTTTCCCACATACTAAATTACGTCATATATATTTTATTTTATATACCATGGTGAATATAATTTATTGTAATTTTACATTGTCGCTCTCTCTAAAACTGAAACCTTGTCCTCTAAATTATGGTCCTACCACAACAACATGATAATTTGATTTGTATTATTGAGTAGAAAATTTCCTATATTTTATTGTATAATCAAAGTATTATATTCATAAAATAGTTCATTTTCAATATATACCACCTATAAATTCAGTATATGTGATGGGTTTGGTCTCTTCTTCCTCAAGAGTGATACATTGAACTTGTAATGTACTTGAGAGAGGGTTAGTGAAACTTTTAGTTGATATTCCATAGCTCTAATATGATTTGGAATCTCTAAAGGGAATATATAAATACAATATAGTTTTTTGTTCATCCAAATTATAATGACACTCTCCAAAGGATATATGCGAGGGAAATGATTATTTGTAGCCTCAAAAACTATGAATCATCGACGATTGTCTATATAGGTCTTATGTTGACATTGAGAAACCATGATGTGATTCAAAATAGTATTAACCTTCTATATTACTTCTTTGACAATTTCAGGTCCCAAAATATTATTTTCAGCAACTTGAACCATACAATCAACTGTTATTGATCTATTTCCATGATGATCTTTATATTAATGCATTTTGATGATTCAATGGAAACTATTATTGTATGAGACTCAACTAGAGGATGATGTTGATATCATATTCCTTTTATGTCTATAAGACATTCTATAAATATGTCCTCAAGTTTCCTGATTTTCAGATCAGATATAAATTTATTTTGTGTGTGGGATTTATTACTTATTTTTATCTCATTGTATAGATCATGTTTAAGACTCTTTGAGAACATTGTAATAATCCATATAACCCGATATAATATAATTGATATTTTTATTCCATGTAGTCTCAAATAATATCTAGTAGATATCATATTAATAATATTTACCGTTACTTAGGAATATATATGAACTTCATTGTATTTTTATACCATCTAGTATAAACGGTATAACATTATTTCCTCTAGTTGAATTTTTAAGACCAGTGAAAAGTATATGTTTATGTTTTTTCATTTAAATATTGGTGTGTTTAATGGTTACATTGTCTATATGGACATTTTATATTCTTCCCTAATTCATGGTCATACCAAGAACATTTATTTATATTTTATGATCTCTTTATTGATATTTTACATGAATATGATCTCTATGAGATCGTGATAAATAATCATCCTCCCTATGTGTATGGAAAAGGTTGGTCAATGGAAATCATTCCAAAATTACTTCTTAATATTTTGTTTTTATGGTTGACATATTAATCACAAAAAAAACCTATATTCATTAATTTTAAACACTGTATGTATTTTCCTTTTTCTTATAAAATAAAACATTTAATGTATTTTCACATAAACCCCCAAAGAATCATTTATCTATTACAAATGCAATAATTGGTAAATCATTTGATATAAAAATAGTGATAAGAAAATTTAATTGAATTAAATTTTACAATAGTTAAACTTGAGAAAAAATTAATTTAATCAATCATTATGTAATATAATAAAATTCGTCATAACATTTTTAGAAAACACATAAGTTGAAGAAAAATGGTTATCGACTGGATAGATAAATAAAATTATTTTTCCCTCAAAGAAATTAAATCGGAATTATGGTTAAATGAAGATAAGAAAATGTGATTAAAACATTTATCTTTTAGAATTAGTAAATAGAGAATGTAATTCCAGAGTTTCTTGTGTGTAATATCAGAATAATTCATTATCAAAAGAAAATTCAAAACACACGATAAAAAAATGTGATTGTAATATCAAACCATCACCACAATGGAGACATATAAATCATAATACCAATCAATAATGTAATATTATATGTATAGGTATATATAATTTTTTTATTTATAAGAATCATAAATTTCATTCTTGGGAAGTATATACACTCCATAAATTATTTGAATGATGTATATGGTATGTGTCCCTTAGAAAAAAATTGAGATGGAGATTTCTTACCTTAAGTCAAATATTTCCTTATAAGTATTTGAGCATCCTATATAATATATATTAGTTTATTATACATATATAACCAAATGATTATATATATATATATATATATATATATATCAAAATATATAATATTTTTTCAAAACTTCTTATCACGCACTTATTAACAATTCTATTTTAAATTAACATTTTGGGAAATAACTATTTCATTTTTCATGAATAATTTGGTTTCTATGTTTTAGTTATTTTTAATTTTTCATGGTTCCATCATAAAAATAATATTAAATATGATATTATTATAATGTATATTCATTAAATATGAATATATTGGATTCTCTAAATGTTATATTTAAGATGAATGACATCATTCATGGAAATGACAATCTGTACGTAAGCATGAACGTCGTTCCCAGTTTACCAATAAAAGTTATGAAGGAAAGATAAATATAAATTAAAATGTAAAAATTATTTTTAAAAATTATATATTATATATATATTCATTATATCTACCATAATTATGATCCATGTTAATATAAAATGAAAAATGTTACAAATCCATTGGTGTAGTTGGTAGTCCACATGCACACACCAACACATTATAATTTTCTAAAAGATATGAACATAAGAAGGTAGTTGATATATTTTATTTCAATAATTATAATTAATTCGTAAATAACATATAAAAATGCTAAATACAACATATTATCTATCTATGATTGGTGGTAATGGAAAATTAATTACATTGGTTCACTAGGTTCTAGTACGTTATACAATTGATAAAATATTTAATTTCATATTTTATCAAAGTTTATATGGATATATATTATTAAAAAAACATAATAATATCGATTTTAATTTTAAATATAGAATCTTTATATCAGAATATGTGAAAAAAAAATATTTTATATATTTGGAGGAATATATAAAAAATGCCTGGTTATAAAAAAACCTCTTCTTTAGAAAAGCTATATACGCATCCCCCAAAAGGGTTCATATGATGGTTTCCAAATAAACCTAATAATACATGTTGGGAAGATGTAATTAAAGAATTTTTATTTAAATTTATTTTATGAAAGAAATGGATTTAGATCTACGAAGATGGGAGGATATGATATTTCTTTTTATTAGTAGGTAAAGGAACTCACTTGGGAAACTAAATGGAAATTATCAAAAATAATCCCTAAATTATATTGTCATTGTCAAAAATGATTGAATATTAAAATATATCAAAATTTGGGATAGGATAAAATAGATATATTTTGATATAATTCCATTTATACATGTTTATTTAAGAAAATAGACCCTGATAATTTCATTTAAATCCCCTATAAACTCATTTTAACCATAAAACATTAATTATTATTTATATATTTGAATTTTTAAATTTGATATAAATTTAATATGTAATTACTACCAAAAAATAATTATGGTGATTCTAAATATGGATTCCAATTTTTAGAAGCTAAAATCATTGAATTTGATGAATTTAATTTAAGATTAAACATGCAGATGGGATGAAAAAGAAGCTTTCCCCAGAAGATGTTTTCAGAAGTATAAATTTTTTGGATTTTTAATGTTAATATATAATATTCTAAAATAAGATAAATTGGATTATAAATATATTATTCATCTAAATTTTCATCTAAACAAAATTAAAATAAAATTGAGCTTTCAAATACATTAAATAAAAGGTAGTTCGGAATAAAAATCATCATTTTAATCTCTTATTTGATATATTTAACTTCCTAGAAAATTATAAAAAAATATCCATATTATATTTTCAACATGTATATTTGAAAATTAATTTTAATTGAGTCAAATAGTCTCCAAAATTTTTAAAAATATCACACAATGAAATAATTTTTTAATATGAAAATGTATTTTTGAAGCGTATAAATCCTTTAATAAAAATTAAGTAATTGTTTATCAATATATTTTGTATATATAGAACCATTATACATAATTTTCAAATTTAGTTATTCATATTAATAACAAATTTATTTATTGGTATTTTATAATGATCATGTCTATATTATGGTATCAATCTTCTAACATTATTCGTTAAAACATGGTGTTGGATGTAATAAATGCTATCGATGAAATTATATCTAATTGAATAAATATGTCATGAAATATAGGGGAGTTTCATTATACCACCATTAAATTTAATTCCTCCATTAAATTTTCAAAACATTAATACAAATAATTGAGGAAACTTATACCTCATCGTATCATCAAGATCCCATATTGCTTCCTCAAGATAGTTGTTACACCACAAAGCTTATAACAAGTGATTGGTCTTAGTCCATATAAATTTATATCTACAATCTATAATATCTATTTTTATCAGTGGAAATATCATGATCTGGTTTTATGAATATGATCTTAGTACATGTGAAGTACCATGTTTTTACTTCCCCAGTTGAGATACATGTAACACATTATAGATTTATGAGAGGCTTGGTCAATGTTCCATCAGATTTGAAACCATCCAAAGTAGATCAAGAATATAGAAATGGACAATATAACTATGAATCAATTTTTATATTTTCATAAAATCATATCTATATTTAATGCATAAAGTCATAGAAAGACATTATCACAACCATAAAAATCAATTTCATGCACGATATTGTTAGAATACCTTTTCTGTTGACCTTGTGATACCCTTTTGGGTTAATGAATAAAACTAACATTATCTTAAATTTCCTCATCTAGCTCTGGTAAAAATAGTTTCTTTCTAAAAAATCAACTAATAACATTATAATTATATAAATTTTCCTATATATTTCTTTACAAGAATACATAAAAACATATTAGTGAAATCTATTTTTTTATATAAAATCTAATAGTGGTATGTTTTGATCCAAACAATCATTTAAATCAATTTGATCAGGATATCATGAAACCCTATATGAATTGAATTGTCCTCTCATATTGAACATATGTATGAGTATTATATGAATTGTTGTATCATAGATCTATATCTAGATCTAGCTAATGACCTATAAAAATCATTTAGTAAAATACAAGATCCCAATTAGAAACAATTTTGTTTGTTACTTCATTAAACCTTACCACCTCATTAATGTATATCATATCAAGATGATCCAATTGGGAAAAATATCTTATATTGATGATGTTTGGTGACTTTTAAGGTTATCGAATACAACCCATATATCATTATTCCCATTATATTTCTTATGGAGTAAAATAAAAAAAATACATGGTGATGTTTTCCCATTTCCATTATAGAAGGGGAAATGGTTTTATTGTAACATCCCAAATTCGGGTGCCACACAACGACTGCCCTGAACCCAGTTTGTCACATGACCTCAAGCACATTTCCCCTAATGTCAGAGGCTACTGACTAGCAGTGAGGGCCTAGGTATGATAGTGGGGAATCTATTCCCTCATTTTTAAATGTGTAGCACAGTGAAAAATATAAACATACCCAAAAGAAGAAGCAGTAAAAAATACCTAGCTGAAATGACAATGGTACTGAAGAAAACGATAACCAACAGTCATACATATTTGATGGCGCAATATGGCCTATTTCAAAGAAAGCAGTAAAAACATGATACCCTATAATAAAATACAATACAAATGAAAGTACAGAAAAACAAAACAAAATAGTGAAACATGAACTCATCAGCATCTCCAGCCTAGGATCAGTCTCATGCTCTCCCACTCCTCTACAATAATGAAGTACCAGTATAGGGACACATTCCATTATCAACACCTATAGTAATATATTATGATTGGGCACAAGACACGACCCAAATAGTGTGTGGGAAATAAATCCTAGTAGGAAACCACAAAAAGCATGTTCCCAACTGACATTGAAAATGTTGAACAACAGTGTTCAAAAAAGTGATGTAGTAAGCTATGAAGTACTCAAAAGCAGCTACTCCTACCAGTTCGATTACTATTTAATTAATATTTAACAATTCACTATAATTTAATTATAAGATCCTGAGACCTAGCCTTGGACGAAAATATCTTGTACAGTGCCACAGAAAAAACTACAACATTATATATATCAAATAAAAGGTAATAACAATACAATGCATGTTCTTTATCTTGGTAGGTATAACAAAATAAAACACCATAGTGAATATTCATGTGAACATCTCCCTAAGGATAAATAGTAACTTTCCCTTAGGCTAATCAGAACCCTACCCTCAAGAATAATAGATATTTCCTTAAGCCACATAAGCTACTTCCCCCAAACAGAATAAATGTTTCTCTTAGGAGAATCAATACATTTCTCTCAGGCGAATCAGTACCTTCCCTCAGGAGAATCAATACCATGCCCTTAAAAAAACACTTACCTTCAGCTAAAGAAACACTACCCTCAGGCTAAGAAAGTAGCCAGACCAAGACCAATGTATAAGAATGTAATAAATATGCTCCCACTCAAGAAAACTCAAAACATGCTATCATTAAGGCATAGCTATGGGTATCCTGGCCAAACGAATAAACATAAGGAACGCACCCTCAGGGTGGCCCTGGATTAAGGAAACTATCCCAAACATCATTTTATACATGTTCATTATATAATTTATCCAATTCTATATATCTTAAAAGTTGAGGCCACAACCATACGACACCCCAAACATGGGCGCATAGCACAACGGTACGCAAAATCAACATGACAGTTAGAAATAAAAACCAAACCACCTACCTCGATCTCCTCTGATCGATTTATCTGAATGATGTCTTCCGAAACAACCAAGAAGGACGTAGATATTGGGTAAAAATTTATACCTTAAAAGTCAAATAAATTCCCATAGGGAATGAACTTTATGGAGTGATTCATGAAGAGATGAGAACACACCCGCACGGTTCAAACGAGATAGATAGCAAAGAAATCGGAGTCCCAGTGTGCGGTCGGGAGTTCTTCCTTGTTCCAGCCTTCTCTCCCATGACTCTCAACAAGTCATAAGATTCCTCTCTTAAAAGAGGAGGCTACTTCCTATATTTAATGAAAAAATAACTACAATGCATGAAATCTTCCATTTTTTAACTATTCCCCTGGCAGCCACCTTCCACCACCTCATTGTTCATCAACCGACTTGGTTACACGTTGTGTATATCTATGAACACGACAAGTACTATCGTTATGCTAGCAGCTACTCCCACTTCCTTACTATTCGCACGCCCACTAATTACAAGGCGTGTAAATACTATGTACATGGCTTGTAGTATGTTTTTACACCCTTCATCACCGACAAGCCTACACGCCTTGTATACTCATCCCACACGGCAAAAGAACATGGCATGTTGAAAAGTACACGGAGTGTACCCACACAATTTGGGATTTTTCACCATTTTCATTATTTTCTCAAAAACCATAAATGATAATAAAAAGAATAATCCACAACATCAAGATTAAGAACTGGGTTCTTACAAGCTTCCCACTTAAAACAATTCATCCAGGAATTGCCCTTCCAATGGTGGTGAAGATAAAGTTGGGAACAACTATGGCCACTGAGCACGTAAGTCGGTCTCCCGCTCCCTGGATTCGTCATGCACTCTTCCATTATTCCTTAGCACCCGTATGAGTGGCACTGGTCGGCCTCGGAGAACCTTCGTGCTCCTATCCAGAATACGTATTCGATGCTCCTCAAAGGATGCATCGACCTGATATTCAACCTCCTTGGGCTGAAAAATGTGAGACGGGTCTGAGTGATAATGGAACCACTGCGATATGTGGAAGACGTCATGCATGGATTGGTACATCTATGGTAACTGCAACTGATAGGTAACCGGCCTGACACTTTCTAGAATCTCAGATATCCCTACACACCTCGGTGAGATTTTACCCGGTCTCCTCATATGCCTGTGTCCCAACCTCAGTGAAACACGCAAGAAAACCTGACCCCCTACCACGAACTCCAAGGGTCATCTGCGGTGATTATCATAAGATTTATGATGATACTGTGCAGTATCCATCTTCTTTTTAATCAACTATACCTCCTCTGATGTCTCCTTCACAAGTCGTGGTTCCAGTAAAGCTACCTCACCTACCACTAACCAGCACAAGGTTGAGCGGAATGGCCTACCATATAAAGCCTTAGAAGGTTACATTTCAATAGATGCCTAAAACTATTATTATAAAAAACTCGACCAGTGGTATATGCTTCTCCCAATAGCCCCCAAAGTCTAGGACACATGCACAATGCATTTCCTCCCGCACATGTATCGTACGCTCTATCTGGTCATCGGTCTGAGGGTGGTAAGCTATGCTAAGAAGAAACTGTGTACCTAGTGCCCTCTGAAAACTCTTCCAGAAACAAGACGTAAAATGGGTATCCCTATCTAAAATGATAGAACGAATAACCTCATGATGATGTACCACCTCTAGGATATACAACATGCCAAGCTCATTCACATCAAAGGTCTCATTTATCCGCAAATAGTGATCTACCTTCGTATGTATTTCCACAACAACCCATACAGAATCATTGCCTCGAAGTGACCTCAAAAACCCAGTAAAGAAGTCAATCGCGACATCATCCCATTTCCATTCCAGAATGGTTAACTTTTGTAATAATCATACTGGCCTCTGATGCTCCACCTTCACTTGTTGACTGGTGTAATATTTCATAACAAAACCAGCTACCTCTCCTTTCATACCCGGCCACCAGTAATGATGTCTCAAGTCACGGTACATTTTTGTTACTCCATGATACACTGCCCAAGCTGATGCATTAAACTCAACATCAACTCCTCACGTATATCCCCTGGAACCCACACTCATCCATGGATATGCAGTACCTCGTCATCGCCTATCGTCCAATCAGGATGAGGTTCCTCACATGCACCTGACTCCCGTATAACTAGGACTTCCGAATCTGATAGTTGTCTCAACCTCAATCTATATAGGAGGGTAGAATTCACAACTAAGGATGAATGATGGGTACTCCCTTGACTATCGTGAACCTCCAAATGCATCTCAAAGAACAAATCCATATGTTACCACTCACTACAGGCCTCCTGGATTGCCTATATCTGAGTCACCCTACTCAGTGCATCAACTACTTCATTACCTTTACCAGGTGTATATGCATGCTCGAAGTCGAAGAACTGCTGATATTTAACCCACATTTGATGTCTCAAGTTCATGTAACCCTGGGTAAAGATGTATTTAACACTTTTGTGGTCCGTAAACACCAAAATTTGTTCTCCCATGAGATAATGTCCCCAACTATGTAATGAATGAATAACTGAAGCCAACCTGAGATCGTGTGTTAGGTAATTCCTCTCATGTGGCCTCAACTTCCGAGACCCGTATGCAAAAACTCAGTCACCCTGCATCAACACTACTCCTAGCCCAATACCTGATGCATCATAGTAAACAGTATAGCTCTTCCCTTTCTCTGGATGTATCAGGACTGGTGTAGATGTCAACCTAACCGTCAGCTCCAGAAAGGCTGTCTTGCATGCTTCTGACCAAACAGACATTGTATCCTTTATAGTCAAACCCATCAACGGTGCTGCTAAGCAAGATAATTCCCATATAAAGCATCTGTAGTAACCAGCCAACCCTAGGAAACTCATTATTTCAAAAACATTATTAGGCTTCCCCCAGGAAACTACAACTCTCACTTTCTCTGGGTCTACCGAAACTGCTGCCTCTAAGATAATATGACCCATGATGTGTATCTGGTTTATCCAAAAGTTTAACGTTGAGAGCATAGCATATAATAGATTCTCTCTCAGTTTACTTATTACGATCTCAAGATGGGTGTCATGGTCATGTCGAGTGTGAGGGTACACCAAGATATTATCCAAAATGACTACCACAAAAGAATACATATATGGGTGGAACACATGATTCATCAGTGCCATGAAAACTACTGGTGCATTTATGAGTCCAAATGGCATGACCATTTACTCATAGAGACCATATCTTCTTCAAAAGGCTATGAGTGGTATGTCAGATGGTCTAACACACAATTGATGATATCTAGATCTTAAGTCAATAATTGAGAACACATGTGATCATCTAAGTAGATCAAAAATATCATCAATTATTGGCAAGGGATATCGGTTCTTGACTATCAATTGGGTCAGCTTTAAATAATCCACACAATGTCTGAGGGTAACATCTTCCTTCATCGCAATCAGGATAGGAAAACCCCGAGGAGATGTACTAGGTCAGATGAAAGCCTTTTCATGTAACTCCTCTACTTTTCTCTTGAGCTCCTGAAAATATGGTGCATCCATCCTATAAGGAGGAATGGACACTGTTGCCACTCATGGAACAACCTCAATAGAGAAGTCCACCACTCTCTTGGGAGGTAGAATTGAAAATTAATCCATAAAGACATCACTAAAATGATTAACCATTGGAGGAAAATCTTTCAGACAAGTTCACTAGTCATCTAGATATAGACTCACAATCTGTTATGTCACTCCACCTTTCCCCCAATGCTCGGGTCCATATCGGCTTGCGTGGACATCCTGTTCACAATTCTATAGATACTCTCTGCCCTCTGCTGATGTGAAACTCACACTGTGATGATAGAAATCCACAATTTCTTGGAAGGGTACAAACCATTCCATCTCGAAAATGATATCATAGGATATAATCTCTAAGATATAGAGGTCCCATTGAAAGTGACAGCCGCATACCTATAGGGGGAACTCCTTGAACTTACGCACGCGTGACCTTATAATTCCAAACAAAGTCTCTAGAATCATGATATCATAAGAAGAAGAAGAAACACATAGCCCAAGGCTCTCCACAATGGGAACAAATATAAAGCTATGCATAGCACCAGTATTGAAAAGTTTAAAAGACAAAATAGAAGAAATAGAATTGTTCCTCTAACAGTGGAAGGTATGAGATCCTGCTCTTCTTGGGTTTGTTGCACTACATATGCCTGTCTAGTGTCGTGGCCCAGCGACACAGCCTGGATACACTGAGCTAACCTGCCCTGTTGTCTTTGAGATCCTGGTGTCTGGCTACCACATCCATGACCACCACCCCAGCCTGAATGTCTTGACAATTTCCAATAACCTGACTGGTAAGAAGCTTCTGGCCCTGATTCTGCATGCAGAGTCTACACAGAACCCCTATAACTATTCACTGGTGAAAAACGCCCAGCAAAAATGCTGGGGATGGCCCACATTTCTACAAGATTAGCACTCCCTTGGGTCACGTGGACACTGAGGTCTCATGTGCCACTCTTTACCACACTATTAGAAAACTACCAGGAAACCAAGAAAATTCTTCATGCTAGTAATGCCACTGTGAGAAAAATCCATCTACCTCATCCTCTTACCAGTAGAAATAGTACCAAAAACTGGTACTGAATAGCCCTAGCCGCACCACTAGCTTCCAGCAGGTTCTGCTCATTAATCAGTGCTTGGTTAACAATAGCATGCACTATAGGCAACCTGAAAACATTGACTAGCGCACAGATGTCAAATCGAGGTCTATCATCAAATAGTCTATCCATCAATGTATCATCACCCACCAGAACAAGTGACAAGCACTGTAGGTCTGTGAAGCTGGCCGAATAATTCATCATTGACATGGCACCCTCTTACATATTCATGAACTATAAAGATCGATATGCCATTAGCATATGTAGGATAAAAAAATTATAGAATACTGCGTGAAAATATTCCAACACCATGTCTCGGTGATTCATGGTCTGGGTTGTAACATCCCACCATCTCTTGGCAGAATCGCGCAACATATAAGTAGCAATCTTGACCGTCCTCCCTAGAGGCATCTCAAGATTCTCTATGATAGTCTGTAATGAATCTATCCATTACTCAACATCCTGTGGTCTGTCATCCCCTGAAAACGTAGGTGGATGCTTCTGCTAGAATATACGTGTCAGATCTACCATTGATGTGACATCCGGCGGTGCTCCCTGGATGGTCTGCATGAACCGCGTGAAACCTACACGGAACTGTGCATCCACGCCTACGTTTTGTATAACAGCTGGCACCACATGTGGAATTTCTGGAGGATCCACTGGTAGTCTGTGGCCTACCATCTATGGAGTATAATCATTGCCGCTCTCTTGGAAAACAACCTGTGGTTGTCTCAGCAACATATCCCTACATGGTCAAACACATTCCTTATTTTAATTTACTGTCAAGATTATTTTTTCCATTTCAGATATCCAATTAAATTGAAAACAAAACCCACAAAACTATCCAATAGAAACTACATGGAGTGTATAATGTCTACACGGCGTGTACCCGTATGTCTTTCCATGGTCGTGTTTTGATGCTGGCATGGGCGCGTCTCAACCCTCAGTACATGGTGTGTTCCTCCCAATACGGCGTGTACACCACTCTGTCTTTCCAGCCACATGGCCAAGTCTACATGATATCCTACCAGTCAAGACTACATGGTTGTCCCATAGGCACACGACATGTACAAAATAAGATTCACTAATCTGTGTTGTTCGAGACACGGCCAGATACACGGCTCACACTACACGTCATGTTCCAGATGGACATGGTGTGTACGAGAAAGAATAACACCGACTTGTGATGTTAGTTATATGGTAAGATTCCCAGATTAAACTACACGCTGTGTTCAAAAGTGACACAACATGTTTAAGTAAGGATTTCACCGTCCGAGTTGGTAGTCACATGGATATACACAGGGTCAACACGACATGGCATGTAAAACTGGTACATGGATAGTTCCCTCTAGGATTTTCCCCTCCCATGTTTATGCCTATTTGGCCTATGACATGGTTAGAAACTACCTGGAATGTACATAGGGTACAAGATGTGTACTTAAAAAAATTTCATTTCTTCTTGAACAGATGATTACATGGCGTATGTTCATAGAACCTCACACTGTGTTGTCCGGGTATTCAGATAGTACACCTCAGAAATTACTCTTAAGCCCCTTTCACATTAATTTCATGTGTCAGTATGCCAAATTCTAATCCATGGGTGCCAAACTCCCCGTGAATCAATGTTCAACACCCGACCTTTATATTTATATTACTAAATACAACAAAAGCCCGGACCATGATCCGCTAAATTCCGGTCCAGGAGAGCCCATACTTCTCAGGAACCAAATTTTTGTATCCATAATCCCAATAGTAAGATGTACCAATTCCCTATTAATTGTTGGCATATCTAACAAGGTACCTTTCACAACAGCATGCATTTTCTAGCACATCATATATAACAACAACATGCAATTGATAATGCAGCTAAATGGCCTGAAAACTATGCATGGCATGTTATTCTAACATGTTCTTTATGATGCATGTGATGGAATACACTCATATCATAAGGATACAATTAAATATAACCCATGTATTAAATATAAACAGCACACCACAATTTCTCACCCAACGGTGAAAATCAAATCAATTGTAAAATTGCAAAACCAGATAAATCGAAATTCCACAATGTATATTGGCTTTTCCATGTAAACGAGTTAGCTTCTCCCGGGAACATCTTATTAAAAAATACCAATTCTGTCATATCCCTGAATATTGGCTCCAAGAATTAAGTCAATGAAAATAATATTTTTTGATACCACATTGTAACGTTTCAGATCCACGTGACGCACAACGGGTTCCGCAAACTAGGTTGGTCACATGGCCTCAAGCGAACTTCCCCAAACACCAGAGGATGCCAACTAGAAACAAGGAACTTGGTATGATAGTGGGGAAACTATTCCCTCATTTATCAAAGTGTGGTGTAATGGAAAAATATAAACATACCCAAAATTGGAAGCAGTAGACAATATGAAGCCGAAAGTACAACGATATTGAAGAAATAGATAACTAACAGTCATAAATATATGATGACACATTTTTTCCCTATTTCTAAGAATGAAATCTAAATAAGATACACTACAATAAAAAACAATACAGCAGAAAGTACAGAAAAATAGAACATAACAGTGCAACAGAACTCAGCAGCATCATAAGCCTACACTCGGTCCCACGCTCTCCCACTCCTCTGAAATAATCATGTACCAGTATAGGTACTCTTACCCTTATCAACACCTGCATCAATATAATCTTTTTATTCCCAAGACATGACCCAAAGAGGGTCTGAGAAAAAAATCCAAGTAGGAAACCACCAATAGCCTATGCCTAACTAATAGTTAAAATGTGCAACATCTGCAAGCAATAAAGACAACATAAATATAGGAAGTACTCAAAAGCAGCTACTCCTACTAGTTCCATTACCATTTAATTATTATTTAACAATTCAATATAATTAAATTATATGTTTCTAAGACCATCCCTCATTCGAAAATCTCTTGCACAGTGCAACAAAAAAAACTAAAATAGGCTATCTAACAAATGAAATTTAATATCCATACCAAGATTGTGCTTTAGCAATGTAGGTATAACACAAGAAAACACCACAGTGATTATTCAAGTGAACATTTCCCTCAGGGAAAATAGTACCTTGCATTCAGGCAAATAAAAAACATTCCCTTCGGCATACCAAATATTTACCTCCGGAACAGATGCTACTACCCTTAGGTATATGAAATGATTCCTTCAGGAGAATCAGTACCATGCCCTCAGACGAAACAGTACCTTTCCCTCAGGCGAATCAATACCTTGCCCTTGGGCGAAAAAAACCCAGCCCTCTGGCTATGAAAAAAACTACCCTTAGGCTATGAAAATAACCAGGAAAATCCTGATGCATAATCATGTAAAAAATATGTTCCCTCTGAAGAAAACTCAAAACATGCTATCATTACGGAATACCAGTGGGTATCCTGGCCAAATGGATAAACAAGGGGAACACACCCTCGGGGTGGCCCTGGATCATGAGAATGATCCCAAACAGCATTTTATACATGCTCATTAGATTATCTATGCAATTCTAGATATCCTAACAGCTAAGGCCTTAGACATATTAAACCCCAAACATGGGTGTATAGAACAACGGTATAAAAAATCAATTCAACAGTGGGAAATAAACCCCAGATCACCTACCTCGATCTTCTTTGATCGATATATGTGAATGACGCATTCTGAAACAACTGAGAATGGCAAGAGTAGGGATAAACATCTATTCATTCAAACTCAAATAACATCCATTAGGGAAAGAGTTGTATGGAGTGGTTTAAGAAGAGATAATAACTCACCATTGTGGTTCAAACAAGATAGAAGATGATAATATCGGAGTCTCGGTGTGCAGTCAGGAGATCTTCCAAGTTCCAGCCTTCTATCCCATGGATATCATCGTGTCTTAAGCTTCCTTTGTAGAAAGAAGAGGCTACTGCGTATTTTTAATGAAGAAACATAACTTCAAGGCATGTACATTACATTTTTTAATTGTTCTCCTGGTGGCCACCTTCCACCACCTCATTATACATTAGTCGACCTGGTTACACAATGCATATGTCTATGTACACAGCGTGTACTATCGTTCCATTAGCAGCTACTCCCACAGCCTTACTGTTCACCTGCCTACTGATTATATGGCGTGTATATACTAAGTGCACGACGTGTAGTCAGTTTTTACACCCTTGATTGCCAACAGGACTACACACCCTGTATACTCATCCCACACGGCCAATGTACATTTCCCCCAATTTTCCTTATTTTCTCAAAAACCATGAAGGAAAAGTAAAATAATAAACTCGCACCTCATGAATAAGAACTGTGTTCTTACATTTATCATCCCCTAATATATTTGTATCATGGATTAATCTTTCTGATACATGGAGCACTTGGAAAAAAACTTTTCAAATCACTCATTATTTCATACCACCATAAATAATATGCTCAATATATATATTCTTTTCACATCTAGGAGGGATAGATAATGAATAACTGTTTCTCCTGGAAATGGGGATGACCTTGTTGGTTTAAGGTTCAAACATTCTAATCAGTTTTTAATGGTTTTATTTGTAGAACCAGAAACATCCATGGATTCTATATCCATTTGGACCTACTTTCCAGTGGTAGGTTCCCATTAGTTGTGAACAGATGAGACTTAAGAATTTGTATTGGTCGTGAGGATGGGAAGTTAGACTCATCACAACTTTTTGGGGGGAATTATTTTCTACTCTAGGACTCTCTTATAGATTTGAGTTATGTTCGTGAATCCTTATTAATTTACCAAGAATGAAAATGAGTTCTTCCATTAGATCATGCAATTAATGATTGATATGTAAGAGATTTAGAGAATATTTAATATGTATTTGAGGTTCTTCATTGATAGAGAATCATCCATATTTGTTATAGATTCTTAGTCAATGGTATCCTTCAATAAATTATATAGAAATATCTTGGTTATTATGATAACCATACTTGTTTTAAAGCCACTCAGTGGGGGACTTGAAATTTAATGTTGTTCATAAGGACATGTATTATTTTAGAGTTGAGATCGTACCCAGAAATGGGCTACTTATGTATCCTTGTTTAGAAAAGGAATCTGAACCCATGTAGTTCGAGTGAAGAGATATTGTTTAGCGTCATATAGGACAGATGAGAATTAATGGGTGATGGGCATGAACATTTGAAAGACTTCCTACGTACTCTAATTTTAAGGTATAGATCAAAGTCCTTGTAGTTAGATATAGAAGTGTTAGTTTTATTAATGATTAATGGCTCAAATAGAGATGTCATAATTACTTGTACACTCTAGGCTCACGTGAGTCATGCTCGGTGCGAGAAACAAGAGTTATTAGTAAAGCCTGATGATTGTGCCACGAAAGATAAAATCATAAGAAATGATGTGGGGATTACGTATGTATAACTTCCCAAATAGTTAATGATCAGGACATAATTTATATAAGAATCCCGGGAACATGGTCCATAAAGGTATATGTGCTTTAGGGAGATTTGGATACTCTAACATGGGGCTTACTCAAGAGGAAGATTCCCAAATTAGGAAGGGTCTTGTGATTGGGTTTTATTCCTGAGAACGAATCCCAAATCAAAAGAACTTATGACTGGGGTTTTCTCCTAAAAATGAGGCCTATATTAGGGAACTTGGTTCTTACTCTTGAGGAGGATGCCCAGTTTAGAGTACGTTTTATCATGATGGATGAGGTTGAATAAATTAAATCTCTAACCGTTGTGACATAAAGATACGTAAACCACGCGATTTAGAGATACATTCTATATAATTCTGTTTAGATAATAAATACAACAAAAGAACCATGTTATAAATGACTTTGAATAGGGTTTTGAAGGATAAATCTTGAAGAGGAGAGGTGGATTTGAAGAAAGGAGTTGAATAGGCAGGAGGGGCACCGAAAAAGAGACAGGCGCGCACGTCATGTTTGGGCTCACAAGTCCTGGTCATACAAGTATACTTGCATGACATGGGTGTATTTGGGTGTAGGTTAACCAATAGGGTAATACATGGGTGAGACGAGGCTCAAGCCCTTCGTATTATCCCTAAAAGATTCCAAACGGGTGGTGCCCAAGTTCTATTTAAGGGATAAGGTGGAACGTAAGTGTGGCCATTTACCTTAAGGGTAAGACATAGAGGCACACGTGTGTTGATGAATTTCAACACTTAGGCCTTGTTTCCCCACTTTAGATCTGCCATTCTAGGTAAGAAATTAACATAGAATTGTTCGTAAGAATTCAAGAAAAGACTAGGGGACCAAGAGCTTAAATCTTACAATTGGATTATTTGTCCTCGATATTGGTGGCCCACAAAGGGTATTTATAGGCCATTGAGGACCTTGGCTGAAAATAAAATAGGGTGCGCAAGTCACCTGCATGACCAATATGTGGCGCAAAAGTATACTAGCATGACCATGGTGAAACCTTCACGACCCATGCTTAAAGAAATCTTTGTTCATGCCTTTGTCAATTTTTTATTTTTCTTCAAAGGATGAATCTCTTGGTTCTTAAGGTATTACCCCATTTCATTCTTTAGACACTGTGACAGAAAGAAGAGTCATAAAATGTCCACCCTCAGAGTTGGATCTGAAGAAAGAAAGAGGATTTTACTCTAAGGTAATGGAGAAAACCAATGAAATTTTAGAGCACAGGTGTTGAGCGCACAGGTAGCAGCACGCGGGTGTGATACGCGTAGGGTTCAGCCTACAGAGGTGCAGCCTTTCCTATAAATATGGGTGCCACTCTTGCGAAAAGCACCCAGTATTCAAAGATCTTCGCTCTCGTCGTGCAAGTGGGCTCTTGTTCGTGCAAGTTCTGATGTCCGCAGTTCATTACTTCGTTGTGTTGTGTTTCTGCAGAGTTATTTGGAATTGCGTGGTGATACCTATGTTCCCATACTTGCATGACCAAATTTGACTTGCGCGCCAACATGAGACTTGCACGCCTTAATGCCTTAGCCATTTTTTCAAATTTTCTTCACAAATTTTATGAAAAATCAACTTACATAAAAGTTAATTATCTGATGTTTGTGAAGATTAAATGGATCCCAGAAGAATTCGAACGACTAATGAGCTGGCTAGCAAACGGAATGATGACATGATGGGCAACATTGGCAATGACTATTATGATATCTGTGACAACACTCTCCCAGATTTGGCCAAGTCCATGAATAAGTATCATCCTAAATCCCACAATGTATTTACTTGCCTCTGTATGGGCATGGTCATCTGCAAGAAGTCAACGTTCCAGATCCAAAGAGCTATATGCCTATGATGTAGCCACACTGCTACTCTATTTCAGTTATGCTGTGCAATAAGAGCAGCAATAATGGTGTGAACGTTCAAATTTTTTCCTCCATTCCATTTCCTTGCTTATATGAAAATGGAAAACCATGGAATGATATTTTTTTCTGCTTTTGGTTGATGGAGATAAGACTATCATGGAATTAGAAACTATATCTGAAAAGAGTACTCTCTCAAAATGGCTCTTTACTTCCAATGCCACATTCTCAAATCCAGGTATCCGTCTTCCAAGTCTCTTGGACAAAAATAGATTCACAGTTTGATCAGCAGAAAATTTTCTCAATCCACACTCAATAACAATCTTCTACTATTATTTCAAGAAGAGCTGGTATCACTGCATCACTTATTGTATCCAGTTGAATGGATGAATTCCAGGTGGTTGCTGATGAAGCTCAGGATGTTGCCAATCAAACGAAGAGTTATGTTGAAATCCTCTTATAAATCGTGTAAAAGAGAATAGAATCCAATATGTGGGTGTCCTTCTATCCTTTGTGCATCAATGAAAAACACTTTCAACTTCAATCATTTGTGCCTACCTTATTTTGATACCTGCTTAAAAGTTTATAAAAGCCAATGGGCTTAGTAAGCATAGTTTAATTTTTTCTAGGATTATAAAAATAACCCTACAATCATTGAATCTTTTTATATCCCAGTATTAACTAAATCATACAAAATTTATGTCTAGTGAGGTGGGTCTTGAATTTTGTTCAGAGCTCCCTTGTCTTTTATGGGCAGTTTAAAGTCATGCATGTCGGATATAAAACTGATGATGTTTAAGGTCGAATAGATTTGACCAAATGGAGAATGGATTAAAATTGATTCAATTCCTTAATAATTTTTCTAAAAACATATTACCACATTAATGTATGGGGAAAAAGATGTAAACTATGACTTAAGATTTCTTGAATATGAGGAATGATATGGAAAAGGGCTAAAAGGCATTAGAAGAAGTATTTCCTAAGTGTGAAGTTACCATTATTTAACAAACTTATTAGGGGTTTGAATTATTCAGGGAAATTTAGGGAATTGGCTTATTATTCAACTAATAGAATCTTTTGGATGATTGGTCTGCTATGTGGACTACTTATTCAGGGCTACCTAAGAGCAGATGCTGCATAGTTAGGGAAAAGAACTCTTAGAAATTTTACTTTTCTATAGCTAAAAATCCAATGAATGTTTATGGAGATTCAAAATTTCCAAAGCATAGAGTTTGCTGTATAGAGAGAGGTACTTGAATATAGAGAGGATATTCCCAATCAAGATTGTCAAATAATTGGATGAATGTAACTTCTTCGAAGGTCTGACCCACACGTAGGGAAGGGAAATATGAACCATAGACTTGAATACCTTCAAATCATGAAAAATAGTATGCTACAAATATTTTATTGATTGAAATTTTTTGGATCCCTTTATATTTTCGTTATGAAAAATAAGTGAAAAAGAGGTTTTCCTCCCAAGAATGAAATTACCACTATTTCAGAAACCTGTTATGGGGTTCAATTATGCAGGGCCACTTAAGGGAATTGGCTACATATTCAAATAATAACATCATTTGGATGATAGGTCTGTAATGTATAATTCTTATACATGGCCTCCTAAGACAACGTGCTGCATTGTCAGACTAAAGAATTTTCGGGTATCATACATGTTGTAACCAGATGTCCAGAAAAGGGGTTATGGAGATCTGGTAGTATTTATGGTTAGGAGTATGACACATGAAAATGGGTATTTTCCAATTCATGAAGATGATAGATAGGCCAATGCTGACCATAATCATGTTGTGGATGGGTCCTGAATTGAGGTGATGGACTTCACTACGTATCCCATAAGGATTGGAATCAATCCATACATAGTTATTGAAATATAGTTTAACGTCATGTGGGAATTGAGTGTAGAATATCGTAGTTTAAGGTCGTAGATATAGAACCATAATGATGAATACACAGTGTGTGTTTTATAAACCTGATGTGAATGAAGACAAAGGTTTTCATTCCACATTCATGTTTTCATAGGGGGGACTTTTCAGCCAGGGGACTGAAAGTGGAATTTGGGGTTAGGTCGAAAGACATGGGGCTAGATTTGAGGGAATCTCAAACATTCCTAAATATCTCAAAAGAATGGGAATCGAGCCTTACATAGTTCTTGATATTCCCTTTGAATATATTTAGTTTGTACATGTGAAGGGACAAATGGGACTTTAGTGAAATGATTGTTTGACACATGATTAAAGGTTCGGGAATTACCATGTATGGGTGTAGTCTTTGGAATATGACATGATTGGAGATCAATGTCAATGATTATTCCCTCTCAGGAAAGGGACAATGGGGGACTGTATAGTTTTATGTCAAATAGCATAGACGATGGTGAACCAATGTAAAAAAATATAGGTTTTGGGCTGCTTCACGGATCAACATCGTATAAAGCGTAGGTGAACCAACAAGAAGAGATTGGTTTTGGGCATAAAACATGAGTGGCTACCTACGTACCCATCCTAAAATGTGAGGATCAAAGTTCGCATAGTTCAATTAAGAATGAATTAGTGATTAGGTTTTAATTGAGGACAACCCAAAGATGGTGTTGGTAATTACACGTGATTACCTGCCCAAAGAGGGTGTTATGGTTGAAGTTTACTCTAAGATCATGTGATTAATACTCGGTGTGAGAAACAAGATGTAGGAACATCCCTAACGATGCATATTTTAATGTCATGTAGGACATATGGGGAAGGACACTATTTTACATCTTGTTGGATTAAAGAGGGACTGTTCAGTTTAAAGTCCTGCAGTAAGGACTTAGGGGGGGACTAGGCAGTTTAAAGTCACGCAGTAAGGACAAAAGAGGGGACTATGTAGTTTCAAGACATGTTGTGAGGACTATTGGTGCTACATGGTTTAGTTTTATGTTGTAGGGACAAAATACAGTTTAACGTCATGTAGAACTCATTAAGGGACTTTTTCCAGTTTTTACGTCATGTAGGACGAATATGTGAATAGTTTAATGCCATGTAGGACAATAGAGCTTTATGTCAGGTCGAATGTTGGGTTGTACAGTTTAACGTCGTGTAGCCAAGATGATGGTTATGCAGTTTATTGTCTTGCTGGATGTAAGTATTTGTGTTACAAAAAATACATTTTCAGGAATCTAGCATTGGTTGGAGTTTTAATGAGTTCTTCATCCATTGAGACTAATGAATAAGCTCCATTGGAGTAGACCATAGGTATTGCGTAAGGTCCTTCCCACATTGGTTCAGTATTTGGAGGTTTCTTTGTTGGTATCATTTGAGTTCTGAGATCCAATAAAAATTCTCCTTAAATGAATGAATGAAACAAATTTTTTTATTGAAATCTCATGCTATTCAATTCTAATAGAGTTCCAAGTGGTGCAGGGTGCCCAATATTTTCTCATCTAATCGGTCTAATTCATCCAATCGCTTTTCAGATTGTTCATCTGTAAATGACTGATCAAAAATGGATACTCTGATCGATGGTAATTGAACTTCAATGGGAAATACTACTTCTGTTCCATATACCAATGAATATGGAGTTGATCACGTAGTTGTGTTGGTGGTGCTCCAGTAAGCCCATAAATCATGAAAACGTTTATCAGGCCATGATTTCTTAACTTTATCCACCATATTTTGCAGTATATCTGATAGAGTCTTATTGAATGATTCTATTTGGATGTTAGTTGCTGCATTATACCAAGAGGAATGGTTGGATTTGATGTCGTATTCTTGATACAACTTTCTTACCTTGAATGAACAGAAGTTGGTGCCATTGTCCATCAATACGGTATGAGGGACACCAATCTGGTAATGATGATATAATTTATGATACTTGCAAAGCATTTAAAACTAAATTCTTTAAGAGGTATTTTCTCTGCCCAATTTGAAAATAAGAGAGTCGTAGTAAGATTATACTAAAACTGCTTGGATGTAGATGAAGGATATGGTCTACAACATCCATTCCCCATTTGTTGAATGAACATGAGTACTTAGCTGTATGAAGAAGATCTGGGGGTTGATGAATGAATTGGCACATAATTGTCAAGAATGAACCTTCTTAGTGAAATCAACACAATCTTGTATCATTGAAGTCCAAAAGTATCCAAGCCTCCTAATTTGATCAGATAGTCTATGTCCAGACTGGTGGGCAACACATACTCCTACAAGTACTTCTTTCGTGAAAACCATTGTCTCTTCACCATCAATGCATCTGAAGAGAATTCCATCAAAATCGCTTTTGCAGATAATTTTTTCTATGTGATATGGTCTATCATAAAGAGTAAAACTGACCACACATCTCCGGACTTGTTCTTTCTCATCTCTATTAGGTGGGAGTGTTCCATTTTGAAGTTATTCCCAAATACGTTTCATCCATCCTGTAGTATGACCATATGGTTCAAAAATGGGACTAATTTCATTGATTTACTCTGTTCTAATTTGAACATAACTTGAAATTGTAAAATGGTGGAAAATACTGATGAATGTCTCGTCCTGATTTTGATCTTCCAGAGTGGTGGCTACATTAGACAATGCACCATCTTGAGCATTTTCTGATTGTGGTACATAAGAAAATGTCGGTTCTGATGTAAATTCCGCAATTAACTCTCTGACGTAATCATACAAATGGATTAACTCTTCTTTTCTGATGGCACAATCCTTATTAACTTGTTTGATTACCAGTTCTGAATCAACATTCACCTTTAAGTGATTCACTTGTGCCCGAAGGGCCAACTCCAATCCTGTGATAATAACATGATATTCTGCTTTATTGATTGTACAACCTTCCCAAAATAAGAAGGAATAATGTAGCACTGCCTTTTCTGGGGTTATAAGAACAATCCCAACCCAACTTTTTTGAATTTAGGATCTTCCATTGTCATCCCTGTTGGACTTCCGGAAGCACCATCAATGTACATTTACCATGTTTGAAGATTATCTTGAATAGAAAAGACCCCTCATCAGGAAGATCAATATCTAAAATGTATCTTCTACTGAAGGATGTTCAGAAAGTAAATCATCTATATCATGACCCTTTATTTCCTTTTAAGACACATACTGGATATGAAATTGCTGCAAAATAACTGCCCACCTTGTCAGACGTCCTGTAAGTATTGGACAACTGAGGATGAATTTGAGCGGGTTATTACGAGATACCAAGTGGACCTCATTATGTTGCAGGTAGAGTCTGAATTTTTGAAATGAAATGATTAATTCCAGGTAGCACTTTTCAATACTTGAATATCAAGTTTATACCTCATGCATAGTCTGACTGAGATAGTAAAGGCTATTTTCATTCCCAGCATCATTATTTTGGGCAAGGAAGGCTCTCAATGATTGCTCTAAAGTTGTCACTTAAAGAATAATTGATCTTCCCTAAATAGGTGGAATTAATAATAGTGGACTCATGAGTTATTTCTTGAGAATATTGACTGCCTCTTGACATTCTTTATTCCACTGGTAAGTGACTCCCTTCTTCATAAATTTAGTGAAGGGTAAACATTTTCCTGCCAAATTGGTGATGAAATGCCGAATATAGGACAAGTGTCCTTGAATTCCTCTCAATTCTTCCAAATTCTGAGGAGGTTACATACCAAGGATTGATTTTTCCTTCTCAGGATTGACTACAATACCACGATGTGGTACAACAATGTAGATAAATTTTCATGAGGAGACCCCAAAAGCACATTTAAAGGGTTCATCTTCAAATTGTGTTGTCGAAGATTGTGGAATATGATTTCCAAATCAGCCAAGTGATTAGAACGTTGTCTTGATTTAACCACCAAATATTCTATATAACATTCAATAAATTTCCCTAAAAAGGGTTTGAAGATACGGTGCATGGCACGTTGATATGTTGTGCCTGCATTTTTCAGGCCAAATGGCATTACCCGATAGAAAAACACACCCTGAGGGGCTCTGAAGGCTTTATATTCTTCATCTTCTAGAGCCATTCCGATTTTATTATACACATAATATTTATCCATGATGGAAATTGCTTCCTATCCAGCTATTTCATCAATTAAGAGTTATGTGATTGGAACTGGAGAGTCTTCATTGGGACAATGCCGATTAAGATCTCTAAAATCAATGAAAATTCTAATTTGCGCATTCTTATTTTTCATAGGGACAATATTAGATAACCATTTGGGATATTGAACTTCTCTGAAGATGTTATATTTGTTAATATTATCCACTTTATCTTCAATTTTGGAAGCATATGTTTGGTGTGTTCTTCTTCCAGTTTGTTTGAGTCCCCGATGTTCTTCTGGAAAACCCAAACGATGAGTGGAAACATCGGGATCATGCCCTGGCATTTCTGTATAGTTTCAAGCAAATATATCTCTATTTTTCTTTAAAATGAAATATATATTTCTTTCTCTTCAAGAGTCATGGCCGCACTTGTTAAAGTGGGTCATGGATCTTCATGTGTACACAGATTTTTTACATTTAATTCATCCACAGTAGTAGAGATACCCTCTTCAGATGCTGGAGGAGCATACGTGATATCTTCCTCTTCTTCTTCAACATGTGTTATTTTTTTGTTTCTACTTGCATAGTAGATGATGAAGCAGAATTTCCATGATTCGGAGAGAAGTTAAAATTTGATCATCTTGAGGAAGAGGCTACCATTTATGACCCTATTAATGATGAAGGGTCTTCTTTGGGTAATAAATAGGAGTTGATGGATTGAATATTGACATCATCATTTATCTATGACATTGCTATAACTTCTTTAGGCCGGGTTGATGAAGTATAGAATTATTGGATTTCACCGGATGAAATGAAGACATCCCGGTTTGAGCTTTCATCATTGCTTGGTGAATCCCCAATTTATCCCATGTTTTCTGGCTTGATTTCCATAAATTACATTATGGAAGTTTCCATAAGAGTATTTGGATTTGGTTTTATCCTCTCAATTTGACTGTTAGTCAACACATAATATATACACACATGTATGAATGGGTTTAGTGGAATACTTTCCAAACCATATAGAGAATTAATTTTGGTAACCTCCTTTGTTGTGGATATATCCTGACCCTCTATGTGATAGAATTCTGCCTCAATGTATTGGGATTCACATTTTTTGAATGGGGCTTTATCACCAAAAAATGTCCCAATTTGACCATTGAAACAATATTTGAGACATTGATGGTATGACGATGGTACGACCACATGTTGATGTAGCCAAGGTCTTCCATGAAAAATGTAAAAGGTTATGTCATGATGAACAATCATAAAATCTAAATTACATACAAGGTCTCAAAACTGTGTTCTTAGTGTAATATCTCCCATATGTTATTTTTAATTTTTATCATATCCTCGAAACATCAAATTAGATGGAGATAAATTAGATTCAGTGAGGCCCAATCGATGAAGTTTACGAATAGGGATGAGGTTGACTCCTGAAATTATCAATGAAAGCTCTTCGGATGTCTACATCATTGAACTTTCCAGATAAATACAATGGTCTAATATGTCCATGCATAACACCATCTTCAACTTCATCTGTAAAAGATATCATTGCATGGCATTTTGCAGGACCATTCTCTATATGGTATACTTCAACCATAAAAATTTCGGTTTCGAATTCATGAGGACATGAAAAAGACTCAATGAGTGCCTCCTGAAGATCATTTGATAGATTCAAGTCATCCATAATTTATAACATGGCCGGTACACGGGATAAATGTTTCAGGACATCATACTTTTGTTCCAATGGTCTGAGATTTCCAATAGGAACATGTGGTTTCGTAGGAGCCTTAGAAGTTGATACTTTGGAAGTAGATACACCGTGTATCAGAGGCAGAGTTGAAAATACTCTTGGATTTGGGATATTAGACGGACTAGGTATATTTATTTTCATAGAGGAAGAAGGTGTAACCTCCAATCGATCTTCCAAAATAATCATGACAGGACTGAATCTACCATGTGTGGAAGAACATTCTTGTTCTTTTTGAGCTCACATAAGTTCTTTTCCACGAGTTTCTGCTGCATATTCAGTTCTAGAAGGGGTAGGATTGAAATTGTGGCTTATGGAATATCCACGTCTACCTCTGTATCCTAAACCTCTGGAACTCCCTCTAATTCCTCAGTTTGGTAAATGGAATTCATGCTTATCCTGATCAAAACGGTGACTGGCGTAAAGATCAATTAAGTGAGTCATGTTAACAGAACCAAAGAACAACTCTTCAACAGATGAAGTTTCTACCTTATTAGACAGTTTAGGCTGTGCCGTTTGGTGGTTCGGTGCTCGTGGCTTTGATGTAGATGGTATAAAATATTCCAGAGTCAAAGAAAACTTGGTCATTGACACGATATCATATTCTTCTGACTGCTCTTCTTTCTTCCAATTATGTCGCTCCTCGGAGGATGTTCCCTCTGATGAAGAGGGTTTTACTGTGGAATTCAGAGTTGAAGACACAATTGGTTTCTTAAATTTAATTCATAAAATGGCATGAGTTTGGTTGATGGTTTTCTGGGCCATCCAATCAACATATTTCTTCACATTTTTTCTTTTGACTTGTTTCCATTCATATTTTTCCTCTGGGTCTATAGTAGTAATACATGCTACCTGGGCTGAAGAACCATTCTATTTTAGTTGTCCCGAGTCCACAATTCTGTGGAGAAGGTCTTTGAAGACAAACACTCCTGAATGGGATAACACCAACATCTGATGTAATGGGAAATAGTTGGGAAGGTTTTTATCTCCTTCCTTGTTCATCCTTTTATGCCTTGGTAACTGACCCAAATTATTTTCAAGAGTTGAAATGAAGTAAGCAGGAACATTTTCATTTCAGAAAGAATAAACATTGTTCTTTAACTCCTAACATTGATTTCATCTTTGATCTCGTTGATCATCTTGATAAATCGGCCTCTGTTGTTGATGCTCAGGAGGCAGAGACCTTCGATAAGATGAATGTTTTGAAGAGGAAGAAGGTACATGTGCTTGTTTAAGCGTAACTATAACAGTCTCTTCATTACCCATTATCCTTCTTAGAGCTGATATAATTAGATGAGTTTTATCCATATTCATTAAAAGAGAGTCTTCAATCTGTTGATGAATTGAAGTAAGGTCTCAAAACCCTCTTGTTTATTTCACAGGAATCAACAGTGTTCGTAATTCATCACGTAAATTGTCCACACAGATTGGAAAAAATTCTTCTGGAGGGAGTGCTACGCTTAATGAATATGATAATCACTTCCAGAGAGCAATGAAATCTGAAACGCTTTCATTATCCCATTGCTTACAATTTGTATGATCAAAAACTATTGTCTTTGGAAACATTGAGCTGAATTGAAGAAGGAATCATTAAAGAAGATCTTCCAACCTGGTAATTGACCGATATTGCAATCTTGTATACCAGACAATGGAAGGCCCTTGTAATGATTGTACAAAACACCAGATCTTAACTGCTTCTTGTTGCTGAGAAGTTTCCATCATAAGATCACCATGATAAAGAAAATGTTTTAAGTGTTGTTATGGGTCTCCTGAGCCATTAAAAATTGGGAATGTGGTACTTGGAAATTTTTATGGGGGAGGAATTGCATCCATCCATTTAGGGTAAGCACTCTTTTTTGGTTGAATTTGTGCACATTTTCTCTCCATAGCTTCCAAATGAGCTATTAATGACTCAATGGTAGTTATTAACTTTTGAGAAACATATGGTTGATCTTGGACCTAAGCAAGTGAAATAACTGGAGCATGGATAGTTATGGTGGATGGTACTGCAACTGATGGTAACACTACCAATTGTTGTTGTGCATGACCCATAAGATTGGACCTATGAGTGTGTACTAGTAAAGGAGGATATTCTTGATCCATCATAGTAGCTGAAACAAATTCCCTTGACTCACTGACTCTAGTATGCTTAGGAGGAAGACTACCTTGAAGTAGTTTTGAATTCAACCTCCTTAATTCTTTCATTTCATCCTCTTGTTGTGAGAACCCTTGCTCTAGTGAGAGTGATTTTACTTCTCTAGAGGGAGGGTGGAATGTAACCTGATTCTTCCTTTTCTTCTTGTTTGAATCCTTTCAGATAGGTGGATGTTGGTTGTTTAAAGGAATACCTAGATTCTGGGTAAGCCTTTGATTTCGGGTTCACACACCTTCATCAATTGCCTCTGTTCTTACAACCTCTTGATCAGGAACATCTTCATCAGATCCCACTGAGTGACCCTCATGTTCTGGAGGATCAGAAACAATGGCATTGATGACATTTATTTATGCATAACACATTACATCTCTTCTAGCAGCATTTTTGTGATACTGTCTTCATCTATGTCCTTGATGAGACATTGCCTTTTGTTGAGTTTATCCCTCAGGAACTTCTTGAAAAACCGTAATTTGAAGGGAATCACCTAATAATTCGGCTCTACGTTCCCCTTGTGGATTCTTCGCTAATCGAGAGAAGACTAACTTTCACCAAGGAAGAGATTGATGATTTGAAGAAGTTCGCAGTCCAATGGACTGGGTAAATTCCTATTGTTCCTGCTCAACTCCACGAATCCTATTTTTTGATTCTGAGGGTTGAACTTAAAGAGGCCCCAGTCTGGCAAGATGAGGTTGTTCTTGAGCTGCTACATCATAGACTTTCTTAAAATCTCTCCTGATCATGCGAACATTAGTCCGTAAAATGGCCAGATGCATCAACCTCTATCCACTCAAATCACTTGGATCAAGTGACCGCTGAATTATTTCTGAAACATCTGTCACTTGTTGATGCGCATGCTCTATATGAGAATCCTATTCGATATTATCATATTCGTAATGCAAGTGTAATTTGAAAACTTTTTATTTGTATGCCAAACTTTGGGAAGAACTAGTTGAGCCCTGTTCTTGAGCAAGACTTTGATTACAAACAAAAACAATTAGCTGTGGCCGACAATGGGAAATATCATTTCCTGAGACCATTTTTGGATGTCTTTCTTGATTGAAGGGTATAGTTAAATGCAGTGATCCATGAACACCCCATCCCCTGATTTGAATACCATATGTGGCATTGGAAATCAACTGGTGCAATCTTTTTAGTGCACCAAGACATGAATGCTGAAGGGATCTCTCCTGCTTTTCACCCTTTGGATATTGGGAAACATAGAGAGAGGCCAAATCAATTTGGCATTGTAACCATCCTTTTATCTTGACATGATTTTCATATTCATCCTATGAAAATAGTTTCTTTTTCAATTGAGAAAAATGTTTCCATATGTTGAGACGAATATCATGAATACAATCTTCTGTCAAAATTTCTAGAATATCATAATGAGAGTTAGCCAAAGTCCAAAACATGACTGGTACTTCACTTTTGGCCAGTTGTTTCCTCATATTCAACACATCCTCCTTATCATTTAATGAAGATTCATCCACCAGATTTGACCAAAGCTGGTGTTTCTTTGTTGCTTCATCGAATTCAACTATATTGGTAGAGAATGCGTTTGTTAAACTAGAAGATGAATGACACAGGGTTGTTTCGGATAATGTCCTACACCCTGAGCTATCTTTTTATTGAGAAATTTTTTCACCTAATAGTGGAAAAGCATCAGACATGACTGATTTCACATTTACAAGTGCCTCACAGTAAGAGGTATTTCTCATCAATGCATTTTCCATTGAATAATTTTCCCGGAAATGAGAATTACTACTGCGGAGAGGACATTTGTAGATAAATTGATCATCAGGGGGAGGACCACCATGGTGGGTTACAGTAAAAGATGAAACATTTTTCTTCTTTGTATTCTAGACATGCAGAGGGTTTTGATGGCTCTCATCTGAAGATGATACATCGATATCAACCAAACTGTCATGATGCAAGACTTCATGAGGAAGTGTATGATGAATAGCTTCGGGATTATTATTCCCACTATTGGGAAATGAGAGAGTAGAATCTTGAGTTGAAAAAGTCAATTGTTTGAGTGCATCAAGAACTCCACCATCGAGGAAAGCCTTATTAG
Organism: Viscum album; assembly: GCA_963277665.1. Lineage (NCBI taxonomy): Eukaryota > Viridiplantae > Streptophyta > Magnoliopsida > Santalales > Viscaceae > Viscum > Viscum album. Next base: position 682,650,603 of record OY728119.1, on the reverse strand, counting down.
AGATGGGTCTTGATTTCATGGCTTTGATGGACGAGTATTTTTCTTAGACGCCTTCTGACTCACATTAGGAACCACTTTTTGACAAAAGTGGTTATTATGGGCATGTGTATGTGCCTTCATAGGAGAAATAATCAGATTAGGCTGATTATCTTCATTCATATAGGGTATATGTGCCTGACTTGATTGTCCGTATGACATGTGGGAGTATGCCCCACAACCCTATTGGACAAGAAAAGAGGTGTTTATTTGTCCTGGTGTGATATGTTGATGAGTCACTCCAATGATAGGGATATATTCATGTTTCTTTCCTTGTGATGCTGCATATGTTTTTATAATATTCTAACAGGAATCCAGAATATGAGTAGGGATTTGCGTATGTTCTTTCACCATGGTCAGAATGTGCTTGGTCACTTCAGCTGCCAGAATAGGAATATACGTCCATTCTGTGCTTGGAGTAGGTGTGTATTCTTGTTCCTGTCCTCCTTTTCCTATCAGTGAATTCTGACAGTACTCATGTGTGGGGCAGAGAGTTGAGTCTGCTCAAAATTTTTCATCAGAGCATTCTAACTGACTTATCCGGGTGCTACCAAATGAGAATTTTGGAAGGATTGATGAACATTGGCAGCTGTATGTTCTAGGTTTTTATTCTTCGTCAGGTATGGTTGATGAATTTCATTCAATATTGGCAGATGAGACTGCTGACAGATTTTTTGATCATAAACAGGTGAATGTCCCTGTTATCTGTTGCCACCATATTAGATTGGAGAGCTTCTTTGGTTATTGTCAGACAAGCCCTCAGACTAGCTGACTGATTATAAACAGGTGTATATGACTTCCTTTAATACTTCACTATAATTGCCTGGTGGGATTGGTGTGTTACTTCCATACGAGTCTAATGGGCAGTAACATCCTGACAGATGGGTGTATATGGCCGCTCGTTATTTTCCATCAATTTTGCTTGATAGACTTCTCTGAAGGGGGAATAATTAAGAACCTGCTCCCTGTTGACCAGATTTCGCCTCTAGTGGTTTGTCTTGTGGACTCGGGTCTAGGGGACATAAGTAGAACCTCTAAAGGTGATAGCCTCATCATGTTGAGGGCACACGACCGCACGATTCTGGCGGTGATTGTTGATGGGAGCCCTCTTGAAGGACCCATGTTTCCTAGAATTGAATCCTTAAGTGACCTTCTCATTCAACTCACATAACATGGAAGGTATTGGTGATTGCGTTCCGGGGATAACGACCCAAAACGGTTCGATACGGTGGTTGGCACAACCTGCTTCTTAATCACTGGTCGTCGCTGTCTGGACAACCAGGCTGAATTATTGACTTGGAGGGCTTGTCGAGCGGCCTATATAGTAAGAATGGTATCATGTGGAAGATATTCCTTATCCATTAAATTTGAGACCCAGTGTTGTAGACGCTGATTAGGTTATGTCTTCCTCTGAGCGGACGAGGATCAAGCAGCAGATGCATTCACAGGTGTGAATTTTACAGAATCCATTTCTATAACACAGATGGATATTGGAAATGAGTTCCTGTTGGATATAACAGACATAATAAAGATAAGTTCGGACACTACATCATTTTTATGACCACATATGTTATTTTTTGTCCCTCACATTGACTAAAATTTGGGCCTAACAAATAAGTAAAAATTCATTTAACTTGGTTAATGATTCACGTTGGGTTCACCATTTTTGTTTCTCTTGGAAATGGGGATGAAATTTTTGGTTTAAGGTTAAAACATTCAATCGCTTTCTAATGGGTATATTCATAGAACCGAAAACATCCAATAATTCTATATCTATTTGGACCTAATTTCCAAAGTTATGTGCCCATTAGTTGTGAACTGATGAGACTTAATAATTTTCATTGGTCAAGAAGATGGAAGGTCAAACTCATCACACCTTTTTGGGAGGAATTATTTTCTACTCCGTGACTCTCTTATAGATTTGAGTTATGTTCGTGAATCCTTATTAATTTACCATGAATGAAAATGAGTTCTTCAATTAGATCATGCAATCAATGATTGATATGTATGATAGTTAGAGAATCTTTTATATGTATTTGAGGTTCTTCATCGATATAGAATCATCCATATTTATTAGATATTATTAGTCAATGGTATCCTTCAATACATTATATAGAAATCTCTTAGTTATTATGATAACCATACGGGTTTTTAAGACACTCAGTGAGGCACTTGAAATTTATTGTCGTTCAAAAGGACATGGATTATTTTAGATTTCGGATCATACCCGCATATGGGATACCTACGTTTCCTTGTTTAGAAAAGGAATCAGAACCCACGTAGATCGAGTGAAGCGATATAGTTTAACGTCATATGGGAGAGATAAGAATTAATAGATAATGGTCCGGAACCTTTGAAAGGCTTCCTATGTACTCTACTTTTAAGGTAGAGATCAAATTCCACATAGTTCGAGATTGAGGTGTGATGTTTATGCATGATTAATGGCTTAAAGAGAGATGTCATAATTACTTTTACACTCTATGCTCACGTGATTCATGCTGGGTGTGAGAAACAAGAGGTATCAGTAAATCCTGATGATTATGCCATGAAAGATGCAATATTAAGAAATGATGTGGGGCTTATGTATGTATGACTGCCCAAATAGATAATGATCGTGACTTACATCAGAGAAGAAAACTGAGAATAGGGTCCATAAAGGTATATATGATTTATGGATATTGGGATACTATAACATGGGGCTTACTCGTGAGGAAGATTCCCAAATTAAGAGGGGACATGTGATTGGGTTGTATTCCTGAGAAGGAAGCCCAAATCAAAAGAACATGTGACTTGGGATTACTCCTGAAAAAAAGTCCTAGCTTAGGGAACATGGGGGTTACTCCTAAGGAGGATGCCCAGATTAGAGAACTTATCGTATTGAAGGATGAGGTTGAATGACGGAAATATCTAACCTTTGTAACATAAAGATATGTAATCCACACGGGTTTGAGAGACATTCCACATAATTCCATTCAGATAAGTATGCCAACAAAAGAGCCATGCCACAAATGACATTGAAGAGGGCTTTGAAGGCTAAATCTTCAAGAGGAGTGGTGTATTTGAATAAAAGAGTTGAATAGGCAGAATGGGCACCCAAAAAGAGGAAAGCGCGCAAGTCCTGTTTGGGCGTGCAAATCCTGGTGACGCAAGTATACTTGCGCATCATGGGTGTACTTGGGAGACGGTTAACTAATAGGGTAATACTTGGGCGAGACTAGGCTCAAGCCCTTTGTATTATCCCTATAGATTTCCAAAAGGGTGGCACGCAAGTTCGTTTAAAGGGATAAGGTGGCGCACAAGTGTGGACATTTCCCTTAAGGGTTGGACACCTAGGCACCCAAGTGTTGATGAATTTCAACACTTAGGCATTATTTCCCCTCTTTATATCTTCCATATTAGGTCAGAAATTACCTTAGAAGTGTTTGGAAGATTTCAAGAAAAATCTAGGCCGCCAAGAGCATAAATCTGACTTTTGGATTTTTCTTCCTCGAAATGGGGGGACCCACAAGGGGTATATATAGGCCATTGATGACCTTAGGAGAAGATAAAATAGGGTGTCTAAGTCACCTATGCGACCAATATGTAGCGCGCAAGTCTACTTGCGTGACCATTGTGAAACTTGCGCGACCCATGCTAAAATAAATCCATTTTAATGCCTTTTTCAATTTTTGATGTTTCTTCAAAGGATGAATCTCTTTGAGCTTAAGGTATTCCCCTTTTTCAATCATTATACTCTGTGACAGAATGGAGTGTGAACAATAACTATGATCTACTACTAACATAACCTTTAATATATTGGGTTAGGATGGAACCAATATATGTCTCATGAACATTATCATTCCATTATAACAAGTGATAAACTCTCCAAAATTTATAACATTCTTCTAAAATACTATATTATATTTATACACCTCTTTAATATATAATTATATATATAATATAACACTTATTTTAGTTATATTTTATTTCCACCCATCTTTTATGATTCAAAGATCCATCCTCTGAATATAAAAAAATTATCAATTTTGATCCTTATCATCAATAATATTTCATGATCATTTCAAATCAACGAATTTTCCACCTTGTTCAGTTTACCATTGTTGTAATGCATTGGAGATTCATAATTTTTTATTAGTTCCAACCATATTCATTGGTTCATATTTATCCTCTTATGTGTGAAACTATACATTAAAATTTTATGATATGTATATATTTATATACCACACCATTCTATATAAAGATAATTATTGAGAACTTTAATGCAATAATTAATGAATCTTACATTATGTCATGAGTTGGGTACCTTTAATTATGATCATTAAATTATCATTAAGTACAAAATATCACCATGAATTTTTTCATGAGAATTATTCCATGTACTTTATTTGATGCATCACTATATATTATAAAACATTCCACACTATAGGGTAATGTGTAAACATGTTCACATACAAACCTTATATTTTCATTCCACAAAATTTTCCCCACATTCATCTCTCCAAATGAACTCAAATACATACCATGTTAACACGGGGATTAGAATATATAGTTATGAAACATTATTATCAATACATTTTCAAATTCATAAAAACCAATAAATCATTGGATCATAGTCACTATAGTTGGTTTCGACGATCATTCAAAAACTTCCATCTTTAATGTATTCACTAATATACTCTCTAATTTTGTTATATGACCTAAACATGAATATTGTTACATGAAAATTTAATAGTAGTAACATATTACAACTATTTATCTTTCGTTAGGATCTCTAGTACAATTATCAAGTGTTCATTATGGAATTCCTTTAACTTTTAATATATAAAAATTCCATTTATAAAGTTACCACAAACTAATTAAGGTAATATTGTAAGAAACTTTTAATTATGTCAATGAATTTATCATTGGAATTAATAAGACCAAATAGAGTCAACGTGTGGTCATGGTTTTTATAACATGTATTGAATATTTCTTTCGGTATATCCCCCTCAAAGACCTACAATTGATGATATAAAGTACATTGGACTGTCCTAGAAAATTATTGAGCACTGTTCATTTAGATAGATAAGTCATCAATATGGGGTATATGATAATGGTTCATGGTTATCATGTTGATAAATTCCAAATTATAAATGAGATTTCCCATCATTAAATCATTATTCTTAAAAACATTAACATGTTAACCCAATAGTGACACACTGGGATGAATGAATCCCCTTTGATGGTTTTTTGTGGGTTACTACTTCAATTACTATAATTCAATAATGACTATTCTATATACTTTCTTTTTAATATGTTTCAAAAAAATAATTTTTATTATTGAGAACTAAAACACACTTTTTAGTGTTAGACTAGTTAAATAATCTATAAAGACATCAACAAACTACCAGACTATAGTCATGTCATAGATGTTGTGTTTTTTCGCAACCATATAAGGTAAACACCCCGTTTCAATTTCAATAAAGGACTATAGAATTTTTTTTATAAACATTGGATGTTCATATATATATTCACACTGTTAGATGAACATAGGTTGGTTCATAATATTAAATGTGACTTCACTTCCTCAGAAATTCAATTTTCAATTACGTAGAGAATCATATACATGCCTATGATGATATGAAATTCAACCAATAGAATAATTAAAATATATGAAAATACCTTGAACCTAATATCCTATTGTTAATGGATACAATATTAAATTGGCATAAGGTAAATGAAATCACATATTTTTGGATAAAATATATTAACAGTATTGGTAACATGATATATACTTGATTAACATTTTAGAAATAAAAAAGTAACTACAATAAAGTTCTTTATTCAAGTGCATCATTATTTCATTTTTTACAACCATACATATCAATAAAAATACTCATATTAGAATCATATGGAAATAAACAAAAGAATGTGGTGAGGTAATTTTTTTAAGGGTATGAGTATGGTGGAATACATAAATAAATTAATCATAATAAATATAGAAAGGTAAATAACCGAAACACATTCCTTATAATGAATAACATTAACAATATATGTAATGAATAAATAATTATCAGATAATTCCATATACATAATCAAAAGAGAATGAATATTTTCCATGTATATTCCAACAAATTGAATAATCACATCTTAGTCAATAAAAATCTCATATTGATGGAATTCATAAAACTAGAAATCATATCCATTCTATTAATTCCACATTCCTAGAAATCTTAAATAAATGGGTAAGGTCTCATCTAAATACATAAGCTAGTTTGTCTCATCTGACCGACCGATGCATCAAGGGGCTATAGTAGGAAACTACCACAACATCCTTTTTCCAACACATTCCAAATATAAAAGGGGTGAATAATACTAAACTTAAACATATATATGGAAAAAGTATCATATAGAATGTTTATATATCCCAAATTCATTAAACATAATCATAAGCAACTCTTATTATTATTGTATACGGTATTAAAATAATATATGCTAGTCAACTAACACTAAAATATCAAGATAAATAATAAGGATGGAATCATTTAAATATATTACCAATGGATAATATAATAAAATAATGATGTTTGTCATTTAATAATATAAATACCATAAAAATTAAATTAAAAACATTCTTGGGGAAAATAAAAATATTCAATTTTAAAATAGCGATTTAAATATAAATGTCTAAAAATATTTATAAAAATATTTTATTTGAAAATAATAATCTAAAAAACTAAAATAAGATATAAAATATTAACTAGTCATGATAAATAAAAAATCTATACATGCAATATATTTTAAAAAAATATTCCATTCACAATTTTGGTAAAATGAAAATGGGTTTTTTTGGAAAATGAAAGGATAATTCCTCTCAAAAAATTTGTACGAATTGAGGAAGGGAAAAAATTAATAAATATATTAAATAATTTTATAAAATATTGAAAAAATATTTATAAATCATGGGGTTGTAATAAATATGATTTTTTTACTAAAGATAGAAATGAAGTTTTATATTATTAAAATCATTTTCCAAATCACATTACATACAAACATTAGGAATATGGAACTATTACATTAAAAAATCAAGAAAAATTATAGGTGAATAAAACTAAAGGTATTTACTATATAATTAAGAAATAATTTCCTTTAATAAAAATTCAAATATAAACAATCGTGATTAAAATGTGATTATGACATAAATCTTGTCGAACATTGGTAACTTTTAATTCATAATTACCACAAAAGGATTAATTTAAATGAAACATATGATATAATTTGAATAAATAAAATAATGATATTAAATTTAATTTTTTTTAATACACCTCATAAATAAAGTTAGGGGCATAGCATGACATATGTCTCAAAGAATAAAAAATTGTGTACAAAAAACATTAACATAGTTCTGACATTCTTCATATGTATTTGGATATCTTGTATAATAAATATAGGATTACTATACATTTATTAAAAGACCATATTAATATATAAAATTTCATATATGATTTATTTATATTATTTTAGCACTCTTTTATCAACAATCTGTTGTTAAAATCACTTTTTTGGGTGACAATTCCTTTATTTTTCATGTATGTTTTTGTTCGGTAATATGTTTTCTTTTTTATCATACTTACATAATATCTAGAATGATTAAAAATTATATTAATATAATATATTATTAATATTATAATTCTTCATATTAAAACATAAAATCTATAGATAGGAAAAGGATAAAATCATTTATGGAGTAATTTATCCATACAATTTAATGAACACTGTTTGTATTTTCTGAACTGATAGGAAAATTTTAAATAAGTGATAATTAAAAATTAAATATTAATTAATAGATTATGTGTATACATTATTATAATAAAATTAATCCTTATTACCATCCACAGAAAATATATTTGAAAAACATTTCACATCAATATACGGAGGTGGTAGTTTACATGTATACACTAGCAACGTCATTGTTTTCCCAAAGTATTGGAAGGTAAAAATTTAGATGTGATATTATATATAAATAAATATAGTTTGGTCATAAATATAATATAAAAAAATTCTATTCATCATTAACATATTCTAGGTAAAGCGTAAGTTAATAAAACAAATGACATCACTTAGTGAGACAATAGTTTGACATACACATGATTGGAATTATCTCACCCCCCTGAAATAGAATGTAATAAGGTATATGTTATATCATAATTAAATAATTATGAAAACTTCATACATATCTGAAAGATATATTTAATCTATCCTGATATATATCCATGAATTTTGGTGATGAAAAATTAATTATATCAATTCATGAGGTGGCAGTCTAATTTATACTCAATCAATGATTGCATTTCAAATTTTATCGATGATGAGATCGATATAGATCATTATCATCAAATAATAACACGATACTAAATGTGAGATATTGGTGTTATTATATTATCATATGTAAATTTTATGTTATGGAGTTAAAATATTATGTAAAATTAAAAACACATGGATAAATACATTACGTCTTCTTTAGGAAACCATGTAAAGTTTATGAATAAGCCATCCAAGAAAGGATTTCATATCCAAAAAAGCACTATAATTTTTTTTAATATATTTAATGATGATATTTATTCAGAAAATGAATAAAATAAATGAATTTTGTGGTGTGATTTTTGGGGGAGATTGGGTGTCATTTGATAAGTGGGGTTGATATGACAATTTGAAAATTTGAAAATAATAAATTTTTTCCAGGTTTTTATAATTCTAGATACCTCCCAAGTGGCCATTATCAAACTATAATGGTGATAAGGTCCAAATATTTCATTTACTATTTTTTTATAAATGATTATAGGTCATTCTAATGCTTATCTTTATAGTTTAACCCTATGTAAATAAATTTTACATAAAGCACAGTAATTGATTTTTACTATTTTCACTATTTATAACAATAAAAAATTATGTTGAAATTGTTAGATATTAAAAAAATTAATAAAAATAAAGTATCAATTCATTAAAATTCAATTCACATGACTTGTAAAATTTTATATAAAATCTATCCTATATATATATAAATAAATTATTATAAAGAAAGGTATTCTTATGGAAACTATAAACATTTTTTAAATTGCACGAATAATAACCATCACTATATGAATTTAAAAAATCAAATATATATTTATCCTTGAAACATTTTATTTACATAATCCCCAATTATGGGATATTTTTATTAGTTTATAATGGTAAACAATATGCACTTTAATTTTTGATAAAATATAATTTTAATCAAAAAATGGACATATAACAATATATAATGTAATGGGGATTAAAAGTTAATTAAATATTTTAAATTATAAAAAATAAAAATTATTTCACATGAAATAAAATTAAAATCATAATATACATTTCATTTAATCATATTAATGATTATTTAACAAAACTAGTTGTTTATTCCTCATTTATTGAAAAAGAAATACATTCTGAAAAATTCCTAAACATCACCATAAATAAATTTTTATATAATTATTACAAAAATGAAGTAATTTTTGGAAATATATTGTTTTTAATTTGGTAAAAAAATTTATAATATTTGTGAAAATAGATACTATGTAACTTTTAAAAATAATATTGTTATTCATAGAAAAAATAGATTCTTTCAAATGATTCTAATTTTATTTATAATAAAAAAGATAACTAATGCATTTATGGTATAAATTTATAAAAATTTTAAATTTTCAAATTCTTACATTATAAAAAACATGTTCATTATAATTATATTCTATTACATAGTTTATTCTTACTCGATGTTGTGTATTCCATTATCTATTGAAGAGATTTGATTTATTTATAAAATATATATCATAATGTGTAGTGGTATCAAATTATATTCAAAGATCATTGTTTGTTTCATATATTCTATTTATCATTAGGATCCGCTGTTAAATTCTCAGGTTTTTTCATTCTCCTCCCTAACAATAAAAAACACCTCTCAATTTAAACTTGGTATTGATAATCAATGATTTGACAATTTGAAATAACATAGTTAAAAACATCAATTCTTAAAAGGGTCAATAAAACATCATATTGATAAGTGTGAAAGGGATGTATAATTTTTATCTATAATAAGAAAAAGCGGGTTTAAAAACTAGATAACAAGAGTGAGATGTGGTGATATGTAAATAGAGGAAAAACAAAAATAATTTTGGATAGTGGTATTGATTATTGATCATAAGAATGTGGTTGATAATGATATGGTTAAATACCACATATATATATTTATATAATGTGAGAAAATACCCTCGATTCATCGAAAATGAAGTTACCAGGATAAATATTTATTAAAATCCTTTTATACAAGGTAATTAATTCTTATATTGTGAAAAATATGATAATTTGTAAATAAACACAATTAAAATATATAATTTAATAATTTAATAATTTAATAAATCTCTACTGAATTGACATATTTTTCTTTAAATAATGAGTACTCAAATTGATTTTTTCATGAAGAAATCACTAAAATTGACTTTTTAACATCACATAAGTTAGATAATGGAATGAAAGCTCCTTCATTCTTTTTTTTCCAAAATAATAGAATTGTTAGAATTTGATATAAAAAACAACCAAATTTCAACATCATCAATTACTCCAAAAGATATCCACAATACCATTACAAGATATGTCTAACTAAATTCATAGTCCAAAACATTATAATATAGGAAACTAATCAAAATAAAATTATATTCTACTAACAACATAATGTGTCTCTTTATTTTAAATTATAAATATGTGAATAACAAGGTCACCATGAAAACATTAATTTAAATATTCATTCTTCCATCAATTATATCTCAATTGTTAAATATATTCTAAAATAAAAAAATTTCTATACAAAAATAAAGATTATATAAACTATTGAATCACTAACCAATAATTAAGACCCCGATAAAACCCCTACACTTATCATTATTATCTTAACATTGAGAAACTATGCGATCTATCTTCTATAAATAAATTTTATTCCAAAATGAACCAATTTACAGAGAATAAAATTATTTTCTCGTTCTTAGGATTCAATGTATGCTTTCAAATCCATAAAAAACAACTTTATAAAAATCATTATAAATTTAATTATTCATAAACCATTAATATAATTGATAATATACTTCATAAAAATAATTATTGAGTACAAATACTAAAGAACCTAAAACATTACAATACAATTGGATCAATAACATAATCCTGACATTTATCACCCTCCTTATTTTGAGGTACATCCCCAATACTCTGCGATTATCCATTTTCATTGTGTCACGTCTCATTACTGTTGAAGCACTGAACAATGGATATTTTTTATTCCCATTAAAAAACATGCATGTTTTTCTTCCTCTACACACATTATGTAAACTCCCATTCCCATTAAATAAGTAATATATTTCTTCATTCCACTATAATTATATATTAAAAAAACCCTTCTTTCCCTTCTTCACATTCTCAATTTTGTCTCTTCGATGATCTTCTATCATCGGTTCCTTTAGAATAAATTATAGTTGGATAATTATATCTCCATATTAATAGCACATGATTCTATATCATTAAACGATGAGAATGTTTCATTGGTTAGTTACAGTTGATGTAATGTATTAAAACTAACTAATGAATGGTCAATCTTGATCATTTGGTTACATATGTAGTTAACACCATTTATTTTTGACATATATTTTTTCATTCAAAGAATACATTTATTATTTATTTTTTTCATAGATATAATTGTTTTATATCTACATCATCTCATTACTCTCAAGGAAAATACATTTTTAAGAAGTGTGCCTTCAAATACGTCTAATAAATTTTTTCTATTTCTTCTTCAACATTAGTGTTATGAATCAATTACTACCATTGATCTATGATTCTTAAGGGATTATAAACATCCATGAAAACATTCACCTATTCATTACATCACATGGACAGAAATATCTTATCTATGTATCATAACCATTATTCACATAAAATATATATCTAGTCAAATTGAATGATAGAGCTTATTGGAACATGAAGTAGTCTAAATTTGTGAAATCAAATGTTGTATCTATTGTATGATCTATATGGGAATGGTTATTACTCTTAACTTGAGTCACCTTCCAAAATATGGTTATAATTCTATCACTTCCTGCTTTATTTCTAGATCTAACTTCTTTACCTACACTAGAAGGAAAAGACCTAAATGGTTTATATCCAATGATATAAATCAAATTACTTCTATTATGAAACATTTTTAAATATTGAAATACACAATATTAGATCATTATTATTCTACACGGCCTTTCCTTCCAAAAATTTATTTCTATTATCAATTAGTTTTTTGGTCATTTAGAGAATGTGGTTGTATATGCTATATGTTGGGAAAATATTTCATTATTTTTGGGAATGGATTTTTATTAAAAGATAAAATATTATTGATAAATGTTTGGGAGTGAAAAAGGGGACCCTCACTATCACATATATTTATTTCCCTCTATTTGGGGGTAAATTTAGAAGAATCCATCATGAAAATATTTTATCTAGTATTACAAATAAATATTCAATGTGTAAATTAAGATCCATCTCACAAACATGGAGAGTGTGTTTGGTAAACTTTTTCCTCAATAAACAAATAATATATGCTTTCTTCAAGTATTGATGCCCTAGAATCCGGATCATTGAGCTAAAACTCTTGATCTAGAATATTATTTAGAATGGTTATATCCATGAATTTATAATAATTTTAGTTTTAAATATCGACTTCATCGAACCCACTAAAATTGGGTGTCTATCTCAAAATAAAATATCCAAAAAAAATTAAAGACGCATTCATCACCAAAATTATATTGAATATGCTGACCTAAAATTTGTTAACAATTATCTATATTTTTATTAGGTTCAATATATTTTTGATTAATTGATATGATTATTTTATTTTATATTCCACATGTCCTATCATTAAGCATATGTATAATGGTATGATGGATAGATACAAATGGAATGATTGCATGTAGTAAATGATCAATCAATTGAGAACCATGTTGCTTGATAAACCTCTTGAATAAATCGAATGTGTAATTCCAAATAAGAATCACATATCTATTAATGAGATCCTTCACAATAATTTGAGGAATGATAATATTTTTCCATCTTGATGTTCTCCTAAAATGAAAATATATGTGTTTATGGATAGGGAAATTTTAATTTAGGCTCCAAAAAGAGATGGGAAGTTCAACTCAAGGGTATTATATTGAAAACAAATTTCATGGTATTGACTACACTGCCTATTTTCTATCCATTATTAGACCTCAATTCATTCATCCATCAATATCCTTGTTTAGATGGAATTTCTAGAGGGGTATACTTCCTTCCAATGATAAATTACAGAAGTTTGATATCCATATATCCTTGGTCTACCAACTCTCTGTGGGTGAGGCTACAAATTATCATCATATTTATTTTAGGTTTATCTTAATCTACATGTTTTGAAATTATTTTCATGACATATTTTTCAAGTCAATATACATGAGTAACATAATTTGACATTTTTTCAATTCTATTGCTGCTACTATATACATAAAAAATATATTTAATCTATTAAAAATTAATTATTTAGATATCAATTATTTCATATAGTTTGTAAGTACTAAATTGATTTTTGATAATGAGTTCCCCTCAACACATGCTGGGATTTCAAATTTCCATTAGGATATCTTTCCTTCAAGACGAATACAAATAGGTAATATGGATAATTATTTATCGAATTTAAATACAGCTCAGATTCATGGTGTGTATTTCATTTGAGGAAGGCCTCTCAAGAATAAATATATCCTTTGGATTCCACGGATCACCTAGTGGATGAAACTTAATGTCGATGGTGTGGTTTTAAGTGCACTAAGGCCATCTAGTCTAGATGTGTTTTTCTACCACATCATGGATTTTATAATATATTTTATTTCATTATGATTGAATTAGTGGTACAAATGTGTTTGAACATTGAGGCATGATTAAATATATTAAGAATGCTAACTTACATGGATGGGATACCGTTATTATTGAGTCATATTCAACATTTTTTATTAAAGGCTTGAGGAAAAAGAACAGTGAGGGTACCTCAGATAGTACTTCAACACTATATCACTTATATTCATGCTTTTTATTATAAAAAATATATCGTATGTAATTTTTATAGGGTGGATAATGAATTGGAGTATGTTTTACCGTTTAATTCAATATTTTAAATTAGTGTTATGTTGTCTTTTGGAATGATTTGGATTTTTATTTAATTGGTTGATGAGGATATATGTAGTTAAACTGACTCCCACATTTACATAACCTATTTTAATTATTGAATCATGTATTTTCAATATTTGTAAATAATTATATGGAAAGGAATGATTGGCCTTGATACTTGTTTAGTATTCTAGATAATAACTTGATAAATCATTTTATATAGTAAAAAATAGATTATAAATAAGACATAAATTAAAAAATTATACATGGATGATATTTTAGTTATCTGGACGGTTCTTTGGGAATGTTTTCAAATCATAAAAAAATATTTTCGAACCATTCATAATTGTTTTTTAAATAATATTTTATATAACCCAAACTTATCCTATTAGAGTGTAAAACTCATTGAATATTGATGTCAGTTATCAGGTACAAGGTAACAATATAGTCAAGCCTGATGTGAAATTTTTCAGATTTATTACCCATAGATACATCAATTCTAGAAATAGGTCTAATTTTAGTATCTATACATTAATGTATTTATAGATAACACATAAATTTTCTCACTCAACAATACATTATGATTTTATTCAATTTTAATCCTAGACTTATGATCTCTAATAAAATATTTCGAAAATATTATTCCAATGTTTTATAATAATCTCCTTTAATAAAAATAATAAATACCCCCACCCTAGTATATAATTATGAGTGGTTAATGTTTACATTTTAATAAGATATAAGGAATCATATCCATAAGGGTAAAATAGTTTAGTCATCATTATAACTAGATACATACTTGGATGTACTTTTAAAAATGAATATAAAAATTAAAATAAAGTCTTTTTATCATTTTCAACATTATTTCCTCTAGAATAACCCTATATAACAATCAAAACACCCATCTTGGTGTTCTTAAGAAAGGAAACCTATGAAATATGTGATATTAGATAAACATAAAGAGTATAGGTATAAAAGAAGCTATGAAAAATAATAAATAATCAATATGGAGTAGTGAATTACTAGAACACATACAATTTATTCAGTAACAAGAGAATAATATATCATGAATACCAAATAATTAAATAATTCCATACATCTAATCAAATGTGAATGAATACTTTTCATAGATATTCCAACTTATCAAATATTCACATTGAAAAAATTGATTAATATAATTTTTAAATATTCCATAATTATGGATATCTTAACTAGAGAATCAAGGACTCAAAAAAACACCATACATAAATAGGTAAGTCCTGAACAAAATACCCCAGCTAGATTGTCTCACGAGACCTACCAGAGAAGTAAGTGGCTATATAGGACCCCCATAACTTACTAATCCCAATGCATTCCACATATAAAGTAGATGAAATATAATTATAATTATCATTTATGTTGGAAAAACATTATAATATAAGGTTTATACATTCTCAAACAAATAACACAATTATTAAACCATTAAAATTACAAAGAAAATGATTTACAAATAGTACATCCTTGTCAACTGCTCAAAAACCATCTATATAAAGAATGAAGAATGTGTCATTAAAACTTATTCCCAATTTTTTACATGTAAAAATTATGGTTTAAATCATTTATTAATATAAATACAATAAAAATTACATTAAAATAATTCTTAATGAAAATAATCATTTCATTTTTGAAATCATATTTGGAAACTAAAATTTCCCAAAACAAAATATCAAAATAAATCTATATAAAAATAAAATTTGAAACTTATAAAATTATATTTAAAAAATTGGGTTTCTATGATAGTAGTAAATCCAATATAATTCATATAAAATAAAATAAATTTATTTAATATATTTGGAAAAATCCAAATTGGCCTTGTTTTGAAAAAAAATTAATATTACATTAAAAATATTTTGAAAAAAATTAGGCATACGTAAAAACTACTATAATAATTCAAATTATTAATTTCATAAACATATTTGAAAATATTTTTATAGAACATGTCTTAGTAAGATTAAATGATTTTCATTAGAAAAGAGAAACGAAGATGAATTTTATTAAAAAAATATCTTAATAATTTTAAGTATGAAATATAAGAATATGGTAATATTACTCTAAAAAAATAATTAGTATCTAGATTAAATTAAAATTAATTCCTTTTATTAGGCAATGATCAACTAATATACATCAATTGAAATTCATGTGAAAAAATCCTCAATTAAAATTAGATTGAAAAACAAATGACTTACCACATTGGTAAATTTTGAATCCTAATACACATAAAATAATAAAATTAAATGAAACATAAAATATCATTAGGATAAATAAATTCATGATATTACATGTCAAATGGTTGTATATATATGTCATAAAAGAGGTTAGCTTTATAAAATTACAAATGTCTCAATGATGTATAATTGAATAAAAATATATATTACCTAAAGTATAAAATCCGTCATATTGGGTTGAACCTTTAATATAATATTTATAAGATTATAATAAAACCAATACAAAACCGTATTAATTTATCTTATTAAATATATTATTTTTATGCTATTTTATCAGCTTTTTATTTAGAACTCATTGTTAAAATGACTTGGTTGAGTGATAATTAGATTATTTTTCATGTATGTTTTAGTGATATAATTTAATTTATTTTCCTTTTTTCACAGTTCAATAATATAAATAACATAAAAAATTATATAAATATAATATATATTAATTAAATTTATATTTATTTTAATATATAAAATATTAAGATATGAAATGGATCGCATCGTTCATGGCGATTCTAGTATGTATGTACACAAGAATATTGTTTCTATTTTATCAATAGATTGAATAGAAAGAAAATAAATATTTAATAAACTATAAAAATCATTATATTTTTATAAATAAAAATTATATTAATATAATTCACCTTTATTACCATCCATCTATAAATAAACTGAAAATAATTTAAAATCATTATGTTGAGGCAGTAGTCAAAAACTACACCAATGTGACAATATTATCTTCCCTAAGGATTGGAAAATTTGAAGTCATATGTGATATATATTTTCATATTTTTTAGTTCATAAATATAACATATATTTATTTACATAATAGTTTCTACCTTTCATGAAATGTTTAAGCAAAAAAATGTTTCACATTTCTTATCGTGGATGTAGTCTACGGTATACACGTGTGGTGTTATTATATTACCCCACAAATAGAAGGTAATAAGTTATATTTCATCTAATAACTCCATAATTATAAAAGTGTCATATCTATCATATAATTTTTTTAAATACATAATTATTTTAATTAATCAAATGTGGTGATGGAAAAGTAATTACCTCGGTTTCCAATGCGGTAGTCCTCTAAACACACAATTGTCTTTTTCATTTCCCCTTTGATGGAAAATTATATAGATATAGATCATTAATGTAACATAATAAAATCTAATTATATATTAAAAAATATTTTTATTATATAGTAATTTATTAATATGATTTAATGGATTTATATGAAGAATTAAAATGATAATATATAGTTAATAATGTTAGATCTTCTTCAGGAAACCTCCTTAGGTGTATCCTAATGCCTTCTCAGATATTCATTATGTGCTAACCAATTATAATTGGATTTTAAGATTCAAGTAAGGAATATTTTCTTTTTGGATCTCAGTATACCAGAGGGATTGGGGATTTGGTATTTGAAGTGGATGTGAGAGTCGGGGTCCATTTATAAGTGGCAGAGACTGAATAGTTGGATTTTTTGAAAAACATCACTTCACACCATGTTTTTACCATTAAAAGTTCCAAATAAATGGGTCATTAACAAAAATATAGGTTATAGGGTCAAAATATTTTCATAAAATTGGTGATATTATAGTTTCTAGGTTATTTTAAATATTATATGTTTCTTCTAATATCCCAGTAAATCAGTATTTACCTTAACCATGATAATTATTATTTTATTGTTATCACTATTCATTACAGTCCAAAATTATATTAAAATTATAATAAATTATTAATTAGAATTATTAAAATATTCAATACATTTTTATAAACACAATTCTAGTAATTGGAATAATTTTACTTAAAACTAATCTGATAAATGCGATGAAATAACAATTCTCAAAAAATGAAAATTTTTTGGAAGGAATTATATTTTATTAAAAATATGAATAGTAATAATCATTTTATATAATTTAAACTAAAAAATAATATTTATAATTTATATAATTAATTTATATCATTAATAATTATTGATTAATTTTATTAATTATAATGGTAAAACATTATGCACATTCAAAAAATTATTTTAATCCAAAATATAGACTTATAAAAAAATATTTATTAAAGGGGTTAAAAATTTAATTAATTTGATTCAATAAAACTAAACAATAATTATATTTCATTAAATAAAATTAAAATCATAATGTGCCTTTAAAATTTAATAATGTATTCACAGTTTTAAAAGAAATCAAAACATTCACCTATTTTCTGAAAAAAATGAAAGATTCAAAACATTCAACAATTTTAAATTTTTATATGATTATAGCAAAAATTATTTTATTGTTTTAACTATATTTTATAATATTTGTAAAAATTAATATTAAGTATGTGTGCTGTCACAACCTATCCTCAGGGCCCGTGTTGTGACTACCCCAAGCCCGCCTTCCATAGGCCAGCGTCTGGCGACTAGCACCAAGACGTAAATCCCGATAAAAATGGTAAGGCATTGCCCTTGTAGAAGTAAACAAACACAACAGAGAATGCAATATAAGTAAGAACTATGTGATAATGAATACAAAAGTTAGTGCTGAATGGAAAGGGGATGTAAATACAACCCCAACAGTATGTATAGTACAACTGAAAATCTAGTACAACTCCAGTAAAGTAAAAAAGCAACCACTGAGTCATCTTCCGGATGTCCCACCTGAAGGGTTGGTATAGATGGCATCCTCATCTCCCCAAGTCTGACCGTCTGCTCCGTGTACGTCTTGCTATGTGGTCCACCTTTCGGTACCATCCAGCTCCACAAGTCTCCACCTCGATCAGTGTTGTCCGTCATCTGTATCCAACACAACATAGTGCGGGCATAGCCCGTGCAGGGGTGAGTATACAATACTCAGTAAGAACCCCGAGACCCCCAAAGGTCTCCCAGAATCCACGAAGGATGAACCACAAAATAAAGATACAAACATGATGTATCAACCAACTCTACTTAGGTATATGTTCATATATATACAAAAGTTATCAATAACAGTTGGGCTCCAACTCTAGAGGCCAAGCACAACCCATTCCAAACAGTAAAGCAAGACAATCATATCGATGATAATGATTGAAAGTCAAGACTTATCTTGCACGGGTACACATCTTTCTTATAGAGATATAGATGATCAGATGTAGTCATTGAATCATCTATGTTGTCGGTCCCACGTAGGATACTAGACCAGCTATGTTGTTGGAGCCACGTAGGATACTAGACTAGCTACTCTATCGGACCCACTCAGGATACAAGTACAGAAGTCATCACTATAGAACCCAAGGAGGAATCCAGTATATTTGTCATTGCAGTCGAACCCACGGAGGATTCCAGAATAGTTTTCCTCGCTACAGAACCCATGGAGGATTCCAGTACGGTTTTCGTCACGGTCGAACCCAATGAGGATTCCGGTATAGTAGTAATCACAATCGCAGCCAGCTCTAGGGTTCCCGCAGACATCACGCTCGATTCTGGGAGTGTCCGTTCCTCGATCCAAGGGGTCGATGCATCAACAATCACGATGTCCAGAGTTGATGTTTCCCAATGTTCTGTCTTATCAAAAGAAACCCAACGTGACAAACAGTGCATCTATCGGACGACCGGTCTAAGAGTTATTGGCTTTTCCGTTCTTGGGGCTTAGTTGGTTATTAATGTAAAACCATTCAGAACATACTCCAACTGCGTCTAAACCTCAAGTGGATTATGCCAAAAGTACCATCTCATCAATATGATTCCAACGTAGTTGAGGGCACATCAATCGGATGTATGTTCCTTATGTTATAAGTGCTTCCACTACGAGGGCCCAGTTGAAATCACGATCATTTCAAACCCGGTCATTTTCCAAAGTTGTCCCAAACTCACATAGAGTATCGCAAGAGGACTTCCTCATCGCAAGGGTCCCTATTAAATAGAATATGTGTCGATCAGAAGCAGGATTGTGATGTTATTCGCATTTAAGCGAAATGGGCCCGGCCGATCAAGCCTAGTGGTTGGCGGGTCGGACCGTCCTAGATCAGTGGGTCCGACCTGGCTAAGGGGTCGACCCACCTCGATAATGCATGGCTGGGCCCAGTGGGTCACGACCCAGCCCGACATGGTACGGCTGGTCGCGGCTCTGCCGGCCTGTCGTGCCAGTGCGGGGGACGCCACCCACCCCCCCCCCCCCCCCCCGATTTCCCGAATCGTCGACCCGCACAGGTGGGGCGTTGTTCCCCCAACGCGACGCCCACTTGGCAACGTGTGGTCATCCCAGCCCAGTCGGATACCTGCCGAATGGTTCTTTAGCCGAGAGGCACGCGGAACATGTGCCACTTTCCTCTGCGGCGCAGCGCCCTCGTGGAGCCACGATTCCTTCAGTCTGGTCGGCTTTAGCTAGTCGGTTCTTCGTCGGCCTAGCGGCCTGCGATTACGGGTCGCGTTCTTTCCCTCTCCGCGCGGCACCCTGTTCCACGATCCTCTTCAGGCTGGCACGCAACCGTCATTGCCACCGCCCCTTCCGTTCGTAGCCGCCTCTTCCATTTCCACCTCCATCGCGAATAATAACAAAGATCAATGTAGGGTCGTCAAGCCCTGTTCATTTGGCATGCACCCTCCACGTTAGGTGATAGTAGTTGGAAAAAGACATTTCTGATAATTCAACAAAAAAGAGAAAATTTATTCACTTATAAATTATTCTAATACTCTACCTATATTTCAAGAGAAGATCACGTCAATGAGTTTTGGAAGACGATCAACGCGGAGGTCGGGCGTCACAAAATACGGACGTCGATTCCGTTGATATCGGGGTGCATCTGAATGGAAGCGCTATGGAGAATTCCTTCTCGTTCTTTGTTGAAGAATGGTGTTCTTTGTCAAGAGAGTAACAACCTTTTCTAATTCTCTAGAGGTTTCCCCCACCGAAATATTTACCAAGGAAAATATTATAATAAGGCTCCCCAATTTATTAGAATTTCCATGAAATTTAAAGTAATTCAAAAAGAATTGTTGACACCCATGTTAAAAAAAGGCATTAATTATATGGGTTGGAACAATTTATGTGAGAAGTGGTGGCCTCATTAATTCATGGGTAATCAAAGAGTTTAAAATAGGGGGGTGAAGAGTACAAAATACAAAAGAGATGAGGTGGACAGTTCATGTTAAATGAATGGGAGTTAATGGATAGTTAAAAGGAAGAAGAAAGGTTAGGGGCTCGTGTGGGCCCCACCTCACATTATCCTTTCATGGGAGGTTATGTGGGTATGGGCCCCACCTCTAACATCTCCTTGTAGGAAATAACAACAAAAGATAAATAAAATTGTGTACAACAATTTTATTTATGTTATTTATAAATCCCCATAAATTAACTTATTGCCCCAGCAACCACAACTCCAATAAAGGTCCCCTTAAGTGAATATCGGCACTGCGAGTTCATTGGTGCCCTGAGATTTAAATTTCTTGCACCGGTTCAAAATATAGAAAAACCAGCACATACGTTTACTGAACGTACACGAACAAAATTTCAGAAATTGATTCTGGGCACACCGGGCCTCGGAATCTACCACTGTCAGAAACTGGAAACACGTAAAATTCCAATGTATTTTAGAAAAACATTTCCTTGAAACTTACTTGTCTTTACATTACCCCCCACCACTCAGGGATTTATGTCCTCGTAAAGATACAACACACAATAGGGAAACAAATGAGGGTACTGAGTAATCATATGAACCTCCCGCTCCCATGTGCTCTCCTGGAGGTTCCCGTGCTACCAGTGAATGCGCACTAGAGGAATAGACCATCCATGTAGGACCCTCTCCTATCGATCCTCGATCACTATTGGGACCTCCGTGAATTTCACCTCGTCATCGATGGCTAGCTCCCCATGGTCGATGATGTGGGACGTGTCATTCATGTAAATCCTCATCTGAGATATGTGGAAGACGTCATGCACCCGATGCAACTTAGGAGGAAGGGCCAGGATGTAAGCCAAATCGCCTACTCTGCTGAGGAACTAAAAAGGTCCAATGAAACACTGAGATAATTTTCCACCCCGGCCGAATCTCCGTAGACCTCATCAAGGTGAGACCCATAAGAAGACATAGTCTCCATCGTCGCACTCCAGTGGTCTTCGTCTCCAATAATCATAGGACTTCTGTCTGCTATGTGTTGTCTTCATCCGCTCCTGGATGATCTGCACCTTCTCCTTCATTGCCTGAACCATCTCTTGTCTGACAATTGGTGACTCCCCTGGGTCCGTCCAATAGAGATGTGATCTTCAAGTTCCACCGTATAGTGCCTCGTAAGGGTACATCCCAATGGTGTAGTGGTAACTGTTGTTATACGAAAACTCCACCATGGGTAAGTGATCCTTCCAACCGCGACCAAATTCAAGAACACATGCACGGTGCATGTCCTCGAGAGTCTGAATGGTCCTCCCTGTTTGGCCGTCCGTCTGAGGATGGAAGCTGGTGATCAGTCATAGGTGCTTCCCAAATGCCTCCAGAAACACCTTCAAAATCTGGGAAGTGAATCGGTCATCTAGATCAAAAACGATAGACGATGGCACACCATGAATCCGTACGATCTCTTGAACATAGAGGTATCCCAAGATATCTACTGATCCTTTCTCTCTGATCGGTAGGAAGTGGGCCGACATGGTGAGTCTGTCTACAATCTCCCAGATAGAGTCATGTCACCTGGATGTACATGGAAGCCCCGTCATGAAATCCCTGGATATCCCATTCCATTTCCACTCTGGGAACTCTAAGGGATGTAACAAGCCTACTGGTACCCGGTGCACCGCCTTCACTTGCTGACAAGTGAGGCAATGTGAAATGAACTCTGCAATAGTGTTCCCCTACCCAGGAGTATAGAATTTCTCTTAGTCATAGTCCCTGAGGAACTTATGCCAACGTCACCATCTCAAGTCTAGTTCCTTCTACGAGAAGACACACTAGAGACATTTGAGATTAAGGGAAAACCATAAACCATTCGCTCAACGATCTATGGGTGTGACTATCCATTTGTAAATAACTCGACTAAACCCTTTTTCTCTTACGTTCTACTATAGATGCTAAGATATCTCCTTTGATGAAAATAGAAATCCGGTCTCATCCCCTGGATGAACCACCTTATATGCCTAATACAGTCAATCCTGACATAAACGGTACTATTTTATGCCATGGATGATGTCGTAAGGCCTAGATGCTACTACCAAGAGATCCAACAATTACTCTCGCCTCCAAGGGTCGATTCACTCTGTCAGCAGCAGTGTGTGGTCATTGGGTCTCCTCTAGTAGGAATCTCAAATGTGAGGGTCATGTAAACAGTTTAAACCAAAACCACTCAGTATCAACCATATGAAAAGGTAGGAAATAAAACATCACATGGACAGGGGTCTTTTATTACTGCAGCTCAATGTAAAAAAAGACATAAATCAACCACAAACAATGACAGAAACAAAGCTAGAAGCATCATGAACAAATGTCACCATGTATAGATCTAGTCCCGCTCCTGTACACCTACTCCTAGAGCACTATGGTCGTAGTCCTTAGCTACATGATGTTGAGCTCTCCCCTATCCATCTGTTCCCTATGGTCTGGGGTGGACCTCTTGGTGATGGTGGTGGTAGGGCCTCGAAACGTCATCCACCACATACTGCTCGGCCTGCTCCTCTGCCTCGTCCGCCTACTGTCGGCAGACCACCACAGTCGAACCTCTTCCCTTGCCTAGGAGGTCCCTCTAATGCCTATTGCACATCTACAGGGCGGGTCGGGTAGTCTCGAGCCATGTGACCCTGGCCGCCACAGGCATAGAACTCCATGCTCCTCGTATAGCTTGCTATATTTCGTATGCCCCGCACAAGCATTCATATATCCCGAGATCTCCCACATGTTGGCCTGGTCCTCTTGGACCTATGCGTCAACATTATATTGCTGGCTGTAGAATACTCTGTTACGTGTCTTCCTTCGGAGGGTCTCACCACTGGTGACTGCTCAGCAAAAAATCTCATCCCTAGAAGGGCTCTCTCCAGAAATCCTGCCTGCATTGGGATGTTGAGGGAGATCATCGAATCCCGGATCTCATGCCTGAGTCCCAACTCAAAGGACCGGGCCATGATGAATGGGTCTCGAACCATATCAGTGGAGTGGCATGAGAGGTCAGTGAACCTCGCTGAGTACTGAGCTACTGTCATGCTGCCCTACTGCAAATGAAGTAACTCCTGAATCCACACCGCACGAATTCTGGCTAGTACAAACTCTTCCTAGAACAGGATCTCGAAGTCTATCGATAGTAGAGATGCCTCGTCTTGCACATGGAGAATCATGCTGCAATATCTGCCTGTCGCTGCATGATGGAGACTCACGGAAAAGATATGCATGAGGTCAGTTGGTGTTCCTACCAATATGAAAACTCTAACGATAGCCTACAACCAATCCTCTGCTACCTGGGGGTCTATCTCTCCCCAGAACATAGGCGGCCTCTGTCGCTGAAACTCATGCAACACACTCAATGGCATGCACTCTCTGTTTCTGTGGCTAGCAATATCGGTGTCCCAGGGTGTAGTGGGACAGCTGGTGCCCCTACTGTGATGGGGCCCAGCACCGAGGCCTCGTTTCTCGGTGGGCTACCATCTTCTACGTAACTCAGAACCCTGAATGGATGCCTTCGTGGGGAAATCCTAAAAAGGAGCAGTTGCACCACAGTTTAAATGGTATACTTAGAGAGCTAACACAAAGTAATCACTGAGAAAACTTTTTCAAAGGAAAGACACACACAATCAGTGTTTTCATGCACTGAGTAAAACAATCAGAGTACAGAGACCTGGTGTATGGATACGTCGGCCGCCGAACCAACAGTGGGCTCCCTGGACTGAAAACAACACTCAATACTCTTAACACTATTTCTTCACTGAAAAGAATGATCAGATTCCCGAGTTCTGCGGTATAACTGACTACTCTGATACCAATTTGTCATAACTCATCCTCGGTGCCCGTGTCGTGACTACCCCATGCCGACCTTCTAAAGGCCAGGGGCCGGCGTCTAGCACCAAAGGTGTAAATCCCGATAAAACAGGAACGCATTGCCTTTATAGAAGTAAGCAAACAAAACAGAGTATGAAACAAAAGTAATCACTAAGTAATACTGAATAAAAAAGTAACTGCTAAATGGAAAGGGGATGGAAATACAAGCACACCAGTAAGTATAGTACAACTGAAAATCTAGTACAACTACAGTGATGTAAAATCAACAACCAATGAGTCATCCTCCAGAAGTCCCACCTGAAGGGTGGGTAATGATGGCATCCTCAGTACCTTAGGTCCAACTTCCCACTCCGTGTACGTCTCGCAAAGTGGTCCACCTCCGGGTACTGTCCAGCTCCATAAGTCTCCACCACAATTAGTGTTTTCTGTCATCTTCATCCAACACAATGTAGTGCGGGTATGACCCATGTAGGTGTGAGTATACGATACTCAGTAGGGACCCTGAGACCCCCGAAGGTCTCCCAAATTCCAAGAAGGATAAACCACAAAAGAAAGATACAAACATAGAGTATCAACCAACTCTACTTATGTATATTTCCATACATAAAACTATGTTATCAATCATATTTGGGCTCTAACTCTCGATCCCTAGAAGAACCCATTCCACACAGGAAAGAAAGTCAATCACATCGATGATAATGATTGAAAGTCAAGACTCATCTCACACAGGCAAACATCTTTTGTATAGTGATAATGATGATCAGATGTAGTCACTGATTCTTCTAAGATGTCGGACCCATGTAGTACACTAGATCAACTAATATGTCGGACCCACATAGGATACTAGACCATCTTCTCTATCGGACCCACTCAGGATACAAGTACAATAGTCATCGCTATCAAACCCATGGAGGATTCTTGTACAGTTTTCATTGCTGTCAAACCCACAGAAGATTCCACTACAGTTGTCCTCACTACCAAAACCACAGAGGATTCTTGTACATTTATCATCGCTGCCGAACCCACAGAGGATTCCAATATAGTAGTCATCCCAGTCGTAGCCAGCTGTAGGGTTCCCACACACAGCACGCTCGATTCCAGGAGGGTCCACTCCTCGAGCCGAGGGGTCGATACATCAACTATCACGAATTCCAAAGTTGATCTATCAGTATGTTCCCTCTCATCAAATGAAACCCAATGCGACCGACGACACGTCAATCAGATGCTCGGTCTGAGAGTTATTTGTTTTTCCGTTCCAGGAGCCCGGTTGGTTTTTAAGGTGAAACCATCCCGAAATAAACTACAATTGCGTCTAAACCTCAAGTTGAGTATTCCAAAGGTACAATTTCATCAAAAGGATTCCAACGTAGTTGACGGTACATCAATCAGAAGTCCGGACCTTATGTTATAAGTGTTTCTTCTCTGAGGGCCCAGTTGGAATCACGCTCATTCCAAACCCCTCCATTTTCCAAAGTTGTCCAAAACTCACATAGAGTATCGAAAGAGGTACACCTCATTGCAAGGGATACCAGACTGCATAAGATGCATCGATCAGATGCACGATCATGAATTTATTCACATTTAAGTGAAAGGGCTCAGCCTGTCAAGTCTGGTGGCTGGCGGGTCGGCCCGTCCTAGCTCGGTGGGTCTCACCATACTAAGGGGTCTTCCTAGCCCAAAAATGTGCAGCCCGGATTGTTGGGGCATGGCTTGGCCCATGGCAGGTGGCCCGACCCAGTGGGGTGAGGCCCAGGCCACAGCTGGGCATGCTGGTGTAGCCCCCCCCACCAACTTCTTGAACTGGTGGTTCCCAATGGCACCGCCCTACTATCCGGCTGGTCAATGCCGATCGGTCTCCCTGGGATGAGTGGACTGTATGGGTAGGCCATTGTTCCCCCAACGCGTCACCCTCATGGAGTCGCATGACCTTCTAAGCCTGGTCGGCCACCTACTGGCCGGTTTTTCCACCGAGTGGCCCACGTAACACGGGCCACAGTCCTCTGTAGTGTGACGTCCTCATGGCGCTGCGGTTTCTGGTCGCATTCTTTCCCTCTCAACATGACACCTATTGCCATGGTCCTATTCGGGTAGGTGCGCAATCGTCGTTGATGCCGCCGCTTCCATTCATCGCAGCCTCTTACATTACCACCTCCATCACAAATAATAACAAGTATCAATAAGGGGTCATCGGGCCGTGATCATTCGGCAGGTGCCCCCACGTTTGGAAATAGCAGTTTGCCGAATAAATTCTTGAGAATTCAACACAAAAGAGATAATTTATTCACTTATAAATTATATGAACCCCCTACATTGATTTCAAGCACATAACCCATTAACGGGACATAGAAGATGAGCATCTCGGATGTCGGGCTTCACGGAATACGGGCGTCACTGCCATTGACGTCGGGGTGCGTCCGAAGGAATGAATCCTTGGAGAAGTCCTTCGCGTTCTTCATTGAAGAATGGTGTTCTTCGTCGAGAGAGGAACACCTTCATCTAATTCTCCAGAGGTTTCCCCCATTGAAATATTTTCCAAGGGAAATATTATAATAAGGCACCCCATTATATTATTATTTCCATGCAATTCATAAAAATTCCAAAAAAAATTGACACCCAAGTTAATAAAAGTAGCCATTAATTATTTTCATTGCCATAATTTATGAGATAAGAGTTGGCCTCACTAATTCATGCGAATTTATAGATTTTCAAAAAGGGGAGTGAAGAGTTAAAAATTCAAAAGAGAGGAGGTGGAGTGTTCACATTAAAGGATGGGGAGTTAATGGAGTGTTTTAGGGAAGTTGAAAGGTATGGGGCTCGTGTGGGACCCACATCACATTATCCTCTCACGGGAGGTTATGTGGGTGTGGACTCCACCTCTAACATCTCCTTGTAGGAAATAACCACCAAATGATAAATAAAATTAAGTACAAAAATTTTATTTAACTTTTTATCAAGTCCCCAAATATTATCTTCTCCTCCCAAGAAAACGCAATTGCGGTAAAGGTACACTCAAGTGAATAACGGTACTACGAGTTCATCGGTGCCCTCAGATTTAAATTCCGATCACCGGTTCAAACGATAGAAAAACCCACATTTATGTTTACTGAACGTACCTGAAAAAAACATTAGAAATTGATTCCAGGCACACCGGGCCTCAGAATCATGCACCGTCAGAAACTACAGACTCATAAAATTCCAAAGTATTTAAGAAAAATATTTCCTTAAAATATTTAGGTATTTACATGTGTAAATCTGTGACTATGAATCCTTTTAAAAATATAGTTTATCGTAAAACACATCTATTTCTTTCAAATTTTTGGGACTTAATTTCTTATCAATAGATAACCATTGAATTCATTTGATATGTGTATAAAAATTATAGTTTTTTTAACATAGATAGTCCTATTAATTACTATAAAATTAGTGACTAGTTTATAAAAATTTTCAATATTATTATTATTTCTAAATTGGGGTTTCATGTACCGTAGGATATCAAATAGACTGAATTTATTCAAAAGAAATACATCATATGTTTATGGGTGTTATATTCTTTTATATGATCATTGTATTTTTCATATAATCTACTGAACATGAGGTATCACTTTTTAAATATCAATGTGTTACTAGTTATGTAAGAAGAACATTCCCATAGACTTCAATGAGAGAATAATAAATAATTGAGATAAAATCATCATAGCATTCGAATTTTTCATTGATAATTAAAATTATAATAAATTGTTATATGAACTATCATTCATGTATAATTCTCATGATATAAGGGAATTCATATAATTATTATCTAATATGGTAGTTAAATATTTTAGTATACATTTCTCCATCCCAACTTCATCATTCTGTCTTAAACCACTTATTAAAACAAAGATGGTCAGCTTGTCTGTTACGTGTCTTTGATTAGAGTGATCATTCAAGAAAAAATAATTCATAGGTTGTTTCTATCCTGAATCCTTCATTTCAAAAATATATCACCATAGGTTTACTCTAGGCTAGTAATGATCATTATGAAAATCATTCATGATGGTTCATTATGTTTTAGTGAATTTCCAAAAAATATCATCAAGGAGTGTTGAACAAGGTGTAAATTAAGGATCAATATCTTATAGTATGTGACAACTAATCAAATTACAAACTTTTCTTTTTTGGATATATTACTCCTAGTTAAAACCTTTCTAGATATACATCTAATTTCATTATCTAGACATTGGTGTAATTTATTTGAAACCACTCCCTCTATTATTCACTAAAATCCCATGACATTTTTCCATAGTTGGGACTGTCCATATCATTCTGAATAACGAATTATCATATATTTACCGATGAAAAAAATAAACATTTCTATGATACCAACAATAACGTCCCCCAAATCACATACATAAGAATCACATATTATTAGATAACTATTCATTACATAATATATATATATGTTCTAGAGTCGTATAGGTTTACTACCTTTGGTAACAAGGATACATAAACAACTAGTTAATATGTGAACTACGATATCTCCTAAAATTTTGATCATTAATATAACCCTACATAGAAATATAAAATATAATAATAAATATCTATATAATTTGGGGATTAGAGACATAAGAAAGGGGGAGCTCAGATGCATAGTAAGGGTAAGCATGAGATATATCTAGATTACATGATTATAAGGGTACGATAACATGAGAATAAAATTTTAAAAAACAAAACCCAACATATAATAGATCATAATTACAATTAATTAAATAATTCTACAAATATTATATGACAAGATTATAATGGAATTAATGAAAATAATCGATGAGAGAATAATATTTTCATTAGACATAAGTTTTTGAAACATATAGAAGAATATAAAATGATTTTATTAATAATATAGGATAATTTATATAATATAATAGTGTATTGGGATAAAAATACAAACCAATATAGTTGTGATTTTTTCACTCACAAGACTATCATAGTGGATAAATATTCTTTATAAAATGGGTTTAGTCCCAGTTGTATTCCTTTTTATCTCTTGTGATATCAATTGTTACCGAAATCAAATGATATAAATATTGGTCTTACATGTCATATATTGAATATCATACCTATATTTGACATAATATTATGAAAAACTAATAATATAAAAACCCATTAAAAGAAATGGGTTTACTAAACATTTCATCATAAAAGAACATGAATAAATGAAATGGGTTTCATTATAATTTTACCAATTCATAATTTCATAACACATAGAAAAGGAACATGTGTCGTACATATATTTTAATAATAATGAACCATATGTATAAATTATTATTATTTTATCATTATATAATATCCCCATTAATAATTATGTAACATCAAAGAAGGTAATCTTAAATGGAATATTTTTTTTGAAAAATACTATAGATCATTTATTGAGGAAAATAACCTTTTGAATTTAATATAAATTAATTTAGATGAAAACTATTTCACTTACATTAATGACAATATGTTACATGAAGATAAAATTTAAATTGTAGAAAAAAAAGTAGATAATAGATCTGTCCTGATGTATGTAAAATATCATTCATTCCATACACATTAAAATGATGATTCCTGTCACACATTCTATAACAAGTCAAAAGGGGATTTTTGGGGAAAGATAATAATATTATGTTTAGATTATTTTGTAAAAAGTAAAAAATGGCTAAAATCAAATTTTAATAATTTTTTTATAATTTTAGAAAATATATTTTAATAATAGCTAAAATCATGGAAATTGAGAAAAAATGGTTTTTGACGGAGTTAAATAATTTAGGTTTTCCAAAAAAACATTCTTTGGGAGTTTTGAGAAAATAAATGGTGAATATGATATGAATTAATTTTATTTAAAGAAATAACCCTAGGGGAATAAAAACTATGTGCTAACAGGAATATATAATTTAATAATTCATAATAGAGAGAATAATCATAGAAAATACATTTAAATATGTTATTTAAACATCATTATTGTTCTCTTTTTGAAGTAATATGTACTTTAAACATTTATTATTAGTATATATATAACATCATTATCTGTAAATACAATTCATGTGTATCTTTAATGAAAATCTTACCACAGAAAAATCAAAATATTGAGTTGGTTAATTTTTTTTCAGGATACCTCTATAAGCATGAGAAATAATCTAAAACCATATCATTTTACATTATTACACATACCAATACCTACATTGATGTGAAATTACAGTTTAAATACCATTATTAACATTAGGGAAATGTAATAACTTGCCACTTACTAATTTTCTCTATAGTTCCTTAACTTTTTCATCACTTTCATATATCTATAAGATATTTCCTAATTTCCTATTTAACTTGGTTTGTTTATTATACATTAATTAGAATTTACCTTTAATATTTTGATAACATGCATGGAATCCATTACAATATCGGATCTACTTCATAGTAGATGGTCTTGGAAAACATTCAATAACTTCAATAATTGATGGATAGACCAATATACCCTAGCTGGAGATTATTTTACCATAAATAAAAATTTTCATATAAAAATAACTTACATTTTCACTATAGTGTAACTAATGTTTTTCATAAGGGTATGAAAATAAATCCCAAAAACTACAATATATTATTTGGGTAAAATAATATTTCTATTATTTTGGATTTATTTTCATACCCCTATGAAATACATAAGTAACACTATTATGGAAAGATTTAGATTTAAATAATACATTAGTAGTTATATATTGGATGGTAAATGTAACATCCACCATGTTCCTATCATACCCTCATCAAAAATAATGATCACATGAGATTTCCCATTTAATCATAGTTTAATATTTTAGTACCAATAATCCTCATCATTAAAATTAAAATCTGATTATTGGTTAGCATAATTTATGTAATCATATCATTTAATATAATTGAGTGATTGAGGTGAAATAAGTGAGCAATTCTCTATATTTTCATCACAATCAAGTATTCTCCCATCACATTGATATTGAATTACCTGATGATAATAATTTCCCAAAATAAAAAATTTACCAGACCACTTACGACTATTTATTGAATGGTTCCTTTAAAACATCGAGCAGAACTAAAGGTTTAACTTCTTCCTTCTAAGGTTTTTAGAGTTTCATTTTAATAACACACTTTTTTATACCAAACCCAGGAGATTTATGGGTAACTCAAATCTCCATTTAAACTATAATAGAATATAGAGAAATTACATAATAACAATTTGAAGCCCCCTCTGGATAACTCCCTTCAATGACATGGAATTGAGCCACCGAATAATAAATAAATATAAAATTAAGGTTTGATGATAATACTCAAATCATACCTCACATGTATTTTAAAATATTCTGCTCATGTACTAATAGATTCCTCATCCTTTGATATTATCCCAATTTATTCCTTCTATATTTTTAATTTAATAATCTGATAAATATACTTATTAAAAACAATCTTTTAATGAAATCCTAATAAAGGAAGACAATTTCATTATTATTCCTCATATTCTTAATAAGATTCCACTATTGATATTCTTTTCTATATAAATGATAGAAAACAAAATTATATTTTCATGTTTTAAAAACCAATGGACTGAAAATATAATTTAAGTGGTCCTGATCTATTTCTTAGTGGCTATAGGAATAGTGTAACCAGTAAAACAATGTGGATTTTACTCGTGAATGACACATCAAAATAGGTCTCCCTCATTTTCTCATTTTTAATCTCACCATGACTGATAACTTGAGAATGTGTTGTAATAATATGAAAAATATTTTTCAGTATTGATCCAATCTCATTTGATTTCTCGAGTGGGAAAATTTTTCATTATTTTTAACATTCGAAATTAATATATTTCCTTAAAATTTTATCCATTTAATAGAAAAAAGTAATAGTGTGACTAAAAATAATAATAGTGGGAAACAAAATAATTAATGTAAATAATATAAAATTATTTAAATCAGGAAATATTCTTTTTATTAAATGAATCATTAGGTTTATCCTTGTCCATTCATGTTCATAGTCCATTTATATACATTAAAATGGTTTGAATAGAGAATGTTAATGTGTAACACCCTATAATGATAAATGGTTATATGACTAATTGATATGAATCATGTTAAGAACGTTAAATTTTTTTGGGATCCTACCTCATTAGAAATCCACATTTAAGCATGTATATCCTACAATAGTGATCTGAATGGGTGACTATTAAGGATGTTTCCCAGGGTCCCTATGAGTGAGGATAAAACACAATGAAAAGAACGTGTGTTTCCATATGGGGAAAATAATTATTCATATGTCACATTCAAGTACTTTGGTTTTCCACAATGAGGCAATGACATGTGTATGAGGCAACTGGTGGTACATGGAGGTCCAAGACCTATTGGCCATTTTAAGATGGTGTTCATGTTCTATTGGTGGGGACTAGTATTTATGTTTGTATTTGAGAAAAAACAAAGAATTTAGTTTGGTTTAACTCCATTGGATGAGATTTAGGGTCCACAATAAGGTTGTTGTTCCCAAATGTGTGGTATGGGTGAATGTAAAACCCTGTACTTATAAATGGTTACATGAATAGATGATATGAATCATGTAAATAAGGTGAAACATTATGTTAAAAATTCTACAACAGTAGAAATCCAAAAATAAAAATTATTTTCATGAAGTAGTGATTGGATGGGTGACTGTCCGAGATAATTCCAAGGGTGTCTGTGAGTGAGAAAAATAAACACTAAAAAGTACATGTGTTGAACTATGAGGATAGTCGTTAGTCAGATGACCCTATATGGGTTTTTATGGGTACCCATGGAGGGGACAACGTCTATTTTGGGAAACTGGTTTTACCTAGAGAGCTCATACCTAATTTCAATGATAATTAAAGTGTCGATTCTATCATTGGGGCACCGTTGTTACATTAACACCAGAGAAAGAACCTATAATTTAGTACGTCATTCACTGCCTAGGTTGAGACTGTGGGTCCAGAATGAGGATATTGTGATCAAGGGAGGGGGTAATATAACACCCCCGAATGATAAATGATAAAATTAATAAATTTCACAATTCATGTAAAAAAGAAACATGTTTTTTTGGCATATAAGCTCACTAAAACTCCACTGTTTAGTATAACTGGCATGAAGTAGTGATCATGATGCGTGAACTTATGGGATGTTTTCTAGGGTGTCAGTGAGTAAGGACATAGAACAAAAGATATAAATTTGTTGTATTATTGGGATTATAATTAGTTAGATGGCCCTTTGGGGCATGTGGGAGGACCCATAGGAGGGTAGCATGTGTCAATAGAGCAACTGGTGGAACCTATAGAACCTAGTCCAGATAAATATGCTAAGGTATTTTGCTTTCTCTCTTAGTCGGGCTCGGTTCATACATTTATTTCAGAGCATGAACCTATCGTTAAGTGCATTGACAATTCATTATTGAATATATAGGGTTCATTGTGGTTATGTTTTTATATTGGAGGGGGGAATGTGACCCCCATATTGAAAAATAGATAAATGATATGACTTTTTTATACAAGGTGAATCATTATTTTCATGGTAGTTCATGTTTATAACACAATAGTAATTCCCACGTGGCATGTAATAGTGATCAGTATGGGTTACCATATGGGATATTTCCCTGGGTGTGCTTGAGTGAGGAGAATCAATTCTATAAATAACATGTAATGGACAATGGGGTAATTCATTAGTCTGATAACCATTTAGGTTATGTGGGAGGGCCCTATGGAGGGGACCACATTTCTACGAGGCAATTGGTTATACCTAGGTGGTTAGGACCCAATTAAAATATTAATATGTAGGGTAAAAAATTAAGATGTTGATCACTTGTGGGGGGTGAATTTAACATTCCATAATCATAAATGGTTAAATTACTAAATGATATGACTCATGTCAACAAGGTGTACATTTTGATTCAAGATCCCTCCTCATTAGAAATCCATTGTTATGTATGATTGGAATGGAAATGTTATTGGGATGGGTGAACTTTTGAGAAGATTCCTAGGATGTGTGTACGTGAGGAAAAATCCCACTAGAATGAACATGTGTTGGCCTCTGGGGAATATAATTAGTCAGATTACCCTTTTGGATATGTGGGTAGACCCTATGAATGGGACTACATATTTATGTGGAAATCGATAAAACCTGGTGGCCCTAGACCCAATGTCCATGATAAGGATAAGTATTCATGATGTTAGGAGGGGATTTTTGATAAAAACATTAACCCAATAATGTCACATTAGTTTATCAAATAACAGAATGATAGGACTCATTTCATCAAAGTTTAACATTATTTTGGGATACAACCTTGTTAGAATGTCATAATTAAGCATTCTTTCCCTAGAGCAGTAATCAGGATTGGTGACCATATGGGATGTTTCCCAGGAAGTGTTTGATTGAGGAAATAGAACACTTTAATTGAAATGTGATGTCTTTTATCTACATTCATTAGTTACAAGACCATTTTAGGTATGTGGTTGGACCTTAGGGAGGGGAACACATGTCTTTGGGGAAATATGTGGGTAAGGACCAAAAGGCCATGTTATGTCTTAGGTTCCATACTGTCATTGGGGCACAATTGATACAAAATTAATGCATGAATACCCATTGGATGTGTCAAAATAAATGAACTGTAATGGCAACCTCACTATTCACTAGTGTGATAGATTAAATATATTTACCAATTATTTTTTGGTTATTATCCTTTAATGAATTTGTGTCAAACTATGTCAATTTTTTGTATCAAGAAAATAATTATTTCTAGAAAATACCTACTCTTTTCATTAGCTAAACACATGGATTTCTCCTAAGTAAAGGATTGTCCTAAATGTTCTCACTATGGTTTTCTCATACAAATTCCAATGTATAACTAAACATTTCTCTATACTATACTTAACGACCCTTACTTTTCAAACATAAATATCAATAAATTTAAATGAATATCCATCAAATAACATAATGTTCAATTCTGGAATAATACTATTATATTATATTTGGAATGATGGATAGATAATAAATTGGATTATAAGGGAACAACATCATATAATGAACTATTTTTAGTGTATATATGCATTGATAATATTACATACATTACACTAAGATGAACCCAGATAGTATATTAGTATTGTGCCTTTGGAAACATAGAATATTAGAAGCATAATTTTTTTATACATTAACTTCTTCTTTTTAATATTTCTTCATAACTATAGCCCTTGTTTACATATAATAAACTATAATTTTCTTCATATACTAATGTAAAGAAACATAAGATAATGTGATATTATATTCTGGGTATGGGAAAACAAAGAAGATATGTAAGAATAACAAAAACACAAGTGTATGAGAACATAAGGAATCATTTTAATATAAAACCATGAAATTTAATTGTAATATAAAAGAGCAATTTCATAAAGATATGAATTTAATTAGAAGCTAATAAAAATGGAGTCAAGATCACAAAACCTGAAATCATAAAAAAATGGAATTGTGGAAGACACATAAATATATAAAGTGATTTAAATAGTAGTCAAGGCTCCTGTGAAAGGCTATATTAGTGGAGTTGTTACACTCCCCAAACAATTTTTTTAGACAAGGGTCACTCCCAAGACAATATTAGTTGTAAATTCTCACTCACAAGACCATCTTATTAGTCAATGTTCATTCTCATGACCATCATAGCAGAAAAAGTCCTTTACTGAACTAGGTTCACTCCCCATTATTCATGTTCATCTCATTATATATAAATATTTTCCCAATTAATTGGAGGGAGATATAGGTCCCACCTGTCATATAATGAAATCTTTATTAAAGGTTCCATAAGACCATGAATCATTCATAACATTTTCAATCATGAAAATAATTGTAATTTGTAAACATTTCATTGTATCATATCTCATTTAAATGTTACAAAATTAATAAAAATTATGTCATAAAAACATAAACCATTCCAATAAAAAAATATGAATTGTACCCTTGGATAATATCCCCAATAAAGCATAAGTAAACCAACATATTTCATCTTAGGGGAAAATTAACTTTTCATAATCATTTTAAAAAATATCATAATTAAAATATTCTCTCCACATTAAAAAATACATATAAAATCATTAAAAATGATTAAAATAATTCTAATAAAAATATGACGAATATATTTCATGCATATATTTTATTTAATTTTATTTTATTGATTTCTATATTTAGATTATAAATCATGCAGATTTGGGAATTATTTGATCTATTTTTTGTTTTATGGTAAGAATAACATATTTATGAAAAAATAATGAAAATAGTTGAATTTTAGAGCTTAAATACAATTTTCAGAATGAACGACACTCTTGACGCAACACAAGATTTCTGAGGATATAGAAAATATATGGAAATGTAAGAAGTTACATATCATGTATCTCATTATATGACATGAGATTTTGGAGAGAAATGTCTCTTATAGTTCATTTAATGATGTTTTTACATGCCGTGAAATGTAATAACACATAATGCACACAAATTCTGATTGAAAATTAATTTTTTATTTGAAAATAACCTTTCAGGAAAAATTGGGAAACCCGATACAAGAAAATACAGAGAATAACACTACAATGTATTACACCTCCTTAGAAACAACATTGTTATTTAAATCCACCATCTCACACGACCATTCAGCAAGTTGTCATGTTCATGGTTGCACATGCTTGATACTAATGACAAGACCATACCATCTCATTCATCTAAATCCAAATGGCCCGACATATATGGAATCTTCCAACTCTAAAACCACATCTGTTGCTCATCATTGTAGAGTGTTAGTTACATCCACCATCAAATTTGAAAAATGCAATGAACATGTCAACGTCATCGATTTCTGTGAATTAACCGCTCGAACTCACATCCCAAATAACCTAAAATAACACTCCTTTACTCCACCACTGTGAAAACAATAGAATTCTAGAAACAAATAAAAATAAATCTGAGGCATGATAAAATTCATGCAATGATATTTTTCGAATGCCAATCAACTGAATTAATAAAACTGCATGCATAACTTCACCATTTAAGAGGATCATAAAATGAAGGAAAAAAAGTAATCAAACCACCACAACCAAAACTAGAATGTGAAATGTAGTGAAACAATGGTCACTAAGATGGAAATCATCAAATCTGAATAAACACCACCATTTATTGCTGGATCAAAGGAGGAACACGAAGCCGTCGCAGAATCCTCATAGGACCGAAAGCCTCATAGCTAACTAAACCCATGATGAAAACCGGATCCAAACCAAAGAGATAGAACCAAACCAACAACATTTCTGAAGAAAAGATGATATATTTGGAGAAAAAATAAAACCCCTACCACTAATGTCCAGATGTATAGGTCAAAGTGTTGCGTAGGAAATGGATTGGTTTCAAATTCAATATTAGTTGAGACAACAACAATTTTTGAGAATAAAAAATTTAAACGAAGTGCTAATCCAAACAATCGAACAATAAATGAGGACCCAAATTTTAACGTAAAAACCTTTCCTTTTGAAGGATTAAAAACCATAGGGAAACTCAGAGAAAATTGACTATGAATCAGAGAGTAAAAAAATCCATGTTAAACTCGAGATTTGAATCGCAAATATAGAATAAAACCTAGGTGAAATACCACACCCTGATATGCCTCTGTCACCTCGCTAATAATAGTCCATAACAATACGTCACCCTATGGACATCAAAATCGAACTCGCAGAGTTGTTGCAGCACCTCACTACACAACCCTATTTTCCGATGCTCGATGTTGCACATACCCTAGAAAACAGGCACCCAAGGATCTGCTCTCCTTTGGTTGTCGCGCACCACCCAATGGTTTTTTCTTCCTTGATTCGGTGCTTCCCCATTAATAGGCTCCCATATGCCACATATCTTGATTGAAATGGAAATATTAAAATATCATAAAAAAGATATCATGAGATATCACCGGAATCTTTTGTTGGCAGATACAAAATGGAATAATCTTCAATTTCCAAAAATATGTCTGCAAATAACTATTTCCTTTTTCAAAATAAAGACATGATATGAAATATTATATCTTAAATCTCCAAATCACCATGTAGTCTTATCTGTGTGATATGATTAAAGATATCTCAAATTCAAAAAAATATTTTATCTCCATTATGGAAACACCCACGTGCGGGATGAACCCTAACAATCCCCCCCTTCAGCCCATCGAAGAAGGAGATCACATCTATCCAAGTTAGTTGGAGGTAAAACCAGTTGGTATCGTACCAACCACTATCCTCTTCAGAAAATATCACATCCATCTTTTGAATCTCTGATGGAAACATGAAATCACCCCTACAAAAGAAATCCAAAATCCGAAGACTTCTTCATACTTATATTTGCACCGCTAATACTAGAATCAACAAAATATGGCTCCCCCAAAATTAAGATCACCACAAAATCTGGAGCACCTGTAAGAATTACTTGCTCCCACTTCTTAACACCATTTCAGTAGTCAAAAACTGTCGGCGCATCACCTCAATCATTTATTTACTTTCTTTCTTCAATAGTGTCACTCTCTGAAGAAAAAGAATCAGGTGTAAGATCTAAAACACCTGCCATGACATGCTTCAGCTTCCCAAAAATCATCAAATTAGTCGATGTTCTTCAACTGATGATCGAAGATCACCTGTGCCACAAATCTGATGAAGTTATCTTTGCAACTGGATTCATTGTATCACTGCATGCCTTTACATCTATCCTTATAAAGCGTGTCATCCATATTTCCTTGCGCATAAACCATCGACACTTTGGAAAATTTTCATCATTCACTGCCAAATGAACTCATGAATCCATCAGCATCAAGAGAACTAGCAGATGACAAATTATGGAGAATACCTAGAACATGTCGCACATCCTTCAATGTTAGTGTACAACCTACATTCTTAGTGATACAAATACCACCAACACTAATGACATCAGCATAATCTCCATTTCCCATCTTCAATATACCAAAATCACCTTCTTCATATAAAGAAAATAGTCCATTCATTGGTGAAATATGGTATGATGCTGCTGAATCAACCACCCATTCAGTGTAAAAATATAACCTGCAAAAATCAACACCAACTAAAAGTAAATCACCGTCACCCTGAACAAGACTTACGCTGGTATCCTCATAATCAGTGGCGTGAACCTTCTTTTCCTACTTAAGATTTTTCAATTCATAGCAACATCTCTGCACCAGACCCTCCTTGTTGCAAAAGAAGCACTTGGCCTTTCTTATTTTCTTTGACCGACCTCTCTAACTACTGCATCCATCTTGCATAGCCATAATACCACTATTAACTAATGAATCACCATCATTTGTCTTTTTCCATGTCTCGTTCATCAACAATGACGAAATCACATCATCCAATATTAGTGTATCTTTCCCAATAAATAGTATGGTGACGAGATTATCATATGAATCTGGAAAAGAACCCACAAGAAGCAAAACTTTGTCTTCTTATTCTATTTAAACAGGTACCGAGTTACCTTTATCATCAATCTTGTCCGCCACTGGGGATCGCGCTGTCAAATATTTTGTGAACACATCCATATAGTGACCTAAATATTCATTCTTTGTCATTTAAAAACGATAAAATTGATTCTTCAAAAAATAAACTATTTGTGATGGAATTTAATTTATACCTTCT
This sequence comes from Viscum album, assembly GCA_963277665.1. Classification (NCBI taxonomy): domain Eukaryota; kingdom Viridiplantae; phylum Streptophyta; class Magnoliopsida; order Santalales; family Viscaceae; genus Viscum; species Viscum album. Next base: position 682,609,467 of record OY728119.1, on the reverse strand, counting down.
TTTAAGGGTCACTGAGATCTCCTTCAGATCTATCAGATTCATCATGTCCCACAGTGTATTATCACCCAAATATATCTTAATCGTGATTGTCACCAGCTCTCACATATCCTTCCAATAACCATCACTCATTGTCTCTGGCTTCTCTGATGTTTTCTTCAACACCTTTATTGTCTTCTCATGGACCAAAATATTTTTTACTCTTTTCTGCCAATGTGTAAAATAATTTTTCCCGTTGAACAGTTCAATTTGAGCAGAAATCCAATGGTTTGAATCCCCTATATTAATAATAAAGAGAACATGGATAACCTCCTCTGATACTAGATGTTGGGTCGAAAATGGATTGGTTTCAAATATAAACATAGTTGCGACAACAAAAATTTGTGAAAATCTCAAATTTAAATGAAGCACCAAACTACATAGAACAATAAAAAAAGTGGACACAACTTTTAATGTGGAAAAAGCCTCCATTCGAAGGATTAAACAAATTTGACAACTCCGAAAAAATTCACCATAAATGAGAGAGTACAAAAATCCATGTTAAACCCGAGACATGAATCGCAAATACATCATAAAACCTGTGTGAAATACCACACCCTGATATGCCTATGTCGCATCTCTAATAAAATTCTGTGACAATAAGTCACCCTTCGGAGATCAAAATAGGACTCGCGGCGTCGTTGCAACACCTTGTTGCACAAACTGATTTTCGGTTGCTCGCTGCTACCAAATCCTTAGAAAACAGTCACACAAGTATCTGCTCTCCTTCGGATGTCGCGCACCACCAAATTTTTTTTTCATTATTCACTACATCCCCTTTAATAGGCTCCCATATGCCACATATCTTGATTGAAAAGGAAATATAAAAATATCTTAAAAAATATATCATGAGATATCATCTGAATCTCATGCTGGCAGATACACAGTGGAAGAATATTGAATTTCCAAAAAATATATCTTCAAATCACTATTTCCTTTTTCAAAATATTGATAAGATATGAAATATAATATCTTAAGTATCTAAATCGCCATGATGTATTATCTGTGTGATATGATAAATGATATATCAAATCCAAAAACATATATTATCTCAAATATAGAAACACCCATGTGTGGGATAAACCCTTACACAAAGCACATCCACATCACTTCTAAAATCCAAAATTCTAGAATGTCTTCGCTGAATGGGGGGCTGAGCCAAGAAACACCAAGCCACCACTGAGAGGCGACGTCAACCCATGTCACCATGGAAATCTGTAAGCCGAGAATGATGCTGCCAAAATCCATATTCCGAGAGAAGAAAAACCAGTTTCACCAATCAGAGAAGATGTCGTCCTAAGTCCCGATATGAGAGAGACTTGAAGCCGCTAAGAAGAAAAGATAATTGTAGCTGATGATCGAACCCTCCTAATACAAAACTCTGAAAATCCACCGCCTTGGACCCACCCTTTCCTTGAACAAGAATCATCCCATTAGAAATAGATATGCATTTACGAGTGGTTTGACTTCATTTGATTATAAAAATTGTTGATCGACTACTTCTGGGGGAGATCGGGATGTTGGAATCATGCCCCAATTAGAGATACATGTCATATGGGAGTACACCAATACATAGCCCTCCAAATTATTCTTTTTATACGATTTTATTTATAAATTTTCAGCACCCTCTCATGGTAATCAAGAGGGGGTTATTTCATTGAGCCATGGGTTTTTTAATTAATGGTTAATTATTGGGTGTGGTATATTATTAGTTATTAAAATCTATGATGGGATTTCATATTGATTCTCAATTTCTATCTATTTCTTGATTCTTCTTGTATAACCATTGATAGATGAGTTTGCTATTGGTATTAATATCATTTTTCCTATAGTATTTACCATTTCATGAGTTGATTGACATAATGAATATTAGAATTTTTTTTATTTTTTCGAATAAAAGCCTCGAAATGATGCCTCATGGGGGTATAATGTAGTGATGAATGAAAGATTTATTTATAATAAGTTGGATTCCCTCAGTGCTAAAAGACCCCAAGTCAAGGAAGTAGGATATACTTTGGTTTGAGTGAGCTATGGATGCCAAGAAATCAACAACCATGTTCCCCTCCTGCCAAGTAAGAGTGATCTCTGTGTGGGTGCACATAAGCTGTTTACAATTCATGATAATATATTCAATGTTCCATGGGTAATTTTGTGTTCCAGATACTGCATTATAGAGGATCATTAAGTCTGTCTCCACAAACTTCAGGTTTATGTGTCTTAGTTTTCATAACTCCAATCAGGTGACCATTTTCTGGTCCTTCACCTGCACTACATTGCCTCTACAATACAAGGATGAGAAGTAAGCTAATACTGACCCCACCCAATCACTGATAAAAACTCCACCACGCAACCCCCCCACTGAGAAGAGACCCAACATAGTTCAGTTTGAACCCAGGACTGGGAAGACGCTATCAAACCCAACGCCCCTACCCCTACCTACTGGTCTGATTAGTAATAGAATGATTCATGAGTGTAGGCTTAACCAACAGAGTGGCCTATCAGTAGGTGCACAAACTGACCAAATCCTGTAACATATTCCTCATTTTCAATGTCATGCTGGTATGAAATCCTTTTTCATTATTATGTCAAGAATCGTTCTAATCCTTCTAGATGGTCCAACATACCTCCAAGTGGATTACAACCTGGCCTTTCCTCTCAGGACCGTGATCGATCAACCCCTTGAACCACAACATAAAAAAATAACCAGGCATGCCTCCTTGACTATCCTAGCCTGTGAGTACCCTGTATTCAAACCACACATATCTCGACCAATTTATATCAATAAAGAGATTCCAAACCATTTCCAGTTTAGGATCCCAACAGAAATAACACTTGGAAGCCTATGTCACTCTCATGCTTTGAATATTGTCACACATGGGAAAAGAATTATTCCTCACTCTCCATAAGAGAAAGTTTAATTTGTATGGCACCTCCTTGCACTACAGCAGATCTCACACATCTCTCTATTTTTTGGAATTTTCCTCACATGAGAAAAAAAATTTATTGGGAACTCTTCCGATGTGGAATCCATAAAAACGAGACTGCCTGGATCATCGCGAAGAATGATGTTGTTGAAAAAGGTTCATTGGTACTCATCAAGAATGGGCCAGGATAAAATGGTGGTGATCACATGACTCTCTAATGAAAATGAACTTAGTGGGTCATCCCAGAAACAATATCCTTCTACCCCCCAATTATGCTCCTAGAAGTTAGTAGCGCCTCTTCCCATGAGCCATCACATGAGAGGTCTTAGGGTTTCAATGTACATATGTATAATCTTCTATATCATCATAGTGCATGAAATACGTATGCTCACATGCTGGCCATATCTATATTTCATTTTCAAGGCCCAAAAGGTATGTCCTTCCATATCCTCCCACGCGAGTTTCGCGTGCATCCCTTCCATGGTCGAGGAAACACTTCTCATGTTGATACCCCCTTTAGATACTGGTCTTGTAAGATTCTCCCTTGAAGCACAGTGATGCCTACCTTCCATCATCCCTTCCAATAAAAATTCCGCTAGACGCCTTTCCATGTTAACGATGATTATTTTTGGGACCATCAATGTGGAATAAATATGCATGGGAATAGACACTAGTACACTATTCATGAGAGTTATGTGTCCACCAAAATATAAGAACATGTTCATCCAATTGAAGTTGTGCACCATGATCATAAAAATGATATTTTCCAAGTGATACAGATGAAGATAATTTGGACTAATAGACACTCTGTGATACTCTATAGGAAATAACCGTCTTTTCATATTTAGGCTGACGTCTTGGACCCCTTCCATCTTACATGAGATATTTTTGGTTGTAAAATATAGTCTTTCTTCCCTATTAAACACCTTACCGCTCTACTTACAGTATTCTCCAAGGTTATAATTCATCCCAAGTACAGATATCAAGATTCCATTGACAAAAAAATCATTTCATCTATAAACATTAAGTGCATGGTTCCCCTTGGTACATGATAGTTCATATAGGAGAGGATTTTCCTGATGCGAAGTCCCCTATTAATAGATTATCTAAGTGAATTTTAGGAGAGGATGAATATAGTGGGGAGATGGGATTCCATTTCCTGAGCCACGTACAATTCTTGATGAAACCAAATTTCATCACCAAAAAATAATTTGAGATCCACACCAAGCTGAATCAACGAGACAGATGTTCCCTGGTCTAGTTGGAAACCCCCATGTAGGCAAAGAATGTTAAGATAAAACCCCATTCCATCCAATCATACATCATGATCATGTTTAATTTTATCACCAGTTTACACCCAATTAATTTTTTTTAGTTTCACTAACTATCTCTTGCAACATTCTAATCGCACCATGTATTGACCGACCTTTAATAAAACCGTGATTCTCTAAAGTCATCGCGGTTTTCATTTACGTCTATTGAGAATGTTGGAAACATGACCATTTTATGAAATAAATAGAGCTTCGTATGTGTTTGTCATCAATCCTCATTTTATGTCCAGAATGTTTTCTAGGAAAGGGATCGTACAATTCATGGAGACCACAATATTTAAGGTGACATCATTTCTATGTGTTTTAAAACAAATTGGGCATGAAAATCCAAAAATTGAGAAATGTGTGTTTGGAAAATAAATTTGATTGAAAAATTGTACATGTTTTGTTAAATTACGTGCAAGGAATGTCTTGGGGTCAGAATTTCAAAAAATGGAAAAGGTACGAGGTGTGCAAAAAATCTGTAGTTGTGCACGGAAAATGGTTCTTCCAAGGAAAGAACTGCACACAAAATGAGTAGTTTTGAGTGAAACATTGGTTTTACACACAGTGGTTAGAGGCTCCTATAAATAATAGGTGACCCCCCTCGTTTGGGATAGTTGAAGACTAAGATAAGATCCATGTTTTGATGCATGTAAAATATTCGCGAAAAGGATGTTGCATGGAAAATTTAATGTTGTGAGGAATAGATAAAGTTGTGTGAAAAAATTAAAGTTATGTGCAAAAGATAAAAGTTTCACTTAAATGGTGTAGTTTTGTGAAAGATGTTCCTTGACGAAATCAATTCTTGTGTGAAAAAGTATGATCTTGTGCAAAGAGAGTAGGTGTTGCATGCAATTGTCAGTGTAGGCTGAATACATGTTCTGAATATGCGATTTAGTGGTTCAGTTCATTCAAGTGAATCAACTCAGGACATAGATGAAATCATTACCTCATGAATAACAAGGACAAATACTACAATGAAAATATATTTAAATTATATTCATGTCAATAAATTGAGTTTTAATTCTCTCAAAGTAGTGAGCTAGGGGAATTCGAGGGAAGTGATCTGAGGGATGTAGTGAGCTATCATTGATCCTTTGTGATGGATGTTTTCCTAGCATATAGTGTACTTGACCAAATATTGTAATCCTTACACTAGTAAATATTAGTGGATTTAGGTATGGCAGACACACTGTCATTGTATTAGCCTCGGATGCAACCCTTTGCGGTGAACCAAGTAAAAGTGACGTGTCATCTCCCTATTTTCTTTTCATTGACATATTTAACAAGTTCATACCAATGTGGGAACAAGATCCACAATATTAAAAATAAAATTTTAACACCCTGACACACCCCTCCCCTCTCAGGGTGTTCTTGGTTCCTCTAGATAATACTCGCCAAAACCTTGTATAAAATGGTTCAGATACTTATAGGTCAATATTACTCTATGGATTAAGGATTTCACACCTCTAGTAGAATGAAAATTTTAGATTCACATATAATACATAGTAGGATCCTCCTTTGGAAGTAGTATTTCACTACTCTCATAAGATCCCCCTTAACAATCTCCCATGTTTTCATGTAGAAAAACCTCGTATGATGTCGGGCTCAGATCCATGATTTTGGTTCAGGGTCTTGATTTCCACACACACATCGTCTTCTTTATTTGGCCTTCCCAACCTCCCATCTACATCTGTCAACACACATCCTGGAATGCCTTAAAAAAATTATCTTCCTTACTAGGATACTATTAGTTCATAATAGGATTGGGGCATGCCATGGGATCTTTAATGTTACCATTTTCCATCTCCCCTACTTCCTCATGGTCATTAGTGTATCTTCCATTCCCCCTTATAATGTCAGGATTATGGAAGAGATGTCTTTATTTTATGAAATATTGTAAAAACGATATTCATGTCCCCCTAATAAATCCATCAAACACTTGATCCCTCTCTATACCCATTCTTTCCTCATAAGGATATCTATTAGGTGGTCCTTTTTAATCTTTCACTAAATAAACATTAATTCATCCCATTCCTATTCTAGACATGAATCGAGACATTTGATTTCCTAGATAACTTTAAAGATCTCATGATTTCATATCAAGAGAGTCTTCCTCCATCTATGTAATAAATTCTTGAGATGCCATAACATCATTTGGAATGTTATCCATAGGTTCCATGTGTTGATGAGAGACCATGATTCCATTACTAGATAATTGAAACATGGTTCCTCTACACCATTTTCAAGAACTGCATATTCCCATCTCTTGATGATCTTGAACCCATGGAAATGTGCAGTGGAGAGTGATCAGAAAGGCACCATAGTAGGTGAGTAATATTGGTGTTAGGGAACAGATAACATGGCCTCATCCATCAATATCTGATGAAGACGAAAAAAACTGTGTCTTCCATATCGTTGATTATTTCACTAGGTAAAATAGTCCCCCTTTTTAGACTACATCCATATTCCAATTATTCACTATGACCAACAAAAAATCATTATTGGAACTTATGGGAAAGAAAACTCCCCATTGTTTCTCGTTTGGAAGTGCGAAAATGTTAAATTCCCTGCCAACAATCCCCAGGGTGTCATATGTGACAATTACATCCATGTCACAACACAAATCATTTCTATCATGTGAAATACACATGTTACAGATGAAGGATATGAGGAATTATTGAGGACTTATAGAAATTCATGTAGCTAGATAATGATATGACACACTGAAGATGTTGACGTTGACGTGATCCTTCCAAAAAAAATAGATGTGATAATTAAGAGGATCTCCATGCATATACCCACATACTCTAAGCCATTGTTCATACTCCCTGATTTGATGAAATATTATTTTTTAATGTGTGGTCTATGGGTTATATTTCATCCATGATCATTGGTGTTTTCTCTACTCAATGATTAAATTAGGGTTTCGGTTACCCATATTTTCAAATATGAAGTACTTGAAGATGAGAAAAGGAGAGTTTTGGTATTAGTACATTTACCCAGACCATTACAGTCATTATGACCAAAACCTCATAACTGAATAATTTTTAATTAATTATTTCAAATGTTATTAACCCATGAAACATGATTCCTTAATGCCTAACACCAATTTTTTATTATATTCATACACAATATTTACCAATCCATTGATCAATATGTTGAATTCAATTTATGAAAATCATAATTAGATTATGTTTATTTTATGTACATAATATTATCTCCAATCCTGTATTTTTGGGTTCAACCTCAGACTTGAAATTCTTATACTACCATATTGTTTAGTGGTTTGTTTGTTTCATTTTCTAAATTTCAAAATTTGGTAACACTATTGTAATTATCAATTCCACTACGTCTATCAACAAAACCTTGATAAATTATAAAGGATTAATTTAATAATATTTAAAACATCCTTGAAATCCATTTCCTAGAAGATTCTTAAGATATCATTTATTAACCTTTTTAAAAACATTTATAGACAACATGGTTATTGAATAAAAAACAATTATCATAGAGAGAATAAAATTAAATGAAACATATAATATAATGATAACAATTATATTCAGGATATAACATATCAAATGGATGTATATACAACTCATAATAGGATATAGTCATATTACAAGATATGTGACACAAAGAATGTAAATTGAGACAAAATAGCATTATTGGTTTCATAACATTTGAACCATTAACCCCATGATAGAAAGATCATGAAATGGATATAAAAAATCATAATATATTTGAGGATGATGATCATAGAATACATTCATGGGATGTATATAAACCACAAAAAATAAATATATTGTGATTATGACATATGTCTCTTAGAAATAAAACTGAGACTATAAATCCCCTTCCCTTGAGTCATGAATTTTTTATACATGATAAAACATATTTTATAATAAATATAGGTTAATTATATTTCTAAAATATATCCTTATTAATATATATAATATCATATATTATTTACTTTTGAATTTATATTAATCTATTAGAAATAATTAAATGTAAAACTTATGTTTCAAGTAATAACTGCTTTTTTCATTCACGTTTTCATTTATTATTATTTATCTTCTTATTTAGATAACAAATTCATTAGATAAAGAATAATTAATGTTATATAAATATCACAAATATTTAGTATATATGTATTTACAGTGATTCATGAAACTTAAGGTTTGAAAATAAACTAAACCATTTCTGGAGACGGTAGGGCATATGTATATATTGAATGCTATTTTATACCCATTTTAGAATAAAATAATGAAAAAATATTATATATTATCATTAAAGAATCATTTTTAGGAAATATATATCAAATATTTTTATATTAAACCCTTATTGCATACATTCCATGTAAAATTTGAAAGAATCACATCACTTCACGAGGCTGTAGCCTGTGACACACACAAATCATAGTATCATATTCCGATAAAATAGAGTAAATGAAGGTATATGGGATATAATGGTTCAAAAATCATAATTACATAATAAAAATCTTATAAAATATTATAAACAATAAATACATCATTATTATCTTCTTTTCTACGTGGTAATGGTAGAATGACCGAAATCAGTTTTTGAGGCGGTAGTCTTCAATAAAAAATGAACAATGATTGTCTTTCCCATTGTATAGAAGTGTGTGAAGTTGTCGTGTAACACCCCAAGCTTCCATGTTATGATAATTTTTAAATAATTTAGTACCTTGTGGTACATGAAACACCGATTTCGAGCACACCATGACCTATCAAACTAACTATTTGAAAAGTATTAATTAACAGGGATATAAAAATTTAGTGCGGTTATATTTCTAGTGTTTTTACAATAACATTCATATTTTATTGAATATTAAAAAATAATACATTTTAATTAAAAACATATGTTTCCACTAATTTATTTATACAGTTATATTATCTTTTTATTTGGTTTTAAAGTGTAATTGCATTGTGTTTTTATTATTTAATCAAATTTTGATCATTGGATGTAATTTTACATTTAAATTGGACATAAACACATGTCAATATTTTGATAGTTTTCACATCATAAAAACTCATTTTCTAGTTTTGAAAATGGGAATTAATGTTAAATTAATTAATGAAACTTTTTTTTAATATTAAAAAATTTATTCAATATTTGGAATTAGAGTGTCCAAATTCTATAAATTGGTATTTTTTGGAATTATGAATTTTTATTTAACTAATTTTTTTCATTTACCAATGTTAAAGGGTAGATTATATAAATAAGGGTAAAAATAATATTATAATAATATAAATTTCCCCTGAAACGTTTCCTAATCTTATTGGATGAATCATGTGTTACAAAAAAATTATTAGGACAATGTTTTTGAATTTGGGAGCAACTTGTGTCACACCTGACTTTATAAAATAATTTTATACATTTTTTTGTCTTGGCATCGGGTGTTTTTGCCGAAGTTCCAGGGAGTCACGAGTCAGATCTTTGATGTTCGGAAGAGTTTCAGGAAATATGCATGTGCACGAACACTATATGTCTTAGTGGAAGTCGTGCAAATAGTTTGGATAACCGCACAGTCACCACAGGAGTGGGAAAGGGCCATCCCACGGTTTGTGCACGGTCGACTGATCCATGTGGGGTGATAGAACAATCTCCCACCTTTATGAGTAACTAAATAAATTTGTTAAGTGGCGATATAGTGAATAAATGTGACAATATATAAATATGTTTATATATGTGTGTGTATATATATATATATTGTTAGAGAATGTTCTATTTTTATTATTATAAAATTTTCATAATTATTATTAATAATAAAGTTTGATACGTTCTATTATTTATGATGTTATATTAGTATTGTTTTTATTAATAACGTTTTATAATAATTATTATTGTTAATATTAATATTAATGAATTTATAGTATTTCAATCATATTTTGTTGTTGTTATTGTTGATTTATATTTACTATTTTTTTGAGGTTTTAATAGAATAAAATAATAATAATAAAAGAAAAAAAATTTCAAACAAAACCTAACTATACTCCCTGTGCAGGCCTACCCTTCCCCCATGCCAATTGCACAAATCCACCACCCCTCTCGACCCCGTCTACGCACAATTCTACGGAGCCCCCCCCCCCCATGGAGGCCCCCTCCTCTTCATTGTCAAAACCCAAAAGCTGGTGTCCTCTCCCACACTGTTGCAGCACCTTCAGGTTAGTGTGTCTCCATCGTTGCACACCTATCCCAAATACAGGTTTTCCCCTTCTTCCCACACCTCCCGCATGACTCGGACAGCTTTTTACCCTACATCCCCATCTCCAGCGCAGCTCCTTACTACCACACCTCCCTTCTGACCAACCAACCAACTGACGAGACTTCCCCCAGCCATCCATCCTTCTCCATTTCTCCCCAAGCCAACACGAACCCTTATCTCCATCCTTTTCAGGCATCCTTATAGCCATCACGACACCTCCCCCTACCGACACACCCTATTCCAGCACTCCCCACTCCGGCGACCTGTCCTGCCAGTGAAAATCCTCCTACGCACTGCCTCCCCATCACAGTCTTCCTCTGGTAGAGTCCCCTTCTTTGATTCTTCCCCTACTTTTGATGTAATGTTATTTCATTGTTAGTAGTCACTTTGAGGAGGTTTTAGTTATTGCTATAACCCTATGTGTTGGTGTTAGTTTCCTTGAGATATCCTTCACTTTTGGATCAATCTTTGTTGGGTAGGGTTTAATTAAAATTATGATGTGTGTGGTTAAGGTGTGAATGGTGTTTCACGCCAATTTTACGGTGTTCTTCTTTAATTTTGTTGAGTTTCCCCTTTTTCACAAATCATCTTTATTTAATATTCCCCTTTTTCGTGTATTTCACATTTTTTTGATAAATAATAGGTGGCTTGCAATGTTATTAAAATTCATTTATTATATTTTGACTGGTTAATTAAATATTATATGTGGTTTACGTTATGTTTAGGGAATATATTGAGGTGCACTTGATTTAAAAAGTAGACTTTTGGATTATGGTTTTTATCGCGGTGTGTGCATGGTTTCAAACTGGGTCTTGTTGTGTGGTGTTTTTTTATTTTGTTATGCAACTAGTTTATTTAATAGTTACAATGGTGCGAGTTGTGATTTCAAAACGTGTCGAGGTGGTTTGTTCAGGTTGTTTTCCAATTTGGATTGTTTTTAGTTTGTGTTTGTGTAATTTAAGTTATTTTATGTTTGTTGTAGTGTGTCTGTAAGGTAATCCCATGATATTGTGGTTATTAGCTTGTGTTGACTTGTACGCATGCGCGAGGCCTGTCGGGCCATTATGTTTGGGTAGAGAGCGGAGGTAGGTCCCCCACTCCACTCACTTTTAAATTAATAATTTATTAATTGCATGATATTTTATTAATTTTAATAAATGAGAAATAAATAATATAATTAATCTTTAAATGATTATCTGGTGTAAAAAGACCCATTTATTTAATACACTACACATGAAATTTTTTCTTGATGAACGAACACCCATTAATGAAGGAATGCATGTTTGGACATTAAACATAATTCCTGGAATTTCAAATGTAGTTTTGGTTTATTGATAAATGATTTCATTTGATGTATGAACAAGTTTTTTGGTTCTCTTGAGAAATGATGATTTTCAATAAAATTGGTGAAGACCCACATGACTCTTTAAAAAAATAAATTATTTTGGAAAACTCTCCTTGGGGTGAATCATGGGTGATATTTGGTGAATGTTGACTTCATAAGTTGTGTGTGGCGTTTGTGATACTTGATTTACTTTATTGACTCATACCATTCCTTTTTAATACACGTGTTGACATGAGAATGAGGTATAGTAAGTGAATCTTCTTAGAACGATTGATGCAGTAGTTTAGATTACACACTAGCTAGTGGCCCTTAGTACAGATTACACTTTGCAATGGGATTGGGTGCCTAAGTTAGGCTATGTAGGGAAACAACGTTCATTGGGGCATTATGGCCTCACCTAGAGTAGGCATGCCTTCATGATGAGTCCCATTTATAATACATTCTTGATTGTTCATGAGCTCCTAGGTTCGACCCATGTTTTCTTTAGTTTTTAATTGTATGTGGAAGACAATTGAGAGATATAGATCGGTTGTTAGACCATGTGTGATATTTTTTCCATTTCCCATAGTGTGTGTTGTTTGTTCTTTTCCTTTTTCCTAACAACTGAAATTCGGATTTCAAAATTTTTCACAAAAATGTTTTAAAATGCAATGCATCTATTTCATTCAAAAATTAAACCTGTTTTTATATTAAAAAGGGAAATCAACCGTTACTTGTTTTATAAAAGAATGAGTGTGTGTGGACACCCATATTTTATATAATTTAGTTCAAACCTGAAATTAGTGAATTTTTTTTAAAGGTAGTGTTTTGGGGATCATTTGTTGGGGATTCGTACTGATTTTCAGTACTAAAGCCTATAGTGTCTTTCTATTTTTAGTTTCTATTGATGGTTGAATCGATCTTGTTTATTGTGGGTGAGAGTTGGTTGTGGTTTAGTGAGTGACTCTTGGGGTCATGTGGTGTTTCGGTCAATGTCAGGTTAGTATGTGTTGTTGGCTGTTCTTTTTCTTCCATGTTCTTTATCTACATTGCGTTGTTCTATTTTTTTCTTTCCACTGATTCATTTATTATCATTGGGAGATATATTTCCCATTTGTACTCTGTTGATGCCCTGGCACTTGTCGGTAGCCCTGGAGAATCAGGAGTGCCTCTCAGGCCATGTCGTAGAATGGCTCGGGTGACCTCTTCAGTGTCGATTCGGGTTAGTTCAGGACAAAAAATTTTCAGAGGATGTTTTCTGATGAAAGGTTCTTGTTTTTTCAAGAACCTATTTTTATTTGGTGTTTTCATGGTATAAGGAGTATAATTATTGGGACTTGGGGAGTATGGATGAGAAAGACATTTGATTCATGCTCATTTTTACCCAATAGATAAAGGAAGAACCGTCCTTATAGTTTAGCTTTGGTTATCGAATCCTTAGAGACATAAGAAGTAACCAACAAACACGTACATTTTATGGATTGTTTTTTTCTATAATGCAGAAAAATTGGGTTGAATTTAGATGGTTTAAAGGTATCATTAATATATATATGTTAATTCAAATTAAGATGATGTGTTGGTCCTAGGTTATCTCTTGGGGTGGATATGATGAATTCATTTTTTAATGATTTCAATTTTGTAACGCCCTGACCCCAGCTACCCAGAGTCGGAGCATTACTTCGTAACATTGGCATGATCACAAAAGATCAAGTCTCGAAAGACCGATTAGTTTAGTAGCCTTGGAAACACTAGATACATTCATAAGTCTTACATTACATCATAATGTGAAAAACTAATAACAATGTCTTCATAGTCCACAATCATATCCTCTTCTGTCAATCCCTGCAGGTCATTCATAAAATACTTCTTCACATCCTGGAAAATATTAAAACATTGAAAGGGATGAGCTCAGATTCTCTGTAAGGATAACAATATTGCAGAAGATTTTATAAATAAACATAAACATTTAAGGCAATGTATAACTAAAACAAAAGCCTTTTAAACTTGAATATCAAAATAATATGGAAAAAGTAAATTGAGATAATTCCATTTACTTCTTCACATGGATATTCTACTAGTTGAATAATCACATGCAATATCAATAACCACTTTCATAATGATGGAATGCATAATGCCAGGCTATGATAACCACGTAGCCAAGGCCTCGTGCCAAGACCACAAATAAGATTTTGTCAAGGCCTCGTGCCAAGACACTAGTTTGTCTCATTAGACCTTCCGATGCATCAAGGAGCTATACCGGGCTCCACCCGTCACATATTAAGTCCAATGCATTCCTAATATGAATAGGTTTAAACATATCATAAACCATAACATAATCGTATCACATAAAACATTCATAAAGGAAACATAACATTTCCACATTTCAATCACAAGATATCAATACAACACATTGATATAATAAAATGCTTTCAAAACCATTTTCAATACCAAAATAAAAGAAAAGTAAAACATGGTATTTATTTTTATTTTAAAAAAAGGTATGGATTGTAGAGGAAGCTGAAACTCAAATAATGGTCATGGCGGCGGAGAAGTCATTTTCGCCGCATACGTACGACAAAAACTTTCCGTTTTTGACGTTTAGTTAATGCTTCGTATAAAAATGATTCATTTTGAATAAACGTAAAAGTGAAAGGGGTTTATACACCGTATAAAAGAATTTTGTATATAAAACCAAATATGCCTCAATGAAAGGAGATTGAGACGAAGTACATACGAAGATCATTTTTAAAATAAAATAGATCTATTATGCGTATTCACTATATGTACACATAAATAAAGTAAAAATAAAATATAGGACATAATAATATCATGACATAATTTGAAAGTAGGAGATTAACCCAAAGATTGGAAATTGGGCTAAGAAATTCCATTACCTTCTGTCCGACTTGACTCAACCATTATTTAACCTCATGAATAATAAACTAGATTTAATATCTACCTTATTAAGAACCATTTTCAATTTCATTATCCTTTTTATATCATTTATTACAATGTTATGAACATTATGTAATTATTTAAGTTAATAACGGTCGTTTTGTCGATCTTTGGTACTTGAGTCAACAATAAACTTCTTATAATTACAAGTTGTTCATGTGGTGAAATATCCATTATATCCAGAATTATATTCATGATGTAGATATCATATATATCATATATATCCAGTATATACATTCATTCATAATATTACGTAACATTTAGAGGTAAGAAATGAAATGCACCGTTCATGGAGATGGTAAGCAGTACGTACGCATGAACGTTACTTTCATTTCTATTTCATATTTAATGGAATGAAATCATAATGATATAAATGTATAATATAATTCCAGTATAATATAGCATATAATACCATTTACTCCATCCTTTATACATCCCACATATGGTATTAATGATTTAAATCACTTTGAGGGGGCGGTAGTCCGCACTTCCTAAAATGAAAATATCGTGTTTACCCATAATGGAAACCATAAAGGTATGCCATAAATGAAAAATACAAAATCATAAGGAAAACAAATACATAATATATATCATATATAAAAATAGTGTCATCATAATGGCTACCATTAGAGGTGTTATATGAGTGTTGAACAATCATTGTTTCGTGAGGCAAAAATTCGCCATCCACAGAAACAATATGTTCTTTAACCATTAAGTGTTGGTGTCTGTAAGTGTAGCTCCAATCCTTCATATAAAAACATACTAGTATATTTAGGATACTGGTGTTGTTACAAAAGAAATGAATAAAAAGTGGTTAGGGGGTTGGAGAAGAAAAATAAAACAAAACAACATTAGAGAAGACATTACCTTAAAATCGGGTAACTCTTTTGATTTGAGCTAAAGGCTTTCTTGGGAAGAATTATGCCCAAGGTGAGGCTTCTAGGAGTAAGGGAGGGAAGTTGGGAGAGTATTTGGGTAGAGGCTGGCTGATCCAAATGGCTTGAAGGTGTGAATGATGTGGTAGAGGTAGGGGCCTTTTATAAGAGGAGAGGAGGGGCACTCTTGGAAAGTAAGGAAATGTTACATTATTATACAATGATTTTCGGATTCCAAAGATCCCACACTTATATAATTCGAGGATAAGGGGATAAGGGTTCGAAATATCCTCATAAAATATGTTTTTGACAAGTGTAAGCCTTGGATTTTACATTATATTTTCATTTTATTTAAATCGTTAATTAATGAGGTAATCGCTGCATCATCATGGTGTCATAAATAATTTAATTTATTTAATGTCCAAAAATTATAAAAAAATACTATTATGTAGGAAATATTTTTATATTTACAATTACTATTTATAGTAAAAAATATGACTTGTATAACCCCATGTAAAAATTGTTTTAGTAAAACATTTCATGGTTGTGTCATTTTTTTACTTTAACATTAAATAAAAGGTATTTATGTCATTTTCCAACTAAAGTGGCTCCATGGGGTCCCCATGTTGACCCATGGATTTTCATGGTCGGAAATGGCACATCCAATGAGGGTAGGAAATGTGTCAAGCTCATCTCATATTATTAAAACATTATTTTTACCTTAAACTACACTACCTCTAATCGAGATTAGGAACTTAAAAGTTACTATTCACCGAAAAATAATTTTAATCTCTTTCAACCAAATTTTACTTCTTAATGACAACCATGTATGTCGGATTTTTAAAATTTAAAACACAGAAGTGTTAAAATTTAATTTAAACGAAAAAATCAGTTTTTATGAGTACCACTTAGTGGTTTCACTATTCATCAAAAATTGATGTTTTTCAGAATAATGCCAAAATTTCACCCTAAGCTATAATTTATATTCCGAATTCAAAAATGAAGTCCATTTTGAAATATAAAATATATATAATTTCAAAACGTGGTTATTACTATTCATAATAGTTATTTTGGTTGGTCTCTGTGTGTTAGAATCTTGAACTTGCATACAATACAAGCTATTAAATTATTGAAAGAGAAGTGTATCATGAAAGTTCATGGTGTTACATTCACCCCTCCTTCAATAAATTTCGTCCTCTCAATATGATATTTTTCGTTGAAAATAAAAAGGTTGAAAATAGAAAATACCTTTGTGGAAAACCCACATCGGAAATAAGGTTAATAAAATTTAGCCTTAATAAGAGAGAAATTGAAATAAGAAAGTCACCACCAAATTATGATCTCAATAAGAAGAAAATTGGTGGCAATTAGAGACATATAATTAGAGGAAAAGCGTAAATATTTGTAGGGAGTGATTGAGTTCATCAATCACAAACAAGTGTAAAATTGAGGGCCTCAAACCCTTCAATCTATGTTGATTTAAAATATTAACAGTTCAACAAGACATAAGGTATTAGGATAACACATTTATGGTTTTAATATCCCTTTATTATAGTTTAAGAATTAATTTATTCATAGAATAAGAGATAGGTATATATGTATTTATGCTTGAGAAGTAGAGTTTCAACCTTCAACTAATTTCTACCAAAAACCCATCTTTTACTCCAAATGGTAACAGAACTCAAAAAATTTTCTATTTATCCTAATTGTACAAGGTTAAAAATATTAACACATACCATTTAGATTGGGAAAACTATTTTTTAATAACTAGGGACTTCCTGTAGGATAGTGGTAGGTAATAAAGGCTTGTCGCACTATGGTTGTCGGTTCGATTCCTGCAGCTTTGTTCGACGCGACAAGTTATGCCCCACCCTGCAGGTTGTCCTTTTCCTAAAAATATATTATTATAATATTCCAAAAATAATCTTCAGAAAGGTTTTAACCTTAAAAAATACTATCCAAAGATCAACATAATCCATTCCAGCCTTTATAGTTATCCAAAATACATCCATCCAAACTTTCTCTAAAGGGTCCTTAAATTCCAAAATCAATTGTAACATTAGATTCCCTAAACAATGTAAAGTTTCTATTATTGTCACATACAAAAATATGATTACCATAATCATATTAAAACCTTAATGAAATCAACATGTACTGAAGTACAATCCTTATATATATCACATTATTCTTATAACCATAATCTAGTTCTTGAGTCCAAAAACACAAATACAATAATTATTCAACTTCATCTATAGTAACAACATAAGCTTGGCCTTGATCCCTTGGCCTTTTCTGAGGTAAGTTTCCCTGACACTTAGGACATTAATTTGCATAATAACCCATTTCTCTACAATTGTAGCATTCAACATTGATAGCCTCTTTCTTTCCCTTGCAACCACGTGCCTGGTGACCTTTTTCTCCACATTTGTAACAAACTCCCATTCCTTTTAGGCAAGTACCAGGGTGATTCTTCCCACAATTATCACATAATGGAAAATACTTCTTTCCCTTTTTCACTTTATCTGTCTCTTGTTCCACCGTTCTCTTCTTCTCTTGCTTTACTTTGTTGTCATAAGACTTAGAGAATTCCTTTTCTGTCTTGATAGAACACGAGACAATATCTTCGTATGTTGAGAAATATTGTGATACTAAAGCTCGGCGGAGAAATGGTTTTAACCCATCAAATAAACGATAAATATTACTTCTTGGGTTACATATATAATCTGCAGCATGCCTCGCTAACCTTGTAAAGTTTGCCTCATACTTTGCATCATTCTCATCCTCCTTCTACCTCGGACTCAGAAAATTTCTTTCTATATCTTCTCGATGGTCATGTGGAAAGTATTTTTCTATGAAAAGATCTTTAAACTCTCTCCATTCCATACTTGATACTTCTTCACCTTCCTTTGTATTTTTAATTAATGACCACCATTGATCGGATTCTCCAGTGAGGCGGTAAACTGCCATGATAACCTTCTCTCTTTCGCTACTCCCCAAGGCATGGAATATTTTCACTAAGGAGTTTATCCATTGCTCTGCTACAAATGGATTTGTACCCCCATTAAATGTTGGCGGATTATGCCTCATGAAGCGGTCTAACATTGATCCTCCACGTTGCGGATCAGGGTACTCCATACGAGTAAGGTTATTATTCATAACATGAGTGAGTTGTCCCAGTATGGTAATAAGTTGATCAGCACCAGTTGCATCTCCAACTCCACAATAATTACCTGAACAGGAGGGCAATCCCTACACGGAGTGCGTGCATTGATACGGTTTCCATTCCTTCCACTAGGCGCCATTTCTAAACAATGGCATAAACTAGATTAGTTTATGAATCAAAATACATAATTCAGTAATTGTAAAACACTTAACACTAATTGAACTATTTTATGGATATAATCCATAATCATATAAAAAAGTTTTCTTTGAGGAAGAATATACTCATAACCCTTCATAGTGGTTTGTAACGAAATTGAGAATTATCCTATGCATATCCCCTAGGAGTGTCATAACCAAGAGTGCAGCAAGGCCCGTTGTCGTGCACCAGTTCCCGTTAGAGTCTAGCTCAAAGCGGTGTTTTCGGGTTTTACCCCTAGGTATATATGTGCCAGAGCCACCTCTACCTGCTCGTATCCAGAAAGGGATGTATTGCTCGGAAAACTCACAAAATCTCTATATTACCCAAATTCTAGGAAGTTCTTCTATACTAATCCTAAAAGTCTATCATTGGGCTATGTGTTCTAATCCGAGTTTATCTAAATCTAGATTCCAAGATTAGTACTAAACTGCCTCCGATACCAATTGTAACGCCCCGACCCTAGCTACACAGAGTCGGTGAATTACTTCGTAACATTGGCATGATCACAAAAGATCAAGTCTCGAAAGACCGATTAGTTTAGCAGCCTTGGAAACACTAGATACATTCATAAGTCTTACATTACATCATAAAGTTAAAAAACTAATAACAAAGTCGTCATAGTCCACACTCATATCCTCTTTTGTCTATCCCTGCAGGTCATTCATAAAATACTTCTTCACATCCTGGAAAATATTAAAACATTGAAAGGGGTGATCTCAGATGCTCAGTAAGGATAACAATATTTCAGAAGCTTTTATAAATAAAAATAAACATTTAAGGCAATGTATAACTAAAACAAAATCTATTTAAACTTGAACTTCAACATAATATTGAAAACGTAAAATGAGATAATGCCATTTACTTCTTCACATGGATATTCTACTAGTCGAATAATCACAAGCAATATCAATAACAACTTTCATAATGATTGAATGCATAATGCCAGACTATCATAACCACGTAGCCAAGGCCTCATGCCAAGACCACAAATAAGATTTTATCAAGGCCTTGTGCCAAGACACTAGTTTGTATCATGAGACCTGCCGATGCATCAAGGATCTATAGCGGGCTCCACCCGTCACTTATTAAGTCCAATTCATTCCTCATATGAATAGGTTTAAACATATCATAAACCATAACATAATCGTATCACATAAAACATGAATAAAGGAAACATAACATTTTCACATTTCAATCACAAGATATCAATAAAACACATTGATATAATAAAATGCTTTCAAAACCATTTTCAATACCAAAATAAAAGAAATGTAAAACATGGTATTTATTTTTCTTTTAAAATAATTAATGGCTTGTAGAGGAAGACAAAACTCAAATAAGGTTCATGGTGGCGAAGAAGTCATTGTCGCCACATACATACGAAAAAAACATTCCCTTTTGTCATTTAGTAAACGCTTGGTATAAAAAAAATTTCCTTTTGAATAAACGTAAAAGTCAAAGGGGTTTATACACCGTATAAAAGAAATTTGCGTATAAAACCAAATATGCGTATAAAACCAAATATGCGTCAATGAAAGGAGATTGAGACGAAGTCCATACAAAGATCATTTTTAGAATAAAATCGATCTATTATGTGTATTCACTATATGTACACATAAAGAAAGTAAAAATACAATATAGGACATAATAATATCATGACATAATTTGAAAGTAGGAGATTAACCCAAAGATTGGAAATTGGGTTAAGAAATTCCCTTACCCCGTGTCCGACTTGACTCAACCGTTCTTTATCCTCCTGAATAATAAACTATAGTTAATATCTACCTTATTAAGAACCATTTTCAATTTAATTATCCTTTTTATATCACTTATTACAATGTTATGAACATTATGTAATTATTTAAGTTAATAACGGTCATTTTGTCGATCTTTGGTACTTGAGTCAACAATAAACTGCTTATAAATACAAGTTGTTCATGTGGTGAAATGTCCATTATATCCAGATTTATATTCATGATTTAGATATCATATATATCATATATATCCAGTATATACATTCATTCATAATATTACGTAACATTTAGAGGTAAGAAATGAAATGCACCGTTCATGGAGATGGTAAGCCGTACGTACGCGTGAACGCTACTTTCATTTCTATTTGGTATTTAATGGAATGAAATCATAATTATATAAATGTATAATATAATTTCAGTATAATATAGCATATAATATCATTACTCCATCCTTTATACATCACACATATGGTATTAACGATTCGAATCACTTTGAGGGGGCGGTAGTCCGCACTTCCTAAAATGAAAATTTCTTGTTTACCCATAATGGAAACCATAAAGGTATGCCATAAATGAAAAAAAATTATAAGGAAAACAAAAACATAATATATATCATATATAAAAATAGTGTCATCATAATGTCCACCATTAGAGGTGTTATATGAGTGTTGAACAATCATCGTTTCGTGAGGCAAAAATTCTCCATCCACAGAAACAATATGTTCTTTAACCATTAGATGTAGGTGTGTGTAAGTGTAGCTCGAATACTTCTTATAACAACATCCTATTATATTGAGGATACTGGTGTTGTTACAAAAGAAATGAATAAAAAGTGTTTATGGGGTTGGAGAATAAAAATAAAACAAAACAACATTAGAGAAGACATTACCTTAAAATCGGGTAACTTTTTTGATTTGATCCAAAGGCTTCCTTTGGAAGAATTATGGCCAAGGTGAGTCTTCCTGGAGTAAGGGAGGGAAGTTGAGAGAGTATTTGGGCATAGTTTTGCCGATCCAAATGGCTTGAAAGTGTGAATGATATGGTAGAGGTGGGGGCCTTTTATAAGAGGAGAGGAGGGGCACTCTTGGAAAGTAAGGAAATGTTACATTATTATTCAATGATTTTTGGATTCCAAAGGTCCCACACTTATATAATTCAATGATCAGGTGATAAGGGTTCAAAATATCCTCATCCAATAGGTTTTTTACAAGTTTATTCCTTGGATTTTACATTATCGTTTCATCTTATTTAAATTGTTAATTAATGAGGTAATCGCTGCATCATCATGGTGTCATATATAATTTAATTTATTTAAGGTCCAAAAATTATAAAAAAAATACTATGATGTAGGAAATATTTTTATATTTCCAATGAATATTTATAGTAAAAACTATGACTGTATAACCCCATGTAAAAATTGTTTTAGTAAAACATTTCATGGTTGTGTCATTTTTTTACTTTAACATTAAATAAAAGGTATTTATGTCATTTTCCAACTAAAGTGGCTCCATGGGGTCCCCAAGTTGACCCATGGATTGTCTTGGTCGGCCATGGCACATCCAATGAGGGTAGGACATGTGTCAAGCTCATCTCATATTATTAAAACATTATTTTTAATTTAAACTACACTAACTACCTCTAATCGCGATTACGAACTTAAACGTTACTATTCACCAAAAAATTATTTTAATCTCATTGAACCACATTTTACTTCTTAATGACAACCATGTATGTCGGATTTTTAAATTCAAAACACAGAAGTTGTAAAATTTCATTTAAACAAAAAAATCAGTTTTTATAAGTACCACTTAGTGGTTTCACTATTCATCAAAAATTGATGTTTTCAGAATAATGCCAAAATTTCACCCTAAGTTATAATTGATATTCCGAATTCAAAAAGGAAGTCCATTTTGAAATATAAAATATATATAATTTCAAAAAGTGGTTATTAATATTCATAATAGTTATTTTGGTTGGTCTCGGTGTGTTAGAATCTCGAACTTGCGTACAATACAAGCTATTAAATTATTGAAAGAGAAGCGTATCGTGAAAGTTCGGGGTGTTACAAATTTCCTATATTTCAGATGGTTTCATTTAATAATATCAAACAACATCATCACTTACTGGTTTATTACCTACACCCTTTAATACTAATCACCTATACACTTGAAGGATCAATGTTTTGAGCTCCTCAAGGTAAATGTTCATATTATCACTTGAAGAGTGTGGTCTTAAATTCAACATGGATAAAGGAGCTTAATGATCTTCAAAAAAACTTCCCAATTAAAAGAAGTGATTACAAATTAATGGGCTGAGAAATAACATCCAAACTAGTCCCTTTCTACTCCCTTGGATTAACCCATTAAGGAGTTATCCCTCT
The DNA here is from genome assembly GCA_963277665.1 of Viscum album. Classification (NCBI taxonomy): domain Eukaryota; kingdom Viridiplantae; phylum Streptophyta; class Magnoliopsida; order Santalales; family Viscaceae; genus Viscum; species Viscum album. Next base: position 682,586,316 of record OY728119.1, on the reverse strand, counting down.
ATTGATTTATGGTTTCAATGGAAGCGTAATGTAGAATCATGATGGAGGAATTTGAGAAGTAAAAAAACAATAGAAAGAAAGCAATCAAGACAATTTTGTGTGAAAAATATCACAATGTATGGTGTGAATAAATTTACACCTCAAGTTAATGATAGAAAAGTGATAAGAAGATTAATACAATAAGAGTAAATCAATAAATTTTATTATGATCTGACATGATTCGAACAACATAGGCGAGAAAGAAGAATGTTAGAAATCCAAATCGACATAATAAAAATAAAATGAAAACTAATCTCCATGGCTGATCAACTCCTTCACCACCACTACCTTAAATAGGAAACTCAAGAGATATGGGTAAAACTCCAAACTATAAAAAGAATCTAACTTGATTATGGTAGGCATACAGTGGTGAAATGTAAAGGAGAGTGGACTTCTTTATACTTGACATGTGGTAGAAATTAGCTTTCATCTAGTGAACTGATGCATCTAAATGTCCATCTAGATGGCCGGATTGGAGTGGTCAATAGAAGAAAAATGTTCTTCCCCTGATTTTTCCTATCACTATGTAAAATCTCATCCCTAATTGTTATTTGGATGCTGAGATATGATTAAATTGGTGGGCTATTTTTCTGAACCGCAGAATCTGGTGCAGAATTTTATCTCTAAATTGGGCCACCTGAATAACAACAATTGAGGCTGCATTAACAACAGATTCTGGAAAATAATATGATCCTCTATATGTTTTTATAATCCCACTTAATTTGGGCTTTAGTGGATGTATATTGTGGGCCCCAAATTCTCGTCAGTGGGTTGGTGTCTAATATTCCTTCTCCAGAATTGTTTACATGAAATACCATTTTGGTGGTCTTCCAATGGGAATATTCCAATACTCCACAAGTATCAATTTTTCCTAGTATAATTATAAATAATAAAATTAAATATGAATATAAAATCAAGATCATTAGATACATTAAATGATGTTAAAAAATTTACCACAAAATATTGCATTTTAAGAACGAATAACAATAATAATTTGAAATGATATTCAAAGTGTAAAATGAACTAAAATAGTTTTTATGAATAATAATGAACTTGAATATTATATATATTAAATATAAATATTTTCCTCATTTAGTGGCCAATCACACCCCCATATTGAGTTTTATTAGTCCTGAGAAAAAATTTATCTCAATATTAGGAAATTCAAATTCCCTTTTCCAAAAACATTTTTAGACACTATGATAAAAAAACCATATACCAAACAATATTGAAACCCATAAAAATATTTTAATACATTATAGTTTCATGAGAATATCTCAATCCCAATCCGAATACTTTGTTTAAATTCATCACCATATTTTATTTAATATCAATTACGAGTGATGACGTGTTGTGCATCACATTAGACAAGAGGGATCATCTTTAAACAGGAGGGAAATTATGGAAGTTCAATGTGGAACACAATTTCAATATTAAGATTCGTATTCAATAGTTTTTATTTAATATTTTTGGTTTTTCTTTTGTTTTTTATATTTTTCCTTCGTAGTTTTAATTGCACTCAAAAGAGTCAACCCCTGTATGGAGAAATTGCTGATGACTCCCATCCTCAATGACCTTATGCCACCAAGTGAATCTCATATACTCAAGAATAATCATGATTTAACTTTTTAAAAAAATTCAAATTACCAAAAATATAGATAAAATTACTAAATTTGTCCTAGAAAATTATGGAGTCACGATCCCCAAGTGCCGAAATCCACACATTAGGTCATTTCATTTCTCTACGTGCAAATTTAATTATTTATTTTTCATTTAATAATCATATTAAAACTAAAATGATCAACAAACCTATGATATTTATTTTGGGGACCCCATGAACTCAAACTAATACCCCACTATCCAATGGACATGGATTGTGATTCTTTTTTTATTTCGATGAAAATATAAACAATGAAATATCACTTTAGGCAGATACACTTTCCAAAATCTATGCTCATGAAATATACATGCATCAAAACTAGATTTCGGGAATGAAAAATTATTTGATATTCAGATTCAAAGTGTACAGTGTATAATGTCATGTTCAAGGTTAAATAAACTTTTCCATCCATTAAGGAACACGTTTTTTTCAAATCGTTAATTTTTTTGGCACAAATGTTTTTTATCTCCCCCAAAACATAAAATAACATTGTCCCTAGTGTTTAAAGAAATGAAAATTTAGAATAGGGTAGAGGTAGAGAATGCATGTTCATAAAGAAAATAGAAAATGAGGATCATGGAATAATGTCACTAGGTGGTAGAAGTTGAAATTATTGCTTCTCCATTTTAATTCTTTGATCACGATGTCACTTTGAGAATTCTCTAGTGGAAAAAAAGAAATATATATATATATATATATATATATATAATAAAGAAAGTAAAATATAATTACATATATATAAATTTTAGAATAATTAATCACAATAAGTCATAGGATAGTGGTAAGCGAGCACCCATATCCCCCTTTGGTCCCAAGTTCATGTCCACACAACTTCATTGGTTGTGATGAGGTTTTCCCCATTAACTACGATGCTGACTTTTAATTTTTTTTAACCTACAAACACCTAAAAAGAAAATGAATTGATGATACATTGTTTTCTTTTTAAATTTATGTGTAAGGTATTACTCAAGGATCACACCATGTGATACGAATGAATATGATGCTCCTCTTTCATACCCATCCATACTCATAATCGAAGAACAGGTAAATTTTTTTTTTATTTTTAAAAATAAAAATGATTCATTTTTCCTATTTAAAATATAAAGTTGATCAAAACAACAATATGATTGGAAACTTGAAAACCATGGGTTGCCTCCCATTCTTCACTTTATTTAACATTGTTAGCCTAACATGGATCCTAAATCTATCAATTTTTTCCTAGTTCATGGTTTGGCCTAGTTAACTCAACCTCTGTTTCTTGTTTATTGAATTATTCAATTAATGGTTTTATACGTTGACCATTTACCTTTAAAATATAACCACTTATGGGATCTTGAACCTCTACTACCCCATGGGGGTACACATGATGCACTATGAAAGGACCTGACCATCTAGACTAAAACGTTCCCAGGTGTAAATGAAGTTTTGAACTACACAAGAGCACAAATTTTCTAGGTTCGAAATGTTTAACATTGATATTACTATATTTTTATGCTTGAAATCTAGATATATTGAGCCTTGAATTTTCATAAGCCTCCATCCTTTGTTCCTCAAGTTCATTGAGAACTAATTTCTTTTTTTTCAAGACATTGAGAGGTCATAATTAATTTTCTTAATTTCCCAAAAAGCCTTATGCTAAATTTCAACAGGTAAGTGGCATGATTTTACATAGACCAACCCATATGATGACATACCTATGATGGTTTTTTGTTGTTGTACTATATGCCAAAAGAGCATCCACGAGTTTCTCAGATCAATCTTTCATTGATGGATTGATAATTTTTTCAAGAATATTTTTATTCTCCCTATTTTCTAACTCAGCTGGACCCTTGTTTTGAGGATGGTAGGTAATGGAAACATTTTGAGAAATCCCATACCTGGAAATGAGTAAAGAGACTGGACAGTTTCAGAAATAGGTTCCTTGATCACTCATTATAGCCTTAGGAATTCATAATTTATAAAATATGTTCTCTTTTAGAAATAGGATCACTACATTATGGTCATTAGACTTGGTGGGAATGGATTCAACTCATTTTGAGACATAATCAACAGCTAAGGGGGTGTATAGGTATCCCCTATTGTTTGGGTAGGGAAGCATGAAATCGATTCCCCATCAGTCAAATATTTTAATCACTAATATGGGAGTGAGTGTCATTTGATTCATTTTCAAGATTGACATTATATTTTGACACCTAGTATCACTTTAAAAAATTTGTAGGAGTCCCTTGAGAGGGTGGGCTAGAGGATACCACAGTAATGAACCTTATTAGAAGTTTTTCTAGATGAAAAGTGACCTCCACATGCCTCACTATGACAGAATATATGGATGGAATTTTGTTCATATTCCGGGACACACCTCTTAATGACATGGTGGGGGAAGAAATTATAGTGGTATGGATCATCAAAAACATAGTACCTAACATCAAAATGGAATTTCATTCGATCTTGAGTCCCTATGAGTTTTGGAATTACTCATGTAACTAAGAAGTTGGATATATCATCACACCAAGGGAATTCACGCACAGAGTATAGGTGTTCATCAGTAAATGAATCAGACACAGAAAGTTGATTTGAGTTGACTTTTAATTCAATCCTAGAGAGATGATCAGCTACAACATTTTCAACACCCTTTTTATCATTGATTATGATGTCAAATTCTTGTAAGAGAAAGACCCAACTAATCAGTCTAGCGTTGACATCTTATTTTTGGAAGAGGTATTTTAGTATAGAATGGTTAGTGAACACAACAATGGGGTATCCTAAGAGTTAGGACATAAACATGTCTAAGTAAAACATAATAGCAAGTAACTCATTCTCATTGGTGGTGTAGTTTATTTTTGCATCATTTATGGATTTCCTTATATAAGAAATGACATATGAATTTTTATCATAACTTTTTACTAACACAGTTCCTACAAAAAAGTCACTGGTATCACACATAAGTTCAAAAGGGAGGTTCCAATTTTGATATTTCATAATGGTAGGAGAGGTGAGAGAGAATTTGAGGGTTTAGAATGAACCGTCACAGCTTTCGGTCCAAACAAATGGAGCATCCATTACTAGTAGAGAAAAAAGGGGATGAGAGATTGAGCTAACGTTCTTGATGAATCTTCTATATAAACCCTCATGTCTTAAGAAAGTCCCCACTTCCTTAAAAGTTATGGGTGATGAAAGGTGACGAATGATGTCATCCTTTTCTTTATCAACTTTAATCCCCCTACCCAAGACTATATAGCCAAAGAATAATCCCTTTTTAACCATAAAATGGAATTTCTCCCTGTTTGGAACCATATTCACTTATTCACATCAGTCCAAAACTATCTCAACATTCCTAAGACATCCCTCAAATGTATTACCAAAGACAGAGAAGTCATCCATGAAGTCCACAAGAAAATCCCATAGCATTTTTTAGAAGATTCCCATTATGCATTGCTGGAATGTTATACGTAAAGAGTATCATTAATGGTTACCCTTATGAACCTTACAAATGATTAAAATCCATGACTATTGAAATAAGGTCATTGAATTATACAAATATTCTTTTCATTTATCCCTCAAACATTTTGATGTAGCTATTGAGTTTGACAAACTAAACATGTGAACCCTATTATCATGTATTATATATAATCTTGTTAATAACATGAACTACCAAAAAACATTGTGAAAATATTAATGCTTTCAAAAACTAACTCATTAATCATACCATAAATCCAAAAAGCCTATAAATTCAGTCCTCAACCCAATTTACATAATATTATTAAATATATCTTGGTCCTCGTTACTAACCCATTTATTTTATCATAAAACAATTTCTCTTTATATCATTATGAACATATTAATTTTTATCTTTACCTTAATAATATGAGCTCAAAAAATATCACCTTACCACATCAATTAGTTTTTATTTTTACCAATATCAACAAACAAATGATTTGAAGTCCTTAAGGAAAAACTAAAGTGGATATAACCTAATATGTATCATTATTCCAAAATGAAATAAATTTAATTATAAAATATTATACATAAATCAAAATACAAAAATTATTTATCTCATAAACATCAATTATGGACATGAAATATGTCATTCCTATATCTTGAATTTAATCCTTCAGTTAGTGAATTATGCTGGTATTGCGACCATCACTATACATACATTAACATTACATTACATTTTTGGAAAACATAAAAACATCATATATATAGATTCCTAAAGACAATATTAGTCTAGTTTCTTAGGAAACAAGGAAACATAAAAATTAATATATATATATATATATATATATATATATATCTGTGTGTGTGGTAGAGAGAGAGATACATTATCTCCCACTATATAATTCTTGATTAGAACCCCTCTTAGAAACATAAAACATAATTCATATCTTCATAACCTGGGGTAGGAAACATAAAAATGGGTGAGCTCAAATTCTCAGTAAGGGAAAAAGGGAGATATATAAGCACAATCCTTTGAATAATGGTATGAGAACATGATGATAAAAACCAAATATCTTACCCAAATTATCAAAGACGATAAACATGAATCATGGAATAAATCTTAGAAGTTTATAAGACATGATTCTTAAAGAAATAAAAAATATAATATGTGAAATCATTACATAGGAATATAACATGGAATTTTTTGAGACACATAAGCACATATAATTATTTCTATATTAGTCAAGGCTTTGCCTCTGAGACCATATTAGTGGATTAAGACCTTTACTAAACTGGGTTCACACCTTATTCTAGAATTGTATTACAGAACAGAGTTCACACCACATTCCTGTCTTGAAACACTTAACTGAGTCAATTTCCCATTCTAGTCATGTAATACTAAAATCAATCCAATTACTATTCTATCCATGTTTATATCATGAGATATAAATCATTAGTCAATCAATCAGAGGGAGATATAGGTCCCACCCATATCATTGTAAAATAAAATAAACATGTTCTAGAAAATGATAAACCATCATATCCTACCACATGAAATGAAAAGGGAATCATAAGAATAGAAACATATCATAACCTACAAAAAATGTTATAGGTTTCAAAATTATTTTATCAAAAGAATAACCAATGAAAGATAAATCGATTTCTTTAACATATAAACCATGAAATAGAAATGTGTTTCGTAAGGATGAAGACATTATTAATAACCCATTCATGGAAGAATTTTTTCATTTCCTATAAATTAATGAGTATAATCAATTGATTTAATCATAAATGGAAAAATAATTTTGGTATATCATTCCAAAAAAATCTTGATGAAAATAACCTTTCTTAATTAGAAATGTATTTTAAATACATAAATCCATTTGAAAAATATTTTCTAATAAAATAACATTAGATATTATTAAAAAGTCATGGAATCATTTTTAAAACCATTTTTTTAAACTAAGAAAATAATATTTAAAAAATATAAAAACGTTTTCATTAAAAAAATTCGAAGAAATATAAATAAATATTCAAAAAACAATTTAAACAAGTTTTACATGATGTCTTATGAAATGATCTATAAAATGTTATGAAAACTTATATATAAAGACTGAAAACCATTTGAAATTTATTTTCTCTGAGAACTTATAAGAGAAGGTTAGAAACATTTAAATAATTACTTAAAAATAACTTAAAAAAACCTACAATAAAAATCATTTTTTTAAAAATAAAATGTACGATAAAAATAGATGAAAATAAAAAAAATCTATAAATGTCATATGAGGTAAAAATAATAATAATTTTACATGGGAAAACGGTTTAAAAATTCCATGTTTGGAAATTTAAAAGACGATTACTTTTAAGTGATTAGTAAAATAAAAAAAGTATAAAATTTTCAATTTATAATTATAGAATAATACTAAAATATTCTTGGAGATCCTTTTTATAAAAATAATGGTATTTACAAAACATAGACTTCTGACAGAAGAGATGGGATTGTTTTGATTTCTTAAAAAAATTAACTATATTATGTACTAAATATTAGAAAAATGTTTCTAATACATGAATTTATCAGGAATAACTGAAGGATAAGCAAATTAATGAATGATCATAAGGTATGGATGAAAAAATTTCAACAAAGTAATAGTAATACTATGTAATCTCATAAAATGTTGAGATTGATTCAATAAACTCTTATCACATATTAACTTTTAAACATAATCCCCGTGCAAGAAAGTGAAATTACATGAATCTTAAAATATCATTAAAATAATCCAATTAATGATACAACATTTAAAATCTAATTATGTATACCTTGCAAAGTAATTTTGTTAATTAAAAAACATGAGTCTTAATGAAGGAAAATTGAATCAAAACTGTTCTATCGATTTGGTATCTTTTGAAACAAAAACACCATGAAATATAGATCATATAGTGGACATATAAATAACCATTAGTATAAATGTATTAATATATTAATACATCCATGGTCGGAACACAAAAAATGGAATCGGTGGTGATTAAATCATATATCTCACAGGAATAAAAAGTGGGATGAAATCCACTTACCTTGTATATTCATTCTATTTATACTCATTCAAACCACCTGTATAAAAAATATAAATTTATTATATAACTTTTAATTAACCATATTAATATATATAATACCATATATTTTTTTATCATGGAATTATATTACACTCTTGTTAATAAACCTATGTTAAGGTTTCACATCTGGTAATATTCTTTTTATTCTTCGCATGTGTCATAATTTGTAATATAATTGGTTATTATACATATATCATGATTTAATTATTTAAAAAATATAAATATAATCTAAATTACGTATATATGTATTTTAATAATCTAGAAAATACATAATTATGAAATATAATAGACGATTCATGGAGATAGTAAGTCGTACGTATGTTTGAATGTTGATTCCATTGTTATTGTAATTTTGAAAGAAAAAAAGAAAATAAACTATATGTATTTATTCATATAATATCATTAAAGTGTCATTACTATTATATATATATATCATATAATTTCACTACACTCATCTTTAATTCATTCCAAGTAGTGTGTGAACAAATCAAGTCACTATTAGAGTGGGGGTAGTCTACACTTCCCCAAAAAAAAATTATCGTATTTACAAAAATGGATCATAAAAAGATATTTATTATAAAAGGAATAAAAAATATTAAACAAATAATATATATAACATATATAAATATATTTTTCAATCATAGTTTCCTAAATGAAAGGTGGTAAATAAAAAATTTACAGTCATTTCTTAGGGAGGAAGAAGTTAATTGTAACGTAAATAGTAATTTCATTACCAATTATATTGAGCTGTGTGTAAGTGTTGGTTAAAAAATTAGAATAAAAATATAATTTCATATTGAATATAATTTTTTTTATAAAATCATGTAATAACTATATAGGAGTTTGCGTATATGTAAAATAAATGAACGGTTCTTGGGAATATGCATTACCTCTTAATCAGGTAACTCCTTTTGGTTTTTACCGAAATGATCCCATAAAAGATTTTATTACCAAAGATAGGCATCAAAAGGGAATGGTGGGATGCTTCTATGTATACTGGGAAGATCTAGGATGAATATAAGTGGTTTTAGAGCTGTGAAAAAGGAGAATATTTCACAACCTTTTATATTGAAGGATGAGTGGTACTCATGTAAATATTTGAACAGAGAATTCCACCCACATTTTTCCTGTTTAAAGTTGATAAAATAATGATCCAATGTCTAGAACTGTGATTATAGGTTATAAATATATCCATCCAATAGTTTATGAAAAATATTTTAGGATTTTTTGGGTCTTAAGGTAATGGGTTTGTCCCTTATTAAGAAAAATTGAACGTTAAACAATATAATTAATATTATTCAGTTTAAAAAATATTTTTTTCAAAAACATTATTTAGAATATGAGAAAATATAAACTATTATTATTCAAAATATGGAATTTATTTATCCAAATTACAATCACAGACAAGGTATAAATTAATTTAAAAGTAATCCCATATTACGTTCGACAATATATGGTTTTAATGTAAAAACCATCAAATGTTTCTCCGCCATTATATAGAATTTCAATGTGAAATTGAACACAATGAACCAAATTTTGTTAACTGATAAAAATATAATCTAATTAAAATTTTAATATAATTTAAAATATAATTTATCCTTATAAATAAATTATATGAAAAAGTAGTTATGAACAATTTTTTTTTATTTTTAACTATTCATTAAAAAGTGAATCCTTACATAAAAAACCAAAAATTTATCCTCATCTAATTTTTATGTATCCATTTAAAATATTAATTTATCTTGACCTATTATTTCTATAAAATGTAAAAAAAATTGGTATTTAAAATGGGTTCTCCATTAAAAGGTGGTAAAACTACATTTATTGAAATCTATGATTTTATCATAAAATTGGGTTTGATCCTATATTATGTTTATAAAATCTATTGAATGAATATAAATAATAATTAATTGAATATATCACATGTAAATTACCTTAATTTCACTCACTAATTGTATTTAATTTAAATTATTAGGGTAAAACCACTTTTTGATGATTAAAAGAATAATATTTCACATTATATTCAATCCATTTTCATATTCATTTATAATTAATTGGTATCCTATGAATATATATTTCATTGGGTAACCCAAATATTTAAAAAAATTATTTAATGTTATTCCTAACTTATAATTTAATGTCTAGGTTATATCTTATTGTATTAAATAATAATATTTTAATAATATATTATTATCTGGTAAACATTTGTATTACATGTTACGCAAGACATAAAGGATATTCATTCATGTATATAACATAAGAAACCACCATTTTTTGGTCTAGATAAACATAAATTTTATGTTTTATAGTTCATGATTAAATTATTGTTGTGTGTAATGAAATAAAAACATAGTGCTTTAATATTAAATAAACATTCATCAAAATTGCATGAAATGAAAAATATAAAAATGGTTAAATTAATAAAAAACAATTTTTTCCCAAAATTTCATGGTCTTACATTATACCCTCTATAATAAAATATTTCCCTATAAATTCATCTAGGTTATCCAAGGTTTAATACTTTAATGTTTCATTCATAGAAACCCACATCGTAAAAATTAATACTAAACCACCAATTAAAAAGGAATTTTGGTCACATAATGGTTACAAAAATTAAAATATAAATGGGTTTCCATAAGGGATAACATAGGATGGTTTTGATTATTGGACATTGAGGAAAATCATAAATACTTGTAGTGAGTGATTTAGTTCATCAATCACAAACTAGAAAATGATCAAAGAAAATTTTAGTGACTTAATGTCATAAATCTTTGATGATTTAAAAGGTCATCAGGTCAAAAAAATTAGGTATTTGGACAACAATTTTTTTTTGATAATTATACTATGGTTGTGTAATTATTTTATTTACCATGAATATTAGTAAATATATATTCATTAAATATTTCTATAAAAACATTTCATTATTTATGTGTGCTTTTGTAAACTTCTAATTCATCCATTAATTCATGTAATGGATGTCTAGAAATTAACTTCACTGCCTGATATGCTAAAATAAACTCTTAATAGATATTAAGGAACATAAAATAATAAAAATTATAACTATTTATTTATAAATATTCTATCAAATAAATATGGATAATACATTAATATATTAAATTAAAAAGTGACACTAATGTTTTATCATAAATAATTATTCATAAAAAATAATTATACATTAACTAGGACATCGTGTAGAATAGTGGTAGGCGTGAAAGTCATATCATCCTTTGGGCTTGGGTTCAAGACCTATAGCCCCGTCAGATATTATTGGTTGTCACCCAAAATACATGATGTCCTTCACAAAAATCATAGTAATATAAATTTCAAAATAATTATATTGGACATCATTGAAATAAGTTAAATAACTAAATATCATTATTACCAATGTTTTCAATACAAAATCAGTGTATAAATACATCCTTTGGAGTTTAAATTTAATGTTTCATGAATGTTTAACCTTTTAACCCTTATAAAAGTTGAAAATCCAAAACTATTGAAAGGGAGTCAGGAAATTAGTAATGCATTGATTCTCCTGTATATCACAATGTATCTATTGGTTATCGAATTCCAAGCATATGAATAACCTCCTCATATATTCTCTTGAAACATGTTAATAACATGAATTATACCAAATAATTATGGAAATCATTCGTGCTACATTATTTTATAGATTAGTATATATATTATATAAATCCACAATGTTCTAAACGCCATCCTAGATACCACAAACTACTTATAAACATGTCCATAGTTAGTTCCCTGGTAATAGGTACATTATTATACCAAATAATTATGGAAAACATTCGTGCTACATTATTTTATAGATTACTATATATATTATATAAATCCACAATGTTCTAAATGCCGTCCTAGATACCACAAACTACTTATCAACATGTCCATCGTTAGTTCCCTGGTAATAGGTACATTTTAATATACTTATTCATATCCCACATATATTTATCCGAACAACATTTTCATAACATAAGGAATGTATTTATATTTATCATTACTTTAATCATGTTTTTTCTAGGAACTTCACCTTTACATTATATCACTTTTCTATTATATATGAACCATTCAACGTGATCCTCTAAATCCCTGGAGAAAAAACAATAAATGAATAGTACTTATATATTTAACCTTTCATATTACCTACAACTAGAATTAAAATACATGAAAAATTTTATTAGTTCACTTCATATTTATTATATTAGCAAGACCACCTCATCTTATTACACAAAACCCCTTTCCTTACACATTTCATCTATAGAATTTTTATCATTAACATTTTAACCATAAATCACACCACATTGATGGTCATTTTCAGGAGTCTTCCTCTTGGGACATTGATTTTTCATAATGACTATTTATTCCACATATAAAACACATCACCTTAATTGAAGCCTTAGGTAGGTCAATATTATCAACTGTTAAATTAACAGAACATTTTATTCCCTATAGTTAATTTCTTTTTTTCATATTTACCAAACTAAAAACTTCTTCTTATTCCTCTAAAAATTTCACATAGGTGATTCATTCCACATTCATGACACAAAACAAACCAAGTTTTCTTTCAACAATGGTATTCATTACTTGAACTCTCATCAAACACCTTCATAATACATGGTGAGTCCAATATTTGGTTAAGGTATACATTGGTAATCATGTTCTATGACAACTTATTAGGAATGAACACAACATCACTCACTCAAATGATAATGAAAAATTACTGCTAACAAACAAATAATCCATCACTTTCAACATTAATTCATCTCTTTTTGGCTACCACCATTGACAAAAACTAGAATCATATTATGATTAATATAGATTATTGTAGAAAACCACATTGTCATGATAAGAATTATGTATAGGATTTCTAAATAGTAAAAACATGTTTAACATATAATAACCTTGTTTTATCTGAGGATATTCAAAGACAACATATGTTTATATCATTCCTGAGGGTTTGTGATGAGTTTGTGGATTCCAAAGGAATATCCCATGGGAGTGTCAAACCAAGTGTGCAGTAAGACCTATTATCATGTACGAGAATACTACATGTCTGTCTTGGAAAATCTTATTAGATTTTTCACCTCAAGGTATATATGGTCCAGGTCTACATCATTTTTTAGTATTGAGACATGGATGTATTTCTATGAAACCACTTACTCTATCCATTACCAAAATACACAGACATTTTCATATTCCTTTATTAATACTTGGATTTATCTCTATACATGTCTGTAGTGTCCTCACTAACATTTTCCCATCCATGTTTTCAAAGGATAACTATACATTTTCTCGGATACCAATTTGAGTGACCTTATCTTTACACACATCAACATTACACTAAAATTTTATGAATACATATAAAATATATACAAATAGAAGTTAAATGACCATACTAATCAAGTACCTTTGGATCCATGGAAATATAAACATTGATACAAAATTTTATAAAATTATCTCTCAATAAGATCACATTGACTGGATGCCTTTGTAGACACATAAAACATAATACACATCTTTATAGCCCTAGGGAGGAAATGTAAAAGTACATGATATCTAATGCTCATTATTGGTATAAAGGGGAGTTGTGTAAGGATAATAATTGGAATAAGGGTATGATAACATGATCATGAAAACATCAAATCAATCCATTAATATCAATGTTCATAAACATGAATCATTGAATAAATATTGGAAGTTCATATGACATTAATAATAAGGGAAAAAATCTATTAAATTATAACATGATAATTAAACATGGTATTGTGGAATTAACATAAGAATATATAATGATTTCTATAGTACTCATGTCATTATATCCCAGACCATTATACTGTACAAATTCCTTTACTGAACTAAGTTCACATCGCGTTCTTGTCATATATTACTAAATTCATATCACTCCTCCTCCTAGCCCTATAATACTAAACCTTGTTCATTTCCCATTACAAACCTATAATACTGAACTAAGCACATTTACTATTACATCCATGTCTATCTCATGATATTTAAATATCTATGAAATGCATTAGAGTAATATTATAAGGACCCATCCTTAAACATTACATAATACTGAATTAAATGAATAATTCACATTGAGGATCTTTTCATGTTTATAGTTTTAGAGAATTAGGACTTAACTATTAAATCTCAAATTATTACAAGGTGGACATATATAAAGAATTTCCATTTTTTTCATAAAATAAAAAATCGTGAAAAAATGAGTCATGTCTAGATCCATTTTTTAGTCATCATGACTTTTCCATGATCACATCCTTAACCCTAATCATCTTTACGTACTTTGAAAACATTTCAAAACTTGGGATGAGCATAAAAATCTCAGTAGTGGTAATAAAACAAAGAATGAAAACATATGTTCATAAATACATACAAAACATGAAATCATTTACTTACCTTATAAAATAATAATATTTATGAAAGAAAAATATAAATCAATAATCATAAAGTTAACTTATGGCATCCATATCATACTTACATTGTAGCTATCACAGCTACATAGGGAGTTACTTTGGAATACCCATCGGATTATAGTACCTAAATCTCTTAGGAGAAACATTGACGTTTACCTCTATCATGATACCAAATGCATTGGAGATCTATCTCGGGCTCACCCACCCTAGGTTTATCACGGAATCCCCAGTATACGTAAATAATTCCCAAGAACCATAACATGATCATAACCAATAACATAATAATAAAGGAAAGATAAATTTCCACATTGCAAAAATAAAATAGCATTTCAAGATATTAAAATAATAAATCCATTCACCAAAATAATTTTCAATACCAAAATACATAAAAATAGTATATGGTATTTATTTTTCTTTTTAAAAATATAGTGGCATGTTAAGGAAGCCAAAGATCAAATATTACTCGTGGTGGCGGAAAAGACGTTGTCACCGCTTATGTAAAAAAAATATGTTTTTGTCATTTAGTAAAAAAGTTCATATAAAAATATTCCATTTGAATAAAATGAAAAGTCAAAGGGGTTTATACACCGTATAGAATAAAGTCGTGTATAAAACTAAAAATGCCTCAATGAAAGGAGATTGATATGAAGTCCCTTACCTCGTGTCCAACTTGACTCGATCGTTCTTTAATATCCTGAATAATAAACTAAAGTTAATTTTTACTTGCATAAGAACCTTTTTGAAGTTTATTATTACTTTTATATTACTTATTAACGTGTTATAAACATTATGTAATCATTTATGTTAATAACGTTCATTTTGTCGATATTTGGTACTTGACTAAAAAAATAAACACCTTATATTACAAGTTGCCCATGTTGTCAATAGTCCATTATATCTAGAATGATATTCTTTATTTAGTTATCATATATAAAATTTATATCCAGTGTGTACATGTATTTATAAATGTACATCACATTTAGAGGTAAGAAATGAAATGCACTGTTCATGGAGACGGTAAGCCGTACGTACGCATGAACACTACTTTCATTTATATTTCTTATATTATTGGAATTAAAACATAATAATAAATAGCTATATTATAATTCAAGTGTAATATCATATATAATATCATTAACTCTATCATTTATACATCCCACATAAGGCATTAATGAGTCACATAACATTAAGGGGGCGGTAGTCTGCACTTCCTCAAATGAGATTATCGTACTTACCCACTGTGGAAACAATAATGGATTTATATAATTGGGAAGTATAGAAGAATAAGGAAATAATAAACATAATATATATCATATATAAATACAGTTCCATCATAATGGCCACCATGAGAGGCGGTAAGATGTAATTAAACAATCATCGTTTCGTGAGGCGTTAGTTTTCCATCCACAATAAACATTATGTTCTTCAGTAATTAGTTGGTGTTGTGTGTAAGTTTAGTTATAATACTTCTAATAACAACATAATAGTATATTGAGGATACTGTTGTTGTTACAAAACAAAGGAATCAAAAGAGTTTAGGCATTGGAGATGTAATATAAAAAAACAATTTAAGAGAAACTGTTTCCTTTAATTTGGGTAACTCCCTTTGGTTTGAACCAAATGAATTCTTGAGGTATCTTGTTCTTAAGGTAAGGCTTCTAGGAGGAGGATAGTGATGTTGGAAGCATAATTGGTCAGAGTTTGGACGAATCAAATGGTTTGAGAGTTGTGTAGAATTTTTTAGATGTGGTCTCCTTTTATAAGGGAGAGGAGGGGCTCTTTACGAAAGTGTAAAAACATTATTTTATATAATGATATTAGATTTCTAAATGTCCAAAAATCATTAATGATAAAGATAAGATGAATAAAATTTGAAATAAAATCATACAATAAGAATTGGACATGTTTTGGTTAATATTTTAATCACTATAATCTCATTTATTTAAATCATTTATTAATGAGGTAAATACTACATCATTATTGTGTCATGAATAATTTAATTTATTAGAAGTCTAAAAATTATTAAAAAATAACATCATGTAGGAAATATTTTTATATTACCTATGATTATTTATTGAAAATAATATAATTTATATAACCCATTATAAAAATTAATTTACTAAAAGATATTTTCTTTTGTCATATTTTCCATTACTTTATGTTAATTAATCTAAATTTTCATTATCACTCCCATGTGGCTCAATGGGGTCCCAAAATCTACCCAAAGATGCCCATGGTTGTAAGTGACTCAACCAATATGTTTTGGACAAGTGTTAAAGTAATTTTTAATTATTATAATATTCTTTTAACCTTGAATTACCCTATTTACCTTTAACTGCCGTAAATAAAATTCAAAAGATACTATCAACCAAAAATTATTTTCATCTTATTGAACCACATATTATTTCTTGATAACAACCATGTACATAGGATTTTCAAAATTCAATTCACAAAATTGGTAAAATTTCATTTAAATGATAAAGTCAGTTTTTTAACTACCACTAAGTGGTTTTACTATTCATCAAAAATTGACGTTTTTCTAAAAAATACCAAAAATTTAAACAAATATATATTTGATATTATGAATTCAAAAATGATTTAAATATTTCCAAATTAAAAACATATATGAGGAATTAAGAAATTGAAAAATTAATTATTGCTGTTAAAACAAATACCGTGTTTCTAAAAAACAATAACTATCAAAAGATTGATACTTGTTTATGTCCATTTTCAAAGTGAAATTAATTCAATGACCAACATTGGATTAAATGGTAAAAATATATTATAATAACACATTAAATCCAATTAAAAAGATAATATAACCATATAAATAAATAATATTAAAAGCCACTTTTGAAATAAAATACAATATTTTCACTATTCATAAAAAATGATCTTTATCGGAAAAATTCCAAAAAATTTCACAAAGTATATTTTCATGTCCCCATTCAAAAGAAGGCTTTTATTTGGTCATATATAATGAATTAATGTGGAAAAATCAAGATTTTAAAATGGTTTTCCCATTAAAGGCGGTAAATTGGCCTTTTAATGTAAATTGTGCTTAAAATTAGATTTATTCACATTTTATACCTCTATCATTTATTATATTAATGTAAATACATTTAACAAACTTGTATAATCAAATTTTAGTTAGTTATGTTCATTCACACAAATAAAACGGCTAGAAGTTATCTACCATTTAAAATAATAATATTATATTATTAGTGAGCAATGTGAGATTTTAAAGAAACTCGTTGTTGCGTATCGGGTAAGATATCGAACATAGAAACCCCTTTAAAGTAAAATTAATATTTAATTCAAAAATATTAATAAAAATGAAAATCTATTATTATTAATTTACCTAGGATGTTACAGATATATAGGTCCCACACATTTCA
The DNA here is from genome assembly GCA_963277665.1 of Viscum album. Taxonomy (NCBI): domain Eukaryota; kingdom Viridiplantae; phylum Streptophyta; class Magnoliopsida; order Santalales; family Viscaceae; genus Viscum; species Viscum album. The sequence continues at coordinate 682,568,230 of OY728119.1, read as the reverse complement.
TAGTGAAATCATACATACAAGTACCACAAAATCATAAAAATTATATCTTAAACCATGAAATGAAATGAATTTCATAAAAATATAATCATATTATAACCTATGGAAAAATATATATGTTTTAAATTCATTTAAAAAAAATATAAACCTGTTAATGTTAAATCGATTTCATAATCATAAAATACATGAAAAAGAACGTGATTTTATAATGACAGTGATATTAAGTATAAAAAAATTATAGATCTTTTAGATTATTTCCAATATTGGAGATGATTAACATAAAAGGATGTAACATTCAATGGAAAATAATATTGAAATATATTTCAAAAACATTTCATGAGGAAAATATACTTTCTTCTTGGAAAGTTGATTCTTAATACATAAATTCCTTTTAAATTCTTTTTTTTAAAATACCTTTAAATATTATAATGAAAACCTGAAATAATTTTAAAAAACATTTTCCATTAGAACATATAAAATTATCTTCAAAAATGTTTAAAACCTATTTTTTTAAACACATTCAAACCATATAAACAAATCATATTTTTTATGAAAACATTTTAATATCAAAACATATTGAAGGATCTTTAAAATGTTTTGACAACATTTTCTATGAAATTACATTGAAAACATATAAATAAGTCTTGGGAAAATTTTGATAACAATTTTCCTTTTAAATAAATATTAAAAACATTTTCATAAAACTTATCCTCTTAAATATACATAGAATATTAAAATAAATAACTATGGTTAAATCTATAAATTTTTTATTGGAAAAAAATAATATACCTTTTACATGATAAAAAGGGTAGAAAAATTCCATTATAATAAATTGAAAATAATATTCAATTGATGATAATTTTAAATGGAAAAATGGTAAAAAATTTATTTTCAATATTATTGATTAATGTTATAGAAATATTGGAATTACTTTTTAGAAAACATTGTTTTGATGGAACATAGATTTCTGACCGAATATAGGGTAAAGTCAGGGTTTCTTAATAAAACATTTTGAACTATCCAATATACCAAAGTGTAAAATAATTGTACCAATAAATTAATAATTCATTAATAAATAGGGGAAAATAAAAATCATCAGTGATCATGAGGTATGTATAATAATATTTCATCCAAGGAAGCATAATAAAAAACAATCTCAAAAAGGGTTTTGATTTTTTCAATAAACTCTTGCAACTTAGTGACATTGAACCAAAATTCCCATATATAAAAGTGAAATTACATGAATCATAAAATATAATGAAAATAATATTATTAATTATATAAAATGTTAAATAGATGTTTGTAAACCTCAAAACTGAATTTAGGTGCATAAAAAATGGGTCTCAAAGAAGGGAAATTGGAACTAAACTATTTTATTAACTTGGTAAATTTTGAAACCTAATCCCCATGAACTAAATATAAAATAATGTACATTTAAATAACCAAAATTATAATTATAATACTTAGGTAATATATCCATGTGTAGTATACACACCACAGAAAAGGAATGAGTGGTGAATAAATATTGTATCACGAAAATAAAATGCGAGATGAAATCCTCTTACATTGTATCTTCACCCTCATTGTACTCATTAAAAAAATATATAATAAATATAAATTTATTATAGATATTTTTATGAAAAAAATTATTATATCTAATAAAATATTGTGTTTTATCTTGACCTTTTGTTTTTATCTTTTTAACGTTCCTATGTTAACGTTTCACTTTAGGTAATATTCGCTTTGTTGTTTGCATGTCACATAATTAGTTATATATTGTGTCCTTATAAATATATAATTATTGAATAATGTAAATATATATATAAATATAATTTAAATTCATTATATATTTATTTAAAAAATATATTCAATATCTATATATGAAATCAAATAAACCATTCCTATAGACGGTAAGTTGTATGTATGCATGGATATTGTTTCTGTTTTTATTGGGGTATAGAAAGAATGAAAGAAAATAAAATATATGTTTATATGTATATAATATCACTATATTAGTATTATAATGTTATATATATCAAATAATGTCACTAAACGCATCGTTAATACATTCCATGTAGTGTGTGAATGAATCACATTGCTTTGAGGGGGGGGGGGGGGGGGGTTATCCCACACTTCATCAAACGTAATTATCATATTTTCACCAAATAGAATGTAAAAATAAATTTTCATAAAAATAAATATATTATATTTAATAAATAATAATTATATAACATATGTGTCAATGATATTTTCTACCATGAGAGGTGGAAAAATAAAAATGAACAACCATCATTTAGTGTGACAGTAGTTTAGCATAAAATTAAACAGTATGTTCATTTTTTGTTTTATAGAGGTGTGTGTAAGTGTAAGGATGAACCCTTAGGATAAAAAATAATCATATATTTAGGATAATTTTTTATAAAATAATATTATAATGATAATTTATGTGTAGAGAAGGAAACTAAAAGATATGTGGTTGAGAGAAGGTGTTACTTCTTAATCGGGTAACTCATTTTAGATTGGGCCAAAAGGCTCCGTTGGAATAATTTAATCTCAACGGGAGGATTTTAGGAGGAAGGGACATATATTGGGAATTTTATTGGGTACATATTGGTAGAAAATATGTGTTCTGAGAGCTGTGAAGAAGAGGAATATGTTGTTTCCTTTTCTAGGGAAGGAAGAGTGTCAGTCTTGTAAATATTGGGAAAGAGAATTCCACCTACGTTTTTTGTGGTAATTTGATACAATAATGATTAAAATAATTTAAAATGGAGTATATATTTGATATAATTCTAAAAAATTGATTTTAGACAATTGTAAAGGTCTTTTAGTGATCAAGGATATGGTTTAGTTCCATATTAAGTATAATTTAACCCTAATTGATATAAATAATTTTAATCACCTTCACTAACATTTAACAAAAATGAATTTGACATTATTATAAATAATAAATTATACTGATTATAGATATGAAATCATTTTTTACTAATTATAATCACATAAGTGGTAGAAAGTTATTTTAAATTAATCCTCCAGTGGGGTCAACAATGATTGTTTTAAAAGTAAAAACATTCCAAATTTTTCTATGTTTTAATATAAAATTTTAATGTAAAATTGTTCTGGTTGAAATAAATTATATTAATTTATATATATAATATGAAATTAAAATCTGTATCCATTTAAAATTATAATTTATCATTATAAACAGATGAGATGAAAAGTTAGTTTTGAATTGAAATTTAATGTTTATAACTATTCGTTAAAAATGAACCCTTAGAGAAAAATACCAAAAACTTATTATTACCTAATTTTATGTTTCCATTTAATATATAGATTCTATTTTTAATCTTTAATTCTATTAATGATCTAAAATTTTGCATTAAAATAATTCCTCTATTAAAATTTATTAAAACTACATTTATAAAATATATATTTTATGCATAAATTTTGGCTTGATCTTATATTGTGTGGATAAAATATATTTAATGAATTTTGAAAATATTTGATTGAATATATATCATATATATTACATTAATATCACTCATTAACTTTTTTTAATTATATTTATTAGGGTAAAACACCTTTGTGACCATAAAAATTATAATTTTTATTTTTATATTCTATTTGTTTCAATGATCATTTATAATTAATTTGTAACATATGAATTCATATTATACATTGTAAAATATATATTTTTATAAATTATTTGATATTATTCATAACCCCAAATTTCAAATCTATTTTATGCCTTATTATATTAAATAATCAAATTTTTATATTATATTATTGTTTGGTAAACCATTTTCATTCCTGTAACGGAAGACCATGAGGAAAGTAATTCTTTTGTATAACACAATCTAACCTCAGAGTTCCATGTTGAGCAAGCTAATTTTTATATTTTGTGTAATTAGTGGTTAATTTTGTGTCTCTTATAATGATATCCAAAGAGGGTGTTTTTATAAAAAATAAAAAATCATCAATGTTACTTGAAATACAAAATATCAAAAAGGTTAAATTAATTCAAAAAACTATTCAAAAAATCATTGAGTATTTAAACTGGATAATTCCAATGTTCCCTGTACATAAGATATTAAGCTAATTAATGTTTTTCACTCTATGAAAATCTTTTCAATTAAGATAAAATATGTTCCCCCATTTGAGTTATTCCCCTAGGTTCTTCTTCCAAACCTTATTGAGAGGTTGGAAGCCAAATATTATTTTTTTCTATGTTTATAACAACATAAAATTTCATAAAATTCATTATTACACTTATTGTAAGTATTATAAATCCAATTAAAGTTGAGATTATTTATCATAATATGATATTTATTATTATTATTAATCACAATGTCCATCACTGCTCTCATTTATCCTTGTGTTGAATTAAATAGAGCATTATGTGATGAAATTAGATGGTATGGTAATTTTAGTTTTTCAATGTTTTAATGACTCACTCAAATTCAAAAAAAACATATTGCATGGAAAAATACTATATGGTGAAATTATATAATGATCAAATAAAAATTTAAATATAGAGGGTCTACAATAATACTATCCTCACTGACATGATGTGAAACAGAAAGTTATTATTTTAGATTCAAGGTATTTTAATAATTATAATCCAAAAAAATTATTTAGTGCTTCACAATTTTATTGAGGTTTATTGGGATCATTTAATTTGGTATATAATGTCATGACACATTGAAACCAGTGTACATCATGGTATACAAGATTCATCTCTTCTTTTATGGTTCCTCAACCATAACAGATCCCATAAAAATCATTCATTGTTGCAAGGTCTTCTCTATAGGTCCCTAAGTCCTCAGGAATACTCAAAATAATTAAATATGTAATGGAATGTTGTGGACATATCAATGATAGAAAATGGGAATCCAATCCATTATTTAAAAAATCCTCACTCTGATAAAATTCAATGATATATCCCTATCAATAAGTAACCATATTCCCAAAAATTTATTGATCATAACTTGTAGATATGGGGCTCATCTAGGATATTGACATAATTAGAAAGTTTTCAGGGGTGGAAAAAATATTTATATGGATAGAATATATGATAATGTAATTATATGTGGATGAGGTATTATTTTTTAGGATAGTGCGCATATCAAGAATTCATTCAATTCAATTTATAGCTTATAAAATTATATCATTATCAAATATTTTTAAATTAATATTAGACTATCCTTTTTCAAACTCCTAAATAATTTTCATGATTAAATCTAGAAATAAATTTTAATTGTTGTTGAACCATTGATTGGTCATTTATCTACCCGTTGGTCCATAAACTAACCCTATGTATCTTGTATATTTTATCATGAGAAGCATGTTGAGATTACACATACTCAGTTTGAGGGGAATATAGTGGAATATGTCCTCATTATGTAATGTTTTATATAGTAACTCATGTTTAGTATTGTGTCCACAACCATTATCAGGTCTTGATTAAACATCCTTTACATAAAAATAATGAATCAGAAAAAATGTTTCTTTTAAGGTATATATGGGATATTATTGATAAACATTGATGGAAAAAACAAATATTGGGGTGTGTGATATCTATATTACCGGTAGAAGTTAATTGTTATAAACAACTCATGAATCATCCATATATTACAGTCTAAGATAATGTATGTGTGAGGAAAAAAAAGGGATAAGGATCTCAATTTTGTGTCTCAACCATGATATTATAATCCAAGTATATTAACATTTTCAAAAAACATAAATGCAATATTTTAATTAAAAAGAAATAATATGAAAACATGTAGCTTTTGGAGAACTAAATGATACCAAATGGTAATCATCAGTTATTTTCCACCACTTTGAATGGATCATAGGGTAAACAGAACAATTACATTGGGTTCCCCTTGTAATCTTGTAAATCTAGAGAAATTCAACTGTAGTATGCTGAGTACCATGTTTACCTTATCTAGATACTTGATCTATTTTATTTCAACCTATAGAATATCCAACATATTCTATAATTTATCTAAATCTCTTGAATATTCATATCCATAAATATATTAAATAAAATACTCATAAATAATTAGTATAATCTCAAAAATTAAATTAGAAATCCTAAACACAAACCTCCCAGGATCATAATCAATTATTGTATAGATTCACCCTATGACAACAACCTATAATGATTTAGTTCATTATTATGTATAATCGATGTTAATATATCACTATATTCATTAATATTAAATTCTATTATAAATAAAATGCTTACAAACCAGTTTTGTTGAATAGAATAATATTTAATTCCTTTATTATTGGTCAGTATTCTATTACGAGAACTAATTAGAATGATATAATAAGTGAAAAGAAGACCTCAGTGAGTTTGAATTAATTTCCAGAAAAACTTGTCATAAATAGTCCTCACTAATATTATATATGGACCATAGATTTAATTCTTTTAGATAACAACAATCCATATCATTCAGGTTTAATTTATTAAATAATATAATAATCAATTATTTTTTATGTTATTCATTAATTGGAAATAAATAATCATTAAAAAAAGTTAAATTATTAGATATTATTGTAAATTTTATATAAATAATATATCAATTATTCAATTTAGGATTTATAAGATAGTGATTTACTAGAAGGTTGGCTATATATTTTTCTGTAAAATAAATTTGGTAACTAAACATATTATGATGAAAAGTCTTAATAAATTTATATTAATTATATATAATTAATTATTATGATCTGGAATATAGGATTTATATGAGTTGAAAATATCTTAAATTGTTCTTAAATATATGTTTAACACCCACACATATTTTAATGGATATTCATGTAATCTGATGGAAATTATATAGAATAATTAATACATTATAATAAATCTATGACACATTAATGTAATCAACCCATATAATTTCATAAAATAGATAACATATTTCCTATCTATACAAGTAATATAAAACACTCAGATTTATTGGAATATCATTTTTTGAGAATATTAATGATTTTCATTTTCACCACAACCATTTAGGTATATTGTTATAATATATTATTAAATTTGGCTATAATTTTTTTTGAATAAGCTAAATTTACATATAAAATTGTCTAAATAAAGATACTCAATAATTTTATATACACATTATATATTATTATAAGAACAATAATTTCATTAGTAGTACACAATGAAATAGAAACACTTAAATAGATGTTTCTAAATTTAAAGACATCATATGAATAATTTATTAAAAAAATAAAGTTACCCATAATTGATAAAAATTTATATTAGAATATCTTTAAATATTTACATGTTTATTTTGGTGAATATAATATAATTAATATAATAAATAACTATTAGGTCCTAATGAGAATAATACAATTTTGGATTGGGAAAGACATGATTACTGACACTTTTGGGGTGTTGATAATAACTAGCTTATCATTAAATGGGTATTATATCATGAAACAATTATGTAAAATTTAATTAAAATTTTTATTAAAACAATATAAATGGATAGATAAATTAGTATATTTTTATTGAGGCATAAACATTATCTCCACCGAAAAAAGATGAAAGGATAACACTTTGGTTTAGAGAAATTGTTGCTCTCCAATGTGTGTACCACATTTACAGTTAAATAAAAAACTAAAACCCTATATTTCAATCTCAATATATCCAATTCGTTATATAAGTTTATTTTATACAAAAAATACAAACATGTAACTTCATACATTTTATATATTCTAAAGAAACATATCATTTATACATTGAATGAACACAAAAAAACACACATGGATTACTTAGATAATATAGAATATGAAAATATATTTGTAAAATTATTAACTATTAGAATCATTACTATATTAGAAATATCATATAATATTAAACAACACCTTCCCTTGTAAACTCCCAAAAATTATTCAATATAAACTATTCAAATAAAAACCACATTTAATTTAAATATCATAGTTTCCCCTTAAACCCGCTTGAGTCATTAACCCACAAGATTCAAATTTAATCCAATATAAAATTCCTTGAAATAATTTCCATACAAATAATATAACTAATTAATAATAATATTCAGAAAAAATGTGAAAGGACATAAATTATTTTGAAATATGAAATTTAAAATAAAACATAACATGTTTTAAAATAAAATTTATCAAATAAATTAATAGATCATAAGGCACAAGGTAATTTCATCACTTTTTTGAGATTTAAATATATAGTTTAGGTTCAACACATATTCCATTGATTAATTTTATTTGTGTGGTTAGATTATTTTTTTTCAGACAGTATCTTCATTTTTTTGATGTGGTTACTTCTTATGGTCACATCCTAAGGTAACTTCACAAGGACACTTCATTATGTAAATTCAAAATGGATCTTTAGAAGGATGCATGAAAAATCACATAATATTGTCCCTAAAAATGATAAGTCGCTCAATATATGTTCAACACACCTAAAATCACATTATTTCAATGTCTTATATCATTAATTGAAAAGAATTTCTCTTGATGCCTTTTTCAAATCACACTCATATGATTTTTAAAACTCTGACTATCACTTGGGTATTTAAACAATATATTAAAATAATCAATATTGGAAAATTATTCAAGGAAATTGGAATTAAAATAATTTCAATTATCAAAAATAGTAATAAATAAAATTGATAAGGGAACTTGTTTAACAACCTCCCCCTTTTTGATAATGTGTAAATAGATTTTTATTCAAATATTTATCAGACATTTTTAATTTGATAAAAAAATAAATAGGTTTATACATGAATTTATATATTATTAGGGATAAATAAGGTCCAAATGAGTGGAAAAGGCATAACATTCAATGAAAAAAACCTTTCAAATTAAAATTTTTACATTGAATGGACCCTTGAATGATTAATAGGAAAGAATATAACTATAAAATTCATAAAAATACATTAAAATACTAATGGACTAAAAATTGAATTTTTTATTAAAAAAGGGGGTGAAGAACCATAAAAATGATGGAATATCAAGGTGGTGTAAATTGATGAAGGTCAAGGGTATCCCCTTGGACAAAAATTTTACAATCATAAGGAAGGTAACCCACACTATCAAAGAGGATAAAAGGGTCCTCCAAATTACCAACTCCTGCAAGAGCATCCACTGAGAAGTTGGCATGATGCCAAATATGCCTCACCATATGAATATCATTGGTATCCAATAAGAAACTTCTAGTGATTAAATCCAACTCACAAAGAGTGACACATTTCCCATGCAGGATTCTATGAAAAACCTCTAAGTCAGATTCGACCTCCAAGGCCAAAATATCCAATCTTTTACACAACTTTAGACTCTTATAGAGGTCCCTTGCTTCCGCACACAATGAGAAAAAATAATTTTAATATTATATTATTTTATACATATCGGTCAAAGAAAAATGCAACACTCCCTGGAACAGATATTATCATATTTAATGATTCCTGACTTCCAAAAATAATAATTCAAGAATACAACACACTTGGAAATGGGGTAACAAGGTGGATAATTATCTTACATCAAGTTAAAATCATGGTGCTTATTTTTTATGTATTTTTTAAGGGATTGTTTCACCAAGAGTGTTTGTGTATCATTTGTGGATACACCCTCGGTCTCTATTATATTAGATCCTTGTGATCATCTATCTCCATCCTATTCCCATTATGTTCACCTTTCATAGTCTCTATAATTTTTATATTCTCTTAATATTAAAATAAAAAACTATTTTTGAATGCTCATTCATATAGGAACAAGCTTCGATGATGTGGTTTGGGATTTCCATATAAAGGGAATAACTCTATAATTGAGTTAGTTGTTCCCTAGAGTGTACCCCATATTTAAAAATATTCTTTTATAAATTCACGTGATATAATGTAGTAAATAATTTTTTGTGGTAGAAATTGATGATGAATTATCTAAATAAAGAATAATATTTAATAAATTAAACCAAAATAATAATACCACTTTGACAAGAAAATATAATATCATAAAAATATATTAGGAATATCAAAACATCATTTGAATAAATTTTGTTGAATATGGGGGGTTAAAAAAATATATTATAAAAACCATTAATTAAAATAAAAGATGAATAACAATCATAATAGGACTGGGATTCATGTTTTTAAAATAAACTAATTTTTTGAGTTTCAAAATGTGTTTTTATGTAGATTTATTCTAAACAATAGGAGGTTTCCGTACATAAACACTTTTAGATATATAGTCATTTGTAAATTAACTTTTGATATCCACTTCAAAATTATTTCCTCCTGGATCTTATGAATAATATAAAATAATTATTATAGATTTTAAAAGAGGAATTAAGAAAAATTACATATTAAATTTAGTTCAATATTCATGATTATAATTTCGATAACTATCTTTGATTTGGTTATAAAAATTAGGCCATACTAATCTTATTAATTTATAAATATCAATATGCTTGTAATAATATTTTGATCTATTGAGGATTTATATAAAGTCATGAATATATTAATATCAAATCTATTAAATTATTTGACAATTTCTAAAATCTAGTATGAATTTGACTAAGCTTCAAAAATATTTTGAGGAAAAACGTTACAAATAAAAACACGATAAATAAAAAATTTTCTTTGGGAATTTTAATTTTTAGCACAAATAGTTATAACAAAAATTATATTCGGAATTGGAATATTTCTATAGATTTTTAATGTATACTCGTGAGAATCACATTACCCTCAATCGATTCATCCAACACTAAATTTTCAGGTTCACCAATATTAATATCAATAAAATATTCCTCAACTTATTCGGATTAAGATTTTCTATTCAGAAAATAATTTTCAAAAAAATTAATTTGAATACATTCCATAAAAATTAATTTTATTTTTAATAAAATATATTCCCTTTAATTGAATAATAATATCCTTTAAATATACATTCATCTAAATTTGAATTGAATTCTTATAATGAATAAATTTTATTGATAATATGATCTTTCGATCAAATTTAGTTGAAATATATATTTCAATGATTTCATCCAATTCATAATTTATATGTTAAATCATTAAAAACAACCAGAGGAAAATTCAACTCGAAATATAAAAATATATGTTTAGAGATTCTACCCATAAATATGCTATTAAAAATACTAATTTTACAATTTCCTAGCCATTTTATATAAATTTATATATTTTCCTTCTACTATGTCATTTTTGTGGATTCCTAGGTTTGACAAACAAAGATGAGGATCCATAATACCCAAAACCTGACACAGCCTATGGAATGACTTGAAGATCAGCTTTGAACATTGTAGGCTAACAACTTGTGCTTGGGTAACTAAAAATAACTTTTGGGAACAATTTTACCCAATATAACAAAACATAAACAATGGTCAACAATTAATCATCCAACAATGGTCAATATCCATAACGAAAAAAGTTAAAAAAGTTATAATTCAAAAAATTTACAACTTTACTATAATTTGAATAACAAAATGGGAGGGGAACCACTCGACCATAACTACAAAACCTCCATACAACAAGAGGTACATCACCCTTTAGCCACCTCCATGAACACAATAAAAAGAGGATACATTCACATAGATCCACCATCACCACCATGATACATCCTTCCTTTACATTTTTCATAGATAATCAAGTTCAAATTCATCCAGGGGTGTATGTAGGGTTTTATCCAAATCCCTGTAGAATTCAAACAAAATAAAATATTACATACCATAACATTATAAGATTAATTAACCTAAACATTGGAATAATGAAAACAAAAACCATTATATAGAACACATTTAAGGAAACACTATTAAGGAAAGAATTTTAAAAATTATATGTCGTTTCAATTTTATAGAAGAAAAGGTTCCACCATAAGCCAACTGTGAGCACTATGTCATAAGATATTACCACGTCATAGGAAATACATGATGGCTCTAGCACAAGTGTGACCCTTAGAACATCGTATCATTGTGAAATATGGTTTAGAAAACATAACCCATAGTTTCCCCATTCATGAGATACTATAGGGGAATATATACCAAGGTACATTGGTGTCATATCAACATCATGTTTATTTAGTGTTATATCATCAATCCTCCATGACTAAATCCGGAATCGGCCTCCCCGATCTGACAATCATACTAGCCCTTATCCGCCAACATAGATTCCTTAGATTTCCTTGGAACAAAACATCTGTTTCACATTATACAAAAATCCACACTTTCACACATATAAATCAACCTTCATATACACACATTATAAACAACAAAATTTATAAAAATTCAAATATCAAGTTTATATGGATACCAAATCCTATTTTAAACATTCTTAACAGCATTGTAAGAACCCATGAAACCCTTTTGGAAATCACAACAAAACATTACATAGGAAATACAACCACCTCTATTTGTAAAATCACTTTTCAAAACAAACATATTGTTTAACCTTTTGGAAATATATTTCTCAACATCCACGCATCCCATATAAACCAATCATGAAGTAAAGTATGTAAACTAAAATAGTCTAAAAATTCTAAAAGATTAAATGACCTACCGAAAGCATGAAAATTCTAGAATTTGGTATAAAACTAAAATCGCACCATAACATAACCCTATAATTGATTGATTGAACTAAAAATCATAGGATTGTACCCAACATATTATTATTGACCCCTTATTAAGTCAACCAAATATCTTGAAATGATGAACTAAATGGGTGAGTAAGAGGATCCTTTGAATAATTAAGAAATCAAGATGAATGAGAATTAAATAATTATTGTTTGATGTTTTGTCACCAAATACACCCAACAGATGGATTTTAAGAGGTCCAAAAAGGATAATAAGAGCCTTTTGGGTTTAAAATCCTATATTTCATTAATTATGTGTGATTATGGGTTAAATCCGGGAAGGTGATAAGATTAATTTATAACTTCTTATGACATGGTCTGATTGACTTGTTAACCCACATGGTTTTCCAAACTATGCATAAACCTTGAATCCTTATCTATCCAAGAGAAATTAGGCTACATAGTTTTCTAGTGGAGGGAATTCTTCAATCCGTCTAGTCGTGGGGCTGGGATAGAGCCAATGTCTTTGTTTCCTGGTTTCCATGGGGCAGTATAGTTTCCCTTAATTGTGCGCCAACAGAGCGCCACCTAGTGCTGAGACAAAGAAAATCTATTTTCTCCAACAACTATGGATGAAAATAATGGATTAATATAAGAAAAAAAATACATAAAAAATCATGGATGTGATAATTATCTTAACCATGAAAAATGTACTCCCTTGGAAATTCAAACCAATTTATGATCAGAGAACATAAATGGACACTGATCCTTAACAAAACAAATTATATGCTCTCGTGTCTCATGTTTTTCATTACCATAATTCCAAAGAACTCAGAAAAACATTATTGATTTTCCAGGAAGCACTTAATCTTTATAATACACAATCTATACTGGCCACTCAAATATATACATGTCTGGATCAATTTCCAATTCATCCCAATTCATAATTTGAGATAGATCTGGTTCACAATTCTTCAGATGATATATGTGGAAGAAGTCATGAATTCATGTCATCCAAGACAAAAAATCTTATTTGTATTCCACATTACCGTATCTCTTTTAATTATCAAAAGGTTTGAAATACCTCAGCATGACATTCCCTTCCATACCACGGTGATGGTGATCCATGTGAGGAACCACCATCAAGTACACCTAATCACCAACACAGAACTCCAAAGAATTATTTCACCTATTAGTATATGACATGTGGAGACTCTGTGATGTCAATAAACATAGTCAAACTAACATCACATTGTCATGAATTTCCTACATAGTGCTTGATCCCAAAAATGAGGACTCATAGTCCCCATCCCAAATTTAAAGAGACCTTCATGGTTGAAAACAAATCACCTCATATTGGGATATTTCTATTGAGTGTTCGTAACTATTACTTTATTAAAATTAAACCACTCCAAAATTGAAATCCCATGGTCCCTAAAAATCAAAAACACTTTCCTGGAGCATGTCATCCATGATTTAATTAACCCACACCATCAGACCATCAGTGTGATTATGGTATTCAGTAATCAACTTAATCTTTGTCCGTATATCCATCTAAAGGCCTTCCCAAATCCAGGAGGTATGTCAAGGGTCCCTATCTGAAACAATATCCAATGGAACACCATGAATCCTTACTATAGCATGGACATACACCAAAACTAACTCACCCACCTTGTCTAAATCTCTAATTTGGATAAAATGGATTTTCTTTTTCATATGATCAATCACTACAAAAATAGAATTAAATCCCTGAGGTGTACAAGTAATTCTGACAATAAAATCTTTGAATATCTCATCCCACTTCCATGTAAGAATTTTAATAATTTACGAAATCCATTGTGTCTTGGGTGATATTCCTTGACCTACTAAAATGTATATCACTGGGATCTAATGTCAGTTATGACACCCCTCATACATGGCCACCAGAATTGATGAGAAAACATGAAAAATATTGCTAGTACAATGATAGATATCCCAATGAGACTAGTTTCTATCACACGTCCCCACAATCTGAGAAGAAAACATCACTACAAAGAAACCCATAAAGAACATACCTCCATTATGAGAGAAGGAACACTGACTAGGAACCTCTAGACCATTTAAAAACTTCCCGAAACATTTTAAAATATCATTAATAAGCTGATCTTTCAGAGTAAACTCCAAAAGGGATGGTTAAAATTGAACATTATCCTAGAAAACACTGGCACTTTTCTCCATGTAATGAAAATGGATCTGTGAATGAACAACCACCAAGGTCCACTTATCATAGGACACTATCAATGCTTGCACCAAGATATTCCTACTCAAAGAATCTTCCAAAAAATAACCTTTTCCTAGAGTATACACAATATTAATATCAAACCCTTGGTGGCACTCAACCCGATGATGTTTCCTGGGATTCAAGTCATTCATGTATAATATGTACAATAAACTATTATGATAAGAATAAACAAAAAAATTGTTCCAAAAATATAATGATTCTATGCCTTTAAGGAATGCATTATTTTCACTAACATTAGGTCTTGGGTTAGATATATATAGTCATGTGGTAAAATTTAGCGAGAACCATATTCCACCACATGCTCATCATGTATCAGTATACACCCAAGACCCATATGTGAAGCCCCAAAATAGAACAAAAATCCCTTTCGAGATTTGGATAAAATCAAAATGGTGGATATGGTCAATCTGCTCTTAAGCTTCTCAAAGTATAGTTGAAACTCAGAACTCTATTAAAATTGTATACTCTTATATGTGAATTCCATCATGGGTACACCATGTTGAGATATATATCTAACGAACCACCAATAATATGCATACATTCCAAGAAATCATTGAATCTAAAAAACATTCCTAGGATTCTACCATTACATTACTTCATTTACTTTCCAGGGGTCTACAGAAACCCCACTTTTCAATACAACATGAAAAAAATGATTCCTCCTTGATCTAGAAGGTTAAAAAAAACATAATCTATTGATGGTGGTCAAAAATAGTTTCCAATATTATCCTTTAATGTTTCACATGTACATCATTAGTCTCCATATAGAGAGGGATATCATCAAAAAACTCCATGACAAATGATTCAAGGTACTAGTGGAACCTTCATTTAATAAGATCCATAAATACCTCTAGATTATTCATTGACCCAAAAGGCATGTTCAAATACTAAAAATGAACATAAATTTTCTAGATGTCTATTTTCAAAACAATTCCCCTATATCTCTGACTTCATGATACCCATAACACAATTCAATCATGGAGAACCACATATCCCCATTAAGCTAATAATATAGGACATCAATACAGGGAAGATAATATTTTTTATTGATCACCACCTTATTCATTTTTTGATAATCAATACAGAATTGAAGTGATCAATCTGCCTACTTTTGAAATAGATTTGGGGAGGCCCATTTTGAGATTTTCAACAAAATGAATCCTTTAGATTCCAAATCAAACGGATTCAACATTAATTTCCGCAATTCGGTGGGGGGAATATGGTAAGGGGAAAGTGATATCAATAATGTCCATAGTGCCAAATCATTTTTAAATTCCATGTCTCTCTCTAGAGGTAAACCCAAATTGTAGCATGGAAATACCCCTGGAACCTCATCCACCCCAAGAGGTATTCCACACTCAGGAACACCATTATCATCCTCCAACATAAGAGACGATATCTAAAAAATGAGGTTTTACAATTCAATAAGTGTAAGTGGATCACGTTTTTACAGAGGGTCACATTTACCTATGAAAAAATCAGTACTACCATCAAGTTACTAATAACTAACTCACCATCTATGATAATCAATATGAGTATAGAAATACACAATCCAATCTGTACAGAGAATCTCATTGAAAATTTCCATATTGAAAACCAATTAATTTCTTTCAATTTTTACCATTGAAATGGTGTGTGAACAAAAAAGAAACATGAGTTCCTACTCTCTATTATTTCCAAGATGAATTACCAAATCTATATCATATTGAAAAACATTGGATGAGAAACTCAACAAACCCACAACATGAGATGGAATGAATGAAATAGAGGCACTAGTGTACAATAGAATATATGCTACTTATAATGAAACATGAATAGTATATAATTCTATTATAGGTAATTTATTATATTATACTAGTTCATGATCCAAAGTAGGAATAATTCCCTTCTCTTCCTGATCACGGTGTACGAAAACATGTATGTATCTCTTCCTTGATCTATATATAACCAAAAAATGCTCCAACCCTATCCCCATGAACACAATACTGGGATCTCACAATCATGTAAGGCTCTGAATATAATTTAAAACCACTGGAATCTATAGAACCTTCCCGAATATGACATAGAAATTACCCCTTACAAAACCACTTCATGTGTTTTATGGGTTCAAACACATGACGTGGTGTGGGTGGAGCTCAACACATATAACATACATGCCCTACCATTCCCCACTAGTGAAATAAAACTACTCTATATCCTAAATACAAAAGAAAATGATCAGGATGGTTGGAGTATTCTACTAGCTACCCTCTTTTAAGACTCATTCTACTTCCTCTTTTTCTCAAGTGAACTACCACTTCTCTAGCCTAATACTAACACTACCGAAAGGAAACCTGAATTACCCCCATGATTGGTTACATCCATCGATGCATGATCAAACACCTCTACAAAAGTCCACAAAATGAAAAGTAATACTTGATATATTATATCTAGTCACAATCCCATTTCAATATTTTGAGCCTTAGGCTAGTCATTGGAAACTACATTGAGTATGAATAAGAATAACTCAATGAAATTTTTATCATACTCCATTATGTTAAGATCGCCAAGAAGAAGTTACAAAATCTCTCATTTCATAGAGAAGGTGAGGGACTCAAGGAAACACTACTCAATTGATATGACCTTTATGTCATTCAATCAAATATTCTAGTGCTTCTTATCTTGAACCATTGATTCCAAACACCTATTATTTTACCTTCCAGTATAAATGTTGATTAATTACTCATATAAAATTCATGGAATTACCTTCCACCATTTATTCGATGACTCCTTTGAATTTTTAAAATAAAAGGTTTTCAAAAGTGATTTTCAATGAAAATTATTTTGAAACCAAATTAAAAAGAAATGAATATTTTCATAAATAATGTTTTAAATTATATTTTTATAGTATTTTTAGTCATAAATTGAAAATCACCTTATTTTTATTTCACATGGGATATGATATATTAATACTATATTTATTTTTCATATAGATGTTTTTTGATTTATTTTCCAAGGATTGTATCAACATTGAATTCATTGAATCATTTTTTATTCCCCCTGAAATATTCAATTTACCATAATAATTGAACATTGAATTTCTCCTAATTATCCATATCATTTATAAGGGATATATTCAGTTCCTAAATAGTATTCCATTTTTCATATGGGGTTTACATTGAATGTAATTTTAAAATATAGGGATGTATTGATAAATTTATATTTTATATTCAATATGGATATTTGATAAGGAATATTTCTTATCAATTGAATCAATTATTCGATATGAGGTTTTTTGGATATGAAATTATTGGTGGAGAGAAAATATATATATAGCCCCTCGATGAATTGACATATTCTTTTGAGACAGATACTTTATAGAAATTAAGTAAGTTTTTACATGATGTTTTCAACCATGTTCTGAAATTACTTGACATTAAAGGTTTTCATGTGCCTTATCCATGATGTAAAATTATTAATAATTTTCATCTTTTAGATTCATTTTTTAATTTTCAGTGACATTGTTTTATCGAAATATCTATGGATGCATTTAACTCCATGTTGTTTGATTAAATGGAATGTGTTTTCTGTTTCATAATTTTCTATATTAATATTTCCTTATATAGTTATTTGAATGGAATATGTTGTTAGTTATTACCATTCCATAATGTTTATCCATTAAATTTATTTAATATATGGAATGTGTGTATAGTTATTTACCTTTCTATATTTATTATTCTCATTGATTCATTATTACTTTCCCTATTATTTTCCTTTACAGAGTATTTGAGTTCACCCTTATTTTCCTTTCCCCAGGATTCCCTAATGTATATTATGAATGATATTAGTTTATTTTCTATATGGAATAAATTCATTATTATCATGGATGAAAAAATTCATTCTTAATTATTGAATTAATTCTTAATAGAAGACTAATGTATATATTTGGTTACCTGGACAACTAAACTCTTTTATCATTCAATATTTTATTCCATGTAACCATTCCTATGTAATGTTAGTTAACATAGGCTACACACTTTCTAGGGTTGGGGTGATAAAATCATAATCTTTTGAAATATAAGGATTAAATATTATTTTTAAATACCTTGTATTAATGAATTTAATTATAAAAAAATTATAATAGGAAATATATAAATCACATAAATGAAATTAGGTTCATAAAAACAAAGTTTGTCTCCAATAGGGGAATTTTATATAGAAAACACTTCACTATTATCCTCAATTATGATAAAATAAATAAATCGAAAAATTAATAAGAATATGGAAATTAATTAAATTACTTATAACATTATCATATCCATATTCAATAGTACACTTTTTAAATTATCATTCCACACATGAATTCCTCAAATGTTCTATATTAAGTGTTTATAATGTTTATCAATGGTACATTTTTTGAAATATTGAAGTTTTTATTATTAATCTTCAAAATATAATCATTAAATTTTTAATAATGTTAATTTTTTGTGAATAATTATAATAATTTATGATGTTTCAACTTACTTCCATTAGTTTTTATTCATTGTCCTTGAATTTGATATCGATAATAAGTATCTTTCGGTGATACTGGACGATCTATGTGTGTTTATATAATTATTAAATTTTATATTTATATAAAATACCCAATAAAAAAATATCTATTTAAAATTTATATAATTTTATAAAAATAATTATTTTACCAAATTCATTAAAGATATTAATTAAATTATTGTAAAATTAGGTTGTTAAAATTACCCAAACATGAGAATAACATTAATTAATGAATGATGATGAGGTGGTTATGTTGAAAATAAATTATACATTAAGAATAAATAACCCATTATTTTATTATTAGTGTGGTATATCTAAATTTTTATTATTTATAAGATGAATTTATTGATTTGAAATCATTAAAAAGTCCAAAAAAAATAATATCCTCTTAATATACTTATTTTAAATGGTTAAATTAAAAATGATCATTTATAAATAATCTCAAATATAGGTTCTACATTTTATTTGTACGATAGAATTAATGATATCAAAAATATAATATTCACCCATTAATACCATCTGTATATCAAATATCTTAATGATGTAATGGAAATTGAAACATGTTTTGAAATGGAGGTGGTATTCCACAAAGTGCACAATGAATGTTTATATTTTTCTTAATGTACAGGTTATATGAATAAATGTTTATAATATCATTAACATAGACTAACTGAAAGTTATCATTTTTATAGATTTTGAGAGATCACAATACATAGGAAGAACGAAAAACATCACGAAGGTCTAATGTAATGCAACCTGAACGAATCAATGACAAAAAAATTAGTCCCCTCACTAGGAAATTAACCCAAGTTAATAAAGGTAATCATACCGCGATTAAATATATCCATTGATTCCAGAAAATCCAATAATGTATTCCCTCCCACCATGTATGCGATATCACCATGTTATTCCCCATGAAAACATTTCATCTCCGAACTGTATATTTTATATTCCAAGGAAATCTTCCCATATCCAGGTAGGCTCTATACAGAAGAAGGGAGTCAGTCTCCACTGGCATCAACCGAATTTGACTTCTGGAACACATCTCCAAACCCTTAGCTAATAACAGGGCCTCTGCCTGAAGAGCATCGCCTTCCCTAAACGAAGTAGTGAACGCCGCACACACTAACCCATCTTGATCTCTCACAACACCACCCCCATGCATTTCCCCCCATAAAATGACCCATCTAAATTATGTTTGATTCATTTTCTCAGAGGACACCATTGTACCCAACATCACTTCCCAAAACCATTCGCTTGGTGATATGTAGAAATTTTCGGGACCAAAGCATTAACTGAAGGGGCCTAATGACAATCCAGGGATAACTGATGCAAGTCCTTGATATTGTTTTTCATTTTGAAAAGAATGCAGGCCATGGATCCTGAAGCGTTATTGTGTTGACCCTCATTATGGGCCTTCCAGATTTTCCAGCACCCAACACTTAGGATGGTCGAGCTGGCCTTTCTCTCCACCCCTTGGTTTCCAACTCCACTATACCAAGAATGGAGAAATTCAGTAAGAGATCCTTCATACCCATTCCACCCAAAGAAAGCCACATGGGCCTGCCAAATCCCTCTGGCATATTAAATATCATAGAAAAAATTTCATACTGATTCTTGGTTAGAAGACCTATAGCACCAATGCCTTGAAGCCATATTAACACCCATTTTCTGAAGGTTTTCATCAGTCGGTAAACCCTTGTTCCACACATCCCATAACATAAAGTTAAATTTTGAGGGGATATATTTGCACCACATAGACTGTAACACCCGAGACTTTTATGTCATATAAATCATCAAAGGAATATTTTTCTACACAAAACACTTTCTTGGCTTGCTTTATACAAAATCGAAACCTTCCTCGATAGCTTGCATCGTACGCAATGTCGAGTTTCACTAAACAATGATATACTAATAAAAAATTATTAAAACTAGCCGTTATGAATAGTAATAACCACTTTTTGAAATTTTATAAATTTTATTTTTCAAAATGGACTTCATTTTTGGATTCGGAATATCAAAATTAGCCTAGGGTGAAATTTTGGTATTTTTCTGAAAACTTTCAATTTTTGATGAATAGTGAAACATCTAAGTGGTAGTTAAAAAAACTGAATTTTTCATAAAACATAATTTTACCACTTCTGTGAGTGGAATTTTGAAAATCCGAGAGACACGATTAATATCAAGGACTAAAATGTGGTTCAATGAGATGAAAATATTTTTTTTGTGAATAGTAACTTTTTACTTTTTTTAACACGGTTAAAAGTAAATAGGGTAATTAACTGTAAAAATGATATTATTATTACACTAACACATTTCCTAATTCTATTGGATAAGTGTAATTAGACCATAAACAAACTTAGGAATAAAATATGACCATTTAGGTCCACTTGGATTAGATTAGGACATTTATTATTAATTTATTTAAAGAAGGGTTAAAATAGTTAAAATCAATGTTTAATAACTAAATCATTTTTAATATGGGGTTATACATAAGATAAATTCGACTATAAATATTCATTATAAAGATAATAATATTTCCTATATAATGGTATTTTATTTTTAATTTTTAGACATTAAATAATTTAATTTATTTACGACACAACGATGATGCAGTAATTATCTTATTAATGAAATATTGACATAATTGATGTTATAAATACCCAAATAAATGTAATTTGAGACTTTTTATGAATTACACTAATTTTCTAGGTTAATATGAAATGTTAGTATTGATTTAATTTACATGGATCAACTAATAATTCTGTTATGATTTTCACAAAAATCAATTACTAAATAGTGTCAAAATTGACATAAAATAGTTTTTTGAAACAAATATTATATTATTAATTTTTATTTTTTTCTTAAAAATATAAGGTTCGGCCAAATGACTTATATAAGGTCATATAAATTAATAATAAACAACTTGGTGTTCGTTTGGATTGATATATTAAGTTTATTAACATTATAGTGTAAGAAAACAAGAAGACAGGGTGAAAGTTAAATTATCTAACTTAAAGCTAAATCTAAGTGATAAGGTTAAAATAGGAACCTAAACTTGTCTAAATTATATTGGATGAGAGGCTTTCAACCCCTACCCACCTTATCTATGAAATATATCAATTTGGAGCAATTAAAAAGTGAATTTTACTTTATAATAAAATAATATATTTAGTTATTCCAAAGGTGCCCCTCTCCTCCCTTATAAAAGGGAACCTCCTCCCCCTCTTCTTCACACCACATTGAGCCTTCAATCTCGGCCAACACCTATCAATTTCTACACTCCACTTCCCTAGAAACATCCTAGAGGATCTAGTCTTCTTCAAAGACCTACTTTAGTGCCCTAAAAGGAGGTCTCAAAGAAGCACTTCAAAGAAGAGGAGGTTCGGACACTTACGAAGCAAATCAGACCTATGGTAAGGGAAATATCACAATCTCATTTTTTTATCCGAGATTGTTTATACTTTAGTATTTACTGGGGTGTATTTTATCATCCAAATCCATGTTTCCTCAATATGTAATATTATTTCCATCCACCTACATTTGTTTAAATCCAATTTTACCCATCGGTGAGTTTTTAGTAAAGGATATGAAAGGAATCTTTTGTCGATTTTCGTACGAGGTACTTTTTGACATTTCCGACAAGAGTACGAAGAATGTTTTTTTAAACTTATATGGAATGAATGGATTTTTAAAACATTATTTCCAAGAATATTCCTTTAAAAGATTTCAAGTTTATTTTTATTCATCTTCGTTAGTTTAAAATTGTATGACATGTTAAAAAAGGGAAATGTTTTTTTTTTGAATTTGAAAGGATATTTTCCTCAAGAATGGAGTTCAAGTGTTTTATCAAAATTATTTTCCATCTAAGATAATATAGGGTTCTGTTTATATCCCTATTATTACATTGATTTGATTATGTTGTGATGGAATTATTTTTATGAATTCCTTTATCTTATATGAATTGTTTGATGATGTCACGATGTTTAAGATTCCCATTTTTATTACATGGGTTATGCAATGATGTATGATTTCTGATTTTGTGGCACAAATAAGAATGGTATCATTATGAGATTGGTGGGACCTATATCTCCCTCCAATTCATTGGGTAAAGATTTTATATCTCATGAGATAGACCTGGCTGGAACGATAGGTTTTACTGGTTCAGTGAAACAGGAATGAAACGGGGAGTGAACTCGATCCAGAAATGGACTTTGTCCACTAAGATTGTCTTGGAAATGAGTCTTGACTAATAAGAAATGATTCTCTATGATTATGTGTGTATGCCACAAAGTTTCATGTTTTATGTTATGATTATTGGGATTACTTTTCACTACTAGGATTTATCCCATGTTATGAAATTATGCTCTCTTTTTCAGGTTACGATTTCCAAAAGTTATGTTCTTATGAATACGATGTGATTGATATTTCTTTTGTTTACCCTTACTATACTTTTTAGCTCACCCTTTTGTTTGTTTTCTTTCCCCAGGTCAGGAAGAAGGTTATTAAGTAAGATATGCCAAAAGGGACTATAGATATGATGAAATAAATGGGAGACAGTGTAGACGCTTTATGAACCAGTTGTTTATGTTTCCCAGTTTTGTAAAGACACTATACCTATACGGTCCTTTCGTGGTTTTGTTTTATATTTTAATAAGTATGCTTCAATTTTAATGTTATAACAATGTATGTAAAGTATGGTTCATTATAGTTGGTATCAGAGGAAAGGTTTAGTCAACCTTTGGAAACTAGGATGTGAAAGCCTTAGTAAGAACCCTAAGGATAATTCTATGCCAAGAACACAATCTTAGTGTTTTAGGAATGGCCATGAATAACCTAGGATAAGACCTTAAGTGGGAAATTTTATTCTTGATTATGTGGTTTTCCTATTATAATTAGTGTTGCTCACACTATTTTTCTTGGTTTTATTCAATGGCTGGAACCAGAAGGAACCGTGTTAATGCGGAATGCGACGGGAAATGCAATGATTGTCCCCCTGAGAAACGAAACATTATGGGAGCTATAATGAAAAATCTTGTAGCCATGCTCACACAACATTCTCAATCTATGAATCATGCAGGACTTCTAAACGAGCAAAGGAAGGAGCAACATTCTGTTGAATCCTTCATGAGGCAGTGTCCACCATCTTTCAGAGGGTCTACTGATCCATTAGTTGTTGAACAATGGATTTGTACTACTGAAATGATATTTTCAGTTCTTCAATGTTCTGAACATGATAAAGTCATCTTAGCATTGTATCGTTTGGAAGGTGATGCAGATCAATGGTGGAATCTTATTAAGAATATGAGGCAAAGTGATGAAATTGAGTCCATGGAATGGGACGAGTTGAAGAACATATTTTTCAATAAGTACTTCCCTCGTATTCTCCGAACAAAGATGGAGAAATAGATTCTTGAACTGAAGCAAAAGGATGATGAATCTGTTGGTACCTATGAAGCAAATTTTACAAGACTTGCAAGGTACGCTTCTGGTATTATTATCAAACCTGAGAGTAAGATCAATAGATTCATTAGTGGCTTAAAACCAATTTTTAGAAGGGCCTTAGCCATAAGGGACTTCAATAGCAACAAGGAAATCGTTCGATGTGCTCTCAATGTTGAGATGGAGATTGGAGTAACCCATCTGTCATATGGGTTTGATAAGAAGAGGAAAATGGAATTCAATGGAAAACCAAAATAGCACACTGAAAAGAATATGAGATTTCCCTTATGCTCAAAGTGTGGAAAGAAACATGGAGGGAGTTTTCATAAAAGGTTAAGTAAATGTTTCAAATGTGGAAAGGAAGGTCATCGGGCATTTGAATTCCACGATGATGGGAAGAAGATGTCTAATTATGCAAACAAAGGAAGGGATACACGGAATGAACCTACTACACTTCAATCTTTCATGTGCAAGGAGATGGGTCATTATGCCAATAAATGCCTTAATCTAAGGGATGATGATGATGGTCGACGTCAACAAACTCTTAAGTCTAAAGACAAAGGAAAGTCACATGAAATTTCTATCAGCGATGTGGAGTACGATAACGATGTGGTGAAAGGTACACTTACCATCAACTCTAAAGTAGTAAATGTTTTATTTGATTCTGGATCCACCCACTCTTTTATTTCTGAATAATTATCAAAGGGTATCACCATATTACCTCAACAATTAGATGTTGAGTTAGCTGTGACAACACCTAATGGCACAACATTCGCATCAAAAGTTTATAATTCTTCTCCAATCAAAGTTTGTGGGAAA
This sequence comes from Viscum album, assembly GCA_963277665.1. Lineage (NCBI taxonomy): Eukaryota > Viridiplantae > Streptophyta > Magnoliopsida > Santalales > Viscaceae > Viscum > Viscum album. The sequence goes on along the minus strand of OY728119.1, from coordinate 682,542,594 downwards.
GTGCTTCCTGCAAATCTTGTGATCCTTCCTATAGTGGAATTTGAAGTGATTCTTGGCATGTATTGTCTTTCTTTATATGGATCTCATATCAATTTCCGAATAAGGGAAGTCACATTTCATATTCTAGATCAATCTATGATCGTCTATCAATGCAAGGATGAACATAACCTTGCAGTGGAAATTCCTTCTACCTTATGGGTCTTGATTCCACTAAATAAAGGTTATTTATCTCAAAAGGTTGGTGAGAAACTCATGATTATGAATATCCCATTGTATGGGATTTTGATGATGTCTTTCCGGAGGAATTACCTGGTCTTCCACCGAATCGTGAAGTTGAGTTTTCAATAGAACTCGTACAGGGTGCTTTGCCTATTTCAAAGACACCTTATAGAATGGCCCCAATTGAGTTGTAGGAATTGAAGAAGAAACTCCAAGATAATCTTGATAAGGGGTTTATACGCCCTAGTGCATCACCTTGGGGACAACTTGTTCTGTTTGTTAAGAAGAAAGATGGATCAATGAGACTCTGCATTGATTATCGAGAACTTAACAAGAACACTATCAAGAAAAAATATCATCTCCCGTGCATTTATGACCTATTTGACCAACTACGTGGAGCTCAATACTTTTCCATGATTGATCTTCGTTCATGGTATCATCAATTAAGGGTCAAAAGGAAGGATATACCAAAGACGGCTTTCCATACAAGGTATGGACACTATGAATTTATAGTGATTCTATTTGGTCTTATTATTCCCCTGCTATATTCATGGATCTAATGAATAGAGTCTCTAGAGACTATCTTGATCAGTTTGTGGTAGTCTTTATAGAATTTATTCTTGTCTATTCAAAGAGCAAGGAAGAACATGAAGATCACTTGAGAATTATATTGAAGACCCTGAGAAAGGAGAAGCTTTATGCCAAATTTACCAAGTGTGAATTTTGGCTTCAAAAAGTTGCATTTTTGGGTCACATAATCTCAAAAGAGGGGATACTATGGATCCAGCAAAAATAGAGGTTATCAAAAGATGGTCGAGACCAACAACAGTAACCGAGATCCAAAGTTTTCTTGGTTTGGCTGGATATTATCGACGTTTTGTGAAAGATTTTTCATGATTATCTAATCAACTCACCATGATGACTCGGAAAGGAGTTAAGTTTGTTTGGATATAGGAATGTGAAGATAATTTCAAGGAGTTGAAAGGAAGGTTATCCAGTGCGCATGTGCTCACACTGCCTTGTAGTGGAGAAGGGTTTGTGATCTACTGTGATGCATCCAAGAAGGGACTGGGATGTGCTCTCATGCAAAATGATATGGTGATAGCTTATGCCTCACAACAGTTGAAAATACATGAGCAAAATTACCCAACTCATGATTTGGAGTAAGCTGCGGTAATCATTGCATTAAAGATTTGGAGGCATTATCTTTATAGAGAAAGGTGTGACATTAATACTGAACATAAAAGTTTAAAGTTTATTTTCACACAAAAGGAGCTGAATTTGTGTCAAAGAAGAAGGTTGGAGCTGATTAAGGATTATGACTGCTCAATCCATTACCACCCTGGGAAAGCAAACAAGGTGGGAGATGCATTAAGTCGAGAAGACCATGCTAGTTTATCCATGATGAGGATCACAAAAGATCCAATATTTATGGATTTACAAAGGATGGATCTTGGAATTATAATGAAAGGGAAAAACTCGTATCTTTCTCAAATGAATGTTCAACCATCTATACATGTAAAGATTAAAGAGGCTCAGAAAGAAGATGTTGAGCTACAAAAGAAGGTGAGAAATGTTCCTGAATTCAAACTTGATTTTAATGGGATAATAAAGTTCAGGAATCGGGTTTGTGTTCCCCCCATCCCCGAATTAAAGAAGGAGCTGCTGGATGAGGCTCATAGTTGTTCATTCTCTATTCATCCTGGAAGCACGAAGATGTATAGGGACCTAAAAGAGTACTTCTGGTGGGATGGAATAAAAAGAGATGTTGCTGGATATGTCTCTCGATGCTTGGTTTGTCAGCAAGTTAAAGCTGAGAGATAGAAGTGTAAGGGGATGTTACAACCATTACCCATACCCAAATGGAAATGGGAAAACATCACTATGGACTTTGTCACAGGACTTCCTAAAACATCCAAAGGCAATAATGCTATCTGGGTCATAGTTGATCGTCTTACCAAGTCTGCACACTTCATTGCTATTAGAGAGGATTTCTCTCTGGATCTTCTTGCCAAGATATATGTAAAGGAAGTGGTAAGATTGCATGGAGTACCACTTTCTATTATATCTAATCGGGATCGGAGATTTACCTCGACGTTCTGGGGAAGTCTTCACCATACTCTGGATACAGAGTTGAGTTTCAGCACTGCTTATCATCCTCAGATAGACGGTCAGTCTTAGAGAACAATTCAAACTCTAGAAGATATGTTGAGAGCTTTCTCTATGGATTTCAAAGGTGGTTGGGATCAAAACCTACCTTTGGTGGAATTTTCTTATAATAATAGCTTTCACTCCAGTATTAAGATGGCTCCTTATGAAGATCTATATGGAAAGAAATGCAGGACTCCAACATGCTGGGATGAAGTTGGGGAAAGAAAGCTATTAGGACCCGATCTCGTTGATGAAATGGCCGAAAATGTCAAATATATTCAACAACACATAAGAGCAGCTCAGAGTCGACAGAAAATTTATGCCGACAACCGAAGAAAAGACCTAGAGTTTGAAGTGGGTGATAAAGTGTTCTTATGAATATCTCCCTGGAAGAGGGTTATGAAATTTGGAAAGAAGGGGAAGTTGAGCCCAAGATATATTGGTCCTTTTGAAATACTGGATCATGTTGGGAGGGTAGCTTACCGATTTTCGTTTCCACCGAATCTCTCTCAAGTTCAAGATGTGTTCCATTTATCTCTCCTGAGAAAGTACATACCTGATCCTTCACATGTACTCAGCCCAGAAGTTGTACCGCTGGAGCAAGAACTTTCTTATGAAGAATAACTGATAGAGATTCTGGATCGTAGCGAAAAAGTCCTACGAAACAAGACCAATCGATTAGTGAAAGTTTTATGGAAGAACCACCAATTAGAAGAAGCTATATGGGAGATTGAGGATATGATGAGGGAGAGGTATCCTCATCTGTTTGTTACGAAGTGATGAATTTCAAGGGCGAAATTCATTTTAAGGGGGGTAGAATGTAACAGAAGAGTCATTTATGTCATATAAATCATCAAAGAATATTTTTCTACACACAACACTTTCTTGGCTTGCTTTACACGAAATCGCAACCTTCCTCGATAGCTTGCGTCGTACGCAATGCCGAGATTCACTAAACAATGATATACTAATAAAATATAATTAAAACTTGCCGTTATGAATATTAATAACCACTTTTTGAATTTTTATAAATTTTATTATTCAAAATGGACTTCCTTTTTGGATTCAGAATATCAAAATTTGCCTATGGTGAAATTTTGGTATTTTTCTGAAAACATTCAATTTTTGATGAATAGTGAAACCACTAAGTGGTAGTTAAAAAAAACTGAAATTTTCATAAAACATAATTTTACCGCTTCTGTGAGTGAAATTTTGAAAATCCGAGAGACACGGTTAATATCAGGGACTAAAATGTTGTTCAATGATATGAAAATATTTTTTGGTGAATAGTAACTTTTTACTTTTTTTTACCACGGTTAAAAGTAAATAGGGTAATTAAGGGTAAAAATAATAATATTATTACCCTAACACATGTCCTAATTATATTGGATAAGTGTAATTCGACCAAAAACAAACTTAGGAATAAAATATGACCATTTAGGCCCACTTGGATTAGATTAGGTCATTTATTATTAATTTATTTAAAGGGTTAAAATAGATAAAATCAAAGTTTAATAACTAAATAATTTTTAATATGGGGTTATACATAAGATAAATTAGACTATAAATATTCATTAGAAAGCTAAAGATATTTCCTACATAATGGTATTTTATTTGTAATTTTTAGACAGTAAATATTATAATTTATTTATGACACAACGATGATGCAGGAATTATCTTATTAATGAAATATTGACATAATTGATGTTATAAATACCCAAATAAATGTAATTTGAGACTTTTTATGAATTACACTAATTTAATAGGTTAATATGACAAGTTAGTATTGATTTAATTAACTTGGTTTGAAATAATCATTCTGTTATGATTTTCACAAAAATCAATTACTAAATAGTGTCACAATTGAGATAAAATAGTTTTTAAAACAATCATTATATTATTAATTGTTATTTTATTCCTAAAAATCTAAGGTTAGGCCAAATTACTTAGATAAGGTTATATATATATTAATAATAAACAACTTGGGGTTCGTTTGGCTTGATATAGTAAATTTATTAACCTTATAGTGTAAGAAAACAAGAAGACATGGTGAAAGTAAAATTATCTAACTTAAAGTTAAATCTAAATGATAAGGTTAAAATAGGATCCTAAACTTGTCTAAATTCTTTTGGATGAGAGGCTTTCGACCGCTACCCACCTTATCTTCGAAATATATCAATTTATAGCTATTAAAAAGTGAATTTGTCTTTATAATAAAATAATATTTTTAGTTATTCCAAAGGTGCCCCTCTCCTCCCTTATAAAAGGGAACCTCCTCCCCCTCTTCCTCACACCACTTTGAGCCTTCAAGGTCGGCCAAACCCTGCCAATTTCTCCTCTCTACTTCCCTAGAAACATCCTAGAGGTTCTGGTCTTCTTCAAATACCTATTTTAGTGCCCTCAAAGTAGGTATCAAAGAAGCACTTCAAAGAAGAGGAGGTTCAGACACTTACGAAGCAAATCAGACCTAAGGTAAGGGAAATATCACAATCTCATTTTTCATCCGAGATTATTTATACTTTAGTATTTACTGGGGTGTATTTTATCATCCAAATCCATGTTTCCTCTTTATGTATTATTATTTCCATCCACCTACAATTGTTTAAATCCAATTTTACCCTTCGGTGAGTTTTTAGTAAAGATTATGAATGAAATATTTTGTCGATTTTTGTACGAGGTACTTTTTGACTTTTCCGACAAGAGTACGAAGAATGTTTTTTTAACTTATATGGAATGAATGGATTTTTAAAACATTATTTCAAAGAAGATTCCTTTACAAGTTTTCATGTTTATTTTTAATCAACTTATTTGTTTTAAAATTGTATGACATGTTAAAAAAGTGAAATGTTTTTTTGAATTTGAAAAGATATTTTCCTCAAGAATGGTGTTCAAGTGTTTTATCAAACTTATTTTCCATATAAGATAATATAGGGTTCTGTTTATATCCATATTATTACATTGATTTGATTATGTTGTGATGAAATTATTTTTATGAATTCCTTTATCTTATATTAATTGTTTGATGATGTCACGATGTTTAAGATTCCCATTTTTATTACATGGGTTATGCAATGATGTATGATTTATGATTTTGTGGCACACATAAGAATGGTATAATTATGAGATGGGTGGGACCTATATCTCCCTCCAATGCATTGGGTAAAGATTTTATATCTCATGAGATAGACATGGCTGGAACGGTAGGTTATACCGGTTCAGTGAAACAGGACTGAAACGGGGAGTGAACTCGGTTCAGAAAAGGACTTTGTCCACTAAGATAGTCTTGGAAATGAGTATTGACTAATAAGAATTGATTCTCTATGATTATGTGTGTATTCCACAATGTTTCATGTTTTAAGTTATGATTATTGGTATTACTTTTCACTACTATGATTTATCCCATTTATGAAATTCTGCTTTTTTTTGCAGGTTACGATTTCCAAAAGTTATGTTCTTATGAATATGATGTGATTGATATTTATTTTGTTTACCCTTACTGAGAATTTGAGCTCACATTTTTGTATGTTTTCTTTCCCTAGGTCAGGAAGAAGGTTATTAAGTAAGATAATCCAAAAGGGACTATAGATATGATGAAATAAATGGGAGACAATGTAGACGCTTTATGAACCAGTTGTTTATGTTTCCTAGTTTTCTAAAGACACTATACCTATACGGTCCTTTCGTGGTTTTGTTATATGTTGTAATAAGTATGCTTCAATTTTGAAGTAATATCAATGTATGTAATGTATGGCTCGTTATATAGACTCCCCCACGAATCAATATTCACTGTGTTCCTCGACACACATTCAAAATTCGTAATGGAGAAAGCACCTGATGAAGATCCCATGAATACAAGCATGTATTCCTCATCGTTAGCAACAATAGTGCTGAAAACTTCTCTTTCACTCACATCAAGTATAGCCTAAAGGAAACTTGGGTGATTACTAGCCTCTATAAAAGATAAGTCTATGGTAGGACACCCTGGGAACCATAGCCTACCTTCCCACCAATCCTGCTGCCAAAAGTTGATGTTCCCCCTACCCATAATCCATCGAGAGTGATAATGTTATTTTACTACAAATGGAATAATTTGAAAATGGATAATTCAGAATAATATTAATTAGTTTATAATACTCACACTAGGGACTTAAATTTTCTTAGGAATACTCCATAGAACTGAATAAATTTAGGACAATTCTGAGTCATAAGGGGATTAAAATACATTAAAAGAGTTAATTGTAGAGTTAAAGGGATAGTTTTCATGTATAAATTATAATGGTTTGTGAGACTTTATGTGGTAAAGATGTTACCATTTTTTGTATAAGTGAATGTAATAGTATTTTTGGGAGTAACCCTTAAATTTTTTGTACTTTATGGTTACAATTGACATTTTAAAAGGAAAAATAGAAAATATAAGAGTGTAAAATGATTATGGTTTATGGCTCACCTCATCCACTCCTATAGATAAGTAATTTAGGGTTTTAGTTGTTTTGGTTTTATCTTTTTTATCTTTTACAATAATTTACTTTTACCTTTGTAATTATTTCAAACATTAGTAATTAATATAAAAGATATTGATTCAGATTTTTCATTTTACATAATATGATACACATAATTTCATATTGTAAATTAATTTCATCAAATGATATTTTTGAATTTTTGAAATGTTTATTTTGAATGAAATACGCATAATCACGTAAAAACTATTTTTAGAGAAATTACCATATTAGGATTTAAAATAATATAAATGAAATGATATTTTTATAATAATTATAATGAAATAAACTAATTTGTGAAAAAATAATAAAGGAAATTAGTATTTCATGTGAATTGAGAAAAATATTTCCTATGAAAATACATTATTTAATGAAAACATGGATAACATTTTTTATGCTAAAATAATATTTTAATTTGTTTTGAAATTATTAATTGATGGTTTACTATATTCCATGAGTATTTAAAAAATAAAAATTAATTTAAATAAATTAATATATTATTTCATAAAATATTTTATATTTTTATATTTTAATATTATACAATTTTAATTTCACACAAGTTATATGTTTTGGGAAAACATTATTTCTCATCTAAAACCGAGACTTTTCAAAAAAATAGAAAATTTTGTACGAAGATAATTTTGATAACATAAATTAATAAAGATATTTGTTTCAATAATTTATTATTTAAAAAATTAAAATGTAGATAAAATATTGAATAAACTATATTTAATGTATTTATTAAATGGTTTCATACGATATGGTGTTTACCTACTATAATAGGGTGTAAGGTATTACACATTCAGTAGTCAAACCCCCTTATATTATGATCATGTACATATAGAGAATTTGTTGATACATTTTATGAGATCTTCCATAGAGGTATTTTGAAAAAAGATCCCTATTTGTTCCATGTGAATTATAATAATACATGATTACATCTATAAAATTTTATACTGATTAAGAATCACTTATAGATTGTATAATATTTTCCAAGATAACATCTCTTCTGATGAACATTCAGTCAATCCTTTATGACCTCATTATCACAAAAGTAGTCTCATGTACTATATTATTTATCCATTAGTGTATTGGGATGAGATAAACATTGAACATAACCCTTAATTGGGATAGAGGGTAAATATGTAATATAAAATATATATGATAGTTGTTTTATACAAAATCAAGCTCAAAACTCCATGGATACTCACCCATATCTTTGAGATTACCAGTTACTTTATGTTAATATATTTCCATGATTATAATGGGATAATATACCATATTTGTTTCTTACATATTATCTTGAGTGGGTGTAAAACCCCCAGAATGTAATCAAATATTTTATGTAAAATGAATTCAATTTTGTTAGTATCTCACGTCCCAAGAAACACACAGTTTTAATGAAAAGTTGAATAAATTAATATTATTATTTAAAAAAGACTAATATTTACCTAGAATTTATATTTGATCGAATGAATATGCATAGAAATGTTTTAGAATTAGTTATGTTTATTTAAATTAAATAAAATATATTTAATCATATGTTTTTATTTTTTAGTAAATTTTTTACTTGATAGGTTACTTATACTAATGGATATAATCATTGGGGAGATGAAAGGCTGGTTTGGGAGATTAGGTGGTTTTGATGTTTGTGTCTACTATTTCAACATCACTTTTCTTCTTGATCTAGAGTTAGATCTCCATTATGAAGGGCCTTCTTCTCCCTCACATTGATTCAGGTACCCCCGTCGATGAGAGTTAAGCATGACAGATTAGTTAGGAACAACGAGAGAAGCATGATAAATTTTGTAAATTTTATGGAATTCTCTCTAGAAATAATAATCCAAAAAGTTATTTTTTTATATGAAATCTAATTAATATGTTATAATTGATATGTATAAGGGTTTTCAATATTCGATTATTTCACAATCTATTTTTATGGTTAGGGAGAAGCCGTTGAAGGTAATCGATCTTGTGTAATGACTTAGTACAGTATGGGGTTTCTCTAAATTTATATTTATCCTGATTGGAATGGAATGTTTTCACATCCTCTTCCCAAATGAGGAGATTAAGCACCAAGAATGGGGGATCAACTCCATTTCCCTGATATCGAGCTTGATTTCCATCTTGGAATGAGACTTTAGTTTTAAACCCTTCACCATAAAGAACACAAAAGCTTAGGTATTGATCTGAATTTTGTGTCTAAATTGGATCCTATGCCAACCTCACATACTATTTGATATTTCAAAATCAGAGGTTTGAATAAATCTAAAAAAATCAATGTAGGGACGGAACCTATAACTCGCTTAATGTAGGTAACGAACCATGCTTGGCTACAACGAATGTTGTTAAATAAGAGGGTGGTTTTCTAGATAATAATGTTGTTGGTGATAAACTAGTGAAAGAGTAGGACTCTCAATAGTATTATAGTGTGTAATAATTTCATTAATGGATTAACTGAAAAAATTACCTTTAAGTAGGATGCAGATGAGATTTTCCCCCTTGGGTCTTCAAAATAAGAATATCAAATAGAGATAGTCCCTCTTCAAGGATGTATTATTAATAACATAATGAAAAATGGAACTCTTCAATATTGGGGGATTCTAAGACATTCTACTGATTTGGTTACCTATCCAAAAATTGTAGGTTCCTAGAAAATTGAATAAATTAATAATTAGTGGATTCATAAAGGAATTGGGGGAAACTGAACCGACATAGAGAATAAAGAATCGCTAACAAAAGGCTCAAATTTCGATGTTGTTGAAAAGGAAAAAGATGTTGACACAAGGATTCTCCTCCACACATTGGAATAAGTCAATTCCAAGGAAGGAATACTCACACATGAATCCTGCTTTGAGAACTATATCTTTTTCATGATTTAGAAAGACTCATCCTAATTTTTCTACCAGTTAAAAGTTGAATCAAATTGGGATTATAGTGATTGTTATCCTCTAGGTTTTGATAATTGAAACTATTTTCCTGATCATGAAGGAGGTCATATTGTATTTTATGACCCCTTCCTCTCCTTTCATATTGTTGTTTCTATTTAATAATGAGGATTTTACTCACCTCTATTTTAAAAAAGTTAACTCTTTTTATACATTGAAAATAATTTTCATAAAAAATATATTTTTATTTATAGACTTTTGAAATGAAAATTCATAGAATTTTTTTTTCATCATGTCAATGTGTTTTATTTTAAATTTTATATTCCACAAATTTAAACAAAATATTGAAAAAATGGATTTTATATTTTTAATAAAATTATTTAATGTTATAAAATAAGGTCATCCTATTTTTTCAAGAAAATGAATAATAAAAATAATAAAATTTAATAATGGAGATTAATGATAAAAATTGTTTTTCAGGGGTTAATGTAAAGGAATCATGGTTAAAAGACCTAAAACATGTAATATGCCAATTTTATGGACATATTTGGAACATTATTACATTATTAAATATTTTTATGTTCTAGGGGTCTACTCTTCATTGAAAATTACCAATATAATAATTTAGGTTAAGGAAAATAAAATATATCACACTCTGACTATTAAATTTCAGTTATGTGTTCACATTATGACAATATAATTTAGTAAAAAATTATTGATGTTAATTTTGATCCTAATTAAATTAATTTTCAAAGGGAAAAGGTTCTTGAATTACTAATAATTATTTAATTACATTACAATCATACGCAACATGTACACAATAATTTTTTATTTATTAGAAAAATAAAACTCGTGTTACTAAAAATATTAAACGTAATATAAATCTAATTAGTCATTATATTTAAAGAAAAATATAGATAAATATAACATTATATATATGTGTTAAAAATATATATTCAAATTAAACTTCTTTCTATATTTTTTTAGAATCAACCTAAATAAATATTGTAAAAATTTCTATTAAATTTATTTTATACTATTTTTTAATTAAATGTTTTAAAATTCCTAACAATTATATCCTCTTCCAATTTTTTGGTATGTATTAAAAATTAATGACCATATTATTTTTAGGTAAAAATAGTAATTTTAAAACAATTATATTCCCTATATATTAGAACCTTTTTTAACATTGTTTATTGTATAACGGTGTTTTTCATCGTTGATGTGATTTTCTTAAAATTAATTTTCCACAAAAATATAATATTAATTTTATGATTTGGATTCCATATTTATAACCAATGATTTAAAATTAAAAAATAAGGATCATTTTATTTTTATTATTAAGTGGAAACATTACTAATTCAAATGGCTAGTTACCATTGTGAAAACTAAAATAGTAAATGCAATGAAACAAAAAAGTTTATGAAAACATGTTGAAAATATGTCTTTTTTATATCATGGTTGTGTGGCTCATCCATATGATTATTAAAATCATTTACATATCAATTATTGAATAATTTGGGTTGATAGTGACTCCCCTTACTGAATAGTTTTTTTTTATTTACAAAAAGAAGTCACTTCTCCTCAGTTATATAGAAATACCTCCTCCACCCACTTCTTTAGACAAAACAATACATTTTTCTCAATAAACCACTAAAAAGCTCTATCCAACATCATTATATATACTTTATAGTTACTGTTCATCCCAATAGAAAATACCTAGGATCCTTAATAAGAAATCGAAGTGTTTTTAATGTAAGAGATGCTATATCTAATTTATACGAATGATATTGAGACTTACGGTAAGGGAATTTCCTCAAAACATTTATTCTTTAATACATATTTTATGTTATGAAAACATATTACTTTATGAGGTTTATATACATCCATATTGAAATGTTGTATCATGAATATATTTTTATTTTCAATTTTTAATGTTTTGGTAGTGTGTATTCTTCAATGTGACTTATGATGAAATATTAAATGATGTGGGAGGGATTTGATCATACAATAACATTATTTATCATGATTATTTATAAATAAGCTTTTGAGTGTAAAATATTGTTATCTTTTTTAAGATAATATATTTAATTTCCATATCCTCCGGTTATTCGTGTAAAATACAAGTTATTCCTTTATTTTGTTTCTATTTATATACTCGATATTATATTACTTGTTTTTAAAAAAAATATTAAATTATTTATCACTTCAGTCAAAAAATCATTCTATTGGACATCCATGTTTTCTATATATGTTTTCATAGATATTTAAATATTAATCTATGATTTTTTAATCTCATTTATACCATTATTATAATATTTACAAAAAGGTGTAAAAGGAATATTTATGTTGTTTTCAAATAAATTCCCATTATATTGTTTTTACAAAAATTGGAAAAAACATTATTTTAATTTGATTGAAATTAATATCATTACTCACCATCCTTAATAATCAATATATTACATACTCCATTCTATGTTTGAAATATTATGTTCAAAGAATAATAATTTCACAATACTTTTTGCTCATTTTGTATTAAAAACATCTTTTTTAAAATTAAAAAATTACTTTCATTTGGAAGGGATCCAATGATCTTTATTTTTATTAAAACTATGATTATGTATTTTAATTTCAGATAAACAGTACTGGTGATATGATCAAATTATATCACTATTATGCATTATCAGGATGGTTTATGTAAATAATGTCTAGAGGTTTATGAAACTTGTTAATTTTGCAGTGTTTATACAATGATGAAATGTTTTTTTGACTCATTTAATTTTCATGAGTTTAGATATGGTGATTCGTTTATGACCTTATGGAACAAAAATTTATTTATTGTGTGATTGGTGGGACATATATCTCCCTAGAATTCATTGGGTAATGATGGATAACACATGAATAAATATTTTTTTTGAACCTGATTACATGTTAAATTTTTTAATGTTTGAAACTTATTACATGTTCACAATGTTATACACAAACATGATTAAATGTTCAAAATTTTATGTGTGAAATTAATTATAAGCTCACAATTTTATGCATGGACCTGATTGTATGTTATTGATTACATGTTCACTGTGTTAGGTGTTGACCAATATTTAATGTCTATACTGTTGTATGTGGACCTGAATTCATGTACACAAGTTTATGTCAGGGAATAATTTTGTGTCGTTAATGCTCACAATGATAGAATATTATTTTTATGCAACAAATATATGTCTTATGAATATTTTATGATCTCTTGGATCATGGTCTCCAATGACATTGTGATTAATGTCCTAGGAATTTCCAATATTTAGGAAATCAAACATGATTATGATCGATGGAATAAAGGGTATGGTTTTAAAATAATATTATAATGTTCTAATACCCTTATTCTAGTGTTATGTTAATATCTATCATTTTTATCCTTACTGTGAATACGATCTAACAGATTATAATGGTTCCTTTCCCCTAGTTAAGAATAATGGTATTCGGTATGAAAATTATATTAAATAAAATAAATATATTGAAATTTTTAGAGGCCCAAACTTGACGTACATAGGCCTTACATCTCTTTATTGGAATACTTAATAAATAACAAAAACAGACACCCAAGGATCATAATAGTTTAGTGTCCTTGGAAACTATGAATGTCATCTACTAGTCATGGTGAAATATCTTCAAAATCTCCCATAAATGTCTTCCATATTTTTTTTCACACCTAAAACCATTATTTAAATCCTAGGGAAAAGAACATATATAAAGGGTGAGATCAAATGCTAGGTAAGGGTAATTATGGAGAAAATAAAACAAACCATATACATTTGAATTTAAAAACATGAACATAATGTTTAAACATAAAAATATTGAGCAATGACATAAAAAATGGTTGTATGTAAGGCATCGATCATAATGGAACATAAATCCTGATAAAATAGAATTGGAATAAAATATATAATTTTGTAATTCCATTATGAACATGATATGATTTCCATAATATCCAAGGCATTGCTACCAAGGCCATCATTGTAACAAAGTCCCTTACTGATTCGAGTTCACTCCTCGTTCCAGTCCTGTATCATTGAACCAGATTAACTTCCATTACATCCATGTATATCTCATGAGATATAAATCATTACCCAAAGTATTTTATATAGATATAGGTCCCACTAATCTCATAATGAAATCATTGTTACATGTGCCATAAAATAAACATAAATCGTTCTTCATAACCCAATGAATAAAATGGGCTTCATAAACATAATCCCATAAAAACACAATCCAAGTAAAATAAATGGATATAATTTCATCATATAAACGTCAAAAAATGTACTTAAAACATACCCATATTAATGAATTTCATATTAGATGGAAAATATTTTGGATAAAACACTTGAAATGAATTCTTGATGAAAATATCATTTCTTCTTCAAAATCATTTTCTTTTCAAAAATGTCATGTAATTTTAAAATAAAAGGATTTTGTTGAAAAACATCATGAAATCATGTAGATTATGCTTCATGAAAATATTGCGTTATCAAACTATAAAAATACAATCACGTCATATAATTTAAAAAAACATTCTCCTCATAGTTTTAAAGGAAAACTCAAAAAGTACCACTTATGTTAATCAAAAAAATGATTCCTTATATAAAAAAAAGTAAAAGTCAAAGAGGGGTAAACATGAATTTCAAAATACATGAAATAATGTTAAATACTTTATGAAAAAATTTCTATAAAACATGGAAATAGATTACAAATATAACCCAAGTAAATACTTACTTATAAACAATCTCAGATAAAAAAGAGATTGCAAAATTATCCCTTACCTTATGTCCAATTTCTTCCATATGTGTCTAAGATTCTTTTATAGTGGATTTAAACATATTATTAACTTTTAACATAACCATAATAATATTTATGATTTCATATATGATTCACTTATGACTTTATATGACTCGTTCATTTGTAAATTCCATGTTAAAGCAGCGTTTTGGGTAAAATCGTTTCATTTATCGTACATGTTTCGACTTGTTGTTCATGATATTAATACTTATATCCTGATTTAATTAATTCCATAATTTAAAACAAGATTTATATATAATATATATTCAGCATATAAATATATATGATAGATCGATAAATGGAATCAACTACACCATTCATGGAGATGATAGGCCGTACGTTCGCATGAACGTTGTTTTCGTTTCCTTATTGAATTGAATGGACTTAAGTAAATGAAACATATATGTAAATAAAAATAGTTTAATTATTATGTAATATAATTCATGATTATTTATTTATATACTTTATAATCATACTTTAATGGTTATTTATGGAAAATGAATCTCATCACGTTCGTGGAGACGGTAGTCCATACGTACGCATGAGCGACAATATCATTCTTTGGATATTAAAATCGTATATAATTGGACGGTTAATAATATATAAAGAGTAATTATAATGTTATATTTATAATATATATCTTTTATACTCATTATTATACCCATCCAAATGATTATATTTTTTAATAACAAACATCACAACGATGTGGAGACGGTAAGCTGTATGTACGCACGTGTGGTGAATTTTTCATTTATAGGATGGGTAAAATAAAAAATATGATTTCAAAATTATTATAATTACATAATAGATTATATAATATACTAGAGTTATTATTTTTTAATGGAAACAACAATGAAATAGTAAGTTGAAGAAGAAGAGAACTTGAAAGGTGGTGGTGAAATCATTACTTCTTCTTCAGGATCTCCCATTTGATTTGATCAAAAGGGAATCTTAGGTTGGATTTATGAACCAAGGAAGGCATATAAAATGAATATAGGATATTTGTAAGGATATTATAGTAGGGGTTGGCTGAGCCAAATTTATTTGGAGGTGTGAATTGGAGAGAAGGGGAAGTTCCCTTTTATAAGAGGGGTGAGGGGCACCTTTGAAAAAACATAAAATATTATTTTATAATTAATCCATATTTGGTTTATAATGACTCCAAAGTGACTAATTGAGAGGATATAGTGGGGATGGGTAGAAATCCTCTCAACAAACAGATTTTAGACAAGTTTGGGTTACCATTTTAACCTTATCATTTAGATTTAACTCTAAGGTAAATAATTTAACTTTTACCATGTCTTATTGTATTGTTACACTATATGGTCAATAAAAATACAATAAACTACCAATAGAACCCCATTTGGTTCATTAATGTCATATATAGTATTGTATAAGTAATTTGGCCAATCCTTATATTTTTAGGACGATTATATCAATTAATAATATAATATTTTTTAAAAAACATCTTTTATGTCAATTTTATCAATATTTTGTTTTTTCTTTTTTATAAATTAATAAAAGAATTATTACTTCGAAATAAATTCATCTAAAAACCCTAATATGTAATATTAACCTTTAAAATCACTGTAATTCATAAAAAGTCTCACATTAAATTTATTTGGGTATTTATAATATCAATTATGTTAATATTTCATTAATAAGGTAATTACTTGATCATCATTGCATCACAAATAAATTAAATTATTTAATTTCTAAAAAATATAAATAAAATAAAATTATTTAGGAAATATTTTTAGATTTCTAATGAATATTTATAGTCTAATTTATCTTTTTTATAACCTTATATTAAAAATGTTTTAGTTATTAAACATTGATTTTAACTATTTTAACTCTTCTTTAAATAAAATAATAATAACTATCCTAATCTAATACAAGTATTTCAAAAGGTTAATATTTTATTCCTAAGGTTGTTTTTGGTCAAATTACACTTCTCCAATAGAATTAGGACATGTGTTAGGGTAATAGTAATATCATGTTTTCCCTTAATTACCCTATTTAATTTTAATCGTGGTTAATAAAAGTTAAAAGTTACTAGTAAACAAAAATTATATTAATCTAATTGATACACATTTTAATTACTAATATCAACCGTGTCTCTTGGATTTTTGAAATTAAACTCACAAAAGTGGTAATATTATGTATTTTGAAAATTTTCAAATGCTCCTAGGGGGTGGGTAAAAGACGGTAAAAAATCAATAAAAATTTTATATATCTAAAATGATTATAAAATGTATCTAATGAATTACATAATACTTATATAGGTATTATGTATCAATTTTTACCTAAAATAAATTTAAATAAGATAAATTATTATTTATATAAAAATTCAGTTTTAACTAATAACATAGTGTTTTCACTATTCATCAATAATTGTAAGTTTTCAGAAAAATACCAAAAAATCACCCTAGGCTAATATCGGGATTCAGAATCCAAAAATGAATTCCATTTCTAATGATAAAATATATAAAATTTCAAAAAGTGTGTATTACTATTCATAATGGCTAGTTTATATAATATTTTAATAACATATCATTATTTAGTGAAACTCGGTATTGCGCATAATGCAAGCTATCAAGGAAGGTTTCTCTTATATGTAATGCAAGCCAATAATGGTTTTGCATATAATTCAAGCTAATACGGTGTTGCGTATAGTTCAAGATAATCATGGGTCATCGTATAACGCAATACATCACTAAAATTAATAATATTTCTCATAATATATCAGAGTGTTACATTCTACCCCCTTAAAATGAAGTTAACCCTCAAAATTCGTCGAGGTTATAATTGCTTTACTACAAAAATTTTCATTCATATAAACCCACATCATAAATAGAATACTAATACTTAATTTTAAAAACTAATGTATGAAATGTAATGGTTACCCGAATTAACTCATCAATGTGATTCCACATAGAATAACATAGGTGGAAATATGGACATGGAAGAGAAATCTAACCATCATGTTCTGATGGAGAGTGGTAGAAAACATGGCTATGAAAAATCCAACAATCACAAAGCCATATATTTGTGATGTTCTAAGGTAAAATCTAATTCATCGAATATGAGGGTACTAGGACAACATATTTGGGTTTTCAAGATCATTTCTCTAAATATGATAAATTTTTGCATAAGGATAAATACATACTTTATTTCTATTTAATGTCGTAATTGGTCATTCCATGAACAATTTCCACTTAATCTCTTATTAAAAGAAATGAAGATGAATTTGTCCTTCTTGAAATGTTAGCAGATCATGCGATAGAATGATATGTTATTCCATATGTCTCAAAAAGTTATCAAAAGTTATTAAATATACATAAGTCCATATATGGTGAGATCAACCGTATATGATTCTAAAAAATGGACTTATACTTCAACTATCATACTTCTTAATAAAATAAATCTAATTTCTATTAATCATGGACATCCTGTATGCCATTATTAGGCGATAAAATCATGTTGCACTTCGGTTGTGGGTTTGATTCCCGCATCCTTGTCCGACACGACGGGTTGTCGCCCATCCTACGGGTTGTCCTTTTTCTAAAACTATACTATTATAACATTTCAGAAATAAAATAAAAAAATTTATAGCCTTAATAAATACTATATGATGTCTAAATAAATCCATTCCAACCTTTTGGTTTATCCAAATTACTTTTTTCTGTTCACTAGAAAAGTCATCTACCGAGTATGTGAATACCATCATTTATCCCCCATATATTGTTAGATATATCCGGTTGTTGGTCATATTCCAAACATTTGAATACCTTAATCATGTATTCTATTGAAAAATGAATACACATTTAACATTAGTGAAAACATGGA
This sequence comes from Viscum album, assembly GCA_963277665.1. NCBI lineage: Eukaryota > Viridiplantae > Streptophyta > Magnoliopsida > Santalales > Viscaceae > Viscum > Viscum album. The sequence goes on along the minus strand of OY728119.1, from coordinate 682,524,161 downwards.
TGCTGTCAAAAGTTAACTCTTTCCACATAACAAAATTTCAAAAATTCTACATACTCAAACCATGATATCACCATGTCCTTATATCAGTTGTGAGCTCATTAATACTATCAAAAATATTATTTTCTCTATATCCATTCATTATGTGCATCTCATCTACTTTCTAAAAATATTTGAATAATCCTTGCTGGTTACCGATAACATTTAACATATACTCTCAAATACTTTAAGAAACAAAATAGTGTTACAATCATTAGAGGTTTCTTTATTCCATAATACAACTAAAATAACTCTAGAAAAACATACAATTAGTACACTAATTTCTTAAACCGTTGACCGAGCTTCATCATTTTATTCCTCAAAACTTCTTTTATCTCATATATCATTTGTAGTCTCTTCATCATCATCAATATAAATACTACCCGTACGACCAGGCTGATTCTCTTCATGAGATTTTCCCATAGGGAAGTAGTTTGTATAATTCTTATATATTCCACATTTTAAACATTTAACTATTGTTGATGTCTTAGGAGTACCATTATCCTTTTCCATAGTGTTAACTGAACCCTTTCCTATGCAGTTAGTGGCTTTGTGTCCTTTTTTCCACACTCAAAGAATCTTCCAGATCCTTTGAATAAATCTCCTTGATGTCTCTTCCCACATGATTTACATGAGTAAAATTGAACATTGTTTCTTCTAAGGTCATCATGAAACTGCATATTTCACGTATTATCTTAGTCAGGAAACTTACCAAAGTGGAGAATATTGATCATATTATGAAATTTTTGATTAGGTATAAAAATGATGTTTTTCCTTCCAAATACCATTTCATTTGCTTGATCATGAATATTATCACTCCATTTCCAATCATATTCTCTAGTAACATAAATCTTCCCATTTCCATCCATTTTATACAACACAAAAGTAATAGTGTGAGAGGCAAAAATGACACTTGGAAAACAAAAATAATAATGGGAGTACACTCAATATCTAAAATCTTTGGTTTAATCCTAGGTTATTCATGATCATTATAATAATTCGGGCATTGTAACCTATACTTATACTCGACCCTAAGGATATCCCTAGACATACCTTAGAAATATATCTAGGGATCTCAATAAAGTTTTCGCATCCAAGTATCCAAATGTTAACTAATCCTTTCCTCGGAAAGAAACTGTAGAGACCCAAACATGACGTACATAGACATTACATCTCTTTTTCATAATACTTAATACATAACAAAAACAGATACCCAAGGATATTAATAGTTTATTGTCTTTGGAGACTCGGAACATCATCTTCTTATCATGGTGAAAGATCTTCAACATCTCCTATAAAGGACTCCCCTCTCTGTTTTCTTAACTAAAACATTTCATTAAATCCTGGGGAAAAGAAAACATATAAAGGGTGAGCTCAAATTCTCATTAAGGTTATGTATGGGGAAAATAAAACAAACCATATACATTTGAATTTAAAAACATGAACATAATGTTTAAACATCAATGTGAAATGATGTAAAACATGGCAGTATGTAAGGCATAGATCATAATGGAACATTAATAATGATAAAATAGTGTTGGAATAAAATATTTAATTGTGGAAAAACATTAAGCACATGATACTAATTCCATAGTAGCCAAGGCATTTCTACCAAGACCATCATAGTGGACAATGTCCCTTACTGAATTCAGTTCACTACACATTCCAGTCCTGTATTACTGAACAAGATTAACTTTCCATTCTAGACATGTCTATCTCATGAGATATAAATCATTACCCAATGAATTGGAGAGAGATATAGGTCCCACCCATGTCACAATGAAATCATTCTAACTTGTGCCACAAAAAAACATAAATCCTTCTTCATAACCCAATGAATAAGATGATCTTCCTGAGCATCATCCCATCATAACATAATCTATATAAAATAAATTGATATCATTTCATAATAAACAAAATCAAAACATGTACTTGAAACATATCCATATTAATGAATTTCATCTTAGATGGAAAATAGTTTTGATAAAACACTTGAAAGGGATTCTTGAGGAAAATATCCTTTGTTCTTCAAAATCATTTTCTTTTCAAAGAATGCCATTTAATTCTAAAAGATAGGGATTTTACTGAAAATATTTATTTAATAATGTAGAATATGCTTCATGAAAATAATTCATTTTGAGACGATAAAAATCCATTAATTTTGTATAAGTTTAAAAAAAACATTCTCCTCAGAATTTTAACAGAAAAGTCAAAAAAGTACCATGTATGTTAAAAAAAGAAATATTCATTCCATAAAACATTGTAAAAGTCAAAGTGGGGTAAACATGACTTTAAAAACACATGGAATAATATTAAATACTTTATGAAATCATTTCACTAAAACATGGAATTTGATGATAAATATAACCCCAGTAAATACTTATGTATAAACAATCTCTGATAAAAATGAAAATGAAAAATTATCCCTTACCTTATGTCCAATTTCATCCATATGTGTCTGAGACTCATGTATAGTGTGTTTAAAAAAATTATTAACTGGTAAAATAACCATTAATAATATTTATTATATCAAATATGATTCACTTATGACTTTATATTACTCATTCTTTTTTAAATTCCATGTTAAAGCAGCGTTTTGGGTAAAATAGTTTCATTTATCATACGTGTTTAGACTTGTTGTTCATGATATTATTACCTATATCCTGATTTAAATAATTCCAAGAAGTAAAACACAGTTTATATATAATATATATTCATCATATATATATATGATAGATCGATTAATGGAATGAAATACACCATTTATGGAGACTGTAGGCCATACGTACGCATGATTGTTGTTTTCGTTTCCTTATTGAATTGAATGGAAATAAGGAAATTAAACATATATGTAAATAACTCTAGTATCATTATTATGTAATATATTTCATGAATATTTATTTATATATACTTTATAATCATAGTTGAATGGTTAATCATGGGAAATGAATCTCATCGTGTTCGTGGAGACGGTACTCCTTACGTATGCACGAGAGACAATATGATTCTTTTAATATTAAAATAATATATAATTGGATGGTATATCATATATAAGGAATAATTATAATGTTATATTTATTGTTTATATAATTTAAAATCATTATTATACCCATCCAAATGATGAAATGTTTGAATAACAAACTACACCGCGATGTGGAGAGAGTAAGTCGTACGTACGCACGTGTGGCCACTTTTTAATTCAACTGATGGATAAAATAACTAATATGGTTGTAAAATTTTTATAATAACATCACAGTATACAGAAGATACTGGAGTTATTATTTTATAGTTGAAACAATAAAGAATGATTAAGAAGAATAATAAGAGAACTTGAAAGAGGGTTATGAAATCATTACGTGTTCTTCGGGTTCTCCCTTTTGATTTGATCAAAAAGGATTCTTATGATGCATTTATGACAAAATTAAGGCCTCTAGAATGAATTTAGGATATATGGGAGGATATTTGGTCAGGTTTTGGCTGAGCCAAATGACTTTTGAGGTGTGAAATTTAGAGAAGGGGAAGTTCCCTTTTAAAAGTGGGGTGAGAAGCACCTTTGGAAAAACATAAAATATTATTTTATAATAAATTCATATTCGGTTTATAATGGCTTCAAAGTGACTTATTCTGAGGCTAGGGAGGGGATGGGTATTTTTCCTCTAAAATAATTGGTTTTAGACATGTTTGGGTTAGCATTTTAACCTTATCATTTAGATTTAACTCTAAGTTAAATAATTTAACTTTTAAGGTGTCTTCTTGTATTCCTACACTATATGGTCAATAAAAATACTATAAAATGCCAATAGAACCACAATTTTTTCATTAATTTAATATATATTATGATATAAGAATAATGGACGAAACATATATATTTTAGACCATTATATCAATTAATAATATAATATTTGTTTTAAAAACTATTTTATGTCAATTTTGACAGTATTTGGTATTTTGTTTTTTCTAAATTCATAAAAGCATTATTACATCTAAAATAATTCATCTAACCAACCTTAATATGTTATATTATCCTAGAAAATTATTTTAATTCATAAAAAGTCTCAAATTACATTTATTTGGGTATTTATAATATCAATTAAGTTTATATTTCATTAATAAGGTAATTACTACATCATCATTGTGCCATAAATAAATTAAATTATTTAATGTCTAAAAAATATAAATAAAATAACATTATTTAGGAAATATTTATGAATATCTAATGAATATTAATTGTATAATTTATCTTATGTATAAACCTATATTAAAATTGTTTTAGTTATTAAACTTTGATTTTAACTAATTTAACTCTTATTTAAATAAAATAATAATAAATGACCTAATCAAATACAAGGGGACCTAAAGGTTGATATTTTATTATTAAGGTTGATTTTGGTCAAACTATACTTTTTAAATAGAATTAGGACATGTGTTTGGGTGATTATAATATCCTTTTTACCCTTAATTACCCCGTTTACTTTTTACCGTGGTAAATAAAAGTTAAAAGTTACTATTCACAAAAAATTATTTTCATCTCATTGAACAACATTTTACATACTGATATAAACCATGTCTCTCATATATTTGAATTTCAACTCCAGAAGTGGTAAAATTAAGATTTTTTTAAATTTTCAAATGTTCATAGGGGGTGGGGAAAAGTGGTAAAAAGGTCAATATAATTATTATATATTTAAAATTATTATAAAATTCCTCCAATGAATTACATAGAACATATATAGGTATTATGTATTTATTTTTACCTAAAATAAAATAAATAAAATAAGTTAATATTTAAATAAAAATTCAGTTTTAAACAATAACTTAGTGTTTTCACTATTAATCAAAAATGAATGTTTTCAGAAAAATTCCAAAAATTCACCCTATGATTACTTCGATATTCTGAATCCAAAAATGAATTATATTTTGAATGTTAAAATATATAAAATTTAAAAAAATGGGTATTACTATTCCTAACGGCAAGTTTATAAAATATTTTAACAACATATCATTGTTTAGTGAAACTCAGAATTGCGTACAATGCAAGCTATCAAGAATGGTTGCTCTTGAATGCAACACAAGCCATTAATAGTGTTGTGTATACTACAAGCTAATACGATGTTGCGTATAGCACAAGATAATCTTGGTGTAGCGTACAACAGAATATATCAATGAAAATAATAATAATTCTCATAAATTCTCGCGGTGTTACAACATTAATGGCAGAAAATGTATTTTTAGATATTAACTAGTAATTTAGGTTTTACAATTCTCAAAGGAAGTATACATAATCAGTTTTGGTGTGGGTCATTATCTTAAATAAAAAAAATATTCTTCTTTTATGATGTAATATCTATGTATAAAAATACTCTATCATAATAGTTTTTATCAGATAATAGGGATAGATATAATGTAGAAACCATGATGATAAATATTTAATGGGTTCCCATTCGATATGTATATGTATTGGATAATATTCTACTATTCTGGTAATAAGGATGTTATGTGGATTTCATAACAATAATTCTATTTTCACATAAAACTATTTGAAAATGTTTTTGTAAGATTTATCATGGGGATACATTGTAGAAAATTATTTTTAATGTATATTTCAGCCATCATTCTGTTACATGGTTAGTTCTCTATTATTGCGCAATAATTTAGATACTCCAGAGTGATGTTTTAGTTAATCCACATATTTAAAGAAAACATTATGAAGAATTTCAATTGACGATAACAATTTATGACCTAGGTTAAACCAATGGAATCATTGAAAAAAAATTCATGTCATGATATAGTCATCATATAAATATTTTTAGGATTGGCTACTTATTCAGGATTAATATTTTTGGACACACTATGACATTAGATTGGTAAATGGAATTAACTTGAAGGAAGAAGGACAATATTTAATGTGATATAAAATGTGTTGATGTGAATCCAAATGGGAATATTACATGATTAAGGGATATTATAATTATGCCTAATCAATTATCTTTATGTATTAATGACAACTTTCTCTTTATAAAACACTCACACTCAATAAATAATAGAATTATAAATTTTTTAGATTGAACACATCATGGATAACGTAAAATAATAATGATCTAGTTTCATATATTTCAAGAGTGTGAGATGAAGTACTCTATTGAATCTACACAAGAAGGATAAAATTAATTATGTGTGGGGAAGAAGGGAACATATTAAGTGACTACCTAGGAAAAATTAAATGTTCACTTTATGAAATGGATGAGAATAATGGCTTTCAAAAGGCATCATCAATGGTTTAATGATGTAAATATAGAATTTATGGAAATTATAAAAAATGATGTCCTTTGGGGAATGATCATGAAAAGGATCATGATGGTGGTACAAGTAAATGGGTTTTTATGATTATGAGTCCATAAAATTCCAATTAAAAGGATTGAGGAATTAATGATTAAGATGATGAAGGATTGCTAATTGATTATGAATGATGTCAAATTATTGAAATTTTGATATATTTGAATTATGAAAATATAAAATATATAAGGCTTGGTCTGAGGAATTATTTTATTAGTTATTTGAAAGAATATATTTAATAGTACTGAATACCTAGGAGTATTAATTAACGTCAAGGTCATATTTTCTGGAAAATTCATGATAAAATAAAATCTTACTGTCAATATGTTTCTTGAATTGATATAGTGTTGTTGGGATAAAAAGATAATTTATATGGATAATGTAACCTGGATAGTGTTGAGTACCATATAAATGATAAATTATTTGTTGAAAACGTTTTTCATGTAATTATTGACGGATTTTAAAATTTTTTAATTATCCAATATACTAATTAATATATGATTTTATTTATGGAATGGTAAATGAATCAATTTTCTAAATCAAGATATATTTATTGATATTTTATCATAATTTAAGTAATTACCATGTTTATGAAGAATATATGAACAATGTATCATAATGTTTTGTATGAAAAATTATTATGATATACTTTAATATATATTGGTAATTAATGTAAAGTTATTTCTAGAAATTTAGTGAACCTTTGTATAATTTTTTTTATTTTGTAATAATCTTAATGTTATCTATTTTTGAAATTGTTTTGAAAACCCATCATATATTGCTTGAGAGAATAATTTATTATTTCATCATATGAATATTTATCTATATTTGATAAAATGATATATCCATCAGTTATGATGATAAAAATAGATATAAAAATGAATTATTGTTCGATTATTGATCCTGTGGTCTATTATTTATAACATCAAAACAAAAATAAATTACTCTTCCTGGAGCAGGATATGTTGTTGAAATTGATAAAAGAAAAATTAATGGATGTGATTTTTCTTCTGAAATGATTGAAATAAGTTAAATATATTTTACTATGCATCCTATCAGGATATAAAAAATTCTTTAAAAATTATGAAAAATGATCACGAGACAATAAAATTGTATTATTACATTCAATTATGCATTTGTAGTTGTTAAATTTATCATAACCCTATTCTTTATCTATCTATTTTTTCCATTGTTAAATAATTTTCTACTATATGACCATATTTTAATTTTATACTAATGTTTTAACTCTTCGATGCCTAGTTATGTGTTATTCTAAATTACATACTTATATTTATTTCCTATCACGAAATTTTTTTATTAAGGCTTTATACATTATGAAATTTAAGCAGTGGAATTTTAAAATTCCAATACATATCTGGTAAATATCATTTTCAAATTGGGGGGTTGATATATATTTAGAGGGGACAGAAATTTACACCATTAATCATTATGAAATATTTTATTTTAGATAAATTATAATTTGTTGATATCTTGAATTACAAGAAACCCAATGTTTTAAGGAACAAAACGTTATAATTAATATTATTATTTAGCTTCAATTATATAAACTAAAATATATATTTAATGGTATGAATAGTAATTAACACCTTTTTAAAATTAATTATAAATAATTTATATATTGACATCTTATTTTTGAACAACTTCTTAATTTATATTACCTTATTTTTATATCTTTGGAATTTCGTTTTTCTAAAAAAAAAAGTATTTTATTGTCTGTTTTGAATTAAATATTATAATAAATTATTAATATTTAAAAATTTATGTAAAAAATTAAATCTATTTTTAACGATGTTGTATAAATATAACGTTAATGTTTTGGAATTGTTTCAAAGAAATAAATTTTGGTGGAATAATGAAAATTAATAATTTGTTTTAAAAACTACATGTTCATTAATATAATTTACAATATTCTATCATGATATTATGTTTTGTAAAAATAAAATTACATAAATTATATTTTTATTAAAAAAATTATTATTGTTGGGATTGATTTCATATTGAATTTTGAAATTAAAATAGTTATTGCTTAATAAAATTTCTCTTCGGAGAAAAAATTTGTTCCACGATTGTGGGTTTAGTTTAAAATTAAACATTTCAACATAATGAATGGAATTTAGAAAAATATATTTCATATATTTAATAATATAAAATAAATTACAAAAATTGTCAAATTAATATCTGATGAAACGAACTGTACAAAAATAAATAATAATTTATCATGTTTAAGGGTCGAATGATTTTAACAGAGTTAAAAAATAGACGAGGGTAAACATTTCATAAACACTTTTCCAATTAGTATTTTATACCTATAATTCTAACCATATTAACTTCTATATTGTTTTTTTTCTTCTGGGACATTGTTCTATGAATGCGATCAATATAAAAATTAAGTAAAATAAATTACAAAACTTCTCCCTATTTCTTTTAAATTTCAATTATTTATTCACATAGAGACAAAATAATGATGTTAATAAACATTGGTAATAATTTTGATAATAATTAAATTATAATAATGAGGATAATTTATTTAAATACAATTAATTTTATAATTAAATTACATTATTAAGCAATACAAACACAATAAATTTTTAATTAATTATATAAATAATATAAATAATACAAATAATATTAAGTGTAATATTAATTCAATGAATTATTGTATTCATGCACATTGTATATAACATTATATACATGTTTTATTGTTGTATATTTGAATTTTTTCTTTTTCAAGAAGTTTATATTGTGAAATTAATTTAATAATGTAAAGTAGATATTAATAATCTTTAATAATAAATATTATTTTATTATGAGATTTAAAATTCAATAAAATCTCAACATCTTCAATGATATTATTGTATAATCAAAACAATAATCCATTTTACATTCATGAAACAATATAACTTTTATAAAAATTATATTATACCCTAAATGGTAAAACATTTTTTATCATGGAGATTGGTAAAATGTTATTTTGTGTGTTTCAAGATGTTGTGTTAAAAATATTTTTCCACATATATAATATTTCTATCTTTTAGTATCAAAATCATATTTACAGATAGTGGTAAAATTTACATATTAATTCTCAATTTATTTATATCCTTATATGTTATGTTACCTATATAAAAAGGCTAGTTACCATTGTGAAAAAATAAAATGGTAATAAAAGAAGAATAATAGCTAATAGAGATAAGATTAAAACATGTGTTATTTTGTGTGGAGAATGGGGGGCCTAAAAATTCATACCAACACTAAATTATTTTTCATTTTTGTGGAATTTGGTCTTAGAGTTACTTCCCCATTATTTAATTGCTTTTTTATTTACAAAAATGACACAAATAATTTATTATAAAGCCCACATCTTCCGCTCGTTTATTTACACCCCTCAATCAATTTAGTTGAACCAACCCCTAGCAAAATACATACCAAATCTCAGTATCCAGGTTCAAGTTATTTTTTATTCCCAAACATCAATCCCTAGGGTCCTCAATAAGTGAACAAGAGGAGGTCATTATTAGAAAAGGATCCCAAAACATGTATGAATGAATTATAATTTTATGGTAAGGGTATTTCTTCTCAAGGTTCCGTATTTGAGACCTATAGTATTCTATAAAAATAATTATTTTATAAGGTGTATAAAAAAGAATTTTTATCGATTATATAATGAATTTATTTCAATTCATTATACTTATATTTTTATCTGATTTTATTATTTAATCGGGCATACAATTCAAAAGTAACCAATATTGTAAGAGTTTTCTCTTACAAACTCTTTAATTTTTTGGTATTGATTATGATTATAAATTTGATTATAAAATATTATGAAATAGTTTTCATGAATATCATAATTTTACTTCTTATATATTTATTCCATGATATTCCATGTTTTTCCTTCATTTTCCTCTCATTATGTACCCAAGATTGAAATGTAAATTTTTTAGCCAATATTATTTCTCCCTTCATCTGAATCATATTTTTCATCCAAACTGATGTTTTCTATAACTGTTTTCAAGAATGTTCTAATAATCCTAAATAATATTTTAAATTACTTTTTATTAATTTTATTTGAAAATTATTGACATAAATATTTATGTTTTTTTCCAAACTATGCACATTTGGCTTTTATAAAAAATGTGACAGTAATATTTGTTTTTTTTTGTATTACGTGAACATAATTTCCCATCTTCATGAAAGCATAATGTTTCAAAACCTCTATTAAATGTTTGAATGGTTTTTCTTCAATGAAAATAATTTTCATAATGATTTTTTAATCATTTTGGATTTTTGAAGTTGATTTTCAATGATAAAAGGTTATTTTCCACAAGAAACATAGCAAGTGAAATTTCAAGATAATTTTCCATATAAGATGATAACCTTTTATGTTACAGGAGAATTATTAGAGATATTAAATAATTTTAGCATACTTATTATTTATTTGGATAGTTTATTTTTATTATTTTAAGATGATTAATGAACCATTTCCTTTTCCATGTGTTATACTATTACAAAATTTGTTGTAGTAGAATTTACATTTTCAGAGTTATAATATGATTAATGGATTATTGTATTATAGAACATAAATCTATTTATTATGTGATGGGTGAGACCAATATCTCCCTATAATTTATTTGGTAAATATGAATAACTCATGGTTAAATATGTTATTCATGAACCTAATTACTTGTTAACAATGATATAGGTGAATATAATTTGATGACCATTGTTTAATGACCAAACCTAATTACATGTCCAAAATGTCACATGTATGCATTATTAAATATTCATAGTGATATGTGTGGACCTAGATTTAACTTCCATAATGCTATATTTGGACCTTCTTTTCTATCCAAACGTTAATTTAAGGGACTGATTTCATTTATTTAACAAAATGAGTGATCATGTTTCCTGTTAAACAGGTTCAAAATGTTATAAGTTTATATTAATGATAAAAATCATTGTCTTATTGTTAATTATTCTTCTCATATCATGTTCTTTGATTCATTTATGATTCATGTTTTATGAACTCCTATGAATTATAAAATGACTACTGTCTATGATCTATGATATGGATGGTATTATTTTATAATTTTATTCTCATTTTATCAAAAAAATATGATTAGGTTATGAAAATATATCCAATGTTGACCATTAATGTGAATCTATGCTCACCATTTCTTCTGTTTTATTTCCAAAGGATTGGAATGATTGTATTGTGTATGAAAAGTCTAAAAAGGGTTCTTGATATGAAAAAATCAGCTGGAGAAGATATGGTTCACATATTAACGATTTCTTTATATTTTAATGTTTCCAAATGAATTATTAATAAATGGGGTTTTCATTTATCCTCATTTTATTTAATGAATATTATTATCCTCATATGCAATATATATTTATGAGAAAATCGGGTCACTATAGTATCGTTTTTGTTCATTTCGAACATTATGATCATTAATAGGAAATGAATACCCCACCCCCATCAATTTTCAGTTAGTTATCAAATCCTTACCCCCTATACAGTTGTTTCCTTAGTACTTCCTATGGAATAAATTCGTCAACATCATTGATAGCACCACCTTAATAGATGAAATTGATTTAGTGTCACATTTGATGATTTTTCTATTATGATTTACATAGATTTATTTTTATTAGCTTATTTTTCAAATAAATAATTCATGTGTTATATTATGTAAACATGTTTAAGAGATAAAGGCATATTCACATACATATAATCCTATAAATACTTTTATTCCTCTAAGGTAGTTAAAACACTGATTTTCAAAATGACGTATTCTATTTTAGTTTCATTTCCCTCGATGGAAATCATATATATCACAATATTGATATTATATGAGGTATCATGAACTTAGTATCTTGTTTTAAGTGATCATAGAAGTTATATCCATCCCTCTTATTGAAGGTATACTAATAAAATCATCTGATTATTCTTTCACCACAATATTCATAGATCCTTTCATATTATGAAGCAATAATACTTGATTTTTTTTCTTTAGTGTTCACATGGATTGTCTCAAATGGACCCCTTTATAAAATTGATATTTTAGTCAAATATTCACAGTTTTAGTACTCATATATATATATATATTCCTAATACATTAGATCAATGTCAAAATTTGAATGCCTATATTTATATGTTTATCAATGTTATAAAAAATATATTGATGCCTTATATCCTTTAAAGGAGTATTAATACATTCATATGAAGGGAAGGGTCATAAGAGTTTGAAAAAATGTTTTCCTTGTTTATTATTATTCACACATGACCCTTTCCTTTGGTGATGGTTTCAAATCCTCAGATGAAATTAATAATGCATCACATATTTGTTTGTAACCAAATATATACTTTATAAACATCACAAGGAATTTATTTTACTTGTTCATTATAAAAGAGGTTAAGATAAGAAATTTCCAGATTTGTTCGAAGGGCAAGGATAGTTTTCCTATGAATGATACCATTGAAATATATCCTACATGTTGATAAATTAATTATGTATATCATCAAGGGACTACTTGAAATCTATATCAAAATTACACTTTTTATCCATATCATGTACATTATTCCAGGAAGAGAATCTAAAATACATGAAAAATACTAGTATCCCAATATCTAGAACACATTTATCAGCCTCCACTAGGTTGGTATTCAAGATTAATTTAATAGATTCATTCACTTTACCAAATTGGGCGTGGGGGTAGACGCCACCAATTAGGGAATTCCATAATGTCAAATGGCCTATAGATTATCGCAATAATTTCTAGAAGATTTTATCCTTAATATATTTTGAGTATTATGATGTGAAAACTAAGCCCATTCAAGGGATTAAAAAAATAGGTCATGTGTATTCTTTTTATTTTCATGGACTATTTCACTGAACTAGGGCCTCTCGTCATCATCACCAACTAAATCATATTAGAACACGTTTTTAATTCATTGGTTCCTTAACTCTATGATGTCAGGTGTCCTACGTTTGAGAATGATCCATTGGATAAGGGACTTCATTTCATGGGTGACTCTTAAGGCACATTTTAATATCCTACCTCCCTCTATTTGGGGATGATTTTGTCGTGACCCTACCCAACGTACATGAAAACATTTTTTTAGGAATGAAAATAAATAGTACTAGATATAAAAAGTGTCTATATCTACAAAAAAACTATTTTGTGAGGTAACATGATATCAACCCACTTGTTTATAGGGATATCTTTACACAAATATTTCAAACCACCATAGTATGTCCCTCTCTGCAGAAATTAAAAGGTGGCGAACATTTTGGATATTAATAAATCTGTAATATTTATTCAATATGATTTGAAAAAAGGCCTCATGGAGGGCATCCTAGTAATACATATATTATAGTGTGGTGTCCCTCATAGTGATCATTTACCATTATTCCTTTCACTCACCATGAATTTTATAAATAAAACTCTTAGTTTGAGACTCACCATAGTGAATGAAACTGAATATTCAATATATGATGATGAATTCAAGGAAAAACAATTCCCTATGACATTGTAAAGATACTATTAATGGAATGAATACAGTAATATAATATATATTATTGGATATATTCTTTTCTAAGAAGTATGTACACAATTTTTCGAACCACGAAAAATATTCAAGACACATTGAATGGTAGTGAAATATGAAATAGATACGTAAACCTATATACGTTAAACAATCATTTGTGGATCATTTCCAGTGGTAGAGTTCCTAAACTTATGGACTCCCTAGAAATGTTTTTCAATTATTAATAATTAATTATATGGATTTCATTTTTTTGATTCATGTAATGTAAGTAGGTACTCACTCAACGACATCACCCAAAATCATACTACATGTCTTTAGAGGTATATTGTTCTTGGTCACATAACCCCATTCATCATACATGGTTTTATAAATCAAATTCTATTAAATAACTAGATCCCACCATTTTTTCATTAAATAGAGCACCACTGAGAGTTTTTATATATACTCATTCACACGAGGAATCAAAAAATGTTTTCTAATTGTCAGTGAGGATAATATCAGATTGTGGATGGGGTTACTTTACCAATGTATTTAGGTATTCCCATTATAGTTAGTGAACAAAAAATTGTTCCACAGAAATATATCCCAATGAATAAATTCACTGGAGGAATCGAACATAAATAATCTTGTGGATTTCTTCCATGGAGACCTTTTAGATGTCATATAATCTAATATTTACATTATTGGGCGACATATGGAATTTATTATTCTACAATATCCATTGGTTCATTTATTTCAGAATAAATTTCAAGTTATCAAAGATGTGGGACTTTAAAATGTATATTGTTTCATATATTGTGACCACCATTACCTCAAACAATAATTTATCATATGTTTTTAACACCCAATATTTTCATATCCAAATAGGGTTGATGAAACATCTAGAGTGAAAGTATGAATCTCCATTTAAAAATTATAGTTGCATTATGGATTTTTGGAGGACTATATATGTATAAAAATTAATATATACTTCCAAATTTTGGGAAAGGTTCCCTGGGATGGGTCTATAGTGATTGAAAAATAACTATTTTATAGAACATCATTCATGAAAAAAGACATTATTTGATGGGATGTATAGTTTTTTTAAAAAATCAATGAACAATGAGCTGTGAATGTAATTTTTTAATCATCTGATATGAAAATATGATAGGATCAAATTTGCATATAATGGAAGGAATATATATAAAAGGTACTCTTTATTTTGATTCTATGGAATTCCTATGAGGATTAGTTGCTGGATAGTTCACATCTAATGGTAACCCAATCTAACATCATCATGAATTTCATTGATTAAAATACAATATTCAATAATAGAGATAGTTATTTATTGAAAAATTATCATTTTCCTTTAATGGAATTAAATATGTTGTAGAAGTATTAATAAAAAATATGTTAAATTATTAAAGGTGATGGAAAGAAAATAATGTAATCAATTTTTTAAAAATCTGTCAAATTAGATTTTTTCCCATGTCATTCACCCATGGTGCCTATTTTTGGTAGTCAGAGGAAATACATCATCACTATAGAGCCTTTACATAGGTATCTTCCCCAGACACCATCTCATAGGTTTCTTCACAAAAATTAGAGGAGTTTTGTGAATATCTTAAATTCTAAAAAAAATTACTAATACTAGTATACAACCGAAAGGAAACAAAAATACCTTAGGTAGAAGGAAATATTTTAGTTAACTTAGAGAATGTAGATTTTGGGTTCACTAAAGACAAATGAATATGTTCCAAGGGGAGGATATTTATAGGTAGTTCCCCATAATTCAAATAGGTATTAAAATTGGATTACTATTTCATATTTCCTAGATTCCATCATGTATAGTGTGTAGATGAATATAAGGATGCTAGAACAAATACAATATATAATCAATATAAACAATTTGGGTATCCTAATTATGTCTAAAATTTATAGTAGTTATAAAGAAAGTTTTTTAATTTAGGAAAATAAAATTTACCACATTTAAAAAATAATAGGATACAACTTATTCCATGGTTCTATAAGTGTTGTTAAATGGATCCCTCGCTAGAGAATAAATTTGGGCACCCCACACCTTGTTCATAAATAAAAAACTCTACATTATCTAGAACTGATTTCTATCCTAACCAAATGGGAGAATACACAACCTTGAATTTAATAGGGGACCATATTCATCCTACACAATATTCATTAGGTTAATCATCACACTAGCCTCTATATCAAGGTGACTCATCACCTAGACCTATTAATAAGGCACCACATGAACCATCCATTGTAACTATGAAAAAATTTCACTCCTCGTTGTATTATGGTTGCCACTTATTAATAAAAATAATTAGTATGAAAAATTCATTAAGAAAATCTATTATGGTGTTATTTTTCACCTACCATTTCACATGGATAACACTCAACCCTCTTCTCTAAAGTAATATTAACCATCACATGGGTATTATTAGTATTGTATCCTCTAAAACCTGCTTTCATAAATGGTTTACCACTTACCCATACTCTATAATAGTGAATAATTGTCCTAGGAACCTCAAAATGAGAACTGTGTTTCTGTTATCTTCTTCAAATCATATATGAAAACATAATAGGTTACTTTTTCACTCATGATACCAATATATAATAATAGGATTTCTAAAAAATATTTTTCAAAAACCCATTTGCATATATAAACAAACTAATGAGTGGAAATCCTTTAAGACTCCCCCAATTCCCCTTGAGACACCTATTGAAATCATGATCATAAATATAGCCCACATCAATAATTCATTTCATTATAATGTGAGCCGAAATTCACAATAGTAACCAAATTTTATTCATTTTAATTACCCCATAATGTAGTATAATTCCCAGGATGATAGTAGTTTTATTTTTTATTTATGCAAATAGTTCCTAATTAGAAATTATCTTCATATATGATGTTTATTTATGAATTATTAGTATATATTTTAAATTTATAAAAATATTGAAATAAAAAAATTGAAATTTTGATGGTTAGAAAATCATAATGGATAGGAGTGACCATGACATCCACAACCCCAATTATTACCACAAGTATTGACAATATAATTCCCATGCATGAAACTAATATCACATGGTCAGCCTAGTGAATGTGTATATAACATACCATGATCATTGGTAATGGTTTTTTCCACCTTAACAGACAACAATATCATAATAATTATACATAATATGAGTTTTAATATCTGATAGAATAAATAAAATTCATTTTTCATACCACTATTCTTTTGGTAGGAAAACCTACAATGATAAATTCAATTTTATCAACCATCTCAAGGTCATCAAACTGACCGTGAAATTCAGGGTAAGAATTCATACAACAATACATACCCACCAACCTATATATATTCTAAGATTGAATTAAATACCATAAATCTCCACCACCCCTTAAGAGTAAAATTCCTCTTGACTACTCCTTGAAAAATATATAGGGATTGTGTTCTACTACAACAATTTACAACACCATTTATCAGCCACCCTGAAGAGAGGTATGATGCCACCAACCCTTTTAGTGCTACCTTTTTCTTCCACCCATGGATTTTACATAATGATGAGTGAAAAAATTTACAAGGGAAATTATAGAGGTACTCCAAACTAATCAAGGCTCAGCTTTTACTAACTCTGAGATCCATCCAATCAATATATGATGAAATCCCCCTTTTTTGCTTATCCTTAGTGGGTGATATGGAATTCCTCTCCATCTTAAGGGAGATTACTTCTTATCAACATAATATTTGGTGGACAATGGACCCGGCTCCCATTTGCAGGTATTAAAGGAGTGTTGTTGAACTATTTTATTTGGAAGATTTGTCTCCATTAATGAGATCAACTAGCATGTTTTTATTTTTAGTTAGAGTTTTAAAATAAAAAAAATAGTCCCAAGAAGATGTAGTAAATCTTAAAATGAAATTATTAGCATTTTCTTACAAATAATGGAAGAATATCAGTTATCAATACTATAAAAGTGATATCATGTAGATAAAAAAATTATTTCCATGTGTTTTAATTATTGAGGCCCTAAATTAAAAACCCAAGTACATTTTCTTTTTCCATCAATGTTGTAAATAACTAGATCACTCCACCCTCAAAAAGATGTTGTGATGAATTATGGAAGAGAACTAATTCCTTTGATATGTCATACATACCCTTACTTAATGAAAAATGACAACCAATGTGATTAATGTAAAAATGATCCCTTGTCAAAGAATACATTATATAATTCAATGAAGAAATATGTTCCCCAAAAATAGAGGGATCCTTCGAAAATATGAATTCATATATAAAATAAAATATCTTCTGGGAGTAATGGAAGAAAATACACTTACAGGTAACCTAAATCACAATCATCCACAACTATTTATTTTTTATTTCTATTAGAAAAACTCCAATCATAGAATAATATAACTCCCCTAGTATTTTCAAGGAGAATCATTTCACCTACTATGTGGAATCATTCTAATATTTCAATTCTATTAATGACTCATATGTAGAATTTAATAGTTTTTCAAATAAAATTTCATTCTTATTTTATATTTTGTGTTTTAATTATTTTTAGTATCATTTAACAAATAAGAATAATGTATATAGTTTATTTCATGCTATATCAAATAATAAGGCAATTTAAAGGAAAATGGTGGTATCCAAACACTAGTTTATGAAAGGGTATAAACCATATTGATCCATTTCTTTCTTAATTTAAACCAAATTTTCCTAAATTATGTAAGTAGTTGGATTCAATTTATCATCGGGGGATTAGAATCTAAACATATAATGATTCAATAGGTGAATTATGGAATAATCCTAGTGTAGAACATTTCTTTCTTAAATGATTTTAATCCCCGAAATTTTTACATAAAACCTCATTAAATACTAAATTAAAAAAATATTTCAACACATGAACAATGATCTCTGCTAAATATTAAATCCTTGTACTACTTCAACTACATATTTTTTGAGTTATGAAACTCTTTTGCAGAGATCCCATGGATAGGTGCACCCTAAACATGGCACCATTTCCGAGGAGGCTAGTTGTTTTTTAAAAAAAATTACTTTTTTTATATGAACATATCATATTCCTCTAACCTCAATATCCTTCAGGTAGATGATGAGAGAACCATGTTAGAATGACTGAGAAAATTAATAATCATTGAAAATAAGGAAAAGAGAGATTTTTCCAATTTATTAGATGATCCACACTCTAAATTCTTATCGAACCAAAAATCTATAATATAATGTTATGAGATAGAGTATAATATATCATATGTTTAAATGAAATTTAAGGAAAGGTGTTAAAACAACTTCAATTGTATTAACTAAAAATTGTAATTTATTGATCAACAATATTGTAAATATAAAATTAGAATGACTAGGATGATACCTATGTTTCATGGACTATATAGTGATGACCCTAATATGAACTTATGATCATTTAAAAAGATTTAAAATGGATTTATAAATAGAGGAGGTTACAAGTATAAAATCAGCTAGATTTATTTTGTATTACCACTTTAAAGAAAAGATAATTAGTTTCTTTATAATATATAGACTGGAGAAGTCAATTTGTGGGAGGTTCTACAAAATATGTTCATTGAATAATTCCATCCTAATTCAAGAAGAGATCAACTTAAAAATGAATCTTATTGAATAAAAAATGGAAATTAAAAAAATCACTATGATTTTTATGAGAGGCTTAAGAATCTGACCACATAAATTCAACACCATCTATATGAAGAACATCATTTATTGGTGTTTTTATACCAAAGATTGTGGAGAATTATAAAAACATATTTTTTCATTATTCTAGAAGATAACTGATTGATAATTGACCATATAATCTTTGATAACTCAATGAAAATATCACCAAAACAATTTCGAAAATTTTGAGACATTACTACAAATATAGGAGTACATGATGTAAAAAAATTCAAATCACCCATTTTTGTAAACAATTGAAGAATTAACATACCTCGTGAGACAATTATGTATAAACATAGTAAGTGAATCATTAAAAACCACACCCACAAGGACCTTCCAACTGTGATTTTTCTTAGATCATTTTACTAATGGATGACCTCATGTTAATGTAACTGAATGTTGTCGTCCCTCATTCCACAGTAAATTCCAAAACAAACCAACTAGAAACAAGGGATTTAGAGAATTTCCGAGAAACAAATTTTAAATTCCTAGCCATATTAATCAAATACCACTTTTTTAACAATCTTCTAACTATTCTATTCACCCCCTCTATTTTAGATGAATAATTTACAAATATTTACAAGCTAACAGTAAGGAAATTGACTAGAACCTTCCATGATGATAATATTGAAAAAGGTACTGTAACATCAAATTAATCAACACAACACACCCACTACTCGATGGACATAATTAAAATAGTTAAAATGAATTTCCATTCATCACATGTCCACCCTGAATAAAATGATAAATCCTAGATTAGGTAATATACCATCTTAGTAAATTCAAAACCCTAATGAGAATTTTTTGTCCATTACATTGGGGGTGGAAAATAACTAGAAGAAAATAAAGTATTACCCATAGAAATTGAAACAGGAAGAATAAATAGAAAGAATCTACCTCATAAATTGAACCTTAAGAGGTTGTAGGGAATGAAAAATAAAAATAAAAATAAAATCATGGAATAACCACATAAACCCACACATTCCTTCCCTATAATAATTAAATAAACAATAATAACCAAGGATAAGTCATTGTAAAAAGAGATGTTGGAAGTCTTTTAGAATCCCAAAATTGGTAACACCCTATTTGAATTCATTATCTTGGTTCTATGTTATGAAAAAATTGATTAAGGTAATTTGAAGTAGTAGAATAGTATTAATGGTAAAAAATGGTATGAAAATGTTATAATTTTCTTCTCTTTTCACCCCTCATATATCCAAAAAATATCATGATTCAAGCACGTTTTCTCTTCCATTCCCAATTGGTGAGCACAATGTTTCCAACGAATTATGTAGAATTTTTCCTTAAATTAATGAAATTCTGTATTCCATTTATTTTTCATTATATATGAGAAAACTTAACCCCACTTGTGTGGTTTAATTTTATTCTAATAGATCCATTTTTATCTATTAAGTGTTCTTGAAGATGCCCTGGTAACTGTACAAGGTTACCTATTCACTATTATATTTTGAATTATAAACAATGAAGAAGGAATAGGTAATGAAAATTATCCATTTTTCATTGACGAACCATCTTAAAGACTACTAATACTATAAGAATTTACAATTATGGTACCCTTTCCATGATATTTTATAGGATAATATATTTCAATATTCATGATTTTATGAAACATCCACATGGAGAAAATTTATTTTACCCTTAAAAAATTCTAAAATAATCTATTTCTATTAGGATGATATTAAAGTGTTTTATTACATAATTATAAATGTAGAATCCTTGGAAATAACTGACTACTAAGAAATAATTTTTTTAATGAAAAATTATCATGGGAAAATTTCCATTGTTGATCAAGTTGGTGAAATTGAGCATAATAATTTTGGTGAATTATTAAAATTTGAAAAAATCATTTCTAATATAGAGGAATATGTGGCTGGAATAGAGAGTACTGAAATGAATACATCTATATAAATCCAACATAAATTATAATTTTGGATATATTATAAGATTCCCGGGCTTGCACTCATAAATCCTATTCAGAAATACATTAATGGACATCCCTGTCTTCAATAATGATAATTGTATCCAAATTTTTTCATATATACGTCAAAACATATAAATGGAAAATATGGATAAATTATATAATTGAGGAAATTATAGTTTTATAGTTT
Organism: Viscum album; assembly: GCA_963277665.1. Lineage (NCBI taxonomy): Eukaryota > Viridiplantae > Streptophyta > Magnoliopsida > Santalales > Viscaceae > Viscum > Viscum album. The sequence goes on along the minus strand of OY728119.1, from coordinate 682,502,393 downwards.
TCAAGAATTATTATAAACACCTACATAATAAAATCAAATTTATATGGACTCAAAAAAAACTTGTTCATAATGTTTAAAATCATCTCCCATTATATCTAGATTTTCTATTTTCAAACTAGGTCAGCGACATCTTCATTTTTAAATTCATTATAGGAATAAATAATTCATAATAATATTTCAAAACATATATAAAATGAAACATAATAAGTATGATCTCATATTCTCAGTACGAGTAAACATAATCATTAACAATTAAATTTCATCAACAAGTAGTAGTTTGAATAAGGGTAGGAATATATAATAAATGTACATGAGTGACTCATAAAAGAGTTCATACCCATAAAAACTTGGATTATCATATATAAAAACATTGAAAAGAAAAAAGTCTTCAGAATCAATAGTCACAAGCCATGTGATATCAAATCGATTATTAGAAATGTTATAATCATCTATAAATCATTAGTAATACATATTGGAATCTTGGATAATCATCTCATTGATTTCATAAGAACCGAAAAAATTGGAATAACCATATGGATGACATAAAATTTAATTCAATAGGAAAAATAATCATCTCCCATTGCATCATAGTGTTATTTGGTCTCACTCATCATATAATCTATAACGAGTTCAACTGAAACAATCATCACACACCGATCATTAAAAATTTAAGGAACCAAATATATAAATAATTCATCATAACACATTGAAACAACATTTATTTATTTCATAATATGACTAACTATTGAAAATTAAATAGGTTCCACTAATCTATCTAAAACACAAATAACCCATGTAAATGAAATTGGTCTAAGAATGATATATGGAAAACATGATTTACCCATCGAAGTGAAATGAGATCTAAAAAAATATCATTGAAATACTATTATACCACATTAAAGTAATCTGTTACAAAATAATAATTTTGGAACATGACTATACCATGTAAAATAAGAGGGTTACATAAAAATATTTTTGAAACCTTAATTTCATACAGAAAGGAAATGGGTTTCATAAAAACCTCATTGAAATAATAACAACAAATAGAAATTAAATGGCTTCCATAACAATATTAATTAAACATTAATAACCCATGGAATGGAAATACGTTCCATAAAAATTTATTTGAAACATGATTAACCCATGAAAATCAAATGGGTGTCATAATAATCTATTTAGGACATAATCATCCCATAGAAAATTAATTAGTTGAATAAAAATGTTATTCAAATAATAATAATACATATAAATAATTAATGAGGATATATCGATTAAAAATATCCCTAGTGGAGTATAATTAACAAAAACATTGGTGGATGTTGATAAATATTGATTCTGATAGTGTTCCATTAAAACATTCTTGATCAAAATAATCATTAAACAATGCAGAGCATCCCATTCAATTTTGAATCATTTGAAATAAAATTAACATGAAGGAATAGCATTAATTGAAAAATTCATATCATTATAATAATTATATTCAATATATATCAAGTAATATTTTAATTATATACTCCTTATAAAGGAAGATATTTGTATACCCCAACAAATATGATAAATAAGGATAATTATGGAAATGTGAATTACCACTTTGGTAATATGAAAAATGTAAACCTCACAAAAGAGTGATCTAAAAAGGTATATGTAAATCACAAAAAATATATTATTATGAATTATAAATAAAATTCATTATTATTATATACACCAAAAAATGCATATAAGTGGTGGATAGGGGCTATATCTCATAGAAATAAAAGTTATACTTGAAATACCCTTACAACTGTGGTAACATTTTTAGCAGAAACCCAAAAAAATAAAAATCAAAAATTTAAAAATTTAAATAACATGAAGATAAAATAATTCATGATATCATATATCAATAAGGGAAATATAGAAACCACAAAAAAAAAATTTGTTTTGAATATGACATTTTTCTCACAGATGTAAAAAGTGTTATGAGAATTCCATTCTAAAGATTTTATAATTGGTGTGAGAATAAATCGAGGAAATAATTATGTGTGAAAAATATAAACCGGAAAAATAAAATTTTAAATATAAAATTAAAAAATCATAGGATAATTCACACATGTTCTTGGCCCAAAATAACTAATGAAATAGTTGATTAACCCAATGAATGGTAATTGAGTTGAGAAATACCTTACTAATTAAGTATCTTTTGAATCAAGAGATCAATTAAAGAATAAATATAGATTGAAATAAATAAAATCAATAAATAAATTAAAAAATGGTATAAAAAGTCATTGTCCAATAGATACATCACATAAACATTAATAGGTTGATAATAACAAATAAGTCTCTGTGGAATGTAAATTGAGGTAAAAACTCTTATCATGAGTATAATTTGTAATGAATGTCCAGTATCATCAGGAATAACAAAATTATTTAAATGATATAATTTATTTATAAATTTTTACATGTTTATTATTACTTCTATTTCAATTTAAACATATTGTATAAAAATCCATAATAAAAAATGTTTAAGTTGGATGTCCGAACAACATTGGGTTTATTTGTAAAAACAGCTTCAGTAGGTCAACTATGGTCCAAGGGGACATTATTAAAACACATACCAAATAATAATCACGATATAATTATAAAATTTATAAATAAATTATACATTTAAAACCAATCATGATTTATTTTTATGATAAATAAAGCAACATTAAAATCAAGGATTTTGTATGTCGTACGTGCACATGAATGAAATTTCTATTTATCAATGATCATTAATGAAATAAGGTTGGTAACATTTATCCCATAGTAATGATAATTATTTAATAAATATTATATTATTTAATTATATATAATTATACAATTAATTCGTGTGATAAAAAATGAATCACATCGCTTTGAGTAGGTGGTAGTCCAGACACCGATGAAAAACATTATCACTTATTCCGTGTGTAAACAGTTGTTAAAGAAAATGATATATTTTATTTCCAAAAGATGAATTATTAAACTAATATCATTTATATGTAATTTAGGTCACATATGTGTAATTAAACCCATCATTAATACATTACACCATTGTTTGAACCTATCACATCACATTGAGGAGGTGGTAGTCCATACGTCCTCAAATAATGTTATTGTATTCCCACAAAACGGATGGCATGTTGGTATGTGATATATTAACAATAAAAAATTATATCATAAATAACTCTCTCTCACACACAAAGAATATATATATATATATATATATGATTAATGTTGTAATTACAACAATATTATAAACCTTGAAAGGTGGTTACAAATAAATGAACGACATCGGTTCACGATGTAGTTGTCTGCTATAAACATGAATTATGACTGTGTATCCCATTTTACAGAAGTTTTTGAAGGTTTAGGAAGAATACATAAGATAAATAAATAATCTTATACTAATTATACAAGGATTTGTAATGAAAAATTGAATAATAAGAACTTAATTGTGGTGAGAAATAAATAAAACAAAAGTGAATGTGAAGATCGTCGCCTCATTTTCAAGAAACTCCTTTTTGTTTATAGTAAATTAAATACATGGATTGATTTATAAAAAAACGTTAGGAATATATAAGGAGATGAAGTATTTTTGGGTCATAACATATCTTGTTTTGAACAATCCAAATTTCTTTAGATTTGTGAATAAGTTGGAAGTGTGAGTGTCTTTTGATTCTAGTGGGGGAGTGTCATTCCTATAAATATATAAAGTTATTCACTATCTCGTGTCCTCCCTTACATATTTTGGCTAAAATAATTATCATAATTTTATCCAAGAGGTCATATGGTTGTTTAGTGGACATAAAAAGGTTTTTACACATGTCTATGTAATTTCTAAACTTAAGACTAATGTTAAACCATAAGGTAAAATCATGTTTACCTTCATATATGTAATTGGTTTTAATTACCTTCATTGATATTTTTTGGTGAAATAATATTCTAAAGATATTAAAAATTATAAATTATGATGATAAAAAATATTTAATCAATGTTTCCAAATTCCAAACATAAATTTGGAATAATTTAAATTTAAATTATTCATGTAGATTTGATGACAAAGAGGGGATTTAATGTGAATATGTTCTAATGTTTTCTAGGATTTCATATATAAATTAAATGTGAAATTGGTTCATATTATATATATTTTTTAAATGGTATAAAATTTGTATTGTCTACTTTATTACCAGATAAATAAATATATTTTAAAATTATAATTTTTTAAAATGAAAAATCAGTTTTCAATTAAATATCATTGTCATTCACTATTCATCAAAATAGGAATGTCCTCAGAAAAATATAAAAACATCATTCAATTTATATTTTTATGATACAAAAATATTAATATTATTATGTAAAATTACAATTTATTTTTTATTAAATATATATATCTATAATATGTGAACCATTAAAAGGCATTAAAACAACATTTTAAAAAATATTGAATTGTTCATGCTTAAAATTTGATTGATTTACAACATAATACTATCAAAAATAATGGATGAATATAAAAATATTTTTAATTAATATATATAATTTTTATTTCATTAATATCTTTGAGTAATATTTATTATTTTATCTTTTTAAGATAAATATGTCATTTTGGCCATAAAAATATATTTTTTTCATAAAAACACAACATTTATATTTTATCGGTATTTATATTAATTTATATTTAATTAGTAACCAATGAATTTAATTTATAAAAATGTGTAAAATATTATTTCATAAATAATTTATTCATATTCATTTCCTCCATTCCAATGGCTAGTTGAAAACTATTATATCAAATAAATAATATTAACAATATATTGTTGAATGGTAAAACCCATGATTTTATGTAACATGATTTATCAATGGAACTCAATGTTATGTAAAATAAAATATAAACATGGTGTTGTGTATGATTAAAAAAACTATCTATTTCATGTGACAATGTATATAAATGTAGTTAAATTTATTTGGAAGAATATATTTCATAAAATCTCAGGATGTTACATCATACCCCATCATAAAATAAATTACTCCCTTAGAATTTTTAACAAAAAAATTATATCAATGAAATTTACCTTGATATAATTATTTTATATAGTATAAATAACAAAAATATAACATATATAAAACCATAAAAACTTTATAAATTAATAATAACTAAAATTAGACGTATTTTTAGAAATTAAAGAACATAAACCAATGGAATTGTTACAAGACCATTAGAGTAGTAATGTGACCATTAACAATAGTAACCAGGAAAAAAATATTAACCTCATCTATGAAAGTGTAAGTGAAATTTAGGCATCTTATAATTGATAATATGTTTTATTAATATCATGGAATACATAAATAAATTTTAAAAAATATATATATTAAGTATAAATATTTTTTTGAAATAGAACTCTTTATTTACAATTTTATAAATATTATAATGATTTAGTGGAAATTGATTATCATAAATTAATTTAATAAATTCATATTTTTCTGAAATATGCTTATATAGTAATTTTATATAGCCTTACTTAATTATATAATGTGTTATAAAATTCGTTATAATTATAAAATCATATATTTTTTAAGAAATCATGATTTTATTAAATTTGTCTTATTAAAAAATTATTTTCATAAAAAGGATTACATTTTTTATTTAAAATTTCAAAAAAAATTTAGGGTCAATTTTTTGTATTTCTCTAAAATTGTTGAAATGTTGGTGAATATTGAAATATGATAATATACACAAGAGGCTAATTACCATAATATTTTTGTAATTATTGATGTATATATAATGTTAGAAACGTTATTCAAAACACTTATTCTCTATTAACATTACTTAGTCATGAGTATCATCAGTATTTTTATTATTAATCCAATATATTAAACAAATAAATAAAATATTCCAAAACACTCATGTCCTCCCACTATAAAAATTACCACTCACCTGCACATATCCTCACACATTAAAAAAACATTAATCCAAATTATATTCTAAATATTTCATCTAAAAAACCACATTCTGCATTCTGGTTTTGTTGGTATCACTAAAATACTATTACCAATTTCTTTAAGGAGGTTCTCTAAGAGAATATGTTCCACAGGTAAAATCATCTTTCGTTTTCTGTTATTTCTCATTTCCAATTTTTTTATTTTCATATCATCTCCTCACATCCAAATACCAAAGTGGTATGATAACATTATTATATTTTATATAATTTTATTTTATATTTTAATAGGTATATCAACAATCAATTCTCCTCTCTTCCCCTTTTTTTCTAAAAAATGAAAACATCTTCCATGAGGTGTTGATTCACCACATTCAATGAAAATGATTTTTTATTTTTCTAATACCACCTTCAATGCTTGTCATAAAACTATAATAATTGTTAAAAAATATTTTAAAATTTAGATTACCAATTATTTAGTGTTTTGGTTCAAGTATATAATCATAATATTAACATATAAACAAAATAAGTTCATAGTGATTGAAAAAACACCATCATAATCTAAACAGTTATCATTAACATTTTATATGATAAATCGTCCTAATATATTGAAAAAATATTATATAACACAATTTAATATTGTTTAATTTAATTAATAACATTCGATATCCATTCTATAAATATATTATCATTTTATATGATCTTCCATACATGTATACAAGAAAACTGATCATGAAAACCTATGGAACAAATTCACCAGGAATGATGCAACTGAATCTTATACCTTGTAAATAATGGTCTAAAATGAACTTAATAAAATTATACTAAACAAAATACAAGTTTATGTGGTTCATAATTAAATTTTTAATGAAACTAATTTCATTATCTAGGAAATTTGTTGTAATTGCAGAATAATTTCTTAAATAAGGTATGGGATTCTCTATGAACCTACATTCTACTTTCTGGTTACGCTTTCTATATCTTTCCATGAACGTATATTTTCATTATTCTTATTTACTACTAGATTTTATTTTTATATTCCAAGAATATTTTATGTGCTGAAATATTTGTTCTTTTATGGGGAAATACATTTTTTATAGGGATCCCTTCTCAATTTCTACTGATAAGTAGGCCCGGTTAAAGGGAACATCCCAATTTCTGAACTATTTTCATGTAACATCAATAATACATTTTATGCACCATTTATTATTATAAAATAAAAAAATTTATCAAAAAAATATAATGGTTCATTTATTGTTTTATATAAATTATTTTTCTTTTTCCTATTTAAATATTCTTTTATATTGTCCTCAAAACTCCAAAAAATGGGTCATTTTTATAATTTGTAAACCCTATTTTTATATGTCTTCAAATTATCATGACATAATTTATCATTAAATATTCTTTTTTTACTATATTAATATGAATGTACTGTTTAAAACCACTGTTGCATTAACACCATTATGTTATTCTGTTTGGTTATGCCCTATGACTTGATTTTGATACTGAATTCATTCCATGGGTAACATTTATTCTTGATTATTCATGTCTAACACATATGGATGAACATTTTATGATCTGTGTGCCTAAATAGTCCTCAAATACATTGGGTAATATTTTATTCTCATTAGCAGTCATTTTTGGGAAGGGAGTTAACCATATTCCTTTATGGTAATTTTTCCACCATGTTCATTGGTATTTGTATTTAGGATTCACCAATGGTCCTCTATGTTCAATAGTCATGGATGTTAGCCTTGAATCTAGACTATGAATTTTTTTATGTTTTTTTCACATTCCAGTGATTGTATGATTACATGTTCCCATTCTACACATGTTATGATTCCTCTTTTTTATTCATGTTCCATGCCATTTTTTGTATTCATGTTAGGACTTCCAACCCATAGGATATGATTTATTCATATGAGTTTTCCCTAAATGTGATTTCTAGATCATATCATTATTCATGTATTACCCATGTAATAATTTGTAGACTTAAGGGCTCAATGGAATCATGGATCTCATTGTGAATATTATATAAATGATTTTTTTAAAATTTTGATTCATGTTGTTTAATTATTTACCTAATCTTCCAGAGTTGCTATAATTTATGCTCTTTTTATTTTAATTGATGTTTAGTTTTTCTTAAAATAATTTTATAATTTGTATAAAAGGCTTGGTTCATTATTGGAGGTATCATTTCTTGGTCTAGTTAATTATGGATATTGGGACTATAATACTTCAGAAATGAATATAGGGTAGATCTGATCACAATATGTTAACAAGATTTTGCTTTATTGAAGAAAAATACGGTATATAATTTTCATTTATAAGGTTATCCTTCAAGGTTAGAATTTTCTATTTTATATTTCAATTATATAAGTATTAAATCCACCCTAAATGTAATTTATTTTTATGGTTTAATTGATGGATGAAGAAGTACTTTTTCCAAAAATCAATGTGATATGATATTTTATGATTCCCTAAGGAAATACAAAACATTCTGGGAAAATAATCTCATAACAACCTGATATTACTAGGAAAATGATCTCATGTTATGAATAATTACTTCAGTTATGCTAAATTCCCTTCTTATACTAAGAAATGGAAAGTTTAGTTTGATTCCATTATGTGAAAAAGACCTCCAATGTATAGTAGATATTGTGATTCCATCCTCATTGAATAATGAAATATCTCTATTGGGAGGATATTATATGTCCTCTAATTCTAGTATGAATATAAATTTGATATGGGGATCTATTAGTTTTATGGGGATGTTGACCAGCGGTGGACTCTAATCCAGAATTCAATGTTCAAAGAGGACATGTTTTCCATTATATGGGAATATCCAAATAAAATATTTTCCATAAATATTTTCCCCAAACACTAATACTTCAGATGTTAACGTAGTTCCTCGGGGATGACGAAAAATGACGATGAGTCTATCTGGGGGAATGATGAAAACTTCACAAGACATGGATGATATTCCGATGTTTTTTAATGAACCTTGAAGGATTGGTTAATTTCTATTTAATAAGACTAGAGACATGTCTATGAAAATCATTGGAAATAGAGACCTTGATAGTTAGGGGAGATCATTTATTCTTCCCATAAGGTTGAAATGGAGACCAAATACTCTTAGTGGTCTCATGGGACAAGTGATAAAAGGAAGAAATTGGATTTTAATATGGTAATATTAATTGATAAAAACCATTATGAAACAAAAACCCAACATCCCAAGTGTCAATGTTTTGGTAAGAAAAATCCATGGAATAATCTAAAGGGAACCTAGAGATGCTTCAAATGATAGAGAGAGGAGAATCATAATAATTACTTCTAATAGTATAAGAAGAATTACACTAACGTTGAAGAAGAAATTAAGGTTTATATCAACACACACCATAGAGTATAGTGTTACAACTGAATGAAACATGGGAATTTGGAAAGATAATTCCATCAAACCAAGGTTGTTAGAGGCAGTCAAAAACAACTTACAAAGAAACAAGGGAGGGAATATTATATCACCACTAAAAAGGTAGATCCTGAAACTAACATGGTTGTGGTTGCATATTTTTTCATTGATAAATAGACATATAACTATTTTTTCCGGTCATCTGCACTCTTTTATATATTAAATGTATAGTAGAACTATTCATCTGTCACCTAAAATATGAAGCATGAGTTATTTGGGTGAACAGAAAATGAGGTGTTTATTTCATCCAATTTAAATAAAACCACTACATCTATTGTTTTTGGACTAAAACTACTATTTTTTCATAATTACTTTGGTTTAGTTTGTTGCTATATTAGACATGGATTGGCTATCTTTATATATATCCATTATGAATTGTTTGGAAAGAGATATGACACATCATTTATCAAAGCATCCTCCAATTATATACAACATTAATCAAGATTAAAAATAGTCTCCATATTGATCATGTAATGTTATGATATTAATACATTTTGAGAACGAATATCAAGTTCAAATGATTTAGAAAAAGTATAAAATCATGCTTAAAAACATGCGCATTGTGAAGAACATCAATCATGTTTTTAGGAAGAGTTTCCTTATCTTTTTCTAGGATGAAAGGGTGAGTCCAAAATAGAACATATTCATGGATCAATTCCTATAACAAATACATCTTATAGAATTGACACCATTGATTTGGAGGAGTTGAATAAAAAATTAGAAGAGAATTTAGACAAGGGTTTAATAAACTCGAGTGCTTTACCATCACATACACAAGTCCTCTTTGTCAAGAAAAAGGATGGATAAATTAACCTCTACATTGATTATCATGAGCTTAATAAATCCATAATAAGTAAAAAGTTTCCACCTCCATATATTGAATATTTGTTCAATCATCAACGTCGGAACTTATATTTATCCAAGGGGGACATTGGTTTGGGATATCACCAACTAATGGTGATCAAAGAAGATATTCACCCTACTACCTTTTGAATGAGGTATGTGAAAAATGAGTTCATAACGGTTCCCTTCATACTCTCTTATTATTTATACACTTTCATGGAATTAATGAATAATATCTTGCAAGATTACCTCAACAAATATTTGGACAATTTTATTGATTATATATTGATACACTTTATGCGCAAGGAGGAACACGAGGGGAATTTTAATACTATACTAAAATCCATGATAAGGGATTAAAACAATTCATAGTATAGTAAATGTGAGTAATAGGCGAAGGAAATATAATTCTTGGGCATGTTATCACTAGAAAAGTAATATCTTCAAACACTTCTAAGAAAATGTTAATCAAATAGTATCATACACCGATGGTTGTAACATTGATCCATATTATTCGTGTTCATGATGGTTATTACTGATTATTTTTGAATAAATTATAATTATTGAAAAAGAAACTAACCAAGATGAATCAGAAGGTAGTAATGATTATATGGATTGTTATATGTGAAGATAGGTTAAAAGTGTTGAAAAATAGGCTTATAACGAGACTAGAACATACATTTATGAAAGGTTTGGATATATTTATGGTGTAGACAGATGAATAAAGGTATGAATTAGGATGTTTACTAATATAAAATGACAATACAATATCCTATGCATCAACGAATTTGAATATTGAAGACCAAATCTATCCCATGCATGATCTAGAGTTGGCGGTTATGATCTTGGCATTAAATATATAGTGAAATAATCTCTATGTGGAGATGTATGAGATATATACTAATCATAAAAGACTAAAATATATATTCACAAAGAAAAATCATAACATTCATCAATGAATATGATTATATTTCATTTCTGATTATAAATTATCAAGCCACATCCATTTCTTTAATGAAAATAATATTGATGATGCTCCAAGTAGAAGGGATCCTTCAACATTATCAATTACATAAATTGAGAAGGATCCTATATTCTAGTACTTAATAAGTATTGAAATGTGAATAATTAAAGAAGGTATTTAGTCAATCATTTCTCAAATTATTTATCAACCATCACTTATAGAGAAAAAATGGGTTTTAAAATAAATAATGATGAAATTTAGAATTACGTTGAAGTAATGATAAAATAGAAATCATATGATTTAGTGATCGATAAGAATGGTGTAAAAATATTTGAGATATGAATATGTGTAACACCTGATCCTCATATAAATAATGGGATTCAGAATGATGCACATATCTCAACCATATCTATTCCCATGATGAGCACCAATATATATCGAGATATCTGAGAAAACTATTGGTGGGAAAATATGAATAATCTAGATCACCAAATATACATCAATATTACTGGTATGTATCTAGTTAAATCTGGGAAGAAAAACATCTATTGTAATGATGCAACCATTACCCATAGTAACATGAAAATGGGATAAAAATTATTTACATTGTTACCATACTTTAAAATACATCCAAAAGAAATAATTCTATATTGGTTGATGTTTATTGTCTTACCAAGATAGTGTAGATTATAAGAATTTGAGAGAACTTATCACTAAACTATCTTTTTTTGATATACATAAAATAAGTTGTGGGACAACATAGAGTACCCCTATTGATTGTAACTGATCAGGATCTACGATTTAACTCCTTGTTTTGGGAAATTCACTATCATGATCAAAACCCTGAATTGAACTTCAGAATTGCTTATAAACCTCAAACATATTTCTAGTTTGAACAGACTGTTCAGACATTGAAATACATATTGATAATATATTATATGGATTCAAGGGAGTATGGGACCAACATCAACCTCTGGTCATGTTCACATAAACAACAATGTCAACTCAAGAATCCAAATGGCTCCATATAAACCCTTTTTTGGGAAAATATGCATAAAACCTTCATACTGAGATGAAGTTAGTGAACTAATGATTCTAGGAACATAAATTGTCTGTAAAATGTTAAAATGTGAGAACCATTTTTCATAAAATCAAGGATCCCCAAAGTCCACAGAATAAATATGAATAAAATCATCAGTAGGGAAAAACGATTAGGTTTGGAGACATGGTATTTTTGAAAATATCCCCATGGATGAGGATAATTATATTTGGGATGAAATTAAAGTTGAGATGCACATACATAATCCCCTTTGAGATTATTGATCATGTTAAAGCTATGGCCTATCAACTATAATATTCACCTACCTTGTCTCATGTGAAGGATGTATTCCACATATCCTTTTTTAAGATGTACCTACCCAATAAATAACATATATATGAATTTAGAGGTGGTAAAATTGGATAATGATCCCTCTTGAAAATAGAATCAAATACATTTCATAGAATGTATAGATACAATTTTTACCAAAGTACTACTCACTTGGTCAAATTAATATAGTGGAATCATAAGTAAAAAAGAAACATAGGAACCCAAGGTACAAATAAAGGAATGGTGACCACACATTTTTGTATAAATTTTTTGATAAATGAAATTTTTCTGGGGGAAATTTTATAAGGGGGAAGAATCTAGTATCCAAAACATTTATCAATGAAATTTCCCAACCTAATATTATTTTATGTAGTAAAAATCACATTAAAATCACTTAGAGAACACAATACAAGCCTTATAAATTAAGAATGAATTGAATAATAGGTATTTATAGAATTTATGGAACCTAAGACAATATAATAGTAACATGAACATTTGTATAGAAATATAACCATTACGAACTCTAACCCAACTAGTATAGTAGTAACCTCTTATATGATTGTATAAATACAATTTATACTATATATAAATAAAAATATGATATATTTATTTCATATAATTAGTTAATAAATGTTTTATAAGTTATTAATTAATTATTTATATTTTAGTAAAAAATAAATTTTTAATTTAAAATTTATAATTCTTATAAGGATTTCAAATAAAATTAATTTTCATAAAATAGATTCATAATTAATATTTTGAGGTTATATGATTAAAATTTATTTTTATAAGCCATTAATTTATTCTTAAGTGTCTTAAAAAATTAGTTATAATTATAAATACATATTTTCATAATAAATTATGATTTTCAAAAAGTTCCCTTATTGTAATTTTTTTATAAAAATTAGTTTTTTATTGAATTATACAGATCAATAAATTATAATGGTTATTTTTTGGTATTTATTTTAAATAGTAGAATTTGGTATGAATAAATAAATAACATAATTTACAATATAAGCTAAATAACTGAATGTTATAGTCATTTTTGATGTATCAATGATGTAAAATCCATTATCACAAACCATACATATTTATGTAATTCATTTATTAATGGTAATCAGCACTATTTATAATATGGAGTTAAAATAATACAAAAATTTATAAAATAACTCAAAAACTCCTCTCCTCCCACTATAAATACAACCCCTCACCACCTCTTCTCCTCACACATTCATTTCCATGAATATTGTTTACATGCATCCCTATTCCGCTCCAAAATATCATTCCCACAACATGGTCTTTATAGTCTCACCAAATGACCATTTTGAAGTTATTTAAAGAGGTTCTAAAGCAGAATAATTTCAAGAGGTAATATCTTCTTTCATTTTCTATTCTTTTTCATTTCAATTTCTTTTATTTTAGTATCATCTACTTACATCCCTATACCAAAATATCATGATGACTCTATTGCATTTTAAATAATATAATTCTATTATGATATGTGTATATCCACCATCAATTCTCTTATCATATAATTTTTTTCTAAAAAATCAATACATAGTTAAGGAGGATCTGATTGACCACCTTTCGGGGTGATGTTTTTTTTATAATTACAACTTCAAGGATGGCCATTAAACCATCATAATTATTTAAAAAGGTTAAAATATGTTTATTAAATCTTATTTTATGTTAAATAAAAAATATATATACATAATATTAATTAATAATACAAAACTAGTTAATGATGATAATAAAAATTGCAAATTAATCTAAACGGTTATCATTAATGTTTTATTTAATGAATTATCCTTGTATCTAGAAAAATAATAATATATCAGGCCATTTAATATTTTTTTAATTAAAATAATAATATATAATTTCAATAATGGACAACAATTCTCTTTTTACATGATCAGTTATACATATATACAAGTAAACCAATCATGAAAATAGAGGAATCGAATTCCCTCAGAATGATAAAATTGAATCTCATAACTTATAAATAAGGCTATAAATGAACATAAAGAATTTTTCATAAAGAAAATACATGTTGATGATTTTTTGATAAAATTATTAATTAATCTATATTTAATATATTTTTATAAGGTTATTTTTCTCAATTCTTCCCGATAATCCAGCCCGATTAAAGGGGACTTCTCAAATTCTAACCCATTTTCATTACAATTTATAAAATTTTTGAATCCCCCAAAATTAATAGAAAATAAATCAGTGTATCATTAATATATTTCTTAGTTCATTTCTGGTTTCAGGGATACAACTATGATATTCAATTTTGTTTTGCCTTTGACATGATTATGAATCTCAATTCATTCCATGGGTGATCATTATGCTTGATTCTTCTAGTGGAACACCTATGAATGAACCTGATATGACTGGTGTTTGAAGATATATCTCAAATGAATTGGGTAATATTTTAGAATCATGATATATTATATTTGGATTAGGAGTAATCAATATTCCTTTACTGGACTTTATCCATCATGTTCAATGATATTTGTATTTAACCTTGATTCATACTTCTCAATGTGCAATGGTCTTGGAGGTATAATTGACTCATTATTATGTCATGTTTTATAGTTTTTGCAGATTAAAATGATTTTATGATTACATTATACCATTCTATACATTTTTTATTCCTTATGTTAATTCAGTTTCCATACCTTTATATGTCACCATGTCATTCCTTCTATCCCATGTGTTATTCATTATAGATTGGATTATTCACTCTTAGGGATTTTTCCCATCCCATTTTTCACATATTACCGATGTAATCATATACAGATTTAATTTCTCAAATCATATTAGGATCTCATTATAAAAATTTAATAAAATATTTTTTTTTGGTTTCATGTTTTTTAATTATGTACCTAATCTTTCAAATACAATAGAATATATGATCATTGGCTTTTAATTTAGGGTTATCTATGCTTAAAATCATGTAATAATATTTGAAAATTATAGGATCCTTATGAAATTCATTTTGGTTATCAAAGTATTAACTTTTATAGAATTCCTTTCATAAAACCCATGTTATGAAAAGGAATAATAAAATATCTTCTTCAAAAAGGGATTGTGAGAGACATCATGGTAAGAAGACGTTATGAATTTCTAGTATTTAAGATTGGTAGAACACATGTTGGAAGGGGGTAAAAGAGTAAATAATTATAGAGGTTGATTGAGGTACTTGAGAATATACCTTTTAAATAACAATTGAAAGATAAATAACTCAGAAACATAAATCAGTGATGATCAAAAATAACATTGCTTCATTAAAATTGAAGGTACATAGATTATAGTTTTGTTTCAAGATCATTTTCCTATAGATACATAATTATCATACTATTTTGAACATGAGGAAAATAAAAATGAAATGTATATAATTTATGGGTATAATTTCATCCTTTAATCCATTTCAATCAATATCTCATGTTCTTTTTTCAAACGATGGTTATTGAAGATGAAATTTTAAGTTCTAAATCTCTAAAATCGTATTTTAAAGACCCTATAACAATTAAATGTATATTAAGACTATTATAATAGTATTTATATAATAAATAAACCCAAAATGGATTGTACATAGTAAAATAATTCCAACAATGAAAAACTATCAAATTATACAATAATATTATAATTTCAATAGTTATACCAATTTTGAAAAAAAAATATTTCATAAATAACTATCCATAAAAGTTGTTAAACATTTTGCGACTACGTTCAAAACATAAATATTAGATGTATTTAATCACATATTCTTCCAAAATAAATAATCCATTATTCTTCAAATAAAATACAATATGTTCCCAATGTAAAATCATCTCTACCTTTTAAAAATTTACATGCTAACCATGACATCATGTAGTCCAGTGGTGGTGCACAGAACACATATCAAACATCAGTAATGTTATCCATCCCAAGTTCCTAATAGAATACGATGGGTTGTAGAATTTCTAATGTGTTGTATTTATTTAATTTAAAAATAACTACTAATTCCACTGTAAAAAGGATTCATTTTTTATCAAAGGGATCAAAAATATATCATCCAAGAAAGGACTCCAAAATCACTCTATGATCTAATCTCTTATAACACACTAGGGTTTATAATTCCTTGATAATAGGATCATAAATAAGCTTACTGACCAATGATGATATCCTTAACTCCTAATATTACCTCATATGAATAATCCTAATATTTAACGTTATCTAAACTGACCTTGTATACTAACAATAATTTTACTAGACCCGCATTCCTGAATCTAGTACTAAAATCTTTAACATTACATTATAGAATTTGAATTCTATAATTGTGATCCAAATGTTTTTTCTCAACATTAAAAATTCCAGATGAAAACATCAATCACTTAAAAATTTATATACCTTTTAGTTTTACTGTTTTAGATAATTAGGAAAAATCCCTATATAAAACATTCACATCAACATAGTTCATAAAAATATATATAAAAAGGATGATGATACTCAATTGATATACATAAATTTTCTTATTTCACATTATGTAATAAAAATTATCATTATGAAATACGTGATAAGGTTAAATCATAAACATAATTCTTTAAAACCAAATGAAAAGGGAACAAAATAAGGGTTAGCTCAGATTCTAGGTAAGGGTAAACATACGTATAAAAAATAAAATTTCAACCATTATAAAATGAGTGAATATGGGTATGATGAAATAATCTATGCGCATGATCAAATAATAATGTGACTCATACACATAAAACCTAGATCATCAAATAAGAAAATATAGATATTTAAATTGTTATCATAATCAATATTCATGATCTATGTGAGATTAATCTAGATCAATAGAATTATTATAACCCCATAACAATAATAATAATAATATTTGTATCTTGTAGCATAATTTTACTAAACCCTTATTGAATTGTTACAGAACCCTTTCAAATTGGAATAATAATACAGAAATCATCCAATATATTTATCCATAATAAGATGTCATATCCCAATGCAATGGGGATATATCATTGCACATATATCATTTATGTTAATAAAGTGCTCACCAGGTTATATATGTGAGAACAAGTCATTTAAAATATTCAATAACAAAATAAATATTTAATTAATCAAAACTTATTAAAATCCATTATTCTCATTATAAACCGATTAACCTATTAAAATTATATAAGATCAACTAATATATTTGAAACATGATTATCACATGGAAAATAAATATGTCTCAAATAAATATCTTTGAAAACATAATTACCCCATGGAAAAGAAATAGTTTACAAAATATTTTCATCGAAACATTTTTAATGCATGTAAAATTAATGGGATTTAAAATAATATCATTGAAACATTTTTAATCCATTTAAATGAAGTGGGTTTGATAATAATCTCTTTGAATCATTAATAACCTAGTGAAAGGTAATGGGTTCAATAAATATATTTTTGAAACATGAATAACACAAAGAAAGGAAATGGGTGGGAAAAAATATCTTAGAAACTTTAGTAACACATTGAATTGTAATGGGTTAAATAACTATCCCTCTGAATCATGACTAACTATTGAAATAAATTTATTTCATAAAAATATAATTACGACTTGATCAACCAATATAAAAGAAATAGGTTTCATAATAATATTTTTGAAATAATCAGTATACATACAATGAATGAATGAAGATGCAATGAATGAAAAATATTTCCAATTGAGGATAAGTAAAAACATGAGTTTTTATTTGGGATGAATGTAAATGTACTAATAACATAATAAAAAGAATATGAGGAATATAATATTTAATCATTCTAAAGTGTCACATACCACATTGAAACATATTAATAAACATCCCTACAAAGAAATAAACAGAAATGAATATTTTTTATAACATGATAATAAAAAGATTGATTATGATTATTTAAATGGATTAGTATATAATCCATAAATAGGATGATATGTGTATAACATTACAAATGTCTCAAAGAAAAACTATTATGAACATAGTCCATTACCACTAAGGTAATATGAAAATAATAATCCCCAAAAAAGATAGATCATAAAATTGATAAATAAAACACTATTATTATATATTTAATAATTATAAATTATATTTAGGGGTAGTATATACACCTCAAAATAAAGATAAGTGTTTTATATTTCAAACAGTATCGTATAAGTAAATATGAGACTAGAAATACCCTTACAACATTGGTAACATCTGAACTCGAAACCCTAAAATATATAATCCTAAAATGAAACATTTAAATACCATGAATATAACATAATTCATGACACATATCAGATGGTTTAGTAGATACACCACAAAAACAAGTAAGTGGTGAATATGACATCTACCTCACAGATGTCAAAATTGAGATGACAATACCTTACAAAAGATTATGTCATTTTAAGTGAGAATAAATAAATTAAATAATTATGAATGAAAAAATTAAATCCATAAAATAAAAGATTAAATACATAACAAATTAATCACAGGTCAACTAACCCAAATTATTGGCATAATATCACAAATGATGTAGAAGTTTAAACAAATGGATAGAAATTGAGTTAAAATTCCATTATTATATTAGTAAGTTTTTAATCAGGAGATGTGTGAAAGAATAATATCAATTGAAATATTTAATATCATGGAATAAATTGAAATAATTATATATAAATCATTGGGAAGTAGATAAACCATATAAAATTAAATAGGTGCATAATAACAAATAAGTGTTGGTGGAATGTTAATTGACATGAAACACATTATCATGAGTCCAATTTTTTATTTTTTTCATCTATACTTCTAAATAATAAAAATATTTAATATTTTAATTTCTAATTTAAGAATTCACAGTTTTTTATTAATTTAATTTCATTTAAAAATATGTTATATATATTTACTGAATCAATAATTGTTAAGTATTTTGTTTTGACCTTATTATGTTTATATTCCAAAAATTACATTGGTATATCATATATGGTCACAGGGGACATTATTAAAACATATCTAGAATATTAATTATTATATAATTATAATTTTATATATCAATTTAAATTTTAAAATCAATAATTACTGGAGGGTATGAAAAATTAACCAATGTTTCAATCGTGGTTATGTTAGGCTATACGAACACCATAGAAACATTCCCATATTTCAATGTCCATTATGGAGAATATTGATGTCAAATTTACCCTTATTTAATGATAATAATATCATAAATAACATTTTATATAATTATATATACTTGTTCATAGAATTATTGTTTTTAAAAATGAATCACATCGCATTGAGGAGTTGGTAGTCCAAAAGTCCACGAATGACATTATCACTTTTTTAGTTTGTGAAAAGGTGTGAAATAAAATTATATAATATATTTTAAAAAGGAAATTATGTAACTAATATTACATTAATTCAATGTATGTCACATATTTGTAATTAAAAACAGCAGTAATACATTAAATCTAAAATGTTAAAGTATCACCTCGCATTGAGGAGACAGTAGTCCACACATCTATAAAAATGTCATCATATTCACATAAATTGGAAATCATGAAGGTATATGTTATATAATAATTCCAAAAATCATAAATAAATCCCTAATACAATATATAATATATAAAAATAATATTTCCTTCTTTATTACCAACAAAGAATGGTGGTAATTGAAGAACGAATGGCATCTCTCTGTGATATGGTAGTCCCTCAAACACACGAATGATAATTGTGTGTCCCATTTGATATACATTTTTGAATGTGTAAGATGAACCATTAAATTAAAAAAATATAATTTTATTAAGAATTATTAGGTTAATATATAAAAATTTAATAAGAATAATTTATTAGTTCTGAGAAATAAATAAAACAAAAGTGGCCATTTTAGAATTTATCATTTTTCTCATAAATCATTTTTTTAAACCAGTGTACAACAATGAATTGAATTAATCCCAAAGTAAGGATTCAAGTTTGAGAAGAGGGGTATTAGGATATTATCTGGTATAGGTGTTTAGAACCCAAGTGACTTATTGGTGTTAATAATTAGGAATTTTTAGTTCCATTTTATAGTGGAGGGGGTGACATTCCTTTAAATATAAAATGGTATACACTATTAAAATGTACCCATTACATAATTTTCCTCCCTTAATGATCCCAATATTTTAAAATATTTGATATATTTTAATAATGGTATTATACACAATAAATTTATATAATTGTAAATAGAGAATACATTTTTGAAAATTCCAATCGAAGAAGTGTAATAAATTAATTTAAATTTAATCTTTCAGATATACACTAAGCGAGGTTTTAAAATGAATATACTCAATTTTTTACTATTTCTTAATATCTAAATATATTTAAAATAGATTAAAATGGACTAAATTGGTTTGAAATATATAATATATATAATTATTCTTCAAAATAAAACTAAAATTTAATTAATCACTACAATATATTTAGATGGAAAAGAAATTTCCAATTTCAATAAATTGTAATTCAGTATACATTAAAATATGAATGTTATTAAGAAAAGAAAAATTAAACTTCATAAATTAAATTTTGATATTACTACATAAAAAAAGATTTTATTTTTGGTAAAATTTCTACTATAAATTTGAAAAATAATATATTTATAAATGGTGTTCCCTAAAAATGTGGTAAAATAAAATATTAAAAATATAGAGCTTTTTATGCATAACAATTTAGTCATTATTTTCATAATCCTATCAAACATATTTTATGAATTTAAATAAATTATTAAATATATAACATATTAATTTCATTAATTTAAATCATTTATTATGATTTATTGAATATTTTCAGTCAAAAAATCTATTTGGGTCAGTAAAATAGTTTTTCATGAAAATATATCATCTATATTCAACTAGTATTAATTGTAATTTAAAAATAATTGGTAATCAGTGAATTAATTTTATAAAAATGTGAAAACCTTGAATTACTAATTTATATAATCATATTTGAAGTGCCCAGATCAGTTTGAATCACTAAGAGGTGGAGGTGGTGAATCAGTGATCCCATTAAATCATTTTACAAATTTATTCTTTTCAATTAAACCTCTATGGATAGTTAATGCCTTGATCCGCTCTTCTTGTGTCTCTTATCCATACCCTTAATGATGCTATAAATATAATCTCACTAAACAGAATATTTTATAGTGTTATGTTCAAAGACCTACTCCTTGCTGTGTTGGTTATTCTCCCCAACACAGATTCTCCACTATAATTTGGTTAGTAATTACAATGGTCGATACAAAGTCCTAATGTAACTCACTTGAGTCCCACATAATGTACTTTATATTGATTCACATATTTTTACTAGAGTCCCATTGGCCTTCTCTAGAGTCTCACTAAATTCTTCTTCTCCTCCCTAGATCACATAGGGTTCTTCTAGCTCTCGAGTCACATGAGTAACTTATTTCTTTCTGTTCTTCTTAGATTCACTGTAGATGATTTTCTGATATATTCACATAGGCTTTATGAATCATAATTTCTTGTGTATCTCTTAAAGGTTCTTCAACAACCATTGATAAGGTCTTTTGACCTTTCTCAACAACTCTGATCACTTCAGTTGATGAGTGCTCAGCTTAAAAATGCTCATGCAATTCGTTTTTCTTCTAATGAAGAACTGGCCTCACATAAATGTGTTCCAATAGTTAAAAAAACCTCTTCAAGAATATAAATATGCAATAATGATCTTTCACTGTATCAGAACATTATTTATTCATGGATTCTCCATTACTAAAAAGTCAAATATAAGAGTTTCTTTAATTCAGCATGTCTTCAGTGTTAGTTGACATTCACTTCGTGCATGGATTTCATGGGTATCTCAAATCCTTCTTCCAATGTTCAATAGACGAATGCACTAATCCTTCTACTTTTTTTCTTGGAAACAATCACATACACCAATATGATTATTCAAACATTGAAGATCAGCTGACTTGGAATCATCTGAATTTATACACGTGCAAGTGTTCATGAATGTTTTCATGCATGTGTCTCAAGATTTTTAACATGCACTGTCTTTTATTCGTTTCTCAATATGCTTAAACACTTTTTATTCATTCTTTTACAGGTGTATGTACATTCATGAATTCATGCACAGTTCCTCTCTTCTTTCTTGTGTGAAAATTTCAATGGGTGTAACACTTTGAGCACACACACTCTCTCTTCCCTTAACACCGTCTGTCTTTATGTTCGTTGCTTTATCTTCTTCTGTTGGTTCTTACCACTCACACACTTATCTTATTTAATTCATTCAATTTTATTTTTTTATGCATGGGTCTTATTCAAGCCCAAATTAGTATTTCCCATAGTTCACTTTGTTCTTGGACACTTGAGTGTCTTAACTCATGCATATTCATGCATGTGCATCATGAATGAAATCTCTACAAACCATTGCACACAAAACCCCTTCTTCTTCATCTTTACCACCCTATCTCAAGAGATTATAAAATCATTGGACTCATTCATGTGTTCAATTAGTGAAAAACACAAGGCCCTAGGTTTTTCTTCTTCATGAAAAACAGGAGGGCACCATTCGTTTTATTCTCTAAGGGACATGGGTATCTTGTCCTTGAAATAATACACACAAAACCACAATTGATATGTGAATGGTGTATGTGTTGGTTCTTCTCCTTTGTGAAATAAGGGAGGAATCCTCAGCTCTGGAAACATCACAGAGTATCACAAGGATGCCTGCACCAATTGAGTACTAGTGGATTTCTCTTCATGCACGAATCATGAAGAGGGTTTAATGGAACATGTCGCGTGTTTACCTTCATTCACAAGCCATGGTGGTTAGCGATTCCCCTCCACCAAAGACCTGTGTGGGACTCCTTCACACAAGGGATTCACAGGATTCTTCTTTCTTTTCGTAGCAAGGCTGCGCAGAAACCTTCTCTTCATGGTGCTCTGTTCTTTCTAGAATAATAGCATTTTCTCAATGTTTTCAACAACAGATCCTCGGTCGAGGGATCTGTATTTATAGGCAAGGAATACCATTCAAATACGGATGAGATCCCACTAGATGCAAATCATTCAATAGCCAATATATTTGGCATTGAATATATTCAAAAACCGATGAGATATCCCACAAATCTCATTTGTTTCCTTTTGTTTTACATGTGGGCCTCTTCTTTCATGGTGAGTATTATCCTTAGGCGAGAACATCATGTGCATGAATTTATGAATACATGTTATGGTTATCATTGAGCTCTTAAAATACATGATGTGGCCTCTCACCTTCGGTTGCTTTGGCCACACAGGATCTTCGGTTTCGTGCATGCTTGAAAATGGAATTTCATGAATGATATTTGTTATGCTCAAATGATTATGATGAGATCCTCAGTGGATCAACCAATTGCTGGAGAGTTGAGTTGGGTGTTTTGGTTCAAAATCTGGTTTAAAGGTGAAGCTCGAGTGTTTCGAGGTTGAAGACAACTCTTCCAAAGAGATTATACGACACTTTTTTAAATCTGTGAAGCACGCGATCAGATGGATGGCCAAAATGTGCCGGATCAATGACATGGAAATAAAATGGTAGACCACATGTTTTGGATGCATCAGATAGTGGAGATCACATACCTAGATTTTTTAGCCACCCCAAATCAAAGTGGAGACATAGGAAAAACTTTTTTATAATACAAGCTGTGACACACGAAGCTCATATTACTCATTCCCCCTCCACGGTACCGCCTCGTACCGTGTTCACCTTGCAGGCGCAGTCTTAGTGCCCACTCTGATCCTCCAGGAATTCACCTAGAACCCATGCTACACAGGTTTATCACCATGAAGAACCTGTAGGATTACACCTTACCCACACACACATGCCTCAGGTGGGGATGGCCTCGAGTGATACCTTCTAGGGAGGTTGAACCTTTGGTCCCGCAAGTTCTTGAGGTGTGGACCTCTGCTAGCCTTCCATGGTTAGACCATTCTTTGGTAAAGAAATAGTATATGTACATAGTATAAAAACTAAATAAACAAGTATTAATTTCTCATTAAAATTCCAAACAATACTTCCTCGTTCAAATCCCATTCTCTACACTTCTTCGTCTTCAAACATAATTAATTCCTTTATTTTTAGATGATAAATCCCAAACATCATTAATACATACTTTTTTTTACAATAATGGCTGATGCATGTATAATTTTATCCTTCCTCATTCATTCCATGGTTGGCTCATTTTATGGTAAAGAAACAGTCTATGAACATAGTATAAAAAGTAAATAAACAAGTATTAAATTCTCCTTAAAATGCCAAACCATACTTCTTTAATTCAAATC
This sequence comes from Viscum album, assembly GCA_963277665.1. Lineage (NCBI taxonomy): Eukaryota > Viridiplantae > Streptophyta > Magnoliopsida > Santalales > Viscaceae > Viscum > Viscum album. The sequence continues at coordinate 682,477,517 of OY728119.1, read as the reverse complement.
CTATTCTCCACTATTTGTAATCATCAATCATCATACATTCAATTATTTTTAAATAATAAATACCAAACATCCTCAGAAAATTCTTTTAATCTAATCATGGATGATGCATGGTTCAGATCATCATTCCTCATGCATTAAGACATGATGTATGGCCTTCATCACATTATCCATTTGGTAATTATTGATGGATGTCACATCATTCCTTATGAAATTGAGTATTTCATGTGCTGCATTAAGTGTTGTAACATTGTATCACCTTGATACATGTCCTTTAACTCAAGAGTTTTTCAACAAAATCAATGTTTTCCTCATGGAGAATTGATCAAGTGTAGAATTCAATGCTTTTAATCAACAATTATCCAAGGATTCACAAACTTCTTTCTCAATAACATTCATTCTCATACTGACTTCTCATTGAAAACAAATGAAACTCTTATGCACTTCAATCCATATTGAAAAAAATGAAACTCTTATACCCATCAATCTCCTCATTTGTATTTTTTTTGTCAATATCACTTAATCAAACATTGTATGGTCAATATTTGTGCCAAACATTTCTCCACCTTATTGGAAACCAAATGAAAAGGTTCTAGTGGGGTCTTCTCAAAATCATGCCCTCATCCCTTTGAATAATATATATAAGAATGTTTCTAAGAGAGGGATTATGTCACATGGTTCACTTAGAAAGGAGCCTTTAGTTAATCAACTCCATGTCTACTTGGGATAAAACAGTGTAGAAAACAAGAGTAATATGACCAAGGTTTTCAAGTGATGTCCATAAACAACCATATATGTGAAATCATGATTATTATGTATCAACTATTATATCATGGGTTAAAAAACATAATTATCAATGAAATGATAAATCCTACACATACCTCACCAGACATATTAAAAAGTTCAAGTTCCAAGATAAATCTCCCCCTTTCATCCCAACTTTTCATCAATCAAGCACTACTCCTTAACCGATATGGTAAATAAATGAAGACCAAAGGATGGAAGTGTGATTGGAAGCCTCAGTTTTATCATCCTGATTTGATATAAATATCATGATTTGTCATGAAATAATCCTTGATATCATATCATTTATATTTTATCTCCCTCAATGGGTGCACTCCCTTTTAATTTCATTAGTGGATAATATCATCCAATAATCATGAAGGTATGAATGGTGATAATATTAAACTTTGGATCACTTCATGTAATTACAAAATCCTGAATAAGGAGTTCAAATTGTATTTCTCCACTTTTCTCATTAAACTATAATTTTAATAACGACCATCATATTCAATTTTAGGAAATGTAAGAATACATATATAACAAAAGTATAAGGGAATATGATGGAACACTTGAGAGTGTCTTATTTGAAGCATTGGGGATGATAATTTTCTCTCAACCGAGGAAATACTTTCCATACAGCTCTAAAGTGTCTAATACTTTTCATGTTGATGTCCCGTCTCTATTTTGTATTTTTAATTATCATTGTTAGCATGTATTCTTTAATTTCATTCACCTTCAACATGTGCGGATTGTTTTTCTTCACTTATGTCAGTAGTGAAGTCGGATTTGGTTCATGTTGTTCAATTTTCTCCATCTTCCCTAGTAAAAAAGTTAAACATTTGTTTTCATGATTTCTAGCCTTCTTACACCTTCCACAATAATGATTTTAGACACTTGGGTAATCATTTTTTGACAACCTCTCATGAATTTTGATTTCTATTTCATGTAGAATGACCTATTTTCCCTTTGAATTAGCTTTATCTTGTATTTCATCTTCACCTTTTTTGTTGTTATCTAGAAATTTGAAAATGATTAGGACAGTTAACTAAACAATCCTCACCATTTTTTGATTTGGAGCTTCCACGTGGTTTCTTCATTGTCTTTAAGTTACCCTTCTTAGGAAACTTATTATGATTATCTTAAGGAATGTCTTCAGTCAATCCAATTTTCTTCTGTATTGAATATCCATGTATTTTAATCTTGATTACATTCATTTAGGTGGATTATTTTGAAATTATTTATAGTATAACCTTTCTTTTCACAATAGATACATCTTTTCTTGGTATAGATGAAATTTTTGGAATCCTTCTCGAACATCTTCTTGGGAATAATTCCTTTAACCGGTTTCCTAATTTCATTGTATTGCATATTCCCAGTGGAAGACTTTTCAACTCCTTTTCATTTCTCCTTCCTTTTTTGTGGTCTATGCTTCTTATCAACATATGGATGAGGCACGGTAGGACTAAAACAGTAATCATCATAACTATGACCACATCTGTTTCAATTATCATAGAAGTATTTAAGATAATAAAATCTATTCTTGATAGATAGATTCATCTTTATCTATGATTTCATCTATTTCTTTGCATGTTGCATCAATTCTTCACATCTACTTTCCCTGAATGCAGTCCTTCCATAATTTTTATAATATGACATATTATTCCAGCAATCAACGGCCTGTTGCCCAAAATTCCAACAACACCAACAATAGCCAAGAAATATTCCTCTTTTTCATTTACTATGAATTCAGTGAGTTTTAGTGCATTTTTTGGAGTGGTATTTATTTCATTGGAACATTATTCAGGGAGATTCTATTATGGAATATTTTAGTATCCACACTTGAAGTTTTCATGGATGTATCATCTTTTTATCAATCCATATCTTCCAAGCTTTTGGTTTTGAACATGTACTTGCATATGACACTACATTAGAAGAAACAAATGTAATTGGCTTATGGGATACCGTTTTATTATAGGATATTGCCAATGGATTAGAGGATAATTTGATATTCCTCTTGGAATAATATTCCTCAATGATAAATTTTGTGGAATCATCTCTTCTTCGAGCTATTTGGGAAGTTCTAGCGTAGAGTGATTGCTGATTCTTCAATTTTACCTCCAAATATAACCACTTCATGTTGAAAGAGTTATTCTAATCCCCAACTGATCTCTTCATACATTCATAATTCCTTATCAGTATTTTCATTTTTTCTTCATGCATATTTCATAATTGTTTCAAAGAGATGTCAACCACCTTTAGCTTTTTGTATTTGTCTTCTAATTGAGCTACTTTGACAACCATAGAAACTTTGAGAAACTTTTGAAATGCATGGAAAACTTCTACAAATACAATCTCAAGGAATTATTTCTCACAAATAATTCCTTGAAGTTCTTCAATAACTTGATCATATATTTCATTGAAAATAGAAATTGTTTCTTCCATTACCTTCACAATTTTTGTGAGAATGTTGGACATGCGAAATTTTTTAGCCAATGCTTCTTCCATGGCATTATATTCTTCTTCCAGATATAAATTTTTCATCTTGAAGAGCACTAATGCTTGAAGAAATGTGTCTTAACACTTATCAAGGAACATTATTTAGATTACCTTTGAGTATATCCTAAAGATCACTAATTGATCTATAATCATCTCAACTTGAGAATGCTTTATCAGAGGAATAATGAGTATTATCACATGTTGTACCTTTCAGATTTCCTTCAGTAGAAGGTGTCTCCCAAGAATTAGTAAGATTCTTCTTCATCTTCCATGATTTTTTCTTCTTTATATTCTTTTGAGTCTCGGAAAAGATATCTATTTGAGTTTTTTCACTCGTCTTCTCAAATATCAACTTCATAATGACACCCTTGGATCTTTTATATGTGAAACTCCCTCTGACACCAATTAAAGTTCCAGATCACTATGAATCACTGAGAGGGAGAGGGGTTGAATCAATAATCCCTTTAAATAGTTTTATAAATTGATTATTTTCAATTAATCTTCTATGGATGGATAAATCATTTATCCACTCTTCTCGTGTATCTTAGCCTTAACATGAATGATGCGGTAAATGTAAAGGCACAAAACCAAAAAAAAATTACAAGGTTCGGCTCAAAGACCTGCTCCTTGCTTTGTTGGTTATTCTCCACAATACAAATTCTCCACTATAATTGGGTTAGAAATTACAATGCTTGATACAGTTTCACACTGCATCTCTCCTGAGACCTAGATAAGGTTATGTATACTGCTTCACAGAATGTTAACAGAGTCCCACTAGCCTGCCCCAAAGTCTCACAGAAGTCTTCTTTTCCTCCCTGAATCTCATAGGGTTCTTCTAGCTCTCGAGTCGCTCGAGAAGAATATTTCTTTATGTTCTTATTTGATTCGATGAATATGATCTTATGATATCTTCACACAGGCTTACTAAATTACACTTTCTTTTTAATCTCTTAAAAGATCTTAAACAACCTTTCATAAGGTCTGTTGGCCTTGGTGAAAAACTCTGATCACTTTAGTTGACCACTACTAAGCTCTACAATGCTCGGGAAATTATTTAATCTTCTAATGAAGACCTAGCCTCACATAGATGTGTTCCAATGGTGCACACAACCTCTTAAAGAATATAAATATACAATAATGATATTTAACAACATCAGCACTGTCTTTCTTCTTGGATTCTCAATTTCTGAAAAATCAGATAAAAGTGTTTCTTTAATTCAGTCTGGATTCACTCTAATTTCACATTCACATCATACATGGATTTAATGGGTATCTCAAATTCTTATTCCTTAGTGAAATATCCGAATTCACTAAACATTCTACTTGTTTTATGGGAAATAATCATATACACCAATGTGATTATTCAAACCCTGAAGAGAATCTCACATGGAATCATATGAATTTATACACGTGCATGTGTTCTTGCATGTTTGAATGCATGTGTCTCAAGATTTTAAACATGCACAACCTTTTATTATATTCTCAATATGAATACACACTTCTGATTCTTTATTTTACATGTTTATGTGCATGCATGCAAGCATGTAGAATTGTTCTCTGATTTCTTGTGTGTGAATCACAATGAGTGTAACACTTTGAGCACACACACAATATCTTCTCTTTACACCTTCTCTATTTTACTTCTTCTATTTCTATTCATCTTTTGGGTCTTACCACTCACACACTTGTCTTACTTAATTCATTCAATTTTATGAGTTTATGCATGGGTCTTCTTCAAGCCCAAATTATTGTTTCCCACGGTTCACCTTGTTCTTGGACACATGAGTGTCTCAACTCATGCATATGCATTCATGTGAATCATGTATGAATTATAAAATTATCTTTACACACAAAACCACTTCTTTTTATACTTGACCACCCTATCTCATGATATTATCAAAACCTTGGAATCATGCATGTTTTCCTTTTGTGAAGAACATAAGCCCTCGGGTTCTTATTCTTCAAGAAAAACTGGAGGGCACTATTCATTTTCTTCTATAAGGGCCTTGGGATTATTCTCCATCAAATAGTGTACACACTACCAGAATTGATATCTAAATGGTGTATGCATGGGTTCTTCTCCTTTTTCAATGAATGGAGGAATCCTTAACTCGAGAAACTTCACGGAGTATCACAAGGGTGCATGCACCTATTGAGTACTTGTGGTTTCTTCTTCACTCATGAAGAACGGCGAGTGTTCAATGGAACCTATCATGTGTTCAACTTCATTCATGAACTATAGTGTTTTATGATTCTCCCCCATGAAATACCTGTATGGGACTCTATTACACATGGGATGCATGGTATGCCCCTTATTTTCGTAGAAAGGCTTCACAGAAATCTTCTCTTCATGGTGCTCTCTTCTTTTTAGAACAAGAGATTTTTTCTCAATTTTTTCAACAAAAGATCCATGGTTGAGGGATCTGTATTTATAGGTGAGGAATAACATTAAAATTTTCATGAGATTCCGTGAGACACAATGATTTCCATAGACAAGATGTTTTTCATTGAATATATTCAAACGCGGATGACATATACGAAAAATATCTGTTGTTTCTTTTTTATTACACACAGTCATATTTTTTAGTGAGTATTATCCTCAAGAGAGAACATCACATGCATGAATCTATGAATCATGAGATGATTATATTTGAGCTCTCGGGTGACATGACATGGCCTTGTACCTTCGGTTACTTCAGCCATGTGGGATCTTCCGTTTCATGCATACATGCAAATGGAATTGCATGAATAGACTTTGTTATGCTCAGACGATCAAAAGGAGCTCCTCAGTGGCTGAACCGGTGGTCGGAGAAGTGAGTTGGGTGTTCTGGTTCGAACCCTGGTTCACGGGAGAAGCTCGAGCATCTGGATTATGATGAAAACTCGACAAGAGAGATTGGACGACTCTAGTTTAAATCCATGAAGCGCGTGACCAGACAGATGGCTCGGATGCACTGGATTGAGGACGCGATGATCAGAAGGCCAGCCGCATGTCTTTGATGTATCAGAAAGTGGAGATCGCATACCTAGATATTTTGGCCATCCCACATATAAACGGATACACGAGCATGAATTGTTTATAATGCATTTTGTGGCAACCAATGTTCAGATTACTCCTTCCCCCTCCACAGCACTACCCTACTCTGTGTTCACCATGATGGCGTTCTATAAGCACCCACAATGATCCTCCAGGAACACACCTAGCGCCAATTCTAATCGGGTTCGTCACTGTGCGGCACCTACGGGCTTACAAACGTCCCGCACTCCCAAGCCTCATTCAGGGTGGGCCTCGAGGGCTTCAATCGATCATAGTTGACCCTCGGGTCCTGCATGTTCTTGAGGTGAGGACCTCGGCTGGACCTCTGTGGTTTGCACTTTTTTTGGTAAAAGAATAGTCTAAGTACTTATTATAAAAACTAAGTAAACATGTATTAATTTCTTCTTAAAATTCCAAACCATACTTCTTAATTCAAATCATATTCCCCACTCTTCTTCATCTTCAAACATCATCCATTCATTTCTTTTTAGATCATAAATACGAAATATCTTCAATACAATCTTCTAATCAAATCAGGGATGATGCATGGATCATGTCTTCATTACTCATTCATTCAATGCTGGATAATTATTTGGTAAAGGAACATTCTACATACTTAGTTTAAAAACTAAGTAATCAAGTATTAATTTCTCATTACAATGCCAAACCACACTTCTTTATTCAAATCACATTCTCCACTCTTCTTCATCTCCAATCATCATACATTCATTTCATTTTAAATAATAAATCCCAAACATCTTCAATACATTCTGTAAATCCAATCATGGATGATACATGGATCATGTATTCATTCGTCATTCATTATGACATAATTCATGGCCTACATCACATCATCCATTTTGTGACTATTGATTCATGTCACTTATTTCCTTACGCAATTGGGTATTTCTCATGCTTTTTCAAGTGTTGTATCATTGTATCACCTTTATACAAGCCTTGGAAGTCAAGACTAGTTCAACAATCATCAATGTTTTCATTTATGAGAATTGATCAAGTGTATCATTCTATGATTTGAGTCATCAACAATTCTTCAAGGCTTCACCAACATATTTCTCAATACCTATCATTCACATATTAACTTCTCATCGACAAAAAATGATACTCCTATGAACTTCAATCTATATTGACAAAAAATGCAACACCTGCGCACTTCAATGTCCCCCTTTGTATTTTTTTGTCAATATTACTTAAGAAAACTTTGTATGGGTCAATATGTGTGCCAAAATTTTCTTCCCATTATTGGAAACATAATGTAAAGGTGTTAGTGGGGTCTTCTAAAAAACATGTCTATCTCCCTTTGAAAAATATGTGATGGAATGATTCTGAGATAGGGATGATGTCACATGGTTCACTTAGCAAAGAGACTTCATTCAATCAACTCTAAGTCTACTCGGTCGAACCCAATGTACAAAACAAGAAATATATGTCCACATTTTTTCAGTGATGTCCATAAACAACCATATATGTGAAATCATTCATTGAATGAATCAACTCTTATCTCAGGGGTTAGAAATACACATTTATCAATGAAATGATAAATCCTTCACATACTTCACCAAACATATTAAAAAGTTCAAGTGAAAAGATAATGCTCCAACTTTCATCGCATCTATTCATCAATCAAGAACTCCCCCTGAATTGTTATGTTAAATATAGTTAAGACCAATGGATGAATGTGTGATGTGAATACCTATGTTTCAGCTTACTGAGTTTATATGAATTTCATGATTTTTCGCGGTATAATCATTGATATAATCTCTTTAATATTTTCCCCCTCAAGGGGTGAAATTACTTGAATTTCCATGGGGGATAATATCATCAAATAATATTGAAGGTATGAATGTTTATAATCTTATACTGTGTATCACTTCAAATAACTACAAAATCATGATTAATGAGTTCAAATTGTAGTTCTCCACTTTTCTCAATCAACTATCATTTTAAAAGTGACCTTCATTTTAAATTCCATGCAATGTATGTACAATTGTATAAAAACGTATAAGGGAATATGATGGAACTCTTGTGAGATTCTTAATTGGAGCACTGGGGATGATAATTTTCTCTCAACACAAGTAATCCTTTCCATACAGCTCTAAAATGTCTGCTACTCATCATGCTGATGTCCCCTCTCTATTTGGAATTTTTATTTTTAATTTACAGGATGGATTCTTTACTTCCATTCACCTTCAACTTGTGTGGATTTTTTTTTCTACACTTATGTCAGTAGTGAATTAGCTTTTATTGCATGTTGTTCACTTTTCTCCATCTGTCATAGTAAAAAAGTTAAACATTTGTCTTCATGATGTCCATACTTCTTTCATCTTCCCCACAATAGTTGTGAGACACTTGGGTTATCATGATTTGACAACCTCTCATGAAATTAGAATTATCTTTCTTCTGGAATGAACCACTTTCCCTTTTCCTTATCTTTAGCTAGTATTTCATCTTCAGCTTATTATAGTTTTCTAGAAATTTGAAATTGATTAGGCTATATGACTAAACACACCTCACCTTCTTCTGATTTGGAGCTTCCACATGTTTTTTTGTTGTCCTCAAGTTACCCTTAGGAAACTTGTTAAGATTATCTTCAGGAATGTCTTTAGTCAATCCCATTTTCATTTGGATTGATTCTCCTTTTATTTTCAGCTTGATTACATTCATTTACATGGCTTGTTTACAATGATCCATGGTATGACCATTCATTCCATATTTGAAATATCTTTTCCTGATTGAGATTACATTTTTTGAATATAGCTTTAACATCTTCTTGGGAATAATTTCTTTCACTGGTTTCTTGAATTCATTATGTTGTATATTCCTAATGGAAGATATTTTAACACCTTTTGATTTATCCTGACATCGTTGTGGTCTATGCTTCTAATCAACATATGTATGAGGCATGGTAGGACTAAACGAGTAGTCATCATAACTGTTATCACTTTGGTTTCAATTATCATAGAATTCCTTAAGATAATCAAATAAATTCTTGATAGATAGATTATTCATCATCTGTGATTTCTGCTTTTGCTTTTCAGGTTTCTTCATTTCGTCACATCTACATTCCCCGAATGTAGGCCTTCCGTAATTTTTATATACTGACATATTATTCTAGAAATCATTGGCCTGATACCGAAACTTCAAACAATAGCCAACAAATCTTATTCTTTTTTTGTAGTATTAGTTCGACTAGTTTTAGTGCATTTTTTTGGAGTTGTATTTCTTTATTTGGAACATAATTATCAGAGATTAAATACTTGATCATTCCAGTATCCACCCTTTATGTTTTTATGGATATATCATCATTTTATCTATCCACATCGTACCAGCTTTTGGATTTAAACATGTACTTGCAGATGAAACTGGATTACAAGAAACAAAAGTAACTATGTTATGGAATGCCTTCGTCATAGAGGATAATGCCATTAGATTAGAGGATAATTTTATATTCCTATTGGAATCATATTCCTCAATTAAAAATTGATTGGCAAAATCTCTTCTTCTAGCTAATTTGGATGTTCCATCTTGGAGTGATTGCTGATTCTTCAATTTCACCTCCACCTCTAAACACTTCATGTTGAAAGGGTTATTCTCATCCTCAATTGATCTCTTCTTACTTTACCAATTATCCCTCATCGTTGTTATTAGTTCTCCATGAACCTTTCATAATTGTTTCAAAGAGATGGTAAGCCCATTTTTCTTGTTGTCTTTGTCTTCTAGTTGAGCTACTTTGACAACCATATAAACATTGTGCAATTTTTTAAATGCATGGAAAGCTTCAACAAAAACAATATCATATTATTAATTATCACAAATACATCCCTAAAATTATTCAATAATGTAAAAATATATTTCATTTCAAAGAGAAATTGTTTCTCCCTTAGCCTTCACTAGTTTTGTGAGAGTGTTGGACATACCAACCCTTTTAGCCAATGCTTCTTCCATGGAATTAGATTCTTCTTCTAGCTATAAATTATCAACTTGTAGAGCACTATTTATTGATGAAATGTGTCTTGACACTTCTATAGGGACTTTATTTAGATGATATATGAGTGTAGTCTAAAGATAACTAATTGATCTATCATTATCATAGCTTGAGCAGGATTCATCAAAAGAATAATAAGTATTATCCCATGTTGTACCATTAAGATTACCATTAGTAGAAGGTGTCTCCCTAGTAGTAGTAAACTTATTCTTCATCTTCTTTTCCCTTTTCTTATTTATATTATTTTGAGTCATGGAAGATATCTCCATTTTAGGGTGTTCACTCATCTCCTAAAATATACTCTTCATAAAGACTCCCTTGGATCCTTAAGAGGTGAACCTCTCTCTGATACCAATTGATGTGCCTAGATCAGTGTGAATCACTATGGGGTGAATAAATGAAATATTTTAATAATTTTACAAATTGATTCTTTTCAATTAAACCTGTATGGCTGGTTAAAGCCTAGATCCACTCTTCTAATGTCTCTCAGCCATACCTCGAATGATGCTGTAAATGTAAAGGCACTAAACACAAGGATTTTCAAGGTTCGGTTCAAAGACCTCCTTACATATTTGGTTATTCTTCCCAAAACAGATCCTCTTCTATAATTTTTTTAGAAATTAAAATTGTATATAAATTGTCACATTGTATCTCCCTTGATTCCCACAGAAGATTTTTTATACATCTTCACACATTGTTACCACATTCCCTCTGTCCTACTCTAGAGTCTCATTGAAGTCTTCTTCTCCTCCCAGAATCTCATTGGTTTCTTCTAGATCTTGAGTTAAATGATCATCTTCTTTCTTTAAGTTATTCTGTTATTCACTATAGATGATCTTTTGATCTGTTCACACATGTTTACTGAATCAAAATTTCCTGTAAATCTCTTTATGGATCTTCAACAACCATTAATAAGGTCTGTTGGCCTTGCTCAACAAGTCTGATCACTTCAGTTGATCAGTACTCCACTCAACAATGCTCATGTAATTCTTTCTTCATATGATGAAGACCTAGAATCACTTAAATTTCTTCTAATGGTGCACAAAACCTCTTCGAGAATATAAATATGAATGAATTATCTTTCACAATATCCACATATACATTCTTCTTGGATTCTCAATTACTAATAATTCAGATAGAAGAGTTTCTTTAATCCAGTCTGGCTTCAGTCTGAGTTCACATTCACTTCATGCATGGAATTCATGGGTATCTCAAATTCCTCTTCCTTAGAGCAATAATAGAATTCACTAAACTCTCTACTAGTTTTCTTGTTAATAATCACATACACCAATGTGATTATTAAAACACCGAAGATCATTTCACTTGGCATCATCTGAATTTATACACATACTTGTGTTCATACATGTTTGCATGCATGTGTCTCAAGATTTTTCACATGCACTATCTATTATTATTTTCTCAATATGAATACACACTTTTGATTCTTTCTTTTATGAGTGTATGTTCATGCATGAATGCTTTCACAATTCTTCTCTTCTTTCTTGTGTGAGAATCTCAATGGGTGTAACACTTTGAGTACACACATAATCTCTTCTCTTTACACCTTCTCTCGTTATCTTCTTCTCTTTATCTTCTTCTTTTAGGTATTAGCACTCACACAAATCTCTTATTTAATTAATTTAATTATATGTGTCTATGAATGGGTCTTATTCAAGCCCAAATTAATGTTTCCCATGAATCACATTGTTCTTGGACACGTGGGTGGCTCATATCATGCATATGCATGTATGTGAATCATGCATGAATTCATCTCTAATCATTTCACACACAATCCCTTATTATTATTCTTTCCCACCCTACCTCAAGATATTATCAAATACTTCGACTCATTCATGTCTTTATTTTTTGAAGAACACAAAGCCTCAAGTTCTTATTATTCATAAAAAATAGGAGGGAACGATTCATTTTCTTCTCAAAGGGCCTCAACATTATTCTCCTTTAAATAATGCACACACAACCAGAATCGATTTGTGAATGGTTTATGTCTTGGTTGTTCTCCTTTTTGAAAGATGGGAAGAATCCTCACCTTGGGAAACTTCACAGGGTATCAAAAGGGTGCATGCACTAATTGAGAACATGTGGTTTCTTCATCATACACAAAGCACAATGAGGGTTCAAAGGAACCTGTTGCGTGTTCAGCTTCTTTCACGAACCAGGGTGGTTTGTGCTTCTCCTCTATGCAACACCAATGTGGGACTCCATCACACCAAGGATGCATGGGATGCCTCTTCTTTGCATAGAATGGCTGTGTGGAAACCATCTCTTCACGTTGCTCTATTCATTCGAGAATATGAGATTTTTCTCTATGTTTTCAACAACTGTGCCTCAGTCAAGGGACCTGTATTTATAGGCTAGGAATACAATTAAAATACATGTGATATTCCATGAGACTCAAAGCTTTAAATATCAATGATATTCAGCTTTGAATATATTCAAATGCAGATGAGATATCCCATAAATCTCAGTTGTTTCCTTTTGTTTTACATGAAGGCCTCTTCTTTCCTGGTGTGTATTATCCTCAGGTGAGAACATCACATTCATTAGTTTATGAATGTATGAGAATATTACCTTTGAGATCTCAGGTGACATGACGCGGCCTTGCACCTTTGGTTGATTTGGCCACGCGGGATCTTCGGTTTTATGGATGCATGCAAATGGAACTGCAGGCATGGTATTTGTTATGCCCAGATGATCATGATGTGCTCTTTAGTTGTTCAACCAGTGTCCAGAGAGTTTAGTTGGGTGTTCTGGTTTGAGATCTAGTTCGCAAAAGAATCTTGATTATCTATAGGATGAAGGAAACTTGGTAGGAGTGATCAGAAGGGTTTAGTTTAAATCCATGATGTGTGTGATCGGATGGATGGCCCAGATGCACTGGATCGATGATGTGGCGATTGGACGGAAGACCCCATGCATGTGATGCATCAAAAGGTGGAGATAATGTGACCAGATATTTTATCCATCCCACATAGAAATGGAGACATGATAACGACTTGTTAATAATACACGCCGCAACACCCGAATCTTAGATTACTCCTTCCCCCTTCACGGTACCGCCGTGTACCATGTTCACCTTGCGGGTGCACTCTTAGTGCCCACTCTACTCTACCGAGCATGCACCTAGCGCCCATTCTGCACAGGTTCATCACCGTGCAATGCCTATGGGATTATAAATGGCATGCACACACATGCCACATGCAGGGCTGGCCTCAAGGGCTTCCTTCGAGCGGGGTTGACCCTCAGGTCCCACAACTGCTCGAGGTGAGGACCTCGACAGGCCCTCCAGGGTTGCCTCATTATTGGTAAATTAATTGTCTAAGTACTTAGTTTAAAATCTATTTAAAGAAGTATTAATTTCTACTTAATATTCCAAACCATAATTCTTCATTCAAATCCCATTCTCAACTCTTCTTCATCTTCAAACATCATCCATTCATTTCTTTTTAGATCATAAATACCAAACATCTTCAATGCATTCTTTTAATCAGATCATGAATGACGCAAGGATCATGTCTTCAATCTTCATTCATTCCATGGTTGGATCATTTTTTGGTAAAGGAACAATCTAAGTACATAGTTTATAAACTCTGTAAACAAGTATTAATTTATCCTTAAAATTCCAAACCACACTTCTTTTTTCAAATATCTTTCTCCACGCTTCTTCATCTCCAAACATCATCCATTACTTTATTTTGAAATCATAAATCCCAAACATCTTCAATACATTCTTTTAATCTATTCATGGATGATGCATGGATCATGTCTTCATTCGTCATGCATTAAGACATAATGGATGTCGTTCATCACTTCATCTATTTGGTGACTATTGATGGATGACACTTATTTCCTTACATAATTGAGTATTTCTTGTGAATATTAAAGTGTTGTAACTTTGTATCACCTTGATACAAGTCTTGGAACTCAATACTAGTTCCATAATCATGAAAGTTTTCATCTTAGAGAATTGATCAAGTGTCTCATTCAATGCTTTGAATCAACAACAATTCTACAAGGCTTCACCAACTTCTTTATCAATACCTGTCATTGACATATTGACTTCTCATTGACAAGAAATGTAACTCCTATGTACTTCAATCTATATTGAAAACAAATACAAGACTTACGCACATCAATATTAATTCATTGAATTCCAATTTTCAGGTGATGACTATTATTTTGAATAAATAATAATAATTTTATATTATTTTTTGATAAGGCATTATCTTGTGTGTCACATAATTCAAAAAATGAAGTTGATGTTTCATGAAATTAAAGACAAACATGGTATTTCATGTGATGTAAGGTAAACTATATATTTCATGTAACTCAATATATTAAAAAATTTAAATTAATTTCAAAATAATACATACCATAAAATCTTTAGATTCTACATATAACCTAAAATTTAATATATATTAATTTTTAAAAGAAGATTTATAAATTCCATTAAAAATTTGAAACAAAATATTATATAACCATAAATAAAACTACCATAAATCATTAAAATAATGTTAATGCCACATGATGGTCATTGTGAGATATTCTGGGAATTATCCTTACTACTCACAGGACAAAAATTATGATTGAAAATAGATCCAAATAATTAAGATAACTATAAAGTAGGATAAACATAACCCACCATCATATAGGAAATAAATAAAGTATATATACTCTTAAAATATATAATAATATATCATATCTCATAATCCTAATGATTTCACTACTTTTCAATATTTCCCATGAAAACTAATTATATTATTTAGATGAATTAAAAAATGAATTGGTACACACTATAATATACAATTGAGAGTTTTAGTCGAATACATGAGATTAAAACATGAAACCAATAAATTCTAGTTAACCATAACCAATTTAGACTAAATTATTAGAAAGAAATTATATGATATGAACTAATTATTTCATGATGTTATATCTATATATTTTTATCTATTTTTTCTCATAGTGGTCAGGAAATGACTTCATTTACATGTCAATTCTATAAATTTTCTTACTAAAGAATGTATTTTGGTATCTGTAATACCCCAGGTCCCTTTATAAACTACGTGGTATGTATCTTCTTATAAATGATTAATTTTTAAAAATGGATTCCAAATAGATGTTGATATGTATGACACTAGCCTTAAGAAATGTCTATAGTGTTTTGAAAAAGGTTTTAGAGAGATATACTGAGAATTAATTTCTTTATAATTGTGAAAAATACCAGTTTATTGTAAAAAATTCATTGTCTTTGGAAAAAAATTATGATTTCTTTATGTTTATAAAGACATTGTTGATGTAATTTTGATACTATCCTACCCCACCAATGAAAGGAACATTAGACTATTTTTTTGGTCATCTTGTATTGTCTACAATTATTATTATGGACTAGAAAAATATTTTTCCCCAATAAACATTAGATTTGAATAAAATTTGTTTCTAATTTGATGATTTATATAGAATATCCTTAGATAAATTTCAAGAATGTTTAGCCACTGAACATAAAATCTACAAACCAAAGAGAGTCACCCCTTTAATATATTTTTATGTTGTTCCTATAGAACGTTTTGTTCTATGTTGTCCAAAATGATTAATAATATTCCATGAATGATATAATATAGTACAAAAACCAATTCAAATGACCATATTTAAAAAATAAGAACATAAATTGATTTGTTTTATACAATTGTTTCTTTAGAAAAAGTATATTACAATCTCTTAGAAAGGAATGTAATTTTTTTGATCAAGATGCATTAAGATACTTGATCATGTTTACTGTTGAAACTACCAGTCTATTAAGATATGTGTTTTTATACAGTGTTTTGACCTAATAATAATGGAAAATAAGGTCTCTGAAAATAAAGTGTACGACCAAATGTGTAGGTTTCTTATGAACACCACGGTAGAACCAATACCAATGACTAATCTAGATAATCCCTTCCTTATTTAGGAATTATGAATCCTATCCCATGTTTGTTGGTATAATTAAATACTATGTTCTTTGGTAACACCAAAGTTACCTTATTTATTATATATGAATCAAACTACTAAATTAAAATTTTAACCAAAACAATATGCTTTGGAAGAAAATTAAATATGGAAAATTTGTCGTGATAATATCATTAGAATATGTATTCTTGAGGATGAAATAATTTCTATGATATCTTTTTTTATACACATGTATGTGGAGCCAATTTTGGACTTCAAAGAAATTATAGAAAACTTTTTTGATGGCAGTTTGATTCTTCTACCATATTGATAATTTATAGTTATTTTTTAAAAAACTAATTATCAATATATCACTTTACTGTTTGAATTTCTAAAACATAAACAATTACCCAATAAACATGGTTTTTTATGAAATATTTAATTTCTATGAAATTGACTTCATAGGACCTTTTACCATGTACTTTGGATTTTCATATATTTTTTTGTCACTAGAATATGTTTCTTAATGGACTAAGGCCATATCGATTCTGGTTGATCACTCAAAAACAATAATTGAATTTGTAAAATCAATCATATTTAGTAGGTTTATAATACATCAAGATATAATTATTGACTAATAAACCCATGTATAAAACAATAACATGGATTACCATAGATGAAAATATGTTTTAAACCATAAAATTTCCACTACATACCACCTATAAGAAAATTTAGTGGAATAGGTATCCATTAGATAATTTTAAATGATCTTGGAGAAGATATTATATCCCAATCACAAGGGATAGAGTAAGATGAATGAAGATTAATGATGAGGATACATAACTTTTTACATGACATAAATACTTGAGATTTATTATTATGTTTCAAATAAACGATTAATGGTGAGTGGATAACAACTAATGAATTTCCTAAAGGAGTCTTTTAATGATCCTATGGTGGATTCCATACTCTTCTATGATGCTATAAAAAATACTACTTGGTGTTATCTTTAAATTATTTTGGTATATTTATTATTTTATTTTAAATAAAATTTCGTAAAAAATTAAATACTTATATTCCAATATAGATGTATTACAACCTTGTGCGGGGGAGATATAGTTTCTATTTTTTAACTAAATGAAAAATTTTTCCTCAAAAAATATTTTAAAATAATCATCTTCTATTGCAGAATTATGTTTTTATTTTTTACACAGTTTTTATGAATCTCATCTGTTCCATGCCTGATTTAAAAATTCCTATATATAGTAGATTATTTCATGGTATATGATACTATAACAATTTTAATGGTTTTAGAGTTATGTTAACACTATTTTATTTAGGTATGGTCTTACAACATGAATATGGAGTGGGAGAGAAAAGATTAAGGTGGAATACATTTTATATCATTATGTCACAAATAATATGACCTTCGTTTTTTGTAACATGATATTTTATAGAAAAAAGAACTTAGGGATCCAACATAAATGATAATGATAAAATTACATTTATCATTTAACAAAAAATAGAAATTGGGAACCCAAAAATGTATTTATAAGACAAGGGCATTAGGTTTCATTCCAAGACAAGGGTACTAGGTTTAATATCACCTAAATGTGATTTTATCAACTCCTAATCTTAAACAATGATAATATTAATGTGTTGAATATTATTCAATAAAATTTGAGGATTAATGATTTTTCAAAATGTATATGCCCTTATATAATTTTTCCCTAGTTAGTAAATTTAAATATAGTGATAATGAACATATTTTGGAAGAAATTTAATTCAATGATAATATTTCCTTGTATTTAAATAGTTTTATTATGGAAGAGTGTTGTGAGAATTACTTTTCAATATTTAAAAAAATTTATTCATTAAAAATACATAAATCTATATTTCAATTCCTAGGATGATAGTAATTTCTATCGATTTTATGAAGTTATACCCTAAGAGAAAATTGGATTCTAAATATGGTGATTATTTTGAAATTATTATGATAGACAATAATTATAGATAAATAACACAATAATAAACAATAGTAACTTTTACTGGTTGGAAAATGTTAATGTAAACGGTGATAATGACATCAATTTTTAAAAAGCATACAATGGGTAATAACCAAACTCTCTCCATGTATGAACCTTCTGTTAGAAGGTAGTGATGATGGATATTTATTTAACATACCATGAATACCTCTCATGGTCACCATCCAACCTTACCAAACCAAAATATAATGGTAATTATATTTACCTATATTTCCAATAGCTGACTACATAATCCAAATTCATTTTACATGACACTAATTTTAATGCCTAGGATTTTTTGTGTATTATTTTTAAATAATACATAGATTAATTTCAACACCATTCACTGAGAAGATGTGTTATTTTAATGCATCATGTGCATAGAATAATTGATAAAAATATATTAAAACTTTAATATCATGTATGCATAGTTCTTCTTAAAAATTTGGAATAACACTTAAAGAGATTGAAGAATTAGAAATCCAAAAGAATAATGGTGTTTGGAGTAGTGTCTTTAACTATGGTGTGACATAACTATAGTCGGTGTTGGTATTCTATAGAAAAAAATGAAATGGAAACTATCATAATTAAATAATTTAAATACAAATCATTTTTTTGATGTAGTGATTTTTTTAGAAATATCATTGTGTCAAAAGTTTAGGGTCTATCGAAAAACCCAACGAATGCGGTAGAATCACTAGGGATGGATTTGGAGAAACCTCTCAAGACTAAAAAAATGGAATCACATATCAAAAATTGATGAACACCATTATTAATTGATCTCTTTAATTACGATGACATAATGAACTATCTTCATCATCAAGAAATACAACTGAAATGTATGTTGGTTTATTTTTGATTTATTTCCACATTCATTGATTTAACAATGAACAAGGACCAAGTAATAAATAGGTTGATCCATAGTTCAATCATTCATTCAAAAATTGTTTTATTTGTAGGATTATAAGGGTTTGATTATTTGGGATTTGATATTTTTTTATGATCATTCTTAGGGGAATAGATCCCCGCCAAAACAAAAAATGGTAGATGATATTTCCTAACATTTGTTCTCAGTGTTTTCTATCAAATTTTTCTAGGCATGTTCTTCATTCTTCACCATTTTAGGGAAAATGATCATTGCACCTTAATTTTTAAGTGAAATTATTTTAAATTGATGATCCAACCTCGAGATGACCTAACATAGTTTTGATAACGACATCAACGGATGAATCAAAGCGATTAGGGAGGTATCATTTTTCAGGTAGTTTTTTTCTTGATGGAATTAAAGTTGTTTTTTGAGCCGATTGAAGGCATGAAATACATCGATTCAGTGTTAGGGGTATATTTTGACCCTTGATATTAAGTTTCAGGTTGAGATGAACACAAAATCAGATCCCATGAGATCGAATGAAGCATGTCGGGGAAGAACCCAATTTTTTTTAAATTCTTGATGAACACGACATATAACCTAGGGTTACATGGTTTGTGTCCCCCACAGATTGGTTTCATAGGTTTTAGAATATAATTAAATTTCACATGACATGTCACCCTTCCACATGATGTGGATGAACATCCTAGAGACATTGCGTGTGTCTTGGGAGATACACAGACATGGGGTGGGGTACAAGGGTTACCTACATAGCATGTACCCTACCACATGACATGTCATGGACCAAGTACATAGACTACCCAATGTATACGTAAACTAGCAGAGACACATGGGATGACATCGTGCATTGGAACACAACCTAAGTACATTATTTGACCCTAGATGGAAGGACCCCACATATGACTTAAACTACACATCGTGTATCTATTTTCCACAAGACTTGATTTTAAATGACATATGTTGTTTTTCATAGGCATTACCTGGGGTCATGGAACATAATGTGTGACCATACTACAATGAATTCATCCCATTATACATGTTTGTATTTTCCTTTTCCTCCATATCGTGGGAAAGATTCTTATGGGTTCGTTCCCTTGATCGTTTCCCAAAGGGTCAGTGAATATTGTTTCAAACTCACAAGAGTGCCACCCCATCAGCATGAATTCATGGATATAGTTGTTGGAATCCATCAAGTGGAATAGATAAGGACCCCCTATTCATTATTCATGCCCTAGGTAGTTTCCATAAAATTGTCATGACCATCTTCATTGGGTATCTATCCACTACTTAGCAGGATCATCAAGATGGAGTATTTTCTATCACCCCAAGGCCTTGGATGTGATCCTCATCATTTGTTATGTATTCTCATTAGATCTATTAGCATATATCTCTTTTGATAGTTCCTGATTAATAATACTTCTCAAATAGTTGTCATCTGTGCTATCAAACTCTAGAGTTTCTTATTGTGGATGAGTGCTTCATGGAATCTTCAGATTGAATTCCTAGTGCTAGTATATGGTGACTATTACTTACTAGTAGAATACATGTCTTGTATTGAGTATATTATGGATATTTTAATAGTATGTTTTATAGATATATACTTTTTAGAGCTGACTATATCTTTCTGTTGTTTATTTATTTGTGGTTTTAGGGTGTCATACAGAGTATTGTTACACTCACCCCTACATGGGATTCAAACACACGTGTCGTGTCTTGTGAATATGGGAAAACATTTGATGGTGCCCTAGGAGGACAAGGATTATACAATGCTTTGTGATATCTGGCTGACCAAGGTGTTCATATGGCTACGGATAGCACTCCAATTAGCTTTGTCTAATATGTTGTACTTTTTGGTTTACTGGATCTTTTGGGTGGGCTTGTATTCATGTTCAGTTAAATTTACTACACTTTACTTTACTATTGTACTCTGTATGGGATATAGTGGTGTAGATGCATATCGTTGTTAGTGTTTTTTATATTTCAGAAACTTATGTGCTTGGAGATGTGTGTGTACATACAATTTCCTAGAAAATGCGTCCTATGTTAGTAATACACCTACTCTATGCTTATCACTAGCCACTGGCCTATTGAAGGCGAGCATAGGGAGTCAAGGCATGGGCCCCATTAGGACAAATCATGATAGAGTGGTATCAGAGGTGGTCAGATCTATATTAATATTTGGTGTTGGTTATATTGGGTTGGAAAATTTGTGTTACATGTCTTGATTTTAGACATAATGATAGGGACTCTAGTGTTAGTGCATTGACCGATGAATTCATACAAAAAGACTCTAAAAACCTTCTATTTTGACTCTAATGAAGTGAAATTTTGTTGGAATGGAAAATAATGGTACATGAATCATATAGGAATGTGTTTTGGTTCCATGTCCTTCTTGATTCAAATTTCCATATATAATCATTAACCGAGGTATATATTGTATTCTTACAGGATTCCCATGAGATCCATACTAGATAGCATTCATCATCTCAATAATGTGGATGACCCCATTAGTTAATATGGTTCAACACATGGACTGGTTCCACTGATGTTACATCATGGTGGGGAACCATCTATACCACCCCCTGTGAAGCTACACATGGTACCCATATAACCAATTGATGAGGAGAGTAGGTTGAGCTTACTTCACGTGTTTCAGAGATAGAGACCGCTCATGATCATAGCCCAGCCAAAGCCCCAGGTGGCTGAGGACTGGATTGAGGCGGTGACTCATGTTTTCCATCTAGTCAGGATAATAACGAATTAGATGGTGGACTTGGTAGTGATCCTTATATAGGGTTCAATAGGGAGATGGTGGATTTTGGCTATACAAACACACATCGAGGTGACTCAATTATGGACTGAGTTCAGGAATATCTTTAGATTTTAGTTTTAACCATTTAAGATGAGATTATTGCATATACAATTGCTTCTTCAGCGCCAAAAGGGTATCATGAAAGTTAATGATTATTTATCGAGGTTAACCAACATTTCCAGGTACTTGGTGGATATGTTTAGAGATCAGAACATCAATGCTCAAATAATTAAATGAGGAATGAGTAGATACTTCCAATCCAACATTATCCATTTTTGAATTTATACTTATTCTAGGGTTTTGAAGGGAAATTTTGTGGTTGAATTTTTTTTGGTTGAGTGGATACAAATGGTGATAATAATCAAGGGATTTGGAGGAGCAGAGACCTCAGATGATGGGAGTTGATGCTATTATCAAGGAGTTAGACATGAAAAACCTTTCAGGAGTAGGTCCGTAGATATAGGATAAACTATTTAGGGATCGTAGGATAGGTTCAGTCATCCTTGGGAGGGGAAGTTCTATTCATGTGACAAAAGAGGAAATCTCACATGATATTTTCCATCTAATTGTTCTACTGATAGGAACGTAGTGGATGTACCACATAGGAATATACATCAATAGAATAAGGTGAATATATAGGAATGTAGACAAGGTAGAGGATATAGGAGAGAAAAAGGGGGAGGTCAAAATTTCAAATTATTACCAACAACATCCCCAAAAGGTCCAATCCATGCTCAGGGAGTTGGAGGACATTGGAGTGGAAAAATGCAAGCCGTCCATGCATATGAACCCGGTGATCTTAGAATGATTTGAGGTATGACCTCTATCTTTTCTTCATTAGGTGTAGTACTGATAGAAACATCTGCATGTCACTCATTTCCTACCACCTATATTGTCCAATAACTAATGATTATGGTTGAACTATTGACTCGACTATTATGATTGGAGACACCTATTAGAGAATACTCATTGATCACACTTTTGTGCCTCCATTTTGAAATGACCCTTGAAGGTGAAAGTTTCGATTAGAACATATTTATCACAGTGTTGATACATTATGACATCATTCACGGTATTTATTTGTTATCCATATTCCATACATAGATTGATTTTTTTAGGTGAAGAGTGTGGTGTGTTTATAGTGAAAGAATGAGGTTTTCCATTCTCAATTAAATGGAAACCCAAGAAGTATATATGGACTCATCCATAGGAAGGTTTATCCAATTACACATCAGTTTTCTTTCCTGATGCATGGTGTAGTAGATGTTATGATTTAATAGTTTCCTACAGTGGTGGTAGAGTATGATGACATCTTCCCTAATGATGTTCCAAGATTACCTCCCTACTGGGAGTTAGACTTCATCATTGACTTACACTTGGCTATGACACAAATATATGTACTAGAATATTGTATGGATCATGTAGAGCTCCGCAAGGTGAGGGTGAAATTGGAGAAATTGTAGAATAAGGGATTTGTGAGACCTAGTGTTTCAGCTTGGGTTACCACGTTTTTTTCCAAAAAAATTGAAAATGGGAGCATGAGGTTTTGTGTGAAATACCAAACCTTGAACTATGTAACACCCCGACATTTTTTGAAAAATATTCTTTTTAATTTTATTGATTTCTTTTGTTGTACATTACAACAAAAAAGCCTTGCACAAGACGCAACCCTAACATGGTTGCATTACACGCAACTGCAACCTTCCTCGATAAAGTGTGTTGTATGCAATACCGAGTTTCACTAAACAACGATATGCTATTAAAATATTATTAAAACTAGTCGTCATGAATAGTAATAACCACTTTTTGAAATTTTTTAAATTTCATCTATCAAAATGGACTTCATTTTTAGAGTCGGAATATCTAAATTATCTTAGGGTAAAATTTTGGTACATTTCAGATAACATTCATATTCTGATGAATAGTGAAAATTACTAAATTTTAATTAAAAACAAATTTTTTAATCGAAATAATTAATAGTGATAAATTATTAATTTGAGTTATTTTAAAGTATATGTAGAATATATTTTTACCATTTAATACAATGTTGGTCATTGGATGTAATTTCACACTTAATTCAGACATTAACAAGTGTCAATATTTTGATAGTTATTATTTCTTAAAAACACGCTATTTGTTTTGACGACGAGAATTAATTTTTAAATTTATTAATGCAACTGATATGTTGTGAATTTGGTAAAATAGAAATCATTTTTGAATTCATAACATCAAATAGTTCTTAGGCATTATTTTTGGTATTTTTCTGGAAACTTTCGTTTTATGATGAATAGTGAAACCACTATGTGGTAGATAAAAAACTGAATTTTTCATAAAACATAATTTTACCACTTATGTGAGTGTAATTTCGAAATTCTGAGAGACACGGTTTATATCAAACACTAAAATGTGGTCCAATGAGATGAAAATAATTTTTGTTGAATAGTAACTTTTTACTTTTTTTTCATGGTTAAAAGTAAATACGGTAATGAAGGGTAAAAATGATATTATTATTACCCTAACACATGTCCTAATTCTATTGGATAAGTGTAATTCGGCCAGAAACAACCATAGGAATAAAATATGACAATTTAGGCCCATTTGGATTAGATTAGGACATTTATTATTAATATATTTAAAGTAGGTTTAAAATAGTTAAAATCAATGTTTAATAACTAAATCAATTTTAATATAAAGATTTACATAAGATAAATTAGACTATAAATATTTATTAGAAAGATAAAAATATTTTCTACATAATGGTATTTTATTTGTAATTTTTAGACTTAAAATAATTTAATTTATTTATGACACAATGATGATGGTGTAATTATTTTATTAATGAAATATTGACATAATTGATGTTATAAATACCCAAATAAATTTAATTTGAGACTTTTTATGAATTAAAATACTTTTATATGTTAATAAGACATGTTATTATTGATTTAATTAACTTTTTTTGAACTAATAATTCTGTTATGATTTTCTCAAAAATCAATTACCAAATATTGTCAAAATTGACATAAAATAGTTTTTAAAACAAATATTATATAATTAATTGTTATTATATTAC
Organism: Viscum album; assembly: GCA_963277665.1. Lineage (NCBI taxonomy): Eukaryota > Viridiplantae > Streptophyta > Magnoliopsida > Santalales > Viscaceae > Viscum > Viscum album. The sequence goes on along the minus strand of OY728119.1, from coordinate 682,452,457 downwards.
TAAAATTCTAAGTATCGGCCAAGATACTTATATCCTGATATTTGTATCATTAATGGACCACTTGGGGGTCTCTTGGGTGTATATGGTAAGTTTATTAACTATATAATATAAAAATAAAAAGTTACATGGAAAATGTCAATCTAATTTACTAAGAGTTAAAACTATATGATAAGGTTAATATATTGACCTAAACTTGTATAAATTATATTGTATGATATTATTTCAACCAATACCCACCTTATATTCGAAATATATAAATTTGGAGCTATTAAAAACCGAATATGACTTTATAATAAAATAATATTCTTTGTTATTCCAAAGGTGCCCCTCTCCTCCATTATAAAAGGGAACCTCCTCCCTCTCCTCCTCACACCACTTTGAGCTTTCAAGCATGGCCAACCCCTGAACAATTCTCTTCTCAACTTCCCTAGAAACATCCTAGAGGACCTTTTCTTCTTCAAAGACCAATTTTAGTTCCCTAAGAGGAGGTCTCAACGAGGTGCTTCAAAGAAGAGGTAATGTCCGTTACTGATTCTTTCAACTTTATTTCTTCTTCCACTTCTTATTATTAGGTTTTTTCATTATGAAGTAATAACATCAGTATCACTAATATACTAATATGTTATTATAAGTATGAAACAGCCCTATTTCCCCATCTATCCATCCTACAGAAAAAAAAATCACCGCGCGTGCGTATGTACGGAATACCATCTCCACGTTGTGGTGTAACTTATTTTCCACCCCCACCTTACCTGGATGGGTATAATGGTGTAAATAATAACTATATATGATTATTGTAAAGTGATATTGATTCTGTAATATTATACATACACTCAAGTAAAATTCGACGATCATGGGAACGATATCATCGGTCGTGCGTACGTACGGAATACCATCTCCACGACGCGATTAGATTCATTCTCAATCATTAACCATTCATAAATGATTATAAAGTATATATAATAAGTAATCATGAAACATATGAAATAATAATGATACTGGATTTATGTATATATATATTTATGTCATCTAATTAATTCCATTTAATTCAACGAGGAAACGAAAACAACGTTCATGCGTATGTACGGCCTACCGTCTCCATGAATGGTGTATTTTTTTCCATTTATCGATATTATATATATATATATATATGTATATTATGAATATATATTATATATAAATCATGTTTTAAATTCTATAATTAATTAATTATTATCTATGTAATCATATGAATAATTACACGTCAAAACACGGACGACAAATGAAACGATTTTACCAAAAACGCTCTTCAACATGGAATTTACAAAAGAACGGGTAATATAAAGTCATAAGTGAACCATATATGATATCATAACAATGAATATGATTCTTTAATAAGTCAATTAAATTATTTAAATCATTATACAGGAGGTTTGGATAAGTACGAAGCATATCAGACCTAAGGTAAGGGGAAATTTTTAAAATCTCATTTTTTATTCGAGATTGCTTATTCATAAGTATTTACTGGGGTTATTTATATCATCCATGTCCATGTTTCGTAAAGTGTTTTCATTTATTTTTAATTTCCTTTTCTACCCATTTTGACTTTTACCCCATGTTATGGAAGGAATCTTTAGTTTTTTACACTACACGGTACTTTGTTTACATTTCCGAAAAAAGTACGAGAAAAATGTTTTTTTAACTTATACGGCATGAATGGATTTTTACGGTTTTATAAAGCCTTTTTTTCATGAAGATTCCTCAAAAATATTTCATGGCTATTTTAAACAAAATCTTTTTCTTTTAAAATTTCATGATGTTTTGTGAAAAGAAATTGATTTTGAAGAAGAAATGATATTTTCCTCAATAATTCATTTCAAAGGTTTTATCAAAACCATTTTTTATCTAATATGACATTATTTTATATGTGTATGTTTCAAGTATAATGTATCTATGATTTACATGGTTTCAATTCTCTTATTATGAAATGATATCCATTTCTTTTATATGGATTATGTGAAGATGAGATGATTTTTATGAATACCATTTTATTTATTGGGTTTTTATGAATCGTGTATGTTTATTATGTGGAACAAGTAAGAATGATTTAATTATGGGATGGGTGGGACTTATATCTCCCTCCAATGCATTGGGTAAATATTTATATCCCATGAGATAGACATGGCTGGAATGGTAAGTTAATCCGATTTAGTGTTACAGGACTGAAATGAGGAGGGAACTCGATTCAGAAAGGGACTTTGTCCACTAAGATGGTATTGGCAGCAATGCCTTGGCTACTATAGAAATCATAACACGTGCTTAATAGATTCCAAAATTACATGTTTTATTCCCATGCTATTTTATCATGATTTATGTTCCCTTATGATATATGCCTTACGTACTTCCATGATTAATGTCTTTGCTCAACATTTTGATTTTTAGAATTTATGTTCATGTTTTTGCATTCAAATGTTTATGGATTGTTTTATGTTCTCTATGTTTACCCTTACTAGGAATTTGAGCTCACCCCTATTATGTTTTCTTTTCCCCAGGATATAAAGAAAGGTTTTAGGTAAGAAAAAAAGGGGAAGATCATTATTGGAGATGTTGAAGATCTTTCACCACAATTAGAAGATTTTATTCCGAGTTTCCAAAGACACTAAACTATTACGATCCTTTTGTGTCTATTTTTATTATGTAATAAGTATTCCGCAAAAGTAATGTATTGTCCATGTATGTCAAGATTTGGGTCTCTATAGTTGGTATCAGAGGAAAGGTTTAGTAAACCTTTGGAAACTATGATGCGAAAACTTTAGTGAGATCCCTAGAGATATTTCTAAGGTATTTATAGGAATGTCCCTAAAGTTAAGTATACGTATAGGTTATAGTCCAAGAATTTCACTAACGATCATAGAATTTAACCTAAGATGTTAGATATTGAGGGTACTCCCCATTTACTATGTTGTTTTCCCTAGCATGGTATTTGCCTCTCACACTATTCTTTTTGGGTTTTAGAAAATGGCCGGAAACAAGATGATTCACGATAATGGATGATATGATGGAAAATGGAATGATATTATTCCTGCTAAACCAAATGAAACAGGATTTGTAAGTCCAAACATCGTTATTATGCCTAATCAGCAATCTCATAATATGATCAATAATCTCAACTTTGGTAAGTTTCCCGACTCAGATAAAAAGAGAAAGATGGAGTTTCATGATGATCATAGAGGAATGAATGTTCAATTTCCCTCATTTAAATCATGTGGGAAGAGGCATCAGAGAGATTGTTTCAAAGGAACTGGAAGATGCTTTGGGTGTGGAAAATAAGGACATAAATCCAATAAGTGCAAAGGAAAAGGTTTACTTGACACCATGGATGAGGATAATGGTATTTCTACGACATAAAAAATGGTTAAATGTTTTAAATTCGGAATGTACGGGCATTATGTAAACCAATACCCAAAGGGAACGTCTCATGAATAGAATCAGTATGGTCATATGGGTAATATTCATTTTGATGATGATGAAGATACTACAAATGATATTTGAGATGAAATAATTATTGAAGCTCGGTCAATGGTTTAAGAAGGTTGTGGAATGATTACATGTTTATCATGTGTAATGTTTTATAAGTAATCTCATGGTACTATGGAATAGTGAGACATCTAAGGATTGTTACACTTTTGTATTTCCTTATGTTTTGAAAGTTTGTGATGAATGGTACCAGTATTTTTGGAAAGTAGATGATATGAACATAATGAAGGGATAAGGAGAAAATTAAATGTTTGATAGTATTAATGAGCTCATGACTGATATAAGGAGAAGGTTATATCATGGTTTGAGTATATATAATTTTTGGATTTTGGTATATGGATAAAGATAACTTTTGACAGCATTCCTGTTTTCCCTAAGTTTTAATGGGTATTCATTTTTCAAGAGAATACATGATTAAGGTATTAACATGATTGGAATGTGACCAACAAGATAATGGGGGACAAATGATGGTTGGTTGATGACATTTCAATTAATCGTTTTCTTTATACTATGAGCTTGGACCAAAATATTTTAGATAAAGATTGGAATGGATTATGTTGGACATAAGATAGTATTGTTTAAGGATAGAACTATTTTCGATATTATTGATGGGATGTTATAGTAATGTAGTTTTAGAAAAATGACATCATGCGGGACGAGCGACAACCCATCGCGTCGGAAAAGGCTGTTGGAATCGAACCCACAACCAAAGTGCGACTGACCTTTATCGCCTACCACTAGCCTACAGGAATTCCATGTCTAGTATAAAATAGTTTTATTATATTAATCAGTATGATATATGAAGTATAAGTCCATTTTAGGAACCATATATGATTAATCTCACTATAGATCGACTTATGTATATTTAATAACTTTTGCTAACCTTTTTTTAGATAGATGGAATGACCCGTCATTCTATCACATGATCTGCTAACACTTCACTAATAACAAATTCAACTTCATTTCTTTAAGAGATAATGTGGAAATTGTTCAAGTCACGAATAATGGTGATATTGTACCAAAATAAAGTATGTATTTATTCTAATTCAAATTCTTCAACTTTAGGGAAATGATCTTGAAAACCAAAAATGTTGTCCTAGTGCACTTATATCTGATCAATCAGACGATACCCTAGATCATCACAAATTTATGGCTTTGTGATTGTTGGCTTTTTCATATCCATGTTCTCTACCACTATCCATCAGAACATGATGGTTAGATTTTTCTTCCATATCCATATTTCCACCTATGTTCTCCTACGTGAAAACCCAGTGATGAGTTAATTTGGGTAACCGTTACGTTTCATACATTTGTTTTTAAATCCATTTTTGGTATTCCTTTTTATGATGTGGGTTTCTATTAAATAAACTTTCGAGTAGTAAACCATTTATAACCCCGACGAATTTCGAGGGAGAAATTAATTTTAAGGGGGGTAGAATGTAACACCCCGAGATTTTATGAAAAATATTCTTTTTAATTTTGTTGATGTCTTGTGTTTTACGTTACAACAAAGAAGTATTGCACAACATGCAACCATAACTTGGTTGCATTACATGAAATCGTGACCTTCCTCAATAGCGTGTGTTGTACGCAATACCGAGTTTCACTAAACAACGATATGCTGTTAAAATATTATTAAAACTAGTCGTTATGAATAGTAATAACCACTTTTTGAAATTTTTTATATTTCATCTTTCAAACTGGACTTCATTTTTGGAGTCGTAATATCGAAATTAGCTTAGGTTGAAATTTTTTACTTTTCGGATAACATTCATATTCTGATGAATAGTGAAAATTACTAAATTTTAATTAAAAACAACTTTTTTAATCGAAATATTTAATAGTGATAAACTATTAATTTGAGTGGAATTAAAGTATATTTAGAATATATTTTCACCATTTAATACAATGTTGGTCATTGGATGTAATTTCACATTTAAACCAGACATAAACAACTGTCAATCTTTTGATAGTTATTATCTCTTAAAAACATGCTATTTGTTTTAAAGACGAGAATTATTTTTTAAATTAATTAATGCAACTGATATTTTTTGAATTTGGTAAAATAGACATCATTTTTGAATTTCTAATATCAAATATATCTTAGGCCTAATTTTTGGTATTTTTCTAGAAACATTCATTTTTTGATGAATAGTGAAACCACTAAGTGGTAGTTAAAAAACTGAATTTTTTATAAAATTTAATTTTACCGCTTCTATGAGTTGAATTTCTAAAATTCGAGAGACACTGTTAATATCAAGGACTAAAATGGGGTTCAATGAGGTGAAAATAATTTTTGGTGAATAGTATCTGTTTACTTTTTTTCCCACGGTTAAAAGTAATTAGGGTAATGAAGGGTAAAAATGATATTATTATTACCCTAACACGTGTCCTAATTCTATTGGATAAGTGTAATTCGGACAAAAACAACCTTAGGAATAAAATATGACCATTTAGGCCTACTTGGATTAGATTATGACATTTATTATTAATTTATTTATAGAAGGGTTAAAATAGTTAAAATCAAAGTTTAATAACTAAATCATTTTTAATATAAGGTTATACATAAGATAAATTCGACTAAAAAATTAATTAGAAAGATAAAAATATTTCCTACATAATGGTATTTTATTTGTAATTTTTACACTTAATATAATTTAATTTATTTATGACATAATGATGATGCAATAATTATTTTATTAATGAATTATTGACAAAATTGATGTTATAAATACCCAAATAAATGTAATTTGAGACTTTTTATGAATTAAAATAATTTTATATGTTAATATGACATGTTAGTATTGATTTAATTAACTTTTTTCGAACTAATAATTCTGTTATGATTTTCACAAAAATCAATTATCAAATAGTGTCAAAATTGACATAAAATAGTTTTTAAAAAACATTATATTATTAATTGTTATTATAGTCCTAAAAATCTATGGTTCAGCCAAGATACTTATATAATGACTTTTTTATCATTAATGGACTACTTGGGAGTCGCTTGGATGTATATGGTAATTTTATTAACTATATAATATAAAATTAAAAAGTGTCATGGTAAATATCAATCTAATTAACTCAGAGTTAAAACTAAATGACAAGGTTAATATAATGAAATAAAATAGTCTAAATTCTATTGGATGATAGGATTTCAACCCATCCCCACCTTTGATTCGAAATATATCAATTTGGAGATATTAAAAACCGAATATATCTTTATAAGAAATAATATTTGTTTTTATTCCAAAGGCGCCCCTCTCCTCCCTTATAAAAGGGCACCTCCTCCCTCTCCTCCTCACACCACTTTGAGCTTTCATGCTCGGCCAAACCCTGCCAAATTCACTTCTACACTTCCCTAGAAACATTTTAGAGGTCCTTGTCTTCTTCAAAGACCAATTTTAGTGCCCTAATAGGAGGTCTCAATGAGGGGCTTCAAAGAAGAGGTAATGTCCCTTACCGATTCTTTCAACTTTATTTCTTCTTCCACTTCATCTTCTTAGGTTGTTTCATTATGAAGTAATAAAATAAGTATCACTCATATACTGATATGTTATTATAAGTATGAAACAACCCTATTTCACCATCTATCCATCCTACGGAAAACGAAATTACCGTGCGTGGGTACGTACGGAATACCGTCTCCACACCGTGGTGTAATCTATTTTCCACCACCACCACCACCTTACATGGATGGGTATAATGGTGTAAATAATAACTATACATGATTATTGTAAAGTTATATTGATTTTTTAATAGTATACATACACTCAAATAAAATTCCACGATCATGGGAACGATATCATCGCTCGTGCGTACGTACGGAATACCGTCTCCACGACATGACGAGATTCATTATCAATGATTAACCATTCATAAATGATTATAAAGTATATATAATAAGTAATAATGAAACATATGACATAATAATGTTACTGGATTTATGTATATATATATATATATCATCCAATTATCTCCATTCAATTCAACGAGGAAACGAAAACAACGTTCATGCGTACGTACGCCCTACCGTCTCCATGAACGGTGTGTTTTTTTTCATTTATCTATCTATAATATATGTATGTATATTATGAATATATATTATATATATATATTGTTATATATTCTGGAATTAAGTAATCATTATCTAAGTAAACATATGAATAATTAAAAGTCAAAACACAGATGACAAATGAAACGATTTTACCCAAAATGCTTTTTAACATGAAATTTACAAAATAACGAGTAATATAAAGTCATAAGTGAGTCATATATGAAATCATAACAATGAATATGATTATTTAATAAGTCAATGACATTATATAAATCATTATACGGGAGGTTTGGATACGTACGAAGCATATCAGACCTAAGGTAAGGGATAATTTTTCAAATATCATTTTTTATCTGAGATTGCTTATTCATAAGTATTTACTGGGGTTATTTCTATCATCCATGTCCATGTTTTAAAAAAAAATCATGTATTTTTAATGTACTTTTCTACCCATTTTGACATTTATCCTATGGTATGGAAGGAATCTTTTTTTTACCCTACGAGGTACTTTTTTAATTTTCTGACAAAAGTACGAGAAAAATGTTTTTTTAACTTATACGGCACGAATGGATTTTTACAGTTTTACAATGAGTTATTTTCATGAAGATTACTCAAAAATATTTCATGACTAATTTCAACAAAATCCTTTTCTTTTAAAATTTCATGACGTTTTTTGAAAAGAAATTGATTTTGATGAAGAAAGGATATTTTCCTCAAGAATTAATTTCAGAAGTTTTATCAAAACCATTTTTCATCTAAGATGACATTATTTCATATGTGTATGTTTCAAGTATAATGTCTCTTTGATTTACATGGTTTCACTTCTCTTATTACTAAATGATATCCATTTCATTTATATGGATTATTTGATGATGGGATGATGTTTATAAAACCCATTTTATTTGTTAGGTTTTTATGAATGATGTATATTTATTTTGTGGCACAAGTAAGAATGATTTAATTATGAGATGGGTGGCACCTATATCTCTCTCGAATGAATTGGGTAAAGATTTATATCTCATGAGATAGACATGGCTGGAATGGTAAGTTAATCTGATTCAGTGTTACAGTACTGAAACAAGGAGTGAACTTCATTCAGAAAGAGACTTTTTCCCCTAAGATGGTCTTGGCAGCAATTCCTTGGCTACTATGGAAATCATAACATGTACTTAATGGTTGACAAAATTAAATGATTTATTCCCATGCTATTTTTTTATGATTGATGTTCCCTTATGATATATTCCTTACGTACTTCAAAGATTCTTGTCTTTGCTCAAGATTTTAATGTTTAGATTTTATGTTCAAGTTTTTGCATTCAAATGTTTATGGATTGTTTTATGTTCTCTATGTTTACCCTTACTGGGAATTTGAGCTCACCCATTTTATGTTTTCTTTTCCCTAGGATATAGAGAAAGGTTTTTGTTAAGAATAAAAGGGGAAGATCTTTATTGGGAGATGTTGAAGATCATTCACCACAATTAGAAGATTTTATTATGAGTATCCGAAGACACTAAACTATTACGATCCATGTGTGTCTATTCTTGTTATGTATTATGTATTCTGAAAAAGTAATGTATTGTCCATGTATGTCAATATTTGGGTCTCTAGAAGCTAGGTTACCATGACGAAAATTTATCCACTACTAAAAATCGATGACATATTTTATCAGTTGATAGGGGCATGATGGTTCTCGATGGTTAACATTGTATCACACAATCACAATTTGTGAGTATGGGACATGGATATAATAAATACAGATTCTAGATGTAATTATGGTCAATATTAGTACTTGGTTATGCCCTTTTCCATGAAAAAAATCACAAAAGTGTTCATGGGCTCATGAACTGTATCATTTTTCCTTACGTAAACCGATTAGTGGTAGTCTTCATCGATGATAAGAATTTCTACTCATCATCTGAGGAGGAGAACAAGATACACTTATGGATGGTTTCATATGTACTCTGATAGCACCGAAATTAATGAAAACTATTGAATTTATAGTTCAAGATGTAGGTAGACAACATTCTTGGACATGTTATCTCAGTGAATGGAGTAGATGTCGACCTGGACATGGTTGAGGTAGTGTTATCTTGTGAGACACCTATGAGCATGAGAGAGGTGTATATGTTCCTTGGGATAAAATATTGTTATAGTCGATGAATTCCTAATATCTCCAGGATATCAACACGGAAGATATCTTTGACTCAAAAGGGGAATCCATTCACAAGGAATGTGAAGTTCCAATAGGCTTTTTAGCCGTTCAGATAGAGTTTGATGAGCACTGCAATCATGAGATTCTTGGAGGAGGGTGTCAAGTACATAGTGTTCGATTATGAATCATGAATGGGACATGGTTGTTTCCTGATGCAATGAAATGAGGTTAATTCCTATTTTTTAGACTATTTGAGACTACATGAGCAGAACTACATGACCCACAATCTTATGTTAGCAGCAATAGTCTTCGGATTGAAGATGTGGAAAATCTACATGACAGGTGAGCGGATTATCATCTAATATGATCATAAGAGTCTCAAGTATATATTCCCTCACAAATATTTGAAAGACTCAAGATTATATTATTAATAACACCACTATAAAATACCAAATAGAAAATATATGTTTCCATACTTTAAATGAATCTATCTACTATATATAATTTAGATACCTGATCATACTTGATCCCAATTTTTTGGTTTCTATATCATAACTCCCACAGTAGTTCAAATGTGATAATCATCATCAATATAAAAAGAAATAAATCTTTTCCTCTTATATATGATCTAGGAAAACCAGATATATCTTCTCAAATATATCATATATAAATTTATTAGAATATTTTTTTAATGTAAATTGACAACAATAAGATTTTTAAAACAGTTTGACCACATACTCTATCATTCGCTCATTTTTATATAATATATTCACAATTAAAACATGTTAAATATATTATAAAAGACTTAATATATCATATAAGTAACTAAGGTAGCATCATCCCTCAACATTGAGTGATCTTTCAAAATATTAAAATGAAATCTCAAAACAATATGGATTTTTCCCTTTAATTGAAATAAATGTATACCACCGTAGTGACATAAGAGTCTTTCAAAATATTTATGGTTTTCAATTCTATGACCATAATCAATGTATTTTCATGATACCTATAGTTATATCCGAACAATACTTATAGAAGTTCTTCAACATTAATCTAAATATGACCCCAAAAATTCCATAGTATAAACATAAAGAAACCCTTTATTCTACACAATAGTTCAATGTATCCAAACTAATATTATTGAAACGAGTTCCCCAACAGTTATATTACCTATGACCAAAGATTCATAATGCCTGATTTGGAATTATCTAGTTGTATTATAAATTAATATATTTTATTAATGTTGACAATATTCTAGTCATTCTCCAAAATGGGTGTAACACCAGGAATATCCTAATAAATGGAATAAAATATTTTCATAACAACTACTGGTAAATCCACCTATAAAATTGTACTCATAATTTAAAATTATATATTTCAAAAAGGAAATAATTAATTCAAATCCCTAAAATATTCATGATCTACATCATCACAAGTTATATAATGAACCTGAACCACATATTTTACACCATTGAAGGAAACATAGGTTATTTTTTGGACACGTGGTAATTACTTGAAATTTCTTCCATTATTAAGATAAAACTCAAACACTCAAATGTGTAGAAAACAATGTAATCGCTATATATAGGAGTCTCCATCTTATTTGGAATGTCTAGTATATACCTAATAATTTTCAACTACAAAAAATACAGAATCCCATTATGGAACATGTTTAAATTAATATGTATGAGTGTCCATGAATAAGGTAAAATGTGTTCCTTAATCATTTTAGATTGCGCCCAAATTAAATTATTTTTTAGTTCACTCCCACTCTGTATGCTGAAAATCACCACTCTTTGTAAAAGAAGGTTGATAGGAATGTTGTAAAAAAATGTTTTCTAATGAATCACCCATCTCTAGAAATTCTATCCCCACTAACTCTTCTATCGCCATCACCACAACAAATTTTGATCATCATAATTACAAAGAGACAACAAATTTAAATTTTGACTCTTATATAGATGTCTATAAATATTTTATTATTATAATAATATGATATTTACATAATAACTTGTGATAGTTTTTAATTATAAAAACATCCAACTATAAATTTTCTCTTTGGGTAACCCATAGAAGTGATGAATGCGGAAAAAAAATAACGTTAGATTAAATTTCGAATAGAGAGGACATTATTGAACTATTTAGATTAAATAAATTCCATTCCAGAACTATATATAATGTATAACTTATTGTAATAATCATCATGTGTTTGGTCATATTCGTGACATCTATCATTGTTCCAAAATTTTCTAACATCATCATGAAGAAAATTTTGAAAAAAATACATAATCAATGTACATTGTAGTATATTGCCTTCATTGGATTAATTATTTGTCACCAAATTATCTACCACATGATGATAGGTAAACCAAATAATTGATTTACTATTTTTCAAAAAAATTAAAAACCAAAAATTAATCACAAATACTAGTCTCTAAAAATCCCCCATCCATCCAATGATATTTTTTTACTATAAAGTGCATGTAGTGTTTCAGATTGTAATTATATAGAAGAATCATACTACATGTACCCCTTTCACACTCAATGGGAACTATGGTCCACCCTAATAGAGAAATATACACTTGGAACATTTGATAAAAATATATTATATATGAACATATGGAATATAAACCACAAAATAAGGTTTAAATTTTGATTATTAATTTATCAATTGACCATTGGTGATATCCTAAAAAAATAAAATTGGAAAATCATGAAATTTTTTAATAATACTATATGGATTTTTGTAGGTAATATTCCCTAATATATTGGATCAATATATAGTTACTTTATAATTTTCGTTGGGATGACATAAAAGGGTCATGTAGAAAATCATAAGTAAACACATGATGATGGATGATGTAATTGGTTCCCAGAAATTAATTCTACAGAGTTCCAAGATAGATAATAATTATTTAGATTCATAGTAAAAGGATATGTTTGCCATTTCACCCATGACAGTCTATATGGTATTATTATCAAACCGAAGACCCCTATAACACTAGTTACAAAATTTTTCAAACCCTTCCTCGTAAGAATACTATCTTCAAACTGCCTCTACGAGTCTCTAACTGCTATAATACCACTCTCATCTGAACTAAAAAAATTATGGACCACTATTAACCCATGGTAATAAAATTATTCCATACAAAGCCCACATAAAATAGAAAAATGGATGCTGACTGTCAATAAGAAGGAAAAAATTAATCATTGGAGGACATGGACTATATAAATCGGTAACATATATGCATATCCAATACAGTGTAATGACTATTGACATTAGTAATATACATATATATAATTCTCTAAACTATACAACAATCAATGAATAAGACTATAGATATCTAGTAAAACATCATATGGGGAAACCACCAAAATGGGAAATAAAAATGTGGTAGATAAATCCTAACATGAAACAGGTCCTAAAAAAAGGAAGATACCCAATGTTATATGGGCTTGTATAACATACTCCACTGAAATCAATCCTACGAATATTTTATATTAAGGTACCTCTATACCATCAATAGTAATCCAAAGTTTTACATGTGTAATTCCAATCCATGTAGAATATTCATATAAATGATGTGGAAAAAATTCCTATATATGTGTCAGTTTAAACATTCATAGTAGGATTCCATAAAAACACACATTATTTATAATACAATATTCATTCTAAAAACCTAATTTAATGAGAACATATCTTCCAAAAACAATTAATATGTTATGATATAAAATAATGAATACTGCCCCATGAATTTTCCCATACAATAATAAAATATAGTAAATATAGAAGGCATACCATGTCTTACATGGGTATCCCAGATTTGTGTACTATTTGAAATGTAACTGTGTTTTCTAATAATATCCTAACAATCATAATTGAAAATATTTATTTCAAAATATACCAATACAACATGACATCCATTTTACAACATTGTATCTTAAATAAAGGACCCTCACCTCATTGCATAAAGCACTCTATATATGGGGATCAAGATAATTATATACGAAAAATTAAAAAATGTTCATCATGATATTTCCAACCTCCAAATGTGTATGATCCGCACACAATCATGAGCCTATACTCCAACCATTCTTATAATTGGGGCACTGTGATTCATTTTTATCATGGTTGTGCACAACACATTTGTGAATAGAGGATTGAAAAACAATGAAATATGATTTCAGACATAAATCCAATGATAGTGTCACTGAATCCATAAAATAAATAATGGATCCTCTACCCATAGTATGAATATATTCATGGATTATCAACCATGGGCCAACAAGAAATTATGATCCCACAAAAAAATTATATATTTATGAAGATAATGAAGAACATTTCTAATGTAAGATTCAAGGGGAAACATATAAATTTAAAATATAGAAGAATATTCAAGGAAAATATAATTTTTTTTTAAAAATTGACTACATATGAATCCAAAAAAGAAACATGAGTGATAATTTATGAATGTGTACTATGAATAATATTACATGTAAAATGTAAAAAAAATATGCTTAGTTTGTAATAATGATTTTATTTTTTATTCAGTATTTATATTCTTCAATTAATGAATAATAATAGTTATTGTAAATTAATGCATTGATTAACATATTTAGTAAATCATAGAATATGAAATTGGAATAAAATTAATGAATGTGTAAAAATTAGAATGATTAACTACTCCTTAATAGTAATTATTTTCTCTATTACTTAAAAAATCAATGGATTATCTGTTGGGGAGACAAGGCCTTAATAAACATGGATAGAATAGTATAATAATACCTTTTGGTACATTATATTAATATTATAACATAAATATGTTGAATATAAATAGAATATGTATGGTTATATTTAAAGGTGAATTAGAAGGCTGTTTTCAAATAAAATATAGAATAATGAAAATATTTTACTTATACGTGTATATATATATATATATTATTTTTTCATTTATAACCATCAAAAATAGATTTTATCTTCTTAATAAATTATATAATGTAATGTATAAAAAAAATAAAAATATAAGAAATTTACACTTTTGAAATATCACTATAAGTTTGAAAATTCCATTTATTATTTTTAAAAATAATATTATAATGATTAAATACATTTTATGTAATTAAATTAATTTTATAAATTACCCATTCATTTTTACATTAAAATTATACCACAATAAAATTTATATGAATAAATTTATCACTATTATACAATAAAAAATTTATTTATTTTATAAAATTGGAAAATTCATCCTCGACTAATCTTAACCCCTTGTATTTCATAAAAATATTCCTTTTTGTCAAAATAAATATAGAAATTATACAATTGTAATATTTTTAATTTATTAAAAAATATTATCTTATAAATAATTTGATGAATATTTATTAACAATTTAAACGGATACTTCCATTATGTTACATGAGGTAAAAATTCATTCTATGATTTTATATTACATATACTACATAATTTTATTCATGTAAGAAAATTAATATAATATCTTTCTACTATTGAAGTGGTTAAACTATATTTCCAGTGGCTACCATGCTTATTAATATATCTATATTTTCTTTTTTACAACCATATATATACAGCTAAAATCCAATAAATTTAATTTCATATTTTTTATCCATTATTACTATGTTTCTTCTAAAAAATACACATTTGATTTGTAGTGTTTATCATTGTCAGTATAGTTATGTTCACAATTATATTATTTAATATAAATAATAATCCATATTATTTTATACATATATAAAATAATAAAATAATGATCATTTTGTTATTAGATTCATATGATTACTTTATTATACCTAAATTTATTTTTTATAAAAAATTATTTTTTAAATTAATAATTAATAATATATAGATATATTAGAATTATAGCATTAAAAAATAGAAAATAAATTCAACTAATATTTATTGAGAAATGTAAATAGAAAATATATATTTATATATTTACAAAATTTAGGATGTTATATAAAATCTATAGTAGTTCTTTTTTGAATTTTTTTATATCGTTTTTTAAAAAATTATATATTTTATCTTATTTATTTTTTAATACTTTTTCTATTTTTCAAAAAATATAAAATAATGGTTTTTTCACTATAAATTAATGTTACTTCTAATAGTGGTGAACAACTTTTTTCCCTTTTTCACCAAATCTATTATTCGAACGAATTTAATTTAATTTAAAAATTTAATAAATATTGTCAAAATAAGTATAAAAAATGTATATATTATTAGTATTAAAGGATTATTTATATGTTTTAATGATTTTTTAGGGTATTATAGATATAAATGTTTTTTTAATAAATGTTGACTGTTGACCTCACCTGTTTTGATAATCCCAATTATGTTTTAATATGCTTTGATAATCCCAAATACTATTTTTCTATATATTAATTCTTTCAATCTATGACATCCTACTTTTGAGTTCATAAAATATTAAAATGATCATTGGGATTTGTTAATAAATGTTTATTTATGTTTACACATGTTTCAAAATGCTACTGACAAAATCTAAATATAATATGCATACAACAAATAAGTAATAAGGGTTGAGTCACTGATATAGACCTACTGGTACATAGTCTATCGAGAAGTAAAGGTCACTAATAGAAAAATCATCTTGTGACACAAGGTCATAGGTACAAACCTTCTGATAGAGTAAGTGCATTGGTATATACATAGTTACTGATACAAGTTGCCGATATTATGTCCACCGATACAACTACAAGATACCGATACAAAAATACAGATAGACAACTACCGATATGAAGTCCACCGATACAGGCAGATACCGACAGACAGTTACTGTTACAACTAATCTACTGATAGAATAAGTCTACTGGTATGCACAAGTCTACCGATACAGACTAACCACCACCATTAAGAAGAGCCACTGATAAAGGCACATATCGATATAGGCGAGTTGTCGATAGAAAAGAGCCACTAATACAAACCGACAGACGACAACCACTACAAAGTCTACCAATAGAAGAATTCCACTAGTACAAAAGTGCTACCAATAAAAGGAGCTGCTGATGGAAAGAGCTACAGATAAAATGAGATATTGATGGGAATAGTTACCGACACATAGAGATTCTGTTATAAAGAGTAATAGCTGCTGATACAATCCTACTGACTCAAGTCCACTAATTCAAGCTCACTGATACTGAGAGATACCTATGGAAACCGGTCATTGTTTCTCTAAACTCTATTTCTATTTTTTTGTTTAGCAACGGTCATATTTGATGTATTTAATGCATATAATATTAATTAATTATAGTAGTTTCCATGTAAGGGAACCATACCTCATACCTATAAATATCTTAATCTTTCCCATTGACGGAGTTTAAGGTCTATAAAGAAGAACCTCAAAAGCAAGGAAAACAAAAAAACATGAAGAAACGACCAGTCCTTCACGTGCACATACACAACAATATTATGGAGATACACAAGGAATTACACGCATCGAAGAAGAAGGAATAATACATACATAATTTGGTAGAACCTGATATCTCAAGGTGTAAAGAGCTTCAATGAGTTCACCTAGACAAAACCTGATCAAGCTGATCATCCTGGACATGAAATTCAAATAAAAAAATGACACATTGTTTTTCTTAACTAAATCCAGAGAGGGACTCAAATATTTATCTACATTCAATCCAAGGAGTCCATAAATTCACTCAAAACACATAGAGCATCCTAAAATCATCTCTATCTATTTAGATATATTGTATTTCATTTATTTACATTTTGAGCAGTGTGTTCTCAATTTCTCAAACACACTCTGTCCCATGTTCTGAACTAGAGGATTTCTAAATCCTCACTCAATATTTCCCTTACACTCTTATATCCCAATGTGGATAGTGTTAGAGGTCAAATATGACCTAAATAGCCCGTTTGCTATTTTTTCCAACGTAGAAATGTGGTTGAGGTCTGAGGACCTGGACAGTCTGAGTACTGTCATTAACCCCGATCCAGGGTGTGGATCATATTTTATATAAAACTTTTTGAGAGGACTAAGTCTCACCTTGAGACTGATCCTCTTGGTTAAAACTACTATGCTTGTTTATTTGGGAAAAAAATATATTTTCTATTCCGCTGCTAATTACATTGTAAAACATTTCTATTTTAATGTTACTATAATAGATAAACTAGAATTTTTTTTAAAATATTTGTGAGCCATTAAGTTAGTTTCAAAAGTTCTTCAATCCTCAGAATGAGTTAACTAATAAATAATCAATCTATTGAGAAACTAATTTAAAACATACAATCATTATAAATTCACTACAGTTTAATTTTTATTTAATTTGGGGGATTTAAATCAAAATGTTTTTAATAGATATTTTTAATTGGAACTCAATTTACCCCCTATTGATTATCCACTCTGAAAATAATTTTGTATTAGAGGAAGTTTTGTTTATTAATTTAGGATTTCCAATTACTCTGTTTTTCAATTGTGATCTTAGTTGTATCAAAAAGATCATAAATTTCATTTAGTTCAAAATATTATCTCTTTAAATATATTTTCAAAA
This sequence comes from Viscum album, assembly GCA_963277665.1. NCBI lineage: Eukaryota > Viridiplantae > Streptophyta > Magnoliopsida > Santalales > Viscaceae > Viscum > Viscum album. The sequence continues at coordinate 682,434,194 of OY728119.1, read as the reverse complement.
ATATAATTATGGATAATTCACTAGAAGATGATGCTACCAACAGGCCTCCTTTCATTAATGTTGTTAATTATGCCCCATGGAAACTGAAAATGAAAATTCATTTTGAATGTATGGGATTTGATATCTAGACAGCTATAAAGACTCAGTATAAGATTCCAGAAACTGAACAAACTACATGGGATGAACATACAAAAACTTCTTACAAAAATAATTGTTAAGTAATTAATGCTTTGTATTGTTCTTTAAGAGAGGAAAATTTAATCGAATATCTACTTTTAAAACTGCTTATGAAATCTGGGATACTTTGGATATTTCCCATGAGGGAACAACCAATGTTAAGGAAATGAGATTGAATACCAACACTATTAAGTATAACAATTTTAAAATGAAACCTAATGAACCTATTTTTGAAAAGTATATCAGGTTAAACGAAATTCTAAATACAATTATCTCATAGGGTAAGGTTGTTCCAGCAAAATAACAAATCAGGAGGATAATGAGATGTCTGCTAGAGAGATGGAGAGGCACAATAGTTTCAGTAAGTGAGTCATGTGACATAATTTCACTACCTATTAAGGAGTTAATTGGTAAGTTGATGATGTGTGAAGTAGAGCTTAATGTAAACAAAGAGGAAGATTATGAACCAAAGAGGAATTCAGTGGCATTTAAGTCTACTACATCAAAGAGAAAGGACATGGAGAAAGATCACAGACCTACTAAAAGCTCAACAAGTGGAGGTTCAGAATCTGATAGTGATGAAGAGATGGCTCAAATAGCTAGTAGATTCAAGAAATTCTATAGAAAGATTTTTTTTTCAGAAAACCAAAGTATAAGGGTAAGTATGACCAACAAGGTGACTGGAGGAATGATTGGAAGAAAGCTGATAAGGATGATAATATAGTGTGTTATGAATGAAAAAGGAGATGAGACATTAAGGTTGACTATCCACAATTTAAGGTCAAGAAGAAATATTATCATATGGGAAAACAATATAAGAAAGATATGATGGAAACATGGATTGCTTCATAAGAGAGAACAAGTGAGTCTGAGGTATCTAATTGTGAAAAGAATCATGCCAAAATGTGTTTCATGAATAAAACTTATGAGGTTCCTGTTTCCCCTATGTTGAATGATTATTATCATAGGAATGAATGTGATTAAAATAGTGATGATAATATGTTTATATCCGAATTATATGAATATTGTAACATGTCAGAGTATACCTATAATGAGTTGAAAGATAAGTATAAAAACCTTACAGAAACTGTATGCTTTAACCAGCACTGTTAAATCTAATCATGGTATAGAAATGAAAAAGAATGATCAATTGTTAAAGGAGAATAGTGAACATAAATTGTCAAATGAGAAACTTAGAAAAAATTTAAAGAAGTTCACAAATGGAAAGAATAATCTAACTCAACTGCTTGTAAAACAAGTTGAACCAAAATATACTACTAGTTTAGGCTATCAGCCAGGACAGAGACAGATTACAAAAAGTAGAATTATTCTTAAATATGGAAAGAATTCTGATACTTCTTGTTGGGTCGGAGGTGATGGCAAGAGGGGGGGTGAATTGCCTTTTTAAAATTAATTAACAATTTAAAACAAATTTAAATGCAGCGGAAAGTAAAAAGGCAAGACACAATTGATAACGGAGTTCAGCTTTAAACTAAAGCCTACGTCTCCGCTCCCAACTCAACCGTTGGGAGATTTATACGACCGCTTGCTTTTTAATGGTTATAGCAAGAAACCCACTAGCTGTTTTAAGGTAGGCTAGATCACCTTCTTACAGCTAGCTTTTTTATTATGGTGGTAGTAAGAAACCCAAATTTAAAGAAGGAAGAAAAAGGGTGGTTTGTTTTAATACAAACCCAATTAAGAACTAAACAATTGAAGTAAATAATTTAGAACAAACTAGAGGAAGCCTTGAGTGCCAAGAGGTGAGTGTAGTTGATGTAGAGGCAGCCCAAGCTTCAAGGATGGCAATTGGATCTCAAGTAGCCTTTGAGAATTGTCATAGGAGCCTCAAATGATCAAAATAGCTTTGGTATGCTTCGGTATATAATCGGTGGTGTTCCCGGCATCCATGGACGTCTATTTATAGGATAAATACTCCCAAATACTTCAAAATAGCCGTTGGAGGGCTTTCGGAGCCGTTGGGGATCAAGTGGGCCAGCCTGGTCAAAGCCTAACGACTAGTTTGACTGAGCACACCGGCTGGCCGGTGCTGATCCACCGGCTGGCCGGTGCACCAGACAGAAGCAAGGGATTTCTGTCTGGCTCCACCGGCTGACCGGTGCTGAGCCACCGACTGGCCGGTGGTCGGGACAGAACCATGCTATTCTGTCTGGGTTCCACCGGCTGGCCGGTGGTCAGGCACCCGCCGGCCGGTGGTCAGGCACCGGCCGACCGGTGGTCAGGACAGAATGTATGCCATTCTGTCTGGACCCACCGGTGGGCCGGTGGCGAGACACCGGCTGACCGGTGGCACCTGGCAGAGGACAAGGCCTTCTGCCTGGTCCACCGGCTGGCCGATGGGCTGGATCCGGCTGGCCGGTGCCCTTACCGGCTGGCCGGTGGTCTCACACCGGCTGGCCGGTGGACTTAAACAGTCCATTTTGAATTCTTCTTGGGCCAGCTTCTAGGCACCCTATTTCCTATCATAAAAAACACTTGAATACAAGTTAGAATACAATTAGAGTGATTGTGATCATTAAAATCCAAGAGAGTGGAGTACAACAATCTCCCCCTATTTTGATGATCACAATCACAAAAGAGAAAGCTTTGAAAAAGAAATAAGAAACTTTGACATGAAAAATTTTAGTGATCATTTTAATACAAGAATTTCAATGATGTATTATGTATTGAAAATGATATTAAACTTGAAAGGATTGAAATAAAGAGAATGGTTCATTTTGAAATTGTAACCATAGGTCATTTAAAAGAAACAACTGAAATAAAAAACTTAACCATTTAAAAACAGATTTTGATGAAAGTAAAAAATTAAAATTGAACTTGTTTTAAAAAGACCACTTAATGAAATAAGTAACTAAGTATGTAATAGAGAGAGATTTTGATGAAAGTAAAAAATTAAAATTGAACTTGTTTTAAAAAGAGCACTTGATGATATAAGTAACTAAGTATGTAATAGAGAGATTTTCTTCTCCCCCTTTGGGATTATCAAAATAGGAGGAAAAGTACGAAAGAAAAATTAGAGAAACACTAATAAGCAATGACAAAAAGGATGAAAGATATGATAACTTGAATTTTATAAAAGACGAACCGTTACATAGAAAATTCAAAATACAAAGACAATTCAAAAAATAGAAACGGCTCTATTCACTCCTCGAGGGCCGAGAGTGACGACGACGCCGGAAGGTCGGAGGAGCCGGAGGAGCCTGGACCGCCTCAAAGCGACGATCAAGAGAATCAATCCGTGAGTGGAGCTGATCAAACTGAGAGCTGAAGTAAGAAAACTGTAAATCCAGCCGGGTCTCAATCTGATCCTGGAAGCGTAGGAACTGATCAGCTGTCACCGGCAAGCCACCAGCATCAGCAGGAGGGGGCACAGCCTCAGCAGGCTCAGGTGCATCATCACCCTCTCCAGCCTCCTCATCAGCAGCAGCATCAGCCTCACCTTCGCTGTCACCACTTCCTTCCTCTTCATCATCATCACTATCCTCACTGTCTGAAAGAGGATAGGCAGCGGCAATAGCAGGAGGCATGGCATGGGCAGGAGGATGGGAATGAGTCTGAGGAGAGTAGGCCTTGAGAAGACCGTCCTTGTCGACAATCCATTCCTGACGCCAAGGGTGCCAACTGATGTTCATTCGTTGCACCATCATAAAATTCACTATGCTATCCTTCGTTGGCTGCTCGAAGGAAGTATCATGAAGAGGCACATCAAGAAAGGAAAAGATTTTAGTCAAGAGGCGTTCGTAGGGTAGAGTTTTGGACCGGCGCGGGTGCTCAGCCACATAAGTCATGGCCCAGAACAGAAACCGGACCAAATTGAAGTGAATGCCTCTGGTGATAAAAGAGAGAAGATAAATATCAATGAATTTGACATTATCATGATCCCCGATACGGGGCACAAGGGATGTTTGAATGAGGCGCTCAATAATACGATGGTTAGGAGAGAGGTGGGAGAGCTTGACAATGGGATTTGAGGCCTGCCCTGTGAGATGCTCAAGAGCGACAACAAGATCAAATTTAGAGTCCCGAGGAAACTCCCCCTGAGCAAAATCATGAGGTCCAACATGAGGAACTCCCAGCATCCGGGCAATTTCCACCGAAGTGAAAGTGATGGGTTGCCCAAGAGCAGTGGAGGAGATGGTATCAATGTCATCAGAAACGGACCATGTCAAATGAGCATAGAACTCTTTGACAAGAAGAGGATAAATGACATCCTTTTCGGGTGGCTCAAAAAATGAATGCCAATGTTGATACTCAATAATTGAAAAAAGCTCGAGACGAGCAGTAGACAGCCAAGAATAATCAATTACTCTACCCGGCAAAATGACTTTGTCATGCCAAATGTCCGGGAGTTGAGGGATTGAAGGAGGAGGAGGAGCTTCTTGAGCGATTCCCTTGCCTTTGCGTGTAGAGCGAGGACCCATGATGGCAAAAGGGAGAAAATGAAGAAAGAGATTAAGAGAAGAAGGATTTTGAGAGAGCAAGGAGGAGGAAGAAGGCTAGGGCAAGGAGGGAGAGGATGGCTGGACGAGGCGCACGAGAGGGAGAGATAGAAATATGAGGGGAAGGGTTTAAATTAATTTTTAACCCTTTCCCCGGCCGGCCCAAAAAGAAAAACCCGACACCACCGGTTAACCGGTGATGTACCACTGGTTGACCGGTGGTATTGAAATTCACAAAAAAATAAAAAAAAATAAAAAGAGTTTAAATAACTTAAAAGGAGATAAAAGCAAGCCAAAAAGAGTCAAATATTTAGTTGTGCTCATTGACGAATCATTCCTAACTCCCCCTTAATAAAATCAAAACGTTCAACTGGGAGCGGTTTGGTAAAGATATCAGCTAATTGGAAATCAGTGGAAATGAAGTCCAAAGTGATATCCCCTTTTTGAAAATGGTCACGAAGGAAATGATGCCTTAAATCTATATGCTTTGTCCTAGAATGTTGTATTGGATTCTTAGAGATACTAATGGCACTAGGGTTGTCACACCGAATAGGGACATGATCATAGGAAAGACCATAATCCAAGAGAGTGTGTTGCATCCAAATAATTTGGGCACAACAATTGCCAGCGGCTACATACTCGGCCTCGGCAGTAGAAAGAGAAACACAATTTTGCTTCTTGCTACTCCACGAAACAAGGGACTTGCCTAGCAGATGACAGGTTCCACTAGTACTCTTACGATCTAATTGACATCTGCCAAAATCAGCATCCGAATAAGAAGATAGTTCAAAAGAAGTATTTGAGGGATAAAATAAACCAAGATTTTTGGATCCTTTTAAATACTTAAAAATTCTTTTGACCGATTTAAGATGGGATTCTTTAGGAGTGGCTTGAAAACGAGCACAAAGGCAAACACTAAACATGATGTCAGGACGGGTCGTAGTTAGGTAAAGTAGACTCCCGATCATACTCCTATAAAGCTTGTTATCCACCGGTTTCTCGGCTTCGTCTAACGTAAGCTTACATGAAGTACTCATGGGTGTACTAATTTCCTTTACTTGATCCATACCAAAACGACTTAAAAGTTCGTTTGTGTATTTTCCTTGGCTTAGAGAAATACCTTTTGAATTTTGAAAGATTTGAAAACCAAAAAAAAATTTCAATTCTCCCATAAAACTCATTTCAAATTCTTTTCTCATTAAATCTGAAAAATCAGTACAAATAAATTCTTTAGTTGAACCAAAGATAACATCATCAACATAAATTTGGACTATTAAAAGATCTTTTGAAGTGTGTTTTAAAAAGAGGGTACAATCGGCTTGACCCATTTTAAAATCATTTTCTAAAAGAAATTTTGTTAACCGCTCATACCAAGCCTGATGGGCTTGCTTTAAGCCATAAAGAGCCTTGGTTAACTTAAAAACATGATTTGGAAATTTTGGATCATCAAAACCGGGAGGTTGTTCAACAAAGATTTTTTCAGAAATAAAACCATTTAAAAAAGCACTTTTAACATCCATTTGAAAAAGCTTAAAATTTAAGTGGGCGGCGAATGCCAACAAGATCCTAATGGATTCTAACCTAGCAACGGGGGCAAAGGTTTCACCATAATTGATTCCTTCTTCTTGATTATAGCCCTTAGCTACTAGGCGAGCCTTGTTCCTGGTTATGTTTCCTTGATCATCAAGTTTGTTCCTAAAAACCCATTTAGTGCCAATAATTGGATGATCATTGGGTCTTTCACAAAGAGTCCAAACATTATTTCGAGAGAATTGATTTAGTTCCTATTGCATTGCAAGAACTCAATTCTTATCATTAATGGCATCATTAACGGTTTGAGGTTCTAGGTGAGAAATTAAGGCTTGATGTTCAACTTCATTGAGGATATATCTTCTAGTTCGAGTACCGGCTTGAAGGTCACCTATGAAATTTTCTAAAGGATGGTCTCTAGAAGGTTTCCAAACCTTAGGCAAGGTGGAAGGCCAAGAAGGTGAAGAGGGTTCTTGATGGTCATCCTCCTTGGGAGGAGAAGAGGAATCATTCAAATGAAGCTTATCAAGCTTATCTTCAACATCTTCAATGACCGGGTGAGGTTTTGGAAGAGTTTCATCAAATTTGACATGAGATGATTCTTCGATGGTTTTTGAACGTTTATTGAAGACACTATAGGCTTTGCTTGAGTTGGAGTACCCAAGAAAAATACCTTCATCGGATTTGGCATCAAATTTCCCTAGGTTATCTTTTGTGTTAAGGATAAATCATTTACAACCAAACACTTTAAAATAACCAACTTTGGGCAATTTGCCTTTCCAAAGTTCATAGGGGGTTTTCTTAAGAAGGGGTCTTACAAGGACTCTATTAATATTATAACAAGCAGTGTTTACCGCCTCGGCCCAAAAATATTGAGGGAGGTCGAATTCACTAAAGAGGGTTCAAGCGATTTCTTGGAGAGTTCGGTTTCTCCTTTCAACCACTCCATTTTGTTGAGGAGTCCTAGGGGCAGAGAAGGTGTGATTGTATCCCTGAGAGGAACACAATTCATCGAATTCTTTGTTCTCGAATTCACCACCATGATCACTACGAAGAGATATGATTTTATATCCTTCTTCGTTTTCTACTTTCCTATAGAATTTCAAAAAGGTTTTACAAGCATCATTCTTATGTGATAAAAAGAAAACCCAAGTAAAACGAGAAAAGTCATCAACAATAACTAAGGTATAGGATTTTCCACCTAAGCTTGCTACGGGAGTAGGACCAAAAAGATCAAGATGAAGGAGTTCAAGAGATTTTGAGGTGGACACTTCCTTCTTAGATTTGAAAGAAGACTTGTGTTGCTTACCAAGTTGGCGTGGCTCACAAATCAAATCTTTCTTAAATTTAAGTTTAGGAAGGTCACGAATGAGCTTGTTCTTATTAAGCTTTAGAAGTGAATGAGAGCTACAATGCCCCAATCTTCTATGCCAAAGCCAAGACTCATTGTCAAGAGCACTTAAACATTTAACATTTTGGCTAGCTAGAGATTTTAAATCAATAATGTAAACATTTTGAAAACGGGAAGCAGAAAATATCAACTTGTTTTGAAAATCAAACACATTGCATAAATCATTTTGAAAATTGACTGAAAAACCACTATCACAAAGTTGACTAATGCTAATTAAATTATTCTTTAAACCTTTAACTAATAAAACATCTTTAATAAAAGAGGAGCTACCAAAACCAATGGTACCTATTCCGACGATCTTGCTTTTTGAGTTATCACCAAAGGTGACATATCCTCCATCGAATTCTTCAGGTGAGTTGAACTCGGAGGGATCGCCACACATGTGCCTTGAGCAACCACTGTCGAGATATCATGAGCCTTTAGAGGTCCTACTCTTTTGGCGTTTATCCTACAAAATCAAGAAAGAAGAGATTTTGGTACCCATATAAGTTTGGGTCCGGAAAGATTAGCTAAAAGAGACTTTTGAACCCATAATGTTTTAGAGGGATTCCTTCTATGATACTCATCCGAGTAGGTAATGGATTTGGGTCTTCCATACCTAGCATTTTTACAATCACATTCATAAATCATGTGACCGGTCTTTTTACAATAATTACAAAATTTGTATTGAGAGCTCCCCCTTACAAAAGTAGTGGGTGCCCTAGAAAAAGTGGATTGCTTGTTATAGCCAAGTCCATGTGTGGTTCTAGCCGAACGCTGAGAACCTAGCAATTTAGTTAAGTTTTGTTCACCTTGGGTGAACTTGGCAAGAGATTCCTTCAAATCCTTAATGGTAGAATTTAAACAATCTACATTTGGAATATTTTTGACTTTAAGGGAAAGCTCCTCATTCTCTTTGAGAAGTTTGTTTTTTTCGGAAATAAGAGTTTTTTTTTCTTTTTCAGGGTCAAAACTTTAGAGGTATGTTCGTGAAAACCTTCCTCTAATTGATCTCTTGCATTTTGGAGTTCTTCATAAGACATATCATTATCAAAAGAAGAAGATGAGGAAGAAGAGTGAGAAGAAGAGTGAGAAGAGGATACCTCGTCAAATGCCATTAGGCATTTTCCACCTTCATCGCTTGAGTCGCTTGAAGACATGGAGTCATCACTTGCACTCCATGTTGATGCTTTGAAGGCCTTCTTGTTTTTCTTTTCTTTTAACATTTTCTTGAAAATGGGGCACTCCGGTTTGATGTGGCCTTTCTTTCCACATTCAAAGCAAGTGATTTCTTTCTCCGCCTTTGGCTCTTCCTTTCGTGCCTTTTGAAATTTCTTCTTTTTCTTCATGAACTTGCTCATTTTCCTTGCTAGTTGAGCCATCTCGGATTCACTATCATCGGATGAGCTTTCTTCCTTTGCCTTGAAAGCTATGTTCTTTTTCTCCTTGAAGATCTTTCCTTCTTTATCGGCTTGCCTCTTCATGGTAATCTCATAAGTCATGAGTGACCCTATGAGTTCTTCAACCGGCATCTTCTTGACATCTTTCTCTTCTTGGATTGCCGTCACCTTTGGTGCCCAAGAGATTGGTAGGACCCAAAGAATTTTCTTGACCATTGTTTCTGCTGAAACATCATCACCAAGGGACTTTCTCCCATTGCAAACATCAGTAAAACGAGTAAACATTTCGGTGATTGACTCGTGTTGGTGCATTGTGAAACTCTCAAAGTCTTGACGATACATATCTATCCTAGTGTCATTGACTTTGTTAGTGCCCTCATGGGTCACTTCCAAATGTTTCCAAATTTCCTGTGAGGTGGTGCAAGTAGAAATACGATTAAACTCATTACGGTCTAACCCACAATGAAGAGCATTCATGGCTTTGCCATCAAGCTCAAAATTGGCAATGTCTTCGGTGGTCCATTTAGATTCATCCTTACTAGAAAGAGTGTAGCCTTGCATAACAATTCTATATATAGGATAGCCAATGCTTCTAAGAAAAGTAATCATTCATGTTTTCCAATATGTGTAATCGGTTCCATCGAAGTATGGAGCCCGAGTCATGGAATACCCTTTGGGTGCTTGTGAGAAAGAAGCCATCACTATGGATTTTTCGTTTGTAACCGGTTAAGGAATTACACAAACGCTCCCTCTGATACCAAAGGTTGGGTCGGAGGTGATGGAAAGAGGGGGGTGAATTGCCTTTTTTAAATTAATTAACAATTTAAAACAAATTTAAATGCAACGGAAAGTAAAAAGGCAAGACACAATTGATAACGGAGTTCGGCTTTAAACTCAAGACTACGTCTCCGCTCCCAACTCAACCGTTGGGAGATTTATACGACCGCTTGCTTTTTAATGGTTATAGCAAGAAACCCACTAGCCGTTTTAAGGTAGGCTAGATCACCTTCTTACAACTTGCTTTTTTATTATGGTGGTAGCAAGAAACCCAAATTTAAAGAAGGAAGAAAAAGGGTGGTTTGTTTTAATACAAACCCAATTAAGAACTAAACAATTGAAGTAAATAATTTAGAACAAACTAGATGAAGCCTTGAGCGCCAAGAGGTGAGTGTAGTTGATGTAGAGGCAGCCCAAGCTTCAAGGATGGCAATTGGATCTCAAGTAGCCTTTGAGAATTGTCGTAGGAGCCTCAAATGATAAAAATAGCTTTGGTATGCTTCGGTATATAATCGTTGGTGTTCCCGGAATCCATGGACGTCTATTTATAGGAGAAATACTCCCAAATACTTCAAAATAGCCGTTAGAGGGCTTTCGGAGCCGTTGGGGATCAAGTGGGCCAGCCTGGTCAAAGCCTAACGGCTAGTTTGACTGAGCACACTGGCTGGCCGGTGCTGATCCACCAGCTGGCCAGTGCACCAGACAGAAGCAAGGGATTTCTGTCTGGCTCCACCGGCTGACCGGTGCTGAGCCACCGGCTGGCCGGTGGTCTGGACAGAAGCATGCTATTCTGTCTGGGTTCCACCGGCTGGCCAGTGGTCTGGACAGAATGGATTCCATTCTGTCTGGACCCACCGGTTGGCCGGTGGCCAGACACCGGCCGACCGGTGGCACCTGGCAGAGGGCAAGGCCTTCTGCCTGGTCCACCGGCTGGCCGATGGGCTGGATCCGGCTGGCCGGTGCCCTTACCGGCTGGCCGGTGGTCTCACACCGGCTGGCCGGTGGACTTAAACAGTCCATTTTGAATTCTTCTTGGGCCAGCTTCTAGGAACCCTATTTCCTATCATCAAAAACACTTGAATACAAGTTAGAATACAATTAGAGTGATTGTGATCATTAAAATCCAAGAGAGTGGAGTACAACACTTCTAGCTTTGTAAATTCCCATGTCTCAACAAGCTATTCACATAGTTATATATAAATAAATGTTTATCTTTCAAAATATTTGGAATCTATTGATTATATGAACCCCGTTAGACAAATCTGGGTACCAAAGGTTTTTCATGCTATCCTGTCTGGACCCAGGAAAATCTGGGTACCAAAATCATTTTTTTAAACCTATTTTGTAGGAGACTTGCGTAAAAAGTTCCTATAAGAAGATAAGGTACTTGAAGAGTGGATATTCAAGGTATATGACTAGAGATTACTCATGTTTAAAAAGTTTAATCAAGGTTGATAAAGGGCATGTCACCTTTGGTGATTATTCAAAAGGAAAAATCAACGGGATAGGCCAGATTGGTAACACTAATGAATTTTAATTTCTAAATTATTATTTGTTGATGGATTTAAATACAATGTGTTAAGCATTTCTCAGTTGTGTGATGATGGTTTCAATGTTAAATTTGAAAACAATGTATGTAATGTTTTTAATTCTAAATATGTTTTAGTATTTTCTGCCATAATAAATGAAAATCTATATGCTATAGATTTAAATTCTTTAGTAAAACAAAATTTTACTTTTTTAAAATCTTATCATAATGAGTCTTTTATATGGCTCAAAAGTTTTGGACACTACAATGTTCACTAACTTCAGGAACTGACTAAGAAAAATTTAGTTAGAGACCTACCTCAACTAAAATTCCCATCAGAGAATGTATGTACTCCCTAATAAAAGGGAAATCAACACAATTCTTTATTTAAATTAAAAAAAAAGTTTGAACATCTCAACCTCTCGAGTTGGTTCACATGGACTTTTTGGACCTTATTGAGTTTCTAGTGTAAATGGGAAGCACTATGTCTATGACATTGTAGATGAATTTTGTAGATATACTTGGGTATATTTTTGATCTCACAAAATTGATGCTCAATCATACATTATTAAATACTCCAAGTCTTTAGAAAAGAATATTGGACTTCATATTAAACCCGTGAGATGTGATCATGGACGTGAGTTTGAAAATCATGATTTTGAAACCTATTGCTCAAATAATGGCTAAAATAATAATTTATTTACCCCTAGCACACCTCAACAGAATGGTGTAGTTGAAAGAAGTAATAGAATCTTTCGAGACATTGCAAGAACCATACTTAATGAATATGACCTACCTATTTAAATTCAAATTTTCTAATAAAACAATTATCCTATTTTATTTTTCCAATTGGTATATGTTGGGACTTTTTATTACTTACTTCAAGGATCTCAATTATTTTATTTAACACACATAGTTTTGATCAACCCAAACTAAATTTTTTTCTTCTATAATTAAAAATGATTTATATTTAATTAGAGTTATTCCCAAACCACAAGTACATTGTCATTTCCATAGTATTTAATAGGTCTAACATTCCAATATTTTTAAAGACAAAAACATGAAATATTTTTGACATTAAAATTATGGTTTTGATTACTATGGTCCTTCGGGTTAGTATGTATTCATTTTTAAAACATTAATGTTAAAATAATAGTTTATGTATAAGACATAAATAATTATATAAAAAACATAGTGTAATTAAAATATCCCAATAAAAAATATTACTTCCCCTTCCAAAGTTGAATGTAATGGTCTTAAACAATGAAATATCAGTGAATGGTGTACAACCTATTGAGTTTTTTCCTTGTCTGTTTTTTTAATTTTTTAAAATAGTTTTCAATTTTTTAATAAATTTATTAATAAAATAAATCTCTAACGAGAACCCTAATCCAATATGATAAATATCATGTTTTTATTAATGGTTATTTTTTGTAGTCCTAAATCAGAAAAAAAAATCATTTTTTGTCATTTCTCTTTAAGGGAAAACAACATGTCTATAATGAATGAATCATGAACCTTTCTCAATGCCAAATATGAGTAACCCGATTATTTTTAATTATTATGTAGCATGTTACTTAGTCCATGACATCACCCATATATATAGTTAAACCTTAAAAAATTATAAAAATTCATAGAGTATCATAGGAGTTGTAAGTTAATAATTATAATGATAATTACTCCTAATAAATTCATTTATAGATTCAATTGGATAAAAATATTAATTAAATTATTTTTTTCAATGATTTTTGGTGAATTAATTTAAATATATCCATCATTTAAAATGAGAAATTTTATAATCATATCTTAAATGAAACTTCAAGTAGATAACATCCCTCAAGATCTATCCAGAAATATGGTCAAGACAGAAATTAAATACTTCAATTAAAAATATTTTTGTTAATGAAATATATGAACTTATAAAATCTCTCATGTAATTATATAATATCATCAGATTAATATATAATAATTTTAGAAACTCAATGTATAAAAATGGTTGGGAAATGTCATTTACATGAATCAACAGATTCCCTAAAATCATGATTTATCAAACTAATTCTTATTCTTTACTCTAATCATTAATTTGCCTTTTAAAATCATTTAAATTAAATTTAATTGAAATATAAAACATTTATTTATTGGATACATAATAAAATCATTTCTCTAAGTTAAGTCATGTAATGAAAAATTTATATGTGTTTGTAGGTAAAATCTATTTTTATTATTCTAAACAGATTTGAATATACATGGAGAGTAAATAGATAATTAATTTATGGCTAGACATACCATTATAGTAAATCAATAGTATTACCCCACATTCATGTCCTTACTGATGTATTATTAGTCAATCATCACCATAGACCAATAAAATATAATAACACATTATATTACAAGGGTCATGCCATTATGTCTAAAAAGATTTATTAAGATTGGGATATGACATAATATAATCCAAAAAATTAGTTTTAAGAATGCAATTTAAATATAACATCCGTCCAGACAACTAAAATAAATTATTACATGTATTAGTTTGAAATCCAAAAAAATGAGTTAAATTTTTACGGCCTTTATAATGGTTGTAAAAAAAATAATCCACTGCTCGGTGGTCGGTGATTTTTCTTTCATTTTATCATCCAACACATATTTTATTCTAAATTTATTTAATAAAATATACTTGTTGAGGAATCAAAGAATATAGTATATAAAATCCATCCGCTCAGTAATGAGATACAAAAAACATTGTTGGTTTATTTCAATATAGGTGTCCTCCAACATTTTGGTGTCCACTTATACATCATCTTCTTCACTCTCTTGTGATTTTCAATTTAGTCTACATCAATGGAATAAATCATGAAAAATATTGAAAATATTTATATTTCAATTAAATTAAAACATTAAAAATTAATATAAAGGTCATCAAAATAAATAAGCCACATTTAACTCTATTTCTTATGGAATTTCCACATAGATCTCGTACTTTACTCCCTATAATAAGGGTTCTACATGTTCAGGGAGCATCATATTGTCCTTATCAAATAAATATCCTTTTTATTCATGTTTATATTATAGAAAAAATAAGAACTATAAAAATATAAATTTTAGAAATCGCTTTGGTGATACTAAATTTAGTTTCAATAAAATTAGATGCAAATGAGCTAAAGAAAAATCATCTCCCTGAGTTAGTTCAGTTGCAGTTTCTACTTTACTGAAAGTTACCTCTGGAATTTTAATTTCATTAGATATTGGAAGGTATTCAAGATCCTCTATATTCTATTAATACCTCATAATGTGGGTGGAAAATCTCTATTCCAAATATTTGGATAGGTATACTAGTGTTGATGCTTCTTATTTAGATATAGGGAGATGATGTTTCCTTTAAATATTTTCCCTTTTTCTCAAAATTTTATTTTAATATTGATATCTCTCAAATTAATTTCATCAATTAAGTCTTCAAAATCAGTCTCTATATCTAAATGAAATGTTTATATATGGGTTATTTTATATTTTTCTATGGACATACATTATGTATGTCCACAATATCAAGAAATTATTCGGAAATGTTTAGAGGTATAAGGGGATATTTTTCTTGAATTTTAACCACTTTTTCATGACACTATTATGTAGTGGGGGAACTTGGTCACTTCCATGTAAAATGCTTAATTTTTTAATTTATTTCTTCAATCAATCATTTTATTAGTTCATGGAACTCTTCCCTCTATAATTTTATTTCCACACTACATTATCTTTTTTATGAAATATTTAAATATTTTCCTCCATATGTATGGGTGAATTAAAAAAATATTTATATAATAAGAATAATAAGAAAATTGATTACATAATTAGTAATAGAATAATAAAGGAAATAATATTTGGATTCCTGTAAATGGTGAAATTATTTGATGCACCTATCATCGAGAAGTACAAAATATACTCAATTTTTCCCAATGTTACATAGTGAATGACATGTATAATCTAAAATTAAGAAAATGAAATACAATCACAGTCTATCATAGTCACTTATTATATTTTATTCATATTTTATGAAAATAATTGATGTGATGTGAAACATATTTCTAATGAAAGACAATAACTAATCATGAATAATATGTAAAGAAAAATAAAGGAATTTTAAATTAGAAAGGAATCTTTCTTATGAGATTTGACTTTGGAGGACATTTGTTTTCTCTTATTAAGTTCACATAATTAATTAAAACTATTATACATGTGAACAACAAATTCATTCCATGTTTTAAATGTATATTGTACTATAAAATTACCAATAAATATAAAAATCCACCATCTCATTTGATATAAAATTGTTTTTGGGGAAGAATATATCCTTTAAGTTCTTTTAGATATGATTACAACCACTAATAATGATACTCATATAAATCTAATTAATATATATACCATATAATTTGGATCATATATATTTTTCTTCCCCTATATATTCATTGGGATAGATACTCATAATCATGAGTATAAGAGATCACAAATGAGAATAGAACAGATAGAGATAGAGGGAATATTAAAGACACTTTTCTTTAAATAATTCATATGTGTTACTTGATAAAATAGAAATAAAACTAAACTATAATAAAAAAACAAATTAAATAGAAGCTTCTATCCACTAGGATAGTTTCTTTATTTGGTACATCTACCCTCTTATTTATAGGTTAATTTTCAAACCTTCTATTTCTAATAATATTTCGATTGAATTTTATCTATTTTTGTATCAACTTATTCAAGTTATCCTTGATTTTTTGGGGAGTTTTGACCTTTATGGGTATAATTGGGGTTCCAAGCAAAAAGAAAATAATTTCACACAAGGAGTTAGGATAATGATCTTGGGTATCCATATGATATCTAGTGATTGATATTTCAACACAATAACCCATTTGTGACATTGATATAAATATTATAGTGATACTCATACACCTTAAGTTTTCTTCTATATGGCTATGTCATAGCAGTATACCCCATGACAATTGAATCATAATCATTATGATCTCTCCACTGACATTTTGGGGACACCAACGATGTCTCATACACTATAAAAACTTTTTAATTTCACCAAATATGGGATACAAAGATCCAAAATGCATCATGTTTGTCCATGGAGAAAATATACTATATTGTTCATCCACTAATATATGTATGATGAAATGGTGAAACTAGTGTCATAGTGGGTAGAAATTATATAGTTCCGCAGAGTTTTATCATTATAATCCATGGTGTCAATATGACATATGAATGGAAAAAAATGATGTGGATAAAGTGGTTCAATGACCCTTTTATATCCTTAAAAAACTCTGAATTATCCACATGTATGGGCAAGTAAAATCATATAAAGACTTAAAAAAACCTGGTCACATTTATGAAGATCATTAAATCAATGAGTTACTATTATAAAAAAGTTTCTATAAATTCATGAAACATCTATAGAAAATAATTTAATTTCATGTTGACTTTGATAATATTGATTTACTCTTTTGTATAATTTTAAGATACACATGAATAAATTCAGAACACATTTTACCCTTACAAATGCTCTAGGCCATATGTAAGGGTACAAAAAAATTCCATATTTTAATCCGTAAAATCAATAACCATAATTATAAATTTTTAACAAATTTACTAAAATTGACCCCATTAAATTTAATTCAAAAAATTATTAGTAAAATAATAACTATTTTTTAAAAACAATAAAAAAAATTAAAATTCTAAATTGAAATGTTAAAATATGTGAATAAAAAATATGGGAATAAAATTTTATTAAAATATCATGAATACCCATAAGCTACCATAATAACACCAAATAATAAGATTCAAATCTAATTCATTAAAAATCCTATTATTTTCTGACATATCGTGGAGAAAACATCTCATACTTCCCTACCTAATGGTGACCAAACATAGAGGAACCATTTTACATGACCATATCAATAAAAAATGAATAAAGGTTGGTGTCGATGATTTGTATTTGGTTTCTAATGAAACTGAGCTATAACCCACTGTCATCTTATATCTAAAATCCTCATTTATGTATCCTGAACAATACTTGGTACCATGAGAGATTCCTACAAAATCATCAACTATTAAAGATGATTCAAAATTAGGAGTCTATAAAAAATCTCAAAATTATCCATTATAATAGATTAATGGTAATTATTATTATAAGGAAAGACACATAATTCTAGATAGTTATCCCAAAATATGATGAAATGCATGAAAAAATAATGGATCTTATTCTATAGAATCTATATAGAACACTCCATCTGTTCATCCATTTTTGGATGATAAGATGCATATAATTTTACCTGAGTCTCCATTTTATCATTGATATTTTCCAATATTAGAAAGTAATCATACTTTACATGTAAGATATAATATAATAGGTTACCCCATTGAAACATAATGATTTCATGAATATATAACATAACCCTATCGTCGACATTAGGTATGTCCCTAATAAAAAAAATACCCAATTTTTTCAACTAGTAGATCACTACCTTGGTAGTGTTATTTACTTAGGGTGTTCCTGACAAAATAAATTTGAACGCCATGAATTACTAATCCCATATACATACCAACAAAAAAAGGGATGAAGAAAACCATAATATTTTATGAAATCCAAATTAATCTACAAAATGTTAGAATAACAGAACACATAATTAGTCATGATGATATTTATACATAGGAACAGAAAGCATAATCTCATTTTATAATAAATTATCATAATTCTATGATGTGTGACCTATAATGAAATATCAAACCAATGAATCACTAAAATTATTACAAATAAAGGTTTGATGAATCTACTCCTTATGTATTTAATTCCATCAATGGCGATAGATAATCTAGAACCCCCTCCCCACTATACGGGGATTACACGATTCACTAAAAATATTACCATGCAACAAGAAATATAGTATTGAATATGAAATTGATGAAGATATCTGAACACTAGTCATAAAATTTACTAAATATTCTTCATTCAGATATAGTTGAATATTAGAGTAAATATCTACAATATTAGAACCATTTTTTACATACAGAACATTATACGATGAAATTTTATAAAAAATATTACATTCTGCAACATTCCACTTCTTAGTTTTATAGGTAATTGCCATGTTAAAAAACTAGAGTTACTCTACCCATAACCTCTTTAAAAGGTTGAATCTCATTTATGATATGACATAACTCAATATCATGATATCAGAATATAATATGAACTGCTCCCCAAAATTACAATGTCACCAATATTTGAGAGAACTCATAATAGTGGTGAGATCCATGTCATGGGTTTGATAATTCTTCTCATGTTCTGAATTTGAAAATAATAATACACTAGAAAATTTTCATCGTTCACAATAAGATATCCCAAACAATCACCAAATGCATTAGAATAAACCTCATAACCATGTTGAGTTATTATTAGAACAGAATATGATTATTTTTAGATTTCAACCTAACAAAACAAAATATTTTCTTTTAGTTACAGTTTAAAAAAAACATCATTAAATTATTTGTAAGTTCATTTAACGTTGATGATAGCTATTTTGAATGTTTTGATGAACCACCAATAATACCCATCTAAGCCATCAAAGATCCCTATTTAATAATAATTCCACGGTTCTTAACCAGACATGACACCCTTTACCTTTTTAGGATAAAATGATATGCAATGTATTAAGATAATATATCCCTTGAAATACACCTCTAGAATCCAAAAAACTAATATGTGATAGCTTCTCATAATGGTATTGACTCATCAATATTCCAAAAACTAAATCAATATGTTTCTCATGCTCCTTCATAGTTATGGAATAAACTCAGGTATCATCCACCAATGTAACAAACAATTATTAAAATAATGGTAAAATATTTTTATCATCAACTAAATTGACACTAATGTAGGGTTAGATAATCGAAAATGAATAAAAAGGTATCCATAGTGGTCATACCTAGTCCAAAATAGAGTCGTTAGTAGATATGATACCTTTAATTAGAGGGGATGATAACCCAAAAAATGATTAATATTAAAAAATACACATGAAAAACAATTATCCACATGGTGATAAAGATACTTATTCATAACTATCAACATTTTGTTAGGGTAGTTAATGTATATGGGAAGAGAATTTTTACCCTTTATGGAAAGGAAAAAAGGGGTCAGCAATAAAGAAATGAAAATATGAACAAACCCCTTCTTTAATAATTCATCAGAATATATCATAAACACAAATAACTATATATGTTTCATATGATAATAATATATCAAAATAATTTATATGCCGAAAATTATATTGATAGATAACTGTACCTGATTCTCTATAAGAATAAAACATAATTTTTATAGAAAAACCAACATAGAATACCTAATAAAAAGGGAAGCAAAATATGAGAAGATACATAATCAGTCTCAACTACATTTGTATAAATAAAATTATTACTCTTATAATGTGGTGAACATGCATGACAGGAAACTTATTACCACTTTCCTTGAGAATCCTAAGAGCTCCCACTGACAATATAGAACAAAACCAACAGATGATAATAGTCAATATCATCGTGATTAGAAATATACCAAGACATCACAATGATCACATCAATAATATATATACCATGAAAAAAATACTAGACGAACTCAATGTAAATTATCGCAATATAGCGTGATAAAAAATAAATTGAATACTTCTTTATTTTATCTAGGTGGAATTTACAGCTTAATAACATATGACATGTGATCCGTCTGATGATTCATCCTATCAAAAAATGGAATACATAAAATAGTACTAAGATTGAGTAGAACATAAGTTATTTTTGATAGAATATTCAATCAAAATGGAGCCTCTCACAATAGAAGTTCATTCATCAATTTTTTTTGTAGCTCCTACACTATATGAAATTAAATCACATAATTGTAATGTGTATAGTTTCCTATTGAAATTGATGCTTTTGATTGTTGCACAGTTCCCATTAAGGCTAATGATCCCACACTATTTGTAGGTGGATATATATCCTAGAAGAATACATATAAATGAATACAGATGTCACATGAACAATGTGTATTAACATTTTATAATAAATATAATTGATTCGTTCCTACAATAATGCACTAGTATAATGTCTAGGGTACACTACAATATATTAATAATGGAGTAAAAATGTATCTATTGATAACTACCTCCAATTATTCAATGAATACCATTCTAAAACCTCTTATTATCATGTTTTCCACTTTATTTCCCACTAGGTGTTAGGGAAAACTAATGAAATATTTACATTCCCCCAAAATTAATCTCTACCATGATTTTGTTTTCAACAACTTTTACATATTTAGTGTTCTTAAAAAAATACATTTGTGATCATGTTTTTGGATCTATAAAATTTGGTTATTTTGGATACATCATATAATCATTCAACACCACATTAGTTTCAAAATAAAACAATATGTTAAATTATTGGGGTACACATTCACTGAATGATAAACCACCTAAATTCAAAATAACTCTATTTACATCACATTCAACAATGATTCTAGGAAAATATTGAATGAAAATGGAAATAAATTATTGATTTTATAATACCATATCAATATTTAATTGAACTATAGATTACCACTACCAAATTCATGGATCCCCAAAATTACAATTTTCACACTTTATCATTATAAGTTAACATGTCCTTATGAAATCAAATACATGATCTACATTTTCTAAATGACCCTATGTCACCTAACCATACTTAGTACATAAAAAATATACAAGATTCTAGAATGAGAGCACTTTCTCTTGATCCTTGCCTCCTATAGATCCATGTTTATTCATAATATCATTATTATAGAATTATATGAAATTCAAATATTTGGAACATATTTCCCACATGAGGATTATTATTATGAGATAAATAAGGAATTTTATTTAAAACATACCCATCAAGAACTAAAAAACACTATATTCATTAAATCAAATTACCATGATTGAAAGACTTTGAGAATAACCATGTCTTGAAACCAGGTAGTGATGACCAATCCCATAAAATCCACTGGATTAGGCTTCAAATAGGACCAAAGAGATACTTAAATAAAATTATTGATATACTGACGTTAGTGACCAATACATAGTCTTCAAAAACAATAATGTTAATGAATTGTATGACCTAAGACAAGAAACATGTAAATCGAGTAAATAAGACGAATAAAATAAAAATATTCCATAAAAAATTAACATTAATGATAGTAATATGACTATGGAATCAATGGAAAAAAATATACATGTTTGAGAACATATCCAAAGGAAAACAGTTATAGAAAACTACTTCATGTTATATAGGGAAACATCCCACCATCTCACCACTAGCAACCCGAGCACATATGACATGAAACAACTACATGAGATAACAAATTTTTTCCCATTCCATCAGCAGACAAAACCACACCACAATGGAGTGTTTAGGATATCATAAAAATATACCTAGTTGGATCCCATAATAATTATACATAGTATGTCTCAATCAAAAAATAAATTATTCTCAATATTTTAAAAAAACTGCATAACAAAATAGTTTCACAAATACAAATAAAAATAATTCCAAAGAATTTCCTATATTCATGGTTATAACACATAATCCATAAGAAATAGTTCAATTATCATTTCTTTAAACAGGGTTTCATTTATAAAATCATGGATCATATACCAAGATCAAATACAATTACAAACTATGAAATGAATAATGGAAATCAACATTTTGAAAAAACAGGTGTGGGAATCCTAGGTCGCTCATACCATAGTAATCTTGGCAAGTCTTATGTTAATAATTTTTTTCCCAAGAACAAAAAGTCTATGAAAAATAGGAACACCCAGTGGATAATCCTAATATAGTGTCCAAAAGTCATGTCAATATAAATATAGGGATATTTAATTGATTAACACCCCATCAATGAACACCTTATGTAAACAAGGATGAGGCATAATACTAAAAACTGATCCTATGTACCCTATTTTTTCATGTGATGAATATGACCAAATGTTAAAAAAGAGACCATATAAAATCATAAAAAACCTTCCAATTAACCAATTTATATCAAAATCATAACTTTATATACAATAAAATAAACCATTTCATTTTTCATTGAAAAGACAACGGATTTACAAAAACAAGTAACACAACATATTATACTGAAACCTATTTATTAATGAATTTAATTAAAATCAATAATAATTATAATCATCTTTTATTAAGATGATGAATAACTAGATTATATGTGGTTCACCAAACAAATATGAGAGACATAACCAACTACCTCATACATGGGTTCTCATGATAAAGAAAGATATATCCACACAATCAAAAACAACGAATTACAGCTCAGTTAAACTGTAAAATATAATCATAATCTAATGATTTCACTTCATTAAATTAGAATCAAACATCCTAAAATAAAAAATAGAAAAAGGAAGTATCATACCTCAATTATTTGTGCCCTATGATTAAGGAAAACCATCCTATAACTCCCTCAAATTTATTTGCCAACAATTATGAACTTGATATAGGATTAGAGGAACTAAAACACCATTATTTAATCTAACACACCAAAAAATTATCGAATTATCTCTAATAGATTTACATTGAAAGTAAAATTTAACTCATGAATTAAAATGATGTGTTACTAATATAGAGAACCCAGTTAATGATGCATTAAAATAGCCATCCTAAAGACCAACTATGTTTCCATTAATAGGAAAAATTCATCCCATAAAATAAAGTGTCTCGATAGACTATTTTATTGGCCAAAATAAATTTCATAATATCATGGTAGAGTTTCACAATTCCCTTGGCATTCTTAGTCACAACATTCTAAGAGGGAAGACATGCCTACATAACACTCCCAAATCCTAAAACGCTTATATTATTGGTCATTTCATGGCCTCCAACACACCATTGGGAGTCCTTATTGGCCATGTCATGCAGGGAGAAAACCTATTTTCATGAACAATAACATTTTATACACTATCCACAATAACTCTTCATGTATAAAATAGGTTTTAATCACGATTGAAATTGTTTAGACTATGTCGTGGTCTAACTCGTTTATAGTATAAAAATCAAACACATCTAATTAATCAACAAAAACAAACCAATAAAATTCAACCCTATAAGTAACCATACTAATGATAAAAATATATATACCTGAATCATGTATTTGACATCTATTATTTTCCATCTATTTATGAAAAATAAAACTTGTCGTGTCTTTTTAAAGATAATAAATGTCACATTATGACACCATCTACTTTTAGAGAACATATCATTACTTTTTATAAAAATGAAATTGAATAATAAATAGGTCATATATGATTTATTAATAATATTTATATCTTAATTACAATTCACCTTTATTTCCCCTCATTATTTTCCAAATTAAAACATTATCGTTGAGTTGTGTGAACTTCCATCTCTTTGCAGTTATACTTTTTTCATATTGATTTTTTTTGTTCAGTATACTACCCACTTAATATGTGATTCATATACTTATATGAATTGAAATAATTTCATTGTTTCATTGAAATAATAATATTATGTCAAAATAATTAATTTTATAACCATACCCATGAATTGAATTTTGGTATTTTTATTTTTTGTTTGTTCAAACCATATACCTCGATAATGCTATAAAACTATATCTTTGATAACTATGAGATCATCAATAATGTAATAATAAAAATTTAATAAGAAAATTCTGAATGATTTATAGTTATTAAATGGTTATATTTTTCATTTATCTAATTATTAAAATATCTACCTTGGTCACTAAAATTAATAAAATAAGCCGACATAGAATAATTTTTTTTGAAACCATAAGAAATGATTATATACTAAATAAATGTAATAAAATCACAAATGATTCATATAAAATGAAACATAAAGAATAATGTTATAGATAAGTTATATCAAAAATATAATTTTATTATTCTAGAATTTATGCATGTTCACTTAACGAATCCAGACCATGGTAAGGGTTATTTTGTCTCATTTTCACCTTGATGGGACATATATGAAAATGTGGCTTATTCTTTATATTATATTTTTTATTTTAAAATCCTGGTAATATTATTGACATATTCTTAAACCCCTATATTAACAATTCTTTGTTTTGAATCTATTTACGGGTTAATCAAGTGATTTTTTTTATTTTTTTAATATTTTTATACTAGTGCTCGGTTGGCCTACAATTTTCCAAAAATGTGTGCCCCTATCGTGGAAAACTATGAAAACAAAGATAATGTGTTTTTTCATATAATCCACTCTGTTTTTGAAAATATCCCACCACATAGTGTAAACTATGATGCCCATTGTAAAAAAATACATGTCAATGGTGTAAGGTTTGGAAAAATTGGGCTGCCCTACCTAGGAAACCATGTGTATGGGTTTTTTTAATCCAAAAATATCTTTAAAAGTCCCAAATACCCTTATTTTTGGTCCATCACAGAATAGGAAGACACAAGTCTATTTTCCCATCCAACAGAGTTCCCAAGATTAGTTTTTCCCCTTGGAACCCTCCTAGAAGTAGATAAAAACTCAACAAGTGATGTCTTATCCTCTATATGGTATATCCCTCTACGAATTATTGCTCTACCACCCTATTTATATTTTTTACCTTGGGATTTAAAGATATTTTCATTAGTGGGAGGATTTAATAACCTATTTTTGGATCATAAATCTTGGTTTGATTCCCAGTTCCCTTTGTTATCTCCCTTCATTAGAAAATAAAGATTGTAGTTTGGAGATCCAAGAGCATGTGAAGCTGAGGTAGGTTCTCGCGTCACGATTGCCAATTTTTATTAAAAAAAACTTCTTTCTATATATTATATATCTTAATTAAATAAAATTGATGTTATACATTAAATCACAGTCAAATGGTTGATTTTAAACACAATTCCATTTAATTAGATTATATAAAAAATAAAATTTGGCATTAAATTTAGAAAACCCCCAAATATTTTGATTTAAGGTGTGATTTTAAAATTTTTGAAATAATGCGGGGAGTTAATTTTTTTTTTAATTGTTAAATTTTTATAAATTATTTCAATAAAATTGAAAATTTTAATTATGGAAATTGAATAGTAAAATTATATTTTTAATTGATTGGAAATTGTTTTTTTGGGAACAGGTATTTATATTATTTAAATAATATCCTTTGGTTATTATCCAGGAGAATAAATTGATTGAATAAAAATTCATTTTGGATTAAAATGAGAAATATGAATTTTGAAATGAAAGTGAGGAATTTAATTGTTTTTTTAATATCGATTTAAATAATTTAAAAAATATTTATTTTTCTAGAGAATGTAAAACCTTAGGTAGTTAATTTTTTATTTGGAAAAACACCCTAGGATGTGAATTACCTATCCCTATATTGTCATTTTACAACACTAAAACACATTTTAGAACATATTAATCCTTAGTAGGACCTAAATGAGTCCTGTATTGATTGTTCCATGAGCTGTGTGTTCACATTATAGTTATTGTGACATGGTTGTGTGGGGATCCCTTAACATGGAACTATTGTACCTCTTGGAAGCGGGAAATGTTTCTATCTTTTTTGGATATTTAAACAAATTCAATGGTTTTTAAAATTTTTAACAAGAATTAAGAATTTATGTAAAATATTTTATATAAAATGATTATTCAATCCATTGGTTTAAAATTACTTCAATCATTTGAAATGTAATACAGGATATAATTAAATATAATATTGAAATTCCCAACCTATAAATTAAAAAATTAAATGACCTTTATTTTCTTAATTATATATTTGAATCATTGACGGAATTCTTAGTCAGATCTTACTATGATTTTATCTCACACCTAACTTCTACATTCCGGAATTCCTAGATTAGCTCATCCAGGTCCATAAAGTGTAAAATCTCCACTAATAGGTGGTTCTAGCTCTCAATCATGGTCATGGGGTGCTACATCCTTTGGGAAATAGGATATTTATATTTTAGTTTTTATGGTACTTTTTCATACTACTTTTTTGTATATACCTATTTTACTTGTAGTACAGTTCTCCATATGGAGTTTATTTTGTATGCATAATGACCAGTTCATCTTATTCCACAATTTTTTTGGATAATCAGTCCCACTATCTTATTGTATGATTATCCATTCCACTTTCCAAACCATTAGGATCCATAATTCCCATTGGTCCATGTCAGGACTAAATATATTATTGGGTTACCAGGGTACCCATGTTGGTTCGTGAAAAAATTATATTAGAGCGAGGTTGAGCTTATTGTCTTGAAGTCATTATGCATTGTGTAATCTTGCTATGATATATGTGGTACCTTCAATTTAGTGTCTAGTGAGATCTCCCCACAATTAACTTTAGATCACTAGGCTTGTTTGGGAAAGGCTTTTTAAGGATTAGTTATAGTATTATAACTATTTGTTATTTTAATGGAGTGAAATCCAAATATTGTTTGACTATTTTATGGGATAAATTTTTCATGTTACTTTGTATGAGTGTTAATATGATTTATTATTTGTTATCAACTGATTATGTGTATAATCATGCATCCAAGAATATGTACAATTAGGATCTAGGAGGAATTTTCTAGTAAACCATAGTGAGAATATCCCCTTTTGGACATGAATATGGTTAAGGTGAATGTGATCACTATCACTCTCTGGGACATTCTCTACCACTAGCTCCCATTTATAATCCTACTATGGAACCTCAAATGTATGATCTAGATACTCATTCTCACGAGTTCATTCACCAGAATACAGTAGCATTTAAAGGCTCAAATGATATCCTAGTGTATATGGAATGGTTGTACCAGATGGATAAATATTTTGGGTTCATAGATACACCATAATAAATCAAGATGATTTGTTCCACCTTTAGGATTGAAGAATTTAGAAGGAGATGGTGGGAAACTATTGGGATTTGAATAATAATTATTGATTTGAGTAGGAGGACATTAATGTTTTTTCGCAGACCAGATCTATCGATATTTGATGTTGTTATCCAATGATATAGAGTTTTTCAATATTGAGCAGTATGAAAATACCATGATAGAATATGAAAACTATTTTAATAATATTGTGATGTTTTCAAATGATATTCTGTCTATTGAGAAAATAAAGACTCAAACTTTCAAATGGGAAATCGACCAAATATCGATTCTGATGTTTTACTTCTAAATATTAATTCAATTTTTAATGTTATGGATATAGAACTGATGGTATAAACTGACCTAACTGGAATGTTAGGGGTGTCTGGAGTATCTTTCTCTCCCAGTAGTGGTGCAGTTTCCTTAAATGGAAGGAATAAGAGTGATGATTCTCATGGTGGCTTGTGATAGAATAGTTTCTATAATCCTCATACAATTCTTGAAAAAGGTTCTTTAATTTTTTACTAGTGTGTCATGTCGGGGAATTATAATAGTGATTTCAATAAGGCACACAAGATATATAGATTTTGCATATTCTATGGACACCTTCGGAAACTATGCCATATCTATTTCACTCCTCACAGTGGAACATAAAAATCAGCCCTTTCTAAAACATTGGTTTAATCAGATGCATCATTGAAAAAAGTTTTCTTGCCACAATAATCTCGAATGAATCATATCCGTGTAGTAAATGATTCTCCTGAGGATGAAGTTATAGGTCTAAAAACCATGATAGGTAATGTTACTATTTCTCAATCCTTATTGACAACCCTATTTTGTACTATTTCAACTCAATCATTTATTTCGACATGTGTTTCTAATCTTCTAAATCATCATATATGGATTTTTTTCTTATGTAATAAGTATTTCTATTCACCTTGGTATGATGAGAGAGCATGGTACTTGTAGTTCTGTATGTGTTTTATATCTAATAGTTGTTGAGAGTTCAAGGAGTTTTATAGTTCATGAAATGAAAAAATTTGATGTCATTTTTGATATGTATTGGATTATTTCCAATATATATAGGATTTATTTCGATCATTGGTGAGTATCTCTACTACGATAGATGGTGTGTGTCATTTCCTCAACAGATAATGGGAAAGAATATCGATTTCTATCGTACCATATTATCTAGAGTCCGTGAACATGATATAAGTGTATTATGTTAATCTGGAGTGATAATACTTTATTGATGGTCTCCCTACAATTTTCATTGAGATTATAACAATTTTTCTCTTAACATATCTATTTTTTCACAACTAAGGGAGGTGGATATTTTTATTGATTTATAGTGTGGTGCTCAACTAGTTTCTATTCCCTCTAACCGAATGTGGCCAACTGAAAAGAAAGAGATCAATACCTTTTTTTATGATCTTCTAGATAAAGTATTTATATGCCCGAGTTTGTCATCATGGGTGGAACATGTTATATTTTATATGAAATCAAATGGTTTTATTCTCATTTTCATCGATTAATAAAAAATAATACAGTTATAGTATAGAAACAATATTTATTCCATGGATTAATGATCTGTTTTTTTAGATGAAAGAGGATATGTGGTTCTCAATGATTAACATGTGATCTTGTTACCATTTGTTTGCAAAAAAAGAATCCCACATTCAGAAAACTGCATTTCAAAAAAGCTACAACCATTATGAGTACATTTTCATGAACTTTGATGTAACCAATACTCATGTAATTTTCATGGATTTATTGAAAAACATTTTCCATGAGTATCTCAA
This sequence comes from Viscum album, assembly GCA_963277665.1. Lineage (NCBI taxonomy): Eukaryota > Viridiplantae > Streptophyta > Magnoliopsida > Santalales > Viscaceae > Viscum > Viscum album. Next base: position 682,405,222 of record OY728119.1, on the reverse strand, counting down.
AACCATTATGGTAGTATTTTTGAATGTCATCCAAATTTACACTCTATCCGAGGAGGATCATGTGCCTTATCTAAGAATATTACTGAGCTTGTTGCGAAATCCACAATATTATGTGAAATGTTTGAAATTTTATTTCTAGATTCTGGTTATGATGTCATTGGGACAACTATTGTCAGAACAAGGTTTTATAGATGATCTTGAAAAGGTAATGTCTATTATGAAATGGGAACATGTTAGAATTTTTTTTGATATTTAGGATTCATGGGTATAATGATGTATTATAAGCAGTTAGATAAGGACGTCAAAAATTTTGATTCTATGATGATTTTTATATCATTGAAAAGATTAATATTTTATTGGGAATAAATTTTTTAGATATATTTAATTGAGTTGAAAATTTTTATTACTACTATTCCAGTGATATGTCTTTCAGAGGCGGGGTAGAGCTATGTGGTCTTATGTGATGCAGCGGTATCATGATTGGGTCATGTTTTTAATGAAACTGGTCATGTTGTTTCTTATAGATCTAATCATCTTAGGCCAGAGAAGGCGATTTATCCAACCCATGACCTTGAACATAAATTTGTGATACATGCAAATAAAATTTGGCAGCATTACCATTATAGAGAAATGTTTACCATGTTTTCATTCTATAAGTGATTGAGTTAAATATTCTCACAAAATGATTTGAATCTATTCCAGAGTAATTGGATGGGATACCTAAAATCCTTCAATTTCAAAAATGTGAATATTACAAGGAATGAAAATGTCATTCTAGTTGTGGTGAACATGAAACATCAAACCACTTCCATGAAAGACTCTTCAGAAATGGTGATATTGATGGCTCACTTTGCACAGTTGTATATAAGAGTATTTTAATAATGGGTTGTGGTATCTTTGGATATTTTTTATTGGGAAACCACTCTTCTCAATATGATTATTCGGGTCTAAAATCATGATGATGAGTTTCGTATCATTATTGTCTCATTATGGGGGGAGGCCATTTCTGATTATTCATTCTCTAGTGAGGGAATTATATTCTATTAGAATCCTTTTGCTGTGTCTCTATCTATTATGAAACCTAGGATGGGGATTTATTATAACTCATAGTATTTGGTGAACCATAAAACCATGTAGATGTTCTATGATATAAAATGAAAATTATAGTATCCAGGTTTGTGATGGGGTATTGGAAAATATTTCTCTCATTGTTATAAATTCCAATATGTTAAGGCCGAGAACCAGAATCCTTTCGATTTTCATAATCCACATATAGTACCTATATGGGAGTGGGATGATATCATTATGGACTATGTGGTTATGATGGGGAATATCAAGAGAAATAATAATGAAATAGTGGTTGTGACCAACTATTTGAACAATTAGTCTCACATTATACCAATTTGGGATATAAAAAAAGTTTAGGAGTTTGTAAATATCATTTAGAAATAATTTTTTCATATTCATGGAGTTCCATATTCCATTTTTCATGATAGAGATAATCGGTTGACAGAAAATTTTTGGTGAGGTTTTATGGATGCACTAGGACACCATTTCTATTTTAGTAAGGCATACAATCTGTAGTCATATAGAAATATAGACATAGATATACTGATTCATGATGATATTCTCTAATCATGTGTTCTCAACTTTTCTTGGATTGGGATTAACATATGGGGATATTTCACATTTATTATAAAATGATTTAATATTCCATGATCATAATGGATATTTTTAGGGCCTTGTACAGTCGGCCCTGTAGATCATCATTTTTTTGTTAGGTATTGGTGAAGGTTCCCTTGTTAGACTGATATTGATCCTAGATAAAATGAAAAAGATTTTTTTACCTCGTCAGATGATGTAGATGAAAATGATATTGTAAAATTGGAATACCGATCTTCATTATACACCGTTGGAATTCTTAATTGGTGACAAGATAATCTTGAATGTTAGTCCTCAATCGGGCCGTCAATAGATTTTGAGTTATGGGAAAATGTATGCTCATTTTGTCAGACCCTTTGAGGTTATTGGGATTTTCTGAAATGATTATTATAATTTATAATTTCCTCTACAACTAACCTTGATAAATAACATGTGCCATGTAATATATCATAGATCGTAAACATCATATCCATATTAGGTTTTGAGATGGGGTGATCTCAATGTAGAGACATATTTTTCTGTGATTGGTCAGACAGTCATGATAATTGATATTGCAACTCAGTTATTTCATGGGAGTAAAATACAATTGGTTTGATTTCTATGTGAACACGGTTCCAATTATAAGGAGAAATTGGAGAGTAAGGGACTGATGACAGAGCAGCGGCCTCAAAAGTTTTGTTAAGGATGTTTTTGGGTTGTATTTATGGGGATAAAATTTTTCTATAGTGGGGATGTTTTAGCAAAATGTTATTATTTCATGTATTTCTAACTCCCTTTTTTATCATACATTTATTGGGTTTCATTTAAAAGTGAATATGATGAAATTTAAATTTTTTAAATATTTCATATGTAGTGCACATTTGGTACATAGTTTTCCCAATCCATGCACCCTCTTAAGGACAATCATGCAAAATCACAAAGTGGGGTTTTTATGGATTGGAAGCAATTTGGAAAAGTGTATAACCACAAAGGAGAAACTTTTAAGGTCATTTAATATAGGTTAATGGATGATGCATATGGGTTTTCATAACCATTTAGAAATAACTAGGAATCAATGTGTACGTGGGTTTTATAATCCAATCATATGATTTCAATTCGCCAAAACCCTATTTTAGTTCACCAAATGACCGTTTTGACCCCAAACCAATTCCTATTTCCAAAGAGATTCCAAGACATATTTTTAGCCCTTCCTAAACCTACCATTATTTGTTCAAATCATGGATAAACAATTCGATCCTCTGACAGTTAGTTTCATAATCCCATTCTCATTCTCCCTCTTTCGTTATTTTCCACCTTAGGGTTTTGCTGACCTTCATGTTGGTAGGTGGATATAATCCTCACTATTTCTGGTTCTTAGACCTGTGTTTGATTCATAATTTTTTTATTGTCTTTCTCAATTGGTGAATCCTAATTATGGTTTATATTTTTGAGATCTTTATATCCCGTGGTATGTAGTTCCATAATTATGTATAATTTTTATTTAACCTATATTTATTGATTTAAATTCCATTTCGTTTAAAAATGAAATAGCCATCAATTGATTTTTTAGAAAATAAATTTATCGAATTAGGGGTTTTATAAATTGAAAATATACATAATATTGCAAACACTCTCAATTACATTGACATGGGGTGTGATTATATAATTGAGGAGAAATTGTGGGAATATAAATGGATTGATTCAAATTGAATTTTTTTTGGAAATTTATTGATTAAAATATTGAATTTTTATGTGGAAATTTAATTGTAAATTGAATTAAAATTCTTATTCGAAAAAATGACTTAAATTTATTTTAATAGAATCCTTTATGTTGTATCTAAGAAAATGGAATGTTTTTTATTAGAATTTTTTATTGGTTTTTAAATTAAAAAATTTTATTTCGAAATTGAAGTGATTTTAAATTGTATTTTTATAGTTTCATTAAATATGTTTCCCATTAATGATCTATTGTTGGTCTCATTCATGCCTAGTAAGTTTGTAATTTATTAAGACAAAAATGCTTTTATGGGAGTTCCCTAGCATCAGATTGAAATTTTACAACACTAAGAGAAATGTTCTATCATATCAATGTCCTTAGTAGAACATAGACAAGTCCTCTCTTTCCAGTATCGAGGGAGGTGTATACACATTACAGTTAATGTCACATTAGTGTGTGAGGATCACAAATCCTAAAACCATTGTACCTATTAGAGGGTTAACATGTTTCTCACTTATTTATACTTTAGTGATAAATTTATTCCAATGTTTGTAAACTATTTTACATTCCATTATAATTTATATAATTCTTTATATATAATGTGTATTTCAGTCACTTCATAAAAAGTATTTCTATCATTTCAAATGTAATTCATGATTTTTTAAATATTTTTTTCAAATGTAAAACCTGTATATTTAAAAAATGAATTCTATTTATATGGTTAATTAAGTTATTACATATTTTATGGAATCCATTGTGAGACCATACTGGTATTTTATCTCACACCATACATGTTCATTTAGGAATTTGTAGATTACCTCATCCTACTTTTGGGATGGGGAAAAGAACCACTATAATGTGGTTCTAGCTATTAATCTTGGTCTTAGAGAGTTTATCCCAATGGGTCTGGGGTTGTTTATCTTCCTGTTTTTTAGTATATTGCTATAGTAATTTGTGTTGTTTTTACTTGTTTAACATCTTCTACAGTTATCCATATTGAGTTTTTTTTGTATAAAAACTAACTTGTTCATCTGAATCTACAATTTTTTTGGGAAAATCATTCCCAATTTCAATTTTTTTGGTGCCTGGTTCTATTCACCAACAAGGTGGAATAGGAAATACACTTAGAATGATTTCATGACTGACATTGTTATCGAGTTACTAGGGAACCTATGTTGTATCATGACACGAATTTATTTCACTATTAAATTCTTATATGAAAATATCTTCCAATTCATGAAATTTTTTCTTTCACTTCATGATATTTTTCTCATTTTACATTGACTATTTTGTTACCAATACGGTAATGGTTTCATAGACTTAATTTTTGATTCATTTGCCAACATTCATTCTTTCATGAATATACTATTAAATATTCATGTGATCCTTTCATTTGATGATTTTATATTTAATTTACTTTTATTTGTTAAGAATGATATTTCTTATTATCAATAACCACCTATTTGTTAAAAACATCAAAAATAAAATTAATACATTTTTATAAATTACAATGAGTCAAATAAATGAATTTTTCTACCATGTTAATATTTTTTTTATCAAAATATCATTTTTTCAATGAATTCAATATATATTGTGACTTTTATATTCCTTATATTTTATTCTAAATTTTTTATTGGTTAAATTATTTAAATATTTCACATATGTGGTTTTTTATTAGCCCAAGCATATTAATAAGGGAATTTATTTTCATTATTTACAACTCCATATTTATTAGATTTATTTTTTATTTTATTATTATTTATTTTAAAGGATAAATTATTTATTATTATTCATAATATGTTAATAAAAAATAATCCTTTTCCCATTTGCTATGATTTAACTTTTTCATGTTATTTGATGGATTAGAAAATTTTATGAAACCCATTATTTTACCACATATTCTTTAAGATATGATTTTAAGTGGAAAACATAAATATGGATGATGACATGTGGGGTCCTATATTTCCATCTAATGATTTTATTTATGATTAAAAATCATGAGATTTTTAGTTGTTAAAAAAATATATATTATTCTCATAGGAATAGGGATAATGTGTTTTCAAAAAAATTTTGACTTGAACATAATGATTTTTTACACTTAAACATTTTCATAATGACTTTTTCCATAAAATATTTCCTATTATTTTTATTATGCCACATTTTAATGGGCCTTATCTTGTTTTTTAACTTTCAAAAACTTAATTATATATTACTTATATTATATTCTTTTATATGATACCTTATTTTTAATGTCTTTTTTTCTTATGTTGTGGTAAAATGTTTTATGTTGACTGAAGAAGTATGTTTTACAAATTCAATTACATTATGCATTCATTACCATCTTTTTATTGTCATATGATGTAATATAATGTTATATTATTAACAACTATGTTTTTACTCTCTTATATTATGGTATTTATCCTCTTACTCATGCACTCTTTCATATATATAATAAACTAGTTTGTGATATATTTTTAACATATTGTGAATCATAGCTCACCCCTTTCTTTTGTTTCCATCCCCATGTTATGAATATGATTATCTCATCTGATATGTCTATAAAAGTGGTTTGAGGAATTTTATTATAGATCAATGTTTTCTATTATTATAAAATAAGATGTTTTTGTCTAGTCTCTTTGAAAGTAAACCATTCATTCTCATTTTTTGTGAATACTTATGAGATGTATAATCAAAATCATGAAAAGAATGCATTATTAATGTAAAGAATTTTTTAGTTCACATTATTTTTATATTATAAACAATTATATTTTTGGAGATTAAGGATGGCTATTTTAGTATGATTTTATATCTTTATAACCTCATATAATCTATAGATAGTATTTTTAAGATGTTAACATCAAACATTGTTAATAAGAATGAGGAGTGTAAATTAAATGTATAAATCATGATTAAATCAAAAAATTGCATAGTTAAAATTATATCAAGAGCCTTAGAGAATATTCATAATCTATGGTGATTGTTTTTAAAGCCCTATGATAACTTTATTATTTCCCTAAGAATCATCTTAAACCCTCATTAGGCATTTTAGAATATAATAAATTCTATTTTCACTTATTATACAAATGTGATATAAGGTGGAAAATCCAATTTCCAAAATATGATACCCCTAATTTTTTTTAAAACAATTACACTTAAAATTCAAAAAATAATTGGGTATTGATACAAAAAGTGTTCATATAATATAAAATGGAAAACCAGTTTGAAGGAATGTGTTTATATTCATTCGGATTTGAATGAAATATTATGGAATATTCTAGAAAATAAATATCAATTAATATATTTAACAGAATTTATTTTATAAAAATTTGTTTTATATTAGTGTGAAGATATATTTTAGTGCTATGAATTGTACAAAAAAATATTTCTAGGTTAGATATTTGGAAGCCTCAACCGATTTGAATCCATGATTTTATTAGAGATTTTTTTATGCAAAAGGACGAAATCTTAGACAACATCTAAGGGAGAAGGTAAAATTTTATAAATAATTTGATTCTCTTGAAAAAACATGTTTAAGGTTATATAAACTATGAAATAAATATTTCATGTCACTCACGTTAGTACTAATACAGTTGATTAAGAAAGAAAAATATAAATATATCTAATGGATGAGTGATCTAATGTTAGAAATATATATTTGGATATCATGTAATTATTTAAAGGTAGAAATACCTTATATTATTGGATACCATTTGTCATCACTAGGTAATAAAGTAAAAATCCCTTAAATTAAATTCAAATGTATTATAGATATACTATCATATTCATAAATAATTATTCCTTAAAATTGAATTTTTTAGGACAGAAAAAGTTTTGTCAAGATATGTGTGAATCAATTGAAAATAATTTTGGTAATTTTTTGACCCATATCTATAAGGTTTTTATTAACATTATAAAAATTATAAGGATTTTTTTCTAGATTAATTTTTTTTTGTTGGTATGTTTAATAATGGAATTATCAACCTGAACATATAGTTTAAAATATAGAATATTCATATTTATATTGATCAAATGATTTTTTAATTCATTATGAATACATATGATCAGATATGGATTATAAAACATTAATATTTGTGTAATTCGAAGATGAATAATCATTTTAATCATGATTCTGAGATAAATATTTTAATATTGAGTTATGAATGAAACAATTCTTTTGATATGTGTTAGAATGGATATATGAAGAACATAATCCCTAAATAAGAGGATATTAATCTAAAGAATCAATTTGTATTGATTAATTTATATGATAATTATTCTCAGATATAGAACAAAAAATAGATGTTAATTTTATTAAATTTGATGATTGTAAAATCCTCTTACCAATCGTTCAGTTATATGTTTAACCATGTAATGGTTTTCCTTTTTTGTTTTTTGAATAGGGCCATGAATGAATTAATAGGATACCTATAATAGCGATGTCACATATTTGTTGTATTCTCTTCTTTAACAAGTCATTTCCACATCATACTAGAGTGTAACATATAATGTAATTTCGTTACATGTTGTGTAAATCATAATATGAAAATTATTCTCTTTAAGAAAAATGTGTTGTTTTTTCTATGAAAACCATAAAATTAAATTTACATCACATGTAATTAGGTTACATGCATTTTAAAACAACATGAATTGTTTTTAAACAATACTCCTAACTGAAAATATTATGTCTTCCTGACTAGAATGACTTACTATTGACCCTGGATGATTTCATAGGCAACTATGGATCCCTCAAACAATTCAAGGTGGGTTTGTTCAATGTTCGGTTATTGTTGCAGTTGTAGAGAAATGTATTTGGTAAGTATTCCCTACATCCCTCTATCACATTCTATTTTCCTCCTTTGGGATTGATAGATCATTCTACAATTGATTTATATAATCTCCACTCTGTGAAATCTTGTTTTTATGTTGAGTTTCAAGATGTTCTACCCCTTCGTTTATGATGTCGAGTACATTGATGGATTTGTGTTACCATGAGAAAAAGGTAGGTGGTTCTATCTTGATTCTAAAATTATATAAAAAAAATTTATATTATAAATTTCAATTGATTAAATTAAATTAAATTGTTTGATTCTATTAAAAATATATATCAATTGGGTTGTAAGTGAAAAACCAATTCCTTTGGAATTGGGGTATTGAAATGGGTTTTTTGAATGAAATTGGAAAAACTCTCATTTTAGAAAATTCTATTGTTGTTTTGGAAATTATAAAATCATAAATGATATTATTTGTATTTTTAAATTAATTTAATAGTAAATAGTGAAAACCAAATTTCTAGTGATTTGGAGGTTTGTTATAAAATTGATTGAATTTATTCAAACATTCAGTAGATAAATTTAATTGTGAGATAGAATTGTTGAATTGAGAGAATTGTTTTCATATACCTATTTATGAAAAATGGCTTAATAATTTTATGATACAAACCTTAGGGTTTTATCTTAGTGAAAAAACAATGTTCTTTATTAAATACATGTAACATTTTCCAAATTGAAAATTGGAATATTTGAAATGGAGAATGTGGTTAATTATATTTGAATTAGTTTTGAAATAAATCCCCGATTTTTTTGTACATGAGTAAATTAAATCCAATTTTAGTTAGTGAATTATTTATATTGAACCTTATGACTTAGAATGTCCTAAAACATCTTATTATCACATCACTTTCTTTAAGGATGCTGATGAGTCTCCTTTGGCATGAGTTAAATGGGGCGTATATACATAATTTTTTTCACTATGAGTATGGGATTCTTATATCATGGATATTTTGTACCACATTGTGAACATGAACACATTTCTCATGTTTCTATATTTAATATATATATATTCATATATTTTAAACTATTTTACATGCCTTTATTATTTATGTAAACTATTTAATATAAATCTTTTTATTTAACCTTTTTTTGTGAAAACAGCCTTTTGTGTGAAGTGGCCATTTGTAAAAGGAAAATCTGGTCTTTTAAAATTTATTTCTACCATTTTAAATGTGACTCATTAACTAGTGATGTATTTTCATCTTTTAAATTGTAAGGCATGATTTGTTTAAATATGCTCTTGATATGCCAAACCTGTATGTTTTAAAACATAAAGCACATTTTTAGTTAATTTAATTTTTTAATATTTTTATAATATTATTTTTTAAAATACTACTATGTTTTGGGTAACACTCTACTTGTTCCTTCGTTTGTTTCTAGATTATATCCTTTTAGGTTCGAGTAAGGGTAAAGTATCTATTGGGGGTCGATATAGCTATTAAACCTTCGACTCATTGAGTTGTCACTGAAATTGGACTAGTGATGTTTCCCTACATTGGTACATTGGTTTTAGTACATTGGGATTAAATTCTTGTTTGAATTTTGGTTTATTACTCCTAGTGGAGTTTCTTTAAATATACATATTTTATTGTTTCTATTACATCTGCAATGCTTGTGGCATATCATTTTCCTTATTCAATTTTTATGATTCCATGTGCTTGTCACGAACCCATAGGGTTACTAGGGTACCCGAGATGATCGTTGAAAAATTGGGTATCAATGATTTAGGTGGAGCATTTTACATGAAGTCAATATACATTTGTGAAATCTTATTGTGACATTAATGGTAGTTTTTTCTGAGTTATTATCCATCACTCACTAAAATGAATCTTAAGTCCCCGTGGGTGGTTAGAGAAATGTGCCTTATAGAGTAATTATAGTATCTTCCCTACATTGAATTAGATATTGTGAAATCAAAATTTTTTATTCAATTTTTTGGGATTAATAACCCTTTTTACTCATCTTGAGTGTAATATGATGTCTTCTTGTTGACTACTGATTTTTTTTCAACATTCCTTTGAGAAAGCGTGAAAATCAAACACAGAGGGATGCTACTGTGGAGCCTCATTAGGTGAATCCTATAGTATATCTAAATCTAGATGAGGTGATTGTAAGAATTTTCCATGCTATGGGACAAGCACCACATCCAGTCCTCTGTCAGGATCCAATTTTGGAACTTTAGAGGGACGTTCTCAATATTTGTTCTAATGATTTACTTCACCAGAAACCAACATTGTTCACAGGAATGAATGATCCTTATGTATGAAAAGGAATGTTTGAGTAAGATGCATATATTGTTTGGGTTCATGGACATAGATAACTAAATAAATGTGAAATGTGACACATTCATGATGGAAGGAGAAAGAAGGATACGGTGGGACACTATAGTAAAAGTGATGAAGCATGACAGATTAGATTGAAGGATGTAAATATTCTTTTCACTGTATAGATCAATCTGGAGTCAATGGTTTTAGCCTAGACTATATTTTATTCCATATAAGAGTATATTGATAGGATCATGATAGAGTATCAAAATCGTATTTCTATACTCATTCTTTTCTAACCTGAGATTTATTCAAATGAGATGATGAAGGATAAAATGATTATGTTGGTACATATTAAGAATATGAACCCCTAGGTTTTCATTCTGAGTTTTACTTCTTATGAAGAAGTACTAGATATAACACTGATGGATGAGATGGACCTAACTATCATGTCAGGTTTAACAGGAGTTTCTTCCACTCCATGTTTTAGTGGGATTTCCTTCAAATGATAGTAAAAGTGTAAGGATTCTACAGGAAATTATCGATTACATGGTCATTATATACATAATTCCGCACTGAGTGAAAATTCATTGATTTTTAACATGTGTCCAAAGAAAAGAAATTCTAAAAGGCTTACCACTGAGACACCTAATAAATGTTGCTCCTACAAATTTTCTAGGCACTTAAATACATTCTTCTGTATCTATTCTTCTCTACATAGTGGAATGGGATAATAATATCATCATAAAACTACACGAAATATTTATTATGTACGTATAAAAGGGTCACAAATATTGGCATCCATAATGATGCTACTTTACATAGTGGAAGAGTCTCTATAAGAAGCAGACACGGGTCCAACAACTGTGATATGTACCATTACAATAGAATCATCATTAGTTATTTCACTAATTGATAGTTTTTTATCTAATTCGTTTATTTCAACCAATAGTTTTAATCTTATAAATCATCATATGGATATTTTAACTTTGTAAATACATATTACTACACCCAATGGTATAAAGAGAGAGTAGGGCCACTATAGTTCCACTTTTTTATTCTCTCTATCAGATACTGATCTTTCATGGAGCATTCTAATTATCTAAAACATTACTTTTGACATCATTTTCTGGATGGATTGAATCATTTCCAGAAACCCATGGATTTATGGTTATCATCGATGGGTATACTATACTACACCCAGTGGTGTCTCTTCTGTATTTTAAGGATAATGAGACAAATAGTCATGAAGAACACGAAATACTTATCTAGGACAGGGGAATGTAATATCAGTTATTTATTTTGATCTAGAGCATGAATCTTGTAATGGTGACCTCTCTACAGTTTTTGTTGATTTTTTTGACATGTTTTCATCTAAAGTTACTAGTTTTCCACAGGTAAGGGATGTTGAGTTTAACGTTGACTTAATGCATGGTACTCAACTAGTTTTAATAATCTCACACCACATGTTATTTTATGAATTGAAAATTCGGAGTTGGAAAATATCATAGTGAATGTTTTTATATGATCGAGTGTGTCACATTTGACCAAACAACTTCTATTTTCTTTGAAGGATGAGGGTATACTTTTCCTATGTATTGATAACAAAAAATATAAAACAAGTTATAGTGATGAACATGTGTCTGTTTCCAGGGATTGATAATCAGTTTCATCATTCTAAAGAGGTAATATGGTTTTCAAAGATTAATCTTTTATCTTTTTACCATTATCTAATAATAAATGAATCTAATATTATGAAAACTAGCATTCGAAGAAGATACTTTTAGTATGAGTACCTTGTTATGCCCTCTTCTATAACAAATTATCATTTAGTTTATATGGAATTATTGAAAATGATTTTAGATAAGTATATAGATAATTTTGCGGTAGTATTCATATATGTCATCCTTGTTTACTCGAAATCTGGGGAAGGCGATGTGAATAATCTGATAGTATTTCTGAGCTTTCTGAGAAATCACCAAATCGATGCTTATATTTTGAAGTGTGATTTCTATATTTGGGAACTAAAATTATTTGAACATGTGGTGTCGATACCTAGAATTTCGGTGTTTCCTATGAAGGTGAAGGCTTTTATGGAATGGGTACAACCATAGACTATTTTTGAGATATAGATCTTCTTAGGTATAGAGGGTTATTATCATTGGTTCATTATAGAACTATAAAGGTTAGATTTTCTAATGACTTCAACAAATCATAATAAAGTAATTATTTCATTGGATGATAAATTTATTAATTATTTATTTATATAAAATGTATTTAGGAAAATGATATGGTGTGGACCCATTTAAAGGCCGAGAAGGGAAATTTGGTCTTATATGATACATCGGGTTCAGAATTGGGTTATGTTCTTTTGTGTGGTAATCATGTTGTTTCCTATATATTTCCCTTTCTTAGGAGAAATGAAAATAACTACCCGACCATGATCTTGAATGTAATTCATTGATTCACGTGCTAAAGTGTTTGAGGAATTACCTTTACGGAGAATGGTTTATTGTTTTTTCAATCCACAAGAGCAAGAGTTACACCCTCTTTCAAAAATATCTAAATCTCCACCAGAGGGTTTTGGTGGAATAATTATATTCCTTCCATTTCAATGTCATATTTACCATGGGGAAATGGAATGTCTTTAATTATGATTTAATGTAAAATATTCCTAACCATTCCATGATATAATCAACAGAAGAGTGGAACTTGATGGCTCTCTTTGAATAATTTCGTTTTGGAGTCTGGGAATCAGGCACCGATGACTCATTTTCTAGTGTTTAGTTAAAAATATAATATTTTAAAAATAATTCTTCAAAATCATAAAATTTATGATGAGTTATATAGAACTAGATACAGTCCTTATAGTTGGGAGAATGTTAGGGAGTGGTTTCTCTCTATAGATGGTATTATGTGCTATCAGAATCCCTTTATTGTTTTGTTAGTGGTATTTAATGTTGTGATGGGATATTTCCATAACTTCCAATTAAAAATTGAGACATGAACCACTATGATTTACAATGATATAATGTGGAAGTTATTGTAGCCGGGAATGAGGTTGGACATTTCTAGGTTTGTCTCTTATTATGATAGATTCCAATCGATAATGGCTGAGAACAAGAAGCCTTCATTTTAGTTTATCAACATACAGATCCTACTAGTATGTGGGATGAAATCTAAACAATATTTTTGGATGGGTTCCTATATACTCAGATAAGGATAAATGAAATATGGTTTGTTATTGATAGGCCAACTGAGTAAGCCTACATTACACCAATTTTACATACAACCAATGTTGATATGTTGGGAAATCTTTATGTGAAAAGGATTTTTCAGTTTCACAGAGTTCCATCAACTATATTATAAACTAGGGATCACTGGTTTACTTATCATTCTTGGATAGGCCTTCAAGAGGCCCCATGATCTATTATCCAGTTGAGTATGTCATATCATCCACATTTGGATTTCCATAGAGAAAGAGTTTTAATGATTCTTGGGGATATGCTTTGCTCATGACATTTTAACTTTTGTGGGGCTTGTGATTACAATTTGAGGCTAATTGAGTGTTCTTATAAAAATAGTTACCAGTACTTGATCAAAATGTTTTCTTTTGAATCCATGTACATACAATCCTGTATATCTCTATTGTGCTCATTGTAGGTTAGTTAAAGTTCCTTGGTTGGACTATTCTTGGAACAATAGATGAAAAATGATTCAGTTGAACTGTGGGACAATGTTGACGATGATGATCTAATATAAATCTTCTGTCGATTGTCAGTGTAGACCATTGCAATCATATATTTTTGACCTCATATTCTTGAATGTTTCACCCCAGATGGGTTATCAATGACTTAAAAAAAATGGTAACACTATAATAATATTATGGGACCATTATAGGTTGCTGAGAATGAAGTCATGTTTGCTTATCCTTTATCACTTCTAGCACAATTTATATCGATACATAATCTATTCCATGTATCTCAAATAAAGAACTACCTTTCTGATACATCTCCTGCTTTTTAAGGAGTAATCTTTAAACTGAACCTGATTTATATTTGTTAGAATGACTAGTCAAGATAGTTGATTCTAAAACCATGATACTTCATGGAAGGATAATTCCTTTCGTTCGAGTGCTATGACAACACCATTCGCATTTTTATGAGTGGTTGGAATGCAAGGAAATTATGAGATTGCAGTTTCCTCATATTTTTTATAGAATAGTATACATAGAATTTCTAGGGATATAATGTTTTTATGGTGGGGATGATATAACATCCTATTACCAATCTATTAGGTACATCTTTAACATTGTCATGGTTTTACTTTTTCATTTTCAAAATGTACCAAAAAGCAATTGGGAGGATACCAATAATGGTGAAGTCATAGATTATTGGGTTTCATAGCTTTAATCATTCAATTCTATAAATTTATTTATAATTATAGACCATGTAATATAGTCACAGTCATGTAAATCGTAAAATAAAAATTATTCATTTTATGCCAAAGGTGATGATTTTTTTAGTGAATATAAAAAATTTGAATTTACACAATGTGTGACACCCTGAACCTTATTTTAGAACAAGAATCATAGATTAAAATATTATTTCATACTATCTAGAGCTTCTTTCACTTAGGCCTATAGCCTTTCTCATGAAACATTGTAGACCTTAATCCCTTCATGGTGATTTCATTCATCATATAGTCGTTATTGGAGTGCCATATTAAATTACAAGTTAATAATTATATTAATCTCTCTACATCTTTCAATTTTCCTCCTTAGGGTTTGATATATCATCATGAAATTTTTGAATATAATCTCCTAGTTGTAATATATTATTTCTACATTTAGTACCTATATCTTTTGCATATTTTTTCAGACTTGCCACAGTGTTTGTGTTCCCATGAGAGAAAGGTATGTGGTTCCATCTTGATTCCCAATTTACATTAGCCTAAAATTTCTAGATTAATTTCAATTGTTTTAGTTAATAAAATTATTTTTTATTTTGTTTAAAATGTATTTCAATTGATTTGTTATATAAAAAACAATTCTATTGGATTTGGGGTATTGAAATGGGTTTTTGGTATGGAATTTGAAACCATACAATTCCTATGAATTAGGGTGTGGATATATAAACTGGAAATGATGAAATTGATTTATTTAAATTCTGAAATGGATTTGATGTAATTTTTTTATAACCAATAATTCTAATGATTTGGAGGTTTGTCATCAATTTTAAAGAATTTATTTCAATATTAAATTGATAATGTAAATTACGAGATTGGATTGTGAATTACATGAATTGGTTTCACAAAAATATTTTGGAAAATTGGATTAAAAATATTCTAATAGAAACCATAGAGTTTTATCTTGGTGAAATAGAATGATTTTTTTATTAAAACACTATGATATGTTGTAAAGGGAAAATTTGAATATTTAAAATGGAGAATTAGATTAATTTTATTTTTAGCATCTTGAATTAAAATTTGCTACACTTTTTTTGTAATTGATAACATGAAATATATATGTAGTTAGTGAGATATCTAGATGGAATTATATGGCATCCAACATACTGAATCATCATATCACCACATCACATAACTTAGGGGATTGTTATGAGTCCTCTTTTTCCTGAGATCAATGGTTCGTATGTATAGATTCCCGATTCACTATGACTATGAGAACCTTATTTCTCTGAACGTCATTACCATATTAGGTGCATAAACATTCTTCCAGCTTTTTGTTATTTAATATATATATATATATATATATTCCATTATTGTAATCTATTTTACTTTCTATAATAATTTATATAAACTATTTTATATTAAAGTGATCATTTAATTAAATTTTGTGCAAAGATCATTTTTGTAATGTGACCTTTGTTAAAAGGAAAATCCCATATTTGAAAATGTATTTCCATCATTCAAAATGTGAAGCATGAATTTGTTAAGAATTCCCATATTTTATATCTTAAATCATGATTTGATTAAATATTCTCTTGATATGACAAACCTAGTTGTTTTAAAACTAAAATCACATTTCTTGATAATTCAATATTTGAATCTTATTATGTAATATTTTGGTAAAATCCATTTGGGATTTCGATCACACACTAAAGTTTCCTTCATGTGTTTCTAGATTAAATTCTACCAATTTTGATTAAGGGTAAACAATTTTGAGATGTCTATCTAGCTATTGCATATTGGACAGGGTGAGTTGCTTTTGAGTTGGGACATGGCTTGTTTTCCCTATTTTATTTCTCTAGTTGTAGTACATTGGGATTTAATGCATGTATGACTTTTGGTAGGTTCCTCTCATTGGAATTTTATTAAATATGCATACTTTTTTGTTTTTTTAACATCTACAATACTTGTGGAAAACATGCTCCCATATTCAGTTTTTATGATGATATATTCTAGTATCCAGCCTGTGGGACTTGAGATCACACTTTGGGTTATGTTAGTGTTAGGTCGGTTATTAGGTTACCTGGGTACCCATGTTGGTTTATGAAAATGATTAATTTACTATACTAAAATATGTAAATTCCATGTCATGTAAGTCAAAATATATTTATAATTTTAATTAGTTTACAAGTCATTGATAATCAAAAAATTTATTTTATCAAAATATATCATTATTATAGTAGATCAATGTACATGAATGAATATTTTTAAGAATATCTTGAGAATGTTTTTATAGGGAAGAAATATAGTTATCTATATATGGGAAAACATAAAAGGAATGGTTGTTTGGATGAAATAATGATTTTTGACATGAGAAAAATGGTATCAAATAATGGAACCTTAGTATTATTTTCTATAATACATTCATAAATAAATGCATCAATATCATGGTTATAATATTGGTATATGTGAAAATGATGTAAAAATTTCATTGGAATTATTTTAATGTTGTTTTTTAGAAAATAAAACGATGTTAAATGGGATTCTGTATTACAATTAATGATGGTTTCTTATAATACATATGTAAATGTTTTTTAGGTATTACTTTTAAAATCTGTTTTGAAAACAAAAAAACATACAAACATAATTAAAATAAAATTTTATGGATATTTTTGTTAAGATTAAATTTATAACCCCATAAAAATGATACAGACATTAAAACCCTTATTTTATTTTATTTTTGAGATCATTTTTCCCTCAATATATGAAGCCACTGACAACCTATCAATGATCTTGGAGAGATATTTGAGTCAAATGAATTTTATTTTTATTAAATATTCTGGAAAACTTATTCTCAATATTTATTCATTTGTACTTACTCCACAATTCATGGATGTATTTATGGTCCTGAATCCCGATTCCATTTGACCGGTAACCTCAATTCAATGATTCTATTTTTTTATTTTTTGATGATAAATTTTTTAAAATGTTTTTCCTTAAAATTGACCTTTTCACCCTTCCATTGACATAATGGGAGGACATATATAGTCAAGATCAATTTTCCATTATAGAAATGTAAATATTATAAGTTATTTTTTTGATGATTAACTCTCTTATTTGTTAATTATAAATTTAATTCAACTGTTCATATGTTTTTATGAATTTAATAGTTATGTTGACTTTTTTGTTAATTTATTTAATTTAAATAAAAATGTATTTTATGGAATTAACAAAAAATATTTTACTGTGATATATATATATAATCTAAAACTAGAACCTATGTTCTTTCTAACATTTGATTATAAGCAAATTAATCATTTTTGGATATACATGAAAAACAACATGATTATATAGAATAAAAAATTCCATTATATAAGTATTTAAATTCAATAAAATTTTATGACTTAATACATCACATTTTATTCATTAATTTAATCCTAAATTAATATTGGATTATAGTTATAACCAATATCATTTTTGATCTTCGTAATACTATGTTATTTTTTAAATTTTTTGGAAACATCTTATACAAGTTCTTTCTTTATGTAAATAACAATTAATCACAAAATTCATGGATATCAAGTCAAATATTTATACTTCCCCTTCTTATTTTAACCAGATCATGAAATTGGTGAAAACCATATTACTATATGGTAATGTTTTTCAAGATAATTATTATTAACCAAACAAGTTGGAAAAAATATTGGGCTCAATATTAATAAAAGATTCATTTATTCTATATGATTGTATATTATATTATGGTGTAAATGATTTCCAAAATGATTTCCCTCACATAAGGACTTATGAAATAAAATTTTAGACGTCATAAATAATACAATAGTTATCATAAGACAACTGTGGTGTTTTCCGATTACAATGAGTTTTAAAATATTTTTTTGTTTTTTTAAATATTCTATGATATTTACTAATGTTACTTTTTTTCCAATAAATATATTATTTATCCTATAAATGGTAATCGATGAGATTATTTTCAGAAAATATTGTATACATTATATTGTCTTTATCAATGCCTTTTTTGTTTTGAGATTTCCATAATTGATTTTTTATTTACATATTATTCTATAAAATTATTCATTTTACATAGATATTTCACCCTATATAATTTACCTTTTTTGCTGATAATAATAATTTTGAATTTATTATTATCATTATTTATTATAGATAACTAAATAAAAATATTGATGTATATCATGAATGATTTGGTGGAAAAAGTGGTGTTTTGTTATTATCATTTTAAAAATCCTAAATAAACATCATAAAAGTATCATTGTTACTTTAATAGTGTAATCTAACATAATTTATATGTAAATATTAAAATAAATTAAATACCAAGAGTAATGTATTTTTTATTTTCTTCCTAATATTATTTGATATTTCACACATCATTTCCAATAATTTTTATTTAGTGTATTTATGTTTAAAATTTAACTACTTATATATATTTTTATATGCTTATATGTTCTAGCCAATTAATAATTTATGTTGAGACTGTCAGTATTTAATGAACCGTGTTTTGAAAATTTTAAGAACCCATGATGAATATGAAAAGTTATTTCACAATTTCATGTCATTTTCTATATTACATTATCTAATCATTTATATTTTTAGTAGATTAATGATGTGTGAGTATATATTAATGCTAATTTTAGAGAATTTATTGATTTGGTAATTTTATATTTTTTACATAATTATAAACATTAGATCTTGTATAGTGTTATAAGAGAATATTCCACATCTAATTTTGATAAAAATATCCAATATGATATTTTAAATCGTATTGAGAAATTAATTCAATGTGCAGTTGTTGAATCTATCAAAAGTACTCCAACATTTGAATGATTGAATTGGTGTTTTGTGAAATTGTTATTCTAAGGTGTTACTAAATATAAAGTGTTATAATCAGTTCTATGTTTATTTAACTTGAAAATATAATTTTTTTGGGGATAAAAGTTTCTAAGAGTGTCATGATCCTATAGAATATATACTTTAAAAACAAAACATGAATCCAAATTCTAATTGTGATGAAAATAAAATTTTATTCCCAATGGGATGGGGTGTAAAAATTTACATCATTCCCCAAGGATTGTCTATTGTATAGGATTAAATGTGAATATTTATCAAAAATTCATATATATGGGACATCATACAAAAAGTTGGATGATTATGTAAACTAAAATAAATTTTCAAGTACTGGTATCTAACCTCATTCTGATATCAATTTTAACCTCCAAAAATAATTTGTAATAATTCTTTCTAATAATTCAAATAATTCAACTAGAACTCATTTTTAGGTTCCATAATCAATTATTATACTAATTAGATTTATAATATTCCTAAAATTATTCATTTAAAGCTTACAATTTCAAATCATATTGATAAAAAAATATCTAACATGAAATAAAAAATGTTCATATCTGAAAGCTACTGACATCAACCTAGTGATTCACTATAGTGGAAGAAACTTGATGAAAAAATTCCAGATTTCGGTATTGAAGTTATATATATATATCATAATGAGACTATCCACAAATTAAATGAATCTATATCATATTGTTAGTATAAATAATATTTAATGTCTTTCTTTGATTTTATTATTCACCCTTTCTCCATAAATATATAAAAAATTTATGAGCATGGGATTATTTGGGAGAACATAGCTATGAAATGATATTTATCTGTATCATTCATCTCTATTGATGATTTTAAACTAATATAGGATACTGGTATTATATTGTTTTATGTATAAATGATCGAGTAATTACTTTTATTTTCAGTAGTATTTTTCACTATAAAATAATTTCATAAAAAAGAAACATTTGTAGATTTATTTTTAAGGGATATAAGGTATGTATAATTATATAAAAATATACATAATATTATCAATTGTAGTGTTGAAAGTAGTTGGTATCCATGGTACATAAAATATTTTTTCAAATTGATCATCCTTAACATGGATTGGAAAAATATTTTATACTTTTATAGTATATAATGTTCCCCAAGAAACATTTTTAGTTGAAGAATATTTCGATATGGTGAAAAATATGGATTATACATTGAATGGAAAAAAAATTATAGTTATCCAAAATTATATGGGATCAATAATATATATTTCTAAAACTAAATTATTGAATCTTTTTAGAGATAAAACATATCATTTATGTAATTCATATTGTCAAAAATATATGTCAATGATTAATAGGAACATTATTAAACATAAAAGGAAATAAAATTGATTTATTTTGTGCATGATTGGACATGATATAATTTGGAAAAGTATTGGAGTAATCTCCCACTATGGATGATAAATATAACATGGTTAATGCCATCTTTCCACACATAATAAAAGAGCGACAAGATGATTTTTTAGTGTCTAGGTGGTATTAGAGTTCCCAATTGATATTATTCAAATAAGAATAATGTTCATGTCTTTTAAGAGTTTTAAAGTAATAGGTATGAAGTCTCATAATTGTCATGTATTGATGAAACAACTCATATCGGGTGCACTGCTTAGAATATTTTGGAAACCCATCAGATATTATATCATCACATTATACAAAATTTTATATTGTTGTATAGAAATGTTTTTGACAAAAATTTTATAGTGGTTTCGAATAATGAACATTTTGTTATACTTTTTCAACAATAAATGTATTTACCAACTATTGTTTCATATAATGGTTCATCTATAGACTCATCTAGATTTTGAGATAATAATATATTGGACTATTTACTTGTGCTGGATGTATCCTTTTTAGAGATATATAAAAAATAATAATGTATATGTTAAAAATACTCATCGACCAGAGGCCCTTATTGTAATTGTTATTATTGGAATGGTTGATTGAATTATGAAATAATTATTTTTATGAATTGTAGATTATTTTTATTCATAATTCATGTCATATGATAGACGATGGAAAAAGGTTGTGTTATTCAAGGATTAGATGTAATTTTTATTCTACATGATGATGTGATTCATGTAAATTTATACATTCATGACAACACTAATGAGGTCCAAAAATAAATATCATAACATATTTCTAATTAAAAGTTATAATTTCTTGAATTAAAATTAAATATGGTCGATGATTTATTATTAAAATTAATATTATTCATGGTTTAAAGAGATGTTCATCAATGATATATATGCATCAGAGATATTTAAATGGTTGGTAGGGGGCCATCTCTAAATGTGATCAAATTTTCTCATTCCAATATTAATCGATAGTAATATTATAAAAAGTCAGTATGAAAAGGGTATCATTCATAAAACTGGGGTTATTTTCATCACTGAAGCACATCCATTTTCATGATTAAAATAGACATCCTATATTTCATGTAAACCAAATTTGGAGTTCTTGAGGTTATATGTGAATTTTATTAAAAAAAAAATTCATGTCACAGTGTTTACATTTATCTATGATGATTGTAAAATTTGTTTCAATCATGATTATTTTGGGTTTAAACTATTTTATTTAAATATATTTTGTTGAGAAATATTACCATTTATCCTGGAAACATATAAAAATAAAATATTTAATGTCATTGTTGCATGTAATGATTAGTCAAAAAACATGTTTCAAGGAAAAACAATTCATTTGGGTGTTTAGTATGATGATCTAAATATTGATTTATATGAGGATTATTTTTCTACATATTTTTATATGATAATAATGACTATATATCATACATAGTCCATGATTTTTAATTGATCATGTGGAAGTGATATGAAGAAACACTGTATTACTATACTTGGTATTCAAATACATATATATATTTCATTGATTTTTTAAAATTTTTATGTCAAAAATAATATATTTTTAAATATGGGAGGTTTAATTTTTTTAATTTATTTATTTTTATGATCTTTTTCAAAATTTTATAATAATAAATTATTGTAAAATGATTTTAGATTGAATACCCTGACACGCATCATTATATTTTTTTTAAAATTTATGAATTTTAAAAAAATATTATATCTTATATATTAAAATTTATAATTGTTTCTATCATTCGAGATTTAATTTTATATTTAATAATTTAAATTGAAAATTTTTTGTTCAGAATTTTGATGTAATTTTCTCTAATATTACACATTTTATACAGTTATTTTTACTTAAATATTGTGTATAATTGAAGATTTTAAATATTCAAAATTATAATAATATGTTGGTAATCATAATTTCATTACATTTTCGAATTTAAATTAACAAAATATAGGAAGGGTAACCTTTACTAAGGCATATGTCTCCTAATGATATTTTGAATTTTTTTAATATAATAATTTATTGAAGGAAATATTTAAATTTTTTAAAAAATTATTCTAGACTAATGATACACCTCACACAAATGAGTATTCTCATTCTTCTAAAGAAAAATAAATTTGTAGGGTTTCTTAATGTGCGATTAAAAATTTGACAACAATATCACTTTTGGATGGAGACCAACGAAAATATATTAATTTGGATGATAATCATAACCAAACTAGACCAAATGCAATGTTGTTTACTAGTTATATCACCATGAAAAGACGTTGTAGAATTAGTAATTTATATCCTGATTGGTATTGTACTGAGAATTTGGTAAAAGAGTTGTAGTGGGAGTATGTAAGAGTAAAATATATTAATTGACTTATTTTTATATATTTTATCATTATTATATTGTTTGAATGACTATTATTTGTTTTATTCAATTATAATTTCCATTTTTAGAAATGAATATTGACATTAAATGATTTCTATATTTAATGGTGGTTCAATGGATTGAATTTCCGTAATTAAATTATAATATAATTTTGTTTTTTTAAGTTATATATTGAAAGACCAAGCCTCAGGTATGGGTTATTTGATGAAATTACATGGAATAAAATTTTCTTCAATCGACCTGCTATAGACAATATTATATGACTATTATTATAAATTATAAAACATCATGCATAATACCTGATCACTTATTTTGTTATTTTTATGGAATAGGACTCTAAGAGGTTTTATCAATAGTTATAGTTATAGAATGTATAATCTCATACTTTATCACAGGGATAGTGTTATTTCTTGTAGGATAAAATGATTATTGAAAATTTTGATGCATTATTAGCTCTATATAATATTTGTTCAACATAAGCCTAGTTCACTCATGAAACTCCCCCACACTCTATGAAAAAACAAAAAGACAATGAAGAAATAAATGGATAAGTATCATAAAGACAAATAATTTAATGTATATGAGATAACTGTAAGAAAATAATTTATATTTTTCTTGACTTTTTTTATTTATAAATTAAAAAAACCAATATACCATTTCTATTTCTATTTTTTAGATCATCGTCTGGGAATCAATTCGTGGAGGAAATTTATCATTTGGTGTTCAATGGGCATCATATCTACTACTTTAAGAAATCCAAAACACCACAACCTTGTAATAGGATATGAGGTGGGTGTTAGTATAATGACTATTTGTTTAAAGAGTATCAAGTCTCACCTACATAGTGAGAGGTCCATCTTTGGATATCCTAGGGTTTATTCGCTGGTCTTCTGATGGACGACCACCAGCTCTAACACACCTTTGAAGCATAGATCTCTGCCCCTTCCATTGGATCATGGCCAGAACATCCTTTTCCCAATGGGGTGGTATTTTTTATCCTCCCCTTTAAGATCTAGACCATTGCTCAGTTGTCCCGGGCATGGTGACACATCTAGAAACAGAAAGGGAGGTTCCCACACATGCTTTTCCGAGAAGGTTCTGGCGGCGATCCGACTCACAGTGGCTCAGATCTGGTTTTCACCGATAGTTTCTAGTGAGGTTCATCCCAATCAGTAGAGAAATAAGGTGGTGGATCGGATTCGTGGAGGCATACATCAACGAATATGACTCTGCGCACGTCAGCGTTTGGCTTGTTTGATCCAAGGGGATGGGTTTTCATCCCTCTTTCTGCGCGATTATTATACTGGTTCACATCGACATTGTGCTAGGGTGTTAGATGCTTCGCCGACTAATATGTGTTTGATTGTCCTCAATGTGCATTTCCCCCTAGTTTGCGAAGAGTGAAGAATGGGGTCGCGATAGTTGTGAGGGCCAGAACATAGTGGCCTTGTCGCAAAGACTGCTCGTGAAGAGCAGATCGCAAAGGGGGGTATTGGTTGAAGGGAACGTATTCCTTGTCATGAAGACTGATCATGATGTGATGAACATGAAGGGCAGAGGGAGACTAATAGAGACTTGTGGTGGGAATGGACTGTGCCTAGACGGAGGCTTTGTGGGTCGGGCCTTGAAGGAAGTGGTTTGGGGCTAGGCCAGGTTGGTGTGCAGAGAAATGGGCACCTCCAAAAACCTTCACATACTCCTCCCACTGGTGTACTTCCCAAGGGTGGTGCATGGAAAAAAAGGTCGCATAATCACGGTTCGGGGAAAAATAACAAAATTAAAATAATCAAACAAAGTGATCCGCATCATGGAAGCCGACCTAGAAAACAGCGGATGAAGGTGTCATTGGCGGAAAAATAAAAAAGCGCTGGTTGAGACTTGGAAGAATGAAGATATGCTTCTATCAAAACATATGTTGCTGCTGGTTGACAGAAAATTTGTGGAAAAAACCTTAGTCAATCAGTGGGCCCTCAAAAAAACCCTCCAAAATCTATGGAAACTAGAAGCTGGAGTGGCTATTCAGGAAGTATAGAATAACCTTTTAGTTTTTGAATTCTTGAATGAATAATATTGAGACAAAATCCTCAATGGTAGTTCATGGTCCTTTGACAATCATCTCCTCTACATGGAAGAATTCAATGGTGGGGATGATATCCAACATATTAACCTTACATGTTCCCCCTTTTGGATACGCATCAAAGGAAACCCCTTTCATGGGAGAACAGAATGGGTTATGAGTGAAATTGGAGATTGCATTGGCCACTTCCTTGAATGGGACTCCTCCGACCCAATCCAATGGGGACCCGAGGTGCGGATTAAAGCCAGGGATGAAGTAGTAGTGCCTCTAATGAGGGGAATGTTCTTGAAAATCAATGTCTCTAACACCTGGATCTCATTTGAGTTTGAGAAACTCCAAATTTTCTTCTTGTTTTGTGGGAACATTTTTCTTCTAGAGAGAACGCGTGAAGAAAAGAAAAAGAATGTGTTGTGCAATATCATTCTTCATTATGGTCCTTGGCTTCGATCCAAAACGTCAAGATCTGGCTTCATCCCTATGGTGGAAAAAATAAGGGTTTAAGACCATCTCCCGATGGCTCACACTAAATATGTGGAACATGAACATAAATATTTTATCATGCTTGGACCACCAGAGTTTACTGAGGATAGCCCAACAGATCAGAGGGCGAAAGGAGGGTCTCCCCGGGACATAAACATCATGAGAAATAATGGGGAAAGACATCAGATTCGTACGAAGAAGATTTTAATCGACCCATAGAGAGATATTAACCAACTGAAAGACATTATCTTACCATCAACAGAGTCTTTTCCAAAAGATCTTGACCCACCAGATCAATTCCAAAGCCAAAGAAATTGTGAATCGAATCACTTCATTCTGACCCTGATCCAGACATGTCCATGTGTGACATATTTCCACAAGGTGACTCGGGGACGACATGAATAACATCATCAATCCCAATTACTCATCGAACATGTAATAGGACGAACTGTGCAAACAGACACGAGAAAATAGTTAACCCAAAACCATGGGAACTTAAAGGACTAATTGAAACAAGTAATTCGGCTGAAAACATTCCAAAAAAAATGGGAAGAGGCAGGTGACACAATGATCCCAGAGG
Organism: Viscum album; assembly: GCA_963277665.1. NCBI lineage: Eukaryota > Viridiplantae > Streptophyta > Magnoliopsida > Santalales > Viscaceae > Viscum > Viscum album. Next base: position 682,378,563 of record OY728119.1, on the reverse strand, counting down.
ACTCAAAGGCGGAGGCTGGTATGTACCAACCCACCTAGAGCAATTATTATCTCATGATCGAACATTTGATAGCTTGGAAATCCAGGAACAGTTCACATGTTCCAGTGCCATTGCGCTTAATGTTTCCCTGATATGGTTTTTCGGTCCAAAACCATACAGGACAACCATGACACTACTACTCTAGCTCAGAAATTGGGCTTCCAGGGTGGCCTCCTGGGGTCCCAACAAGGCCACTCAGGGGGACTTTGTCTCCTTATGAAGTAAAATTTTGACGTCAAGATCTTATCCTTCTCTCTGAACCATGTGGCGAAGACAATCTATGAGGCCCAACCCTGCCATGGATGTTCATGGGAATCTATGGTGGGTCATCCCTTAATAAGAAGTGGAAATCAGGGGATCTTCTTCCCAATCTTCGACAAGATCTGCCAAGCCCCATTCTCTTTGGAGGGGACATTATCAATATATTTTATAAGAAGGAAAAAAGATGTTCTTCTCTTCAACCCTCTATGTCGATGTTAGACTTGAAGGAGATGGTTCCTAGTGCGAATTTGGTCAAGCTGGGTTACAGGAGTAACCCATTCACTTGGTTTTGGGGGAATAAGGATGGTATCCATATTTCTGAGCCCCTTAATAGATTTCTGGGCTCAAAAGATGGGAATAATTAATTTAGAATGTTTCACATTGAACACCTGACGCTCAATTTCTCGGACCACATACCAATTTCCATTGAATGCACCTAACATAACTGTATCACTAAATTCAGCAAACCATTCAGATTTTAAAGCATCTTGTCAAAAGACAGTGAATGTGAAGATATTATCTGATCAGGCTATAATTGTGGACAAACTGACATTGTGTCCAACCTCCACCAGGTGGCAACCAATCTGAGGTCTTGGAGAAATAAAAAAATTTGTCTACCTGACAAGAACTGTGATTTCATAGAAAGAAAGTTGTCTAACCTTCATAACCAACCCCCATCAAATTGTACAGTTTCTAACATCGAATACACCCAATGAAACTTGGAAACTGCCCTGCATATCAAGGAAATCTTCTGTGCTATGCGGGCATGTGACATCTATATCGTAGAAGGGGATTCAAAAAACTGATATTTTCATCAAATAGATTCATCTAGGTGTTGGAAAAATTTTATCTCTTACATCTCGCACCTGAATTGGAGTAATGTCTACAACACTGACAAACTCCCCAATGTTATATCCTATTATTTCCAGGATCCCATTATGGATGCAATCCTTAGCATCTCGGATGAGGTGGAGGAATTCATATTACTCGTGATCACTGAGGAGATGAACAAACAATTTACCAATGATGTTATAGATGTCGAGATTCCTCTAGCTCAGAAAAATATTCACCCTACCAATGCCCTGGGGCTAGATGGCTTCCACACCCTCTACTTTTAACCGTACTGGCACATTATTGGTCCCAACAACTACATTCTCATGAATAACATTTTGGCGGAGAGAAAAAACTTATCCTATATTAACAAAATTGACCTCATCATCATCCCCCAAGATCAAGAAACCTCTCGCGGTCTCTGATTTCAGACCTATTAGCCTCTACATAGTCTCTTACATGATCTTCTCCAAGATTATTGTTAATCGGATGCATCCCTGGTTACCTGAAATCACCTCAAAAAATAATAGTGCTTTTGTGGCCAAGAGACTGATCATTGATAATTTTATTTTTTCCCATGAAGTGTTCCACCCTATGAAAACATGCTCCACCATTAAAAGGGGAACCATGGCATGGAAACTAGATATGACCAAGACTTATTATAATGTGGAATGGAATTTTCTCAGATTCAGGATGCTGAAAATGGCCTTCTACTCAAAATGGACAGATATGATCATGCATTGTGTCTCGACAGTCTCCTTCAGTATTAATGTTAATGGGGTACTTACATGAGGCTTCTCCCCTACCCGAGTTCTTCTCCATGGAGACCCTCGTTCCCCATTTCTTTTCATCTTAGTGGCTAATGTTTTTTTAACATCATTTATAGGGCATAATCCTCACATACAATTCATGGGGAAATGTTTTATCGTGCAAGCCCACAGGTGTCACATGTTATTTTTACTGATGAATTCCTTCTTTTTTCCATATCCACCCATAATGAGTACCTTTCTATTGGCCATGTGTTCCACCAGTATGAGAGGGATTCAGGGAAAATAATTATCCATGGCAAGTCGGAAGACTCCTTCAGCTCGGGGGTACCACCATCCAAAATGGAATAACTTTGTGTCGTTGTAGGCATTCATATGGTCGAGAACCATCAGAAGTACCATGGGCTACCCACGGTGATCAGCCGATAAAAAAAAGAAATCTCCACTTATATTTTAGACAGGATTGAGAAAAAAATCATTGGCCGTACCCCTAAAAAAATTTCCCGAGCTGGCAAGGATACCCTCATTAAATCTATTCTTCAGTCTATCCCCATTTACTTCATGTCCCTGTCCAAACATCCCACTGCTATTGTTAACCAGATCCACTCATGCACTGACAACTTCTGATGGGGAAAAAACAATGGAAGGAATAAAACCCACTGGATCGCCTGGAATAAACTCTGCAAACCCAAATCAGAGGGATATAGGGGATTCTGGGACCTGTCTCATTTTAATGATGCACTGCTGGCTATGAAATGATGGAGCCTTATTAACCTCCCATCCTCGATCTATGCATGGGTACTCCGAGAAAAATACTACCCCCACAAGGATTTCCAGCATACATCTTTGGGCCCTCGACCGTGCTTCCTCTGGAGATGTTTATGGGGATCCCTAAGTGTTCTGAATAAAGGGTTGGGTTGGAGGATTGTGAATGGATCAATTATTAATATTCAGACTGATCCATATTTTAATAACATGGAAGGTGTGCGTGCATCTTCCCCGGATCAACCAGGAATTGAATGGTCCACTGTTCGATGCCTTTTGGTTATAATGGGAATGGGTGGTGCATGGAAAAACATCACGTGTGGTTCAAAGAAAGGGAAAATATTCTTATCATGAGTATACCATGTGTGCCGGATGTAGGCCTTGACTATCACTATTGAATCAATGACATCTCTAGAACCTATAAGGTAAAATCTGGCTATCAGCTCACCCTCAATACTCAGACAGACAAAGGTGATGGGGGGCCCTGGTAACAACTGTGGAAGCCCAATGTCCCTCCAAAAATCCGCCACTTCTGGTGGAGGTATGCACTGGAACCCTCCCGACCATGGACCTTCTAATCCTCCATCATATTTCAAGCGACATGATGTGCCCCTTCTGCCCGAACACCCCAGAAACTCCCCTCCATGCTATCATCCAATTCCCAAGGGAAATGGAGGTCTGACAAAAATGGGGATCTTGTACGAATCTCACACTGGACATGGTCTCAGACCCCCCCTCTCTTCTGATGCAACGGTTCTCATATTTTTCTCCAGGAAAAGAAGGATCGTGTTGCATTTTGGCCTTGATCATTTGGTTACGGCTCAACGATTCCATTTTCAACCACATCATCAAGCCCTCAAGTTTCTGGATCGAATGGGAATTTTCTTCGATTGAGGGATGGAAGCATCACACTGGACAAAAAATCATTTTTAAATCCCATACACTTCTTCCCATTGGCACCCTCCACCGGAAGGGAGTCTCAAGATTTACATGGATGCGTATCTTCCCAAGGATAAACCCTTAGGTCTTGGTCTCCTGGATTGGGATCATTTTGGGAAGACCATCACAACAAAAGAGTAATCTCACAACGTTCTTTGGGAACACGTGGTTTCTGAAGTTGTCACCATGCTCGCTGGGATATTATTCTATAATGATCGTGGATGGGATGCAATCCACCTGGAATTGTACTATCTCACCATTACCAAGGCTATCAACCACAACGACAGCGGTTGACAACATTTTGGTTTACTCATCTGGAAAATTCAATCTCTCTGTCAAAGATTCACAGTTTTCACCTTCTCCTTTATCAAAAGGGAAGGAAATAAGGTTTTCCATCAGGTGGTAGCATCTATCCATCCTGAGAATGACCAACTCTGGCTGGACCACTTTCCTTCATGGTTAAGCGATTGTACTTCCGCTGATCTTCATTTTTAATGATTGCATCTTTTAAAAAAAAGACTATTTGAATATATGAAAGTAAATAATCAAGATACCCAAATATATATTACAAAATAGGTGTGTGGAAAGACATGAAAAATTCCATCGTTAATAGAATTCAATAATATGTAATGTCTATGTTTTAGTAATTTATGAGACAATTGTTGAATAGTTAGCTTGAATTTTTTGGCCACCTTTACATCATATCAATTCCTGCCATCACTCCTTCTCATATCCTTAAATATCACATTCTAAATCCATATTATGTTGTGATTTGTATGATAGTGATCTCCATGTATGTATTATTTTTTATAGAGTCAAATATATTTTTGGGGATTCTATATATCACAGCCATTTTCAGTTTAGTTGGGTAATAATTTCCATACATTATATTATTGATCAATATTTCCTACATCTTTTATATATAGAAGAGGTTACAAGAGATAGATATTGCATTGGACAGTTTTTCTTACCCAAGGTGGCCTTATTTCATTTTCTCATATACAGGGCAATTATTTTTTTACATATTATTTTATAATTTAATGAAAAAATATATTTTTTTATGAAATTTAATTTATATAAAATTATTGAAAATAAAAATTTTTAGTAAACATAATAATTTTCTTTTTGCACAAATAAGTTTAAATAAATATGATATTTTTATCAGATAAAATTATTATCCTTTATTTTACCTTCCTTGTATGATATTTATGAGTTTAGATGACATTTACTACATTTTTATGACACAATACATTGACAATATATAAAAAAGAAATCATGGATATGGTTATTTTGTATGACATTAGCATGACTGTGTTGCAGTTTTTTTATATAAGTAAATTTTTGATTCAATTTTAATTCCCAAAAATAATGATAATTTTAAAATACATACTATATTATAGATTTAATTAAGTTCCTACACATTTTTTTATTAAAAAGGATACAACTTTTGTTTATGGTTTCATATGACTATGATACATTTCAATGGATGGTTAATATGTCAATATTTTTACAAGGGTTACGAATATATGTTAGAGTTTATAAAATACAAATATTGTTTGGTGGGTTTTTCTATTCCATGATGTGTAAGAACATAATGATAATTATAAACAAAAATAATTTATAATCTTATTTATTGTAAAATTTGTGGGTTTTATATGTCAAATTATTATATGGGTATTCTTACCAAATGAATGCACATTATATTGGTTTTTATATTTATTAGGTATTTTATGTAAAAAATACCAACCTGATAGTGATATAATTTATATTATTTTTATAAGTTATTAATATTTAATTATTATATTTTATCCATGTTTTTATAGATGATATATATTGAAATATAATCCATGTAAAGGTTTAAAATAGATCACTTTTTGATAGTGCTTCCAAATATAATCCAATACGTGGATGTAATGGTAAATATATTTTATAGTGGATAATAATCGGTAATATATAAATATATATATTGGGTTAATTTCGATGTTAATGTTTTATAGAAATTGTTTCATAATCTAAAAAGAAGTATAGAATTTGGTTATTTAGTATTAAGATACATGGTAGAGAAAATCACAAGTGGATCGATAAATGAAGTTGATATAGTTAATTATATTACATATTTTTTTTATATAAAAATATGTTGTTTTATAATATTATAAGATTCATTATAATAGTATATTTTTACGGATGATGTGTATTATAATAATGAATAACATACCCATTGTTATAGTTAGATTTCAATATATTGGTCATGTATTATAATGATTTAAAATATAATTTTTGTATCATTTAAATAAATTCAATAAAGTGATTATTTATACTAATTAGTTTATACTTTTAGTTGGTATATTTTGTTGTATTTTATAATATTTTTTCTATATGATATTTTATTATGTGTTTCAAATAAATCATTTAGATTATTGTAAGACAAGCATGTTTTATCTTTTTATACATTCACTATTCATAATAACAATTATTTAGACATGTTTTCAAAATAGATATTTGAATAACTTATTATGAAAAAGGATTAAAATAAATATATTTTCTATAAATAATCCAAATAAAATACATAACATTAATTTATTGGTATATAATTTTTAAATTAGGTAAAATGTGATTCTTCATTTATATATTTATGTGTGGGTGTTAGTTATTATTGTTTGGTTAATATTTCATAACCATTATATCATCATAAAAAATGGATGGGTTGAATGTAGTTATTTTGTTTTAATATTCATGTTTCAGATAATCAATATTTATATGGCTGGTGAATTTTAGAAATGTTATTTATAAACATTATATTAGTTTTTATGTCCTATTATTCTATTCCTAATAATATAACATTAAATATTATTATAATTTTTCATAAATGTTGAGTCAAATGAAAATAACGGTCTTACTAATCCTCAAAGTCTGCAATCTATTTTTTAACTATGTTAAACATTTACATCATATGATATATATCATTTATATAAATTTTAAAAAAATTAATAGTTTGAGAATTTTTATCTTAATGTTTTAAAATTTATTTTTTCATATATGTATCGTATTTTAAATTAAATATTTACACTTTGGTAAAATTTAAATTATCATGTAGGTATATTTTAATTTATGTTTCATAAATTATAATTATACAAATTTTTATATTAAAGTTGGAAAATCCTATTTTTATTGGATTTAGATGCTTTAGTTATGTGTCTTAATTAATATTAAAAAATGAGTATTTATTAAAAAATCATCATTTATTTTTTATAATGAGTTTAATTTTATATTGTCTTTCTTTAAATTAGGATACTATATATGGAGGAGTATGCAAATCTATTTTAATATTTATAAAGATGAAAATTTTATTATTTTTTAATATGTTATTTATTATTAATTATTATTGTTTATAAATGTTTTGAAAATTTATATATGAAATTAATAGTCATGTAAATTGTGTAACATTGACTAATATATGATGTATAAGAAAAAATAAACTATGTGAAATTATTGGTAAATATATTTCACAATAAATAATAAAAAATTTATATTGCATATATATGTTTTTTTTAATTTATAAGTTAATATTTCATAACTATGCTATCATTATTAGAATGGAAGGGTGTAATAAAATTATTCTATTTTAATATTCATGTTTTAGATTGCCAAAACCTGTATAAAAAATGAACTTGATAAGGATAGTTATATTAATTATTTTAATATATATATCAAAATAGTCTATTTTGTTTAATCATATAAAATTTATTGTTATTATATATTTTCAATGGTGTTGAGATAATATGAAAATGAATTACATACCAGTCTTCATGATATCTTTTCCAACTATAACCAAAACCACAAATTACAACAATATACTACAAACAGTTATTATTTCCCTTAATTCAGTTCTTTGTAATATTTAGTGAATTTCAGGTTCTTATTATTACATTAACCTGGAAGTTTCCAGTTTTGATATTCAAATGAAATGTCTCATTGTATAAAAATTTTCGTCTTCTTTATCTTGGTATGACATCTACCCATATAGTGTCATCTCCTCATATATAAATTTTTTGATACATCTATTATTTTTCTTTATAATGTAATGTGGAATTTCATATCTTCCATTGACAGTGTAATAATATTAATTTTCATGTTATGCAAAATCATAATGTGAGGTACTATTAAGTTTATCTATTTTCACCTCATCTTAAATTTTACACCAATAATCTTCAATTTTTCCATTAATCTATAAGGATCTTAGATTAAAAATTTATCTACCAATATATAGATGTTTTTTAGTTATTTATCCACAAATAGTTTACTTCCATGAGGAATCAAATGAAAATACTTCCATATATAGTTTGGAATAAATTTTTTGTTTTTTATTAATATTTTTGAAACTTTTTGGAATATTATATGAAATTGAACTAAATATTCATCACTAAAAAACTTCATATTTATAAACCAAGAGTTTATTAGCGGTTTTATAGTTTTTAAATTTTTAATTTAATGAAAAATAATGGTAACATTTAATTTTATGTTTGTCATGATTGTTTTCTAAAATTTCAAGTTGACATATTTAAATAAATACTTTTATTATATTTCCATAAAAATTAAAAAACCATAGACTATAGTTTCCATATAAGAATTATTTTATAAGAATTTATGGAATATTGTTAATAATATACAGTCGTTTTTATGTAGTTTTTTTTGGTTTTGATATTTATTTATATTTTCCATCATTAATTTTAAAAATAAATAGAATATAAGTATTTTTGTAAATATAATGTGGTTTAATTATCTTTTAAACAACAATATATTTCTCAATGTGTGTTGTATTTTTGTTTCAATGAACATGTTTAATAATAAATTCTGAAATAAAATGTGTTCAAAATATATTCCTTCTTTATAAATGTTCTATGATATCATTTAATTAATTTTTTTAATGATATGGTTTTGGTTTTAAATTTTTCTTTAATTTTTTGTAGAATTGGTTGATATATAATAAATTTATAAAGATAATAATCATAGATTTTTAATTATAATGTTCTTCATGGTTGGGCTAAATTTATATTTTATATTAAATATATACGATTTTATAATTAAAATATATATTGAAGTGAGTTATATAGTGTTTTTAAACCAATTTATGATCATTATGGGTGTTTTCGTTTCTCTATTTGATATGACAGACTTTTTAATGTCTTATAATGTAAAAAAATTCTATTAAGTAGTACTATAAATTTAAATGGTTTTGTATAAAAAAATAGCATTTGAATAACTAAGTTGAGGATTTATTTATATTTTATGTTAAAAGGTATTCATTAAAATTTAAATTATACATAATTTGTTTAATGATATTTTCTAATGATTTGGGATTCACATTGAGGAATTTGGAAATTTAAATTGAGTAAAACTAGAAGTAGTTTTTTTGGGGATCCTTAATTTCAGAAATGTATTAAGATAAATAAAGTCCATTTTTTATAAAATTAATACAGATCATTCTTGGTACTTCTTTAATGAAGTTCCCTATTTATAGTAATTGGTCCTAAAATAGGATCTCTTAGGATTGTTTAGTTTCAAACTATTAAAATTGTATTTTCTTGGTGTTTTATAATTTCATATTAAGATATGTTTGGAATATTGAATTATCAAAATATTTATTATTTTAATTTGGGTTATGATATTTTATGGATATAAGTTATTTGGAATTTCATGTTATTTAAAATATAATAATTCAATTCTTATCCATGGGTAGTATACCTAAAAAATAATATTAGGTTTGAATTTAAATGATTTTTCCTATGAATTATGAATGTGGAATATTCTATAATTTAATATTCATAGAATTTTTAATTTTTTCTAATGAGATAACATATAAAAAGGATATAAATCATGAAAATATTTTTTCAAAATATCATCTTCACTATAAATAGTTGAGTTCTAGTGTGTAATATGTATCATAATAGTTTACTATTCAATGTATAAAACTTTTTCACAAAGAATGATATTTCAAATTCCAAAAAATTTCATATATTTTTTTAATGGGTCAAAGAATGAATTATCTTACCATACATAAAACCTATTTATGTTGTTTTTTGTGATCTATATTTTTACAATATTTTAGACTTAATAATTTCATATACACTTAAAATTTTACATATTTGATTATGTTTCCTTTCATTTGTTTCTGGAAGTTTTTTTAGTTGATTGATATTAAATGTTGTTAGCCTATATAGTATTTTTTCTTATTCATGGGTAATCTATTTAATATTCTTGATCTCTAAGAAAATATTCAATGAGAAATATAAATGAATATATTATAAATTATCTTCTATGAGTTATTTATAATAGTATTAATTATAATTATTTAGCTAATGTTTTTTATTTAAGTCATTAAATTATGTTTTTGGCTAATGGAATTTCACTTATGTATACGTTTTCTATTTAATTTTTATTTTTTTATTTAATTTTTTTTTATATTTTTGTGCATGTATTTTATGGTATTTTTTTAATAAAAATTCAACTTCCTAGATCTCTTTTAAAAAAATGACATGAAATCAATATTATCAAAATTTCAATGTTGGTTTTGGATAAAAAATAACATTGGAATAATTAATACAGTTTTTAAGGTTATAAATACTAAAACATTCAATGTTAGTTTTTTAAAAAAACTATTTTTGAAATTTATATGAATTATTTTACAAATTATTTTTATAAAAATATTAACATTGAAATATATTTTCAACACCAGAAGATAAATAAATAGATATGAAAATAACTATTAAATATATATTTTTTAAAATTTAGATATCTGGTGTATTGAAACGAATATAAAAAATATTATTTATAGATTATCTTGCATAAAATTAAATTAAAATATGATGCTAATATGTAAAAAAACTAACATGGAAATTTATTTTTCCAATATTGTAATAGGAATTATAGTGGTTATCTATATTATTAATAGGTTATTATGTTATCCAAATTAAGTTAATATATATAAATATATATGTACCTGTATATATTAAAATACGAAGAGTATAAATGTGTATGGAAATCCATGTTACATCATGTTAATAGGAACAAAAAATGGGAAAAGGAATTTAATTAGGGAAATTTCAAGGATATAAAACCTATAAAATCATGTCTTGAAATATAAATAATTTTTTTTTTTTGGTATATATAATGTTACAGTCACTAAAAATCATTTTATGTTGTTAATATCATCACAAAATGATGAGTATCTTGATGATGCTTAAGATGACAGTGTTGGATGTAATGCTATAGATTCACATGAAAAACATATATTTTCATACTAAAAATGTTTATTCATATGTGTTTTGTGATATATAAGTCCAAGATCAATGGAGATAGGGGTTCTCAACATATACACAACATGTTGGCATTGAATATATTATGAGATATTTGAACATTATATTTCAATAATAAAATACATTGATGAGTTAAAATCATGACACATAGTTATTGTAGTTAAACCCCATGTGTATTGATAGATTTTATCACACATATATCTATATATATATATATATTGAATTGAATTAGAATCATTAGAATGTATAATATGAGTTACTGTTAAATTTAATTTTGAACAATTGAATGAGAAATTATGGTTTTTTTAAAATAAACACAATGTAAATTGACAAGTATATAAAAACGATGATAAACATTATTTATAGGGTTACACTCAAATAGAGTTTATTTACTTTGGTAATAAATTTTATCTGATCATATGGATTTAAACTATATAATTTTTCATTTGATATTTTCTCAATGAAACTAATTTTTTTTCTAAATGGATGTTATGTAAGAATTTGTTAATGGACCACTAGTGGAGGGTATATGAAATGATTAACTCGAGTGATTTATTCTAGATAGTTACACATGTAAATAATAAATGTTAAGGTTTTTTATATGCTATTAATAAATTTACCTAATTATTTCATTAAAAATTATTTATAAGCTTTGAGTGAATGAACATTACGATTTGATAGGTGGATAATAATATCTATAGTATCCGATATTACAAAAAATCATTAATTATTGTTTTTCATACTGATATAATTTTTACAAAATTAGTATAATTCATGGGTTTAATTTTCTTATCTAACAATAAATAATTATTAAATATCAATTATTGGTTATATGGAATAATTTTTTTTCATTAAAAATATTTGTCCGAAAAATTATATTAATCAGTAATATTTATGATCCTAATTTGCAAAAAAAAAAATATAATGTAATAAAATCTAAATGGTTAACCCATTTAATGTTTTGGAAAAAAAATTTCGTGGATAATGTGGGAAGGGGTGTGGATATAAATGAGTTTAAAAAACATAATGTAATACTAAATTACATGGAAACATTTAAATAAATGATAGTGTTTTTTGCCGCATTTTAGTGTAAATTTTAATGAAACACAAAAGATTCATATCTTATAATAGTGATGAACACATTATGGTATCCTAAATAAACTATTAAATTTATTATCCAATATAAATAAAAAAAATCTGGAATTATTTATATAATTTTTTATGTTGACCAGGATGAATACCTGGGAGATAATTATTTAATTTTTGGAGGTCCATTCATGGATCAAAAATTAAATAACATTAATATGAATATAAATTCAGTATGTTGTTGAATAAAAATACATAAATAAAATTATATTGAAAAATTCTCAACTCTAATACATTCGTGTGGAAGTCACATATCTATTGATGATTCGGTGTAATTAAAAAGGTCACTCCAAATTTTAAAGGAATTGTTTGGAAAATTTTAATTTATATATATGATATTAATATTATCTTCCAGTACATGATGGATGAGGTGGAATTTCATGAGCTCAATATGTATTTTTATTCAATGAAGAGTAATTTAGTGTATATATGGGAAAATACCTTGAGGAATGATTCCATCTGATACCTGAGTATGTGTCTTTGAGTATACTCACTCAAAATCCATGTGCGATTCTGAATACATTCAACAAGTTTATAACATTACAATATTTGAAATTATTTTTAATATATTTTTATAGCTTCATTTAAATGGATATAAATTCTAATAAATTGTTTAGTTAATAACTTTTGATATTAAAAGTTGTTTTATTATAAGTTATATGTTATTTTCACATTATATTAAAGGTTTAATTGAATCACAAATGTTAACATCATTCAAATAATATATTGAAATTGTATTAAGATCTCATAGATATTAAAAAAAACACAAACAATGTGGGTTTACTGAGGGAGAGTTGTTAATATCTTAATGTAAAACTTACCAATATAATATTGGTCATTTCGTTAATGGTTTTATCCAGTAGTGTTCTATTAGATAACTCTCCCAATGGGAACCTCCTATGAATAGTTTCATTAATGATTTCAATCATGTAATGACCCAATATATAGGTCTCATAATCTACATAATAATAATAATTATTATTATTATTAATAATTGTAAAAAAATTCTCAATTATTTAGAAAGAATTAATATATTATTAGTGATTGGTTCATACAATATATGAAACATGATAAAGACACATATTTAAATTAAAATGAAACATAGGAAGAAATGTTTATAAAAAATGTATAGCATACAATGATCTAGTACACATCAAGAATGATTACACCTTTTAAAATTAAGAAACATTAAAGGGAAAATGAATTAAAAAAATATCTTTATAACAAGAAACTCCCAAGGACTTTCTCCAAGATTATGAATCACCATTGGTATAATATACTTATAATGAGAATGAATACCATGAATGAAGAAATCAAGGTTTAATAACAAAAATAAAAACTATTTAAATGAGATATGTGAATGAAATATGCATATTGTGTCTGTATATTTAATAGTTATATGGACATTATAATTGTGTTAATTAAAATTATTATTGATGTGAATATGTTCATTTCAATTATGGTAATTGGTTATATCATATAGGTATAATAAATTCAGTTAATTTAATGTGGTAAATTTTAAAAAATATATATTGTCACGACCACCTCCCCACAAAGTGTACCCCTCCTGCGCCGGCAATGTGGAAAGGGAGATAATGACCCCCCGAGTGCCGCCTCCAGTAGGACCCGAGTTGGCAACTCGCATTGAGGGTATGGTAAACACACAAATGGGAGGCATTAACCTCAAAGAGAACACATGTTAAAGAGAGAGATAAGATAGACACCAACCAACTACAATTCAGAACTAAAATGTAAAAGAAAACCCAAGTGCATATGTAGAATGCCATGAAAAAGTACTAAAACTGAAGGGGAAAACTACAAGTACCCAAAGGAAAATAAAATGACAGTGCTCACAAGCCTGAATAGCTCTTGCAACCAAAAACTATTAGTATCCATCCTGATCTCAAACCTACTCCATGTGACCGGAAAAACATTTTATATATACGTAGGGTCAGTATAATAGTAAACTCGATAGGATCCTCCCTGACGCCTCTCATGCAAAAGTAAAGAAAGAATGCTAAAAAATGAACAACAATTGAAACTAACTCGTCACCTAAACATGTTTACTATGTTCCCAACCTCAACATGGATACACTCTCCAAGTAACTCATAATATAATATATTATATAGAAAATAATATCAAGGGTACCCCTCTACAACTTCCCCACCAGTTTTCCACTTTTCCCCAATGACAGACTTCTTGTGCATCTTTCTCTAAAGGCTCGCGCATATAAACTTGGGCAAGCTCCCCAATCTGCACCTCATAAACCACAATGGATTTCCTGCTGACACATGGGCTAAGCTCCACACCATCCTCAAAACCGAAAGTAACCAGGTAGGTTCCGAGAGCCACCACAGCCCACATAATGTGTATCATATGTCGGGTATTGTACCTCAAGCCATTATATCCCATACACCACGTAAGGGTCCTCAATCCATCACAGCCTATACATGTTAAACCTATAGTAGTCCATAGGATACTATATCCAGAATATATGTGTGGAAATAACCACAAGCCATTACAGCCCTCTACACACATATATGGGTAAAACTAACCACTGTGCCAACGACACTAGTATCTACCAAGAGAAGATTGTGGGGTCTAAGGGGGTAGTAATCCATTCATCCTCCCACGAGAATGTTGGGGAACCCCCCCCCCCCCCCCCCCCGCAGGGCTTAGAATCCCCGGGGTGTCAGTTTCCCATACCGACAGGGTGGAGTAGCAAATAGAAATACAAAAAGTACAGAATATATGTAACTCACAACCACACTATGGGCATAACCTAGTGATATACACAACTACAGCTAACGTCTCTCGGACTACGGGCTGCTATTTCTTAGACTAGGTTTCCTATAAGCACAAAACCAATTAAAGTACTTTTTTGGGTCACCTTATTCCATTTTTCATCAATTCTACTTTACGTTAATTAATTCTTTGAACATTAATTAACCATGAACACAACCACATTAAACTTCATTGGAATCACATTAAAAATCAATTGTCCCTTCAAAAGTTCTAAACCTCATCATTATGTTTCATCAAACACCAACCCCATGGGTAAACATAATTTATTCACAAATTCATTATAGAATTACATTCCCATATTCCCAGGAATTCTAGAAAAGAATCTTATGCTACTAAACATAAGTGGGCCTAACACAGTGAGTAGACATACTACCCATCGAGTCTTTTCCACCTATAGCAATAGCATAGGCCCATTCTCCCTTGAGAGGCAAATCACGGAAAGCGCGTGGCATTCCTCGCGCGTCTTTACCTCATTCGGAAGAAAGGTAAGAAAGACCATCTACCTTAAGCAGGGGGGGAAATTAAAGCAGATAAACAACCAAGAATAAAAAA
The DNA here is from genome assembly GCA_963277665.1 of Viscum album. Lineage (NCBI taxonomy): Eukaryota > Viridiplantae > Streptophyta > Magnoliopsida > Santalales > Viscaceae > Viscum > Viscum album. The sequence goes on along the minus strand of OY728119.1, from coordinate 682,363,144 downwards.
ACATCCAAAAATCCCAACCATCTCATTCCATCATCCCCAGTGTCCTCCCTGACACCCACATGCATAAACTGATGCATCTCGCCACTCTAGGCATCATCCGCTCCCACATCCACAAGGATTCCCTGCCTCTACATATTACAACACCCCTCCAGGGTCACATCACAACACAAGATATCACAACACCCCTCTAGGTTCACAACATAGCACAAGATATCACAACACCCCTCCAGGGTCACAACATAGCACAAGCACCAGGAAAACAAACATTACATAAAATTGGGCTCTTAGCCCTTTAAAAAGGCATTCGGCCATCATACTACAAACACCAACAATCACATCAAAAGGGCTTTTAACCCTACTTCACAACAAGAGGGTAACTCCGAACCCTTCATGGAACTCAATCAAGGTATTTAATCCATATTGAATTAACAAATTCAATTAGTTAGTTCCAACATCATGAACTAATTCAGTAAGCTATCACCGATTTTTAAACATGCTTACTAGGCCAAATTTGATCAACATAAAATTATAACAACTACAACAAAAGAAACAACCAGATTCATTTACATGCATATTTATCTTGAGCAAATTAATTATCAAATAATTCCAGAATTGCGTTCTTTATCAATTTCCATCAAGAACAAAATTCTAACAAGCAGGGCATATTAATATATCACACTATCTAGAAAATCAAGAGAAAAACTGTTATCACGGTACAAAGAAATAACATGTGATCAAAACAATGCTTTTAATCCGGTTCATGTATTTTATTAGGTCAATTCCATTATGATCTAAATGGATAAATCACGCTAACTCTACTATTTAACATAAACAATTAGAGAAGCCATAAATCCACTACCTCAATGGTTTTCGAGGAAAACCACAACAGTCGAAGAATGTCCAAGAAGACCGGGCCGATTCACCAAGGATCCTACCTAGATCTCCTCTATAAACACATCCAAGACCAAAGATCATCATAAACGACATCCACACACTTATATCTACCTATAACGGGCGTAGATCTAAGATCTTGAGAGAAGAGGAGGAGTAGATCTAGGTATATCTAAGAAAGAAAACAAAAAGGATCGCTTAACTTGACAAACCAGCTTTGATTCACGAAGAGAAGCCTCCGGATCGTCTCCAAAATGCTTGGGAGAGGTTCTTCCACCTCCAAGGAAGGGTAATCCTGATTTATGGCTGATTAGGGGCTTAATCGAGGTCATTAAAGGAAAAATGAGTTAGATCTACAATTTTAGCATCTAACTTTAAGTGCCCGCACAGTTAGTCAGCACGGTTTAACAAACCATGCGCTAAACGTGTGTTATCTTCTACCTCGACAATCACTCCTCGCACGGTTAGTCCAAAAGGTTCTAGAAATAGTGTGCTAACTGTGCGTTAGCCACTGCCCTCAAGACCAGCTTTGCAGTATTTGGCCGAACGGTTTATGTAAACTGTGCGCCAACCGTGCGAAAGATATTACCCTTTAACTTTCCTACAAATTCCACCCAAACGCACCCCCAAGTCACCTAGAAATCCCGGAACACCTCTAGTACTGCATTTTCACAAATGAATGGACCGGAGAGGTCCGGGACATTACAATAGATACTTCTCAATACATTATCGTCCTCGAGAATCCAAAACCCAGCTAAAGAGAAAACGAAACAGGGTCTGAACAACCACCCACCGAGATACCTCTCAAAAGAGAGCAAGCCACCAAAGCAGCAAAGGGATCCATCTCATAAAAATTAAAGTCTCATAACCGCATAAATTACAATGATACATGAAATGAGTTAAACATCAATCAACTCTGGGTACTGAGCATGTATCTATGACTCACATTCCCAAGTACTCACTTACAAGCCGATGTGCCGCCACAAGACATAGACTAAAGGGATGGATCGCCCGTGCAACACCTTCTCCTTGCGGTCTTGGTTCTGTACAAGTCTCTCCTCAATGGTGGAATCATCATCAACATTGATCTCTCCCCAATCGATGATGTGGGAGTCGTCATGAAGAAAACAACATATCTGTGATACATGGAAAACATCATGTTTCCGACTCATCTGAGGGGGAAGCGCTACTCGATACACCACAACTCCAACACGATCTAACACCTCAAATGACCCAACAAAGTGGGGTTCATGCTTACTTCCACGACCAAACCTCTGCTTCCCATGACGAGGATTCGCCTTCAGAAACACTTGATCCACAACATTAAACTCTAAGGGTCTCCTTCTCTGATCAAAAAATGATTTATGACGATCTTGCGCTGTCTTCATCCTCTCATGAATCACCTGAACCATCTCTGTTGTATACTTCACTAGTTCCGGTCCGAGAATTTCCGACTATCCGACCCCAAACTAGCACAACAAAGAACGGAAAGGCCGGCCATACAAAGCTTTAAACGGCGCCATACCAATGGTGGAGTTGAAACTATTATTGTAAGAGAACTCCACCAAGGGTAAGTTCCTCGTCCATGAACCTCCAAAATCAAGAACACAAGAGCGTAACATGTCTTCAAGAGTCTGGATGGTTCACTCTGTCTGACCATCCGTTTGAGGATGAAAAGCAGTGCCAAGGCACAGCTGAGAACCGAAAGCAAGTTGGAGACCCCTCCCCACGGTGGAGGTAAAACGAGGATCTCGATCAGAAATGATAATCCTTGGGACTCCATGAAGTCTCACCACCTTTTCCAAATACTTCCTCGTGAAAACTTCCACTGAGATCGACTCCTTGATCGCTGTGAAGTGGGCCAATATTGTTAAACGATCCACTACCACCCAAATAGCATCGTTTCCTCCCAGAGCTAGAGGTAAACAAGTAACAAAGTCCATTGAGATATCCTCTCACTTCCACTGAGGAATCACTAATGGCTGGAGAATACCACCAGGAACAAGGTGTTCGGCCTTCACCTTCGGGCAGACTAAACAACGAGACACAAACTCTGCAACCGCACGCTTCAGTACATGCCACCAAAACTGGCTCTTCATGGATCGGTACATCTTCGTCACACCAGGATGCACCGCTAAAGGAGAACCATGGAACTCTCGGAGGATCGTCTCATGCATCGCCAAGGGAATAAAAATCATTCCATGATATAGCAATCTATGTTTTTCATCCTCATACCAACCATCAGGGGCCTCACCACAAAAAACTAGGTCTCTCCAGACCTCTACCTCAAGATCCCCCCTGGGACTCTTTTACCTTCTGCATCAGGGATTAATACACCCTCATCTGAAAATGACAACCTCTACCTCCGTCTTCTCCCATGTCATGATGAAAAGCTGACAGTTCCTCCATTACTCTACAGGAATCACTGGATTCACGCACAACTTCACTACATGAATTTCGGCTCAGCGCATCAGCTACAAAATTTCTCATTCCACGTGTATACGATATTTCGAAGTCTTATTCCTACAGGAACTCCACCCACCGACGCTGTCGCAAGTTCTTGTAATGCTCGGAAAAACTTACCTCAAAATATTATGATCAGTGAAGACCACAAAGCGCTAAACAATGATTTAATGTCTCCAAAACTTCAGAGAAAACACCATAGATGCTAACTCAAGGTCATGGGTGGCATAGTTGAGTTCATGGGGATGTAACATCCAAGTCCCAGAGGAAACAACTGACCACCGCAACATGAAAACATAGCCTAACCCCAGATGTGAAGCATCGTAGAATACATCAAACTGGACTCCCTCAGCTAAAAGACAAAGGACTAGAGCACTTACTAAATTCTCTTTTAGATACTTAAAGGCTACCCGGAACTAGTCAGTCCATAAAAACACCTAATCAATCATGTTCAGAGCTATTAGAGTAGTCGTAACCTATGAGAAATTGGATATTAACCTCCTGTAATAGCCTGCGAGAACAAGGAAACTTCACGCCTCTGACACTGTCTTGGGGGCTTCCCAAGACACAACTACTTCTATCATCGATGGATCCATAGAAACTCTCGGTTGGAACACCACATGCCCCAAGAAATGGACTTCTTGATCCCAAAACTCACACTTCGACAACTTCCCAAAAAACTGATGTCGACTAAGAACACCCAAAATGGCTCGCAGATGCTCTGCATGCTCCTCTTCAGACATGGAGTACACAAGGATGTCATCTATCAAGACTACCATGAATTTGTCCCAGAACTCACGGAACATATCATTCATCAAAATCATGAACACAGCTAGAGCATTAGTTATGCCGAACGAAATTACAACGAACTCATAATGCCCATGATGACAACGGAAAGCAGTCCTCAAAGTATCCTCATCCTTCACACACATATGATGATATCCCGACCACAAGTCGATATTTGAGAACCAAATTTCACCCTTCAGTTGATCAAATAAGTCATCAAACCGCGGAAGAGGATATCTTTTCTTTATTGTCACTTTGTTTAAGCGACGATAATCGACACACCACCGCAAACTGCTGTTGGCCTTCTTCACGAACAGAACTTGTGCACCCCATAGTGACACACTTGGTCCAACAAAACAGCACTACAACAGACCATCAATCTGTATACCTAGCTCTCGTAACTCAGAAGGGGATATCCTATACAGAGACATAGATATAGGAGACGTTATTGGCTATAGCTTGATCCCAAACTTGATCTCTCGTCGAGCTCTTCTGAAAAAACATCAGGGTACTCCTCCACATCCCTAAGAAACTCCCACTACAGAACCTCTGAAAAACCCAGCATCAACTCGGCCATCATGGACCATAAGGATGGAACTCACATGTGACCCATCTGAGGATCTTTCTCACCAAAAAACACCACTTGATCTCCATCTACATCAAAGAAAAAGACCTTCTTTCTATAGAAATCCACAATATCCTGCACCAAATACAAACAATCCATGCTGAGGATGACATCATATGGTTTTATTTGTTAACATAGGAAATCTAACCAAGAGTGGTGCTACCCCAACACTAGCTCATAATCTCTACATACTTCAAACAAGCTAGCTCGTCCTCCAACTGGCATAGTAAATGCAAAGGGCACTGGAATCCTCTCTACCTCATGTCCTAAGGCATGGACAATTGTAGGTGATATGAAGGATTATGTCGCTCCTGAATCAAACAAGGAATACACCAAGGTAGAAAGCAAGCAAAGGGTACCTCGAACAAGGTCTGGCTCGTCTAGAGCTAGCAATGATAGGGAATGAAGATGACCAAAACCTCCTCCATGACCTCTCTAACCCTGATGATGACCACCACCACGGTCGTGCTCTGTTCTCTAAGGACAAGAAGCGTCATGGGGCTGTCTGCTACCTACCCCTTCTACCCTCTGTTGATTGAAATCTAGTGCAACTGGATGCTGCTGCATTGGATGGAACTGCCTCAATGGAGGAACCTGGAGTGGATCGCCCGGTGCATGATGACTACTCTGAAAGGTCGGGCACTCCCACTACTGATGACCACGACCACCACATGAAAAAAAGCGCCTGATCACTTGGCATTGGCCTGAGAGTTTCTACCTCTAGATAAATAAGATGTGAAGGGTTGGGACCTACCCCCGACTGAATAGAAACTCTTCTGCCCTGAAAATCATGAACCTCGGAACGTAGCCTTGCTTCATGAGGAATCATTTCTATTCCCCTATTGTGACGATCCGGTCTTGGCCAACATTTTATCAAAAGCCTCTACTTTCTCCAACACCTCATGATATGTCTTCAGCATAAATGGGGTGACCTAGAATTGGATCTCTAGATGCAAAGCCTCCTCAAAATGCCTCACCCTGGCCTCCTCATCTTGTAACAGGTCTGAAGCATGTCGTAAAAGGTTCCTGAAATGGATTACAAACTATCGAACAGTGGAGATCCTCTGTCGAAGGGTAAGAAGATACTGGCGACTAGATGCCTTCATAGTCAAAGAAAGGGACTCAGCTCTAAACTTGTCTCAGAACTCCTCCCATGAGATCGCTGAATCCTCATGATCCCCAAGTAACAACAACCACCACTTCCTCGCTACTCCTTGCAGCATCATCAAAACCAAGGACACCTCGTGCTTTTTCTGAGAACAGATCAAACTGAAGCCTATCTAGACCTCCTCTAACTAGTCTTCCCTGACCGCATCTGAAATGGAGCCCTCATACTTCTGTAGAATCTGGCGCTAAAACTCTCAGAGTGTCTTCCTCCAAGTGTTGTCGTCGTCGACCACCACCCTGCAGTGATCTGTTGGATCATCCTTCTAGACATCTTCTATGCCAACCAAACGAGGACATCGACCTAGAGACATACCTGAAAAATAAAAAAAAATTAGATCTCCTAATCCTAGAATATGGAGACTCAACAGTAATTAATTTATTTTTTTCTTTTATTTGTTTTTGGTTCACCTATCTCAAGGTCATCCCTTTGAAACACAGGCACAAAGAAGAATGATGCATGATACTTTCCTAGGTCCCTACCCTGCAAAAAATATCACACTGTTTAGTAGAAATTGTAAACTTAAAGGTCTGTACAACAGATCATATGGGGCCCCAAACGCCTATGTCTCAGCTGGCCCCCAGTTTTAACCACACTTGATAAACATGAATGACATGGTTGCCCTACTAACCCATGAAACATCACCTGTGCCTAATTCAGAACTCCATCATATCCCTCAACCAGACCTCTGATACCACTTAGTCATGACCCCCTCCCCACAATGTGCACCCCTCTTGGGCCGGAAATGTGGAACTCGAGATAATGACCCCCCGAGTCCTGCCTCCAGTAGGCCCCGGGTTGGCAACTATCACCAAGGGTATGGTAAACACACAAATGGGAGGCATTACCCTCTAAGAGAAAACATGTTGAAGAGAGAGATAAGATAGACACCAACCAACTCCAATTCAGAACTGAAATGTAAAATAAAACCCAAGTGCATATATGGAATTCTATTCAAAAGTACTACACCTGAAGTGGAAAACTACAAGTACCCAAAGGAAAGTAAAACGACAGCGATCACAAGACCGAACAGCTCCTGCAACTACAAGCTAGTAGTACCCAGCCTGATCTCCAACCTCCTCCAAGTGACCTGAAAAACAATTTATATATACGTTGGGTGAGTATAACAGTATAATCAGTAGGATCCTCCCTGAATCCTCTCATGCAAAAGTAATGAAAGCATGCTAAAGCAAAACGAACAATAAGTGAAACCAAATTGTCACCTAAACATGTTTACTATGTTCCCAACCTCACCATGGATACTCTCACCAAGTAATGAATACAAGAATATTGTATATAGAAAATAATGTGAAGGGTACTCCACTACTAATTACTCACTGGTTTGCCTCTTTTCCCCAACGACATATGTCATGTGCATCTCTCTTCAAAGGCTCACCCGTATAAACTTGGGCCATGATCCATCATCTGCACCTCGTGCACCACAAAGGCTTGCCCGCAGATATCTGGGCTAAGCTCCACACCATCCTCACAGCTAAAAGTAACCAGGTAGGTTCCGCGATCCACCACAACCCGAATAATGTGTATTATATGTTGGGTATTGTACCTCAATCCATTATAGCCCATACACCACGTAAGGGTCCTCAAGCCATCACAACCTATACAAGTTACACCTATAGTAGTCCATATGATAGTACATCAAGAATATATATGTGGAAATAACCACAAGCCATTATAGCCCTCTACACACATATATGGGGAAAACTAACCGTTGTGCCAACATCAATAGTTTCTACCAAGAGATGAGAGCGAGGTCAAAGGGGGTAGTCATCCATTAATCCTCCCACCAGAATGTTGGGGAAAAAACACCCCCTAGGGCTTAGAATCGTCGGGGAGTCAGTTTCCCTTACCGATAGGGTGGAGTAGCATTTGTAAACACAAATAGTACATAGTATATAAAACTCACAACAATACTCTGGGCATAACCTAGTATTATACACAACTGCAGTTAACGTCTCTTGGACTCTGGGCTGCTATTTCTAAGACTAGGTACCCTATAAGCACACAAACAATTAAAGAACTTCTTTAGGTCCCTTTATTCCCTTTTTCATCAATTCTTATTTACGTTAATTAATTCTTTTCACATTATTTATCCATGAACACAACAACATTAAACATCATTGGTATTACATTAAAAATCAATTGTCCCTTCAAAAGTTCTCAACCTCATGATTAAGTTTCACCAAACTCCAACCCCATGGGTTAACATCATTTATTCAAACATTCATTACATAATTACTTTCCCATATTCCCAGGTATTCTAGAAAAGCATCATATGCTTCTAAACACAAGGGGGATTAACACGGTGAGGAGATAAACTACCCTTCGATTCATTACCGCATATAGCAGGATCATAGGACCATTCTCCTTCAAGAGGCTAAACACGGAAAGCACGTGGCATACCCCATGCGTCTTCACCTACTTTGGAAGAAGGGTAAGAAAGACGAGCTCCCTTGAGTAGTGGAGAAAATTAAAGCCGATAAACAACCAAGAATCAAAAAACAACCAAAAATCACAACAATCCCATTCCATCATCACTGGTGTCCTCCCTGACACCAACATGCATAAAGCGATGCATCTCGCGACTCTAGGCATCATCTACTGCCACATCCACAAGGCCTCCCTGCCTCCACATATCACAACACCCATCTAGGGTAACATCACAACACAAGATATCACAACACCCCTCTAGGGTCACAACACATCACAAGATATCACAACACCCTTCAAGGGTCACAGGACAACACAAGAAGCAGGAAAACAGACATCACATCCAATTGGGCTCTTGGCCCTTTCACAAGGCATCAGACCTTCAAAAAACAAATACAAACAATCACATCAAAAGGGATTCTATCCCTACTTCACAACAAGAGGGTAACTCTGAACCCTTCATGGAACTCAATAATGTTATTTAATCCATCTTGAATTTACAAATTCAATTCGTTGGTTCCATCATCATGAAACAATTCAGTAAGCTATCACTGAAGATTAAACTTGCTTACTATGCAAAATTTGATAAACATAAAATTAGAACAAATACAACAACGGCAACAACCAGATTCATTTTCATGCCTCTTTATCTTTAGAAAATTAATTATCAATTATTTCTAGCTTTACGTTCTTTATCAATTTCCATCAAGAACAACATGCTAACAAAAAATGCATATATATATATATCACACTATCTTGAAATTCAAGATGCAAACTGTTATCATGGTATAAAGGAACAACATGCGATCAAAACAATTCATTTAATCTGGTTCAGGTATTTAATTAGGTTCAATTTCATTGTGATCCAAAGGTCTAAATCATGATAACTCTACGATTGCACATAAACAATTAGAGAAGCCACAAATCACCCACCTCAAAGGTTTTCAATGAAACCCACAACGGTCGAAGGACACCCATGAAGACCAGGCCGATTCTCCAAGGACCCTCCCTAGATCTCCTCTCCAAACACAACAAAGACCAAGGATCATCATAAATGACATCCACACACAAATATCTACCCATAACGTGCATAGATCTAAGAACTCGAGAGAAGAGGAGGAGTAGATCTCGGTAGATCTAAGAAACCAAACAAAAAGGATCACTTCCCTCAACAAACTGGCTTCGATTCACGAAGAGAAGACTCCAGATTGCCTCCAAAACTCTTGAGAGAGGTTATTCCACCTCCAAGGAAGGGTAATCCCGAGTTATGGCCGATTAGGGGCTTAAATGAGGTGAATAAAGGAAAAACGGGTTAGATCCACAATTTTAGGATCTAACTTTAAGTGCCCACATGGTTAGTCCCCGTGGTTTAACAAACCATGTGCTAACCATGCGTTAGCTTCTGCCTTGACAATCACTCCTCGCACAGTTAGTCTACACGGTTAGACAAACCATTCGCTAACTGTGCGTTAGCAACTTCCCTCAAGACCATCCTTGCACGGTTTGGCCGCATGGTTTAGGCAAACCGTGCACCAACCGTGTGAAAGCTATTTCCCTTTAACATTCCTCAAAAGTCCACCCAAACGCACCCCCCAAGTCACCTTGACTTCCCAGAACACCTATAGTACCGCATTTCCACAAAATAATGGATCGGAAATGTCTGGGACATTACATATATTACAAACAATGAAATAAATATGATGCATTTAAATATTATAATTTTTTTTTAAATTACATAAAAATATTACCTTAATTATTAAAATATGATATATATTTAAAAAAATTAAAATAAATATATCAATATCAATGGAGTAGTAAAAATTATGTTTTAGAACATAAATAATTAAATTAATGTATAGGTTACATTGTATTTCATAGAAAAGTAATTTTTCTTTTTAATGATTTATTTTATTAACTATTCACAATAAACTAAATTGACACTATAAAATATTCTTATCTTATGATGTAATATATTAACATAAAATAAATTATAAATAGATACGAAATAATATTAATGAAACAAAATGCCTAAAACACCATTTCCAAATAAATGTAGTTTTATTAATAATATCTATTTTTAAAAAAGTAAAATAAATTAATAATAGGTATTTTAAAAAAATAAACTCAATTTTGAAATATTTATATCAATATTTTCCGAATTGTAATTGTAATATATATCTCAAATAATTGAATTTTTAGACAATAGTAAAAATATTGTTTTGGATAATTCTATTACTTTTATAATAAAAGAATGACCTAAAACATTAAAATCCCATATTTTATACAAAAAATTTACTTAATAATTAATATATTGAATTGTCTGAAATTATTTTGGATTTATAAAATCTGTGGTTACCATTTTTGAAACTATAGTAATATTTCATACTAATAACTATTTTGTGGTGATTATAATAACAAATAGATTTTTTCAATTTTTTAATTTAATAAAATATTTTATTTCCTAATAGGGTTAAAAATTTAAATATTATATAGATAATTTTAATTTCATTTTTTTCCATAGATATAATATTATTATGATTACTGATATATTTTAGGATAATAGTGAAAGAGGTTTTTAAGAATTTGTTTTATTATAATCATGATCATTTTAAAAAATACAATTTATAAAATCCCAATTATTAAATTAATATTATGTTTAACTATGTATACTACCTGAATAACCCACATTTTATGGAAAATAAATACAAAATATGATTATAGAATACATAATGTTTCGTATTCTCTTTTTTATATCAACTCGGATTTCATATATTATATATTTTATTTTAAATATAGATTTTATCCATCTAGTAAATTGAATTTTAATGGATGGAAATTAAATTTAGGTTTCAAAAATCAAATTTTAGAAATATCTTTTACCTTAATATTATAAATAAAATATAAATTTATTAGTTGAAAATAATTTTCCTATAATTGAAATATTAAATATAATAATGTAGAAACCTATGAAAAAAGAGTTAAAACGTGATTAAAACAATTGTGGAATATATTAGTCATGAATTTACTGACTATTTTTCATGCAATATAAAATTATTATGAAATTTTTTATTCTTTTACCAATAAATAGTGTAATATTATCATGAAAAGTAAATGGGAATTCCAAAAAGAACACATTTCATCAATTATAAAGGGTGATCACTTCCAACCCTCCATATTTACACATAAAGTATGATTTTTCCATGACCCTGTTCACAAATTTCCTTTCATATAATTCCATCTCTCATCTTTGAGACCATATTCTATAGAATATATGTTACACACATCAATTCCAATGAAATATAAAATACAATATCATGTCTTTAAAAGAATTATTATCTTAGTTGTAACATTTTTTCAAATATATTTCTCATTAATATATATTATATACATAAACATATCATGAAATAATTATACTAATTATAATAATATGCTCTAATATTAATTTAATATCAATTATTTATTTCTCTATATCTGCTACGAAAATCAAAAGAGTTGACATGCATTGTGTGGATTTATACCTTCGAAAAGCAACGCCTTATATTTTCAATCACCACCATTATATGATGAATGAAATGATGTAATGGATGAATAAATATTATATATATAATATAAATATTATTATAAAATTTCATATTACTATTTACATTCTATCCCACGTAATTAGTGAGAAATGGAATCATTAATAATCCATATTTTCTATCAGTCAACTCAATGAGATATGAGTTTAATTTCTCATTACATACCATTATGTTTAGACATAAAAATAAATTTAATATATAAAAATTAATTAAATAAAAAAAAATATTTATTTTGTGAATCTATTTTATAACACATTCTTTTATGGTAAATATACATAAAGAGTTATGAATAAATTCACCCAACAAACTCAAATAACTAACATACACAAGATGATTATATTATACATGAATGACGTATAATATTTAAAAAACTATTTAATATTAAATATAGGAGAATATGGTTACTTAGTATATATATAATTTAATTAATTCAAATTTTTAGGATGTTATGGGCAATTTCATAACACTTTTATTTAGGAGGGGTAGGTTCATTATAATTTCCTCTTAATAGAGGCATGTTTCAATGTTATGAACCAATTTATTTTTTATAGTGTATATATAATAATGGAATTTATTTTTGACTAATATATTAATTAATTCATGATATTTATAGGAAAAAAGTTATATTTATGCTTCAATGAACTTTTGATTAAAATAAATTACAAACCGATAATGTTTTTTCTCATATTTTTCATTTTCAGAAAAATTTTACATCATGAAACTAGTATAATTTAAATGGTTATTATAAATCCAATTGGATATATAGTAGAATTATTTTAATTTATTTAATTTAGTTTTACATTAAAAAAATATTTCATTATTTTTATGGGTTTTATTAGAATGTACCAAAAAGACATAATGGATCTTCTGTACCACCATTATTACAGGACGGTTACACATTTTTTTTAATTATTTTAAAATATTAATCTCATAAAATTTTTATATTATATATATAAATATATAACATACATATTGAAATAGGTAAATATCCTTTTTTGGATAGGTTTCTACATGTCCCTAGTTCCATTTAAAATGACCACTCATACATAATCTCAGTTTTTTTAAGGTTACCTATTTATTGACTCGTATCAATATTTACCCCCATAAAATTATTTAAATCCATGGTTACATTTTAAAAATAATAACTATTTTATTTTTCTAATTTTTAGTGTCATAACTCTTTTATAGAAAAAATATGTTATTTGCATCTATAAAAATATTATTTACTTGTTTCATAATGCTTCACCCAATTGGTATGCTTTTATCAAATCATTTCCACGATATATCTCTGAAAATATATATTTTTTAACACATTTTTAAAGAAAAATGATAAGTTCTCAATGATGGCTATCAAAACGAATTAACTAATTAAAAAGTTTATCCTTTTGATTTAGCCCATATTTTTTCCTTAATCAAAATTATGAAACTCGCTTTCGTCTCATGTGTTCAATGATTCTTTTGATTTATGTACGGATAATTTTTCATGTGTGGAACAAACATATATTATTTTAATTATGTTATTGGTCATTGTAAAATTATATATCCCTCCAATACATTTTTAATTATTTTATATCTCATGACATGTTACATATTTGATTAGATAATGATCTTATTCCATAATGGTATGTTTTTTACTCTATTTGATGATGGTATTGGGAGTTACCATTGTATTATGTTTATAAAATAATGTTTTATATTTATTCAACATCGTTATTATTACAATTTCCTAGGATATTATATCCTTAATCCCTGTTTTTATTACTATGTTCATTCTATTTATGATGTCATGTTATTCTTTTTTACACCATGGATATGCTTTATTTCCTTTATTATTTCCTTATTGTTTCCTCTAATATCCACTCATCCTTTTATATTTTTACCCAATATATCTTATAAAGTGTTATAAGATATTGATTTTTAGTAAAACAATGTAGATTTTTAAATTAATATGATTTGTATATCTTAATGATTATTTTTTATTTTTTCTAATAAAAAAATAAAATGGACATCTAGATCCTTGGAATGTATTATTGGATAATTATGTCAATAATAATGATTTATAGTTTTTTAATGGTTTAGAATCCATATATATTATCAAATAACATTATATTTATATTTAGATATTTTTATGATATAACCATAGTAAAAACTATAGGGATGGGTCAAACGGATAAGACTATGAATGTGATAACATCATTATTTTTTGGTGAAGTTGTTCATATGTGATTTTCAATGAAACATGTAACGATTTTGATACTAGAAAGTGGATGTGGTTGTGTTAAATATTCTCCTAGGGGTGATCACATTAAAAATTGTTAGTTGATAATTGTCATAATTATCACTACAATGCATGATGAGTATGCCTAAGAATACACACCTGGTCAGGTGTTACATAGGGACATGATTTTGTTATAATATACTCTTTAGGAACCAATAATTGATTTATTTACTTGATATTAAAATAGACCACATTAATAATTTTAATATAATAACACATAAAGTAACCTAATATAGCAAAGAATGATATAGATAGAACTAAATTAATTATGGGAAAACATGATCATGTAAATTGAAAACTGATTAATGATTTTATACTATTTATATTATTAATTATGATAATTCCCTAATGAAGTTAATTTTCCCTCAGACATTATAACCTTTATAATTTTATTGATGTTTAGATCTAGAAGAAACAAAGTAAAAAATAGTTGTGAATTATGATATGATTATGACCTCAATGATCAAATAAGTTTATTGGGAAATCGGCTAACAAATATGTTGATTATGACCAACCCACTATACTGAAACCAAAATGAAAATGTATCCATAGTTGAAAACATGAATTATCTGAAGGATATAAAGATTAAGGATCTAGATAAATAATTAAATGAATATGAAAATGGATACACTACTATATTTCTTTAATATAAAAAATGTGTTAAAAATCACCAAGGAACTTTCTTCATGGGGATTATGAAATTTTTACTTGTGTAATTGTGGTTTATAAACAAAACACTACTTTATTAATATCGAGAGTCCATTTATAATGATGGGAGTGGAGAGTGTGAATCCAAAAGCACCACTAATGGTCTCATTCCTTATGTGTGTAAAACAGGGAAATTACATAACTCTGTGTTTTTCATCCAAGGATTATTAAAAAGAAAAGTATAAAATACCATCATAACCACTAAAAATGGTGGATCCTACTCAATTAGTACCCATGATATGAATGGTGGTAACTAAATCCTCTATATATAAATTTTTAATACGGTATATCTAGTCTCTTTTCTCTGGGGTGCCAATATTATATTCAGACATTAACACAATGTTGCATCATTTATCATATAAAACATGAAGATGTATGTTTATTTTAATATTAAATAAATCTTTATGGGAATATAAATCTTAGTTTGTGTATTTTAGATATATTTTTATGTGATTATTTTAATAGATTAATTATATCAAAATAGAATATTTCATCACCAATAGAGGTTATATTACCCAATACATCAACCACATTGGAAATAGTGGATAGAGACAAAGACATAAGACACCATCTGTCATGGAGATATCATAACATAAATGCAATTGTAGAAAAAACAGATCATTCTTTTAACCACCCATCTATGAACCTCCACGATGTGTATTCCATGATATTTTTAGATTGATTGAAATAACAATTCCATTGATTAATGTAGAATAAAAATATCTAATTATACTAATACTAAAACAGAAACCATTATTAGTGGAGAATGTGAGATTACATTAGTGACCTTGGGGAAAGAAGAAGACCATGAATCCAGTTTGTTTCCAAATGCATATGGACCTATTTAGCATGTCAAAGAAATAGTTCAGGTCATGTAAGGTCCTGTTTGGAAACATAATAATCCACCTAGAGTGGAAAATGTGGGGAATCCATCCCCTTCCATCCTTTCTCCAAGAGGTAATCGTAGAGAAAAATATGTAAGGACTACTTAACCATACGGGTGATGTGATGGGTGGTTACCAGTTGAGGCTAGTATTTCATGTAATAGATAAATATGATATATTAAAGGATGGTGTGGTGGAGGTGATTATTCTGAAAAATTATGGTAGTGGTTAAAATGTTGGTTTGAATGAGCCATAGAATTGGGATAAACATTCTTTATCAACGTCGTCATTGGACATCAAAATTCCACTAGAACATCCAATTTAATGAACCATGAGTGATGAAATAAAGGTGTGTGTGATGAATGTATTATAAAAATTGGAAATAAAATTTGACAAATTAAACCAATTTACATTATTCTGCAACAACTTAAAACATACAAAATTAATATTCATCTTATCAATAAAATATGATATTTATTTATCATAAATTTGTAGAATGATAAAAATATATAGAGAATATACATATTATAAGTTCATATATGTTATTTATACCTCTATATAAAATTTATTCTTGAGTCAACTTATATATACCCTTAGATAACAATTTCAATAAGTAAAAAACTTAAATTCTAATGATGCAATTTATTTATTTCTATGTTAGGCTATAAAAAGTCATGTTTTAGAAGAAATAATCATCATTATTATTAATAAATAAATTTTAATATATAAATAATATTTCTTTTTTTCATTAAAAACAAATAAATTGTGATTATTTATAGGTTCACATAATTTATAAACCAAGATAACAACACTTCATTTGATAATAATTGAAAATCACAATAATGGTTTATAGAATAATGTATACCGTATAATGGATTATTACACAAGATTAATTATTACATCCATTAACAATACAAAACATTAAATTGGTGGAAATAAATATTATCATAAAAACTAAAAGAGTAGTGTTATTATAAAATTTATGTGTAAAAGGTATTCTTAAAATGTGCCTCTACACCACTTATAAAAAGGCATCACTTCCACCACTTCATGTTGAAACATGAAATTAAAATTTACTTTGAATATCTACCCAAAATAACACTAATAGTATTTAATTTCTCACTCCTAATCCCATGTTTCCAACAGGTATTTATATGGCCTTCACATTCAGGGAAATTTCTTGTAGAAGATCACGTCTCTATCATAAGTATTACATTCATCATGGATTTTTCTATTTAATATATCTATTATAAATATATTATATAATTCAATATAGAATTATATATGTTTCATTTTTATTATATATGATTTTATGTATGTTTAATAACAATTATTTATTCATATCCATCCTTGGAGAAAAATAAATGTTTCTATATTGTGTGGCATGAACTACCACCTCCATATAGCAACGTCTTCCATTTTAATCACCAAAAATAATAAATGATTGAATGGATGTAATGGATAATAAATAATATCATTAAAATATACATTTTTTTCTAAAAAATATATTTTTCATTACCATCATTCCCACATATTTTCAAACAAATTAATTGGATTATATGAAAACTATCACCATCATAGACTATGAGATTCATTATTCATTACTACCCATATATGTATGATGTTAACATATAATTAAATAAAAATAATAATATCTATTACACTATTAATAATCATTATATTATGAAATTATTTAAAATTAATTCAAATATTGTCAATACGTATATGAATTTTATAATGAAATTGGATGATCAACCACAATGTACATTCATAGGAATGATATCTATATTATAATTAAATTTCAAATGATAGAAAATGTACAACTATATATGTAATATAGATGAATAGGTTCTTTGTTATATATTGAATTAAATTAATACAATTATATTCTATGTTAAGTGAATATTTATTGCACTTTTTTACAGGAGGTAAGGGTTTGATCACAATTCCTCTTCAATGATGCATGTTTTTATTTTACGAACCAGTATTATTTTTATATTTTTTATTTATTTCCGAAGAATAAATTTTTGTATAATATATTTTATAATTCTTTTTATTTATAGAACCATATTATTTTGTACGTTTAAATGTGTCACGATCCAACCATAGTACTTTAGTAACCCAATGAATAAGGAATTCTATATGGGTTGTCCATGATAAGATGATGAAATCATATCACTTCTTATATATTCAATATTGAATCATAATTGAAGAGGTGGGAAATCATAATGTGAATGATATTGTTCATTTTCATTGAGTTCCGTATATTATAGCATGTGATAGGGATTCAATTTTCACCCCCATTATTTGGAGAGGCCTTCAAGAGGTACTGGAATCTCATATATGTTTCAGTACGGAATACCATATGAAATCAAGTTGATATACAAAAAGAGAAATATAGATTCTCAAGGATATGCTTATGGATTTTTTTCTAAACTTTTTTAGGGATTGGGATGATCATTTAGGTATGGTTTTATTTTCCAATAATAATATTTACCATTATGTGAGCAGAAGGGATCCTTTTTTCCCTCGTTTTGTCAGCCTAGTGAATTTACATTATTTTGGTTGGAGATTAGTGAGAGTTCCTTGGATGTTCAATGTATGGTGTGACGGAAAATGTTAATGATTTATTGGATTCATTATAGGATTTTTATGGAATAGTGTCGATAGAAATATTATTTTTATCTTCATTGCAGACCTTTGGAGTTCTTAGTATGGGACTAGGCATTCTCGATGGTTTCACATAGGTTGAGTCATCAATGGATTGGGGGGAAATAAAATCATTCTATTTGTTTTGTTGGACCATTTGAGATTGTTGAGAATGTGGGGAATGTTTCTTATCATTTGTTACTACAACCACAATTGACATTGATAGATAATGTGTTTAATGTATCCTTTCTTAGAATGTATTTATCTGATCCATATCATGTTTCAATTTGGCACGATCATGAAGTTGAACTTAATTTATCTATGACTGAACAGAGTGTTAGGATTGATGATTTTGAAACCAACGTACATTGTATGAGGAATAAATATATGGTTTTTGTTATTTTTAATCATGGTTCTGATATTCATGAGACATTGAAGAGAGTGACCAAATAGAAGGATCAATGGACTTATCTTTTTGGCATGTAGGCATCATCGTTGGATGTTTTGGGGCATAAAGATTCTATGGTGGGGTGGTTGTAACATTACGTTACTATTTTTATATAAACCTAAACCCTCTTTTTTGACCATTGGTTGGGTTTCGTTTGGTGTAGTTTTAGGTTTTAAATTTTTGAATCATAAGAATTTATATAAATTATTTTATAATATAGTTTTTATTTAAGATATTTTGTGAAAGGTTACATTAATGTAAAGTTTCCTTAGATACAACTATGTCAAAACCATCTTGGTTATCGGTTTACCATATTCTAAAAAATTTTAACAAAAACAACCCCACATAAAACCCTAGAAAATATTGATAAAAATCAGGGGTTAGTAGTAATTGAATATAAAAAAACAATGTTACATAATGACTATTGACACCAAATAAAAATTTCAAATTCATATAGGGTATGTCTCAAAATTTTATACTTTGATAAGTTTTATCCTTTATGCACCTTTTTTAATTTAAATAGTTCATATAATTAAAGTATGATATTTAACACATTGAAATACAATTAATAATATTATTTTGTATCAAATGAATATTTTCAATGGGTTTTATTATCATATTTATTAAGTCAAAACTGATATTCTATATGAGCATTGATATTTATATTTACATCTCTTATTTCTTTTTCCTACTTTTATTAGCTAATTTTTTTTTAAATTATTTCATTCTTTCATGTATATATGTATATTAATTATATAAGTTGTTAATTATCCATTATAGTTTGCGGATACACATGTTTTCAGTTTCCATCAAAATTACTACTCCAAAGATAACCCATTTTCCGGGAACATTCCTATTTGTTGAATCATGTCAATCATAACCCCTATAAAATTATTTTAAACTACTAATATATTTTAAACAAAACAATTACTTTATATATAATTATATTATTTTAGTGATATTTTTATATTAAGCATTATTGTATTTCCTTCATAAAAAATATCATTTTCTTATTTTATAATTCTCCACACAAGTCGTACGGTTTTATAATTTATTCTCCTAGATATTTCACATGAAATATCTATATTTCAATCCAATTATCAAGACCTATGTTAAATTTAAAAATATTTCCTTCATCTCTTTTGGATATATATCAACTATCCATTGATTATTCCTTTAATTTCTATTAGGAAACCATCTTAATTTTCATGGGTTTGATAATTATTTTTATTTATAGATTCATTAATTTATTCATGTGGAAAACATATGTATTATTTTAATTATTTTATTTTTGTTCCTTATGTAAATCATTATATCTCAATATATTTAATGTAATGCATTATGGAGTAAGCATAGTCTAAAATGGGGCTTTGTCCCCATTATAATGGTTATCTTGGGAGAAACTAATGAATTATGGTTATGAAATAATGGTTTATATTCTTTCAATAATATTTATCACTTCATGTTATTATAACATAATTTCCTTAATAAATTATTTATAATTATTACCATCCTCTTTATGATATCATTTTTTCTCTTTTCACTCTCACTTTATGATTTATTTCCATTTTAACCCCCATACTGGGCTTTCTAGCCCACCATTTTCCTTATATACTTTCCCATGGATATCAATTAAAATTTTAGATTAAAAATGGGTGTTAGGATAAATATTATGATTTTAAATAAATTTGATGTGTTTACATTTAATATGATGTATATGTACATCTAATCATCCAAATACACTAGACCAGTATGTCAATGTAAAGCATTGATTGAAACAAATATTTAGAATAATGAAATAAAGTATGTCTAAGGTATTTGTTTCCATATTTCATTGTGTGGTTCATATTTTCAAGTTATATTTATTTAAAAAATGGGTTTTTATTGAGAAAATAATCATTTTATTTCAGGGGAATTTAATGGAATAAGTAAATTAATAGAAATGATGAACATAATGATGTGGTTAAATAAGACACACCAAATAATTTATTAAAAAAATTATTTATAAAAATCTGAAAAAAGAACCATTTCATTGATTATGGTTTTCTATTGAACTATTTGGCATATAATATAATGTAAACCATGTCAATATTTGGACTACCATCTCTTAGTTTGTTGAAAAAATAACCATATATCATGTGGTTTTACTTCATAGATAATTAATAATGTTTTTAAACTATATAGATGGGTGAAAATATTATAGATTTGAAACCATTTTCTAATGCATAAAAAATGGTTTTCAATATCATCAGTGTTTGAAAAAGAGGATTCAAGTTAGTCTGTATTGGGAAACCACATCCTGGTAGGGCCTCACTGAAACATTGTATTCATAATAGATATGTTTAGTAATTAATTGAATGTAAATGATAATTTTTGAATGATAGTGATTTAGTATTACTGATTTTAGATATATATTTGACAAGACCAATAATTCCATTATGAAAATGAAACAACATTTCTTTAATGATTCCAAAATAAAAATGATTTTTATATTTGAATGATATATTGAGAAATTAATGTTTCTGTTAAAATATTCTATGGAGAAATATGGAGAAAAAATAACTATGTTGGAGAATAACAAATAAGGGTCACAGATGATCCATACAATGAGTCGCTTAATAATAACTGCAAATAACTAATCTACCTTTTGTACATTTTTATCCTTATATTATTATAGGTCAAGACCATATTCTTGTAAGGTATCCTATGTTCCTTGTCGATAAAAATATGATTATAACTATTCTAGGATCAAAACATATAATTATCAAGGATGTAACCACAAGATAAAAAGATTGTTTAATCCTATTAAAGACAATTTATGTCATATCTTATTATTAAATCATATCAATTTCATTCCATCAAAATTTTATTTTTTTTTCATGGATCTATCACTCAAACTGACATGAGAACATTTATGAGATTCAAAAGAATGTGGTTTTTCACACTAAAGGTCCCAAATGATTTTTTTGGTTATTGTTATTTCATAGTGTGTTTAATAACCCTATTAGATTGTGAATTAAATAGTGAGTTTTGATCCATGGCGTCAATGATTGAAAGTTTATTATCTCTCATAGTCACTGAAGTATATTTTTGATGACATACCTAAATTAAATATATTTATCATGTAAACATCTATTCAAAAATATTATCATTTAGTTCTTCTAAAATTGATGTCTAAATTCATAAAATATTGGTACTCCCAGTATATTTAATATACTATTCATTAGACGAAATTTATAGGTATGAATCAAATTATTCAAAGGGTTTAAATATATTTGATCCTTTTAAATAATTTAAATATTTCTCAATTGAGTTTTCAAAATTGATTCCAATAATATTAGAGATTATTAAATAATTTAAATTTTTTATTCAATTAAAAACATCTCAGTGTAACTTATTCCATTGTTATAAGGAATAATCAATCTAATAAAATTCAAGAGATCATATTATCCAAAAAAATAATAATATTACTATTACAATGAAATTTTATAAGATTTAAAATTCAATATCGATGATATAATAGAACGATCATTCATTATTAGTCAACATTATACTCGAAGACTAACTCATTATTTCAGGATTTTCAATATTGAAAATTGGTTCATTAGCATGTTATAAGGACAATAATAAAACACAACTCTTCAATAATTTATTCATGTACGGGATAAATTTTTGACTATTTGATAGGAAATTAAATTAAATACTGAAAGAAAATAAAATAATCATGAAAATTATTTCCCTCTTCAGTTCTGACACTTTTTAATTTAATTATATCTTCAAAAATAAAAATAATTTCTTTTTTTGAAGATAAAAAATAATTTTTTTTCTTCATCTATAATTAATTATTTTTCACTCTATTAAAAATTACCTATCACTTATTTATATTCAATTATTTACAATATTATATTTTTTTTATTTAATATTCAATACCTAAATTAAGTGGTTAAGATAAATTCATGCTTTTTATATATCCAAATAAAAAAACCTATATCATAGAGCTTAATTAATAGTTAAAATAATATGTTAATATTGAATTAAATAGACTATTTAGGTATCTATAATTTATAAAATATATGAGTGATAATTCCAAATATTCTTATTCTAAAAAAATAATGTGTTATAATCTTCAATGACCTAGACGTAACTCCAATTTTTTATAGTCATTCAAATAATCATGAAATAATAAATTTAATATTAAAAATATAAATATGTTAAAAACACATAATGATATACTTAAGGTATATATATTTCACTTCCCACTACTTGACTTCTAATCCCCCGATTTCCTTATTTTATATGAGTAAACCAAATTATAAATTATTATTTATCGCACTACTATTTAATTTTTTATTCAAAAATAACACCTATTTTTTTTGTTATCTTTTATTTGGTATTAAAAAAAGAATGATCATTCAAATAACATATCAAAACACTATAATGAAAATATTTTTTTCTTATATTCTTCTATTCTTATCATTGAAAAAACCATTTTTTGTTTTTATAATCATCAAGACAACCTTGTTTTTTCGTGTTCTATCATTACAGTCATATTTCTAAAATATAATATCATATCCATAGAAAAACATTTATTTTTTTTATTTAATTTAGGTATGTACATGTCTTTAATATGTTGGTTTGTAGTAAAATATTCCAAAACACTGATCCGATTTCATGGAATATCATTTTAGAAACTGTTACATGACATAAAAATTCCTTAAAATATTAATAAAAAAATATTCACAATTTTCTTTTATCATCGTGATGTCTTATAATCATAAATACATATTATCAAACCATTTATATTTATATTTTCTTTTACAAAAAATGATCAACATTAAATAAAAAATTCACCACTTTAAGGTGTATTAGTATAATTATCACTATTAATTTTCATTAGTAATAAAAAAATATTTTTAATTATTATATACAATATATTATAATTTTTTACACTCATTTCCTATAAAACTCACTATTAATGTAAATTTATATAATGGTACTAAAAGAATTATGATCCTACGAAAAAATTGAGAAACACTAATATGTGGAAGAGAAAACGTCTACAAAACACTCATGATACCACCAATACATTATGTGTATAAGATCATAAATTGGGAAAATAATATCTTATTAAATGGTTTATTGTGAGATATAGAGTGTCACATGAACACCAAAAATATTTAAAAACTCTATAACTCTTTTTTTCTATTGGATACACACTTGAAGATTGGTGCTTGATATTCAATTTTAGGTATTCATATTATATTATCAATTATTAAATAATAATGTATGTGGATGATATTGATGAACTCAATATAACTATGAAACCATTAATACAACAGAAGGTAGAAAATAGTTAACCCTCAAATAGAAGGTGTGATCATATTCGATTCTTCTTAACTTCTTCATGTCCATATATAATGGGTACTGAATTATAGATTCGAAAAAAACCCATCAATCCTATAAATATCTAAAATATTTGGGTATCTATCAGTTGAATTCATTGGATAGTTCCATGTGAATTACTATTTTTTATAAAACAAATAAAAAGATATGGTGGAATCATCTAATCAAAGGTAGATCTAAAACCCAAAATTAAAATATCAATATCATTTTAAATCATGAGGTTATTTAAATAGTTCTATTCATATATTTAATGGAAATTATGTTGGATCCTCCTTTATCATATGTTAGAGTCAAATTCTCATGTACTATAGTCTCCATAATGAAACTATTTTCCTGTATTACATGAAAAAATAAGTATAACAGTGGTGTGGTTTCATCATATCATGACTATTTTATTGGAAGAGTATTTCTCATAAAATCCTTCTGACTAACAAAAAAAATAGTATTTCTTATTGGAATATTGATGAAATTCCATGAAACACCACATTATATTTTTGTTATGGTATATGTGAAACTCTATCCTCAAAATCAATAAACAAAATCGTGATCATTATTTCTTCTACATGAATCTAGAAATAAATTTTTTATATGACAAATGTATAATATTTTTTTTTTCTAGAGACTCTACAAAATCAGGAAATTAGGTTAATATCACTATGGTCATTTTTCAATCAATCATTAGATGTATTTCAATTCCAAACATAAAGAACATTGTGTTATATCATTTTATAGTCTGTGGTTTCTCAAATACTAAAGCTCTTCATTTAATTGTATCTTGTCAATATCTAATTAATTTAAATAAATCCCCATAAACAATTACAATATATAAATTACTAAACCATATTCAAATATAATGAATCATGAATGAAAAATAAATCATTAATGTATTCAATTAAAGTAAGATGTATCAAACCTCTATGTTTTTTTATAAAAAATTAATGTTTTCTTTATAACTAAAAATTTTATTATAAGAAAATTATATTATTGACATCTTTAACGAAGGTTATTAGAAATATTACCATATTAAATCTCAATTACAGAAGTTTAACTTATTTCCACCATTTTATTTTATAGAAAAAATCCTGAAGATTCAATAGTAAATTAATATATCAATATATTCTTCTATATTATTAAGTAAAAATTTAGTTGAACCACTTATCAGACATTTTATCAATCTAAAATGAATTAAAATTCACCCCATTTTCAATTAAAAAATACTAATATATTATACTCATTTATAATAAAAGTCATTGTAATGAATGATGTAATGTATTACTGTTGATCCCATATATATTTTTAGATTTAATTCTCTCCCAATGATGGTCTATAGATCGTTAAGGGTTCCTTTATCAAGGTATTTTTTAATATATCCAATTATTTTTCCAATTTTTAAATGTTTTTGATGTTTATATTACCATATTTCATAAGATTCCTAACCCATTGGTAGTAAATTTATATTTTTTACCATGAATGATGCATCAAGTTCATTGAAAAGTTTATATGACCTTAGTTATCTCACTGAATCAAAAAGAGATATCATATTTTTACATTAATTTATTCAGGATGATACTATGTCTAAAAAAATATTATTGTGTATTTTTATTTGAAAATATTTAAAGTTTCCTTTTAAAAATTTGTAATAAAATTTATCTTTTTATAGTTCCATGAAAACAATATTCTATTAGGGAAGATAGCTCTTCCAAATGTAAATATTAAGACTTTATTTTTGTGTTACTAATGAAAATATAAAAATTAATATATCTAATTAGATTTTGATTTTACATAACTCAATTCATACGTGATAGTTCATTTGACATAGAAAATAATATGTTTTACTTCATTAATATGTGACTCCTTATGGTTTATTTTCAATTCAGTATAAAAATATAACAAGAATCATGTTATTTTCCATTAAAACTATCAAATAGAATAAATTATTAATAAATATCTTATAAATGATTTATCCAAATAATTTCCATCTTCATTTCTAGAAATTTTACTCTCTATACATATGGTAGTAGATACTTATATTTATTCATACATTAAAAAACATGTTTGAAAATCTATAAGTATTTCCAAATAAAATTACAAAGTATATATCTTATTAAATAGTTTAATATCCATAAAATGTTACATCACATCGATCAAATATATTTTATTTTGTTTTTTGTTTTTGTACACAATTTAATCATAGTGTATTACTTTATTCTGGGTGATTTTTACCTTGAAAATGGGAATTGTTATAATTATTGTTCAAGTATTGTTTTAGATGACATCGATATTTTCATTCACAATACCTATTTTCAATTTCATACTCTCTAATATAATATATAGTATTAAATAAAATGAATGGTGTTCTTTATTAATATAATAGACTATATTATTTTGTATTCACACATGATAACAATCTCCATAAATAATAAATACATTTTGTCATTTAATTTAGGCCACATCATTGACATCATAATTCAAAAATTATGGATGGAAATGAATTTAGAAAAGCCTACTGTTTCATTTAACATGTGTTATAAAATTAATAATATCACTTTAATAATTGTTAATATTGTAAATTTATAATAAAAATATTATTTTTTAATATTATAGAATCCATCGCAATCAATATGATATTTATTCTTTTTGGATTCTATTTTACCACATATATTATAATGAAATCTTATATTATCAAAATCAAATTCTTCTCCATTGTATGTGACACTGACTAATATTTATCATTCTTCTTAGTTTTATTTTATTCCTCCTATATAGTAATAAATTAATCACTATCTAAAATGGTATCTTCCTATATTTTTATTTCTACATATAAATGCATACTTTGGGCATTTGAAATACTTAAATTTATTTTAGTATAAAACCCATTTCTATTTTATCCATTTTAATTTACTAAATCCATATTTTTTATATCTATTAAAAAAATATTACCAAAGTAATTAAATCCTAAATTACTACATTATACATCTAAATAATGTTTTATATATTGTGATCTAGCTAATTCACATTTATTATTACTATAGAGATCATGACATATTTCATATGATTCATCAACCTTCCCATTTAATAAGAATAAATACATTGATGTATTATAATCCTACAAAAAAATAAAATAATTTGTGTTAAACAACATTCTGTAAATTATTATTATAACACATATATATTCAATCATTATGTACATAACCTATAAAAATAGAAATATCAATTCATTCATAAAATTTATCAAAATGAAGTACTTTTATAATGAAAAAAATGGATTCATAAAAACTATTAAGTTATAAAAATTGATTCATTCTAAAAAATATATAACATGGTATACTAAATAAATTTCACTGAATTTAATTTTTTTATGACTATTGGATTTTATATTAATAATATACCTCTGAAATAATTTTAATGTTCCATTATCAAATATCATGGTTATTCCCTTGATTAGAATATTATAATTATTTCACTCCACTGCACCATTCTATTTAGGTGTTAATATATAACTATATTGATGCCTTTTCTATGATTTATGTTATATGACTCACCATATTTATTATTTTATTCCGATCCATGATTAGACTACAATCTGTTAATGATAAGCACTATTTGAATTTTAATAGCTCACAAAAATGAAATAAATATATCAAGAGATTCTAATATATACTCTATGAAAAAAATTAAATGAATTAAATCATTAAAATACTACATAATACATATCTCAATTAGTTGATCATAGAATAAGTTTTCTATAAAAAATATAATTTTATGAGTTTAATTGGAATATTGGTTTTTATATCCAATATTTTATTTCGTTTCCACTATCTTCCTGTTATAACTAATTATAATACATTATTATTTCTTATTTTTTAATTATGATTATTTTTTAAATTTCTTAAATTATATGTATACTCATGATCATTTGGTGCAAAACACTATGTATTTGGTACTTAAGTTTATTTTCTTTATTCAAGATGAACCAAAAAAGAACTATTTCCATAATTGTTTTCCATGTGTTATTACTTTAAAATATAAATAAAAATATGAATTTCAAGGCAATTCAATGAATTTAACTTTACCTATATGAATTTTTTTCAAATATTCACATTCTTTAGTTCATTAAAATTTATAGAGTTTAATAAAAATAATTTCAAAATTATTTAATTGTTTATATATAACATCACCCCCTTAAATAATTGAAATATATTTTCATTGGTGATTTGATTCCCCTTGTGGTTGATATAATTCTTACATTTAGAAAGTGATTATTCAGTTAAAATGATATGAAATATTTATAATTAAATCAAGTTTCATTTTTATTGTCATAAACTATAATTCCAATTTATGTTCTAAAAAATATATTATGAAATACTAATAGCCAGGGTAAATTATTATAATTATAATCTTCCCCACCAATATATATTATAATATTTTGTAGATAGTTCATAGTATTTTCAATTGATCACACGGTAAATGATTTTGATATATAACTAGAGTAGTTAAATGATATATAAATATATGGTTTTTATATGAGGTTAATAAATTAATTTTAATGAATGTAAACGTACTTTTTGCTCTATGGTAAACATCTAATGTTACATTTATTTATTATAATACTTAATATATTAAAAAATAGACCCAAGAATTTTTCTCAAACAATATACAAGATTGAAAGATGTAATAAATAGGATAATCAATTAAGGATTATCATGTGAATGTATGTATGGTTTTCTTCTGTTTTTCTCATGGTCCTTCGATCTAAAGTTAATGTGTTAACCATTTTTATAACAAATAGAAAAATATTTTACTTCCTAAAAAATCTAAATAATGCTTGGGTATCTATATCATAGTTTTTCAATAATAATATAATTGAATATATAATTATAATAATATTTCAAACTACATCATAGTGAAAATAAAAACACTTGGTTTCAAATAGTCAGTGGTAGCCTTTATACCATGATAAGTATCTTTTTCACTATAAATAAATATATGTAACATACATTATAATTCATATACTCAATTAAAACTAAGGACATGATTTCATTGGACCATAATGTGGTCATCTGTTCCAAATCAATGATTACCATACAATAAAAATTTTCCATACATTTCCATATTTATTCAATAAAATATGAATCTATATCCTCATATTTCAATAACCATATCATGTACAATGATCATATTTCCATGAACCTTAATATAAATGATAAAATCATTACATGGTTTTATTAACTATATAATCCTATGATTCCTAAATAAATTTCTACAAAATAGTCATTATACTATGGATGTCATTCAAAATTTCTTGATAACGAATTTTCAATAATATATAATAGAAAACGTATTTTTTCTTCTAAAATGATCTAGTTTCTCAAATTTCAAAACCCCTAATTTCATTAGATCGTCTTAAAAACTACTTGATCCTAAATAAATTACTGATTTTATTAATAATAAACACGAAATCAAATCATATTCAAATATTCTATGTCAATAATCCATGGAATCTATTAATGTTATATGTGAAAATTGAGAGTTATCAAAAAACCATAATATTAGACTATGTAATGCCTGGGTGATCAGTCCAACTCTATGTGGAATGAAAATTTATATCATGAACTAGTCTCACTGAAATCTTTTAATTGTTATACATCTTTAACATGAACGAATATGTTTATTCCAATATATGTATATATATATATTAATTTCACCCAACAAACTTATGTTATGACAATTTAATTCATAATTGATCAACCATTTAATTTATAATTAAATGATAAATATTAATTTTTTGTTATTATTGTATGGGGTATACATTAAATATTATCAAAAACCTACAAAATATAATTTAATTTGATTTCATATATCATTTAAATGAAGAATATATAATTTTATCATCTGTATAAAAATATGAAGAATATAATAGATATACCACAAATAATTATAATAAAATTTAAAAAAATTTATTTATATTTATATATTTAAATATTTTTCATTAATATTTACAAAATATATTTATAAATATATTTATAATTTATTATAGTATGTACTCCCTCACCCTCTTAACCAATAACTTCTTTTAAGTCAAACCATATTGACTAATGATAAAAATATTTTAAAAATTAATCATTGGTATTCCATTATATAAAAATCATTTATGTTACCATATCAATATCATTTTCACTTTAAGAAACCCTGATGTCACTTCATGTTTCAATGTTTTAACTTATATTTGTTCTGATATAATAATTGAATCATTATAATTATAAAAACAATCCAATGAAATATTTCAGGTACCATATCATTAGCTAAAAAGGATAAAAAATTATTAATGCACAATAAGACACTCGATTCCATCATAGTGTTTTGGAAAAAAATTATTTAATTTCATAATTTTTTTAAATGTGTAATATTTTATTTGGTCACCAAATAAAATATTTAAGAAAATAATAAATATTTTTTAGTGTTTTTTAGTTAATATAGAACAACGATAGACCCTAATCACATTCAACAGTTGTATTTCCCATATCGTAAGTAATGTTTAATGATTTTTTTCATGCCATAATATGATTCCTGAAACAACACAAATCCTTTACAATTTTTTTCTAAGTAGAATGAATAGTAACATAGAACTATATGCTTTCATGAATTGAATGCAAAGTAAAATATATTAAAAATTAAATCCAATCATATAACACCCTAGAAATAATGATTTTTATCTATATTAACAATTAGAAATAGTAATTTTACATTATTTTAAAATTTCCAAAATTATATCCATTTTACCAAAATACCAAAATCATTTACAAAATTAAATAAATTTTTATATGATTGAATAATGACACTAATTGATCGTGGCCCCCATAGACTAATTCAATGATGCACAAGGTCCAATTTATTCCCATCGATTATGGGATCCTTGAAACTAATTTCAAACAAATCAATATAGAATACAATTTGACCTCATATGTTATTCAATGAAATTTTTAATAAATTATTGATGAAACATTATTATTTATTAAATAATGAAACAGAAATAATAAATAAATTAACCTCCCCCAATAATTTATTATATTATTAAACATCATTATAAAAAATATGAAAAAATGCCAAATTTTGATTATAATATACAATGAAATATACTATTACTATATAAGTTGGACTAGTTCACTCATTAACTAATAATATATAAAATAATGAACAAAAATGACCCAAAAATATAATGATTCATTTTTATAAAATAATACCCATTATCCCAAATTTTTTCTATTTCAATATTGCATAGCAGAATATTGGATTCAGTAAATATTATTCATTATATGACAATCCCTAATTGGTTACTAATGAAATATATATACTTATATATATGAATGTATGCTTATTTATGAATTTAGTATGGCCAACACAACTGGTTTTGACTATATAGCGAGATAAATATATTATTTTTGTTACAATGGAGGATAATAAAATCCAGAACGCGCATTTTTTCCTTTAGTGGGATAAAAAGCACTAAATTGGAGTGAATTAATAAATTAAATATACTGAATGACAGACTTCGTGAAGTTATAATTAGAAGAAACTTGAAAACCAAAAATCAAACAACTCAAACTCTATGTATTCATTATTTATTGTAGCTGAGTTTAATCAAGAACCCATAGTAACAACAAATGGGTTATATATACCAACGATATCCAATGGTAACAATAATCATTGAATTATTTCATAGTAACTATACATCACAATGGAGTAATATAATCTCATACATTGTGAAAAAAAGGAATAGAAACCTAATAAAAATAGGCCACCTAAGAATAATCCCATGTTTCATGAATGGGGTATATGTAAGTCAATTTCAAAAGACAAATTCATTGGATTAAAAAACTCTTGAATTTTAATGTCTCCACTATTATACAATGGAAAAACCCCTTTATCATCCACCTTAATCGTTTATCTAATGAAAAAACCCATTTAACAATCATTTTTTGTAAACAAATCATCATTTTATGTGTCTTTAAGACAAATAATTCATTATTATATCCATAAAAGATCCAACTAAATAATTTCATATATAGTGTTTCGTAATAACATTATCATGACACAAAAAATTATAGGAACACGCTAACTATGGAATGGTGAGTTCTGCAATGCTAAGGTTGGTTCATTATTACACCATATTAAAAATACCCCACATTGAGCAATGCCTAAAATAATTTATAAAATATATCACAACTCTTTCTAAAATCGTCTGAAAAAACTCATTATACATGATAATAATAATATCCTTCAAATTTTATTGATTAAAATTTTACTATAATTAATACCCATTCCATGTCCTTATATGTGACTTTTCATTAACTTTTAGTGTTAACAAAACTTATGAATTCCCTATTCCATACATCAAAGTCAATAAAAACATGTATAAATGTATAATTATTTTTCATGGAATAAAAAACCTATAATATCCTCAATATAAAACACTCATATATCAATATGAAAATTTCTTTTAAAATATGTCTCTATTTACCTCACCTATATTTCTATATAATCCTTCTCTCATAGAAATCGAGTTGCCACTAGATATTTAACTTGTTATTCTACTATAGGCCAACTAAAATATTAAATATTCATTAAAATAGATTAAGTATCATGAATGAATAAATCACATTTTATCCATATAAATATTTGATCATATTAGTTGTCAATAAAAAACATGGACATGCTTTTCATAAATCTTATTAAACAGTGAAATTAAATTTGATACCTTTCATACATGATGAAAACATTCATCACAGTTATCCTTAACATGTGGAATGATACAAAACATACTTAACCACCTCCTAATTTTCTCTTCCAAAAGGATATCATAAGAAAGGCATCAAATTCATAAGGGTCCCATGATAAAAATATCTCTAACTATATGTCATGGGAACACATATTAGTAATAATTACCTACATATAACAAGGATATTATGACATTCCATGTGATAAAATATCCAAATCCAAACTAAAAAATATTTTTACACATAAAGTATAACGATTCTACTATTTGTATCAAATATTAGATTAAAACACTATAATGTTAATAAATCAAACCCACCCCTAGTAATCATTAATGATTATCAATTAATTAATACTCAAAATCTAACTATGAAGGGATTTTATAATAACATTGAAAATGTAATATATATATTTATAACATGGATCAATGAGAAATGAGATTTCATATATTATTCATCTATGAAACAATCGCATCAAAAAAATAATTATATATCATATCTCAGAAATATATATAATAAAGAAAATACTTCAAATAACTGATGGACTAAAAATTATATTTTTATTGTTTTTCCAATGGAATCATTACAATCAAGGAAGGAAGAAGTGGTGAATCCCAAAGATACTCATCCCTAATAATAAACATACATTCAATAGGAAGGGAACCTCTTTAAAAGTAAAGAAATATTATCTTATTTGGATATCTATTTGTATCTTGAATTCATCTACACTAATGTTTCTATCCCCTCCAGATGTAGTTAACCACCATCCTATGATCCATCACCATCATCTCGTTCCTAATTAGATGTGTAAATTTCCATGGAATAATAATTTTTTTCCAAGGATCCTCATACGAACCTTGGATCAAATTTCAACATACTTCATATAAAAATTATAACTTCTATACAGGGAGATACCTTTTATCAATACCATCACCTCAACCTCGATGGAGTCTCAGGATTATAATATTCATTGAAAACCAAAATGATAGAACCTCTCACATCTTGTATGTTCCATCTACCTTTCATGAGACCTACTGTACAAGAAAAATAAACAACTGAAAAAATTCTATTTATAGATGGGTTTCAAGAGACCCATGTCACTGTCTGTGGACTATTATTATCACTAGAGCCCATTTCCACTTTTGGAATAAGCTTCCTGAGAGTGGTCGGTCCATACTCGCATTGGTGGAGTGAACCAAGATCCTCCACCAAGAAACCCAACCGTACCTACATAGATGTAATGGAATAAATTTTCCCTTTATATAACTCATTTCATTCCTACTACTTAATACAAAAAGTCACAGATAAAAAAATTCCACAGGTAATGGCCTCATTTGAGTTCTTCTTCAACACCTAGAACTAGGAACTCAACAGCTCTGTCATTATTTAACATCATACTGAACACCCATGAAACCTTCAAACACCTTCTATGATTTATATACCTACTCTCTTTTGAAAAACATGTTCCATGTAGTTTCAGGGAATGGGCTGACACAAAACTAACATTGGGTTGTAAGAGAGATACCATACTTATGAATATTATAATTGATTAGAAGGGTGAAATTACTCATTCACTAGACAAGTATGTTCATATTTATTGGTAAATACTTGTTCCAAAGCATCCTAGACAACTTATCATTCCCAATACTATCATGAATCCTCTCTATAAAATATCTTCCATTAAATATCTCAGATGTAGAGGGAGATAATAAACATTAATTAGCCTCAACTATCACATTGGTGTTATCATAAATATCTCACTACTGTGCATACAATATTGTGTTAATGAAATTTTTGAATTGCAATGTTTCATGAAAATATATTTTAAAAATTATGAAGCTGTGAAATAATATAGGAACACAAGAACATTTTCCCTTCAAATAATTAATATACAAGTTCCCTACCACCCAGTAGTCTTTCTCATTTATTCTTTTTGTGAGATTACACTTGTTCCTTAAAAATCCTGATGGACTCCTTACGTTAGCATCCCACTCCAGCCATTTTCCTCATATCTATTCTACATGAATATTTCCCACAATATTTTTCTATTGATTATCTCTCCTGCTATCATATCATGCATGTCTTGTATGGAATCCGAGATATCATGGATTTCAATACCACCCTCATTAATCAGTATTTCCATTCTCTTCCATCAGCAAAATTATAATATCTATGTTTTTTATAAAAAAAAGTTGAGATGTAGAGGCCTCATCATTGAATTAAAAAAAGGAGTCTAGGAGAGGAACATGGAAGAAATAAAATACCCGTATAACAGAAGGAAAATTAACCTATTTTAGAGCGGGTACTCATGCTGTGGTAAGGATGTTTCCCACATTTTCTGCGGGATTAGTGACCCCTCTTACTAGAGCCTACATACATCCATTCACCACATTTATCATCTGAAGGTGCATCAGCAACATTGGAAGTAGTTGCAGTGGGGGATGAATAAACATCACAAAAATTGGTAGATAGAAACTCAAATTAATTTCATACATTGAAATTACTTATTAGATTCTCATGAGTCATTGTGATATCCTACATGGTCTTCATGCCATCCTTATCCAATGTGTTTCCAATCCTCTCAAACTTCTACATGTTAGTGCTATGCGCACCCTCTTCTTTGCTGCTGGTAACCAAAGTATCTTCATTAGACAGCGCGTCAATGTGAAAAACCGAGACCTGTAGTGGAGAGGGATCCCAAAACTCCTCATTCTTTCATTGAACTCTACTATTATCACCATTTAAAGTTTGACCCTTGGTATTACACTTATCCAAAGTTGCACCAACAATTAGTAACATACCTTTCCTTGATTTAAGGGCATGCGACTCATGCATAACCCTATCATCTGCAACCTCTTGTGATGAGAATTCCCTTTCATCTTGACTATCTTCTGAGTCATATCCATTTATTTCACCATCCATTCCTATGACTAGAGCATCCTTAAAAGAGATGATTCCCTTATATTGACTACTTACTTCAGTGTTATCAGCCCAACTTGTTCCATCCACATGTGGAGTGGAATCAACCCTTGGTAAAAGATCCTCAATATCAATCATTCATCCCATGTCAGCAGGTTTTACAACCTTCATCTGTTCAGTATGACAATTATCCACCAAATTCTCATCAGTAGCCATCTGAATAACGTCCTGCTTTTGCTTTTGTCGATAATTCAATGCATCATGTCCCTTAATTTGAAAGTTAGAGCATAGCATATCTCTCCTACATTGAAAATCTTAATGTCAAATAAATATTAAAACTTTACATAATGATGGAATTTTTTCATATTCAATTCCTAAGAAAATTTCATCATTAGATTTAGATAAAACAACTCGATCAATCAACACAGTACATAGGTCAATTTCAACCAGAACGTGCACATAATGACCAATGACAACCTTTTTCGTTGTTTAATCCATTCTAATCGGAAGGCCAATCATGGAAGTAATGTCCAACAGGATCTCAGGGTGCCATAATACCGAGTTCAGACCTGGGATTGTTTACCCAATCATGAGCATACGTATCCTTAAAATCATTTAAGGAGAATCTCAATTTCCAATCATGAATCTGAAAGGTTCCAATCTATAGGTTAAAATAGCATTTTCTCCATGCACAAACTTTGAGTTCTGCAGAGGGAAAGATTATATAGAAGTTACCCCGACCAATTGAAATGCTTTTGAAATCAGAAAAACCCCAAATTTTGGAAAGACGTGAGACAAGATCTGGTAATTTCTAGGGTTTCATAACATGGAAAAGTGACGTCCGAGTTATAAAGGAGTGATTTTAGAGATCAATCCGAGCAATAATCGCATCCTCAGAAGCTGAAACATGGGTTTTAGTCCCTTTCCGGATTATTCGCGAGGGAGGTCGGTTCACCAATGCGACAAAAGAGCTCTCTGAGAACCCCGAGAACCTCCTCAGCTTAGAGTTACCCTTCGTCTACGTCGTTGAGGTACTCGGAGCCGACCGAGCGATGATATGATGTGCAGTGAAGAAATGGAGATGAAGGTAACGTAGGTTTAGGTAAAGTTGAGATTCGAGCGGTGATGGAAGTCACCTCTCCAGTTCCTCCATCTCAGTTCCCAAATGAATTTATTCAATTCGTTTTCCAACCAGTTAAATGTTCCTTTTGGATCATTAATAGCTAATACAACATTCCAAGACCTTGAGTATATAACACAATTAATAAAATTAATATTACCACAAAATGAAAGGAATTTTTTTCAGTTGTAGATACTACCTTTAATTTTCATTAGAATATAATTCAATACACACTTTTTAATTTTTTCATTCGAAAAGGGGATTACAAGCTACACAATAGAATGGTTTCACATTGATTTATCCTACATACATTGTATGACACTGCTTTTCTAGCTGGTGCATTGGTTTTATATATAGACATTTATCTTTTCCAAGAAAGCTCATTTCCAACTTTGTTTCCAAAACTCTTCCATCCTTGTAATACACCGATTAATAGACAGCTTCCTTTCATTATCTAAAACCCATTTTCCATATCCCTATAATGATAAAACTCAATTCTATTCTTTCTTAATCATTTTACATGTCCACGTTGATGGTGATGTTTGAACCCTTGATTTTATGATTTAGATCATTCACCATATCTTGGTAAATCTCCATTACACATAGAATACACATCTCTTGAATGAAGCCATGCTTCCCATCCGACACAACCCTTGTTACAATACACACGAGTCTCCTATTTTGAAGGCTACAAATATATTTTAAAACAATAATACATAATAAAATTCGATGTTATTTATCTAGGGATTCTGGTTGCTACACCTATGAAATCAAAATCACCCTTGAAGCACCAAAAACCATAGGATAAACCAACCCCAATAAAAGTTTCATATTGCTTCTTTAAGTGATTCACCATTGATATCCCATATTTACAAATAAATGGATCCTAGGATTACATACTTGAATGGTTAATTTCTATTATTTATTATTGAAACATCATCCTTAATCTACTTCACATTCAGCAAGGATTCCATCCCATAATTATATGTTTCCTCTACCAATATAGCAATAAAATGTACAAATTTATCTTTTTATTCGGCATCATCTATAATTATATCTTATATGAACTCATTATTAGAAAAAAATTATTAAAATTCTCAATATCGATGTTACCATCCACCTATATATCACTCACATAGGTCCCATATTGGAGAATCATATTGACACTGTTTTCAACCATTATTTTCTTGATACAAGCAGAAAATTATTTTAAATTTGTTTCAACTTCTTAGTGTAGGTATTCTCTAAAATCACCATTTAGGAACATTCCACCTCAATCAATCTATATTTTAGTGGTATTTAATTGTATTTTAGTGCCATTTTTTCCTCTGATGACTATTGGAGTCATAGGTCGATCCTATCAATATCTTATTGGATCCCCTCTAGAACAATCTCACAAATGAATCAATCTCCAATCCACTATTTATGATATTTCCTTTTGTTTCTTAGAAATGTGAAAATACCTAATAAAGTAGTCAATTTTATTGGATGATTCTTTACTCACTAACCAATTTCTTGATTCCTTCCTCCTTTTCTCAATTTCTAGAATAGATGAACCTCAAATCATTTCTGATACCACATAGTATTCGCCAATAATAGATAATAGTCTTAAAATGATCTCGAAATATGGATAAACTTTGGATTCATAGAGGATTACATGCATTAATGTTTTCTATGAAATCTATCAAGCCTACTCTATAAACGATTACTTTCTCCCTATAATTACACTAGGAGTATTTTCTATATGTAAACCCTTGATCAAGGTGACCTATGTTTTCCATGAAAAGTAGAAAGTCTTGCACAATTATGGCAGGATTTTCCCCCACCACATTTATTTTATTTTGAATCCTCAATAGTATTTAAATCACCTCCAACACATAAGTCATATTTTCTTGAATGGGTATATTCGAGGATACTCACAAAAACACTCCGGATAGTAGGATGTCAACATTCATTCACAAAAGAGATATTTATTTTTTGGAATCCTCACATTCATAATATTAGAAATGTGTTCGGAAAAGGCATTAATCTTGTCAGTGGATCATTACATATCCCCTTCCAAAAATCTAATGAATGAGAAGAAATTTAAAAAAAAATATTACTTTACTGATATTGAGGTTTATTATACTCATTAATATCTTTATTTTTTTATGAATAAAGATAAATTTTTCCTAAAATTATAGAAACCACTAGAAATCATGTAACTAACTTCTTAATGAAAATAATACCCTTCATAACTTCTAATTGACCAATAAACTCTTTTTTATTTTTAAATCCACCATGGATGATTATTTGGAACTCATCAAATTAAAATATATACCATTGAATGAAAAAAACACATTGATATCTCTTATCATCCTTATTTTCTAGGAAACCATTATTGATGAACCCTTTATAATAAAACCATCCTCACATTCATAAAATATGATTATATCCTTACATTTTCACATTTTTAATGAAATTATTAATAGAAACCATATGTATTTCATGAATATCATATTGGTATCTACTTTTAATGCATAATGATTATGTGATATCATGTTGTGTAAGATACATCACATAAATGAAAGATCATATGATAGATACATAAGGAATCCTATAAATCCTTTCCATATCTTTAGACGAATCCTGAATATTCATATGAATCATGTTATATAATATTTTAAAATACCCCTTAAATGATTTCTTCATTCTATATATCATAGGAAATTTACCAATATATGTGTTTTCACTCAATCTAAATAACCACTTTTATTTGTTTAAATAGTTCATCATACCTATTATGTAAGAAATTTCTTACCATATCCTTAATCAATAAGAACATTCCCAACGAAACCTATACATAATTTATTATTGGGATATCATTTCTTATAAGATGTATGTGTTAGGAAAAAAATATTAATTTTATAATACTCTCTATAAACCCCTTAAATAAAAAACAGTAATCCATATTTTTAAAGTAACCATAATATTTCTATTTCATTATTAAAATAAATGTTCCAAATATAAGAGTAATGATTTAATCCCAAAATAGACCCTTATAAAATTAAAATCATAAAACAATCCTTTTTAACTTCGAAAACATTAAATTATATTATACAAAAATCCTCAAATAATGTGTCTTTTGAAAAGATGTTTTTAAATCCTGTTGAAATATCTCATAATTATAATATTTTTATATTTAATAAAATATATAAATAGAGTAAATCATTGTTAAAATAGATAAGAAATCTTCATAGTTAATAACACAATTTTTATATAAATTTTACTACTTCAGGAGATATATAGGTAAATAATATACAATATATTTCAATTTTCTTATGAAAATAAAAACTTGTGCCCAAGGGATTTCAAACATTCTTGTAGACTGTCCATTTTCAATTTTTTCTTAGACTACACTGTTTGGTATTTCATGGCTCCATTATATTTTATTGAATTAAAACACTCAATGGACTCTTAGTTATAATTTATTACATTATATTTCAACAATATTTTTTCATTGTTTTCACTATAAATCTTTATCTATTTACCTACTTTTCAATCTTACCAATTGTTCATGGATCTTAAGTATCCTAATTCTATTAAAGTTCTAAAAAAATTAGGGATGGTAATCAATATTTACCATTTGAAAGATTCCTTATTCATTGTCATAAAATCATTTAGGCTAAATCTCCCATCCATTAAATTTTAAATTTATTTAATACTTTACATGAAAAATTTCGTCATGAGCCACAATCACATTCTGGTCAGTATGGGTATATATTTAAAATCCCTTAGTTTCATAGGTATATAAAAATATAATTTTTAATTTAATTCATTGGTTTCTATAGACTATGAAACATATGTGTCATATACTAACACAATTATTAATAAATGGAATATTGTGACATTTATAAGCATATATATAATTTGGTATCATTTTAACTACATTACATGGAAAATAATAACATAATAATAAAACATTGCTTAAATAATATCCCAAAAATGATATGGGAATCTCAAGCTATAGAATAAGTGATTGAACCATGTCCAATATAGTACTATTACACCCCTTAGAAACAATATTCCAAAATGGTCTTCCAAGAGGAGTGATCTATGAAAATATTTATATAAATATTTGATGATCAGTATGCACTTGAATCATGTATTGAGTACCATAATAATATGGGTGAATCTTAACATTTAGACCTAGTGGATTATATACATCATTTTAAAACAAATTGAACTTCTCAATTTATTCAATATTATTTCTCATCAGAAAAACATAACTATAGTAACTAAATTCATCAAGAATTATTATGATGTACCTATATACAAAACTATATTATGTTCTTATTAGATCATATTAATTACAATATAAAATATCGAATAGTAAACTAGCTATATTACATATTCTAATAAAAAAATTGTGGTCATTTTTTCTATTAAACATGATTCGAATGTGTTAATAGATTCATAAGATAAAAATTCAACAATCCATTTTTAAAGAGTCATTTATATTGTTTTTCATTTTTATTTCATTATGTAAATGAGTAAAATTTGTGATAATAAAATAAAATTAGATCTTTTATTTTGAATATTAATGGTTGGATTATATATATGTGAAACTTATAAACCATTCACCATATTCCCAATTCCATAAGACATGAAATTCTTATTTATATATTTATAATAATAACATTTCATTGAAATAAATGTAAGTTAAATCGTATTCAACCATGTTATAGAAAAATAATTTTCATTTACAGCTATAACGTAGTAACAATTTCAATATCCAATAACAAATAAAACATATAGACATGAAATATTTGTTTCACCTCTTAAACATACATAATATAAAATGACTTTTTTTCTCATGATTATCTCTCATCCATATGAAACATGGGGATAAATACATTCTCTTAACTCTTTATGATTTCAAACACTTTACATCAATAATGGACCTCCATAAGAAGATAGTTA
The DNA here is from genome assembly GCA_963277665.1 of Viscum album. NCBI lineage: Eukaryota > Viridiplantae > Streptophyta > Magnoliopsida > Santalales > Viscaceae > Viscum > Viscum album. The sequence continues at coordinate 682,321,046 of OY728119.1, read as the reverse complement.
CACGCAACAATTATTCATATGTGATAGATACTATGGGTCACTTACCACCTTAATCATTGATATAATACAACTAATTGGCTTCATATGATATAAAATATCCATTATTAATGGAAGAATACAAAAAAATAAATTCCAAAGTTGAATAGGATATGATTCAATAAGATAAAATGGGAAAAATGAAAAATAGAATACATGAATATCTTTGATTTTATTCATCACTAGTAGGGATTTTGATTAACATAACTCAATAAAAAATGAATTTGTTTATCCAATAATATCCACTAATAATTGAAACTACAGAAATATTTTCTATGACCACCACACCACATAGCTGTGTTAAAAACTCTTCCTTTATGTAAAATGGTGAGATAATAAATCAAATGAGCATTTATCAACTGAGAATAATATCTATTCTTAAAATTGAAGTATTTAGAACTACAATTAATTGGCATCCATCATTTATTGGTGGATCTCCTTAGTGTATTAATGTTTCATGTTTCATGAAATAGCCAAACCATATGAGGCACCATCAAATTAATTAATCTATTCATTAAAGTCATTGAATAATCATTTTTTTATCAACATAACCACGGATGGTGTGCTTCTAATCTTTAATAGTGACGATAATCACTATGATATAGAATCATAAATAATATAATATTTCATTATTCATTAATACATCATTATAGAAACAAGAACTATAAAAATACACTCATCTTGTAGTATTATCATTAAACATATATGAGTGGGTTCATTACGGTAGAATTCTCAAAACAACAAATATTTATAACTAAAAATCAAAATAAATATATAAATCATTATATAATGGAAATAATGAAAAAAAACATATTATTTCACTTATATGATCAACATCATTTACTTATATGGCCTCTAAAAACCTGATTTTTTTTCTTTACCTTAAATAATATATTTCTCGTAGACTTATAACATTAATGGTAAATTGATATGTAATTTTTTAATGATTAAACATTGAATATTTTATTATCTATGTAACTACTTCTATGAAGAGGGATATATATAGTGGTATCATTATTTTAAAAGGAAATTCATAATGGAAACAACATTTCTCATGATACCTTTTCCCTATACATTGGAAATAGATTTACATCATCACAAGACACATGATGATGGAATTTAACATTACTTACACCCTTAGGCCTTGATGTTAAAAATTAATCTCTCTACTAACAATGATAACTTAAGGATTTGAAGAAATTTTTTCTCATCCCAAATTTCTTAAATTATACCCAAAAAAATCTCTTTAATCCACATAAACAAACATATAACCATTTGATAACAAATATACAAAATATATCAAAATTTCCCTTAATCAGGATTCCCTATTTACTATAAAATTGATTTATAGATATCACCCTCATATAAATTTTTAAAAAATTTCGATTCATAGAATATAAAAATAGTGTACTCACTAATGGTCTAACCATGAAAATGAAATTACCTAAATAAATATTAAATTAAAAAATTTCCAAAAATAATAAGGGAAAAAATAAAAATAACCAATAATGATAAATGAAAAATGTAATAACCTATTATGAATTTCAGATATTGTATTGTTCATACATTGTTTATAATTTATATTTGGGAAATTTTTCTGGATTCATGGAGGTGGAGAGCATCGGATGGGGAAATAAATTGAATACATAGTATGATTACTTTCATTAATTTAATGGGGTATGTCAATGAATATTTGAATAGCCTTAATAGGTTCTCCCAATGTTCGATGAAATCCAATGACAATGTTGGGTTATTGTGTCGGACTATCGTGTTCGCTGCATGCTGGTAAATTACACAACATGTAGAGGGATTGCACATCATGTAATGGTATCAATGTAGAAGAATTTTATCAGGTTTTATTTTTAATCGTTTATATGATGTGCATTTTTTCTATTTCATGTAATTAAAAAAATTAGGTTTCTATAAAAAGATGATGTGTTCATCACTATTTCCAGCTATCGTGGAATATATGACATGTAAGGGGATTAAACATCATTTAATAATTGAGAGATGTGACTTCAATGGAATCATAAATATGATTTTCATTTCATTCAAACATGAATAGTCTTTACCTCATCCCAAATATCTCCAAATGTGATTTTTGGGATATATTCTCCTTCCAGATCATTCATTTTCAAATCGATCATTAAGGATGTTGTAGCGTGCCTCCTAGGGTAAGTGTTCTTTATGGTTATTTGTTCTATTATCTATTAATACAATATTTTCTGGTTATATAGTATTTAATTGTTATTGGATATTGTTTTATATTGATCTTATGAATTTTATTATCCTTTACATTCATTCAATGCCCAATATCATGGTTTCTAATCACCATTGTCGAATATAACTATTTTTTTACCATTTTAAGGTAGGTGTTTCCATACATTATTTTAATATGTTGAATTACATATTCTAAATGAAAAATTATCTTCTTATTGTTCAAGGAATAAATATTACCTGTTTCATGAAAGGATTTTATAGACTAATAAATGTTTTTAAAGTGGTTTTTAGTAAAACCTAATTTATTGTGATTCATAAATGGATTTCTAAAATAATGAAGTGGTTTTCCTAGTATTGTATGATGTTTTATAAATTGTGATAATTATTTTGAATTTTAATAAGGAAATGATGTAAATTTATTAACCAATAGTGTATTTTCAAATAGAAATATGATTCATTAATGTGTGTGTCCCTACTATTGGTTTTTTTGTTGATATCAATATGCTATGACAATAATATATATCTATTGGTTCAAATTTTTAGCTCATTTAGAATATTTTATGTCTAATACATATTTTATCATAGGATTGAGCCACAATTATACTATTATTTCTCATTAATGTATTTTTTTAGTGGTTTTTTTATCATGGATTGTTGGTCATAGGTTTTTATATGAGTTTGTATCACATAGCATTATACGATGGTATATTACTGATAAGTCTTTACATATTACATTTTGATTCATGGATATTATTTCTTGATTTATATTTTCTACTTTTCATGTATGTTTATTTTTTAATATTAAATTATTTTATAAAAAATGGAAATATCTTTAAAAATTCATTCGAAATAAGAAAATAATTTTTTAATCTCAGTTTGTTTTAAAGTATAGAAATATAGAATATTTGATATTTTACATCCAATGATATATTTAGTGGTATCCTACTGGGCTCTGATCTGTCACCCAACTTATTCTTTTGGGATGTTGTGGATTTTTTTTAATATGTAGGTAAATGGAAGGAAAAAATATATCAGATTTCTTACACCTTTGGTATTTTCCATCATAACATGGGTGATTTTCAAGGATAATGTTGGACCCATTGAGGCTTGTCATATAACTAGGATTAGAATATTTTTTATTGGATTGTATGGATATAATATTATCATTTCCTATATATAGTAATTTATTTGAATGTCTTGTTTCATTATGTTTACCAATTTTTATTTTTATTCTATATTTCATCATTATGTGAGTTCTGGCTCAGGTGTATAGTATGGTTAATCCAGGTTGGCCTATTATAAATTAGGATACGAGGCTAGATCATCATAATTTATGTTTTCACCACCTTATTTAGGTTCTATGTATTGGGTATAAATGAGTTATGGCCATCAAAATTCATATATAAATAGTTCAAAAGGGGCCTTTCATGCTCAATTCTATAAATTAAATCGAGTTACCATAGGTGTCAATGGAATTTTTAATGGTTTTGGACTGGGGGTTTCTTGTTATTTGAAGGAACTATAAGAAATTATTATTAAAATATTACTATTCATTTATAGTTAATGTATTCCATTGGTAGAATACATAATTGCTTCAAATTAGAGTTATCATAAATGAATGTTTTCAATTATGAAGGTTGACATATGAATGTGGAATGTTCTAATGATATACTTTTATTATTGTATTTTTCATATTATAAAATGAACATATGATAAGGTCTTCCAAATATGAAAGTGGAATATGTGAGACAATTCTTGTAGGAGAATCCTATATTGAACCCTACTTTAGATGTATTTGTAAACAACACTATTTGGACTCTAGATTAGATGCATGTTAGGAACCAAAGACATATGATGGATCATGGTTTAATGTTTAATAAGCAATATCCACCAATATACCATGGTGAAAAGTACCATAGGAATATGACTATTGGTTTGATCAGATTTATAAAATATTAGACTTCATGATGACTCCTAAAGAATCAATGTTTTGGTTTTCCATGTTTGTTCTTAAGGGACCAAGAAAGAGTTGGTGAGACAATATTGTAAATGATTTTTTATGAGGAACTCACATGGTATTCCTGTATAAAAATATTTCTCTCATTATTTTTTCATAAGACATTACATAGAGAAATAACCTAGGATTTTCTGACATTTGAGTATGGGATTCTATACATTTACAGAGAATTCTACCCATTTTTTTGAGCTAGTGCATTTGACACTGAAACCTATCACTAATGAGTACCAAAATTATTAGACGATCATGTTGAGTATGAGGCCATATAATAGGTAGATATTGTTTCTTATGGTCCTTCAAAAATATTTTTAGGTAGTTGACATTAAATTTTTTATTAAGGTAGACATATCTAAGAAGAAAAGTTTGGGTTGATATATTCATGGTGCATTAATTAGCTAGGTTGTATCATCTGACCATAATAGGAACCAAAATGATAGAATTTATTCTTTAGGATGACTTTTGTGGTCATCTATATGATATATACTAAATGATTCTATTTGTGTCGGGTTTATGGTCATATAACTCTAAATTCTGAAATGGTTCTCAAGACTTTTATTCCTTATAAATAATCTAGTTATCTAAATCAATTGTTTTATAAGATATCTCAATCATGTTAAGGAATATCCACCATCACTGAGGTTTGGAGGTCCATGAAAATACATCCAAGGGTCAGGGAACATATCCTTAATACAAGGGGTATGTCCATGTGACTACTAAGTCTTATGGAGGAGTTATGATTGGAAGTCATTATACCGAAGAATATACACTAGAGGATTCTAGAGTAGGTCCGACTAAATTTGGGGTATAATGTATATTTCAAATTATATATTTATATATTTACATGATATAAGTTCTAAAACTTAAATTTTAACATTAATGTTGGATGACATGTTAGGATTTCCTTTCAATAATATTTCATATTTTTTACATCATTCCATTTATTTGGGAGAGTTGAACAATCAATATTTTATGTGCCTTATGGGTCAGGTGATGATAACCGACTTCAAGTTGGTATGAGAGTTTATAGTATTTTATAAAGATATCATCGATGTGATTATTTTAATGTATTGGATGATAAGTGTTAGATTCCATATTTTTGGTTATCACCATTATGTATAGTTTGTATCTACCAATGGGGTCAGTGATGTCTTTCAGGGTGGGTGGGATGCTATTGGGTAAATGGTAGGTCATGTTGATCCACACATTGGGGGTAATATTATGGCATATTTTTAATGATGTTTCTTTATTATTTTGTCCCATTTTGGGTGTTTGACTTTATTTTAGTGGTGTTTTCATACCCATAGGCCTATCCTGATGTTTTTTTGGATTACCTCCAAGATATATGTCGATTTTACAATTACACTCCTCTCTAATATGATTTTAATTTCTATACCATCATATAAAAAGTAACCTTTTGAGTTTGTGTAACACAAGGTCTATCATTAGGACCTAGAAGAAAAATGATTTATTTATTCTAGAATTTCACCTTGGGATTCACATATCCTCTTTACAAATATAGTGTATGGGAGCCTCATATATCATATTTACAATAAAATGTATAATTAGGTGAAAATTAAGAACTAATACAATTGTTATAGGATTGATGATAATTTTTTCTATAATATAGGGGCTTGTTGATTTTCATATATTTTACATTTGTTAGGCTACCACATGTTGAGGGTCCTAGAAGATGATATCCCTAAGTCAAAATTTAGGAATCAGTTTGATCATTTTTATTTTATAGTAATTATGTTCATTTTTTTCAACATGACTACAATGTTTTTTAATTTGATAAACCAAATATTTCATATGTTATTGGACACATTTTTTGTTGTTCTCATGAATGATATTTTGGTGTAATATGTGATAGAGGAGGAGTACATATGTTATTTTTATATTACTCTTAAAACATTACAATAACATTCTTATTATTGTAATACATCCAAATGTTAATATGGGATATAACAATTGAAATTTATTGGAAATGTATAAAATGAAATGGGTGTCTTAGTAAATCCAACAAAAATGAATATGTAGATATGTGACAGGATATTCCTTTAATAATGTTTGAGATATGAAGATTTTTAGTATTAGATGGTTTCTATATATAGTTTTTTCATTATTTCTCGAAGATCACATCCTCAATGACAAATTTAACCATTAAGCATGAAAAGGGTAAATGGAATTAAAATTTTCATAGATATTTTGAGGATATGGTGGTTATATTGATATCAACACTAGTTTTCATTCATATGGAATGATGTTTCAGTTTTCCATATATATGTCATGCTTCTAGTATATGTTTGGGATCTGTAATGAGGTCGGGGTAATAGGTTGTGGACCATAACTCATTAATTTTACTCTCGCATGAGATGAACTACCCTTAACATGATCTTTTGATGAAATAAATTATAAATTAACTCAAAGTATGTAATAAAAAAGCCTTTAGAATGACGTATAATGGTTATTTTATCAATAGAGTCTGAAATATTTTTTTAATCCGATGGATCTGAACCTGTGATTGAGATACTAAGCGGAACACCTTTATAATTTTTTTTTTTGTATTGTGCACATCCCTAAGAAAAGAAATATATTTTTTGATGCATTGAGAAGAAAATATTCAACACATGAAATGAATAAATTTGGTTTGAAGTGGTCTCTGATTAGTATTATTAATATGATTATCTTAGGATTGTAATATATTGTGTTGAATGTGTCCTTAGCTTTGATTAATACTATCATGTATTTTTATGAGTGAGTATGACTCAGGTAGTTTATATATATCAAATTCAAATGATTTGGTAAAGGAATTTATTTTGGGGATACATTAGGTGAATGGTCATGGTCTCCTAGTTGTTCTTTATTCTTCCTTAGTGGGTTTGTTTTTATACATTTGAGATGAGTTGATGGACAATGTAAATCAGTTTTGTTAGTTTATAAAAACTAGGGATACCAAGTTGTATAATGAATTGATACATCGATATTGGTGTTGGTGATAAGGTGGTCCATTATAGATTTTGTATCTCAGAGTCTTACTTGATTGAGGATTAAATCATAAAATATAGACCTATGGATTTTATGCAGACCATAGAAATTTTGGTATGGAAAAGGGATGATATTACCATAGATTTCATAATAGGTTTTCCATGGACTCCTAGTGAGAATGATGAAAATTCTGATGTATTTTGACAATCAAGGTGGTTACATATGTGATTATATCTGATAGGGACCCAATATTGATGTCCGGGTAATGGAATAGTTTATAGGAGGAAAATTGTTCCTATATTATATTGAGAATGGAATGATATACACAAAATTATGGATAAACATATAGGGAATTCCAAAATATTAATGATATTCTTAGGCATATGTTTTTGATTTGTGGGGATCTTGGGAAAATACTATGTCTCTGGTCAAATTTTTTTATAATAATAATTTTCTAGCTTTGGTAATGATAACACCCTTTGAAGATATTTTTTAGAAGTCATATAGAACTCTCTTGTGATGAGAACTGCTGGGAGATAACTCCCTGGTGAAAATGAGTATTCTTCAAGAGAAAAAATGGAGGGAGTAGTTGATCCCAACATTATTTATCATAAAACAATGTTTTTATAAATATAATGCACACCGTCATTGTCAACCACTAGAGAATGAGGTAATTGATTAGGTTTTTCGTATAGTTTCACCTTGATTGGTGCAATATTAGTCATGTAATAACGGTAGGTTTTCACCAAAGTGTTGTGTCACATTTGAGATAAATGGATGAATCCGAAAGGTCTCTTATCGGTAATAAAATCCATATATTTGACTTCCATCTACAATTTGTTTCATTTTAACCATATGAGGAGTTATATACCATATCCTCCCCATGTGATTGGATGGGAGGAAGTTTATCTTGAGTCTATAACCTCTATAGTTCTTAATATAGTCTAGATTATGGATCTATAATTGAATGTGAAACATGGAAAAATTATTCCCATGATCTAGGTAATGTGGATGTGTGGATGATATTTCCATAAGATACAAGAGTGGGAATTATTAATGAGAATGTTTTGGTATTCACTTATTACAAGTCTAGGAATCCAAGGGGTTCCTTGGAAAAGAAAACATTTATGATGTGGATATTGTAACACCCCATTAGGATTTTTATACAATTATTTTTTCATTATTTTTTATCATCGAAGGATGGATTCGTTTATAGGATTCTCAGTGATGGGGATAATTTTATAGGGAAATTAACCTAATGTTTAGGGATCTTTTCCTTTTTTTAAATAAACATGTCCGAGTAAAAATTTATCAAATTACTTATGTGGATCCCCCTTTGATTTCATAATTAGAAATATGGTTTTGGGATTATGTGCAGAACTAGCTTATTTCTTATCTTATTGATAAATACACATCCTGAAAAGTGATTACAAACAAATTAATTATCATCGGTTTGATTCCATGAATCTTGTTTAGGGTGTGAAAGGTTTACACTATATTTATTTCTTTAACATCAAGTAATTATAAAAATAAGGGTTTTATAAAAATAAAATGTGTTTTATAGTGTTTCAATATCTCATTGAATACACTATATGTAATGGGAGTTCATATCAAAAAAATTTCTTGACAACAAGTTTTTAATTCTTTTTTATGAATGTTGTTTTCATTTAACCTTGAATCATCTCTATCTCAACCTATAATTCACCCTAGGTGATTTTGGAGACCTATTATCCTTCTAGATCATTTGTTAAGATATTGTTCATTAGGGGTTTCTTTGGTTCCCTTCTTGAGGTATGCTTTTCTTTTAGTCCTTAATTACTTAATCCCTAGACACTAATTTGGATGTTTTTATGGTTTATATTAATCATCATATTGTTTTTTCTATTTTTCATTTGAATTTTATTAAATTCATTGTCTTTTCAAAGTTAATCTCTACATTTGCAGGAAGAATTGATGATGGAGTCTAGGTTAAATCATTTTAAAGTAGTTTTTTCTTAAAAATGGATTAATCTGATGAGTTTCTTATTTTTCCTAATAAATTACATGACGATGTTCATTTAACAGAAGAATTTTTTTTCGTTAAAGTATATCTTGGGATTATAATGTCAATACATTGGTATTTCATTAAAAATAGATCCATTATGATTTATAAAAGGCTTTGTAAAACACCAAATTTGTTCTTCTTAAATTTTAAAATGTTTTAAAATTGTGATCATGGGTTGGAAATGGAATTTGAAAAGCATCTCACTTAGAATAACATAGAGATATTAAAAAATAAACATAGGGAATCAAATTATGTTTCCATCCATAAGTGGTTATTTGGATGATATCGAATGATTGTGGGATGATTCGATATCAGTTAAATCCAAAATATTTACTGGTTTAGGATTTTTTATGTCTTGTATGTGTTTTATTACATGCTATAGAATAAATGATATTTTTCTTGGTCATTTATGATATTTTACTATATTATAGTTTTTAACATGGATTTTTGCTAATAGGATTTTATATGTAGTTGTATAACAATGATTCACATGATGGTATTTGATGTATATGGTTTTAATTACATACCTATTGACCCATTGATATGATTTATCGTTTTATATCATCCATTTTTCATATTTCTGGATTGTATAATTTGAAATGATTTTATAAAAAAGGAAATTGATATATATATGTTATCGACTTATGAAAATTATTTTTAAAACGGTTTTTAATGAATGAGCTATTGAACTCTTCATGGTATACCCTTTATAGGCACATTGGTGGTGTCCAATATAGATTTGGTCTCACATGATAATTTTTCATTTGGTAAATTGTAGATAACTTTTTCATGATGTAGATTAATGTAATGACATCATATAGTATGTGGACTTCTCATTTTGTTTTTTCCTTCAAATTTTCACGATTTGGAGATGACTGACACACATATATAGAATTATCATCATTTATGGTTTAGATTAAATTTTCATGGATTTTGTAGACCTATTTATGTCTTTTTATTTTAAAAAATAGTCGTTTTGTTTGTCTTGTTTCATGATATTGAAAAAAAATCTGTTGTTTTTGTTTTTCCATACCATGTGAGGGCTAACTCGAGTTTGTCGTGTAGTTTAAATTGGTTGGTATATTACAACATAAATGTTACAATTGAATTATCTTAATCTCAACAAGGATAAAATATAATGTATTCCATGAAAACATGACTATAAAATAATAAAGTTACAATCATATTATAAGAAATATAATTATAGTCAACACATGAAAATATATCAAATATACCAATACCTTTATCTCATTTAAAGTTTAATTCCCCATTCATTATAAAATTATATATAAAATTATTTTATGTTATTAATATATAAATTATAATTTTATATAATTTAAAAAATATAATTAACAAGTCTATGAAATTATATAAATTTAATAATAATATTTTTTTCAAAATATATACATTTCATTTACACACAAGAGGATAATCAATATAAAACAAAACATTCATGTAAACTAATTTCTATAACACTTTTAAGATGAATTGATGTAATTTTAATTCCATGAAAAATAATTGTATCCCCATTTTCATTATTCACAAATGGAAAAGGATACAATATTTTGTGTGTTCTTTTAACATCAAATTAAAACTATATATAATATTCCATTAATTTTTTTTATAACCATATAACATTATATATATATATATATAGGAACCCTTGATTTACCTTTCTTATATAGGTTTGATTAATATAATCTAGTTCATACACACAAACATGCATAATAAGAAAATTTTAATTCAGGTTAATGATCACCTAAAAAACACACATGAAAACCCTTTAGATAATACCATATGTAAAACCAATACATATATTATAACTGATAGAAAACCTCAAAATCATTGAATCATATAAAAATAATTCAAATACTACATAAATAAATGAAATAGGAAATATAAAGGTAATTTCTTTAATTAATCATAATCAATGGAATCGTAAACCTATGATGAATCTTAATTCAATTTAGTGTTTAAAAATTAGATGTGATATTTTAGAAGTGGTTTTGAAAAAAAATGATATGGTCTTTAGTTTTAGATACTAATTATGGAAATAGATATCATAATTTTTTATTTATTATATTTACATGATAAATGGAGAAGATATTTCAAATAAGGGGTTGAGTATATCATAAGAGTTCTTGAAGATGCAAAGCAATGTTATTAAGGATATCCTGATCGATCTTATTAGGTTTGTATGGAGTATGATATTCTCCAATGATACCAATTGTAAGATTGAAATGATAAATTAGTTTCTCAATATAAAATAGGGGTGAATTGTATACTTTAAATAAATTCATTCATAACATTTAACGTTTATTAAAAACATTTATATTCTTGAGCAAGGTTAAACAAACTAAATTCACAAAACCCTTAAGTTCTACTAACATTCATTATTATTGAAATTTGATTCTGTGAATGTAATTCCAAAAACTAAACATAACATAAGTTTAAAAAAAGATAAGTTCTACCTTAAAGAATATAGAATCTCAGTATATCATATCACAAGTATACTGAATTATAAGATAGTTATAATTTACTCAAAAATAAAAATGCAATAGAAATCATGAAACATTACATGTAACAAGTAGTAAATATTTTAACCCAAAGAGATGGGTATCCAACAAACTTGGACAAAGGACCCTTGATTAAAACTTTCATGAAATTATATCTTACCGACACTAGGGTAAGCCCTAAATATGAATATCATATTCAATATTTCTATCCCCACAAGCCCTCAACATCAAGGTAGTTGTCAACACTGACTTCCTATCCCCAGAAGGGCTCAAATGTACTCTGCAACATTAAGAGGCCCACGAAGAAATTCTGAATAAGGTGTTCAGTACACACAAAGCAATATGGTATCTCTCTCTATCAATCACTTCACCAGCATGTAATCTCATGATTTATCAACTAGTTGTGAGATCTCTCAAATGAGCTCCTATATATAGGCACATTCTCAATGGTCGACACCCCCCTCTAACTGTCATATTTTTCCTTGAATTTCAGAGGGACCAGTGCATGTGTCACACAAACAAGGTTTAGTTAGTAATTGAATGCATGACATAGTTTTATAATCAATACATGAGTAAGAAAAAATATGGTTAAATAAGAAAATTCATTTTTCAGAGTGTAAGGAAAAATGAATGTTTGAAGTCTAACAAAAAAACTATTCGGTTTCTATAAAACATGGATATTTAGAATCTATCTTGAATGGAATTTGTAACATTAATTCTATATATTTTAATAGAATGAATTTGAATAAAATTAGATGTCTGAATTCATAATAATTTAGAACATGAACATACAAAATTTGGAGTCTAAATTTAGAGAAATCGGAGTCTGGACATAGAAACTTCAGAGTCTGAACTCAGAGAACTCAGAGTCTGAACTCAAAAATATTGGAATCTGAATTCAGAGAACCTGGATTTTGAATTCATATCCTGAAAACAGAATGTTGTATATATAGGAATTTTAGATTCCGTGGTTTTGGATATGAAAACAAATATTTATACTTATATAAAATATGAATAATGAAAAACATAGTAAGGAAAAATTTCCTTGGGGGAGAAAAATTATCCTTATGAGAGTAAAGCATAGGATTAATGATATTTTCCTTAAGACATGGTGTTTGTGATTTTAAAAACAAGAACGAATGGAAAATTTGTATTGAATCATTATTGACTCAAAAATATCCTCTAAACATGAAGGAATGGAAAAGTCATAAGGAACCATATTTACTAAACAATATCCACTTTTTGGAAATCACAATCATCCTTCCTTAGAAGAATATAAGGATTTTAGAAAATATTTCTCTAAACTCTGAATGTAAAACTTATCTCCCTTAACACATGGGCATTGATGAATATGACTAACTCCCCCTTATTCTTTGGACACACTGATGATTATATTCTAGATTTCGGGAATGAGACTTTGTCATTTTATTGATTATGGATATTGTCTTGGATAATAACTCCCCTTAGGTGAACTCCCCCTTACATAGGGAAATGACTTCTTTTCTTAGTATTCTTTTTTTCTTTTCTCCCCCTTTGTGATTTTAAAAAACAAATATAGGGAATGTAAAAGAAAATATGGTACCTGAAATATTATGACTAGACAATAAAATATATGAAGAGCATCCCAAAGATTTCATTCGGATCGGAAAATTTTATTTTACCATGAATACAACAAAAGATAGAAATTGAATAATTTTATCCTCCATTTTCCTTCAGCATAAATTTCATCACAATAGATTTTAGCTTCTTGAGCTCATTGTGAACTTCATCTTCTCGCTTGAGAAGCTAATCCTGATCCTCTGATTTCTTTTCTAAGGCTTTGATTCTTTCTTCCCGGTCCTTATGAACCTCTGCATGAGCCTTCAATACTTCTTCCTACTTGACATGATTTTCTTCTATCTCAATCCGGATATCCCTTTCTCTCTACCAACTCGGAGCAACTGAATACATCTTTCTATTCAGATCTTTCACTTCTTGAATTTTAGAATTCTCTTCCAGAGTAAGCTTCTCCTCAAAGCTCTTTTGAGATCCATGATCTTTACGTCTTCTGTTTCAAATGAATCCTTGAAAATATCTTGGAACACATCAATATTTCTCAGGTCTTCTATAGTTTTTATTGGCAAACTAGTCATCTTCTTGTAGGATCTCTGGTGGGCTTCAAAGATTATGAAAAAAGATTTGAAATCAGCTTCAATATTGAGACACTTATCCATCACCATGGATACTTAATCTGATTTTTGATTTATAGTGAGTTGAAGAATCTTGTATCTGGATTAAATTCATGGAAATATAAGGATAGTTACAATAGGATTCTTCAAGGACTGTACTACGAAATCATGTCCCAAAGAGGAAAATCCCGAATCTGAAATTTTTCTTGTTGAGGGATCTTTTTCTAACTCAGCAGATATCCTTTTTGAAGAGTGACCAACATCCTTTTTCTTTACAATACCCTTGTTAGGTGTATCAAAAACCACCTGTTTTCCTCTATCAGCTTTCGGAACAACTTCCACTTGGTCAGGAGATTCATGTTCACTATCAAACAGTTGAACATTTTTGTCTTCCTCTACCTCTTGTTTCTCAACTCCTGCCTTATCATCTTCTAGATGATTGAAATCATGATTATTACATTCTTCTTCAGATATCTTATTCACTTCTTCTTCATCCTACTCTTCATCCTTTCCAGGAGTAGAAAGAATTGACGATTTTTCATGAGAAGTTCAGATTGAAAGATTCTTAGATGGACTTTCCATCTCATGAAAATCATCAAATTTCATAATGATATCTTCAGTATCATCACTGGCTTCTTCCCCCTCGTCTTCATCCTACACTACTTTTTCAGTGACTTTTTCTGGAGTGACATATTTACTCCTCAAATTCTTAGATAAATCTTATATCTGAAAGGATTCTAGTACCAGAATGATCTCATGGGCTTTCTCAGTATCCTTTAGAAGAGACTGCACAATCTCTACTTCATTCATCTTGTACTTTAGTTTCTTTTATTTTTCTTCCTTTCCAAACTGATCTGCAGTCTTTTCTTTTAATGATTTTGCTTCAGTAGGATCCAAACCAAATCTAGGCTCCCCTACTTTCTTTTTCTTCTTTTCTTATAACCATTTTTCTATTACCTCATCCATAAATGATTTTTTCTTCTTAGTATTTGGTTGTGTGGATTTGGTTTCCTTGTTGGATGGAGTTTTTTCCTTCTCTTATACTTCCTTTAGCTTCCTCTTCCATCCTATCTTCTTGGATGTCTTAGTAGAATCATGTTTCTTCAAGAAGGATTCAGATTCATCCTCAGGTAAATCATAAAATTCTTCAGATTCTTTAGAAAATCCAATATTCATCCTTTTCAGAGTATCATCACTTACCAGCATGACTTTGCAATTCCTTGGCTTTGAACTGGAAGGAATTTTAAAAGAATCTAAGCATTGAACAATCATCTTTGAATGAATGGTATGGTATATAATGATATCAGCCTTATGATTTCCATTCTTTATATTATCGATCGTAATTAGAATATGTTTAACCAAATTTATATTCCATATATTCATTAAGAAATCCATGATATACATTTTACACTTCTTCAACGTATCCTTGTTCGCATTCCTTAGAATGAAGAATCCTTGAACCCACAATTCATGAATCTGTAAATTTTTATATAAGTGAATAATTTTTGGAGTCTTAACATCTGTATTTCTGGGGTAATCCATATAAAAAACCTTAATAATATTTCCTTGGACATCCGATAACTTATGGGAACAAAACTCTGCCTCACCCTCATAAGAAACACCAATCAAACTGGTATCTTGGGTATAAGATAATGTATATGTGTTCCCATAGAACTAAAAAAATTGTCTTTTTCTTCTTCCTTTAAAAAACATGATGACTAATAGATTTCATCTAACATGTCCAGATATACCAGATCTTGATCTCCTAGTTTGATACATAAAATCTCCCCCATCCATTCACCTTGATGTTTTTTTGTTATGATAGAATTATACATAGCAGAGAAATTTGGATGTACTGACCTTTCTCTAAAAATTTTCTATTCTAAGGTCGGATTGACTGTTGAAATGTCTTTCTGAGAAGTTTCTTTAATAGGCATTCGGATTTGAGCAAGATCTGAGTAGTTCAGAATGGGATTAAGTATAAGAGATGAGCTTTAGCACATGAAGGCTTCAGTTTCGATGTGGGACAACCATCAAGGGGTCCTTTATATAGGAAATTTATTTGATGTTTCAACTTCCTTTATTGATCCAATGGATAAAAAACTTCATGATATGATCTAATGGTTGAGATGATAAATGTGAGGAAATATTTATAGAATCCGATCTTTTGAGGTTTTGAAGGAAAATATTTAGATTTAAGGAAAATATAATCCAAAAATATTTAAAAAATCACAATGAAATATACCAAAATGTAAAATATGATTACAAAAACTCAAGAATGAATCATAACTTTCAGATTTCATGGAAAATTATTCATGGTGAGGGAAAAAATTTCATGATGAAATTTAGATTCCGAAAATTTGATGATGAAATTTTTAAAAAAAATGAATTTGCAAATTTTAGAAAAACGTCATCATGGAAACTTTTCAAATCTTTGTTGCAAAAATTTAGAAAATCTTCATTAAGAAAATTTATAAAATCTTCATTAGGTAAATCTAGAAAATCTTCATTACACAAATTTATAAAATCTTCATTATGAAAATTTAGAAAATCATCATTTCCAAAATTTTAGAAAGATATTTTTTTTGAAAGATTTATTGACCTTGAAAAATTTTAGACTACGATAATTTTAAAAATATAGTAAACAAATGTACTCCCCTATGAAAAAGAGTTTATTACTATAAGTAGAATGGTTTCAACCATAATTTAATAAGGAAGATTATCTAATGGTTATCATTCCTAACTTCTATATAATGTATTCAAATCTATTCGATGTTAATGATTTTGTGAAAATATCAACAAGTTGATCTTGAGTTCTGATAAATTGAAGAATGATATCTCTATTTTGTGTGTGATCCCAAAGAAAATGATGCTTAATAACTATGTGTTTTATATGGCAGTGATGTTCAGAGTTATTACCTAGGGAAATTACACTAGTATTATCTCAAAAAATTTGTGTTTTTGTAAAACTCCTACCATAGTATGTGAGTGTGTCTTGCATCCATAACACTTGATTGCAACAACTTCCAACTTCTACATATTCAGCTTCCATAGTAGAAAGTGCTACTGAGTAATGTTTTTTACATGACCAAGAAACTATTGAATTTTCTATGAAATGACAGTTTTCAGATGTTCTTTTCTTATCCATTCTACATCCACCAATGTCAGAATCCCAAAAAAAATTCAAAACAAAATCATTTCCAGAAGTATAAAAGATTCTAAGATCCATGGTTCCCATTATGTAGCGAACAATTAGTTTCATAGCCTTTAAATCAGATTCCTTAGGATTGGATTGATATATTTCACATAATCCTACCGAAAACATTATGTCTGGATGACTAGCTATCAAGTAAAGTAGACTTCATATCATACCTCTAAACATGATTGATCTACTAGTTTCCCAACATCATCAAGATCAAGTGAATTTTAGGTACCAATTAGAGTACTTATACTCTTAGTGTAGTCAAATCAATAATTTTTAAGAAGATCTAAAATATACTTATGTTGGGATATATAGATTCCTTCTGGTTTTTGAGAAATTTGAAAACCAATGAATAATGTTAACACACCCATCATACTAATTTGAAACTCATATTTCATTAGATCTGCAAATGATTCAGTTAATGATTTCTAAGTTGAACCAAATATAATTTCATAAACATAAATTTCTACAATAGAAACATTTTTATTATCTTTCTTTATAAAAAGGGTGGGATCAACATTTCCTTTAACATAGTAATTTTGAATCAAAAATCCTATAAGTCTATCATTCCAAGATCAAGGGGCTTGCATAAGTCTATACCAAGCATTGGTATGTCTAAAAACATGTTCATGATGTTTTTTATCTTTAAAACAAGGAGGTTGTTCAAAAGAATCTTCCTCTTGACCATAGCCATTAAGGAAATCACATTTAACATCTTTTTGAAAATATTTGAAATTGCAGAATGTTGCAAAGGCAAGTAAAATATGAATATATTCATGTCTACATACAAAAGCATTTGTTTCTTCATAGTATATTAAATCTTGTTGATTATAGATTTTGGCAACCAATCTAGCTTTATTTCATATAATGATTCTATTTTCATCACAATTATTTCTGAAAACCCATTTTACTTCAATAACATAAGTTTCCTTAGGTCTTTAAACCAATGTTTGGACTTTATTCCTTTATAATTCATTTAGTTTATCTTGCATAGCTTTTGTCCAATCATTATCACCTAAAGCTTCATTAGGGCATTTTGGTTCTAATTAGGAAGGAAATTCTAGATGTACTACTTCATTTATTAAGGAACTTCTTGTCCATATAGGTTTATTTACATCACCAATGATACTATCAATGGGACGATTCTTAGAAACAACTGATTTGGGTTTTGTAAAACTTTCTCATCAACAGAGGGTAGGAAATATTCTGGGGTAAATATTTCATAATTATCTTCTTGGACAATTTCCTTATCAGAAATACCTTCTAACAAATGTTGATAATTATTTTTTGAAAACACATATGAAGTTGTTAGTTGTGGTTGTTTAAAAAAGGATCAGTTTCAGCAAATTTGACATGTTCTGTTTCTTCAATAGAAATGAATTTTTATTGAAAACTCTATAGAGCTGAGAAGTTTTGGAGTAGCCTATGAAGATTCCTTCATCATAATTTTGTCTGAATTTCTATAGATTATCATTATTATTCACAATGAATATCGTGAAACAAAAAACCATGAAGTGGGAAATTCTATGTTTTCTACCAATCCATAACTCATAAGGGGTTTTATTTAAAAAAGGTATAATCAAAACACGATTTATAGAAAACAAATCAGTACATATAGCTTCAGCACAAAAATGTTTGGCTACAGAATACTCAATAAACATTGTTCTTGTTATATCTTGAAAATTCTATATCTTCTTTCAACAACAACATTATGTTGAGGTGTTCTGGGTGCAGAGAAGTTTTGAGTAATTCCTTTTTTACTAAAAAAAGATTCAAATTCCTAATTTTGATATTCTAATCCATGATCACTATGAATAGTTATAAAAATAAGGTTATTCTCATTTTTAACTTGGGATCTAAAACATTTAAAATAAGGAAATGCATCATATTTCTTTTTTAGGAAATATTCCCACATAAATCAAGAGTAATCATCATCTAGGAAAAATACATAATATTTTCCTCCAATGCTTCAAGTTTGTGTTGGACAAAAAAGGTCCATATTTCTTAACTATAATGCATCCGCGGTTGAGACTTCACCAACTAATTTAAAACTTGATTTATGTTTCTTTCTATATTGACATGGATCACAATCTTTTGAAGAATCAAATATTATCCCCACTAGATCCTTAACTAGTTTTTTCTTAGGGAGTTTTCCTAAGATTATAGTGTCCTAGACTTCTACTCTATAACCAAGAAGGATATTCCATTTCACTAAGAAAAGGTATGTCTTGTCTCCTAAGGTATTCTATTTTTATTGTGTATACATTCTCATGCCTATGGGTAGAAAGAATAAAATTTCCCTTGGAATTGTGTACTAAGAATTTTTCAAGCTCACAAGGTAACCCTCATCACATAATTGACTTATTCTAATGAGGTTGTTCTTAAGTCCTTTAACTAATAATCATTTGAAATCAAAAAATTTCGTAGATGAAGAATATTACCTATACCAATAATTTCTCCCTTAGCATTATATCTGAAAGTTAATTTTCATCCTTTATTCTTGATAATCTTTTCAAAGAATTTCTTATTACCCGTCATATGTTGGGAACATCCACTATCCATGTACAATGTATTGTTGTTGGTACAATCTTTATTTTCTTGAAAATAAGAGTTTAAGACATTAAAAATACATACATTCTAGGATCCGGAAATTTTAGAAAGAAAATTTTTTGGAAACCACATTTTCTATGAAAAATATGCTTTATGAAATACTAATGAGTGGGTTTTTTTAAGGGACAAATTTTTGCCCAGTTTCCACCACACTAACAGTTAGTGTCGAATGATGAACTTTGAGGAAAAAATAATTGTTACTAAAAATCAGTTTTGAACTTGTATAACCAAAACCAAAATTATTTCTACAAGGTCGGACTTGAGAATACATCTTATCAAACATTTCTTTACCTACGGTAAAGTTTGACAAACACTTTCTCAAGGAAAATATTTATGTATTCAATCTAATAAATAATTTTTTGTCTTCCAAACCATTAGTAGAAGAACTAGAGTTAAGCTTGAAAACATTTTTCTTAGAAATTACATTTTTTATATCCTTATAATGTTTAACGTTCTCAAAATTTACTTCCTTCGGATTTTTTTGAAATTATTTAAAAATCCAAGATTTTCTTATCAAGATATTTAGAAGGATCTGATATTTCTGTTGAAAAAATAGTATTCCTAGAATTTTCAATATCAAGATTTTTCATGAGTTTTGAATTCTCATTCTCATGAAGCCTAGTAAACCTAGAAACATCTTCCTAGGTAGGTAATGTATTATCGTTATTTGAAGAAGATTCTTCATCAATGGAGTTATAATTTTTATCATTACAATAATTAGCATTCAAAGACACATTGGTCATGGATTCAGAATTGTGTACCTTAGTAATTAGACAATAATTTTTAATATGTAGTCTGGCTATTAAAGTAATATTCTTCTTTCCATAAGATTCATAATCTAATGATTCATCAGAAGAGTCTCAACCACTGGCACTCCAAGTGCCATTAGCTTTCAAGACGTTATTAGATTTTTCATTATAGTACTTCCTTCTATTTCTCACTGAATGATTTTCCTTTCTTTCCTTTCTCTTAAGAATATGACAATTTGTTATTATATGTCCAGCTCTTTAGAATATATCAAAGGTGACTTCTGAATATTTCTTATCTTTCCTTTCATTCTTCTTTTATCTATATTGAAAGTTATTTTGTCCAAAAATCATGTTCATCCTTAGAGTAATATTGGATGACTCATTTTATGAAGATTCACCTCCACTATATTTTGATTGAATAAAAACATTATTAGATTTAGATCTTGTAACACACTCAAGATACTTTGCTTTAATATGATTTGATGTTGTTTTAAAAGTAACAATTTGATTACCGTTATGTTTCCAAATATTATAAGAATCTCTCTTCATTCTAGTCTCATTTTGAAGAAGAGTTCCAAAAAGTTCACCAATAGAAATCTGAGAAACTTTTCTATTCTTATCAATAACAGTTCTCTTTGGATTCACACTCATATGACATGTTGTTCATGATTTTTTCCACAAGAGCTTCATCATCTAATCCTTTCTCACCCAAATATTGTAAACTAATAAAAATATTCATGAATCTCTACTTCACCGTAAATATGAGATCTCCATAAGAAAAATAGAAACAATGATATTCAGCTCTGAGCATGGATCTTCTATTTTCAATAACATTGGAAGATCCAATGTTTGTAACATCAAGCTTCTTCCAAATACAATTTTCATCTTCACAATATGAAATTTGGCTATATATTTTTTTATCCATATAACAATGCAATGTATTTTTTACCTTATAAATTAGTGGATATTCATGCTTTCCTTGGTTTGTAAAAGTACTAACTTCCTTGTAAAGTATTTTATAACCTCCAGTGAGCATGGAAAAAATTTCTACTCTAGTATTTATAATGAATGTCTTCATACTATCCCTCAAATGTTCATAATAATTCACATAAAAAATTAGTGGTCTCGTAGGATTTAGGTTATCTATAAAACCAACATTCATTCTTGTCCTCTCAAGAGAAAAAATCTCCACACAAACATGTTAGTAATAATGGTTTTAAACAAGGATAAAAATATCCAAAGTAAATAAAATATAGAACAAAGAAAACTTGAGAAAGAAAACTTATATCGGAATATAAGTATTTTAGAGTCCTCCTTTTATACCAGTTGTTAGGTTGGTATGGATTATGATATTCTCCAATGATACCAACTGATGGATCGAAATGATAAATTAGATACTCAATATACTATAGGGGGGTGAATTTTATACTTTAAAAAATTATTTGGGAACTTTTAAAGTTGCATAGAAACCTTTCTATTTCTTAACAAGCCCAAAAAAGGTAAATTCACAAAACCTCTAAGTTCTACTAACTTTCTTTATTCTGGAAATATGATTCCAAGAATGTAATTCCAAAAAAGTAGTTCCGGAAATGAAACATTATAGAAGTTTACAAAGATACAGATTCTACCTTAAAGCATATAGAATCTCACTATATCAGAGTACAAGTACAAGGAAGTATAAGATAGTTATAATTTACTCAACAATCAAAATATAGTTGAAAACATGAAACAATGATAGTAATAAGTAGTAAATATTTTAACCCAATGGGAAGGTTATCCAAAAACCTTGGAAAAAGGTCCCTTGATTTATACTTTTGAAAAATGTATGTCTTACCCACACTAGGGTATGCCCTTGATATGAATATTGGAGTCTGCCTAGATATCCCCACAAGCCCTCAACTTCAAATTAGTCGACACCTCTGTCTTCATATCCTCGGAAGCTCTTGAATGTAATCAACAAAATACAGAGTTGCACGAATCAATTTTGAACAAGGTGTTTTGTACACACAAATAAATAATGTCTCTCTCTCTAGAAATTAATTCAGTAGCATGTAATCTTTAGATTGATCAACTTGTTGTGAGATCCTTCAAATGATCTCATATATATAGGCACATTCTCAACGGTCAGCATCCTCCTCCAATGGGCATATTTTTCCTTGAATTTCAGAGGGACTTGTATGCATTTCACTCAAACAATAGTTAATATGTAACTGAATGCATGACATAGTTTTATAACCAAAACATGAGTGAGAAAAAAATATGGTTACTTAAGAAAAATCATTTTTCTTAGTGTAATGAAAAATTAATGTTAAAAGTCTAACCAAAAACTCTTTGGTGTCTATAAAACATGGATATTCGTAATCAGTCTTTAAAAGAATTCATAACCTGAATTATATAGAATTATAGATTAAGAATTTAACATAAATTCAGAGTCTGAATTCATAAGTATTTAAAACCTGAACTTCCAACATTCAGATTTTAAATTCATAGAACTCGGAGTCTAAACTTAAAATGTTCGGAGTCTGAAATTAGTGAACTCAGTGTCTGCTCTCAAAAAGTTCTGAATCTGAATTCAGAGAACTTGGAGTATGAATTAGGATCCTGAAAATAAAATCCTCTATATCTATATATTTGAGATTCGATTGTTTCATATACGAAACTGAATTTTTATACATAGATACAATATGAACAATGAAAAGCATGGTAAGGATATATTTCCTTGGGGAAGGAAAATTTTCCTTATGAGAGTAAAGCATAGGGTAAAAGAGATTTTCCTTAAGATAATGTGTTTCTTTTTTTCAAAACAAGAATAAATAGAAAAGTCATAAGGAAACCTCTGTTGACTCAACAATATCTCCCAAACATGAAGGAATGAAAAATTCATAAGGAATCAATATTGACTAAACACATCTATCACAACATCTATAAAACAATAGATGCATGTTGTGGCTATATTGTATCTAGTCATAGTGATTTATAAATTTTTATGCCGTTGATTTTCACTCATTAAATCATATGTGCATAAACACATACATTATTAGACTAATTTGATGTCATATTATGAGACCCAAAATTAAATATCCATAAGTACAATATCAACATCAAATATTTGATCATTTACACACCAATTACATTTTAGGTTTATATCATTAAAGAGATAAGAAAAACCATGCAATAAAAAACTCATATCATTTCCATCAAAAGTTCAATATTCACGTTATATCATTTTTCAATTATTTATAAATATGAATCCAACATGTCCCGTCAAATTATTCCACATGATACTCTTATATACATGTCATGCATCATAATTTTCTTCATAACATAAGAAATACAAATAGAATATGGGTGATCTCAAAAAAATCATTTAGTGAATAATATATTAGAATATATGTAGACATATATGTGGAATAAATAAATTGGAAAGGAAAAATATAATATAATTTAATATAAGTAACCAAATGAGCATCAAATTAATCAAAGGATTACCTAAAAATATGATTTATCACATGGATAACAACAAATGATTTAATTACGGTGAGATATATAATAAAATATTTTTTATTCTTAGTTTAAATTTCACAAAACAAGACATCATGATAATAATGTAAAGTCTATATTAAAGGTCATGATGATCCTATTATTAAAATCACATTAATGGACATCTCAGTATTGTGATCAAGGACTCATTTTATGGAATATTGATCTAATGATCTAGGAAATATGATAATACATCATGTGCATAACATAAATTCATTCTTGATAGGATATCTTGATAAAACCATCAAAGCCTCATGTTAAGGAAATATTAATAAATTTGAAGGAATACACAAAAACATGAAAACTATTTTCTTGGGAGACCAATAAATTATTTAAGGGAATATATTACATCGCGTCGAACATATTAGTTACTGAATTTCAATGAATTCTCCATTTAAGTGAAATGAATAAAAATTAATATCAAATCTGCATTCATTGGTAATCAATAAAAATCAATATTTTAAAACTAAACACATATGATTTCAAACCATTCCCCATTCTGTAAATGGAATAACATGGTCACAATACATCCATATAAAAAATTCAAAAGTATTATTTAAACATTTCACTAGTGAAATATATTAACTTCGAATCATGTTATGATATATGAAAATTACATTCATTAAAACTCAAAAACTAATAAAAACACATTAGAATGGATCATTAATTTATTTTGTGTAATTTGACTTTAATATCCAAAATATGAAATAGTAAACAAATATTTAGAGGTTTATCTAATGAAAATAATCCCATTGGATATTGAAGTTTAATAATTTTATATGAATATAGAATCAAAACCATAAAAATAGAATATATAGATCATTTTCTATCATTAATGTAAAAAATATGATGTCACATGGAACTTTCATAAAACAATATTCAAAATATATCATGAAATATATTTTAAAACCCACATTTCTAACCCAATACAAAGAATGGACCCATGAAAGATACATTATTTTTTGATGAAATTCATAGTGGAATATAAAATAAATGATAGTGATATTAAAGGAATTTTTTAATGTTATAATATATTTATATATATTGAAACCTACCACTGTTGAAATTGTATTAAAAATGTATTTCTAAGTGATAAAAAAGAATATATTAAAATCACAAATATATATTGCTTATTTTGATTTAACAATTAATAAAATAAATTTTCATGGAAATTAAGAATCTTGATATAGTGGGAAAAATTGTTAATAAGGATATAAATTATTATTAAGAATGATATACTTTTATGAGAATTAAATTAATTATGGGAGATGTTTTTAATTGAAATTATAAGTTTCTTGAAAGAGAAAATAAGTAATATCATATGAATCCATTGATCTGCACTCTCAAAATCTAGTTATAATTAACATCTACATTACATACCATATTTGAGATTAATTATAGTGACAAAAGATTAACAATCAAAAATAACATTATTGAAAAAAAAAATTTTAACATACGTATTAAAGAGAATTTAATTTTATTGTTTTAGAGAGTCAAGAAAAAAAATAATTAAGAAAACCCATATCTTTTTTATTCAATATGATTTTTTCTACTTATGAAAAAAAATTCTTATTTAACACTATGCCTTAAAAATCTCCCTCAAAATTATCCACCAAAAAAACTTCTAAATATATATTTTGTAATATTTTTCTTCATAATATGTAGAAATAGAGACAATGGATTGTTGAACTAACTCTTTCAAAAAGGGGAACTTCATATTACTAGATTTCAAGGATTAAGTATGTAATAAATAAATATAAAAGAAATATATAACAGGAATATAATTATATATAATTGAAAAAATGATCTTGAAATAAATCATTATATGACATAAAAATAATAATTAATAACATATATATCAACAACAGATTAGTTTGCGGTGAAATGTATAATATAAGAAATTATAATTATAATTTAAATTAATCCAACGAAGAAATAAATATCATTTCCTGAAGACAATACTCTAGGAAATATTGATATTACTTGCATGGCCATGTTCTTGGACATCCTGGAAATATTTTCAATTCCTTATTTTGAAGATAACTTGGTCATACAATCATAGTCGTCTGCCAGGATATCATTCTCATACCATCAAGAACTCAAAACTATAACATAATGATCTCTCTATCAATGTCTCAGGTTTTGGAAATGTTAATAAATTGGTATGAATTCACCAAAATACCCAAACTAGATTATCTTTGGAGAGTTAGGAATTCATCAATGGGTTATATTACTATAGGCGCTAACCACCACTTAATTATATCCAATATAATCAACGTATGAATGAAATTAATAATAGTACAATTCATAATCAGAATTATTAGTAATCAGTAATAATTTTATTTTAATAAAATACATATATATTTTAAATACCCCCCAGAAATAAATGCAGTAAAAGATAATAATCCATATTAAAAAGGTATGTTTTTAGTATTATTGTGTTATATCCCATGTAAAATGTATGAACACGGTATAATTATAACATATATAAACAAAATTATAAGAATAAAAATTGGAATGGTGTCACATAACAATGTATTAAGAATTAGATTTTTTATATTATGAGTGTATTACCCCAACAAAAAAATTAATCTAATTTTAGGGTTAAATTATTAAACATATTCCTAGAGAAGGTCTAACTTTCACTATGTGTTAAAAATTTTAGCGAAACTATAGAAACAAATGTTATAAAATAATTCATATCATTTTTCATAAAAAATAATATTACATCGACATTAAATAATTAATATTAAATAATTTTACATGAAGAAATATTTAATGCAGCCAATTATAAAATAAATCCCCACACTAGTGAATTAATAATATATATATTTTTTATAGGAAATATAGAGTTGAATATAAAATATATAGTGTTTAAAAGATATCCTTTTTAAATATTTTAAAATACCTTTATTTAAATCCTCATAAATTTAAATCATAATAAATATTTTTTTTAAATAGATATTGAAATAAATTTCATAAGAGATAATAAAAATTTGGATTTCAAATTTCGAATAGGAATATTTTGGATGTAAAATAATATTGATATAAAATATTCATTAAATAGGGAAATGTTATTCATAAAATCGTAATAAATTTACAAGAATGAAACTAATTTAGAGAGAATATTTTAATTAAAATCTCAATTTTTCTAGATTTGATATGAGAGAATACCATATTCAATATTAAATAAAAGAATGTAGGTAACATAGTTAAAGTGTCTTCATGAAGAAACCATGTAAATCAAAAAAAAATATGAGTTTTGAAAATAAGTCACATCATCAGTAGTGTGTGAATTAATACAATGTGAAAGATAGATTTTATAATAGTCACGTAAATCACATGATCTTAATAGATTTATGATTAAATAATTCAATTTTGGGCATATTACATCTTCTCAAATATAAATTAGTTATATGATGCCTCAATGGAGGTTAATTGAGACAAAATCACTTAAACGTTTCATATCCATTGAATTAAAAAAATATCAATAATATAACTCAAGGATGATGTGTAAATAAATTGAATTTGATGAAATAATGATAAAAAATATCAATATGGATGTATATACCAGAAAAAAACAAGAATTTAATATAGAATATATCTCAAAGAAATAAAATTTAGATAATAAACCCTAAAATGTATGTTATGTATTAATAAAAGGTCTAGTTAATAGAGGTAATGAAAGGAAGTGAAATGACCGTGAATAAAAAATGATTAATGATATTATTTTTAAATGGGCATAGTCAATCTATATAAAATGTAATTAGTTGATTTTATGAATCACATGTCATGCAATAGAAATAGGGAAAAATAACCCTTAAATGTGATTACTACATCCTAAATCATGATTGAACCTATTATATAATAAAAATTTGTTTCAAAAGAAATTATTTTTTGAAATTAATGATATCTATTAATTTTTATACTCTTCATATATAATAATTTATACAAATATATTTGTTCGTTACTGTTAATTTTCATTATTGAATGTTTATAATACCATTTCACTCATAATAGCATTTTTTATTCTTAATTATATATAAAAATTTAATCATTATAAGATTATTGGGGATAATAGAATCAATTTTCTATAATTATTTAATTTGATTTCATTTTTATTTAATAGAATTCATGAGTATGGTTTATGTCAATGTAATCCATTATGTTGGTTTTCATGTAAGGTTTTACCAATTTAAACATCATATATTAAATAATTAAATAAATATTATTATTAATAATAAAAATACAAAACATACACAATAATATCATACTTATACCTTATTTATATTCTTTTAACCATCCATGTAGGGTGGTGATGTAAATTGAATTACATCATTTCTTGGTGGCAGTAGTCGGTATGTAAAAAAATATGGAATGTTTTTATATTCAATGAATGATGGTGTAAAACATATTATATTTTTATAGTCATAATAAGGTAATAAGTATCACATTTTTTACTTAAATACACTTTTAGAACCTTCCATGTATGTTAGTGATTAATAACAATACATGTTGTTCTTATGGAGTGAAGGTTGCACATATGAATCTACAATGTTTTCATTTTTAAAAGAACTGAAAAAAGTAAAATGCAGACTTAACATTTCTATAATCATAATAATTATATAAATTTCATATATATTATATAAATATATCATTTTAATCTGGATTGTGAGGTTTTTATTGAAAATGAAACACATCCTTCATAATTATTGTAGTTTTCATATATCACAAGTGTCATTAACTTTATTAAAATAGTTTGGAAGATGATATAAAATTGTTATAACATAAATATAATAAAATTTTAGTATTTTAATTTTACTGATGTTTTTTATATAATTGTTTTTTGGTATGGTGGATGAAAAATATATAAAAAAAATTAGAAGGTGAGTAATGCTCCCATTGAGACCATAAATCTAATATTGAAATATATATTCAAAATTGAGTATTTAGGGATTATTTTTGGATGAAATGGATGGAAACTAAGAAATTATTTACATATAAATGAAAACACATTATAATTTACATGTAATTATAAAAAACTAGTTTGACTGAATTTGGTGGATGTGTTCCTTATTTATTGGTGAAAATAGTGGCTTTTCTGTGTAATTTAATGGTCATTTAGGTGGAATAATTCAATTTCCAGAATTTATAGAGACCTAATTAGGGAAATGATGGTGTGACTTTTAGATATAAATTTAAACCTACAAAATCTATTATAGAAGGTGTATTTTCATATAAAATTTACAAAAATGAGACACATTAAATTTACCATTTTCCCAGTTATTAATATTCATTAAAAAAATTCCATTACAATAACTTTGATACTGAAAATTTATTATAATCTCTATAACCAAATATATACATTATAATTCCTAATTTAGTCTCATTTTCATATTTTTTAATTTATGATTATAAATAATGTTAACATTTAAAATTATAGAATTTAGAAGAATAACATTTAATAAAAAATTTCATTTTTTAATGTTTTTTACCTTTACCCATTCAACTGTAAATTAAATTAGTGTTATAATCTTAGTTTATAGTTCTAAATATCACATTACAGTCATCATATAAAATTATACTATTTTATTCTGATATATATAAATTTTATATTACTTCTAATATTTTTACTTTGAACACAACCATTTTACTTTTTTCATTGTAATTATATGTAACCTTTGTAAATTATATTGATTTTTAAAATTTATATTTACATAATTAACTATTTTTAACATTTTTAATAGATATTCCTATAAAATTATATCTCATTATGTTTTAGCTATGATAAAATTTATTGTAATATTTATGTGCATAACTATAAAAAATTGAAAAATATATTATTTATGAGTTAATTATTTATAATGTGTCGTGTAATAAATGTTTTAAAGATATTATATTATGTTATATTATATATTATAACTCATTTAAAAATAATATAATAAAATTATTATATAATAAATAAGTAAATTAATAGAAAAATTATCTTTTTTTAATCAAATTGTTTTTTAGTATTTGCTATAGTAATTGAATTTAAATAACACATTTGTATTTAAAATGATATTCAATTTTCTTTATTTAAATATATCATAATGTTGTTACCACTAGTTTTACTAACAAACATAATTTCTCTATTATAATTGTAATATTTTCTATATAATTTTCCCTCACTAAAATTTTTAATGGTTTGTTTTAGTTCAGAAATGTGAGTGAATAAAGTTGTCCATGTGGAAATTTTTTCAAGGTTTTTATACAAATAAATCCTTATGTGATACACTAATGATACAATAAATAGTTATTGTGTGTGACTTCCTTATTAAAAATTAAATTTATACCAAAATATTTCATTATATTAATATTATGAATATATAATTTATTTCATATATAAAATAACATAATTAAAAAAATAGGACTATAAATATAAATTTTAAACCTATCTATGGATGGTGGTTGTTACAAAAAAACCCATCATAGGGTCATAGTGGGTTTGGTTCCGAAAAATTTACGATTAAAAGAAACATTTTCATAATGTAAAAGTTATTTATTTTCATTTATTACACCCTTTTATTTTAGACACCATTAATATTTTTTGATGTATAATCCACTAAATGTAGTAACCAAGATGAGGTTTTACTATGATTCATCTATATTGATGCTAAAAATATTTTCATTTCATATTTTAGAGATAATATTAACTAGTAGAACATCATATACCCAAATATTACAATAATTATTTTTATTATATAATGAATCATATTTATTCTCCTATTATACTTATTTAAGTTTTTTTTCATTTATGTTTTACATGCACTATTTTTTCATTATTTATATATTATTTATATAATAGGATGGCCTAACATTTTTTGTCACTAATAGTGTATTTTATAATAAAATATTGAATTCTCAAATGTCTTATAAAAAAATTATGCATCCAATAGAAATTAATATGGTTTTATCATTCTAAATTATATGTATTGGGAGATGTGTAATGATTTATTAGGTATCTTTCTCCATATCACATTAATTGACATGTATAATATTTTAAACCAATATTTTTAAATCCATATAATGAATTAAATCATGATAAAAATTTCAAAATGAAATTAATTTATAATTTCCTTATTTTTTCTATAATATAAAATATTATATGTGTATTTGATTATTTTTTACTTGATAAGTTAAATATTGTAAAAATGAAATTTGAATCTGTAAATATCAATATCCTCACACAATATTTTATTTTATAATTTTTTTAAGAGTATAATATATGATAGTAATATCTTATTTATTATGATTTAAAAAGTATCCTCTCATGAACCAATGAAATAGTATTTTAAAAGTATCCATATGTTCATTGATTTTTATTGCAGTGACTAACATATTGTTTTGAGACATTGATGAACTATTTTCTAATGTTAAGTGGTCATTTTGTTATTACTAGAATATCTTATGACATTCATCTGCTGATAGAATCATATTTTAATCTCATATAAACATTTTTTGAAGAATATGTTATTACACATCGACAAACATATAGATTAATGTTCTATTCATGAATCCATACAAACATCAGTATTTAATTGATTATTGTCATGCAAGTGATCAATCATTGAAATGTACTAATGGGAATCTGTATATACAACAATACTTGTCCTTAAATGTAAAAAATAATATATATTATAGGATTACCAATGACCAAACTATTCATATGTATATGAGGATCTCCATTATACACTCGGTAGTCTGATTATATAGTTTTTAGAGATTAATAAATAGGTCGATCAAATTTATCATCATTTAGGTATGTGATATGTGATAGTATCATATATATTCATCCCCTAAGAAGAGATTAATATGTATCAAAATGTATAGATTCGGAAACCAAATCATGTTGTGACACATGGAATGTCATGTTATACCTCCTAGGTAAGTGTTACAGTGACCAATTCTATGATTTTTAATGTCATTTATTTATTATGTTTAGTCTATTCATTCATAGAAATGTTCATTGTGATATTTAGGCACTATGTATACCTTTAAAGTTGACTTTAAAGGGAATATGGCCCAACGAGGTTTTGATTATTTAGAGTTAAAATATCCTCTTTGGATATGTGGTGGGATTTTATTTTTGGTTTATGAACCACTTAATATATGTTGATTTATTATAAATATATATTGATGATATGATGGTTCATATAAAATATAGTCCTAATAGAGGCAAACCACTGTATCAGTGTAAGTATATACTAATTAAAATCGAGTTCAAAGAACAAGAGGTATATAGCCTATGGAGGAAGGTTGTAAGTGACATAATGAGAAATATGGTTTCATAAGTATGGATTCATAATAAAATAGCCTAATAAAAGAGTAAAATTAATAGTGATTTTACACATGAACCATATGGTGTCATCCTACTAGAACGGGAAATAAATCCTTCGTATTTTGTTGAAATTATTATACTTTCAAAAAGATCATACCAAGTAATGTAACATCATGAAATAGATATGTTTTAGTATACTGTAATATAGAGGAAATTTGAGTTGCAAATGGATAAATGATTTATAATTGAAAGGAATTTGTGAATTAGTGTCCAAGATATTAGTCTCAAATAGAATATAATCTTTTAGATAATTATATGTGTTTTACACCCAATGAAGAGGCCCATAATCATAGGTATCATTTTTTGGACTAATTTGGCCAACTAAAATCCTTGGTAGACAAGGAGGACAGCCTAAGAGAAGAGTGATTAGTCTTTTTTCCACTCAATTGAGAACATAATTATCATAGATATACTTTTTTGTAACAACTATAGGTGTTCAATAAATTTTATACGATACATATAGAATCTATATTTATCATCTTATAATATATTTGACATGGTGAAAATGGATTTTTATTTCAATATCATTCACTCTTCGGGGGTCCTAACAGGGTAATGATTATGCATTTTAGGGGTTATTAACCTTTAAAAATATGTCTATAAGGTTATTATAGTTTATATTACACATGTAAATGTATTCCTTTTAGAAATAAAACATTGGGGATGTGAAAATTCCCATTAGTAATTCTATTTTTATGGATCAAAATATCTATTTGTACATAATTTCCATAATCATCCTAAACAAATATTAAAAAAATTGTACAAGAATTATTCACTATTCATATTCCTTATCTGTGAACATGTATTTATTCACAATATTAAAAGAAATTATGAATTCCCTAATACATATTTCAATAAATGGTGAATGCTCTAGGAATATTTTATTTATATATATTGAATTAACATACTTCAGATTTTATCAATCTAATAACATCATATCATAATATGAAGTTCTCTTACTAAATATGTTTATATATACATTATATTCATTACTACAAAATCATTTTTGACAAAATTGGCTAGAATCTAGAAATATAACATTTCAATCTTGTATCTGATAAAAAAAATATTGTGTATTTGATTAAATAGACCAACATGTTTGAATGATCAAATGACAAGTCATTATTTATACCTGTTTAGAACACTAATTTTCAGAAAAATCCTCATATAAATTCATTTAATAAATAAAATTAAATCATTGGAAAAAATCTCATACATTTCATAAAAGATATAGCCATTCATCTTGTTTATCCTTGAAAAATTACGTGATTAGTAACATACTCAATCACCCCCTCATTATTTTATCCATAAGGCTACAATAATAATGTTTTCAAATTATGATTCTCAATGTGATAAAAACAATTATAACCATAATTAATGTAGATTTATATTACTCTTAAACCCTTTTGTATATCAATTAACATACAAAACTCTAGGAGATAAACATTCAAGGCAATCTCTAGAAATTAATTATTCACCTAAAATATCATGAGTATACTCTTTTTATAACAAATGAGATTATAGACATGATAATATCAACATATCTTTCAATCTCATACCACATTATGATGATCATCGATTCAGGCAAAAATAAAATACTAAAAGAAAATGGTTTTATCATTCCTTGGTTAATTTAATATATTTATAACACATGAATTAATGATAAATGATATTTATATTATTTAATAACTATAGTGAACCCACATAGAAAAAAAACATTATCTCCAATATCACATAAATCTGATATCTACAGAATTTACTCGACCCTCAATCTTTTACAACATTTATACCTTTTTCAATTAATATTATACATTCTCTTATACATCAACATGATTGACCTTAAATCTCCAAAATAAATAAGAACTCAAAATATATTGAATTTGAAAAGATCTTTTTGTATTTTGTTGAGATTTTGGTTTATTAACCAAAGAAACAGATCATTTATTGTTAAAATAAAGGTCAATTAGTCGTAAATGTTATAAACCTCTCCAGAATCTCTAATGAACTCTTGATATAAATAACACCCCTCATTGAATTTAATTTTTTTATGTATTCTTGTATTAAATTTAATTCCAAAAAAATATTTTGTTTTAAGCTCTTCTAATTGAGTAAACTACCATTGAGCCAAAAAAAGCTCACTAAGACCTCATATCATCTTTGATATCTGGATAATTGGAATTACCGTAACCCATTACAATTAGATCATCCCCACCTTCAATGTAGATAGTATTTAGTTAATATTTTGTTGTATTTATTAAAATTATTTATAGAAATAATGATACACAAATAATGATTAAATTTGTATATACTTTTTATGCTCGTAAAATATAATACTTCAAGTTCAATGCATAACATGTCGTACGTGATATATCATATGATTATTTCAAAGGGATTATTATCCATCATTTATATAACATTATTAGATTCATTTAATCATCCAATGACTAATAGAATATAAAATTTTTATTCTAAAGGATTGGTTATTGGCTAGAACGATTATTTTTAGTGGAAAATAATTTATCAATGATCCTTATTAAAAAATTAAATTTGAAAATAAATAAAATGTGTTTTTTTATTATATAATTAGTGATCATAAATTCAAATGGAGATATCATGTGTTAGTTTGAAATATTTGTTTTTACTATATCCATGAAACTTATTTGATCAATACCTATAGTTATTCATACCTAATATGTATGAATACTAATCTATATCAATAATCATGATGAAATTTTCCAACAAAACACTTACAGAATTTTTCATTGGGGTATAATTATTTATAAAATGTTTATCATCCATATAAAATATTATCAATATTAATACACTGTCACTAACCCACTTGTTTGCGCAAGATTCATCCAAATTTTTTATGGAACCCATACCCATGATTGAATCATCAAAATGAATGTTATAAATTTGAGATGTATGATTGAATATAATATTGAAAAATTTAAACATGAAAACTATATAATGATCTTATAGAACCTCAAAACCCTTTAGTTATACTATATTTAAACTCCTGACTAAATTCAAATACTATAAATTTTTTAAATTATTTTTTAATTATCTCATATTTAAAATAAGTTATTTTGGAAATAAATATATGAATATTGTATATCATTTAAACTAGAGAAAATGTCACATAATTGATATTACCATGAATAATTTTATGATGTTTTTATAAATGATTATATTTATATGTATACACACTATAATTTATTTTAGTGACTAGTGAAAATAATACTTTAACCTTATCAATTTACATATATTTAGTGCATGTACCAAGTTCTAAAAATTATTCGTTTCCAGGGATTATATATATTATTATATGGATTACAACCATTTAATGGAATTAAAATTAATTATGGACTCTAGGAAATAATATATCCCATCATAATTGAGTATTTATTCATCACTATTTTCAACTATAAATACATATCTATTTTTAACATTTTGAATCAGACTAGGTTTTTGAGGTTCGTTTGTAACCTTTGTTAGTTCATCTCCCATAAATAATTTCTAAAAGAATGAAAATTGAATATAGGAAATATTCTAGATTTTTAGTATTAATATTTTTTATGTTCAAATTTCCACCCAATAAATTGTCAACTAATGTATTCATTCTCTTGAAAAATTCCAGCTTGTTCTGTAATTTTATTTAATAGGTCTATAAAAGTAATATCCCTAAGATTATTTGGCGTAACTATTAGATAATATTTTTTATAATTTATGAAAATATTTTTAATAACCCAAAGGGTATATATATACCTCGGTCACCAACATATCATTAAAATAAAATTGGGATGTTTCCTGGTATATATTTCAGATGCTAAAATTTTTACAAAATTAGATTCAATACAATTAATTTGGAATGTAGAAATTTTATAGAATATATATATATATATATATTGGAGTATCTCACTAACACATCATTTATCATACCATGTCATGGATAGTTAAATTCCTCAATGAACTCACTCAATTCCTCTATTGTGTTCCATGCGGTGTGACCAAATAATATATTATACAAACATTTTAATGATCATTTAGCCCATGGATGATTTGGGCATAAATATGATTAGATAAATGAATCTCAATACTCATACATAATTTATTATGTACTCAATTTTCATGATCTTTGATAATTCAATATTATTTAAAATTATGTTTCACAGGAAACACATAACCCATATAAAAATGGAATCAATAAATTTTATGTTGTGGATATATCTAATAAATGATTGAATACTCCTAGTAAAAACTCAATTATATTTTATAAGATATAATAGATCACTATCCATCACATAATTTCCATAAAAAATTTATGTGGTCATTTTTCAGAATAAACACGATTCATATGTGTCAATATATTCTTAATCACATGAATTAAAAAATGATATTTATAAATCCATTGTACATGATTCTAATTTATATTTATAAAAAATTTAAAATGATATATGCTATTAAAATTCTCATAGTTCTTCTTATATTAATAATTATAGATTTATTTATCCAAATATACGTATTGATAATGGCCAAAAAGCCTTATATTTTTATTTGTTTTAAATAATACTCTTTTTGACATGGTTAATAGGGATCCTATACGTTTCAGGAATGACTAGAGGAATAATTTCATTATGCTACCCATAGTCCTAGGGACATAAGTCCATTATAAGTCCCAAATGTATTATCGTAAGAACCTATGTTGACATAGATCATTTTACATTTATACATTGTCTTTAAATAAAGAATGTATTTTTGATATCATTATCATGGTTAGTAATATATTTCTCCCCATCCCAAGGTCTGTATATTTTTCAATCTAGCTACTCCATGATGGAACTTCCAGATCAAATTGATCATCAGGTCCTGACTTTTCAATTCAACTTATCAACTTGTTTACAACTCACTAGAAAAAATCCTACCGAACTATTTTTGGGACTATCAGCCTAGATGGAACGAAAGACCCCGACTAAAAGGTTTGTGGTGGCCTGAAGTCTTTACATTCTTGAAGACCTTGTGGCTCAAATGCCTAAATAAATGCCCCAAAAGCCTAAACAATATAAATAATTATTAATCCATTTCCACTATTCATATATATAAAAAATATTTAATTAATCTATACATAAAAACCCTTTTCCATTATAATGAATTATAATTGAATATAATTTAGTTAGGATATAAAAATAAAATTTTTATTTAAGTCTTGAACATAGTAAATATTTATATTTTCGAGAACTAATCCTCTTGGTAGACATAAATAAAATGTTCTGAACTCTATGGATGAAAATTATTCTTTATTTGACACACATATATCATCATCACCTATATGAAATTCTATTTTAATTATAGGTAAATTTATATTATATGAAATGAGTTATGAAAATATGATAACATATACGAATTATTCTAAATTGGGGAGATTATTTTCTTCTGTTTTTTAAATTATGGGGATAAAGGATCATTTTATTAATAAGAAACAACCTCTTTGACTAGTTAGAGGGAGACCCATTACACAGACCAAAGGCCGAAGGCAAGGTGGAATGAATATAGGGAATGATAGCCTATTTTTTGTCGCAAAGGGCCCCTTGGGGTATAGTACTACTATAGTACCCAAACTACTACAATACAGTCTATAGTACCACCACCACAATAGTTCTTACTAACGTTCCTCCACCACTACATGTTCATTGCTACTATAGATCCACCGCTGCTACAGTGTAGCTATAGTGCTTCTATAGTAACCTAGAAATTCATTGCTGGTCAGATTCGATATTTGGTCTCTTGGATTCCATGCAGGATCATGTACCACTTGGGTACGGGCTCATTGGAATGACATTGAGATTACATATAAACATTAGATATCATTTTATATTTACATTATAGTTTATACCAAAATGATATCTAAAAATTATAATCATTGTAAATGTATAAATATATAAAAAAGATTTATTAATGGGTTGGTATCTGTATTATTTTTTTTATTTTAAGTAACTAATTGATTATACACCCAAAAAAATTATGACCATTTACAATATATCCATTTAGTGATCTGATACTTGTATTTACCTACATAATAACTATTCTATGGTGTCAACCTTTCCATTTTTACTATTTTCGAATGCTGTTTTTCAAATATTTTCACATATATCTATCATATAGTCTAGTTGAAAACTTTTTTCATATATATATTGTTTACTAAAAACATTACACTATTCCTTTATCATCATAAATATTATTTATTCTAAACTGTGTTTCTATTAGGTTTACATTTGGAAGACCACACTAAGAGGGGTGATTCAGTGTGGGAATATTTTATCATATTATTCATTTATCATTATCCTTACATCATTTATTTATTCAGAATATTAAAATTTGGTTCTTTAACAATAATTAACAAGTATTATAAACAATAAATCATACTAATCAATATAGTTTTTAACAATGTCCACCTCCTCTATGTATTACTACTCCCCTGGTGTATAATAGTTATTATCCCATTTTCATATGGTTTTATTATTATAATCAATGATATAACTGGAAAGGTTATGAACTTAAACCAATTCTCCTAGAAAAGACGTGGTACAATGAGAGATTTATCTTTAACGTATAGGATTATAGAAAATTGATATATCCCTTCTAATGTTATCAGATATTTAAAAGAAGTATACATTAATATAATTTTTGATTAACTACTAATGATATTAGAAATCTGATGGCATCCCTTAAATTCAATAATAAGTGTGTTAAAATAATTATTTCATAATATAGACAATTTCTCTTATTCATATTCATCAGTTAAAATAATATGAATATGTAATATAATAGATATCTAAATATCCTTATTCTACCCAAATTAAAAAGATCATATATCAACTTGATCAATACTTATTCTCAAGAATATAGTTTTTCATAATCAATATGGTATATTAAATTTCAGTGTCATATTATTTATTGAATTATATCAATTCTATTTATTATATTTCTATCATTGGGTTAAAAAATATGGTAAAACAATAAAGAATATATTTTTCAATAATATTTTATATTATTCTTAAATTCTCAAATTCTTTCTTCAATTTTACACGTCATTCATATATTCACTACCATCCTCACAAAATATTGAATTATAATTATATGTAAATTGTGTATATTCCTCTTTATTACCATCAAATAAAAAAAACTATATTCTTCTTAATGAAAACAAACCATGATTTTCTTTTTCTTCTTCTCAATAGAAATACATTCTTCCTGAGATCATGATATAATGTACCCTTTGCTTAAATGTGTAAATACAATAAACCAATATTTTATTATTTGTCACAAAAATATCAAGTGTTATATGAACTAATTTTACTATGAAGTACATTTTGTCAAAAACTATACATTGTTCTGTATAAATTTCCTTTGTGAAACAAATAAGATAATGGTACATCATTACAGAACATTTGTACACAGAACTCTCTTTCTTGAAGATGAATAATCTTTTTTTATATTTTCCTTCACATAAATATTTCACAAGGATGCTCATTTTCATGTGATATGAGATCACTGAAAGAATTATTATTATATCTCATGTCTATTGTTGTCTCCTTATATATATGAGGTGTACCACCACACCTCTGATTTACACATTTTTTCAATAATTATTTAAAATAATGGACAATATGTTTTATCCATCTAATATATGTAATTCTCATGAATCATATAATTTTTCAAATGAAGGTAAATTTATAATAATATAGATTCTAGGATACCAAAATAGATAGAACCCCTTCCCATGTAAACTTCTATTGTTCCCATAAATAAACATATCAATTAATTTTGATAAAAATAAAATGATTCATCACATGGGAATATGATCATATCCATGAAATTTAATAAATAATAAGCTATATACATATTAATTTTAATAATTAATGGAATAATTTTCTTTTTAAACTCTTTATTTGTTGAACATCATAGAAACCTTCCATTCTGATCGGAATGTTAAATATCTTGAGATTTCATCATATTAATTGGGTTGTGTTTATAGTCTCATGATCATGGGGGTGGATGATGTCATCTATCATGATTATTATCACTTACTTGTTTCTCTATATTTGTGTAACTATATGAATAAAATATTATTTTTATGTAAGGATACACTATACGACTTGAAAGTTCGTGGGATAGTAGATACACAATATACGGTACATTGTGTATGGATATGATGAATGAGGGTCGACCCATTTTTGTGTAATTGAATGTATAATAAGATTCAAGAATAAATCTCATGGTCGAGATTGATCAGATCAGGAAACGTATATAATATACATATCTTTTCAAGATGGATAAAATTTTTTCTACATATACAAGTCCCAAATTAGAGATGGATTAATTTGGAATCCTCTAAATTACCATTGTTATGTAATCCATCTCTTGGAACAGCCTTGGGGACAATACCATTACACACTTTCACAACCTCCCATCACCAAGTAACACCACAACCTTGGGCAGGCCCCGAGCACCCAACTATTTTATTTGAATGTTTTGTGCTCACCCTTGTGGGTATCATGTTTTGTCCTAATCATATATACCCATTTAGACGCTCTCTTATACCACCATGGATACGCGTGCATGAATTATATCCCAAGTGGTAAATACCAACTACCATATTTAGTTGATTCAGATCTCCATGGGTGACTTCATATATCCCATCTAGTTTATTAAAACATCAAACATACTTATTAATTTACAGTGTTAGTAATTTTCAAACTAACCAAATTATATCACAAAGATGAAAAAATAATTAATGTATTCTATTTTTTTACATGTATGATATTTCCAAAATCAACAACATATGTAACACCCCAAGCTTCTACGGTACACTTCTCTTTGAATAATTTGATAGCGTGTGTTGTACGCAACACCGAGTTCTAACACACAATAACTAATCAAACTAGCCGTTATGAATAGTAACACCAACTTTTTGAAATTATATATATTTTATATTTGAAAATGGACTTCATTTTTGGATTCGGAATATCGAATTTAGCCTAAGGTGAAATTTTGGTACATTTCGGATAACTTTCATATTTTGATGAATAGTGAAAATTACTAAATTTTAATTAAAAACAACTTTTTTAACCAAAATAATTAATAGTGATAAATTATGAATTTGAGTGGTTTTAAAGTATATTTAGAATATATTTTTACCATTTAATATAATTTTGGTCATTGGACATAATTTTACAATTAAACCGAACATAAACAAGTGTCAATCTTTTGATAGTTATTATCTCTTAAAAACACGCTTTTTGTTTTGACAGCGGGAATTAATTTTAAATTAATTTCTGCCACTTCTGTGTTTTGAATTTAGAAAAATGGATTCCATATTTGGAATCAGGATGTCCAAATTGTGTAAATAGTTAACTTTTATTTTTAGACATTTTGAATAATTACTGTGGTAAATATTTTATTTACCATGGTTAAGGGTAAATCCGGTAAATAAGGGTTAAACAATAATATTATAATAATACAAAATTACCCTAAAACGTGTCCTAACCTTATTGGTGGACACATACCCGACCATGAGCATCTTTGGGTCAATTTGGGGACCCCTTGGAGCCACTTGTATGTGGTAGGGACACTTTATATTAATAAAGTTAAAATAAAAATAAAAATGGCATAAGCTTACATCTTTTAGAAGAACAATTTTTACATAGGGTTATACATGTTGGATTTTCGATTATAAATATTAATTAGAAAGATACATAGATTTCCTACATAATGATATTTTATTTATAATTTTTAGACATCAAATAATTTAAATTATTAATGACACAATAATGATGCAATGTTTACCTCATTAATAAATCATTTAAATAAATAAGATTATAATGATTAAACTATTATTTAAAACCTGTCCAATTCTTATTGGATGATGTTATTTAGAATATGAGTCATCTTATCTTAGACCTCAATGATTTTTGGACCATTATAAACCGAATATAATTATATTATAAAGTAATACTTTCACTCTTTCCTAAAGAGCCCCTCTTCTCCCTTATAAAAGGAGACCACTTCTACTCATTCCTCACACCTCTCAAGCCACTTGGCTCGTCCAAACTCTGCCCAACTAAGCTCCCCACATCCCTCTCATCCTCCTTGAAGCTTCCCCTTAGGCAGAAATCATTTCAAGAAGTCCTTTGGTTCCAACCAAAGTGAGTTACCTAAATTAAAGGTAACGATTTCTCTTAAATTATTTTCCTTTATTTTTCTTCTCCAACCCCCAAAATCTTTTTATTTCCTTTCTTTTGTAACAACACCAGTATCCTAAATATACTAGGATGTTGTTATAAGAAGGATTCAAACTACACATACACACAACTCCATCTAATTGATGATGAACATAATGTTTCTGTGGATGGAAAACTAACGCCTCACGAAACGATGATTGTTCAAATACATCTTACCGCCTCTCATGGTGGCCATTATGATGGCACTGTAATTAAATATGATATTAATGATATATATTTTATATATAAGCTTCTGTAATTCCATTTTATTTCATACCATTATTCGTTTCATGTTGTATATACATACGATAATTTCATTTGAGGAAGTGCGGACTACCGCCCCCTTAAAATGATATGACTCGTTCATACCACACATGGAACGTATAAAGGATGGTGTTAATGAACTTAAGTAACATATATAAAATATTATATTATACTGGAATATTAATATACCTATGTATCATTTGGATTCAATTCTTTTAAAATAAAAATTAAATGGAAGTAGCGTTCGTGCGTACGTACGGACTACCGTCTCCACGAACGCGGTGAGATCC
Source organism: Viscum album (assembly GCA_963277665.1). NCBI lineage: Eukaryota > Viridiplantae > Streptophyta > Magnoliopsida > Santalales > Viscaceae > Viscum > Viscum album. Next base: position 682,277,745 of record OY728119.1, on the reverse strand, counting down.
ATCCTCTATCGTATCCATTCAAGTCTTATTCTCATTTTAGGGTTAAAAATAATGTTAATATAATTCTGATTATGAATAAGGTTTAATCTATCCATTACAAACATGTCTTACGTAACCAAACATTTAAGAAGAACGAATCGATTATCACCTGAAACGACGATAATACTAAGATATTATTAATAAAGCAATGTTAAAAGATCATATATGATTTCATATTAATGTATATGATTCTTGTATAATTTAATAACAATTATTTCACCATTATACAGGAGGTTAATCGACCCCAACCAAGGAAAAGTACAAGGTAAGGGTTATTTCACAATCTCTTCATTATCCGAGGTTGTTTATACGTAATAATCTACTGGGATATCTTTATCATCCACATCCATGCTTCTTAAAAATGTATTTCAAAACATTTTTACTATTTACAAGAATATGGGTTAAAGTCATTTATACCCTTGTTTGACTTTTTATAAGAGGTTTATAAAGGAATCTTTCCGTCGTTTTCAAAACAAGGTCCATTTTAACCTTTTCGACAGAATTGAGGTAAGAATGTTTTTTTTAACTTATACGGCGGGTGCGGTTATTTTACGCCGTTATAAAATCTTCAAAGCTTTCCTTACAAGATTATAAGAATATTTTCAAAGAAAATGTTTTATTTTATATGGATCTTAAATGATTTCAAAATAAAAGGAGATATTTCTTTAAAAAGAATTTTGATTTCATCTACGTCAACATCCTTTGATGGATTTTAAGATTATTTGAAGTTGATTTATTATGATACAAAACTTCTATATTGTATTGAAGGTTTTGTGATATGTTTTACTATGGATGTGCTATTTTTATACCATTCATAGTTTATGGTGAAATTATTGACATTTCGTATGCTAGTTTTAATACGAATGTTTATGTTATGTTTAAACCTTTTCATATGGGAATGCATTGGACTTAATAAGTGACGGGTGGAGCCCGTTATAGCTCCTCGATGCATCGGTAGGTCTCATGAGACAAACTAGTGTCTTGGAACAAGGCCTTGGAAAAAATCTTATTTGTAGTCTTGGCACGAGGCCTTGGCTATGTGGTTATGATAGTCTGGCATTATGCATTCCAACATTATGAAAGTGGTTATTGATTTTTGCATGTGATTATTCGATTAGTAGAATATCCATGTGAATAAGTAAATGGCATTATTTCATTTTACTTTTTTCCATACTATGTTGAAGTTAAAGTTTAAAAGGGTTTTGTTTTAGTAATGCATTGCCTTAAATGTTTATTCTTATTTATGAAAGTTTCCGCTATATTGTTATCCTTACTGGGCATTTCAACTCACCCCTTTTCTATGTTTTATTTTTCCCAGGATGTGAAGAAGTATGTTATGAATGACCTGTAGGGATATTATGAGGGGATTATAGTGTGGACTGTGGAAACAATATGTTGTTGTAGTAGTTTTTCATTTTATGATGTAATGTAAAACTTATGAATATATCTAGTGTTTCCAAGGCTACTAAACCAATCGGTCTTTCGAGATTTGATCTTTCTTGTGATCATGTCAATGTTATGTAATAATGCACCAACTCTAGGCAACTAGGGTCGGGGCGTTACAGTTGGTATCAGAGGAAGTTTATTACAAACCTTGGAAGCTAGATTTAGATAAACTCTGATTAGAGCACGTAGACCTAAGATGAACTTTGAGGATTAGTATAGAAGAACTTCCTAGAATTTTTGTATTGTAGAGATTTTGTGAGTTTTCCGAGCAATACATCCCTATCTGGATACGAGCAGGTAGAGGCGGCTCTGGCGCAGATGTACATAGGGGTAAAACCCGAAAACACCGCTTTGAGCTAGACTCGAACGGGAACTGGTGCACGACAACGGGCCCTGCTGCACTCTTGGTTACGACACTCCCGGGTGATATTCTTAGGATAACTCTCACTATCTTTACAAATCATTATGAAGGGTTTATGAGTATATACTTCCTCAAAGAAAACATTTTTATGATTATGGATTATATCCATAAATAGTTAAATTTATGATAAGTGTTTTATAAGTATGGGATTATGTATTTTGATTCATAAACTGATCTAGTTTATGCCATTGTTTAGAAATGGCGCCTAGTGGAAGAAATGGAAACCGTATCAATGCACGCACTCCATGTAGGGATTACCCTCCTGCTCAAGATAATTATAGTGGGGCTGGTGATGCAACTGGTGCTGATCAGCTAATCACCATACTGGGACAACTTACTCAGGTTATGAATAATAACCTTACCCGTATGGAGCACCCTGATCCGCAGCGTGGAGGATCAATGTTAGATCGATTAATGAGGCAACAACCACCAACTTTCAATGGGAATACAAATCCCTTAGTAGCTGAGCAATGGATATTTTCCCTAGAGAAAATATTTCAGGCTTTGGGGAGCAGTGAAAGGGAAAAAGTTATCATGGCAGTTTACCGCCTCACTGGAGATGCTGATCAATGGTGGTCATTGATTCAGAACATGAAGGAAGATGATGATGTATCAAATATGGAATGGAGGGAGTTTAAAGATCTGTTTTTAGAAAAATACTTCCCTCGCGACCATCGAGCAGATATGGAAAGGCAATTTCTGAGACTGAGACAGAAGGAGGATGAGAATGTCACAAAGTATGAGGCTAACTTTACAAGGGTAGCGAGGTATGCTGGAGATAATATTCGCAACCCAAGAAGTAAGATTGATCGTTTCTTTGATGGGTTAAAACCATTTCTCCGTCGAGCATTAGTCACACAATCCTTTTCATCGTACGAAGACATTGTCTCATGTGCTATCAAGACTGAAAAGGAATTCTCTAAGTCTTATGACTTTAAAGCAAAGCAAGAGAAGAAGAGACCTTCTGATCAATCTGGGAATGGAAATAAGAGGAAGAAAGGAAAGGTTGAATATCCATCATGTGGTAAATGTGGGAAGAAACACCCCGGTACTTGCTTGAAGGGAATGGGAGTCTGTTACAAGTGTGGTGAAAAAGGCCACCAAGCTCATGATTGCAAGGGGTAGAAGGAAGCTACCAACGTTCAGTGCTACAATTGCAGGGAGATGGGGCATTATGCAAATGCATGCCCTAAGTGTCAGGAGAACTTACCTCAGAAAAGGCCGAGGGATCAAGGCCAGGCTTATGCTATCACTACTGCTGAGGTAGAAGCTCTGAAAGACGTGGTGGCAGGTAATTTAATGGTTTCCTCAAGTTTAGAAAATGCATTATTTGATTCTGGATCATCGCATTGTTTCATATCTTCCCAGTTTGCTAAGAAAATTAGATATTTCCAATTTGATTTAATAAGGGAGTTGTCAGTTAAAACTCCTAAGGGAAGTATCGTTGCAACAAAGTTTTGTGAATCAGTCCCTATTAGAGCACATAAATTTTCTTTATCTGCTGATCTCATCGTCATACCTATGATTGAGTTTGATATAATCCTCGGTATGGACAGGCTTTCGGACTATTATGTGAAGATTTATTGTAAGAAGAAAGCGGTTACGATTCTTGATGATAATGATAAGGAACACCTTATTTTTAGAGCAGAATCGTCACCACCTAATTCTTATTTAGATCCACCCCCAGTAGCTCAACTAAATTCAATTATTGGGGAGGAAGGGAATGAAGTAACTATCGGTGAGGAAAGGAATGTTCAAATAGAGGATGTACCTGTTGTGAAAGAATTTGTAGATGTATTTCCAGAAGATTTACCTGGACATCCTCCAGAACGAGAAGTTGAGTTTTCCATTGATTTGATTCCTGGATCAAGGCCTATATCGAAGACCCCTTATAGAATGGCCATTGTAGAGTTAGTCGAACTAAAGAAACAACTAGAGGAATTGAGTAATAAGGGATTTATTCGCCCTAGTGTTTCTCCATGGGGAGCCCCTGTTCTTTTTGTTAAAAAGAAAGATGGATCTATGAGGTTATGTATCGACTACAGGGAGATCAATGCTATAACGATAAAGAACAAGTATCCCCTACCTCGTATTGATGATTTATTTGACCAACTGCATAGAGCTAAATACTTTTCAAAGATTGACCTTCGATCTGGATACCATCAGTTGTGTGTGAAGAAGGAAGACATTCCGAAGACAGCATTTCGAACCAGGTACGGGCATTACGAGTTTACTGTAATGCCGTTTGGATTGACTAATGCACCCTCTGTATTCATGGATCTGATGAATAGAGTTTTCAAGGAGTATCTCGATGAATTTGTGGTGGTATTTATTGATGATATCTTGGTATACTCCAAAACCTATGAAGATCATGAAAATCACTTGCGCATTATTTTGAAGACTCTGAGGAGGCAGGAATTATATGGGAAGTTTAGCAAGTGTGAATTCTGGCTTCAGGAGATTTCTTTTTTTGGCCATATTGTCTCTAAAGATGGAATCTTTGTTGATCCTTCTAAGACCAAAGCAATCCATGAATGGCCAGCACCTACGAGTATAACTGAGGTACACAGTTTTATTGGTTTGGCAGGTTATTATCGACGTTTCGTCCAGAATTTTTCCCGATTGGCTAACCCATTAACGAAGCTCACACGTAAAGGGGTTAAATTTGTTTGGACAAAAGAGTGTGAAGAATGTTTCGAAGAACTGAAGAGAAGATTAGTCAATGCTCCTATATTGACTCTACCATCGGGGAATGATGGGTTCGTTATTTATAGTGATGCATCGATGAAAGGACTTGGATGTGTCCTTATGCAGAATGATAGAGTTATTGCCTATGCATCACAATAGTTGAAAATTCATGAACAAAACTATCCTACTCATGATCTCGAGTTAGCAGCAGTGATCTTTGCTTTGAAGATATGGAGGCACTACCTCTATGGTGAAAAATGTGAGATTTATACTGATCACAAGAGTTTGAAGTATATTTTCTCACAAAAAGAACTCAACATGAGGCAAAGGAGATGGCTTGAATTACTCAAGGATTATGATTGTACGATACACTACCACCCGGGGAAAGCAAACAAAGTAGCAGATGCTTTGAGCAGAAAAGACCATGGAGTTCTGAACATGATGAGAATTGAAAGGGATCCAATTTTCATGGATCTAGTGAAGATGGACATGGGAATAACCAGGGAAGGTGAAACATCAATGCTTTTTCAAATGGTTGCCAAACCATCTTTACTAGAAAGTATTAAGAGTTCTCAAACCGATGATGAAGAATTCCAAAAGAAGATTAAAGCTGTAAATGATGGGATATTGAGAGACTTTGTGTATGAAGATGGAATTTTGAAATTCATGAAGAGACATTGTGTTCCCAATATACCTGATCTAAAAAGGAAATTGCTGGATGATGCTCATAGTTCCAATTTCTCTATACACCCTGGGAGCACCAAAATGTATAGAGATTTGAAATAACATTTTTGGTGGGACAATATGAAGAGGGAGATTTCTGATTTTGTGTCAAGATGTATGGTTTGTCAACAAGTGAAAGCTGGAAGGCAACAGCCTGGAGGATTCATGCAACCTCTTCCTATACCGGAGTGGAAATGGGACAATATTACGATGGACTTTGTCATGGGGCTACCGAAGACTCCTAGAAGGAACGATGCAATATGGGTTATTGTTGATCGTCTTACCAAGTCAGCACATTTTCTTTCTATAAGAGAAGATCTATCCCTGGAACGTCTAGCAAGACTATACATTAATGAACTTGTGAGACTTCATGGTGTACCCCTATCGATTGTTTCTGATCGTGATCCCCGTTTTACTTCAAGATTTTGGAAAAGTCTTCAGAAATCCCTAGATAATGAACTTCATTTGAGCACTACTTACCACCCTCAGACAGATGGACAATCAGAACGGACTATTCAAACCATAGAAGACATGTTGAGATCTTGCTCACTTGACTTTCAGGGTATGTGGGATCAATATTTACCACTGGTAGAATTTTCCTATAACAATAGCTTCCATTCGAGTATACAGATGGCACCATATGAAGCGTTATACAGAAAGAGATGTCGTACACCAACCTGTTGGGATGACGTTGGTGAAAGAAAACTTGTAGGCTCAGAACTGGTGGAGGAAACGGTTGAAAAGGTGAAGGTAATCCAAAATCACATCAAAGCAGCTCAAAGTAGGCAGAAGAGCTATGCCGATAATCGAAGGAAGGATTTGGAATTTCAAGTCGGTGATCATGATTTTCTGAAGGTATCTCCGTGGAAGGGAGTCATACGTTTTGGTAAGAAAGGTAAATTGAGTCCCAGGTACATCGGACCTTTCGAAATTCTAGAACGAATTGGGGTTGTAGCTTACCGATTGGCAATGCCGCCAAGTCTCTCCAAAGTTCACGATGTGTTCCACGTATCTCTATTGAGGAAATACATGCCTGATCCGACACATGTACTCACCTATGAGGAATTAGAACTGGAACCCTATCTGTCTTATTGCGAAGAGCCCGTCAAGATTCTTGATATGAGAGAACAAGTGCTGAGAAACCGGACGACGCGTCTGGTAAAAGTTTTGTGGAGAAACCATAAGATGGAAGAGGCAATGTGGGAACCCGAGGAACTTATGATGAAGAACCACCCGAGTCTTTTTATGCAGTAATACCCTAGAAATTGCGAGGACGCAATTATTTGAAGGAGGGGATAATGTAACACCCCAAGCTTCTACGGTATGCTTCTCTTTGAATAATGTGATAGCGTGTGTTGTACGCAACACCGAGTTCTAACACACCATAACTAATCAAACTAGCCGTTATGAATAGTAACACTAACTTTTTGAAATTATATATATTTTATATTTGAAAATGGACTTCATTTTTGGATTCGGAATATCAAATTTAGCCTAAGGTGAAATTTTGGTACATTTCAGATAACTTTCATATTTTGATGAATAGTGAAAATTACTAAATTTTAATTAAAAACAACTTTTTTAACCAAAATAATTAATAGTGATAAATTATGAATTTGAGTGGTTTTAAAGTATATTTAGAATATATTTTTACCATTTAATATAATGTTGGTCATTGGACATAATTTTACAATTAAACCGAACATAAACAAGTGTCAATCTTTTGATAGTTATTATCTCTTAAAAACACGCTTTTTGTTTTGACAGCGGAAATTAATTTTAAATTAATTTCTGCCACTTCTGTGTTTTGAATTTAGAAAAATGGATTCCATATTTGGAATCAGGATGTCCAAATTGTGTCAATAGTTAACTTTTATTTTTAGACATTTTGAATAATTACTGTGGTAAATATTTTATTTACCATGGTTAAGGGTAAATCCGGTAAATAAGGGTTAAAAAATAATATTATGATAATACAAAATTACCCTAAAAAGTGTCCTAACCTTATTGGTGGACACATACCCGACCATGAGCATCCTTGGGTCAATTTGGGGACCCCGTGGATCCACTTGTATGTGGTAGGGACACTTTATATTAATAAAGTTAAAATAAAAATAAAAATGGCATAAGCTTACATCTTTTAAGAGAACAATTTTTACATAGGTTTATACATGTTGGATTTTCGATTATAAATATTCATTAGAAAGCTAAAAAGATTTCATACATAATGATATTTTATTTATAATTTTTAGACATCAAATAATTTAAATTATTAATGACACAATAATGATGCAATGTTTACCTCATTAATAAATCATTTAAATAAATAAGATTATAATGATTAAAATATTATCTAAAACCTATCCAATTCTTATTGGTTGATGTTATTTATAATATGAGTCATATTATCTTCGACATCAATGATTTTTGGACCATTATAAACCGAATATAATTATATTATAAAGTAATACTTTCACTCTTTCCTAAAGAGCCCCTCTTCTCCCTTATAAAAGGAGACCACTTCTACTCAATTCTCACACCTCTAAAGCCACTTGGATCGTCAAAACTCTGCCCAACTAATCTCCCCACATCCCTCTCCTCCTCCTTGAAGCTTCCCCTTAGGCAGAAATCATTTCAAGAAGTCCTTTGGTTCCAACCAAAGTGAGTTACCTAAATTAAAGGTAACGATTTTCTCTTAAATTATTTTCCTTTATTTTGCTTCTCCAACCCCCAAACTCTTTTTATTTCATTTATTTTGTAACAACACCTGTATCCTAAATATACTAGGATGCTGTTATAAGAAGGATTCAAACTACACATACACACAACTCCATATAATGGATGATGAACATAATGTTTCTGTGGATGGCAAACTAACGCCTCACGAAACGATGATTGTTCAAATACATCTTACCGCCTCTCCTGGTGGCCATTATGATGGCACTGTAATTAAATATGATATTAATGATATATATTTTATATATAAGCTCTTGTAATTCCATTTTATTTCATACAATTATTCGTTTCATGTTGTATATACATACGATAATTTCATTTGAGGAAGTGCGGACTACCGCCCCCTTAAAATGATATGACTCTCTCATACCACACATGGAACGTATAAAGGATGGTGTTAATGAACTTAAGTAACATATATAAAATATTATTTTATACTGGAATAGTAATATACCTATGTATCATTTGGATTCAATTCTTTTAAAATAAAAATTAAATGGAAGTAGCGTTCATGCGTACGTACGGACTACCGTCTCCACGAACGCGGTGAGATCCATCCTCCATCGTATCCATTCAAGTCTTATTCTCATTTTAGGGTTAAAAATAATGTTAATATCATTCTGATTATGAATAAGGTTTAATCTATCCATTACAAACATGTCTTACATAACCAAACATTTAAGAAGAACGAATCGATTATCACCTGAAACGACGATAATACTAAGATATTATTAATAAAGCAATGTTAAAAGATCATATATGATATCATATTAATGTATATGATTCTTTTATAATTTAATAACAATTATTTCACCATTATACAGGAGGTTAACCGACCCCAACCAAGGAAAAGTACAAGGTAAGGGTTATTTCACAATCTCTTCATTATCCGAGGTTGTTTATACGTAATAATCTACTGGGATATCTTTATCATCCACATCCATGCTTCTTAGAAATGTATTTCAAAACATTTTTACTATTTACAAGAATATGGGTTAAAGTCATTTATACCCTTGTTTGACTTTTTATAAGAGGTTTATAAAGGAATCTTTCCGTCGTTTTCAAAACAAGGTCCTTTTTAACCTTTTCGACAGAATTGAGGTAAGAATGTTTTTTTTAACTTATACGGCGGGTGCGGTTATTTTACGCTGTTATAAAATCTTCAAATCTTTCCTTACAAGCTTATAAGAATATTTTCAAAGAAAATGTTTTATTTTATATGGATCTTAAATGATTTCAAAATAAAAGGAGATATTTCTTTAAAAAGAATTTTGATTTCATCTACATCAACATCCTTTGATGGATTTTAAGATTATTTGAAGTTGATTTATTATGATACAAAACTTCTATATTGTATTGAAGGTTTTGTGATATGTTTGACTATGGACTTGCTATTTTTATACCATTCATAGTTTATGGTGAAATTATTGACATTTCGTATGCTAGTTTTAATACGAATGTTTATGTTATGTTTAAACCTTTTCATATGGGAATGCATTGGACTTAATAAGTGACGGGTGGAGCCCGTTATAGCCTCTCGATGCATCGGTAGGTCTCATGAGACAAACTAGTGTCTTGGCACAAGGCCATGGAAAAAATCTTATTTGTAGTCTTGGCACGAGGCCTTGGCTATGTGGTTATGATAGTCTGGCATTATGCATTCCTACATTATGAAAGTGGTTATTGATTTTTGCATGTGATTATTCGATTAGTAGAATATCCATGTGAATAAGTAAATGGCATTATTTCATTTTACTTTTTCCATACTATGTTGAAGTTAAAGTTTAAAAGGCTTTTATTTTAGTAATGCATTGCCTTAAATGTTTATTCTTATTTATGAAAGTTTCCGCTATATTGTTATCCTTACTGGGCATTTGAGCTCACCCCTTTTCTATTTTTTATTTTTCCCAGGATGTGAAGAAGTAAGTTATGAATGACCTGCAGGGATATTATGAGGGGATTATAGTGTGGACTGTGGAAACATTATGTTGTTGTAGTAGTTTTTCATTTTATGATGTAATGTAAAACTTATGAATATATCTATTGTTTCCAAGGCTACTAAACCAATCGGTCTTTCAAGATTTGATCTTTCTTGTGATCATGAAAATGTTATGTACTAATGCACCGACTCTAGGCAACTAGGGTCGGGGCGTTACAACATAGGCAATAGTTATATGAAATCATTAATATATGTTTTATTTTTACCTGTTATGTCTCTCTTCTGACCATTAAACCCTGATTTGCTCCATATTGGTGTTTTTATTTACCCACATGTTGTCTTCCCATGCAATTACTCTTCTCTAACACAATATCTTATCCTCATATATGTTATAGCATAACCCCCACTCCCCCTTGTGATTGAGATTTTCCACGTTGGATGGATTTGGTTAGCCCATTTTTTATGATGGCATCAAATAAACATAAGAATTTTCATTGATGGAATTTTAGGACAACCAAAATCATTCTTCAACATGCATAAAATATTAATTTATTCTCTTTTTATGAATGATATTCAGAAAATAATGAACATTATAATTATTAAAATTATATTATATATTTATTTTTTCATCAGTTCTTTTGATATTTCAGACAATTTGAAACACATCATCACATGTTCTTTAATAGAGGAATATGTATTATTATACCATCCTACATAAAAAGATTACAATCAAAAATACATATTGTGGTAGTTGAAAATATTTTAGATTCATCTGATTAAATGATAGGACTACTTCCATGATTCTTAATTACACAATTATACTAATGAAATTAGTCATTATATAATGCACAGAATTTACCTGGAAACTCGTCCTTAATACATTATCATTCTTGGGAATAGAAAAACACACATGTAGTATAGTATTCTTATTCAATTAACAATGAAATCACATACTTCATAACTAATTTGAATTATTGACAAAAAATATCTCACAATAAAAAAATGGGATCGTGAATCTCTAACATTGTATATTTTGTTAACACAAATGTTGAAAATTGAATTTTAATATGTTCTAAATATTTCTTCTCTCTTTTCATTTTCTTTTATCCAACATATTCTTAAATATTTCATCATACATGTGACAAGATTCTATAATTTAATTCTTACAAAAAGTTACTTCCATTATTTTAATCTTAGTTTACGTCGTATAAATCAATTTAGGAAATAAAAACATCTATTTTAGATATCAATGGAATCTGTTTTGAATAAAAATAAGATACCAACTATTATTCCATAACTAGATTCCTTACACTATTAATTTTAATCATTTACATGATTGTTATTAATTTTATTATTCCAAATGATGTAATGAAAGTGGAATTTTCATAATACCACATGTAATGAAAATTATCCAAATATATTCAACATGAAATTTCATCACTCATCTCAAAACATTAATTTAAATCCATCAATTTTGATAAGAAGAAAATTTTAATTAAATCACATCTGTAAATTATTCAATATTAATTTTTTTAGGTCATCGATTTATTTTAGTTTATCAATTAATATTACACCTAATTTGATTTAGTTGAATATTTTTAAGAGAATGTGAAAAAATTAAATCATAAAAAAGTTACTAATCAAGTATAATCCATTGATGTATGTTTTAAAAATATAGTTCCCTAGGAACATCATTTATTACTCCCCATAAGGGATAATATCTTAATTAACATCATTAAAATGGATATTCTCATGATTTATTCTATAGAATGAATATGAATGTGAATTTAAACTGTTTTGATCACATAAATGATGGTGAATGAAAAATTATTGATCATTTATAATAGCATTATCATTTTCATTATTTTTTATCTCTAATATTTTGTAACAAATAATCTACAAGATAGAAACAGATATATTAATTTAGGATGGTTTCTAATAATAAGGGTATCGTGATGATTTTTTTTCTTTATCATTTCTGCCCAGGAATATGTATCATCCCGAGGTTTTCAAAACAAAATCGTTAATTCGATATCATAAAATATATGTAACTCCAATCATTGAAAAACAATAATATATTATTATTTTAATGTGACTTTTACTATCTAACCATTAAATGAATGGTTTTTAATACCATTAATGAAATTATGAAATATATAATATTCATAATAATTACTAATGTAGTAATTAATTTTTTTAAATAATCCCCATAATTTTTAGAATAGTTAATTTGGTCTTCAAAAATATATTTTTTATAATAAAATTATTTTCATGCATTTTATGGTTGAATATTCAATTAAATTTAGGAAAATTTAGAAATAAGATTCATAAAATTAATAAAAAAATTTTAAATTAGAATATTTGTAGTAGATATTGGGTCTTATAGGAAAAAATTGTGTTTTTTGATAATAGTTAAAAATAGTGATTTTTATAATAATGTTATTTTTTTCAATAAATTAAAAACATTTAAATTCCCACTATTATTAGATTATAGAATTACAAAACATAATAATTAATTAATTATATTTATTCATCATTAATTAATTTTAATTAAATATATATTGTATTGTTAAATAAGTTTGTTCTTTTTATGTATAAAAAGTGGATTTTTAGAAAAAAATTAAAATTACATAATTTTTTTATTTTATTATTAATAAAAAACCCATAATATGGAATATTTGAATTGAAATATTTATATTATATATCAGTAAATAGTAATTTATTTTCATATAATAATTATCAAAAACAAAATAGTTAATATAAAATTATATTTATCATGAAAAATACACTGCTTGAAAACATGTTATTTCATTGCATCTTGTGGTTTTTTAAAATTTTAAAATTATGTGAATTTAATTTTTTAATATGGATTTAATATTTTAAATCAAGAGGTAAAAAATAGGTATTTGGTTCATTTTCATTTTTATTAATAAAAACATATCATTGTAATAAAGTTATATTTAATACAATATAGGTAAAATAATGAAATGAGTAAATGTAAAAAGGTTGAAGCTTAAAATAAAATAAACTAAAACATTAATTTATTGTTTAATTTTTTTATCCATCATAAATATCATTTATAAAATTAATTAAATAAATAATTAGTTATTATTAATAATACATATATGTTGTTTTTATATATAAAATAATCAATATTTAGTAACTTAAAATCTCTCCTCGTATACAAATACCACTCCTCACCACCCCCTTTATCCTCATAATCTATGATTATCCTAAATTATCAACCAAATACATCTTAAGACTCTAAAAAACACAATGTGATTATATTTAAACCAAAGAACAACTCTATGATATTTAAGGGATCTTTTAGGGAGGTGATATTCAAGAGGTAACTATCCAAAAAAACCTCAATTAATTTCATTTATTTTTCAACCTTCTATAGACCTGTTTAATAGAAAAATGATAAATAACTATCCTATTATGTATTTACTATAATTTTATATTGTTAATGAAATATATTATATCCAACAATTTTATTTCCTTCTCATATCTGATGAAATTAATTCATTGTTGAAATTATTTTTCTTAATATCTAAATGAACAAAAAAATTATTTATTTTATATTATAACACTCATGATTGAATATAAATGTATAATTATAGATAAATCATACTTTAGTTGTAATATAATATCCCATTTCATTTTTTATAACTCATATATATAAATAATATCTAATAAAATGAAACTAGTTTTTGATGGTTGGAAAAATAGTCATATTAAACTAATCATTTATGCTTAATATTTTATAAAATGGATCATCCTCATGTAAGAATGAAGAATCGTATATGGGACCATTCGAAATTATGGAATTGAATTAATTACTATTCATTTCACTTACATCTTTATCATTCCATTTTACATGAAAATACATGATTATACATTTGTGAACCGCCTATGAAACTCTAAAACAAACCCACCAGTAACAAAGAAAATTATGAAATATTATCAATAAATGGGTCATGATACATTATAAATGTATAAAATAAGGTATTAAAAATGTTATTATAGTTCGGGAATATATTAATAAAAAAATTATACAATTATATAGGAACATAACATATATACAACTTAAAAGGGATTGTGAGGTTAGGGTTTCTCATCTTACATTTTCCTCTATGAGATATTTTCCTAATTTTCATCTTAATTATTTCTATTTTTTGTAAAATAAAATTTTATATATTATATAATAGATCTTACTAAATTAATTTTAATAAATGTTTCATTTGATTATTATTACTTTTATGGTGCATACGATTCTATAGATTACAATCTTGTAAGGGAATTTTTAATCAGATTTTTATTATTTAGGATAAATGTATAATTCGTAAATTTTTTATGATTATATTTTGTGTAAAATGGATTGTTAAAATCATATATTGTAATTAAAACTTTTTTAATTTGGATATTTTGGTTACCCAAAATTAATTCATTTGATTTATTCCTACTTTAGATATATGATATTTATAAGGTATTTTACTATAAATAACTATTTTTAATGTTTATTTTTACAAAATAGAAAAATAAATATTTTATATATATATGGAATGAGAAATATTTCTTGACTTTAAGACACATTTTTATTTGGGATAAAACTTTTTAGGATTATATGGTTAATTTTAATTAAAATACTTCAATTGTATATTCGTAGTTTTTAAAAATGATTGATTTCAAAATAAGTTATTTCAATATAGAAAGCATATTTTCATCATGGATAGTTATATGATGCAAGTCTTCATATTTCGTATCTATGTTATGATTCTTGGTAATTGTCTATAATGATGAATTTTTAGGTTATAACCCAATTATGGGTTGTTTTGTGACAAATCATGGAAAGGCGGTTACATTATAAATTAATGATGGGTGGTTCTGTAATAAACCTAGGATGGGTGGTAATGTCATTAATCAATGATGGGTGATTTCATGATAAACCAAGGATGGTTGGTTATATTATATCCCACAAATACATTAGGTAATCTGATTATCCTGAATTTTTATAATAATTAATACATTTTTATGTGTAATATGAAAGATGATGTCCTAACATACCTACTTATATTTTATATGCATAATAATCATTTTTCATGAAAATAGATTTATTTTAAAAACAAAAGATAATGGTAGTTTTTAAAATATTATATGTTTTTAGGGGGGAAATATATCTTTTCATGAAAATTATTTTTGAGCCTTAAATAGAATAATAGAATCATTTATTTATATCCATTTATGAGCATTATTTTTTTATCCCATGATTAAGATTTTTTAGAAGTCTTAATTATGAGTAATGAAAATTAATATATAAAGCTTAAAATTAGAGAGATTTTTGGAATGGAAACCATTTTTTATTATTATAGAAATTAGTTTTATGAGAAAAATGAATATTGCTATAAGTTTCCACTTTTAATGTAAGGATTTACTATGTAATAATTAGTTCTAGTCCTCTAAAACTCTTAACTGAAAAAAAATTATTAGTAATATAATAATGTGAATTATATTTTAAAATAAACAATTATTTAATGTATAGAAATGGTCCTTATGGGTGGTATCATATTATTCTACAGATAAAATTAGAGATTTGGATGGTTTTTTACTGTTATGGATATCATCTTTTAATTTCACGTTTAACGATTACTATAAGTTCTTTAACTAGTAAAATATTTTTATGTTTTTAGTATTGTATTTCAAGGAGATTAATAATATTTTTGGATATTGGGTTTATAAGGGTAATTTATTTAGGTTTAAATTATTTTACTGTAAAAGTGTTATAAAATTTTTCTGGGTATTATCATTAAAAAAATAAATTTTATTTGAACGTGTAATAATTCATTTCATTTTGTAATGATGTTTTATTCTAAATATGAAAAAATATTTTTCAATTTTTAAATAAAAAAATCTTTCATGACTGTATTATACCTTTAGAATGATTTTAGTATCACTATTATTGAAGAAAAAAAATTTAATTGTTTTTTTTTCTTTCCCAATATTCAAACCACCTAAAAGATAAAAGAAATATGAAATAAATTTTTATAATATAAAAGGAATATCAAATAAATTTTGATGTTTGGATTTAAGGAACAAATATTTTTCTAATTATCAATATATGTAGCCATTTTGTGTTAATACTGATGAATCAAATGAGAATAATTCACATCAATGATTTTTTTAAATTACATATTATGGAATAAGATGGTGAATCATGGATAATTATTCAGTAAGAATGTTGAACTAAGAATGTGTTTATGCATTGAGTTTTCAAATTTATTATATTTTTGCATATTAAAAATATTATCTGAATAATGGAATGCATAAGAATTTTCTATATTATGTTTTGTTTTAATGTTTTTTGAATAATACATTTAATGGATTAATTTTGATTGAAATTAGTAATAATGCGGTAATATTTTAGATACATTTTACTGATAATTTTTTAAAATTAAAACACTTATATTTGAAACAATTCCAATACTTTTAGTGGACATATGTTTAGAGGTATTTTCAGACTTTTTAGACTATATGATATATTAATTTGTGGTAATTATCGATTGATTATTTTTTTGGTTGAAAATTCTTAGTTATAGCATAACCATTGAGGTACAAAATATGAAGGTCACTTTTGAGGGTGTTTCTAAAATCACTATATTTTTCTAAGAATTATACTAAAATGGTATTAAAAAAGGAAAACCTACTAGATCCGGGGGAACTCATCACATTTTACAAGGCCTTATAAATTAATCCCATAACCGAAGGACGGAAATGGTGCATTATCTACCACTTTCCTGCATGTTTTCCACGATAGTATGGTATTTTTTTAGGTTAGTGGAATGATCAATTAAGATTACGTTTATCTTGGGATAATACGTTTTATCATATTTATAATCATGGGATTGTAAATTTATTTGGGGATTAAGTGATCAATTTAATTTTAGAAGACATTCAATATTTTGGGAACCTTCTAAGATTACGGTAAATATATTACCATGGGATATTATTTGAGAAATAAAAGATGTGTTATCTAATAGAGACATTAAGTATTTATGGTGACTTATTTTATTTATTGAAATTATTATGTGACTAGGGAAATTACACATTGAAACTGAACATTTAAGAGTTATTGATATTATTTAAAGATAAATAAAAAATTTATTTTTCAAGATTATGTGATCAAATCCTTCTTATTTTTTTGTTTTAATTTTAGTTAATAATATATATTTTTTAATTATAAGGATAGTTATTTTTTGAATGATCTATGTTGAACTTTTCAGTTTACTATTATCTTGTAATGATTAAATAATTTTTATGACATATAATTTTTTATTCATTTTATATAATTAAATTAACTTTCATTATAGATTTTATTTGTGGTGAATGTATAAAGATATCAGGAATAAATATTAATACATTAATAGATTGTTTGACAAGTATAAATTGATTCTGAATCATCGAGTACAAGAATATCATATTCAATACTCATAATTTTGAGAAACTATGAAGATTAAAGTCTACTTTTCTTGAAATTATATATTAATTATGTTCCTATTTAGGTTGTAAAATATTAACATAACATTATGAAAGAATATTTTGATTGATGCAAATAATTTTATTGATTATTAAAAGACAGTTTAAGGGAACTGGTGCCCAATCATACAACCACAATCCCACAAAAGGAAACACAAACATGGCCACCCAGTCAAAACAGTATTACACATCATAAAAACCGTAATCTTCTCCACATCCCCTGTTGAATTCGTCTTCACCAGTAGCCGTAGCTGATTCCCATTATGGCGTCCTATATTAGCTTACACTTTGAACCCAACACCTGAGTTGTTCCAGTGCCAACTGATCATGGGAAGTCCACTTGATCATGTTTCCCTTCCTAACAGCCATGGTCACCTGACTATTCCCTTTAGAGGAGGACCTAGTCTACATCGGATGTGGGAGAAGAATAATATCTCCTTTTCCATCTTCTTGGTGTTGCTGAAATAGTCCCTTCAACTGAGTCTTGAGGCTGCTTCCCTCCTTGAACAACTTCACTGAAAGAGCGACCAACTGGACCTCTCACATTTTCTTTACCTCCTCCATAGATCCCCTTACCATTACCGATTTGATCCCTTAAACCCGAGAGAGGACTCCCAGCATTTTCCTCCCTCCAATGATCTGGAGTATTAAACTCCATCAAAGGAAGGTATTCACATTCTATAGACACGTATTTCACAGCCACCGCATTAGCCTCCTTCTCACCACCACCACCATGAAAATCCAGACTCTTATCTGTTGCAAGCCTATTGGAACTCCTGACCACAGTGTGATTGTATTCCACTGACAAACCAATGATAGAAAACCCCCTTCCTCCATCCAGAGTGACCTCCACGGACTTACTCACTAGATTCGCCTCACCGGCAGTATCTCTGTAGACTTCAACCACCTGATAAACTGGAAGACCCATTCCGCCTTCAGGTTCATTATCCAAGCCTTCCATCGGCTGTCTCGCTAGAGCCTCCTCACCATTAAGCCCCCCCAGCTAGACCAGCCTCCTCCAGACCCTCGGCCATCAAACCATCTGCCAAACCTTCTAACCTGTTTCTCAAAGACAGAAAAGGTGGCACCAGAGGATCCATACCTCTAGAGTCTTTAGCTTCAACCGAGAAAACCGCATCTGCAGAGATCAAAATCCCCCCATCCTGATCCTTTCTGGAACTCTCACTGTCCATAGTAGAAACTCTAGCCTCTTGTCTTGACTTTTTCAAGCATTTAGCATCCTTCGGGCTATATATCCTACCCCCCGAAGCTCTAAGATCATGCCAACTGTTCTGAAATGGCACCTTACAGGATCCAGCAGGTTTATCATTCAAAGAAGAACTAGACCTACCCTCGAACCTTCCTCTGTCATCAGTCCTAACTGATCTCATCATAGGACCCGTCTCAGCCTCCAATCGGTTATCTTCAGCCGTGTCAACCAGAAGGGATTTCCCCTTACGGTGATTCTCTCTCAACCGTGGTAGCTGACCCCATTGGCATACCTCATCTTAATTCCCATCACTCTTGAAAGAAAAACAAAAATCGATCCAATATTCATAAAAGAACCGTAGTTTACAATGATACTCTTCGGCATTCGTAATCGAAACAAAGTCAAACAGTGTGTGAGACGCATTAATTTCAACACACACTCGGGGGTTCACTGGATCGGAAACCGTCTCAGTTTGGAAATCAGAGCATAAATAACGACCTACCATATTTCCTAGTAATCGAATAATTAAAGGGTTTTGAAACGGCAAGGGAAGCTTGGGAAAACATACCCAGACCGTGATAGAAGAAGATTCACAGTTCATATGAAGATCGAATGACCAACAAAAGAGCAGAAATCGGTTACCCTTGAATGAGCAAAGAGCCCCTGACCACGCTTTAATAAGATCTGCCTCTGTATCAAAGCGAATCATTATTTTCCTACTATCGAGCAAGCCAATAATCCCTCGTTCCTGGAGATCCCATGAACCGAAAAAAATGGTCTAAGTCATCCATGGAAGGCCTCCCGTTCTTGAACCATTCCAGAAGAGTGAGATTCAACAAGCTTGAAGACTCCGTAAACTCGGAAGATGAAAGTTGAAGGTTTGGCGCCCCTTCAACCAGATCTGGGACCCTAGGGTTTATAGTTTCTTTCAGGAAAGGGGGGAGAATCTTTGGATTAGTAAATGCCTCTAAGATCCTTGTTCTCCTAGGGGATGGCGATTTCCCGTCCAACACCATGGGGGGAGGGCTGGTGTAGAGGTCGCCGTCATCCCCTATAGTGGAGAGCCGTCGAAGGATCGGGAGCCATCATTCGTGCTTTTTCAACCACGAACTCGAATGAAGATTTTGATTCAAATGTGATTAAGTAACTTTTTTTATTGAGAAATCAATGCGCTTTTAGCCAAACAATGACTAGAAATGGTCAACATATACATTGACATGTTATCTATCAGTATCTATTAGACAATTGGTGGTATATTTTCTGATAAATTAATATGTTTTATTACATACAATCACATTATGTTTCTTCAAATGTGACCTTCGTACAGTCCTTTCAAACATTTCAAGTGGAAATTTGATTCATCTTTTTTATTATGGGGGATTTCAAAAATGGAATTTTGAGAAGTCAAACACATAGTTTTCAAGGACGAGATTAAATTTTGATGATGAAATATATTAATGAGGGATTAATTAACATCCAAATATTTTTTAAATAAAATTATAGGTTCGATAGTGTAAGAGATACGTATATCTGTTCTTAAACAAAATATAGAATATTATTATTTTAATGTGACTCATGTAATCTATCCATTAAATTAGAGTTTATGAATATTATTTAAAAAATAATGAAATATATAATGTTCATAATAATTAAAAAGAAATTAATTAATTCCTTTTAAATATTTAAACTTATTATTACTATATTCATTTTAGTCTTTTAAATTACATATTATTCAAAAAAAATCATTCATTTTATGACAAAATATTATAATTAATGTCTCGAACTTAGAGAATCATAATTTCATAAAAGAAAAATATTATTAAAATAAAAATATGATTTTTTAATTTAGATTAATATTTTGGTTAATTTGCAAAGAATTTAGTTTTTCCTGAATATTGAAAATACCAATTATTTTAAAAGCCATTTTTTATCAATAAATAATACTATCTAAAAATACAATTATATATTTAGTTTTATTTAAAATTAAATAATGATAATTTATTGAACTTTATTGGACTTAAATTTTTTTTAACAAACAGTACATTTTATTTTATTGTAATTTTATTTTTTTGGTATAAAAACTAGTTTTTTCTAATATATGTTTTTAATTAAAATATTTTTTTTATTTTTTTATTTAATTAAATTACTCTCTAGTAGGTATTATTTTAAACAAAATTTATTTTATCTATACATATAAATATTAAATAAATTTAAAAAAATTATATTTATTTATTATATAATAATTACAATATAATATTTTACTTGAAAAATACACTTCTATAAAACCATAATTTTTATTGTGTCTCTATGTTTGGTTTTCAATTTTTCCAATTTCATGAATGGAATTTTTTAAATTTATTCAGAAATTGGAATAAAAAGTTCCATACTAGGTAAAACTGTCATTTTCATTTTTAGGCATCAAAGTTACATTAGTAAAAAAATATTTACTTTATTATATGAAATGTAATGAAATGTGTTAATTTTAAAAGCTACAAGAATAAAACACCTAAAACAAAAAAACATTGGTGGATGACGTCTTTATAAAACATGGAACCATTTGAGAAATTAATAATCAATATAATTTATTATAATTAATTCAACCAAAATGTGGTTGGATTTAAATATAAAATAATCATTATTAAATCACTAAGAACCACCCCTCCACGTGTATTAATACCACTTCTCACCACCCAATTTCTTCTCATAAGCCTCTAATATCCTATAATATCTTACAAAAAATCACATACCCACTCCCTAGTGTCTAATATATTATTGTCTCATCTGGAGAGAAATTACTCTGACTTTATGATATCCTTTAAAGAGGTGATATTCAATAGAAAACTTTTTCAAACAACCTCTCTTTATTTCATTTTGTTTTCCACATATTCTTCCCCTCATTCATCTATAGAAGCATAATAAAGAAATTATTATATATATAATAGATTTTTATTTTATAATAGAATATATTATATCTAATAATTTTATTATATCATCTTATTGAATGATAAAAATCCGTTCTCCAAATTATGGAGGTTAACCGTCTTTGTGGATAATGACTTTTCATTTTCAATTATCACCCTCAAGTATGTTAATCAGAGTATTATTCTACTTAAGTGATATTGTAATTGTTATTTTATATCCTATTTCATGTGATGAAACTTATTCATAGATATAATATTAAATTAAATTATGGTAGTTCATGATGGAGGGATAATCTTCAAAATTAAACTTAATATTTATCATTAATGTTATATAAATGTATCATCCTCATGTTGGAATGAAAAAAAATACATATGAACCTTAAATATTATAAAAAAATAATTCTATTTCATTTTAGTAATATATTTTTATGTACATTTTACTAGAATCAAATATTTAAAAATAAGTTATCCGAACATGAATACATGAAATGAACGCACCAAAAACAACAAAAATCAGGAAATATTATTAATAAATTTGAGGCAAAATGTAGTAAAAGAATAATATAATATAATATAAATATTTATATAGTTCTATAATGAGTGAATAAAAGTATTTAAAAATTTTTATATAAAATTAATGTATTAAAAATGGGGAAGTGTGATGTAAGGGTTTCTGATCACACTTTTACTTATATGAGATATATTCATTATTCCCCAGTTATTTCTTTTTGTGGTGTATATACTTCCCCAATATATATACATATACCATATAATGAATCAAATTATTTTTATGGTATTAATGGTTTAATAAGAAAATTATTAATTTTATAAGGAATTCAGTTCGACTGATTACATAGCTGTAATGTAATTGTGATCCCAATTTTCATTCATTGTGTTAAATTTATTCATCTATATTATATCACGTTATACATATGTGTGAAATTAATTTTTAATATCTTATGTTGTATTTAAAATTACTTTATATGTATTAACATTTGAGACACATAATATATTCATTTTACTAATTCTCAATTCATTGATATGTTATTTATAAGTGTCATTCCTTAAAAATGACATTTACTGTTTTTCAAAAAAGTTAAGTGGAATTTTATATATACGTATGTAATGAATGGAGTTTAATATCTTCATGACACAATAATGTTTTGAATCTTAAATGAATTTTTTATATGATTACTTTCAATGAATTTTTTTATATTTTATATGTTTAGTTTTTCAAACTGGTTGATTTCCGAATGGAAAGATTATTTTCACCAGAGTGTTTTATAATGCAAGTATTCATGTATTAAATTTTTATTATAGTTATAGGGATTTTAATAAAATTAATGGTGGTTACAATATAAAATAATTATGGTTGGATACATGATAAAAAAATATCAGTTGTTACGTTATAAACTAATGATTATTGGTTTCAGGATAAACTAAGGACATGTGTTTACCATATTAACCAATGATGGGTGGTTCCATGATAAACCAAGGTTGGGTCAATATGTCATTAAATATATTGACTTGGTCACTATGGAGTTATAGAGTGGACATATTCGTTTCTCCATGTGTATAAGTGATATAGAAAATAATGTCCCAACATACCAACATAGATTTTATTCGACTACAAATAAGTTTTCGTAAAACTAGATTGATTATCAAATTGTATGATAATTATATTTTTGAAAATATGATTAATTTTTGTGGGTCAATAGGTATTTTTTCATGAATTTTTTTGTATTTTAATTGGGTTAAATGTTTCCATTCTCAATGTCCCTTACAATGATTTCTTTCTCATATCTTGTTTTAAAATGTTTTTACTTTGTTAAAGGAAGAAAGGATAAGATAAAGTGAAATATTTTGATGTTTCTTCAAGAAGAGAAACCACAATTTATATTTATATACATTTTATTTATGAATAAATTTTTACTTAGTATACATATCCAATTGTAATGTCTGGGTTTACTATGTAATAGTTAGTTTTAATTATCTCAAACTATATATGAAAGTGATTATTTGAAGATTAATAATCCGAATCTAGTTTAAAATAACTAGAATATGTAATGTCTACAAATGTTTCTTCACCCTTCTAATGAAAACATATTTTATATAAATTTATATATATGGATAGTTTTTTAATGATTATGGATATCATTACATTGTTTATAACATTAATAACGATTATAACTTCAATGTATTCTGAAACCCCTTTTTTCTTTAATGTGAGGGATTTTTAGGAGATTAATTAATTTTTGGATATTAGATATTGAATGAAAATTGAATTATGTATAAATAATTTCAGGGTTAATGAATTATACAATTTTTATTATTATTATCATTAAAAATAAATTTTCTTATTTAACTTGAAATAATTAATTTCATGAATTAATTATGTTACATTCTATAGCGTAAGGATATTTTATAAATATTAATGCAATCATATCATTCATAACCTTCTTATCCCTTCTGAAATATTTTATAATCACTGTTATGGAAGAATCATGTTCAAATGATTTTGAGAGATTTCTGTGTTTTCAAATCACATAGTGGATACTATTTGACTTATCTAATAGCATTGATATTGAATAAAAATTGTATAGTTCATGGAATCTTTTTCATTTTATTTAAAAATATAAACATTAAAAAATCTTTGAAGAAATAAAATTACATAATGAAAATGAACTTTTACATTCTGGATGTTTAAAATAATGTCAAATGATAAATGAGATATAAATGAAATCATGATGGATGGATTTATGGTATAAATTGATTTATTATGATAAATATATGTAGAATTGTTTATTGAAATTGATGAATCATATAGATAAAATTCGGATCTTTGATTGTAATGATGAAAAATTATATAATAAGATGAAAAATTCTGATTAATTTTTTAAGAATGGTGTTGAATAATGTTTTTTATGTATTATGTTTTCAAATTTGTGATATATTATTTTCATAGAAATTTTATATGAATCATGGAATTCGTATGTATTTTTATATAGTATGTTATATGTTTTAAAATTTAGAAACATTTGTTATATATAATTGATACCTTTGAAAGGTGGTAAAAATATCATAATTTTTATGATAAATATAACTCTTATTGATATTATATAGAAAACGTTATTTGAATAATAATGACATTAATTTTGATGGAAATAAAGTTAAATATATTGGAAAGTCTGTTTTATTATATGATCTTTTAATTGAAGATAATTATGTATTATTACATTTTTGGGATGAAAAATGAAAGGTATGAGATTACAAATTAGGTTAAACATATTAAGGTTTTTTAGGATGTAAATGATATAGTATAATTTTTTATTGATTGTATTATTAATTTTTTAGAAGAAAGTAATCTCAATAGATGGGTTATATAGATTCACATCTGAAAAGGCCACATGAATTGAACCCCAAATGATGGTTAATAACGGTGCATCACCTACCAGCAGCCTATGTGATTCCATGGTTATTATGACAATATTATTTTTAGGTAAATTATTTTATCAATGAAATATATGTTTATTTTGGGATCATATGTTATATTATATTGATAACAATGATATTGGAAATTGTATTGAGGATTATTTAATCATTTTTATTACATAAGATGTTCACTATTTTGGGAACCTTATAAGAATATGTTAAATGGAATAATATAAGATATTATTTGAAAAATAAAGGTTAAATTATATTTTGAAATATTAAATGATATATTATTATTTAGTTTATTTATGGAAATTATTATGTGACTAGGAAAATTACACTTCTAAATGATACATTAAAAGTGATTGACATGAATTAAAAGGTAAATAAATCCATTAACATGGAATGTTATGCAATCAAGTCCTATTTTTTTTTAAATTTTCATATAGAATAATATTTGAAATATTATCGATATTCATATGTTGATTGATATATACTGATCATTTTGTTTTATTGTTAAATTTGAAACATTAAATTAGTTTTTATTCTTATAATTGTTTATTTTTTTACTGAATTTTCCGAAGGCCTAAATTTTTATTTTTTTGGATAAAATGATTTAATGGTAAAAGGGGGAAAACCACAGATGACTTCACAGATGTAGAGACCAATTAACTCATAAAAATAGTAAAAAGGAAACCACTCTCCATCATCAACATCATTATGGAAATCCATCACCATTACACAACTACTCAACAATCATCCCATGCAGAAATGGTTGGGAATAGTATCGATGGTAGCGCCATACCATCTCAATAATCCAAATCCGAAAAGCCTTGAACGATGAAATCAACCTACTCTAAATCTTCATCTGAATATTCCTTGTAGATATCTTGAACAAGACACCAACCAAATAACAAAATCAACAAACTCATTCTTCCTACCAACGGACCTTCAAAAATAAAATTCTACTTCTTAAGTAAGTGTATTTCCTTATGTTCTTAGTATAGGTAGTAATTGAATTCATATACTCAATAAAAATAATTTTTGAAACAAAATAAATAAATATTTTACTTATCTTATCCAGGATCCAATGCCCATTAAACCTATAAAAGACTTACAATGTCCAACTTTCTCATAAAAATGCTCTTTTTCACTATCTTTCAGTCTATGGGTGTTACATTTGTTTTCTTCCATGTCTATTTTTGTAAATATAAACCCATTGATTTTTATCTTATGTGACCTTCATACTTCCCATTATCACTATTAAAGTGGATGTTTTATTGATCCTACTAACGATGTGTGATTTCAACAATGTTTTGTTTGAAAGTCAAACCCATAGTTTTCATGACTGATCTCAAATTTTGAGGTTACATTTTATTAAATAAAGTAGAATATAAAATCCGTATATTTTTAAAATAAAATTCTATTTTTGATAGCATACAAGATATGAAACTCCGAGAAAATACAAACAACTGAATCTTATTATTTAAATATAACCATTATAATCAATATGTTAAACTGGAAGGTATGAACAAAATTTAGAACATTATGAAATATATAATTATTTTACACATATCTAAATTATCAATTAATATTTTATATATAATTAATAAAATTATCAATATTGTCATTTTTGTCTTCCAAAATATATATTCTTAAAAATATTAGTTTTCAGGAATTTTATGAGTGAATATTAAAACAAATTATGGTTAATTTTAAAAATATTACATGAATAAAATAAAAAAAATTAATAATAATATCATGTTTTTCATTGGATTAATGTTTGGGTATTTTTAAAAAAACATTGGGTTTTCAGTGAATAATGAAAAATATTGATTTTATTATAAAAATATCATTTATATTCATTAAATTTTACAATTAAAAAGTAACATTTTTTGAATATTATCTAAAGTAACATAATTATTATTTATTTATATTTAACTCGCTTAAATTTTTATTAATTACCTTAATCATTTATTTAATTATATGTAAATTTTTTTGGGTTTAAAAAATATATATTTTGGGAATACTTTTAATGTACATATTATTTATCTTTATTAATTAAATTATAATAATCCATAATGTAAAATTTTTTATTTGAAAATAAAATATTTTATATCATTAAATATTATTTTATATTCATAAAATTGTTTTTATAAATCATAGGGTTAGTGTAATGTCATGTTTTTCTTGAAAAAATATAATTCTTGAAAACACGCTTTTTTAACACATCTATGGGTTTTATTTAAACATTTCAAAAAAATTGAATATAATTTCATAAAATGGATATTATTTTTAAATAATAATTTCCTATTTATTTATTTTTTTTCATTTTAATTTTACATATAAAATTGTTACCCTATTTAAATGAAGGATTTACCATAATATATGTAAAATGAATGAAACATGTTAAAGTTAAATGGTAAAAGATGAACATAACTAAAAACTAAAACATTAAACGGATGTTTAATGTTTTTATTTAAAATCACTATAATTTAAAAAAATAATTATCATTTTAATTATTTTTAATTAATTCCACCATATGGTCTGCTTTAAATAAAAAACTACTCATTATTTAATCACTTAAAATCACTCTTCCCCAAGTATAAATACCACTCATCATAGCCACATTTCCCCTAAAAACTATCATGATTATAATGTCCTTTAAAAATATATACATACCTACTATCTACAAGTACTAGTTCTTCTGGTCTCTCACAATGACAAATTCAATGGTTTTTAAGGGATACTTGAAAGAGGTGATATTTAAGAGGCAACTTTCTCAAACATACTCCCTTAATTTAACTCTTTTTTCTATATTGTCTTCAACATATTCATTCATAAAAGATTAATAAATCTAGTATAATTTATATAATATAATATGACTTTTTTAATTGAATTTATTATTTACGTCCATAATGTTAGCTACCTTTTTCTAAAAGAAACAAAACGATTGTCAAACTTAAGGTGGATAATCTCCTTCATGGATATTGATTTTTTATTTTCTATTTCCACCTTAATGGCAGGTCATTAAATATTTTATATATTTGAATAAAATTTTAATTGTTATATCATTTCCTATTTCATTTTCTAAATAATAATTTATTGAAATAATTTTTAACAAAACAAACCTAAATCATGATTGTTAAAAAGGACACCAAATTAAACTGAAAAATTATCATCAACATTTTATGGAATAAATCATCCTCATATAATAAAGAAAGATAAATATGGGATCATTTATGCTTTTTTATTTGTATTAATATCAATTCATTTCACTAATATATTTTTATTTCCATTTTCCCTAAAATTCCATAATTATACACAGGTGAACCAGCTATGAAACCATTAAATGAACAAACCTGAAACACTGAAAATCATTATGTATTATTAAAAAATTAATTA
This sequence comes from Viscum album, assembly GCA_963277665.1. NCBI lineage: Eukaryota > Viridiplantae > Streptophyta > Magnoliopsida > Santalales > Viscaceae > Viscum > Viscum album. The sequence goes on along the minus strand of OY728119.1, from coordinate 682,249,252 downwards.
TAAGATGTTATAAAAATATCATATAATGTATTATAATTATTATATTATTTTTTATATGAATTTATATCATTGTGTAAAATTTTATATAAGAAATTCATGTACTAAAAATAAAGGGAAGTGGGAGGTAAGTGTTTCTCATCTCACATTATATTTTATAAGATATATTATTTATTAAACACAGATTAGTTTATATAGGTTATATAGCTAAATTTGATATATAATAACATGAATATAATTAACATCATAGTGTTAAATGTTTCACATTATAATTATTACTTTTATGGGTCATAAAATTCGAACGATTACAAAATGGTAATGGAATTCTTAACCTAATTTCTATTTTTAGGTTAAACATATAATTTTCTTATTATGATCAGATAAAATGTTTTTTTTTGAAATTATATTAGAATATATTATATTGTATTTAAAATTTGTTAAAAGGGAACTATAGTGGATATACATAGTCTATTTATTTGATTAATTCTCACTTCAATGATATGATATTCATAATGCACATTATTTTTTAAAAAACATTGAATGTTTATTTAAAAAAAATAAATAGGATATTTTTTTAACATATATGGAGTGAATTTTAATTCATTCCTTAATTTCCATGAAATATTTTAAGGAATACATTAAAACTATATATAGTTTCCTACATTGAAATTGTCTTCCATTGTATGTGTGTAGTTTATCAAAATAAGAATCATCAAAATAGAAAGATTATTATCTTTAAATAGTGTTATTTGATATAACTATTCATGTTTTATGTATATTTAATGGTTCTTTGGAATAGTTTATAATTACAAGTACTTATATTTGATCCAATTATGGTTGATTCAATGATAATATATTTATGGGTGGTTATGTTATAAACCAATGTTGGGTGGTTTCAATATAAACCATGGAAGGGTGGTTATGTTACAAACCCATAATGGGTTGTTCCATGATAAACCATGCATGAGTGGTCACATTATAACCTCCAATGTGTTGGGTGCATTGGGGCTAGATAATGTCAACGTTGGTCTATCCATTTGTAAATGTGATTTTCAAAATTATGTCACAAGTTACTTAATTATAATTTATATTATTTCTAATGATTTTTCATGAAAACGAAATGATATTAAAAGGAAAATATAATGATGTTTCTGAAAATTTGATTCCATTTCTAGGGTGAAAAGATAAGTTTTCAAGAAATTTTTTTATTGATTTTCTCTAGAATAATAGTTTCATTAATTTGTGATTCATACTGAGATTTTTTTAGCATCCCTAGTTTTAAAATATCTTTTTATATGTTTTAAGGAAGATTCGGTAAAATGATGAGATCCAGGTTGAAATTTAAGATTATTTTTCATGCAGAGAAACGATGTTTTTCTTAATAAATTTTTTAATGAAAAAATGGATTCTGGGTTTTTGTTTCCAAAAGTAATTAAAGGGATTACTATATAAGAGTTATTACTATATATAAAACACTCAATATTATATAATCATGGGATAATATTCATCTAAATTATAGATTAAAATCTCAACAATATGTAATGTTTAAGGATGAGTCCTTACAGTTGTTCAGATACCATGTTTTAGTAAAATTTTGAAGACAAAGGATTCTTTAGAGTAATTGATATCAAAAAATGTTTTAAAATATTAAATATGATTATAAATTCAATGTCTTAGGAACCCCATTTTTTTAATGTGATATATTACTAGGATATTAATAACATTTTGAGAGATTTCATATATAATGGAAATTGATTTTGCTACAAAGTACCTGAATATTAGATTATTATTTAATTTCTCTAGATATTATCAATAAAACAACTATTTTAATTTTCACATGTAATAAATCATTTAATATTTTAATGATGTTCTTTTCTAGATATTAAGGATCATTTATCAAGATAAATAGAAAGGGATTTTTTAGAACCTTATTATAAATTCCTTATGATTTAATGATTAATACTATTGGAACTATTTATTCAAATTATTTTTTTAGCTTAATGATAATTCAAATAATCTACATGAAACTTTATAAGTTTTATAAAAACATTTATTTTTTTCTTAAAAAAATTCTTGGTCATGATAGATTTTTCATTTGATTTCAAAATATAAACTTTACTGAATCTCTTCAAAATGGAAATTCTGTAATAGACATAGCCTTTTACTTTCTAGAAGTTGGGAATCATGTATGAAGATAAAGGGGATTAGAAATACATTTGAATTTTTGGATTTAAGGTATTAATTTTTTCTAATGATCAATCTGTGAAGCATTTTTGGGTAAACATTAATGAATCATAGGGATGGAATTAACATCCTTAGTCATAGGAATAATGAATTATGAAAAAAAGATAAAGAATAATGGTTAATAGTTTTAAAGGTAGTTGAATAAGTGATGTGTTTATGAATTGATTATTTTAAATTTATGATATATAGGTATATTTCAAATAGTACGTGAATCATTGAATGTATATGGATTTTTCTATCGTAGATTTGTTATCCAATATTTTTAAATATATGTTATATGGAATCGATAACATAGATAAGTGGTAAAAATGTGAAAACTTTTAATATACATGTAACCATTAATTTTTTTAAATGAAAATTTTATGTAAGGTACATTGAATTTAATTTTGGTGGACATAATTTTAAGGTTATTGAACATATTTTTTGTTTTTATAAATTTTTTATTTTAGGTATTTAAGGGATATTACCTTTTTGGGATGTAAAATAAAATTTATGAGATAAAAATCAAGGATAAATATATTAAGTGAGTTTTCAATGATGTTTTGGACTAACCTGAATTATAAAATGATTTTATTTCATTAATTTTATAAAAATGAAAAACTACATGATGAGTGACAAAACCTCACATCTGAAAATGATGCATGAATTTAAACCACATCTTAAGGTTGATAAGGGTTAATCACCAACCACTGTCCTACTTGATGTTCTCATTTTTTATGTTATTTTAATTTATTGGTTAAATTTTTTTTCAATGATGAATAAGATTCTTTGGTTATCATATGTATTATCATATTCATAATTGTGGAATTAGAAATTGATATGGGATTTAGTGGTCCATGTTATTTTAAAAAATGTTCACTATATTGTTAACCATATATGATTATGTTAAACTGAATACTATTATTTTTTTTTTGTAAAATATTGTTGAATTATATGTTGCAAAACATATATGATTTATATTTATTTAGGTAATTTATGGAAATGATTATGTAACTTGGGAAATTAAAATTTGAAGTGAGTCATTAATAATGATTGATATTATTAGAAGATAAATAAAAAATTTCTCTTGGAATACTATGTGATCATATCCTTATTATTTTTGGGTTTAAATTATAGTATTTAATGTTATATGGAATTTTAAAGAAAATTCATTATTTAATGATTTATGTTGATCATTGGGATTTACTATTTAATTCTGGAGAGTAAAGTATCTTTTCATTATTTGGGAATCACAATATAATGTAAAATGATTTTATATTTTTTTAATTACAAAATACTTGAGTAATATATAGTTATACATTTATTTATTTTTTGATCTATAGAAGATGATTCTTATATATCAAGTATGAAAAATTAAATTGGAATACTCATCATTTGGATAAAATATGAAGCTAAAATTCTATATTATATGTCGGTATATTTCTGTGATTTATTCTTCTCAGTAGTATAATATTTCAACATTATATTTTTTTTGAAAAAACATTATTCATTTACAATTATTAACGAGAAATAAATAGCCTTTTATACAATAATAGAGTTACGATTATCAACTTTCTCAATAATATATACCATATTACTTTTTATATGTCCATTGATGTAAGATTTTTCATTAAAATACCATTTTTTCTATATCTAAACCTACTAACTATTATCATTAGTGAACTTTATACTTTCCATTCTAATATTTCAAGTGGAAGTTTTATTGATCCCATATGCAATGTGGGATTTCAACAAAGGTACCATGGAAATATAAACCAAAATTTTTAAAGACCAAAATAAAATATCAATGATGAAATTTATTAATAGGGGAAACTGGAATATCCATCTATTTTGAAAATAAACAAATATTTTTGATAAAATACAAGATACATAATTAAAAGCATAAACAAATAATAAAATATTATTATTTAAATGTGACTATAATAATCAGGCCATTAAATTAGAGTGTATGAACCGTATTTAATAAATTTTAAAATATGTAATTTCCTACTCATTTTCAATGTATTAAATACTTATTTTTAAATAAGCACTCAAATTTTTAGTAAACTGGGTCTAGTCTTCAAGAATAGATTTTCTAAGCGAAATGATTTTTCCTTAATTTAATAATTGAATATTATAATTTTTTTGGAAATTTTATAAAATTAATTTTATAATATTAAATTCACATTGAAAATAATATTATCAAGTTCTAATTTGGATATTTTTTTGGAAAGTTATTGGTTTTCAGTGAATAGTTGAAAATATCAAAAAAAATAATTTAATGACATTTATTTTGAATAAATTATACATTTTAAAAGAACCGTTATTTTTTTAATTTTATTTAAATTAATAGAAGTATTATTTTTTTACATTTAAAATTTTTAAATTATTTCTGATGTACATATTTTGTATTATAGAATTATTTTACTTTAAAAAATTATGTTTTTTAAAAAAAAATTAATGGACAAATTTTCTATTTTTTTATTAATTAATTAAAATAAAAATAATTGAGAATTGTTAAAATGAAATTGATATGATATATGTATTTATATATTATTTTATAATCATAATAATATTTTCATTAGTCATGGAGTTAAAATAAAATAATACTTTTTTTCTTGAAAACCCACTTTTTTATCGCATTAGTGGGTTTTCATTTTTAATTTTACAGATTTTTTGAATTAGATTTAATAAAATTTATTTTATATTGGGAATATTAGATTAAAAATTATTTCATATAATCTTATTTAGTTTTACGCATTAAAATTATACCATGGTAAAAAATAACGATTTACAACACTATATGTAAATTAATAAATTAGGTAATGTTAAAATTTATATGGATAATGTAGTTAAAAACTAAAACCATAAATGGGTGGTTGAGTTTTTTTTCTACTCTAAAAATAAGTTGAAAATTTAATTATAAATTAAATTTCATGGAATTAATTCTACCCAAATGTGATTGGTTTTAAATATAAAATAATTATTACTTAATAACATATAATCACCCCTCCTCAAGTAATAATACCAATCTGGACCATAACCCTTTTCCAAAAAAGAAATTAATCTCCAAAAATATCTACCAGAACCAATGATATATACTTTTATCATGGTTTAGTGATTTTGTACACACCCAAAGAGCAATTCCAAGAGCTTCAAGGTATTCTTCATGAGGTGATGTTCAAGAGGTAACATTCTAAAAAAACATCTCTTAATTTCATTTTTTTTCTTCCTTTTGTTATCCTCATTCAACCATCAAGGAATAATAAAAATATGATCATTTACATACTATAATTTTATGTTTTTAATTTAATATATTATATCCATACCATTCATTACATACTCTTATACATGTAATTTAATCCATCATCTAAATTATTGTGGCTAATCATCTCTATAGAAAATGTTTTTTCATTTTCTATTACCGCCTTCAAGGCTAGTCATAAAATTAGTTTTTGCTAAATTAATATTTTAATTTCTATATTATAGACAATGTCATATTTCATAATTAATATATTGACATAATATTTAATAAAACAAAACTAGTTCGTGATAGTTGGTAAAACCACTAAATTAAACAAAACATTTATCATCAATATTTTAACAAGTTATTCATCCTTATGTAGGAATGAAAAATGATATATGAGACTATTTCAATGTCTGTAAGTTAATTAATTCCATTTAATTTCACAAATATAGTTTTTTAAAATTTTAAATGAAAATCTATAATTGTACACAATTGTGCCAACCATGAAACCATGAAACGAATAGACGAGAAAGAATGAAAATCATGAAATAATATTAATAAATAGGTGTTAATTCATTAAAAAATATCCAATAAGGTATTATAAATATTATTATATTTTTTTATACGTCAATAATATTATATAAACATTTATACAATAAAATAATGTAAAAAATCTAAATAGAAGCATGATATAACGGTTTCTTGTCTAAATTTTACTATGGGAATACATATATATTCCTTATTCACCCATTTTTTATTTATTTTGTATATAGAGTCATTTGATATATCATATCATTAATATAATTATATTCATTTTTTTAATTTTTTATTTGATAATTTTTTATTTTATGAAGCATGGTTTGACTGATTACAATTTGGTAAAGGAATTCATAACCCAATTTCATTTTTGGGATTAAGTTATACTTCATGATTATTTAATATATAACATATGTGTGAAATGATTTTTCTGGTATATTATATTTTATTTACACTTTTTTATGTGAATTTAGGTAGGATACACATAATAAACTAATTTTATTAATTATAACTTCAATGATATGATATTTTTAAGGGAATTTCTTTTAGAAAAAAATTTAAATTATAGTTTATTTCTACTAAATTTTAAAGTAATGTTATTTTACTTTCATAAAATGAACTAATTTTCCCACCAACTTGTCAGATTAGTATTTTGATTATTACTTTATATTTTTATTTAGTTATATATAAATAATTTTTTTTCATTGTACATTTACACATTTTTTAAAATGATTTATTTCTAAATAGAAGCTTATTTTCTTTAAAGACTATTGTATGGTGAAATTATCCATGTTTTATTTTAACATTAATGTTATTGGGGATTAATTTTTATGATAATTGGTTACTTTATGAACAAATTATGGGTGTTTCATTGGTTAATTAGTAATGGGTGGTTTTGATATAGACTAATTTTTTTTGATTTTGTGATAATTTAAGGACATAATGTTATCTTATAAACCAATGATGGGAGGTTCCATGATAAACAAAGGATGGGTGGGAACATTAAAATCTCCACCGCATTGGGTAATTTATAGCTAGAGAATAGCATTATTGGTTACTCCATTTTTATGTTTGATATGTAAAATGAGGTCTCATGTTAACTTAATATATGTTAAATACTTTCAAAGGAGTTTTCATTAAAATATAATGATTTCAATATATTAATATCATTATATTTTTGAAAATATCATTCATTTTTCATAGTGAAAATATATATTTCCATGAAAATTTTATTAAAGGATTTTACTTTACTAATAGTTTCAATTATTTATTTCCATTTCATAGATTTTTTACTCATATCATGTTTTAATTTTTTTTATATGGATTAATAAAGAGTAGATAAAATTATTAGATAAATGGGAAATATTTATTATTTTTCATGATGTGAAACCATGTATTAATTTTATAGAATTTTATTTTATGAAAAAATATATTCTTGATATATGTTTTCATTTTTAATGTAATCGTTTAATAAGTAAGATTTAATAATAATTGTCTAAAAATATAATATGAAAATATTTTTGGAAATATTGTAATGTAATTTATTTTTTAAAATCACTAGTATATATGACGTTTAAAGGAGGTTTTGTATAGTTTGTATCATACAATAGTTTAGATAGCATTATATATTATTATGGATTCTTAACAGTTATTGATATAATCATAGGGTTTACAAGATTGAAGGTGATTATATGTTCAATGTCTTAATCTTCCCCCTTTACTGTTTAAGTGGATAAATAGTAGGAGATTAATGATATTTTTGGAGGTCGGATTTAAAATTGTTCATGATTTTGGTGTATAGGTTATGAGGGATAAATTGTTTTCGAATTTTTATACATATTATCATTAAAATGACTAATTTAATTTTAACAAGTAATAATTCATTTCATATTTTTATGATTTTATATTCTATATATTAAGGACTCATCATAATGATGGAAGGATAATAATCATTTATAACATTATAGTCACATACTTATGATTTGATAATATCTATTAGTGAAAAATATATTTATAGTGATTTTGATAGATTTATGATTATTAATATCCCCTTTAATAACTGATTTCCCTAATATATAACCATTTTTCATAAAAACCATTATGGGTTATGTTATATTTTACATTTGATTTAAAAAGGTTAACATTAAAACCCTCTTGATAAAATAAATTCCACAATGGAAACAATCATTAACATTATAGAACATGGGAATAATCTCAATGAAGAATGTGTATATCAAAGAAATCAAAATTCCTAGATTTAAGATATGTACTGTTTTTTAATGATTAATGTATGCACTATTTTTTGGTTTATATTGCAGAACCATTAAGATGTAATTCAAATATTTTTTATAGGAATGAATTATTTTTGAATATGATAATTAATCATGGTTAATGGTTTAAATAGAATATTTGAATAATGGTTATGTTTATGTATTGAGTATTTAAATTTATGATATGTTGTTATTTTTTAAGTATTACAAGTATTATAGATGGGTTATTAATTTTTATATAGTAGGAAGTGATTTCATGAATATTGATACATTTGTTAGATGCAATAGAAACGTTTGTAATGTGGTAAATATGTAATAATTTTTATGATAAAATTAAATTTTTTTATTGTATGAAAAATATTTTTTTTGAACAACAAATTTACATGTGTTGGACCTAGGTTTAATGGTATTGGAAGTATTTTTAGTTTATATGATCATTGAATATGATCTTGTTATTACTTATCACTTTTTTGGGAAGAAACATGAAAGGATTGAGATAACCTATGTGGATAAATATATTAGGGTTACTTTTTAGGATGTTTCTGACATCATATAATTTATATTGATTGTTTTAATATATTTTAAAAAAAAATTAAATGTCGTAGGATAGTTGACAACTCTTCACATATAGCATGGCCTCCTGAATAAACCCATAACCAAAGAATGTAAATGGTGATTCACCTATCACTACCTTTTGGGATACCGTAGTTAGTATAATATTTTTATGGTTAATGAACTGAAAATTGATGTATAAATTAATTTTGGGTTCATATGTTTTATGATATTGATAAACATGAAAATGGAAATTAATTAACGGATTATGTGATCAATGTTATTTTGGAATATGGTCACTATTTTGGGAACCTTATAAGATTAAGGGAAATATAATACAATAAAATTATAATTGATAAATAAAGGATGATTTATATTTTTTAATAATATATGACTTATTGTGGTTTAATATATTTATTGAAATTATCATATAACTAGTTACATTACACTATGAAATGATACATTATGACTGATTGATTATATTATATTTTATATATGAAATTTATCTACAATTACTATGATATTAAATCCTTCTGATATTTGGATTTTGATTTATTCTATTATATTTTGTGAAGTTTTAAGGATTGTTATCTTTGGAATGATCTATTTTGAACTTTGATATTTACAACTAAATTTTTGAGATTAAATTATTTTTTTATTTATATAATCGTTCATTCATATTAGGTAATTACATTATATTGAACATACCCTATTTTTTTAGTTAATAGATAATGACATGAGTAGTAGATAGTTATAATTTTTATAGTTTTTTTCTATATATGTTTATTATGATGCATTAGGTATGACATTCTAATTATTATTTATGTACATTTCCATGCACTATTTTTTCAGTATTAAAATATTTCCTTGACTCTATAAAAAATATTTTTGAAACAAAAATTTTAGTAATTTATTTTTCACACCAAAAAATCCTTGGTCATTTAACCTATCATTGTCTTAAAATGTCTACCTTTCTTATGAACACGTTCTATATCACTCTTTATCAGTCTATGGGAGTTATCATTTCTTTTTCATTCCATTATTTTATTACACGGAATCTTATTAGGTGTTATTTTAGGTCACCTTGGTTCATTCCTTTAATATATTTTAATGATGAACTATGATTAATCCTTTTTAAAATGTTATGTTTCAATAAAGTTATTTTGCAATGTCAAACCTATAGTATCTAATACTGATGTCAAATTTTTAGGATGAAATTTATTTTGGTGGGGTTAGAATGAAACATCCTGATATTTTTAAAATAAAATATTGACTTTGACTGTGATAAATATGTGTAACTATGAACATAATAAAAAAATAATAATATTGGTATTTAATTGTGAATATCATTTTTCATATTGGATGGAATTTGTTTTTGGGAAATATCTATTTTTCTGTGAATTGGGAAAAATAACTTGTTTTTAAAAATTGACATTTATTTTCAATAAATTAATGAATTTCAATGAAAAAATATATTTTTAATTTTATTTAATGTCACATAAGTATTATTGACTTATATTTCTTCAACCTAAATCATTTTGAATCAAATTTAAATTTTTTTTATAGGAATGTTTTTTTGTGTAAAAATGGTATTTTTTGAAAATTGTTTTTAATTATACAATGTTTCAATTTTTTTAATTAATAAAAATAATCCATATCAGGGAATATTTTAAATTAAATTTATATATTACATATTATAAAATACTAATTTATTTATATACAAATATTTTTTTTCATATAGTTAATATAAATTCATTTTTTTAAAATACACTTCCTGTAAACTAGATATATCATCACACCAAAGAGTTTTATTGTTAAAATAATATATTATGTGAATTTATTTTCATTAAATAGATTTTAAATCATTAATAATAATTTATAAATATGGTACTGGGGTCATTTTTTCTATCAAAATGGTACCATAGATGAAATAAATATTTACATCAATATATGTGAAATAATTTAATCGGTTAAAGGTCAAAGGTAAATGCATAAAATACCATAAAAATATTAAATGGGTGGTTGATGTGTTTATCTATTATAAAAATAATTTAAATAATTCATTATAAATATAATTTTTTGAATTAATGTGACCTAAATGTGGTTAGATTTAAATATAATCTAATTATTATTTAATAACATAAACACACTCCGACTAATGTATAAATACCACTCCTCACCACCCTCATTCTCTTAAAAAGCCTTGAGGATCCTAAAATAACTAACAAGATATGTCCTCTAAAATATCCTCATGTACAATTTCTAATTTTATCACCAAAATAAAAATTCCAAAGTAATTATGAGATAACTCCAGATGTTGATATTCAAGAAGAAAATTTCATAGACAACCTCTTTTGATTTCATTTATATTTATACATTCTCATCACCTGATTATTATATAAAGGAATAATAACTAAACTATAATGAATATAACTTTTTTTATTTTTTTAATGTAATATCTTATATCCATCTCTTTTATTATATTCTCTTATTCAAGTAAATGAAATCGTTTTCCAAATTATAATGGTTAATCATCATTGTGGATAATGAATTATTTTTTTCCATTACCTTATTTCAAGGAAAATCATAAAATTAATCTTTTCTTTTTATAATATTTTTATTTTTTTATAATTTCTCAGGTTCTTGAAATAATTTATAGACATAATATTAAATAATATGAAAAGAGTTCATGATATATGGAAAAACAGCCAAATAAAAATAATCATTTATCATTAACATTGTTATAAAATGAATCAAACTCATGTATAAAATAAAAAATATATTTGTGACTGTTTAAAATTATTTAAGATAATTAAAAAAATATTATTTCACTTTTTTCCATTTTAACAGAAAATTTATAGTTATACAAAAGCGAACATATCAAGAAACCATGAAATGAATGCTCTGGTAACAATAAAAATAATATAATATTATTAATAAATGGTAGGTAAGAGATTATAAATGTATCATATTGGGTATTATAAATTTTATTTTATTTCTATAATGAGTTAATTAAATTTTTTATGCCTTTATACAAGTAATTAATGTTCGTAAATACTAAATGGATTTCTGAAGTAAACATTTCTCATCTCACCATTACTTTTGTGTGATACATGCCATATTCAGTAGTTATTTCTATTATTGTTTTCTATATATAAATTTGATATAATAATTTCCTTAATATAATTATCTTCATGGAATTCAGTGTTTAATTTGATTAATTTTAATATTATGGAGAATATGATCTGATATACTACAAAGTGGTATTGGAATTATTTACCCAATAATCGTTCTTTTGGTGAAACTTATACATCATTATTATTCCATGCATATCTTATGTGTGAAATTAAATATGATTTTTTAATTCAAATTTTTTTATATTGAGTTAAAAATGATACACATAATTGATTCATTTTATTAATTCTCACTTCAGTGATATGTTATTTTGAATGTAATTTCCTTTAATAACATATCTTGATGTTTATTTTAAGAAAATTCAAGAGCAATGTTTTTTTATATATATGGTATTAAAATATCATAAATTATTCATTTATCATTACTTTTTTTAAGATTACATTAAAATTTTATATCATTACATTCAAATAAAATTTGTTCTATTGAATGTGCATAGTTTTCAAAAGTGAGTTCTTTTAATAAAAAAATTATATTCTTCAAATATTATTTTATTATGGATGTATTCATGTTAATTTCTATTTATGGTTCTTAATAATTTTTTATGATAATTTTTTGTTAGGTTATATTCCAATAATGGGTGGTTAGTTAATAAAACATAGATGAGTGGTTAAGTTATAAACCAATTATGGGAGGTTCTAAAAAAACCATGGATGGGTGGTTACGTAATTAAACAATGGGGGGTGGTTTGCTGATAAAATAAGGATAGGTGGTTATGTTATAACCAAAAATTCATTAGGTATTCTAATGTTTTAGAATGACCATTTTGGTTATTCCATTAGTATGCGTGATGTATAAAATGATGTCCCAAGATACCTATATATATTTTAAAATCCAATTAAAGAGTTTTCATGAAAATTGATTGAGATTCAAAAGGTAATATATTGAGATTTTTTAAAATAATATTCAATTTTTAAAGTGAAAATATAATTTTTCTTTAAAATAATTTAATGGTTTTTCACTAGAATAATGGTTGATTTATTTCTGTATCTTACTGTGCCTTTTGTTCTTACCCCATTTTTCAAAAATTTTATAGGGTTTAAGGATATGAGAAAATATTTAAATAATGATTAAGTTGTGATTTTGTTGTAAATATAATCCATGTTTTATTTATAAAGTCTTTTTTATAGAAAAGTGACACGGGGTATATATGTCCACTAGTAATTTATTAGTTTACAATTAATGATTTGGTATTAATTCTCTAAAATTATAATTGTAAAATATTCATTGGAATATAGTTATATAAATACGTGTTTAAAATAAATATAATATTTAATGTATAAAGTTGGGTCCTTAATGAATATGTCCATCATAATTAATTTCATACATGTAATGAGAAAACCCATAGTATATTGGATTAATGTGGATCTACATTCTCTTTAAGGGAGTTAAAAATAGTTGATAGTTGTTCCTCAACCCTGAAACTTCTTTATTTTATCCTCCATTTGGGGGAGGACTCCTCATTCTAAATTATCATAATTTCATGGTGTTTTGAGCTACCTAAAGATATTTATAATGTCATCTTTTTTTAACTATCCACCAAAACTAGTATAAAAACTATTTATAATGTCGTCTTCTTGATGTCGTTTTTTAGAACCATCTTTAAAATTACTAAAAATTAACTTTTCATGTCAGTTCGTATATAACTTCAATGAAAACCCATTTTCACCACATTTTTATATCCATTATATAACTACTGAAGTGAAAAAATAAATTTTCATGTAGTATTCACGTCTGTATTAAATAATATACATGAAAAATTGGGTTTTCATGTTTATTATTTAATTCACCTTGTGAAATATATTTTAAAAAATTAATTTCATTTCCCATTATTTTATTTTCATTATATTTATGCTCAAATATAGTTAAATATCAAATTAAATATCCACTATAAATTGATCACCACTAAATGAAACCTTACAGAAGTCCAACTTCATATTTCGATAACATTTGATATGTAACTCTATTTAACCACCACGACCATTAAAATCAATGATTTTGAAATTAACTAATATTTTTAAAACATTCCAATTTTATATTTTTAAAATTCGATGTGAAAATTTTTCTTTTAACTTCAGTTCTTCAATAAAAATTGCATCAAAATATATTTTTCCACATTGGTTATCAAAACATAGACGTGAAAAACTAATTTTTCGTGTACGTTTTATGATAACCGACATAAAAAAATGAAAATTTTAATATCATTTCATAAAATGTATCATAAAAAATCATAAATGATATTTTCAAAATTCCACCAAATAATAATTCCAATTTGTTTGTAGCGTGAGATCAAAATTTTTGATTTCCACCTAAAATTTATAAAACTACCATTTTTTAACATATTATTTATTTATTTTCATTATTCACATGTATTATTTTATTGATAAATTCTTTCAACCATCATCATTACACTGACTCAAATCATTTTATATTCATCTCTAATCCACTTTTACTTCCTTCCACAATATCCTCAAGTTATATGTAATTATTATTCCATTATTTATGTTTTTTATGATTAGTTTTCTTAATTGATATAATAGTGTATATTTCTTATTTTACTTTAATGTAGTATAATTCTTCATTTCATGGTAAAACAAAAAAATATCCTTAGTAAAAAAATTATATAAATCTTTTGACCGTAATAACTATTGATCTATAACTCTATTTAAGCTCTATGACCTATTAAATTAATGATTATGAAATTATATAAAAGTTCATATACATTATTCATATATATTTTTTAAATGACATTAAAAAGATATTTAACATTGGTTTTTTAAAAACATATTTAGGAACTCTATTTTTATCATCGTTTATTTAAGAAACATTGTGAAAAATGTATCTGTCACATCAGTTTTTGAAAAAATGACATGAAATGTATATATTTTACACAGTTTTTATAACTGATATTAATATGTTATTTCTAGTCAGTTTTTTTTAAAAAAAGACATCAATAATCCAATATATATATTTTTAATTTCAGTTACTAAAACCAACATTAAATAACATTTTTACAATGTCACCTACAAATTCATTTCTTCAAGAATCGACATTAAAATTATAAGCAAAATGATGTAAAAAACATATTTTTTACTAGTTCTAGGTATATTAATCAATTATTAGATTATGATTCTTCAACAAAATCTTTTTTTTAAAGATTTTATGGTCAAATAATTATCATAAACGGGTATATCCTTCTACTATTTCCACATAATAGTTATTTGATTTTATGGGTTTTAACTATTACATCCACTAATGAAATTTTAATTCCTTACTTGAAATCATATATTTTCTTTTTATAGTCATTTAAATTTTTTATTCCTATAATTTTTGGATCATATCATATCATTTATTTATGTTTCCATTATATCACATGGAATGTTATCATTATTCTCTATAGTTCCACATGGATTCTTAGGTGTCCTCATTAATATATCTGTCATATTATTCAATTCAATGGTCATATATCCCTTTGTTTCCTAATACATTTTTTTATTATTTATAATAAAAATTGTCTAATTAATGTGATATATAGTATGAAAAATTATTTCATAGAATAAGTATATTATTCTCCTTAGTTTAGCACTCTTATTAATTTTCATAGGATTATTGACCAAAGTGGAATTTCCTAAATAATTATTTATGAACTACTTGGGAGTGTACATTAAAAAATAATTTATCCTAATTCATTAATAAGGTGTGATTATATTCAGCTTTCTTCTTTCATAGTCACTTATTCTATATTATTTTACTATCTTGTTTGAATAATTTATAAATGAATACCTACTCACTATGACCAATTCCATTTCAAATCCCATAGTGATAATTCAACAATTAAAATCTATTTATAAAAGTTAGATACTTCATTTAATTTATAGAATTAAATTTCCTATTAGTTCTTCCAACTAGACATTGAAATCCGTCAATTTTTAGATATTGTAATATTATATGAACATTGATATTCTATGTGACTAAATAATATTTACATCTTGAGACTCTCACTCAAGGGTCTAATTCTAAAACATTAAGTAAATTTTAATATAAAATGATAAACATACATTCTATTTAACGCCCATAGATATTTTTGATCTATATTTTATAGGCAAATGAAAATAATTACAACATATCAAAGATTAATACAAAAAATCTATAAAAATGATTCAAATTCACTAAATATTCCTCATTAAAATGATCCTAATTATAATGGCTTCATATGATGGTCAAACTAAAATTATGTTAAAATTTTTGGGGTGCCTAAAATTAACCATTTAGGAGTAAAAAATTGATAAAATAATTTTATAAATAGAAAAAAACTCTAGGAACATATTTTATCAAATTTTAAATATTTTATATAATAAAAAATCTACAAAAATACAACTATATAATTTTTGAAATATATCATAGGAAATATTTCTAAACCCCATTAAAATACTTATCACCGGGATAAAGAATTTAATTTCAAAATATTATAATCATTGAAAATATTTTGGTTTTATTTTGAAACATTATAATGATTTAATTTGAATATAATAACTTTTATGGTAAATTGTGATATTTTTTGAAACCATAAAATTTTATGAGACCATGAGCCGTATCACTTGTGGGAAAATGTCTTCTTGAGGTCATGTGAACATTCTGCACCCCTCATCTTCTCATATGATACCAAAGTGCAGGATTATAAAATAAATTATGACATGTCATTTAATTATAATTATAATCAATTAAATCAACCTTTATGAAATATTTTATATGAGTAATTTATTTCCAAAAATAAAATAAATTCTTAACAATTAATTATTATCCCATTTGAAGTAGGAAATCCAAATTTCAATCGAATTTCAAACATTCTGACACATTATAATTATTATAAATATAAACCATTCATATTCTGAATGGAATTCTAGTGAAATATGTAGTTTAGGTCCATTATTATTATCATGATGTATATACATATATTATTGACCATATTATAGATGGCGCTCGCTCTCATTTCCCACCGATGGCGAACCCTGTGGTAGGGTTTGACGATGGCCGCCGCCGCAGCCCCTCCTCCCTCTGCGGGGGGAGGGGGACCGTCCTTTCCTGTGCTTGAATCTGGGAAGTTTGGGGATGGTGCTCTCCAACCCTCGCTGGCCAAAGGCTTCCTTTTTCCAACTATCAATGTCTCGCCGAAGGTCCCCGGAAGCATCTCTGGTCAACCCGTTGATCCAGTTTCGTCACAAGAATTCTATGTGGCTTCGGCTTTGCTTTCTAATTCCCTTATTGCAAGGTTTGTGATAAGACGTCCGCTGTTGGAGGATTTCGGTAAGTCTGTTAACGAAAAATGGGGGCTCAAGAATTTTGTACATGTTGGAATTCTTGGACAACGACAAATTCTCATCCTGTTTGTGGATGATGGGGATTTGGGGAAGGTTTGGTCCCAAAGTAAGATGGATTCGAGTTTCCATCTTCTTCAATGGACCTTTGAAAATCATTTGAACCGTGATTCTCCAAACTCTGCAATCTGGCTGCAGTTGCCGGGACATCCCATTCCTTTTCAAAATACAGGACTTCTATGCTCGATAGGTAACTCTATTGGACGATTTATTTGCTGCGATCAAAGAACTGACTCTTTGTCAAACCCTGATTCTGCGAGATTTTGTGTTGAAATGGATCTCTCAAGAGTTCCACCATAGGTTGTTTGGATCATCGTGGAAGGTGACTACAGGTACGCTCAAAAAATTCTGTATGAAACTTGGATTCCGTTTTGTTCCAATTGTTACAAGTAGGGGCATGAAGCAGTTAAATGCCGAAGAAGGATTCTGGCGTCCCATTCTGGGGCGCCTAATAATGATGGGAATGGTGATATGGTTCAGAATCAAGCAGATCTGAATCCAGGGGCATCTAAAACTGGATTGGTCCCAGCGGTTGATGATATGGTTCAGCACAAAATAGGTCTAGATCGAGGGGTATCTGAAATTGGACTAGACCCAGTGGTAGATGATCTGGTAAATAATCAGGGTCATGTTGAGATGTCTTCAGGAATGTGTGTGCGGCAGGAGACTCAATCAGGACAACTGCCAAATGGTAGTAAGAGAGGTATGGAAGTTTCAATGCAGGATAATGAGAGTTCAATGCATATGGCTAACAGAAAGGGGAAAGAAGTAATGGAACTTTCTGATAAATAGGGGATGAAGGATGGTGAGCCTGATTTACTGTATATGGGCGGGGGACTAGAGAAAAATCAGACATATAGTGGGAGTAAATCTATAGGGCAGAGCTCTCCTATCATGGTACAGGTGAGTGATGATGGATTGATAAATTGTTCGGAAAATTGGTTTGCTGTTTTGATTGATAATGATCAGGTGGAGGATGAACCAATGTAAGAGGAGGAATTTCAGTGTCTCCCATCTCATGAAGATTCCATCATTGTACATGTGATGGCGAGCTCAGCTATTCTGACCGTGGGTGATTCTGGTGGACAGCCTCATGTCACACCTGGGATGGAGCAGGTAAAAATTGGTAAAAGTTTAGGGGGTTCTGATGAGCAGATCAAGGAGATCTCAAAGGAGGTGAATGGGGTATTAGAACTTCCCATGGGCAGGTTTTTCAAGGTAGGTTGGTCATTAATGGTGTGGTTGAACATCAGCATGGTTCTGTGGTGGCAGAAGGCTGTGAACATGACCTTTCCATGCCAAAAGAAACAATGGTGATGGAAAATCCAAAAGTGTGTCAGGTTGTTGGAAGAATTATGAATGACTTGAGTAAGATCAAAAAGGTTGACCATGGATGTGTTGTGGAGTCACATGGTTACCCCATGCAAGAAGAAGAACTCCATAACCACAAAGCATCCTACACTGATGTTGTCAAGCATGGAATTCATGAGACCCTAAGCAAGGAAGTGGAGGGGAAAACCAAAAGTAGGAGGAATACACTGAGGGACTATACGGACCTACCCAAACCAATGGTGACGAGGTCTGATTACAAGAATGAAGGGTCACAAGAAATTGTTCATGCAAATGGGAACAGTGGCAAGCGAAGGGGAGGGTCCTCTAAGATGGATAATGGACATAGTGGGAAACAGACAATCAAGGAGAAGATGTCTGAGGAGATGCTTAGGAAGAAAAAAATGTATCTTGAGATGATGCGGAGGTATGAATCTTCAGAATGGGAGTCAGCTGATCTTGGTGATGAGTTATCTGATGATAGGGAGAGGGATGAGAATGGGTTTGATATAATGTTGCATTTTTATTTTCTACTGTCTTTACATGCACTTTTTTCTTAATAAATTTCCGGGATCGGGCTTTCTCCTGGTTCAGACTTTTCTGGTATATACATATATTAAAAAAGATTATTTTATACATAATGATAACATTGAATCTTTAAAATAACTGAAAATAAAATTTATAACAGAAATTTTGTAAAATAAACATTTCAAAGATGTAATTTTAAAAACATAAAAATGATATTTAAAATAAATTCTTCATAAAATTGGTTTGGAAGAATCATAAAATTAATTCTAATATATAAAATTTAAAATTAAATTACATTAAAATTTAATTTTATAGGAATTTTAATATAAAAACACCCTAATAGAAGTGTTTTCTGAAAACCTAAATGGAATGGTAGTTTGGATAAAATAAACGAATTTTTTATTACCATTTTATTTATGAATATCCTCTTCTCATTGGTAAAATATTACTTTCAGAATCTCATTATTCCTCTCTATTGTACTCACATATTATGAATTGGGTTTCTAAATGGAATGTATAACATGAGTAATCACAAGGGGATATATATATATACTTATCTCCGAAGTTTATTTATATGTATTATTAAAATATTATTTATGCATATATCTTTTCAATATATATAGATTAATCATTTATATTAATCCTGATCATATACTTCAACTATAATTGATTTCAGAAATCAAGTGAAATTATCTATTTTTATAAACCAAAACAAGGGACACTAGTTGTAGAATGTTTGAATTTTCATTTTATTTATTGACTATATATATAAATATATGGTTAGCTTTTTTCTTCTTGATTAATACAGGGAAGAAAAATAAAAAACACCAGAGATTCCCAAAAAACTATAGATCATATTTAACCTCAATTAACTTTGTTACATTTTGATGTAATACTTTTTTGATAGGGGTTTCTTGTCCATAGAAGACAAGAAAAATTTTATTGAAAAATAATGAGGTTATATAATTCAAAAAGAGGGTATTTTATTATAATCATTTTCAAAAAGGAAATTCATATCACACTATAATTTTTATTACTATGTGATCTCATTGTTGTTTATTTTTTGTGAAATCCCATCTCCACCCATCATAGCTTCCTTATGAACATTATTGATGATGAAATTGAGTTTAAATGAGACAATTCTAGCAAAAATAGTTGACATTTACTAATTTTATTTTAGTATTTTCTTAGATGCATTGAATAAATATTCATTAAAATTTATGATGATTATGGGAATGGTGCACATATACAGATCGAGTAGGAAATAGGGATAATGACATCTTTGTAAGTGTAGGTCAATTGACATTCAGTAAAAGGGTAAACATTATAGTTTAACTGTTCAAAGGATAATAGGTAGGTCATTGGATGAGGATGATAGTGGAGAATGTGCATAATTTCATGTTGTGATCGTAAGTGTGTAAGTTATATGGATGAAGTTGTCATCAGATGAAATACAATATTATTTAGGGGTTTTCCCAGTCATATGTAAAGAAGAAGACATTCTTCTAGAAGATCTAATAGACCTAAAGTGTCTAATTGGATGATAGTTATATAAACATTATATTTTATGGTGGATCTATAGTGTCTATATAAACCCATCCCAAAAATCATTTTCATGACTGAACACCTCTATTTGTATAATCAACTTCCACAACCATTTGTACTAAAGAATCAGGGTCTCATTACCCACATACACACCATATGGCTCCAATGTGCATTCCATAGGTAACCAATATACACCTTCATACATAACATATAACTCTATGCACTTAATCAACATTCTATGGAGAAAAAAAGATCTTCCCTCCGGCTATGTGGGCTTGCCATGTTGGTTTTTGTGTGGGGTTTAATGTAATAACCAGAAAATTGTCGTTGTCTTGAGAGTACAATAATTCATTACTTGGCCTTAAGGGTTATCGCCAAGACCCCAGAGGCTGGCAATAAATGCTGAAGGGTTTCAAAAAAAATTGGCGGATTATATACCCTTTTCTAAATTTACCAGTAAACCTACCAACCATAACCAATAATTCACTATATGATGTATGAACCAAAGAAATACAACTCAACAAATTTATGTATGTTACTACCACATCAACGTCAGCAACAGCTGAAGAATAACCAAGTATCAAAGTACACATTATATAAACTACACAAGACTCTCCAAAGACCCCAATACCCCATGCTCCACAAGCTCCAAGCTCCAAAATCACAGAATATCCCTAACATCACGTGGTAATTCTAAACACATGTGAAATGTTATATTTTCCTTTTTCCTGGATGATTGCATCTGCAAAAGCACCAAAGTGCCAAAGCATGGATGAGTATAAAACTCAGTAGGTTTTCCCCCAATGACTTCCCTACACACGCCACTAAGATAGAAGAGTTAGAAATAATTATATAAAATAGTTTATGTAAGATAATTTCTAAGAAATATTTTATAACTAAATATAAACCAGTTTCCAAAACCATTCATTTCCCAAAGTATACATGTGAAATTGAAACAAAAATTACCAATTAGATATTTTTCTAGAAATATTACTAAACAATCATTACAACAATTTCACAATATCCATTTATCTGCATACCCAACCATTCCTCAATCCCATGAAACTAACCATGCATGCTACATCAAGACATTTCTATACTCATTAGCGGGTTCTCATCAATCTACCAAGTCTTCTTCAGGTAATTGTTTCCCATATACCATTAACCCTTTGGCACGGAGCATAATGTCGTATTTTATTTCATACAATCCCCGTGTATGAAATTCCCATGTGACATTAAACCATTGTCACCAAGAACAAGGTCACCTTTCAACCAAGACCCTTATATGTAACATGAACACACACCACATATTCCCAAAAATCATTCCAAAACAACCCTTTCAATAAAAAACCTTTTTTATTGAAAAACATTTCTGTCCAATCCATTTCAATTCCAAAACATTACTATTCCAAACCATTTCAATAATACTATATTTTTATTGAAATCCATTTCTATAGAAAATATCATTTCTATCAACCATTTATCAATTCTAGAAAATGAATAATTTAAAATCATCATTTTAAATTCATGAAACTATACCCCCTTTTTCACAACTAGTCACTAAGATCATGAAATTTCACAAAAACAATAAACAATAAAAAATGATGATTTTTTTCATGCATTTAAAAATAAATAAACTAATTTTAATATAATCCAATCCATTATACCAAAATTTTTTGAAATAGAAGCCACGTACCTTGATGGTTTTGGAGAAACATTGACAACGGATGAAGAACGCATAAGAAAGAAGGTCAATTCTACAAGAACAATCTTAGTTATCTTATCCTAGAAAGATCAATACACAACATTGAATTATTTAGCATCCAAAATTTAGATCTACCCACTATAGGTTCATATCTAAGAAATAATGGATATCAGAGAAGTGGACCTAAGAAGATATAAGAAAACGTAACAAATCTGGAAAGAATAGTGACATACCTCAAGAATCGGACTCAAAATCACCAAGGGAAGGTTCTGGGTTGGCTCCAACTCATGTGGGGAGGGTTATCAAGCCTTATAGGGTGATTAATCTCGACATAGGGGCGTTTTGAAGCCAAAAAGAAAGATATAGAGGAAAAACAAGTCAGCTCCTAGAAAATATGATCTAGATTTGACCTCTACACAAGGTTTGACCACACTGTTTGGGCCAACCGTGTATGAATCGTGTGACCTTACATTTGGTCCCAAAACTCTTTATAAAACCCCCAAACTCTACCATCTTTCACATTTACCCTAGTTATAGAAAGGAGATTTTTTTTGGAAACATCCCACTTCATGGAAACACCCCACTTTATTGAAGCAACTGACTTTATGAAAACTCTATATTTAATGGAAATTCTTTATTTAATTGAAACTCAATATTTTATGGAAACTCTATATTTTATAGAAATCATTATTTTATGGAAACCAAACCAAGGCACACCAATTTAAAAAACCATGAGGAAAGTGTTTATGTACCCAAAAACTAGGGGTACTACATTCTCCCCACCATTGGTCTTTCTGTCCTAAGAAAGTTGAAGACCCTCGCTAGACAAAATGAATTTCGGCCACTGCTCATTCATTTACATATCACGTTCACATGTATTTTTATGAATCTGACCGTGTAGCCATAACACCTGCACTAGGCCGATGCTTTTCCCAGGACAGACTTTATCATGTCTATCTATGATTTACACTCGGATATGTACCAATTATGCATCTGGTTCTATGTCAACATGATCCCATATAATCACATTTTCCAAATTAGGATGATACTTCTGCAACTGTGATTTGTGGAAAACATTATGAACTGAGACAAACCATGATGACAATGCCAATAGATATTCCACCTCTCCAACTCGTTCCAGTATCTGAAAGGGGACAATTTACATAGGAGAAAACATTCCCTAATTCCTAAAGGAAAATGTAGAATCCTTGGAGATATCCTAAATAAGACATGATCAGCAGAGAAAACTAAAATTGTCCTCAACGGTGATCTGTATAAGATTTATAATGACTATGATCCATCTCCATCCTCTTTCTAATCAACTGGATCATATCTTTTGCTTTATGGAAAGGACTGGGCTCGACTAGTGATGTTTTTCTCGTTTCCACCCATCTTAGTGGACAACGACAAGGTCACCCATACAATGATTCAAACAGTTCCATGTGTATCAAGGCTTAATAACAGTTATTGTATGATAAATCCACTATGGGTATATGATCCTTTTATGAGCCATCAAAATCCATTACACATGACCACAACATGTATTCCATTGTATGTGTTGTCAAATCAGATTTCCCATCCATCTGAGAATGATACGCCGTGCTCATAGTCATCTGAGTCCCAAGGGCATGCTGTAAGGATTTCCAGAAACAAGATGGGAACTGTAGATCTAATTCTAAGACTATTTACACGGGTACACCATTCCTATTAAACACTTCTCATATATATATTTTTTAAAGATCCACCACCGTATGAGTTTCATGAATTGTTATGAAATGGTCTGACTTGGTTATATGATCCACTATCACACAAATGACATCATGATTCTCGACCGTTCATGGAAGACCTGTAACAAAATACATTTCCATCTAATCCTATTTCCACACTAGGATGGGAAAATATTGTAACATACCACCTGGTCTCTAATTCCTTGCTTTATCCTGTTGGAAGGTTAAGCACCGTGAGACGAACTCGACCACCTTCCTTTTCATGCCGCTCCACCAAAACTACGCCTTCAATTCCTTATAAATCTTTTGTGTACCTAGATGTATAAACCATCTCGAGTGGTGGTAATCATGAAGGAGTTGTTCCTGGAAACCCATTCTTACAACCATCCGATCAATGAAATAAAAAACTAAACCGCATCAAGTTTAAATCCCTCAATGGTCTCCCCACCATTGAGTTCTGAACTTACAACTAGACATTCTACAATAGATTTTTGTGCCTCTTTGATAAATTTCTCAAAATTATGAACAAGTGTAGTTGAAAAAAAACTACAATATTACCTCGATCTTCCCATTCCACATGCATGTAATCTAAGACCGACATCTACTACCATTCATCTTAAGCTTCTTTTCCCAACTGAGCATATGACATTCTGCTCAATGCATCTACCAATGAATTCCCTTTCCCTCGTGTGTACATCAATCCAAAGTCAAGCATTTGGAGATACTCCATCCATCTTATTTTCCTCAGATTCATATCTACCTATGATAAAATGTGTTTCATGATTTTTTATATGTAAAAACTATAAATTTCACACCAAAGAGATAATGTATCCATATTTTCAATTCACCGATGAAAACAGCTAACTCCAAATCATGTGTTGGATAATTATTCTCATGAACCCTCAACTGCCTTGAACCATAAGCAACCATATGATTCATTTTCTTGAGAACATAGTCGAACCCTGATCTTGAAGCATCAAAATACACAACATACCCCAGCCTTGATTATGGAAAGATCAAGATAAGTGCTAATGTAAGCCGAACATTCAGTTCCAAGAATGATATAGGACATGCATCCATCGAATGGTATGGAGCATTATTCTTTGTCAGAGCTATCATTGGTGAATCTAGTTATGAGAAATCACACACAATGCATCAATAGTAACACACAAGACCAATAAAACATCACATCTCAAAAATATTCTTCAATGGATTCCAAAAGATAATGGCTACTATCATATCATGATAAAAAAAATAGATTTCATAGAAAGGACATGGCCGAGAAAGCTTACATCTTGAATCCAAAAATAAAACGTTGATATTTTGGCATACAATCATTAATTTCTTAGGATTTGTAACATTGTTTCCAAGTACACCTCATGATCATCCCTTGTCTTTGAATATACCAACTTGTTATCCACAAACACCATAAAACTAAAATCTAGATATCATTGAAATATCCAATTCATTAAGTCCCTGAAGACCATTAGGGAATTTGTTAGACAAAAAGGCATGACTATATATTCATAGTGGCCATATCTACATTTGAAATCTCTCTTTGGAATATCCTATTTCCGTACTCTCAGTTGGTGATATCCTAATCACAATTCAATCATATAAAACCAAGTAGCTCCCATTAATTGATTTAATAGATCATAAATTCTTAGAAGTGGATATTTTTTCTTTATTGTGTCTTTGTTAAGCATACAATAATCAACACACACCTAAAATGATCCATATGCCTTCTTCACGAACAAAACCAGTGCTTCCCATGGAGACGTACATGGTCAAATGAAACCCTTTCTTTTCAAATCCTCAAACTACACATTAAATTACCTTAACTCTATTGGATAAATCCTATATGACTGAAGGGAAATAAGACTAGACCCAGGAAGGAGATCAATCATAATATAAGTTTCCCTTATAGGTGGTAACCCTGAGATGTTCGTGGTAAAGACATCTAGAAATTTATACACAATAGAGAGAAAACTATTTTCCTCGATCTCTTCCATTGATTCCAAAGTCTACACTGACAATTGGAAATATATCGTTCCCACCATTGGTTCCAACAAGATCTTTGCACCCTTCATTACAATCCTCTCTCCTCTAATGAGATACTCGTTGTCATACTAAATCAAGAAACCAATCGCTCTTATAATAGAAAATATAAGCCTTGAACATTTTCAGCCAATTCATACCTACTATAACATCACAAACATCCTGATACAGCATTGAAAAGTCCCATTTTAGCTCATCTCCTTCTACAGTTTTAGCACAATCTCTACACATGAAGGCTTGACATTCTCTACCACCGAGAATAGTTTGGGGTTTTATCATTGAAGGCATCATTTTATGTTTTAAACATGGAAAATAGGTTATACACTTACTCTCCATCTTAGTGCTAGAGTTCTTAGCTCCACTAGTGAAG
Organism: Viscum album; assembly: GCA_963277665.1. NCBI lineage: Eukaryota > Viridiplantae > Streptophyta > Magnoliopsida > Santalales > Viscaceae > Viscum > Viscum album. The sequence continues at coordinate 682,222,597 of OY728119.1, read as the reverse complement.
AAATCCATACTTCATCCACTTTGATTTTAGCAGTTACAACTATCATAAATGGGGTATCATATTGTTTTCCAAACTCAATAGTTTGAAAATCCTGAGGGATGCTTTGGACCAACTGTTGTTTCACCTATAGATCAGGTGCAACCAAATTCTCAACAGCCTCTTCAGGATGGATTTGAAAATGTCTATCATGTGTCATTTTATAAACAAACAACAAACTCCATCAATCTCACCCTCTAGAAAATGTTGGCTTAGAATTTCAAAATAAATCGCATTTACTATCACAACCGTGTTTTCCAAAACATCATTTTCCCATGTTCTTACATTGGGAAAACACTTCACATGCTTTGGAAAATTAAACCATTTTCAAAATATGATAAGATTTATCTTTTTCAAAATCTCTCATTTAAAAAAAATCCATACATGATAAAAAATTATCAATTTTTTTGAACATGAATCATTCCTTAAAATGATGTATTAACTTCTGGTGGAAATTCATTCCACTACAATGCATATCATGCTCGTATCATTGGATAAACCTATAACAATGATATTTCAAAATTCTAGAAGTGTCTCTAAACACATATTTACACAACTCCCTGGTAACATGAAGTTCAACATAAAAGGGTTAGCTATGTTCTTTTAGGCTATTCATTTCATATTATGACAATCCTACAAATTTATAATATTCCTACCAATGGAATAGACAAGAAGAGAATTCATCTCCAAAAATAAGAACATTCACTACCACAAAACTGGGCAAGGCTAGTGCCATCCTTTATCAGCACTAACGGAAAAATGCTGATAAAGGGGGGGTACTTTTATCAGCGCCAAAAAAGTGCTGATGAAAGTACCCCTTTATCAGCACTTTTTTAGCACTGTTAAAGGTCCACCATTTAACAAAAAAATTGTGTTGTTAAAGGTACCCCCTTTAACAGCACTTTTTTAGCGCTGTTAAATTGTACCCATTTATCTGCACTTTTTAAGTAGCACTAATAATGGGGGGGTCTTTATCTGTTCTTTTTTTAAAATCGATGATAAAGGGTCTACATCCAAAAAAATAATTAAAAATATATATTAATATTTAAATATATATATATAGTTATATTGATAAAAATATAATATATATTTTTTAAATATACTGTTAAATATATTTAAGACAACTGTAAATATACAATTACACTTAATATATAAGATATTTAGTTAAAATGGCTTATAAAATAATAAAAAAAATTAATTAATAATTTACTAATTATTATGATGTAATAGTGATTTAATAAAATTTTGATGACTACAAAACTAAAACAAAAAAGATCCAAAATATGTTGAAAGCGCAACTTGAACTTCAAACGGACATAACTTTTGGTCCGGGTCTCTGTTTGGGCTCTAACACATATCAAATTGAAGCTTGTGACGATCTCTACATCGTTTAAACTTTGTGGTACCCCTTTCAAGGATTTTTCGAGGCCAAAAAAGGAATAGAAGTCCTCCAAAACTGAGTTTTTAGTCGGGGTACCCCGATTTTTTAAGATTTTGTGGATTTTCAGCCTGATTTAAAGGGGTATTATTGGCTTTTTTTGGTGGGGACTGAATTTATTCCAAGGTATTACATTCATATCAGTATTATTTATTTTAAATTTTATCATTTTTCTAATGCAATTCTATTTATAATCAAATATATAACAATATATACATATTTTTAACATAATCACACATAAAAATTAATTATTAAAATAAATAATTAAACATAATTACATATAAAATATATTAGCTTTATCTAAAGAATAACCGATTTCCATGTTATTTAAAATACCATTAAATCAATTTTTTTATACCTATATATTAATATAACTATATATGTAACAATATAATGTGTGTGTGTCTATTTGTGTGTGTCTATATATTAACAAACTGATATTATATATATATATATATATTCTAACATATGTATATGCATATATATTTATATTTATATATATAAATATGTATACTTATATTTATAGAAACACACACACATATATATATATGTGTGTGTGTGTGTCTATTTATTTATTTACACACACACAAAACATATTTTCTAATTATATTGAAAACTAATTTTATAAATATATATTAATATACGAATAAATATATGGATAAAAAATATAACTCAATATATATAAATAAATAGATATAACATAATATTAATAAGCGAATAAATATATAAATATATACATATATAAATATAACTAACTATATATGTGTATATATATATTAATACAACTCTATAAATTTATTTTAGTACATGAATAAATATAAATAGATAAATATAAATAGATATATCACTAGATTGAGAACAAATCAAATTAGAGGAGTGGTAAAGACTTAGCGCGCATAGGGGGAGATCTTGATTTCAAAACCTGGCAGAGGCAGACAAGGGCACACACATGGTTGAATTTGGGGGTGATATAGCGCTGTTAATGGGGTCTACAAAGTGCTGATAAAATGTGGGGCATCGTGGTTGGGGCTTGCGAGGGAGTGGGTGGGATGGGGGAGCTGATAAATTGGGGGGAAAGAAATGTTCAAATCCCCCTCCAATTTAAAGATTTTTGTTATTATTTTTAATTTTTTATAAATTTTTTAACTTTTATTAGATCTTTTTTTAGCGCTGATAAAAGGCCCCTTTTATCATCTTTTATTTTAGTGATGATAAATGGGGTCTTTATCAGCACTTTTTGGAACGCTGATAAAGGGGACCCCCCTTTATCTTCACCAGCATTAACAGTAATTTTTTAGCGTTGTTAAAGGCCTTTTTTAGCACTTATAAATGCCATATTTGTAGTAGTTATTGAGGACTACTTGTTAAGAATGGACCGAAAAAGATGATACCATTTGTAATGACCAAACAATTGTTATTGTATTGAGAGTAAAATGAGTCATTACTAGGCCTTAAGTGACATCCCCAAGATGTTGAAGGCTAGAAATAAATGTTGAAGGGTTTCAAATACAAGTGGGGTTTTATTTTCCACTACTAGAAAATAGCCATGTGCCCACGATTTTCCCCAAAACCATTGGTATAGGTCACTCCTATACACACAACTTTTGAAAACTGTGGATATAGGGGTAATATGGAATCCTATACCCATGATTTTGTAGAACTATGGGAATAGGTCACCTATACCCAGAGATTTCGGTAATTCCATGGGTATTGGTTTATTTAAATACCTATTCCCACGGTTCTCAATAACTGTGGGAAAAAAATAGTTATACATGTGATTTTGGTCAAAACCGTGGGTATGGGTGTTTTTTTTGAAGGCCTTTACCCACTGTTTTGTGAAACGGTGGGTATATATTTTCCACGTTATAGTGGGAAAACAAATTTATGTGTGACAAACATAAAATTTGGCAGAAAAACTTATTCTCATGGTTTGGATTTATATAATTTTGTAGATACAAATACATGTATGTAAAAGTTATGTAGGTTGGTTGGTCAAGTGTTGTTTGTATACCATGTAGTCTCAGGTTCGAAACCCTCTTTCTATTTTTGTCTAATATATGAAGCATTATTAATATATTATGATATATATATAGTTTAATTTATAGATACGTGGGATTTCCCAGTTGGTAAGGCGTTGGAATCAAATGTGAACAATGCGGGTTCGAACCCCTGCACTGTAATTTTTCTAATATGTACATAAATTAATATATTAAAAAAATTATATATATATATATATTATGTAAAATCATGTAGATTTTTTTATGAGGCACCGCGATTGTGAGATGCAGGTCTCGGGTTCATTACATCACACTTCATTTTCTCACTACTTATTCCCATGGTATTAGAACCATGTGTATTAGGCATTTAAAGTATGGAAATTTGGGATGAAATGGTGGAAAAAACTGATGCCCACGGTTCTCCAAACAATGGGTATAGGTTTGGGACCTATCCCAACACCTTAGTTTCCCATTATTCCCAAAATTGTTGGTATAGGCTATACCCACTATTTTGAACCGTGGATATAGGTCACATTTCTAGTAGTGTATCCTTTATGAAATAAACCAATAAACCTCCCAACCATAAAAAAAACATTCACTATATGATACATGAAAAAATAGAAGACAACTCAAATAGTTCATGTATCTCACATTCATATCAAAGTAAGAAACAATGGAAGAATAACCAAATATCAAATTACAGAGTAGTTAAATAACATTGGACACTCTAAAAACATCAAGACTCCATTCTCCACACCCTCAAATTTCCAAAATCTCTTATCATCCCTAACATCACGAGGTAATTCTAAACATGTGTGGAACATTACCTTTTCCTTTTTCCCAAATGATAGCATATGAAAAAGCACCAAAGTTCAAATCAAGGGTGAGTATAAAACACAGTAGGTTTTCCCCAATGAATTCCTTACTCCTGACACAAGGATAAAATAGTTGGGAATAATTATATAAAATATTTTATATAATAATGTTTCTCAAAAAAATTTATAAATAAATATAAACAAGTTTCCAAAACCACTCATTGAAAAAATCCTAAATGTGAAATTAAAACCAATTTATCCAGCAATATATTTTTACAAAAAAACAACTTAACAATATTTACCATCATTTCACTATGTCCCTTTATCAGCATACCCAACCATTCCTCAAACACATGAATCCAACCATGCATGACACGTTATGATAGTTCCATACTCATGGGATATTTCTTATCGATCTTCCATGTCATCACAAGGTAGTTGTTTCTAATGTGCTGTAAACCCTTTGGCACCGAGCACAAGGTCATATTTCAACCAAGCCATGTGCATGAAATTCCCATGTGCCAATAAACCATTGGAACTAAGAACAAGGTTATATATTAACAAAACACCATATATAAAACATGAACACACACCACATATTCCTAACAATCATGCCAAAACAACCCTTCAAATAAAAATCACCATTTTACTAAAAACCATTTCTGTCAAAACCATTTCAATGCTAAACCATTTCAATTCCAAGCCATTTCAATGAAACTTCAACATTATTGAACACAATTTATATTTAAAATAAATTTTCTATTAACCATTTATAAATTACAAAAAATCCATTATTTAAAATCATCATTTTAAATTTATGAAACTAAACCCCCTTTTGAAGAACTATTCATCATGATAATGCAATTTCAAAATAACATTAAATCATCCGAAATGATGATTTTTCCTTGATTTTTTCAATTAATAAAACAATTTGAATCTAATAAAATATATTCTATCAGGAGGAGTTGAGATAGAATCCACCTACCTCAATGTTTTTTAAGAAACATTGACAACAAATGAAGAATTCATTAGAAAGCGGGTCGATTCTCTAAGACAGACCTTAGTTCTTTTATCCTAGAAAGATAACAACACAAAATTGATTTATTTGGAAATCAGAAACGTATATATAGCCACTATGGGTTCATATATGGAAAATAATGGAGATAGGATAAGTATATCTAACCAAATCTAAGAAAACATGAAAAATACAGAATGAATGGGGACATACATCTAGAATTGGACACGAAATCACCAAGGGAAGGCTATGGGATGGTTCCCAAATGTGTGGGGAGGTTTATAAAGCCTTCTAGGGAGTTTAATCCTGAAATAGGGGCGTTTTGATGTCAAAATGAAATACATAGAGCATAAAAAAATAATCTCCTAGAAATTAGGATCTAGATTTCATCTCTGCGCAATGTTTGACCACATGGTTTAGGCCAACAGTGTCTGAATCCTGTGACCTTCCTTTTGGTCCCAACACTTCTTATAAAACCCACAGACTCTCCCATCCTTCGCCTTTACCCTTTTAATGGAAAGAAAATTTTTTATAGAAACATCCCACTTTAAAGAAACACCCCACATTATGGAAGCAACCCACTTTATGGAAACACCGCACTTTATAGAAACCACCCACTTTTTAGAAACAAAAAACATTATAGAAACAACCAACTTTATATAAACAACCATCCTTAGGGAAACACCCAACTTTATGAAAACTCTCAATATTATGGGAACTCTCTATTTTATAGAAATTCTCTATTTTATGGAAACACTCTTTTTTATCGAAACTCTCTATTTTATAGAAACTCTCAATTTTATGGAAACTCTCAATTTTATGGAAACCCAATAAAATTTACACCAATTAAGAAAGTATTAGGAAAGGGTTGATGTACCTGAAACCATGGGTACTACAATTAAACTTTCTCCCTAAATTTTCATTGTTGAGCAAGCTATTGAAGCCTAAAATTGTTGTCTAATTCTATATACAAAGAATTTTGGAATATTTAAATGAATATTATATATATATAAACATATATATACTAATTTATAATTATTAAATCATTTGAAATTTTAGATATTAATATAAAATAATTTAATTAGTCTCACTTTAATTTATTTATTTACATATAAATAGTTTTTTTTATCATTATATATTATTAAAATATTATTAATTAATATTTTAAAATCAGATAAATGTCAAATGTTATTAATAAAAATATAAATAAATTCTAGAAATATTATAATTTATTGAAATCTTATTTCTTGATAATAATATGTTATTAATAAGTATTAAAACACAAGAATAATTAAATTTTATAATTATATGATCAAAATAAATATACATTAAAATATTTATTAATCACATGTAGTTTAATAACAGTGATTTATATATTATTAAATTGTTTTTCAAAAGGGCATAATAAATAATAAATTTCAAATTTTTAATTTAAAATATAATTCTTCATGTTTTTATTCTTGAACTTATGGTTATATAAAATATTTAATATAAAAATATGATTTATTTTAAAATTAAATCAAATATAGGTTTACATTTGATTATTCATATTATCTAATAACCAATTTGTTTAATTATTGTAAAACTTCTAATATTATTTAATATCATACTTTAGTTTGATTTAGTTATTAGATAATACATTTAGTAAATGTTTATTATAAAATAAAAATGCATCAAATTATTAGGATTATACATTCTACCACAATTAAAATTACACCATTTTAATTCATTAATTATACTTAAGTAGGTTATTATATTTACTTTTAAATAACATGGGAACTAAGGCCGAAAAATTTCTATACACTTAATGATTTGTCTAGAATTTAAAATTCTATTCACCTAACAACAAAACCTTTAACTCTTGAATTATTCTAAAATAAAATTCCAAAATTCCAATAGTTGTCTATCCTATTTCTCTACTACAAAATCTGACACCCCAAGACCCACACTCCCAGATATAGTACTAAACCATGTTGTATATTTTTGTTATAAAAAATAAAATGAAACATAAACATTCCTTTACATAACCAATTATCTTTTCAGAGTAGGTTATAGTGGATTATGTAAAACATTACTATATATAATTAATTATTTAATGAAATTAATTAAGTATTTTTCTTCACTTGAGATAGCTCCCTAAAATTAAAGCAATTTTTTTTAATTCTAATTAACTAATGAAAAATAATTTTAAAATATAGTTTCGGCAAAAAATTTCCATTATTGGTATTTAAAAATGACTGAAAAATATTATTTAGAAATACCATAAAAACCCATTTAATGAATTGTACAAAATATGACACATTTGAGATAATAAACTCCATTCCAACATATATCTTTATTGATATTTAAAATATAACATAAAAAACATTAAAAACCGTTACAAATTCAAATCAATTTGAAAACCCATTTGACATAAATTTATAATAACCCTTAAAAATAAATCAGTCTCTTTGTGAAAAGAAATAAATATTTAAATTTTAAAAAATATTTTTAAAATAAATAATGATATTTAGAAAAACCTATGATACCCATTAGGACATAAGTATTATGAAATTTGTGAAAACATCCTCTCCGGTACAGGGGTTAACTCTCATATTCATCATCATCTCATATGATATCACTGTTTTGAATTTTCAATATATTTTTTTCAAGGTCTTACATTCATATTATAGTCAATTAAAACATCGATTAAAGTAAAATATATATAGGTAACATATATTGAATGAAAATAAATTAATAATAATTAAAACGTACCACCGTTAATACTGAAATCCACATTTCCATAGAATTTTTTTTCACTTCAACTCTTTATAATTCATTAAAATAAAAACAATTCAGAAATTGAATGGAATTATAATAAAATACATAGTTAATGGAAATAAAAATTATCATGATCCACATAAATTATTTTTTATTAATATTTTATTATTATAAATATAATAAAAACTCATTATAAATACAACTAATAAATATTTAATATAATCTTAAAAAAATTTAAAAGGATTTTAAAAACCATAAATTATGATATTTAAAAAATTATTCTATAAAAAGAGTTCTGAAGATTCATGAAGATTTTTTCTAAAATAGATATCTAAAAAATATATTACCCTTAGAAACAAATATTAGTAGTTTTTTTAAAACCCACTTTTATAAGGGTTTTCTAAAAACATACACAGAATAATTGTTATGAAAAAAAACTATTTCATTACTTTAATTTAGGTATGATATCCTCTTATAATTGGAATATTCCAGTTTCAAAAATCTCCTTCTATCTCTCTCATACTCATGTATCCTAGAATGGATATCTAAATGTAATTTATACTATAATAAATCCAATAGGAATGTGTAAATACATATCCCATATGTTTAGATATATATAATTTTAATATAATATTTATGTACATCTCATGTCAAATTTTATATGTAAATATAAATGTTCTCTTAATATTACTAGTTGCATACAGCCAATGGGATAGATATCTATGTTGATGGGAGATTTTTAATTTTTATTCAGAACAATAGGAGAGTCAACATCTTAAATCATTGGATTGTTATTATGTAGATACTACATATATATATATATAACACATTATTTCACATGGTATAATATAGATGAGAGAAATGATGAACATTTAATATTTCCAACAGATATAGATAATCCCCAACATTAACAATGATTTTCAAATTTAGATATATATATAAAACATTATAGATTAGGGTTAATGTAGGATTATTTATGATGCTTCCTTCAAATGTGATGATGCCTGTTGAAATTTTTTACATGTCCATTATTGATGTCAAATTGTTTTTAAAGTCATAGAATAAAAATTCATTGAATATTACAAATTTTATGGGTATAGTGGACTACTATAGACCAAGGAGAAATTAGTTTTTTTATTCACTATAAAAATTAGTCGATAAATATTCATACATTGGGTGAAAGTTAGTGATTCATTATTCGAAGGAATATAGAATTTTCTCCAAGGGGGATGATAGTGGAGAGTGAAGTTTATTTCATTCTATGATCTTATGGTTGGAAGATCCATTGATGAAGCTAGTCTCAAGAGAATAAGAAGACCATGTCGAGGTTTTTTATGACAAGCATGATGAATAATGTGATCCATGAGATGATCATATGACATAGATAAGGATGATAGAATAATAATTGTATAAATATATGTATTTGTAAAAGATGTACAATGCCCATATAAATTCATCCCTCATCAAAATTTCTCTTAATTCAGTGCCTCTATTTATATCTTCCACTTACATAAGTTGACATTCTAAGGTATTAGGGGATTGAAACTTGAATACACCCACACACACATCCCCATGAGCTATGACACATAGTCCATAAGAAACTCATGTGTTCCTTTAGGAACATCCTACAAGAACTATATGCTAACTTGGCCATTTATGTATGCACTTGGTTCTTCTCTACCTCCATGAGGGCTGATATGGTTGGTTCTCATACGTGGCTTGGGATTTCTCCAATCTTATTAATGGTTGAGACAAATATCATAGTATAAAATAGTTGGCCATTTTCTTAAAACTAATTTCAACTGTTTTAAATAATATTATATTAACTATACCATATAAATACTCATTTGTATTTTATTCAAATTACATTTACTATGTATACATTAATAAATTAACTTATTCTCTTGGTAATTAACATAATTAAATATATATTTTTTATATTTAATATGATAGTATTACCAAATATATTATTATAAATTTAAAATATAATTAATTAAAAACATATTATTATGGATATTCTTCCATTTATGGGTTAAAGGGGATCCATTCAATAACTCGTAGTCCCAACACACATGGCCCAACATGACCCGAAGGCCAATTACATGAACAGAAGCCCATAGTCATAATATTCCCAATACATGACCCCTAAGTCAAATGCACTAGAAATACCCATACCCAACTTCTACATCATTGATCACATAGCTCCCTCACCTAGAATTGTGGTCGGCTAGAATTTCCCCATGAAATGATGCACAGTGCCTGGTCCCAATGGGGATTTCCATACCCTCCCATTATTCCAATCAAATTATCTATGCTCTGATGACCACTACTTATTTCATTGATCCCCTTCTTGGACCAACTCTGTGTCAAGTAGTCTACTCCATGGATTATGTGGCCCGAAGGCCATAAGGCCTAATGGACTTTGATGACACGAAGTCCCTGAGACCCATAATTAAAAATATTTTTACTGTAAATTTTGAAAATGTTTATAAATATCATAATTGATTCATATCAAATTTAATGATAATAAAATTTTATTTAAATGTATTAAAACATAAGAATTTTAAAATCATAAATTTTTAATTTTAAAATAAATTCTCATTTAAATTGTTAACAATCAGTTTTTTTAATCAAAAATACATATATAATATGAAGTAAAATTTCACAAGGAAATAAGAAATCCTACAATTATTAAATAGTATGTTAAAATACATTTTGTCTTTTTAAAATTATAACATTTATGAATATATAAAATATTTACTATAAAATGCCATTTATTTGGAAAAATATACCTAATGTAATGTTAGTTATGATTGTTTATATTATCATATCATTAAAATTTATTTTGATTATAGGAAAACTTGTAATTTTTTACTAAATAACTATTTATTTTTAAATTTATTAGATAATAAAATTATATAAATTTATTAAAAATATAAAAATAGTCTTAAAATTCCAGGGATGTCAACATCATTCTTAATAAAAATAGTGGCTAAATATCATGATCAATTTTTTGAGTACCAATATGGACAGATAGAAAATATTGTTTATTTTTTTTCTTTTCACTTTTCTTAATGGATTATTTAGGTGAAAATGTCTTTTCAATCTTGTCTTTTATCGCTATATATGTGGTGGTCTGAACTTCATTACATATATTATTTGTATTTTTAATAGGTTTTGATTTTTAACATGATTTATGAATTGAACCAAAATTATTAGAAACATTATTTGTATAAGATGATCTGAAATATTTCTTAGAGACTATATTAAATTAATAATTAAATTACTTCAAGCTCTTAATGTGACCATATGATGGTATATTGGTTTAATATTCCTCTTTAAAAGTTTTTATGCATTCATCTCTTTATTAACCTTTCTTTGAAGAATCAATATGGGTATGTATAGAATTTACTGATTTGATATCAAGATCAAGAAATTTCATATTCTGGATTTTTCTAAAATCGTCCACAAAAATCAATTTATCGTCATATTATTTCATGAAAATTTTAGCATAATAATTATATATTTTCTTATTTTAATTTTTCTATGTGTCAAGGTCATTGATATTTTTTTCATTGATCTCATGTTAAGCATTGTTGACATCAGTTTTATTCTTATAGAAATATTCAATTGTATTAAACAGTTATTGAATCCTCTCAAAAGTTGTATATTTATATAGTATAACTCTAAAAAATCATGTAAATATCTAAATTATTATTCTATAAGCCCCATGATTTATAATTTTTTATATTACATTTTTTGGAGAGATTAACACATATCCCCACTATTTGTACCAATCAAATATATTTCTCTTCATAGGGTTTTATTTGATATGGGTGATCTCTTCATAGATGTTCTTACTCATATTTGTATACCATTAATTATATGAATAATTATATTCAAAAATTGTACTTGGATGTGTTTTTCAATTAAATAAAAAACTATATGTGGAAAATATTCATTATCATCAAAGGAATAACTATTTCTTATTTCGTTTGTAGTAGACTATATGACTAGATCATTTATTATGTGAAATTACATATAATTCAAATAAATAAAGAATTGGGAAACTGATTCATCATCCTATTTTATCAAGAGTGATGACTTCATCATGTTTCTCAAATTAGTCATTGATCTATAATCTAATATTTATCTAATGTAACATATTAATTTTTAGTAGATAAATCTCTTCAAATACTTTGTATCATCCTGAATTGATTAGAAAAATTAGATATTCAACAAGATTATAATCATAGAATCCAATCATAGGTGTTCCATGTCACTATGATAGCAGTTAATAATATCACATTTCTATGATAAAATAACGAGGGCGAATTAGTGTTGGAAACATTTATCAGTTTAAAATTTTCTCCCTCTATTTATCTTAACATCTAAAATTTTCTGTGTATTATTTTGGGAGGTTATATGGATTGATTTTGATAATAGTCATTGGGATGTGTTGATTCTCCATTCCTTCATAGAGTGTAATGAATGAAAAAGGAAATACATTAAGCATAGAGTGATTCATCCTTTGAAAAAACATCAAAAACTGACAAAGGCATGAACACGGATTTCTTCAAGCATGGGCCATGCAAGTTCCATGATAGTCGCGCATGTATACCTGTGCGCCACATATTTGGAATGAAGGTGACTTGGGGGCCCTATTTGATTTTCACCCAAGGCCTTCAGTAGCTTATAAATACCCCTTGTGGGCCCCCTATTTCAGAGAGGAAAATCCATAAATTCATATTTTAACTCTAGATTCCCTAGTCTCTTCTTGAAATCTTTCAAACACTAATAAGGTAATTTCATACATATAATAGAATATCTAAAGAGGAGGGACAAGGGCTATGTGTTGAAATTCACCAAAACGTGTGCACCTAAGTGTATAAACCTTAAGGAAAATGAAGACACATGCGCGCCACGTTATCCCTTCAACATAACATGTGCACCACCCTTTTGCAATAATTTAGGGGTAATACTAAGGGCTTCAGCCATGTTTGGCCCAAGTATTACCCCATTGGTTAACAGGCATGCATGTACACCTGTGCCATAAAGGTATACGTGCGCGACCAAAACTTGCGCTCCCCCCAGAGGACCTACACACCTACCCATTTTTGGGTGTCCCTCTTGTCTATTCATCTATTTTCTTCAAATCAACCTCTCCTCTTCACAATTTAGCCTTAAAAACCCTTTAAAAGTCATTTATGGCATGGTTCCTATGTTGGCTTCTTTATCTGAAAGAAATTATGTGGAAAATCTCTCAAAACCTGGTGATTTACATGTCTTTATGTCACTAAGGTTAGAGATTTCATTCATTCAACCTCATCATTTAAGATGAGACGATCATTAACCTGGGCATCCTTTTTAAGATTAGTCCCCAAGTCCCCTAATTTTGGCATCCTCCTTAGGAATAAGCCCCAAGTCCAAAATCTCTTTAAACATTGGGCCTACTTTTCAGGAGTAAGCCCCAGTCCAAGTTCCCTCACCTGGGCCTCTTATTCATGAGTAATCCCCAATCCATGTTCCCTTTAACCTGGGCCTCCTTCTCAGGAATAAGCTTGAGTCACAAGATCTATAAAATGGGTATCCTCTTTAAGAGTAATCCCAAAATTCCCAAATCTGGGCATCCTCCTTAGGAGTAAGCACCAAATTCCTAATTTCCTTAACCTGGGAATCCTTCTTAGGAATAAGCCCCAGTTCTCAAGTCCCTTTTACCTAGGATTCCTTCTTAGGAATAAGCCCCAGTCATAATTTCTCTTAACTAGTATTAATTTCTTTTGATTTGGGCTTCCTTTTCACGAATAAAACCCAATCACAAGTCCCTTCCTTATTTGGGAATCTTCCTCAAAAGTAATCCTCGGGATTAGAGTATAAAAATCTCCATAAAACATATATACCTTTATAGACCATGTTCTTGGGATTCTTATTCGATGTATGTTTCAATCATTATCTATCTGGGTAGTCAAACATACATAATCCCCACATCATTCCTTATAATTGCATCTTTTGTGGCATAATTGTTAGGTTTTACAGATACCTATTGTTTCTCAAACCGAGCATGACTCATGTGAGCTTAGAGTGTAAAAGTAATTGTGACATCTCCCTTTGATCCATTAGTCATGCATAAACCTAACACTTCTATCTCGAACTACGTGGACTAAGATCTCTACATTAAAAGTAGAGTACATATTAATCCTTTTTAAGGTTCAATCCCATCACCCATTAATTCTTATCTATCCCATATGACGTTACATTGTATCTTAATTACCGAAATATGTGGGTTTTGATCTCATTTTTAATCAAGGATACGTAGGTATCCCATCTGTGGGTACGAGTCCAACTCTGAAATAATCCATGTCCTTCTGAACGACAATAAACATTATGTGCCTCGTTGAGTGGCTCTAAAACTAGTATGGTTAACATAAAAGACCAAGAGATATCTATATAATGTATTGAAGGATACCATTGACTAACAATATCTAACAATTACATATGATTCTATATCGATGAAGTACCTCAGATAAAAATAAAATATTCTCAAAATATCAAACATATTAATCATTGATTGTCAGATCTAATGGAATGATCATTTTCATACTTGGTAATGTAATAAGGATTCACGAACATAACTTAAATCTATAAAGAGAGTCCTGGAGTAGACAATAATTCCCCCCAATAATGTGTGATGAGTCTGACCTCCCATCCTCTCGACCAATGAAAATTCTTACGACTCGTTGGTCCATAACTAATGAGCACCTACCTCTAGAAAGTAGGGCCAAATGGATATAGAATCATTGGAAGTTTCTGGTTCTATGAAGAAAAATCTAGAAACCAATTGGAATGTTTGAACCTTGAAAAAACAAGGTCATCCCCCTTTCCCGTGGAAACAAAAAATGATGAACCCAACATGAATCCTCAACAAAGTTAAAATGATGTTTTACTTATTTTTAGGCCCCTATTTAAACTCAATAAGGTGTCCAAAAAACAATCAATAACATATGAGCTCATCCAAAAGATATAGTGGCTGAACTTATCTTGATTATGTCTGTTATATCATAGAAGCACTCTTTTCCATGATATTATGCGTTATAGAAATGTCTTCTCTAAATTTCACACTTGTGAATTCCTCGGTTGTGAATGCATATACCGCTACTCATGCTAGATCATAGTCCGCTCTGAGGATGACATCACCTACTCAGCATCTTCAACACTGGGTATTAAATGCACTGGTTAAAGAATATCGTCAACAGGGTACCATTCTGACTATGGAGGCTGCTTGACAAGCCCTCCAAGTCAATAATTTACCCTGGTTGTCCAGACAGCGACGTCCAGCAATCAAGAAATAGGTGGTACCAACCACCATTTCCAACTGTTTCGGGTCGTTATCCCTGGAACTCAATCACCAATCCCAAACATTTTATGAGGAGTTGAATGATAAAGTCACTCAAGGCCTTAATTAAAGGAGACATGAGTCCTTCTCGTGGGATCCCATCAACAATCACTGCCAGACTCGTGCGGTAGTGCGCCCTAAACATGATGAGGATATCACCTTCAGGGGTTCAGTTCAAGTTCCTCATACCCGAGCACACAAGACGAACCACAAAAGGCGAAATCTGGTTAACAAGGAGTAGGTTCTTACTTCTACCCATTCTAGAGAAGTCCAACAAGCTAACTTGATGGAAAGAAACGAGTGAACACATACACCAGTCCAATCTAATTACACTGTGCAGTAGACTAGTCTGGCAACAACCCACCTATCCCACCAGGCAATTCTAGAAGAGTATTATAGGTAGGAATATACACCTATTTATAACTCATCAGCTAGTCATCAGGATCGTCTGACTAAAACCAAAGAAGGTCACCAATCTGATATTGTTGCAACTAATAAACATGAACATACACCTGTTTACAATCAACAATTCTTTCATAAGTCTTGTTTTCTAGTATTGAAGGAAAATCATCAACCATAATTGATGATGAATACACATCATTTATATACACCTGCCAATGTTAATCAAGTCTTCTAACAGTCTCGTTTGGTAGCACTCAGAGAAGTTGGTCGGAAAGTCCCGATGACAAATTTGGAGTAGACTCAACTCTCTGCCCCCACACATGAGTACTGTCAGAATTCACTGATAGGAAACGTAGGAGAGAAGCAGGAATACACACCTACTCCAAGCATGGAATGGGCGTATATTCATGTTCCATCATCTGAAGTCACCAAGCACATTCTGACGATGGTGAAAGAGCATAAGAAAATACATGCTCATATTCTGGATGCCTGCTAGGATATTATTACAGCTTCAGCAACATCATAGGGAATGAAATACAAATCTCTCCCTACCAGTGGATTGAAAAAGCAATAGATCACTCCAGAATAGATACACACCTCTGTTCCAGTCCAAGAGGGTTGTCGGGCATACTCCCCCACTATCATACGGACAATCAAGACAGGAACATACACTTGATTTGAATGGATATAATCATCCTAACCTGACTATTTCTCCTAAGAAGGCACAAACACCTGCCCTTAAAAACCACGTTTGTCAAAAAGTGGTTCGTAATGCGAGTAAGAAGAGGTCAGAATAAGACCCTTCCATCATAGTCAAGAAATCAAGAGATGATCATAATAAGGCTTTGCTCGATGCTGGAGATCATGAAAACCTCAGACAATTATCTATTGGAACTCAAGATTCTACTCTCTCAGTTCCCAATAGTGGGAAAATTAATCCCGAAGGTTTTCATCAGAAACGTCCTCATGAAGGCTTGCTTAATGACACTTCAGTCAATCTCGAGGTTTTGTCTTCAAATGAGAATCACAATATCCCTCTGTGTAGCCAGAAGACCAAGGAGAAAAAGGTTCCATATTTTTCTATAACCCACCATGGTGGTCCTCCACATGATGATGCATTTCCCTGCGAAATTCCTCTCCGTATTATAAATTCACATTGCCTGGAAAATTCTCTAATGGACAAAGTAGTGATGAGAAAGACCTCTTATCTGGTGGCACTTGAAAAATTGAATCCAATCATGTATGATGATTTACCACTAGTAGGTGAAATATATTCTCATTCAGAAGATAGCTTGGGGTGTAGGTCATTCTCTAAACCGCCCCTGGGTCATTCATCTTCTAGTCTGATAAATGAATTATCTACAAATCTTGTTGAATCTAATGAAGCAACAAGGAAACAACAGATCTGGTCTAATCAGGTAGAATAATATTTATTGAATGGTGATGTAGATGTGATGAATATGAGAAAATAGCTGGCGAAAGGTGATGTGATGGTCATGTTTTGGCCTTTGGCTAACTTTCATTATGACATTCCAGAGATATTGACGGAAAATTGTATTCATGATATTCGTATCAACGTGTGGAAAATTATTTGTCACTTGAAAGAGAAAATATTTTCTTATGATTAAAATGAAAATAATGTCAATATTATAGAAGGGTTACAACGCCAAAATTGATTTGTCCTCTCTCTCAGTTTCTTGATATCTGAAGGCTGAAAAGTAGTAGAGAGCCCTTCAGTGTTCATGCCTTGGAGCACTAAGAATATTTCACCAGTTAATTTCCAATGCCCCATCAGGTATTCATATCAGGGGATGGGGTTTTCATGGAGCACTGCATTTCACTATACTCTCCATTCAGAAAATCCCAACAAAAATGGTCTCACGCAATGTTATTGCCAATGGACGGCCACCGCCAATTGGCTTTGTTTGTAATCAAATGATTGCTCAGGAGCATGCCTCAACTAATTCGTCCCAAATCCATGCATAAAAAGAACAATTTGTCTAATTAATTTTTCATCAGGCAAAGGAGAATATCGAACATGCTAATCATTTAGAGCAATCACATCATCAAGTGACAGATGTGTTAGAAATTATCCAGTGCTGATATGAACCAGGTGATTTGAGTGGATGTAGGTTGATACATCTAGCCAATTTCCGAACTAAAGTCCATATGATCAGAAGAGATTTTAAGAAACTCTCAGACATAGCAGTTCAAGAGCCTCTCCATCTTGCCAGAATAGGGAATCTTTTAACCCAATCCTCAGAATCAACAAACAGGATTCGAGGAGTTGAGCAGAAACAGCAGGAACAGCCCCAGTCCACCGGACATGGGACTTTTTCAAATCCTCAATCTCTTCCTTGAAGAAATTCAGTATTCTCTCGATTAGGGAAGTAACCACAATAGGAACACAAAGGCAAATTATCAGGAGATTCCCTCCAAATTACTGTTCGTCAAGAAGTTCCTGAAGGACCAAATCAACAAAAGGAAATGTCTCATCAGGGACATGAAAAAAGATAGTATCGTAGAAATGTTTATAGAAAGGATGCAATGTGTTATGCATCAATAAATTCCATAAATGTCATTTTTTCTGATCCTCTAGAACATTAGGCTCATTCAGAGGGATTAGATGAAGATGTTCCAACTCAGGAAGTTGTACACAGAGACACAAATGAAGAAGGTGTGCATACACGAAATCAAATGCTTACCCAAAATATAGGGATTTCTTTAAATAACCAACTTCCCCATCACTGAATGACGTCTAACAAGGGTAAAGGAAAGAATTAGGTTACATACCATTCCTCTAGAGAAGGCCAATCACTCTCAATAGAGCAGAGATTTTCACAACAGGATGAAGAAATGAAGGAAATAAGGAGGTTGAATGCAGAACTACTTGAAGGTAGTCTCCCTCATAAGCATGCTGGAGTTAGTCATCCATGTGAATTTGTTGCAGCTACTAAGATGGATCAAGAATATCCTCCTTTACCATTACACCCTCAACGTTCTAATCCTGTGGGTCATGCACAACAACAATCGATGGTGTTACCATCAGTTGCAGTACCAGCCACCACACCTGTCCATGGTCCAGTTATTGCACCTTCTCAGGTCTAAGTTCAACTGAATGTTTCTCAACAGTTAATAACTACCATTGATTCATTAACAACATAGATGAGAGCTATGGAGGGAAAACATGCAAAAATTACACAAAAAAAGAAAGCTTACCCTGAATGGGTTGATGTAATTCCTCCCCCATCAAATTTTTCAAGTACCACATTCCCAATATTTAATGGTTCGGGAGACACATAGAAACACTTAACACATTTTGTTTCTCGTTGTGATCCAATGATGGGAACCCCTCATCAACAAGAAGCAGTTATGATCAGGTGTTTCTTACAGTCATTACAAGGGCCTGCTTTTGCCTGGTATACAAGCTTGCAATCTCGGTCAATTACCGGAGGGGAGGATCTTCGTCAATGATTCCTTCTTCAATTCAGCTCAACATTTCAAAAAACAACAGTTTTTTATCTTAGAAATTGTAAGCAAAGGGATAATGATAGGGTTTCAGATTTCATTGCTCACTGGAAGGGATTAAAAAATTCCCTATGATTAGCACTCCCTCAAGAAGAGTTGTTTCCAATCTATGTGGAAACATTGCGTGATGAATTACGCACACCGTTGATCCATATGAAATAAATAAAAGGGTTTCAAGACCATACTTCAATATCTCAACAGATTGATGATTCTCTTGTAATGACTAAGGATAAAACTCGTGTAATTCCATCAGCTCCAGGAATAAGAATGGGTAAATCCGAGACTGCTACAGTTATGCTTTAACAAGAACTTATAACTGCTTCTACTTCCAAACCTTCTGCTAATCGAAGGGCTTCACCTATTGGGCATCAACAACAGAGGTTGTTTTGTCAAATGATCAATGACAACAACAACGGAAACAATTTGAGGATATAAAGAGAAAAGTTTATTCTTTCAAAAATGAACATGTTCCTGGTTACTTCATTTTGGCTCTGGTAAATAATTTGGTTCAATTGAATAGGCTAAAAGGCCAAACAAGGAAGGATATGAAGACCATCCCAACTATTTCCCATTTCATGAGATTTTGGTGCATCATATTAAAGATTGTTTTTTCTTAAAAGAACTCCTGAAAAAAATGGTGGATTCGAGACAAGAAAAATTGAAAGGTTATTCAATTTAGGTAGCGTGAGTTACTACTACAGATCCATAGGAAGAAGGGGAGTGGGAGAAAGTAAAAAAATGCTCTGAAAAATGATGATTGGATTGTTAGGAAAATGATCAACCGAAATAATTCCATTTTACGAATGCAATTGAAGAATCCAATTATGTCATATAATATGAATGGCATAGAAAAACCCACTTCATCATAGGGAAAATCCTCAAAAAAATGGTTTAATTCAAAGAAAGTGGAACATTCAGAAGAAGATGAGATCGTGTCAAAGACCATGTTGTCTTTGACTCTAGAAGATTTTATGCCATCTAATTCAAAGTAACGGGCACCACCCCACCAAACGGTACCACCTAAACTAGCTAATCAGGTAGAGTATTCCTCAGAAGAAGAGTTGATCTTAGGTTATGATAACATGATTCATTTAACATATCCTTATGCCAGTCACAGTATCGATCCTGATGAGCCTGGGTTCCCTATATCAAACAGAGGAATTCGAGGGAGTTCCAGAGGTCTGGGATACAAAGGAAGATGTTGATATCCCAGAATCCACTATTCTAATCCTACCCCAGCTAGAACTGTATATGTAGCAAAAACTCATGGCAGAGCCCTTCAGCGGGCTCCAAAAGAACAAGAAAATTCATCCACCAATAGCAGATTTAGTCGTGGCACAATTGTTCTGGAGGATCGGTTAGATGTTCCACCTTCTTCCTCTCAACAATTAAATAGACCTATTCGGTCTAATCATCCAAATCAAGGAGTATTTCCAACTCCTACCCCGATAAAATATGCATCTACTTCCAAAGCATCAACTTCTAAGTCACCTGCAAAACCACGTGTTCCTATTGGAAAACGCAGACCATTGGACCAAAAATATAATGTCTTGAAACATTTGGCCCATGTACCAGCCAAGTTATCAATTATGGATTCTTTTAATCTATTAAAGGATCTTCAGGAGGCACTCATTGAGGCTTTTTCAAATTCATAGGAATTTGAAACTGAAATTACTATAGCTGAAGTCTACCTTGTTGAGAATGGTCCTACAGAATGGCATGCACTAATATCTTTTACAGATGATGATGAAGATGATGTTGTGCATGGACATTATATACCTTTGTATTTATCTGGAAACTTCAATGGTGTGGACATCCGAGAAGATTTCATTGATAATTTTTCAGGAATCAACCTCATCCCCATTCATACACTTCGTCGATTGGGCCTCACAGAATCAGATTTATCTCCTTCTACTATGATGTTGCATGGATATGATAAAAATGAACAAGAAACAGTGGAGAGATTACACACAGAACCTAGATTGGATAGCTAGTATCTAATTTAGATATCATGGTTGTTGATCATGATACAGCCTTGAACGTTTTACTTGGAAGACCTTGGCTACTTCAACATCCGGCTATCCTTTCATCATACCATCAACGTCTCAAATATTGTTTCTATGGACCAATTGGGACATTGTATGGTGATAAGGACCCATTGAAAACATGTGAATCTCAATACATTGAGGCATAATTCTATCACATGGAGGGTAAGAAGAAATCCACAATAAGGGAGGTTACCAAGATTAATGCTCAATATGGTTTGGAAAAGATTCCAGTAAACCCATTCATACATGTGAGTACAGATAGTGCATTGCATGTCAGTCAAATTGACAGGATATACCCAAATCCAAGTACACTTATAGAAACTTCCATAATGTCAATTACGAAAATCAAGCGAGACATCATGAGAGAAATTGATGATTCACCAAGCAATGATAAAAGCTCAAATGGAGATGGCATTATTTCTTCCGCTGAATTCCAGCAAGTTTATACTTCAGCAACCAGGCCAGAAGAAGTTATATAAATGTCATAGGTGAACTATGTTGTTGATTATCAATCTAACATCTATTCTTTATTTCCCCAGGAAGACCATTCATCATCAATATGATCAGAAATGGAAGCCTCTCCATAAATATGTTCAAATTCTAACATCTCCCATGATCATCGAAATTCTACTTCATCATCTACTATGCTAGTAGAAACAGAAGAAGTAATACATGTTGAAGAAGTAGAGGAAGATCTCTGGGATGCTCCTCTAGCATTTGAAGAGGGTATCTCCACTACTGTGGATGAACACAGAGAAATATATCTGGGTACAAAAGAAGATCCACGTCCCACATTAATTAGTCTGGCCATGACTCTTAATGAGCAAGAAATGTATATTTCATTTTCAAAGAAAAATCGAGATATATTTGCTTGTAATTATACAAAAATTCTAGAGCGTGATCCTGATGTTTCTACTCATTGTTTGGGTTTTCCAGAAGGACATTGAGGATTCAAGCAAGCTGCACAAGGAACACGCCCTACTTATGCTTCCAAAATTAAAGCTCATGTGAATATGATTTACAAAGCTAACTTCTTTAGAGAAGTTCAATATCCCAAATGGTTGGCTAATATTGTCCCTGTGAAAAAGAAGAATGGACAAATTATTGTTTTCATTGATTCCACATATCTTAATCGGAATTTTCCTAGGGTTGATTTTCCATTTCCGATTACAGAACTATTAATTGATGTAATAGCTGGCTATGAATCACTTTCGTTCATGGGTGGATATTCAGGATATAATCAAATATGAATGGCACTAGAAGATGAAGAATCTACAGCTTTCAGTGCCCCTCAGGGTGTGTTTTGCTATTGGCTATTGCCTTTTGTACTGAAGAATGCAGGCACAACATATCAACGTGCCATGCACCGTATCTTCAAACCCTTTTTGGGAAATTTTTTGATTCTTATGTTGACTATTTGGTGGTTAAATAAAAAAAACATTCTAATCACTTGGATGACTTGGAAGTCATATTCCACAAACTTTCTCAAAACAATTTCATGATGAACTCCTTGAAATGTTCTTTTGGGGTAACCTCAGGAAAATTTCCCGGCTCCGTTGTACGCTATGGTGGTATCGAAGTCGATCCTAAGAAGGAAAATTCGATCCTTGGTATTTCAACTCCTCGGAATTTGAATGAATTTAGAGGAATTCAAGAACACATGGCCTATATTCGGCATTTCATCGCCAATTTGGTAGGAAAAAGTTTACCCTTCACCAAATTGATGAAGAAGGGAGTCATATACCAGTGGACTGAAGAATGTCGAGAATCCTTCAATATTCTCAAGAAATATCTATTCATTCCACCGGTATTAATGCCACCTATTGAAGGAAGACCACTTATTCTTTATGTGACAGCCTTAGAGCGATCATTGGGAGCCTTTCTTGCCCAAAAGAATGATACTCGGAATGAAAACAGCCTTTACTATCTCATTCAGACTATGCTTGATGCAGAAACCCAATATTCAAGTACTGAAAAGTGATTACATGCATTAATCTTTGTAGTTCAAAAGATGAGGCACTACCTGCAACAACAGGAGGTCCATTTCGTATCTTGCAATAACCAACTCAAATTCATCATTAGTCCTCCAATGCTTACTGGATGTCTAGCAAGGTGGGAAGTTATTTTGCAGCAATTTGATATCCAGTATATGTCTCAAAAGGAAATAAAGGGCCATGATCTGGCTGATTTCCTTGCTAAACACCCTTTAGTAGAAGATACATCTTTAGATATTGATCTTCATGATGTGGAAGTCTTCTCTATTCAATATAGTCTTCAAACATGGTAAATGTACTTTGATGGTTCTTCTAGAAGTCCAACAGGGATGAAAATGGAAGATAATAAATTCAAAAAAGTTGGGTTGGGAATTGTGCTTATATCCCTGGAAAAGGCAGTGCTACCCTATTCCTTCTTATTGTGGGAATATGGTACAATAAATGAAGAAGAATATCAAGCTCTCATCACAGGATTAGAGTTGGCGCTTCAAGCATAAGTGAATCACATAAAAGTGAAAGGTGATTCAGACCTGGTAATAAAATAAGTCAATGGGGATTATGAAATCAGAAAAGAAGATTTAATCCCTTTGTATGATTACGTCAGAGAGTTAATCGCATAATTTCCTTCGGAACCAAAATTTTCTTATGTCCGGCGATCATAAAATGCTCAAGCTGATGCATTGGATAATATAGCTATAGCTCTGGCAGATGCAAATTGGGATGAGACAATCATCTGTATTGCCCCCCGTCTTACAATTTCACCTTATATTCAAAACATAACAGATTAAACCAATGAATTTAGTCCCATTACTGAACCATATTGTCATACTACAGGATGGATGACACCTATCAGAGATTACCTTCAAAATGGAACACTCCCACTTGATAGATCTAGGAAGGAACAAGTCCGATGACATGTGGTCAATTTTACTCTTTATGATATCCCAGATCACCTATAAAAAATTCTATACAAAAGAGGTTTTGATGGAATTCTCTTCAGATGCATTGATGGTGAATAGACAATGGATGTCATGAAAGAAGTACATGTAGGAGTCTGTGGTGCCCCCCTAGTATAGACATAGACTATCTGATCAAATTCGAAGGGTTGGATACTTTTGGCCTTCAATGAAACAAGATTGTGTTGATTTCATGAAGAAGTGTCATTCATTCCAAGTATGTTCCAACTTCGTTCATCAACCCCCAGAGTTTCTTCTTATAGCTACATACTCATGGCCATTTGCCACAAGGGGAATGGATGTAGTGGGACCATACCTTTCGGCTACATCCACACAATTTAAGTACATTCTTACAACTAATGACTTCATTTCAAAATGGGAAGAGGCAATACCTCTCAAGAATATAGTTCTAAAATCATTTTTTTTCTTCATAAAGTCTAACATCATTATCAGATTTGGTGTCCCTCATACCATATTGACGAACAAGGGCACCAACTTCTATTCATATGAGGTGAAGAAGTTATATCAAGAATACAACATCAAATCCATCCATTCATCTCAGTATCATGTACTGTCCAATGGCTAGATAGAATCATTCAATAAGACTCTTTCAAATATATAGAAAAATCTGGTGGATAAAGATAAAAAATCATGGCCTCATAAACTTTTTCATGATTTATGGGCTTATCGAACCAAAACCCACACTACAATGCGTTCAACTCCATATTCATTGGTATATGGAACATACGTAGTCTTTCCCATTGATGTTCAATTACCTTCTCTCAGTATAGCCATTTGTGACCAGTCATCTACAGATGAACTATCTCAAAAGTTATTGGATTAATTGGAATGATTATATGAAAAAGGTTGTGCACTCTACACCATTTGGAAGTCTATAAGAATTGAATAACATGAGCTTTCAACAAAAAGGTTCGTCTTTGTAACGACCCAAAGTATTTCAATAGAAAATTCCATTCTTATATCAATGTCATAAAAATGCAAAATAATGAACTAATAAATGATAAGTGACCTTTAGACATATTTTTGTCACCCCTATGTTTGGAATTTTAAAAATCTGACATACACGGTTGTGTTCAATATAGTTTTTGGAGTCTAATGAAACAAAAACAATTATTGGTGAATAGTAACCTACCCTTATGAATAGTAACCTACCCTTATGAATAGTAATATGAACCTTATTAATAGTAACTAATAGTAACAATACCTATGAATAATAAAATAAAATTTAGACATCTTAGAAAGTGACAATTTGACCTTAGTAAATGTTTTTGGTATTTTATAAGTCATAAATAAATAATTATAATTATTTAATTTAAAAGAATATTTACATTCCTATAATGTATTCATAAATTATTGAATCAATGTCTAATAGTTTTTAGATAATTTTATAAGACCATACATAATTTTTGAAAGAACTATAAAATCAGTTTTAATATTAAAAACTGTTTTTTAATTAAATTATGATTTTATTTAAATATTAAATTAATAATATTTAGAAAATTATTTTTTAAAAATGGACTTCCATTTTGGATTCTACAAGTCGAAAAATGGTTGGGGTAAATTTTTGGTATTTTTCTGAGATACTTGAATATTTTGGGAATAGTATAATACATTAATTTACCATATAAATACATTTTAATTAAAACCCACAATTCCTGACATCACAAGTGATGTAAGCACCCAAATCCCGAACTCACATGAAATTTTTACTATTCTTGGTCATCCAAGACTCACTATTCCTTTTCTTAGATAAAATAAATAAACTAATCAATTTTATATTAAGGAAACCCCTCTCCCCTCCACTATAAAAGTCACCCTTCACTCCCTCTTTTCCTCACACCTCTCAAGATCCAAGACTTCTCTAAACTCTGCCCAAACACCTTCCCTAGCTCATCCCCCACATCCAAAAGCTTCTGGTCTCATGAAAAGGTCAATCCTAGCTTCCTTAAAGAGGATCTGAAGAGGAAGATTCTAAAGGTAATTTCTCTCCCTCTTCTCCTTTAATTTCCTTTCAAGTTCAAGTTCTTTTATTGATCTCTCCCTACCTATAATCATCCAAATTGTTCTGTAAATCCAGTATTATATATATACTGTAATATTATGATTATAATGATATATTATATCACCCCACACCTTTTCCCTCTTCCTTTTATTTTATTAAAGAGAACGTTGTTCATGTGGTGATAATTTATCACTTTCAAAAAAGACATGTTCTCTTCTTCCATTTCTACCTTCAATCTGGTCATGAAACCATTTTTATGGTTGAACCAGTATATGTTATATGTATTATGTTCTTTTTTAAGTTCTGGAAATAACCTATGGCCATATTACAGAGTGAAAAGTTAAAATGAGTTCGTTGTGATCCAAAAACCGCTCAAATTAACCCAAATAATCTTCATTTAATTCTTATCTAATGATTCATCCACATGGATCTAACATAACCCATTATAAAATCATTCAAGCTTCTGTAATATCATTAATTACATGTAGTAACATTTCTTGATGTTTACCCATGATCTACCCAAACATCAATTTAAGAATACAAGTGAACCACTCAAGAAAACCATAAAAACGAACATCCCCAAACAATGTTTTTAAACTCTATAAGTCATCCAAAGGAACATAATATAAAATAATGAAACCATAATTAACCCAATTAATGTATAAAAGGTTGTTCAATTTCTAATTAATTAATATAATGTCATTATACAGGAAATTAAAGAGAACGAGACATTCGAGTATAAGGTAAGGGGAAATCACGAACCCAATTTTCTTCCTTCAGGTTCTCCCTCTTTCACTCCATTTTTGATATGGTTACTCCTCAAAGATCATTTGTTCATCATTTACATTAATTTTCTTGGATATAAATGTTTTTCACTGGTTATAATTTCCATCAAAATGTTTTCCAAAATAACTCTTCTTTCAATATTTCACCTTTTACCTCTCATTCAAGGTTGATGGTTCTTGTATCAAGTATGTTGTTCCCTCTTTCTTTTGGGAACCCAAAGCATATGAATGTGTTATTATGAGATGAAAACCATTACATTCCATGGGTTATTTATGTACATGTTTGATATGTGTTCTGTGTGGCAATAATGATAAGGATAATGTTATGATGTGATGGGTGCGCCCGGAATTATATAGAGCAATATGAATGTTTAAATGTGACGGGTGCGCCCGGAATTATACAGCGCTCCAATAAAATGGGTAAAGTGATGAATATCATGAGTAAATGTGAAATGATGTGTGAACATGATGTTATCTTTTTTCACAAGTATGTGTGGTAGTTAACCACTAAGACATGATGTTTCATTTTTATGCATTGCCACATTTCAAGTTTATTATTTATACTCCCCTCATGTTCATGATTCTTTGCCTATGTCATGATTATGCTCACCCCATGATATATTTTTCTTTTATATCCTCTTACAGGGATTCTAGATCACCCCTTTTGATGTATATCCTCAGGTGGCAACATGTACTAAGGAGAGGACAAGTTCCACTAAGAAGCTAGTGAAGAAGAAGTTAAATAAATGTTAATGGTTGATGTTGTATTTGTCATGCATGGTCCTAGTTTTCCCAAGACACTAAACCTATGGATCCTCTATGTGTAATACTATTGTTTTGTTTATCTTTAAAATGATATAATAGTAAATTAAGAAAAGGCCGGGTCGCTATAGTTGGTATTATAGGAAAGGTTTAGTTAATTTGGGAATTAGGATTAGTGAACCCTAAAGAAAACCTCTAGCATGAGACTAAGTACAAATATGCACAGAAGGATATTTACCTAGGGATCCCATATGTTATGTTTTTGGTATAATTGTTTAAATGAATAAGTTATTCATGAATTGTTTACTTATGTTTTGTTCTAACCTTTTCTATTTTAGAAAATGGTGGG
This sequence comes from Viscum album, assembly GCA_963277665.1. Lineage (NCBI taxonomy): Eukaryota > Viridiplantae > Streptophyta > Magnoliopsida > Santalales > Viscaceae > Viscum > Viscum album. The sequence continues at coordinate 682,194,296 of OY728119.1, read as the reverse complement.
AACCAGGAGAAATCATGCCAACAACTCTTGCGAAGGGCAACGCAACGATTGCCCGAATGACATCCCCAATGATTTTGGTGGTGGAGTTCAAAACTTCATGGTGATGCTTACCCAATTATCTATGGTAATGAATAATAACTATAATAATGGGGAACGTCCTCCTTCACCAAAGAGGGAGCAACTAGCTATCGAATGTTTTATGCGGTAACGACCACCGACGTTTTGTGGATCTTCCGATCCACTAGTTGTGGAACAATGGGTCAACTCCATGGAGAAGATATTTTCTGTTCTTCACTGTTCTGAGACGGAGAAGGTGACTCTAGCCATTTATCGTCTAGATGGAGAAGCAAATCAATGGTGGGCTTTGATTATGAACACCAAGCCAAGAGTGGAAATTGAAGAGATGTAATGGGAAGACTTTAAGATAATGTTTCTTAATAAGTACTTCCCAAGAACTCTTCGCACGAAGAGGGAGAGAGAATTATTATAGCTCAAGAAAAAAGAAGGATAATCTGTCACAACCTATGAAGCAAATTTCACAAGGCTCGCAAGGTATGCTTCGGGTTTTGTTATCAACAGTGATAGAAAAATTGATAGATTCTTTAGTGGATTAAAACCACATCTTGGAAAGGAGCTAGCAATTTGAGACTTTGGGAGTTATGAAGAAGTTGTTCGGTGTACTCTCAAAGTTGAAATGGAGTTTGGAGAATGGTCCGATGGCTATGGTGATAAGAAAAGAAAGATGGAGTTTCAAGTTGGTGGATCCAGTGACAAAGGTGGGAAGAAAAATCGACCCACATGCCAAAAATGTGGGAAGTTGCACCCTGGGAACTGCCTCAAAGGTACGGAGATATTCTTTAAGTGTGGGAAGGAAGAACACCAAGCTCACGAGTGTTGAAAAGACATGAAAAGGAAGGATAATGTAGCCGATGAAAGGAGAGAACCACTCATGGTTCAATGCTACAACTGTAGGGAGCTATGGAACTATTCAAACCAGTGCACTAAACCTCGAGATCTCTAGGGTAATCAGCGCCAAAAACCACCAAAGACAAAGGAATAAGGGAAGGCTTATGGCATCACTACTGTGGAGGTGGATCATGATAATGAAGTTTTACAAGGTACACTTCCTATTCACTCAGGAATGGAAGAAGTCTTATTTGATTCTGTTTCTACGTATTCCTTTATATCTTGCAAGTTTTCTAGAACTATAGAATCGAAGCCCCGAAACCTTGAAGTAGAGATATCTGTAAAAACACCAAGTAGTGAAATCATTGCAACCCAAGTGTTTGACTCTTCTCCTGTTGACGTATGTGGGAAGATTCTTCCGGAAAATCTTGTATTACTTCCCTTGGTGGAATTCGATGCTATAATGGGAATGGATGGGCTCTCGTTATATAGAGCACATATCCACTTTCGGGAAAAGGAAATATATTTTCATATTCTGAACCATCCAATGCTCCTCTACAAATGCAAGTAAGATCATGAATATCCTTTGAAAAAATCCTTCAATGGTGTGGGTGTTGATTCCCTTTGAAGAATCATAACTTGCCCAAATGGTTGAGTCAAAGGAATGTGCCAACCTTGAGGAAATTCCCATCGTGGGGGAATACAATGATGTATTTCTTGAAGAGTTACCCGGAATTCCCTCGGATCGTGTGGTAGAGTTCTCAATTGAACTCATACTTGGAGCTACTCTTATCTCGAAGTTCCCCTATAGGATTGCTCCTATCGAACTGGAGGAGTTAAAGAAGCAGCTGCAAGAGCATCTGAACAAAGGGTTCATACACCCTAGTGAATCACCTTGGGGTGCGGCAATTCTCTTTGTAAAGAAGAAGGATGGAAGCATGCGGCTGTGTATAGATTATCATGAACTCAACAAGATCACCATAAAGAACAAGTATCCTCTCCCAAGGATTGATGACTTTTTCGATCAGTTAAGAGGAGATCAATACTTCTCAAAGGTGGATCTTTGTTCTGGATATCATCAAGTAAAGGTGAAGAAGGAAGATATTCAGAAGACTGCCTTCCGTACAAGGTATGGGCACTATGAGTTTTTTGTGATGCCCTTCGGAAATACTAATGCCCCTGAAATCTTCATGGATTTGATGAATAGATTCTTTAGATATTACCTCGACAAATTTGTGTTAGTGTTTATCGATGATATTCTCATCTATTCCAAGAGCAAGGTGGAACATGAAGAACATCTAAGACTTGTGTTGGAGACATTGAGAAAGGACAAGTTGTATGCCATGTTCAGAAAGTGAAGTCACGTTCTTGGGACATGTGATCACAAGCGAGGGAATTTCTATGGACCCTTCAAAGACAAAGGAGACTGAGGAATGGCCCAGGCCCTCTAGTGTCACAGAAATCTGTAGTTTTCTTTAATTAGATGGGTACTATCGATGTTTTGTGAGAAACTTCTCACGATTGTCAAGCCTGCTAACCAAGCTAACAAGGAAAGGGGTAAAGAATGTCTGGACGGAAGAATGTGAGGGAAGCTTCAAGGAGCTAAATAGAAGGCTGATCACTGCACCTGTACTCACACTATCGAAAAGTAGAGAATGTTTTGGGATATACAACGATGCTTCAAAGAAATTCTTGGGTTGTGTACTCATGCAAAATGATAATGTGATAGCCTACACCTCACGACAGTTGAAGATCCATGAGTAGAACTACTCGACGCATGATCTAGAGCTGGAAGCCGTGATTTTTGCCTTGAAAATCTGGAAGCACTACCTTTATGGCGAGAAGTGTGACATATACACCGACCACAAGAGCCTAATGTATATATTTACACAAAAGGAGATCAACATGCGTCAAAGGAGATGGTTAGATCTAATCAGGGATTATAATATCTCTATTCACTATCATCCTAGAAAGGCGAACAAGGTAGCTGATGCTCTAAGTAGGAAAGAACCTGATACTCTATCCATGTTGAGGATTGAGAAAGACCCTATATTCATGGATATGCAAAGGATGGATTTGGGAATCGTAAGGGTAGGGGATACATCCTACCTTTCCCAAATGATTGCGCAACCATCCATCCAAAAGAAGATTAAGGACGCACAAAGGGATGAAGTGGAGATACAAAAGAGGGTGAATGCAGTAATGGAAGGGAAGCTGCAAGAGTTCCATATCGACGATGATGGTGTAATTCGATTTGGAACTCGGATTTGTGTGCCTTCATCGCCCGGGATAAAGAAGGAGCTATTGGATAATGCACAGAGCTCAACATTCTCTATCCATCCTGGAAGTACCAAGATGTATCGTGATTTCCAAGAACACTTCTGGTGGGATAACATGAAGAAGGAGATTGCGGAATATATATCAAGGTGCTTGGTATGTCAGCATGTTAAAGATGAGCGGCAAAAGTCCAAAGGTATGATGCAGCCATTGCCTATACCCATGTGGAAATGGGAAAATGTTACTATGGAATTTTTCACGGGTCTCCCGAAGACGTTGAAGGGAAATAATACAATATGGGTTGTGGTTGATCGACTCACCAAGACATCCCATTTTAACTTTATTCGGGAAGACCTCTCACCTGAATAGCTTTCAAGGATATATGTGAAGGAAGTAGTGAGATTTCACGGTGTTCCACTCTTGATGGTCTCTAACCGTGATCCAAGGTTCACATCTAAATTCTGGAGGAGCCTTAAACATGCTTTGAGTACTGAATTAAATTTCAGCACGGCCTATCACCCCCAAACCGATGACCACTCTGAAAGGACCATTCATACACTCGAAGTTATGCTAAGAGACTGCTCTCTTGAATTCTAAGGTGGTTGGGATCAGCATCTCCCATTTGTTGAGTTCTCATACAACAATAGCTTCCACTCGAGTATTCAGATGGCTCTGTATGAAGCTCTTTATGGGAATGATGTAGAACTCCAACCTATTGGGATGAAGTAGGAGAATGAAAGCTACTTGGACCCGATCTTGTGCAGGGGATGACCCAGAAGGTTCAAGTCATCCAGAAACACATCAAAGCTGCTCAATGTCATAAAAAGAGCTATGCTGACAATTGTCGAAGGGACTTGGAGTTCGACGTTGGAGATAAATTATTCCATCGAATATCTCCATGGAAGAGAGTCGTGAGATTTGGGAAGAAAGGGAAGCTAAGCCCAAGGTACATTGGCCCCTTTGAGATCCTTGATCATATAGGAGCTGTGGCCTATCGTCTGGCACTTCCACCGAATATGGCTCAAGTTCAGGGTGTGTTTCATGTATCACTACTAAGGAAGTACATACCAGACCCCTCACATGTACTAAACTCAGAGGTGGAACAGCTGGAGGATGATCTCTCCTCTGAGGAGCAGCCGGTAAAAATTATGGACCGAAGTGATAAGGTTCTACACAATAAGACAACCCGCCTTGTCAAAGTTTTGTGGTTGAACCATAAGTTTGAGAAAGTAATTTGGGAACCATAAGAGGCAATGAAGGAGAAGTACCCACAACTGTTTGTGTAAAGTAAAATTTCGGGGGTGAAATTTCTAAAGGGGGGAAGAATGTATTGACCCAAAGTATTTCAATAGAAAATTTTCTTCTTATATCTATGTCATAAAAACACAAAATAATGAACTAATAATTGATAAGTGACCTTTAAACACAATTTTTTCACCCCTATGTTTGGAATTTTAAAAATCCGACATACACGGTTGTGTTCAAGAGAGTTTTTGGAGTCTAATGAAACAAAAATAATTTTTGGTGAATAGTAACCTACCATTATGAATAGTAGCCTACCCTTATGAATAGTAATATGAACCTTATGAATAGTAAATAAGAGTAACATTACCTATGAATAATAAAATAAAATTTAGACATCTTAGAAAGTGACAATTTGACCTTAGTAAAAGTTTTTGGTATTTTATAATTCATAAATAATTAATTATAATTAATTATTTTAAAAGAATATTCATTTTCCTGTAATGTATTCATAAACTATTGAATCAATTTATAATAGTTTTTAGATAATTTTATAAGACCCTACATAATTTTTGAAAGAACTATAAAATCAGTTTTAATCTTAAAAACTATTTTTTAAGTAAATTATGATTTTATTTAAATATTAAATTAATAATATTTAAAAAATTATTTTTGAAAAATGGACTTCATTTTTGGATTCTACAAGTTGAAAAATGGTTGGGGTAAATTTTTGGGATTTTTTCTGAGATTGATGAATTTTTTGTGAATAGTAGAATACATTAATTTACCATATAAATACATTTTAATTAAAACCCACTATTCCTGACATCACAAGTGATGTAAGCACCCAAATCCCGAACTCACATGACTTTTTTACTATTCTTGGTGATCCAAGACTCACTATTCCTTATCTTAGGTGAAATTAATAAACTAATCAATTTTATATTAAGGAAACCCCTCTCCCCTCCACTATAAAAGCCACCCTTCACTCCCTCTTTTCCTCACACCTCTCAAGCTCCAAGACATCTATAAACTCTGCCCAAACACCTTACCTAGCTCATCCCCCACGTCCAAAATCTGCTGGTCTCATGAAAAGACCAAGCATAGCTTCCTTAAAGAGGATCTCAAGAGGAAGGTTCTAAAGGTAATATCTCTCCCTCTTCTCCTTTAATTTCCTTTCAAGTTCAAGTTCCTTTCTTGATCTCTCCCTACCTATCTTCATCCAAATTGTTCTGTAAATCCAGTATTATATATATACTTTAATATTATGATTCTAATGTTATATTATATCACCCCACACCCTTTCCATATTCCTTTTATTTTATTAAAGAGAACGTTGTTCATGTGGTGATAATTTTTCACCTTCAAAAATGACATGTTCTCTTATTCCATTGCTACCATCAATCTGGTCATGAAACCATTTTTATGGTTGAACCAGAATATGTTATATGTATTATGTTCTATTTTAAGTTCTCTAAATAACCTATGTCCATATTACTAAGTGAAATGTTAAAATGAGTTCATTGTGATCCAAAACCGCTCAAATTAACCCAAATAATCTTCATTTAATTCTTATCTAATGATTCGTCCACATGGATCTAATATAACTTATTATAAAATCATTCGAGCTTCTGTAATATCATTAATTACATGTAGTAACAGATATTGATGTTTACCAATGATCTACCCAAACATCAATTTAAGAATACAAGTGAACCACTCAAGAAAACCATAAAAACGAACATCCCCAAACAATGTTTTTAAACACTATAAGTCATCCAAAGGAACATAATATGAAATAATGAAACCAGAATGAACCCTATTAATGTATAAAAGGTTCTGAAATTTCTAATTAATGAATATAATGTCATTATACAGGACATTAAAGAGAAGGAGACATTCGAGTACAAGGTAAGGGGAAATCTCGAACCCAATTTTCTTCTTTCGGGTTCACCCTCTTTCAGTCCATTTTTTATATGGTTACTCCTCAAAGATCATTTGTTCATCATTTCATTTACTTTTCTGGGATATACATGTTTGTCACTGGTTCTTATGTCCATCAAAATGTTTTCCAAAAGAACTCTTCTTTCAAGATCTCACCTTTTACCTCTCATTCAAGGTTGATGGTTCTTGTATCAAGTATGTTGTTCCCTCTTTCTTTTGGGAAACCAAAGCTTATGAATGTGTTATTATGAGATGAAAACCATTAATTTCCTTGGGTTATTTATGTACATGTTTGATATGTGGTCTATGTGGAAATCGTGATAATGATAATGTTTTGATGTGACGGGTGCGCCCGGAATTATATAGCGCAATATGAAGGTTTAAATGTGACGGGTGCGCCCGGAATTATACAACACTCCAATGCATTGGGTAAAGTGATGAATCTCATAAGTAAATGTGAAATGACGTGTGAACATGATGCTAGCTTTGTACACAAGTATGTGTTGTAGTTAACCACTAAGACATGATGTTTCATTTTTATGCATTGCCACATTTCAAGTTTATTATTTATGCTCCTCTCATGTTCATGATTCTTTGCCTATGTCATGATTATGCTCACTCCATGATATATTGTTCTTATCTATACTCTTACTGGGATTCAAGCTCACCCATTTTTATGTATATCCTCAGGTGGCTACATGTACTAAGGAGAGGAAAAGTTCCACTAAGAATCTAGTGAAGAAGAAGTTTAATAAATGTTTATGGTTGATGATGTATTTGTCATGCATGGTCCTAGTTTTACCAAGACACTAAACCAATGGATCCTCTATGTGTAATACTATTGTGTTTTTTATCTTTAAAATGATGTAATAGTAAAGTAAGAAAAGTTCGGGTCGCTATAGTTTTCATTCATTCGTTCAAGGAGAATGGGTATTGGTTCTCAGAACTCCAATGAAACCAGGAATGAAACATCCCATTCTTGAGCCAAAGTGGGAATGACCTTACTCAATACATAAGGTCTACTCCAATGGAGTTTATTCTTTGATATCAATGGATGGAGAACTCATCACTACTCTACCCAGTGCTAGCTTTCTGAAGAAGTATTTTGTGTCACACAAATACTTTTATGTCTTTCTAGATGTTAAACTTCATAACCATTGTCCAAGCTGCATGATGCTAAATTGTACAACACCCTTAAATTCAATATAACATTAAATTGTATTATTCCTCTTACATCACGGAAGATGTTAAACTGTATATCCATCATCCATGCTACATGACAGTATACTGTATATCACCCTTACATCCAACATGATGTTAATCTATATTATTCCTCTTACTTCCAGGAAGACGTTAAACTACACAACCGACATCCTAGATACATGATGCTAAACTATGAAGCACTCGTCCAAAATGACATTAAACTATGTCTTCCTAGATAGATGACACTAAACTGTGCAGCACTCATCCAACATGACATTAAACTATGTCTTCCTCGCTATATGACATTAAACTATACAACCCTTGTTTTTTCCTTAATGCATGACATTAAACTGCACAGTCCCCCTTTCATCCAACATGATGTTAAACTGTATTGTCCCCATGGTCTTAGCTACAGGATGCTAAACTGTATTTCACCATTATCATCCCACATGACATTAAACTGTGTTCAAATTTTTCACGTCCAACATGACATTAAACTGTAAAAGTCCTTAATACGTCCACGCTACATGATGCTAAACTGTATATCACCCTTACGTCCAACATGATGTTAAAATGTGTAGTCCAACATGACCTTAAACTGTGTTCCCTTTTTCATCCTACATGACGTTAAAATGTGAAAAAGTTTCTTAATATTTCCTACATAACGTTAAACTGTATTTTGTCCCTACTACATGACACTAAATTGTGCAACATCAATAGTCCTCACAGTAAGACTTTAAACTGCATAGTCCTTCTTTCATAAAACAATAGATTAAATTGTGTCCTTTACCTTATGTACTACATGACATTATACTATGCATCATTAGGGTTGTTTCTACCTATTTTTTCTTACACTGAGTTTTACTCATGTGAGCCTAGAGTAAACTTCAACCATAACACCCTCTATGGGCAGCAAACCATGTGTAAATCCCGCACCATTTTTTTTATTTTTTTAGGTCATTGTTCTCAAGATCAACTTGATCACCAATTAATTATTTAATTGAACTACGTGGACTTTGATCATTGCCTTCTAGGCTAGGTATGTCGGAAACCTCTTAAGGTTCAAGACCAAAACTAATCTCTTCACGTCGGTACACTTCCATCTATTATGATGTAGATTCATGAAGAAACCCCTAGAACCAAAAATTTTACATTGGTTCACCATCGTCCATGCTAAATGACATTTAACTATTCACACTTTTGTCTAGTACGATAATTAACGATAAAATTCTTTGACACCCTCACCTGAGAGGGAATCATTATTTATATTGATCTCAAATTGTCACGACCCGACCCAACGGTGCTCGAGCCACGACTCCCCAAGCCCGCCTCCAATAGGCCAGGGGATGGCGACCAGCGCGGAGTAGGCTATCACACACATGGGAGGCATTAGCCTATGATACCTGTACACATGCACCCACAAACACCTCCATGCAACAGTGCAGAGATATAGAAACTGAAAAGTAAAAGCATGCATACAATCTATCCCAAACTAGAGTGCAACAGCAAAAGTACAAAGGGAAATATAGGGCCCACCAAAAAACTATAAAGCGTGTCCAACCTGCTCTGAAGAAGGGGAATGCTGCCACAAACACCCGCCGAAAAGCTCCCTCGGCACAGCTCCGGTAAACACCCCGGTCAACTCGCTCACTAAGCTCTGCCTGCTACGGGTCCTCCTCAGCCTCCGACAAAAGGCATGTGGTCTGCATAAGACACAAACATGTGCCTGAAAATCATGTGCATGGGTGAGTATAAACATACTCAGTAGGCACCCCAAAAACCCAAAACCCAAGGGAGCAACTGAAAGGCAATAGTCCGCTCAACCCAGCCAGAGGGAGCCCAGAGGAGAGAGAAACTCCATCCGTGACCATCCTTGGCTAAACACAACAAGTCAGCTCAGCTCAGCTGAGGTGTATGGCCATACATACACCTTGAAAAATCCAGATATACACAGCTCGCGCCACAAAGCCACAAGAGGTACCGAACTCATCACCAGCAACTGCCCCCAACCAGGAGAGTACACCACACGAACACAGTCATACCAGATGACACTAATCCGAGAGATACACTCCATCGTGTCCCAAACAAACATCACCAACGCTCACCCTAGAGACCACACTCGTCGGATAACATCCCTGAGGAATCATCGATTAAACGCCATAACCACCAAACTCCTCGGATAGGGGATCTCCACTAGGGTCCGCTAGGGGATACCAAGACACACTCCGGTATACGTAGCTCACAGATAGGGGATCACTCCCAGGGTCCGCTGGGGGATACCACGACCCGATCTGGCATATGTAGTTCTCATAGATAGGGGATCACAACCAGGATCCGTTGGGGGATACCACAACCTGATCTGGTGCTCGACAGAATCTTCACACTCAGATAGAGGATCATCGTCCATATAAAGATGGACACGACGATACCGGAACCCTATCTGGTATAACTCGCGATGTAGGGGATCGAACTGACGATGCCGCAACCCTACCAAAACCACGAGATGAGTAGGGGATCACATAACCAACGATACCACAACCCTACCGACACCAAGCGCTGAGTAGGGGATCGTATAACCAACGATACCACAACGCTACTATACACCTCATGCTGAGCAGGGGATCGTATACCCGACGATGCCACAACCCTACTGAGCACGGCCCACCGTGTAGGGGATCATAATCCTGATGATGCCACAAACCCTACGGGGTTAACCTGTTACATAGGGGATCGCCACCCGTGAATAAGCTGTCACAGCGATACCAAGAACCCGATCCAGGGTAAAGATGCTAGAGGATCTGCTCTGGGACCACCGGAGGGATGCCACAACTCTAACAGTTAAAACATCTCATCGAGAGGATCACAAACCCATAAGAAGGTTGTGATACCACACAAACCCTCGTAGGAACGAACCAAGGGAGAACCCTCAAACACTGCTGGTCCAAACGTCGCTAACTCATACGACCCACCACAACGCCACACTACGCACCTCCTAGGACAAAACCAAGGCCACCATCACGTTCCACGTGGAAAAACACGTAGGATAGGCTGTTTACTTTCCCGAAACGGAGCACCGGTGAAAAATTCACTATTCACCATAGCTAGCCCGTGCAGGGCCCACACAACGATCCTGAAACTCATCGAGCGGACCATACCACGACGATCCCCTCGGAAAAACAAGCGGAATCGACTACTCGCTCATCCGAAATGAACACAAGGTGAAAAATGCACTATTCACTGAAGCCCAGATCGGGTGGGGTGCACGCCTGGATTTTGAAACTCATCGAACGGAATGCACCATTGCGATCCGCTCAGAAAAACACACAGGATCGACTAATCATCCGCCAAAATCGGACTCCTGGTGCAAAAGCTGCGTTTCCCCGCAAACGCCAAAACCCGGCCTCGGGGAGCCCGCACCCTGTTCTCAGTCCCAACACCTGGAAACCATCTCAAAAAGTTTTTCGTACCATCAGGGTCCCAACGCCACTGACGGCACGTCAATCAGACGCTCCGGGTAGAAGTTAAAACGGCCCGAAGTCGTGAAATAATAAAATATTATTATTTTATACGACGTTTCTAACTCCCGGACCACGATCCCGAACCATAAAATTCTCAAAGTGAGTTCAAAAGGTCCTCCTCGACTCAAGGAACATGTCGCCGCAAACGACTCGCAAATCAGTGTTACGGTTTGCGAGTTACGGGGGTTTAAAGAACCCCCGGAACAATCTGGACGGACCACCGCAGGGTCACCGGAAACCACCACGCCGCCGCCGGACTCCGTCGTGCCGGAGCTGGAAACCACCGCGCCGCCGTCGCGCCGCCGCGGAACTCACCGGATTCCGCCATGGTCGCCCCGGGCCTCGCCCGAAAACCGGGTTTTCGCCGGAAAACATCTGGGAGCCACCGGGAGCACCCCGGTGCTCCAAATTCAGATCCGAAAAAAGTTTCGGAATGCTCGGGACCCGAACTACACAAATCTTATAAATATTTGAAGAAAAACAACACATAAACGGGGTACGTTATTTTAAAACTCAAACCGCCTACCTCGCGGGCGAAATGCCGACGTTCTGTCTCAGATCCGTGCTCCAGAGCTTCCGCTGCGCGCCTCCAGGAACGTCCGCCGTTGAATTTCGAGCTCATGGGCGCTTCGTTTGCTCGATTCGGCAGAGTGGTGGCGAAGAATGGCGAAGAAAGTTGAGAGGAACGATAAGGGGGGGGGGGGGCGCTGATATTTATATCAGCTGCCCGCCGGCGCCAAACCCGCCTCGAACCCGACGCCCGATGCGAACAAAAGTAAGGTCACCCCTAGGGTAAACGCGTCATACTGAACGCAACGGTGGACTCAGATTTTCCATCCGAGACTCCGTTCAAAAGTAATTTGAGCCAACGCTCGCACACTAACTTTGCTACTTATTTACGAAAACGCCCCTGGTGGCGTTTCTCACTACAGGCCCGCGCCCGCAAAGTTTACACCCCGCCTAGGGTAAACGGCCCATTCCGGACGCAACCGTGCCCACAAATTCCCGTTCTGAGCTACCGTTTAGGAGATATCACACCCCCGCCATGTGCATAGTATAAAATATTTAATATTTTTATAAAATTAATTCTGGGCACACCGGGCCTCGGAATCGCACGCCGTCTTCACGCCTAGCTCTGGAATGATTCCTAGAAATATTCCAAAGTCTGAAAGGACCAAAAACCTGAGTCGCTACATCCTCCACCTAGAAATTTTCGTCTCTTAAAAGCACTAAGCACAAGGGAAGCGACTGGACTCTCAACTGGATCTCACACACCAGTGAGCTCACCAACCAACACCCATGCCCGAACGCATAATTCAAAGGGATTCATCCACCACACCTCAATACTATCCGCTTTGGGCGGCACTGACTCGCCCGCATGGTTTTAATCGCGTCACAAAAATGTGTCTCAGTGGGGGAAGGATCGTTCTTCCTCACGCATTCAAAGCATGCGGAACAACACCCACACAGGGTCTTACCAACACCCTAGAAAAAACTCAAGCAAGCAACAAAAGGGAGGGTACCACTAAACAGTGTCTATCGAACTACTACAGGAAGTAGAGAAGACACAAGGCATACCTCTAACTATCCTCGGGGCCTCCGGATCAACAGCCTCCAGGGCATGCAGCTGTCCTCGCCCTCGGCCACCAACTCCCTGAGCTTGGCGTGGACCACCTGGGGGTGGGGGTGGTGGCAACTGGTACTGCCTACCACCGCCTCCTGCTGCACCAGCTCTACCGGCACGTCCGCCGCCATGCGGACCTCCTTGCTCGAGACGCTGCCTCTCCCAAGGCGGTCCATCGACCAGCTCCCTCTCAGCAGCACGTCGGGTCGGACAATCTCTAGCAAGATGTCCCCGACCGTCGCAAGCTAACACCGCCTCTCTTGCGGCTAACAAAAACTGGCCTGCGAGCCCTGAGCCTCAGATCCTCCATTCTGGGGTCGCCTCCTGAAACATCGACCACGTCCGGACCCCTGAGTCTGTCGTCGGCTACCAGATGCTGTTCCGACTGACGAAGTCTCAGCTCTCGAGTTCCCAACACTAACAGGGGGAATCTGCTCAACCAGAAAACTCTCCACCACCAACCCTCGCTCCAGCACTCCAGCATAGGTGGGCAGGCACAAGGAAACCACACCTACTCGGATTTCCCTGTGTAAGCCCAGCTCGAAGGTCCGATACCTAAAGAACATGTCTCGAACCATATCCAGGGAGTAGCACGACAGGTCTGTAAACCTCGCTGAGTACTCCGACACGGTCATGCTCTCCTGTTGAAGCTGTAGAAGCTCCTGGATCCACACTGACCTCAGTGTCACCGGATAGAACTCTTCCCAGAAGAGCCGCTCAATCTCTGCCCACGTGAGCGTCTCCTCGTCATGGGACTGCGTCACCAAACTCCACCATCGCCCGGCAGAACCATGCAGAAGGCTCGCCGCTAGGACCACCATCTGATCTGGAGGTGTCCTCACTAGGTGGAAAACTCGGGTGACTGCCTCAAGCTAGTAATCAGCTGCCTGGGGGTCTGGATCACCTCGGAACCTCAGAGGTCGCTGCCTCTGGAACTCGTGCAGCACACTCAGCCTGCACGCAACCTCATCCTGCAACACCGGCACAATCAGCTGCTCGACAGGTGGTGGCTCAACTAGAGGCCCAACTGGAGGCCTAGCCTCAGAACCTGCGCCCTGGTCCACAGCCTCTGCACGGGGCGGATCGTCACCACAATCCCGCTGCGGAACCCTCGCTGGCTGTCGTCGTGGAGGCATCCTAAAATACATTCAAGACACACCACAGTCAAAGAGTATATCTGGAGAGCTGACTCAAGAAGGACAAGGAAAACCCAAAACCCAGTCCTATATGATGCATGTACCGTTATGTCCCTTCGACCAGTGTACGAATGTCCCAAGTCGAAAGGCATGTTATCAGAGTCCTAGTGTATGGATACGTCGGCCGTCGCACCAACACTGGAGTCCCTGGCCTGAAAGCCGAACTCAAAACATCATAACACTGCCGATATGCAACCCAATCCATACTCACAGCTAGACCAGCTACGCTCTGAGATCCCAATGGTGGAACCTCCTCTAATTCCACTATGTCACGACCCGACCCAACGGGGCTCAATCCGCGACTCCCCAAGCTCACCTCCAATAGGCCAGAGGATGGCGACTAGTGCGGAGTAGGCTATCACACACATGGGAGGAATTAGCCTAAGGTACCTGTACACACGCACCCACAAACACCTCCATGAAACAGTGAAGAGATATAGAAACTGAAAATTAAAATCATGCATACAATCTATCCCAAACCAGAGTGCAACAGCAAAAGTACAAAGGGAAAAATAGGTCCCACCAAAAAAAACTACTAAGCGGGTCCAACCTGCTCTGAAGAAGGGGAACGCTGCCACAAACACCCGCTGGAATGCTCCCTCGGCACAGCTCTGGTAAACACCCCGATCAACTCGCTCACTAAGCTCCACCAGCTCCGGGTCCTCCTGGGACTCCATCAAAAGTCATGTGGTCTGCATATGACACAAACATGTGTGGGAAAATCCCGTGCATGGGTGAGTATAAACATACTTAGTAGGCACCCCAAAAATCCAAAACCCAAGGGAGAAACTGAAAGGCCACAGTCCGCTCAACCCAGCCAGAGGGAACCCAGACGAGAGAGAAACTCCATCCGTGACCATCCTCGGCTAAACACAACTAGTCAGCTCAGCTCAGCTCAGGTGTATGCCCATACATACACCTTCAACAATCCAGATATACACAGCTCGCGCCACAAATCCACAGGAGGTACCGACCTCATCACCAGCAACTACCCCCAACCAGGAGAGTACACCACACGAACACTGTCATACCAGATGACACTCATCCGAGAGATAAACTCCATCGGGTCCCAAACAAACATCTCAGACGCTCACCCGAGAGACCACGCTCATCAGATAAAATCACTGAGGAAACATCACTGAAACACCATAACCATCAAACTCCTCGGATAGGGGATCGCTGCTAGGGTCCGCTAGGGGATACGAAGACCCACTCCGGTATACGTAGCTCACAGATAGGGGATCACTCCCAGGGTCCGCTGGGGGATACCACGACCCGATCTGGCATACGTAGTTCTCACAGATAGGGGATCACACCCAAGATCCGCTGGGGGATACCACAACCCGATCTGGCGCTCGACAGAAGCTTCACACTCAGATAGAGGATCATCGTCCATATAAAGATGGACACGACTATACTGGAACCCTATCTGGTATAACTCGCGATGTAGGGGATCGAACCGACGATGCCAAAACCCTACCGAAACCATGCGTTGAGTAGGGGATCACATAACCAACGATACCGCAACCCTACTGACACCAAGCGCTGAGTAGGGGATCGTATAACCAATGATACCAAAACCCTACTATACACCTCATGCTGAGCATGGGAGCGTATACCTGATGATGTCACAACCCTACTGAGCACGGACCACCGCGTAGGGGTTCATAATCCTGATGATGCGACAAACCCTACGGGGTTAACCTGTTAGATAGGGGATCGCTGCCCGTGAATAAGCTGTCACATCGATACCAAGAACCCGATCCAGGGTAAAGATGCTAGAGGATCCGCACCGGGCCCACCGGAGGGATGCCACACCTCTAACAGTTAAAACATCTCATCGAGAGGATCACAAACCCATACGGAGGGTGTGATGCCACACGAACCCTCGTAGGAATGAACCAAGGACGAACCCTCAACCACTACTGGTCCAAACGTCGCTAACCCGAGCGACCCTCCACAACGCCACACTACGCACCTCTTAGTCCAAAACCGAGGCCACCATTGCGTTCCACGCGGAAAAACACGCAGGATAGGCTGTTTACTCGCCCGAAACGGAGCACCGGTGAAAAAGGCACTAATCATCGTAGCTAGCCCGTGCGGGGCCCACAAAATGATCCTGAAACTCATCGAGCGGACCATACCATGATGATCCCCTCGGAAAGACAAGCGGAATCGACTACTCGCTCGTCTGAAACGAACACCCGGTGAAAAAGGAATTATTCACCGAAGCCCATCTTGGGTGGGACCCACGCCTGGATTCTGAAACTCATTGAACGGAATGCACCATTGCGATCCTCTCAGAAAAACACACAGGATCGACTATTCATCCGCAAGAATCGGACTCCTGGTGCAAAAGCTGTGTTTCCCCTCAAATGCCAAAACCCGGCCTCCTGGGGCCCGCACCCCGTTCTCAGTCCCAACACCCGGAAACCATCTCAAAATGTCCTTCGTATCATTGGCGTCTCAACGCCACTGACGGAACGTCAATCGGATGCTCCGGGTAGAAGTTACAACGGCCCGAAGTCGTGAAATAATAAAATATTATTATTTTATACGACATTTCTAACTCCCTGACCTCGATCCCGAACCATAAAATTTTCAAAGTGAGTTCAAAAGGTCTATCTCGACGCAAGGAACACGTCTCCGCAAACGACTCGCAAATTAGAGTTACGGTTTGCGAGTTACGGGGGTTTAAAGAACCCCCGAAACAACCTGGACGGACCACCGCAGGGTCGCCGAAAACCACCGCGCTGCCGCTGGACTCTGCCGTTCCAGAGCCGGAAACCACCGCGCCGCCGCCGCGCCGCCGCGGAACTCACAGGATTCCTCTATGGCCGCCGCGGGTCTCGCCGGAAAACAGGGTTTTCACCGGAAAACTTCCGGGAGCCACCGAGAGCACCCCGGTGCTCCAAATTCAGATCCGAAAAAAGTTTCGGAAAGCTCGGGACCCGAACTACACAAATCTTATGAAGATTTGAAGAAAGACAACACATAAACGGGGTACAGGATTTTAAAACTCAAACCGCCTACCTCGCGGGCGAAACACAGACGTTCTGCCTCAGATCCGCGCTCCAGAGCTTCCGCTACGCGCTCATTGAACGTTCGCCGTCGAATTCCGAGCTCATGGGCGCTTCGTTTGCTTGATTCGGCGGAGTGGAGGAGTAGAACGGAAAAGAACGTCGAGAGGAACGATAAGGGGGGGGGCGCTGATATTTATATCAGCTGCCCGCCGGCGCCAAACCTGTCTCGGACCCGACGCCCGATGCGAACAATAGTAAGGTCACCCCTAGGGTAAACGCGTCGTTCTAAATGCAATGGAGGACTCAGATTTTCCATCCGAGACTCTGTTCAGAAGTTCTGTGAGCCGACGCCCGCACACTATCTTTGCTACTTATTTACCAAAACGCCCCTGGTGGCGTTTCTCACTGTAGGCCCACGCCCGCAATGTTTACACCCCACCTAGGGTAAACGGCACATTCCGGACGCAACCGTGCCCTCAGATTCCCGTTCTAAGCTACTATTTAGGAGATATCACACCCCTGCCACCTGCATAGTATAAAAAAATTAAAATTTTTATAAAATTATTTACGGGCACACCGAGTCTCGGAATTGCACGCCGTCTTCGCGCCTAGCTCTGGAATGATTCCTAGAAATATTCCAAAGTCTGACAGGACCAAAAACCCAAGTCGCTACACAAATCATGTTATATTCTAAAGACTACGTGCATACATGGCAATTTCCGAACCATTAGTCTTCGGTCAAACCATCATTTTACTAAAGTCCCCCTTCACCCTTCACTTGTACGAATCAAATCTGTACAGAGGGTATTTCAAGAACTACGTGCAGCTTGATTCCCATAATTACGGGATACGTAGGAACATTCGAGTATCCCTTAAATCTAGCCCAAAGTCTTTGGGCCTAACCCCAAATTCCACTTTCAATCCCATGGTTGAAAAGTCCTCCTTGGTCCGAACTCTATGACACTAAACTAAGATCTTCTACACTCTAGTACCACATGACGTTAAACTGTATTTCAAGAACTACGTATGGATTGATTCCCATCCTTATGGGATATATAAGAATTCTATCATTTCGATTCACGATCCAACCGGAACATGATTATAGTCAGCACTAATCTATGTATCTCTTTTATGCATTGGACATTACTAATTTTCATGTGTCATACTCCTAACCATAAATACTTCCAGATCTCCATAACCCTTTTCTTGACTTCTGGTCACAAAAGGTATGATACCCGAGAGTTCTTTTGCTTGACCATGCAGCACGTTCCCTTAGGCGGACTTGCACAAACAGTCTACATAATGGACCTATCAACCAAAAGATGTTATTATTTGACTATGCAACCAATGTCTTTAAGTGGCCCTACATAATTCAACCCCCTAACGGGTTTGTTAAATATTGGTAACTTCATTCTTCAGAGGAAAACCTCTTTTGTCCTTATTTGTCATAATGAAAATATGTAGGGATCTGCAAAAATATCTATCCTTAACATATTTTGTCCCGTACTCTTTTTCATGATTTAAAAGTATTTAAGTCTATGGTTTATACATCCCTTCCCTACTTTTGGGTCAGACCTTCGGAAGAGTGACATTCATCCAGTTCATAAACAATCTCGATTGGAAATATCATCTCCATATTCAAGTACCTCTCTCCATACAGCAAACTCTATGCTTCAGAAAATTTGAATCTCCATAAACTTCCATTGGCATTTTAGAAAAATAAAGGTAAAATTTCCAAGAGTTCTTTTGCCTGACTATGCAGCATGTTGCCTTAGGCGGCCTTGCATATGTAGTCTACATAATGGACCTATCACCCAAAAGATTCTATTATATGACTATGCATCCAATGCCCTTAAGTGGCCCTGCATAATTCAACCCCCTAATGGATTTGTTAAACAGTGGTAACATCATTCTTGAGAAATACTTCTTCTAATGTATTCTAGCCCATTTTTCATATCATTCCTCGGATTCAAAATTTCTTAAGTCATTGTTTACATTTTCCCCCCAGAATTGAATATGGTAATATGTTTTCAGATAAAATATCCAATAATTGATCCACTTTTAAACCATTTGTTCCAAGTATTTCGAACATAAACATTATCCTTTTTATGTTTTAAATGCATGACTTTAAACTTCCCACAAAAGACATGGTACCTCTGAACAAAAGTCATGTCCGAACACACTAAACAAACATTTTCTATGTTTTCGGTAATATTGAACTATTAAAATATTTAATGTTTTTAGGCTTTTTTTTTATAATCTTATCAAAAATCAAACTAGGCTTACTAATCCCATTGGATTAGGTGAGGATTTTAAGTAGTTAGCAAAAGAATGCAAGCATAAATGATTGAAAAAGAAAGTTTTTTTCATTGATTCACAAGAGTTAGAAGGACATCCACAGACTGGAGTCTCTTCTCTTATTCATTAATTAAAAGAGCCTTTAAACATAACTCTTCATTTGATTTACGGCATCCTGATCTTCATTAGCAACCACCTAGAATTAATTCATTCAACTGGATACAATAAGAGATGAAGTGATACCAACTCTTCTTGGAACAATTGTAAAAGAATGTTCTTGAGTGTGGTTTGAGAACATTTTCTATTGAAAAAACGGTGACTTTGTTTCTATCCAAGAGACTTGGAAGATGGATACATGGATTTGAGAATGTAGCATTTGATGTAAATATCCATTTGGAGAGAGTACACTTCTCATCTATGGTTTCTAATGTCATAAACGTTTTCTCTCCATCAACCGGCAGCGGAAAACATATCAGCCCGTGGTTTTCCATTTTCATATCTGTAAGGAAATGGCATGAAGGAAAAATTTGAAAGTTCACACCATTGATGCTTCTCTTAATGCACTGCATAACTGAAAAAGAGAAGTAACAGTGCGGCTGCATCTTGGGCATATAATTATTTTTCTCTGGAACATTGACTCCATGTAGATGACCATGGCCATACAGAGGTATGTAGATACCTTGTGGTAAATTGACATGATATTTTATCAAGTAATTGGCTAATTCTGGGAGATTGCTATTGGAGATATCATAATAGTCAGGGCCAACGATGTTCATCATATCATCAATCTGCATGCTAGCCAGTTCATAAGCCATTTCGATTTTTCTAGGATCCATTAAATCTGCACAAAGGTGGAATAATTAACTCTTAAAGAAAGTTGACTTTTCATAAAATTTTTGATGAAAAGTGAAAAAATGGCTATGGAATTAAAGAGCGCAAGTCAAAATGTTGGCTTTCAAGTGTAACTGTGTCGCGCAGGTTTTGGCGCATAAGTATCACCCTGCAGGTCAAATTAACTTCGTAGAAGTGCGACACAAATAGAAGAAATGAAACCACAGAAAATCAAGACAACTGGGCGACGAGAGAAACCTACGCAGAGAGAGCTCAGACGAATTCAATGTCGGGTACTTTGCGTGAGACTGATGCACATATTTATTGGCTAGGCCACACCCCTACGTGTCGAAGCCTGCATGACTGTCACCTGCACGCCACTATCTGCGTGCTCAAAACTTGTGTGTTGGCCTTCCTTGTTTTTTTGCCTTTACCTCAGAGACACATCCTCTTTCATTTTAGATCCATCTCTGAGGGGGGACTTTTGTTGATGCTCCATTCTGTTACAGTGTCTAACGAATGAAGAAGGAAATACCTTAAGCAAAGAGTGATTCATCCTTTGAAGAAACATAAAAAATTTACAAAGGCATGAACAAGGATTTCTTCAAGCATGGGCCACACATGTTCCATGCTGTTCGCGCAGGTATACCTGTGTGCCACGTATTTGGCGTGCAGGTGACTTGTGTTCCCTATTTTATTTTCTCCCATGGTCTTCAGCAGCTTATAAATACCCCTTGTGGGCCCCCTATTTCAGAGAGGAAAAATCCAAAAACTCATATTTCAACTCTCGACACCCTAGTCTATTCTTGAAGTCATCCTAACACTTAAAAGGTAGTTTCTTACCTATAATGGATGGCCTAAAGAGGGAATACATGGCCTATGTGTTCAAATTCAACAACACTTCTGTGCCTAAGTGTCTACCCCTTGAGTGAAATGAAGACACTTGTGAACCGCATTATCCCTTCAACATAACTTGTGTGCCCCCAGTTTTCCATCCTTTAGGGGTAATACTAAGGTCTTGAGCCATGTTTTTTCCTAAGTATTACCCCATTGGTTAACATGCGTGCAAGTACACATGTGGCGCGCAGTTATACATGTGCAACCTGGACCTGCATGCCCCCCACAGGACCTGCGCGCCTACCTCTTTTTGGGTGTCCCGCTTGTCTATTCATCTCTTTTCTTTAAATACACCTATCCTCTTCATTATTTAGCCTTCAAAACCCCTTCAAATCCAATTATGGCATGGTTTCTTTGTTTTCTTCTTTATCTGGAATGACTTATGTGGAACATCTCTCAAAACCTTCTGATTTACATGTATTTACATCACTATGGTTAGAGATTTCATTCATTCAACCTCATCCTTTAAGATGAGAAGATCATTAACCTGGGCATCCTTTTTATGAGTAGGACCCAAGTCCCCAAATTTGGGAATCCTCTTTAGGAATAATCCCCAAGTCCTAAATCTCCTTAAACATTGGGCCTCCTTTTCAAGAGTAAGCCCTATTACAAGTTTCGTAAACTGGGCCTCCTCTTCAAGAGTAAGCCCCAGTCCATGTTCCCTTTAACCTGGGCCTCCTTATCAGGAATACGTCCTGGTCAGAAGATCATTAAAATGGGCATCCTCCTCTGGAGTAACCCCAAATTCCCAAATCTGGGCATCCTCCTTATGAGTAATCCCCAAATTCTAAATTCCCTTAACTTGGGCTTCCTTATTAGGAATAATCCCCAGTTCTCTGTCCATTTAACCTAGGCATCCTTCTTAGGAATATGCCCCAGTCATAATTTCTCTTAAACGGTCTTAATTTATTTTGATTTGGGATTCCTTTTTAGGAATAAAACCCAATCACATGTCCCTTCCTAATTTTGGCATATTCCTCAAAAGTAAGCCCTACGATTAGAGTATCCAAATCTTGATGAAGCATATATTCATTTATGGACCCTTTTACCTGGAATCTTCATTGATGTAAGTTACAATCATTATCTATCTCAGTAGCCATACATACATAATCCCCACATCATTCCTTATGATTGCATCTTTCGTGCCATAATAGTCAGGTTTTATTAATACCTCTTGTTTCTCACACCGAGCATGACTCACGTGATCTTAGAGTGTAATAGTAATTTTGAAATCTCTCTTTGATCCATTAATCATGCACAAACCTCGCACTTATATCTCTAACTACATGGACTTTGATCGCTACTTTAAAAGTAGAGTATGTAGGGAGCCTTTTTAAGGTTCAAGCCCATCATCAATTAATTCTTATCAGTCCCATATGATGTTAAACTATATCTTAATTCCTGACCTATGTGGGTTTTGATTCCTTTTTTAAACATGGATACGTAGGTAGCCCCTCCGCGAGTACGATCCCAACTCTGAAATAATCCATGTCCTTCTGAATGACATTAAACTTCAAGTTACCCACTGAGTGTCTTTAAAATAAGTATGGTGATCATAAACGACCAAGATATCTCTATACCATGTATTGAAGGATACCATTGACTAAGAATCACTAACTAATATAGATGATTCTCTATCGATGAAGAACCTCTAATACATATAAACAATTCTCTAAATCTCATAAATATTAATCATTGATTGTCAGATCTAAAAGAATCCTCATTTTCATACATAGTAAAGTAACAAGGATTCACGAACATAACTTATATATATAAAGAGAGTCCCGGAGTAGACAATAATTCCTCCCAAAAATAGTTGATGAGTCTGACCTCCCATCCTCTTGACCAATGCAAATTCTTACACCTCATTGGTCCATAACTAATGAGCACCTACCTTTGGAAAGTCTGTCCAAATGGATATAGAATCTTTGGATGTTTCTGATTCTATGAATAAACCTGTTAGAAATTGGTTGGAATGTTTAAACCTTAAGCAAACAAGATCATCCCCCTTTCCAAAGGAAACAGGATGGAAAGGGATTCCAAGGATTAGTTTTCTCATAATAGATGCTTAAAAAATATTATAACATTTAATATCACATTTGCATTGTTTTCCTGAACGATTGGAATAAATCTTATTTGAATTTACCAATCAGAAATATGATGGAACCATTGAGTTTAGAATAATAGGATTACACTAGGAGGTACATAACTTTAGTCAGTGTGGGAATTTTGTTAAAATGATATCGTTGGACGTAAAAGAAATAAAATTATTCAATAAAATTATTTTTTATATAGAGAACTGAAAAAAATTTGATAATCAAGTTTTCTATAATTCCAGGGTTATCCGTATAACCATGGAACTTATTAAGGATAATTAGAGAGATTTCGGGGAATCATTTCAAATGATTGACAATAGATAGATGATGGATAATGATGCTGAAATTTTTTTCCATCATGAAATTTTCCAATCAAGTTAGGATATTTTTTTATTTGTTTTAATTCACTTTTCATAATCTATACTATGAACATAGACTAGTCCATGAATATATTAGATCGTGTATCAGTCGTATTTTCAAGATTAGATTGTTTTATTGGTTTATCATGATTAATTAAATCAGTCCTCTAACCCAAATCCCCTTACCTATATCATTGGATAATAAATCTTAGACAATATAGATTAAAACTTCGTTTGTGTGCTTTCCTCACTGCATTATTCATGTTCATCCTTGTTGGAACATCGCAGTTCTTGGTTCAATGTTTCTAGATGGTTCCAAACATGAGCAAACCCTTGGATTTGAGGAAAATCAACAATCGGGGATGGATCATTATTAATCATGACCCAAGGAGCTCTAATGTGTGACCATTTAATTTTTCAATAATCAAAGGAGGTGTTGTGGTCTACAGAAGGGACCACCGATATGATGACAATGACTTGAACATGTAGTTCTGGCAGGTCACAGTGGCGTTGGAAGGAATCAGTGGTTGCGTGGAGACGGTGTGAGAAGATGCGGTGGAGGTGGTGGAAGACGATGCAGAGAGGGCCATACTAGTGTTCTAGGTTATGATATTGGGATAGGTCGGGTCAATGGGTAGGGTTATTAGGTTAGACCGACAACTAGGTATAATTTGGGGTGGATCTCGGTTGCGGTCCACTACGATGACCGACAAGGAGGTGGGGATCCTATTGGGATTCTCATGATGGTCATTCCACGGGCATCCTCTCTCTAAGGTAGGTGGATTTACAACCATAGTTGATGGTGGTGGTAGGAGTACCTAACATAGTGGTAGTTCGGTGGGCCCCAATTGGACTGCAAGTGGTTTAGTTCAATTAAGTATAGCACCTAAATAGATCATCCAATCAATAATGGGTCCGTGGAATCGATGCCCTAATGTTGAGAAGGTAATTTTGAGACCAATGTTGGTTTTTTGGTTTTGACCATTATAGGTTGAGATCATTCCCAAATTCCGATCCTCTAGATTTCAGTGTAGCATTACATCAACACTACTGGATGGTAATCCATTCTAGAGGACGATTCTCCGGTAGAGTTGTATTATCCAACCCTAAGAATAGAGTATGATCCTATAACACCCCAAGTAGTGTTTTTGAATTTGGCGTGACATATGTGAGTAGGTAATTGATCCCCCATATAGTTGTCCATATCGATGGGGTTTGGGGAATCATTATCCCATAATTCCTTATATAGTGGGTTGATCCAGAAGGGGTCTGTAGTATCCCTCTATAGTTCTGTACATGATCCCCCCTATTTGTATTATTGTATTACATGAAAAATATGTTCTCTTTGGGAGGGGAAAAATTGGTTAGACAACTTATTTGAGTGTATCAGATGATATCTGGGCTCAAGGATCGTTTTCTCTAGGAATGAGCATGATTCCAGAAATATCATGTGGTAGGAATGTAGATTGTGACCACATGAAGGAATGGTGTCTCAATTTAGTATATTTGGACGTTCATTTAATTTTTCATGTTGATATATATTTTTGTGGATATGACTATAATTTCCTTTTTTGTATTGCATTGTGTTTTCAGAGTGTCCTACTGAGTATTTTTTTCATTGCCATGCATGGTCTTCACTCACACAATTCGTGTCTTGTGTAGACAACCAAACTTTTTGTGAAGTAATTGGTGGACTAGGACCTGATGGTTCTTAGTGAGACTAGACAAGAAAAGATGTGTTCCTGCAACTTCAGAAATAGTCCCAGTAACGTTTTCTTATAGGTTAGAATCATCTTACAAAATCTCTGTGGTGGTATTGTATTTGGACCTATTTAAATTCTAGTAAATTCAAGGTATTACTATGTTTTTGAATATTATATATATGAATAAATTCTTTCAGTTGTTTTATATTTCATTATTTAATATCATGTGGATGTGTGTGTGTACAGGTAATTAGGCTAATGCCTCCCATTTTGGGATATACCTACTCGGTGATATTCACCAACCCCTAGCCTATTGGAGGAGTTCTTAATTTAGTCATGATATAGGAACCTCTAAGACATGTCATGATATAGTGGTATTAGAGCGGGTCAGTTATTCTTTACGATTGAGAGATAGTGATGTTCTTTTGGGGAAATAGTGTTTCGAGTTTGTCTTTCAGGATGGAGACTCCTTTTTTTGGTGGGGTGGTCGACATATCCCTATAGAAAGACATTGATTACATGTTTTTAGACACAAAACATGAAAACAATCGTTGTAGGAAAAAACAATGGTACATGTATCATATAGGAATGAGTGTGTCTTCTAAGTGCTTCTTGAGTCACCTCCCCAGATATAATCTATTGAACGCGGGAAATATTCTCCCATTTCAGGATTCCTTTGTATATAAATCCAGTTAGGATTCCACCACATAATCTTGTGGATGATCCACCAAGTGAAAAGGAATAAATACTGGTTCTTGTATCGAATATAGAACCTTCAGGTGGTTTGGCTGCTACACCACCACCCATTGAGCAGCTGTAACTACCAGTAATACCAGCATAGGATACATGTGGGTTGATTTCATTACACTTTTTTTATTGGTAGTGACCTATGAGTTTTTGGGGTGATCCAGACCCCCAGATGATTGAGAATTGTCTAGAGACAGTCACCCATGTTTTCTACATTGTCAAGATTCCTACCAACTAGATGGAATTTCTTATCACTAGATTCTTCAGGGATCTATATGGTGATTTTGGAGCTTGGTGACTCAGAAAAACCACGAGACAGCTTTCTCCTAGAAATATATTGGGTGTATGTTCATAGAGGAGTTTTATCAATCCATGTTGTGAATATTATTCTTATAGAAGTTTCTACATCGACAGTGGGGAAGTATGACTGTGGAGGATTAATCAGCAAAGTTTACATATCATTCGCTCTACTCCATTTCCCTGGAATGAAAGTATTTCTTAAAGGCTTAAACCTCTGAGTGCAGATTGTGCTGGGACATCGGGAAATCAATGGTCTCCCTTATCATTCCTATCTATGATAGAGTACTTGAGTGAGCCCTACTATTGGAGTGATTTATGGAAGGGCAGAAACTGTTAGTGTGAGCTAGTAGTGGGCACCAGGTAGCTAGGACCTCAAAAGTAGGTGTCATATGGAAGTCACATGGATGTAATCGATATCTACACATTCATACCATATTGAACCCATAGAGCTTCATAAGATGAAGAAATAGTTTGAGAACTAGCATAGGAAGGGCTTCGTGAGAACTAGTGTTTCACCAGGGTAAGCCCTTATTTTTTCATAAAGGGAGACATGTTCCTGAGGTTATGTGTCGATTATCTATGATTAAAAAAGGATACCATGAATAAAACGTATCCAATACTAAGTATCGACGACCTATTTGTTCAATTGAAATGATCTTTGTTCTCCTCCAAAGTAATTATTAGATCATGTTATCACTAGGTGTGAATATAGGCCGAGGAGATACAGATGATTACCTTAAGATATTGTTTTGATCGTTAGCAGCACATGATTATGTATTTTGGAATGAATAATTCTCCCATAGTGTTCATGGGACTCATAAACGAGATCTCTCATCTTTACAATGACCGGTTTGTAGTGGTCTTTAGCAATGGCATCCTAGTGTATTCGACATTCAGGTAGGAGCATGTGAGACACTTGAGGATAGTTCTGTATACACTCTGAGAGAACCAAATTTATTAAAATATCTCTAAGTTATACTTTTTGATTCTATATGTCCATTTTCTGGGACACATCATCTCCGAGGATGTAGCTTTAGTGGATCCAACGAAGGTTTAGGGAGTGCTTTCTTGTGATCCACCCATGAGTGTTTCCGAGGTGGAAATATTACATGGATTTGTAGGGTAATATCAGATGTTTTTACCCAAATTACCTCAATTGGAATCACCCCCGAAAAATTTTAATTGAATGATATAGCCTTTCGTGTGGATAGATATGTTTTATCAGAGCTTTCACAGGAAGAGGCAGAGGTGGAAAAGCACTCACGTCCTCAAGTTATTGTATGAAGACATCGACTACATCATATTATGCACTGAATTGAGGCCTAGACTTGGTTGTACAATGATGCAGTAGAAATTGCTTATTGCCCACGGTTCATACCAATTGAGACTAGATGGGGAAAACAACGCATCCCATGATCATGAGTTAGAAGCAGTAGTCTTCCCTTTGAAGATATGGTGACACTGGCTGATAGGCAAGTGATTTCTCTTCTAGTTTGATCACAAGAATCTCAATTATATCGTCTCTAAAAATTATCATAACATGAAACATTAATGACGGATATATTTTCTCCGGGACTATGAATTTGTGATTTTCTATACTCATGGGAAGTGAAATGTGGTGGAATATTTTCTCAATAAGAGATCCAGTTTTTAGTTACTAAATGAGGAATCAGAGTAGTTGGCCTCATTACAGATATCCTTTAGGGGTGACGATGTAAAAATATACCACTAGTTGATTCTTGTCACCCATCAACACTTATAGTGAGTTACAGAGACATATATTGGAGATACCAACTGAAAGAACCTACATTTAATGATATCCACATGGGAATGATCCAGTTGGATACATAAAAGGTGGGGAGAATTTCATTCATTGTAGGGGTCATATAGTTGTATCAGTGGTGTTGTGAGTGGAGGTACTGAGTTAGTTTCATAGTTCCTCTCAAAAGGTGAATCCGGGTGTTGTGAAGATGTATCAAGACCTCATATATTAGTTTTAGTGACCAGGGATAAGGAATAGAGTTGTAGAGTTTGTTTCTAGATACCTTACTTGTCAGAACATGAAAGCTATGTAATTGTTCTAGAACGATTATCTCATCCCCTATAAGATCAATAAGTGAAGTGACATGGGATATCAATGGACTTCGTTACTGGTTTAGGATGTACATTCAAGGGACACGATGTGATTTTGGTGATCGTTTACTGACAATACCAGTAGAACTGCATCCGAGATATCCATGGGAAGAGATCAGTAGAGACCTTCGGATGCCTCAATATGCAAGAGATAGATCAACTCCCAAGATTCATTTCAAAGATAGTTTATGATAGTGATTCTAGCATTACACCCTAGTTGTAAATGTATTATAAGAGGCATTTGGGACACAATTACGCTTGAGAACGTTATTTCACCCCCAAATAGATGGCCAGACATAGCGGACCATTCATGTTCTGGAGGACACAGAGAGGGATTTCATGTTATACGTTAGTCGTAGTTTATAGGATCACATTCCAATAGTGTAATTTGTGTAAAACAATTGGTACAACAACACCATTGGTATATAACTATTAAAGGCTATTTATGGGCGACCCTACAGGACAATACTATTGTTGTACTAGCCTCAGATAGTCAACACTAATGGTCCTGGAGTTGTTAAAAGATACAATATAAAAATTATAGATCATCCAAAGGTAGGTGAAGTCTACAGAAATCCTTCACAATTTTTATTTTGATAGGTGACAAAGGACTTTGGAGATCAAGGAGGGAGATCATGTGTTACTTTGGGTTTCACCATGATAGTGATTACAAGGTAATGGATGTGGAAGAATGATATCTCCGAGGATCATCAACCCCTTCCAGATACTACATATATTTGTTGAGGTGGCATAATAATTGGCACTACCACCAAAGTCAGATTGGGTACACAGTATCTTCCACCTATCACAACTATGGAGGTATATGCATGACCAATCCCTCATCATTGAATGGGGTGAGAGGAATATCAAGGTTTTAGTTACCATTGCGGAGTACATATTTGATATTTATTATTGGAATGAGATAATCCTTCATGAGAAATTGATTCATTGGGTGCATGTCTGGTGGTAGAAAAAAAATATCCATGAGAGAAAATTGGAGTGGGGCCTTATATTCATTAAGATTACGATCATCTATTTGAGTAGACCTTATTTTTTTGAGGGATGTAAGGCCCCCAACTGGGGAGAATTTAATGTATTATAGTTTAAATGTGTTCTATTTAGATATTATATGTATATATTTCGAGACCAAGCCCTGAGATGGTCTGAAATTATGAGGTCTAGTGTGCCTGAAACAAATGATTGAAAAATATTCAAATATCTAGTACCACATGCACACTGTTTTCATGATAAAGTGGAATAACTATAAAATGTTTTCTCTAATCAGAAATTTGAGGGCACAATTGAGTTCAAAATAATGGCTTCAACTTAGTCATAACTTAGCATTATTCTGTACAGGTCGTTTTTCTAAAATCATGCACAGGATGTAAAAGGAATAATATTATTTAATAAAAAATATTTTTGACATAGAAAAAATTGACCAATTTTAAATAAGGATTTTTTAATAATTCCAAGGTTAGTCGTATAACCCTGGAACCTTGGGGGGATCAATGGAGATAGATCTGGGAATCCATTTCAATAAACAATAATGCATCGAGGATCGTGGATGATCCAATGGTAATTAATTATCAATAAGTTATCCAATCAATGATGTATTTTTTTATTAGGATTAATTCCCCATTCATAATTTTTATGATAAACATGGATTAATCCAAAAATATATTATCCCAATGATTAATCATATTTGAGGGATCATATTTTTTGAAGGTTTTTCAAGATTGATTTAATTTAATAACTTACCCAAATCCCCCAATATAGATTTTTGGCCAAGAACTCTTCGACAATAATGATTAAAACATCATTTGTGTTCTTTCATCCCTCTATTCTTAAGTTTATTCATTTTCAAAACCTGTTGGTTCCTATCTCAATATTTATAGGTGGTTATAAACTCTAACAGACCCTTATATGGAAGGTTAATTGACAATAGAGGCCGGATATGTGTATATCATTACCCAAGGATCATGGATCTATGATTTTTTAAATTTTCAAGCAACATAGGAGGCATAGTGGTGCATAGTATGGATCACCATAGTGACGTTGGTGACTGTCATAAGCAGAGACACATGATGGGATGTGGTGGCAGTGTGGGAAAGACTATTGTGGACAAGAAAACTGATGTAGTGGCAGATGTGACGTTAGTGGGGGATGATGCATAGCTGGTTAGACCTTGTCATTTGGCCGGGTCAGGTCTAGCCGGGGGTCCAGGCCAGTCATGGGTTGGACTTGGGTCAAATTTGAGGAAATTGGGATGGAGCCCTATTGTAGTTGACTGAAAGTTTCAACCAAAGGGTTTGATGATGATGGTGAATGGTGTATTTCATTCAATGGTACGATGAATTAAACCATGTGGGGTGACCAACCATAAGGCGGATCGATAGTTGGAATGACTGAAAATGTACATGAACATGCTATAGGTCCACACGGTAGGTGAGCTGACCAATGTGGTTGACCATGGAAGTAGGGTGAAATACCTTGTTAGTAGTTCCATAGATCTCTAAAGGAATGTAGGTTGATGCATTTAAATGATCATGGCTACTAATAGGAGAACCCAATCAATGATCTGTCAATGGTTTGGAGATTATAAAATTGAGACATACATTTTGAGACCAATAGTGGGTTTTTATTTTGTACCATTATAGGTTGAGAGAATTCCATTGGTCCTTTCCTCGATGGATTAGTGCATAATTTCATCCAAATAACTAGATGGTAATACTTTCTAGAGGGTGAGTCTCAGATAGAGTTTCAGTATCACACCCCAAGACTAGAGTACGATTCTCACTCACCGCTGTTGGATTTTTTGTAATTGACATAACATTCTTGGGAAAGGAATTATTCCTCCATATATAGGCTCCCATTTCTAGGTTTTGGGGAATCATTGAAATATGATCCCCTATGTAGTGGGTTGATTCAGATTGGGTCTATGGTATCCCTCGTTAGCTATGGGAATGGTCCCCTCTTTATGTATCATAGTCATCCTAGACTAGTATGATCTATTGGGTAAAGGCCCCAATAAGCTATTCCTCTTCATGTAGTGTCTTCTTTGATATCATGCCCCAAGGGGTGAGTTCTTCCAGAATGAGCATGCTTCAAGAAAATTCATTTGGATGGAATGTTGGTAATGACCACATGATGGCATGGTGTCTCACATGAGTATATTTAATGCTTCTTGATATATGTGTGGTAGATATATATCTATTCAGAGCTTAATAAACTTTCTTTTTCTATTTCATTGTTGTTTAGGGGTTCCCTATTGAGTATTGTGATACTCACTCGGTATAGGATTTGCCTACATGTGAATTATCTTGTGTAAATGATTGACCTTTTGACGGAGTCCTTGGTGGACAAGGACTCTATGGTGCTTAGTGAGGACAGACATACCAAGGTGTTTTCATGTGTCTTCAGGAATCCATACTAGTACCTTTTCCTTATAGGTTGGAATCATGTTACATAATTTTTTTATGGGATTGTATTTTCTCCTATTTGCATTCATGTATATTCACTATCATAATATGTTGTGGGAACATAGATGTATATATACATTCTTTTAGTTGTTTTATATTTATTCATTTTGTGTAGTGGGGATGTCTGTGTATACTCGTACATACGCTAATGCCACTCACTATGGGATATTTCTATATAGTGATAGTCACCAACACCAATCCTGTTAATGGCATGCATGGGTTAGTAATGAAATGGGACACTTTTGGATGGGTTGTTCCATTACCTATAATAATTATTAAATAAATGGTCATCTGATTTTCTTCTCCTAAAATTATAAATTTTTTACCCAAACCCATAATTTGATATGGAATCCATTGTTTAATTATGATATTCACCACTAGTGTTAGTGACTTTTGGCCCAGTTTATGGTTGTTATTATGTCACTCACAAACTTGTTTATTCTAACTATTAAATAAATAATAGGAAATGGTGTGACCATTAACCTACTTTCCAAGAACATAACAAATAAAATTAGATATTTATCCTTAAATAAATATATTATAGTATAACAGACTAAAATTTCTAGAGTGATCAAGAATGTAATAAATATATCATTAAATAGACATCGATAACTTCTGATCAAAATCTATAAATAATAATAATATTACTGGTGACATCAAATGTTTTAATTGGGTGGATCAGGTATTTGTCATTATAAAGGATATATATAAATCTATTTCAATCCCAATAATATGAATATGAAAGATACTATAAATATAATATTTCTTCTTTTATCCAAATGATAATTGGAATATATCTATATGATCACAAATTCATCTTCTAAATTTGATATTTGAAAATAAAATATTAAATATCAATATTTTTTTTAATTTAATTATAACAATTATATTTTATTTATTTTTTATACGAGATTCTGAAATTAGTTGACCATGTCACATTGGAAAAATATTATTCATCATTTTTTTATATTCTTCTAAAATAAAAAATTTATAAAAGTGTTTCGTGAAATATTCATGAATACATTTCCTTACCCAAGATGACCTAACTAGTATTTTATATTATTTTTATGAGATCATATTATTTTCATTTATGTTCATTATTTAATGTTATCCTAACAATTTTTTGTGTGTTTTTTATTTTTATGACCCTATCCATAGGCATTATGTTCATTTTTTAAAACAATTATTTATCACGAAAACATTACCTATTATATTATCTATATATGAAGTCTTATTGAATTATAAGGCCTGAATTATATAATAAATAATATTAAATCAGATATATATTTTTATATAGGATTATTAAAATAAAAATTTAATAGTTAAATGTATTATTCAATTATTTGATATGGAATATAGAAACATTAGAAAAAACATTTCATCAGACCCACATTTGATACCATCGAAAGTCATATAGTTTCATTATGGACCTGAATGGTCCATTTTGGATAAGGATCCTGATAATATTAAGGAAATCAGTTTCATAAAAATTTACTCAAAATAGTTTGCACAACAATGTGGTCTTCCAGGTACTGTGAACTCATACAATAGGTTGATCATTCATATTTTCTATATGGAAAGAATTTCGAGTAAGAAATCATATCTCCAAAAACAACCAACAAAGTTCACTATGGTGAGTTATTATACAATAATTCAAATGGCCATGGGGAAAAAAGCTACACACCATATCATATATCTATCATCACACGATGTTGTATCATTCATGACTTTCAAGTGATCCTTGAAATAGATATTTTTTTATTTTTCCATTGTGGATGAAAAATTTAAATTTAAATTCCCTTTTTAAAATGTTCTTATTCTCTTGTATAGGAATAAACAATCAAAATTCATATATTAAATGGGATGTTTTATTGTCCCTATAAAGAATGTAATTTGGGTTTTCTGAATCAACATCTAATTAATCGATTTATCACCAACCTATTAATTTAAACCAATATAAGGTGGTATCACATCCCTCATATTAGGGATTCCATATAAATCCCTCAAAACACTCCATTTCCAAATCTCAATGTTCTATAGAACTAATATCCAATATAATTGAGATCCATGCCAGATATCCAAATGTCAACACCATCCTTGAGTTAGAGTTTCTATAAATTATTGAAAATCATAACCTTTTCTCTATAACACAAACATGTTTTGTTGAATATAATAGTATATAATTATAGTGGATGAATAAGAAAAATTATTCTTATGGTTTACTACTGAAAATTTTTGATAACGTAAGTTCCCAAAATTGAGACAACCTTTCTATCCAGTATTTGGATTTTCATTGGTGGTGAGTTTCATCCACATAACTCAATAATAACTAATGGGTTACTATATTCGACAATATCAACCAAATGTGGGAAAAGGAAGACAAATATTTAGGACATATTCTCTACAATATTGTGACAAAAACTCATCCCCTTAGGAAAATAGAGGTAAGAGAAATCCAAAGAGCTCAGACCAGTTGAGAATAATCTATAGTGTTAATAATAATATCAATGGAAATAAATTTTTTTTGCCTTATTAATTGAATTAAAGAACCTCTTATTGTTTTAATGACTTACATGTTATCGATACACCAAAACTTTTTGGGTTCCATCTAATTAATTTATTTTCTGTAAATTTATTTAATAATGAATGTTTTTTTCCATACATCATAAAATTATCTAATTATTATATGTTGTAGTCCTGATAATCCAATTTTTAGGGACAAAAAAATAATATTTTATTCCATTCTTCATGAGCACCTCAACATAACACAAGGCACTCCAATAAGAAATTCATCATGTAATTATATATTTATCCATATTTCGGTGGGTGATTTTGTGTCAAATACCCAAAATACCAAATTAATCTTACTAAAATAACAATAATTATTTTAATCTATTACAAATGGAAATGATAAAGAAAAAACAATTATAAATTTTAAATATCAACCCCTATTACTTAAGAGGACAAAAAAACCATAATATACTCAGTGAAGCTTAAACCTGAAATTTATAATACAATTGGAACATAATAAATAAATATATAAATATATATATATTCTTTTATAATTACTACTCCTTGAATTGATTATTGTAGTTGTATCTACATCTCTCTTTTGTGGTATATATAGTTGAAATAATCCATAGAAACTATTAGTGTAATTGAAACTCAATTATATGTGATATATTTCTCCTAGAGATAGGAAATAACTATCGTTCTACCCTTAGGCACATCATGATGAAAAATAAATAAGTATAGACCCTTGTAACAATATTTTAAAAATTAATTACTCCAAAGCCCAGATACCTCAAAATAGAAAGTAATGTTTTATTGTCATTGTGATTCAAGATGAAAAAACATCTCTAAAATACAAAATCACTAAAAATTAAACATTTCACAACAAATAAATACTAATACCCCAACATATCTCCTTTCTAAGTTTCATTATTATCTATAATAGTCATTTTGAGAAGTCACCATCACATAACATGATAATAAAAATGAATTCGAAGATAAAAAATTGTTTTCATCCATGATAGTCCAACCATGATATGTAATCTTAATAATATTAAAAAAAATTATCCCAAAAAATCTAATAAAATAGATAATAATAGTATAAAATGAAAAAAAAAGATCATGTAATAGTCAAAGTAAAATTTTATTATTCGTAATAATGAAAATTAAAAAATTATTCCGAGATGACATGGGTATGGAATAATAATTTAACAACATCATTTTTAAATGTTTAATTATATGAAAATCATGTAATTCATTTAAATATCCCAATAAATTTATATCATTAAAATTTATATTCATCTTTTTCATAAAATTATATATCAAATTGTTCCTTATCATCAATATATAAAAAATAATTTCATAACATTCCAGAAAAGCCCAAAACAATTTATATAAATATATAAATAAAAATAAAAATATTTTTATCAAATTATATCCAATACATTTATATATTAGTATTTCATAGATATATATTATCTATTCATATAATAATATTCATTTGATTCTATTAACATAATATTTTGAAATTTTAATTCTAATAATAAAATTTATTGATTTATTTTTTATTTTTTCCACTCTGTAATGGATATATTCTGTGATGTGTTATTTTGAAAATATATTGATAAAGTTTATTATATTATATGATGAATTTTAATAATCCTATAAAAATTAATAGATTTTTATGAATCATTAATTCTGCATTGGTTCACTGAGGCATAATCGCAACAATCCAATTCGCACAGATATGGAATGATCTAACATGAATGTTATAAATCTATTTATGGATCTCCTAGAAAAAATCAATAGAAATACCATATCATAAGGCCTAATATAAAATTAAAACATATAGATTTAGTTCTCGGAAATTTCTAAAATCAATGAAAATTTTCTTGTTAATACAAACAATTTCTAAAAAAATAAAATAGTGAAGGAAAAAAATAGTTTTCCCTAAATTTACCACTAGATTCCAATCCCACTGGGGAATATTAATTAGTATTATTTTTTCAGTTAGAGTTAATATTTAAAGGGATTTGGGGGAATCATTTTAGGTTCCCTAGTTCATAAGATAAAATAATCAAATAGAATGGTTTTTTTTATTTCCATGATCCAGAAAAAAATTTAAATAAGGGGATAAGGCCATCACATGAGTTATAACACACTATCACTAATATTTTGAGGGGTAAATTAATACCCATGTAACCCCAATGAGACACTAGTGGAATAAAATTGTTAATTAATTTTTTAGGGGTCAAATTAATCATAATTATAACACATATTTATTCACTAATAGAATTATATGTCAAAAAATACATAAAATACTAATTTTCCATTAAACGTATATGATCCAAAAATAAACATCTTTAATTATAAAAAAATGAATTACTTACGTACCAATTACCATTTAGGTTTATAGTTTTAGAGAGTTAGGAAAACCCTTATGCATTTAAAACCCTCATATTTCCTATCGAATTTTAATTTTTTCTATTATACCAATAATATATTTAAACAATATTTCTAAAACATCTTTCCTCAAATTTTGCACATGTCATTTTCTATTTAACATATCATGTTCAATAATTTAATTAGTAACATTAAGAAGTATAAATATAAATAATGGTGATATGAAACAAAATATATGTGTTAAAATATATTAAAATATATCAATGAATCATAATGGAACAAATGAATAAAGAAACAAAAAATTAGGAATCAAATAATGTCAATTAACTAATAACCTGATCTTGAAATAAATCTATGTTTAACATAAACAAATAATTGATACCATGGATAAAAATATGTGTTTTCAAGGTTTAGAAGTTCTTAGTACATTAAATTTTAGTCTAACTATAAATTTCTCAAACCCAGACATCAAGATCTAATTTACATGGATATATGCCAGGGAAACAGGATCATACTATCAATGCTACATGCTGGGACATAATGTTATTACTATAAAGGCCTCATTATTGAAACAACTTGATGTTACCCTCAAGGAAACAAGTCCAGAAACCATGATCATACCATCAAGGCCTCATTGACTATGTATCAAGAACTTTATATTAATGCCTTGTTTCATGAATCCTTAACCCATTAAAAAATATAGAGAGAGAGAGAGAGATAATTATACTTATTCCCACCTCATGTAGACCCCATGTTGGTGACTAGCACTGAGAGTGAAAACATTTCCCCTTATGGGAGGAATTACCATATATAAATGAAAAAATTCCAAGAGTTATGATAATCAATCACTAAAATACTCAAGAGTTCAATGTCATGGTAAACCAAAAAACATCCCCTAATGCATGAATAAAGTAAAAATAATAAATATAAAAGTCTCAAATACTATAAAAAACATTATCTACTATAGTGACTAAACAGTAGCTCCAACCTAGCTAGTAATGTCTATCTTTGTCCCATAAGTCATCTAATAATCCTGATAATTATTTTATATATTGAGGGTGAGAATAAAAGGTATTCTCATGAGAGGTATATTCAAGGACACTTGTAAACATGTTCAATGGGGAATCCAATGTGCCAGTGAAAAAATACCAGAAACAATAAACACATTTATAGGCCAGTAAACCAAAACATACATCACCTTGTATCTCTAACCAAAATAAATGACATATTTAATTACATATCATCATTATTAACCCAAAAATAATTTCCCCCCACATTCGCTTCCCCAATACTTTTCCACTCTCATTCCCCAACGTTAATTGACCTATGTTCCCATACATTCTTGAAAGACAACATTTCATCACCACACACAATTCCCATACAAACTAGATCCACCCATCATATCACTTCTCATTCCACATAAATAATCCCAATACAGACATCACATCACATCACAACCCACCTAGAAACACCTAGTCCAAAAATCATTTCAAAATCACACCCCACCCACAAACACTTGTTCGACACACCACATCACATCACATATATCCCAATGAAACCTAGTATATAAATCATATCACAACACATCTCATCCATTGAATGTACGCAAACACTTCTCATCACGTCACATAACACCCACAGACACTAGAGATGCTGATCATATCACACCACATCTCTACAACTAACATTTGGGACACATGTCACGTCACACCACATCCCACCCACATACACCTAATACATATATCATATCACATCACTTCCCAACCACAAATATGTAGGACAAACATCATTGGTGGGTAATATTCAACACTAACACATATCACTACTACTAATAGAAGTGCGTATGAGAGAGGGTTTCCATCCATCTGTATCACCACCATCCAGGATGTTGGGGAAACACCTGAAACCCAGTTCCTCAGTTCATTGGTAAGGTTATCCAACTCAGTTGGGTAATATATAAAATAACATAAACATGTATGAAATATTGATATCACATAATACCCAACATACAGCTTCACATCAACTAAACTAGCACACATGACATCATGAAAACAACACCGAACATCAACCATCACAATTGTTGGCACCACTATATGAAACACTATTCAACCACCACACAAGAGACAAAATATTTAACACTTTCTGTTATAAGTTTCTCCATATTTTTTCATTATCTATATCTAATCGTATTACATTTTCGATTCACTTAGAAAATACAACAATCTAATTACCACACATTGATTTCTCCTACATTTCATTTAACTATTATAATATTTTATTCATTTATTTACATGGTTTAACCCATAGATAACTGGAAAACTATCTCAAAACCCCATGAAACAATTGGAACGTCTTTCACAACCATTAACACAAATTCTAAAATTCACCACATTATCATGTCTCATCACATATGTCATCTCACAATGAAAACCTCGCATCGCACAACCTAAAATTAAATTCACCATAGCTACTCCACCAAAAACTAGTATCCTAATACAAATTCTCCACTTTACAATCACATGTTAAAACCACACACTTTTTTCACTATAGATTACAATAATGAACATCATAACCACTTCAAAACTATGTTCTCCACTTCTCATAACCTCCCATATCATATACATGTCAACCAAATTCATCATCATTTCCCCACACATTACCTATCCTGACCAACCACCTAGATCACCATAAATTTTCCCCAATAAAATATGGAAACACGTTAGGAAAATGAATACCAAACAACATAACTAACCATATTTCATAGTTATTGAATGGATTTTTTAACTTTATTTATTTAATTTGGGTTGGTTTTATCCCACAAACCAAAATCTAGGGGAAACTAGTTTATTTCCCAAATAAATATTCTTATCCTTTTATTTATGTTGTGAGAACACAACAACACAAAAAGGGTCATTAAAAAAAATAAAAAACTTGAAAACAATACCCCAAAAGCTATTATTTTTAGAATTGGAAAAACTTAGGCATAATATCATAAAAAACATGTATTAAAGTAGTAAAGCATTCAAAATATATCCATTTACATCAATTGAACTAATCCAAATAATTATTTTTTTTATAAAGTCACATAAAATATAGCCGATGGTTTGAAATTCATTAAAATCCCACACATTTTACGAAGAATTGTGCAAATAAGGATCCCAAACCCGAACAAATCTTTTTGGTCTCATTGTGAACCGTAAAGAAAATAATAATCTAATTGTGGAAAAAACCACACCATGAGATCATGTATCAATATACATTGTAATGAAGGTGAATAAAAAACACTTCCCAAATCTTACCAAATGTACGAAACTACACTATAAAAATCTTTTAATAGAGAAACAAAATGTAACCCATTTGAAAGAGAGGATAACATTTTTTGGATCAGAAGAGAAAATCACTATAACCCAAAAATCGATTTTCGATGAAGGGGATGAAGATCCTCTAAGATATTCATAGGGTTCCCCCAAAATCAGAGAGGGGGGGAGGGATATGACCGAATGACAATAAAATCGGTTGAATGTGCATTATAAGAGAAATTGTATTATGCATATTTCACAGAGATTAGTCCATTAATGATTCCAATTCTATAAGGATTAATGGATTACAATATGTGAAACCAATATAGGCCATAAGAATCGCTATATATCATATTTCTACCTAAATTCACTTCACAATGACTTGAATTTATAAAATATCATGAATTTATATTTAATTATCTGAATAAATATTAAATATTCACCCTTTCCCATATAAAATCTATGAAACTATCTAAATATACAAGATATTTAAATACAACAGATAACATGAATTTGGTTCGTGTTGATAACCATCACATTTAGTCTCATGCATCTCCATCCCCCCCAGATTCATTTGGACCTCCTCCAAATCCCTCTAACTACCCAAGATGAAAAGTATTAGGATTGGAAGTTAAGCGTCATTTCATTACAAATATATCAAATGATTCACTGCCTCAAGACTGAAAAATAGACATAGTAAAAGAAATGCTTCCAAAAATTCCTCCCATGAGATACCTATCATGTATCTCTTCATACCTCAAATGATACATCCATCTACGTTCACCATAATGAAATATAGAAAAACCTTACACAACCACATCAACCACAATAGATCCCAAACCAACCACTTCTACGTCTAACACAAAATGTCAAATGGTGTATATAATTTTAAGAATTTCATTATCCATGCCATGATACTACATGATTTGTGAATCACTGACTCACCATTATAGTTTAAAGAAATTATTAGAACAATGTGTCTCAAGTAAGAATCACATACACCCAATATTGTGTGTTGGAATCTTTACAACATGTCATTGATCAAGGAAAACAACACATCCCATAACAGAGAAAATCCAAAACATCACATCATATAAAAAATATAGAACCAACAATAGATTAAAAAAAATTTGACACTAAGAATTCATTTGATTCCCCCACTCCAATGAACTCTCCTTGAATGCCATTTGCATCCAAAACATGCAAACCAAAGGAAGGGTCCTTCCACTCAACACAGTATATGATGACATTAGATCTCTAATGGCCACTGCACGAACAAAGTATCATCCTAGATGTCTTCCAATAATGAGTTAGTAATGTGGGAGTCACAGTGAATATACCAATTAATATATGCCACATTGATGAAGTCATGGATCCTCTCTGACTGTAGTGAAAATTACAACCAATATTCCACCCCACAAACTCACCCCAACCCCTAAAAAGGCCCATTAGACCTTGGAGAAATATCACTCCCCCTTCTAATACAAGACATAAAATACTTTGAGGATACTCACAATAATACATGGTATTCATACTCAAACTCATGGGGGCTTCATATACAATCATCATAGGCCTTATAATGGATATTTTCAACCCTAATCCCATCATAAACCGACTAGATCTTATCAGTAAAGCATTAAACTGAATCAATACCATGAATTATTGAATCTATATCCTCTTTATAGCCCAATTGATATTCACATGGTTAGATTTACAATACCTCCATGAAATGATACTAATGGATGATTGATATATATCCTTGTATTCAATCTAAACAAAATTGGGTTTATCCAAGATCCACCAAAGACTATGATGGATGACCAGAACATATCCTATAGAATCTACATGGTCTATAATTTCTTTCCATCATTATGTGAATGAAAACATGTTATATGCAAAAAAATGTGAGCCAAAATAATAGTAAAATACACTGTAAAATAGCAGGTTAAAATAATGATCATAATCAGATATGATTGTCCTTGGAACCCCATGATTCCTAGACACATCATCAACATCATACATTGCAAAAACATCCATCAACATTGATTTGGATATCTCCGATAAGTGAGTTGATTTCATCACTTAGTCTATAATCACCCAAGCCACATCACATAATCCCTTCTATTCAAGGAAACTTTGTGATGATATCCCTCAAGATTTCCTCTAATTTATATTATGGTATATCAAAATACTATAAATACCCTCCCATAACACATATATTCACATTCACATATTGAAAAAATAATCAATTTTTCACAAACTCTTCCATATTTTTTTTTTATAATAATCCTCCAATTTTTACTACTCAATATAATATACATTTTTTACCATTGGTTGTACTTCTAAATGTTTTATATTTAACTCTTGGATATCTCTATCTCAAATCCATGTTAGGATGAAAACCCTCCCTTGGAATAACACCCAATTCCATTAATAATATGAACTTCACTAGGGAGTGTACCAATGGCCAATACAATCACACATCACCTATGCTTCAAAGTATTCCCATCGAGACTCCTCCACCAAATTCATCAAATATGACTGAAAATTTATCTAATTAAGAAATAATTTTCCAATAATCTATCCAATTTCAATATTCATCATTATAGTATTATCCATTCCTTTCTATGCACACTCAACTTCAAAAGACACATCCTACCAGGACATTCAACTCCACCCATATACATGTAAATTACCCTTCCCTGAGTTTTAATAGAACTCCAAATTAAATGTATTCCATAAATTCCATCCACCTCAATTGGCTTAGATTTAGATACATTTTTGGGAAAACATATATCATGATCTTGTGTTCTATGAAAACCAAAAAACTCTTAGAGACGTGGTAATGGAACCACAATATTTGTTTGAACACAATTTATTTCTAATATCAATCATGTGTGGCATAGTTATACCTTTTGAGAGTCCTCATAATTCATCTTTAACAGGTGATCATTAATATATAAATTGATCTTATAGAACCTGCTAGATCCTATCAACTGGTTAAATAGATCATAGATCATTAGAAGAGAGAACTTGTAATTGATAGTCACTAGATTCAACATCTTGTATTATATTGAAAAACATAGAGGATCATATACCTTCATGAATAATAACACTAAAAAACACCACCATGACCCACTAGGTTGGATGAAACCACATTATATAAAATCCACCATTATAAAATCAACTCATTAAACTCCATGGCCTCCATCTGATATGGGTCAATTGATATTAATAACAAACCCAAATACAACTACATCGTAATAATTATGTCACATCATGGAGGTAGTTTTATAACCTCATATAGTAAAATTTTTAAGAACTCTTCCAAAATACTAAGAACACCCAAAACCTATTATTTTTCTAATATATTATTATAATATGATAAAATATTCTCTACATATGTCCCACCCAACTGGTAACCTCATGTACCAATGAACTCTACACATTGGTACAAGATATTGGAAAGTGTAAATTTTCATTAAAATAATTCAATGACTATAGACAATGAATAAATTGTATCTATACCAGGATTAATATCATATATTTGACTCTATATTATGAAGAAGTCCCCCATTAACTAGTTTATCCCCATCACTATAATAAAACACTATCCAAGATTACACAAAGTATCTTAGCATCCAACCAGCATAGATAACCCCAGGGGTACTGGAAGACTCTCTACATCCAGTCCCATAATATGGAAAAATGAATTATAAAAAATGAGTGAAATTATTCTAAATTATACTAGGCACAAAAAAGGGTAGATAATAAACCAATTGTACCTTGAACAAATATTTCCTATGCTTTCACTATTTCTTCTATTGCATGCATCATACCTATCACATACCCTCTGCCTCTTAGACAATGTCCTCTAGGGAAATTTTCAGTCCTATGTACCTAGAGAATGATATTATCATGAGGCTACCCTTTTCTATCTCCAAATGCTCTCAACTGCTAAACAACAACCTGTGGCCCCTCTCACTAGAACTACCTTTGAGGAAACTTCAACTGCGGAAAATGGGCCGAACTACCCATATGAAAAATTACCTTCTAGAGTTTTTGGAAAATCATCTTCTAGGATATCATATCTCCCAAAAATATTGAATGAAAATAGAAAACCCATAGATGGTGCTCGTAAACCACAATTCCTTGATTATTGAGAATGAAACTTCCATGGTGAGGTTCCTAGTCAATGAAACCCTGACGTCTTGAAGACCATTG
Organism: Viscum album; assembly: GCA_963277665.1. Lineage (NCBI taxonomy): Eukaryota > Viridiplantae > Streptophyta > Magnoliopsida > Santalales > Viscaceae > Viscum > Viscum album. Next base: position 682,150,083 of record OY728119.1, on the reverse strand, counting down.
GATAACTACATTAATCATAAATACTCAAAATTTCATGTTGGGAACCATGATTTCGATCAATCAGCATGTTAATAACTCACTTTATAACAACAACCATTTTATATACCTCTAGATACATCTATAGTGTACAAGAAGTTACCACATAATCGATCACTAGTTGGAAAACCTCCAATAGACACTGTAATTTGAATTCCAAATCAAGAATATCATTTTAATAATAGTGAAAGAGTTAATTAAAACTTCTCGAAATATCATTCACAATCAATCCCATATGCATATGGGATAGAAGATCCTACTTATTTTCATCCTTTATCCTTGATAATACGAACTATTCTGGGAGCTCCATGTGAATGTATGTCTATAAAAAATCATCATCCTTGATGTCACCATGAAAAAAATCTAAAACTGACTCATAACTACCCAAATATTACTAACATCCAACTATACCTAAAAAATCTAATCATAAATGGATCAAAATGAACGATATCTTGAGATCCTCTAACCGGTGATCTATATCCAGATTAGTGACACTCCCCTCATACATACCCAAACTCTATCTATTTTATAATGTTAATAGAACTACAATTCCCCAACCAACAATATTGAGGAAATCATAAAATGATTTACCAAATGAGACTACAGAACCTCAACTTCAAAAGTTACTCATAGGTGAAAAAGAAGAGTAATTTCAAAAAACAAGGATAATATCTTAACACAATTAGCATATAATTTTTTCAAATCTTATTTATATAATCCATTTTATATTCCAAATATATATAATTCAAAAAAGAAAAAAATTCATCAAGATTAATATACCTCTTCTATTTCTTTACCCCAAAAATAGTTCCAACTCACATTAAAATTTGATAAGCGTGGATTATATTCACTAGATCATAGGGGATCTAAAATCCCATATCCTAGAAAGTTTCCACAACCTATGTAACTTACCATGGTCAACATGGGTTATTTCCCTGCCAAACCATACAACCCTCATCATTATTAACTCTGATCTCCATTTTACCTCTCAACCTACCCTTTTATACCACTCTGTCATGACGACCTCCTGCCAAAGATATCACAATGAGGAGAGAGATATGATGAACCACAAGTCCCACCTTCAGCAGTCCTTGGGATGGTGACTAGCACTGAGTTAGTAAAAATCACATATTATTTGAGTCAGTCCCATGTATAAATGATTTTTTTGGGGGATATGACAAAGACCATAAAAAACACCATCACACATCTAAATTCAAAACAAAAACTATCACATAATGCATCAATAAATTTAAATATTACATATAAATATATTAGAAAATATATCAAAAAGTGAAATTTATAGAAGTTACTCCATAACAACTCCATCTCACCTAGTTATGTTATGATCAATCCCCAAAGTCACTAGAGAGTCTAAAAAATAGTTTATATATGAACATTGATAATAAAAGGTATGCCAAATAGTGACATATACTTGTCTTCATATCCACATGTGAAAAGGGAAAGATAATAATCCAGTGAAAAAATATGAGGAAAAAAATCACATATACTTGTTATCTTACTAAACACATCCTCAACATGGATATTTCAAAAAGTTTGAAATTAAATATAAAAACATAGCATTGAGATAATAAACAAAAAGTTCACCCCATAGCTCATTCCCCCTCCTAACCCCACATTGAACCTCAAAATATCACATCCCTTCCAAACATACCACAACACATTACATTCCATCTATAAACACCTTGTACTTGCTTAAAATAACATCACATCACATCCCAGACACATACAATATTTCCACACATAACAAAATATAACACACCGCCAATAAAGACTTGGGAAAACATCATATCACATTACATCTCACCCACATATACCAAGGACACACATAAAATCACATCACATCCCACCTATAGACACACGGTCCCCATATCATATCACATCACTCACCACATTAATACACCTAGTCCACATATAATATAAAATATCATCCATATAATCATGGAATATATATCATACAACATCATATCCCACCAAAACAATACATGGTCGACATATCACATACATCCCATTGACACGTGGGAAGGAAGAATAGGGGAGGTGAGGTATCCACCCATCATATCACCACCTTCCAAAATGTTTGGGAAGTCACTCGGTACTCAAAAACATTGATTATTGTTATTTTTATCCAATTTCATTGGTGTTCAAATAAAATAACAAAAATATACATGATATAAAATTATATTATAATACCCGTCAGACTAATTCACATCAATGTTCCTAGTGAGTACTGTATAAAAACAATCCCACCACACACCAACCACCACAATATTATCCTCCATTATAAAAAGCACCTTGTTACCACCATACAGGCCACACAACATTTCTAACATTGAGTTATAGGTTCACTATATTTTTTTCACCATTCTTTTCATTTCACATTATAATACACATTCATTATTTCAATTTAGTTATCCAATTAGCACATACTCATTTATAGTCTATATTTATTGTCTACCAGTCTATTTTATTACTTTTATCATTATATTAATTCCCACATATAATTGAGAAACTATCAAACATGTTACATGAAACAACTTGGAAAACTCACACAACCTCCTCCACAACACCACACAACCACCATCGTTGTCAGGTCACATCACAGGATCTTTCTCCCCTTCACAGCCTCACATCACCCAACCAAAAACACCTCACACTGTAACCACTACAGCATAATTAGAAAACTAAATCCACATCTCACAACACAACCTTCACATGAAATAACACATGTTACAACCACAAATCATCCCCACCACATATCATACCACTACACACCATAACCTCATCAGAAATATATGCAAAAAATCTCCCAACATCCCACATCACATCCATTCTAACCATCCTTTGAACCATAGACCTTCACATTACACAACCCAACCTATCACCTCAATAGTCGTACAGTATCAACAAACCACTTATAGAATCCAACAATTCATAATCATACACAAAAAACATAAAAATAATCTTTTAAAATTATTGAAGGTATTTCAACATATTACATCTTCAAATAGAATTGGTGTTGTAATAGAAACCAAAATCTAAGGAAATTTAGTTTATTATCACAATATATGTTTCTTATACAATTATTTATGGTGTAATCAGAGGACAACAGTGTAAGGTTCATTCTATCCTTGCATCTAATGTTAAAACAAGGCTCCCAACATATTTTATTTTTATAATTGAAAATATGAATTCATAATATCATAAAAAACATATATCAACATAGTAAATAATATGGATATATCCCAATCCCATCAATTCACTATATCAATGATTTTATGACTTTTATGAAAAATGAATATCCACCCAATGGTATGGAAAAATATTAAAATACAATACATGTCATGAACAATAGTGGAAATGGAGATCTCATAAAACAATAATGATATCTGATACCACTTTGTATTATAAGGTGTTGAAAAACTGCCACTAACCACAACCACCCAATGAGATCATAGATCAACCGGCACAACACTAATGAATCCAAAAAAACAAAAACCAAAAAAACCAAAAAAATTAAAAAATTTCAACATTGAATCCCCTTAGAGAATAACATAAATAAAACTACGGTAAATTTTAGATAATGTGGCTCATATCAGCAGTACATGATCACTAGAATCCACAAAATAAAAATAAGAGGAATGGGGTAGAAGATCCTCCAAGTCAAACCTAAGATTTTCATAAAAATTGAGGTGAAGGTATGGATATATATGAATAAAAATAAAATCATGAAAACATTCATTATAATCAACATTGAACACACTTATTCTACATAGTGTATTCTATTGGTGATGTGAATTCCATGGGATCCCAATGATTACTTCTGGAGAAACCATTATATGCCCTAAAACCCCAATATCACGGGTTTCCACAAAATTTAACATCACATAAGCTTGATTTTTTTTACATTTTATGAAATCAACAATAATGATGTGAATCCATTTCATGGATTCCCCACATTCATGCATACAAGATATAAACCCGTCTGGTTGTACACACTGTAAACCAGCAATTCATGATGTGAATCTCATTCACATCATGAACCAGTCACTATAGTCTCCTATATTTCCATCTCAACCAAGTCATTTATAACTCCCATAAACCCCTCTAATAACCTAAGAGGAAAATTAAAGGTCTAGGTAGGAATAGTTCGTTACATATCATGTTGAGAAAAACATAATAAATTGGTAGCAATACACCAATAGAACCAAACTATATTTTCTCATGAGACAAATAGATTCATTATGGGTAAATATTTAATTATATATCCCAAATATCACATAATTATTTCTAATTAATTCACCATATAATTTAAAATACTTTCAATATAATACATATTCAATATTCCTTGGTAAGCAATAAACATCCATATTGGAATAATAAACAAAAATTATTTTTATACATTCCCTGATCAATAATTTAAATAACATGATCTCAATTTATCAATAATAATAAATTTGGCTGTATTGCTGATTCATATACAAAGTTAAATATATAAAATTTTGAGGATCTCTTCCAAGATAAAGAACAAGTTATTAAAAATAACACATTGAGAAATATCAAATTTGAATGGATCCTGAATTATATTTCTTAATAAAGTTCTTTTAATCCCACAAATGAAGATTTTTATTTGAAAACATTGAGAGTAATCAATGGAATATAATAATGATATAGATTTAAAATTTAGTGTTTTTTGGAAATTTAAAGTTAAAATATAAAAATAAAAGTATATAATAACTTCTAACATTGAAGTATCAAAGTATTTTTCGTGGGACACATTTAAAAAAATCATAATGGTAACAAAAAAACATTATTTATTAAAATAAATTTTTAAATATTAATATAGAGGATACTAAAATGATTAATTTATGTATTCATAAGAAAATATGGAGTTAAATATAAAATATTTGACCATTAATGGAAAATTTATTCTTAATATCTTATGATATATTTAATGAAAGCTAAAACAGTTAAAAGAGTAATAAAGCATCATTTAGAAAATAAATGGAAGAGAAATATTAAGATAATAACAAATAATATATATTTTGGATTTAAAACAGTAAAATTAACATTTTTGAATGAAATTATTTTGATATAGAGGAAAAACAATTAAAAGGATGTGAGTTATTTTTGAAAACATTATACAATTAGGATAAATAACATAATTCGAGGATAAAATGTGAATTAAAAAAATAATATTTCACCCAAATATAAAAGCATAATATAATTTGAAATATTATATTTTAAATTAAATGTAATTATAATAATGGAGTTCATGAAGAATTTTTTTTCCCAAATAAATAAAGCTGTGTTAGAAAAATATATTTTACATTTTATATTCTCGGAATTATGATAAATTGACTAGGATGTTATAAAACAGGATTGTAAATAACATGATTAAATGTTATCAATAAACTAACAATCCAATTGGGTGTTAATTACTCTTCATTATATAATCATCAGTGAAAAATATGAATCCATGACTGAATGGTGGGAATTTAGATGAAAACCATTACTGAATTATTATTCCTTGAATAAAAGTCCCCAAAAAAATATAAAATGAGATCTATTTTTATATGTATTAATTTCATAAAAAATTATGATTAAAAAAATACATATGGAAGTTTATGAAAAATAAAAAATTATAGAAGTGTTAATTATGACGTGTGTCATAATGAAATAAGATTCCTATTAGAAACATGTTCATAAAGGTAATGTATTAATGGAAGGCCAATGTAATTGAGAACATAATAGGAAGGTAAATTACTGATAATAACAAATTATTTTCAATACTAGATGTTATATGAATGATGATAACAAAAAAATGAATTTTGGGGAAATAAGTTTCATGACTTAAAGAATAGAAATAGAGAAAACGAACACTTTTATTTGATTACCACATACTCAGTCATACTCTAACCTCCCCTATATTAAAAAACGTTCTTAACAACTTATTTGAAAACCATATTTATATCTATTAAATTATATATCCTTCATTTATAATCATTATGTAGACATATACTTGACATTTATAGTTTTTTCTATGACAATTATTTGATAATTTCATTTCAATCTTTAATGATTCATGATAGAAATAATGTTTTAATTAATTGATATAAAATAAATTATTAATAGATTATTAAATATAACAGATTAATTTTATTTTAATGATTTATAAAATTTGATTAATGTGTGTGTATGGTATACAATAATGAAATTCATGACATGTTTATTTTGGTAATTTTTAACGAATTTAAGAATAGTATATTATTTAATAAAATAAATTTTATATTACATTTAAAAAAATACTTAAATAAAAAATTAATATTTATTAATTAATTTCATTCATAAATATTTCTATTTAGAATGTGAGGAAAAAATAACTACATCAATTTTTGTGGGCGGTAGTCTGCATATACGCCCGAATGATTTATTAATTTTACAGTAAATGGTGGGAAGATAAAAAATGGATTATTATTTCATAATATTAATCATGTTATCAATTTCATATTTATTCACTAAATAAATTATTTTAAAAATCCATATAATGGGGTGATAATAACCAAGACAAATTATTCATAAAATATGCAGTCCTCACCTATGCATAGATGAAGTTTTCATTTTTCTATGAATGAAATAATGTTAGAAAATTATTTATCATTTTTGAAAAAAACTATTGTTTTATGAATCACATATTATTATTTAATAACACATTTTAAAAACACATTTAGAGTATTTATGAAAAATTTAATACTCACTCATGTTGGGAGTGATCTTCACATAACTTGAGTGATGTTTTTAATATTCATATGGTCCAGAGGATGATAATTAGTGGTTGTACATCAATAGAAGAAAAATTAATCTTACAAATGACCATGATTTTAGTATATTTATTTGGGTAGAATTTTTTGGGATGAAATGTTTGATAAATAAATTGAGTATAATGTTAGAGAGTTGGTAATAATTATATTGATGATAAGTGTCTTCTCTTGAAATTTTTCTTTCAAATTGAGAATTTAAGTCTTATTATTGGAACATGATCTGTCAAAAATTTTAATTGGACACTATAAGAGGTCATAATGGGATGATTTTTAAATTTATGGTTAACTATGAGTGTCTATTGATTCCGAATAATGTTTCCTCCTTTTATAGTAGAAAACGAGGGATCATTCTACATAGTTGAATGGTGGGTGAGAGGTATGAATGGAATAAAATTAGTCTCAGTAGAGTTAGGGGAGGGAATTTCTTGAGATATAATGTCTTTAATTTCCATACAAAAAAATACATTAAAATTTCTATGATTCAAGTAAATTTTATAATATTAATGTTTTATAAAGATACCCATATTACCATTATTAAGTATGGTAAAACATTTAACATTGAATTTTTTTTTATAAATATAACATGAACCCTCCCATAATGTATAGACGTTATGATACAAAATTGTTAAACATTTTAATATAATTAAATATCTATATACGAACAAGTTTAAATTTTAAATAAAAACACATACTATATTGAAAAATTGTCTTCATAGAAATGTTTTTTTATAAATTCAGTTTTTTATTTGTATTTTCAATCGAATACCAACAAAATTGGGGCTAAAATATATTTAAAAATATATAAAAAAAATATATAGTTATTATCTGAAATATATGAAAATAATTTACATATATAACAATAACACAACTCCTATAAAATAATTTCTTGAAAATAAAAAAAAATCAATTTAAATATTTTAATAAACTATAACATGAGTAACATATTTTTTGTCAAAAAATGAGACTTATTAAAAATTTTAACATTATGATTGAATGTTATAAAAAATGATATTAAAATTATGAATGATATTAAAATTATTTTTAGTATACAAATGTATAACTTGTAAATAAAAGTTATAAAAATATATCTTGTAAGCATACAATGAAGATATTAAAAGATTGGTAAAAACTATTTGATGAATGTAAACATATTTTTTATATATGTTATTAATGATTTATCTAGAATATAATTAAATTAAATTCTTTAAAAATTAAAATTTAAATAAAATATATTTTTATACATTAATTTATTATAATGAATAATAACTATACTAATTCAATTTTTATAATGCATTATTATTCATAATTATCATTATTTTCTTTAATAATGTGTTAAATAATGATATTCTGTTTTTTTACCAAAAAACCATGCGATTAAGTTAATATTGTCATATGTATTAATTGAAATATTATCACAATAATTTTTTTAGTGATTTATTTTCTTTTTCTGATTCATGAAAAGAACGATATTAAAATTAGTATTTATTTAAATGAAAATTTATAGTAAAATCTTATGTTTCCAAATTCAACGTAATAATAAAAATTTTTCCCTTCAACTATAAATTTCTTCCAATAATGAAATTGTAATTTGTATCAATAATATAGAAATTAATCATGTTTTAATTTCTAAATAATATATCAATTACACAATATTAGGTAAGACTAGGAAACTCATCTTTGACCTCATAATAAATATATGTTTTTTTAAAAAAAATTAACAACCACCTGTTCCAAATAATATACATTAATTTGATGATAAGACATTTGGGCTTATAGAGAGATAAAATTCATAATTTCTCTTCCATGATCCAAATTATAACGATGTACTTAAAAAAATTATTTTGATAATAGATAACAAAATTTGAGAAAAATATAAAATGAATATGAAATCATTATATTTATATAACTACTCAAATAAAACCTTCATTGCAACATTCAATAAATTTGGTTCAACTATAATATAACTTAGATAACTAATAAATCCTTTAGTTTGACCTATGTTGTTTATGGTTGTTTCCATATTGTTTTACCTTATCTCATTTGTTATATATTATATTATAAAATTCCATTAAAATATTTCATAATGGTTCAAAATCTGTTTTTGAATCACTAATGAATTATACTAAGTAGTTTCAGACTAGGAGTGTACCTCTTTGTTGCACATGAGGTGGTATGAAAGTTAATACCCATCCAGTTTTTTTGGGTAATTTTCCATAAGTAAAATGTTTCCTATTATTGTATCCACTTGATTGTTTGCATATAAATATTTTATTGATATTTTAAAAAAGACATTATAATTTAAAAAACATGATTTCATCTTTATAATTAGATTTATATGTAGGGATTCATGTAATGAATTTTATTCTAAATTTTTAAAAATAACTATACCTCAATATTTCTTAATATATAAAAAATCCAAAAGTCATGGTAACCTATGATCACAAATTTATAATTAATCCTTATAAAATATCATACCAATCAATATATACACAAATCATGTATTCCCTCATAAGTTATTAATTATCTCCTAAAATAAGGTGAAATTAAAAAAACATATCAACCGATTTTATAACTATAACTTGATCATTTAGTCTTCCAAAAAAATAATTTAATCATTATTCTGATTAGATACCAATTATTACACCCCATTTCCACACTCTTATAATTATTGGGAAATAGAAATATAAACAATATAAAAACATTATAATAAACTAAATATACCCAAGCATAACCATTCATAAATACAATATCAGCAGTAAATATAGCATTAATTACACCCCAAACATTATTTAGGAATATATTTTTAGAGAGATAAGAAAATAATATATATAAAAATATATATTTTCCACAAAATTGAAAATTTTCCATTTTACAAAGAATTTATTATATAACAACAAACCTTGAACATCTAGAAAAAACTATTAAAAATGATAATATTCTATATATATCATTTGTAATAGTAATCATTATAATCTAGGGAAATAAAAGAATTTGCATCGTGATCCAAATAACTCAATAATGGGTAAGATATTTTAGAGTCAATCAAATAATAACCATGGAATAAATGAATATATAAGTTATAAATAAGAAATATATAATTCTATATAACCGTTAAAAATAGATTTAAATAAACACAAAGATGAATGAATAATAAAATTAAAAATTGTATAATAAATAATAGTTTTATTTTGGTGAAATTAAATATACCTGAAATATTAATCTTATCGTAAGAAACAAAAATGAAGACCACATTAACTGAAATTCAAGTCTAAACATCAATAAATATTGACCTTGAAGGCAATCCCACAAGCCTTGACATCATTGTATTACCATATTGGCCTAATTTTGAAGATATTTTGATTATTTCGTAAAGGTAACATGCAATGAAATCATGATATAACCATAAATTATTCATTACTTAGGTTTCATGATCTCACTATCAACTTCATGGTCAGGAAAATGTTAATAAATGTTTAGGTATTCATAAAAATACCCAAACTCATTTGTCTTATGAGACCTACTAATGCATTGAGGGGAAATAATGCATCCATCTCCAACCATGAAATAATAGAGGCCAATTAATTCACCATATTAATTATATAATTATGAATAAAAATAAAAATAAAAATTATATGTCTATAAATAAACAACTTCATTTAATGAAAAACATACATGATTCCAAAAACCACCCGTGTCATTAAATGGAATAGAATAATCAAAAGACATCTAAATTTAGAAATTTTAACATATTTTTATTTTATATCACATGTAAAACATGATAAATTTTATGTTTTTAGACATAAAATAAAAAAAACTATCATAATAAGAACACGTCAAATGGTTTCATAAAAAAAATATCTTAATAAATATATTGGTTAATATCATGACATTAATCCCATAAAATAAAACTATAATAAGACCATTTAGTGGGTATTTTTTTAATCATAAATCAAATTTAATTTTTAATTTAATTTTTTAAAAGTAAAAGTGATTTTAAACTATAACCAAATTTCAAATAATTCTCAACACTTTCAAAAAAGGATTATGTTAGTGGCCATATTCAAAAACTCATATTAATATGGGTATCATGAATAATATTTTATCAAATCCAATTTGAAATAAATCTTAATAATGGAAACATGAAATATATATTATTTTTTCTAGTGGAAATTTACACTATAAGGAAATATATATTTTTGTTAAATTATATAATTTATTTAATATTATGAAATGTCATTATTTGAAAGAACATCAATTAAAATATAAATTAATATTCTTAAAAAATATAAAACAATATGGAGATTAGAATTTATAATTTATTTATTTATCCCAAAATAATAAATGATATATTTTTTTAAAATAAACAATATGAATATGAAGTGAAATAAGAATTAACAAGGATTCAGAATATTATCACCATTGTTATGATTTTATGAGGATGAAAATCATCAAATGTGTATAATTTAATTAATAATTTCATTTTAATTAAATATAGAAGAGGGGTAACATTGAAAACACAATATTATGGATTATAGGGAACATAGATAATGTAATATCTAGATGAAATATTATAACTCAATGAAATAATATTTCATTGGAAAACCCCATTATATCTTGGGTAGTTTTTGAATTAAAAGAAAATGAAATATTGTATATTAAATGGGATTGTAAATCATATTATTTCAGGTAAATAAGGATTAAATAATTAAATTATGTCATTATTTCACTATGTTAATGAATATTAACAGAAAAAATGAAAATATGCCTCAATAAAAGGGGAATTTTGATGAATCCCCATAAAATAATTATGACATCCCGCCTTTTTATTACATAACTTTTCATTACATTTTACAACCAAGGGATCCTTAATGTCTCGTGTCTTGGAAATCAGGAACTTAATACATGAAAACAACATTAAACATTCTTTTAATCCACTTTTATGGACTCATCATTGGTTTCTACAACATAAAACTAATGCATATCATATCTTAGAGACATACATCAAAAGAAAGGGTGAGCAGAAGGCCCTGTAAGGGTAAATAAGTGAATCAGTTTACTTGATTAAAAATAACAACATAAAGAAATGATAAATGGAATTATAGGAATATAATAATGAATAGAACATGGAAATTAAAATTAATATGTGTATAAAACATTTAATTTATACATTCATGAACATATCACCACGATTTATTCCTGAGGTGTCATAAAATATACCAAGGTTATTCACCAAGGTATCCTGAAACATGTTATCTCTAGAGATTAATAATTTACCCAATGCATTGGAGTGATATCAGGGAACACCCTTAATATTTATTTAATTTCATGTGAGACACAAATATAATAATCAATCATTTCATAAATAACTGAAATAGATTCAATGAAATGGGTTTCATGTCAAAATTGTGACATTTAAAAGTACATAAAATTAAGATCATTGCATCATTTATGACCAATGGAAAGGGATTGAGGGTTATATGTATGTCAATTACAGAATATAATACATCATTATTATTATTTTATTAACAACCATATAAATGAAATAGTTTTGGGTATTCACATAAATAAACAAGATAATTTCTTGAGAGAAAGAGATTAAAATTTTGATACGAAATTTCTACAGCATAACGACTACATAACATGGTTTTAGAAAATAATGAAAGGAGATGGTACAAGGGTAACCCAATTATAAATAAATCATTTGAGAGTATAAATACCGAATAACATGGAGATAATAACATTGAATTTATATTTAAATTACACCCACAAAAAAAGGAAACTTGAAAGCAATGAGAAGATGTGATTTCTTTTACGATATATTCAGCAGCCTAACGAAATCACTTAAAAATTCAGAAAACAAATTGATGAGAGAGGAAAGGGTCTCTCAAAAATAAGATATGAAATGGATATTAATGAGAACATATAAGAACATACCCTCAATATAAAGATATGGAAACTAGAAGACACAACATAATAGAATTCCGGACTAAAAAGAAGAGGGTGAACAGATCCCATACCATGAAGAGTAACTTTGAAAGCATGATGGTAGATACCTTGGGAGGCTTCAGGGAACCTTGAGGGGAATAAATGAGAGGTAAGGAGACCAGGAATTCCTTGATGATGATTTTGTAATGAAATGAATGAGGGAAATGTCTTGGTATTTATAGAGAAAGTGAGTGAATAAATTATTAATTTTCCAGGGGACACCTCATCGGTGGTATTTGCAAAACCATGGGCATTCCAAAGGTATTTTCCCATGGTATTGGAAATTTGGGACACCTTATCGAATATATCACTATTCATAAGTTTTCCAGAAAGCTTTTGTCATTATTACATCTTTAATTACGTCATTGAACACCCAAAATTCGAAACTGCCTTTTTTTACTATTCGCTGAAAATTCAATTGTTTCAGAAAAATATAGAAAATTCACCCTAACCTAATATTGATGCTCTGAATTCAAAAATGAAGTCCATATTATGAAAATATTTTTATAAATGTTTTTAATGTAATTTTTAAATAAAATCATTATTTATTCCAAAAATAAAACATTAAAAATATAACTTATTTTGTAACACCTTAAAAAAGTAAACAAGGTCCCATAAAAATATCATATATTTATAAGACAATAAAGTAAAAATTTATGATTAAATTTTATGAAAATACATTTCAATTTTAAATTATTAAATTAATTATCAAATTGAAAATAAAATAATTATGTCGTACAAAAATACCAAAACATAAACTATGATGGTTTTTTTCACTTTTAAGATGTCTAAAATGCATTTATACATTTATGGGTGAAGTTTATATTTTTTTGGTCAAATTACTATTCATTCCTATTCATCACTATTCATATGGGTATGTTACTATTTATATAATAATATTCACTAAAAACTATGTTGATCTTATTAAACTCTAAATTTCTCACTGATCATAACTATAAAGAACCATTTGTTGAAAATCATTCCACATTATTAATTATTTAATGAATATAAAAATATTTTAAAATTCCCTATTTTATCCTAAATTCATCAATAATACACCTCCTATATCTATCTGGATATTTGAAATTCACAATCCTTGGCATAATGAGAAATAAAAATTTTATTTATATAAAAGTATTACAGAAAATATCTAAGTTCTTATTACATAGCCCCTTATAACAGCAGCATAGGACCTATGTGAAAGGTGTTCTATGGTGGTAGAATCCTGAGTTGGCTCTCCCAACATTGTCCGAGTGGTGATTTATACCATCTTGAACTTTTCCCTTAGGAAATTCAGTTCAAGCTTCATACGTTGAAGTTCGGCTTGGGCTTGGTCCCGAGAAAATCCCAGTGATGCTAACTCCTTCCCATGCTCCCAAAAATGGGCTTCATATGGCTTGAGCCTACTATATGAGGCCATTAAATCATCCTTATGTATTAATTAACCATGATAACCATATTTATAAACCCACATCATTAAGATTATATTTTCCAACAGTCATATTGACCAACGGTCATATAACAGTCGAAACCCAAAGGTCTCATTTTAATTATTCCCACTTCATTAATTAAAACATATAGTTTTGTTGTGTATAAAATAAAATAACACACAAAATTATGAAAAAAATATAAATAAAATGCTCAGGTCGTTACATTCTTACCCCCTTAAGAAATTTAGTCCCGAAAATGTTATCTCGTACCCTCTGATGGGAAAAGGTGTGGGTAGTTCTGTCTCATGGACTCCACTAGTTCCCATGTGGCTTATTCACATTTGTGGTTCCCCCACAACACCTTAACAATGTGGGTAGTCATGTTTTGCAGATCCTTATCTCTAAGATCAAAGATCTCAACTGGCTACTCCTAATAAGAGAGGTCATGTTCTAGTTTTACCACCTCTGGATTTAGTACATGTGATGGGTCGGGTATGTACATCCTCAAGAGGTATACGTGGAAGACATTATGAACTTGTGCAAGATTTGGAGGTAGTGTATACTGATAGGCCACTGCTCCCACACGATCAAAGATTTCATAGGGGCGAATGTTCCTAGGGTTGAGCTTCTATTTCTTCCCAAACCTCATGACTCTCTTCCAAGGTGAAATCCAATGAAAAAATTTGTCACCAACATCAAACTTCATGTCCCTTTGATGGTTATCGGCATATCTCTTTTTCGACACGTAGAATACATAATGTGTTGTTGCGTGACATGGACCTTTTCTATCATCTCTTGCACAAGATCAGGCCCAAGAAGCATTCTCTTACCAGCTTCATCCCAACATGTAGGAGTTCTACCTTGCTTCCCATATAGAGCTTCAGAGGGTTCCATTTGAATTCTTGAGTGGAGGTTGTTGTTGTAAGAGAACTCAACTAAAGAGAGAATTTGATCCCATCCACCATTAAATTTCATTAAGCACATTCTCATCATGTCCTCGAGTGTTTGAATAGTCTTTTCAGATTGGCCATCAGTTTGTGGGTGATAGGCCATACTGAAATTCAATTCAGTGCACAGTGCTTGTTGAATACTTCTCCTGAATTTTGATGTGAACCTTGGATCGCGATCAAATATGATATAAAGTGGAACTCAATTCAGTATTACCACCTCTTTCACGTAATTCGAAGCATGTTCATCAAAAGTTAAATCTTCCAGAATGGAGATAAAATGGGCAGTCTTGGTGAGATGGTCAACAATAGCCCATATCGCATTATTTGATTTGGATGTTCTTGGGAGTCTAGTGACGATGTCCATAGTGATATTGTCCCACTTCCATCCTGGTATGGGTTGTGGATGGAATACCTCTTTAGGACGTTATCGCTCCGACTTCACTTGTTGACATACTAGGCACATTGAAGTATAGTCATTAATCTCCCTTTTCATATTATCCCACCAATAATGATCACGAAGGTCCCTATAAATTTTTGTGCTACTAGGATGTATAAAGAATGTAGAGATATAAACACCATCCATCCGCTCCTTCTTCTTTCTAGAATAGATGGAACACGTAGTCTTGTATGAAATTTCAGTACATCTTCTTGATCATTATTGAACTCAGGAAACTTCCCATCCTTAACCGCCTCAGACTTCTTCTGTTACAAAGGATATTCTTTCTGAGCTTTCATGATCATCTCTTATAGTGATAGTTAAGAAATAATTTGGGTTAGGGTTGATGATTTCCCTTCCTTTATAATTCCCATGTCCATTTTTATTAGTCCATTAATCAAAGGATCTCTTTGAATCCTCATAATGGAATGAAAAACTGGGTCATTCATGATTATTTCACCGAATAAATTGTTTGAACTTTTGGGATGATAATGAATTGAAAAATAATAGTCTTTAAAGAGTTACAACCATCTCCTTTATCTCATGTTCAGTTATTTTTGAGGAAAAATATACTTCAAACATTGATGGTCTATGTATATATCACATTTTCCCCATAATGATAGTGCATCCATATCTTCAGAGAAAGAATGACCGCAGCTAGCTCTAGATCATGCGTAGGATAGTTTCTCTCATAAGACTTCAACTATCTAGATGCATAAGCAATTACCTAATCATTTTTCATGGGGACTCACCCAATCCCTTTCATAGATGCATCGCTAAAAATAATGAATCATTCTCCACTTGAGGGCAGAATTAACACAGGTGCAGTAACCAATCTCTTCTTCAGCTATTGGAAACTTTCCTCACATTCCATTGTCCAGATGAACTAGATCCCTTTTCGAGTTAACCTAGTTAATGGATTGGAATGTCATGAAAATAGTTTCACAAACCACTTATAATATACCGATAATCCAAGTAAACTACGAATCTCAGTTATTATTGTAGGCTGAGGACACTCCTCTACAACTTTTGTCTTTGTAGGGTCGAATGTGATACCTTCATTGGTAAAATTGTTCCCCATGAAAGCAACTAGTTATAACCAGAATTCACATTTATTGAACTTTCCAAAAATTCTCCCCTTCCATAGAGTTTGTGAAATAACCCTTAGATGATCCTCATGCTCCTCAAAAATTTTGGAATATATCAGAATATCATCAACAAAAACTACCACAATGTTATATAGGTAGTATTTAAAGACTCTATTCATCAAATCCATAAAAATATCAAGTGCATTAGTCAGTCCAAAATGAATAACAACAAAATCAAAATTCACATATCTTGATCGGGAGGTAGTTTGTGGAATATCTTCTTTCTTCACCCTCAAGTTATGATAACTAGATCGAAGATCAATCTTAGAGAAGAATTGAGCCCCATGAAGTTGTTCAAATATGTCATCAATTCTTTAAAGAGGGTATTTGTTCTTTACTATGATCCTGTTCAGTTCTCTATAATCAACGCATAACCACATCGATCTATCCTTCCTCTTCACAAAGAGAATAGGTTCTCCCCAAGGATACACACTTGGTCAGATTAAAACCCTTCTCCAAAAGATCATGGAGTTGTTTCTTTAATTCCTCCAGCTCCATATTTTCCATCCTATATGGGGTCTTTGATAATGGATGAGAACGAGGTACGACTTCAGCAGATAACTCATCATCTCCTTCTGGGGGAGATCCAGGAAACTCCTTAAGAAATACGTCAATGTATTCCGGGACGATGGGTACATTTTCTATCCTCAAACTCTCATTTACTTCTTCTTCTTCACTAATCAAATCCATAAAAAAGGATATAAAAGGTTCTTCTAGAAACAGATCATGTTGAGATATCACTACATGGAAGATAACATTAGGTTTTCCATTCAAGACTATTGATATTTATTTACTTCTTTATTTCAACCTAGAATTATACATTGATACCCATTCAAACCCTAGTATAATGTCAGATTCCCACATGGGAATGACTACTAGATTTTCGATAAGATTGTGCTCACCAAGTTAAACAAAAGAGTTTTTGAATACTGAGGATGCTTGAATAATCCGGCCAGGATTCTTGATTGATAACCATACTTTTAGCAAGTCGGGGGGTTGATCCTAAATTCATTGAAAACATGGAGCAAATAAAGGAATGTGTAGAACCAGAATGAAACAAAGTACATGCTAGATTTGAGAAAACTACAAGAGTACCTGCTAATACATGATTTGGAGCTTCAACATCAGCTTTCATGATAGAAAAAGCACGACGTTGCTCTCATTGCCTTTGCTGAGGTTGATGGTGGTTCCCCTCCACTTCCTTCGGATTTTGACAGTGATTGGAAATGTGCCCATGTTTTCCACATGTAAAGCACTGGACATCAGGTAGGACCTGCACCATCATCCCCTTGTCATTAGTTTTTGGAAGTTGAGGTTTAATTTCACTATGTCAGTTCCTTGCAATATGGTCATCTCTTCCACAATTATAGCATTACCCGCTCCCAAGCCGGTAGTTCCCCAAATGCTTATTCCCACATTTATTACACATGGGAAATTACACTTGCATGCCACCTCTTTCTGGATCAATTCTCCTCCCTAATATTGAATCAATTGATCTCTTTTGGTTGTTTGATTTATGATACCACTGCATCTCACCAAACTCTAATTCGACTTTCATTTCACTTTGCACAATCTCTTTATAATTGTCATAATCTCAGTTGCAACGATTCCTCTGTAGATGAGGTCTCGGTCCATCGAATAATCTATCAACCTTAAAATTTGGATCTATGAAAAAGCTAGAGGTGTAACATAAAATCCTTGTGAATTTCATCTCATAGCTTCCCAGAGATTCATTCTCTTTCTGCTTCAGCATCAGAAACTCTTTCTCCATTCTTGTTCTCATGGAACGAGGGAAATACTTATAGAATAAGATCTCTCTGAACTCTTCCCACACCATAGAATCAACCTACACTCTTTGCCTTGTGTTTTTAATCAGCTCCCCCCACTGATCAGCTTCTCGTTCTAAGCGATAGACAGCCAGGGTCACCTTCTCTTGCTCTGAACAGTGGAGCACATAAAAGATCTTCTTGATACAACTGATACAATGCTCAACAATCAATCAGTAAATCGATCCACTAATGGTTGGTGGTCGTTTATGCATAAAGTACTCAAAGGAATGTTGTTTCTTCTACAGTGATATCAGTCTCTCAGCTTGATTCATGTTATTTCCCATAACTTCAGTCAGTTGGTTAATCATTCGCATTAAGGTATCCATTCAGGCATCCATCGAAGGGCCATCCGCGCAGGGTCCATTGCGGTCACTATTTGGATGGTTCTTCCTATTGACTGCCATTTCTAAAAGAATAAATTCTTAGTGGAAAACTTATTTCATTTAAGAATCCTTTAACTATAAATGATTTTTTTTTCATTAAACTTCATTAAAAAATTACATTTCTCTATAAATCCTTCATAATGATTCATAAAAATCATATTATTAACCAAACATATCCCCTGGGAGTGCTGTAATATAGAGTGCAGAATGACCCATTTTCATGCACCCGTTCCTGTTTGAGTCTAGCTCAAAGTTCTGTTTTTGGGTTTTAACCCTATGTTCATCTATGCCCAAACCGCCTCTACCAGCTTGTATCCAGATAAGGATGTATTTTCTTGATTAACCACTTACTAAATATTCCCTAAAATACAAGGAAGTTTTCCGATATTTAAATTTTTCTATATGATTCTTCCTAAATATTTCAAAGCCTAACATCCACAAATAACTAAACTATCCTTCGATACCAACTATGGAATCCCACCTTTTTATTACATAACATTTCATTACATTTTACAACCAGAGGATCATTAAAGTCTAGTGTCTTGGAAATCCGGAACATAATACATGAAAACAACATAAATAATTCTTAAAATCCACTTGTAGGGATTCATAATATGTTCATACTACAAACAACTATTTCATCTCATATCTTAGAAACATACATCAAAGGAAAGGGTGAGCAGAAGGCCCAGTAAGGGTAAACAAGGGAATCAGTATACTTGTTTAACAATATCAACATAAAGACATGAGAAATAGAATTGTAATCATATCATAATGAAAATTACATGGAACATAAATTTAATATGTGTATTCAAAATTTCATTTAGACATCCATTAACATATCACCAAGGATTATCCACATGGTGTCATAAAAATTACCAACGGTATTCACTAAGGTGTCCTAAAACTTATAGTCTCTAGAGATTAATTCATTACCCAATACATTAGAGTGAAATCAGAGAACGACCTTAATATGTCTTTAATTTAATGTGATCCATATATATCATAATCAAACATTTCATAAATAACCTAAATAGAATAAATGAAATGGGTTTCATATAAAAATTTTGATGTTTAAAAAGTAGTTAAAAATAAGGTCTTTATATCGTTTATAACCCATCGAAAAGGAGTAAGGGTTATAAGTATGTCAATTCTAGAATAAAACATATTATTATTATTTATTTATAAATTCCCATAGAAACAAAATATATTTGGGTATTCACATAAATAAACAAGAAAATTTTTTGGGAGAAAGAGATATAAATTTTGAAACAAAATTTCTACAGCATAAGGGTTGCATAACATGGTTTTTGAAAATAATAAAAAGGGAGGGTACAAGGGTAACCCCTTCATAAATTACTCATATGGAAGTATAAATACAAAATAACATAGATATAAGATCATGGTATGGATATTTAAATGACATACCATGAGAAAATAATACAAGAAAGGAAAGAGAAGACGCGATTTCATTTATGAGAAATTCAGCATCCTAACGACCTCAATAAAAAATTTAGAAAACAAATTAATGAGTGAAAAAATGGACTATGTACAATTAGACATGAAATGGATAGTAATTATAACATATAAAATCATACCCTAAACATAAAGAGATGGAAACTAGAAGGCACAACATAAAGGAATCCATGACTAAAAAGAGGAGGCTGAAAGGATCCCTTACCTTGAAGAGTAACTTTGAGAGCTTGATGGTTGGGAACATGGGAGGCTTGAGGGCACCTTGTGAGGACTACATGGGATTTATGGAGACCATACCATATTTGAGGATGATTTTGGAATGAAATGAATGAGAAAAATGGATTGGTATTTATAGGGAATGTGAGTGAATAAATTATTAATTTCCAAGGGACACCTCGTCGGTGGTATTTGAAAAACCATGGGATTGCCGATGGTATTTGCCCATGGTATTAGCCACATGCGACACCTCATATAATATCTCAATATTCATAAGTCAACATGAAATCATACATAATTATTATATCATTAATGATGTCATTAAACACCGAAAACTCAAAATTTCATTTTTACTATTCACTGATAATTCAACTGTTTCAAAAAAATTTCAAAAATTCACCCTAACCTAATATTGATGCTCTAAATTCAAAAATGTATTCAATTTTATGAAAATAGTATTATAAATATTTTTAATTTAATTTTTATTTAAAATCATTATTTATTCTAAAAATACATCTTTAAAACTATAACTCATTTTATAACACCTTAAAAAAGTAAACAAGGTCCCATAAAAATATCTTATACCCATAAGTCAATAATGTAACAATTTATGATTAAATTTTATGAAAATAAATTTCCATTTTAAATTATTAAATTAATTATAAATTTTTTTAATAAAATATTTATGGCGTACAAAAATACCAAAACAGAAACTATGATAGTTTTTTTCACATTTAAGATGTCTATAATGTATTTATACATTCATGGGTGATGTTTTTATTTTTTTGGTCAAATTTATATTCATTCATATTCATTAATATTCATATGGGTATATTAATATTCATACTTTACTATTCACTAAAAACCAAGTTGATCTTATTAGACTCTAAATTTCTCACTTATCACAACTGTAGAATACCATTTTTTTAAAATCCTTTCACATTATTGATTATTAAAAAATATATAAATATTTTAAGATACCCTTTTTTCCTAAATTCATCAATAATGCACATTCTATATTTATCCTGATATTTTAAATTCACAAACATTTCCATAATAAGAAATAAAAATTTGATTTATATAAAAGGATTACACAACACAGCTAAGGTCTCGTTACATATCCCCTTAAAACACCAGCATAGGACATAAGTGTAAAGTTTTCTATGGTGATAGAATCTTGGGGTGTCTTTGAAAACATTTCCCAAGTGGTGATTTCTATCATCTTGAACTTCTCCCTTAGGCGATTCCGTTCAATCATTATATGTTGATGTTCGGCTTGGGCATGGTCCAGAGCAAAGCCCAGTGATGCTACCTCCTTCCCATGATATGATAGATGGGCTTCAATTGGCTCAAGTTTACTGGAGGAGGAAATTCTAACATCTATTTGTATTAACTAAACAAGATAACCATATTTATAAAAACACAACTTTATGATTATAGTTTCCAACAGTCATATTGACCCACGGTCATATAACAGTCGAAACCCAATGGTCTCATTTTAATGATAGAATATTCATCAATTAAATGACATATTTTTGTTGAGTATAAAATAAAATAACACTCAAAATTAGGAAATAAATATAATTAAAATGATCGAGTCATTACAATAATGGTATGTAATTAATAGAAATTCAATAAAAGATAAAAACATTAATTATTTTTTATCCTTTTATTTATATTTAAAATGATAAAAAAATATTCATATTCCATTATATAACCCAAAAAAACAAATGAATCAATGAAATAAAATTGAGGTATAAAAATATAACATTAAGGTAATGTATTAATCGAATATCAAGATAATATAGATCCAAAATGGATTTCAAATTACAAAGAGTAAAAAGTGATTAATGGTATCATTATTCCTAGTGTAGTAGTTATATCACAGAAAATTTAATTTGTGGATATTATGAATCATGTTAGAAAGAATGGAAATTGAAAAAAAAGTATTTCCTTTCCTTCATTGTTGGTCGAAGAAACTATAACCCTTAATATAATAAATTTAACAATCACAATAAATTAAATTAGAACTATATTATTATCTATTAAATTTTATATTATTTATTTCTCATCATTATTTAAACACATATTAATTGGTGATAGTTTATTCCAATCATCAAATATTAATAATTTTATTTTTTTAGGGTGTTGTTGATTAGTGTTTATTTAAAATAATCTATTCATTACCACATTATTCAATATATTATAATCATTTTGTTTTTAATATTTTTCTAGTCATATTTTAATGGGATTCTTGTGTATAGTTCAATATAATAAAATCCATTATTATAATATCAAGGTAATATTTAAAAAGGTAAATTTAGTATATTAAATAATGTTCCAAATATTAGTATTACATTAAAAAAACTATTTACACAATAATATCATATTTATTCTTTAAAAAAATTAATATCACTATCCATATATGGTGGTGATGAAAAATGACCTATATAATGTCTTAGTGGCGGTAGTCTTCATGTACACATTAACTATTCATTAATTATTCAAGGAATGAGAGGAAGGTAGAAAATAATTTATCATTGAATAAAAAAATCATGTTTTTAAATATTATATTTATTTACTAAATTCAATTTTACAACCATCCATGTATGTGGATAATGAAAAATATTATACAAAATTCATAAAGGTGCTAGTCTGCAACAACACGTGTACAATGTTTTAATTTTTATATGAACGGAAATAAGGTATAACTTTTTCTATTTTGTGTTATTATTAATGTTATAAATATAATATTTATACACTAAATAAACCCAGATAACCTATCTTATAATACATTTATCAAATATGGGACACATCGCCCATGGAGGTGGAGGTTTATAGGTTTTAGGAGCGATACCTCCATATTTCAAATTTTAAGGATGAAGATAAATAATTTTTTTATCATAAATATCATATAATTTTATTATAATAATTTTTTTTAAAATATAATATTATTATTTATAGAAAAGGTTTGGATTATAGTGAATGTGAGAGATAATGAAAATAATGTAAACGACTCATTACTACCGACATAAATACATGTGTCTTATCTTAGGATGCTTCTTGTAAATAGATTATTTAAGGATTATACATGGAATGTCGGGATAAAATTAGTAATTCAACCCCACGAGAGGTAAAATGGTTTGACTTCCATAGTAAATATGACCAATTAGTTTGAATGAATTGGCATTGAAGTGGAATCCTTTTTTATATGAAAGAAGGGATCATTTCTTGGGATTTTAATTGTTGGTGGAGGGTAAAAATAAAATTCAATGAGATTAAGGTGCGTTAGGTGTGGAAATTTTTATGATAATTGTATGTTTCAGTTTATAACATGTTCAATATATTGTAAAAGGAATAATATTGTAGTTATATTCACAAAATTCTATCCGAATAATGTTTTTCATGTTAACCCTTATGAAACATGATTAAAATATTTAAATGGAAATTATTTTTTACAATAAAAATAAGATTACCACTATAAAAAATGTATAAATTATTAATCCAAATGTGGACTCAATTTATTCTAAATCAATTTCTATATATTTGAAACATAGTATTATAAATAAAAAATATATTATATATATAACACCCCAGGTAAATAAATAATATGAAATTTTCATATTTATACATATTTGTGAATAAAATATTAATATTACATTAAAGGGAATGATATGCTCGATGGCGTACCCAATACGAAACAATGAGTTTCTTTGAAATATTACGTTGCACTCTAATAATAAAATAATATTATTTTAAATTTTAGTTAACGTCATGTCATTGTAATGGAGATAATGAATGGAAATTACTACAAAATTATTATATATGTTTTTATTTTTTTTTACTTTTATCCAATAAATTTTAGAGGCTTATAATGAAAATGAATCCAATTTTATGCATAAATATTCAAATATTCATTAAAAGGTAGATTTAATGACTTTTGATGGAGAACCATTTTTAAATATACTTTTGAAACTTTTATATGTTGTATTTGACAAAATAAAATCCTTATTTATAATCTGGACATCAAAATTTACTTTGTGTAAATTTTTGTTTTTTTTCTATAAAGATCATTTTTAGTGAAAATGTTGCATTTTAATTCAAAAACTCTTTTTAATATGATTTATTTATATGGATAGATTTTCTATTTAATTGATATTAAATTGAATTTAGTATATATTTTTACCATTTTGTCCAATGGTGGTCATTGGAATTAATTTCACTTTGAAATTGGACTTAAAAAGTGTCAATCTTTAAATAGATATTGTTTCTTAAAAACACGCTATTTATATTGACAGCAAGAATGAATTATTAAATTAATTAATGAAACATATATATATTCTAAATTTTTTAAAATAGACATCATTTTTGAATTTGAAATATCAAATATAGCTTAGGGTGAAGTTTTGGTATTTTTCTGAAAAACATCAATTTTTGATGAATAGTTAAACCACTAAGTGGTAGTTAAAGAAAATGATTTATCATTTAAATGAAACTTTACCAGTTCTGTGATTTGATTTTCAAAAATCTGACATACATAGTTGTCATTAGGAATTAAAATTTTGTTCAATGAAATTAAAATAATTTTTTGGTGAATAATAACTTTTAAGTTTTTTTAATCGCGATTAAAGGTAATTAGTGTAATTCAAGGTAACGATAGTGTTATAATAATATGAAATTACATTGAAACATTTCCTAGCCTTATTGGATGAGTCATGGACGACCAAGACAATCCATGGGTCAACTTGGGGACACCATAGAGCCACTTTGTTTGGAAAATGACATTAATAACTTTTTTTTAATGTTATAATTAAAATGACAAAAACATGTATTGTTTTACTAAAATAATTTTTACATGGGGTTATACAAGTCATATTTTTGACTATAAATATTAATTATAAATATGAAAAGATTTCCAACATCATGATATTTTTTTATAATTTTTAGACATTAAATAAATTATTTTATTTATGACACTGTGAGGATGCAGTGATTACCTCATAAATGAACGATTTAAATAAAATGAGAACATACGGTGAAATATAAGTCTTGAACATGTAACAAACCTAATGGATGGGTTTATTTCGAAACCTTATCACCTTATCCTCGAAATATATCCTTTTGAGACCTTTAAAATCCGAAAATCATTTTATAATAAAGTAATATTTTATAACATTCCAAGAGTGCCCCTCCTCTTCTCTTATAAAAGGCCCCCACCTCTACCACCTTACCAACAACTCTCATGCCTTTGACTCGGCCAAAACCTACCCATATTATCTCTCCACATACCTCTCTTCATCATTGAAGCCTCACCTTTGGCAGAATGCTCTTCAAGAAACCCTTTTGTTTCAAACCAAGTGGAGTTACCCGATTTAAAGGTAATTTCTTCCCTTATGTTCTTTTGTTTTATTTTGATTATCCAAACCCATAAACTCTTTTAATTCCTTTATTTTGTAACAAAAAAATTATCTTCAATATACTAGGAAGTTTTTATGTGAAGTATTCGATCTACAATTACACACACCTCCGTCTAATGGTTAAAGAACATACTGTTTCTGTGGATGGAGAATTACTGCCTCACGAAATGATGATTGTTCAATCTTCTCTTAACGCCTTTCATGGTGGCCATTATGATGTCACTGTATTTTATATACTATATATATGTTATTTTTTTTCCATATGATTTTGTATTTTATATTTAAAACATACCTTTATGATTTTCATGTTGTGCAAATGTAATAATTTAATACGAGGAAGTGTGGACTACCGCCCCCTCAAGTTATGTGACTCGTTCATGCAATACATGGAATGTATAAAAAATGCAATTCATGAACTTATGTGACCTATAAAACATATATATTATACTAAAGTCATAATATATATATCTCTAAATTATTTTTAATTCCATTAATATGTCAAAGAAATGAAAGTAGAGTTCATGCGTACGTACGGGCTACAGTCTCCATGAATGGTGTATTTCATTTCTTTTTATCTCCAAATGTTATGGAATAGTATAAAATGAATATGTACTGGATATATATGATATTTCAATCATTAATACTATTATTTTTATGATTTAGTTATAACTACATGGACAATCATTTTCAAACAAGTTCATTTTTGACTCATGTACCAAACATCGACAAAAACGTCTTATATGAACTCACATTATTAATCAATTATTATAACATTATAATATGTGATAGTAACTGAATAATAATCTTTAAAGGGTTAAATTAAGAAATTATAAATTGAACAATGTTTATTATTCAGGAATATAAAGAAACGAACAAGACAAGTCGGACATGAGGTAAGGGATCCAACCTCTCACTTTCTTTTTAAGTACTCTCTTTTATGTCACTTCTTTTAAGCTCCTATTTAATATTTTGGGGGATGTTATTATATATTCCTATTACTGTACTTTTTATTTTAATATGATGATATACACTAATTGATATCTTCAATCCATTTTTGGATGTTTTATGTGGCGCCGTTAGGCTGCTGAATTTTCATAAGGGGATTTTCATCTCACTTTTTATTCCCATGAGATTCATGCTACATTGGATACTATTACCTTTTTGTGGGGTAGGTACTGCCCATTATTTTACTATTTTTATAATAGAATCTCATTTATGGGTATTTACATCTTCATTGTATGACCCTTCTTTCCTGGGGTCTACGTTTTGAAAGTTGCCCAAATCGGTAAAGGAACCTTTCACCCTCCTCTTTTTAAAAGACTTATTTTATTATGTCTTTTAATATACATCTGTTTGTGTTGGGATATGTTATTATATATCCTAATTTATGTAAATTTTATGTATAAGTTATTAGATACCATTTTATCTCTCGTCAACTAATTTTATGAGTTTTAAAGTAACGTCGTTAGGATGAATAATTTTACCAAAGGGACTTTTAACCCAATTTTGATTTCTTTGGGTTCAACTTGTAGTTATTGAATATGTCATCCATTGAATATGTGTGAGTGACCATTGATTATTTTACACTTAATATCCATATATATTTGGTGTATTTATATTTTTCACACATAATTATGAGATTGATTTATCCTTAATTTAAGGATACCTTCTTTATATGGGATTTCATCTCATTTTACATTTCCATTGAGGCTTCATTGTTGTTATGAACCAATTCACTCTTATATGGTGTATATACTATCCTTTGGAATATTATATCATGAATCCAATTATTCTCATGATATTATAATGTTCTTATTAAATATGATTCCTCAATTATTGTATTCAAGGGTGTCTAATTTTGGTAAAAACACTTTAACTAAAATATCGCTTTAGATGTTTTAATGATTTGTTCATATAAATATTTCTCATTAATATCCATGTCTTCAAAATGGTTTTAAGGATTTATTTTTTTGGATATAAATGGATTAAAATGTTAAAAGCTTCAATGTGGTATGGGACACTTTGATTCAAAAATCTCTTTATTAAATGTTTTAAATGGGTTTGAAAATGGTTTTTAGAATGGATTCATTATTTCAATATCTTAAAATGTTATATTGTAATTACAATGTGGGAATTTTATCTTTCCTTTGTGCTTAAGTTATGTTCTATGATTATGTTATGGTTCATGGGAATTGTTTATGAAGACGGATGGTTCCGTGATAAACTATGGGCAGGTGAGCCTGATATAGCTCTCCAATGCATTGGGTAACGCGAAGGAGTTAAATGCTAAGGTTTATCCGAAGATATTTAGGGAATATACTGTGATGGGTATTCCAAATGTAACAATTAGGGTTACTCCCTACATAATAATTTTATGAATTCCTCAATTTAACTGTATGTCTTATGATTTTTATAATTTATTAGTAAATCTTATGATTTAATGAGGTATGTTAAATTGCTTATGTTTTATGAGTAATGTATGATTTCATTGATTGTTATGTACACATGGACTAATGTTTAATATCCGTATTGTTATAACCCTTACTGATCTTTTTATGCTTATCCCATGTTTTTTTGAAATCTTTTTCATAGGACATAAAGTTGAATAGGGTCAAGGATGGGATCAAGGAAATGTCAGGCTGTCTAAAACAAGGAACTAGACATGACTCTTTTGTTCAAGAGTTTTTATTTTGTGAAAAAAATGGATGCTGGTTAGATGTGTCTAATTTTTAATCTTTGAGATGTAATAGTTATGTCCTAATTCTCTAAAACTCTAAACCTAAAAAGATCCCCAATGTGAATTATTCATTTAATTCAATAATAAGTAATGTTTAAGGCCATGTCCTTATAGTTGGTACCAAAGGTCGGTTTAGATAACTTTAGAGGTTGGGGTATTCTTTAAGCATAAGTGACATTACCATAATGGCTAGGATTTAATAAAGAGTCATAGTTTTTATATAAAGTGAATGAGTAAGTATATCTTAGTGTTTATCTTCCTCATTAGTACATAATTATTTTGTTGATATGCTGACACTGACATTTCTGGTTTTAGTAAATGGATGGATCTTGCAGGCACCAAAGTGACAAAGCGTTTGAAGGAAACTGTATTGGTTATCTGATTAAGATACTGGATGAAATGGGGGATTCAATGAGAAATATCGTGGTTATTCTAAACCAACTATCAGGAGTCATGATCAACCACTTGAACCTTGGTGAGTTCTATAATTCATCATGTACAAGAGAACCAACTCGACATGGAAGTTCAGGTAATAATTATAAAGGTAACCATTAGGGTTTATATGACCCTTACTTTTGAGGTAATTATGGGTTACTATACGTTATGATGGAATATGAACGACATGAGATGAATTTGAGGTTAAATTATGATATGGTTATTTTTGATGATTTTATCACTTTTTGGGGAATGTTATAAGAATTTTGTAGTTTTGGAAAAAGGATTACACATAGACCGTGTGAAAACCTGTCGCGTCTGATGAAGCTTTGGGAATCGAACCCACAACCAAAGTGCGACTGGTATTTATCGCCAACCACTAGACTACGTGAAGTACATAGTTAGTTTGACTAATTATTTTTAGTTAGATGATGTTTTGAATCTAGAATAAGTTTATTTTGGGTTATCTATGGAATTTACTAACCTATCATGGAGGATATGTGATTAGGTTATTTACTTTTCTGTATGAGAGTTTAAGAGTAACTAATGTTATTTGGAGATAAATGTAAATATTTTTCTTGGAAGACTTTGTGATTAAATCCTTCAGGGTTTTGGGTTTCAGTATTAGTTTTGATTACTTTGAATAATTTTATGGATATATGTTTATTGAATGGTCTTTGTTGAACTTTGGGTATGGTTTGAAAAATTTTGGAGATTAAGAATAGATTTTTTTTATAAAGGATTATTTTTTTTGGGTATTATCTGATCTCATACTAACCTTTTTTGTTTTAATTTTGGTTAAGGTCTAATGACATGGGAAGTATACAGTTCTCTTTTGTGGATTTGGTGATTCTATAGTAGTTGATTATAGCTCTCTTAATGTGAACAAGTCATCCTAAATACTTTTCCTTTGGAGAAAATATGAGTTCCTGTGTGAAATCTAGTAAAATTTGAAAGTCAACATTACAAGTAAGTTAGTTTCCTTATGTTATAGTTAATCTCATAAATAAATTTCTCAGTGAAAAGTAACTTAAAACAAAAATGTTGTCTGTTAATTTTTACTACTGGGGAATTAAATACCGTTTAACCCATCACAATTTTTTTGATTTTTTTTGTGGTTAACTTTCTCCTAAACATGCTTTCTATCAATATCCATCAGAAAAAGACCCTTTGTTTTCTCCTACATGTCCATGTTTTCCAACATGGAATCCTATTATGGGTTAACTCGGGTGACCTTTTATCTTATCTTTCTTTATTTTAAAGTGATAGTTTTACTGACTCATGTTCTGATGTGGGATTTTCAATGAAGTTTCCCATCCCAATTTTAAAATTGTGAGGACGCAATTCCCAAAAGGGGGGAAGGATGTAACACCCCAGGTAAATAAAGAATATGAAATTTTCATATTTATCCATATTTTTGAATAAAATATTAATATTACTTTAAAGGGGACGCTATGCTCGATGGAGTACCCAATACGCAACAACGAGTTTCTTTGAAATCTTACGTTTCACTCTAATAATAAAATAAAATTATTCTAAATGGTAGTTAATGCCTAGCCATTGTAATGGAGGGGATGAATGGAAATAACTCCAAAATGATTATATATGTTTGTCAAATATTTTTTTACTTTTATCCAATAAATGTTAGAGGCTTAAAATGCAAATGAATCCAATTTTAAGCACAAATCTTCTAATATTCTTTAAAAGGTCGATTAAATGACTTTTGATGGAGAAACCTTTTTAAATATTCATTTTACAATTTTATATGTTGTATTTGATAAAATAAAATATTTCTTTAGAATCTGGACATCAAAATATACTTTGTGTAAATTTTTGTTATTTTTTCGATAAAGATCATTTTTAGTGAAAATGTAGCTTTTTAATTCAAAACCTCTTTTTAATATGATTTATTTATAAGGATAGATTATATTTTTAAATGAGATAAAAGTGTATTTATAATATAATTTTACCATTTAATCTAATGGTCCTCATTGAAATTATTTTCACTTTGAAATTGGACTTAAACTAGTGTCAATCTTTTAATCGATATTGTTTCTTAAAAACCCGCTATTTATTTTGACAGCGGGAATGAATTATTATATAAATTAATGCAACTTATATATTTTCAATTTTTTAAAATAGACAGAATTTTTGAATTCAGAATATCAAATATATCTTAGGGTGAATTTTTGTAATTTTTCTGAAAAACATGAATATTTGATGAATAGTGAAACCACAAAGTGGTAGTTAAAGAAACTGATTTTTCATTTAAATGAAACTTGACCACTTCTATGATTTTATTGTTAAAAATACAAAATACATTGTTTTCATTTGGAAGTAAAATGTGGTTCAATGTGATTAAAATAATTTTTTGGTGAATAGTTACTTTAATGATTTATTAATCGCGATTAAAGGTAATTAGTCTAATTCAAGGTAATGATAATGTTTTAATAATTTGAAATGGCCTTGACACATATCCTACCCTTATTTAATTAGTCATGGACGACCAAGATAATCCATGGGTCAACTTGGGGACCCCATGGAGCCACTTTGGTTGGAAAATGACATTAATAACTTTTTATTTAATGTTAAAATTTTAATTTCACAAACATGTATTGTTTTACTAAAATAATTTGTACATGGGGTTATACAAGTCATATTTTTGACTATAAATATTCATTAGAAATAAAAAAAAAATTATTACATCATGATATTTGTTTTATAATTTTTAGACATTAAATAAATTATTTTATTTATGACACCGTGATGATGCAGTGATTACCTCATAAATGAACGATTTATATAAAATGAGAATATAGGGTGAAATCTAAGTCTTTCACTTGTCACAAACCAATTTTATGGGTGGATTTCGAAACATTATCACCGTATACTCAAAATATATCATTTTGGTATCTTTAAATGCCGAAAAGAATTTTATAATAAAGTAATATTTTATAACTTTACAGGAGTTCCCCTCCTCATCTCTTATAAAAGGCCCCCACCTCTACCACCTTACCCACACCTCTCAAGCCTTTGGCTCGGCCAACTCCTGCCCATTTCATCTCTCCACATCCCTATATTTATCATTGAAACCTCACCTTTGGCAGAATGCTCTTCAAGAAACCATTTTGTTTCAAACCAAGAGGAGTTACCCGATTTAATGGTAATGTCTTCACTTATGTTCTTTTGTTTTATTTTTCTTCTCCAAACACCTAAACTCTTTTTATTCCTTTCTTTTGTAACAACACCAGTATCTCCAATATAATATTATGTTGTTATGTGATGTATTCGAGCTACACTTACACACACCTCTATCTAATGGTTAAAGAATATACTGTTTCTGTGGATGGAGAATTACTGCCTCACGGAAGGATTATTGTTCAATCTTCTCTTAACACCTTTCATGGTGTCCATTATGATGTAAATATATTTTATATATTATTTATATATTATTTATGTTTTCCATATTCTTATATATTTTATATTTAAAAAATTCCTTTATTCTTTTCATGTCGTGCAAATGCGATAATTTCATACGAGGAAGTGTGGACTATCGCCCCCTCAATTGATGCGACTCGTTCATGAAATACATGGAATGTATAAAGAATGAACTTAATGAAGTTATGTGACCTATAAATCATATATATTATAATGGAATTATAATATATATAAATCTCAATTATTTTTAATTCCATTAATATGTCAAAGAAATGAAAGTAGCGTTCATGCGTACGTACGGCCTACCGTCTCCATGAACGGTGCATTTCATTTATTTTTATCTCCAAATGTTATGAAATAGTATAAAATGAATATTTACTTGATTAATATGATATTTAAATCATTAATACTATTCTTTTGATGATTTACTAATAACTACATGGACAATAAATTTCAAAAAAGTTTATTTTTGACTCATGTACCAAACATTGATAAAAACGTCTGATATAAACTCACATTATTAACCAATTATTATAACATTATAATATGTGATAGGAACTGAATAATAATATATAAATAAGGACCTTAATAAATTATAAATTGACCAAAGTATGTTATTCCAAAAAATAAATAAACGAACAAGACACGTCGGACTTGAGGTTAGGGATCCAACCTCTCTCTTTCTTTTTAAGTACTCTCTTTTATGTCACTTCTTTTAATCTCCTCTTTATTATATTCAGGGATGTTCTTATATATTCCTATTACTATAATTTTTATGCTAATATGATTAGAGACCCTAATTGTTATCTTTAATCCATTTTTGGATGTTTTATGTGGCGCCGTTAGGCTGCTGAATTTTCATAAGGGGATTTTCATCTCACTTTTTATTCTCATGAGATTCATGCTACATTGGCCACTATTTCATTTTGTGTGATGTATATACTTCAAATTATTTTACTATTTGTATAATATAATCTCATTTATGGGTATTTACATCTTCATTGAATGACCCTTCTTTCATGGGGTTCACGTTTTGAAAGTTGCCCAAATCGGTAAGGGAACCTTTCACCCTCCTCTTTTTAAAAGACTTATTATGTTGTGTCTTTGAATTTACATATTTTTATGTTGGGATATATTATTATATATCCTTATTGATTTAAATTTTATGTCCAAGATATTAGATACCATTTTCTCTCTTGTTAACTAATTTTATGAATTTTAAAGTGACGTCGTTAGGCTGTCGAATTTTACCAACGAGACTTTTAACCCAATTTCGATTTCTTTGGGTTCAACTTGTAGTTTTTGAATATGTCATCCATTGAAAATGTGTGAATGACCATTGATTATTTTACAGTTAATATCCACTTATATTGGGTTTATTTATATTTGTCACACATAATGATGAGATTGATTTATCCTTAATTTAAGGATACATTCTTTATAAGGGATTTCATCTCATTTTACATTTCTATTGAGACTTCATTGTTGTTATGAACCAATTCACAATTATATGGTGTATATACTTTCATTTGGAATATAATATCATGAATCCATTTATTCTCATGATATTAAAATGTTCTTATTAAATTTTATTCCTTAATTATTGTATTCAAGGGACTCTAATTTTGGTAAAAACCCTTTAACGAAAATATCACTTTAAATGTTTTAATGATTTGTTTATATAAATATTTATCATTAATATATATGTTTTGAAAATGGTTTTATTGATTAATTTATATGAATATTAATGGTTTAAAATGTTAAAATCTTCAAAGTGTTATGGGATGCATTGATTCAAAAATCTCTTTATTAAATGTTTTAAATGGTTTTGAAAATGGTTTTTAGAATGGATTCATTATTTCAATATCATAAAATGTTATATTGTAATTACAATGTTGGAATTTTATCTTTCCTTTGTGCTTAAGTTATGTTCTATGATTATGTTATGGTTCTTGGGAATTTTTTATGAAGACGGTTGGTTCTGTGATAAATAAATGGTGGGTGATCCCGATATAGCTCTCCAATGCATTGGGTAATGCGAAGGAGATAAACGCTATGGTTTCTCTGAAAAGATTTAGGGAATATACATTGATGGTTATTCCAAACATAACCATGTGGGTTACTCCCTATGTAATAATTTTCTGAATGCCTCACGTTACCTTTATGTCTTATGATTTCTATGAGTTATTCGTAAATCTTATGATTTCACGAGGTGTGTTAAATTGCTTATGTTGTATGAGTAAAGTATGATTTCATTGATTCTTATGTACACATGGAATAATGTTTTATTTCTGTATTGTTATAACCCTTACTGATATTTTTATGCTCATCCCATGTTTTTTTTTGAAATGTTTCTCACAGGACATAAAGTTGAATAGGGCCAAGGATGGGATCAAGGAAATGTCAGGCTGTCTAAAACAAGGAACTAGACATGACTCTTTTGTTGAAGAGTTTTTATTTTTTGAAAAAAATGGAAGTTGAGTAGATGTGTCTACTTTTTAATTTTTGAGATGTAATAGTTATGTCCAAATTCTCTAAAACTCTAAACCTGAAAAGATCCTCAATGTGAATTATTCATTTAATTCAATAATAAGTAATGTTTAAGTCTATTTCCTTATAATATAGAAAAAATATTATATAGAAACATTGTTTTTTATTATTTAATTGTTTACCTTTTTCATATAAAATATTATTTTAAATGAGTATTACTTTATTTGTTTTTAAAAATCTCATTATATTCATTATCTAAAATAGTAAAATTTTATTTATATATATAAATATTATACAAAACATATAACATTAATTCTAGGAATATACCCATTTCACTTTTGTTGTGTTAATTATAGGTCACGCTGTTAAACAAATTTTTGGTCTGAAAATTAGATTTAAATAATTAAAATTTTTATAGATTTTAATTAAAAATATTAATTTTTTTTTCATTTTTTTAATTTGATAATAATTCATTTAAATATATTTTGAATAACTTGTAAAAAAAATATTTTTGTAATATTTATCTCTTAATATTTAAAAATTAATAATTGAGTGTTAATAGATATTGTATGGATGTTAACATATAATCTTATATATATTATAAATTAAAATAACATAATATATTAAAATCATAGCACATGAAAATAAATTTCTAAGAAATTTTATTTTTATGTATTAAATGATATTATTAATTATTAGATTCACAAATTGAATGTTATTATATATTATTATTGTAAATGTTCTATATTATTCTTTATATGTGAATTTCATAGATTGGTTTCCTCTTTTTATACCCACCATCATAATAGAAACATTATTACTATTATATTTTCTATTAATTATTTTTTTAGTAAATTTATTTGTTGTTAGTCTTATTTAGATATTGTCTTTAATGAAATATATTTTAAATATTATATACATAAATTAAAATTTATGTCTTAATATCAGGGTGTTAGACTAATTAGAACATGTATAATACTAGTATGATATTAATTTCACTAAAAAATATTTTATATAAAAATTATTATATAATTTTTTATTTATGATTCATTAAATGTTTTGAAAATTAATATAAAATCAAAAAATATGTTCAGATTTAAAACTAGTCCATGAATGGAGGTCATTAAAAAACTGAAGGCACGGTCCCAATGTGGTTTTTTCATGAATTTTTATCCTTTATAGATGAATTTTATTCACTTTTATGTGATAGATTTTGATTTAATAAACCATTATCTTTATATTAAACACATTAAATGTTTTTTAATGTATAATACATTTTATATAGTCATTGATATGATGTTTTCATGTATTTTCACATTTTCATTGATGAATCTTTTTCCTTAATTTTTTATTCATAATTTTATATTGTTAGTGGCATTAAATAATAATATTACATTCATTTTGATTAATATATTATGAAAATTAACGTAATTTTTTCTATAGTATATATATTAGTGGATGGTAAAAACAATATTTACACTAATGGCGTATTCGAGGATAATATATAGATCTCTCGAATGTCTTATAAATGACATCATTCATCAAAGATAATTTTTGAATGATGTACCATGGAAAATTATATGTATTAAAAAAAGTTTTATGCTTTATTAACTACCATTCAATATATGATATAAAAATTATATGTTAATTATTTTGAATCGTTATTTGATAGTCCATGTAATGAAATGAATGATGATGAAAAAATAAAATGAATATTTCCAATGTTT
The DNA here is from genome assembly GCA_963277665.1 of Viscum album. Taxonomy (NCBI): domain Eukaryota; kingdom Viridiplantae; phylum Streptophyta; class Magnoliopsida; order Santalales; family Viscaceae; genus Viscum; species Viscum album. Next base: position 682,113,111 of record OY728119.1, on the reverse strand, counting down.
GGATTGGTTCATACATTTCAAATATTATATGTTTCTTTGATTATTATTCACATGATATGTCAAGTCCTTTTTAGATGCAATTTCATTCAATAATGATCCTTATCCTAAATCGAAATTTTATTAAGTAATTTTTATTAATAAGTGAATAGATAAAACTTGGATCCTATTTATTTTTTTTTAAAATATTATCCATACATGAATATATGAAAAAATGTTTGTAAATAAGTTTCTAGTTCAATTATTCTGACATGCAATTTACCACTATTTTGTTTCGACTCGATGCACACATAATTTTTAAATAAAGTTAGCCACAGGGTCTTTAATAGAATAACATGGGTTACTAAATAGCTGGTAGGATGGGATTTTATTCACAAATATCCCTTTTTGTGGGATAATGTTTTTACCCCAATAATATCTTAGATATATATATAATTTATTAATAAAAGATTCCAAAATCTATCTGTGGGAGATATTAAAATAATTCGACAAATTTATCTATATATATTAATGTAAAAATAAATATACATAAAATGTTTTCCATTAATATGAATATTCTTTTATATAATAGGTTCAATATTAATTTCACCATTTTTATCTCTCAGGGGATATCCATCATTCTCTTGTTAGTCATATTTTAATACTGTTTAATGAAACATAATTTGAGGATTAAAAGTATGTCACCATCTAGGGAGTTGTAAGGTTTTAATAATGTTTTTATTTTAAACCTGAAAAGGGATTCATATATATACCTCTAAATTAAATCATAACCCAAATATTTTTTATTTCATAGATGGAAACATTGTACCTATTAAGTTAGTGATACAGGGACTTATTCTTAGCATTTTAGTGTGATTTTGAGTGTAATTATAGTCAATCGATTACTCGAAATGCTTGGTGTGGTATATATTATCCTATGGAACCTTTTTTCATGACCATAAATGGAATAAGGACCAATGATCCTAGGTACATTTTGTAATGAATATATTCCTAAGATATATATCGCTGGTTTGGCTTGAGAGAATAAGACCCACTAGGTTGGGTATGGATTACATTGAGGTATGGATAGATTGAAGAATTATTTATATATATATATCCCTAGTGGAGGTAAACTAGGTTTTAATAGGGAATTTATCATACTAGGTATAGTTTTATATTTTCATGGGGAATATATCCTAGAAGGGGAAGAGATTATCTGATTTCATAGGGAATATAGCCTCTTGATGATGGTTTCATAAGGTGTATAGCCCATATAAGAGATTAAATAATATTCACTATGGGATTTAAATATAGGTATTAATATTAAATATACTTCTAAAATATGAATCAAATACCACATAGTTTTTTTACATAGTTTAAGATCATGTGGAAATATCATACCACGTAGTTTGATGTATTATAATAAATAACATTTTATGAAAAAAAATTCATGTTATTTAGAAAAATGTTTTTGGAATGAATAAATTATTGATAATATAGTGGTAATATTTAATGGGTTTCATATATATATATATCACATGAGGTGTAAATACCTTTTAGAAATTGAGTTTTGGATTAAACAAGGGGTTATTCACATCAAATCATGGTTCATGGATTGGAAAATGTTGGCTAACTCAAAAAATTGTTAGCCAATGTGGATAGAAAGATCCATGGGATATCATAATGGTTTTATTTTTTTATGAGACCATAATATTCATACAAATACATCGTTCAGACCCCACAATGCTTCCATCAATAAAAAACTATTTTTCGAGTGATTCAATTTATCATGGGAATATATAATTTATTGTGTGATCATTTTTGTTCCTTTCCTTGTCATGTATGATCATTGGATCATGAGACGGTTAACATATATACTTTTAGGGTTTATAACATGTTGAAATAGGTATATTTGGTCATTTGGGAACTAATTTACACATGTGTATGACTTTTACCAAGTAATAGAATATTAGGGATGTCTGACAACCCTTTAAATGGGTATTTTATATATGTTCCAGGGGTGTGATATATGCTACAAGGTTTTCATTTACCGATAAGTGGGGAAAATGTCTCTTATATGAAATGTGTATTACATAGTGGTTGGGGTAATGAAAAAATGAGGGTGTATTCATTTGGGATAATTCAATATTTTATAGATATAGTGCCTCAAGTAGTCACCATCCTTGTAATGGGTTCCCATGATCATTTTGGTACCCATCATACGAAAAGGGGTCTCATGTTTTTAAAAGGTGAAATATTGGACTTTCATATGAAAAATGTTCCTTATGGGATACTTTACCTTTATTTATTCTTACACATCACCTTTTAGTTACACGATTTTTCTTTTCAAATGGATATTTCGATCACTTTTATATCTCACTAAGGGAGTAGTATATTTTGAGGATTTAGCTGTCATTACCAAGATATGTATTTTGAGGCAGGTGTAGGGTATTTATTGATGTTTCAAAGTAGAAACATTCATATAATATCCAGTCTTGAACTGAGAATTTTTTTACAATTAATCTATCAAAATAAGAATGTCGGTGAAGGAAGAATGATTTGGGTGTGGAATCATCACCTCAACCCTACAGTGAATGATGGCTTCATGGTGGGGTCAGAATTACTTTTCATGGGAGAAATTGAAAAGGATCAATGATGTTATATTTCATCACATAACCAATTATCCAACGTGGTTGGGATTATCAGTGTGGTGAGGGGTATTCTTTATGAATGGGAGGATGTCTTGTATAACATATTATTATTCATGATGCATCAATACTTATTTCAACAATCCCACCAATATTAGTTATAATTTTATTTGTTATCATTATTTTCATATTCATTAGTTATTGTAATATTAGTCATGATATTATTACATCAAGACAACTAACAAATATCTCTCTACCATTAGAATTGGGATTGATAAATACCAAAACTAATTGATTCTATAAATGTTTACTTCCTCTCATGGACTCAATGGATTCCATGAGAAGATGGATCCTCTATATAAGGCTTTTTAGGACCCCCAAAATTGTAACAGATGACTTATGGGTTCAACATAAATGACCCTAATTTTATATATACCATACTCAATTCATATTTGATTTATCACCACTCATCATCACAAAACTTCCTTATTTATCAAGAAATGTCCCTTTATGTCTCTATTCTGGTAAAAATTTGAGATACCTGAATTGTAATTATGGGTTCACATTGAACTAAGTTGTTCTTTTTGCATCTATGATTAGTTCTTATTTAATATATAAATATTTAGACACTACAATTTATTTTGTTCTCATCTTCCTGAACCATACCAATTTTTTTATTTTGAGAAAATGACTCATGAACAAATCATTTGAGTTTTCAATTAAATGAGAGTTTAAATGGTCAACATTTTTTGTTACAATCAATTTCATACCATTCATTCAATGAACATTCTAATATCATATTTTATAGGTACATTCTCCTATACCTACTCATTATTAGAGATTTTTTCAATTTTTGGTTATATGATGATAATAGAAAATGATATTATAGAATTATTCTCTACGAATCATGGAATTACTATGACCTAACAGAGTTTATAATTTCCTTAATCCATCAAATTTTTTGAAATAGGTTTTATCACATATACTCACAACATATACAATGAAATTTTGGGACACTTCTTTTTAACCCTAGAAGGAGTGGGATGAGTTCTGGACGCTAGTACGCATAGCTATAAATCTATAATGAATTCATATATATATATATATATGATAGGATGGTTTTATAGTTGGGGTACTCTCCCATGGGGAACATTAATAGAGGAATGAGGATTACATTTATTGGTATGAATTAGTTGTGATGGTTTGGAGTATGATTATAGTTAATATTGTGTTTATGAATATAATTAGGTTTCATTGTGATTTTATCATCTTAATATTCAAATTATACCAGTTCTTCTATGATAATAGAGTATAGAATCCATGAAAATTTATTATTTATATTGTTTGGTAGGGATAATCTCTTGGGATGTTCATAGGATCAGTAGTTCTCTAATCATGTGATACATGTACACATAGGATTTTTTACCTTACTTTTCCAATAAAAAAAATTATTAGATTGTAAGGTAGTTTTATGAAATATATAAAAATATTAAGGGGTTATTCTTTACTAAAATTTTAACATTCCATCTAGTATCTAGGTTGAGGGGTTCTTTACATCGAATGGTAAATATACACAAGTGGGTAAGATAAGTTAATGCCCGTCCTATAGGACTAAATGTCCCTCATATGGGTATGTTTCAATTTTAGATAATGGACCCCACACAATCTAGGATAAAAATTCACCACAAAAAATTACCAACATTTATAGTGAGTGGCATTAATTTTGATATTACCAAGAGGATATCTACTCCCAATATTATCTTTACACATTAGTTTTGGATTCAAGATGATTGTGATTGTTTTAAAAGTACCATCTTGTAGGTATAATGTCTTTAAAGTTTTTATGTGGTCAAATATTTTCTACCTATTTTACTATATCCACATGGTAAAAACTCATTTCAGATCATTGCACCATTCTATTTATTTTTGTGTTGTATTTAGAGACACATAAGAGGATATAAATTAATCAATGAAAAATAAATCACAAATTCTCACTCATGACCTTATCTACATTATGTCAATGAAGATAATACATTGTCCTTGGGTGAGAGAGATGTAAAGAGAGAAATAAATCATCCAAAATAGGATGTTGTTTCATTATATTTATCTACAATATGTGTCATTATTGAAAATTATATTGGAATCCCCATGTAAGATTCATATTTAATAACATTAATTGATATTTTGTTGTCTTCTAGAACAAACTATGAATTGATATATAAAAGGTATAATCCATGAATATTTACATTTCAATCTTTTTACATTCAGAATAAGTGTCCCACTCATCCAAAAACACATGTAAAAAATTATACTTATCAGAAACTAATTCTATTTGATACTTATATGGGAGGAAAACATGATTCTGGTCATCCTCCCACTAGTTTTGGTGGTTATAAATATAAACACAATTAATTATACTTGTATTGAATGAAATTGTGATAAATATTTGGTTGAACAATTTAAATAATTAAAACAACCATAATTGACAAAGGATGATTTTTAATAGGTAATTCATGAAAAAGAAATAACACTTTGCAATACATTCTCACCATGTAAGCCTCCACATCCCTTGATTTGGTGGTAGATGGGTGGCTTGAATTCTCATCATTATATTAACATGGAACATTCCCAACTACATTTCTATATATAATATTATTTTACTAATACATTAATATTTATTTGATAGAATTTATAGTGGTTAAATTCATAGTTTGATATATTTTGTTAATAACACATAAATTATATTATGTGTGTCTGTTGTTGATATTATCATAAATAAAATCATTGATAATTATAAAATGAATATGTTAAACTCCATTCGATATGTTTTATTTCCTTTGATATTTCTTAGAATTTTCAATGATGGATTGAAGAGGACCTTATTTGATGATAAGAATCTATATTCTTTGATGAGTGATTGAGGAATAATTGATCTGGATATTATTAATATAGTTTATTGATTGAATATAGTGGCATTACTTGGTTTATTGTGTTGTAACCATGAACAATATATAGTTATTTATATAGTTAGAACAAGTTTTATCATATGATCAACTTGTAGATCGTCATGTGTTGAATATAAAGTTGGTGAATTGGTTGAAACAAATCATGTCACACAGTCGATCCTGGAAATTTTTGATTGAAATGGTTGATAGGATTTATCATGTGGTTAATTTTCATATAGTAAATTCCCTAACATTATCACAATATGGGGGATTTTCTTCAATTGTTGATCATAATGTAAATTAATCGCATTATGTTTTTGATCACCTGGAAGTTTCTTTATATGGCTTGTCAAATACTTAAATAATTTTTATAGTGAAATTATTTATAAAAAGTTTAATGATTAAAAACATGTGTGTTTAAAAACAAAATTGATTGGATGATGTTTGGGACATATTACAACAAAAAAATATAAAAAACTACGATCTATTTTAAAACTAATTTTTTTCCAAGTAAGAAGTTATTCAATGATATGTATATACGAGGATGGTATATTATTTATTATTCAGTCAGATATAAAGGTGAATAATTTTAAGTATTATCTTTTGTATAAAAAATTATCTTTGAAAAATGTTTTAATATAAAATTTTACATTTATATGAATTATTATTTCCTTAGAATAATCATGTAGAGAAGAATATATCCCTGATTATATGATTCTTATTTATCATATTCAATGAATTATTAAATATACCAAATTTTGTTAAAGGATGGTGTTTTTAAATCAATGCTTTAATGAATAATAATTACAATATTATGTGGTTCATTAAATATTTAATTATTTATTATAGTTATCTTATTAGTTATAAAGAGTAATATAGATGGAGTTTATGAATTTTTTGATTCGAGTTCTAATGAGCATTACAATTGAAATTGTCATAACCATATTATGAAAGCTGGATAATTGATATAGAGGGAACTAAAGGAATAATAATATTCATGATAATTAAATTGGGAATATATTTCTTTATTTGACTAGGAAATATTTCATGTTTATTTTTATTTTCACGAATCAACATGGTAAGTTAGTCATGAAGTTGACATCTTGGAAGTAAAAAAACAAATATGAGAATCTATTATTTCCATTATTCATGGATGATTATTATTATTTATGGTGATTTAGTCAAGATGTGTAGTTATTGCATGTATTTTTCTATATTTAATATGAAGAGAATAATATTTAAAATCACCCAACAAATAGATAACTATATTTTTTTGAAATATATATATATATATATATATATATATGTCTGTGTATATTTTTATAAATATTTATCACTTTATTAATCTGAGAATAAATAACTCAACAACAAACAAAATATATTATAATAACAAATATGTGATTTATAAGTAATTACTTAAATGGAGTGATTTGTAATATTATATTATTTGACTATATGGTTACAAGTTTTACAAGGTCATGTCAAGGACTAGAAAGTTAAATTTAGTAGTGAGACTTATAAATCACATATTCCCAATATGAATATGAATATGTATGAGAATATAAAACAAATATTACTTTCTTGGAAGTATTTCATGACAGACAAATATGAAATTGTTGAATCATTGATTGGACCATAAGGATTACAATTATCACATGTTTCAATAAGTGGTATCATATCCAAGTTGCCTTTATTTTTTTTGACTATTTTATATTTTGGTTTATCATTGTTTCTCTATTTTTGTAGGATTTAGTATTTTTTATTATTCTTAATGGATAATTTAAATTTAGTTAATAGAAAGGATATTCAAATGTTTTATTAGAATGGTATTCATATTTGTAAGGACAATTTATTTCTTTTTCTATTTTTAGTTATGATATCTTATAATTTAAAATGAATGGTTATTTCTTAGTTATGTATGTATTAATATTGCTACAATAGATAAGATGAATTTATAATGTTTTAGTCTTGTAATGAATTAAATTATATCTTCTATTTTTGGGAGTGAAATAATGAATGTTGTAGGTCTGAAAAATTCTAAAGATATCTAGGATAATATCAAAAATATCAATGAAGGAAGGACTACAATGAAGAGGACTAAGTTATGTTTTTTGAGACATATATTTTATGAACATCATAAAAATGATAATGTGACTAATTATTGTTTCTTCATATGGGTAAATATGGTTCTAAATTATATAAGAGTAAATAGTGAGATGATGAATTATTTATATATTGTTAAAATATTTACTATCTCACAAGAAAATTTTGATTGTAAATTTTCATATATGTATGAATGGGATCTTCGTGATATTCCTCTTAATTATTTTCATAAATATTTTATTTCTTATTAAATAAGGTCATATTATTCAATTAAATTTTATAACAATCAAAAACATATTTCATTTAAAGGATATATATCAGATAAAAATATAAGAATGTTTGTGAGGATGATGATTCTACTCATAAAATTTCAAATCAGATGTGGTTATAATGTTCAACATAATGATTTCACCCATCTCAGGAAATATGAAAAGTGTAAATAGAATTTTAATCTAGATTCTAACACTAACTTGTTATAGTTTTGGGGGTATTAGATATTATTTCATAATATTTTTTTGAATGTAAATAAGGTTAAATAAATTAATTATGGAAATTAAATATCTTAAAGATTCTAATGAAATATTTTTCTTGGATAAATTTCTTCCATAGAAAAGGTTAAAAATTTCTAAAATTATAGAAAATGTAATTTATTATCTTAATATATATGAGGTGATTTTAGATATGTGGTTGAAAAATTTGATTCTATGTATAGTTTTTTAAAAACTTTTTATTTTTGGATCTAATAATGAAAATTCAACTAGTGGTAGTTGTAACAATTTTGAAAGTGTTGATGAGGATAATAAAATTCTGTTTTTAATGAAATGTTAATTAATAAAAATCACATAAGAATTATATTATGGAATAAGATTTTGTAATGATGATTCTAGTTCCATAGTATACCAATAGATTTAAATCATTTCATGATGAATAAAAAACAATGAGGGTGATTAATGACCAAAAAAAAGTTTCATCAAGAAAAGAAGAAATTATATATCACGATGGATGAAACAATTCCTTATTTTGAAAGGAATATTTATCATAGTCAATAGAAACTTCCCATGTTAAGGAATAACTAATCCTATACCGACTCATTTATTAAGCACTAATGAACAATCTAGAGTATATTCAATGAATACCGAATTGTAATAATTTCAATAAAAACATCATCCTTGGATTAATCCTATGTAAAGTTATTTTTAATGATTCTGACATGAATATTAATTTCAATAGAATTATATTGTTGGATAAATTAAATTAATCTAAAAAATATTTAAATTTTTTGAATTAAATCATTGATTGTAAATATGTTATATCTTGAGACTAAAATAATAGGTAAAATAAATCCTTTATGTAGTGAAATATGTAAATAACTTATTAATAATTATTTTCTAAAAAATGATTCAATAATTTTTATCAAGTCTAGGATGAATGGAAGAGACATGTTTCTACACACCATGTCATTTTAAAAGGATATTATGATTTTATGTCTAATCTGAGTACTGTAGAGGATTCACATAGATATAAAAGAATATTTTGATTAATTATTAGAATAATGATATGTCTAAAAAATTAGGGAGAAAAAATATAATGGGAGTCATCAAAAAATGAAGGATATATATTCTTGAAATCGTTAAAAAAGATGGTTTGAAGAATGAAAATATATTTAAATTTCTAAAACAACTTTTTTAAAACACTGATTAGCTCATTCACATGGATAAAGTGTTCTCTCTGACTTTTTGAAATTATGGGTCACTTTAGATCAATGTGTTTTGTTCTTCTATTATTAGAAAAAAAATCAAATACATGATCAAATGATAAGTTTATGGGATAAAAAAATTTATTGTGACTTCAATCTTTAATGATGTAAATATGAATATTTTCATTAAATATGGATTTATAATGAAGTTTCATTAATAAGAAATGTATTAACAAGAGTTAAATAAAAAATGATAATATATTTCATGCTGGAGATGCACATGATAAATGTTAAATGAGTATGAAATCTTTGAATGGAATTTATTAACGATGTCTTGGTTGTCTTGGAAAATAAAAAATGAGTGTTCTTACTCAAATTTAAATTAATCATAATAATATTATGATTAATAGAAATATTTATTGGATTCTCTCTACATATAAAAATTTTATGATCTTTAAATTTTTATATACAAAGAATGATATTCAAACTTAGCATTATTATTAGTTACTTCATTATGATATTTGTAGGACTATAAGAATGAATTCAATGAATGAATATATTTTTTTCATTTTCCTAATTTATAGATTTACCTGCAATACATGTATTATATATGTAAAATCTATATCATAGTATATTTATATGTTTTAGGGTTTTAGTAGGAACGGTGAAAGATATTTTGGTTTCTATCTAAAGAGATTCTGAACAGATAATAGTTTTGAAAAAACTAGTACAATGTCTAGAAAATATCTTTATATATATAGAATTCATAATCAACAAATTTCAATATACAAAATAAAAGATATTTCAGACTAAATTGAGGATTAGAATCTTGGTATGTATGGCTTAAACAATGTTGATAGAGAGAGACATGGATCTATATATTTTTTTGAGGCATTATATTAGAATAATAGATCATGTTCAAAATTAGTATTCTTAATGAAAAATTCTAACACATATTTAATTTATACGCACTACATTAAGATTATTTGATTAATGTTTCTCATAGTGTCTGATCATTAATGAATTTTCAATGTTAAATGTGAACTTATTTAAAATTCTGAATTCTGTGGTTTTGTAGGAATTTTTTTTGGTATTCCTATAAATGGAATGTGATACCATGGTTTTAATAAATAAACTACATGATATTATGATACAACCAATTTTATGACCTAGGAAAATACAAATAATGAAATTTTTTGTAATTAAGAACATTACAAATGGAGTGTTGATGTTCATACTATTGAATAATATCAATATATTCCAATTTAGGATTATGTTGTGAAAGATTTATAGGTATTTAGGAATATTACCTCATTTATACTGACGATTAATAGTTACATAAACACATTAAAGACAAATAATAATATTACATTTTTTAAAAATCAATAAAATCTTGAATACTAGGTTTCAATTATTAAAACTCTAATTAATACATATCATACATCATTAGTATGATACATTGAAATTAAATTTATTGAATAATAATTTGTGAATCATGAGTGTCTTGGTTCTTTGAAATATGAATTGAATAAAATTGGGAATAATAATACATGGGAGTTATTTCCAAAATTCGTAGATTGGAATGATATAATTACAAGGTGGCTGTACTGAAACATGTTTTATTCATAAGGTGGAGTAGAGAGAAATAATGAATTGATTGTGGGTCTTGAGTAATGGATAATAATTTGATAAAAACATTTCATTAGTTTGAAGGTTAGATACCATTATAATCCTTCAAACAATTTTATTAAAAAACAAAGTTCATGATATTTGAAATATATTTGAATTATTCCTTCCTCAATCATGAATTGTACGAATAAATATATATTGAGAATCCATTGGAATTATTTCTTGGTAAAGATTAAAATTATGTTTCAATGTTAAATTAGGAATTATATGTTTTAAAAGAATATTAAATATCTTGTTATTCTAAGATAGATTCCTATATAAAAATATTTATCCTTAGAAAGGGAAGATATCACATCAATATCAATATAAAAGATGAAAAAATATGTATGTTTTCTTGTATTTTGAATTAATATGATATCATATGTTAGGTATTTTTTGATGAAATTTGTGATTATTTTAATGTAGATGAATAAGTAATTTAAAATCTCCATTATTTTTATTATGAGATACTTTCATTGATTTAAAATTACTCTATATGTATATAACATTTTTTCTTATCAATTTATGTATGATAAAAAACTCCTAAAATGATTTAGAAATAATTATTTAATGACTATCCCCATAAGAAAATTTAGTGGTAAAAAAATTCAATAAATTATAAAGGATGGGATTTTGATCCAAAATAATCCTGGAACATTATTTGAATCATGTTATATCTTAAAAAATCCATGATATATTTAATATAGGTTTCTAGACATTTTTTCAGTTATCAAAGTAGACATAAATAATCTCATCTTGTATTAAGAAGAAGTATTATTTGATATATAATGTGTAAAAAATATTGTGGTTTAAAATATAACCTTTAGGGGAAGTAGGATATGTTTGGTTATACATATACAAATTGGGAAGGTTGTATTGATGAAAGATGATCGATTTTTGGTGAATATTTTATTGAAGGGGGTCGGTGTGTTTGTTGGAATTCTAAGAAGACGATTTTGATGTCATTAATTATTCTTTAGGTAGAATATGTTTCCCCTATATCAACGTTTATATGGTTATTTTTTCAATTAGGGAGAATTACACAAATTTAAATCTAACAAATAAAATGTGTATTAACTGTTTATAGGAATCATGTAACACCCCGAGATTTTATGAAAATTATTCTTTTTAATTTAATTAATGTCTTTTTTTACGCTACACCAAAAGGAGCTTGCACAAAACGCATCCCTGACTTTCCTTGAATTACATGCAATCACGATCTTTCTCGATAGCGTGTGTAGTACGCAATACCGTGTTTCACTAAACGAGATATTATTATAATATTATTATGAACTAGCCATTATGAATAGTAATACCCACTTCTTGAAATTTTATAAATTTTACCTTTCAAAATGGACTTCATTTTTGGATTCAGAATATCGAAATTAGCTTAGGGTGAAATTTTGGTATGATTTAGATAACTTTCATATTCTGATGATTAGTGAAAATTACTAAATTTTAATTAAAAACAACTTTTTTAATCGAAATAATTAATAGTGATAAATAATTAATTTGAGTGGTTTTAAAGTATATTTAGAATATATTTTTACAATTTAATACAATGTTGGTCATTAGATTTAATTTCACATTTAAACCAGACATAAACAAGTGTCAATCTTTTGATAGTTATTATCTCTTAAGAACACGCTATTTGTTTTGACGATGGGAATTAATTTTTTTAAATTAATTAATGAAAATGATATTTTTTGAATTTGGTAAAATAGAAATCATTTTTATTTTCATAATATTAAATATATCTTAGGCTTAATTTTTGGTATTTTTCAAGAAACTTTCATTTTTTGATGAATAGTGAAACCACTAAGTGGTAGTTAAAAAACCTGAATTTTTCATAAAACATAATTTTACCGCTTCTGTGAGTGGAATTTTGAAAATCCGAGAGACGCGGTTAATATCAAGGACTAAAATGTGGTTCAATTGGATGAAAGTAATTTTGGTGAATTGTAACTTTTTACTTTTTCTTTACCACGGTTAAAAGTAAATAGGGTAATTATGGGTAAAAAGGATATTATTATTACCCTAACACATGTAATAATTCTATTGGATAAGTGTAATTAGACCAAAGAAAACCTTGGGAATAAAATATGTCCGTTAAGGCCCACTTGGATTAGATTAGGACATTTAATATTTATTTATTTAAAGAAGGGTTAAAATAGTTAAAATCAAGGATTAATAAGTAAATCATTTTTAATATAGGGTTATACATAAGATAAATTAGACTATAATTATTAATTAGAAAGATAAAAATATTTCCTACATAATTGTATTTTATTTATAATTTTTAGACATTAAATAATTTAATTTATTTAGGAGAAAATGATGATGCAGTAATTATCGTATTAATGAAATATTGACATAATTGATGTTATAATTACCCAAATAAATGTAATTTGAGCCTTTTTATGAATTAAAATAATTTTATATGTTAATATGACATGTTAGTATTGATTTAATTAACCTTTTTAGAATTAATAATTCTGTTATGATTTTCAAAAAAATCAATTACCTAATAGTGTCAAAATTGATATCAAATAGTTTTTAAAACAAATATTATATTATTAATTGTTATTATATTCCTAAAAATCTATGGTTCGGCCAAGATATTTATATCATGATACGTGTATCATTAATGGACCACTTGGGGGTCTCTTGAATTTATATGGTATGTTTATTAACTATATAATATAAAAATAAAAAGTGACGTGGTAAATGTCAATCTAATTAACTAAGAGTTAAAACTGAATGATATGGTTAATATAATGACCTAAACTTGTCTAAATTCTGTTGGATGAGATTATTTAGACCAATACCCACCTTAGCTTATAAATATATCAATTTGGAGCTATTAAAAATCGAATATGACTTTATAATAAAATAAAATATTTAGTTATTCCAAAGGTGCCCCTCTCCTCCCTTATAAAAGGGAACCTCCTCCCTCTCCTCCTCACACCAATTTGAGCCTATAAGCGTGGCCATCCCCTGCCCATTTCACTTCCCCACTTCCCTAGAAACATCCTAGAGTTCCTGGTCTACTTCAAAGACCAATCTTAGTTCCCTAAGAGAAGGTTTCAAAGAGGCGTATCGAAGAAGAGGTAATTTCCTCTACTGATTCTTTCAGGCTTCTTTCTTCTTCAACTTCTTCTTCTTTAGTTGTTTCATTATAAATTAATAATATCAGTATCAAAAATATACTGATATGTTATTATAAATATGAAACTACCCCATTTCACCTTCTATCCATCCTATGGAAAACAAAATCACCGCGCGTGCGTACGTACGGAATATCGTTTCCACGCCGTGGTGTAATCGGTTTTTCCACCAACACCTTACATGGATGGGTATAATGGTGTAAAGAATAACTATAAGTAGTTATTATAACATCATAATGATTCTGATATATTGTATCATCCACTCCAATTCAATTCAATAATTATGGAAATGATATCATCGCTCGTGCGTACGTACAAACTACCGTCTCCACGACGCGATGAGATTCATTCTCCATGTTAACCATTTAAGAATGATTATAAAGTATATATAAGAAATAATAATGAAATATATGAAATTATAAAGCTACTTTATTTATGTATATATATATATATTTATGTCATCTACATTAATTCCATTCAACTCAATAAGGAAACGAAAACAGCGTTCATGCGTACGTACGGCCTACCGTCTCCATGAACGGTGTATATATTTCCATTTATTGATCTATTATATATATGTATATTCTGAATATATATTATATATAAATCATGTTTTATATTCTGGAATTAAGTAATCTTTATCTAAGTAATCATATGAATAATTACAATTCAAAACACGGACGGCAAATGAAATGATTTTACCGAAAACGATACTTTAACATGGAATTTACAAAACAATGGGTAATATAAAGTCATAAGTGAACCATATATGATATAATAACAATGAATATGATTATTTAATAAGTCAATGACATTATTTAAATCATTATACAGGAGGTTTGGAGACATATGAAGCATATCAGACCTAAGGTAAGGGAAAATATGACAATCTCATTTTTATCTGAGATTGTTTAAACTTTGGTATTTACTGGGGTGTATTTTATCATCAACATCCATGTGTCCTAAATATGTAATATTATTTATATCCTCCTACAAATTTTTAAATCCAATTTTATCTTTCGGTGAGTTTTTATTAAAATATATGAAAGGAATCGTTTGTCATTTTTCGTACGAGGTACTTTTTGACTTTTCCAGCCAAAGTACGAGAATAATGTTTTTTTAACTTATATGACATGAAAGGATTTTTACGGTTTTATAAATCCTTGTTTTCATGAAGCTACCTCCAAAATATTTCATAACTATTTTAAACAAAATCCATTTCATTTAAAATTAAATGACATTTTGTGAAAAAAAAATATTTTGAAGAAAAAAGGATATTTTCCTCAAGAATTCATTTCAAGTGTTTTATCAAAACCATTTTTCATCTAATATGATATTATTTCATATGTGTATGTTTCAAGTATAATTTCTCTATGATATACATGGTTTCACTTCTCTTATTATGAAATGATATCCATTTATTTTATATGGAATATATGATGATGGGATGATGTTTATGAAACCCATTTTATTTATTGGGTTTTTATGAGTGATGTATGTTTATTTTGTGGCACAAGTCTGAATGATTTCATTATGAGATGGGTGGGACCTATATCTCCCCCCAATGCATTGGTTATAGATTTAAATCTCATGAGATAGACATGGCTGGAATGGAATGTTAACCCGGTTCAGTAATACAGGACTGAAATGAGGAGTGAACTCGATTCAGAAAGGGACATTGTCCACTAAGATGGTCTTGGCCGCAATGCCTTGGCTAATATAGAAATCATATCATGTGCTTAATGGTTTCCACAATTACATGTTTTATTCCCATGCTGTTTTATGATTCTTAATCTTTCTTTATGATCTATGCCTTACGTACTTACATGGTTTATGTCATTGCTCAATCTTTTGACGATTAAACATTATGTTCATGTTTTTAAGTTCAAATGTATATGGTATGTTTTATTTTATCCATGGTTACCCTTACTGAGCATTTGAGCTCACCCTTTATATGTTTTCTTTTCCCTAGGATTTAAAGAAAGGATATAGGTAAGAAAACCAAAAGAGGAAAATCTTATGGGAGATGTTAAAGATCTTTCACCACGATTAGAAGATTATATTCTGAGTTTCCAAAGACTCTAAACTATTATGATCCTTGTGTGTATGTTTTTGTTATGTATTAGGTATTCCGGAAAAGTAATTTAATATCTATGTAAATCAAGCTTCGGGTCTCTATAATTGGTATCAGAGGAAAGGTTTAGTCAACCTTTTGAAACTATGATGCGATAACTTTAGTGAGATCCCTAGAGATATTTCTAAGGTATGTCTAGGGATGTCCCTAAGGATAAGTATACTTATAGGATATAGTCCTAAAACTACAGTACGGATCTTAGAATTTAACCTAAGATGATAGATATTGAGGGTACTCCCCCTTTATTATGTTGTTTTCCCTAGCATGATTTTTTCATCTCACACTATTATTTTTGGGTTTTAGAAAATGGATGGAAACAAGATGATTCACGATAATAGAGGATATGATGGACGATGGAATGATATTCTTCATGAGCAACCAAATGAAATGGGATTTGGAAGTCCAAACATCATTATTATGCCGAATCATAAATCTCATAATATGATCAATAAACTCTAATTTGTTAAGTTTCCTGACTCGGCTAATAAGAGAAAGATGAAGTTTCATGATGATCATAGAGGAAAGAAAGTTAAATGTCCCCTATTTAAATCAAGTGGGAAGAGGCATCAAGGAGAATGTTTCAAAGGAACTGGAAGATTCTTTGGGTGTGGAAAAGAAGGACATAAAGCCAGTAAGTGCAAAGGAAAAGGTTCAGTTAACACTATAGATGAGGATAATGGTATTGATACGACATCAATAATGGTTAAATGTTTTAAATGTGGAATGTACAGGCATTATGAAAACCAATGACCTAAGGTAAAGTTTCATGAAGAGAATCAGTGTGGTTGTATGGGTATCATTTATGTTGATGATGATGAAGAGACTACAAATGATATGTGAGATGAAAGAATTGTTGAATCTCGGTCAATGGTTTAAGAAGGTAGTGGAATGATTGCATGTTTATCAATTGTAATGTTGTATAAGTAATCTCATGGTACTATGTAATAAAGATAAATCTAAGCATTGTTACACTGTTCTCGTTCCTTAAGTTTTAAAAGTGTGTGATGAATGGTACCAATACTTTTGGAAAGTAGATGATATGCGCATAATGAAGGGATAAGGAGAAAATTAAATGTATGATAGCATTCATGAGCTCGTGACTGATATAAGGAGAAGGTTATATCATGGTTTGAGTATATAGAATTTTTGGATTTTTCTATGTGGAAAGAGTTAACTTTTGACAACATTCACGATTTCACTAAGATTAAATGGGTATTCTTTTTTCAAGAGAATACATGATTAAGGCCTTCGAATGTTTGGAATGTGACCAACAAGACATATCTTATGATATATGGGGATCAATGATGGTATTAACATTCTTGTTATATGAAATCTCTGGTAATCGTTTCACTATAATATGACAATGGACTGCAATATTATGGATAAGACTAAAGATTGGAATGGATTATGTTGGATATAAGTTATTATTGTTTAAGGATATAACCTTTTTCGATATTATTGATGGGATGATATAGTAATTTAGTTTTAGAAAAAGGACAACCTGCAGAAAGGGAGACAACCCATCGCGTCAGACAAGGCTGTGGAAATTGAACCCACATCCGAAGTGCGAGAAGCCTTTATCACCTACCCCTAGCCTACAGGAAGTCCCTTGTTAGTGGAAAGTAGTTTTATTTTATTAAGCGGTATGATAAATAAAGTATAAGTCCATTTTCGGAACCATATATGATTAACCTCACCATAAGATGGACTTATAACTTTTGTTAACCTTTTGTTTGAAACAGATGGAATGACCCGTCATTATATATCATGATCTGTTAACACATTACAAATAACAAATTCAACTTCATTTATTTAAGAGAATAAGTGGAAATTTTTCAAAGCATGAACAACAGTGAGATTGTACCAAAATCAAGAAAGTATTTCGTCTAATTCAAATTTTCAACTTTAGGGAAATGATACTGAAAACCAAAAATGTTGTCCTAGTTCTATTTTATCCGATGAATCAGATGGTACCTTAGATCATCACAAATCTATGGCTTTGTAATTGTTGGCTTTTTCATAGGCATGTTCTCTACCACTCTCCATCATAACTTGATGGTTAGATTTTTCTTCCATATCCATATTTTCACCTATGTTCTCCTACATGGAAACCCAGTGATGAGTTAATTTGGGTAACCGTTACGTTTCATAATATAGTTTTTAAATGAAAGTTTTGGTATTCCTTATTACGATGTGGGTTTCTTTTAATGAATCTTTCGAATAGTAAACCATTTATAACCCCGACGAATTTCGAGGGCGAAATTCATTTTAAGGGGGGTAGAATGTAACACCCCGAGATTTTATGAAAAATATTCTTTTTAATTTCATTAATGTCTTGTGTTGTACGCTACTCCAAAATGAGCATGCCCAACACGCATCCCTGACTTTCCTTACATTACACGCAATCGCAACCTTCCTCGATAGCATGTGTAGTATGCAATACCGAGTTTCACTAAACGAGATATTATTATAATATTATTATGAACAAGCCGTTATGAATAGTAATACCCACTTTTTGAAATTATATAAATTTTTTATTTCAAAATGGACTTCATTTTTGGATTCGGAATATCGAAATTAGCTTAAGGTGAAATTTTGGAACTTTTCAGATAACTTTCATATTTTGATGAATAGTGAAAATTACTAAATTTTAATTAAAAACAACTTTTTTAATCGAAATAATTATTAGTGATAAGTTATTAATTTGAGTGGTTTTAAAGTATAGTTAGAATATATTTTTACAATTTAATACAATTTTGGTCATTGGATGTAATTTCACATTTAAACCAGACATAAAGAAGTGTCAAACTTTTGATAGTTATTATCTCTTAAGAACACGCTATTTTTTTTATGACGGTAATTAATTTTTAAATTAATTAATGCAACTGATATGTTTTGAATTTTTTAAAATAGAAATAATTTTTTAATTCATAATATCAAATATATCTTATGCATAATTTTTGGTATTTTTCTAGAAACATTCATTTTTTTGATGAATAGTGAAACCCCTAAGTGGTAATTATAAAAAACTGAATTTCTCATAAAACCTAATTTTACCGGTTCTGTGAGTGGAATTTAGAAAATCTGAGAGACACTGTTAATATTAAGGACTAAAATGTGGTTCAATAAGATGAAAGTAATTTTGTTGAATAGTATCTTTTTACTTTTTTTTACCACAGTTAAAAGTAAATATGGTAATTAAGAGTAAAAATGATATTATTATTACCCAAACACATGGCCTAATTCTATTAGATAAGTTTAATTAGAACAAAAACAACCTAAGGAATAAAATTTGACCATTTAGGCCCACATAGATTAGATTAGGCCATTTAATATTAATTTATTTAAAGAAGTGTTAAAATAGTTAAAATCAATGTTTAATAAGTAAATCATTTTTAATATATGTTTATACATAAGATAAATTCAACTATAAATATTCATTAGAAATCTAAAAATCTTTCCTATATAATAGTATTTTATTTATAATTTTATGACATTATATAATCTAATTTATTTATGACACAATGATGATGCAGTAATTATCTTATTAATAAAATATTGATATAATTGATATTATAAATACTCAAATAAATGTAATTTGAGACTTTTTATGAACTATAATGATTTTTTAAGTTAATATGATATGTTAGTACTGATTTAATTAACATCGTTAGAACTAATCATTCTGTTATTATTTTCAAAAAAATCAATTACCAAATAGTGTCAAAATTGACATCAAATAGTTTTTAAAACAAATATTATATTATTAATTGTTATTATATTCCTAAAAATCTGAGGTTCGGTCAAGATACTTATATCATTATAGGTGTATCATTAATGGACCACTTGGGGGTCACTTGGATTTATATGGTACATTTATTAACTATATAATATATAAATAAAAAGTGACACGGTAAATGTCAATCTAATTAACTAAGAGTTAAAACTAAAAGATATGGTTAATATAATGACCTAAACATTTCTATATTGTCTTTTATGAGAGCATTTATACCCATCCCCACCTTATCTTTCAAATATATCAATTTCTAGCTATTAAAAATTGAATATTACTTTATAATAAAATAAAATTTGTAGTTATTCCCAAGGTGCCCCTCTCCTACCTTATAAAAGGTCACCTCATCCCTCACCTCCTCACTCCAATTTGAGCCTTTAAGCTCGGCCAACCCCTGCCCATTTCACTTCCCCACTTCCCTAGTAACATCCTAGAGGTCCTGGTCTACTTCAAAGACCAATCATAGTTCCCTAAGAGTAGGTTTCAAAGAGGCATATCGAAGAAGAGGTAATTTCTTCTACCGATTCTTTCAAGCTTCTTTCTTCTTCAACATCTTCTTCTTTAGTTGTTTCATTATAAAGTAATAACATCAGTATCACTAATATACCGATATGTTATTATAAATATTAAACAACCCCATTTCACCTTCTATCCATCCTATGGAAAACAAAATCACCGCGTGTGCGTATGTACGGAATACCGTCTCCACGCTGTGGTGTAATCTGTTTTTCCACCAACACCTTACATGGATGGGTATAATGGTGTAATGAATAACTATAAGTATTTATTATAACATCATAATAATTATTATATATTGTATGATCCTCTAAAATTCAATTCAATAATTATTGAAATGATATCATCGCTCGTGCGTACGTACAGACTACCGTCTCCACGACACGATGAGATTCATTCTCCATGTTAACCATTTAAGAATGAGTATAAAGTATATATAAGAAATAATAATGAAATATATGACATTATAAAGATACTGTATTTATTTAAATATATATATGTATGTCATCTACATTAATTCCATTCAACTCAATATGGAAACGAAAACTGCGTTCATGCGTACGTACGGCCTACCGTCTCCATTAACGGTGTATTTCATTCCATTTATCGATCTATTATATATATGTATATTCTGAATATATATTATATATAAATCATGTTTTATATTATGGAATTAATTAATCATGATCTAAGAGATCATATGAATAATTACAAGTCAAAACACGGATGACAAATGAAACGATTTTACCAAAAATGCTACTTTAACATGGAATTTACAAAAGAACGGGTAATATAAAGTCATAAGTGAACCATATATGATATAATAACAATGAATATGATTATTTAATAAGTAAATGACATTATTTAAATAATTATACAGGAGGTTTGGATACATACAAAGCATATCGGACCTAAGGTAAGGGAAAATATCACAATCTCAATTTTATCCGAGATTGTTTATACTTTGGTATTTACTGGGGTGTATTTTATCATCCACATACATGTGACCACAATATGTAATATTATTTATATCCTCCTAAAATTTTTTAAATCTAATTTTACCTTCTGGTGAGTTTTTAGTAAAATATATGAAAGGAATATTTTGTCGTATTTTGTACGAGGTACTTTTTGACTTTTCTGGCCAAAGTACGAGAAGAATGTTTTTTTAACTTATACATCATGAATGGATTTTTATGGTTTTATAAAGACTTGTTTTAGTGAAGAATCATCAAAAAGATTTCATGAATATTTTCAACAAAATCCTTTTCTTTTAAAATTGCATGACATTTTGTGAAAATAAAAGGATTTTAAAGAAAAAAGGATATTTTCCTCAAGAATTCATTTCAAGTGTTTTATCAAAACCATTTTTCATCTAAGATTCCATTATTTCATATGTGTATGTTTGAAGTATAATTTCTCTATGATTTACATGGTTTCACTTCTCTTATTATGAAATGATATCCATTTCTTTTATATGGATTATGTGATGATGGGATGGTGTTTATGAAACCCATTTTATTTATTGGGTTTTTATGAATGATGTGTGTTTATTTTGTGGCACAAGTAAGAATGATTTCATTATGAGATGGGTGGGACCTATATCTCTCTCCAATGCATTGGGTAAAGATTTATATCTCATGAGATAGGCATGGATGGAACGGAAAGTTAAACCGGTTCAGTAATACAGGGCTGGAACGAGGAGTGAACTCAATTCAGAAAGGGACTTTTTCCACTAAGATGGTCATGGTAGAAATTCCTTGGTTAACATGGAAATCATATCATGTGCTTAATGGTTTCCACAATTACATGTTTTATTCCCATGCTATTTTATCATTCATAATATTTCTTTATGATCTATGCCTTACGTACTTACATGTTTTATGTCAATGCTCATGCTTTTGATTATTAAACATTATGTTCAGGTTTTTAAGTTCAAATGTATATGGTATGTTTTATTTTATCCATGCTTACCCTTACTAAGAATTTGAGATCACCCTTTATATTTTTTCTTTTCCCCAGGATTTAAATAAAGGCTTTAGGTAAGAAAACAAAAAGTGGAAGATCTTATGGGAGATGTTGAAGATCTTTCACCATGATTAGAAGATTATATTCTGAGTTTCCAAAGACACTAAACTATTACAATCCTTGTGTGTCTGTTTTTGTTATGTATTAGGTATTTCATAAAAGTAATGTAATATCTATGTATGTCAGGCTTCGGGTCTCTACAAATCATGTATTTAGATGGATTTTATGTTATGGTTTCTACCATTGTGAATAATTTTAATACTTTTTTGAAAGTATTTATAGTACCCTATTAATAATAGGTTTTAAAATTATGATTTTTATTTTAATGTAACTATTGATTATTGTGAATATCATAATAGAAAAGCGAGACATATATCACTATTACTATTAATAACTTGTTATCATTATTCAATTTTTTTATTTCATGAGTTTATTTCACTTACAAAGGCTCGTAAACATTTAATGATGATCAATTACTAAACCCATTAAGATTAACAGTGGCTTATGTTCCATGGTTTCCAACAAAATATATATCTGGATTTTGTAGATCCAATAAAAAAATATACATTTAAGAGATGTTGGAGTGTAGATATTCATATTTTTTAATCATTTATTATGAAAAAAGAAACCATATATTGTGGAATTATTAATGATATGTACATAACATTACAAGGACAATTGTTAATTGAATAGGATAAACCCTTTAATATATGATTAATGATGTTTTGAGATGTTGGATATAATATTTATGTTTCTCTCATTTGAATAAATATATGTATAATATTTTGTGGTTAAGAGAGTAATAGTCAATGAAGAGTTTTATCATGCAGTCAATCCACAGATTATAGTATCTTTATATTATTGATTGAATTTTACATAAAATACATCTACATTTGTTCATTCAATTGTCTAGAATTCGGTAAATTTGTCATGTAGAGTTACTCATGTGTTCAATAGATATTTCATTATGTGGTCAATGTTGAGTTGATCACCCAATTGATCCTCACTATGATCAACATTCATGGAAGTATATTTTATGAAGTCAATTTATATATGGTTGATAAACTAATTTTACCCTCATATAACATCCCATTATCCTTGGTTGATCCTTATTTTAAGTCATAGCATCATGTAGTTAACCCCATATTTGTTCCTTTATACATTCATTAAAATACATGTAGAATTTTGTTGGATGAAATTTTATGGGAAAATAAAACATTTCGACATTGGAATATCTGAAAGAATTTTTGATGAAGTGTTGTTTTTGGAATATTGTAGTGATTAAAAAATAAAAAATTAAGTTTTATTTTGAAACAAATATGGTTATATGTAATTATTATCTACAGATAAATATATAACTTTATACTATGTTTTTCATGATTCGAAAAGAAGAACAGGAAATTGTGGGTTTTTATTGTGTCGAAAATAATGTTTCTATGAATATATTTCAGGCATGAATTTTAATATTTCTATGGATCTTATTTTCAAGAAAATAATATTGGATATAAGAGGATGGCCATGATTGTTATGATTAATATTTCACATATACATGGTGTTTTTAAATTCTTTAAATATTGTGGGATGAAGGATCTACTTATTTTATTTTTTAATGAGATATAATGAATATATTTAATTGACGTTACTAAATACTATTATTTTTAGAAGTTATTATATATGATTGGAATATTTATAGAGTTTATTTTTTGGATTAAATGATATTTTTATTTAAAATAGTTTTAATTTGAATTAACATGATCATATTTTGAAAGTTGAATGATAAATATGGATACAATTAATTGAATAATGTTACTCGTAAGAATTATAGTTTTAATATGTGTATTCATTCAAGTGAAGAAAAATTTTATTTATTTTATTTTGTGTGAAAAAACAAACTAAGTGATTTGGTCATGATTTTCACATCATGGAGTGAGAAAGAGATATGAAAAGTCATTTTTCTAATACATACTCAATTTTCTTATTCTCAATGGTAATTTATTCTTTATGTGAGGAAGTTTCATTCTATTTTGTGCATGCGTTTGGAATAAAATAATATCTCATAAGAAAAAAATGTAAATGTGTGTCCTTTTTTACCCAAATTATTAACACTTAAATAGTTATGGTTGTATTAACATTGAATGATTCAAAGTTAGTAAGGAGTCATGTATGTGTTTTTTCTATATATTTTCTACTAAAAGCGATTCACAGTTTTTTATTACTATATTGTGTGGTCCCATGTTTTATTATATCATGCCAAATCCTAGAAGATCATAAACAATGTAAATTTCATGTTTTCTATCTGTAGGTGATTTTGTGTCAGAATGAAGAAAATTATTTCATTGTATAATGTTATACCTATTTTATAAATATAAATAATCAAAATTGAGTAAACACTAATTCACACCAAGTGATTCCACTTATCTCGTGACACTACAATGTTTCTTTACTGATGTTTAAAGGGAATGTGATACTTAGAGATACACCTTAATAGTTTATGTGGCTTTTTTTTAAAGGATGGGGTTGTAGCCTCAATTTATTATCTAATACATGGTCCTCTTTAGAATGGGTAGAGGGAGACCCATAACATAGCCCAAATGCTCAAAGCCAAGTGGCCTATATACATGGCTTGAAAGCCCATTTTTTTGCCCAAAGGACCCTAAGTAAGTGCAATCTCATATTCAATTCCTTATTAAAGTTGTGAATTTAATTAAATAAAAAATAGTTCACAAAAATATATTGTTTTAGATATTATATGTTTAATCTAATACATCTCCAAAAGGAGGTTCTGATTATTTATCCACCTATGGAATGGATGAATAAACAACCCTTTACAATTTCTATCTCAATTATTGTTTTTAACATTTTTTTATAACACTTATAAAAAATTTTGGGGAGGGATCATTCCTCTGATCACAAAAATATCTTATTGAAGTTGTAGTCTTCAAACAATACACTTACCCTATTTTAGGAGTTTAGGAGAAAGTATCACCTTCCCTAATGGAACACATGTAGCTGGTGATTTTTTTCCCTTATGAACTTCTAGTTTAACCACAAATTATTCTTCCCAAATATATTACTATAGATGTTATACAGAAACACAAGATTGAAATAAAATTTGTGATAATTATTATCATATGATTTATAGTTATATATTATGTTACCTTACTTATTTTCATGCATTTTTGGTAGCTAAATATAAATATATTGGTGAATATTCTATCTAAAGGTCTAAAAATTTGAGTCCATCGATCAGATTAAATCACACAATCCCTCTTCTACCTAATTTGTATCTATAAATGTTGGAAAGGTGAATAACTTATATAAATAATCTGGTGAGTTTTTTGAATTTATTGGGGTCGTACATTGTCTTGAATTCATGGGTTATCATCAATATATTTAAAATTTTAATTGGATTCCATTCAATGATAAAATAACTAAATATCTATTTCACTATTAGTATATATGTCATTAATTTATATATATAATAAGGACTTTTTACAATGAGTCCTATGAAATTTTTTAGTAATAGATCTAACCCATATTCATCTAATTATTCAGCCATTAAAATCAATGATTTGGGTGCGCCTAGTCCATAGATTCTTTCTAGACTTTCTACCTTGATAGAATATTGGATCCCCTTAGTGATAGGATAAATGGTACCTGACCAGGTGTGAGAAATTTATATAATACTTCCAGTATTGTTTCTCTACTATTTGGGTTTTAATTACTGAGGGGGTTGATGTTTCATGAAATGAAGTTGTATATATATATCATTTATTATCTTACCCTTATTATTATTTTTTCTTACAGAATAATATCTTATTTTGAATACATTAATCTATTCTATAAGTCAATAATCATTATATTCAAACTTTTCCACCATCTCAATCAATGAAATATATGCATTTGAAGTCTACCTTGGTTTTATTTCACTATAGGGGTGGTGAAGCTAGATCCCCTTTAAGTGACCAAATATGGGATTATTTTCTATTAATGGGCTTCTATGGATAAATACCCAACGTATTACTCTTCTCAATAAATAATTTTTCAGGCGTGTAAATGAAACTTTACAGTAGTGTAAAAAATCCCTATCAATAAAATTAGTTTTCAATTTCATATCTTTAAACACATGTCTGTTATTTATGGTGTTAGAAACTATTATTACCCTATTGTCTACACTAGGTTGAAGGAGATGATCACTAACCATGAGTGAAGAAGGTAAATTTAATCATAATTCTATACCTTGGAATCCATGTCCCACATTATTGATCATATCATGGTAATGCATAATGTTGATATTTAAATAAATGTCCAATATTTAAAGAACTGTGGCTATATCAACAAAAACATTTCCAGAGTGGTGAAAGATCAGTATGAGTTTCGAAAATGTCTCTGAGATCTATAATCACTCAAATAATAACTAAATACTAATTAGAAGATTTATAGGAGAAGATACAACTAGCTGAGGTGATTTATAAGACTAGAATGGATGGATTGGTAATAGCATGTGAGTTAAACCCAATTGAAGAGGCAGTGGAAACCATGTATGATGATAGGAAGCATATGGTGAATGACATATAGATATCACTGAAACACATAAAATAGTCCTTAATTTCACTTGTATAACAAAATTATATTTCAAGCCTCCATTGAAATATATTTGAGGTAGAATCTTGATCCTGGATTTTCCCCTCATATATTGCAAAATGAGGAATAATGAAACATTATTTCCAATTTTCAACAATTCATAGACTAATGATTATAATTAATCATAAATTTTTTATGACTTATGAAACACTATAAAGGATAAACACAAGATAATTAATCTAATATAAAAATTTTATAAAATTAAATTTAATTAACCATGATTATAAATTACTTGATTCTAGATAGTTACCTATAGGACATATTCTCACATACAGGGATAACCATATATAATGACATCTTAGACAAGAGTGGGAACATTTAGACTAGGATAATGGTTTCCACATATGTGAGATCTCATATACATGTATATAAATATGTTCTATCACCATAAAATATATCCAGACCATTTAGATATAGATGATCAATGATTAAATGTGATGAGAATCATGAATGTTGAGATTAGAACGATGCTTCCAATGTCAAAGATATATTTTAAAATCTAATTAATTATTTCTTATATTTCAAAGATAATTTTTAAATAATGTATAGGAGTAATTAGATAATTTTCTCATAGTTCAATTGACATAGCGAAGGAAAGATGATTTTCAATGGGATTATAAGGTGGAAAACATAGGCCTTATGTATTTTAGCCATAAAATTCACCTTAACATTTTCAAAATTCTTATATTATGGTACTTAGTGGGTTAGGTATTCAATTTTTCATATGCCTCACATTTTTGTTGCGAAACTTTTTGTTTTCTACAAATCTACTATTTATGCATTTTATAATTTGTGAATTAAAAATACATTTCTCGTTTTTATGTTCAATCATATTTAACCAGAAGTTGAAGTAATCCACATTAATATGTGTTAATAAAATATCCATCATTGATGGAGATCACAGAGCGAGTAATGTTGAAATACTCATGGGAAATGTATGAAATTTAAATTCATGAGGCTTGGACCACAATGATGGTGTTTATGATTAAACATATTTAGCTATGTATTTATGGTGATTAATGTTGTTCAAATTTGAAAAAAATTGTGAAACTCTCTATGTGGAAAGAGAAATAAAAATTTAAATATGAATTATATCCTATAGAAATTATATAATTTCTCATGAATATTTGAAAAAATATATTTTATAGTTATTCAACAATCATTTCATGTGATCTAAGATTATGTGAGGAGGACTCACAATGTTTAATGAATTTAATGTCATACTCATTACATAAAAAATTGTTCAATTAATGAATACATAATATTATGTGTACATGGAAACACCTATATAATCTGATTACGAGTTTCTTAGATCATAACTCCATGCATTTGAATCATGGTATGATGATATAGAAGACACATCCATGGGATGACCAGTGAAAACATTTGAATGGCTAGATATGTTACAATGTTGTGTCAGTGTATTGATATTATAGGACAATTTACATTGGATGATGATTCCTTCTCATAGTATTTCGAAACATGTATGAACTATTAATCATTTCAAAAAAAGAGGTGTCTCTTTATCCCATCTACCCAACGATAACATGAACAACCCCATTTTCAAAGACATGGAACCATAAAACTCACCACCATTTTGTCATGGCCACATGAACTCAAAAATCATTCCACTATTTTCTATTTTATATGAACTTTATCATTATCTGAATTAAATTCAAATCTAAATAACTCTAAACTAAGTATATTTGTGATTATCCCTTACATATTTTGAAGATAATTTCTGATTTCCATTCTTTTTTCTATCATCCTGGTGGAATATGAATTTTACCTAATAGATTTCATTCCTTCCATATGTTTGGTTAAATTTATTGATATGATTGATTCATCCCATTGTAACAATAAGAGTTTTTACATCTTCTTGTTCTTCATTATCCATCATCGATATAAATTTTCTCATTTATTTTGATAGAAGTCCATTTTCATTCCTAAACAAAAACCCCTCTAGTGATTAAGTGGGATTCCAGTGGATAAAATATCAATCAGGGTATATTCCCTAGATGAGATATCCTAAACATATTTAAATTTACTCATTTATTGTGATGAAACATATCTCTAAAGGGACACCTCGCCTCTAGGGTTAATGTCTTGGAGGACACATCTTCACCAGTTTGATGGTGTAACTCGAACTTCAAATGAGTTCAAAATTCATAAAAAACCTATAAACATACTATATCAGTCAACACTTTCTCTCATAGTCACAATTTACCTCTTCCAACATTCACTTCACTCATGGGTAATTATAACACCCTTGATGTTAACCCCTCAACCCCCACGTGCCTTATGCATCCTGCACATTTCATGGGTAGAAAACCCATTGAATCATGCCATCTTTGATCCCTTATACTAAACTATATCAAATTGTGATCCCTATGAAAACAATATCCCAGCCCATCTCACAATATATATGTATCCTAGATTATTTATTGATGTTATATTAAATACTTTATTCTCACACTAAGCCTGATTATATGGGCCTAATTATTTTAATTTTTTTATTTAATATAATTGAATAGAGATATATTTAAAAAAATAAGAGATTAAAACATTTGATTCTTCTATTTAATTTAGAAATGAAAATTGGACCATTTAAATATTTTAGACTATACCTTTTTAGTTTGATTGATAGGTTTCTTTTCTGTTTTCATCAAGGTGAAACAATTTTCAATCTTTTTTTCCTCTATCACTTTTTTTCAAAAACTTATCTCCCCTTACAGGCCCTAAAAATTCCTTTTCAACACAAGAATTATACTCATCCACCCACACATATATTCATTCATTAATAAACTTATAATCATTTTCATGATAGTTTTCTGAGTCTCTCCACCATTTAAGATAGAAAAATGAATTTTCATGTTTTGGAACCTCTCTTCTCCAGTAAAAAATGTGGCATTTTTTGGATTCCTCAGATCTCTAGTTAAATGGACTATGGTTTCTCCACCTAAAGGGATTTTAAACCCTTGAAAATTTAATTATTTTGAGAAGAAATTAACTCTTTACACTCTTTAAAAACTCATTAATCTAATATGTACTGATCTAATGAAGGTATAGAATGGTAATAGACCATGAAAATCCTCAGGTTCCCCATATAAGAGAAAATATTTCACATATATCCCAATTCCATGCCAACTGATGTCTATGTCATGATTTTATTGATTCTATTTCATTACCAATTGAAATAAAAATTTTCTTATTTAAAATACCAAACTCCAAGTCATTTAATTCCTATGTGGAAGGCTTATATATAGATGAATCCGTGAGCACTTCGATATATTTTTAATATTTTGGAATATTGTATGATGATATATGCTACATATTGAGGTTAGGAATAAACCCTCATGACCCCTATTTAGTAGCATAAACCTCCACTAACAACTCTTAAATAGTAGATGTTTCTAGTTTATGAATATCATCCATCGATAAAGAACAATTAACCTCTTAAACTGTGTTTTATTCTTATTTAGCTACAATAATCCGATGGTGTTCATTTTTTATGAGGTTAATATGGATTTCTCATCACTCGAAATTAATTATTTATAAAATTAATATATCCTATTGTAGATACCCCAACCCCAGAAACCAAAGGAGTCGATGCCTTCTGAACATGATGTGTTATCTTAAAATAAAATAAACTTTGTTAACAACACATCATGTCCCATACAGAGGATCGTGTGCGGTACGGGTTCTGGGAAACCGACAACTTTTGGAACAGTTCATCTTTCAAAAGCTGATACCTGAAATTTTTTAAATCAAAACGTTGGGTGAGCATTGAAATACTCAGTAAGGGAGTTTTAAAGAGAATTTAAAATATTGTAACATTTGAAAACATTATTTTAAAAGAATTTGAACATTCACTAAGAAAGATTGTGACACACAAAACATAACAATGCTTAATCAAGGTTTTCAAGAAAAAAATGAAACGAATATGTCAAATCTTGAAGGAGTGATAATGGTTGTTATGAACAAGTACCACATGTGATTTACTTAAGCATAAATTTAAACAGTTAAAAGTAATGCATAATCGGAGTTGTGCACAAGGAAACAACTGAATGTTCATATGCTGGTTACTATTCTATTAAGTGATAACACCAGTCATGCTTCAATCATAAAGCTAGGAAAATATGAACATTATAGAAACTTTAAAGGCATTAGTCGTGAAATAACTTGTTACATGACTTGAATTGTGTGGCATCAACATTTAATATTGACAATCGTTTCGTTTCACCAAGGTCCATCCCCAAGGTGTCGTAAAAAATTACCAAGGTTATTCACCAAGGTATCAGTCTAAAAAGTCATCTCTAGAGATTAATCCTTTTCCCAATGCATTGGAGCGCTATCAGGGCGCACCCTTAAATTTTCTTTTATTATCATGTGAGCCACATCGTTCATGCTTCACTTAAACCATTCATATATTCAAGATGTCCCATACCACCTTGAATATCTCATTCATTTTCATTTTTACCCAAGGTGTCCCATACCACTTTGGGTGATTTGATTTCTTAGTTCATTTAGTGATATGTCATAAGCAAACATTATGTACAACAATAAAAAAAGAACCACAACAAATCGTGCTAATACAGGGTGTGATGGTTAATCTTGAGAAAAAAAGTATCAGTAACTAATCAAAGGCATACATAGTTTCATAAAACACTCTTTTTACAAAATCTCATTATTAATGCATATAAACGATAATAAATGATGATTATTTCAATGAAAACATAATGCTTAAAGAAGAACTTGTGATCAAATACGGTGATAAAAGCCCCTAAATATGGTAAGACATAACCTGATTAATCTGTACATTCACCAAAATTGTAAAAAGGGGTTTTATACTAAATAAATAAGGCCAGTGAAATTTCATGAGTGCTGAAAGACTCTTAAATTATTTAGTTAAGGAACATAAACATTAAGAGGGTTTAATATTTGGGAAGCTATAAATACAAAAATATTTAATCACTTGGTTAAAAAAAGAAAACATATCATAATCATACCTAAGCACATGGCCTAGATTTCATCCAAAATAGCACTCAAGATCAGGCGTTCATCTCCTAAAATCATAACTGCCTCATTTTGGAAGGAGAGGAATATTTATAAACATGTTGATGAGGCGGCATGGATGCAGGCCACCCAGTATGCCTTCGAGAAGGGCCGGGTAGTTGGTATCGGCTCTCGACTGACTCCCGGAGATTATTATGGCAGTGCTGCGATGTCGGCGTCCAGCTCGAGAGGAGCTCGTGCATCTTCTTCTACACAGAATGAGGAGCAGTTGCGATCTCAGACTGCACAGATAGAGAGTCTCCGACAGGAGCAGGAGCAGATGCGCCAGCAGCATGAGGAGGACGTCGACGCCAGCAGCAGCAGTACGAGGAGCAAACGAGTCGGTGGCAGCAGCAGCATTAGGAGAAGATGGAGTACATGCGCCGACTCACTCATGCTTTAGGGATGGAGTTTCCTCCACCACCATCTGCAGATCCCTCACCCCCCCCTCCCCCCCTCCTACAGATTAGAGTTTGTATTTCTGTTATAAAATTTGTGAAATCAAAATATTTTTTTTTCTATTCGTAGTTTCTGTTTCATTATAAAATATTAATAATATTATATTTTTAAATAACAATATTAATATGAATAATAATAATATTTATATTTTATAATATTAAATTTTATATATATATTAAAATTTTATTTATATAATAAAATTTTATATATATATTAAAATTTTATAATATTATAATTTAATTATTTTTTTTGTAATACTTGAATTATTTTAATATTTGAATGTAAAATAATTATATTATTTTTATATTAATTAAAATAACTTATTAATATTTTTTTTATTTATGAATTATAATTATAATATTATTATATTAATTAAATTATTTATTAATATTCTATTATTTTTATTTTTGAATTATAATTCTACTATTATTATAGTAATTAAAATAATTTATTATTTTCATTTGTAAATTTTAATTCTATTATTATATTAATTAAAATAATTTATTAATAATTTATTTTTTTTATTTTTTTATAGTATTTGCGACGGGATACTATGCCCGTTGCAAATACTTGTATTTTTAATAGTTTGTTTTTTTTAAAGAGTATTTGCGACGGGTCCCGGTTCCCGTCGCAAATACTAGTATTATTAATTTTTTTTAATTTTTTAAAAAAAGTTTTTGCGACGGGCCCGTCGCAAAAGGGATTTGCGACGGGCCCGTCGCAAGAACTGTTTAAAAAGTTTTTTACAAAAATACGGAATACTATTTGCGACGGGGAGAATGCCCGTCGCAAAAAAAGGCTTTAGCGACGGTCTCATCCCAAATAAGTTTAGTTGCGACGGCGTTTTCAGCAACGGGCTATTTGCGACGGGATCCCGTCGCAAATAGCGCGTCGCAAATACCTGCTTTTCTAGTAGTGCTTGCACGTCCTCTACAAACATGCGAAGGGGTCATACTCGTCCTCACACGTTTTCATCGCAATGATTTCCAAAATCTCAGTGGGAAGAGATAACAGGTGGGTTTGTCCTTCCATCTGAAAGTTTTAAGACGGGAGTTCCATTACTTGAAAATCATTCAAGGACAGATACAAATTAAGGACAAGGAAAGGGGAAAGACAACATTTCAATAAACATACGTTTATTATTATTAGTGCTTGAGTTTCCCTTACTCATTGACTAAACGAACTCCACACATAGAAGAAAAAATCCCTAACTCCTCGAACCAAACACATGCCAAACATTCAGGAAAAAACACATGAGGGCACCTATGACGTCTTATGAGTCTAGCATGAGGGGTATGAAGTTGAGAGACATCTTCATACACTTTTTGTCGGCAAGACAGTCGGGTGGACTCATCTTCTAACCTTCCAAAGTCCAACAACTGACCCCAGAAGCCATAGTTTAAAATCTGACAAAGGTAGCCTGCTCGGAGGTCTCTGTCAGTAGCAGCTTCTTGAAAAGGGTTATCAAGCATAGTGCCAAAGCTCTCACCCGCCGTGGAAATCCTAAAAACTCCCTCATGGTACCTTCCCCGACGTTCATAGGAGGGAAATTAGGTCATCATCATAAAGAGGTAATCCAATCCCAACCCTTGGTGTAGGCTAAGCACTCGAGGTGAGTTGGATACATCGTAAAGGTGTTTACATGTCATGCGGATATGGGCATAGTTTAGAAAGTCCTCATGGCTTGCTAAAGACACAATGGACTCTAGGGCCTCTATGGGGGGGATAAGAGATTTGTGCCTTCGTTTTCCATCTGAAATTTAAAAAAATCCAGTTTTTACTAAAATTGAAATACATATATATAATTTTTTTGTTTCAGTTTCTAGCTTTCTAGAGTTATCCAAACCGAACCTCTGATACACACTGTAGAGACCCCAACCCCAGAAACCATAGGAGTCGGTGCCTTATGAACATGATGTGTTATCTTAAAATAAAATACACTTTGTTAACAACACATCATGTCCCATACAGAGGATCGTGTGCGGTTTAGGTTCTGGGAAACTGACAACTTTTGAAATAGTTCATCTTTCAAAAGCTGATACCTGAAAATTTTTAAATCAAAACATAGGGTGAGCATTGAAATACTCAGTAAGGGAGTTTTAAAAAGAATTTAAAATACTGTAACATTTGAAAACATTCTTTTAAGAGAATTTGAACATTCACTAAGAAAGATTGTAACACACAAAACATAACAATGCTTAATCATGGTTTTCAAGAAAAACATGAAACGAATATGTCAAATCTTGAAGGAGTGATAATGGTTGTTATGAACAAGTACCACATGTGATTTACATAAGCATAAATTTAAACAGTTAAATGTAATGCATAATCAGAGTTACGCAGAAGGAAACAACTAAATGTTCATATGCTGGTTACTATTCTATTAAGTGATAACACCAGTCATGCTTCAAGCTTCAAGATAGGAAAATATGAACTTTATTAAAACTTTAAAGGCATCAGTCGTGAAAGAACATTATCTTGGAAAGAACATGTTACATGACTTGAATTATGTGGCATCAACATTTAATATTGACAATCGTTTCGTTTCACCAAGGTCCATCCCCAAGGTGTCGTAAAAAATTACCAAGGTTATTCACCAAGGTATCAGTCTAAAAAGTCATCTCTATAGATTAATCCTTTACCCATTGCATTGGAGCACTATGAGGGAACACCCTTAAATTTGCCTTTATTATCATGTGATCCACATCGTTCATTCTTTACTTAAACCATTCATATATTCAAGATGTCCCATACCACCTTGAATATCTCATTCATTTTCATTTTTACCCTAGGTTTCCCATACCACTTTGCGGGATTTGATTTCTTAGTTCATTTAGTGATATGTCATAAGAATACATTATGTACAACAATAAAAAAAGGACCACTACAAATCGTGCTAATGCAGGGTGTGATGGTTAATCTTGAGAAAAAAAAGTATCAGTAACTAATCAAAGTCATACATAGTTTCATTAAACACTCTTTTTACAAAATCTCATTATTAAAGCATATAAACGATAATAAATGATGATTATTTCAATGGAAACATAATGCTTAAAGAAGAACTTGTGATCAAATACGGTGATAAAAGCCCCTAAATATGGTAAGACATAACCTGATTAATCTGTACATTCACCAAAATTGTAAAAAGGGGTTTTATAATAAATAAATAAGGCCAGTGAAATTTCATGAGTGCTGAAAGACTCTTAAATTATTTAGTTAAGGAACATAAACATTAAGAGGGTTTATTATTTGGGAAGCTATAAATACAAAAATATGTAATCACTTAGTAAAAAAAAACATATCATAATCATACCTAAGCTCATGGCCTAGATTTCATCCAAAATAGCACTCATGATCAGGCGTTCATCTCCTAAAATCATAACTGCCTTATTTTGGAAGGATAGGAATATTTATAAACATGTAGAAATATGTAGTTATATATGTATATAAGGTCCACAAAATGATATATGTTTTGCATCGGTTCTATGTGTAACCAGGGAAATATATAAACATGTAGGAATACGTAGTGATATATATATATATATATAGAGTTCACATAGATGATTTATGATAATATTTGGGTCCATATGAAACTGAAATTATAAAAAGACACAAAGTAGGAATATGTGGTTATATATATACATAAGGTTCACATAGATGATATACGTTATGCATCGGTTACATATGCAACCTCAGCATCCATGTACCATCCAGTATATCCTCCACATAATATTGGAAACAAAAATCGAAGGGGGTCTGGGTTCTATATCTTTTATTTATTTATTTTTTTTGAAATATTCCAACCCGTATATACACCACATACAAAAGGAAGGTTTCTGGTGTATATATATATACTTTTTTGTGAAACAGGAAACGTCAAACATTAGAAAATATATATACATTTTTTGTAACATGGTGGCAAACGCCTTTGACAGTATTACAACCAGGGGTTGGTGTTATATAAAAACATATATATATATATATATGTAGTATATAGTAATATAGGTTTCAAAAAACGAAGGAAAGAAAAAAAACATGGAAATACCCTTACATATATAACCCATTAAAATCGCGAAGGCAAAAATCTTTGAAGACAATGCAACCCGAGAGGGTTATTTTTTTAGTATGTATATATGTATAAACTGTATATATATATACACCATGAATATATAAAACGAAGGTTATTTCAAAACAAGGCAAGCATGAAAGAAAAACCCTTACTGTGCTTGAGGAGGAAGCTCGGACCGGGTGTAGCTCGCCGGGTTGCTGGGAGTTCGGGGGGAAAAAGAGCAAGAAGATGAAGGAGAGACCGCTGCGGTTTCAAGATGCCGAAGGTGCTTAAATAGGCCTTGGTGAACCGTGGGGTGACTCAACCCAAGAGGCTAGTTCGACATGGGGAAGACGGGGGAACATGGACCTAGGAGGGGGTGTTTGGAAGTCAAGGAGCAGTGCGGGGGAGGGAGGCCAAGGCGTCCTCGGTTGCAGGCCTACTGGTCGGGGCCGACACGAGGAAGAGGATGACAGGGTCGACGCGGAAGAGGAAGGAACGACCGAGATTAAAGAGTAGGAGATCGTGCGGCGGAAGGGGGCGCGGGAAACGGGTTAAACCTTTTTAAAGGGATGGAGGGCCGCAATTAAATCTTCGAAGAGATCAGACGACTACGAAGGCGTGGGGGAGGGTCGCGCATTTTAAAAAAAAAGCTGGATGGCTGAGATCGACGTGGAAGTTGATCGGGTGGTCCTGGTTGTGCAGAGTGTGTCCCACATCGAAACGGGGAGAATTTGAGGCGCGGTATAAATAAAAAGCCGCTCAGGAAGTGGTGCAATAGCACACACACACACGCACACGGGGCCTTACACACGGGTCCCCCCCCCCCCGCGGGCCTTGGCCCAACCTCACGCAGCGCGAGCCGCGGCCTTATTTAGGGGTCCGCACGCGACCTGGGTAACCTATGCTCGGCCTACTCCGAGCCTCTGGTCTGGCTGACTCTCTACA
Organism: Viscum album; assembly: GCA_963277665.1. Classification (NCBI taxonomy): domain Eukaryota; kingdom Viridiplantae; phylum Streptophyta; class Magnoliopsida; order Santalales; family Viscaceae; genus Viscum; species Viscum album. The sequence continues at coordinate 682,075,286 of OY728119.1, read as the reverse complement.
CGTGCATGCGCATCTGGGGAACCCGATGGCGGAACCTTGGGTCCCTAGGGGGTCTCGGATGTGGCCTTGAGGGCTTGTCCCATAAAGGGATGCCCTTGGCATGGCCGAGTCCCACATAAATTTTTATAAAAATTTAGTTTTATTAAATACTTAGCTCAAATTAGGGTGAAATATAAATTTTTTTAGGAATTGAGTAAAAACAAATAGTTTTAACTTAAAATCCTAAAACCAATTTCATGTTTAGATAAAATATTTTAACTCTTGGTATTAATTTTTTAAAAGATATACCTTAATACTATTATAATCATTAGTATATTTAAAATACTCTACTATTTGTTTTATAAAATTTTTTGAAAGACCAATAGTTTCCCAAAAATTACATAGTTGATGAGGGAAAAAGACATAATTATTACAAATGCACTCTAAACATATTTTTCAAAAACAGAAAACCAAGTTTTCAAGTACCTAGGTATCCATCAGGATTTTGTAAAAATGAGGAGATTTACTTCTATAAATACTCTTTTTATTTTAAAATGAATAATCTTTTATGAAAAAAATGTTTTAAGAATATCATAAGGTTGAGAGGGAATAAAAACCGAGTTCTTTTTTTTAAAGTAAACTTTTTTAATGGAAACACAACGGTCGTTTTTGAAAACCCAACGGATATATAAATATAATGGTCATAACCCAAAGAACTAATATAAATACAGAGGTGTGGGGTACTTCTTAAAACAGAACACTTGAACCGGAAGGATGGCTCTCCTCATGCCATTGGCGTTGAACATGTGTGTCGTGGCCCTGGTTGTTATAATTTTCACGCTGATGGACTCTGAAGATGAGGATTATCCGATTGCTCGAGTTGTGGTTCTTAGTAGCCTTGTTGTGGCTATGTTAGGTCTTGTGCAAGGTATTTTTAATGAGTTTGGTCTCGTTGCAAAGTAATGTCTTAATATATATCAGTTTACTTTATTCTCCATGTTTTATTTTATCTCTAATTCCTTATTAGAAAAACGAATAAAACAAGAGACATCATTAAATGCATAACACTTCTTACTTAAACCAGTTCATAAAACCCGAGGCGTCACATTATCCCCCCCTTTAGAAAATTGCGTCCTCGCAATTTACTTCACAACACTACAATGTTCAGAAACGTTCCTACCACCTCCACCAATGAATAGGGTCAACAGGTGCATTTAGAGGGATCCCCGTAGCGAAGCTCACCTCTTCCAGCTCCCTAATCCACATACACCTAAGACAGGAGGGATTACACTTATGTTCCGGGCCTTCAGGCCTCCAGAGGGAATCTCGAACAATACAAAGTTCTGAAATGTCTTTGCAGACCAAAGTACGAAGGACTTGCCGAATTATGTCTCGGTCGAGGATATCGAAGCCATAGATATGGTCAAACAGGCTAAAGCTGAGAAGTTGAAGCATATAAGCCGCATAAAGATTTCCCTCTAATGCAGCCTCCTGGAATTTCACTCTGGCCGTGAAATTTCGGCCTAGGGTGAAACAAAGAAAGAGCCCTTCGTGGTAACTTCCTCATCGTTCACGTCCGGCTAGCTGAACAGAGCCAATGTGGTAATAGATGGAGGCATTCCCCTGGCAGGTGCGGAGAATCTCCGGACCGTTTGTTACCTCAAACCATTGCTTGCACGTCCTCTGCAAACTTGCGAAGGGGTCATACTCGTCCTCACACGTTTTGATCGCAATGATTTCCAAAATCTCAGTGGGAAGAGATAACAGGTGGGTTTTTCCTTCCATCTGAATATTTTAAGACAGGAGTTCCATTACTTGAAAATCATTCAAGGACAGATACAAAGTAAGGACAAGGAAAGGTGAAAGACAACATTTCAATAAACATACATTTATTATTCTTAGTGCTTGAGTTTCCCTTACTCATTGACTAAACTAACTCCACACAGAGAATCAAAACTCCCTAACTCCTCGAACCAATCACAGGCCGAGCATTCAGGGAAAAACTCATGAGGGCACCTAGGACGTCTTATGAGTCTAGCATAAGGGGTATGAAGTTGAGATACATCTTCATACACTTGTTGTTGGCAAGACAGTCGGATGGACTCGTCTTCTAACCTTCCGAAGTCCAACAACTGACCCCAGAAGCCATAGATTAAAATCTGACAAAGGTAGCCCGCTCGGAGGTCTCTGTCAGCAGCAGCTTCTTGAAAAGGGTTATCAAGCATAGTGCCAAAGCTCACACCCGTCGTGAAAATCCGGAAAAGTCCCTCATGGTACCTTCCCCGACGTGCATAGGAGGGAAATTGGGTCATCGTCATAAAGAGGTAATCCAATCCCAACCCTTGGTGTAGGCTAAGAACTCGAGGTGAGTTGGATACATCGTAAAGGTGTTTACATGTCATGCGGATATGGGCATAGTTTAGAAATTCCTCACGGCTTGCTAAAGAGACAATGGACTCTAGGGCCCTTGTGGGGAGAGATAAGAGATTTGTGCCTTCGTTTTCCATCTAAAATTTAAGAAAACCCAGTTTTTACTAAAATTGAAATACATATATATAATTTTTTTGTTTCAGTTTCTGGCTTTCCAGAGTTATCCAAACCGAATCTCTGATACCACATGTAGATACCCCAACCCAAGAAACCAAAGGAGTCGGTGCCTTCTGAACATGATGTTTTATCTTAAAATAAAATACACTTTGTTAACAACACATCAGGTCCCATACAAAGGATCGTGTGCTGTTCGGGTTCTGTGAAACCGACAACTTCTGAAACAGTTCATCTTTCAAAAGATGATACCTGAAAATTTTTAAATCAAAACGTAGGGTGAGCATTGAAATACTCAGCAAGGGAGTTTTAAAAAGAATTTAAAATAATGTAACATTTGAAAATATTCTTTTAAAAGAATTTGAACATTCACTAAGAAAGATTGTAACACACAAAACATAACAATGCTTAATCAAGGTTTTCAAGAAAAACATGAAACGAATATGTCAAATCTTGAAGGAGTGATAATGGTTGTTATGAACAAGTACCACATGTGATTTACTTAAGCATAAATTTAAACAGTTAAAAGTAATGAATAATCAGAGTTGTGCACAAGGAAACAACTAAATGTTCATATACTGGTTACTATTCTATTAAGTGATAACACCAGTCATGCTTCAAGCTTAAAGCTAGAAAAATATGAACTTTATAGAAACTTTAAAGGCATCAGTCGTGAAAGAACATTATCTTGGAAGGAACTTGTTACATGACTTGAATTATGTGGCACCAACACTTAATATTGACAATCGTTTCGTTTCACCAAGGTCCATCCCAAAGGTGTCGTAAAAAATTACCAAGGTTATTCACCAAGGTATCAATATAAAAAGTCATCTCTAGATATTAAGCCTTTACCCAATGCATTGGAGCGCTATCAGGGCGCACCCTTAAATTTTCCTTTATTATCATGTGAGCCACATCGTTCATGCTTTAGTTAAACCATTCATATATTCAAGATGTCCCATACCACCTTGAATATCTCATTTATTTTCATTTTTACCCAAGGTGTCCCATACCACATTGGGTGATTTGATTTCTTAGTTCATTTAGTGATATGTCATAAGCATACATTATCTACAACAATAAAAAAAGAACCACTACAAATCGTGCTAATACAGGGTGTGATGGTTAATCTTGAGAAAAAAAATTATCAGTAACTAATCAAAGGCATACATAGTTTCATAAAACACTCTTTTTAAAAAATCTCATTATTAAAGCATATAAACGATAATAAATGATGATTATTTAAATGGAAACATAATGATTAAAGAAGAACTTGCGATCAAATACGGTGATAAAAGCCCCTAAATATGGTAAGACATAACCTGATTAATCTGTACATTCACCAAAATTATAAAAAGGGGTTTTATACTAAATAAATAAGGCCAGTGAATATTCATGAGTGCTGAAAGACTCTTAAATTATTTAGTTAAGGAACATAAACATTAAGAGGGGTTAAAATTTGGGAAGCTATAAATACAAAAATATGTAATCACTTGGTTTAAAAAAAAAGAAAACATATCATAATCATACCTAAGCTCATGGCCTAGATTTCATCCAAAATAGCACTGAAGATCAGGCGTTCATCTCCTAAAATCATAACTACCTCGTTTTGGAAGGAGAGGAATATTTATAAACACGTCGAAATATGTAGTTATATATGTATATAAGGTCCACAAAATGATATATGTTATGCATCGGTTCTATGTGTAACCAGAGAAATATATAAACATGTAGGAATACGTAGTGATATATATATATATATAGTTCACATAGAAGATTTATGATAAGCTTTGGGTCCATATGCAACCAAAAGTATAAAAATACACAAAGTAGGAATATGTGGTTATATATATATATATATATATATAAGGTTCACATAGATGATATACATTATGCATCGGTTACATATGCAACCTCAGCATCCATGTACCATCCAGTATATCCTCCACATAATCTTGGAAACAAAAATTGAAGGGGTTCTGGGTACTATATCTTTTTTTTTGAAATATACCAACCCTTATATACACCACATACAAAAGGAAGGTTTCAGGTTTATATATATATATACTTTTTTGTGAAACAGGAAATGTCAAACATTAGAAAAAATATATATATCTTTTGTAACATGGTGGAAAATGCCCTTGATAGTATTACAACCAGGGGGTTTGTGTTATATAAAAACATATATATATATATATATGCATTATATAGTAATATAGGTTTCATCAAACTAAGGAAAGAAAAAAAACATGGAAATACCCGTACATATAAAACCCATTAAAATCGCGAAGGCAAAAATCTTTGAAGACAAAGCAACCCGAGAGAGTTATTTTTTAGTATGTATATATGTATAAACTGTATATATATATATACACCGTGAATATATAAAACGAAGGTTATTTCAAAACAAGGTAAGCATGCAAGAAAAACCCTTACTGTGCTTGAGGAGGAAGTTCAGACCGGGTGTAGCTTGCCGGGTTGCTAGGAGTTCGGGGGGGAAAGAGAAAGAAGAAGAAGGAGAGACCGCTGCGGTTTAAAGATGCCGAATGTGCTTAAATAGGCCATGGTGAACCGTGGGGTGACTCAACCCAAGAGTCTAGTCCGACGTGGGGATGAAGGGGGAACTGGGACCTAGGAGGGGGTGTTTGGAAGTCAAGGAGCAGTGAGGGGGAGGGAGGCCGAGGCGTCCTCGGTTGCCGGCCTACTGGTCAGTGCCGAATCGTGGAAGAGGATGACGGGGTCGACGCGGAAGAGGAAGGAACGACCAGGATTAAAGAGTAGGAGATTGTGCGGCAGAAGGGGGCGCGGGAAACGGGTTAAACGTTTTAAAGGGATGGAGGGCCGCGATTAAATCATCGAAGAGATCAGACGGCTATAGAGGCGCGGGGGAGGGTCGCGCATTTAAAAAAAAATCTGGACGGTTGAGATTGACGTGGAAGTTGATCGGGCAGTCCTGGTTGCGCGGAGTGCATCCCACATCGAAACAGGGAGAATTTGAGGCGCGGTATAAATAACAAGCCGCTCGGGAAGTGGTGAAATATCACGCACACACACGCACACGGGGCCTTACACACGGGTCCCCCCCGCGGGCCTTGGCCCAACTTCACACAGCGCGAGCCGCGGCCTTATACACAGGCCCGCACACGACCTGGGTAACCTAAGCTCGGCCCACTCCGAGCCTCTGGTCTGGCTGACTCTTTACATGCGCATGCGCACCTGGGGAACCCGATGGCGGTACCTTGGGTCCCTAGGGGGTCTCGGCCGTGGCCTTGAGGGCTTGTCCCATAAAGGGATGCCCTTGGCTTGGCAGGGTCCCACATAAATTTTTTTAAAAATTTAGTTTTATTAAATACTTAGATCAAATTAGGGTGAAATATAAATGTTTGTAGGAAATGAGTAAAAACAAATAGTTTTAACTTAAAATCTTAAAACCAATTTCAAGTTTAGATAAAATATTTTAAATCTTGGTATTAATTTTTTAAAAGATATAACTTTTGTATAATACAATTTTAATCATTAGTATTTTTAAAATACTCTACTATTTTTTTTGTAAAATTATTTGAAAGACCAATGGTTTCCCAAAAATAACATAGTTGATGAGGGCAAAAGATATAATTATTACAAAAGCCCTCTAAACATATTTTTCAAAAACAGAAAACCAAGTTTTCAACTACCTAGGTATCCATCAGGATTTTGTAAAAATGAGGAGATTTACTTCTATGAATACACTTATTATTTTAAAACGAAGAATCTTTTATGAAAAAAATGTTTTAAGAATATCATAAGGTTGTGAGGGAATAAAAACCGAGTTCTTTTTTTTAAAGTAAAATTTATTAATGGAAACACAACTGTCATTTTTGAAAACCCAACAGATATATAAATATAACAGTCATAACTCAAAGAACTAATATAAATAAAGATGTGTAGGGTACTTCTTAAAATAGAACACTTGAACCGGATGGATGGCTCTCCTCATACCATTGTCGTTGAGCATGTGTGTCGTGGCCCTGACTGTTATACTTTTCACGCTGATGGACTCTGAAGATGAGGATTATCCGATTGCTCGAGTTGTGGTTCTTATTAGTCTTGATGTGGCTGTGTTAGGTATTGTGCATGGTATTTTTAATTAGTTGGGTCTCGTTGAAAAGTAATGTTTTAATATATATCAGTTTGCCTTATTCTCCATGTTTTATTTTATCTCTAATTCCTTATTAGAAAAACGAATAAAACAAGAGACATCATTAAATGCATAACACTTCTTATATAAACCAGTTCATAAAACCCGGGGCGTCACACCTATGTACCACTGGAGTGGCTGCGGGGTCCATAAAGAACTTTGGCATGATGGATTCCAACTCATCCAGAAGGATGTAAACATCATACAGTATCACAAAATATTAAATTTAATTTCAAATTTTGGTATTGGAAATGGTAAACCAGATTTAAGGGGATTCAAATCCTACATACTATGAATACCTTATCCACATAACATTATTTTGTATTCACCATCCCTCTAATTATATCATCCTTGGAATCCCTCATGCATGAATGTTGCATGGGGCCTAATATTCAAAATGAATGGTCTTCCAAAAGAGACCCTTCAGTGCTAGTGCACACCCGATAAACTACAAAAATGATCTGAAATATTTATTATTATTACTCTATAATAATAATAACAATAACTTTAAAAACTTTACTATGATTTTGTTTATAATATATGGAAAATTATATTGAATAATGTAATAGTTTACAATTATGGACTAAAGGTATTAAAATGACCAATAAAATTGTGTTTTATGTACCATGGGAAAAGGAACTATCATTGTAAATAATAGGGCATGAACCCCGCTGATAGAATGGGAAGATAATGATTTGAGATATTCATTTCCTTATTATTTCAGTATCTCATCTATTGGTTTCTACCAAATAGACACTATCACCTATTTCAATTCAAAAATCGATATCATCTCTTCATCCCTAAATAATACTATGTAGATAAATGAATGAAATTCAGTACAATTTGAATATTATAAGAGATAATTATGATACAATTATGTGATTTATCTCACTTTTTGTGATCTCACTTGAGCTATCTTTGATAATAATCACCCCACTCTCAGCTGGAGAGTTTTCGTTAAACATTGATATCCCCTTGGAGTACTCATCAATGGAATAACTCAACTCAACATCATTATTTAACACTTATAATGTTATAACCTATAGAGAATTCACTTTTTTCCTAGTACCAAACCAGATCTTCCACTAAGAATCTCTTTCAACCAATTAGAAGAGGGTTCGTCCTCACCATGCCAGTACACCGAGGCCACAAACTCAGAGATATAGTTAAATCATTATAAATAATTGACCATGATACAAATTATACAATTCATATCTTATTGAATAATCACTACAAAACATTAAATATTCCTCTACGAATTATCTATTATTAGTTCCATCATTATAAATTCCCACACTTCCATGATTATAACGAAGATCACATTACTGTTTAAATATCGTACGAAATTAAAAAAAATTGGGAGATTTATTGGATCTAGTTGTGATGGATAATGAGGTTTTGGATTTCTCATATAGTAAATTCATCAGAATCCCCACACCTCCATCAGTGTGGCAATCATAATACATATTAGATGATTATAATGAGACATTGGATCTCTCGTAGAGGCTTCATATACCCAATTATCTTTACTCCATACTTTTTAAAGACCATGGACTGTTGTACTCCTCATACCGACCTACCCCTACACCCAATCCACATGATATACCAGAATCACACATATCTAAAACTATACTTCAATGTATCCTTCCAACCAACTCTACACATAGTCCTATACTAGATAAATTGTAGTTTCAGAGATTTTTTGGAAAATAATCTCTCAGGGCCCTCTTAGTCAGACATCACATTGAGATAGAGCATGTCTATAGTGTGCATCTCTAATATGACCTCAGTGCACACATATGGAATTGTGAATTCAATGTTGTAGAACTTGTTTGAGAACCTTACTGGGATTTATTACTCTCAATATATATTTTCATCAATCTTTTCTGTTAATAACCGACCATAAAAGGATTGAATATAAAACCAGTGTGTGTTTATATCCCACTATTTGAGGACCATAACACATATTGGAAGATGGAAATGATACAGGTTAATTTTTATAGAGTTTACAATCTGGGAGATCACCACAACATCATCGACCAATGCTGGTCTCATCCTGAATATGATGATGTGTGGAGGCCTAATGGTGGTGTTCTAATGGGTAATAGTGATCATAAATTAATATCACTCAAATTTTTGTTTGAAACATCCTTATAAAAACTAGATGTGTACCCATTAATGAATGGGAATTTATTCAATTTTATATTTCCATAGTTATTCATATCTAAATTAATTTATGTGATCTACCATGTATATTTAATTCCTTGATTCCAGAGACATAGCCTTACTGATAGTTCCCACCCACAATCCCATATGTGTGTCTCTAAAAGGTAGTAATAATTCATTGTGTATTTTATTCAGAATCACTATGATCCTGACCATTGGGGGGATAATCCATAATATGTTTTCTCAATTTCACATAATATCGTTGCTCGATATGGTTTTAGTATGATGCTGACTTCCTACATTGTTCAGCCAAAGTACATTGTTTATGCCACACCAATATCTGACCCAATGGTGTATATATAAAATATGTTATCCATGTATAGAATTTAATTTATGGTAAATGTAATGGGTTATATCACAATATTCAGAATTATATTTCATGAATGAACCTTTTGAGAATAGTTTCAACTCCACAACCCCCTCCCCCAATGAACTAGTTAATGAGAGAAACTCAACATATTGGAAACTAATGGTAGGGATTCCACTACTACGGTAAAGGTAACATAAGCTAATCTAATACTATTTATGGTATAAATGAATGGTACTAATCACCTTCTAACACATTCTCGACTGCACTAGAATATTTTATGGGTGATGATACATATGAAATTGTGAATTAATCACTAATTCACATATCCAAACATAGTGTAGCTCACCCCAAATTCACCACACTTGTAAAATAAAAAATTCCTCATGGCCAAGTTATTAATAAGTATTTCTCCTATATTTATTTCCTCATAATAAACCTAACCCCAATTGTAGTTTACATCGATATCCTTGATTATTCTAGAGTAATGAGGTGGGAACAATTGATAGGATGACATCTCATTGATGATTTTCAAAGACTAATTTATATGGGTGAAGATAGTTTTTATAATGTGTCCCATCGTGACATTACAAATAGAAACCACACTCAATCAGTGTCCCTCGCTATGGATGTAAAAATAATTCTCAAGTTTTTCAAGGCCCATATCATGCACTGTATTGGCATTGAGATGAATAATGTATTAAAATGATAATATATTCCCTAAAATATGATACCCCTTTCCCATATATTGGATAATTTTTAATATCTGATTTTATCAGAAGGACCCCTACCTAAAAATGTTCATTGAATTCATCCATATTTTACTTCCTAGCTGTAGAAATTTTTTTATCATATTGAAAGATTTATACATCTCTCTTTAAATATAAATTTGTTTATTACCTTATCATTATTATAATTCATTTTATTCCATTTCATGAAGCCCTAATTTTTTTAACTAAACTTTTAAAGATTATATGATATTTATTTTGTGAAAAAATCTCTCAAAGAAATTGTTTTCTTCATAGAGGTATTTCTAGAAAACCTAGGATTTGAATAATTCAAATTTCATGAAAATTGAGTTCCATGGTGATAGTGGTCTGGTTATGTTTCATGAATTATTAGAGTCCATAAAACATCCCTCACCTATTTATATATATAGTCTACCCATGTTTTTTGAAGATGAATTTTGTATCATCAATTTAAAAAATTTATACAAACATAATAAGAGTTCCACGAACCTGACATATACTTCATGGAATATGGGAAATATGGAAATAATTGTTTCTTTTCCATCAAATTTGATTCACTGATTCCCCATGAGATCACATTTTGGGGGTGGTTTTCTACCCAAATATGCGTCTATATATTTGGGAATTAATAAACAGATGAATCAAGGGAGAAAACTGTTTCAAAAAGAATTGTTGAATAAATTTTGATGGTTTTTTGACCGATCCATATAATTTGTACAACGTCCTTGAATTCATACAACATGGGTTGCATGAGTCTTTAAGAATAGGTTTCATCCTAGAAAAATATTTTTTGTTCACCTAGCCAACCAAAAAAATGTTCAAGTGTTTTTATAACTCAGAGTTGAACTCTAACTCTCAATGAACCTCACAGGTATAGAGCTACTCGATCGGGTAAAGGTTCACAAGAAAAAACCCTTATGTGAACTATAATTTTTGTAAATACACCATTAACCTATTTTTTATGATATCACTCTAGAATTTAAAGGTTCATCATCTTATCCATTGTAATTCCTCTATATAGGAATTCAGACAACCAGAGACCACCATGGATTACCATAGGTGAGAAAAATTCATAAAATTTCCTTTATATATCCTTATGTTAATTAAACTTTATTTTGAGATAATTTCATGTAAAATCAATTTTTAAATAATAAAAATTCATAAAATAGGCATGTGTTTCATGTAATTAATAATTTTATATGACACAAAAAATCCAAGAAATCCCTTCGTTTGTTTTCCGTTAAACTTTTTTTGTGTTGAAGCTAACGTCTTAGGAAAATTTGTTCTTTTGTGCATACCTAAATGTTCATGATCTATAAATAGGGGATCTCTATTTGATTCATCCTTCATAAAAACATAGTTTTGTTAATGTTTCATTATCATAAGTCATATATCCACTAATTATGAGCTTAATCATTTGAATTATCTTTGAACAGGAAGTATCATGGAGTTAAATACCTTGGAATTCCACACCAAGCATAGGCCAAGAAATCCATTCATGTTTTTTTCTTAAAAATTAAAATGATAACACCAAGAATCTCTAAGATAGGAACATTATGATAAATATACATTCCAATTTCTCCCAATAAAGGTTTAAACTAAAAAAAATTATTTTAGTTCCCCAAATTCCATTGAATCGCCTTAGCCTCCATTTAGGTATAATCAAAATTCATGAAATCTCTTTGTTAATCAACCTCAGTTCATATAATGAGCTATGATTCCCATCCACTATGTATCATAGTGTGGAAACATCAATCCATTTCTCAATGTTCCACTTATCAAAACATGAACATAATCAGGGAAAATTTTAAATAATATGATATTTATTTTTCCCAATATGTAAATTACCATCCATCATCCTCAATCAAAGACATTAATCTATAGGATATGTATTCCACATAAAAAGTTAAATTATAGATTAAACAATGTAATCCCTATATATCATATATGTTTATATCAGGATACCTTGTGAAACAATGATATGATTACTTGTGAGTTGATAATTAAACAATCCCCATTAACTCGAGTATCCCAAAGTGGATCCATCACATGATCCCTTATATTTATCCTTTTAGGAAACATGTGTCCTTACTGCATGGTATTAAAACACATCATCCATTATATTCAAAAGGTATTAAATTATTCCCCTCTAACCATATGTGTTTTGACCCCTAATTAATGTCGGGTATATAGGATTCCTATTTTTGGATCAGTCATGGATTCCCATAATTCCATTTCCCCCTTAGTAGATGGTATATTTGAAGCTTAATTATCTTTTGTGAGTATACCAAACATCTCATTATATAATTGAAAAGTTCCCATTGGTCTTTGGGGTTACCCAATGATGTTAACATATGTCTGGTGTAATACATAATGAGCGTATATATAAGGAATCTCAATTATAATTTAAATTGTGAGCATCTATACTAGATATTAATCTGTGAGCATCCCCACTAGAAATTACATAAGGATTATCTCCAAAATGAAGTTTAATATTTACCAGCCCAGTGAATGTCATGAATATATCAGATTTATTAACACCAGACCATAATACTATCTCCAGACTATATTTTTAGGCATATACCGCACTTTCCCCACTACTCTCTTTTCAAATGACCCCCATTATTTTCTAAGAATATTTGGAACCCTTAATGAATCTAAAACCCAAAAATAAGTGGTGATCTTAGGGAACCTTATATTATGATAAAAACCTATTTTTTCATTTATATTATCTATGAACCTTCTCATTTGGTGAAAATACTATGTTATTTACTTAGGTGATGAGAATTAGATGCCTTATGTGATGACAATACGAATTCTATGTGATAATTATGGGATCTATTCATTATATCATTAAGTGATGATCTAATGATTATTCCCTAATTCCATGAGCACATGATACCACCTGGTATGACTCTAAAATTCATTATGGGGTGGTCCTTTGTTTCCGTTTCTTATGAGAATAGGATTCTTCATGTGTACTTCCTGAGTCCCCAATATTCATGATCCAAGGATTTCCAAGGCAATGAGCTTAGGATGTCATTCATAATAAGTAGAAGTTGACATGATTTTCTATCCAAAGATGGATTCCATTATAATTATAATATTATATATGTTAAAAACTTGAAGGACCCTTGGACACCCAGAGAGGGGAGGGGTGAATCAGGGTGACAACATTTTCTTCTAATGTGGTGGATCTTGTTCCCATGTTGGTAGGAACTTGTTGAACTTGTATGATGATTATGATTAGAAAGAAAACATTTACATGAATATAGAGGACACAACAATTTTTTCTTGGTTCACCACTAAGGGCAACGTCCAAGGAGCATACACAGACAAGTTGTCAGTCGTACCTGATTCCACTAATCTTCACTAGCTTTGGATTACAAAGGGTTGGGCACAGACACTCTGTCCCAGGCTCACTAACTTTACAAAGGTTTAGGGATAGCTCGCTGCTTCCCTCGAGTCACTCCCGTTTACTCGCCCTGGCTCACTGCCGTTGGTGAAGTCTCACTCAGTTTATAGACGTGAACTTCTCTTCAATAGATAGACATGAAGGTCCTTATCTCCTATTCAGCATGAGACTTTGCTTGCATCAGAGTCCTGATTCAATTCTCTGTTAAAGTCCAAATTCCAACCACTAATGAAATCCCCCTTTTCCCTTGACCACTGGGAAAAAAACCTTTGGAAAAGGCCTTCACAAAGTACCCTACATTGCAAGGCTCCCAATTTTGCAAAGCTCAAATAAGCCTTCGCGGATTCTCTGCCTTTTCGCGAAGCTCAATCGCGAAGCACTCTCGCGATGCTCCAGCCTTCGTAATGCTTGGCTATCATGGATCTCTTGCCTCTTCGCCAAGCTCACTGAGCCAACACGGGGCGCACGACTTTCGTGGAACCAGAATAGCCACCGTGAAGCTACTCTTTCGCGAAGCACACTGCCTTCGCGAGAGACCTTTGCGAACCGAGAGCAAAGGACTTTCTCTGAAATTCTCTATACTTCTCTTGAGGGGGTCGACCTATATTTATAGGCGATTCCACCGACCCCAGACCCTTCCGTGTGAAGTCAGCGCCACGTCAGCTCAAATCACGAAGCTCCGAAGTTCCCGCCGAAATTCTCTCAAAATCGCGAAGCACTATGGAAATTTTCCATTCACGAAGCTCGTCGTAATCGCGGAGTATTGTTGTCATCATTCCTTCGCACCTTCGCTGTGAATCTCCCTTGAAAATCCCTTCACCTCCGCGATGCACTTCAACACTTCCGTTCACGAAACTTTGACGTAATCATGAAGACTCACCGCCTCCATTCATCTGCTCTTCGTGATTTCCAAACCATGCATCCTCTCTTTGTGAAATTCAAGCCTTTTCCATTGATGATTGACAACAAACACAAACCATACTGGTACACGATCCGAACTTCCATTGATGATTGACAACAAACACAAACCATACTCCAAATCATGCATAGAAGACCATGGTTCCAACAATCTCCCCTTTTGGGTTTGTTGGAAATCAGAAATTAATTCAATAGATCTACATCTATGTGAAAGCCAAAAAATGCAGGAATCAACTCATCCAACACTCTAAGTCTACGTGAGAAATGCTCGGTGCAGAAAACAAGAGAGGAGGCTTGAATTGGGTTCCACTATTTTCTTTCTCATTCTTCTCATCACAGAAGTTGCCTGAATTTATTCCATTCTCATTTCTCCCCCATTGACAATAAATCCAAAGACCAGTAATTTTTTTTCATGTTCAGCTCAAACCATACTCCCTCTAGATAGTATCTCCCCCATAAACCTGCATCACATCCATAAACAGATTAAAATAGTTATAACAAATGGGGAGAGGGGAATTCCGTAACCTCCTTATGCGCTAGAAGGTGGTTGGACACCAAGGTTCAACCGATGCCTCTCAAACATAGCCACAGACAGTGGCTTGGTCAGGATATCAGCCACTTGCTCATTAGTTCCAACATGGTCAATTCTAATCACGCCTTGATCAACCTTTTCTTTGATAAAATGATACCGTATTTCAATATGTTTTGTACGAGAATGCTGATCCAGATTCTTGGTAAGATCAATTGCACTTTTGTTATCACAATTAATCACCATTGGTTGCTGCACCTTATCACCAATATATATTAGTAGTTGCTGCATCCAAAGCAGTTGACTGCATGCCTTTGTGGTAGAGATATACTCCGCTTCAGAAAAACTAAGAGAAGTACTATCTAGTCTCTTTCTCAACCAGCCAACACATTTTTGCCCAATATAGAAAGCTCCACCTCTAGTGAACTTTCTGTCTACTATATCACCAGCCCAGTTAGCATCAGAAAACGCTGATAATTCACTGTCCCTACCTGCTTTAAAAAATAACCCGAAGTTATGTGTACCTTGAATGTACCTCATGATTCTTTTTACTGCCGCCATATGTTCCTCCTTTGGATTAATCTAAAAGTGGGCTGCTAGGCATGTGGCAAAGACAATATCTGGCCTTGTCGTTGTCAGGTATAGTATGATTCCAATGATCCTCTTGTACATGGTGGGATCAACAGAGTCCCCATCCTCATGCTTTCCGTGTTTAGTTCCAACTACAATCAGAGTTGACATTGGTTTGGAGTCTTGCATATTAAACTTCTTCAGCAGCTCTCTTGCATATTTGTCATGAGAAATGAATGTGTATTCCTTCTTTTGAATAACCTGCAGCCCCAAGAAATATGTGAGCTCCCCAATCATAGACATTTCAAATTCTGATTTCATGTGGTTGGAAAATTCGTCCACTGATTTCTGCCTTCTGCCACCAAATATGATATCATCAATGTAGACTAGAACAATGAATTGATCTTTTGGAAAATTCTTCACATAGAGATTGTGATCAACTCCTCCTCTTTTGAATTCCAACTTATTGAAATATGAGTACAGCCGTGAGTACCACGCCCGTAGTGCCTGCTTCAAACCATATTGAGCGTTCTTCTGTTTGCAGACCTTCATTTCATCAGTACCCAAAATGAAGCCCACTGGTTGTTCAATGTAAACTTCTTCTTCGAGTACATCATTGAAGAATTCTGTATTGACATACATTTGATGTACTTTATATCCTATTTGGAGTTCCATGGCAAGGAAAATCCTGATTGACTCCATTCTAGCCACTGGAGCAAAGGTTTCTTCAACATCAATGCCTTCAATCTTGGAGTATCCTTTACATACCAGTCGTGCCTTGTTTCTGATGACACTTCCATGCTCATCAAACTTATTTTTGAAGATCCATTTGGTACCAATCACATTGTGACCTTCGGGTCTCTGGACAAGATCCCATGTCTGATTCTTGTCAATCTAATCTAATTCATCATTCATGGCATTCACCCAAGATTCATCTTTTGCAGCTTATTCGAATGAGGATGGCTCTACAACTGATAGAAATACAGATTGTGTGTTATTCCTCATCCTTCTTGTTTGAGTGCGTGCAATCCTCTCCCCAATTATGTTGGATGGATCAATATCATCTCTTCGATTTCTCCTGTGAGGTTCAGTAGTCTTCTCGTCAGCCATAGTTTCTTCTTCAGATTCTTCTTCCGAGTCAATATCATGATGTGACTGGTGAGTGTTTTGAACAAATTCCTCTATTTCCGTATTTGTATTTTCTTCACGTTCACTTTGTTCTTGACATTCTATCACATCAGCATATGACGTCCTTGAAGCATTTGTGGTTTTCTCTTCAATTATCTTAACATCACTGCTTTCCACAATCCTTACCAAATGCTTGTTGAAACATTTGTAGGCTTTTCTGTTCATTGAGTAACCGAGGAAAATTCCTTCATCTGCATTATCGCCATATTTACCTTGATTTACTTCTTTGTTCCTAATGAAGCATTTACTTCCAAAGACACGAAAGTATTTTAGAGAAGGCTTCCGTCCATTCCACAATTCATCTGGTGTCTTCGTCTCACCCATATAAAGTCCTATTCGATTCTAAAGGTACACTGCTGCTTGAATAGCCACTTTCCAGTAATGTCGTGGAATACGACTCTCAATCAGCATAGTTCATGCCATGTTGTTCACTTGCCGATTCCTACATTCAACAACTCCATTTTGTTGTGGAGTTATCATAGTAGGTACCTAAGGTTGTATCCCATGCTTCTCCAGATAATTTTCAAATTCAATGGATGTGTACTCTCCTCCATTGTCAGATCACAACACATTGATTGTTCTTACAGTATCATTATCAGCGATTCGCCGATATGTTTTCATACATTCACAGACTTGTCGTTTCTTGTGAATGACCATCACACATGCCATTCTACTATAATCATCTATGAAAAGGGCAAAGTACCTTTCTCCATGAGTTCCTGCAACATTTATCGGCCCACATACATCAGTATGAATCAGATCAGGAAGGTGAGATTCCCTTTTCTTCTTTGGCCGATATGAACTGCAGACCAACTTCCCATGAATACAAGCATCACAAGATTTTTCATGCTCACACTTCAGGTTGGGAATGTCCATAACAATTCTCAATTTTTATATTTTCTCTATTTCTTGTTGATTGATGTGTCCCAGTCTCTGATGCCACAAATTGTTTTCTTCTTCAACAGTCATGTAACATACTTTTCTTCACTATCAACCTGATACAAGTTGACTTCTGTTCTACATCCCTTCATAAGTGAATTTCCAGTCTCTCCCTTGATAGTGCAGCCTTTCTGATTAAAAGTAACTATAAGTCCTAAGTCACATAGTTGACTCACGCTGAGGAGATTATGACGTAGGCCATCTACGTAAAGGACTTCAGTCTTCTTTAGTTCTACATTAGCTAATTCGGTACTTCCACTCCCTTTGATTTTTAGAGCCCCATAATTACCAAATCTTATTGTACCATCAACCTTCCTTATGATATTCGTTAGTAGGCCGGAATTACCTGTCATATGAGATGAAAAACCGCTATCCAGAATCCAGGTACTGTTATTCTTTGTAGCTTTGAGGGCCACCTCTGCATGGTTTGAATTCACAATCTTCTTCCTTTCATTCCATGAGACATTAGATTGAGTATATAGAACTGATGGACTTTCAATTATCTCTTTCACATACCCAGGTTCATCATAGTCAAAGTCTTATTTGAGAGGTGAAAAACTTTTGAAAGAGCAACATTGTCTTGCTGAGGAGACATGACTTGTCCTGAACATCGGTATGAGGTGTCCATGTCCCTTCTCTGCCTGCAATGAGTGGCCTTATGATCAAAGTTAGAACAACTAAAACAATATCCATAGAAATTATTTCTTCTATAAGAATTAGGATATGAAAGTTTTCACCTTTTTTGAGCTTCTATATCTTCTCCATTCAGATAGCTTCTTGCCTATTCACAATAAGACATGGTATGGACAAGATAGCAACAGAACTGACACTTCATGAGAGGAAATTTCTTATCACTTGAATTTCTCCTCATACCTTCTTCCTTGGGAGAAAAGGTAAATTGTCTGTCATTTCTGAATGTTTGAGGATAATTTTTAGTTCTCCTTTTAGTTTGGATTGAGGGTTCCTTTTTCGGAACTCTAGTTAACATTTCAATATGTTCAACTTTCATCTTATCTTTATTTTGGATCTTTTCACTTCCAGCAGTTGATGTCTCAGCCTCACAGCCAATTCCACTCTTTCCCATACACGAGGGTCTTTGATCACTCATGATTTTTCCAACATCATCTGAACCACACTTGGATCTTGCTAGTAATTCTGCATCTGAGAATCTTCCTAACTGTATTTTCTTCCTCGATTATTTTGGAACTGAATCAGTCTCTAGTTTTCTCCTTAGAGTAACAACTTCCTCCTCAAGACCATCAGCAGTCTTGGATTTTCCATCCAGTCTGGAGGTGAGGTCATTGATGACCTTTTTCTGCTCTTCAATTCTCAGCTTCAGATCTACTACATCGTCATTGCATTCAATTATTTTATATTTTACCTTCACAAATTCTTCCAGTCATTCAATTTCAACATCAATTTGATCAACGTATTCAAATGATTCTTCTATAATTGATTTCCACTTATTGCAGCTCTTACATTTAATCTTAAGCTTACCAACAGCATCCTTAAGTTGCATCTCAAGATCTACACAAGTTCTCAGTTGTTTATCTCCATCAGTATCTTCTGACTTTTCAATAGTGGTCATCATAGAGGCATGGTTCCTAGTTTTGAATTCTGGTTCTTCTTCATCACAGAATTCATTATCATCTTCTTCCTCTTCACAGAAAAAACTCTTCCTTTGCATTTTCTTACCAGATTTGAAGTATCCCTTTTTGAAGAACCTTCTCTGAGGCTTGTCTAAGTTTTCATCTTCACTATCTTCATCATTGATCTTTCTTAAGCACTGAGAGGCAATGTGCCCAACTTTTCCACAATGAAAACATGTGAGAGGTAACTTCCCTTTGAATTTCCCGTTCCCCTTCTGGAACTTCGTTGCAATGAGAGAAAGAATTTATTTTTCTTCATCAACTACACAGCTACTATCCATTGAGATTTTCAATTTATCCATGGCCTTGAATTACATTTCCTTTCTCACCCATGTTGTAGAATATTCTGGTTTGACTCCCATTTCATATGCTACCAAGCTGCTCAGTAGATCATCTAGAGAAAGTTTGGAAAGATCTCTTTTCTAAAGGGCTGACACCTTCGCATTATACAGAGGTGGAAGTCTTTTTACTATTGTCGTTACAATATCAATGTCTTTGATTTCTTCGCCTAGACCCCGAATTGCTCCAACCACTTCAGTAATTCAATTGAAGAAAGATTCTACATTCTCGTCTGGATGCATCTTCAGATCATCAAACCGATTGTGCAGCACTTGTAGTTTCTCCTCCTTCACATTGTTATCTCTTTCATAAATATTCTAAAGTTTATCCCACGTGGATTTTTCTGAGGTGCAATTCATCACCTTTAGGTAGATCTGATCAGAAAGGGCTGTAGTGAGTGCATTCTGTGCTTTAGCATCACCATCAAAAAGTTTCTTGTCTGTTTCAGTCATAGCTAGGCATGTTGGATCAGTGACTTGTATTCCTTGCACAGTAGAAAAGAGAACTTCCATTCCAAGAGATCTTAGATGAGATCTCATTCTGTTCTTCCAGATCTAGAAATTGATTCCATCGAAGTGAGGGACTCCCCTGACATTGACAGTGTTTTCCATGATGAAAAAGGTCAGATTCAACACCAGCAACCTTTACCCTATGATACAACTTGAAGGACCCCGGGACACCCTAAGAGGGGAGGAGGGAATCAGGGTGAAATTTTTTTCTTTTAATGTGTTGGATCTTGTTCCCACGTTGGTAGGAACTTCTTGAACCTCTATGATGATTATGATTAGAAAGAAAACATTCACATACATATAGAGGACACATAACTTTTTACTTGGTTCACCACTAAGAGCTACGTCCAAGGAGAATACGCCAACAAGTTGTCGGTCGTACCTGATTCTACTAATCTTCACTAGTTGTGGATTACAAAGGTTTGGGCACAAACACTCTTTCCCAGGCTCACTGCCTTTACAAAGGTTCAGGGATAGCTCGCTGCTTCCCTCAGGTCACTCTTGTTGACTCCCCCTGGCTCACTGTCGTTGGTGAATTCTCACTCCGTTTATAGACGTGAAGGTCCCTTCAATAGATAGACATGAAGGTCCTTGTCTCCTATTCATCATGAGACTTTTCTTGCATCAGAGTCCTGAGTTAATGCACTGTTAAAGTCCAAATTCCAACCACTGATGAAAACCCCCTTTTCCCTTGTCCACTGGGAAAACAACCTTTGGAAAAGGCCTTCACAAACTACCCTACTTCGCAAGGCTCAAAATTTTGCAAAGCTCAAACAAGCCTTCGCGGAGTCTCTACCTTTTTGTGAAGCTCAATAGCAAAGCACTCTCGTGATGCTCCAACCATCACAATGCATGTCTATCATGGAGATCTTGCCTCTTTGCGAAGCTCACTGAGCCAACGCAGGGCGCACGACTTTCGCGGAGCCAGAATAGCCGCCGCAAGCTCCACTTTCGCAAAGCACACTACCTTCGCAAGAGACCTTTGCGAACTAAGAGAAATGGACTTTCTATGAAATTCTCTCTACTTCTCTTGAGGGGGTGGACCTGTAGTTATAGGTGATTCCACCAACCCTCGACCCTTCCACGCGAAGTCAGTGCCATGTCAGCTCAAATCGCGAAGCTCCGAAGTTCCCGCCGAAATTCTCTCAATATCGCGAATCACTACGGCAATTTCCCGTTTGCGGAGCTCGTCATAATCACGGAGTATCACCTTCATCATTCCTTCATGCCTTCACCGCGAAGCTCCCTCACAAATCCCTTCACCGCCGCGATGCACTTCAACTCTTCCGTTCGTGAAGCTTTGATGTAATCGCGAAGACTCACCGCCTCCATTATTATTCTCTTCGTGATTTCCAAACCATGCATCCTCTCTACGCGAAATTCATGCATTTTACATATTTAATTATTATCTTCATGGAAATCCACATTTCGCGATGCTCAGCAACATTCAGATTTTGGACCCCCAAAATTTGGCAAACACTGGGAAATGATGCCACCTTGAATACTATTGTCTGCTTAAACGGTGTGATCACTTTGCTGGTACACGATCCGAACTTCCATTGATGATTGACAAAAAACACAAACCATACTCCAAATCATGCATAGAAGATCATGGTTCCAACAAAACAATGGATGAAATCATAGACCATCATATGAAACATATTTATATATTCTCAATATACCTAGAGATATATGGTGGAGCCCAAAGAATCATTCTCATCAACAGAAGGTGGTATTCCATCTATGAAATTAGTTATGTAATTAACTAGTGTCTACATGAATATGGGGGTGGAAACCAGATTACATAGAATTGATTAAATCAATATAATATATATGTACTAGGAAAATAGTTTTATAGAAGAATCTATGAAAAAATAATGATATTTATTTATCACATACTAATCAAGAATCTAACACCATAACCACTAGTGGTGATGGTAAACCTCTATTGGAAAAAGGTATTACAGAAAAGGAATGACGTTGATCACACTGAGATTATATCTTATGTGAAAGAAGGTCTGAATATAAATCATTATAATATACATAGAAATATATAAAGAGTAAAAAATAACAACCTGTAAAATGAAAATAATTATGAACCTCTCATTTTATCTATGTGTGGCATTTACACCCTGAAATTTAATTATGAACTTTATATTAGACTATTTATTATCCATGTGTCTTAAATATAGCTTTCATACATATGATAGGATTTTACTATTTTTTAAGTAAATAAATTATATTAATACAAATTAATTAATGATTGGTAGAAAATCCTCTTAGGATTAAAAACATTTTTTAGTAATGAAATAGGTTCTTACAATATTATTAATGGTTTATCATAATTTGATATAATGTTCTTACAATAAAATACACTCTTTGGCCAATAAAAATATAATTTTTTAATATTATATTGGTTAATTAACTAATTTCTATCTCTCATTACAAAATATTTTAATACATATAAACTATATATATATTTGATTGAAAAATAATTTTTTTTCTCAAAAATGAATATAATTTTAATAAAAAAACCTATTCATAGACTCTATTATTTTGTAATATCCTAACATGTTATTTATTATATATTAATGTTTAATTAACTTATCTAGGACCTTTTAAATTTATCAATTTTAATTTATGAATATTTTTTAATATTTATTTAATGGGATTTTTTTGAAATTTATTCTTTAATAAAACCATTCTTCTTCACTTGTACTACATTATCCATGATCCAACTAGGGTTTCACCTAAATCAGGCACCTGATCTGGTCTATGGGGGGAAATTATGAATAATCTCGATAACCATGCGATGGAAAATATTATTCAGTCAAGATATATATATCATGGAAATGATTTCCCTAAAAAAAAATATATAAGTATTTGTATAATAACTTAAAATATCCTATCCATACATTAGTATTTTATTATCACGATCGGTAGTCATATTATATCTACACATATTGCCTAAATATAACTAAATTACAATAAAACATAAAAAACAATTCCATTATTGATTTATTATAAAAATACAACCCACTAATCCCAAACTAATCGTACCATGATGGGGGGGAAAAATTGTGAAAAAACAGTAAATATAATACATATTACAATAATAGAAAAAATGAAAAAAAAAATAAAAAGATATATATTTTTTGCGATATAGGAAATCATCCGACTTCCTTTTCACCTCAACATAATCTGAATATGTAATATGATAATTATCCAACCCCAAAAGGAACCATGAATTTCCATACATTAGATAAAACATTTACCACATTACCTATTGTTTTATTGATCGTGTGATGATATCAGAAAAAGTATTATTCCAATAATAATTCATTTAATGTCCTTTATTAGAAAAATAAATGATTTATAGTTTGAAACTAAGTATATAATGCATGATTTATACAATTTTATAGAAAAAAAATATGATAAATATATATTTTGAACAAATATAAAGTATGTTATATGAATAATAAAATTAAAAAATTATGAAAAATATCACGGGGTAAACCCATGGTTACAATATAAATGTTAAATCTGTGAATTAATTCACTAGTATTGGTAATAATTTCGACTATAATAATGCATAAAAATCAATTCACTAGCTAGTGTGGTGGTATTTGACATTACATTTCATATTATGGTGTCATACATAACTAGATATATGAGACAATCCCCCAATTTTGGATATATAAGCCATGTTTTTGGGTTTTCAATGATACATTTTAAATTAATAAATCATTTAAAAAATTCACACAATTAAAAAAAATATTTATAATGAATCCTTTATCATGTTGGTTTTTATATAGCTGATAAAAAAAATTTATCGCATTTTTACATCGGTTATATAAGATCTGACATTAAAAACCAATTTGCATGTCATTATCTTGCCGGTTCTAAATGACCAACATGAAGAAATAAATATTTCAAATGTTTTTAGGTTTGTTACAAAATAACCTATTTAAAACATATTTGAGAACATTTATTTAATTTCCTAAGAATTGATTTGACAGGTGTTGGATCTCAAATGCAGTTACTAATCAAAGGATGTGGCCATTGGAAGTGGATAATATCTAATCGATGTCATAAGAATGAAAACATAAGATGGACATAACTATTGATATGTAACACCATTTGACTTCTACAACTAGTCAAATAAATTCTTGGGAAATTAAAAACATGATTTAAACAAACAGTTCTTCAATAAATTTATGATACCTAATTTTCACTTACCGAAACATTTATATTCTTTCATTCTACAAAAATATTATTTAATGATCAATTCATTTGCCACCATCATTCCTCGGATGTAAAAATCATTTTTTGTAATGGTAAATATTTATAAAAATAGATTATAAGTATAAAATATTATACATAAATCATTCCTTCAGACTATTTCCATATCCCACATCATTACGGATAATCATCAAATTATTAATAATATAAATTAGTCTAGAATAAATCGTATTATATATTATATTTCATTTTTTTAATTTAATTTTTATGACCATGAACCTAATAGATCATATAAAAAAATAAGACATAGAACGACCAATATTAATCCAATATGAACATTATTACACGGGGTTAATTACAAATAATTAATTGATTATTATACCTAAAGTTGAAAATAAATCCCTCACATGAATTTCCATGTCATTAATGATAAGGTACATAAAATCAAGGGTCTCTATAACTTTTGGAAAAAGATAAAACTATTAATATTTTAAAATAACCCCATTGAAGAGTAGATTAATATATTACATGACAATTTCCTATAATATCCTATGATAAATTATATAAAAACGATCAAATATTGAGAATGAAAGGTGTTCACATTGGGGATGAGGTGATGGGGTTTATTTGGATTTAAGGAGAAATGCTAGGTCATTATATTATAGCATGGTTAGTATGGTACATTGAAATTATTTAGATTCAATATAGGATTCATTTTTCTCCTAGCCATGCACCAGATTTGGGTATGGGACTACACACACCCGGTTAGTTTAATGTTTTGGCCACACAGTTAGTCAAAATATTATCTAAATGTTGAAATCATCTTTAATAATAAATGATTTCTTTTTTGATATTTTCAAAAAAAATTCCTTCACTTTGTTCCCACCAAATGATAGGAACTCTCCCCCATTATCTTCAAATTCTAAAAGTATAACACCTAGGAATAAAATAAAATAATAAAAATAAATGAATAATATAACTAATACTATTAAATGACACTATGGTTGGTGAAATTATCCACACCATATCAATTTTCCCCCTAGAAAGTCAATGTAAAATAATTGGTCAAATAAGTGGTTATTACATTTCAACATTATATAACACTCTTCATCTATTGTCTCATGAGAATCAATCATATTTTTACTGAACACTCAAATCAATGTGATATATTTACCATAGACCACATTCTTGTATGAGTTACAAATAGGATATTGATACTTAGTTAATTAAAAGTATGACTCCAGCTCAAACTCTTCCCAATTAATTGTGTTGGAAGGATATGATATATATTAATTAAGCTGAGATACATTGATATATTTTTTGATTTATTTCAACATAAGGGTTAATTCCAATTGATAATATAAATTTCAAAATAATTTACTAATAATGAATTACCGCATATACAATGGAAAAATCCTCTCATTCCTTTCAATCCATTAGTGTATTAGGTGAGGTGACACCTATATGAATTCCTTATAACCCCCAAAAGATTACAAAGGACTATTCCAAAAATCTTCATATGAATAATATTAACATTGAGTTTTCTTCACCCATTTCAAATTATCCTAAATCAATATCATTACCTCACATATAATGTGTAATTATACAAAAGGATATCTAGCCCATCATAGTCTATCTAGGGGAGAATGGAATTATTTATCATTATAGACATAAAAGGTACCATCAAAATAAACAACTATTAAATTATAGTATATGAAAATATATCTAGTTTTAAATGGGTATCCATAGATCTTATAAAATAAAAAATGAAATCATGGAA
Source organism: Viscum album (assembly GCA_963277665.1). Lineage (NCBI taxonomy): Eukaryota > Viridiplantae > Streptophyta > Magnoliopsida > Santalales > Viscaceae > Viscum > Viscum album. The sequence goes on along the minus strand of OY728119.1, from coordinate 682,049,226 downwards.
CATATTATATTTATTCTTAATTTTTTGCTCAACCATTTCAACAGTCTAAGGGAAGTAAATTATTTGTAGCATTACATGGTACCACATAACCTCTTTATATCCTTATTGAAATTTTAGGTGAAATTATTATCTTTATCTAGGAATTTATCTATTGGTTATCCATGAATTCTCACAACAAAATTCACATATAATATCCCATATTCATTAACTTTCTTAGTATATATAATTGAAATGAAATGTGATAAATTTATTAGATTATAAATCATGAACAAAATAGTGTTTTTACTTGAGTGTTATATAGTATACTTATAATTATATTCATGTATATCTCAATAAAATTCAGGTTGGTATAAGTAGAGACTCAATAAAACAATATGATTATGATTTTTATCATTGATTTCATAGAAAATTTAAGAATGTTTTGTAATTTATAGCATGTATCATATCATACATGGCAACTACTATTGGTGTATTAGATCTAAATACATCATAGTAGTATTGGGGTGATGTAATATCAATAATGTTGAATATACTAGATCATAATAATCATTATTGATGTTATAACCACATACTATTTTTTGGAAAGAGAATGTTCCCTTGAAAGATAGAAACCACTCAATATTGTTCTTCCCACTAGATATAATTCCCTTCACACACAAACACCCATCTTATCCAATCATCTTCATATGAATAAGATCTATAAGAAAATTAGTCAAATTGGTATACATTATGAACACAATATTTTTATATTATATCTTCTATGAATAAATTTATGAAATGTGACCAATAAATATTAAGATTATCTGTAACTATAATAAATTATCTTAGAATATAGGTTATGTCCATGTAAAATTATTGAATTTATTTTAAACCTACAACCTTTTTTGGTTGATATCATTTATAAAAATCATATATATTTTAATCTAATAGACGTTGAAAATCTCACTAAAGAGGTAATTTAACAATAATATAAGGGGATTCATCACCATGAAATGTTCAAGGTAATGAGTCAGGTATTTTTTATTTTTTGCTTAATTCTTGATAGAACCATAAGCTACTGTGTGATGATCGTGAAAAATAAGTCATCCCAATCACATACGTGATGTATTTTAATAAAACACAAAGACCATAATAGTCATTAGAAACATTATAATTGATTCTAAGGTCAACAAAAACTTCATCACTAAAAAGATGCATAGAATATTATCATCCATACTAATTTCAACCATTATCTAGTGAGACTTGTCAAAGGGGGTTTATAAAAAATATAAATTATTCACTAACTACCCTTATTATCATGATATACCCAAGAAGAGTCATATATATATTTCATTCATTAGTTCATCATAATACATAAAAAACATCACCATGTTTTGATAAAATGATATAACTTATTATGATACGACTTTTTCCTAGAATATAACCTCAAAGATATAGATGCTACAAATTTATTACATTTCAATGTGGAAGTTATCATGTAGGGTTTGAAATAATAATTCTTGTATTTTTTATACACTTCTATAATTATATATTCTAAAATGTTATAAAAAATAATAAAACCAAGGAATCAATGTGTTGGGGGGGATTTTTTCATCAGTTTGATTATGTATAATTTATCATTAATTAATCAAGATAGAATCACCACAAACAAAAAATGACAATACCGTCTCCTCAAGGAAATTTGGAAACATAAGTGTACCTGACCTGGAATTGATGATATCACAATAAAATTTCAATATTATAGAACCATACATCCCTTTTTAACATATCAAAAATATCATTAATATAGGCCATGGTATAATTATTATTAAAGGTAACACTATTATACTTAAAATAAAAAATACTCAAGAAAAATGCCTCATTCACACTATTAACAATGAGTAAAAAAGTATCCCATGGATTTAAAATGGGGATAAGAAATTATTTATTATTAAAGTCATCTAAAAAATATCTATTTTCTAATTCAAGGGTTTCTATATGATAATGGGAAAAAATAATATGTTATGCTTTAGGAAACTGATCAATAGAAAACATAGCTTCTTACTCCACCAGTAAAATGATCATGTCACCAAGAACACGTCATGAATCTTCCATATTCGTAGTTGAAGCTCAATTCCAAAATTCACTTCATCAACATCAACTATGAGTGATGTTATCATATTTGAAAAACTAACCACTTCATTTAGGAGTGGCCCTACCTAACATTATCATAGAACCCAATCCCTATTAAATGCAACATAACAACCCTCTAAAGTAACAAAAGTCACTATACATTGATAATAGACAACATGTGAATTAATATAAACTATCAAATCCATCCCAATAATATTATCAATTATAAATATCTCAATAATTAATATTACTAGGCTATATCAACATATTATATTGAGATAATACATGGTAGAAACTAAAAATTCTACACCTTATTCTACTTGAGTGACATAAATGTCTTCATGACATAATTTCTAAACATCGATTGTTAATTTAGACTATACATTTATGAACATAAAAAAATTAATGGGAAGAATGATTATAAAATAAATTGTGATCCCTAAAAGAAATAATAAGAACTGTAACTATCAATTTTTTTACTCCTCACTCTAATTACATCAGGGCTTTCCCCATAACAAGATGTTCCCTCCTCTCATCTAGATTATGCGGCCAACCATAGGCCAATGTATAAAATCTGGGCAGAAACATCACATATTTCAATATTAATCTGCCTCTCCATCTATAATAATGAGTCCCAACTACATTAGAAGAACATAACTATACAAGGGACCCTTTAGGAGAAGATTACACTACACTGATACTCACCATTTGTATATTATATAATAATCTCTAGATGTTTCCAAAATAACCACATATATTGAAGGACTCCAAAATCACTAATAATGTTTGATTAATATGACCGTACCTAACATATTGGTGAAATGTTAGAGTCTCCCTTCACACATGATTAGATGTGGATAGAAAAAGCCAAGGTCACAAACCACTGTTATTATCTTTTATTAGCACAACCCTTTTATTCTTCCTCTTAATAGATCCCCCATTTCCACTACATGTGGTAGTAGATTGAAGCATTCCAAAATTCCCAGAATAATATATCTCTACTATTAACACTCAATATACCATCATTATAAAATATTTTATATTTAATTTTAAAGAAATGATAAAAATATTTATTTAATTATTCAATTAAAATTATTAGAACATCACCTCTACATTACACACTATGTTTATTTAAAATACCCACAATTTAAATAGACTCAAAAATTCCAAACAATTCAGGTAACCATAATAATGCATTAAAAACTAGATTTAGACAATGAAATATTATCTAATAGTACTACTGGGTTACGATGGAAATAAATTAAATTCATTATAAATCCTAATGCTTCTTATACTGAATGAATAAATCAAACCGTTTTATGTGGGGACCTTCAATGACAAAGGAATCACAATTATCATTGATATAATTTAGGGTCTCAAGGAAATCAGTGGACCACTCAATAATTACAATAAAAGCCTTATATTTTTTAGGATTTTTTAATACATTAAATTATAGAGGATTATGGTTACAAAATTCATGGAATAGTTATTTTTCAAAGAATAAACCTACTCAAATCCTAAGTAAAGTTATTATCCCCCATGTGGAAAATTTCATGGATTTTTGGAAATACTAATTCAATGATATTATGTACAACATGGGTCTTTTCACATGTATGTTTATATGCTACTCCAGGTAGAGGATTCATGTGAAGACATTATGTGGTCCTAGTAATATATAAAACCAAATATAAGATGAATTATTTGTCAAAAATAATCAAACATATATTAATTACTAGAATATTATTGAATTAACCATGATAATTATTAAAATTGTAAACATATCAGACCTCACCATTCCATAAAACAAGGAAGGTGATCATAGTTTGTTGCACAGTCACCCTACCCATATTGAAGGGACAATGAATATGAGATCAAAATATCATTCACTACATACCATAGAAATCCATATTTTGTTACAAAAATTGTTATCAAGGAACCTTTTCACAAGATTCTCTATACCTAGACAACAACGTTTTTTCTCGAGAATTCCCAAATGGAGTTCATAACCACCATATGGTGGAAACTAGTTCATGGGTATAAAGAATGTATCTTGTAATTTATTTTTCTAAATAAACATCTTGTATTCTTCATTAGAGAACCCAACATGTCCATGTCTACATTAGCAGCTCATGCTCTCATGTGACATGATTTCATACTATCTCAACGCAAATAACTAAAAGAAAATTTTAATAAAAATTGAACCAACATTTCATCATTAAATTATAATAATAATAAATCCCATAAATCCAAAAATATTAGCAACATGATGGAGATAAACATATACGATACAATACTAGATAAATATAAATTGTATAAACAATACAAAATTGAATTGGATCACCTCTAAAAAAAATATGATATACTCCCACTACCATGTCATCTACAAGTAATCCAAATTGTATGAATAATAACACATTACGTATAGTGGAACATTTCATACCCCCATGTAAAATAAAATAAGGTATATACACACACATTTTTTAATAGAGGGTGTGAGCTTATTGAACAATGTAAGATCCCATAAATTTCTCTACATATATTTTTATAGTAAAACAAATGAATTATATTCTTAAAATAATAAAACTAAAATCATATTTATCATTATCTAGAATAAAAAATATTAAAATATATATTCCATCAAAAAATTTAAATTTATTATTAGAATAATGAATGGAATTATTTGTGTAACATGACATAAGGGTGAACCGTAGTTCATTAGGATTTGGATCACCTACATAATAAACTCACTATTGAGTGTTATACCATCAACTAGAGTAATGGGTATAACATGAAATCACATGATAGTAATCTTCTATATAAAAATACTTTACTAATTAAGGTCTCAAACCTAACTGATGGGAAGTTACATTTTTTTATTTATGATTTCCTACCAAAATACATTGTATTCCCATAATGTTTTACCAATTAAAGAGTCATTCAAAAAATATCACTAATTATTTTATAGAAAATACAAGTTTTTATATAAATAATACCATAAAACAATTTCAATCACCATTATTATTGATAAAATAAAAACTTCTAGTCACATAAAAGTTATTATAAAAAAATTATAAATATATCATATATTTTTATAAATATATTATTAATGGCCAAGTAGACATGTTTTCAACTAAAAAAGATGGATAAAAAACCTTTATCCTTAATCTACATTTATAATTTATATGCAGGGTGAATACATTTTAATTGAAAGAAGAAGACCCCTATAATAAAAAATTAATACCTATATCATTTATGTTCTGGTATAATAAACCATATGACCCCATGGATTTAGGGTAGAAATAAAACAACTAAATAGGAAAGAAGGACCACATAAAAGAGGTGGATATTCAATTATGTGATAATTTAAAGGAAAAATTCTAAAATAACTATGTCACGAAATCAACAAACGAATAGATAGGAGAGGTTTTTGATATAGGGAGGGGATATAGAGTCGTTTCAGAGAGAAATAGTGGGATTAAGGTATTAAATTTGAGTTGGTGTGTTCTTTTGTTAGAAATTATTATGTTTTTAGGTCGGTCACATGGTTTGGTGGAAAGGATTTACAAATAATGTTCCATCATTTATGATCCAACTAGACATACTTATTATTGATCATGTTTCACTATTAGGAAAACTATAGAAAAAGGTCACATCACATTGGATAATGAATTTTAGGTTCTTATTTTTATTAAATGATTTGAAATAAACATAAAATATTATTTTGATTGTAATTTTCCTTATTTTTATTAAATAATTAAATTTAAGACACATTGGAGTGATGGAGAATAATATATATTTAAAAAATAATAGTATACATAATTTAAATTGAATCTATGTGTTTGAGAAAAAAAATTCTTTCTATAAATATATTTTTTAGTATTATTTTATTGTTAATATTATTTATCATGAAATAGTGTTATTCTCATTCAATAATAGAATAAATTGAATCCTCAGGAATATCAATTAAAATTGGTATACATGTTACACTGCCGATTGATTCCATAAGTCACAAATTAATATTTGGCTTCAAAACACCACATCCACATTAGACTATTTACTTGTATTTTATTAAGATACACGCAAATTCAGTTCTTTAATTTACATATTATGAAAATTTACCTTATTTTATTTATGTTATATATTATATTTATAAAATTATATTTTATGTCACCTTTCTATTTACTCTAAAATAAGAGAAATTTTTTAGAAGTGGTGTGGCTTTTGCTATTCATTATTTTTATAATTTCCCCTATAATGTTGTAGGAGATATGGAATGGTAATTTATTTAGTTAAAATTTCATGAATATCAATTCTATGTTAACTATATACTCATCATTTCTATTTTATTCATTTTCAACGATGTTGTATTCAACAACAACATCCATTCATTTGAATTATTATTTAAAATTAATTATTTTATTTTTTTATTCGCCCATATAAAATTTAATGTGCATTATTTATTCTTTATATAAAACATATTTCTTCACTATTACATTCATATTATATATTTCAACACCTGTTTATCCCTTTATTGATATCAAATTACTTTACCATTTCTTATGAATCACCTTCAGTAGTTTTAAATTGTCTTCCCAAATGATTCATATTTTGTCCTAGATAATTCATAATTTATAAGATCTCATTGATTATATTATATACTTTAGAAACTAACTTTTAAGTAGTAATAATAAAAATTTTATTACCCAATTAAATATATATATATATAGTCATCAATACTTCCTTAACATTATTTTTTCAGTTATTTTTATCAGGCTATGAAATATTTCATAAAAATTCCCAAAAATAGATAAATGCTTGAACTAAAATTATACAAGGGAAAAGAAAAGGGAAATCAATAATTTAAATTTATAATAAGATCAATTATGGTTATATTCATCTTTATCTATTATTTCAACCATTTGTTTTTTATATATTCTTCATCATTTTCATACATATCAAATAAATTTTTTTCTAGATGGATTTTTAATATTATCATATATTGAGTGTATATAATAAAATTAAAGTATTTTCATATATTGGTTGTATGGAAATATATTAATTAATTATCTAATATTTTTTACGTTGGAATTAAAAATTATAGTACTCATTAGTGATTGTGATGTTGTTGTTATGTGACCCTAAAAACCAGTTAAAAATGATATGAAAATTATACTGGACTAATACGATTACAAATTCATCCAAACTTATGCTCTAGAGGGGGGGATTTGAATAATAAAAATTTATAATTGGAATTTTAGTATTTTATATAGTATAAAACCCCTAGTTAAACCATAGAAAATTGTAAAATTAATGAGACTTTCTATTTTAATTTTCAAAATGATTATATTGGTATAAATAAATACTCAGATAAAATATAAATAAATATTATTTAAAATATTAAGTAAATTTCCAACAGCATAATTCATATTATATAATTTAGGTTTCCTGAGAATGATTTAAATTTTAAGAATAATAAAATTTATAAAATAGTTTTTCATAAATAATATTTACACTAAATTATATTGAAGTATAAATTACTATATTGAATGGAAAATTTGTAGATTATATAGAGGCATATATTAAATATCTATATAATAGTATATTAGTTTTATTTATATAGTTCTATGGATTTCGTTAATCACTATACCATGATAAAAATTACAAAAAATCAAAATATCATAATAAGTGTATTTTTTAAACCATTTGGTCTGTCTATATCCTATAGTGAGTTTCTTATCGTAATAATGAAAACTACCCAAATTCATTCCCAATAATCACTTCCATAAAACAAATGGTAAGAAATATTTAAATGAAAAAAAATTATAGATATGGAAATATTTTTTCAATATATGTGCCAAAAAATAATTTTTAGATTATATAAAAATATCTCTATATAAATAACTGAAGAAAATAAATGTGTAACCATATTTTTTGTCTACTTGATAAATATAAAATATATTTGTATATGGTAATAATGAATCTTTGTGGAGTGACCTTGGTATTATCCTTTAATGGTGATAGAAAATTCCATACTCTATATAATTTAATGGTCCTACATTTTTTATACAAATTGATACAGTGTTTTATGGATTTGATTTCAAGTAATTATAAGTATTATTAGTATTATATGTCTTCACTATATGAGTATAACTAAAATAGGTAATAGTATATGGATCAATTTAAATCTTGCTATGTATTATCTCATAACATGTAATTCATTTAATTTCACTATATAAAAGAGTTTTCATTGATATTATGAATGGGAAGAACCATAATCATATAGAAAATAAACCTATATTTTTTGAATCAAACTTCAATTTCCTAGGAGTTGAAAAATTAAATAATCATTAATTTTACACTCACTAGGGAAACTCACTTATATAGAGAAATTTTGGAAGCATCATATTAATAATGATAATAACATATAACATATTATGGGTTATAAAAACACATCTTTACAGCATATACCACAAACATATCATTTGGATACCATGACATTGAAAGAATATAAAACCATATATCATCACATAGTATATCAAAACACAACTCTCTTGTCTTTAAAACTAATGTATTTACCCATAGATTACACATGTAAATACATTTTCATCATAACAATCCTAGAAAATTTATATTTTTAAGGGTTCCCAAACAACCACGGATCCATATATAACATAAATGGATGTATCATTCAAAATGGTCACTTATAATGTTCTTAAATAGATATGTAATATTTGTTTTCAAATAGGCTATATTTATATAAATTCAATGGGTAATTATAATGAAGATTATGAAGTCTTCTTTTAATTTATAGTAAAAATAATACATATATGTAATGTATTATTCATACAAAGATGAGTATCGATAATAATGAGTTATTACAATGGAAAGAGAATATAACCACAATATAGTGTGAATTACTGGATGAACAAACATAAGAATCAACCCTAACATGTAATGATTGGTGTGATGAATTTCAAGATACCATTTATAAATGTTTGAGTGTATTTTATAAATTGTTTGATAAGAATATTGGGTAAAATTTTCTTTCTATGAATTTAAAAAATTATTTTCTACATGAATAAAGTAATAGATAATGTAGATAGGATCCATGAATTAAAGTAAAATCCTTTATTTTATGTTTCGAGAAATTTTATAATACTATGTGACTATTCTAATATGATTAGGATTATTAGATAAATTGTGATTAAAAATTGATTCTATTCTAATTTTATTTGAGTACTGTTTTAAATTAGATGTTTATCTAAAAAATGTGTATGTATTAGCACTAGAAGAGTACATGGATAAATTTGAAATATATATAGTGAGTTTGAAATAATAACTCTCAACATTACATGGTCAATTTATAAATTTCTAAGATCAATTATGGACTATATAAGGGTAAATGGGCACATTGGAAAAGTGAAAAAAAAATTATAATCGGACTCATTGATGCAACATAATAATTATTGGAAGAATTGTCATGTTGAATATAATTTTTTTATTAAGAGGATATTTCCCTAGGATTTGGTACTGGAATATTTGGTCTATGCTCATTGACATGTAATTTGTGATATTATCTTAAATCAAGCAATACAAGTCCTAATTGAGTTAAAAAGTACCCTAATACCAAAAGACGAAGTAAATTGAATTTCCATGGACCAAATTACTTATAGCACACTGAGGTAAAAATATTACTTAAAAACATCTCTCAATAATGTGATTTAGGTGTGAGAGAACCATTCAAGAAGTGGAATTTGGATTTCATAAATTGAAAATAATGGTTGAAAATAACTAGACTCTAAAGGATAACATGTATTCTTATAAAATTTCATGATATTTGTTGTTACTTATAACATGTGGAACATATCATTGAAAAATATTTTATTTGACTAGTCATGGAGACCAAATGGAATAGTAGATCAATGGTTACGATCACTTGATGGTTTGAATTTTAATATGGTGTTTTTTCAAATTCTATTAGTATATGAATATATTCAAGAATGACACACATTAATAAGTGCATTACTAGATTTTATAATCAATCATAACATGCCAATATCTATTTATGTGCATAAACTAGTCATACCCACCTACGTTCATGACTAGCACACACAGGTTTCTCTTTTTCACATCACTTTTTCTAAAACCCAACTTCACCAAGGTCTAATATTTTATAATAAATATTAACCTTGAGATTGTAATGTAAGGTATTTTAAAATATTATGAAATGTATTGATGATCTACTCATCCCAGTCTCATGAACATATCTTTATAACCCATTAGGTATTTAATTGCAGCATAAAACAAAAGTCAAATTTACCCAAAAAATATGGTTATTTAGATTTATAAGGTGTTTATATACTAAATAACTTCATTAAAACCAACTTCCTTAAAATATAATTATTAAATGGGAGAAGTAGCCTTAATAATAGAAACACTTGATCGTCATTATTCAAAAAAATATCTGGTCACCCCTAATAATATGGTTATGTCAGGCCTATGGTTTGGAATCCAGAGCATCACATCTATCTGGTGCCAATCATGTGCCACTTTTCTCATTCATTACATGGTTGAACCACCTTGATCTCCCTCACATGGGTTAATCCCATTTACGTTCCACACTATAGTATGCACATTTATTTACCCCCACTGAGGATAACCACCTTTCTCACCCTCACTATGGAAAATACCACTCTACTCCCTACCAAAAGAAAACTATCTGCTTCTGATCTCATGATAGGTTATAATAAACACCTAATCCAAAATAATAGATTTTACCTTCACCCATGTCATATACATAGAAATATAATTATCAAGGCATCATCCAAGAAACCATACATACATGATCTAGTAATCGAGCACCCAAGAGTTTACAATCACTAATCAGTAAGGAGTACCCCCCCCATCCACTCTAAATTATTAGACCATCATGGAATTTTAAATCATTCATTTACATGATAATGAGGGTCCCCATAATAGGGAAATTAGATAATCCATATATGGACAATGAAATATAATTTTTGTGAGCTAATTCTGAATCCAATTTTCTTTGGCACTTAGTGGATTCCATAGTCAATTAAATGTTTAAGGCTTCAAAAATTGGGAAGAAGACATATATATCCTTATAGTAATCTAAATGGAAGTGGACCACATAAATTTGTCCACACCTATAAAAATATTGGAATTTAAATGGTGGGACCCCTTATAGGATTATGTAACAACTCTCCAGGCCTTCACCAGATCCACTCATAATTTTCGGTATTCCATTCTAGGATGGTATGTGTTATCCCAACAGAATCCACTGTTGTTTCACCATTAATCAAATTGAAATCTACTCAAAATGACATTAAACTACATATCCAATGTATTTACCAAATTGTGTTAAATATCATAGTACTGTCTTTTATCCTAACCTTAAACAATACACCTAAAAATAAATGGGATTTAATTAATACCCTGAATGAAATTTTTGATGACTCTTAAAGGATAAAATTCTACATCCACAACCCCCCATTATCAATATTTATGAGTACACATTCCTCATGATTGTTCTTATTTCCCCGCTCACAATTTTATAGTCCCCATGATCAATGATATAATTTTCCTATATTCTATACTCCTTAGAAATATTGTCCAATGGATCAAAATTTACTAATATTCCATCATCTTTTTTCTATATTCCCTATGAGTGAATTTCCTACTATGTGGGTAATATTCCCACAATCCCAATTCCCAATCTCATTAGGCTATATTACTAATGAACCCACAATACACTCAAAGATCCATATTTTATTTAAATAGTTTCCAGTTGATCATCATTATGTTTCATTGCAATTTTGAAAATTTATAAAGGATTTTTAATTGTAAATTATCACACATACCATTATTAGGAAGACTTCTCTATGAGTCCTTATTGAATGAAATTATTGTATATGGATTGGTCCTTGTCACATAATCGTTAAAAGTATAATTTTTTTTAATTAAGTGAAACCGAACTATATGGGTTCAAATTCACATTATAGGCATAAAATGGTATCCTGTATAATGGATGTAATGCCAACCCCATAAAGTAACAACACCTCCAAAGATGATTATAAACAAGAGTGTATCCATCTCTATGGATTTAAAAAATAGAACACAAAAATTAATCATCATTGAATAGTGATGGAAAAATATAGAGAACCAATAATATATACATATTTCTACACCTATGATTGTCTATGATCATTGGTTTACATGGGTGTAACTAGTACCAAACTATTATTTTGGATATATTCGTTAAAATATCTTCAATCTATAAGAGAGTCCTCTGGTATGAAAATATTCTATATTAAAATGTGCGGATGAGGTTGACCTCCCACCACATAACCAACTCTCATTTCCGAGATACACTAATAAAGTCTCAATGATCAATTTCATTTTGAAAGAACATTTTTACCTACTAATAATTCTATGGGGAGTCATGTTGAGAGTTTAATGAGCACCCCAAACAATTCATTATTAAACAAAGAAGTTTCCCTTAAGTGTGAAAAAGTGCATCGAAATAAGAGGATATTTTGGATTTTTAATATATGTGATTTCATAATATGAAAATACAATATGATTCAAAAAATAATATGAAATCATTATTAAAAAACATACACAACAAACAATTAATATCATATTGAAAATTTAGAAATGAGAGGTGAATAAAATTTAAATAATTATATTTATATTAGATGATTCTAATATATTGTTCCTTTATACTCAAAACCCAAAAAATATTGTTGATCCATGCTGAATGGAATTCCACTACTAAATAAAAGGAATTACATGGCGACAATTCATTATATCATGAAAATGTGGATTAAATTGGAATTTAAAATAAATACCACTATTCTATACAGTATTAATGATTGAGGATCCATGTATTAAAAATATTTTTTGAAATAAACATGGCCCACATAAAATGAGTTTTGAATGATATTTTAGTTTAGGTTTTTTTCCAATATTTCAAGGTAATTTATCTATAATATATGATTTAAAACATATTTGTATGATATTATATGAATACAAATCATTGATTAATTAGAATTGATTTATATTGAAATTTAGAACCTAATAAGAAATTCTAAAAATATATATTTATCTTATATTAATTGGGGAACATGACTAAATATATGAGTTATTGTGCATTGAAATATTTTGAGATGATTATCGCAATATAATCAATGTACTAGTATGTCGTAGGAATATTTATCCATGAAACATGAATTAGGCCGGATATATGGACATGAAAGTAGAAATTGAGAATTGCTTCTATAAGAGGATATATAATTTGATAAATGATTATAAAGAGATTAACCTTAGTAGTTAATTCATTAATAATGTGTGGTATTCAATATTCTATTGAGAGGTATATGTTTTATGTTTTAGTGATGGCCAGTGGAGTCTAATGAGGGTGTTATGTACTTAAAATAAAAAACTCTGTGATAAATAAAAAAATATTGAATTATATTACATTAATGCTAATATTTATCAAAAATAGTTACAAAAACATATGACTGAATGTTTATTGTCTTGGATGATAAGATACAAACACCAAAATGTTTAAAAAAATATATCAACATTTCTTCATAACTACATGACATAAATCCTCCTTCAAAACATCTGGCATGTAATCCACTTTATTTCATTTTTCTGAAGGAAAACATATGAACATGGAGAGATATGATTCCCATTATGTGTAATATAATAGATAAATAATTATTATAATAATTAATGAAAAATAATTACTTGTATATAAGAGTATATTTATTACCCATGATCATAACAACTGAAATGACATACATTCAACTGGAATGGATCCTAATACACAATGAAGGATTAAAAAATTATATCTCAAAATAAAACAATATGTAACATACTTGAGCATATTATTAATACAATAATGTATCATGAATCATAACATGTACCACATTGTGGATCAATCATTACTCACTTATTTCCCTTGGTGGATTAGGTTTTCCTCAATTCTTTCACTTGGTGCATCAAGAATCACATATTGATTCCCATTATCTCTTAAAATATAAATCATTACCCAATTAACTTCTATATAGGTTCATAGAGTCACTTAAAAATTATACATGTGTTCAAAAAGATATCAATCACTCATTATATAATAAAACCCTATGTGTGATTACATATTTCGTTAATAACTTCAAAAAAATCACAAGGAAATAATACATGTTCTAAAATATTTCTATATGGTGTCACAAACATTTACCTCCTAAATGATATCCATTTTTACCAACAACCAAATCACCCCATAAGGGTTTATATATGAACATTCTTAATGATATTCATAACAAATTACATCCAATGAAATAAAAAATTTATATAGTGAGAAAATAATAGAAAAATCATAAAATATTTATTATAAATTCTTTTTATCCTTAGAATAAAATATTCATATATAGAAACCATGATATTAAATTATCATAATGGAAACATTTTAGAAATTGAAAAGGAGGCATTTAAAAAAGAAATATTTGGAAAAAATTCTTAATAATGACGCCTTTAAAAGACATAATGTACAACGAACCTGATTTTTAATACATTGGTATAAAATCATTTTAAAGATACATTGCATAAAAACATTACACATTGAGAATCCAAAGTTTTAGTTTCTTGAGAAATTTTTTACTGTAGTTTACATTTTCAACGTAAATAATAAACATTTATTTCATTCCTTCTTCGCTTATTTTATTAGCCATTCCGTTCTGCATAGTACAAGTAGTCACCTAAGGATATATATAAAAAATGTGTGAGATAAATTCCAATTAAGAGGATACATAAAATTATAACAAGGGGTGAGGATAATCATTATCATCATAACGTATTCATTGGATCATAATAATGAGATGAATCATTAAGATAATAATTATAATGTGGAAATATATAAAAATATAACACCATGTCTTAGTGGTCAATTACCACACATAGTTTTTAAAAATGATAGAATGTTGTTCATTCATATTTCACTTTAATAATTAGTTTTTTCACAGTACCCATTACATTATAGTTCTATATAAGTTTTGGTGCACCTGTCACATCATGAAATTAACGTTGAGCTATATAATTCTGGGATCACATGTCACATCATAACATTTACATTATCATGCACGACAGATTGGAATTAAATCAATTTTAAACATAAATAACACATGTAAAGGATTGTTTTTGGAAATAACCTTTTATAAATTAATATGATTCATTATTGTTTAATTATTTTCTTTCATGGGCCATTGGATGAGTTGTAGAGTTTAATTTCATGGTTCTGGAGTGTTTGTTTTCCTATTTTTAATGATCATTCCATTTGTATATATGAATGGATGTTCATTTAATATATCTATAGAAGTAAAAATTGTTTAATATATTAAATTACTAGTATTCTATAACATGCGATGAACTTATAAATAATTATTTAATAAACCATAAGTATTAATTATTAGATAAAATTTAATGATGATATTTTTTTGTTAATTTGGGTGGCCTTTCCATCACAACTAATTGATTTTGTATTATTATTTAGTATCCTATATATAAGAAAGTTAAAAAAATAAAAAGTATTAAAAAAATACATATTATAATAATTATCAAACAATTTAATGGTTTTATGGATATCCTTGATGGCATTGGATGAAAATGATGGTGCATCGCCCACGATGATGGTAAATTAATACATCACAGGTGGCAATTTCAAAAAAAGAGAGAGGGGGATAATTTTAAATATTAATTATTTATTGATAGGATTAAATACCAGAATATAAAGCACATTGGAGTTACCATGACATTAAAAAAATAATTTGAAGATAATATAAGAAAAAAATGAAACTTGAATGGAAATTGAATGAAATGATATAGGACATACCTCTTGAATTCTCCTCGTGAGATCCACATCAAGGAACCTAGGATTGTTATTTTGATTAGAAAAAAATCTCCTATGAATGGGGGAAGAAATATGGGAGAGTTTTGGATATAAATTGGAAAAGTATTGTGTCTTGAGAGGTGTGAGGAAATGAGGTTGAGAGGGGTGGTATTTATAATGGTGTAGAGCGGTGTTTTCTCAATATTTAATTCATTATTTTATTAATTTCCCTCAAGAAAAGCAATAGTTATGTTTCCACAACTAAATATAGTTAAATTGGAAGGTGATATAGAGATTATGGGCATACGTAATCTGTATACATCAGTGATGACCCATTAATTCATTTATATAGTTTTTATTGTAAATTATTATATTTCACAATTCAAAAAAATTCATGTATTCTAGAAAAATCCAAAAAAATGATCCCAACCCATTTTTCAACAGTTATTAATATCAATGACCTCCATTTCTGGAAAATATTTTTATAAATAATGGTAATATAATTTTTAATCAAAATCACTCTTTACATGGAAAATACATATTTTATAATAATAAATGATTTTATAACACCTTCAAAAACATTATATAAAGTCTCATAAAATTATCTAAAAATTATAATACATCATTATATTAATTTTTGGAAACATTTTATGGAAATAAATTTTCCTTAAATTTGTTAAATTAATCATAATATTTTAATTAAATAATTATGAATTAAAAAGATACCAACACTTATTTAATAATTTTTAAAAATTTTACTTACTTATATTATGATATAGTAATATCAAATTTTAATAAAAAAGATTCCTAAATTTTATGTATACATTAATGGGTGAGGTTATTATTCTTTTCTCTTGTTTATTATACATAATTATTATATTTCAATTCCTAAGGTCAAGATAATATTATATTGATATAAGATCCCTAACTTCTAGAATCACTTCATATTTAATTAATTATTCATTTATAAATCCTTTATTAGGGTCTCAATATGATTTGATATTCAATATAATATATTACATTTTAGTAAGAATGGGTAATTTCCACTTATAAAAGATGGTGTCATTAGTTTATTCCCCTTTTTTGAAATCTGGACCTCGAAATTTCATTTTACAAAAACAGGTGAGGGTATTTGTCCTTCATCTTCTCCTCAAGTTCCCAAGATGCTTTTTCATACTTATGGTTCCCCCAAAATTCATTGACAAGGGTTGTTGACTTATTTCATAAACCATATCTCTCTAGTCCCTAATTTTTACTACATGGTCCTCATAAGGTGACCATGTTCAAGTTCCACCACCTCTTAGTTCAGTACCTAAGTGAGAAAAAATATGTACTTCCTCAAGAGTGATACATTAAACACATCATGTCCATGATCTATGTTTGGTTGGTGTGAAATTTTATAGGCAATAGATCTTATCTAGTCACAGAACTCAAATGGGACAATGTACATTGGGCATATCTTCCATTTCTATCAAAATCGGATGACTATCTTCAGTGGTGATATTTGAAGAGAGACATTATCTCCAACGTTGAACTTTAATTCCATTGGATGGTTGTCAATATGGATATATTTCTAAATCTAGGAATATTTTCTTTGTTTTTGGATAACATGAACCTTGTATGTCATCTCTTGCACAAGATCAGGACAAAGTTTCTTTATTTCACCAATTTCAGCCAATCAGTTTTGTGTTCTACATCATTTTCCATACAGATCTATATATAGAGAAATATAAATACTTTAGTGGAAAAAATTTTCGAATGGGAACTCATCCATTGAATTATTATGATCCCATCCTTATTTAAATTCTAAATAGAAGGCTTTTAGAATATTTTCTAGTGTCTAAATATTTCATTCAGAATGGACATCAATTTGGGGGTGATAGGTCAGGATGAAATTCAATTCAGTACTCAAGTCATGTCAAAGACTCCTCGAGAATATAGATTTTAACCTTGGATCACGATAAGAGACAATCAATATTGGAACCCCATGTAGTCTCACCAATTCAATCACATTTGTCTTAGAAAGTTTTCCAAGTGATATATATTCTTGAATAGCTATAGATTATGCAGTATTAGTGAGTCTGTCCACCACAATCCATATCATATTATTTCCTTTAGATGAATTTTGGGTTACCTGTGATAAAGTCCATGGAGACATTCTCCCATTTCTATATCGGTATATAAATTGTTTCATCATCCCTTTGTAATTTTGTCTCTCCTCTTTAACATTATAACATATCAATCACCTAGATATTTATTCTGCAATCTCCTTTTACATGTTATCCCACCATAACTGTTTTCAGATGTCAAAATACATCTTGGTGCTACCATGATTGATAGAGAATGTTGATCTATGTTCATTATCTAATAGATAATTATCTATATTGTGTAATGAAGGAATAAAAAGAATCATTCCAAACAAAATTACACCATAATCATTAATATAAAACTCTTGAATCATCCCCTCCATTATTGCCTTCACCTTCTTTAAATATTTATAGTCATCCCTTTGTGCCTCCGTAATCGTATCATAGAAATAGAGTTGATCAATAATTTGGGAAAGATATGATATATTCTCACCAATTATGGTTTCCAAATCTATCATTTTCCTATCCATGAATATATGGTCTTTTCCAATCCACAAAATTGATATAGTAGAAGGTTATTTTATATTTACAGCATAAGCTACCTTGTTTACCTTGCCAAGATGACAGTGAATAGAGAAATTATAGTATTTGATTATCTCTATCCATCTCGTTTGATGTATGTTGAGTTATTTTTGTGTGAATATATAATTTAGGCTCTTGTTATTTGTATATATATCAAAATTATCACTATCTAGGTAATGTCACTGGGTTTTCAAGGCAAAAATCACAGTTGTTAGCCCTAGATCATGCATAGGGTAGTTCTACTCAGATATCTTCAACTGTTGTGAGGCTTAGGCTATCAAATTATCATTTTTAATGAGTACACAACCCAAGACTTTATTTTAAGCATCACTATATATCACAAAACGTTCTCCACATTTTGGTAATGTGAGTACGAGTGTAGTGATAAGTCATCTATTTAGCTATTTGAAGCTTTCCTCGCATTCCTCTATCCATACATACTTTACACCATTCCTTGTTAAATTAATTAGAGGTATTTTAAATCATGATAAATTTATATCAAATCCTCTATAGTACCATTATAAGACAAGAAAACAATGGATTTCTATAACACTATATGGTATGGGTCATTCCTCGAGTTACTTTTTTCATTATAGGTCCATAGAAATTCCCACACTTGTTATTGCATGTCCCAAGAACATGACTTATTGCTTCCAAAATTCACACTTTTTGAACATGGTGTACAAATTCTCCTTCCTCACTGTCCCCAACAAAAGTAATATATATTCTTTATGTCCCTCCTTGATCATGGAATAGATAAGAATGGCATCGATAAATAGCACCACATATTTTTGAGTTAATATCTAAAGACTATATTCATGAAATCCAAGTTGATTATAGAAGAATTAGTATGTCCAAATATAATCATAAGAAACTCAAAGTTCACAAACCTTTATAGAAGCCAGTATTCAAAATATCTTCTGTCTTCAACTTTAGATGATGATATCTGGAATTAATATCGACCTTTAAGAAGTACCTGGATCATCTCAATTGATAAAACAAGTAATAAATCATGGGAAGAGGATACTTGTTCTTTATAGTGATCTAGTTGAGTTCTTGATAATCAATAACCGACATAATTATTCCATCGTTCTTCTTGATAAATATCATCTGTTCTCCCCATAGTGATGCACTAGGGAATATAAACCCTTTATTGAAATTCTCATTATACTACATCTTTAACTACTCCAGTTTCATAGGATCCATCTTATAAGGACACATCGAGATAGGAGTAGCTCCTGGTATGAGTTCTACTAAGAGCTATACCTCATGATATGGAGGTAGTCTGAGTAACTCTTCAGAAAATACATCATTGTATTCTCTCATTATAGGAATTTCTCCTAGGTGGATAACATCCATTTACTCAATAATTTAAGTGATGTATGACTCTTCATAGGGAATCAAAACACACACTATTGATGGATTTTCCAAAGGAGAATCATGATAACCATTACATTTTAATTGTATCATGGGATGGTATGAATTTTGATAATATATTCCCTTTTCCTGATAGTTTCAATGTTCTTTGTGTAAAACCTGGAAATCCATCACTGGTATAGCGTCGAATTCAACCAAGGGAATTATCTTGAGATTTTATCGAATAATCTCCCCATATACACTAACAAGAGATGATTCCAACACTTAGGTTGAAATTATTATAACACTATGTGTTTTTATTGATATCTATAATTCCAAATTTTGGGGATTTGATTCAATAGTTTTATAAAACATGGAGATATAAAGAAATGCATAGAACAAGAATAAAATAATTATTTTTCCATTATACCGTGAATAAGATGTTTTCTTTTTATGAATTCACTCTCATTACCCAGTTCTATAGTAGTGAGGTCATAAGCTTTACCTTTCGCCTATGTCTTTTGTGGATGCTGATGTTGATTACCCTTGAGGACTTGAGCTTTAGTGAACTGGACTGCATAGTGATATTTCTCAAAAGAGTTGTATAATTTGACCATGGGTGGTGCCCTCATTTCCTCTACCATGTTCTCCTTCCATCTCGTATATTTTGGAAATTCACGATCTTTGTGTCTTTCTCTCCTACAAATGAACCATTTCCACATCCATTTGAGGTAGTTCCCATGATTCTTCATCCCAAATTTTTGGAAAGTGGGTGGTTGATTTTTCTTTACACATTTTTCTTTAGATCATACAACTTTTATCTACATCTTTCGTTTCTTATCACCAAAGACATGGGTAAATTTATAAACCCCATATCTATTTTGGGATCACATAAAAAAAACATCTTTATAGATCGTAATGTTTGGAATTTAAAGATCCTTTAAAAGTTGTTGTTTTAAACCACTAAAGAATCTATAAATTTTGTTATCATTATAGATAAAACACCTCATAGCATACCTTTCAAGACTTGTTAATTTTTTTCATTGGCAATGAAAAATTATCCTTTTTCATTAGATCTATAAATTCTCTCTCTATTTTGGTACGAATATTTCATGGGAAATATTTATTATGAAACCTTATCTTAATGTATTCTTACCCCATCTCATCAATTTTTTCCCTCGGATTTGTGTTCTTAAATAATGAATAAAATTGATCGGCTTCTCCATCTTGATGATAAACAGTAAGATTCACCTTCTCCATATTATAACTGTGAATCATAGAAAAGATCATCTCAATCAAGTTGGCCCACTTTTCCACAACAAGTGGATTAGAAGATCTATTAAATGTTTGTGGTCATTTCCTCATAAAACACTAGATAACAGTTCTTCACTCTAAGGTAATGAAGGATGTTCCAAATTATTCAATTTATTGTTCATAACATAAAATAGTTTCTTAATAATATACACGATATTTCAAAATGAACCTCCCAAATAATTGGGGATGCCATTTTGTATATCACTACATTATCCCGTTCAGAGTTTGTTGGCTTGGTTTATCCTAGTTCCCACTTTTTTCTAATATATAAAAGGTTATATCAACACATAAGTCAACAAGTCATTTATCAATAACTCATTTCATTATGTAATGATGTATAATGAAATATATTGTGGGATACCTATGTTTAGAAATTAATCATTAGTGATTACTTAAACATATTCTCATACAATGGGGTGATAATAGTTATTATCATCATAATTGGTATATGCACAAAATCCTGAGAGAAATCACTTAGAGAATATGTGGAATGTGGAGATTAATAAAAAATAAACATCGTGTCTTAGTGGTCAACTACCACACATAGTTTTAAAAAAATATTGAATAAATTTAATGAACATTTTAATATAATAACAAGGATATTAAAATTACTTAATTCCTTGGTTCACTATATAATTTTGGGTGCACCCATCACATCATAAAATTTTCATTGCACTATATAATTCTAGGCGCACCCATTACATCACAACATTTATATTATCATGTATCACACATAGAACCCATAACAATCAGGAATATAAAAACCCCATGGAAAGGGAAAACTTTTTTATCATAAGAATAAATTCATACTCTTTCTGTTCCCAAATTAAAGGGGTAATAACATACTTGATATAAGAATCATCACCCTTGAGTGAAGGAAACTATCATGAAAAGTAAAAGGTGGTTTTTTTTTGAAAGAAGAGTTATTTTTGAAAACATTGTTTTTAAAATAAACTCCAGTTTAAAACATGTATATTTGTGAAAAGGTGAGATAATGAGGAAAAATATTTTTAAGGAAAAAAAATACTGAAAATGGCCTGAATGAGGGAGACCCCAAATAAAGAAGGTTTGGTTTGAGAATTCCCCTTACCTTGTATCCAAACACATTAATCACTTTAATGTCATGTATAATGACATTATATTAATTAGTTAATAATTAGATAAACATTAATACATTAATATGATTACTTATTGTTTAATTAAGATCTTTTATGGGTCATTTTATGAGTTATAATGTTTAATTTCATTGTTCGGGAGTGTTCATTTTCCTAGTTTTAATGGTCAGTTCATTTGTATATGTGAATAGAAGTTCATTTAGAATTGGTATAAACATACTAAATTGTAAGTATATTTTGATAATGGTATTCTATAACTTGAAATAAAATTATCAAAAAATTTGTTTTATACCATGAGGAAGAATCATTATATAAAATTCAATATTGATCTTTTTTTGTGAATTTCAATTGTTTTTCCATCACAACAATCATGTTTTATTTTATCATTTACTATCATCTCTATAAATTATTTATAGAACATAATAAGGGTTAAATAATATATATTAAAATAATTATTCTAATGTTCAGTGGTTTTATTGACATCCTTGAAGGAATTTGAGGAAAATGAAAGTGTATTACCCA
This sequence comes from Viscum album, assembly GCA_963277665.1. NCBI lineage: Eukaryota > Viridiplantae > Streptophyta > Magnoliopsida > Santalales > Viscaceae > Viscum > Viscum album. The sequence goes on along the minus strand of OY728119.1, from coordinate 682,026,229 downwards.
TGATGATAGTAAATTACCACATCACGGACGACTATTTCATAAAAGAGAGAGAGAGATAGGATTTTAATGAATAATTACACATTTTCATGATATAATATCAGTATAAATATGATAATGGATTTATAATGTAATTTGGAAAATAGAATTTTTCGATAAGATAAGAAATGAAATGAAATCTGAAAGGGAATTAAAAGAAAAAAGAGAGTTGGATTAAATCTTGAATGACCTCTTGTGATCCTCCTCAAGGAACATAGGATTAGTCTTTTGATGAGATCATGATCTCTTGTATTTGGGGGATGGATGGGAGTAGGGTTTTGGGCATAATTCTAACATGTATTTAAGCATAAAAGGTTTTAGGAAAAGAGGTTGTGAGGCGTAGTATTTATAGTGGCGGGGAGGGATGTTTTCTCAAAATTTAAATCGTTAGTTTATTAATTTCCCTTAAGACATGAAATAGTGATGATTACATGAATAATTAAATTTAATGTGAAGTTATTTTTCATGATTATGGGATTAAATAATCCATATACAACAGGTATGACTCAAAAATTCATTTATTTAGTTGTTACTATAAATTACCATATTTGACTATTCACCAAAAAACAAGTATTTTAAAAAAATATAAAAAATTAACCCTAACCATTTCATGATGTTTAGAATTCAAAAATTATCACTATTTTATGAAAATAATTTTCAAATTATGAGTAAATAAATTTTTAATGAAAATTTCATTTTTCTAGGAAAATACATATTTTTGAATTTTAATTGATTTTATATCACTTTTAATTATTACATAAGGCCACATAAAATAATCTTAAAATCACGAGACATAAAAATATTAATTTATGAACACATTTTATGAATATAAATTTTTTTAAATTGTTAAATTAATCCTAATATTATAATTACGTAATTATGACTTACATAGATACAAACAGTTATTTAATTTATTTTTTAAAATTTTACTTACTTACAATATGGTAAAATTTTATCATATATTCACTTTAAGATTCCTGCATTTTTTTATACATTAATGGGTGATGGTGCTATTAATTTTTCTATTATACTACTTATAAGGGTCATATTATTATTCCTAAGGTCAAGTTACTATTTCATCGGTATATGTTTTTTAACATCAAGAAACAGTTCTTATTTCATTGAATATTCATTTATAAAGATTTATTATGGTCTGTAATATATTTTATGTTCTTAATTCTATATTAAATTATGATAATAGAGGACAAATCCCAATGATAAAATTTTTTTTCATCACAAAATGTTTTCAAAAGGTTCAATTAATATAATTTTTTAAGAATTTTATTTTCTCAAAAACATTATATTCAGTAAATGATCCTTGGAAAATGCATTACCATTTCAAAAAATGTTAGATAATATTTTAAAGCCCTTTCAATTTTTAAAAATAATCATCAAAAAATTAGACTTGAAAAAGTCACAATGGTTTATAATTTTGAATTGTCATATTTGGAAAATAATTATTTTCAAAAAGATACAATAATAATAGAACTTTGAAATCACATCACGGTTTTCAGATGAAATATATAGTGGAAGATAAACCATTTTATTTTTAATGGATTGAAAAATATTTTGAAATCCATTTTTTGAAAACCAACATTATAAAAATAACAATAAAATTTCATTTTAGAAATAATTGAATTGAAATATAAAGGTCACATCAGATAAAAAATTATTGGGTTCAAATATAAATTGAAAAATTGGAGGGAATATAATATATGTACATGAAGGGGATATAATCACTGTATCATACAAGATTTAACTATACATTTTCCTTAAATAAATGATTTATTTGATTCTCAAAAAACAACACCAAGATAAATTGAATCATAATTTATTAGTTATATTTAATTAAGGAATGATAATAAGAAAAAAAATCTATTTTAAATATATATTTTAATCAATTATAAATTTATACTAAGTATTATTAATAACTACTAATGTTTTAAGAGTTCACTTCTCAATTAATGTATTATTTTTAATTAAATATTTTATTTCCAATTAAAATATAAATTTATAAACATTACAATTTTTTATTATTTTTATAATGATGTTTTTTCAATCAACATATTAGAATTATCATAAGGGATAATTTTTTGTATTTTTCCAAAATAATTTATTTTTAGGTGAATAGTGAAATTATTTTTTTTGCAAAACATTTAATTTCTATGTCATTATGAATACATAATAAAGAGCTATAGGATTACATAAAAAATAAAATTATTAACAAATTAATTAAATATTAAAAATATTATATCAAAAATTGAATTTTAATTTATAAATATTCAGTTCAACATTTTATGACTTAATTAAAATTTTATATACATTTTAAGAAAGCACTATATTTATTTAATTAAATATTTTAATTATAATATTATGTTTTGGATTACTTTGGATTAAAAATAAGACTTATTGTTTCTATTATAAACCAATTATTCATCATGATACTCAATGATGATGAGAAATGTATTCTACAAATATATTTAAATCATAAAAACACAATTTTTCTAAAAACAGTTTTTATGTGTTATGTGAACCAATATAAAGGTTCTATTTTAGAACCATAAAAATTTTATATGATAAAATTATCTCCATATTTTAGGACCATGTGATCATATTATGTGATATTCTAAAATTAATTTTAGGTGTAAAATTAATTTTCTATTGTAAATATTAGTTACAATAACACAATGATTATTTTTCGATGAATAGTACATTAACAATTAGTTCATATTTTTTACATAATTAAGTTTATTTATTTTAAAAATGACTCTATTATTATTTTTAAGATTTTATAAATATAAATTTACACTCATATTTAATTAATCAATTATGAACATATAATTATTGAAATTACTTTCTTCTACAAATACAAATTTTCAACAAATTATAAGATTTAATTTAAATGTTAAACTTCTCATTTTAAAAAATTGTACTCAATTAAATGAATTAAATGTTTTCATATCAACATTTCAAACTTTTAAAATAATAATCGTGGTAAATTTTTGCGATAAAATAATTACCATGATAAATTTTAATCTATATTATTTGTTAAAATAAAAAATCTATTGTATCTCAAATCTAACTAAATATATTGGTTAATTAATAACTCTTGAATAAATTAAAAAATTTGATAATTCAAGAATAAAAAATTCATAATCTATTCCAGAGAAAAATGAAAAAACTGCTAGTAAATACCATTTTTATCCCTCACCTAATATTATATTCCAATGATATGTCTAACTTTTTCATTTAAAAACCCACCAAATTTACACTCTTTTCAATCCCCACAACTTGATCAAAATTACCAGGACACACTACAAAATATAATTCTACTATATCCATTCTACCCATAAAATAGCCATAACCTAGAAAAAATCACCTCAGGTACCAGATTTTCAAATGAAATATCAAGAGAAAAAAAATTATCAATGAGAATAGAGTGCATTTGATTAATATAGGAGTCATGTTAATGGATTCTGCTTTCAAATTATCATCAATTCATACATGATTATTATTATACAAAATGTTTTCATTTTAATTTTATATCTAATTCCCCATAAATTTTTTACTATTATCTTATAATTATTATTTTTTAAATCTTCATTTTGAATCATATCCTTCAAGGTATTATGAATTGATTGTGTGTAAGTTTGTATGGGGTTGTTTATGAATCCTAAAACTCACACACCTAATCCCAATGACAGGAACACATATTTTTTTACTTTTTTTTATTCCAATGGTAAAATCCTAGATATATCTATACTTATTTAAAAAGTAAATAATGATAAATGAATCTATAATATTAATAAAAATTAGGCTTAGTGCTTTAAAGAGCTAGGACACGTCATTAACTAGTAAAACCAGTTAAATAGAAATGTATCCCCCCATGATAATAAGAATTTCTTAATCCATGTAAAGTATTATAAATATCCAAAAAATTATCCACACAATATATCCTTTTAAACTTATAATTTTAATAATTTTTTTCATCACCTAGGTAAATGATTACATAATAAGGGTAAAGATTAAATTCTCATTAATGAAATACATAGAACTAGAAAATTCATTTCATAAACAATTCAAAAATTATATAGTAGGAATAGATAATCAATATTATTATTTAATAAATTTAATCTATGATAATAATATATAGTTGGATAGAAATGAAAATGAACATATCATATGGATAATTACAATGGATTATGTGGTGAAGGATTGAATAATATAATTCATCTTGGTCAACTCAACATGAACTCAAGTAAGTCATCATTTTTCACGTCATGGTCATTACACACAAATAATATATCTTCCTCAAGAAAAAAGTTAAGACATCACATTCAATTGGTTAGGAATAAACTATATACCCAAATTTGTTGGTCTCAAGAGAAAAAGGGAACCATTGAGTGATTATATAATGTTGTGTATCGAATATAACTTTATTAATTTCAATAAATTAATCATATGAGGTAAATATTAATAGATTCATAATACACATACCTAAATAATTAGTAAAAATATATATAAAAAAATATAAATTGGGATTATAAATATTTCAAAAATTAATAATCATATTGAATTTATACAAACACCATTTAATTAATGGAATGAAATAGTGTTTTTATAGTGGAAATGTATTGGACGAAAATTCATTCCTATACACGATGGATAAACTTGATAGATAATTGGATTGATGGATCATTATTTTTTTTATAAATGAAATTTGATATTCTATCTAGAGGAAGAATTTGTATTGTTGAAAAATAACTTATTCCTATTGTAAGAATGGAATAATAAAGTGATGATGACATAGATGAAAATAATCCTCATAAAATATTTCTTAAAAATGTGCCACATATGAATGGATCAATCATCAAATTGTTTGATACCGTGAGTTAAATACCCCATATTGTAAATTAATATATTTATTATGGGATTAATAATAAATTATAAATATCATAACTGTTAATCCTTTTCAATATAAAATTACAATATATGTTATATTTTAAATGTTTTTTTATTAATAATATTGAACATTGATGTGAAAAACAATCTTACACGGTACATCGAAAAGTAACTTTTAAAAAAAGAAATGATATTTTCAGAAAAAATAATCTTTTTGTAAGATAATATAATGGTGGTTGCATTAAAATGTCATAAAATTTTCTCTACTAAATGTAGATGCATATAAAAAACTTATAATAGTGAATTAAAATTAACCACTAGATTGAATTTAAAATATATTCAATGAAAAAATAAAATATAGTAAGTAGCCCTGTTTTTTAAAAAATAATATTTTTAATGGGTATTATAAAATACTATATAATAAAATATTTGTGCTGGAGAAAACAATCATATGAGGGAAATGTTAAATATAAGCCTTTATAACTCAATGAAGTGAGATTTTTTTATCAACATCACTTACGGGAAACATACTCCATACGGTAGAAAATATATGACATGTATTTTATTCATAGAAATTAAAATATAAGAAATTGATAGAATATTAAATCATAAAATTAGTGGAATAATGTTTGATACCAATATAAAATAAATTCATGATAATGAGCATAACTTAATGCATGATAGATTGGTTACTAAAAAAAATTTCTTGGGATATTAAAAAATTAATATGAAATTGATGTTGAGAATATTACATGAATTTTATAATCTAATGAAATAAAAAAATTTCATAAAAATATATCCATGGATATTTAATTCTCTATACTAGTAAAATATGTTGTTAAATCAATTTTTTTTTATAAATGAATCATAATTAAGACTAAGAAAACCATTACCTTTCATCATTTCATCGATGAATTCCTTCTAAAATACAATGATATTTCAATATATTATTTTTATCCATAATGACATATATTTAATTTATAATATTTATTTATAATAATTCTTCATATTATTTATATTACGTCATCACTTATTAATGTAATATTTTAAATAAATGAGTTTAATAATAATATTACCATTAAAAAATAAAAATGGACGATTATTTATATATTTTTAATATTATACCATTAATTATGTTATTATTATTTTTCCATGAAATAAATTCACAGCATTCTTTACGTGGGAGTTAAAACCATCCCAAACATGAACATGCCAAGATTAATTGATGATTAAAAGGTGGTTCAACTGTAATTTCATTATAATATAAAAAATAATGTTATTTAGATTATAATAGAGTAGTATAAAATAATTGTAAGTATGTTGAAAAATATTTAATGGTTATGGAAATACTATGTAAAATTAATTAAAAGATATTTCCCTTAATATGTTTGATTTAAACTATTGAATTAATGATGATCATTTTTTCATCATATCAATAATATGTTCTCTAATTATTCATACCAAAAACATAATCACGTAATAAAAGTAATACTTTCCCATTAAAATGATTCTTCGGACCATCCATGAATAGATTTAATGAAAATAGGAATGCATCATTTTTTTTGGTAATAGCTCTAATGTATGCTTGGATGATTATTTATGTTTCATTGAAGAGGAAAAATGATTAACATTTTTTATCATTTTATTATCCTAAATAAGATATAAATTTCATAATTATTTGTTATATTGAATTTTTTATCAATTGATAATATATGATGAAGTTAAATGAACATGTTCAATTATTGATTCCTATTTTATTAGTGAAAGGAAAATGGTAGTGTTTTAGGCAAATCATAATTTTAGGAGTGGTATTGAAGGGTAGTAATAGGTTATTTTTATTAGTTTAAAGGGAACAAATTCCTATGAATAGTTATATCTTTTTATTATTGGGAACTCAATCTCAAGGGAAGTGGAAAAAATTGAAACTAATGTGGTGTGAATGAGGTATAGAGGCCCCATATAAATATTATGTCACATGTTTTTAAATTTTTATCTATGTTAAACCCATTTTACCCTACTTTACTCTTACAATTGTAACTCTATTTTACTTATGTAATGTATATATTTTTCATAAAAAACATTCTCTATTACATAATTATCACCTACTAATTAAAATTATAAAAATTATTTTTTATTAAATTTATTGATATCTGAAGTAACATTTACATGAAAAATCTGTAATGATTAAAAATAATTTGTTCATAAAAATATAACTGATGTTATAAAATATCTGATATTGGTTTTTAAAATATAATAAACATTTTAATATTTACAATGTAACTTTTAAAATACATTTTTTTGAAAATGGAATCAATAAGTTCCTTAAAAACATACAATAAATTAATATCTCTAAATCACGGTAATAATAAAAATAATACAAAACACTTTCTAGCATAATTTTTTTTAGAAAAATCCCAAAATATCATCTTATTAATTTTTAATTGGACGAATCAAAAAATAATATTCATTTTTATATTTATAATTATAAAATTAATAAATTTAAATTTTAAATAAAATAAAAAATTATAATCAAAATTTGTTTCTATTAGGGAGACAACTCTTGGTAGATAAATTAATTCTAATTATAATATTCTATCTATTGATATTTTTTATTTTTCATTTATTCATATCAATATTAATTAACATAAATTAATAATATTTTTTTATCATAAAAATGAATCAAATGTAAAATTAAATTTAAAAAAAAATTCAGCACTTCAATGTTTTTTTTAAAAAATCTTGGTGTCGAAGCCTTATTTATTATTAAAGTAAATCAAATACCTCTTTAACTAGGTAGAGGGAGACCCATTACATAGCCAAAAGGCCCTATGGGAATTTAACCCATTACATTGCTCGTAGGACAATGTTTTTTCCCCAAGACCCATTCTGGGAATCGTACTGCTACAGTACCCGCACTGTTACAGTACCTCACAGTACCCTGCCGCTTCCTACCACCGCTATAGTATCCTGCCACCTCTATAATACTTCATTTATATCGCTGCTATAGTATGCTATAGTACTACTACAATACTCTTTATAAGTCATTTAAATAAAAAAATTGAATTTATTCCATATTAAAAGTGGTATTTATTTTCCTTCTATAAATTATTGATAAAGAGGATAAACCAATTAATTTCATCTAATTCAATAGATATTTTATAACAGTTATACCTAAATATTTATATATCATATAAATAAATAACGACTTTATTTATGTCTAGAGTTGAGTGTGGATAAAGATATAGAAAATTTTGATTTATATAATTGTAATAATATATTGAAATGCTTGGGTGCTACATCACCCTTTAAATAATGTTTTTACACCCAATTTGACTGATAAGATCAGTGAAATTTCTATTGGAAATTATAATTAAACAAACATTTTTGAGATCTCTATTCATCATAGAGTTATTCATCCATTAGTTATATGATTTATCCATTTGTTTCTTATAAATATAGGACCTAAAAGTTGTCATGGTTTTTTTATGTGGGATTAGGATTTTATTAGGGCCTAGATATAGTGTTTCTAGAGAAACATTATGGGACACAGATTTAGTGCACTGATTTCTCCAACTATCACCTCTACTCTATGGCCCTGAGAGGGTGAATCATTTTTTTTAAAATTATGCCATAGGGGCCTCCTACCATTATAATAATAAAATTTACAATAGTTTCACCACTAATGGTTTGTGTATGGTTCATATAACAAAGCACCTAGACCGCACAGGGTGTGAGTTGTAGTAAAATGTTGATTAAAATGATTTTTCTTGTTTTTTAACCATGTGAGGTGGGTTTACATGGAGAGTAGGTGTACAAGTTTAGGGAATATTTTTTTCAACCATGTATCCAAACCATGCATCCCTAGAAAAATATATGATTTACTATTTTTCACCTCTTTCATTAAAACATAAACCTAATAATTTCCTTCTTTATTCATACTCAATAACTGCATTAGAGCTCTCCTTAATTACTCCTTGGTTTTTTGGATCTCCTACATATGATCATAAATTTATTCATCTTTCATCATGTTCTATCACATTTGGTACGGTTTGGAATCCTCTAGCATGTTTTTTCAATTTTTTTCATCATTATTGGTCACATATCCATGAAAACTAATATACCTAATGATCCTATAATTTATTTGTTTCTCAAGTTTCTCTCAGTCAAACGAAAATATATGATGAATACTAGATAAGGAGTCAGTCATAGGTCTCTGGTATGGGATTTTTTACTTTTCCATTAAATTTTAGATATTTATAAATGGTGCCATTTTATCACATGCCAAAGTTTCACATCATTTCCCCTAAAATATATTTCCCTTATAATTAATCACATAATCATTGTCCTTGATGTCCTTTAGAAGCTTTTTTTATTCATTTTAGGTAAATGAAATTGACTAGAACCACATATATAGGGTGTGCCTAATTTAATGGATGTAAATAATTACATTATTATGATTGAATCTCATTTAAGTATTTTTTAGAATTTTTATTACAAATGGAATGTCTAAAAAATTTAATCATACTGACAAATATCAGGGATTCTAATCTATTGCATTAATAATTAAATTACATGGAAATTTATTATATCATGATTAGTTTTTGAACTAACCCTAGATCACTATTATAAGAACTCAGATATTCTTTTTGGGTACATTTTTCTTTTCTTGTTGTTTTTGAGAAAAATATGTGTTTCTAGAAATTTTAGGAGTACATGTCGTGTACTCGGTTGTTGTAGGGGACCGTGTAGTGGTTGGGTAATGACTGAGTACATGGCCATGTATGGTGACCTAGAGACCTCCTAAATTGGTGGTTGGAATAAGAAAATACACACTGTATTCTTTTAAAATACATGTTAGGTGCTTTCTTTATTCTCATTAAATGGATTTGGGTCACATCTACTGGAAAAAACACACTTCTCCATCGTCAATCTAATCCTGTAGCGTATGTACGGTCGCAGGTCATCTCTGGGCCCTCGACTCATTGTCCATTAATCGAATCTACTACCATAGATTGTGTTGGAATCACATTAGCGAGTTCCCCTTTCTTCATGAAAATCATCTCTTGATTTTTCACCTCTCATGAGTTATCCCTAGTTTAATATTTTTAATGATTTTTTAGATCTATGGTGTTCTAGGGTGACTCAAGGCCTGAGGTTCATCTATATCGATCTCCCAAAGCTGAGGTAGGTGTTTTGTGCCACTCCATTTTATGACATTGAATTATATGTGAAAAAGTGCCAAATACCCTTATTCAAGGTATTGCATGTTTATGGTTTGTATCCCTACTATTGTCTATTATTCCATGTTTATTTCGGTAGAGGTTAATTGGTGTCAATATGGTTAATCTTTCCATGATATTAATGTTTTCCCAAGTTTTCATGTTATTGAATGTTTGTTCTAGCCTTTCCTGTTAGGCTGCTTCTTGATTTCCATGACTAGTATTTTTAGGATGGAGTGATTAATATCTAACATGCTATGATATGTTGTATTTTTTTAGCAATATAGTTCTTGAGGATTTCTTTAGATACTAATTATCGTTTCTGCACGATTACATTACATGGGGCTGCTGGATCTTGGTGTAGTGAGACAATAGGGTAAAATAATGTTGAGGGATTTCCTATAGTGTATGTCATAATTATCATGTCTTGAGAACATAGGGGGATATATGTTTAGTACTCCCTTGGAGTATTTATAGTTACATTATGAGGCCACATGGTGAATTTACATTGAGTGCTTTATCAGAGAGTCATCATTATATCTTCTCTTGTAATGTGAGCCAGAGGGGTTCGGCTATGGGAACTACCCAAAGGGTTTCTTGTATTAGTTTTAGGTTGATTAAATAATGAAAATTAAATGTTTGTAAATGAAATTATAGATCTATTTACATTTGAGTACTTCTTTTTTTAATTCATGTTTTTTCTTATTGTCTTCCATATATATTCACTAACTATTAGGCATACATCATTGGGTGGTTTCACACTGAGATTAGTCTCAAACCCTGTTTGGGTCATGATTTTGGGGCCAAATAGATTTTATTATTGTAGGTATGGACAAGGTAATATGCCCTTCTACTTCAGGTACTTGATTGATGTGGATCTAGAGAGCATGGGACCAAGATGAGGCTTGTGATGCATCTTGAGATTATATTTTTTTCTTTAGTTTATTACTGTATTCCATCATTGTGAATTGTTTGGCTAATTTCCTAGGCATATGTATCATGGATCGTTATATATATGTTCTCCAGTAGTTTATTTCTTCATCCTTCTATTGTTTATTTATTGCATGATTTTACTAATTCTGCTATTGTATATCTATTATTTCTACTACATAACTCTACCAATTAGGGAATATTTTCCCAATATCACACCCAAGGACCTCACTTATAGTAGACATCCTCTGCCATTCGTGGAAATTATCTAGAGTTTATGTGACCAACCGGGTTTGGGGAACCTCGGGGCAGGTTCTAGAACTGGGATGTTAAAAGTGGTATCAGAGGGGTTACTTTCTTATTGACTTTCTATTTTGAGCCTATATCCAGGGATAGGAAAGAATAATTACTTGGTAATAATATGTGCCCGGGTGTAGCTAACCCGTGTACAGGGAAAAGCCAATGTACCTCGTTATTGAAATTTTTATGGATTTGAAATTTTAGGGTTGATTTTATTTCACCATTGGGTGATTCTCATTTTTTGTGATGTTATCATTAATATTATTAATGATCATTTTCTATTGCAAGATGATGATATTAGGGTATTCTATCTCATGCATCCTATAGTAACTAGTTATACATCACATGTCTTACATTCCTTCCATTCCATTTAGGTTTCATTAATGATTACATGTTGTTGTGATATATATTGAGATAGATACACATGCTGTTGTGATAGATTCCTTGATTGAATACCTTCTTTTGATAGGGTATTGAATTGTGTAAGGTTTCATTTAAGTGAATGCCAAACTATGGTTCTTTATGTGTTATGGACCCTCATGGATCATAATTTGGTGGATCAATTCCTTGTTATTCATTGGGTATGTCATGTATAAAAGGCTAACCTTTGATTTGTAGGGATTATGGGCCCTCACGAATTGGGTTTTGGAACTTTAATGTTCGTTTAAGTATTTTATGGGCTTATGGAGTAGATTATGAGGCTTACTGTCCATAAAAACACCGAATACATGGAATGTAATGATGATTACATGCCATGTGTTCTTCTATTTGGGAAGGAATAGTTTTTCTTAAGTGTATGTCATGTATTGTTTGTACTTGTCGTGTTTCCTCTAAATGTGTTACTATATGTGTGGGTAGAGACACGGGGTTAGGAAATCGTTGTGGGAAATGACTTGTACTAGATGTACATGTCGTGTTTCATAGACCATGTGTCCACCCAAGTGACTAATGACACAGATGAATAAAACCAAAAGTTATAAATGCCATGTTAAGCTTGAACATGCCATTTAGTGTAACCCATGTATCTGATAATGTGATGAACAACACAGGATGGTGGAAACCTTTATGTACCTACCACGTTTGGCATAAACATGTTGTGTATAGTCAATCGTGTGTTCACCCGTGTGGCTAAAAAAATGGGAAGTTGAAACCTAAGAAGTACACATTGTTTTAATCTAGAACACGCAATGTAGAGTGAGATATATAACCAGTAATGTGGCCAACAACACGGGTTGGTGATGTTCATATAGTACACACCGTGTCTGAGACTAAAATTCCTTGTAGTCTTGTTTTAGAAAAACCATGTGGCTTAGCTGTCTAGAAAAACTCATATATGGGAAGAGAATACAAGTACACGTCATGTGTTAGGACAACACGCCGTGTGTATGGGGTGTTACACGACCTGGTTTGGAAGAAGTACATCCCCATGTGAAGTCTCAAGGGAACTTGAGGTGTAGGAATTATATACTTCGTGTATCCATGTTTTGATAAAACATGAATGATATCTTTATCTTGTTCCCTTCACACGCTTCTATGTTTCAGTCCTTGACAATATTGATATAAGGTGTGCACTTATCCTTGAAGAGTCATACCACCAAGACGTCCTCTGGTTTTCGGCTAGTTGTAGGGTAGTGATCAGACACCAGATATGGCTGATTAGGGACTACTAGTAGATCATAAATTTGTGCCAGTCTTGGCACCAGCCATCATTTTGGACACAGGTACTGATGCACGGTTTTTAGAGGGATTTATAAGGATTATACAGACCTTTGAGGAATACCTCATCCAACCTCATCTATGGAAGAGTTGATGTGGGTTTTCTAGTAGCAGTCTCCTCCCACCGTTATAGGGGAAGGAGGACCTTAGTATAATGATTCATGGTTAGAATAAATGATTTCTATCTTCGTCCATATAGAGACTCCTCTAGAGGGGAGGGTGAAGCTCTCTCTGTATATACATTGAGACTTCTCCAAGAGATGGTGGGATGTGATCTCATAGGCAGAACGCTAGTAGGTTCGGGAGTGGGTTGAGTTCCAACATGCCTTCTATGACTTTTTCTACCTAGAGATATTGAGGGCTGATCGAGCCTGAGATTTCATGAGTTTGGAGTAGGGTACTCTTTCAGTAATTTAGTATTCTTCTCACTTCACATACCAACAATGCATTATACCTATTCACAGAGGTGAGGAGTTATTTATGGATAGGAAGTTTGAGGATAGTCTTATTTATGACATCAGATCTCAGGTGAACATATTTAGGATTACATCCATCACTTCTTTTGTCAACCATGCACTGATCACGAAGCGTAATTTGATAAATTACGGAGTGGTGAGCTAGGGTGGTTTGACATACGGAGTTGGTATCCCTCCTAGTGACAGTAGGAAGCACTACATGGATACACATGGAGATCGTAGTAGTTGCGATATATCTTTTGGTAGCCAGGTGGGGTGCTACTAGTGTAGGAAGGATGCGAATATGAGACCACATTTTCTAAAATACCTAGTGGAGTGTCGATCATGCAGCTATATGGGAAATCATTAGCATTTCTGTTAGTCTTTCTCACCTTCAACTGGTGACATGGTTTCTTCAATGACTCCTTATTTAGTAGAAGCACCACCAGTTTCTCATTAGTCATGAAACTAGAGTTCTTTTGGCCATTCAGGACGAGGTGGAGGTCAAGGCCATGGTATCCAGTCGTCAATCTTTCATTAACAACAAGGTGGATTATTTAATGGTGGTCATGTAGGGTCGCATGGCCATGGTGAAGGTTAGATATTTTTTAGTGGAGCAGATCCAATAGGATTAAGATCCCATTCCCTCTACAGTCAAGGTACAATATTAATTGTCTCAGTTCTAGCTTCGAATATTTTTCGATATAGGGGCTTCCCAGAGCATTATATCTGTTGAGGTTGTGGAGAACCTTGGGATCTATATATTTTCATCCACAGTTATCTTGGCATTAGAAATTACATTCGGGACAAGAATGGCTAGTGTACGATAGTGCAATGAGTTACCTTAATTTGTTGGTGGGTGTAACCTCTTTTTGGACCTCTATGTCCTAGAGATGACGGGTTATGCTGTCATTATCAGAATGGACTATTTAGCACCTGAGCCTCATCCCAATTGGTGAGGACTCCTTAAGTACATTCAGGAGACCTGGGATCAAATCCATGCGATGGATAATTTTAGGGGTACAATAGTAGTATTGTAGAAGGTATTGTAGCAGAACTGTGCTCAACTATAGAGGGTACTATAGTGGGTACTGTATCAGGCATATTTTGGCACTATTGCAGCCAGGAATATTCCCTCTTTTGGTCCGTCAAGAAACTGATTTGTTCCCTGAGTCCTTTAAGGACCTCAGGCCACCCAGGACCTTGGGATAGTAAGGTCTATGGGCCAACTCAGGGCCTTCAGTCTCCTTATGTGAAGATACAAACTAGACAACCTACAAAGAACAAGCTTCAGATATCGGAGGAGCAAGAAGCATTCACCATAACAGAAGCTAAATGGATTTCAAGAAAGAGAGGGTTTGACACCTACCATCTGGACAAGCCTGTGAAAACATGGGAAAGCCTAGATGAATAGTCATGAGAAGGTGGAGAGCTAATTTCATGATGAAGATGTTGTTGAGGAGTAGTTCCAAGTATTTAGTCTCGACTGTATGTAATGTTGGAATCCTACTAGAAATGAATTCCTCTAAGGCCTATGGGCCATGTAATAAATATGCCTACTAGCCTTGTAAGGGTTCCACCTCACCCCTTGAAATGTGGATAATCAAAAATCAATACAAAATAAAGGCCTTTTGGCCATTGGAGAAATAGACAGGTTAGTTCCCTTCTAGGCTTCTGTCAACTGCTATTAGCATAGGGTGAGTTTCACATTTCCAGAGGGTGGATTGATTATTCATAAGGGATAATGGGATGTTCATGCAATCAGATTGATACCCGACCATAATGGGTTGAGAGGAGTTATTGCACAGTTTTCTAGTCTGTATCTGGATGACAAAGGGTTTTCACAGATTTATATTCCTTTAGTGGTGGATCGTTTCAGGGATGTCTTTCCAGATGAATTTTTAGGTTTTCCTCCAAAGCAAGAAGAGGTATTTTCTATTGTTCTTATGCGAGGAGAGACACTGGTGCCCATTCCACTTTAGAGGATGGATACACCAGAGTTACATGAACTCAAGAAGTAGTTGGAGGATTTGCAGTCAATGGGTTTCATCCGACCTTGTAACTCTAATTTGGGTTTTCCTGTCCTGTTTGCGAAAAAGCTGGATGGTACCTTCAAACATTTTGTGGATTATTTGGGGTTGAACCAGTTGATGGCTAAGAATCGATATCCCATGTCGAGGATTGATGATCTCTTTGATCAGCTTCAAGTTGCCCATGTGTTCTTGAAGATTGACACGAGATCTGTTTATCATCAGTTTCATGTTATACCATCAGAAATACCTCTTACTTCGTTTCTGAGTATGTATGATCTATACTAGTATGTTTTTTTTCGATTCAGTCTCATGAACACGCCTGCAGTTTTCATCGCACTAATGTACCGAGTTTTCCATCTGTACATGGATTCTTTCATCGTAGTCATCATGTATGATATCTTGGTGTACTCTCACACACGACATGACCAAACCACACATCTTGAGATCATTTTCAGTACACTAAGAGAGAATCAGTTATATTCTATGCTCTCAAAATGCCACTTTTGGAAGGACCAGATTCACTTTGTGGGTCATTTTATCTCAGAGACATGAGTATCAGTAGATCCATAGAAAGTGGGAGCAGTAGTTTCCTAGGATCATCCAAAGAATCTCTCTAAGGTACTATTTTTTCTAGAGCTGGATGGTTACTATAAACTTTTAATATAGGAATTTTTACGCTTAGCAGCACCAGTGAAGGGACTGACTAAGAATGGTGTGAAGTACTTGTGGTCATAATTTTGCGAGTCAGCCTTTCAAGAGCTGATAGGGAGGTTTAGTTCATCGCCGATACAAGATATTCTAGAACCGAGAAAAAGTTATACTATTAGCTATGATGAATTAGGTATCGGGCTAGGAGTAGTGATTATGTAAGGAGAAGGGGTCATTATGTATGGGTCTCAGCAATAGAGGGAACATGAGAGGAACTACCTGATGAAAAATCTTGAGCTAGCTATAGTTGATCATGATTTACACTGTAGGATACAATATCTTTGGGGGGATAATTTTTTGTTTTTCACTAATCACAAGAGTTTCAAGTATATTTTCATGCAGTGCTATCTCAAATTGAGATAGTGAAGGTGGGTTGAGTACCTTCAGTTCTTTGATTTTGAGCTTGCCTACACACCTAGAAAAGGCTACAATGTGTGTGATGTATTGAGCATAAGGACTCAGATTCAGGCAGTTCAAGATGCTAGTAGTGTGGGGAAGCTTATGGATCTCTTCACTAAGATGCATTTAGAGTTGCATGACAGACAGGGAAGACGTTTCATTCTTCTAAGTCTATTACCTCTAGAATAACTGATCGAGTGTGCATGATGCAACTATCATGTTCATAAGGCCAAGTCTTTTCAGAGAGTGTGTTAGGAGAGGACCCAATTCCAGGATGGACATTAGATGAGGACAATATTTTGTGTTTTCATGGATTTGTGTGCGTTATAGTATACATAAGCGAGAAGATGATGTGGGACTTTCATTCATTAGTTTTGGTAGCTCATCCTGGTGTCACCAAGATGTATTGAGATCTACACTATCAGTATTGGTGGCCAATTATAAAGGGATATGTTTCTGGTTCTTTCATGAGGTGTTCCACCGGTCATGTAGTGAAGGAAGAACATCAACAAATAGTATGGATTTTACATAATTAAACCATTCCTAGGTGGAAATTGAATGATGTCTCTATTGACTTTGTGAAAGGTTTACCAAGGCCACCTCAGGGAAATGATGTAGTTTGGATTGTCATTTACAGACACGTGAAGGATTCTCACTTTTTTCCAATAAAGGAGACCTTCAATTTTGATGAGCTTGGACAGTTGTAAATCCATGATATTTTATGTATACATGGGGTTCCACACTCTATCTTTCAGATATAGATGTGTGTTTTACTTCTTGGGTTTGGAAGGGACTTCAGAGGGCTTTCGGTACAGAGGTACTTCTGAGAACAACATATCATGCCTAGACAGATGGCCAGTCCGAGCATACGATTTAGGTGGTAGAGGACATTCTTCGAGCATGTGTCCTAGATTTTGGAGGTTCTTGGGAGAAAAACAAACATCTTGTGGAGTTTTCAAACAATAATAATTTTCAAGAAACTATTTATATTTCACCTTGTTTGGTCTTGTACTGTAGGCCATATCGATCACGCTTATGTTAGCAGGACGTAGGAGAGGCAGTTATGCTAGGACATCATCCTGTCTTGGAGACCTCAGAGTAGATAGAGTCGATTCAGGAGAGTATGGCTACTGCACATTCAAGACAGAAGTCTTATGATGATCGACAGAGAAGACCTCCGGAGTTTGAGGTCGAAGATCAGGTTTTCCTAAGTGTCACACTAATGTTGGGAAATAGTAGGATTATGAGATAGAGTAAGATTTCATTGAGGTATGTATGGCTGTTTGAGGTGTGGATAGAGTTGGTCCGATTGAATATCAGCTGCAATAACATTAGAGGTTCTAGGATATCCCTGATGTATTCCACATTAATCAGCTTTGACATTACTTCTCAGACCCATATCATGTTTTCCAACCTGAGGTGTTTGAGAAAGAGGTGGATATATCTTCTGAAGAGCATCATGTCTGGATTATTGATCGAATTGAGAAGGTTCTTCATAGCCAGTCTGTTCCTATGGTGTGAGTTCTATGGAAGCACGAGTGAGTATAGGACGAGACCTTGGAGTGGGAAACCGATTTACGATCGTAGTGGCCGGAGTTTATCGAGGATTCATCTTCTATGCCACCATGTTACGAAAATTCAGGAATAAATTTCTTTAAGGGGGGAAGATTATAAGAACCTGGATCTTCTATTTTGTTATATTTTACATTTCCAGTTTTTTTGAAATAAATAGGACTTTCTTGAAATATCAGGATAACATTCCATGTACATTAAGTTCACATCGTGTACTCGGTTGTCGTGGGTGATCGTGTACTGGCTGGGTAATGGTCGAGTGCATAGTCATGTGTGGTGACCAGGAGGCTTCCTAAATCTAATGCCATAAAAGGAAAGTACATGCCATGTCCTTTTAAAATACATGTTGTGTACTTTCTTTTTTCAATAAACAGACTGGGGTCACGTCTAATGGACATAATGCACTTCTTCGTCATCTATCTTGTCCAGGAGCATCCATACGGCCACAAATCTTATTCGAGCCCCAAACTCACCATTCATTCTCCGAATTGACCACTGTTGTTTTCATTATAAATGCATAGGTGATTTATCATTTCTTCTTGAACACATTCTCTTGATTTCTCCTCTCTCGCGAGTTATCCTTGGTTAAACGTTTTTAACATTTTTGTAGATCTATGGAGTTCTTGGGAAACTCAATTTCTGAGCATCACATATATCAATCTCACGACACCGAGGTAGGAGGTTTGTGCCCTTCCATAGTTATTCTTTGAGTTATATGTGAAAAAAATACCCATTACCATTCTTCGGGTTATTGTGTATTTATGGTTTTTATCCATGTTATTATCTGTTATGCCATGTTTGTTGGGGTAATGGTTAATTTTTGTGAGTAGGGTTAACCATTCCATAAAATGGATGTTTTCCCATTATTTTTTTATTATTGACCGTTTGGTCTAGCCTTTCTTGTTAGGATAATGCTTTCATTCCAAGATGGTTATTATTAGGATGGTGTGATTATTATCTGACATGCTATGATATGTTGTAGTTTGTTTAGTGAAGTAGTTCATGAGGTTTACATAGGCTATTGATTATAGTTTGTGCATGATTTCATTACACAGGGCTTCAAGAACATGGTTTAATAATACCATAGGAGAAATAGATGTTGGGGGCTTCCCCAGAGTGTCTCTTACCAATATCACATTGTGAGACCATATGGGGTATTGAGGTTGAGTTTTAACTTAGAGTGCCTATAGTAACATTACAAGGCTACAGGAGGAATTGACATTGAGTGATTTCTCATAGTGTCTATATATTACCATTAAATGACTATATGGGGAATTTATAGTTAGCGTTTCCTCAGAGAATCTTCACCACACATGACTCTGAGGGGAATTGACGGTGACTGCTTTCTTGAAGAGTCATTGTATATCTTCTTTTGTAAATTGAGCCAAATGGGTTATGCTATGAGAACTACCTAAAGGGTAGCTTTTATTAGATTTTGGTAGATAAAATAATTAAACATAAATGTTTTTAAATGAATCTATTGGACTATTTACATTTGACTACTTCTTTGTTTACTGCTTATTTTTACTTATTTCCTTTCATATATACTCACTGACTATTATGAATAGATCTTTTGGTGGTTTCCTACAATTATTAGACTCACACCATGTTTGGGTCTTGATTTTATGCCAAAAAAATTATAATGTTGTAGGTAAAGACAAGGGAAGGTGACATTCTACATCACGTACTTGATTTTTGTGGATCTAGAGAGCATGGGACCAAGCTGAGACTTGGGATATTGCTGTAGTTTGTTTATTTTCTTTTTTACATTGGGTTACTACTGTATTCCATCATTGGGAAATGTCTTTATACTTTCCTAGATATAGGTATCATGCATCATTATATATATATGTGCTCCAGTTGTTTATTTCTTTAGTCTTCTGTTGTTTACATATTGCATGCTTTTACTGCCTTTGCTATTGTATATATATCCGTTATTTCAACTGCATTACACTGTCAACGAAGGCATTGTTTCTCCACTATCACACACAAGGCCCTCATAGCTAGTCAGCAGCCTCTGGCATTCAGGGAAATGCACTTGAGGCCTTGTGAGCAACCATGTTCGGGGAACCTCTGGGTGGCTTCCAGAACCAGGACGTTACAACTATAATTTTATGTACCTACATGAGATAGACATAAATTATAGATATGGAATTTCACTGGTAATCTCAAAGGACTCTAGGTGATTCATTTTGGTGACCACCATGTGATATTACACCATTTGGCTCAATAGTGTTTTAGATACATGAATAAATTATCTTTCACTAATGATTCACCCACATACTCTATAAATTTGAATGGATTGGATAAACTACATAGATTCAGATTGTTGTACTTCGGAAATAACCACCTTGGATTAACACCATAGTAACCTATCAAGTATATCTCAATATTACCATGAAAATTTCATTAGGCATGTATTTGAACTTTTAGGGTGAATTTAAAAGGTTTTATCCCCAAGATTTCACTCACAACCCTAGCCTAATATATTATTTTATTTCATTAAGTGGGAATGACCTTTTAATTTCATGTATACCATGGTTATCCAGTAGAGTCGTTATTTTTTCAATACTTATACACATTGGTTGGGATTCCTACATCCCATGTAAATTAATGTTCATATTATAAGACAAATTTGGATTATGCCAATGTAGTTAAGGTCTTCTAGGTAACCATTGAGTATCTTTATTAGTATGTTATATATAAATATAAATATATAATTGTGTGTGTATTTTAAATTATACACTATCACAGTTACATTTTTCATAGTATATAATTAATATAGTCACTATTGGTGGTGGAATGTTGAGTTTTCCTCACACCATGTTTGGGTCACTGTTTTGTACATGAATATACTTCTTGGATGTTGTTATGGATAAATGTAAGAGTAAAACAATCGACATTTGATTGATTTCTAGGTTTAGATAATAGAATTAAATGACTTTTCAAGTGCTCCAGATTCTCAGGGATAAATACATTTTTGGAATTTTTCCTTCCTTTTTAAGGTTTATTTTTTAACTCTAATTACCATGTTTACGTTCTCAAAAATTCTGTCATCTTAAGATATCGTCACCTATAAAGGATATAGATTTGATTATGTCTATATATTGTAATTTTTGGGGTTTATCTCCACTTCCCTGTTGTTATATTTTTCTAATTTAGTTTTTTTCTTATACATTATTATTTTTCAGTTTGTTTTACTATGATGTATATTTTATTTTTTTTTCCAAAAATTAAACCATGTTCCATCACTACTATTCAGTAGCCTCTAGTGTACGGCAAGGTGTGACTAATTCCATTTATTAAAACATGTTTTTTAATAAGGGGTGAACCAGTATAGGGTTGTCAAAAAATGTTATTAGAGGTTATTTAATCCATTATATTACTCTATTAGGTTGGTATAAATGAGACTAGGATGTGAATTAACGTGGTATTAAGATTTTATTAGACTATCTAACCCGCATCTGGGGGAAAAGGCATATTACCAGATATTGGAATTATTGTTATTGATTTTTATTTCAACAATAGTAGTAATTTTATTTTTGGGTGACATTCCCGGTTTATGATGTTATGTCTTCAATATTTATACCATTGGTATAATATCATCGATCATGCACTCATATATATGATTAAAAAAGATTTAACATCACATTTATAACTCGATAAATATAAGTGTGAAATTATATTCCTATATTCCCAAATCATACAACTTCAAACGAAAATATTTTATCACATATATAAATATAAATCTATTATATATACAAGATGGTAAAATTTAGAGAAAATCATTAAAAATGTATTAATAAATAGATGGTTCATAAATATGAACATCATCTCCCAGCATATCATGTTTTTTCTATAAAATAATAATTCTTTAAAAAATTCAAAAAACATTATCATGTTAGAAACAATTCAATAAAAAATAATTTAATCAAAATTATTCATATCATGGGTAAAATGAATCATGATAAGGATGACCTTAAATTCTTATTAATGGTATATATAATCATTGAAAACATGACTTCATTAAGGGGAATAAGAATATCATAGGGGTATGATTACAAAATCAATGTTCATGATCATATCATAAGAATATCTATACCTTTAAATATCTTAATAATCAAACATAAATACTTGTAATAATGCTTTGAGAAAGGAAATATCATACAAATCAATAATCATGATCCTTTTGATACCAATTCTAAATAAATGAAAAATTTATAACACATAAAAATAATTAAAAACATGATGTTATCTTGGGAAATTATCTTTATAAAACTTTTTAAAAATGTGTAATAAATAATTATAGCTTAGTTGAATCTATAGAATAAAAAACACAAGATGCTCCATCCTTATTTCCATAATAGACACAGAACATTACTGTTTCTTCTAGAAATGGGGATGACCATGTTTTCTTAAGGTTCAAACATTCCAATCTGTTCGTAACGGGTTTATTCGTAGAACCGGAAACACCCAATGATTATACATACATTTCGACCTACTATCCAAAGTTAGGTTCTCATTAGTTATAGAATGATGAGGCTTAAGAATTTTCATTGGTCGAGAGGATGGGATTTCAGGTCCATCACACCTTTTTGGGGTGGAATTATTGCCTTCTCCGAGACTCTCTTATAGATTTAAGTTATGTTAACGAGTAATTATTAATTCACCAAGCATAAAAATGAGTTTTCCATTAGATGTGGCAATCTATGATTAAAAACAATATGATTTAGAGAATCCTTTATATGTATTTTAGGTTCTTCATCGATGAAGAATCATCCTTATGTTTTAGGGATTATTAGTCTATGGTATCCTTCAATACATTTTATTGAAATATCTCGGTCATTATGATGACCATACTAGTTTTAAATCCACTCAGTGGGACACTTGAAGTTTATTTTCATTCATAAGGATAGGGATTATTTCAGAGTTGGTATCGTACACGTTGATGGGCTACCTACGTATCATTGTTAAAAAGGAATCATAACCCATGTAGTTCGATAATAAGGATATATTTTAACGTCATATAGGATGGAAAAGAATTAATGAATAATGGACTTGAACCATTGAAAGGATTCCTACATACTCTAATTTTATGTCTGGATTCATAGTCCAAGTAGTTAGGGTGAAGAAATATGAGGCATATGCATGGTTAATGGCCCAAAAAGAGAAGTCGTGATTACTTTTACACTCTAAGATCACATGAGTCATGATCGGTGTGAGAAACAAGAGGTATTAGCAATATTGGCGATAGTGCCACAAAAGATGCAGTCATAAGAAATGATGTGGGGATGACATATGTATGACTGCCCATGTAGATGAATACCAGGAGTTATTTTATGAATGAAGACCATGAGAAGGGTCCATAAAGGTATTTGAACTTTTATGGAGATTTGGAGTTTTAACCTGGGGATTACTCTTAAGGAGGATGCCCAAATTAAAATGGGACTTATAACTTAGGTCTTACACTTGAGATGAAGGCCTAAATTAAACGGGTCTTATGATTGGGGCTCATTATTGAGAAGGAGTCCCAATTCAAAAGAAATTATGATTGGGGCTTACTCTTGAGGAGGATGACCAATGTTAAATGAAATTATGAATGGGGCTTACTCCTATGATGGAGGCTCGGGCTAATGGAACTTGGGGCTTACTCCTGATGAGGATTCCCATTTAAATGATCTTCTCATCTTATAGAATGAGGTTATGTGAAAGAAACCTCTAACCATACTCACTTAAAGCTTGTATGACACAGGGTTTTGAGAGATGATCTCATATAAGTCCTTTAAAATAAGGAAGCCAACAAAAGAACAATGCCATAAATGGATTTGAAAAGGGTTTCGAGGGATAATATCTTAAAGAGGATAGTTAAATAGGAAAAAGGCACACAAATGAAGTTGGCATGAAAGTCTTGGACGTGCAAGTATACTTGTGTTGCATTGGTTCAACTAGGAAAACAAGAATATGTAGGGTAATACTTGGGCGAGACTTAACCCAAGCCATTAGTATTATCCGAAGATGTTTCCAATAGGGTAGTGCGCAAGTTTCATTGAATGGTTTTGGTGGCACACTAGTGTTTCCACTTTTAATGAGGTCTATACACTTAAGTGCACAAGTGTTGATGAATTCTTAACACTTGGCCGTATTTTACTCCTTCATGTCTTCCACTCTGGTTAAATAGTTACCTTAGATGCTTTAAAAAGAGTTGAGTTGAATACTTAGGCGACCAGATCTTGAATTAGACTTCTTGAAAAATCTGTCATCCAAATAGGGGTCCCATAGGAGCTATTTATAGGCCACCTTTCACCTTGGGTGAAAAATCAGATAGGGCATTCACGTGACTTGTATGACCCATAGGCATCACACAAGTATCTTGCACGGCGTGAAAGTAACATGTGATCCTTACTCCGAATGGGTGCCTAGTCCATCCCTTCATCAATTGTTTAGTGTTTTTAAAAGGGTGACCCTATTTTTGATTAAGGTATTCCCCTTTGTAATTTGTTGGACTCTGTGGTGGAAATAAGCGTAAACAAAAGCCACCCTCCCCCTCAGAGTGGGATTTGATAAGGAAAGAGGATTTGGATATGAGGTAATGCCGGAGGAATCAAGGGTCTGTAGCGTGCAATTATAGCATGCAGATTCCTGGGAGCACTGGTATGGTGCTTACGTGTCCTGGATCTCATATATATATTGGCTCACTCCCGCGCATACTCACTCGGCTTCCAACAACTTGAGCTCCCGTCATGCAGGGGATTTTGTCTTCAGTGAATCACTCTTCTTTTATTTTTTTGTACTTCTGCAAAAGGTATTCAACTTGCGTGCCATGACTAGGGCGTCAATACTTGCACGACCGGGTTGACTTGCACACCATGTTTGGGACTTACTCTCCTTAATGCATTTGATTTTTGTTTTTGATTTCCTTCATTAAAATTTCACAAAACAAACATACATAATAGTTGACTCTGTGATTTTTGTGCAGATTCAATGGCTTCGAGAAGAATTTGATCAGCTGATGAGTTGGCTATCAAGAGAATAAATGACTATATAAATGTTGTCGACCATGATTATTATGTTATTTGCGACAAAACCCTACATGATTTGGCCAAGTAAATGAAGAAATATCATGCCAATTTCCCACAGATCATCTACTTTCCTTTATATTGCCATGGTAATCTGTAAGGATTCCATATTCCAGAGGCAAATAATTATATCCCTTATTCCTGGTTTCAGACCTAAAAAAACTTATCTTCGGAAAATTTCTGTGTTTCAAGATCATTTTCTAATATCGGAAGAGTGAAGAAGGCAAAAATAATGCATCATAGCCCATTTTCTCTAGATCTGAATCCTAACATGCCTGAGCTGCAGCCGCATTGCTATCCCTCTCTTTTACGAAATTCTCAGATGGACCAATATAAGGGATGGAAGAAGAGTTGGGATTTTTGTCCTGGTGGGGGTGAGAATATGACATGGATGTGGGAATATTGGTTGCAACAAAACTATATAGAGTTTGTTGACGATCTGAAGAGATCACCAATATACAAAGCTGTCTAGGCTGGGTACACATATGTCTACAGGAATGACAATTTCACACCGAAGTAAATCATCTGTTGGAGCCCGGAAACAAATTCTTTCTGTATGAATCATGGGGAAGTAGGATTCTATTTATGGGATTCCTTCAAGATTTAAAGGGCTCCAATTTTGGGAGATATGTATGATGAATTCATTCCCCCAAGGTGGCATGAAATAATTCGGAGAAGACTCCTGTTCTGGCTCGAGAGTTAAGGAAAATTTTCTACAAACATAAGAATACCACCACCATGAAAACCCACTCTAGAAAAGATATCCATCCAGAGGAGTGGATGAACATGTTTCTTATTAATAAGAAAGAGGAGGGACCTTCCTGCACTCGTCCTATTAATTAACTTAGAGAAACAAAGAGGGGTGCTTTGTGCACATTTTGGCCAATTCTGGAAGCATGAGAGTTTGATAGGTGGGGGTATGAAGTGAACCAGAAAATTCCAGTGAAGAATCATCTAGCAGTCTTTTTTTTCTTGTGTCTTAGTTTTTACCTTTTACCAGTCCAGGATTTGATAGGAGGTGTGAGGTCGGGTACCTTTGTCATTGTAGCCAAGCTGGCTATAAGGAATATTGTTGGGTTAGACACCCCGGTTTTGGAAAAGATTCATTAGAGCTTACTTTATTCTATATGGGAAAGTCTCCTCTAATAATATTTGGACCATTCCATGTTTTATGGTGATATATCGCCACACACTTCAGGATATATGTTGTACAAAGTGGGGTACAGGTTCTGGGAAGTTCTATTCAGCCATCTATTCAAGACTTTTATAGAATTTCTCCTTTATCCTTCAATGCATATGACATCAAAATAAGACTGAGCATGTTCAAGGAGTTTCATTTCTTTCCTCATGGAAATCCGCCAACAGGGAAATATTTTGATGATGGAACATCCATCCTGGAGTTGAGGGCATATATGCTGGCATGTAGAGATGGTACACTAGCTACTAGGATTGACGGAGAAATTAGGTGTGAGGCCTATACACCATACAGATTCTCACATCAATTCAAATGTCTATAGAAAATTATTGTATCCCCTATGGAGCATGTCAAGTTAGAGCAGAATCTGATGGTTTCTTGTTAACTATTGTTGCTGACATCTATGGAGAATACTGGAGCGGTATTTGGTCTACCAGCTATTGGAGTGGCAAGTCAATTGACTACAAGGTAAACAGAGAGCTATGTAGCATCATACCCTAATGGGGTACTGAATCAGTCGGTCTTTCAGGTGGGAATAAAGAATAGAACCATTAGGAAAGAAGCTCTTCATTTTGAAGGTGAATCTTCCTCACCCGGAGCTGATTCACCGGATTCCTCACTTGGAACTGATTCATCGGATTCACAGGATGGGGATGACGAAGCTCTAAATGCATCAAATTGACCTAGTTACAGATATAATCTACCTACCAGAGTTAAGATAACTACTACATAGACTCCTCATGAGTTACATCATTGAGATAATTTTGTCTTCCTTATTTTAAAGAGGATCAAGTTTCATTTTCTTATCCTTTATCTATGATTACATGAGCTGGGAAGAAGTTGAATTCCCAGATTGCAGGACCCTCCTCGTGGTCATCTAGTGCACATTATGAATATTTACAACCAGAAGCTGTCTAGACATGGTGGATTATATAGTATCACACTAATACCTCTTGGAAGGACTTATGTCACGGGATGCATATCCCTGGAGTGGGGAATCTCCAGGCTTCCTCTGACATCCATTTTGAGTACAACTCAAACGAAGTGAGGGATTACATTATAAATCTATAAATGATCATTTATTCCACTGATAAGTCAGTTCCTGCCACCAAGTGGGGGAAGGAAATGATGAACTGTGGTACCACTAAGGGGATTGGTCCTTCATTAGACGAAGAGTGGCGAGATTATGTGGCTCTTAAATATGTATTTTTTCCTTTTTATCATATTTCTACAAGGTTTGTAATTTCAATTTATTCAATGCTCTTTTATTTAAGGATATAATCTTGTTTATCCTGCAGCTTGTAAAGTAAAGAACAATTTAAATCCCTTCGTCGCGGTATTGCCCTGGTGGTACCACTCTTGGAGCCACTGAATCTCTTCATGAGTTGGGCGATGTATCTCCTGGGCATCAAGTCTAGGATGAGGAGTTAGAAACGGAGTTATTCTCTCTGATACCTATTTACATAGATAATGACTCCAGTCCACCCAATAAGGCCAAGAACAAAAGGAATGGAAGAAAGAAGGCCACAGTAAAATGCTTCCTTAGAAGTGGTAAGTCATTCTAGTAGTCATGAATCATATCTTAAGAAAAAGTGATCAAACTTCTAAGGATTTCAAGGGATTCCTTAGTTTCAACTTTAAGGTAAAGTACTGACCATCCTCAGAGTACATCGGATGGTGTTGGAGAATGGCCGTAAGTTCCTACTAAAACGGTTGTTCCTAAAGAAACACTGAGAGCGGGGGATCTGATTTATGTTCCCAACACCCCTCCTGTTTCTGATTCCAAGAGAGAAAAGTCTTATGGTAAATTAACAATACATCATAGAGCCTCAAATGATACAACAACTGACTTCCATTCTATGATGTTTTTGGTTCAACACATGCACCAGAACATTTGGAAACTGCCGAAGCTGACCCCACAACTATCTTTGAAGAAGATATCTGGGGTAAGAGATTTCCAGATGACGGTCAAGAAGAAGACATGTCGAGTTCTCCCACCAGTGACACTAACCTAGGATCTGGGACATCATTGGATAGAATGATGAATATTGTAATGTAGTTTGAAGAAATTTTATAACATGTTAAATTACCATGTGCGTTAGAATATTATGGAGCTCTAGTTAAAGAATCAACTGGATGTGTGTTTTATCATTTGTCCTATTAATCTTCTCATGATTACACTTATAACCAAGTTTGGTTAAAAAAAGGGCATTTCCATCTAAATAAACTACTGAACCAACAATGCTTGAACGTGAAGTAGACATTGAGGTCAACCCTATTATTGAAGAAACACTAGATTAGGTGTAACATAACATGACATACCCACCTGAAACCCATCTTGAAAATCTTATTGAAGATAAGAAAAATCGAGAGGTTTCTTAAAAAGATTCTAATCTATTTTTCGGTAAAAGATAATGATATTTGTACCTTCCTTAACCTACAATAAAATCAATAAACTTTTACTATCCTTTAAAACTAACCATACTTTCAATTGACCAAACAGGGTTGTCAACTTCAATGGCAAGGTATGGATGTGATGCCTCATCCTCAACCTAAATAGTAGTAGAAGGGGAAGAAACCAGGGTCAGGGAAGGAGAAGAATAGGGCACATCCTTAAGTGCATTAATCCTAGACTATGTTTCTCCCCTTGATATCGATGCTGAATCAGACCCATAGGTGCAAAAGGTGCTCCAATTCTCATGTCGTAAGTCATGGAAAAATATATGACCGATAATTTTTGATTTTCCTCTTGAATAACAGCCTTTGAATATTCCAAGACATTCATCCCTATTCATCATTCTGGGACTTGGAAGTTTTAGATATCAAGAAATCCATGTCACAGTTAAACAAGTCATTCAAATGAAGGAGCAAGAGCAAAGGTGTCATCAAGACCTAATTAGGGCTACATTTCTAACCAATATCAGTGAATTTCAGGAGGAAGTTTCCCGAACTGAGGCTGATCATACTTCAAAGCTGAAGGAGATGAAGCAAAAGTTCAAGGTGAAGATTGTACAGTAGTTTCAACTTCTGCAAAAGATTTATGTTGTTATTGGGGAGCTTGACCAGCTTCATAATTGGTTGGAAGAAATCCATGCAGATGGTATAAAATCCATTACAGATTCCAAAGAAGTGCTTCATCGAGCTAAATAGATCGATGTTGCTCGAGTAAATGAACTTCAATTGGCTGCTGATGAAGCTCGGGATGCTGTGAAATAGATGAGAAGTCATGTTGAAAGTCATCTGTAATTTCTGAAAAATAAAAGTGAAGAGACTCCAGTCTGTGGATGTTCTTCAAATCTTATTCATCAAATGAAAAATATTTCATCTTCAATCATTTGTACCTTCATTTTCGGGATAATTGGTCTTATTTTTTTACCTAATCCAATGGGCCTAGTAAACATAGTTTGATTCATAATAAGTTTATATAAACAACCCCACAAACATTGCAACCTTTAATTGCTCAATGTTGCCCAAATCATAAAAAATGTACGTTTAGATATTTGGGACTCGACTTTTGTTCAGAGTACCCTTTATAGGTTCCCAATTTAATGAGTACTATGCCTTTTGTTATTGGTAGTTTAAATTCATGCATGTTGGACTATAAAAAGGATAAAATTTAAGGTTGTATATCATTAACCGAATGGATGATATTGACTCAATTCTTGATAATTTTTGGAAACATATTACCATATTCATGTATGGAAGGAGAAAATTGTAAACTTTGACTTAGGAAATTATGAATTTGAAGAATGACATAGGAAAATAACTAAAATTCATTAGAGGAAGTATTTTCTATGAATGAAGTTACCACTACTTGACAAACCCATTATGGGGGATGAATAATACAAGGCCAACTATGGCATAAGATTCATAGTCAAATAGTAGAATCATTTGGCTGATAGGTCCATTATATAGACAACTTGTGCATGGCCATCTAAGGGCACGTGCTGCATAGTCCGAAAAATGAACTCTTAGAAATTTGACATTCATTTGCTAAAATCCAAAGAATGTTTTATGGTTATTCAAATTTTCCAAAGCATAGAGTCTGCTTTATGGAGAAAGGTACTTGAATATGGAGAGGATATTTCCAATCATAATTGTAAATGAATTGAAGGAATGTGACTTCTACGAAGGACTGACCCAAACGTAGGAAAAATTTATCTACGGATTTAAATCCTATGACTAAAACTAGAGATAGAAACATTATATGACATAATAATTTTAGATCATGAAAAAGACTATCGAACAAATATGTTAAGGATGACAGGTTTTTGTAGATCCTTATATATCGACGTTAAGACCAATGGGGACAAAAGATTCTTCCCCTAAGAATGAAGTTACAACTACTTGACAAACCGGTTATGGATGTTGAATTATGCAGGGCCAACTGGGGAATAAGCTGCATATTCAAATAGTATCATCTTTTGGGCGGACAGGTCCATTATGTAGACAACTTATGCAAGGAAACCTAAGGGCACGTGCTGCATTGTCAAGAAAAAGACCCCTCAGACATCATACATTTTGGGACCAGAAGTCATGAAAAGGGTTATGGAGACCATGAATAATATTTGTATAATGTTTCAGATGGGTCCTAAATTTAGATTCTGGATGTGACTACATATCTCAATTGAATGAGAATAAAGCCACACGCAGTTCTTGAAATATAGTTTAACGTCATGAAGGAAAAGAGCATGGAAGATCTTAGTTTAGGTTTGTAGAGGTTGGACTATAGTGAGGGAGACACATCGTGCCTTTGTTAAAAACCTGATGTGAATAAAGACCATGGTGTTCCATGTCACACCATGTGCTCCCAATGGGACTTTTCAGCCAAGGGACCGAACTATGAGTTTAGGTTTAGGCCCAATGGCTCAGAGCTAGACTCGAGGAATACTCGAGCATTCTTATGTATCTCATAAGGATGAGAATCAAGCCACACATAGTTCTTGAAATACCCTTTTTACAAATTTGGATCATACATATGAAGGGTAAAGAGGATTTTATTGCAATTATGTTTGGACACAAGATTAAAGTCTTGAGTGTCACTACATATCTCAAAAGGATGAGAATCATGCCATATGTAGTTCTTGAAATATGACATGGTTGGAGACCATGTTAATGATGATGCCTCTCAAGTGAGGGTATCAAGGATTTTTGTAGTTTATTGTCATACAATACAAAAGTAAAAATAGTTTAAGGTCATATGCATGGACTAGTGTTATGAAGTTTAATGTCTTTCATCAAGGACATGGGGGACCGAATAGTTTAACCTCATATAGCAAGGACGATGGGACTTACACAGTTTAACGTCATGTATGATGAAAGTAAATCTCTAGGAATAAGACGATTTACAGGTGCTTCATAGATCAAAATCGTATGGGATGAAGGTGAATCAATGTGAAGAAAGTTGTTTCGGGCTTGAACCTTAGAAGGTTGCCGACGTACCCAACCAAGGAGGCAAGGATCAAAGTCCATATTGTTAAATTGAGTGGGAATTGGAGATTGGGGTGTACTTGAGGACAGAGAACCGAAGATGATGTTGGGACTTAAGTGTGGTTAGCATCCAGGAGAAGTTGTTTTGGTCGAAACTTTCTCTAAAATCACGTGAGTCTTGCTCTGTGTGATAAAAAAGAGGCAGCAGAAGTAATGACGATCGTGTCGTGAAAGATGAGACCACGAAGGATGGTGTGGGGATTATGCATTGTTATTTCCCCAGGGCACACATGACAATAGAGTTTAAAAGACAGTTCTGCATGCATCGATCACCGTTTCATGTCATGTGTCTCCTACATGGGGTGCTCGGTAGTTTAACGTCTTGCAGCTCGGACGATGCCTATTTTAACGTCATGTTGGATGATAGAGGGGACTTTGGTTAAAGTCGTGTTGGATGATAAAGGGGGTTATGTAGTTTAATTTCCTACTATAATGACAATGGATGTATTTTTATTACACTACAAACTTCTTCAAAAATCATGCATTGGTTGGAGTTGTAATGAGTTCTCCATCCTTTGAAGGAACTTTGAGGGTTGATGAATGAAGTTAGCACATACTTGGAAATAATGACACATCTTAGTGAAATCAACCCAATCTTGCATCATTAAAGGCCAAAAGTATCCAGGCCTTAAAATTTGACCAGGGAGTCTATGTCCATACTGGTGGGCACCAAAAACTCATGCATGTACTTCATTAATGACAACCACTGTCTCTTCACCATCAATACATCGAATGAGAATTCCATCAAATCCTCACTTGTATAGATTTTTTTGGTGATCTTGGCTATCATAAAGAGTAAAATTGACCACATGTCACCATACATGTTCTTTCTCGGCTCTATTAGGTGGGACTGTTTCATTTTAAAGGTATTCCCTAATAGGTTTCATCCATCCTGTAGTATGACCATATGGTTCAGAAATGGGACTGGTTTTGTTGATTTACTCTGTTCTGATTTGAACATAAGGTGAATCAATACCACGATGGGCAATAGTGATGATTGTTTCATCTCAATTTGGATCTACCAGGGCTATGACTACATTAGCCAGTGCATCAGCTAGGGAATTTTTTGATCATAAGAAATAAGAAAATATCAGTTCCATGTGAAAATTTTCCATTAACTCTCTAACATAATAACACAATGGGATTAACTCTTCTTTTCTGATGGAATAATCCCCATTTCATTGTTTTATTACCAAATCTGAATTATCTTTTACCTTCAAGTGGTTCACCTATGCCTGAACCGCCAATTCCAATCCTACGATGAGAGCTTGATATTATGCTTTATTTTTTGTACCACCTTCCCAAAATAAGAATGAATAGGGTAGTGCTACATTTTCTGGTGAAATAAACACGATTTCTAACCCAACTTTGTTGAATTTAGGATCTTCCATTTTCTTACCTATTGGACTTATGGAGTCACCCTCAATGTACATTTCCCTTGTTTGAGGATTATTTTTAATAGAGAAGGCATTATCATTAGGACGTTGTATATTTAATGATGTATCTTTTACAGATTAGTGTTCAGCAAGGAAATCAGCCAAATCTTGGCCTTTTATTTCTTTTTGAGACACTTACTGGATATCAAACTACTGCAAAATAACTTCCCACAAAGCCATACGTCTTGTAAGCATTGGATGACTAATGATAAATTTGAGTGGGTTATTGTGAGATACCAACTGGACTTCATGATGTTGCAGGTAGTGTCTCAATTTCTAAACTACAATGATTAATGCTAAGTAGCACTTTCCATTAATTTAATATCGATTTTCTGCCTCAAGCATAGTCCGACTGAGATAGTAAATGCTATTTTCATTCCCAGCATCATTTTTTGGGGTATGGAAGGCACCCGATGATCTCTCCAAAGCTGTCACATAGAGAATAAGTTGTCTTCCTTCAATAGGTGGCATTAATACCAGTAGACTCAAGAGATATTTCTTGAGGATATTTAATGCTTCTTTACATTATTCAGTTCACTGCTATGTGACTCCCATCTTCATTAATCTGGTGAAGGGTAAACACTTACCTGCCAAATTGGCAACAAAATGCTGAATATAGGCCAAGTGTCCTTGAAGTCCACTTAATTCTTTCAAATTTCTAGGAGGTGGCATGTCAAAGATTGATTTTATCTTCTCAGGATCAACTTCGATACCACGATGGCATAAAAAAGCTGGGAAACATTCTTGAGGTTACCCCAAATGCTCATTTCAAGGGGTTCATCTTTATATTGTGATGTCAAAGTTTATTGAATATGATTTATAGATCAGCCAAGTGATCAGAACATTGTCTAGATTTAACCACCAAATCATCCACATATCATTCAAAAAAAATTTCTAAAAAGGCTTGAAGATATAGTTCATGGAATGTTGATACATTTCACCTACATTCTTCAGGCCAAAGGGAATTACCTGATAGAAAAACACACCATGAATGGCTATAAAGGCTATAAAATCTTTCTATTCTGGGGAAATTCGAATTTGATTGTACCAAGAGTAACCATCCATCAAGGAAAGAGCTTCATAGATAGTTGTTCCATCAATTAAGAGTTCTATGATCAGAACTGGAAAATCATACTTGGGACAATACTGATTAAGATCTCTGAAGTCAATGTAAACTCTAATTTTTACATTCTTCTCTTTTATAGGGAAAATATTTTCCAGCCATTTGGGACATTGTTCTTCTCTGATTATGTTAGCCTTGATAAGCTTATCAACTTCAGCATCAATTTTCGAGGCATAAGTTGGGTGTGTTCTTTTTGCGGCTTGCATGAATCCTCGATGTTATTCTGGAAAACACAAACACTGAGTGGCAACATTGGGATCAAGACCTGGAATTTCTGTACAATTACAAGCAAATAAATCCCAATTTATCTTTATAAATGATGTATACATTTCTTTCTCTTCATGATTCATGGCTGCACTAATTAATGTGGGGTGTGGATCTTCTTTTGAAGCCTGATTTATTTCATTGAGTTCATCAATAGTGGTAGAGATACCCTCTTCAAATACTGGTGAAGCATACCTGGTATCTTCATCTTCCCCTTCAATATGTGTTATTTCTTTTTTTTTCTACATGTATAGTGGATGACAAAGAATAATTTCCATGGTCATGGGAGAAGTTAAAATTTAATCATATTGAAAAAAGGCTTCCATTTCTAACCCTATTGATGATGAAGGGTATTTTGGGGGTGATAGGGAGGAGATGATGGATTGAGAATCAACATCATTATTTTTCTCTGGTATTACCATAACATCTTCTGTCCTGGTCGATAAAGTATAGAATTGCTAGATTTCAAAGAATGAAATGAAGACATCTTCATTTAAGCATTCATCACTATTTGATGAATCAACAATTTATTGCATGTTTTCTGGCTTGATTTTCGTAATTGTCATTATGGAATTTTCCATAAGAGTGTCCAGATTTAGGTATATCCTATCAATTTTACTGATAGGAAACACATAATTTGTATTCACATGTATGAATGGGTTTACTAGAATCTTTTCCAAACCATTTGGAGCATTAATTTTGGTGACCTCCATTGCCATGGATTTTTGCATTCCCTCCATGTGATAAAAATCTGCCTCAATGTATTGGGATTAACATGTTTTGAATGGGGCCTTATACCCACAAAATGTTCCAATTTAACCATTGAAACAATATTTGAGACATTGATTGTATGATGAAGGTATGACCACATATTGATGTAGCAATGGTCTTCCAATAAAAATGTTTAAGGCGGTGTCCGGACAAACAACCATGAAATCTGAATTAGACACAAGGTCTCCAAACTAAATTATGAGTGTTATCTCGCCCATAGGTTCTTCTTAGTTTTTATCATATCGTTGAAACATAGAAGTAGAAGGAGATAAATTAGATTCGGTGAGTCCCAGTCGACGAAGTACACGAATAGGAATGGGGATGACTCCTGACCCATTATCAATGAAAGCTTGTCGAATGTCTGTATCATTGACATTTCCAAACAGATACAAAGGTCCAATATGTCAATGCACAACATCATCTAAATCATCATCTGTAAAAGATATCGGTGCATGGAATTCTGCATGATCATTCTTTATACGGTAGACCTCAGCCGCAGTAATTTCAATTTGGAATTCTTGAGGACATGACAAAGCCTCAATAAGAACCTCCCTGAGATATTTTGATAGATTCAAGGCATCCAAAATTGGTAACTTGGCTAGTACATGGGAAAAATGTTTCAAGACATCATACTTTTGGTCCAAAGTTCTATGTTTCCCATCATGAAAATGTGGTTTTGCAGGCACCATGGAAGTTGATGCTTTGGCAGCAGATGCTTCCCGTACCGGGGAATGAATTAGAAACACTCCTTTCTTTGATAGACTAGACCCACTAGGTATATCTATTTGCTGAGAGGAAGAAGGTGTAACCTCTAACCAGTCCTCCAAAATAACTATGTCAGGACAGAATATGTCATGTCTGGAAGAACTTTCAAGTTCATGTTGAGCCCACTGATGGGATTTTCCACGAGTTTCTGCATCATATACAGTTCTAGCAGAGGTTGGATTGAAATAGAGGCTTTTGGAATATCCACGTCTTCCCTTGTATCCTAGACCATTGTCTCTTCCTCTAATTCCTCTGTTAGATACAGGGAATATAGGCTCATCATGATCGAAACTATCATTGGCATATGGATTAGTTAAATGAATCTTGTTAACAGAACCAAAGATAAACTCTTTATCTAATGAAGATTCAGCCAGATGAACCTGTTCAGGTTGTGTCGTTTGGTGGTGTGGTGCCCGTGCTTTTGAAGCAGATGGAATAAAATATTCCATATTCAAAGGCAACTTAGGCTTTGACAAGAGCTCGTCTTCTTCTAACTACACTTCTTTCTCCAAATTACTCTGCTTCATTGAGGATTTACCTTCTGATGAAGGGGGTTTTTCTGTGGCAGAAATAGAAGAAGACACAATTGGTTGATTCAATTGTGATTGTAAAATGGGATGAGTTCAGTTGATCATTTTCCTAACCATCAAATCATCATATTTCTGGGCATTTTTACATTTGACTTCGTGCCCCTCACCATCTTCCTCTGTATCAGTAGCAGTATCTCATGCTACTTAGGATAAAGAACCTTTTAGTTTCACTTGTCTAGAGTCCACCATCTTCTGCAGGAGGTATATGAAGACAAAACACTCCTGAATGGGATCCCCAAAGATCTGATGAAATGGGAAATTGTTGGGGAGGTCTTTATCTCTTTCCTTGTTCGACTTTTTGGGCCTTAGAAACTGAACCAAATTGTTTTCCAGAGACAAGATGAAGTAACCAGGTACATGATCATTCCAGAAAGAATAAAAATTGTTCTTTAAATCCTAAAACTGTTTCTGCCTTTGATATTTTTTACCATCATGATGTGGCAGCCATTGTTGTTGACTCTCATGGGGTGGACCCCTTAAATATGATTAGGTTTTGATGTAGAAGCAACTATAGGTGCTTTTTTATGTGTAACTGTTGCAGCTTCTAACTTTCCTATCCTCCTTCCGGGAACTGATGGAATTATATATGTTTTAGCCTTAGTATTTAAAATAGAGTCTTCAATCTGTTCAGTGATTGAAGTAAGGTCCCAAAACCCTCCTGTGTATTTCACAAGGATCAATGGTCTGCGTAATTCATCACGCAGATTTTCCATATTGATTGGCAGTAACTCTTCTTGAGGGAGTGCTAAACTTAAGGAATATGTTAATCCCTTCTAGCGAGCAACGAAATCTGAAACTCTTTCATTCTCCCTGTGTTAACAATCGATATGATAAAAAATTGTCATCTTTAGTAAGGTTGAGCTAAATTGAAGAAGGAACCTTTTATGGATATCTTCCCACCAAGTAACTGACCGAGATTGCAAACACGTATACCAGAAAAAAGCAGGTCCTTGTTATGACTGCACAAAACACCTGAGGTTAATTACTTCTTGTTGTTGAGGAGTTCCCATCATAGGATCACTACGAGAAACAAAATGTGTTAAGTGTTGTTCTAGATCTCCTAAACCATTTAAAATTGGGAATTTGGAATTCGAAAAAAATTGATGGGGGAGAAATTGCACCCACCCATTCAGGTTATTCTCTCTTTTTTGATTGAACCAGTGCACATATTTCTTCCATAGCTTCCAATTGAGAAATTAATGACTCAATGGTAGTCATTAATGTTTGAGAAATATCTGTCTGAGCATGGACCTAAGAAGGAGTAATAACTGGAGTTTGGATGGGTGTGGTGACAGGTACTGTCACTGATGGTAGTATTGTTAGTTGTTATCACGTATGACCCATAGGATTGGACCCGTGAGGGTGTACATGTAAAGGGAGATATTCTTGATCCATCCGGTCTATTGTTTCACCAAATTTTTGTTATCGGTGTACCAAATTGTTATTACCCACACTTAAGCTAGTATAGGAAAAGTGCGGGGTTGATCCACAAGGAACATGGTGAGTGCATGAATTCAATTGTGTTTAGAATTTATTTGGTGAATTATGATGAATTTAGAGACGGATTTTCTTGGATTTGAATTAAGGAAGTTGTTTTGATTAATTGAAAACAATTATTAATGATTAAGAAGAAAACAACAATGGTTTTTAATGAAATTTGCGGAAAAAGAGCGTGTCGGTGCTACGGTGATTGTTAAGATTCATACAGATTTCTTACTAGGTTGTATTGTTCATAATAATTCAACATTCTGGATCTCAATTATGACAAGATTCGCTTAGTCTAGTTAATTTTTTTTTGAATTGAAGAAATTAACTCCTTGGTTCGGTAGTCAAAGATTCACAATTATTTATTTTAGTTTAGCCCAACTATGAATCGACGAATACCTTCAATGATCATGAAGTTTTTTTATCCTTATTCATCTTTTAGATCTCTATGAATTCTATCCTCGGTCAAGTTCAGAATTAACATTAGTAGTTAACAGTTATTTAATAAGAATAATAATAATTTTAAAAGAACAAACATAACCACATAAATCATTACAACATACAATCCATCATCATCCATATTCCCAACACAAAGGGTTTTTAGATACACGTATATGACATAATGAAAATAACACATTTGATAACTGATGACATCATAGATTAAGACTCTAGGAGAGGTGTCGGATGGTGGAATGGTGGAGTAGTGGCACCATGGTGGCTCGGGAAGAATGGCAGCAGAACTTTCCCCTTCTCTTCAAGTGTTCCACCACTCTAAAATCTAGAGTCCAAGGCCTCTATTTATAGAAAAATAAAATGCACGTCGTATATCCAAAGTACACTCCATGTACTTTCTTCAACGCATTTTTGCTCTTTTTTCTCCACTGGTGGGCGGCCCAACACACCATCTTTGACATAGAACATAGAGCCACCTGGTTGGTGAATCTACATTATGTGTAGCGCAGCCATACATGGTGTGTAGTCTTAAAATTAAGCCACCATCTTCTTCTAGAAATTCATACACATCATGTATCAGTGGCACACAACGTGTCTCCTTCGGCCAGCCACATGGGCGTGGAGACTCTTCTCGACCACCAGCCGCTTCTAGAACAGTATACACGGCGTGTAAACATATAGCACGACTTGTAATTATTTTTTCTAAATTGGGCATGTGTTTTTCCTGGTCAGCCAGTGTCTAAGCTTGAATGTACATAGCATGTATATTGGTACACACCGTGTAGATGGAAATTTTTTAATGGTTTTCCTCCTTTTTTGTATTTGGCCAAAAACCTTCTGAAAATGAACAAGATCACCAAAATAAAAGTATTTTTCCACAAGGTAGTATTAAATGATGAAAACTTGTTCATGTTTTATAATAAGGTATATGAAAATTTATACACAAATCGGGTGTATCAATCTCGCCCATATATAGTCTTTTTCTTGCCCTCATGAGAATCTCAACATCTAATTAATAAAATATATATTGTAAAATGAAGAACTATAGAAAATCATAAATGTAAATAATTTGTGATAGGAGAAATTTTCAAAAATAATACAATGCAGTTTTAATCAAGGAGATATTCAAATCATGCATCATATATAATTCAATTAACTACTGTCACCCTCTTTTAACACATGTTTCAACCTTTCAAATATAAGAAAGCCACTTGATGATTTATCTCACCAAAGAAAAATGCTCATCACTCAATATGTTTTTAAACAAATTTATGCTTAATCAAATAAATATAGACTATATACATTGGTTTGTAATAAATCTAGTTCTCAACTTTAGAAAATGCGACTTAAAAAAATTATGAGGACATTCCACTAAGGATAAGATGTTTCCATGGCTAAAGGTTGGTAGGCAAAGATGTGGAAAACAAATATGAGGCATGAAAATGGAGGCTAAATTCTTAAATAACAATGCATGATATTGAAAATTAATCTCAATGGCAAAACTTCCTCAACAATCTTTATAAAATGATCTCATCGCCCCCGTCTCCTTTAGTTGGGTAGGAGTCTCAAACCCACAAGTGTGTATAAGGCGACTTTGTTTGTAGAATTTTTTTTCAACAAAGGAAACCTTTCTGAATTCCCAAAATAGTGGTTTGGAACTCTTTTCTTTTCTCCCCAAATGATCAAGAGGTTCTCCCCCATACTTAATTTCTTGACAATTCACGAATTTATACCATGTGATTCCAATACCTTCTTTTGAGATCATATAAATAATCATGAAAAATCATAAAAGAATTAGGGTAGGAAGGTAAATAGGCTTGTAATATGGCTTCCTATAAAGGCTATTAATGGTCTCTAGGGGCTTCACGAAGAGACGATGAAGGGTAGGATCAAGAAAACGGGGTTAAAACAATATTATGGCTCAATCATTTTAATGTAAATCAAAAATTACTCATGTTTAAAAAAAACAAGAAAAATATGGTAGTTATTTATATTCCAAGAATCTCTTAAGAAAGAGGGTAATATAAAGAATATGACAAAGGGGTTTAGAATAACTCTTGGGAGTGGGAAAAATAAATAAAGTGACAATCTGGTCATGACGTGAAAAATAATTGATTATTCTATTCTATGTAATTATCCAAGGATTACAAGTTTCTAATTTAAATTATATCAGCAATCGTTTTTAAAATACCTATGAATAAAAATAAGCATTCAATTGTATTCAAAATTTTCACTTTCAGCTTATTATTGAAAAATATGATTAACCAAAAATGTATTCATGTTTTTAAATATATCTTATAATAATGATGTCTCCTATAATATAAAAAGGGAAAAGACTAAAGAGGTCAAGAGACACCCCCAAATACTTAATATTGCACGTGTTCCACCACGTTCCCAAAAAAAGGAATTAGGGAAGGTAGGGACACAATAGGAGACCAGATATAGGGGATGTAAAGAATAATGTAAACCAGGAAAGGAAAGTAAACAATGAAAAAATAATACTCCCCTCACATCTATGCATAGGAAAATGGTATGTGATGGAAAAGTGAATCCCAAAACGTGCCATAGTACATAAGAGGGAGAAAGAAAAAAAACACTACAAGAAGGCATAATATTCCCAGGCACAAGATATCACAAAAATATATATACAATGTGTCCTAAAACTAGTCAATGGGTCGCCTCAGAAGAGGAATCATCCAATACAGGATCAGCCAGAAGAGATGTCTAAGGATCCATGGAAGATGGAGGCTAGAACTCGACATCTGGAAGGGAAGTTGGAGAAGTAGGAGCTGTAGTTACGGGACTCGGTAAAGGAAGCTCGGTATGCCCCATGTACTAGAAATTGTGGTGGTGGCTACAGTAGTAGTAGCATCTAGTCCCATAGTATAAGGAAGAATGGAATCTGTGGATAGTGCATTGAACGACGGAAGAGCAGTAGAAGGGCCAGGAACGGAGGTAGAGGCAGGTGGTAGAGGCAATATAATACCCAGATGCAAAACAATAATTTCCAATAGTTCTCCAAGTGATATTGGGGGCTTTCGATACATACCAAATACTGCTCTATCGTGGACAAGAGGAGGGAAAGGGTGAGATCGACCGAGGGTGCGAGGGTAGGTGGGGCTGTTGGTGGTATAGAAGAAGGTACGCTAGAAGAAGAGGTGTCAGTAGTAAGGGGTGGGGTGGGGACACTAGTGGCGGTGGAGAAGGACGAGAAAGTGCATCATCTAGGGCAGGAGGGTCAACAGTAGGGTGGGGGAAAGCCTGGGCAAAGATGTAGGCACCCCCTGCTTCTGGACGAATCCCATGCCAATGAGCATGTGAAATTCCATCTGCTGGGGAGAACCTAATAGGTCATGGGATAAATAAGGCATGAAACATCCAAGGTGGTAGGCGAGGTGAGTGGCGTAAAACCCACCATTAAGGTTGCCCTAATGGCCAGTAAACATAGCATGGAAATATGAGGCGGCTAGGTAAGGGAGGTCAGGGTAGTCCTGCCAGATGACACAGGTAAGGAGATCCATGTCATGATCGGTCATGACCCCCATATCCCGATGGAGGGGGAAAAGAATGGTGTTGATGCACTGGTGGGTAAAAAAGGATGGGGTCATTGATAAGGGTACTCTTCTTTGAGGTAGGGGTGTAGCGGTGGTCAGGCCCAGCAATCTCCCATCACATATCCATTAGATCAGAGCACTCGGGTCTGGTCAGGGTGGAAACAGGGGGTGGGTAATATGATGGGGGTAGAAACTGCACTCTCGACCAAACTCTGTCATGGTGATGGAAAATCATCGGCCGCCCATCCAGAACCAAATCATGGGAACCGTATCATCAGGGGTCTCCTGGTACTCAGCTCCGTCGAACTTGAAAGAGGTCGAGAACTCCAAAAATAAATCACAGAGGATATGAGTGATGACCTAGAAAAGAGAGAATATTGGAGTGTGGCCAAGGAGATCCTCTAACTCTCCCCCGATGATTATCTACTAAGGAATAGTGCTCTCCAGGTTGTGGAAGATCATCAGAATTGGACTGCGAGAAATGCACTGAACCCTGTCATGTGCCAGATCGGTGACTTGGAACACCATGCAAGGATATGAAACACCTGTAGGTCTCGGCCTAGGTGGAGGTGCAGCAGTAGGAGCTGGCTCTATGGGTGGATCGGCTGTAGTTTGTTAAGGGCCGCAGGATGGGGTGGTCGATGATTTTCCAGCTACGGAGGATGAGATATCAGGTAGAGTGGCAGGTGGGAGGGAATGAAGGATGGTGCTCGGATCAGAATCTGTGGAGTGAGTGAGGGGTGGATGGGTGGCCAATGGAGGGAGCTTGTAGACCAGAGCTTCTAGGTCTGGTTGTGTCAGAGGTCGGAGTCGAATCCACCGAAAAATGGGCATATAGCCCTCTATAGAGGAGGTCGGCCACTTCCCCTGGGAAGGATCGTGATCTACTATTACTTGAAAAAGAATGAAAAAGAAAACAAAAGAAAATGAAAATAAAACAAAACAAAGAAAAAGTGAGAAATCTCAAAAATAAAAGTACATTGCGTGTACATCCATAGTACACTGCGTATAGTACAAGATGAGCATCATCCTGTGTTCTCTGGATATACATGCCTATGGTGAAGCAGATAGACCTTGTAAAGGTATATAGCGTGTACCGAACATACACGTCATGTTCATGAAAAATGCACATGGTCGTGTATTAGTAATGACACGACCATGTATTAATCAGTTTTAATAATTAAAGACACGTCGTATATGGGAAAGATACGGTGTGTGAGTTACTCAAGGAAAATTTTTTTGTGGGGGCTAGACACAGGTCCAGCAGAAAGAAATAGGCTACACGGCGTGTACCAAACACACACGCCATGTATGTGAACATGGGGTTAGAGGTCGGGTCAAGTGCTACACACGGAGGGGCCAAATGAAATGATATACACGGAGTGTACCAAACACACATGCCTTGTACATGAAAATGTTTTGTGAGTCCATGTGAAAAGTTTACTCAGGCACGATGGGTGAAAGTACACAGTTTTTAAGAATCATACACACAGTGTATATTCAAATTGTGAAGCATTTGTGTGTGGCTAGGTTCAAAAGTACATGGAGTGTGTTCTTCATTTCGTGAACGTGTACGAAAAAATACGAATGGTCGACAAATCCAAAAACACTCTAAATTCTTTTAAAAACATTAAATAGTGAGTGTAGAAGGGCGTACCTTGACCGAGGATCGCAATACAAGAGAAATCAGAGCTCAAAACGAACCAAAATGATGGATCTAGAAGTTGGAGGTCAGGTGTTGTTCGGGAGAAGAAAACCACAAGAAGGGGAGGAGAGGGGGAGTTGTGTGACATGGGCTGAATCCGGGTGTCCTTCGACTTATATAGCATTGGTACATGGCGTGTACCTCTAGACTACACACCATTTATCCCTAATTTTTTTTCCCGAACAATTATATATATTTAGTATAATAAACTTTATAATAAGTAATATTAATTAATAAAAATAATAAAAGTAAAATAGGTATATATATGTATATAAATAATTAAAAAAATAAAAATATACAGGTAATGTAGTGGGAAAATACACACTGTGTGTTTAAAAATTGTAAAATGAGAAGTACAACCGTTGGTCCGGTGCTCAGGGCGAGGTTCGAACCGGCGATCGGCTACTCCGAATGGAAGCCCTCAACTACTGGAGTGAAGGTTGTACTGTTGCACAGATTTGTTATTTATATACATTTAATCTATACATCCTGTACACACGGGAAGAAATAAATGCACAACATGTGATTTTTAATTATAAAAGAATGGGATGAAGCAGGGAAATTATCCGAGTTCAAACCCATGTATTTTGGATCCAGGGTCGATACATTTCCAATCTTCCATCTTCATCCTCATGAATAACA
The DNA here is from genome assembly GCA_963277665.1 of Viscum album. Classification (NCBI taxonomy): domain Eukaryota; kingdom Viridiplantae; phylum Streptophyta; class Magnoliopsida; order Santalales; family Viscaceae; genus Viscum; species Viscum album. The sequence goes on along the minus strand of OY728119.1, from coordinate 681,981,410 downwards.
TTATATAGAAACGTTTTTTTATATTTAAATTTTAGAAAGAATATAGAGCACACATGACATATTTTGGAAGACATGCCATGTGGTTTTATTAAAAGTGTAAATGATGGAAATGGGGCGGTTCTCAGCATTTAAACCTGGGTCTTTTGGAAACCGGTCTTCGATCTTGGCCAGCCGACCCATCCACATCATGGGATTTCTTATAATCAAATATATATATATATATGTGGAATTTACTACACGTGCCTTGTAAGAATAGGAGGAACCTCGTGGTGAAGGTAGATCGGGAGGATTCGAACCAGGGAGGGCTCGAATAAACTCTAGTGACCTTACCATTGACACCAACATGATCCCAATTTATTTATTAATTATTTAATAGATAAATACTATTTAAGATAAAAAATTTAAGAACCCGGTTTTTGCTGTGAAAGACTGTGAAATATTATGGATGATAATCCAGAGCAGCTCCTTCAGACGGTGTGCGATTCCGAGCCCTGGAGTGGCTGGAATTTAATTTTCAGTGCGTTCACACTGGAAATGCCAAATAAATGGGATAACTCCTAAATGGTGACCCGGATCAGAGATCCGAGTGTACGGATGGGTCTGGAATGGGGTGTTTACCATAGTAACGACATAAAACTTGTCGGCGCGAGACGTTTGGACCCCCCGCCCGCTTCTGGAATGTTAAACGGAATTAAATAAATTAATTAATTCGTTTAATGGCGAAACGCTAGTATCTTTTAAACGGTGGATCGGATTGGAAAACCGAGGGCACTGTTGAGTTCGGAGCATGCCGTTTACCCTAGGAGGGGTATGAGTTTCACAGGCGTGGGCCGTCTGTGAAAAATGGCACCAGGGGAGTTTTCGTTATTTGGTGGCCTCGGGCGCTAAGTTTAGTAACCTTTGAACGGGGTCTCAGAATAAAATTCTTAGACTGCCGTTGCGCTCAGAGCGTGGTTTTTAGCCTAGGGGAGGCTAAATCCCGACCCTATCGGGAGTTCGGGTTTGGGGCTTTCGGGCGGGCGTTTAAGTGATTTGTACTTAAACACCCCCCCCCCTTCTTCTTCTTCTTCCTCTTCCTCAAACCATTCCCCCCCTCCTTCACCTTCGGCAAGGCAACTCCGGAGAGGCGATCTCCAGCGAGGCGTGACCCCCACCTGACGGTTTGACGGTGAAGCGGCGGGCATCACCCAAGATGTAGGAGTTATTTCGTTTTCGTTTTCAAATTCCTGCAATTTTTGAGCCCAATTTATATTGTCGAATTGCTGCCCGATCTTCGATCCAAGACCATGGTCGCGTAGATCATGTTCTAAGGTTTCTGACGCTCTTCTCGGATTAAAAATCCGAGTCCAAGGGTGCCCGGGGCAGTCCCGGGAAGTTCCGGCTAGAAATCTGGATTTCCAGTGGATACTGGCGGCGGACGGTGGTTCCGGGGAGGCGGCGCGGCAGCGGCACGGCGGAAGGCCATCCGACCATCCGTCCGGCTGGGCGGCACATCCACGGTGCAGGGCGGCTCGGCTCGTCGGCTGAGGGTGCCGGCTGCGGGAGCCGATGAGAGGAGACAGCAGGGTCGCTGGCGCATGACCCCGCGGATGGACAGAGACCCGCGTGACGCGGGTCTCCGTGGGGAAAGACGACCGGCCGTGTCGGCCGGACTGGCCCAAGGGGGTGGTCTTCCCCCCCCCCCCCCTTATAACCTCCGACGTCCGTAGCTTTTTCTACGGACGTCCGTTTTGCGCGCCGTCTATGGCGGCGCGAGCCTGGAATTGAGGCAGATGTTTTGAGATGGTTTCGGGAATTTTTAATTCTCGAAACAATGGGCCTCGGGGGCGTGACGCGTCTTTATATGGAATGTCGTTTTTCCGAGAATCTTGTTTTGAGCGGCGTGGACGCATCCGACGTCCGTTTTGAGCACCGTAAGTGGCGTCGGGACCCTGGCATCGAGGCGGAGGTTTCCAGGGTGGTATCAGGCGTTGAGGCCGAAGATGAGGCGCATGCCCCACAGCCTGTCTTTTGAGCTGCGTGCAGCTTTTAGCGACTTTTTCGTCGGACGTCCGTTCGGGGTGTGCGAGCAGTCGATGTTGGGTGTTTTTCCGAGGGCATCGCGTTGGCGCAGTCTTCCGGCCGTAATTTCGGCACGATGGTGCAGGGCCCACGAGGGTTGTTTGGGCGTCGACGGTGATTTTCCATCTTAATCACCGGGTGACAGTTTTGGACAAGTGAAGAGTCCATATTGTGTGCTTTTACGAGAGGATCGTAACGGTGTGATCCGTTCGTTTAGTTTTGGGACCGAGATGCAGGTCCCACGTGGCACCGCTCGTGTGCGGTGCGCCGGGATGCACCTTTTTCTCCGGATATCTGTTGCACTCAAGTGAGTAGTGCTTCTAACGTGTTTTCCCGAGGGGATCACAATGGTGCGATGCTCCCGACTGTTTTCGGGGCCGAGGCTCGGGATCACAGGACGTCGTTCGGGCGTGAGGCAGTATTGGTGACTTTTTCATCAGATATCTGGTGGAGGCGAGTAAGTAGTCGATCTCACGTGTTTTTCCGCGAGGATTACAACAGTGCAATACATTTGGTTGTGTGAAGCCTCTTGCATGATCCCATTGAATGTGGAGCATGGAAGGTGCTCCAGTGGTGGTTCGCCATACTTTGTCTGTAGTGGACCATTGGCGTGTGATCGCGAACTCTTGGTAGAGTGATATAAATGGTTCACGAGATGTGGTTGTTTGTTCCTGGGCCATTGAGGTGGATTTTTTACGTCATGCCTTCGTGTTGACGTTGGGTGTCGTGTGCGCGATAGCCTTTGGCCTAGAATGTGGTATACTCTGGGAGTATACGGGAGAGCTTGGAGGAACGTGTGGTTGTTTGTACTTCAGGATGTTTGTGAGCTCAGTTGGGGTTTACTTGGGGCCACACGTTGTGTGGGTCCCACGTGCGTGCCGTGATCTGTTTTATGTACTTAGACCTCTCGCGACGTAGAGGGTCCCTCTGTGCTCGTTTGTTTGACCAGCAGGGTGGAGTTTTCCCCTGGATTTGTGCTTGTTTGTTTGACCAGCAGGATGGAGTTTCCCCTGGCTTGATGCTCTTTTGTCAGAATAGTAGTGTTGAGCGGTCTCCCCTGGTCTTGTTCTCGATGGATCGGTCAGTAGCGGTGCTGGTGACACCCAATTATGGAACAGGTGCTGAAACCCCTTTGGGTGAGTTGTGCTAGAGTTGGGTGGTCGCGCGATACGCACTCTGTGTTCGGTTGGCCAGTGTTGTACCCTCCAGTGGGGATGGCTAGGGAAGTTCTGAGTTTTACCCTCCAGCGTGGCTGGGCAGTGGGTTACTCATTGACTTTTTCGAGTTTACCCTCCAGCAGGGCTACGCAGTGGGTTCCTCACTGACTTCTAGGGTTTACCCTCCAGTAGAGACTGGTCAGTGGGTCACTCGATCCTCTTAGGGTCTACCCTCCAGTAGAGACTCGTCAGTGGGTCACCGGACGACCAATTAGGGTCTACCCTCCAGCATGGCAGGGCAGTGGGTCGCCCGTCGTTCAGTTCCAGGTCTACCCTCCAGCACGGCTAGGCAGTGGGTCGTCTGTCGACTTATCCCAGGTCTACCCTCCACCGGGGCTGGGCAGTGGGTCGCCTGATGATGTGTTAAGGTATACCCTCCAGCGAGGCTGGGCAGTGGGTCGCCTGATGACGTGTTAAGGTATACCCTCCAGTGGGGCTGGGCAGTGGGTCGCCGGATGATGTGTTATGGTTTACCCTCCATTAGGGCTGGGTAGTGGGTCACCTGATATCATATTATGAATTACCCTCCAGCATGGCTGGGCAGTGGGGACACCATTTGGCATTCCAGACTCAGCCCTTTCTATTAGGCTAGTCTGTGGCTTTCCTCTGCGACCACCAGAGCGGGACCCTTGGTTGTACGAGTCGGTGATCGAATGGCTTTTAATTTGAGGAGACCTCTCGACTACAGGGCAGTGACGAGGTGTGCTTTTACATTCCCTAGAACTCTCATGTTCGAGGGGCGCTTTCCCCACTAAGATGCCTTCTTGTGACGCGATCTAAAACCGTGCGGGTGAGTCAGTGCCACCCAAAGCGGATAGGGTCAAGGTGTGGTGATTGATCCCCTTGGCATGCGGTTCAGGGCAGACGTAAGGGATGCTAGGCATCGATGATGTTACTTCTGGGACTGTAGGCGACTCACTTTTCATGGTCTGAGCTACGGGATGGAGATCCCCTTACGACATTGTCCGGGCTTCTTGTTTGAGCATATGGACATGTATATACCTTGTTTCCGGTACCCAATTCTTGGGATTGCTTACTCTCCATCCTGGTGAGGCAAAGACGTGCGGGGTATGCCACGTGCTTTCCGTGTCTAGCTTCTCATGGTTGGATGAGTCTACTCTCCTGCTATAGGTAGCGAAGACTCGACGGGAAGTTCATCTTCTCACCGTTTTTAGCTGCTTATGCCTGGACGAGTCTACTTCCTTCCTCTTGTTGGGTTGAGATGGACTCTTTACTGCACCCTCGGTTGGACTCCTTTACTTTTCCCTTTCGCTCTACTGCTCACCCTTCGGTACCTCCTCTTGTTGCTCCCTCGAGCCTTCGGGGTATCCTACTGAGTATTTTTATACCCAACCCTACTTGGGTTTTTCCCGCATTTGGTGTGCCCTTGCAGACGACTGACAGGTGGAGCGTGGCTTCAGTGGGGCGTAGGAGCTTGGGAGCATGGACCGCGTGTGGTGGTCGTGGCCGGGTTCTAGTTGGGAGACCCGTCAACTGTTTCTTTTGTTTACCTGTTGCCGGGTTGTGGCATTTTCTTTTTGGTTGGGCGCGTTTTTTGCCCATTTTTATTTCAGTTTGTACTTTGTACTATTAGAGGTCGATGCACTTTGTGGTATATATATAGTAGTTTCCCTTTCCTTTTCCCTTCTTGTTCTTTCCTTTACTCTGCACTTTTTCATTGAGTTTACTGTGTGTGTGTGTATAGGTGCTTAGGCAAAGGCCTCCCTGAGTTGTGCCTTCGGCACTGGTCGCCAGCCCCTGTCCTATGGAGGCGGGCTTGGGGTAGTTGCGGCCCGAGCTGGGTAGGGTCGGGTCGTGACAAAGTGGTATCAGAGGTGGTTAGTTCCTTGGGATGCTGTTCGGACGTCCCTAAAATTAAAAGGAACTGGTTGGGATTTAGGGAAACATTGTTAATGTGTCTCGAGAGCGGCTCTCAGGCCAGGGAGTCCTGTGATGGTGCGGCAGCCGACGTATCCATTCACCAGGACCCTGATAACCCGCTTGTCTACTCGGCATACTGAGACACTTGTTGCAGGGAAATTGGATTGTTAATCACATAGGATTGAGTCTTTGACTGTCCTTCTTGTGTCAGATCCCCATCATTGCTATTGGTATATACATATATGCTAATCTGCCCGCGGCACTCCTTGATAATGATCAGGATGTCTCCGCGAAGACAGCCAGCCAGGATACCAGCTCTGGTTCTTGAAGACGACCCTGTAAGCTACGAGGCCATAGTCCAAGACCCATCATGCGAGCCCCTTTCTCCGGGTGGGACAGTAGCAGCACCCCCACCTGTTGAGCAGTAGGCAGTTTCAGCTGAGCAGGCTGAGCTTGAGTGCAGGTTGAGCGCACTCCGTGAGTTCCAGCGGCAGGGACCGCTGAGGTTCTGTGGTGCGACAGACCCTTAGGCAGTAGAGGTTTGGCTCGAGGAAGTGGTTTGCCTTTTCCGGCTTGTGCAGACGCCGAAAGATCAGAGAGTGGCTTTGGCAGCCAACCTTTTTCGTGGATCATCTTGGCGTTGGTGGAGTCTGGTGACTCAGCTTCTTGGCGAGTCGTCGCTTTCGTGGGGTGACTTTCGGTTGTTGTTTAGTGAGGAGTTTTTCCCGTCCTGCTTGCTCTCCATTCGGATTCAGGAGCTCCTTCAGTTTCAGCAGGGAGGAATGACGGTGGCCGAGTACACGACAAGTTTTGCAGACCGTGCACGCTTTTACCCGGACATGGTCCATGATGAAAACCTCCGAGCGTGGATGTTTGAGCAGGGTCTCCGCCGAGAGATTTGTACTGTCATAGTGCCCTTGGGCATTTCCACATATGCCGGGGTGCTAGAGCATACGCTGGTGACAGAGGGCTTCCTATCATGTTTTGCGGTTGGTAGTGGTAGTGGGAGCGATGGAGCCGGGACGTCTACCATAGCTAGTAGGCGCCGGAGGAAAGGACCTCGATGTAGGTGGCCTTCCCACTGCCGGTTTCGGAGATGTGGTCATATACCACTGTGGAAAAAAGGTGCAGGGCCTCAGCCGAGGATGCCCTTCCGTGAGTGGATCTCGGGCCGTGGTCGTACACCACAGTGGCGCCGGAGGGCACCAGTGCAGCCCAGAGAGAGTCGGTGCTATGCTTGTAACGGACTAGGTCACTTGGCACGAGACTTCCTGACCCGAGTGGTTAGGAGCTTCGGGCAGGCAGCAGGCGCACCACCACGGCAGAGGCAGCGCCGTGATCGGAGTAGTACCCATGGAGGTGGTGCTAGCAGAGGAGCGGGAGGAGCTGGTAGTGGGGGATGACTTTATGAGATCTCCCCATCACCACTAGGCGGTCCACATCAGGCTCCGGGAGCTGACGGTTGGGACCGTGGGTAGCCGCGAGCTTTGGATGTCTACGATCTTGCAGAGCACGGGATGGTGAAAGGTACCCCTTACAACTCTTCTACTTCTTGCAGTAGAATTTTTAGACTCTGTGTGTGATTTTCTTTCCTCCCTTCTTGTTGTTGGATGTGTTACCAGGGTGACGCAGGGCGTCGGGTGTAACCCTGTGTTGGTAAAGAAAAAGGCGTGAGACCTTTTCCTTTAGTCGATGGTGTTGGCTCCTTCACCTGTTGAGCGTGTAAGAGAGCATCCACTATGGAATCTTGTGTGGCTATATATCCTTAGGTGATTCACCATATGGATATTCTGAAGGAGGGAATCACCGGGCCTTGCCCATGCCCAAGCGGTGATTCCTGTCGCAGCTTGCGACATAGAGGTTTGGTCGGGAAGGTGAGCTACCCCCGAGGGACTTCGGGCCTTTTGAGACCGTGCAAAGGGATGGAGAGGTACCCTACCTCCTTTCCCTAACACCAAAGTCTGGAGTGGGTGCACGATGTCGGCAAGGGCCGACCTAGCATGGACAGATCAATCCTTTCGTCAGTGTGTGGTGACGCAGAGCTGTGTGTGGGTTCTTCTGGGTATGAGAAAGCCAGGTGTGAGCATAGTATCTTGTATTTGCTCCCTATTTTTTCTTTTCAGGGACGAAAATCATGAATAGGGGATTGATGTAAGAACCTGTTTTTTGCTGTGAAAGACTGTGGAATATTCTTGATGATATTCCAGAGGTGCACCTTCAGACGGCGTGCGATTCCGAGCCCCGGAGTGGCCGAAATTTAATTTTCAGTGCGTTAACACTGAAATGCAAAATAAATGGGATAACTCCTAAACAGTGATCCGGATCAGAGATCTGAGTGTACGGATGGGTCCGGAATGGGGTGTTTACCCTAGTAACAACATAAAACCTATCGACGAGGGACGTTTGGACCCCTCGCCCGCCTCTGGAACGTTAAACGGATTAAATAAATTAATTAATTTGTTTAATGGAGAAACGCTAGTATCTTTTAAACGGTGGCTCGGAATGGAAAACTGAGGGCATCTTTGAGTTCATAGCATGCCATTTACCGTAGGAGGGGTATGAGTTTCGCGGGCGCGGGCCGTTTGTGAAAAATGGCCCCAGGGGCATTATTGTAATTTGGCAGCCTCGGGTGCTTTGTTTAGTAACCATTGAATGGGGTCTCAGAATAAAATTCTGAGACCGCCGTTGCACTCAAAGCGTGGTTTTTAGCTTAGGGGAGGCTAAATCTTGACCCTGTTGGGAGTTCGGGTTCGGGGCTGTCGGGCGGGCGTTTAAGTGATTTGTACTTAAACACCCCCCCCCCCTCTTCTTCTTCTTCCTCTTCCTCAAACCCTCCACCCCCCTCCTTCACCTCCGGCGATGACACTCCGGCAAGGTGAGCTCTGGTGAGGCGTGACCCCCCCTCCCTCGGCGGTTTGACGGCGAAGCGACGGGCATCGCCCAAGAGGTAAGAGTTATTTCATTTTGGTTTTCAAATTCCTGCAATTTTTGAGCCCAATTTATATTGTCTAATTGCTTCCTGATCTTCGATCCAATACCTTGGTCGCGTAGAGAATGTTCTAAGGTTTCTGACGCTCTTCTTGGATCGAAAATCCGAGACCCGGGGTTCCCAGGGCAGTCCCGGGAAGTTTCAGCCGGAAATCTGGATTTCCGGCGGATACTGGCGGCGGACGGTGGTTCCGGGGAGGCGACGCGGCAGCGGTGCTGCGAAAGGCCGGCCAGACATCTGGTCGGATGGGTGGCACCTCCACGGGGCGGGGCGGCTCGGCTCGCCAGTTGCGGGAGCCGGCGAGAGGAGATGGCGGGGTCGCAGGCGCGCGACCCCGCGGCTGGACAGAGACCCGCGCGACGCGGGTCTCCGTGTGGAAAGCCGACCGGCCGTGTTAGCCGGTCGGGGGAAGAAGCGCCCGCGCGGTACGTGGGCGAGGCGGGCTCGCGGGAGGCGGCTGGTCCGCGGTCCCAGCAGGGCGGCTGTGGGCAGACCGGGCGGTCCGGGCCGGTCCGGCCCAAGGGGGGGTCTCCCCCCCTATAACCTCCGACATCCGTAGCTTTCGCTACGAACATCCGTTTTGCGCGCCGTCTGCGGCGGCACGGGCCTGGCACTGAGGAAGATCTTTTGATATGGTTTTCGGAATTTTTAATTTCCAAAACAATGGGGCCCAGGGGTGCGACGCGTCTTTAAGTGGAATGTTGTTTTTCCGGGAATATTGTTTTGAGCGTCGCAGATGCATCCGACGTCCGTTTTGAGCGCCGTCAGTGGCTTCGGGACCCTGGCATCGAGGCAGACGTTTCCGGGGTGGTTTCAGGCATCGAGGCCGACGATGAGGCACATTCCCCACAACCTATCTTTTGAGCTGTGTGCAGCTTTTAGCGACATTTTCCTCGGACGGCCGTTCGGGGCGTGTGAGCAGTCGATTTTGGGTGTTTTTCCGAGGGCATCGCGTTGGAGCAGTTTACCCGCCGTAATTTCGACACGATGGTGCGGGGACCACGAGGGTCGTTTGGGCGTTGACGGTGATTTTCCATCTTAATCATTGGTGACCGTTTTGGACAATTTAATAGTCCATCTTGTGTGCTTTTACGAGAGGATCGCAACGATGTGATCCGTTCGTTGAGTTTCGGGACCGGGATGCGGGTCCCAAATGGCACCGCTCGTGTGCGGTGCGCCGGGATGCACCTTTTTTTCCAGATATCTGTTGCACTCAAGTCATTAGTGCTTTTGACGTGTTTTCCCGAGGGGATCACAATGGTGCGATGCGCCCGACTGTTTTCGGGGCTGAGGCTCAGGATCACGGGACGACATTCGGGTGTGAGGCAGTGTTGGTGAATTTTTCATCGTATATCCATTGGAGGCGAGTAAGTAGTCGATCTCGCGTGTTTTTGTGTGATGATTACAACGATGTAATCCGTTTTGTTGTGCGGAGCCTCTTGCGCGATCTCGTTGAATGTGGAGCATGGAAGGTGCTCCAGTGGTGGTTCGCCCTACTTTGTCTGTAGAGGACCCTTGGCGTGTGATCGCGCACTCTTGGGATACTGATATAAATGGTTCACAAGATGTGTATGGCCGTGACTTGGCCTTTGAGGTGAAGTTGTTACGTCACGCCTTCGCGTTGACATTGGGTGTCGTGTGCGCGATAGCCTTTGGGCTGGAATGTGGTATACTCTGGGAGTATACGGGAGCGCTTGGAGGTACATGTGGATGTTTGTACCTGAGGATGTTTGTGCGCTCAGTTGGGGTTGACTTGGGTCCACACGTCATGTGGGCCCCATGTGCATGCAGTGATCTGTTTTACGTACTTCGACCTCTCATGACGTAGAGGGTCCCTCTGTGCTCGTTTGTTTGACCAGCAGGGTGGAGTTTTCCCCTAGCTTTCTGCGTGTTTGTTTGAACAGTAGGGTGGAGTTTCCCCTAGCCTGGTGCTCTTTTGTCTGACCAGTAGGGTTGAGCTGTCTCCCCCTGGTCTTGTTCTCAATGGATCGGCCGGCAGTGGTGCTGGTGACACCCAGGGATGGAACAGGTGTTGAAACCCCATTGGGTGAGTTGTGCTGGAGTTGGTTGGTCGCGCGATACCCACTCCGTGTTCGGTTGGCCAATGTTGTACCCTCCAGTGGGGATGGATAGGGCAGTTCTGAGTTTTACCCTCTAGCGAGGCTGGGCAGTGTGTTACTCATCGACTTCTTCGAGTTTACGCTCCAGCAGGGCTGGGCCGTGGGTTGCTCACTGACTTCTAGGGTTTACCCTCCAGCAGAGACTGGGCAGTGGGTCACCCGATCCTCTTAGGGTCTACCCTCCTGTAGAGACTGGGCAGTGGGTCACCCGACGACCTCTTAAGGCCTACCATACAACATGGCTGGGTAGTGGGTCACTCGTCATTCAGTTCCAGGTCTACCCTCCAGCACGGCTGGGCATTGGGTTGCCTGTCAACTTATTCCAGGTCTACCCTCCACCGGGGCTGGGCAGTGGGTCGCCTGATGATGTGTTAAGGTATACCCTCCAGCGGGGCTGGGCAGTGGGCCTCCTGGTGATGTGTAAAGGTATACCCTCCAGCGGGGCTGGGCAATGGGTCTCCAGATGATGTGTTATGGTTTACCCTCCAGCAGGTCTGGGTAGTGGGTCACTCGATATCATCTTATGAATTACCCTTCAGCATGGCTGGGCAGTTGGGACACCGGTTGGCATTCCAGACTCAGTACTTTCTATTAGGCTAGTTTTTGGATTTCCTCCGCAACCACCGGAGCAGAACCCTTGGTTGTACGGGTCAGTGATGGAACGACTTTGACTTTGTGGAGACCTCTTGACTGCAGGGCAGTGATGAGGTGTGGTTTGACTTTCCCTAGAACTCTCAATTTCGAGGGGCGATTTCCCCACCGAGACGCGTTCTTGTGACGTGATCTAAAACCGTGCCGGCGAGTCAGTGCCGACCAAAGCGGATAGTGTCAAGGTGTGGTGATTGAGCCCCTTGGCTTGCTGTTCAGGGCAGACGTAAGGGATGCTGGGCATCGATGGTGTTACTTCTGGTACTGTAGGCGACTCACTTTTCTTGGGCTGAGATATGGGACGGAGATCCCCTTACTATGTTGTTCGGGCTTCTTGTTTGAGCATATGGACATGTATATACCTTGTTTCGGGTACCCACTTCTTGGGTTTGTTTACTCTCCTTCCAGGTGAGGCAAAGATGCGTGTGGTATGCCACGTGCTTTCCGTGTCTAGCTTCTTGTGGTTGGAAGAGTCTACTCTCCTGCTATAGGTAGCGAAGACTCGACATGAAGTTCATCTTCTCACTGTTTCCATCTCCTTGTGCCTGGACGAGTCTACTTCCATCCTCTTGTTGGGTTGAGCTGGACTCTTTACTGCACCCTCGGTTGGACTCCTTTACTTTTCCCTTTCTCTCTACTGCTCACCCTTCGGTACCTCCTCTTGTTGCTCCCTCGAGCCTTCGAGGTATCCTACTAAGTATTAATATACTCACCCCTGCTTGGGCTTTTCCCGCACTTGGTGTGCCCTTGCAGACGACGGACAGGTGGAGCGTGGCTTCAGTGGAGCGTAGGATCTTGGGAGCTTGGACCGCGTGTGGTGGTCGTGGCTGGGTTCGAGATGGGGGACCCGTCCGCTGTTTCTTTTGTTTACTTATTGTCGGGCTGTGGCATTTTCTTTTTGGTTGGGGGCGTGTTTTTCCCATTTTCTTTTCAGTTTGTACTTTGTACTATTAGAGGTCGATCTACTTTGTGGTATATATATAGCAGTTTCCCTTTCCTTTTCTCTTCATGTTCTTTCTTTTACTCTGCACTTTTGCATTGAGTTTGATGTGTGTGTGTGTACTGGTGCTTAGGAAAAGGCCTCCCTGAGTTGTTGTGCCTTCGGCGCTGGTCGCCAGCCCCTGGCCTATGGAGGCGGGCCTGGGGTAGTTGCGGCTCGAGCTGGGTAGGGTCGGGTCATGACAAAAAAATAAAAATATAAGTACACACATTGTATATAAGTGGAACATGGTGTGTATCCTCTGGTTTTCCTCCCAGGAAGCACCTTTGTTTTAGGTCCTTGGCTCGGCCAACGTAACATTTCTTACCTGGGAGGGGTGGTAGAGATTGTTCCCACTATATCATCCATGTGAGGGTCAATCATCAGTCATTGGCCATTCCCCTTGAACAGTTGACCATCCTCTTTAGCAATTTCCACTGCTCTGTGGGGAAATACTCATATGACATGGAACGGTCCTAACCACCTCAACATGAGTTTTCCTAGGAATAGGAGAAGATGAGATTTGAATAGGATTACCTGATCACCGGGGTGATTTTTTTTTCATGAAATCATCTATTCGTGGATGGCTTTTGTCCTCTCCTTGTACAATTTTACGTTCTCATACGCCTCCCTTATGATTTCATCGATTTCCAATAGTTTGAACTTTCGCCTATCTATAGGTGACTTCAAATCAATATTTAGGGCCTTGACGACCCAATATGCTTTGTGTTCGAGTTCCACTGGTTGATGGAATGGTTTTCCATAGACAAGGTGGAATGGTGACATCTCCATTGGTTTCTTGAAGGCGGTGTGATAGGCCCACAAAGCATTCCCAAGATTTTTGGTCCAGTCTTTCCGTGAGGTATTCCTTATTTTATCCAGAATTTGTTCGAGCTCGCGGATGGAGAGCTCCACCAATCCACTTGATTAGGGATGGTATGGTGTGCCCATGGGATTCTTTAACCTATATTTGGACCGCACCCCCTTTCATTAATTTATTGTCAAAGTGAGTCCCTCTGTTGCTGATCAGCACATGGGGAACGCCGAACCTACTGAAAATGTGATTCTTTAAAAAGGTGACGATTACCATAGCTATGTTGTGTGATGTAGCAGTGGATTCCACCCATTTGGAGATGTAATCAACGAATACAAGGATGTAGGTATTCCCGAAAGAAGGGGGAAATGGTCCCATGAAGTGGATTCCCCAAACGTCAAAGATCTCGACATCCAGGATGGGGTGCTAGGGAGTCTCGGCTCTACGTCCCATATTACTTGTATGTCGGCATGGATCACAATGGGCAATGAAGGCCTGGGCATCTTTATACTTGGTGATCCAGGAAACCCCATATTGCAGAATCTTCGCTATGGTATGATCTGGCCCATGATGTCCTCCAACAGGTGACGCATGACAAAATTCCAGGACCCCTTGAACCTCTGTCTATGGGATGCATCATCGGATCACCCCGTCTTAGAAGAATCAGAATAAGAGTGAGTCTTCCCAAAAGTATCGCTTAACATCAAAGTGGAATCTTTTCTTCTTCTAGAAAAAGAGGCCAGGGTGGACTGCACATGTAAGTAAATAGTTATCAATATCAGTAAACTCGGGCCTAGGGGACTCGATAATTGAAAAGGGATGCTCATCAAGAAAATCCTACATTGTCTTTTGATCCTCTTCCTTCTCCAAGTGTGGCAGCTCTAGATGAGATAGATAATCAAAAACCATATTCTCTATCCCCTTTTTTATCTCAGATCTCTATATAAAATTCATTCAAGAAGAGGACCCATCAGATCAATAGGGGCTTTTCATCCTTCTTGTTTAATAGGTACTTAAGTGATGCATGGTCAGTAAAAAAAATAAGTTTAGAAATAATAATGTAAAAACGAAACCTGCCGAAGGCAAATACCACATTAAGCATCCCCTTCTCTATTTTAGTGTAGTTTAGTTGGGCGTCATTAAGTGTCCTGTTGGAATAGTATATTGGTCGGAAGATTCGGTCCAACCACTAACCGAGGATATCTCCCACCACATAGTCACTGGCATTACACGTTACTACAAATCGTGCCTCCCTGTTTGGGGAAACCATCATTGGAACATCGACTATGAGCTACTTTAGATGCTCAAAAGAAATGGTATCGGCCTAATCGAATTCAAAAATAGAATCCTTAGTTAGGAGGTTGGTTAGGGGATGGGATATCTTTGATAAATCGCGTACAATCCTCCAGTAAAAGCATGCATGTCCCAGGAAGCTGCTGATGGCTCTAATGTAAGTTGGAATAGGAATTCATGAAATGACTTCTATTTTCGTCGGATCAACCTCTATCCCCTTTGCTAGAATTCTTGTGGCCAAGTACTATGCCACTTTGTAATATAAAATGAAACTTTTCCCAGTTCAAAACTAGGTGAGTGTTTTTTCATCGGTCTTGAACTAGTTCTAGGAGCCGCAAACATTTGGTAAATGAATTCCCATAAATGGAAATTTCATCCATGAAGTCCTCAAGTATTTGTTACACCATGTCGTGAAAAATAGCCCGCATGCATCGCTGTACTTTGGCGGTAACAATGCACATACCGAAAGATATCCTATGGTTGGAAAACGTATCATATGGGAAAGTGAAGGTGCTCTTCTCCTAATCCTCTGGGGAAATGAAGATCTGATTATAGACTGATTGTCCATCGAGTAAGCGGTAATATTAATGCCCTTCTTTTCTTTCTAGAATCTGATCTAGGAAGGGCAAGGGAAAATGATCCTTCATGATGTCGTCGTATAGCTTTCTGTAATTGACACAGACTCTCTAGCCAGTGATTGTGTGAGTGGGGATCAGCTCATTATTGTTGTTAGATACCATAGTGATAACTCCCTTCTTAAGGACCACTTGCAGGGGACTCACCCACGGGCTACATGATATTGGTTAAATGATTCCTACATATAACATCTTGATAACCTCTTTCTTTAAAAAAATTTATGGGAGGGTTCAGACACCGCTGGGGTTGTCTAGATGGCTTTGCTCCTTCATTGAGTAACACCTTGTCGGTGAAAATGGTAGGGCTGATACCTTTCAAATCTACAACAGTCCATCAAATTTCTTTCTTTCTTATCTTAAAAACATGTAGGAGTGCATCCTCCTACTATTGTGATAGTGTTTCACTAAGTATAACGGGAAATGTGTGATGATCCCCTAAATACCCATACAGTAAGGAAGCTGGGAGAGGATTCACCTCTAGTTACGGTGTTTTGATAACTGAAGGTACAAGTGGTTGTACTCCTACCATCTATAAGATGTCATGAATGATAGCTCGTTACTAGTAGTGGCCCCCTGGCATTCATTGAATTGCAGGTCCTCTGGAACTTCAACAGTGGGCATGTTTTGAAAAATCATATCATCTGAAATGGAAGAACATAGAAGATCATCTTCTTTCCTAATCAACTGTTCTTCCATGGTAGTCCCTGTGTAGTAGCCCTCATGTTCGGGTAACTATGCTTGTTTGAGGGCCTTTATAACATTATAGGATACTCTTTCATCCCCTATCCAGAAAATAAACACCCCATGGTGCATGTCGATCAAGAATTTCTATATGGACAGGAAAGGGCTAAGCAATATAAGAGGTTCCTTGTGATCCTCCTCCATGTCTAGGATAATAAAATCTACAGGGAGGGTCAATCTTCTTTCCTTCACCAGCACATCCTCCAATAGCCCCTTTGGATATTTAATAGATCTTTCATCATGTTAAAGGGCGACTCATGTATGCTTCAGATCATGGAGTCCGAGCTTTTGGAAAACTCGGAATGGAATGAGGTTGATATTGGCCGTTATGTCGCACAAGGCCTTACCAAATTCATAGGGTCCACTTGTACATGGAATAGTAAAGGTACCTGGATCCTAGATCTTTGGAAGAATGGAATGTTGTACGAATGCAGAGCACTCATTTGTCAGTGCTATGGTGCCCAAATCCTCCATCTTCCTTTTATTCGAGAGAATTTTCTTCATGAATTTACCAAATGTGGGAATTTGTTTCATAGCCTCTTCAAATGGGATATTGATGTGTAGATTTCTAAATACTTCCAGGAATTTTTCAAGCTGATGATCCAACTTCCCTTGCTTCATCCAATCTGGAAAAGGTAATGCAGGCTCGAATGGTTTGATGACCTCCTTTCCTTTTCCTTGTTGAGCCTCCGGTGATTTATTTTTGGATGAAGAGGGTTTTGAAACTGACCTTTATTGTCATCTTGGAGTATATGTGCAGTTGAATGTGCTGGTTCTTTCAGGTGTATATTCTTTCCACTTCATAAAGTGATGGCATGGGCCTCCTCACTTGGGTTCTTCTCGGTGTTGCCTGGTACTGTACCAGGCTGTCTCCCTGAGAGATGGTTTGCTAACTGGATGATTTGGTTCCTGAGGCTTCAAAAAGAAGCCTCCTATTTCTGAAATGTAGTCTCGGTAGTATATATGAATTTGTTCATAATATCCTCTAACCTTGAGGTATTCACTTACTAAGGTGGTTGTGCACCTGATGGAGGTGGTTGTTGCCTTGGCTGCTGCATGCAAGGGTTTTGATACCTTTGTTGACGGTAGGATCCCTGCTAGTTCTATTTTTGCCTTGAGTATGGGTTTGGATATTGTGGCTGACTATAGCCAAGGAGTCGTTGGGGCTTAGGATTCTGGTGTTGTTGGCCCCAGCCTGTGTTCTGGTTTTCGCACCATGCTGGATTTAGGTATTGTTGATACTGGTTCGACCCTATGTTTTGAGAAACATAGTTTACCTTTCTTGTTGAAGGGTCAACTGAGGGTCCTGGGAATTATCCCTTGATGTGGTTGTTACCGCAGTCACTACATGCTGGATGGTTCTCCGCATGGACTGGAGATGCGCCCTTGAGATTCATTACATCGATCTTTTTGGAAACTGCATCCAACTAGGCAGAAAGCATGGTAGTAGCATCAATACTATGCATACCTCATTTTGGGGTCCCCTGTTTTGAATTCCACTGGAATCTATTGGTAGACATATCTTACAGCAGTTCGAAAAGTTCTTCGGGGAACTTTCTCATTATCGTACCTCCAGCAGCTGCATCAACTTCGGAATTTGTATTCGTTGTTAGTCCTCTATAAAAGGTTTGTAAATTCATCTAGAGTAGAAGTCTGTGGTGTGTTCATTTATGTAACATTTCCTTGAAACGTTCCATGATTCATACAACGACTCAGAGTGGTGCTTCTGAATGTTGTGGATCTCATTTCACAAGGTTACCATCTTCAATGGTGGAAAATATTTGGATAGAAATGCATGGGCTAGCTCTTCATAGGTGAGGATAGTTATTTTTAGTATCCTTTTGATCTAGTATTTCACCTTGTCCTGTATAGGGAAGGGGAAAAGGTGGAGATGAATGGAATCCTCAGACACGCTATGGTAACAAAATGTATCACATATCTCTAGAAAATTGGAGATATGGGCGTTTGGGTCTTCACTGGGCAGGCCACCAAATCGAACGGTGTTCTGGATCAACTACATAATAGCAGGCTTGATCTCGAAGGAAAAGTCTTGTACTATAGGACAAATGATTCCCATATCAGCTCCATGGATTGAAGTCAGGTCGTACTCCATAAGAATACATTGTGGAGGTGGATATTGAGGGAGTAGAGGTAGCATGTACTGCTACTCCTGTGGGGTGATATATTCCTATTGATAGATTTTCCGCTGCTGTTGGGGATGGCTATATAGTGGAAGTGGTTGCTGGTAGTCCCTCAAGAGGAACTCCATAAACCTCAAGGTTCGGCCTACTCCATTATACTAGCATAAGGAGGCTGCTAGTCCTAGAATGGTTGTCCAGCTACTACTTTAGTGGCTGGTGCTCCCTCTTCCTTGTTCACCATAGGTAATGATTTTTTTTCTATGCATCTCTACTAGTGCATGTCAACCCCACAACAAGGTTTGTTCAATATCTAGGTCAATTGGAAGAATATTTGATGACTTAGTTCTCCTGGACCATGTGAGGTGTTGGTTCATGCACCTGGGATTAGACACATACACAAAACAAAACCCATGCATAAAAGGGAAATCAAAAGATAAAGAGAAATGGGTTTAGGAAGGAAATTTTTGGGAATTTTTAATTTTTTTAATTTTCACATAATTAATTACTATCACAATTAAATTTAGCACTTGAACCATTAAGATTCCCCGAAAATGGCACAAAAATTTGGTCTTTCATTTCACCAAATTTATGTTATTGGTGTCCCAAATTTTTATTACCCACTATTAAGCTAGTATAGCGCAAGTGTGGGGTCAATCCACAAGGAACATTGGGAGTGCATGAATTCAATTGAGTTTAGAATTAATTTGTTGAATTTTGCTGAATTTAGAGTGGGGTTTTCTTGGTTTTGGAATAAAGAACTTGTTTTGATTACTTGAAAATAATTATTAACAATTAAGATGAAAAAAACAATGGTTTTTAATGAGATTGGCAGAAAAATAGCGTGTTGGGGCTATTGTGATTATGGAGATTCATGTGGATTTCTTATTAGGTTGTATTGTTCATAATAATTCAACATTATGGATCTCAATTATTACAAGATTCCCCTAGTCTAGTTATTTTTTCTCTAAATAAAAGAAATTGAATCCTTGGTCTGGTATTCAAGGTTTCACAATTCGTTATTTTAGTTTAGTCCATTTATGAATCGACGAATACCTTTAGGGATCATGAAGTTGTTCATCGTTATTCTTCTTTTAGATCTCTGAAAATTATGTCCTTGGTTTGGTTCAGAACTCCCAGTAGTAGTTAATAATGGTTTAAGAAGAATAATAAGAATTTTAAAAGAAAAAGACAACCACATAAATTATTACAACATACAATCCTTCATCATCCACAGCCCCAACACAAAGGTTTTTTAGTTACACATATGTGACATAAAGAAAATAACACCTTTGATACCTGATGGGATCATTGAGTAAGACTCGAGGAGAGTTGTCGTATGGTGGAATGCCGGAGTAGTGGCACCACGGTGGCTCATGAGGAATGGTAGAAGAACATCCCCATTCTCTTTAAGTGTTCCACCTCTCTCAAATCCGAAGGCCAAGGCCTCTATTTATAGAAAAATAAAGTTCACAGTGTGTATCAAAAGTACACATAGTGTGCTTTCATCAACGCATTTTTGGCTCCGTTATCTCCGCTGGTGGGATCCCTAACATGCTGTATATGACTTGGAACATGGTGCCGCCTTGTTTGTGAATCTTCAAGGTGTGTAGTATCAAAATATGTCCACCAACTGCTTCTAGAAATTCATACATGGTGTGTATTAGTGGCACACGGCATGTCTCCTTTGGCCGACCACATGGGCGTGTAGACTCCTCTCGGCCACCAACCACTTCTAGAACAGTATACACGACATGTAAACATAGAACACAACATGTAATTCCTTTTGGTTACTTGGAAATGTGTTTGTCCTAGTCACCCCATGTCTGAGTTTGAAAGTACATAGCATGTATATTGGTACACGCCATGTAGTTGGAAATTTTTGCTCGGTTTTCCTCTTTTTTGTGCATTTGGCCAAAAAACATATAAAAATGAACAAGATCACAAATATCAATGTATTTTTTCAATGAGGTAGTAGGTAAATTCATAAAACATGTTCTTATTTTTCAATAAAGTATATGAAAATGTATACACAAATCAGGTGCATCACCATCCCAATAGTTGCATGAAATTCCAATGATTGATTAACTCCAGCATGCTTAGGAGGAAGACTACCTTGAAGTAGTTCTGAAATTAACCCCCTTAACTCCTTTATTTTATATTAATGATGTGAGAACCTTTACTTTAATGAGATTGATTGGACTTCACCATAGGTAGGGTGGAATGTAACATGAATTCTTTCTTTCACCTTGTTGAATGCCTTTAGAAGATAGGGGAGTTCTATATTGGAAGAAATACCTAAATTCTGGGTAAGCCATTGATTTTGGGTATGCACACCTTTTTCATTTGTTTCTATGTATACAACCTCTTGAACATGAACATATTTATCTGATTCCTCTGAGTGAGTCTCATGTTCTGGGTGATCAGTGACAATGGCATTGATGACATTTATCGATGCATAACGCAATACAGCCCTTCTGTCAGCATTTCTGTGATGTTGTCATCTTCCATGTTCTTTATGATACAATGACTTTTGTTTGGTTGATTCCCCAGGAGATTCTTGATGAATCATAATTTGGAGTTAATTTCCTAATAATTCGGCTATGCGTTCCTCTTGTGGCTTCTTCATTAATCGAGAGAAGACTGACTTTTGCTGAGGAGGACATTGAGAATTTGAAAAAATCCCTAGTCGGTGGACTGGGGCTATTCCTATTTTTCCCGCTCAACTCCTCTAATACTGTTTGTAGATCCTGAGGGAAGGATTAAAAGAGTCCCCGGTCTGGAAAGATGAGGTGGATCTTGAGCTGCTACATCTGAAACGTTCTTTAAAATCCCTCTTGATATTGTGGATTTTAGTCTAGAAATTTTTTGGATGTATCGTTTGACGTCCACACAAATCACATGGCTTAGATGGCCATTGAATTATTTCAGACAACTTTTTTTCCTGATGATGCACATGCTCTAAATGAGAAGCATGTTCCATAATCTCATTTTCTTGAAGAAAGAGTAATTCGAAAATTTGTTCTTTATATTCCCGAATTTTGGAAGAACTAGTTGAGGCCTATTCTTGAGAAAGCCTTTGATTACATAAAAACCCACTAATATGTGGCTATCCATGGGCAGTAACATTTCATGAGACCACTTTTGGCGGGCGTTGTTGTTTATAGAGCACAGTGAAATGAAATACTCCATGAACACCCCATCCCCTGATATGAATACTATATGGGGCATTGGTAATTAAATTGCGCAACCTTTTTAATGCACCATGTCATGTAAGTTGAAGGGCTCTCTGCTACTTTTCAACCTTTGGATGTCAAGATACTGAGAGAGATGACACGTCAATTTGGCTTTGCAACCCTTCTATTACATTAACATGATTTTGATATTCATCATAAGGTAATATTTTATCTTTTATGTGACAAAGAGTTTTCCATATATTGAAATGAATTTCGTGAATACAATCTTCTGTCAAAGTTTCTAGAATATCATACTGAGAGTCATCCAAATGCCAAAACATGATAGGTATTCCACCTTTGGCAATTGTTTTATCATATTCAACACTTCCTCTTTGTCATGTTATGAAGATTATTCTACCTGATTGGACCAAATTTGGTGTTTATTTGTTGCTTCATCTGATTCAACGAGATTAGTAGAGAATTCATTTGTCAAATTAGAAGATGAATGACCCAAGGGTGGTTCAGAGAATGGCCTAAACCCCATGATATCTTCTGATTGAGAAAGTATTTCACCTTTTAGCGGTAAGACATCAGACATGATTGGATTCTCATTTGTAAGTGCCTCCAGATAATAAGGATTTCTCGTTACGACATTGTCCATTGAATAAATTTCCAGGCAATATGAATTACTACTACAGAAAGATCTTTTGCAGATAAATTCATCATCATGGGGAGGATTTAACACCTCAACCCTTCACGGTATTCTTCTCTTTGAATAATATACTTGTGTGTGTTATATGCAACATCGAGTTCTAACACACCACAACCAATAATACTAGCAGTTAAGAATAGTAATACCCAATTTTTGAAATTTTATACATTTTATCTTTCAAAATGAACTTCATTTTTTGATTCAGAATATCATAATTATCTTAGGGTGAGATTTTGGTACTTTTCAGATAACTTTCATATTTTAATGAATAGTGAAAATTACTAAATTTTAAATAAAAACAACTTTTTTAATCGAAATAATTAATAGTGATAAATTATGAATTGGTGTGGTTTTAAAGTATATTTAGAATATATTTTTACCATTTAACACAATTTTGGTCATTGGACGTAATTTCACTTTTAAACTGGAAATAAGTAAGTGTCAATCTTTTCAAAGTTATTATTTCTTAAAAACACGCTATTTGTTTTGACAATGACAATTAATTTAAATTAATTAGTGAAACTTATATGTTTTTAATTTGGTAAAATATACATCATTTTTTAATTCATAATATAAAATATAGCTTAGGCCAAATGTTTGGTATTTTTCTAAGAAACATCAATTTTTGATGAATAGTGAAAAACACTGAGTTATTGGTTAAAACCAATTTTTTTTATTTAAATAAGTATTTAAGTTATTTAAATTAATTTATGTCAAAATAGATACATAATACTTATATAATATCATTTTAATTCATTGGAGTCAATTTATAATAATTTTAGATATATATAAGTTTTATTGTACTTTTCACCGTCTTTAACCCAGCTCCTAGGAGAATTAGAAAATTCCCATAAAACATAATTTCACCGCTTTTGTCAGTTGAATTTTGAAAAACCTAGATACACGGTAAATATCAAGGAGTATAATGTGGTTTAATGGGATGAAAATAGTTTTTGGTGAATAGTAACTTTTTATTTTTATTTACCAAGGTTAAAAGTAAATAGGGTAATTAAGGGTAAAAATGATATTAATATTACCCTAGAACATGTCCTAATTATATTGGAGAAGTTTATATTGACCAAAAACAACCATAGGAATAAAATATTTTCATTTAGGTCCACTTGGATTAGATTAGGACATTTATTATTATTTAATTCATAGAAGAGTTAAAAGAGTTAAAACCAATGTTTAATAAGGAAAACATTTTCAATATAGATTTTTACATAACATAAATTAGATTATAAATATTCATTAGAAAGATAAAAATATTTCATTCAACATTTTATTTTATTTATAATTTTTAGACATTAAATAAAAAAAATTATTTATGACACAATGATGATTTAGTTACTACATTATTCATGAAAGAATCAAATAAATGGTATTATAAATATTAAAATAAATATAATTTTAATGTTTTTATGACATCCACGAATTTTCTAGGTGAATATGACATGATAGAATAGATTCAATGTATTTTTTTTGAAGTAATAATGTTGTTATTATTCTAACAAATAACAAATACCAAATAGTGTCAAAATTGACATAAAATTGTTTTTAAAACAAATATTATATTATTAATTGATATAATGGTCCTAAAAATATAAGGTTTGGACAAAAGTCTTATATAATGATATATATGACATTAATTAACCAATTTGGGTTCGATTGGTAGTATATAGAATGCTTATTAACCATATAGTGTAAGAATACAAGATGACACGGTAAAAGTTAAATTATTTAACTTAGAGTTAAATCTAAATGATAAAGTTAAAATGGTAACCTAAACTTGTATAAAACCTATTGGATGAGTTGTTTTCGACCAATCCCCACCATATACTTTAAATAATGAACTTTTTATCCATTAGAAACAAAATATTAATTTATTATAAAATAATATTTAATGTTTTTCCTAAGGTGCCCCTCACCGCTATAATAAAAGGGCACTCCCCCTTCTATCTAATTCACACCATATAAGCCATTTGGATAGGAAAAACCCTGCCCAAATACCCTCCCAACTATCCTCCCTTCAACCTAGAGTCCATAGTTTAATAAGAGAGCCAACCTAAGGATCCATTTTGATCAAATCTAAATGAAGAACCCGAAGAAGAGGTAATGATTTCACCACCCTCTTTCATGTTCCATTCTTCTTCGACATACTTTTTATTTGTTGTTTCCATTATAAAATAATAACTATAGTATATTATATATATTTTGATGTTATTATAAATATGGTAAAACCAAATTCATTATTCTATCCACCCTTTGAATGACATGTCACCATATGTGCGTACGTACGGCTTACCGTCTCCACGTCATGGTGTAATTGTTATTAAATACATTAGTATTTGGATGGGTATAATAATGATTTGTATTTGATAAATATAGCATGATAAGGATTCTGTATATATTATATACTATCCAATTATATATTATATTAATATCAGAAGAATGATATTTTCGCTCGTGCGTACGTAAGGATTACCGTCTCCGTGACGCGATGAGATTCATTTCCATGTTCACCATTCATCGACGATTATAAAAATACATATTACAAATAAGTATGTAATATATGAAATAATAATTCTACTGGAGATTTATATATTTATATATTTAAGTATTTATTTACTTACATATATCATATTCACTTACTTCTGTTCAATACTATATTTAAACAGAAACAGCGTTTATGCGTACATACGGACTACCGTCTCCATAAACGTTGTTTTCCATTTCATATATACGTCTATTATAAATTTTTATATTCTAAATATATAAGATAAATAAATCATGTTTTATATTCTGGAAGTATTTAAATCATAATCTATGTGATACAATCAAGAGTAACAAGTTAAAAAACATATGATAAAGAAAGGGATTATTACCCGAAATATTAATATAACATTGAAAATTATTATTAAATGGGTAGTATAAAGTTATAAATTAATATTTTATGATATCATAAATATTAATATTGTTCTGGTATAATTTAATAAAATACTATAGTCTTCATACATAAGGCTAAACGTACCCCCAACTAATGGAAATTGCAAGGTAAGGGGTTTTCATCTCACTCCTTATTCCTATGAGATTCATGCCATATTACCACTATTACCTTTTGTGTTGTGTATGTAATGCCCATAATTGTGTTCTTTTTATAATACACTTTAATTTTTGTGTATTTACATATTCATTGTATGATACCTCTTTCATGGGTTGTATGTTTTGTATGTTTCCAAATTTGTAAGGGTTTATTTCACAATCTCTTCATTATCTAAGGTTGTTTATATGTAATTATCTACTGGGGCATCTTTATCATAAACATCCATGTTTCTTAAAAATGTATTTCAAAACATTGTTACTATTTTACAGAATATGGGTTAAAGTCATTTATACCATTGTTTGACTTTTTATAAGATGTTTATAAAGGAATGTTTTCATCATTTTCCAAAAAAGGTCCTTTTTAACCTTTTCGACAAAATTAAGGTAAGAATGTCTTTTTTTACTTATACGGTAGGTGGGGCTATTTTATTCCGTTATAAAATCTTTGAAACTTCCCTTATAAGATTATAAGATTATTTTCAAAGTAACTGTTTTCTTTTATAATTATGTGACATTTAAATGATTAAAAATAAAGAGATATTTTCTCAAATAGTTTTGATTTCATCTATATCACCATCCTTTGATAAATTTTACACTTGTTTGAAGTTGATTTATTATGATAAAAATCATCTATATTTTATTTAATGTTTAGTGATATGTTTAACTATGGATGAGTTATTTTTATGCCATTAATGGTATATGATTAATGTTTTGGCATTTCGTATGCTAGTTTTAATACGAATGTTTATGTTATATTTTATTCTCTTATTAAGATGAATGTGTTGGACTAGTATGATCTGGGTTGGGGACCGTTAAAAGTAAGCCCTCTGGGTTGTGGTTTGGTTATAGAAGACCCTCTAGGATAGTGTCTGGTTATTAGAGGCACTCCGGGTTGGTGTTTGGTGATTAGAGGCACTGCGGGTTGGTGTCCTGTTATTAGAGGAACTCCAGGTTGGTGTCTGGTTATTAGAAGCACTCCGAGTTGGAGTCCAGTTACAAAGCCTCTCCGGGATGGATTCTAGTTATAGAGGCTCTACAAGTTGGGTTCCGGTTACAGTTATCCCTTACGTATTGGCATGAGGCCTTTCCACAGAAACTAATGCTCGGTATTATGCATTCCATCATTATGAAAGTGGTTAGTGATATTGCATGTGAATATTATACTAGTAGAATATCCATGTGAATAATTAAATGGAATTACTTCATTTTATTTTTTCCATATTATGCTGAAGTTCAAGTTTAAAAGGCTTTTTATTTAGTTATACATTTCCATAAATGTTTATGTTAATTAATGAAAGTTTCCACTGTATTGTTATCCTTACTGAGCATCTAAGCTCTCCCCTTTCTATGTTTTTTTCCAGGATTACAAGATGTGTATAGTGATTGATATGCAGGGTTAAACCAAGGGAATAATGGCATTCATGAAGGATTATTTATGTTTTTTTATGTTATTAAGTGTAATGTAACATTCATGTATGTAATCTATTTTCCAAGACTGTTAAACTGATCGGTCCTTCAGGACATGATTCATTATAATCATGCCAATGTATTGAAATAACCCACCGATCCTGGGTAACTGGGGTCGGGGCAATACAGTTGGTATCAGAGGATGTTTAGAAACAACCTTGGAAACTAGATTTAGATAAACTCTGATTAGGGCACATATCCCTAAAGTAGACTTTGAGGATTATTATAAAAGAACATCCTAGAATTTTGGTATTGTAAGGATTTTGTGAGTTTTCCGAGCAATACATCCCTGTCTGGATACGAGCAGGTAGAGGTGGCTCTGGTACAGATGTACCTTGGGATAAAACTCGAAAACACCACATTGAGCTTGACTCAAATAGGAACTAGTGCAGGACAACGGGCCTTACTGCACTCTTGGTTACGACACTCCCGGGGGATATTCTTAGGATAATTCTCATTTTCCTTACAACCCATTATGAAGGGATTATGAGTATATACTTACTCAAAGAAAAAAAATTATGATTATGGACTATATCCATAAACTGTTTAATTTATGTTATGTTTTTTACAAGTTCGGGATTAGGTATTGCTATTCATAAACTAATCTACTATTTGTCATTGTTTAGAAACGGCGCCCAACAGAAGGAATGAGAACTCCAGCAATAAACATGATCCAAAGGGTAAAAAGGATTTTATCATTCTTGGTCCTAAGCAGAATTTAGAAGTGAAATAGTCTCCCACGAATTATCATCATATAAAGAAATAATATCATGTTTTGATGAGATAAGTAAAGAATTCTCAGAGTCCTATGGCTTTGAAGGGAAACCGAAGAAGAAAAAGATGGTAGATAGAAGGATAGATAATGGGAAGAAGGTAAAGAAGGATTTTCCCATCTTTGATAACTATGGAAAGAATCACCTTGGAAAATGCTTGAAGGGAATGAGAGTATGTTATAAGTGTGGGTAAAAAGGACACCAAGTACATGACTACAAGTGTAAGAAAAAGGTTTCAAATGCACAATGCTTCATCGGCAAGGAGTTTGGACACTATGCGAACCAATTCCCCAGTCATCAGACTATGTTGCAAATGATGCTATTGGATAATAATCATGTTATGATACTACCACAAATGAAGAGGAATGACTAGTGTTATTATGTTGTTATTTTGTAATTATTTCATTTAATTTTTGTATCAATGATGTACTAGAAATAAATAAGGATTATACTGTAGTACTATTTCATTGAGGATTTGAGATTTTATGGTATTAAGAAATGTGACTCTACAGTGAGGTAAACGTTTTGGAAATTACATGGTTGAAGGAAAGATAAACCTTAATATGGTCCTAATATTTAGGTACTGAATTTGGAATAAGATATGGTTGATTTGGGTAAATTATATTGGATATTCTTGACTACCTTGATAGTGATGAAATATTTTTATATTCCATCATTGTTGGAGTTTACAACATTTTGGGATGGATTAAGTATATCCAGTATTCAATAAGGAATAAGGGAGAGTGAATGTAATCAATAAGGTTTTATGGTAATTCATGATGTTTCAGTGTATTAAAAGAATACATAATGAAGGTATTGAAATGCTATTACGGGGTAAAAAGGTTGTACATTATGTTTACCGTTCATATAAATTTTGGACATAGAGTTTACAGAAGTATTTAGGATAATTCTAAAGGTTGTAATGGATTAAGTTTGAAAGGTTATTTTTGGATTTTTATAAAAGGACAACACGCAGACCGTGTGATGACCCATCACGTCGGACAAAGCTGTGGGAATCGAACCTACAACCATAGTGCAATTGGGATTTATGGCATACCACTAGACTACATGAATTCCCTGTATTGTATAATGTAGTTTTTTAATGGGTCTGATATGTGAATTATAAATTCGTTATATTTGTAACCCTATACAATTAAGATAAACAGAGTATTTTTTAGAATTATTATGTTTTGTAGTGAAAGATGAGTTTGTGGTCGAAATTTATTAATGGATACCACTCTAATTATAAAGTATGTATACCTCCTTATGAACTTAGGAAATATCATAAAATAATTCCTCAACATTAAGAAAAGAAACTTAGAACAAAAATGTTGTCCTAGATGGTACCTTAGATCATCACAAATTTATGGCTTTGGGATTATTGGCCTTTTCATAGACATCTTATCTACCACTCTCCATCATATATTGATGGTTACATTTCTCTTTCATATCCATATTTTCTTACATGGAACCCTAGTATGTGTTATTTTCGGCAACCTTCATACTTACCACTCTTTATTTTAAATAGAGGCCTCATTAATCCATTTTTCGATGTGGGATTTCAACTATGATATTTTCAAATTTCAAACCCATGTTTCCAATACCGAGCATAAATTGTGAGGATGCAATTTATTGAAGGAGGGTATAATTTAACACCTTAATAATTCATGGTATGATTCTCTTTTAATAATACAATACCATGTGTTATATGCAACTTCGAGTTCTAACACACCACAACCAATTATACTAGCTGTTAAGAATATTAATACCCACTTTTTGAAATTTTATAAATTTTATCTTTAAAAATGAACTTCATTTTTTTATTCGGAATATCGAAATTATCTTAGGGTGAAATTTTGGGACTTTTCGGATAGCTTTCATATTTTTGATGAATAGTGAAAATTACTAAATTTTAATTACAAACAAATTTTTAATCGAAATAATTTATAGTGATAAATTATGAATTTCATTGGTTTTAAAGTATATTTAGAATATATTTTTATAATTTAACAAAATTTTTGTCATTGGACATATTTTCACATTTAATCTGGACATAAGTAAGTGTCAATATTTTGATAGTTATTATTTCTTAAAAACACTCTATTTGTTTTGACAACGAGATTTAATTTAAATTAATTAATGAAACTTATATGTTTTGAATTTGGTAAAATAGACATCATTTTAGAATTCATAATATCAAATATATCTTAGGATGAATTTTTTGTATTTTTCTGAGAAACATCAATTTTTGATGAATAATGAAAAACGCTGAGTTATTGGTTAAAACCGATTTTATATAAATATTTATATATTTTATTTAAATTAATTTATTTCAAAATAGATACATAATACTTACTACGATTATTTTAATTCATTTTAGTTAGTTTATAATAATTTTAGATATTCAAATATTTTATTGAACTTTTCACCGTCTTTTTACCCACCTCCTAGGAGAATTTGAAAATTCCCATAAAACATAATTTTACCGCTTCTGTGAGTTGAATTTTGAAAATCCGAGAGACACAGTTAATATCAAGGAGTAAAATTTGGTTCAATGAGATGAAAATAATTTTTGAGAATAGTAACTTTTTACTTTTATTTACCACGGTTAAAAGTAAATAGGGTAATAAAGGGTAAAAATGATATTAATATTACCCTCACACATGTACGAATTCTATTGGACTTGTTTATATCGACCAAAAAAAACCGTAGGAAGATAATATTATCAATTATTACCACTTGGATTAGATTAGGACATTTATTATTATTTAATTCAAAGAATAGTTAAAAGAGTTAAAATACACGTTAAATAACTAAAACATTTTTAATGCAGGGTTTTACATAATATAAATTCGATTATAAATATTAATTAGAAAGATTAAAATATTTCCTAAATCATGGTATTTTATTTTTAATTTCTAAACAATAAATAAATAAATTTATTTATGACCCAATGATGATGTAGTAATTACCTTATTCGTGAAAGAATCAAATAAATGGTATTATAAATATTAAAATAAAAACAATTTCAAAATTTTTATGAAATCCATGAATTTTATAGGTGAATATGACATGTTTTTATAGATTCGATGTATTTTTTGTGAAGTAATCATTTTGTTATTATTTTAAAAGAAAACAAATACAAAATAGCGTCAAAATTAACATTAAATTGTTTTTATAACAAATAATATATTATTAATTTATATAATGGTCCAAAAAATCTAAGGATTGGAAAAAAAGACTTATATAATGATATATATGACATTAATGAACCAATTTAGGTTCTATTGGCAGTATATTGTATGTTTATTAACCATATAGTGTAAGAATACAAGAAGACACAGTAAAAGTTAAATTATTTAACATAGAGTTAAATCTAAATGATATGGTTAAAATGGTTACCTAAACTTGTCTAAAACATATTGGTTGAGCATTTTGCGAACAATCCCCACCTTATAGTTTAAATAATCAACTTTTGAGCCATTATAAACTGAATATAAATTTATTATAAAACAATATTTTAAGTTTTTCTTAAGGTGCCTCTCACCCCTCTTATAAAAGGGCACTCCCCCTTATCTCTAATTCACACCTTCTAATACATTTGGCTCAGCCAACCCCTGCCCAAATACCTTCTCAACTATCCTCCCTTCAACCTAGAGGCATTATTTTGATCAGAAATCCAACCTATGGAACCCTTTTGATCAAATCAAAAGGAAGAACCCGAAGAAGAGGTAATGATTTCACCACCCTCTATCTTGTTCCTTTCCTCTTCCACTTCCTTTTTCTTTGTTGTTTACATTATAAAATAATAAATCCAGTATATTATATATACTATGAAGTTATTATAATTATGGTATAACCAAATTCATTATTCTATCCACCCTTTGAATGACATGTCACCATACATGCGTACGTACGGCTTACCGTCTCCACGTCGTGGTGTAATTGTTATTAAATACATTATTATTTGGATGGGTATAATAATGATTTTTATATGATAAATATAAATTGATAAGGATTATGTATATATTATATACCATCCAATTATATATTATATTAATATCAAAAGAATGATATTTTCACTCGTGCGTACGTACAGATTACAGTCTCCACGACGCGATGAGATTCCTTTCCAAGTTCACCATTCATCGGCGATTATAAAAATGTATATTACTAATAAGTATGTAATATATGACATTATAATGCTACTGGAGATATATATATTTATATATATAAGTATTTATGTACACAAATATATCTTATTCACTTACTACCATTCAATACTATATTAAAACAAAAACAACGTTTATGCATACATACGGACTACCGTCTCCATAAACGTTGTTTTCCATTTCATATATACGTCTATTATAAATTTTTATATTATAAATATATATGATAAATAAATCATGTTTTATATTCTGGAATTATTTAAATCAGGATCTATGTGATAAAATCAAGAGTAACAAGTTAAAACACGTACGATAAAGAAAGCGATTATTATCTGAAATATTAATATAACATGGAAATTATTATTAAATGGGTAGAATAAAGTAATAATTGAATAATGTATAATATAATACATATTAATATGGTTCTATTATAATTTAATAACATACTATAGTCTTCTTAAAAGAGGCTAAACGTACCCTCGACTAATGGAAAGTGCAAGGTAAGGGGTTTAAATCTCACTCCTTATTCATGTGAGATTCATGCCATATTGCCATTTTTAACTTTTGTGTGGTGTATGTACTGACCATAATTTTATTCATTGTTTGATATAATTTAATTTATGTGTATTTACATATTCATTGTATGATACCTCTTTTATGGGGTGTATGTTTTGTAAGTTACCAAATTGGTAAGGATTTATTTCACAATCTCTTCATTATCCGAGGTTGTTTATAGGTAATTATCTACTAGGACCTATTTATCATCCACATCCATGTTTTTTAAAAATGTATGTAAAAAATTATTACTTTTTTACAGAATATGGGTTAAATTCATTTATACCCTTTTTTGACTTTTTATAAGAAGTTTATAAAGGAATCTTTCCGTTATTTTCCAAACAAGGTCCTTTTTAACCATTTCGACAGAATTAAGGTAAGAATGTATTTTTTTAACTTATATGGCTGGTGTGGCTATTTTTCGCCATTATGAAATCTTTAAAGGTTCCCTTTTAATATTATAAAAATATTTTCAATGTAAATGTTTTCTTTTATAATTATGTGACTTTTAAATGATTTAAAAAATAGATATATTTCTCTCAAATAGTTTTGATTTCATCTATGAAAAAATCCCTTGATAAATTTTACACTTTTTTGAATTTGATTTATTATGATACAAATCATCCGTATAGTATTTAATGTTTTGTGATATGTTTAACTATGGATGAGTTATTTTTATGCCATTAATGGTTTATGATTAATGTTTTTACATTTCGTATTCTCGTTTTAATAAGAATGTTTATGTTATATTTCATCTTCTTCATAAGATGAATGTGTTGGACTAGTATGTTCTAGGTTAGGGACTGTTAAAAGTAAGCCCTCCATGTTGGGGTCCGATTACAGTAGACACTCCAGGTTGGTGTGTGGTTATTAGAGGCACTCCAGGTTAGTGTCTGGTTATTAGAGGCACTCCGGGTTGGTGTCCGGTTATAAAAGGCACTCCCAGTTGGAGTCTGGTTACAGAGGCTCTCCGGTATGGAGTCTGGTTATAGAGGCTCTCCGGGTTGGGTTCTGGTTACAGTTATCCCTTAGGTCTTGGCACGAGGCCTTGACACAGAAATTAAAGTTTTGCATTATGCATTCCATCATTATGAAAGTGGTTAGTGATATTGCATGTGATTATTCGACCAGTATAATATCCATGTGAATAAGTAAATGTAATTACTTCGTTTTAGTTTTTACATATTATTCTGATGTACATGTTTAAAAGGCTTTCATTTTAGATATACATTGCCTTAAATGTTTATGATTGTTTATTTATGTTTCTGCTGTATTGTTATCCTTACTGAGAATCTGAGCTCACCCCTTTCTATGTTTTATTTTTCCCAGGATTCCAAGAAGTTTATAGTGATTTATATGCAGGGTTACACCAATGTAATAATAGCATTCGTAATGGATTATTTATGTTGTTTTGTATGTTATGAAGTGTAATGTAACATTCAGGTATGTAATGTATTTTCCAAGACTGCTAAACTGATTGGTCCTTCGGGAAATGATTCCTTGTAATCATGCCAATGTATTTAAATAATTCATCGACTCTGGGTAACTAGGGTCAGGGCATTACAGAGGATCACCATGGTGGTATACATCAAATGATGAAACCTTTTTCTCCTTGGCCTTCTGGCCACGTAGAGGGTTATCGTGGCTCTCATCTGAAGATGGTACTTTGAGATTGACCAAATTGTCATGAAGCAAGCCTTATTGTGGAAGAGTCTGATGAAGAGCATATGAATTATTGTTGTTACTTCGAATTTTTGGAATGAGAGAGTAGAATCTTTAGTTGCAATAGATAAGATCTTGCGGACTTTATGAACTCCAGTGTTGAGCATGGCCATATTGCAGATTGGCTCTTGATTTTGGAATTGTGTTGGATGGGTCTTCTTCTTGGACCCCTTATTACTCACTATTGAAACCACTTGTTGACGAAATAGGTTATTTTGGGACGGTGTATGTGACTACTCAGGAGAAATGGTTAGGCTAGGCTGCCTATCTTAATTTA
This sequence comes from Viscum album, assembly GCA_963277665.1. Lineage (NCBI taxonomy): Eukaryota > Viridiplantae > Streptophyta > Magnoliopsida > Santalales > Viscaceae > Viscum > Viscum album. The sequence continues at coordinate 681,947,938 of OY728119.1, read as the reverse complement.
AAACAGGTGTATGCGCCCAACTTGATTGTCTGTATGACATGTGGGAGTATTCCCCACGACCCTCCTAGACTCGAACATAGGTGTGTATCTGTTCATGGGTGACATGATGATGAGTCACTCCACTAATAGGGATATATTTTTTCTAATTTCCCTCTGATGTTGTTGAAGTTGTTATAATATTTTGACAGGTATCCAGAATATGGGTAGGGATTTGATTCTTCTCTTTCACCATTGTCAGAATGTGCTTGGTGACATTAGCTGTAGGAATGGGAATATATATCCATTTTGTGTATGGATTAGGTGTGTGTTCGTGCTCCTGTCCTCTGTTTCCTGTTAGTGAATTCTGACAGTACTCATGTGTGGGGGAAGAAAATTGTGTCATCCTTCTGTTTGTCATTGGATCTTTCCAATTTACATCTCCAGGTGATACCAAACAAGATTGTTGGATAGCTTGATAAATTGCATGTGTATGTGTCTGCGGATTGTTCTCCATCGAATATGATGATGAAATTCCTTCAATACTGGTAGATGAGACAGTTTCCATAATTGAGGAGTGTATGCAGGTGTATGTGCCTGTTTATAGGTGGTCACAAAATTTTGTTAGCGGGCTTCTTTGGATGCAGTCAGACGAGCCTACCTACTGGCTGATGATTTATAAACAGGTGTATGTGCCTGCCTATAGTACACCACCATAATTGCCTATCAGGATTGGTGTGTTACTTCCAGATGATTTTTTTGGATAGTGAAATTAGGACAGATGTGTTTATATTCCCGCTCATTGTTTGCCATCACTTTAGGTTGATAGACTTCTCCGGAGGGGGAAAAGTTAAGAACCTTCTCCCTGTTGGACGAATTTCGCCTCTGAAAGTTTGTTTTGTATGATCGTGTCTGAGGAACCTAATCTGAATGACTAGAGGTGATACCCTCATCATGTTGAGAGTGCAATACCAAAAGATTCTGGTGGTGATTGTTGGTGGGAGTCCTCAGGAAGGGTTCATGTCTTCTTGAACTGAGGCCTTGAGTGACCTCTTCATTCATCTCCCTATAATATGGGATAGACTAGTTGTTGTGATCTAGGGATAACAACCCTTAATGGTTGGAAACGGTGGTTGGAACCAGCTATATCCTGACCACTGGTCATCGCTGTCCAGACAACCAGGGTGAGTTATTAACTTGGAGGGCTTGTCTAGAGGCCTCCAGAGTTAAGATGGTACCATGTTGATAGTATTACCTCACCAATGAATTTGAGTCCCAACGTTGAAGACACTAAGTAGGTGATGTTGTCATCAGAGTTGATGAGGATCTGGTAGGATTTTCGACTGATGCATTCATAGGTGTGAACCTTACAGAAGCCTTTTTTTTTTGCAGATAGATCATGGAAGAGAGAGCATGTTTGATATAGCAGACATAATCAAGATAGGTCTGGCTAGACTACATCTTTTGGATGAGAATATTTGTTATTGATTTCTTTGTTGGGCCTCATATTGAGTTTAATAATGGCCTAACAAATAATTAAAACATCATTTAACTTGGTTAAGGATTCACGTCGGTTTCACCATTTCTTGTTTCTTCTGGAAATGGGGATGACCATATTTTTATAAGGTTCAAACGCTCCAATTGGTTCATAACATTTTTATTCATAGAACCAGAAACACCTAATGATTTTTATCCATTTGTACCTACATTCCAAAGCTAGATTCTCATTAGTTATAGACTGATGAGGATTAAGAATTTACATTGGTCGAGAGGATGGGAGGTCAGGCTCATCACACCTTATTGGGGGGAATTATATCCTAATCCGGGACCCTCTTATATATTTAACCTATGTTCATGTATCCTTATTAATTCACCAATAATGAAAATGATTTTTCCTTTATATTTGGAAATCGATGATTAATATGTATGGTATTTAGAGAATCCTTTATATGTATTTGAGGTTATTCATCTATGGAGAATCATTCGTATGTATTAGGGATTCTTAGTCAATGGTATCCTTCAATACATTATATAGAAATCTCTTGGTCATTATGACGACCAAACTAGTTTTAAATCCACTCAATGGGGAACTTGATGTTTATTTTCATTCAGAAGTACATGGACTATTTCAGGTTTGGCATCGTACCCACAGATGGGCTACCTATGTATCCTCGGTGAAAAGGAATCAGAACCCACGTAGTTTGATAAGAAGGATATAGTTTAATGCCATATAGGATGGAAAATAATTATTGAATGATGGACTTTCACCTTTGAATGGATTCCTCTTTACTCTACTTTTATGGTAGAGATCACATTCCATGTAGATCGGGTGATGAAATACGAGTCTTATGCATGGTTAATGGTCTAGAAAGAGATTTCATGATTACTTTTACACTATAAGGTCACTTGAGTCATGCTCGATGTGAGAAACAAGAGGTATCAGTAAACTTGAAGATAGTTCCATGAAAGGTGCAGTCATAAGAAATGATGTGGGGATTAAGTATGTAGGACTGCACAAGTAGATGAAGACTAGGACTTATTTCAGCATAAAAGCCCTGGAGTTGGGTCCATAAAAGTATTTGTACATTTATGGAGATATGGAGTTTTTACTTAGGGCTTACTCCAAAGGATGATGACCAAATTAAATGAGAACTTATAACATAGGACTTAATCTTGAAAGGAGGCCTAAATTAAAAGGGACTTATGATTGGAGCCCATTCCTGAGAAGGAGGCCCAATTCAAATGAAATTAAGATTGGGGATTACTCCTGAGAAGGATTCCCAATGTTAAAGGAAATTATGACTGGTGCTTACTCCTAAGAAGGAGGCCCCAGCTAAGAGAACATGGGGCTTACTCTTGAAGAGGATGCCCAATTAAAGTATATTCTCATCTTAAAGGATGAGGTTTTATGGAGAAAATATGTAACCATAGTGGCATAGAGCTTATATGTTACAAGGATTTGAGGGAGGTTGTAACACCCCGATATTTTATGAAAAATATAAATATAAATTTCATTTATGTATTGTGTTGTTTGTTACACCAAAAGGAACTTAGACTACACACATCACTGACTTGTCTTTCATTACACGCAATCGCGACCTTCCACGATAGTGTGTGTTGTACGCAATACCAGGTTTCACTAAACAATGATATGTTATATAAACTAGCCGTTATGAATAGTAATACCCTCTTTTTAAAATTTTAAAAATTTTATCTTTCAAATGGACTTCATTTTTGGATTCGGAATATCAAAATTATCCTGGGGTGAATTTTTGGTAATTTTCTGAAAACTATCAATTTTTGATGAATAGTGAAAACACTAGGTTACTATTAAAAAACTGACTTTCTATTTAAATAATTATTTGTTTTATTTAAATTTATTTTAGGTTAAAATTGATACATAATACCTATATAAGTTCAATGTAATTCATTGAAGTCATTTTATAATAATTTTAGATATATAAAAATTTTATTGAACTTTTCAACGTCTTTTACCCACCTCCTAGGAGAATTTGAAAATTTACATAAAACATAATTTTACCTCTTCTATGAGTGGAATTTCGAAAAACCAAGAGACACGGTTAATATTAACGAGTAAAATTTGGTTCAATAAGATAAAAATAATTTTTGGTGAATTGTAACATATTACTTTTACTTACCTCGATTAAAAGTAAATAAGGTAATTAAGGGTAAAAATGATATTACTATTAACCTAACACATGTCCTAATTCTATATTATAAGTGTAATTAGAATAAAATCAACCTTAGGAATAAAATATTACCCTTTAGGTCCACTTGTATTGGATTAGGACATTTATTATTATTTTATTTAAAGAAGAGTTATAATGGTTTAAATCAAAGTTTAATAACTAAATTTTTTAATATAAGGTTGTACATAAGATAAATTAAACTATAAATATTCATTAGAAATATAAAAATATTTCCTACTTAATGGTATTTTATTTATAATTTTTAGACATTAAATAATTTAATTTATTTATGACGCAATAGTGATGTAGTAATTTCCTAAATAATGAAATATTAAAATAATTGATATTATATATACCCAAATAAAAGTAATTTGCGACTTTAATGAATTAAAATTATTTCTAGGATACTATGAAATTATAGTATTTATTTAATTAACTTTTTTCGAACTAATAATTCTGTTATGATTTTCACAAAAATCAATTTCTAAATAGTGTAAAAACTGACATTAAATACTTTTTTAAAAAAATATTATATTATTAATTGTTATAATATTCCTAAAAATCTAATTTTCGGCCAAATGACTTAGATAAAGTTATATATATTAATACTTAACCACATGGGGTTCATTTGTCTTTTTATAGTATGTTTATTAACCATACAGTGTAAGAAAAAAAGAAGACACTGTAAAGGTTAAATTATTTAACTTAGTGTTAAATATTAATGATAAGGTTAAAATAGTAACCTAAACTTTTCTAAAACCTATTTGTTGAGATTATTTCTACCCATACCCACTTTATCTTCTAAATAAATCAATTTGGAACTATTATATAACTAAAAAGACTTTATTATAAGATAATATTTTATTTTTTTCTAAAGTGCCCCTCCCCTCCCTTATAAAAAGGGCACCCCTTCCCTCTTATCTTCACACCCTTTTGAGACATGAAGCTCATACTAAACCTTACCATTTCCCTTATCATCTTCCCTAGAAACATTATAGAGGTTCTGGTCTCATCAAAAGACCATCCCTAGCTCCTTATGAGGAGGTTAAGAAGAGACGCATCAAAGAAGAGGTAATATCTTTTACCGATTCCTTCCAATTTATTTCTTCTTCTACTTATTCTTCATTATTTGTTTCATCATAAATTAATAACATCAGTTTCACTCATATACTGATATGTTATTAAAAATATGAAACAACCCAATTTCATCTTCTATCCATCCTAAGGAAATGAAATCACCACGTGTGCGTACGTACGGAATACCGTCTCCACACCGTGGTGTAATCTGTTTTCCACCACCACCATACTTGGATGGGTAAAATGGTATAAATAAATAACTATATATGATTATTTTAAAGTGATATTGATTCTGGAATATTATACATACACTTCAATACAATTCAACAATCATGGGAATGATATCATCGCTCGTGCGTACGTACGGACTATCGTCTCCACGAACGCGATGAGATTCATTTTCTGTGATTAACCATGAAAGAATGATTATAAAGTATATATAATAAATAATCATGAAATATATTACATAATAATTATTCTATATTTATGTACATATATGTTTCATTTACAAAATTCCATTTAATTCAATAAGGAAACAAAAATAGAGTTCATGCGTGTTGTACCTCTCGTACCCCTCGTGGTTTACTTTTCATGATCACAATCACTCTCTTATTTATCTAATATTGTTTTTAAGTGTTTTTGGATGAAAGGTTTCCAGGGAATTGGGCCAAGAAAGCAAGAAGCCAAAGTGGACTGATTTCAGTCCCACCGGCCTACCGGTGGATGCCCACCGGCCAGCCACTGGAGGCCTGGACAGAAGGCATCCCTCTGTCCAGACCACCGGCCAACCGGTGTCCCACCACCGGCCGGCCGGTGGAACCCAGATAGAAGAGGTTGCTACTGCCTCCTCACCGGCCAACCGGTGGCCTCCTCACCGGGCAACCGGTGGCACCTAGACAAATAGTGTTTGCTACTGCCTCAGCACCGGCCAACCGGTGGCCTCCTCACCGGCCAACCGGTGGTGCCTGAGCCCGAGCCCTCTCCCTTTTCCAAAGCACCGGCCAACCGGTGGCCAAGCACCGGTCAGCCGGTGGAGCCAGTCAAACTAGCCGTTGGGCTTTGACCAGGCTTGTCCACTTGATTCCCAACGGCTCCGAAGGCCTCTCCAACGGCTCCTAAGACCTCCAAAGGCCATTTGAGGGTTCCCCCTCTATAAATAAAGGACTAGGAAGACCCAGAAACTTAACCAAGCCATAAGGAAGCCCACTGACACATTTTTGATCATTTGGCGAACCTCCGGTGGATTCCTCCAAGGAACCTCAATTGCTCTAACTCACTTCCACATTCAAGGAGCACCACCATAGAAGCTTGGGAGCGCCCTTCATCAACTCCAATCAATCCCTCGGTGCCCAAGATTTCTCCCATTACGGGTTTTCTTGTTTTATCTATTTTGAGCTTCAATTTGGGTTTGTGCCTACAAACCCCCATCTCTTTCTCTCATTCTCTTCTTTGGGTTTTCACACCACCTTCAAGGTGTGAAGAGGTTAGTCAAGCCTTCCCTTTAAAAGGCTTGAGACATAGGTGAGCTAGCCTTCACCTGTAAGAAGGCTAGTGGGTTCTTGCTCAACCATTGAAAGCAAGTGGGTTCTTGCATAACCATTAAAAGCAAGCTGTAATAGGTTCTAGACTAACCTTAAAGTCTAGTGGGTTTCTTTCTAAAACCATTAAAAAGCAAGCGGTAGTAAATCTCTCAACAGTTGAGTTGGGAGCGGAGACGTAGGCTTGGGTTTAAGCCGAACTCCGTTATCAAGTTTTCTGTCTTGCCTCATTTCTTTCCGCTGCACTATTAACTTTGATTTTAAATTGTTAATTATTTTTTAAAAGTCAATTCACCCCCCCTCTTTCCAACACTTCTTTCCTTTTCTCCGCCCAAAAATTGGTATCAGAGGCAAAATTTGAGTAATACCCTAACCGGTTTCAAATTCAAGATCCTTTGTGATGGCTTCACCTTCTTTTTCCCCCGAAGGCTATTCTTTGGGTCGTGCTCCATTCTTTGATGGAACCGTCTATAATTATTGGAAAACCCGCATGACCACTTTTCTTAGAAGTATAGGTTATCCTATATATAAAATTTTCATGCATGGTTACACTCTCTCTTCTCCCGATGAATCCAAATGGACTCTAGCCGATATTAAAAATTTCGAGCTTGATGGCAAAGCCATTGAACGCTCTTCATTGCGGCCTTGATCGTAATGAATTCAATCGAGTTTCCACATGCACTTCATCTCATGAAATCTGGAAACTTTTGGAGGTTACCCATGAGGGGACCAACAAAGTGAAGGATACTCGATTGGACATGTTCCGTAAATATTTTGAGTCTTTCACCATGAACCCACATGAATCTATTTCTGAAATGTTTACACGTTTTACTGACGTTTGCAATGGTAGAAAATCTCTTGGAGATAATATTTCTGCAGAAACGATGGTCAAGAAGATTCTTTGGATCCTACCAAGCACATGGGCTCCAAAGGTGACGACAATCCATGAAGAAAAAGACATCAAGAACATGCCGGTCGAAGAGCTCATCGGATCCCTCATGACGTACGAGATCACCATAAGGAGGCAAGCTGAAAAAGAAGGCAAACCGATCAAAGTTCCAAAGAAAATCGCCTTCAAAGTTCAAAAAGAAGAAAGATCCTCCTCCTCATCGTCTTCCTCTTCAAGCGGCGATTCCGAAATGGAGAATCTTGCCCGCAAGATGCACAAATTCATGAAGAAGCACAAAAAGAAGAAATCCTGCAAGGCTCAACCCAACGAAAAATCTGAGCCCGAGGTAACATGTTACGGGTGTGGCAAGAAAGGCCATTACAAGCCCGATTGTCCACTCAACAATAAAAAGGCCAAGCAAAAGGAGAAGAAGAAGGCATTCAAGGCCACATGGAGTGATAGCTCCACATCCGACTCCTCCTCCTCCTCAAGTGACAACGGTAACAAATGCCTAATGGCATTTCATGAGGTAACATCTTCCAACTCCTCATCCTCTTGTTCTTCAAATTCTTTTAATCATTTATCATATGAGGATCTCCAACATGCTACAGATCAATTAGAGGAAGGTTTTCACGAACTTTCTTCCAAATTTGTTGCTTTAAAAAAGAATTTCAAAAAACTCTCTTCTGAAAAGGAACAACTTCTCAAAGAAAGGGAGGATTTGTCCCTCAAAGTCCAAAACCTTCCCGATGTTGATTCTATGGAATCAACAATCAAGGATTTGAGGGAATCCCTTTCCAAGTTCACCCAAGGGGAACAAAATTTGACCAAATTGCTTGGTTCCCAACGCATATCAAGAACCACCGAAGGGCTTGGCTATTCCAAGCAAGCTTCCTCTTCCCATGCACCTACTATTTTTGTAAGGGGGAGCTCCCAATTTAAATTTTGCAATTATTGTAAAAAACCCGGGCACTTAATTTATGAGTGCGATTGCAAAAATGCTCGGTATGGAAGGCCCAAAACGATATTCTTTAATGATGACTTTTATAGGAGAAGACCCACAACTAGACAAGTATGGATTGAAAAATCCCTTTTAGCGAGTCTTACCGGACCAAAATTTGTCTCAGTTTCAAAAACCTCTCCCTGGTGATTTATTGTTTTTATTTAGGGGGAGTTAGGATCGTTTAAGCCTTTTTGATTTCAATTCAAAATTCTCATTTCAAAATTTTCAATTCAAAACTTTCAATTCAAAATTTTCAATTCAAAACATTCAATTCAAATTTCAAAAATTTCAATTGGTTTAAAATCTCTATCTCGTTTTTCAATGTTTCCCTCAATCAAGTTTTATGCCCCGTGCTATTTTGATAATCACAAAGGGGGAGAAATTCTTGATTGATTGGGGGAGAAATCATTCTCTCATGCTTTAAAGGATAAATTGAAAAGTAAACAATTTAAAGCATGCCTCTCATTCCATTTTTACATTGTTTGTTTTGGTGATTGTGATCATCAAAATAGGGGGAGATTGTTGTACCTCTCGTACCCCTCGTGGTTTAATTTTCATGATCACAATCACTCTCTTATTTATCTAATATTGTTTTTAAGTGTTTTTGGATGATAGGTTGCCAAGGAATTGGGCCAAGAAAGCAAGAAGCAAATGTGGACTGATTTCAGTCCCACCGGCCAACCGGTGGATGCCCACCGGTCAGCCGATGGAGGCCTGGACAGAAGGCATCCCTCTGTCCAAACAACCGGCCAACCGGTGTCCCACCACCGGCCGGCCGGTGGAACCCAGACAGAACAGGTTGCTACTGCCTCCTCACCGGCCAACCGGTGGCCTCCTCACCGGCCAACCGGTGGCACCCAGACAAATAGTGTTTGCTACTGCCTCAGCACCGTCCAACCGGTGGCCTCCTCACCGGCCAACCGGTGGTGCCTGAGCCCGAGCCCTCTCCCTTTTCCAAAGCACCGACCAACCAGTGGCCAAGCACCGGTCAGCCGGTGGAGCCAGTCAAACTAGCCGTTGGGCTTTGACCAGGCTTGTCCACTTGACTCCCAACGGCTCCGAAGGCCTCTCCAACGGCTCCGAAGTCCTCCAAAGGCCATTTGAGGGTTCCCCCTCTATAAATAAAGGACTAGGAAGCCCCGGAAACTTAACCAAGCCATAAGGAAGCCCACAGACACATTTTTGATCATTTGGCGAACCTCCGGCGGATTCCTCCAAGGAACCTCAATTGCTCCAACTCACTTCCACATTCAAGGAGCACCACCATAGAAGCTTGGGAGCGCCCTTCATCAACTCCAATCAATCCCTCTGCGCCCAAGACTTCTCCCATTACGGTTTTTCTTGTTTTATCTATTTTGAGCTTCAATTTGGGTTTGTGCCTACAAACCCCCATCTCTTTCTCTCAATCTCTTCTTTGGGTTTTCACACCACCTTCAAGGTGTGAAGAGGTTAGTCAAGCCTTCCCTTTAAAAGGCTTGAGACATAGGTAAGCTAGCCTTCACCTGTAAGAAGGCTAGTGGGTTCTTGCTCAACCATTGAAAGCAACTGGGTTCTTGCATAACCATTAAAAGCAAGCTGTAATAGGTTCTAGACTAACCTTAAAGTCTATTGGGTTTCTTGCTAAAACCATTAAAAATCAAGCGGTAGTAAATCTCTCAACGGTTGAGTTGGGAGCGGAGACGTAGGCTTGGGTTTAAGCCGAACTCCGTTATCAAGTTTTGTGTCTTGCCTCATTTATTTCCGCTGCACTATTGACTTTGATATTAAATTGTTAATTATTTTTTAAAAGGCAATTCACCCCCCCTCTTGCCATCACTTCTTTCCTTTTCTCCGCCCAAACATGCATACGTACGGCCTACCATCTTCATGAATGGTGTATTTCATTTAATTTATTTATCTATTATATATATATATAATGAATATATATATATAATATATAAATTATTATTTACATTCTGGAATTAATTAAATAAAGATATAAATAATAATGATGTCAAGAACAACAAGTCCAATCACGTACGATAAATAAAACAATTTTACCCAAAATACTGCTTTAACATGGATCTTACAAAAGAAAAGGTAATATAAAGTCATAATTGAACCATATATGATATCATAACAATGAATATGATTCGGTAATAAGTCAATGACATTATTTAAATAATTATACAGTAGGTTCGGATACATACGAAGCATATCGGACCAAAGGTAAGGGATAATTATACCAATCTCATTCTTATCTGAGATTGATTATTCGTAAGTATTTACTAGGGTTATGTTTAACATGCATGTCCATATGTTCTCAAAAATGTTTTCATAAAATGTTTAATTTTATTCAATGTATGTTTAAAGTCATTTTTACCCTTTTTTTTACTTTTACCACATCGTATGGAAGGAATCTTTCTTTTAAAATTCTGTGTCATTTTGTGAAAAGAAAATTATTTTGATGAAGAAAGGATATTTTCCTCAAGAATTCATTTCATGTGATTTATCAAAAATATTTTACATCTAAGATGACAATATTTATCATGTTTCTGTTTCAAGTATAATGTATCTATAAATTACTTGGTGTGATACTTCTTATGCTGAAATGATATCCATCTGTTTTATATGGATTATGTTATCATGGGATGATGTTTATGAAACCCATTTTATTCTTTGGGTTATGATGAATGATTTATGTTTATGTTGTGGCAAAAGTAAGAATGATTTCATTATGAGATGGGTGTGAACTATATCTCCCTCCAATGCATTGGGTAAATATTTATATCTCATGAGATAGACATGGCTGAAACAGTAAGTTAATCTGGTTCAGTGATATAGGACTGGAGCGAGGAGTGAACACGATTCAGAAAGAGACTTTGTCCTCTAAGATGGTCATAGAAGAAATGCCTTGGATACAATAGAAATCATATCATGTGATTAATGTTTTTACATAATTAAATGTTTTATTCACCTTTTATTTTATCATGATTGATGTTCCTTTATGATCTATACCTTACGTACTTCCAAGATTTATTTCACAACTCAATATTTTTATGTTTCAACATTATGTTCATGTTTTGAAGTTCAAATATATATGGTTTGTTTTATTTTTTCCCATGAGTATCCTTACTGAGCATTTGAAATCACCCTTTATATGTTTTCTTTTCTCCGGGATATAATGAAAGTTTTTACGTAAGAAAAAAAGGGAAGATCATTGTGGGAGATGTTGAAGATCTTTCTCCAAGATGAAAAGATTATGTTCCATGTTTCCAAAGACACTAAACTATTACGGTCCTTTGGTGTCTGTTTTTGTTATGTATTATGTATTCCTAAAAAGTAATGTAATGTCCATGTACTTCAAGATTTGGGTCTCTATAGTTTGTATCAGAGGAATGGTTTAGTTAACCTTTGGAAACTATGATGTGAAAACATTAGTGAGATCCCTAGAGATATTTCTATGGTATATCTAGGGATGTCCCTAAGGTTAAGTATAAGTATAGTTTATAGTCCTATAGTTATGGTAACAATCTTAGAATTAACCCTAAGATGTTATATATTGATTTTACTCCCCCTTTATTATTTTGTTTTCCCTATCATGATTTTTGCCTCTCACACTATTTTTTGGGTTATAGATGATGGCTGGAACCTGAAGGAACCGCATTGATCAATGTAATGGACAATGAAATTATTTTCCTCTTGAACAACATAATGTGAAGGGACATTGAGTGAAAAATCTTATTTCTATACTTACATAAGCAATGAATCATTCTGGATATACAAATGATCAGAGAAGGGAACAATATTCTATTGATTCCTTTATGAGGAAACATCCACCTTCTTTCAATGGATCTTCTGATCCACTTGTTGCTGAATAATGGATCAATAACATTGAAAAGATATTTTCCATACTTCGCTATTCGGAAATTGATAATGTCATTCTAGCTATTTACTATTTAGAAGGTGAAGCAGACCAGTTGTGGACTCTAATTAAGAATACAAGGCCCCAAGATGAAATTGAATCCATGGAATGGGACGAGTTCAAGAACTTGTTTTTCAGTAATTACTTCCCTCAAATTCTTCGAAAAAAGATGGAAAAGGAGTTCTTTGACATTATGCAGAAGGATGATGAATTTTTTGGTATATACAAAGTGAATTTTACAAGACTTTCAAGGTATGAATCTGGTTTTATCATCCAACCTAAAAGTAAAGTTAATCAATTTTTCAGTGGCTTAAAACCAAGTCTTCGAAGGGCATTACCTATAAGAGACTTTAGTAGCTATGAAGAAATTATGCATTGTGTTATCAAGGTAGAACTCATAGTTGGTGTAACATATCCATCTTATGGTTTTGAAAAGAAAAGAAAGATGGAGTTCAAGGAGAAATCACAGAATAATGGTGAAAAGAAGATGAATGTTTCTTTATGCTCAAAGTGTGGAAAAACCAGGGTGGAGATTGTCTTAAAGGGAGTAGAAAATTTTTTAAGTGTGGAAAATAATTTCATCAAGTAGTAGAGTGTCTAATTAATGGATAAAGGGTTGCTAATTATGTGAATAAATAAAATACTACAAAGAACGTACCACCAACACTTCAATGCTTCAATTGCAAGTGAATGGGGCATTGTGCTAATCAATTCCCTAATCCAAGGGTTAATGATGATCAATGTGAGCAACCACTTAAGGCAAAGGATAAAGGTAGGTCACATGTGATCACTATTTGTGATGCTGAGTATGAAAATGATGTTTTGTAATGATTAAGTGTTTATGTAATGGGATTTCAAAATAGAATAATGGAATCTCATTTATGGCATCGTAGAGTTTTGGCATATCTATGTATTGGTTTTCAATAATTATATGGTACCGGTAACCATGAAAAGTGATTGTAACATTTTTGGAAAGTAGATGATATGCGCGTAATGAAGGGATAAGGATATAATGAGATGTTTGATAGTATTATTGAGCTCATGACTGATGTAAGGACAATGTGATATCATGGTTTGAGAATATAGAATTTCTGGGATTTTGGAATGTTAAAAGAGTTAACTTTTGATAGCATTAATTTTTTCACTATTGTTCTATGGTAATTTATGTTTCAAGAGAATACATTATAATGGTATTCACATGTTTGTAATGTGACCAACAAGATATATAGTATAATATATGGGGGATAAATCATGGTATTCACATTATTGGTAGTTGACATTTCTAGTAATTGTTTTCTTTATACTATGAGCATGTACAAAAGTATTTTAGATAAGCCTAAAGATTGGAATTAATTATGTTGGAAATAAGTTAGTATTGTTTAAGGCTATAACTTTTTTCGATATTATTTATGGAAAGTTATAATAGTCTAGTTTAAGAAAAGGTACAACATGCAGAACAGGAGACAACTCGTCGCGTCGGACAAGGCTGTGGGAATCGAACCCACAACTGAAGTGAAATAGGGCTTTATCTCCTACCACTGGCCTACAAGAAGTCCCTAGTTCTTAGAAGCTAGTTTTATTATATTATGAGTTAAGATATATGAAGTATAAGTCCTTTTTAGGAACCATATATGATTAATCACACCATATATGGACTTATGTATATTTAATAACTTTTACTATCCTTTTGTTTGAGATAGATGGAATGACCTATCATTCTATCGCATGATCTGCTAACACTTCATGGAAGACAAATTCAAGTTCATTTATTTAGGAGATGATGTGGAAATTGTTCAACGAACAAAAAACAGTATGATTGTACCAAAATCAAGCAAATATTTCTTTTAATTCAACAATTCTTCAACATTAGATAAATGATATTGAATACAAAAAAATGTTGTCCTAGGGCCCTTATATCCGATGAATTAGATGGTACCTTAAATCATCACAAATCTATGGCTTTGTTATTTTTGGATTTTTCATATCCATGTTCTCTACCACTCTCCATCAGAACATGATGGTTATATTTCTCTTCCATATCCATATTTTCACCTATGTTTTTCTATGTGGAAACCCATTGATTAGTTAATTCGGGTAACTGTTATGTTTCATAATTCAGCTTTTAAAAATATGTTTTGGTATTCCTTTTTATGATGTGGGTTTCTATTAATGAAACCTTAGACTAGTAAACCATTTATAACCCTGACAAATTTTGAGGGAGAAATTAATTTTAAGGGGGTAGAATGTAACCCCATGAGATTTTATGAAAAATATTCTTTTTAATTCCATTTATGTCTTATTTTGTACGCTAAACCAAAAGGATCTTGCACTACACACATCCCTGACTTGGCTTGCTTTACACGCCATCGTGACCTTCCACAATAGCGTGTGTTGTACGCAAAACCGAGTTTTACTAAACAACGATATGTTATATAAAATATACATTATGAATAGTAATAACCACTTTTTAGAATTTTATAATTTTAATCTTTCAAAATGAACTGCATTTTTGGATTCGAAATATCAAAATTAGCCTGGGGTGAATTTTTTGTATTTTTCTGAAAACTATCAAATTTTTGATGAATAGTGAAAACACTAGGTCACTCTGTAAATACCGACTTTTTATTTAAATAATTATTTATTTTATTTAAATTTATTTTAGGATAAAATTGATACATAATATGTATATAAGTTCAATTTAATTCATTGGATTCATTTTATAATAATTTTAGATATATAAAAATTTTATTGAACTTTTCTCCGTCTTTTACACACCTCCTAGGAGAATTTGAAAATTTACATAAAACATAATTTTACCACTTCTGTGAGTGGAATTTTGAAAATCCGAGAGACACGATTAATATCAAAGAGTAAAATGTGGTTCAATAGGATAAAAATAATTTTTGGTGAATAGTAATTTTTTAATTTTATTTACCAAGGTTAAAAGTAAATAGGGTAATTAAGGGTAAAAATGATATTACTATTACCCTAACACATGTCCTAATCATATTGTATAAGTTTAATTCGACCAAAAACAACCTTAGGAATAAAATATTACACTATATGTCTACTTGGATTGGATTAGGACATTTATTATTATTTTATTTAAAGAAGAGTTAAAATGGTTAAAATCAAAGCTTTATAAATAAAAATTTTCTAATATAGGGTTATACATAAGATAAATTTGAATATAAATATTAATTATAAATCTAAAAAGCTTTACTACCTAATGATATTTTGTTTATAATTTTTAGACCTTATATAATTTAATTTATGTAAGACACAATAGTGATACAGTAATAACCTAAATAATGAAATATTAAAATAATGGATATTATAAATACCCAAATAAATGTAATTTGAGACTTTTAATGAATTACAATACTTTTATAGGTTAATATGAACTGTTAGTATTGATTTAATTAACCTTTTTAAAACTAATAATTCAGTTATGATTTTAAAACAAATCAAATACCAAATAGTGTCAAAATTGACATAAAATAGTTTTTAAAACAAATATTATAGTATTAATTGTTATTATATTCCTAAAAATCTGAGGTTCGGCCAAATGACTTAGATAAGGTTATATATATTAATAATGAATCACTTGGGGTTCTTTTGTCTTGTTATAGTAATTTTATTAACCATATAGTGTAAGAAAACAAGAAGACACAGTAAAGGTTAAATTATTTAACTTAGAGTTAAATCTAAATGATAAGGTTAAATTAGTAACCTAAACTTGTCTAAAACCTATTGGTTGAGATTATTTCGCCCCATAACCACTTTAGATTCGAAATAAATCAATTGGTATCTATTATAAACCGAATATGACTTTATTATAAAATAATATTTTAAGTTTTTCCTAAAGTGCCTCTCTCCTCTCTTATAAATAGGGCACCCCTTCCGCCTTCTATTCACACCCTTTTGATCCTTGAAGCTCGGACAAACTATGCCCATTTCCCTTCTAATATTCCCTAGAAACATTATTGAGGTTCTGGTCTCCTCAATTGACCAACCCTAGTGCCTTAAGAGGAGGATAAAAAGAGGCGCGTCAAAGAAGAGGTAATATCCTTTACCGATTCTTTCCAATATATTTATTATTTTTCTTCTTCTTCTTTATTTTTTTCATCATCAATTAATAATATAAGTATCACTCATATACTGATATGTTATTATAAATATGAAACAACCCAATTTATTATTCTATCCATCCTATGGAAACGAAATCACAGTGCGTGCGTACGTACGGAATAACGTCTCCACGCCCTGGTGTAATTTGTTTTCCACCACCACCTTACTAGGATGGGTATAATGGTGTAAATAAATAACTATATATGATTATTGTAAAGTGATATTGATTCGGGAATATTATAAATAAACTTTAATACAATTCAATGATCATGAGAATTATATCATCGCTCGTACGTACGTACGGACTACCGTCTCCACGAATGCGATGAGATACATTTTCCATGATTAACTATTCAAGTATTATTATAAAGAATATATAATAAATAATCATGAAATATATTAAATAATAATGATACTTTATTTATGTAAATTTATGTTTCATTTACTTAATTCAATTTAATTCAATATGGAAATGAAAACAGCGTTCATGCGTACGTACGACCTACCGTCTCCATGAACGGTGTATTTAATTTCATTTATATATCTATTATATATATGATATATAAATAATTATTTACATTCTTGAAGTAAGTAAATCAAGGTATATGTTATAATAATATCAATAACAACATTTCCAAACACAAACGACAAACAAAACAATATTACCCAAAACGCTTCTTTAACATGGAACTTACAAAAGAACGGGTAATATAAAGTCATAAGTGACCATATATGATATCATAACAATGAATATGATTCTGTAATAAGTAAATTACATTATTCAAATCATTATACAGGAGGTTCGGATACGTACGAAGCATATCGGACCTAAGGTAAGGGATAATTATTCCAATCTCATTCTTATCCGAGATTGTTTATTTGTAAGTATTTATTGGGGTTAGGTTTATCATCCATGTTCATATGTTCTCAAAAAAATTTCATAAAATGTTTACATTTCTTAAATGTATGTTTAAAGACATTTTTAACCTTTTTTACTTTTACCACATCGTATGGAAGGAATATTTATTTTGAAAACTGTACAAGGTACTTTGTGACATTTCCGACAAAAGTACGAGAAGAATATTTTTTTAACTTATACGAAATGAACAGATTTTTAAGGTTTCATAACGCCTAATTTTCATGATGCTTCTTCTAAAATTTTTCATGGTTATTTTTAATAAAAACCTTTTCTTTTAAAATTTTGTTGCATTTTGTGAAAAGAAAATTATTTTGATGAAGAAAGGATATTTTCCTCAAGAATTTATTTCAAGTGTTTTATCAAAACTTTTTTCCATCTAAGATGACATTATTTAGCATGTTTATGTTTCAAGTATAATGTATCTATTAATTACTTGGTGTGATTCTTCTTATGATGAAATTATATCCATTTTTATTTATGGATTATGTTATGATGGGATGATTTTTATGAAACCCATTTTATTTTTTGGGATATGATGAATGATTTATGTTTATGTTGGGGAACAAGTAAGAATGATTTCATTATGAGATGGTTGGGACATATATCTCCCTCCAATTCATTGGGTAATTGTTTATATCTCATGAGATATACATGGCTGAAATGGTATGTTAATCTGGTTCAGTAACACAGGACAGGAACGAGGAGTGAACTCGATTCAGAAAGGGACTTTTTCCACTAAGATGGCCATGGAAGCAATGCCTTGGCTACTATGGAAATCATATCATTTGCTTAGTGTTTTTCCACAATTATATGTTTTATTACCACGTCATTTTATCATGATTGATGTTCCTTTATGATCTATGCATTACTTACTTCCAAGATTTATTTCACAACTCTAGATTTTGATGTTTAAACTTTATGTACATGTTTTGAAGTTCAAATGTACATGGTTTGTTTAATTTTTTTCCATTCCTACCCTTACTGAAAATTTGAGCTCACCCTTTATATTTTTTCTTTTTCCCAGGATATAAATAAAGGTTTTAGGTAAGAAAAAAGGTAAGATCTTTATAAGAGATATTGAAGATCTTTCACCAAGATTAGAATATTATGTTCCAAGTTTCCAAAGACACTAAACTATTATGGTCCTTTAGTACATGTTTTTTTATGTAATAAGTATTCCAAAAAAGTAATGTAATGTCCATGTACGTCAAGATTTGGGTCTTTATAGAGGTTCTCACAGAATTCTTTTTAGATAAAGAAGCCATCAAATGAACTATGCCATAAATGGATTTGAAAACGGGTTTGAGGGATAATATCATGAAGAGGAGAGGTGAACAGGAGAAAGGCACACAAATGAAGTTGGAACACAAGTCTTGGCCATGCAATTATACTTGCACGGCATGGGTTCACCTGGGTGATGAAGAATCTGAAGGGTAATACTTGGGTAAGACTTAACTCGATCCTTTTCTATTATCCTAAGATGTTTCCAAAAGGTCAGCGTGCAAGTTTCATTGAAAGGGTTGGGCGGTATGCAAGTGTTTCCCCTTTTATGGAGGTCTGGACACCTAGGTGCACAAGTGTTGATGAATTAAAAACACTTAGTCCTTATTCTACTTCTTCAAGTCTTCCATTCTAGGTAAAAGTTACCTTAGAAGCTTTCGAATGGGTTGAGTTGAAGACATGGGTGACCAGAGATTGAATTTAACTTCTGGAAAAATCCATTGCCGAAATGGTGGGCCCACAAGGGAAATTTATAGGCCACCATGAACCTTGGGAAAAAAATCAGATAGGGCGTGCATGTGACTTGTACGACCCATAGGCGTCGCGCAGGTAACTCACGCAGCATACAAGTTACTTGCACACCTTACTTCGAATGGGATCCTAGTCCAGGCCTTCATTAATTGTTTTTATGTTCTTCAAAGGGTGACCCTCCTTGTGCTTAAGGTATTCCCCATTTCCATTTGTTGGAATCTTTGACAGAAAGGAGCATCAACAATTACCCAATGCATTGGTGGTCAATCTGGGTGGACTAATTGTAACACCCCAGGTAAATAAAGAATATGACATTTTCATATTTATCCAGATTTGTGAATAAAATATTAATATGACTTTAAAGGGGATGCTATTCTTGATGGCGTACCCAACACGCAACAACGAGTTTCTTGGGAATCTTACGTTGCACTCTAATAATAAAATAATATTATTTTAAATGGTAGTTAACATGTAGCCGTTGTATTGGAGGGAATGGATAGAAATAACTAAAATATGATTATATATGTTTTTGAATGTTTTTACATTTATCCAATAAAATATAAAGGCTTAAAATACGGAAATAATTCAATTTTAGGCATTTAAACCCTAATTTTCACTAAGGTTTCACTTTTCACCTTTTGACGGCGAACTGTCATTAAATATAGTTTTGATCAATCTTATAAATTATATTGGACCAAATAATACTCTTATTAAGAATCTGGACATCAAAATTTACTTTGTGTAAATTTTTGGTGTCTTTCTGATAAAGTTCATTTTTTTAATGAATAGTGTAAAATGTTTTATTTTAATTCAAAACCTCTTTTTAATCTAATTTATTTATATGATTAGATTATATTTTGAATTGGTTTTAAAGTGAAATTAGAATATATTTTTACCATTAAATCCAATATTGGTCATTGGAATTATTTTCACTTTGAAATCAGACTTAAACCAATGTTAATCTTTTGATACTTATTATTTCATAAAAACACCCTATTTGCTCTGACAGTAGGAATTAATTATTAAATTAATTAATGTGACTTATATGTTTTGAATTTTGTAAAATAGAATTCATTTTTGAATTCGGAATATCAAATATAGCTTAGGGTGAATTTTTGGGATTTTTCTGAAAAACATCAATTTTTGATGAATAGTGACACAACTAAGTGGTACTTAGAAAAACTGATTTTTCCGTTTAAATGAAATTTTTACATATTTGTGTTTTGAATTTCAAAATTCTGACATACATGGTTTTCATTAAGAAGTAAAATGTGGTTCAATGGGATAAAAATAATTTTTTTGGTGAATAATAACTTATTAAGCTTTTAATCGCGATTAGAGGTAATTAGTGTAGTTTAAGGTAAAAATAATGTATTAATAATATGAAATGAACTTGACACATGTCCTAACCTCATTCGATGTGTAATTTCCGACCAAGAAAATCCATGGGTCAACTTGGGAACCCCATGGATCCACTTTGGTTGGGAAATTACATAAACAACTTTTTATTTAATGTAAAAGTAAAAATGACCCAAACATGATATGTTTTACTAAAACAATTTTTAATTGGGGTTATACAAGTCAGATTTTTTATTATAAATAGTCATTGGAAAGATAAAACGATTTCCTACATCATAGTAATTTTTTTATAATTTTTAGACACTAATTAAATTAATTTATTTATGACATCATAATGATGCAGCGATGACATCATTATCTGACTATTTAAATAAAATGAGAAGATAATGTATCCTCTATGACCTAAACATGTAAAAAACTTATTGGATGGGTGGATTTCGAACCCTTATCACCTTATACACTAATTATATCAATGTGGGACCTTTTAACACCGAAACACATTTTCAAATAAAGTAATATTTCTTACTTTCCAAAAGTGCCCCTCCTCTCCTCTTATAAAAGGCCCCCACCTCTACCTCATTTCACACACTCCTCAAGCCTTTGGCTCGGCAAAACCCTGCCCATTTACTCTCTCCACATCATTCTCCTAATCCTAGAGGATTCCCTTTGGGAATAATCCTTTCAAAGAAAGCCTTTAGGCTCAAATCAAAAGGAGTTACACTTTTAAAGGTAATTCATTCTCTCATGTTCATTTGTTTTATTTTGCTTCTCCAACCCCCTAAAATCTTTTTATTTACTACTTTTGTAACAACATCAGTATCATAAATATACTAGGATGTTGTTATAAGATTTATTCGAGCTACACTCTCACACAACTACATCAAATGGTTAAAGAACATACGGTTTCCGTGGATGGTGAAATTCTGCCTCCCGAAACGATGATTGTTCAATACTCATTTAACACCTTCAAAGGTGGCCATTATGATGTCACTATTTTTATATATGATATATTATATGTTTATGTTTTCCTTAAGCTTCTGTTTTTTTTTTCATTTTGGGCATACCTTTATGGTTTCCATTATGGGTAAACGCGATATCTTCATTTAAGGAAGTGCGGACTACCTCCCCCTCAAAGTGACTTGATTCGTTAAATACCATATGTGGGACGTATAAAGGATGGAACTATGATATTATATATGATATTATACTGGAATTATAATATACCTTTATATCATTTTTATTCCATTCTATAAAATATGAAATAGAAATGAAAGTAGCATTCATGCGTACGTACGGCTTACCGTCTCCATGAACGGTGCATTTCATTTCTTACCTCTAAATGATTATGTAATGTTATAAATGCATGAATGTACTGGATATATATGAAATATATGATATATACATCATGAATACAATTCTGGATATAATAAACATTTGGACACACGAACAACATGTAATTATAAGAAGTCCACTTTCGACTTACGAACCAAATATCGGCAAAACAAATATTATTAACTTAATTGATTATATAATGTTAATAACATGTCAATAATTGATATAAAAGGAATAATGAACTTGAAAAATGTTATTAAGAAAGTATAAATTAACTCAATTTTATTATTCAGGACGTTAAAGAACGATCGAGTCAAGTCGGACCCAAGGTAAGGGATCCTACTCCTCTCTTTCTTTTTAAGTACACACTTTTATGTCATTCCTTTTAAAGCTCATATTTCTTGTTATTGGGATGATATTTTATATTAAAATTACAGTAATTTTTATGTTCATTTGATGAGAGACCCTATTCTCTCTCATCAATCCATTTTGGACGTTTTGAGTGGCGCCGTTAGGCTGCCGAACTTTCGTAAGAGATCTAACCTCTCTCTTTCTTTTTAAGTACTCTCCTTTAAGTCACTTCTTTTAAGCTCCTCTTTGTAATGTTCGTGGATGTTCATTTATATTACTCTTGATGTTAATTTTATTGTAATGTGATGAGATAACCTATTTGATCTCATCAATCCATATTCGTAAGTTTTATGTGGCGCATTAGGCTGCCGAGTTTTCGTAAGGGATTTTTCATCTCACTTTTATTCCCGTAAGATTTATGCCACATTTTCCACAAATTCCATTGAGTGGTGTATTTAATGCCCATTATTCTACTCTTTGTGTAATATAATTTCGTTTATGAGTATTTACAACAATGATCTATTGTCCTTCTTTCATGGGGTGTATGTCTTGAAAGATACCCAAGTCGGTAAGGGAACCTTTCACCCTCCTCTTTTTTAAAAGATTTCTTTTGTTGGGTCTTTTAATTTACATATTGTTATGTTGGGATATGTTCTCATATATCCTTATTGATGTAAATTTTATGTCCAAGTGATGAGATACACTTTTTATCTCTCACCAACTCATTTTGATGTGATGCCGTTAGGCTGTCAAGGGAACTTTTTAACCCAATTTCGATTTCTTTGGGTTGAACAAGTAGTCATTGAATATGTCATCCATTGAATATGTGTGAATGACCTTTTATTGTTTTACACTTAATATCCACTTATATTGGGTGTATTTATATTTTTCACACATATTTTTGAGATTGATTTGTCCTTAATTTAAGGATACCTTCTTTATAAGGGATTTCATCAGATTTGACATTTCTATTGAGGGTTCATTGTTGTTATGCACCAATTCACTCTTATATGGTGTATATACTGTCCTTTGGAGTATTATATCATGCATCCATTTATTCTCATGATATTATAAAGTTCTGACTAAATGTTATTCCTCAATTATTGTATTCAAGTGTCTCTAATTTTGGTAAAACCTCTTTAACCAAAATATCGTTTTAAATGTTTTAATTATTTTCTCTTATTAATATCCATATTTTAAAATGGTTTTATGGATTTATTTATATGGATATTAATGGTTTAATATTTTAAGCTTCAAGGTGGTATGGGACACTTTGATTCAAAAATCTCTTTATTAAATGTTTTAAATGATTTTGGAAATGGCTTCTTTTTGAATGGATTCATTATTTCAATATACTAAAATGTTATGTTGTGATTGAAATGTGGAAATGTTATGTTTCCTTTATGCATGTTTTATGTGACACATTTATGTTATGGTTCTCGGGCATTTTTATGAAAATGGGTGGTTCCGTGATAATTTAAGGGCGGGTGAGCCCGATATAGCTCTCCAATGCATTGGGTAACGCGAAGGAGTGAAACGTTAAGGTTTCTCCGAAGATATTTAGGGAATATACTGTGATTGGTATTCCAAACGTAACCAAGACGGTTACTCCCTACTTAAGGATGTTATGAATTTATCAAGTTACCTTTATGTCTTATGTTTTCTATGATTTATTCATGATTTGATATGCCTATGTTTTATGGGTAATGTGTGATTTAATTCTAATGTATATATGAACTCATGTTTCCTTTCCATATTTTTATAACTCTTACTGAGCTTTTTATGCTCATCCCAAGTTTTTGAAATATTTTTCACAGGTCAAGGGAAAGGTACATGATGTGATGATAGTGTCAAGGATGTGTCATGAAAGAATCCGTGTTATATTTTAAATATGTTTCTGTTGATGGGAAAAATGAATACTGTCTTTTATGTAACCACTTTGTGTAAATGTGGAATGTATTGAAAGTTTCATGATCTAATTCTCTAAAACTCTAAACCTGAAAATATCCTCAATGTGTAATCTTGTAATAACTCAAGATTAAGTATGGTTTAAGGATGGGGCCTTATAGTTGGTATCAATGGTCGGTTTAGATAACTTTGGAGGTTAGGGTATTCTTTAAGCATAAGGGACATTACCATAATGGTTAGGATTTCAGGAAGAGTCCTAGTTTTAGATAAATTTATTGAGTAAGTATATCTATGTGTTCATATTCCTCATTAGTACATGATGGTTATGTTGATATACTCACACTGACCTTTTTGGTTTTAGTAAATGGCTGGATCTAGCAGGTACCAAAGTGACAATGGGTTTGAAGGAAACTAAGGTGGTTCTCTGATTAAGAGACTGGATGAGATGGGGGATTCAATGAGGAATGCCATGGTTGTTCTAAACCAACTATCAAGGATTGATGATCAACCACTTCAACCTTGGTGATTTCTCTAATGTATCATGTACGAGATGGCCAACTCGATGTGGAAATTCAGGTAATAATTATTAAGGTAACCATTAGGGTTTATATGATCCTTAATTTTTATGTAATTATGGGTTACTCTATGATATGATGGAAAATGAAAGGAATGAGATAAACTTGTGGTTAAAATATGTTATCATCATTTTTGAAGATTTTATCTCGTTTTGGGGGATGTTTTAAGAATTATATAGTTTTGGAAAAAGGACAACACGCAGACCGTGTGACATCCCGTCGCGTCGGACAAAGCTGCGGGAATCGAACCCACAACCAAAGTGAAACTGGTATTTATCGCCTACCACTGGACTACGTTAAGTCCCTGGTTAGTTTGACTGATTCTTTTAGTTATATGATTTTATGAATTAAGAGTAAGTTGATTTTGGGTTATTTATGAAAATGATTAACCTATCATGGAGGATATGTGATTAGGTTAATTACATTTCAATACGAGACTTTAGGAGCAACTGATGTTGTTTGGAGATAAACGTTACGATTTAACTTGGAAGACTATGTGACTAAATCCTTAAAATATTTGGGTTTCAATCATATATTGGTTTACTTTGATGAATTTTATGGACAAA
This sequence comes from Viscum album, assembly GCA_963277665.1. Taxonomy (NCBI): domain Eukaryota; kingdom Viridiplantae; phylum Streptophyta; class Magnoliopsida; order Santalales; family Viscaceae; genus Viscum; species Viscum album. The sequence goes on along the minus strand of OY728119.1, from coordinate 681,922,948 downwards.
TTGTTTATAGGATGGTCCTCGTTGAACTTTGGGTTTTGTTGGACAAATTTTGAGATTAAGAATAGATTTTCTTTTTATAAAGGGTTATCCTTTTTTGGATTATCTGACCTTGTACTAACATTTATAGTTTTGGTTTTGGTTAAAGCCTAAAGACATGGGATGTATATAGTTCTCTTTTGTGGATTAGGTGACTCTCTAGAAGTTGATTATAGTACTCTTAATGCGAACAAGTCTCCCTAAATACTCGTCTTTTGGAAAAAATATGAGTTTGATTAAGGAATCTAGTAAAAGTTGAAAGTCAACATGATATGTGATTATGTTTCCTTATTAATAAAATCTTCAATAAAAAGTAACTTAAAACAAAAAATTTGTCTATTAACCGTTCCTACTGGGGAACCCAACACCATTTGACCCATCACAAGTTTGTGATTTTCTTATTGTTAACTTTCTCCTAAACATGTTTTCTATCACTCTCCATCAGAACATGACCCTATGTTTTCTCCTCCATGTCCATATTTTTCTACATGGAATCCTAGTATGGGTTAACTTGGGTGACCTTTGTACTTATCTTTCTTTATTCTAAAGTGATTGTTTTACCGACTCTTGTTCCGATGTGGGACTTTCAAGGATATTTCCAAGCTCAATTTTTAAAATTGCGAGGACGCAATTCCCAAAAGGGGGGAAGGATGTAACACCCCAGGTAAATAAAGAATATGAAATTTTCATATTTATCCAGATTTGTGAATAATATATTAATATGACTTTAAAGGGGATGCTATGCTCGATGGCGTACCCAACACGCAACAACGAGTTTCTTGGGAATCTTACGTTGCACTCTAATAATAAAATAATATTATTTTAAATGGTAGTTAACATGTAGCCGTTGTATTTGAAAAAATGGATAGAAATAACTAAAATATGATTATATATGTTTTTAAATGTTTTTACATTTATCCAATAAAATATAAAGGCTTAAAATACGGAAAGAATTCAATTTTAGGCATTTATACCCTAATTTTCACTAAGGTTTCACTTTTCACCTTTTGACGGAGAACCATCATTAAATGTTGTTTTGATCAATATTATAAATTCTATTGGACCATATAAAACTCTTATTAAGAATCTGGACATCAAAATTTACTTTGTGTAAATTTTTGGTATCTTTCTGATAAAGTTCATTTTTTTATTGAATAGTGTAAAATGTTGTATTTTAATTCAAAACCTCTTTTTAATATAATTTATTTATATGATTATATTATCTTTTGAATTGGGTTTAAATTGAAATTATAATATATTTTTACCATTAAATCCAATAGTGGTCATTGGAATTAATTTCACTTTGAAATCAGACTTAAACCAATGTCAATCTTTTGATACTTATTGTTTCATAAAAACACGCTATTTGCTCTGACAGCGGGAATTAATTATTAAATTAATTAATGTGACTTATATTTTTTGAATTTTGTAAAATAGACTTCATTTTTGAATTCGGAATATCAAATATAGCTTAGGGTTAATTTTTGGGATTTTTCTGAAAAACATCAATTTGTGATGAATAGTGACACCACTAAGTGGTACTTAGAAAAACTGATTTTTCCGTTTAAATGAAATTTTGCCATCTTTGTGTTTTGAATTTCAAAAATCCGACATACATGTTTTTCATTAAGAAGTAAAATATGGTTCAATGGGATAAAAATAATTTTTTTGGTGAATAATAACTTATTAAGTTTTTAATCGTGATTAGAGGTTATTAGTGTAGTTTAAGGTAAAAATAATGTTTTAATAATATAAAATGAACTTTACACATGTCCTAACCTCATTGGATGTGTAATGGTCGACCAAGACAAGCCATGGGTCAACTTGGGGACCCCATGGAGCCACTTTGGTTGGGAAATGACATAAACAACTTTTTATTTAATGTAAAAGTAAAAATGACACAAACATGATATGTTTTACTAAAAAATATTTTAAGTGGGGTTATACAAGTCATATTTTTTATTACAAATAGTCATTGTAAATCTAAAACTATTTCCTACATCATAGTAATTTTTTTATAATTTTTAGACATTAAATAAATTAAATTATTTATGACATCATAATGATGCAGCGATGACATCATTATCTGACGATTTAAATAAAATGAGAAGATAATGTAATCAATATGACCTACACATGTAAAAAACTTATTGGATGGGTGGATTTAGAACCCTTATAACCTTATCCACGAATTATATCAATGTGGGTCCTTTTAAAACCGAAACACATTTTCAAATAAAGTAATATTTCATACTTTCCAAAAGTGCCCCTCCTCTCCTCTTATAAAAGGCCCCCACCTCTACCTCATTTCACACACTCCTCAAGCCTTTGACTCGGCCAAAACCTGCCCCTTTACTCTCTCCACATCCCTCTACTCATCCTAGTGTATTCCCTTTGGGCAGAATCCTTTCAAAGGAAGCCTTTAGGCTCAAATCAAAAGGAGTTACACTTTTAAAGGTAATTCATTCTCTCATGTTCATTTGTTTTATTTTGCTTCTCCAACCCCCTAAACACTTTTTATTTACTTCTTTTGTAACAACACAAGTATCATCAATATACTAGGATGTTGTTATAAGATTTATTCGTGCTACACTCTCACGCATCTACATCAAATGGTTATGAACATACGGTTTCCGTGGATGGTGAAATTCTGCCTCCCGAAACGATGATTGTTCAATACTCATTTAACACCTTCAAAGGTGGCCATTATGATGTCACTATTTTTATATATGATATATAATATGTTTATGTTTTCCTTAAGCTTCTGTTTTTTTTTCATTTTGGGCATACCTTTATGGTTTCCATTATGAGTAAACGCGATATCTTCATTTAAGGAAGTGCGGACTACCGCCCCCTCAAAGTGATTTGATTCGTTAAATACGATATGTGGGACGTATAAAGGATGGAACTATGATATTATATATGATATTATACTAGAATTATAATATACATTTATATCATTATTATTCCATTCTATAAAATACGAAATAGAAATGAAAGTAGCGTTCATGCGTACGTACAGCTTACCGTCTCCATGAACGGTGCATTTCATTTCTTACCTCTAAATGATTATGTAATGTTATAAATGCATGAATGTACTGGATATATATGACATATTTGATATATAAATCATGAATAAAATTCTGGACAAATAAACATTTGGCCACACGAACAACATGTAGTTGTAAGAAGTCCACTTTCGACCTAAGAACCAAATATCGGCAAAACAAATATTATCAACTTAAATGATTATATAATGTTTATAACATTTCAATAATTGATATAAAAGGAATAATGAACTTGTAAAAGGTTCTTAAGTATGTATAAATTAACTCAAGTTTATTATTCAGTACGTTAAAGAACGATCGAGTCAAGTCGGACCCAAGGTAAGGGATCCTACTCCTCTCTTTCTTTTTAAGTACACACTTTTATGTCATTCCTTTTAAAGCTCATCTTTCTTGTTATTGGGATGATATTTTATATTACACTTACTTTAATTTTTATATTCATGTGATGAGATACCCTATTCTTTCTCATCAATCCATTTTGGATGTTTTGAGTGGCGCCGTTAGGCTGCCGAACTTTCGTAAGAGATCTATCCTCTCTCTTTCTTTTTAAGTACTCTCCTTTAAGTCACTTCTTTTAAGCTCCTATTTGTAATGTTGGGGGATTTTCTTTTATATTCCTCTTGCTGTAAATTTTATTTTAATGTGATGAGATACCCTATTTGATCTCATCAATCCATATTCGGAAGTTTTATGTGGCGCCGTTAGGCTGCCGAGTTTTCGTAAGGGATTTTTCATCTCACTTTTATTCCCGTAAGATTTTTGCTACATTTGCCACAAATTCTATTGAGTGGTGTATGTAATTCCCATTATTCTATTCTTTGTGTAATATACTTTCGTTTATGAGTATTTACAACAATGATCTATTGTCCTTCTTTCATGGGGTGTATGTCTTGAAAGATACCCAAGTCGGTAAGGGAACCTTTCACCCTCCTCTTTTTTAAAAGACTTATTTTGTTGGGTCTTTTAATTTACATATTGTTATGTTGGGATATGTTCTCATATATCCTTATTGATGTAAATTTTATGTCCAAGTGAAGAGATACACTTTTTATCTATCACCAACTCATTTTTATGTGATGCCGTTAGGCTGTCAAGGGAACTTTTTAACCCAATTTCGATTTCATTGGGTTCAACATGTAGTCATTGAATATGTCATCCATTGAATATGTGTAAATGACCTTGTATTGTTTTACACTTAATATCCACTTATATTGGGTGTATTTATATTTTTCACACATATTTTTGAGATTGATTTGTCCTTAATTTAAGGATACCTTCTTTATATGGGATTTCATCACATTTGACATTTCTATTGGGGGTTCATTGTTGTTATGAACCAATTCACTCTTATATGGTGTATATACTGTCCTTTGGAGTATTATATCATGAATCCATTTATTCTCATGATATTATAAAGTTCTGACTAAATGTTATTCCTCAATTATTGTATTCAAGTGTCTCCTATTTTGGTAAAACTCCTTTAACCAAAATATCATTTTAAATGTTTTAATTATTTGTTCTTATTAATATCCATGTTTTAAAATGGTTTTAAGTATTTATTTATATGGATATTAATGGTTTAATATTTTAAGCTTCAAGGTGGTATGAGACACTTTTATTCAAAAATCTCTTTATTAAATGTTTTAAATGATTTTGGAAATTGTTTCTTTTTTAATGGATTCATTTTTTCAATATACTAAAATGTTATGTTGTGATTGAAATGTGGAAATGTTATGTTTCCTTTATGAATGTTTTATGTGACACATTTATGTTATGGTTCTTGGGCATTGTTATGAAAACGGGTGGTTCCGTGATAAACTAAGTGCGGGTGAGGCCGATATAGCTCTCCAATGCATTGGGTAATGCGAAGGAGTGAAATGTTAAGGTTTCTCCGAAGAGATTTAGGGAATATACTGTTATGGGTATTCCAAACGTAACCAAGAGGGTTACTCCCTGCGTAAGAATGTTATGAATGCCTCAAGTTACCTTTATGTCTTATGTTTTCTATGATTTATTCATGATTTGATATGCCTATGTTTTATGGGTAATGTGTGATTTCATTCTAATGTATATATGAACTCATGTTTCCTTTCCATATTTTTATAACTCTTACTGAGCTTTTTATGCTCATCCCAAGTTTTTGAAATGTTTTTCACAGGTCAAGGGAAAGGTACATGATGTGATGATAGTGTCAAGGATGTGTCAAGAAAGAATTCGTGTTATATTTTAAATATGTTTCTGTTGATGGGAAGAATGAATACTGTCTTTTATGTAACCACATTGTGTAAATGTGGAATGTAATGAAAGTTTCATGATCTAATTCTCTAAAACTCTAAACTTGAAAAGATCCTCAATGTGTAATCTTGTAATAACTCAAGATTAAGTAAGGTTTAAGGCTGGGGCCTTATGCTAATCATTTTAGTTGTATCAGGGTATCCTATTACTATCTGTGAACAACCATTGTAAAAAAATTCCAATGATCTATAAATTAATTACATAATACATTTGGTTCATCCAAAAACTCATAAAAAATTATTTCTTTAATAAACTGATAATCTCATCTAAAATAAATGGATTTCAATAAAATATCCTTGAAACATGATTCATTCATGAAAATGAAATAGGTTATGTCAAAATATCTTTTTAATGTTATTAAACAATGGGAAAGAATCATGTTCCACAACAATCTCTTGGAAACATAATTATCCTCTGGAAATGGAAAGGGTTAGATAATAATCTCTTTTAGATAATCATAACATGTGTAGTGATATAATGAGTATAGAATCATTGAAGAATAAACAATTAGATAATATATGGAAACAAGGTTTTTTGACATTGAAAAATGGAAATGTCATTAAAATATAATTTATAACATTTTTATTGTGAATATATTTTTCATTTTTAAAATAAATTTTAAAAACTAAAAATTCAAAAAATATTAAGAAGACCATTTACATTTAAATTATTTTAGGAAACATATGAATAAATCGTCAAATATAATAATATACATGATGGTTAGAAAATCATTCATGTTAGAAATGTTAAAAATAAATAGTACATTCTATTAATTTCGAAAAATGGGAGTCAAAAGTGTCCCATTGAAGAAAAGCTAATAAATTTCCCATTGAAAAAATTTAAAATAAGGAAAAATATCATGTAAAATGGCTTTAAGAAATCATTTAACCTTTAATATTAATTTTTCTAAAACATTTTGAAAACATGGATATGAAAGAGAATGATACCCGATAAAAAAAATAAAACACTTATATCACAAGTGTAACGCCCCGACCCCAGTTACCCAGAGTCGGTGCATTATTACATAACATTGTCATGATCACAAGAAAGATCAAATCTCGAAAGACCAATTGGTTTAGTAGCCTTGTAAACAGTAGATATATTCATAAGTTTTACATTACATCATAAAATGAAAAACTACTACAACAACATAATGTTTCCACAGTCCACACTATAATCCCCTCATAATATCCCTGCAGGTCATTCATAACTTACTTCTTCACATCCTGGGAAAAATAAAACATAGAAAAGGGGTGAGCTCAAATGCCCAGTAAGGATAACAATATAGCGGAAACTTTCATAAATAAGAATAAACATTTAAGGCAATGCATTACTAAAACAAAAGCCTTTTAAACTTTAACTTCAACATAGTATGGCAAAACTAAAATGAAATAATGCCATTTACTTATTCACATGGATATTCTACTAATCGAATAATCACATGCAAAAATCAATAACCACTTTCATAATGTTGGAATGCATAATGCCAGACTATCATAACCACATAGCCAAGGCCTCGTGCCAAGACTACAATTAAGATTTTTGCCAAGGCCTTGTGCCAAGACACTAGTTTGTCTCATGAGACCTACCGATGCATCGAGGAGCTATAACGGGCTCCACCCGTCACTTATTAAGTCCAATGCATTCCAATATGAAAAGGTTTAAACATAACATAAACATTCGTATTAAAACTAGCATACGAAATGTCAAGAATTTCACCATAAACTATGAATGGTATAAAAATAGCACATCCATAGTCAAACATATCACAAAACCTTCAATACAATATAGAAGTTTTGTATCATAATAAATCAACTTCAAATAATCTTAAAATCCATCAAAGGATGTTGACGTAGATGAAATCAAAATTCTTTTTAAAGAAATATCTCCTTTTATTTTGAAATCATTTAAGATCTATATAAAATAAAACATTTTCTTTGAAAATATTCTTATAATCTTGAAAGGAAAGCTTTGAAGATTTTATAACGGCGTAAAATAACTGCACCCGCCGTATAAGTTAAAAAAAACATTCTTACCTCAATTCTGTCGAAAAGGTTAAAAAGGACCTTGTTTTGAAAATGACGGAATGATTCCTTTATAAACCTCTTATAAAAAGTCAAACAAGGGTATAAATGAATTTAACCCATATTCTTGTAAATAGTAAAAATGTTTTGAAATACATTTTTAAGAAACATGGATGTGGATGATAAAGATATCCCAGTAGATTATTACGTATAAACAACCTCGGATAATGAAGAGATTTTGAAATAACCCTTACCTTGTACTTTTCCTTTATTGGGGTCGGTTAAACTCCTGTATAATGGTGAAATAATTGTTATTAAATTATACAAGAGTCATATACATTAATATGATATCATATATGATCTTTTAACATTGCTTTATTAATAATATCTTAGTATTATCGTCGTTTCAGGTGATAATCGATTCGTTCTTCTTAAATGTTTGGATACGTAAGACATGTTTGTAATGGATAGATTAAATCTTATTCATAATAATAATGATATTAACATTATTTTTAACCCTAAAATGAGAATAATACTTTAATGGATACGATGGAGGATGGATCTCACCGCGTTCGTGGAGACGGTAGTCCGTGCGTACGCACGAACGCTACTTCCATTTAATTTTTATTTTAAAAGAATTGAATCCAAATGATACATAGGTATATTACTATTCCAGTATAATATAATATTTTATATATGTTACTTAAGTTCATTAACACCATCCTTTATACGTTCCATGTGTGGTATGAACGAGTCATATCATTTTAAGGGGGCGGTAGTCCGCACTTCCTCAAATGAAATTATCGTATGTATATACAACATGAAACGAATAATGGTATGAAATAAAATGGAATTACAGAAGATTATATATAAAATATATATCATTAATATCATATTTAATTACAGTGCCATCATAATGGCCACCATGAGAGGCGGTAAGATGTATTTGAACAATCATCGTTTCGTGAGGCGTTAGTTTTCCATCCACAGAAACATTATGTTCATCATCCATTAGATGGAGTTGTGTGTATTTGTAGTTTGAATCCTTCTTATAACAACATCCTAGTATATTGAGGATACTGGTGTTGTTACAAAAGAAAGGAAATAAAAAGAGTTTGGGGGTTGGAGAAGCAAAATAAAGGAAAATAATTTAAGAGAAATCGTTACCTTTAATTTAGGTAACTCACTTTGGTTGGAACCAAAGGACTTCTTGAAATGATTTCTGCCTAAGGGTAAGCTTCAAGGAGGAGGAGAGGGATGTGGGGAGCTTATTTGGGCAGAGTTTGGACGATCCAAGTGGCTTTAGAGGTGTGAGGAATTAGTAGAAGTGGTCTCCTTTTATAAGGGAGAAGAGGGGCTCTTTAGGAAAGAGTGAAAGTATTACTTTATAATATAATTATATTCGGTTTATAATGGTCCAAAAATCATTGAGGTCGAAGATAAGATGACTAATATTCTAAATAACATCAACCAATAAGAATTGGAGAGGTTTTAGATAATATTTTAATCATTATAATCTTATTTATTTAAATGATTTATTAATGAGGTAAACATTGCATCATTATTGTGTCATTAATAATTTAAATTATTTGATGTCTAAAAATTATAAATAAACTATCATTATGTAGGAAATCTTTTTATTTTTCTAATGAATATTTATAATCGAAAATCCAACATTTATAACCCTATGTAAAAATTGATCTTCTAAAAGATGTAAGCTTATGCCATTTTTATTTTTATTTTAACTTTATTAATATAAAGTGTCCCTACCACATACAAGTGGCTCCAAGGGGTCCCCAAATTGACCCAAGGATGCTCCGGGTAGGGTATGTGTCCACCAATAAGGTTAGGACACGTTTTAGGGTAATTTTGTATTATTATAATATTATTTTTTAACCCTTATTTACCGGATTTACCCTTAACCATGGTAAATAAAATATTTACCACAGTAATTATTCAAAATGTCTAAAAATAAAAGTTACCTATTTACACAATTTGGACATCCTGATTCCAAATATGGAATCCATTTTTCTAAATTCAAAACACAGAAGTGGAAGAAATTAATTTAAAATTAATTTCCGCTGTCAAAACAAAAAGCGTGTTTTTAAGAGGTAATAACTATCAAAAGATTGACAATTGTTTATGTTCGGTTTAATTGTAAAATTATGTCCAATGACCATCATTATATTAAATGGTAAAAAAATATTCTAAATATACTTTAAATCCACTCAAATTCATAATTTATCACTATTAATTATTTTGATTAAAAAAGTTGTTTTTAATTAAAATTTAGTAATTTTCACTATTCATCAAAATATTAAAGTTATCCGAAAAGTACAAAAATTTCACCCTAGGCTAATTTCAATATTCCGAATCCAAAAATGAAGTCCATTTTGAAATATAAAATATATATGATTTCAAAAATTAGGTATTACTATTCATAACGGCTAGTTTGATTAGTTATGGTGTGTTAGAACTCGGTGTTGCGTACAACACACGCTATCACATTATTCAAAGAGAAGCGTACCGTAGAAGCTTGGGGTGTTACATTCTCCCCTACTTCAAATAATTGCGTCCTCGCAATTTCTAGGGTATTAATGCATAAAAAGACTCGGGTGTTTTTTCATCATAAGTTCCTCGGGTTCCCACGTTGCCTCTTCCATCTTATGATTTCTCCACAAAACCTTTACCAGACGCGTCGTCCGGTTTCTCAGCACTTGTTCTCTCGTATCAAGAATCTTGATGGGCTCTTCGCAATAAGACAGATCGGGTTCCAGTTCTAATTCCTCATAGGTGAGTACATGCGTCGGATCAGGCATGTATTTCCTCAATATAGATACGTGGAACACATCGTGAACTTTGGAGAGACTTGGCGGCATTGCCAATCGGTAAGCTACAACCCCAATTCGTTCTAGAATTTCGAAAGGTCCGATGTACCTGGGACTCAATTTACCTTTCTTACCAAAACGTATGACTCCCTTCCACGAAGATACCTTCAGAAAAACATGATCACCGACTTGAAATTCCAAATCCTTCCTTCAATTATCGGCATAGCTCTTCTGCCTACTTTGAGCTGCTTTGATGTGATTTTGGATTACTTTCACCTTTTCCACCGTTTCCTCCACCAGTTCTGGGCCTACAAGTTTTCTTTCACCAACGTCATCCCAACAGGTTGGTGTACGACATCTCTTTCCGTATAACGCTTCATATGGTGCCATATGAATACTTGAATGGAAGCTATTGTTATAGGAAAATTCTACCAGTGGTAAATATTGATCCCACATACCCTGAAAGTCAAGTGAGCAAGATCTCAACATGTCTTCTAAGGTTTGAATAGTCCGTTCTGATTGTCCATCTGTCTGAGGGTGGTAAGCAGTGCTCAAATGAAGTTCAGTATCCAGGGATTTCTGAAGACTTTTCCAAAATCTTGAAGTAAAACGGGGATCACGATCAGAAACAATCGATAGGGGTACTCCATGAAGTCTCACAACTTCATTAATGTATAGTCTTGCTAGACGTTCCAGGGGTAGATCTTCTCTTATAGCAAGAAAATGTGCTGAATTGGTAAGACGATCAACAATAACCCATATTGCATCGTTCCTTCTAGGAGTCTTCAGTAGCCCCATGACAAAGTCCATCGTAATATTTTCCCATTTCCACTCCGGTATAGGAAGAGGTTGCATGACTCCTCCAGGCTGTTGCCTTCCAGCTTTCACTTGTTGACAAACCATACATCTTGACACAAAATCAGCAATCTCCCTCTTCATATTGTCCCACCAAAAATGTTCTTTCAAATCTCTATACATTTTGGTTCTCCCAGGGTGTATAGAGAAATTGGAACTATGAGAATCATCCAGCAATTCCCTTTTTAGATCAGGTATATTGGGAACACAAAGTCTCTTCCCGAATTTCAAAATTCCATCTTCATACACAAAGTCTCTCAATCTCCCATCATTCACAGCTTTAATCTTCTTCTGAAATTCTTCATCATTGGTCTGAGAACTCTTAATCCTTTCTAGTAAAGATGCTTTGGCAACCATTTGAAAAAGCATTGATGTTTCACCTTCCCTGGTTATTCCCATGTCCATCTTCACTAGATCCATGAAAATTGGATCCCTTTCAATTCTCATCATGTTCATAACTCCATGGTCTTTTCTGCTCAAAGCATCTTCTACTTTGTTTGCTTTCCCCGGGTGGTAGTGTATCGTACAATCATAATCCTTGAGTAATTCAAGCCATCTCCTTTGCCTCATGTTGAGTTCTTTTTGTGTGAAAATATACTTCAAACTCTTGTGATCAGTATAAATCTCACATTTTTCACCATAGAGGTAGTGCCTCCATATCTTCAAAGCAAAGATCACTGCTGCTAACTCGAGATCATGAGTAGGATAGTTTTGTTCATGAATTTTCAACTGTCGTGATGCATAGGCAATAACTCTATCATTCTGCATAAGGACACAACCAAGTCCTTTCTTCGATGCATCACTATAAATAACGAACACATCATTCCCCGATGGTAAAGTCAATATAGGAGCATTGAATAATATTCTCTTCAGTTCTTCGAAACATTCTTCACACTCTTTTGTCCAAACAAATTTAACCCCTTTATGTGTGAGCTTCGTTAATGGGTTAGCCAATCGGGCAAAATTCTGGACGAAACGTCGATAATAACCTGCCAAACCAATAAAACTGCGTACCTCAATTATACTCGTAGGTGCTGGCCATTCTTGGATTGCTTTGGTCTTAGAAGGATCAACAGAGATTCCATATTTAGAGACAATATGGCCAAGAAAAGAAATCTCCTGAAGCCAGAATTCACACTTGCTAAACTTCCCATATAATTCATGCCTCCTCAGAGTCTTCAAGATAATGCGCAAGTGATTTTCATGATATTCTTAGGTTTTGGAGTATACCAAGATATCATCAATAAATACCACCACAAATTCATCGAGATACTCCTTGAAAACTCTATTAATCAGATCCATGAATACAGAGGGTGCATTAGTCAATCCAAACGGCATTACAGTAAACTCGTAATGCCCGTACCTGGTTCGAAATGCTGTCTTCGGAATGTCTTCCTTCTTCACACACAACTGATGGTATCCAGATCGAAGGTAAATCTTTCAAAAGTATTGAGCTCCATGCAGTTGGTCAAATAAATCATCAATACGAGGTAGGGGGTACTTGTTCTTTATCGTTATAGCATTGATCTCCCTGTAGTCGATACATAACCTCATAGATCCATCTTTCTTTTTAACAAAAAGAACAGGGGCTCCCCATGGAGAAACACTAGGGCGAATAAATCCCTTATTACTCAATTCCTCTAGTTGTTTCTTTAGTTCGACTAACTCTACAGTGGCCATTCTATAAGGGGTCTTCGATATAGGCCTTGATCCAGGAATCAAATCAATGGAAAACTCAACTTCTCGTTCTGGAGGATGTCCAGGTAAATCTTCCGGAAATACATCTACAAATTCTTTCACAACAGGTACATCCTCTATTTGAACATTCCTTTCCTCACCGATAGTTACTTCATTCCCTTCCTCCCCAATAATTGAATTTAGTTGAGCTACTGGGGGTGGATCTAAATAAGAATTAGGTGGTGACGATTCTGCTCTAAAAATAAGGTGTTCCTTATCATTATCATCAGGAATCGTAACCTCTTTCTTCTTACAATAAATCTTCGCATCATAGTCCGAAAACCAGTCCATACCGAGGATTATATCAAACTCAATCATAGTTATGACGATGAGATCAGCAGATAAAGAAAATTTATGTGCTCTAATGGGGACTGATTCACAAAACATTGTTGCAACGATACTTCCCTTAGGAGTTTTAACTGACAACTCCCTTATTAAATAAAATTGGAAATATCTAATTTTCTTAGCAAACTGGGAAGATATGAAACAATGCGATGATCCAGAATCAAATAATGCATTTGCTAAACTTGAGGAAACCATTAAATTACCTGCCACCACATCTTTCGGAGCTTCTACCTCTGCAGTAGTGATAGCATAAGCCTGGCCTTGATCCCTCAGCCTTTTCTGAGGTAAGTTCTCCTGACGCTTAGGGCATGCATTTGCATAATGCCCCATCTCCCTACAATTGTAGCACTGAACATTGGTAGCTTCCTTCTTCCCCTTGCAATCATGAGCTTGGTGGCCTTTTTCACCACACTTGTAACAGACTCCCATTCCCTTCAAGCAAGTACCAGGATGTTTCTTCCCGCATTTACCACAAGATGGATATTCAACCTTTCTCTTCTTCCCCTTATTTCCATTCCCAGATTGATCAGCAGGTCTCTTCTTCTCTTGCTTTGCTTTAAAGTCATAAGACTTAGAGAATTCCTTTTCGGTCTTGATAGCACATGAGACAATGTCTTCGTACGATGAAAAGGATTGTGAGACTAATGCTCGACGGAGAAACGGTTTTAACCCATCAAAGAAACGATCAATCTTACTTCTTGGGTTGCGAATATAATCTCCAGCGTACCTCGCTAACCTTGTAAAGTTAGCCTCATACTTTGTGACATTCTCATCCTCCTTCTGTCTCAGACTCAGAAATTTCCTTTCCATATCTGCTCGATGGTCGCGAGGGAAGTATTTTTCTAAAAACAGATCTTTGAACTCCCTCCATTCCATATTTGATACTTCATCATCTTCCTTCATGTTCTGAATCAATGACCACCATTGATCAGCATCTCCAGTGAGGCGGTAAACTGCCATGATAACTTTTTCCCTTTCACTGCTCCCCAAAGCCTGAAATATTTTCTCTAGGGAAAATATCTATTGCTCAGCTACTAAGGGATTTGTATTCCCATTTAACGTTGGTGGTTGTTGCCTCATGAATCGATCTAACATTGATCCTCCACGCTGCGGATCAGGGTGCTCCATACGGGTAAGGTTATTATTCATAACCTGAGTAAGTTGTCCCAGTATGGTGATTAGCTGATCAGCACCAGTTGCATCACCAGCCCCACTATAATTATCTTGAGCAGGAGGGCAATCCCTACATGGAGTGCGTGCATTGATACGGTTTCCATTTCTTCCACTAGGCACCATTTCTAAACAATGGCATAAACTAGATCAGTTTATGAATCAAAATACATAATCCCATAATTATAAAACACTTAACATAAATTGAACTATTTATGGATATAATCCATAATCATAAAAATGTTTTCCTTGAGGAAGTATATACTCATAAACCCTTCATAATGATTTGTAAAGATAGTGAGAGTTATCCTAAGCATATCCCCCGGGAGTGTCGTAACCAAGAGTGCAGCAAGGCCCGTTGTCGTGCACCAGTTCCCGTTCGAGTCTAGCTCAAAGCGGTGTTTTCGGGTTTTACCCCTAGGTACATCTGTGCCAGAGCCGCCTCTACCTGCTCGTATCCAGACAGGGATGTATTTCTCAGAAAACTCACAAAATCTCTACAATACCAAAATTCTAGGAAGTTCTTCTATACTAATCCTCAAAGTTCATCTTAGGTCTACGTGCTCTAATCAGAGTTTATCTAAATCTAGTTTCCAAGGTTTGTACTAAACTTCCTTTGATACCAACTGTAACGCCCTGACCCCAGTTACCCAGAGTCGGTGCATTATTACATAACATTGGCATGATCACAAGAAAGATCAAATCTCGAAAGACCGATTGGTTTAGTAGCCTTGGAAACACTAGATATATTCATAAGTTTTACATTACATCATAAAATGAAAAACTACTACAACTACATAATGTTTCCACAGTCCACACTATAATCCCCTCATAATATCCCTGCAGGTCATTCATAACTTACTTCTTCACATCCTGGGAAAAATAAAACATAGAAAAGGGGTGAGCTCAAATGCCCAGTAAGGATAACAATATAGCGGAAACTTTCATAAATAAGAATAAACATTTAAGGCAATGTATTACTAAAACAAAAGCCTTTTAAACTTTAACTTCAACATAGTATGGAAAAAGTAAAATGAAATAATTCCATTTACTTATTCACATGGATATTCTAATAATCGAATAATCACATGCAAAAATCAATAACCACTTTCATAATGTTGGAATGCATAATGTCAGACTATCATAACCACATAGCCAAGGCCTCGTGCCAAGACTACAAATAAGATTTTTTCCAAGGCCTTGTTCCAAGACACTAGTTTGTCTCATGAGACCTACCGATGCATCGAGGAGCTATAACGGGCTCCACCCGTCACTTATTAAGTCCAATGCATTCCCATATGAAAAGGTTTAAACATAACATAAACATTCGTATTAAAACTAGCATACGAAATGTCAATAATTTCACCATAAACTATGAATGGTATAAAAATAGCACATCCATAGTCAAACATATCACAAAACCTTCAATACAATATAGAAGTTTTGTATCATAATAAATCAACTTCAAATAATCTTAAAATCCATCAAAGGATGTTGACGTAGATGAAATCAAAATTCTTTTTAAAGAAATATCTCCTTTTATTTTGAAATCATTTAAGATCTATATAAAATAAAACATTTTCTTTGAAAATATTCTTATAAGCTTGTAAGGAAAGCTTTGAAGATTTTATAACGGCGTAAAATAACCGCACCCGCCGTATAAGTTAAAAATAAAACATTCTTACCTCAATTCTGTCGAAAAGGTTAAAAAGGACCTTGTTTTGAAAACGACGGAAAGATTACTTTATAAACCTCTTATAAAAAGTCAAAAAAGGGTATAAATTACTTTAACCCATATTCTTGTAAATTGTAAAAATGTTTTGAAATACATTTTTAAGAAACATGGATGTGGATGATAAAGATATCCCAGTAGATTATTACGTATAAAAAACCTCGGATAATGAAGAGATTGTGAAATAACGCTTACCTTGTACTTTTCCTTTTTTGGGGTCGGTTAACCTCCTGTACAATGGTGAAATAATTGTTATTAAATTATACAAGAATCATATACATTAATATGATATCATATATGATCTTTTAACATTGCTTTATTAATAATATCCTAGTATTATCGTCGTTTCAGGTGATAATCGATTCGTTCTTCTTAAATGTTTGGATATGTAAGACATGTTTGTAATGGATAGATTAAATATTATTCATAATCAGAATGATATTAACATTATTTTTAACCCTAAAATGAGAATAATACTTGAATGGATACGATGGAGGATGGATCTCACCGCGTTCGTGGAGACGGTAGTCCGTGCGTACGCACGAACACTACTTCCATTTAATTTTTATTTTAAAAGAATTGAATCCAAATGATACATAGGTATATTACTATTCCAGTATAATATAATATTTTATATATGTTACTTAAGTTCATTAACACCATCCTTTATACGTTCCATGTGTGGTATGAACGAGTCATATCATTTTAAGGGGGCGGTAGTCCGCACTTTCTCAAATGAAATTATCGTATGTATATACAACATGAAACGAATAATGGTATGAAATAAAATGGAATTACAGAAGATTATATATAAAATATATATCATTAATATCATATTTAATTACAGTTCCATCATAATGGCCACCATGAGAGGCGGTAAGATGTATTTGAACAATCATCGTTTCGTGAGGCGTTAGTTTGCCATCCACAGGAACATTATGTTCATCATCCATTAGATGGAGTTGTGTGTATGTGTAGTTTGAATACTTCTTATAACAACATCCTAGTATATTGAGGATACTGGTGTTGTTACAAAAGAAATGAAATAAAAAGAGTTTGGGGGTTGGAGAAGCAAAATAAAGGAAAATAATTTAAGAGAAATCGTTACCTTTAATTTAGGTAACTCACTTTGGTTGGAACCAAAGGACTTCTTGAAATGATTCCTGCCTAAGGGGAAGCTTCAAGGAGGAGGTGAGGGATGTGGGGAGCTTAGTTGGGTAGAGTTTGGACGAGCCAAGTGGCTTGAGAGTTGTCAGGAATGAGTAGAAGTGGTCTCCTTTTATAAGGGAGAAGAGGGGCTCTTTAGGAAAGAGTGAAAGTATTACTTTATAATATAATTATATTCGGTTTATAATGGTCCAAAAATCATTGAGGTCGAAGATAAGATGATTAATATTCTAAATAACATCAACCAATAAGAATTGGACAGGTTTTAGATAATATTTTAATCATTATAATATTATTTATTTAAATGATTTATTAATGAGGTAAACATTGCATCATTATTGTGTCATTAATAATTTAAATTATTTGATGTCTAAAAATTATAAATAAAATATCATTATGTAGGAAATCGTTTTAGATTTCTAATGAATATTTATAATCGAAATCCAACATGTATAACCCTATGTAAAAATTGTTCTTCTAAAAGATGTAAGCTTATGCCATTTTTATTTTTATTTTAACTTTATTAATATAAAGTGTCCCTACCACATACAAGTGGCTCCAAGGGGTCCCCAAATTGACCCAAGGATGCTCATAGTCGGGTATGTGTCCACCAATAAGGTTAGGACACGTTTTAGGGTAATTTTGTATTATTATAATATTATTTTTTAACCCTTATTTACCGGATTTACCCTTAACCATGGTAAATAAAATATTTACCACAGTAATTATTCAAAATGTCTAAAAATAAAAGTTACCTATTTACACAATTTGGACATCCTGATTCCAAATATGGAATCCATTTTTCTAAATTCAAAACACAGAAGTGGCAGAAATTAATTTAAAATTAATTCCCGCTGTCAAAACAAAAAGCGTGTTTTTAAGAGGTAATAACTATCAAAAGATTGACACTTGTTTATGTTCGGTTTAATTGTAAAATTATGTCCAATGACCAACATTATATTAAATGGTAAAAAAATATTCTAAATATACTTTAAAACCACTCAAATTCACAATTTATCACTATTCATTATTTTGATTAAAAAAGTTGTTTTTAATTAAAATTTAGTAATTTTCACTATTCATCAAAATATTAAAGTTATCCGAAAAGTACCAAAATTTCACCCTAGGCTAATTTCAATATTCCGAATCCAAAAATGAAGTCCATTTTGAAATATAAAATATATATGATTTCAAAAAGTAGGTATTACTATTCATAACGGCTAGTTTGATTAGTTATGGTGTGTTAGAACTCGGTGTTGCGTACAACACACGCTATCACATTATTCAAAGAGAAGCGTACCGTAGAAGCTTGGGGTGTTACCACAAGCAAATAAATTCCTTAATGATTATTTAATCAGTAATGGAGGAAATATTAATTAAACATGTAAAATAATTCATTACCATTTTATATTAAATTATATGTGTTTCAATAAAATATGATCTCATTATTTCCTCCAAATGAACTATGAACCGAAAAAATCATAAAATAAAGGAGGAAGTTACTAAAGACTTTTCAATATTGGTAACACTTAAACTATAATATGCATGAAATTATAACATAAAATGGATCATTAAATATAATTATCATATGGATTCTCATGATATAAAATGTAAAAGGGAATATAATATACCTAAAAATAATTATATGTGCATATTAAAAACATCAGTCTCAAGGAAAATGAATTTTCGATTAATAACCCTTAAAAACTTATACCACTTACTTTTAGAATTAGTTGATGATTAATTATTTTGAATAAAATATAAAACCACATAAAATTAAATATATTTCAAAATAATATAATATAAATACACTACACACATAATCATGAAATAATAATTTCAATGAAGATGTGTTTTGACCTAATGAAAATAAATTTGGTTAAGAAATATTTTACCACTTGTTGAATACGATATAAATTTCCCATGAATTATATAATTAAAATAGATCCATAAATAATCATGATTCTAGAAATAATCATTTTAGTAATATTATAATGGTGTTTATATAAATGATGAATTTTTTTGGTGAATATGGTATTTGTCTCAGAGAAATCAAAAGTGAGATAAGATAAATCCCTTAAAATGAGTCCAAAACATCAATGCATGTACCTTAACTCCTATATAATAATATTATACAAAATATTTGATTTTTTAAAAATATTTTTCATTGTAAATACCATATACATAAATAATTTATTTCATTTATTTTTAATTAAAATTTTAAATTCACAATCAGTTATGTCTACGTCGAGTGTTTAGAGACATTAAATTCATTGTTTCATAAGGAATTCAATGTGTTGACCAATGTTAAGGAAGAAATGTTTTCAATATATCTATAATGGTAATAATATTATTAATGAGATATTTATCAAATATATATATCAATTAATATTAAAAATATCAGGGAGGGTGGTTATTAAAAATGAAACATGTAACAATCATTGAGATGACATGTAATATAAAATAATGAGCAATGATTCATATCTAAATTATCATTTTGTAAATAATTTAAGAAATATTTTATCATTTCAGAATGATAATAATATAATTAAAAAATTATTTTTTTCATTAAATTAACTAATATACATTTTATATATTTGATTTGGTGATGATAAAATAACCACATCGCATCATTAAGTGGGTAATACACACATACATACGAACGAGGTTATAATCTCCCAATGAGTGGAAGGGTAAAATTAAATGGTATATATTATAATTTTATAATGAGAAATATTTCATTAAGATAATGTTTTTCAAGTATATCGTATATATTCATTAAAATGTTCATTATTATCTTCCATGTTATTTGTGAGTGAAAAACACATCACATCGTTTGGTGCGGTGGTAGTTAG
Organism: Viscum album; assembly: GCA_963277665.1. Taxonomy (NCBI): domain Eukaryota; kingdom Viridiplantae; phylum Streptophyta; class Magnoliopsida; order Santalales; family Viscaceae; genus Viscum; species Viscum album. Next base: position 681,902,836 of record OY728119.1, on the reverse strand, counting down.
TTGTAAACAAAAGTGAGGTTATCATATCCCATATGGAATGTAAAGTAACAAGGTGTAAGTGATATTATAATAAAAGAATTTTATATCTATTATAATTATAATTTATATAATTTTATTCTATCCTTAAATTAATTCATGATCAGTAGTGATGAGAAACTAATGACATTTGTTCATGTGGAGGTAGACTACAATAAACATGAATGGTGATTTTTTATCCCATTTGATTAGAAGGAAATGTATTTTACCTATTCCAATAAAATAAAAAAATATTAATATGTTGAAGATAATATTTTTATATATATATGAATAATGATTAGGGATTTCAATGACATTTTATAAAGAATAATATAATTACTTTTCGCCAAACATGATACCTCTTTATTGAAAAACCTTTTTATGTTGGAAAAAAAGGGTTGTTAGGATGGATTAAGGATTATAATAAGGTCTCTTGGTCATTTTTAAGAATTTCAGGAAGATATTTCTATTGTTAAAATCCAATAAAATGGATTTTATATTACTAATTAAAGAGGAGAGGGTAGATAATTCTATAAGTAATGTGAGGGTAATACTTTTATTTTTGGATAAAAAAGTAGTACACATGTTTTTCACTATAAAAAAGGATTAAAAATGGACCATTCCAAAGTTATATACATGATAAGGTCGAAATATGGTTATCGAATAGTAATTTTTCAAGAGGTTATATAATTTTTACCATTAAAATTTTAGTTTAACTGTGATAAAAATGTTTTCACCTTAATCAGTATAATTAACTTTTACTGCATCAATTAATTAATAAAGTCAAAAATTAAGTTGAACTTATTATATAACATTAATTAATTGGATTCAAAATATGGAATCAATTTTACCAATGTAAAATTTCAAAAGTGGGATATTTTAAATTAAAATTAAATACAAAGACATGATAAATAAAAGTGATTTCAAGGAGTGTACTTTTCAAGAAAATCCTGATTTCATATTAAATCTATGAATACTAATAATGAATATATGAATTTAAATTAATATTTAAAATATATGTTATATATATAAGGCCCTATCCTTAAATTTTACATAATCTTGAGATAAGTCAATAATTTAATATTAATTCACATCGAAGATCTTTAATGGTTTAGAGATTTATAGAATTAGGTCATAACTTATACATGACAACTAAAATATTACAAGTAGAAACTTCTCCTCTATATCCATTTTTTTCATAAAACAAAAAAAAAATTTAAAAAAAATGTTTTGATTCATTTTTTAAATAGCATGACTTCTCCATGATCCCATCATCAACTCTATTATTTTTTATGTCCAGTAAAAAACATTTCAAAACATGGAATGAGAATAAAAAATCAGTAAGGGATACCCAAATAAGGAAAACTATTATTCATGGGATAACATGAAAACCATGAATACTTTATCATCATGTAATACATTTCAACATTAAGAATTAGTATATATACCTTACTGAACATAATCTCATTGGTTATCTTTTTTGTAACCAAAATATCACCATAAGTCACATAGAAAGAAACAAATAGCATATAAATGTAACGTGGGATGTAAATATACTAAAATTTGTTAACCAAATGGCCAACATACACACATATCTCTAAATTTAATAGCCATACAGCTTACTTTCATACCCAATGCCTTGGATCTTATAACGAAACCACATGTCCTCAGTTTAACATGGATCCACCCGTATTTGGTCTATCATGTAACCAAACATCATTGGTTTATCATGTAACCACATATAAGGTGTCAAAGTACCATTATATATTCATAACTCACAAAAATATTTCAAATTTCAACATTTCACTAATAAAATTTCCTTTGAAATCACGAGAAATATTTTAAAGATATAGAAATATTCAATCCATTTCAAAAAACATTTTAATTTCCAAAAAACCTAAAAAGGAAGAAGGAATTTATATTCTTATAAAAACATTATAGCTTATATAGGAATCCAAAAATCAAATATCAATTTTGGAGGTATAGGATTCATTGGCGCCACATATGTTAAAAAATTACTTTTTTTCATTAAGTGAAACACCTCAATGAAAAAATATTCCCTTTGAATGAAATTAAATGTCAAAGGGAATTATTATACACTGTATAAAACAAGTCATTGTAAAATATCAAAATATTCCTTAATGAAACGATATTGTGTCAATGTCTCTTACCTTGAGTCTGAATCATCATGTACAATCATTATGTTAATGAATAAGAAATATTGGTTAATTTATAATTACTTGAGAACCTTTTTCAAGTTTATTATTCCTTTTATATCAATTGTTACTATGTTATAAAAATTACATAATTATTTTAAGTTCATATCAGACGTATTGTCGATATTCGATACTTGAGTCGAAACTGAACATATTTTGATTTTAATTGTCCATGTAATCAAAATTTCATCATTTATATAATACTATTAATTGATTTAAATATCATATATATCCATAAAAATTAATTCCTATAATCCATATCATTTGGAGATAATAAATGAAATGCATCACTCATGGAGATGGTGGGTCGTACATACGTATGAATGCTACTTTCAATTTTTATCATATTAAAATAATAATAATAAAATGATATAAATTTATATTATTAAAAAAATATTATATTTATGTCATTTATGTTTCATAGTTTTGATAAAACCATCCTTTTTAGGTGCCATTCATATCATGAATGAGTCATATCACTTTGAGGGGGCGGTTGTCCACACTTCCTCAAATGTGATTATCATATTTACACATCCTGGAATGAATATAGTTATGATGTAAATAAAAATTACCAAATCATAGATATGATATAAATATAATATATGTATTGTCCAAATTACGGATGTCACCCAAAGCTATCCCAAAACTGATTAGTCCCATGAACTCAAGAACAGTTCCCAAAATGTCAGAGGCTGCCGACTAATAGCGAGGGCCATGATTTACAGTGCCACCCAAAGGTTCCCCAAACCCTTTTGGTCACATGAAATCAAGTGAATTTCACAAAATTCTAGATGACTATGACTATATGAAAGGTCTGCGGTGTGATAATGGGGAAACTATGCCCTCATTGGACGACTATAGATAGTGGAATAAAATATTAAACAATAGAGGAAGTAGTAATACCATACAATAAATGTAAACAGTGTAAGACTGATAGTAATATAAAAACTAGATCATATTTATAAATGATTCATGTCACATATATCATGTAAATCAACCTAATATGTCACAATACTTAAAATACACTAATGAGACTAAAGTACAGAAAAGTAGAAAACTCCAATATCATCGCAAGCCTCTTCTTGGTCCAATTCTCTCCATCTCCAATAACAATCAACTACCTGATGAAGATGGATTATTTCCATTATCAATACCTTCAACCATATAATATTTTTGGTCCAAAATTATGTCCAAAATTGGGTGTGAGATGAATCCCAGTAGGTCACCACCAAAATATCTATTCCTATATTTTAGTGAACATATATAGAAGGAAATATGTAGAAACGAAGTAAAAAACTTGGAATTACTAAAAAATAAACAATCCTAGAATTTTCAATTATATTCATTTACATTCGTTAATTCATCTCTCCGTTGAAAATTGAAATCCTGGCATCTAGGTATATCTCTCTATCCCCTCATGTAATAGTACCAAAATAGACAACTCAGAAATCCATCTCACCAAACCGGTATAATTGAGCCCAATCTTGTTCTTTGTATTGGAAGACTCTCCATAATAATTCAATCATTCATAAACAACCCTCTTGGAATGTTTTCATAGTCTAACCCCTCTGGTTTAACATATCATCAATTCAAAAAATAACGACCCTCTTGAAAATCTCAGAGTTTAACACCTTTGGTCCCATAAAGCACTAGTAATTTTTATAGGACCACCTAGGAAAGTCTCATGGTTAATACCCCACTAGTCTGTATAGAAACAATAAACTAAAATGACCTGTTGGTAGTTCTCATAGGCAATTCCCTAGGGTCAAACATTCAATTAATAATGATCTTCAAGGTAACTCTCATGGTCCAAACCCCCTGATCTCGGACCCCCTAGAATCTCTCATAGATAATGCCCTAGTTTCAACATAAAAAACATTTCATACATAAATGAACCTACTAAGGAAGCTCTCATAGTCAAATTCCCTTTGGTCAAACATTCACAATGTGCATCACCTTCATCTCAAATAATCATAAAATCCATCCGATCAAAACAATTCATAGGAACAAGGAAAACCTATAGAAATCCATTACTAAGCAACCATAAATAATTAATCAAGGGAAAAAACCAACGGGGTTTCCCAAAACAATGTCTTTAACCTTACGCATAATCAATAACCCGTTCTCAATCAATAAAACCATATTCGGTATTAAAAATTGTTAAATTACCAAAACAACAAACACCCTAAACATGGGTATTCAGAACATTAAGCATATATAATCCAATGAAAATTAGTGAAAGGCACAAAAAACCTACCTTGGTGTTGTATGATCAACACTCTTGATCTTTGGCCCTTGAATAGGGCTATAATGATAATGAGAATTAGTAGGTGTTGTATGTTTACATCCATCTCTTCTCTCTCCAATACGAAACATTGGGAAAATAATGCAGTTATGGACATGAGACGTGACCCCACCTTGATATTTAATATAAAAATAAAAGTATGATGCCTGTTTACTAAACACACATGCCACATATTAGCCTCAATTGGTCACCCTTTAGGCAGTCTTCTAGTACACCTACATAGCCATGTACTCGAATGTTACATGGAAAACACACAGTTATACATGGCAACTGAGTACACGATGTGTACCCAAAAGTATACAACATGTACCAAAAATTAAATGGCATGTACCCAAAAGTACATAACACGCACTTAGAAAAATTTTCATTTCTTCCCTATCACTCAAAAAAATGAAATAATGATCCATACCTAAAAATGAAGATTCAGGTTCTTAACAACATCCCCCCATAAGAAATTAATCCCCATATATCCCTTACATGGGTGGTGAAGAAGAAACATCAAAAAAACTCTGGATATATGGATTGTACGTCAGCTTCCATCTCCCAAGTATCATCCAATACTTGCATGTGCTACCATAACACCCGTACCAGAGGAACATACCAGCCACAGATAACATTCCTGTTGTGATCCACCATCTGAATAGGGTTCCCCTTGAAAGAGGCATCCACCTCTAACTCAACCTCCTATGGTTGAAGAACATGAGGTAGTTCTAAAAAGTAACATCGTAGATGAGAATCACAAAAGAAGACGTGCATATCTTTGTACCTATGAGGTAATTGCAACCAATGGGCAACTGGCCCAACTCCCTCCAAACCCTCAAATTGTCCAACGTATCTCATAGAATGTTTCCCCAATCTCAAAATCCTCATGTGTGAAAACCTCGGTGTGACATTTAAAAAAATATGATCTCCGACCTCAAACTCCAGAGGCCATCTCCGCTAATCGGCATAAGATTTCTAGTGAGATTTTTCAGTATCTATCCTCTTCCGAATCAACTCCACTTGCTGAGTGGTTTCTTGGATAGGATGACGTCCCGACATAGCTAACTATCCTACCTCCAGCCTACATAGGGGTGACCAGAATGACCTACCATACAAAGCCTCATAAGGTTCCATTTGTATCATTTCTGAAAAACTATTATTATAGGAAAAATCAAATTGGTTTATGTGTCTCTATCAAGATCCACCAAAATCCAGGACACATACTTGTGGAATGTCCTCCAAAACCTGAATCATGCACTCAGACTGGCCATATATCTGAGGGTGGTAAGCTATATTTAGAAGTACTTGTATACCCAAATTCATCTATAGTATCTTCTAGATATGAGAAGTAATCCATGAATACCTATAAGAAACAATAGTGGGTGGAACCCCATGTAAATGTAAAATATATTAGATATAAAACCTTCTTATATTATTATCTTAGAAGGATTCCTTAATTAGGAAGAAAATTGAATCCTTTGTGAGCATGTCGAGATCAACTCATAGTGTATTTTTACAACAATACCTCAAACATTTGATGAAGTAGAAAAATAATTCCCCTATGTGTTCTAGATATGTTACCCACATGTTATCCATTAACTGGGTGAACTCATACACAACATAGGTCATAACCATGACCTCACAAAATGGAAAGGTCAAACGCCAAATGGAATCAGCAAAACTATCCATGTAGTGTTTCTTCGAATGAAATTGCATATTTTCACAGCACACCAACCCTTAACAGGTTGGGGTGTTCAAACTAGATCACTCAACCCATACACTGAGAATAAGAACAAGAACAACTCAAATCATGACCGAATGAATTATATTAGAGACACTTGGTTTAATAGGAAGGCGTATTATAATAGAAAATATAATTCCATTTTTAAGGCACCACATGATCACTACGAAACGGTCCACCAATGTCAAAATTTGTCTCTCGGTGAGGCTCATATGTCATAATACACCTTGATACCTAAAAAGGTCATTCCATATCATGAAATAAATGGTAATTCCAGATCCGTCCCACTGGGATTATCGCCATTTCAATCATTGCATCTGACCCCAAATAAAAGTCTGAGATAACTTCATGTTAATCAAAACTAAGTCTAAGGAACTTGCCAATGTGGTCTATATTTCATGTAAAAGTGATACATTGTTGTGGAACAAAAAATTCCACAAAAATAGCTACCATAACCCAGAACAACATCCCCTTGGATGTCACATCAATGAAGTGGTATGCATCTAGAGTTTGTCCAAGGCTTTATTACACGGGAAATCAAGTATCACATTACATTAAACAATCCTAATCTAAAACAAGACATCTAGTGCACAACACATAAAGAGATCACAAACCAATCCAATGACTTCCAACTATAGCATGATGAATAGTCAACACTCTCTTAGTGCACCTGGGACGATGTCCTGATAGGGGACATGATCGCCTCTTAAGAAATTGAACACTAAGGGGACTTCAATTATTACCAGAAAAGGACAACTAAACCACTATTTACTGACCTCTTGATTGAAAATTGGATTTACTTACTAATGCATCATCATTTAACAGATCACTAAAATGTGGTGTTTTCTTGCATTCACCAACAGGAAAAAAGAATCGCTAGCCTCAAATATAATCTCGTTAAACTAATCACTTACAAATAGTCCTTTATTATGATTCTCCTACATGGAAGGAACTCATTTGAAATAATACTAACGTGACTCTCCCTATCTAGGATGGTCTCTTACGTTGAGAGGGAATAGCCTCTGTCCAACGAGTTATTTTAGAAGCAACATAAATGCACATGTGTTCTTCCGTGAACAATGATTACCACGTCACATCACATGGCATGGAGCTATAAGGATAAATAGACTATAATGTCAAAAAACATGCGTCCCAAAAAAACCTCTCGATTAGTGGGACAAAAACGTTCTATAATGCTTAGGCCACTATAAACCAAAGATAAACCCAGAACATAAACTACACGTAAAATATCAATGATATAACTGAACTCAACGACTCATTTAACCATTTAACACTCAATGGGTATTATGTATATTGATATACACTACCTCGAGTTTACAAGATCAACAACACATTATCGGGGACTATGAATAGGATTACACACTATGCATCCTAGTACTAGATAGATCACACACAATCTAGCTCAAAATCACTTCATTTGCACAACCATTAACTTGGGTGATGACATACCATGTCTTCCATAACTTAGAAATGGTACATTTACATGACCACCTAACACCCAGCCATGCCTGAGGCTTGTCTAATCTGGACAATGAATCGATCCTAAAGCTTGTTCCAACATCATAATTCATGGAAAAATGACCACCCCACTAAAAAAGGATTTCATTTAAAACCAAAAGTCATACTAGGGAAAATGATGCCTAGACTACAGCAACGTAAAAAGATCTCAACAAAAAACAAGAAAACATGCTCTAAGAGTGATACCTACCATGGGATATCATCTTACGAAGAATAAGCATCAACATTCACTACTAGGTTACACAAAATAGATTCCCTAGTCTCAAAATCCCCTAGGAAACTACATTAGCTCAACAACTCAATGTAAAAAAATGAAATTGTCACTATGTTTCCTTTAAAACCTCTAAAAACTCTAACATTCCATAAAAAACGGTTTGTTATCAAGTATGATCCTTTTTAACAACAAATAAATCCTATAAGGATCTTGGTAAAGAACCCTTGTTCCTCAAAAATTGAAACAAGTAGTACTTTTTTACCACAAAAATAAGAAACACATATGTAGTTCAATCTTTTAAAACCCCTTCTAAAGTATGTGAGCATAAGAATCCCACAAGGGATATTGGAATGATAAATTGTAAAGGGATACCATGAATGGGATCCTCTAAATGGTACAAAAATGACATATCATACTAGGGACTCCAAATATGAAATAGTTCTCATAGCCTAATAGGCTAGAACGAACAAATCATATAGGAAATATCCTCAAACGCAACATGTCAGGGGAGATAGATCACAGCTCATCTCAGATCAAAGGTCTCAACTAGGTTCGCCCGAACACCCATCCAATCATTTACACCTTGGTCTAACTCCCATGAGATAACTGCAAATGGTAACAAGAAGAAGAACATATTAATTTATACAAGAAACCACAAAACATTTATTTAAAGTCCTCATAATGCTCTACAGGTTCCACCATTGTGATCTATAGGAAAAACTACTCCAAAAGGACTACTACCAGGTCCAAGTCTAACATCAGGGAATAAAATAGGAACATACCATTAATGGTTACAAAATTTTATTACAAAACATGTATAACTCCATCATAGTGTGTACACTCATCCTCTTACATAAGTGTGTACCCCCACCAGCCTAGGAGTGAAAACATCATTGGTACACTACGTACCATCCCAGAACATGGTGTGCACTCATGTCCTCCCACCTAGCCATGTTCGTTTACATGGATAGACTCACATGGGTTCTATCTACGGAGCACTATACAAGGAGTACATAATCTACACGACATGTCCTTAACAAGGCTCAATAACCCAGTTCCCCCCCCCCACGGTTATAACCACACAGCTTCTCCCCATGGTAACACAACATGGAATGTTCACTCTTGACACGATGTGTAATACTTAAGTTTTGTCCACCCATGTAATTAGTCACACAGTTGGATATAAATTATATCTCCACAGGGGGTGTACAAGCTAGACCTGACATGTAGCATCCATGTTTCTTCCACTTGCTTTAGTATTCCTACGACCAAAAACATGGTCACTACAGCACGACAAGTACTTGTAGTACACGACGTGTTCTACTGAACATTTAACAACACCATGTCTATAAGGCCCCAGCCTTAAACCTTACTTAATCGTCAGTTATTACAATATTACACATTGAGGATCTTTTCAGGTTTAGAGTTTTAGAGAATTAGATCATGAAACTTGCATTACATTCCACATTTAAACAAAGTGGTTACATAAAAGACAGTAATCATTCTTCCCATCAACGGAAACATATTTAAAATATAACACAGATTCTTTCTTGAAACATCCTTGACACTATCACCACATCATCTACCTTTCCCTTGACCTGTGAAAAACATTTCAAAAACTTGGGATGAGCATAAAAAGCTCAGTAAGGGTTATAAAAATATGGAAAGGAAACATGAGTTCATATATACATAAGAATGAAATCATACTTTACCCATAAAACATAGGCATATCAAATCATGAATAAATCATAGAAGACATAAGACATAGAGGTAACTTGAGGAATTCATAACATTCTTATGTAGGGAGTAACCCTCTTGGTTACGTTTGGAATACCCATCACAGTATATTACCTAAATCTCTTCGGAGAAACCTTAACGTTTCACTCCTTCGCGTTACCCAATGCATTGGAGAGCTATATCGGGCTCACCCGCCCTTAGTTTATCACGGAACCACCCGTTATTCATAACAATGCCCAAGAACCATAACATAATCATATCACATAAAAATGAATAAAGAAAACATAACATTTCCACATTTCAATCACAATATAACATTGAAATAATGAATCCATTCAAAAAGAAACCATTTCCAAAACCATTTAAAACATTTAATAAAGAGATTTTTGAATCAAAGTGTCCCATACCACCTTGAAGCTTTTAACATTTTAAACCATTAATATCCATATAAATAAATCCTTAAAACCATTTTGAAAACATGGATATTAATAAGAACAAATAATTAAAACATTTAAAACGATATTTTGGTTAAAGGGGTTTTACCAAAAATAGAGACACTTGAATACAATAATCGAGGAATAAAATTTAGTCAGAACTTTATAATATCATGAGAATAAAAGGATTCATGATATAATACTCCAAAGGATAGTATATACACCATATAAGAGTGAATTGGTTCATAACAACAGTGAACCCTCAATAGAAATGTCAAATGTGATGAAATCCCTTATAAAGAAGGTATCCTTAAATTAAGGACAAATAAATCTCAAAAATATGTGTGACAAATATATATATACACCAAATATAAGTGGATATTAAGTGTAAAACAATAAAAGGTCATTCACACATATTCAATGGATGACATATTCAATGACTACAAGTTGAACCCAAAGAAATCAAAATTGGGTTAAAAAGTTCCCTTGACAGCCTAACGACATCACATCAAAAAGAGTTGATGAGAGATAAAAAGTTTATCTCATCACTTGGACATAAAATTTACATCAATAATGATGTATGAGAACATATCCCAACATAAAAATATGTAAATTAAAAGACCCAATAAAAGAAGTCTTTTAAAAAAGAGGAGGGTGAAAGGTTCCCTTACCGACTTGGGTATCTTTCAAAAAATACACCCCATGAAAGAAGAACAATAGATCATTGATGTAAATACTCATAAATGAAATTATATTACAAAAAGAGTAGAATAATTTGCAGTACATACACCACTCAATGGAATTTGTGGCAAATGTAGCATAAATCTCACGGGAATAAAAGTGAGATGAAAAATCCCTTACGAAAATTCGGCAGCCTAACGGCGCCACTCAAAACATCCAAAATGGATTGATGAGAGAGAATAGGGTCTCTCATCACATGAACATAAAAATTACAGTAAGTTTAATATAAAAGATCATCCCAATAACAAGAAATATGGGCTTTAAAAGGAATGACATAAAAGTGTATACTTAAAAAGAAAGAGAGGTGTAGGATCCCTTACCTCGGGTCCGACTTGACTCGATCGTTCTTTAATCTCCTGAATAATAAACTTGAGTTAATTTCTAATTCCTTAACAACATTTTTCAAGTTCATTATTACTTTTATACCACTTATTACCATTTCATAAACATTATGTAATCATTTAAGTTAATAATATTTGTTTTGCCGATATTTGGTTCTTAAGTCGAAAGTGGACTTCTTACAATTACATGTTGTTCGTGTGGCCAAATGTTTATTATATCCAGAATTGTATTCATTATGTATATATCATATATTTAATATATATCCAGTACATGCATGCATTTATAACATTACATAATCATTTAGAGGTATGAAATGAAATGCACTGTTCATGGAGACGGTAAGCCGTACGTACACATGAACGCTACTTTCATTTCTATTTCGTATTTTATAGAATGGAATAATAATGATATAAAGGTATATTATAATTCCAGGATAATATCATATATAATATCACATTTCCATCCTTTATACATCCCACATATGGTATTTAACGAATCAAATCACTTTGAGGGGGCGGTAGTCCGCACTTCCTTAAATGAAGATATCACGTATACCCATAATGGAAGCCATAAAGGTAAGAAAAAAATGAAAAATAAAGAAGCATAAATAAAACATAAACATATTATATATCATATATAAAAATACTTACATCATAATGTCCACCTTTGAAGGTGTTAAATGAGTATTGAACAATCATCGTTTCGGGAGGCAGAATTTCACCATCCACGGAAACCGTATGTTCTTTAACCATTTGATGTAGTTGTGTGAGAGTTTAGCTCGAATAAATCTTATAACAACATCCTAGTATATTTATGATACTGGTTTTGTTACAAAAGAAATAAATAAAAAGATTTTAGGGGGTTGGAGAAGCAAAATAAAACAAATGAACATGAGAGAATGAATTACCTTTAAAAGTGTAACTCCTTTTGATTTGAGGCTAAAGGCTTCCTTTGAAAGGCTTCTGCCCAAAGGGAGTCCTCTAGGATGAGGAGAGGGATGTGGAGAGAGTAAATGGGCAGGGGTTGGCCGAGCCAAAGGCTTGAGAAGTGTGTGAAATTAGGTAGAGGTGGGGGCCTTTTATAAGAGGAGAGGAGGGGTACTTTTGAAAAGTAAGAAATATTACTTTATTTGAAAATGTGTTTCGGTTTTAAAAGGTCCCACATTGATAGAATTCGTGGATAAGGTGATAAGGCTTCGAACTCCACTCATCCAATTGGTTTTTTCCATGTGTAGTTTGTAGATGATTCATTATCTTTCCATTTTAATTAAATCGTCAAATAATGATGTCATCGCTGCATCATTATTATGTCATAAATAATTTAATTTCTTTAATGTCTAAAAATTATAAAACAAATACTATGATATAGGAAATCTTTTTATATTTCCAATGACTATTTATAATCAAAATTTGGACTTGTATAACCCCACTTAAAAATTGTTTTCGTAAAACATATTATGTTTGTGTCATTTTCACTTCAACATTAAATAAAAAGTAATTTATGTCATTTACCAACAAAAGTGGATCCATGGGGTCCCCAAGTTGGCCCATGGATTGTCGTGGTCGGCCATGACTCACCCAATAGGTGTAGGACAAGTGTCATGGTGTTTTCACATTCTTATAATATCATTTTTACCTTAAAGTACACTAATTACCACTAATCGCGATTAAAAACTTAATAAGTTACTATTCACCAAAAAATGATTTTAATCTCATTGAACCACATTTTACTTCTTAATGACAACCATGTATGTCGGATTTTTGAAAATCAAAACACAATTATGGAAAAATTTCATTTAAATGAAAAATCGGTTTTTATAAGTACCACTTAGTGGTTTCACTATTCATCAAAAATTGAAGTTTTTCAAAAAATTACCAAAAATTCACCGTAAGCTATATTTGATATTCCGAATTCAAAAATGAAGTCTATTTTAAAAAATTCAAAACATATTAGTCACATTAATTAATTTAATAAATAATTCCCGTTTTCAGAGCAAATAGCGTGTTTTTATAAAATAATAAGTATCTAAAGATTGACACTAGTTTAAGTCTGATTTCAAAGTGAAATTAATTCCAATGACCACTATTGGATTTAATGGTAAAAATATTTTCTAATTTAACTTTAAAACCAATTCAAAATATTATCTAATCATATAAATAAATTAGATTAAAAAGAGGTATTGAATTAAAACACAACATTCTACACTATTCATTAAAAAAAAGAACTTTATCAGAAAGATACCAAAAATTTACACAAAGTAAATTTTGATGTCTCGATTCTTAATAAGAGTTTTATTTGGTCCAAAAGAATGTTTAAGAGTGAACAAAACTATTTTTAATGATGGTTCTCCATCAAAAGGTGATAAGTGAACCTTTAGTGAAAACTAGGGCATATACGCCAAAAATTGAATTCTTTCCGTATTTTAAGCCTTTATCTTTTATTGTATAAATGTAAAAATATTTAAGAACATATATAATCATATTTTAGTTATTTCTATCCATTCCCGCCAATACAACGGCTACATGTTAACTACCATTTAAAATAATATTATTTTATTATTAGAGTGCAACGTAAGATTCCCAAGAAACTCGTTGTTGCGTGTTGGGTACGCCATCGAGCATAGCGTCCCCTCTAAAGTCATATTAATATTTTATTCACAAATATGGAAAATATGAAAATTTCATATTCATTATTTTCCTGGGGTGTTACACCCTTCCCCCCTTTTGGGAATTGCGTCCTTGCAATTTTAAAATTGCGCTTGGAAACATCCTTGAAAGTCCCACATCGGAACAAAAGTCGGTAAAACAAACACTTTAAAATAAAGAAAGATAAGTACAAAGGTCACCTGAGTTAACCCATACTAGGATTCCAAGTATGAAAATATGTACATGGAGGAAAAAACAAAGGGTCATGTTCTGATGGAGAGTGATAGAAAACATGTTTAAGAGAAAGTTAACCACGATAAAATCACAAACTTGTGATGGGTTAAACGGTCTTCGATTCCCCAGTAGGAAAAGTTAATAGACAACATTTTTGTTTTAAGTTACTTTTTATTGAGGAATTTATTCATAAGGAAACATAATCACTTATCATATTGACTTTCAACCTTTATTAGATTCCTTACACAAACTAATATTTTCTCCAAAAGACGAGTATTTAGGAAGACTTGTTCACATTAAGAGTACTATAATCAACTTCTAGAGAATCACCTAAACCACAAAATAAAACTATATGCTTCCCATGTCTTTAGATTTTAACCAAATCCAAAACCAAAAAGGCTAGTACAAGATCAGATAATCCAGAAAAGGATAACCCTTTATAAAAAGAAAATCTATTCTTAATCTCCAAAATTTGTCCAACAAAACCCAAAGTTCAATGAGAACCATCTGATAAACAATTTGTCCATAAAATTCTTCAAAGTAAACCAATATAAGATTGAAACCCAAATATTTGAAGGATTTAGTCACACAGTCTTCCAAGTTAAATCGTAACATTTATCTCCAAACAACATCAGTTGCTCCTAAAGTCTCGTATTGAAAAGTAATTATCCAAATCACATATCCTCCATGATAGGTTAATCATTTTCATAAATAACCCAAAATCAACTTACTCTTAATTCATAAAATCATATAACCAAAAAGAATCAGTCAAACTAACCAGGGACTTCACGTAGTCCAGTGGTAGGCGATAAATACCAGTCACACTTTGGTTGTGGGTTCGATTCCCGCAGCTTTGTCCGACGCGACGGGTTGTCACACGGTCTGCGTGTTGTCCTTTTTCCAAAACTATATAATTCTCAAAACATTCCCCAAAACGAGATAAAATCTTAAAAAATCTTCATAACATATTTTAACCTCAAGTTTATCTCATTCCTTTCCTTTTCCATCATATCATAGAGTAACCCATAATTACCTAAAAAGTAAGGATCATATAAACCCTAATGGTTACCTTAATAATTAATACCTGAATTTCCACATCGAGTTGGCCATCTCGTAAATGATGCATTAGAGAACTCACCAAGGATGAAGTGATTGATCATGACTCCTTGATAGTCGGTTTAGAACAACTATGAGATTCCTCATTGAATCCCCCATCTCATATAGTATCTTAATCAGAGAACCACCACAGTTTCCTTCAAACCCATTGTCACTTTGGTGCCTGCTAGATCCATCCATTCACTAAAAACATAAATGTCAGTGTGAGTATATCAACAAAAACATCCTGTACTAATGAGGAAGGCAGACTCCAAGATATACATACTCATTCAATTTATCTAAAATTAGGACTCTTTCTGAAATCATAACCATTATGGTAATGTCACTTATGATTAAAGAATACCCTAACCTCTAAAGTTATCTAAACCTGCCTTTGATAACAACTATAAGGCCCCAGCCTTAAACCTTACTTAATCTTGAGTTATTACAAGATTACACATTGAGGATATTTTCAGGTTTAGAGTTTTAGAGAATTAGATCATGAAACTTGCATTACATTCCACATTTAAACAAAGTGGTTACATAAAAGACAGTATTCATTCTTCCCATCAACGGAAACATATTTAAAATATAACACAGATTCTTTCTTGAAACATCCTTGACACTATCACCACATCATGTACCTTTCCCTTGACCTGTGAAAAACATTTCAAAAACTTGGGATGAGCATAAAAAGCTCAGTAAGGGTTATAAAAATATGGAAAGGAAACATGAGTTCATATATACATAAGAATGAAATCATACTTTACCCATAAAACATAGGCATATCAAATCATGAATAAATCATAGAAGACATAAGACATAGAGGTAACTTGAGGCATTCATAACATTCTTATGTAGGGAGTAACCCTCTTGGTTACGTTTGGAATACCCATCACATTATATTCCCTAAATCTCTTCGGAGAAACCTTAACGTTTCACTCCTTCGCGTTACCCAATGCATTGGAGAGCTATATCGGGCTCACCCGCCCTTAGTTTATCACGGAACCACCCGTTCTTCATAACAATGCCCAAGAACCATAACATAATCATATCACAAAAAAATGAATAAAGGAAACATAACATTTCCACATTTCAATCACAATATAACATTGAAATAATGAATCCATTCAAAAAGAAACCATTTCCAAAACCATTTTAAACATTTAATAAAGAGATTTTTGAATCAAAGTGTCCCATACCACCTTGAAGCTTTTAATATTTTAAACCATTAATATCCATATAAATAAATCCTTAAAACCATTTTGAAAACATGGATATTAATAAGAACAAATAATTAAAACATTTAAAACGATATTTTGGTTAAAGGGGTTTTACCAAAATTAGAGACACTTGAATACAATAATCGAAGAATAACATTTAGTCAGAACTTTATAATATCATGAGAATAAAAGGATTCCTGATATAATACTCAAAAGGACAGTATATACACCATATAAGAGTGAAATGGTTCATAAAAACAATGAACCCTCAATAGAAATGTCAAATGTGATAAAATCCCTTATAAAGAAGGTATCCTTAAATTAAGGACAAATAAATCTCAAAAATATGTGTTAAAAATATATATATATATACCAAATATAAGTGGATATTAAGTGTAAAACAATAAAAGGTCATTCACACATATTTAATGGATGACATATTCAATGACTACAAGTTGAACCCAAATAAATCGAAATTGGGTTAAAAAGTTCCCTTGACAGCCTAACGACATCACATCAAAAAGAGTTGATGAGAGATAAAAAGTGTGTCTCATCACTTGAACATAAAATTTACATCAATAAGGATGTATGAGAACATATCCCAACATAAAAATATGTAAATTAAAAGACCCAATAAAAGAAGTATTTTAAAAAAGAGGAGGGTGAAAGGTTCCCTTACCGACTTGGGTATCTTTCAAAACATACACCCCATGAAAGAAGAACAATAGATCATTGATGTAAATACTCATAAATGAAAGTATATTACACAAAGAGTAGAATAATTGGTAGTACATACACCACTCAATGTAATTTGTGGCAAATGTAGCATAAATCTCACGGGAATAAAAGTGAGATGAAAAATCACTTACGAAAATTCGGCAGCCTAACGGCGCCACTCAAAACATCCAAAATGGATTGATGAGAGAGAATAGGGTCTCTCATCACATGAACGTAAAAATTACAGTAAGTGTAATATAAAATATCATCCCAATAACAAGAAATATGAGCTTTAAAAGGAATGACATAAAAGTGTATACTTAAAAAGAAAGAGAGGTGTAGGATCCCTTACCTCTGGTCCGACTTGACTCGATCGTTCTTTAATCTCCTGAATAATAAACTTGAGTTAATTTCTAATTCCTTAAGAACCTTTTTCAAGTTCATTATTACTTTTATACCACTTATTACCATGTCATAAACATTATGTAATCATTTAAGTTAATAATATTTGTTTTGCCGATATTTGGTTCTTAAGTCGAAAGTGGACTTCTTACAATTACATGTTGTTCGTGTGGCCAAATGTTTATTATATCCAGAATTGTATTCATTATGTAGATATCATATATGTCATATATATCCAGTACATCCATGCATTTATAACATTACATAATCATTTAGAGGTAAGAAATGAAATGCACCGTTCATGGAGACGGTAAGCCGTACGTACACATGAACGCTACTTTCATTGTTATTTCGTATTTTATAGAATGGAATAATAATGATATAAAGGTATATTATAATTACAGTATAATATAATATATAATATCACATTTCCATCCTTTATACATCCCACATATGGTATTTAACGAATCAAATCACTTTGAGGAGGCGGTAGTCCGCACTTCCTTAAATGAAGATATCGCGTATACCCATAATGGAAGCCATAAAGGTAAGACAAAAATGAAAAATACAAAAGCATAAATAAAACATAAACATATTATATATCATATATAAAAATAGTGACATCATAATGGCCACCTTTGAAGGTGTTAAATGAGTATTGAACAATCATCGTTTCGGGAGGCAGAATTTCACCATCCACGGAAACCGTATGTTCTTTAACCATTTGATGTAGTTGTGTGAGAGTGTAGCTCGAATAAATCTTATAAAAACATCCTATTATATTGAAGATACTGGTGTTGTTACAAAATAAATAAATAAAAAGAGTTTAGGGGGTTGGAGAAGCAAAATAAAACAAATGAACATGAGAGAATGAATTACCTTTAAAAGTGTAACTCCTTTTGATTTGAGCCTAAAGGCTTACGTTGAAAGGATTCTGCCCAAAGGGAGTCCTCTAGGATGAGTAGAGGGATGTGGAGAGAGTAAATGGCCAGGTTTTGGCCGAGCCAAAGGTTTGAGAAGTGTGTGAAATGAGGTAGAGGTGGGGGCCTTTTATAAGAGGAGAGGAGGGGTACTTTTGGAAAGTAAGAAATATTACTTTATTTGAAAATGTGTTTCGGTTTTAAAAGGTCCGACATTGATAGAATTCGTGGATAAGGTGATAAGTCTTAGAAATCCACTCATCCAATTGGTTTGGCCATGTGTAGTTTGTAGATGTTTCATTATCTTTCCATTTTAATTAAATCGTCAAATAATGATGTCATCGCTGCATCATTATTATGTCATATATAATATAATTTCTTTAATGTCTAAAAATTATAAAAAAATACTATGATATAGGAAATCGTTTTATATTTCCAATGACTATTTTAAATCAAAATTTGGACTTGTATAACCCCACTTGAAATTGTTTTCGTAAAACATATTATGTTTGTGTCATTTTCACTTCAACATTAAATAAAAAGTAATTTATGTCATTTCCCAACAAAAGTGGATCCATGGGGTCCCCAAGTTGGCCCATGGCTTGTCTTGGTCGTCCATGACTCACCAAATAGGTGGAGGACAAGTGTCATGGTGTTTTCACATTCTTATAATATCATTTTTACCTTAAACTACACTAATTACCACTAATCGTGATTAAAAACTTAATAAGTTACTATTCACAAAAAATTATTTTAATCTCATTGAACCAAATTTTACTTCTTAAAGACAACCATGTATGTCGTATTTTTGAAAATCAAAACACAATTGTGGAAAAATTTCATTTAAATGAAAAATCAGTTTTTATAAGTACCACTTAGTGGTTTCACTATTCATCAAAAATTGATGTTTTTCAGAAAATTACCAAAAATTCACCCTCAGATATATTTGATATTCCGAATTCAAAAATGAAGTCTATTTTAAAAAATTCAAAACATATTAGTCACATTAATTAATTTAATAATTAATTCCCGCTGTCAGAGAAAATAGCGTGTTTTTATAAAACAATAAGTATCAAAAGATTGACACTAGTTTATGTCTGATTTCAAAGTGAAATTAATTCCAATGACCACTATTGGATTTAATGGTAAAAATATTTTCTAATTTAACTTTATAACCAATTCAAAATATTATCTAATCATATAAATAAATTAGATTAAAAAGAGGTTTTGAATTAAAACACAACATTCTACACTATTCATTAAAAAAAAGAACTTTATCAGAAAGATACCAAAAATTTACACAAAGTAAATTTTGATGTCCCAATTGTTAATAAGAGTTTTATTTGGTCCAGAAGAATGTTTAAGAGTGAAAAAAACTATTTTTAATGACGGTTCTCCATCAAAAGGTGATAAGTGAACCTTTAGTGAAAACTAGGGCATATACGCCAAAAATTGAATTCTTTCCGTATTTTAAGCCTTTATCTTTTATTGTATAAATGTAAAAATATTTAAGAACATATATAATCATATTTTAGTTATTTCTATCCATTCCCGCCAATACAACGGCTACATGTTAACTACCATTTAAAATAATATTATTTTATTATTAGAGTGCAACGTAAGATTCCCAAGAAACTCGTTGTTGCGTGTTGGGTACGCCATAGAGCATAGCGTCCCCTCTAAAGTCATATTAATATTTTATTCACAAATATGGATAAATATGAAAATTTCATATTCATTATTTACCTGGGGTGTTACAATGTCTCTATTTAAAAATTTAGTGACAGGATCAAAGACTACAAGGCCTGTATATATAGTACACAATATGTACTTAAGAAAAGTTGTTTCCTTTAGAACAGAACAACACAAGGTGCATGTTTATAACAACTCACACTGTGTTATTTGGTTTCTGTATAGTATGCCTCTAAAAAATATATAGAACCCTTAGAAACATAAATATTTGTCCAATGAATTAAAAATTATGACCTTTGGGAGCCAATACATCCATGAATAAATGTTTGACATCTTTTTTCACCTCATAACATGACAAAATCCAATTAATTTTCAAATTTGATCCACCAAATTTTGATCCAAGTCTATGTGTAACACCATAGGGGCCAAATTTTGGCATCCATCAAAATGAAATATTACAATTTCAAATTACCTATGAAAATAATTGGTATTTCTGTTACTATATCTATCAAAATAGCATGCATATCAACCACAACATCTATCACAATATCATGCAATAATTAATGCACCCTAAATGGAATGATAATAATGCATGGAATTTCAGCTCTAACAAGTGCATATATGATGCTTGATATGGAATACCCTCATCTCATTAGGTTTAACTAAAAACAGAACCACAGTGATATCAATAATAACAAAAAAAAACAAGTGTGTGGGCTAATGGTGAAATAAAATCAATAATAACAATTTGCAAAACCAGAAAAAAATTTCAATACATGAGGTAAATTGGATTTTCCCTATACATTGGTAAGATAATACCACACAAATCTTATTACCAACTACCAATTTATTCCTATCCATATCTATAAGCTCCAAATAGTAAGTCAAAGAAAAATAGAAAACACCTTTGATACTAATTTGTAACCTCCTGATTACGGGTGCCACCTAATGGTGCCCTGAAACTGGTTGGTCACATGACCTTAGGTGCATTTCCATAAACACTCAAGGATGAAGACTAGCTGCGAGGGCCATGATGTGATAATGGAGAAACTATTCCTTCATTATCAGAGTATGAACTGTAGAAAGAAAATAGTAATCAATAGCGGAAATAACAATACAATACAAATAAGTAAATAGTGGAAGACTGATAGTAACATAATAATTGGAGCATATATATATATGATTCATGTCACATATATCTAGGAAAATATCTAAACATGTCACGATTCTTGAAATACAATTCTAAAACCAAATTAGTGAAAATAAATATACTTCAAAAGAATCTCAAGCCTCATATTGGTCCTATAGTCTCCATCTCCAACACCAATCAAGTACCTAATAAAGAAGGACACCTTCCATAATCTATTTCTGCAACCATATAATCTATTTGCGTCCAAAAGCATTACCCAGATAGGGTGTGAGACAAACCCCAGTATGAAACCACCAAATTATCTACACTTAACTATCGTTGAATATATATAGTAGGTAATATGAAGAAATGAATAAATAAATTAGGAAGTACAAAAAAGTAAACAATCATATAGTTTTCAATTACATTCATGTATATTCGTGAATTATTCAATCTGCTGAATAATGAAATCTTGGATATAGCCTAAGATTTGTATTCCACCATTTAATAGTAACAAAAAATGTCTCTGAAGGCCATCTCAACAAAAATTTATGATCGAGTCCAAGATTTTTTTTTGGCTTAGAAGACAAATGAAAATAATTCAATCATTCCAAAGAAACACTTTAGGAATGTTCTCATAGTATAACCCCTCTAGTTTAACATATGATTAATTCAAAAAATAATGAACCTATCAGAAAGTTCACATAGTATAAAACCTTTGGTCCCACATAGCTCTATTAATTTATAAAAGTCCACCTAGGTAGCTCTCATGGTCAATTACCCCATGGTTTGTATAGAAAAAATCAACTAAAATGACCTCTTAACAGCTCTCACAATCAATTCCCTAGGGTCAAACATTAATTTAATAATGACCCTCTGGTTGGCTTTCACAGTCTAACCCCTCTTGTCTATGGACACCTAGGAGCTCTCACAGTCAATTCCCTAGTGTCAACATAACAAAACATCATACATAAATGACGCTACCTTAGGAATCTCTCACAATCAAATTCTCCTTCTTCAAAGTTTCATAATGCATATCACATGCATCATAAATATTCTACAACTCCATCCTATTAAAACAAGGCATGTGAACAAAGAAACCATATAGGCATCCTAGACCAAATAGTCATAAACAATCAATAAATGGTATCCACCCCTGGGGTGTCCCATAATAAGGTAAATAACCTTATGCATAAGAAAAAACCATATATCAATCAAAAAAATCATAGCAGGTAGTAAACAAGGTTAAATTTCCAAAACAGGAAATAAACCAAACAGGGGTATTCAAAACATTAAGCATATATAATCTAATTATAATAAAAGAATTACACAAACCACCTACCATGATTTCATACAATAAACACTCCTTATCATTGGCCTTTGAATCACCCTAGAAGTAAGTAGATCTGTAAAAATATTGAAAAACATTAAACCTTGAAATACTCACGAGAGAGGAGGAATCAAGAAGAAAGGATCATGGGGAATTGAGAACTCACTGATGGTATTCCATCTCACCCGACGATGTCTCAATCAGAGCATGGACCGAGAATTTTTAGGGTTTTTATGTTCGTGACCATCTCATCGCTCTCCTATATAAAACACGGGGAGAAAAAGATGGTTCTGGACATGAGATTCAACCCCGCACCGATATGTCAAATAAAATGAAAATTACACATAATTTTCATTAAATGTACTCACTGTTTATTAGCCTAAACGGATCCCCACTATAGGTGGTCTATCAGGTCACCTACAAAGCCTTGTAATTGGCCATTACACAGTTAGTACACAACTATACGTGAAAACCGGGTATAAAGTGTGCACCCCAAAGTACACGGCATGTACTTATAAAATTTTCCAGTTCTTCCCTTTCCCTAAAATGCAACCCTAATTAAAGATACTTATCTAAAAATTATGATCCATGTTATTACAATATATATCATATATAACTGTAGTTCCATCATAATGACCACCATCAGATGTGGCTGGAGAAAATTGAACATTCATCATTTTGTGAGGAAGTAACTCATCGTACATAGACACAATACGTTTGTATCCATTAGATAGAGTTGTGATTAAGTGTAGTTTTAATAAGTATTATAAGAACATACTAGTATGTTAAGGATACTAATTATGTATGTAATAAATAAATAAGAGGAGAATAGGGATTGAAGAAATAAAATAAAGGAAAAGTACTTGAAAGAAAATGTTGCCTCTAAATTAGGTAACTTCTTTTGATTTGATCCTAAAGGCTTTCTTGAATTTCTTTTTCTCCACGGTATGTTTCCAAAGAGTTAATTAGGGATTTTAGGATATTATTTGATAATACTTTTGATGTGATAATGTTCTTGAGATGTGTGAGTATGTTGGTAGAGATGGTGGCCTTTTATAAGATAGAGGAGGGGCACTTTAGGGGAGTCTTCAAATATTATTTTCCAAGAAATTGATTTTCGAATTAAAGTAGTGAAAAAGTGAAAAATATAGAGGGGAAGATGAGGATTGGTATAAATACTTTCAACCAATAGGATATATAAAATTTTAGATCCCAAAATTAATCTTATATTTTAGTTTTAACCCTTTGTTAAAAACATTAACTCATACCATTTCTTCTTCTATTTAGAAAATTTAGGGTAACTATAGTTACTATTAAATGACAAGAGAAACAAAAATGGACCATAAAAGACATTAGTAACATTATATAATTTATTTTTATTAATCATAGAATTATTGGACTCTTATATCTTTAAATAAAATTATATATTTTTAAAACTTGTTTATTTTAATTTTTACGTTATTTAGTAATTGATTTTTGTTAATTTCATAACAAGATTATTACTACAAAACAAAAGAATTAAATCAAATATAATATGTCATAATAATCCATAAAAATCATTGATGTTATTAAAAGTTTCAAATTAAAATAATTTTAAAATTCATAATATTATTTATTTGAATCATTCATTAATAAGGTGATCATTACATCATCATTGTGTCATAAATAAATTTAGTTATATAATGTATAAAAATTATAAATAAAATACCATGATTTAGTAAATATTTTTAAATTTATAATGAATATTTATACTCAAATAGATGAATTATATAACAACTTTTTGAAATTATTTTAGTTAAAAGATATGTGTTGGGGTTATATTTCTCTTTACATTTAATTAATTATTATAACATGTCATCTTCACAACCATGTGGCTTCATGGGGTCATAAAAATGACCGAATGAATCCCATGGTGGTCCATATCTCGTCCAATAGGATTTAGACATGTGTTAGGGTAGTTTTATAAAATTATACTATTATTTTTTACCCTTATTTACCTTATTTACCAACTAAACATGGTAAATAAAAATAATTATTTATGTCAATATTCATAATGTCCGAAAAAACATACCTATTTATAAAATTTGGAACATATTATTCTAAATTAGAAATATTTTTTTAAAATTAAAAGTGAAAAAGATTCTTTGATTAATTTGAAATTAATTTCTATTTTCCAAACCAAAAAGCATGTTTTTAAGAATTAAATTATATCAAAAAATTTGCATGTGTTTATATCAAATTTAAATGTGAAATACTTATAATGAATATAATTGGATTAATTGATACAAAATTAATCTTATTACACTTTAAAAAGAATTAAAAATAAAATATAACTATATAAATAAATTATATGAAAAGGAAGTTTTGAATTAAAATACTGTATTTTTCACTATTCATAAAAATATGGATTTTATCCGAAAAATACTAAAAATTCAAATGAATTAATTTTTGATATACCATTTCTAAAATAGTTGTATATTTTATCAAAAAAAACATATTAAAGTGACAGAAATATTTTTTAAAAAAATCCATTAAATGGTTATAAAACAACATTTTAAAAATATTATAGTTTTTATGGTTAAAATTGGATTTATTCCCATTTTAAGCCTCTAAAAGTTATTTGATAAATGTAAATACATTTAAAAAATGTGTTTAAAAATATATTTTTTAGTTCTATTCATTCCCACAAATACAAACACTTCATATTAAGTAATATTTAATATAATAAAATCTTTATTATATTATTTTTTTTGTATAACTCAATGTTGTGTGCAGCGTAGAATTTCAAATAAACCCATTGTTGCATGTCCAAAATGCTATCATATAAAGTGAAAAATTTATCATAAAATTAATATCATATTCATAAATATTAGTAGATATGAAAATGTATTATTCTATAAATACCTGCGATGCTACATCATTCCCCCTAGTGAAAATTGTGTACCCACAATTTTATTTACATATCAAATAAATGGGGGTATTTATCCCTCACAACATCTTCAGATCCCCACATTGCCACTTCAACCATATGGATTTTTCCTAAAACCTTTACTACATGAATCACCATATTCTATAGCACTTTCAAACTGTGGTCATGAATATGTATTGGCTTTTCCTCCTAATAAAGAGTCTTTTCCAACTGAACTACCTATGGACTCAAAACATGAGATGGATCTGGCATATAATATATTAATATTGAAATTTAAAAAACTTTGTGTACTTAGTATAAACATGGAGGTAAATCCTCTATGTAGTTAACTAATCCAACATTGTCTATGATTTCATAGGTTCCAATGAACCACAGACTCAGCTTTCCCATCTTACCAAAACACATCACTCCTTTCCAAGGAGAATATTTGAGAAAGACATGATCACATACCTTTAAAGAAAGATACTTCCTTCTCTTATCTATATTACTTTTCTACCTACTCCGAGTTATCCATATTTGATTCTTAAAAAACTAAATTTTTTCCCCAATCTCTTCTACCAATTCTGGACCCATCAACTTCTTTTCAACTATTTCACCCCAGAAAGCTAGAGTTTGATGCCTCTTTCTATATAATGCTTCTAATTGTGCCTTATATAAACTTGAATAAAACCTGTTATTATAAGAAATGTACACCAATGATATATTTTTATCCCACCATACCTATTAATCCATTTAAAAATCACATAGCATATCTACTATGGTCATAATTGTTCATTAAAACTGCCCATCTGATTAAGGGTGAAAAGGTGTACTGAATTTTAATTTAGTTCCCAATGACTTCTATAGAAATTTAAAAAAGTTATAAGTGAACCTAGTATCAAAATATGATACAATGAAGAGATGAAATTTATCTAACCTGACTATCTCTCTACGATAAAACCAAGAATGTTGATCTAAAGAGACATTATCTCGAATAGGAAGAAAATGAGGTGATTTAGTCAATTGATCAACAATAACCCAGATTTCATTATTACCTTGAGAAGTCTTGGTAATCTAACTACAATGTTCATGATCACATTTCCCCATTTCCACTCAGGCACTATCAAAGGATGAAGCATCCATTTTGGTAACTTTTGTTCTTTCATTAACCTATTCACAAGTCAAAAACATCATAGTAAAGCCATCAATATCCCTTTTTTCTTTCCAATCCACTAGAAATACACCCGAAGATCTATGTATATCATTGTATATCAAGGATGAACTGAATAAATAGAACTATGAGCATCCAATAAAACCCCTTTGTTCAATTGTGAATTTTAAGGCAGAAATAATATCTTTCCAAAACTCAAAACAGAATCATTATCAACATCACATTCAGGTAACATTCCCTTCTGAACCAGTTCTTCCGTTTCCAAAAACTCACTATCTTCTCTATGTGCTTGCCTAATTCTATCTGATATAGATGATTTCACTACCACCCATAAGAAAATAGTGTAATTTCCCGCACCAACAACTTCCAATCCAAAATTCATCAAATCAAAAACCAAAGGATATCATTCAAAACATATCATGGTGAATGTTGCATTACTCTTTTCAATAAAAGTGTCAGACAGTTTACATTCAATTCAAGGATGATAATTAATTATGAAATAATAATCCTTGATTAATTTTAGTCAATTTTTTAGTCTCATGTTTTATTATTTCTGATTGAATATATACTTCAAACATTTTTTTTCAATATACACCTCACATTTCACACCATAACAATGATGTCTCCAAATTTTAAATGAAAAAACAAGAGATGTAGATTAAAAAATTTTGAATGTTTCTTTAACTCGGGAAACATTAACTAATGTATAGAAAATGAAACTAAATCATCATTTTTTATTAATACACAACCAAGTACTTTGAATGATTCATCACTCTAGATAACAAATTCACCATTCCTGGAAGGCAGGTCCAAAACTGGAGGGTTTACCATTCATCGTTTTAGTTCTTGAAAACAAAAATCACATTATTTTTTCTATATTAACCTAACTCCCTTACATGTTAGCTTAGTTTGTGGTCTAGATAACCTATAATGATTTTTTAAATACTTTATTAATAACCCGCTAATCCATGAAAACTAAAAATCTCTATGATATTGGTAGGTCTTGGCCACTCTTCAAGAACTTATGTTTTAGAAGTTTAAAACATTATGCCATAATTAGAAAAAATATGACTATGGAATGAAATTACTTACAAATAAAATTCACTCTTACTAAAAATGACATATATTTTCATTTCTTTTATGGTATTCAAAATGGTTCTTAAATGACATTCATTTTCCTCCCATACATCAGAACATACTAGAATATCATCTACAAACACAACCTCGAACTGATCATAAAATCAAAGAAAGTCTCTATTCATTAGATTCATAAATATAGAAGGTTAATTAGATAACTCCTATAGAAAAACTAAAAACTTATAATACTCATATCTCATTTGTAAATCTGTATTTGGAATGTCACCCTCCTTTTCCTTCAGCTAATGGTACCTAGTACTCAAGTCATCCTTTGAAAAAATACTAATCTCCATAAAGCTGATCAAACAAATCATTGATATGATGCAACTGATACTTATTCTTAATAGTAATGTTATTCAAGGATCTGTAATTAGTATATTGTCCCATAGAACTATCATTCTTTTTCACAAAGAAAACTGGATCACCACTTAATGGTATTCTAGGATGCATGAAACCATAATCAAGTATGTCTTGAAACTTATTTTTCAATTCCAATAGCTCTACACGAGACATTCGATAATGGGGTTAAAAAATAGCCTATGAATTAGGAACTAAATCAATAGTAAATTCAACACCCCAATTAGGAACAATACCTGGATATTAATCATGAAAAACATCTATTAATTCATTCACTACTGGAATGTCACTAATCTAAATTATTTCTTTTTTATCAATAACATGTGTCAGATAATGTTCAATGCTATCTTTAATCAATATTTCAGCTTCTCAGTGTGTTATTAAAGGTATGAAATCAATGAATTAAACTTTCTTGAATTTGAAATATTTTTAGAAAGATAAACTAAAATCCAATCCATACCCAAAATGATATCAAATTAAACAATGGGATGTTCGAAAAGATTTTTAGGAAATACTAGCCCACTCATTATAATTAAAATATTCCTATAAATCTTGGTTTATTTAATACTTACTCTGAGTGTTTTTACTAAAAGTTATTTATCACATTATTGAGATTATATTTCCAATTTACTTGTAAATATATCAAAAATGATGAAACATTATGATCCAGAGTCAAAGAGAGTATTGGATGATTTTGAAAAAAGACTGTAACACATATTTCAAGATTTCATTTGATGGTCCCGCATCAAATATTGTAGTTGAAAATAATTTTTACATGCCCTTCTACTTTTGATCTTACCATTTTTCACCCTTGTTAATAAATGTTGGGAACACATTTGAATAATTTCCTAACTCATTTCAACTAAAAAATATTACAACTGATTTTTGATTGTCTACCTTATCATCTTCTTTACTATTACGAGAAATGTGACCAGTCTTACCACATCAGAATCACTTCTTGGACTTTTAGAGGCATTCTCTAGGATCCTTTTTCCCACACCTCTCATAAATTAGAAATTTAGATTTCTTAACTCTAGTCTTATTTGATGAATTTTTTCCAATTTCCTACAAATTGGATCACTTATTTTTTTCTCCCATGAAACACATGCTCATTAGAAAGCTCTATTTGAACCTTCTCAGCACATCAAACATGTTTCCCATAACTTTTGAACTCATGAAAAGATTACTCCCTTTTATTTTTTTGACTTTAATCCGAAGTAAAACCAATTTATCTTACTATCAATATCATTGATAAATTTTGAGATGTACCTTGAAAAACATTTTATGTTTTCTTCATATACAGTAATATAATATTCATATTTTTGTTTTAATTCTAATAATTTCTTATTCAACCTATGTTTAATGCCATTATAAAACTATTTCTCAAGGAATGTATTCCTAAATAATCCCATTCCATTGCATCAATATCTTCACTTCCTCTGATATTTTTAATAATTAAACACCACAGGTACTCTTCACCTTCAAATAAATTAATAAAAACACTAACCTTATGCTTGAATAAACACCCAATTACATAAAAAAAATTTCCAGTTCATTAATACATCCTTAATATTGAACATGGTCAGATAATCCTCTGAATGTCAGGGGGCATTGCCTCATGAAAGGCTCCATGATCAACATATTGCTCTAAGGTTTCTCTAGTTGGTCTCATGCATGGATACCCCACCATTTATTTCCTGATTTAACTGATCCATCACTATAACAAAATGTTCAGTTTTGATTATGAACATCAAAGGATGTCTATTCGGAATGGTATTTCCCTATTTATGTCTTCCTACTACAGATTCCATGTTTCCTCTGTGGGAAACCATTTTGAACAAACATATCATATGCAAAACAAAGTGGTAATATTAAAATGATATTTCAATTTGAACATAAAGTAAAAATATTTTATGTATGTTCTATTAACCATAATTTTAAATCCTAACGTTATCTAAACCAACCTCAGATACCAACTATATGTCCCCAAGGTTAAATGTTTGAGAATCTTGAGACATGTCACTATGTTTATATTAATTCACATAGAGGGTCTATTTGGGTTTAGAGATTTATAAAATTATGTAATAAATCATACATAAAAATGAACATTAACGTAGAATCCCATACATAGTGTCCATTTTTTATAAAACCAAAACAAAACACTTTAAAAATACAAATGATTCATTTAATGTTTTAAATAGCATGAATTTTTCTTCATCCCATACTCAACTATATTGTTTATTAAGTCGCATGAAAAACATTTCAAAACATGTGATGAGCATAAAAAACTTAGTAAAGGATACACAAATAAGGGAAACTATTAGTCATGATAGAATATGAAAAACATGAATACATTGTCACAGTAATACTTTTCACCTTTAATAAGTAGTAAATATACTTAAAAAAATATTATCTTATTCCTTACCCTTTTGGTAAACAAAATATTTCCATAATTCATATATAAATCCACATATAACATATAAAGTTAACTTGGGACATAAACATACTTAAATGGAATAATCGTACGATCTACTTCCAAACATATCACTAAATAGAATAGTCATACGACCCACATCCATACCTAATACAATTTAGGTTATAACGTAACCACCCATACATGATTTATCATGGATCCAACCATATTTGGTTTAGCAAAAAAACCACCCATAATTGGTTTTTCATGTAACCATCTGTTAAATGTCTATGTCCCATTATATAATCCTAAAACACAAGACATTTCAAATATAAAATTTCAGTAATAACATTTAATTTGAGATCACATTAAATATTTTCAATATATTTAAATATTCAATGCATTAAAAAAACCTCTCAATAGCCAAATACCAAAAAATGGAATAAGTTATTTATTTTACATTAAAACATTTATTCTTATATAGGAATACAAATATCAAATAATGGTTACAGCGTCGGAGGAGTCATTGTTGATGCTTAGTTTAAAACATTCCATTTATTTGTTTAGGGAAAATATTCATAGAAAAATGATTCACCCTGAATTAAATTAAATGTAAATGTTGTTTATTGAACACCATATTAAATAATTTGGTATATAACATCAAAAATTTCCTCAATGAAAGGAGATTGAGATGAATTCCCTTACTTTGAGTCTGACTCGTAGTCATGTTCCTAAATAATTAACATTGGTGAATTTCTACATGATTAAGATCCTTTTTCAAATATATTATTATTTTTATACAAATTATTTCGATATTATAATAATTACATAATTTTTTTTGTTCATATAGGTTGTTTTTCCAGTAATCAGTACTTGAGTCGAAAAAAAACATTTTTTGATATAATTTGTCCATGTAGTAAAAAGTATATCATCTAAAAAATATTATTCATTGATATAAATATCATATATATCCAGTATATATGAATTTATTATAATCAATAATATTTGGAGATAAGAAATGAAATTCACCATTGACGGAGATAGTAGGTCGTATGTACGGATTAATGCTACTTTCATTTCTTGGTCATATTAAACTAATAATAATAAAATGATATAAATGTACATTATAATACCATTATTATATTAATGTAATATATGTCTCATAGGATTAATAAAACCATCCTTTATATGTTCCATGTATATAATGAACGAGTCATATCACTTTGAGGGGCGGTAGTCCACACTTCCTCAAATGAAATTATCATATTTTTCACATCATAGAAGCATAAAGGTATGTTATAAATAAAAATTAAACAAAAATAGAGTCAATATAAATATAATATTTAAAATATATAAATAAATTTCTATCATAATTTCCACCATGAAAGGTGGTATGAAAAAATTGAACAATCATCGTTTTGTGATGCAGTAGTTCTTCGTACACAGAAACAGTATTTTCATATCCATTTGATGGAGGTGTGAGTAAGTTTAGTTAAAATACTTATCATAAAAATATCATATAATATTTAGGATACTGGTGTTGTTATTTAGTAAAATAATAATAAGATAATAGTGAGTGGATAAGGAAAATAAAGGAATATAACTTGAGAGAATATGTTACCTCCAAATCGTGTAACTTCTTCTGATTTGAGCCAAAAGGCATTGTTGAATTGCATTCTACCTGAGGTAAGGCTTCTAGGACGAAAGGAAAAATGTTAGGAGATTATTGTACTAGAATTTTAACAATAAAATGGGCTTGATATGTTTGAGTAGGTGGGAAGATATGATATGTTGGCCTTTTATATGAGGGAGGAGGGGAACTTTAGCGATGTCTTGAAAAATTATTTTATTACAAATTGATTTTCGTATTAAAATAGTTAAAAAGTGATAATTTTTTAAAATAAGATGATGTTGGGTTACAATCCTCACAATCAATATTATTTATACAATATTAGGTCACATAATTGACATTATCTATTGACTTTAACCCTTGGTAAAAAACATTAACTTTTACCATGTATTCTTGTATTTTCACAATATATGGTTACTATAGTTACTATAAATTGACATGAGAATCAAAAGTGGATAATTAATGTCATTATCAATATTATATAAATCATTTGGCTGAATCATGGATTTTTAGGACAACAATTTCATTTAATAAAATTGTATTTTTTATAAAAACTCATTGATGTCAATTTTGACAGTTTTTAGTAATTGATGCTTTTTAAAGTCATAACAACATGATTCCTTCGAAACAAATGCATTTAATTAAATATAATATTTCATAATAAACCAAAAAATTATTAGACGGCATAAAAATGTTAATGTTACATGTATTTTAATATTTATAATATTATTTACTTGAATGATTCATTAAATATTTAATTACTACATCACCATTGCCTCATAAATATATATATATATATATATTTATTTATTGTCTAAAAAATATATATATAATACGAAGATGTGTGAAAATTTTATATATTTAAAATTACAATTGGAAATCAAAGAGGTAAATTATATTACCCCACCTAACAATTGTTTTATTAAAAAGATACATTTTTTTTATTTCTCTTTAAATTAAATTAATTATTATAACCTGTAATTTTTACACCCATGTGGATCCATAGGGTCTTATATTAGAAACACGGATTCCATAGTAGGAAATATCTCATATAATATGATTAATACACATTATAGTGTAGTATTATATTATTATATTATTTTTTTACCTTTCTTTACCTGATTTACACTTTAACCGTGGTAAATTAAATGAATTACTAAAGTTTCTATTCATAATTCCAAAAAACAAGAGGTACATATTTAAAAAATTTGGACCATATTACTCAAAATAAAGAATCCATTTTCCTAAATTTAAATGATAGAAGTTTTAGTAATTAATTTAAATTTAATTCATGTTGTCAAAACCAAAAGGTGGGTTTTTAAGAAATAAAAACTAAAAAAATATTGAAATGTGTTTATATGAAATTTAAATTTTAGATTACATCCAATGACCATAATTGGATTAATTGATAAAAAAAATAATTCAATTTCACCTTAAAACAAATTAAAAGGATAATCTAACTGTATAAATAAATTAGTTGAAATGTGTAACTACCTGACCCCAGTTACTGAGAGTCAGTGCATAATTTTAATGAAATAACATGATTATAAGGAATCATATCAGGAAGGACTGATCAATTTATCAGACATGGAAAAAATATTATATATATGAACTTTACATTATAATTTCTAAAATAAAACACAACATAAATAATCTATTGATAACATAATTATTCCCCTATCTTAACCCTACATATCAATCATAATATACTTCTTCAAATCCTTGGAAAAATAAAACATAAGAAAGGGGTGGTCTCATATGATTTGTAAGTATAAAAATATTTGAAAAACTATTATAAGAAAACATAAACATTTAAAGCAATGTATAAGACTAAAACACAAGCCTTTTAAAATTAAACATAATCCTAATATGGAAATGTTAAATCAAATACTCTCATTTACTTATTCACATAGATATTCTAATAGTCTAATAATGACATGTAATAACAATAGCTAATTTCATAATGATGGAATACATAATTTCAAAGATCAAAAAAACATATTCAAGGCCTCGTGCCAAGACTACAAATAAGATTTTGTCGAGGCCTTATGCCAAGATGATAGTTTGTCTCATGAGACCTGCTGATGCATAGAGGAGCTATAGTAGGCTCCACCCATCGCTTACATAGCCCAATGCATTTTTTATATGAAAAATATGAAAACTAACATAAACATCCATATTAAAACTACCATAATAAATATCAATACTTTATCCAAAAACCATAAATGGTATAAAAATTTCACATCCACAATTAAACATGTCATAACTCATTCAATACAATATGGATGATATTATAATAATAAATCATCCTCAATAAAGAATAACATCCAGTAAATGATTTAGACATAGTTGAAATTCATTTGTAAACTTCTTTGAGTGAAATATCCATTTTTCATGAAATAATTTAAAAGTCACACAATTTATGAAGGAATAAATATATATGAAATATTTTAATTAATGTTTCCCATTCAATTTTGAATCATTTGAATGGAATTAACATTTTTAAACATTCATCTCCATAAATAAATCCTTAAAACCATAATGAAAACATGGTCATTAAATAGAATGATTTAGAAGAATAAATATTTAAACCATTTAAAATGTTGTTTTAGTTAAATAGTACCTTAAAAATAATCCTTTTGAAAACTCATTATTGAAATATGGAAATGTATAATAAATATGTCCCAGTAAAAACATACACATAAACAATCTTGGATAATAATGAGATTGATGAATTAACCCTTACCTTGTACATTATTTTGGTCAAGGTACATTTAACATTCTGTATAATGGCCACAACATGTTATTAAATTATACCAAAACCATAATCAAATTTATGATATCAAAATGGATTCATTTTTGGTTCTATACTACCCATTTAATAATAATTTCTATGATAAAATAAAATTTCAGGTAATAATCACTTTCGTTATCGTAGGTGTTTTAACATGTTGTTATTGATAGTATAAATTATATCATGATATAATTGCTTCCAGAATATAAAAAATTACATATTATCATATATATTCAGAATACAAATATTAATAATAATATATATATATATAATGGAAAACACCGTTTATGGAGAAGGTAGGCCATACGTACGCATAAACGACGTTTCCATTTTCATATCATATTGAATGAAAGTATGTTAATGAGATATATGAAAATACATACATACATAAATATATGTATGTATATCTAGTATCATTATTATGTAATATATAAAATTATTATTAATAATATATATTTTGTAATCATCATTTAATGATGAACGTGGAAATGAATATCATCACGCCGTGTAGACGGTAAGTCGTACTTACGCACGAGGAAGAATATCATTCTATTTATGGTGAAATATTATGTAATTGGATACTAAATTATATATAAATAATATTTAACAAGTTATATTAATTATTTCCATAAATTATACTCATTATTATACCCATCCAAAAAAATGAGTTGTTGAATAACAAACTACACTACGACGTGGAGATAGTAAGTCGTACGTATGCACGTATGGTGAGATTGTCATTAATAGGTTATATAGAATAATTAATATGGTTGAACCATATTTATAATAACATCAAATTATGTATAATTTACTGTAGATATTATTTTATTATGGAAACAACAAAGAAATAGGAAGTGGAAGGGGAAAAGAGCATGAAATAAGTGATGAAATAATGACATCTTCTTTGGGTTCTTCCATTTCATTTGAACAAAAGGGCTCCATAGGTTAGCTCTCTGATCAAATTATGGCCTCTTGGATGAAGTGAGGGTAGTTGGGAAGAGTTTTTATAAGGTTTTAGCTGAGAAAATGACTTTGTATGTGTGAATTTGAGAGAAGAGGAAGTACCCTTTTAAAAGAGAGGTGAGGGTCACATTAGAAAAAACATGAAATATAATTATTTTATAATATAATTTTCGGTTTCTAATGGATCCAGATAGATTTCTTTCAGGGATAAGGTGGGTATGGGTCAAAATCCTCTCATCTAATATATAATGTCTTGTATTTTTCCATGTATTATTTTAATATTATATGGGAATTATTTTTCGAGACCAGGATCTGAGACGACGTGTGGTTCTGAGGCCCAGTAAGCCCAGAACAAATGATTTAATTTAATTTAATAATTCAATTATGCACGTGTACAGTTTTCCTGAAAATTTTGAATAACTCCTGAATGGGTTCTCGGATCAGAAATCTGAGGGCACGGTTGTGTTCAAAATAGAGGTTTTAATTTAGGCGAGGCATATCTTCGGTCAGAACAGGTTGGTGGTGAAATCTGGTGTTTGGATGTCACCGTAATAAAATAGTTAATTAAAATATTTTATTTAAATCCTTGTTAAAAATAAATCTTTTATTCATTTAAATAGAGATTTCCTAGAGAGGGTCAGGTTTATAATCCCCATAAATCTGATTTTCTCTAGAGAGCTCTGGAGAAGACCTCCCGACGCGGCGACGACGTTCTTGACGATTTTCGCCGGCGACGACAACACGACAACCGGATCATCACCAAAGAACACCGTAGATCCAGGTAGGATGTTTGCTTTTTATTTTCATTTCCCTGTTTTTGATTTCTACGATGAACACGGACAAATCCACGAATATATTAGCCCACATATTGATAATTCTTGGGGGATGGGATTTTTCAGGAATCGTGGGTATTTGATTCTTGAAATTATTTTTTCGGTTTTGTTCAACCTCCTAACGGTGACAGACCAGTTCGACACGAACATCGATCGAGGTTCGTCCCTCTCTATATGTTGTGTTCTTCTCCCCAAAAGTCTCATGTTCTTCACTGTGTTCTAAGCGTTCTTCACGGGTATATGAAGGAAGGATCATTGCCCACCCATTTTGTGATTTAATGATCCCAAATTGAAAGATCTAGTGTCAGTACAACACTATGGAGGTGCTGCTGCAGTGGCGACAGACGGATCAAAGTGGATTGGAAGATATCGTTCTTCAAACGATTTCCACACGGGTGACCTGAATCGGATTTCAGAGCCGATCGAAGGCCCAAAACCCACGGATTCGGCACTATGACATCGAGGTGATCCTTGATCTTGAGTTTCGCGGCAAATGGACCAGAGAAACATGATCTAGATGATCGGCCATAGCGCGAGGAAGAAGACGAAGCTTCTGGAAAAATCAGTACTACACGTCGTGTAGTTTGGGATACACGGTGTGTGTTCATCGAAAGACACCCTGGCATGTACTCTGGGAGTAAAAAGACACAGGTAAGGTACATAGCCAAGGACATGGTGTTTATACCCTTCCCCGGCTAGACCCGGCCCGATACATGGGATGCCCCGTGTACTCGTGCATGGGAAAGAGACACGGACACGAACAGAGGTCGTGTATGGGCACATGGCCAGCATATACAGAGCGAGCCCCAGGTGCTCGGACATGATGTGTGACTCTTCTACATTCCGTGTAGTTTCTTTTTATCTGACAAGACAAATGACATGGGCCGTTTACACGGGCAGTACCCAGAGTCAGGGAACACGGCGTGTGATTCTTCTACATGCTGTGTAGTTTAGTATTAAATAGCTTGGACGGATGACACGGGTTGTTTACACGGGTAGTACATGGGGTCAAGGAACACGGCGTGTAACCATACTACACACCATGTAACCAATTCTTCACGGCATGATCCACTTGTTTTCTGTGACTTGGACTAGTTTTCTTAGGGTTCTTACCCTTGGTCTTTTCCATGAAGGTCCTGGTATCACTTACTTTATATAGTATGATCCCTTCAGTATGAATTCCTGAATATAATTTTGGAATCCCCTCTATGTGACTTAGAGACGGATCCTATATTCAGTCCTAAAACCCTAGGTAGAGTTCTTGGTATCGATGTGACCAACTTTACTCAGGCGTCGATCCTCTGCTTAGCAGATTAGCTCAGACTGAGCTATTGAAATCATCCCATGACATGGTTTTGATCCTCATCTAAGCATCATATTCCCAAAGTACTTGAGGAGTGTGTTCTTTCGGAATGAGTACTTCGTAGCTCTCTCTTCAGACCTAGGAGTTTGTTCTCCCGGTTTCATGCTTAGTGGAATCTTCTAGTTGGATCCTAGTGGTGATATTCTCAATATTCTATTGTGCCTACGTATATCTGGATATTTTTGTTATATGTTCAGTAGACATATGTTGTGTAGAGATGACTATATCTTTCCTTTGTGGTATTTTCCCTTGTTGTATTTCCTTTTCGGTTTCAAGGTTTCCTACTGGGTATTGTTATACTCACCCCTACAGGGGCCTTTACCACACGTGTCGTGTCTTGTGCAGATGAGCGAGCCTTTGACAGGATTCTAGGTGGACCAGGACTGGACAGTGCTCAGTGAGATAAGGCGGGCCGAGGTGTGTTCCTACGGCTACAGATTGTAGTCCCAGTACCTTTCTTTACAGGTTGGACTTTGTTATAGAATTTCATTTTTTTTGGCTTGTACTTTTGGCCCAGGGTTTTACACTTTTTGTACGTTACTTTTCTATCATACTCCGTTGGTTGAGATTTTTAGTGTATGAATGCATTTCCATTTTTTTGTAGTTTTTAATTTTCAGATTTTTGGGCTCGGAGATGTGTGTGGATGTGTACAGGTATATAGGAAATGCCTCCCATGTTAGTCGGATGCCTACTCGGTGCTAGTCACCAGCCCCTGTCCTATTAGAGGCGGGCTTGGGGAGTTGCGGATTGGGCCCCACTGGGATGGGTCTTGATAGAGTGGTATCAGAGGTGGTAAGTTCTAACTTAGGACCGACAGTCTGTGAGTTGGTTTGGGGAAATAGTGATAAGTGTTTCGAGTTCAGCTTTCAGGCAAGGGACCCCAGTGTTGGTGCGGGCGGCCGATTATCCATACACCAGGACTCTGATAACTTTCTTTTCAACTCGAAACATGAGAACACTAGTTGCAGTGGAAAAATAATGGTACATTCATCATATAGGAATGGGTTGTGGTTTCCATTTCCTTTTTGAGTCAGCTCTCCAGATATATTCACTGACTGAGATACATCTTGTTTCATTAACAGGATGCCTCCGCGATGCGCACTCACTAGGATCTTGCAGCTCGATCACAAGGATGACCCCCTTAGTGATGAAGACACGATACAGGGACCAGATCCTTTATTTTTACCATCTGGTGGTGTGCCAGTTATCTCGCCACCTGTGGAGCAGTGTTTAGTGCCTGATGTACCAGTGGAGGAGAAGCGCAGGCGGAGCACACTCCATGAGTTTCAGTGACAGAGACCCTTCAGGTGTCAAGGCGAGCCTGACCCTCAGGTAGCAGAGGACTAGATTGAGGCAGTGGCCAGAGTCTTTTGTTTGGTCAGGACACTAGCAGACCAGATGGTGATCGTGGCAGCGAGCCTTCTGCAGGGCTCAGTAGGATGATGGTGTAGTTTTGTTATCTAGACTCACGATGAGGAGAAACATGCATGGTCAGTGTTTCAGTGTCTCTTCAAAGAGGAGTTTTCACTGGTTACCCTAAGAGAAGTACACATACATGAGATTCTTCAGCTCCACCATGGAACCATGAAGGTGGCTGACTATTCGTCGAGGTTTACCGACCTCTCGCGATACTCGATGGATATGGTCAGAGATCAGTACCTCAGAGCTCGGACTTTTGAGCGGGGATTGCACAGATATATCTGACCTAGCATTATCCCTATGAGAATTCCAACTTATGATGGGGTGCTCGAGTGGGATTTGTTGGTCGATAGATTCATGGAAGAGCAGAGACTTCCGGTTGTTGTCAGTAGTGGGAAAGCTGGAGCACAGACCTCGGTAGCAGGGAGCCAACGTTAGGGACCCAGGCATGGGAGACGTTTCTAGAGGAGATCCCAGGACAAGGGATCTACCTTATAGTTTTCGCAGGGCGCATCTAGCCATCCTCGGGAGAGGCGATGCTACTCATGTAATGGCAGGGTACATCTCAGTCGAGATTGTCCGACCTGTCGTACTAATGACGTGGGAGTATTGGATGGACCATCGAGGCAGAGGCAACATTTGGAGAAGACAGATATGTGGGGCTGCTGATGTGGTAGGGGAGCTCAGAGAGTAGCTTTAGGTGGTCGGTGTTTTGATCTTTTACCACCACCACCCCCAGGAGGTCCACCACAGGCTTAGTGAGCCGGTGGAGAGAGGCAGGGACAACTGGAGGTGGCAGAAACTTATGACCCAGGTACTCCTGGAATTATTAGAGGTACTATCTGTGTCTTTTCTACTTTGGATGCCGTACTGATAGACAAATGTGCTAGTCATTCCTTTCTGGCTGCTTATCTTCTCTGAGACCTTGAGATTCCAGTTGAGTCGTTGACTCGACCCTTACGCTTAGAAACACCGACTGGGGAAGATTCAGAGATCACACACCTCTGTAGACAGTGTGACCTGACCCTTGGAGGTGAGAGTTTTGGTTGGAACCTCTTGGAGGTAGCGTCGAGGACTTACAATGTCATTCTTGGTATAGATTGGCTATCCACAGTTCATGCCCAGATCGACTGTTTTTGGTGAAGTGTGTGGTGTGTCCGCAGTGGTGGAATGAGATTCTCTTTTGTCGATGAAAGGGAGAACCAGGAAGCGTAGGATGGACTCGTGCATAGGAGGGCACAACCGATTTCACATCAGTTGGATATCCTAGACCTTGTCACAATAGATGTTACAAGTTTCCAGTTTCAAACAGTAGTGGCTGAGTACGAGGACGTCTTTTCAGAGGATGTCCCTGGGCTACCCCCCCCCCATCGGAAGATAGATTTATGCATTGAGTTGCAACCCGGGACGACACTGATATCATCATCAGCATATCGGATGGCTCCTATAGAGATTTGTGAGCTGAGGGTGCAGCTGGACGACTTGAAGAAGAAGGGCTTTGTGAGACCTAGTGTTTCACCCTGGGTGGCCCCAGTGTTGTTTGCAAAGAATGTAGACGGGAGATTGATGTTATGTGTGGATTACCGGCGCTTTAATCAGGTGACTGTGAAGAACATGTTTCCACTACCGAGAATCGATGACCTCTTCAACTAGTTGAGAGGGGCACAATGGTTCTAGAAGGATGATCTATGATCTGGCTATCACCAGTTGCGCATACGGGATAAGGATATACCGAAGACAGCTTTCTGATGTCGCTACGGTCACTATCAGTACTTGGTGATTCCCTTCGGTGTGACGAATGCCCCGACAGTTTTCATGAGACACATGAACCAGATCATTCAGCCCTATCTAGACCAGTTTGTAGGGGTCTTCATCAACGATATCCTTGTGTACTCTGCGTATATGGAGGATCATGCGAGACACTTAAGGATGGTTCTGCACACACTCCGAGAGCACCAGTTTTATGGAAAACTCTCGAAGTGTCAGTTCAAGTTACATGAGGTCAACTTTCCGGGACACATTATCTTGGCAGATGGTGTAGCAGTGGACCCAGCCAAGCTGGAGGTAGTGCTAGCAAGGGAGGAACCCCAGAGAGTGATAGAGGTGTGGAGTTTCCTTGGGTTTGCAGGCTACTATCAGAGATTCATCCTTGATTTCTCTAGGATTGCAGCACCCATGACAACTTTGACCCGAAAGGGGAAGCCTTTCGTGTGGACCGAGAGATGCCAGCTGACTTTCCAGCAGTTGAGACAGAGTTTGAAGAGCACCCCGATCTTGAGATTAGCAGAGGAGGGTGTCAAGTACATAGTGTTCTTCAACGCATAAGGAACTAGGCATGATTATGTCCTGATGTAGAGGAAATTGGTGATTGCCTATGGCTCACGTCAGTTGAGGCCACACGAGCAGAACTATGGGACTCATGCTCTTGAGTTGGCAGCGGTAGTCTTCGCGTTGAAGATGTGGCGGCACTACCTGATGGGAAAGCGGTTTACCATCTACTCTGAGCACAAGAGTCTTAGATATATCTTTTCTCAGAAGGATCTGAATTTGAGACAATGAAAATGGCTTGACTTCCTCCAGGATTACGTCTTTGAGGTAGTTTACACACCTGGGAAGGGGAACGTTGTGGCAGATGCTCTTAGAAGAAAATCCAGTTCGCAGTTGATGGATGGGGCGATGGGGAAGTTGGCCTCTTTACAGTTATCCTTCATGGATGGAGATGTTAGAGCTCACCTTTAGTCAATGGTTGTTACCTCTCCACTCTTACAACGAGTCAGGGAAGCACATCTCGAGGATTCTAGTTGTGAGACTCTACGTGCTCAGGTATCCACATGCGTTACTGCTGATGGATATTCAGAAGTTGGGGAGCACATTGTTCTTTTCAGAGGGTGTACGGTAGTACCAGTGACGTTACAAGAGGAGGTTTTATGGGATTTCCATACATCTCCTTTGGCGGTGCATCTAAGCGTGGAAAATATGTATCAGGACCTCCGACATTAGTTCTGGTTGCCAGGAATGAAGAAGAGTATCGCAGAGTTTTTTTCTCGATGCCTTACTTGTCAGCAAGTAAAGGCTAAGAACCAGGAGCCAGTAGGTTTGACTCAGCCCCTTGAGGTGCCAGAGTGGAAGTGGGACGGGATATCCATGGACTCCGTGATGGGTTTACCACGTACATATAGGGGAAACGATTCCATCTGCATAATCGTCGATCGAATCACCATGTCGGCCCACTTCCTAGCCATATAGGAGCAGAGTTTGGTAGAGAGATTGGGATGCATCTACATGCAGGAGATAGTTCGACTTCATGGAGTTCCATCCACGATCGTCTCAGCTCGTGATTCTCGTTTCACATCCCAGTTGTGGAAGGGATTGCCGGAAACTTTTGGGACTTAGTTATGTTTGAGCACAGTGTTCCATCCCCAGACTTATGGTCAGACAGAGAGGAACATCCAGGTTCTGGAGGATATGCTTCGAGCTTGCATACTTGACTTCTGTCGTACCTGGGAGGATCACCTACCACTAGTGGGATTTTCTTACAACAATAACTATCATTCCAAAATTTGTATGGAACCATTCAAGGATCTGTACAGGAGGCCTTGGAGGTCACCAATTTGCTGGACTGACCTAGGAGAGTCAGCACTCATGGGCCCAGAGATGGTGAGAGCTACTACAGAGAAGGTGAAGGTCATCTAGGAGCAGATGAAGACTGTACAGAGTCGACAAAAGTCTTATTCTGATAGGAGGAAGAGGCCCTTGGAGTTTGATGAAGGAGACCATGTGTTCCTTCAGGTCTCACATCGACGAGGATTTCCGAGATTTGGCCGAGGTGGAAAGCTATCCCCGAGGTTCGTTGGACCTTTTCATATTTTGAGAAGAGTTGGTGAGGTGGCGTATCTCTTGGCTCAACCTCCCCAGATGGACTGGGTACACAACGTCTTCTGTGTGTCGCAGCTACGGAGGAATGTGCATGATCCATCGCACGTTATCGACTTGGGCGAGCTGGACATCGATGATGGAGAGACCATTGCAGAGTACCCAGTGGAGATCGAGGATCAACAGGAGAAGATCCTTCATAGGCGAGCTATTCCCTTGGTGCGTGTCTGGTGGAGTCATGAGAATATCTCGCAGAGCACTTGGAAGCGGGAGGCTCATATTTGCATGCAGTACTCACATCTTTTTGACTAGCCTTTGTTTTGTTGTTTCGGGGATGTAAAATCCCTCCAGTTGGTGTGATGTAATGTCTTGGATTTTTCCATCTACTATTTTAACATTATATGAGAATTATTATTCGAGACCAGGCAATGAGACGACGTACAGTTCTGAGGCTCGGTAAGCCCAGAACAAATGATTTAATTTAATTTAATAATTCAATTACGCGCACGTGTGGTTTTCCTGAAAAAGTGGAATAACACCCAAACGGGTGATCAGATCAGAAATTCGGGGGCTCCGTTGCGTTCAGAACAACGTTTTTACCTTAGGCAAGGCCTAACATCAGCCGGTGCAGGTCGATGGTGAAATCTGGTTTTTGGACGTAACCGTAATAAAATATTTAATTTATGTCCT
Organism: Viscum album; assembly: GCA_963277665.1. Classification (NCBI taxonomy): domain Eukaryota; kingdom Viridiplantae; phylum Streptophyta; class Magnoliopsida; order Santalales; family Viscaceae; genus Viscum; species Viscum album. Next base: position 681,858,631 of record OY728119.1, on the reverse strand, counting down.
TATTGAAATGAAATATTTTATTCTTTTAAATAGATATTTCATAGGGAGGGTCAGGGTTACAATCCCCCTAACTCTTATTTTCTCTGGAGAGCCTTCGAGAAGACCTCCCAACGCGGCGACGATGTTCCTGATGATATTCACCGGAAAAGACAACGCGACAACCAGATCATCTCCAACAAATGCTGCGGATCCAGGTAGGATATTTGTTTTTGATTTTCTTTTCCCCGTTTTTGATTTCTACGATGAACATGTACTAATCCAAGAATTGATTAGCCCTCAGATCGATCGTTCTTACGGGATGGGATTTTGCGAGAATTGTAGGGATTTGATTCTTGAAATAATTTTTTGGTTTTGTTCAACCTTCTAATGGTGATGGACCATGATCGACACAAACATCGATCCAGGTCCATCCCTCTCGATTTTTTTTGTGTTCTTATCCCCCAAATTCTCGCATTCATCGCTGCATTCTACGCATTATTTGTGGTGATATGAACGACGGATCCGTGCGCACCCATTGTGCGATGCAACGATCCCAAATTGGAAGATATGGTGTCGGTACGACCCTACGGAGGTGCGGCTGTAGTGGCGACGGACGGATCAAAGCGTATCGGAAGATATCGTTCTTCAAACGATTTCCGCACGGGTGACCAGAATCAGATTTCAGAGCCAATAGAAGGCCCGAAACCCACGGATTCGACATCGCGACGTCGAGGTGACCCTTGATATTGAGTTTCGCAGCAAACGGACCAGAGAAATGCAATTCGGAAGATCAGCGGAGGCGTAAGGAGGAAGGTGATGCTTCTGGAAAAATCCCAACTACACAATGTGTAGAATGGGCTACACATCGTGTGTTCGTCGGAAGACCCCCTGGTATGTACTCTGGGAGTACATGGACACGGGTTGGGTACACGGCCAAGGATACGGCGTGTATACCCTTCCCTAGCCAGACCCAGCCAGATACACGGGATACCCCGTGTATTTGTACACGGGCAGGCGACATGAACACGGACAGAGGCTGTGTACGGGCACATGGACAGCATACACAGAGCGAGCCCTAGGTGCTCGAACAGGGCGTGTGACTCTTCTAGACGCCGTGTAGTTGCTTTCTATCCGACAAGACAAATGACACGGGCCGTTTACACGGGAATTACCTGAAGTCAAGGAACAATGCGTGTGATTCTTCTACAAACAGTGTAGTTTAGTTTTAAACAGCTTGGACGGATGACACGGGCCGTTTACACGGGTAGTACCTGAGGTCATGGAACACAGTGTGTAACCATACTACACGCCATGTAACCAATTCTTCAGGGTTTTAGCCACTTGTCTTCTGTGACATGGACTAGTTTTCTTAGGGTTTGTACCCTTGGTCTTTTCCCTGAAGGTTCTGGTATCATTTCCTTTATAAATGAGTATGATCCCTTCAGCAAGACATCCTGAATATAGTTGTTGGAATCCCCTCTGTGATACTTAGAGCCGGATCCTCTATTCAGTCCTGCAACCCTAGGTAGTGTTCTTGGTATCGACGTGACAAACTTTACCCGGGCGTTGATCCTCTGCTTAGCGGATTAGCTCAGACTGAGTTGTCGGAACCACCCCATGACTTGGTTGTGATCCTCATCTGAGCATCATGTTCACAATGTACCTGAGGAGTGTTTTCTCCCAGAATGAGTACATCATAGCTCTATCTTCCGACCTAGGATTGTGTTCTCCCGGTTGCATGCTTAGTGGAATCTTTGAGCTGGATCTTAGTGGTGGTATTCTCAATAGTCGATCGTGCATGAGTATATCTGGATATTTTTGTTATATGTTCAGTAGACATATACTGTGTAGAGATGACTGTATTTTTCCGATGTGGTATTTTCTCTTTCTGTATTTCCTTTTTGTTTTTGGGGTGTCCTACTGGGTATTGTTATACTCACCCTTGAACGGGCTTTACCTGCACGTGTCATGTCTTGTGCAGACGAGTGAGCCTTTGACATGATTCTAGGTGGACCAGGACTGGACGATGCTCAGTGAGATCAGGAGGGCCGAGGTGTATTCCTATGGATATAGATTGCTGTCCCAATACCCATCTTTATAGGTTGTAATATGTTACAGACTTTCGTTTGGTGGGCTTGAACTTTTATCCCAGGGATTTAAACTTACCGTACTTTACTTTTCTGTCGTACTCTGTAGGTTTAGATTTTTAGTGTATGCATGCATTTCCATTTTTTGTAGTTTTTACATTTCAGCTTTGTGGGCTCAGAGATGTGTGTGCATGGGTACATGTTTATAGGAAATGCCTCCCATGATAGTAGCATGCCTACTCGGTGATAGTCACCATCCCCTGGCCTATTGAAGGCGGGTTTAGGGAGTTGCGGCTCGGGCCTTACCGGGACGGGTCGTGACACAATAGATTTTATATATGTTTAGGTCATCATATTAACCTTGTCTTTTTAGATTTAACTCGTGGTTAAATAGATTATCTTTTACAATGTCTTTTTGTATTTTGATATTACATGGTTAAAAAACATACTATAAAATTTCAATATAACCTCATGTGATTTATTAATGACATATATATAATTATATAAGTCCATTTTACAATCCATAGATTTTTAAGAATATTATATAATCTAATAATAGTGTATTTGTTATAAAAACTCATTTATGACTATTTTGACACTATTTAGTATATGGTTTTTGTGAAACTCAAAAAAACATGATTTATTCAAAAAACATAAATTAAATAAATACTAAAATTCCATATTAATCTAAAAAATTATTGGTATGCATCAAAAGTTTCAATATAAATTTATTTTAATATTTATAATATCAAATATTTTAATCCTTCATTAATAAGTTAATTATTGCATCATCATTGTGTCATAAATAAATTTAATTAGTTAATGCCAAAAAATTATAAATAAAATAAATTATGTATGAAATATTTTTTTCATTCTAATGAATATTTATAGTTGAATTTGTCTTATGTATAACCCAATATTAAAAAAATTTAGTTATTAAACTTTGAATTTAACACTTTTAACAATTTTTTAAATAAAATAATAATAAGAGTCCTAATATAATCCAAGTGGATAATAAAGGATCATATATTATTTCTAATGTTTATTTGGTTCTAAATAAACTTATCCAATAGAATTATGACATGTTTTAGGGTAATTATAAAATCATTTTTACCTGTAATTACCCAAATTACTTTTAACAATGGTAAATTAAATTCAAAAGTTATTATTCACAAAAAAAAAAATTCATCCTATTTAACCACATTTTACTTATCGATTTCAACCATGTCTCTCATATTTTGTATATTTAGTTCACAAAAGCAGTAAAATTAAATTTTATGAATATTTTCAAATGTGCCTAGAAGGTAGGTAAAACCATTAAAAATATCAATAAAATTTTATTTGCCTAATATTATTATAAAATGACTTCAGTAAATTAGATTAGACTAATATAGATATTATGTATCTATTTTTACTATAAAATAAATTTTAAGGAAAAATATATATTGAAATAAATAGTCGGTTTTAAAAAATAATGCATTGTTTTTCACTATTCATAAAAAATTGAATGTTTTCAGGAAAATGCCAAAAATTCACCCAAAGATAGTTTTGATATTCAGAATTAAAAAATGATGTGTATTTTAAAAATTTTAAAACAAATGATTTGTATTAATTAATTTAATATTAATTCTTGTTGTCATAACCAAAAAGTGGGATTTTTAGAAGTAAAAACTATCAAAAGATTGATATGTGTATATGTCTAATTTAAATGTAAAATTATTTATAATGAAAAACATTGGATTAAATTATACAAATATAGTATAATTATTCTTCAAACCCATTCAAATGTATAATTTAACAATATAAATTATGTTTTATTAAAAATATTGATTTCAATTAAAATTTAGTATTTTTCAATATTCATCAAAATATGAAAGTAATTAGAAAAACACCAAAAAAATTTCCAACCTAAATTTTTATGTCCCGATTCTACAGAAGTAGTTTATTTTTTAAAACTGTATTTATAAATGTGTAAAATTGTGTATTTTAAAAGGGTTCTCCATTAATTGGTAAAATTTCATTTTTTGAAAACTAATATATTTATATGCAAAAATGAATTTGTTCTTATATTATGTCTTTGAAACACATAGAATGAATTCTTAAATTTTTTGAATTTATGAAATTCAAAATTCTGTTAATACTATGATAACCAATTTTTGAACTGCTACTTTGGTAAGTCATAGTGCGCTCTAACTCGGTGTTGCATGTAGCACAAGCTATAGAATTACTTTAATGACATAACATACTATGAAATTTTGGGGTGTTACAAAAATCTAGTTTTGAATTAAAATGTAGTATTTTTCACTATTCATAAAAATATGGATTTATCAAAAAAAATACCAATATTTCAACCAAACTAAATTTTGATGTCTATTTTCTAAAAAAGAAGTTTATTTTATCAAATATATCATATAAAAGTGACAAAATATATTTTAAAAAATTGTTCTCCATCAAAAGTTAGTAAAATGATCTTTTAAAAATATTAGAGTATTTTATTCTTAGCATTGGAATCATTCTCATTTTACTACTCTAAAATTTATTAGATAAATGTAAAAATAGTTAACAAACATGGGAAATACTATAGTGGTTAGTTTTGTGCATTCCCGCCAATACAAAATCTATGCATTAACAAACGTTTAAAATAATTATATTATTATTATATTTTTTTGGTGTAACTCAATGTTTTGTTCAACATAAGATTTAGGATAAATTTTTTGTTTCGTGTCGAGAACACTATCAGACAAGGAGTCCCCTTTTATGAAAAGATAATATATTATTCATAAATATTAATAGATATGAAATTTTATTATTTTATAACTTCCAAGGATGCTACATCATTCCCACTTTTTTAAATTTCAACCCTGTAACATTATTTACTTATCTAATAAGTGGGGGTATTTATCCATTATAGCAGTTTAAGATCCACACGTTGCCTCTTCAACCTTATAGCTTTTCTAAAAAAACATTACATGGTGAATCACTATATTCCACAACACTAGCTCACTGCGGCCATGAATCTATACAGGATATTACTCATAAGAAATATTCTCTTCCAACTGAACTACCTATGGACTCAAAACATGATATGGATCCTGAATATACTTTCAATATATTAAAAAATGAAAAAAATTGTGTACTTGGGATAAAAATTGAGGTAAATACACTCTGTGGCAAACTAACCCATCTTTATATAGGATTTCATAAGGTCAAATGAACCTAGAACATATATATCACTTATTACCAAAGAATATCACTCTTTTTCAAAGAGAAACTTTGAGAAAGACAAGATCACTTACCTCAAAAAAGATCCTTCCTCCAGTTATCTGCAAAACTTTTCTCCCTACTCTGGGATGTCCTCATGTTATTCTAAATCAACTATATTTCTTTTTCCATATCTTCTACCAATTATTGTCCCATATAATTATTTTCACATACTTCATCCTAAAAATAAGGAGTTTGATATTTATTTCCATATAATGCTTCAAATGGTACCATCAATATATTCTAAAGAAAAATGTTATTATAAGAAAACTAATCCAATGAAAGAGGATGATCCCAACTTCCTAGAAATAAACTAAAAAAGAGTTGAGAATATACTCTATGGTCTAAATTGTTCAATATCACTTCCCATCTAATTTAGGATGAAAAGATGTACTGATATATTATTTTGTTCCCAATGATTTCTGAAGGCGTTTCCAAAAGTTTGAAGTGATCATAGGATCACGATCAGATACATTAGAGAGAGAAACTCTGTATAACCTAAATATCTCTTTAATATGTAATCAAGAATTTTGATCTTGAGAAAGAGAATCTTTAATAGGAAGAAAATGAGTATATTTTTCCAATCATTAAACAATAACCCAGATTACGTTATTAACTTGTAATGTCTTGGTAATCCCAATACGAATTCCATGGACACGTTTTCTCATTTCCACTCTGGCACTATCAAAGGATTAACAATCCAATTTTGTACCTATTATTCTTCTTTAAATTTTTGACATGTCAAACACTTCATAGTAAAGTCAAAAATATCTCTATTTATTTCATCCTACTAGAAACACTCCCAAAGATCACTATACATCTTATTTCTTCCTTGATGAACTAAAGACAGAGAGCTAAGATCTTCACATAACCACCCTTTCTTCAACGGAGAATCATAAGATCCATATAATCGCATTGAAAACAACCAAAGACAGTATTTATCAATGTTAAATTCTGCTAACATACACTTCTGAACCAATTCTACCTTTTACTACAACTCATTGTATTCTTTTTGCGCTTCCTTAATTATGACTGATCAAGATGATTTCACTCCCACCTGAAACAAAATATAGTAATTCCCAGCACCAACAACTTGAAATCCAAAATTCATCATATCAAAAACCAAAGGATATCATTCCAAACATGTCATGTTCAATATAGCATTACGATTTTGATTCAATATGCTAGCCAATTTATTTTCGTTTTAGGGATGGTAGTTAATCAGACAGTCATAATCCTTGATTAATTCGAGCCATCTCCCATGTCTCATATTTAATTCATTCATATTTAATATATTTTAAAAAAAATTTATCAGCATATACTTCACATTTTACGCCATAAAAATTATTCCTTGAAATATTTAAAGCAAAAACAACATCAATTATTTCCAAATCATGTATAGGGTAATTTAACTGGTGATGTTTCAACAAACGTGAATCATAAAAAATTACATGATGATTATTTATTAAGAAACAACCAATTAAATTCAATTATGTGTCACTATAGATAACAAATTCATCATTCCTATAAGGAATTTCCAAAACCAGACCATTTACCAATCTTCTTTTCAGTTCTTGAAAACAAACATCAATTTATTTTTTTCAGATGAACACAACTCCCTTATGTGTTAGCTTAGTTTTTGGGATAGTTAACTGATAAATGTTTTTATTAAATCTACGATAAAACCCCCACTAATCCATGAAAACTATGAATATTTGTGATATTGGTAGTTCTTGGATACTCTTATATGACATTTGTTTAAGAAGTGTCAACAGTTACGCCAAATTTAGAAACAATATGACTAATGAATGAAATTTTTTGAAACCAAAATTAACTCTTACTAAACCTTCCATAATGTTTATTTTCCTTTAAGTTTTGAAAAATAGTCCTTAATTGGCATTCATTCTCGTCTCGGCTTTTAGAATATCCCAACATTTCATCTGTAAATACAACCACCAACTTATCCAAAAAACTGATGAAAGGCTCAATTCATGATATTATTAAATACAGAAGGTGCATTAGATAACTCAATATAAATAACTACAAACTATAATGCCCATATCTCATTCGAAAATATGTGTTTGGAATTTCACCCTCTTTCACCTTCTGCAGATGGTATCTGGACCTCAAATAAATAATTAAAAAAAACTATGCTCCTTGGAGCTGATAAAATGAATCATCTATGTGAGGAAATTGATACTTATTCATAATTGTGATTTTATTCAAGGCTCAATAATATATACATAGTCTCATATAACAATATTTATTTTTTCACAAATAAAACTAGAGCGCCCCATAGAGCTGTTCTTGGTTGAATGAAACCTTAATAAAGTAAGTCGTGCAACTATTTGCTCAATTCCACAAGTTGTAATTAATCCATTTTATAAGGGGTTTCAAAAATAGTATTTACATCAACAACTAAATATATTTTAAATTAACCATCCCTATTGTTAACAATACCATGAAATTCAATGGTAAAAACATCTATGAATTCATTCACTTCTAGAATGACTCCAATCAAAACTGTTTCTTTCTTATCAACAATATAATCCAGATTACATTCACTACCATATTTAATCAATTATTATACTTCTTGGAATGTTATAAAAGATATTAAATCATTGAATAAACATTTATTTGATTTGAAATATATATTAGCATGATAAACTGAGATCCAATCAATACCCAAAATGATATCAAATTACACTACAGGAAGTTCAACAAGATTTTCTAGAGAGACTATCCCCCAAATTATAATAGGAAGATTCCTATAAATCATGGTTTCAATAATACTTCAACCAAGATTTTTTACCAAAAGTTATTTATCAAATTCAATAGGTTTTATTTTCGATCTACCAATAAAGCTCTCAAAAATGAATAAATGTGATGGTCAAGAGTCAAATAGAGTATTGGAATATTTTGAAAAAAAATTGTAACACACTTGTAACCACTTCATTTGATGACCCCACATCAACTGTAGTAGTAGAAAATGATTTTTCCCCAACCATATGCTTTTGATCTTGTAGGTTCCCACCCTGGGTAATAAACGTTGGGAAAATATTGGCATAATATCCTAATTCATTGAAACTAAAACATAATACCGCTGGATTTTTATTGTCCGCCTGATCATATTCTTTATAGTCAAGAACAATATAACCAATATTACCACATCCGAAGCACATTATGGAATTTGAGAGGAATTATGAAAGATTCTTTTTATCACACCTCTCACAAGGTGGATATTTATTTTTCTTACCTCTAGACTTCATTGATGAATTCCTTCCCATTTATTCCCAATTGGATCACATCTTTTTTTCTCTTATGGAACTCTTTATCAATAAAAAACTCTATTTTTACCTTCTCATCAAATCATATAAGATTTTCATATCATTTTCGCAAACCAAAAGCTGACACCCTTTTATTTTTGGACTTTAATCATGAGTAAAAATGATTTATCTTACTATAAATATCCTGGATAAAATTAGGGTTGTTTTATGATAAACGAGTGAAATTTTATTCATAAGAAGAATTATAATCTTCTTCCTTTTGTCATTAGTCCAATAATTTCTTGTCTATACTGTGTTGAAAAGCCATAGGAAAATATTTCTCAAGGAATATATTATTAAATTCATCACCTTCCATGGCGTCAATCCCTTCACAGTATCTGATATTTTAAATAATTAACCTCCACTGGTCAGGTTCACTTTCAAAACCATAAAAATAAATACTAACCTTTTGATTGAATAAACACCCCATTAAGAAAATTCCATTGCATTATCCCACCCTTTATCTTGTACAGGATTAAATGATCTTCTAAAGGATGGGGGGTTTTGCCTCATGAAATTCTCCAAATTTTTCATATTCCCCTACGGTTGGTTTGGTTTATCTCGTGCATGGATACCACCACCATTTATTTCATAAGTAAACTATTCCATAACTGCAAAAAATTGTTTAGCTCTAATTCTGACCATCTCAGGATGTTTATTTGAGATATTATTTCCCTCTGTATGCCTTCCCTATACATCTGCCTTGTTTCCTCTATGAGAAAACATTCTGAAAAAATATATCATAGACGAATCGACGTGGTAATATTCAAATTATATTTTAATTTTACCATAAAGTAAAAATATTTTATATATATTCTAATAACAAAATTCTGTCTCCTAATATTATCTAAACTGACCTCTGATACCAACTATATGGCCCCATGGTTAAACATTACAGAATCATTAGATAAGTCTATAATTTGAAATTAATTCACATCAAGGATCTTTTTAGGTTTAGATATTTATATAATTAGGTCACAACTAATACATAGAAACTTGAATATTAAAGTAAAAACTTTTACTCTATATCCATTTTATCATTTGTAAAAAATATCTTTAAAAAGAAACATGTTTCATTTCATGTTTTAAACTTCATAACATTTTATTGATCCCATCCATGACACTATTCTTCTTTTATTCATGTCAAAAACAATTTAAAAAATTGGATAAGAAAAAAAATATTAGTATGGGATACACAAAAAAGAAAAACTATTAGTCTTGGGATAAAATTAAAAACTTGTATACATTATCAGAATGTAATATTTTTCACATTTAAGAAGTAGTAAATATAATTCACTAAATATTTTAAAATTATTTTACCTTTTTGTAACCAAAATATTACCATAAATCCCATAAAAACAATCATACAACGTATAAAGAAATCTTGTGACACAAACATACTTAAATGGAATAACCATACGGTTAACTTCCACACATATCACTAAATATAATAGCCATATGGCCAACTTCCAAACAGAATGCATTGTAGGTTATGAAATAACCACCAATCCTTGGTTGATCATAGATCCACCGATATTTATTTTATCACATAACCACTCATCATTGGTTTATCACGTAACCCGCCATCAAATGTCTAAGTACCATTGCAAAATCATAACACATAAAATATTTTAAATATCAACATTTCACTAAAAAAATTATTTGAAATCATAAAAAAAATCTATATATTGAAATATTAAATTCATTTAAAAGACCATTTTCAATACCAAAACATCCAAAAATTGAATATAGGATTTATTTTACATTAAAAAACATTAAAGCTTATATAGGAATCCAAATATTCAATAATGGTTACAGCAGCAGAGAATTCGTTGTTGTCGCATACATTAAAACATTCCTTTATGTCGTTTAGTGTAAATATTCATAGAAAAAAGATTCCTTTTGAATGAAATTAAAATTATAAGTGGTTTATTATACACTATATATAATAAGGTAGTGTATAACATCCAAATATTCCTCAAAGAAATGAGATTGAAACTATGTCTCTTACCTTGTGTCTGACTCGTCAAATACAATCATTATGTTCTTGAATAATAATGTTTGGTCAATTTCTACTTCATTGAGAACTATTTCCATTTTTATTTTTCCTTTTATATCACTTATTACCATGTTATAAGAATTACATAATTATTTATGTTTGAATCGTATGTTTTTTCAATATTTGGTACTTGAGTAAAGAATTAACTATTTTTTAATGTAATTATCCATGTAGTCAAAAGTACATCATCTCCAAAATATTATTCACATATTTAAATATCATATATTTCAAATATATATTTATTTAATTATAATAAAAACATTTTTAGAAAGTAAATTAAATGCACCATAAATGGGGATGGTTGGCTATATGTATAGATTACTACTACTTTCATTTATTTGTCATATTAAAAGGATAAAAAACTAATTATATAAATGTATATTATAATAATAGTATTATAGTTATTTCATATATGTCTTGTAAATTTAATAAAATATCCTTTATGTGTTCCATGTATATAATGAATGATTCATATCACTTGCCAGGGGCGGTGGTCCACACTTCATCAAATGAAATTATCATATTTACACATCATGGAAAGAATAAAGGTATGTTTTAAATAAAATGTAAAGAATAATTGATTCAATATAAATATAATATATATCATATATAAATATAGTTCCATCATAATGGCCACCATGAGAAATGGTAGGTGAAAATTGAGCAATTATCGTTTCGTGAGGTTGTAGTTCACCGCACACAGAAATAGTGTATTCATATCCATTAGATGGGGGTGTCTGTAAGTATAGTTCAAATAATTATCCTAAAAATGTCTTAGAATATTTATGATAATGGTTTTTATATTTAATAAAATAATAATAAAAAAATCATAGAGAGTGGATATGGAAAATAATGGAATGGAACTTGAGAGAAGACGTTACATCTAAATCAGGTAATTTCTTTTGATTTGATCCAAAAAGGATTCTTAAATTGCCTTATTCCTAAAGTAAGGATTCTAAGAGAAAATTATGAATTTTGGGAGCTTATTAGGTCAGTATTTGGATGATCCAATGAGTTTGGTAGGTGTTAGTAAGTGGGTAGATACAGTAGCCTTTTATAAGAGGGAGGAGGGGAGCTTTAGGGAAGTCTTGAAATATAATTTTATTATAAATTTATTTTCAAATTGAAATAGTTTAAACATGATAAATTTTTTGAATAAGATGATGATGGATCAAAATACTCTCAACAAATAGGTTTTATAAATGTTTCGGTCAGAAAATTAACCTTATCTTTTATCTTTAACCCTTAGTTAAAAACATTAACTCTTACCATGTCTTCTTGTATTTTAATAATATACGGTCACTATAGTTACATAAAATGCCAAGAGGACCAATAGTGTAAGGCATAAGAATTTCAAAACTATCCAAAAAATTCATGGAAGGCATAAAAATTATAAAATTGAATTTATTTTAATATTTATAATATTATTTACTAGAGTGATTCATTAATAATCTAATAACTACACCATCATTGTGTTATAAATTAATTAATTTATTTAATGTGTAAAAATTAAAAATAATATACCCTGATGTAAGAATATTTTTATATATATAACAACTATTTATAGTAAAAGAGGTCAATTAGATAACCCCCACCTCAAAATTGTTTTAGTAAAAACAATACATGTCTGTGTTATATTTCTCATAACATTAAATTACTTATTATAACATGACATTTTCACACCAAAGAGGCTCCATGGGGTCCAAAAATAAACCCAAGAATTCCCATGGTCACAAATATCTCATAACATCTGATTAAGAAACATTTTAGGGTTGTTTTATATTATTATAATATTATTTTTACCCTTATTTACCCTATATAAACTTTAACCATGGTAAATAAAAATAATTACTTAAGATACTATTCATAAATTCAATAACTTAATGGTGCTTATTTACACAATTTAGAGATTGTGATTCCCAGTAAAGAATAATTTTTCCCAAATTCAAAACATAGAAGTTACAGTAATTAATTTAAAATTAATTCTCTTTGTTAAAACCAAAAATTGGATTTTCAAGAAAAAAACTATCAAATTATTTCCATGTGTTTATTTCAAATATAAACTTTAAAGTACTTCTAATGACCATTATTTTATTAATTAATAAAAAATAATTCAATTACACTTCAAAAGAAACCAATAGACAATATAAATATAAATATAAATTAGATGTAAAGGAATTATTGTATTAAAAATAAGTATTTTCACTACTCAAAAAAATATAGATTATATAAAGAAAATTATAAAATATAAATCAATATAAATATTGATATCCTGGTTCTAAAAAAGAAGTTTATTTTATCAAACAGAAAATATAAAACTAAAAATAAACTATCTCTAAAAAATTTTCTCCATCAGAAGGCGGTAAAATGAAAAATTAAAAATACTAGAGTATTTTATTCTTAAAATTGGATTCATTCTCATTTTAAACCTCTAAAATTTATTGAATAAATGTAAAAACATTTAAAAAACGTGTGTAATCATGTAGTTATTAGTAATTTTTATTCCTTCAAATACAACATCTATGCATTGACACAAATTCTAAATAATAATAATAATATTATATTATATTTTGGAATAACTCAATGTAATGTGAAACGTAAGATTTCAGAGAAACTTTTGTTTCATGTTGAGCATTATATCGGAAAAAGAGACCCCATTAACATAAAATTATTATTTCATTCATTAATATTAATAGATATGAAAATTTATTGTTCAACAAATACCCGGGACACTATAATATATATATTACATTCAAATCACTCATGGTTATGAATAATAATTAATTTCTTTGAAATGAAATTCAACTAATAAAAAGACTATTAAATTACTTAATTTGTTGAAAAGTAATGATAGTTTTACAAAAATCATTTTTCATTGTTCACTGAAAAATATTTTTTTTTTCAAAAAATCACAAAATTTCCCACTATGTTAATTTGAGATTATTTCTTTTAAAAAATTATTCCATTTTCTAAAATTATTTTTTAAAAATATCTAAAAAATAGTTATAATCTATCATCATATAAATAAATAAAAAATAATTTTATGAATAAAATTACAATAATAAATACATCTATGATCATATACTAAAATTCTATAAATAAATTTAAATTTAATAATATATATATATATATATAATAATTTACTTAATATTAATCATAACCACTTTTTTAACGGCTATGTTATAATTTTAACATTGAAAATAATATTATTTCATGGTTCTTTAAAGATCAATGTTGAATTCCTTATATGATATAGAGGTTATATTTCATGTGGAAGACTATACCACAATACATTTAATTGATTAAATTAACACAAAACAACTATATATTATAATCCATGGGTGTTGCATTGTTGTCAAACATTAGTGTTGTGTGTTATATACACTATCAAGTATAGTGTTATTCTATTAAAATCAAAGGCTGTTAATTCCTCCCCCCCTTAGTAAATTGATTCTATTAAATTTAAACCTTTTCTCAGTAATCAAAGGATGTGTATTTAAGGATAATGTTTTTAAAACACAAATCAGAAAAAGGGTTCATAAACATCCACATGATAAGAGAGAAAATAGATGTACAAAGGTCATTTGGAATAACATATACTAGGTTTTCTAATCAGATAAATAATAAAAATATAATGATAATAGAGATTGATAGAGATCATTTTATCATAAAAAATTGTGTGATCAAGATAATCTTAACAACCAGAAAACTATAAAAAATAGTGGTGTCAAAAACTTTATTTATTTTAGCATAGATAATGGTAATATGACAACATTTTTCTTCATGATCCTTTTCATAGAGTTGAGGAATTTCATTACCATTTTGAAAAATAAAATATATACATATAATTATATGATGAGTAGGGTTTCAAACATTAATAAATTTAAAACACTATCTCATTTTTTTCAATCAATGAGCATTCACGATGAATTTTTCAGTCCAAAAATAATAAAATAAACTTTTAAGTAATCAAATTATTCCCAAAAGGATAACAGGATATTTCTCATGACTATAAAAATTATTGATAATATTAAATGGTTTTTTAAATTTAAAGTAATTCCCCAAATGAATATAACATTATATCATGAAATATTACATTAATATCAATAGTAATACATAATGATCTACGTAAATCATTCCATAATGAAATGACCCTATATACCAAATACCCTCATAGGGGTGTCTCAAACATTTTACTTTTGATCAAATGTAATTTTATAGACTTATTATGGATCTAATATCTCTAAAAATAATCTCAAACACTCCATTGTTACGAACTATAACATTCAAAAACCTACATGTTCTAAAATCATAAACTATAAATTTTAGGCATGATACTAATAAATGTGACCAAATTTTTTGTCATCCATATCATAAAATAGAGAAAGGAAATAATTGATCACATACATACCTAAGGACCATTTATTTAGAGTATTAGAGAATTAAAAAACCTCTTACTAACTTGGATTAATAATAAATTGGTTAATTAATATTAACATAATCTCACACATTAGTTATATTTTCGTAATCCATATTATGTCTTAAACATCACCAATAGACTCTTATTAGACAAACAATCATTTTTATAATATATCGTAGTTTTTATGTGTTTAGATGATTCAGAATATCATTATTTTTATTCTAATGTGTTTTTTCTATGTTCTTATGATTACATTTTTATTAAAGGAATTTATCTTATAATTAATATATGTGTTTATATTACACTGGGTAAAGTGAAAAATATATATAAATGGATTTTATCCTATAATAATAAAGGTTTTGATATAATACATTTCATTTACTCGAAATCAGAAATCCCGGTATTGGAAGTTTATCTTACTCAGTAATATATAATCATATAATTAGAATGGACTAGCTAATGAACATTAAAATTCAATTGTTTCATATATAAAATATTCATCAGAATAATTTTTCTTATGAAAATTTCATTCATAAAATATTTTTAGGGAATCAAAGAAGCTATGAATGCTAAATATCACACTACAATAAAATTTCTATAATAAAAATTATTATCCCATTCAATATTGAATAATGATTATTTTAAGCATCGTATATGTCTATTTTTTATCATACAATGTCCCTCATAATTTTATCATCCAATAATATTTAAATCAAATGGATATCATACCATGTTCTATATATTATGAATAATGATATTATTCCTATCATAATCTATTGATAAGTCATTTATTTATTTTGGATAGGATCATAAAAGTCATTTCACATAGATGGAAATATTTATTCTTATATAATATTATTTTTTCATGATGGGAAATATTCAAATAAGGTAAAAATTTCTGACATTGCTGCTACATAGTAATTTTACATACTTGGAATGAATGGATGTGTTCAACTAATAGAATGTCTTATAAAATCCATAATATATTATCAACATCACCATTTTTATTATCTCATTATCATAATATAGAAAACAAAGAAGATATATAATAGTAATAGTTTTCTGCTGCATGAAAAAATGAAATCGAAACTTATAGAGGCGTGAACACACTAATGAATACTCTGAAAATATTACCAAAAAAATATGTGAATATAAAACAATAATATATAAATGTTCACATTATGTGCATATAAATTTATCAGTTTCACTTAAGATACCTAGATTTAAGCATTGAAGTAAATCATCTTCTATAGAAGTATCATAATTTAATTTAAATTTCTTCTTGAAACTATGTTTTTCACTAGTTCTTGAATTTTTTTTATTCGAATGATTTATTTTACACACATTATATGTGAGTCTATTCGTTCCATGTATTGGTATTTTAAAGGGATATCTTGGTTGAAAGCTCTTGTATTTTTGTAATAAGTTACATTTGGACTCCTCATGTTTTAATCATGTTTGAATGTTCACAAATCCTATTAATTCTATAAACCTTGTTAACTCTATTTAATATATCTCACATCGAATGCATAGTTTTTTACTGAAATCTATACAAATATATTAAGTGTTATACACTCAGTTTGATAACTATTTATTGTATGTTGATCTACTTTACATTGTCTACTCTGAAAAATGGCTACATTTAATCCATTACATAAATATCACAGCTTATATCTGAATGTAGATATTTGTCTAAATCAAGACACCGTGAAAAAGCAGACACCATGACATTGAGACACTATGAACAAGAAGACACCATGACATTGAGACACCGTGAACAAGAAGACATCATGACCATGAGACACCATGACATTGAGACACTATGAACAAAAAGACACCATGACATTGAGACACCATGAACAAGAAGACATCATGACCATGAGACACCATGAATCACACATCGTGAAGCAGACACTATGACATTGAGACACTGTGAACAAGTAGACATCGTGACCATCAGACACCGTGAATCAGACACAATGAAGCAGCCACTGTGAAACCAGACACCATTACAACTAGACACCATGACAACCATACACTATAACAACCAGACACTATCATATAGAAACCTTGAACTAGACACCGTGAATGAGACACTATTTCCATGACATATTGTGTCACTGTTTCTTAATATGTTTTGTCGTCATTCAATTTAATCTCTAATAGTCATATTTGATGATTTTAAATGCACTAACATAATTAATATTTCATTGTAGACATGTCACCTGACAGTACGCGGTAGTGGGTGCATAATAAATAGAATGTATCATCTCAAACACAACCACTCCAAGATAAAAGAGTAGTGCAGCAAAGAAAAAAAGAAGATACAAAAAAAAGGTGAAACAAGCGAGTGGGATTGACCATGATAAAAAAGAATACAATTAGAGAATTTTTGAAGAAATAATTGTCTCATGCAACTCATCTCTACTAGAGAACACAAACATTTCACTTGAATTATAGAATCGAGAACATCTTCGCACTTTAAAACATCATGAAGAACAGATGTGAGATCTGTCTGACTTGCGACACTCTATTTTCAATACGAGGACCTGATTTCTGCATCTACTTCAACTAATAATTCTAGAGCTGCAAAGACTGACATTCAAAGAATTTTTAAACCTATCTCAATATTTCTTCTCTACTGCGTTTGATTTTACTAGCTTTTGAGTAGTGTGTGTATTTGTATAACAACACACTCTGTCTCCTACATTATATTTATGGATACAAGATATCCTTACTCAGTCATCTATTTCACTTGTTTATACCTGCAAATAAGTGTGGAAGAGGTCCATGTGTGGCCTGGTTGTTTATACCAATGAAAAACTGTTGAAGAGATCCCTATATGACCTGAACAGTCTTGTGTACTATTGATTAACCCCGATCTAGGGTGTGGATCGAGTTTATTTATATAAACTCTTTTGTGGTAGGTGATCACCAAGCAGAGTGGATTAGGTCTCAACTTGAGACTAAACCACTTATATCATATCCATTGTATTGCTTAATTTAGTCTTCTCTGTTTTACTACTTTATTGTATAATTCAGAAATTGCTAAAATCACTTTGATAGTTAATCTTGGAAAGAAGTTATAATTGTCTTATCTTAGTATAATTTCTTCAAATGTAATATTACTAAATGACATTAAGATTACTAGGAATTAATCAATATTCTAAGAAGTTATTTAAATAATAAAACCTTTATAACCGTATTATATTGATTAACTGGGTTGTATTTATCTTTATTAGGAATTCTTATTAAGAATATTTTTTAAACATAATTTTTTTTAGATACTCAATTCACCCCCCCCCTCTTGGGTAATCTACTGCAACCAACATTTGGTATCAGAGGTTGTTCATTAATACTTTATCTAACCTTATTCAACTGTGATTGTAGTTGTACATTGAAGATCTGTAAATTTCTTTTAATTCTAAATTTCTAGATATTTAAAAGTAATACTGTATTAAAGATAATATATTGTAAGGTGCTGCAACCAACCAATTTCCATTATTTAATGGAACCAACTGTTCTTAATGGAAAATTAAAACGAAAATTCATTTAGAAAGTATGGGTTCTGAAATCTGGTCTTCTATTGTATATGAATATAAGATTCCTACTTATGAAAGAATCAAATGGGATGAACCTGTCAAGAATGCCTATAATAACAATTTCAAAGATAGGAATTACTTATTCTACTCCATAGGAGATGAATAAATCAATAGAATCTATTCATGTAAAACTGGCCATGAAATTTTGGATACCCTTTCTATCTCACATGAAGAAACAACTAGTGTAAAATAAATTAGACATAATAATTATACTATTAAATATTATAACTTTAAAATAAATCCTGATGATAAATTCTATGTCATTTATCTTATGTTTAATTAGATTTTCAACACAATGATGTCTCTTCGAAGAGAAGTCACTTCCAAGGAACAGATCATGAGAATTCTTAGATGGCTGCCTGATAGATGGAGAGGACCCTGTATCTCTATTAGAGAATCATAATACTTCTGCAAGATACCTATAAGGGAACTCTTTCGGAAACTGATGATGTATGAAGAATAACTGAAAGTCATCAAGGAAGATGAGGATAAACCAAAAAGGGAATCAGTTTCATTCAAGACCACCACCTCTAAACACAAAGACAAGGGGAAAATGGAAGCTTTTGTAGAATGTTATGGAAGTGAACAATCATCACCTGACATTGAAGAGGTGATGGTTCAATTATCCAGATGATTCAAGAGATTTTACAAGAAGAAGAACTTTTTCGGAAAGCCTAACAACAACAAAAAATATGAACAAAAAGGATTTTGGAAGACGGATTGGAAAAGAAGTTACAAGACTGATGAGATTGTCTACTATAAATGTAAGTGCAAAGGACATATCAAGGATGACTTTGCAAAGATCAAGTACAAAATGATATATGAGGACAAGGACGGGAAGTATAAAAGGGAAATGAATGCAACGTGGTGTGCTTTTGAAGATAGTTCATGTGACTCAAAAACATCAAATGATGAACAAGATAACAAATCCAATATATGCATTATAAAAAAACATCTAAGGTAACATTGGACTCTCCGGAACATAATTCATAATATTATAGAGATGAGAGTGACTTTGTAAATATGACTAATGAGAAAATGTTTGAATAATGTAACATTCTTGAAGAAACATACAATGAACTAAAAGGAAAATATAATTCATTCATGAAACAATATACTCTTACTACAACAATTAAATCTGAACTCACAAATGAAAAAGGGGAAAATGTGCAAACTTCTCCAAGAGAATATTGAATTAAAAATTTCTAATGAGAAATTTAAGAATGACCTAGAAAAGTTTACCAATGGGAAAAATACCCTTACCCAAATGCTAGGAAAAAAAATTTCCCCTAAATACAACACTATCATTGGTTATCAACCTTATAAAATAATCCTTGGTAGATCAAATTTTTTTCTAAATCTCGGTCATATAGTTTTACTCTTAGTTCTAGACACATGTCAAATAATTCAATTTATGATACACGTTCTACTATTTCATGTTTTTCTGGACTAAATCGAGTTTATTTTTAAAACACTTTATAAAATGCATATTGGAAACCTATGAGGTAGATAAGGGTTCTTAAAGTTCTTATTAATAATATTACTGGACCCAAACAAGTATGGGTACCAAAATCTATTTTTTCTTAGTCATTTTGTAGTAAACAAGCTTAAAGAGTTCCTATAAATGTTCATGGTACTTGGATAGTGGATGTTCAAGACACATGATAAGATATTATTCGTGCTTCAAGAAACTAATACAAATAGATGGAGGACATGTCACATTTTGTGAAAATTAAAAAGGAATGATTATTGGCCTCTTCCAAACCAGTAACTCTAACTCAGTTTTAATTTCTAAAGTACTATTTGTTTATGTATTAAAATATAATCTGCATTATACCTCACAGTTATGTAATGATGGATTTCATGATAGAATTGAAAATGATGCATGAAATTTCCTTAATTATAAAGAATAATTAGTGTTTTCTGTATTAAGAAATGAAATTTTTTACTCTGTTAACCTAGATTCCTTAGCTACTCAAAATGCTTCATGCTTAAGTGTATTTCATAAATAGTCTTGGCTCTAGAATAAGAGACTATGAAACTATAATATTCACTCCCATATAAATCTAACAAGATAAATCTTAGTTAAAGACTTACCCAAACTTGTGTTTCCAAATAAAAAAGTGTGTAATCCCTATCAAAAGGGAAAAACAAAAAATTTACTTCAAACCAATGAAAGAAGTGTCAACTTATCAACCTCTCGAGCTGGTTTACAAGGATTTTTTGGGACCATCTATATTTTCTACTTTAAATGGGAATCAGTATATTTATATTCATCTAAAAGACCATTCTAGATATACATGGACATTATTTCTGGCTCACAAAATTGATTCCTGCTCTTATTTTACTAAATATGACTAATATGTGGAAAATCATAGTGGAATTAGAATTAAATCCATAATAATTGATGATGGTCATGAATTTTAAAATCAAGAGTGTAAATAGTTTTTCCCACTATAGATGCCAAAAAAATGCGTAAGTACTGAGGAAAGTTCCGTAATGACAATGGAGAGTCATATTCGGACCCGGAGGCTTGGTCCGGAGGGCCCGGAATTGTTGCGTGAAAAAAATATGTGCGTGAAAATATTATGTCCCATGCGGAAGGCACTGGGATTTGTGAAAGGACTTGGCGCTAGGGTGAAATTATTTCACGCCAGGGCCCATCACGGTTGATATGTCGCGCCTTCGCATTGGTCGCACAATTATTTCGCGCAAGCCTTTCATTTCGCACCGTCAGAGGCCTAAAAATAGAAGGATACCCATTCCATTTCGGGGCCGAAAAATTTAAACCACCTCACATGCGCGTAATGACCATTCTGCGTGCGCGCAAAATATGGCCTTTGGGTATGGTTCTTTTTTGTTCCATATTGCCCCGGGATCCACCTTCGCGCGAGATCTCAATGGCTTTGGCTAAACTCCAACCCCTTTGGCGTCTGCCCCTCTTGCGCAATTCCTTCCTTTGCACGCAGGCTGGCCAATTACGGGCAATACACTTTGTTTGAAAACAATCCCCTTCCTTTGCATGCAAACCCATTGCGTGCATGCCCCTTCAATTTCACCCATCCCCTTTGAGTTGTGAATAAAAGCCTCAGATTCTGTTCCGCGCCATATCTCCCCAATTTGGCACTCGGTGTTTTCTGCGCAATAGCCTCCATTGTGCGCATGACTTCCCTATTGTATGCATGCCTCCCTTATTGCGGATAGGCCAGCCCAATTGCACATAGGCCTTCCTTATAGCGTGTATCCTATCCTGTGTTTCGCTTCTATTATGTTCAATAGTATACAGGCCTATGCCCGCTGGTCATTACTGCGGGGGTTGCCCCCTGCACCCGTCCACACACCATGAAACACCTTCAGTTGACGTATTCCTCTTGGTTTGTTTCCTATTTCGTGAGTTGACGTACACCTTATGGATGCCTCTTACTTCTAACAATAGATGACTTATGCTTCAATCATGAGATGTCAATAGTCCTATCTACGTGAATTTAAACTATACTATTCCAAATCATTCAATAATTGGATGCCTCTTTTTCCGAATAAGAGATGCCTTATGCTCCAAGCATAAGCTGCCTAATTCCTTGATTACAGTGGAGTAATTTCAAGAGTGTTGGAATCTGTTCAAACATTCCATCACTCCGCCTCATGTTTTTCATGTCCTTCATTTGGATCTGCATCCATTTCCATGTCTGAAGGGACCCCCTAACGGCCAGGTCCCATGCTGCATCGGCTCACCTACCATCCTGTTCCAATGACCCGAAAGAATTTTGGAGACACATTGAGTCAGGTCCTGTGTTTAGAACATGGTCAGTAGTCGATCCTCATTTGTTTTTTCCCATTTTAGGCTAACGCGATATGGATACTGTGTTTCGAACATGATCAACAGTTATCCTCTATCGCCATGCCACCCTCACTACATTCTAAATGTTGTGCATGTGATTCACACTTTTCATCTCCATTTGTTCAGTCTAATTCCAACACCATTGAAATTATCCCTCTTGTGCACTATCGCATAGGTGTAGGACTCAATCACATGCCTCAACCCACCAGTGAGTTGGGATGCCCTCATTTCCAGACATGAGGAAGTCATTACGGGCTGCTTTCCTGCGTAAGCCCCGTCCATCATTGCCACTCTTTTGTGGCTCCTGGGAAGCTTCCTTATGTATGCCCCATTCAAGATGGTTCGCTCTACGACCCCCTTAACTACGACATTGCTGGTACCTTCCCTATCACAAGGAGCAGAGGGTACCAGTTATGTAAGTCCTAGGGTTGCAGAGTAAACCCACTTCGTCCGAGCTGTAGAATGTTAAACTGCCAAGCACCTCATCCTCGACACATGACGTTAAACTGTGACCTAGCCCCATGCCTCTCACGCAAGGTCCCCCTTCCTCGGATATTCTCCATTCCCACTCGTCTCCACTAGTATGGGATCATCCCTCACAGGTGGTGATTTATTGGAGTGGTGTTTGTTCGTGGGGAAGGGAAGCCACCTTGTTTTTAGCCACTAGCCATTCTTATGGAAGGTAACACCCATGCACCTCCGTACTTCCCCTGTGGTAGGGCTAGCAGAGAGCATGATGGGAAGTGGGACTCCTCCTTTCTTCGGTCTGAAATACCTCTACCACTGCACTTTGTCGCCCTCAGACCTCCATCCTGGAGTAAGTCCCAACACCATGTGTCGTCTCAGTGCGTAAGCACCAGAACATTTCGAACTATGATGACAGTGATCTGTGCTAAGGCATGGTCCGTAGGAAGCCTCACGAGGTTCAAACCCACCACTCTTTGGTCATCCCAACCTCCTACACGTCGGTTCACCAAACTCCACCATGGGCCGCCTCAGAGCGTAAGCCCCAAATTCCCCCGTCCCGCATGATGTTGAAATGTACACCCAAACTACGAGGACTTTGATCCATGTCCAGACATGGTATGTAGGAAGCCTCCCCAAGGTTCAAGCCCAATACCCACCAGACCCCCAGTCCATCTTCACGTCGGGTTTCTAGCACCACCCAAAATACATGGAATTTTATTCCTCGCCACGAGGATACGTAGGAAGCCTCCACGAGGTTCAATCCCACCACCCGGTCGTTCTGACCTCTTCATGTCGGTCCACCAACCACTATAGGACACCTCAGAGTGTAAGACCCAACAATCCACCATTATGGTCCACCTCAGAGTGTAATCCCCATCCATCCATCATTGTGGGCCGCCTCATAGTGTATGCCCCATCCATCCATCATTATGGGTGGCCTTAGAGAAAAATCCTCATTCCATCCATCATTGTGGGCTGCCTCAGAGCGTAATACCCATTCCATCGACCATTGTAGGCTGTCTCAGAGTGTAAGCCCCATCAATCCATCATTGTGGGCCACCTTAGAGTGTAAGCCCTATTCCATCCTGAACTACGTGGACTTTGATTATCTGCTATGGGGATACATAGGAAGACTCCATGAAGTTCAAGCCCCTTCACTTCATCACCCATTCTAATTCTTACCCAGGCCGCCACATACCTGTGGGATCATGCCACATCATTCCACTCCATAGAATTAGAGAATCCACCCACATGTCGGCCCCAATATCTGCATTCCCTCTAGGGGGTTCTTTTATCTGATCCACTCTCAGTGTTCCGATCAGTCTGATCCACCTCCGCTGGACATTAAACTCACGACATACCCTATATTAAACATGGGAAGATGATGACAACCTCAGATGAATTCCATTGCCAATCAATTCCCTGAGTTCTATGTAGGATACCTCGGTCTTCTGCGCCCTCGAGAATCCCTACAATAAGTGGGAGAGGAAAGACATGACAATCCCCCGTCGTCAAGACACGCCAATGATGCCTCAGCATGACCAATCTCCAAACCGAAGGTTACTTCCCTGAACAGACCCCTTGGAGCATTTCTACGGAAGCAGCGTAATTAACTATTGTCCATGAAGATATGGCGCCGGGATGAGTTTCACAAACACGTATAAAATCTATGAGGGAGACTCGGACTAGGTGACGAGTTCCGAGGAGGAATCCATGGGAGGAGGAACCGACATCCCATCATCCCATTTATATCAAGGAGCAGATGTCCATAAATAAGAAGTGAATGCCACCCACCTTTGGAAAGAGGGAATGCGGGGTAACAACCCTCACGTCCTCTGTGTGACAGATGCACGCGGGCACGCGCACCCCAGTGAAAGCATTGAAAACAGAAAATGTTGAACCCGATGTGAATCTATTCTCCTCAAATACAGAGACTGGTAGCATTTGGGGTGTTAGAAGATTAGCATGTCACCAGGTCCAGGCACCTAGCACCAGGATGTGAAACCTGCCATGGGTTGGGGCAGTCAGGACGCTGAGCACTCCGTTCTACGATGTTGTCAGTGTGGACTCCTCTTACCGACCATAGAAGACAGAATGACATTGGGCTACTGGTTGTCGATTTCTTTTCCTATCAGTTTTAATGAGTTCATCACCCTTCTTTCTGGAATCAGATCGCTGCATCAGGAGCTTGATCGCCACCTACCCACCAGTTTAGGGGCATGGGCAGTACTGACGTGGCCACTTTGCGCGGTTCTTCCTCTTCTATAGCTACTCCAATTGCCATAAAAACTGGGACCTCATGCCCCCTCTCTCCATTAGATATTATCCAATGAATGGTGATAAATGACCTTGTGTGTAGGTATGAGGATGAGGGGGTCATCCCCACCAGGGACATGGCCCATTTGGACCTCGAGACAGATGTACCTCATAGCCAATGCCGCCCCCAAGGACCGCACTGGGAGCCGCTGCTCCTCACCCCAACATTCAACCGTTTTGGGAGATTATCCCAGGAACTCCTTGACACCTCCCTCCCCTATGCCGACGAGTTATCGAATGTCTGGGTTGGCCCAATCGGAGACCCGCTTCAAGGGATCATGAAAAGTTCCCTCACCAGGCCGTGTAGGTTCCACCGCCTGACTCCCCGAGCTGAGGAGCAGGCAATGTCTATTCCCGCACCACCGGCTCCAACCCATCTGACCTGATGCCAACATTAGGAACGAGTGGAAGAGGATTATCGCCCTGGGGCATCAACGTCAGAAACCACTATGGCCAGAGAAACCACTGACTCCTATCATCAAACCCCCACACACGTTGAGTAGGGGAAGTTATATGCCCGATCCAGATCGAGGCGCCAACCGCCCCACGGGCAGGTTTGGTCAGCTCTCCCACTCTTCAGCACAGGAAATGACCCCTATAGACCAATTCATGGTAGTGCCATCCAGCGTGAATCCCTACTCCGTGCCACCGCTCTGGAATGTGTTGGCCCTCCCTACTTCTATCCTTGACCCAGAGGCCTGCCTGGTGCCACCCTTTCCTCTGTTAAGGGGCTTCCCCATGACAGCAACACTCCAGGTGGGGCTCTCTCTAGCGCTCACTACACTGGGTATGGGGTCACTTCCCCTTTTACAAACCATGTTTATGGAGCCGTTGTATATCCAGTCACTCACCCACATAGAGGTCATTCCCGTGTCCCTTTCAAAGTTTTCCCTAGTGCTCCCTACACCCCGGCCTTTAATCCTCTCCACCCCAGCACCAGTGCGGCCAGAGGAATCCATGACGGAAATTAGCCCTGCCCCGTTGAGCCAAACAGGGGAAGGAAGGTCGGACGTTGTCACCGTAAGAGAAATGATAGGGAAGGCCAGATGGAAATCAGACTAGTCTGTTTCTCATACTCCAAGGTGGAGTATGGCTCGGCGATGGAGCCCTCTCCATAGTCCTTTGAGTCAAGGGCTGGGATAGGGACGCGACACGTCCACCTTGTACTACCCGAATGAGAGATCCATATGATCCCTGTCACCCTCCAAAGTTAATATCTAGGAGGATGAGGACTTGTCTTACCCCTAGGGATCGAACTTGCAGTCACCATCACCCTCTTCGGAAGCACCTTCCACCTTAGCCAGAGACGGAAGAGGGATTTTTTGGGGGTTGATAACGGATGATCTGTGACATAACACACACCCATAAATCATAGACAATGTGATAGGAGGCTCATTCATTGGTTCATACTATCGTGATGTGGAATCCAAGTCACTACAACCCTTGGGGGACGACAAAGGATTCGGTGGCCAATCGGCCTGCTCTTTGTATTCTCCGTCGGCTAGCCCACAGGCCCTACGGCCTGCCTCAGCACGACTGACAATTCCCCAGCCACTACCAGTTGATGAGTGGGGCCATCAAGGGCCAGATCCTGTACCTGAGTCATGGATCTTCTGGATCATCCTAGTAGCAGGCCACTTCCCCGAGAAGTTTGGGCCGGTCTCAGGGTCGGATTTTGATACACCAGAATCGCTCACCCCGGAAGAGTTTGAATTTTTCCCCCAGACCCTCAGGGTGACTCACTTCCGTCTTCAGCACCAGCAAGTGCCTTATCCTGGGATCTATGCACACCTCAAGGATATCGTCGAGCAATGTCATTGGGTCGACCTGGCCACGGTCCCTACGGTCCGGCACCCCGAGTCAACTGGCCACCACAGGGCCCTCAAAAAACAGTGTGTTCAGTGATGTTTGTCTACTTGGTTGTGGAACTGAACTGGTAGAGGAATTGCTTGTGAAGGTCCTCCCATCTAGTCACAGATCTGATAGGGATTTGGTTGTACCAGACGAACGTTGGGCCCTCCAGTGTCTGAACAAAGCAACGGAGCTTTGCGGCCTCCTACTATGCTGGAGTCCCTAACATAGGCCCACACCTTGAGATGATGTGGGTGAGGTGTTGTGGTGGATCTAATGTCCCTTTAAAGGGGGAGAAAGCGGGGTTCCCAAATCCCGGAGGTGTTGGCATATCATCCACCTGTGTTGGGTATGGCTTGCCGTTTGGTGGGATTGCCACCTGCTGAGTTTCCAATGCCTTTAAGCGGGCGATGAGTACTGACATCGGATCGTCTGGATGCGGGTTCCTGTCCTGATGGGGATCTCTAACCACAAGTGCATTGTCGGGCACTTCTATTTAGTAGAAAAGCTTAGTAACTCATGGAGTGGCTGGTGAAGCGAACCTTGTGGCAGTGGGAGGAACCCAAACGGGGTCTCTTGGGTGGTCATGCCACTCAGGAGGGTTTGGTGAAAAATATCGCACCCTCTTTCCTTGAGCTCTGAACTCTCCTATGTCCGTGAACACGGCATGATCGAGGTTTCCTGGTAGAATCTCACTGAGGTGTAGTTGTTCCTGCCCCTGCTACCCTGACCTAGGATCACCGTAGTTAGGTTTCCACTCTATAATTCATTCAACCGGAAGATCATCGACCAACCTCTTCTGCTCATCATGTTGTTGGAACAGTGTTCCCTTCTAGGGATCTTCCTCTGTCTTTTGCACTGAGGCAGACAGGTCGGGTATGGGGTCACTTCCCCTTTTACAAACCATGTTTATGGAGCCGTTGTATATCCAGTCACTCACCCACATAGAGGTCATTCCCGTGTCCCTTTCAAAGTTTTCCATAGTGCTCCCTACACCCCGGCCTTTAATCCTCTCCACCCCAGCACCAGTGCGGCCAGAGGAATCCATGACGGAAATTAGCCCTGCCCCGTTGAGCCAAACAGGGGAAGGAAGGTCGGACGTCGTCACCGTAAGAGAAATGATAGGGAAGGCCAGATGGAAATCAGACTAGTCTGTTTCTCATACTCCAAGGTGGAGTATGGCTCGGCGATGGAGCCCTCTCCATAGTCCTTTGAGTCAAGGGCTGGGATAGGGACGCGACACGTCCACCTTGTACTACCCGAATGAGAGATCCATATGATCCCTGTCACCCTCCAAAGTTAATATCTAGGAGGATGAGGACTTGTCTTACCCCTAGGGATCGAACTTGCAGTCACCATCACCCTCTTCGGAAGCACCTTCCACCTTAGCCAGAGACGGAAGAGGGATTTTTTGGGGGTTGATAACGGATGATCTGTGACATAACACACACCCATAAATCATAGACAATGTGATAGGAGGCTCATTCATTGGTTCATACTATCGTGATGTGGAATCCAAGTCACTACAACCCTTGGGGGACGACAAAGGATTCGGTGGCCAATCGGCCTGCTCTTTGTATTCTCCGTCGGCTAGCCCACCGGCCCTACGGCCTGCCTCGGCACGACTGACAATTCCCCAGCCACTACCAGTTGATGAGTGGGGCCATCAAGGGCCAGATCCTGTACCTGAGTCATGGATCTTCTGGATCATCCTAGTAGCAGGACACTTCCCCGAGAAGTTTGGGCCGGTCTCAGGGTCGGATTTTG
Organism: Viscum album; assembly: GCA_963277665.1. Taxonomy (NCBI): domain Eukaryota; kingdom Viridiplantae; phylum Streptophyta; class Magnoliopsida; order Santalales; family Viscaceae; genus Viscum; species Viscum album. The sequence goes on along the minus strand of OY728119.1, from coordinate 681,829,657 downwards.
ATACACCAGAATCGCTCACCCTGGAAGAGTTTGAACTTTTCCCCCAGACCCTCAGGGTGACTCACTTCCGTCTTCAGCACCAGCAAGTGCCTTATCCTGGGATCTATGCACACCTCAAGGATATCGTCGAGCAATGTCATTGGGTCGACCTGGCCACGGTCCCTACGGTCCGGCACCCCGAGTCAACTGGCCACCACAGGGCCCTCAAAAAACAGTGCGTTCAGTGATTTTAGGTACTCCACAATGTTTTCAAGGAGGCCACCCCCCCCCCCACACATGTTCGTGGAAGGGGTAAGTATACTTCCCATCTCTTCAGTGTGATTCTCCGGCAGCCTGACTCACTGTGCGGCTCTAAGGACATGCCCCCGAGGGCAGCGGCGGTCAACATGGACGATCTATCGGGAGAGGGGAATAGTATGTAACTTCTTTATCGGGACTTACCCCTTGAGGAAAAGCCACCACTAGACCCATAAAGGAGGATTACTCGTCAACAGAGTAACCTATAAGGTCTCCCCGCACCCACTGAGGCATTAATACTGATCAGGAATATCGGCAAGGGTAAAGAGCATGTTGGGTCTGTCAGGCTCTCCGACCTGTCTGCCTCAGTGCAAAAGACAGAGGAAGATCCCTAGAAGGGAACACTGTTCCAACAACATGATGAGCAGAAGAGGTTGGTCGATGATCTTCCGGTTGAATGAATTATAGAGTGGAAACCTAACTACGGTGATCCTAGGTCAGGGTAGCAGGGGCAGGAACAACTACACCTCAGTGAGATTCTACCAGGAAACCTCGATCATGCCGTGTTCACGGACATAGGAGAGTTCAGAGCTCAAGGAAAGAGGGTGCGATATGTTTCACCAAACCCTCCTGAGTGGCATGACCACCCAAGAGACCCCGTTTGGGTTCCTCCCACTGCCACAAGGTTCGCTTCACCAGCCACTCCATGAGTTACTAAGCTTTTCTACTAAATAGAAGTGCCCGACAATGCACTTGTGGTTAGAGATCCCCATCAGGACAGGAACCCGCATCCAGACGATCCGATGTCAGTACTCATCGCCCGCTTAAAGGCATTGGAAACTCAGCAGGTGGCAATCCCACCAAACGGCAAGCCATACCCAACACAGGTGGATGATATGCCAACACCTCCGGGATTTGGGAACCCCGCTTTCTCCCCCTTTAAAGGGACATTAGATCCACCACAACACCTCACCCACATCATCTCAAGGTGTGGGCCTATGTTAGGGACTCCAGCATAGTAGGAGGCCGCAAAGCTCCGTTGCTTTGTTCAGACACTGGAGGGCCCAACGTTCGTCTGGTACAACCAAATCCCTATCAGATCTGTGACTAGATGGGAGGACCTTCACAAGCAATTCCTCTACCAGTTCAGTTCCACAACCAAGTAGACGAACATCACTGACCTCTTCAGGTGCAAGAAAGGGACCGATGAGCGAGTCAGAGACTTCTTTGCCCAGTGAGGGTCCCTACGGTCCGGCACCCCCAGAGTGTTCCAGATCTTCTTAGATAAGGACCAACACCTTGAAGAAGCCCTAAAAAAGGCCAACCAGGCATGCCCGCTGCCTCCTGTAATCCCATCAAGGAGAGCTTCCAGAACCGAGGCCACTACTGTTGCCAAGTTAGAGGCCCCCAGGTAGCTAGAATTGCTACCAATGGAGCCAGCTCCGTAGCCCCATAGGGGTCCACCCCCACAGACACAGCTTCCAACCAAACAGTGACTGCCTCAAAATCGGCAACTGCCTCTGCGTAACGCACCGCCACCACTTAGGCAAGATAATCAAGTTCAACATCCTTAGCATGATCCTCCGGCCCCCGATTAGGATCAGCCTCATAGAGCCCCACTTCCGGAAAAAAGGAATCGGACCTACTCGTTTGACGAGGCTCAGGTCCCTGGTTACTTTTGTTGTGCCTTGGAGCAGAGAATCATGCGGCTGCCTGAGTGCTGGAAGCCAGAGGAGGCACATCTCACTGATCACCCCAACTACTTCCCTTATCACTAGATCCGGGAGAACACCATCAAGTGATTCTACCTATTCCAGGACTGGCTCCAAGACCATATTGACAACAATATAGTCAGGTTAGGCCCAACCCCGTCACAAGTGGATGGTGTCTTTGTGAGAACGGATGGCAGTAACAAAGACGAAGGTGAATGGCAGAAAGTTTCTGACTGTGGGTCCCAGAAGTATAACAACTGGATGGACCGCAAGGCGGTCACCCACGTCCATGGAATCATCTGTTCATGCTTGAATCATCCAGAGCCCTCAAAATCTATGGTTACTACTTCAGCATCGTCATCTCTTCCAGCCTCTTCCCAGTAGAGCAAGTAGTGGTGGCGCAATAAGAAACAACGCGCATTTCCAATGCTGTTGTTATCCCGAACACTTGGTGAATTTATGCCCCCATAAATGGGGATCCATCCAAGGGTCCGCCCGATTGTGGATGAATATTCAAGTGATAGTCGGGGGTACACTTCGGTTTACACCACAAAGTTGGTAAATCCCTATTTGACTCCCGATGATGGGGAATGCCAAGTAGACCTTCCCAAAGTCCCCAGCCATCACCAATGTCTTCGGAGACATGGTTACATGGATCGTAGGGGCATGAATGTTGGCACCTCCAGCCAGGCCGTGAACTTCGCTGAGACTAGACAACAGGCCCAGTGCAGAGCTCAGCACACGCGGCCCCTTCATCCAGTGTCGACAGGTCCGCCTCCACCACCGTTTGTGTTACTGGATTAGGCAGAACCACATCTTCCATGCTAAGACCAGCTTCGACCTACCACCTACTGACCCCGACCTTCCTGTACTCATCTAGCAGCCACTCTATAGGATTCTACTAGTGAACAAAAAGATATGCCTAGTACCAGTCAGTCGTCGGTCCAGCCGGCAGGGCCCGCCATGCTTCCGGTCGAAAAGAGACTTCCTGCAAGTAGAGGTTCGCGCCTAGCACATAAGTATGATGTTCTTAAACACCATTCCGGTATCCTAGCAAGGCTTACCATTCCTGAATCCCTTTATCTATCACCGAATATGCATGAGGCACTCACTGAGGCTTTAATAATCCCCCTCTAGTTTGTGATAGAGATAGCAGCCGCAGAGCCATTTCATACTAACGTGTTTGAGGATGCCGAATTTTAGGCCTTCATTTAATTCTCTAGGGAGGATGTGGGCTCCCACAAACACGGTCATATCTGCCCGCTGTATATCACCGTCCAGTTCAATGGTGTGGAAATCTGTCACTGCCTCGTTGATACTGGCTCTAAGATCAACCTTATCCCAACACGGACATTGTGGAAGCTAGGGTTATCCGAGGATGACATGAATCCCTCGGATTTAAGAATATAAGGATATTACAGGACAGAGAAAACTCCAGTTGGAAAGATCCTCTTGAAGACTCAGTTCAGTGGCCTGGTTGTCAACACCGAATTCATGGTTGTCTCCCAGGAGACAGCGTACAATGCATTGATGGGCTGACCGTTTCTCCACCTTCATGCGGTGGTCCACTCATTGTTTCACCAATGCCTCAAATACTCTCTTAATGGTCGAGTGGGCATCCTCAAAGGTGATACATCTCTCTTTGACTCTTTTGAAGCCCGCTACTTGGAAGATGACTATTAAAAGTGCAAGGATAAACAAATCCATGCAAGTGAAGTTGAGCCCGTCACCACTACAACCAACCCTTGGGAATGTTTCAATGACGCTTATGTATTCCCGATATATCGGTTGGAAGCCACCACCCCTAACATGGGGTAATGTTTCGTTATTTCTGGGAGAAGAAGGAACCATCCACCCAAATCCCGGTAGAGCTAGAGGATCACTTCGCACTCTTAAGAAAATAATTCCTTAGTGATCACGAAGCCTCCAAATCCCATTAGGTATCAGGACGTCTGACTCAAGGAAATGTCATTACGTCATAATTATCTGTTTCACCAGGATGGAATAATTCGACTTCAGCCGATGCGCCACCACTGCTTTGATATCGTCATGTGCGGCCCTCTAGGCCGGAGACCGGATGAGATCGGGTTGACATCCTTTGTTGCTACGGTCTCGGCGATGTTAGAGTTCCCCGATGAAATAACCACTACCGTACAAGTTGGTAGCAGCCTCCCATCAGGACCTGGTAGATAAGAAGCTGGTTCCCCCATGGGAGATCCTTCCATAAGTGGAGAAGATGACATGAAAGACGCCCCCTACTTTTGAGGAAGGTGTCTCCACCATGGTCGAGGAGTTTGTACAGGTGAACCTCGGTAGTGAGGCGGACCCGAGACCCACATTGGTCAGTGTCTCCATGCCCTCCGAGGAGCGGTGATAGTACGTGGATTTCCTCAAACATCACAGTGACGTGTTTTCCTGGAGTTACAATGAGATGTCAGGATTGTATCCTCAGGTAGTCATTCACCATCTTGGTCTTCCGGCAAGTCATCATGGATTCAAGTAGCCTCCTAGAACGATGCATCCTTCTCATGGTGCCATGTTCAAGGCCGATGTTGATAAGCTCATCAATTCCAACTTTGTTAAGGAAGTCCAGTATCCCTAGTGGGAATCCAAAATTGTGCCAATCGGGAAGAAGAACGGAAAAATCAGGGTATGTATTGACTTTCGCGACCTCAATCATCACTCTCTGAAGGATGATTTTCCCCTTCTAGTGATAGAGTTGTTGATTGACACCATAGATGGGTTCCAAGCCCTCTCCTTCATGGATGCTTAATCCCGGTATAATCAGATTTGGATGGCCCCTGAGGATGAAGAATCCACAGCTTTTAGGGAACCCCAAGGTACTTTCTGTTATCAAGTTATTCCCTTCAGCCTGAAAAATGTAGGTGGCACCTATCAGCGGTCCATGCATCACATTTTGAAGCCGATTCTGGGAACATTGGTGGAATTCTATGTGGATGATCGTGTGGTCAAATATCGCCAGCGCTGGGACCTTCTCATATACCTTGAGTAAGTGTTCGGTTTCATCCGTTCTTGCCATCTGAAGATGCACCCGTTGAAGTGTGATTTCGGGGTCACCTCTAGAAAGTTCCTTGGCTTTGTTGTCAGGTACCGAGGCATTGAGATAGACCCAGAAAAGATCAATTCCATCATCCAGATGTCTCCCCATAGCAATATTCGGGAGATTCATGGTTTCCAAGGCCACATAGCCTACATATGCCGATTCATTGCGAATATGGCTAGAAAGTGTAATCCCTTTCCCCGACACATGAATAAAGGAACCACCTATGAATGGGATGAGGAGTTCTAGGACACCTTTGAGGAAATCAAGCAGTATCTACTCCATCCTCCGGTCTTGATGCCACGTATATCTGGGAATCCGTTGGTCCTTTACATGACCGCCCTGGAATGATCCCTTGGTGCAATTCTCGCCCAGAAGAACAACAAGGGAATCGAGAACAGAATCTACTACCTCAGCCATATTCTCCTTGATACAAAAATCAGATATTCTCCCATCTAGAAGAGCTATCTGGTGCTCATATATTCCATACAAAAATTATAGCACTACTTGCAGCACCATGAGGTACAACTGGTCTCTTGGTTAGACCCATTGAAGTACATCGTGAATTGACCTATGTTGACTGGCCGACTTGTGCGGTGGGCGGAAATACTCCAGCAGTTTGACATCAGGTTTGTGCCTCAGAAGGCTATAAAAGTACATGCATTGGAAGACTTTCTAGCTGCCAATACAACCTCCATGGATCAATCCCTGTAATGGGACTTTCAGGTTGAGACAATTCTCTTAGTCGATCATGCCATCCCATGTTGTAAAATGTACATTTATGGTGCCTCCCGGAGCGCCACCGGGAGGAGACTCAATGACCCCGTGCTCTATAGTGTAGTCCTGGTAGTCGTCTTCATTAATAAAGTGCAAGCCATCCTGCCATAATCATTTCTAATATCGGAAGGTTGGACTAACAATGAGGCAAAGTATCATGCCCTCATTACTGGCCACGAGCTGGCCCTCAAGGTCTACATGCCCCATCTTCATGTGAAAGGGGGATCTGAGTTGATCATCAAGTAGGTCAATGGTGAATATGTCGTCAAGAATCCAGAGCTCATGCCATTGTTAGTGTATACTCTCGGGCTAATGTATCAGCTCCCTTCTTGGGTGGAGGTTACATATGTTCCTCGGTCACAGAATGGTCATGCAGATGCTTTGGCCAGTTTGGATGCATCACTCGCAGAGCCCAAAAATGGTGAGTTAATTATCCATGTGGCCCACCAGAGAGTCATATCTCATGTTACCCTAGATGAAGATGATGGCTCGTGGCTAATCCATCTCACTGCCGGAGCCTCTACGTCAGAACCCTCGGGTCCCCCGAGTGAATTGATCAAGATGATTCTTGATTGGAGGACACCCTTGGTTGAATACCTCCAACACGGTAATCTTGCGTCAGACCGGGCAGAGCACAGGTGAACCTGACGCCGCTCATTACAGTTTACTCTTAAGATTGGTCCCGACCTCAGGCAGATTCTCTACAAATGTGGTTTTTATGGTATTCTCCTCCATTGTATTCAAGGAGTTGAGATCCCACAAGTCATGCTGGAGGTCCATACCGGTTCCTGCAGTGCTCACCAGGATGGTCCAAAACTGTCTCACCAGATTTGGAGGTTAGGGTATTTTTGGCCCTCCATGATCCTCGACTGCATTGAGTTCACCAAGAGGTTCCATGCTTTCCAAGTTCAGGATTACATTGTGCATCGACCACCAGAGCATCTCCAAACTACCAAGTATTCTTGGCCGTTTGCAGTCTGGGGGTTGGATGTCATAGGACCTTACCCACTGGCAATGGCTCGCCACTGCCGGTTCATTCTAACCGCTATGGATTTTTTTCCAAGTGTGTAGAGGCCATTCCGCTCAAGGAATTCAAAGCCCATTCTATCTCTGAATTCATTGGTTCCAATATCATATATCTGTTTGGAGTACCTCACGCTATCCTCACTGATAATGGCACCAACGTCCGAGCAACCGAGCTAAAGAACATGTACGCTAAGTACAACATTCTCTTTAACCATACCTCCTGCTATCATGCATAGGAAAATGGACAGATCAAGGTGCTTAACACAACCCTCTCAAACATTTTGCAAAATATGGTTGGTCAGAATAAGAAGAGTTTGCCGGATAAGCTCCCCAACACCCTCTGGGATTATCAGACGATGACTTGTAATTCCACCTAGGTGACCTCGTATTCCCTGGTGTACAAAACGGAGGCCTTCCTACCCTTCTATATTCAGTTGACCTCATTGTGCACAATGGTATACGACCAGAAAGTTGCGGATAGAGTTTCCGAAATCCGTCTTGCTGAATTGGAAATGCTGGACTAGAATAGGCTCCATGCTTTGCACAACCTGGAAAGGCATCATAGCAGGATGGATCAAGCTTTAAAAAAGATGGTTCGCCTCCGATCCTTCATATAAGGTGACCTGGTACTGTCCCTCAGGGCTCCAATGATCCCCGATTGGAAACAACCCATGTTGGAGCCCAAATGGGAGGGACCTTTCATTGTCCATATGGTTTATCCCAATGGTGCATACTCCCTGGTGACCATGGATGGTGAGCGTATAACTCCTCCACCAACACCAGGTTCCTCAAAGAGTATTTTTCATGAACTATTTGGTCTGACATGACCCTAAACTATTGGGTCATCCATGACCTTAAACTGGACTTCGGTCCCACAAGACCTTAAACATCCCTATCGTCCCGCATGACATTAAACTATATCCTGTAGAACTATGTGAAGCATGATCCTCATCCTAATGGGGTTCGTAGGAATTCTTGTGCACTTTGTCATGGGCCTAGCTCAACTTTCATGTTTGGTCCCCTCACCTAAGCACTTTTCCCAGGAACACATGGTAATCTGGACTTACATCCTCATTCACATTGGGTATCATATGCAACATACCATGCGTCTCATGTGGTCTTTCTGTTCCATTCTCTAAGACCATAAACCAAGACCCTCTCAAGAACTACGTTTGGATTGATTATAATCCTTATGGGATACATAGGAACTCCCAGACATTTCGTCTCTGGTCGAGCCTCGGGAATCACAAATCCCATCCTTTTTCCCATTGTCGGCCTCTTGGGCTACCCCTTGGGGAATTTTGAAACTGAATCATTTTCCCTGAACAAGTTCAGGATGCCCAATAATTCCATTGGGAAGAAACAGTTCCCTCAACAGAGGTCATGTATCAGAGTACGAATGGTCCATGACCAGATTAATGCACCCGCATTAACGTGCTTTCGTTGCGATGGCGTAGTTTCAAGAGTGTTGTATTCTGTTTGAACAAACCACCACTTCACTTTCCACGCTTTGTGTCCCCCATTATTTGGATATTTATCCTCTTTCACATTTGAAGGGACCCTATAACAGTATGGATGCTTGACCTATGGTACACCTGCTGTCCTGGGCCAATGTTTCGAAAGACTGATCGACAATATTTGAGTTAGGCCCCGTGTTGCGAACATTGTCAGTGGTTAGCCCCCATTTATTGTTCTCATTTCAGGATAATTCAATAACGATGTTGTGTTTCCAGTACGGTCAACAACAGTCTTTAATTGCCACGCCCCTCCCACAATGTTCCAAATTTGTGGTTACATGATTCACACTTTTTCATTTCCCTATGTTCGGACTGATTCCAATACCCCTGGCACTGCCCCGCTCATGCGCTAGAGCATGTCAAAAAGATGATACATCGATTGGTCTGAGGTCCTCTTCCTTTGATTGGGCCTCCCTCGTCTCCTTTTTTCTCACGGCCCATCTGTCTCGAATTTTAGCGTTTCCCTCAGAATATGATCGTTTCGACCCCTTTCCGGTCCAATTCCGAGGGGGGGGGGCATTTGTAGACACTGAAAAATGCATAAGTATCGTTGAAAGATCCGTAATGGAAAAGAGAAGTCATATTCGGACCCAGATGCTCGGTCTGGAGAGCCCAAAATTGTTGCGCGGAAAAAAGGAGACATGCATGGAAAAATTATGTCTCATGTGGAAGGCCTCGGGATTCAAAAAAGGTCTTGGCATCGGCGTGAAATTATTTCGCGCCTGGGCCTCACATAGTTGATATGTCGCGCCGTCACAGCGGTCGCACAATTATTTCGCGCTAGCCTTACAGTCCACGCCACCTGAGGCCAATAAAGAGATGGAGACCCCGTTAAGTTTCGGAGCTGAAAAATTATAACTGCCTCTCATGTTCATAATTTCCATTCCGCACGCGCACAATATGGCCTTCGAGTATGGTTCTTTTTCGCGCCATGTCACCTCGGGATCCACCTTCATGTGATATCTCCATGGCTTTGACTAAACTCCAACCCCTTTGGAGTCCGCCGCGTGTTCGCAATTCCTTTCATTGCACGCTGGCCGACCAATAGCGCGCAATCCAATTCGTTTGCGCGCAAGCCCCTTCCTTTGCGTGCACGCCCCTTCAATTTCACGTAGTCCCTTTGAGTTGCACGCAAAAGCCTCAAATTCAGTTCGGTGCCAAATATCCTTGATTTCGTGCTAGCCTAGTGTTTTCCATGCAACAGCCTCCGGGCCGGCCCCTTCGCTACCGTCACTGACCCCCCAAGATAAATGGAGAGTCACACCATGAACTTTTCGGGCCGGGACGTTGGGATTTTCTATTGCACACCCATCGTCCACCTTTGGATTACCATGATTTGGGATACTCCTCCGCACACCATGAAACACCTTTAGTCGATGTATTCCTCTTGCTTCATTTCCTATGTCGTGAGTTGATGTACACCCTATGGATTCCTCTTTCTTCTAACAAGATATGACTTATTCTCCAAGCATGAGATGCCAGTAGTCCTATCTACAAGACTTTAAACTGTAGTAATCCCTATCATTCAACAATAGGATGCCTCTAGTTCCGAATAAGAGATGCCTTATGCTCCAAGCATAAGATTCCTAATGCCATGATTACAGTGTCGTAATATAAAGAGCATTGGAATCCATTCAAACCTTCCATAACTCCACCTCACGCTTTGCGTGTCCTTCATTCAGATCTGCATCCATTTCCATGTCTGATGGGAACCCATAACGGCCTGGTCCCATGCTGCATCGGGTCACCTACCGGCCTGGGCTAACCCATCGGAAGACTTTTGGAAACACTTTGATCCAGGTCCTGTGATTAAAACACGGTCAGCAGTTGACCCTCATTTTTTGTCCCCATTTTAGGCTAACGCGGTATGGATATTGTGTTTCGAACATGGTCAATAGTTATCCTCTCTCTCCACACCACCCTCACTACATTCTGAAAACCGGGCAGGTGATTCACACTTTTCATATCCCTGGGTTCAACCCGATTCCAATGCCCTTGGCATTATCCCGCTTGTTCCCTAGCACATAGGTGTAGGCCTCAATCACATGCCTCAACCCACCAGTGATTTTGGATGCCCTCATTTCCAGACTTGAGGAAGTCATTACAGGATGATTTCATGCGTAAGCCTGTCCATTATTGCCACTCTTTAGTGGCACCTGGGAAACTTCCTTATGTAATCCCCATTCACGATTGTTTGCTCTATGACCCCACTTCACTACGGCATTGCTGGTACCTTCCCACCCATAAGAAGGAGAGGGTACCAGTTATGTATGTCCTAGGGGTGTGGAGTAAACCCACATCGTCGACATTAAACTGCCAAGCACCTCGTCCTCAACACATTACATTAATCTATGACCAGACCCCATGCCTCGCACGCAGGGTCCCCCCACCTCGTATATTCTTCATGCCCACTCGTCTCCATTGGGTTGGGATCATCAATCAAAAGGGGTGATTTATTGGAGTGTCATTTGTCCACGGGGAAGGGCACCCACCTTGGTGTAAGCCCCTAGCCCTTCATGCAAGAGGTAGCACCCATGCACCTCCGTAATTCCCCAGCGCCAGGGCCAGCGGAGAGAATTGTGGGAAGTGGGACACCTCTTTTCTTCAGTGCCAAATCCCTCTCCCGATGTGCTTTTTCGCCCTCGAGCCTCCATCCTGGAGTAAGTCCCGACACCATGGGACGTCACAGTGCGTAAACCCCATACCATCCTGAACTATAAGGATTTTGATCTGTGCTAAGGCATGGTATGTAGGAATCCTCATGAGGTTCAATCCCACCACTCATTGGTTATCACGACCTCCTTCACACCGGTTCACCAAACTCCACCATGGGCCGCCTCAAAGCGTAAGCCCCAAATGCCCCCCCATCCTGCATGTCGTTAAACTATACACCCGAACTACGAGGACTTTGTTCCATGTCAAGGCATGGTATGTAGGAAGCCTCCCGGAGGTTCAAGCCCAATACCCATCAAACCCCCGGTCCATCTTCACATCGGTTCGCCAGCACCACCCGAACTACATGGACTTTGATTCCCTGCCATGGGGATACGTATGAAGCCTCCACGAGGTTCATGCCCAACACCCAGTCATTCCGTCCTCTTCACGTCGGTTCACCAACCATTTTGGGCCGCCTTAGAGTGTAATCCCCATCCATCGACCGCTGTGGGATGCCTCAGAGTGTAAGCCACATCCATCCATCATTGTGGGCCACCTCAGAGGGTACGCCCCATCCATCCATCATTGTGGGCCACCTCAGAGCGTAATCCACATTCCATCCATCATTGTGGGCCTCCATAGAGCATAATCCCCATTCCATCCACCATTGTGGGCCGCCTTAGAGTGTATGCCCCATCCATCCATCATTGCGGGCCGCCTCAGAGTGTAATCCCCAATCCATCCCGAACTACGTGGTCTTTGATTCCCTACTACAGGGATACATAGGAAGCCTCCACGAGGTTCAAGACCCATCACTTTATCACCCATCCTGATTCTTAGCTGGGCCGCCACATCCTGGTAGGATCATGCCACCTCATTAAACTCCAAAACATTCGGTAATCCACCCACAGGTAGGCCCCAATATCAGAATTTCCTCGAGGGGGGTTCTTTTATCTGATCCACTCTCGGTGTTCCGATCAGTCTGATCCATCTCCTCTAGATGTTAAACTCATGTCATACCCTGTGTTAGACATGGGAAGCTATGGAATCCTTAGATACATGCCTATGTCATACAATTCCCCACATTTGATGTGGGATGCCTCAGGCTTCCGCTCCCTTGAGCAGCCCAATAATAAGGGATAGAAGGCAGACATGCCTATCCATCTACGTCAAGACACACCAATGATTCCTCAGTGTGACCACTCTCCTAACCGAAGGCTGCTGCCCTGACCAAACCCCTTGGGGCATCTCGATGTAGGCAGCGTATTTAAATGGTGTCCATGAAGATATGGAATCGGGAAGAGTTTCATGAACACATATTAAATCTATGAGGGAGACTTGGAATAGGTGACGAGTTACAAGGAGGAATCCACAGAAGGAGGAACCAACATCCCATCATCTCATTTCGATCAAGGAACAGACATCCCTAAATAAGGAGTGAATGCCGCCCACCTTTAGAAAGCAGTAATGCGGGGGAACGAAGTCACACGTCCTCTGCGTGACAGATGCCCATGCGCGTGCGTGCCAGCGAAAGCAATGGAAACACCCACAAAATGGTTATTTTCACAATTATTATTCCCCTAGAACTCCTTAAGAAAATGGAGTTGTAGAAAGAAGAAATAGAACCCTATAAGTGACTGCTAGAACAATTCGTATTGAATATGACCTACCTATTTATTTTGGGGCTGAAGCTGTCAATATAGAATTCTATATAATCAATAGAGTGTTAATCAAACCTATTCTTAAAAGGACTCCTTATGAGTTATGGAACAATAGAAATCCCAAGGTTAACTACTTCAATGTTTTTTGTTGCAATGTCTATATCCGTAATACTAAGGGAAGTCTTGATAAATTTGTATCCAAGAGTGATGAAGGTATATTTTTAGGATACTCCATGTCTAGTAAAGCCTATAGAGTGTTAAATAAAAGAACTAAATGTATAGAATACTCAGTCCATGTCAAATTTGATGAAAGAGATCCACATGAGCCCAAAACAATTATAGAGAACTTGGAGGATGTGGCATCCAATCTAAAAATTAATCCAAAAACCTCAATCCATTCTGTAAAAGAATGTATTAAAACATAGAGTTTTGAAAATTACTTAGAATCAAGTCACGATGAACCTGAACCTGTTGATGAACCTGAAATCACTAGTCCCTCCTTTTCTTGAGAAGTTAGAACTCTTAAGAACCATCCCTTAGATTCTGTTGTAGGAGACCTTGACAAAGGAACTCAAACTAAAGATTCTCTTAAAAATCAGGTTGAACATCAAGTATTCTTGTCACAATATGAACCTAAAAACCTTAATGATGCTATCAATGATGAATTTTGGGTGATGTATATACAAGAAGAACATAATCAGTTTGAAAGGAACAAATCTTTGAAACTTTTTGAAAGACCCAAGGACACATTCACCATAGGCGCTATATGGGTGTTTAGAAATAAGGTAGATGAAGATGGTAACATAGTTAGAAACAAGGACATATTCGATACACAAGGCTATAGTCAAGAAGATGTAATTGACTATGAGGATGCCTTTGCTCTAGTAGATAGACTTGAAGCGATCCAAATCATTCTTGATTATGCTTCACATCTGAATTTTAAACTATATCAAATGGATGTTAAGAGTGCATTCTTAAATGGGTATATAGTTGAGGATGTGTTTGTTGAAAAAACCCTTGGTTTTACAAACCCCAATTTTCCAAATCATATTTTTAAATTATCAAATACATGATATGGTTTAAAATAAGTTCCAAGAGCCTGGTATGATAGGTTGAGTATTTTTCTTATTTCCAAAGGTTTTATAAAAGGAATAGCTGATCCTATGCTTTTTATAAAATGAATTTATAATGATGTTTTAGTTGTTCACATCTATATAGATGACATTATCATTGGATTTTCAATAAATTTATAATGTGTTGATTATTCTAAAATGATTCATAATGAATTTGTAATTAGATTAATGGGTGAACTAAATTTATTTCTCATGTTTCAAATCATTCAAAATAATGAAAGTATTATTTTTACTCAAAGTAATTATACTAGATATCTTTTAAAACATTTTGGAATAGATATCACTAAATGTAGTGACACCCCCATGAGTACCACTTGTTTGATGGATTTTGATGATGATGGAAAATTATTTGATCAATCCACTTATAGAGGAATGATTGGATGTTTACTCTACTTAACTTCTAGTCGACCTGACAATATGTTTAGTGTGTGTATGTGTATTCATTTTCAAGAAAATCTGAAGGAATATCATGTAAATGTGTAAAAGAGAATTTCAAAATACCTCAAGCATACACACATTATAGGATTGTTCTATCCTATAGGAAAATAATTTGAATTTGTTAGTTATTATGATGCTAACTTCGGCGGCTGTAATTTAGATAGAAAAAGAACCTCAGGAACATGTCACTTTTTAGGCAAGTCGCTCATGTCATGGTGTATTGAGAAACAAAATTTTGTTGCACTATATACTGCAGAAGCTGAATACGTAACTGCTGAAAGTTTTTTTCCACAAATCGTGTGGATTAAATACACAATACAAGATTATGTATATCAATTCAGGCTTGTACCTATAAATTGTGACCACACTAGTGATATTAACATATCTAAAAATCTTGTTTCACATTCTAGGACAAAGCATATTGATGAAAGGAATCACTTTTAGAGAGATCATTATTCAAAAAGTGATATCACTTTGGAATTTATTATTACTAAATTTCATCTTGTTGATATATTTTCTAAACCATTAAATTTTGAAACAATAAACTTCATCATACATGAACTAGGAATGGTAAATATTAAGTAGATGTCTTACTATTTTATGTATTACTATCTTATGTTTACTGTTTCACCATAAGGATCAATCACTATCTTACCTTAAGGATCAATCACTATCTCACTGTAAGGATCAATCATTGTCTCACCGTAAGGATCGATCATTGTCTCACTGTATTGATCATTCATTTTCTCACCATAAGGATCAATCACTGTCTCACCATAAGGATCAATCACTGTCTCACCATAAAATTCATTTACTGCCTCACCGTAAAGACCTAATATGGTCTCATAGTAAATAATCTTTATTATTTTCATTTACAATTAAAAATCCATATTACTGTAATTATTCATTTAACTTATTTATTTTCACGCACTTTTACTTTTGTGGTGTTTGGTATTCCTAAATGTTAAAATAATGGAAGTGTCACTTGTTCTTCCCCCGAGCTTTCTTCCATTGCCTCAATTTGTAACCCTTCTTCAACCCTTAAACCACTCTCTCTCTCTCGAAACTTCAGTGAATTTCTAGGATGACCCACCCTTCATTGTCGACTCTAGAGAAACATAGCTCAAAAAAGATGAAGTTTGAACCTAAGCTGGAACCTGAAGGTCCTCTAAATCCAAATCTAGTGAACCGAGTAGGGGTACCTGAGAAAGAGATAGGCCTTAAGTGGATCTTGTCATGTGAGTCTCTGTTTTTGAATGTAATAAAAGATCAAGGTGGTATAGAATGGTTTTTAAAGAAAGATATGACTATATATCATAATCTAGTAACTCAACATCATCAGTATGATCCGTTATTCATTGATATTGAAGATAGTTATGCTGTGAGAAGCAAGATAAATGGCCAGAAATGCACATTCTCTTTGAGATTATGGGTTGCATGCCTTTGGATTCCTCATGATGGAATTTGTGAGGACTATCATGGGGGAACTCTACCATCTAGGGAATTATTTTTCTGAAAGGAACATTGAAAAGATTAACCAGAAATGGAACCAAGAAGAAAGCCTTTGATGCTGAACTAGATGGATAATATATAATTCTATTTACATTTATACAGAACCCGATTAGCCCTGGAAAAGGTCATTTTGCTGTTCTAGAATATCAGGATGTGTTTTTTATTCATCTTATGAATAATGGTAATATGATCAATTTTTGTAAGTATGTCATACTCCATATGTGTGAGCTGATCAAAACCACATCCAAGACAACCTCCCTATTTTATGCTCATCTTATCTTAGCCATGCCTCCTGCCAAAGGTATTGATGGACCAATTGAATAAGCTATCAAGGATTGTGACTTATTCATTTCAAAATTCATTATCAAGAGAATGAATATAAATTGGAATTCTTATAAAAAGGCTTGAGTGGAAGATAACGAAGGGATTTATAAAAATTTCAATCCAGTTGAACATCCCTGAAGACCAAAAGATATTTCTGATCCTGGTTTGGAACCAAATGAAGTTGATGAGTATTTTGAAGAAGAATAATAAGAGTCTATTATGAATCCTGGGGAAACTATTTCTGATAAGTAATACAGTACTCCAGTCCCTCGGGTAGTAAGTGAAAAGGGAGTCCCTCCTTTTAAAGATGTCATTATTCTAGAAGATTAACACGAAGTTGAAATAGAATATTTTGTCAATGAAACCAAAAATAATGCTATGGATGATCTTATAGAAGAATAATTTCCTCTTATGAAAAAACCAGACCTTGAGGAACTCCCAGTGGAACAATATGTTCATGAAGTCATTCCTTAGGCCGATAAAAGGCTGAAGCTAACGTTTTTGGTGGATAGACAGAAAATGGGTGAGTAATTAAGATATGAATTTGTGGAGATAGATCAAGACCATAAGCCTCTCATTCCTGAGAAGGATGAAACTGTTGAGGGGGAGAAATACCCAAATATGGAATCTATTGAATTTTCAAACACGCTTGATCCAAGCCCTGTAGACACTCGGTATATATTCATTAGTTTTTATGATGATAATGATTCTATAGAAGTCTTAGTAAAAGGCCTTGACCTTTCTACCATTTTCCAATTGAAATCTGTCTCTAATCATGCCCCTCAAAGAGACTTGTGCCTGTACCAGTCCTTTTCTCTGAACCTTCACCAAAACAACCATTCTTGGTGAGTAAAGATGATCTGAAAGATTTTGGTGCTACCATTTTGTCTGGATTTGAAAAACTCTGGAATACCCAACCAGCTCCTATAACAAATATAAGTGAGAGATATGCCTTATTGTTTTTGGAAAAAGTTATTTGTTAGATTCAACCCCAAATGCTTCATGATATTCAGGTATTCATAGTTGAAACCAGACTTCTTAGTGATGAAGTGAAGAATCTATGAGGTATGCTTGAAGGCATGCAGAAAGTGATGAATTCGAGATCAGAGCTTGCTCCTCATCCTATAGAGCCTATTGTTACTCAAACCCCATAGAATATTTCCACTCAGATTCAACCTCATTTAGCTTCCAAAGCTGAAAAGGTCACAGAAAGAAAAAAACAGATTGTGAATGAAATTTGAGATCTTGTTATTAATCTTAACAAGGTCAATGATAAGTATACGGGGTGCCTTCAAAAAGTGATAAATCAATTGAAATCTCCCACCTCAGTTTTCACTATTTCTAAGGCTTCTGGACAATCATCTCAAACTTCCTTAGATAGTGACCATATAAGAATATTGGTCAAAGAATAACTTCATACATTTCCTAGTGGTTTCAATAATGATTCTTTATCTGATGTTATCAAAAATAGTGACTGAGTTTTTGATTTTGTCCAAATCCCTTAAAAAATTTATAATTATGATTAGAAATAAATTTCCATGAAAGTGGATTTATACTTCAACTGAATCCTCTCAAAGACTGGCATGACCAATGATTTCAAATATCATGTAGAAAATATGATGATTCCTCCTATTACTCAAGATTTCAAGACTCATGTCCAAAAGCTCATAGAGTTCACTCGTCAGTTGAATATGTTTATGGAGGATAAGGATGACTTTGAGAAAGCTATGCAGTATAATGGAGAGATAATTACTGATTTTATCATGCTTCTGAGGCCCTATCTTCATGTACACAGTAAAACCAGTTTTTCTCCTACAGCTTCACCTCTTCGATCCAGTTTTCCTACTTTCACCTCTACCCTAGCCTCCACTTCATTGTATATCAGTTAGTCACTGAGTCAGATCAGGCATGTGATCCTTGAAAAACTACTCCCATAGTCTTTTACTTCACATACTCTAACTCCCTCTTTCTTTGAAGGTCTTACTTTACTATCTCTCTCATCCAGCTCACTCCCTTCCTCTATCTCAACCTCTGCTCATATGGATTCCTCTTATGCTGTTGGTGCTACTAAGGGAAAAGAGAAGACCATCCAGTAAAGAAGTACAGTGTTTAATCTCTTTTGAGTGGAATATTTTTATGTTTGTTTTAATTTCTGTAGTTCCCCTCTTATTATTTAATGAATTATGCACTCTTGTTGTCTCTATTGTATTTCTTTTTCTTGCTACTTTTTGATAATATGAAAGGGGAGAACACTCTCTATAGGAGAACCATCACTCTATATATATTTTATGCTCATTTTAACTATGTTGTCAGATCAAATACGCACTCTAAATATACATGATTTGTGATCATAAAAAAGAGGGAGATTATTGGACTCTTCATGTATTAATCATGTTTTAATGATCAAATTTTTTTTAGTCTATAAACCATGTTTACAATATGTAATCTAGCTCACATCAAATGCAAAGTTGTTTAGTAAAATCTATCCAAAGATATTATGGGTTAAAAAATCAGTTGGATTACTATATACTGTCTTTTGATCTACTTTATAATGTCTTCTTAGAAAAATGATTATTTTTAATCCATTCTATAAATATCACTTCTTAAATCTGAATACAGATATTTTTCTAAATCGAGACACTATGAACAAGAAGTCACTGTGACATCAAGACACCATGAGCATGTAGACACCATGACATCGAGACACGATGAACAAGCAGACATCGTGACCATGAGACACTGTGAATCAGACACCGTGAGGAAAACACTATGACATTGAGACACCGTGAACCAGAAGACATCGTGACCATGAGACAACGTGAATCAGACACCATGAAGCAGACTCTGTGACAAACATATGCCCTGATAACCAGACATTGTGACAACTAGACACAGTGACAACCACACATTGTGAACCAGACACCGTGAACCAGACACTGTGAACTAGAGACCGTGAATGAGACAATGTTCCCATGACTTACTCTGACATTATTTCTTAATATGTTTTGTCAACATTCAATTTAATCTCTAATGGTCATATTTGAAGATTTGAAATTCATTGACATAAGTAATATTTCATTGTATAAATGTAATCTTAAAGTACGAGGTATGAGATGTAGAATACATAGAACCTTTTGGCTCTAACACATGCACTCCACAATAAAAGAGTAGTGCGGCCCCAAAAAAAAGAAGATACAAAAAAAGTGAGAAACCAGGTGGCATGAGAATGACAACGAAGAAAAAACATAGAGAATTATTGAAGAAATAATTGTCTCAGGCAACTAAACGCTGCTGGAGAACACACGAAGCTCACTTGAATCCCAGAATCGAGAACATCTCCGCACTTTCAAACATCACGAAGAACACAATACAGATCTTTCTTACATGCGAAACTCTATTTTCTATATGGGGACATGATTTATGCATCTGCTTCATCTCAGAAGTCCATATCTACAAACACTAACAATCAGAGAATTTCTAAACCTATCTCAACATTTATTCTCTGTTGTGTATTATTTTAATAGCGTTTGAGTAGTGTGTGTATTTTTATAGAAACACACTCTCTCTATTGTATTAATATAAATGATACAAGATATCCTTACTCAAACATCTCTTTAAAATTGTTTATACCCATGAATAAGTGTGGAAGAGGACCCTATGTGGCCTAGTTGTTTGTACACATGAAGAACTGTGGAAGAGGTCCCTATGTGACTTGGACAGTCCTGTGTACTGTTTTTTAACCCCAATCATAGGTTCATATCAAATTTATTTATATAAACTACTTAATTGAAGGTGATCACCAATATGAGTGGATTAGGTATTTGCTTGAGGCTGAACAACATGTTTCATATATATTATTCTACATAATTTAGTCTTCTCTATTTTACGACGTTACTGTATATTATAGAAATCTGTAAATTCAGTTTGATAGTTAATATTCGAAAGAAGTTATAATTGTCTTTTTTTAGTATAATTGCTTTAAAAGTAATATTAATAACTATCATTATGATTACTAAGAATTAATCAATCTTCTAAGAAGTTATTTAAATAGTTAAACCTTCATAACCATATTACATTGATAAACTGGGTTGTATTAACCTTGTTAGGAACATTGTTTAAGAATACTTTTTAACCAGAAATTTTTATAGGTACTCAATTCACCCCCCCCCCTCTTCTGTAATGTACTCCAACCAATAGTTACAACTACCTATACACAACTAGGATCCCCTATGAAAATGGGTTTTATCATGAAAATCAATTAACTAGTAGAGATTGGTGTATTTGGAGTGTACTATGGAATTTATATTCCCCAACTACTATAAATATTTGATATTCAATATCATTATATAATGAATTTATTTTTCAACTTCAAATGTCCATTAATGAAAATATTTTTTCTCACATACCATATAGAGGGAGGTCTATAAAAATAAAATTTTTAGGAAAACAATTGACCACCCTCTTGAGTTTTTTGGTAGCTATTCTCTAATAAGATAATTGTTTTTAGATCTCATGAATCATGAGTTCATTATTGTTAAAGTTCTAATTCCCAATATATATTTTAAAATTGAATCTGTAGATGATAACTGAGAACGTAAGTCAATGGTCAGACGTCCTTACATTAATGGTGAAAATTATGGTGGATGGAAGGATCACATAACCATCTATTTGAGGAATCTTTTCCTGAAGGGGTTTTCTTAAATAAGTAAATCCCATTGAAAAACCAATGATATAACCTAATATGAATAATTATATAGCTGAAGATGATTATGATATGAATTCCAATTCCATGAATTATACTATCTTTAAATTAGGACCATAATAGATTGTCTCATTTTCAAACATCTTAGGATATCTCGATTACTATTTCATTTTCTTATGAATGTACTGATGATGTTAAGTTTCTTACATATCATATTTTCAATGTCATGATTGAAACATTCAAAATTTATTAAGGGGAAGTAATTACTCATAAGAATATAATAGTAGCTAATTTTTTTAATAATGTTGCTTGTCAAGGAACACCTATCCCAAAACCAGATAGGAATTAAATTTTCTTCAAGTATTACTACCCAATTAGACTTGAGTATAAGAATCCCTAAAAAATCAATATGGATCAAGAATATTTTAATAAAATATGTTAGTGGAACTATTATGATGTATGAAGATAAAATATAATATGGAGGTGGAGATTTTATAATATAAATGATTAAAAATGATTCCTTGAATGTTTTAAATTCTAAGGATGACATGAAGAACAAAAGCATGCATATCTCTAAAACATATGATAAAAAAGATTCCCCAATATATTCAAGATTGAATGAATAACTTCTAGTTTCCCAATAGTTAATAAAATCGATATAAAATGAAGGGTTTTTAAAACACCATATAATAATTAAACTAATAAGAGTTAAAACATTAATGAAATAATATGTTATCATTTAAAAAACCTAGATACATCCATCAGGATTTTCTACAATTTTATAAGAATGAAATTTCTATCAAAAAATTGTTTATGAAGGTGGAATATAAAAATATTTATATAAAGGGAACCTAGAGTGATTCTAAAGATACTCTTGATTTTATATACTAAAAATTAGAAGTTGAAGCGTGTAATAAAAAGGAAAACCAATTTTTTATGGAACATTTATATTAGGTACATTATTACAAGTCTTATGATTATGAGTACATGGCCGAAAATGAAAATTTCTCATATGAATAATTAAATGAATATTTTAAATGTTAGAAACTAAATATGATATCATAAAATAGAAAAATAAAGCTGGATATAAGTCATACAATTAAATTTTTAATGATGTGGTGGGACTAAATAAAAAAACATCATAATTGAAAAATAAATTGACAAATTATACTACCTCATATAATGAAAAAGTTTAGATAATAGAGATCATACAAAAAGAGTATAAAAACAATAAAAATGATATAATTATTTTCACTATAGAGAAATATTTTATAAAAATTACTTCTTAAAAACAAACATAAAGTGAAAATTTTTGGATTAGTAAATTTAGGTGAAATGCCAAAAACATTAAAAGAAATATTTTTTATATTATTCTAAAAACCTTTTAAAACATTAATTTTTAAAAAAATTTAAAAATATAGAATAATTATAACATTAAATATCTAAAAATTCCACAATTTTTTGTAATAAAAATATCCCCATAAATTTTTTTCAAAATTTATTGATTTTGTTTAGAAAACACAAACTAATTTTGAATTATAAATCTATTTTAGGTATCATTTTTGACCTAATATAATTTGGGTATCGAAATATCATTAAATTATATTTTTTGTATGGAATAAAACCCATGAATAGAGATGAAAAATGTTTTATGTAAAATAGTAATTCAAGACTTATTCTTGGATAATTCCAAAACATTCACTCCCTATCGCATATTTATAGATGTCATGTCACATCCACTGACAATAATAATGGAAATATTGTACATATTGTATCAGTTGGAAAATCATAATATACTTTTATGAAAAAAAAAATTATGTATAAGAATAATGAATAAATTGATAGGTATCACTATACTTATTGATGATGGTTATTCATTTGATTTTTTCAATAATTAATTTTTTGTCTTTAAATATTAATTTACCATGATCAATGCTACTTGAACAAATAATGTGTACAAAATAGTTCCTTATTCATTATGTATAATAAATATGAATTTCTCAAATGAGTAAATTCATGAATCATGCATTGGGCATAGAGGGATTATACATTTTAATGTTCACTCCTTGAAGCATATTGTATAAGAAAAATTTTATTTATGGCCTTACTTACATTAAATTCATCAAAAAGAAAATATTGTAATGAAAATAAAATTTAAAAGTAAAAAAATCCATATTTTAAAACAATTAAATAGTTTTTACATCTAGACCCTTAGAACATAGAAATAAGGATTTGTTTGGATATTCTGTAATTTCATGTATTTATAAAAAAATATTTTTTGGTTCATGATTTTTCTAGATTTACATGGGTATACTTTTGAGAATTAAGAGAAAATATTTTGTTATTAATTTCTAAAATAAAGTGAAAAATAAAATTGATTCCAATATTTTGAGATTGAAAAGTGATCATAGAGGTGAATTATTGAATCTTTAATGTATTTCATATTTACCAAAACAAGGTATTAGATATTATTTTTCTTTCCCATGTTCACCTCAAGAAAATTATGTTATTGAATGTATGAATATTAAATAAAAAGAAATTTATAGAACAATGTTATTCAAATACATCATTCCCACTCATTTTTTTGATAAAGCCTTCCCCACAACATGTTATAAAATTCAAAGTGTTCTAATAATAATTTTCTTATAGAAAACTCTATGAGTTAGGTAATGATATATAAAAATATTATGGGACATTAAAGTATTTGTATTGAAAGATATTATCTTGAACATGACAAATAATTTTGGTAAATTTGATCCAAACTCTAATGAAGTTATATTCATAGGTTATTATTCTACTTCAAAATATTATATGGTTTACAAGAAAATCTCAAGGATTGTTGATGAATCAACTCATGTAAAGATAGATGAATGTGATCCATTTTATCAATAAATTTCACAAAAAAAAGTATATTATTATTTCTAGTATATGAGACCTAATAACCTCTTCAACAATAACTAGGAAAGGGATTTATAACTTTTTAATTTTGATAAAAAAACCATTAAGGGTTGATTGTAGTGAACTAGAAAGTGTTCTACACAAATTCTATATAAATATTTAATTTCATCCACTAGAAATAATAATAGGTAGCTTAGATTAGACAGTTATAACTAGGAGATTTATAGTGTACATGGTATAATTCTTTGCTTTCTTATCATATTTGGATCCTAAGACTGTACAATAATCCTCTATATAGTAACCCAAGCCTTTTTCCCATATCATTTAGTGATTTTATGAACAACAAAACATTATATGAAAAGCCAAGGATTGTAAAGTATAGTGTCTTGGAGGACCATGAACATAAAAATTAAAACATAGGACAAAAAAATAACTTATTTATCATCCATTATGATCTCATAACATTCATTAATCCCTTACATCTTCATAGGATAACCTGATAATACCATTAACAAATAGATAAGA
Organism: Viscum album; assembly: GCA_963277665.1. NCBI lineage: Eukaryota > Viridiplantae > Streptophyta > Magnoliopsida > Santalales > Viscaceae > Viscum > Viscum album. The sequence continues at coordinate 681,805,479 of OY728119.1, read as the reverse complement.
AAAAAACCCCTATAAGGGAATAAACATTAAAATAAAGCTTAATACATGTGTTAGACAACATAATGTTAGAAAAAAGTCATGGAACATGATTAAAAATTTCAGATCATATCCTGTAATCGTATAATCATGGATCATAGTACTGTGGAAGCAACAAAAAACCTGACTATAGGATGAGTCAATGCTCGTTTCTCATAGAGGACCACAAGCCAAGGTTCGTATCACATAGAGGATCATGATTCAATAATAACTCCCCAATATTGTTGCATATAACATCTCATGAGACTAAAATTTACCTAATAATTTTGTTCACTATCTAGGAACCTCTATTATGACATGTTCATTAATATTATTTCCAGATAAAGATTCATGTATAAGTAATCGAACATAAACATAATGGTTTCCCATGGAATGAATTAGGTATCATAATAATGCCAAAAAATAATAAATGATCGTATTGTAAATGTTTTCATGAAATAAAGAAATTAAATTATAAATCAATATTCATATATAAATAGAGTCTTATATGATGATAATTTATTTCAAACTTAAGTGAGAATAATGATTATGAATCAATAGAAACCACATATTTTAATACAGTTTAAGGGAAACATTCAAGATTGTTTTAAATAGAAAAGGAATAATTGTTTTTATAAAATAAGAACTCAAACAAGGTAGTTTTTTGGATAATATGAGTAATTTTAGAAAAATTATTGTGGATTAAAATAGACTATGGAGATCATTTGAAAATGGGTAAGAATTCCATAAGATCCCTTGAATAGGTTTTAATTTTTGGAAATATTTGTGAAGGGAGACTTTTAAGAACACGTATATCCCCAAAAAGAAATATGAATGTATCTTGAAACATGATTTTGGAAGATATCTTGAACATTTAGAATATTTAAATAAAAATTTATGAAAATTTAATTTCGGTAAAAAGATAGAAAGAATGACCTAAAGGAATAAAAGTGGTTCGGGTATAATCCCTTACCTTATATCTGGAATGATTATGTACTCGATATTAATGTAATTAATAATCAAATCAGATTCATTAATTAATAATTCCTGAACCAATTATACTTTTATTATATTTGGAACAATTATATTATGTTTATTTTTTTCCCTTTACATGGGTTATGAAATTCAATTTCATCGTTTGGGAGCATTGACTTCCTTTGATTTCATTATCAGTTTCCATGTATATAAGCATAGAAATTTTTTTTATAATGATGATAGTTTTCTAGAACTGAACTTATATGTGATTAATGGTCATATAGATTATTAAAATACCATTTTTTTAAGTGAGGAAAATTATTTAGATAAACCATTAAGGATAAATGATTGGATTATTTTGAGTGGTTTTTCTAGCAATGAACATGTTTGGTTTTATAAATTAATACCATTTATTCAAAATGATTCTAGAAAATTACATATGATATATTACATATATAATAACCTATTTCAACCATAAAAATATTTTCCTGACCAAAATTGGAGACGGTAATAGAAATTTAAAACCCATCATCCTTGAATGTGATAAATTAACACACATCAGATGGTGTTTTCATTTCAAGAATAAAATGAGGGGAATGAAGATATGATGTTGAATTATTACATTATAATAAAAATACTAATTTATATATAAGATATTGTATTTCTCATTCCATTTTGATGAGTATAGGTTATTATTTAAAATAATGTAATGGAACATGAAAAGAAATTGAATGAAAATAGAAGAGGGTTTTACCTCTTGATTCCTCTTTATTGAGAGCCTCCTCAAGAGATTTTTATTAGTCTATTATTAACAAAAAAATGCTCTTGGATGTGGGGTAGTGTTTCAGGAAGAGTATTGGGTAGGCTATATAAAATTATCAAGGCTTTAGAGGTGTGAGGAAAATAGGGGTGAGGGTGGTATTTATAGTGGGGGAGAGAAGTGTTTTCCATTATATTAATCATTATTTTATTATTTTGTTCAAGATAAGAAGTAGTGATGATTATTGAGACAGAATACAATAATTTCTGCATGTGAATTCGAATAAATGGTCACATACATCATACATGACTCTTTTATGACTCAAAATTAATTTATTTATATATAATGTAAATTTATATATTCTTCTATTCCCCAAAATATTTCATGTATTTTAGAAAAAACACAAAAATTCCCCCTATTTTTTTTAAACACGTTAGATTCAAAAATTAATTCAATTTTGAGAAAATTATTTTCCAAATATGTTAAATTTATTTTTAAATTAATATCATTATTTACTTGGAAAATAGAAATTTTAAATTTAAAACTACTTTTCTAATACTGAAAATTTTATAAATGTCAAATAATATTATTTCCTAAAAATAGGATATCTAATCAATATTTTAGGAATAAAATTTAGTATAATATGTTTTCTTATAAATTAATAAATTAGTCATAAAATTTTAATTAACAATTTTTGTCTTACAAAAATACCAATAATTAGTTAATAATATTTAAAAAATTTACTTAATTAAAATATGATATAGTTGTATTATTTTTTCATTTGTAAGGGTGCGTACTTTTCCTTCATTTCATCCTCTATATCCCCTATTGTGTCTTCCTACATATGGAACCACCATATTAAATTGACTACGTGAGTATTATTGTTGTGTAGAATATTAACTCTATGTCATATCATCTTCACTGGTTTCTCCCTGTAAAATAGATTATTATCCAACTATACATCCACTGAAGTCAATACATGCCATTGATCTAGTAAGTACTTCCTTAAGTGGGATACATGGAATACATCGTGTACTTCCTACATGGTAGGTGTAAGTTCTTGGAAATAGGTCGCAAAAATAACACAATCAAGATTCTCATAGGGATAATGTACCTAGGACTTCACTTCCTTTTCTTATGAAATATCATGATCATCTTCCATGGAGACATTTAATATAATTCCATGTCCCAAATTTTGAACTCAATGTGTCTTTGATGATTCTATGCATAACATTTTTGTCGACTTTGGGTTTTCTTGATGTAATTTTTAATGGTTTTCAACTTCCCCACCATTTCTTCGACCATAGCAGATCCTTGTAGCTTGGGTTCAATAAACTCATCCCAACACACTAGTGTTCTACACCTTTTCCCAAAGTGGACTTCATATAGAGCCATTTGGATACTTGATTGGAGACTATTATTGAAATATAACTCAACCAGGTAGATCATTCTCCCATACTCCAATCAAGTCCATATAACACGCTCTCAACATCATCTAGTTTCTAAATATTTTTCTCATATTTTCCATCAATTTGTGGATAATGGTCCGTTGTAAAGTTTATCTCTATGCATAAAGAATTATGGAGACTATTCCATAATGTTGAGGTGAATATCAGATCTCGATAGTTTGTAATTCATTTTGTAACTCTATTTCACCTTACCATTTCATTGATATATATTAGTTTATGTTGATTCAATGTGAATTATTCTCAAAATTCGATAAAGTTAGTTTTCCTTTTTAGATGATCTACAATAACCCATATAGAATTATTTCCCATAGATGTTCAAGGAAGTCATGCGATAATTTCCATAGTGATGTTCTTCCACTTCCATGTTGGTATGGAAAATGGGTTCATCAAACCTTTCAACTTTTGTCCATTAGACTTAACATTATAACATACCAGACACTTTGATGTATATTCAGTGTCCTCCTTTTTCACATTGTCCCACCAAAAGTTATTCTATATATCTCGATACATCTTTGTGATCCCTTGTTTAATAGCGAATGTTGAGTTATGTGCATCATTCAGAAGCCCTTTATTTATCTCGATATTGGATGGTACACATATTCATGACCCAAATCATACAACTCCATCCTCAATGATCTTCACCTCAAATGATTTACTATTTCAGATAGCTTCCACCCGTTATGAATAACAAAATCATTTCTTTGAGAATACATTATTTTCTCCATGAGGGATGGATGGGAAATCATTTGGGAAATGATTAATGGTTTTAATCCCTTAATTACTCATTTTTTCAAACAATTATGGTATCATAAGATTGGGTCCTTGTCAATTTTCATCATTGACTAGGATGCACATTTCTTTCTACTTAAAGAATCATCCACCTTATTTGCCTTACCTAGATGTTAGTGGAATGAGCAGTCATAATACTTGATGAGATACACCCATATTCCTTGAGTCATATTAATCTCCTTATATATTAATATATATTTTAGACTCTTTTGATCAGTATATATCTCTCACTTATCCCCATAGATATAATGCCTCCATTTTTTCAATGCCAATATCACATCTTCCATCTCTAGATCATGCGTGGGATAGTTCTGCTCATGGATTATCAACTACCTTGGGGAATATTTGATCACATTACCATTTTTCAACAGTAAATAGCCTAATCCCTTTTTTGAAGCATCATTATACAAAATAACGAGGTATCCACTTATTTGGAGTGTGAGTACTGGAGTAGTGATAAGCCTTTTTTTAGCTCCTTAAATATTTTTTCACATTCCTGAGTCCCAAAAAACATCACTACCTTCCAGGTCATATTGGTCATTGGGTTTGAAAATCCAGAGTATTTCTTTAGAAATCATCGGTGTTACCCAGTTAGGCCATGGAATTTATGGATCTTCATTATAGATGTTGTTCTGGGGAACTCTTTGATTATCTTTTTCTTCGAATGATCCATAGATATCCCATTTCTTGTAATAACATACCCCATGAATGATACTTCCTCTATCTATGACTCCCATTTTATTTACTTTGTATAAATTTTCCCCCTTCTCAATGTCTTCAACATAGTATTCAAATGATCCTCATGTTCCTCCTTTCTCTTCGAGTATATTAGAATATAATTGATAAAGAATACATAATTTTCTTTGATATGATATATGAAGAATATATTAAATAAATATATGGAACATTATGTATCATTAGTGAATAAAAAGGGCATCACTAGGAACTCATATTGTCCATACATTTTTCGAAAGGTAGTCTTGGTAATATCATCCATCCTCGCCATTAATTGATGATATCTCAAATATAGGTCCACCTTAGAGAAATAATTATCCCCAGGTAACCAATCTAATAGGTATTCTATTCTTAGAAGGGGATACTTTTTATTTATTTTGATTATATTGATCTCACAACATTAAATGAAGAGGTTCATTGATCTTCTATTCATCTTAACAAAGTGTACTAGATCATCCATGTTTGAAGCACATAGGCGTATAAAACCCTTGTCCAAATTCTCAGAAAATTTCATTTGCAGCTTATCCAACTCAATGGTGGCCATTCTATATGGTTTCTTTGATATAGGTAGAGATCCAGGAATAAGTTTAATTGATTACTCAAATTCACTGTTTGAGGGAAGGCCTGATAACTCTTCATGTAATACATCAATGTATTACCTCATGATAAGAATATCATCAAGAATTAATCCTTCATTTGTCTTAATCATTTGAGATAGATATGATTTATCATAGGGAAATAATTTACCCACATTAGAAAATGATTCTAAATGAGAGTCATCTTCCTCTTTACACTTGAATAGAATTGGAGGATGCTACCAAAAGTGATGAGTATTATCCCTTTCTTCATATTTGATGTTGTATTTGTATAATGATAGCCAATACATACCAAATATAGCTTCAAACTCCCTAAAAGGGTGTATGAAAATAATTTCTGGGAAGTATGTCCTCAAAAAGAACTAGGGATGAGTTATGTACATTGGATGTAGTAATTTCCCCGCATTCTATTCTCACAGGTAACTCAACATCCAATTTTTGATGTGGTGATTGAATAGTTTTACTAAACCTTCAAGATATGAATGAATGTGTATAACCATCATCAAATATTATGTTCCCTATTATTTAATGGAAACTAGTGTACCGATCACCACATTGTTGTCTGGATCGACCTTGGAAGTAGTGATTAAAAATTCCCTTATTTCCTTAGATGTTGCAATTGGTTTCCTCATACAACTCCAGTCATAGTGAGTTGATTTTGAAAATTCCAGTGTTCCTTCAAGTTAAACCCCAACACTACAAGATGAGTGTTTCTTGAAAATTAATTTATTCTTCAACATAGAAGAATTTTATATATCCCTTTATCAATTATAGTGCATATACCCCATTATTCCACATTTAAATAATTTCTTAATTCACTTCAGATAGTTCCATGATGCTTCTTTACACAATTTTGACATGTGGGCTATTAAGGATTCATTCTATAAAGGGATTTATTATTTAATCCTACAATATTAGCCTATATTTTCCACTTTATGTCATCAAGACCATGATACAAATGAGAGTCTCAAATTTCCATTTCAACCATGATGAAACAATAGAAAATTACTTCATAACTGTCGATGTCTCAAATCATTAAATATTTTCATAGACTCAGCTTTAGTCCACTAAATAATTGATCTACCTTACTTTTTGTGCTGATGGTAATGCTTGATGCATATCTTGCAATCCTTGTAATGTTTTATTCATTGGAATAGATAGACTAATCTTCCTTCTTCTTATGTCTGAGGAACTATCATTCTATTTCGATATGGAGGGTTTAAGGAATATATTTCTTAAAAAAAATTCCCCAATTACTCCCAATCCCTAGAATCAATTTTTTCTTTGGACTTCATATTTTTTATCAGTTTCTACTACCAATCAGCTTCCCCTCAAAATATTATTTCACACCATCACTGCATTAACTTCTTCTCATAACTAGAGGATAAAGAATATATTTTTAATGGAGTTAATGAATTATTCATTGTGGAGGGGATCCAAAGTTCCACATAAGCTGGGAGTCATTTTCCACATAAGGAATTCAATGGATGATTTCTCTTTCTTGGATAAGGAGGGTGTCCCACATGATTCATGTTATTATTCATAACATGATCCAGTTTAACAATTACTTTCATAATGTTTTGATCACCTGTTCCCAACATAGTTTGAATTTTATTAGTGAAGTCATCACATTAGTTATCACATTGATTGTTGGCATGTGCTCTCTTATTTCCCACCAATAGCTATGAAAAATAAAGTGAAATGAGGGGCTTAATTTCTTAGATAATAATCATAAAAGGAAACATTAAACATAAAATTATAAACTTCTTAATGAAAAAGTTTATACTAATTTGTGATTACCTAGGTTTTAGTATAGGTTATCCATGATTTGTTTCGAGAAATCTATTTTTATGGTATTTTTTTTTCTCCCTTAATAATTGTTTGTCATTAGATTATGAATTTACAAAATCATATCCATCGAGAGTGTCAAACCATTTTTTTGTAAGGAATGTTTTTATGTACTAGGTTACACCGATTTAAGCCTAAAATATCTTTTTCAATGTTTTCCCTTCAATAATCATCTCTATGCAAATCATGTCCACATTTAGTATCTTAATAGGGATGTATTTTTTGACAAACCTTTTACACTATACTTACCAAAATTCAAGGACAATATCTCATACATAGTCTTATCCCTTGGTTTCTTACAAAAGTGATGTATTCCTAGCCTCCAAATATGACAAAACTTTTAGAATGATACCAACTATAGATACAATGTCCTATTCGAATATTATTAAATGATTTTATTCCTAATTAAACATCATATTACAATCCAAGGATCGTAATGGGATGTTTCTTGGATGACTAGGAACATAAAACTGAAAACACAGGAATTAAAAAAAAATATTTATTTATCATCCAATATAAGTTTATAACATCCATTGACCCCTTAAATCATAATAGTATAATATAGATATAACATGAACAAAGTGATGAGCTAAAAATCCATGTAAGGTAATAAACATTAAAATAAATCTTAACACATGGGTTAAAAGGCATTAAATATTGATATAAAAAGTTATGGAACATGATTAAACATAAAGAATAATAACATGGGATCACATAATTATCGATTAATAGTAATTTTAAAGAAACCTAAAACATATAATTAGCATGATTCATAGCTCATTGCACATATAGGAGCATGAGTCAATGCTCATAGCACATAGAGGAGCACGAGTCAAGGCTAACAACCAAGTCTGGTGCACATAATGTCTGAAGAGACTAAAAATTACCCAATTAATTGTGTTACTAGCTGGGGACACCCATTATAACATGTTCATGAATATTCCTTCAAACAAATTAACCATACATAAGTAAAAAAACATAAACATAAGGGTTACCCATGGAATTAATTTGGTATGATAATCGTATCAATAGAATAATAAATTAGTGTATCATAAATGTGTCCATGATAGAAAGGAATTAAATAATATGTGGACAATTATAAATAAATGTCAGCATATATCATGACATGTTAGATGAAACATAAGTGAAAAGAGTGATTAATAATCATTCAAAATAAAATATTTTAATGTGGTTTAAGAGAAAATATTCATGATTGTTTAAATTGGAAAAGCATAATTTATTAGTTAAAACCATAATTAAAACAAGGTATTTTATTATGATAAAATCATTTATTTTGGGAAAAATAATGATGGGTTCAAATATATTATGAATAACACTTGAAAATTGGTTTGAATTTGAGATGATCCCTTGAATCAAGTTAGCTTTTCGAGAAGATTTGAGAAGGAAACCTTTTCAAAAAAAATGTATATCCCCAAAAAGAAAAAAGAATGGATCTTGAAACATTAGTTTGGTACATATTAGAAAAATTTATATTAATTATATAAAAATAAAATATAGTTTCATTTTCTTATTAAGAGGGAAAGAATAACCTGAGTGAATAGTGGAGGTTTGGGTAAAATCCTTACCAAATGTCTGAAACAATTATGAACATAATCTTCATGTCCTGAGAAATAAAAATTGATTCAATAAAAAATAAGTATAGAACCATTTATACAAGTATTTTCTTGGGTAAAATTTTTTTAAGTTCAATTATGTCCCTTTTGGTTAGTTATTATGTACATTTTCATCATTTTGGAGTGTTGATTTCCTTGGTTTTTAATATTGGTTTACTTGTATATGAGTATAGAAAATAATGTAGATTAAGGATAGTTGTGTTGAATTGAACTTATATGTTTCTAAATTAATAATAGATATTAAAATACCATTTTCCTTCTTCAAGTGATGATGATTCATTAGATAAATAATTAATGATAAACACTTTAATTATTTTCAGATGTTTTTCACACAATGAACTTCTTTTATTTTATAAATTAATACCATTTTAAAAAGTTAATATAGAACATTAAATAGGATATATTGTAGGTATAATAATATATTTCAACTTTAAAAATGTTTTCATGTATTGAATTAGAGATGGTTATATAAATTGAAAACCCATCGTCGTTGAATACGATAAATTAACACATCTAGAATGGTGTTTTCATTTCATATATTAAAGGTAGGGAAATGATATATTATGGAGAATTATTCCATTAGCACAACTACATTATAAAATATGTAAGGTACTGGAATTTTTATACCTTTTGGATGATGATAGTGAGGATATAAAATAATGTAAACTATCTTGAAAAGTAATTGAATGAAAATTGAAGATGGGTTTGCCTCTTAATTCCTTCCTCTTGAGAGCCTCCTTATGGGATTGATTTTAGGTATTTTTTTATGAAAAGAATATCCTAGAATTCTGGGAGATTTTTTGGATGATTATTGGGTATAATATAGAAATATCTAAAGGAATTAGAGGTGTGAGGAGTAGATGGGGTGAGGGTGGAATTTATAGTGGAGGGGAGGGGATTTCCATTATTTTAATCATTATTTTATTATTTGGTTCATGACAAAATATAGTCCATATTATTGAGACTATATATAGTAATTGTTTCATGTATGTTCATGAAAATTTTCACTTATATCAACCATGACTCAAGCGTGACTCAAAAATTCATTTATTTACTAATACGGAAAATCACTGTATTTTACTATTCACTAAATAATCAATTATTTTTTAAAAAACCAAAAAATTACCCCTAAGTATTTTATGACATGAATAATTCAATAATGAACTCAATTTTATGAAATAAAAACCTAATTTGATAAATTTATTATTTAGTTAAAATCATAAATCACTTGGAAAATACAAATTTTAAAATTAAAATTTCTTTTCTAACTCTATGGAAAATTTAATACATTCTTGTATAATTAACTTATAATCATAAGAAATAAAACAAATAATTTATGAATAATATTTATGATATTAAATTTTATTTTATATTATTAAATTAGTAAAAATATTTAGACTAAATATATATGAATTACAAAAATATGAACACATAATTAATATTTTTATAAAATTTAATTACATAAAATATGATATAAGTTTTTCATTTTTATCTTATAATATTGATAAATTTTATTTCTAACTTCATTAGGGAGGTTACTATTTCATTTGTTGGTTTACTATTTACAAGGTTCGCATTACTATCCCAAAGTTCATGTTACTATTTTATTGGTATATGTTCCTTAACATCTAGAAATATATTTTATTGCATTCACTCATAATTTATACAGATTTTATTATGTTATTAATGTGATTTTATGTGATTATACTATATAAAATAATTATAAGAATGGAATTCCATTGATAAATGTTTTGGTTCTTTACACTTCGATGAGGAAATTTGGTTCATAACTATTAAAGATGAGTGATATCATTTTAAAAGAAACAAAGTATGGGGATTATTTTATAGACCTTACTTCTATCCAATAACGGGAATAAAATATATTTATATATAATCAAAAAAGATGATTGTGGTGTAATCACTATAAATGAAGAAAATTTATTTAAAAAATTTTATGATAAATAATATGGAAATGATTGTGAAGATACCTTTTCATATATTGTTTTACAAGAACAAATTACAATTCTTGTCGAATTTGAATCTTATATTAATTTGAAGTTATATTATATGGATCTTAAATATACATTTCTAAATGCATTTTCAGAGGAGGATGTCTATGATTAAAAAAATCCTAGTTTTAAAGACCCATGCCATAAAATTTCTATTATTCGGATTTCCAAATATCTTTATGGATAAAGAAAGGAACTAAGAGAATGGTATGATAAATTTAGTTATTTTATTTTATCAAATGTTTCAAAATAATGAATCTAAAATAATACATTATATAAGAAAACATCATAGTCATATATCTTATTACTACAAATTTTTTATGATGTTATTTTTTGGTCAACATATCCAAAAATATGTAATGATTTTCAGTAATTATTGAAAATAAATTTGATTTGAATATAGTTGATGATTTAAATAATTTTATTGGATTTTAAATTTATCAAAAATATTTTCAATTTGTATTAAACCAAATCCAATAAATACAATATTTACATGATATATCTTGAAATGAAAATAGAAATACTTATTCAACTCATATTATCACAAATATTAAACTTCATATAGATGTGGCTTCAAAATCTGATGGCACATGTTTCATTGTAGGAATCATTGGAAGTCTCTTTTATCTTACTTCTAGTATATCAAAAAATATATTTTCATTATGTATTTGTTCCATATTTCAATAAAATCATATATATTCACATTTAAATGCTAGGAAACTAATTTTAATATATTTAAATGTGACTATGTATTTTTATCTATTTTCAAAAAATTTATGATTTTATTTTAACTTCTTATTCATATTTTGTTTTTTTGGATGTAGAATAGATGATAAATAACTTTAATATCAAGAAAATTTCTTTGAAAATATGTAGTATCATAGTTGACAATGAAACTTCATACATTATCATTATCTACTATAAAAGATAAATATATGGAAATATAATGTTTGTGTGAACATGTGTGGTATATGAAACATAACATAAAACAGTTTGGATTTAATATTAATTTTGTTTCATTAAAATTTCATAAAACTCGTTATATCAATATTTCATAAAAGTCCAAAAAAATATTCTAGAAAAAAGAATAAATATTTAAGACATCATTTCCTAGGATATCTTGAACAAAATAATAATATCTATTTGGAATTTTTTTTTATACAGGAAAAATTAGAAGACATTTTCACTGAACAGTTATCTCATGATAGATTTTATTTTATATAAAATAAATTATTATTTATTTAAAATATCATGATTTCAATTTTACATATGTAGTATAATAATTTTGTAATTATATAAATATTTTAATTATTCGAGATTTGGCATCACAATTTTAAATTCTAGTAACAAAATGTAGAACATGTCACTTATTCATTATAATGATTTCTATAAACATCAAATCATGACCCTTCAATTACTATAAAACTGAAAAATGTGAGTTTTTTATATATGGGAAACCCTTGGAAACCTTTGAATACTCATATCTAGGCTATAAAAACCCTTCATCCTTAACACTCCAATCTATAAAAATCATATGGAATTGAATAGATCATGAGAACCGATGTATCCTCTTCAATAAGGATAAAGAATTCAAGGATTCTTGAATAGGTTTTATGTCGATGAGCAATATATTTTATCTAGCTAGATGGGACATACATAAAACTAATATGTTTTCCAATAGTTAGGGCTTGGAATTTTACATTAACCAAATATATATAAATTTTTATTTTATAAATAAGCTCACAAGTTATAGGACGTAATTTTATTCCATTTTGGTGACATTGATGACCTCATCACTAAATCGAGAAAATATTTCCTATAACCTCTCTTAAAATGGAGGGTGTGTTTATTTTCCCTCACCAAGGATATAATTACATCCTTACTTATTTAGTTGTTTTAGATAAATTAAATCCTTTTGAAATAATGACGTCCCAATTGGGAATAGTGGATATTGAGATGAAGAATGTATAGGAAATATAATCCAAAATAAGAGTTCATAAAAACTTATTCCATCCTATAATCACACAACTCCATTTTGAGTTTGTAAATTTTATTTTTTATGTCCAATTAATTTATTTGTTTATGATGGATAATCCCATATATTTTAAATTTTATATTATAAGATATATGTGTCATGTTAAGAAAATGTATTTGATTTTTATCCATTTGTATTGATATTAATCAAATCCATTCGTAATAGTATTTTTTTTCTAGATGGTAATAATGTAATTTTTTAATGTAATGACTCAGTCATGTGAATAAATATTAAATCAAAATGGTTTCTATTAGAATTGAACTTTATTTTGATTTTTCTTATAACTTTTGAAGAAGAAGTTGAAACTAATCACAAATTACCTCAGGGGGAATCCACTATCCTAGTAGTTACCAGTGGAGTTATTACTTATATTTCTACTCATATACCTATTTTGGAAGATAAATCATTTGATGTAATAAATTTCATGGATAATTAGAATCACAAAATAATTTCTTGAAGTGCCACATGTTGAATTAAAATGACATGTGGGAGAAAACTAACAGATTGATTATTCTAGAAGTGAATAATTATACAATAATAGTTATTATCAAATTCTTGAACATTTTAAAAGTTTATGCATTCATTACAAATTGATAGATGTAGATGAGATAAATCAAGAGATCTATTTTATATTATTTCCTGAATTAGAATCTCTATATGTTTAGTTGATCATGTCTAGAAATGATATAATAAATCATAGTGAGTATATAGATTCCAAATTTCATAAGTAGGTAGTATATTTGTTAATTGAATTAATGTTTCAAATTTTGTTAAGGGAACCCCTTATAGAATTCATGAATCAATATAATATTTAGTTAAGGTTAATAGAAGTGTTTAAAGCCATGGAAACATTGACCACTAGAATTGATTCATTGAAATTTGTGCTTATATATGAGGAAATGATTCATGACATTCAAAATAATATAATTTCTGATGTTATATGAATTCTATTTTTCCACTATAATCCCTTTAATTCATTGATCAATATAAAAAATATAACACCTCCTTCTTGAAATACAATGTTCCAAATTTTAAAGTCCTTATGTATAACATAAAAAAGATTGTATTTTCATTATTACTAGTATACATTGAATGGTTGGATCCTTGGAGATAATTTTTATATTTTAGAAAAACAAATCTAAGGATCTTCATTACTTATATTCAAAATCATTACAAAAGGACTATTCTAAAGAATATTAAGATGAAGAAAAGGAAAATGCATTTGTTAAACCCCAATTATTTCATGAATCTGGAAAAGAAAAATAATTTGTTTCTAGAGATCTCTAAGGTATACTATTTGAAAAAGTTCAACAGATAAGAAGGTTTATCTATATATATTCTAAGAAGGGAGATGTAAAAAATATATTTTTTCTCTGTGGATATGGAATGGATAAACTACTTTACATGGTTATTGGAAAAATGAAAATTTGAAAATAATCAATGCCTTTTCAAATGATATATTTGAAATTCAACGGAGGCATCTTATAGGACTTCCTAAAGTCCATTTCTAGATGTTTACATATAAAAGTCTTAAGTGGATCTTTGATCCTATCGATACTTATATTAGCGAAATCACAGGTTTTCCAAAGAAGTCTCATTACCTTTAAGAGAACCATTATTTTGGTTATCCTCTCTACCTATATATATATTTTTTTAATATGGGGAGAGATTATTATTGTATTATCATCATCCAATACTCTAATGTATGAGTCGATCAATTTGATCGAGAAGGACTTGTAGCCTCATTAATGACATCGGGTGATGTTGTTGCAGAAAAAATTGATGCTACTCTTCCTACATCCTATACCCTCTTTCCAGCCTCTATGATACAAAGAAACACCTCTAAAAATTTGTTTCATGTTTAATATAGAATACACATTAATAGTTTATTCTTTTATTTTCATGGTATAATTTCGGTTTTATAAATATTTGCATCGTTCTTAAATAAAACTTTTAAATTAATACACGCCTTTTTTCATGTTTTTATGAATTTGGTTCTATATTTATTTAATATTTTTCTTCATTGATGAATTTTTTTTTCTATATTCTAACTCTGTTTCCAATTTATTATTATTAATTATTTTTGAAAACTATTTAAATTTCTAAAATGATTTAACAATTCGTTCTAATTATATTTAATATATCTACATGTGAAACTCAATTCAATTTTAGTAGCTTTAACTATTTAAACATGGTCACATGAAATATTTATTATATTAATTTCCAAGGGTTCTACATATTTTTGATGTCCTCAAAAGGGGTATAAAAATAGAGAATAGAAAAAATTGGGCACTTATTTTGGGCAGAAGAAAAAAGAGACTAAAAAATTAAAATCTATATTTATTTTAAAAAGTGGAGAGGAAAAAGGATTAATAAAAAAATTAGATGTTTTCTTTCATAGAGAAGAAAAAAATTATTATTTTTTAAATACCATTTAGTATTATTTTGTTTCTATTTATTTTTTTATGATAATAAATGGGATACTATTAGAGAAACTCTTTTCATTTCAACAAAAACAATATTTATTTTTTTAATGATTCAAATACTAAATACTTATTCTAATTAGCATATATTAAATATTAAATATTTTATTTTCTTTGAATTAATTTATCTATGGATGACTAAAAGTGTTAATCTTGTATCGAATAATGTATTCAATAATGGGAAAATAATTTTATCTTATAAGAATAGATGTTTTTTAAGAAAATCATTCATCTACTCAAAATCAAGAAAACTCTTTAATGGGAGTTTCTCTCATAACATATGATATTAACATAAAAATGGACTACCCAAAAAAGTTCTAACTACTTGTTTCATGTATTATAAATTAATTATGAATGTTTTTCTTATGAAAATTGCATTGGTAAAATATTGACTTATTAGAGTCAGAGATGTTGTGAACACTATGTATCAAAAATCAATCACATGTTTATCTAACATTTAATAATTATACAACAAAATGATTGTCAAAATTTATATTACGTGTATTACATGTCAAAAAAATTATCATAAAAATTCTCTCATAAATTTTTCTTCTAAGAAAGGTTATATTAGTTGTTTATCTTACATAGATCATAATGTTATGAACAATTATATGATCAAATTAATAAATTATTGATAATTAATTTACTAAATTTGTATCATATTAAAGAAATTATTTAATATTTTATGAATGGTTTATTTTTATTAAATTTCATTTTTCCATGAATGAAAAGGTCTACATAAGGAGAAGATTTAATAAATCACTAATGAAAATTTATTTTCCAAACATTGGATGAATGGATGGGTTCCATTTATATCATATCTTAATAACTCTTAAACTTATTATCCACTCACCCATTTTGATTATTTTATTTCACTATATTTATAATTAATATGGATATATAAAATGAAAATTTTTTATTACATAAACCCACATGAAATAGAGACATACTCAGATGTTCACAAACTGGAAAATACTCAGATAATAGTAACAGAAAATGTGTATACATTGAGAAAATTACATACATAGGATCTCATATTGTTATTAAAATATTATCTGTTTCCCTAAAGATCATTTAGAGTTTTACATTGATTTTTATTATCTTCTCATTGTATATATTCATCTACTTTCAGGTGATACTTTCAACTAGGTTTTATAATAGTTCATTCAAATTTTGTTCACATATTATTGTCTGGACTCACTGTATGTGAGTGTGTTATGTCCTTATATAAGTCTTATAACATGACATCATTTTTGAAATCTATTTTAGCATTCCAATATGTAATATATATATATATATATATGTACACAACTCGGATCCACCATGAAAATGTAGGTTATACTGAGAAAATCCAAAATCATTTAGTAGAGTGTTGATAGAGAGTACTAGTGGATTTCTATTCCTCAAATCCATATTTTCTACTATATTCAATTAATTTACAATAAACAATTATTCATCCATTTCCAATTTTTATTAAGGAAGTGACTTGAACTCACATACATTGAATTGAGTGGTTTATAACAAAGAAAATTTTTGAAACTCAATTCCTCCAACCTTGAGATTTTAGTTGCCTATTCCATAGGACAACATCATCATCATGATGGAAACCACTATAGACACATATCATTTAATAATAATTCTTCATAACATATGGAAAAGTAATATAATAATTTTGAGATCAAATTCTCATTGTGGGTAATCAAAAGTATTAAATACTATTTATCACTACGGGAAAAATGGGTATTTGTGACGGGTTATTTGCGACGGGATTTATTCCCGTCGCAAATAGCCCTGTTAAAAACTTATTTGCTACGGGGGTATTTGCCCTTCACAAATAAGTACCATTTTGCGATGGGATAACTTGCCCCGTCGCAAAAGGACTGGCGCCCTTTGCGCGCCAAATCGCGGGAAACATATTTGCGACGAGGGAATATACCCCTCGCAAATAACGGGCGGCGGTAAAAGGTATTTGCGACGAGAATATTCACCCGTCGCAAATAGTATGTCGGTAGGTGGTTATTTGCGACGGGACCCGTCACAAATAACTATTTAACCGTTGACCATAATAAATGCTGGCTATGGTATTTGCGACGGGCCCCGTCGCAAATACTAGTTTTTGCGACGGGATACCCGTCGAAAATAATCTATCCTATAAATACCCCCATCCGTTTTTTTCAAATCATTCTCAAACTCCATCTTCTTTTTCTCTCAAAATTTTATTTCTAAAGTTCAGTTTTTCTCAAGTTTAATTTTTTTCTCCAGAGTTGATATTGAAGTTTTGAAGAAGGATCAGAGATCAACCTCAGATCAATTTTCAAGGTATTTATATTCATTTTAATTTAATATTTATTTTTAATGTTTTATTAGTTTCAATTATTCTTAATTAGTTGTAATTTAATTATGTTTACATTGTTTTATTACTTAATAATTAGTAATAAATACCAATAATTAGGAATAATAACATTATTACATTATTAGTATATTTTATTATTAATATTCAAATAATATAATTTTTTATATATATACAATTCTCTTTTCATCTGTGTGTTTGCTGTCTCCACATGTATTATTTGTATATGGAGATAGAAAACACACAGATGAAAGGAGAATTGTATATAAATTAGAAAATTATATTATTTTTATATTACTAATAAAATATACTAATAATTTTTTATTCGTAATTATTGGTAATTATTTTTAATTATTTGTAATTATTCATTTAATTACTCATAATTAGGAACAATTATCAATAATTATCAATAATTATGAATAATTAGTAATAATTAATAATAATTACCAATAATTAGTAATAATTACCAATAATTACCAATAATTATCAATAAATAGGAATAATTATTAATAATTAGTAATAATTACCAAGAATTAGTAATAATTATTAATAATTATCAATAATTAGTAATAATTAGTAATAATTAGTAATAATTACTAATAATTACCACTAATTAGTAATAATTACCAATAATAACCAATAATTACCAATAATTAGGAATAATTAGTAATAATTAGAAATAATTAGTAATAATTAGTAATAATTAGTAATAATTAGTAAAAATTAGTAATAATTAGTAATAATTAGTAATAATTAGTAATAATTAGTAATAATTAGTAATAATTAGTAATAATTACCAATAATTAGTAATAATTACCAATAATTAGTAAAAATTAGTAATAATTACCAATAATTAGTAAACATTACCAATAATTACCAATAATTACAAATAATTAGTATTAATTACCAATAATTAGTAATAATAACAATAATTACTGATAATTAGTAATAATTAGTAATAATTAGTAATAATTACCAATAATTAGTAATAATTACCAATAATTAGTAATAATTACCAATATTTAGTAATAATTAACAATAATTAGTAATATTTACCAATAATTAGTAATAATTACCAATAATTACCAATAATTACCAATAATTACCAATAATTACCAATAATTACCAATAATTACCAATAATTACCAATAATGACCAATAATTACCAATAATTACCAATAATTACCAATAATTACCAATAATTAGTAATACATAACAATAATTATTAATAATTACCAATAATTAAAAATAATTAGTAATAATTACCAATAATTACCAATAATTAGTAATAATTAGTAATAATTCGTAATAATTACCAATAATTAGTAATAATTAGTAATAATTACCAATAATTAGTAATAATTAGTAATAATTACTAATAATTAGTACTAATTACCAATAATTAGTAATAATTACCAATAATTAGTAATAATTACCAATAATTAGTAATAATTACCAATAATTAGTAATAATTATCAATAATTACCAATAATTAGTAATAATTAACAATAATTACCAATAATTAACAATAATTAGTAATAATTAGTAATAATTAGTAATAATTAGTAATAATTAGTAATAATTAGTAATAATTAGTAATAAATAGTAATAATTACCAATAATTAGTAATAATTAGTAATAATTACCAATAATTACAAATAATTACCAATAATTAGTAATAATTACCAATAATTACCAATAATTAGTAATAATTACCAATAATTACTAATAATTAGTAATAATTAGTAATAATTAGTAATTATTAGTAATAATTAGTAATAATTAGTAATAATTACTAATAATTAGTAATAATTAGTAATAATTAGTAATAATGACAAATAATTTGTAATAATTAGTAATAATTACCAATAATTAGTTATAATTAACAATAATTAGTAATAATTACCAATAATTAGTAATAATTACCAATAATTAGAAATAATTACCAATAATTACCAATAATTACAAATAATTACCAATAATTACCAATAATTACCAATAATTACCAATAAATAGTAATAATTAGTAATAATTAGTAATAATTACCAATAATTAGTAATAATTAGTAATAATTAACAATAATTAGTAATAATTACCAATAATTAGTAATAATTACCAATAATTAGTAATAATTAACAATAATTAATAATAATTACCGATAATTAGTAATAATTACTGATAATTACCGATAATTAGTAATAATTACCAATAATTACCAATAATTAGTAATAATTACCAATAATTACTAATAATTAGTAATAATTAGTAATAATTACAAATAACTACAAATAATTAGTAATAATTAGTAATAATTACCAATATTTAGTAATAATTAGTAATAATTACCGATAATTAGTAATAATTACCAATAATTAGTAATAATTACCAATAATTAGTAATAATTAACAATAATTAGTAATAATTAGTAATAATTAGAAATAATTACCAATAACTAGTAATAATTATCAATAATTAGTAATAATTACCATTAATTACCAATAATTAGTAATAATTACCAATAATTACCAATAATTAGTAATTATTGGTAATAATTAGTAATAATTACCAATAATTAGTAATTATTAGTAATAATTAGTAATAATTAGTGATAATTACCAATAATTAGTAATAATTACCAATTATTAGTAATAATTAACAATAATTAGTAATAATTAATAATAATTAGTAGTAATTAGTAATAATTAATAATAATTACCAATAATTAGTAATAAATACCAACAATTAGTAATACTTAACAATAATTAGTAATACTTGCCAATAATTAGTAATAATTACCAATAATTAGAAATAATTACTAATAATTACCAATAATTACCAATAATTAGTATTAATTACCAATAATGAGTAATAATTACCAATAATTGCCAATAATTAGTAATAATTAGTAATTATTACCAATAATTATCAATAATTACCAATAATTAGTAATAATTAGTAATAATTAGTAATAATTACCAATAATTAGTAAAATTACCAATAATTAGTAATAATTACCAATAATTAGTAATAATTAACAATAATATTAGTACTATGAAAATAATAAAAAAATTATATAATATTAAAATTATCAATATTTGTAACATGTTTTGCTTTATTCTCAACATATTTAATTCTTAAAGGGTCAATTTTTAGGTCTATCTCAATAAAAAGTTTGCGTCAGTCGTGTATGATCTAAACTCTAAAATTATCCTAGCTTGAGTGTTTTTTCTAACAAATTATTCAAAACCAGTAATGCTTTTATATTTTATAGAGAAATATGGAACAACGAGGTTGTCAACAATCATTATTAGGTGACTGCATATGGATAAATCAACGTAGAAATCCAAATGGTTCTGGTTTAAATCCAGTATATGTAGAGGGTGTGGAGAATTTTTTATCATTTGTGGCATCAAATCCAGAATTTGTTTCAGAAGACAAAATAAAATGCCCTTGTAGAAAATGTGCATTGAGAACGTTTGACACGTTTGACAAAGTGGGAGAAAATCTCTTTCGTTTTGTTTTTCAACTATATTATGTTTTTTGGTATCAACACGGTGAACGCAGTTCCAGAGTAGGTGATACCAACTTGATTCTGGATGCATCCTGGTTTCAAGATTTAGTACATGATGTTGCAGGTTCATCTGTTCAACATACAGAAACTCCGGCTGATATAGCTTCAAATCCTGAGTTGGCACCATCTGAATTTTATGAGTTGTTGAAGTCTGCTGAGGATGTATTATATCCTGGCTGCAAGATGAGAAAATTAGAAGCAGTTGCAAAATTTATGGCTATCAAATCAGATAAAGGAATGTCAAACACCTATTTTGACTAGATATTTTCTTTGCTTAAAACACTGTTACCCGAAGGAAATGTTTTACCTGCAAATTACTATGAGAGTAAGAGGCTGGTTAGAAATTTGGGACTTACTTCTCAGAAGATTCATGCATGTTCAAATGACTGCATTTTATATTATGGGGAAAATGAGTCGTTGGATAGTTGTCCCACATGTGGGAAACTGAGATATAAAGAAGGAAAACACGGGAAGTCTAGTTTGATTCCTATAAAACAGTTGAGATATTTTCCGCTTACATCCAGACTCCAGCGTTTATTCATGTCTAAGAATACAACGACAATGATGTCATGGCATAAAGAGAATATTTCAACCGATAAAAGCTTGAATCATCCAGTCGATGGTGATTCATGGAAACATTTTGATAGAGTGCATCCATCCTTTGCTTTAGAAACTAGAAATGTTTGACTGGGCCTTTCCACTGATGGTTTCTATCTGTTTGGATCTTATGGTAGTCAATATTCATGTTGGCCTGTTTTTTTAACTCCGTACAATTTACTTCCATGGATGTTGATGAAGGAGCCATATATCTTTTTGACTTTACTAATTCCAGTACATTCGAAAAAAAACATTGATGTTTATTTGAAACCATTGATTGATGAATTAAATTTATTATGGAGTACTAGTGTCAGTACATATGATGTTGCAACGAAACAGAATTTCATACTGAGAGCAGCATTGATGTGGAAAATAAGTGACTTCCCGGCTTATGGGATATTATCTGGCTGGAGTACACATGGTCAGAAATAATGTCCTTACTATATGGGAGAGAACAAAGCATTTATTCTCATTCATGGATAGAATCCTTGTTATTTTGACTGTCGTCGCAGATTTCATCCAGCTGATCATCCTTTTCGCAGAAATAGATCTAAATTCAGAAAAGGAACAGTTGAAAGGGATGGACCTCCAAAAATGCTATCAGGTTCGGAGTTAAAATCAGTTTTATTTTCATTACCTCCCATCACTTTTGGTCCCACAATAAACCAACAGAAAATTTCTGGTTTTGGGAAAGAACACAATTGGATTAAACGTAGCATATTATGGGATTTTCCATATTGGTCTGATTTGTTGGTCCGACACATGTTAGATGTCATGCATATTGAGAAGAACTGTTTTGATAATTTGTTTCATACAGTTTTGGATACGCCAGGAAAGAGCAAAGACAATGTAAATGCATGTTTAGATCTTGCCCAAATTTGCAGGCGTCCAGAATTGGAACTGTTTAAGAATGTCAGAATAGAAAGGTTACTGAAACCAAAATCAGCTTATACACTATCTAAAGAAAACCGTTTATTATTTTGTCAGTGGATTGGAAATTTGAGACTTCCAGCTGATTGTGCTTCCAATTTGGGTAGATGTGTAAATAATGGTCATATTACTGGATTAAAAAGTCATGATTGTCAGGTTATAATGGAAATACTTCTACCCATTGGATTAAGAGGTCTGTTGAATTCTGTAATATGGGATTCCATAACAGACATGTCTCATTTTTTTTGGGAAATTTGTGCGGCTACAGCAGATTATGATGCTCTAGGAAAACTTGAAAAAGATGTTGTTGTAATTATATGTAAACTGGAAAAAATATTTCCGCCGTCTTTCTTCAACTCAATGGAAGATTTGATGTTACATTTTCCATATGAAGCCAAATTTGGAGGTCCAGTACAGTTTCGATGGATGTACCCATTTGAAAGATGCATGAAAAAATTGAAAAGAAATGTACGTAACAAAGCATCTGTTGAAGGATCTATTGCAGAAGCTTATTTGCAAGAGGAAATATCTTTTTTCTGCTCCCATTATTTTGAATCTGAGTATCCTTCAAAACACAACCGAATGGGATGAAACGAGAGGAATATTCATGAAATCGACAATCAATTATCTGTTTCCAACCAGTCAGAGCTTGGTTTTGGTGGAGTTTATGAACGATGGCTTTCAGATGATGAACATCATAGAGCTCATACATATGTTCTACTCAACTGTGAAGAGATGACATCAGTTGTACTGTAAGTGTTTATGTCACTTATTCTACCATTTATGTTATAGTAAATAACTTTGGTTTTTATAGGTTGTATGATAATCATATCAAGAAACAAATTCCACAAATTACAGCAGCTGCTCTCGAAGAACGTCGACTGAAAAATTTCTCTCAGTGGTTTCAAAAACTGGTAACATAAATTATTTATCTTTTAGCAACTCATTCAATGTATAGTTTACTATATTGATAATTATTTCACAAATTTACAGGTGTCTCGACATGCTAATAAAATTGACAAATGGCTGTGTGTATTGAGTAACCCACCTTCCAAACTTGTTAAAACTTATAATGCATATGTGGTGAATGGATTTCGATTCCACACACATGAATATGGAGAATCGAAAAAAAATGAACAGTGGAGTTAGCTTGAGAGGATCTCATCATCGAGAAAATGAAGTTGACTTTTATGGCATACTTGATGAAATCATTGAACTCTGTTATCTTGGACAACATTACATAACCATGTTCAAATGTTGGTGGTTGGATACAGAGAGAGGCGTGCGTGTTCATCCGACTCATGGAATCATCGATATAAAATGTAAAAGTGTTCTCGCAGTAAATGAACCATTCTTATTGGCTCAACAGGCACATCAAGTTTGTTACGCAATGTACTGTGCTACATTAAGATACTTGACTGATTTGTGGAGTGTAATAAAAATCAAAATTCGAGACAATC
The DNA here is from genome assembly GCA_963277665.1 of Viscum album. Classification (NCBI taxonomy): domain Eukaryota; kingdom Viridiplantae; phylum Streptophyta; class Magnoliopsida; order Santalales; family Viscaceae; genus Viscum; species Viscum album. Next base: position 681,781,223 of record OY728119.1, on the reverse strand, counting down.
AGTTTAGTCAAAGTGAATGTGCTCTCACTGATGTGCAAAGAATTGAAGTTTTTCAAGAGAGTACTCAAAATCAATCTTTTTTACAAAGAGACATGAGTATCGATGACGACAACCCACATTTAAGAGTCGTTGATGACAATGATGTTAATGATGTCACATATGAATTTGAAATGGTAAGAGATGAAGCAACTATAACTCGAATGGATATCGATGATGTTGAGGAGGAATATGAAGATGACATTGACATATATGAAGATGATGATGATGATGAACACTGATAGAATTCCACGGTATTTATATACAATCATAATATGTATATATGTATATATAATAGTCATTATCAAAAATTTTCTAACAACATTAACATTTTCTGTTTCAGATGGATGACGCCACATTTCATGAGTTGGTGGATGCTGACCTGTCTTTCGATGCGGATGAGTTGCTGGCAGATGACCCTCAGCCTGCAGGCGCTCCAGGGAGTACGCGGAGGGGGCGCGGTCTTGCACGATTGATGATTCATGACCTCGTCCCCAAGCGACGTCCAAGTCTTGGGTTTGATCCACGCACACAGAGGTGTGATAACCTGTGTGATAACCTGTGGATTTGACTGAGATTTAATTAATCTATTCACATAATAAATGTTTATTATTTTTACAGTTTTCCGCATATAGCAGTCGGACAGGGCAGCGCTATTTTGCGCAACTATTTCTCTCAGCCATGGACCACATGGGAGCAGATTCCCATTGATGAGCAGCAGGCCATGTTCGGCCATTGGTTGGTACGTACGTAAATAAATAATTTTTATTTTGAAAATTATTTCATTTCTAACTTGATATTTTTATTTATTTTTAGGGTTTATGGTATCCGATCGAGGATTCCATGCGTGACGCCATCCACGATGCATGGGAGGTGTCCATGCGTGATTGACTTCGTCAGTTTTTGCACAATTTATGAAAAGATGCGATGAAGAAAGCAGGAGTGTCAGATTTTGACGAGTCATGTAGAGCACACCGACCAGAGTACATTTTATCCCATGTATGGGATGGATTATGTGCGCACTGGTTGAGTGGTACCTTTCAGAGGAGATCATCGGTGGGGAGGCAGAATCGGGGGAGACAGGAGGTGACTCATCGAGCTGGGAGTCGTTATTTTAGTACTCATAGACAACATCTGGTACGTACATTATTTATAAATATTTTATATAACTATAAATATTAACAGTTTATTTTTTATTCTTATAGTCTGTCGAGCACCCTGATATTACGGAGTACGACGTATATCGTAGGATGTATAGTGATCCTGCTACTGGGGAGCTTAGAGGTGATCGTCAGCATCACATCGTGGTTAGTATTATTTGTTTTCATGTTTAAAAATTAAATATATATAATATATTCACAATTTTAATATTAAATTGCAACTACCGGAGTCATATGAGGCCGCAGCGTCACAGGCCCGGCCAGAGAGTCAGGCCGAGTCATCAGATCAGACCACTGGCCGTCAGTTTGATGAGGCGGCATGGATGCAGGCCACCCAGTATGCCTTCGAGAAGGGCCGGGTAGTTGGTATCAGCTCTCGACTGACTCCCGGAGATTATTATGGCAGTGCTGCGATGTCGGCGTCCAGCTCGAGAGGAGCTCGTTCATCTTCTTCTACTACACAGTATGAGGATCAGTTGCGATCTCAGACTGCACTAATAGAGAGTCTCCGACCGGAGCAGGAGCAGATGCGTCAGCAACATGAGGAGGAGCGCCGACGCCAACAGCAGCTGTACGAGGAGCAGACGAGTCGGTGGCAGCAGCAGCATCAGGAGAAGATGGAGTACATGCGCCGACTCACTCATGCTTTAGGGATGGAGTTTCCTCCACCATCATCTGCAGATCCCCCTCCCCCCTCCTTCAGATTAGAGTTTGTATTTATGTTATAAAATTTGTGAAATCAAAATATGAATTTTTTTTTCTATTCTTAGTTTCTGTATCATTATAAAATATTTATTAATATTCTATTATTTTTTATTTTTGAATTATAATTCTATTATTATTATATTAATTAAAATAATTTATTATTTTTATTTTTGAATTATAATTCTATTATTATATTAATTAAAATCATTTATTAATATTTTATTATTTTTTATTTTTGAATTATAATTGGATTATTATTATATTAATTAAAATAATTTATTAACAATTATTTTTTTTATTTTTTTATAGTATTTGCGACGGGATACTATTCCCGTCGCAAATAGTATTATTATTATTTTTTTAAAAATAGTTGTTGCGATGGGTCCCGTCGCAATAGGTATTTGCGACGGGGCACGTCGCAAATAGGTTTTACAAATATACGGAGTACTAGTTGCGACGGGGATTCTCCCCGTCGCGGAAAAAGGTTTTAGCGACGGGCCCCCGTCGCAAATGACCCGTCGCAAATACCTGTTTTTCTTGTAGTGTATCATTAGAAATTATAATAATAGAGTAATGTTATATTGATATAATAAAATTGAATCAGAATATAATATGTTTTTTTATACCCAGAAATACATAGATCATCATACATGATAACATGGAATAAGTTTTTAACAAAAAATATATTCATCAAAATCAATAATCAGGAACTATGTGATATAAATCTTCATCAATAGAAACATTTTTTACTCATTGAAATCACAATAAAAAATTTTGGTATCATGAGTCCATATATTCATGCCCCTTTTTAATAATATATCAAAAATTATTTTATCCTAGTTAAAAACATTGAATAAATTCACTAGTAACCCTCTCATTAATTCTGTAATTGAAAAGGAACATTTCCAATGAATTTGAGTGATATCTAGTAATTGCCATCATATTAGGAATATCATGCACACATAGTGCTATATGGGGGTACTCATCATATATAAATGTCCTAGAACCCTAAATAAAGTACCTAGAGATTTCATTTAACCATAAAACTCATAAAATCAATCATTAATCCTTTTATAACATGATTATCCCATGTAAATAAAATTTCATTCATAAAAATATTATTTAAACATGATTAGATTTCATAAAATAATGGTGTTCTATAACAATTTCTTTAAAATTTGATTAACTAAAAAAAATAAATAGGTTCCATAATAATTAAATTTAATTTATATTAAATTGTGAAAAATAAATGAGATCCATAATAATATCTATGAAATAATAATAGTATATCCAAAAAATAATGTGAATTTTATCCTTACAAATTATCCACATTGTAGAATAAGTAACAGTAAGGGTTGTTAATTGTGACGAAGGGAAATACCACTGATATGTCATTAAAAAAATTATGTAGAATATCATTTTAATTTTGAAATTTACATTTAAAAAATAAAAATTCAAATAATATTGTGAAAGCTTATTTTTTAAAAAAGATCCTTTGATACATATAAAATATTATTGATTTAAACAAATTCAAATGATAGAGGTAAAATAAATTCATGAAATAATTGTATAAAATAATCCTTATCTTAAAAATATATTTAAAAAGTGATCCAAATGTGACAAATATTAAAAATATAAGAAAATTTCATTTTAAAACATTTTAAAATTTAGAAAAATATTATGTAAAATTTCATTATGAAAGAAAGTATTTATTTAAAAGAAATTATTTAAATAATTTTTGATAAAATGTATATGGAAGTAAATGAAACCCCATATAAAAGAAAATAAAACAACATTATAACATAAAAACCACATATTTTATGATTCATATATCAATAATTGAGGAAATAGATATTAAGGATGAAAGACACATTCATAAAAATTGTTTATGAAAAAAATTTGTTAAAAAAAATAATCACAATATTTCTTTAAAAATATCCTTGAACATAAACAATCTCTAAGTATTTGATATGTTAACAAAAATATTTACCCTATTGGTAACCCTTCACTCATAAGTCCAATTAAATAATAACATAAAATTAAACATTTAATATCATAAACAAAAATATTTCATTATACAGTATTTCTAAGTTGACAATATACAAATCGCCAATTAATATAGGATCATATCATAAATGTTTGTCTTAATGGTAGAGAATTTTAGACGAAAAGTCCTTACAAAAACCATACCACATTATTTGAGAATTAATTGATGAATCAGTTAAGAATATCAAATTTCAAACAATATAAAATTAGTTTTCACATAACATAATATAATAATAATTCATTAAAAACATATTCATTACATAATAATGTTAATAAAAATATATTATAACGCATTGAAAATAAATTTATTTAATAAATAAATTACTACTTTTAAAATTTCCTATAAATTCCATAAGAACAGATAATGAAAATAAAAAAAATACCATGATTTAATATGGATTCATTTTATTATATGTATAATGGATATTATATGAATAACGTAATAAAAATTAATTATTAATATGGACTATGACTCACAGAAATAAAACAAAGATGGATGTGAAAAATATCTAAATTCGAGTCCAAACATTCCAATCATGTACATTAACTACATTACAATACTATGATATAAAATATTTTAATTTCCTATAAAAAATTTATAAGGTTAATACTATATACTTATATAACTTATATTATTTATTTTTAATTTCATATTTAAATTATTAATCAGTTATGTCCACACTGGGTTTTTTGAGGACGTCTAGGTCATTGTTTCAAAAGTGGTTTTATGTGTTGGCCGTTATAAAATGGGAAATTATTTCCAAAATATACTGAATAATAATAAGTTAATATATATAATATTTATATATAAATTTAAAATTTTAAACCAATAATGTAATACATCTATTAAAAAGAACTATGTTACAATCATAGTGATTTTTTACTGTACGTACACTAGAGTAACGATTAAAATTTTCAATGACGATTTTGGAAAAAAGGTGAGAGATAATTAATAATTTAAATTATAATAATATAATAAATAAGTTATTTTTTTCTTAAATACAATATATTTATATCATTGATATGATTTTTATGACAAATTAATCACTTCGCTTCATGGAGGTGGTGGTCCACGCGTACACACGAACAACGTTATCATCTCAAAATGAGTAGAAAAGTAAATATAAATTGTATATATAATCCTTAATAATGATACATATGTCCTTGGTATCATAATAATTTCACTTATATGATATATATTCATTAAATTTAACCACATTATAATCTATCTACAACTTTAGTGAGAAACATATCACATCACTTCGTGAGGAGGTAGTACACCGTACACACATGCAACATTATCATACGCACCATAAAATGGAATGTAAGAAGTTATATGTGATATAATAATTATTTAAGTATAATAATGTTATAAATATTTTATATATAATTTAATTCTGTCATTACAACAATCCATGATCGGGGATTATGAGAAACAAATTACATTGGTTTGGGAGGTGATAGTTCATCGTAAACATGAATTATTTTTTGGTTTCCCATTTTATAGTAGATGAAATTGATTTTTTTTATTAAATTAAAATAATAATATCTTAGTATATGGGATATTTTTCTTATTATTGAATATTAATTTAAGAATATATGAATGTGGTTAGGGATGGAATAAAATAAAGATGCTTGGTTAAGCACCATACAACTTATTTAGAAATCCCCATTAGGTAAGAACCTAAAGGCATCATAAGAAAGATATATGATAAAAAAAATAGATCTTGGTAGTGGAGATGTAATATAAATTTATATTTGGGTAGTTTTTCTTTGATCAGAATTGATATTAATTTTTGAATATGAGAGAAGATGTGTAACCTATTATATGTGAGGCGAGTGTCACACTTTTAATATTTGAATGAAAAGGGTGTACCAATGTTTTGAACTTAAATAAATTTAAAATGGAAAAATACAAGTAATTATACTTTATAGGGTCTAAATATTTCTCTAAATAGTATTTAGAATAACTTTGGGCCATTTTTATGCTTTTATGTTTATTTTAACAATCGGTAAAACCATTTTCACCTTACTTTCAGTAATATATTTTTATTGTTTTCACTTTTCATTAGGGAAAAATATAATTTGAACATACATGAAAAAAATTATTATTATTCAGAATATGGATTCCATTTTACAAAATTCATCTAATATAATTGGAAAAAATATTTTAAAATTAAACATGTAGATTAGATGAAAAATTGGGTTTTCAAAAGGTGTGTTTTCAAGGAAACAATGATTTCATATTAAATATGTGAATATTACTAATAATTATATGAATATAACTATATATATATAAAATCTAAAATTTCAATATAATAGTTCCACATTTATGATATTTTTGTTAATTATGAAGGATAAACATTATGCACTTTCAAATAGTTATCTTAAAAATCCCTTTTATAAACCCAAATAAAAACATATACCAAATTCCAATGTGAAGATAAATAAAAATAAAAAAATGAATATTAAATATAACTTAATTATAATAAAAAAATTACTTTATATAATATACAGTTCTAAATATTACTTTTAAATTACTATTTTTATTGAAAATAAATGATAGTTTTCTAGAAATGACATTTTTACTTTTCATTGAAAAAATTCAATAAATTCCCAAAATTTAACCCCAATTTAGTTTTGATATGATGATTTCCAAATTTAGTTCATTTTCTGAAATTAATTTCTAAGAAATCATATATAATTATTTACAATATTTTCATATAGAAAATCACTTTTGGTGAAAACATATTTTTAACGAATAAAATCACATTACTAAAAAATTTTTTGATTATTTAAAAACAATTTTTCAATAACTTTATATTATTTTGGAAATATTTATATATACATATAAAATTTTTATAAAAATTGTAACACTATTCATACCATCTAATTTAATATCTGTTTTATAATGATTATATATAAAATAATATTATTTCAGAGTTCATTAAAGATCGGTATTATATGTATTCTATGATATAAACATAGAAATATTGGGGATTTATATATATAAGGATATTAAAGAGATTAAATTTATTCAAGAGAACTATATGTAAAGGATTATGTGTGTTAATATATCATCTAATATTGGTTTTGGGTGTCATATACACTTTTGAAAAAAGATTTATTATTATTTTAAAATCTCAAGGTGATACACTTGGTCGTTATCGAAAGGAATAATTTCCTCAGGCAACATTATTAAGTCATAAGGATTTAAATACTATCAATATCACATGGAATTCATAAATTACTTAATTATTTTTTGTTACTAATTAGTTGAGTGTTTATTTATGTACTTATAAATATTCTAACATTATGTTAGGGGGAAATCAATTGGTTAATTAATGTTTATGTGTCAAACTATGTGTTTCATGTCACCCGTAGCAAGATGGAGTAACTTTATCTCACCAATTATTTTATTTTTAGGAATAGTAAATTTAGTAACATGTGATAAATTATTATTTGGTTTCAGTTAAATATAATCCAATTGAAATATATAATGGTTTACCTTCGTTTGATGGGAATGGTTATCGATATAGTTGAAACATCATATATGGAATTGTAACATCCTCTAACTAAATGTGAAAGGATGGTTTTATTTATATGGAGTAGTAATTTTAACATATACAGCTTAATCATATATAACATGGTAATGAAAATACATATAACTGATCTTTTATATATATATTTAACAAATTTTAACCCTTGAAGGAAATGGGTTCCATTAAATGGGAATGAAAATTGCAACATGAAGAATATTTTACTCTATGAAATGAAATTGAAAACATATGTAACAAAAATGTTTTGACTAAACCATTAAAGACTACCCAAATGACATGAAATTGGGTGATGGTTGTGGGTAGAATTTTTCCTATATAAGGGATTTGTACCTATCTTGTTTCCATCATATAATCCCATCTACCTTTTGTATTCTTCTGATATACATTCTTCAAATTATATATTTTTCCCTACACAATGATGTCAGGTTAAGCACTAGGATTGTAGCAATGACTATGCTTCTGAATTGGTGGGAAATCAGAAGTACATAGTTCCCCTAATAGAACCTAAAGTATTGAAACTTATAGTTTGGGACATGGAATGTATTCCATTCATAGAGAGGTTTTACAACATTTTGTGCAGTCCACCGAGGAAGATATCTGACCCACACTAACCATGATAAATTTTAACAGGTAATTACTGCAACAATGGACACTATCCTATTCATGGGATGACATTCCTTGGGATATGAAATATTTTTCAAAGGATATTCTTAAAATCATTGTGTAAATATATACCCCTCTAAATCAGAGGGTGAATATCACCTCTTTCAGGATTCATAAATCTTCGAAGAGATGGTGGGATAACCTTATGTTGGAGTATTATCATCAGGGTATGCTCTAGAGGGACTTATAATAATCCTTCTATGATTACATTTTTTTCAAATATTTTGAGAGTGAATTTATCTAGGTAATTCATGCACCTTGTTCATGGAACTATGTATATCATCAACTATTCCACTCCCTTCATTGAGCTACAAATATTTGTAACAAATCATGTTTGTAATGATTAGTTTAGACCTATATTCTTTTAGTATGGTCTTTGTTATTAAATTTTTTCCCAATTGAATTTTTATTGATGGCCTATGTTCTCCAAGTTGGTGATGGTGGCCCTAATATCCATGTATAATACATAAACATAGGAAGGTAATGGGTAGGATAGTTTAGTATCTTAGGTGGAAAGTACACCACCTAGTAGAAAGAATCATTGATTTAATACTACTTGTAAGGAAAGTGAAAATCAATGATTACTAATATATAGATTCCATTTATTCCATTAATTCAAAATACTAGTTCACATAAAACCGTGTTGTGACATTGACCCAATCATATGATGAACCTATGGTTGAATGGTTTATATTCATAAATTAGATAGTAAATTTCCCCCAATTCCTATTTTGAGTGGATTTACACATGAGTTAGAGTATGTAGTGGGATTAGTTACACCATTCCAGGATGGAAGATGGAGTTACACTATCTATTTAAGATGAGTAAGTTATCAATGTTGAGGATTTTAGACATATGATATATAAAGTTAGAAGGGTGGAACTACCCATAGAGGATTGGATAAAACTCAAGGATGTGGATCTGATTTCTTATATTCATTAAATTATATTCTTGAGAAGAATAGTTTCCGGAAATATGTATAAGGATGTATGATCTTATTAACATCAACATTATTTTCTTAATTTTTTATCATAGTTGTTTCCCATTCATTTTTATCATGAAACATAATTACCAGTCATGGTATCAATATTGAATACTATTATGGAATGAGGTTTCTAAAAATGCCAATTGGAATAATATTTGATTGATTTCATGAATGAAATGACTATCCCCTTAGTATTTTAGTCTACCATTTATTTTGGTAAATGTACTTCATATAGTTTCCATGTCATTAAAATTTTCATATTATGGACTATTTGGCTCTATATTAGAAATATATTGACTTTTATCATCAAAGGTTTTCCTTTTATATCACCTTATAATGGTAAATATCTTCTTAATAGAACATATGATTCAATATAATGTATATCTAGACCTGATATTAATTGTATAGGTGGAGTGATGGACTATATTTCCAGTCATTATCAGCATTTTGAGGTGTTGGATATGTTTTTTCCTTTGGTTTGGAATTGATTCTGACATTTCATTCTTAAATTTTTTTCTAGGAAACCTCATAATATAAAGATGGAGTTCAATAAAAAACTTATTCATTCTGTGGAACTAGTGTCTGTTACGTGGACCATATGGATTTTACGTAGCATTAAGAAATCACATGGTACTTACTGGACCTAGATCCAATGTGTTTAAAAGACCTAGTACATCAACATGTTGTTCAATTATGTCTTTTTTCAAGGAGGATTGAACTGTAAGAAATTTTTGGACTACTCTTGGTGGAATCATCATACTATAGAGAATTAATACTTGTATCCTCATATAATAAAATGAGTTGTCCATCTTCATAAACTCAGGTTATTCAAAAAAATTAATTTGAAATTGCAAAGTAATTATATGCGATTTAGGCCCTTTGATATACTATGAACCATATACCTATTCACATATTACTTGGAGGATTATTTTGTTATATCATTCCTTTTAAAAAAAACTTATGATTTTCATGGCCATGAAGAATCGGGATTTCCACCCATTCATGGATTCTTTTATGGTTGATTTTAGGGATGCTATCTTAATTTATTTTTCAACTCGAAAAAATCATTCCATAAAACATGAAATATTGTTATTTACACATAGGTAGAAACTATTATATTAGATTTTAAAAAAATGGAAATTTTGGATTGATAAAGTTCACCTACAGGGTCACATTATCTTAGAATCATGGATATTTGTGGTTCTGGAGATGGTGGTAATCATTGATTCCATGGAGAGTCCCAGGAATATCATTGATATATAGTGTTTCTTCGAGCTATCCCATTACTCTCAAAATTTATTTCCAAAATATTCATTCCATTTATAAATACGTATAGTACTGACCTATAAGGGTGTAAATTTTACATGGTATCAATATTTTAAGAAGTAATTTTAGTATATTAAAGGATGTAGGACCTCTACATCGATACTAATTTTAGCTAATATTACTGAGGATACATAGTTTATTGTGACACTATAATCATTAGGTTATGATTTGTTTTGATAAAAGGGGAATGTTTTTTAGTGTATGAGTATGGTCAATTGAGGCCTCACATGTATAAAACATGATGAACTACCTTGTGTTAGTAGTTAGTTTTTAGGATTTGTGTTTTTAAAGACATTACGTGTTGGCAGAGCTATTAATGGTATGCCGAGACTATAAAATCCCCAAATTCATATGTTATCCATCATATTATAACCTGATGTGCACTGTGTTGCATTTTTTGTCAATGAGGTATGTTGTTGTCAAGGAATGGATGGATGTCAAGGAGTTTAAATATGTGAATGATAAAGGATGTTATGGTGTTGGTGATGAATGGAGAATGGCCATGGTACTAAGATGCGTGTCACTTAGGAGATTCACTAAGTGGCATAGGAGATGATGGTTGAAACATTCTCTAGTAATATCAGACGATTATTGAGATGATCTTAAATTTCAAAGAACTTGTATCAAGAGGATACAATGTCACAACATTGTTAGAAGTCCATGCATTGTCTTCACAATGCATGAGGAGTGAAAGGAGATCCATCCACAAGTTCTAAGTGGATGAAGTGGTTTAATGATGTCCATGCACTATCACTTAGTGTATGTGAATTGAAATTTATCCAACTTGATCTCCAATTGGATCAACAAAGAACGTTGAAGAATTATTTGATTCAGGAGAAATGGTTGATGAAGAACCATCGGGAATTCCATTCCTAAGTAATGAATACATGTTGAGGAAGAATTGAGGAATTCAAATGAAGAAGAAGATGAGAAGAAATGAAGAGGAAGGATGGATTAAGTGGCACTTGGCATTTTATATTGGGGGTACTTTGTTTCTTAACAAAGTCCTTATTCATTTCCTTTGCCAAAAAATAGGCCACCAAGGAGGCCAGCCGAGGGTCATCACCCAAGGCACATGTGGGACTCAAGGTCGCCATGCCCATGGGGAACCCTCGAGGTGAGGGCACTCCATGAGGCACAAGGCCGGGCCATGTGTAAGCCCGGGGCCACACATGGGATCAGGTCCTGCGCAGCATGGGCGCCAAGCACGCGCCCGAAGGTGCATAGTGGGTGCCAGTGGCGCGCCCGAGTGGCAGGGGTGGGCGCAAGAGCGTGCCCCCAGAGAGAACACGGTGCGGGGCAGCACCGTGGAGGGAGAAGTTCAATGGCGGTGAAGGGGGGAGCGATTGTTTGTTAAACCACGTAAAAAACGGCCGCCGCTTCGATGTGGGATGCAAACATTCGGCCGGGATCTAATCCTGGTCGTCTGAGAGATCTCGCGCTTGATCTGCCCCGCACGATCCATCCGTGGTCCCGCGATCTAATCACGACCGCTGAAGATCATTTAACATCCGATCGGACGGCTTCGAGACTCGTCTCCATCCTCGAGCACGCCCGATGTAGAGACCCAAAGCTTATCGTACATGGACATTACATTACATTTGCGGAATACTTAGTACATAACAAAAACACACACTAAAGCATCGTAATAGTTTAGTGTCTTTGGAAACTCGGAACGTAATCTTCTAATCGTGGTAAAAATTCTTCAATATCTCCCATAAAGGTCATCCCTTTTTTCTACCTAAAACCTTTCTTTATATCCTGGGGAAAAGAAAACATAAAAGTGTGAGCTCAAATGCTCAGTAAGGGTAAACAAAAAAAAATCAATCACATCATATACATATCTTTTGGAAATCTTAACCTGCAAAAGAGCTCATAATATCATAACATGGGGTAAATCATGGCTGTGAAATGTAATCAAAATAATCATAACTTAAAACATGGAACATTGTGGCATACACACATAATCATAGAGAATCATTTCTTGTTAGTCATGACTCATTGCCAAGACTATCTTAGTGGACAAAGTCCCTTTCTGAATCGAGCAACCCTCGTTTCAGTCCTGTTTCACTGAACCGGTATAACCTACCATTCCAGCCATGTCTATCTCATGAGATATAAAATCTTTACCCAATGCATTGGAGGGAGATATAGGTCCCACCCATCTCATAATGATACCATTCTTATGTGTGCCACAAAATCATGAATCATACATCATTTCATAACCCATGTAATAAAAATGGGATTCTTAAAACAACATGACATCATAAAACCATTCATATAAGATAAAGGAATTCATAAACATAATTCCATCACAACATAGTCAAATCAATGTAAAAATATGGATAGAAACAGAACCCTTTATTATCTTAGATGGAAAATAATTTTGATGAAACACTTGAAATGAATTCTTGAGGAAAATATCCTTTCTTCTTCAAAATCAATTTCTTTTCACAAAACATCATGCAATTTTAAAAGAAAGAGATTTTATTAAAAATAGTCATGAAATCTTTTGGAGGAAGCTTCATGAAAATAAGGCTTTATAAAACCGTAAAAATCCGTTCATTCCGTTTAAGTTAAAAAAAACATTCTTCGTACTTTTGTCGGAAAAGTCAAAAAGTACCTCGTATGAAAAAGCGACAAAAGATTCCTTTCATATTCTTTACTAAAAACTCACCGAAGGGTAAAAATGGATTAAACAATTGTAGGCGGATTGAAATAATATTACATATTGATGAAACATGGATGTGGATGATAAAATACACCCCAGTAAATACTTACGAATAAACAATCTCGGATAAAAATGAGATTGTGATATTTCCCTTACCTTAGGTCCGATTTGCTTTGTTCGTGTCCGAAGCTCTTGTATAATGGTTTAAATAATGTTATTGACTTATTACAGAATCATATTCATTGTTATGATATCATATATGGTTCACTTATGACATTATATTACCCGTTCTTTTGTAAATTCCATGTTAAAGAAGCGTTTTGGGTAAAATCGTTTCATTTATCGTAGGTGTTTTGACTTGTTGTTCTTGACATCATTATTACTTATATCATGATTTACTTACTTCCAGAATATAAAATATGATTTATATATCATATATATTCAGTATATATATATATAATAGATAGATAAATGAAATGAAAAACACCGTTCATGGAGACGGTAGTCCGTACGTACGCATGAACGCTGTTTTCCTTTCCTTATTGTCTTGAATGGAAGTAAGTAGATGACATAGATATATATATATACATAAATACAGTAGCTTTATAATGTCATATATTTCATTATTATTTCTTATATATACTTTATAATCATTCTTAAATAGTTAACATGGAGAATGAATCTCATCGCGTCGTGGAGACGGTAGTCCGTACGTACGCACGAGCGATGATATCATTTCCATAAATATTGAATTGAATTGGAGTGGATTATACAATATATCAGAATCAATATGATGTTTTAATAACTATGTATAGTTATTCTTTACACCATTATACCCATCCATTTAAGGTGGTGGTGGAAAATAGATTACACCACGGCGTGGAGACGGTATTCCGTACGTACGCACGCGCGGTGATTTCTTTTTCCGTAGGATGGATAGATGGTGAAATAGGGTTGTTTCATACTTATAATAACATATCAGTATATGAGTGATACTGATGTTATTACTTCATAATGAAACAACCTAAGAAGAAGAAGTGGAAGAAGAAATAAAGATGAAAGAATTGGTAACGGTAATTACCTCTTCTTTGAAGTGCCTCTTTGAGACCTCCTCTTAGGGAACTAGAATTGGTCTTTGAGGAAGACCAGAGCCTCTAGGATGTTTCTAGGGAAGTGGAGAAGATATTTTGGCAGGGGTTGGCCGAGCTTGAGTGCTCAAATTGTTGTGAGGAGGAGGGGGAGGAGGTGCCCTTTTATAAGGGAGGAGAGGGGCACCTTAGGAATATCTCAAAATATTATTTTATATTAAAGTCAAAATCGGTTTATAATGGTTCCAAAGGGTCTTATTTTGAAGCTAAATTGGGGATGGGTCAAAATACTATCAACCAATAGGATTTAGACAAGTTTAGGGTATTATTTTAACCTTATCAATTAGATTTAACTCTAAGTTAAATAATTTAACTTTTACCGTGTCTTTTTGTTTTCTTTCACTATATGGTTAATACACTTACTATAACATGCCAAACGAACCCCAAATTGTTTATTATTAATATATATATCCTTATATAAGTCATTTGGCCGAACCTTAGATTTTTAGGAATACAATAACAATTAATAATATAATATTTGATTTAAAAACTATTTTGTGTCAATTTTGACACTATTTGATATATGATTTTTTTGAAAGTCATAACAGAATTAAATGTTCGAACCAAGTTGATTAAATCAACATTAATATATCATAGTAACCTAGAAAATTAGTGGAATTCATAAAAAATCTCAAATTACATTTATTTTGGTGTTTATAACATCAATTATGTCAATATTTCATTAATAAGATAATTACTGCATCATCGTTGTGTCATAAATAAATTAAATTATTTGATGTCTAAAAATTACAAATAAAATACCATCATGTAGGAAATCTTTTTAGCTTTCTAATGAATATTTATAGTCGAATTTATCTTATGTATAACCCCATATTAAAAATGCTTTACTTATTAAACTTTGATTTTAACTATTTTAACCCTTCTTTAAATAAATTAATAATAAATGTCCTAATCTAATCCAAGTGGGCCTAAATGGTCATAGTTTATTCCTAAGTTTGTTTTTGGTCGAAATACACTTGTCCAATAGGATTAGGACATGTGTTAGGGTAATATTAATATCATATTTACCCTTAGTTACCCTATTTACTATTAACCGCGGTTAAAAAAGTAAAAAGTTACTATTCACCAAAAAATTATTTTCATCTCATTGAACCACATTTTAGTCCTTGATATTAACCATGTCTCTCGGATTTTCGAAATTCCATTCACAGAAGCGGTAAAATTATGTTTTATGCAAAATTCAGTTTTTAACCTACCACTTAGTAGTTTCACTATTCATCAAAAATTGATGTTTTTCAGAACAATGCCAAAATTTCATCCTAAGCTATATTTCATATTCCGAATTCAAAAATGAAGTCTATTTTACCAAATTCATAACACAAAAGTTGCATTAATTAATTTTATAATTAAATCCCGCTGTTAAAACAAATAGCGTGTTTTTAAGAAACAATATCTATCAAAAGATTGACACTTGATTATGTCTGGTTTAAATATGAAATTACAACCAATGACCAACATTGTATTAAATTGTAAAAATATATTCTAAATATACTTTAAAACCACTCAAATTAATAATTTATCACTATTAATAATTTCGATTAAAAAAGTTGTTTTTAATTAAAATTTAGTAATTTTCACTATTCATCAGAATATGAACGTTATCCGAAATGTACCAAAATTTCACCTTAGGCTAAATTCGATACTCCGAATCCAAAAATGAAATCCATTTTGAAAAATAAAATTTACAAAATTTCAAAAATTGGTTATTACTATTCATAACGGCTAGTTTTAATAACATTTTAATAGCATATCGTTGTTTAGTGAAACTCGGTATTGCGTACTACACACGCTATCGAGGAAGGTCGCGATTTCGTGTAATGCAAGGCAATTCAAGGATGTGTGTTGTGCAAGCTCCTTTTGGTGTAGCGTATAACACAAGACATTAGTAAAATAAGAAAGAATATTTTTCATAAAATCTCGGGCTGTTACATTCTACCCCCCTTAAAATGAATTTCGCCCTCGAAATTCGTCGGGGTTATAAATGGTTTACTATTCGAAAGTTTCTTTAATAGAAACCCACATCGTAAAAGGGAATACCAAAACTTGGCTTTAAAAAACTAAAGTATGAAATGTAACGATTACCCAAATAAACTAATCACTGGGTTTCCACATAGGTGAAAATATGGATATGGAAGAGAAATCTAACCATCATGTTCTGATGGAGAGTGGTAGAGAACATGGCTATGGAAAAGCCAGTAATCACAAATCCATAGATTTGTGATGATATAAGGTACCATCTGATTCATCAGGTATAAGATCACTAGGACAACATTTTTGGTTTTCAAGATCATTTCCCCTAAAGTTGAAAATTTGAATTAGAATAAATACTTACTTTATTTTGGTACAATCTCACTGTTGTTCGTGCTTTGAACAATTTCCACTTCATCTCTTAAATAAATGAAGTTGAATTTGTTATTCGTGAAGTGTTAGCAGATCATGTGATATAATGACAGGTCATTCCATCTGTCTCAAACAAAAGGTTAGCAAAACTTATATACATAAGTCGATCTATAGTGAGATTAATCATATACGGTTCCTAAAATGGACTTATACTTCATATATCATACTGCTTAATATAATAAAACTAGTTTCTACTAAACAGGGACTTCCTGTAGGTCAGTGGTAAGCGATAAAGGCCAGTCGCACTTCGGTTGTGGGTTCGATTCCTACAGCCTTGTCCGAAGCGATGGGCTGTCGCCCGTCCTGCAGGTTGTCCCTTTTTCTAAAACTACGTTACTATAACATCCCATCAATAATATCGAAAATCTTCTATCCTTAAACAATACTAACTTATGTCCAACATAATCCAGTCTAATCTTTAGGCTTATACATAATACTTCAGTCCACTCTCATAATATAGTGACATCGATTACCAGAGATTTAATACTGTCGTTGATCCCCACATATCATAAGATATGTCTTGTTGGTCACATTCCAAACATTCAAAGTCCTTAATCGTGTATTCTCTTGAATACCTTAGTGAAAACATGAGTGCAGTTAAAAGTTAACACTTTCCACATTCCAAAATCCTCAAAATTCTATATACTCAAACCATGATATCACTTAGTCCTTATATCAATCCTGAGCTCATGAATACTATCAAACATTTAATTTTCTCCTTATCCCTTCATTATGCGCATATCATCTTCATTCCAAAAATATCTGAATAACCTTTCATGGATACTGGTAACATTAATCAGAAAACAATGTTACAATCCTTACATGTCTCTTTATTCCATAGTACCATGAGATTACTTATACAACATTACACATGATAAACATATAATCATTCCACTACATTCTTAAACCATTGACCGAGCTTCAACAATTCTTTCATCTCACATACCATTGGTAGTCTCTTCATCATCATCCACATAAATACTTCCCATATGACCATACTGATTCTCTTCATGAGACTTTCCATTAGGGCATTTGTTTGCATAATGCCCATACATTCCACATTTAAAACACTTAACCATTTTTGATGTCGTAGAAATACCATTATCCTCATCCCTGGTATTAACTGAACCTTTTCCTTTGCACTTACTGGCTTTGTGTCCTTCTTTTCCACACCCAAAGCATCTTCCAGTTCCTTTGAAACATTCTCCTTGATGCCTCTTCCCACATGATTTACATAGGGGAAATTGAACTTTCTTTCCTCTATGATCATCATGAAACTCCATCTTTCTCTTATTAGCCGAGTCAGGAAACTTACCAAATTTTACTTTATTGATCATATTATGAGATTGCTGATTCGGCATAATAATGATGTTTGGACTTCCAAATCCCATTTCATTTGGTTTCTCATAAAGAATATCATTCCATTGTCCATCATTTCCTCCATTATTGTGAATCACCTTGTTTCCAGCCATTTTCTAAAACCCAAAAAGAATAGTGTGAGAGGAAAAAATCATGCTAGGGAAAACAACATAATAAAGGGGGAGTACCTTCAATATCCAACATCTTAGGTTTAATTCTATGATCGTTAGCGTAATTCTAGTACTATAACCTATACGTATACTTAACCTTAGGGACATCCCTAGACATACCTTAGAAATATCTCTAGGGATCTCACTAAAGTTCTCGCATCCTAGTTTCCAAAGGTTGACTAAACCTTTCCTCTGATACCAACTGTAGAGACCCGAAGCTTATCGTACATGGACATTACATTACATTTGCGGAATACTTAGTACATAACAAAAACACACACTAAAGTATCGTAATAGTTTAGTGTCTTTGGAAACTCGGAACGTAATCTTCTAATCGTGGTGAAAATTCTTCAATATCTCCCATAAAGGTCATCCCTTTTTTCTACCTAAAAGCTTTCTTTATATCCTGGGGAAAAGAAAACATAAAAGGGTGAGCTCAAATGCTCAGTAAGGGTAAACAAAAAAAAAATCAATCACATCATATACATATCTTTTGGAAATCTTAACCTGCAAAAGAGCTCATAATATCATAACATGGGGTAAATCACGGCTGTGAAATGTAATCAAAATAATCATAACTTAAAACATGGAACTTTGTGGCATACACACATAATCATAGAGAATCATTTCTTGTTAGTCATGACTCATTGCCAAGACTATCTTAGTGGACAAAGTCCCTTTCTGAATCGAGCAACCCTCGTTTCAGTCCTGTTTCACTGAACCGGTATAACCTACCATTCCAGCCATGTCTATCTCATGAGATATAAAATCTTTACCCAATGCATTGGAGGGAGATATAGGTCCCACCCATCTCATAATGATACCATTCTTATGTGTGCCACAAAATCATAAATCATACATCATTTCATAACCCAGGTAATAAAAATGGGATTCTTAAAACAACATGACATCATAAAACCATTCATATAAGATAAAGGAATTCATAAACATAATTCCATCACAACATAGTCAAATCAATGTAAAAATATGGATAGAAACAGAACCCTTTATTATCTTAGATGGAAAATAATTTTGATGAAACACTTGAAATGAATTCTTGAGGAAAATATCCTTTCTTCTTCAAAATCAATTTCTTTTCACAAAACATCATGCAATTTTAAAAGAAAGAGATTTTATTAAAAATAGTCATGAAATATTTTGGAGGAAGCTTCATGAAAATAAGGCTTTATAAAACCGTAAAAATCCGTTCATTCCGTTTAAGTTAAAAAAAACATTCTTCGTACTTTTGTCGGAAAAGTCAAAAAGTACCTCGTATGAAAAAGCGACAAAAGATTCCTTTCATATTCTTTACTAAAAACTCACCGAAGGGTAAAAATGGATTTAAACAATTGTAGGTGGATTGAAATAATATTACATATTGATGAAACATGGATGTGGATGATAAAATACACCCCAGTAAATACTTACGAATAAACAATCTCGGATAAAAATGAGATTGTGATATTTCCCTTACCTTAGGTCCGATTTGCTTTGTTCGTGTCCGAAGCTCCTGTATAATGGTTTAAATAATGTTATTGACTTATTACAGAATCATATTCATTGTTATGATATCATATATGGTTCACTTATGACATTATATTACCCGTTCTTTTGTAAATTCCATGTTAAAGAAGCGTTTTGGGTAAAATCGTTTCATTTATCGTAGGTGTTTTGACTTGTTGTTCTTGACATCATTATTACTTATATCATGATTTACTTACTTCCAGAATATAAAATATGATTTATATATCATATATATTCAGTATATATATATATAATAGATAGATAAATGAAATGAAAAATACCGTTCATGGAGACGGTAGTCCGTACGTACGCATGAACGCTGTTTTCCTTTCCTTATTGTCTTGAATGGAAGTAAGTAGATGACATACATATATATATATACATAAATAAAGTAGCTTTATAATGTCATATATTTCATTATTATTTCTTATATATACTTTATAATCATTCTTAAATAGTTAACATGGAGAATGAATCTCATCGCGTCGTGGAGACGGTAGTCCGTACGTACGCACGAGCGATGATATCATTTCCATAAATATTGAATTGAATTGGAGTGGATTATACAATATATCAGAATCAATATGATGTTGTAATAACTATGTATAGTTATTCTTTACACCATTATACCCATCCATGTAAGGTGGTGGTGGAAAATAGATTACACCACGGCGTGGAGACGGTATTCCGTACGTACGCACGCGCGGTGATTTCTTTTTCCGTAGGATGGATAGATGGTGAAATAGGGTTGTTTAATACTTATAATAACATATCAGTATATGAGTGATACTGATGTTATTACTTCATAATGAAACAACCTAAGAAGAAGAAGTGGAAGAAGAAATAAAGATGAAAGAATTGGTAACGGTAATTACCTCTTCTTTGAAGTGCCTCTTTGAGACCTCCTCTTAGGGCACTATAATTGGTCTTTGAGGAAGACCAGAGCCTCTAGGATGTTGCTAGGGAAGTGGATAAGATATTTTGGCAGGGGTTGGCCGAGCTTGAGTGCTCAAATTGTTGTGAGGAGGAGGGGGAGGAGGTGCCCTTTTATAAGGGAGGAGAGGGGCACCTTAGGAATATCTCAAAATATTATTTTATATTAAAGTCAAAATCGGTTTATAATGGTTCCAAAGGGTCTTATTTCGAAGCTAAAGTGGGGATGGGTCGAAATCCTATCAACAAATAGGATTTAGACAAGTTTAGGGTATTATTTTAACCTTATCAATTAGATTTAACTCTAAGTTAAATAATTTAACTTTTACCGTGTCTTTTTGTTTTCTTTCACTATATGGTTAATACACTTACTATAACATGCCAAACGAACCCCAAATTGATTATTATTAATATATATATCCTTATCTATGTCATTTGGCCGAACCTTAGATTTTTAGGAATACAATAACAATTAATAATATAATATTTGATTTAAAAACTATTTTGTGTCAATTTTGACACTATTTGATATATGATTTTTGTGAAAGTCATAACAGAATTAAATGTTCGAACCAAGTTGATTAAATCAACATTAATATATCATAGTAACCTAGAAAATTAGTGGAATTCATAAAAAATCTCAAATTACATTTATTTTGGTGTTTATAACATCAATTATGTCAATATTTCATTAATAAGATAATTACTGCATCATCGTTGTGTCATAAATAAATTAAATTATTTGATGTCTAAAAATTACAAATAAAATACCATCATGTAGGAAATCTTTTTAGCTTTCTAATGAATATTTATAGTCGAATTTATCTTATGTATAACCCCATATTAAAAATGATTTACTTATTAAACTTTGATTTTAACTATTTTAACCCTTCTTTAAATAAATTAATAATAAATGTCCTAATCTAATCCAAGTGGGCCTAAATGGTCATATTTTATTCCTAAGTTTGTTTTTGGTCGAAATACACTTGTCCAATAGGATTAGGACATGTGTTAGGGTAATATTAATATCATATTTACCCTTAGTTACCCTATTTACTATTAACCGCGGTTAAAAAAGTAAAAAGTTACTATTCACCAAAAAATTATTTTCATCTCATTGAACCACATTTTAGTCCTTGATATTAACCGTGTCTCTCGGATTTTCGAAATTCCATTCACAGAAGCGGTAAAATTATGTTTTATGCAAAATTCAGTTTTTAACCTACCACTTAGTAGTTTCACTATTCATCAAAAATTGATGTTTTTCAGAACAATGCCAAAATTTCATCCTAAGCTATATTTCATATTCCGAATTCAAAAATGAAGTCTATTTTACCAAATTCATAACACAAAAGTTGCATTAATTAATTTTATAACTAAATCCCGCTGTTAAAAAAAATAGCGTGTTTTTAAGAAACAATATCTATCAAAAGATTGACACTTGATTATGTCTGGTTTAAATATGAAATTACAACCAATGACCAACATTGTATTAAATTGTAAAAATATATTCTAAATATACTTTAAAACCACTCAAATTAATAATTTATCACTATTAATAATTTCGATTAAAAAAGTTGTTTTTAATTAAAATTTAGTAATTTTCACTATTCATCAGAATATGAAAGTTATCCGAAATGTACCAAAATTTCACCTTAGGCTAAATTCGATACTCCGAATCCAAAAATGAAATCCATTTTGAAAAATAAAATTTACAAAATTTCAAAAAATGGTTATTACTATTCATAACGGCTAGTTTTAATAACATTTTAATAGCATATCGTTGTTTAGTGAAACTCGGTATTGCGTACTACACACGCTATCGAGGAAGGTCGCGATTGCGTGTAATGCACGGAATGTCAAGGATGTGTGTTGTGCAAGCTCCTTTTGGTGTAGCGTATAACACAAGACATTAGTAAAATAAGAAAGAATATTTTTCATAAAATCTCGGGCTGTTACACCCGAAGCTCCCCGCGTGCCTCCGTCGAACCAGTGACCTCCCGCACGACGGAGATGATGCTTCCGGCCACCAATGATCATGCTGTAGCCACCTTTGTGATCGTATCGATATACTGATCACATGCATGCATTAAAATGTTTCATGCATGCATCGAGAAAGAATTTCGAACAAGGCCGAGGAAAAACGAAGTTGCCGAGGCTTCGGTGTATTCATGATTTGCATGGATTGGAATAGAATAGGCCATGCACACGTTCGGCAACGCATGCATTTGAAGAAGGCCGAAGAAAATGGAACCCACGTGAAATAAAAAGAAAAACAAGATTTCACAAAATCTTGAAATAACTGAAAACTATAGGAATTTAAAGATATCACACGCGGATGATACGAGTCAGCCTCGCCTATAAAAGGAGCACCCAAGGTGCTCGTTTTTGCTTGCTGAAGTTTTGTGGAAAACACGAAGTCCCGTGAATGCTCTCTGCCTCACGAAGAATTTGAGAAGCCCGGAGCCACCCCTTGGCTCCGTGAGGTTCCTTTCACGCACCCCTTCCGCAGAAGAGGTGAAGGGAAAGTCCATGCGCGCTTCCCTTGCGTGACAGGAAGATCCCTCACTGCCCGCATACTTGAACGGCAGGAGGAGCTTGCGCGGCCGTGGTGCTTGACACCCTGCGCGCCCGAGGTGTTGCACCTTGCACACCCGAGGACCTTGCGCGCTGTCTTGTGCACCCAAGTATTCCTTGCGCGCCCTCCTTTTTAAGAAGGAATTCGGGTTAAGTGTTATACACACTTGGTGTTGTGTGTGCTAAGTGGAGAAGGAGACCCGAGGCCTTGTGTGGTTTACAAAGGAGAAAGGCCGTGGGCAGTGGGTGTAAAAAAAAGATGAGGTCGTATCCCTTGGTTGTGCCAAATTGAAGAACACACTTTGTGTGTGCAAGGAGGAGAGTAAGGCCACACTTATGTTGTGTGTGTGCAAAACAAGAAGGCCACCACAACTTTTGTGTGAAAATTAAAGATGAGGTCGTAGCCCTTGTGTGTGAAAAATGGAGAACCAAGTGTGTGCATAAGTGAAGTGCACACTTTGAAGAATATTAAAAGAACAAGGAAGTGTGTGTGCTTAGTAAGTGAAGTAGGCCAAGCTCAAGTGTGTGCAAAACGAAGAACAAGCTGTGTGTGCTAAACAGGTGAAGGCCAAGCTTACTTGTGTGCAAAGTGAAAGAAGTGTGTGCAATGAGAAAAGAGGCCGAACCTAGTGTGTGTGCACTAAGTGAAGTGAACACACCTAGAAGAAGGAAGAAAGAGAGGACTCTCACACTAAAGTAGAACACACTCTTAAGTGTGTAACCAAATTAGATAAAGTGTGTGAAGTTCGAGAAGGTGTGTGCTAAAAAGAATTACACCCTTTGGGGGTTTATCACACCAAGAAGAAGGAAAGGGGAGTGCATGCATGCATGCATGCACGTGCACATGTGATCAAGTTGAATCTGCTTGTGTGCATTTTGAGTTGTCCAAGACCAAGAGTTCTTGAAGAGAATTGAGAGCCCATGCAGTCAGTGCATGAAGAGGCAAAGATGCCATGCACTCAGTGCATGAAGTTGATGTGCAGTGAGACTGAAGCCAGACTGAAGTTAAAAACATCAGCTGCCTGAGTTTTCAGTAATTGAGAAGACCCTGATCAACAGAAGTGATCAGAAGTTTTGAGCAAGACCAACAGACCTTTTCAGAGCCTGTTGAAGATTATTGAAGAGAGAGGCCAGGTCATCCATAGAAGAAGGAAATAAATCCTCAGCAAGACGAGAAGACCTGATCAAGTGATCAGAAGTGAAGAGCAAGGCCAACAGTCTTTATCCCAGACTGCTGAAGATACTTGAAGAAGCTTAAAGTGAAGAAGAGATACTCGTGTGACTCGAGGAGCCCGGAGAAGCCCCCTGTGAGACTCAGGGTGGAAGAAGTCTTTAGTGGGATTCTGGAGCAGGCCAGTGGGACTCTGGTAACACTGTGGGACGCAGTATAAAGACCCTCCTGTGGGACTCAGGAGAGATACAGTGGGACTCTGTATCAACCATTGTAATACTAACAGATTATAATGGAAGAAACCATGTCGGGGTGTTTAACCAACATGGCAAGGAAGTAGGCCTTTGGTGCTGAACCTTGTAAATCCTTGTGTCCAGTGCCTTTACATTTACTGCATCATTTGAGGAAAGCCCGAGAGATACAAGAAGAGTGGATCGAGGCTTTAACAAGCCATAGAGGTTTAATTTATAAAGAATCAATTAGTAAAAAGTTTTAAGGGATCACTGATTCACCCCCTCCCCCTCTCACTGATTCACACTGATCTGGGCACTTCAATTGGTATCAGAGGGAGGTTACCTCTAAAAGATCCAAGGGAGTCTTTATGAAGTGCATATTTGAAGAAGTGAGTGAATACCCTCAAATGGAGATATCTGCCAAGACTCTGAAAAATAGGAAGAAGAAACAGGCAAAGAAGATGAAGAAAGCATGTCCTAGCTGTGATGAAGTTGGTACAATGAATGATCTTCAAAATGCACTCAAATGTCTTCATAAGACAGTACCCAAGGAATTGGAAATGTGTATTACTACTGGCATCCTTGATCTTCAAGAAGAAAAATTACAGCTAGAAGAAGAAGCCAATGCAATGGAAGATCAATTGGAAAAAAGGGTTGGCATAACTAACACTCTCAGAAAGCTGGTGATGGATAAGGATGAAGCAGTTTCTCTTTGCAATGAAAGATATGAAGATACATGTGAAGAATTGCAAAGAATCCTTTATGAGAAATAATTCTTTAAGATATTGGTCAAAGAGGTTTTCCATGCACTGGAGAAGTTGCACAAAGTGTCAATGAATGTCAGAGATTCTCAACTCGAATACAAAGTCAAAATGGTGAATGAGCTTGACAATTCATTGCTAGAATTGAATAAGGTGCATGAAGACCAGTTAGAATAGCTGAAAGAAAATTGGGAAAGAAGGCTAAGAACTGTTGAGGATTAGAAGAACTCCCTTAACATGAAATTCATAGAACTGGAGGTGATATTGAAAAATCAGCAATCACCCAAAGCCATAGCCTCCCAGTCAGCTGAAAGGAGAAATGTTGCTACTCAAGTATGCTTTGAGAAGGATGATTCTAAAAGAAAGACATCATCTAATGAAAGGGAAACATCTTCTAAAAAGAAGGTACCATCCATACCATCTTGTACTCATGCTTCTAAAAGTGTTTCTATTAAAAGTGCAGGATAGAAGAATGAATCCAAACAAGTATGGATGAAGACAGTGAAGAAATAGAGCTCTCCTGAAATAGCACAACAAGTAAAGAAAATTACCCTACAATCAGAAGGACTCAAGAGGTCAATATTTGTGGGTCAATGTTGGTGTTTTAATAAGTATAGGCACTGTACAAAGGATTGTTGGTACAATACACTAAATGTCAAAGCACAAAGGAAGCCCATGCCTAGGGGGAGAAAGCCAGAAGAAAAGAAGCAGCATCCACAGGTCCAGAGACATATGTTTACTGCAAATAGATTTGGATTACTTGACAACATCTGGGATGATTGCAAAAGTGGTCAAAAAGATACATGTCGATCTCCAACTGTATCTAGAGATCAAAAGAAGAAAAGATCACAGAACCTGGCTCAGAAAGAATCCTTGGAAAGCAAACAGAAGAAAGGTGACAATGATCCCAAGAATATGTTGAAAAAGGAAGAGAAGTCCTTGGATTCTAAGTCCAAGAAGGGTGATGTATCTAGAAGGACCACCAAGAAAACATGCTTCTATTGTGGAAAGAAAGGACAAACCATGGATATTTGTGAACAATCCATGGAATTGAATAGAAGTAGACTTGACTCAAAAAGACAATCAATCAAGAAGAAGCATAAGGTATTGATTGAAAATAAGTTGCCTAAGAAAGGTAGCATAACAGCATCAAAAGAACCATGTGGAATTTCAAAAACCAAGGCCTCACTTCCAAATGACTTGTTAGTCATATGGCCTAATCAGTTGCAACTTTCCAGAGAGCTGCAGAGAGATGAAGATAAAGAACTGGAAATAGCTAAGGAAAAAGGGAAGAGGAAGATTTCACATGAAGATGTGTTGAGATCCACACCAGCACAAACATCATTGAAGACCAAATGTGCATGTGTGAAGAATGGTGAAAATGGGACATATCGGTTGAGAGAATATTCTCAACCTTGTTGTTCACGTTGATGAACCAAGGAGGTTCCATCTTATTCCCTAATCACTTGTATTTACATGTTCTAACGTTGCAGGGAATTGAATATGATGATAATTCTCAGCTGGAGGATGGTTTTGGAAAGAATAGAGTGCACCCCTTGAGGGGGATCCAATCTGTAGAAGATGGGATTCTGATATTTAATACCATCTTGAGAAATTGAAGGTATTCCAATCATACTTTCATCCCTTGTTTCAGAATTGTATTCATCATGAAAATTAAGGGGGAGTATTGATTGAAGACAAATGGTTGAAAGGGGGAGATTTATCTTTGCACTGATCTTTCTAATGAGTTTTGTGGAGTATGTGCAGGAATTAGCAATTAATTGATATATCTGAAAATTTTCAAAATCCCCTGAAGCATGATCTCACATGTAAAGTAAAATGTGGAAATCATTGAAAAACCTTGGTTACATCACTCTTGTTTTCTGCACTGGGTTAGCCCAAGTAGACTTAGAGATGATTTACTAAAGGTTGTTTGCTAAAGTGTACATGTGACATCATCCCTCTCTTAGTGATTTTCAAGAAGATGCTATTCAAAGGGAGGAAGAAATATTTTGAAGAAAACCACAGCACACCTTTGCATTTGATTGCCAATAAGGGGGAGATAATATTGGCACACATATTGACACATTCAGATGTGCAGGAATAGTGTATTGACAACAAATACAAAGGGGGAGATTGAAGTGAATTGTGTTGCATTTGTTGTCAATGAGGTATGTTGTTGTCAAGGAATGGATGGATGTCAAGGAGTTTCAATATGTGAATGACAAAGGATGTTATGGTGTTGGTGATGAATGGAGAATGGCCATGGTACTAAGATGCATGTCACTTAGGAGATTCACTAAGTGGCATAGGAGATGATGGTTGAAACATTATCTAGTAATATCAGATGATTGTTGAGCTGATCTTAAAGTTCAAAGAACTTGTATCAAGAGGATACAATGTCACAACATTGTTTGAAGTCCATGCATTGTCTTCACAATGCATGAGGAGTGAAAAGAGATCCATCCACAAGTTCTAAGTGGATGAAGTGGTTTAATGAAGTCCATGCACTATCACTTAGTGCATGTGAATTGAAATTGATCCAACTTGATCTCTAATTGGATCAACAAAGAACATTGAAGAATTATTTGATTCAGGAGAAATGGTTGATGAAGAACCTTCGGGAATTCCATTCTTAAGTAATGAATACATGTTGAGGAAGAATTGATGAATTCAAATGAAGAAGAAGATGAGAAGAAATGAAGAGGAAGGATGGCTTAAGTGGCATTTGGAATTTTATATTTGGGGTACTTTGTTTCTTAACAAAGTCCTTATTCATTTCCTTTGCCAAAAAATAGGCCACCAAGGAGGCCAGCCGAGGGTCATAACCCAAGGCACATGTGGGACTCAAGGTCGCCACGCCCATGGGGAACCCTCGAGGCCAGGGCACTCCATGAGGCACAAGGCCGGACCGTGTGTAAGCCCGGGGCCACACAGGGGATCAGGTCCTGCGCAGCATGGGCGCCAAGCGCGCGCCAGAAGGTGCATAGTGGGCGCCAGTGGCGCGCCCGAGTGGCAGGGGTGGGGTGGGCGCAAGAGCGCGCCCACAGAGAGAAAACGGTGCTGGGTGGCACCGTGGAGGGAGAAGTTCAATTGCGGTGAAGGGGGGAGCAATTGTTTGTTAAAACGCGTGAAAAACGGCCGCCACTTCGGTGTGGGATGCAAAAATTCGGCCGGGATCTAATCCTGGCCGTCCGAGCGATCTCGCACTTGATCTGTGCCGCACGATCCATCCGCAGTGCCGCGCTCTAATCACGACCGCTGAAGATCATTTAACATCCGATCGGACGGCTCCGAGACTCGTCTCCTTTCTCGAGCACGCCCGAAGCTCCCCGCGTGCCTCCGTCAGACCAGTGACCTCCCGCACGACGGAGATGAAGCTTCCGGCCACCAATGATCATGCTGTAGCCACCTTTGTGATCGTATCGACATACTGATCACATGCATGCATTAAAATGTTGCATGCATGCATCGAGAAAGAATTTCGAACAAGGCCAAGGCAAAACGAAGTTGCCGAGGCTTCGGTGTATTCATGATTTGCATGGATTGGAAGAGAATAGGCCATGCACACGTTCGGCGATGCATGCATTTGAAGAAGGCCGAAGAAAATGGAACCCGCGTGAAATAAAAAGAAAAACAAGATTTACCAGAATCTTGAAATAACCGAAAACATCGGGAATTTAAAGATATCACACGCGGATGATACGAGGCAGCCTCGCCTATAAAAGGAGCTCCCAAGGTGCTCGTTTTTGCTTGCTGAAGGTTTGTTGAAAACACGAAGTCCCGTGAGTGATCTCTGCCTCGCGAAGAATTTGAGAAGCCTGGAGCCACCCCTTGGCTCCGTGAGGTTCCTTTCGCGCACCCCTTGCACGAAAGAGGTAAAGGGAAAGTCCCTGCGCGCTTCCCTTGCATGACAGGAAGATCCCTCACTGCCCGCATACTTGCGCGGCAGGAGGAGCTTGCGCGGCAGAGGTGCTTGACACCCTGCGCGGCCGAGGTGTTGCACCTTGCACACCCGAGGACCTTGCGCGCTGCCTTGTGCATCCAAGTATACCTTGCGAGCCCTCCCTTTTAAGAAGGAATTCGGGTTAAGTGTTATAAACACTTGGTGTTGTGTGTGCTAAGTGGATAAGGAGACCCGAGGCCTTGTGTGATTTACAAAGGAGAAAGGCCATGGGCAGTGGGTGTAAAAAAAAGATGAGGTCGTATCCCTTGGTTGTGCCAAATTGAAGAACACACTTTGTGTGTGCGATGAGGAGAGGAAGCCCACACTTATGTTGTGTGTGTGCAAAACAAGAAGGCCACCACAACTTTTGTGTGCAAATTAAAGATGAGGTCGTATCCCATGTGTGTGCAAAATGGAGAACCAAGTGTGTGCATAAGGGAAGTGCACACTTTGAAGAAGATTAAAAGAACAAGGAAGTGTGTGTTCTTAGTAAGTGAATTAGGCCAAGCTCAAGTGTGTGAAAAACGAAGAACAAGTTGTGTGTGCTAAACAAGTGAAGGCCAATCTTACTTGTGTGCAAAGTGAAAAAGTGTTTGCAAAGAGAAAAGAGGCTGAACCTAGTGTGTGTGCACTAAGTGAAGTGAACACACCTAGAAGAAGGAAGAAAGAGAGGACTCTCACACTAAAGTGGAACACACTCATAAGTGTGTAACCAAATTGAATAAAGTGTGTGAAGTTCGAGAAGGTGTGTGCTAAAAAGAATTACACCCTTTGGGGGTTTATCACACCAAGAAGAAGGAAAGGGGAGAGAATGCATGCATGCATGCACGTGCACACGTGAACAAGTTGAATCTGATTGTGTGCATTTTGAGTTGTCCAAGACCAAGAGTTCTTCAAGATAATTGAGAGGCCATGCTGTCAGTGCATGAAGAGGCAAAGATGCCATGCACTCAGTGCATGAAGATGATGTGAAGTGAGACTGAAGCCAGACTGAAGATAAAGACATCACCTGCCTGAGTTTTCAGTAATTGAGAAGACCCTGATCAACAGAAGTGATCAGAAGTTTTGAGCAAGACCAACAGACCTTTTCAGAGGCCGTTGAAGATTCTTGAAGAGAGAGGCCAGGTTATCCTTAGAAGAATGAGATAAATCCTAAGTAAGACGAGAAGACCTGATCAAGTGATCAGAAGTGAAGAGAAAGGCCAACAGTCTTTATCCCAGACTGCTGAAGATACTTGAAGAAGCTTAATGTGAAGAAGAGCTACTCGTGTGACTCGAGGAGCCAGGAGAAGCCCCCTGTGAGACTCAGGGTGGAAGAAGTCTTCAGTGGGATTCTGGAGCAGGCCCGTGGGACTCTGGTAACACTGTGGGACGCAGTATAAAGACCCTCCTGTGGGAATCAGGAGAGATACAGTGGGACTCTGTATCGACCATTGTAATACTAACAGATTATAATGGAAGAAACCATGTTGGGGTGTTTAACCAACATGGCAAGGACGTAGGCCTTTGGTGCCGAACCTTGTAAATCCTTGTGTCAAGTGCCTTTACATTTACTGCATCATTCGAGGAAAGGCTGAGAGATACAAGAAGAGTGGATCAATGCTTTAACAAGCCATAGAGGTTTAATTGATAAATAATCAATTAGTAAAATGTTTTAAGGGATCACTGATTCACCCCCTCCCCCTCTCAGTGATTCACACTGATCTGGGCACTTCATAACCTATAAAAATGGATATTAGATGATTAGAATTAATAGATTTAAATTTATATTTCGTACATGCTCAGTGAAGGAAACATAGTTTATGATTATTTGACCCAGGTGACCCAGACTCAAGTTGTTTAGGAATCCAGTAGTGAATTTTACATAGTGAATCATTAGTAAAAAATGAACTTGTATGATAAGGAGTGTCATGATCGACCATTTAAAAAAATATTTTTCAATGTCCTCAATATTTCTATACTAAGTTAATAGGAAGAATAATTTCATTACCAATGGATTACTCATAAAGGATATTTCTAAATTTGATTACCCACTTATAGTTTGGATTATCGACGGTGATGAGATCCTTCATATCCATGGTAATTTCTAGGTACTGTAGAAATTTAATAGGTGATGATGTGAAAATATAATTCTTCTATATGAGAAGTAAATTTCAAACACTCTAAGATGTACCATGACATTTTAATCCAATAGTGGTGGCTATGGAATAAAAATTAGATTATAGGATTTGTTAATTGTTGTTCCACCTATCAGTTAGCGAAGGTGGATCAAAATAAAAATACATGTATCATACAGTCTTTTCCTATTTCAGAGTATAAATTTTATTATTTATTTTTTTATTTATTTAATATATCTCTAATAAAATCATGGGGAGGTGACATTGTATGAGTGATAATAGACTAGCTTATGGAGGCTGTAGAGGCCCAAATCTCTACGTACATAGACATAACATTACTTTAACATAATACTTAATACATGAAAAAAAAATATTCCCAATGACTGTATTATTTTAGTGTCTTTGGAAACTCGTAACATAATCTTCCAATCATGGTGAAATGTCTTCATCATCTCCCATTATGATCTTCACCTTTTTTTCTTACCTAAAACCTTTATTTATATCTTGTGGAAAAGAAAATATAAAAATAGTGAGATCAAATGCTCAGTAAGGGTAAACCTGGAGAACATAAAATAATCCAAAAAAATTTGAACATAAAAACATGAACATAAAACATCAAAATCATGAATAATGACATAAATCATAGTAGTACATAAGGAATAGATCACAAAGGAACATTAATCATGATAAAATAACATGGGAATAAAACATGTAATTGTGGAAAACCATTAATCAAATGATATTATTTCTATAGTAGCCTAGGCATTGTGGCCAAGACCATCATAGTGAACAAATTCCATTACTGAACCAGTTTTACCATCCATTCAAGCCCTGTAATATAGAACTGGATTTTAGATGATGTTCCAGCCATGTCTATCTCATGAGATATGAATCATTACCCAATGCATTAGAGGGAGATATAGGTCCTTCCCATCTCATAATAAAATCATTCTTACGTGTGCCCAAAATAATAAACAAAAATTATTCATCATAAACTATTTAATAAAATGGGTTTCATAAACATCATCCCATCATAACATAATCTATATAAAACAAATGAATATCATTTCATCATATGAAAAATAAAACAATGTAAATAATAGACACATTATAATTCATACTATATAATGTCTTCTTAGATGGAAAATATTTTTGATAAAACACTTGAAATGAATTCTTGAGGAAAATATCCAATCTTCTTCAAAATCATTTTATTTTCACAAAATTCCATATAATTTTAAAAGTAAAGGATTTTGTTGAAAATAATAACGATGTAATGTACAGGAAACATCATGAAAATAAGGTGTTATGAAACCATAAAAAATCATTCATTCTGTATAAGATAAAAAAATTTACCTCGTAAATTTTATGAAAATGTCAAAAAGTACCTCTTATGGTAATCCAATGAAAGGGTCCTTCCATAACATATGGTAAAAGTTAAAAAAGGTTAGAAATGAATTTAAACATACATCGAATAAAAGTAAACATTTTAAGAAAATATTTTTTGAGAAAATAGACATGGATGATAAAAATAACCCTAGTAAATACTTATGAATAAACAATCTTATATAAGAAGGATATTTGAATAATTATCCCTTAGTTTATGTCCAATTTCTTCCGTATGTATCCGAGACTCCTCTTCTTCGACGTCCCTCTTTTAAACATCCTCTTAGGGCAGTAAAGTTGGATTTTTGAGAAGACTGAAACCTTTATCATATAACTAGAGGGTTTAGAATAGGAATTGGTAGGGTTTAGTTGAGCACAAAGGCTTAAAATGGAGATAATAGAATAGGTATGCGGTTCTCTTTTATAAGATAAAAGAGGGACACTTTTGAAAACCTTTAAAATATTAATTAATAATAAACTCAAACCCCACTCAAATACCTCCAAAATGACTCATATTCAAATATTAGATGAGATAGGTTTGTAATCTCCTCATCCAATAATATTTATACTTTCTGTGAAATTATTTTAAACATATCATTTTGATTTATCCTTATTTAATCGATTTAATTTTATTTTTGGTAATAATATTATAAATTTTAAATTGTTATAAATGATAACTTATGTGTTTTTAATTGTCCACAATTGGAAACTTTATGACATTTTAGATAATATAAATATAAATTTATAATTTTTAAATATTTTTTTTGATTTTTAAACAATTTAATAATATGTCATTTTTATAAAATTTCAATAGTGTCAATTTTGACACTATTCATTTATTTGAATGTATATAAAATCCACACCGAGGATATATTCGAACCAAAATATTTAATAGATTTCTAACATGTCATATTTATCTCGAAAATTAGTGTTTCCAATTAATTAGTTAATATAATGTTTTTTTTAATATTTCTAATACCATTAATTTGATATTTCTCTTAATAAAATAACTACTATAACATTTTTGTATAATTATTAAAAATACTTATTTGTTTCATAGAAAATAAAAATAAAATACTAGGATAAAGATAAATCTAATATATTTCAAAAAAATACATTTAGTATAATTTATCTTCTAAAACAACCACCTTTTAAAATGTTATCTTTATTAAAGTACGAAGGTGACAACATTGAAAAAATTTAAAATAATATAATATAAATGTCATAATATATTTTATAAGGCTCAAAATGGTCCACAAGTAGATCCTTGGATTATTCGGGTATATATATACTCGACCAATATGTTTTGGTCAATTTACTAATCCTTTTGAAGGTTATTATTATTTTAATAAAAAACTATATTATTGATTTTTCACTAAATAATTAATTTTTGCATCATTAATATATAAGCTATTAAAGTAATTAAATATTTCTAAAAAATAAAAAATAAATTACCATGATGAAGAAAAACAATTTTGTGTTTAAATGATTATTTATAATCGAATTTACATTCTATATAACCTTATATTAAAAATACTTTAATTATTAATGTTTGAGTGAGACATATTTCACATTCATAAAGAAAATAAATTAATGGTCTTAATCACATCCAAGTGGGTCCCAAATATTAAACATTAGACCCAAGTATATTTTAGGACAAAATATAATAATCCAATTATATTAATATAAGTGTTAGGGTAATTTAATAAGATTATTTTTACCCTTAATGACCAGATTTACCTTTAACTGTTGTAAATAGAATTTACCGTAGTTAATATTCATAATGACTAAAATTAAAAATTAGCCAATTAATATAATTTAGACCTACTGATTCCAAATATGGAATCCATTTTTCCCAATTCAAAACACATAATCTGTAGTATTTAACTTAAAATTAATCCCTTTTTTGAGAAAAAGTGTTTTAAACGTTAAACCATTGTAAAGGATTGAAATGTTTTTACCTAGGAATTCAATGTAAAATTAATGATAATGGAATAAATAATATTAAATGGTAAAAATATATTCTATTTATAATTTAAAACCATTAAATATTATAATTTTACCATATAAATTATCTTCATTAAAAAAGTTGTTTTTAATTAAAATTTAGCGTACTTTTACTATTAATCAAAATATGAAAGTGAACAGAAAAATATTAAAAAACTTTAAAAAGTTTAATTTTATATCCTTATTTAAATTAATAAGTTTATGTTGTTAAATTTAACTTAGAAACATTTAATAATATAATTACAGTGGGTACCATCAAAAGGTGGAAAAACATCATTTTTTAAATACTTATTTTATCCAAAAAAATTATTTTGTTCTCATACCATGTTCTAGAATATGTGTTAGATGAATGATATTGTTATAAAATTCAAAATTTGGTTAATAATATTCATAACTGGTAGTTCATAAAAAATTTAAAACATTAATAACATTGTTTAGTGAAACTTGGTATTGCGTACACCACACGCTATTGTGGAAGGTCGCCTTTGCGTGAAAAAAAATCCAAGAATAGTGTTTCTGTATACTACAAGCTAATACAATGTTGTGTATAGTGTAAGCTAATCTTGGTGTAGCATACAACACAAGACAGCAAAAAAATTTAAATGAATATTTCTCATAAAATCTTGGGTTGTTACATTCTACCCCCCTTAAAATGAATTATACCCTTGAAATTTGTTGGGGTTATAAATCATTTACTACTAGAAAGATACAATAATAGAAACCCACATCGTAAAATTTAATAACAAAAATTTATATTAAAAAGGATAGTTAGAAACATAATGTTCACCCAACGTAACTCAGCACTAGGTTTCCACATAGGATTATATAGGTGAAAACATGGATATAGAAGAGAAATATAACAATAAAGTTCTGATGGAGAGTGGTAGAGAACATGGCTATGAAAGAGTCAATAATCAGAAATCCATAAATTTGTAATGATCAAAGGTGCCATATAATTCATTGGATATGTGTGTACTAGGATAACATTTATGGTTTTCAAGTTCATTTCACTAAAGATGATGAATATTTTTATAAGGAGAAATACTTACTTGATTTCAGTGTAATATCATCATTGGAAATTCCATGGAAAACTTTTACTTCATATATTATTTAAAGAAATGAAGTTGAATTTTTCATTCATGAAGTATTAGTAAGTCATTTGATAGAATGATAGGTAATTCCATTTGTGTCAATCGCAAAAAATGTTAGCACAAGATATTAAATATACATAATTACATCTATAGTGAGGTTAATCGTAAATTGTTCCAATAATGGACTTATAATTCATCGATCATACCCCTTAATAAAATAAAACTAATTTCTACAAACTAGGGACTTTTTGTAGGCCGGTGGTTAGCGATAAAGGGCTGTCACACTTCGGTTTAGGGTTCGATACCTGTTACCTTATCTGACGCGATGGGTTATCCCTCATCCTACAGGTTTTCCTTTTTCTAAAACTAAACAATTATAACATTCTAGAAAAAAATTTATCCTTAAAAAATACTATCTGATTTCAGACTTAATCCATTCCAACCATTAGGCTTATCGAAAATACTTTTGTCAAATCTCATAGTATAAAGAAAAATATTTCTTGAGAGGTCGTCTACCAAGCATGTGAATACCATAATTTGTCCCCATATATCATAAGATATATCTTGTTGGTCACATTTGAACCATGTTAATACCTTAATCATGTATTCTATTAAAACATTAATTACCATAGAAACTTAGTGAAAAAATAAATGTTGTCAAAAGTTATCTTTTTCCACATACCAAAATCCCAAAATTTCTATATACTCAAACCAGGATGTCACTTTGTCCTTATATAAGCTATGAGCTCATTAATACTACCAAACATATTATTTTCTCCTTATCCCTTCATTATGATCATATCATCTACTTTCCATATATATTTCAATCACTTTTCATGGTTACCGGTACCCTTGGACTTATACTTTTTTAATACTAAAGGAAAAACAATAGTGTAAAAATAAATATATTTTTCTTTATTCCATAGTACCATACATTATTCTTGATAAACATGAAATCATTCTACTACTTTATTAAACCATTGATAGAGCTTCATCATTTTATTCCTCAAGACATCTTTCATCTCATATATCATTTGTAGTCTCTTCATCATCAGCAACATAAATACTACACATATGACCATGCTTATTCTCCTCATGAGATTTTCTATTAGAGAATTTATTTTAATAATGACCACACATTCCACATTTAAATAATTTAAATATTTTTGATGTCTTAGAAACACTGTTATCCATGTCCATTTTGCTAAATGAACCTTTTCCATTGCAATTATTGTCTTTGTGTCCTTCTTTTCCACACCCAACACATCTTCCATTTCCTTTGAAACATTCCCCATGATGCCTCTCCCCACATGATTTACATGAACGAAATTGAACTTGGTTTCCTCTATGATCATCATGAATCTCCATCTTTCTCTTATTTGCTGAGTCAGGAAGCCTACCAATGTTGATATTATTGATAATATTATGCGATTTCTGATTAGGCATAATAACGATGATTGGACTTACAAATCCTGTTTCATTTGGTTTCTCATGAAGAATATCATTCCATAGTTCATCATATCCTCCATTATAATGAATCATCCAATTTCCACCCATTTTTCTAAAACCAAAAAAAGAATAGTTTCATAGGAAAAAAAATTCTAGAAAACCAACATAATAATGGTAGATTACATTCAATCTCTAATATCATCGGTTTAGTCCTTGGTTATTCAGGATCATTATCATAATTCTAGGATTTTAATCTATACTTTATAATTAACCTTACGAACATCACAAGAAATACCTTAGAAATATCTCTAGGAATCTCACTAAAGTTTTTGCCTCCTAGTTTCCAAATGATAACTAAACCTTCACTCTGATACTAACTATAGAGGCTCAACAGTTTATGTAAATAGGCATTACATTACATTTGCAGAATAATTAATGAATGAAAAAAAAACAAATTCCCAAGGACCGTATTAGTTTAGTGTCTTTGGAAACTCGGAACATAATCTTATAATCATGGTGAAAGATCTTCAACATCTCTGATAAAGATCTTCCCCTTTTTTTCTCACCTAAAACATTTCTTTATATCCTGGCGAAACGAAAACATAAAAAGGGTGAGCTCTAATTTTCAATAAGGGTAAACATGGAGAACATAAAACAATCTATAAGCATTTAAACATAAAAACAAGAACAGAAATCATCAATATCTTGAGTAATGACATAAATATTGGTAGTACATAAGACATAGATCACAAACGAACATTAATCATGATAAAATAACATGGGATTAAAAAATGTAGTTGTGGAAAACAATTAAGCACATGATATGATTTCCATATTAGCAATGGAATTTCTTTCAAGACCATTATAGTGGACAAACTCCATTACTAAACCGAGTTTACCAGCCGTTCCTGCCCAGTATTACTGAACCAGATTTTGATTTCCATTCCAGCTATGTCTATCTCATGATATATGAATCTTTATCCAATGGATTGGAGGGAGATATAGGTCCCACCCATATCATAATGAAATCATTATTATGTGTGCCTTCATATATACATAAACCATTCATCATAACCCAAAAAATAAAATGGGTTTAACAAAAATCATCCTAGCATAACATAATCCATATTAAACAAATGGATATCATTTAATCAGAAGAAAAATCAAACTATGTAAATAATAGAGACATTATACTTCATACTAAATAATGCCATCTTCGATGGAAAATAGTTTTGATAAAACACTTGAAATGAGTTCTTGAGGAAAATATCCTTTCTTCTTAAAAATCATTCTCTTTCACAAATTTCCATGTAATTTTAAATGAAAAGGATTTTGTTGAAAATAATCATGAAATCATGTAGGGGAAGTTTCATGAAAACAAAGTGTTATAAAACCATAAAAATATATTCATGCCATATAATTGAAGAAAACATTATCCTCATACTTTTGATGGAAAAGTCAAAAAGTACCTTGTATGGTAAACAAAAGAAATATTCCTTCCATAACATGTAGTAAATGTCAAAAAAGGGTAGAAATGACTTTAAACATACATGGAAGAATAGTAGACATTTTATGAAAACATTTTTAAGTACATGGAAATGGATGATAAACATAACCTCAGAAAATACATATGAATAAACAATCATGGATATGAATGAGATTGGAATAATTATCCCTTAACTTATGTCTAATTTCTTCTGTATGTTTCTAAGACTCCTCTTCCTTGACGTGCCTCTTTTAATCAATCTCTTAGGGCACTAGAGTTTGTATTTTTAGAAGACCAGATCCTAAATAATATAACTATTGGGACTATGAAGAGGAATTGGTAGGTTTTGGATGAGCTTGAAGGCTTAAAATGGAGTTAATAGAAGAGGGAGGAGGTTCCCTTTTATAAGAGAGTAGAGGGACACTTTTAGGAACCACCAAAATATTTATTTATAATAAACTCAAACCCCACCCAAAAAACCTTCAAAATGACTCAACATAGATGATTTGATGAGATAGGGTTTTAATCTCATCATCCAATTATATATAGACATGTTGGAAATTAATTTTAAACCTTATCAGTTTGATTTATCCTTATTTAATCGGTTTAATTTTATTTGTGGTAATAATATTCTAATTTTTAAATTGTTATAAATACTAAGTTATGTTATATGAATTGTCCATAATTGGATAATTTAGGACATTTTGGACCATATATGGTTCTGTTTATAATTTTTAAATATTTTTTTATTTTTTAAACAATTTAATAATATGTTATTTTTATAAAATATCAATAGTGTCAATTTTGACACTATTCATTTATTTGAATTTAAATAAAATTCACACAGAGGATATATTCAACGAAAATATTTAATAGATTCCTAAAATGTCATATTCATCTATAAATTTTGTTTACCACATTAATTAGTTCATATAATATTTATTTTAATATTTTTAAATCTATTTATTTGATATTTACCTTAATAAAATAATTACAACAACATTTTTGTATAATTATTTAACATTCTTATTTGTTGCATAAAAATTAAAAATAAAATACTAGGATGAAGATAAATATAATTTATTTCATAATAATGATTTTAGTCGAATTTATCTTCTAAAAAACTATCTTTTAAAATTTTATCTTTATTAATGTATGAAGGTGACAACATTGACCTCATTTAAAATACAATAATATTAATGCCAAAATATCTTTTATAAGGCTCAAAATTGTCCAAACGTATACCCTATGATTCTTAGGGTATTGATATACTCTACCAATATGTTTTGGCCAATTTTATGGTCCTTTTAATGGGTATTATTAATTTAATAATAACTATATTATTTATTTTGCACTAAATAAATAATTTTGGCATCATTAATGTATATGCTATTAAGTTAATTATATATTTGTTAATAATAAAAAATAAATTACCATGAAGAATAAAAAGATTTTATATTTCAAACGAGTATTTATAATTGAATTTATATTATGTATTACCTTATATTAAAATTATTTTAATTATTAAAGTTTGAGTGAGACATATTTCACTTTCATTAAATAAAATAAATCAATCATCTTAATCACATCTAAGTGGGTTCAAAAAGATACCATCTAGACCCTAGTATATTTTAGGACGAAATATAATCATCCAATTATATTAATACAAGTGTTAGGGTAATAAAATAATACTATTTGTACCCTTAATTACCTAATTTATCATTAAATCTTGTAAATAAAATTTATCGTAGTTACTATTCACATTGCCTAAAAATAAAAAGTAATATATTAACATAATTTGGACCTAATGATTCCAAATATGGAATCAACTTTTCCAAATTAAAAACACAAAAGTATTAGTATTTAATTTAAAATTAATCACGTGGTTGAGAAAACGGGTTTTAAAAGTTAAAACATTGCAAAAGATTGAAATATTTTTACCTACGAATTCAATATAAAACTAATGATCATCACATAAATAATATTAAATGGTAAAAATATAATCTATTTAAACTTTAAAACCATTAAATATTAAAATTTAACCATATAAATTATCTTGATGAAAAAAGTTGTTTTTAATTAATATTTTGCGTATTTTTACTATTAATCAAAATATGTAAGTTAATAGAAAAATATTAAAAGATTATCCAAAGTTATTTTTTATATCGTTAATGAAATTAATAAGTTTATTTTTTAAAATTTAACTTATAATCATTTCAAAAACCAAATTTAAATTTGTTGCGCCATCAAAAGGTAGCAAAACTGCATTTTTTTTAAAATACTTATTTTACCTGAATAAATAATTTTGTTCTCATTCCATGTTCTAGAATATGCGTAAGATTATTTATATTGATATAATATTAAAAATGTGGTTAATAATATTCATATTGGATAGTTCATAATAATTTTATAACAATATAATGTTGAGTAGTGAAACTCGGTATTGCATACAACACACGTTATTGAGGAAGGTTTCTCTTGCATGCAACACAAGCCATGAATAGTGATTGCGTATACTACATGATAATACGATATTTTGTATACTGAAAGATATTCTTTGTGTAGCATACAAAAAAATACATCAAAGAAATTAAAAATAATACTTCTCATAAAATCTCGGGGTGTAACAAAGGTCACACATTTCATGCCTATTTCGGAAACCTTCTTAATGGATTACCATTTGGGATTATATGCTTTTGATTTTATAAGTCTTCATTAGTTTCTAAATATAATTGTATAAAATGGGGATTCGTGGTTCACAGATCTTTTATAAAAGTGTTTTTAGTAGTCATATGGTTTAGAGGTGCTATTGAGTAAAACATACCACCCTCAGACTGATGGTCAGTTCAAGCATACTATATAAGTAACAGAAGACATGATCTACGAATGTGTCCTTGATTTTGTAAGTTCATGAGAAAATAATTAGTATTTTATTGATTAATAATATAAAACACTATTCAAAAATATTATTTATATTGATCTATTGACGTAAATATACTAAAGTTCATGCCTTTCTCCCATGTGGTGGTTAGAGGAAGGAGAGTCATTGCTATAGGGACAACATCAAGTTCCGAAAACATCAAAGTAAGTACTTTTGATTAAGAAATTCATGGATATCGGTTATAATATTATGAATTCTATGATTATCATCACCACCAACCACTGGAGATTGAGGTGGGTTATCAATTCTTTTTTCATGATTTGGTAATATTAGTTCATCGACAAATTTTGATGCAAGATAAGATGTTGCATAGATTTATCATACCTTTTGATATCATAGATAGGGTTTGAAAATTATCATATTAAATAGATATTACTCAATATTATAGGTATATGAAAACAAATACTTAGGTTTTTCAGCTTTATCATCAATATTTTCACCTATCTCATATCCTTGATCTTTAGGAAGTTGAGTCAGAGGCTGGTAATTCTTATAATGAGTGTCTTAATCATATCGTTGAGTATAAAATGATGGTTCTTTGATATGTTAATGTTACACTTGATTGTATTATTTTGAATAAAATATATGTATGTTTAGATACATGAGAATGGGGGTCTGATATACTCGCTGAGTGGCCATGTTATTCTTGCATTTGGCTCAACCACCCTTGCAATAGAACTTGAGGATGATATCTTTTAAGGAGGGGAGGTTGAAATATAATTATTCATTATAGAGTTATATATATCCCTTGTATTTCATCCTAAACATTTTTTATCTGAATATATGTTCTATATGGTGTCATATAAGTTTCAAAATCATATCTAATTTTTTAGGGCATGGAGATTAGGGTTTTAAAGAAACATGGTGAGGCAAATAATTAACGTAATATTTTAAATTTCTATTCATCTCAACTGTGTGACCTGGAGAGGGTGAATCATGGTTTTCAAAAATTTTATCAGGGTCTAAATGACCATGAATAAACTGAATTTTTCTGTTTCTATACCAATTACAATTCCTCTAATCATCTGCCTAGACGACGAATGGTCTAGGATTCAATATAGTGTCGAATGAATGGTTTTCACCTAGATTGTCTAAGAATAAACAAGAAAAATGAATTTTATCAGTAGACATATAGTAAATTTTCATGTTTTTGTCATGGTTGTTCAAACGTTTCATCCAAATGATGAACCACTTTAAAAATATAAAATTTTGTATTTTCCCCCTCCTTCTTTTAAAACATAAACCAAAATATCTCATTCCACACTCTTGCATATTAGCTACGCAAGAACTCTACCTTATTCCTCCCCTATTATTTATTTCATATACTCTATATTTAGTCAAATTCTATAACCATTCAACATTCTAGATCCCCCTTGTCACATCATGAACTCCTCTTACTTATTTTATCAATTTTTGTTTCCATATTTAGTGTAATCTCCATGTTCTCTATTATTTCCTAATTTAAGTATATTTTTCTAGTTTTATATTTTTCATTCATACCAAATATAATTCTATACTATAAAATTAATCTACCAATAGGATAACATAGGTGGTTAATTACTTTTCATTATGATTATATATGTTTTTAAATATGATATTTGTGGTACACACAGTATTTTATAGTTGTTGAACTTAAAATGGATAACTCCACTAATTAATCTATTTGACATTGATACTGTAGTCCAATAGATCGTATAACATACTTATATTTTTATTAACAAAATATGAACCACATGAATAGTTTTTTACTTATTTAATTTCATGAAAAAATTGACATTCATGTGCCTAAAACACCCATATGGTTTGTTTATATAATTACTTAACAATGGAATGTCTAAAATAAATCAATGGATTTGATAAATGTAATGGATAACTATTTTTTAATTAAATTATTATATAAAATTGATATTTA
Source organism: Viscum album (assembly GCA_963277665.1). NCBI lineage: Eukaryota > Viridiplantae > Streptophyta > Magnoliopsida > Santalales > Viscaceae > Viscum > Viscum album. Next base: position 681,737,439 of record OY728119.1, on the reverse strand, counting down.
TTTTATCATTATTAATTTTTTTACTATACCGACATCACTAAAATGGTGCAGTGTTTCTTGAGCTATAGTTGGATTCTCAACCTAAAAAGACTAGGGATGACTCATAAAATTCCAAGATATTCATTGATGTGTTTGAGAGGTGAGATGAAAAAATTTATCCTATTAAATGAGTTAGATTAGTTAATGACTTGTAATATCACATAAAATTTACATTCATACTACAAAATTTGAATTCTTTATATCATCTCCTCAAATATAGAATTTTTTCTTCAGACAGAAAAAATTGTTGATTAACACCGTGTGCTCCAATAAAATAAATCCTTTTATTTTGTTTTACTGTCCTTGGATATTTTGAAAACATTAGGGTAAAATAACATGTATTTATCCCTATAATTTATCAATTACCCCTATCATAACATAAATATTGATTAAAGTGACTGTGCATGACAATGTAAGGCAACAGATTTCATGGATCCCTAGTGTATTACTTGTCATTACAATACATATTTGCCTTGGATTTATTGTATAGTTACCTAAAAAATTATTGGTAATATATTTAGATAAATATATCTTTGATTGATTTTGTTAGTGTTGTCTTAGTACCACAAGATGATCTTGAGCTTTAGATGTTTTATATTCATTTTCTAATTTTATTTATTTAAACATGCACACTATAACATATAATTCTCAAGGACTGAAATTGTTATAGAAACCATTGATGGTGGAATGTTGTGTTTTAGTCACACCATATTTCGGTTTCTACATTGTACATAGATATACATTATAGATTTAGGTTAGGATAAAAGATATCATGCAGTTATAGAATATTTATTTCCATCAAGGATTGGATCTTGCAAGTAGATGACTGAGCTAGTGCCCAAGATACTCATGGAAATTGAAGTTGTTTTCCTTTTTTCCATCTCCTATATGTTGAAATTATGTTTAATTACAATCAATATTTTTTCATGATCAATTTTTTTATCATCTAAATAAATTATCACATATATAGGGTATTCATTATGTTACGTCAATTTATTATTATTTTGGTGTTTTATATCCACTTACATATTACTATATTCCACTTCAGTTTTTTTCTTTATTTGAATTTATAATTATTTAACATTGTGTTCAAATACTATAATTATGGTATAGTCTCCTCACCAAACCACCGTAGACCCTCACTGTTAGTTTCATCCTCTAGCATATGTGGAGGTGTGCTTGAGGCTGTTTGTACAACTTGGTTTAGTAATATATTAGTGAACCATAATAATGATTTCAAAAACATCTAGATGATCATGGGATTATTTATGATGTAGAGTGATATTTTTGTAAATGAAAAAAAATTAATAATCCTTTTAAATATATCATACCTATTCAACCTTTTGAAATGAATTATATTTGGTAAATAATAGTTTTGTCTATAAATAAAAACATCCCAAAAACCATGAATTTTTTTATAATAATCATATGAACAAGTTTTTTCACTCAATATCCAATAGTTGTTAAAAACATTTATTATTGAATAAATTGAAAAATATAGAGTGAAATCTCAATATTTTTTTACCTTAGTAGTAGTTTCATAGGATTTTTCTTATTCTTATCGTTTTTGGTGACCACTTCCCACTATGTAACTTGGATTGTGACATTGAGTCATAAAATTCATAAATCCCATGCAATGGATTTAATATAATTTAAAGATATCATATCTTCTTTATATCTATGATTCCAATTGAATTCATCTCCACAATTATGGAATCTATTTATCTTATAAAGGAAATTTCCATCATAATTATAGTACTGACTTTTTCCAGGAGGAAATTATATATTAAATCATTCATCATATTTATGAACAATAAAATATGGGAGACTCCTTACTTAACGTCCTTAGTGTATTCACGATTTCAACTATGTTCACATAATTACTTATATTTCATTATAGTTGGTTTGGCATAATAACGAAATTTATCACTCATAATCCAATTTCAATCGGTTTTTCATTTATATGGTCACCACATTACTCATGTAACTATTACTAACTTGGTACATTGTAATATTATCCATTAAAAAAAATAAGGTTAACATTAGTGACAAACAATTATCATCATAAGAGAGTAATGAAAATTTAACATCATGATGTCTTAATTTATCACATTATCCTTTTAACCAATAATTATTTTAGTCTATCCTAAATCTCTATTAGTTTAAAATATACCATCTATATCTCTGATAATATCATTCTAGTTTAAATCTAAGTTTGTCATTTTTCATTTTTCAATAATCCTTAACCAAATACAGTGAATTATCTAAAAAATCAATCCATCAGAGTGGTTCATAACGATAATATGATCAACCATGTATTATACCACTAGATTATTAAGGCTAGTGGAAATTATATAATTTTGTGTGTGTAATATGTAATGATTGATATAATTCATAATTCCTCATTTTTTAGGTAATTACCCTTTGTAATTGTATTTAATAGCCTAAATATGTCATATTATCCATACAGGGATGTTATTTCTTGAAAACCAACATACTCAAAACTTTTCAAAACATCATGATGACGTATTATACATAGAAATAACTCTATTATTTTCATAAATCCGATCTCAACCTAATCCCTAACATAATAAATATTAACTCAACTAACCAAAATTATTATCCCAACATTCGAAATTAAATTCAATATTAGTTTATTGGAATTTATATTATCCTCAACTAATATCCAAAAATACTAAGTTATCTATATGCGCCCCTTATAACTGTGGTGGAACCCCATACCTACACTCTCAATCTTGTTTCTACAGACACATATTTTATATACTCGATTAGATACCATATGTAAATAATAAGATATAATAATACTTAATTGAAATGTAAATAAAAATAATTTAATATCTTATATTCCAAATAACATTTTTTGTTTATAGATTTATATAGTTATAGAATGTAAATAAATAAAAAATCGAATCAAATTGATATTGTCCCCCCATGATTCTAAAACTGACTAGGAAATAATAAGTCTTCAACATTTTTAAAAAAATATAGACTTAATTTATCCTATCTGAAATGTCATTTATAATTCTTTTCCTCATATACACAGAAAATATAAATATAATTAGAGGTTAAATCAAAATATTAGTAAGGGAAAACATACAACCAATAAAATCAACACACAAACATGAATCAATATTATAGAAAGAATAATAATTTATGATAATTAAATAATCAACTAAAAAAGGGAATAATATACCCATGAATAGAAATAGAAACAAATAAATCACACAAATTAAAATAATAGAATTCTTGTTGTAAAAATACATATTTTTAGAAATATTTATCCTTCCATCATAGCCTTATCCAATATATAATTTTTCATAATAGGGATGTATCAATTTCATCATTCTTTTCATCATTATTGCAGTATATTTATCTTGAAAAAATGGATAGACATGGACAAAATACTCAAACATATTTGTCAAATTATACCTGTCAATCCTTTGAGAGGATATATAATTTCATTTACATCAACATTTATTTTATAAAAAATCCATTAATCAAATGATATTTTGAGTACACAATTCATAATAAACATTACTAAGCAATCAATAAACATTTGTATAAAAATATAAATTATATGTATTTTCAATTTTTACAAAATAAATTAATGTATTGAATCATAGAGAACAACCTTTAATGAGAGGAATGATATAAAGAGTGTTCATAGAGGAAATGTATTGAATGAAAATCTGTAAGTATATATATTGTAAGGATAATTAATAAAAAATAATTCAAGGACCATTGTTATGATTAAAGTGGTCATGTATTGAGCCACCCATAGAATGAATATTTTTTTTATAAAATAACATATATAAGTATAGAATATAAGCTAATAATGAAGTTTACATATAAGAAAATAATTAATTTAAAATAATTACATCAAAAAATGCATCATAAGATATTATAAATGAATGTATAAATAATAAAATTGTATTATATAACAAATTATTACCCAAATATGATAAATATTAATTTTTATTAGGTGAAAAGTCATGTCACATAAATCCTATAAGTGTAAATATTTCATAATATTAAATTGATAATAGATTTGAAAACAAAAATAATATTCTAGGACACATTGTTCCATTGATGTAACATAAAATCATACATTTCACATTAAAATAAAACTTCCAAAATGGATATGTGAAATATTAAAAAATACCTTAAAAAAGAATCTCCGGTAATTAATCCCTTAAAATAATATAATGTTTTCTATAAGATATGTTGACATTAGGTTAAAAAATTTCCTAATTAATGGAATGGATTATTTTTAAAGCATTGAAAATACATTTTCATAATCCTTATATTTTAAAAGGGATTTTAATAATTCTTATAATTAAAAAATCATTTCCCCAAATTGGAGAATAAAATAACATATAATTAAATTATAAGATGGTAAAACTCATGCATGGAATATAAATTATTATCATAAAGCCTCATTAGATAAAGGAAGGAGAATTTATCTATCCTCATTAGATATGAGTAACATTCATCATATGTCAAGAAATATAAAAAGGGGTTTATGTGGTATGAATATAAATACCTATCAAATAATGAGATAATAACACATAATATAATAAATGGTGTAATATACCAAGAATATATGAAATAATTTCATTCGAGCAATGATTACTCACTAAAGAAAAGATTATTCTTAAAAACTCTATACTACTGGAGTAACAACTTTTTAAATAGTCCATTAAAGACTTTAATAATACTTGAAAAACTATATATAATAAAAAATAGAAAATTATGATTATAATAAATCTATTGATATTAAATACACCAAATAAAGATATTATGGTACAAAAAATGTATTATGCCTCAAATAATAATAATTAAGACCAAAAAGACTATTACTTTATATAATGGATTCCATGATTATCCTCTAACATCTAGTATAACAAACACAATTGCATTGATACCTTATTTTAGAAATATACTCATGTATTTTACATTTATTTATTTCAATTATAGTTCTTTTTTATATGAATTCAATTTATTTATTACCTATTTTCAAAATTGGGTCTACGTAATCCATTGCATTTTGAACTAGTTTGGTAATAATAATTTTTTTATTCATTCTGGAGAAAAATTACATCATCCCATGATTAATAAATGTAAATTAATTTATTTTTTCAAATAATTTAAATGTTACAATTTATTTTTGAGGTTTATTTGGATATAATGTATAAGAAATACAATTTTTACTCAGGTATGGAATCCTTTAATGTTTTGTATAATTATTTTTGAGACCTAATATGGATTCCCAATGAGTTAATAGTGGTTATTGGGGGTGTCCAAAGAATTTTTTGAGCATAAAACGATGGATTATGGGATCTTTTTCCTCACCTCATGGTTGGTAGAAATCGTTCAACCAATCTCTATTATTCACCCTTACCATGTGGGTCTAGATAGAGGGGTGTTGTTTTTTTCATATATTTACCTAATCATGCACCAAAGGTCGCACACCCATAAGTTTAGAACTGTAAAAATGAAACAGATCCATGTGAAATATTGGGACATCATTTACCATACCAGGCAAGCCTAACTGTGTGAGTTTATCCCTGATAAAATCCACCACGTATCTTTATCCCATGGTTTGGCCAACTACGTGGCCAAAAGGAGACCTTTTCTTTAGTGGGTAAAATCTTGAGTTCACCCTTAATGAGTTATAAACATAATCCAATTTTACCTTTCCTCATTCCAGAATAATGGAGATATCTCCCTCTCTATTTTTGAATTTCTCAATACATCATTTATACGTTTTGATATTTTTCATTCATTATAACACTGATTCATTAATATTTAGTCATGTTGGTTGTTAATTGGTATGTACATAAATATTATTGAACCATTAATCATTTCTATTATCATAAAAATATTTATTTAGATACAGTACCATATGTTGTGTTTTCAGTACACTAATTTATTATATGAATTTCTTATGATCTATGACAAACTAAAGGCTGAAAACGAACTTAGAGAGTGCTACTAGTATGAAGTAGATGGTCAATGACCCATTCTTTATGTCCCACCATTTTTGAAACTCCATTCATTGTGCTAATTAGAATTTCATCAGGAGTTTACAATTTTAATCATATGCCTTACTTATATTTATCGTACTCATATTCTAGAGCACTTTCTATGGATATTCATTACATTGTTGGAGGTTAAGGCCACAATGCATACATCCCATGTAGGGTGTTTCATCGAGTATTCCTTGGTAACATGTGTGGGTTATTATAACACATTGTTTGGGTGTACGGATTGACCCTTAATGGTAATGCTTCTTTTACTATTTGAATATTGATTGTTTCATTTCTATCCCATTATAATTATCGTGTGTATCTTTTAATGTAATTGTTACAAATTATTCATGGGATATTTTCAATTATAAATAGAAAATATATTTTTAGATATAAATTTGATTAAATTATTGTAATTAAATTGGTTGGATTCATGTTTATAGAACACCTTTAAATATATAATGAAAGGTAGAATACTGAACATATAGAGTTTATTATGACTTATATAGAATAATTTATGACTGCATGTCCCTTTAGCATTGTAACCTGTATGAAAGGGAATGGAATAAATAAATGGATTTTTAAATGTAGTGAGTATTACATGGCCTAATAAAATAGATTTAGTGAATGGTTGCTATTATATATGGACCATGACATCTTTATAGGAGTGGTCAGACTTGAGCCAGTCATGAATTCCTGAGGTAATTTATTTAGTATTTTTGGGTTCCATTTTGACTGAGGGATTATTTTTTCCATGGGATATACCGACCTTGTAAGTCAATCCCCTTCTATTAGTGGATTTCCATCATGATTCCATATGATCCCTCAATTATCTTTTAGAAATTATGATTCCTTGGATAGACTCCATGGATCTATCATGATGTCATGGGCTTGTGGCATTGTGGATAGACACATTGGGGACAATCATTTTTTATTATATTCTAATTCGGAAGAGATACTTAGACTTGGTTAGAATCATATTATTTTGGAATGACATGGTGTTTCTCTGAGTGATTATACTTATAACCCATATAGCTATTCTACATATTATCTTTGGGATGACTCACCCCTGTGATAAATAATGCCTTGGTTATTGACTTGGATCCTCTTCATTATTTTCATCATTATAGGATTCATTGTTATATATTGGATCCTTTATTATTTCCATCAAGATAATATTCTGGAAATTATTATTCCTCATAAGTATTATTATATAATCTAGATATATGTGTATTAATTATTTGATCTATCTTTCAGAGACATTACTAGCCGAGGTTAAAGTGGTTATCTTGGTGTTTAAATTGTTTTAAATATTCAAATTTATACACACCTACACACTATCAGTTTATAATTCATAGATTGCATGGTATATAATCTATTAGTGTTGGCCTCCTGAGATTTATCTCACACCCTATCTGAGCCACCATTATCACCCTTGAAAATTACATGTAAGATATTTTTGAAGAATTGATGTATCTTGTCTTAGAAACATTATATTTTTTCATGTTTTAGAATATATATGTGTAGTAGATGACCGAGATAGAGATTGGGATACATGAATATTTTTTTGTCTTATTTTAGCTTCTTGTTTATAGAATATATATTTTACTCCCACATGTACCTGTATTTCATTTTTTTATAGACCTGACATACATTATCATCATCTTTTTCATATCATTTATTTTTAATCTATTAGTATGCTCTCATGTGGATTCTATTATATATTATTTCATTCTTATTATGGTAAAGAGGGTTATTGGTCTAGTGTTTATAGTGTCAAATATCTATTATGCCATATGTTTTCCTATGTTTCTTATGTTATTTCATGAGTTTATATTATATCATGTGTACTACACTCTAAGTAATAAGGGAATAGTCTCTCAACAGACACACCTTGTGACCTCATTACAAGTTAGCAACCTCTAGTGTTCTATGAGATGTTCTTGAGGCCATGTGGCCAATTAGCTTTGAGGAACCATTTAGTGGAACCTTGGGATGGAATGTCACAATGTTGTATTATAGAGGTTCATTTTTTCACTTTACTATTTTTAAATAATAAATAGTATCTTAAGAATGATTTGGAACACTGTTATAAATTTTTATTGGGAACAAAAACCCACATTTTGGGTAAATGTTGAGTTTCCAGAAATAATAATTTTTGTTTGGTATTTTCCTTATTATATTAGATACCACTTCATTATTGGGTGAAGCACATGTTATGTGATAGTTATTACTATTATTCTAATTGAGGATTACATTTCATCATTGTCCTGATTATATGAGGGAATGTAAAATCAATAAGGCATCATCAATGGTACCTATAATTAACATGTGATGCCTATGTCGTTCTATATAGGTGGATTTTATTAGATTAAATTTTTTTTCATGTTATTCTTGAGTGATTCTATGGTTGTTATATTATGACTATAATTCATTTTTAATGTGATTTAGTGATTTCCAGTTTCAATTCATGATTTTTTTGGGCCCACATGGGCCGTAATGGGTAGTTTACATGTCAGTCAATCATATATAACCCATTACATTGTGATAATGAATCTAGTCTTGTTAAACTACATATTAAATTGGTATCGATTTTAGTGATATGTTGTTTGGTCCCAAATTCACTGGGAATGGAAATCCATTAAAATAAAACATTGATATAATTTTATATGAAAATTCAATATAAAAATTTAAACATGACTTAAAAATAATTTTTTTCCAAATATGAAAATGGAAGTTTGTATTGACTATTCATATACTAGAATCCCAATAATTTAAATACAAACACTTACCAATATATTAGACATCTAAGCTATAAATGAGTTCATTACCTTGGTCACTAAGCCCTTATTATTACATTTTTCTACTACAAGTGGTACTATTTATTACCAAATCTAGTTATGAGGTGTTTTCCTCGATTCATTATAGATAGTCTACCAAAACATCCTTTGGTCATGTCCCGGGAGGGTGGAGATGAACATTCTCCAGACGTGGGGTGCCCTCCTCTACTAGTCTTACCACCATGAGTTTCTCTTGAGGTATCACATGATATACCTTCTCTAGGAATAGATAACCATAATTGTGATGGTTTCATGTGTTTGATGTGGACCATGCAAGGTGCTCCAAAACATAAACATATTATGGATTATTTGACTGGTGGGTTTTTACATAAACATACTCCCATCTAAAATAAGATAAAATTATATAGGTTATTGAGTCTTGGATCGATTCTAACCTATATATCTATGATCATTTGTAGATTCCATTATTTTAGAGGGTCAATAATTCCAATTATATACTTTAGGATTCGACCAAGAAGTGGTGGTACATAATTACCAATGTTGATCATCATCATGGAATGTTATTTGATGATTTTTAGGCTACCCTGTATTATTAATTCTTTACTTAGATTATAAAAGGTAATTGGGCCTATTATTTCCTGTATCTTCTGAAGGATTTTATGATATTCATAGACTATTCAAAGTTTTTTATGATGTTTATGAGATTTATACTACTTCTAGCTGGTGACAACGTATTGAATTCTAATGGTCTCAAGGATGTGAACTAGTATGTCATCCACAATAAAAATGAAGTATTTCACTGACCATTATTTTAAGATAAAAGTAATATTTTTCTTATCACTACGTAAAAGTTAATTGAAGGATCTAGTACATGAAATAGATGATAAATTCTTAGATAAGAAATTATTTCTTCTTATAGAAGGAATTGTTTTTCCCAGGTTTCGTGTCACAGTTGTGGCGGTCAGACTAACTGCACTAGCAACTCCATCTTGTGCCATTAGTGTGGACAACATGTGCATATAAAGAATTACTGTGATAGACATCCTTTGGAGTGCAATTCTTACGGTTGTATTGGTAGTCATCAAAGATTATTTCGGATAATTCCATATACCTCTAGTGGAAGATGATCTTTATTATCTCTACTTATAGGAGGAGGATATTTTACACCTCATGAGGTGGGGATCTAGAATAATAGATATAGGACTAGTTGAAGAGGAGGTCATGGTCATGGTAACTATACATCTAATCATCAAATCTAGCAGATCATTCATTCTTATATTAGTCCAATTATAGAATTGTGTCGTGGATCAGGCTTTATGAATGATTTATAGCTAATACCTAAGGATAATAGTCAAGAATCATCTACACACCAATATATGATTATAGTATCCTTAACTATAGTATCTTTATCATTCAGTTCAAGTTCTTCGCACTCCTTCATCTTTCTATCAATTGTGGAATGTATTGGGCTAGAAATTTATTATTATCGTGGTGTAATGACCCTAGATACTCTACTTGGTGTATAGTTTGACGGAAAATCCTAATTACAGGGTTATCCAGCCTTAGGTAGGCAGTTATCCATTTGTATGGGACTTCTTCATTCATTAGTTGATGGGATTTGACATCATCCATTAAATGGAATATTTGGTCTCATACCACCACTTTGTAGACTTTTATCAGCGCAGGGTGTTGTTTAAAACACCAGAGGGAATAAGTTATCTGAATAATGATATGTGGGACATCTAGGAGCTGGACTAGAGCATCATGGGATGGGCAGAGTGACCTCCCAAATTTATAGTCTCCTCATATATGATCATGTAGTATAGATATAAAAGTTTCTTCTTATGGTAGATCAATTCAAGGATGTCCTTCTTGATGATTTTCTTATCTTACCTCATGAGAGTGAAGTAGAGATCAAAATTGAGATCCTTCATATAGTATCTAGGGTTTTATTTCTTTTAAAAATGATTTCACCTACTGAGCTCTAAGAGGTCAAGAGACAGATAAAGGATTTAAAGGGCAAGGATTACATCCCACCCAGTACATTCTCTTACAGTTCACCCATGATATTATCCAATAAGGAAGTTTGATCCCTTTATTTGTGAATGTATTATGGATGGTTGAACCAGATTATGGTTATAAACAAGTATCCACTACCTCAGATAGATGATATCATTGACTAACCCTGAGGAGTGAAGGTATTATCTATGATAGGCCTAAGATTAGCCTATCATTGGGGGAATTATATGCCTTCCTAAATACCTTATAATTTTTTTCATATAGCTAGTATGATCTATATGAATATCTTTTGATGTTGTTAAATATTTAGAATGTGCATGTAGTTTTCATTGATTTAATGAATTTGTTTTTCCGTCACTTTGAGGATGTTTTGTTATGATCTTTGTGGATGAAATAGTTTTTCAGCATAATACATGTAGATAGAATTATAAGAATCTTGAGATGATTTTTTGTACACTAAGAAAGAATATGCATCATGACACGATGTGTACATTTCACTTTTTCCTACAATAAAATCCCTTAATGGGTCATATAATCCAAGAATCATGGGTATTTATAGCCCTGGAGAATGTGGGTTTTGGGAATTCCATAGAGAAGATGAAGAATGTGTTTGACATTGAATGTTTATTGGGAATGCCTGGATATTACAAGAATTTTATTGTATACTAAAAATTCCTTAATTCACCTCTTAATGGTCTTACAAAGAAGGCTGTTATGTTAATTTAGTTTAGTATATTTTATGAAATCCTCTCTTGAGATGAATGTGAGTCTTACCTCAACACATATTCTTATTCTTTGTACATCTTTGGAGAAGATATATAGTGTTATATGATCCTTCATGAATTGTCTAGGGAGTATTTCTCAAGAAATATTATAGTGCTATTTTATACAGATCTCCGTAGTTGATGACCCATGCATGAAAATACCCAATGCATGATCTTGATCACGAATCATCTCTCCATGCCTTACGCAGATGGAGACACATTATGAATGGTTAGTGCTTTGTGGTGTATATGAACCAAAATGGATTCAATTATATATTTACAAAACATGACCTTTTTATAGATAGTTAATTTGGTTCAAATATCACCATGCCTTATATTTGGAGCTTCCTATACTCCTAGAAAGAGAAACTCTACAATGGATACACTGATTTGAGAAATTCATTAATATAACATATGGGAATCTAATGATGAATGGAAATTTATGGCCATATTTTCTAAGATGGATCTAGAGTTCCATGATATTCATGAGCAATGTTGTCCCTCAGCCATTATATTGACATCTTTACACCATGAGAGGGTAAATAGTATAAATTTTTCATTTATTGATGGGTTAGATATCGGGGAGAGTATTATTTGTGTGGAACCACCTCATGTTTGGTCAAGGGAAAAAGATAACATTTTACATATACATTGTAATGTATGGGTTCCTACATATATGAGAGTGGAACTCATGTGATAGTTTTATGCTTCTTAGTGGGCATTTTATCCCAAAATCTACAAGATGTATTTATATATTTGACGCTATTATTGGTATATTGGGATGAAATATTAGTTAGAATGTTTTATTATTTGGATTTAAAAACATAATAAGGTGAAGGTAGAGCACCAATGGACATCTGTCTTGTTAAATTCACTTACATGTAGCAAAATTTAAAATGTTTACATCATCGAAGTACTTCTAAGGAAAAGTAGGAAACATTGTACATGAAACCAAAGGAACATAATTCCTAAAAGGGGTAGTACATGTTATTTCAAATGAAATTAATGGAATTGTAATGAATAATTCCGCATAATTTCAATTTTATTTGATTTACTTCCTTGTCGTGATTTTCGTTAATAAGATCCTCAAAATGGAAGGTCGTTTATTCTCATTCCCATACATGTTCAAACAAGCTTGTATTCTACGAATTGAAATCTTGTATCAAGATTCTATATTATTTTATCTATGAGAGCATATATTCATTTATATAGACCTGAATTGGTCTTAGATATGTTGACATTGAAATATTCCTCTAGTATCACTTTATTTGAATGAAGCTGAAGCTCTAAAACCATTTCTCCTTTAGAAAAATCATCGTCAAAAACCCTACTTCGGAATAAAATTTTAGGATGACATAGGCACTTGGATGATTTCCCTAACACCATGCTCCCTCATTTCATCACCAACCCATGTCAGTCTGGTCTCACCATTGTCATGATTTTCTACCATGAAGAAAAAAAAATTCTCTCTTATATTCACATTCCCATTTGGATATCTACCTTTAGTTTTCTTATCAATGTAAGAGAAGGCACAAATAATCTCCTTTTCCATCCACATCAAGAATAATCTCATCTCGGTTAGCATTGGAATGTAAAAGTAATCATTCCATCTATTACACTTCTTCTTCTTCTTTTATAGAATGTAGCTTCCTGAATCCCAGGATCACATCCTCCCTTTTTGAGGATTAGGTTTTAAAGACCTATTCCATGATATAACTCCACACTATTACGATAATCTTGAAAAATTTCCTCCCCAAACGACACTTCCCAAGAATTTTCTTATCCCTCCTTTCATACCTCTACCCATTCAGTTTCACTTTGATCCAATGCCATTTCCTCAATTCCTAGTACTTAGAATCAATTATTAGGAAGTTTCATTAGTACCATACTTCTAGGGTTGGGCTGCTTAAATACTTTCATCAAGCCCTATAAATACACTATTGATTACTCCCAGAACTCAAAGGTTGTATAAACATTATTAGATGGAATCTTCCACCCCCTAGTGCTATCTTGAGGTCGGACAGGTAGAACAACTTGGTGCTTATCTCATGCAGTAGAATTTGGAGTTAATTAAGTTGAACAATAAATTTATATCTACTTCATAGTCTAGAAAGAAGTCATATGTCGATCATTTCTAATGAAATTATTAGTTTCAGGCCAGGGATCATTTTTTTATATAAGTATCACCAAAATTAAAAAAAAGATCGATATAGAGGTAAGGGTAGTTATCCCATAGTTATGTTGGGTTGTTTTAGATTCTGAAGAGATTCAGGCATGTGGACTATTAGTATATATTTCCATAGAGGTATTGTTACATAAAATACATTATCTTTATTTCACAGCTTCACCTTTATTGTGAGTAACAATCTGGTAATTTTAATCATGAGGATGTTCTGTAGGATGTTGATAATTCTTTTAATGAGTATCTGATATGCATCGTGGACTGGAGCCCGAAGGCACTTCGAGGATGGACAATATCTTTAGTATTAGTGCTATAGATATATGGTATAGAATAGGGTGAGACCTATAAGAGGGTAACCTCATTACATGATAAATGGAAAGAGTTTTTTTCGGGAGTGTTTCTCTTCCATTGGAAGGTAAAATTGCGGAAAATTTCGTTCAAGGGGGAAGACTGTTAAAACCCAATTTTTACATATGTATGGAATTTTTTAAATTCTGGGATAATTATTTATTATTGACCTAATATGGATTCAAAAGGATTTTATTATAGTTATAGGGGTGTTCGGAGATAGTTTGGAGCTCGGAACCCCACCCTATTGGAAAATTTCACTTGTTACATAGTTGGTTGAAACCGTTCATGCTACTTAGCATGGTTTCCCCTAACTGAAGGGGAAAGATAGAGGGGTGAACAAGGTAACATTTTTTAAAATAAATGTTAGATAATGGATGAATTTTCATTTTTTTTATCATAACAAATATTCCAAATCCAAGCATACAGTTGGTCCATGGTATCCCAAACCGTGTTTGCCTTATTGTGTGAGGTTCTCCTAGAGATTGTGTTCCATTTACTGTTGGTTCATTATATATCCAACCGTGATACCAAACCATACACATCTATTTTTCATGGGTAATGTAAAGACCCGTAAAATTCAAGGGACAATTTTTCTAAATTTTCTTTGGGATTTTACAAGAATGTAGTTTCTGACGGCGCCTGATTTCGAGACCCGGTGTTCCTGGAATTAATTTCTGCAGTTAGGTTTGGGTACGTTTAGTGAAAAAACGAGCAGGTTTTTCTAACTATTAAGACGGTTATAAGGCCCCAGCCTTAAACCTTACTTAAACTTGAGTTATTACAAGATTACACATTGAGGATCTTTTCAGGTTTAGAGTTTTAGAGAATTAGATCATGAAACATTCATTACATTCCACATTTAAACAATGTGGTTACATAAAAGACAATATTCATTCTTCCCATCAATGGAAAACTATTTAAAATAAAACACGGATTCTTTCTTGACATATCCTTGACACTATCGTCCCATCATGTACCTTTCCCTTGACCTGTGAAAAGCATTTCAAAAACTTGGGATGAGCATAAAAAGCTCAGTAAGGGTTATAAAAATATGGAAAGGAAACATGAGTTCATATATACATAAGAATGAAATCATACTTTACCCATAAAACATAGGCATATCAAATCATGAATAAATCATAGAAAACATAAGACATAAAGGTAACTTGATGCATTCATAACATTCTAACGTAGGGAGTAACCCTCTTGGTTACGTTTGGAATACCCATCACAGTATATTCCCTAAATCTCTTTGGAGAAACCTTAACGTTTCACTCCTTCGCGTTACCCAATGCATTGGAGAGCTATATCGGGCTCACCCGCCCTTAGTTTATCACGGAACCACCCGTTCTTCATAACAATGCCCAAGAACCATAACATAATCGTATCACATAAACATGAATAATGGAAACATAACATTTCCACATTTCAATCACAATATAACATTTTAGGATATTGAAATAATGAATCCATTCAAAAAGAAACCATTTCCAAAACCATTTAAAACATTTAATAAAGAGGTTTTTGAATCAAAGTGTCCCATACCACCATGAAGCTTTTAAAATTTTAAACCATTAATATCCATATAAATAAATCCTTAAAACCATTTTGAAAACATGTATATTAATAAGAACAAATAATTAAAACATTTAAAACGATATTTTGGTTAAAGGGGTTTTACCAAAATTTGAGACACTTGAATACAATAATCGAGGAATAACATTTAGTCAGAACTTTATAATATCATGAGAATAAAAGGATTCATGATATAATACTCCAAAGGACAGTATATACACTATATAAGAGTGAATTGGTGCATAACAACAATGAACCCTCAATAGAAATGTCAAATGTGATGAAATCCCTTATAAAGAAGGTATCCTTAAATTAAGGACAAATAAATTTCAAAAATATGTGTGAAAAATATATATACACCCAATATAAGTGGATATTAAGTGTAAAACAATAAAATTTCATTCACACATATTCAATGGATGACATATTCAATGACTACAAGTTGAACCCAAAGCAATCGAAATTGGGTTAAAAAGTTCCCTTGACAGCCTAACGACATCACATCAAAATGAGTTGATGAGAGATAAAAAGTGTATCTCATCACTTGGACATAAAATTTACATCAATAAGGATGTATTAGAACATATCCCAACATAAAAATATGTAAATTAAAAGACCCAATAAATGAAGTCTTTTAAAAAAGAGGAGGGTGAAAGGTTCCCTTACCGACTAGGGTATGTTTCAAAACATACACCCCATGAAAGAAAGACAATAGGTCATTAATGTAAATACTCATAAACGAAAGTATATTACACAAAGAGTAGAATTATGGGCAGTACATACACCACTCAATGGAATTTGTGGCGAATGTAGCATAAATCTCACGGGAATAAAAGTGAGATGAAAAATCCCTTACGAAAACTCGGCAGCCTAACGGCGCCACTCAAAACTTCCAAAATGGATTGATGAGAGAGAATAGGGTCTCTCATCACATGAACATAAAAATTACAGTAAATGTAACATAAAATAACATCCCAATCATAAGAAATATTAGCTTAAAATAAATGACATAAAAGAGTGTACTTAAAAAGAAAGAGAGTTGTAGGATCCCTTACCTCGGGTCCGACTTGACTCGATCGTTCTTTAATCTCCTGAATAATAAACATGAGTTAATTTCTAATTCCTTAATAACCTTTTTAAAGTTCATTATTACTTTTATACCACTTATTACCATGTCATAAACATTATGTAATCATTTAAGTTAATAATATTTGTTTTTCCGATATTTGGTTCTTAAGTCGAAAGTGGACTTCTTACAATTACATGTTGTTCGTGTGGCCAAATTTTTATTATACCCAGAATTGTATTCATGATGTAGATATCATATATGTAATATATATCCAGTACATGCATTCATTTATAACATTACATAATCATTTAGAGGTAAGAAATGAAATGCACCGTTCATGGAGACGGTAAGTCGTACGTACGCATGAACGCTACTTTCATTTCTATTTCTTATTTTATAGAATGGAATAATAATGATATAAAGGTATATTATAATTCCAGTATAATATCATATATAATATCATATTTCCATCCTTTATACATCCCACATATGGTATTTAACGAATCAAATCACTTTGAGGGGGCGGTAGTCCGCACTTCCTTAAATGAAGATATCGCGTATACCCATAATGGAAGCCATAAAGGTAAGACAAAAATGAAAAATACAGAAGCATAAGGAAAACATAAACATATTATATATCATATATAAAAATAGTGACATCATAATGGCCTTCTTTGAAGGTGTTAAATGAGTATTGAACAATCAT
Source organism: Viscum album (assembly GCA_963277665.1). Taxonomy (NCBI): domain Eukaryota; kingdom Viridiplantae; phylum Streptophyta; class Magnoliopsida; order Santalales; family Viscaceae; genus Viscum; species Viscum album. The sequence goes on along the minus strand of OY728119.1, from coordinate 681,719,883 downwards.
CGTTTCGGGAGGCAGAATTTCACCATCCACGGAAACTGTATGTTCTTTAACCATTTGATGTAGTTATGTGAGAGTGTAGCTCGAATAAATCTTATAAAAACATCCTAGTATATTGAAGATACTTTTGTTTTTACAAGATAAGTAAATAAAAAGAGTTTAGGGGGTTGGAGAAGGAAAATAAAACAAATGAACATGAGAGAATGAATTACCTTTAAAAGTGTAACTCCTTTTGATTTTGGCCTAAAGGCTTCCTTTGAATGGATTCTGCCCAAAGGGAATCCTCTATGATGAGGATAGGGATGTGGAGAGAGTAAATGGTCAGGGTTTGGCCGAGCCAAAAGCTTGAGGAGTGTGTTAAATGAGGTAGAGGTGGGGGCCTTTTATAAGAGGAGAGGAGGGGTACTTTTGGAAAGTAAAGAAATATTACTTTATTTGAAAATTTCTTTCGGTTTCAAAAGGTCCCACATTGATATAATTCGTGGATAAGGTGCGAAGGCTTCGAAATACACTCATACAATAAGTTTTGGACATGTGTAGTTCATAGATTTTATTTTATATTTCCATTTTATTTAAATCGTCAAATAATGATGTCATCGCTGCATCATTATTATGTCATAAATAATTTAATTTATTTAATGTCTAAAAATTATAAAAAAATCACTATGATGTAGGAAATCCTTTTAGCTTCCCAATGACTATTTATAATCAATATTTGGACTTGTTTAACCCCACTTAAAAACTGTTTTCGTAAAACAACTCATGTTTGTGTCAAATTAATTTTAACATTAAATAAAAATATATTATTGTCATTTTCCAACTAGAGTGGCTCCATGGGGTCCCCAAGTTGGTCCATGGCTTTTCGTGGTCGTCCATGACTCACCCAATAGTTGTAGTACAAGTGTCATGGTGTTTTCACATTCTTATAATATCATTTTTACCTTAAATGACACTAATTACCTCTAATCGCGATTAATGAAAAAAAGTTACTATTCACCAAAAAATTATTTTCATCCTATTGAACCACATTTTACATACTAATGACAACCATGTATGTAGGATTTTCAAAATTCAATACACATTAGTGGTAAACTTTCATTTAACTGAAAAATCAGTTTGCTTGATTACCACTTAGTGGTTTCAATATTCATCAAAAATTTGAGTTTTTCAGAAAAATACAAAAACATCACCCTAAGCTATATTTGATATTCCAAATTAAAAAATGAAGTCCGTTTTACAAAATTCAAAACATATTAGTCACATTAATTAATTTAATAATTAATTCCCACTGTCAGATCAAATAGCGTGTTTTTATAAAACAATAAGTATCAAAAGATTGACACTAGTTTAAGTCTGATTTCAAAGTGAAATTAATTCCAACGACCACTATTGGGTGGCTGACCCGCGGTACTCGACAGGAGATGTAACTCAGTAGTCTTAGGTTATTGAGCAGTACCTTGGAGTTGTGACAGGACCACTGCACACTCCAGAGACGGGGCTCTTCAGTAGTTACGGTTTCGATAATGAAAATCCTGGTTTGAGTTGAGTCTATGATCTTTGTGTATACCTCATGTTTGAGATGGGTCACTTGATAACTTAGGTATATGTATGGTCATATACCTGGGTAGCGGTTATCCGTCGATTTCATAATCTTTGTGTTTCCTCATGATTGATATGGGTTACTTGATAACTTAGGTATATGTATGGGCATATACCTAAGTAGAGGTTATCTGTTTAGATATTTTTTATGGTTATACTTGTTGGTTTTATTGAGGCCATGAGGGACTCGGGGTCCCTACTGAGTATCGTATAATCACCCCTGCACGGCCTATGCCCGTACCTCATTGTGTTGGTTGCAGACGACTGGCAGTGCTAGTAGAGGCTGAGTGTTCGATGACTGGACGGTACCCGGAGGTGGACCACATGACGAGTCAGTATCAGGAGGTGGACTTCACGGTGGGACGAAACTCGGAGGAGGATGACGGGAGAGATCATTGTGGAGGCTATCTGCACCTACCCTTTTGGTAGGATCCGTGGTGGACGATCCAGGAGCTGCGCTATCTGTACCTACCCTTCAGGTAGGATCCAAGGAGGACGACCCAGGAGCTGCTTCCATTCATTCAAATGTTTGACTTTTTTTGTTGTACTTTCTTTTAGTAGTATCTGTACTTCAGTTGGGTTTGTATTCTGGCCCATTTACTATTCAGAACTTTCTTTTGTACTTAGTGTTTTACTTCCTCTTGTACTCTGTGGTGTTTTGTTTACTTTTATAAAGGCAATGCATTCCCAGTTATCGGGATTTACGCCTTTGGTGCTAGTCGCTAGCCCCTGGCCTATTGAAGGCGGGCTTGGGGTAGTCACAGCATGGGTCCCGAGGACGGGTTGTGAGAAATTGGTATCAGAGGAGTCGGTTCTACTGCATAACTTATAACTCTGATATTTTCTTTCTGTGAAGCGATAGTGTTAAGAGTACCGAGTGTGGTTTTCAGTTCAGGGAGTCCAGTGTTGGTGCGGGCGACCAACGTATCCATACACCAGGACCCTAACAACTGATTTTTGACTTTGTGCATGAAAACACTGATTGTGTTTGTGTTTCCAGAAGTTTTTAAAAGTTAGATCAAACTAGTTCAGCCCACCAGGTATAAACGTGTGACCATGCCACATTGTTTCTTTAGGATGCCTTTCCATGGACGACCAGCTAGAGCCCAGAGGGATGTGCATACTGGAAGACTGTCGAGCGGCGAGGCTTTAGTATAGGGCCCTCTTGCAGTTAAGGCACCAGCGGAGGCACCAGAGGTACTACCATATGTTGGGCCACTGATACCACCATCCCTAGCAGTAGGCGATTCATGCCACATGAGCACGCTGCACGAGTTCCAGTGCCAGAGGCCACCTAGGTTTTGGGGAGAGACGGACCCGTAGGTGGCTGAGGATTGGATGGAGGCTGTGGGGAGAGTCTTTAGGATAGTGGGGACGCCTGCAGACCTCATGGTGATCTTTGCTACCAGCCTTCTTCAGGAAACAGCAGGCAGGTGCTGGAGCCACTTGTTCCATTTTGGCGACGGGATGACCTTCACATGGGAAGACTTCGAGACCTTCTTCAGGGTGGAGTTTGTGCCATTAGCTCTACACCCCGAGCGTGTACTGGAGCTGCTGCCTTTGACGCTGGATTTACGATCAGTAGCCAAGTCATCTGTGGGCAGTAGACAGATGATGGGGAGGTCTAAGAGGACCAGAGGCAGTCGTACAAGGAGTAGGAAGTGTTATGAATGCAACAGGAAAGGCCACCTGGCACGTGACTGTCCGACCCCCCACACAGTTGATCAACAGGTTTTGGAGGAGCCATCGAGGCCGAAATAGCAGCTGGTGCTTGAGCAACATCCAGACAGTGGACAATGTAGTTGAGCTCCAGGAGCAGGTGAATAGGAGTGGAACTAGTGGATACGTCCCTTGTACTTCTAGTTCCATATTTCTATTGTATTTGTGTCTTTGTATTATGAGCTAAAATAATAAAAATACACTTATCTTTGTGATGTTTGATTTCATGTCCTTTTGTTTGGTTGATACTGAGAGTTCCCAGTTAAAAACTGTTGACTTGACCCTCACTTTCTAGATTTCTACTAGAGGAGACCCAGTGACCTCACACTGATGCTGACAGCGTGACTCGACCCTTGGAGGCGACAGTGATAGTTGGATCTCTTGGTAGTTACATTGATGCCTTACGACATCATCCATGGCATGAATGCATCATTCATGTCAGGACTGAATGTATTAGGCAAGGGGCGTGGTTTATCCAAGTGATGAGACCGAGTTTCTCTTTTCGGCAAGGCAGAAATCTTAGCAGCTTTTTCAGATCATAGACAAAGAAGGTGCAGATTAGCTAGGAGCGGATGAAGACTGCACAATGAAGTAAGAAACAGGAAACCAGTGCCAGTCTTAGAGACTCGAGCTTGTTAAATGTTTCAAGAAGAGGAGGCTTTAAGGAGAGATGAGTCTGCAAAGTAGCAGACGTGGAGGCAGATCATGGAGATCAGCATGAGGTAGTGTATATTTCAACATGATACAACCACCCGCCTTAGTTGTCCCCACCAGGCTCAGGGAGCTGGCGGGCAGAGGAAGAGTGCGGCTACATGCGGTCAAAGAGTGTGACCCAATAGATCTAAAAAAATGATTCAAGGGACAGTCTGTATCCACTACTAGCTTTCGTAGTAACAGATGTTGATATGAATCATTCCTTCCTTCCACAAATCATGTAGCAGACCTAGAGTTTCCGGTAAGCCGTAGAATTCACCCTCACGTCTAGATATAACTTGAGAGAAGACTCAATAATCACACTTACGCCAATGATGTGGTCAGAACCTTGAGGCGCGAGTTTCGGTTGGAATTTCATGGTGGCATCGTCGAGGCCTTATGACTTTGGTTTGAGTAGGGACTGGGAAATCACAGTTCGTACACAAAATGACGGTATTAGGCAAAAAGGTTGTGGTTTGACTACGAATTCGGGATGGGTTTTCATTGGTCGGTGAAAAGGAAACCCCAGGAAAAACAGGATAAAGTCTTGCACAGGATGGTGCGACCGATCACTCTTGAGTCGGTCAACCTTACCCTCATGGCAGCTGTCGTTTTGAGTTTCAGTTGTAACAGAAATTAGAGACCTCTAGAGTTCGAGGATGATGATCACGTCCCTATACGGCTCTCACCTTGACAAGGTTTACGGAGATGTGGCAAAGGTAGAAAGTTATCTCTGAGGTTCAGCAGACATTCTTAGGTCCTCAGCTGGGTAGGCGTGGTGGTTTACTGCTTGACCCATCCACCTCAGTTGCACCTGGTGCACGACGATTTCCACGTATCTCAACTGAGGAGATACATGTTCGACCCTTCGCATATCATCGACCATGGGGAGCTGGACAATGGCGATGGGGTGACTTTCACAGAGGTTCCAGTGAGGATCGAGGATCGACAGGAGCGGATCCTACGAGGACGGTTGATTCCTCATGTGCACTTTCTTTAATAGTACGAGAACCTCCAGGTGAGCACATAAGAGCAGGAGGCTCAGATGCGTGCTCAATACCGCTTTTGTATCCCCAGTCTGTGTTAAAGCTTTACGAGGACGTAAATCCCTGAGGTGGGATTAATGTAAATACCCGTACAAATCAAGGGAAATTTTTCTCTAAATTTTCTTTGTGATTTTACAAGAATGCAGTTTTTGACGGTGCCTGATTCTGAGGCCCGGTGTGCCAGTAATTAATTTCCGAAGTTAGGTTTGGGTACGTTCAGTGAACGAACGAGCGGGTTTTTCTAACATTTATGCCGGGGATCAGAATTGAAATCCTAGGGCACCGATGAACTCGCAGCGCTGGTAATTTCTTAAGAAGACATTATCCGGAGTTGCGTTTTCACGGGAGGATTTGTTAAAAAATTTTGGAATATAAAATAAAAATTGAGTTACATTTTTTATTTCTTTAAGTGGTTTATCCATTGAGTGGAAGTTGGGGCAACCACCCAACTTCTCATGGGAGGTTATGAGAGTGTTGGGGCCCACATGACCCCCACCTCTTCAACTTCACTAACCTTCCATAACCCTCCATTTATTAAGTCAAATTGAGTTAATTAATTGAGGGAATTAATTCAACTTTAGAAATTAGAAAGCTTAAGTTATGTTAATAAAATAAGTGATGAAATTATTTTATTGTGGTTAAAATCTGGTGGTGTGTGTCTTTGGAGAAATGTTGAGGAGCTTGAAGAACATCTTCATCCTCATCTACGAAGAACGCGAAGAACGCGAAGGACGTCGGATCCTCGGAGATCGATGACACAAAGCCGATGAATCATTTCTCCATGACGCGACTCTCTCCTTCTGCGATGTCTTCTTCCTTGACGGTTATTTCCATGATGAACCCTCTCTCAATGATTTCAACGAGGTAGCGGGTTAATTTGAGAATGGTATTATTCCCTTGGTTGTTCCTTCTAAAACAAAGAACCCGGATCAACTCATCATTAAGTTGATCCTTGAATGTTTTATATTGAGGGATGTAAATTTTTGAATGATTCTTTTTATTTATGTGGTTGTAGGAGAATTATTATTTTCGTCTATTCCTGATTACTTCATCATTGGATTATCATCTATTTTGGGGCCGCCTGTTATCACAATAACGGGAGGAGGTCTGACCGCACGAACACGGCCGACTCACCTTGCGTTTTTGGTTGTTCGATATTGATGTGGCACGAGCAAGGAAACGCGGTACCGAAGCACCGCGCATGAATTATTAAGGAAAGGGGGAGAACCGCAGTGCCGTCGCGTCGCGCCGTTGAAGACGAACCAAAGAGGTAGCACCGTTGTGCTGCGCCGTTGAAGACGAACCAAAGACGTGGCGCCGTCGCGCCGCGCCGGAGAACCAAAAAAGCACCGCGGCTGAAGCGGGGCCACGACGGAGGGGCACGGTGCCGTCGCGCCGTGCCGGACGGACCATGGTCGCGGCCGGTTCCGGGCCGCAATTGAGTAGGGAAACCGGCGGCCAGTTCTGGGAAACCAGCGTCAGAGCGGGGGGAACAACCCTTACCGGTCCTATGGCGGCAACAACCGGCCGGCCGGAGCGGGCCGGCCGGATAGGGGAAGAGCCGGGGGTTACAACCCCTGGCGGGCTAGCAAAGTGGCCCCCATGTGGGGCCGATGTTACAAAAAAAAGTAGGGGGCAGCCCCCCCCCCCCCCCCCCCCCCCCCCCCGCGTCCCTTCACTTGGCCGAAACGACCGAGCCCCTGGCTAGTGCCAGTGTGCCGGGCCGGCTGCCCTGGCTGGTCCGCCAAACCGGGCCGACTGGCCGGGCCAAGCCAGTCGGGCCAGGCTGCGCTGCGCCCCGGCTGGGCCGAGCTGTACCCAAGGGGCCCGGACTCGGAACCGGTTCAGGTCGACCCGGTTCGGGCCGACCGAGGGGGGGTCTCTGGTCGGGTTGGACCGGGCCCGAACCCCCTATTTTCGCGTAGTTTCTGTTGAAATGCCCATATCTTGGGCTAAAGACCTCCAATCGATGCACCGTCAGTTGCGTGAAATCCTGGGATCGAGACGGTCATTTTGGTATATTACACTTAAGGTTTTGGAGAACTTTGGGTATGGCCGAGTTGGTTCGAACACGAGACCAACCGGGCCCTCGGAGCGGAAACACTTATAACTTGAGCTCCGGACGTCCGATTGATGTACCGTCGAATTTCCTGGATTCCTCTTTATGATATGGAACATTTGGAATACTTCTCCTGAGTTTTGGTTGTAGTTGGAAAGTGGCAGGTTTGGATTGTACCCGAAATCCAACCGGGCCGCTGGAACAGAAAAGCTAATAACTTTCAGACTGGACGTCCGTTTGACGAACCGTCCACGACGTTGGTGATCACGTTGAGAACGGTCCCTATGATATTACCCTATGAGAGTTCGGGGCACAATTTGGATATGGACGGGTTGGTTCGCACACGAAACCTATCGGGCCCTTGGGACGAAAAGGCTAGTAACTCACAGACCGGGTGTCCGATTGACGCACCATCTGTTGCGTTGAAACCCCTATGAAGAGGCGGTCCTTTGAGATACTTCTTCGTGGGACATTAAGATACTTGGAGTATCAACCTGTAGCTCGTGGAGCAGACCCTCCCAGAGATGAGCATGCGGAGTACGGGGACCGTTTAACTGACTGAGACCTGACGACTGCTTGACCGACGCGACTTGGAGTGAGTCGACTCGCCCAGTAGACGGAGCCCTAGTTTGTTTGGGTGCACACCCTTGGCGGACGGAGCACTACTCTGTGACAGTGCAGACCCGCAGTACTCATTCGGAGAGTACCTTTGCCGGCTATTAGGGGTGTGCACTACTGTGTTTGGGTGGCATACCCCGGCGGGATGTACTAATGTGTTTGGGTGGATAACCCAAGGTACTCGACAGGAGGAGTACCTCAGCAGTCTTAGGTTAGTGAGCAGTACCTCAGAGTCGTGATAGGACCACTACACACTCCAGAGATGGGGCTCTTCAGCAGTTAGGGTTTCCATAATGAAAATCCGGGTTTGAGCTGAGTCTATGATATTTGTGTATACCTAATGTTTGAGATGGGTCACTTGATAACTTAGGTATATGTATGGGCATATACCTGGGTAGTGGTTATCCGTTGATTTCATAATCTTTGTGTTTAATCATGATTGAGATGGGTTACTTGATAACTTAGGTATATTTATGGGTATATACCTATGTAAACGTTATCTTTTGATATATTCTTTGTGGTTATCCTTGTTGGTTTTAGTGAGACCTTGAAGGTCTCGGGGTCCCTACTGATTATCGTAAACTCACCCCTTCTCAGGCTATGCCCACACCTCGTTGTGTAGGTTGTAGACGACAGGCAGTGCTGGCAGTGGACGAGTGTTCGAGGACTGGACGGTACCCGGAGGTGGACCACACGATGAGTCAGTATCCATAGGTGGACTTCACGGCAAGACGACACTCGGAGGAGGTTGACGGGCGAGAGTGTTGTGGAGGCTATCTGCACATACCCTTCAAGTAGGATCCATGGTGGACGATCTAGAAACTACACTATCTGTACCTACCCTTCAGGTAGGATCTGAGGAGGATGACCTAAGAGTTTCTTCCTTTCATTCAGTTGTTTGTATTTTTCTTTTGTACTTTCTTTCAGTTGTAGCTGTACTTCAGTTGGGATTGTATTCTGGCCTATTTACTATTCAGCACTTTCTTTTGTACTTAGTGTTTTACTTCCGCTTGTACTCTGTGGTGTTTTGTTTTCTTTTATAAAGGCAATGCCTTCCTAGTTATTGGGATTTATGCCTTTGGTGCTAGTCGGCAGCCCCTGGCCTATGGAAGGCGGGCTTGGGGTAGTCACGGCATGGGCCCCGAGGATGGGTCGTGACAGGTAAAATTATTATTTTATACCTAATGAATTATTGTCAAAATCTAACTCCTCTTTATCTAATTTCAGTGGATGGGAGATCTCTCCGCCTCCATTTTTGGAAGCACTCAACCCCTCTTTGATAGGATCTAAAATAGTTCATCCTTATGAATTCCAATTTGATCCTTGATCCCCACATTGGATGTGCATTAGTAATTACTTTAATCAACTTTATCTATTCTTATTAAATATTCTCCTTAAGATATTTATTTTGATATAGGCTCATATGCCCCGTTTTTATGGTTTCGATATGTTCTTTGGTTTTCTTCCAATATAGGCTAAAGAAGAAGCTGGTAGTAGACAAGAAGAGTACATTGGTTTTATGGTATTTCATATATGACTTATTCCTTCTGTTTCTCTATTTTATAAATTTCATTCATTGTGATCATGTATATTTCATAATGCATTTCATGTTTAATTCATTTGTTTTTCTTATACTTAGTGTACTTGTATTACACAATCCTTTTTATTTAGTATCATTACATAGTTAGAGGTAAAAACCTCAATACGTCCACCAAAATTTAAGTGATTTATTGAATAATCCTAAGTATCCCAATCAGGTTATTCTAACAAATTATTTGGGTCTTTTGATTGACCAATTTAATTGTATAACTTCTTTAACTAATCAAATATTGAGTTGTTAATGTCTATCAACATATAGTTGTTTAATGTCCCTACTGGGGTAAGGGTTAAAAATTATTAAATGAGTCTCTTAAATGATAAATGGTATGTATTTTAATACATGTTACTTTTCATAAAATTTTGTATTGAAATATTTTGGTTTCATGTTAGTAAAACCCCTCACCGTGTATAATTGAAGTTATCTGAGGGAGCCTAATGAATATATTATGAGTTATATAAAAAAAATAAAATTTTATTTCCTATTTAGTCATGAAAATTTTATTAATAGAAATTGAATAGACCAAATTGATTAATATATTTCATGGGTATTATATGGACTAGTATATTATATGAATTGACTATAATGTGCATATTACACTTAGACAGTGAAATATTTATAAGATTAGATTTAAAAAAGGCCCCATATGATTCTTTATGGAATTCTTTGAGGACTCGTGGATTCATATTTCAATTAGGGATGCTAGTTACCAGTGAATATTACCCCCATAGAACAAGATCATTCTCTATAAGCGGATACCCAACAAGAGTATGTAGGATCCCTCCATTAAAATATCGATATTAGGATACCTTCGATACAATCCTTAGATCCATCCTGACATAAAGGACATGTGTCGTCATGGATACACTCATTGGGTTTAGTCATTTCTTATCACATTTTACCACGGATGAGATCTTTGGATCCAATTAGGTTCATATTACAGTGGAAGGCCTTGGGTGATTCCCCTTGGATTAAACATTAACCCCTTTTACTCAGGTTATGGATTATCAAAGAGTTGTTCTGACCCCTATAGTAAACGAATAAATGGTTATTGCTTTCGATACACTTCATTACTACCAACCTTATAGGATTCCATTTCACCACATGGAAACATTATTATTAATATCATGATATGATTTCAGTGCTAGTTATTTCTCAAGTGACATGTTATATAAACATAACATAAGTGAATTAATTAAATGATCTCATGTTCAGAGACATTTCCATATGATATTGAATTTAGTATCTGAGTTTTTATATTGTTTTAATGCATTACATTTATATGTATCTAAAAACATTATGATTACGATTCATATTCTAGAGATTATATATGAAGTTGGTGTTAGCCTAGTAACATTTACCTCACAGCTAATAATGGCCTGTATTGGTACCTAAGAAGATTAGTTGATTAAAGGTGTTGAAAAAGGGAAGCATCCCTCTTTGGAAACTTGATATTTCTTACCTACTTTAGTATAGAGGTTGGTAGAAGATAACCGATATTCAAAATGGGATTCTTGGAAAACATTGGGATTCTTTTTTATTCTTCTGTGAAGCATGTATTTTTGGATTACATGTATACATGTTTTATATTCTTATAGAGACATGACATAAATTATTATCAGAATTTTCAAATGATTCAGTTTCATAATTTTAGTATTATTACCAGCCTTTTCTGATATGTATTATTTGTGTCTCCTTATGCTAAAACGAGTTTCTGGTTATGTTTTTATAGAATGTGTTAATTTTTTTCCATATATTTACCTATGTTACTTCCATTATTTTATCTTTTTATTATATACCCTCTATGAAACTCTCCTGAAATGATGGACTAGTCTCCCCATAGACTCGCACAAGGCCCTCACTTCTTATAGGTAACCTATGGAATTAGTGGAGATGCTCTTGGAGAAATGTGTCCAACTTGCTTCGGGGAACCCTTGAGTGGTACACTGGGTAAGGACATCAAAGAATAGTATTAAATTCGTTCTTTTGTCTATTTAAAATTTGGAGAAAATATAAAAGATATTACTAATTCTTTGTATCATGGAAATAAGACATTTATGGGAATAACATACCCAGCTTCAGGTTAAATTCCATGATTCCAGAAATTATAATTGGTCTTATATATTTTAGTTAATATTATTGTTAGGATTTCATCATTTGGTAAAATGCATGTTATTTTCCTGTTATTATTGTTATTATAATTAAGTATTACATTTCATCCTATGTCTGATGAGATAAGGGAAAGGATAATAAATCATGCATCATCACATGCACCTAGAATATAAATTTTATAAATATTATATTCTATATAAGAGAATTATATTAATTTTATTTTCTTTTATTAGATTGGATTGATGAGTAATATCAAGGTTGTTTATGACAATGATTATTTGTTGGATGTGATTGAGTGATTTCCAATTTCAATTCATGAGGTGTATGTCCCTCAAAGGATATAATGGGTAGTTTCCGAGTTAATCCATTATATATAACCCATTATATTCTAAGAATAAATTTAGATTTTGCTAAATGGATATTAAATAGATGTCAATTTTAATGATAAAGTGTATGGGCCATAATTGACTAATAATGATAGTCTATATTAATCAAAATTTGATATAATCATATATAAAAATGAAAATTGTAAATTAAAACATTACTAAAAATATTATTCCAGTAAATAAAGAGCCAATCTGCTATTAACCCCTAATCTATGAGATCTAATTTAATTTAAAATGAAAACATAACAATACCTTATCCTTCTTAGTGAGTAGTTGGGGTAGTAATGTGGGTAGTGAGCCCTTATTATTATGTTATGCTTCTACAATTGATACTATTTGTTAACAAATCCAATTATGAGGCATGTTCATGTAACTTCTAAATATATTCCACCACTATGTGCTCAATCCATGTTCGATGATGGTGGTGATAAACATGCTCTACATATAGTCAGACCTCAGCTTCTTGTACTACTACCTTGAGTAAAAATTGAGGTACCAATTTCTTTACCGGATATAGGAATAATAGCTATGAACTGTGAGAGTTTCCATTGCTGATATAGAATATGTTTGGTGCTCCCATACTATCACCAATGGTATATGATTTAACAAATGAGTTCTAGAAGTAGCATACTCTCAACTTCTAAGTTGATGGTGGTCCATAGGTGGCTGAGTCTTGGATGGAGCCAACCCAATCTATCATTGATAATATTGAGACTCATCTAGATATGAGGTTCAAGATTTACACATACATGAATCATGATTCATCCAAGTGATGGAGGGACTTAATTACCATTGTTGGTTGTAACACCTCGAGAATTTATGAAAAATATTTTTTTAAATTTCATTAATGTCTTGTGTTGTACGCTACACCAAAAGAAGCTTGCACAACATGCATCCCTAACCTGGCTTGCATTACACGCAATAAAGACCTTCCTCGATAGCGTGTGTAGTACGCAATACTGAGTTTCACTAAACGAGATATTATTATAATATTATTATGAACTAGCCGTTATGAATTTTAATACCCACTTTTTGAAATTTTATAAATTTTATCTTTCAAAATGGGCTTCATTTTTGGATTCGGAATATCAAAATTAGCTTAGGGTGAAGTTTTAGGGCTTTTCGGATAACTTTCATATTCTGATGAATAGTGAAATTTACAAAATTTTAATTAAAAACAGCTTTTTTAATCGAAGTAATTAATAGTGAGAAATTATTAATTTGAGTGGTTTTAAATTATATTTAGAATATGTTTTTACAATTTAATACAATGATGGTCATTGGATGTAATTTCACATTTAAACCAGACATAAACAAGTGTCAATCTTTTGATAGTTATTATCTCTTAAAAACACGCTATTTGTTTTGATGATGGGAATTAATTTTTAAAATAGTTAATGTAACAGATATTTTTTGAATTTGGTAAAATAGAAATAATTTTTCAATTCTTAATATCAAATATAGCTTAGGCCTAATTTTGGTACTTTTCTGGAAACTTTCATTTTTTTATGAATAGTGAAACCACTAAGTGTTAGTTAAAAAATTGAATTTTTCATAAAACATAATTTTACCACTTCTGTGAGTGGAATTTCGAAAATCCGAGAGACACGGTTAATATCAAAGACTAAAATGGGGTTCAATGGGATGAAAATAATTTTTGGTGAATAGTAACTTTTTACTTTTTTTTACCACGGTTAAAAGTAAATAGGGTAATTAAGGCTAAAAATGATATTATTATTACCCTAACACATGCCCTAATTCTATTGGATAAGTGTAATTCAACCAAAAACAACCTTAGAAATAAAATATGACCATTTAGGCCCAGTTGGATTAGATTACGATATTTAATATTATTTTATTTAAAGAAGGGTTAAAATAGTTAAAATCAATGTTTAATAAGTAAATAATAATTAATATATGGTTATACATATGATAAATTCGACTCTAAATTTCCATTAGAAATAGAAAATGATTTTCTACATAATGATATATTATATATAATTTTTATAAATTAAATAATTTAATTTATTTTTGACACAATGATGATGTAATAATTATCTTATTAATGAAATATTGACATAATTGATGTTATAAATACCCAAATAAATGTAATTTGAGACTTTTTATGAAGTAAACTAATTTTATAGGTTAATATGACATGTTAGTATTGATTTAGTTATCTTTTTTCGAACTAATCATTCTGTTATGATTTTCACAAAAATCAATTACCAAATAGTGTCAAAATTGACATAAAATAGTTTTTAAAACAAATATTATATTATTAATTGTTATTTTATTCCTAAAAATCTAATGTTCGGCCAAAGGACTTAGAGAAGGTTATATATATTAATAATAAACAACTTGGGGTTCGTTTGGCTTGTTATAGTGAGATTATTAACCTTATATTGTAAGAAAACAAGAAGACACGGTAAAAGTAATCTTATTTAACTTAAGGTTAAATCTAAATGATAAGGTTAAAATAGAAATCTAAACATGTCTAAATTCTATTGGATGAGAGGATTTCGACCCATCCCCACCTTATCTTCAAAATAACTCAATTTGGAGCAATTAAAAACCAAATATGACTTTATAATAAAATAATATTTTTGGTTTTTCCAAAGGTGCCCATCTCCTCCCTTATAAAAGGTCACCTCTTCCCTCTCTTCCTCACACCACATTGAGCCTTCATGCTCGGCCAAACCCTACAAAATTCTCTTCTCCACTTTCATAGAAACATCCTAGAGGTTCTGGTCTTTTTCAAAGACCAATATTAGTGCCCTAAGAGGAGGTCTCAAAGAGTCGCTTCAAAGAAGAGGAGGTTCGGATACGTATGAAGCATATCGGACCTAAGGTAAGGGATAACATTCCAATATTGTTGTTATCCGATATTGTTTATTCGTAAGTATTTACTGGGGTTATTGTTCTCATCCATGTCCATGTTTCCTAAAAATTGTTTCATGTATGTTTAATGTCCTTTTTACCCATTTTTGACTTTTACTACAAGGTATGTATGGATTCTTTCTTTTACGAGGTACTTTTTGACTTTTCCGGCAAAAGTACGAGAAGATTGTTATTTTAACTTATACGGCACGAACAGATTTTTACGGTTTTATAAAGCCTTATTTTCATTAAGCTTCCTCCAAAAGATTTCATGACTATTTTCAACAAAATCCTTTTCTTTTAAAATTGCACGACATTTTGTGAAAAGAAAATAATTTTAAAGAAAAAAGTATATTTTCCTCAAGAATTCATTTCAAGTGTTTCATCAAAACCATTTTTTGTCTAAGATGACATTATTTCATTTTTGTATTTTTCATGTTTAATGTCTCTATGATTCACATGGTTTCACTTTTCTTATTATTAAATGATATCCATTTCTTTTATATGGATTATGTGATGATGGGAATATGTTTATGAAACCCATTTTATTCGTTGGGTTATTATGATTGATGTATGTTTATTTTGTGGCACAAGTAAGAATGATTTCATTATTAGATGGGTGGGACCAATATCTCCCTCTAAATCATTGGGTAAAGATTTATATCTCATGAGATAGACATGGCTGGAACGGTAAGTTAATCCGGTTCAGTATTACAGGACTGGAATGAGGAGTGAACTCGATTCAGAAAGGGACTTTGTCCACTATGATGGTCTTGGCAGCAATGCCTTGGATACTATGGAAATCATTACATGTTCTTAATTGATGCCACAATTACATGTTTTATTCCCATACTATGTTATCATGATTTATGTTCCATTATGATATATGCCTTATGTACTTCCTTGTTTTAAGTCGTTGCTCAAGATTTTGATGTTTAAACATTATGTTCATGTTTTTAAGTTCAAATTTATATGGTATGTTTAAATTTATCCCTACATACCCTTATTAGCATTTGAGCTCACCATTTTTATGTTTTACTTTCCCCCAGGACTAAAAGAAAGGTTTTAGGTAAGGAAACAGAATGTGGAAGATCTTTATGGGAGATGTTGAAGATCATTCACCATGATTAGAAGATTATGTTCCAAGTTTCCAAAGACACTAAACTATTATGGTCCTTGTCTGTCTGTTTTTGTTATGTATTATGTATTCAACAAAAGTAATTTAATATCAATGTACGTCAAGCTTCGGGTCTCTACAGTTGGTATCAGAGGAAAGGTTTATTTAACCTTTGGAAACTAGGATACAAAAACTTTAGTGAGATCTCTAGAGATATTTCTAAGGTATGTCTAGGGATCTCCCTATGGTTAAGTATACATATAGGTTATTGTCCTAGTATTGTGATAACGATCTTAGAATTAAACCTATGATGTTAGATATTGAAGGTACTCCCCCTTTATTATTTTGATTTCCCTAGCATGATTTTTTCCTCTCACACTATTCTTTTTGGGTTTTAGACGATGGCTGGAACCCAAAGGAACCGTGTTGATCAATGCAATGGAAAATGAAATTATTTTCCTTTTGAACAAAAAAATGTTATGGGAGATGGAGTGAAAAATCTTATTTCTATACTTACACAAGCTATGAATCATTCTGGACTTCCAAATGAGCAGAGAAGGGAACAATATTCTATTAAGTCCTTCATGAGGAAACGTCCACCTTCTTTTAGTGGGTCTTCTGATCCACTTGTTGCTGAACAATGGATCAGTACCACTGAAAAGATATTTTCAGTTCTTCAATGTTCTGAACATGATACAGTCATCGTAGTAGTATATCGTTTGGAAGGTGAAGCTGATCAATGGTGGAATATTATCAAGAATACGAGGCCAAGAGAGGAAATTGATTCCATGGAATGGGATGAGTTCAAGAACTTATTTTTCAATAAGTACATCCCTCGTATTTTTTGAACAAAGATGGAGAAGGAGTTTCTGGAACTAAATCAAAAGGATGATAAATCTGTTGGAGTATACAAAGCGAATTTTTCAAGGCTTGCAAGGTATGCATCTGGCTTTATCATCCAACCTCAAAGTAATGTTGATCGATTCTTCAGTGGCTTAAAACCAAATATTCGATGGGAGTTGGATATAAGAGACTTCAGTCGCTATAAAGAAGTTGTGCATTGTGATATCAAGGAAGAAATGGAAGTTGGTGTTACTTATGCATCTCATAGTTTTGACAAGAAATGAAAGATGGATTTCAAGGAGAAATCTCAGAATAATGGTGAAAAGAAGATGAATGTTTCCTTATGCTCAAAGTATGGAAAGAAGCACGGTGGAGATTGTCTTAAAGAGACTAAAAATGTTTTAAGTGTGGAAAAGAAGGTCATCAAGCAGCTGATTGTTGAAGTAATGGAAATAGGGTTTCTAATGATGTGAATAAAGAAAAGACTGCAGAGAACGCACCACCAACACTTCACTGCCTTAAGTGAAAGGAAACGGGGCATTATGCTTATAAATTCCATAATACAAGGGTTAGTGATGATCGACATGAGAAAGCACTTAAGGCAAAGGAAAAAGGGAAGTCACATGCGATCACTATTGGCAACGATGTGGTGGAATGATTAATTGTTTATGTAATGGGATTCCAAAATAATGTTGTATATAGTATCGTGGAATATTGGAATATTTATGTATTGGTCTATTGTGGTTTTCAATAATTTAATGGTACCGGTAACCATTGAAAGTGATTGAGAAATTTTTTGGAAATAAGATGATATGCGCATAATGAGGGGATAAGGATAAAATGAAATGTTTGATAGTATTCATGAGCTCATGACTAATATAAGGAAATTGTTATATCATGGTTTGAGGTTTTGGTATGTAAAAAGAGTCAACTTTTGACAGCACTCATGTTTTCACTAAGATTCAAGGGGTATTCATTTTTCAAGAGAATACATTATTAAGGCCTTCGAATGTTTGGAATGAGACCAAGAAGACACATCTCATGATATATGGGGATCAATGATGGTATTAACATGTTTGTTATATGAACTCTTTGGTAATTGTTTTCACTATAATATGAGATTGGACAACAATATTTTTGATAAGCCTAAAAATTGGAATGGATTATGTAGGCCATAAGTTAGTATTGTTTAAGGATATAAGTTTTTTCGATATTATTGATGGGATGTTATATTAATGTAGTTTTAGAAAAAGGACAACCTGCAGGATGGGCGACAACCCATCGCGTCGGACAAGGCTGTGGGAATCGAACCAACAACCGAAGTGCGATTGGCCTTTATCGCCTACCACTGGCCTACATGAAGTCCCTGTTTAGTAGAAACTAGTTTTATTATATTAAGAAGTATGATATGTGAAGTATATGTCCATTTTACGAACCATATATTATTAATCTCACTATATATGGACTTATGTATTTTTTGATAACTTTTCTAACCTTTTGTTTGAGACAGATGGAATGACCCATCATTCTATCACATGATCTGCTAACACATCACAAATGAAAAATTCAACTTCATTTATTTAAGATATGATGTGGAAATTGTCCAAAGAACGACCAACGGTGAGACTGTACCAAAATCACGAAATTATTTCTTCTAATTCAAATTTCATCAACTTTAGGGAAATGATCTTGAAAACCAAAAATGTTGTCCTAGTGCTATTGTATCCGATTAATCAGAAGGTACCTTAGCTCGTCACAAATTTATGGCTTTGTGATTGTTGGATTTTTCATAGCCATGTTCTCTACCACTCTCCATCAGAACTTGATGATTAAATTTTTCTTCCATATCCATATTTTCAACTATGTTCTCCTACGTGGAAACCCAGTGATGAGTTAATTTGGGTAATCATTAAGTTTCATACTTTATTTTTTAAAGCCATGTTTTGGTATTGCTTTTTATTATGTGGGTTTATATTAAATAAACTTTCTAGTAGTAAACCATTTATAACCCCGACGAATTTCGAGGGAGAAATTCATTTTAAGGGGGGTAGAATGTAACACCCTGAGATTTTAAGAAAAATATTCTTTTTAATTTTATTAATGTCTTGTGTTGTATGCTATAACAAAAGGAGCATGCACAACACACATTCCTGACTTGGCTTGCATTACACACAATAAATACCTTCCTCGATAGCGTGTGTAGTACGCAATACCGAGTTTCACAAAACAAGATATTATTATAATATTATTATGAACTAGCCGTTATGAATAGTAATACCCACTCATTGAAATTTTATAAATTTTATCTTTCATAATGGACTTCATTTTTGGATTAGGAATATCGAAATTAGCTTAGGGTGAAATTTTGGTACTTTTCGGATAACTTTCATATTCTGATGATAGTGAAAATTACTAAATTTTAATTAAAAACAACTTTTTTAATCGAAATAATTAATAGTGATAAATTATTAATTTGAGTTGTTTTAAAGTATATTTAAAATATATTTTTACAATTTAATACAATGTTGGTCATTGGATGTAATTTCAGATTTAAACCAGACATAAACAGGTGTCAATCTTTTGATAGTTATTATCTCTTAAAAACACGCTATTTGTTTTGACGACGAGAATTAATTTTTATATTAGTTAAGGTAACTAATATGTTTTTAATTTGGTAAAATATAAATAATTTTTGAATTATTAATATCAAATATATCTTAGGCCTAATTTTTGGTATTTTTCTGGAAACTTTCATTTTTTGATGAATAGTGAAACCACTAAGTGGTAGTTAAAAAACTAAATTATTCATAAAACTTAATTTTACCGCTTCTGTGAGTGGAATTTAGAAAATCCAAAAGACACGGTTAATATCAATAACTAAAATGTGGTTCAATGAGATGAAAATAATTTTTGTTGAATAGTAACTTTTTACTTTTTTTACCACTGATAAAAGTAAATAGGGTAATTAAGGGTAAAAATGATATTATATTTACCCTAACTTTAAAGACCCGTAAATTTCAAGGAATTTTTTTTTCTTAATTTTCTTTGGAATTTTACAAGAGCGCAGTATCTGAAGGCACCTGATTCCAGGGCCCAGTGTGCCCGGAATCATTTTCCGAAGTTTGGCTCGGGTACGTTCAGTGAACGGACGAGTGGGTTTTTCTAACTTTTGAACTGGTGCCCGGAATCGAATTCTGAGGGCACCGATGAAATCGTAGCGCCGATATTTGCTTAGAAACGCTTCTTCTGGAGTTTTGTTTGCTTGGGTGTTGTTTTTAATTTTCGGTCTTAAAGTTAAGAAATAAAATAATTGTTCGAAAAACTTTATTTTATTTCACTTAGGCCACTTGATTCCACTTGAAAGCACCTTAAACTAAGTTGAAACAGATATAGTGCTATCTAGAAATATCCTACCCTTTTGGTAGGATATTTTTGAGGTGGGGCCCGCACGAGCCCCGCTGTTTCTTTCCGCTAAATAACGCACCCGCGAAAACCGTTCTTTATGAAAGTCAACTGACGCGTTTTCTTAATTTCATAACGCACCATTTAATTGGGCAGTTTTGTTCATAAATTAAATGGGCAGTTTCTTTCGTTAATTTAATTCTTTGAATTAAATGGGTCATTACTTACCTCTTTTCGTTTGTTGGCTTAATAATAAAATAAGACCAATACCAACATTTGGAGGATGACATGTTGAGAGGCTTTGACAGAATTCTTGAGCCTTTATCATCCTTCGCGAAGAACGCGAAGAATGCCGTCACCCTCGGAGTTTGGCGACGCTTTATCCGAGACGTTCTTTCCCGCCCCGATCTCCGATCACCAACTGCTTGAGGTAAGAGATCTAAGGTTTCTTTTTAAACTTCTTTTTGGTTTATAACAACACACAGATTTAATTATTTATAATTAAATCTTTTGTTTCTTGGTCCTCGGAGTTCGTCGACGCGGCGCCGGATACCACGACGATCTCCTCCTTCTGTGACGAACCCCTCCTTCCACGACGATCAAATCCGCGACGAACCCGCGGGCGACGACTTGACGAGGTAGGGATTTTATTTTGGAAATGCCCTTATTCCCGTGAACGTTTCTTTAAAATTTAAGAACCGGATTCAAATGAGTAATTTTAATCTATTAAAATTGTTGTTTCATGTGTTGAATAATTTCTCCCATTTTTTTTATCTAACACGAATGGTGCAGGCCAAACGAACACGGCCCGAAAACCCTCCGCCGTTCTTCGTGGTTGTGCAGATTTGGCGGACAACGACAAAACGTGACGCAAGAGAAATTTGTTGATCCCGCAGTGAAGAACGGAACCCGGGAGGAACAACGGCGCAGACGAGAAGGAAAACGGACCACCAGAGCGACTCCGGGGGCCCGAGGAAGCGGCTGACGGCGCCGACAACCGGAAGCGGAGGTGCCCCGTGCGCCGTTGGACAGGGCGACGCGGCTTCAGCCGTGGCGGCGGCGGCCGGCGGACCCGCGGCCGCGCGGTTCCAGCTCGCCCGCACGGGACGTGGCAGAAGCCGCATCCGCTTGACAGCGCGACCCTTCGAGGGCTGCGCCACCTCCAAACCGCAGGGGCGGCGCCCCGCGGCACCCAGGCGCGCGGCCGGTCCGACCGGCCGGGCCGGACCGGGTCCGGCCGGGTCGGCCCGGGCCAGGACCCCCCGTCTTCAGACCATTTTCGGTCAAATGCCCGTAACATGAGCTACAGGCCTCCGAACAACGCGCCGTCAGGGGAAACGTGATCCTTGGATCGAGACGGTCTTTTCGGTATACTACACTGAAGGTTTTGGAATAATTTGGGCTCGGCCGGGTTGGTTCGTACACGAAACCAACCGGGCCCTCGGAGCGGAAACGCTCATATCTTGAGCTACGGACGTCCGATTGACGTGCCGTCGGTTTTGGTGGATTCCTCTAAGTGAGACGGATCTTTTGGCATACTCCGCCCGAGGTTTGGATGCAGGTGGAGTACGGTCGGGTTGGTTTTGTCTTAAAAAATAACTTGGCCCCTAGGACGAAAAAGTCAATATCTCTCAGACCGGGCGTCCGATTGACGCGTCGTCTGTTGCGTTGAGTTCCTGTTGACGACACGGAACTTTTGGATACATCAACATCGGGATATGTGATAGTTGATGTATCAGTCTCTCGGCTCGTGGAGCGGACCCTCCCGAACGAGCTTGCTGTGTGCGGGAACCCTAGAGCTGGCTGCGACTTCGACGGCGATGACTGTGCAGAGATCCTCAGTGGACTGCGACGATGAAGACAGCTGGTCTTGTATCCTATGTGGGTCCCAGCCGTGCTGGTCTTGTATTTTATGTGGGTCCCAACTTATATGATTCACTACTGGTCTTGTATCCTATGTGGGTCCCAGTATAGATAAATCAATGAAGACAGCTGGTCTTGTATCCTATGTGGGTCCTAGCCGTGCTGGTCTTGTATCCTATGTGGGTGCCAGCTTAGATGATTCAATACTGGTCTTGTATCCTATGTGGGCCCCAGTATAGATAAATCAATGAAGACAGCTGGTCTTGTATCCTATGTGGGTCCTAGCTGTGCTGGTCTTATATCCTATGTGGGTCCCAGCTTTGATGATTCAATACTGATCTTGTATCCTATGTGGGTCCCAGTATAGATGAATCAATGAAGACATCTGGTCTTGTATCCTATGTGGGTCCCAGCTTTGATGATTCAGTGCTGGTCTTGTATCCTATGTTGGTCCCAGCATAAACGAAACAATGAAGACGGCTGGTCTTGTATCATATGTGGGTACCAGCATAAATGATTCAGTATCTATATCTGATCATCCCTTTCAACTTTTCGACGACGTATACCTGTGTGAGCTGAATTACTGTTTACTCTCCTTTGTGGATTATGTTGTGCTATCCTGTGTGGATTCTGTTTTGCTTTCCTTTGTGGATTGTGTCATGCAATCCTATGTGGATTTACGTTTTTCTCTCCTTTGTAGATTGTGTCATGCTATCCTGTGTGGATTTACGTTTTTCTCTCCTTTGTGGATTATGTTGTGCTATCCTGTGTGGATTTACGTTTGCTTTCCTGTGTGGACTGGGTTGTGCTTGGGCTCGGATGTTGGAGCCGAACAAGGATTGATGACTTAGGTATATGTATGGGCATATACCTAAGCAGTGTCGTTTGTTACTTCGTGATTGTATATTTCCTTTGTGGATTTTACCTTGTGGATTTCGGGAGACCATCGGGGGTCTCGGGGTCCCTACTGAGTAGCTTATACTCACCCCTGCACAGGCTATGCCCGCACTTCATGGTGTTGGTTGCAGACGACGGGGAGCACTGATCGAGGTGGAGGCGTGCGGAGCAGGACAGTAGCTGGAGGTGGACCAATGGGTGGGACATACTCGGAGCGGACGGCTGGACCGAGAAGCTATGGAGGCTATCTATACCCACCCTTCAGGTGGGACCTTCAGAGGACGGCTCGACGCTACGGCTTTTCCTTTCAGTAGCTGTTTTCCCCTTTCAGTTGTACTTTACAGTTGGGCTTGTATTTCCGGCCCCTTTTTCTTTCAACACAGCTTGTTACAGATTTTACTTAGAGTTCACTTTTCTGCTTGCTTACTCTGTGGTGCTTGTTTACATTACAAAGGCAATGCCTTCCCTGTTTATCGGGATTTACGCCTTGGTGCTAGTCGCCAGCCCCTGGCCTATGGAAGGCGGGCTTGGGGTAGTCACGACACGGGCCCCGAGGATGGGTCGTGACACTAACACATGTCCTAATTATATTGGATAAGATTAATTCGACCAAAAACAACCTTAGGTATAAAATATGACCATTTAGGCCCACTTGGATTAGATTAGGACATTTAATATTAATTTATTTAAAGAATGGTTAAAATAATTAAAATCAATATTTAATAAGTAAATCATTTTTAATATAGGGTTATACATACGATAAATTTGACTATAAATATTCATTAGAAAGATACAAATATTTCCTATATAATGGTATTTTATTTATAGTTTTTAGACATTAAATAATTAAATTTATTTTTGATACAATGATGATGTAGTAATTATCTTATTAATATAATATTGACATAATCGATGTTATAAATACCCAAAAAAATGTAATTTGATACTTTTTATGAATTAAACTAATTTTCTAGGTTAATATGACATGTTAGTATTGATTTAGTTATCTTTGTTAGAACTAATCATTCTTTAATGATTTTCACAAAAATCAATTACCAAATAGTGTCAAAATTGACATAAAATAGTTTTTAAAACCAATATTATATTATTAATTGTTATTTTATTACTAAAAATCTAAGGTTCGGCCAAATGACTTATATAAGGTTATATATATTAATAATAAACAACTTGGGGTTATTTTGGCTTGTTATAGTAATATTATTAACCTTATAGTGTAAGAAAACAAGAAGACATGGTAAAAGTAAACTTATTTAACATAAGCTTAAATCTAAATGATAAGGTTAAAATAGAAACCTTAACTTGTATAAATTATATTGGATGAGAGGATTTAGATCCATCCCCACCTGAGCTTCGAAATAACTCAATTTGGAGCTATTAAAAACCAAATATGACTTTATAATAAAATAATATTTTTAGTTTTTCCAAAGGTGCCCCTCTCCCCCCTTATAAAAGGGAACCTCCTCCCTCTCTTCCTCACACCACTTCGAGCCTTCATGCTCGGCCAACCCCTGCCAAATTATCTTCTCCACTTCTATAGAAACATCCTAGAGGTTCTGGTCTTCTTCAAAGACCAATTTTAGTTCCCTAAGAGGAGGTCTCAAAGAGGCGCTTCAAAGAAGAGGAGGTTCAGATACGTATGAAGCATATCAGACCTAAGGTAAGGGATAACTTTCCAATCTTGTTCTTATCTGAGATTGTTTATTCATAAGTATTTACTGGGGTTATTTTTCTCATCCATGTCCATGTTTTCTAAAAACGATTTCATGTATTTTTAATGTCCTTTTTACCCATTTTTGACTTTTACTACATGGTATGTATGGAATCATTCTTTTACGAGGTACTTTTTGACTTTTCCGGCAAAAGTACTAGAAGAATGTTTTTTAACTTATACGGAACGAACAGATTTTTACGGTTTTTAAAGCCTTATTTTCATGAAGCTTCCTCGAAAAGATTTCATGACTATTTTCAACAAAATCTTTTTCTTTTAAAATTGCACTACATTTTGTGAAAAGAAAATGATTTTGAAGAAAAAAAGTATATTTTCCTCAAGAATTCATTTCAAGGGTTTTATCAAAACAATTTTTCATCTAAGATGAAATTATTTCATATGTGTCTGTTTCAAGTTTAATGTCTCTATGATTCACATGGTTTCACGTTTTTTATTATGAAATGATATCCATTTCTTTTATATGGATTATATGATGATGGGATTACGTTTATGAAACCCATTTTACTCGTTGGGTTATTATGAATGATGTATATTTATTTTGTGGCACAAGTAAGAATGATTTCATTTTGAGATGTGTGGGACCTATATCTCCCTCCAATGAATTGGGTAAAGATTTATATCTCATGAGATAGGCATGGCTGGAATGGTAAGTTAATCTGGTTCAGTATTACAAGACTGGAATGAGGAGTGAACTCGATTCAGAAAGGGACTTTGTCCACTAAGATGGTTTTGGAAGCAATGCATTGGCTACTTTGGGAATCATTACATGTTCTTAATGGATGCCACAATTACATGTTTTTTTCCAATACTATGTTATCTTGATTTATGTTCCATTATGATCTATGCCTTATGTACTTCCATGTTTTAAGTCGTTGCTCAAGATTTTGGGTTTAAACATTATGTTCATGTTTTTAAGTTCAAATTTATATGGAATGTTTTATTTTATCCATTCTTACCCTTACTGAGCATTTGAACTCACTCTTTTTATGTTTTATTTTCCCCCAGGACTAAAATAAAGGTTTTAGGTAAGGAAACAAAAACTGGAAGATCATTATGGGAGATGTTGAAGATCTTTCCCCACGATTAGAAGATTACGTTCCAAGTTTCCAAAGAAACTAAACTGTTACGGTCCTTGTGTGTCTATTTTTGTTATGTTTTATGTATTTTGCAAAAGTAATTTAATATCTATGTATGTCAATCTTAGGCTCTCTACATTGGTCATCATCTGAGAATCTTTGGGGAAAATTTTTAGACTACATTCCATGTTCGCATCATTCCTCCAACATTATAAGATGACCAAGCTAGATAGTTCATGCATCTCGAGTAGGTATCTATGACATTCATGGAATATTAAATATGTTTTACTGAGTTTTATCACCTTTCACTACATCAGGATATTTATGATATATCATGTTATAAATGTTATAAGGATAGAATATAGTATTACATTCATACTTATGTGAATTCCTTTCACATAGGTACCATTTTTGAGATAGTTAATCGGGCTCTTATCATTGGGATAAACCTAAGGGATTGCGATACTACCTCTCACAGAGGATCTGTGATAATGTAGGCTTCTAGTACTTCTAGTAGAAGTAAAAGTTCCCTTGATGATTCACATTAGAAAAGTTGTGGTCAGTGTAATTGCACTAGTAGCACTGTTTTATTCCATTACTGTGGAGGTTAGTAGAATTTGAAGCCTCTGTGTTATAATGAATCTTTATATTCTCATTAATATAGACATATAGGGAATCCTCATATATTTTTACGACCCTTCCATATACTTCCACTTGAAGAAACTTTTCTCCATATCCACTTGCATGACCTGGATCAATTGGGTTTTATTAGGTGGGGAGTTGGAGAAGAATTTGATGTACTGGATGAGCAGGTGGTCATTATCAAAGTATCCATACATCGGATCCTCAGCACCAATATTGTGGTCATAAACATGGTAGTTTAGATATAGCACAGTGATGGGGATCAAGTCAGATGCATGAATTGCAATTAATACCAGAGGATCATATTACATTACCATCTACATTACGAGGTACAATTTCAGTAGAATCTACTGTAGTATCTTAATTATTCGATATAGTTTATTCACACTCCTTCATCAATTTATCAATCATGAAAAGAATCAATCAAGAAATTCCTTATTACTATCATGTAATGACCCTGGATACACTGTTTTTTTATGATCTGAGTGAAAATGACAAAGTAGTAATAAAAACATTGATGTAGGAAATTATCCCCTCTTATGGGATCTCTTCTTTCTCGAGATAATGGTATTAGACATCATCCTTACGATGGAAAGGTAGTTCCCATTCCAAGCCTTAGTAGAATCTTATCCCCATATGGTGTCATTCACATCACCGAAGGGAATAAGTTCACTATAAAAGGGTGAGTGGTATGTCTAAGATATTATATCAAGACCATAGCATCATGGTCTAGTTGTAACGATCTTATAGATTATTAGTATATTCACAGAATAGTATGGATTACTCTTTGAATAATTTTCACCTGTGAAAGATCATTTTAGGGTTGTCTTTCCCAATCGTTTTTATGGTTTATGTTCTGAAAGAGAGGTAGATTTAACAAATTATAAATTTCCATGAGAATATCTAGTGTCCACTCTATTACAAAGGATGACACCTACTAAGCTCCCACATATCATGAGATTGTTGGAGTATTTAAATGCACGGTGATTTATCTGACTGAGTACTTCCTCTTGGGGTTCCCCCATGCTATTCACTAAGAAGGCGGATGACACCCTTCATTTCTGTAAGTATTACTAATTGTTGAACTAGATTATAGTTAAGAACTGATATCAACTACCTTAAATAAATTATCATGTTGAGTAGCTCTGAAGAGTTTTGGTACTATCAAATATCATCCTGAGATCAGGTGATCTTCAATTTCATGTTAGTCCTTCGTATATTCTTTGTATAGATGTTCATAGAAATTATAGTATTTATGAGTTCTTTTAAATTCCATTATGTCTTATAAATGTTCCTTTTGTTTTCAATTATTTTATGAATAGGGTTATTCATCACTAAATATATTAATTTTTTATGGAATTTTCGGATGAAATCATATTGTATTCTCATAATTATAGAAATCATTCTAAACATCTTTAGATCATTTTGAGTACATTGGGAGAGAATATTCATTATTCCATGCTTGTTATGTGAGAATTTTACATTGAAAATGTCCACATATTTCTCCTTATCAAATTTTGAATACTTTTATAAAAGTAATTTCTTTAAATCATTATACTAATATAAAATAATATTTTTTACTATTTTCCTTAATTGTATTATTTCTTAGAAAAATACAAAAAAATCAAAAAAAATACACTAATGATTCAAAATATTACTTTATTTGGTAATATAATTTCTTAAATTTTCTAATTTATCATTTGAATGAAATTAGAAAACATAATTAAAAAATTATTTTATAGGGATAGAAACTCATTCAATGAAATATACTAGTATTATAAATTTTTATCATTTAAAAATTAGTGTTACGGAATTATAGGAATAAAAATATATTACAATAAATTAATCCTAGCAATCATGTGATAATAAAAACTCATAGGGGATAAAAGTCAATTTTAATAAAAATTAAATTCTAAACATAAAATTAACATATTGGTTTGTTTTGTTTATACCAATTTAAATTAATTAATATTATATTTATACCTTATTTTATTTTAAAACAAATTCATAAATTATTTTTGTATATCCATTCGCACTAATTAAATAGATTGGTTTTCAAAAAAATGAATAAATATTTATATTTTTTTAAATATAACATAGTATCATATAAATTTATCATTGAAATATGGTGGATGATTTTGACCCCATTAACTTATTTATAATAATTCATTTACTAAAATTTCTAGGTCTTACATTATTTTTATTATAACTAAATTTCTTTTGAAATAATTGGTATTTCTCACTATAAAATCATTTTATGGTGTAGTCACTACATAATTCATTCAATTATAATTAATTGATTTTATGTAAAGATATTTTAATTTCTATTCAATTGAAACTCTCTCTCATTTTCTTTTGATTATTATGATAGCATTTCCATAGGGGTTTGTGTTAACTCAACTCCATTCATCGAGTAAAACTAATTTTTTAACTAATTTTATCCAATAATGTTCTATTATACCTTATGGTTTTTTTATGTTAAATTCCCTACCTCTCTGGTTTAAATTTATGTTTTAATTAAGATCTTTTATCTTGATAAAATTACATTCTCAAAAGTATAAAACTTTTGAGAATAATCTTCATCCACATTAATAATGGTTTCCCCTAATTTTCTATATTTTTCACACTCAAAAATATTATCCATTATAATTTGGGGGCTAATTTTTTGGTATCAAAGGGGACCTCTATATTTCCCTTATCCTGTAACAAAAAAAGGTTTTATTACACTTTTGATGATATGGATTGTCAAGAATAATATTTCAAAATATTAAAACATTATACCATCCATTCAAAAAAATATTTTTCATTCCAAACCACATTTTTCTTATCATCTTTCATATATTTCCAATGATAAATTATATAATAACCTTTATATGAGGAATTTTGATTTTATTTTTTTATTACACCTTTTTTAAAATATCTTTTGAAAGAGGCCAATAACATTGTCTTGTTATGAATGTTATGTTAAAATATTTTTATCATTTTCCATGCCATAAATTATTTCCACTACCATTTTTGTTAATATGATACATTTACAAACTATTTTAATGTATCCTAGAATAAAATAATATTATCTAAGATTTATAAAATATTTTATTTAAAATGGATTCAACAGATCAGGTAAATTTATTATTTTTAAAGTTATTTTTTAAAATATAAAGAAATTATTATTTGTCTATGTTATTTTATTTTGATATATCTTATGATTGATCAAGGATAATATTCAAATATTATTATTAACCACCATTATCTAAATATACTGTGGAATATTTAAATTAATAATATGATATGTCAGTGATTTTTTCTTGGCTAATTACATTTGTTAAATGACTTTAAATTTTCATGTAAAATGTCTCCACGGTGAATATCATATTATTTATTATTTTTATAATTTTTTTCACATTGTTTCATGTATCGACTGACTAGAGAAATTATTTTATTAACTATATACATTCTATATATAGTGTAAATACTATATGGTTTACTAGCTTGATTAATGGGTATTTAACGCGGAATTTAGGGAATACCATTCAATACCCATTCATTTTCCTTGATATTGTCTTATTATTATTATTATTGATAATTTAATTATGTTATTACATTTTAAAATTATTTGAAACATATTTTACATCCATGGGTTCTTTATACTATAAAATTTAAATGATTTTTATTTTATATTTTTATGAAATTTTTTTATTTCCATGGGTTCATTATGATGTGTTAAAAGGATTATTTTTTCATGGAAGTCATAAGTAGAGAAGATGATGGGTGGGGTAATAAGTCAAACTAAAAATTAATTTATAAAACATTAAATTAAATTAAATTAATTATTTGTGGGAATGTTTTAGTTGTTCTCATGAGTGAGTGTAATTGTGTGAATCATCGAGGTTATTTAAACGTGGGTACAATAAAGCTATCGTTCACACACTAGTGAAAGAGTGCCTCATGAATTTAATGTTTCCATAAACTAAATTTTTCCCTCCAATGAAACACTTTGTTGTTTTATACTTATACTTATTACTATCATATATGATATTCAATTGTTATGGAAAATTCTTAATTCTTCTTAGTATCTAATCTCACACATTTTTTTGATCCATTTTTTCTTATTATAAAAATGACTATAAATAATGAGTATTATAGAAGGGTTTTTTTGGTATAAATTGCAGAGAAATTATCAAAATTAGAACTAAAAATAGTTCTTTTTGTATAGACCCCATAAATACACTGGTAATTCCGTTTTATGGTTTCTGTGACAATTTTAGAGATTACATTTTTATTCACATAAAATAAATAAATAAATGTGTTAATTTATCATATACATAAAAAGTTATTAAAGTGGATGGGAATTATTCTCAACAATGATAATTTTTTTAATGGTAATAAAACGTTAATTAAAAATATCTGGAAAAAAATTCATTTTCCCTTAAGTGGAAGATAAAGTATTATGAAATAATTTTTTCTGTGGATGTAACCAAAAATAGAAGAAATAATTTAAATAAAAATAATCTTAACTCAAAAAATTTGTTGCTTTAACAAAGAACATTATAAATTGGGTATATTTTTAATAAAAATACATTTAAATGAAGAAAAAAATTTGGTTATTAAAACAACATAAATTAAATTAATATGGGAATATTATTTCATTATTTAGTATTCATTTCATATCAATGATTTTATAATGAATATAAGAAATATATATCCTAAAAACAAATTTGATACAATGAACCCCATACCATATTTCTAAAATTACACTAAACTGATTGAATATCCCATATAAATAATAACTATCATATTAACCTGTTTCATAATCCTATTAAAATATATAACATATTATAAATTTCATTTAATGTTTTTATATATATGTATCATTTTTACTCATTACATATTTCAGATAATGGTTTTGAGTAATATTGATCCTATTGAAATGATTTCATAATAGAAGTTTTATCTATAATTATTCTACAAAATATCATCCTTAAAATATAATAAAAAATGGAATTTTTTATTTATAATTGTTTTTAATGCTATAGATTCCATTTAAGATTTTTTTGTTA
Source organism: Viscum album (assembly GCA_963277665.1). Classification (NCBI taxonomy): domain Eukaryota; kingdom Viridiplantae; phylum Streptophyta; class Magnoliopsida; order Santalales; family Viscaceae; genus Viscum; species Viscum album. The sequence goes on along the minus strand of OY728119.1, from coordinate 681,688,530 downwards.
TGATCCTAAAAAATGAAATCACTGAAGAAAATGTTTTAGTGATTTTTAAAAAATGTTCATTGGTATATTAATTTATGACCTTAATATTATTGATTACATTATAGAATAAAAATAAAATAATAATTTAAAAAATTTATTCCATATATTATTAATAATTACTCTCTCATATTTACCTAAGGTGTTATTATATATCATTGTTCAAGTAGGTGGTTAGACTGAACCAAATATTAATATACAATAATTAATAGATCATTATGATTATAAATGTTATTTAGTTTATAATAAATTCATTATTATAGAGGAATGATTACAGTATTTAGGTAAATTTAATTTAATGAATAATATTGATTTTTTTAATAAATAGTAAAATCATATGATGAAAAAATGATATACATCACTTCATGTAGGTGGTAGTCTTCCGAACACATGGTCAACATTTTTATTTCCAAAATAAATAGATGGAAAATCTGGATTTTCATTTTATTCATAATAATCACCATTATATTATATATATGACATTTATATCTAAATTAAACCGATTTACTTACTGATTAGAGGCGGTAGTGAAAAAACAAAAGTTGTAAAAACATTGAAGAGGTAGTCTACACAATGAATGATTGGTGGTTTCTATTTTAATGATTGAAAATGAGAAAGATGTTTAATGTTTATTCAATTTCCATAATAAAATTATTTATAACAATATTATATAGTTCATTATGTAATAATTAAAAAAAATTAAGGGAAAGAAGTAATAAATAAAAGGAAAATCATAAAAAAAATACTCACTATAAGGACATGGAATTTCTAATAGATGTCTCCATATATTTTGAGGAATTTATTCAATAACATTGGGAAATATTCTCAATGAATTGGGGAATATTAATAAATTAATGATATTTAAATAATTTTAGGTGGAAACATTATTAATTGATTTGTCTTGAATGGGTGGTGAGAGGTGCCATTTATTAGTTGTACGAAAAGAGTTTTTTTTAATATTTCAACTTAATTTAAAGGGAGAAAATGTATCATACATCAAAAAGACTCCAAAAAAGAAAAATATTAAGTGTTTGATTATATATTCTTAATAATACCTTTACAAATAATTTTCACAAATGATTTACACATGTTTTTATGTTTATTACTCTAAATATTTTCACTTTTTCCATTTTTCGTTTTGTAGTGGTAAATAATTACAACCTATTTATTTAAAATTTAATGTCCAAAACTAAAATTGAATTATAACATAATATTCAGAAAATTATTCAAATATTAAAAAAAAATTGACATAAAAATTTTATATTCATAATAAAACATCAATGTTTACAATAGTTCCTGTAACGTGTAAAAACCATTTTTAGAAAGCGTGAATGTTTCATCATTAAATTTAAAATTAAGAAAAAACTATTAAATAATTTTATTTAAATTATATAATTTTTTTAATATAAACTAAATAAATTTAACATGTCTTTAATATCAATCCAAACCTTAATTTAACAAAATTAACATTTAATTAAAATAAAATAAAATAATTTTTTGAGAGAAAATTATTTCAAAAGTTGTTAAGAATTGTTTTTTCAAATAAATTATATTATTTAAAAATGAATTTATTTATTACATAATACTTATTTGAGTTTGAGAAATTTTTTTATGTTTTTTTGTAACACATACATAATAATATACTCAAAAATAATTTTTTTAGTAAATATTTATTTTTTCACTATTAATACAAAAATCAATTATTTCCATAAATATAAAAAATATTATGAAATATATTGATATGTGGAGTTTAAAAAGTTATTTTTTATAAAATTAAATTTTAAAAATTAATATCATCATATTATAAATAAAAATTTTAAATATAATGGAAAACATATTTTATTGATAATTATTTTTTTATATAATTAGTGTTCTTAAGATCATTTCAGATAAATTCTTATTTTAAATAATGCTAACATGTTAGTTCATATACATTAATATCATATATTAGAATTATAATCTTTTAAAAGAAATTTATTTATTTTAAAATCCCTTTAAATGGTTATTTTAGATATAAAAAATAAATCATATCAATTATTTATCATCTACCCATAATAAATATTAATTCATTTTTATTTTTATGTTATTTTTTATTAATATTTTTATTTTATAATAATGTTCATCTAATATTTCATGTATAATTTATTTATTTATTTATTGTAGAATGATCTAATGGGACATAGTACATATTTAAAAAATATATAAATATATTCTAAAATAAAAGGGTGTTACATTCTCTCTCTAAGTCAATTATATCCTTAATTTTAATTATCATATTATAATAATAACATTTAAATGTGTCTATATGATATAAAGATGTAAAGATATTATTTATAGAGATATATTAGCCTCACAAATATAGAAAAAAAATATTTTTCAGCATAATAGGATTATCCTTGAAAAAGAGTTTTTCTTAAACCATTTGATCCAAGCGTATATCATTATTTCATATTAAGATTCACATTATAAGAATTATTTCAAAGTTGTGATAAAAGTAATCATTAAATTTATTTACTAAAATATTTTTAGTCTAAATGTTATTTCTTTATTGAAACTAAACATTCCATTATATATACAGAAGCAACATTTCATGTTCAATTAATCTGAATGAAAGATAATAATATTTTAAAATGGAATTATCAAATAAAATTTAACATATTATATATTAAAAAAGTGTTTTTTTGAAAATCAATACATTAGAGAGGTGGTTTGATGTTCTTTGAAGTAATTCTAGTTAAACAAAATTGTGTTGAAAAATGATAAAATGGGACCCTCGTTGTTGTTTAGTAAATAATAATTTTTCCTTAATACTCTTCATTTTTCTGTCCCACATCAATAGTTATTATGTCATATCCTTTTCATTATATCCTTTCCTTAGGATGTTTCATAAATGAATTATTTCCTTCGACTCTTGGATTGGTTCAATTACTATTACAAAGATAATACTCTTTATGATTGAAGAATTAGAGAGTGAGTTAACATTATTTAGAATGTGATTTTGAACAATTTTAATGATCAACCTCTTCATCTCACTTTCATCACTGCAAATCCTGAGATAAAAACCTTCCATAATTAAAGAACATTCTAGATCATGTTATGAAATTTCATTGGTTTATCCTAAAAAACCATTATCATGCAAGTAACTAATTTTTTATCCCTCAAATTTTTTTTATTTGAGTTTTTATTAAAATACACCTCTCATTTTTTATCAATATTAAATTTTATAACCTCCCTCTACTTACACTATATGTGAAAATAAAACAACATATTCCAATATAATAATGTATCTTATATCAATTTATTTTCAAAGACTATATTTTAAATCACTAAAAATTCCTTCATTATCACTTTGGGGTCATTAATAGAATTTTAGTCAAAACTTTTCAGAGTAATGATGTCATCATCATAATTTCCAATCAGTTCATACTAATTTTATTTTTTATCTAGATATTATAGCTCTTTTCTTGCATTTATTTTGAGGAAAATATTTATTCATGATTTTTAACTCCTCCCATTCCATATAGACACCTTCAACCTTTTCCTTTTTATTCTTAATGATAGTACACTATTGTTTATACACACCATACAAATAATCAAAAATTATAAAATCATATCATTTTTTGAGAACTAGAAAATAGAACATATATTTTACATCACATTGTAAAAGTACTCATCAACTAGTATATTAGAAGAAAAACTAAAAGAGAGTGAATGTTTTATCATGACTGAATCTATTATAAGATTCTCTATCCATGTTCGATTTAGGTTCTCAACTCAATTTGGGTTTTTATCATTAATTTAGATAGTTGGGTCTATATTTCAAACAATTTTTTTGGTCCTTGACCTAACATAATTTTGTTTCTAACTAGGACAACATCCACATTTTCTGTCACACCCATTGTTAACCCAGTTATTTTACGTTCCCGCCATTACCTTAATAAAAAGATAAATTTAAATGTTTATTTATATATTAATGAATTTACATAAAATGAAACTATATAATTAAGATAATTCCATAGAAAATGTAAATATATAAGCCTAAGAATCTCTATATATCAATTTTGATTATACAGATTAATGTTTTAATTAATGTTATTATATATTCAAATCCTTCATATTGGTTTGTTAATATAAATATATTAAATAAAAAATATCCCCCATATTTGTAAAAATATATGTGAATTTATGCCTCTTTGTTATTTACTTGGTGACAATTGAGTTAATACCATATAGACCCCCTTAATAGTTACATATCCAAGGTAAATCAATACCAAATACTTCATCTAATTTTATTATACATACATGTTTTTTATTTTTCTAAAAACCTTAAATTATAAATATTTTTAAAAATTTTCATACATTATAATAAACTTAAAAAAATCCAAAAGAAATGTACATTGGGTTTTAAATAAATTTTATAATCCAATTCCATGACTAACTAAAAAATCATTTGATACCAACTATGGTTACCCAAGAAAACAAGCCATCTACTTTATTATTTTACATGAATAATAATTCTAAGAAATTAATATTTTAACAAACAGGGGTACTGAATATTTATAGTCTAAGAAGCTTCACTATATAAAAATCATGTTTAACAACACTCATTAACATTTCTTCATAACTGTAAAACTATAAATTTTCATATAAAAATATCACATCTAATACCCATATTCGTATATGAGGTAATGAAAAAATAAGAAAGAGGTGACATTATATGCCCATTAAGGTAAATATATAATATAAAAAATGATTAACATAAGTAATAAATTTCGTTGTATATTGGTTTCAGAGAATAATCAAAATCCAAAAATATATCACTAGGGAAACATTCTGAGATATAACAAAAATCATAATGCATAATAAATAATAAAATATTGTAATTTCAAAATAAAAGAATTTTCAACAAATATGACCATATAAAACATAATATTTTATAGTAGGAATCAAAACAGTATTCCATTACTAGATCATGCTTCAATCGCCTCTTTCCATTTTTGGATCAGTCTTTAGTTACCTATTTCCCTTTATGGATTATACTTAACTGACATGTTTCCATTGTTGAATAAAGAAACACATCTTATTTCCTACTTTTGCGTGAGATATAATGAATTAAATAATGTATTTATAGGTTATATATTCCATAACTATAACATAATGATGAAATATTTTATATGTCTTTAATATTATATCAATCATTAAATATATAAAAAATAATTCATGAGACAAAATAGATTTCAATCATCACCTCAAAATGATCCAATATAATTAAAAATGGGATTCATAACATTTCTAAATGAAATCACCAAAATTTAACTCAAAAAAGTAAATGTTTTATACCCACTGATAAATCCTAAAAATGTTATTTTATAAGGAACATTATGTGGTCATTTATGAAAACTGATTTCAATGGAAATAAATAATTTTCAGCTATTTTATAGTTTAAAAGAGTCTATATAAAATATTTTTATGCATGGAATAAATGATTATGTTATGGTCACTTTGAAGTGTCATTTTAATAAAGGTCAAATTCTATAAATTAAGAAGAATCAATTTTTGGGATAAAATTTGAAAAGAATATTAATAATTAATCCTTGAAAATAATTAACTATTTCAAAAATGTTATTTGAAAATGAATAAAATTTTAATTTTTTTAAAAAGAATCATATATTATAAATAATTAAAAAACACACAATGGATTAAAAATGATTTGAAATATTTTTGAAACTATTTACTCCTGAAAAAAAATATTTAATAAAAAAGCATTAAAAAATTAAAATTGGTTTCAAATTTATAATTTAAACCTTTAAAAAAATTTATTTGGAAAAATAATATAAATAATTTATCCATGAACTGAAAAAAAATCGAAAAAAATGTATAGGTGAAGACATAAAATTACAATTTCAATGGATGGAAAAATATTATGAAATACCATTATTGAAATAGTGATCATAAAAATAGTATTAAAACATCATTTTACAAAAATGTAAATATAAATACAAAAGATATATAAGATTAAATATAAATGGTGTTCTGAATATAAATTGAACATTAGAATGGAATAGAAATACAGATAATGAGGTAAAACCATAAATAAATTGGATGTGGATTATTCTCAACAATGGTAATCGTGTTTATGGAGAAAAATTCATCATGTTCAATAATTTGAATAAAAAAATTCATTTTCCCATGAGGTTAAGTAAATATTTCAAGAAATAAAACCATAGGATAGAAGATCCCAATCTTGGAAGAAATAATTCCAATAATAAATATTCAAATTCTACAATGGTATTTGAGTTATCAAAGAGCATTAAGTCCTTGGTACCCTTTAATATGAACATAAATTATTGGGAAACCATGATATGAATCTTAAAAACAAATAATTACATGAGTAATGAAAAATAAATTCATTATAATGTACTCACAACATATTACATATGATATGGTCTATAGTATCAATTGTGTCTCAATAAAGTTAATGTGGCTCAAACAACCACCTTGCCTTAATTGTTGACTTATTCTAAAGTGATTGAATATCTTGTATAACTTAAATAAATATTAAAATAACTTGTTTAATATCCATATCCACACATATATCATATTATTATTCTCATTTATAATTATTATCTACATGTATGTTTGTTTTTATCTATATTTGATATTGGTTGTGAGTAATCTGAATTGTTTTGAATGTTTTAGTTATAGTGGTTTTTATTCATTATTTTCCCAAGGGTCAACATTCCCAAATAATAAAAATCACTTGAATTTATACTTTTTACATATTGATATTAATATAATTTAATATATTTTTTTGTTTTTTATATGATAATTATAGAAGATATCATAGAACATCATGTTTTATTGAATTTTAAACAGAAGAAGTTTATATCTAAATTAATAATTTAAATATTAATATTCTAATTTCTGAAAAAAAAAATTATTTATTTATTTGTATCATATATTTTCAAAAATTAGGTTCTCATAGTCATCCATGATATTATTATACATCTATGTTATAGTAGGTGGTTAGAGGGAACCAAACGACACCATGTCATAATTAATGGATGATAATTATTTTGAAAGTTATTTTACTTCAAATAATATAATTATTAATAAAAATTATAATATTTATATAATTTTTATACATTTCATCATATTCAAATGTATTCAAAATTATAATAATAAAACTATATTAAATACAAGATATATTATTTTTTCATGCATTATTATACACAATTCATGGTTAAAGAATTTAATTCTTCAAGTATTAAAGGGAATAAATCCTGAATATAATTTTTAACATCTTACAAATAATTTTTTACATTAAATATTTATTCCTCTATTTCACATAAGTAATTAGTAAAGACTAAAGGAGGTGAAAAAATAGATTTAATTAATTAGTAGAGGCGGTAGTCTACACAACATATGAGTGATGGTTTCATTTTCCATATTATAAAATGGGAAAGGCTGTTAATAATTATTCCCATAGAATAAATATATTCAATATTTAAAATATTGATATAATTAAATAGGAATTATAATATTATAATTGGAAAATTAAGAAATAAAATAAATGAATTTAGGAGAAAACATACTCATGTAGATGAATTGGGCTTTCACTAGGTATAATCCTGTTTAATGGATGTCATAATCTAATATTATGTGACTATATGCAAATGAAAAAGGAATAGTATTATAAAGTTATTAAAATTTTATCGTTTTATATGGAAAAAAATTCATTGAGTTTTATTTAAAGAGTACTTAGATGTCACTTTAAAAAAATTTTATAATTTAATTTCTTAAAATGCATTAACATAATATAAGTAGGTCATATTTTTCAAATGTCATGAAGAATATAAAATTCAAATTAATTAATTTGGTATACTATAAGGTTTATAATATATCAACCATTCATTTGGAAACATGTTTTAAACATGTTTATATTTCTTTTATTCATGAAAAAAATCTTATTATCCATTTTTATTTTTAATATTATCACTAATTTTTAGGATCTTAAATTTATTTTATTTGATAAAAATAAAATTTTTTATATGAGAATATTTATTCCCACTATTATAAAATATGAAATTCATTTTATTATATATTTTTTTTTTGTTTTTGGATTATTAGTATTAACAATATTGCATGTAAGTCTTACAAACTCATCTTTAGAAAATATTAATTTTTATGCCAAAAATTCATATTTTTTAGAATTAAAAATTTATTTTATTTGAATATTTTAAAATGGATACTTATAAAATAAAAAAAATGGCAATTATAAAAAAAACAAAATTTTACAATTAAAATCTTTAATTATAATAAAACATGAAAATATATTTCTCTTATTGGAAAATATTTTATAAGTTATTAATAATGGGGTTTTCAATTTTATAATATTATTTTAATAATTTTATATTTACTACCTAATGAATATCTTATCATGAAAAACATTTTATAAGATTTTATGGTGTATTTACTTCTTAATATTGTTACAAATTCAACATTTTTAGAAAAAACATTATTCTTCACTATTTACACCCCTAATTTATGAATAATATAAATAACATACCTTATAATAATATAGATATGTGAAAATAAAAAATTATTTAAATTTTAAAACATAAAAAATAAAAAATTTATATATTTATCTCTTAAATTAAAAATAAAATATAAATAAAATATTATTTTATTGTAAATCACCATTATAAAACATTAAGTGTACAAAATATTATATAAAAAAGTATTATGTAATTAATGTCGATAAGTTAGTTCATATATTTTAAAATCATATTTTAACATTGTAATCATTTTAAAGTGGTCAATTTAATTTATTAACACTTTAAATTGTTATTTGAGATAAAATAACTAAATCAAAATAATTATGTATCTTCAAAGAATAATAAATTTGAATTGATTACTATCATTTACTTTTAAATAGTTTTAATTCTTGTAATAATTTTAATAAGATATTCATCCAATATGTCATGGATCATTTTTTATGTGTAACATGTAAGGAAAACTTTTGAACAGATTATAATGTATATATATATGTGTGTGTGTGTGTGTGTGTGTGTGTGTTTGTGTGTATTCCAAAACATTAGCCTGTTACATTCCCCATAAAATAAATCATATCTTCTATATTTTCATTATCACATACAAATGAAAATATTTAACACCATCTTAAAGATAAAAAGAACTGGAAATATAATTTCAAGGGAGATATCAACCTCACAAACATAGGAAAAGATATGTTTTCCGAAGAATAGGATTAACTTTGAAATTTTGTTTTAATCCGACCTTTTGTTCCTAGAGTCTATTCCTATTTTATATTAAGACCCACATTATATAATTTCATTCTAAATGGTGTTCGTAATCCTTTATTTGTTTCTATAATAACCTATAAAAATATGAAATGTTATTATTTTATTTCCAAAAAATATTTAGTTAATTATATATAACCAATACATAACATAAAATCCGTCTAATAGATTGATAAGAAGATTTTTCAAAAGTAATATTAACATATATATCAATGTTGGATATACTACAATGATATTTTTTCTTCGATAATAAAGTCATTAGGGTTGTGATTTTATATTCTTATAAATAATTTTAGGCACAATTGAGTGGGTTGAACAAGAATCACATAATACAGATGTAGTTCATTACTGGGTGATATGTTTATCTTACCCCAATTAATATTAACGACAGACCTTGATGTTTATGATTTTATAGGCATCCCATTATTCCATTTTCATAGGTAAATTTTAGAAATTAATTGTTTACATTGAAAATTTTATATGTTCAATTATTAGAGTAATTATAATGATACATAAAATTTAAGCATTATAGTGTGGGAGAAACATCTATTAGAATTATATTTGCTACTATTTTAGTGAGCAAAATCTATAATCCCTTTTTGAAACTTGAGAAATTTATGACCAACGACTCTACACATAACGAAGTGTACACTCCCATAGTTCTTTCATTGATAATTATATAATTTAAGAAGCTGATTTTCATCCATACATGTGATTTTTCTTTTTAGTTTTCATTAAACTCCATATTTTTATTTTTCTTCTTTGAATATGGAGGGTATCATATTTCTATTTCAACCTTATGTGAAACTTATACAAACTCTTCATATGTAATAATTTCAAATGTAGATACTTCCTCAGCTGAATAAGTTTTAATCTACTAGATAATATTAAAAACTTAAATTAAATTTCATTAACAAAGCTAGAGGACAAACTTGTGAGTCCCCTAATGTTATTCTCATATGTGCCAATGGATTCATCCTTCCTTCATTTCAATAACAAAAATTCATGCTCTATTTTTTTATGAAGGGTTAAAGAAAATATTTAAAAATTTCTTTTTCTAAATCCTCATCTTCCATAATGTAGACTTCCATATTTATATTATTTTCATAATTAGAGTTCACTATAGGTAAACATAATCTTCCAAAATAAAAACAGCTTTAACAATTATCACTTGTTTTAAACAATTGAGAATGGAAAATATAGTTTATATAAAATTTTACTTCGACTCCGAAACCTATTTGTTAGTCCACCCAATAAAATAGGGTGTATTTTTTAACCCCAATATATATTAGATACATATCTCTATAAATAAATTTTTTTTTCATTGATATATTCCATTGAACCCAACACTATGTATAAACAATAAGTGTCATACAATTGAAATATTTGTATTTAATGTGATAATTATCATATAGTAATTTAATTAATCAATATGAATAAGATTAACGACATTATGAAATGTATAGAAATGTCATACTAAATACACATGTGTTAAGTAATTGTTATGAATTAATTACTCACTTTTTTGAAAATTTATTTGGTTGTTCAAAATTGATATTCCATAATATATATATATATGTATATATCAATTTTTAGATAGATAATATCATAAATAATTACAGGAACATTTCAAATTATTATTTGAATTTTTTTATAATTTATGAAATTATCATATAAAATTTCATATGGTTGAATTATTTTTGATTTTTCTAACAAGATCAATTTCCTCGATAATAATGAATATTATGATTTTTATTTAAAATTGAATTTCTATTTTCATATTTTATAATTACAAATATTATTTTAAAATTTCAAAATTAAAATCAATTTACTTGTATTATGAATAATTAATATAATTTCATTTGAATAAATGGTTACATTTAGTTTAAAAGTATTTTATACATAAACATGCATTTATCAAAAAAATTCTATTTTTTATTTATATATTAAATTAATTTATACCACTTATAGAAAAATAACAATGAAAACTGTATTCCATATTTGGTATAATGATTTAAAAATTTGCTAGAATTGTGAAATTTGAGTTAGTCAATAAATTTTTTGATAAGATTAGGAGAAATTTACATGGTAAATGAAATATACATTAATTTTGGTTAAAAATAATTTAATACAAATTTTCATTATATAAAACACATGAATTTATTTAATTTCATTATTTTGTTTCACTAATAATCATCCATACATAAAAATTAATACATTTTTTCATTTAAATTTTGTCTTGATGTTAATATATTTACTTTAAAAATTAGTAAAAAGATTCTATTTCTTGAATTAAATATCCACAATATTTTGTGATAGGGAGAAAAAAACCTATGTTTAGTTATAATTTATTATTTAAATGATTAATAATTTATTTGATCAATTATATTTTTTTAAATCATAGTGATGATATAATAACATTAAATGATTATTCAACAGTAACACAATACATTTGAAAAATTGAAAAAATATAGTAAATGATTTTAAAAATACAAAATTTATTCTGTTTAGTTATTTTATAGTGTACTGAATATAAAATATATATATATATATATATAATATTTCAAATGTGAGAATTTTTAGATTTTAATTCCTTTGATATAATTTTTTTTCAATGTGAAATAAAATTTTGAGGTACAGACCTGACTTGATGGTACTTAAAATAAATAAAATTTTAGTAATTGATTTAAAACTCCTAATAATATTATGAACACTCTAGTGAATATCATATGGTTTATAATATCTTCTATGTTACTTTTATTAGTCACTTTTCAGTTTTGGTAACAATTATAACTATAAATGTTTTCAAAATGTTGATACTGTCGTAATTTTCAAATGGGTTAAATTAGAGTTATAATTGAGAGATAAGACAGAAAACATAAATAAAACATGTTAAATTTTTTTGGATCACTATATTTCATCTCAGCCTCATATAATCATTAAAATATAAATTTATGTCATTTTTCAATTAAAAAAATTTTATTTTAATTTAATACATTAAATAACACTATGGGTTCCCCTCCTGCAAATAATAAAATGGTACCTCCTCATTTCATTATTCAGAATGTTTGAGATTTCTAGTTCAGCCAAGCCATTTGAAAATATTATTTTATATTACATAACCCCTTATTATAAACTTTTATTACAAATTTCATTCCATTCATGGATTAATGTGTAATCTAATGAAGCATTCTAAATGACTTGGAGGTTTAAATGGGTATAAAGAACTAAATGACTTGAGTAAAGGTATTTTGGATCCTAAAATAATTTACTAAGTATCCCTTATTCTTGAATTTATTTTTAGGAAATTATATGTTAATTATCTAATAAATCCATTTCATTTTTCATGACCTCTAGTTTTTATGTAAAATATATGTTTTCTAGTTATTTTGCTCACATTAATTACTGTTTATACTGAAAAAATGTTTCTTAAGAAAAATCAATATGTTTCACCATTAATTCATGAATATTATTCTTATATTCCACTTTTTCCTATATTGTATTTTCAAGAATATTTTATTATTCATATATGTTTTTCTAAATTCATTTTAAAAATATTTTTCATAATAATTTTTTTTATAGGAATCGTCCTTTCATTTTCCAAATGTGGTACTTTTGACTTATTACGGAAAATGTAGAAAGAATATTAGTTTTATGGAACTTGTATTGAATGAAATTTCCTACCATCATGAAGGATTAATTATTTTATATTTATTTTAAAATTAATCATAGTTATTTTCTTCAAAATTATTTCCCTTAATATTCTATAAATTTCTATATTTTATATAAGTGATTTCCAAATGAAAATGAAATTTTCATCAAGGTATATTCTAGTGATCTATTAAAGAAATTTTCATCTATATTTACCAAATTTAATGTTAATTATGATTTACTAAGGATGTGATGTAACAATACAATCATTATTATTTCTTGTATGTTTTATTATTATGATGAAAATATTTTTATGAAAATTATTTTTTTCCTATGTGTTATCATATGATAAATTCATAAACTATATATAATCATATATTTTTTTCACTTCGGTTATGATGTGATGATGTGATGAATGTTTTTTGATCAGATTAAATGAATATGTATGATTGTAATTATGTGATGTGTTGGCCTAAAATTATATATCCCTCAATTTTAATGGAAAATGTTTAATATATCATGAGATAGATAATGTAATAAATTCAATGTGGGTGATCAACTATCGAAAATTTATAAGGATTTCCAATCAAATAATAGAAACAAGTAATATTTTTTGGACTATTATGACATGGCAATGTAGTGTTAATTCCTAATACACAATTATTTGGGGGAATAAATTTTAAAACATGAAATATAAAATGGTTTCTATACCCATGAAGGTGAAAACAATTATAACAAAATTATTACCTGAAATAGTGGTTCTTAATTGATTTATGATTCCATCTCTCTATTATGATTCATGTCTATTGAAATGATAATGCTTTATCGAGTGAAACATGTTTTGATCATTAGTATATTGAGTATGGAACTTATAAGTTATGTTTATGATCTTATACAATATTTACTATATTTTGTTTTCATATGATTATCGATTGATATCATCTATGTTAACCTTTACTTTGAATCTAAGAACCCCCTTTATTATGAATCCTCTAACCAGGTAATGAATAATGGTATTAATTCAGGTTTTCAAGAAGGTAATAAAATTTTAATAACATAGTGAAATAGTTAATTAATTTAGATAAATAATATGTCCATGTATTTAGTCTTCAAATATATAAATCCTTTACGGTTCTTGTGTGGATCATAATTTTATATATTAAATATTAATCTAAAATGATGTAATATTTTTGAATTAAATTATTATGTCTCTATATATGGTATTATGGTATATTTTATTTAATATTAGGATATTAGGGTTATAAAATAGATTAAAAAATGTTGGGTGTAAGTTTAATTAAAGGATAACATTCTAATGTTATGTTAATGGCCAAATATATGATAATTTTAACCTTTGTTTTGAAATATTGACAAGAAGCGGTCAGTATTTACACATCCTTATAATAAAATTTCATGATTATATTATATCTCTTTTTGATTAATATATATTGATTCTTACAATTTAATATTTTAGTTTTGGTCAATGACTATAATAATAAGAAATCATAATAAAATCAAATGTGATTGAAAATTCAATGATTTTCCATCTAAGAAAAAAACACTATGGGATTTACACTAGAAAATATTATGGATATACTCACATAATTTTATCATACTATGAATCATTAAGGTCACAAGAAAAATAATCCCCGAAGTATTCCAAATACTTCCATACTTGATCAAATTGCATATCCCATTTTGAAAGCATAGATTTGATAGGTTATATGGCCCAAACAGAGTTACTGATTAGTAGTAATAGACATTTGATGTTGGGCTGGAAAACTAGTTCTGGGAGTCCAATCGCGAAGCTCCCTCCATGATCATGAAGAAAAGGTAACTTGACAAGAGACTCCATGAATTCCTCGATGGTCAATGATAGGCGAATCCGTAATTACAAGAAACTAGAGGGAACTCCCTCCAGTTGCGGAGTGCGACCTCCTTCATGACACCATTGTCTCCTTACAGAACGCATTTGTACTCCACATCGTGCTTCGCCGACCTCCATCGCCTATAAATAACCCCCTCACCCCCTTCATAATCACAATCACCTGACTCCATGAGTAACCAATCTCCCATTTCACTGATCTCTCGAACACTGCGAAGTGAAGCCCCTGCATAAAGACCTCCTCCATTTATGATGTAGGGACCTCCTTTGGGTTGTTCGAGGCTCCATGAGATTCTTTTCTCCCATAACCTCTTTTCTCGGTGTGCCCCTTTACTCCATGAGCCCCTTTACTCCAAGATCCCCTTTTCTCCACGAGCCCCTTTTCTGCATGATCCCCTTTTCTCTGTGATCCCCTTTGCTCTGCGAGCCACTATGCTCCTTGAGTCCATGCTATGTGGACAGATTTCTATTGCAAAGATCCTTTACGAGACCCCATACTCCGTGAGCACCATTCATCTACGAAGCTAATTCACGATGCCCTATCATTCACGCCCTCCAGTTCATAATATGTGGGTTATGCCACCACACTCTTGCTCGGGCTCAGTGTCGGGATGTGATCCCGGCCATCTCGGCCGGGATGTCAACATTTTCCATTGTGCCTTTATGCCCACCCACTTTCCACCTATGGAATTCCTTGATTTGAGAAACTCGTATGCATTCCATGAAACACCTTGAGTCGATATATTCCTCTTGGTTCATTTCCCATGTTGCTAATTGAGATTCTCATCATCAATTCCCCACGTATCTTGAGTCGAACCATTCCCCATGCAACTCATCCAAACCTCATCACCTGACTTTTATACCATGTTGAACTCGAAAGGGCCACTCTTGTGTATGTCCCAACACCATCCATATCTAGGTTCTTTATACCTAATAGTCTTATGAACATGACACTAAAATTTAGTACACCGTATTTGATAAATATAGGATACCACTTTCTCCAAACAAGATATGCCTTATAAACCCAGTATAAGATGCCAAAAGTATTATCTACATGACTCTAAAATGATGGAACACCTATGAGATTAATATAGCATGCCTATTACTCCAAACAAGATATGACTTATGAGCCCAAAATAAGATACTGATAGTCCACTTTAAATGACTATTAACTATAGCACTCCTTATGTGACAAATATGGGATGCCTCTTACTTTGAAAAAGATATGTCCTATGATCTATGAATAACATGCTAATAGTCTTCTCTACATGATGTTAAACTATAGAATTCCCTATCATTCAATAATAGGATGCCTCTTGTTTTACATAAGATATACCTTAGGTGATGACCATAAGATGCCTCATCCCATGATCACAATGGAGTAATTTCATGACAGTTGGAATCTATTCGATCATTCCACCACTCCACCTCATACTTTGTGTGTCCATAATTTAGATCATCGTCCTATTTTGTGTCTAAAGGGACCCCCTAATAGCTTGATCCCATACTGCATCATCTCACCTACCATCTTGGGACAACACCTCGGGATAATTTGGATGACATTTTGAGTCAGGTCATATGTTTCAAACATAGTCGACAGTTATCCTCCTCCTCCATGCCACCCCCACCACATTCTGAATGTCTGGCATGTGATTCATACATTTCATCCCCATTTTTTAGAACTAATTCCAACTCCATTGGAATTGTCCATCTTGTAAACTAGCGCATGGGTGAAGGCCTCAATTATATTCCTCAACACACCATTGAGTTGGGATGCATCATGGCCATACATGAGGTAGATATTATGGGCAGCTTCATGCATATGCCCCATCCACTATTTCCACTCATTAGCATCACCGGGAAGCTTCCATGTGTAAGCCCCATTCACTGTTGTATCTCCTTAGTGGAACCTGGGAACCTTCCATGCGTAAGCCCCATTCACCACCCTTCATGGCCACACCTCTAAACCACAATTTTCAAGTCTGTTGTTTCCTATTCATTCTCACATCGTGCATGAATCGCGTGATATTAGAGTAATCATTTACCATGGAATCCTCTTTGGGTCTCCATAGAGTGTATTCCCCACAGCTTCCCGAACTATGGGTATATTGATCCTTATCAGTGAAAGGTGCGTAAGAAGCCTCTATGAGGTTCAAGACCAACACCTATTGGTTCTGACCCACTTCATGTTAGTTCACCGACACCATTATGAACAATGGGGACTATGATCCTTGCCAAGGAAAGGTACATAGGAAGCATATTTGAGGTTCAATCCCAACACCTATTGGTCCCGACCCCCTTCACGTCGGTTCACAAACACATTTCTGAACTACAGGTGCATTTATCCTTTCCAAGGCAGGGCACGTAGGAATCCTTCCTGAGGTTCAATCCCAACACCTCCATTGGTCCGAACTACTTCACATCAGTTCACAAAACCCTTATAAAATACGGGGACATTGATCCTCCCCAAGGTAAAGTACGTAGGGATCCTTTTGAGGTTCATGCCCAACACCTATTGGTCATGACCCCCTTCACGTCGGTTCACCCACACCTTTCTGAACTATGGGGACTTTGATCCTTTCAAAGGTAGGGTACGTAAGAATCACCCCTGAGGTTCAAGTCTAATTCCTCCATTGGTCTTGACCACTTCGCATCGGTTACTAAAACCCATCTAAACTATTGAGAATTCGTTCCTTGCTAAGGCAGGGTACGTAGGAATCCTCCCTGAGATTCAAGACAAACACCTACTAGTCCTGACCGCCTTCACATTGCTTCACCATCCACAATTATGAACTACATGGACTTTGATACATCCAATGTGAGGTACAAAGGAATCCACCCTAAGGATCAATCCCAACACCAATCGGTCCTGACCACTTCAGGTCGGTCCACCCTCATCCTGCATGATGTTAAATTGTACACCCTTTTTTGTCTCACGAGACACTAAAGTGTACTCAATAGAACTACATGGGATTTGATCTCAATCTCAATAGAATGGTATATAGGAAGCCTCTATGAGGTTGAACCCAAATTTACAGTATGACGTTGTGATCCCCAAACAGTAGTAAGCTGTTATGATCCCTAACCAGCAGTAAGCCATTGTGATCCCCATTAGATGGTAAGACATTGTGATCCCTATCTAAAGGTAAGATGTTGTTATCCCCATATGACGGTAAGCCATTGTGAACCCCAATCAATGGTAATCTATCATGAAACCCGGCCGACGATACGTCGTTATGTTCCCAATCGATGGTAAGTAGTTGGAACACTAATCAGCGGTAAGCCGTTTTCAACCCCAACCAATGGTATTCCATTGGGTTTCCCATTAAAAGGTAAGTCTTTATAGTCACCATTGTTGGTACCCACATCTCTAGTCTTCCCCCATGGCTTCAGACCATCCTCGGGCTACTTACCATGTGTAACCCCCAGTATGCCATTGGGTCGATGTCCTCTGCGTACACCCTGATTTTATGCCCCCCATCCTGAACTATGTGTACTTTGGTCCTTGCCCTGGAAAGGTACCTAGGAATAGTACATGAGGTTCAATCCCATCTCCCATGTCTCATTGTGCAGCCTTTCCCTTGAGCCTATCTATTTTGGGAAGGTCATTCCCCAACCCTAATGTTCTACTTCCTCTAGGTGCTATTCATGCATTCATTCTCACAGGTCACCTCCTTATGTTTCCCTTTGTCACAATGATCTACACGAAATTTTATTCCCTACCATGGGGATACGTAGGAAGCCTCTTTGTGGTTCAATCCCAATATTACCGCCTTTGACACGACATTTCCATCACATTATCCTTCCACTTCATTCAACTCTCCATCATCCATCCTAATTTTTACCCGGCATGCTAACCACGCGTAAGCCCTGGCATGTCTTTGGGTCATTTTCTTTTGTGTACACCCCAATTCATCACCCCTTTGAAATACATCGGTTATTGATCCATGTCGTCTACATAGGGTCTGTTGGAAACCTCCATGATGATCAATCATAGCCAACGACAAACCTTGGTGTCCCCCATTTTGGGGTGTACTCTCCCTGAAATGCCCCCGGTGGTGTCCAGATCATCCTTAATAGTGTGATATCTTCCCTCTATGGGACTCACCACATCAGATATGTCCTCCATGGTCATTCTAAACCATCTATATGGTCAACCATTTATGAGATCCACCTTGAGATATACTCATCGGATCTATCTCTGTGGGATGTTCTGATCATTCTCGTACTATCTCCGCAAGATGGTAAACTCACTACCTACATCATGTTAAACATGATATTCCTGAGAAAAATCTCGAAAGACATGAATTTGGTGTAACTGTCTCTATTAGATGTCAAACTCGTGGCATACCCTATGTCAAACATAGGAATATAAGGAAACCCTCAAAGAAAATCCTCCTATAAAAGATACCATGCGACCGATATGGGATGACTTGGCTTTTGTTCCCTTGAGATGCCCTCTTTGGAGGAAGAATACATGTTCCCCAACGTCCACACATCCAATTATGCCTTGATATTCTTGATGTTTCCATCTACTCTAACTGAAGGTTTATAACCTTTCAAGACCCCATGGAATGTCTTGATGAATGTAGTGTAATTAACCAACGTACACAACGATATGGAATCGGGAATGAGATTCACGAACCACAACTCAAATCTACAAGGGAGACCCAGACTAGGTAATGATTTTAGAGGAGAAAACTATGGATGGATGAACTGACATCTGATCATCCAATTTCAATCAAAGAAAAAATTTCCCTGAATACAAGATGGATATCACCCGCCTTTGGAAATAGGAAATTCGGGGAAATAAATTTTGCGTCCTCAGCAGACAGATGTGTGCCTCGGAGAAAGCATCAGAAAAAATCATGTTGATCTTCAAAATGATCAGAGGGAGAAAATTGTTTCTTAGTCCATGAGGCAATATCCACCTTCTTTTAATGTCTCTTATAATAAGCTATTATATGGTTTATGGATCAATTAAAATGATAATATATCTTTTCTTATCTACTTCCTGAAACATGAAAAACATTCCTAAGAGGTTTATCATTTTTATACGGAAGAATATCCATAGTGAAATCATATTAAAAATAATTGGAAGGATAAATTTAATTACTCAGTATAATATGATTTTTTAAAGGATATTTTCAATATGGACATCCATTATATTATATATAAAAATTATAGAATTAATTCTTTATGAATAAGAAGAAGGATTTTGAATCCATCTGTACTTATGGGGAAAACGATACATGATTTCTAATGTATTATTCTTATTTAATCATTAAAATTGAATTAATATTTAATCAATTAATTTGTGGATTAATACCATGTCTTTGAACATAGTTTTCTATAAGATAAATTATTAGCTTCAAATTAGTCATTCAATATTCAGTCAAAGTAATATAAAAATTGGCGATTTCCACCATTCCAATTTTTTCATAAGAAATAAAATATAAAGTATCATGAACAATTTAATAATCACAGAGTAGATATAAATTACATCCATTTATATGGTATAAATGAAGGGAGAAATATCATGGGAATTTATTAAATGGATCTGGTAGGTTCATAAATAATAAAATAAAATTCATAAAGAAAATGAATTTCGAATGAATATTTATAGGATAGTTGATACAATGGAGGAATAGAAAATGAAAAATAATACACCAGCCATGATATAATTACTCCAATATTCGGAGAATGATTATTAAAAAATCAATGAATAGATCGGAAGGTTTTTTATGATTATCAGCATAAAAAACATCTTAACACCAATGTCAAAGGGAAATCACTTATGATCATGATTACTAAATTGGGTTATAATAATGATGTGGTGAATATTATATTTATCATTCATAGTATAAATCCAAGATTATTATTTTATTCTGACTCTAGAAAATCCATTATATCTATGGAATTTTATAAGGTTAGGGAATTTCCACCTCAGTTATTAGATGTTGAGTTATTAGTGAATACTCATAGTGTTATGATGGTTGTATCTCACATCTGTATCTCTCTTCTTTCACAATATTTATAGTTTATTTATATATTAAAGTAATAAAATTGATAATCCATCTAAATAACATGGGTTGGATATTTCAATTCAAAATTCTTAGATTTGAAGGATCAATATGCAATAACTTTATCATTTTTCAATTGTAATCCACTAATTAACATCTTCAATGAATCACTATATATCACAAACTTATCATTTCATGATGGTTGATTCAAAATCATAGAATTGACTAATATTATATTCAGTTCATCAAAAATATATTCATATTAATTCTTCCAAATAAAATTAACTCATTTACATATATGCATTGTTAACCAGTTAACAAATAAGGAAAATTTTGTATTTAATTAATGATAGTAAACATCCAAAGAAATAAAACTTCATACCCTAGTAATGTTCTTCAATGTAGGAAATTATATTAGTATATTTTTTCAGGATCCACTAATATTCCATTCTTGGGAACCATATTTACATGAAAATAAGACTATTGCATTCAAAAATCGTACTTAATATTTTTTTTATAAACCCTTTCTTATAAGTGTCTAAATATTTATGTGAAACTTATTATCATGGTCCTAATATATTATAGAATACATAAATATATCATTAACTAATACAAAAAATTCATAAATGTATTCCTTTAATACTATATTAATTAGATCACATAAAACAATGGATGCAATAGTCAATACAAATTTCAATATTTTAAACTCTTAGTGATCATACCTTTTTCAGAATGTCTTCATCATAATATTATCCTTCTTTAATCACAATTAATGATAACCATAATGAATTCCAGTCATTGAGAAATGTTGTTATTTATGAAGTTGATTGAATAATTCATTTTTGAGAGCTCGAGGAGGTATGTTTTTTAACATGATATCATTGATTTTTGAATAATCAATTCACAACCTCGTGGATCCATATATATTACTTATAAGGAGAACATGGGATTTCATGGGTGAAGCATTTGGGAGAATAAATCTCTAATCACCCAACTACTGTAGTTATTTCATCAAATACTCTAATTAAAATGTGTCTGTTCTATATGGATTCATTTATATTTTCCTTTCATTATGTAATAAATCAATTTAAAACTCAACATCATTTTTTGAGGTATATACATTTAATTTTTAATGATATAAATCAATGTATTACTATAAAATATATGCATCAATAATTTGAATATTTCATTGTCTTTCCCTGTAATATGACTTCAATTATTCCCCCAAAATCTCATTCTATAGAGATACCGGGGGTGCATGATGAAACATATCATATGATGATATTTCTTCTTGAAAGATAAGTAATTATACATCATCATCATGAATTTTAATATCATTGTTATTTGAAATAAAATTTTTTATCATAGCTTGAATGTCAGTTCATACCAAGGATTGTATATAATTCAACCATAGTTATGAGAATCAGTTCAACAAATAAAAGATGTTTATGTTTTATATTAGGGACTATAAGGAACGTACTTATTATAATGTAACATTAACTGGGTATTTTGACTAAAAAATACCTTCCTAATGTGTTTGGGAAATATAAAATATTATAAAAAACATAGAAGATATATAATATAGTGGTGATACGTAATAAAATATATCATTTTATAAATTTTAATATTGGATGAAAGAACCTTCGATGAATATTTTTTGAACATTATCCTAAAATATTATCATTGTATAATCATTGTCTTCATACCCTAGCCTCTTATATGGTTGATTCGCTTGATGATTGGGGAGTTCATTTGGGTATTTCCACAACTCCCTACAATAGAAATACTAAATTGAATCATTTTCTTTCCTCCTATTTCAATCATTATTTGGATTTACCTAATGAACACACTTATAAAAAAACTCATTCCCTTCAAAATTTTCCATTTATGATTCTTTCCATAGTTTTCAAAAGATAGAAATTTATTTGTTCTTCTCTTCTTATTTAACATATTACCTTTTTCTTGAAACATATTCAAACTCCTATTTTAAGGAACCTTTATTAATATATATGATATAAAAGAGTGTCTCTTTTATCATTATGGATCATTATGTTATTCCATCATATAATGAAAAACATTGAAAACCATATCTATTTAGATATATGTCTTAATTCCTTAAACGAAATATCTAAACACAAATTGTTTTGACTATGTAATATGTATCATACCTAGTTATCCTTGTAAATGAAGCCAAAACATGGATAAAAGTTCTTAGTCCTTTTGATTTAATCTAAGGATATTTATCATTATTTTAGGTTATTTCTCATGAGGGAAATAGCTCTCAAAGAGTGTGACATAAACATTTTCTATTCCATGTGCTTTATTTTTTCTTTTTCCATTGTATTCTAGATTAATTTCCACTATGGATTTATATCTCTATTGATACAATAACATATATGTTTATCATTTTCTTTTTAATCACATTCTAATTCCATAAATATATTCTCATGAGGATTATTCCATTCCTGAGCTATTGTAGGCATACTAGCCCCGACTAATGATGGTGTCTTCTATCACATTAAGAGATCTAATATAGGTGATTAAGGTTATGGAATATTAGTTTTTTCTATGTTAGGAAGAATTTTTATCATAACATGATTAAGATACCCTAATATGTCTAGGACCTCTTCAGTTTAAATACCATCTATATCGGATTTCTCCATAGGGAGATACCGACATTGGCCAAGTGTATTGATTACCTTCTATGGGGTTATCATTATTTTTTTATCCTTCATAATGGATTCTAATGAAAAATTTAATTCTCTAAATATAATTATGCATCATTGGGAATATATGTTTGTTGTATAACCCATTTTCATGAACCAAGGGATGGCCAGGTAAATCTCAATGCATTATTTTTCATAGATATTAACTATTTATACATCTGGGCTAGAACCAAATTCAATAATAGTATCTATGGAGGGATGTATCTATATGAAAAACAAAATAATGTATTCCTTAAGGAAACATTTGGATGTTATTATATAATTAAACTCAATTTATTGCATGGGTTCATGCTCTCTACCCAATGTATTCCTTTATTTAGGTCACACCATTCCCACTAACCCACCTTCTAATACCAACTGTAATGACCTCGAATCCTGTATCAAGGATCCAATGTCAACTTTATTATATTGGAATAAGAAACAATTGATTGCATCTAAAAAGGCCAAATAGTTTAGTACTAATAAATAATTATATATATATATGATAACCATTATAAATTTGGAATATAAATAAAACATATTACAAAAAAAAGAAAATGAAATGCATTCTTGAAACCCATTCAATGATTTCGTATTTATATCATGTGGAAATAATATAATAAAAGGGTGGTTTCTAATGCTCCGTATGGGTTGAATACAGTGGAATATATCCTAAAATAATTAGTAATAATTAATATGGAATTCTAAATTACTGAAAACAACTGTAATTTAATTAATAAATTGACTATCATAATTGGGTGAGGCATAATCAATATAGAGTGGTAAATAACAGAAAACACATTCCACATAATCAATAAACTAATAATGAAAGGAACCTATAGACAATACCAATGTGATAATATAATGGATGATAAAAATAACTGATTTATAAATAAAATAAATTCTCAATTATTGGACATCATGATGTTGGGGAGCATTATACCACTACAGTAAAGATTTATCACAATAATGATTAAAACAACTTATAAAACCCATCTTATATGGCCAATTGATTTGTCTCATGAGACATGATTATATTTGTTACCGGGACCCACCCAAAACTAAATGTCCAAATAATTATTCATATACTGAATAATATATTTAATTCATGAATAAATATTCATTATCATCAAATATCCTTAATGAGTAAACTATACACATTTATCAACAGTTCCTCTATTAATAAAATAACTACCAAAGTAAACATCATATGTAAAATATTTATATAGTTTTATAAATATTAATCTCCACCATATAATAATATGGATAATTTCTAAAATTTTAGTTTTTAAGGAAAATTCGTCACAATATAGTGATTGTTTCTGTATAAGGTGACAAATCACAATAGAATATGAGATTGTTAAATTAGATATATTGCATTAATAACTTTATAATATTAACCCCTTTAAAAATAAAAAATAGAAACCGTTAATAATCATTAAAAATTAAATATTAATGTTAAATTCATCAAATTATAAGTATATTGATGTCATAAAATTTTATATGTTATAATTAACAAATATATATTAATGATATGAAAATTCAGATGAAATCCATTACCTCATGATTCCCTTTGGATGATTAGTCCTTATCTACAAATATAATGTTTTTAATAATTTCATTAATGTGTTTTATAATCATATTCGTATTTATAATATCATACATTATCTTCTTATATCATTTTACCACCCATTTTATTAAAATATTACAATATTTTCATAGTTTGGGGTGTTAATTTCCTTGTTTTCTCAGGTCTATTTTGTATTATTGTTTCTATTTCGTGTACATGGGATATAAATTAATCTTCGATATAAGGAAACAATATTATAAATATTTTATTTACTCATAATATGCTTTATTATAACAAATTTTAAATTTTGGGAATGGAAAATGATTCGCATCACATTGTTTAAACTGTAGGAAGTCTGTATGCACGAGCAAAAATTACATTCCCTTATTAGGTGAGATGTTAAAGAAGTTTATGTTATATAAATTTTCCATAATATATATAAATTTATATATATATATGTATATATCACATATATTCAGTAAATTTATCTCCATTACTTCCATGTAAACAGTACGTAAAAAACATGTCACATCACTTAGCGAGGAGGTGACCCATAGTATAGTCGAGCGATGTTATCATATTTCAATAAAAAAGTAGTGTATAATGGTACATGAGATGTTATAAGTCAATAAATATAATTATATAATGAATATTATATAAAAAACATGAAACCTAACATTATATTTGAGAATTATAGTTGTTGATTAATAAGGAGTTACCTCAGATTGTGAGGCAGCTGTCTATCGTACACACAATAAATGATTTCATTTCCAGAATGATTGAAGAGGAAACAGATATAGGTTATGTCCTTGAAATAATAACATCCTATTTAATGGCATATAATTATTCAATTATACTAAAATAGTATTGTAATTACCCAAACTATTATCAATGGAATTTCTTCCTTCATATAGTAAAGTCATGTATTATAAAGCACATAAAATCACATAGATACCTTAATTAATGAATTATAAATTATAAATTACTGAAATAAAAAGTGTTTCTATAATTTAATGTACCTATACCGATGAACTAGTATCTTGAAAACAGGAATAGTATTTTGAACCTTAAGAATAGTAAACCTTACAAATTAATAGTAACCTCACCAATTTAACAATTAATAAAATTTAGGAATCTTATAAGTAAAAATATGAAATAATTATATTATAGTATTAATATGTAAATATTTTAAAAATTATTAAATAATTTTTGGTATCTTTTTAAGTCATAAAATTTAATTACAGTTTTATTGTTAATTATACAATTTAATGAAAAATTAATTTTCAAAAAAATTATTCATAAATTAATATTTTGATGTATTATGATTTTAAGATAATTTTATAGGATCTTATGTAATTTTTCAATGTGTTATAAAATCACTTATAATTTTAAATTTTTTATTTTCCAACTAAATGGTGATTTTAATTAAAATTAAAATTAATCAAATTTGGGAAATTATTTTCATAAATTGGATTCAATTTTTTAATTCTACACATTGAAAAATTATTTGGGTTAACTTTTTGGATTTTTCTAAAATACATGAAATTTTTGTGAATAGAGAAATATGACAATTTATGATACAAAAAAAATAAATGAATTATTGGTGAATAGAGAAATATGACAATTTTTTCTATATTTATTCATGAAGCCATCACTATTTCTTCTCTTGAGGTAAAATTAATAAACTAATTAATTAAATATTGAGAAAACGCCCCTCCCCAGCACTATAAATATCACCCCTCACAACCTCATTTCCAAACACCTATAAAGCTTCATGACTTGTAAAAATTATATAAAAACCTCTCCCCAATTCCCTCCCCCACATCAAAGAGATCTTGCTCTCATAAAAAGGCAAATCCATTGTTCCTTTAAGAGGATCTCAATATAAAAATTCAATAGGTAATTCATCTCTCTCTTTTCATTCATTTCCTTTCAAATTTCATTTCTTTACTACTCTTATCATAAAATTATCTTATCTAAATGTCATTATAACACCATTATATTTTATATAATGGTTTCTTATCATGTTAATGTAAATTATTCATTAAAATACTCTCTCTATCTCTCTGTTTTAAGAAATCATCCCCCGTTATCTGTTAATTTACCATCATCATGGGAAATGCACCTTCATTTTCCTCCAATTCCTTTAAAGATGTCAATAAGACCATTAAATAGTTGAATACAAAATATATATGTATGTCTTAACCATTTTTATTTCCTATAACAAAATTATATTCACGATAATAAATGATAAAACAAAACAAGTTCATTGTGATCGAAAAATTTCTAAAATTAACCCAAAATGATCATTATTAAATAATTTCTAATGATTTATCCTCCTACTGTATACAAAAATTATTTATATAATAGTTTAATGTTATTAAATAACATTTATAACATATAATAAAAATCTGGATGTTCATCCACATTTTAAACAAAATTCAATTTATATATACAAATGAACGGAACAAGAAAACTAAGAAAACGAATACTCTTGGATGATGAAATTAAACTCAATAACTCGTTCAAAGGCCCATAAAAAAACCAATGAAACCATATTTAATCATAATCATGTATAAAAGGGTCTTTAATTTATAATTAATGAATATAATGTCATTATACAAGAAATTAATGTGAATAAAATTTTAGGATACAAAGTGGAATTCTCAAACCCAACTCTATTTCTATGGGATGTCCATTTTTCACACAAAATTTCATATGGTTATCAATAAAAATAATTCGATAATCATTATACTATCTTTTCTAGGATATAAAATTTTTCCAATGGAGTTTATGCCAATCAAAATGTTTTCCAAAAGAGAAATTCATTCAAAAAAACACCTTTTACTTATCAAGATCATTTCCTTTGCTCAAGGTTGATAATTCTTATATAAAGTATGTTATTCCTCCATTCATTTGGGAACCCAAATTTTATGAATTTATTCTTATGATATGAATCCCTTTCCTTTCCATGGGTTTTTATGTTCATTATTAATATATGTTATATTTGGAACCCAAGATAATGTAAATGCTATGACCGGATGGTTGTGACCAAGATTATATAGAACAATGTTAATGTCATAATGTGATGGGTGCTACCAAAATTATATAGAACTCCAATTTTTTGGGTAATGTGAATAACTGCGTGAGTAAATTGAACTATCTGTAAACATGATTCTAGCTTTGCTCACAACTATTTGAGGTAGTTGACCACTAAGACTTGATGTTTCATTATATATATAGACAAATTCCAAGCCTTATATTAATTCTTACTATGATTATTTTGATCCTATGTGTATGTTATGATGATAATGATTGTGCTCACACCATATTTTATTTTTATCAATCCTATTACTAGTCTTTTATCTCACCCCTTTTATGCATATCCTTGGGTGACTACATGTACTATGAAGAGAACAAGGTCCAATAAGAAGCTATAAAAGAAGGAATTAAATAAATTTTTATGTTATATGTTTTAAAAGTTATGTAGGGTCCTAATTTTCACGAGACAATAAATTGTTGGATCGTTAATTTTTTTTCTATGTGTTTTATCTTTAAAATGATGTAATTGGAATGTCAGAAAAAGAAGGGTCACTATAGTTGGTATCTGAGGTCAAATTAGTTAATTTGGGAATTAGGATTAGAGAACCATAGCAAAACCCCTTAGTATAAGACTATGTATAAGGAATCACCCATGGTTCTTTTCAAAACATAGTTATCTTACAATATATTATTTTTGAATTCATTTTACCTATAAATAAATTATTTATTAATAAATTATTGACATATGTTTTGTTCTAACCTTTTATGTTTTAGAAAATTATGGGAAATAGGTGAAAACATGCTAATAACCCATGCGAGGGAAAATGTAGTGATTTTCCTGATGACATCCCCAATTATTTCGGTGGCAGAGTTAAGAATTTCATAAAGATACATACCAAGGTATCTCATGTTATGAATAATAAATTGAATAATGTGAAACTTCCAGTTTCACCTAAGAGGGAGCAAGAGGATATCATGTGTTTTATATGCCAACCATCACTGATGTTTAGTGTATATTCTGATCCTATATTTACGGAATAGTGGGAAACAATATGGAGAATATCTTTTCTATGCATCCCTATTCTGAGATGGAGAATGTGAATATGATTATTTATCATCTTAATAGATAGGCATATCAATGGTGAGATTCCAGTAAGTACACCAGAGTAGGGATTAAATTGAAGAGATGGAGTGGGAAGTCATTAAGATAATGTTTCTTAATAAGTAATTACTTTAAAATCTTCTTAAAAAGATAGAGAAAGAATTCATAGATATAAAAAAGTGAATAGAATCTATCTTGGCCTATGAGGTAAATTTTACAATGCTTACAAGGTATACTTTGGGTTTTGTTGTCAACAATGATAGAAAAATTGATAGATTCTTTAGTTGTTTAAAACCACACATTTGAATGGTTCTTGAAATTTGAGACATTGGGAGTTATGAATAATTTGTTTAATGTTCCCTCAAACTAGATATTGAGTTTGGATAATGGTCCCATGGATATGGTTATAAGAAGAGATAATGGAGTTTGAAGCGCAATGATCTAATGATAAAGGTGGAATGAAAACTCAACCACCCAAATTCCAAAAATGTGCGAAGAAGCATCATGGTAACTGCCTCAATGTGATGGGGAAATGCTTCAAGTGTGTGAGAGTAGGACACCAAACTCATGTATGTTGAAAAGACATGAGAATTTTGGAGAATTTGGTTACTGAAAGGGGAGAAAGAACCATGGTCAAATGATACATCTATAGGGAGGAAGGGAACTATTAAATCTAGGGAACTAAACCTTGATTCCATGAGGGAAATTAGCATCAGTATCTACCAATTCCATAGTATCAAGGAATGTATTATGACATCACTACACCAGAAGTAGAGTAAGATAATGAATTTGAACAAGGTACACTTCATATTTAATAAATAATTGATTTTTTTTAAAGTTCTACACATTCCTTTATATACAACAAGTTTTCTATAACTATTGAGTTGAAGCCCCAAAAACATGAAGTAGAGATATCTAAAAAAATCATAGTTGTTCAACCATTATAACCCTAGTGTTGGAATCTTCTCCTATTAGCATATGTTATAATATTCTTCAATAAAATCTCAATATATTTCCCTTGGTTTAATTATATGTTATACTAGGGATGGATTGACTCTCTTTTTATATATCACATAAAAACTATTAGGAAAAGAAAATATATATTCATATTTTGATCCATTTTATGCTTCTCTACAAAGGAAAGGGGGATAATGAATCTCCTTTGGAAAATATTTCAATGGTGTTGGTGTTGATTCCCTGTGAAGAAGCATACCTCACTCAAATGGTTGAGTCAAAACAATTTATCCACCTAGGGAAAATTCACATCGTGAGGGAATATAGTGATGTATTTCTTGAAGTCTTTCTTGTACTACATTTGTATTTTTATGTAGAGTTCTAAATATAACTCATACCATGATATAATTCAATCTCCATGTGTTACTATAGTATGGATCCTATATAACTAGAGAAGATAAAGATTTTTTTCATGAGAATTTGGATAAAAGAATTATATTCCCTAATGTATCTTTGTGGGGCTCACCAGTGATATTTTTTAAGAACATGGATAGAAAAATGATGTTTTATATCGATTATTGAGAACTCAAAAGAATTACCATAAAGAAAAATTATCATCATCTAGGGATTGAAGACGATTTTAATCAGTTGAGAGGAGATCAGTACTTTTCAAAGGTGGATCTTTATTCTGGATATAATTAGCGAAAGATGAAAAAGGAAGATATTCAAAAGAATGCCTTTTGTACAAGGTATGGGCACTATGTGTTTTTGGTAATTCCCATAAAAATTTCTAATTCCCCTAGAATCCTCATGGATTTTATGAATATCATCATTATACATTAACTCGTAAAATTTGTGGTAGTGTTTATCTATGAAAGTATCATCTACTATAATAAAACGAGGAACATTAAGAGTATATATGAGTTGTATTAGAGAAAGTGAATAAGGAAAATTTGTATTCCATGTTTCAAAAGTGTTTCTTTTGGATGCAGTGCGTTATGTCATTGGGACACATGATCATAGGTGAGATAATTTCTATGGATCCATAAAAAAAGACAATTTAAGAATGTCCCAAAAACTCTAGTGTCATATAAATATATAGTTTTCTTGGATTATCAGGGTAATATCGATGTTTTGTGAGAAATTTATTAGGATTTTACAGCCCTAAAACTTTGTTAACAAGGAATGTGGTAATCTTTGTCTGGATGGCGGAATTTTAGGAAATCATCAAGGATCAAAAGATAAGGCTTGTCACTACACTTGTACTCACATTACCAAAAAGTGGAGAATGTTTTTTGATATACTGTGATGCTTCCCATAAAGGCTTGGATTTCATACTCATGAAAAATGATAATGTGATGTCCTATGCCTTATGATGGTTGAGTATCCATGAGAAAAACTAACTTATGCATGATCTAGATCTAGAATATGTGATTTTTACCTTATAAATCTTGGGGCATTACCTCTATGGGGAGATGTGAAATATATATATGGATCACATAATCCAAAAGTATATATTTACACAAAAATATCTCAACATGCATCCAAAAATATTATTAGATATAATCAAAGACTATGATTTCTCTGTTCACTATCATCCTAGAAATGAAAAAAGGGTATCAGATGATCTATGAAAAAAAGAACCTTCTACTCTATCCATTTTCGGAATGGAAAAAGACCCTATCTTCATGGAAATTCAATTGATGGATTTTGAAATCATATTAGAAGGGAATAAATCCTACTTTCCCTAAAAGATTACCCTACCATCCATATAAGATAATATTAAGGAGGCACAAAGGGATGATATGGAGTTTCAAAAGATGGTTATTATAGTAAATTAAGGGAAGATATAAGAGTTACATGTCAATTCCTATTGTGTAATTCAATTTTGAATAAGGCTTTGTGTGCCTTCATCACCCAGGATAAAGAAGGAGTTGTTGGAAAATTCACATAGCGTAACTTTCTTTATCCAACCTGGTAGCACCAAGATGTACCATGACCTCCATGAACACTTTTTTTTGGATAACATCAAGATGTATATTGTGTAATATATCTCAAGGTGCATTATTTATCAGCAGGTTAGATCAGGGTAACAAACATCCATAACGATGATGGAAGCATTGCCTATACCCATATGGAAATGGTATAATGTCACTATTAACTTTTTCATGGGTCTCCCAAAGACATCCAAATATAATAATATTATATGGTTTGTGGTAGAATAACTCACAATGATTAATCAATTTATCTCTATTTGAGAATACCTCTCACTTCAACAACTTTCTGTGATATGTGTGAAGTAAGTTTTGATAATACATGGGGTTCCACTCTCATTTGTATCTGATCGGTATCCCATGTTAACATCTAAAATTTGGAGGATTATTAAACATTCCTTCAGTACTGAATTGAATTTCTGAATAGCCTATCAAAACCATACTAATGGCCAATCTAAAATCACTTTTCAGACACTTGAAGATATTCTAAGAACCTACTCTTTAGATTTAAATGGTGGATGGTATCAACATCTCTCATTGGAAGAGTTCCCATAAAACAATATCTTCTATTTTAGTATGCATATTGATCCATATAAAGATTTTTATGGAATGAAATGTACAACTCTAAAATTTTTGGATGAATTTGGTTAAGTATTGTTAATTGGACCTGAACTTGTGCAGGGGATGAGAGAGAAGTTTCAAGTCATCCAGAAACATATCAAAGAGTTTCAGATCCAGTGAAAGACTTATGATGAAAACCATCGAAGGGACATGCAGTTCGATGTTGGATATAAAGTCTTGCTTTGAATATCACTAATGAAGTGATT
The DNA here is from genome assembly GCA_963277665.1 of Viscum album. NCBI lineage: Eukaryota > Viridiplantae > Streptophyta > Magnoliopsida > Santalales > Viscaceae > Viscum > Viscum album. Next base: position 681,655,421 of record OY728119.1, on the reverse strand, counting down.
CATGTGAATTTAAATGAAATGAAAGATAATCCCATGGTACATTGTCCTCTTTGAGATCCATGACTACATACATTCCATGGAAAATCAACTTTCCCTTCCACTGAATATGCCTAAAGATCATTATGTGTTTCACATATTACACATGTTGAAGTACAAACCAGATCTCTCACATGTACTGAACTCAGAGGTGGTACAACTAGAATATGATATAACTATTGAAGAGAAGCCAGTAATAAATCTAGACATTAGAGTTAAGGATCTATTAAACAAGACAATACAAATTTTGAAATGTTTGTGGAGGAACCATAATTATTAAGAAGTAACATGGGAACCATTTTTTTAAACAAAATTTTGTGGGAGAAATTTCATTATGGGGAAGAATGTAACGATCCAAACTTTTATCAATGGAATTTGTCACTTATTATAGTAATTTAACTTAGTATAAATTACAAAAATTCACTTATATACTCTAATAAAAGCATTATAAATGAGTATTTAATGAAATAATAATTGGTTCTAGAAGTTAAGGAACTTATACTGATGAAAAAGTATCTTGAACATAGGAATAGTAATATGACCCTTATGAATAGTAAACTAGAAAAATGAATTGTAACCTCACCAATTAATGTATAAATAATGTTTAAGAATTTTATAAGGTAAAATATGATACAATTATATCATAGAAGAAGTTAGTAAATATTTTTTTAAAAATTAAATAATTGTTGGTATATTTGTAAATTATAATTATTTTATTAGAATTTTATGATAAAATTAAATTTTTAAAAAAAGAACCCCTTTTGATAAAATATGGTCATAAATTAATATACTTATGTATTTTTATATTAAGATAATTTTATGAGACCTTATTTAATTTTTCAAAGTGTTATAAAATTAGTAATAATTTTAAAATATGTATTTTCCATGTAATTGGTGATTTTGATTAAAAATTAAATTACACATATATATAATATTATTTTCATAAAATGGAGACGTTTTTTGAATCCTACATTTCAAAATGTTGTTAGGGTGAACTTATCAGGTTTATCTAAAAAACATGAATTTTTTATGAATAGTGAAATATGGAAATATATGATAAAAACTAAATAAATAAATTATTGAGTCATCACTGATGAATATGGATAATGTATGACCATAATATATAACTCTAAAAACCTTTTTACTACATTTATTCATTTAATCATCACTATTTCTTATCATGAGGGAAATTAATAAACTAATGAATTAAATATTGGGAAAACTACCCTCCCTAGCACTATAAATACCAACCTCCAAACCTCATTTCCTCACACCTCTCAAGCATCAAGAATTGTAAAAAAATTTCCGAAACCTCTCCCATATTACATCCCCAAATCCATGAGATCTTTTCTATAATCAAATGATCAATCCTACGTGCCTCAAAGAGGATATCAAGAAGAGAATTCAAGAGGTAATTCCTCTCTCTCATTTCATAAAATTTCCATTCAAATTTCATTTATTTTCTACTATTATCCTCAACTTTTATTATAAAAATATCAAAAAAACTATATTATATTTTATATACTGGTATTATTTCATGTTAATGGAATTTTATTCATTTAAATCCTCTCTCTCTCTCTCTCTCTTATGAAATCATCACCCGTGATGTGTTAATTTACCATCATCATCGACAATGCACCATAATTTTCATCCAATGACTTCATGGATGTAACTAAAACAATTATATGGTTGAATAAATATTTTAATATTTATTTTTTAACCATTTTTATATTCTAAAACATCATTATATACATGATACTAAATGAAAAAATAAAATAAAATCATTTATATCGAAAAACCACTCAAATTAACAAAAAACACTCATCATTAAATTTAATCTAATGATTCAACCCCATGGTATAAAATTAAATTATTTATAAGATAATTTCATGTTATTTAACACCATTAATAAAATATAATAACATATTTGTTTTTTATCCACATTTTAGATGAACTACCATTCATATTTACAAATTAATCGATCATGAAACCTGAGAGAACAAGCACTCTCTAACTATGAAATTAAACTCCATTACTCATCCAAAACACCATAAAACAACATTGTCAACCGATAATGAATCATATTATTGTTTAAAATGTTATTTAATTGTTAATTAATTAATATAATTTCACTATATAGAACACTAAAGAGAATAAATCCTTTAGATACAATTTTAAGGGAATTCTAAAACCCAACTCTCTTTCTTTGGGTGTTTCCTCTTTCACACCAATTACAGTATAGATATTCCTAAAAAGTAATTTATTCACCATTATATTAACTCTTTTGGGATATATATGTTTTCCACTAGAGTTTATTTACATCATAATTCTTTCCAAAATATATTTTCTTCCAAAAGAACCACCTTTTACTTCAGAAGATTGTTTCCTTCACATAAGGATGATTATTATTATGTTAAGTTTTTTATTCCCCCTTTCATTTGGAAACAAAAAATTTATAAATGAATTTTTATGAGATTATTATCATTACTTTACATGGGTTATTTATTTTCATTGTTGATATATGTTCTATGTGTCATGTTTTATAATGTAAAATTTATCATGTGATGGGTGCAAGTATAATTATATAACACAGTGTTTATGTGATTATGTGATGGGTTTTTTCAGAAATATATATTTCTCGGATGCATTGGGTAATTAAAAGAATCTCATGAGTAATGTGATATATGCATGAAAACGATGATATCTTTATTCATAGATATGTGTGATATTTGACCACTAAGTCATGTTGTTTCATTTTTATGCAATAGCACACTCGAAGTCTTCTCATAATTATTCCTGTAGTAATTATGATCTTATGACTGTGTTATGAATATAATGATTATTCTCACCCCATGTTATATTTTTATCTACCTTATTACTATTATTTTATCTCACCCATTTTATATGTATATCCTCAAGTATCTACTTATACTACAGAGAATATAAGGGCCAATAAAAAGCTATAGAAGAATAAATTACACAAATTTTTTTTGTTTTATATTGTAAAAGTTATGTATGTTCCTTATTTTACAAAGACACTAAACATTTGGATCCTCCCTATGTAATGTTTCTATGTGATTTATATTTAAAATTATGTAATATTAATGTTAGAAAAATATGTGTCACTATATATATAATATTATATATGGTAGTGGATTCCATAATAAAACAAGAAATTATAATTTAAAAATGTTACCTCCTCTTCAGATGGACTCTTTAGGATTGAAAAAACAATACTACCCATGTTTTATTTCTAATAAAATAAGTGTTTTATGATTTTTTGATGTGGTTATTTAATTTATTTGGGTGGTATTTTCTGTTCCAAATTGATCGCGAAGTGTGAACAGGTTAAAGGAAGGGGATTTTATAAGTGGGGGAGTGGACACTCATTGAATTTTCGAAAGGAATAAATTAAAACCATATATTTATCATTACATAAGAAATAGAAATGGGTAATTCTATATCTATATAGGTAATACGGTCTAAATATTTAAATCGAATGAGTTTAGGACATGCTGGAAGGTTATTTTAACAATTATCATTTTTGCTTTACCCATAAAAAAACCGTTATTCCCTTAACTATGAAAATTATTTTTTATTTATTTTACGATCCATAATGGTAAAAAAATTAATCTTACCTCATTAGAGAATATAAAATATTCATATTAAAAATATTGAATCCTTTTTTAAAAAATCAATTCCTTGATGTCGTGGAATCTAATTTAAAACTATTCTCATAGACACGAAAAAAGTGGGTTTCGAATGAGAAAATTATCATAACTGTATAAGGTTTTAATATCAAAATTAAAAATAATATTAACTCTACATATATAAATTTTACTTATTATAATATAATAAAAATATTGTTTATTTAAAAAAATTAAAATATAATTTTACTTTGTAAATAATTAAAATGAAATGATCGTTTACAAGAAAAATCACTAGTTTTCATTATTTATCAAAAAATTAATCATTGAAAAAAATCAAAACAATTCACCTAATTAAAATAATATTATGATGACATAAAAATGTATTTCATTTTAAAAAATATATTTTAGAAATTTGAAAAAATTTAATTTTAATTTCTGTGTGCAAAGCCCAACAAAACCGCTATTTAGAGAAGTACAATTTTTTATAAAACAATACTTTTTCATTTTTTATTCTTTTATTAATAATAAATTTATAACTATAATTTTTATATTTTAATTAGTAATATTTATAACCATCATAATTAATAAATATTGTATAATTGGGATGTTTAAATAATATTTTAATAGACTGTGGGGTTTTGTTTAATCCTCGTGTTGTGTGCATCACAATATATATAGAAGAGGTTGGATTTATTTAAAAAATAAAATAAAATAAAAAATATTAGGTATTTACAACTGGACACCTCTAGTAATTTTTTCTTATAGTAATAGATTTTACTTTTGAATTCATATGGTTCCTTATAAAGCCCTCTATGGCAGGAAGTGTAGAACTCAAATGTGTTGGGATGATTTTAGAGCATGAAATATATTCGCGCTTAAGATACCTGAACATATAGAAGAAAACGATGAACCATTTATCAGAATCTATGGGAAGAAATCATTTAACATAAAAGTTATGTTGAAAACCATCAATGTGATCATTATATCGAAGTTGGTGAAAATGTATTCTAATGAATATCTCATGAAAATATGGTTTTGTTATGTTGAATGTGGAGAATTTTTTGTCCTTGATATAACTATCATGTTGAAATTCATTATCATATTGTTATGACATCATGTCATTTGTAACTTCAAAAAATATGTCTAACGTTTATTATATTTTCAATCTATCAATCATGGGGATGTATATTTCTAATATATAAAATATATAAACCTAGAGGTCTTACTACTAGAGAATGATATACCATATATGGAACAAATAATGGTGATTTTGGATTATATAGATAAATATATATATAATGAGACCACACACCTTATCAATGTTTTTTATATATTCCATAAATTAGAGTAATTGACTAGGGAACCTAATGATTTGATGAAAATGAGATATTAAAAAAATTTATATCTTAGTGAAACAATTTCAAGGGATAATTTCAATTAAAAATTGGAAGAATGTAACACTGAAATTTTATTATATATTTCTCTATAAATAAATTTTATTTCATTGATATTATTCCTTATAAGAAACATTGAACTTAAACAAACATTGTTAGACTATTGAAATACTATTATTTAATATAAATATTATCACAATTCCATTGAATTGGTTAGTACAAATAATATTTATCACATTATGAAATATATACAAAGGGAATACTAAATATAATTTTATTCATTAATCCATATAAAATATGAAATCAATTTTTTTAAAGGATTTTTAATTTTTTAATATGAATTTATTTAAAAAAAATTAATTCTTTTTTAAATAATATTATAATTAATTTATATTAAATTTAAAAAATATCTTCACTATAATGGATATCATGTTTTAAATAATAAAAATGAATTTAGATGATGGTTAATTGTTGTATTTTTCTGAAAAAATCTACATTCTAAAATGTAGTGAAACAAACTGATTTTTACAAGCAATTGTATGTTTTGGGAGAAATAAAAATGATCCATTTTGATTTTAAATTTTTTAAAAGTAATTTATTTTATATATTATCATTAATAATAAAATTAATTTTTTTTATAAGGGTTTATTTCTAAAATTGGTATAAAAACATTATTACTCAATAAATGTATTTATTAAAAATTATTTTAGTTGTGTTTTCAGTTTTATATTCTATTAATTTATATCAATATTAATAATTTAATCATGAAAAATTTATTCTATATTTGGAATAAGTTAAACCAATATTTTAAATAGGTCCCTTTTAATTTTAGTCAATATTAATAGTAACCATAGTAAATTTTTTTACCATGTTAATAGTATAGTGGGTTAAGTGTGGTTAAAATTAAAGGAGATAATGATTTAAATTCATTAAGTAACATTGAATCATTTCTTTGTATGACTTTACTTCACCCCTAATCCTAAAAAATCAAAATATGACTTGTTGATGATATTTAATTTTAATAAATATGATGATAATATTTAATAAGTGATAAATTAAAAATTATCATTTTATTGCTTTTAATGTCTATACTAATTTTTATGTGAGTAAAAAACAACTTATGTTTAGTTATAAATGGAAACATGAAAAATGAATGATTTTCTTTACCAAGTAAAATTAATTTTAATTTTTTTGATGAAATAGTTTCCTTAAATTCTTACATAATACAGACACAATGCTTGTTCACATAGTAGAAAAATTATCTAAATGACTTAAATAATGAAAAATAATTTTTTTATTGAGTTATAGTGTTCCTATAATTATTTAGATAAAAATTACTTATTTTATATATTTCAATAGTTTAGATTCTAGTTATTTTATTTTCATGTTGTTCTTTAGTATGAGAAATATAATAGTTATAAGAAGTTAACATTGATATTATATAAAAAATAATAATTTATTAAAATGTTTAATGTTTTTGAAAATCATATCTTCCTCTATTTGAATGGTATTTGTTTTAAACTATCAACAATGTTTCATATGAAAGGAACATTTCCTTTCACTATAACATTATTAACCATTACATTGTATTAACAATTGATATTTTTTAAATGTAAAAATGGTTAACTGGGGTTTAAATGTATATATAAGGGTAAATAATTTCCAAAACTCATTAATATTTTATTAGATGATAGTATTTCAACACATAATAATAATATCATAAAATTTAATATATTTTGATATGTATTCCAATGAAAATATATAATTATTAATATAATAAATTCATAAATTCTATTAACAGACCCTTACTTATTAAAGAGAAATACATATACATTATAATTCACAATGGTTGAGTGTTCTATCTCTGTATATCCCTACATTAATATCACCTTAGATTCCTCCACCACATCCAATAGCTTGGATTATTATAATAAATGATCCTTTCATGGGATAATATGTATTCCCATGAATATTTCTTAATGAAGACAAGTTTCGAGTTCATATGATTAATATTAAGACTTCAGCTAAGTTATCTATGTTTCAATCCAATTTTATTCATAATAATTTATACTTGAATGTTTTTGAGGTAATTATATGATCCTTATCTGATAAATCCAATTCATTTTCTCCCCCAATAGTTATTTCTAGGTGATACATCTTTACCGTTAATTTCATCACTTTATGTACAAAAGACACCTAAATACATTTTTTAATGTATGTCGAAAAAGTATTACTATTTTTTGGAATCAATTACTTCCAATTCCAGGTTTTCACTAATAAAATTCACGAATTTATTTCTATTCATATCTGATTTGTTAAATTTATTTGTACTAATGTTTTAATTTTTATAAAAATGTTTCAATGGAATGTACTTGATATTTTCTAGAGGTAATTTTGACATCATACAAAAAATGTAAGAGGAACCCTTGTTTTAATGAATTATCATGAACATAATTTATCATCATCATAAAAATTAACTTCATTGAAGATTCATTTAAAATTATCCCTATTTCATTTCAAATATAATTTTTTCCAAACTAATATGAAAATATATGGATTTTTAATAAATGATTTAAAAATAAAAAATATATTTTAATAAAAAATTATTTGGTGTTGTTTTAAAATAATTTTAATGTATGATTACATAATTGTTTTGGTTAATTATGATTAACAAGTGATATGGTAAAATGATATAATGTTTATTATTTACCTGGATGGTTTATAATAATAATGATTGGATTCTTATGAAACCTATTTATTTTCCATGGTTTAGGCTATGATGAATTTATAAAATGTTATGGAATTTTTTTTCTATGAATGGGCTATGATTTTATGATGTGATGAAAGTATTATGATATTATGGAAAAAATATATTTTTGTTTGATTATGTGATGAGTGGTACCTTAATTATATATTCCTCTAATGTATTTGGTAAATTTTTTATATGATGATATAATTTGGGGAAACAAGATGATGTGCTTTATCTACTATGTGAAATGTTACAGGAAGCCTATTACACTATAAAAAACATGTCATGGTTCAATATTTGTTATGTTATGGGAATCATGTGTTGATGTCTGACCCTTTATGATTTTATGTTCTCTATAAGAACCCAATCCTGACATGCATTTCTATTACAATACTTTTAGGGAATAATTAATACATTAAAAAATAGACACCCAAATATTGTATTAGTTTAGTGCCATTTTAAAATTGGAAATAATTATTCTAATTTATTGAACGATCTTAAACTTCCCCTATAAAGAGCATCCCATTTATTTTTCCTCCGTAAAACATTTATTTATATCTAGTGGAAAAGATAAAATAAGAAAAGGGGGCATCATATTCTTAGTAAGGGTAAATAAAGAAAATATCAAAATTAACATGAACATAAGAATGTTAAAAAATAACCTATCATTTTTGGAAAATCATGAAATTTATAACTTATATCGAAATAAAAAGTCATGAATAGATTCTTGTAATTTTATAACTCATAAATGGAAAAGTTACATCAGTTATAAAAAAATATCCTTGGAATAAAACATAGAAATGTTTCAAAAAAATAAAATAAGAAATCATTTACATCATAGAGGACAAATTCCATTACTGAACGGAGTTCACTCCTCATTCTAGCCCAATATTTCTATACCAGTTTTACTTACTAACATCCATATATTACTAAAATGAGATCATTTCCCATTCTATCTCTATATAACTAAACTGATATCATTTCCTATTCTAGACCTATGTTACTAAACTTAGATCACTTTTCATTACAATTATATCTATCTAATGAAATATAAATCTATTCCCAATAAATTGGATATATATATATGTTCCACCCATCTAATAATTAAATAATTATTTTTTGTTCCAAAAAAACATAAATCATTTATCATAGAATAAAATGGGATTGTTAAACATCATTACATCATAACATAAACCATATATAACAAAATTATTTTATCAATATAATTACATAAAAAACATAATCAAACCATAAGAATAATAGGGATAATAGAAATGAAACATAACCCTATTTTTTAAATCTATTTGAGATGGAAAATAATTTTGATAGAACACTTAAAATTCATTATTGAGGAAAATATCCTTTCATCGTTAAATTAATTTTATTTTCTAAAAATTCAACACAATATTAAAAGAAAATAATTTTGTTAAAATTAAACTTGAAATATTATCAATTAATATTCATCGAAATAATTTGATATGAAAACATAAAAATATGTTTATGTTGTATAAGTTAATAGAAAACGTTCTCCTCATGCTATATTCAAATAAGTCAAAAAGTACCTTTTATCGAAAACAAAAAAAACTATTTCTTTCATACCATTTAATAAAAGTTCAAAATATAGTAAAATTAAAATTAAAAAATTAATGAAGAATAAAAATAATATTTTTGAATATATATTTAGAACAAATGGTCATATAATATAAATATACTCTAGTAAATACTTAAGTATCTATCGTCTCGGCTAATAATGAAATTCAAATATTATCCATTATAATTTCATAATAAATTATATAATATGAATCATATAATAAAGAAGATTATATTAATATTAAAATACTATAACCTTCATAATAAAATTCATAAATACATTCATGGGACGAATAAACACTACACAAAATAAATAGGTGGTGTATAAGGCATATGTCCCACTTAAATAAAAGTGAGAGAAAATAATCCCTTACCTTAGGTATGATATCCTTGGTATGTATCTGAACATCATGTATAATGATTTAAAATAATATTATAGACTTATTATAGAATCACAGTAATTTTTTATGATATTATATAATATCATATTATTATTTGTTTATTAGTATTATTTCATTATTACTCATTATTCGTATATCAAGTTCTCCATTTTCTTATACATGTTTTGTGGGATAATATCTAGTTCTCCCGCTTAAGAAATAGATTTATCATTAAAAAAATTATTAATTTAATATATATAATATTCATTCATTTTTTATATATTCATGCTTTAATGTATATCATGTAGAATGAATCGCATCACATTTTGGAGGTGGTAGGTCGTATGTAGTCATGAGAAACGATATAATTACCATAATTATGAAATGGTAAGGAAGTGGATGGTATATATTTTTTCCAAAATCCATATCATATTATAATAATAATATATAGTTGTCATTTTTACAATTATACCCATCCAATTAAGGTGGTAGTGAAAAACTAGTTACATCATGGTATGGATATGGTAATTTGTACGTACGCACATGTGGTGATTTTATTTTTCAATGGATTGTTAAAAGGTGTAATATGATTGATAAATAATAATTATAATAATAATATATCATAATTTAATTTATACTAGATTTATTTCTTTATAATGGAAATAACTAATCAAAATTATATAGAATAAGAAACATGTCTAAATGAATATATAGAGAAGATTACATCTTCTTCAATGTGCTCCCGCTATATAGCGGTTACTCATAGAATACCATAAACACTAGAATGTGACTATAGAATTTTATAATGAAACAATTAGGGTAAATATGAGGTTTAAGGATCAGAGTGACGTGAATAAGGGTGGGATGATATACCCTTTTATAATTTTATTGATGTAAATTTTGGAATCTCCATAAATATTAATTTATAATAAAATAAAAAATATCAAAAGAACCTCCTAAATGACATATTTTTTAATATTATATTATATAAGGTTGTGATATCAATAAAAAATAAATTATAGACACGTTTTCTAGTCAATTTAAACACTATCATTTTAATAAGCACTTAGTTATTATATTTAATTTTTAACTAAGGTAACAAATATTTCAATATTAAAAGAGTGAAATATTTACATCTATGGTGTCAATAAGACCATAAATAAATAATTTTGAACTTATTAGAACATATAATAATTATTATATATTTTTTAAAAAATTTTATTATTTTTAAATAATTTAATAATACGATATTATGATAAATAATCAATAGTGTTGGTTTTGACACTATTCAATTCATTAGTTTATTAAAATATAAAGATAAAAAAATTACTTGAAAAAAATATATTTTATTATGTTAATAATATGTCAATGTCTTCTAGATAATTTATTTGACACAAAAATAATTCAAAATTTTATTTATTGTATAATTTTTAATAACATATATTTGTGATCTCTATTAATAAAATAATTACTACATCACTTTTGTATAAATATTTAATATAGTTATTTAATGAATAAAAATAAAAAAAAATAATATGATGTATATATATCATCTATATTTCATAATAATACTTATATTGAAATATAAATTCTGAAAAATCTCACATTAAAAATCTTATATTTACAAAAACATGAATTTGAAAACATTAACAACACTTTAAATAAAATATTATCTGTTTCATAATCATTTATAAATGGATAAAAATGGTCAATAAATATACCATTGGATTATTATGGTCCACATATACTCATCCAATAAGATATGATATTGATTTTTCGTTTAAAGGGTTATTGGTGTTTTGATAATAAGATATTATTTTTTATCAATAAAATAATTTCTGCATCATCAATGTATAATCCTTTATGGTAATTATTTATTTCTAAAAAATTAAAAAAAAGTGTTCAATAAAACCATTTTTTATTTTAATGGATTATTTGTGATGGAATTTATCTTATGTATAACCATATATTAAAAATGATATAGTAGTTATCATTTGAATAAGAGGTATTTAACATTTCTTTAAATAAAATATATTAAATGTTCTTATCTCATCCATGTGGCTTCTAAAGTATTCCATTTCAAACCTATAATGATTTTGGTAAAAAATAATTCATCCAATTTTATTAGGGATATTGTTAGTGAAATTTTATTATATTTTGTTAACCATTAATTACACGATTTACATTTTTAAAGTATTAAAAAAATTTTATGTTACTATTCATAATGCATGAAAATAAATAAATAAATTTACATGATTTGGCCTCAATTATTCCAAATATGGAATCCATTTTTCAAACTCTAAAACATATAAGTTTTAGTAACAAATTTAAAATTAATCTCATTGTTGGATTTAGATTATGGTTTTTAATAATTTAAACATGAAAAATATTGATATGATTTTTACATAAAATTTCACTGAAAAATTAATGTCAATGACTTACATTATATTAACTAATAAAAATATAATCAATTTACACTTTTAAACCATTCAAATATATAATTTGAACTCTATAAATAAATTTGATGAAAAAGGTAAAAAAAATTAAAATAATGTAAATTTTGATACACTAATTTCATTGAATAAGATTATTTTTTCAAATAGAATATAAAAAATTTTAATAAACAATATTTCAAATGGTTGTGCCATCGAAAGGCGACAAAACATTATTTTTTAAAAAATACATCTTTTATTCAAAAATTATTAATTTGTTATTATATCATGTCTAAGAAATATATAAGTAAAATTTTAAACATTAGAATGAAAATATTATATATATATATATATATATATATATATATCATTAATGAAATACATAAAGATTTAATTTATTATAAACACTCTTATTTTCTTTTAAATATTTTTTATAAGAATTTTACATTTTAGTTAAGAGGGGTTTTTTTCATCTATAATATATTGCTCACAAAATAAATAATTATATATGTATATGTGTAAATCATACATTCATAATGAATTTTATACTGTTTAAATCCCCCGTAATAATGGCTAGTTTATAAGGTAATATAATAATATTTAGTTATTTTCTTAAACTTGGTCCTCTGTGAAATTAATTATAAGAAATGAACATGAAATATCGTATAACAAAGCCAAGAATAGTGCAGTATATTCCACAAGATAAGTAGATTTTTTGTACAGTGAAAACATGTCTGGGTGAAGTATACAGCACAAGGAATCTATGAAATAAAAATGATTTATCTCATAAAATTCATAGTGTGTTTCATTATATACAACTTAAAATGAATTTCTCCATCAAAATTTAATTGGGATTTCAGTGGATTAATAACTGAATGTTTCTTTTGATGAATCCCACAATGTAAAAAATGAATACTAAAATTCTTTTTAGAATGGAATGTTAGTAACGTAATGGTTACCTACAGTAAATCATCAATGGGTTTCCACAAAATATAACATAGGAGGAATGTAGAGACAATGATATGGAAGACTAATATATCTATCATGATCTGATAGAGAGTGATAGAGAACAAGGTTTGGAGAAAGACTATAATGAAATAGCAATAAATTTTTGATATTTTAGGGGCCATTTGATTCATTAAAAATTAAGGAACTTGGATAATATTTTCCATTTTAAGATCCTTTCCCTAACTCTAAATAATGTGAACAAATAATTAGTTTATTAATTATAATCACATTATTTTTTTGTGCATTGATCAATTTCCACTTCATTTATTATTCTAGGCAATGAGGTTGAATTTATCATTCCCGAAGCGTTATAAGATTATGTGATCCATAAAAAGGATTATATGTCATTCCATCTGTCTACAAAAAGGTTTTCACTAGTTATCAAATATGAATAAGTCCGCCTATAGTGAGATAATGCTTTAATCGAAAAAAATTCATCTAATATTCAACTTATAAATTCGATCAATGGATAACCTTACCATCCTTCTGATAATATAAAACCCCAAACATTATAAAGAGGTGTAATAAATTGAATGAACATTTATCCCCCATATATCATAAGTTATATCTTTTTTGTCACATTCCAAACATGTGAAAACTTTAATCATATATTCTATTAAATTGTGATAATAACCTTAATTTCAATACATCTTTATAAGAAACATCCATATTTCCTTATTCTGAAGTCCAAAAGCCATAAACTACATCCATGATAGCATAAACCATTTTTAAAAAAAAATCCATTATCATTTCTTTTTAAATTATTACCCTGAAATTTACATATTCAAAACCAACATATTTCAATCCAAATATCGATATCTCACCATAATGGTCACATAACGTGTTATCCTTCTCTAAAACATTTATTTTCCAAAAATATAAAATTACATCCTCATTCACTTTTCATGGTTACTGGAAACATTTAGTATAGGGTATTAAATCCTTATGAAAAAACTATATAGGACCAATACATATATATTTTATTAAATTATACCGTTAATTTACTTCAAAAACATTTTTCATGAATTCCAATAAATATACATGCAATCATTCAATATCGTCTTGAACCATTAACCAAGATTAATCCTTTTATTCCTTGACACATATTTCTTCTCATATGTCATTTGTAGTCTCTTTATCATCAGAAATATAAAAATTATTCATATTTATTTTATAATTCTCTTCAAGATATGTCCCCATAGTTCATGTATTGGGATAATGCCCATACATTCAAGATTTAAAACATTTAACGTTCGTTGATACATTAAAAATTCTATTTTTATTGTTCATTGTGTTAACTAACCCTTTTCATTTACAATTAAATTCTTTGTGTCCTTGTCTATTACACCCAAATCATCTTCTATTTCCATTGAAACATTATCCTTGATGCACCCTCCAACAAGATTTAAATATGGAAAATTTAGCATTATTTCCTATATGGTCACCTTGAAACTCCCTCATTCTCCTACTTTGTGGGTTAGAAAACTCTACAAATTTGATATTATTGATTGTATTATGAGATTTTTTAATGTATAATAACAATGTTTCTCCTTCCAAATCCCATTTCATTTGGTTTTACATGGGAAATATCATTACATTTTCATAATACTTAATACATTACACAAATAAACACCCAAAGACCATATTATATTAGTGTTATTTGAAACATGGAACACATTATCTTTATTTTGGTGAATGGAAATAAACATATCCCATAAGGATCTTCCCCTTTAGTTTTCTTACCTAACACCTTTATTTTTTTATCTTAGGGAAATGAAAACTTATGAAAATGGTCAGGTTATACATTCAGTAAAGGTAAAAAAAGAAAATTTGAAATCGAATGTGAACATAATAATGTAAAATTAATAACACTACTTTTTAAAATATTAAAATGTATAACATATATCAATATCTAGTTTCCTTAAAAAATGTTACTTATTAAGGCATAAATCATAAAAAAAACATGAACCATGAGAAAATAATATTTGCATAAACATGGAATTTTGGAAAGAAAATAATCATTGGAAATCATTTCTATCATATAAGACAAAGTCCTTTACTGAACTTAATACACTCCACATATAGACATATATTACTGAACCAGGTTTACTTATCATTCCATTCATAAATTACTATTCTAAGATCAATTTCCATTCTTGCTATGTATTAATTAATCGAGATCATTTACCGTTTCATGCCTATATTATAATATCAAGATTATATCCCGTTACATTATTTTTATCTCTCATTACCTATAACTATTTACCCAATTCATTGAAGGGATATATAAGTCTAAACCATCTTACAATGAATTCATTCTTACATGTTTGAAAAAAAAATATAAATCATTCATCATTGCCTATCCTAATGAATCAAATATATTTATTATACGTCATTCCATCATAACATAATCCATGGAAAAAATGTATTTCATAAATAGAATTCAATTATATGTATATGGAACCCATAGGACTAATAGGGATAAAATTCATGGAATATAACCCTTGTAAATAATTCCATCTTATATGGAATATAATTTTGACTTAAAAATGAAATTAATTCATGAGGAAAATCTTCTTTCTTTTTTAAAAATGTTTTCTTTTCAAAAAATGCCACACAATTTTTTAAGGAAAAAATTTCATTAAAACTAACCTTGAAATATTGTAGTGTAATATTCATGAAAATATGGTGTTATAAAAACCTAGAAATATGTACATGTTTTATAAGTTAAAATAAAACATATTTCATATACTTTTATCGGATAAGTCAAAAAGCACCTCATATCGAAAATGAAAAAGATTTATTTCAAAGAGTTTAATAAAAGTTCACAAATGGGTAAAATTAATATTTAAAAATTGTATAATAAATGAATAAAATAATTTTAATACATATTTAGGAAATTTGAACAAGGATGACAAATTTACCAAAGTAAATACTCGCGTATAAACAATCTCAAATAATAATGGTATTTCCAAATTATCCTTTAATAATCAGTCCAAAATAATATGCCTTATAAAATAAAGATTATATTCAAATGTAAATACCACACCATTAATAAAAATAATCCTAAAAACATTCATGGAAAACAAAAACAGCACACAAATGGAACATGCAGTGTGTATGGTATATGTCCCATAGAAATAAAATTGAGACTAAATAATCCATTACCTTAGGTCAGTTATCCTTTGAATGACACTGAACCTCATGTATAATTTTTTCAATAATTTTATTAACTTATTATTCAATCATAGACATTTTTATTATATCATATATGTTCATATTATAATCTGTTTGTTAATAACATTTCATTATTACTCATTATTCAAGTATTAGCTGCTTCATTGTCTTATACATGTTTTGTCGAATAAGTTCTGGTTCACCTTCTTAGGTCATATTTATATCATAAAAAATCAATATTAACATAATATATCTCATATTTATTCATTATTTTTTTAATCATGATTTAATGGATATCATGTAGAATGAATCACATCCCACTATAGAGACGGTTTCTCACGCGTCCGCAAAGGCGATGATATAATTACAATAATTGTGATATGGTATGGAATTTTATTGTATATATTTTGTTCCAATAATCCAAATTAATTTATAGTAATCATAATTATTTATATTATACACATCCAATTAAGGGGGGTCGTCAAAAAATATTACCCCACAACGTGGAGATGGTAAGTCGTACTTACGCACGTATGGTGATTTTATTTTTGAATGATGGATAAAAGTTGGAATATGGTTATTACAAAATCATAATAAAATATCAGTATATAATTTATTCTTGAGTTACTAATTTATAATGGAATAAACTCACTATGATAATTTATAAGAATAAATAAGTTTAAAAGAATCTTTAGAGAAGATTATCTCTTCTTTAACGTGCTCCCTATAGATCTCTTCTTAATACTCTAGAGTTAATTTTTAGAGGACACCAAAACATCTAAAATGTGTATATGAAAGTTTATAATTGAAATATTATAGTTATGGATATTTTGGAAGGTCTTATGGGAAGTGAAGAAGTGAGGGAGGATGTGCCCTTCCATAATTAAGGTGAGGGGAAATTTTTGATTCTCCAAAAATATTAATTTATTATTAAAATAAACTACAACAAAAAGAAAAAAATGAAATAATTTGGAATATAATATGATATAAAGTAGTAATTTAATCATTATATAAATTCTATAAATCTTTTTCTCTTCATTTAAACTTTCTCATTTTAATTAACTCATAGTTATTCTATTTAATTTTTAACATAGGTAACAAATATTTCAATAATAAACAGTTAAATATTTACTTATTTGATGTCAATTAGATGATAAATAAAAATATTAAAATATTTCTACCATATAATATTTATTATATATATTTAAAAATGTTTTATGGTAATTTAAAAATTTAGTAATAGATTATTTTGAAAAACAATAAATAGTGTTAATTTTGACACTATTCAATTCATTGATATTTAAAAAGTGATTATAAAAAGTAAATTCAAATAAAATATTTAATTATATTACCAATAGGGCATGGTAATATATAAGATTAGTTGAATATACTAATTATAAAAAATATTGTTTTTTATATATTTTTAATAACATTTATTTTTTATATCAATTAATAAAATATTTTTTACATCAGTTTTGTGTAATTATTTAATATAACTATTTGATGTATAAAAATTAAAAACAAATACTCTAATGAAGATTAATCTTCTATATTTCATAATTATACTTATAGTAGAATATATTTTTAAGAAAATATAACATTAAAATTTTCATATTTATTAAAACATCAATGGGACAACCTATACATCACATTAAATAAAATATTATATGGGTCATAATCCTTTCCATATGGCTTCAAATGGTCAATAACTATACACATGCATGATTATGGTCTATATATACTCGACCAATAATAATTGGTCATGTTTATTTCTATTTTAAGTGTTATTATTATTTGAATAAATTTTTTTTATTGATTTCTCATCAATTAAATAATTTTTGTATCATCAATGTATAAGATTTTAATGATATAATTCATTTCATAAAAATTAAAAATAAAACACCCTGATAAATGGAAAAAAAATTCTAAAAAATTCTTATTTATATTTTAATATATCATAGGGATATACTTATATTAAAATCGACATATTTAATGAAAATTGAGTAAGACATGTTTAAATTTTCTATAAATAAAATATATTAAATGGTGTCGTCTCATCCCTGTTAAATCCAAAGGATTCCATTTATAACCCAAAATGATTTAGGTAAAAATCCAATCAACCAATGATATTTGTACAAGTGTTAGGGTGAATTTATAATAATATTATTACCTTTAATTAGTAAAATTATCTTTTTATCTCAAAAAAAATTATTGAATTTACTATTCATAATGCCCAAAAATAAAAGAATTATATTTACTTAATTTGGACCCACTGATTCCAAATAAGGAGCCCATTATTAAAAATTGAAAACACAATAGTTTAAGTAATTAATTTAAAACTAATCCCATTGTTAGAATGAGATAACATGTTTTAAAAGTTAAAACATACAAAAGATTGAAAGGTTTTTCTATACCTAAATTCAATGTCAAATTAGTGTAAATTAATTAAATAATATTAAATGATAAAATTTTATTCTATTTATTTTTTAAAACCATCAAATTTATTATTTTAACGCTATAAAAAAATTTGATGAAAAAGTAGTTTTCTATTAAAATACAAAAATTTTGTAACCATTCATCAAAATATAGAACTTTTCAGAAAAATACCAAAAAATTAAACCAACGTAAATTTTGATACATAAAAAAAATAATAAATTTCTTTTTTCAAATATAGTATAAAAAATTGTCCAAAACTGCATTTAAAATTAGTTCCCCATCAAAAGGCAGCCAAACAACATGTTTTTTTTAAAAAAAAATACTTCTTTTAATTGAAAATTTTTAATTTTTTCTTAAATAATGACTAAAAAATATAATATGAAATTTAAAAATATATTGACCATTTTAAATAAATTTTCATTAATTACATCCTTTAATAGTATATTTATTATAAACTCACTTATATTCAATTAAATTTGTTTCATAAAAAACTTTTCATTTTAAAAGTCATTTATTTTAATTTATAATAAATTTTTCACAAAAGAATTAATTATATATAAATGTGTAAATAGTAATTTTTTAATTAATTTAATACTTTTTATACCCCAAATTATAATGTAAAGGTTATAATATAACATCTTAATATTTAGATGTTCGTTTAAACTCAGTCCTGTGTAAAATAATTTCTGTCAAAAGAACGTGAAATTGTGTGTAACATAATCCAAGCATAATGATATATATAATCCAAGCGAAGGTAATTTTTTATGTAAATAATAATCATCTTGTTGTATCATTCGACACAAGAAATAAAATAAATTGGAAAAAAATATATCTCACCAAAATCATGGGGTGCTTCATTCTTGGTAGTCAACCTTGATAAATTAAATGGTTTATATACAAGTGATAGTGCGACACATTTTTGCCATGGTTATGATCTAAACAAATTGTTCATGATTTATTTTTTTTCTTTTCTCACTCTAAATATTCATGTCTTTTAATGTAATAATTATTTATACCATGACTCGTGTTTACGAACATTAAAAGATCATGTTTAAATATTTTATGTTATAGTCAGGATATCGTACCCTTAATATTATCTAATTATTTCATATGTTCGGTTATTTATATCTTCTGTGTCAAATCATAATTATAATTTGAGCTAACTCTTTTTTAGTATTCCTTAATATCAATTTTGAATATGTGTTTTTTGTAGGGTAAGTCAAGAAGGATAAAAAGTTAAAATAACATGATAGGTGATGTTCAATAATGTACCAGAATAAGAATTCGTTGTACCTAGTCTCTAAAGATAGTGATAAATTACTATTCTGTATTTGATCAAAATGTTATATATTAAATATTCAAATGAAATGGTCTAATATTTATGTATGTAATTCTTGGTTCACTCTATGATTCCTTATGAATGACATGATAGCATATTTCACCTTCCATGCTTTTAATATCTAAACATAGTTTTTTATATCTTGAGATAGTTTGGTGAGCATTTCAATTATGTTTTTTATCTTAAACCAAATATCCTTAGGTTTCTTGTTTGGAAAATCTCCATTTTTTCTTTCACTCCCATCGATAACCCATTGAGGTGAGGGGCATTTTTGGATTCTCTAAAAATATTAATTTATAATAATTATAAACCACACCAAAAAACCAAAAAAAATTAATATTTCAGAATATAATATGAGATAGGGTTGAAATATAATTATCCAAGAAATTCAAGAAATTATTTTCTATATATTTAAACATTATAATTTTAATTAACACATAGTTATTCTAGTTAATTTTTTACTAATGTAACAAATATTTCAATATTAAAACAGAGAAATATTTACTTATTTGATGTCAATTAGACCATAAATAAATAACATAGATTTTTTTAACCATATCATATTTTTAAAAAAATTTAAATATGTTTAATGGTTTTTAAAAAAATTAATAATACATTATTTTTATAAAGAATCAACAGTTTTAATTTTGACACTGTTCAATTCATTGATTTGAAACATATAAAGATAAAAAATTTAAATTCAAATAAAAAATTTAATAAATTTAAAAATAGTTCAAGTAAATATATAAAATTAGTTGGATATACAAATTATAAAAAAATTAAAATATTTTTAATTGCATTTATTTATTATCTAAATTAATAAAATAATTACTATATTAGTTTTGTGTAATTATATAATATAATTATTTGGTGAATAAAAATTAAAAATAAAATAAAATATCATTATAAATATTCTATATTTCATAATTATACTTATAGTAGAATATATCTTCTGGAAAATCTAACATTAAATATTTTATATTAATTAAAAAATCAATGTGCTAACCTTTACATCACTTTAAATAAAATATTATAAGGGTCATAATCTTTTATATATGGCTCTAAATAGTCAATAACTCCACCCATGGATGATTATAGACTATATATACTCAAACACTATGATTTGGTCATGTTTATTTTTATTTTAAGATTTATTAGTATTTTAATAAGCATTATTTTATTGATTTTTCTGAATTAAATAATTTATGTGCCGTCAATGTATAATATTTTATAGTTATTATTTATTTCATAAAAATTAAAAATAAATCATGTTGATAGTAGTAGTAGTAGTTCATTTTTTATTCAAAAAGAAATAATGAAAGGAAGCAGGACCCCTCAAGGGGGGCGGAAATGGTGAAGCCCGAGCTCATCCCCCAACACAAAGGAGGCACATTCTGAAGGGAGAGAGAGGGGAGAGTTATAGAGAATGAGAGGGTCATCAAGTCTACCCAAGTGGGCAAGGGAATCCGCTGCGAAATTAGCCTCTCACCAGTTGTGAGACAAACGAACTCCAAGTGAGATTTCCATTCTGCACCTTCTGATAAAGTACGTGAGTTCCCACGGAACCCCACACCACCCTATCATAATCTTCACGAGGGTATCCGAGTCCGTTTCTATTTCAGACACGACCATCTTCTGCCTTCTGCAGACCAACAGTCCCAAGACCAAAGCCTGAACTTTCGCACACAAGGAGTTTCCAGGCCCATTAAATGTAATGAAGGCGAAGAGAACTGATCCGGAGGAATCACGTAGCATGCCTCCCCCCCTCATGATCCCTCCCATGCATGACCCATCAATGTTAAGCTTGAGTCCCTCAACCGGTGGATGCCATTTAACCCAGTGACCACTCCCTTTTTTCCGAAAACATGGGCGATGAAGAAGGTTGTTAATCGCAGTAGACGTCACTCCGCCTATTATCTGAGAAGCAATCACAAAAATGAGGGACTTGAGGCTAACATGTAGAAACAACAACGTCCGACTCTCACCTCTCCGAACCTGGTTACGTGCTTCCCAAAGAACCCAACACAGAGCCACAAGGATGATCGTTCTAACCAGCCATTCCTATTCAGAAGCCCCCGCACCAGAAAACCAGCACTCGACATAATCCTGTAATGAGTATTCTCAAACACCTCTGCATGGATTATAAGTGAACATGGACCAAAGATGAAGTTCCCATTGACTTTGAAAGAATAGATGTTTCGCCGTTTCGCACATGTGATTGGTGCAACAGAAGCACCTCGAGGCCAAAGTAACACCCCAGATTTGAACGCTGTCCTCCGTAGGTAACACTATGTTTCTGATTCTTCAGAGTAAGAAATTCATTCTAATGGGAATATCTTTTCACCAGAGCGCTGGAGCCCAAGGCATTGGTGATGCTACTTGCCTGGACGATACTCTTGAAACCTTGTGAGGAAAACCTCCCTGAGCTAGATACCGAGAAGCAGCATTTGTCGGGTTCATCACTCATGAAAATATTCTCGAACACAGACATCTTATTAGCGTTCAAAGAGGTATTTATCAAGTCAAAATCCTTGCATGCATTACTGAAGTTAATATCCGTAGAAGGACAGCTGGGGTAACGCAAGGGTTCCCCCGACCAGTTTGTATCCCAAAAATTGATATTTCCAACACCGATGACCCACCTCGCATGACCTGACAAAGTGTCGATGAGGGAAAACATACATCTTGCCATCCTCGTGGAGCTGTAATGACCCCTTGCTTCAAGCCCCGGGTAACGTGCTTTAAATAATTTTGCCCACAATGAATCACTGACGATAATATCCCAAGCGAGACATGCCTGCAAACATTGGAGTGTACCCTATATATCACGTAAGACAACACCTCCTGCCTCCACTGATCTGGAAAGACACCTCCAAGAGGCCCAGTGAAACCTTCCCTCCTCCTTGGCATCCCACAGGAAGGAGTTGAGGATGATTTCCATCCTCTCCACCATACCCTTAGAAGGGTGGATCACCGAAAACACGTCCATGGGAATGGACGTGAGTACACTGTTAATCAACGTAATCTGTCCGCCAAATGAGAGGAGCTTATTTTTCCAATTGTAGAGTCTGCCCAGTATACGATCAAGTATCGTAGAGAAATGAATCATCTTAATGTGTCCACAGGAGATCGGAACCCCAAGATATAATATGGGAAATGGCCGCCTACAACAACCCAGAGTTTTCTGGAACTCCTTTAATCTTGAAGTTGGGCATTTATCAGAGGTGAAGAAATGACTTTTAGCAGGGTTGACGCACTGCCCGCTCCATTTGCCGTAATAAGATAGGGAGACCATGAGAGACTTCAACGATCTCTTCCTGCCATTGATAAAAATCAGAATATCATCCGCAAACATAAGATGAGAAATGAAAACCCAATTCCTCCCCCAGAAGGGAATAATGTGACTTGTGTCCATCCCATGCTTCAGGTTTCTTGAGAGTGCATACTGGGAGATAACAAAAAGAAGCGTGGACAAGGGATCCCCTTGACGAACACCGCGTACAGTATTGAAGAAACCAAAGGTCTTGCCCATCAAAGCAATGGAAAGCCACAGGGAAGAGTAACATCTAAAGCAAATATCACAAAAAAACCCCGTTGAACCCAAATTTCTGAATGACCCGTATGATGAAGCTCCACTCCAGCGTGGCATACACCTTGTTCATATCAACTTGGAATATGACATTATGACCAACCGATTTCCTGTTGATGTCCTGAACCAATTCATTAGCAATGCCCACCGCACCCTGAATGCTCCTGCCCTTGATGAAGCCATGTTGTTCCATTGAGACTAGACGCGGGAGAATCTTGTCCAACCTACTAACAATAACAGAGACAAGAATTTTTTAAGCAACGTTGCAAAGACAGATAGGCCTGTATTGGCTAATGAGAGTAGGATCCTTAATTTCTGGAATAAGAACCAGTCTGGATGCAGAAATGCCCCTAGTGAGAAAACCACCCTTGAAAAAGTCCTGGATCGACTCCATAACAAGCTGACCCACAATCTCCCAGGAGAAACTGAAAAAGCTGGCTGGGAAACCATCAGGACCAGGTGCGCTATCCTGGGGAATTTTCCTGACAACCATCTGGATCTCCTCAGCCGAAGGAATGGAGGAGAGAGTAGAATTATCCTCCTGGCTAACCGTTGAGGGAATAAGGCTGAAAAAGTCCTCAGAAGCATGAAACCCCCTCATGAAGGAAGCCGTAGACTCCCCTGCCAAGATATTCTCAAAGTGATCCAGAGAAATCATCCCTGTAGAGTTCACATCTGAATTGTAGTCCCCGTTTTTCATTCTCAGGTTAATCATTGAACTTCTCCTCTCTTTAATGCAAGCATGGAAGAAAGCATTGTTTCGATCCCCTTCTTTAAGCCATCGGATCCGAGACCTTTGATTGAAATACCTCTCCAAAGAAATAAGCCTCTTGCCCAAGAGATTCTTTTTATCACACAGAACAATGAACGCATTATCATCCCATTAGTTTTGAAGAGAATCTTCCAATCTGTCGACTTCGATCTTGAGATTATCAATACCTTGGGCAACATCAGGTCTCGAGCTCACCCAACTTTGCAAGTCCAATATAAGACATCTGAGGAGATTCACCAGGCCACCCCACGATCTAGTATCATCACCTTTTGCCCAAGACGTCTTTATAATATCTTAATAACCATCGTCCCCATGCCATGCAGACGAGTAGCCGAAGAAAGCCCTCGCAGCCTCCTCCCTCTTTATGTTGATTAAAATTGGACTGTGATCAGAGAGAACCCGTTGAAGATGAGAAACTGACATCTTTGGAAATAATTCCAACCCATGAAGTTTGGATAAACAACGGTCCAGCCGACACCAAATGCGCTCTGCTCCCTTACGTTGGTTTCACCAGGTGAACTTATTCCCAGAGAAACCCAAGTCCAAGAGCCCTGCACTCCTCATGAAGTCATTGAATTCCATTATGCCACTAAAGTTAAAACCAACGCCCCCCTTTTTCTCAGAGATGTCCGCAATGACGTTGAAGTCACTGCCAACGAACCAGGGGAGAGAGCCCGTCTGTAGGTTCCCCAAGAGATGCCAAAGTTCCCTCCTCTTGGAAACCTCAGTGGCCGCATAGACAAAGGAAAATATCAAAACATGATTTGAAGTGGTGATCTTGGAGTTGATGCATTGAGACGAGAAACTCAAGATATCAATAAAAACATTACTTTTCCAGCCAATCCAAATATGAGGGTTCTCAGCACTGCCCTGGAAGAAGCTGGGGAAGCCCATTTTCCTTAAAAGAGAAAGACCTTTGCTGGATACCTTCTTGGGTCCCAAAATAACAACAAATTGAACTAGATAATACCTCACCTCAGCAGCCAGCAAGGAACACTTTCCTGGAGCCCCCAAGCCCCGAGCATTCCAGATAAGAATAGGGATCATCGCAGTAGGCCCTTCCGGGCACAAGCAGGTGAGGAAAAGGAAGAGGGGTCCGACTTAAAACACCCAATGACTTTTGATCTGGAACGGGTGACAGGGCCAGAAACCACTGCTCCAGGGGACACCGGTTTGGGAGTAAGGACCACCTTCTTGAACGAGAATACCTCCTCTTCCACCAGAGCTTTCCCTTTAACATTAGCATCACCAACAGAGAACAATCCCTCCTCTCTCTGGATAGAGGGGGAGAAAGGACGACGATGAGGAGAGAGCCGCGAGAGCACCAGCTCTTTCGCCGTCCCAGGAGGGGGGCGATCCTCCTTAGCCAACCCCTCCATATCCAGAATGAGACTACTCGCAAGAGTCTTCCGGATGATCTCTGGAGAGAGAAGGGAGGAGACCCAGAAAGACGAGGACGGAGGAGAGAGAATCCAGGGCGGGCTCCCCAGAAGATCCAGAACAAATCCACGCTCAAACCTTGCCCTTCGATCCTGTCGGGGAACGACCCCAGTACAGGGTGACCAGGAGATCAGATCAAGAGGCTCCGAGTGGGCCAACAATCGTTCTGACACTGGAGACCGCACCCCCATGCACACCTCTTCTGGCGCCCCGTCACACAAAGGAGAATTCAAATTGGAAAATGAAGCGGGCCGAACCGGGGACCCCTCGGGTCTACAAATGGGCGAACCCTGACCCGGTCCCGCCGGAGGCTGTTGATGGGACGAGCTCTCACCACCCTTAAACCTCCTAAAGTCCGCAACCTAGTGCCCATATAGTCCGCAATGCACACAGAACTATAATGAATAATGAAACCTGACCCTTTTTCTACAAGAGAAACCGTCATTGTCCAGTAAGATAACCAAGGAGGGCGGACACTTATCCAGGTCGAGTTCCACACAGATGCAGGGGGAGCCCGTGGATAGGAGGGATAGAGTAGACATGTCCATGCAGAGAAAGGATCCCAAAGAGTTTCCCAGAGACTGAAGAATGGAAGGATTCTGGAAAGGCAGCGGGAGTCCTGGGAAGGAAACCCAAACCCCATCCGAGGAGGACTCTCGACCAAAATGACAATCCCAGGACCAACGAGAAAGGGAGAAACGCCAAGCGCCACACATTCTACTAGCAATGGACCATGCCCTCACAAAGTCAGGTCTGGAACCAATGTGAATGCTAAAGGCCGCACTGGAAAGCTCGGAGACCGCCGGAGGGCATGAGAGGCCCCAAGAGTTCACCACACCCCGAACAAACTTCCGAGAGGGTTTGCTGTGACCGAAGCGAGCCACTAAAGAGAGGTCAAGGAGGGAGGCCGCTTCCTGAAGTTCCTGAGTAGAAAGGTCCACCACCGGGCAACCCTCCACCTGTCGGAGGGGCCGTGACTCCACCTGGACAAGAGCCAAGTGAGGACGGATCTCTGGGGCCGAAGAGAAAGGGCCAGAAGCAACCACCGACGGGGGAGAGCCGCACAAAACTGACTTGTAGGATGCCTTCTAAGAAGGTTGAACAGGAGCGGAAGCCAGGGCCGGCTCAAGGAAGGGCGCCAGTGAAGGGACGAGAGCGAAAGCGGGAGAAGTCATTTCGGACCTCTCAATCCTGTTGATTAATAAACACATTTTTCATCCAAATTATCATTTATAATCAAATTAATCATATGGATTAACTTATATTAAAATTGATGACAATTGTAAATGTGATGTATACCAATAGTTTTGGGCAAACCGTTGGTATAGTTCACTAATTTGGACCAATACCAGTGGTTTGGCCAAAAGCATTGGTATAGGTCACTTATATGGACCTATACCAATGATTTTGAAAAAACCGTTGGTATTGGGCGGAATAATACCAACGTTTTCGCCAAACCGTTGGTATAAGATCACTAATTTGGACGTATACCAACAGTTTGTCCAAAACCGTTAGTATAGATCCATTATAGAGACCTTATACCAAAGGTTTGGCCAAACCGTTGGTATAGCTCCCCCTATACCTATGGTTTATGAAAAACTATAGGCATAGGTCCAAAAATCAAAGAACCTATACCATAGGTTCTCAAAATCGTTAGTATATGTACATGTATTTTTAATGGTATCTTCTTATAGAAAACATTAAATAAATCAAAATTTAAAATACTTATGATAATACATATATATATATATATATATCAAATTATGTTCACAAAAGTAAGTTAGGTTAGTGGTTAGGTCATTCAATCCCAAAAGGAAGGTGCTGGGATCAAAACCAACCAGGTGATGTTTTATTGAATTACATAAACCAATGGTTTATGGAACCGTTGGTATAGATTTTCATATTACTTTTACCAACGGTTTTCAAAACCGTTGGTATAGTTCTATACCAACAGTTTTCCCAAAACCATTGGTATAGACCTATCCATACTGCATACTTTAAAACGGTTCCCCAAAATTGATATTAGGACATGTGTTAGGGTGATTTTATAATATTAGTTTTACCTTTAATTTGCTAAATTACCTTTTTACCATAAAAAAATTATTGAAGTTACTCTTCATAATGCCTAAAAATAAAAGAAATATATTTACATAATTTGGACCCACTGAATCAAAATAAAGAATCAATTTTTCAAAAATCAAAACATATTATTTTTAGAAATTAATTTAAAAATAATTTTATTGTCGAAATGAGATTACGGGTTTTAAAAGTTAAAACATACAAAAGATTAAAATATTTTTTATAGAAAATTCAATATAAAATCAATGTAAATGACCTAAATAATACTAAATTAAAAAAACTTAATATATTTATACTTTAAAACCATTAAAATATATAATTTTGACACTATAAGTATATATTATGAAAAAGTATCTTTCTATTAAAATGCATTATTTTTTTACTATTCATAAAAATATGAAACCTATCAAAAAAATAATAAATAATTAAACAAATGTAAATTTTCTTACTATATAATAATATAATAATTTTATTTTTCCAGATATAATAATAAAAAGTATCCAAAAATATAATTTAAAATAGGTGCACCATCAAAAGGCAGAATAACTGTCTTTTTCAGAATACTTCTTTTATATGGAAAAATATTATTTGTTCTTAAATAATGTCTATAAAAATATAAGATGAAATTTAAAAATATATTAAATATATTAGATAAACATTTATTAATTAAATCCATAAAATGTGGTTTTATTATAAACTCAATTATTTTCATTTAAATTGTTTTTCAGAAGAAAAAAATATTTAAAAAGACTTTAATTTTCATTTATAATTAATTTCTCACAATATAATTAATTATATATAAATATGTAAATAATAATTTCATAATTCCTTTAATACATTTCATACCCTAAATTATAATGTAATTTTTAGAAGGTAATAGAATAATATTTCGTAGTTCGCTTAAACTTGGTCCTGTGTGAAATGAATTCTATCAAAAGAATGTGAAATTGAGTGTTATAGAATACAAACATAGTGTAGTGTATACTACAAGATAAGATGGTGTTTCATGAAAATAAGATTCATCTTTTTGTAGAATACAACACAAGAAATCAAATAAATTGTAAAAAAATTTATCTCACAAAAATATTGGGGTGTTTCAGTCATGGTAGTCAACCTTGAAAAATTTATTGGTTTATATACAAGTGATGGTGCCATACATTTATGTCAGGGTTATGATCTAAACATATTTATCATGATTGATTTATGTTGTTTTATCACTCATAAGATTCATGTATATTGAGATAATAATTATTTTTACTATGACTCGTGTATGAGATCATTGATAGATTATGTTTAAACATTATATGTTATAGTCAGGATCTCCTACCCTTAAGCTTATATAATTGTTTCATATGATTTTTTTTTATATCTCCCATGTTTAACCATAATGATAATTTGAGCTCACTATTTTTTCTTATTCCTTTATATTAGTTATGAAGAAATGATTTATGAAGGGTATGTTAGGAAGGATACAATGTGAAAATAACTTAATGGGTGATTTTGAATAATGTACCTAAATATGATTTCATTATACCTAGTCTCTAACTATAGTAAAAAACTACTATTATGGATTTAATCAAACTTTTATATATTTATTATCTGCATAAATTATGTAATATTTATGTATATAATATTGGGTTAACTCTATGATTCCCAATGAATGACTTGATAGAATGTTTCACCTTCCATGAATTTAAGAGATAATAATAATTTTTTTCATAGCTTGAGATAGTTTGGTCAGAATATAAATGATGGTTTTCAATATAACCCCAATATCATTAGGTTTTCCATATGAATGTTTTCTATTTATTATCTATCTCCCTTTGAAAACTAATTTTTTGGGATGCTACTATTATAGTGACTAAGAAGAAATTGGTAACTAAAATACATAGAGTAATTAATATACAAATAATTCATATATAAAAAAACAATAAATATTTCATGGATGTTGTGGATATGTTATCATTTAAATAACTAGGATCCAATTTGAGTTATCTATAATTTTTTCAAATAAACTGTTTATATATTAAAAATCGTTATATGGGTTCATAAATTACAGTCTAATCAACTTAATCATATCCCATGGGAGTATCAACCCGTTCATATGTTCACAAAGTGATAATTGAGTTAATACCCAGTGTGATCTATTCTAGGTTACTACACATTTGTAAATCAAGTCCAGATCTCGAATCTAATTTTGGTTACCATAAAATAATGTAATTAATTGGAACAACAAACAATATCTATATTATAAAAACATATAGATGTTATCATATACATTTACTTTTCCACTCAACATACCTTAGGGGATCAATAAAGAACCCTAAAATAACCCCCAAAATAACTAAACCCTACATTAATACTAAATATAGGGACCGATGATTAGTAAACACAATAATTTTATTATTTTAATTGAAGAATAATTTCATATAAAAAACATTCACACATACCAAATAACATAATTTTTTGTGTCTTTAATGATTCGATACACAAAAAAAAATTTCTAATTCTCACCATTATTTATTCACAAGATATCAGCATTAAACCCCTCTGAAACATCTCACTTTTAATACTAATAATTATATCATAGCGACATAAAATTAAAATGATTATTAAACATTTATTCATAGTAAACAGAATATAAGATATAACAAATTATAATATTAAGTGAGAAAAAGTGATTAATATAGACCTGAGAGCCTAATATGGTTCTATAAACATATTATTCAGAAAAAAACCCAAATAAAACAAAGATCATAATACATGATGATTCATAATGTAAATATGTTTTAAAACATAATAGTATAGAAAAAATGAGTATATTAATTATAACATTGTGGATCAATCATCATAACCCATTTCCTTTAGTGGACCAGGCATCACTCACCTATCTCCCTTGCTGGATTATTCATCACAACACATTTCCAATTTTTCCAATAAGATATAATGATTTATCCAATGAATTTTTGGGTTATATGGGGACCTAATTTCAGTTAATGAAAAAATAATACATATGTTCTTTATAAGACAAAAATTATTTTTCATATCATTAAAATTCAATGGATGGAATGGATTTAATACATAAAATCATAATAAAACAATGAAATGAAAAATTATTTTAAGAACATTTCTAGATTGTATCAAAATGTTTTAACCTCAAAAATGTAAATCATTTATATGCACAACTCAATCACCAAAAAATGGCTTTAATATGATAATTTATAGGGTGATTCATAGAAAATAATTTCTTTATAAATAATTCATTTATGGATAACGGGGATAGGGTAGAGAAATAATATATGAGTATTTATAAAATATATTAACTGTTTTATAATATAAGAAGTTATAATAACCTTGAAAATTAATTTTCAATAATGTCAATTTTGAAAAGTTGAAATGATTTTTTAAACAAATTAAATATTTTGAAATAAATATCATTAGTGAATCATTTAAAAGACATTAACATTTAAAAATTATGAACTAAAAATGTATTTTAAAAACAATTTCAAAATTAATATTCAATTGAAAATCCTTCTAAAAGACATAATGGTCTCATATAGAAGATGTGTAAAAAAAATAAAAACATTTACATTTGAAAATATTTAACCATGAATTAATTCATGAAAAAGATTCAAATTTTTTCAAATTGTGAAGTGAAATATATTGGAAAACACATTTTTTAAAGAAGTTTCAATAATAGATCCATAAAATACCTTTGTGGAAAATCCGTATAAAAATGATTAATAAAAAATAATTTTGAAATGTCGATAATGGATATATGATGGTAAAATGTGATAATATAAAATTTTTATATTTAATATAAAGGTGAATATTTCTATGAAAGTAATATTTGGCCATTTTAGTGGATACCATTATTATTTGGGTTTTAATTATTATATAAAATGATATAAATTTTAAGAGGGATGAAATTTATTTAGGGGAAGTATTTGAATAAAAAGAGTCCTTTTCCATAGAGAAAACTAGAATATAATAAAAAAATTATAGGAACCCAAACATGAATGAAATAATTTGAAGGATAAGCATTCTAATTAATTCAAGGGATTTTAATTAACAATGTACCTTACAGCCATAAAATCTATTGAATCGAAATATTTTTAAAGAAATAAAACTATATGAATTGTAAATCCCTTTGAATTAAATTAATATTTTAAAATAAATTAATATTGTCATAATAAGACCATATTAAATTTTTCATGGTATGAAATAAAAAATATTTTTAATGAAATTAAATTTGATATAAATAACACCTTTACCTAATTTAATGACTTCCATAGAAACTCAAGAATATCTTATATATTATAAATAACATTCATAATAACCAATTTTAATACATTATTCTTATTTATAACTTTTATAAACACTATATAAAATCATTATCTACTTGTATATTGGTTTGTAATTATTTATTTTTGATATCAATTTTGAGTAATCCTGGTCATTTTAAGCAAGTATCAAAATAGAATTTTTTCATCATTCATAACATAAAGTTAATCATTATTAGATCATAAAATATTTTATATTTTGTTATTTATAATTGTTTATAATTTTATATTTTAATTCTATAGTGTTTTTTAATGATTCATAATGATTAAATCATTGAATAGTAGGTTTTGGTGCCTTTCTGCAATACAACTTTTGTGTCGTAATTAATAATTTTAATATTAACGCTATAACATAAAAAAGGAAAATAATTATTTAAATATATGTATGTACTATACTATAATAAAATTATTTCTCATAGGAATCCATGATATTATCTAATAAAATTGTTCAAGTCTTGAGACCGACTAAAACATGAACATATCATAAATAGTGGATGATTCTGATTATGAAAGTGGTTTCATATGAAAAAATATAATTATTACTAATGAGTAATGTTATTTTTTATTTATGTTGTAGGTGTCCAATAATATTTTAATTTATTTTATAAAATAATAATGAAAATATATGAAAACTAGTATATGTTACTTTGTCGAGGAAATATTCGTCATAATACATGGATAATATTTTTTTTATCTAAGTGTGCGAGGGAAAAGGTGGAGTATAATTATTATCCTCATTATCATCGATATATTATATATTTCATATTTAATTCGATATGTAACCATTAAAATTAGTAAAGATAAGTGGGAGTGAAAAAAATATAAATCTTCGCTTTGTGGATGTGGTAACCTATAGAACACATGAAGGATGATATATCATTTCTAAATATTAATATTAAAAAAAGTTTAATAGTTATTAAAAAAATTATTTAAATAATGAATGAAATTATAATTTCAACATATAAGAATAAAATAAATTATATTTGGATATATTTGGATAAATTATATTTGGAGGTATTAAGCCTACTGAACAAGCCCGAATACCCTAGTACACTAATTCACAAGATAGTCATAACATGGTCTCATGGGTATTCCCAATCTCCAAGAGTTTTCAACTACCACCTAACATCATACGAGAATCAATAGGGTTGGATTTTTCTATGAATCTACATAAACAAAAAATATACAAGTGACTATGCTCAACAATCAAAATGGATAATGTACTATAATAAAAAAGTTAAAAAATTCCCAAATAGTACTTCATAAAAATAAAAGCATCATATACTAATGGATAGTGTCAGAAATCCCATGAAACAAGTGGATCTCTTCTCCCCTTGTGACCTACATCACTCCAGGTCCCATGAATCAGGTGCATCTTCCTCCTCAAAGTGGTGTTTCTAATTAACATAAACCAATTAAAATATAATCGACAAATTCTCTATGGTAATGGTTTTTTGTGAGAATAATATCATATTAGGGTCTCACTATTCATTATATAACATATTAAATAAAAATTATACTAATTATATTACTAATTTAACTATAAAAATATGTCATGGAATTTACATATTTTGTAAAAATAATTTTTAATAAAAAAATGATGATCTATGTATCAAAAATAGGATTAAAATGAAATTTTATATAAAAAATTTAATATAATATTATTGGAATAAATAAAACAGTTCTACAATCAATGGAATGTATAATCAAACTGAAAAAATAACGAACCATGCTAATAAGCCTTATGGTATGTAATTTCAGGGCTATAGTATCCTTAAACATATCATTTATCATCACATATAATGATATGTGTTGACACTAAAATCAACACCCCATTATAAGATCATATTGTTTGAAATCAATTTACACAAAATTAATGGATCCTAATATATTCCAACAAGATTAAATTGGGTTAGGCGGTGTTTTCTGATAAATCCATTTCAAATGAGGTATAGTCCTCTAATCCTTTTCCTAGTAACCAATAACAACTCATGATCACATGTTCTTTAATTATTCAATCAATCTGTCATTCGAAGTTTATATTTTCAAGTTTTTTCAATAATCACAATTTAATTTCAAATTTTTAGTTTCAACAAGCCTTTATCATTTCAATATGAAATTAAGTCATTTATTAAAATTAAATCATTTCAAATAATCCTTAAATACAAGAAATGTTTCAAATGAATGTCATCAAATTGTTCCATTAAATTCATGTTTTAAAAAATCATCATTATCATCATAACAAACCCATATTTTTATATTCCATTCAAATTTGATGTTTTTCAAAATTGAATTCCCTTTTTAAATTACAAATCAAATCATCACAATCTACGTTTAAAAATAATATCAAAACTCATTTCAAATCAATCAATCCATTAGGGTTTCAATTAATGTTAAATAATTATAGAATATCATTTTTTTAAATCAAGTAATCAAATCAACATAATACCCACATAAAAATAATCCAATGACGAATGAAGGCATATGAGATCTTGAAATAAAACCAAGAATGATGTTACCTCAAATCAGATATTGGTTACAATAATAACATTATGATATATCACTCTATAATAAGAGATAAGAGGACATCAAAAGAAAACACATTAGGGGAGAAAAACTCATTGTAAGGGGAACCAACAAGATTATCAGTGATTCAATCCATAAAGATAATGGGATGGATGAGTCCAAACCATATTTTATAGTCTCTAATGAAGAAGGATTCATATTTTTGTTTAATTTTTTTTCGGAATATTATACGGGTGTCCCGGAAATTTTAATTAAATTTTATGAGAAAATAAAAACCATGTTATTTTTTTGGAAAGGCTACCTAATTAGTATTAAATGTGATCCAAAACTGTCCACCCAAAATAATTTGTATAGGGTGAATGGTTTGGCTACATGGTTATGTTTACTATTCATTAACCATGTGAACCATCATTCTAAGGTTTAACGGTTCGAGGGGTTGTTTTATAGTCTAGAAAAAATGTGTGCCCCCTTCTAGTGGCTCAACATTATGTGCATAGTTCCTTGGGAAAACCCACATTTTATTCTATAACCATTCACCAACCATGAAAATACCAACGTGCTTCAAAATATTTCCAAATTAATCCGCACATAACCCCAACAAAATTCCATTTCAAATAATTATCAAAAAAAGGATCAAAAAGTACCTGAAAAATGTAACAGGATGTTACAACATCCCCATCGCAAACACTTAATGGCCCTATAAATACTATAAAAATTATTCAATAAAAATATATATAATTACTATTATCGCATAAATTCCCCATGATCAAATGTATCAGGAGAATAAATAAGATGTTTCCATAACACAAAGGCCACATGTATTTTTTTCCCATGAAAACCATTTATTGTGGAAGAAAAAATACCAATAGGATACTCTATCGAGGATTATTTGGGTTCAATGTCATGATCATACCATCCAAGTGAATGTGAAATTTTTGTAATAGAATTCTTGTGTTATGATACATGAAACACATTGTTCGTTGATTTCAACTCTGAGGTTAATTACAACTAGTAATCAAATTTTCCCTTCTATGAAAAAATACAAAAATTACTAACAACCCATGATGATTGATTTATATATTTCCCAATATTTTAGTGACCCAACCGAGTTGAAAATCTCAAAAAAATATATCCACCAAAAGAAAATTCCAATTTTAATCGATAAATATCAACATAATGTTTTTGAGGGATATATTATGTCACTATTAATGGACAAATCAATCAAATATTTATGGTCATCACATTTAACAAGATCACCCCAACAATTGAATATTCACTAATATATGATAAGAAAATAGCATATTTACATTGATTTCTATAAAAGAACTCAAAAGGAGAAGTTCTTATGGAAAACTATTAACTATTATTGGAGGATAACTCAACTAGTGACAAATGTACATCCCAAACTCCAAAAATATAATGAATAGAACAATAGATAAATTCATCTAAATTATATATATCTCATTCATTATAACCATTATGTTATCGACGATATGTAATTATCAAGAATATTGGTGATCACATTACCTCCAAGAGGAATCTCTATAAATGGGAAGTAAAATGGGGATCCAAGTTAGAGAATGTAGTTCAACGAACTCCATGAAAATGGAAAATATCATTAACATGAAGTCTTCCCAAATCCTAAAATTTTGTTGTATCATTAATGGTTATAAAGTGATTCTATTTTTTGACATATTAATCAAAATCCGTATGGAATTCTTCCCTTGAGGGAAATATAGAAACCCAACCACATTGTCCATATAAATCTCATTTCACATAAAATTCATCACTAAATGTGTCTAAGGAAAAGATGAAGGTCTCTATTACTTTTGTTTGGCCCATTGTTAGGTACAATAATGGGAAAAGGTCAAACAAATTCTAGTCTCATACCTAGAAACCATAACCATTGTCACATATCATAGAATATATTCTTGGTTCCTTGGTAAAAAACCCACTGGGAATTAAACAAATCTAATATCACATCATTTCTCATAGGTAAGAGAGGAACACAATTGCTCTAAATACACATGATACAATCTATATAGAACAACCACTCACCATTAGTATCCCCTCCTTTAAAGGGTACTTAATTCCATTGAATTCATCATCATGATAATTCTCCTAATCAATGAACTCATGAATTGAAGAGGTAAAATAAACATTCTTCAAAAAACTATCTAACACATTCTATTAGACATACAAATGAAACTACTAAATTATATCCATCATATTCCAATAGTGTAATTATTTATTCATGGAATGTTTCATGTTTATTATACACAAACCAACTGCAATGGTATTTCACTTATTAGGGGTTTAGGAAATGTAAAGTATTAAAAATTACAGATTCTCTACACAACAACTTTATCAACAGTTTATATATTTTTGGGAGAATATATAACTTAGTTTTTTATTGATAGAATAAATTGTAATATTTTATCTAAAAAATTAAATCTAGAAACTCTTGAGAGCATTCATCATGGCATCAAGTTCAAGATCACATGTTAGAAAACTCATCATGTTAATACTGTTGTGTCTAGAGATATAAGATATTATTTGATCACCGTGTATAAGAATAAAACCCAATATTAATCTCGTGTGTCATAAAATACAACATAACCATTATTAGACTCTATAAGAGAGAGAAATTGAATAGAATTCAGAATATATTTTGAAATCTTCTAAATAATAATGTCATTTTGAAATCAAAGTTAAATTCAAACCAATTAAATTGATAGAAGTTACCAAAGAAGCCATATATTATAAATCTCTAATAAACCTACAATAATAACCTATTAAGCCTGAAAATATATAAATCTCAAAAACATTAAAATGATGCTACTATGATATAAAATCATTGAAATTATCAATATCAACTAAAATAAAATATTATAAGGACACATTACCTATGAACATTTACTTCGCAAATCAAAAAATTACATTTGGAAGCTTCATGTAATGTTAGTGATCTATAAATATTAATAGACAACTCTCATATGACACACATGATCCACATCAATTTTAAAGTTAACCAATATGCTTTCTACAATACAAAAAAAGAGTTCTGGTGCTCATGGAATAACTTTTTCATCATTTATATGAATACTGTAGGATAAATGGTGAGAATGAATGGAAAAAAGATATAATCATAATGGCTATACGTACTCTTCAAGGAGGACTTAAAAAAAATATTTAATTCAAATTTTTTGAAAACCAAACCAATTACCAATATTTGAGGAACATGTATACCCTTACAATTAGTTAATGAAATCCTCAATTCAATCTAATAAATACTTCCTCTTTATCATAACTCAATTTACTTTATTGTACTCAGGTCATGGGATAAGTGTTTAATTAAATTTCTTCATAAATAAAACATGATAATCCTAGGGTGACATATTATGGAATAAAAAAATTACAGTAAATCATCCAAATAGGATTTTATGTCTTTCAAATCCTCTAGTTCTATATGATAAGTAGAAATAGACACTTGATGAGTACCAAGTAATAAATAAATAGACATAATAACAAAAATACCAGTGTAAATCTATAGATATTTTAAGAAAAACCATTAGGGAACTTGATGATAACTATATAGAGATCACCACAAACGTATTCACACCCCAAGTCAATAGTAAACACTAATATTAAACTACCTAACTCTATATAAGTAGTTCCATATATAACAAACCCCTAGTCCCAATTTCCTTGAAAAACACATCACACCCCCTCATACATAGAATAGGAGACCATATGATGATAACATTAAATTTAGTCATTTTAATAATTCAGACAATCCACCTCGAAACTGATGTCAAGAGGTTTCATGTCCATGAATATAAATTTAAAATTATGATAAATCTATGATAATGTGAAAACACAATAAATACACTGAAGACCTTATTCTATGTTCATTTGGATGGGAATAGTAATATCCATAACTAAAGAAAAAACACCACAAAACTGTTTAGTATGTTAACAACCTGAATCAATATATTCAGTAAGATACACCAATATAAAATATTGAAGTTACTTAAAATTATCTACCATGATGGTACCTCTCACAATCAGTGGTTCCTCATTAACTTTCCATATAGACACTTACACATCTAGAAAATGATTTTTTTATATTTATCTTACTAGAAGACATTATTTTATGAATAATTTTATAGTTCAATATTACATTTTGAACTTGATGATCATGTTCCACCACATAGATTTTAAAACATGTGATAAACCATTTTTATGTAATCTAAATGTATACAGGAACTATAGATTGTGGGTGCCACAATGAAAACCTATTTTAAATGCCCAAAACATTGTATATATAAAGAGTCTAATGGTTCATCTGGTATGAACTATAGGACATATTAATGATTCATTCTATTTGGTACCACAAAAAGTCTCCCCTTGCTTCCCATTATCTTTTATGTAACTCACCGAACAATAACTAGTAAAAAAATGAACTCCTTTCAACGCTAGCATACCATCAAGGTCAATCTATTCCATCAATGCTCCATACCATCCAGGATAATATAGTAATTGATCATAAAAATGATTAATTTTTGTCATATATTGGTATTATGTACCATTATAAGACATTGAGACTATTTTTTTATTCACTAACACATAAGGAAAAGGCTGATTAGGCATAGAAAAATGGTTCACATATTGTATAAAGGTCCTGTAATCATTCTAGATCCTAAAAAACACCATGGATTTTACCAGGACTATTAAATTTAAATAAAATTGGTCATTTAAAATAACACTAATGTATTTCCACTCCAATCCATCATGATTCATCATCATCACCAATAAATCCCACCATCACCTACTAGGCACTTATATATTGAACCTATCACATTTCACATTAAATACTTTTGCTGTTTCAAGGAATCCCAATATAATTACTATCTTTTCCAAAAAAACTCAACTTATTGGGGTTAATTTTTACAATGTAATGAGGGTGGAATCTGTTGATGGAACTCTTGAGAACATTCTTTTAATTCATCCCTTTTAGGTCCCATAAACGGTGTCTGTATGGGAATAGGTGTAGGCAAATATAAAAAATCTTAGGCAGTATTCTCCACTATATCAACAACATTCCCGTCAACTGGAGGATTCTTTTCTTATACATCACCAAAATATTCCTCCTATGGACTATTCAAAATTATTCAAGGGGGAATGATACTATGAAACATTTTAAAACATTAGTGAAATAATTAAATATGTTATGTATATCAGTAACTAAAATTTTAGATAGTGGAATTTAAATTATATTAGTAAGAGTTCAATGTTATGGGATTTCAAGATACACAAGATATAATGTTGGGAAAGGGCTATAAATAATATAATATTATTCAAAAAATATTAATTTATCAATAACCCATATTTAAATAATTCCTGTTATGATACGATATAACCATGAAATCCCTTATAACAACCTCATACCTCCTCAAAATTATAACCCCAATCTTATAGGAAAACCATGACAGCATTACCTCATCAAGGAAAGAAACAAAGCCTCAATTTTATAATGCTTTTCCCTAAACCAATCTAGATACACAGGTACACTAATACCCAAGATAGATAATACAAGGATAAAATAGTGCTCCCATCCCCACGGATTGAATAATATCACCTGAATTGTACTAGAATCAAAGGTAATGATTTTGAAAAAAAAATTATGGAATAAAAAATTATTACAACCTAGTGTACATAGAAATCCAAAGGGAGAAATTAATTGAATCAAATTGGTAAAAAAAATTACCCAAATAGTACATAATCAAAGGAGAAACAATATCTACCCAATAATTGACAAATAAGTCCAGTTTATCTGGTGGATTACATCTCCACCAATCACCTCTATCACTTTATGTTCCATGAATTAAGTATAGAAGCCTCCTCTAAGTAGAAATTTCCCATTAATTGATCATGTTATATGATAATGTAAAAATTCCCAAATTAAATGATAGGGTGTGAGAAAAACCAACAATTAGGGTCTCATGATGTATTCCATAATCAATTCCCAAACAATTATAACAATTATGCTATCAAAATAAATAAAATAAGGCATAGAATGAAAATTAAATATTATCAACAGAATATTATTTCATATAAAAAAATATGTGATATAAAAAACATAGTTAAATGAACATTTTATATAAAAATTTATTTAAAAGAGCTTACATGAGTAAGATTTGTCTATAATCAATGGAATTCATAATAAAATAAAATATAAAAAATAACCATGATAATGATCCCTTTTGAATGTTAGTTTTTGGATATTAGATCCTCAAACTTCTCATTTATCCTAAAATATGAAGATATGTGTTCATCCTCTAAAAACAAAAAGTTCTGTGATCTCATTTGGGAAAAAAATTACTCTATAAGGGTATCCCAATATGTAAAAACATGTAAAACGTGGTTTATTTAATGTTATCATCATCAACTCCTAGTTAGGGTTTCAGAATCCTAGAATTCATATCATAATAACCACAAACTACACAGGCTCACGTATTCATAAATCAATCTATCTATCTATTATTGGAAAATTAGTCTTTAAGAAAATTTATTAAATAAATGTTCAATTTATGAATTTTAGTTTTAAAATTCCTTTCTCATTTAAAACATCAATCAATTGTATTCATAAAATTCATTCATTTGAAATCAATATTAAATTTAAAAAAGACTTTTCATGAACCACATAAAATAGTTCAATCAAATCCACAATCAAATCAAGCCATGATTTTCCTCAAAATTTACCAAACATTTTCAACTTGACTGAAATTGAGGTTTTTTGGATTTCAATTATATTTTTAAATCAAAAATACCATTATCTAATTCATTGTTTTTAATTCATATAAAAACTCATTTAATGTGAATCATTTAATTAGGGTCTCAACTTCAGGGTAATGAATTATGGAACCACTATCCTTTATATCAAGGAATAAAACAAAAAATACACTAATTAAGATCATCTAAATAAGAGCAAAGATATACCAGATAAACAAAACAAAATTATAATAAAGATCCAAAAAATATGATTTGATCTATCAATAATGTTATGAAATATCACACTCTAAAAAAGAGAAAACAGCCAAAGAAACCACCGAATAAGAGAAAAATTAATGGAATGAGATCCAATATGATAATTGGTTCTTAGATCTATATAGTCAAGGTTTTGAAGGATACACAATTACCTTTTGAGATCCTCAAAAACTGAGGAATCAAGTTCTTTTCAAACGGGTTTGTTTACCATCATGGATGAGGGTCCTAGAAATTTCAATATATTGTTTGGAATTATTAAAAACACTGCACATGGTTTTCTTGAGAGTCTACATAGTTAGTATTAATATTTTACACTAACCATATTCCCATAATATAATTGCAATGGGGTTCATAGTTTGGAAGAAAAATATGGTTGATTGTTAACTAATATTAAAAACCCTCACTATCCATGGGTAATAGTTTGGATGGCCAGACAGAATGTTTGAATAGACCATGTTCCCCTTAT
Organism: Viscum album; assembly: GCA_963277665.1. Lineage (NCBI taxonomy): Eukaryota > Viridiplantae > Streptophyta > Magnoliopsida > Santalales > Viscaceae > Viscum > Viscum album. Next base: position 681,612,965 of record OY728119.1, on the reverse strand, counting down.
AGTGGATGAACATATAGTGCATTGTTTTTTGGTCCATACTGCATGGTTTTCATTAACTATGATCCAATGATGCACATCTATATGGGCTTCCAAATTTTTTCAAGAATGCTTTAAATACCCACAATTTAATCATCTAGCAATGAATGATCAGAAAAATGGTCAAGAAGTGCCTATAATAAGGTAAAAAGATGTTTTATTATGCTAACATTGTTTCACCACAAGATCATAAAAAAATTAAAGGGATTATAAATGAAGTACAGTGGGAATTTTTTAGGTGGATGTAAAATTATTTTGGTCGTCTTAATAGGGTCTCAAGAGGCTTATTATATATTTGGGGAAAATTCAATGGTTTTAAATATTATGAATTTATATTAAGATGGTACATTTTCGGAATTTCAATAAAATTAAAAAATGGACAATAATGGAGTATGGGATGAGATATGTTCTATAATACCTCAACCATTAATTTGGAAACATTCTTTATACATGTTTCTATGTTATATACTCTAATAATTATCAAATTTACAATTTTTCATTATACCACGGTAAATAAGTTATACCTATGTAATTTTTCTAAATATTTAAATTTCAATTGGAAATTATTTAATAATTTGTAAGTAGTGATTTTAAATAGGAAATCCAATTTTTAGTTAAAATTTATAACTGTATGAAAATATAAGTTTTATTAATGAACATGTAACACCAAAGAACACATTTTTTGAAAATGTGTATTTTTAATTTAAAAATTTATATTTTGGATAAAATTATCAATGAATTTTATTTCCATGAAAAAGGTATATTAATAAAAAATATTTTTTCCATCAAAATAATTCTAAAATAATTTTCGTAAATAATAATTAATAAAAATAAAAGGAAATATTATTTAATTTTGTTGGGAAATATTTTATAAGGTGATTGACATAGGTTTTAAAAAATCATAATATAATATATAAATGTTAATAATTAATCCTTAATATATATTATTCTACGAAATTTTTTATTATTAAGTTATAGTGACATCATTATCTTTTAATAAATGATATGTTTATTTGTAAAATATTTATTTTCGATATTCAAATAATAATTATTTTTTAAAAAAAATATAAGATAATAAGGAAATTATGTATTTTTAAATTGATTTTATTTTTTTTGAATTTAAAAATATAAATATTTGAAAATTTTCTTTTATATGAAAATTGAAAATATAAAGGGAATACTCTTTTATTGAAACTTTTCATTTTTAAACATTATATATTATTTTTATTCCTTTTTATCGATTTATAATTTTATTTTTTATATATTTTTAATTTTTTATAATATCTTATATTATAATTATAATCCATTCAAAGTTGTTGATTTAATTTATTAACACATTAATCAATTATTTGAGAGAGAATAGTAAAATTATACACATAATTATTCTAAAAACCATAAAAATATAATTTATTTCTATATTTCAATTTAATAGTGTTTTTATTCATATTATTATTTTTGTTAATGTTAATAAAAAAAATATGTTGATCTTTTTTGATTTTTTTGAATCTTGTGTATGCAAGTGAAAAAACAATATTAACTTAAAAAATATATATTCTAAATATCATGGAATTAGAATAAAAACCCTCTAATAAGATGTTGGGGAACTTTATTGGACTCCATATAATCATTTTACATGAATATGTTTTTTTAATACTTAAATTAAAAGTGTAAGAATCTATAATAATGGTGAATAATAGATTATATATGGGAGTAGGCATTATAAAATATTATATACCTTTTTATTTTGTGACATTTGATTACTACATAATTCGTGGAATTTTGGGGAACATGTGATGAGTAGATTGGGGCTTTAAATAGCTATTGATATTTACGAAAACATGGAATTTAAAAAAATATAAAAGGGTCACAAGTTTACCCCTTTCCCTCCCAGTTATCTAACCAGAATTGGGCAGTAAAATATTTATCTGAGATTACTAGGTTCTTATCTAAAATTTCCAAACACTTATATGGGAGAATCATAGAGAATCTAAACACTATCAATAGTTAAAGAGTATCGATTTTTTACAGCAAGGTTTTTTTGTGAATGGAATATTATCATTCATTAATATTTTATATCATGGGGGCTTGAGGTGTGTCATGTTATTATATTAATATTTTACCTACAATGAAAAAAAACTCTCATGGATTATACTATAAATATAAATCTTGAAATTTATGGTAATGATTGAAATTTGTTCCTTTAATCTATTTTTATAAATTATAAACCAGGTAAATTTTACAAAAAACTCCAAATGATATATGGGAGAATCATAAATATATATATGAAAGAAATATAGAGATTAAATAATAAAAATTTAATATTGTGATTTCTATGTTTCAAGATATTTATATGAAGGATTATGATATTGTAAATAATTAATTTATGACGGTAAATGAGATAGTAATTCTTATCAGAAGTTTTAGGGATACATTAGAGGATTCATATTTTATTTAAAATAGGATGATGAATTTTTTGGACATATTTGATCCAAATGTATATTTCATTTATGAAATTATTGATTTATTCTTTGATGAGTTTCATTATATACTTTTTATTAATGGGATAAGGAAATCAATAATTTACAAGAATAAAACATATGAAGAAATAAATTTTTAATCCATGATAAAATTGAATGTTAAAGATGAATTAACAAAGGAATCAGATGAATAAGAAAATGAGGATGATGATAAGGACTAGGAGATAGTTGTAACTTTTAATTAAATGATTTTCAAAAGGGGTAAGTATATGTATGAGTAAAAACACACATTAAGGTGTAATAATTGTTATGGTATTGGGAACTTTGCTAAAAATAATTCAAATAAGAAGAATGTTTTATAAGATTCATAAGAGAAAAGTGAAGAAACCACTAGTAGTAAGTAATTCACTCAAATAAGATCAGAAAATCCAGATCATGTTATACAAGAATTAAAAGGGCATCTTCATGGAACACTGTTGGAATAGGGGTTTTTTCCAACACTTATATACCAACAGATTTCTTAAATCGTTGGTATATAAGAGTTTTATCAACAGGTTTCTTAAACCATTGGTAAAACTGGGTGCAGGACACCCATTACCAATGGTTCTAGTGAACCATTGGTCAAGGGGTCTATATTCCCCCCCCTTACCAACAGTTATTTAAAAAAATTGGTAAAGGTTTGACCAAATATCCCCTTATATCCCTTCTCCTCTACCCTATTCAGACAAAACCCTTATTCACCTCTCCCCTGCAATTGACCACATCTCCCCCATTCGGACGACACCTCTCCCACGATCAGAGCTCTTCTCCCCCATTCAGACATCACCTCTCTCAGGTTCATCTCGATTACTCCATCCAAAGTCTTGGAATCTCGGCTTCCCCCATCCAAGCTGCTAAATCATCATCTGAACCATCCCAAATTAGGTATTTTCCTAAGCGGTACCTTATTTTTATTGTTATCTATCTAATATTTCAGTTTTATGTTTTGATTTTGATGTGTATCGGTTTTTTTATATTATGATTTAACCTAAAAACCCCTATTATATTTTTTCTCCAGAACCATAGAAAACCCTTTTAGATTTTATAATTTTCACTTTAATTTATCATATCATTTTATTAAAATGTTATATAAAAATACTGGATGGTTATATACATCTTTGTGGTCACCTACATGAATTTTATCTCACACATTGTTTGATATTCCATTGGGTAACCGGATAAACTACATGATTATATGTTTAGATAATGGGAATATCCATTTTACAGATTCATGACTACTCACATAACATAGGATGGAGCATGTAGTAGATGATTGGGTTGTAGCTCAAGAAGCTTGGTCGAATTTTAGAATTTATTTAGCCTCGTGTATAGTACTACTTCCTACTAGTTGTAACTATTTTTTTCTTCTTGATACATGAAATACATTACCATCATTCAGTTTATGATTCTGTTATTAGTTGGTATTACTGATTTGGTTATTTTCATCCATTTCCAATATTTTCCCATTGATATCATTCATCCAATTTTTAACTGATAATACTAAAATTGTGCAACATAGTTAATGATGAAATAGTCTCCCCTAAACACAGCAAAGGCTCTCACTATTAGTCAATAGCAATTGGAATTTTTTTAGATGTTCTTGAGGGCAAGTGGCCATCTGGGTTTGGGTCACTAATGAGTGGAATCCTAGTTTGGGACATCACAATTCCTAGATATCCTTTTTATAGGTGTTTCTAATCAAATCCATACCTATAACTATTGAAGGTCCCTCTCCGAAATCAATTGGGACGTGATTCAATGAATACACCCTATCAACCTATGACATATTTCCCCAAACCTAGGATCCTATAATCCATGGTTAAGATGAAACTTGATGGGGCCATAAATACTTTTGATGTGATACTCATCCAACTCCTTATCCTGATCTCCCTGAGGATTTTAAAGTATAAAACTCATTTACTCCCAACAAGACCCTTATGGATTATGTATTCCTTTTTCCACTTCCAATATTAAAATGGGAAATCCATGAATATAGGCATTAGAAATTCTATATCTTATTTTATTATATACACTGTATTTTGTTTTGTTTCTTTATATGATTCTCATATAGAGTAATGTGTCAGTTAAGCTTTTATATAAAGTAAACAATTTTCATTTACCTAAATATTTTTCTGATTGAACTTCAATATTATTGAATTGCTTTGAAATGACTTATTACAATTTTTTTATATAATGGATAGAAGAAGGATTTACGAAACTGATCAGATTTCAACCTATTTTTAAAATAATTTGAACAACTTTCTAGATTTTTTATTTGACAATGCGTTAGATAGTGGTCACATACACTTCCCAAGTTCTAATTGTGTTGGAATACCTTGTTAGAGTCATGAAGCAATTAGCTATCGTATAACCAAACATGGTATCCAAAGATACTATTATGTGTGGTATCAGAATGGAGTGAAAATGGATTATCAAAATGTTGATTATCCAAAAGATAGGACTGAATTGGAGAGTTTGATATACGATTGGTTTCCATTTATTCGGCATCATGAGAAGTAAAGGATGTCCAGACAAAAAGATTTTCATACAAGCACACATGATGCGTCCAATGAAAATGATGGTGTTGATAGGGTGAAAACAAAATTAATGATGTTGTGATGACTCCAATATACTGGAAAAGTGGTAAAATGAAAAGGTAGGAATTTTTAATCCAATTGTTTCATGGGAAAACTATGAATGGGATTTCAAATACTGTAATCGATTACATTCTTACCTTATTGAAGGACTTACTTCCAAATGATCCAGATACTCCCTCAAAACACTATATGTCATGGAAGTTAGTTGATAAACATCAATTCTAAAAAAATCATGCTTGCCCGAATGATTACAGCTTATTTTTGGAGGAAACTGCTGAATGAAATGAACGTATCAAAAGTGGAACCTCCTGGTGCAGGCCAAAAGATGATTGAACACCATCTCGTGTGCCACAAAAATTAATGTGGAACTTTCCATTGATCCCCAAATTACAGAACCTTTTCATGTCTGATGATATATCAGTAAAAATGCGATGGCATGACACTGAGAGAGAAAAGAATAATGAAGAGTTGGTTTACCCTGTAGATAGATTTTCATGGCAGATATTTGATGCTCGATATCCATAATTTACAACCGAAATGCATTATGTGGGACTGGGTATTTCATGTGATGGTTTTAATCCATTTGGGAAGATTCTTACTTCACACAACACATTGCCAGTTTTCAAAAACATTTATAACATTCCCCCAAGGTTGTGTATGAAAAAGCGCTACACTTTCTTGAGTATACTGATATCTGTCCCTTCTAATCCGGGCAATGATATAGATGTATACATGCAACCATTAATAAAAGAGTTGAAACTTTGTTGGGATGTGGGAGTTCCCACATACGAATAATGTTCGAAAGAAAAATTTCATATGTGTGTTGTGCTTATGTGGATGATCAATGATTTTCATACTTATGCAATGATGCTTGGATGGAGCACAAAAGGAATATTGTCATGTCATGTTTGTATGAAGAATACTTGATCGAGAAGACTGAAATATCATCATAGTTTTAGTTTTTTGGGAAATCGACGATTCTTACCAATGAACCATCCATATAGAAAAAATCGTCGAATATTTGACAATACCATGGAGACAAGAGATCCACCTTAGTGTTTGTCTGGAACAGATTTGCTTAATGAATTGAAAGATTTCAGTTATTCATTTGGGACGGTTGTAATGAAATATAGAAGGAGGGAAAATGTTTCCAATGATACCTATTACAATTGGAAGAATAAGAGTATATTCTTTGAGTTGTTGTTTTGGTCAACCAACATGTTACGTCATTTCATAGACATATTGGACATTGAAAAGAATATATGTAAATTTTTGCATTTGATTCTTCTAAATTTCAAGGGGAATACAAAAGAAGATTTACGATCTTGGTGTGACTTGGCATATTGAGAGATCAGACTATAATTGCATCATGTTTGTATCAGTGAAAATAAATGGAATGTTCCATGTGCTTCTTATGTGATGGCACGTGCTGAAAAAAATCAATTTATAGAAGTTATAGAGACTATTAATGTTCCTGATGGCTATTCATGAAATATATCAAAACTGATCCACAGAAAAGAGTTGAAACTGAAATATTTGAAGACTCATTATTATCACATCTTTTTCATGAGTTTATTCCAATAGATATATGTCATCCCTTGTCCAATAAATTAAAGGTTTGTGTAATTCGGTTGTTCTATTTTATTAGTGATCTTTGTGCAAAGAAGTTTTCCAAATCCTTCTTGCAAAAACTATTGGAAGAGACACCATTAATTTTGTGTGAGTTAGAGAAAATATTCCCTCCATCATTTTTTACATGTATGTTGCTTCTAACTATCCATCTTACTACCAAAATAATTTTTGGAGGACCCATCGCTTTCCATTGGATGTATCCAACTAAAAGAAACATGTACACATTGAAATCATATGTTCAAAACAAGAATTATCCCAATGTTTCTATTGTGAACAGTTACTTGGCTCAATAATGTATGGATTTCAAATCAATGTTTTTTTATGATCTTACTACAATAATAAAGAGACAAATGAGAAATGAAGAAGAATATTATTAGAAAATTGAACCCAGGTTTCCATCACTTCTTCATATAGGAGGAATTTCAGGATCATATACATTGATTACATTAAGCCTTGAAGAGCAAGATATTTCACATCACTTAGTGTTGTTCAATTGTGATTTTTTCGATAAGTATATAAAGTCAGTAAATTTTACATGTATCTCTTATCTTATCTCTTGTAATTTTAAATTTTTTGTAAACTATTATTATTTTTATCTACAGGTAACATAACAAATTGATATATAGAAATCATAATTCTTTATCATTGAGAAGGAAGGAGACTTTTCATAGCAAAGGGTTTTCTGCATGGTTGATATTGAAGGTAAAAATATTTCTATAATAACTAAATAAAGAAAATATTTAATTCAGTTTACAATTTTTTATATTTCAGTAATCGAGTTAGCATGCTGACTCTATTTTAGATTAAATAAGAGGTTTGGATTTTGGTCCTAATACCATGGTTCATTCTTGTAAATCACTTGTTATCAATGGATACAAATTTATTATCATTGAAGGAGCAGTAAACATGAGAAAATATCATGATGGTGTTATGCTAACTGCCACAATAGACTATTATTCCATTTCATCATATAATAGACCACATTCTGAAAATGTAGCTTATTATTGAGTCATGGAGAAAATAATAATTTTGGATTATTAATCACACGGTCGAGTCACAATGATGAAATGTGAATGTTTTGATTCAATGATGAGGTAAGGAACCTTTATTGATGAATGTGGATTTTGAGTTATTGACATGACTCACACTCTTTAAACAGATGAACCATATGTAATGGCATCAATGGTGAAACAAGTTTTTAATGTCAAAGATCATTGTCATCCTAAATTCATTGTAATTGTTGAAGTAAATCACAATCATGTTTTTGATTATGGTGATAATAAAGTTGACATTAGCCCTACAGTAATTGGAAGCAATCCATTTATTACTTATGATGAATCTAATTTCTCAATTGGCAGAGTTGATTATGAACCCAAAGTTGTGGGAAATATATAGAATCATACGGTCATGTTCTCACCTACATGTTTCACCTACATCATTCAGAGTGTGTATCATGTTACTTACCTTCAGACCAAAATAAATCTTCTGTTTCTTTATGTTTTTTTTATCATAATAGTTTTTTTATATTTTGTTTTTTGGGTGACACATTAGAAATCTATTTTTATGTACATCCATATTTATTTTCATTGCAGGAAATGAAACCCATTGAAGAGATGTGGAAGAAAAAGATGACAGAAAATAATCGTCGCATGACACAGATGGGCATTCCTCCACTAATCGCTATTGTGAGTATTTTATTTCATATATGTATATTTCAATAACTTATAATTTCTTGTGTTTACTTTTTTGTTAAACTTTTTTTTCATGATCCACCCCCTAGACGAGAGATATCGGACGAGGAGCCTAGTATTTCTCCCAGTACATAGGTTTGTGGTTGGAGGTGGGTGGTGTCAGAGTTATATGATCATCTGGTGTTCTCATTACTGAGGCAGGTGGTATGAGGGATTGTGGTGCGAGAATTAGACAATCCACTGGTTGTACCTGATTGGACTATGCCCCTACCATAGACGTATCTTCTATGCCCGATTTTGATCCTCGTGTGTCTTTAGGGACACACAAGATATTTAGTCATTTGATGGTTACACTACCAGTTGGCCAGACTTCAGTTCCATCTTCTTTTGATTCTGGTTCATTATCTCTGAGCTATTATATTCCACCTTCTTCGACTCCTGTTCTGACACAGTATGTGGCTGAGGAGTGTAAACTGAGGGACACTCCACCTATATAGGATATTCCTTCATCTTCAGCACATCCAGTGACTCCCCTTCATTATACTACTATAGTTATATTTATATAACTCTAACAAATTTTTATTCCAAAATTTATTTTAATTATAACTTGTACTGATATTTTTTTCTTTAATGACAGATTCATTTAATGATAGAAGGTGTGGGAGAGGGCATACTCGCTTGCCTATGGTATGGAACTGCCTGACATAGTTGATGGTTGAATACAATGATTATGCATTGATGATTGATAAATCTGGGTATGAATGTCTAGGTTTTTTGTCAACACTAGCCAAATACTCAGACATCATTTCGGTCAGCCCTCTCTCTTGGAAACAACATCCATAATAAGTCTAGGATAATGTGTGGGAACAAATATGGGGAAAAAATATTGGATTTAATGTACTATTTTTTTATTTATATGAATTAATCTATTGGGTGTCATACTTGGTTTAACTTCCCTGATGGCGAAGGTGCATGACCATCATGTTTAAAGGAGCTAGTAGTGATTTGGAGAGCTTATAAGCATGAGATGTATGTCAGTTGTTGTGATAGAGTGGGTAGAGAGTTGGAGATAGAACCAATTGTGGATGGCTAGCTGATAGAGGAATATCTTCAAATGATTACCCATTGGGTGACTGCCAAATTTAACATATTAATCCCATTAACGGTATTTAAATGACAGTTTTCATATTTTTCATTAATATTATCTTATTTATTATTAAACATTATTTAGGAATATTTTAAAAAACCATAAAAACATTTATTCAAAGAAATACCTCCACACATTGGGGATCACTACTATTTCAGATCATGAGTGGAAACTAGTACGATATAGTTGTTTATAAATTTTCATTAGGACACAACCTTTTTATTGATTCCTACATAAATTATATGATTTATTGAATATTGAATATATGATTATACATTCAATTTATATTGTTTCAATATCATTACAGAAGAAAAAATTTAATATTTAAGGATGTCTCCCTCAAGAAAAATTGTTTTGCACATGTAGAAGGATAAAAGATGGAACTGAGCTTAATGAACCAACAAAAGAAAATATTTTATGATTTAAATTGTTTATTTCAATGTTTAATATCTATTTTGAAAAATAATAACCTATTAATATTTCTCACAGGCTGCTTTAGAGGCCCTTTAAGCACAAGAGCCTGAACATTTAGGGTCACATGATCATTTATATCATGTTTTGGGAGATGAGCACTCTGGTTGAGTACACTTCCGACCTGGTAAGAATATAGACCTGACGAGGTATTGGTCCTCTCTAGGTATCAATTCTAGTACCACCGAGTTGGAACAGGTCAAGGAGCATGCAAGATAGTCTAATAAATGGGCCACAGAGTTGGAAGAACATATTCAAATGCGGATGAAAGAATTTATCAAACTGATCAAAGCTTTATCTTCATGACGTCCACCAGAGGCCACCACAGCTTGTTAAACATATATGTCTTTGTTGGGTGCATTATCCAATGAACTAGGTGGAAGTTCTAGTGGCGGTCTATATGATGAAATTCCTGGTGATGATGAGGATGCTGAAGAGGATAAGGGAAAGGATGGGGTCGAGGTCAAGGATGAGGTCAAGGATGAGAATGGGGATGATGATGGGGAAGATGAAGAAGATAAAGATGGTGGCGAGGATGAGGCTGATGATGATGGTGATTAGGGGAAAATTGATCCATTACATTTTTGAATTCTGTATAACTCTTTATTTTTGAACCTGGTTTTTCACTCTGGTATGGATATTTTCTTAATTTAGTAAATTTTTTTATTTTTGACCAAATATGGAAGCCTAATGATTTTATAAAGGTTTCTGGGGATTCTGGGGCTTTTTTGGAGCTCAGAACCTCAATCGGCGTTGAAAAAAACTATGCCTCAAGATTAGTAAAAAATTTAAGTCCATACCACAGGGTATCTACCAACCACATAGGGATATAAATTAGAATCAATGTGCATGACTCTCCCTAACCATGCACTAGGGGATGCACATCATTCACAATGTCTATTGTTTTATTATAAGATATTATCACTGTTATTGCCCGATTTTCCTAACAAGAAAATGGAAAGCTGAAAAAACGCATTCAGATTCTGTTGATACATTAGGAAAATGATACATGAGTCATATTTGATGTGTACGATTCAACCCCGACTCAATATGATGCATGGTGTGGCTGGTATCGCTCAAAGTGTCTCTCTATTGTTCAAAATGGACACCCTTTTAAGTAAAAACATATGGCATACAGAAAACAGAACAAATGTATTTGGATTGTGTTGATACTTTATTAAAATGCTTCATGGGTCATATGTGACGTGTACGACTCAACTCCGCCTCGATATGAGGCATGGTGTGGCCGGTACCACTCAATGTGTCTCACTTTTATTTGAAATAGACCTTATTTTAAGTGAAAACAACAACTGGTATAAAAAAAATGGACCAAATGTATTCTGATTAAGTTGATACATTAGCACAATGATCCATGGACATTTGTGATTTGTAAGAGTAAACCATACATCAATCCTAGGCATGGTGTGGAAGGTACCACTCAAATTTTATCACTTTTATTTGAAATGGATCAGATTTTAAGTGAAAAAAACAAATGACATACAGAAAACCGATCAAACGCATTCAGATTGTGTTGATATGTTAGGAAAATGATACATTAGTCATTTTTTATAGGTACAAGTCAACTCTGCATCAATCTGAGACATGGTGTGGCCGGTAACACTCAATGTGTCTCTCTTTGATTTGTAGAAGACAACATTTTAAGTGAAAACAACAACTGACATACGAAAAAAAAACCAAATGTATTTTGATTGTTTTGATACATTATGAAAACAATGTAATGGTAATTTGAGATGTGTACAAGACAACCTCGCCGCAATCCAAGGCACATTTTGTCTGGTATCACCCTAAATGTCTATCTTTTGATAAAAATAGGCACTATTTTATGTAAAAACAATTGGCATATGGAGAACTGACAAAATGTATTCGGATTGTCTTGATACTTTAACACAATGATCCATGGGTCATTTAGGAGGTGTACGAGGAGAAGAAACATCATTCGGACGTGCGATTTGTGCAGCATAGCTAAATATGTGTTTTTAGGTGTTTGGCGCGCTTTAAAAGCATGCATGGGGTGGTCAAAACTGGCAGAATGACCTCTGAATGCCATGAAATCAGATGACAACAAAGGGTTGGTGAATTGTGAAATGGTCAGCTAGACGTCACGTGAATGAGAGGTTTTTTTTGACCCCAGTAGATAAAAACACACTCCACATGTCGTAAATGGACAAAACATACATTTAATGGTCAAATGCATGTCGAACGACATCTGAATGACTTGGAATCACACGAAAGCACCCTAATTATTATTCTTGAGGTGTATGTGGAAATGGAACGTCATTCAGAGGTGTGGTTTTCATATAACGACTGAATATGTGTTTTTTAGGTGTTTGGCACAATTGAAAAGTGTTCGTGGGGTGGTCAAAACCGGCCGAACGTCCTCGGAATTCCATGAAATCAGACTAAAATAAAGGGTGGGTGAATTGTGAAATAGTCGGCCATATGAAACATCAATCGGAGGTTTTGTGTGACCGTGGTGGCCGAAAACACACTCTGCGTGTTGTAAATGGACAAAACATGCATTTAACAGTCAAATGCATACCGAACAACATCGGAATGACTTGAAATCACACGAAAACACCCTAATTATTATTACTGAGGTGTCTGTGGATAAAATACATCATTCAGACGCACGGTTTGCGAAAACAGATAAATATGTGTTTTTAGGTGTTTCATGCGATTGAAAAGTGTGCATGGTGTGGTCAAAATCGGCCAAATGACCTCAGAATGCCATGAAATCAGATGAAAAAAAGGATGGGTTAATTGTGATATGGTCGGCTAGATGGCATGTCAATCGGAGGTGTCATGTGACCGCTGTGGTCGAAAACGCACTTTGCTAGTCGTAAATGGCCAAAACATGTGTTTTATGGTCAAATAAATAACCAACGACATCATAATGACTTAAAATCTCACAAAAACATCGTAATTATTATTTTTCAGGTGTACAAAATAACGAAACATCATTCAGATGCGTGGTTTGAACGACACGACTGAATATGTGATTTTTAGGTGTTTGGTGCGCTTGAAAATTGTGCGTGGGTTGGTCCAAACTGGCTGAATGACCTCAAAATACCATAAAATCAGACAATAACAAATAGTGTGTTAATTATGAAATGGTTGGCAAGATGTCACATCAATCGGAGGTGTCATGTGACTGCGGTGGCCAAAAACGCACTCTGCATGTCATAAATGTCCAAAACACACATTTAACTATCAGATGCATACCGAATGACATCATAATGACTTGAAATCACAAAAAACAACAATATTTTTATTCATGAGGTGTACAAGGATATGGAACACCATTCAGATGCACGGCTTGTGCGACATGACTGAATATGCGTTTTTTAGGTGTTTGGCATGCGTAAAAAGCATTCGTGGGGTGTTCAAAACCAGCCGAAAGGACTTGGAATTCCATGAAATTAGAGGAAAACAAAGGGTGGGTTAATTGTGAAATATTCGTCCAGACAACATGTCAATCGGAGGTGTTGTGTGGCTGTGGTGGTTGAAAATCCACTCTGAGTGTCATAAATGGCCAAAACATGTGTTTTACGGTCAAATACAAACCCAACGACCTCAGAATGACTTTAAATCACACAAAACACCCTAATTTGTTTTGAGGTGTATAAAAAGATGACACATCATTCAGATGTGCGGTTTCTGTAGCATGAATGAATATGTGTTTTTTAGGTGTTTGGTGCGCTTGAAAAGCATGCATGGGTGGTCAAAACCAGTCGAACGACATCGGAATTCCATGAAATCGGATCAAAAATAGATGGTGGGTGAACTATGAAATGGTTGGATAGACAACATGCCAATCATAGGTGTCGTGTGACCGTGGTGGCCAAAAACGTACTTTGTGTGTCATAAATGTCCAAAACATCTGTTTAACGGTCAAATGCATACCGAACGACATAGGAATGACTTGAAATCACACAAAAACACCATAATTTTTATTCGTGAGGTGTACGATGAGACGACATGTCATTCGGACATGCGGTTTGCACGGGACGACTGAATATGTGTTTCCTAGGATTTTGGCACGCTTGAAAAGCATGCGTGGGGTGGTCAAAACCAGCCGAACGACCTCAGAGTGACATGAAATCCAACAACAAAAAAGGGTGGGTGAATTTTTAAGTGGTTGGCCATAATACATGTCAATCAGAGGTGTTTTGTGACTACGGTGGCTGAAAATGCACTTCACGTGTCGTAAAAGGCCAAAACAAGCATTTAACGGTGAAATGCATACCGAATGAAATAAAAATGACTTGAAATCACATGAAAACACCATAATTATTATTCATGAGGTGTATGAGTAGACAACACGTCATTCGGACGTGTGGTTTTCACAACACAGCTGAATATGTGTTTATTAGGTATTTGGTGCACTTCAGGAGCTTGTGTGGGGTGGTCAAAACTAGGCGAAAGATCTCAGAATGCCCTGAAATTGGAAGAAAACAAAGAGTTGGTTAATTGTGAAATGGTGAGCAAGATGACACATCAATTGGAGGTGTTGTGTGACCGTGGTAGCCAAAACGCAATCCACGTGTCGTAAATGGCCAAAATATGCGTTTAACGGTCAAATGCAAACCGAATGACATTAGAATGACTTGGAATCTCACAAAAACACCCTAATTTTAATTCGTGAGGTGTTCGAGGAGACGAAACATCATTTAGAAACAAGGTTTGCATGGAACGACTGGATATGTGTGTTTTAGGTGTTTGGCGTGCTTGAAAAGCGTGTGTGGGGTGGTCAAAACCGGCCAAACGACCTTGAAATGACATGAAATCAGAAGACAACAAAGGGTGGGTGAACTATGAAACGGTCGTCCAGAGGACACGTCAATCGGAGGTTTTGTGTGACAGTGGTGGCCAAAAATGCACTCTACCGGTCGTAAATGGCCAAAACATGTGTTTTTCGGTCAAATACATACCCAATGACATCAAGAATGACTTGAAATAACAAGAAAAACCCTAATTATTATTCGTGAGGTGTATGAAAAGACAACATGTCATTCGGATGCGCAGTTTGCGTGGAACAACTGAGTATGTGTTTTTAGGTGTTTGACGCACTTGAAAATTGTGCGTGGGGTGGTCAAAACTAGAGGAACAACCTATTAATGCCATGAAATCAGATGAAAAAAATGGTTGGGAGAACATTGAAATGGTCGGCCAGACGGCATGTCGATAAGAGGTGTCGTGTGACCGCGATGGCCGAAAATGCAATCCATGTGTCATAAATGACAAAAAAACATTTAACCATCAAAATGCATACCGAACGACATTATAATGTCTTTAAATCACACAAACACACTCTAATTTTTATTCTTGAGGTGTACGTGGAAGCGGCACATCATTCGGACGTGCGGTTTTCCTGGCACGACTGAATATGTTTTTTTAGGTGTTTGGCACGCTTGAAAAGCATGCATGGGGTGGTCAGAATTGGCTGGATGAACTATGAATGCCATGAAATAAAATGACTATAAAGGTTGGGTGAGTTGTGAAGTGGCCAGACATACGACATGTAAATCAGATGTGTTGTGTGACTACAATGGCAGAAAATTCACTTCACGTGTCATAAAAGGCCATCACATGCATTTAATGGTCAAATGCATACCGAACGACATCAAAATGACTTGAAATCACACGAAAAAACCCTAATTATTATTGGTGAGGGGTATGAGGAGACAACGTGTCATTAGGATATGTGGTTTGCACAACACGTCTAAATATGTGTTTTTTAGATGTTTGGTGTCCTTGAAAAGCATGTGTGGGGTGGTCAAAACTAGTCGAACGACCTTAGAATGCCATGAAATTAAACGACAACAAAGGGTGGGTGAAATGTAAAATGGTCGAGTATATTGCATGTCAACTTGAGTTGCCATGTGACCGCGGTGGCTGAAAACATAGTATGTGTGTCGTAAATGACCAAAACATGTGTTTTACGGTCAAATACATAGGGAACGATATCTGAATGACTTGAAATCACACAAAAAATCCCTAATTATTATTTGTGAGGTGTACAAAAGATGAAATGTCATTCAGATCATCGGTTTGTGCAGCATGGTATAATTTGTGTTTTTTAGGTGTTTGACATGATTGAAAAGCATGCTTGGGGTGGTCAAAACTAGTTGAACGACCTTGGAATACCGTGAAATCGGACAACAACAAAGAGTGGGTTAATTTAAAAATGGTTGGCTATACGACACATCAATCAGAGCTGTCGTGTGACCGTGGTGGCCAAAAAAACACTCGGGACCCCCCCCACCCCTTGACAAACCCCCAACCCCCTAACATCCCCCCTTACCCCGGAGGGCCCCCACCCCCCGGATAGCCCCCACCCCCAGACAGCCCCCCGCACCACCCTAATAGCTGTTAGGACCAATAGGGGCCTATATACCCTGAGAGGGGGGGGGGGGGTGAATCAGGGTATGGATATTCTTTTTCAAAGTTCTTCCTGCCCCGCTGGATCTTGACCTCTTTGTTACAAGGGTCACTTTGTTTCCACTTGTGTGTATGTTATGATCACTTACTTTCTCCTTTATCTGATGATGATTCTTTAAATGCAATGAAGGCAAATAAACAGGCAGACGCGGAGATTTTTACTTGGTTCACCGCAAAGGGATACTTCCAAGGAGCATACGCCGACAAGTTGATGGTTCGTACCAAATTCCACTAGACTTCACTAGCTGTGGATTACAATGTTCGGTCTAGATCACTTCTATGCCCAGGGTCACTGCCTATACAAGGTTTAGGGTCAGCTCACTGCTTTCCCAAGGATCACTCCCTGTTTCTCTCTCTAGCTCACTGCCTGTGGAGAGGATCACCTTCTTCCTCTTCCTAAGCTCACTCCTATTGGAAGGGATTCACTCACAGTTTATAGACCTGTAGGTCTCTTTATTTCCATTAAAAATGCATATTTCTCTGTATGTAGATGCTCTATTGAAGTTAAACTTTCACCCGTAGATGAATACCCCATTGCCACTATCCACTGGGCAAACAACCTTTGGAAAGACCTTCGCAAAGCACCCTACAATGCGAGGCTCCCAATTTTGCGAAGCTCAAACAAGCCTTCGCGAAGCTCCTGCCTTTTCGCGAAGCTCTCTCGCGAAGATCTCTCGTGAAGCTCTCTCGCAAAGCTCTCTCGCGTAGCTCAAATCGTTGCAAATCAACTTCTCTCGCGAAGCTCACTGAGCCAACGCGGAGCACACAACTTTCGCGGAGCTAGAATAGCCGCCACGAAGCTCCCCTTTCGCGAAGCACAAATGCCTTCGCGAACCACTTTTGCAAACTGAGAGCAATGTATTTTCTCTGAAAATTCTCTCTACTTCGTTCGAAGGGGTCGGCCTCTATTTATAGGCGATTCCACCGACCCTCATCCTTTCCGCGCGAAGTCATCGCCATGTCATCTCAAATCGCGAAGCTCCAAAGTTTCTGTCGGAATTATGTCTAAATCGCGAAGCTCCACGGAAATCTTCCGTTCGCAGAGCTTGACGTAGTCGCGATGAATCACCGTCAACTTGCCTTCGCGGCTCGCGCCTTCGCTGCGAAGCTCCCTCGTGAAGCCCAACATTCATTCGTGCCTTCGCCGCGAAGCTCTCTCGCAAAGCCCGTCTCCGCCGCGATGCGCTTCAGCCTCTGCCGTTCGCGAAGCTTGACGTAATCGCGAAGCATCACCGCCTCCATTCTTCTGGTCTTCGCGATTTCCAAACCATGCATCCTATCTACGCGAAATTCATGCCTTTGCCATATGAAATTATGCTCTTCATGGAAATCCACTTTTCGCGATGCCCACCAAACTCCAAATATTGGACCCCAAAAATTTGGAAAACACTGGGAAACGTCGCCACCTTGTACTGATATTTTGTACCGCCTCCAGATCGTCCTTTCCTTTGTCATAGTTCTTAGTCAACATGGAATGTCAACAACTTCTCGGGAACTCGACAATTGTCCATGGAAACCTGCTTTGTCAACAAACACAATCAACCCAAAAATACTGCAATGTTACCTTGATGGATTTTTGCCCAACAATCTCCCCCTTTGGGTTTGTTGACAACTCTTCACAACTCTGCTCAGAAAGATTTTCTGCACTTTGATACCTCACTGAGTCTTCTTCCAGTCGCTACCACCATTCGCCTCTTCCGATTCTGATAGCGTTCAAGGATTCACTTAACACATACTCTAAGCCCACATGAGCAATGCTCGGCGTGAGAAACAAGAGTAGTATGAAAAGTTCATCAATGAATCACTTCATGTCAGACACCAGTTGTCGATTCCACCCTGATAAAAATTCTTAAAATAAAACCAGTTGTTGAACCACACTGATACCAATTGGTGAATTCTTAAGTTGATACCAATTGTTGATAGCTGGACACCGTCTCACATCATTCCAACACCACTGTTCTGATTTTATCACGATCCTCAGCTGTCGTGATTTCTATGCTTTGAACGATCACTTCTAGCATCGTCAGATTTAATACACTCCCCCTTTCTCATTGCTCCCCCTTTCTGGCTGCTCCACCTGTCAGCTTCTCCCCGTATCAATTATGATTTATCAAATATCCGCACTGTCTTCCCCTTGAACAAACACTATTTCTCCCCCTTTTTCAACGAACCCATAGGTGACTCCTTTGCAGTCTGTAACAGAGTAGAGAACACATTAGCACAGTAGGGAAAAACACATCAAACCTCGGGGAGAGGGGGTGTCCCACATCCACACTATTTCATGTGCGGGGAATCGACTGAACTCCCAGAGCAAGTCGATGCCTCTCAAAAGCTTCCTTGGGTAAGGCTTTGTCAGAATGTCCGCAACCTGTAGCTCTGTAGGCACGTACTCCAACTACACGATTCCCTGCTCAACCGTCTCCTTGATAAAATGATACTTTATCTCCACGTTCTTTGTCCTTGAGTGATGGATGAGATTTTTGTTAAGATTTATAGCACAAGAGTTGTCGCACTGGATTCTGATTGGAGAGTCCACTTCAACTCCCATATCTTCAAGCTGCTTCTTCATACACAATAATTGTGTGCATGCTTGAGTGGCCGCAATATACTCAGATTCTACGGTGCTCAATGAAATGCAATCTTGCTTCTTTCTTAGCCAAAAAATACACAGTCTACCAAGATAGAATGCATATCCTAACGTTGATTTTCTGTCTTCTGCTGATCCGGCCCAGTCTACATTAGTATATCCCAATGACTCTGTCTGAGATTTGTCATTATATGTCAAACTGAAATCCACAGTGCCCCTGATATACCGAAATATTCATTTCACTATAATCATGTGGCTTTCTTTGGGATTACTCTTATTTCTCTCTGCTTGGCATGTGGCGAAAACAATATCAGGCTTTGGTGCGGTCATGTACAGAAAACTACTGATAATCTTCCTGTTTTTAGTGAGATTAACTACCCTACCACTTTCATATTTTGATGATTTAATCCGGGTAGAAACCAGAGTCTTCATCTCCTTGAAATTTTCCATTCCAAATCATTCCAAATCATCCTTGGCATATTTGGATTGAGAAATGAATGTGTCATTCCTGCCTTGTGTAATGCTGAAAACCAAGATCCTTCAAATACTGATATAGCCTTCAGTACCATGCTCTTGGAGCTTGTTTCATCCCATATAACACCTTCTTCAGCCTGGAAACTTTGTTCTCATCCTCATGAATGAGAAAACCATCTGGCCACTCAATGTACATCTCTTCTTCCAGAAACCCATTTAGAAATGTAGTCTTTACATCCATCTGGAACTCATTGAACTTTCTTTGCACTATAATGGCTAGGAATAATCGGATTGTCTCCTGCCTTGCAATCGGTGAAAATGTCTCATCACCAACTATTCCTTCTATCGGGGAGTCTCCTTTTCACATCAGTCGTGCTTTGTTCCAAATCACTATGCCATATTCATTCATCTTGTCTTAAATGACCCATTTAGTCCTGATGATGTTTTTATCTGCTGGCCTCGATACAATCTCCCACATCTGGTTCCTCGCAATCTGATCAAGCGTTTTATTCATAGCATGAACCCAACTTTCAACGTCAGCTGCATCAGCAAAGCATTTCAGCTCTACTTGAGGTAGGAAAGATGTCTGCTACAGTGACTTCATTATTCTTGTTTGAACAGAAGCTTCCTGGTCACCAATGATATTTTTTCTATCAATTTCAGCTCAGCTCTTTGGCTTCCTTGTAGGCACAAACTAGACACATTCATGTTCATCATTGGTGTCTTCTTCTGAATCAGCATAAGCCACTTCTGCTCTCCCTGTGTTGCTTTCTTCCTCAACACTTCCATCAGGAAGTTGTTCACTGACTTATTTTTCAGTGGCTTCATTTCATTCAGCTACATTTCTCAGATTTTTGTTGAGACGCTTTTGATTTTCTCTTGCAGCTTCTTGGTATCCTGAAAGCAGTCAGTTGATACCAAATTGTTAGAACAAAATAGATAATCATGAAAATCCGTGTGTTGCTGCTTTTACACCAATCATTCTTCATGAGCATAAACATTCACCCTTCATATCATATTGATATCATGCATCTGATTAGGATATAGAATGCTCCCCCTGTGTTATGCAACTCTTCCAGTTGTTAGGCCCAACAGTTTAGACCCATAACACGTCTTTTCCTCATGCATCATTTGTTCTCATCTTCCAATCAGATTTGAGTCATTAACAAAATCTCTAAGCCTACTGAGTTGAAGCTCGGTGTAGGAAACAAGAGATAAAGTTAATAACACAATCACTTCCTATTATGCTCTGTTGCTCCCTTTCTTCATCAACTCTAGTACCTGATTTGAATCAATTGAAATTCTAGAGAAAATCACTTCTCCACTTCGCATCCTTAGATGCCACTACCCCCTGGATCGTATCTCCCTAAAACCTGAAACACATGAATCATCAGTTAATAGCATTTAAATACATAGGGAGAGGGGTTGTTTCTCAAATCCTCAAAACGAGGATAGTGGTTGATCCTGACGGGTCAACCCTTTGATTTTTTCTTGGAGGTCATCACACTCATTTCTTGCTTCCTCCAGTTGCCTAGCCAACTTCAACTGCTCTGGCCATATGACTAAGCATTCTTTACCCACATGCTGAGCCTTTTTCTGATATGTAGATTCTACAGGCTTGGCCTTGCTCACCATTTGGGGTTTAAACCCACTAGTACACATTTCCTTCTTTGATGTTCCACCAAAATTCCATTTTCCTTGATTATTTCTTTGAGTAGGAATCTCTTTTCTTTCCATCTTCCCTTGCTTCTTCCACCATTGCAAGGATCTTGCACCTTCCTCCACTTTTCTCTGTGAAACACGACATGCAAATTTTTCAATACGTTCTTTGTTCATATTTCTTTTATCAGATGTAAGAGTCACCACCCTATTTTTCATTGGTGGTGGGTCCTACAATGAATGTCCATTCTTCTTACTCTCAGCTGTAGTGTTTCCTCCCTTTTCTTCCAGATTTGATCATGTTCTTTTTAGGGGGCGGTTGTGATTGTGACAGATGAGGTGAATGATACACCTTTCATTTAGCTCTATATGATTCCCCTGAGGCTCTAAGCCTATTATCCTCCTTACCACTTTGTCTCCCAGTACATGCTTATTTCTTGTACACTTCCTGTGGTGGAGATCTATTTTCTTGTTCCTTTCCCTTTCCTGCTTTCTTATTACTGCAACGTCTCGCCATGTGCCCATAGTGAGAACATATAAAACATTTTCCCTCAAAGTCATACCTCATTTTATCATATCTCTGCTAATATGTTGAGGCACCTTGAGTTCTTCTTCTGATACTGTTCTCCTGAGCTTCCTGACACATGCTCATGGTGCGTCCCATTCTTCCGCAGTAATAGCATCTAATATATGCTTTCCTCTGAGAAGCTATTCTTTCTAATTTCTCATGATGCTTCTTCCTATTCTCATATTTATTAATGTTTCTCTTTTCAAAGCCTGAAATGTACTCCAGAGCCTCTGTACAGATGCTTGATGTGTGGCCATGAACTCCGCAGAAATAGCACATATCATCACTCCTTGAAACTATCCTCATAGGCCTATCTCCAGCACCTACAGGATTTTTCTTACCTTGGAATTTTTCACTGCATTTTTCTTATCATCCATAGGAGTGGGATTATCATATCCAATTCCAGATTTTCCCAAAAAGGTTGACCTTTGGGAAGATACAATCCTTTCATGCTTCTCCTCCGATGTAGCATATTTCGACTTCATTTTATCATCACCTGCCGAAGGATGATCAAATAATAAGTGTAGTGCATCCTTCAACATGGGATTATCTTTGGATTTAGACTTCTACATTTCCTTCTTGACTGATTGTAGCTCTTCTTCCAACTTTTGAATCTTCAAATATCTTGATACATGTTGAGCATCAAGTTCTTTTCTGAAATTCTTTTCACAACTCATCTCATCTTTCAGTTCATGCTTCAGCTTATTAACCACGTCATTTTTCTCTTTTACTTTCAATTTTTCTTGAGAATGAGAATCGGAGAAACATGCATTCTCTTGTTGTAGTCGTTGATTCTTCTGAACTAACTCAGACATCTGTGTAGCTAGATCATCATTCATGGCTTTCAGATTCCGAACTCCATCGGACTCTTGATTCTCTTCACACTTACCAGCCTTTTGTTTTCCTTTTCCTTTAGCCATCTTCTGTAGTTCCTCACCTTGAGAATCATTATTCTCTGTTAGGTCAGTAACTATATCAATAAGCCTTTGATTTAAGCCTCTTAGCTTGTTGACCTCAGTTTCCAGATCATGGATCTGTATGCCTTTAGATTTAATTTCTTCAGTGGATTTCTGATCCAATTCTTTAGTCCCATGGACAACTTACACCTTTTTGTTCAGGCCATCGATCTCTCTTTTCTGTTCTTCAACATTCATCTTATACTTACTAACTGATTTTGAGTTCTCTGATGTTGATAAATTATGTTTCTCAATTTCTTCTATAAGCTCAGATTTCTCTTCTTCCTACTGCTGCATATAGAGTTTGGCATTGCGAACAATTTTGTTAGCTTTCTTGGGTTTGGCCCTCCAAAAATCTATATCTTCAAGAGCAGCCTCCAACTCAGCTCGCATATCAATTCTTACTTCAATTTCTTCTTCTTCATCGTCAGTGGTTCCAACATCACTTGGAAAGTCAGGTTCTTCACTCATTCCATCAGCATCTTTGAATGAGTAAGTATTTTTATTGTATGATTTATCTAAATCATTTTTCTGTTCACTGCATGATTCATTCAGAAAGCTGTTTGATTCTTTTAGTTGAATCACACTTTTTCCAAAAACACTTCCACACTGAGGGATACCACCTGACTTCTGATTCTTCTTTGAAGATTTTCTTTTTCCCATGATAGACCGAGATAAGCGAAAACAATATCTTAAACTACACAGAAAGACTACACCAAGTCGAAGCAAACAAATCTGATAAAAGCAACCTTCCCTCTGATACCAATTTTTAGGACCAATAGGGGCCTATATACCCTGAGAGGGGGGGGGGTGAATCAGGGTATGGATATTCTTTTTCAAAGTTCTTCCTGCCCCGCTGGATCTTGACCTCTTTGTTACAAGGGTCACTTTGTTTGCACTTGTGTGTATGTTATGATCACTTACTTTCGCCTTTATCTGATGATGATGCTTTAAATGCAATGTAGGAAAATAAACAGGCAGACGCAGAGATTTTTACTTGGTTCACCGCAAAGGGCTACGTCCAAGGAGCATACGCCGAAAAGTTGCCGGTTCGTACCAAATTCCACTAGACTTCACTAGATGTGGATTACAATGTTCGAGCTAGATCACTTCTATGCCCAGGCTCACTGCCTATACAAGGTCTAGGGTCAGCTCACTGCTTTCCCAAGGGTCACTCCCTATTTCTCTCTCTCTGGCTCACTGCCGGTGGAGAGGATCACCTTCTTCCTCTTCCTAAGCTCACTACTCTTGGAAGGGATTCACTCACCGTTTATAGACCTATAGGTCTCTTCATTTCCATTAAGGAATGCATCTTTCTCTGTATATAGATTATCTATTGAAGTTCAACTTTCACCCGTAGATGAATACCCCTTTGCCACTATCCACTGGGCAACCAACCTTTGGAAAGACCTTCGCAAAGCACCCTACAATGCGAGGCTCCCAATTTCGCGAAGCTCAAACAAGCCTTCGCGAAGCTCCTGCCTTTTCGCGAAGCTCTCTCGTGAAGCTCTCTCGCGAATCTCAACTCGTTGCAAAGCAACTTCTCTCGCGAAGCTCACTGAGCCAACGCGGAGCACACAACTTTCGCGGAGCTAGAATAGCCACCGCGAAGCTCCCCTTTCTCGAAGCACAACTGCCTTCGCGAACCACCTTTGCGAACTGAGAGCAATGTATTTTCTCTGAAAATTCTCTCTACATAGTTCGAAGGGGTCGGACTCTATTTATAGGCGATTCCACCGACCCTCGTCCCCTCCGTGCGAAGTCAACGCCAAGTCATCTCAAATCGCGAAGCTCCAAAGTTTCTGTCGGAATTCTGTCCAAATCACGAAGCTCCACGGCAATCTTCCGTTCGCGGAGCTTGACATAGTCGTGATGAATCACCGTCAACTTACCTTTGTGGCTCGCGCCTTCACCGTGACACTGCCTCGCGAAGCCCAACATTCCTTCACGCCTTCGCCGCGAAGCTCTCTCGCAAAGCCCGTCTCCACCTTGTACTGGTCTTTTTTACCGCCTCCAGATCGTCCTTTACTTTGTCATAGTTCTTAGTTAACATGGAATATCAACAACTTCTCGGGAACTCGACAATTCTCCATGGAAACCTGCTTTGTCAACAAACACAATCAACCCAAAAATACTGCAATGTTACCTTGAGGGATTTTTGCCCAACAATAGCTTCCTACCCCACAGACACCCAAATCACCACCAGGACACCCCCCTCCAGATAGCCCCCACCTTAATCTGAGGCATGGTGTGACTGGTATCACTCATTGTGTCTCACTTTTGATTGAAATGGAAAACATATTAAGTGAAAGAAACAACTAGAATATGTAAAATCTTCACAAGGATACACATAGATTCTTGAAATTACGGGATAAAAAATAAAATATGGTCTATTGGTCCTATGTTATTAGAATAAAATATCCACAAGGTATAGATTGAAACAACATGGGTCATAGTATATATATAAAAACATGAATTATAATAGGAATGAGTCTCAACATCCCATCATGAACATGCACCAACACTCATGTTCTAATTCTCAATCGCGGGTCGTTCATTCTATACAATAACATATAACAAATAAATATCATATAGTGATTTAATATAAAACCTATGAACACTCAATCAAACCTTATATCAAATTGGTCAACAAGGATACACATAGATTCTCGAAAAATAAGTTTCAAAGTCTTATAAAAATACACCAATGGTGAGGAATACATATGGTGACACCATATCCCCGGGGATCACCTGAATACCATCCTCAAACAGTGGGTTATAGGACGAAACCAAAGTACCTTTGGGAACCAAATACCAAGGACATAATTGAGTATTCATACCCACTACCCAAGATAGGGATTCATCTCACGTAATACCCAGGACAATACATTACAATTAGCCACATACCCCTTCATTCTAATTGAAAAGCCTATGAAAAACATTTAGTCTATTGCGATAACCCATCTCATATGTTGATATTGGACAATGGTTCTCACTAACACATCAGGAACCATTTATACATGGATACATAATCATTAAAGAAATATAAACATCACATGTTCTTCCTATAATTCATCCTAGGTCTAAGCACAAGACCACTACCATTGTCTATCTTATGGGTATCATGATCCTTGTCCACTCTACCCAAGTGTTTCTATTTTTTTAAGATAATCAACCCATGACCATGACTAAACATCCCATATGCTTCCTATAACATGTTGGATCTTTCTATTCTGTATTGGTGTTGTGGATTGAGTGAGGAATGAATTCTAAATTTTGGATACTCTTATGTGTGTTGGTGTTGTGGTTTGAGTGAGGAATGAATTATAAATTTGGAATACTCCTATGGGTTTTATTGCATTTCATATAACATGTAGGCTTTTTTTCTTATTGGTGTTATTGCATTTGAAATTATAAATTTATAAATTTCTAAATTCTGGAATGAATTCTAAATTTTGAATACACTGGATGGGGATTTTTTATTGGTGTTGTTGCAAGTCTGGAGAGGGGGAGGTGTGTTGCTATGTTTCTGTGGAGCTATAATGTTGTAGGTCTGGAGGGGGGAGGGGGCGTGTTTTTGTGGAGTTGAGAAAATCTATACCAACGGTTTTCAAAACCGTTGGTAAAGATTCTATAATATTACTATACCAACGATTTTATATAACTGTTGGTATAGGCTTATACCAACGGTCATAATAAAATCATTGGGATAGCCTTATGGATTTCTATATACCCTCTATACCAACAGTTTCATAAACTGTTGGTATATATTAAACTTTAACACACATATGACAACGGTTTGAAGAAAACTGTTGGTATACATTCTATTTTGACACCTATACCGATGGTTTTCACAGAACCATTGGTATAGGCTTATTGTCACGGCTTACATGGCCACGGTTGAGGGAACCGATGGTATACTATATCCCAATGGTTTCCATGCCTTTAGCAATGGTTCACAACTGTTGGTAAAGTGTAAAATTCCAGTAGTGGAAGATGAAAAAATATGTAATGAGTATATAAAATTGAAATAATTCATTAACTTATTGTGAAACATTGAATTATTTTATCTATCAAAATAACAAAACATTTATTGAAAAAGATTGAAATATGGTGGATACCTAAAGTAGTGATGAAAAAGTTCAGGAAAAATATAATTAATACATAATAATATAAAAACATTAGGTGTTCCTTTTATAGTATACTCATCTCATGACAAAAATAAAAAACATGAGAAAAAAACTATGTTATTGTGGAAACAAATATTAATATATTCAATGGGATCACGTTTTCAAAGGTTATAATTATATATAACTTGATGATAAAAAATAAATTTAGTTAACTAATGGATAAAGAAGTGGAATAATTATATTATGCACAATCTTGGTGCCATAATGTTTAAAACACCTTGAATAATGAGATAGAATGTAATGAAAAGGAATATCATATTCAATGTGAGTTTTCTAAAGGTTTTGAGAAGGCAAACCCAAATGATAAGTGGAAAAAATTTATAATTCTTCATGTAAACCTTAATGTGTATCTTTAAAAAGTAAACATTATTTATCAAAAATATGATATTTTGGGATGATGTAAGGTGTAAGTATAATACTCCAACATAAAGGAATTTTTTTCTTGAGAATATAACTCAAAGAATCAAAAAAACAAAAAAAATATACTACTCTATGAATGAAAACATTTTTTCAATAAAAAATATTCTATTTTCTAGTGAAAACTGATAAAATATATGTTTTATATTAATTTTATACCTTATGAAAACGTCATGAAATTTTTTTGAACGTGTTCCTACCTAGGAATATGTATTCATAAAGGGGGGATGTAGGTTAAATAATTATCACTTCATTCATATGTGTAAAACCCCATAGAATAATGAACTATAAAAATGAGAAGTTTGCTAGGTAGACTCCACAAGTGATTAAAATGATAATGTAAATGGACGTAAAATTAGACCTAGTATGAATTGAAACAGTCGAAGAGGAAAGATGATATAATCACAATGATTTTCTCCTTAATTTGATGTATAATAAAATTCACAAAATGAAGAATATTGAATTATGATGAATCTTCCAGATACTAATACTTATAAAATAGAGTGTGTGAGATACATGGAACCTTGTCATAATTCCATATAATATATTATTCATCAAACTATAAAATAATTAATGTTAAAAATTAAAATGATTATATTCGATATTTCATCTGCTTTACTTAATATTTTAAAATAAGACATTCAGCCAAGGAAACAACTAGATTGATTATGAAATCATTATTGAGTCGATAATATTTTAAATGATTCTATTATTTAGTATAATGGAGAACCAAGTTTCATTAAATATTATTTATTAACGTACTAAACTAAAGGTAAATAATGGATGAAAAAATAATGTGGATTTGGAAATTTTTTTCACTAGTGAGTAGTAAAAATAAGTGTCCAATAATGAGTTTTATTGATGAAAAACTAGAATAATATGAAGTTGAAATGTTTTCATCCCTAGAGGGGGTAAACATGAAGTGAATTTATAAAAAAATTCATTTTTCATTGTATATTTTATTTCATATGCCTATGTAAAAATTGAATATTGATACATTACAGTCAAATGATTCTATACATTCATTGTTATATGAAATATGGTTTTTAAAATGGGGCGGGGGTGTTCTGATATCATAAGTTATAAAGGGTGTTTAAATAATTTTTTACTTAAATGTTTTTAAAATTTTATTTATTTGAGTGTTGGATATATAATTCTTTCAAAATATATTATAAAAACCATTAAAAGGTAAATTGAGGAATGGTAACATATGGATGAAATTCTATTTAAATATATATCCACAATTATTATTTACTCATTTTTTCTACACCGTGGTTTCCATTATAAACATTATTTTACTGGATAATGGGAAATTATTAATAATATATCTGATCTTATTATCCTTTTTTTATGTAAATTAAGTTATAATCCTATACAAAAAAGGGTATGAGGGATTTATTTTTTATTATTGAGGCCCATTTCTCAATGAATAAATGTGTGAGTTTAAAAACCTATTAGAAATCTACATTTATTGTTAATAAGGGGATGTAAAATAACATTTAATTTGAATTTAAATATAGTCAATAGGGATATTGAATGAAAATCCCAAATATGAGATTGGAGATCCAAAATAAATAATCTTCTTTTTTAATCTGACAGTTTTGATAGAAAATTGAGTTTCATTTATAGATATGAGTATATTTTTTCCATTTATTTATGGTGAATGGAATATGTGTATGTTAAGGATGTTTTTGAAGTGGAGGAGTATTGATAATTAATTTCTATTTATTTTGAAGTTTGAGTGGAATAATTAATCAATGTGAATTAGGAAATTTATCCTTTTTAACTAGTAAATGGAAGTTATAGCTAATGGATTTTTTATTAGGCTATTACTTCCAAATTTAAATAGAGTTCAAAATATTTTCAGAAAACAAAAATTGGGGGTCGAAGATTTATTGTGTGGGGTCGTTACTATAGTTTCTCATTTATTCATGTTAGTTTCCCCATTTTCAGCTCTTATGGAAACTTCTAATATCTCCCATTTCTGCAGTGAATCAGATTCCTACTTCCCAAATGTATCTTGTATTTTGTCATTTCAAGCCTAATCAAACAAAAGAACTCAAATATTTTGAGAGGATGTGAGTTTTGGCTCACTATACCCTTTTGATGTGGAATTATTTCTTACTCTATGACTCTCTTATATATTTATGAAATTTTTATTAATTTCTTCCATTTCAAGAAATGGGATTGGATACTCTAATAAAGTAGTCATGTGTTTAATCCTCCTACATATTAAGGGGTTTCTATTAATATCACCATCTATATGTATTAAATTTTCTCCTTCCATTTCCAATAATTTCCTAGAAATGGGTAGCTACTTTTGTTTTGATTCCATATAATCAAGAACTCTAGAGTTTACATTCATCCAAGAAGAAAATTGGTGTTTCATGTATATTATATAACTTCCTAGAGTCATCCATCATATCCTTTTAGAATTGGAAACAAAACCCACATAGATATTTGTTTCTAATATATGTAGTTTAATTTCATGGGAAAAGGATGTGTATGTGGAAACATAGGAATTAGGTATAGATATTGATCATTATGAATGATTCTTGTAGATATTTATAATAATAAGAATTGGATTCATCAATGTTTAGACTTGCCTTGACTAGTTGATGGGATGGTACTAACAATTAGTACATTTGATGGTTATTCCCCAAATTTTTACCAATATGGGGATTCATTTGGGACATAATACAAGGTGGATTTCCATTTATGGAGTCATTTTTATCATTTTTTTATCATGAATTACACAATAAAAATTTAATTATTATGGGGGGTTTATTATTATAGTTCTATGATTATTTAAGATCCCTAAGCCTATGTGAATCACTCTTAATTTGAGAATGAAGGGATAACATTAAATCAGACTCACTGCATATGGATGTAAGACTTCTTGACTGGGGAAGCCCCGATTGAGTGTTTCATATAGAGCTTAGGCCATAGAAATTCATCTTGTGTATCTTTTTTTTATAATATAAATGAGTTTACTTACACTTCATTCTATTTATCAATCTATATATGAAAGAGAAATAATGATGAACACAGAGGGGATGAGTTCTACAAACATTAGTAAATGAACATCAAGGACTTACAGAAGTTTTAATTCCAATTTATGATCCCATTTACTCTTTAATGATGTAAAATAAAATATGATATACTTAATGATATTTTGGGTCCCATGATCTAGAGTGTAATGGATATGGAGGGATCCACACCAAGGTGAATTCTCATGGATGATTTTTTACACTTAACAGATGAATGAAAGAAGGTGGGGACCATGATTGGAATGAGGATCCCATAATGAGTTCATTTCCATAGTATATTATAGAAACCTCACATATGAAGGTGGAATTCACATCCAAAGACTCATAGGTTTTGTTTCACATGGTACAAGGGAACATTCATGTGTGATCATGCTAGAAAAGGATGACATGTTTGGGGTTGTCAGCATGACAGGTATAGTGGTGTTTGCATGACATGTCCAGGGGTATTCACATGATATCATATGAAATGTTTGAGGTCTATCACGTGATCATTCTGATAGGTCTAGAGGAATTCAAATGAACTACCTTACATGTATGGAAAACATCACATGATCTGACTAACATATTAAAAGGATATTTCATGATCATACTAACATGTTTGGAGAATTTTCATGATTTTACTAACATGTCCATAGGGTATTCTTTGACATGTAAGGCATGTATTGAACCTATCACATGATATAAATAACATGTCTGAAAGACTTTTCAGGAATTAGTTGACATGTCTGAATGAATTCACATGATCTTTGTGACATGTCCAACGAGAAATACGTGGCTTGGAGACATGTTCATAGGTCATTTAATGGTCTAGATGACATTTCTAGAGGACCACACCTATCTTGGAAGATATATGAAAAAAATAATTTTCTTGATCGGTGAATAGATCATGAAAATCGCAAGAAAACATGCATAAAAATCATCATCCATTTAGTCACATGATTCTTCAATAATTTTTATCCTTCAACTCATTAATTCAACAGACTTCATTAGATGTTATCCTATTTAGGCATCATGGGAACTTTTTGAAACCGATAATATACTTTGAGTGATATGGATATCAAGCTTGAATTACTCTATGTGATCAATAGATTGATCATGAAAGGTGTATATACATAATGTGCAATCCCTTAAATTATTCTATAAGATTAACAGGTATAAACACTTTAAATTATTTGTTTATAATTATCAAGAAGATTTATTTCATCTTTATGCTCCTTGGAATTTTTTCTTATTATTATCAGGGAAAATTTATTAGCATTTTCTTCCTAGATATACCTAATTCACATTGTGGTTAAACCACATATATGGGTTTGACTCAGTGGAGGGAGTGTCACATGATGGAATTACTAAAATAGTGAGGATTCACATGATCACATAATTTTATAGAGTCATTTGACAAGGTATCAAAATCATATCCAGGATAATGAACTTGATAAAGGGTGAACATCCATGTGTTGATGTTTCATGTCTATTATTATTATACTATAACCAAGACAGATTTTTTTTCTCATGATACATGGATTACATGGTTTTAGGGAAATGTAATAACCTTACCAACTAATTCCTTCCAGACTAGTGGATGACTAGGCCACCACTTCCCCAATCCCACCTCTATTGGCCAAGGCCTAGATAGAATCACTGAGAAGGCATAAATACAATGGATGGAATTTACAAAAATTACCTATGTGCACACACCCAACATTCTCCATACATATGTGAAAAAGAATAATAATAAAAAGATAATAACATCTAGAGTAAAAACCCTTCATGTTATTACATATAGATACTAAAAAAGAGTACACCAATAAAATCTGAAATTTAAAGGGGAAATACACCCAACTAAAAAATATGACCCAACCTAACAACACACTAGGATAACATAATGCTTAGGGATATTGGATCAATAACTTCATGACATGACAACCTTATTTTTTTAAATTCACTCCAATATTCATATGTTCTATGAATGCCACAGTCGCCATGTCATTTATCTTCATAAGACATGAAATGTGTTGGGAAATCCCATGCAGGGGTGATTTTATACATGCCTAGTATATAAGGCCCCAACCTTATACCTTACTTAATCTTGAGTTATTACAAGATTACACATTGAGGATCTTTTCGGGTTTAGAGTTTTAGAGAATTAGATCATAAAACATGCATTACATTCCACATATAAAAAAAAGTGGTTACATAAAGATAGTATTATTCATTCTCATTAATGGAAACATATTTAAAATAGACATTGATTCTTTCTTGACACTTCCTTGACACTATCATCATATCATGTACCTTTCCATTGACCTGTGAAAAACATTTCAAAAAAACCTGGGATGAGGATAAAAAGCTCAGTAAGGGATATAAAAATATGGAAATGAAACATGGGTACATATATACATAAGGATGAGATCATACTTTACCCATAAAACATAAGCACTTTAACATAACTCATTAAATCATGAATGAATCATAGAAATCATAAGACATAAAGGTAACATGAGGCATTCATAACATCATTATGTAGGGAGTAACCCTCTTGGTTATGTTTGGAATACCCATAACAACATATTCCCTAAATCTCTTCGGAGAAACCTTAACGTTTCACTCCTTCGCGTTACCCAATGCATTGGGGAGCTATATCGGGCTCACCCGCCCTTAGTTTATCACAGAACCACCCGTTTTCATAATAATTCCCAAGAACCTCAACATAATCATATCATATAAAACATGCATAAAGGAAACATAACATTCCCACCTTTCAATAACAAGATATCAATACAACACATTGATATATAAAACATTATGAAAACCATTTTTGAAACCAAAATAAAAGAAAAGTAAAACATGGTATTTATTTTTCCTTTAAAAAGAAGAT
Source organism: Viscum album (assembly GCA_963277665.1). NCBI lineage: Eukaryota > Viridiplantae > Streptophyta > Magnoliopsida > Santalales > Viscaceae > Viscum > Viscum album. The sequence goes on along the minus strand of OY728119.1, from coordinate 681,579,637 downwards.
ATGGCTTGTAGAGGAAGCCGAAACATAAATAACGGTCACGACCGCAGAAAAGTCGTTGTTGCCGCATACGTACGACAAAAAAATTCCCTTTTTTCATTTATTAAACGCTTCGTATAAAAAATATTCCTTTTGAATAAACGTAAAAGTCAAAGGGTTTTATACACCATATAAAAGAAGGTTGTGTATAAAACAAAATATGCCTCAATGAAAGGAGATTGAGACGAAGTCCCATACCTCGGGTCCGACATGACTCGGTCGTTCTTTAATGTCCTGAATAATAAACTTGGGTTAATTTCTACTTTCTTAAGAACCTTTTTCAAGTTATATATTCCTTTTATATCACTTATTACCATTTCATGAACACTATGTAATTATTTATGTTAATAACGGTCGTTTTAACGATCATTAGTACTTGAGTCAAAAATAAGCCCTTTATAATTACATGTTGTTCATGTATTCATTATATCCAGAATGTTATTCATGATGTAGATATCATATATGTCATATATATCCAGTACATTCATGCATTTATAATATTACATAATCATTTAGAGGTAAGAAATGAAATGCACCGTTCATGGAGACGGTAAGCCGTACGTACGCATGAACGCTACATTCATTTGTATTTCGTATTTTATAGAATGGAATCATAATGATATAAGAGTATATTATAATTCCAGTATAATAACATATATAATATCATTAACTTTATACTTTACACATCCCACATATGTTATTAACGAATCAAATCACTTTCAGGGGGCGGTAGTCCGCACTTCCTAAAATGAAGATATCGTGTTTACCCATAATGGAAACCATAATGGTATTCCATAAATGAAAAATACACAAGATTAAGGAAATAATAAAAATATTATATATCATATATAAAAATAGTGACATCATAATGGCCACCTTTGAAGGTGTTAAATGAGTATTGAACAATCATCGTTTCGGGAGGTAGAATTTCGCCATCCACAGAAACCGTATGTTCTTTAACCATTTGATGTAGTTGTGTGAGAGTGTATCTAGAATAAATATTATAACAACATCCTAGTATATTTAAGATACTGGTGTTGTTAAAAAGAAGTAAATAAAAAGAGTTTAGGGGGTGGGAGAAGCAAAATAAAACAAATGAACATGAGAGAATGAATTACCTTTAAAAGTGTAACTCCTTTTGATTTGAGCTTAAATGCTTTCTTTGAAAGGATTCTGCCCAAAGGTAATCCTCTAGTATGAGGAAAGGGGTGTGGAGAGAGTAAATGGGCAGGGTATGGCCGAACCAAAGGCTTGAGGAGTGTGTGAAATGAGGTAGAGGTGGGGGCCTTTTATAAGAGGAGAGGAGGGGAACTTTTGGAAATCATGAAACTATTATTTTATTTTCAAAAGTGTTTCGAATTTCTAAGGTCCCACATTGATATATTTCTAAGATAAGATGATAAGGCTTAGAAATATTCCCATAAAATAGTTTTTGGACTAGTTTAGGTCTTATATTTTATATTATCTTTTCATTTAATTTAAACTGTTCAGTAATGAGGTCATCGTTGCATCATCATGATGTCATAATTAAATTAATTTATATAATGTCTAAAAATTATAAAAAAAATATCCTGATGTATGAAATATTTTTATCTTTCCAACGAGTATTTATAGGAAAAAATATGATTAGTATAACCCCTTCTAAATATTGTTTTAGTAAAACAATTTATGTTAGTGTCATTTTCACCTTTATTTTAAAAAAACGCATTAAAGTCATTATCTCACCCAAGAGGCTCCATAGGGTCCCCTAAATCGACCCATGGGTTGTCTTGGTCTGCCATGACTCATACAATAGGGGTAGGACAAGTGTCATGGTGTTTTCATATTTTTATAATATCATTTTTACCTTAAATTACACTAATTACCTCTAATCGTGATTAATGAAAAAAAGTTACTATTCACCAAAAAAAAATTATTTTCATCCCATTGAACCACATTTTACTTACTAATGACAACCATTTATGTTGGATTTTCAAAATTCAATACACATTAGTGGTAAAATTTCATTTAACTGAAAAATCAGTTTGCTTGATTACCACATAGTGGTTTCACTATTAATCAAAAATTGGAGTTTTTCAGAAAATTTCCAAAAATTCACTCTAAGCTATATTCGATATTCCGAATTCAAAAATGATGTTTATATTAACTAATTCAATGAATATAAGTAGAATTAATTAATTTAATAATTAACTCCCACTGTCAAAACAAATAGCGTGTTTTTATGAAACAATAAGTATCAAAAGATTGACACCAGTTTAAATCCAATTTCAAAGTGAAATTGATTCCAATGACCACCATTGGATTAAATGGTAAAAATATATTATAATTCCACATCAAAACCGATTCAAAAGATAATATAATCATATAAATAAATTATATTAAAAATCAGTTTTGATGTAAAATGCAGTATTTTTCACTATTCATTAAAAAATAAACATTGTCTGAAAAATACCAAAAATTCACACAAAGTAAATTTTGATGTCCCAATCATAAAGAATAAGTTTATTTTGACAACATAGCTTATAAAATTTTCAAATTATATCTTTAAAAATGGTTTTCCATTAAAAGGTAGTAAAACAATCTTTTAAAAATATTAGTGTATTCCATGCTTAAGATTGGATTTATTTTCATTTTAAGCCTCTAAAACACTATCTGATTCATTAATAGACATAGATAAAAATATCTATTATTCATTACTTACTTGGGATGTTACATCCTTCCCCCCTTTAGAAAATTGCGTCCCCGCAATTTTTTTACTTATCGAATAAATGGGGGTACTTATCCCTCATTGCATTTTCAGATCCCCATGGTGCCTCTTCCATCATGTGGTTTTTTCACAAAACCTTTACCTAATTAATCACCTTATTTCGTAACACTTTCTCCATGTGGTCAAGAATCTGGACCGGTTGTTCCTCATAAAATAGGTTCTCTTCCAGCTGAACTACCTCTGGACTCAAAACATGAGATGGATCTGGCATATACTTTCTCAACATCGTAACGTGAAAAACATTGTGTACCTGAGATAAAGTCGGAGGTAAAGCCACCCGGTATGCAACTGATCCAACTCTCTCCCAGATTTCATATTGTCTAATAAACCTTGTACTCAGCTTTCCTTTCTTACGAAATCTCATCACACTTTTCCAAGGAGAAACCTTGAGAAAACCATGATCACCTACCTCGAAAGATAGATCCTTCCTCCGGTTATCCGCATAACTCTTCTGCCTGCTCTGAGCTGTTGTCATGTGCTTCTGAATCAGATGAACTTTTTCTGCCATCTCTTCTACCAATTCTGGTCCCATCAACTTCCTTTCACCCACTTCATCCCAGAAAGCTAGAGTTCGACACCGCTTCCCATATAATGCCTTAAATTGTGCCATCTATATACTGGAATGAAAACTGTTATTATATGAAAATTCAACAAAAGAAAGATGTTGGTCCCATCTTCCCTGATAATCCATAGAGCAATAACGTAGCATATCCTCCAATGTCTGAATTGTTTGTTCTAACTGCCCATCTGATTGAGGATGAAAAGCTGTACTAAAATTTAATTCAGTACCCAATGACTTCTAAAGGCCTTTCCAAAAGTTAGAAGTGAACCTGGGATCACGACCAGATACAATGGAGAGAGGAACTCCATGTAACCTGACTATCTCTTTAAGATACAAACGGGAAAGTTGATCTAGGGAAAAAGTATCTCGTATAGCAAGGAAATGAGCAGTTTTGGTAAAGAGATCAACAATAACCCAGATTGCATTATTACCTCGAGATGTCTTCGGTTTTCCTAGAACAAAGTCCATGGATATATTCTCTCATTTCCACTCTGGCCCTGGTAAAGGCTGAAGCATCCCTTTCGGTAACTGCCGCTCTGATTTAACCTGTTGACATGTCAAACACTTCACAGTAAAGTCAGCAATATCTCTTTTCATTCCATCCCACCAGTAATACTCCCGCAGATCTTTGTACATCTTAGTACTGCTAGGATGAGCTGAAAATAGAGAACTATGATCTTCACATAACAACTCTCTTTTCAACTGTGAATCACAAGGCACACACAATCTCTTCCCAAATCTCAAAAAGCAATCATTATCAATGTTGAATTTAGGCAACTTACCTTTCTGAACCAGCTCTACCTTTTTCTGCAACTCACTGTCTTGCTTCTGTGCTTGCTTGATTCTATCTGATAGAGATGATCTCACTGATACCTGAAACAAAACAGAAGAAATTCCTGCACCAATAACTTCTATGCCAAAGTTCATCAAATCCTTAACCAAAGTATCACGTTCCAAACGTAAAATTGCTAATGAAGCATTACTTTTTCGACTCAAAGCATCAGCCACTTTATTTTCTTTTCCCGGATGGTAATGAATTGTACAATAATAATCCTTGATTAATTCCAGCCATCTCCTATATCTCATGTTTAACTCTTTCTGTGTGAATATATACTTTAAAATTTTGTGATAAATTTATATTTCACACTTTACTTCATACAAATGATGCCTCCAAATTTTTAAAGTGAAAACAACAGCAGCTAATTCCAAATCATGTGTAGGGTAATTTACCTCATGAGTTTTCAACTATTGTGAAGCATAAGCAATTACCTGATCATTCTGCATTAGGACGCAACCAAGTCCTTTCAATGAAGCATCACTGTAGATAACAAACTCACCATTCCTGGAAGGTAGTGCCAAAATTGGAGCATTCACTAATCTTCTTTTCAATTCCTGAAAACAATCATCACAATCTTTTGTCCAGATAAACTTAACACCCTTCCGAGTTAGCTTAGTCATTGGACTAGATAACCGTGAAAAATTTCTAACCAACCTTCGGTAATAGCCTGCCCAACCAAGGAAGCTACGAATCTCGGTTACATTTGTGGGTCTTGGCCATTCTTCAACAACTTATTTTTTGCAGGATCAATAGTTATCCCATCTTTAGAAACAATATGACCAAGGAAAGAAATTTGTTGCAACCAAAACTCACACTTGCTGAATTTTTCATACAGTTTCTTTTCATTTAAGGTTTGCAAGATAACCCTTAAATGAATTTCATGCTCCTCTTTACTTTTTAGAAAACACCAAAATATCATCAATTACACAACCACCACTTATCACCTGATTCAACTGACTCATCACTGTAGTAAACTGCTCAATTCTAATTATGACAATCTCATTATTCTGATTTGGAAGGTCATTTCCCTCAGTATTCCTTCCCAATAAACTTCTCTGTTTCCTCTACGGAAAACCATTCTTAACACTGAAATACCTTAGGTGAAGCAACATGGTAATCTGTAAATGCTATATCATTTCAAAAAAAAATATTTTTGGATAATCATTTAATAGAATTATAACTCCTAAAGTTATCTAAACCAACCTCTGATACCAACTATAAGGCCCCAGCCTTAAACCTTACTTAATCTTGAGTTATTACAAGATTACACATTGAGGATCTTTTCGGGTTTAGAGTTTTAGAGAATTAGATCATAAAACATGCATTACATTCCACATATAAACAAAGTGGTTACATAAAGATAGTATTCTTCATTCCCATCAATGGAAACATATTTAAAATAAACATGGATTCTTTCTTGACACTTCCTTGACACTATCATCATATCATATACCTTTCCATTAACCTGTGAAAAACATTTCAAAAAAACTTGGGATGAGCATAAAAAGCTCAGTAAGGGATATAAAAATATGGAAAGGAAACATGGGAACATATATACATAAGTATGAGATCATACTTTACCCATAAAACATAAGCACTTTAACATACCTCATTAAATCATGAATAAATCATAGAAATCATAAGACATAAAGGTAACTTGAGTCATTCATAACATCCTTACGTAGGGACTAACCCTCTTGGTTATGTTTGGAATACCCATCACAGTATATTCCCTAAATATCTTCAGAAAACCTTAACGTTTCAATCCTTCACGTTACCCAATGCATTAGAGAGCTATATTGGGCTCACCCGCCCTTAGTTTATCACAGAACCACCCGTTTTCATAATAATTCCCAAGAACCTCAACATAATCATATCACATAAAACATGCATAAAGGAAACATAACATTCCCACATTTCAATAACAAGATATCAATACAACACATTGATATATAAAACATTATGAAAACCATTTTTGATACCAAAATAAAAGAAAATTAAAACATGGTATTTATTTTTCTTTTAAAAAGAAGGTATGGCTTGTAGAGGAAGCTGAAACTCAAATAACGGTCACGACGGCGGGGAAGTCGTTGTCGCCGCATACGTACAACAAAAACATTAACTTTTGTCATTTAGTAAATGCTTCGTATAAAAAATATTCATTTTGAATAAACGTAAAAGTCAAAGGGGTTTATACACCATATAAAAGAAGGTTGTGTATAAAACAAAATATGCCTCAATGAAAGGAGATTGAGACGAAGTCCCATACCTCGGGTCCGACTTGACTCGGTCGTTCTTTAATGTCCTGAATAATAAACTTGAGTTAATTTCTACTTGATTAAGATCCTTTTTCAAGTTAATTATTCCTTTTATATCACTTATTACCATGTCATGAACACTATGTAATTATTTAAGTTAATAATAGTCGTTTTAACGATCATTAGTAATTGAGTCAAAAATAAGCCCTTTATAATTACATGTTGTTCATGTATTCATTATATCCAGAATGGTATTCATGATGTAGGTATCATATATGTCATATATATCCAGTACATTCATGTATTTATAATATTACATAATCATTTAGAGGTAAGAAATGAAATGCATCGTTCATGGAGATGGTAAGCCGTACGTACGCATGAACGCTACTTTCATTTGTATTTCGTATTTTATAGAATGGAATCATAATGATATAAGAGTATATTATAATTACAGTATAATAACATATATAATATCATTAACTTTATCCTTTACACATCCCACATATGGTATTAACAAATCAAATCACTTTCAGGGGGCGGTAGTCAGCACTTCCTAAAATGAAGATATCGTGTTTACCCATAATGGAAACAATAATGGTATGCCAAAAATGAAAAATACAGAAGCTTAAGGAAATAATAAACATATTATGTATCATATATAATAATAGTGACATCATAATGGACACCTTTGAAGGTGTTAAATGAGTATTGAACAATCATCGTTTCGGGAGGCAGAATTTCGCCATCCACGGAAACCGTATGTTCTTTAACCATTTGATGTAGTTGTGTGAGAGTGTAGCTAGAATAAATATTATAACAACATCCTAGTATATTTAATATACTGGTTTTGTTACAAAATAAGTAAATAAAAAGAGTTTAGGGGGTTGGAGAAGCAAAATAAAACAAATGAACATGAGAGAATGAATTACCTTTAAAAGTGTAACTCCTTTTGATTTGAGCCTAAAGACTTCCTTTGAAATGATTCTGCCCAAAGGTAATCCTCTAGTATGAGGAGAGGGGTGTGGAGAGAGTACATGGGTAGGGGATGGCCGAGCCAAAGTCTTGAGGAGTGTGTGAAATGAGGTAGAGGTGGGGGCCTTTTATAAGAGGAGAGGAGGGGCACTTTTGGAAATCATGAAACTATTATTTTATATTCAAAAGTGTTTCGAATTTATAAGGTCCCACATTGATATATTTCTAAGATAATATGATAAGGCTTAGAAATATTTCCATCCAATAGTTTTTGGACAAGTTTAGGTCTTAGATTTTATATTATCTTTTCATTTAATTTAAACTGTTCATTAATGAGGTTATCGTTGCATCATCACGATGTCATAATTAAATTAATTAATTTAATGTCTAAAAATTATAACAAAAATATCCTGATGTATGAAGTATTTTTATCTTTCCAACGAGTATTTATAGACAAATAAATGATTAGTATAACCCCTTCTAAAAAATGTTTTAGTAAAACAATGTATGTTAGTGTCATTTTCACCTTTATTTAAAAAAAAGGCATTAAAGTCATTATCTCACCCAAGAGGCACCATAGGGTCCCCTAAATCGACCCATGAGTTGTCTTGGTCTGCCATGACTCATCCAATAGGGGTAGGACAAGTGTCATGGTGTTTTCATATTTTTATAATATCATTTTTACCTTAAATTACACTAATTACCTCTAATCGCGATTAATGACAAAAAGTTACTATTCACCAAAAAATTATTTTCATCCCATTGAACCACATTTTACATATTAATGACAACCATGTATGTCGGATTTTCAAAATTCAATACACATTAGTGGTAAACTTTCATTTAACTGAAAAATCAGTTTTTTTTGATTACCACTTAGTGGTTTCACTATTCATCAAAAATTGGAGTTTTTCAGAAAATTTCCACAAATTCACTCTAAGCTATATTCGATATTCCGAATTCAAAAATGATTTTTATATTACCTAATTCAAAGAATATATGTAAAATTAATTAATTTAATAATTAATTCCCACTGTCAAAACAAATAGCGTGTTTTTATGAAACAATAAGTATCAAAAGATTGACACTAGTTTAAGTCCAATTTCAAAGTAAAATTGATTCCAATGACCACCATTGGATTAAATGGTAAAAATATATTCTAATTACACTTCAAAACCAATTCAAAAGACAATATAATCATATAAATAAATTATATTAAAAAGCAGTTTTGATGTAAAATGCAGTATTTTTCACTATTCATTTAAAAATGAACATTGTCTGAAAAATACCAAAAATTCACACAAAGTAAATTTTGATGTCCCAATCATAAATAATAAGTTTATTTTGACAACCTAGAATATAAAATTGTCAAAATATAGCTTTAAAAATGATTTTCCATTAAAAGGCAGTAAAACAATCTTTTAAAAATATTAGTGTATTCCATGCTTAAGATTGGATTTATTTTCATTTTAAGCCTCTAAAACACTATCTAATTCATTAATAGACATAGATAAAAATTTCTATTATTCATTACTTACTTGGGATGTTACATAGTAGGATACCTAAAAAACCTAACAACAACAGATATATATATATATATATATAATTTAAGTATACAATATGAGATATAAAAGGTATATATTTATCACATCCTATTAAATGAATATGGGTGTTCCTACAGCTCCAAATACTAATAATCTATGTCCAACATCTCTTGTGTTTATGCAATGATGTCATGAGAGGGGCTTTTACCTTGACACTACTCCACCACCCAAGAGAGTATAATCATTAAAATGTAGAGGAATGATTCCCTGGTAGAATATAAGGATTTGACTATATAGATATATTACATGCACCCACATAGAGGTGTACAGTCTCTATATCTCTGAATAGAATACGGGGGACCCATATCTTGGTGTAACAAGAGAGGTTTTTTCCGTAGATAGAGGACACTCACCCTGGTATGCCCGGGGACCACCACCTCTTCATGGAATAATGATATTGGAGGACCTACACCATGGTGTGACAAGGGAGTATCAGATTTATCAATATAGGACCCTAAACCACATAGGGGTGTATCACCTTTAATAAATAAAAGTGTTCGGAGGACCGACATCCTATAGGGATATGGGAGATCCATCCCTAAGGGCAGAGGACTTGTTCCTGCCAAGGGTTTTACCACCACTTCCTATCTAAACCGTAGGGAGGACTCACACTATAGTAAAATATTAGAGTATTTTCTCCATCGAACTATGAACCACAACCATATATGGGATTAATGGATCAAATATAAATATAATATTGAGTACCCACACCCTGGACCAATACGGTAGTACCAACTCTATGGATATTGGACATACACCCTAATGGGACAGGGGAGTACCAACTCTATTCAGAATCTCCCCAATGATCCTACCAAATCATTATAATCATCATGTGTCATCTAAAGATGTCTCACACTTGAAATATCTCACAACATATCTCAAATTCCACTACAAGGAAAACCATTTCATTATATGTGGAAATAATCTCATGATATTATTATTATGATAAACAATCTGAGTCCAAAAAATGGAGTTACGAGAGATGGATGTTTCTTAAAGAAGAACAAAAAATGTAATAAGGTCCATATGGCCTATAAAACCTACCTCGTCACCCATTCATTTCTCCTATAGACATGGATTATTTTCTATTTCACCATACATGGCATATACTAGAACCCCCTGGCATGTCTCATCCACTAAGGCCTACTTGTGTTCTCTTGGTCCTTCTCATGTCTTTCAAATAATGCCCATATATCTAAGAGTGTAACAAGTTATTATCATATTCTACCAAAAGCATATTTATATATAGAGTACATGGTAGGACCTCCCAGATGAGTTATAGGTCCTATACATCTATCACATGGTATGTCCATCTGTGGGGGATCATAGGGTGTGTGGCCAAGGAACATGGTGTGTGATCCTTATATATTCCCAAAAACCATACCCATCGATGTTGGGTGGCTACACAGTGTGTGTATATCCAAGTACATGTTGTATTGTTAGATATTTGTCATAAAGTGAGGTTCTTAATGTGGCTTCTTGATATGTGTTTTACACCATGATTCTCACAATTTGACGACCAAAAAATAGTGGTAATCATCTATAGCCATCGATTCTATCACATGATGCTAACCAGGCCTATAAATCGAGTGTTTTTATAGAAAATGTATCCAAATATATTAATTATTATATTTAAATGTCTTAAAATGATGTAACAAAGTCTCTACATTGTTCCCATCTTCATATATTATCATCCCATAAAAGCACACACAAAACAAAAATGTTCTGATATTGAGCCCACATCTGACGATATTTCTTATAAGATATCTCCTAAATGATCCCACTATGTCAGACGATCTAGAGTAATTTTCCATCCATGTAGGATCCTCTCCAACCGATCCATTATTTCTATCAATTACTTCATATTGAGGGGTCTATCATTGATTCACAACTATACCCATCCAATATTATTCTTAGGATTATGCACATATATCCTCTATTTTAACACATTGAATATGTCACGAAACATATTCAACTGTGGGGGTTAAGGATAAGAGTTATTAAACCACCCTAACCCACTACAATATATCAAACTACTCAATAAACTTCATACATATCTTTACTCTCTAGAATAATCTCTCCAATACTCATCATGGAGAGACTCTTGACAAAATGTGCTCTCCCTTATTGAACTCCCAGATCCTTTGAAATCTATCTTCATAAGAATTTTTCATACGGTTGGATGTCCTCATCTACTCGTGGATAACCTATAAATTTTATGTGATCTTATTCACCATCTATGGACCAATTGATATGACCCCACCAATCTCTATCTATCATAAGGGATACATATAGGGTATCATATACTAGGCCCCAAAATGTATCTTGAAAATAGTATTGTGAAAACAATTATTATAAGATAACTCTACCAATTTTTTGTGATTATCCCGGTTCTAGATGAAGTCTGACAATCATTCCCTTAGTATCAAACAACTAGATTGTAAACTCAGTATGACCAATGTCTGGGGGTGAAATGTTATACTCATATTCAACATTAACATATATTCCTCATAAATTCTTTTCAAAAAGATTCACAATAACTAAATTTTTTGATTAAATATATTCACCAAACGAACCCCGATAAAGTTGGAAAATATCCCACATATAATATTTCCCAAAAATTTCTACTGAACTCTACTCTTTAATTTAAAGGTATTGTGTGAACATAAAAATCCATTCAACTCTCACCCAAATAGTATTGTGGTCTCTAACTATCTATTGAAGATCTATCACAATGTTCATGGATATTAAATAAAATTTACAATCACATATCTCAAGAGGCTACAAAAACCTACATGAACCTGGTGATCATCCTTTACCTAATGACATGCGAACCACCTAAACAATAAGTCAATCATGATCCACCATATTCCAGGCCACCAAAAATCGACTTAATGGATCTATATATCATACCTATATTAGTATGTATAGGAAAATGAGAATCATAAAATTCCCTCATCAACTCCTACCACAATATTATTGGATCCGCCTTCAAACCCTATAAAAGGATGTCATGATTACATCATTTCGAGAATCCATCTCATGAATTACCTTTTATATTTGGTCATGTAGGACCTCATGGTTGATGTCTCATTACTGAGCATCCCTCAAATGCTAACAAATTGGATAATTCAACACCATAGACATAAGATAAGATGCACCCCACTCCTCTACTAGTTTTTTACAAGGAATCCAACTTCACAGATGCCTACAAAACCAAATTCATATAATTATTCTTATTAAGGTAATCTACCACAACATTTACATTCCCAAGTATATAGACTATACCAATTTAATAGTATTGTAGGAACTCCCACCAGATAATATGTCTTAGTATCATATCTCTCTAAATGAAGAAATACCTGAGGTTGTGATGGTATTAGTAAACAACAAATATTTATCCCAGAATATAGTTACCTAAAATCCTTATGCCAAAGACTACTACTGCCAAATAGAGTTAGCGAGTCATGTAGTTCTTCCCATGGGTTCTCCACTTCCTTGAACCAAATGCGATCAATTTATTAATTTTTATCAACAATAATCCAATTCCCTCTCTATAGGCATTAAAATTCCCTACACAACACATTCAATCCTTAAGTATTATCAATATTATATGAAACACAAAACACCTCAAAACATCTCAAATGAACACTGGAAATACTTGTTCTAGGAAAACTGATTACCATTCCATGTATAGGTGGTCAATGGTACTACGATCCTAGATAATTCCTCTACGAACCTTTTATAGTACTCTACCATGAAAAAAATGGTCACCTATAACATTCTATTATATGGATACCTAGAAAACACTACATCAATCTTCACCAGTCCCACTGATAAACCACACTCCCAATGGATATGCACCAAAAATTGGACATTGAATGATTACCATAAAACTAGCTCTCTAAGAGGAAATATAGAATCATCCTAAAGTTATATTCATGCACCTCTTTTACAATAGAGTAGAATAATATTTCATCCATTAAGAAATCCCTATAATGGTCCATGTGTGTCTGGAAGATCGTTTTCATTAGAGACATAACCATATTGGGGGAATTCGTCACACAAAACAAAATCATCAGGATTTGACAGTTTCTATAGTGAAATTGGTATTCCATTTTTGAAATATCATCCTCATGAACCTTCCACTGTGGAAAGATAGTCCTAAGAATGATCTTTAAGACTGATACCATTTTATAGAAATCATTAAATATTTCACAAATCCTTGTGAAGAAGTAGGCCTATTCTAGGTGAAGATAATAAATAAAATATTATAACATCTCATCTTCCTTTTTTCTAAGAAAAACCCATAGCTACCTAGGGTGACACATATGGTCTAATAACACCCATCTCTATTTGGCCTTCCAAAAAAAACCCTAAGCACCACGATTTTGATAGGTTCTATATAATTTTATTAAAAATATATTTGAGTTATCCTAGTGATCTTTTTTATTAAAAATTCATCTCCCACCTCATAGGTATCCCCAAACAGCCTTTAGGAATAAGTCTATATATTCCACATAAAATTTAGAAACACATATGAATAAATAGATAAAAGTGCCAAGGGATTGAATTAGAATATTATGCATGCTAGTTTTCGTACACTTTCTCACAAGACCACTAATTCTCCCAAGAGATCTCTCTCACCCACAAATTACAATATCATTCAATTTATTAAAAGGCATATCACTTATCTACATTGATAGTTAATATGGGATTAGAATTTGGAAATATATTATTGAGTGATTATGGTGTCATAGTGTATCATAATGAAAACCAATAGGTCATATGATAATCTATCTCCATGAATAAATTTACCACACTATCGGTAGATAATAGATAATGAAGAACCATTATTCATAGGAACCTCTAGCCAAATATTTTAGCTGAAAGTATCAACAAAGATCTGTCTCATGAAAAAAGTGTATGGAGATGAAGTAATGCATCAAAAATTTGTATAAATTTACAAAATAAAGAGTATAAAAAATAGATATCTTACCTATAACTATCTCTCCATTTATGGGATCATAAATTTCTATTTCCTACTTTTTCCAGTGACCATTACTACCAAATCCCTACACCTAGCATGGTATACTTAGTGGTGACTATAGATGTAGCACATATAGTCTTCCACAAAAACGAGTATTCTCATCTGGGATCCCTGTAGACTTTTCTTGAAGATCCATTTCCCAAGGGGGCTACCCTGGCCTTGCTTAGGAGATCCATTATCACGGTGCAACATCTTCCGTGGTGGTCCATCCACTACCTTCCAACCATCCTCAATATATTAGGTCAGGAAATAATGTTCCATGTTACCCAACACATAACATACACAACATATACCCCTACATGCTTCCAAAGTACATTGTGAATTACCTAAGCCACATGACCATGTGCCTAACTCTGGGCATGGGTATGACTCTTATTCCACATCTCCAATTATCTTCTAGCCTTTAAATATGAATAATACCTAGTATGACCACTAACAGAATTATACATATGGAGTCTATTAGATAGTAATATTTCCAAAATATGAATCTATTGTAATACTCTTTCATAAGTGGGAATCCCAAGGGGTAACAGTATATACTAGATTTCTCAGAAGAAACCCTTATTGAACATCTTCACCAAGAAAAAACCATCCCAAATAAGGTTGAGGGAATACCACATTAGGCAAGTGAACCTCGAAGCATACTCATCAACATCCATTCCTCCCTAATAAAGCCCTAATAGATATTGAATGTAAACTAGGAATAATCATGATGGGTAATAGTATTCATGATACATATGATTGAATATTTATAATGAGAATTCCAAATAATCATGCCTCTGTGTTACAAAGCTCCACTAGTGTAATTATACATTTCAGAAAAGGCTATCTTCTTGTGATACCTACTAATTAGTTGGGTTCTACATATGTATAAAAAATCATATCACCAACTCCTTCCAAACCACCTATTCTGGGGGATCTGACTCACTATAGAACCTCAGTGGTATCTACTGCTGGATATCATGGAGTACGGTAAGATTACGGGTATCCTTATCCAACTATGATGGTAAAATATTCTTATTAACGGGTGGGGGTGTAGTTACCCACATCTTTATAGGAAGGATATCATGTGATGGAAATAGAAAAGAGGAATTATCACTCATAGGATCATCACCATGATCCTGAATTTCTAAGTAGGATGGCTATCTTTTGGGAGGAATCCTAAATATAATAATAAATTACCATGTGTAATTGAACTTATATACATGCATATCTGACTCAATAGGGATATTTAATGGGAAAAATAATAGATGATGAATGTAAAAATGTTTCCTATAACATATGTGTTGCTATGTCATCTCCATAAATTGATATTATGTGTCCTAGTGATTAGATAAATCATCCATTGCATTAACATGAGTTCGTATTACCTAAAATATTCACTCCGGACACTTATACACCATTAACCTAATTTCCCAACCAAAACATATATGTTAAAAAGACTATAGATACCTATTTGGGGTCGAACCACCACTGATACTAATCTATAATCACCCAACCCACTAAGGCAGGCCTGGTTAGAGGGAGACCAGACCTCCACCACACTAAGAATAACTATAATATCCATGGGATGATGAAAATTATATTATGTCATAACTAAAATGTTATGAATTTACATAAATTACATATATTAATGAAACCAATCATATTCATGATGAATTCGATAATAATTATAATAAAATTCATTAACATCTAATCGAAAAATGAAGCATCTAATAACCTCAATGGTATGTGAAAGAGTGTAACAGTATAATCCAAAATGTAAATGGTAAAAATATAGAGCAGAACACAAATATGTATTAACCAAAAAAATAGAATAATGTAATTTTTAGAGATCCTGACTCCAAATTTCTAAGCCCAAACCACCGTAAATGGTCAAATTTTATGAAGTATCTATAAGGTCGACCAATTCTATTACCGACCTATCCTCAATCTACATAAGAAACATCGCATGTGGGAAAATCCCATGTTGGGGTGATAATATACATACCCAATAGAACACCATGAAAAACTGGAGAGGGATCAATAAAATACATCATATATGTGGTCATATCAACCCAATGAAATAGTTAAAATAAATCCAATAATATATATATATATATATAATAGCTCATAAAATAGACTTTTAGGAGAGATAAATGGGATCTCCATCACATATCACGTCCTAGGAAGATTATTCTTCCTATGTCAACAATTTTCCATTACTAACACTCAACATCTCATGTGTCTTTATGAATAAATCAGAGAGGGACCATACTTCTCCCCAGATCAACATCATAATGGTGAGTAATTTCAAAAGGTTTGAGCACCGATTCCCTAGTATAACATTAGGATTCCACTCTTTATATAGAGGACATGAACCCATGTAATAGAGTTCGATATCTATATCTACGTATAGAATATAGGGGACCCATTCCCGACTCCAACCAAGGATCACCATCCCCATAGATAGAGTAACATAACCCTATTATAATAGGGGACCACAGTATCTTCAAGGAATAATGAGTTTGGAGGACCCAAACCCTTGTAAGATATGGGAGTATCTTTTATTGGATAGAGGTCACACATCCTCGTACTAGAGTACCACCACTATTGAAAAATAAATGTGTAGGACCCTCATCCATGTGAGACATGGGTATGAAATATCTACGTATAGAGGAATCGTGCCCATTTATAAGAGTACCTCATCTTCATGTATAATAATTCCAGAATACCCACAACCTTCTTTTATATGAGAGTAGCGCCTCTGTGGATAGTTAGTTGTCACCCACTTATGGGAGTATAGCCTCTACTATATGAAGAATAACATGGTACCACCCCATGGAATCATAGGGTAGTACCCTCTCCACTGATTCAAGACATGCAACCTAATGTTACAGGAGATTACTCTATCTACATTAAATCACTCAGATTATCCTACCTAATCACTTTATAATCAAGAATCACATAATGAAGTTTCACGCAATGAAAATCTTGAATGAAATCTCAAAATCCACTATGAATAATATCATCACATTCTACATGAAAAAAACTCCATATAGGCTTCTCATGGTCCTAAATCTGGGTCCATATGAAGGAGATAAAATGGTTAAGATGTTTCCAAAATAAGTACTCGACATGTATAGTGGTCCACACAATGTGTGGACCCACCTTGTTGCATGTCCATGTATCCTAAGGACATAAATCAATATCCAAGTCACTATACATGAAATTTATGGGGACCACATGGCATGTCTCAGCTGCTTGAGGCCTATCAGTGTGCTCATTTCTATGCCTATGAACATGAGGCCATGCATGTGTACCTGGTCATATACCAAGTCATGTCTCACTACCCGAACATGCATGTCTATACATATAGTACACACCAATCCTCACACATGATTTTGGGTATGTATAGATAGAACATGGTATGGGTAGCTGGGCAGGGTTTCATGTCATTTGTCTTGTCTATATGGCATGTGATCCATATCTTTTTACTAAAACCTTATAAACCACAACTAGATAATTAGATGACATGTGTTCTTCCCATTAAATGTCATATTGTTAGGATTTTTACTAAAAGTAGATATCTTCATATGGATTATAGATCTATTATATTCATAAGGATACATTCAATTTAACTATAGGAAAATGGTGGAAATCACCACCTACCATTGATTCTGATCCTCTGTTGAATGGGAATCAGAATCTAGATATTCTATTGAGGATCTCAATTCCTCTATGTCCCTTAGCAAATCATTTCACTATCCTTCTTCACTTCAAATGTTTTATACAAAAATGAAAACATAAAAATACATACTAAATTATCCCGAAAATAGAAATTCATTCATATTTTGGATAACCAATGTGAATCTTGGGATTCTAATAATACTCAGACCTACTGAGCAATGTTGTACCATGGCCTCATAGCCCGAAGGATAAGAAAAGGAAGAAATGATGGGGGGGGAGAATAGTAAAAACTACAAGTCATTCATTTTCTAAGAGTTTTTTGGAAAATTATCATAGAATAGAGATATTCGGGTTGAAAAACATGGAATGTCTATGAATAAATAGAATAAATAATTTAATTTGATACATAGACTCATGAAAAAGATAAATTAATAACTAATCCAAGAATAGAAGATAAAAACAAACTAATTCTTTCAATCAAGGGAAGAAAAAACAATAGACGAACCCTACCTTAATTTATGGATTGATCCTTGGGGAAGAATTCATTATCCAAAGATTTGGAATATCTGCAACATTTGTGGCTTCCAATCTACCTCGATACCATCAATAGTTGTCCTTTGATCTCAATCCACCCATAAAGAAGTTTTAAACCCCCTAAAAATCTTGGGGTTATTTGACTGACCATGGTTATTTTGAATAATATGATATTTAAATATGAAATTAGGTCATGGGTAATAAATTAATTGATTAATTAATTAAATTAATTGATCCACTTAACTTACCCTCCATATTTTCCAAAAGTGATGGTTCAAAACCATATACGATTAGGTCATTCTATGGGTAATCCCCTTGTTTTGGATTCAATTTTTGTATAATATTTCTAATCCAAGTCTCCATTGAAGATATATTCCATTATTTAATGAATGAATTTCATGGGTGATATATAATATGTTTAATATTTTTATAAAAATTAATTTCAGGCTCACAGGGCCTCATAATCACATTTCATCATAGCTCATGGCTATAAACATATTTCTTAATATATTAAATATATTACAAAGGAAAAATAGAGTCTCTAAAATTGACGTCGAGGTGAAACATCAAATAATTTCAATGTAAATATGATTAAATATCCTTGTCCTCACATACTTCTAGAGGTTGTATGGTAAGTGATGTTCTCATGAAAAGGTTGTATACCTGTAAGTATTTTCTTGAGTGTTCCATGTGACTGGAAATTCATACCCAATGTCTAGAATAGTTCAATTTCAAGATAGAGAGTTCTTCATGTTATTACCTGATGAAAAATATAAAAATTTCAAATCTTCAATCATGAATCATAAAACAGTGGTCTCACATGATCTCTATGTCATCATATGGTCATGTGATCATAAAGGGCCCATGTTATGCTATCAAGTGATGGGGACTCATGATGGGTTATTGTGATCACCTACTAAAGGTAGTATCCCCTCTCCTACACTATTCTTATTCTTCCTCTATATATGATGATATATTATGCATGAATTTGTTTGATTTTTTTAGTGGATTATAGAAAGAAAGAATCATATTTTACTGTATCTTTGTAGATTGAGGATGTCACTTGCAATGGCATAACATTATTGAGAGCTTCACCTGATTTAATTATGGAAGGTTCTTGTAAAGAGAATTCATGTTATTTTTTATTTTAAGATTTATGATTTATATAAAGCTTCTCATGGGTGTCATGTTTTGACAACACATTCCTTTATAATTATTATGATGGGTTCATGTGGTTTGGATGATAACATTAATTTGATGATTTATTAAAACTCAATGAATGCCTCTATCCTCTGTTTGATAATTGTTTAATAATGTAAAGGCTTCAAATAAAACACATAACGGTTTGAATTATTTTCTTCCAAAAAATCATTTGACTCATAAGGGGATGGAATATAATGATAATATTTACACAAAATCATATTTCTTTAAATAATTGCATGTATACAAATATGATTTTCATGAATGCCCTTGGGGAATTATGGATATCATGTATGGATTTGGTTGATCATTAGAGAAACATAATGAACATTTAAGGTGAGGGGAAATGGTATTGTCTTGGCATAAACACCATAGAATGATTTTATGTGTTCCTCATGGTATTATACTGTGAACATTTATGAGTGAGGAAGATGAGTAATGGTTTTAGATGATGTGGGGGTACTATTGGATGGATTGGATTGAATTGATCAATTGGCCACCAATCTATTTATATGTTTTAATGATGTAACTATTTTCACATCATGCCTTTGTCCTGAATCAATGTTCCATTATTTGAGGCTCCGCTTAATAAGGCTTACAATGCTATTCACCTATCAATATGGCCATGGGGTTTGGAACCCAACACACATATGTACCCACAAACTCATTATCCATAAAATGTCATTATGGAGACCACTTATGCAGCCTATGTACACTCCATTCACATTCATATTGAGTGATACTGTCACCCATCACTTGTCCCTCGGCTAGCTAGTATACTAGCTCCCGAGAATAACCTTGGATGAGCTGTCTAACTTATTATCTTTTTTATCCAATTTTTTTACTAAGGGTCATTCCAAATACATAAAATAAAAAATATATTTACAAGTAATACATTAAATTCATAATATTTTCCCATATACAAATTAAATACCAAGTCCAACCATCATTATTAATTAATATGGCTTCTATAAAACATTATAATCCCTTCACACAAATTATGGATTGAATTTTAATCGGATTCACACTTCTCAAAAATATAATGGAAATGTTATTTGTGAAGAGGAATTTGTGAAAAAATACCACCCCCCTATAGAATTTTATTCATTCAGAAAAAATTGAATTCTATTATAAGGTAAATATAAATCACATTTCCAAGTAAATTATGTTTCAACTGTCATTGATATTAAACACTATGATGGGGCTTTTTAGGAGTGTGTTGACTGATAAATTTTAAGCACCTCAAAAAATTTATGTATTTATCTATGATAAGTAAAATATAAATCACTACTTGTCTCCAAGGAATGAAAATCAAATTATATATAGTTCTGAGATGGATGTGTCATATACATATCATGTTCAAGCATAGGGACTCAAAGGTCATAGATGCAGAACTAAATGATGAAAGCCATTATATAGATATGGAACATATGTACTGAATGTGATTGTAGAGACCCGAATCTTGACATACATAGACAATACATTACTTTTGCGGAATAATTAATACGTAACAAAAACAGACACACAAGAATCGTAATAGTTTAGTGTCTTTGTAAAATCGGAATATAAACATCTAATCATGTTGAAAGATCTTCAACATCTCCCAAACAGATCTTACCCTTTTTGTTTCCTTACCTAAATCCTTTCTTTATTTCCTGGGGAAAATAAAACATAAAAAGGGTGAGCTCAAATGCTCAGTAAGGGAAAACATAGAGAACATAAAACAATCCATAAACATTTGAAAGCATAAACTTGAACATGAAATATAAACATCAAAACCTTGAGAAAAGACATAAATCGTGGAAGTACGTAAGGCATATATCATAATGGAACACCAATCAAGATAAAATATAATGGGAATAAAACATGTAATTGTGGGAACCATTCATAACATATCATTATTTCCATAGTAGCCAAGGCATTGCTGCCAAGACCATCTTAGTGGACAAAGTCCCTTTCTGAATCGAGTTCACTCCTCGTTTCAGTCCTGTAACACTGAACTGTATTAACTTACCATTCCAGCCATGTCTATCTCATGAGATATAAATCTTTAACCAATGCATTGGAGGGAGATATAGGTCTCACCCATATCATAATGAAATCATTCTTACTTTTTCCACAAAATACACATACATTATTCATAATAACCCAACGAATAAAATGGGTTTCATAAACAACATCCCATCATCACATAATCCATATAAAAGAAATGGATATAATTTTATAATAAGAATAGTGAAACCATGTAAACCATATATTCATGATACTTGAAACATACACATATGAAATAATGTCATCTTAGATGAAAAATGGTTTTGATAAAACACTTGAAATGAATTCTTGAGGAAAATATCCTTTCTTCTTCAAAATCATTTTCTTTTCACAAAATGTCATCCAATTTTAAATTAAAAGGATTTTTTTTTGAAAATAGTCATGAAATATTTTGGAGTAAGCTTCATGAAAATAAGGCTTTATAAAACCGTAAAAATCCTTTCATTCCATATATGTTAATAAACATTCTCCTCGTACTTTTTTTCAGAAAAGTCAAAATGAACCTCGTAACGTAAACAAAAGAAAGATTCCTCACATACCATTTAGTAAAAGTAAAAATGGGTAAAGAGGACGTTAAACATAAATATAAACACTTTTATAAAACATGTACATGGATGATAACAATAACCCCATTAAATACTTTCGTATAAGGAATCTCATATAAAAATGAGATTTGCAAAATTATCCCTTACCTTAGGTCTGATATGCTTCGTATGGATATGAACCTCCTATATAATGATTTAAATAATGTCATTGACTTATTACATATTCATATTCATTGTTATGATATCATATATGTTTCACTTATGACTTTATATTACCTGTTCTTTTGTAAATTTCATGTAAAAGCAGCATTTTGGGTAAAATCATTTCATTTATCTTATGTGTTTCGACTTGTCGTTCTTGATATTATTACTTATATACTGATTTAAATAATTCCAGAATGTAAAAAATGATTTATATATAATATATATTCATCATATACATATATATTATATATTGAAAAAAGGAATGAAATACACCGTTCATGGAGACGGTAGGTCGTACGTACGCATGAACGCTATTTTCGTTTCCTTATTGAATTGAATGAAATTATATAGATGACATACATATATATACATAAATCCAGTAGAATAATTATGTAATATAATTCATTATAATTAATTATATATACTTTATAATCATTCTTTAATGGTTAATCATGGAAAATGAATCTCATCGCGTTTGTGGAGACGGTTGTCCGTACGTACGCACGAGCGATGATATCATTTCCATGATCGCAGAATTGTATTGGAGTTTATTTATACTATTTCAGAATAAATATCACTTTACAATAATCATATATATTCATTATTTACACCATTATACCCATCCAAGTAAGGTGGTGGTGGAAAATAGATTACACCATGGCATGGAGAGAGTATTCCGTACGTACGCACGCGCGGTTATTTCGTCTTCCGTAGGATTGATAGATGGTGAAATAGATTTGTTTAATACTTTTAATTACATATCAGTATATCATTGATACTGATGTTATTACTTCATAATTAATTAACTAAATAAGAAGAAGTATAAGAAGAAATAAAGTTGAAAGAATCGGTAATGGACATTACCTCTTCTTTAAAGCGCCTCTTTGAGACCTCCTCTTAGGGAATTAAAATTTGTCTTTGAAGAAGACCAGGACCTCTAGGATATTTCTAGGGATGTTGATAATAGAATTTGGTAGGGGTTGTCCGATATTGAAGGCTCGAAGTGGTGTGAGGAAATGAGGGAGGAGGTGCCCTTTTATAAGGGAGGAGAGGGGCACGTTTGGAAAAACTAAAAATATTATTTTATTATAAAGTCATATTCGGTTTTTAATAGATCAAAATTGATTTATTTAGAAGCTAATGTGGGGATGGGTAGATATAATTTAGAAAGGTTTAGGTTTCTATTTTAACCTTATCATTTAGATTTAACCTTAAGTTAAATAATTTTACTTTTACCGTGACTTCTTGTTTTCTTTCACTATAAGGTTCATAAACATACTATAACTAGCCAAACGAACCCCAAGTTGTTTATTATTAATATAAATAACATTATCTAAGTCATTTGGCCGAACCTTATATTTTTAGGAATAATAGAACAATTAATAATATAATATTTGTTTTAAAAACTATTTTCTGTCATTTTTGACACTATTTGGTAATTGATTTTTCTGAAAATCATAACATAATGATTATTATGGAAAAAGTTAAATAAATAAATAATAACATGTCATATGAACCTATAAAATTAGTGTAATTCATAAAAAGTCTCAAATTACATTTATTTGGTTATTTATAACATCAATTATTTCAATATTTTATTAATAAGATAATTACTGCATCATCTTTGTGTCATAAATAAATTAAATTATTTAATGTCTAAAAATTATAAAAAAATAAAATTATTTAATAAATCGTTTTATATTTCTAATTAATATTTATAGTCGAATTTATCTTTTGAATATCCCTATATTAAAAATGATTTACGTATTAAACTTTGATTTTAACTATTTTGACCCTTCATTAAATAAATTAATATTAAATGTCCTAATCTAATCCAAGTGGGCCTAAATGGTCATATTTTATTAGTATTGTTGTTTTTGGTTGAATTACACTTATCCAATTGAATTAGGACATGTGTTAGGGTAATAATAATATCAATTTTACCCTTAATTTCCCTATTTACTTTGAACCGTGGTAAAAAAAGTAAAAAGATACTATTCACCAAAAATTATTTTTATCTCATTGAACCATATATTAGTTATTGATATTAACCGTGTCTCTTGGATTTTCGAAATTCAATTCACAGATGTGGTAAAATTTCATTTAAATGAAAAAGTCAGTTTTTTAACTACCACTAAGTGGTTTCACTATTCATCGAAAATTGATATTTTTCTGAAAAATACCAAATATTAAGCCTAAGCATTATTTGATATTACGAATTAAAAATTGATGTCTATTTTTTCAAAATTCAAATCATATAAGTGACATTAATTAATTTTAAAATTAATTCCTGTTATCAAAACAAATGGCGTGTTTTTAAGAAACAAAAACAATCAAAAGATTGATACTTGTTTATATCCAATTTCAAAGTGAAATTAATTACAATGAACAACATTGGATTAAATGGTAAAAATATATTATAATTATACTTTAAAAAAAATTAAAATGATAATCTAACCATATAAATTATTGCGATGAAAAAAGTTGTTTTTAATTAAAATAAAGCGTGTTTTTAATATTCATTAAAATATGAAAGATATCAGAATAATATGAAAAATTTATCCAAAGTAAATTATTATATCCTGCTTCCAAAGAAGAATTTTATTTTGTCAAATTGAACTTATAGAACTGTCAAAAACAAGATTTAAAGTGGGTGTGCCTTCAAAAGGCGGAAAACTATATTTTTTGAAAAATACTAATTTTACTCGAAAAATTGATTTTGTTCTCATACCATGTTCTAGAAAATGTGCAAGATGAATAATAATGTTATAAAATTCAAAATTTAGTTGATACTATTCATAACGGGTAGTTCATATAACACATCATTTTTTAGCGAAACTCAGTGTTGAGTACAACACACGGTATCATGGCAGGTCGCGATTGCGTGTAATGCAACCCAAGTCAGGGATGCGTGTTGTGCAAGCTCATTTTGGTGTAGAGTATAACACAATACATTAATTAAATTAAAAAGAATATTTTTCATAAAATCTCAGGGTGTTACATTCTACCCCCCATAAAATGAATTTCATCCTCGAAATTCATCAGGGTTATAAATGGTTTACTACTCGAAAGATTCTTTAATAGAAACCCACATCCTAAAAAGGAATACCAAAACATGGATTTAAAAACTAATGTTTGAAACGTAACGGTTACCCAAATTAACTCATCACTGGGTTTCCACGTATGAGAACATAGGTGAAAATATGGATATGGAAGAAAAATCTAACCATCAAGTTCTGATGGAGAGTGGTAGAGAACATGGCTATGAAAAATCCAACAATCACAAAGCCATAAATCTGTGATGATCTAGGGTACCATCTGATTCTTCGGATATAAGGGCACTAGGACAACATTTTTGGTTTTAAAGATCATTTCACTAAAGTGGAAGAATTTGAATTAGAATGAATACTTACTTTATTTTGGTACAATCTCACTGTTGTTCGTGCCTTGAACAATTTCCACTTCATCTCTTAATGAAATGATGTTGAATTTGTTATTCGTGAAGTGTTAGCAGATCATGTGATAGAATGACAGGTCATTCCATCTATCTCAAACAAAATGTTAGCAAAAGTTATTAAAAATACATAAATCGATCTATAGTGAGATTAATCATATATGGTTCCTAAAATGGACTGATACTTCATATATAATACTTCTTAATATAATGAAAATAGTTTATATTAAACAGGGACTTCCTGTAGGCTAGTGGTAAGTGATAAAGTCATGTCGCACTTCAGTTGTGGGTTCGATTCCCACAGCCCTGTCCGATGAGATGGGTTTTCGACCGTCATGCATGTTGTCCTTTTTCTAAAACTACATTACAATGACATCCCATCAATAATATTGAAACAAGTTATACCCTTAAGATATACAAACTTATGTCCAACATAATCCATTCCAATCTTTAGGCTTATCTAAAATACTTTGGTCCAAGCTCATAGTATAAAGAAAATGATTACTTTAAATGTCATCAACCAAGCATGTGAATACCATCATTTATCCCCCATATATCTTGTTGGTCACATTCCAATCATGTGAATACCTTAATCATGTATTCTTTTGAAAAATGAATACCCATTAAACATTAGTGAAAACATGAATGCTGTCAAAAGTTAACACTTTCCACATACCAAAATCCAAAAATTATATATACTCAAACCATGATATAACATTCTCCTTATATCAGTCATGAGATCATGAATACTATCAAACATTTATTTTTTTCCTTATCCCTTCATTATGTGCATATCATATACTTTCCAAAAATATCTGGATAACCATTCATGGTTACTGGTACCATTCATCATACACTATCAAAACTTAAGGAAAGACAACAATGTAATAGTCCATAGATGTATATTTATTACATAGTACCATGAGATTACTTATACAACATTACACTTGATAAACATGTAATAATTCCACTACCTTCTTAAACCATTGACTGAGCTTCAACAATTCTTTCATCTCACACATCATTTGTAGTCTCTTCATCATCATCAACATAAATACTACCCATATGACCATATTGATTCTCTTCATGAGACTTTACCTTAGGGCATTGGTTTACATAATGCCCGTACATTCCATATTTAAAACATTTAACCATTGTTGATGTCATATCAATACCATTATCCTAATCTATGGTGTTAACTGAACCTTTTCCTTTGCACTTACTAGCTTTGTGTCCTTATTTTCAACACCCAAATCATCTTCCAGTTCATTTGAAACATTCTCCTTGATGCCACTTCCCACATGATTTACATAGAGGAAATTGAACATTCTTTCCTCAATGATCATCATGAAACTCCATATTTCTCTTATTAGCTGAGTCGGGATACTTACCAATGTTGAGATTATTGATCATATTATGAGATTGCTGATTAGGCATAATAACGATCTTTGGACTTCCAAATCCCGTTTCAATTGGTTTCTCAAGAAAAATATCTTTCCATTGTCCATCATATCCTCCATTATCATGAATCATCTTGTATCCATCCATTTTCAAAAACCCAAAAAGAATAGTGTGAGAGGAAAAAAACATAATAAAGAGGGAGTAACTTCAATATCTAACATCTTAGGTTTAATCTAATATCATTACCATAATTCTAGGACTATAATCTATAGTTATACTTAACCTTATGGACATCCCTATACATACCATAGAAATATCTCTAGGGATCTCACAAAATGTTTCACATCCTAGTTTCCAAAGGTTGACTAAACCTTTCCTCTGATACCAACTGTAGAGAAACAAAGCTTGACATACATGGAAAATACATTACTTTTGTGGAATACTTAATACATAACAAAAAAAGACACACAAGGATCATAATAGTTTAGTGTCTTTGGAAACTTGGAATATAAACATCTAATCATGTTGAAAGATCTTCAACATCTCTCATAACAATCTTCCCCTTTTTTCCCTACCTAAAACCTTTCATTATTTCTTGGGGAAAATAAATCATAAAAAGGGTGCGCTCAAATGCTCAGTAAGGGAAAACATAGAGAACAAAAAACAATCCATAAACATTTGAAATCAAAAACATAAACATGAAATCTAAACATTAAAACCTTGAGCAAAGACATAAATCGTGGAAGTAAGTAAGGTATATCTCATAATGGATCACCAATCATGATAAAATATAATGTGAATAAAACATGTAATTGTGGGGACCATTCAGCACATTCCATGTTTTACATAGTAGCCGAGGCATTGCTACCAAGACCATCTTAGTGGACAAAGTCCCTTTCTGAATCAAGTTCACTCCTCGTTTCAGTCCTGTAACACTGAACCGGATTAACTTACCATTCCAGAAATGTCTATCTCGTGAGATATAAATCTTTACCCAATGAATTGGTGGGAGATATAGGTCCCACCAATCTCATAATGAAATCATTCTTTCTTTTGACACAAAATAAATATACATTATTCATAATAACCCAACGAATAAAATCAGTTTCATAAACATCATCCCATCATCACATAATCCATATAAAAGAAATGGATATCATTTTATAATAATAAAAGTGAAACCATATAAACCATAGATTCATGATACTTGAAACATACACATATGAAATAATGTCATCTTAGATGAAAAATGGTTTTGATAAAACACTTGAAATGAATTCTTGAGGAAAATTTCATTTCTTCTTCAAAATCATTTTTTTTTCACAAAATGACATCCTATTTTAAATGAAAAGGATTTTGTTGAAAATAGTCATGAAATCTTTTGGAGGAAGCTTCATGAAAATAAGGCTTTATAAAACCGTAAAAATCCTTTCTTTCTTTATAAGATAAAAAAACATTATCCTCATACTTTAGTCAGATAAGTCAAAAAGTACCTCATAACGTAAACAAAAGAAAGATTCCTCACATACCATTTAGTAAAAGTAAAAATGGGCAAAGAGGAGTTTAAACATACATAAAAACCCTTTTATAAAACATGTACATGGATGATAACAATAACCCCAGTAAATACTTACGTATATGAAATCTCAGATAAAAATGAGATTTGCAAAATTATCCTTTACCTTAGGTCTGATATGCTTCGTATGGATCCAAAACTCCTGTATAATGATTTAAATAATTTCATTGACTTATTACATATTCATATTCATTGTTATGATATCATATATGTTTCACTTATGACTTTATATTACCCGTTCTTTTGTAAATTCCATGTAAAAGCAGCATTTTGTGTAAAATCATTTCATTTATCATATGTGTTTCAACTTGTCGTTCTTGATATTATTACTTATATCCTGATTTAAATAATTACAGAATGTAAAACATGATTTAAATAAAATATATATTCATCATATATATATATATATATTATAGATTGATAAAAGGAATGAAATACACCGTTAATGGAGACGGTAGGTCGTACGTACACATGACCGTTGTTTTCGTTTCCTTATTGAATTGAATGAAATTAAATAGATGGAATACATATATATATATACATAAATCCAGTAGAATTATTATGTCTTATATTTCATTATTATTCATTATATATACTTTATAATCATTCTTGAATGGTTAATCATGGAAAATGAATCTCATCGCGTTCGTGGAGACGGTAGTCCGTACGTACGCACGAGCGATGATATCATTTCCCTTATCAAGGAATTGTATTGTAGTGTATGTATAATATTTTATAATCAATATCATTTTACAATAATCATATATAGTCATTATTTATACCATTATACCCATCCAATTAAGGTGGTGGTGGAAAATAGATTACACCACGGCATGAAGACGGTATTCCGTAGGTACGCACGTGCGGTTATTTTGTTTTTTGTAGGATGGATAGATGGTGAAATAGAGTTGTTTAATACTTATAATAAAATATCATTATATGATTGATACTAATGTATTACTTCATAATGAAACAACTAAATAAGAATAAGTAGAAGAAGAAATAATATTGAAAGAATCGGTAATGGACATTATCTCTTCTTTGAAGCACCTCTTTGAGACATCCTTTTAGGGTACTAAAATTGGTCTTTGAAGAAGACCAGGACCTCTAGGATGTTTCTAGGGAAGTGGAGAAGAGAATTTGGTAGGGTTTTTCCGAGCTTGAAGGCTCAAAGTGGTGTGAATAAATGAGGGAGGAGGTTCCCTTTTATAAGGGAGGAGAGGGGCACGTTTGGAAAAACAAAAAATATTATTTTATTATAAAGTCATATTCGGTTATTAATAGCTCGAAATTGATTTATTTTGAAGCTAATGTGGGGATGGGTCAATATAATTTAGACATGTTTAGGTTTCTATTTTAACCTTATCATTTAGATTTAACCTTAAGTTAAATAATTTTACTTTTACCGTGTCTTCTTGTTTTCTTACACTATAAGGTTAATAAACTTACTATAACTAGCCGAACGAACCCCAAGTTGTTTATTATTAATATATATAACCTTATCTAAGTCATTTGGATGAACCTTTAATTTTTAGGTATAAAATAACAATTAATAATATAATATTTGTTTTAAAAACTATTTTATGTCAATTTTGACACTATTTGGTAATTGATTTTTGTGAAAATCATAACAGAATGATTAGTCCAAAAAAGTTAATTAAATAAATATTAACATGTCATATTAACCTATAAAATTAGTTTAATTCATAAAAAGTCTCAAATTAAATTTATTTGGGTATTTATAACATCAATTATGTTAATATTTCATTAATAAGATAATTATTGCATCATTTTTGTGTCATAAATAAATTAAATTATTTAATGTTTAAAAATTATAAATAAAATACCATTATGTAGTAAATATTTTTATCTTTCTAATTAATATTTATAGTCTAATTTATCTTATGTATAACCCTATATTAAAAATGATTTACGTATTAAACATTGATTTTAACTATTTTAACCCTTCTTTAAATAAATTAATATTAAATGTCCTAATCTAATCCATGTGGGCCTAAATGGTCATATTTTATTTCTATGGTTGTTTTCGGTTGAATTACACTTATCCAATAGAATTATGACATGTTTTAGTGTAATAATAATATCACTTTTACCCTTAATTACCCTATTTACTTTTAACCGTGGTAAAAAAAGTAAAAAGTTACTATTCACCAAAAATTATTTTCATCTCATTGAACCACATTTTAGTCAATGATATTAACACTATATCTAAGATTTTCTAAATTCAATTCATAGAATTGTTAAATTTTCATTTAAATGAAAATGTCAGTTTTTTAACTACCACTATGTGGTTTCACTATTCATCGAAAATTGAAGTTTTTCAGAAAAATACCAAAAATCAGCCTAAGCATTATTTGATATTACGAATTCAAAATTGATGTATATTTTTCCAAATTCAAATCATAGAAGTGGCATTAATTAATTTTAAAATTAATTCCCGTTATCAAAACAAATAGCGTGTTTTTAAGAAACAAAAACAATCAAAAGATTGATACTTGTTTATATCCAATTTCAAGGTGAAATTAATTACAATGAACAACATTGTATTAAATGGTAAAAATATATTCTAATTATACATTAAAACCAATTAAAAAGATAATCTAACCTTATAAATTATTGTGATGAAAAAAGTTCTTTTTAATTGAAATAGAGCATGTTTTTACTATTAATTAAAATATGAAAGTTATCACAATAATATGAAAATTTTATCCAAAGTAAATTTTTATATCCTCATTCCAAATAAGGATTTTATTTTGTCAAATTGAACTCATAGACATGTCAAAAACGATATTTAAAGTGGGTGTGCCATCAAAAGCTGGCAAAACTACATTTGTTTAAAAATACTTATTTTACTCGAAAAATTGATTTTGTTCTAATACTATGTTCTAGAAAATCTGCAAGATGAATAAAAATGTTATAAAATTCAAAATGTAGTTGATACTATTCATAACAGGTAGTTCATATAACATATCGTTGTTTAGCGAAACTCAGTATTGCGTACAACACACGCTATCATGGAAGGTCGTGATTGCGTGTAATGCAAGCCAAGTCAGGGGTGCATGTTGTGCAAGCTCATTTTTGTGTAGTGTACAAGACAAGACATTAATGAAATTAAAAAGAATATTTTTCATAAAATCTCAGGGTGTTACAGTGATGTCATCTCTTTGTGTTATAATCATGGGAAATGATCTTCGATTTAGGGGAGATGTTATAGGGTTATGGATCTCATTCAACATTTCAGGCTACTCAAACAAGGCCAATCTAAGTTGTTCAAGGATTTATAAGATGGACCGTGTCTCATATTGTTTCATGAAATGATAGTATGAGGTTCCCTCATATGGTTCTTAGGAAATTTTGATTCCACCTAATTTCCCCAAGATCAGTGGGCTTAGTGAGTTGAGCATGATTTTTACGATATCTACATGGTGTTCTATACAATATTGGTTTCTTTTCTTTTTATCCCTTACATTTTCCTTTGTCAATGGGTATATTAAGCATAGATTTATTCTTCCAAGGGATAGATAAAAATCCCCACATTAGTTGTATGTATTATTTTTCCCTGCCTTTTTAATGGGCTTCATATGTATAATTATTAGTAGGAATGGGAATGGATTATTTTTCAGGATACTTATTAAAGGTATTTAACCTAGTATGTTTTATTTATTTTAAATTTCAACACTATACAATATTTCTTAAACCACACAATTTTTATGTATGGTGAGAAGAGACTCAACATTTTCCCTGGGTTCCCATTATGGTGTTATTTCCTGGAAAGCACAGCTTCTCTTTGAATGGGATGTTTATGGCCTTCTAATTTGGATATATAAGGTACTATAATTTTTTATCGAATGAATTATCTTATCTGGTCTTTTATTTTAGGGTATCTACTTTGGATCATTTTTTTGGTGTTTTAACCAGGAATGTATAATAATATAGTTTAGGGAATTTTATCTTGGACCATTTATCGATGTAGTTTAGGGTATTCTCTCTTAGATCCCTTGCTGGTATTGTTAATTTTCATTTATATCACCATCTATTGATATAGTTTGTTATATTCTAGCACAAACAATCTATTATTCTAGTTTAGGGTCTCCTCGCCTAGACTGTCTACTAGTTTAGATCATGACCTTCAATAATAGATTGTGTACTATTATAGTTTAGTACATTTTATATCGTACCATATATTTATTTAGTATATAGGCTTCTATATAAGGTAATATATTGTTGTATTTTATCGTATTTTATCTTAGACCGTCTGTCATTAATTATCAAGCATGAGTATTTATGAAGGAAATGAGAACCCAATATCCTTTCTGGAACACTGATGAATTAGTATTAATGAAGTGTTCTAATAAAATGATTTATTAATTCATATTCTGATGAATGAATTTTCAAAATGGTTTATGAAAACCATTTTTCATATATAAATTATATTTTGTGGGTGTATATGATGGGTTTTAAAACCCTGTATTCCTTCTGAGATCTGATTTTTTATATTGGGGAGTAGTAATATAGAATTCAAATTCACTTAGATTAATGGAATATGGGTTGGGTAAATCACGTCTCTATGAGTTTAAATTCGTGAAATGGAATGTTGGAGACTTCCAATGGGGATTTCAAATTAATACAATGTACCGATTTCCATTGTGATGTTTTTTGGGGTTCATGAGGATCATAATTCATTTCCAATAAAGAGTATATGCATATATTTAATGGGTTATGTTCCCTTATTCATGAGCCAATATGTCTTACATCTAGGGTCAAATAGAGTGATCCATGTTCCCTTCCAAGGGACTTGAATATCTTTAAAGATTAGTAAAATAGGAATATGAAGTGGGTTGTGGGGAAGAAAACTATAAAATAAGGGTTATGTGTCCCTAGGTAAAATTTTGTTATGGTTGGTAATCTCATGAAAGATACCATGTGGTTTCATGTAAGGTGGGGTGGGCCATAAAAATATCTTTATATATAATTTATCCTTCATTCCATGAAAATTAGTACAATAAACTATGATGTAATTTTGAGGATCTAAAAACCAATTTAATATTCTTGTTATGGGGGTTGTTAATAATTTTTTGGGAATATAAATTCCAACTAAAAATTTGAAGTGGTGTATATAGGTCACCGATTAATATTAGCAGAAACTAGTATTGAACACATATAGGATGATATCACAAGGATTGGAGGCGGCCATTTCCTTTTGGGCAAAAACAACCATTATGTGAGAGATCCTAGGAAATTAATTATTCACTAATGATTCCTAGAGGGACCCGTTAAAATAATTAAATAGCTATTAACAGTACAATAATTATAGGAACCAAGATAAAAAACATAAATATAATGGGTTCTAGGATTAGTATATCAACTCAACTAATTTGTGAGTCTCAAATCATACATTAATTAAATAAAGGTGATTTTCAGAAAACATAATATTATAGAATGGTTCTTGGACCCCAAATTTATTTCATCCACCTATTGAACATGTTATCATGGTGAGAAGATGTGACAAATCAATACTCTAACTTTTTTCTGATAAATAGTGCCCAGCGATCATGAATCTTCTTTTACTGGGGCTGCAAAATAGACCATATGAGCTAAATTCATTTTTAATTTATTATTTTAGTTTTACTATAATCTAGAAATATATAGTATAGTGAGTGGAGACCTGAATTTTTCATAGACATAATTTTTCAGGTTTGGGGTCAAACGTGATTTATTTCTATTTCAATAATTTTTTGTGTATTTCTATTTGGACCATAAAAGGATAAATGTTTTGAAGTCATTTTTCATTAAACAAATGTCATGATGTATAAGGTCATGATACATATGTACCTAATATTAGGTTAGTGTCACACAATAACCTAATTGATATTCCCAAGGTCATGTTTACTCCAAAAAAATCACAACAAAAGGATGATAATGTTATAAATTGAGGCTCAATGTTCTCAAATCATGAATGATGACTGAGAATCTTATAATGGATTTTATAGAATCACTCTATGGCGTTTTGACCCACTGTGATTGTGTTTGGGAAAATAAGGATTGGAAGCCCCATTTTCAATGCACAAAAACATTTGGTTGATTTTTAGGAGGTCATTTTTTGGATCCAGGGTCACACATTCATTGTAAAATAATTGTTCCCTTGAATCCAAGTATCTGTTACCAAGGGCCAAATAAGTTTTTCAACAATTTAAGAAACAATTTTTTTATATATATTGATGTGACCAAAAATATTATAGTAGCACCATGAACATTGGTTATCTTGGTTTAGGTTATTTTTCACTTTTAATATGGACTGATGATGGATGAAAGTATTCATTGGTTATTGTCATGATGTTGGGATGCATATACCATATATTTTATCATCATGTGACAAGGACATATTCATTCCATTTTTATGTCATACGATAAAGAAATAGGAACCGATGTGATAATTTTCAAGGTGTCTTTAATGATACATTTCACATGTTTGGGGTATTTAGATGTTGGAAGTATATTCCATCCATACATAGGATTCTAAGTGGTTATCTATATGCATGATTATTTTTAGCATATATCCATATCATGTATAAGTAATATATACATAGATCTATTTCATAGGTAGGAAAATGGAGAATGTATTAATCGATCATCCTTAAGAAGAGAAATGTTTAATTTCTAGGGATGGACATCCCTAGGATTCCCAAAAAACATTCAAGGACATAAACCATTCCAGGGTTTTATCTTTTATGGAGATCCTTCTATGTGTATCTGACTCATACTATTGGGAGAGGAGAATGCTATATTCTTCTCATAGTGAGTCTCAACAACATGGTAAGCTAATATTTTCTCTAAAGAGATTATTCATAAGTATAAATAATGGGAATATCCATATTTTATTTTGGTATGGAGGTTAATGGTTTACATATAAAAAATTCATGGATATGATGGTCCACTTAAATTAATTTTATGTCTTACAAGATGGGACAATTTTCATGTAGTTTAACATCTTGCGACTTGAACACCATATTTCTATTTAACTTCATGACACTAGGATTTATGACCAAGAGGAGTGAATAAACCATGGAAATTAGGTCTCTAAAGAAGATACATACCCTGAGATTATGGGTTAAAAGAAAAATATATTATGATATTTATTTAAAAATGGATATGATGAAGAGATTGGTAACATAATGGGTATCTGAATCTTCCTAAATAGTTGGATTATATGATGGGTAAATAAGAGCCCAATAACATATTAGTCCATTTGAGGTTGAAACTAGTGGGTACAGGTCCTACATTGATAGTGGTGGAAGACTATATCCAATGGAGTTTGGAAAATAAGATCTAAGTTTGAGGAAGAACTATCTTCTTAGAACAAAACACCCAATATTCTCAATACACGAAGTATAGTGTAATTAACCAGTGAATCCTAGTTGTTCCCATTTTGATTAATATGTCCCTATTACTAGTTTTTTGTAGGGATGAACCATGATCATGGGAACATAGGGTCCATGGGGTTTCAAGATAAGAATATGAACTCAGATAATTTGATGGTATCAACACATATGTAAATATATGATGTTTGTTATTGGAGAATGTAATATTCAAGAAGGTGTGAAGAACCCAAAAGGATAAAACATCTTTTATTTAACACAATTTGATGTCATGATATAAAAATGTGATTTTAATGTACATACTAATTATAGTTTATGATCTATTCAACATGAGGACCCATAGTCATGATCCTTAACATCATGATAAAATAAAACTATGATGTAGTTTATCATCGAGTGTCTAGGACGTGGTTCCTTATAATTGGATGGAATAGACCTTCATCTAGCTAGTTATAGTGGCTTTCCAGGATCCCTAAGCTCACATGAATCACTCTCAGCATGAGAAAAAATAGACAAGTGTATCTTATTATGAGTTGGTGAGAGTGAATGATAGGGATAAGACAGGGGTTTTCACATTTTGTAAAGAAAGTAAAACCCAACAAAAATTTGGTTCTTAATAAAGAGTTTAATTGAGAGTGATGAGATTTTGTTTCAAGGATTGATATCAATGATCCATGAATCTCTATGTATCCCATAGTATGGGAATCGAGAGACACATAGTTCATAGGGATAAATATCCCAACACAGATCATTCTAATATATAGGGAAGTTGAATTTTATGATCACATTTTAACTGAACTCGTGATTAATATCCCAAGTAGTAATACATATCCAATTGTAACATTAATCAAGAAATATTTAGTTATGATGTTAATTCTATATAGTTTAGAGTCTTTTTCCAAAGGCATAAAATATAAATTCATAATCCACTATGTTGTTTTTGATCCCTCATAGATGTGGTGGAAAATACCTGAAAGGTATCAATTACTTTTCTGGAAAAAGGGGTGTCTGAATGGATTTTGTAACTCAAGAATGTTAGACTTTCATATGAGATGTGTAACCCAAAATGAATAGGTTAAAAATAATGTGGCATCATAATAGTTCTTTGCAAATGATTATAATTCATAGATGTGTAACATCAAGAACATTTTAATAATATTTATTACTTTTGATATGATAAATGTGGATCATTATCCAAGAATATAGATGGTTGGGGAGACTTGTAAGTATGGGTCAACCATTAGTAATGGTGGAATTACATATTTCATTGGGTCTTGATAGTAACACATATATTTAGGGGGGATCTCCACTATTACCAAAATTCCATGTAGGGAAAAGCTCTTAGGAATTTCATTATTCACCACTGAATCCTAATAGTTCCCATTTTGATTAACTAGTCCATGTTACTAGTTTTCTATATTTGGGAAATAAAAGCATGTGATCCCAAGTTATATGGGTTTTAATAGAATGATATCCACTCATGTAATTATTTTTTATTAAATCAGATATCAAATAAATGAAGTTGGTTCATGGGTATAGTAATATTTGAGAAGGTTTATAGAACCCTAATGTCCACCCAAATGTGAATTAACACAATGGAGAAGTAATAAGACGTGAAATTATGGAATACACATTCATCATGTAATGACCCAATGTTTTATTAAAGAAATTACCTTCTTATCATTATTTATTATTGTATTATCTCATAATATTTCGTATATAACACAATAAAAACATTATAAATGATGACTGAGTGAAATAAAAAGGTATCTCTAGAAGTTAAAGAACACATATCGTGGAAATAGTAACCTGACATTTGGAATAGTAATGTGACCTTTATGAATAGTAAACTAGCCAATAAAATATTAACCACAACAATTAAATTATATATAAACTTTATCTATATTATAAGTGTCAATATGACATAATTATATCATAGTATAAGTAAATAAATATTTTAAAAATTATTCCTTACGTGTTGGTATTTTTGTAAGTCATATATATGTAATTAAACATTTATGATAAATTTAATAAAAAAAATATTTTATCATAAAATTAATTCATAAAAAAAATTATTTTTATGGTTATAAAATAATTTTATGATACCTTTATTAATTTTTCAGAGTTTTGGAAAAACCTTTTTATATTTAAATTTTTTATTTATCTAGTAAATTGTGGTCCTAATTAAAAATTAAATTTCTCATGTGTAAATAATTATTACTATAAAATTTATTTCACTTTGGGATTCTACACCTCAAAAATGGTTATGGTGAATTTGTGGGTTTTTTAAAATACTTGAATTTTTTGAATAGTGAAATTCGATAATTTACAAAATATGCTAAATAAATAAATTTATACATCCTTATGGGGTCATAGATGATGTAAATGGACATTGGATGAAAATCACATGTACTTATTATGGTTATGTTCATAAGAAACTACTCTATATCTTTAATTGAGAAAAAATAATAAACTAATGAATTGAATATTGAGAAAACTCCCCTCTCCTCCACTATAAAAATCACCCTCACC
Organism: Viscum album; assembly: GCA_963277665.1. NCBI lineage: Eukaryota > Viridiplantae > Streptophyta > Magnoliopsida > Santalales > Viscaceae > Viscum > Viscum album. Next base: position 681,540,983 of record OY728119.1, on the reverse strand, counting down.
AACTATTCTCCTCACACATAAAAAGCCATGTTCACTTTCAAAATTAACCTCAAATATCTCCCTAATCCCATAACTCACGTCCAATATCTATTTGTCTCATGAAAATAACAAAACCTCTCCCATATGAAGGTTCTCAAGATGAGGGAATCAAGAGGTAAAATTTTCTATTGTTTTCCTTCGATTTCTTTTCATGTTCCTTTGTGTACTTTACTATCTTCAAGATTCATAATCCAAATGGTGTGACGACTATAATACCTTAAATTTAGTATAATTTTGTTATTCTAATGGAAACATTCATCATAATCTCTCATTCATCCACCTTATCTACATGAAATGGAATCACTATTCAGGATATGTTAACTTATCATATTCAAGGATAATTGGTTTTCAATTTCTATTGCTAACATAAATTCTGGTCATGAAACTATTTTTACAGTTTGATTAGATTATAATGTATGTAATATATTCTATTTAATGTTATGTAATCATCTTATACAAATGGTATTTATTTATAAAACAAAATGAATTCGTGGTGATCAAAAATAGTCAATTAACCAAAATGTTTATCATTAAAGATGTATATAACGTTTTATCCTCACTAAAAATATCCAAATTAATTTTATAACCATTAAATATTTTTTATTTTCTCTAATAACATATAACATTAATTTTGTGCAACCATCCTCAGCATACATGATTATACGTACAGGTATATATGTAAGCTGATCATGGAAACCAATGAAACAAACACTCCCATACAATGAAATTGAACTTCTTAACCCATCAAAAAGGGCATTAATTAAATTGATAAGGTTATAATAAATAAATTACACATATAATATTTTCTAGAATTGTTATTTAAGGAATCTAATCTTATTATCCTGGACATTATGTTCAAATAATGAACACCTTCAGACTTAAGGTTAGAGGTTTTACACGAACCACCATTATTCATTCGGTTTGATCTATCATTATTTTTACCAAAATGAAGTTATATTTTCCATTTATTCAAATCTTATAAATGATATTTATATGTTAAAAAATCATGTATCAGGATATATTCATTATTCTATTTTATTGATATACATATTTTTATGTTGTTCCCATCTCATTTATTACCAATAAGCAAGCCCGTTTTAAAGGAACATCTTGAATTCTTACCTATTCTCAAGTGAAATCTACAATCTATTTTAATCCACCAATTTTTTTTAAAAATTATTATTTTTTAATAAAACCTTCTTGGTTAACTTCTATTTTTATATAAATGATTATTACTTTGTTATATTTTAAATTCTCTTTAGTATTTTCCTTAAAACCACAGTAAAATATTGTAATGATTAAATTTAATAAATACTCTTCTTACATTTTTTTAAATCTATTTTACATCAATTTGAATGATATATTACTGTTTTACCATATGAAATTTCTTTTATGATTTAATTTATTTGTTTCATGGAATATTGTATGATACGCCCATTTATAATACTTTATGACATGATTAGGATACCCTTTTCTTTCCTTGGGCCCCCTTATGTTTATGTATGATTGATTGTGTATTATTAATTATGTGGAAAAAATATTCCAGGACATGTTAATATGGGTGCGCCCAAATAGCACTTCAATGCATTGGGTAAATTTTAGTCTAGTGATATTTTATGTGAAACGGTCATAGCAGTTAGACTTGAATTAGTTTATCCTATGTGCAATGATCCTTGAATTAATCTAAAATCCTATTTTATATTACAACCACATTACTATTATTCCATGATTATATGATCCCATGTTTTATATATTAGGGCTACATTTGTTCAATAATGTTCCATGATATTTTATATCATTATTCCATTCCTTCAAACCCATGTTCTATGATTTATTCTTATGATTATTCCCTTACTGGTCCTTCTAGCTCATACATTTGTTCATATTATCCCCAGGTTATCTTATTAAGATTTTTTTACAATGGAATTTTTAAACTTAGTGTGGAGATTAAATAAAAGTTGTTTTTCATTTGTTTAATTATGTAAATAATATTTCAACGCACTAGAATTTAATATCATTCTCAAGTAATATGATGATTAAATATGTCTAAAATAATGCAATGATATGTGTAAAAGGATAGGGCCTCTATATTTGGTATCAGAGGATGGTCAAGGTATTTCTAGAGATTATGAATACAGAACCATAGTAAAAACAATATGGATAAGACTAATTATAAGAAAACATCCCTAAATTTATGTTAGTATAGAGTAAGTGATTTATCATGAAAATACATCCCTATCTGGATACTACAATTGAACGTGGTTTTGGAACAGATGTACCTAGGAATAAAAACTCTGACAATGTGTTTTCGGATTTAATTTGGGTAATTAGGTAAAAGAAAACGAACCTAACAGCACACCTAGTTTGACAATCCTAGGGGACATGTTTTGGTAAATTCATAATCTCATTACATACAATTATTAAGGGAACAGAAATAATATCCCTTACGAATATAAGTTAAGAAACAGATCAAGGATAACCTTGATTTAAACCTAGTGAATTAAAAGATAGTATATAATATTCCTTTACAAGTTTATCCTTTTAGTTTTACAGATTAATTTTAGGGTTATTTGATAAGTATTCAAGCCCCTAATTGCACTTAATTTTTTTAAATAATGGTGGTAAAGAGAATAACATGTTCTAATAATCAATGTGATAGGTAATGTGATGATTGACTTAATGATATGCCAAATATGATGGGAATGGGTGCTCAAAACATCATGACAGTTCTTGCTCAATTGGGTCAAGTTATGAATAATAACTTGAATCATGTTTACTACCCCCTCTTACATGGAATGATCTTTTTCTCATAGTATCCTTCTGGTGGAAAAGGCCTCCCATTTTTAGTGGAATTTTTAACCCCCTCATCATGGAACAGTGGATTAACTCTATTGAAATTATATTATTTGTCCTCTAATGCATAGAAGAATTGAAATTCATGTTGGTGGTAAATTATTTTGATGGTGAAGTTGATTAGTGGTTGAAATTGATTGAGAATATGACGTCCTAAAAGGAAATTGATTCCATGTAGTAGGAAGAATTCAAGAAAATGTTTTTCAATAAATATTCACCCCAAACCTTCCATCTCAGGTCTTGGTAGATATGCTTCCGACTATTTCATGAACCATGATATCAAGGTGTATTTCTTTCTCAGTGGAATAAAGCCGAGTCTATGAAAATAATTGGTGATTTGATAATTTGATAGTTATGAGGATATTTTTAGTTTTTTTCATAAAGATTGAAATGAAGATCAGAGACTCTCAATGGTCTCATGGGCCTAGTGTCAAAATACATAAAATAGAGTCCAATATGGGTGTATCATCAAATAAATCCCAGTATTGAAAGAAGATCCAACATCCCACATGTAAAAATTTTGGGAAGAAGCATCCTGGGAATGTACTAAAGTGAACCATGGATTTTATCAAATGTGGAAGAATAAGACATCTAGATAAAAACTAATGGAGGGATATGAAGAATTACACTAATGAGGAAGAAGAAAGGAAGGTTCATATGAACACTAAACATGTAGTGCAGTGAAAAAACTACAAGGAACATAAAAATTATTTGAACAATTTCCCTAACAGATGGGTTGTCGGAGGTAATCAAAAACAACCAATAGGGAAAAAAGGATGGGAATATGCTATCACTACTATTGAGGTGGATCCAGGAAAAAATGTGGTTATAGGTTCGCTTGTTATTAATTCATGAATAGAAAACATACTATTTGATTCGGGCTCAACAAACCCATTCATATATAGAAATTTTAGTAGAACTATTCAAACTCCACCACAAAATTAGATGTTCGGGATATCTTTAATAAAAAAAATGGATCAATTATTGTATCCAACGTATATAAGTCGTCCCTAATTAATGTTTTTGGACTGAACCTCCCAGTAAAACTCATTATACTTCCTTTGGTAGAGTTTGATGTAAATCATTATATTAAGACAACATCATCTATCTGGAAAGGGAGATCACTCTTCACATCACAGAGCATACTCAAATCATTTACAAGTGTATGTAGGAGTATTAATCTCCATATTAATAATAATCTAATATGTGGATAATGTTTCCATTTGAGAAAATATATATTTATCAAATGATTGAGACCAAGGAGATGATACTTCTCGATGTTATTCCTATCGTGAGGGATTATACTGATGTATTCCCATAATAATTACAGGGCCTATTTCATATTTTATAGGACGGAATCTCAATTGAACGTATCCCTACATCATTACCTTTATCAATGACACATTATAGAATGGAAACTTTTGAACTGGAAGAGCAGAATAAATAGTTATAGGATAATATAGAGAAGGGTTTTATATACTTAAGTGCTTCACCATGGGGTGAACCAGTCCACATTATTAAGATGAATTATGAATCAATGTGTCTCTGCATTGAGTATCATGAGCTCAATAAAATCATGATAAAGAACTTGTATCCCATTCCGTGGATATATTACTTGTTTTATAATCTTCATGGGGACAATTATTTCTCTATGGTGGACATTTAGTCGAGATATCACCAATTAAAGGTGAGGAAGGAAGATATTAAGAATACTACCTTTAGAACGAGGTATAGACACTATGAATTCATATTGATTCTCTCCAGACTCACTAATTCTCTTAAAATATTCATGGATATAGTGTATATAGTCTTTAGAGTCTACCTCATCCAATTTTTGTTAGTCTTTGTCGATGAAATTCTGATACACACCAAGAGAAATGAAGAACAAAAAAGAATTCGAATATTGTTTTGATGATGTTGATAAGGTAGAAACTATATGAAATGTGTGGTAAATGTCTATTTTGGATGAAAGAAGTCTCATTATTGTGGAATTTTATCACTAGAAAATGAGTATATGTAGACCCTTCCAAGTAAAATTAAATAGAAGAGTGGCCCATAAAAAATATATAATTTAGATCCCAAGATATTGGGGACAAGAATATTATTATCAATTATTTTTGAAGAACATATCATGAAAGTAAAACTCAATGACCAAGATGATAGGAAAGGGAGTGAACTTCATCTGGACTCAATAATATGAGGATATTGGTAAGGATTTCCAAAAGCGGCTTATCCCTGTTCCAATACTCACACTCCTTATAAGTGGAGAACTATTTGTGTAGTATAGTGATGATTTAAAGAAGTTATTTGGCCATGTGATTATGAAAAATGAGAAATTGAAAGCCTAATCTTCAATGTAGTTGAAATTCCCTGAGAAAAACTATCTTGCGCATGCTTTAGAGTTGTAAATTCTGATCATTGTGTTGAAAATCTAGCAGAATTATCGCTAGGGGAGAAGTGTGAGATAAATACTGATCACAAGTGTCTCAAATATATATTCACACAGAAAGTGATTAATGTGAACCAGTTAATATGGTTATATCTCATCAATGATTATGAATTCTCAATCAACTACAATCTCAAAAAGGAAAAAAGGCAGTGAATTCTCTAAGTAGATATGATCCTACATCTTTATCAATGGTGATAATTTGAAATGATCCAACATCCTTATTTTTACAGATGATGGAAATTGGAATATTAAATATAGAAATATCATAAATATTTTATCAAATGATTACTCGACCATACCTCATGAATAAAATAATGGATGCTCAATGAATTGATGTGGAATTTCAGAAAATGGTGCAAGATATCTGAAATGATAAATCCAATAATTTCAAGAATGATAAGGATTGATTCATAAGATTAGGGTAATGAATATGTGTACCATCCAATGCATAGATAAATAAGTAACTTCTGAATGATATATATAGATCAACCTTCTCTATTCACCTAGGGAGAAAAAAGATATATCAAGATCTATGAGAGAATTTTTTGTGGGGAAATATAAAGAAGGATATTTCTAAGTATACATAAAAGGGCCTCGTATGTCAGTATGTGAAGACTAAATGGAAAAACGTCTAAGGGGATGATGAAACCACAACACATACAAACATAGAAGTGGGATAACATCACCATGGACTTTGTCACTGGACAACCAAGGACATCCAGAGGGAACAATTCTATTTGGTTCCTTATGGATCGTCTTATAAATACAGATGACATTATCACAATTCAAGTGGAATTCTCATTGGATCATGCAGAATAGATATATATCAAGGAGGTGGTAAGGTTGCATGGAGTACCATTATCTAATGTATATGAAAGAGATGTAAGATTCACCTCGATATTTTGGAATTTTCTCCTAATTTCTCTAAGCATGGAACGTAACATTAATACTAATTATCTTCCTCAAATTGATGAAAAATATTATTGAACTATTTATACATTGGGCGAAATTTTGAGAGAATTTTCTATGGTCTTCAAAGGATGATGTGACTGAAACCTACCTCTGGTTGAGTTCTCTTACAAAAATAGTTTCCACTCGAGTTTCCAAATGGAACCATATGAGGCCCTTTATGGGAAATTGTTAAGAACACTGGAATTCAAGGATGAAGTCAGTGATCATAAGGTTCAAGGACCTAAAATGGCAGAATACAATATAGAGAAGGTGAAAACCATTCAGAAGCACATCAAGGCAGCCTAAACTCCACTAAATACCTATGCAGAAAATCATAAATGAGACCTTGAGTTTAATGTTGGAGACATGGTATTCCTCCGTATATCTAAGGAATAAGGTCATGAGATTTGGGAAGAATAGAAATCTGGGTCCCACATACATCATCCCTCTAAAGATTTTTGATTATGTCAAATCTAGGGCCTATTGACTAGCACATACACCTTCCATGTTTAATGTACATGTTTTATTCAACGTAACCCTATAAAGGAAGTACATATAAGATCATTCACATATACTCTCTTCAAAGGTGTTACAATTGGAGAATGTTTTTTTTCTTATGAGGAGCATCTGGTGAAGATCTTGGATTGTAGTGATAATTTTCTATATAACAAGGCTACACACATTTTTAAACTACTATGGTGGAACCATATCTATGATGAAGAATAATGGGAACTGGAGGGAGTGATGAAGGAACATTACAAACACCTATTTTAAACATTGAATGCGAAACGAAGCTTCGAGGGTGAAATCTCATAAGGGGAAAATGTAATGACACAATGTTTTATCAATGGAATTACCTTCTTATAATTATTTAATATAATTATTTCTTATATTATAATCACATAATATTTTTTATATTGAATATAATAAAAACCATATAAATGAAGAATGATTGAAAACAATGTTATCTTTATTAGTTATGGAACACATACTGATGAAATAATAGCTTGACCTTTAGAATAGTAATGGTACTGTTGTGAATACTAAACCGGACAATGAAATATTATCTTCACCAATGAATCTATAAATAAATTATATCTATCTTATAAGTGTAAATATGATATAATTATATCATTGTATAAGTAATTAAATATTTTAAAAATTATTAATTAACTGCTGAAATATATGGAATTCATGTATATTTAAATACTATTTTATGATTAATTTAATAAATTAAAAGATAATTTATTTTCATAAAATTTTTCCATAAATGATATTTTTATGTCTTTTTATTATAAGATAATTTAATGATACTTTAATTAATTTTTCAATGTGTTATAAAAGAAATTTCAATATTAAAATTTGTATTTTTCAAGTAAATTATGGTTTTAATTAAAAATAAGATTTCTCATATATATAAAATTATTTAATTAAGATGATGTTATTTTTTGGATTATAAATTTAAAAAATTATTATAGTGATTTTTTTTATTTTTATAAAATACTTGATTTTTTGTTGAATAGTGAAATTCGATAATTTGCAAAATATTCTAAATAAAGGAATTTTTTAATCATGATCAAGTCATGTATGTGGTAAATAGACATTGGCTTGAACTCAAATACAATTATTACTATTTTTTGTCACAATAATCAGTACTATTGTTTGTCTTGATAAAAATAATAAAATAATGAATTAAATATTGAGAAAACACCTCTCTTCCACACTACAAAAACCTACCCTCACCACCTCTTCTCCAACCTCATATCAAACCATGACTTTCCCAAATTCTGTTCAAATGTATCCATAATCCCCTCTACCACATCCATTAGCTCTTTTAATCATCAAAAATACCTAAATATATCGCCTAAGGAGGTTCTCTAGAATAAGGAATCAAGAGGTAAAATCGTCTTCAATTTTATTTCAATTTCATTACAGGTTACATTGTATTCTTTTATATCCTTTCCTATCCTCATGAAAATGGTTTGATAAATCATGTTCCTTACATGTACTGGAATGTTTTTATGCTAATTTAATAATTCATCTTCATCTGTCTTTACCCCTCCTTTTATAGAAGAAATGGAGACCACATCTAAGATTTGTTAATTTATCTCATTCAATGACGATGGGATTTCAATTTATATTTCCATCCTAAATTATTGCCATGAAACCATTTTTATTGTAGAACCAGATTATTATTTACTTAATATATCCAAATTATTTTTCTGGAATCATCTTCTACAAATGGATTTTATTTATAAAACAAAATGAGTTGGTTGTGATAAAAGACTTCCCATTAACCCTAACGGTTATCATTAATGTTTTCTATAATGATTAATCACCACTATAAATTACCAAGGAATTTTATTACAATTTAATCTCTATGATTTTCTATAATAACTTATTACTTAAATTTTATAAAACCATCCTCATATTTCATGATTATTTGGACATTTTTATAAGTAAACTGATCATGAAACCCAAAGAAAAAATGCTCTCAAATAATGAAATCAGACCTCTTAAACCATAAAAGGTCATCAATGAACTTGATAAGGTTATACTAAATAATTTACATATATAAGAGTTTATGAATTAATTAATTAATTAATCTAATTTTATTATCCAGTACATTAAGATCATGTGAAGAACAAATTTAGACCTAAGGTAATAGATTCAACCTGATCCTCCATTATTCCTTCTGGTTTCTCTATCATTATTTTTAACCAAATGAAGTTATATATTCTTTTAATGTAAATATTATAAATTTCGTTTATATTTAATTATATCATGTACCAAGATCCATTTATCTTTCTATTTCAGGGATATAAATATTTTTAGCTGGTTCCATTCTTATTTCTTCTCGATAAGAAATCCCATTTAAGGGAACTTCCTGAATTCTTAACCAATTTAATGTGAAATCTATCATCTATTTTAAGGAAAAAAATTCCAAATTAATTATTTTTATTATGAAAACATTCTATGTTAACATATGTAATTATATAAAATATTATTCCATTTTCTATATTAAATTATCTTTAGTATTTTCCTTAAAACTTTAATAAAATGTTTTAATGCTAAAATTTCTTATATGGCCTTATTACATGTTGTAAAATCAATTTGACTGAACATACCATGATATATACCTATTTTCCTTTATTAATTACTTTGTATGTTTTAATTTCTTTTCTTTTAATGACACTAGTATGATATGCCCATTTATTATGCTTTATGACCTGAGTATGATGCCCATTTCTTTCCATGGGTACCCTTATTTTTATGTGTGATTGATTATGTATGCTTAAGAATATGGAAAACATATTCATGAACATGTTAATATTGGTTTTCCTAGATATTTATCCAATTCATTGGATAAATTTGTTTCCCTGATAGATTGTGTGCTACAGTCTTGGTGGTTAGCCTTGACTCATGCTCTATGTGCAACAGTCTTGGTGGTTAGCCTTGACTTGTTCTCCTATATGTGAAATGATCCTTGAATCCTAGAAAATTCATGTTTTATTTTACTACCAAATTACCATGATTCCAGTTTTATATAATCCCATGTTTTATGTATTATTATTTCATATGTTCAATCATGTTCCATGCCTTTTTATATCAATTTGTCATTCCATCTAAATCATGTCATTTGATTTATTATTATGATTATTCCATTACTGTGATTTATATCTCATCCTTTTTTTCATGTTATACCTAGGTTGTCCTATAATGATTTTTGACCACCATTGAAGTTTGGATCTCAATGTGTAGATTAAATAAATTTATTTTTATGTTTAGGAATGTTTATAATTATCAAAGACACTATAATTTACGATCATTGGCTTGTGATATGATGATAAATATGCCTAAAAATGTAATGATATGTGTAAAAGTCTCGGGTGTCTATACATCTGGTGATAATCTATATGGTATAAAGTCCCAATTCCATGATGTTAATGTTATTTGATGTAGATGGGTTCATACAGTTTAGCATCATCTGACTGGGAAATTGTCATTCAGTTTAACATCATGTGAATAGGATGTTGTCATTATATTAAACATCATGTGATGAGGATGTTAACATATTGATTAATATAATGTCACCAGGATGTAATTACATATATAGACCACATCTTGATCGCACAAACCAGAGCCTATTTCCAAGTTAATTAATCTCACATATGAAAATATTATAATGAGAAACAAGGGTTAAATATAAATTTGATTAAGTTGGGTGATTGTTTTTGGAGGTGAGATTCACGGGGGTATTCACTATTTAGTTTTTAATAGACCCTCAACATCAATATGACTCTTAGGGGGTAAACGACTAGGAGTTATTCAACTCATGGTCTCGCATGGAATAGAAGATCCAAAGATCATTATGAATCTTGTAGTAATATGAATAAAGCCACGTTTATTTTTAGTGAATGAACCCAACACATGTTGGAACCATATTCAAGGAAGTGTTAATTTTTATATATTTTGTGGTTAAGATATTGATTTATGATCTGGATCTCACTATGTATGTTATCTTAAAAAAATTAATCCACATATATTTCTTGAATGGAAAATTTCTTATGCGAGTATTACCCATACATTATGAAGGGGCTTTGTTTCTAATTTATATGTTGCTTCTAGACCCGGGATTTGGGATCTAGGGGTCACTAAAAATCATTTAGAAATAGGAATCATTCCATATATAGTTATTTAATTTGAAATTTCTTACATAGGTATGGACCGTATGTAGGGGAATCATTTTTTCCCATTTATATTATTGTTGGGCCTAGTATTGGAGATCTAAGTGTCACTAAGTATCCCATGTAAACCAAAATCAAGACATATGTAATTCTTCTATAAAAATATTGTGTGTATTGCCGAACAATACACAGAGAGGGGATAATTTTTTTTATTTACATTGGAACCAAGATTAGAGATATAGGAATCACAATATGTCCTATGAGAATAGGAATCATGAAAATTGTGGTCCTTGAGAAAAATTTACCTTTTTAGGTCTGATCTATATGTAGAGAGGTAGTATTTTATCTATTTGTGTTATGTTTGGACCAAGTATTGGAGATTTGGGAATCACTATGTATCCTATAGGGATTGGAATAATTCCACATGTAGTAATTTAAATAAAAAACTCGCTATGAGGAAGAGAATCACAAAAAAGAATGGGTGAACATTATTTTTCTTTTGAATAGTTCTATCTCATGTGTATTAAAATTTTCATCCAGTTACATACTCTATATATTTTACCAACATCATATATATATATATTTATGTTATATGTTATGGAGAAATTCCATGTAGTTTAACGTCATGTGGTAAGGAAGTATGATTCTATGCAGTTTAAAGTCTTTCCTCCAGTAATTGAATTGCTAGAAGGTAGTTATGAAATGTACATAATTAGAAAACATGAATTTTTGGGTATCATGATGAATTCCTCATAAAATATAACCAATGATTAAACAACGTTTTAATACACCATATATATTATGTAATGAACTTCCCAATTCGGTATCATCTTTGTAGTTTTCCTTCCTAGTATCATTTGGTGTTGAGAACCAATACTAGTTATTCTTGAAAAAACAAGGGGAGGATAATATTTTTATTATAGGTTCTCATATTATAATTCTAAATAAATTTGAGGTTTTATAGTGTACTAAAATATTTCTTGTTGAGAAATTCAATGTCATCTAGCTATATTTTTCATTTCTCAGAATCTGATATTTTTCTATAGATAACTATTTGGATGAATGGAAAATGAATATTTTTGGATGGCACTGCCTCAATCACATAACCAAATAAATAAGGGTTAAATTGTTTTAAAGCACATTTAGTTGAATGATATACACATAAATAATCAAGTAAATTGAAATGCCATTCATTCTTGTCATTATCCAACATTTTATACTTTATATATGATAGAGTATTGTTCAAGGCCACTATATTTTAATTTGAAATTTCATGATATAAGGATCATTGGTTAGAATTGTGTTGTAATCCTGTTACAATATAATCATCTTAGAAGAAAAGAAGTTGGTTCCATTTTCAATTAGTATTGTGTTAAGTGCATTAATAATATTAGTTATCATGAAGTTAATGATATTATTCATCCTGACATCAATAAGTAGTATTTCCCCATTACATTTTTAAAATAAGTATATATGAGAAAGGATATACATGGATTAATCAAACATAGATTGGGTATATGTCAACAAAAAATCAATTACTCATACTGAATATTTTTATAATACATTGATTTATAAAACAACTCAGGGGGTTTATGGATAAAATTTTAAAAAATATGGTATCCATGATGTTTCCTAATGCATTATATGCAGTCTTATTATATTTATGTATAGTGGAAATCAAGAGTAATAATTTTATTTGAAATTATAGTTCATTTATTTTTCACACCATTGGATTGTTCATGGAGTTCTTAAATGATACTTGGAATCACTCCTTCTCCAATGCGTATGAGAAAGAATTCTTCTAAGCCTCATCTATAGTGTGATTTGTGTTCATTTTTTCCACCATGAAGGGTAATGATTCCTTCTCAATAATACATATATAAACCATTTTTCTTTATCTAATATTATATTCCCATTTTTTTGGTAATATATTATTGGATCCATTTATACAGGTATGGACATAAAATCATAATACTCTAGGGTAGTGTTGACCTGATTGATATATTCTCTTCGAAAGATGATGACCAGTGAGACACCAATTTAATGTGTGATTTATAAAATGAATTATTCTTTATTGGGATTAGGTATGACTATAAATACAATATCATGTACATAAATATGAGAATTTTTCAAAGAGTTACCTGATACACTTTGGGTTAAAAGTGGAATTCATCCACCATTCATTTGAAATAGGTCACGAGAAGGTATAATTTTTTCATCTTTTATTGCATACACGTCGTGATCTATTTTATTAATAGATATGTATCAACTTTGATATTGATGAAGGCAATCTATAGCTATGGTTGAAGCTCCAAGTCAGTGATAAGGTCTTGGTATTCAGCCTTTTTATCAGTAAAACATTTGGATACTGAGAAATAGTAGTGTAAAAATTACTTTATCACGTGAAAAAATACAGTCCCTTGACCTATCGAGTCTAGATTTTTTGAATCCCTTATATAATTAGAAATGATAAGAACCATCAAAATATATCTTCCAAATTTTTTGAGTCTCATGGCCATATAAAACCACTTAATATAGATGTTTAATTCCCTCTAGTGGTTGTTCCAAAGAGGGATATTCCACAATGAAATCATCTAAGGACTTCAATTTAACTACACTATATGATAGAAACTAGATTCCATTATATTTTATGATAATATATCATCAGGATAAATTCCCAGAAAAAAGAGGGTGGCTAAGAATTTACGTTTTTGGGACAATATAAGAGACCAAGAATACATAATAGTGAAACAAGTAATACCTCATCATTCTCATAAAAAAGATGATTTTAGGTAGTTATTCTTGGAATCAGAACACCATTTTTAGTACATAAATTCCTCATACAGAGATAGTAATGGTTTTTTCATTCCGCGTATCCTTTTATTATTTGAGGGGATAACCAAGAAATCATTCAATTATAGCCACACAATAGATAAGTGTATTTCATTCTACTAGTGGATGTATTAGGTACTTCTTGAGATTCTCAAAATCTTCTTGCAAGTTATAGTCAAATCCTAAGGAAACTACCATGTCCATTAACATAGTATAGGGGTGGGATTTCCAAACTAGGTTTTCTATGAAATGAGGAATATGTATGGGGTTTCCCTACCCCCCCAGTTATTTATGATTTTGATGTGGGGATGTCTCTATGATTTCAATTGTTTTTTTGGATCATCTTATATATCATGGTGTAATACCACAATGACATGTATTTTTCTTGTATTTACTCAAAAATCACACTAAAAAGTATTCACATTCAAAATTTGATACTCCATCTTTATGAATATTTCTTGAAGAATAGTGTAAAGTAACATTTCTATTATTATTTAACCACAATGTCATTGAAATAACATTCCATGATTCATCCCAATAAGGGGTAAATGATATTATTCATAGATAATTGGATGGAAGTTCCAATTTTCATTAATCCATAGTGTATGACTTGGTAGAAAAATAACACAAATAGTTCTCTTGAGGAAACAACTTCTTCATGTTCAAGGTACATCATTATATGGTTATATATTTAATACCCAACCATGATGGAAGGGTCATGTATGCCATTATTTTCACTGATAAAATGTTATCTGATCAGAAATGGGAAATCATCCTTCAGGTATTTTTGGTTAACGTTTATATAATATATACCCCCATATCATCCCATTATTTCTCATGATGGGTTGATGTTGTTCAGCCAATTTGGATACTACAACTCACCAAAAACGTTTTCATTGATCAAATATGAAACATCTAACTCAACACTGGTAGCATTATAGGGGAAAATTATTCTAAATTCTTTCTTAAACCACTATGGTTATTGGAAAATCATAGGTACTGAGTAGCTACATTGAGGTTCAGTCACAGAATGTATATATAATTCCCAGAGGACATGTACCGATTCCACATCAGAAATGTAATGTATATATCATTATAATCAACAGGCATGGAAGAACTAATCAACATAGTTTGTGATTCATAATTAGTTACCGATAAACCTACATGATATCATCTATTGTGATGGTTTTTCCTTATTCAAATGTAAGAGGGGTGTTACTTTGGTCATCTTATTTTTCTTCCATTACTATGTCTATGGAGGGTTTTCATAAAGGGTGGGCAATTTAATGGAATATCCTTCAATATCAAGAGAAGTGAATGCATGATAAAATATATTTACATCCTGAACTTTTAGAGTCATTGAAATGTGGTTATAGGGATTCTTTTCTTCATTCATGATGTCGTCAACAAAAGGAGAGGTATGTAAATCTTGAGTTATAGAGAATATCATGGATGCATCTTTGAAATCATCCCATAGTGCAGGATAATTTTTAGTTAATAATAGAGAAACATTCTTACTTTCATTTGATAAATCCAATTAATCTGGCAAGATTTCAATACCTTGTACATGATCCAGTTAAGTTTTTTGTTTACATTAGCTTACAAGGATTGAGTTTATTACCTCGATCAGATTTATAGGAAATAACAGTCACTATTAGGTCTGCTCCTAGGATTCTCAAGGGTGACCCCATGCCATTGGGATGTGAAACAAGTTTATCATTATCTAGAAATGATTTTTCCTCCCTGTTTTATAATTTCTCCTCATCATATACAACTTTTCAATACTCGAAGGGAACAATGTCACAATTTAGTATGTTTACCATTCCATTGATTGCGGCATTCATAAAATTTTAATGTTACCACCATGTGTCTATGGAGCCAAGTGTTTCCATGAAGTTCATTATATTATTGTTCATGATGGATAACCATAAACATGGAATTATCTATGAGGTCCCCAAATAGAGATTTGATATTGATATTTCAGAGAGGTTTTTTCTATCTCTTGTTTTACAATTTAGTGGTAAGATTCATTAAGGATAATTCACATTTGGTTTATAAAAAATGTTATAAGGTATGGATTGAGATGAAGTTAATACCAATACCATTTTCCAGTATATCCTTTAAAATATTAATTTTTTTGAGATTTTATAAAACGTACATGGGTATTATATGAACCCGATGGCCTCTTCATGATCCTTATCATTAAAAAAGAGAGTGGTATGAAATTATGATTGAATACTCTCTGAATTGTAGACCAGAACTGCAATTATTCTTTTATCAAACACTTTTTGGATCTAGAGGGCCTTGATGAGGTATTTGTTTTGATTTTTCTGAAATATAGAGAGTATACAATATTTTTATTTATTTGTATAAAATACAACTATTTCAAATTATCATATATTTTTGTTTGGATGTATTTTCATCCAATATTGTGGTCACTCCATATTATGTGTCTCAATTTATGAGTTGTTTTAGGTGGCTTTGTATGGATACTTTTAAGAGTTCAAGGGATTATCTTCTCCGTGTATAATAGGATGTACGATCCTTCCCCTTTATCATGGATGACAATAAAATCTCATTCTCTATAGTCGTTTGGCTTAAATGATTGGGCTTGAACGACTGAAAGAAGATCCTTTATAATGTACATCATTCTGTTATAATTACATTATATAATTCCCATGGGTCTCAGCTACATGTAGATCTTCTATGCAGAACCCATATTTTGGAGAATATCTCATTTATATAGAACCAAATATGAGATCGTTATCCTTTGAGGGTTCCATATGGTGGGGTGGTTTCCATTCTCTAGTTTATGAATGAAAGAAATATTTAGGAGTAAGAGTTCATGTGGGAGTTGAATATGAATCTTCATCATGTATATTTTCCTATTTTAGATGATTTTTTTACCTCCAAGATTCACATACAATGAAGAATACATTTCTTTTAGTATCTTTATTGGTTTTTGAAGAGTCGCTCTTAGTACAACATAACATTAAAAAAATATATTACATGTTATCATGTTATCAAATGTTTGTTCATGAATAGATAGAAACCCTTTCCAATCACCCTCTTTTCTCTTTGGTTGATCGTTAAATAAGTCATTTATAATTATTAATTCTCTAGTATTACCTATTTCGAATCAACCATGATGTAGAGGAAGTCTTTCCTAACAAATTAGTTTCTGATAGTGTGGCAATGTATTGAATGTAACGGGGATAAATTAAGACAGTTATTGAGGTTTACATAATTAGGCTTCCTTGGATCCTTTATCATGGTTAATTTATTTTACATATCAATAAGGATATAACTTGGGACATATAAAATTCATAATTAATGCACTTTTTTCAACCGTTCCACAAATTAGGGGTGACTATAGTCTCTTTTTTACTTTATACTGAGAGTGATATTGTAATTGTCAAATCATAAAGGGAGTTTATAGATTTTTTTGAGCCTACCTAGGTTCTAGAATGGGACTGGAAATAATTTTAGTGTGATAAAAACGTCTCAAACATTGAAAAAAAAATTTCCATGTTCCATGGGTGAGGTTAAAGATTTAGCATAGGTCCATTGAATAACATCTTTTATGTGTAGTGTCATCTCTATTAACTCATGAAATCCACTTATATACTTTAATGGGATCAAATATTTTTTAATCTTATCCAAAATATTTTCAATGAAATTTTATTATAACTTTTTTTACCATATAGGGACACAAATTTAATTGGATAAACCTTTTCACATAGAGATTAATATAGAAATCCACTCATGTTCATGTTTTTGTTACAATTTATCAGGTTAACAATCATCTTATTCATTAATATCAAGATGAACTAATAAATTAATTGATGATGAATGAGTTATCATCCTACGCCTTATCCTATTGGAAGGCTATGGTACTAATCAAAGGGTGGACCTACCAGATTCTATAAATAAAATCATAGTTTGGTTGCCTCCTACTAATCTCGAGGGATGATAATTAGGCCACATTAGAAAACCATGTTGGTGAGATATTGTTCTGGATGTCATGCATTATTAATTTTTGAGAAAATTGTATTTCCAACAATATGGGTGAAATTTCAATAGATTCATTTTAGATATATATTCTTTTGGGTTAAATGAAAAGTGACACTCGTCCATGGATTCCATTTTAGAATATAAGGATTCAGTTTTATTTCGGAGTTTTTACGTATTTCAATCTGAACATCATAACAACAATATGGGTAATTTTGGATTGATTATACCACTATGTTTTCATATACCGCTTATTCATGATCTATTCTTGGACCAAATGATCACTCTGATGGGGTACAAGATAATGATGTAATGGGGAAATGTTGTGATCACCCTTAACGTCTAAAATCATGTATATCAGTTTCAGGGATATAAAGGCCTAAAAATTATTTAATAACACTCTTTTAGGTGTATTAACTCCATAATAATGTTAATTATGAGGTTCATTCCTCTATTTGAAGTTGATACCCAACAATATTATTTCTCATTATTAGTAAATCATTAAGTTCTCGGAGACTCTATATGTCATTTTCGTACTATTTCTTCCAATAATCATTGGAATGTAATTAATTTCCAATAGGGAATGAGTGGGATGTAGCCAAACCATTCCTTTTATCCTTTGTAGAGTTCTAATAAGGATGTTTGAATTAATCATTTGTTGGTTCCATGTTCAAACTCCTCAAATTTGAGGTATGTTAAGCCTCATTTTGGGAATCCATATCTCCAACCTCTTAAGGAATAGTTTATTTATCACGTACCTCTATATTTTTTTCATGGTCAACATCATTTTATATAATAGTATTGATTATGGTCAGTGATCTATATCCAGAAATTGTAGTTACCCTATCACTCTCTAAAAAACATGGAAATTCAATATCACTTAATCTAACTTTGAGAGTTTTATCACGGTCATTTCTATAACCCCTAGTCAAATTGTACCATTTTTTCTTTCAACATTATGGGGTTTGAATTCCTTTACAATCTTTTCACTTATCTCAGTCTGTGAACATATTCCTTAAAGATTTTCCATTCATAATTTCTATGTAAACCCAATTTACCGATGTATGTATCGTGGTAAGAGTATCTACTAGGATGTTGAATGTTAATATTTTCCTCCCAACATAGAGAATATTAAATCATTTTTTAGTAAATATAATGATAAAAATTTCCCAATCCCTAAGTGATAAGGATGATTTGGACCCATTATAATCACTTTTGATCACATTGTTGAGGATCTAAGGACTCCATTTAATGATATGATGCATCATGGGATGGTAATTAAGATATTAATTCCCTCAAACCTATGGTGCTGTTTGATATTGGACAATAAAGGATTTCTCCAGGACCTTATTGTGGTGTGATAAACATGGTTCTACATATTGACATAATAATTCACCCATCTTAGGTGGTTTGGGTTGAATTGTAGCCTATATCGATATTTTTTATATCCTCATAGGATTTGATGGCTTTATGGGTGGAGTCGATGGTAAAAATTCCCCCCATCCTATGGGATGGGTGCACTCCTTGATAAATGATATGTTTTATACTATTTTGTTCCATTTCAATTTGAAAAACTATATATTCATATGATCTGGTTGTAATGGAATATTATGATGGGAGTGCATTTCTATGGGGATATATCAAGTATTCCAAAACACAATATTTTGTGTTTGATATGTGTTATGATTTTTTTCAGAGTCCTATATTATTATTCTATTGGTGTCCTTCTCTCTCTATCTATTCAGGACATCTTTGTGTACTCCAATCAAGGAGACTCACTATTCTAACCAACTAAACAATGTTTTTTAGGTCCCCTAATTTCTATTATAGTTATTGAATTTTAGGATCTATATTTGGTGATCTTTTCTATTTTAGTGATATAGTGAATCATAACACCCCATTCATGCCAAATCCTTATATATGGATGAATGATGAGGGTTCGACAATTAGTTTGAAATGATTTTTTATGAAATGAAATATGTGAGATGTATATTTTCAATGTGCCTTTATTATCTCAGGTCCCTTAGTATGGATATATAAGTTGATTCAATTTGATAATAGGGTATGACTATAGTCATAGGGAAAGCCTCATACCCTAGATAGGGGAGGTGTGTAGCCTTTATCCACTAATGAGTGTACCACCTATTCAAGAATAAGTAATTCATTAAATCTTTCTCTATCCCATATAAGGTCTCATAGTAAAAAGTAGAAATTATCCAAAACAAGTTTTTGAGGTTGTTTCCATCTAACTCCCCCCATATATTCATGTCATATTTTTCTTTGTTGGAGTCGTATTCATCCACCAGGACACACGACATAGGTTGATTGTCTAGGTAGCATACTAAGTGAGTCAAGGTGCTTCTGACAGTTGATAGGGAGCTATCAATGGTTTAACATGGTTTTTGAGGACCTATCTATATGAAGATGTATGAAAAATGGGGGGGTCTTATTTATCTAGGAGATATATTACCTTGGGGTGGTTTTCTAGTGTTGACATCATGAGTAGATTCCATATGAAATTTTGAACCCTCTATGAGATGGTGATTTTAATACTCACAAAACTTTCTTATTTTTGTTTATAAGTCAACTTAGTCAAATTATTCATTCTGTTCTAATTGTTTATATATTTGTTTAATTATGCCTACAGATATTTATCTTTGATTATTTATGGTCTACTATTGACCTAGAAGTGTTCTGGATTGAAGAGAAACTTTGTGAGAATTTCATATTTTGACTCACCATTAGTTGTTTTCTTAAGTCACCGATGGAGAACGGTCTCATCGATAGAGAATGGTCGCACCGATGAGAATGGTTGCACCGATGGATAACGGTCACACCGATGAGAACGGTCACACCGATGAGAATGGTTACACTGATGTAGAATGGAAGAACCCATGAGAATGGTCACACCGATGAGAACGGTCGCACCGATGAGAATGGTCGCACCAATAAAGAACGGTCGCACTGATCTGAACGGTTTTACCGAAGATGATGCTGATCAAATGAGCTACCAAAGTCGATGCTGATCAAATGATCTACTAAAGCCAATGCTGATCAAATGAGAATCCTACGCCGATGCGGATCACATGACCTACCGATCTCATGACTCACCGATAGTCATGAAAACAGTTTGAATTTATATTAACTCTTATTTAATTCCAATAGTCATATTTTCTTTATTTAATGCACCTTATATTAATTAATGTTGGCTGTTGGATGTCAGGAAATCATACCTCATACCTATAAAAAGGTAATCATTATTTTTTCCAGATCTAAAGGAATAAAATGGAAGATCTGTAGTCGAAAAAGATCTGTGCTCAACAAAAAGAAAAAACGCAATAAAAGAAACGTGCACGAGTGTGAAGACTCAAAAAGAGGAAGAACTTCAAGAACACCTGTGAAAAAATAGAGATCTTGATGCTAGTCATTAACCTGGAACATATACTCAAGAAGTTAGAGATCCGTACCAAATTCCTATAGCTAAGAAGAACAACGATACCCTGTTTTGTGACATCCTCACTAGAAAGGAGTTGAATTCCATCTGAAACATCAAAATGAGTGCAGAGCTCATATGCAATACCACAGAGCATTCTAAACACTTTCCTCTGTTGTATCTCTTTGCTCAACATTCTGAGTAGTGTGTGTGCATCTGTCTGTTTTAAGATACACACTAAATCTTGATCAGAACTAGAGGATACTAAATCCTCACACCAAACTTTCTACACCTTCTTTTATCCCACTATGTCTTATGGAGGAGGTCTAGTGCGACCTGGACTTCCTAATAGTTGTTGCTATTGTTTTTCCAACGTAGAACTGTGGTAGAGGTCTAAGGACCTAGACAGTCTGAAAACTATGGTGAAACCTTGATCCAGTGTGTGGATCATAGTTTATATACATTGTTTGAGAGGACTAAGTCTTGGCTTGAGCCTTAACCTCTTGTTTTAAAGCTGTTGTTATTATTTATTTGGTTTTAAAATATCTCTTATATTTCACTACTATGTACTTTGAAATACAAATCTATATTAAAGTTACTCTGATAGTTAAACTAGTAAGTGTTTATAACTTTTGTTGGCTAGTTAGTTTGTTTCAAAAGGTAACTAATATTTCGATTAAGTTAACTGAGAAATAATCAATCTCTTGAGAAACTAATTGAGAACTTATAATCTATATAAATTCACTACAGTTTTGCTTATTGTTTTAATTTGGGGGATTTTTAATAAGAATATTTTTAACAGAAATTTTAATTGGAACTCAATTCACCCACCTCTTGAGTATCCACTCTAACCAACATTTGGTATGAGTGGGTTTTTTTGTTTATAAAGGATTTCGAAATAATCTGTTATTCAACAGTGATTTTAGTTGTATCATAAAGACCTTAAATTTATATTAGTTCTAAATTTTATCTATTTAAATATATTTTCTAAAATATAAGTATGGATAATAGATTAGATGGTGTTGCTACCAACATGCCACCTTTCTTTAATGGTTTTAATTATGCCCAATGGAAAC
Organism: Viscum album; assembly: GCA_963277665.1. Classification (NCBI taxonomy): domain Eukaryota; kingdom Viridiplantae; phylum Streptophyta; class Magnoliopsida; order Santalales; family Viscaceae; genus Viscum; species Viscum album. The sequence goes on along the minus strand of OY728119.1, from coordinate 681,518,651 downwards.
TGAAAATGAAAATTCATTTAGAAAGTATGGGATTTGACATCTGGACTCCCATAGAATCTCAATATAAGATTACAGAAACTAAAATAACTACTTGGGATGAACCTACAAAAGCCTCTTACAATAATAATTGTAAAGAAATGAATGCAATGTATTGTGATTTAGGAGATGAAGAATTTAATTGAATATCTTCCTGTAAAACTGCTTATGAAATCGGGGATACTTTGGCTATTTATCATGAGGGAACAACCAATGTTAAAGAAATGAGATTTAATACCTACACTATTAAATATGATAACTTTAAAATGAAGGCTGATGAACCAATTTCCAACATGTATCTCAAGTACAACGAAATTGTAAATATAATGAGCTCATTGGGAAAAGTTATTCATGCAAATGATAAAATCATGAGGATATAAAGATGTCTGCTAGAAAGAGGGAGAGGCACATCAGTCTCAATAAGGGAATCATGTGATCTTAGTTTACTATAGGTTAAAGAGATGATTGGTAAGTTAATGATGTATGAAGAGTAACTGAAGGTAAAAAATGGGGAATATGATGAACTAAAGAGGAAGCCAGTGGTATTCAAGTCTACTGCCTCAAAGAGAAAGGACAAGGAGAAAGTTTACATACTTACTGAAAGCTCGAGTAGTGATGAGAGTGCATCTGACAATGATGCAGAGAAAGCTCAAATAGCCAGGAGATTCATGAAATTCTATAGGAAGAAGAAATTATTCATAAAATTAAACTACAAAGGAAAATATTACAAAAAAGGTCATTGGAAGAAGGATTGGAAAAAGTCTGATAGGAGAGATGAAATTGTCTACAATGAATGAAAAAGGAAAGGACTTGTAAAAGCATGGTGTCCAAAGTTAATGTTCAGGAAGAAATATGAATACAAGGACAATAAATATAATAAAGATAATAAGGAAACATGGAGTGCTTCATAAGATAGTTCAAGTGATTTTGATTCTACTAAGGATGAATAATCTCAAAAATCTAATATGTGTTTAATGAAAAACACATCTGAGGTAACATTGGATACTCTTGCCTTAAATTATTATTATTCTGGAGTTGATTCTGATTTTGATTTTGAAAATATGTCTAGTGAAGAATTATTTGAATACATTAATATGCTAGAGGAAACTTTCAATGAGCTAAACGACAAGTATAAAACCTTGACGAAACAACATTCTTTGACTAGCTCTATTAAATCTGCAGTTGATATAGAAAAGGAAAAGAATGCTCAATTACTCAATGAAAATATTGAACTGAAATTTTCCAATGAGGAACATAGAAAAGACATAGATATGTTCACAAATGGAAGGAACACTCTTAATAAAATTCAAGGAAAACAAGTGGCACCAAAATATACCACTGGAATAGGATATCAGCCTGGACAAAGACAGATTTCCAGAAATAGATATATTCATAAATCTGGAAAGAATGTTGTTAGTTCTAGTTCTAGAAATTCATATGCCTCAACTAGTTATTCCAAGGTTATAAATAAAAAAACAATATCTTTAAAAATCTTTTGAACCTATTTATTATATGAAATCCATTAGACAAATTTGGGTACCAAAATTTTTTCTTGCTAACCTCTCTAGACCCAAGAAGATCTGGGTACCAAAATCATTTTCTATTTAAACCTATTTTTTAGAATACTAGCCTGAAGAGTTATGATAATATGATATGGTACTATGACAGGGGATGTTCAAGACATATTACTGTAGATTACTCATGTTTCAAGAGTTTAATCAAGGTTGATGGAGGACATGTCACCTATGGTGATAACTCGAAATGAAAAAATCATCGTCTTAGGCCAGATTGGTAACACAAAAACAGTTTTAATTTCTAAAGTATTATTTGTTGATGGATTAAAATACAATCTGTTAAGTATTTATTAGTTGTATGATGATAGTTTCAATGTAAAATTTTAAAATGATTCTTCCCATGTATTTGATTCTAAAAATTATTTAGCATTTACTAATTTGAGAAATGAAAATGTTTATGATGTTGATATGAATTCTTTGGCTAAACAAAACATTACTTTCTTAAATGCTTTTCATAAAGAGTCTTGGTTGTGGAACAGAAGATTAGGACACTACAATATTCATTCAATTAGAAAACTGACTAAGATGAAATTAGTTAGGGACCTACCTCAACTAAAATTCCCAACTGACAATGTTTTTAATCCCTGTCAAAAGGGAAAGCAGCATAAAGTTTCTTTTAAATCAAAGAAATAAGTTTCCACTTATCAACCTCTTGAGTTGGTTCAAATGGACTTTTTTGGACCATCTAGAGTTTCTAGTATAAATGGGAAGCACTATGTTTATGTCCTAGTAGATTACTTTTCTAGATATACATGGGTATACTTCATTTCTCACAAAAGTGAAGCTTGTTCAAATTTAATTAAATACTCAAAGTCTGTAGAGAACCTTATTGGACTTAAGATTAATAAACTGATAAGTGATCATGGTCGTTAGTTTGAAAATCTTGAGTTTGAATCATACTGCTCTCACAATGGCTATAGTCACAACTTCTCTGTCCCCAGGAAACATCAACAGAATGGTGTGGTAGAAAGAAGGAATAGAACCCTTCATGATATTTCTAGAACTATATGTAATTAGTATGACCTACCTGTATATTTTTGGGCTAATGTAGTGAATACATCTTGTTACATTATAAATAGAGTCTTGATTATACTTGTTCTTAAGAAGACTCTTTATGAACTTTGGAATAATAGGAATCATAAAGTTATTTACTTCAATGTTTTTGGTTGAAAAGTCTTTATTCTCAATATTAAGGATAATATAGATAAATTTGCATCCAAAATTGATGAAGCAATGATTTTAGGATATTTATTTACAAGAAAAGCCTATAGTGTTTTTAATAAGAGAAGAAAATGTGTGGAATAATATGTTATCATTAAATTTGATGAAACTGATCCACATGAACCTAAGAACTCTCTTGAAATTATTGAAGAAGATCTGTCAATTCCAAATCTAAGTGACATAAATAGTGACCCTGTTGTCAAGACAACATGTTCTTGAAATACCACTGAACCTGCTTCTGTTGAATCTGAACCTGGAGAAGAAACTGAAATTTCTAGTCCTACCTTTACAAGATCAACTCAAATTCTAATGAATCATCATTTAGATTTTGTTGTAGGAAACTTGGATAGAGGGACACAGAATAGAGCTTCTCTAAGAAATCAGGTTGAACATCAAGCCTTTCTTTCACAACTATAACCAAAAAAATCGATGATGCAATCAATGATGATTTTTAGGAAATGGCTATGCAAGACTAGTTAAAAACATTTGAAAGAAAAAATGTCTTGGAATTAGTAGAAATACCTAAGGACACATTGACCATAGGCAGTAAATGATTTTCATAAATAAATTTGATGATTCTAGAAACATAATTATAAACAATGCTAGATTAATTACACAAGGTTATAATCAAGAAGAAGGAATAGACTGTGAAGAAACCATTGCACATGTAACTAGATTAAAATCTATTAGAATCATACTTACTTATGAATCTCATCTGAATTTGAAGTTATATCAAATGGATGTCAAAGGTGAATTTCTGAATAGTTTTATAATTGAAGATGTTTTTTAACAACCACCTGGATTTAAAAATCCCCATTTTCAAAATCTAGTTTTTAAACTTTCTAATGATTGATATGGATTGAAACAGGCTCCAAGAGCTTGTAATGATAGACCTACAAATTTTCTTATTTATAAAGGTTTTACTAAAGGAATTTTAGATCCCACTCTTTTTATTAAAAGAATTTATAAAGATATTTTGTTTGTACAAATATATTTTGATAATATTATCTTTGGATATTCTAAATTATTTTTTTGTACTGAGTTCTCAAAGATTATGCAAAATAAATTTTAAATGAGATTAATGGGAGAACTAAAATATTTTCTTGGATTTCAAAATTTTTAAAACAAATATGGTATTAATTTAAATCAAAGTAAATATACAAAGGATCTTTTGAAAAGTTTCTGTTTGTATAGTAATAAGGGATGTGATAAACCTATGAGTACCACCTATAATTTGGATGATGATGAAACTGGGAAATTAGTTAATCAAACTAATTATAGAGGTATGAATGGAAGCTTACTTTACCTTACTGCTAGTCGACTAGATATCAAGTTTAGTGTATGCATGTGTGCGAGAATTCAAGATAATCCTAATGAATCTCATTTACTTTTTGTTAAAAGGTTTTTAAAATATATTAAACATACTACAAATTATATTTTTTATCCAAAAGGACAATCATTTTACTTAATGAGTTATTCAGATGTTGACTTTTCTGGTTGCAAGTTAGATAGGAAGAGCACATATGGAACATGTCATATTTTGGGAATGTCCTAGTTATCTTAGTGTAGTAAGAAACAGAACTCTGTTGCATTGTTTACAGCTAAAGTAGAATACATTGCTGCTGGTAGTTTTTGTGCATAGATTCTATGGATAAAACACACTTTTTTGTACTATGGATATCAATTTATACATGTGTCAATAAATTTTGATAACACTAGTGAAATTGACATCTCTAAGAATCTTGTATCTCACTCTAGGACTAAGAACATTGATGTTAACCATCACTTTTTGAGAGATCATTATCAAAAGGGTGGTATTTCTCTAGAATTTATTGACTCTGAACATCAGTTGGCTGATATTTTCACCAATCCCTTAATCTCTGAAAATTTAGATTTTATTAAACAAGAGTTTGGTATGATAGATCTATGAAACTAATCTGTGAAACTGATCTGTGAAACTCATCGGTGAAACCGATCTGTGAAACTGATCGGTGAAACAGATCTGTGAAACAGATCTATGAAACCGATATCTAAAACTGATCTATGAAACCGATCTTTAAAACCAATCTGTGAAACCAATCTATGAAACCGATATGTGAAACTGATATGTGAAACCGATCTGTGAAACTGATCTGTGAACCGATCAGTCAAACAAATTTTTGTTACCGGTTGAGTTTTATAGTTTTTGAAACCATTATTGTTTATCAAAATGAAGTTGTTTTACTTAATAGATATTATATTTACTTTTGAAACCCTAAATGATAATATTAATGACCCATGACTATTTCATTTCAATGAACTGTGAACCATCATCTCCCTCTGAACTTCACTTTTTCTAAAACTTGAACCTCTTGAACCTCGTGAACATTTTTTTAACGTTTCAAACCTATTGAACCTCAAAATGTAATAGAAAAATCAACAAGAAGCTGCAAGATTATATTTAGAGATGCAAGGATGGAAAAACTAGGTCTGTGATAATAGCTGAGTATAATACCCAAATCTAGTTCATGAGTTCTATTCGAATTTGAGCATTGTATTAGACGAAACAGAAGCTGCAAGATTATATTTAGTAGTCAAAGGGAAAAATATATCTTTTTCTTCAACGAAGTGGGCTGAGTGTTTGGGAGTTCCTCATAAAGGTATATATGAAGATTATTCTGGTAATATTCCTCCAACCGCTGAATATTTTTCATATTAACTTACTTTGGAGATGCTGACTGGCAATTCTGAATTCAGAATAATAATAGCTGCTGAGTTGGATGGATAAAGTAGAACTTTGTTTAAGTTTATTCATCACCAAATCTATCACAGAAAGGGTGATTTTGATGTTTTGAAGTATTAGGATGTTTTCCTATTGTTTTTTTTTGATAAACGATGAAAAGATTAACTTCGATAGATATATTACTATCCATATGGCTGAGATGGTTAATCCATCCAAAAAGGCTACAACCTTGTTCTATTATAAGAAAATCTCTACCATGTTAAAGTTTTTGGGCTGGGTGGAATATGGAGATGAGTTCATCCCACCAATTAGTATCTTTTGTATCAACACGGATATCTGCAAAAGAATGAAAATCAACTGGAGTCCATGTAAGATGGCATGGGTTGCTGATGAAGATAAGTTATATAACTCCATTAATCCTTTTAACCACTCTAAGAGACCAAAGGGGGTGATAGATCATGGTTTAAATCCTGAGGAGGGAGTTGTATACTCTGATGAAGAAGAATAAATAGAAGTTCCTAAGGAAACAAGAGAGTCCAGTAAGAAGGGAATAGGGTAAGCTGAGGCTGATGATGATGTAGATACTAAAAAGGAACTCGAGTCACCTCCTGATTAAAGGAGTGATCCTGATACGGTAAGTCCTAAAAGGAGAATGGATTTTGGACCAGCAATTCCACCTCTTGAATTTACTGATAAAGAACCTATTCTAGGTGAAGAAGAAGAAGTTGATACTGAAGTATAAATTCTGATCAGTATGAATCCAGTGACAAAGATAGTTCCAATGACACTTAATTAGGTAATAATGGTAATGATGATGATGATGGTGGTGGTGCTGATGATGGTGATGTTGATACTCAACCAGTAGATGGTCAAGATGTGATCCAACATGATCTACAACCCCAAATAGTTAATGAAGAAACTGTTCCTGAGGATGAAAGATTAGTACAATCAGTGTTTGAGGTAGATGGTGAATGCTCTCATGAAAATTCTGGTAAATCTGATTTTGAAAAGCCTAAGTAGACCTTCTACAAGGATAAATGGGAAGAACATCTCGGCCTTGCAGTTCTAGGTCTGGATTATTCAGAGGAAGATGATGAAGAATTTGAAAAGGCAAGGGCAATTCTTTTGTTAAGGCTAGACTTGCGGCTGAGTCTATGCTAATGCGAACAAAAAGATCTGGTCCTTCAATTTCTCAATCTGATTTGGACAAATTTAAAGATGAGTTGCTCCATGCAATTAGAGAGACAATTAAAGATGAATTATCTCATGCTCATGCTCTTTCTCCTGTGAATTTATCTGAGGCTACTATAGATGCTATAACCCAAATAGTGGAATGTATTATCAATCCAGACCTGTGTAATACTAGTGAGATGATTGGTAGGAACATTAACTCTCTAAATCAAGCACTCAAGGATTTAGGCAACGACATAGTTTCTCTATCATGTGAGTTTAGATCAACCATCACTAGTATGTTGGAAGTGTTGAGAAATTTGATAAAACCTCTGAAGAAGTCGGATTTGATAAAGTTTAAGGCTGAGATAACTCAAGTTGTTACTCAAGCTAGCTCCTCCAAAGTGACCAAGATTACTGGACATGAGATCAATTCCTTAAAATATGTTATAAAAGAAGAGTTATCAGCCCTTGGGGACAGATTTTGTACTTGGACTCTTGGAAAAAGATGAAAGAAAACAATGATCATATTCACAAAATGGTGAAGCTTTATTCGGCTGATGCTACTCAGGCTCATAAAGAGATCAACGAAAAGGTGGATCACTATTTACCTAAAATCTATACCACGCATGAATTGAACCATTAGTTTAAAGTCTTGGCAGAGAATTTGAGGCTTCCTCCAGTCACTGAAGACTTTAAGGATCAGGTCCACTAGTTGAATGATTTTTCTCCTACTCTGGAGAGCTTCATGCAAAATAAGGATGAATTTGAGAAGGCCATGAAATATGGTGGTGAAGTTATTTAGGATTTTATCAATATTCTCAAACCATATCTTCATGTGCAAGTTAAGGCAATTGTTTTTCCTACTGATGAGCCTATCAGTCCATCCAGTGTCTCTCTTGGTCAGTTGTCAATTTCTCAGGCTCTCTGCAATATTATTTTAGTCATCCAATAGCTGCCTTTTGGAAGATCATGTACTCAGCTGCAAGTGACCTTAGCACCCACTATGCTACCCACCTGAGTTGTGCTACATCCTCTATCCATCCATCCAGATCAAACTTCCACCAAACCACCATCTACCCATCCATTCCTCCATCTACTAAAAAAATCTCCTATGCATCCCAAGAAGTAGTCGTGCCTGTCAATTTTTATAGGGTTCCATTTTTGTGTTTCTCTTCATTGTACAATTTTTTAGTTGTTATTTCAATGGACTTTTCTTTTTCATCCTCTTTCTGCTCTTTTTTATTATCTTTTTGAAAATCCCAAAGGGGAGAAATGAATGATGACTATACATATCTACATATATACATAGATAAAGGGTAGAACCGAATATATTTACCAAGGTGGAGAAATTCATACTTATATAAATTCATACATAGATAAAATTCTTTATATATAAAGGGAAGATCCCTTTAATCTAATGCAATGTTGATATACACTCACTTGGTCTTTGATATGATGCTTTCTCTAATAACCTATTTATCTTTGGTTATATATTTTGTTCACATAGGGGTAGAATACTGAATGTTATTTCCTCTCCTCCCTATTATTTTATGCCACATATTTGTGATTATCAAAAAGGGGCAGATTGTTGAACCCTATGTGATATGGTTGTTTTAATAATCACAATTATTTGTTATTTTTGTTTATAAGTCAATTTAGTCAAATTATTCATCCTATTATAAATGTGTTTATATATTTTTAATTATGTCTATAGATGTTTATCTATGATTATTTATGGTCTACTATTGACCTGCAAGTGTTTTGGATTGAACAGACTCTTTGTGCGAATTTCATATTTTGACTCACCGTTAGTTGTTTTCTTATGTCAATGATGGATAATGATCACACTGATGGAGAATGGTCACACCGATGAGAACGGTCGCACCGATGGAGAATGGCCGCACAGATGAGAATGGACACACTGATGAGAATGGGTGCACTGATGAGAATGGTCGCATCGATGAGAACGGTCACACCGATGAGAATGGTCGTACTGATTAAGAACAGTCGCACCGATGAGAACGGTTGCACCAATGAGAACGGTCACACCGATGAGAATGGTCGCATCGATAAAGAATGGTCACACCGATGAGAACAGTCTTGCTAAATCCGATGTTGATCAAGTGAGCTATAGAAGCCGATGCTGATCAAATGAGCTACCGAAGCCGATGCTGATCAAATGAGCTACCGAAGTCGATGCTGATCAAATGAGCTACTGACGTCGATGCTGATCACATGACCTACCAATCTCATGACTCACTGATAGTCATGAAAATAGTTTGAATTAACTCTTATTTAATTCCAACGGTCATATTTTCATAGTTTAATACAGCTGCTATTAATTAATGTTGGTTGTTGGATATCAAGAAACCATACCTCATACCTGTAAAAAGGTAATCATTCTTTTTGCCAAATCTCATGGAATAAAAAGGAATATCTTCAGTGAAAAAGGGAGGTTCTCAATAAAAAGAAAAAAACACAAGAAAAGAAAGGTGCATGAGTGTGAAGACACAAAAAGGGGAAGAACTTCAAGAACACCTGTAAAAAACAAGAGAGCTTCAAGCTGATCATTAACCTGGAACATATACTCAAGAAGTTGTAGATCCTTACCGTATACCTGTAGCTGATAAGAACAATACTACTCTGTTTTGTGACATCCTTACTTGAAAGGACTTGACTTCCATCTGAAGCATCAAAACGAGCCTAGAGCTCATCTAAAATAACACAGAGCATTCTAAACTCTTTCCTCTGTTGTATCACTTTGTTCAACAATCTGAGTAGTGTGTTCTAATTTGTCTATTTTAAGATAAACATTGACTCTTGAGCTAAACTGTAGGATACTAAATCATCACACCTTACATTCTACAACTTCATGTATCCCACGATGAGTTGTGGATGAGGTCTAGTGTGACCTGGACAATGTGAGAGTTGTTGCTATTGTTTTTCCCATGTAGAACTGTGGTGGAGGTCTAAGGACCTGGACAGTCTGAGTACTATTGTGAAACCTCAATATAGGGTATGGATCATAGTTTATATATATTGTTGGAGAGGACTAAGTCTTGGCATGAGACTAAACCTCTTGTATTAAAACATTTGTTCTTTTTATTTGGTTTTAAACTATATCTTATATTCTGCTGCTCAGTACTTTGAAATAAAAATCTATTTTAAAGTTACTCTGATAGTTTAACTAGAAAGTGTTTATAACTTTTTTTGGATGATAAGTTAGTTTCAAAAGGAATCTAATCTTATTATTGAGTTAACTGAGAAATAATAAATATCCTGAGAAATTAATTGAAAACATACAATCTTTATGAATTCACTACAGTTTAGATTTTTGTTTTAATTTGGTGGATTTTTATTAAGAATATTTTTAACAGAAATTTTAATTGGAGCTCAATTCAGCCCCCTCTTTAGTATCCACTCTGACCAACATGAACCATTTATAAACTTCCACAATAAGAACTATCTAGGTATTTATCTCCTTTTTATTTTTATTAAGAGTAAACTAACACTTTTGGAGTTTTATATTTTCATTGCTGAACCTGAAGAACACAATAATTGATTACATCAGTGATGTAAGCCTCTTTTTTCACGATGTCCTTAATATTTTGACCTAAATTCTGGGATCATTATGGATTCAAAAATTTTGGATAATGGGGACCTGATTTTATTGTTGATCATACAGTGTTATAGTGAGATGACCCCAGAGTTGTGAATCTATTGGTATATCTTTTGATATGCTATATTATCGATAGGGATATGAGATTTCCTATGGGTGTTTCCAAAATATACCGGTCAAACCTCTATGAATAGAGTGTATGTTCCACATTTCAATATGCATTAATAATTAGAATATTTTTTGATGGGCCACTATAATAGTATATGGGATATGTTCCTCCTCTTATATAACCACTAAAGGATTCTGATGAAGTTGTTCTTAGTTGGAAATAGGGACAAGATCTCTAATTTTGTAAGCTATTGGAATATTTTTATTAGTTTCATCAAAAGATATATGACCCAACCCTGAGATGATTTTAGTATTTTACTAATGCACCTTGATTAGAGAGGTGGTATAATCTTGTTCCCAAGGCTTTGTTGGATTATGGTAATGTATTTCTTCAACAAGAATGTGTACATATCCATAGGCATGGGAAAAATTATTTTAGTGATCCCCACTCATAATGGGTATATGATACTTGTCTTATGCTCAATATTATAATAGAATATGATGATAATATTGATTGGTTAGATAATGAATGTATTATTTATCTAGAGTAGAAACTTATTCATATTGGGTGGGGTGATATTCTATTTGATTACTAGGATATGGATATGTGCATATCCATGTATTTATACTAATGTAGAAATATGTTGGTGGATCCCTTATACTATTTCTATGATGTAGTGATAGTTTGGAAAAGCATTTTCATGATTGTGTGTATTTATATCCTTTTTTTTCAATATATTCTAGAGTATTTATTCAATTGATGTAGGAATATAATCCCACAAATATCTTCTTTGAGCCAGTGTAATAGGTATATGGGATTCTTGCATAGCTGAAGAGATATGTGCCTCATCCATTATTTTTATAGAAATATAGAAGAATACTTTATCCAAGTGAGTGGGGTATGAGTCTACTCAAATTCCACCTCAAAAATATGCTGGTGGGATTTATTAGTGGAATCTAGGAAATTATTGAACTATCATTTATTTACATATATTCATGTCTGGAGAGACATTCATGGTACCCATTCATGTGTTTCCGGGATGGAATATAACAGGTAGTGGTATTTTCAAGCTACAATGGGGCACTAGTGGGATGATACAAGCGATTAAGGTTGATAATATCCCTCTAAATCATCTCTTGCACTAGGATGTATCTATTTTTGACTCGTTGGTCCACCTTCGCATGTTATGGAATGTAATAATTTCTATACTCTAAGGATATGTTTCCAAGGTGGTTGGTGGTGGCCATAGATTCCTCTAGATTCCTTATAGATTTACTTGAATGAGATATAGATTTTTTCATCATCATCTAGAAACCTATTAGTTTAGTCTTGAGGGTTGGTAATTTACCACGACGATGGTATTCTCAGACCATCATGGTTTCCACATGAAGATGAAGGTTTTTGGAGGGTGATATTTTTTAAACATGTGGAGGTTATAACCATTGCTGAGGTTCAAAGATATTTTCATAAGGAATATATCATCATGAGTCAAGGTGGTGTTTGTGAGATAATTTATTATTAATAATAAAAAAAGAAAAAGGGTCACCAATTAGTACAATGTCTCATGTGGGAACATTATTAGTTAGTTATTCATGTTTTACACAACTGTTTCTTCTTTTTTGTTTCTTTTCATTAAAATTTCCCATGTGGAATTTTCGCCATGGTATTGGAATATTTCATGGGAAACCCAATATATTATTGAAGTACATCTCAGTTTACATACAATAAATTATTTTGTGTGATATGAAATAAATGGCATGAAACATAGTCAACCTACCAATTTATTATTTAAGAGATTCACATAAAATTCACATTTTTTTATTCTGTTGAAGGTGGGGTGGAATAATTACTCAATGTAAAATGGTAAATCTATCATTTCTAAATATTTATAAGTATGAAAAAGTTAAACTACTCCATATTGTTTTATTCCTTCCAAATTTTTGTTAATTTAACCATATTTTCTTCTAATTAAAAATTATGCTAGATGATTTATTAGGGTGGTGTTTGGAATATTATTTCACAATCATTCACAAAAGGTTCACCATATTCATCCATATGGAAAATATTTAAAGCTCCAACATCTACAATCAATAATGGGCCTTCTTTCCATATTCATGTGGTCACTTTATTTTACACACAAAATTATATATAGGAACTCGCATTAGTGGAGAGGATGGGAGGTCGGGATCATCAGACCCTTTTACGTTGAAATATTGTATACATTGGGATTGTCTTATAGATTTAATATATATTCATTAATATCTTCCAAATCATGATACATGATAGTTTACCTTAATAAAATTACTAGGTGTTGAATCAATCTATATGTAAAGGGGTTTATAATAATGAGGCCATCTGTATGCTTTATTTTTTCTCATTATATTTCATATTATTACATAGAAATAGGCATTGTTTTGTGTTTAGGGTCAATATAACTAAGAAATATAGAATAAAATACCATCTTAGAGGCTGATTGGTGTTTTTTTGATGATATTGATCCTATTGTAGTAATAATACCTATCATATGATAACAGGAATCAAAACCCATGTAGTTTATTTGATTACAAGGAGTGCATTTTAACATCATGAATAGGGAATGTATATGAGATAACTATGGAATTAGGCATATAGATCCACCATTAAGAAGGAAACCATTGTATATTTTTTATAAAAAGAGTTAGAGACATCATAGTTTGATCTCCATTTAACCTTATCATATGAAGAGAAATATTATTAGTACTCAAGCTGATTATATCTCTATAGTGTACTAATATGGGGCTTCCATAAGGTCCTACACCAATGTGGATTCCATTTTATGGATGCATTTTCATTATGACATTGAATGAGACAAACACACTAAGTTTGACTAGATAGGTAAAATCTTGTGATTCTTAAAATATTTTCATTTTCATCCCCTTATCCCATATGAGTCACCCTCAGTGTGATAAAAAAGGGATATCATGTTATCAAACTAAATATATATAAATACAATAAATATGCTTTAGGGTTCCCCTAATAGTGTGTCTGATATGGAGATCAGTCCTTATGAATTATTTTTTTGTATCTTTATTATGACATGACTATGATTCTTTATTGTTCATTTAGTTTCCCAATATGCTAATGGATGAAGATGAATGATGGACCCAAAAAGGATGGGTCATATGAACTAGATTGAATGAAATATTAGAGGAATTCACCAATTTTTATTCCCATATATGAGACTAGTTCTTATCCACATATGGATAAGGTATGATGATTGAATAGTAGGATGGTTTGGGTCTCCTGATATTGATTTTTTGAGATATATATGGACATACACCAAGATGAATGTCCATGGTGGATATATGACCCTTACCCTATCAAATATATATGGTGGGGAAAATGACTTGTATGAGGATGTCATAATTAGTGTATAACCCTAATATATTATAGAAAAATCTCATCTGATGGTGGAATGACTAGATAATGACTCATGGGTTGGGTTTCATTTGTTTTGAGGTAACATGCCCATGTATTCCCATTAGACAATACTGAAATATCATGGGGTGTCATCTTAACATGAATACCGAATATTTATGACAATTTTGTTCCAAAATCGGATCAAGACCAATAAGGGGGTTGTGAATCAATGGTTCCATTTACCTTTTTAATAAATGTTCTTAAATTATTTAGAAAACATTCTTAAGCTTTGAAACTTATTAATTCTATCATCAACATAATTTTAACTTCTCAACCTCACCTTTTACATGAAACAAACATAAAGAGAATGTAGAGAATGATATTTACAAGTTTCTATACAAACACCTACTCTATTCCTTGTTGGATAGTCCCATCGTCATGGATTCTTTCATTATCTTCATTTTTTTAATTCAAAGGAACGATCATTGAAAAATTATAAAATACTAGTAGAATCAAATTCATGTAGTTGATTATACCCCATAACTATCATATACATTATTCTCTATCCATGAGCTGGTTATTCACCCAAGAAAACACATTGGACATTTCAGCAATTTGTATGTATCCCTAGTTACCAGCTTGACATTCCTTCTTATTTTTTGATTAACTTCAGAGAGTCTTTACAGCCTCCACATGTAATCTCAATAAGACATTTCCTATGTATAATGCATAAGGCCATAAAAAATATCTAATAACAAGTTGGACTTCAAACATTCTCTAGAAACAATTTCAGTAAAACTTCCTCAAGAAAATTCATTCCAATATTCTTATGTCTAGTTACCTCTGCCGGATGGGCTCCATCTAATTAACCTAGGTCTAATTATTATTTTTCTATTCTTTATTCAAATATGTAGAAACTCAATGATACTCTCAAAAATCGTCTATATGATGATACATTTATTGATTAACATTACTTAGATGTATGTCAATATGATTAGCTTACACTGATCAACTCGCTCTAGTGAAGGTTCGTCCATTTAGACTTGCTTCGATAATCAGATCAAACCTCACTCTGATTATATTCCTCATCTTAAACCTAAAAAAAACTCTGATTAGAATCTCAATACCTCACAAAATTCAGATCCATTAACATGCATTAATAGTTCATTTTTTCCAACATTACAAATGTATTTGTGCTCTAATTTTATAGGTAACCTAAAATGACAATGTCGGGGAAAAATTTTACTTCCCATTCATCGGAATTTATAAATTCCAAATTTTTCATTCAGTTTTGACTTCATATTGTACTTATTTTACTCAATATTTTTTTTCTAAGATATTCTTAAATATAAACAAATCTCCATACTTCTTCACAATTACAAAAATTACTTCATTTCAATTCTTCAGTAAAATTATTCATTCTGTTTATTCATTGTGAATAAGAAAATTTCAAAATTGATGTTATTTAATTATGATGATCTCTATTAAAACTGAAATTAATATCATATAAATGATTTCTATCAGTTATTTAACATTATATATGAAATATATTAAATCTATTTATTCCTGTATCTAATTCCTGAAAATAAAGATCATGCTTATGATGAAGTTCGGAAACCAATAACTTCATCAGTGTCAGAATGCATCTAGTAGATCAATATTTTCATTACTAGGATAAATCACTATCAATGCAAGTAAAATGAGTTTGCACCTCTTTTTGAGATAATAAAAATTGTTTTTTTCTTTTTATCATAAACCAATTTTAAGATAACAAATTATTGATTCTTTTTTTCATATCCCAATTGAAATACTATTCGACCTAATAAATATAGTTGACCACATTACTGATCATCATGTTCTTGATCAGTCTCAGAATCCTTCTGATCGATTTTCATTTCAAAATATTCGCACATTCTTAAACTTTATGATTCCAATAAAACACTATATATGATATAGAAAGGATACCGGCATTATCAAATGAATCGGTGTCAAAAAAATTAAGATGGATCATTGTCAGTAGTGACTTCATTACTTCAGTAGGACCAATCATCTGTCTTTCTGTTATTTTAACATTGTTGATTCTTATATTTATGATCTACATACATCTATGAATGGTGTTTCTCACACCAATAAGAATCAAATAGAATAATTTATATCTTATTCTCATCTCCTAAACAAAATCCATATTGTATCACAACATCTTCACGAATTATGATAACTATAATATCAGAAAATCATTGTTAATTTTTATTGAAAGTATTATAAATTTTTATTATTCTTGGAACATCTTTCTTTAAGACTAATCCACAATACAATTTGAATCCCAAAATCTCTTTGTTTTCTTTAAAAGAATTACATCATAAGTCTCTAATATAACTTCTGAAATTTGTGAATTAAAAAATAAAAAATAATCATTTGGTTTCCCTCAGATCCATAAATACTCTGATTAACATCCTTATTATGATCAGTACACTCTTTTCATACTCAACATGAGCCTAAAGAGTATTTTCTTCTAGATAACTTCAATACAATCTAATGTAATTTAGAATGATTTGTGGTTTTGGACCACTGATTATGGTGATGAGTCCATTAATCCAAGTATTTTCCTTTCCTAAATTACAACCATATATCATATATAAACAAAAAATATGATCGAAAAAACATGTAATACCCCCCATCATGATTTTTATCAATACCCACTTCAACCGCTTCAAAAAAATACCCCTTGTAGTTTTTTTTCCTAACCATTTATTCTCAATATCCCCCTATTTTTTATCTCTCCTCAATAACTTTTATCCCCGCCTTTATTTTTCTCTCTCCCTTATTAAGAATAAAATTCAATTGGGGAAACATGAAAAATTTCCTATAAAACTCTAATACTTTAGAATATATATATTTTTGAATAAATTTAATTTTTTTATAGCTTTTGTTATAGGTAACACTGTTTTTATAATACACTTCACACAATAATGAGTTGGTATGCATTGCACACAATCCTAAGTTTTCCTAAAAAACAATATACTATTTTAAAATTATTATTTAATATAATATGATATAACATTGTAATTAAGATAGAAGTTATGAATATTATTAACTACCTTATTAAAATATATGGATAAATTCACTCGGTACCAATTAATTAGAAATAACTAAATATATAAGAATTTTCTTTTATAAAGAACTATTTTAATTCATAAAAAGTCATTTAATATTTATAAATGAAATTAATTAAAATTAATTAATGATATGAATTTAATATATTTTCAATAAATTTTTTTTGAATTTTTTTTTGATAGATTTAATTTGAATAATATAATAACAATCCCAGTTTTAGGTATAAAAACATATATTTTTCAAAATGTAGCTTCACCACCATTTAATGATGAACCTATTTGAAATAAGAAATTTGACACTTTTATATATTTAATTTGAAAAAATAAACTCTTTCTAATAATGAATAATATAAAAATTTACTTTTTTAATTTTTTTGTATTTTTCTAATAATTTTAATGTTTTGATGAATAGTGATAAAATATTGTATTTTAATTGATAAAATATTTTTCATATAAATAATTTATTGTGTTAAATTATATTTTCAATCGATTTTAATAAATAATTAGATCAATTTTAAAATTTAGCCTATTGTTGGCTATTGGAATCAATTTCACTTTGAATTTGGATATAAAAACATTTCAATCTTTTGAATATTTTCACGTTATAAACTGAGTTTCTCATTTCATTAATGCAATTAAATCTAAATTAATTATTGAAAATTATCTGTTTATAAATTTTTAATTTTTTTTTCATATTTGGAATTAGTGGGTAAAAATTATTTAATTAGTTACCATTTATTTTTCAGTAGTATGAAAAGAAAATTTAGTATTTATTTTAATTACTATGGTTAAGGGTAAATGGAGTAATTGAAGATAAATAATATTATATATTTTATAAAATTACCCCAGAAATTTTAAATTTATTTTGGATATGCTATTATTGAACAAAATCATCATTGGGCTTATTATATAGCCTCTGTTATCCACATTTATGACTTATAAATTTTATAGTATTTTATTCATTGGGAATTATAATACGTCATATTCTAGTTTTTCATAAGTATTACATTTTTCATATACGGTTATTTAGAGTATATATTCAACAATAAATAGTAATTTTGGTATATAAAATTATTATATTTATCATGAGAATTTATTTTTAATTTTTAGGAAAGAAATAATCCAATTACATTATTGCATAATGATGATACAGTGATTGTTTAATTAATGGAAATATCAAATAAATGTTTTTAAACATATTAAAAATATAATTTGATATCATCAATTTAATCCAAAGATTTTAAAAATGATATATATATATATTGGATGTATTAATGATATTATTAAATGTTATATTTTGTATTAATATTTTTTATGAAAAATCAAAAATTGGAGACTCTCAAATTTGAAATTAATGATATTTTAAAATAAAAAATATTTCATTAAATGATATAAAATTAAAAAAATCTAAACACTGTCCCAATGATTGAGATAATGATTAAAATTTAATCCATGAAATATCTATGGTTTCCTTGAAGTTTTATTGTAACTATATTAAACGTTAAAGAGTAAAAAATGTAAGTTGTGACTATAATAGTTAAAAGACTTAACTAAGGGTTAGATCCAAGAGATAAGTGTAATAATATGAGATAAACATGTCTAAAATTATTTTATGAGACTATTTAGACCTTTAATAGACATAAATAATAAATATCTATCCTTTTATACATTTTTAATTGAATATTTAGTTTTTAAAATTTAATATTTTGAGAGTTTCCAAAAGTACCTCTCATCTCAAATATATAAGGGGACCTACTCCCTCACTTATTCACTCCACATTTTGCCTTATATCATGACCAAATGATGAAAAAATATGTTATTAACTTCTCTTATATTATCTTTAAGACTCCCTATGGAAAAAATCCACCCAATGAAGTATTTTTTTTATAATCCAAAAGGTGTTTCCAGACAAGGATGTAAAATTCATCAAAGATCACTTTCATTTTATTTCATTCTCAAAAAATTAAAAATATTATTATTCCAGGATTATATAATACCGAAATTTTCCTCAATATAATGATATGTTGTTATTTAATGGTTTAAACCTATTCCTACACTCACTTTTTTCAAATGGGTAATGAACATGCCATTCTTGAACGGAGAACTACTGCCTAACAAAATGACGTCGTTCATTTTTTTCTTTCACCACCAATGATAGTAGGTAATTATAATATAAAAACTAAGTTTATATTATATATATGATATTTATATAATATTACTACTAATTTAACTTTTATATAAAAAATAAAATCATTATTTACATTTTCTATAAATACGATAACATTATTTGTTGAAGTGTGGCCTACCACCTCCTTAATGCAATGTGATTCGTTCACACTATACATGGAACATATGAAGAATTATTTTACTGAAAATATTTTGTATATAAGGCATATATATGATAATGTAATATAAATATACTTATATATCTTTTATGTTTCATTCTTTTAATATGGAAAAGAAATAAATGTAGCATCTGTGAATATGTATGACCTACAGTCTCCATGAAATGTGCATTTCATTTTCTATCACCAAATGAAATGGATATATATATATATATATTATATGATATTCAAATAATGTTATAAATTATAGTGGTAAGGAAATCAATATATATGTAATTGTAAAGAACACATATTAGCACATTAGATAAAAACATACCATGCCTCAGGGAGAGGGGGAGTGGTCCCACAACCACAGTTTTTCAAGTGCAGGGAGTTGACAGAACTCCCAGAGCCATTCAATGCCTCTCAAAAGCTCCATTGGGTATGGCCTTTGTCAGGATGTCTACAACCTCTATTTCTATAGGCACATACTCCAACTTCACGATTCTATGTTCAACCTTCTCCTTGATAAAATGATGTGTCATCTTAATTTGCTTTTCCCTTGACTTATGGAAAGGATTTTTTGCAGATATTTATAGAACATGAGTTATCAAAATAGATTCCTATAAGAGACTTCCCTTCTACTCCCATATAATCAATATTCTACTTTATCCATAATAACGGTGTGCATTCTTGAGTGGCAGCGTTATACATCACTTCTACGGTGCACAATGAAATGAAATCTTTCTTCTTGCTTCACCAATAAATACAAAACCCACCAAGATAGAAAGCACATCTTGAAATTGATTTCCTATCATCTACTGAACCATCCCAATATGCATCAATATATACCAATAACTCTAGAAGATATTAGTCTCTATATATCAAGATGAAATCCATCATACCCTTGATATACCGAAGTATTATTTTAACAGTTATCATGTGGATTTACTTGGGATTCCTCTGATATCACAATTCATGGCATGTGGCGAAAATAATATTAGGTCTCGTTGTTGTTAGGAACATTAAGATCCCAATAATCGTCTTGTATTATGTTATATTAATTGCCTTTCCATTATCATATTTCGATAATTGCATCTGGGTAGCAACCATAGTTGTCATCTCCTTGGAAGCTTCCATTTCAAATCTTCTATGAACCTATTTGTAATTTTTTTGATTGAGAAATTAAAGTGTCATTAATTCCTTTTTTTCACCTGTAAACCTAGGAAAAATTTCAGCTCACCAATCATAGACATTTCGAACTCATGCTTCATGAATTTGGAAAACTATCTCCATTGTGCTTCATCTAATCCACCAAATATTATTTCATTGACATAATCTTGCACCATCTGCCTTTGATTATTTCTTTTGTTGAAATAGATATTGTAATAAACTTTACCATGCTAGAAACCCAGTTTCTTCAAATACTGATAATGCCTCGAGTACCATTCTTTTGGTGCTTATTTCAGCCCAAATAATGCCTTCGTCAGCTGAAAACCCTTGTTCTCATCCTCATGAATTTGAAAACCAATTAGATGCTCGATGTAAACTTCTTCCTTACGAATACCATTCATGAATTCAGATTTTAAATCTATATGGAAAACATTTAACTTCTGTTGCACTGCAATGGCTAGGAATAATCGGATTGTCTCCAGTCTTTCCACTAGAGGAAATGTCTCATCTACATCAATTACTTCTATATTGGAATATCATTTCACACTAGTCATGTTTTTTAATCATTATTCCATATTCATTCATCTTATTACAAAAGGTACATTTAGTCCCGATGATATTCTTATCAGCTGGTCTCGAAACAATCTCCCTCATCTGATTCTTCTCAGCTTGGTCAAGCTGTTAATTGATATATTGACCCTCACTCTCATCACCATTTCTTATTCAAAACATTTAGGCCCTATCAGTGATAAGTACCTTACTTACTGTAGTGTTCTCATCTTCTATGTATACACTATAATTTTCTGATTACCAATTATAAGTTTCAAGTCGATTTCAACTGAACTCTTTGACTTTCATGCTGATTAGGATTTTCCTTCCTCAGGGTCATTATGAGTGTCTACTTCTTAATTAGCATTTTCCACTTTTACTCCCCCTGAATCTCTTACCACTTCCTCATTTTCAACAGAAAACATGTCATTGTTTCATTGCTCAGTGATGTCATTTCTTTCAACTAATTTTCTCATATATATGTTGAAACACCTTTGATTTTCTCTTGCAGCTTCTTGGTATCCTGAAAGCAGTAGGCTGATACCATATTATTAGAACATAATAGATAATCATGAAAAACCTATTTGTTTCTACTAGTCCTTCAATCATTCATCATGAACATAAACATTAATCCTTTATATCGAATTGAGATGTTGCATCTGATTAGGATATAGAGTGCTCTCTGTGTTATGAAAATCTTCTAGTTGATAGGCCCACTACTTAGACAAAAAAATATTCTTTTTAACCTGCATCATTTATTCTCATCTTGCACATGACATTGATCCATCACCAAATTCTATAATCCTACTAAGTTGGAAATCAGTGTGTGAAACAAGAGATAATGTTAATAACACAATCACTTCCTATTGTTCTCATTTTCTCCATTTCTTCGTCATTTTTAGGGATCTTCATCTTTCGACCACTTCTTGTTGTGGCACACGACAAGCAAATTTTTCAATGCATACCTTTTTTATTTTTCATTTATCATATTTCTGAGTCACCGTACTATTTTTCATTGGTGGTAGGTCCTCAACTGAATGTACATTCTCCTTACTCACAACTATAGAATTTCCTCCATTTTTCTTCTGGATTTGTTCATGTTCTTTATTAGAGAGCAGTTGTGAGTGTGGATGAGGTGGTGAATGATACACCTTTCATTCATCTACATGTGAATCCCCTAAGGCTCTAAGACTATTCTTCAACTTGCTGCTTTGGCTCCTAGTGTTGAATTTCTCATTATGCATCACTGGAGTCGAGAATCTCATTTTGAGTCCATTTTTCTTTCCTGCTTTCTTCTTACTGTAATGTCTTTCCAAATGACCATAATGAGAACATACAAAACATATTCCATCAAAGGAATTCCTCATTTCATCATTTTTCAGCCAAGATGTTAATGATGCTTGAGTTCTTCTTTTGACATTGATCTCTTGAGCATTCAGACACATACTCACAGTGTGTCCCATTCTTCCACAGTAATAACATCTGATGAATGTTCTCCTCTGAGATACTCTTCTCTCTTATTCCTCATAATTATTATTCTTATTCTAAGATTTATTACAGTTTCTATTCCCATAGCCTGAAATTTATTATTAAGCCTTTAAACAGATGCTTGATGTATGACCTTGAATCCCAAAAAAATGCACATTCTATAATTTCTTCCTATAAAATCGTTTTAGGTCTATCTCCAGCACTACAAGGTTCTTCTTATCTTGGGATATTTTAACTTCTCTTTTCCTATCATGAATAAGAGTGGGATAATCATATCTAATTTCAGATTTTCCAAAAATGGATGGCCTTTGGGATTATAACGACCCATACTTTACATACATTTTTAATACTTCAAAATTGAACCACACTTATTACAACATATGACAAAACCAAAAATGACCATATAGGTATAGTGTCTTTAGAAACTGGGAAACATAAACAACTGGTTCATAAATCTTCTACAGTGTCTCCCATTTATTTCATCATATCTAGGGTCCATTTTAGCATATTCTACTTAATATCCATCTTCCTGACCTGGGTAAAAGAAAACATAATAGGGTGAGCTCAAATGCTCAGCAAGGGAAAATAAAGAAAATAAAAATCATATCATATCTTTTTGAAAATCATAACCTGCAAATAGATCATAATATCTTAACATGGAACAAATCATAGAAGTGAAAATGAGATCCCCATAATCATAACATGAAACTTTAAACTTTGTGGCATGCACACTTAATCATGGAAAATAATTTCTTGTTAGTCATGACTCATTGCCAAGACTATCTTAGTGGACAAAGTCCCTTTCTGAACCGAGTCACCCTCGTTCCAGTCCTGTTCCACTGAACCGGTATAACCTACCGTTCCAACCATGTCTATCTCATGAGATATAAAATCTTTACCCAATGCAATGGAGGGAGATATAGGTCCCACCCATCTTATAATGAATCCTTTCTTATGTGTGCCACATAATCAGAAGTCATACATCATCGCATAACACATGTAACAAAAACGGGATTTTTGAAACATCGTGACATCATAAAACAAATAATATAAGGTAAATGACTTCATAAAAATAATTTCCTCAAAACACAATCAAATAAATGTAATAATAGGGATATAAACAGAACCTTGTATTATCTTAGATGGAAAATAATTTTGATAAAACATTTGAACTCCATTCTTGAGAGAATATCCATTCTACTTCAAAAACAATTTTATTTTCCTAACATGTCATACAATTATAAACTAAAACAAGTTGATTAAAAATAAACTTGAAAACGTATAACGGAAGATTCTTGGAAATAATGTTTTAAAAATCCATTCTTTCCGTATAAGTTAAAAAAACATTCTTCGTACTTTTGTCGGAAAAGTCAAAAAATACCTCCTACAAAAAACGACAAAAGATTCCTTTCATACATATTACTTAAAACTCACCGAAGGGTAAAAATGGATTTAAACAATTTTAGGTGGATGGAAATAATATCACATATTGATGAAACATGGATGTGGATGATAAAATACACCCCAGTTAATACTTACGAATAAATAATCTCGGATAAAAATGAGATTGTGATATTTCCCTTACCGTAGGTCTGATTTTCTTTGTACGTGTCCAAAGCTCCTGTATAATGGTTTAAATAATGTTATTGACTTATTCCAGAATCATACATATTGATATGATATCATATATGTTCATATTCTTATCTTCTTGTTAGTAATATTTCATTGTTACTTGTTACTCGGGTCATTATTGCCTTTTGTTCTTATGCGTGTTTTTCCGAATAAATTATTGTTATTCTTCTTTTAATGTTATAGATACCTTATATCCAGAATGGTATTAGTGTAACATATATCATATTTATTCATTCAATTAATTTATATAATTACTATGTAATGATGATCATGTAGAACGGGTCGCATCACATCGTGGAGACGGTATTCCGTACGTACGCACGAGTGATGATATCGTTCCTATGATTGTGGAATTGTATTTGAGTATATATATATTATTTCAGTATCAATATTAAATAATAATAATCATAAATAGTTACTCATTACACCATTATACCCATCCTTATAAGGTGATGGTGGAAAATAGATTACACCACGGCGTGGAAACGGTATTCCGTACGTACGCACGCGTGGTGATTTCATTTTTCCGTAGGATGGATAGAAGGTGAATTAGGGTTGTTTCATATTTATAATAACATATCAGTATGTAAGTAATACTTATGTTATTACTTTATAATGAAACAAATAAAGAAGAAGAAGTTGAAGAAGAAAGAAAATGAAAAGATCAGTAATGGATATTTCCTCTTCTTTGGAACGCCTCTTTGAATCCTCCACTTAGGGAACTAAGATTGGTCTTGGAAGAAGACCAGGACCTCTAGGATTATTCTAGGGAAGTGGAGAGGAGAAAATTGAAGGGGTTGGCCGAGCTTGAGAGCTCAAAGTGGTGTGAGGAGGAGGGGGAGGAGGTGCCCTTTTATAAGGGAGGAGAGGGGCACCTTAGGAATATCTCAAATTATTATTTTATATTAAAGTCAAAATCGGTTTATAATGGTTACAAAGGGTCTTATTTCGAATCTAAAGTGGGGATGGGTCTAAATCCTATCTACCAATAGGATTTAGACAAGTTTAGGGTATTATTTTAACCTTAGCAATTAGATTTAACTCTAAGTTAAATAATTTAACTTTTACCATGTCTTTTTGTTTTCTTTCACTATATGGTTAATACACTTACTATAACATGCCAAAAGAACCCCAAATTGTTTATTATTAATATATGTATCCTTATCTATGTCATTTGGCCGAACCTTAGATTTTTAGGAATAAAATAACAATTAATAATATAATATTTCATTTAAAAACTATTTTGTGTCAATTTTGACACTATTTGATATATGATTTTTGTGAAAGTCATACCATAATTATATTTTCGAACCAAGTTGATTAAATGAACACTAATATATCATAGTAACCTAGAAAATTATTGTAATTCATAAAAAGTCTCAAATTACATTTAAATTTGTGTTTATAACATCAATTATGTCAATATTTCATAAATAAGATAATTACTGCATCATCGTTGTGTCATAATTAAATTAAATTATTTAATGTCTAAAAATTATAAATAAAATACCATTATGTAGGAAATATTTTTATCTTTCTAATGAATATTTATTGTAGAATTTATTGTATGTATAATTCCATATCTAAAATGATTTACTTATTAAACATTGATTTTAACTATTTTAACCCTTCTTTAAATAAATTAATAATAAATGTCCTAATCTAACTCAAGTGGGCCTAAATGGTCATATTTTATTCATAAGGTTGTTTTTGATCGAATTACACTTATCCAATAGAATTAGGACATGTGTTAGGGTAATAGTAATATCATATTTACCCTTAGTTACCCTATTTACTATTAACCGCAGTAAAAAAAAGTAAAAAGTTACTATTCACCAAAAAATTATTTTTATCTCATTGAACCACATTTTACTTGCTGATATCAACCATTTCTGTCGAATTTTTGAAATTACATTCACAGAAGCGGTAAAATTAAGTTTTATGCAAAATTCAGTTTTTAACCTACCACTTAGTGGTTTCACTATTCATCAAAAATTGAAAGTTTTCAGAAAAATACCAAAATTTCACCCTAGGATAATTTAGGTATTCCGAATCCAAAAAATGAAGTCCATTTTGAAAAATACAATTTATAAAATTTCAAAAAGTGGTTATTACTATTCATAACGGCTAGTTTTAATAATATTTTAATAGCATATCGTTGTTTAGTGAAAGTCGGTATTGCGTACGACAAAAGCTATCGAGGAAGGTCACGATTGCGTGTAAATTAAGCCAAGCAAGTGTGTAGTGAAAGATTCCTTTGAACAAAATATTACTCATAAAAATCTCGGGTGTTACATTTTACCCCCCTTAAAAAGAATTTCGCCCTCGAAATTTGTCACTTTGTAACAAACAGATGAGGATACTTCTCCCTCATCATATCCTCAAGCTCCCATGTAGCTTCTTCTAATTGGTGGTTCCTCCATAAAACTTTCACCAATCGAGTGGTCTTGTTTCGTAGGACTTTTTCGCTACGATCCAGAATCTCTATCGGCTGTTCTTCATAAGAAAGATCTTGCACCAGCGGTACAACTTCTGAGTTGAGTACATGTGAAGGATCAGGTATGTACTTTCTCAGGAGAGATACATGGAACACTTCGTGAACTTGAGAGATATTCGGTGGAAGCGCCAATCGGTAAGCTACCTTTCCAACACGATCCAATATTTTGAAAGGACCGATATATCTAGGGCTCAACATCCCCTTCTTTCCAAATATCATAACCCTCTTCCGGGGAGATATTCGTAAGAACACTTTATCACCCACTTCAAACTCTTGGTCTTTTCTTCGGTTGTCGGCATAACTTTTCTGTCGACTCTAAGCTGCTCTTATGTGTTGATGAATAGATCTGACCTTTTCTGCCATTTCATCAACGAGATCAGGTCCTAATAGCTTTCTTTCCCCAACTTCATCCCAGCAAGTGGGAGTCCTGCATTTCTTTCCATAGAGATCTTCATAAGGAGCCATCTGAATACTGGAGTGAAAGCTATTATTATAAGAAAATTCCACCAAAGGTAGGTGTTGATCCCAACCTCCTTTGAAATCCATAGAGCAAGCTCTCAACATATCTTCTAGGGTTTGAATTTTTCTCTCAGACTGACCGTTTGTCTGGGGACGATAAGCAGTGCTGAAACTCAACTCTGTATCCAGAGTATGCTGAAGACTTCGCCAGAACTTCGAGGTAAATCTTGGATCCCGATCAGATATAATAGAAAGAGGTACTCCATGCAATCTTACCACTTCCTTTACATATATCCTGGCAAGCTGATCTAGAGAGAAATCCTCTCTAATAGCAATGAAGTATGCAGACTTTGTAAGACGATCAACTATGACCCAAATAGCATTATTTCCTTTGGATGTTTTAGGAAGTCCTGTGACAAAGTCCATAGTGATGTTTTCCCATTTCCATTCGGGTATGGGTAATGGTTGTAACATCCCCTTAGACTCATGTCTCTCAGCTTTAACTTGTTGACAAACCATGAATCGAGACTCATATTTAGCAACATCTCTTTTCATGCCATCCCACCAGATGTACTCTTTCAGGTCCCTATACATCTTCGTGCTTCCATGATGAATAGAGAATGATGAACTATGAGCCTCATCCAGCAGCTCCTTCTTTAATTCGGGGATGGGAGGAACACAAACCCGATTCCTGAACATTATTATCCCATCACAATCAAGGTTAAATTCAGGAACATTTCTCAACTTCTTTTGTAACTCGACATATTCATTCTATGCCTCTTTAATCTTCACATGTATAGATGGTTGAACATTCATTTGAGAAAGATAAGATTTTTCCTCTTCCATTATAATTCCAAGATCCATCCTTTGTAAATCCGTAAATATTGGATCTTTTGTGATCCTCATCATGGATAAACTAGCATGGTCTTGTCGACTTAATGCATCTGCCACATTGTTTGCTTTCCCAGGGTGGCAATGGATTGAGCAGTCGTAATACTTAATCAGCTCCAACCATCTTCTTTGACGCATATTCAACTCCTTTTGTGTGAAAATATACTTTAAACTTTTATGATTAGTATAAATATCACAACTTTCACCATAAAGGTAATGCCTCCAAATCTTTAATGCAATGATTACCGCAGCCAACTCCAAATCATGTGTTGGGTAATTTTGCTCATGGATTTTCAACTGTCGTGAGGCATAAGCTATCACCATATCATTTTTCATAAGAACACAACCCAATCCCTTCTTGGATGCATCACTGTAGATCACAAACCTTTCTCCACTACAAGGCAGTGTGAGCACAGGTGCACTGGATAACCTTCTTTTCAACTCCTTGAAATTCCCTTCACATTCCTCTGTCCAAACAAACTTAACTCCTTTCCGAGTCAACTTGTTGAGTGGGTTAGATAATCGTGAAAAATATTTAACAAAACGTCGATAATATCCAGCCAAACCAAGAAAACTTCGGATCTCAGTTACTGTTGTTGGTCTCGACCATCTTTCGATAACCTCTGTTTTTGTTGGATCCACAGATATCCCCTCTTTTGAGATTATGTGACCCAAAAGTGGAACTTTTTGAAGCCAAATTTCACACTTGGTAAATTTTGCATAAAGATTCTCCTTTCTCAGGGTCTTCAATATAATTCTCAAGTGATCTTCATGCTCTTCCTTGCTCTTTGAATAGACAAGAATATCATCTATAAAGACTACCACAAATTGATCAAGATTGTCTCTAAAGACTCTATTCATTAGATCCATGAAGATAGAAGGGGCATTAGTAAGACCAAATGGCATCAATATAAATTCATAGTGTCCATACCTTGTACGAAAATCCATCTTTGGTATATCCTCCCTTTTGACCCTTAATTGATGATACCCTGAACGAAGATCAATCTTAGAAAAGTATTGAGCTCCACGTAGTTGGTCAAATAAGTCATCAATGCGTGGGAGAGGATATTTGTTCTTGATAGTGATCTTGTTAAGTTCTCGATAATCAATGCAGAGTCTCATTGATTCATCTTTCTTCTTAACAAATAGAACAGGTGCTCCCCAAGGTGACGCACTAAGGAGTATGAATCCCTTATCAAGATTCTCTTGGAGTTTCTTCTTCAATTCCTGCAACTCAATTGGGGCCATTTTATAAGGTGTCTTTGAAATAGGCAAAGCACCCGGTACGA
Source organism: Viscum album (assembly GCA_963277665.1). NCBI lineage: Eukaryota > Viridiplantae > Streptophyta > Magnoliopsida > Santalales > Viscaceae > Viscum > Viscum album. The sequence goes on along the minus strand of OY728119.1, from coordinate 681,489,383 downwards.
GTTCTATTGAAAACTCAACTTCACGATTTGGTGGAAGACCCGGTAATTCCTCCGGAAAGACATCATCAAACTCCCGTATGATGGGCATATTCTTAATCGTAAGTTTCTCACCAACCATTTGAGATAAATAACCTTCATTTAGTGGAATCAAGACCCATAAGATGGAATTAATTTCCACTGGAAGGTTATATTCATCCTTGCATCGATAGACGATCGTAGATTGATCTGGAATATGAAATGTGACTTCCCATCTTTGGAAATTGATATGAGCACCATGTAGAGAAATCCAATCCATTCCAAGAATCACATCAAATTAAACTAAATGAAGGATCACAAGATTTTCAGGAAGCACTTTCCCACAAAATTCGATCGAAGAAGAATTATAAACTTTTCATGCGACTGTTGTGCCATTAGGTGTTGTCACTCCTAACTCAACATCTAATTGTTGAGGTAATACAGTGATACCCTTAGAAAATTTTTCAGAAATAAAAGAGTGGGTGGATCCAGAATCAAATAAAACATTTTCTACTTTAGAGTGGATGGTAAGTGTACCTTTCACCACTTCGTTATCGTACTCCACATCGCTGATAGAAATTGCATGTGACTTTCCTTTGTCTTTAGCATTAACATTTTGTTGACGTCGACCATCATCATCAACCCTTGGATTTGGGCATTGATTGGCATAATGCCCCATATCCTTGCACTTGAAACATTGAAGTGTAGTAGGTTCATTCTGTGTATCCATTCCTTTGTTTGAATCATTAGACATCTTCTTCCCATTATCGCGACATTCAAATGCCCGATGTCCTTCCTTTCCACATTTGAAACATTTAATTGTCCCTTTAAGACAACTCCCTTCATGTTTCTTTCCACACGTTGAGCATAAGGGAAAGCTCATCTTCTTTTCAGTGTTCTCTTTAGATTTTCCTTTGAATTCCATCTTCCTCTTCTTATAAAACCCATGTGACTGATGGGTTACTCCAATATCCATCTCGACTTTGAGAGCACATCGAACGATTTCCTCGTTGCTATTGAAGTCCCTTATGGATAACGCCCTTCGAAGACTTGGTTTTAAGCCACTAAAGAATCGATCGATCTTACTCTTAGGTTGGATAATAATACCAGAAGCGTACCTTGCAAGTCTTGTAAAATTTGCTTCATAGGTACCAACAGATTCATCATCCCTTTGCTTCAGTTCAAGAAACTCTTTCTCCATCTTTGTTCGGAGAATACGAGGGAAGTACTTATTAAAAAATAAGTTCTTGAACTCGTCCCATTCCATTGACACAATTTCATCCCTTTGCCTCGTATTCTTAATAAGATTCCACCATTGATCAGCATCTCCTTCCAAACGATACACTGCTAGGATGACTATATCATGTTCAGAACATTGAAGAACTGAAAATATCTTTTCATTAGTACTAATCCATTGTTCAGCAACTAATGGATCAGTAGACCCACTGAAAGAAGGTGGACGCTGCCTCATGAAGGATTCAACAGAATGGTGCTCCTTCCTTTTCTCGTTTGGAAGTCCTTCATGAATTATAGCTTGAGAAAGTTGTGTGAGCATGGATACAAGATTTTGCATTCCAGCTCCCATATCGTTTGGTTGCTCAGGGGGACAATCATTGCATTGCCCATCGCATTCCGCATTAACATGGTTCCTTCGGGTTCCAGCAATTGACTAAAACCAAGAAGAATAGTGTGAGAAACACTAATTATAATAGGAAAACCACATAATCAAGGATAAAATTTCACACTTAAGGTCTTATACTAGGGTATTCATGGCAATTTCTAAAACACTAAGATTGTGTTCTATGCTTAGACTTATCCTTAGGGTTCTTACTAAGGCTTTCACATCCTAGTTTCCAAAGGTTGACTATACCTTTCCTCTGATACCAACTATAACGACCCATACTTTACATACATTGTTAATACTTCAAAATTGAATCACACTTATTACAACATATGACAAAACCACAAAGGACCATATAGGTATAGTGTCTTTAGAAACTGGGAAACATAAACAACTGGTTCATAAATCTTCTACAGTGTCTCCCATTTATTTCATCATATATAGGGTCCCTTTTAGCATATTCTACTTAATATCCATCTTCCTGACCTGGGGAAAAGAAAACATAAAAGGGTGAGATCAAAGGCTCAGCAAGGGAAAATAAAAGAAATAAAAATCATATCATATCTTTTTGAAAATCATAACCTGCAAAGAGATCATAATATCTTAACATAGAACAAATCATAAAAGTAAAAATGAGATCCCCATAATCGTAACATGAAACTTGAAACTTTGTGGCATGTACACATAATCATGGAAAATCATTTCTTGTTAGTCATGACTCATTGCCAAGACTATCTTAGTGGACAAAGCCCCTTTCTGAACCGAGTCACCCTCGTTCCAGTCCTGTTCCACTGAACCGGTATAACCTACCGTTCCAGCCATGTCTATCTCATGAGATATAAAATCTTTACCCAATGCATTGGAGGGAGATATAGGTCCCACCCATCTTATAATGAATCCTTTCTTATGTGTGCCACATAATCATAAGTCATACATCCTCGCATAACACATGTAACAAAAATGTGATTCTTGAAACATCATTACATCATAAAACAAATCATATAAGGTAAATGACTTCATAAAAATAATTTCCTCAAAACATAATCAAATAAATGTAACAATAGGGATATAAACAGAACCCTATATTATCTTAGATGGAAAATAATTTTGATAAACCATTTGAACTCCAATCTTGAGGAAAATATCCTTTCTACTTCAAAAACACTTTTCTTTTCTTAACATGTCATATAATTATAAACTAAAATAAGTTGATTAAAAATAAACTTGAAAACTTATAAAGGAAGATTCTTGGAAATAATGTTTTAAAAATCCATTCTTGCAGTATAAGTTAAAAAAACATTCTTCGTACTTTTGTCGGAAAAGTCAAAAGGTACCTCGTACGAAAAACGACAAAAGATTCCTTTCATACATATTACTAAAAAATCACCGAAGGGTAAAAATGGATTTAAACAATTGTAGGTGTATGGAAATAATATTACATATTGATGAAACATGGATGTGGATGATAAAATACACCCCAGTAAATACTTACGAATAAACAATCTCTGATAAAAATGAGATTGTGATATTTACCTTACCTTAGGTCCGATTTGCTTTGTACGTGTCCGAAGCTCCTGTATAATGGTTTAAATAATGTTATTGACTTATTCCAGAATCATACATATTGATATGATATCATATATGGTCATATTCTTAGCTTCTTGTTAGTAATATTTCGTTGTTACTTGTTACTCGGGTCTTTATTGCCTTTTGTTCTTATGCGTGTTTTGCCGAATAAATTCTTATTCTTATTTTAAGGTTATAGACACCTTATATCCAGAATGTTATTAGTGTAACATATATCATATTTATTCATTCAATTCATTTATATAATTACTATGTAATGATGATCATGTAGAACGAGTCGCATCACATCGTGGAGACGGTATTCCGTACATACACATGAGTGATGATATCATTCCTATGATCGTGGAATTGTATTTGAGTATATATATATTATTTCAGTATCAATATTAAATTATAATAATCATAAATAGTTACTCATTACACCATTATACCCATCCTTGTAAGGTGATGGTGGAAAATAGATTACACCACGGCGTGGAGACGGTATTCCGTACGTACGCACGCGCAGTGATTTCATTTTTCCGTAGGATGGATAGAAGGTGAATTAGGGTTGTTTCATATTTATAATAACATATCAATATGTAAGTAATACTGATGTTATTACTTTATAATGAAACAACTAAAGAAGAAGAAGTTGAAGAAGAAAGAAATTGAAAAGATCGGTAATGGATATTACCTCTTCTTTGGAACGCCTCATTGAATCCTCCACTGAGGGAACTATGATTGGTCTTTGAAGAAGACCAGGACCTCTAGGATTATTCTAGGGAAGTGGAGAGGAGAAAATGGCAGGGGTTGGCCGAGCTTGAGTGCTCAAATTGGTGTGAGGAGGAGGGGAAGGAGGTTCCCTTTTATAAGGGAGGAGAGGGGCACCTTAGGAATATCTCAAAATATTATTTTATATTAAAGTCAAAATCGGTTTATAATGGTTCCAAAGGGTCTTATTTCGAAGCTAAAGTGGGGATGGGTCGAAATCCTATCAACCAATAGGATTTAGACAAGTTTTGGGTATTATTTTATCCTTATCAATTAGATTTAACTCTTAGTTAAATAATTTAACTTTTACCATGTCTTTTTGTTTTCTTTCACTATATGGTTAATACACTTACTATAACATGCCAAAAAAACCCCAAATTGTTTATTATTAATATATATATCCTTATCTATGTCATTTGGCCGAACCATAGATTTTTAGGAATAAAATAACAATTAATAATATAATATGTTATTTAAAAACTATTTTGTGTCGATTTTGACACTATTTGATATATGATTTTTGTGAAAGTCATAAAAGAATTATATGTTCGAACCAAGTTGATTAAATCAACACCAATATATCATAGTAACCTAGATAATTAGTGTAATTCATAAAAAGTCTCAAATTACATTTATTTTTGTGTTTATAACATCAATTATGTCAATATTTCATAAATAAGATAATTACTGCATCATCGTTGTGTCATAATTAAATTAAATTATTTAATGTCTAAAAATTATAAATAAAATACCATTATTTAGGAAATATTTTTAGCTTTATAATGAATATTTATTTTAGAATTTATCTTCTGTATAACCCCATATTAAAAATGATTTACTTATTAAACATTGATTTTAACTATTTTAACCCTTCTTTAAATAAATTAATAATAAATGTCCTAATCTAACTCAAGTGGGCCTAAATGGTCATATTTTATTCATAAGGTTGTTTTTGGTCGAATTACACTTATCCAATAGAATTAGGACATGTGTTAGGGTAATAGTAATGTCATATTTACCCTTAGTTACCCTATTAACTATTAACCGCAGTAAAAAAAATTAAAAAGTTACTATTCACCAAAAAATTATTTTTATCTCATTGAACCACATTTTACTTACTGATATCAACCGTGTGTGTCGGATTTTTGAAATTCCATTCACAGAAGTGGTAAAACTAAGTTTTATGCAAAATTCAGTATTTAAACTACCACTTAGTGGTTTCACTATTCATCAAAAATTGAAAGTTTTCAGAAAAATACCAAAATTTCACCCTAGGCTAATTTCGGTATTCCGAATCCAAAAATGAAGTCCATTTTTAAAAATAAAATTTATAAAATTTCAAAAAGTGGTTATTACTATTCATAACGGCTAGTTTTAATAATATTTTAATAGCATGTCGTTGTTTAGTGAAACTCGGTATTGCGTACGACGCAAGCTATCGATGAATGTCGCGATTGCGTGTAAAGTAAGCCAAGCAAGTGTGTAGTGAAAGATTCCTTTGAAAAAAATATTACTCATAAAAATCTCGGGTGTTACAGGGATGATACATTCCATTCATGCTTCTCCTCTGAAGTAGAATATTTTTCTTTCATTTCATCATCACCTGTCGAAGGATAATTAAATAATAAGTGTAAGGCATCCTTCCACTTGAGATTCTATTTGGAATTATAATTATCCATTTCTTTCTTGACTAACTCTAGCTCTTCCTCTAGTTCCAGAATATTCTTATCTCTTGATTCAAGTTGGGAATTTAGTTCTATTCTATGATTCATTCCAAAACTCAACTCATATTCTAGTTCTCATGTGAGCTTATATACCATATCCCTTTTCGCGTTTATTTTCAATTTTTCATCATCATTAGAATCAGAGATGGATGCATTCTATTTCTGTAACCTTTGATTATTCTGAACTAATTCAGATAGCCTTGTAACAAGGGAATCATTACTGGCTTTTAGATTCTGAATTTCATCAATGTTCAGATTCATTCCCTTAACATAACCTTTGAGCTTTTATCTCTTTGTAGATAACTTTTGATGTTATTCAGCTTGGGAATCATTATTCTCTCTCATATCAGTATCCATGGCATTAAGTCGTTGATTTAATAATCTTATCATGATGACCACAATTTATCTGGATATCATTACATTTGACTTCCTCATACAATTTCCAATCCAATTCCTTTTTCATATATACATCATCTAAGAGTGGAATTTGTAGAGTTTATTCATCATCGATAGTTCCATCATCACATGGAATATCAAGTTCTTCACTCATTCCTTTAGCATCATGGAATGAGTATGTATTTTCAATATACGACTCTTCCAAATCATTCTTTCGTTCACTACATGATTCCTTAAACATAATCACACCCTTTCCATTGACACTTCTACACTATGGAATTTCACAACACTTAGGCTTCTTTATTGAAGTTCTTCCCTTTTACATAGAACACCAATATAAGAGAAAACTGAATCTTTAACAATACTAATCGACTAACACAAGTTAGATTAATCAAATCTGAAGAAAGAATCATTCCTCTGATACTAATTATTTGGACCAAAATGGGACTAGATAAGATGAGAGGGGGAGAATCATGGTTTTGATATTCTATTTCAAAATTCTTCATACCCCACTAGATCTTGGCCTCTATATTATAAGTGTCACCTTGTTTTCTCTTAGGCTCTTAACGTTTATCTTGTTCTTTCCTTATTTATCTGACAAGGATGCTTTGGATACAATATAGGGAAGCAAAGTAGGTTGACATAGATATTTTTACTGGGTTCACCCTCACTAGGCTACGTCCAAGGAGTATACAACGATGATTTCCCATTGTACCAAATCCAAAAAAGCTCACTGCCAATATATAATGATTGGGATAGATCAAATCACTACCCAAGCTCACTACCTTTACAATGTTTAGGGTGAGCTCACTTCTTTCTAAAGGGTCACCCTTATTCATCTCTCTCTCTTTGGCTCTTACAGGATAAAATGATTGCCTTCTTCCTTTTCCTTTGCTCACTTCTCTAGAAGGTATCCACACACAATTTATGGACTTGTAAGTCCCATCATTATCACAAATGAATGCATCATCCACTTTATGTAGATTCCTTGTTGATGATTCACTTTCTTGAATAGATGAATACAACTTTACCATAGTTTTACTAGTAAATATTCCCACTTTTCTTCCAACTCTAGAAGGACAGGTGTACTTCACTATTCCTATCGTGCTTCTCTAATTCCTGGAACGCTTCTTCATTCCTGGTGCGCAAGTGTCACCAAAATACTTGTGCGACACCCCCTTCTTCAACTCTTAACTTGGGAGACTCAAATACTATTATTCCCAAACCAATATTGGCGCTCTAATACCAACTAGAACATAACTTCTGAGTATATTTATACTTGTGTGGCCAAACCACCACTTGCACGACCGAACCACAAACAGAACTGGAGCTCGAATTTTCTCTGAGTGATGGTCTCTGATCAACATTAGGAGGGGTAGATCTCTATTTATATGAATTTGGGACACCCTGAGCACAAGTGTGCAAGTCTCATATTGGCGCGTAAGTCCAACCACCCTAGTCTCTGTCACCCTAGTCACCTATTCAACTAAACCAAAACTTGGGTTCCCCTCTTTCCTTTCCCAAATTATGATGTTATGATATTGAAAAAACATATGGCGTGAATGTTTCCAATAATCCAAGACATTAGCATGAAATTATCTTTTCCAAAAACACTTTTCCCCATTTGTCGATTTTGAGGCCAAAAATTTGGATAACACTTGAAAACTCTGCCACCTTGTATATGCTATTTTTTTACCGACTCCAGATTGTCCATTCCATTTTCTAGGTTCTTTAATCAATCATGAATTACTAACAGAATCCATTAAGCTGTACATTCCACCATGAAAACAAAATTTTACAACAAATTTGTATATCATGGTCTACTTTGTCAGCAAACGCAACATGGAGGCTCACTTTCTCAAAAAACACAATCACCTCAAAAATGCTACAATGATACCATGAGGGATTTTATTATCAATAGTGGATTGGGACACATTGATTTAATAATATATTTTAAATAACTTATTAAATATATGGGGAATTCATTGTACATGTAACTCATGGGATAGGGGTCGGTTAATGAAATCACTTTGATGTATCATTCATATCCTGAGAGAATATCAACTGGTGGTAACCCCTTCGAGTTTACGTCCATGAATAATAGAGGGGTTTCTACAAAAAAAATTAAACCATCTTATGAAAGGTCTTGAAGGTTTTGGTTCATGATTCAAATATATGAAATGAAATAATTAATAATTCCCTTCAATTTAGTTATTATTTATAAATGATATTTTGCATCTGAATTTATTTGGTTATTTTTAATTCTCATTTTATTTCTTGAATGGCATGTGAAATCAGTTTCTTACATTTCCATATTGGATATTCCTTATCTTGTTTTTTGATTGGTATGTTTTATCAGCTATTTATCCTGAAATGTTGATTTATTCTCATTAATTCATTTTCTCTGCCAATTTAGATTCCCCTACTTTGAATTTCTTCGCACTCTTTTATTTTCTCTTTTTTCCTTGGTTACGAAGGTGAAATTTTTGAATGAGTTCAACCATTGAAATTATTTTCCTTTTGTTATGTTTTATGTTTTTTCAAAGTAATAAAGGAAACATTTATGTATATATTTCGCCAAGTATATTAAAATGATCAGTAATTCATGATTTCATTCCTTATAATCATGTTACTATTATAAAATAATGCATTTGTCTCATGATATCAGGGTCAGGTATTATAGTTGGTATCATAATAAGTTTATTAACAACATTGAGAACTAGATTAAGGAAAACATGCATTAAGGAACACAACACATTGGTTTAGTATGTATTAAAATTTATTTTATGAAAATTTATGCCATTTTTATGGAAATATTTTTAAATTTAATGATAACCATTAGGGTTGATATAAACTTCCTCTTTATAGTAATTATGGCTATTTATCTTATTGGTAATTAAATATGAAACATATAAATAATATTTTTGGGCAGGAAACTTTATAATGTTGAATGTTTTTCGGATATTTTTTGATGGTGCATATCAAATTTTTGTGTAATATTAATATGGGTTTATAAGAAAGAAAATTTTCACATCAGGTGACAACCCATCACATTTGGTAAGTCCATTAGTTTGAATCAACAACTGAAGGGTGACAATGGTGCATCAACTACCACTAGCCTACGTGGAGTCGTAGTTAACATGATTTTTTAGTCAAACTATCTAATTGATAAATTTTATTTTAATGTAAGATATATTTTTATTAAACAAATTATAACTTTGGATTCAAAAATTATTTTTTGATTAATGGATTAATGTTATTTCAAAGATGTTTACAATTTTTGGAACCCTATATATGAACAAGGTAAATAGTGTACTATGGGATTTTATTTGAGAAGTAAAATTTGAAATATATTTTGGAATAATATACGAGTTTATAGTTGACTTATGGGTAATTGGATAATTTATGGTAATTTTTTCATTTCATAGAGATTATGTGATTTAGAAAATTACATATGTTTTATAACACATTAAGAGGGGTTAATGTTTTTTCGAAGACTCTATGATCAAATACTTTAGATTTCTGGGTTTCAATCATGGACAAGAATAGTTTTAATAGAGGATAGTTATTTTTTGAAAGATCTATGTTGAAATGTCATTATTACTACTATGTTTTGGTGATTAAAGTTATTTTTCATCATTTTATTTTTGGGGAATTATCTTATCATATCCTAAATATTTTGGTATTGGATAGTTTATAGTGATAGGAGGAGTATATAGTTATACTTTGGTAGATTTAATGATCCATAGAAGTTGATTCAAATTATTTTGGACTGAAAACAAATCATTTTAAATATTCATCATTTGAAGAAAAAGATGAGTGTGTGGTAAAAATTCATTAAAGGATGAAACTCTACTTATCCAGATAGTATGTTTTCTTATGTTCATAATAAAATAAGTAATTGTATTTGAAAATTAATGAAAAAAAAATAGACTAGAAATATTTTTCATTTAATTTTTTTATAGAGAAATCAATTGCCTCTTTAATCCATTATATATTTATGTTCTTGAGATGGTAGTCTTTCTCATGACTATGTTATTGATAATTCTCTATTAGAACATGATGGGATGATTTTTCTCCAATATCCATGTTTTTACTAATTTTCTCCAATTCAATAGCCTATTCGTTTGGTGACCTTCTCAATTTTCATTCCAAATTGTTTACAAGATTTGTTATTAATTTTATTTATGATTTGGGGTTGTCAACTGTTGTTTATTTTTAAATATCAAACTATAGACCATTGAGATAAAGTTTACATTATGAGAACAAAATTTAATTAATGTGGGGATAATGTAACACCCCAAGACATTAAAATTTGTTCATGTTTGAATAAATTTAATTTTTTTTATATTTTTTTAATGCTACTCAATGTTAAGATTATTCTACACACAAAATTGAGTTTTCTTGTATTTCACATAAGACTGAGTTTTACCAAAAAAAATTATATTATTGAAATATTATAATTTAACATAATAAGATATTACATAGCTATTAAGTTGGAATGTATGAATATTATTATCTAACTTATGAAAACATATGTTTGAATTAATTTTTTAAAAATTAGTAAGAAAAAAATAGTAGAACCAACTTAATATATTGGAATATTTTTATAAGAATTATATTTATGATCATAAAAATGTTTTATCAAATAAAATTAAATTTATTACAATTAGTGAATGATATTTATTTAATATACATTAAATAATTATTTTTACATTTATCCAAAAGGTATAAACAGCCTTAGAAAAGAACAAACCCAATTGTATGTATAAAAACCAATAATTTCCTAAAGGTAGTTTTACAACATTTTAATGGAAATCCATTTTTATATCCCATTTTTTAAACTTGTTATATTTTATTTTTATAATGAAATTCTTATTTGAATTCATAATATAATAATTTAATTTGGAATAATTTTTTGTTTTTTTTGAAATATTTAATTTTTTGATAAATAATGTTAAAATAATGAAATTTAATTTAAAACAACTTTTTTATCTAAATAATTTATAGTTTTAAAATGTATTTTGAATTAGTTTTAAATTATAGTCATATAATTTTTTTCATTTTATCTATGTTAGTCCATTGGAATAAATTCCCAATTAAATTTTGATATAAAAACCATTCAATCTTTTGAACATTTTCACATTAAAAACATGTTTTGTAGTTACATCAATAGGATTAATTTTAAATTAATTAATTACACTCCTATGTTTTGAATTTCAAAATTAGGTATTCTATATTTAAAATAATTGAGTAAAAAATGCAAATAGGTTATTTTTATTTTTGGGTAATATGAATAGTAATTTGAAATGTGTTTTAATTACTACAGTTAATGGTAAATTAGGTAATTAAGGGTAAAACTAATGTTTTATGAATTATAAATTTACCCTAATATATATCATAATTTTATTAGATAATATATACTCAACTAAAATCATACTTTTTTTGATTTTATGGCCTCATAGAACCACTTGGAAGACATCATTCCATTTATAAAATTTTATTCTATAGGAAGTCCAATGGGTCACACTCCTTTTTTTAATATATATTAAATTTTAATATATGGATAGTTAGAGTATTTAATTGAATAGAAATATTAATTAGTATATAAATTTTATATATTCATCAAGATAATTTATTTTTAATTTTCAAGGAAGAAATAATTTATTTAATGGTTTTCACTATGATTATGTGGTAATTGTTTAGTGAAAGGACATATCAGATAAATGTTACTAGAATTATTAAAAGAAATATAATTTGACATAATTAATATAATGAATGAATTATATTTATTTCATATAAATATTAGGTATTTATCAATGGTTTTTTAGAATTTAAATTGTGCGTTGGTATTTTTTAAAAATACTCATGAAATGTATATTTTCAAAATTAACAATACTGATATTTTAAAATAAATAATATTTTATTAAATGATATAAAATTAATCAAAAATTAAAATTCATCCAAAAAATATTGATAAAATAGAAAATTTCTTACATCAATCATTTATGGTTTTTTTGAAATCTCATATTAAATATATTAACCCTTAAAGAGTAAAAAGACAATTTGTCATGGTAAGAGTTATAGAGATTAACGAAGGGTTAAAGCCACAAGATAAGGGTATTAATGTGACCTAAACATGACTAAAAATTAGTTGGTGAGGGGATTTAGACCTATACCCATATTATATATATATATATATATATATATCTGTAGATATTTTTAATTTGATAATTAATTTATATTAATTTAATTTTTTGAGTGTTTCAAAAAGTTCCCAAAAATCAATAATAAAAGGGAACCTCTTCCCACACTTATTCACACCACATTGGACCTTCTATATCATCATATCCCAACCAAAATAAAATAAAAAATTCCCTTCTCACATCATATAATACTCATTTTAGGATTAAATCCAAACAAGGAAGTCTTTTGGTGTAAACCAAAAAGAAGTTACCACAAAACAAGCTAACATTATTCAATGATGACTTTATTTTTATTTCATTGTAGAACCATTTAATTTTTATTATTAAACAATTATATAACTAAAATAGTATAATAAATATACTAATTATTTTTAGGTTAATGTCTCAACCTAAATATATACACAATTCCATTAAATGGATAACAAACCTACCATTCGTGTATGGTGAACTACTGCCTCACAAAATGATGTCATTTATTTTTTATTTACACCCAGTAATTGTTGAAAGTTATGATAGATAAAAAAATTTATATGATATTTATGATATTAATGTTTTATTAATACTTCATTAATTATTGTATTACACATAATTTCTGGTTTATCATTTTTTTTAATTACGATATCATCGTTTGTGGAAGTATGGACTATCGTCTCCTCAAAGTGATGTGATCCTTTCACACTAGAAATGGAATGTATAAATGATGGTTTTATAAAATATATTTTATATATATGACCTATATATGATAATATAATTCTAATATTCATATATATCATTTAATTTTCAATCTTTAAGTATGAAAAAAATGAATGTAGTGTTAATGAGAATGTATGACCTTCTAACTCCATTAACAATGCATTTAATTTACTACCTCCAAATGTTATGGATTATTATAAATAAATTTATATTAAATTTATATGATATTTACATCATGATATACATTTTATAGAAAATTAATTCATGATATAAGTAACTGTACCAAATAATTAACATGTCAAATCATACTCTAGAAACTAGGAAATCAACTACCAAAATTGTGAAAATGATGAAAGATTATTAAAAAACGGGTGATAAAATAATATAAAAAGTTATTATATATGAATAATTTTCAAATATAAATTAATAACAAGATTTAAACCATTTTATAGGATGTTAAATCATGTAAAACTATAAATGAAGTGTGAGATCATGGATCATTGTCTCACATTTATTTTTGTGGGGAACTTGTCATTTACACTACAAGATTCTTTTGTGTGGTGTATATACGTCACATTAAATTTTTTAATAAGTATTATACTGAATATAATTTTATTTTTATATTGATGAAATTTTATTTCTTGGATAATATGATTCTATTAAAAATCATGTTGTAAGGGTTTATTTCACAATCTTATCATTATTCTGGATTGGTTTTTCTTTAAGTCTATACTAGGGAATATTTATCATCCATGTTAGTGTTTTCTACAAATGTTTCCAAAAATGCTTTTAAAATTCTCTACTTATTATTCAAATTACTATATGACAAATTTATTAATTTTTACAAATTTATTTAAAAGAAATATTCTTATTATATTCCAAAACATAGTGATTTATGGATTTTTTTACAAAAGTAAAAGGAATGTTTTTTAACTTATATATAATGAACAGAATTTCCCACCATTATGACCCATTAATGTTTTTAAGCTTCCTTTATATTTTTTTAATGTTATTTTTAAAGATTTTATTTTATTTTATTAATTTTCATCCTTTTGTAAATACAATTGCAATGTGGTAATGTATTTTCACCTAAATTTTTACATCTATGAAATAAATGTCATATTCACCATTTAATTATTTTTTCTAGTGTATCTACTTCCCCATTTAATATATTATATCATTAATATCTTTGTATTCATGTTATTAAATCTTTCATTTGATAATTATTTACATTTATGGGGTTTATGATTCAAATATTTCAATGTGGTATGGGACATTTTGATTGAAAAATATCTTTTAAAATTGATTCGTCATTATATGAGGAATGATTTGGACCTGTAATACATAGTTTGGGTACTGGTTAATTAAATCACTATGATTCATAATTATTATAATGAGATGAAATCCGTTGGAGACAAACCCTTTGATTTTGTTTCCAAGAAAAATATATGGGTTTCTACCGAATGACATAAATAATCTTGTCAAAGGTCTTGATTGTATTTGTTCATATGCCAGATACATGATATCTAATAATATTTTTCATTTACATATCTATGGATGAATTGTTTTCTCAATTTATTGAGTGAATAAAATTTGTTATCATATTCATACCTTAGAATATTGGTTATTCCTTATCCAATTATTTGAATGGCTTGTGTTATCAGGTTTTTATCATTCTATGTTGTTTTTATCTCAATAATTCATTATTTATTCCTATTTATGTTACTTTAATATGAAATTGACATCATATTTTTATTTTTATTGTTTTTTCCATTTTATGAAGTTGAAATTTTTGAATTATTTCTAGGATGTGAATAATTTTACTTTGTTATGTTTTATGTTTTAGAAAAATAATAAGGGAACCATTTATGTATCTAGTTCTTCAAGACTAATAAACTGATTGGACCTTTGGGATTTCATTCCTTGTAATCATGGTATGTAGAAAACCCCAATGTATAAAATAAACATGAATAATCCAGGTTGTCAATTTTTTACATTGCATGTATTTCATGTAATACCCTTTTTTGTTTCATTCAACACTATCATCTCTTGGGGAAAACATGAGAGTATTTGTTTATGAAAAAAGTAACATAAATCTATTTCACTAAACATATCAAATATTTTAGGTGTATAATAAAACCATTAGAAAAAAATATATTTTGTAACCTCGTGACCTTCTTTTGTATGAATTGTAAGAGACACATCAACATAGGCTTCCTTATTTTACTAATTGAATTCCCTTCAAGTTATTAAAAATACCAATATTTTGGGAATGTGGAGGAAACTATTTTGTTTCTTAGAATCATATAATAGACCTAGAGTCCTACCCAAACATTTCCTTTTTCTAATTGGTCTTGTATTTTTCATTGGATGTGATTTAATCCTTCTATATATCCTTCTCAAATTTTGTAACAATTTTTTTTATATGTAGACTCTTATGATAAAGAGGTAAATATATTTTTCCCTTTAAAACCTTTTTGTTATAGGGAGTTTTTAACAATTATTTTAGGCCTTCATCTTATTCTGGAATGATAGTTGAACAACTTTTTGTAATAATCCCATGTTTCTCACATCTCTTTCATCTTTTAAGAATTTTCAAATCACAATCTATTAGTTTATTTTTATAAACATTTCCTAAATATTTAAAAATTATTCCATCAACTTTTATTTCACTAATTTTAATTCTTCATATAATTTCAAATCCATTTCATCTTATTCGGGACAAATAATAAATCACTCCTTATTTTTAGACTGTACATGTTTTTTTCTCTACAGTTCATGGCATACTCATCTTTCTTCATCTTCTAGTTTTCTTTTAAATGGTTCCACATAATTTTTTTGGAAAATTTGATCATATTTTCTCATCATAGTTTTCCATTGATTCATATATATTTATTATTAGAGACATTTTATTTAATCAAGAATAATCTATGTGTTATAAAACACCACACAAAAAGACATTAGAATATTTATTTTTCAGACTGATGTTAAAATTATTTAGAATATTTTTGATTTCTTATTCAAAAATCGTGGACTAATTTCTTATATGGAAAACTTCATAAATAATTCCTATATTTTTTGAAAAATATTTTTTCTCAGAATCCTAAATATTTAGTGTTTTTACACCTTTGTTAGAAGTTTCACCTTTAATATGAACTACCCTAGTGACATTTTCTCTCATCTCTCTTATCTCACTTTCTTTAAGAATAATTATTTATTTTTCAAAAAAATCCTATTCTTTCTCATCCAAAAAATCATTCTGAACATCTATTATATTTTCAGACTCAAATATATTTAAATAGATCTTCTTTTGTTATTCAACGAGTGTATACTTCATAGAGAGGTTCTCATTGTTGTATGGTCATTGATCATTTCGTTTTAGTTTCTTTCAAGATCATAAATATTTATATTGTAAGATCTGATAACATTTAGATTTGTCTCTTCTTTCTTCATTTAGTCATTTTACAAAATTTATTCTTTCAATATCTTTAATCAACTCATTTCTTTCTTCATTTATTCATTTTTTACCCAAATTTATTCTTTCAATATCATTCATCAACTCATTTATTTATATCTGGAGTTGATTCTTGTGCTCCATATCATTTTCCTCAATATCATTGAGAATACAATTAATTTATAAAATTTATTCATTATAATCATCATTATAGTATGAATAACTTACCATTATAACTTGAGAATTAATGTTTACTTAATGATCATGTTCATCACTTGATGATTAATAGTCCTATTTGTTCTACCTAAATAAAATTTCATCTTCTTTTCATATGGAAATCAATCAATATATTTCTTAAAAATTTGGTTCAATGATTAATAATCATCTTCAATGGAAGAATACTATTCAACTTTCTTCCAAGGATAATTTTATACACAATTTCGATTCTCTTCATAATTCCAACATTTATGGTTTTTCATTTACATTTTCCCTCATTGTATATCTAAAAAAGGAGAGAAATTTGTCTTGAAATATTCATCATTTTCCTCTAATTCCTAACAACTTAATTATTCATTAATATATTCAACTTTTTCTATCCCTTTTAATAGACATCTAAAGTACATTTATTGAACAAACTATTTATAAACTGCTCTCTTCTAAATTCCTAAGTAAAAAAGTTTAATATGTAGATCATCCAAATATATAGTTGTAGGATCTCTATCTTCTAGATATAAAACATTGTTATAAAAATTATCAGGAATAATTATTAATATATTTTCAAAAATAGTTTAGAATTTGAACTTCTCAGCAAGACATATTATGGTTCTTAAAATATCATTTACTAGTGTAATGAAGTCATCTATAACTTTATACTCATTCATTTTTATATCTTCATTCATGAGCCCAAGTGTTGTGAAATGTTTTTATTCACCTTTGTATTACCATCAAGGAAAATATAACTTATCTCACATGCCATTGATAGTACCAAATCCCTTTAATCTAAGAAACTCTCTTTTAGTTTCTAGTGAGAGTGATGAATTTTTATCTCTTCCATCATTCTCAAGAGTTTAACTATCAATAGCAGTAAGAAGTTAATTCTAAATATGAGGAGAAAATATATTTTTAGTATTCCCTAAAGTAATATACACATGATATATAAGATATGGAAGAATTATACATTTCCAGATATGATAGTTCTTACCCTTGAAAACTAGAATCCCCTTATACTTCATGTAATTGAGATTATCAATTTGAAGAGATGTTTCATCCAAATATAATCGGATATAAGACCAATTTCCATTCCCAAATAGTATTGAGACCACTAAGAGAGGGAGGGGGTCAATTAGTGGTTCCTTATTCTTTTATAATATATTTTATTAACCTATTTAGTATATTTTATTAACCTATTAAAATTGTTAAAGTTAAAATCAACTTAAGTATAACATAAAATCCTCACCATGTTTACCCAATAAATATAAATTAAAGGAATCAAATGATATTTATAGGGTTTGGTACATAAACCTACTCCTTTCCATGTTTGATAGTCCCACCAACAGGGATTATTTCACTATTTGTTTCTAGAATACAAAGGCACAAGTAGTGAACAATTAAAAATCCCTTTATAAACATTCATGCTATAGTTGGTTATACACCCAAACTATCATTTTCAATATCCACATTCATATAGTCGGTTATACTCCCTCGAAAACAAAATATCTATTTTAGTAACTAGTATGTATCCACAGCTTCAAGATTCACATTATTTCTTCTTTTATGACATACATAAGAATGTATTCAACTCTTTTACAAGTAAGATGAATCAATATTTACTTGTATACAGTATTCAATAACTTAAAAAAATTTCTATGTAACATACTAGTCTTGAATAATTCTCTAGAAATCGTGTCTGGAGAACTTCCTCTGTGAAAGTTAGAATCATCTTCCTGGGTCTGGTAACATCTATCTGATGGGATACATCCAATATGCCTCAATACAATTATCCTTATGTTATTCCTTCCATATCTGGGAAGAATCTAAATTAGTGGCTCAAAAATCCTTTAATCAATGGAAGTAGAAATGATGAACCTTGCTTTGATAGATGTATCTTTGATGGTGTCACTCTGATAGACTAGCACCGATAATGAATTATCTATTGGAATATGCTCTGAATATCATATTGAACCCCACTCGGATAATATTCCTGAGCTTCAATATGAAAAACATTTCTAGTTGGAATCTTAATAACTAAAAATTATCAAATCTATTGGTTCACATTAGTAGTTCAAGTTTCTCTAGCATTTCAAATGTACAATGCTCTGCTTTTATAGGAACTCAAGAATGAAATGGTAGAAAAACCTATTTCATTTCCTACTCAATGAAATTTTTAAATCTAGAATTTTTTATTCATTTGTGTTTTCATATTTGACATCTTCAACACTATATAAAAATTATGGGATATTGTCGAATATTCTGAAAACATTATACTTCTTCAAGTATACAGTCATTTATTCAATCACATTGATTGATTGGTAGGAATGCCTTATTTTCTATTGATTTTGGATAAACACCCTTTCAAGGGATGAGAGGGAACCCTTAAAAGGACTGTAAGATTAGAGATTACATTGTTTGTAGGCTTGGAGACATTACATGACCTGTAGGTCCTTAAGAAATCTTACAGACTGTGACTACTACAAACTGCCCCTCCCCAGCATCTGCATAATGACCAACTCTCCACCTTTCCATGGTTTTTATGCTAGAATGTCCATGTGTAGAGGTGCACAGACACATTACTGATGGAAAATTTCATACCCTCTCAGTCTTTGAAATCCATATAGCCCTGCTTTGGAGAATGTGCCCTACTCTTGAATCCTCTTCTAGAGTGGTTCCTTGTAGAATTTGTCTGTGAAACTACAAATCAGGTGGCCATGAAGGTCTTGAGGTGGCCCAATGTCCAAGGGGTGGCCTGAAATCCTTACTGAGCAGAAGGCATGGGTGTCCCGAAATCCTTAAGGACTCCAAGCCCAAACAGGTGGCCCATGGTGAAAAGTTTTGGCTGCTACAGTACCCGCTACAGTACCTTCTGCAGTCCTGCTATAGTATCGCACAGTACATGATATAGTACTAATATAGTTCCCCCAGAATTATGCATCTACCTGGTTTAGAACATGGGTTTTGTGGATGCACTTAAGGAGTCCTCACCAACTGGGCTGAGGCTTAGGTTCTTTATTCAATCTTGTTATTTATTCTAATTCATCATGACGATGAAAACATATGAAAATATAAAGATTGACCATTATGATGATCTATTGTAAACACTGAATGTATTCTCATGTAGAATCTCCAAATCAACCCTTTAGAAAGAAATATAAAATATCATTAAATTATTCTTCATATCATTAATTCCTAAAACCAATTATCCTACATATAATAATGTTTTACAACTGGAGACTTCACCAATGTCGTAATGCCTTTGATAGATCAGTCTCTACTTCAATATGATGAATTGTTTTCCATATGATTCTGATGAGTTTTCACCTCTTTTTGAGATAATTAGTACGTTTGTTATTTTTCTCTTGACCCAATTATAAGAGAACAATGTTTGAATTCTCTTTTTCCTAACCCAATTGAAATAAAATTCATCCAAATGAATTGTTGATCTTTATTTGGTTGATCGGTCTAGTTATTCTTCTGAGGAGTAATCATTGCCATAAATTCACACATTATTAAATTTTATTCAACTAATAAAAAAATATATTTGATACACAAAGGATACAAACAATATAAAATTAATCAGTTTCATAATTAATTATAATGGATTAGTATCGGAAATGACTTTTTTACTTCAGAAAGATGACTCATCTAGTCTTCTGTTGTTATCCCATTGATAAATCTCATACCGATGATATTCAATATTTTATTTCTACTGTTACTCACACTAATGATAAGCATCAAGAATAATTCATATAATATTATCCTCTCATCCACAATCTCCAACTTTTATTATGAATTATTTAATATTTATGATAACTATATGATCAAAAATGTATTTTCAGTTTTTCAATTGAAAGTATTATAACATTCTCATCTTCTAAAGACATATTTCTTTCAAACCAATCCTCAATACGATTGTAAGAACCATAACATAGTCATTCCATCCCAATTCATTCATCACAAGAATATCATACAACATATGACTTTAATGAATTACAAAAAAAATAAAGAATCATTGATTTCTCATCAAAGACAAATAGACTCTAATTAAATTCCACATTACGATCAGTACATATTTTTTAGAATCAGGGTGAGTGTGTTGATATTTTTCTTCCATAAAACTTATTTATAATATATTGTTATTTATTAATCATTGTGCACCTAATCCACTAATTATGATGGTGAGTCTGATGATAAATATTTACCTCTTCTCACCTTCAGTCACATATCATCCAATGACCAAAAATACATCAAAAACTAAACACTGGCCTAACATAACTATACATAGGATTTTACTTACAATTACAAGGATCCAAATCAAAATTTGTAAAAAAATTATGAGGGATATCATCTGAAAAATATGGAAAGTATAAAGGACTTAACATGAAATAGATAAAACATCTAGAGGAATTCACAAGATCTTCCTGACATGTCCAAAGGAATTAATATGATATTCATATCATATATGGATGATATTTCATGAACTTTGTGAAATCTATATAGTGTATCACATGACATTGAAAAAATATGTAGAGGAATTATCTTGATCAAGATGAATTTTTCAAATGAATTCACATGAACCAACTGACATTTCTATAGTACTTTACATTATCTTCTAGACATGTCCAAAGGTTGTCATGTGACTTGGTTCACATGTCTAAAAAACATCTCATGATATATATATCAGATTTAGCAGATTTATTTTTAACTTGGATGAAATTTAAAAAGTTATAACTTGATCAGATAATAGATTACATGTATTTCATTACCCATTAACATAAAAAACTCATCTGTATTCACATGGTGCTTCCATATTTTTTATATTTTATTGCATAAATTCCTTGATATTCATTAGAATAAATCCTATTGAGGCCTTGTATGACCACAACTACATGAAGATACTACTTCATGTGATCTGGATGGAATGTTGTAATTACCTTCTATCATCAATGGAGTGAACACTCATGGCATATAGACAAAAAAATAATCCCTTTAGTAATTCCCTAGGATAACCTAGTTGAATACTCTTGAGATTATGTGGTTAACTACCCTAAGAAGTTCACTCACTTATTTATGATTTTGTGTTTGTGATTTTTCATTTATAGTGGGTAAAGGCTTCACCAATACAGATATACACAAGTTTTTATTATTCATAAATCTAATATAGGTTCTGGAGATGGTGGAGAGGGTGTTTCAGGATGGCATCATGAGACTAATGAGCATTCATGTGATCACATAATCTTAATAGAGTCACATGAAGAGGAATTGTGAACATGTATCGAATCATGTACATTACAAAGGGTGCACATCCAAGTGTTAATGTTTCATGACCAAGTGTATCATTTTAATGCCAGGAGGAGAACTATTTTCAGGGAGGGAGGAGTGAATGGTCGAGAGTAGATGTTGAGGCTACACATCAATGGATTATCATAGAAAAATGAGTTAATTCCATGGGTTACCATACAAGTATAAGTTTTATGTTAAAAAATTTGTGTACGACTAGAGTGTATGACTATGGAATTTGAAAAAGTGTTCTACATGACCAGAGGTTCACATTGCATTCAAATAATAGAGGTATCATGAGACAAATAGTTATTCATGATTGAAACATATATAAAATTTCTTCACTTCCATTAATCATGCATAAATTTAAAAAAAACTGATAAAATGGTGTTTATATATCATTTTATCATGCCATTCAAATGGAATGATGTGTTGTTATCTCAGGAAGGGATATTATGTTTGGTTCTTTCGATCACCTTCAAAGATAGTGTGCCCTTACCTCCTCATATCTTCTTCTTCCAAACTTCCCCATCTCATAGTATGTGTGATTTTTATAGAGTTAAGGGTTTATATATTTAAGGGGTCCTTATTTTCATCCTCTCTATGGTGATAATATTCCCAATACAATAGATCAACGGGGTAGAGAGAATTGCCTAAAACCATTATAGTGGGTTATTGTGAAGGGGAGTTTTTTTGAATCCTTCTAATGTTAGAAAATATTTCTTTGAGTGTCATCTATTTTTATCATGAAACTTAGTAATTCTAATGATGGATTTATGTGGATATCATAATCTATTTTAATAGAATATATCTTGGAAATCATGAATTTCCAAAAAATATTTTTTATTGTTATGTATTCATGGGATGAATTGAAACATAACACATGATCAATTCAATTATTTTCCTTCAAATAGTTATGTGACCTATCCAGTGACATCCTTTTTGGAAGAATTTTATGCATAATTTTATCTCTTCAAAGAATTAAATTCATAAAAAAACATTGTATGCATGCTTTAGGGATACTGATATAGTCCCAGTTTCTTTGGTTTGATCATTTGATAAAGGATGAGGAACACAATTGTTGAGTATTAATTTTCTCAGGCTTTCACAATCTTCTTAGATGGACATCAGCTGTAGGTTATGGTGTTGAATCAGATGAATTGGTGAGTTCATATCGATATTGGAGGTCGAATAATGTATAAAAAATGATGGTGAGTCATATTTAGTTTATTAAGAATCTGTTATTCTGTCCATATGATTTTTCTGTGGAAAATTTTGTGTGTCGTGGATTTTTTCCACATAAAAGTGTATCAATTTATGACTTCCCCAAATAAGGCATTCCATTTCATCCGACTATTGAGGTGACTCCGGATTTTGTCACTCGAAACACATATGTACCCATTCTATCAACAACTATTCCATGGAATTGTGTGGTTGTCTTCAGAATAACTTTTACTCTCCATGAACTCTCATAGTGAGTGATATGCTCACACACCCATACCACTCAGATGGCTAACTGTGCTGGCTCCTAGGAATGACCTAAGATATGTTACCCACCTACATAGCCTAGATGGAAGAATTTCGATATAAATACCATCAAAAATAATTGAAACAAATAAATGTAACACCCCAAGCTTCCACGGTACGTTTCCCTTTGAATAATGCAATAGCTTGCATTGTACGCAACTTCGAGATTCTAACACACTGTGACCAATCAAAATAGACATTATGAATAGTAATACCCACTTTTTAAAATTTTATCTTTTAATATGGACTTCATTTTTGGATTTGGAATATTGAAATTAGCCTAGGGTTAAAGTTTGGTATTTTTCTGAAAACTTTCAATTTTTGACGAATAGTTAAAATTAATAAATTTTAATTTAAAAAATAATTTAATAAAAATAATTAACAGTGATAAATTATGAATTTGAGTGA
Organism: Viscum album; assembly: GCA_963277665.1. Lineage (NCBI taxonomy): Eukaryota > Viridiplantae > Streptophyta > Magnoliopsida > Santalales > Viscaceae > Viscum > Viscum album. The sequence goes on along the minus strand of OY728119.1, from coordinate 681,465,506 downwards.
TTTTAAAGTATATTAAGAATATATTTTTACCATTTAAAAAAGTTTTGGTCATTAGACATAATTTCACAAATAATCCGGACACAAACAAGTGTCAATATTTTGATAGTTATTATTTCTTAAAAACACACATTTTGTTTTGACAGTGGGAATTAATTTTAAAATAATTTCTACCAATTTTGTGTTTTGAATTTGGAAAAAAGAATTCCATATTTGGAATCAGGATTTCCAAATTTTTTAAATAGGTAACTTTTATTTTTAGGCATTTTGAGTAATTACTTCGTTAAATATTTCATTTACCATGGTTAAAGGGTAAATCCGGTAAATAAGGGTAAACAAATAATATTATTATAATAATAAATTACCATAAAAAGAGTCCTAACATTATTATTTGATACATGTCTGACCATGGGAATCTTTGGGTCGATTGTGGGACCCCATCGAGCCACTTGTAGGTGATAAGGACACTTTATATTAATTTTGTTCAAGTAAATACAAAAATGACATAAGCATATATCTTTTATCAAACCAATTTTTACATAGGATTATATATGTTATTTTTTCAACTATAAATATTCATTATAAATATAAAAATATTTCTTATATAATGGTATTTTATTTATAATTTTTCGACATTTAATAATTAAATTTAATTATGACACAATAATGATGAAGTATTTTCCTTATTAATGAAAGAATCAAATAATTCGTATTATAAATGTTAAAATAAATATAATTTGAACGTTTTGATTCCATAAAATAATTTAATTGGTTAATATGACATGTTAGGATTGCTTAAATGAAATGTTTTTGAATTATTAAAGTTGTTAAGACTTTAACAAAAAATAAATTATTAAATATTGTCAAAATTGACATAAATGATGTTTTTAAAACAAGTATAATATTATTAATTGATATTCTATTAATAAAAATCAATGGTTCGGAAAAAGGACTTATATCATTATATGTGTATCATTAATTGATCACTTGGGGTCTCTATTATATATATAGTATGTTTATTAACTATATAATATAAAAATACACAGTGACAGGGTAAATGTCAATCTAATTAACTAAGAGTTGAAACTAAAAGATAAGGTTAATGTAATGACACAAACCTGTCTAAAATCTATTTGTTGAATGGATTTAGATCCATAATTACCTTATACTTTTAATAATCAACTATTGAGCCATTACAAACCGAATATGAATTTATTATAAATTAATACTTTCAGTTTTTCCTAAAGATCCACTACTCCCCCTTATAAAAAAACACAACTTCCAACCAATTTTTCACCCCATCAAAGCCTTTTAGATCGGCCAAACCCTACCTGAATACTCTCTCAACTTCATTCAATTCAACTTATAGGCCTTAGTTTGATCAAAAATCCAACCTAATGAGCCCTTTTGATCAAATCAAAATGAAGAACCCGAAAAAGAGGTAATGTTTTCACCACCCTTTTTCAAGTTCCTTTCTTCGTCAACTTCTTCTTTCTTTGTTATTTCCTTTATAAAATAATAATTACAATATATTCTATATTAGGTGATGGTATTATAAATATGGTACAAACATATTCAGTATTCTATCCATCCTCTGAATGACATGTCAGCATACGTGCGTACGTACGGCTTACCGTATCCACGTCGTGGTGTAATTGTTATTCAAAAACATTATTAGGATGGGTATGATAATGATATGTAATTGATTTAAATAATAAATATAAAATGATAATTATTCTTTATATATTATATAACATCCAATTATCTATTATTTTAATTTCAAAAGATTGATATTGTCGCTCGTGCATACGTACGGACTACCGTCTCCAAAAACGCGATGAGATTCAATCCCCATCATATCCATGCAATTATAATTCTCATTTGAAGATTAAAAATAATGTTTACAGACTTGATATCATTCTGGATTATAATAATATACATCCTATCAATAAATTACATGGCTTATGTAACATAACACATAAAATAAAATGAGTAAGTTAACACTCGAAACAACGATAATATTAAGATATTATTAACAAAGCAATGTTAAAAGATCATATATGATATCATATTAATGTATATTATTTTTGTATAATTTAATAACAATTATTTCACCATTATAAAAGATGTTAACCTACCCTCATCCAAGGAAAAGTACAAGGTAAGGGTTTATTTCACAATATCTTCATTATCCGAGGTAGTTTATACGTAATTATCTACTGGGACCTCTTTATCAGCCACATCCATGTTTCTTAAAAATGTATTTTAAATCATTATTACTATTTTACAGAATATGGGTTAAATTAATTTATATCCTTGCTGAATTTTTATAAGAATTTTATAGAGGAATCTTTCTGTCATTTTCCAAATAATGTCCTTTTTAACCTTTTCGACCGAATTAAGGTAAGAATGTCATTTTAACTTATACAGCGTGTGAGTCTATTTTCTGCCATTATAAAATCATCAAAGCATCCCTTAAAATATTATAATAAAATTTTCAAATAAATTTTTTCTTTTTTAATTATGCGACTTTTAAATGATTTCAAAAAAGGATATATTTATGTCAAATAGTTTTGATTTCATCTATGTCAACATCCTTTGATGGATTTTAAGCTTATTTGAGGTTGATTATTTATGATAAAAAACTTCCAAATTGTATTGAAGGTTTTGTGATATGTTTGACTATGGATGTGTTATTTTTATACCATTCATTGTTTATGGAGAAATTATTGACATTTCATATGTATGTTTTTATATGAATGTTTATGTTATGTTTAAACCAATTCATATGAGGAATGCATTGGACTTAATAAGTGATGGGTGGAACCCACTATAGCTCCTTGATTCATCGGTATGTCTCATGAGACAAACTAGTGTCTTTTCACGAGTCCTTGACCAAATATTATTTGTAATCTTGACACGAGTCCTTGGCTACATGGTTATGATAGTCTAGAATTATGCATTCCATCATTATGAAAGAGGTTATTGATAATGCATGTGATTATTTGACTAGTATAATATACATGTGAATAAGTAAATGGAATTATTTCATTTTATTTTTGTCATATTATGCTAAAGTTCAAGTTTAAAAGGCTTTTGTTTTAGTTATACATTGCCATAAATGTTTATGTTTATTTACGAAAGTTTCCACTATATTGGTATCCTTACTGAGCATCTGAGCTCACCCCTTTCTATGTTTTTTTCCAGGATGTGAAGAAATATTTTATGACTGACATGTAGGGATAGTCTGAAGGGGATATGAGTGTCTAATACAGAGACTATGTTATTGGTGTTTTTCACTTTAGGATGTAATGTAACATTTGTGAATGTATCCATTGTTTCCAAGGCTACTAAACTAATAGATCTTTCGAGACATGATCTTTTTTGATGATTCAAATGATACGTAATAATTCACCGACTCTGGGTAACGGGGGTTGGGGCATTACAGTTGGTATCAGAGATATTTTAGTACAATCCTTGGAAACTATCTTTAGATACTCTCTGATTAGAGCACATATCCATAAGAGAGACTTTGAAGATTAGTATAGAAGAACTTCCTATTATTTTTGTATTGTTGAGATTTTGTGATTTTTTTAGAAATACATCATTGTCTAGATACGAGCAGGTAGAGGAGACTCTAGAACAAATGTACCTAGGGGTATAACCTGAAAACATCACTTTGAGCTAGACTCAAACGAGAACTGGTCCCCGACAATGGGCCTTGTTGCACTCTTGGTTAATATACTCCTAGGGGATATGCTTAGGATAATTCTCATTTTCATTATAAACCATTATGAAGGGTTTATGAGTATATAACTTCTCAAATAAGAAGTTTTTATGTATATGGATTATATACATAAACCGTTTAATTTATGTTAAGTGTTTTTACAAGTTTGGGATTAGGTATTTCTATTCATAAATTAATCTAGTGTATTCCATTGTTTAGAAATGGTACCCAGTAGAAATAATGAGAACTCCAGCAATACACATGATCCAAAGAGTAAGAAGGATCATATCTTTCATGGTCTTATGCCATAATTTATAAGGAAAAATAGTCTCCCACGTATTATCATCATATGAAGAAATAGTATCATGTGTAGATAAGATAAATAAAGGATTCTCGGAGTCCTATGTATTTGAAAGAAATCCATAGATGGAAAGGATGGTACAGAGAAGGGCAGATGAATGCAAGATGGTATAAAAGGATTTTCCCATATGTGATAATTGTGGAAAGAATCACCTTGAAAATTCTTGAAGGGAATGTGAGTATCTTATAAGTTTGGAGAAAAAGGACACCAAGTACATGACTGTAAGGGTAAGAAAAAGGTTTCAAATGTACAATGCTTCATCTGAAAGTAGTTTGGACACTACGCGAACCAATTTCCCATTCATCAGACTATGCCGCAAATGATGTTATTGGATAGTAATCAAGTTATGATACTACCATAGATGAAGAGGAATGACTAGTGTTCTTATGTTGTTATTTTGGAATTATTTTTTTTAAGTGTTGTATCAATGATGTACTGGAAATAAATAAGGATTGAACTACAGTAATATTTCATTGAGGATTTGAGATTTTATGGTACTAAGAAAAGTGAATCTACAGCAAGTTAAACATTTTGGAAATTACATGGTTGAAAGAAAGATATACCTTAATATGGTCCAAATATTGAGTTACTGATTTTGGAATAAGATGTGGTTGATTTGGTTAAATTATATTTGATATTCTTGACTGCCTTGAAACTGATTAAATATTTGTATATTCCATCATTGTTGGAGTTTACAACATTTTTGGATGGATGAAGTATATTCAGTGTTCTATAAGGAATGATTGAGTATGAATGTAATCAATAATATATTATGGTAATTCGGGATGTTTGAGTGTTTTGAAAAAATACATGATGAAGGTATTCACATGCTATTACAGGGTAAAAAGGATACACATTATGTTTACGTTTCATATAAATTTTGGACTAAGGGTTTATAGACGTATTTTTGGATAAGTATAAATGTTTTAATCGATTATATTTTACATTGGATACTATTGTTAATGTTATTTTCGGATATTTATAAAAAGGACAACACGCAGACCGTGTGACAACCTATCACATTAGACAATGTTGCGGGAATAGAACCCAAAAACATAGTGCAATTGGGATTTATCACCTACCACTAGACTATGTGATGTCCCTGGAGTGTATAATGCAGTTATTCTTTTTTTAAAGTTATGATAGATGAATTATAAATTCATTTTTGAAACCAGATACGGTTAGGATAAATAAAATATTATTGAGTTCTATTACCTTTTGGAGTGAAAGATGGTTTTGTGGTAAAACAATTTATGACAACTAAGTATATTTCCTTACATTCGTATTATATCTCATCAATAAATTCCTCAACTTTATAAAAGGTAAGATAAAACAAAAAAGTTTTCGGTTAACATTTCCTACTGGGGAATCAAAGACCGTTTAACCAATCATGAGTTTTTGATTTTCATGTAGTTAAATTTCTCCTAATCCTATTTTATACAACTCTCCATCAGACCTTGATGGTTTGTTTCTCCTCCATATCCATGTTTTCATAGAAGCTTAGTATGGGCTATCTCGGGTGACCTTTTGACTTCCCTTTTTTTCTTTTAAAGTTATATTTTTTTAACCTTATCTCTGATATGGGTTTTCCACAAAGTTATTTTGCATTTTCAACCTTTTTTTTGAAGAACATTTTTAAATTGCGAGGACGCAATTTACTGAAGTAGGGTAGAATGTAACACCCCAAGATTCCATGGTACGTTTCCCTTTTAATAATGCAATAGCTTGCATTGTACGCAACTTCGAGATTCTAACACACTATGACCAATAAAAATAGCCGTTATGAATAGTAATATCCACTTTTTAAAATTTTATCACAAAAAATGGAATTCATTTTTGGACTCGGAATGTCGAAATTATTCTAGGCTAAAATTTTGATATTTTTCTGAAAACATTCACTTTTTGATAAATAGTTAAATTTACTGAATTTTAATTAAAAACAACTTTTTTAATCAAAATAATTAATAGTAAAAAATTATGAATTTCAGTGATTTTAAAGTATATTTAGAATATATGTTTACCATTTAATACAATTTAGGTCATTGGACATAATTTCACAATTAAAATGGAAATAAACGACTGTCAGTCTTTTGATAGTTATTATTTGTCTTAAAAACACGCCTTTTGTTTTGATAGAAGGAATTAATTTTAAATTAATTTCTGCCACTTTTGTGTTTTGAATTTGGAAAAATGGATTTCATATTTGGATTCAGGACATCCAAATTGTGTAAATAGGTAACTTCTATTTTTAAACATTTTGAATAATTACTTTCGTAAATATTTTATTTACTATGGTTAAACGGTAAATCTGGTAAATAAGGGAAAAAGGATAATATAATAATAATAATAAATTACCCTAAAACGTTTCCTAGCCTTATTATTTGATACATGTCCAACCATTGGAATCTTTGGGTCAATTTTGGGACCCCATGGAGCCATTTGTAGGTGATAAGGACACTTTATATTAATTAAGTTAAAGTAAATAAAATAATTACACAAGCATATATCTTTTAGTAAAACACTTTTTACATAGGGTTATATATGTTATATTTTCAACTATAAATATTCATTAGAAATATTAAACAATTTCTTACATAATGGTATTTTATTTATAATTTTTAGGCATTTAATAATTAAATGTATTTATGACACAATAAGGATGCAGTATTTCTCTTTATTAATGAAGGAATCAAATAATTGGTATTATAAAAGTTAAAATAAATATAATTTGAAAGTTTTGACAACATCCACGAATTTTATTGGTTAATATTACATTTTAGGATTTCTTAAATTAATTTTGTTCTAATTAATAATGTTGTTAGGACTTTAACAAAAAAAATTAAATATTGTTAAAATTTACAAAAATGAGTTTTTAAAACAAGTATTATATAATTAATAGATATTCTATTCCTAAAAATATAAGGTTCGGCCAAAAGACTTATATCCTGATATTTGTATCATTAAGGGACCACTTGGAGGTCTCTTGGATCTATATAGTATGTTTATTAACTATATAATATAAAAATACAAAGTGACATGTTAAATGTCAATCTATTTAACTAAGAGTAAAAACTAAAATATAAGGTCAATATAATGACCCAAACCTATCTAAAATCTTTTTGTTTAATTTATTTCTACCCATACCCACCTTATACTTTGAATAATACACGTTTTATTAATTAGAAACCGAATACTAATTTATTATAAAATAATACTTTATGTTTTTTCTAAAGAGACCCTCCCCACCCCCTTATAAAAGGAGACAACTTCTAACCAATTATTCACTCCTTCAAAGCCTTTTGGTTTGGCCAAACCCTGCCCAAATACTCTCTAAACATCCCTCACGTCAACCTATAGGAGTTAGTTTGATCATAAAGCGAACCTATGAATCCATTTTTATCAAATCAAAAGGAAGAACCCTAAGAAGAGGTAATGTTTTCACCACCCTTTTCCAGGTTCCTTTCTTCTTCAACATCTTCATTCTTAGTTATTTCATTTCTAAAATAATAACTCCAGTATCTTCTATATAATGTGATGTTATTATAAATATGGTACAAGAATATCCAGTATTCTATCCATCCTATTAATGACATGTCACCATACGTGCGTACGTACGACTTACCGTCTCTACGTCGTGGTGTAATTGTTATTTAAAAAACATTATTATTTGAATGGGTGTGATAATGATATGAAATTTATGTAAATAATAAATATAACATGATAATTATTCTTTATATATGATATAACATCCAATTATATATTATTTTAATATCAAAAGAATGATATTTTCGCTCGTGCGTACGTACAGACTACTATCTCCACGGACGCGGTGTGATTCATTCCCCATCGTATCCATGCAATTATAATTCTCATTTTATGATTAAAAATAATGTTTAAATACATGATATAATTCTGGATATGAATAAGATAAAACCCATCCATAACAAAAACGTCTTATGTAACAAGAAACATAAAAGAAAGCGAGTAAGTTAACACCTGAAACAACAATAATATTAAGATATTATTAACGAAGCAATGCTAAAAGATCATATATGATATCATATTAATGTATATGATTCTTTTATAATTTAATAAAAATTATTTCACCATTATACATGTGGTTAAACTACCCTCAACCAAGGAAAATTACAAGGTAAGGGTTTATTTCACAATCTCTTCATTATCCGAGGTTGTTTGTACGTAATTATCTACTTAGACCTCTTTATCAGCCACATCCATGTTTCATAAAAATGTATTTCAAATAATTCTTACTATTTTACATACTATTGTTTAAAGACATCTATACCCTTGTTGAATTTTTATAAAAAGATTATAAATGAATCATTCTGTCATTTTCCAAACAAGGTCCTTTTTAACCTTTTCGACAGAATTATGGTAAGAATGTCTTTTTAACTTATACGACGGGTGCATCTATTTTCTACCATTATAAAATCATCAAAACATCCCTTACAAGATTATAAGAATATTTTAAAAGTAAATGTTTTCTTTTATAACTATTTAACTTTTAAATGATTCTAGAAAAAATATATTTCTCTCAAATAGTTTTGATTTCGTCTATGTCAACATCCTTTGATGGATTTTAAACTTATTTGAGGTTGATTATTTATGATAAAAAAATCCATATTGTATTGATGGTTTTGTGATATGTTTTACTGTGGAAGTCTTATTTTTACACCATTCATGGTTTATGGAGAAATTATTGACATTTCATATTCTAGTTTTAATACGAAAGTTTATGTTATGTTTAAATCTATTCATATGAAGAATGCAGTGGACTTAATAAGTGATAGGTGGAGCCCGTTATAGAACCCTGATGCATCAGTAGGTCTCCTGAGACAAACTAGTGTCTTGGCATGAGGCCTTGACAAAATCTTATTTTTTTTTCTTGGCATGAGGCCTTGGCTATGTCATTATAATAATCTAGAATTATGCATTCCATCATTATAAAAGTGGTTATTGATATTGCATGTGATTATTAGACTAGTAGAATATCCATGTGAATAAGAAAATGGAATTATTTAATTTTATTTTTTCCATATTATGTTGACGCTCATGTTTTTAAGGATTTTTTTAGTTATAAATTGCCTTGAATGTTTTTTTTATTTATAAAAGTTTATGCTATATTTTTATCCTTATTGACCATATGATCTCACCCCTTTCTATGTTTTATTTTTCCCAGGATGTGTAGAAATATTTTATTACTAACCTACAGGGATAGTCTAAAGGGGATATGATTGTAGAATATGGAGACTATATTATTGTAGTTTTTCACATTAGGATGTAATGTAACATTTATTAATGTTTCTAGTTCTTTCATGGCTACTAAACTACTCGATCTTTCGAGACTTGATCTTTTGTGATCATGCCAATGATACGTAAAAATGCACCGACTCTGGGTAACTAGGGTCGGGGGGTTTCAATATCTTTGTAAAATGATTGAAATATCATCATAATGTATACCATTATAAATGTAAAATCTTTTAAAAAACATCATTATTCAGTAACTATGATAATATAATTTCTAAAATCCCATTCAGGAAAAATATGAATTGTATTTTCATAGGATTCACAGATGGAAAATCTATGACAATAATGTTTTTTTCACAATTATGGGTTAAATAATAGGTTATAGAAAATTATGTAAAAGATAAATAATACTATAATTGAATTCTATGTTCGACATATTCAAATAGTATACCTAATATATGATGATCTGTGAGATGATCATCAAGTTAGAGTCGTATCTTAAATAGATGAGAGTGTTATATATAATGGTTTCTAAAATTATTGAATATAGACTGTTAGTTAGATACATTAATAATTTAGTATTCCTAGAATAAGGAAGTAGATAAAGATTATTGGATCTATCTAATGATTGAAAATAATTTGTATGGTTTATTGATATTTTTAATAATATGTTGAGATTATTCTGAGATGATTTTGAGTTCTTGAGAAATATTGATTTTAAATTATAGTTATTATTAATCTATTTTAGTAAATTATTTAATTTGATGGTCTTGTAGAATATGGATATTCCTAAACATTAGAAGAGTTCATGGATAATTTTTTATAGTAAATTATGATTTCATAAGAGTAACTCCCAACATCAAATTATTCATTTTGAACTTTTTATGTGCAATAAGGTAGATATTAATTTAGAATGGTAACTTTTGAAAAGTGAAACTAGATTTCGTATGAGTAACTGAGCATATATAAAAATCCTAATAGTATCCATAGTGATAATTCAAAATACATGTTAAAGGTGGAAATAATGTAAGATAACTTGATTTCATAAAATTGGAAACACTGTAAGATATAAAAAATTTGTAAAAATCATCAAATCCAATGAAAACAATTTGGAACATCCCAAGAAGGAAAAATATAAATATGAAATTGAAATATTATGAAATTATAATGTAATAAAATTTTAATATTGATATTTATATTAGTTTATAGTTATATTAGGTTAGTTATACATCAAATATCACAATGAAATTGGGATTTAATCTAAGAGGTTTTACAAAACATAATAAGGGGGACACATTGAAATATTGAATTTCAAAATACACACATGTGTTAAAATAAAATAGATCAAGAATATGTTTATTTTTTCAGTAATGATGATGAAAGGGATGAGTCTAAATTATATTTTAATGAAATACATTGAAACAATTTTAAATGAGTGATTTGAATTAGAATTCAGATTGGGTGATCATGTCACAATTCATTAAAAAAATTATATCAAATATGATTTCAATGACATTAACTTGATATTTTATGAATATAAATAATATAGGATTGATAATTGAATTATTATCAAAATAAGAACCAGATATTAAATTCTAAATAAAGTGAAATATTTTGTATCTATGGAGGAATATGCTGACTATGTCCTATAGGACATGTATATAGATAAATTTAAATAATATGACCACATTACACCTTCGATATTGGAGTGAGAAAGGAAAATCTATATAATAAACACAAATAAGGATGGACACAAATAATTTAAGATAAAACGTTTTTTGGTTGTAGGATCATAAGAGTATATAAATGGGTAAAAGATGAAAGTTAATTTTAGTATATAAATATAACGTTTGAATACATTTTAAAACTTTTATAGTTTATCAGATTGAAACTATGTCTAATAATTACAAATATATCATCTAAATAACTTCATTCTGATACTTTCATATTAAAAGAGTGATAATAAATGTTTATAAGAGTGTTTTACATACATTATAAATACACAGTGGAAATATAAATTGTTAAAATAGGAAAAGGTAAAAAATATTATGTTCTATATAAAAACATATATAATGTTTAGACAATAATATGAACACATTATCCTTTAGAGTAAATAATGTTAATTTCCTTGATTTTAGATATTCGTGGTTTAACAGACCCATAAATTTTTATTTATCATTATGATGAAAGTTTTTGATCACAAACATAGTAATAACTCTAAATTAATATCCCTAGAATAAATAAATCAAAATTATTTGGTAAATCAATATTCATATCCCTTGATTCCCTCAATAAAACCTAATCAAACACAAATATCAAACATAAAAAATTTATTTTCGAAATTTACAAACCTATATTTTCATCTTAAAAAAGAAAACTCTAAAATTGTTAAAAATCATAAACTTTTAATATGAATTAAAAATAGAAATAATATAAAAATCTGATAGATTAAATTGTAAAAGAATAAACTCCCCTCTTCTTGAATGCACCTATATTTATAGGCAATGCTCCAATGGTCATATTCTATGATTCTTAAAGTTGGCTGAAATGTCTTTGGATAAACTCCTCCATAAGTTAGAATGTTCTGTATAGACATAGACTGATGGTCATTTTCATGTCATCATACAAATGTGATAAAATCATCCTACTGGTAGAGTAATAATTTTTTGGATGATATTATTAAATTTATTCATCTGGTGGAATTAAAATCGTCATTTCATTTTTTACAATTTTTTATCTAGATAAAATGTTTGTCCCAATATAATGAATGTTTGTCTTCATAACAATATAGAACATTATCCAGTGAGACTTAGTTATACATAAAAAGTAAGATATTATAAAAACATCATTTTTTTCAAATATAAAATCATTCATCTAACAATCAAAGTACATATATTAATAATTATAAATATAAATACGATTAAAAATATCATCCACTTATAATGATATGTGATTATAATTATTGAAAAATTATAATGATCATATAATTATAAATACTCTTCAATTAAAAAATTTCATATGTTTATAAAAATCTATCTAATTAACATAGACTATGTGATTAAAAAAAAGACATCTCATAAAAATATATGGTTTCTAAAAAATCATTCTAAATAAATTTAAATTATAATGTTAGAAGAAATTGGTATTTAAGAATGTGAGTCATCAATTTAAGAATATAAATAAAATTATTAATAGTAGAACATTCGACTCAACAATCTACCCCATTTTGAAAGGCACTAAACAATGCCCTTAATGTTAGATCTGAATTTAATAATAGAATTGAAAAAATACATTCTATTTTTTACCTAAAAATTTAAGTAATTCGTTCCACGTATATATATTTTATTTATTTTTTCTGCATTCATTCATTTCTCTACCAAACAAAATTTCCCACCATTTTTTATAGTCATTATGTGAATAATTTTTTGTAAAATTAGATTTCTCAACTATCTTATGATAGGTTCTTTTCTCAATTTCTCCCCCTTTGTGAATTTAAAGAAAATGTGGGTATAAAGTAAAAATTAAAGGTTATATATAAAAATATATATAATTAAATTTCTTATAAATGAATGTTACTCAGAAATATTAAATAAATATTCAACCAAAAAATAGAAAATATTCGTTCAAAAAAAATATGGATAAAAATTCATTAAAAAATTATTAAAAACATATTTTTACTCATACTAGACCGTCAAGAGTTAAGAGAAAACAATAAAACTTTCTTAGTGTAATTATTAATAATTAACTTCATATTTTTAAATTTATCCTAGAAATTATCTATCTATGTTTTGTACAATTCCATATTGATAATATTTTCTTTACTAATTTAGAAAAATCCAATCAATTATTTAAATTTATTCATTTATTCTTTATTAAATGACCTATACTATTATTCATAATCAAAATTAGAACTTCTTATTCAACATTATGAATTATTTTCCTCTACTCTAGGATTTCTTCTTCATAGATAAATGAAATATTTTTTAGATTATATACCTTTTTTATAATTTTATAAAATTTACAATAAAAATATTTGAATTAATTAATTAAAACTATTATTGATTTCTTTAAACCATTAATATGATCGTCATGAAACTTCATATCTCCTTCAGTTTGATTTATCTATATGATGAATTATTTAAATATTATTATTTTTTTGTCATTGAAATATATTTTAAGGATTACTAATAAGATGTAATTTCAACAAATATCCCTACATATCATTTTAAGGTATTAGAATTTTCCAAGACATTTAATCTTCCTTGAATATGTTTTCATCTAGATTAAATAATTAAAAAATAATGAAGTTATTCTTAATAATTTTTCATAAAATTATTAAAGTATGTGAATATCATCTATATCATTTCACAAGAATTACTTGTATCTTAATGAGTTTAATTGGACGAAACATCTAGAACCTATGGTTTAGATGATTCTCTTTTTCATTTATTCTCTTATCTTTTACTTCTTATCAAAATTCTATAACATTAACATTTTTATATATTTTTTTTACCCTTTTATATGAATTTTTAAATTCCTAATCTTATTTAGATCTTTATTCTTTTTCAAATCCATCAATATTAGTATCATTGATTGAGAAGATAAATAGGTTGAGGAAACATCAATACTTTATTCATCTTGATCCAAATATAATTCAACATATTTTAAGAGATGTTCAACTATTCTCAATGATCCATTCCTTAACTTATTCATAACATCCTAATCTTTATTTCTATCTAAATTCAAAACAGATATTTTATCTACTATTTTTTTACTTTATCTTTCAATATGGTTGGAGGACTTTATAACTACCATTTTTCTATAATTAGAGAGTAAGAAACTATGGAATGTATAAAGGGCGTACTGGTAGAACAATAGATAATATAAATACTGAAAATAGATTTTCTTCTTGGGTTTTTATTTTAAGGTAGGAAAGATGTTTCTACACTCTTTTTATTATAGATTTTATAAACATTTCTTCAAAAATACAATGTTTATACCATGCTTTTTTATCCTCTTCTTTATGATTTTGTTCAATTTTTTCATTGAATGTTTAGGTCGTTACCTTATCGAGACCAAAACACATATCTCATAGATTATTCTATTCCATTATCTTCATAAGTTCATTGAAATGCTAATCTGGAATTGTTTCAACATTTATTCTGAAGTATGGTCAGAATGATTCTACATTTTATTTTTCATTAACTTTTTCCATTTACATTTGTGCTTCAACTTTTAATGTAGTTTTATATTTATCCAAAAATTTCTTCAACTCAGGACCATAAAGAAGCTTTATCATATTTATTGTTTTTCAACAAAAAATTAAACTTTTTGTCCAAACATAGCTTTTTAATTCTTGAGTTTTTAACATTCATAAATTTCAACAACATTTTTTATAACACTTGGAAACAGAAAAATATTCATCTCGAAAATTATTTTATTTACATCACCGATGGATATAAAAAAATGTTCCTAAATTGAACTTTTTTCATATTGTGTAAACAATCAGAAACATAGATACCATGGACCTTTAGTGTATCTATATTCCTCTGTAATTGTATTAGGTAATTATACATCCAAAATGACACTACTCTTCAGTTTGGAGAAAGAATATATAAATTACATACAATCTCGTATATGTAAAAATATTATGTGTCCACTTTTTACTTCTAAAAGGATTAAAAAATATCTAGAAACATGTGTGTAAAAATATTATTTTTACCTATAAGAGGAAATCCAAATATATTTTACACGTTCTATATACATATCTTGTAACTATATTTGAACAAAATAAATTTTATGAATTTTACACTTTAAACTTCACTAAAAACCACTGATTAATAGATTTAATTTTCTATAGTTAGATAGTGATGATCAAAATATTATTTTTAAACACAAATATCTTCCAATTTTTGGAATATTATTTAATTATTCAAATAATAATATCATTTATAAAACAATATCATCTCTTTTATCCTTTCGATAACAATATCCCTATTAACAAAATATTCGGAAGATTCAATATTTCATATAAGGGAAAAATATTTAGAATCTAGGAATCATAAATATTTATAAATAGGAGAATATGAGTGGTGAGAGCTAGTAGAAGATCAAATATGATGGAGGAGGGATGACCCACAGTCTAATTTTTAGGTCTCTTAGTGATGACTCTTAATCTTATTATGATCCAAAACCTCAAAAATAATCCCATTTCCTATCCAATATCTGCCATTTTCATAGAAATTTTTAGTACATCTTTTAGAAATCTAAATATTTAAAAAAATTATCAGATGAATATTATTCCAAAATAGAAAATTTAACATTTGTAAAATTTTTATAGAAAAATGCTAATAATATAAATTTTAATTTGATAAATGATAATGAATAATTATGATTATAAATTACCTATTATGTTAAAATATTAAACATTATTCACAAATGAAAATTATTAATAAGTTCCTCATGATTTTCTAAATAAAATTATTTCTTGTTATTTTCATAATATAAACTTTCTACAGAATTTTTAAACAAATATTCACAATATTTTATATAAATAAATATTTAAAAATACTAATGATATTATAAAATCTAAATATTTTGGAGAGACACATATTCATAGCTACTCACCCATTTAAATGAGTTCACTATGAAATAGAGTTTATTTTAAAATAAACTAGATATAAATTCTCAATTTATATGGACCATTCCTGGATTCTGTATTTTAAATTTTAACGTATAAAAGTTGAGGGGTTTCATAAAAATATTATCATTTAGTTCTTGTGTTCTGAGGAATTGTAAAATTATATCTCCATTTTTGGGTGATATAAAAGTAAATTTCATCTTTATATATGTTATTATCTCATGAGTGATATTATTGGACTTTTCAAAAATCCATTAAAATCGTGTTATCACAGAAAAAATTGGGTTTTAATAAAATTCAATCCAAAATCATTGAGTGTGTGTTTCATTCACAACACATGACCACAAAAAATTCTATCTACCATATATTATTATTTGGCAGTGGTAAGTGTTAATAAATTTTGCTTCTTCAAATATTACAAAACAAATGTATTTACTATGAAATATAATGTTTTACATGAAATTTTTAAATCATTTTTACATCTAGGAAATTTTGAATCTAAAAGATAATTATATTTTGAAATAATTTCAAAAAGAAAAATAATAACACAAATTCCATAGTTTTATTAAGATAATTAAACAATCATTTGATGAAATTATGATTGGATTATTTTGGATCTTTGGGATTTCATGCACATAAGAATATATAAAACAGTAAATATGATTGACTAACTATTATGTATATTAAACTACAAATAATCCCTATAAAGATATATATTTTTTATCTCATTTACAAAATTCATCACTATCTAATGTATTCGAGGTTATTATGAGGGTAATAATACTATTTTTATTTTAATTTCGTAATTTTATAAGAATACCATTATTATAGTTTTGTTTGTAAATTAATGATCTGTATAGTTTTTAGGAAATTTGGGAACAATAAAAATAAGTACACCAATCATATTCATTAAAACTCGAAGCTCATAAGATTCATAAAGGAAATTATATGATATTATTGAGTTAAACTAATTATAACTACATCAATAATAATTTGAAAAAATATTCAATCCATAAAACTATTTTAAAAAAAATAATTTGATCTATGTAACCCATTGGAAAATTTATTTGTGACACTAATATGGATAATATATCATACCAAGATGTAGAGTTGTGTTTAATTCCATAAAGGTCATTTGTATGTCTATAAATAGGATCTAGAGATTTTTTTCAAATGCAAGGGGTTGTTTTATATACACATCATCTTATACCTATCCACTAATAAAAGTACAATTCAAATCCATTTGAAAAAAGAGTAAACTTTAGGAATGATATATTTGTTATAAGTATTTGAATAACTTGATATACTTATATTGGATATTATGTTTCCTCATAATCAATGACTATTTGTTGATTTTAATGCTTTTCAACATGTATCTCTTTGTTTTTCACTATTTCTCAATTTTCATCACATTTATTCGGTAAATCCCATTCAACCCCAATTACTAGAGAATTATTTGTTTGTTCAAGAAAAGTCCTAAATTTATTCCTCTCAAATTTATTGAGTACATAATAAATAAAATTATCCAATATTAAATTTCTAATGCCTTATCAGAAGTATTTAGTTTGAATTGAGACTAAAATTAAAAATGTTAAACATCATATCATAATGAATTTATACTTCTAATAGATTAATCTAGATAATGAATGAAATTACCACAAGGATGATTCATATTGTTTTTATAAATATATTCTTAAACAAAAAGAAAACATTATTTTTTAGGTAAAACATAAGAAATGTGTTCTTCAGTTGTTTTCTCATTTGAATATATTTCTATCATGGCTTGAAAATCATTTTTAAGAAGAAAATTTTAATATATGGGTTGATTTTTTTAGAAAAAAGGATATGTTTCATCAAATTTAGCACATAATTTTTTCTTCAATATTACCATTATTTTTTGTTAAAAAATCTATAAGATATACACATTAAAGAAAATCCTAAAAATATTCATTGATCATATTTTTTTATCAAATTTATGTGTGTTATATTTTTTATTCATCATGAACATTTTAAATTCAAAAACACTAATGTAATAATTTTTTGTATTTATTATTGTCCATAAATCATGGGGAGTTTTTTTAAGAATAAGTTAGAGTAAATATCCTTTTATTGTTTAGGAGGAATTACTAACAAATTCAACCATAAATGTTTAACAATTGACTATTAATGTAACATAGTACATGTAATCTTCAGAACGATGATATTTCTTAATTTAAATATACTATTTTCCTATGGAGTTCTATGTTTGAAGAAGTTATATATTATTGAGTTTTTACTACAAAATGTAGAAAATTTATAATTTACAAACTCCCCACCATTTTCACTATAAGTAGTTATAAATGGTATATATTTCACACTTTTAACTTAGGTTAGATTATTTTTCATTTATAAAAATTCTTCTAAAATTTTCTCTGGAAAATACACCCAAGTGTATCTAGTTTAGTCATCAACTAAAACATATACAATGAATTTTCTTCTAATAGTCTCGGATTGTGCGGGGCCTAATAAGTTCATGTGTATAAAATGTAAGGAATCAGATGTTGAAACATCACTAATATATTTAAAAAATATCATATGGTTCTTTCTATATTAAAAAGGATCCCAAACATTCAATGAATCAACATTAAGATTAGGATGATCTCTAACAATTCATTCCATTTAAATTTTAGATCATATTATATCATTATAGTGTCCTGGAATTCAATGAAAAAACTAGTAATGATCTTCTATTTCACCAAGACCAGGTATATATTGACTTATAAGTTCATATATTTTTAGTTCGTATACATTATATTTCATTATGGTTGAAAGAATATATTTTTCTTTTGAAGTGTGAATATCGCTTTTTTATTCATGAATTTCACATGATAACCTTACCACATAAAGAAATTATGAAAAATAAGTTATTCCAATGTCCTATAATATAAAAAACATTTGAAATCAAATATTTTACAAGAAGATGTATATTAACAAAAGAAAAAAAATCCCCTTAAGAATTTTCTCCCCAAGTGGCATTTAATCAATAAATCATATTAATATTTTAGAAGTAATCATTATTTCAGATCATGTTGTGATAATATCCACTATTTACTTTCTAAAATATGTTATTATTTTAATATTTCTTATTTTCCTCAAATTTAGAAAATTATGATTTTTTTACCCAATATTTCATGGTTCTATCATTACTAGGAAAAATTATTTTATTAATGAACATATATCCAAAAAAATATGTTTAAAAATGATGATTTAATAGAATTTTAGGACTTCTGTTATCATAAATATTGTACACTATCTAAAATTAGATGTTATTCAAATTTTCCCCACATCTGCACTTATTAAAAAATGGTTCACTTTTTTAAACAAAATAGTTTTTTTAAATGTTGTTTTTAATTTTTAAAACATATTCCAAAGAAATTATTATGTTGTGAAATTATTATGTACATATTTTTAATATAATATTTATCCAACATAAATTTTTATTGTAATTCTATCATAGTTAAAATTTCATAATTTATTTTAATAAATCTATATTTTATTCTCATTTCTTATAGTGGATTTTTATTTTTATAATTATTATTGTTGATTTATTTTCAAAGATTTTATTTCTCTAATTCTTTAGAATGATTTTAAATTTCATGATATGTACAAATATTTCCATTTTTATAAATATGATAATTTTCATTATGAGTAATGTTTTTTAAGATTTCAGAAGATATATTATCTGTTATGAAATTGTTTTATCTCAAAATATTTGCATAGAAACCAATAATATTCAGATTATAACTTTTAAATTCTAAATAATTCCTTAAATAAAAATCAACTCCACATTCAATCCATGTTTGAGAAGATTTTAAAATTTTCATACACTTATTTTTCATGAATTTTTTTGGAATTATTTATTTTTTTATCATTTCACTTAATTCATGGAAAATATTTTTTAGTATGACCTGATTTCAGAAACTCATAACAGATGATCTCAGAAGAATCATTCTTCTAATTTTGATCATTAACATTTTTCAAATACATGTATTTATAATCATTTAATCTAACTATGTTTTTTATTATTTTAGATAGTTGGGAAAGTTCATTATGAATTTCATCCAAAGGAAATCATCAAGTCTCAAATTTAGACTTTTTATTTTTAGATGATTTAGAAACATTTCCAGAAAACTTGAAATTATTATAAATAGATAAAGTATAAAAAAAGTCATCCACTATTATTATTCATGTTTTTTTTGAATTTATCTTAAATTTAAATTTTTCCACCATGGGAGTTATAATTAAATCATATGAACTCAACATTGTGATTTTCTTTGAATCATCATGATGTTGTCTTTTAGATTCCCTTTCTCCAAACATAATATTAATGATCATCTTAACTAAAATCTCACTAGTAAGATCGTTATCACCCACATATTGTAAAATATTAAAAATCTTCATATATCACTAATTCACCTTAGAAACAAATTTTCTTGGTATGAAATCAAAATATTAACAATCGTCTCTAAACATAGAGCTCATGTTTTTAATAATGTTGGTCATCCTAAAGTGAGAGACATAAAATTTTTTCCATATATTTTTTGCAGCATCACATAAAAATATATGTGTGTGTATATTTGTAGTCATAGAACAAAATTTTTTTTCTTGCTCATTAATTTACATGAAGCTACACTATTCCAAATTCATAAATGTAAAAACATATATGTCTAAAATTATATATTAACTTGTAAGTAAAAATATTATCAACTCTTATATCGATAAAAAAATTCTCCATCTTATCTCGTCAATACTCATAGTCATATCCAACAAAATGTTTTTGTCATTCTTTTGATTCACAATTGTACTAAAATACAATCCTTCCTTCTATATGAAACTATAAATAATATTTCTAAAAATACATTATAATATAAAATAAAATCCTAAATAAATTCATAAAAAAATATTTAATAAGAAAAATACATTTGTAATAAAAAATTAGAAATTTTAAAATAAAATCATCCAATTATAGTTTCATATCCTTATATAATGAAAAATGTAAGATTTGAAAATTATGTAAATAGATTCATGAGATAGGGGTAAATATTAGTTAATAAAAATAATTTTTAAAATTTAGTTTTAACCATTTTATAGTTTTATGAACTAAATTCTAATCTAATAATGTAATTTTTTTATCATAATATCTTTTTTCAATTCATTTATATAAACATAGTGGTAATAAAATTTTAAAACAATGATAAAATATCCTTAAAAATTCTTGGTGGAAATAAAAAATGTATAAATATTCAATGAAAAAATTCAAATCGCTAAAGAAGGATATATTGATTCTTTATAAAATGATACTTAAATTTTAGTTTAAATGAAGTGAATCACCCTTACAGAGGGTATTTAAGGTTTAAACAAATCATAATGTTATTTCTTTCTTCATGAAGAAATATCTTGACTGAAAAGATTAGAATAACTCTTTATAAATTTACATAGAAAAAATCAATCATAAATTTATGATATAATTGTCATCATATCCCTTGAATACTTCAGTAAAACTAGATTAGACATTCTCATTAAAAATCCAAAATGTTTCTAAAATATTATATCCCTACATTGAAGTCATAAAACAATTATATATCTCAATATTGAAAATCCCAATCCCATAACAAGATATCATAAATAAAAAATTCAAACATTAGAAATATTTAGTATTAAAAGAATAAACTCCCTCCTCCTCAAATGCACCTCTACATATAATAAGATATCAATCATTCATATTTTATGATAATTAGTGTTAGTTCAAACAGCTTCAGATGAACTCTTCCTTCACAGGTAATTTTCTATTAAAACATCATCTTAATGTTGTTTTGACATAATCATAAAAATTATGTAATATACTTCATCTGGTAGAGTAATAATTGTTTGTCTAATTTGATTAATATTATCCATTAGGAGGAATGAATATCATTTTTTTGATATTTTTTACAATGTTTCATCTGGAGAGATTTTCTACCTCTATCTGTTGAATGTATGTATTGTTAACAAAGATGAACTTTTTCTTGTGAGCATTTTTATACATATTGTGTTAGTTATTATAAGATAATTGTTTTTTCAAATATGAAATCAATCATGCATTGTAAATAGTACAATTCCTCCTAATCGTAATGATATTTCATATCATAATTATCGTCCTTTAATAAATACAATTCAATTATAAATATATTCTTATTATATGTAACATATTATTATAAATGGTTTTCTTGAATAATAAATATCATCTAATTAAAAAAACTAATCGATTACCAAGGGTCATATAATTTACATTGTTTCTTATGTCCAGTAAAAGAATATTTCTTCTATAACAACATTCTAAAACATCAAATGTATTAATATAGTTATAAAAGGTATTTGAAAAAGTTTTTTTATTATTTTGATTTATGATATTAGAAAGATTTAAATGTAAAACAGTCAAATCAATAGTGGTCTTCTATAAGAACTGAAAATATTAGAAGACTTAGATAAAGGAGTTCCATTAGAGGATCTATTATAATGTCTATGTGAAGTTATCAATATCCAATTGTAAGGATTGAGTTGTGTGATATAGTGAAGACCATTGGGAGATAAAGAAATTGTGAGGATTTATGTAGATCATCCAATGGGATGATAAAGCATATTATGGGACTTATTTAAGAAATGGTCAAGACTATGAAATCTTAAAAACTTGTGTTAATAGTATTGTAATATAAAATCTAGGTTTATACTTGACTAAAAAAAGGATCATTTTAAATCCATATTTACTTTTCATTTTAATTAATTTATCATTTTGTTAAGTATATTTTACATAATAATTTTTGTTAACACTTTAACTAGAGTATAGGTTGAATACAAGAAAAATTATTAAAAAGAAAATGAGTTCACTAATTGGGAACTGACCCTATAAGTTATATAATATTACATAGGAACTACAATTTTAAACCATTCAAGAAATGGATAAAAGAAATTACACATATTTTTTATTATATTAACATTAATATTTATATCAATGAATGATTTTAACATAAAATACATCATTACATGTTGAATATAATTCCTTTAGAATAAAAACCCATATTCATTTGAAATATTCTTTCAAACTATTAAATATTGATTTTCTATTAAATAAAATCTCCATAATAGAATATTCCACCATCTAGATGAACCAAAATATTATTCTATAAAAAATAAAATTAATTAAAATAAAATATATATAAACCATTATATTTTTTTAATAATATTCATCACTATTTAAAACATATTATCGTGAGGTTTCAAATTGGAACTTTATAAAATATTTTAATATACATCTTACGTAAATTGTAAAAAAAATTAATTTTCCCTATCCTATATCACCTAATGGGAAATTATTAATAATATCCTACTTCATTATCCACGTGAAAAAAAAATTATTCATGGTTTCACAATATAAAATATATAAGAAGAAAAATATTCCATTGTCTTCAACCCTGTAATTCAAATACATGATCATATATTCCAAACCATTGGTACCAAATAATGTTTCTCAATACGAAATTGCATTACTTAATATTTTTCATATTGGTAAATTTATAAGAACTATCAATAACCAGCTTTATTTTCTCAAATCACTATCACTATTCCCTATGTTAGAGTCATAAATATTCTAATGTTTTATTTTATATGAAATTAAATGATACTTATAGGCCTATTATAGTCATCTACCTCCTATAACTATTTTTACCACATATATTTCAAAATTTATATGTTTTATGTAATGTTTATACATTAGTGTATCCCTAATGTAAAATACATCTCATGCATGTGAATTTAAAAACAAAAATGCATAGTGATAAATGAAAGTCCAAAAAATAGAAAATTAGAAGCCCAAAAATTATTAATATTCATGGATTTTAAATGTGAATTAGTGGAAGTTGAAAACAAAAAAAAACCATTCAATGATAAATTAAGGTAGATATAGCATAAATATTATAAAATAAAAATCATGACAGCCTTATTATATTCTATTAACTATTCTTTCTTCAATATTTCATATTAATTACTTTATATCAACATGAACCAATGTGACCATATATCTTAGTTAAAATGTCAAAAAGTAAAAAGTTCACACCTCGATCACTATATATTTTTGAAAAGCTACAGGTATGTAAAAATATTACTTGGGGAGTGATTTACACATTAATGGTACATTGTTTTGACCTGCATCATTACAGATTCGTAGAATTTAGTGTATTTTCAAACATTTTCCCTAGACCATGAATCATTTAAATAATTAAAACCAAAATTTGTATTTAGAGTGTTCTAACATCTAGGGATTGTTTTTTTGATGTTATTGGAGTCTTGAGTGGTGTATTGGATGGTTAGGAACAACTCATATGAAGGATGGAGTGAAATTTAACATAAATTTCAAGTATAGATAGATGTTACCACATTACCTAGAGAGATTTCATCATGATGAGGTATGGCCAAGGGACATACACTTTATCTAGTGGAAGTATTTTTAAAACCATAGTGGTTATGCCCTAAAAAAGCTATTCGAGGGATGGACCCTCTATATGTAGGGATGTTATTCCATGACCTAGCTAATCACATTGTCATAAAACTACTTTATAGTTTTTTTAAAAGGGATGGTTTGGTATTTTTGAGTTTATATTTTATAAACCCATAAAGGTTTCTTCTTATAAGATGATGAACTTAACAGGAGGCTAAACACCCATTACTTCTTCACCATATAACTTCCCTTCTGATCTGAATGGTGTGAGGGAGTTTTGTGACATGGATTCATTGTATTTTCTTCATTATTATTATTATGGTTCATCTCCTTTATTATCCTCTAATTTTTTTCTCCCAAATTGTGTTTCAGAGTTACAATTTCACCAATGAAAAGTAAAATCATCCCATCTGATGGGAATGTCATGTGTTTCTCATTAATAAGTTATCATAAGGATGTGTTTAATCCTTTCTTCATTTCATTCTATAATTTATGTTTACAACTGAAATGTTTTTTAGGTATTTAATTTAATTTCATATCATGTGTTTTCTAGACATGATATAAGAACAAATCCAATTTTATTCAAAAAATAATTATTTTTCAGAAATGGTATTCTACCACCTTTTATTAGAGAACCCATTATAAATATATATTTTTAAAAGCTAACTATTTTTATTAGAAAAATAATAGTTTTATTTGATTTATTATTGTCCAAATTCTCTTAACCTTAATTTTTTTGTATTTTTCTGAGAAGATTCATTATTTGATGAATAGTGAAAAATACTACATTATAGTTAAAAACTAACTTTATATTTAAAATTATATTAAATTATTTTATTAATGTACTAATAGGTTAATAATACAAATATTAATCGTATTTAATTTATTCAAATAATTTTTATATTGACGTTATATTTAATAATTTTTTGAACTTTTGAACATTTCCTTTTACCCACCTTCTTGCCACATATGCAGGATTAATGTTAAATATAATTTAGCCACTTCTGTAAATTTAAATTTCAAAATTGACATAATGGTTATAAAAAGTATGATATTTATAATATAATATGATCAAATAAATGTTTTTGATATTAATTTTTCATTGGATGTTATCACGTTGTTATGATATTTTTAATTAGACAAATAAGGAATGGAATTAAAACTAATAGATATTATATTCTAAAATAAATAATAACTTTTTAAATGATATAAAATCCCTAAAAATATAATTTTTATCAAAATAACTACAATAGCGTGAATGATGTCATAAATGATCCATTTAGGTTTTCTTTGGAATTTTATAGTTTATATATTAACCCTAAAGAGTAATAAAAGTCATGTTGTCATAGTAAGAGTTAAAGTGTTTAACTAAGGGATAAATGTAGAATATATGTTTAATATTGTTACATAAAAATGTCTCAAAATCATAGGTTATTTGGATTTAGAACCATCATTTTTTAGATTCTAAATAATTCACATTGGATCTATTTTAAATACAAAATAATTTTAGATTAATTTAATATTTTAAATGTATTCCAAGAGTACCACTCCCCACTCTTATAAAAATTCACCTCGTCCATCACTTACTCACAACATAATGAGCTTTATTTCTCTAAAAATACCTTTCTATTTCCCTTATACACTTTCTTTGACACATACAAGAGGTTTTCTTATTTTAAAAATACCACCCCTAGTTTCGCAAGGGGATATCAAAAGGAGGTATGCTAAAGAAGAGGTAATCATCTTTACCGACTAGATTATTATTATTTATATTTATTCTTTATATTCCTATATTTTTTAATTACAAAATAATTAATATATTCTTATATATTATTTTTATTCTTGTACAACCATATTCAAAATATTATCTATCCTACAAAAAAATTATATCACCATGTGTGCCTACGTACAGCTTACCGTCTCTACGCTATGGTGTAAATTTTTTTCATCACTAATTTATTATGATAGATATAATGATCCATATAGTAAAAATAAATAATAACTATTACATTTAGTTTATTTTTTAATACTAATATACCATTTAATTTTTCACCCTTTTAATATTAAGGTAATGATATCATCGCTTGTGCATACGAATGGAATACCATCTCCATGATGTGATAAGATTCATAATCCAAGTTAATAATTAAATATGATTATGAAAATGTATATAACGTATAATAATTAAATATATTAAATAATAATTCTATTTTTATAAAAAAATACATATATGTCATTTACCTTCTTATATTTAATATGATAACAAAATGGAAACAACATTCATGTATACATATGACTTACCATCTCCATGAATGGTTTCAAATATAATTCATATATATATATAATAAGTATATATGATATATAAAACATTTTTAAATAATGGATTTATGTAAATAGTGACCTTATTAATAGGATCAACAATAAAAATTCAAAACATGTATGATAGAACAAAGAAGTTATTACCAGAAAAGTTTCATTAACATGGAATTATTAATAAAATGGTAATATAAAGTCATGAATTAATAATATATGATTTCATAAATATTATTAAAATTCTAGTACAAGTTAATAACATTTCCAAAACCACTAAAATATATTTTTGGACATGTATGCATATTATCAAACCTAAGGTAAGGGTTCATTTCACAATAACATTATTATCAGAGATTGTTTATACATAAATATTTTTTGGGAAATATTTATCATCCATGTTCATATTTCATAAAAAAAATTAAAAAGGATAAATTTTATGTTTTTATGAAATGTAATCCTAAACTAAAAAATCATTTTAAAAGTTTCTATGGTTTATTCATCAAAATATTATAAATTCATATTCATGTTTAAAATATGGGGTTTATGGATTTATTAATAAGGACTTGAATATTGTAAAATGGTTATTTTTGAATTTATCAAAAATGCTTCAAAGGGGTATGTGACACTTTTATCCATAAATATTTTTCATTAAATTTCTCCTTTTATAAATTCACAGATTGTGAATAAATGATTTCAAATTAAAAACTATATTTTTCTCATGAATGTTTTTATTATTTTATTAGATTATTTTCATTTATCTCAACATCCTATATTTTATGTTATGCTTAATTGTTTTTTAGTTATTATGATACCATATACCATATTTAATTGATCTTTTGATTATTAATTTTACCATGGATGTATTATTTTGATACCACTCATGGTTTATAGTAAAAGTATTTACATTACATTTTCTTTTTTCTCAATAGCAAGGTTTATATTGTTTTTGTTTAACCCGTTTCATATGAGTAATCCATTGTACTTAATATGTGTTGGGTAGGGTACACTATTGTCCATCAATAAATATGTGGTTCTCATGATATAATCAATAAATTGACTTTTCTGAGGCCTTGCAAAATTATTTGGGAAATATGGTTTTAGTTGAGTCCTTAACCAATTATTTGGATATGTTTGGATGAATCCTCATGGTATTTTTCATCTGTCATGCATTATGCATTCCATAATTGTGAGATTATTTATCGATATTAAATGTGATTATTTTAAAAATAGAATATCCTTGCACAAGATTCCATTCTCATGTGACTATTTTATATGGTATTATTTATTAATTCCATATCATGCTCAAGATTATTTTAATAAGGATTGTGTTTTAGTTATACACATTTCATTAATGATTATTCATATTATTCATAATAGATTTCGTTGTACACATACCCTAACTGATCATTTAATTTCACCCCTTTCTTATGTTTTATTTTTATAAAGATTCCATGATTAATATAATGAATGATATTTGGGGTTAAGCTGGGACAATAATGGCATATCAAAATATTTTACGTCATGTAATTTATGTTTTAAAATATAATGTAGGGTTTATATATTTAATCAATTTTCCTAGACTACTAAAATGATAGGTCGTTTGGGTTTTGATTCCATAAAATCATGTAAACATATTATAATAATGTACCGGCTCTAGGATTTTTGGGTTGGGGTGTTATAGTTGGTATCAAAGGAAGTTTAGTAGAAACCTTGGAAACAATATTTAGAAAACATATATTTGGGAACATCAAACTAATATATACATTGATGATAAATATATAATAACATCTATGAATTTTGGTAAGGTAGAGACTATTTGGGTATTCCTATCAATACATCCATGTTTGGATACTTCAAGTGGACGTGCTTCTCATGCAGGTGTTCCAATGAGTAACAACTTTGAAATGGTGCATCAGGATTGATTCAGTATCACCTAGTACGCAACAATGTGCCTTACTGCACACCTTTTTTTACACTCCTAGAAGATCTGACTAGGATAATTTAATTTTTATTTATGAACCATTATGAAGGATTTAGTCGTAAAAATATCCCAAAAGAAAAACATTTATGATAATGAGAGTAGATATATATAAATTTTACAATTTATGTTAAGTATTTTACTAGTTATAGGATTATACATTATGATATAAGTAACATAGTGTATGTTTTCATTTATAAATAATGCCTTGTAGAAGGATTTTTAGCCTCACCAATGAAAGTGATCCAAAGAGTAATCTTAATGTTTGTAGTATTGAACCAAAATTTTAATGGTAAATTGTCTACCAAGAATTCCCATTATATGAGGACATAATATCATGTTTTAACAGAACATGAAAAGTGTACACTAAGTATTATGGCTTCAAAGTTTAGCACAAGAATAAGAGGATAGTCAGAAAATTTTGGGATGAAGTGAATAAGGGAAAGATGTATTTTTCAACATGTAATTGTGGAAATAATCATCTTAGTAATTGAGTAAATGTAATGGGGGTTTACTACCAGTTTGAAGAGAGAGTCCACCGTGTTTGGGATTTCAAGCATTTGAAAAAGGGTTATAATAGAAACTATTAAGCTATAATTAAATAGGTAATTACAAAAATAAATTTCATAATCATTAAGGAAATGTATCTCAGAAAAAAGGGGATAAATGTTCATCTTATGTTGTTGCTACAACTGAAGTGGAATTATTAATATATTTCTATTTTTTTATTCAAGAAATATTTTATTATTTTCTATGTATAAAAATAATTAGATATATAAGGACTTTACTTTAGAACTTATTCTTTATAGTTTTGGAGGTATGGACATTTTCATTAAGGTTTTAATATGATCAAAGAGATGGAATGTGTGAATAAGATTAACATTACAATATTTGTGAAATATAATGTTACGATTGATTTTAGTAGTCTTGGGACCTTTTTGGAATTTTAATTTGGCCATATGTATGTTGGATAAGACATAAGGATGGAATGGATTGAGTTAAACAATGGATATTGTTATTTGAGGTTAAAGTACGACTTATTAGATACATTGTGCTAACAAGTTTTCAGTAAAAATTTAGTGGATGGAGGAAATAGTTTCGGACATCATGATTCATAAAAAGTGCTTCAGGTGTGGAAAATTAATTTTGATGATTAATTTACAAGTGTAGGGATGATGTAAACATATATCAAAGCATAACCAAAAGATCATATTACACATATGAAATGGAAATAAATCAGCTAAGTTATTATATGATTAGTAAATTAATTATTCAAATTCAAGGAAAAGATCATGAACCCCAAAATGTTATCATAGTACATTACTATATGATAAATCAAATAGTCATTTATATCATCAAAGATTTATATCTTTGTGATTTTCAATATTCTCATGACCATGATATTTATCACTATCCATCAGAACATGAGTTTTAGATTTCTCTTCCATGTCCATTTTATCCTATACAGAACCCTAGTATGGATTATCTCTGATGACCATCATATATTCCTTTCATTTTTTAAGTGTAGGTCTCATTGATCCTTTTTTGATATGGAATTTCAACAAAAATATATTGAAAATTCAAACCCTAGTTTTTTATCCTAATGTCAAATTGCAGGGATACAATTTATTAAATGTGGGGAGAATAAAACACACCATGATTTTACAGTATGTATCTTCTTAAATAAATTTAATTTCTTTTATATAATACCTTTTATGCAAAACCTATTTAATATTGCACTACACACAACAATAAGTATTTTTTTTGTTACACAAAAGTCCTAGTTTTATCGAACAACAATATATTATAAAAATATTACTATATAATATAATAAGATATAACCAAACCATTTAATTAGTGGTTATGGATAGTATTAACTAAATTTTATATTTTAAATATATTCTATATAATTTTTATCTTCATCTTATGATCTTTCGATACATGATATAATAATAAATACAATTCTATTCATAAAAGATGTATTTTCTACACTAGTAATTTTACTGCCTTTGAATGGTGATTCCATTTTAAATATAATTTTTGAAAGTTTTATAATTTTAAAATGAATAAATAATATTTTTTTTGAATTACTATTGTCAAAATTATCTTAGGTTTAATTTTATGTTCTCTATGGGAAGATTCATTTTTTGATGAATAGTGTAAAATACTACATTATAGTTAAACAAATATCTTTTTCTATAAAATTATTTTAAATTGATTTTTTTGTCACAATTGATCAATACTAAAAATATTAATCTAAATTTTTTTGGAATAATTTTTTATTGCAATAAGATATAATAATTTATTGTACTGTCGAACGTTTCCTTTTTCCCCCCTTAACACCACATATGTGGGATTAGTGCGAAACTTAATTAACCATTACTATAAATTGAATTTGGAATAAACACAGATACATGGTTGTAATTATTATGATATTTATAGTCTAATACTATCAATATATATTTTTCTATATTATTAAAAAAAACGTTAGTTAATTTTTATTTATCACGGTTAAGGGTAAATCTAGTAATTAAAGGTAAAATAATATTATTACATTATAAACATACCCTAAAAAATTTCATAATTTTGTTAGATAAGTGTTTTTCAACTAAAATCAACCTTAGGTAGAAATTATATCATTTTATACCTCATGGTTAAGAATAGGTCATTTATTATATTTTTTAAAAAATAAGTTAAAAAAATTCATTCTCATAATCGTAATAAGTATTACATTTTTAATATAAGGTAATATAGAAAATAAATTACACTATAAATATTCATTATAAATATAATATATTTAAGTTTTTCATTATAATTTATTTTATATTTTTTGAGAAGAAAATATTTGATTAAAGGCTTTCATAATGATGATACATTAATTCACTCCTCAATGGAAACATCAATTAAATGATAATAAAAATGTTAAAATAACTATAAGTTGAGATTAATAATGTCATAAATTATTTTTATAGGAAACTTATACATTTTATTTATATATTATAATTTTTTATCTGAACTTATCAGGTTTTTATGAAATTTTTAAAAATAAATTTATTGAATAGTATCAAAATTGACAAAAACGAAACTTTAAAATAAATAATATTTTTTTAATTTCTATAAAATTCATATAAATAAGAATTTGTTCCAAATAAATTTAATTTGGTTAAAAATGTCATTAATGATCCATTTGGGGTTTGTTTTTAATTTTATAGTATCTATATTAACTCTAAAGTGTAAAAAAACAAAGTTTCCATGGTTAGAGTTAAACGGTTTTACTAAGGGTTAAAGAAAAAAAAAGGATAATATTGTGAAATATAGTTGGTTGAGGTGATTTATACCCATAATAATATTATATTTTATATGACTCACATGGAATATATTTTAAATCAATAATAAATTTATATTTATTTAATATTTTAAAAGTATTCTAATAGTCCCTATACCTTCTCTTATAAAAAAGAACCTCCTCCCTCACATAATCACACTACATTGAGCATTCTTGATCCACCAAAACCTAAAGAATTACATTATTTACTTAATTTTACATATTATAGGTTCTTTTATTCTCAAAATACTAACCCTAGTTTCCCCAAGAGTAAATCCAAAGGAGGTGCACTAAAGATGTGGTAATCATCTTTACCAACCCTGTTAAGATTATTTATTATTCTAATTTATATTGCTATTAATTTTACATTATTAAATAATAAATCTAATATAAAATTTATTATAAGATATTATTATTGTTATAGGATAACCATATTCCTCTATTTATCCATCCTAAAAACAACAATATCTCTATTTGTGTGCATGTATGACATATCGTCCCTACGCTTTGGTGTAATTTGTTTGTCAACGCTACATTATTTGGATGGGTTTAATGGTGAATATAATAGATATTAATAATAAATATTATTTTTTTATTGATTATATATAGTCAATATTGTAGGATCGAAATAGTGATGTAGATGCTCAATATACAAGAGGGGGTGAATTGTATACTTTAAAAATTCCTTTGGAACCTTTAAAGGTAGTTACGATTAACTATGTTTTTCTTAAGCAAAGGAATGGGCTAAGTTTAACAAAGTTAAACTAAGAAAATTCACAACACCTCTAACACCAAATGAAAACATGGAATGATATTCCGAAAGTGGGTTCCAGAAATATGGTTCCGGAAATTGAAACTTAACAAAAGTTACAATATGAGATTCTATCTTAAAGCGTATAGAATCTAAATGAATCAGAGTAAGTAAGGAAGTATAAAAAAGTTATACTTTCCTTAAAATACAAAATGAAGCGGAAATAAAAACAAGTAGTTAAACTACAAGTAACAAGATATAAGTATTTTAACCCAAAGAGAAGGGTATCCAACAACCTTGTATAAAGGTCCCTTGATTTATACTTTCAAGCAAGTCTGTCTTACCCACACCAGGGTAAGCCCTCGATACAAAGATCGGAGTCTCTGTCTTGCTATCCCCGCAAGCCCTCAACTTCAAGGTAGTTGGTAACCTTTGTCTTCCTCAGCAAGGAAGACCTCGAACTTCATGGTAGTCGGCACCTCTGTCTTCCTATCCCTGGAAGCCCTCGAATGTAATCACCAACATTCGGAGTCACACGAAGCTTTGAGAGTTAATAAGAGCCTCTCTCTCTAGAAATCACTTCAAGAATGTAATCACATGAGTCGAAGATCGGTCAACCTTTTAGCACTTCAACAGCACCGAGCTCTTTCAAATGAGCTCCTATTTATAGCTAAGGTCGGCTCCTTCTCCAACGGTCATATTTTCCTTAAAGATCATAGGGACCTATACATGTGTCACTTAGACAACAGTTAGTTTATAACAAAATAGACGACATCGTTTTATAACAAAACAAGTATAACAGAATGTACGACATCGTTTTAAAGTCTAACTAAAAAGTTCGGAATGAAAGCTTCGGAGTGAAGGTTCAGAGTGTAATGGAAATAATAAAGAGTGGAAAAATTATAGAAGTGTAAGCAGAATAAAAGTTCAGAGTCTAACTAAAATATTTTTCTGAGTCTGAATTAATTCAGAGTGTATAAACCAAAGATAATCTGATTCTGTTCAATCGGTGAATTCAGAATGCGAATTCGGAATGGGAATTCGTCATCAGAATTCGTAATGAGAATTCATCATCAGGATTCGTAATGAGAATTCGTTATCAGAATTCATAATGAGAATTCGTAATCAGAATTCGTAATGAGAATTCGTCATCAGAATTTGTAATGAGAATTCTTCTTCATAATTCGTAATGAGAATTCGTCATCAGAATTCATAATGAGAATTCGTCATCAGAATTCGTAATGAGAATTTGTCATCAGAATTCGTAAGGAGAATTCTTCATCAGAAATCGTAATGAGAATTCGTCATCAGAATTCGTAATGAGAATTAATCATTAGAATTCGTATTGAGAATTCATTATCGAACATCATAAGAATTCGTAACCTGAATCTAGAATAGAACTTAGTCAGAGTTCATATCTGGAATTTGGAATGAAAATTTCTTATAGTTCTATCCAGAATCTGAATCCTAAAACAGAATGCTTCATATCAATGTTTCAACGATTCCGAGAAAATAGAAATGAATCCAAATCTCATACTTAATAAAAATATGGATGAAAATAAGATAAGGATAATTTTTCTTATAAAAGCGATTTGGCTTATAAAAGCAATCTCTTAAGAAATCATTTTTCTTATGAAAGCAATTTTCCTTAAGAAAACGATTTTCCTTATAAAAGCGTTTTTCCTTAAGAAAGAAATTTCTCTTGTAAAAGCAACTTTCCTTAAGATAAGGTGTTTGTGATTTTCAAAACAAAAAGGAATGCAAAATTCATAAGTAAAACCTTATTGACTCAACAATCTCCCCCTTTTTGGAAAGCACAAACATTCTTACGAAAAAGAAATTCTAAGAAGAAAGAAAAACATTAAGGCTTATCTCCCTTTGCTTTAAGGATATTTATGAATACGACTAACTCCCCCTTAGTCTTTGAAACTCTAAGGATCGTATTCAGATTTCCGGAGTGATAAATAAGAAGGTCTTCTTTAATGAAAAAGCTCCCCCTTAAACAACCTCTTATTTTTCTTAAGGATCTTTTTCTTCTCCCCCTTTGATAAACTCTTTTTAGTGTTCTTCTTTTTCTTAAGGATCTTTTCCTTCTCCCCCTTTGTGATTTTCAAAAATAATTGGAGGGAATGGAAAAAAAATAACAAAGTACCTAAAAAATTAG
This sequence comes from Viscum album, assembly GCA_963277665.1. NCBI lineage: Eukaryota > Viridiplantae > Streptophyta > Magnoliopsida > Santalales > Viscaceae > Viscum > Viscum album. The sequence goes on along the minus strand of OY728119.1, from coordinate 681,430,473 downwards.
TATTGACAACAATAGAAATGACAAGCACGACTTTCATTAAATTTGAAATCTCAGCAAAAAAAAGAATACAATAAAAAGATCAGATTTGGTTATTTCAGATCTTTTTCTTTCGTCATGAGCCCCTTTAGAATAGTCTTGATCTTCTTCAGGTCTTTATGATCTTCTTCAGCTTGCTTCTCTAAGACAACTATTCTTGCGGATTGAGCTTCAATTTTTTCTTCCTGGGATTTCATCTTTTCTTCCTGAGCTTTGATCTTTTCTTCCTGAGCCTTCATCCTTTTATCAAAATCAATCCGATGTTCCCTTTCAAACTTCCAGTTTTGAGAAACGGAATTCAGCTTCCCATTCAGATCTCTCACTTCTTGAATCCGGAAGTTCTTTTCTTCTATCAACTTCTCTTCAAAGGATGCAGTTAACTAATTTATTTTCTTGTCCTTGGTTTCAAAAGCATCTTTAACATTGTCTTGAAACTCATCGAACAACCTCATCTCATCCACGGTCTTCTTCGACCAGTTTTTCATCCTCTTGCAAGATCTTCTATGAGCTTCGTAACCAACAAAAAACGTTTTGAACTGAGCCTCAATCTCAACGCACTTGTCCATAACCATAGATACGGAGTCAGTTTTCTGATTCAAAGCATGTTGGAGCATCTGACATCTTGAATCAATACTAGAGAATGTCGGAATGGTTCCCACCAACTTCTTTAAGGACTGGACAACAAAATCATTCCCCAACGAGGATGACTCTGAATCTGAAACATTATTTGGATAATTTTCTTCCTCAATAAGCTCCAGCTTCCTTTTAGATGAATCACCAAATCCCCTTTTCTTGCTAGCCACTGATTTCAGAGTTTCAACAAGGAGTTGATTTCCCTTGTCTTTTTTCGGAATTGATTCTTGATCAGGAGTTTTAAGCTCGCCAGTAGACACTTGAACAATCTCATCAACAACTTTTTGAACAACATCTTCCTTATTCTTATCCTTCTCTGGAGTTACTAACTTAGAGGATTCAGCCTCTGAAGTTCGGATTGATAGATGTTCCGAAGGTGATCCTTTAAAATCATCCACTTGTTTCAAAGGATCTCCTGTTTCACCACTTCCTTCAGCAACTTCTTCTTCCTCACCCACTTGCTGAATCTGCTCGATTTGCTCAACATGCTCAGCTGTAGTCTCTTCCAGAAAATCAAGGTTTCTTCCTGGAGTCTCAGGTAGAGATTCGAGGGATAAAGATCTCGGAACTGGGATGCTTCCGGATACTATTTCATTAAACTTTAACAACGCTTGGACTGCCTCGGCATCTGTCATCTTTTTCTTGAGCTTCTTCTCCTTTGCTTGTTTTTCAAGCTCATCAGCAGTTCTCTCCTTTAATGCCTTAGCTTCCGCAGGGTCCAATCGGAACTGCAGATCCCCTTATTTCCTTTTCTCTTTATCTTCTCTCCACTTCGCAACAACCTCATCAGGATAGGTCTTCGTCTTCTTTGGTTTGGGAGGTGCAGTTTGAGCTTCCTTAGACTTAGGATCTTCGACTTCAGCTGCAGCTTCCTTTAGCTTTCTTTTCTTTACTGGTTTGGATGATTCCGGTTCAGCAGCCTTCGGAACCGCTTCTTCTGGATTAGGCAAATCAACGAACTCATCAATCTCCTTGTTGAAAGCCACATCCATCCTCTTAAGGGTTCCATCACTAACCAACAAAATTTTACAAACCCTTGGCTTAGATCTGCAGGCTTCCTTGAAATATTCTAGTCACCGAACTATCAACTTTGATAATATTGCTGGGTACATTATGATTTGTGCTCTGAGATTTCCCTTCATAAGATTATCAATGGTTATAAGAATGTGCCTCATGAAGTTAAACATTCTTAGATTTATCCGGAAATCTATGATATAGATTTCACTCTTCTTCAAGCTGTATTTATTGCCTTTCCTCGGTACGATAAGTCCTTGCACCCACAACTCTAGAATTCGGAAGTTTGTGGATAGACTTTAAATTTTCAAAGCCTCTTCATCAGCCAGTCCAAGAGTTTCTAATGCTTTTTCCATGTCGAAGCTACCCTTAGAGTCCGGCAATACATGAGAAATAAATTCGGCTTCTCCATCATAGGACAACCCTACCAAGCTTGCTGCCATGGTATAAGAAAGTTTGTAGGTCTTTCCATACGACTTGAATTTTTTTTCCCTATTATCTTCCAGGAAGAAGGAAACTGTTTCATAGAACTCAACAAGTAACTCTGTAAAAACATCGTCTTGAGTCCCCGGTTTGGATACAGCAACATCTTCCCAGCCATTCAACTTAATGTTCTTTGAAATAAGAGAATCATAGTTGTTAATGAAATCCGGATGGACTAACCTTTCTCTGTAAACTAACCATTGCGAAATAGGCTTAGTGGATGACATTTCTTGAGACACTAACTCCGTAGACATTCGGATCTGTAATCCTCTGAGAAGTTCGAAACAGATACAACTGTAGTTCGGAGCGGCCTTAAAACAGAGGGGCAGAGCTTTGGGACGCGAGAGCTTGAAACCGATGTGGGACTAGTATTTGGGTCCCCTTTATATAGGCAATGAAACGATGGTTCAACTTCCTTGGTTGATCTAATGGTTAGAATGATCTGAGATCAGATCTGACGGTTGAAGACTTGAATCCAATCTTTTTGAGGTTTTTATTAAGACAAAGAATTAAGAAAACTATAATCCGAAAACATAGTACAAGAAAATTCCAGCAAGTAAAATATGACTACGAAAAATTGAGTAGGGAAATCATACCTTTCAGATTGGATGAGGGGGATTATTCGTAATGGATAATTTAAAAAGATGATTATGAAAAAAAATTTATTATGAAATGACAAAGTTCTAAAAAATTTACTTCGGAAAAAAATCTCACTACGAAAAAAACTCAGAACGAAAAAGACATTACGAAAAAAAATCGGTACAAAAAACTGGTTATGAAACTGCCAGTACGTAATTTTCCATTCCGGAAATTTTTCATATGAACACTTCTATTCCAGAAGTTTTCTGTATGAGAATGTTCATTTTGGAAAATTTTAGTTTCGAAAGTTCCATTCCAGAAATTTTCTTTCCGAAAAGTTTGAAAACAAAATTTTGAATAACATTGTAAAACAAACAATCAACTGTACTCCCCCTATGAAAAGGAGTTTATTACTGTAAGGAGATTTTTTTTCAACAGAAAGTTAATTATGAAAGATTACCTTACGGTTATCATTCCTAACTTCTGTTTAATATATTCAAATCTATTAGAAGGCAAAGATTTTGTGAAAATATCAGCAAGTTGATATTGCATTCCGATAAACTGAAGAATAATATATCCTTTAAGTGTGTGATCCCTAAGAAAGTGATGCCAAATATCTATGTGTTTTGCACAGGAGTGATGTGCAGGGTTCTTACTGAGGGAAATGGCACTTGTGTTATCACACAAAATTTGAGTTTTAGAAAAACTCAGGCCATAGTCTGTGAGTGTGTGTTGCATCCACAACACTTGTGCACAACAACTTCAAGCTGCTATATATTCAGCTTCAGCAGTGGAAATTGCTACAGAATGTTGCTTCTTGCATGACCAAGAAACTAATGAATCTCCTAATAAATGAAAATATCTTGATGTACTTTTTCTATCCATTCTATATCCACCAAAGTCAGCATCAGAAAATCTTTTTAGAACAAAATCATTTCCAGAAGTATAAAATAATCCTAGATCCATGGTTCCCTTAAGGTAGCGAAAAATTCTTTTTACTGCCTTTAAGTGAGATTCCTTAGGATTGGATTGATATCTTGCACATAAGCATACTGAAAACATTAAGTCTGGTCGACTAGATGTTAAGTAAAGTAGACTTCCTATCATACCTCTATAAGATGTTTGATCTACTGGTTTCCCAGCTTCGTCAAGATCTAAAGAGTTTGAGGTACCAATGGGAGTACTTATACTCTTACTGTTGTCATAACCATAATTTCTATGAAGATCTTTAATATACTTATATTGAGATATGTAGGTTTCTTCTGGTTTTGGAGAAATTTGAAAACCATGGAAAAATGTTAACTCACCCATTATACTCATTTCAAACTCAGATTTCATTAGATTTGCAAAAGAATCAGTCAAAGATTGTTGAGTTGAACCAAATATAATGTCATCAACATAAATTTGAACAATCAAAACATTTTTCTTATCTTTCTTTATAAAAATTGTTGGATCTTCATTTCCCTTAACATAGTTATTTTGAAACAAAAATCCAGTGAGTCTATCATACCATGCTCGTGGGGCTTGTTTAAGTCCATACAAAGCTTGGTATGTCTAAAAACATAATCAGGATGTTTTGTATCTTCAAATCCAGGAGGTTGTTCAAAAAAACTTCCTCTTGAACATAAACGTTAAGAAAAGAACATTTCACATCCATTTGGAAAAGTTTGAAGTTAAAGAATGATGCAAAGGCAAGTAGAATATGGATAGATTCAAGTCTAGCTACTGGAGCATAGGTTTCTTCATAGTCTATTCCCTCTTGCTGATTATAGCCTTTAGCAACAAGTCTAGCTTTATTTCTTACTATGACTCCATTTTCATCACATTAATTTCTGAAAACCCATTTTACTCCAATAACAGAAGTTTCCTTAGGTCTTTCAACCAAGGTCCAAACATTATTCCTTTCGAATTCATTTAGTTCATCTTGCATGGATTTTATCCAATCATCATCACCTAAAGCTTCATCAGTGCTTTAAGGTTCTAATTGGGAAAGAAATGCTAGATGTTCTACTTCATTTCTTAAGGAACTTTTAGTCCTTACAGGTTGGTTTGCATCACCAATGATACTATCACTGGGATGATTCTTAAGAATCACATGATTTAGGTTTTGTAAAACCTGTTCATCAACATAGGGTAGAAAGTCTTCTGGGGTAAATGTTTCAGAAGTATCTTCTAGAACATCATCCTTATCAGAAGGTTTTTCTATCAAAGGTTGACAATCAGTTTTTTAAAACACATCCGAAGATGTAAGTTGAGATGGTTTAAAAAAAAGGATCTGACTCATCAAATTTTACATGTACTGTTTCCTCAACAGTGAAAGTATTTTTATTAAAAACTTTATAAGCCTTAGAAGTTGTGGAATAACCTAAGAAAATTCCTTCATCAGATTTTGGTGCGAATTTATGTAAGTTATCTTTAGTATTCAAAATGAATACTTTGCAACAAAACACCTTGAAGTAGGAAAGTCTTGGTTTTCTACCATTCCATAACTCATAAAGAGTTTTATCAAGGAAAGGTCTAATAAAAACTCGATTTATAGTATAACAAGCAGTACTTATAGCTTCAGCCCGGAAATGTCTAGCAATAGAATATTCACTCAACATGGTTCTAGTTATTTCTTTAAGAATTCTATTTCTTCTTTCAACTACACCATTCTGTTTAGGAGTTCTAAGTGCTGAAAAATTGTGAGTAATACCTTTCTTACTACAAAAAGTTTCAAAATCTAAATTTTGAAATTCTCCTCCATGATATCTATGAATAGTTTTTAATGGAAGGTTTATCTCATTTTTAACTTGACCTCTAAAACTTTTGAAATAGGAGAAAGCTTTAGATTTATTTGCTAGAAAATAGACCCAAGTTAACCTAGTGTAATCATCAACTAGAACAAACACATAGTATTTGCCTCCAATACTTCCAGTTTGTGATGGACCAAAAAGATCCATGTGCACTAACTGTAATGCATCGGTTGTTGAGACTTCACCGATTGATTTAAAACTAGATTTATGTTGCTTGCCATATTGACAAGGATCACAAACTTTAGAAAAATCAAATCTATGCTCCGGTAGATCCTTAACTAGTTTCTTCTTAGAGAGTTCACATAGGTTCCTAAGATTACAGTGACCTAGTCTTCTATGCCATAACCAAGAATGATCTTCCATTGCACTTAGGCAAGGTAAATCTTGGCTTCTGAGGTCTTCTAAATTCATAGTGTAAACATTCTCTTGCATATTGGCTGAGAGAATAAATTCTTCCTTGGAATTGTGAACTAAGCACTTATCATTCCTAAAATTCACAAGGTAACCTTCATCACATAACTGACCTATGCTAATGAGGTTGTGCTTAAGACCATTAACAAAAATAACATTTTAAATTAAGGTTTTACCAAGATGAACAATATTACCAATACCAACAATCTCTCCCTTAGCATTATCTCTGAAAGTTACCTTTCCTCCTTTCGTTTTGATAATCTTTTTGAAAAAGCTTTTGTTACCAATCATGTGCCGAGAACATCCACTATCCATGTACCATGTATTGTTGCTGGTACTCTCTTTATTTTCCTGAAATCAAGAAGAAAATTAGAATTTCGGAATCCAAACTTGTTTGGATCCGAGATTTCCAGACAATAAAATTTTAGGAACCCACATCTTCTTAGAAAAGTAAGCTTTGTGAAATCCTAGAGATTGGGTTTTGTTTAAGGAACAATTCTTTGCCCAGTTACCACTACATTGACACTTGGTACAAAATGGGGAACTCTGAGGAACAAAATAATTGTTACTGAAAATAGGTTTTGCATGGGTATAACCAAATCCAGATTTATTTCTTAAAGGTCATATTTGGGAATACATCTTATCAAATTTTTCCTTACCATGGATAAAGTTTTCTAAACACTTCTTTAAGGAAAAAATTTTGACATGAGTTTTACAACCAAGTTTTTATCCTCAAAATCATTAGTTTTTGAACTAGAGTTAGGATTGAAAACATTTTTCTTAGAAATTACTTTTTCTAACTCTTTAGAAAGTTTATTCTTCTCAGAACATAGTTCCTCAAGATTTTTTGAAATACTTTCAAAATCAGCATTTTTCTTATCAAGATCTTTAGAAAGATCTGATATCTCTTTTGTAAGAATAGAATTCCTAGAGTTTTCCTTATCAAGTTTCTTATTGAGTTTGGAATTCTCAATCTCAAGAAGTTCAACAAACCTATAGACTTCTTCATAAGTAGGAAAAGTATTTTCTTCATCAGAAGAATATTCTTCATCAGAAGAGTTATAATATTTACTATCATTAGAATTTAAAGAAACCATGGTCAAAGATTCAGCATTTTGTACCTTAGCCATAAAACAATGATTATCAATAGGTAATCTGGATATAAGACCAAGATTCTTCTATCCTGAAGATTCATAATTAGAAGATTCATCTGAAGAGTCACCACCACTGGCACTCCAGGTGTCATTAGCTTTCAAAACATTCTTAGCTTTAGCTTTATAATACCTCTTTCTTTTCCTGTCTGAATGCCTTTATTTTCTTTCTTTATTTTTGAGCATAGGGCAATCTGGTCATATATGGCCAGCTCTCTTTCATTCATAACAAGTAACCACTCCATCTTTCTTATCTTTCCTTTCCTTTTTCTTATACTTGGATTGGAAATTCCTCTAACCGGCTATCTTGTTCATCCTTCGAGCAAGATTTGCTAGTTCATTTTCTGAGTCTTCACTCTCACTAGATTTGGATTGGAAAATAACTTTCTTATACTTGGATCTAGTTAATCTCTCAGGAGTCTTAGCTTTCATCTGATTTGAAGTTGTAGTAAAAGAAACAGTACCATTTACATTCTTCTTCTTGATTTTGTCTGCATCTCTCTTCATTATAGTTTCATGTTGTAGAAGAGTTCCAAAAAGCTCATCAAGAGAGATCCGAGTGACCTTCCTGTTCTCATCTATAGCTGTTCTTTTGGATTCCCACTCATTGGGCATAATATCAATTATTTTATCCACAAGAGCTTCATCATCTAAACCTTTATCTCCCATAGACTGTAGACTGTTGACTATAGTCATGAATATCTATTGAACTTTACAGATAGGTTCTCCATAAGGAAAATTGAAGCCATGATATTCAGCTCTAAGCATAGCTCTTCTAGTCTCAGTCACTTTAGAAGTCCCAAAGTGTGTAACCTCTAACTTCTTCCAGATACAGTTAGCTGCTTCACAAGATGAAATTTGGCTATATATATTTCTAGTCATTGAACATAGTAGAGTATTGCGTACCTTATAGTTGAGTTGATATTCCTGCTTTTCCTGGTTAGTAAAAGTTCTAACTTCCTTGTCAGGAATTTTATAATCACCAGTAAGCATAACAAAATTATCTACTCCAGTGTTGATAACAAAAGTCTTTATGCGATCTCTCCAGTACTCATAGTCATTACCTTCAATGATTGGTGGTCTTGTAGGATTTAGATTATCAATCAAACCAACATTAATTCTTTCCATACTAGAAACCTTGGATACACAAACTTGTTAGTAGCAAAAGATTCGTAATAACAAAGTTCGGATTGAAAATTTTCAGAATAGAAAAGTTCGGAATCGAAAAGTGAGCAAGAAAAACTTATTCGTAAGTATAAGTATTTCAGAGACCTCCTTTGATACCAATTGTAGGATCGAAATAGTGATGTAGATTCTCAATATATAAGAGGGGGTGAATTGTATACTTTAAAAATTCCTTTGGAACCTTTAAAGTTAGTTACGATTGACTATGTTTTCCTTAAGAAAAGGAAAGGGCTAAGTTTAACAAAGTTAAACTAAGAAAATTCACAACACCTCTAACACCGAATGCAAACTTGGAATGAGATTCCGAAAGTGGGTTCCGGAAATATAGTTCCGGAAATTGAAACTTAACAAAAGTTACAATATGAGATTCTATCTTAAAGCGTATAGAATCTAAATGAATCAGAGTAAGTAAGGAAGTATAAGAAAGTTATACTTTCCATAAGATACAAAATGGAGCGGAAATAAAAACAAATAGTTAAACTACAAGTAACAAGATATAAGTCATTTAACCGAAAGAGAAGGGTATCCAACAACCTTGGATAAAGGTCCCTTGATTTATACTTTCAAGCAAGTCTGTCTTACCCACACCAGGATAAGCCCTCGATACAAATATCAGAGTCTCTGTCTTGCTATCCCCGCAAGCCCTCAACTTCAAGGTAGTTGGTAACCTCTGTCTTCCTCAGCAAGGAAGCCCTCGAACTTCATGTTAGTCGGCACCTCTGTCTTCTTATCCCCGGAATCCCTCGAATGTAATCACCAACATTCGGACTCGCACGAAGCTTTGAGAGTTAATAAGAGCCTCTCTCTCTAGAAATCACATCAAGCATGTAATCACATGAGTCGAAGATCGGTCAGCCTTTTAGCACTTCAACAGCACCGAGCTCTTTCAAATGAGCTCCTATTTATAGGTAAGGTCGGCTCCTTCTCCAATGGTCATATTTTCCTTAAATATCGGAGGGACCTGTACACGTGTCACTTAGACAACGGTATGTTTATAACAAAATAGACGGCATCGTTTTATAACAAAACAAGTATAACAGAATGTACGACATCATTTTAAAATCTTACTCAAAAGTTCGGAATGAAAGCTTCGGAGTGAAGGTTCAGAGTGTAATGGAAATAATAAAGAGTAGACAAATTATAGAAGTGTAAGCAGAATAAAATTTCAGAGTCTAACTAAAATATTTTTCGGAGTCTGAATTAATTCAGAGTGTATAAAATAAAGATAATCAGATTCTGTTTAATAGGTGAATTCGGAATGCGAATTCGGAATGGGAATTCGTCATCATAATTTGTAATGAGAATTAATCATCAGGATTCGTAATGAGAATTCTTCATCAAAATTCGTAATGAGAATTTGTCATCAGAATTTTTAATGAGAATTCGTTATCAGAATTCGTAATGAGAATTCTTCTTCAGAATTCGTAATGAAAATTCATCATCAGAATTCGTAATGAGAATTCGTCATCAGAATTCGTAATGAGAATTTGTCATCAGAATTCTTAATGAGAATTCTTCATCAGAATTCTTAATGAGAACTCGTCATCAGAATTCGTAATGAGAATTAATCATTAGAATTCGTATTGAGAATTCGTTATAGAACTTCATAAGAATTCGTAACCTGAATCTGGAATAGAACTTAGTCAGAGTTCATATCCGGAATTCGGAATGAAAATTTCTTATAGTTCTTATCCAAATTACGAATCCTAAAACAGAATGCTTCGTATCAAAGTTTCAACGATTCCGAGAAAATAGAAATGAATCCGAATCTCATACTTAATAAAAATATGGATGAAAATAAGATAAGGATAATTTTTCTTATAAAAGCAATTTTGCTTATAAAAGCAATTTCCTAAGAAAGCATTTTTCTTATGAAAGCAATGTTCCTTAAGAAAATGATTTTCTTTATAAAAGCATTTTTCCTTATGAAAGCAATTTTTCTTATAAAATCAACTTTCCTTAAGATAAGGTGTTTGTGATTTTCAAAACAAAAAGGAATGGAAAAGTCATAAGGAAAACCTCATTGACTCAACAAATATAACATCTAATTCATTACCCTTTTACCATTAAGGAAATGATATTGCCACCCATGCGTATGTACGGTCTATGATGTCCATGTCAGGAAGAGATTCGACGTCCATGTTAATCATTCTTGAATGATTAGGAAAATGAATATAATGAATGAAATTGAAATATATGATATAATAATGATAATTTAATAATGTATATATATATACATATTTTTCATTTAACTTCTTCCATTAAATATAATAAAGAAATAGAAACAGTGATCATGCATACATACCAATTACCATCTCCATTCCAGGTGTATTACATTTGTTGTATCTACATTATATATATTTATACTAAATATATATGATATATAAATCATTTTTTAAAAGATATAAGTAAGTAAATAATGATCTAATTTATAGGATCAAGAATAAAAATACAAAACATGTACGATAAAACAAAACGGTTATTACCCGAAACATTTCTTTAACGTGGAATTTTTAATAAATAGGTAATAAAAAGATATAAATTAATCATATATGATATCATAAATATTATTGTGATTGTATAAAAATTTAATAAGATGTTCGAAACCACTATATTGTAGTTTCATACATGTACAGATAGAATCAGACTGAATATAAGGGTTAATTTTGCAAACACATTATTATATGATATTGTTTATATCTAAATATTTATTGTGATATATTTATAATATATGTCCATGATTCTTAAAAATATTAAAAATTAATCTTTTTAAGGTTTTATGTACGGTTTTTTATGGTTGTATTAAACTTAAACGTATTTTTAGATGTTTCTAATATTTACTATTATAATTATTTTTCATTCATTTCCATGTTTTCAAATGGGTTTTATGGATTCAGTAATAAGGAAATAATTATTTTAAAATTTTAATATTCAAATTTCTTAGAAATGATTCAAAGAGGTTTGGGAAACATTGATTCAAAAATATATTTTTTTAATTTATTCTTTTATTAACGTGTCGAATTAAAAATTTATTTCAAAGTAAAAAATGGGTATTTTCCTCCAAATATTTTAAATGATTTTATTATATTGTTTTCATATATTTCAAATTCATTTGTCAGATTTTATATTTAATTGAATTTTATTTATTATGATTCCTTGAAATATATTTTATTAATGTTTTTAATATCAATTTGACTATAGATGTGTCATTTTGATATCATTCATAGTTTATGGTTGAATTATCCACATTTCACATTCTAGTTTCTCAATAATAATGTGTATATTTTTTATGTTTCACCATTTCCTTATGAGGAATGAATTGAAATTAGTAAGTGACGTAAAGGGGCCACTGTATCCCCACGATGCATCGGTAAGTCTCATGAGGCAAACTAGATATGCACTTAGTTATGGACTTGCATATTTATTTTTAGATATGTTTTTAGAAGAGGCACTAACCATTTATTTTCATATGTCTAGGCTGAGGCCTCGACGATTTGTTTCAGATGTCTAGGATTACTCATTCTGTCATTGTGTTATTAATTATTGATATTGAATATTTTTATTCGACTGGTATAATATTCATGGTCATGTTTCCAGATCAAATGTGTATTTTACATGGTATTATTGTTTCTCTCCATATCATGCTCAAGATTATGTTTAAATATTATGAATTTTTGTTATACAATTTTCCTTATTGATTATGATTATTTTTCTTAATGTATTCTCTTGTATGCTTACCCATACTGAGAATCTGATATCAACCCTTTATTATATTTTATTTTTTCGAGGTTTACAATAAGAGCATTATGATTGATATGCAGGGTAAATCAAAGGAAATAATGGCTTTCTCATAACATTTTCTATGTTTTAATTTATTTTTTAAAATAAAATTTACTGTTCATGTATGTAATATTTTTTACATAAACTTTAATCATATTACTTATTTAGTATTTTATTCATTATAGTCATACCAGTGTATTAAAATAATTCTCCAGCTTCAGGCTTCTTGGGTCAGGGAGTTACATGTTTGTCCATTACTTTTCAGGGGATTAGAGGCCAGTGGGAGTGGAGTTAATCACCGCCATATATGATGGATCGTCTGTGATGTTTCTTGGGGTGAATAGATTCAAAAGAAATTATAATATTATAATAATATTTTTATTTTGTTGATTAAATAAAAAGGAAAAAAATTATGAAAGTTTTATCTAAACATGGGTAAATATAAAGTAGGAAAATTGGCCACGTTTCTACAAAACCCAACTAATTATATGAATTTATATATGTTTAAAAATTTTCCACATCATATTTCTCCACATTATGTAAAAAATATGAATGTATATTTACAAATCTTTAAAAATATAAATAATAAAATAATAACACATGCATAAATTAAATTTTTTTAGTTGTATGATTATCACATAGGGTAATAGTGGTGGTGTGCGTAGACTATTTAGTTATATAAGTAACCTTATTTATTTTGTGTTCATTAATAGGTATAAACATAAAGTCTGATACATGACTATTAAGAGATTCAATGAAAGTTTAAATACAAAAATGAAATAAATTATGCGAAAAATAGATTAGTGAGATAATCACCGAAGGTCCAATTTATCTTAAACAACGCAGTATTAAAAAAACATGATATATTTTTGGTGACCCATTATATATTATATAATTTTATAGTGTTTTATTTTCATCATCAATATGTGGAGTGATATTCTATTAAAACTTTAATATCTTCTAAAATATTCTACTTAAAACTATTTCCTCTATAGATTTGAAAGATTGAAGTAGTAATCTTCCTTATTGTTAATTGTTATATACTATGATTTTATTACATGATTTGAATTTTTATATTAATTATTATTCATGAATTATTATGGTTATTATCACGACACTAAAAATTTATTCCAATATTTGATACTATAAAACATTTCATCTATATGTACCTCGGGTGATTTAGGATCATTGATGTTATGTTTAACCATGTGAGAATAATTTTCTATATATGTCTCAAAAACCTACAAAATTATATATTGCATATTTCTATAAAGTAACCTAATAGAGTTCATTATTTTATGGATAAAATAGGTAAATTTTTGGAATATTGTGAATGTTATAGCCACAGGAAGAAGGTTTTTCCTGGGTGATGGATTTATTTGTGGGGTATGATATGTTCACCAAATACAAAAATATATGTTGGTGGAAATAATATAAAATGGGATCTTTCCCAAATAAATGGTGTTCCCCATATAATTATTAGATTTGGTGGAATTAGTTTTACCAGAATAATGTTGGGGGAGATTTCCTGTAAATATATCAGATCATGTGACATTCAAGTTTATGATTCAATTGGTAACAATTCATCTATTTTCTACATTTAATAAAATATTTCAATCTCCCCCACACTATGTTGTACTAATATGACAAAACCATATAATTTTATGTCTATTTTTCTTTTAATTGTTCATATTTCTTTTAAATATCATATTTTCTCGGAAATTATGGAATATTAGTGTCAGTTTTTCATGATTTAACTTGTTAGATATGACAATTTTACAACAATATTTCATTTAACTTTTATTAAATATAAAAAAATTACTTGTTTAATTATATAATGTGTGAAACAATATATTTTTTTATATACATAAGAAGTAGTATTAAATCTTATTTAAAAAGAATAGTTTATCTAGATCACAGCCATGTGTTTCAGAGCTCGGTTCAATTTCATCAATATACCCTTGTCTATAAATTATAATTTGGGTGAGTATTTATTGATCTATCATTTGTTTTTTAAATAATTTGAGGAATTTTATTGTTTTAGAAGGATTTTATTATATTCAGTTATGATCTAGATTGAGAATTTTGATCATATATATTTCAATTTCTACAAAATGTATATAGAAAATTATCTTACTATATAAGGACTCATATCTTCATTTTTTGGGTTTCAAAATATGGGTGAAGAAAAATAAATTCTATGAAAGGATAAAAAAATTAAGCAATAATGTTAATCTATATGTCACTAAATCATAAAAAAACTCTAACTTCCTTGACATTATGGGAGTTATAGATCATTTGAAAGATCTAATTTCTTTTTATGAAAACAAAAATAAAGTAAAAAAATGTTTTTATTTCATATTTTTTCAAATGAGAATTGTATAGGGAATTCTAGTAGTTTATCATATAAAATCATTCATAATTATTCGTTGTCAATTGGAATTGGTAGCAGTAATATTCCTAAATCCCATGTTTGAATTTGTTTTTTATTTATCACTCCCAAAATATTATGATGTGATGGTAACAATAGTGATCAAATTTTTGAAAAATAGTTACTAAGTGTTTGAGGTGTCTATGAGATACATTTGAATGATTACATGAATAGGAATAATTATTGGGATTTTATTGACAATTATTTAAATAAAGATGGTATGATGCATCTAGTTTCCCCTAAAATATAAATGAATTTTTATTAAATTTGAATTATAATCTAGATTAGTTTGGATGGAGGTGGTCTCCTTATATGGAATAATGAGAAGAAGGTTCATTAAAAGAAATACATCATTAATTAAATATGTAATTTTATAAGATTATCTATTATAATTTCTTCCAAAAATAATATTTCAAAAGATATAAGAGTTAATTAGTGAAGCGTATGAAATCTGAATGATTCATTGATCATATAATCTAAGGCTAGATTTATATATATTTCACAGTGGTGGAATATGCGGAATTATATTTCAAAAATGCTCCAAATGGTCTATCATTTGAATAATAAAACTCCCACTTTAAGAATCTATAGTAATGTAATCGTTCATGAATAGAGAATATGATTATTGCAAATTTAAATATTTTTCCACATATTGGTGTTAAAAAATAATTTTATTTTATTTTGAGAGCTTGATGATGTGGGTTTATATACAAAATTTAAGGGTATAATGTGGAATGTTATACATGTTTTCAAGGTTGTGTATAAATTAAGAATGTAAAGAACATTATTCAAAATTAGATTATTACAATTACAAAAAAATATTGATTGGATAATTCTCAGATCCATAAAGTTATGGGATGAACTTATTTGACACTTAAGGGAGAAAGGGATGAATTTTATAACTTTAAAATGTATCAATTAACTCAAAATAATGTATAATAAAATATTTTGACAGTGTATTTATTGTATGTTTTGAAAGGTTACTTTCGTAATGGAAGAAAATACACCCTTAGATCATATGATTGTCCTATTATATAATAATTTATAGGGGTTCCACTCTACTCTATTACCAGGAAGGGTCATTATACATTATCAAATTAATTGATGATATGACACGAAAGGTTTGGGTGTTATTTCTTAGTAAGAAGTCTAATATTTTTAAAAACATCACTAAATAGATTTCCTTTATAGAAAGGTAGAGAAGAGTGATGAAATAATTCTTATGATCTGAAAATTGTGGTCAATTTGGGTGGAATAAGTTCTAGAGGTTCTACTGGTAGAAAAGGATATGGTTCGATAATACTACATCAAGAACACCTGATAAATGGAATTATAGGTAGGGTGAATATGATTTTGTGGAGATTAAAATAAGTATATTTTTTCTCATTTGGTTTCCCTATGGAGTTCTGGGTATAGGTTGTAAACTATGCAACCTATATGGTGAATAAGATATTTTATTCACATTTGGGGTAGTATCCTAAGAAAAATTGCATATTTGGAGTGAAATTTATCATTTCCAATATCAATAACAAGAAAAAGAATATTTAAAATGTCCCCCTTTTCAAATTTGTTTTTTATAACCATCGTGAAAATATATGAAAATTTCATTTTAACATTAGTTATATAAGAACTGACGTGAAAAATCTATTTTCATGACCATTTCACATCAATTCTAAATAACTATTTTGAAAATTCTTTATTCAAGACTATTTCATGTTTGTTATTTAATAAATAACATGAAACATGTTTGAAAATTTATATTACATTTTCCAAGAATCTATTTTACCAGTCATAGAGGTTAAATAGATTTATAGATCAAAAGTTACGGCCATCATAATTTTATCATATCTAAATGATATCTTAGAGAATTTTAACTTCCAATGGCCATAATTTCTGATTAATAACTATATATAACCTATAAGACCTTTAACATTGAATCTTGGGATATGAAATAAAATTTTATAAAAAATTTAACATTATTTTATTGAAAACTGGCATGACCATTTTCCTTTAACATCGATTGTTGAGAAACCCAATGTTAAATTCTAGTTTTCCACATCGATTACCATAAAATTCACATGAATATATATCTTTTAATGTCATTTTTATGAAAACAAATGTCAAAAATGAAAATATTAATATCTTTTCATGTTGTAAAACCGATGTGAAATATAATTTTAATATCCCACCAATGCATAATTCGAATTTATTTTCTACGCAACATCTAAATTTTAAACTTCCACCTAAAATTTATAACACCAAGATTTATTTTACCATATTATTTATATGTATTATTTATAAACATATATTTATTCAAGGATAAATTATTTAAACCATCATTAATACACTAATTCAGCCTGTTTGATCTTCATTGGGAATCCACTATTTATTCATTCGGTGATCTCACCGATGTTTTTGTAAAAAAAAATCCATGTTTTATGTTTTTATTACAAAAATTAATAATTTATATAGAAATAAATTATTCTAATTTAATTATAATGATTAATACTTATTCTTATCGTAAAAAAACTAAAAATCTTTTTTTGGAGGTTAAAATTCCTTCTAGGAAGATGCTTTGGTAACCATATGAGATCGTTCCTCAGAAAACAATTATATCCAACTTTTGATGATCATTACTTTTGATCTATAACTCTTTTTGAGATCTATGACTAGTCAAATCAAATATAATAAAATTATATACCAGTTTAAAAACATTTTTTACATCATTTTTTTCAAAAAATAGTGATTAATAGGTCTTCCACATTGGTTTTTCAAAAATCTATGTGAAAAATATCTTTTTAACGTCATTTATTAAACCGATGTTATGATAGTCCTTCATGATGGTTATTAATAAACAAATGTAAAAAAGTATAGAAAAATAAATTTTTAGCTTTAGTAATTAAAACTAACATTAAAAAAATTAGATCATCAACTTTAAAAACGTGACCTCAAAAACTGATGTAAAAATACAAATAAAAGGCGTAAAAAATTATTTTTGTACTTGTGACTATTTTTAGATCACTCACATACAATAATATTTATTTTAGAGAAAGGTAAATTTTAGATATTTTATCTCGAATTTGTTTCTTATATGGTGTATTGAGGAATTCATAAAATTTGAACATTGGAATAGTGACCAACTAAAGGAAATCAAAATAGAAAATGGTATTTTGATGAAGAGATCATAAGAAATGACTATAACCATGAAACTTTTAATGATAAGAGTAAATTCCCTTCAAATTTAGAGGTTTTTATAAACAGAAATATTAGAGTTCCAAGTTATTCAAGGATTATGAAAACTATTAAAGAACCAAAATATTTGGAAGAAGTATCAAATTAAATCAATGTTCTGTTGGGTTTACCAATTCTTATTGTACCAAAAATAACTAGAACTATGGTAGATTAGGTTAAAGCTCTAGAAGGGGATTATCTAGAAGTAATGGTTCCAGAATTCGTAGAGATAGAATTTAATTTATATGAATCTACAATAATTTTACACCAACTAAAAATATATGGATGTGATATTCACTCTTTGATTGTCATGGATGATGGAGAACTAGAAATCATAGAGGAGCATGTATGTATGTGTGACTTGAGATCATCAGAGTTATATATGAGGGAAGAGTTGATTTCTAACCATTTTCTTTAGAAATTTATCTAATAGAGTGAATTTATGAGGAAATAGTTCTTCAAAACAAATTGGTTTATGGGCCAAAAGAATAATTGGATGATAGAGAGTAATACATGGTCTGGTTTGGTGTAGAAGGCTTTATAAACACTAATGGTAGATAATTTTCAAAGGTATTTATTATTATTAAATGAATATAATATTTTAATGGTTTAGGGAGTGTTTTTAATTTTGGGATTTCATTTTATTAAATAAGATATTAAAACCTCAATCCTTCATAGTGATTTCTAGGAGGAATTAAAAAAGAGTAAGTTGTGTCTGTTTTTAAGAAATGGAATAATAATTTAGTAGGTTATCTTAATAAGTGCATGTATGGATTAAAATCTGAATCTTGAAATTGAAACATGAAGTTCAATTATTTATTGGAATACTGGATTTTCATCAGGAGTAGTGTGGATCATTACTGCTTCTATAAGGTTCTTGATAATTCAACACTATCATTGTTTTTTTCTTTAACACCCTGAGTGTTTGGGAAATATTTTTTATGAATAAATATAATAATTTTAATATTTTATGTTATAAGAAACATTTGTTGTAGGTTTTTTCATTAAGAACCAATTTATTCTTGAATTATATGTACATTTAGTTTATCTTTTATTACATGCACGATTGACTTTAGCAGATGTTATATCAAATACTGATTTTGAAGGAAACATCACATACTATTAAATTACTATTATTGAATATGACATATATAACCTATAAATAATTATTTTGGGTGAAAATAATATTTACTAAATTATTAATATATATTTTTTAAACAAGTATAAATAATTAATTCCTTTATGAAAAATTAATTTGAATGCAAAATAGAAACAATTTCAAAATAATGGAATTTATTTCCTAAAACAATATTTTTGTGAAAAAACATGTTATATCTCAATAAATAAAATTAAAAATTCTTGTTGATTTAAAATAAGAAAATTTATATGTTATATATTTAATAAAATTTCTATATTTTAGCTAATTTTTTTATGGACTTGGGTTAAGAATAAATCTTATTTCACATTTCAATTTTATTTTTAAAAAAAAATTATTTTCACAATTTATAGTGGATATTTTAACTTTTTTTCCAAATATAGAAAATTTATTTTAAAATATTAAATTAGTTTTTCAAATAAGAACATAAAATTTATCTTATGGTTAATTTTTGAAAAAAATTTAAGAAGATAAATTTTTCTATGAATAGTGAAATATACAGGTTTTATTATGGATTTTCATTTAATTTTTGAAAAATAAAAACATTAAAATTGTTTTAAGATTATTTAAAATATAAAATTACATATATTATATATATATATATATATTAATCTATTTTATGGGATTTTAATTTTTATCATTGTGAATTATGACATAAAATGTTTTCAAACTTTTGAACATTTTCTCTTTGGAGAATTACTTTCTCATATATTTAGCGAGATTAATTTGAAATTAAAATTTACAAATTATGTGAATGGAATTAGTAAAAATGGATTATATAATTTGAATCACAATAATTTATATTATATAATAATATAAAATTAATTTTTTGTGTTAATAAATAATAAAAAGAGTAAATATTATTTACCATGCTTAAGGTAAAAATCGGTCTACCACATTGTTACACTAAAAAGATAAATATAAAAAATGACATAAACTATGTATGATACCCATTTTATGGACATATATAGAACATAAAACTCCGTTTATTAAAAATTTACCATTTTTCATCCTTTTTAATGTTCAAAACATTGCTACACATATTTCTTTTTATATTTCAAGTGTTCCACTCACCGCATTTATAAAAGGTCGCCATCTCTCTTATCCTATTCACACATCCAAAACCCTTTAAATCTGTAAATACCTACCTAAATATAATAATTAAATCCCTCGCCTCATACTAGAAGACTTGTTTTGGAATTAAATAAAATCTATGAAGCCTTTTGGTGAAAACCAAAAGACTTTGTCTGAAGAAGAGACTACATCCCTAAACAAGTGTTTTTTTATTCTTACAAAAAATTAAATTATTATTATAACATGAATATATAATAGACTCTGTATCATAAATATACTTTTAAATTAATTTTTAATTGAATAATCTTGATAATTATCAACTTCCATTATATGTTTTATGAAATCATTATTCATGTGTTCTGCAGACGACCACCTCTTTAAATGAATTTTTTTTCATAACCAACTCTCACAAAAGGACATAATAATTGATTTATTTTTTATATACTATATATATTATATTACTATTATTCATTATATATTATATCACATTTTTCTTATTTCCTTTCATTATGTGGGAATACAATAAAGTCGTCTGTAGGTTTGGTGGACGACCACCAAGCGAAGTGATGTGATTTTTTCATGTTTTACATAAAAGATAACGAGGATGAATTTAATGAAAATATTTCATATATATGAAATAATGAATATTATATAATATAAATATATTATATACCATTATTTTATTCATAACATTAGGAAAATTTAATCATTGTTAATTCGCACATACAAACTACGATCTCCATGAACTATGTTTTACATTTTCAATCTATTACATTTGTGGATAACTCTAAATAAAAATTTAATAAATATAGTTTATATTTGTTTAATTGTTAAAATTATTGATATTTTCATCCATGATCAAGGTATGAGGATAAAAAATATAAAATCAAATCAAATTTTGAAAAAGAATTTATCTCCCAAAAGGGGACTTTAAAATGGAATTTTTAATAAAATATTAATAACATGTCATAAGTAAATCATATACAGTATTATATATATAATCATGGTTCATTAATAAATTTATAATAAAATTATATTTATTATTATTTATTTAAAAACATTTACAATAGAATTTTGGACTTGTATTACGAGATTTTTGTCTCACTTTTGTTTTATGTGACACAAATTCCATATTAACCATGTGTTTCAATTATATTGTCATTATAATGAACATGAATTTATATTATAATGATTCTCCTAAATATTATTTATATTAGGATATAAAGGTTATAACATCCATTTATTGGGGTTTATAGAAAAAAAAATTCCAAAGTGGTAAGTGTGTTATGATATAATCTCATTATTTATTGGGATTGTTTGTGTTTATACTTATAATGATTAAATATTATAATCCATAACTCACGAAACACATGAAAGTTATTATCCATTATTTAAATCATTAAAATACATGGTTTCCCTTCATTTTCATCTCTTTATGTACTCTAGAGTTCAAAATACTTTTTTAAAGGCCCGTTATATCTCTCTTTCTCTGAAGACCCTTTTTCATTCAAAACAATGTTTTCTAAAAATGGTTTTAAAAAAATTATTAACATTATTCAATTGGTTTTTTAAATACATTTTTTTCCGTTATTATCTTTTAAAAAATGATTTCAAAGTAGTATTTTTGTTTTTCACCAATAATTCTCATTTTCCCATTACCGAAAATGTGAATAGAATCACTATTTTGAAAGGTAGGACATGAACTAAATTTCACACTATCATGACAATTATTTAATTTGAAGCATAATTTATATGTCATGAATGTTATTTTCATAGAAAAATATTCTCATAAGTTCATTTTTTAAAAAGTGTTTTTTAAATAAAAATTGGTTTTTCCTTACGAAATGATTTAACTGGTTTTTAAATCATTAAGTATAAGTTTCCAAGGTTATATTTAAATAAAATGTTTTTAATATGATTTTTTATTTATAATTTTTTTTCAATGTGAAATAAAAATATTCCATAATAAATGATCTTGGTCTTCTTTTAAAATGTATTTTAATCTATAATGAAATCCTTTGGTGCTACTTATGCATTAATAGGGTCAATAATGAATTATACTATTCTTATTCATTCTCTGAATAGTTATTACTTATGGTGTTGAAATTTTTATGAAACATATTTATTTGTAATTGTTTATTCTATGGGTAATTTATTTTTTGAGACCCATTTTATATACACTGGTTACGATGGGATAATATTATGAATGATTTATGATATTTTGGCACACATAAGTATGGTTTTCATTATGAGATGGGTGGGACGTATATCTTCCTCTAATTGAGTGGTTATGGATTTATATCTCATGATATAACAATGGTAAATAGATGATAATTCATGATACACTATATTGATTCTCTTGGTAGTTATACTCTTTATATGAAATGGTTTTTCTATATCTATGATGGTATAATAGGTTCATTAAATAATATTATGGTTAATGGTTTATTTTTGATGATTTTTCACTTTTATGAGCCATGTTTCCTAAAGTAATAATTTTTTGTGTGATTACTATAATTTATGATATCTGATAAGTTTGGCATAAAAGATTAATTTATATTGATGATAATATACCCATATGATTATATTTCAATTTCATTTTATCAAATATTGATTTCATATATGTTTCCTTGTCGAGAATCTAAGATCATCCTTTTTTATATTTCCTTCTATCGGTAATGAATAATGTTTTAGGATGGTTATGTCTAAAATGAGTACTATGTGAGGATATATTTAAAGGATATGTTGAATAATTTCCATGAAATAAGAATATTATGTTTCCAGTATCCAAATAATTTAAACTATTATAGTCTAATAAATGTGTTTATGAAATATATTGAACATTCTTACAAAAAAAATCATTTTCTATAAAATTACAGGTCTCTATAGTGGGTATCAGATTTGTAAAGTCTCGAGTTTTTGAATCGGGTTAAAATAAAAATGTTTTCAATAAAAATTGATTTATTGATGCGTCGGTTATTAATCTTTGCTCCAAAATTTTATTTCTAGTGTTGGAACACCTAATGGTGTCATTTTTTGACTTGTGTAATTACCTAAAAAAATTTAGCGGGTGTCACGATGAGTCTTAGGAGCAGTAGATTTGGAAAGGTACACTTTAATGGATATTCATGGGCAGCACACTATTTTGGTCCAACATGTGTAGTTTACCATGTTTAATAAATTATTTAATTTTATTAAATAAAACTATATGAGAGATGGGGTTGAATTAATATAATTTTTTAATAATAATAATAATGAATTTATTATTATTAGGATTGTGGTTTTTTAATTAAAGGAATGACAAAGAATTAATTAAATGATGGTTGATGAAATCAAGGTGGCTTTTTGGTTCATAAAAGAATAATTTTAACCAAATGACATGTTTTAGAATTAATAAAGGTCCCGTTTATTTGTAAATGGAGGTTATGGGTCAGAGATTTAATCATTTGTATCATATTAATGATGATATAACAAATTGGGGGTTTTTGGTTTTAATTAAATGAAAGTTGTAATAACAATAATGATGATGTTATTATTATTATTATTATTTAAATTTAATTAAATAAATGATAAAATTATTCAATTTGGATTTTGAGATTCTTAAAGAAAACTTTATTTAAATAAGGGGTTTCAAATTTAATAAGAAACATTTTTTTAAATAGAGGTTATGAGTTAGAGTTGTAATCATTAATGGCGTTACAATAAATTGGGAGTTATGGTCTTATTAAATGAAGGTTTATTGAAGTAATAATAATGAAATTATTATTATTATTATTATGCATATTATTATAGTTATATTTCTTAATATTAATATTAACGTTTTATTGTTTTTTATAATTAATGACAATTATAATAATTTATTTTAGTGATTTTTTTGTAAAGGAATAATTGTTGAAATGGGTTAAAATAATAATAGCATTTATTATTATCATAAATTATTTTTGAATAAATTAAATTTAATTAGGGGGTTTTATTTAGTTTTTTAGTGAAAATAAAAGAGTGGGCATGACCCTCTTCTTTCCTCCCCACACACAAGGAGGTGTGACCCCCATGGTCCTCCTCCAGGCAGCATGAACCAGTAGGTCAATCCCCTATTACATGGTCAGAGCTTACCCCTACAACACATTCTCCTTCCTATAGTGCGACCTGGCAGCGCGCGACCCACCCCTCAGGCGATCCTCCTTGCAGCGTGACACACCAGCTGGCGTGTAGAAAGCATAGGCGTGTGGATAATCTCTAAATCCAAACCCCCCTTGGATAAGAATCCTCTACCCCCTACGGTGAGACCTCCTCCTCCCATACACAGTTTATAGTAGTGCCCCCCCCCCTCGGACGACCCCCTGCAGCAGTGCACTTTGACCTCGGATAGAACCATTGTAGCACACGGCCTCTCCCTTCCCTGTTCCTCCATCTTCAATGACTTATTTTGATTATTCCATGGGTTTAGTCTGATTATTCATGGTAGGATCTTCTTTTACAATTTTCTTCATCTCTTTGGTGATTCAGTGCATTTTTAGCACCTGATTTGGTTTGGCTGATTTTTGTATTTGACGAAAATACCCTATTTTGATGTTCTTCTATCATTAAAGAGTGAAAGTGGTGTTTTGGAGTCCATTTATCCGTAATCCAACATCTTCCTCCTAGGGCAAAGTATATGAACACATTTTTCTTCACCAAATTTTGTTCAGTAAGGTTTCTACTTCGTTATTTGGTTTTACACCACCTAAATGGGAGTCTAATATTTTATCTGAGGCCCTGGTATCTAGCGATAGGTGCAGACCTTTCTACATTGGTTTTTTTCATCTGAAGATGTTTTTTTGATTTGTTTATTTTTTTTATGGCATGCGTGAGTGTAAATATACTTTTAGATATATATATATATATATATATAAAGGTGGTGTGTGTGCAACGATGGACAGCTTGTAATTGGATGCCGACGTAGGACGAAGTATGGTGTGTTTTAATTCCACCTCGAGGTTGGTTTACATATCTTTATCTCTTTATTTGATAATTCCTATTAGATTATTTAAATAAATTGAGAATTTGATTTTCCTTTATTATGGAACTGGTATGTTTTCTGGAAATGATGATTATAGATAAAATATTAGATAGTGGTAATGTCATATCATGACTGTTGTGGTTTGGCTTCTCATATTTCTTCTTTTTGGATTTGATATATGATATGTCCTTTCATGAAACTTTTGATGTTATTAATTAATGATACCGACTTGATATAAAGGAGAACGTTATCATGTGTTGATTTTAATGTTGTATTGCTCATTTTTTTAAAGTGATATGATTAAATAGTTTAATAATTTGAATGGGGAAGGATGGGTAATATGGTAATTAATTAAATAATTAATTACCAAGTCATGTGTTAGAAAAAATTGTGGCATTTCTAAATATTTATAATATTAAATATTTTGACATGTTTGGAATATAAATTAGAAACTTGTAATAATTAATGGATGGATTAATTATTACATGATAAATGGTAATTGGTTTATTAATTGATGAACTAGTTAAAGATATATTATTTACTTAATTAATTTTTGAATTAATTAATTTGCATCAATTAATTTAATATTGTGAATTGATTTATAGTTATGACTCTTGGCCAATAATACCTTTTGATGCGTGTTTGTTTTACACGTATTTTGTTTTTTATGATGGATTTGTTTAAAAATATGATATTTTGTGTGAGATGGTTGGTAAATATATAGGCCTTGTTCATCATGTTTGACTAGATATGTTTATGACGTGCGTGTATATTGTTAAAGTCCTGGATGAAAAACTATTTCAGTGGATGAATTCAAACATGTTAATGATTTGAGATAGTTAATCAAGAATAATTAATTTATAATTAATTATTAACTATTGAGATGTGGAATGGTTAATTGATTGTATAATTTTTTTGATTAGTGATTTATGTTGTTAATTAATGGTTGAATTAATTAACGGATTTTGATTAATTAATTTATGAATTAATTGGTGGATGGTTTTCGGGTGTTAGACCTATAATTCTACACCAATAATATATATATATGTCTGTGTGTGTGATTGATAAATGGGTTGTGATATTAGGATTTATTCTCCAAATACTCATAGGGTGCTCGAAATGGCATTCTACACCCAGCTTGCATGCAGATTGATTACGGGATAGGGATGGATGCTCCCATTACCCATGGGTTGTAAGACACGAACTAACGCTCCAAATACTCATGAGGGTGCTAGACATGATGTTTGACATTTTATTGTGGGTACAATTGGTCATACATGATATTAATTAATGGTTATTGAAACTATAGTGACGTCATGATTTGGGAATTTAATATAAGAAAGGGTTCAGACTTATTAATGAATTGGGTGAATCACTATTAGTGGATGGACCCAAGAGCGAATCAATATTTTAGTGGATGGGCTCAAACACAGTATTTGAAAGATTAAATTTGATATCTTATGACGCATTATCAAATCCAAAGCACAGGCTTGGATTTTGTCTCTACATTTATTACTTATATGGTATTTAGAGACATCTGTGGTGAGTGACTTATATAAGGGATGTCGGGCGTAGGCCAAATCTGAATACTTTCATAATTTAATGTGGTTAGAATAATTGATAAATTAAAATAATTCTGTAAGGATTATTGATTATGCATGAAAAATGTTTAATGGAGGTTTAGACACCAGCAGAGGGCTGAAGTAGGTACATGGGTATATAGTTACATTGTATTACTTACATTATTTATGTATTCTTTTAAATAGTTTTAATTGTTTATTAAATGTCTGTATTTGGGGTAGACATCGGTGGTCTCAACCAACTAATAAGTATACATCACGCCCTACTCGAGCTACCATTGCACTGAGGTACCTTAGTAGATTCAATTTGGTTACACGATTGTTCTTTTAATATTTACATGGGAGATAGGAGAAGAGGACAAAGCGGAAGCTTAGGATGATTGAGGAGACTACCCTAAGGGATTTGAGTAATTGGTTATTTATTTCTGTATTGGAATGTAAAGGATGTTGTTTTGTTCAATGTTTTCCATTTTTTCCATTAGCATGTCATTCATGCATCTATTATATAATTGGAATTGTCCACCTGTTTTGTACAAGATTTATAAAATCTATATTCCGCTGCTTTATCATTTATTAGACTTCTTTTGCTATTTATTATCACTTTGTTTTATTGAACTGTGATATGAGTGTATAGTCTCCCCACTAACTATCCATAAACCCTCTCTTATATTCAGAAACCTCTGGCTTATGGGAAGACACGCTATAGGCCATGTGGCAACCAGTTTATCCACTATTTTAGTGGAGAGTCGGGTTGGGATGATACAAAGTGGTATCAAAGGGTTCTATTCATTTTGTCTTTCTGTTTTGGGTTGGTAGATAGAATATTAGAAATATGTCGGCACATGGGTTAATATCTGTGCTTGGGACTGATCACCCCATGTTTGGAAAGTGACCTAGTGGCTAGGGATATGAATTGATGTTTATAGAATATGAGTTTACGGTTGATATGATTTCACCTTGAGTGACTGGTGTATTTTTCTTTGCTTATTGATTTTGGGAATTTTGAAAACAATTTATTAGCCTGATATGGAAAATAAGTTTCATACATGAATCAACTTTGGGACGTAGAAATTCACATTCCAGACATGTAACATGCCATGTGGATTCATTACTATTATGCGTAATAATTGGGATTGAGTTCCATGGGTACAATTCCATGTTTTGATCTTCTTTAGAATTCCTCTATAAATAGAATGTTTTGGTGATATATTTTACAAGATTGAGTGATTGTATTCCATACTACCTCAGTTATTAGCATGTTTTGTTGTTGTGTCGTGCTTCTGTGTAATAAAATGTTGTTTTGTTACTTCTTATGATAACATGCTAGAGATGTTTTGATGTGGTAAATATATTCTAAAGATAAAATGTTAAATGATTATTGATTGTGATAAATGGTAACCATATGCTTGTGGTAATGTGTATGGGAGACTTATCGATTTTTATATGACCACCCATGTGTTTAAACAATATATAACCAATGTATGTTTGAAAATATTTATTAATGTTAAACTGTTGAGTATTGATTGTTATGAACTATTTTTGGGTTGCATTTTGAATAACCCAGATTGAATAAATGGGCAGAGGGAACCTTTTTGGTAAAAGGAATTTATATGCTTAGTTGCATGTTTATATTTCGATAACACTATATTTGAAATGATTAAAAAAGGTGTTTTTGATAGTGTGCTTATTTTTCTTTGGGATTTGTTTTTAAAACCAAGTGACTTGTTGTAAAAAATTACTTGTGTATTTGTGGAAATTTATTCTAATGTCAAAAGGTTGAAATGAATTAATTAAAATGGATAAAATAAAATAAGGGGATTTTGTTATTGGTGACATTAGGATTTCAAAACCAAGAGAGAGGGTCAATGTTTGTGTTTTGTAAGAGGAAAATCTGTGTTAAGTAGTACCCTTAAAATTTTCTGAGTTGTTAAAGTTAGTTTTGCCCACTACTCGGGAGGACTACTTAGTACTCGAGTGTTATGGAATGACAATAGTTTTATGTTGTTTATTTCATGTTCAATGTTTTACGTGGTGATTGCGGTTCATGTTACATTGAATTCATGCATTAAGTGTTCCGAAATAGAGCATCGGTGAGCAGTAGATCTCTTATTTTAGGTTCATGGAAAATACTAAGGTGGGTAGTGTCACATCGTTTTCGTTAAATGTATTGGTTGGAGATTTTGATCTTTTAGAATAGATATGTCTGGTAGTAGTTCAACAGATCTTCTTAGTGACCTTGGTTTTCTCTAGGTGTTCTCTTATAAATACGATGAGCATGTCCCCTATCTTGACCTCACTATGGAGACACTAAGATAGCGTTGGTCTTATGCTTCTCTACATTTTAAATGTTCTTGGGTTTGATGAGTGGTTGTTATCTGGGTAGTATGTGGGATGTGTGGTTTCTTTGGGCTACTCCTTTATTCATGTTGAGGCACGTTTTTTGTTTTAAATATCCTTGTAATGGCTTCTCTTGGAAATTTAACCAGAAGTTGGGTAAGGACTTTGATATACATATGGATGGTTTTGGGATAATTTAATAGTAGAATTATTAAATAAAGAAACAATGTGGGTTTTGGGTCTGTGAAGTATTTCAAGGGATGCATGTGCAACATGTTCTGTTGGTTGATCGAGATTCAACCATTTTCATTGAAAAGTTCCCTATAATGGCCTCAAATATAATAGTTGTTACAATGTTTTAAACTATGAAGGGATATTGGGATCTAGATCTTAAGGATTAACTATTAAGATTGTAAAGTGTTAAAGGTGCATTTGGGGTCACAAATTCGACATGTCAATTCTAATGAAATTAAATGACCTTCATAGGTCAGTAGTTCTTGTAGTGGTTCCCTATGGCTTTTCAAGGACGACAAGTTTTTAAGGTGGGTAAATTGTAAAGTCACGTGTTTTTTAACCAGGATAAAATTTAAAGGTTTTCAATTTTTTCAGTTTATCGACGGGTGGGTTTATAAACTAAACTATAGAATTTTATTTTGAGTGTTGTAACACCTAAAGGTGATGTTTTTGGACATGCGTAATTACCAGATTATTGTTAGCGGGTGTCCTGATGAGTCTCAGGTACACCAGATTTGGAAATTTCTACATTAATGGGTCTTCATGGGCAGCGCAAGGTTATGGTACAACCTTTGTAGTTTACCCTATTTAATGAATTATTTAATTTATTTAAATATATTATATGACATATTCTATTTAATTATAAGAATGTTTTAATAATAATAATAATAATGAATTTATTATTATTATGATTGTGGTAGTATAATTAAATAAATGATAAAGAATTATTTTAATGATGGTTAAAGAAATTATTATGGATTTTGGGTTTATCAAAGTGTCATTTTTTTAAAGGACAAGTTTCAAAATAAATAAAGGACTATTTTATAATTAAATGGAGGATATGGGTTGGATTTTTTATCATTAATATCATATTTATGATGTTGTAATAAATTAGGGCTTTTTGGTTTTAATTAAATGAAAATTTGAATAATAATAATGATGATTTTATTATTATTTTTATTTTTATTTTTATTATAATTATTATTCTTATAGTGTGTTTTTAATTAAATAAATGTTAAAATAATTAAATGTATCTTTTGAGATTCTAAAAGAAACGTTTAATAAAATGAGGGTTTTCAATGTTAATGAAGAATCATTATTAATTTTAAATAGTGTTTATGAGTTATAGTTTTTATTATTAATGAGGTTACAATAAATTGGGAGTTATGGTCTTAATAAATAAAGGC
The DNA here is from genome assembly GCA_963277665.1 of Viscum album. Classification (NCBI taxonomy): domain Eukaryota; kingdom Viridiplantae; phylum Streptophyta; class Magnoliopsida; order Santalales; family Viscaceae; genus Viscum; species Viscum album. Next base: position 681,400,177 of record OY728119.1, on the reverse strand, counting down.
CGGTGGAGATAATATAATAATAATAATAATAATAATATTTTTATTATTATTATAGTGGTTATATTTTTTATTATTATTAACATATTATGGTTTTTTAATTAATAATAATAAAAATAATTTATTTTGGGTGTTTTGGTTGTAAATGAATATATGTTTAAAGGGGTGGTAATAATAATAGCTTTTTTTATTATCATAATTTGTTTTTGAATAAATAAAATTTATTTAAGGGGTATTATTTAGTATTTTTGAGTGAAAATAAAATAGAGGGGGGACCCTCCTCCCTCTTCCCCATACACATGGAGGTGCGACCCACCACCCCCCCCCCCCCCCCCGTGTTCCTCTTTCATACCACATGATCCAGAACATCGCTCCCCTCCTCCATGGTCGGAGCTTACCCCCTACACCGTGATCTCCTCCCTACAGTGTGACCCGGTAGCACATGACCCACCCCTTAGGCGATCCTCCTTGAAGCGCGACAAACCTGTCGGTGCACGAAAACACTAGGTGCAAGACTCTTCTCCTTGGCCAAACCTCCCTCTTTTGAGCCTCCTCCACCCCCTACGGCAAGTCTTCCTCCTCCGGGTTATGGTTCAAATTAGAGTGAGACCCCCCAAATGACCCCCCACAGCAGTGTGCTTCGACCTCGGGCAGAACTCCTATAGTGCACGACCTCCCCCTTCCTAGGTCCTCCGTCCATGATGTTTTATTCTAATTTTTCCATGGGTTTAGTCTGATTATTCATGGTATGATTTTCTTTGACACTTCTCTTCATCGATTTGGAGATTTGGTGCATTTTCAGTAACTGATTTGGTTGGGCTGATTTTAGGGTTTGACATAAATACCATGTTTTGATGTTATTCTGTAATTAAGATTTGAAAATTGTGTTTTGGGGTCCTTTGGTCTATAATCCAACATCTTCCACCTAGGGTGAAGCAGAATATATCATTTTTCTTCACCGCCATTGGTTCTGGTAAGGTTTCTACTTCTTTATTTGGTTTTTCACCACTTAAATGGGAGTATAATATTTTTATCTAAGATAATGGTATTTATTAGTTGGTGCATACCATACTGCATTGGTTTTGGTCTTCTGAAGTTTATTTAGTGAATTTTTTATTTTTTTGCTGGTGTGCGCAAGTGTAAATATATTTTTAGAGATATATATATATATATCTCTTGATATATATATTAAAGTGGTGTGTGTGATAATGTAGACCAATCGTAATTGGTTTTTGATGTGTGATGATGTACGACGTGTTTTAATTCCACCCTAAGGGAGGATTTCAAATCTTTATCTCTTCATTTAAGAATTCCCAATAGCTTCTTTAAATAAATTCAGAATGTGAGTTTCCTTGATTATGAAACTGCTATGTTTTCTTGAATACTGAGTAAAGATAAACTATTGGTTAGTGGTAATTTTATATCATGCATGTTTTGGTTTGGCTTGTCATATGCCTTCTTGCTGGTGATGATATATGATATGTCTTCACATGAAACAATTGATATTATTAAATGATGTTGCCCACGTGATTTTAATGATGACTTGATCATGTGTTGGTTTTAAGCTTGATTTTTTAATTTGGTTAAAGTGATCTAATTAAAAAAATAAATTAATATAATGGGTAAGGATGTGTAATAGGGTAATTAATTGAAGAATTAATTAGCAGGTCGTGTGTGGAAAAAAATTGTGCCATTTTCTGAATATTGATAATGTTGAATATTTTGACATGTTCGAAATATAAATTGGAAACTAGAAATTATTAATGGATTGATTAATTCTTACATGATAAATGGTTAATGGTTAATTAATTTATGAATTGGGTATAGATATATTATTTAATTTATTAATTGTTTAATTAATTAATTTGCATTGAATAATTATATATTGTGAATTGATTGATCGTTATGACAGTTGGACAATAATACACTTGTATGTGTGTTTATTTTCCATTCTTTAAGTTGTTTAGGATGGAGTTGTTTAAAAATTATGATATTCTATGTCATATGGTTTCTATATATCAGGGCCTTGTTCAACATGTTTTACTTTAGATGTTTATGGTGTGTGTGTTAATTTTTAAAGTCCTAGACGAAACATTGTTTCAGTGGATGGGTTCATACTTGTTAAAGATTTGGGATAGTTGATTATGAATAATTAATTGATAATTAATTATTAACAATTGAGATGGGGAATGGTTAATTGATTGTAGAAATTTTTTATGGGTGATTTATGTTGTCAATTAGTCGTTGAATTAATTAACATATTATGTTTAATTAATATATGAATTAATTAATGGTTGGTTTGGGGTGTTAGACATGTATTTCTACACCAATGATAAATATATATGTATGATTGATAAAAATGTTGTGAGATCGTGACTAATTCTCCAAATACTCACAGGATGCTAGAGATGGAGTTCTACATCCAACATTCAAGAAAATCTTCTTTTATGGGACTGGTACTAATTCTCTAAATACCCATGGGATGTGAGACTAGGACCGATGCTCCAAATAATGACGAGGGTGATAGACATGATATTCTACACCCATTAATTGACATTATACTATGGGTCCAATTGGTCATACATTAAATGAATTAATGGTTAATGAAAACTATTGTGGCATAATGATTTATGTATTGAATATGAGAAAAGGTTCAGATTTATTAATCTATTGGGTGAATCAATTAATATAGATAGACCCTCGAGAAAATCACTATTTTAGTGGATGGTCATGGACATAGTATATGAAAGAATAAATTGAATATCATCGGACACATTATCAAATCCAAAACACAAGTTTGGATTTATTCTTTCCTTTGATTACATATATGATCATTAGAGACATATGTTGTAAGTGACTTATACGGGGGATGTGGGTCCTAGACTAAATATCAAGTATTTCATAATTTAAGTAGGTTTGAATAATTGATAAATGAAAACTATTATGTAATTATTGTTGAGTATGCATGAAAAATGTATAATTCAGGTTCAGACAACAGCTTAAGGATAAAGCAGGTTCATGGGTATATAGTTACATTGTACTGTTTACTTTATTTACGCATGCTTTCACACTGTTTAAATTGTTTAATAAATGTCTAGATTTTCGGTAAACAATGGTAGTCCCGAACTACTGAGATTTATATCTCATGCCCTACTGAGGCCACCATTTCATTGGGGTACCCAAGTAGATTCTATTTGGTTTCCAGATTGTTCTATTAGCATTTACTTAGGATATAGGAGAAAAGGACCAAGAAAAATCTTGGGATACTCAAGGAGAACTCCCTTGGGGAATTGAGTCATTTATTATTTACATGTTTTCCATGATATTAATCATGTTGAACATCCAAATGGTAAAAGAATGCGAATTTTTTTTGTTGATTTCTTCTTGAGGAAAAGACTATGTTCCTTTAGCTGTTATACTAATCCCCATGATGTTGATAATGTATTATTAACAATGGTATTATATTTTTCATTATTCAGTGTTTTATCCATGAAAGAGTAATTTTAGCTATTTATCATTAGTAATATGATGAATATTAGTGGTTGAATCTTATTAATAATAAGACCGGAAAAGAATAAATTGAATATAAGGAATGGGAAAAGTTTTTGATGATATTTTATTATAATTACATACCTCACATTCTACAAATAGATATAGAGAAGGAATTATTTTCTATTATGGAAAATTATGGTGAATCTATTGGTACAATCGAATCTATTTTTTTAAGACTATCGTGATATTATTTTAATTCCATCATCATCTTTAAAATATAAATTTAGTGATACTTTGTTATCCTAAAACCATGTCATTAAATTTACTTGTATATAAGATACATTAGAATATATGAATAATTTTTTTGATTTTCACTGAAGGAAGAAATGTAAATGAGGTATTTACACCATTCCTATGGTTTTGATAAGAAAATGGAGGTTGAGTCTCATAAATAGTCAAATGGTACAATTAAAATTCATCTATATGTATGATAAAAATGTGGGAACAAGCATCCATTAAATTTCATAATTGGAATTGGTAGGTAATATAATTTTATTTAGGGTAGGTCATAAATCCCATGAATATTGAAATTTATTTAGTATTCCAGTTAATGTAATGGAGGAGAATATGATGTTGGCTAATTCACCACCCACACTCCAGTGTTACAATTGCAGGTATTTTTTTATTACTAAAATCAATTCCCTAATACAATGGATAATGAGGATGGTAAGCTACAACAACAAATGAAGACAAATGAAAAAGGGTAAATATTATGAAATCACTATATATTAAGTGATTCGTGATAATTAGGGAACCCTTATCCTCCCCTACTCTGTTTGGAAGTTAAGGTTTGATTCTGTTTGAATGATCCCTATGAAAATATTTTTATTTGTCATTTAATGAAATTTAATGTGATTTTCCCCATCTATATGGAATCTCGAATAATGAAATCATATTTCATATTCTATTAACATAAATATTAACCCAACCTTTTAAAGAAAAATGTTTTTAATTATATAAGATCTTATATAGGGAATAAAGGGTAAATTAAATCATGGATTTTCATATGTCTCCATGTAACATTAACTTAAGAGTTACTGATACCATCAAGGGTTTATGGGTTTTAGGATGATCATAGGTCCAATTCATTGTAAAAATATTTGATTTTTTTCGTGATTGTAGTTTATCATGATTAAAAATATTTTAAGAGATGATAAATAAAATAAAATTATATAATATAATATATGTTTTAATGAAAATTTTATTTAAGGTATAATTCCTTTAAACATTTTGTACAAATTATTAAAGGTATTGGTAAGCTTTATAGTTTCTCTTATTTTTGATGTTGAGGTAATTATGGGTTCTAGTTACTCACCTTAAGAAGTTATCACACTTTATTAGTATCATAAAATATTTTACTCTAGATTTTCATTCTTGAATATATATTAAGGATGTGGTAAGATTTCATGGAGTACCACATTCAATTATATCTGCTCATGATCTAATGTTTACCTTGTAGTTTTTAAAAATTCATCAGCCAGCTCTTGATATAGAGTTAAATTTCAGCACTTCATTTCATCCTCATACAGATGGGCAATCTAAGAGAATAATTCAAACCCTAGAGGATGTGATATGATCTTATTTTATGGATTTAAAAGGTGTGTGGGATCAACCCCTTCTTATAGTTGAGCTTTTATAAAACATTATCTTTCACTTGAGCATTTGGATAGATCCTTGAATCCAATTATGTGATGAACTATAAGACTCGAACTTACAATAATGAAGTTGCAAAAATAAATATATTGGGGCCTGCAAAAATGATGAGATAAAAGTGAAATTTAGATTCATTGTGCATCACATAATAACATAACAAAGTTGATAGAAATTTTATATTGATGTTCATCGAAATAACGTAAATTTGATGTTCGTGAGAATCTATTTCTAATAATTTAACCATTTAAGAATGAACTGAATAATAATATCTAGGTATATTTTTTCCCTTGAAATATTTTATCCAATCAATTTAGTAGATTATCATTTTACACTTCTACAAAACTCTCTCAAGATCAGGATTTTTTCCATGTAAATCCCCTGAGGAAGTACATACAAAATCCTTCACATGTATTGAACATAGTGCTTGTATCACTGGATCATGACCATTATTATAAGGAAAAATTGGTTGATATTTTTAATAATATATAGTCTGTTCTATAAATCAAGATCTTAATAATATATAGACTGTTCTATAAATCAAGATCTAACAATTATTCAAAATGTTTTAGAAAAAACACCATCTTGAGGAAGCATAGTGGGAACTTCACGATGTAATGAGGAAGATATTTCCTCAGTTTTTGGTACCAATATGATGTATTTTTCTGTGACATTGATTTTAAGGTTGGTATAATTTAACACATTGTGAATTTACAAAATATACATTTTTCAATAAATTTAATCATTTTGATATTCTGTATTACATGAAACACATAGATTATTTTTCATGTCATGAAACATGGTGTTTACATTTTTTATATACAACACTAAGTTTACCTTATGTTACATGAAACACTAACTTTATCATGTGCTATACTCTATACTGTGTTTTAAAAATACATGACATACTATTATAATATTATTAATTTATTTGATATTTATCACCTAACCTTTGGAATGGTTTGTATAAATATGATAAAATAAATTATGAAAATATATATTATACAAATTATATATATAGAATTATTTGGTGACCAACTAATTAGAAATTAAAATAAAAAACATTTTAAAATAAAGATAATCTTTTTATGAAAAACAGTTTTTATTTTCATAAGTTTTTTTCTCAATATATTAAATAAATCCATTTTTGTGTATTATATTAATTATATTTATATATTATACATTCAATAAAATATTTAACAAAAATCTTTTGTGTTTTATATAATATAAATAAAATAAATCCAATTTGATGCCTTAAAAAAATAATTTTATAAAAATAATTTTTCTCAAGTTTTTGTGAACTTATTTTAAAATAACATTTTGTTACAATTTAAAATGCTTTCACCGAGGTGAAGCACTATCCTTCTGCCCGATGGTGTAATTTTTATTTCTTGTTACCTTATATTACCACATTCCTATGGTGGGTGGCAGTCATCACTTTTTTTGATGATGTCTACTCCTTCATTGAAATATGATTATGGGATATTGGTTCCTCCCACCATTTATTCTTCCTTGGATCCCATAGCCAAGTCATGGCATCCATCATTGATTTAATTAATGTTCGTGAAACTTATTCCTAGTGCCATATCATGGTGGATGTAGGCTAATTATGCTACATCTTTCATGATACGGAATGAACTTTTGTCTATGGGAGGAAGTAGCATTGGAAAAATGGTCTTATCTTGACGTTGGGTAGGTTAAAAACCGATAATGTCTTCCTCTATTAGAGGTAATCTAATTTGTGAGGAATCTTATATGTAAAACCCATAGAATATCATATATATCATGATGTAATTTTCACCAAGGGAGTATTTCTTATGAGTATTTTTACCTCATGGATCCCATGTTTATTGCATGGGGTGGGGATTTTGGATCAAGGAGTAAGTTTAATGTCATATGGATATGAAAAAAACTAATTTCTTATGGGTAATGATTAGCTATTGGGTTTAATTTCTTTTTGGGAAATATTATGGAGTGTTTCCCAATGGGGAAAATTCCACACTTGGATGATGGAGTGTGCCCCCCGAAGGGGGATAATTTCACACATGGATTATAGAGTGTGTCCCCTCAATGTGGATGATTTAATAATGGATAATGGAGTGTGTCCCCCATGATATATGATTTCACAGTGGTTAATGTTGGGATTGAGCCTTAGAGAGTTATCCTATATACCCAATTTAAGAGGGAAGGATTAAAATTCACATTGTTTGATGTCACAGTTTAAGGTCTTGTGACAAGACTAATCCATGCAGTTTAATATTGTGTGGTAATTATGCTCATGTTGTGGAAATAGAATCAAGGATGTATTGTGTGGTTCTTGTTCATATGATCCACTTAATGCAATATGATCACTCCATGTTAGGGAAAATTTTGGAATCCCATGATGATCATACATGAGGCATACCATATTCATCACAAGGGGTGGGTCCACAATTTAATGTCATGTGTTAAAGATTTTTTCATGTAGTTTAATGTCATGAAACATGTTAATGGGGCGAGAAAGTTTTATTTCATATAGACCAAATGTGGATAGGGATTAATCATTAAGGGGGAATGTGGTAGGGATAGAGGAAGAGTCATCATAAGGAATACCTAATGAGAAAGTTAAACTTTTACCCTCTAATATTCCTTCCCTATAGCATACATTTCCATTTTATGTGTGGCTATAAAAGGGTAATGGTATTAAAACTATCCAGATGGACTCAAAATTTGTAGGCCCAATGTTTGGACTTTATTGATAAGAGAAATACGGAATATGGTAGAGATGATTTGGAGGAATAGGTATGATGAAGTCTCAGGATTCACTATAAGAAAATGGGTAGATATAAGAGTTGGTGGTATCGATCTTACAGGGACCTTGGGTGTGTTTGAACTAGGTTTTAACGTTCACAGGGGACCCTAGAAGTTAAAATTCATGAAATAGGATCATATAAGTGGAGGTACTATGTAGAAGATAAAAAATGGGTTTTGCAGAAGTTTAGTTTTCATTAAAGTGTGGGGCCTCATGATGGTTAGGGTTCTCATGGAAGATATGGTTCATGTGAAATAATATGGTTCGTAAAAAATGTTGAACCTACCTTAGGGTATAGTATTGGTTCCCTTGGGGTTGGTTTCAGGAAGGATATTTTTCTCATGAAACACCAAGATCCTAAAAAGTATATCTTCTTACAAGAAGTCCACAGACCATTGAAAAATTCATCTTCACAAATGGTTGAGGTTATCAAAAACCCATGGGTGGAAGTTTCATGAAATATGGATTAAATTTGGAGTTCTATCTCTTCATTCATTAATTATGATTCTCAGTATCATAATTTCATATTTTTCATATAATTTGAATGGTTACATCCCTTGAAAAATCGTACATAAGGGGTATTTATAAACCTATATATGCCAATGGAAATGATTTGAATAATTATATAAGATTTCATGAAATGTTAAATGATTAATGAAAAATTGGAGTTCTTCAAACTAGGGTTAGGATTTTTGTATGTTTCCGTGATGGGTTTGTGTGGGTGGAGACTTCCCTAAAAGGGAACTCTTTGAATCCAGACATTCAATTCAATTTGGATACCTTCAAATCTCCACACACCAGGGAATTTTGAGAGCTATAATAATTTCAAAAAGTGTGGATATTCTCAAGTCCATACCTTTAATATATTTTTCTGTCATTTTGGCCTAAATTCACCTAGAACATGTCATGTATTCCTTGACCTATCCCATGAATCTTTTATTTTTATTTTAAAAACGTCCACCCCCATCATAATGGGATGTGATGAGGGAAAGGAGGGTCAAATTATGAGGTAAATCATATTAAAATTGGAAATTGTAAATTCCCACACAAGAAACACACCTTGGATATATTTATTTATATATGTGTGTGGATTCTTTATGGGGTATAATAATTTAAAAAAGATATTATAATTCACCCTTTTTGAATACCTCAAGACCATCAAGAAAATTTTTCAATTTCAACCCCCACTGATTGAAAATCACAATTATTTTTTGATCTATGGTTCCCTGAATAGACTTCCACGAACTTATTTATGAAAAAATTACCCCAAAAACTAAGATTTCAATATCCAAAGTTTGTGATACACCCTTAGAAACATTCTATGAATTCTTAAAAATGACCACTAAAGGTAAAATTTCTACTACAACTTATCAAGAGGATATGAATAAGATTATTATGATTTGAGATAGCATATGACTCATTTCAAGATTTAATACACTTAAGACACTACAAATGGACACATGGTATAAATATATTCTCTTCATGAGGAAACCACTATAAGTCATCAGGATGAGAGATTATTTTTTCATCCCCGATGTAGACATTATTGAGAACTCCTACTAGTTCAAGAGCTCACCTAGACTGTATCTGTTCCATAGGGATTCTTGGGGGACACATCTTGAAGGGTAGTGTGTCTCTTAAATTGAACTATATGTAGAAAAATTTAAATAATTTCAATGGTTATGAGTTTTTGGAAGAGGTTTCCCTCATCCCTCATTATGAATAAATTATTGATGAATTTTTAGGGAACCTACTCAAGGGTTCGACATATAGCAGGTATGTACTCCAAGGTAAAAACATTTTAGAAGAATTGGTTTTGGCACACTAGTCATTCCAGTCATTCCATGAGCTTGAGGAATAGTTAAATCGGGAAAAGATATATGAGGCTCCATGGTCCTCAAAGTTCCATTTTTATCACCACATGGACATCAATCTGGAGCTACTAAGAAAGTGATGACCATGGACCAACAAATTTCATCTACACTATGGGGAGTTCAGTATCATCTTGTGGGATATTTACTAGATTTATGGGATCTTGATTGAAGGAGTTATGTATGAATAACTTTTCCCTATAGAAAATGTTTAGGAGGACAATGAGAAGATTCCATTATTTGAAATGTGTTATTATAATTGGTATAGGTGATGAATGACATCTAGTTCAAATATTAGTTCAGGTAATTTTTAAAACAACCCATGAAAATACTATGTGGGAGGTGACATAATTCCCTAGTGAATAATATCAAGTAAAGGGGAACAATTACTAGAGGATTATGTAGGCAAGAGAGTTGTGTCCATGGAGATACATGTGACGAACTGTGATCCAATAGTCTGGCTCACAATGTTCATAACAAAAATGTTCTGAAGATGGATTCTTCTAGTGAGGGATATACAAATGAGGATGTAGACAAGAACCTTAATCATTATGGATATGTTGGAATTGGGGAATAACATCAACCAATATATAAATATATTGGAGAATCTGTACAAGGTTATTCATTACATCTTCCAAGGGAATAATCTTCTCCATGTGTGATGGAACTTCCAAATTCAGTAGGATTGGGTCTCTGAAAAAATGAAATGATATGAATATCTTAACCGAATCTATACTCCTAGAATAAACAATAATGTTTTGATTTTTAATAATAACATGAGTATCCCACTCAACTCAGACTCTGTGGCCATGTTGGTTAGGAATGAGTTGGTGGGATACTTCAGGTTCCACTCATTATCCATTCCCATTAAAACAATGAATGATGATACTGTATAGACCATCGAATAGTGGTCATACATAATATCCATTGAGTTTTGGTACTGGGGGAGATGGTCCATTGCAAGTATATATGCAAGCCAAACACCCCACGTTAGTTAATGGGTTAGTTTTGATAAATCCGGTGGTTGACCACAATGGTATACACATATGTGATTTATGAAAAGAAACCACTAGTCCTTCAACAGATCAGGCGCATGTTTATATATGAATACAGAAAAGGGGTGAATATTTTTCAACCTCCTACCACCACTTATGAAATCACTCACAAATATGAATACATATGTCAAATTGAATATCCTAGGTAAATTATTAGGTAGTTAAAAATAACTCTGATGGAGGACAGGACCACCAAACATGATTTTGAGGATTAACCGCAAATGGGGCACACCATAAAGCTAGGGTTGGTCTGATAGTAAGATAAGTAGATGTAGATATGACATCCCCGTTTCTCACACCAACAAAAACTACATGAATAGGAGTCGAAAATTATGTTAGGACATGTTTGTTATGAAGAATATACAAGGATATGAATTTTGATATGTTAAAAACATTAAAAGATTTGAAAATTCAAACCTGATGTATAGCGATTCTTTGCTGCTCTCTTAAATATGGGTAGGAAATAAATATGAATAATGATAAGAACACAGTGATGTATAGTGGATCAAGGTAAAAATATCCCGTTGTACGCTCCACCAAAACTTTCTCAGTGATATTGGTGATTTTAACATTTAATTCCCTTTACTAGAGTCTTCTAAAAATGTGTACATGTAATTTATACCTTTTCAATAATGATTTTATAAGGCCTTATAGTTCATTTATATTGAATTCTAACCCAATATCATAATTTTATAATCTAGTACTCCCTCAACAACAAAGTATAAATGAATGATACTCCAACAAATAAATAAATATTGATTTTATTGATAAAAACTTGTTTCATTCATAGTTATGGAAACAACTAACTAAAATGTTGATCTTCAGTAAAGCATATAAAATAAAAATAGATCATCAATATAACACATGATTCTTTTAAATAGTGAAATTTTAAACATTGTATAGTTGAATAAACATGTATCTATTCAACGTGCATCTTTGAAAAATTCTATGTTGATCTTGAAGATGATTATGTAAAAATAGGACACAACATTAATGACAATAAGAACAATAAGTGTTTCTGCTAGATCAAAACATGTATGTACCTAATGTATAGCTCTAAATTAAATTACCAATTGTTATTCTCAGGAATATTTTCCTTTATTTTATTTATATGGATATATTGATAAGATTTATATCTCTGTATTTATCCTATCCTTGAAATATCTCTTGGTTAAACTGGATCCAGAAATACTTTGAAATAAATAACAAATTTTTTAATTCAAAATCATTCAAAGAGATTAGTAACACCCATTTGAAATATTAATGATTTACCAAATTGATTAAGTGAATTTAAATAAATAGTAAATTATATTTAAATAGATATTTATTCCTCATGATACCGTTTTAGAAAATCTAGAAAATTTCATAAATCTATAACTCAGATGCTGACCAAATTAAACATAGGGTTTCTTAACATAAAAAAAACTCATTGGGTATATTTGTTAACATACATTTTTTTACAAATTTATTGTTGAGAAAACATATGGTTATTCCAAAAATGAAGTTTTACTTACAAATGTATGGTTTTTGACACATACTTTTCAATCTTGTATGGTATTTGATCCAAATACGTTATTAATAACGCAATGTTCTCAAACCATACATTATGATTTCAAATGTAGGGTATGGATTGTGTTTTTTGATTTCATTCTAACATGTCAAGAATATATAATCAAATTTCTTTCCATATATTAATAACTTATGAACATTTTGAGAAAAATCTATATTTTAACTAATATTGTTTTTAGGAAATTCACTTAAAATAAACATTATTAGTAATATAAATGTTGGTGTTTGTGAGCATGAAAATCGAATTTTTTTTACAAAATTGTTGAATTAACACATTCTCAACAATATCCCCATTTATTTTATCTAAAATCCCATAAACCCCCATATTATAATATTATAATTTTTGAAAATAAATTTAAATCTTCCCATAATGTTCACATAAAAAGTAATTTTTTGTAAAATTTCTTTCTCTTTTGTGACATCAATAATATTTGAATAAAATTAAATAATAAGAACTCTCCTAAAAAACAATTTTAAAAAATTAATCAAAAAATTATAGTTATTTTTAGTGAATGTTCTAAATTAAGTAATAATAAAAAATATTCATATTCTAATAACTCCCCATAATTAATATTTTAATTTAAAAATTATTTAAAAAAATTATTTTAAAGTAATTTCAAAATAAATTTTTCACGTGTCTTAATTTATAAAAAAAAATTCTACGAATGTTTATTATTTTTCACTTATAGTAATAGACTAACATGTCACATCCAATTAATTAAAATATTCATACTCTAAACAAATGATTATATGTAAGATAAAAATTTATTTAAAATGTTAAGTGTATAAAAATATTAAAAAATATAATAAGAAATAATTTATAGCACATATTTTTACTAAACATGTAATTTAAATAAATAATATATATATGATATTAACTATGTATACGAGGAAAATTCTGGTTGTTGGGAAGGTTTAGAAAGTTCATTCAAACTTTCCAAACATTTAATTTGTTGACTAATATTAGCTAAAAATCTTGAAAATTATTCTATTCTTTTTTCGAAGCTCTATGGTTATTTGATACGAAAAAGTGGTTGAAAATTTTTAGACCAGATACTCATTTAGTTCATCAAGATCCAACATAGTAATAGAGTCATTTATGAGTGATTCCTTTTGATTAATCATTCCCCCATTAAAGGAAAACAATTATTCTTTTTAAATAAAACATTATTTCACATTTTAATAGTCCCTTTTAATTGAATCAAAAAAAATTTATGATAAAAGATTCATTTTCATGGTATTTAAATGAATTTTTATATGAATCTAGATCTGTATGAATCTTCACTATTTTTCCATTTGATGTATTATCTTTAAATATAATATCATCATAATAAATTCCATATTTAACCATTTTAGATGATGAAACTATAGGTTCCTCATAACTATGGACATCCTTATCTTTTTCAGAATGTTTTTCAAATTAATCCTTAAAATATAAAACTAACTTTTTGCGATGGAGATATAATGAAGGATTAGCTTTTATTTTCTTTTGATTGTTTCTTTTCCCTGAACATGAAATTCTTGATCACTTCATTTTTTCCAGAATGATTTTCAAAAGTCCCTGAAAATATATTTTGTAGAATATTAATAATAAAATTAAGAGGTTTTGAGAAGAAGACTCGAGGGTTATAAAGAGTAAAATGATACTTTTTTTGAAAATTTAGAGATGAATCTTCACATTCTATAGAAAAAAATACAGTTTCATAATTTTAGAGTTTTAATTTTGAAATAATATTTTTCATAAGAAAACTACTCAATAGGAAAATTTATATAAACAAATAAAATTTCTAATATGATGAAATTAAATAAAATATTTTGTTTAATATATATTACCATTTCCATATTTTTATAATTAATGTATTACTATATTATGTAAGGTGTATTTTTTATAGCAACAATATAACATAATTTTTACAAATAATTGAATATTTTAGATATTTATTTATATTCCTTAATATGAAATTATATAAAATATGTATTAACAACGTGATTCAAAATGATATAAATGATTTTAACACTTAAGTATAAAATTATTTTTTCTCCCTATATAGAATAGTTAATTCAATAAAAAAACATATACACAAAGATGGTAATGAAATAATTCCTAGAAAATTAGTTCCAGTTCAATGGAATTTTAATAAAAAAATTATTTACATTTGATCACTCATTTTTTATAAATATAAATTTCCATATAATTTATATATGACCACTTAATGATTTAACAATTTAGTTCAGTGGTGTATTCTGACAGAATATCAAATACAAGTTCCTTTTGATGCCAATATTCTTTTAGGACTAAAAGTGCTATAAAGTGTGACCTTCAGTATCCAAATATGTTAATTTTTTATATAGATAAAACTATTTAAGTTATATATATATTTTGATCAATATATATTATTATCACTAAAAAATTAATGTTTTTTATAGAAAAACTCATTTTCATAATGTCCATTAATAAAAAAATAAAAAAATTATTAAGTGATGTGATTTTTCTATTTATACCAAGAATTTAATAATTCCTATATAATTTTTATCATTCGATGTTACTTCTTATTCCATGTTTTCCTCTATTATTTTTTTTACCAAAAAAATGTATATAAAAAAACTATCTCATCTAATAAGAATACAGTTTACTTGTTTTAATTTATCAATATCATCTAATAATTATATAATTTTAGTAACATATAGATCACACACAATTATATAATAATTATATTTTAAATATGTAACCTGTTTTTATAAACAATCATTATCCAATATAATACCATCATAAAACATTCTATTATATTATATTATTTCATTGAGGTTTCAAATTTATATTGAATCATAAAAGAATACTTATCCAGTTCCTCATAACTATGATTTTCATACTTATAATCATTGTAATAAAGTGATATCACCTCATATTTATGAGTCATAATACATACCATTTGTTTTTTTTATCAACCTTAGAGGCCATATAAGATTAATCATTTGAACCATAAGAATAAATCTGATTAGCCATCTCTATTTTCATTCCATTTCATTTTTATTCTCCTTTCCTTTAGTCTTTAATATTAGTATAGTTAAAATATGTATTAACTTTCTCTTTAAATTCATATAATTTATTCTCTTCAAGCATGTTCTTTCTTTTGTTGTATACTTTTTTGAAACTTTTAACCAGATTTGATAAATATTTCTTTGATTCTTGAAAAAAATAAATATTATTATTCATCCATAGTAGTTTTAATAGAATATTGTTCATATTTGATATGATTTTAAACTTAAGTATACATCTCAACATTAGACATTTCAAGGTTCTAATCAAATAATTCATTGCTAATTCATTATTTTGTGTGGAATGTCATATAGTATCAGATATTCCATTCCACATATAAGGTAACAATCTAAGTGCTACTAATGCATGTTCTAATTTCATAATCGGATCTCTAAATGTACAACCATTATTAAGAAATTATTTTAATATCTCATTTATGTGAGTGATATTTTCATCTTCATGTATTTTGAAACTATCAAAATTTATCTTTGAAGTAATATACCTCGGTTTTTTAATATTATTGTTTATTTATATGAAATAGAAATAGTATAGATTATCTCATAAATAGCAATACATTGAGAAAGTCAGTTAAACTCATCAGTCCCCAAACCATATAAAATATTATTCCTTACTCTTAAATTAATATCATAAACCATTTCTTGGTCATCAATCCATTCTTCTATATCTTCTATATGATTTTTATAAGGATTGAAAATTATTAAATAAACTCTTATTCAAGAATTTATATCGTAAAAAATCATGGACCTTTCCATCATCCATAATTATCAATATTATAGTAAGGAGAACATGTTATGTACATACCTTCTTTTAGATCATTCTTTTTTTTGCTTTGTCTTGAACTTAATCTTCTACACAAGCTTTTTACATACAATTTTTTTTTATATTTCAAAATATAGAATTATTTTGATGCACTTGAATGTATTGAATATAATAATCAAGGGGCTACAAAAAAAATTTATCAATAGAGATAAACCTTGGATATTAGGTGTTGGTATTGAGAGAAATAGAATAATGGTAAAACATTTCAAAAAAATATCAAATGAATACCATCCTATGATACAATGTTTTGGAATCAAAAATAGATGCAATATAATATTCAAATACTTTTCATTCTATTTATTCCTTTGATACTACTTTTTATATTAGATTTATTTTCATTAATCCAGAAAAGTGGGAGAATTGTGATCCTTTAAAAGACAACATATTTGAAACATCACTCTTGATAAGAAATGATTCTTTCTATCTCTTTTAAATATGATTAATAGATTAAAATAAATAATGAAAAAACATGGTGATGTATAGTTGTGCATGGAACAAAGATATACTAGTCCACCCGACCAACACTCTCTCCTTGAGTGTGGTGATTTTTACTAGTAATCCTCTTTCTCAGGGACCTTCAAAACTGAGTAAATGAACTCCATATCATTATATTAATGATTTTACATGGGAATATGGTTATTTTATAGGGAACTATTTCTCCTAAACGTAATCCCAAAAACTATTACTCTACCAATGACTAAGTCTGAGAATATTATTCACCAAAATATCTATAGAGATTTATTTGATTAATAAAAATGGTTTTCATTAATATTTGAAGAAAAAT
The DNA here is from genome assembly GCA_963277665.1 of Viscum album. NCBI lineage: Eukaryota > Viridiplantae > Streptophyta > Magnoliopsida > Santalales > Viscaceae > Viscum > Viscum album. The sequence goes on along the minus strand of OY728119.1, from coordinate 681,383,031 downwards.
CTGATAGAATTTTTGATCATAAATAAAGTTAAAAAAAAAGAAAAGTATATTCAATTTCACACTAGATTCCATTATTAAGAGAGAGATAAAACACCAAATATATGAATAAACATTTATGTCTCTAAAGTGTAACTCTAAAAAATACATTGTTGATCTTGAAGAAAAATATTTACCAATAATATATAGTAGTAGTGAGAAAAATATTATAAAGTTAATCACCAAGATAAAAAATTATCTGACTCCAAAGTGTATCCCTAAAAGAAACTACACAATGTTATTTCCAAGATGACCATCAATTTTTTTTTGAATATATATGTAACGTCCCGGACCCGGCCAGCCACCCGGACAGTGCCGAATGGGTCAGGTGTTACTACCTTAGGCGCATCTCCCCGAACACCAAAGGCTGCCGACTAGCATCGAGGGTCTGTTAGGTATAGTGGGGAGGCTATACCCTCTCGGAGGATCACAATAAGGGTACTGGTCCAAGTATAACAGTAAAGATGCAGCGGAAAGAAATACTCAGTAGACTCGAACCAGACCCACAGAGCGGAAGCAAAATCAGTATAGATAAACAACGGAATCAGTAAATATAACAACAAAAGTGGAAAGAAACACAACAGCATTCTCATAAAATGTAACTGCTACTGAATAGTAAAACATGCATCCAAAGCAGGTCATACACAACAGAATACAAAAAAGGGTGCCAATGGATAACAAACAGTAGCTACAACAAGTACGCATGCTGAAACAGAAAAGTAAACACAACAAGTAAACCCTAGCTAGGAATTACCTCAAGGTCCATACCATCTCGATGCAACAACTAACGTAACCCAGCTCTTGAAGTTGTCCCCTTTTCTGCACGTGAATCCATGAAGTCTGCACGCGTCCCGAAGGGACCGTGCAGGGTTTGAGAAAAATCTCAGAAGGATACCACCCAATGGTGCATACCAACTATATGTGTTTGAGAAGTCATGCATTTAACAGGAAAGAAGTAATCAGTACAACGAATAAATAAATACAAACTCCACTAGTGCTCAACAGCCACCATGGAGAGTCACCTGCTTTGGCCGACGCCGGAATCTCTGTCATGTAACTCGGCACTGTGTGCCACCTGACACCTTGTGTCTCAAGTACCGACCTCCCGAAGGCACGCCCCAAATAGTAACTCGGCACCATGTGCCTCTTGACACCTCGTGTCTCATGTACCGACGTCTCGAAAGCACGCCCACAAATAGTAACCTGGCACCATGTGCCTCTGGACACCTCGTGTCTCAAGTACCGACGTCCCAAAGGCACGCCGAATTCCTGAAGGGTCCTCACCTCCCACATAGAATTCTACGGCAAGCACCCCCAACCAAAAATACCTAACCACAACAATGGGGGCATATACCCACACGAGTGGTCAAAACCACCTCATCACGGACTATCTCTATGTGCACACAACTCAATGTCCCGATGAGAGGTAATCACAAAAATAGTCCTAAGCCACCAACACATCTGACACCTTTTGTCCCTGCGACAATGTCGCTCAAGTCTGATGGCATCGCCACCCTAGTAACCTGGGCCATGCCCAACAAGACAGTTGTACTGCCTCAATCTGACGTCCATGATGCCCAATATCGTGGTCAAAACCACCGAAGTATCCTGGAAAAGCCCCAACCTATGATCAGCATCACTCAAGCGTAACTGGGCCGGACCCAACTCAACCCAAAGGGTCCAACAGATGCAACTACGAAATGGCATATACAACATATGTAAATAGAAATCACAACCAGGCAAAACAAACTAACATTTGAATTGCTCTATGCAAGGTGTTGTCCCATACTAGCACTGAGGTCTTAAATGCCTCTAAAAATTTAACAGGCTTTAACAAATTAAACTAAACATTTTATAACAATCATAATTCAATTAAAACCATTTTGGCGCTCCCCGGCCAAAAATGCCCCGACGAGCAACAACCCCTCACCCGACCCTGCTCACGCAACTGGTAACCGAGCATACCCAAATCATCCCAGAGGTCCCATAACCAATACAGTATGAAAAAGTAGATAAAACAGGTCCAGCTCAAAATACCCGAAAACACACTGAAGGTCGTATCACACAAACAACCACGAAAACACAAATTGAGGTATGCACCACCTACCTAAGACTCGCACGATGCTACTCCTCCGGTAACACCCACGAATTTGGTATAAACGTGGTAAATCTACAAAAGATTCAAAACCACTCAAAGGGCTATAACTCGTTCTAGAATGAAAATCAGAAAAAACGGCCAAAGTGGAATAGAGGCCTTACCGAGGGGGTTCCCACACACTAATCAGAGATCGAATCGGACTTCGGATGAAGAACCGGGACAAAAATTAAGGTTCGGCCAACTTGGTTCACGTATCTGGGCAGAGGAGGTGTGTTATGCCTAAAAAACGAGGCTACTGCCCGATTTAAGTGAAAAAAAGAAATTACACGGCATGTAGTTTAGGACTACATGCCGTGTATATTTCATTTAACTGTTCAAAAGATGGCTGATTCCGCAGAAATACTTTCCGAACCTGCCGACATGAGTACACGGCATGTACCTAGGGGTACACGGTGTGTACCAGGTTCCTCTTATCTTCCTCGTCGACATACCCACACACCATGTATATTCCTCATTCATATCCAGACTACACGGCGTGTCCAAAGGGAACACGGTGTGTCCTCAGTTCTACCCGGCCAACAGGCCTACATGCCATCTATGGCTTCACACGATCTGCGGTATACACGGCATATTCAAAACTACATGCCGTGTAGTAAGAAAATTCTACACGGTCATTGCATGGCCTGTACCCGGCGAGCACATGGTCGGTCACTCACCTACACATACATGGCGTATACTTAAATTACACGGCGTGTTGTCTGGAAATTTCCAGAACTCTGCATTTTCTCCAGTTTCCTCAGAAACCAGTCAAAAAATTGAAACAGGGTCGGGATTTTGACCCATTCTGAAAACCCGAGTTCTTACAAACTCCCCACCTTAACATAGCTCATCCCCGAGCTACCAAACGAAACCAGGAGATGGCACCGAACATGCCCATCCCAGTTAAACAACCCAGAATACCCCGGTCTCAATGGTTCTGGCTAAATTCCTCAAGGGGGCTCCATACTTTAGGAATTTCCTAACCCGGTCTCAACCAAACAAAATTTAAAACAAACAGGGTTTACTAACCTGATTTCCAGACGCATAGTCCTCCCATGATGCATCATTACCCCTGCACCTCATTGGTGCTTTTATGTCTCTTCCGACACCCAAAGTATCCCGTACACATCGTTGTCCACCTCTATGAGGTCCTAGTGCCTAGCACCTCAAGTAAACTTCATCCACAATGCCCTGATGCCCACAACATCTCATGTAACCCACATCCACGATGCCACGATGCCCACGGCAGGTCAAACATATATATATATATATATATCACACCTGAGATGGTTCCAACCAACTGAATAGCATCTAGTCAGTCTACAAAGATCATGTAAAACTAGTGCACTCAAAACAGACATACCTCTACAGGTCATGCCAAAAAGGAAACCTGGAGATCACGGTCACACCGCGGTGTACCTCTACCTGTCATCGGCTCACCGGCCTGCTTAGCCACTGGAAGCTCCACAGCATGCACCTGGCCTGAAACACAGATGCATGATGCCTGACCTCCCTGCGGTGCTGCTTCAGTCACCGGCCACTAACCCCTCAGCTGGGTCCCACCGTCTCTATCACGACCTCCTCGCACAGCTGAACCTCGAATACCCTCTCTGGGTACCATACCTGAACTAACTCTAGATGTTGTAGTCTTTCCTTGTCCTTGTCTGCCGGCAATCTGAGAAGGCTACCTGCAAACCCTCTCCAGATGCCTGTCCTGTCCACATGCCCGGCACTCCATTGGAGGCCTGTCGCACTGCGCCCGAGCATGTCCCGGCTATCCACACTGGAAGAAAATCACCGAAGAACTCCCGTGAGGTGGTCTAGCTAAATCCCTGGCCTGACTGCCCTGCTATAACTCATCTCGTCCTCGCTTCCTGTTGTCTGAACCGTCAGCTGAAGCTGTCGTCCTACCCAAGAGAGATTTCTCCCTCTCGTTGCCCTTGGCTATAAGCGACTGATTCACCGCCTCGGAGAAAGAACCATGCCTGAAAATGTTCACCTGAACCTGAATGGCGTGTTGTAATCCATCCTCGAAGCGTCTCACTCTAGCTGCATCGTCGTTCACCATACCAGGTGCAAAACGAGACAACTCTGTGAATGTAGCTGCGTAGTACATGATGGACAGGCCCCCTACGGAAGACTCAAGAACTCCCGAGATCTCTCTTTCCTCAGTGTCTCTGGGTATAATTGCTCAAAGAACCTGCCCTCGAAGTCATGCCATGCCAGTCCCTCGTGTCTATGAGCCTGAACATGTACGTCCCACCAACACTTCGCCGGTCCTCTCAGCATGTACACCGCCAGCTTGACCCTCCACCCTGGAGGCATCTAGAGCTAGTTGAAAATCATCTGCATACTCTCTATCCAGTTCTCAGCCGCCTGCCGACCACCCTCTCCCTAAAAAAGCAGCTGGTGTTGGGACTGGAACTCCCGCATCAGATACGCCATAGAAGGCTATGTACCATGTGTGCCTCTGTCAATCCCCTACAAGACGCCTGTCAGGCTCGCTCGGAGCTGCACGTCAAGCCACGACCCGAACGATGCCAAACCCGGCTGTTGTCCTGCCTGCACTAGATCCTGATCTTGATCCTGTCCCTAGGCCTCTACCTGCGACTCGTTCTCTGCATGTACCGAATTCTGACCGTGATCCTGCGGCACTGTACCATATCATGCCTGAGGCTCCATCAAGCCGTGAAGGAGTAATCCGCTGAATACCATAAATGGTCAGACATCCCATATATATATATATTCTACGCAGATAAGGAAAGAAGTAAAAGGAAGTGCATAACAACTACCCTTACTCCCCCTCACCATAACCCATGCCCCATGGAATCCCAGCCTCATGGCCTCCTTACCCGCTCACCAGAGACATGTATCGATAGTACCTCCTGCCATGCCCACCCCGACAACTCACGTTGCCTCAAACCGATGACCGAGTCACCCAATTTTGAAAGTTACACTGCCTCAGTCATAGTACATGCCTGCTCTCATAAGAGTCAGACCCAAAACCCTGCCACATGCAATTCTACAAAAACAAATCATGGAATACACATTGAAACAACTAGAAATTCTATATGAAATTTCACCATTTTACATTTCAAGGTAGATAAAGAATGGAAATTGATTTTTTTTTTCACATGGTATTATCACTTACCAAAGATATGTACAATTATGAAATTTAAATACCCTAAAAATGTGCCTATCAAAATCCAAGAAACAAGTCTTTCCATACCGGGCCAAGGTCCAATTATCCCTTACCACACCGGGTCAAGGGTCACATATCATAATCAAGAACATCACACACCAAGTGAGCCGCTGAGGTGGAAATCATATAAACTGTAATCTGAGAAAAAGAAAACAACAATTCCCACCCGTGGCAACTAGGTCCGTCCCTTGTACATGGGGCTGCAGGCACCCAATAACAAGCTAAAAACCCAGTCTTAGTAACCACAACATATCTCCAATCTACCATATCCCAATAGTAAAACCAGTAGAAATAAAAAGAGAAGTATCAATCTCAGTAGTAGCAAGAAAAACACTGCTACTAAATCCTTGTCAAGAACTCCTCTGATACCACTTTGTAAAAACCGAGACCCGGCCAGCCACCCTAATAGTGCCGAGCGGGTCAGGTGTCACTACCTTAGGCGCACCTCCCCTGAATGCCAAAGGCTGCCGAATAGCTGCGAGGTTCTGAATAGCTATAGTAGGGAGGCTATACCCTCTCAAAGGATCATAGTAAGGGTACTGGTCTGAGTATAATAGTAAAGATGCAGCGGAAAGAAAGACTCAGCAGACTTGAACCAGACACGCAGAGCGGAAGCATAATCATTATAGATAAATAGCAGAAGCAATACACATAACAATAGAAGGGGAAAGAAACACAACAGCATGATCATAACATGTAACTACAACTGAACAGTAAAACATGCATCCAAAGCAGGTCATACACAACTGAATATAAAAAGGGTGCCAATGGGTAACCCATAATAGCTACAAAAAGTAAGCATGCTGATAATGAAAAGTAAACACAACATGTAAACCACAGTTAGGCATGAACTCAAGGTCCATACCATCTCCATGCAACAACTAACGTAACACAACTTTTAAATCTTGCCCTTTTCCTGCACGTGAAACCATGAAGACTGCACGCGTCCTGAAGGGCCCGTGCAGGGTGTGAGACAAATCTTAGTAGGATACCACCGAATAGTGCATACCAAATATATGTGTTTAAGCATTCATGCATTTACCAGGAATGCAGTAATCAGTAAAATGAAAAAATAAATACAAACTCCACTGGTGCTCAATAGCCACCACGGAGTGTCACCTGCTTCAGCCAACGCTGGATTCTCTTTCATGTAACCCCGCACCATTTTCCACTTGACACATCGTGTCTCAAGTACCAACGTCCTAAAGGCATGCCCCAAATAGTAACTTGGCACCATGTGCCTCCTGAAACCTCATGTCTCCAGTACTGATGTCCCGAAGGCATGCCCACAAATAGTAACCCAACACCATGTGCCTCCTGACACCTCGTGTCTCAAGTATCGATGTCCCAAAGGCACTCTCATTTCCTGAAGGGTCCTCACCTCCCACGTGGCTTTCTACGGCAAGCACCCCCAACCAAAAATACTTAACCGCAACTACGAGGGCCTCTACCCACATGAGTGGTCAAAACCACCTCATCACGGAGTATCTCTATGTGCACACTACTCAAATTCCTGGTGAGCGGTAATCACCAAAATAGTCCTAAGCCACCAACAGATTTGACACCACGTGTCCCTGCGACCATGTCGCTCATGTTCGATGGAATCACCACCCTAGTAACCCAGGCCATGCCCAACCAGACAGTCGTACTGCCTCAATCCGACGTCCATGACGCCCAATACCGTGGTCAAAACAACCCAAGTATCCTGGAAAAGCCGCAACCTGTGATCAGCATCACTCAAGTGTAACCGGGCTAAGCCAAACTCAACCCAAAGGGTCCAACATATGCAATTAAGAAATTTCATATACAACATATTTAGACAGAAAACACAACCAGGAAAAACAAACTAACTGTTGAATTGCACAATGCAAGGTGTTGTCCCATACCAGCACTGAGGTCTTAAATTCCTCTAATAATTTAACAAGATTTAACAAATTAAACTAAACAGTTTATAACAATCATAATTCAATTAAAACCAATTTGGCGCTCCCCAGACAAAATTCCCCAACGAGCAACGACCCCTCACCCGGCCATGCTCATGCAACTGGTAACTGGGCATACCCAAAAGCATCCCAGAGGTCCCATAACCAATAAAGTATGAAAAAGAAGATAAAACGAGTCCCTCTCAAAATATCCGAAAATGCACCGAAGGCCATGTCACCCAAACAACCACGAAAACACAAAATGAGGTATGCAACCCCTACCTAAGACTCGCACGATGCTACTCCTCCGGTAACACCTGCAAATTCTTTCTAAAACGCAGTAAATCTACAATAGATTCATAACCTCTCAAAGGGATAAAACTCATTCTAGAAAAAATAATCAGACAAAATGGCCAAAGAGGAATCGAGGCCTTACAGAGGGGGTTGCAACGCACTAATCAGCGATCGAATCAGACTTCAGACGAAGAACCAGGAATCAAATGAAGGTCTGGCTAGCTTGGTTCGCGTATCTGGGCGGAGGAGGTGTGTTCTGCCTCAAAAACAAGGCTACTGCCCGATTTAAGATAAAAAAAATAAAGTACATGGCTTGTACTTTAGGACTACACGCCGTGAATATTTCATTTAACTATTCAAAAGATGGCTGATTCTACTAACTTACTTTCCGAACCTGCCGACTTGAGTACACGGCGTGTACCTAGGGGTACACGACGTGTACCAGGTTCCTCTTCTCTTCCTCGCTGACATACCCACACACCATGTATATTACTCATACACGACCAGACTACACGACGTGTCCAAAGGGAACATGGCGTGTCCTCGGTTCTACCCGGCCAACAGGCCTACAAGCCATGTATGGCTTCACACGGTCGATGGTATACACGGCGTGTTCAAAACTCCATGCCGTGTAGTAAGAAAATTATACACGGTTACTGCTCGACATGTACCTGGAGAGCACACGGTCGGTCAGTCACCTACACATACACGGTGTGTACTTAAAGTACACGGCGTGTAGTCTGGAAAATTCCAGAACTCTGCATTTTCTCCAGTTTCCTTAGAAACCAGAAAAAAATTTCAAACAGGGTCGTGATTTTGACCAGTTCTGAAAACCCAAGTTCTTACAAACTCCCCACCTTAACGTAGCTCATCCCCGAGCTACCAAACGAAACCAGGAGATGGAACCGAACAAACCCATCCCAATTAAACAACCCCGACTACCCCGGTCTCAAAGGTTCCGACTAAATTCATCAAGGGGGATCCCCAATTTAGGAATTGCCTTACCCGGTCTCAACCCAACAAAACGTAAAACAAACAAGGTTTAAAAACCTGTTTTCCGGACGCATAGTCCTCCCATGATGCGTCGTTACCCCGACACCTCATTGGTGCTCTTGTGTCACTTCTGACACCCAAATTATCCCGCACTGCATCGGTGTCTACCTCTACGAGGTCCTGGTGCCTAGCACCTCAAGTAACCTGCATCCACGATGCCCCGATGCCCACAGAACCTCAGGTAACCCACATCCACGATGCCCCGATGCCCACAGAACCTCATACATACATACACACACACACACACACACACACACACACACACACACACACACACACACACACACAGATATATATATATATATCATGCACCCGAGATGGTACCAACCCACTTACTAGCATCTAGTCAGTCCACAACGATCATGTGCACCTACTGCTCTCAAAACATGCATACCTCTACAGGTCATGCAAAAAGGGAAACATGGAGATCATTGTCACACCGCGGTGTACCTATAACTCTCATCGGCTCACCGGCCTAATCAGCCTCTGGCAGCTCCACGGCGTGCACCTGGCCTGAAACACAACTGTCTGACGCTTGACCTCCCTGTGGTGCTGCTCTAGTCACCGGCCACTGACCCCTCAGCTGGGTCCCGCCGTCTCTGTCATGACCTCCGCGCACAGCTGATCCTCGACTACACTCTCTGGGTACCGTACCTGAACCAACTCCAGACACTGCAGTCTATCATGGTCCATGTCTACCGGCTTTCTGAGAATGCTACCTGCAAAAACTCTCCAGATGCCCGTCCTGTCCACATGCCCGGCACTGCTTCGGAGGCCTGTCGAACTACGCCCGAACATGTCTCGGTTGTCCAAATTGGAAGCAAATCACTAAAGAACTCCCATGATGTGGTCTAGCTGAATCCCTGGCTAGAATGCCCTACTGGAACTCATCTCATTCTCACTTCTGGTTATCTGAACCGTCTGCTGAATCTGCCGTTCTTCCCAAGAGAGATTTCTCCTTCTCATTGCCCTCAGCTATAAGCGCCTATTTCACCGCCTTGGAAAAAGAACTCATCCTGAAAATGTTCACCTGAACTCGAATGGTGTGTCGTAACCCATCCTCGAAGCGTCTCACTCTAGCTACATCGTCGTTAACCATACGAGGTGCAAAACGAGACAACTCTGTGAAAGTATTTTTGTAGTCCATGACGGACATAACCCCCTGCTGAAGACTCAAGAACCCATGATCTTTCTCTTCCCTCTGTGTCTCCGGGTATAAGTGATCAAAGAACATGCCCTCAAAGTCCTGCCATGCCAGTCCCTCATGTCTACGAGCCTGAACGTGTATGTCCCACCAATGCTTCACCTGTCCTCTCAGCATGTACGACGCCATCTTGACCATACTCCCTGGAGGCGTCTCGAGCTGCTCGAAAATCATCTGCATACTCTCTATCCAGTTCTCAGCCGCTTGCGGACCACCCTCTCCCCGAAAAATTGGTGGGTACTATGACTGGAACTCCCACGTCAGATATGCAATAGAAGGATATGTACCCTGCACGCCTCTGTCAATCCCCTGCAAGACGTGTGTCAGGATCGCTCGGAGCTGCTCATCGAGCCACAGCCCGAACGATGCCAAACCCGGATGATGTCCTACTTTCACTAGATCCTGAGCCTGATAATATCCCTGGGCCTATACCTACGGCTCGTGCTCTGCCTGTACCGAATTCTGACCCTGATCCTGCGGCACTGTACCATCTCCTGCCTGAGGCTCCATCGAGCCGTGAAGAAGTAACCCGTTGAATACCATAAATGGTTAGACAGAACATATATATATATATATAAAATATATTCTATTCAGATAAGGAAAGACGTAAAAGGAAGTGCATAACAACTACCCTTACTCCCCCTCACCGAAACCCATGCCCCACGGCATCCCGGCATCATGACCTCCTTAGCCGCTCAACAGAGCCAAGTATCGATAGTACCTCGGGCCATGGCCGTCTCGACAACTCGCGTTGCCTCGAACAGATGACTGAGTCACCCAATCCTGACAGTTACACTGCCCCGGTCTTAGTACCTCCAATCTCTCATAAGAGTCAGACCCAAAACCCTGCCACATGCAATTCTACAAAAAATAAAGCATGGCATACACATTTCAACTACTAGAAATTCTATCAGGAATTTCACCATTTTACATTTGAATGAAGATAAATAATGGAAATTGATTTATTTTATTCACATGTTATTATCACTTCACAAAGAATATGTGCAATTATGAAATTGAAATACCCTAAAATGTGTCTATCAAAATCCAAGCAACAAGCCTTGCCATACCGGGCCAAGGTCCAATTCTCCCTTACCACACCGGGTCAAGGGTCACATATCACAATCAAGAACATCACACACCAAGTGAGCCACCGATGTGGAAATCATATAAACTGTAATCTAAGAAAAGGCAAACAGTAATTCCCACCCGGGGAAACTAGTTTCATCCCTCATACCTGGGGCTGCAGGCACCCAAGCACAGGCTAAAAACCCAGTCCCACTAACCACAACTTATCTCCAGTCTACCATATCCCAAATAGTAAAACCAGCAGAAATAAAAAGAGAAGTCTCAATCTCATTAGTATCCAGAAAAACACTACTACAAAATCCTTTTAAAGAACTCCTCTGATACCACTGTGTAACATCCCAGACCCGGCCAGCCACCTGAACAATGCTGAGCAGGTTGGGTGTCACTAACATAGGCACACCTCCCCTAAATGCCAAAGGCTACAGACTAGCAGCGAGGGTCTGAATAGGTATAGTGGGGAGGCTATACCCTCTCGGAGGATCATAGTAAGGGTACTGGTCCGAGTATAACAACAAAGATGCAGCAGAAAGAAAGACACAGCAGACTCGAACCAAACCCGCAGAGCAGAAGCATAATTAGTATAGATAAACAATGGAAGAAATACATATAACAATAGCAGCGGAAAGAAACACAACAGCATGCTCATAACATGCAACTACTACTGAACAGTAAAACATACATCCAAAGCAGGTCATACACAACTGAATATAAAAAGGGCGCCAATGGATAACCAATAGTAGCTACAACAAGTAAGCATGCTGATATAGAAAAGTAAACACAATAAGTAAGTGCTAGCTTGGCATGACCTCAAGATACATACCCTATCCATGCAACAACTAACATAACCCAGATCCTGAAGCTAGCCCCTTTCCTGCACGTGAAACCATGAAGTCTGCACACGTCCCGAAGGGCCCGTGCAGGGTGAGAAAAATCTCAGTAGGATACCACCCAACGGTGTGTACCAAATATATGTGTTTAAGCAGTCATGCATTTACCAGGAAAGAAGTAATCAATACAATGTAAAAATAAATACAAACACCACTGGTGCTCAACAGCCACCATGGAGTTTCACCTGCTTCGGCCAACGCCGGAATCTCTGTCGTGTAACCCAGCACTGTGTGCCACTTGACACCTCATGTCTCAAGTACCGATATCCCGAAGGCACACCACAAATAGTAACCCGACACCATGTACCTCCTGACACCTCGTGTCTCAAGTACCGACGTCCCGAAGGCACGACCACAAATAGTAACCCGGCACCATGTTCCTCTTGACACCTCGTGTCTCAAGTACCGATATCCATAAGGCACACCCCTTTCCTGAAGGCTCCGCACCGCCCGCGTGGCTTTCTACGACAAGCACCCCCAACCAAAAATACCTTACTGCAACTACGGGGGCCTCTACCCACATGAGTGGTCAAAATCACCTCATCACAGAGTATCTCTTTGTGCACACTACTCAAAGTCCTGGTGAGTGGTAATCACCAAAATAGTCCTAAGCCACTAACACAACTAACACCTCGTGTCCCTGCGACCATGTCGCTCAAGTCCGATGGCATCTCCTCCCTAGTAACCCAGGCCATGCCCAACCAGACAGTCATACAGCCACAATCCGACGTCCATGATGCTGAATCCCATGGTCAAAACCACCCAAGTATTCCGGCAAAGCCCCAACCTGTGATCAGCATCACTCAAGCGTAATCAGGCCAAGCCCAACTCAACACAAAGGGTCTAGAAGATGCAATTATGAAATTTCATATACAACATATGTAAACAGAAAACACAACCAGGAAAAACAAACTAACAGTTTAATTGCACTATGCAAGGTGATGTCCCATACCAGCACTCATGTCTTAAATGCCTCTAACAATTTAACAGGATTTAACAAATTAAACTAAACATTTTATAACAATCGTAATTCAATTAAAATCATTTTGGCACTCCCTGTCCAAAATGCCCCGACGAGCAATGGCCCTCACCCAACCCTGCTCACGCAATAGGTAATCGAGCATACCCAAAAGCATTCCAGAGGTCCTATAACCAATACAGTATGAAAAGGAAAATAAAACGGGTCCCGCTCAAAATACCCGAAAACATGCCAAAGGCCACGTCACCCAGACAAACACGAAAACACAAAATGAGGTATGCACCACCTACATGAGACTCACACGATGCTACTCCTCTGGTAACACCCGAAAATTAGGTCTAAAACACGGTAAATCTACAAAAGATTCAAAACTGCTCAAAGGGCTATAACTCGTTCTAGAACAAAAATCAGAAAAAACTACCAAAGGGGAATTGAGGCCTTACCGAGGGGGTTCCGACGCACTAATCAGCGATCGAATCGGACTTCAGACGAAGAACCGGGAAGCAAATGAAGGTACGGTCGGCTTGGTTCGCATATTCGGGCGGAGGAGGTGTGTTCTGCCTCAAAAATGAGGCTACTGCATGATTTAAGCAAAAAAGAAAGAAAGTACACTATGTGTAAATTAGGACTACACACCGTGTATATTTCATTTAACTGTTAAAAATACGGCTGATTCTTCCGACTTACTTTCCGAACATGACGACATGAGTACACGGCATGTACCTAGGGGTACACGGCGTGTACTGGGTTCCTCTTCTCTTCCTCACAGACATACCCACATGCCATGTATATTCCTCATACACGGCCAGACTAAACAGCTTGTCCAAAGGGAACATGGTGTGTCCTCAGTTTTACCCAGCCAACAGGAGTACACGCCATGTATGGCATCACACGGTCGGGGGTATACACGGCATGTTCAAAACTACACACCGTGTAGTAAGAAAATTCTACACGGTCACTACACGGCATGTACCCGGCGAGAAAACGGCCAGTCACTCACCTACACATACACGGCGTGTACTTAAAGTACACGTCGTGTAGTCTGGAAATTTCCAGAACTCTGCATTTTCTCCAGTTTCCTCAGAAACTAGTCAAAAAATTCAAACAGGGTCGGGATTTTGACCCGTTCTGAATACCCGGGTTCTTAAAATATATATTTATATTGAGGTGTTAAATAACTTGGTATTTATCCTGATGGGGAAACAGATCTCATTTAAACCAGATCTATAAATTCAGCATAAGAAATCACAATTATAAGTATTAAAAATCATTTAAAGTGATTCATAACTACCATTATATATAATAACAATTGAATCTGTTGAGTTTGAGCCATTTTATAATTCATAAAAAACATTATAGAGATATTTCCTTTTGGAGACACTATTGCATAAAAAACAAATAATATCTTAAATTTATAACTTCATCGTTAGATAAATCATATTTAGAGATCCTTCATGTGATGAAAAACTCCAAGAGTATGGTTGAAAATGTATGGTTTTTTATAAGAAATATTTTTCATTAACCATATGTTTATTCTTCAAAAGTATTGTGTCTTTCAAATTTAGTGTTTTTGAATCATACTTTTCAAAATCATAGGGTATATGATCCATACATGTTATTCCAATTATAGGGTTACCAAACCATATTTTACACTTATAAGCATAGGTTATGAATGGTATTTCCAAATTTAATTCATTAATTTCCAGAATACTTAATCAAATATATTCCCATAGATTATTAACTTGTGAATATTTATGGAATAAAAGTATATATTCAAACCAATATCATTTTCCTAAAATTCAGTTAAAATAAGCATGTTTATTAATATAAATGTGGGAATTTGAGATCATAAAAAACAAAATAATATTAATGAGATTTTTTAATCAATATATGATCAAAAAACAATCTCAACGCTCCCTAGAAATAAGCTAGGGGAGGAATGTGGTCCCTCTTATGTAGTCTGGAGGGCACACTTCCAAGGTCTGAGAATGAATCGACACCTCACAAGTTCCCCCAATGAAACATTTTTACCCAATTCCTAGGATAGATGGGGGTATATAGAAAAATTTCCACCCCTAACCAGTTATTTAACCACTTTATCAATGATGGGATAGCTGTCACATGGTTTGACCATGCTAGGGTGTCATACATGTTCTACAAGCTGAGGAGGTGAAGTATAAAATGGAGCTGCAGTACCTATTCCACTCTTAGGGAACCATGCCCCCCCATGACTAGCCAATCAGAGGTTTTTTTGGGGATAAACACTCTTCTATATCTCTTGGAATGTGAGATAGTTGTGTATTTTCTTCTTCCAAAGGGATCATAGGATGGGGAGTTTAATGACAGACCTTCAAGAGAGGGAGAGGGGGTCTCAACCCTTGATAGGGTGAGAATAGGGAATCTCCCTGATATCATGTCCATGGGAGGGCAATTATTTTCTAAAGTGGATCATGTGACGAAGTCTAAGACCAATGGGGGAATTCCTTCTCCTGGGGGATTTCCCACGAATTTTCCATAGTTTTGGTCTAGACTATACTATTCTTATAATACTTTTCCTTTTTTAATATTTATTCATTCATTCATTACCTTTAGGCATATTATCGACTATTCATTGAATGGTCTTTCAAGTCACATATGGGACACATATTCTTGTGAAGACATCCATGTTAGTGACAACGACTATTTCTTTATCAGTGGAGGTGGTTGGGGAGCCCACATCGGTTGGACCATCTGCAGAGGTTCCACATGTGGGGGATATCTATATCATGGCCTCAATAGAGGGGGTAATTATATTCCCTCACAAAGGATATCTAAGTGGGATATGGTGGCTAATCCCAGAATAGATTTATTATAAGAGGTGACTATTGGAGTCGATGCCTCATTTGAGGATGTAAAAATCACACTGGAATCTTTTTAGATTGTGTAAGATACAGTGGACACACCGATCCTAGAGGTTCCATTAGTATAGGATATGTTTTCTAATTACTCAACTATGTTGGATGAGATTATTCCTCTTTCATGGGTGATTGAAAATCATAGTAAATATTCTTCTACCTTGGAGATTCCATGAGAGGTAGTTGGGGAACCCATTGAAGAGGAGGTGGATTTGAGGATCTCTTTCCCCTCGAAATGAGGATTATCCTTCCTCATTTTATGTGATTACATGATCTGAAGACAGATTTTTTGGTCATATTTTCTCTATTATAGACTACACTACTTGAGTATCTCAACGATTTTTTCTTGGATATCAATGAGAAGAAACGAGTCATTCATCAAAAATACATTAGGTACATGAAAAACATCATCTATTTTACACCACTGGTTGACCTACCAAAGAAGGTGGTATATCATCATAATTGGCTAGTAATCTTAAAGATAGTTGGGGTGGACTTGGGAAGGATCCACACACCAGCTTGGGAGTTTCTTATCGAGAGGATCATATTAGAGTGGTATGCGTATTATGTTTCAGGGTACAAATATAATTATGCGGGCTCCAATAAATTTATGGTAGTTTATAATGATATTTTTTATTTATAATGGAAGATGTTATAGAATGCAACCATGGTCTATGAAAAAGTTGAGAATTTCTATCAACATAGGAAAATGTTGGTGGTAGATGAGTCTAAGGTTGAGGATGCATAATCTATGGTGACCACATGTCAAGACGAGTAAGATTAGATATGAATCAGGGTTAAATATTTTAATCTTGATGCAGAAGAGTAGGTTTGTGCTCTTGCGGAGCAGCAAAAACCTATGGAGGCTACTCAATAGATGATAGTGTAGCACAAGAACATGATTCTAGTGTGTTAACATTATGTAATTTTTACCTCATCCTATAATAAATGATAGGCTCCAATATGTGGATGACCCTACCAAATTTTGGATTTTTTTTGAAATACATGTATGATTTAAATTCATTTATTTTTTATACATCATGATCATATTGAAAATGCCTCCAAAAATGAATCCCTAAGACAACATGAATCATTCTCGATGTGGAAAATAGTGGAAAATAGAAGATATATCATTTATACGGGAGTACCTAACAATGGTTGAATACTCGGGGTATGAAATTGTTTTCCATACATTGGTAGTTTATAACCCAGAATGTTCTGTTAGGAGTGAGATACTCTTCAAAAACCCAATTTTTTTTTCTCAAAATGTTACATTACATGAATATGGTAACACTAGGGGTTTTAAATTCTATCTAAATAAATGGGGTTGAATAGAATGAATTGAGATACACAAGATTCAGGAACAAAATGGGGTGTTGAGATGATAGAGGAAAACTATTGATCATATTCAACACACATAATCCATTATAATTTTACTGAGGGTGAGTTAAAACAAATTAAGGTCAACCTATAACCATATTATAAACATTTTACACCTCTCAAGATGCTTCTTTGAGTCTTTTAGGGTGTGTTTCTAGGAAGTTATGTGATCTAGTGAGTCATAGTACCATACATTCAAGGGGGAACATTTGGACATTGGTGATGATAGGGATCCAAGTCAAAGGGGATTTATAGTGTGGTGATGAAGTTATAAATTTTTTTATGGAGTTAAAAACACTTATAATTACGAATTCATGTATTTGATCTTGGTGGTTAAGAACATCAATCATAAAAAATGCCAGATTCTTTTTTGAATGGGAGTGTCATCTCAAATTTCAAGAAATGGTAAAAGAAAAGGAATGAGTAGGTAGATGAATGAAATCAAACAGGGGAAATTGGATTCTTGGGGAATGGAAAAAGATATTTCATATATTAATATCATTCAACGAGGATGATTGATACATAGATTAACACCATACAGTTGGGATGATGTATCACATAGTTTAACGTCATGTAATTGGAACAAGTTAACCAATATAAAAATCACCTACCAACTTAAGTTTGTGGGTGTGTGAGAGGTTAACATTATGATACCACCTTCTAGAGGAGATGATGATGTCAATAGAGATTAATAATAAGATTTAAATGTTTATTTAACTAATAGGATCATAAAAAATTGAGATATTGTTTATGAGCCCTTAGTGGGTTATTTAATGCTTTGTACTTCTTTATTTCCCCCCCTCATTTCTTCCTAATTCACAGGGCAAACTAGAATGTGGGGGCGTTTGGATATTGATTAGGTTCCCCTATAGGTATTCAAGCTTCCAAACATTTTTACATCATGGATTTTTTAGTTTAAGGGAATACAAGTTTTACCAATGATTTTAAAATTTTTTAGGGTCATGATTCTTAGACCATGACTCTCAGCTAAAGGTCATAAATCTTAGACCATGTTGTTGCAAACTTTTTATGGTCATTATTCTTGCACCAATGAGGTGTATTTCTACCAAAAAGTTTCTTATGATTCCATAGGAGTAATAAATTATATAAATGAGGTGAATATCTGGAAAATCACCTAGAAAAAGATACTAGGGTGAGTCCCACATAGTTTAAGGTCGTGATGCTTGGGCCATAGGGTTGGGTGTCTCAAAGAGGATGTGTGTGGCATAGGGGAGAGGTAACATGACATGAAAGAGGGTGCCTATGATTTTTCCTGAATTCATGTAATACACCTCTAAGAAAACTTAAAAATATTTTATTTTCATGATTCTTAGACCCTCGTGTGAGCATATGACATGAACTGTGTTGTGGAATCTACGTAAAATATGTGAAATTTTACTTTCTCTCTTGAGTGTCTTTAAATCAAAAAATGGGTAATTCATCCTATCATGAGATCATGGATAGTTTATCAGACCTCTTATTTGGTGCTCGAAAAGGGTGTTTATCCATGGACTGGATTATTGGTGGAATCTGGACACATTCAAATTCTGGTAAAATACTTAACGTTTAATACATTAAATATTACTATGTTTTCATATTTATTTGGCGATATCTTCTTCTTGGAGAATATAATTTAAATTATTACTACTCCATTGATCTCTTAATGGGGGGTTTTCTATTCGAGGTATAAACTCAACTTGGGAGCTAGTTCTAAGTTAGGATCCCATTTTATTCTCTCTATTGTATTAATTTTTCATTTAATTTTTTCTGCATATTTTGGTTTTGTAATTTTTTTCTATTTTCACCAATTGATCTATGACATATGCCCCACATTAAGGAATCATTGGATGAGATAAATAGGAGGTTCTAAATTTGGATAGAGGGGGGATCCACTTTTGTGGAGCACAGGTTTCGACGACATGTTATATGGCAGCTGCAGAATGAGGATTTGACCAATGCTTTAGTCGTATCATCCTAAATGTGGGACCTTTTAATGTTAACACTGTATATTATAATAGAATAGTTATTTATAAGTTTGACTCTAATTTTTTCTATGTTAGACCTCAATAAGAATGATCTTCTAGTTTTTAGTTGAATCAGGTCATTTCAGGGTGTTTTGAGGGATTATTGTTCGGGAAATACATATCCCATTACACGTGCATTGATGAACACACTTCCTATGTTCATCTTATTTGGTATTATGGAATTGTTATAATTACATACCATTACCATTAGTAAAATACATGTAGTAGTATTTTTCCATGTACAAAGCCATGTGTTCATGAACATTGGCATGAGAGTATACGAAGTACATGTCGTGCACTCTAGGTACACCTTCTAATAGTGGGTCATGTTCATGGGAACATGTACTAAAGAAGATGCCATGTGTTTTGGTAGAAAGAAAGACTCTATTTATTACTTTTTCATGTGTTGGTATGTGACCAGACCTTGTGTCTTCTCTATCTATGTAGATGAACATCTCCATGAGAATATTTTATAGTATGCATCTTGTACTTGTAAGTACACACAATTTACTCAAAAGCACATATCATGTAGTTTTCTAGCAATTGGGTTTTTTGTGTCTTTATTTCTTGGAGTAAAAGTTGAACTTTTTATAAATCTCATTTGAGTGTTTTTATATTTAGATCATAATGATTCAATAATTTCATCATTTAAAGGCTTTTTGGATGGTTTTATAAAGTAGTTTTTTTGTAGGAGCATTTCTTTGAGGATGTGGTTCATGAATCCATCCTAGGTATGGGATGATTTATATGATGCTCATGTTGGGTATTCAATATTTGATTATATTGTCGTAATGATTCTAGGTGAGTCTTCTTAAGGTTCACTAGATATATTTTGGGATACATGATCTAGTATCTTCTTGGAAATTAGTGTTACTTCATTTGTTTTAGGTTTAGGTTTGGTTACTTGAGGTAAGTAATAATATGATCAGTCAATGAGTTTTGACATCATTGGATTTCAAGTACAACTTTATTCCATTGAGATTCTTTTTATATAGTTTTTAGGGAAATGTTCTAGTTAATTCTCTTAATGGTTTTTATTTATTGATGTTTCCTTTTTAAAAATGCTTTCTATTGGTTTGGTATAGGACTCCATCTATAGTTTCATTGAGTGGGATGGGCCCTAGGTTTGGTTTTTCTAGCAGATATCACCCCAAGTACATTTTTCTTCTTAATTTTAGGTTTTCCAAAGGATTCCATTATAGGGTTTCCAAATGCGCTAAGGTTTTTGGAATAGTTTTGGATTCCCTATGTTGGTTCTCTTGTGATATGGCTAGTGTAGGTTTAAGTATTTTTTTTAGAGTTTGTAGGTGGAATAAAACGTTGTTGTTTGATATATAGTTTGGAGATTTTCGGAGGCTCATGTTCATGGATTGATGGGAGAGGATACTATTGGGATATTATTGGACCAGGTGTATGCCTTGATATTTTATCTGTTTCTTTCATTTATTCATTGATTGGATGCTATGAGATAGTGATAGGGATATATTGGATGATATGTATGAGTTTAACAATATTATAATTGATACAAATTCTAGAGTTAGTGTAATGTAGAGTCTACAATGATCCTAGGTCCCTGTTTACAGGTTTGGTCTTGTTTTGGAATCCCAGTGATGTGATTCTAGGTTCATTCACCAAGATAGATCGGTAAAAATTTTGGACATGGTAGTGTACCACGAGTTCCATTGGGAGTCCCAACCTTCAATTCAGATCATACCATTTTATTCCTTATTTTTGGTATATTTTCTTAATGTTTTAATTCCACAGATGATATTCTGGCATTTGGAATGTCCATTTTCCCTTGATTTGGCCTTTGGAGATCCTTCTTGATCAAAATTACCCACGTTAAGTATCACTATTTTGACCATGTTTCCCAATTATTATGGATGGGATAGAGAAATAGTTTTTGTACCTATATGTGTCATGCTAGAAATTAAGTTTTCATGTTTTCTATTTTTTATAGAAATTTTGTTTCTTTTCTGTTTTTTATTTAACTTTTGTTTTGGTATTCAAGTTTGTCTAGTTCAAACCAGATCTATGTTTCATAAATATGTTATGAAAATAGATGTTAGGTCTACCATTGGGGGTGAAATACTAATATTTGTTTCTCACACCATGCACATGCACCTCAATTTATATGTAGAACATATGTATAATTTTAAAAATTTGATGATGTATTGGATTGGTCAGTGGCCAATGTTTCATGTTCAAGAATAAATACTCAAGTGGTGCCCACGGTTTATACTGGTGATGTTCATCCATTATGGATATTGGGTATATTTTTTGGATCAGATTAATAATATAGACTTTTTAATTTATTTTCCTTTATTTTATTCTATATGTTGTTTTCAAATTGATTTACCATTGTTTGTATTCTTTTTTCCTTTAGTATTTATGAATTATTCCATCAATTATAGTTATTTTTTTCAATGAACTCTGATGTTCATGGTTATGCACATGTTTATTTTATTTTCTCTATTACTACACTTTTATCTACGAAAATATTCTCCCAAATTTCATTTTTATCCCTCACATACATTTAGAATCCTATATTTTATATGAATGTGTTCTTGTAGCCTAGTTTTTTTCTAGACTGGGTGATGGTTCAGATCGACGTAAGTCAATTCATGAAAAATGGTATCAAATGATTCTTTACATCATTGTATTCATATTGAGTGATTTTGTAAACTAGATATTTAGTTATGTGTTATATAATATGATAAAATCATGATGGTTCTTCATGAAATCCTATTCTGATAAGAAATTTATGTTATCAAACTTATGGGATTATTTTTATTTGTTTTTACAGTTATAGTTTTTTATTTTCACTTTGAATGATTCTCCTCTGTGTTTTGGATTTCATGATATATCTATTTTGGATCTTTTACTTAATGACAGTTTCTTATGTTCACAAACCATTATAGTAAAATTGGATACATATGTTTCTCTATTTTTTTGTTACTGAAAATATAGGTTCAGTTCCCTAATGTGTCAGCAACTTCTATATTGTTTTTTCTCATATAAATTCATTGTATAATTCTACTCAACTGAACTATGGGTGACATTCATATGGTGATAGGTCATGTGGATATCATGGAGGTATATTCAATGGAGGTGTAAATTAATTACCAATTCCAAGGGATGCATTGATTCTCTTCTTGGTTATATAAGTCTTAAAGATACCCTACTAGTATTGGTGGTGGTTGGCTCAATAAAGGTAAGGAATCTTAGAAGATGTTTGGATCGAGATTTATTTTTTTCCTAAGTTTATTCTGTCCCTAAGAAGTTATGTGTTTGGGATGAAAAAAACCTTTCCTTTTCGGTGGAGTTTAATGATTTCTCATGGTTTCTCAATTTTATGGCAACTTGAGAGGGAAGGTTTGGTTGGTTCCTAATCATGTTTGTTTTGGATCTACTATGGGTAGCATGGTATGATTTTGGTTTTGTTCTTGCATTCATGGTATTATTACATGAGGATAATGGTCATATATGTGTATCATATAATTTGGGATGTTATTTGTATCAAAAGTGGATTTCCAAGGGTTCTATGGTTTGTTGGGACTAGCTTGTGTGAGGATCAAGGTTAGTTGGTTTAGGCATGTTATACTAGGTTCATTTGGAAAGGGAGCATTGGAGAAGGAGATTTTGTTTATAGTTTTTCTAGGATTGCTCTACCTTGAAGAGGGGAGTGATGTTAGTGTGTCCTTTTTGGAGGGAGCCTTTTTGAGAAGGAATTTTCATAATAGTTAGGTACAATTATAGTTGGTTCATGGAATTTTACTATTTAACTTTTTGTTCTTAAGGAATCATTGTGTTGGGGAGTTCATCATAGAATGCCATGGGTTGTAGTTCTCATTTTAAGATCATTACAGGTGTTTTAGGAAAGAACGGTGGTTTGTTTTCTATATTGGTACTATAGAGTGATCCATTTGGAAATATCCTTCCATTAAATTAGGCAGTGGAAGAATCATGGGTCGTGTAGTTTTGAGTTTGGTTTAGGGGTGATGATAAGGATACTTCTATAGTGGAGAGTATCAGATTGGTTATGGTTGAATGTCCCTCATGTTTGAGGTGTCACCAGTACTTTCATATTAGTCAGTGGATGGTCATTATAGTGTATGAAGCACTAGTGTTTGGGGTGAATATTGGTTGATGGTTGACAACTGAGGCTTATGGGGGGTAGGAAGCTTTTTTAGTGGTGTTCTTGTCACAAATCATGTTATGATTGTTTATTTAATAGGGGAAATTTCAATTTTTTCTCTCTAGTAGATTTCAAGGTAAAAAATTGTAATTTATACATCTAGAATATTGTGAATAATTTTTTTGACCAATTTGTTGGTTTAGAAGAGTGTGTTTACCCGGTAAATTGAGTTTTGTGGAATTTCAATCAATTCGAAGTTTGGCCGAATATTTAATATTTAATTAATTCAATGTTATTGTGTTTAACATGTACATTATATGATATCATATATTTTTAGTGTGATTTTTAAATTTAAACATCACCATTGAGCCTAAAATAAGAGGCTTTTCTTACCTGGGATATAGCCTCATGTCAGGTGCCATGTCCAGGTTGGTCCCATTTTTCTTATCTCTCTTCTTATTCTTGTTTCTTTTATTATTTATTTCTTTTTTAATTTTATTTCTTTTATATATTCCTTACTTAGTGTGTCATATATTCCCCCATTGGTTTTACGTTCTTCTATGATTGAGAATAGACACTAGAGAGGGATAGATGAGGGAGTGGGGGAGAAAGAGTTGCTTCCACAGAACTCGGGTCACGTTAATTCATTTTGCAGGTGCAATGGAACCCAAATTAGATCAATGAGTTTCAAATTTAAACCAAAAGGTAATCCCTTGTTAATATGTTCACCATAAATACTCATAGTTTTGTTATTGTTTTTTTAGTCTTGTTTTTGGTTGTTGGGGACCCCTTAAATGGTTGATGTTGGTGGTTTTCAGGTTAATCAAGGAATTTCTTGGCATTCAAAGGGATTTTGTTTGGAAAATCTTGAACACACAATGTGTGTTTTGATGAACTCACAAAGTATATTCATTATTTTTTTTGGAATATTATTCAATTATAAGTATGTGTTTCACACATTAAGTACACTCAATGTAGTAGTAATATTCCATGTACAGGTCCATCTGGTCATGTTCATGGGTAAGAAGAGTTTGGGAAGTTCACGCTATGTACTTTGGGTGTAACCTATGTAGTAGGTCATGGCCATGTGACAATGAAATTTGGAAGAAACATCATGTAGTGGAGCATATCGATACCCCGTGTATTCTATCTATATGTAATGGTACATAAACTGACCTCATGTCTTCTTTGAAAACATGGATTTACTTGTCAAGGAGGTTCATTGAGAGTACACGTCATGTATTTGAATGTACATGTTGTTTACTTTTCCAACAAATAGGTTTTTGGAGTATTTGTTCTATGGAGTAAGAATTTATATTTTTAATAGTCCATTATATGTTGTTTTCTACATAGATCACAATTATTGAATAATTTCATAATTATAAAGGCTATGTGAATGGTATTTTTAGACTGTTAAAGTTTATTGGAGAATTATATTTAGGTTATGGTTCTTAAATCATCATAGGGGATGTTCTATGCCCTATGAGGCCCCTATGATAATTTTTTTTATAATTTATCACGTTTTACTAGGGATATGGGGTGAGCCTAATTGGTGTTCTTTAGACATATTATTGGTGGATACATCAATTTTCTCCTAGTACAGGGTCGTTAGTTCGGTTTTTTGTGGTTTCGTCTATTTTTCTAACATTGGGAACAGAATGAAACTTCATGGGGGTCAAAATTAGTGTATATCAGGTATTAATGAGTTCCATTTAAATGATTTTGAGTTTGGTATGGGAGACCTATTCTAGGGATTATTTTTCTGGTCAAGTTATTTATTGAATTTTACCTTCTGGAAAGTTTTTCTATACGATAGAATTAGGAGTCCATCAATGGATCTTTTGAGAGGGATTATCTTGACATTTAGTCCTGTTAGGGGAGTCCACCATTTTTGGGTGTCTGGCATATGACAAGGATTTTTATTAGATTACCTTGAAGGATTTCTTGTTACTCTAGGTTTCTCAAATTCATGGTGGATTACATGTGTTTGTTGTCCTATGAGATGGCATGTAAATGTTTTCATTATTCTTGCTAGAGGGTGTGGGTGTCAGGAAAACCTGGTGGTTGAGCTAATCCTTGGAGGTTTAAGACTATTTTTATTCAGTACAATATGGGATATGATTAGTTTGGGATATTTTTGGACTAGGTGTTTGCTTGATATTTTTTATGTTTCTCATCTTTATTGGTTGGTTGTATTCTATGTGTTGTTCCAAGTAAAAAAGCTACCTCCCACGGCATTGGTCATAGTCATTGGAATGTACAAATCTTTCATCCATCCACACTTTGAGAAGCCACCACTCTATACAACCACCATTCCATCCCAAT
Organism: Viscum album; assembly: GCA_963277665.1. Taxonomy (NCBI): domain Eukaryota; kingdom Viridiplantae; phylum Streptophyta; class Magnoliopsida; order Santalales; family Viscaceae; genus Viscum; species Viscum album. The sequence continues at coordinate 681,357,467 of OY728119.1, read as the reverse complement.
GCCATATTCTATTATAGATCTTACATCAGGCCATTTCCACATCATTGCTTCCATCTTCCATTCATCCACCATGAGTTTGTGTCACCGTCATGAACCATGTAGCACCCCCATGTGATGGATTTTAATTAAAACTAATTAATTAAGGAAACTCTTGAGAAATAACATGGTCGTCGTAAATTTACATGCCAAGGAAAATTTCCCAAAAATTAAGAGAGAAATCATAACATGGCTGGGATTTGATCTATGTCCACTTAGATGTAGAGGCATTTGTTATACCACTAATTATGAACTAATAGATAATTAATGATTTAATAATTATTAAAATATACTTAAATAATAAATAATTTAAAATTGATTACATAGTAATTGTTAGTAAATATTAATCTTGATGATGATTAAATATTAGTTAATTAATTTTTAACTAATGATAATTAATAATTAACTATTAAATAATTATTAACTAAATAATGATAAACTATTTATTATTGAATTGTTAACGATTTATTAATGAAAAACTAACTAACTATTAAAATAGTATTAAATAGTGATTATCTAATAATTTACTATGACAAAATAAGGATTAACTATTGATTCACTAATAATAAACTAACAATTAGATAATAATTAATTAATTATTAACTAATTATTAACTATTACTTAAAAATTGATTATATATATATACTAAATAATAACTATTATTTATTGAATTATTAATGAATAATAAACTAATTATTAACATATTATTAACATAGGGTTAAAAAAATAACGAGCTAATGATTAACATAGTATTATCAAAGTGTCAAATAATAATTTAAAAAATTGTTAACAAATAATTTACTACCACATAGATTATATTAAAATATGAATTAACTATTATGAAACTAATTAAAAACTATTGATTAAAAAATGATAAATTAATGGTTAATGTATGATTATCGAGTGATTAAAAAATGATTAAGGAATGATTAACTACTAATTAAACACTTGTTAACTAAACATTAAGTAACGATAAATTAATGACTATATAAAAAATAACATCTTATTAAATATTTATTTGATATTCATATACTTAGTGTTAACTTAAGATCAAATAATGATTAACTAATTATTAACTAATGGTTAACTAATGATTTAAAAATAATTAAATATAATGTAGCTAATAATTAACAATTTATTAACTACTATGAAAGTGTATAGTAACTATTCATTAAGTAATGAATAATGAATTCATGATGAATTATTAATGAGTTATTAATGAATGATTAATTAATTATCATGGAATTATTTTCTATTGATTAAATAATACTTAAGAAATAATTATGTACTGATTAATTAATGATTAACTTTTGATTAACTTATTTTTAAATAATGATTTGATAAGGATTAACGTAGAATTAAAATGTGTACAAATAATGATAAAATAATAATTAACAAATGATGAACTAATCATTAACTAGTCCTTAACTAATAATTAACAATTATGTAATTATATAATAACTAAAAATTAACCAATGATTAATGAATGGTAAAATAATTTTTAATGCCTGATAGATGAATTATTAATGAATCACTGAGTCGTGATTAACTAGTGTTTAACTAATGATTTATTGGGGATTAAAATATATTTAAATTATCATTAACTATTTATTTACATTGGATTAATCTAGTATAAAATAATAATTTATATAATGATTACCTAAAAAACTAAGGATTAACTAAGGATTAATTATTATATTGCTAAAAATTTAATATTATGTAACTAATTAATAATTAATAATTAAATAATGATTAATGAATGATTGTTTATTTATCTAGGAAATAAAATCAATCTCTAGATACTATAAGTGGATGCATTATCTATAATATTAATACATTGTTGTAATAGACTCCCAAAAGATAGATCGGTTATTAACTCAACAATCACCTAGTGCATGAATAACATGACTAAATGAACACATGTATTGACACTTTCAGGTTATCTACTTTAGATGATTAAAATTATAATTAATTAATATATTGAGATAACTTTAGGAATTTTAAAATTTCCAATATGAATCATTAGTGAAATCATTGAGTACAAATGAAAAAATTATAAAAATTTTCAAAATAAAAGATTTCATTTCTAATTCAGAAATGATATCCATGTTTGGATAAAAAATGTAAATGAATCCTTTGGAACAATTGTATATATGGTTAATTAAATTTAAAATAAATTATTTTTTGTTAACACAATCCTCACATTTTTCACGAAAAATAGGCTAAACTAAAAACCGTTTTTGACACTCTCAGGTGATCTACTTTAGATTATTGAAAATCTCCTTAATTAATATATTTTGATAGCCTTAGGAATATTAAAATTAAAACTATAAAACATATGTGACATCATTGAGGATATAAGAAAATATTATAAAAGTCTATAAAATTAATTATTGTATAGTTATCCAAACAATGAAATCCTTGTATTGATACAACAAGTTAAAAAGGATATGAACCCATCGTACCTAAGGTTAAAAACCTTCATAAGAGAATATTTGGTGTTAACTAAATATTATCTTGGTGCATGATAAAGAGGACAAATTGGTCACTATGATTCATACTATCGAGAGTTCTTTTGTAGATGATTAAAAATATCTTTAATTAATATCATTAATTTCATTTGTAGTTATTAAAATTAATACTCTAAAATATTAGTGAAATAATTTTGGATACAAGAAAACATTATATAATTTTGGTAATGTAAAGGTTATGTGGTTATCTAACCAATGAAATCCCAGACTGGATACTATAAGTGGATAGAATCTCAGGAGTAGTTGTACCTAGGGGTAATAACCCTGAAAATGGCAGATTGTGTATTATCTAAATAGTTACCTGATGCACGATAATGATTTCTAACTACACACATACTTTGGAACACCTGGGGAATATAATTTAGATGATTAAAATTAACATTATAAAATATATTATATCTAATTATATCATTTTATTGGGAATAACATTACACAATTATTTCATAGTCAATGATACATTATTATCAAAATTTTAGTATATTATGTAAACTATTTGATTCATGATCAAAAACCATTTTTAATGTAGAAAATTTTATATTCCTATGTATACTACTAAGGGGATGTTATTTAAATCTATCATTGAAATTTATACAATACAAAATTGACCCAAATTGTTAGGATAATTGATTGTTCTACCCTATGTTAACTTCAGGATATAATTTTTTGTTAATTAAATATGATAGCTGATATGAAGACCCAATTTACTAGCTATATAAATTTGAATAACTAGGATAGGGTATGGAATTTATTCTATCCATTGATTGCTAATGAGAACTACTTATAAGAAACAGAATTATATAAATTAATGTGTGATAATACTTTTATGGAGTACTATTTAGAGGTTTATATTATCTTGACAATCATTATTTTATACAATTACAGATGCATACATGAGTTATTAACGATGTTATATCCCAAGAATTTGGGATTATTCCCTATAAATAAAAATAATACAAAAAAATCGGTTACCCTAACATGGTATAAGATCATTTTAAATATGAGTATAATTTTAATGATGAAAAAAATATAGAAAATATTAACAATGATGAGTAACATAAATATGTTGGTAAAATGTTACATGAAATGAAACAATTTTACATCATCCTTGATGCATACTAAATCTTCCACCACTCTTCACATGTTGTCTATAAGTTTTGGAATGTCTTTGGGAATTTAAATGTAATATTATCAATCTAACAAGTTTTCTAGAGTTGTAGATGATAGATTGGGTCAAATGGAAAAAACATTATATGTTAGAAGGGAATTTTTTAGAAATTGTTTCATGAAAACTATACTAAAATGATTTTATATTTGGATAAATTGTATATATATAGATCAAGAGTAAATTAGGATAAAATACATCATATAGTGTGTAAAATATGATGATTAATGTAGATTTCACATGATGGTGATTCCTAAAATTTCACATAGAGGGTGAAGGGTTAAAAAAGGTATTTAATATTTCATTGTAATAGAACCTGAAACAATATAATACATCATTATAAGATGAATTTTTTTAATCTATTTTTTTCTATATGATTGGGATAATCATGGATATTCATGTATTCCTTGTTCAGTAGATATTACAATAAAATACTGGTCATAATATTTCCTATGGGATGGAATGTATGGTGAAATAGAAGACACTTTTTTAACAAGTATGGTGATTGGAATTATATGTATCAGTTATTTACAAATTTTCTATCATTACCATGTTAATAAAACTCACATGTATTCAACCTTGAAATGAATGAACATGTGTCCCATGATAACCAATTTGATCCTTCACATGTTAAATTTAATCAGGTATTCATGGAATTTATTCCAATTATTTATGTATTTCATTTTTTAAAATAGTATATAATGACTAATTAAATGCTTCTTATACAGAAAGTATACTAGTTTATTACAAATTATGGATACCCAAGATAGTAACAGTACACCTATGCCTATTTTATTTTCCGTTTTGGAGAATGAAAACCATGAATCTTGGAGTTGGTTTTTGGCCGGTATTGGTAACCATTTCACTTGAACTCAAATACCATGTTTGATATCTACCCATTATTAGGATCTCAATGGGGAAACTAATGGTAGTCATGTTATATAGAAATCCCAAAATTCACATCATCAATATGGTATCAATCCCATTACCAGTAATGATTGAAAAAATAAATTTTGAAGTTATGAAGAAGACTAACATTAAGCATAGTATACAACCTGTTTTATGTTATTTTAATTTTTTTAATATAATGTTATAATTAATATTTACGTCATATTGTCACTATCAAAAGAAATATGATCCAGATCAGTGAAGGTTTGAACATCATTTGGAAGGTATTCATAGGGATAATAAGGTAGTGTAATATTATATAATGAATATTCCAAAATATTAATGGATATTGGTATGAAATAGAGGGAAGAGGTACATACATTTGAGCACAATCATTGTGAAGTGAAGTAAAGAATTCTCCAACATGCTTCAAAATTCAACTATTACTATTTTAGTTTAGGATACATTTTATCATTGTGTTAGGTACTACATTGGAAGTGGTTCATATATTTCTTATAGTATTCATAAGGGGGTATGGTATGGATGAAACATTCAATATGGGAGTTAAAAGTATATATATGAATATTCGACTTATAAAGTGTGAAATTTCAACCAAGAAGAAACTCTATCGAATGTTATTGAGTGTCTAGAGAACATCATAGGTTACATTAATAATCTTTGGGGGGTGTTTATGGATGTGATGCATTTTGAATGTGGAAACTTTTAGGAATTTTTTTTTCTTTGATTCCTCACCACCGTTGAATGTTCTTTTCAAAATATCACATGAGAACCAAATAATTATTTAGTGTAGACATCAATTATAACTGATATAGTTCTCTAATGATTCCAATGAGAGAGTTTAATCATTTTCCAATGTACAATGATTATCCCATATTTATACCTAACATATACATATGAATCCATCAGGGAGGCCGATGTCTAGTAGGATTTAGAATGAGATATATAATCCTCGAGAATAAGGAACGTGTCTCAAATGAAAAATATGTCATAATGAAGTATATAATAGGAAGTGATTTCCCTAATATTAATGGTATGAGTAATAATTCTTAGTCCAGATGATGTATTTCTTATATATAATGTAATGTCCCATATATTAAAAGTTTTGATTAGGGAGAGACAATAGGGTGGCCTTTTGGGTGGTTGTTGGAATGTATCAGAAATTAAAAATCAACACTCAAAAAATATAGTACATATGAATTTGAAAACAAACCATTAAAAATACCAAATTAATTATATATATATTTTGTAATATTTTAATTTTAAAAAAATGAACTATTTAGACCAATAAAATGTTTAACATGAATCATGGAAAAGATAAATGGTAAATGATAAAAATTATTTTAAAAAAATAATGCACATGAAATTATATACATTAAGTACCTTGATGGATAAAAATAAACACATGTTATCAACTAAAAATGTATCAAAGGGAGTTAACATAACTTTTATATCCAATATAATACAAATTATAACATTATAATAACCATTATATAACATTCACATTTTACACTTATGTGATATTTTATTTTATTTATAGAGATAGAGGATATTACTCTACTCACTAAGCGATATAGAAATGTTTAATTATTGGTACATGTAGTAAGTAAGGTTCAACAGATTATAGTGCACTTTGAGAAAACTTATCATCATAATATGACTCTGCCTATATTAATAAAATATCGAGGATTTGTTGGATGTTATGTTATCCTTATATTAGTTTATACATTCGTTGATCATCACCACCTTGATTCTGTCATTGAGATATACATACCTAGGACTTGCACATTTTACATTCCCAGGGGGGAGTTTACTATAACCATAGAGGATGTGTCATATATTCATGGTATTCCAATCCAATTTTTTAGAATTATTTTTTCCACCCATTGTGACTAGAATGGGATTGTATAGAAATTTCTAGGCTTTAGAATTATAGTAGATGATAGTTCTAAATATTGTGCATATTTTTCTATAAGTTATCTATAAATTGAATGGTTCCTTTAGGGGAAGCTTCGAGATTTATTCTCCCACCTCATGATGGTGGTGTAAACCTTTCCAGCCCCTCCCCCACTGGCAGGGGAGGAACCTTCATCATCCTTCAAGGGAGGGGAGTCTTCTTTCCCCCCTTATCCAAAACCAAGATTCTTCCATCGTTCCAGCATTTCTCCCTACAACCTAAGGTCCCTGGTTTCTATGAAGAATTCCATAATAATCCATTATCACTCAAGGAGTTTTATGAAGCTTCATAGAATCTCAATATGTAGATTCTTGTGCTCTGATAGTCGAACCAAATCATTGTGCCATCATGATAATCCAAGAGTCTATGTCAAAGTCTATGTTTTATGACATCCTTATGATTTTATTTGGATAAAAAATGGAGAGGAATGTTGATTTAGTAAATATGTGGTGTATTAATCCTGGTTAGACTTTTATTCTACCTATAAGATATTAGGTCATTCGTTAGTCTCATGTAAACTTTGGTTGAGACAACACGGTTCTGGGACCAACTATGCAGATGGGTTCTTAGGCCAGGGACAAGATGGTTTTGAGATGATTCATGGTGAACCATGGTCTGGATGGAATTAACATAAGCTATAGGTGGTAGTATATGAAGTATCAATGTCCAATATATTGGGGATGTGTCTGGTCTATATTTATGTCTGAAGTAATCTGCTCAAGGAAGTGTTACCTTCAAACAAGGCAGCCAACTAGAGGTTACCCCATTGGTTTCATTAGAGGGTGGGGGTTGGTACGCCCTAGATTGATTATTAATACATATTTTTTTCAATCAATCTATGAATCATTGATACCAAGGAGTGTAGAGGTTTTTATTGAGGTTAAAATTGAAGGGGTAAATGTTGAGGTAGATATTGAGAATAAGCAAGATGCATATACAAAAAATAAATATAGTATATACTGTGTAAAGGCACCTTGTTGAATGAAACTGAAAATATAAGTAGAAATGTTAAATTATGAAACCATTTTAGTGTCTTTTATTTTATGACCATATGAAGGAGTTTGAGGTGGAATACATCAATATTATATGCTAAGTAGGCCTCTTCCACATAACAATTTTAGGCAATTTCGGTGAATGTGGCTCACGATAAACATGATGATGGTGAGGCAACACTTATAGGGAGATATGAATCATAGGGGGTGGGTTCCGCTCGGATGTTAAACATTTTAATGGTCATAAGGAGACTAAGGTGGTGATTGAAGAGTTAGAAGGTGATTTGGTCAAGACCATCGTGGATGGGTGGAACAAAATTTGTAAGGATAGAAAGGATTACTCATCTTTTCATCATCCTATAGATACACGGTCAGTGAAGAAGTTGAAAGAAAATCAATTGGACAACCAGTGTATGTTAGAAGTTTCTTTTTATAAATCCTTGGAATTTATCATGATCTTGGAAGAAGAAATGGTTGAACAAGTTTGGTATCTCAATGCTACTAAAGATCAAACCACTAAAATGATTGGGATATGATTAAGTTGATCTTTAATAACTTTGATGTTTCCTTGGTTTCTCATTTTTTTCACAAAACTATTGGAATATAGAAATTTAATTTTCATTTAGTCAGTTATCTATAATTGATGCTCAATTATTTACCTACAAGAACTAATGAACTGAATTTCATGTTTCATGTAACTGAAAATATCTTGCAGATTCATTGGCCCGAATGGCCCCAAGGCCATATTTTTATTTTATTATGGAAAATCCCCCTTTTAACGGTTCAAGGGGAACTCTTACATGACCCGTAGGCCCAACGAACAAGGCCCGACTGACATTTAATACATGACCTGAAGCCCTAGAGGAATATCATGCCCAATACATGACCCGTAGGCCCAGCCCACTTGAACTACCCCTCCCCTACTTCTGTGTCATTGATCACCTAGCACCCCACCTTGCATTGCAGATCGGATAGCATTTCCCCGTACAGAGCTACACAGTGTCTGGTCCCGATGGTGACTGTCATACCCTCTCATTTTTCCAATCCATTTAGCTCTACATTTGGTGGCTACTACTCTTGTTGCTCTAATCCTCTTCTGGGGCATTTTCTGTGTAGACATGATGAATTTGGGTCTTCTAGAGGACTTTGATAGGGATTGAAGTTTTTGTTGAGAATATTTGTGAATGGAATACATATACAGAGTATTATACATTATTTTTCAACTAGATTGTAGTGATCTAGGTGGGTGTGTCATCCTCATTTATTTAATGGAATGAAAATGAACCACTCCCCTAGAACTTATTGTTGTTGTTCCAAATATTGATATGTATTTGGTATGTGAAGTTCCTTGTAGAAATTATAATGATCACTCCTATTTTCTATGTTATAATTCTCAAATGATTTATTATAATTGATTGATTGAAATTTATCACTTTCTATGATGTATGTCATTGGTGGATTCAGGATCACCAGTTCTTCCGTATGGAAAGAGACAATTTTGGTGAATACCATCTCATATTGAATAGTCTATTCCCCACTAATTGATTTATATAAATTATTCTATAGACCAATCCATTAAATTATATTATCATTTTGAAAAACTATTAACTAAAATGTTTATCAAATATCACATTTCATTTTATATTTTACAAATTCCATAAATGGCTATATTAGACTAGATTCATGCATATTGTACAACTAGGATTGACGATGCAACAATTGTAGTTACATTCATAAACTATCATATAGCTAAGTGGAACCAACTTGATAGATTAATTTCGTGGTTTTCATTTTGTTAGTGAGTTCTATTTCAACAAATAAAACCAGTAATAATTGATTCCCAAATGTTTATGGTAAAGTAGGATGTGAACTAGAAAAAAAATGATCACTATCTTAACATCTATGAGAGACGTTATTCATTTATTATTAATGGAAATAATATTATTTTATTCCATCTATCACACCATATAAAGTGTGAGACATGATATAGATTAATTTCTATACTATAACTAACAACACATTGAAGATGGATTCCAAATCATATATATTAATAACATTACATTAGTTTTTTTAATGTGCATTTTTCAATTCAGTTTGAATAACATTTGTGCATAATCAACTTCAACATATTATCCACATGCTTGATCTAGATGAGGGAGATGTATTTTTTTAGACACTATATCATTCTATAGTTCAGGAACTGATGCCTTCATATTATATTTTACATGATAGTTTCTTGGATCATCCTCCATAGGGAGATTATGTAACACCCCGACCCCTCTAGACCAGAGTCGGTGCATTACTTGTGATATTGGCATGGTTATAAGGAATGAAAATCCCAAAGGAATGATCAGTTTAGTAGTCTTGAAGAAAATATATACATATATGTAACACACATTACATTTAAAAATCTTACAAGATATAATACATAAATAACTAAAAACTACCTCCTCAAGAACTCAATAAACGATCACCTATTCATCACCTGTTGATGGAAAACAATTAAAGGGGTGAGATCAAATTCTCAGTAAGGGTTAAAAATAGTGGAATCATGAATACAATAATAAGTTAATCATAGTCAATCAGTCATAATCAATATGGCATGATGAATAAATGAAAAACTAATTCCATTAATAAACAGAGAATGAAACAACATCCATAGATTTTGTCATAGTGAAAACCCCCGGGAAAATAATAATAACTGATAATGAATAAATAGAATAATTATTAATTGGATGTCTTGTATCTGGAACATGAAACCATAATATCGTAAAAATGGTTTAGTTCTATGGGTAGAAACCCGTCTGATTTTTTTGGAAACAAACTCGAAGGGTTTGTCACCAAATTATTTGTCTCATGATACCTACCAAAGCATCGGGGGGCTATAGCGGGCCCCACCCACCACTACATGTCCAAATAATTATTTATACATTTACTTAATACAATATGAATATGCCTTTTTAATATCCATATAGTGTAGAGTATTTGGATTCATTAATATTTCCATAATTAAAATAACATTCCAAATAAACACGACATGTAAAATGGTATACGATTTAGACAACAAACATATTCATGAAATTAGATTATATATATTTAATATTAATAAAATTTCAAATGAAAAGTGATCTGAATGGGTATTAGGTACACCACATAATGATTATTATGTGCACAATACAGAGTTAGTCACAACAAAAAGGTAGTTGAGACGAAGTCCCGTACCACAATATAATCTGTCGAATCATATGACCAAAACATAATGAACATAAAATGATTCATTGAATAACATGGATATAAATAGAATAATGTTATTATATATAAAATTTATGTACACATATACCTCATTCAATAAATAAGTGGAGAACAATGAAAATCTCACAGAAATGAAAGTGAGATGAGAAACCCCTTACCTTTTGCACTAGTGTATTATTAGATTGTTTTAATGACCTGAATAATAAAATTTATACCCATTAATTAATGATTAAATAACCTCATATTAATTTAATTTATTTATTATAACCTTATTAGGTTCATTCATGTCCCTTTTAATGGGTTTAAGAGGTTCAATTTTATTGTTTTGGAAGCATTTTCTTCCTTGGTCTTCATTATTCGTTTACTTGCATTCATGAATAGAAGTTCATTTGAAATGTGGTTAGACATACAGAATTGTTAATATGTATCATTAGTGACATTAAGGAGATACAAATGATCTTATAATGATTCTATGTTATATACTTTAGTATGAATCAATAGTTGAACGTTTTTTGAAAAACGCTAGGATTTAGCTTGGCGGTTTTGTATACAATGAACTTGTTTTGTATTATTATTAAATATTATGAGTGTGTAAAGATTAAGTAACATTAATGAGAAAAAATAAATATATTATTTTCTGTTTCAACCATTAAAATGGATTCATGACAAGTAATGAATTAGAAAGTGAAGAACAAAACTCTGTCGTCCACAAGTGTTATAAATTGGAACCTCGTGGACGTTGATTTCATCAATAAAAATAAAAGGGGGGGAGTAAGAATATTGATGATGGTTATTCCATTAACATGATATAATTCCAGCATATAGTTGATACTGTAGTTTATCAGGGTCATTTTGAAAGAGGTAAGAATAGAAAAATAAAAAATATGAACTTGAAAATAAATGAAAAGTTGAGAGATCCCTTATGAAAATTTGGCAGCCTAACAGCTTCGCTTAAAATTTTATAAAATGAAATGATGAGGAAAAATGGGTATATCACCATATTGAAATGAAAATGTCCGTAATAGGAATAGATAAAATCAAATCCCAACATATGATAATGGAAATTCAAATAGATAACATAAACGAAGTGATGACTAAAAGAAGAGAATGAAGGATTCACTTACCTTATATAGTAACTCCTAGATCTTATAGGATGGGTCCTTGGGGGCTTAAATATGCCTTGGGAGGACTCTTATAGAGTTAAAACCACCATATATTCGAGTATGTGGCATTTGGAATGGATGAAAACGAATGGATGAGTTGGTATTTATAGAAAAAGAGAGGTATTTTTTTAATAATTTCAAAAGGAAACTTCATTAGTGGTTTTTGCCAAACCATAGGCTTGCACATGGTTTTATCAACTTCGGACACCTCATGTCATAGGTTAATGTACAAAATTAGACCATAATTTTATATTTAATTATTCCATCATTATGATATCATTAAACTACCAAATCTCAAAAAATGTATTTTTTACTATTCAGGAAAAATTCATGTATTTTAGAAAAATCCCAAAAATTAAACCTAACAATTTTTCGACGTGTAGAATTCAAAAATTTAATCCATTTTTAGAAAATAATTATATATATATATTTAATTTAATTTTTAAATAATATCATAGTTAATTCAAAAAATAAAAATTTTAAAGGAATAATTTATTCTATATTGCATTGAAAAATTAATTAAGATCTCATTATCTTATTACCATAAGAAAAATAAAATATTATCATTGTTTACTATTTATAAAAGTAATATTACTATTCATTTTACTATTCATAAGTGTATGTTACTATTCATCAAAAAAATCAAGTTGATTCTGTCAGACTCCAAATGACTTACTGGTCATAACTCTACATGACTGTTTTTCAAAATTCAAAACATAGAAGTGGAAAATTTATGTTTAATTGATAGCTTATAAGTTTCTATTATAATGTTTTGATTCTAAAAAGACATAGTCCTTCATGAAATATAGTTTATGAATAGAATTTATTTAATAGAATCATACCATAAAAAGTTTGGGGTGTTATATTATTCCCTCATACGGAAATTTAGTCCTAGAAATTTTATTTATAAATCCCACCAAAAAGATGTGGGTGGTTCTTCTTCATGAAATCCTCTGGTTCCCATGTTGCTTCCTCCATTTTCTAGTTTCTCCAAAGAAACATTACTAGATGAGTTTTCTGATTTCTCAGTACCTGCTCCCTTGTGTCAAGAATCCTGATAGGATTTTCACAGTATGACAAATCCAGTTTCAGTTCTATTTCTTCATATGTGTGTACATGTGTTGGGTCTAGCATGTATTTTTTTAATAATAATATGTTGAACACATCATGAACTCCAGAGAGATTTTGCGTTATCTCTAAACAGTAAGCTATAGCTCTGATTCATTCCAGAATTTCAAATGGTCCTATGTACCTAGGGCTCAATTTCCTTTTCCTACCGAACCTCAAGATACCCTTCCATGGAGATACTTTCAAAATTACATGATCCCCCACATAGAATTCCAATTCCTTTCCCTAGTTATTATCATAACACTTCTTCCAACTTTTGGATGCTTTATATGGGCTTTCATTTTATTCACCTTTGTTATGGTCTCTTCAATAATTTCTAGACCTATAAGTTTCCTCTCACCAACTTCATCCCAACAAGTTGGAGTTCGACATATCTTTCCATATAATGCTTCATATGGAGCCATTTGAATACTAGAGTTGAAACTGTTGTTTTAGCCAAATTCCACCAAAGGAAAGTATTGATCTCGTCTACCTTGGATGTCAAGAGAGCATGACCTCAGCATATCTTCAAGAGTTTGAATAGTCTTTTTAGATTGTCCATAAGTTTGGGGGTGATAAGGAGTACTCATACAAAGCTCAGTATGCAATGATTTCTAGATCCTTTTCCAAAATTTTGATATAAATTAGGGATCTCAATCAGATAAAATTGATAGAGGTCCACCATGATGTCTTAATACTTCATTAATATACAGTCTTTCTAGGCGCTCAAGTTGTAATTCCTCTCTTATAGGAAACAAATGTGTTGATTTTCTGAGAAGATCAACAATTAAGAGTATTGCATCATTCCTCTTTGGCGTCCTTGGTAGTCTGGTGATAAAATCAATCATAATTTTCTCCCACATCCACATAGGAATAGGAATCTTTTGCATCACTCCTTTGGGATGTTGTCTCTCTACCTTCACATGTTGAAAAACTAGACACCTTGACACATATTCATCAATTTCCTTCTTCATATAATCCCACCAAAAATATTCCTTCATATCTCTATAAATCTTGGTGTTACATGGGTGTATAGAGAAATTTGAGCTTTGAGAATCGTCTAATAGTTCTCTTTTTATCTTAGGTACTGATGGAATGCTTAAACTATTCCCAAATTTTAGAACTCCTTCTTCATTTATGAAGTCCTCCAGTCTCCCATCCTTGAATGTATTAATTGTTTTAGTTCAGATTCTCATCATTAGATTGAGATCTTTATATCTTCTCTAATAAAGATGGTTTATCAATCATTTGAAAGTGAAAATATGTTTCCCCTTTATTAAAAATTCCCATATCCATCTTTAGTATATCCAAAAATATAGGATCTCTCTCAATACTCATTTGATTCTGAATTCTGTGATCCTTCCTACTTAAAGCATCTTCCACATTATTGGCCTTTCCAATGTGGTAGTGTATTGAGAAATAATAATCTTTTAGTAAATCGAGCCATCTTCTTTGCCTCATGTTGAGTTATTTTTGTGTGAAAAAATTATTTCAAACTCATGGGATCTGTGTGTATCTCACATTTTTTCGCCGTAAATATAATGTCTCCATATTTTCAGAGCAATGATTACAGCTGCTAACTCAAGACAATGAGTTGGATAATTTTTCTCATGGGTCTTCAACTGTCTTGATTCATAAGTAATAACTTTGTCATTTTTCATAAGGTTTGCAACCCAAACCATTTTTTTAGGCATCAGTAAATATTAAAAATCCATCACTTATAGATAGAATAGTCAAAATTAGAGCATTGAAGAATGTTCTTTTCAATTCATCAAAGCATTCAGTACATTATTTTTTCCACACAAACATAACGCCTTTATGTGTGAGCTTGGTTAGAGGGTAATCCAGTCAGGCGAAATTCTAAATGAAATATAGATAGTAACCTGCTAAGCCAGTAAAACTATGTACCTCAGTTATGTTTGTTGGTATGGGAAATTCTTGGATTGCCTTTGTCTTTGCTGGATCAACTAGGATTTCATCCTTAGAGACAATATGGCCCAAAAAAGAAACTGATTGAATCCAGAATTAACACTTGCTAAAATTACCATATAATTTATTTCTTCTAAGAGTTCTCAAAATAACCCACAAGTGATTCTCATGGTCTTCATACATTTTTGAGTATATGAGGATATGATCAATGAATACCACAACAATGTTATCAAGATATTCCTTGATAACTGTATTCATTAAATCCATGAAAACAGAGGGTGCATTTGTCAGTCCAAAAGACATCACTATAAATTCATAATGTCAATACCTGGTTCGAAATACTATCTTAGAAATATCCTCCTTCCTCACACGCAACTGATGATATCTAGATTGAAGTTCAATCTTCGAAAAGTATTTATCTCCATAATGTTGATAAAATAAATCATCAATCTGGGGCAGAGGATACTTATTCTTTATTGTAATAGCATTTATTTCCCTGTAATGATTACAAAGCCTCATGAATCTATCTTTCTTCTTAATAAAAAGGAAAGGTTCTCCACATGAAGAAACACTAGGTCGAATAAATAATTTTTCACTCAAATCCTTTAGTTGTTTCTTTAGCTCTACTAATTACATAGTATCCATTATATAGGGAGTCTTCAATATAGGTCTTGCATCAGGAATTAAATCAATAGAGAACTCAACTTCCTGCTCTGGAGGATGTCCAAGTAAATCCTCTGGAAATACATCAATGTACTCATGTACTATGTTCACATATTCAATTTGAATATTTCTTTCCTCGCCCATAGATATTGGTTTATCTTCCTCTCCAAGTATTGCATTCGGTAGAGAAACTAGAGGTGGTTTGAGATAAGAATAAAGCGGCAAAGTTTTTACCCTAAAGGGAAGGGATTCTACACCTTTTTCAAAAAATGTAACTTCCTTCTTCTTACAATATATCTTCGCATCATAATTTGAAAGCAAATCCATACCAAGAATTATATGAAATTCAGACATTGGTAAGATGATGAGGTTATCAACTAAAGAACATTTTGGTCTCTAGAGGGTGACTTGTTGACATGCCTTTGTTGCAATGATACATTCCCTAAGAGTTTTGACTGAAAACTCCTTTACTAAATCAAATTGGACATATCTAATTTTCATGGAATATTGGGAAGATATAAATGAATTCGATGATCCAGAATCAAATAATGTGTTGGATAAGTTTGAGGAAATAGTAAATGTACCTGCCACGACATCATTAGGAATTTCATCCTCTATGGTTGTAATCTAATAGGCTCTCCCTTGTTCACTCATAAATGTTTGAGGCATGTTCCCTTGGTGCTTCCTCTAAAACCAACTGTAACACCCTGACCCCTCTAGACCGGAGCCAGTGCATTACTTGTGATATTGGCATCATTAGACAGAATGAAAATCCAGAAGGAACAATCAGTTTAGTAGTTTTTAAGAAACTAGATACATATATGTAACACAAATAACATTTAAAAATCTTACAAGATACAATATATAACAAAACTAAAAACTGCATCATTAATAACTAATAAATTATCACCACTTCATCACCTGTTGATTGAAAACAATGAAATGGGTGGGATCAAATTATCATTAAGGTTTAAAAATAGCATAAGCATTAATAAAATAATAAGTTAATCATATTCAATCTGACATAATCAATAAGTCATGGTGAATAAAAGAAAAAATAATGCCATTAATAAACTGATAATGAAACTGCATCCATAGATTCTGTCATAGGGAAAACCTCATGGATAATAATAATAATAAATGATATTGAATAATGAGAATTATTATCAATTGGACGTAATTTATCTGGCACATGAAACTATAATACAATAAAAATGGTTTAGATCTATGGGAATAAACCTATCAAATTTTTTGGAAACAAACTCGAAGGGTTTGTCGCCAACTGATTTATCTCAAGAGTCCTACCGATTCATTGAGGGGCTATAGCAGGCCCCACCCTCCATTTCATGTCCAATTAATTCTTCATTAATTGATTAAATACAAGATCAATGTTCCTTTTCAATATCCATATAGAGTAGAGTATAAGGATTCATCAAAATTTCAATAATTAAAATAACTTTCCAAATAAACACCATTTGTTAAATGGTATACGGTTCAGACAACAAACATATCCATGGAATGATATTATGGGTATTTAATATAAATACAATTTAAAATTAAAAGTGATCTCAAATGGTCAGTAGGTAGACCACATAAGGATTATTATGTGCACAATACAGAGTTATTCACAAAGAAAATGTAGTTGAGATGAAGTCCCTTACCACAATGTAATCAGTCGAATCATATGAAAAAAACATAATTAACTTCAAATGAATCATTGAATAACAAGATTAAAAATAGCGTAATGTTATTATATATCAAATGTAATTACACATATACCACATATAAGAAATAATTGGTGAATAATGAAAATCTCATAGAAATGAAAGTGAGATGAGAAACCCCTACATTTTTCTCTAGTGTGTTCTTAGTTTGTTTTAATGACCTGAATAATTAAATTTAGATTAATTAATTAATAATTAAATAACTTTATATACATTTAAATTATTTATTATATACTTATTAGGTTCATTCATGGCCCTTTTAATGGGTTTAAGAGGTTCAATTTTATTGTTTTGGAAGCATTTTCTTCCTTGGTTTTCCGGATTTGTTTACTTGAATTCATGAATAGAAGTTCATATGGAATGTGGTTAAACATACAAAAAATGTTAGTATATATTATTAGTAACATTAAAGAGATATAAATTATCTTATAATGATTATGGTTTATATACTCGAGGATGAATCATTTGTTGAATGTTTTTTTGATAAATGCTTGGATTTAGCTTGGCTATTTTGTATACAACAAACTTGTTTTGTATTATTATTCCATATTATGAGTCTGTAAAGATTAAAGAAAATTAATGAGATTTAATATATATATTATTATCGGTTTCAACCATTGAAATGGTTTCATGACTAGTAATGAAGGAGGAAGTGAAGAAAAAAACTCCGTTGTCCACAAAGGTTATAAATTGGAACCTTATGGATGTTGATTTCGTTTGTAAAAATAAAAATGGGGAGTAAGAATTTTGATGATGGTTATTACATTAACATGATATATTTACAGTATATAGATTATAATGGGGGTTTTCATGGTCATTTATAAATAGGAGTTGAGAAGAGAAAAAAGAAAATAAATGAACTTGAAAATAAAATAAAAGTTGAGAGATCCCTTATGAAAATTCGGCAGCCTAACGACGTCGCTTAAAATTTTATAAAATGAAATGATGAGAAAAAATGGGTATCACACCATATTGAAATCAAATGTTCAGTATGAATAATAGATAAAATCAAACTGAAACATATGAGAATGTAAATTCAAATAGATAACATAAAATAAGTGATGACTAAAAGAAGAGAATTAAGGATTCCCTTACCTTGTACAGTAACCCCTAGATCTTGACGGATGGGACCTTATGTGCTTAAGGAACCATTGGGAGGACTCTTAGATAGGTAACACCACCAGAGATTTGAGGATGTTGGATTTTTAATGAATTAAAATGAATGTATGAGTGGGTATTTATAGAAAAATAGAGGTAATTGTTTAATAATTTCAAAGGGACACCTCATTAGTGGTTCTTGCCTAACCATGGGCTTGCCCATGGTATTTTCCCATGGTTTTATCCACTTGGGACACCTCATATCATAATTTACTTTACACAATTCGACCATACATTTATATGTAATTATTATATAATTATGATGTCATTAAACTACTGAAAACTCAAAACTGTATTTTTTCAATTCATGAAAAATTCATGTATTTTAGAAAAATACCAAAAATTCACCCTTACCATTTTTCTATGTGTAGAATTCAAAAATGAACTCCATTTTTTGAAAATAATTTTCTATGTATTATTAATTTAATTTTTAAATAAAATCATAGTTTATTTGGAAAAACAATTTTAAAGGTATAATTAGTTCTATATCACATTGAAAAATTAATTAAGATATCATTATATTATTAGCTTAATAAAATAAAATAATATCATTATTTACTATTTATAAAGGTTATATTACTATTCATTTTACTGTTCATAAGGGTATGTTACTATTCATCAAAAAATCAAGTTGGTTCTATCAGACTTGAAATGACTTATTGGTCACAACTCTAGATGACCATTTTTCATAATTCAAAACATAGAAGTTGAATATTTATATTTAATGGATAGCTTATAAGTATCCCTTATAATGTTTTGATTCAAAAATGATATAGTGATTCATGCAATATAGGCTATAAATAGAATGAATTTAATATAAGAATACCATAAAATGTTTGGGGTGTTATAGATGATGTTCCTACCTAATCATAGGAGGTTACTATTTAAGAACCTCTGCCAACAGCTTCTGATATTAATGATATGTGGTGATAATGATTTACTAAACATTGGGATACACATGAGGCCTCACCCTTTTCATAGGAATATGTATCATCTCCAATAGATGAGCATTAATCAATCGTGGATATGCACTATCAATCATAAGATCCATTTCTATTATTACCATATCCACAGTTTTCACTGAGAATATCAAATTTGAGCTCGTATAATGCTTCATTTTCAGTACCCCTATCATTTGTGACTGATCCTTCATAAGATTTATGGTTCCCTCCTTATATGGATGGTCATCTACTTATATAGTGGGTAAAGGATCGGGTGAATATCTTGATATAATGATGGAAGCTCCCATATATTGTTCATAATTAGTGGATAAACAATTGAGGTCCCTACACATGAAGAAGATCCACCTATTTCTCATCTTTTTGATTGCAACATATAGGCCATACAACTCAATATGGTCATCCAGTTCACACACCAACTTATGGGAAGGTACCTCATCATAAATAGTTATTGTTCATGTTGATCTATATACTATAAATTGACATAATTAATTTTTTTAAAATAATATTTATATCATGTATAATATTTTTTATCTATTAAAAAATTATCACACAACATAAAAATTAATTTTATCATTATATATACATATATTAGTTAAAAATAGGTTTTTACATAAAGGGTTTAATGTTGGTTTCGAAAAAATTGATGTTAAATGTGACCGGGGAAACATTTTATGTTATTTTTCTATAAAACTACAAATTAAAAGTAATTAAACACACCTTAATCATTTTTGTAAGAAAAGTGGCATTAAATGTGTTTTAAAAAATACACTGAAAATAGAAACCCACATTTAATTTTTTACTCAAAACCCTTTGTCTAGAATAGTGATGGAACCTAGCCACCCTAGATTATGTTCAACCATATCTTTCATTTTTTCAGCCACTTTTCAAAAAAAATTTCCATAATCATCAATCCTTCTTCAATATGTCATGATTATCAAACTATTTGTAGTTCAAGGTTTTTTGAATCATTTTTACCAGTTCTTCTTCTATCCTAAAATATCTTGCCTATTTGCACAAAAAATTGTTCGATTTTATCAGAACTGAAGATCTATTTTGATTTATACATTTCTAAATATTGAAGGTTATTATTTTATTTTTTAATAAAAATTAATTTTTTATCTATTGAAAATTTGAATCATCCATTAAATTATTTGTATGTACAATGTTATACTTTAAAAAAATTATTTTTTTAATTTTAAAAAATATTTATTATTATAAATTTATCCTCATTAAAATTTATTTCATGTTGTAATAGATTATATTTATAATTTTTTTATTAAATTTTTTTTTATAATTTTATTATGGTTGAAATCAATTTTTTATACAATTCTTTTATTTTGAAATATTTTATATAGATATAATTACTTTATATTTTTTGAAACATAGTTTTCATTTATATATTTTTTAAATCATAAATTATATGTTTAAATTTCATACATTTTTACATTTTATATTTTAATATATCTTTAATTACTTATATTTATATTTTTTAATGATAATATTTTAACATTATATATAGTTTTTTATAATGATAAAATAGTTATCAATAATATTTGTTTTGATTTTATGTTTTTATGTTTATAATTTATATCTTTTTATTTGTTTTAAAATATTTATATTTTTTAATAAATTCACCATTTTTTTGACTATCAGTAATTAATGGATCATAATTGAATTTATTTATCAAGAACAACTGATGAATATTAAAAAAATTATATAATTTCATAGAATTTTCTAAATAAAATCATAAAAATAGCTTATTTTAAATCCATGTGTGATTTTTCTAAATATGAAAACGGTAAATTCTATATTAATCAATGATTACCACATTTTATATGGTTTAATCTATAATTACACATGTTGTATGTGTCTTGGTGAAATAAAAGAAAATCCAACAACTACTATTGATGAAAAAAATTAGCATAACACATAGGTCCATATTAAAGAATTAATTATTTATATTGGAATTGAAACCATTGAAAAAACATAAGCATTTAAATGATTTAATGCTGATTTTGATAAATAATTATTCTCTGGTTAACCTAACTTTACAGATTTATCATACTTTCTAAGATTAAATAAATTCAGAACATGAAAGGGTAGGAGTGATATATGTTTAATTGAATTGAATAAACTTTTAAAAGAGTTAATTCTAGAAGGAAATGTGTATTCATATTTCTATTATGATACAAACAAAATATTATGACTAATTATATTGGTGTTTAAAATATAAACATATTTCACAATGATTATGTTTTATATAGTAAAGAATATAAATGTTTATCAAAATTTACTAAATATGGTAGATCAATATATAATATGTATGAAAATTTATCTCTAATTTATTATCATGCATAGACATTGAACATTGTAATAATGGAATTTGGTTCCTTTAAATATTTCTCATTTGAATAATCTATTTTAAAATTCAAATTATTAAAATGATGAATATTTAATATAGATGTGTGCATCACTGATGGAATCATATGTAACCTTACTGATTTACCACAATGGATGATATTAGATTAAAACATTCCTAATTTTGGAACTGAATATATAAATTACTAAATGGGACAATATAAAGCTTGAATGAATCCATATAGGTGCCTCAGTATCCAATGAATCCCATGTCCTATTATTTGGCAGTTTATAAAATTTCCCAATAGATATGTTTGAATAAAAAATTGTTATGATAATTTTGATGATTTTAGGTAAAAAATATCCTCGGAATGAAATTGATGCAAAAATTTCCCAATTTATTGATGATTTGATACTTCTATGGAAGTGATATCCCCGGTAATACATTTTGATTTATCTCCCACTATGAAAGGGTACATAAAATATTTACCTTTGTCTTGTCGCACATTAATTAAAATTAGTAAGATGATTTTTTTCAATGTTTTCATGTTATTAATGCACCCAATGGATATTCTTAAATGAGAAGATTTTGGTGTCATTTAAAATTTTTAAATCTATATGTTTGAAATCTCATTACTGTCATGTATTGATAAGACAACATATATTTTCTTAATTAATGTTATATTTGTGACTCTTATTAGAAAAAATATTAATAGAAATTATTATTTTTCTAATCCATTTTTAGGAAATTAATTTATCCAAATCTGTATGATGTGTTGAATAATAATTTAATGTTCGTACATTTTCATCTATAAATATATTTCCCACCATTGTTTTTTGATGTTATGGTTTACCTAGTGATTCATTTCGTTTGTGTTATAAGAATATATAAGCCAATTTATTTATATTCGATGTGTAATGTCCTGGTTCCATATGTCGCCTAGAGGTGCCCCATACATAGTAAGTCACATGGCCTCAATCGCATTTTTTCAAACACGAGAGGCTGCCGACTAGCAGTGAGGGCTTTGGGTGTGATAGTGGGAAAACTATTCCCTCATTGGCAGAGTAACATAGCAGAAGCAAAACTGATAGCAATATCAAAAGCAGTGATAATACCATACCAAAGTAATACTAGGATACTGGAAGAAATAAAAGGGAGAACATATATATATGATTCCTGATACATATGTATAAGAAAGTATCCAAACAAATCACAATGCTGTAATATAGTACTGAACCAAAGTAAAAAAGAAAAAACAAGTAAACAGATCCACAACATCACAAGCCTCGACTTGTTCACATGATCACCAGCTCAATAGCAATCAAGTACCTGAAGTAGAAGGGTGTTTTCCCTTATCATTTCTTGTAGCAATATAATCTGTTTGGGACAAAAAGAATGACCCAAACAGGGTGTGAGACTAATCCTAGTAGGAAAACACCAAAATAATTGTTCCTAATAGTTAGTGAATATATATATATAGAAAGAAATAAGCAAAAATATGTAGTAAACAAGGAAGTATACAAAGTATAAAATCTTACAGTTCAATTGCATTCAAATTCAAATCATACGTAAGTATCTAACAATAAACAAGAAACCCTCTTGGATGAAATCACAACCTAACCCATATGGTTTAACCAAACAATATAAGCAACCCTCTGGGAAGTACACATAGTCTAACACCTTTGGTTCAACATTAGAAAAGACTCTCTGAGGAAGAACTCACCACCAATTCCCCCTATATTCTTGTATCAGTGACTAATCGACACTCTGAGGAATCAATCAATGTCCAATTTCCCTAGTGTCCCATATCGAGGAAACTACAGACACTTTGATAAAGCCCTTACTTGCATCCCCCCTATGGTCTCATAACGTAAAAGTAAACAGACACACTGGGGAATCCCTCAGCATTCATTCCACCTATGGTCTACTACACTAGGTTCCCACATCCCCGTGTAATTCAATCATGTAAAAACGATACATTGTTGCAAAAGTGAACTTCAAGAACTACATGGATAAACAATCTACATCATATCATAACATGTCAGATAATAATCACTCCA
Organism: Viscum album; assembly: GCA_963277665.1. NCBI lineage: Eukaryota > Viridiplantae > Streptophyta > Magnoliopsida > Santalales > Viscaceae > Viscum > Viscum album. The sequence continues at coordinate 681,333,506 of OY728119.1, read as the reverse complement.
TCATAAAAATACTAGGCATGGAATGAAAGTAGCATCCTAATAGGAAAGGCTAGACCAAACAGTCAATAACAAGAAAACATTGGCATAACATCAATAGCATGGAAAGGTTAACCCTATTCATAAACAATTAACCTCTATCCAAACAAACAAATCAAAGCAGGCAATCATGGGGCGAAAAACCATAACCACGCAATACCCTGAACGAGGGTATCCGGAAATTTTTCACGTAAAATTCATAGACTATCAACGGAATGTCACAAACCACCTACCTCAGCATCGTATGAATGATATACGTGAAACTCGGTCCTTGAATATTCCTAGAACATTGTAGATATTCAAAAACGTTAAAAACGTTCAACCGAGGATATCTCATGAAGGTGAAAAATCAAGATACGAAGTTCAAGAAGATGGATGAAGTCACTAATGTGATTCCAATGAAACTAACGAAGTTTAGATCAGAGAATGGATGGCCAGTCGAGGGCTCTGAGAAGATCTGTGGCCATACAGACTCTCCAGGACGAGACAGATAAAAAAGAACAATGTAATGTCCATCAGACGCGACCCCAGTCCATTTAATGAAATAAAAATAAAGTAAAGGGTGTGTTATTTAAAACTACATGGCAGGTACATACCTTTTCCAGCCTCCAATTATGGTGGTCTCTATGTCACAATGCACATCCATGTACTCGGCCATTACATGGGCAATACATAGTCACCCACAACAACCTGGTAAACGGCGTATAATTAAAGTACATGGAAGGTACTGCTGAAATTTCTAGAAACAACTCTTATTCTCAAAACGACCAGAAAAAAATACGTACCTGAAAAGAAGATCTTGGTTCTTATAAACTTCCCCCCTTAAAGAAAATTATTCCCCTAATTTCCCTATCATGGTGGCATAGAATAAGAAACCTCGAACAGCTCCGGCCACTGTGATCATACATCGGCCTCCCTATCTGTTGTCTCGTCCTGTACTCGCTCATGCTTCCATAACCCTCATACTAGAGGAAGGGACCGACCATGGAGAACCTTATCACTTCAATCAAAAATCAGGATAGGATGCTCCTCAAATGAGGCGTCCACCTCTAGCTCATCCTCCACGGGTTTGAAAACACGAGACGTGTATGAGAAGTATCATCAAAGGTGAGAAACGTGAAAGCCATTATGCATAGCATGGTACCTCTGAGGTAACTGCAACTGATATGTAACTGGTCTGACTCTCTTCAAAACCTCAAAAGGTCGGACATACCTCGGTGAAAGCTTACCCTATCTCCTAATCTTCCTATGTCCCAACCTCAATGTGACATGCAGGAAGACATGATTTATGACCTCAAAATCTAGAGGTCGTCTACATCGATCATCATACGACTTCTATCTTGATTATGTAGTGTCCATCCTCTTCTAAATCAACTCTATCTGCTCTGTGGTATCCTAGACAAGACGAGGTCCTAGTAAAGCTACCTCTACTGTCTCTAGCTAGCATAAGGTTGATCGACATGGAATACTGTAAAAAACCTCATAAGGTTCTATATGAATAGTTTTTCGAAAACTACTGTTGTTGTAAAACTCCACAAGAGGTATGTGATTCTCCCAAGAACCTCCAAAATCTATGAAACATGTTCATAGCATGTCCTCCTCATCCAAAATCATACACTCAAACTGGCCATCTATCTGGTGATGGTAAGTTGTACTTAGATGTACCTGTGAACCGAAATCCCTCTGTATTCCCTACCAGACCCAGGAATTAAAAATTTTATCCCTATCAAAAAATAAGTGTGTAACCCCATGTAAACATACATTCTCTTGAATGAACAACCACCCAATATCATAAACACTGAAGGTCCCCTTGATCAGTAAGAAGTGATAAAACATCGTGAGTCTGTCAATGACATCCCAAAATGAATCATTCCCTCGAGGAAACCGTGGAAAACCTTTCATGTAGTCCATCGCTACATTCTTCCACTTCCACTCGGGAATGGGAAACTACTGAAAAAGACCTGTTGGTTGTTGATGCTCCACCTTCACCTACTCACAGGTGGAAAACCTCATGGAATAACATGTAACATCACCCTTCATATCTGGTCACCAATACTGACAGTGCTGATCTTGAAACATCTTGGTGACACCAGGATGAACTACCCCCAAACTGAGGAATGTAATTCCTACATTAGGTCCTCACACATGTATACTGGAACCCACACATGCACATTAAAATACAATATCTCATCCTCGCCTACTGTCCATCCAGGAATGGGGTCACCTCCTAACACACTCTCCTATAGGACTAGGCCTTCTGAATCATATAGCTTCCTCCTTTGTACTAGGGGAAGTATGGTGGAGGTAACAACTACAAAATAAAGAAAAGTCCACCTCTACCTATCGTGAACCTCCAAATGCATCTCAGAGAATAGAGACAAAAGCTTCCACTCACTACTGGCCTCCTGAACTACCTGTATCTGAGTCCTCATTCTCAATGCATCAGCCACTACGTTGCCTTTCCCAGACGTGTAGGAAAGTTCAAAGTCAAAGGACTAAATGTACTCATCCCACCTTAGTTGTCTCAAATTCCGATCATGCTGAGTAATGATATACTTGAGACTCTTGTGGTCTGTGAAAACCACAAAATTCTCTCCCAACAGGTAGTGTCTCCAACATCGTAAAGCATGAACAACTGCAGCCAACTCGAGATCATGCATCAATTAATTCTTCTCATCTAGCCTCAATTGCTGAGACCCATACACAACAACTCCATTCCCCTGTATAAGAACTACTCCCATCCCGATACCTAATGCACTATAGTAAACAGAATAGCTCCTTCCCAGCTCTGTAAACACTAGTATTGGTGTCGATGTCAACCACACTTTCAACTATTGAAAGGATGAATCACAAGAATCTGAAAACAGTTACTTCACAATTTTCTTAGTATGACCCATCAGTGGCACTGTTATGTGTGAAAAGTCCTTTATAAAACATCTGTAGTAACTATCCATCCCTAGAAAACTCTGTACCTCAAAGAAGTTCTTCGAATTCTCCCATGAAACTACTACTCCCACTTTCCCTAGGCCTACTTATACTCGTGTCTCTAAGATAAAATGACCCAAGAAGTGAATTTGGTCAATCCAAAAGTGGCATTTTGATAGCTTAGAATATAACTGATTCTCTCTTTGTGTACTCAAGATGATCTCAGGATGTGGGGAATGGTTGTTTCAAGTGTTATAGTACACCATGATATCATCCATGAAAACCACCATGAAAGAATCCATGTATGGATGGAACACTCAGTTCATTAATTCCATGAAGATTGTAGGCATGTTCGTGAGACCAATAGGCATAACCAAATACTCATATAGACCATAACAGATCCAGAAGGTTGTAAGAGATATATCTGATGGTCTAATATGCAACTAATGATAACCAGATCTCAAGCTGATCTTCAGGAACTGATGGGCTCCTCGAAGCTGATCAAAGAGATCATCAATCCTCGGAAAGGGATATTAGTTCTTGACCATCAACTGGGCCAGCTTCAAATAATCTACAAAAAGTCTGAGGGTACTATTTGCATTCCTCGCAAACAGAACTGGTGAACCCCAAGGAGAAATATTGGGTCTGATGAAACCCTTTTTCTGCAACTCCTCCAACTTCTTCTTGAGCTCATGAAACTCTGGTGTAGCCATCCTATAAAGAGTAATGGACACCAGTGATGCTCTTGGAACATGCTCCATAGAAAATTCCACCTATCAGCCTTGAGGAAAAAAAATTTCTATATGAAGACATCCATGAAATGATCCACCGCTATTGGAATGTACATTTTTGAAGTCCCTTTGTCCTCTAGATATAGACTAGAAATCTAGGTTGTAAATCCTCACAACCCATGATGATCGGGTCCTTCTACACATTCTTTGACATCCCATTCTCCCTTGTGAAGAAATGATCTGGCTTCTGGTGATGTGAAACTTACCCTACGGTGATAGAAGTCAATAAAATCATGGAAGGTAACTAACAAGTCCATTATAAGAATGATAGCATAGCCTGTCATCTCTTAGACAAAGTGGTCCCAAAAGAAGTTACACCCACCAGCCTCAATAGGGAAATCATTGCACTGATGTACACTAGCCGTTCTAGTCCCCAATTGTGTGTCTAGCATCAGTATATCAACAGAAGAAAAGATACAGAGCCCAATTCTATCCATGAAAGAAACAGATATAAAGCTATGGGAAGCCCCTGTATCGAAAAGCATAGAATATAAAACTAAGGCACTGGGATTGTAGAGACCCGAAGCTTATCGTACATGGACATTACATTACATTTGCGGAATACTTAGTACATAACAAAAACACACACACAAGGATCGTAATAGTTTAGTGTCTTTGGAAACTCGGAACATAATCTTCTAATCGTGGTGAAAGATCTTCAATATCTCCCATAAAGATCTTCCCTTTTTTTTACCTAAAACCTTTCTTTATATCCTGGGGAAAAGAAAACATAAAAGGGTGAGCTCAAATGCTCAGTAAGGGTATACAAAATAAAAATCAATCACATCATATTCATAAGAACATAACTTTTGGAAATCTTAACCTACAAAAGAGAGAATAATTTCATAACATGGGATAAATCATAGTAGTGAAATGAAATCACAATAATCATAACTTAAAACATGAAACTTTGTGGCATTCACACATAATCATAGAGAATCATTTCTTTTTAGTCAAGACTCATTTCCAAGACTATCTTAGTGGACAAAGTCCCTTTCTGAATCGAGTAACCCTCGTTTCAGTCCTGTTTCACTGAACCGGTATAACCTACCATTCCAGCCATGTCTATCTCATGAGATATAAAATATTTACCCAATGCATTGGAGGGAGATATAGGTCCCACCCATCTTATAATTAATCCTTTCTTATGTGTGCCACATAATCATAAATCATACATCATTGCATAACCCATGTAATACAAATGGGATTCTTAAACAACATGACATCATAAAACCATTCATATAAGATAAAGGAATTCATAAACATAATTCCATCACAACATAGTCAAATCAATGTAAAAATATGGATAGAAACAGAACCCTTTATTATCTTAGATGGAAAATAATTTTGATAAAACACTTGAATTGAATTCTTGAGGAAAATATCCTTTCTTTTTCAAAATCAATTTTTTTACAAAACATCATGCAATTTTAAAAGAAAGATATTTTATTGAAAATAGTCATGAAATCTTTTAGAGGAAGCTTCATGAAAATAAGGCTTTATAAAACAGTAGAAATCCGTTCGTGCCGTATAAGTTAAAAAAACATTCTTCGTACTTTTGTCGGAAAAGTCAAAAAGTACCTCGTACGAAAAACGACAAAAGATTCCTTTCACACATATTACTAAAAACTCACCGAAGGGTAAAAATGGATTTAAAAAATTGTAGGTGGATGGAAATAATATTACATATTGATGAAACATGGATGTGGATGATAAAATACACCCCAGTAAATACTTACGAATAAACAATCTCGGATAAAAATGAGATTGTGATATTTCCCTTACCTTAGGTCCGATTTGCTTTGTACGTGTCCGAAGCTCCTGTATAATGGTTTAAATAATGTCATTGACTTATTACAGAATCATATTCATTGTTATGATATCATATATGGTTCACTTATGACATTATATTACCCGTTCTTTTGTAAACTCCATGTTAAAGAAGCGTTTTGGGTAAAATCGTTTCATTTATCGTAGGTGTTTTGACATGTTGTTCTTGAAATCATTATTACTTATATCATGATTTACTTACTTCCAGAATATAAAACATGATTTATATATCATATATATTCAGTATATATATATATATAATAGATAGATAAATAAAATGAAAAACACCGTTCATGGAGACGGTAGTCCGTACGTACGCATGAACGCTGTTTTCCTTTCCTTATTGTCTTGAAATGGAAGTAAGTAGATGACATACATATATATACATAAATCCCGTAGCTTTATAATGTCATATATTTCATTATTATTTCTTATATATACTTTATAATCATTCTTAAATGGTTAACATGGAGAATGAATCTCATCGCGTTGTGGAGACGGTAGTCCGTACGTACGCACGAGCGATGATATCATTTCTATAAATATTGAATTGAATTGGAATGGATTATACAATATATCAGAATCAATATGATGTTGTAATAACTATGTATAGTTATTCTTTACACCATTATACCCATCCATGTAAGGTGGTGGTGGAAAATAGATTACACCACGGCGTGGAGACGGTATTCCGTACGTACGCACGCGCGGTGATTTCTTTTTCCGTAGGATGGATAGATGGTGAAATAGGGTTGTTTCATACTTATAATAACATATCAGTATATGAGTGATACTGATGTTATTACTTCATAATGAAACAACCTAAGAAGAAGAAGTGGAAGAAGAAATAAAGATGAAAGAATTCGTAACGGTATTTACCTCTTCTTTGAAGTGCCTCTTTGAGACCTCCTCTTAGGGAACTAGAATTGGTCTTTGAGGAAGACCAGAACCTATAGGATGTTTCTAGGGAAGTGGATAAGAGATTTTGGCAGGGGTTGGCCGAGCTTGAGTGCTCATATTGGTGTGAGGAGGAGGGGGAGGAGGTGTCCTTTTATAGGGGAGGAGAGGGGCACCTTAGGAATATCTCAAAATATTATTTTATATTAAAGTCAAAATCGGTTTATAATGGTTCCAAAGGGTATTATTTCGAAGCTAAAGTGGGGATGGGTCGAAATCCTATCAACCAATAGAATTTAGACAAGTTTAGGATATTATTTTAACCTTATCAATTAGATTTAACTCTAAGTTAAATAATTTAACTTTTACCGTGTCTTTTTGTTTTCTTTCACTATATGGTTAATACACTTACTATAACATGCCAAACGAACCCCAAATTGTTTATTATTAATATATATATCCTTATCTAAGTCATTTGGCCGAACCTTAGATTTTTAGGAATACAATAACAATTAATAATATAATATTTGATTTAAAAACTATTTTGTGTCAATTTTGACACTATTTGATATATGATTTTTGTGAAAGTCATAAAAGAATTAAATGTTCGAACCAAGTTGATTAAACCAACATTAATATATCATAGTAACCTATAAAATTAGTGGAATTCATAAAAAATCTCAAATTACATTTATTTTGGTGTTTATAACATCAATTATGTCAATATTTCATTAATAAGATAATTACTGCATCATCGTTGTGTCATAAATAAATTAACTTATTTGATGTCTAAAAATTACAAATAAATTACCATCATGTAGGAAATATTTTTAGCTTTCTAATGAATATTTACAATCGAATTTATCTTATGTATAACCCCATATTAAAAATGCTTTACTTATTAAACATTGATTTTAACTATTTTAACCTTTCTTTAAATAAATTAATAATAAATGTCCTAATCTAATCCAAGTGGGCCTAAATGGTCATATTTTATTCCTAAGTTTGTTTTTGGTCGAATTACACTTGTCCAATAGAATTAGGACATGTGTTAGGGTAATAGTAATATCATATTTACCCTTAGTTACCCTATTTACTATTAACCGCGGTAAAAAAAATAAAAAGTTACTATTCACCAAAAAATTATTTTCTTCTCATTGAACCACATTTTAGTCCTTGATATTAACCGTGTCTCTCGGATTTTCGAAATTCCATTCACAGAAGCGGCAAAATTAAGTTTTATGAAAAATTCAATTTTTTTAACTACCACTTAGTAGTTTCACTATTCATCAAAAATTGATGTTTTTCAGAACAATGCCAAAATTTCATCCTAAGCTATATTTCATATTCCGAATTCAAAAATGAAATCTCTTTTACCAAATTCATAACATAGAAGTTGCATTAATTAATTTTATAATTAAATCCTGCTGTTAAAATAAATAGCGTGTTTTTAGGAAACAATATATATCAAAAGATTGACACTTGATTATGTCTGGTTTAAATGTGAAATTACAACCAATGACCAACATTGTATTAAATTGTAAAAATATATTCTAAATATACTTTAAAACCACTCAAATTAATAATTTATCACTATTAATTATTTCGATTAAAAAAGTTGTTTTTAATTATAATTTAGTAATTTTCACTATTCATCAGAATATGAAAGTTATCCGAAAAGTACCAAAATTTCACCTTAGGCTAAATTCGATACTCCGAATCCAAGAATGAAGTTCATTTTGAAAAATAAGATTTACAGAATTTTAAAAAGTGGTTATTACTATTCATAACGGCTAGTTTTAATAATATTTTAATAGCACATCGTTGTTTAGTGAAACTCGGTATTGCGTATTACACACGCTATCGAGGAAGGTCGCGATTGCGTGTAATGCAAGGAAAGACAAGGATGCGTGTTGTGCAAGCTCCTTTTGGTGTAGCGTACAACACAAGACATTAATAAAATTAAAAAGAATATTTTTTTATAAAATCGTGGGCTGTTACATTCTACCCCCCTTAAAATGAATTTCGCCCTCGAAATTCGTCGGGGTTATAAATGGTATACTATTCGAAAGTTTCTTTAATAAAAACCCACATCGTAAAAAGGAATATCAAAACCAATCTTTAAAAACAAAAGTATGAAACGTAATGGTTACCCAAATAAACTAATCATTGGGTTTCCACATAGGTGAAAATATGGATATGGAAGAGAAATCTAACCATCATGTTCTGATGGAGAGTGGTAGAGAACATGGCTATGGAATAGCCAGTAATCACAAATCCATAGATTTGTGATGATATAAGGTACCATCTGATTCATCAGGTATAAGATCACTAGGACAACATTTTTGGTTTTCAAGATCATTTCCTCTAAAGTTGAAAATTTGAATTTTAATAAATACTTACTTTATTTTGGTACAATCTCACTGTTGTTCGTGCCTTGAAAAATTTCCACTTCATCTCTTAAATAAATGAAGTTGAATTTGTTATTCGTGAAGTGTTAGCAGATCATGTGATAGAATGACGGGTCATTCCATCTGTCTCAAACAAAAGGTTAGCAAAAATTATATGCATAAATCGATCTATAGTGAGATTAATCATATATGGTTCCTAAAATGGACTTATACTTCATATATCATACTGCTTAATATAATAAAACTAGTTTTTACTAAACAGGGACTTCATGTAGGCCAGTGGTAGGCGATAAAGGCCAGTCGCACTTCGGTTGTGGGTTCGATTCCCACAGCCTTGTCCGAAGCGATGGGATGTCGCCCATCCTGCAGGTTGTCCTTTTTTTTAAAACTATATTACTATAACATCCCATAGTATCGAAAAAAACTTCTATCCTTAAACAATACTAACTTATGTCCAACATAATCCATTCCAATCTTTAGTCCTATCCATAATACTGCAGTCCATTCTCATAACATAGTGAAAACGATTACCAGAGATTTAATACCATCATTGATCCCCATAAGATATGTCTTGTTGGTCACATTCTAAACATTCAAAGTCCTTAATCATGTATTCTCTTGAATACCTTAGAGAAAACATGAATGCAGTTTAAAGTTAACACTTTCCACAAACCATAATCCTCAAAATTATATATACTCAAACCATGATATCACTTAGTCCTTATATCAATCATGAGCTCATGAATACAATCAAACATCTCATTATCTTCTTATCCTTTCTACTTTCCAAAAGTATCTGAATAACCTTTCATGGTTACTGGTAACATTAATCAGACAACAATGTAACAATCCTTACATGTCTCTTTATTCCATAGTACCATGAGATTACTTATACAACATTACACATGATAAACATGTAATCATTCCACTACATTCTTAAACCATTGACCGAGCTTCAACAATTCTTTCCTCTCACATATCATTTGTAGTCTCTTCATCATCATCCACATAAATACTACCCATATGACCATACTGATTCTCTTCATGAGTCTTTCCCTTAGGGCATTTGTTTGCATAATGCCCATACATTCCACATTTAAAACACTTAACCATTTTTGATGTCGTAGCAATACCATTATCCTCATCCATGTTGTTAACCGACCCTTTTCCTTTGCACTTACTTGCTTTGTGTCCTTCTTTTCCACACCCAAAGCATCTTCCAGTTCCTTTGAAACATTCTCCTTGATGCCTCTTCCCACATGATTTACATAGGGGGAATTGAACTTTCTTTCCTCTATGATCATCATGAAACTCCATCTTTCTCTTATTAGCCGAGTCAGGAAACTTACCAAATTTTACTTTATTGATCATGTTGTGAGATTGCTGATTCAGCATAATAATGATGTTTGGACATCCAAATCCCATTTCATTTGGTTGCTCATGAAGAATATCATTCCATTGTCCATCATATCCTCCATTATTGTGAATCATCTTGTTTCCAGCCATTTTCTAAAACCCAAAAAGAATAGTGTGAGATGCAAAAATCATGCTAGGGAAAACAACATAATAAAGGGGGAGTACCTTCAATATCTAACATCTTAGGTTTGATTCTATGATCGTTAGCGTAGTTCTAGTACTATAACCTATACGTATACTTAACCTTAGAGACATCCCTGGACATACCTTAGAAATTTCTCTAGGGATCTCACTAACGTTTTCGCATCCTAGTTTCCAAAGGTTGACTAAACCTTTCCTCTGATACCAACTGTAGAGACCCGAAGCTTATCGTACATGGACATTACATTACATTTGCGGAATACTTAGTACATAACAAAAACACACACACAAGGATCGTAATAGTTTAGTGTCTTTGGAAACTCGGAACATAATCTTCTAATCGTGGTGAAAGATCTTCAATATCTCCCATAAAGATCTTCCCTTTTTTTTTACCTAAAACCTTTCTTTATATCCTGGGGAAAAGAAAACATAAAAGGGTGAGCTCAAATGCTCAGTAAGGGTATACAAAATAAAAATCAATCACATCATATTCATAAGAACATAACTTTTGGAAATCTTAACCTACAAAAGAGAGCATAATTTCATAACATGGGATAAATCATAGTAGTGAAATGAAATCACAATAATCATAACTTAAAAAATGAAACTTTGTGGCATTCACACATAATCATAGAGAATCATTTCTTGTTAGTCAAGACTCATTTCCAAGACTATCTTAGTGGACAAAGTCCCTTTCTGAATCGAGTAACCCTCGTTTCAGTCCTGTTTCACTGAACCGGTATAACCTACCATTCCAGCCATGTCTATCTCATGAGATATAAAATCTTTACCCAATGCATTGGAGGGAGATATAGGTCCCACCCATCTTATAATGAATCCTTTCTTATGTGTGCCACATAATCATAAATCATACATCATTGCATAACCCATGTAATACAAATGGGATTCTTAAACAACATGACATCATAAAACCATTCATATAAGATAAAGGAATTCATAAACATAATTCCATCACAACATAGTCAAATCAATGTAAAAATATGGATAGAAACAGAACCCTTTATTATCTTAGATGGAAAATAATTTTGATAAAACACTTGAATTGAATTCTTGAGGAAAATATCCTTTCTTTTTCAAAATCAATTTTTTTACAAAACATCATGCAATTTTAAAAGAAAGATATTTTATTGAAAATAGTCATGAAATCTTTTAGAGGAAGCTTCATGTAAATAAGGCTTTATAAAACAGTAGAAATCCGTTCGTGCCGTATAAGTTAAAAAAAACATTCTTCGTACTTTTGTCGGAAAAGTCAAAAAGTACCTCGTACGAAAAACGACAAAAGATTCCTTTCACACATATTACTAAAAACTCACCGAAGGGTAAAAATGGATTTAAAAAATTGTAGGTGGATGGAAATAATATTACATATTGATGAAACATGGATGTGGATGATAAAATACACCCCAGTAAATACTTACGAATAAACAATCTCGGATAAAAATGAGATTGTGATATTTCCCTTACCTTAGGTCCGATTTGCTTTGTACGTGTCCGAAGCTCCTGTATAATGGTTTAAATAATGTCATTGACTTATTACAGAATCATATTCATTGTTATGATATCATATATGGTTCACTTATGACATTATATTACCCGTTCTTTTGTAAACTCCATGTTAAAGAAGCGTTTTGGGTAAAATCGTTTCATTTATCGTAGGTGTTTTGACATGTTGTTCTTGAAATCATTATTACTTATATCATGATTTACTTACTTCCAGAATATAAAACATGATTTATATATCATATATATTTAGTATATATATATATATAATAGATAGATAAATAAAATGAAAAACACCGTTCATGGAGACGGTAGTCCGTACGTACGCATGAACGCTGTTTTCCTTTCCTTATTGTCTTGAAATGGAAGTAAGTAGATGACATACATATATATACATAAATCCCGTAGCTTTATAATGTCATATATTTCATTATTATTTCTTATATATACTTTATAATCATTCTTAAATGGTTAACATGGAGAATGAATCTCATCGCGTTGTGGAGACGGTAGTCCGTACGTACGCACGAGCGATGATATCATTTCTATAAATATTGAATTGAATTGGAATGGATTATACAATATATCAGAATCAATATGATGTTGTAATAACTATGTATAGTTATTCTTTATACCATTATACCCATCCATGTAAGGTGGTGGTGGAAAATAGATTACACCACGGCGTGGAGACGGTATTCCGTACGTACGCACGCGCGGTGATTTCTTTTTCCGTAGGATGGATAGATGGTGAAATAGGGTTGTTTCATACTTATAATAACATATCAGTATATGAGTGATACTGATGTTATTACTTCATAATGAAACAACCTAAGAAGAAGAAGTGGAAGAAGAAATAAAGATGAAAGAATTCGTAACGGTATTTACCTCTTCTTTGAAGTGCCTCTTTGAGACCTCCTCTTAGGGAACTAGAATTGGTCTTTGAGGAAGACCAGAACCTATAAGATGTTTCTAGGGAAGTGGAGAAGAGATTTTGGCAGGGGTTGGCCGAGCTTGAGTGCTCATATTGGTGTGAGGAGGAGGGGGAGGAGGTGTCCTTTTATAGGGGAGGAGAGGGGCACCTTAGGAATATCTCAAAATATTATTTTATATTAAAGTCAAAATCGGTTTATAATGGTTCCAAAGGGTATTATTTCGAAGCTAAAGTGGGGATGGGTCGAAATCCTATCAACCAATAGAATTTAGACAAGTTTAGGATATTATTTTAACCTTATCAATTAGATTTAACTCTAAGTTAAATATTTTAACTTTTACCGTGTCTTTTTGTTTTCTTTCACTATATGGTTAATACACTTACTATAACATGCCAAACGAACCCCAAATTGTTTATTATTAATATATATATCCTTATCTAAGTCATTTGGCCGAACCTTAGATTTTTAGGAATACAATAACAATTAATAATATAATATTTGATTTAAAAACTATTTTCTGTCAATTTTGACACTATTTGATATATGATTTTTGTGAAAGTCATAAAAGAATTAAATGTTCGAACCAAGTTGATTAAATCACCATTAATATATCATAGTAACCTATAAAATTAGTGGAATTCATAAAAAATCTCAAATTACATTTATTTTGGTGTTTATAACATCAATTATGTCAATATTTCATTAATAAGATAATTACTGCATCATCGTTGTGTCATAAATAAATTAACTTATTTGATGTCTAAAAATTACAAATAAATTACCATCATGTAGGAAATCTTTTTAGCTTTCTAATGAATATTTACAATCGAATTTATCTTATGTATAACCCCATATTAAAAATTCTTTACTTATTAAACCTTGATTTTAACTATTTTAACCTTTCTTTAAATAAATTAATAATAAATGTCCTAATCTAATCCAAGTGGGCCTAAATGGTCATATTTTATTCCTAAGTTTGTTTTTGGTCGAATTACACTTGTACAATAGAATTAGGACATGTGTTAGGGTAATAGTAATATCATATTTACCCTTAGTTACCCTATTTACTATTAACCGCGGTAAAAAAATAAAAAGTTACTATTCACCAAAAAATTATTTTCTTCTCATTGAACCACATTTTAGTCCTTGATATTAACCGTGTCTCTCGGATTTTCGAAATTCCATTCACAGAAGCGGCAAAATTAAGTTTTATGAAAAATTCAGTTTTTTTAACTACCACTTAGTAGTTTCACTATTCATCAAAAATTGATGTTTTTCAGAACAATGCCAAAATTTCATCCTAAGCTATATTTCATATTCCGAATTCAAAAATGAAATCTCTTTTACCAAATTCATAACATAGAAGTTGCATTAATTAATTTTATAATTAAATCCTGCTGTTAAAATAAATAGCGTGTTTTTAGGAAACAATATATATCAAAAGATTGACACTTGATTATGTCTGGTTTAAATGTGAAATTACAACCAATGACCAACATTGTATTAAATTGTAAAAATATATTCTAAATATACTTTAAAACCACTCAAATTAATAATTTATCACTATTAATTATTTCGATTAAAAAAGTTGTTTTTAATTATAATTTAGTAATTTTCACTATTCATCAGAATATGAAAGTTATCCGAAAAGTACCAAAATTTCACCTTAGGCTAAATTCGATACTCCGAATCCAAGAATGAAGTTCATTTTGAAAAATAAGATTTACAGAATTTTAAAAAGTGGTTATTACTATTCATAACGGCTAGTTTTAATAATATTTTAATAGCACATCGTTGTTTAGTGAAACTCGGTATTGTGTATTACACACGCTATCGAGGAAGGTCGCGATTGCGTGTAATGCAAGGCAAGACAAGGATGCGTGTTGTGCAAGCTCCTTTTGGTGTAGCGTACAACACAAGACATTAATAAAATTAAAAAGAATATTTTTTTATAAAATCGTGGGCTGTTACAAGGATCGTACCTAAAACTGTAGAGGTTCTGAGATCCTACTCCTACTAGGTCTTATCCATTGTAGAAATCTGAATTACACTGCGGCCCTGCGACCCTGCCTGAACACCCTGATCTGATCCACCATATTGTCGCTGAAAGCCTGGCGACTAGCTTCCATGGTCACGACCTCCAACTCAGCCTGAACAGCCAGAAAGAACTCCAGTTCCCTGATTGATGAGAATCTAGTGCTGTTTCTCCCGAATGATGAGTCCTAGAAGAATCCATGTCACTAGATTCTGGTGAGAAAAACTAACCGAAACACAGATGGTGACCCATCTTTCCAAAATATCGGAACACCAATGGGTCTATCGGGAAATGTGGCCTTGTATTACTACTCTTCCCGCACTGATAGCACACCACCTGGAAACCATAAGATGTCTATTTCCTTCTTATATCTCCATGTTTAGACTCCCTATAGTGCTTCCTACTGTCAGTAAGAGGGATAACATCTCTGGATGTCAAACCGCCCTGGACCACAGCTCCATAATCCCTCATATTGTGCTCTGTGATCATCTATTGGTTGAGTATAGAAGAGATGTAATTCATCCTTGATATGATCACCTGAGATCGCATTTCGTTCCTGAGACTATCCTCAAACTTCCTTGAAAGTAATAACTCATCACCTCCTAGGATATGTGTTTAGTTCTACTACTCTAAAAAGTGAGAAGAGTACTCCATAACTAAAAGAGTACCCTAATACAAAATCATGAACTCTCGGTCTCGATCGGCTCTCAAAGTATTCAAATATAAGTATTCATTGAAGGCAAACTAGAACACTTCACAAGCCATAACCTACTGGTGTCTCTCATGTGAGATCACATCCCACCATCTATGGGCGGAGTCTCGTAGCATGTATATAGAGAGCATCACCTTCCTCTTTGGAGGCATCTATAGATGATCAAAGATAAAATGCATGGCTTCTAACCATGACATTGCAGCCTAATCTCATCCTTCCCTTGTGATGGTGGGAGGATGTTGCTGTTGGAAAACCCACATCAACTCTTCCATAGAAGGGGAAGGATGCGGTACTCCTCGGAAGGTCTATATGAACCTCATGATTCCCTCTCCGAACTGTGCATTGGCACCTGTATCCAAGATAACAGGTGGGGCCTAGACAGGCAAGACTGGAGGTTCTACTGGAAGTTCTTGGTCTTCCATGTCTGGTTTTTGATCACCACCCTGAATCTGGTGTACAACTAGAGGATGTCTTGGTGGCATGACTCTGCAAGGTCAAGCGCACACCTTAGACAAGATTAAAAGGACTAAAACATAGAATTTCAAGAATGGAATAGGAGAAAGAAATCATTCCGGTTTTTTAAAATATGGATACACGGCATGAATAATTCTTACACAACGTGTTCCCTTAAGCCTTCACATGGTCGTGTAATTTTGGAAACACATGTCATGTAACACCACATACACATGGCGTGTTATACTAACACATGTCTTGTGCTTGAATCCTCTTCCACTACCTGATTTTTCTACATGGATAAGCCACACGGTTCCCCTAGGACAAGACTACATGGTGTGTTACTTCCATACACAGTGTTTACTAGATGGACTTCATTGACCCGTGTTGTCAGTTACACGGCCGTTACATTGCTCACTCTACATGTAATGTTCAAGATGTACATAGAATGTACTAGAAAGATTTCATCGAATTGTGTTTTTCACTACATGGCTAGATACATGGGTTACACTACACGGTGTGATCACGCTTGACACAGCATGTATAACATAATTTTTATCCATCTGTGTAATTATTCACAAGGGTGGACACATGGTCTACACAACACATCGTGTACAACCGATACACGGCATGTTCCCCCAAAGAATTCCCAACCCCATGTCTCTACCCACACAGCCAGTGACAGGGTCAGAGACTACATTGTGTGTACATATAGTACATGGAGTGTACTTCAGAAAAAATTCCTTCCCGAACAGAAGGACCCATGGCATGTATTCATCATTACTCGACATGTATTCTGGGTTTTTCCAAACAATAAGCCTTAGGAACTACTCTGAAACCTAGAAAAGCACTAAAACAAACATTATATAGCTAAATTATAATCTGTGAGGGCCCATTCACCCCATGAATCAAAGCTCGGGATCTTATACATGTCATATACAAGAAAAATAAGGCAATGATACACCAAATTACGATCCGTGAGGGCCCAGAACACCTCAAAAACCAAAAAATGGCATTCATTTAAATGAAACCTTACACAATTCAATACCCTATCAAAAACATGTATTCTATCAAGGCATCTCTCACAACAGCATGAATATCTAGCACGCCATCTATCACAACAACATGCAATCGCTAATGCACCCAAAATGGCATGGAAATAATGTATGAACAGTGGTCTCCATCATGTATATATATGATGCATGGGATAGAATACCCTCATCTCATTGGGTTGAAATAGAAATAGAATCTCAATAATATCAAAAATAACTGTACAAAACATGTGAACCACCCAATAGTGAAATAGAATCAACTGTAATAACTGCCAGACCATAAAAAATTGCAATAATAAGGTAAATTTGCTTTTCTCTGTATGTGGGATAGCTACTCCCAGTCACAGCTTATTACCAAGTGTATATTTCTTTTCTATCCCTCAATATGGGCTCCAAACAGTATGTTAGGATGAAAAGAATCCCATTGATACCACATTGTATCGTCCCGGTTCCAAAATCCACCTAGAGGCACCCCATACGTGGTTGGTCACATGGCCTCAAGCACATTTCCCCTAATGTAAGAGGAAATCAACTAGCAGTGAGGACCTGGGTCAGATTATGGGAAAATTATTCCATCATTAGCTGAGTAACCATTGGAAGTAAAACTGATATCAATAGCAGAAGAAGTGATAATACCATACAAAAATAACAACATGAGACTGGAAGAAATAAATGGGATCACATATATATATATATATATATGATGCTTGATACATATTTATAGGAAAGAATCCAAACTAATCACAATGATGGAATATAGTAGTAAGCTAATGTATAGAAGAAAAGCAAGTAAACATCTCCACAACTTCACCAGCCTCAGCTTGGTCCCATGCTCCCCAGCTCCACAACAATCATGTACCTGAAGTAGAAGGGCGCTTTCCCTTATCTATACCCACATCAATATAATCTGTTTGGGCCCAAAAGCATGACCCAAATAGGGTTTGAGACTACTCTCAGTAGGCAAACACCCAATGCTTTGTCCCTAACAGTCAGTGAATTTATATGGCAGGAAATAATCAAAAAATAAGCTGTAAACAAGGAAGTACTCAATGCCAACAATCCTGTAGTTTAATTGCATTGAAATTCACATATTAAGTAGGCATACAATCACAAATATGTAACCCTTTTGAAATTACTCACATCCTAACCCCTCTGGTTCAACCAAAAAACAAAACAAACCCTCTATTAAGTACACACAGTATAACCCCTCTGAAATAGCTATAGCAAAGACTCTATGAGGAAGCACTCACTGTCAATTCCCCTTGTACTCTCATATCGGTAACTAATCGGAACTCTGAGGAAGCACTCAACATCCAATTCCCCCTATGGCCCATATCGATGAAACTACATACACTCTGAGGAAGAACTTACGTCCATCCCCCATATGGCCTCACAACGTAAAAGTAAATAGACACTCTGGGGAAGCACTTAGTGTCCATTCCCCCTATGGTGTACTACACTATGTTCCCATATCCCTGTTTAATTCAATCATACACAAAATACACATGGAATTCAGAGTACACCTTAATAAAAACTTGGTTATACAATCTACAGCATATCATAGCATGTTAGATAATAATCTCTACAACCTAACAATACTAGGAATGTAAAGAATGTTGCAGCCTAACTCGCAAGGCTATACCAAATGGTCAATAACAAAAAAACATGGGAAAAACTCCATAGCATGGAATGGATAACCCTATTCACAAACAATTAACCTCTATCCAAACTAAAAAGACATTGTAGGAAATCACAGGGCTAAAAACCATAACCATGCAATACCCCAAATGAGGGTATTGGGCACTTTTGCACATAAAATTCAATGTCTATCTACAGAAAGGCACAAACCACCTATCTCAGCGTCGTATGAATTATATACCTTAACCTCATGCCATGAATCACCCTAGACCACCATATATCTACCAAAATGTTAAAAACATTCAACTGAGGATATCTCATGAAAGAGGGGAAATCAAGAGATGAAGTTCAAGAAGAAGGATGTAATCACCGATGCGGATCCAATGTAACCAACGAAGTTCAGATTGGATAACAGATGGTGATTTGGGGGCTCATAGAGGATCTACAGTAGTACACATGCTCTTGGATGAGATAGATAAAGAAGAAGAATGTTCTATCCATCAAATGTGGCCTTTCTCCATTTAATGAAATAAAAATAATGTACATGACATGTTATTTAAAAGTAGACGGTGTGTACTTGCCTTTTCTCGCCTTTGATTTATGCGGTCTCTAGGTCACCAGGCACGACCTTGTACTCGACCATTACATAGCCAGCACAAGGTTAGTAGTGGCAACCAGGTAAATGGCATATACTTAAAGGGCATGGCGTGTACTCCTAGAATTTCTAGAAACTCCTCTTATTCTCAAAAACTACCAGAAAAGAAAAACATACCTGAAAATAAGATCTAGGTTCTTACAAGATTTATCCTTTTGTTTGATGTTTGATAATTTTGATAGGATATGTTAAAAATACTTATTAATCATAGGACTCTATTTTTTAAAAATATATATCGAAAGAGGTGATTTATTACTCTACTGATTACTTGTAAGAAGTGGGGCATATCAGTCTCCATATATCATAACATTTTAAAGGTGATAGTAAATGTAATGGCATACTTGGATTAAATGTATATTTAATTCCATGTAATGATGTTATGGAAGAATATTTAAAAATTATGAACAACACATATTTGGTTCAACTATATATATCATCTCATACTACTGGATTAAAGGTGTAATATCTGTTAGATCGGGATGTCTCTAATCAAGACCCAAAAGGGGGTGAATTGTGTCGTTTTAAAAATATTGAAAATATTAAAACATCCCTCTTGGAATGAAGCAATCCTTTCATTCCATATTAACGTAGATTGAGAAGTATAATGTAAATAAAGGAAAAGAATGTAATGATTTATTGTGGTTTGGGGAACAATAATCCATTATTATACTCCACCAATGCTCTAATCGATGATCTTGATGATTTTTATTAGTTTTTCCTGTTATCACAATATCGTCTACAACTAAGTATAAGAAGTTGACACCTTACAAGGATTTTATGAGGACATATGGTTATTTTATAGGGACGTGAAATATCCACAGCTTAGTTTGAGAAGATGACACTCCATTACGGCTTAGTCCAAGAATATGATACTCAAAATAAAATAGATGAGATGCAGATTGTTATGAAATAGGTTTATCTCACAGTTATAGCAGTAACTAACAAATGTAGATGATATTCAATATAGTACTATTATAGTAGCAAAATAATCGCCAATGTCAAGAAAACTTCTTCTTGTTCAAACAACAGCAAAAATATTAGAATTTTTTTGGGAAAGCATTCATTGTCTTTACTCTATGAGAGAATAAGAATGTAGAAAAGTCTATTTCTTTCACTTCTTCAAAATGATATGTAGATGAATGAAAATATTTTAGAACTTTATTTTCTTCATTATTTTCACCTATCCACTCTACTTTGTTGTGTATTATCTTCCTTCCAGAGAAAGATATATATAGAGAATAAATATTCAACAGTTGTAACAACATTTCATTTATTAGGATACAGAAAATAAATATATTTAATATTCTTCATAAATATCCTTAAAAATAGTGTAGCACTAATTCCTATTTATTACAATAAAATAAATCTCTAATAAATGTATTCAAAATAATTTGAGTAAATCCTCTAATAATATCTCAATAATAATAGCAGAACTGAAAAATTAAAAAAAATCATATTTAAATTCATTAAAACCTCTCTAAATATAGTATAAACAATTCACGAAAACTAGTTGCACAATTAATAATGTATATTTTAAATCAAATCATTCAAATAGATTCATAATTTCCTTTATAAATTGAAATGACTTAATCCATTGCTTTCAATCCTTTGAATTGGTCATAGACAACTTTATAATGACATGTACTTCTATCGAGATGGTTGTATAAATCACAGATAATATTTCTAAATAAAACTCCGATGTTTACCATTCAAATGTACAGTTCCTTCATGTAACGACAAAATATCAAATGTTCGGTTCAACTACATAGCGTATGGATCTTTTACGTTGTGTAGGGATCCTTCCAATGTATGGTTCCTCATCCATACAATCATATGCAAGTAATATAAGGATCAATGAAACCTAGGGATGACGATCCATATATTCAACCTTATCAGCATAAAATCTTGAACATAAAATTAATTGAACATATGTTCAATTTTATCAAATGTAGAGTTGCAAAAATTAATTCTAGACTCCAACATAGGGTTGATATTCTTTATGTTAACCATTCTCTGAATGTAGGGTTGTTGATTTATATGCAAACTGTTTAGCATAGGGTAGATAATCTATATATGCATTTATCAAAAATAGGGTCCATTACTTATGTTACACTTACCAATGTAGGGTATGAACAGTGTTTTTGGACAAAATTAAACAACTTAACTTCAAAATTCGTTGATTTTTTTGAACCCAATAACATCATATTCATCTTTAAACCAACAAGATATATT
This sequence comes from Viscum album, assembly GCA_963277665.1. Classification (NCBI taxonomy): domain Eukaryota; kingdom Viridiplantae; phylum Streptophyta; class Magnoliopsida; order Santalales; family Viscaceae; genus Viscum; species Viscum album. Next base: position 681,311,826 of record OY728119.1, on the reverse strand, counting down.
TTTAGTAAATCTTATGATATTTCCAACAGAATAATCTTTGTAAGAATCTAATCACTATTTATTCAAATATAAAATTGATACTTTGATTTATTGAACCATTAAAATTTAATAAATTTATAAGAAAACAAAGATTGATGGGTTGAAGTAATTATCAAAACTAAAACAAAATGAGAATGACATGGAGCAACTCAAAAATCACCGCATTTTAGATAATTACAAAACTCTAACTCACTACCAATGTTTTATCCATCTTTTTGTAATGATAAAAAAGATATGATATTAAGTAAATTAAATAATACAATATGTTTACCCTTTTTTATAAATAATTGAATTTTTTTAAGTAATACTAAATAAATAAATAAAATATAAAAACTAATTTTTGTTTCCCGTTTTAAAAATATTTAAAACATGAAAAGTATTTTTTTGACATATTTAAAATTTGACAAATAATGTTTTTAAAAATATTTTAAATTTGAAAATTAATTTTTTTAAGTATATAGAATTTGAAAAATATTTTTTTTTACATATTTAAAATTTGGAAAATAATTTTTTAAAATATATATATTTTAAATTTGAAATTTTTAATTATTTTTTATATATAAAAAAGATGAGTTATTTCAAAATATGTTCTAAATACATACCCCAATATAAACACTTCCTAAATTCATGTTTCTTTCAAAAAGATAAAAAGCGATAATAAAGGACCCATGAAAACATATAAAATATTATTAAATAAACAACAAGGGTTTGAAATAAATATAGTAAACCACTTAATCATTTATTTAATAATGAGAAATTGAAAAACATGCTAAATATTTAAAATTACTCCCCCTGAGACCAAGAATAAATATATTTTATATTCAACAAATTTAAATAAATGATTTTCAAATACTTTAAAATATAGTATTTTACGTATTTAAATAAAATAATAAAATATTAAGAAAAATAATAAAGGGTTTTCAAAGAATTTAATTAAAGGAATATTAAAAAATATATTTAAATGTTTTTATAAGAATATAATTGAAATAATTTTCAACTAATTTAATTAAAAAAAATTCAAATAACTTATTTGAAATTTTACTTATGTCATAAATGAAAAAAAACCATTTCAATTTAATTATATAATAATGTATCAAAAATTGAAAGAGGTTAATTTAGAAAATGAAATTATTTTAAATAGTCAAACAATAAACACATGATTACATGTAAGATATATAAAATCCTAATAAAATTCTTAATGGTAATTGATTAGTAAAATAAATCAACAAATTAATTCATTTGATAAAATAATAGTGTGAAAATATTTAAATTTTTTATGTATTATATTAATAATTAACTTTAGAGGAATAAAAGATAATAACATTTTAAAAAACATTATACCTCAGTATAAAATATTTAGTGCATTTAAATTGAATATTAAAAAAATTTTAAAATAATATACTTCCTTGATTAATAGTGTCAACTCTAATGAAGCTTATATTTAATAGAATAATAAATAAGAATATAATTTTTTTCATAATTATATAGAAGTCACTTGATGATATAATGGCTATGTTTAGTGGCACATACCTACAATGTATCAAATACAAGTTTCTTTTGGTACCCATATACTTTTGGGTTCAGCAGTACCTGCAATTAATGATTTATGTAACCAAATATGATTATTTCAATCAAACTGTTTATAATTAAATCATGATAATTCTTTTAAATAATGAACATGATTGACACCAAAATATTGATGTTTTCAAAAATAAAATTCATTATCATAATTTCCACTATTAAAATAATAAAAACATTTAACATTATACATGTTTTTTTCTATTTGAAATAGGAACAACATAATTTCTATATAATTTTATATTTTCTCTATTGCAATCAATACTGAGTTTTCATTTTTGAATTTTATTTTTACAAAGAATCAGATTCAAATAATTACCTCACTTAATAAGTATACTTTAAAATTTCTATCAATTCTCAAATTCATCCCAAAATTCATTAATTTTAGTTTCATGTAGATCCTAATAAATTTTTGGAGAATTTGATCTAAAATTAGAAATCTATATTTACAAGCATTCAGAATCAATTGAAATTGAATCATAAGATTTTATATCATTTATATGCTCTTTATATAAATATTGAAATTCATCTTTAAGAATAAAACAAGTATTATTAGGGTCATCATAAGAAATATATTTGGAATTAGAAATTTCAAAGTAAGAAGATTGTACTTCATCGGCACGAGACATAAGAAATTAGATTAACCTTTTTATTTTCATTCTCAGCTTCTCAGTTTGTAGTAGGTTCATCAAATGAATGTATACATGAATTACCAGTATCTTTAATGCATTTCTTTTATTTTGGTTTATATTTATATTTCCTTTAAGTTTTAAGTAAAGGATATTTGGGTCTTAAAGGACCTTTCTTTTTACACTTGTAGTATCTGACTTCTTTCTCTTTTTTCAACATCAATTTATCTTTTCTCCTTTTATATAGCTTTCCAATGTTTTTATCAAGATGTGGTAGCTCATCACTTAATCCTGAATGTCTAGAATTTGTATCAGAAAATTCATCCATCAAAACTTAGAGTGCAGTTGTTTCCTTTTTTAGAGAAATATGATTTTCAGCTTTTGCTTGCATCTATGCGTCACACGTTATCAAGGATCTAATCAATTGTTTCAACATTAATTCTTTAAATGGTGTGGATTATCAAATAACAGCTGATATTCCATTACACTTATATGTTAGAACTCTATGTACATTTAACACCTAATCTGGTTCTTGAATTAGAGTTCTGAATGCAGAAACATCATTAACAGCTCCTTTTAATCTTCCATAAATCTGAGAGATTCTCTCATATTCTTGCATCTTGAATGTGTCAAATTTATGTTTTGATGTATTGTACCTCAATTTTTTTGACATTTTCAATTCATTCATATGAAACAGCAGTAGTCTACCACATCTCATAGGTAGTATCTTATTGATAAAGACAATTTAATTCATCAGGACCAAGACCACATATAATTGCAATCATTGTTTTTGAATTAATATCATACCCAACTTTCTTAGTAGCATCCCACTTTTCTAGTTCTCTAGGGATTTCATATAGTTTGAAACTATTCATATAAACTTTAAAACCATGATTCTTCAAATAGATAGTCATCAGATATTTCCCACATCCATAATTATCACCATTAAAATAATTATCATGAATCATCAACATACCTTCTATGAAATCATCCATTGTGATTTTTTCATTTGGATCATTAACTCAATATTGTTAGAGCCAAAATAAATCTATAGAGCCCTTACTATGATATTAATTGTTAGTTTGGGATGTTTACGATGAATATTCAAGAGGGGGTGAAATGTTTCCTATTAAAAAACCTGAAAATATTAAAATGTCGCTCTATAAATGAAGTAATCATTTTTTAATCTCATAAAGTCCAGTGATCAGTTGAAATAAATATTGGAAAATAATACATGGATTTGTAGTGCTTTAGGGAACATAAATTATCCTGTTCCACTCCACCAAATCTATACTCCATGATTTTGGTGATTTTCACTAGTTGGTCCTCTTATCACAATATCATCCACATCTGAGTACAAGTTGGTGACACCTTATAAGCCTTTTATGGGACCATCTAGAGCTTTTATAGGGAACCAAAATATCCATAGCTTAGTACAAGAAGCTAACACTCCACCACGACTGGTTACGAGTAGCCAATACTCAAAATAAAATACATGAGATGATGTTTTTTATGAAATTGGTTAAGCTCAAAATTGTAGCAGCAACTGACAGATGTATATGATCTTCAATATAGAACAACATCAGTAGGAAAATAATATTCAATGTTGAGAAGGATTATCCTTCTTTAAACAACTGTAAAAATATTAGATAATGATTGTGTATTCTCCCTTTTTTTACACCATGAGAGAATAAGAATGTACACAAAATATTTCTCTCTTTTCATCAAAATGATAAGCAGGATAATGAAAATATTTCACCACTTTATTTTCATTAATGATTTTACATCTCTGCTCTTATTTGTTGTGTATTCTTTTCCTTCCAGAGAGAGATATATTTAGAGAATAAATAGCCATTAGTTGTAACAACATTCCTCTTCCTTATGATAGCAAAAATTAATTCAGTTAATAGTCCTCATAAATATCCCCAAGATTAGTGTATCATCATTGTCTGTGTATTCTTATTGAATATATCTCTAATAAATGTTTTCAAAATAATTTTAATAAATTATCTAATAATATCCCTATAATTATAGCAACATTTAGCAATTTAAAATTCTTATTTCAATCCATTCAAACAACTTTAAATATAGTTTGAACAGTTCTTAAAAACCAACACCATAATTAATCTTCAATATTTGAAATCAAATCATTCATAGAGCTTCACAGCATCCCTTATAAATATGATTGATTTAATCCACTGCATGAAATCATTTGAATCAATCATAAAATAGATTTATAATGATATATACTTCCATTAAGATTGCTATAGAAATCAAAAATAATATATTTAAATAAAACTTCATCATTGCCCAGTCAAGCATAGGGTTACTTCATTTAATGAAAAAATATCAGAAATAGGGTTCAACTGTGTGGTGTGTAGTTCCCCTGTGTAGTGTAGGGTTCCTGCCAATGTCTGATTTCTTATCCATTCATTCATCTTCACATAAAATTAGGATCAATGTAATGTAGGGACTATGATCCACACATTCATCCTTGTTAGCATAAAATCCCAAACATTGAATTAATTAACTATATGTTCAATTTTCGTGAACTTATGTTTGAAAACAGTAATTCCAGACTCCAACATAGGGTTAATATTCCTTATGTTGATCATTCTCTGAAAATATGGTTGTCGATCCATATTCTGAATGTTCAGCCTAGGTTTGATAATTCACACATGAATTAGTCCAACATAGGGTTCATTTCGTACATTAGGCTTACCAGTGTAGGGTATGAGTAATGTTTCTTGAAAAATGAAAACAACTTAAGTTATGAAAACACTAAATTTTTTAAACACTTTAACATCAGATTCACCTTTAAAACTATAAGAAATATTTTATTAAATATCATGATCTTTCCAATATAATTAACTTTTATTAATCAGATCACTATGTCTTTAGATATAAAATAGATAATTTGATACACTAAACCTAGAACACTAAATTTAAAAAAAAAAAATTGATGGGTTGAATTAATTAAAAAAAATAAATCAAAATGAAAATTACAAGGAGACACCCAAAAATATCCAAAAAGAAGTGAAAATTGATTAGTGATTGAGAAGAAAAATAAATCTGTTTCAATTCTTAAAGATAATCTCAATACAGACTTATCTTCTTTAGAAACATTGAAATTTATGGTAGTGATCCATCCATTAATGTGATCAATTTGTATGGATTATATTTTAATGGATATAGATTTTCAATAAAAATTAGGATTTACATACTACTATAAAAATTAATGAGGTAATTATAATCACTGAACACTTAATTTTTCAAGTGTAAAAGATAAAATCCCATTTTAGGTAACAAAGACAAATTTTTACGTTTTTTAGTATATATGGAAAATTTATTATACTAAATTTCTAGTAACAGTGTTTATGTGTAACTAGGTTGATATAAATAGTTATGTGAAACATGATGATTATGTAATGACACTCATTATTTGAGAATATTTAATTTCATTTGGGAACCATTTATCATGGAGACAAGAGAAAATACAATATTTTATAAAATTTATCCATTAAATGATTAGTGTTCCATCATTTTGTAAGGGAAAATAATTCAATTGGGTAATGAGAGTGATAATAATTCAATTGGGTGATAATAATGAGAGTGATATTAGTGTTCCATCTATTATGTTATTTATTGGTGATAACAATTACTATAATCAGACATAGTTTATTTTATATGAAGTTATCACGATGAAGGGGTGTGGTAAAATACTAAATTACTCTTCTAATTAATTAGGTAAATATATATATTTTATTTTTTTTAAAATTTTAAATTTGTAAAAAATAAATTTTTTTATATGGATGCATAATTATATATATATATGGATTATTTATATTTTTTTCTAAAAAAAATTAAATGTGGTAAAATAATTTTTCATTTAAAATCTTGAAAAACATCATTATATTTTTGTTAAATTATTCCATATAAAAAAACATCCATAACTATAACATATAAATTTCTAAATATTGATATTATTTATCATTTTATAATTAATAATTATGTTTAATAGTTTAAGATGAATTTTTTTTTCAATGGTTATGACATCAATTTTTTTAAAAAACTAACTCATGTGTGAAAATAGTTTTTTACTAACATATTTTTTTATCCATGATTTTAAAAAAAATATTTCTAATAATATTCAAGTACACAAGATGTCGTGGAATTTTTCTATTTTAATAACATAAAAAGAGTAAGAGGAACATTTATCGAGGTATATATATTTTTTCATAATATTAAATATTCAATAACAAAGTTATTTTATGAATGTAAAATTTTAATTGAGAAAAGTTATATGTAGGACTATTGTTATGCCTCCTATGACAGAGTCTTTTTCTTCTAGAAACTAAATAGTTCCTAGAATTTTTGGATTTTAGATGACACATTTACCAAAACATTCACATACTCAAGGATATTTAAGGATACATATTAATTTTTATGAAACTATTAATCCCATAACCCCAAATGAAATTGTAGTTTATGAGTTATACCAATATTCATACTCATTTAATTATTATCATTTTATACTTTTATTGAAAATTCATAAACAATGTGATGAATGAAAATATTTTGGAGTCCATAATGGTAATATATATAAATTAATTTATTATTATCTCATTAAATTAATATTATATAATTTACATGGTTAATATTTTATGTATTCAATTATATATGAAATTATTAATTAAATAAACAAATGAAATTAAGAAATGGTATCTATCATTAGTTGTGGTTTGATAGAGATATTTCAAAAATTAAAAAAAATATTTTTTGGTGGAATTTAAAGAATGAAAACTCATACCTCAAGTATGGATTTTCATATTCAGAGACATAAACAAAATTTGTCCCTATCCTGATGAAATGATGCATTTATTTAATGATAATTATTATATATTGTAAAATATTTATATTTTTCAAATTAGTTTTTAGGTTTTTTATATAACAACCACTTAGTATATCTCACAAATATATATAGTTTAAAAATTTATACCATCAAACATTATCATGTGGGAGTATCATTTACTAATAGATAAATTTATCGGGAAACATTTCATGAACTAAGATCTTAATTGATTAGTGTTTTACATGAGGACTATTTTGGTTCTAAATCTCCCCTACTATCCACAAAAAATGTGAAAGTGATGGAAGGAAGAAATGAAAAGTAACTTATATATGAATATAATAATATAGATGAAAAAATTGAATGAAACTAATCTTTAGTTTCCTTGAGTGTTTTGTATTTTCTAAAATAATAATTTTAATATTTCATATTAAATTATTATTTTAGGATTACCATCAAAATTAAGAGGCATAGTAGAATTTTATCCCAAAGGATAGGATGAACATTCTTATCACTAAGTTAAGAAATAAAAAATAACCCATCTTCTTAAAGGGATATGTAGTAGATCTCAGTATTGGGAAACCTATTGGTTATCAAAGTAATAAATTTATGGGAAATTAAATAGATTTCGTAGAATATGAGATGGAAGAACTAAAACAATCAAAGGATAATCAATTTAAATATTTGGGGCATTATTTTATTGATGAAATGATGTGATAATAATAGCCTACAGAACCTTTTTATTCAGATAATTCACCTCTTCATTTGGACCTAACCTTATATTCTGAGTTGTATTCAAGATATCCCCGAGAAAATTTTGTATCATACTGAGTCCCACATATATTGGGGGATTATGTACATAACCATCTGATGATGTTGGGTCATGAAATAGTATCTATAAATGATATTATTGATGAAAATACAATATTATCATTGAATATAATTTGTTTACCAGAGTGGGATATTGTATTGTTAATTTCATACGTCGGCCTCCTAGTCTTCTTCATCATCTACCATACATGGTAGGTGATTTTTTAAATTTTTATTAACTTTTTATTGATAATTACATTGAAATTTTCTCATTAATTTAATTTATTTTGGAGTATGTAGAATCAATAGAATTATTTAAAAAATAAAAGGTTCATAACCCAATAACATTATATACCTATGATATTTATGATGGGATAAAAATTTTATACTATATGCATTGTTCCTTGTATGTTTTTTATGAGTATCAAATGTCTTATGATAAAAGTTGAATAGACTCTCTGAAGATAATATTCAAAAACCACAGCATGGTTCTTGTTAGTTTTTATGAGTTTAGTGTAACTGTGTTGTAGTTTTTTTCTATTTATTTAATTTTATTTTTAGTTTTTCATTCATTAAATAATGATGAATTCAAGTTACTTAATATTTAATTACTTAGATATGTATTTAAACACTATTTAAATTAAAAATGAAACCACTGCATTTCAAGGTCTTGTATATATAGAATATAGTTCCACTCTTATGAAATATCATGATAATGATTCTACTTTTACATATATATGTGAAGGATTAAAAAATATAGATATTTTGTGATGATTACTCTTATTCCTTGATGGGTAAGAAGAATAAATTAATTATGAACTAATTTGCAATATATTTTCATTAATTATGAAAATTTTATTTTTTAGTGACAATTGGATTATAGTATTATTCTTCCAAATGACTGTACATTAGATAATTTTTTCTATATATTTAGTAGGGTTTATAAAACTTTTAGAAAAGTATTAAACAATTGAGTTTTATTCTCTTTTATATGTTCTTAATTATTAATTCTTATTATTTATACTTTTTGTGATTATTTTTATTTGAAAGTATAGGTCAAGGAGAAATTTTTAAATAGATCGTGTGTTGATAGAGGATCCAAATAAAATCAAATACACTAAATTAAGGGAAAATATATTTCATAGTTTATAATTATTTTTCCTCTTATATATATATTTATATATTTCTATTTACTTTGATGATAATGATTTATAAACATAGTTCCATTTTTTTTAAAAAAAAGTGTTGAATGTGGTTATTATGTTGTAATATTCATGTTTGAGATCACAAAAAATGTTGTGATCAAGTAATTTGATATGTTAAGTTGAATTAATTATATTAGGTTATATATTAAAATAATTTATTATTTAATATTTTAAAATTCATTATGGTTGTATATTTTATACGATGTTGAGTCATATAGTAATGAACACCAAAACTATACTCAATTTTTTCTTAATATTTATCATTTATGAAGGATTACATTTAAAATTATCAGGTATTTCCCTTTTAATTAATTATGTAAAATTGTTATTTAGATAATTTTTTTCCACTTAATGATGTTATATACTCTTTATTTGTATAGGTTTTTAGATTTTTTTGGTTCTTGTAATGTAATATGTTTCTCAAATAAAATTTATAGTTTTCAAGAATGACTATTTTATAAAACCGTTCAAAATAAAATTTATAAGACTTTCAATGTCAAATTTTGTTAAAAATATACATCAAAATACACTTTCTGTGTAAATTTTTTTATAAACTAATGTGTAATATTATATTCCAATTTTTTCACATCCCTTTTATTTTTAAAAACAAAAAGGGAAGGTAGAATTAATTTTTTTCCCAAGTTAGTTTATATTATAGAACCGACATTGAAAGGTTGGTCCAGTGCTTGTTTTAGTTGGAAAAAATGTTATTAAGATATTTATTATATTATATTTTAGTTCAATTTTCGACATGATATTCCAAAAAAATTATGTTGAAACCATTATTTTTAAAATTAAATGTCTCAATGTTAGTTAAAAAAATATTTCAAACATTAAAAAAACCAATGATCCAATAATTGTTTCTACTAATGATACTATTAAAAGTAAGAATGAAATTGTTTTCTAGGATTCCTGGTAGAAATCTTCATATATTCAACATGAAAATTCAATCATACACTACTGGGATTATTATGGAGTCATTTCTATAGAATAACATAGGTAATCTCCATTATATTCCATCGTACAACGGATCTTATGGTGATATAATATAATACACTAGAGTCTAAATGAATTAAAATATATGAAATATTAAAATGAAAATATAACTAATAGATATTGGATATACTTATACTTTAATATGTATGGACATGTATTCATGAATAAATACCCAATGGAAGGAAATTTTTGGGTGGTTATATAACTAAAATTATATCCCAGTTTTCTTGATCCTTTTAATATTATATATTTTATAGGGTTATTTCGAATAAATATTAAGGTTTTTAAACATACATGAAGTACCATCCTTATTCATTATTTATGTTGTAATTAAAAAATTATGCAAAAATGATATATATAATTATAAATTATGATTTCCAAATAGATAACCAATTATTATATGAAAATGAGCTCATATAGATCATTGACATGACACACTAGTTACTGTAAAATGATATTAATGAAATCATGATGGTTATCCGAATGAATCATAGATTTTTAGTTACTATGGGGTAACATAATATAGAGTACATTAGTATATGTTAACATAAAAAATAATTTTATTATAGGGACACTAGAAATTTTCTTATGATTAAATATTGAGACTATAAATTTTCATAATATATAATTGGGTAAAATGAAAATTATATTCCTTACTATAGTGTCCTATGAAATTAACATATGTTTTTATAGGGTAACTAGATATTTTCTTAAGATTATAGACTATAACTGGAAATTTAATTATTTTCATATTTTCTAACTATAAATACCCATATGTTATTATAAGTAAATGGATAATATCATTAATTTACAATAGAGTTAATGAAAATTTATTTAAATTGATAAATGGTAACTAGAAATTTCCTTATATTAATGTAGGGTGACTATAGATTTACATAACAGACTATATGGGACTAGTAAATATATTTATGTTACTATAAGTAGAATGGAAATTTACATAATTTAATATATCATCAATTGAAATTACATTATATTTCATTAAGGTAACTATAAATTTTCAAAGGATACTATAGTTTAATAGTAAATTTACTTAAGGTACTTTAGGTTAACTAGAAATTTTGTTTATGTTGTGATAATGAAACTAGAAATTTACTTATATTATTATAGTTTTTTTTCGAAACTTCCTAAAGTACTATTGAGGGACATGAAATTTCTATACGTTGAAATAGGGAAACTAGAAATTTTCATATGTTTTTGTAGGGTAATTGAAATTTTAAATAAGTTACTACAGAGTAACATACTATATGATAAATTATTATATGGTAATTTACTATAGGTTATATTATTATAAGGTAAATTATTATAGGTCATGTGATTAAAGGGAAAATTGATACATGATATGTTATTATAGGGTAATTGTTTATGGAATATCTTGTTCTGGGTTAACATAATACATGGTAATATATTACATAGTAAGTTATTATATTGTAACATGATACAAGGTATGTTTTTTCCAGAAAAAATGATATTGGGAAGTTTTAATATATTAAATTAATTTCTAATAAATCATTTTTAAGGTAAATGATAATTTTTAAATGTTCTTGCATGTATTTTTTATTACATGTTGAATGTTTTTTTTAAAAACCTCTCATTATTTTATATGAAACTAAATTATAAATAGATCTATTTATTTTTATTATTTCTTGAGTTATACATATTGGAATTTATAACTATTATTTTAAATTAAATATAATAAATATTTTTATATTCCATTCAAATATGAGATAGAATGATAAGGATGTTAAGATACCATAAAAACTGGTCGAATATCTACAAAATTATAGATATTTTTTCAAATGTTTATTTATATTTCCATCAATTATTTGGTTATATCACTTGATATATAAAATATATTGATTAATAACTTGATATTATAGAAATATATTTATTTTACTTACATTTAATCCTTTTGGACCTTTAGTTAATTCTAATGTTTAGATGGACTACAAAAGTCACCACATTTTGTTTTGTCAAGATATATAAATTTTCTATGCCCATTGCATCCAGCTAATAGTTAATTATATTAAAACCTACCATATAACCTTTTATACCATTCTTTTTATCATATATGTTTCTTTTATGGTGACCGAATGTGGTTACAGTGAAACACCATCTTGGATTTCTCTATAATAGATGCATTTGTGCACCCTCTATTTGTTTTCCACAACCATGAAACGTTATCTTTTCTCTATAAATATCATATTTTATTTCCCACACTATAAATGTTACACTAATATTTATCTCCAGTCATACACATCTTTTCCATCAACTTAATTTAACCTATAGAACATCACCCTGGAAACACCATTCAGACAACACACAATGGTCCTCATCAAATCTGTCCAACATCACTCTTGTGAAACCATGTTTGGGATTCTATATAGTATCCACCTAATGTTCATAGTGAAAAAACCCTAATGAAACACCCAATCTATTTCATGGAAGTGTGGTCATGACCTCATGATTATAATTACCATATAGAAGTGTTCAAACCTACATAGTGGAATTGGGACCGACCATGAAGTGCTCTCCAAAGTAACAACTTGAGTTCTTTACATACCTTGTAGCATCAAAACTAGACCTAATATTAGTTTCTAAAAATTAAATATGCAATAATTTTATAGTAATTGAAATTTAATTATTGATGGTTATTATACCAACCCGGCATTCATATTCAGTATACTTATGTCATGTTATAACAACTGAAGACACGTTATCTTCTTCACGTGGTTAGTACACATACCATGTGTGTTGTTCTAAGTGACCTCACATTATAATTTTCGTAGGTTCAAAATATTGTCCACATGGTTACTTGAACCAATCACAATAAATATTAAGAAAAATGGCCACATGATCACTCAATGTCCATGGTGAGTTCTCCAATTCAATTATTGTTTTCATAAATCATAAATTTTTAACTTGAATTTATTTACTATATATTTTATAATATCATTAAATTCATGTATATTTTAATTTTTAAAGTGTTTTATTGATTACTGAAATTCAAATAATTTTATTTAAAATATAAGAAAAGTGTTTTAATAATATTTAAACAGTTTCAAAATATATATTATCATATTACATATTCATGAATACACATAAATATTAATTCATATATTTAAATATTTTTATTTTTAATTTCTATTCAGGTGTTTTTCATTTATATATTAATATTTAGTTGAATTGAAATTATTAAAACTTATTTCCTGAAATTTAATGCATTTTAATAAATTTTTATTTATTTACATGTTAGGTTAAATTAGAATATATACAAAAAATTAATTTAATTGTTAATCCACATTAATATTTTTATGAAATTACTTTGAAATATTATTATAGATACTATATTACCAATATAATGGTTAATTCAAAATGGATTGAATATGTCTTTAATTTATGAATTTTAAAAAAATTGTTACAATTTTTCTAGATTACAATTTTGTCTCCCTTGATTAATTATTAATTTTTACATTTTATTTTCTTTTCCTCATTTACTATTGGACTATTACTTTTTAAAAATCCTATTTAAATTATTTGGGTTACATTCAAAGTATATAGACGAAACAAATGAGAAAATGGTTCTTTTGAGAACAAAATCTATGCTCTACTATCAAAATTAATGAGTGTGAAAAATTATTCATTTATTAGATGATATCTGAAGGACTATATCTAATATTATATGACTTCTAAATCTTTTATGAGATGACCTAATACATTAGTCAAGAACTGGTACCAGTGATCTATTTTTTAATCATCTACATCATCCTGGTTTTTTTATGTTTGTACAGCTGTAGGGACCCAAAAATCTACAAAGGGAAAGACAATACACTAGAAAATTTGATAAAGGAATGAGATGAATATGGGGAATAAACTTTGAGGAGAATATTGAAGAAATACAAGTTGGAAAAGACCCAAATAGTTCTATGTACTATTTATAAGGAAATGTCCACAAAAGGTGGAAACCGTGAACTAAGCAATACACAGACAACCTACAAAATATTGGCCTGCGAAGCATTAGCCAGGGAACTAAGTAGTTCATGGAAGAAAATTCCAAACCAAGGTTCCACAATCTCTGTCATTGGTGAAAAAGTGATTCAAAAGTAATCCCCCGAATACCATATCCATTGACTAAGATGTTCTAAAATGAGGTTGTGCTAGAAGTTTAACACATACCACATTATTCTTGGGATTGAGGTGGTGATTTTCACCACTATGAACCACAAAACCATGAACCACAGTTGATCGAGTTATCCATAGGCCAGATGTCCCCTCCATGGGCTTCTAAAAAATCTTTCTTGTACCAGCAGATACTATTTCCCCAGAACTCTATAAAAGGGTCCACAATGGGGAATGATGAAAGGGGAGGAGGATTTTCGAAGAGATTAGAGTTTACGAATATAATACTTAGAAGGAAAGTGATCGATGATGTACGGAACTGTGAACATTTTTTGCTAGTATAAATCCACCAAAAACCAAAAAAAAGTAATCTTAATAATAATCAATTGGTTGTGAACCTAATAAAAGATCCAAATACTTAATAGGAAAACCAAAAACCATAGGCTCTTCACAAATGAACTTCCCACAAACCATCGGAACATTTCCCCTCCTTCAGTCTAGCAAATTGTGTGGCCCTTCTCTACAGGGTAAAGATGTCACGCCACATAGAACCATGTTGTGCATATAGAACATGAGACCACATACCACCATGGTATGTGGAGGATCAAATCCAGGTATATGTACCACTTTAGTACATATATGACTCATACACCCTCATAGCAGTATTCTATGCGGGGAAGCCTCCATCTAGTTGGAGAAAATGGTATGTGGAATGGGGTGTCTTCAGGTTTTCCACTTTCTGGATCAAATCATTTCTTTCCTTTATTTTCACCCCCTCCATGTCACCTCCACTAATCAATCAAATGTTAATAGGCCAAATTCTCTTCAAAACCCACTAGACGCATATGACCTGACCATCGAGTGCATCAGAAAACCCTTTTGAGTGTATATACCTGAAGAAATCAGAGGTGTAATAGAAGTTCCCACAATAGTTTGGACCCCCAGGACGTCATTATGTCAATATTACTGAGGTAACCTGGAGTCCATCCATGGGATGATAATGTGAACCTCCATGTTCTAAGGATAATGGGTAACCACATTATTATCCATTCAATGAGGGATAGTGAAAATTCAATGGGATCATACATGCTTTCCCTTTGTGGATGAAAAATTCTTCTCCCATTTCCTAGAACTCATTCTAGGGAACTCCTCTTAAGGTAAGTCCCAATATTTTTCCTGAGAGGTGGAACATTCTCCCCTCTCTGACCCAACTTTTGATGTGTCCAGATAGATATCTAGAAGTTAATATCAGGGATATCAACACTGGTTAGGGGATGAAACATTCAAAACCTCTTTCCCTCTCCTGTGGGGTTCATAGATGCACCCTCATCCACCATCCTCTTCATTTTTTCTCAGTAGAGGAGAGAAAGTTTTTCTTTGTTGAATATTTCACATACTCTTGTTTCTCATACCAATAATTACTCACATGATCTTATAGGTTTTTTATGACACAACATTCACACAATCTAGTCATGAACTATGAGATCTCTGATTCGCATCAGAATTGGGATATGTAGGATGCCATTATCTAGGATCGAGCTCCATATAATCTCATACATGAAATGAGAGAAAATTCCCCATTCAAAGGATAAATTCATATGAATATTCCCTAATAAATTCATAACCTAGTAATTTAAATATGAGAACTCTGATTCTAACTCTAATAATGATATGTATAAAGCCTACCTAAGGCCCAATCTCAATGGACATTCTCCTTAAAAGTCAGTCCCGATAAGAATTCCCCCCTACTCACTAGGTCCTATTCTCCGAGAATAACCCCTGATGTGGATATTTTAAGAAAGTCCTCGATTACTAAACAATGAGGGGTTATATTTCGAACAAACTAGGATACGTAGGAAGTATCTCTGAGGTCCAAACGCATCACCCAAATCGCTATAGTGTTGATTGAGATATATCCTCAGTTGGGACATATCCACCCAAGAGACCATACCTCTTCTTATAATTCTGGTCTGCTTCGATATATGTCCTATATGAAATCACGTGTAGGAATCCACCACCTTGATATCCTGGATAAATGATGTTGAACTACATGGAAGGGTCCTCCTCACACAACATTAAAAGGTGATGTGTCCAGTTAAGTGGAACTGAACAATGTGGCATCTAATTCCTCTCATGAGGATACATAGGAATCCCATCTCATGGGTTTTATCTTGATATAGAAAAAACATATGTCCTCCCTAGATGATGGTAAACTCTAAAGCACCTCATCATATGGATTAAACTAGTGTTGTCTTAGTAATTCTAAACCTATACATATATATGGTTAATTTTTCAACCCGGGGGTTACCCGTAGACATTTTTTTGGAAAAAAACAAAGGATTCATAAACATATAAACATTTATTAAATCTATAAGTGATTAACTAAGTGGGAAATAATTCCCCTCAAATGGGTTTGATGATCGTAATCTCCCATCCCCTCAGGCAATGAATTTCATAAGTGTCATTGGAAAAATCATCATCCCACGAGTGCCTGCCTTTGGAAAGGAGGTTCTCAAATCATGGATATAAGTTTTGTCGGGTGTGTATGGATCCACGAATAAACTATTTAAAGGCCAACTGAGGGCATCATACCAGATTTGAAACCCTTCATAAAAATGGATAATTTGTCCATATCTATCAGTCCATTCCATCGGCACTAGGTGTGACTTAAATCAGTTTGAAACAAAAATGGTGAACCTAACATGAATCCTTAACCATGGAGGTCGGTCCCCCACCCCAATCCAATTTCACATTCAAAAGGAAGAGGGTCCAAAAATATTACCAACCATGCATATGATCACAAGAAGCTACCTTGATAGGGTTTAATGGTCTATGCTTATTACATGTATTTCAGGTTTCACAGATCTCTCTTTAATCCAAATGGAATCTCAATGAATTGATCATACACACGCATCAGCATCCGCAGAAGTGACTAGATCTCCAATGGTTAGGACTCTATCACCTACCCAATGTATTAAATACTAAGTTTCAAAAAATATGATCAAAGAGTACCACAAAAATGGTGTTCTCCCCATGGTGGAGGCTGCAGGGAAATACATATATCATAGAAAACTCACCAGCCACCCCTTCTTCTGTGTTTGGTGATCCAACACACGATGGCTCCATTGGCAGTCTCAATTCACTTTTGGAGATTTTCCTCTAAGTGCGACAACAATTACCTCCCTTATCTCAAGTAGGAATATGATGTTGCTAATGAATTTATCCCAGATGCATAGGAACCCCGCACACAAACTCTTGCTAGAGGACGTCACCACCAGCGGCGTACAACACGATATCCTTGCTCTGAAGAGGATCCCATACTGAGGGTGCCTACTGAATTATGATGGACACAGTCCCCTTGGGCTTCCCACCAAGGGAACTAAATTCATAATCAATAGCATGTTATCACTCTGGTTCCAGATGAGATGGTCCACCACAAAAATATGGCTACATATAAGGGGCATACATAAGATTGTTCCCCTCCTGCTGAAGCCTTACCTAGAAATATGGCATCAACATATGAGAGAATGCATATCCCCACTCACTACTATGAATCCCACAATGTAGATAGGGTGTCACAATATAGTAAAATGGATATTTAGGTTATTTCTCACCAGTCCCTCCAAACAAACAGAGTGGAAAATTATAGGCAAATACAAATATTTTCCAATGCGCAAAAAACCAATCATCCAAATAGGATGGAAACTATATATCAAAATGTGAAAATTCATAATGATTCACAGAAAACCCTCATCTAAAAAGGGTGGAAAATTATGGGAAGTCATAAAACACTACCAGTACATATGATTCCAACCATCCAAATATAGTGGCAAGCAAATATGTGCAGATTCAAATTCTTCTAGATGAAAATCATTCCCTTGAGACAAATACAACGGCAAAAGAGAAGATGAAAATTTTTACTCACAAATATGAATCCCATTAGTCAAATATGGTTGAAACTGGAGCAAAACAGTTGAATTATTCCAACTATTCAGGTTCATACTCATTCCACTTCCTCGAAATAGGAGAACCACTAGTACCCACTGGTAAATCATTGAGGACTGGAGTAGAGACAAACTCCTACTCGGTTATTGGAATGTAAATTTATACCACTTACAGTCAAATAAATATCTCAACGCATATTTGAAATGATAGAGTATAAGTCTTCGATCCCATACTATATTCTCTAGACATGTCAATAATTCATTGTGTTGGTGGAAAAAGCATGGAGTCAGGCCCATGACCTAATCACCCTAGGTGGGGTCATTCATCCACCAAATTAGATAATCACTCTAGAGCATATCAAAATCCATTCTCTAGTCGAGGAGGGTCAACAACCATATTCTATGACATAATGACAACTGAAATATGAAAAAAATACTTGTTCCAAGTGGGGGACACCAGTCCAATGTGGTGGCCACTCCAGAGAAGGAATATATCCCCACAAGAACTCAAGATGTTTGTCAACATATCCCAGAGGAATCACAATAACCAATAAAATATGGTGTCATACAAAAAGGCCAATACCAACAATGGGTAGCCCCAGTTTCCCACATGAGATTGCATGAAAATGAATCGTAACAAAGGCAACCAAAAAAATGAAGAGCACACTCACGATTCTTCTTTGCTGGAAGTGGAAATTCTTGATGCTATCAAACATATATCAATAGAGGCTCAATATCTTATCAATCCATTAGAAAATTATAGAAGTGATAGTAGTAGTTGAAAAGGACCTCCCCACAGTGTCACTTCTAACTACTCTAAAGGTCCTCCCCAGAACACCCACAAAGGCTTTCTATGTGGTCCAGAAATGATCAATAATGAGTGCCTATGTCCTGATGTGTGTCATGGTAGACATCCATTTAACTATAATATTGTATATTAAAAATTCCCTCCCCTTTCTATAGTCTACCTTGATGGTCTTCCACAGTGTATACACTACATATATGTTTCTCCCCATAGTCATATATCAAGTTTTAGTCCTCACCATGATGGCAGTCACTATGAAGGCTCTCCCTATAGTGACATCAAGTAACGAGAAGTCCCTCCCCTCATTGCAGTACATCCCAAAACCCCACCTCAGAATATACACTATAGATATTCTCCCTAAATTCAGTGATGTGATGGTTGTCCTGGCCATGATAGCAGTCATTGTGAAGACCCTCCCCTCAATGACATCAGGCAGCAAGAAGGTCCTCCCCTTACTACGGTCCACCCTGAAGGTCCTCCCCAGGGTGTACACTATATAATTCCTCTCTATTGAAAAAATTAATATGAAATGGTAGTCCTCACTATCATGTAACTGGATAAAAAGGTCCCCCCATGGTCAAAATTTACACCGATGAGAAGGTACTCCCCTCGTCAGGTCAAATGCAAGGAAGACCTCATATGCCGAGGTGCATAAAAAAATGGAGTACGATGTGTGGATAATATATCCATGAAAAACGATAACCCTTATCATCCATAGGATGGTCCGAGGCTACAATCACCTTATGAGCCACCCTCATACTGTTCACATATGAATGCGACTCCTGTTAACCCCACTGCTTAGAACAAAATCATTAAGGGGAAGTCAAACTGGGTGAATCATGAAGAAGAGTCCATGGCGTAACCACAATAATAACTGTTTCTTATGATAATAAAACAACTAGGTATGATATAATATGGGTGTATTGGTCCATAAACACTACTCATTTCAATATACCAAAATAGTTTTCAGAATAATGTATGCATAAAATTCACCTCAATATCTAGACAGCTCTCTGCCAGCTAAAGGAAAAAAGTTCTTCCCTACCAAGGGTATATAGAGCATGTTAATTTCCGGGGAGTGATTTTACATCAGGTAAACCTATAATATCTTCCAATTTCATGGAATCCAATATCTATAAGGTGAATGAAAGCCCTCAAATTGGCCTACATCAATGCATTTCAAAATTTGAACTTCATTATCTATAATGGATTGTCTTGTGTTCATATTTGGGGATGGGGAGAGCATGGATCTATACACTTCATCCCACTTACCATATAGCAGAACCCATCAGATGTGACATCCTGTAATTTTTTCATCCAAGATAGTAATAAAATGAAGTCCTTACTTAGAAAAGGTGGAATGATCGATATGACCTATCCATGAGTAAGTCTCACAAGCATCAGAGTTTGTGAGAACAATCAATAGAGAAGCTCATGAACCAGTACACTGAGAAGATCCCTAAGGATTTCTATCTAAGGGAATCCAATCAATGGCCACTGATCATGTCCATGGAGGCAGGTAATTCATGTGAATACCTAACACTATATCTGGATCACACCCTCATGGGAATGCGTGAGACCTCAAAAGTGGAAATGGCAGTAGCAGCTGCTGCAATATGAAACCATCCCCAACCCGTAGGGGTGGGGGCATTATTAAATCATCATGCCCTATAAAACCTGCAAATCTAGGCTGAGGAAAGTCAATAGTGGAATAGGATCAACCCCAGAACATAGGGATGGGTGCATTTTTACCTTAAATTTATACCCAATGAATGTTTTTTCTTATCCTAAATAGGGTGAACAATGGATAAAGGGGTCACCCATTTTATCCCATATCGTTACTCGCATCCATTGGGATAGAGGTGTAATGCAAGGTTGTATGAGGGCTCCCTTCGAGTCACTATACTCCAAGAAACTATAAGAGTACCATATAATAGACAAAAAAGATCCAAGAAATGATTTAAGAATATCTCTTACCATTCAGCACCTGGTACACCACCACCAATACGGTATTCATTGGTGAACGTTATGGAAATTATCCCCACTTACCTCAATGAACATAATACAAATTATGAATAAGCTAGAGAAGAGTACTCCCTCTTAGAGACAGTCCACACTGAGGCCAAAGCGATGAACACCAGAATCCAAAGAGTGTCCTTATATTTGGGTGCCCCATAATTCAATACACCACCACCTCACGCATCAATCCCCAACAAGGAGAGGAATAAGAACAAGGTCTAAGACCCACCTCCTCTTCATCATAAAAATGATTCTACTAGACATGAGGAGATATTTTCTTAAAAGGAGAAAGAAATGAAATATATTAGGAGAATAAAAACTATTATTCTAAGATAAATTCATACTGCTAGGTATATTCTTCAGGTGGAGAATCATTACACGAAACCATTAGATGTACCACTGCTTCACTATATTATCTTGTTGAGTGAAGCAAGGATAGAAAGATCACACAAGGAAGCATCAAGACCATTAGTATATATGAACCCAATCTTAGTGGGATATCAATATTTCCCTCCATTGGGAATGAAACTTGAATAGATTCAGGCATATCCACAATGTATGCCCTAAGATGGGTATCCGACTCAAGTTCCAGTAGTGCCGGAACATCCAGTATTTCCCCCTGCTGCACCTTCTCAGGATCAAGTCCAAGAATACATGTAATAAGTGATCTTAAAAACCATCAAGTTATTGAAAACTCAAATAGAAGTAATGGAAGGATGATAATCTCTAATATAGCTGGAATGAAATACCTACCTCAACTTGGTGAGCAATGTCCCACCATCCCCAAAATTTAGGAGCCTTGTATTCCTAGTGTTCAATGGGTTAGGGGAACAAAAGCATCCTCTAATACACTACTCTTCTTACTGAGATCCCATGATGGTAACCCCATAGCTACAAGAAGCTTTGAATCTCATATTCTTCTTGCGAACATTCAATGGTTCAGTATTTGTGTGGTACAACAGTTTCCAATCTAACTCAATAATAGGATGATAGGATCTATGGTTCATGTTAATATACCATTTCATCTTAATTTTTCCGAAGACAATGGGAAGTGGTCTCTGGAACTATAAATAGTCATAGAATGAGAGAGTCTCGTACTTCATCTCCAGATAGAAAGGTATAACTTCCTCCTTGATCCAGCCACTCCCCAAAGATGAGATGTTGTCCATATGCATTGATAACCTCTGTGATGAGCTACTAATATCAGTTAGTCTAGTGAAAAGTACAAGTGGGTTCTGGGACTTCTCTACCATCACTCAAAGGATATATCATTCCTTGAAACAGACAAATCTCAAGTCCTAGGTAGCCCCATCTGCTACAATAAATATAGAAGGAATAGCTTAAGAGGCTTATGTCAAGTTGAGACACCTCTTACATTATCTCCAGCTCCAAGACCCTCACCAAACCTTACAGGGCCCTATGTATGTCACCAAAAAACCCTCCCCATCAATATGAGTGGATAGGGGTTAAAATAAATAATTTCAATGAATTTATAAATAATGTTTATGCATTCTGATACGATCAATTTTGTTGTTACTTCATATCTGCCATGAATTTCAACTTGCTTTGGCTATCAGAGATCAAGAGGCTAGATGAAGTAGATCTTAATGACCAGACAGATTGTTTCCCCTTCCATTATTTTTTGGGATACAGTATCTATGATTTTTTTTTCTTCAAGGAAATTTTATAAAATATGATAGATTCCATAAAATTCAATTTGAGGCCACTTGCATCACAAGTGGCGTATGTTTCCATTGCTGATTCGAATGAATAAGGGGATTGGAAAAAATTTGTTAACAAAAATTATAATAAGTTTGATAGTTTGATGACTCTGAAAACAATCGACCAAGATCATGAAATAATTTTGTAATATTTGAAGAAACCAACCATCCCTCTAACTGCTCCTAATGAAACACAACTATCATCTTCATCCCACAATGCTCTAAAGGATGACCACCCAAAATGTAGTCTAATCAGGAGGGTGGTAGGAATATATAGGAAGATAAAAATGCACCAAATCCAAAGTTGGATTTGAAAATATTAGATTTAATGTCATCCAATCTAAAAACATGGGCACTGCCCCCACAAAATGGAATAATGTGCACCACCCTACCAAATTGTACAATCAGAAGTAGATGATGAGGAAAAGTCATTATCAGAATAGGAGATAATTTTTGGCCCTTTCAATACCATCCACGTAAAGGATCCCTTCTCTGATGATGAATATGGTTATAAACCATAATTACCCACACCCAATTGGGGGGTTAGAGGAAGTAACCATAGAAGCAATCGATATTAAGGGAGATGCGACCATAGAAGAAATCAAGATTATATACTCACCCCTACTCAAACTTACAATGTTGAAAAAACTAATAGAAGGACCCTCCAATATTTTAAAAATGAACGAGAATATTCTCCAACCCCCATGGGAAGCCACCCTCGTCCAATCTTTCTAAAATATCTATGAGAGAAAGAATATATGAATAATTTCATCCATCACGTGAGCAGACATGCCCGACCCAATCCTCAAAGGATGGAAGATCCTTTCTCTCTGTTATCACGGTCCGATCTATCATCATAAAATTCTCTATCCCCTAAATCACCAATGAAGAAGCATCCATGAGCTAGGAAGTACTGACTTTTAGATCATAAATTTGACATTCTAAAGCATAGTGCTTCAGTACTATCTAAGATCACAATCATGGATGCACTGACTTTATCATAATATCTTAAGGAAACTCTCATAGAATCTTTAATAACTCCCCATGAGTTTTATTCCTATGTTTCCACTACTGTAGTCTACCGAACAGAGACCAATCCTACAGAATGTCACGCAGTAATCTCTTTATTGAATCAAGATGAAGACACCATCATTCAAGGACACATGAAACCCTTATATGTGTCTTGAATAATAAACAGTGTTGATATCTGAAAAGTCTTCATTATAAATGGATATGGAGTTAATATAATCCCATTATGGACACTTCTTCAGCTAGTCTGCAATGAGTTTGATAAGAAACCTTATAGCATGACCCTGTTGGGATACAACAAAAGTGACAAAAATATGTTAGTTCAAATCAAGTTCAAAACTTGGTTCTATGACCTTATAGCTCACCAAGAATTTATGGTGGTCCAAAATAATACAACCTTAAAATATCTACTATTAAGACCCTTGATGCACAAACACATAGAAATCCCTCCTCTTACAATCAGTGCCTCAAATATAGAATTAACGGACATAGTGGGACACTACACACAGATATGGCTCCATTTGACCTCTTGGAACAACAAAATATTTATGAAGGGTTATATAAACCAATGGGGAAACAACCCATAGCTAACAAAATTGATTGGATCACCACCCCAAATACATTGGAAATATTTCCCACTAATACCCTCAAATATCTTAGAAAATAATATGTACATCCCATCAACAATATTTAAAGCACAAGTCAAAATTCATATGTGTATTATATAGTCCTCATGATTTCAGTTATGGATTCCAAGCCTGATAATGTTGAAAATATTATTGAGTCGTAATATAATAGGGAAATTTCAGATAAAAATTCCCTCAAACTATCATTAATACCCTAGAAAATTACCACCTCACCCACTAAGGCAGGAGGAAGATTCTATTCACAAAAGGAAGAGGAGGAAACTCTTTTACCCCTCAAAAAATCTTATTTGGAGAAGCCCATCACAAAGGATAATTAAGATTAGATGGCTTGACCTCCCATACACCAAAATTTCAATTTTTCCCTCATTAATGAAGTAATAGTTTGATGAATTTTTCACCATCGTAAGAAAATTTAGAAGATGGTGAGGATGAGAGGAAGAAGAAGAATAACTAACAGACTCCCCACTAAAATTCTAAGAAGGAGTCTCTTCCACCATTGATGAACTTATGCAAATCAACATAGGTATGGTAGAAGACCCACGCCCCACTCTTCTTAGTGCGGGAATTCCATTCAAATAGAAAGAGGTATACACCTTTTTCATGAGCCAGAATTGAGATATTTTCACCATGAATTATACAACAATTATAGGTCTCAATCCAGAGGAGGCCACTCACCACCTATGCCTTTCATAGGACCATTGTAGTTATATGTAAGACACCAGATGGATGCACATGGAACATCCTTCAAAAATAGAGGTTGAAGTTGACAGGCTCATCAAATATAAATTCATTCGAGAGGTCCATCATCCCATCTGGTTAGAAAAAATTATCCACTTCATGAAGAAAAACGGTCACATCAGGGTCTACATCGATTTCTAGGACCTTAACTGACACTGTTTGAAAAATTATTTCTCAATCGCAATCATAGAATTTTTTATCAACGTAACTACTGGATTTGAGTCTCTCTCATTCATGGATGGTTATTCAAGATATAACTAGATCTAAATGTCCTAAGAAGATGAAGAATCTACCACCATCAGGTCTTCCAAGGTATTTTTTTACAAGTAAATTTTGATTGGATTAATGAATTCTAAGGCCACATATCAGGGATCCATGAACCGCTTTTTCAAACCCTTCTTGGGAATGTTCTTTGAATGCTATTTTAATGATCAGGTGGTCAAATCATGAATATGATTAGACCAACCAGCATATCTTGAATAAACATATTCAATAAACTACAACATCGTAGTCTGGAAATGAACCCTAGAAATTCTCATTGCGTGTCTCCTCTTGTAAAATCCTCATCTTCATCCTACGCCACTATGGCATTGTTGTTGACCCTAAGATGAAAAATTCCATCCGTTTCATGTTCCCTCCTCGCAACCTCATCGAGTTGAGAGGAATCCAAGGAAACCTGGGTTACATTTTGTGCTTCATATCCAACCTTTTAGGTAAATGTTTTTCCTTCACTAGGTTGATGAAAAAGGGGGTAGAATATCAATTAATTGGAGATTTTTCTGAAGCATTCCAAAATCTCAAGAAATATATCTTAATCCCATTGGTGATAATGCTGCCCATATAAGGAAGGAAACTCATTATGTATGTAACATCCTTAGAAAGATCCATACACGCCTTCATCACACAAAATAATGATGTCAATAGTGAGAGTTGTCTCTATTATCATAGCTGAAACATGATTAATGTTGAGACTCATTATTCAAATATCAAGAAGAGATGCCTTGCATTATTATCTGTAGTCCCAAATTTGAGGCATTATCTGGAGCATCATGAGATCCACATGGTCTCTTGTAGAAACCCGCTCAATTACATTTTTAGATGTCCAACATTAACTGGATGCCTCTCATAGTGGGAAATCATCATACAACAATTGAATATAAGGTTCATACCACAAAAAGTTATCAATGTAAAAGTATTAGAAGATTTCATGGAAGATCATCCCTCAATTAAGGTGGCCCTAATAAATATTGAGTTACCTGATGAGGAAGTTTTCTATATTAAAAAAAATTACAGATGTTGGAAATGAATCTTGATGGTGCATGCAGAAGCCTGACAGAAAAAATAATGGATGACCCCAAACTCAAAAAATTTGATGGGAGTCATGCATGTATCCCTAGAGAAGGCTATCCTACCTTATTTCTTCCTGCTACTATCAGAGGGTTTTACAGACAATGAAGAATAATACCAGTCCCTTATCGTATACATAGAACTAGCACTCCAAGTGAAATCCAAACACATGAAGAGAAAAGGCCATTCAGAACTGGTCATCAAGAAAGTCAATAGTGGAGATTCTATCAAGAAATAGTTTATGATCCATCTAAATAACCAATTGTGAGAATTGATGGTAGAATTAACATCCGATATAACATTGGATTGTGTCCCTTGTTTTCAAAATGTACAATATGATGCATTAGAAAATAAATCCACAAATCTGGGTGATCAAGATTAGAATGAAATAGTCATCAGAATTTCTCACTGATTGATGGTATTACCATTCATTCAGGCCAACACTAAATCAATTAATGAGATCAGTCCCATATCGGAGCTATATAGTTATACCACTAGCTGGATAAATCCCAAGTCTATGACAAGTTCATCCATAAACCATTGAGGTTTATTCGTACAACTAAGTACACATGTCCATTCTCTATATGAGGAATGGACATTGTGAGACCATTTCCTCTCTCCACGTACATATAATTAAAATTTATTCTCACAAAAAATACACTTCTTTTACAAATGGGCAAACACTTCACCCCTTAAAAAGATGGAGAAAAAATCATTATTAGCTTTGTGAATACCAATATAATCACCAGGTTTGGTGTTTCTCACACAATACTGACAAACAAGGGCACCAATTTCTGCTCTACTGAATTTGACAAACTCTACCAAGAGAATAGTATCAAATACAACAGTTTATCTTGCTACCATGAAGAGGCCAATGGATAGATAGAGGCTATCAACAAGTCCTAATCCAACATGCTCCAAAATATAGTAAAAAAGGATAAGAAATTGTGACCAGAAAAGATCTTTCATGCTATTTGGGATTACTAGACCACAACCCACATCACTACTCAAGAAACCCTCTACTCATTAGTATTCGACATGGAGGCGGTTCTACCCATTGAAATTCAACTTTCATATCTCTGCATTGTTGCATGGGATCAACTATCTACAGATAAGAAATCCCAAAAATGGTTTGATGAGCTGGAGTAGTTGGATGATAAAATATTTCACACTTTTCACCATTCTTAAGTCTACCAAAATAGGATTTCATTAGCCTTCAATGGTAAGGTTTCCCTATGATCATTCCATGAAGGAGAAATGGTGTTGGTCCCCAGAACCCTGATGATACTCAACAAGAAGCATCCAAAGAAAGACCCAAAATGGGAAGGACCATATGTTATAAAAAAATTTACTCTAGTGGAGAATAATACATAATTTCAATGGATGGATATCTCACCATAACTCCCACCACTATTATGTTCCTAAGGAAGTACTTTGTGTGATCATGATAAAATGTGTTTTAGATGCATGAAATTAAACTACATAGCACTGCAAATGTCTTTTCCACATGATGTTAAACAATATTAAATATATCATTTCATCATGATGTTAAACTCTACCGAAGACATCCTAATCGTATGAAAACAAACTGCATGATGAATTCATCCATTCTGCATGACGTTAAACTGATAAACCTCTTCATCCACACCGCATGAGGTCAAAATGCTCAAAATATTCATCCTAACCAAAATATATTAAACTGCATGGTGATCACATTGTCTTATACAATGAATTTCTACACTTGATTCATACTTGTGCAAGGGAACAATAAAAACATTCTCCCCCTCATTGTGTGTGTCCCAAGCCTATGCAGGGAGGGCCTTTTATAAAACTAGGTAGGACTTCAATCCTATTTATCAATAGGATACGTACAGACACCATGACCCTAACTCTTTTTCTATCCATCACAGACCGTGGAATGACTTTGTTATATCCTATATCACCCCTATACTACAAGGGAACTCCTCGTCTCTCCATGTTTCTCACACTGAGTATAACTCGCATGAGCTTAAGAATGGTGTTCAAGATTTCCCCTACATAGAAAATGCATGGAGGAGTATAATAAGTCCATCATCTTGATAGCATGGTAAAAATTATCCCCTCTATCTATAGAGAATATACTGGTTCAGGGAGTCCATATAACTACATAAGGGTTGATTGCTTCCCTCACATGATACATAGTGATTCCGGGATCCCACATCCTAATCCAGCCACTAGTCAAAATCAATAATGACCCTCTCCCTATATACATTTAAAATATTCGTAGGGAAATTATGAGTCCTATCTACATGAAATAAAACTACGTAGCCCCAAAAATGTTCTCACCCAAGGGAACATTGCCTCTAGAATCAATATCCTACCATGTCGTGCTATAGAACTATGTAATACTTGATTCATACCCTTACAAGATATATAGTGACACCAGGATCTTTCATCCTAGCCAAGCCACCATCAAAAAAATGACCCCCCCTATGTGAATGGTTCAAACTGGTATAGGGAACATATTTCCTTAGAACTATGTATGGATTGATTCCCATTCATTGATGGGATACATAGTGACACCATGATCTTTTATCATAGTCCAACCACCACCTGGTAACAAAATTCCTCTATTATAATCTCAACTGCCTATACATTACGGGAGGAGGCCCTATAAATTTCTTGTTTCTAACATCAATCTTAGATCATGTGAGCTTAGGATTTGTGGTAAAGGTTTCCCCTTGGATGGAAAAAGGATACATGTACACTACATTCCCTTTTTAAAGAAATGGTTAAAAATTCCCCCACCTCCAAGTGTATGAGCCAAACTTATACATGGAGGCATCTCCAGAACTAAATGTGGATAGATTCCTGCTATCACAAGATACCTAGTGATGCCAGGGTTCTTCATCCTGTTCTAGCTGCTGCCCAAAACAATGTGATCTTCTATACTAATTGATCTGACATATGTAGGGTATTTCCTTCAAGAACTACACACGACTTGATTCCTTGTCTCATGTGATACATAGAGACACCTTGACCCTATGTCATGGTCTTACCACCACATGATACAAATGATCCTCTCTTTTTTCATAGGTTATACATACAAGGAAAGTTCTCAAGAACTACGTATGGCTTGATTCCTTCCCTCGTAGGATTTTTAGCGATGTTTGGATCCTTTATCCTGGTCTATCTGCCTTACAAAGGAAAAAAATACCCCCAATATCTTTCATGTGAAATAACAATAGATGTGGGGGATTTCAAATCTAGACTCTTACATCCCAAAAGTGCCAAAATACTATAAACCCTATTACATACAAATCATATTAATGTAGAGAATCTCAAACCTAATAACTAATCATGGTATGAATATTTTTTCATGTACCCATACATCCCCATTTCATCTGTCAATATACATGCCCTGAAAAATATCAAATCACCATAATCACCCATGTCTATTGGAAATGGATGAGGAGTTTTATGCAGACACCTTTTTTGACTGTTCACATTATTCCCCGGAGGTCATGCATATGTTATCCAAAAAAATGGCCTGCCATGCAATGAAAAATTCTCCCATAAGAGAGGTTGTTCCAACTTCCATATGATCATTGTATCATAAGCCTCACATCATCCCTCCTGACTCGAGGTCTCATGGAATCATGGTTTATACCTTCTTCCCATGTTCATGTTTGGGATGTACTATGAATATTCAGTCCTGATTATCTATTATTTACGCATGACTCATTTGATAACTCATACTTGCAACATGACAATTAAACTATGTTTTAAATTTACTTTTCACACAATTTTAATCTTTATAGAATGAATCCTAATCACATGATAATAAACTGCATGAATTCATTAATGATACATGATGATAAACTACTTAGCATATACATCCTCACCACATGATATTAAACTGCTTGGCCCAAAAATTATCTTTTCTTTGAACCTTTTATCCCCAAGAGTTTGAGTGAATCCATTTTCATCCCTTGTTTCTCACACTAAGAATATATCATGAGGGATTTAGAATTTCATCATGGGACTCCCCCTAGGGTCAGGGAGAATCAATATCTAATGAGTGACCCTACTTGAATGAATTTAAAATGTACATTAGTGTTTTCCCTTCCATATTAGTAAACCTAAATCCCTAATCATAAGACATTAAAAAAAGGTACCCCAAATATAGAAAAATTCCCCTACCCTACCTATTAATTATACCCATGAAGGGTGTTCGATCTCTAGGTGTCAGTATATAAAAACAAGGACCCATCCCCAATGAGGGAATCAAAATGCCCCACCCCCAAAATGAGTCAGATCTATGTGGGGGAGTTCTGAACTCTATGGGTAAATCATGGTCCGAATTCTTCTAATGTATCAAGGAACCCTCCCACCAGGAGTCAATCATTGTTCTTCATGGGATTTGGGATCTTTATAATCATCCACAACCATTGAAATTGTATGGTCTGTGTCCTACAGATACCGTAGTTTTACTATGCATACAATGACTTGAAGGATCTACATATGTTTCCCACAAAAATATCCGGTCAACCAAAGGAAAATTCTTCCCTAAGATAGGCTTTTCCAATTTTTTTATTCCTTATGGATCCTAAGCCCCATGTCATTCCTCCTTATCAAGGAAGCCTAGAAACTATGGTTTACACTTTCATTCCCAAAAATTTAATTGACAATTTAGAACATCATGGGTTGATTACACTCTTGTTACTAGTGGATTCCACATAAAAATTATAATATCATCACATTTAAATTACATTATACTTTATACTTGGTATTCACCCTTAGGCTAGGTCTCAACAGAGGTTAGTCCCCATATTGCCCTGTGTAAGAAATGAATCTGTATAAGAAAGCTCGACACACACCCCACTACATTGATGAATCTATATCAAAAAAGAAAATGAACCAACTATGTGTTCGAATAAAATCTACATAAGAACAAGCCTTAAAATGACTATGTGTTTCTCCATTCCATCTCTTTTTGGAAGTATTGTGATTACTGGATCTTACATCCTAGTCCAGCTACCACCCAATAATTACAAAAAAATATGCCTCCACTTATTCCTCATATTCCCAAAAAATTCCAACCTGAAATGACCACTTTTCATGGCTAGGAACCCCTCTCCACACATCCATACTAAGTTTCCAAGAAGTTATGAATCTCTATAATCCTCTATGGACATTATATAAGGATGGCCAATATCCTCCAAACACCTTTGATTGATTATGGACATCATGCCCTGACGGCTTTGCATACGTTGCCCAAAAAAATGTCTGATTAATCAAAGGAAAATTAATCTCTATGAGAGGATATGCATGCCTCCATACACACTTATGACATTTATTTCCCACCTCAGTCTTTGGATTCAAAACCTCCCCCTTGATTATGTTTTACATATTTCCCCTTTTAAACATGTGAAGATAAAATACTTTTCTAGTCAAACTTATTTGAAAAAATATGAATCATTTACCATCCTCTAGTTAGTGTAAAATGATTTCTCACCATAAGCCTTTAAATTATCGGATGTATGATGTTAAACTACACCATGTTTTATCCCACTTTTGCACAAGTTAAATTCGTGCGTGTTTAGCTTCTAAAATAGAAAAAATAAAAATATCTTTGTAAATTCAGACATTGTTCCCTTAATAGGCCATGAATTTTTATACTCAATAGAAAAATAAGTCCAAATTCCTATAAAACCATCATGTCCATCATAAATGGAAGGACAGTGTCCCACAAACACCTTCTTTTACTATTCTCATTATTCCATGGCAGTTTTGCTTATTTTCCAAAAAACGGTCTATCAAGAAAATTTAAATTCATCCTCCTAAGAGGATTTTCTTATCTCAATATTCTCCATGGATTACATTCCCCATATAATGATTCATATCTAGAAATCACAAGTTAGGGTCAAGAAAAAATCCTTCATTTGGGTCTGAAAGTTCTCGATACATTCTCTGTTACTGAGTTTTAAATTGGGGAACATAATTCAAAAGACATGGTAAAGGATATTTTAACAAAAAAAATCGGTAATGGTAGTTCATTTTGAATGAATCTAAAATACCAATGAAAAAAAAACAATACACTCTCATGGGTGAAAACCCATAAGGGAACCTGAGACAAAAGTCAAGTACCACATCCCTAAACCTATGCTACATACGGTTTATAAAAAACATCAAGAAATAAAAAAATCATCAAGAGACATAAATCTTGTTAGGTAAAAAATCATTAAAGGATGTCCTAGTCAAAATTAAAGTCATATACACTAAGCCCACACCATAATTGTCATAGGAAAAAATTAGAGTGATAACAGAAAAGGCACAATGTTTGTAAGGTTTTTCATGCGAACCTAGCAAGAGTCAAACTATACTCGCTGAGCCCTTCTATACAGATAAAAATTAGAGAATATATTTATTATTCCTTTATCCTCAACTGTAAATCAAATTAATTTCTAGTTGACATTATAATTTAAAATGAAGTTGATCATAAATTATTTAGAATGTAGGAAAGGGTAAAAGAGGAACACTATTAAGAAAAATGTATCTGTTTTATCAACAGAAGTGAGAATAGGAGGAACATAGACAATATGGAGTCTCTCCTCAATGTCAGAATAAAGGTGGTACATAGTAGCCTAATGGATTAAAATGAGGCCTGGCATTCTCTTTCCAATAAGATGATAATTTCCTGACGAGGGCCATTAAGAGCCTATTCCAAAGTAGACCACCATTCAACTTCAAATTAAACCATTAGGTGTACTGACTTCATAACAGTCTTGAGGTCTTACCCTTTCTATTGTACGGCCTCATAAGTAGTGCATGATGGTTCCAGTTGTGCTTTTAGTTTAGCCATGTGAGCCTCACACTCACATAGTTCCTCCATCTGGGTAATCACCTGGTCATGTAAACTAGCTTCCTCAGCTATGAGATGATGCAACTTGTCAGTAATATCTAGAAAATTATAATGATGGTGGTGAGATGTGTTGAACTGAGCGAGTTCAACTTCACAAGTAGTAAGATCCTCTCGATTTATAACAATTGGGGGCACAAGGATGCACATGCATCGATAATCAAATCCACTTCAACCCAGATCAATAATTAGTCATTGAATGTTATCATCCTCTTGAATAAAATCTATCAAGGTAGTTTGTGTGGAAAGAGTATGGATATAATTCCATTCCTGTTATCACATATTTTGATGCCTCTTAATAGATTCAGAATCTTGATCCTTCTTCGCCGCGATAGGTTCACAATGAGGAAGCATCATTGCAACAGACAGAAGCACCCTGAACTGAGTCACCCAAGAAGGGGGACATTCCCTCCCAATATAGGGTTCAGCCTCTGAGACTAAATTAAGGGGGCTGGCAACAACATAAGGAACCCCGAGAGAGGTCCCACTCGAACCTACTTTGAACAGACTGTAGCCCACATCGGCTAACGTTGTGGGATCTGATTCACTATCCACAGATTTGGGTTTTGCTGGGGATTCCCCTTCCATACTCATGTGATGATGGGTAGAACACCTTCTTACCACATGATGGAGAACAGATACTGTAATTGGCATGGTTGGGATAGTAAAAAAAACATCCAACAGTCTTTGAACTCATCGAACTAGCCTTCTCAATTCCCTATCAGGGTATAAATCAACCAACAATTGGGTGAACACTAATGAAAGGAATGTTGAGGATTTTGTGGGCTGATTTAGGACATCCACCTTGGTATTATACAACATCATGGTCAGCCACAATTAGAGACAAATCGTGGGATGAGAGTCCGTGTTAACTAGAGTAGTAGGGAGAGCTGTGACATGTTGCTGAAATAAAAATTTCCAAGAAAATAGATATGGAGTGTAAGGTTCCCTGATGTAACACTCTAAGCTTCCATAGTACATTTTCCTTTAAATAATGCAATAGCTTGCACTGTACTCAACTTAAAGTTTTTGTACAACACGAAAAATCAAACTAGCTGTTATGAATAGTAACAAAAACTTTCTTAAATTCTAAAAATTTTATTTTTTAAAATGGACTTCATTTTTGGGTTTGGAATATCAAAATTTGCTTAGGGTTAATTTTTTGTATTTTTTTTTAAAAAAAATTCAATTTTCGATGAATAGTGAAAAACACTACGTTATTGTTTAAAACAAACTTTTTATTTAAATAATTATTTATTTTATATAAATTTATTTTAAGTCAAAATAGATACATAATACCTATATAAGTTAAATATAATTTATTGGATTCATTTTATAAAAATATTATATGTATAAAATTTTATTAAACAATTTACCGTCTTTTACCCACCTACAATGCACATTTGCAAATTTGCATAAAACGTAAATTTACCGCTTCTGTGAATTGAATTTCAAAAATCCTAGAGAATCGGTTAATATCAGTATGTAAAACTTAGTTCAATAAGAAGAAAATAATTTTTGATGAATAGTAACTTTTGACTTTTATTTACCACGACTAAAAGTAAATAGGGTACTTTAAGGTAAAAATGATGTTATAGTAAACCTAAAACATGTCCTAATTATAATCGATAAGTTTATTTCGACCAAAATCAACATTAGGAATAATATATTATTTTTTTAGTCCATTATTATTAGATTAGAACAATTATTATTATTTTATTTAAAGAAGAGTTAAAAGTGTTAAATTCAATGTTTATTAAAAAAACAATTTTTAATATAGGTTTATACATAAGATAAATTAAACAATAAATATTAATTATAAAGATAAAAATATTTCCTAAATAATGGTACTTTATTTATAATTTTAGACATTAAATAATTAAATTTATTTATGATACAATGATGATGCAATAATTACCTAATTAATGAAAAATTTACAAAATTGATATTATAAATATCCAAATAAATGTAAATTGAGACTTATGATGAATTCCACTAATTTTATAGGTTAATATGAAATTTTATGGTGGATTAAATAAATTTTATTCGAAGTGATAAATTTTTTATGACTTTCACAAAAACAAAATATCAAATAGTGTCAAAATTGACCTAAATGAGTTTTTAAAACAAATACTATATTATTAATGGATATAACATTCCTAAAAATATAATTATTGGCCAAATGACTATGATAAGGTTATATATATTAATAATGAACCACTCGTGTTTCTATTGGATATTTTAGTAAGTTTATTATCCATTTATGATTATAATACAAGAATACATGGTAAAAGTTAAACTATTTAACTAAGAGTTAAATCAAAAAGATAATGTTAATATGTTGACCAAAACCTATCTAAAACCTATTGGTTGAGAGTTTTTTGACCCATAAAAACCTTGAACTCTAAATAAATCTCTTTGGAGAAATTTTTAATAGAAAATGATTGTATAATAAAATAATATTTCAATGTTTTCCTAAATTGACCCTCACCTCTCTTTTAAAAGGGTACTTCACCTTCTCTCAAAATAACACCTCCAAAGCCATTTGGATCAACCAAAACCTGCTCAAATATCTTCCAAACTAACCTCAATTATACATAGATACATTAATTTTTTCATAATTTTAACCTAAGGAGCCCTTTTGATCAACTCAAATGGAAACACCCGAAGAATAGGTAATAATTTCACCACCTCTTTCAATGTTTTTTTCTTCTTCCACTTCCTCTTTCATTGTTGTTTCCATAACAAAATAATAAATCTAGTAACGTATACATATTAAGATGTGATTATAAATATGTTATAACTATATTCATTATTTTATCCATCCTATGACTTACAAGTCACCATATGTGCGTACGCACGACTTACCGTCTCCATGTCCTGGTGTAGTTTGTTATTTCAACACTTCTTTTTTTGGATGGGTATAATAACGAGTATAACTAATACTAATAATAAATATAACATGTTGAGGATTATTCATATATGATATACCATCCAATTACAAATTATTTCACCATTAATAGAATGATATTATCACTCATACCTACGTACTGATTACTGTCTTCACGAACGCGATGAAATCCATTCCCCATCATAACCATTCAAGAATAATTTTCATTCATTGATTAAAAATAATGTTTATAAACTTAATATAATTTTTTATATGAATCAAATAAATCCTATCCATAAGAAATATGGCTTACTTAATCAACTATATAAAAGAAAACAAATCAGTTAACACCCAAAACAATGATACTACTGAAATATTATTAATAAAACAATATTAAATTATCATATATGATATCATGTTTATGTATGTGGTTCTTGTATAATTTAGTAACAATTATTTAACTATTATACATGAGGTTAAATTACCCTCAATCAAAGAAAAGTACAAGGTAAGGGTTAATTCTACAATCTCTTCATTATCCGAGGTTGTTTATACATGAGTATCTACTCGGACCTCTTTATCAACCGCATCTGTGTTTCATAATAATTTATGTCAAAACGTTTCTGTTATTTATTAGACTATGGTTTAAATTCATTTATACCCTTGTTTGAATTTTTATAAAATGATTACAATGTAATCTTTCTGTCATTTTCCAAACAAGGTCCTTTATGACCTTTTCAACAAAATGAAGGAAAAAATGTTTTTTTACTTATATGACAGGTGAGATTATTTTCTATCATTATAACATCTTCGAAACATCCCTTAAAATCTTATAAGAAAAATTTAAAAATAAATGATTTATTTTATAATTATGTTACTTTTAAATGATTTAAAAATAGAAAGAGATATTTCTATGAAATAGTTTGGATTTCATCCATATCAACATCCTTTGATGGATTTTAGACTTGTTTGAAGTTTATTTATTATGATGTAATATTCAATATTGTATTAATGGTTTTGGGATATGTTTGACTGTGGATGTTTTATTTATATACCCTTCATTTTCTATTTTTAAATTATTAACATTTCATTTTCTAGTTTTTATATGAATGTTTATGTTATGTTTCAACCTTTTCATATGAAGAATGAATTTGACTTAGTATGTGATGGGTGGAGCTAGATATATCTCTTAAATGCATCGGTAGTACTCATGAGACAAACTAGTGTATCTGCACAAGGACTTGAACAAATCTTATTTGTATTCTTGGCACGAGGCCTTGAATCTGTGGTTATGATGTCCAGAATTAATCATTCCGTCAATATGAAATTGGCTATTGATATTGCTTGTGATTATTAGACTAGTAGAATATCCATGTGAATAAGTAAATGGAATTTATTGATTTATATTTTCTATATTATTCTGAAGTTTACATTTAAAAGTATTATGCTTTAGTCTTATAAATTTCCTTAAACGTTTCTTCTTATTTATGAAAGTTTCCAATATATTTTTATCCTTACTGAGCATCTAATCTCACCCATTTATATGTTTTATTTTTCCCAGGATGTGATGAAGTATATTTGGACTGACCTGAAGGGATAGTCTATGGGAGATGAATGTGTTCAAAGAAGAGACAATTTTTCTTTTTTTATTTCATAATGTAATGTAAAAATTATGTTTGTATCTTGTACTTATAAGGCTACTAAACTAATCTGTATTTTGGGATTGCATCCCTTTTGATCATGCCAATGTTATTTAATAATACACCAACTCTGGGTAACTGGGGTTGGGGTGTTATAGTTGGTGTTAGAGAAAGTTTAGTGCAAACCTTGGGTGCTAGATTTAGAAAAACTCTGATTAGATAACATTACAATAAGATAGAGTTTGAGGATTAGTATAGAAGAACTTCCAAGAAATTTTTTAATGTAGAGATTCTGTGAGTTTTCCAAGAAAACATACATGTCTGGATATGTGCAGGTAGAGGAATCTCTAGCATAAATGTATCTTTGAGTGAAAAATCTGACAAAGAGTTTTTTGCTTGATCTAGGGTATCCCGGTACATGACACCGGGTCTTGTTGCACTCTTGCTTATGAAACACATAGGGGATATGCTTAGGATAATTCACAATTTATTTACAAACAATTATGAAGGATTTATGAGTATATATCTCCTCAAAAAAACATTTTTATGATTATGGATTATATGCATAAACTGTTCAATCTATGAAATGTGTTTTACAAGTGTGAAATTATGTATTGCGGTTCATAAACTAATCTAGTGTATGCCATTGTTTAGAAATGGATCCTAGTAGAAGGATTGGAATCCATAAAAATGCATAGAATCCAAGTAGGGATTTCTCTCCTACTCAAGATAATTATAGGGGAGATAGTGATGCAACTAGTGTTGATCAGCTTATCACCATACTTGGAAAACTCACTCAGGTTATGAATAATAAACTTACCCATATAGAGCATCCAGATCCACAGCATGGAGGATCAATGTTAGATCACTTCATGAGGCAACAACCACCAACATTCAATTGGACTACAAATCCATTTGTAGGTGAGCAATGGATAAGTTCTTTAGAAAAAATATTTCATAATTTGGGGAGTAATGAAAGAGAAAAGGTTGTCATGACAGTTTATTGCCTCACAAAAGATGCAGAAAAATGGTGGTCATTATTTCATAACACAAAGGAAGATAAAGAAGTATCAAATGTAGAATGAAGGTATTTTAATGTGATTTTCATAGAAAAATACTTTCCTTGTGACCATCAAGCGAATATGGAAAGACAATTTCTGAGTCTTAGGAAAAATTAGTATGAGAATGTTGCAAAGTATGAGGCTAACATTACAAGGTTATCAAGTCATGCAGCTGATTATATACATAACCTAATGAGTAGTATTGATTGATTATTTGATGGGTAAACCCCATTTCTCCATCGAGAATTAGTCACACAATAGTTATCATGGTATGAAGATATTATCTCCTGTGATATCAGAACAGAAAAGGAATTCTCTAAGTTTTATGAATTTAAAGAAATTAAAGAAAAGAAGAGATCAGATAAACACTCTAGAAATGGAAATAAGGGGGGAAAGGGAAAAATTGAATATCCATCCTATGGTAAATGTGATAAGAAACACCCAGTTACTTTCTTAGTGGGAATGAGAGTATGTTACAGGTGTGGTGAAAAAGGCCACCAAAGCTCATGATTTCAAGGGAGTGAAAGTGTTTTTCATTGTTGAATTATACAATTATATAGAAACGGGGCATTATGATAATGAATGTCCTAAGTGCAAAGGAAAATTACTTCAAAAAAGGCCAAGGGAGAAAGGCCTTGATTATGTGATCACTACGGCGGAGGTTGGAGCTTCTAAAGATGTGGTGGAAGTTAATTTAATGGTATCCTCAAGTTTAGTCAATGCATTATTTAACTCTGGATCATTTCATTGTTTTATATCATCCTAATTTTCTATGAAAATTACATATTTCCAATTTGATTTAACAAGGAATTTTTTAGTCAAACCTCCTAAGGGAAGTATAATTGCAACAAAGTTTTGTGAATCGGTCCCCATTAGGGTATATAAATGTTCATTATCTGCTGATCACATCATCATACCCATGATGGAATTTGATATAATCCTCAGTGTGGATTGGCTTTCGGACCATGACACCAAAATTAATTTTTGAATAATGAGGTTACTATTTTTTATGATGATAATGAGTACCTTATATTTAGAGAAGAAACGTCACCACCTGATTCATATCTAGATCCACCCCCAGTAGCTCCACTAAATTCAATTATTAGGGAAGAAGAGAATGAAATAACTATGGGTGAAGAAAATAATGTTTAAATAGATGATGTACCTATTGTACAATAATATGTTGATGTGTTTCCAGAGGATTTACCTAGACATCCTATAGAACGAGAAATTGATATTTTCATTGATTTAATTTCTGGTTCAAGGCCCGTGTCAAAGAACCCTAATAGAATGGCCACTGTGGAATTAGTGGAACTAAAGAAACAACTAGAGGAATTGATTAATAAAGGATTCATTCACCCTATTATTTCTCCAAGCGGATCCCCTATTCTTTTTTTTAATAATAATGATGGATCTATGAGGTTGTGAATTGACTACAGGGAGATTAATGATATAACAATAAATAACAAGTATCTCCTACCTCGCATTGCTGATTTATTCGACCAACTCCATAAAGATAAATATTTTTCAAATATTAACCTTCGATCTGGACATCATCAGTTGTGTGTGAAGAAGGAATACATTCTAAAAACATCATTTAGAACTTAGTAAGGGAATTATGAGTTTACAATAATCTCTTTTGGATTGACTAATGTACCCTCTGTTTTAATGGATCTAATGAAGAGAGTTTTCAAGTAATATCTTAATGACTTTGTATTGGTATTTATTAATGATATCTTGGTTTACTCCAAAATCAACGAAGATACAGAAAATCACTTGCACGCTATTCTAAAAACCCTCAGAAGAAATGAATTATATGATAATTTTATCATGTCTTAGTTCTAGCTTCAAGAAATTTCTTTTCTTGACCATATTGTCTTCCAGGATGGAATCTCTGTTGATCCTTCTAAGACAAGAGAAACACAAGAATGGACAGAATATGCATGTAAAAATGAGGTGTGTAGTTTTATTGGTTTAGAATGTTATTATCAGCATTTCTTTTGGAATTTTGTCCGATCAGATAACCCATTAACCAAGCTCACACGTAAAGGGGTTAAATTTGT
The DNA here is from genome assembly GCA_963277665.1 of Viscum album. Taxonomy (NCBI): domain Eukaryota; kingdom Viridiplantae; phylum Streptophyta; class Magnoliopsida; order Santalales; family Viscaceae; genus Viscum; species Viscum album. Next base: position 681,270,778 of record OY728119.1, on the reverse strand, counting down.
TTGGACAAAATAGTTTGAAAAATGTTTGGAAGAACTGAATATAATATTATTCAATGATCGTATCTTGAATCTACCATTGGGGAATGATGGGTTTGTTATTTATAGTGATGCTCCAAAGAAAGGACATGGTTGTGTCCTTATAAATAATGATAGAGTTATTCCTTATACATCACGATAGCTAAAATTCATGAACAAAACTATCCCACTTATGATCTTGAGTTATCAATTGTAATATTTTCTTTAAAGATTTGGAAATGCTATCTCTACGGTGGAAAATGTGAGATATATATCGATCACAAGAGTTTGAAGTTTATTTTATCTTAGAAAGAACTCAACATAAGGAAACGATGATGGCTTAAACTACTCAATGATTTTGATTGCACTATACACTACCACCTGGTGAAGGAAAATAAGGTGTCATATGCTTTGAGTAGAAAGGATCATGTATTTTTGAACAAGATGGGAGTTGAAAGGGATCCCATGTTCATTGATCTAGTAAATATGGATATGGGAATAATCATGGAAGGTGAAACATCGATACTTTTTCAAATGGTTGTTAAGCCATATTTACTAGAAAGCTTAAAAAGATCCCAGACTAATGATGAAGAGTTTCCAAAGATAATCAAAGCTGTGATTGATGGGTGATTGACCAACTTCATATATGAATATGGGAATTTGATATTTGGGTAGGGAATTTGTGTTTCTGATATACTTGATCAAAAAATGGAATTATTATATGATGCTCATATCTCCAATTTCTCTATACACCATAGTAGCACTATGATTTATAGAGATATGAAGGAACATTTTTTGTGGGATAACATGAAGTGAGAGATTTTTTATTATGTGTCATGATGTATGGTTCATCAAAAAGTGAAAGATGGAAAAAACATCCTAGAGGAGTTATGAAAACACTTCCTAAACAGAGTGAAAATGGGATGATATTACGATGGTCTTTTTCATGGGACTACCAAATACTTCTAGAAGGAATGATGTAATATGGGTCATTATTGATAGTCATACCAATTCAACACATTTTCTTGGTATAATAGAAGATTTACCACTTGAACATTCTGAAAGACAATATATTAATGAATATGTAAGAAGTCGTGGATTAAACATATCGATTTTTCAGATCATGATCCCTATTTTACATCAAGATTCTGGAAAAGTGTTCAGAAGGCCTTGGATACTAAACTTCGTTTGAGCAATATATACCACCTTCAAACTGAAGGATAATAAAAATGAAAAATTCAAACTTTATAATACATGTTGATATCATTCTAACATTACTTTCAAGGTATTTGGGATCATTATTTACATCTTTTAGAATTTTCTTATAAAAATAGCTTCCATTCAGGTATATAGATGGCACAATACGAAGCGTTATATGGAAAAGATATGTCGCACGCCAACTTTTTGGGATTATGTTGGTGAATGAAAGCTCATACGACCAGAACATATTTAGGAAAAAATGGAAAAGGGGAATATTATCTAAACCCACATCAAAGAATCTCAAAGTAGGAAAAAGAGTTATGTCGATAACCGAAAGAAGGATTACGGATTTCAAGTAAGAGATCATGTTTTCTTGAAGGTATATACATTGAAGTGTGTTATATGTTTTGGTAAGAAGGGTAAATTATGTCCCAGGTACATCGGACAATTAGAAATTCTAGAACTAATTAGAGTTTTAGCTTATCGTTTGGTAATTCTGCCATGTCTCTCCAAAGTTCCTGACGTTTTCCACGTATCTCTATTGAGAAAATACATGCCTAACCCAATGCATTTAATCACCTATAAATAAATAGAACAAGAACCCAACATGTATTATTGTGAAGAGCCTATCAGAATTCTTGATACTAGAGAACAAGTGTTGAGAAACTGGACGACTCGTCTGGTGAAGGTGCTATGGACAAATCATAAGACGGAAGAGGCAATGTGGGAACCCAAGGAACATATGATGAAGAACCACCCAAATATCTTTATGTAGTAATATTCTAGAAATTTCTAGAAATAAATTATTTTTTGGAGGGTAGAATGTAACACCCCAACCTTCCAGGGAACATTTCCCTTTGAATAATGAAATATCTTGCGATGTAAGCAACATGGAGTTTTAGCAATCCTCGACAAATCAAACTAGTCGTTATGAATAATAATACCCACTTTTTGAAATGATATAAATTTTATATTTTAAAATGGACTTCATTTTTTTATTCGGAATATCAAAATTATCTTAGGGTGAATTTTTTGTATTTTTCTGAAAACCTTAAATTTTTAATGAATAGTGAAAAACACTGCGTTATTGTTTAAAACTGAATTTTTATTTAAATAATTATTTATTTTATTTAAATTTATATAAGGAAAATAGATACATAATACCTATATATGTTCAATTTAATTCACTAGAGTCATTTTATAATAATAATAGATATAACAATTTTATTGAACTTTTTACTGTATTTTACCCACCTTCTGGGCTAATTTTAAAATTTTCATAAAACATAATTTTACCACTTCTGTGAATTGTATTTAAAAACTATTAGAGAAATATTTAATATTAGGTTCAGTAAGATAAAAATAATTTTTTTGTGAATAGTAACTTTTGACTTTTATTTACCACGGTTAAAAATAAATAGGGTAATTAAAGATAAAAATGATATTTTAATTACCATAACACATGACTTAATTATATTTTATAAGTGTATTTTGAAAAAAAAATAAAACTTATTAATAAAATATTATCCTTTTGGTCTACTTGGATTAGATTAGGTCATTTATTAATATTTTATTTAAAGAAGAGTTAAACGTGTTAAATTTGATGTTTAATAATAAAACCATCTTCAAAATAAGGTTATACATAAGATAAATTAAACTATAAATATTCATTAGAAATATAAAAATATTTCCTACATAATGATATTTTATTTATATTTTTATATATTAAATAATTAAATTTGTTTATGATGCAATGATTATGTATTAATTACCTTATTAATGAATGATTAAAATAATTGATATTATAAATGTCCAAATAAATGATAATTGAGACTTATGATGAATTAAACTAATTTTATAGGATAATATGATATTTTAGGGTTGAATAAATAAATTATATTCGATGTGATATAGTTTTTATGACTTTCACAAAAAGACAATATCAGATAGTGTCAAAATTGACATAAATGAGTTTTTAAAACAAATACTATAATATTAATTGATATAATATTACTAAAAATATAAGGTTTAGAAAATAGACTTATATAAGGTTATATAAATTAATAATGAACCACTTAGGGTTCTCTATGATGTTTTTAGTATGTTAATTAACCATTTATTATAATAATACAAGAATACATGGTAAAAGTTAAACTATTTAACTAAGAGTTAAATCTAAAAGATAAGGTTAATATGGTTACCTAAACCAATCTAAAACCTATTGGTTGATAGGTTTTAGACCCATCCCCACATTATCTTATAAGTAAGACATTTTTTATCCATTATAATCCAAATATGATTGTATAATAAAATAATATTTCAAACTTCTCCAAAAGTGACCCTCACCTCTCTTATAAAAGGGTACTTTCCCTTATCTCAAAAGCACACCTCCAAAGCCATTTTGATCAGCCAAAACAAGCTCAAATGTCCTCCAAACTAACATCACTATGACCTAGAGTCATTACTTTGATCAGAAATCCAACTAATGGATCCCTTTTGATCAATACAAAAGGAAACACCCGAAGAAGAGGTAATAATTTCACCACATCTTTCAAAGATCTTTTCTTCTTCCACTTCTTCATTATTTTTTGTTTCCATGCCAAATATAATAAATCCAGTACCTCATACATACTTTTATATTATTAAAAATATGGTATGACCATATTCATTATTCTATCCATCCTATGAATTACAAGTCACCATACATGTGTATGTACGGCTTACCGTCTCCACGTCGGGGTGTAGTTTGTTATTCAAACACTTCATTATTTGGATGGATATATTAATTATTATAACAGATATAATAATAAATATAAAATGTTAAGGATTATTTATATATGATATACCATTCAATTACATATTATTTCAACATTAATAGAACGATATTGTCGCTCATGCCTATGTAATGATTACCAACTCCATGAACGTGGTGAAATTCACTCACCATCGTAACCATTCAAGAATAATTTTCAATTTATGATTAAAAATAATTTTTTAGAACTTAATATAATTTTGGGTATGAATAAAATACATACTATACTTAAAAAACGTGGTTTACATAACCAATCATATAAAGGAAAATGAATCAGTTAACACCCAAAACAATGATACTGCTGAAATATTATTAACAAAGAAATATTAGAAGATCATATATGACATCATATTTCTGTATGTGGTTATTTTATAATTTAATAAAAATTATTTAAATATTATATATGATTTTAACGTACCCTTTAAGAAGGATAATTACAAGGTAAAGGTTAATTCTATAATCTTTTCATTATCTGGGGTTGTTTATACATGAGTATCTACTGGGACCTCTTTATTATACACATCTATGTTTCATAAAAATGAATTTAAAAAACATTTTAACTATTTCCTAGATTATAGGATAAATTAATTTATACCCTCTTTTGAATATTTATAAAAATTTTATAAAGGAATCGTTCTGTCATTTTCAAACAAGGTCCTTTTCGACCTTTTCGACAAAATGTTGGAAAGAATGTTTTTTTAACTTATACAGAGAGTGCGACTATTTTTCTCCATTATAACATCTTCAAAGATTACCTTAAATGATTATAATAATATTTTCAAAATAAATAACTTATTTTATAATTATGTGAATTATAAATGATTTCAACATAGAAATAGATATTTCTCTCAAATATTTTTGATTTCATCTATGTCAGCATTCTTTGATGGATTTTACACTTGTTTGAAGTTGATTAATTATGATACAATATTCCATATTGTATTGAAGGTTTTGGGATATTTTTGATTTCTGATGTGTTATTTTTATATAGTTGATGATTTATGGTTAAATTACTAACATTTCCTTTGCTATTTTTAATATGAATTTTTATGTTATGTTTCAACCTTTTCATATGAGTAATGAATTTGACTTAGTAAGTCATGAGTGTATCCCATTATAAAACTTCAATGCATCAGTGAGTCTAATGAAACAAACAAGTGTCTTGGCATAAGGCCTTAACAAAATATTATTTGTAGTCTGGGCATGATGCCTTAACTATGTGGTTATTATGTCCGGCATTATGCATTCCATCAATATGAAATTGGATATCGATATTTCATGTGATTATTCGACAAGTTTAATATCCATGTGACTAAGTAAATGGAATTTTTTTATTTATATTTTTCATATTATGTTGATGTTTATGTTTAAAAGTCTTATCTTTTAGTCTTATACATTGCCTTAAATGTTTATACATATTTATGAAAGTTTCCATTATATTTTTATCCTTACTAAGCATCTGAGCTCACCCTTTTCTATGTTTTATTTTTCTCAGGATGTGAAGAATTATTTTCTAACTAACCAGAAGGGATAGTATATGTGAGATGAATGTGTTCAAAGGATACAAAATTTTGTTGTTTTCATTTCATAATGTAATTTAAAACTTATGTATGTATCTAGTACTTCCAAGGCTACCAAAATGATCCGTATTTTGAGATTTGATCCCTTATGATCATGCCAATGTTATGTAATAATGCACCGACTCTGGGTAACAGGGGTTGGGGAATTAAAGCTGATGGTTAACCTATCTAAAAAATCATTTCGAATTCCATCCCAAAAAAAATTATATAAGAACACTATTCTGAAGATCTACTTTTATTATCCATCATGGATCCTTGGGGCTACACGTAAGTTGTGAATAAAAACTGAGAAAATTAATTCAACTGTTTGATTTCATCATGAACAATCAATGATTGGGGATGAACGATGGAAATGTTGAGAAGAGATAGGAGAAAGTCCAAATGAGGAAGCCTTATAGTATTCCAATACTTATAGTAGGGGAAATATTATGCTATCAATACATACAAAAATTGGAATGACCCACTAAGATGATGTAGGGGTTTCCCTTATTGTATTTGTACTAACAGTTTTTATATTCAGGAAATGGTAGGAAAACCCAAGTTAATGGGATTCCCCTCTAAAAATGCGGCTTCCACTATCAAAATGTCGTCCTTAACACCAGTATAAACATCATAGGAGAGGAATAGCCACCCACTCAAGAACATAGCAAAGAAACCTTCTGATATTAGCTTCTGTGGTATGTTTTATTGAACTTTGTGACATACCTTGATGGTGGCGCAGTATGAATTAGGGATTTGATGTGATTATAGAGTGGGGTGAGTCTGATTGCAGTGACGCCTCCACATCATACCATTCTCTTGCAAGAATATCCTGATCCAATCTTCAAACGAAATAATATAATGAACATGGAGGGGTTGATTGAATAGTTCATATTACATGACCAATAAATTCTTTATTAATAGAGATTATTATTTGATATTCCCCTAAGAATTAGTTTCCAGATGAAAACCATCATATATGTTTCATAGAATGGGAAGCCCTCTAAGTTGATGGATATCCCATAAACTAATCCCATCCTCTATGTGCAATTGGTGGATGGTATTTTTTCTTGAAAAAAATGGCTATGAAGTTTGGTTAATATCTCACAAGGTGAATAGATTGAAAATTAAGACACCTATGATACTTGATTCAAGTTTATTTCTTCTAACTAGATAGGGGACTCCAAAAAATCAGATTCACCTAGAAGTCCTAGACCCACAAATCGAAGAATAATTCTCCAAATTGAAAGTCCAATTTTTCTCTCCACCAAGAATTGGGATTTTCTTGAGAAATATTGACAACAGAAGGGTGGTCTTGGATGATCGACCTCAAAGATTTGCTATGATGACAATGATCATTTTGATTCCATGAATATCCTTCCAATTTAAACATGTTATCTAGAGTAAAAGTAGTAAACTGTTCTCTTATTGGGGAAATAATAGCCCAATCAACCCCTTGGGATGCCTCATGGAGAAAAACAGTTGTACGGTGATTGGACAGTTTTAAGGGAACATCATCTTAGAGGCTGAAATTATAAATTAGAAACTATACAGATAGTGGATAGTCCGTGAGATTTTGAGAAATAAGGTCTCTAAGAATACCCTCTTGAGGAATGAATAAGGAATGAAGGATGTACTAATAATTATCAACCATAACTTCCCTCATCCTAATTGTTTATACAATGATAATAGGAAGATATATTTCATCCTGAAAAACAGAAATACAGCATAAAGGGTCAGTCCAAAAAAATACTCAGGAAAAGGAGCCAAAAATGGAAAAGGACCAATGAAGTCCTCTAAACACAATGATACATGTATGAAAACTTGGGAATACGTCGCATAATGAATTCTCTATGAACTTATAGTATTAGGAAATCAACACAAGATGTTGGTAGGCGTTGTGTTGGCCAGTGAGTCGATCAGTTCATGGAATTGGAAAGCCGTATACTAAGCCTCGATATTTAGCTATTAAAAGTTCACAGTTAAAAGATTTAAATTACAATTTAGAAATTTAAATTTTGTTTTAACATATTTATGTTAATTTTGTGGGATAAGAGATCTATGTATCATCTTATTATGTGGAAATTTTAAATTAGGTTTTAAAATTCCACAGTTTGGTTCGCAGATTCAAAGGTCGGTTCATGGTGAAAAAACCCCCTGAATAATACATAGTTTAAAGAATGAAAATCATAGTTTGTGGATGATGAATTTTTTGAATGAGCTGGTATATAGAACCAAGGAAAGCTGATAACGCTGTATTGAGCACTTTTCACCAGGAAACCATGTAAATTAAAAAAATACTTGGTCCCCCTATATATAGGCCTAGTCCCCCTAATGGGTATAACTTTCTATTTCAAACCAATTCAATTAGAGACAATTTTATACATCAGAATAGAATCCTCTTCATTCCGACCAGACCCCATTATAATGGGATCATTTTAAGGGTCCCTAAATGTCTATAAAGGGAAAGAAAATATTCACTAAAAATTTATAAAGAAATGATATGAATATGGGGAAGAAATTTTAAAGTGAAAATTGAAAAAATATAACCTGTAAAATGAACCAAATTATTCCATGTACCAATTACAAGGAAATCTCCGTGAAAGTCATAGACTGTGAAGAAAGTGGTAAACTGAAAGCCTACTAAATGCTATCCCATGAAGCGTTGGCTAGCAATCCAAGTCATTAGTGGATGATAATACCAAACCAAGTCATAAGGAACCATGACATTAGTGAAAAATCGATGAAAATATAGGCCCCAACATACCATCTTCATGGACTAATCAGATCACAGACAAGGTGGGGCTGGAAGTGTACTGTGGACCACATAATTAATGGGATTGAAGTACTGATTTCCACCATTCTGAACCATAACACTATGAACCTCGGTTGACTATGTTGTTCAGAAGTTTGATTATCCCTCCATGGGCTTCCACAAAATGTGTTTTATTCCCATAGATATAGCTTCCCCATCACTCTATAAAAGGGACCATAAGAGGAAATGCAGAAAGGGGATGAGGATTTTCCAAGAAAATGGTGTTTATGAATAGAATGATTAGAAGAAACCCAATCGACATGGTATAGAACTGTGAATGTTTTCCAGCAATTATAGACCCTCCATGAACCATAAAAATAATGAAACTAATAATAATCAACTGGTCGTGAACCTAATTGGTGAAATGATAATCATATCCCTTTGCAGATGAAATTCCCTCAAATTGTAGGCATTATTACCCTCCCTCAGTCCAGCAAACCACATGTCCCACCACTACGCAATCAACACATTGCACTACAAATCATCGAGATCTATGGATGGAACCTGAGACTGCCTACCACCATGGTACATGACATCTCTCATCTAGGCCCATATACCGCTTCAGTACATGGATGAACTCTTCCCCTGTATAGCAGTATGCTATATAAGGAATTACCCATACCTCCTGATAAAATGGTATGTGGAATGGGGTGTCTTCATGATTTCCGCCTTCTAGATCAAATCTTTTCCTTCCATTCTAATCACATCATCAATTTCCCCTCTGCTAACCAGTTAACCGAAATCATGACATAGTCTCTTCCAAAGCCACTAGAACTATATGACATGACCATCGGTCATATCAGCATCCCTTTTGAGTATACAAACCTGAGTTAATATGATCCACAAAGGTAGTTCCCACAATGGTTAGGACCCCCAGGATGTCCTTAAGTCTACATTCGAGGGGTTATTGGAAGTATAACCTTAGGATGCTGATGTGAACCTCCCCTTTCTATGAATCAAGGGTAATCAATATATTTCCCATTAAATGAGGGATAATGACATGAAAAAGGTAGCATACCTTTTTTCCCTTTAATGAGGAGCAATGCTTATCCCCTTTCCTTGAACTCATTTCAGGTAACTCCTCCAAAGGTAAGTCCCTAGACTTTTTATGAGTGGTGGTTCTTTCTCCCCTTCCATCTGGGCAGGGGATGTGTTCATATAACTCACTAGACATGACTATACGGGATATCAACACTGGTGAGGGGATGAAATATTCAATTCCCCCTTCCCTCTCTCATTTCTCTCATAGATGTGCCCTCATCCAATGTATACCACCTAATTTTCCATTATTAGATATGGTTAAGTGTTCCCTTTCCAAATATTTCACAACCTCTTATTTCTCACACTGAGCATGACTCGTGTGGGAATAGAGTTCTGTGATGATATGAAATTCTAAAAAACCAATCATGAACTATGAGAACTGGGATTCCTAACAGAACTGGGATATAAATAATTCCTTTATATAGGTCGGAGCTCCCTAAAATGTCATCAATTAAATGAGATATTATGCCCCATTCAATTGGGAAGCTCCTACGAATAAGCCCCAATCAATTCAAAACCCAATAATTGAACTATGGAAAATCTAATTTCTACTCTAACCAGGATTAGAAGGATGCCTACCTAAGGCCCGAGCTCATTGTATTTTCTCTATAAAAGTCAGTCCCAAATAGAATTTACCCATGAATCACTATGTCCTACACTTTAGGAATAAGTCCTGACCCGACACATCCACGAAAGGAAATCTTTATGAATAATGTGGGCATTGATTCCCAACTCACTGAGTAATATAGGAAGCCAACCTGTGGTCCAAACCCAACACCCAAATCACCATAGTGTTCACCTGGACATACCCCGATGGGGTTTTTTCCACCCTAGAGACCATACCTTGTCTGAGCTTTTTCGGTCGCTTCTGTGTAAGTCCCACATGAAATCATGTCTAGTCATCCTCTACCTAGATGTATTGGCCACATGAAGTTAAACTGTATAGATGGGTCCACATCGCATGATCTTAATAGGTGATCTGTCCAGTTAAGTGGCATTGAACTACGTGGGTTCTGATACCTCTCATTAGGATACTTAGGAACCCCATATCATGGGTTCAATCCAAATATAAAAACAACTTCTATCCTACATAGATGACGATAAACTCTAGAGTGCCTCATCATCGAGCTTAAACTACTGATTTCTCTATAATTCCCAACCTATGCATATATATGGTTAATATTACAAACCTAGGGTAACCCAAAGAAATATTATTTGGAAATAACTAAGGATTCATGAACATATGAAAATTTCTTAAATCTATAAGTGATTTCCATAGTAGGAAATAATTCCCCCCAAAACAATGTGATGATCCTGACCTCCCATCCTCTCAACTAATGGAGTATTTAAGAGTCATTGGCCAAATTGTCATCCAACAAGAACCTTCCTTTAGAAAGACCTTTATGAATCATGGATACAAGGGTTGTTGGGTGTTTCTATATCAAAAAATAAACTCGTTTGAGTCCATTTGAGAACATAATACCATATGTTAAACCCTTCATAATAACAGACAATGGGACACTATCTATCGGTTCATTCCATCGACCCATAGTATGACGTGAATTGGGTCGAAACAACAACAAATTTCATCATTAAAAATACAACATCTGTAACATAAAATGTATTTAATGTGTATATATTTCAAATTAATTTATTCTCTTTAATATCTTTTAATTTTTATAAAATATATATTTTTTTGAAAATAACATTGTGTTTGATAGTGTCTATGACATCAAACATCGAGCTTAAACGGATCACAAAATATATTATTTAAAAATGACTATTATAACATAGAAATTGAATTAGTGGGAATGAAGAGTAATAAATCAAATATCAAATATATATAAAGTTCCTAATAAATAGAACTTTATGGACAATAATAACTCAAATTTTAGTTAAGTCATTTTATTCTTCAAAATACATTTTCTTCACAAATGGTTTTCTTTTTCATTTTGTGTTTTGGAATTAAAATTAATTTTTTCAAATATAAGATTATAAATTTTTAAAAAAAATTTCATTTTTATTTAAAAATATAAAAATTATCTTAGTGTGAAATTTTTATATTTGTCATAAAAAGTTGATTTTTTCATTAATAGTGAAAATAAATATTTTTCATATACTATTATTTATTTTGAGTTAAATTAAATAATTTAAAATTAATATTTTGATTGGAAATATATTTTAAAGGGAGTAAATTATTTTTTAGTTATACTTGAAATATATAATTAAATTTTAATCTTATTTATACCAAATTTTGGTATGTGTTTATTTTTAAGGTTAAAATTGTTTTTTAAATAGTTTTTAAATCGACAATGTTCATTCATTATAATTAAATAAATAATAATAATAATGAATTATTTATATAAAATCTATATATTTTATATCTAAATATATAAATTTAAATATATCTACTTATGGTTTCTAATTATATAGTTAATAAAAGATCATCTTATGCATGAAAAATGTGCTTCTTGGAAACCTATTTTTTACTAAATTTACGGGTTCATTTTAATTTTAACTTTTCCACATAAATAAAATTAATTTAATAAAATATAATAAATATTTGGAAACATAATTATTAATATTATGTAGCAAGTTCAACATAATTTGTGTCCATAATTATTTGTAAATACATTAAAAATGAATAACTCTGTTTAAAGTTAAAATGATATTCTTCTCTTAAAATATAAAACCGTTAAAATTAGTTTTAGACACACATAGTATATTAATTTAATAAATTTAAATTTATATATATAATAATTGTGTACAAATTATCTAATTAGTATTAAATAAGGTTTATTCTTATTGGATAAATTTCTTAGGTAAATAAAAATATACAAGTTACCATGGTGAAAACAAAAATAGTAAATCTAGGGAAACCTTGATTTTAATGAATTGGTTTTCTATAAAATATTTTTTTGTTGTTTTTATGAACCATATAATCTCTAAAATCCTATAAATATCAATTTTTGAGCACCTGGGGTGAGGGTGACTTCCAGTTATTACAATGTTTTGTGTCTTTGAAAAATGCCACTCCTCCCCAATTACAGAATGAAACAACCTTCCCAAACATATTTAAATATATAAAGATATTTTTATTGATAAAACCCTAACCCCCCCCCCCCAAATCCTTTACACAATATATAGTTTTGGTTCATTCCTGAGGAACAAACCTATAGTATTTAAGTGGAGATCAAATTATTTTTTATAGGGGAAGTTAATCGTCTTAAGGATAATCATTGATTTTATTTTATCTTTTAAAATTTATATTATATCTTAACACATAGAATATAATAAAAAATTTATCTCAAATATATTTATTTTTCATTTTGTTAATTAAATAAATTATACCCATATCCTCTTCCATCAAATGGCAGTCATATTTGTTCGATCGTGTGTACGATATAACACTGCCTCGTGAATCGATTTGACTTGTTTTCCATAAGAAACCCTCACAAAAGGATATAATGATCAATTTACTATACATATATATATAATATTTATGATAAAATTATACTTATTTTAATTTAATATCACCAATACCATCCAAAATTCCATTCTTCTATAAATATGATAGTGTCGCTCTTGTGTATGGGAGGATACCACCTAATGAAATGATTTTATTCATTTTTCAAATATGATTTACATGGAAGGTAATGTGGATAAATTTAATGAATAATATATATATATATATATATATAATGATATTTATTTTTACATTTTAATATATCCCCCACTTCTTTACCCTTTCACATATCGAGAAAATGATAATGTCAATCATGCATATGTATGACCTACCATCTCCACAAAGTGATGTGATCCAATATCTGTGTTCATATTTCGATATTTATTATAAAAAATATAAATAATGAAAATTATATATTTATAACATTAATAAAAGTCGATAGATTATGGATCTTTATAATATACTCAAGATACTGGAAATTTACTTCAAAACATGCTCAAGAAAACAAGGAAGTTAACACTTGAAATAATAGTAATAATGCCATATTATTAATGATGGAGTGATAATATATTATTAAAGTATCACATAAGATATTATTAATATAAATATATATTTTTGGTATAATTTAATAACACATTAAAATCCCCTATAGATTAGTTAAATGTGTGTTAAAACAAAAGGAAGCATGATGTAATGGATTTTGTCTCAATTTTTTTCATTAAGGAAATTTTTAATGTTATGCACCTAATTCCTTTTATATGGTGTATATAACTCCAATTTCTAATTTAATATCACGATTCCTTCATAATTAATGGTATTTTTGGATTCTACATGAAATATTTCATTCAAGGGGATCTGACTTGAAAATTAAAAAGTGGAAAAGTATTTTATAACTCAATTTCATTCTATTAGTTTATATTACATATTCATTGTCCTTGATATTCATAGATTATGTCCTTGATGAATTTTTATTATTTTATTTTTATTTTCAAATTTTTATGTGGATATACATTTGATATAATTATTATATTTATTTATTAATTATTGCATCAATGTTATGATCATCAAATGGATTTCTCATATGAAACTATCTTTTTTAGGAAAACTATCATGTCATACACACATCTTTCCTATGTCGTGTATCTACCACCACATTTATATTTTATATCCTGAATCTCCTTATATTAATTTTGTTTAATGTTTTATTTTATGTATTCATTTCATGGGGTTTACAATTCAATAGTTACCATAGTGGTATGAGATTTTCATTTCAATATCATTTCAATCAGGATTGGTTATACATGAATTTACATTGAATGAAATTATTTGATTATTGTAGATAAAACACATTAATTTTATTATCCTTTGGTTTCTGAATAATTTTTCATTTAATTGTAACATTTAATTATATATTTTAACTAAATTATAGAGAGAATGATTTTAATAAAATATGAATTCACTTATCTTTTCATTTTAAAATACTTATTTCATCAAAATCCATGTTTTCTAAAATGTTTTAAAAAATAATATAATATAATTTTTTAATATAATTTTTACACGTTATTTTATTTTTCTAAAAAAATTAAAATGACGGTACTTGTCTTGTTCTTTACAAGGTTTTTTTGATATTTAATATAAAAATGTGAAAGGAATATTTGTGTTTAACTTACTTGGTGTGAATGAAACATTACACCATCATAAACACTCATGGAATTAAATATTTCATTACATGTTTAGAATTTTAATTTAACATAAAATCGTTTTCTTAAAAAAATTTTAATTTTTACTTTTTAAACATTATTTTAAATCAAAGAAACTTATTTTTCTCAAGAATTTTTTTAATTATATTTATATGGAATTTATATTCATCAATGAGAAAATCCATTTTTTATATATACTCTATTGGAAAGAGGTTGAAATGATACAATAATTATTATTTCGCTATATGGATTACAACTAGTTTTACCTGGGCTCGTGGTAATATTATCTTCTTGATTAATTTTTGTAATCATTAACATTCTCATTAAATTTTAACTTTATTATGATCATTGAACATTAAATTTCCCCTAAATATATGTATAATTTATGATAGATATTCTTAATACGTAAACTATATACCATTTATAGATATAGAATTTATAAAATGTTATATAATTTAATAGGTAAATTGTTATTAATCTATATTCCTTACATTAGGTATATTTTTTAGTAGGATATTGATCCATGAATTGGTCACCAAATTCATACCACAGAAACATTTATTAAAAAATAATTCGGCTATAATACATGCATGAGGTGTAATGAGATTACACCCTTAGTTATATAATGGATAAAAATTAAAATATAACATAAAACATACATGTCAGTACACATATCTTGAAACATGGTCAGATGCATCACATCAACCTAGGCAGTACTAATAGTCTATGAACTATTGAAGACATGTCATAAATGTAAAGAAATTTAGCATCCATAAAAATGGGGTTACTGTGCTTTATTCAATGAAAAAAAAAATATTGAATCGAGAATCCAAATTTACAACCAAATCACATGTACTCATTGAAAAACCAAGAGATCAATGAGATTTTTTTAAAAAAATCAAATTCACCATTAATGGAAATGTCATGAAAAAATTCTTGAAATAATTTCCCACTTCTTGTTAAAATAATTGAAAATAGCTTCAACTAGTTTTTTTCATTCATAATCCTAATTAAATCCAATTTATGAAAGCTCATGAAAATATCTTATATCCGTATGGTAAAATAGAATTACCCCAATCCCACCGAACCCTCTACAAAACTAAGACCTTTCTTGGGATATACTATAAAAAACACAAGTGATACTTCATGATTTATACATTCATTCAATGATTCATCTAATCGAATGATTTTAATAACACATGTGTTCATCCTTGTAAGGAGTGATGATGTGATTCACTAGATTTATAAGTCTCCATTGAACATGTAAAACCATCCAAACACCAAATAACATCCATTTAAAAAGAATTATGAGAATTAACTATCCCAATAATCTATATGACAAATTATGCATAAAAGGTTAGAAAAAATAATCAAAAAAACGAGTCATTTCTATTGTATCTTATTAATGTTCATGTAGTGATTTAAATTATATTCATCAACCATTTTGATAAAAAATTGATAAGGAATATTGTTCATGAATTAAATCGGTCATTCTATATATGAGGAATATTTTGAATTTGTAGTTACGAGTGGAGACTAGATATAGAGAGCCCCTTCATGCATTGATTGTATCATTAGATGAATTATATGGACAAACTTATTTAATTTTTTTTTGGTTTATACCAACCCATTAGTTAAATATTCATGGAACAAGATCTTTATAGTAAAGGTATCATAATGCCTAAGATTATAATGCCTAATATCATAATGTCCAATAATTAATCATTTCATCCTTTGAGAAATTAATTATTATTATTATCCATTATATTTTTAAATTGATATTATCTATGGATGAATTTTGTTCTCAGTTTATTGATTAAATTTCTTATGTCATTAGTTATTTACCTTTCTATATAAATAATTCCACATCTAATCATGATATTAATGTTATTAATTAAACTAAATGTTTGTGTTCACATATTTACCATTCTATATTGATTAATCCTTATCGATCATTATATATTCACTCATTATTGATTGTACATTACATAAACCTTATTGAGAATTTGATCTCACCCGTATTTTGTTTCATTTTCTAGGATTCCATAAATTTTACTATCAATTATATCAAACGGTATTCTATATAAAATAATGGTTATATTGATGAAAAAAATATATTGAAGATCATGTATTAAAATGTATTATAGCAATAATGTATACAACTAGTTTACTAAGACTACAAAATTTTTCAGTCTGTTGGAATGTGATCACTTGTGTCTATAAAATATGTTATTGATTTATGTTATCTATGGGCTACAAGGGTTGGGATCTATATAGTTGGTATTTGAGAATGATTATTAGAAAAAATTGAAATAGATTTAGGGAAACATATATTAGGTATTATAAACCAATGATATACATTGAGGATATATTTATAAGAACATTCTAATGTTTTTTAAATATATAAAGTAAGTTGTTTTTTTAGCATTGCATCCTCATCATGATATTAAAAGTGGGTGTTGTTCCAAAACTGATGTACATATGGGTAATAAATTCAAAATATTTGTGTCTTTAATTATATAATAATTACCTAGTATATGACAACATGCCTTACAATGCACCTATTTTGACACATGTGAGGGATAATCTTAAGATAATTCACATTTTCTTTACAACCCATTAGGAGGGATTTAAATAGATGATGACAATAATTTATTTAGATAAAACATAAAGTTCAATGAGATGGTATGTATATGGGTGATCATAATTTTAAGGTCATATATTCCACTTTTGAAAATTTTTAGGGTTGTAATATAACATGAATAAAAATATTTTTTGAAAACAAAATTACACGAATACAACCCACTAGTTTAGTACATTAAAAAGTTATTTGGGGAATAATTCCTATACATTATTTAGACATAATATTAAATGTAGTGTTAACTTTTTTATTTAATCATATATTTTATGTTATATCAATTATGAGACATCAAAATCTTTGAATTGTATTGGAATTATAATCATACAATTTTTGAAAAAGGAAAAACTACATGTTGGGTGTCAACCCATCGCATCTAGTGAAACTAGGGGGGCCTTAACCCACAAATTAAGGGAGACAAGGTTTCAGTGCCTACCACTAGCCTATGTGACGTACTAGTTATCTTGAAATTATTTTAATTGAATTATTAGATAGATAAAATCTAATTACATGTATTGATTCAATCATCGAGTGTTAGTGTTGATGTTTATAAATTAATGGATTATGTTTGATAAATCTAATAAATATTTGGGTTTTTGATAATATTTAGAGACACACGGAAGGTCTTGAGATTATTTTATAGATATTATGATCCATTAGATGTTAAATTTAGTTCCTTAGGAATTAAACATAAGTTTTGATATCAATTAATTGGATAAATAGTTTAGGTGTAAACTGATCAATGTAAATCCAATGGATAAAATTATTCTTATGAAATAGAAATATATCAACTATTTATGTATCATTATGTTATTAACCAGTAAAATAATTCCTAACTTTATGAAAATGATATAAAAAATATCTTATTAATTTTGTACCAAATTAATCAATTTTCATTTACCTCATCACATATTTATTGTTTTATGTTCATTAATTTTCTCTTTACCATTCAAATTATTCTGATCAATGAAGTACATCAATCCCCTTAATTATTTTTATATCTACTCCTTTTACATAGTTTTACATCCAACAAATTTTCCCCTACATGTAAAACTACAAATTTTTTATTCCAAATGGACTTCAAATATACCATTCCATATTTTAATAGGATGTTTTATTAACACTTTATCTGTGTTTTGTTTCCAATAATGTAATTTTCTAAGTCTTAACCATCATTTTCCAAGTGCATGTTCACACTATGATGAAAAAATTTTCTTAAAGTCTGAGAAAATATAAAAAGCCATTACACTAAATTATATTTTTTCTAAATTAATTTAAACTCATTAATTGGATGTTATAAATAAAACCCTATGATCTTGAATGAATAATATTTTTCTCCATAGTGTATACGACATGAAATACTGACCTTAAACATCTAATGAAATATGTTATTTAAACATAATTATGATAACCTAGAAATTAAATTTATGAGTATGATTATGTTTGTTTTACTTTTGAATTATATATACAGTTCCAAACCAATAAAAAATTATTTATAATAATCAATCAAATTTTAATAAATATGTTTAAAGTATCAAAATTCCTTTTCATAAAAAATGGTTTAATTTTATAATTTTATATTTATTTATTATGTTTAATTTATACCAATTTTAGAGATTTTGTTTATTATAATTTTCTAAATAACCATATATAATTAACATAGGGTTGTATATTGGGAGTTTTTAAAAAAGTTATATTTGTCAATGAATTGTGAGAAATACTAATTTTTCAGATACTGGAATTTTTTTCATTTAAATTAATTAATTGAAAAATACCATTAATATTTTAAATTGAATTAAAAGAAAAAGTAATCAATTTTTTAGATTTAGAAAAATAAATTATATTTTATTCATCTTTATATACAATGATTCAAGAAACTTATTTTTAAGCATAACACACTTGTTTTCTAAAAACAATTTTTAAATTCATTATGGTCTACCATTCTAAATTAATAAAACCCACAAATAAAAAAATTATGAAATTTATAGATTATATATATATATATATTATATGAATTTAAATCAATCAAATAATTATTACTAATCATATATTTAATATAATATCGTATTAATCTCGAAACATTCTTTTATGGAAAAATTATTATCAACGAGATTTCCGATTAATTTTATATTGAATTTTACCAATTTTAAAAGTTGAATTTTAAAAAATGGATTCCTTAATTTGAATCATAATTATTAATATTAGGTAATAATTTCAACTTAATATTTTTCTATAATTATTAGGAAAGACATTAAATCTTAATTACATTAGTTATGGTTAAAATGACGCATTGTGTGTAACATACACATGTGCTAAAATTTTACTAAAATATTCTTAACATACTTATTTAGTAAATAAAACTACGTATTTAGAATTTTTTTGGAAAAAAATTGATTTGGTTCATATTAATTTTAGTCATAAAGGATAAATTTCCAAGGTATATAATAGGATACTAGTTCATGTGGTTAAAATTAAAATAGTAAATTGAAGGAAACGTATATCTTATGGAAAAACATGTTTAAAACATGTTTTTTGTGTTTTGGAGTTGTGGATATACCATAAAATAACCAAAATAAATTAATTATTGATTTTTGAGGGATGTGGGTTGATATATAATTCAAATTATTGAATATATTTGGGTATTTACAAAAAAATAACTCCTCCTCAATTATAAATGAGAACCCCCTACCCTCATTTATTCACAACTATCATGAAATTTCGTTAGAATATATCCTAAAAACCCTCCCAAATATTCTTATACACATTATGAAGATACTATTCTTCCCTAAAGGGCCACCATATGGTCCATGAAGGGATATCCAATGGAGGTTTCTCTAAAAGAACGTAATTGTTGTAGTAAATATTTCTTTTTATTTATTCATTTACATCCATCAATTATGTATCAAAACATTCAATATAATAACAAAATTATCATACATGTACTTATATTATTTTATTTTATTGTACTTACATATATCCATATCCACTACCATTAAATCCTAAATGAAATCATTGATTGTGTGTACGGTAGACTACTACCTCTAGAACCAATGTGACATGTTTTCCATCAAAACATATCCCAAATATATATAATGATGGATTTAATGTATATATATAATATTTATTAGAGAAGAATACTTCATTAATTTTAATTCCTCATATTCATTATTAATTTTCATTTTAGTTAAAATATAATAACTCTGCTCATGTGTACGGGGTATTACTTTCTTGCAAAGCGATGTGATTAATTTTACAATTAAACAATAAATGGAAGGTAATGGGGTTAAATTAAAAGAATATTTTTTATATATATTTCATTGAATTTATTGATCAAAATTAATATGACACCCACTTCATTACAATTTCACCCTTTTTGGAAATGATAATGTCTCTTGTGCATTCATACGACCAACATGTTGAGTCAAAATGTGTTTTGACTTTCTCATTGATATTCTTGTTTTGGAAATCATATATTACATATTATGTTTCATATATTTTGTTCTCTTATTGAAATAATGTAAGTTTTTTTCTCACTATAATCACATATATCATAATAAATTTTTTGATTTCTTATCATAATCATAAATGTTATTTTCTATCGTAATCACATATGATGTTTCTAATTGAAATCACATATCATGCTTCTCATCATAATTTTATATTTTGTTTTAAATCATAAAATCATATGTTGTTTTACATCATAACCATACTTCAATTGTAACATCATTTGATGTTTTCGTAACCATATGTTTCATAATCACATTAGGCACCATATCCATATTATTCATCATAACCATGAATCCTAATCATGTAATGATTTTTTGTCATCATACGTACCATATTCATAATATGCATTGTAATAGTACATCGTAACCATGTTATGTATCGTGATCAAGATATGCATTGTATTTATATTATGTATTGTAAACATGTATCATATCTATGATATTCATCATAACAAAGTTATGTATCATACTCATGTAATGCATTGTACTCATGTATTACTCCAATATTTCATACAGGATTTCTATTATATTTCATCTTACTCATTCTTTCATACTTTTGTTCTTATTGTTTTCTAACCAAAATGATTTTGTTTAGTTAATTATATACTAATCAAAATGATGTCATGTAATCAGTTTGTTTTGACAGTTCTAATTTCAAGTGCATAAGTCCCTCAGAGTTTTCTAGTGATATATGTCCACTAGAAAAAATGTGACCATTGGAACCTGAAGTCTATAAATAAGAGGTCATTCAAACAAGATAAATCATCTTTTCTATCTTGCAAGTTCTACAGAGAGATTGTGAGACAACTCTCCTACTTCATGCGAAAACAATGAAATTATAAAACCTTAAGGGTTTATTCATAGTTTTTTTATTTAAATAAGTGATGTGTTTCTCTTTGTGTGGAAGATCATTGTGACAATGATTGAGGGATTCCGGGGAAAGAAATATAGTGTTTTTTATAATTAAAGTGAGGGAATTCAAGTATTTGAAAGACAGAGATGTCGATTACCTTCTTAATTGAGGGATTCCATGGATATAAAGAAAGACGTGTCAACTATCATATGGATCGATTACCTGGGTGGTGGTAAGAAAGGCCTTTTATCCTACGGGAAGGGATACACTAAACTTTGGGATAAAATTATTATTATACCTTTTATTTTTCCGCTGCTATTTGTAATAGAAAGGGAATCATTTTATTTCTCATTTTTATTCATATTATTCTCTATTGTGATTGTTTTAAATTATGATAAATTCATTAAAAATTGTATTAAGAGATTCTATACGTTGTATGGCAGAATCATTTAACTTTTTTATTCTCTTCTCATTATATTAAATTCAAATACAATTGTTTTTTATTACTTGTGGTATCATATCATATAAAATCCATCGGATCCAAGACCAATTCGATAATTTGTTTTTTTTTAAATTGTATTAGTTTAAGAATTATAAAAATATGTTTCTTCTTAAGAATTTAATTGTACAACTTTTAAAATTGAAATTAACCCCCCCCCCCATTGTATTGTTCCATATCATATACATTTAAATCTATATTTTGATCCAACAAAATTTTCTCTACAAAGCGATGTAAACTATTCCCCTTGTTAAAATTTAAATAATAAGTAAAATTTTTAATCACATGAAAAATTTATATTTGTATAATTAATTTACCTATATAGATGATGTACTTATATAATTTTCCAAAGAAATATAACATTCATGTTAAAACATGCATGAAAAAACAAGGCAGTTAACAATAGAAACAATAGTAATAATGAAATATTACTATCGAATAAGAGAAAATATATTATAAAAGGTGCATATATGACATTATAAATATTAGTATTATTTTGGTATAAGATAATAATTTGTATGCAACCACTATATATGAGGTTAAATAATTTTAAACTAAAATTAAGAATGAGTTAAGGTATTTGGCCATATTTTACATTCATTTAGGAATATTGTATTTTCATGAAACAAATTTATTTTATATGGTATATATACTTCCAATTTTCATATAATATAATGAATCCCTCATAAATAATGGTATTTTATCTTTCAATTTGAATTACATTAGCCATTAGGATTTGACTTCAAATTTTCTAATTGGTATGGAATTATTAACTAAATTTCTTTTAGTTGGGAAACAACACTTCTTCATTGTTTTTTTTATTTTTTCCAATAAGATCTAGGGTCCAGAAAAACTTGGCCTAAAATAATTAAATTAAATTAGAATTAATAGTCAATCATTATAAAGAGTTTTACATAATAGGGAGTGTATGGTGCCCTACATGTCATTATCCACCATCATAGAAAAATAATCTAGTATCCTAAATGATAAAATAGTAATCATTTCAAAAATTTACTTCTTCAATGGTGCATCATCCACTTGATTAGATCCCTTATGGACATGTAAAATTATCATGTTAATGTGTCTGGAATGACTGAGGAAAATAATCTAATGAGGGAGAATTTTCCATGGTACATCCCTTATTCTTTATTTGAGATAACTAATAGAAATTTTATAGTTTGATTAAATCCATATTGATTTCAATTTTTGATGAAAAATATTCTTAATAACATAGATTAAGTTCTATATATCCTCTTAATATTTAATTTTGTAACCAATAAAATGGTGGAAGCATCCATTATCATATCCATGGTGGGTTTAGAAGACACTACCATAACCAGAAGTCCATTTCATTCCATCATTTGGTCTATCCATATTTACCATTATGCATGAGGATATCAGGGGTATCTATCAAATAAACTTTAAATAGTGGGTTTATGTGTTTTTCCAACAATTCTCAGTAGTCTGAGTGTCTTAATATCATCAAAATAGTTTCCCATATTACCGAGTTGAATATTTTTAGTCGGTTCAAGGTCCCTATGTAAATTCTTGGTACAAGCATGGACTAATGAAGCATGATTGTCAAATAGGAATTTATTCCTGACTGTCTAGACAGAGTTGAAAAGCAAAGTATATTCCACAATAAGGAGATTGTGTATTTCTTCTCTTCTACCACTCTTTTTTATACATAAAATGAGAACCTCCAAGTTCCTATATAAGTGGATATCATTTTAGAACAAAGTTCCAATATAATTTTATAGATTCCAATAATATGTACAGTATAAGAATATATGTTCCATAGTTTCCTAAAATTTTAGGCAGATGTGACTTTACGAGACAATTTGTTGCTCACCATTCCTTAGTTGATCATGTGTGGGAATATTAATCTTACATATCCTCTGAAGTATAAATAGTACTAATTATTGAATAAGGTCTCCCTTGAATCAAATCACCTAGGATGGTGGGTTAATTGATCCATCACACTACATCATATAATATTCCTTGCCACTAAAGTTTCTATTACTTTTGTGTTTCTATATCATGATATCATCATCCATAAAATCATAGTTTTTTACTTATAGATTATCTTGATCAGATATAATTTCAGGAGGAATATTATTTTGATACATGATATCAACCAAAATCATATCGATCATGTCGTAGGGAATAATGGTTATATTAATGTTGTAATTCATCCATGGAGAGTTCCCAAAGTTTAGGTTGGAGTCCCTACTGACTAGCTGTTTTGAATGTTTCATATTATCAGAGAATGTTTTCTAGAGATAGACCCAAATATATTAGGTGAGGTAAAGATAATATCCATTTAAATTATTCATTTTGAACCATATGAAAAATAATCAATTGAAGTGGAATTTGAATTTAAATTTTTCCATGTGAAATTGATAATAATTCCATCATTAATAGTCTTGAAACCCATGATCCCAAGGCCTCTCGTGTCAATGGGTTTGAAAAAATACCTCCCAGAAACACTTATAAGATTCATTTTATGCACAGATCCTATCCATTATAAGATCATTATCATGCATTGAAGGCCATTAAATAGGCTTCTTGGCAATCTCTTAAGTGAAAATGAATACACTTATCAAGAAGTTATGATAGAGATAATGAGTTCGGCCCTGAAATCATGTGACATGGACTTCCTCTTCCACCTAAGAAGATAAATATTGATTCTAAAACATATACTTCCAATATGGTGACATTGGACCTTTCCCAATAATAAAGATACACCAATTTAGTTGTAAGGGAGTGATCCATTTCTCTATCGAAATTTTCTTGTGAATCTGCATTTTCTTGAAAGCAGAGATTCTATTTCCAAAGAAAATTAAATATTTATTCAATATTAGGGATTGATTATCAAACTCTTCATAATGATTGAATAAGGCATTGATACCTATTTACTTGTGAAAATTGGAGTGATCAGGAGCACTCGTCGAATTGGGTTTGATTTGGTTTGATGGTTTATTGTGGAGGCTTTGTTTTGTGAACAATTATTAATATCGAGAAGCCATTTTTACTCTTTCTAGAAAAACCCAATGGTTCCCCCATCTGTAAATTAGTATAAACAAACATTCCAATGGCATACCATTATCTATTCATTTAGGCCCAATGGATCTTAAAGAGTTTTATTGGTCGAGATGATGTTTGTTTGGGCTCATCACACCATTTTGGGGGGAATTGTTTCCTACTCCACAACTCTCTTAAAGATTTATGATATGTTTGTGATTATCTTCCTAACCTCGACAAGGGACTAGTAACCCTATCAAAATTATCATGGGTTATGTATCTATCCTATGAAAAAGTTATGGCTATAATTTTTTATGCATTTTTATGTGTCTGAGGTTCTCCATCCATTTCTAGTAATGGGATTTTGATCATGTGTTGAATTCATATAACCAAGATATTTATAATTTTCTTCTAAAAAATGAGGTGTTTAATGTTTTGAGGAGGGGGTTTAGCCTATATGAGGCAACCTATATATCATTGTTATTCTATGAATCACAATCCATGTAGAGCATTAGACTCGTGAAGGATTCCATATTGAGAAAAGGACATATATGTATGTTTAGAGACACTGAGTATTCATGTTCGGGTTCTCTCAAGGACATCCTATGTATCATGATTATAGTTAGAATTAGATTTTCCATAGTTCATTTATTTTCTTTGTCCAATGATAGATGATGTATAGTGGTCATCCAATTGAAATCATTGGGTTCTGATAGTTGAGATGTCATATCCATAAAAGGTCATTCAATAAAGTTGGATTATATTTTACCTTGATCCTTATAAAGACATCTTACATATCATGCCTATAATAGGAATCCACGTTTTCATAGTTTAGTCATTCCCTTTGGACAGGCCCCATGGTAGATGCCATTATTTTTTGTTGAATGTGTCATGCCACTCTTTGGGTCATGCATACATATGTTTACATAGATTTTGGAGAATTTTTATTTGAATGATATGACTATTGTGACTCCCTAAGTCCATGTGTGTTATGATCATTACAATAATCAAGTGATAAAAATAATCAGTCTCACTACACATGGATGTGGGTACTATGAAGTATTGCTTCCCTTAACATGTTTATTAAGGAGCGCAATCTGAAGAGAAGCATCCCAAACAACCTTTCCATGGAAGGAAGTATATTCATTAGTGTTCGGAAGATTGGAGATTAAATAGTAACATTTCCTTAGTATTTTTGGAGGTTTATAGGGTATGTGATATGACCAATTTAACTCTCTAAGCCCACATAATCCATGATTATTTTGAGAAACAATGTATGGAAAAAAATCAATGTCATTTATTTTGGATGTGGTACTTATATACTGGGATCACCATTAAGAGATTAATATAGAGATCGAACCTCTAGGAGGTTTCTAACGTATCCTGGCTATAAAAAGAGTCAGAGTCACCATAGTTCCCTTTTTGGGAATACACATTAAAGTTTCCATTTTTTTTGGGGCCTACACACCAATGATGAATGATATTATCAAATCCTAGGATGCTCTTATGACCTGTCTTTATTACTTTCCTAACATGCGTTGATTGTCTGCTTGACATGCTTTGATAGCTTTCTTAATTTATAGGAGAGTATCTTCCTAGAATATCAAATGAAATTTAAATTAACCAGTTTTCATTTCCAAATGACATCACATAACATGTAATATCTAATGTTTGTTTCATGATCAAGGATAACATTTACTAGGTACATCATGAGACCCATATGGTTAGTCTTGGAATCCACCACATGACATGGATGACATGTCTATTGGGAGTCAGATGACCCCTATTACTCACCCTGGTGTCATTTCAAGAGATGGACGACACATATGGATGGTTTCACGAGGGTCAATTCGAAATGACTTGGTGGGTTTCTCATGTCGGGATGTTGTGTCTGGATGGATTCATGAGACCTGACTAACATTTCGAAAGGGCACTAGGAGAGCCAAGTGACATTCTCATGTACTACGATAAGACATTGACAACCATGTGGGAATTTTTTTATACAAGTCAGACAATGTATATGAAGGACACCATGAGGCCTATATAGAGAGCTCATATGTCTTTTTGAATCTTGGGAGGTATGTCCTATGGGGATGAGGTGGCTAGAAATGACATGCCCAGCGGACTTCAAATTCCCCAAACAGTATACAAAATGATTTTCATGATATCGAGTGACATATATTAGTGTTACCGCATGTCTAGGGAGGTTCACATTTAGTGCATTAGGGTCAGTGTGTATGTCCTTCACATATATATCCCATCATTAGTCTTTTTTCCATCCTTTTTATCATGAATTCCTTATATTTGTTTAATGTTTGTTTCATTTAAGTCTCTTGTAATATTTTAGGTTCATATAATGTTCTCTACATGTCCTTCTAGGAGTCCCTCGCATGATCTTTATATGATAACATGAAGTTTTTATGCATGATACATGATTTCTCTAATATTTAATTGATATCTTACGTGATGGGAATATTTCTAGTCACGAAATCAGTCACTCTGATAAATCCTCTCTAGTGTTGGTGCTTCTTAGGGCAAGATATCCCTTACAATCGAATGTCTATAATTTTTCTCCAGGATTTGTCCTGTATTTTTTATGCTAACAAAGGGTGATTTATATGCCACACCACTCTGATTGATCACCATGTTGAGTGGCACATATCTTGTAGATCCATGTTGCAGTTTGAGAAGGGCTCCTGCGTCACACATATTCATGAGTCTCTTATATGGATCACTCTGAGCATGTCTCCTGACTTTTAGTGATCGTGAGTACCTCTCATCAAAACCACCTTTATTGGATTGTTGACAATTAATGGGGACTCTTCAATCACATAGTTATTCATAAGGACTTCTATATTTGCATTTAGACATTTCCAAGGTCCATTCTGAGAGTAGGGTTTCTCAAGAAGGTTTTTGTGTGGTATTGGGTGACTTATCTCTAAATTTCCATGTGAAAAGTATGGTTTGTCAAGGGCCTTCACAAGATCAGGTTGACTTGTTGAAGAGTCTTGTGAGGTAGTTCTTAAAATATTATTTGCACATTACAAGGGTTTTACGACCATGATAGGCCTCCACATCCTCCTTTTTTTTATTTCTTTTTTTATTATCCAATGGTAGAGGGTCCTGAATGATTAAATGAGTAGTGTCAAAGAAAATTAGTGTACCTTTTGATATTGAATTGGGTGACCAATAAAGGTCTTATAGTGATTCATGAGCATTTTATGGCCATCCCATGTGTTTTTTCATAGGTATCCAATAAGGGGTGTAATATTAACAGGACATACCTAAGACCTTTGACATGATTAGGGTGAAAATCCATTGGTCATTTTTGAGATGAGGAATACATGTCACCAGAGTGTCACGGTGTCTTATGGACCACCAGGGGCATGGAATATGTCTTTTATGACCATGAGTGGTTTCCACCACCTCCTATTTTATTTCAAATGTTTCATTTCAAAAAGGATTGGATTTTCCTGTGTTTTATCAAATGTATTCAATGATAATAAATCTCCCCACCACAGACCCATCATTGGTTCTTTATAACCACAAGAGTCCACCACCTTTTGGATATTTTCCTTTTGTGCCTAAAGGATTTTTTGGATGGGTTATTAGTAACTCAGTAGTTTCCAACTTTTGTATCCTTCGAGATCATATACAGCTACCGCAACACGAATAGAGGTTGTCCCAAGTGTATTTTCAAGATACAAATGTATTTTTTAAGGGTACTTGAGATATCATTTGAAGTTTATGAGCTTTAAATTGTTCTTCTCTATGAACATATTATGGCTAAGAGATCAAAAAACTCTAAGAGTCTTATGTGATACTGGAGCTTCGGCCACCTTCTCGTTCCATTCATTTTGTGGGTAAAATAATACCCATATAAATTTATTTCTTTCTTTTTAAATTTGTAGATCCTCATTTGTAGGGACTCAAAAATTAACACCCCCTTTGGAGTTGTGTTCATGGGGGAAAGGTATCAGTTATGAGGAATGTAAATACCAACTCGATTACTTGGTATTCTCATGAATCGGGGTCTGGGAAAAAGTTTTTTTACTAGGTGATGATTGATATTTTGTGAAATGTACAATATATAGGATGAGGAAAATATTAATCTCACTTTTTCACATTCATATAAATATCTCGTACTACAACAATCATGTTACCTTATCATGAAACCCTTCCATGAGACCCGATTTCAAACCCTGCTGATAGCCTACTTATGTGATAATCATTTTTCAAGACCACGTTCACTTAGGTTCTCATTGTAATAGACTATGAACATTATCTCGGTAACTATTTGAACATCAACTATGATGATTGTGATTATCTTAAGGATTTCACAGGGTCTTCTAACATGATCATATGATCGATCTATTATCATGAAATCCTAGTTACCATATCCAAGTCACACACTTGTGAGTTTCTAATGGGTTGTGATATTGTGGGATGACTATGTGATTTTTCAACCACCAAGACCATTGGGAGTTTGGGTGAGACACAAACTCCATATGAGATTTGAAAACCCATTTCAGATTCTTCTGATGCGTATGATGCTACTATTTTTTTATTTCTTCACATTTACATGATTTTATTTTATCAATCTGAAATATTACACAAAAGTTTACTCCAATGGAACCCGAGTCTCATCAATCATCCTCATCTGTGGCCCATCATAGGGAAATGATCACTTTAAATTGAAACATTGATCCTCGATATCAAATGAATTCTAATAATGAGTTTCTAAATAGGTTCCTCCCCTACGAGAATCAAGACTATACATTATCTCAACAACTTCTTATATATGTGTTTGAACTACTGGATGATGTTTTCACCCCTCCATCAAACATCATTATTCCTCCTCTTTGGGTGTCTACTACTTTTTAGTGCGTCAATATGAAAATTACCTAATAGGGAATGCCAGTCATAATTCAACCACATAGGTTTTCTTATATTCTAGAATCATCTTTTTTGGGACTAGATTGATGTGAATTCACTAACCAGCCTATCAGTACGAACTACTCAAGTATATATGGATCTTCTCTGAACAATCCCGGTATCGGTTGGAGCCCTAAATTGGATCTATTTCTGTGCAGAATGTTTTTTTGATGAATGGGAATGGCCATTGTAGGTTAAAAAAGTTTCAATGATTTTTTTTCATTAGCTATAAAATTTTTATCTGTATGAAGATATGTGGATTCCAAATACATAGTCCACCATTATCCTGACCTTGTTCGAAATATGATCATCTGTTGGTTCCCTGGTTCCAATAGATTCCATTTTTTCCATGATGAAGTGGGTGTTATCCGATGCAAAATTGACCAACTAGGTGGGATTCACCATATTTGGGAGATGTATGATGAATTCCTAACTATTTTGGATATTTGGGATGATCTATTTAAGACATTAGTTTTGGTGAAGAAGATTCTTATCATTGTGAAAGAGAAACTGAGGAAGGTGTTGGTGATTTTCTCACTCATTTTATTCAAGGATTAGATGAATATTTTTCTTTATTGTGGTGGGATCAGGACGACTGTCATACACCATTTTTGGTTCCCTTATCAATGGTTCTGTGATAGTACTGACTCATATTGAGCCATATGGGAAGTTGGTGATTATACTTCATTCAGTTACCATGTGAATTCGAATTTCTCACCATACCTTAGGTCGGAAGGATCTATGGCCATGATTTGAAATGGATAGATTTTCCCAAATTAAGATACAAGGTCATAAATTTGTGTCAGTACATTTGTGATGGTGTCATGGTTTCCTAAGGACATCTCTTAAATCTATAAGTTTAGGTCCTTGTGTATATTTATCAAATCTAATAAAATATTCAACAAGGCACAACACATCATATTATTAGTGTCCCATCCCATTGTTTTTTATATATAGAGTAGAATTTCTATTTTTATGAATACTATAAATCCATTAGGGTCCTAGATACCTTATCTCATACTAGTAAGGACATATCGAGGGGTGGGAACCATGCCACTGAGACCTTCAGAGGTTAAGGATGTGCTGATTTGGTATAATTGCTTCGATTACACCCCTTTCCATGCACCGGCTGAGTTTCTTATTGATAATGGAAGAAGTTACCCTGGTGAAATTTCATATAATATCCCTATTTGGTAAGGGGTTCTTACATCCATGGTGGAAGAGAAGATTACCTATGAGCCTTATATTCCCTATCGATTTTCTCATCAATTTGGTTTCAACAAAAAGATCTCCCCACTCCCATTTGATAAAGTATGAGGGGAGCACCATCCTGGGATCATCATCCAATTTTTTATGATTATAGAATATGAATACATTGGTTTCAAGATCATACATCCACCCACTGATTATATATCCTTCCTTTCCCATGATTACGCTCATTCTTATTAAAAAACTTATTTGAATTTTGTGATAAGCCAACTGGTCTTCCTTGTGGAAAATACATTCACCTCAACAACCCCATTATTAGTTTTAAAGATGGAGATGATCAAAGATATGGGTGAGACATCAAGAAAGAGACCTTGTTCCAGTGATGACTATCCTGATATTGAAATAGAATTTTTTGAGGAAATTGGTCCTCCAAAAGAGACTAAAGATGATACACATATTGAGATAAGAGAATATGGGGATTCCTATCATCATTCCTTATCAATTAAATTGGTAATTTATCCTTCCACTATACATGTTCCATCATTCATAGAGTCTTAGAAACAATGTTGGATGATCTAGAAACAGATTCATTATTTATTTACTAAGACCCCCTTGGATTTATTTCAGGACCAAGGGGAACACCTTCATATGTTATTTCATGATTTGGTGGCAGGGGATTTTTACCGACATCCTCTGCATTAAATCATGAATTAAATTTTTCTAACTCAACAATATCTAGACATTATTTGAAGACATATTAATGATCTTGAAGATGAGGCCCCTATTTCTAAGAAGATCAGGGAGACATCTCAGACATTAAGGAAAGGTCATAAACTGATATCTAAATTATAGAATTATATGGTTGTTTGGACTACACATATATATAGATGTGAATAAATCCTATCACATCTTATGTCTGATCAGGTAATATAATCATATTCTATGGAAAATACTAAAAAGAGGGTTGATGATTTGAGGAATTTCAAAAAAAACTCTTTGTATTAGAGAAGAATCCAATGAATTGAGGTGAGTGACACAATCTAATTTGATTAACACTTCTATCCAAACTCCTTCCAATATTTCTAGTGTGTCTGATCAATTTTTATCATATTTTGAGCCTTTTAATGAATTCCATTTTTGATGAGAAATTATAAATAATTTAAAATGTGGATATTCCTCCCCATTTTCACATTATGAATGAATTAATTTTCTAAACATTCTAAATTACTTCCCGTCTTCCTTTAATTTGTGATATGGAATAATTTTTCTATTCTGATATTAATTTCAAATGATACCAATCTTTTTCCTGATATAAAATAGAAAATAATGCTAGGAAATGAATGTTGAAATTATAAGAGATTTGAGTTTGAAAAATTATCAGGAATTCCCACACTCATGATGTCTTTCAGGGATATATAAGTTTTAGTTAACTATAGATCACCTCACTTGTAGAAGGATATTTTGTTAGAATGTATTTTTCAAAGGGAGAGTTCTCTTCCTTTTTTGAAGATGATAGGATTTTATAGATTATCTTAATGTTTTCTATGACCATAAAGAGTACCATAAAATCGCATTAATTCTCAATTTCTACCATGCTTTAGTTTAATATATTTTATTTTGGACTTGATATTGGTTTAGTTTACGGTATTTTATCTTTTACCTTATATTTCATTATTTTAGGGGATTTTAGATCGGACATTGTATCACATGAATTTAAGGTCTTTTATCTCATACATTATATTTCTTTTGTTTATTGTCATTTTTCATAAACTATATATTGATATATTTTTGGGTCTTCTATCTCATACATTATATTTCTTTACTTTAGGGTCTTTTAACTCGAACATTATATGGATTTAGATTCGGTTATTTTAGATCGGCCCTATTAAATGATCATGGAATATGGGGCAGACTTTCCTGGAATAAACAAGAAGACACTAAACTACCATGAAATTTTTAGGTATCAAAATAACATAAATCCCCCTTTTCAGAGTGAAACATTTGGTTGACGACCATAAACTCATATGTAGAATCCATATGCACACATTCATAGTCAAGAAAATAGTATTTTGAATCCAAGTATCTTTTCCAGGGGTCATAAAATATTAATGGGGGTAATATCTATTTAGGGTAAAATACTAGGGATGTTAGGTCTTCCTTTACAGTTATAATATGGATGACATAAAGCATAACACAAAATATCGAGTTCATGAATATGTGATTGGGAAGATATATCGGGGATGACTTGTAACACAATGAGATATCAGGATTGGCCACAGTGTTTCTAAGGCTCATAAGGATTAATTATCCACTCTTTAAATGTGGATATAGCTTTATTTAGTTGGTTAAGTCCCTTATGTGTAGGTATTATGGTCAATAAAAAGATGATATATACTTCATTCTGAGGTCCATGGAAGAGTTATTATGATTCAAATTTCTAAATAATGAGGTTGGGTATGAAGGATAGCTATCTAGGAAGGGTTCTGGAAACCTCGGATAGTTTTCCTCTAAATTTTGAAGCTGAAGCCCAATTCTATGTGGTTATGAATCATTATTTGTGGGCTATAAAATTTTCAGGAATTTAGAGTCACTTTCATACGTTGAGAAAGTGTAAAAAATATGGTGATGTAGCATTGAGGAAGTAAAATATTCTTGGATAGTTGAGAATAAATATATGTATATCATAATCCAAAGTGCTTGATCTAGGAGGATGATATAGTACAATCCTACTAAGAATGACCAAAACCATGCTGGGATGTTGGGTTCTGGTGGAGTGATTTTTAAAATCACTAGGATCATAATTCCCTTTTCCAAAGTGATTTATTTGTTTAAGACCATAGGTGAATATTCAAGATCCATATGCATACATGAATAGTTATGAAAAGGGTACTTGAAGTTTGATACCATTTTAAATTTCCTTGGAATGTTGTGGTGATTCAATACACTCAAATATTGATTTGTGAAATTTTTAATGTATAAAATCCAAGAAGGGTTTGAACACCCTAAATGTTGTTTCACTATCTAGAAAATATATTCTAATGCTAATGAGATGTAAAAAAATCAGTTCCCTACCTTTTTCCTTTAATTAGGGGTTCAATGAGCATGGATTGACTTTTACTAGGGAAACAAAGTAGACCCTATGAGCTTTATGACCTATTTATTTTCACCCTAATTTTTTCTTAAATTCAAGTGATGAAGAGTTTAGTGAGAGAAGACTTGACATTTTCTAAGGACTCTATACATTTTCATCCTAACAAGTTTTGTTCCATATTTTCTAACAATTTAAGTTCATGTGATTTGAATCATTGTAGGCTAGATTTCAAGGTCATACATCTTGGACCATAGTGCAGAAAGTTTAAGGATGTGAAACCTTTTGACTTAATATGTAGAATGATATAAAATATCCTAATTAAGATATCCCAAGTCAATAGTATCCCATAATCATCCTGAGTGGAAGATTAAAATGATGTAAATCATGGACCAAGCTTCTTGAGTCAGGATTAGTGACATGGTATAATCATAGAAGTAGTATTTCATATCACACAAAGGTTATGGGTTCTTCCATGGTGATGTCAAGGCTCAAAAAAATCAGAATGTACGTTTTGTAGAGTGACACATTTGGTTAACGATCAGAGGTGAAAATTTATGAGCCATAGGTATATGCACATAGTCATGAAAATGGTCCCTTAAATCTGAATATAATTTCTAAGGTACATTGATGGTTTTGGAAACCCAAAGTAATCAAGGCATTAAATGTGTCTTATGGATTGAGGTACTTTAAAAGAATATGGAAGCACTTCGTAGTCTAGCCGACCGGGATAAGGCTCTTGTAGTCCATTGATAGGGGATGAAAAATGGGTGAATTCCTGCAATGTTTATCATTATGTAGTGGGGATATTTTCCATTTATTTTAATATCATGCGGTAAGGTCATATGCAGTGTATTTTATCATTGTTCAGTGATAACATTCATGTTGTGTTGTGTAATTTCATGCGACCAATATTATTTCCTTAATTTTTAAATTCATATGGTATGGAAATGGGATTCCCAACATGAAAAGTATAATTATGTCTACACTTCATATATTATGGTGATAATTATCAATCCACACATATTTCTTAAGATCCAAATCGTTTTAACATCATGCAGTGAGGAAGATTGTGAATTAACGAGGAAGAATGAGAGTTTTGTGGTTGTGATCAGGGATGGATGTCTATGTGTCACTACGTATCTCATGGAAATGTGAATCAAACCACATTTAGGTTTGAATGAAAGTTAAATTTGACCTCATTTGGTGAGGATGTGGGTCCACTGATGTTAAATGCTTATATTGCTTATGGGCCCATAACTAAAATTATGGGTGTCACACACAGTTCTGTAGAGAGTTCCTTGTATAGGTATGACCCATATTCCAAGAATGGGAACACTCATACATATATTTTATGAATCTTATTAGTGTTGAAAAGTTGAGCATCACTATGTATCCTATTATGAAAAAAATCAAGTCATACATAGCTCTTGGACAACAAACTCTCTCTTCATATTTATGGCCCATATAGAGAGTTGGACATTATTTCTATTGATTTTTTTCTACGAAGAGGTCTATAGATCCAAACATCACTACATATCTTATGATGAAATGAATCAACCCATACATAGTTCTTTATGTACTATGTAGTTTTATGTCATGTGATAAGAAAATTTCCCTTGCAGTTTAACATCATGCAGAAAGGGCCCCTAGTTTTCTTTTTATGGTCTTTCATTCATGACCATGATGGGACTGTTCTATTCTTTTCATGCCTTGTTCATATGGGGAATCCCATAATTCAATTACTAAGCTCATGTGGGATATGATTGATGATATAAAAAATTAATTATGAGGGTTCATCCCCCCTTTTAGAGGCGTTTGGGGGTACAACAAGGGAATTTTGTATAAGGTAGTTGTTGGACCAAGATGTTGGATCGGGGCATCCTTACGTATCTTATTGAAAATCATAATCTATACCTACAAATTTATAAATTTCTATGTAGTTTAATGTCATGTGAAGAGGACATGGGTTACCCAATGTGAAGGAGATGGGAGGTTTTGTATCCATGCATTTTCACATCATGGAGTAAGGAATTTCTCTATTCATTTTTAAGGTCATGATTTAAGGAAAATTTTATACCATTTAAAATTATTTAATAAGGATTAGTTTAAATAGTTTAACATAATATAGAATGAATGATATGTGATATGTGATATTTTTTATGTACTTCTTGAGAAATCCTACATTAGTGGGGGTGTGACATGTTCCCCATCCATGGTGTCCAATGAGTAAGCTACATTATGATATATATTTCATATGATGTTAGGCAATTCACATTTGTGTTCCTAATTCAGATGCATCTTTCCCAGTGTCATTGGGGTTATGAGAGCTAGCACCAGTTCTTCTTACAAAATAATGAAGGATAAAATTCTTATTAAAGGATCATGCAATCCTTTTATGATGGACCTACAAGTTGTGTAGTTTATGGAAATTGTTCTCATCTTGGAATTCCAATTCATATAGCCTTTTTGACGATTGCTCATTATATGAGAGTTTTCATTAAATTGATATTCAGAGAAAAAGAATTTGGACCTCTATGGGTAACAGTACGTCATTTTTATAGACTAATGACTATGGGGTTTCTTGCATAGCAGTAAGCATGGTAGTATGGTAGGACCATAAAGCATTGAGGTGTTTTTTCATCCATGAAATATTATACTTGTTCAACATCCTCTATAGTTTTTTGATATTTTTTTATTTATGAACTATATAAATCTATTCTCTACTACATTTTAGTGAGATGTGTTATTTCACATTATATTTTACTCTTCGTATAGTCTTTTCAACCCTATAGAACAGAGGTTAGTGTTATTGTCTTCCAATAGTGTGTGATGGGCCCTAATTTTGGTAATGATTTGTGACTTCATGAAATTGATTATATTCCTCATCCTGACATTATTTAAGGGTATTTCCTCAGCCTATTTATAAAATATGATAGTACAATTAAGGACGTACATAAAATTATTAATCATGGCTAGGGGATATGGCCCAACAATATACATTCCCCAAATGAAATTTTTTTATAAACATTTAGCTATATGTACTAATTCAAGGGGTTTATGGATGAAGTTTTCATGGATCAGGAATGAATTATATTTCATGGTGAACTCCTTGTAGTCATGTATCATGGTTTGTTAGTAATATTTCATCCTCCTGATTTGTTGGTAGGGACTTTATTATGCCCTAAAACAAATTTTTTTCCACATCTTTTTAATTAATTTTTATCAATTTAATTATGTATTTTAACACTTTTTAATAAATATTTACTATTTTTTATTTTTAATATTAATTTTAATAATTAACCAATTTTTATAATTAATCATGTGTCTTATGCTATAAATTAGTTAATTTGTATCTCACTTTACTTTTATAGTCTAATTATTTTTTATTTAGCTTCGTAGTTTCTGTCTGTAATGTTAATAATATAACATTATTTAATTAAATAGTTTTCTTTTGCACATAAATAATTTAGTCTTCATTTAACATTTCATGTATTAAAAATTAATTAATTTAATATAACCTAATTAATAGAAATCCTTTAATAACTCATTATTTGTTAATTTATGTTTTTTTGAAAGAAATTAAATTTATTCAGACTTTATAATATTAAGTTTTAACTTAATTCAACTATTCAATAAAATGATAATTAATTGTCTACTTTAATTATTTTAGTTTGTTAAAGTTGCTATAATTTAACTTTGTTTGTCATTAACTTTAATTAAATAATTTTATTTTTGAAGTTATTAATAATTTAACTTAAGTTTAATTGGTTTTATAAATTTATTAAAGTTTATGATGTATTTAAATTTTCAATTTTTTAATTAAGTTTCAGTTTTTATTAATTATTTTGTTCATATTTTATTTAAGTCTTAATTTATTTACCGTTTATTTTAGAAGTTCACGGTTTCACCCCTCCTACGGTGTAATCATGCACCGTGTCCATTTCAAAGTGGCACTGTAACCTCCTAATTCGGTCACACATGAAAATCACACATCATTTATTACTATTACGGTCTCAACATAACTCAACTAACGGTGCCACCGTCAATCCCTTTCACTATCTCGTAGTCACTGCTTCCTTTGACACCATTTGCAGACCTACCTCAGTATTTATTTTACTATCACACCATTTTTATTTCACGGTATCTCACATCAGCTACTGTATCCTCATCCGACTTTACTGTGAGACCATCTCTCTATAAAACCACTTCTTCTTCTCTTTTTCCACTATTTTTCTTCTTTACCCAATGAAGTATTGAACCCATCATCTTCATCTCACTTCAACCACCATTTTTCATCTCCCATCACTGTTTCATTTTGTCATTCCAAACCGAGACATAAAATTCAACCTTTTTAATTTAAAAACAAAACTTCTACAAGAATTAGCGAGAAACTGATGGAAAATAAGTTTAAAAATATCCTTGATATAATACCATTACAAATCATGATTCATGATTCATAAATCTAAATTCATAAACTGTTTTGGAAGAAATCGGATCTACCTTTCCTCATTTCCAAATAAAGTTTACCGGGTTGGAGCTAGGTGAAGGATCCGGGATGATGCACCTATTCTATATAGGAGGAGGCCAAACCATATCGTAGTAGAGGATGAATATGATCTGATTCTATTGTTGACGCCTCATTACTACTGTACGTTGAAACCCACAGACCCATTTCTACTGTGATCTTCTTCATAGTCGTTGATGGATTCGCCACTAAGTCGGGCTGATCTGAGTTTTGGTTGAGGACCTTATTTGTTCGTCATGGAGGATATATCTTCA
This sequence comes from Viscum album, assembly GCA_963277665.1. NCBI lineage: Eukaryota > Viridiplantae > Streptophyta > Magnoliopsida > Santalales > Viscaceae > Viscum > Viscum album. The sequence continues at coordinate 681,231,636 of OY728119.1, read as the reverse complement.
TATCCACTAAAGGAACCACGTCGTCGACACCTTACCTATATTCAGGTGAAGCCACTATTATATCCGCTTCTTGGAAGAATCTATTTTGTGTCATCATCACTTTTCAAGTTGAGGCCAAAGTTAGAGTTGCAGCGTGTGGGGAGGAGTCGAGCAGGGAGCTGCGAACTAGGGCCTTCGCCGGTGCGGAGAAGGGTCCGAAGAAGAAGAACCCCCCCCATAGCACCTTGATTTGGGGGGGGGGCAAGATATAATATTATTAAAATATAAAAAAACAAACAAATTTAAAAATTAATAATATATTAATATAAATGTTCATAATAAATAAATGGTTAATAATCAATTAACTAAAATATTAAACTAATTAAATTATCTAATTAAACTACGTTGTAATTTGATTTAACTTATTATAAAATAAATTTATTAATATTAGTCCAATTTAAGAATTAAATTTTCTTATGTTAACTAATTTTTATAATACATATATTAATAAAATAAATAAATGAATAATAAAAAATTAAGAATTTAATAACTTCATTTAATTATATATTAAATAATAAATTAATAACTATAATACAAATAATTAATAAATATGTAACAATGATTATAATTTAATTATTAATTAACATTAATTAAACATTTTAACAAGTAATATAACATTAAATTAAGAAATAACTATATTACTTTCATTGTGTTTTTCTTTTTTTATTTTTCTGTTCTAACTTTACAGGTTCATTCAAAGGACATGTATATGTCCAGATTGACACAACTAACTCAGTGGGAGTTAGTTACATGAGTAAAATTTGTGCGATGTTCTACTCGTGAAAAAAGCACACGTGTGTGGTGCACAACTGAGGGACTCCTGAAGTCGGTGGAAGCATGTGGTGACAGGTAGCAGGTGAGAGTTGATATTTAAAGCAGAGCAGTAGTGGTTTTTTTAAGGTTGACACTCATTCCCATTCCACAATCACATCCATCCAAGAGCATTGGAGAGCCTCTCATTTATTCCATGCCATACTTTTTGAGAGCGGATACTTCTGGGAGATGATAGGTCAGACCTGGATGCAAAGGAGCCTGAGGCAGAGCATCATGGAGGGAGTTCTTTTTTCCTTCTTGTACATAATTTCATAGTACTCGATTTTCAATTTTCTTTTATTTATTAAATCCATATGGTCAAAGGTTGATTTTTCTTTTCTCGAGAATTCAAATCTATTAGTTAATATTATACATATCTTCATTCACTCTACATTTTTCTGAATTGTAATCAATTGGTGAGATTGGTTAATTATTCTTTGTTTAGTAGCTTCACACCTTAATTGTTTTATTAATTCATTAATTCAATATAAACTGGAGAGATAGTCATTGAATACATTTTCAAAGAGTTAATGTCTTTACATATAGAAATTTATGTCGAGTTTATTTCTGAATGTTATCATTTTTATATTTTTCAAGAAGTTTAACTGAATTTGGAGTGGCGGACTCCTAAAATCAATTTAATATGTGTTGAGTTTCTTAGCGAGAGATATTTTTCACCTTTTTTTCTTGAGGTATGATTCAATAAAGTGTAGTGGGGAAGATTTCCTATAATCCATTATTTTTTAATTCTCGAGTGATACATTTTATCTGCTACTTCAACGTTGCTGCTTTATTCTAGTATTTTGTTTTCTTGTGTTAGCTTTATTGTAGTTCATAGTTCATTATTATTCTAGTAACTGATTTAGTTTTTTTACCTTAAAGAAAAGTACAAAAAAATTGAAAAGAAAATAAAACTATAAATATGTTTACCACATTACTGAAAACAATACGGTTTTTATTTTTAAAACCTTATAATTCACTCACATGACTTCTCTGTGTATTGATCATGCACTACTATGCTAGTGTATGTTAATAAATGTAAATTTGAGGGCCCTGACGACCATTGGTTAGTTCCGGACTAGTCCCATATTGATGGGCTCCACAACATTCTTCTTAGACTTCCTTCATTACAATGATAATCTCTCATTATGATATGCATTTGAGGAGCATTCTATAAAAGCCTTTCTTATAGAGGGTATTCTGACCATTTGGACAATCCAGTATTGTGAGTTATGCCTCATGGCACTGAATTTGTTTTCCCTTAAACTTTTTCTATTTTGAGACTCTCATTTTGAAGATAACTGAATATGGGATTCATCCATCTAAGGGTGTTTATTGGTTCATTAATATCTTGGTCATCATTTTCCAGATTTATTTCTTCCAAATCATATAAGATGATCAATGAGAGAAATATTTTATGCATGATACAGAATATTCCATCCCCCGATTAGGGTCGGAGAGGAATGTGGCTGCATTACCAAATGCATCAATGTGAAAATTCTGTGATTGAGGAACATGATGTATTGTGGGTTCAAAAGGGAAATATACCATCGGTCCCTAAAAGTTTCTAGTGAGTGGGTCAAGTTCTTCCTTTTTAATTTCATATTAATCATATATCTTATTTTTTCCTAATTATGAATCGCCATTTATGATTCGGTCGTCTATATATGGCTGTATGGCTAGTTCCAAGCATCCAATTAGGTCTTGGTATTTTTCCTAATTATTCATGTCGCCTTAGGACAGTGAGAAGGAGTAGGGAACAAATTGTTTTTCTAGTGAGACAAATATAATCCTTTATAAAACCTGATCATGTTTTGGGTTTTCCATAATTTCACAAACAGAACTTCGAGAGGTGCCATAAAAATACATATCCCATGTTTTGGGAGTATCATGGGCATAAAATACCTCCTCATCTGGAAACTCGGTGTCCACTAGTGTATTCTTTGAGGCATGATGTTCTGTATGAAAATCATCCAAGGATTTATCTTTCACTAACATTTACGATAAAAATTGGATGTAGTATTGCTATAGAATGACCACAAGTCAAGCCATGCTCTCAGCCAACATAGGGCATTCAAGGATGTACTTGAGAGAATCAATATGAGAGACCAGATGAAATTTTTGGTGATGTATGTAATGCCATAAATTTTTCACTATGAAGATGATTTCATGGAATTTCTTCTCAACATATGAATATCTTAGTACCTAACATTGTATATGTAAGTTAGTAGTGTCTTTTATCACTCTTAGCATAATTTTTCTATTTGGGGAGGGTGACCAATGAGCATTCCATGGAGGCCACATAAAAGGTAAGTGGAATCCCTTCAACAGGTGGAATCATAACTAGTGGGTGTAGCGAGTACTTCTTTAGGCTTTTGATGGATTTTGTATAGCCATTATACCATTGAGAGGTGATACTGTTTTTCATTATCATGGTGAAGGGGGGATATTTTCTAACTAGTTTGGATATGAATCATTGAATTTAAGAGAGGTTCCATTGGACCCCATATAGTTCATTGCATTTTCTAGAGTTGACATTGCTAAAATAATACTAGTCATTCTAGGTCAACCTTGTTGTCATAGTGCCATAAAAAAAATCAAAAAAAACTTCCCTAGATTTACCCTGAAATTACATTCAGCAGATTCATCATCGGATTATATTGTCCTAGATTTTTTAAGATTGTTTTGATATATATGAAGTAACCATATCGTTGATGGTATTTAATAACCAGATCATTGATATAGAACTCAGATATGATTCTCAGTAATGGATTAAATATGTGATCTATGGAATGTTGGTACGTAATACAATCATTTTATATACAAAAGGGAATGAAATCATTGAAGAATATACATAGAGGCACTCTGAAGTTTGTGGCTTCCTTGTCTTCTGGGGTAATCTTTATTTGATTGTACCCTTATTTCGTATACATGAAAGAAAGGGCATGGAAGCCATCCATTTCATCAATCAATATTTATATGATCAGAAAAGGGAAATCTCCCTTTGGTTTGTAGTGATTAAGGAATAGGAATTCAATGTAGACACTAATCTTTTTGTTATTTTTCTTGATGGGGACAATGTTATCAATCCATCATTGGTAATTCACTTCTCCAAAAATGTTGTTTTGATAAAAAAATTAACCTCGTATATTATATTGGTGGATTGAGAGGGGTGAATCCTCTTAGATTCTTTATTGAATCCTCTATGCTCAATGGGTAGGCTAAGATGGTGTGTATCCATAGATGGATTAGACCATAGAATTTATGCATAGTTCTAAGAGAGCGCATATCGATGTTTCTTTATAAATGAAATGTGCATCTCTCACTATTTGGGGGCATGGAAGAACTAATAAAAATATGATGTGGGTATTCTTATGTTCTATGATTTACCTTTCTGATCTTTTCAATGGTGGTGGAGACACCATCGTCGATTGTTAAAGGGTCATTACTGAGGGAATCCTCATCCACTTCCACTTCTTATTCTATGGTGGAATCTTCATATGATGATGGAAATATGGGGGCTTCACCATCACGATTGGGGTGAGGAAGAACATGAGAATTGATATTATCATCCCTTCCCACCTGATACATTACTGAGAGATTTCGAAGAAATTTTTTTATTACACTGGCATTGATGATAGGAGGTTCTTGAACCTCAAGAAATAGATCTGTTACGTTAACTATATTTATGGGGATTATATAGTCTTTATCAAGCATACTATAGAGATTCACCTTGGTAGTCCCCAATACATTAGGTTATCCAACTTGTATAACATTATTCACCATTGGTTTCTTTCCTCCCTTCTTGTAGAAATTTTCTTCATCATTTATGGCTCTACATATCCCCGAAGGTGCATTTTCACCATGTAGTATGTCAGATTTTCCATCGATGGGGTACTTCAGACTCTAAAGTAATGTTGATGTTACCACCAAGTGTCTATAGAGTCAGGGAAATCAATGTAGAACACTATATGCATTTTATTTCTAGATAAACATGAAATCAATGTTGGATGATAGATCCCCAAACTAAGCTTCAAGTTTTATCTTCCCTAGAGGACTTTTATAATGCTTATCATAACCTTGAATGGTCAGGCTTATGGGAGATAGGTCCCATTTTATATATCTAAATTTTTGGAGGGTTCAAACAGGGATGAGGTTTATCCCATATCAATTATCCCTCAAATACCTTGGGACGTTGAAGTTATTAATTTTGTATTAGTCATATTGGGCTCTAATAATCCCTTGGAAGATCTCTTCCTAATCCTTATCAGTGAAACCTATGGAGACCTAGAATTATAATGTACTGGTCTCCTCTTGATAGACATTAGCTATAGTGACTTTTGTATTGAACAACTATAGGATCTAGAGGGCTCCAAAAAGTGCCTCTATAATTTCCAATAAAGGATGAATAGCATCTAGGATAGAGAGCTTGGTTGGGGTTACCACCAGAAGTTTCATAATGTCATTCCATTGATATAGTGGTTAGAGATTCATAATAGTGGGTTTCTCCAAGACATGTGGCTCAGGAGATGATGAATTTAAGGTGGACATGCAAGATGCTTGTGCACAGGTTGTGTGAGTATCTATTTCCAGTAGCACATGTCGTTCCAACCTTTTCAACTGTCCTAGATGATCAGATAATCGAACAACCACTATGTGGTAATGCACGAAAATTGGGTGAGGACAATTGGTGGAGTGTTCTGAGACACCTCTATGACATTTTTTGGTTTTCTAGAGTTCCTGGACATAGGTATCAACATCATATATTCCCCCTGTAGGGACTTGAAATAAATATTAGGTCTGACCACACCCATGTTGTCCCATGTATCCTTGATTTCTACAAATTTAGCCACCAGTTCCCTAGTTATATGCAGGTAAATCATATAATCAGGAATATTCATCATCAGATAAGAGGAATTCCCTATTTATCACATTGATTAAAATAAATATGTTATATTCTTTGGATTAGGATTCCATTTGGTGTGGTGGATCGAGTGCTTCAGTTGTTATAGGGAAGAAATATAAAATAGTCAAAGCTTGCATTGGAATATAATATGACTCTTCCTCTCAGTTTCCTCATGTTTATAGTAGTCACAACCACCGTTGAGATCCACATTTAAGATCCCCTTCTTAGGTGGTGGATATATTACGGATTTTTGAAACTATGATTTTAGGGTCCCAAGATCTCTATCAACTATTTTTTATTCATCCAATTTTATCAATTTTTTGCACACTTGTTCGGATCTTTCTATCATCCATCTTCTTCTTATGACTGGGCAAGGTTTTGAAAGACACGTGATATGAGGATTTTCCTAGAACCACCAATCTATAAATTAAAATACTTTAAAGATTATATTTCAAGATGAAGAACCCCTAGATGGTTTTACCCAGCCTACTATACTAAGTTTATTAGTCGAAATGGTCGATGAGGATGACCTCATCGGACATCCTATGTTGAGGGAGCCAAAGAAGGTTAATGTTCATGGCCTCTAATAAATAACGAGTGACTTTTTCATTCCAAAAGGAGTATGAATTGTTCATTTGTTCCAAAAATCCAAAGAAACATTGATTTTTTTATTCTTCTAGATGAGGGACATTATGGGGTTTTCACTGATCAAGATGAGGTGATGGGATTTTCACGGCCTACATAGGTGATTATATTGGTACATCTACAGAATTGAGAGTGGAATCTATAGATTCTTATTCTCCTGGACTTTTCCCCGGTATCGGGTCCATCAGTAGGGAATTGGATCGGGTTCACTGAATGGATTCTTTCAAACATTAGTTTTCTATGAAATTTGAAAATCTTCCTAGATATTTCATTAGACTCATACGCATCGACAACTCATCCCTGATATTTTTATCATATATTTCTAGTAGTTTCTCATAGGATAAAGTAATACAAATAAAATAGGATAAAACTTTCAACATTTCTATGAATTTAGAAACCATCTAATTTTCTGATTACTTATAGTTTGTTAGGATGATGATTGTTTTTTTCTGTAGAATGGAACTGAAATGTCAATATAACTGACATTGAAGGTCTTCCCAACCCGTAATAGATCCAACTGTTAGTTTATTGTTCCACAAAAAGGATGGACCTTCTAGAGTTTATATATAAATCATTAAATTATTTACCTCCTATTGGTATCAAGTGCCCATCATTAGCCTACATTTGTATATGAAGTTTTTGAGATATTTATCATGTCCACTGAAACTGTCAAAAGTATAGAATTTAGGATTTCTAAAATTGGGTGAAGTAAAATTTGCATCAACCCACTCGGGATATGGATTCTTCTCAAGCTACACGGGTATGTGTAGACCTTACATAGATTCCATTTGAGTATCCAAGGACTCAATGATGTTAATAAACTCTAGGGAAACTATGTTCTGAGTTTCCTCCCATCTACATGTAGTGGGTGGGGGATGAGGAGGAAGCACAATTTTCATCTCCCACTGATTAGCGGTTCATCCTAAGACTAAATGATCACCCTGGTAAGGGAGAGGCTTTTTTCACAATTGATATAAGTTTTGAAAATTTTAAACTTCTCCATTTATGTAGACTATCTTCTTAGATTATGATCCAATGTGATTCTTGGATACCAATCTTGTTGGTGGGTCAGAAATAGGAGGGAGAATATATGTCCTTTCTTGAAGATGATACCCAATGGGGATATTTCCCTAGAGTATCTCCTCGTAGAGTATTATGTGAGTTTTTATCTCACTCTCGTATTGTAAAAAATGTTACTATGTAGAAGGAAACTCAATTATTCTTGATAGTGAATGGGATGAATTCATACCTTTCCCTTTTTTGTGGTAGTGTTCCACTAGAGTGGTGGTAAGTCGTTATTTCGATTTTAAAGATTTTGGAGCCTTCTTTGGTTCTGAGTAGGTGCATCCTAAAATGGTGCCTCAAGATCACCCACCTCATGTGGTAAATTTCCTATATTACAACTCACTTTATTTGGGTCTTTATTGAAAATATATTACATATAAATAGTGATGAAATTTAATGATTAATATCATGAAATGTTTCTTTTCCCATTACATTCAACATAATAGGATTATTATACTCTGACATCATCAGGGACACTATTCAAACCCCTTTTCAAATTATTTTTCTTTATATTGTGACCCTGGTAGTGTCTAGACATCTTTTCCATACATTCCTCTTTTCATGGCCAATAAAAAGCGTCCTTGATGAAGTTCCTTGTTATGATTGTTGAGTGGGCCCTGAATAGTATGTGTTTTTTCTATGGTGGGAGAAACATGTGGGATGCCAACCATTTCTAATTCCCTCCCATCATAGATTGGTTTGATTCCATCTGTGGTGATTATGATGATAAAAATTCCTCCATCCCTAATGATTGGTGGTTATTCGGGGAAGAAAATGGCATTGAATGATCATGTTGTTGAGGATACAGTTATTTCAGTCCAGGATTTGGTAATTCCTATGGTAGACATTTAGATATAAATTCCCACATCCTAGTGGTAAGGGGTGATCTATAATCACCATTTATTCCCCGGGACCCTCTTAGGTTAGGAAGAACTATGATATGCAGATATAGATATAAATTCCCCCAGCCTAGTCAGCTAGGGTTTGTTTAGTGATGCTGATGATATTTAATAAATCCTCTTTGGGATTGAAGATCCGAATAGTAGAGTAGTTGGTAGATATTCCCCTATTCTAGTTGTCCAATTCATATCCTGAACGGATGTTATGACAACTACTACTATGACTCATTTGTTGTGGTATAGTTTTTCCCATATAGTATTTGGATGTGATGGAAGCTCATGACGAGAACCATTTTTTATGGGAATATGTCTGGATGATCACAACCTTGGTGTCAATGTCTGGAATGTATTCTAATTTCTTCAAGTGGAAAAGTTAAAAGACACATTTTCTATCCTCTCTATCCATTCATAATGAATGTTCATTTTTGAAGTTTTGGAATTCCGTTGTAGAGAACAATTTCCTCGAGCATTACCCAGTCCCTTGATTTTTCTAAAGGCTATAACATTACATAATGTTGAATATAATTTTTTTTCTCCAGTGGTGTATAAAAGTGTAATGTTCTATATTTTTTCCATCCTCAAATATGGATTCATCATGTTGCTATGTAAATCAGTTGTGGATGGTTCAAGAGGAAATAATGTAAAGCATGTTCCATATTTGTGTTGTGATTTTTTGGTTTTGGATCCCATTCCACATAGATAGTAGTCAGGTATAGTTTACAACGGAGTATCTTGATTTTCTAAAGGTGACACTCAAATCCTAGATAGAAGATATATCAGTCCCTCATTCACTAATGAGTATCCCATATATTTTAACTTAAATAAGCCATGAACTCCTTTTCTAACACAGTTGGGATTTCATAGTTAAAAGTGGAATGGGTCCAGAATACGAATTAGAGGTTATTTATAGATAATTCTCTCCATATTTCAATGCAGTCCTCCTCTTCATCATACTTTCATGCCTCCATCCGATCATAACATATAAGATGGTTCTGATGGTCACTAGCTAAAGGGAGTAGAGTGCGGCTAGAAATTGATGGGGAACCATATGAAGCTGACCCCGATGTTTCAAGAACATCTCAATAGGATGGTGTTAATGTTTTTTCACTCCTCTATATGACGGTGTCCAAGAAATTGGAATAATTCATTATCCCAAGGAGATATCATCATGGGGATGTTGACCGTGGTATATGTTAGGATTAGTGTCTATGAGATCCATCCCCACACTACCATGAAACATACTATTATGGTTATAAGAAACATATGATTCAATGGAAGATTTTACGGAAACATGTATGGTTTGAAATGTTTCTCAAGCAAACTCAAGAAATCTAGCATTAAGAAGATTTGGAATATGGGTTTGAATATGTGTTGTAATAATAATATGTTATCCTTATTCTTGAAATTGTTCAGGGACATGATCTTGTTGTATGACGATTTCTGGAATTTGTTTATAACCATATGGTGTTGTGGTAATATGTTCATGCTACTGAGATATTGATAAAATATACTAATAATATTTGTAATTATTTACAGGAATATGATCCTATCCCGAGGCATGTTCAATTCTAACTTAGTGAGACTTAGTCAATATGGTACTATGACACAAATCCCAAGACTTTGGGATATGATGATTTCCTTTATTAACAGGAATATGAGCGTACCCTAAGGCATTATACACTCTCGCCTGGTGATACCCAATTGGAACAATAATATTAACCTAGTATGAGTATGCATTCCCTACCAGAATATGTGTATGGTCTACCCGAATGATAGAATGGATATGATTCTCCTCTTGTAATTCCTTGAAATGATGTTGGTGGAGTCTTTCATTGGTGGAAGTTGGAATATTCACCTGGATTTCGTCATCTGATGGAATATTATAAGTAGATTCAATAAAAATAATATTAGCATATCACAAGAATTCTTTTTCTATTGTAACTTTGTTAGTTCTGGTTAGAATAAGGAAATTTTTCTATTCCTAGGTCTTTGGTGTATGTTATTGTACTTATTCAACATGAGTATGATCCATTCCTATGGAATTTTCCCCTCTCACGTGGGGATCCTCAACTAGAATAAGAATATGATCCCAATCTTGGTATTTTGAAATATACTTCTAGATATTTTCAACGGGGATGTTCCCTTATCCCAAGGCATGTGCCAATCTCACCTGGTGATCCTTGGATGGAGAGAGGTTTTGATCCCATTCTGATGCCTATTCCATTATAATAATATGTCAATTATCATCCTATAAGGGAGAAATAATTAGTTCTTTCTCCAATACAACCACTTTTTCATAATGATCGTAATTTTGAGTTTCCCTGGTTATAGCGATATGAGTATGCGCATGTTGCTTTATTTTTACCATCACTAAAATATATCGGTGGAGTTCTTTAAATTTCATAAAAAATATATTTATATTATAGAAAAGTGTGTTTAGGGATATATGTATTCACATTTTTCATCACCACTATATACTAGAATATATCTTCTATTGAAGTGGGGATATATACCCACTTTTTTTCTAAATGTTCCACATTAATATGAATATGGAATACATGAATTGGGTAGGGGTTTGTGCTTCCCCTATTCCTACTACGGGAATATTCCCACAAACATATTCTAAGTCTGTCGTAATATGAGGTCGATCACTGGAATTTTTTGGTAGACATCATTAGTAAGAGTGGGGATATGAGCCCACTCCTAGATATCATGATCCATCCTCCCCTCATGTTCTTTCCTTATTTCTTGTGCATGGGCATCAAAGGTGTCAGAATGTCTGGTGGTACCCTCAACAGGTGACTAGTGGGTATCAGTGTGAGGGTGCTGGAGATGGAAGTTGATAGGTTCCTTCCTTAGTGGAACTTGAACCAAAAGGGAGACGTATTTTCCCTCCTTACCCACATTCATCAGATAATGATGGTCAAATTTTAGGTTATTCAGGTATAATATTCTAATGCAGTTGGTTGTAGCAATAAGAGCCACTAGTTTAGCAGCATTATTATTTTGTGATACAAACATGCTAGTTTCCATGATTTTATAACCTCATTGGAAGCCTCCTTGGTCTAAATTTATAGAATTGATCATACTCCCAGACCATTTTTCCACTTTATGTTGGAGTTTTTTAGTAGGTGAGATCATTTTGTGACTCGTGGGTGTTGCAGTTATAAGTAATTTTCCAGATAAATCATTGTATGATGAAGACATTATCTCTAATCAGGAATTTGAGAGAAATATATGTGTTTATACAGCTAAAAAATAACAAGGTTACCAATTAGTATAATATTTCAGGCAATATATGCTCAATCTGATATTCATGGTTAGTATAATTGTTCTCATATTCCTGAATTGACAATTCTTCTCATTTAGACATTCCAAAGCAAGGATGTAATTATTTTGTGAGACCCCTTGTTATAAAAGAATATTTATAATATTATACTTATATTACACCTTTTTTTGTTTAATATACAAAAACAAAGTTTCATGAAACATAATTATTCTATCATTTGATTGATTTAGATCAGTTTCTCCAGTTTTGATTGCATGTAATTTGGAAACAAAATGGGCTGATGGATTACAACCAAATTATTTTTTATCATAAGGTTGTGTGTTCAATTGACATCGGGTTATCCATTTTTTTCATTAATAATAGGGAAGCAATTGGTAACCCTCATCGATGTGGGTTCGGTCTTGCTTGATGGTTGATTGTGGGGGGGGGGGGGGTTGTTTTGTGCACAATCATTAACATCAGGGAAACATTGTTTCTCTTGTGGAAAACTCATAATTTGGACCCCATATATAAATGGGCATAAACCTACATTCAAAAGGAAGGTGGTCATATAGGGTTTTAGTGAAACTGTATCTTAGGGACTCGCATTATTGGAGAGGATGGGAGGTCAGACTCATAACACCTTATAAGGGGAATTGTTTCCAATACCATGACTCTCTTATAGATTTAAGATATATTCTAGAATCTCTTTTTTATCCCTATATGGTAATGGTTATGTTAACAAGATGATCATGGGTTATGTTTGTTGAGACCCAAGCTTGACGTAAATGGACATTACATTAATTTTTCTGAATACTTAATATATTACCAAAAATATACACCCATGGACCGTAATAGTTTAGTGTCTTTGGAAACATGGAACATAGTCTTCTAATTATGGTGAAAGATCTTAAACATCTCCATAAAGATCTTCCAATTTTGTTTTCTTACCTAAAACATTTATTTAAATCTTGGGGATAGAAAACATATAATGGCTGAGCTCAAATTCTCAGTAAGGGGAAAACATGGAAAAAATAAAACAAACCATATACATTTGAACGTAAAAACGTGAACATAAAACATAAAAATATTGAGTTGTGAAATAAGTTTTGGTTGTATATAAGGCATAGATCATAAAGGAAAACCAATCATGATAAAATAGCATGGGAATAAAACATGTAATTGTGGAAAAATATTAAGCACGTGTTATGATTTCTATAGTATCCAAGGCATTGCTGCTAAGACCATCATAGTGGACAAATTCCATTACTAAACTTGGTTTACTTGCCGTTCCAGCCCTGTATTACTGAACCATATTTTACTTGCCACTCCAGCCATATCTATCTCATGAGATATAAATCATTACCCAATGCATTGGAGGGAGATATATGTCCCACTAAACTCATATTGAAATCATTATTATGTGTTCCACAAAACAATCGTAAATCATTCATCATAACCCAAAGAATATAATGGGTTTCATAAACATCATCCCCTCATAACATAATCCATATAAAACTAATGGATATCATTTCATCATAAGAAAAATAAATCAATGTAAATAATAGAGAAATTATACTTGAAACCTAAACATACTAAATAATGTCATCATATATGGAAAATATTTTTGATAATACACTTGAAATGAATTCTTGAGTAAAATATCCTTTGTTCTTCAAAATCATTTTCTTTTCAAAAAATTCCTCGCAATTTTAAAAGAAATGAATTTTGTGAAAAATAATCATTAAATATTATAGAGGAATCTTCATGAAAATATGGCTTTATGAAACATTAAAAATCTATTCATGCCATATATGTTAAAAACATTCTTATTGTACTTTTGTCGAAAAAGTCAAAAAGTACCTCTTATGGTAAACAGAAGAAAGATTCCTTCCATACCTTGTGGTAAAAGTTATAAACGGGTAAAAATGACTTCAAAAATACATGGAATAATAGTAAACATTTTATAAAACCATTTTGAGAACATATGGACATGGATGACAAACATAGCCCTAGAAAATACTTACGAATAAATAATCTCAGATAAGAATGAGATTGGAAAATCTATCCCTTACCTTATATACAATTTCTTATGTACGTGTCCGAAACTCTTGTATAGTGGGTTTAAACATATAATTAACTTTTAATAGAACCATAATAACATTTATGATGTCATAAATGATTCAGTTATGACTTATATTACAAATTCATTTGTCAATTATATGTTAAGGTCGCATTTTGGGTAAAATCGTTTCATTTATCGTACGTGTTTGGACTTGTTGTTGTTTTTATTATTATTACTTATATCATGATTTACTTACTTCCATAATTTAAAAAACTATTTATATATCATATATATTCAGTATATATATATAATAGATTGATAAATGAAATGAAATTCACTGTTCATTGAGACGGTAGAACGTACGTACGCATGAACAGTGTTTTCATTTAATTATTGACTTGAATGGAAGTAAGTAGATAATATATATATATATATATAATTTAGCATTATTATGTAATATATTTCATGATTATTTATTATATATATACTTTATAATCATTCTTGAAAGGGTAACATGGAGAAGGAATCTCATCAAGTCGTGGAGACGGTAATCCGTACGTACACACGAGCGATGATAACGTTCCCATAATTATTGACTGCTATTGGAGTCGACGATATAATATCTTAGAATTAGTATCATGTTATAATAATCATATATAGTTATTCTTTAAAACATTATACCCAACCAAGTAAGGTGGTGGGGGAAAACAGATTACACCATTGCGTGGAGACGGTATTCTGTATGTATGCACACACGTTGATTTTTTTTTCTATTGGATGGATAGAAAGTGATATAGGGTTTTTTCATATTTATAATAACATTTCATTATATTAGTGATACTGATTTTATTACATTGAAACAAACAATTAATAGGATGTATAAGAAGAAATAAATTTGAAATAATCAGTAATGGATATTACCACTTCTTCGACGCGCCTCTTCTTAACCACCTATTAGAGAACTAAAGTTGGTCTTTGAATTACAAAAAGACCTCTAGTAGGTTTCTAGGGAATCTTAGAAGAGAAATTAATAGGTTTTGGCTGATCTCGAAGGCTCAAAATGTTTTAATGAGGAGAGGGAGGAGGTGCCCTTTTATAAGAGAAGAGAGGGGCACTTTTGGAAACCTCTAAAATAAAATTTGTAATAAAATAAAACCCCACATAAAAACATCCAATGTGACTAAAATTAGGATATTAGGTAATATAGGGTTTTAATCTCATCAACCAATCAAATTTTGACATGTTTTGATTTTATTTTAAACCTTATCATTTTGATTTATCCTTATTTAATCTTTTTAATTTTATTTGTGGTAATAATATTCTAAATTTTAAATGGTTATATATAATTAATTATGTGTTGTGAATTGTTCATAATTAGACAAATTATTATATTTAGGAAAATATAATTTTGAATTTTTAATTTGTAAATATTTTTGTGATTTTTAAACAATTTAATAATATGTTATTTTTATAAAATATCAATAGTGACAATTTTGACACTATTTAATTATTAGAATTTAAATTAAATCCATAAAGAATAAATATTCAGAAAAATATGTTTAATAGATTCATAACTTGTCATATTCATCTAAAAAATTCATGTATCACGTTAATTTGTTCATAAAACATTTATTTTAAAAATTTTAAAACCATTTATTTGATATTTAATTAAATAATATAATTTCTAAATCACAATTGTGTCACCATTAATATTAATTATATAATCCCTAAAAATTATAAATAAATTCACATGATGTATATAATTTTATTATATTTTTGGGGACTATTTATGATCAACGTTTTATGAAGTTTATCACTAAATTAAAATTATTACACTTATAAGATATAAGAGAGTGACATGTTGTCAGTTTCTTTGGTTTTAATAATAATTACATCATTTTCATGGTCAAAAGTCAATGAAATGAATATATTCAGAACCTTAGGTGATATGTTTCTATCTTTATTCATCCAAAAGAATTTTGAAATGTTTTAGGGTAATTTTATAATCATAGTTTGACCCTTAATTACCTGATTTTTCTTTAACTGTGTTAAATAAAAATTACCGTAGTTACTATTCATAATATAAAAAAAAGAAAAGTAATCTATTAATATAATTTAGACCCACTGATTCCAAATATAGAATCCATTTTTTAAAATTTAAAAAACAGAAGTTTCAGTAATTAATTTAAAATTATTTCTGTTGTTGAGAAAATGATTTTTAATAGTTAAAACATTGCAAAAGATTGAAATGTTTTTACCGATGAATTCAATGTAAAATTAATTCTAAGGACATAAATTATATTAAATGGTAAAAATATATTCTATTTATACTTTAAAATGAATAAATTTTATAATTTAACCATATAAATTAACTTGATGAAAATAGTTGTTTTAAGATAAAGTTATCGTATTTTTACTATTCATCAAAATATGAATGTTTTCAGAAAAGTATCAAAATATTATCGAATGTAAATTTTTGTATCTTGATTCAAAATAAGAAGGATAATATTTCAAATTGAACTTATAAAAATTTCAAAACTAGATTTAGAATGGGTGCACCATCAAAAGGCGGCAAATCTGCATTTTTTGAAAAATACTTATTCTACCTGAAAAAATTGATTTATTATCATAACATGTTCTATAATATGTGTAAGATTAATTATATTGTTATAAAATTCAAAATTTGGTTAATACTATTAATAATGACTTGTTAATAATAACAATATATCATTGTTTAGTAAAACTCGGTATTGCGTACAACACACGCTATTGAGGAAGGTTGCGCTTTCGTGCAACACAAGCCAAGAATAGTGTTTGTGTCTACTTCAAGATAATACGGTGTTGTGTATAGTGAAAGTTAATCTTGGTGAAGTGTATAACAAAATAAATCAAAGAAATTAAAAATAATACTTCTCAAAAAACCTCGGTGTTAAATTCTACCCCCCTTAAAATGAATTTCGCCCTCGAAATTCGTCAGGGTTATAAATGGTTTTCTACATGAAAGTTTCTTTCATAGAAACCCACATCTTAAAAAGGAATACTAAAACATTATTTTAAAAAGGAATGTCAGAAACATAATGGATACCCAAAGTAACTCATCCCAGGGTTTCCATATAGGATAATATAGGTGAAAATATGGATATGGAAGAGAAATATAACCATCATGTTCTGATGAGGAGTGGTAGAGAAGATGGATATATAAAATCCCACAATCATGAAGCCATAAATTTGTGATGATCAAATGTACCATTTGATTAATCGGATATGAGGACACTAGGACAACATTTTTAGTTTTCAAGAACATTTCCCTAAAGTTGATAAATATTTTCACAAAGAGAAATACTTGGTTGATTTCAGTGTAATATTATCATTATTCATTCCATGATCAATTTCCAATTTATCTCATATTAAAATAAATTATGTTTAATTGTTCATTATTGATGTGTTAGTAGATTATGTGATAGAATGATTGGTCATTCCATCTGTCTCGAACAAAAGGTTAGCAAAAGTTATCAAATATAAATAAGTCCATCTATGTTGAGATTAACCGTATATGATTCTAAAAATGGACTTATACTTCATCTATCATACCGCTTAATAAAATAAAACTAATTTCTACTAACCAGGGACTTTCTGTAGTCCATTGGTAGGAAATAAAGGTATGTCGCACATTGGTTGTGGGTTCGATTCCCGTATCCCTGTCTGACGCGACCAGTTGTTGTTCGTCCTACGGGTTGTCCTTTTTCTAAAACAATACTATTATAATATTCCAGAAATAATATCAAAAATTTATATCCTTAAACAATACTATCTAATTTATTACTAAATATATTCCAACATTCAGGCTTATCCAAAATACTTCTGTCCAAGCTCACAGTATAAAAAATTTCTAGAAAGGTCATATAACAGGTATGTCAAAACCATCATTTATCCCCCATATATCATAACATATATCTTGTTGGTCACATCCAAAACATATCAATACCTTAATAATGTATTCTTGGAACATTAATCACCATATACCCTTAGTGAAATAATTAATTCTATCAAAAGTTAACTCTTTCCGCATACTAAAATCCCAAAATTTCTAAATATTCGGAGCAGGATGTCACTTTATCAATATATCATTCATGAGCTCATTAATACAATCAAACATATTATTTTCCCCTCATTCATTTATTATGCACATATCATCTGATTTAAAAAAATAATTCAATCACTTTTCATGGTTACTAGTACCATAAAATTACTGAAAACCACAATAAACCAATACATAAATATTATAATATTCCACAATACTATAAATGAGATTCTACAACATTATTTTCGAATCTCGTCACATAAACACGTAATCATTCCACCACTTTGTTATCATACTAAAAATTTCCAATAGTGATCGTATGTGACTTCCCATTTTTCTTTACCTTAAGAGGTTGTTTATGTCAATCATCATTAACCCATGGATTAGGGAATTGGTTAGCATAAGGCCCCATTTCCTTGCACATGTTGTATTGAAGTGTTGGTGGTGCGTTCTCTGTAGTCATTTCTCTATTCACATCATTAGATACCCTTTTTCCATTAGTTAGACACTCAGCTGCTCAATGACCTTCTTTTCCAAACATAAAACATTTTCTAGTCACTTTAACACAATCTCCACCATGCTTCTTTCGACACTTTCAGGATAATGAAACATTCGTCTTCTTTTCACCATTGTTTTTAGATGTTTACTTGAACTCCATCTTTCGTTTCTTGTCAAAACCATGAGATGGATAAGTAACACCAACTTCTAGTTCTGCATTGATATCACAATGCACAATTTCGTCATAGCAACTGATGTATCTTATATCTAACGCCCTTCGAAGACTTGGTTTTAAGCCACTAAAGAATCAATCTACTTTATTTTCAGGTTGGATGTTAAAGCTAGATGCATACCTTGAAAGCCTTGTAAAATTTGCCTCATATATACCAACAGATTCATCATCCTTTTTCTTAAGCTCAAAGAAATCATTTTCCATCTTTGTTTGAAGAATACAAGGAAAGTAATTATTGAAAAAAATGATCTTGAACTCACCCCATTCCATGAATTCAATTTCATCTTGGGGCCTTTTATTCTTAACTAGAGTCCACCACTGGTTTTCTTCGCATTCTAAATGGTAAACAGCCATAATGACTTTTTGAGGTTCTGAATAGCGAAGTATGGAAAATATATTTTCAATGGTACTGATCCATTGTTCAAGAAATAAGAGGATCAGAATACCAATTGAAAGAAGGAGGGAATTGCCTCATGAAAGACTCAATAGAATATTGTTCTCTTATCTTCTCATTTGGATGTCCAGAATGATTCATATCTTGTGTAAGTATAGAAATAAGATTTTGCACTCCATCTCTCATCACATTGGTTTCTTCAGGTGGAAAATCATTACATTGTCAATTACATTGATCAACACGGTTCTTCAGGGTTTCATCCATCGTCTAAAACCCCAAAAGAATAGTGCGAGAGGGATAAATCATAATAGGAAAACAACATAATCAAGGGAAGTACTTATAATCTCTAACATCTTAGGTTTAATACTAGGTTATTCATGATTGTTATAATAATTCTAGGACTGTAACCTATACATAACCTTAGGTACATCCCTAGACATACCTTGGAAATATATCTAGGGATCTCACTAACGTTTTTGCATCCTAGATCCCAAAGGTTAACTAAACCTTTCCTTTGATACCAACTGTAGAGACCCAAGCTTGACGTAGATTGATATTACATTACTTTTTCAGAATACATAATATATTACAATAACAGACACCTAATGAATGTAATAGTTTAGTGTCTTTGTAAACTCGTCACATGGTCTTCTAATCATGGTGGAAGATCTTCAACATCTCCATAAAGATCTTCCCCTTTTGTTTTCTTACAGAAAATCTTTCTTTAAATCCTAGGGAAAGAAAACATATAAAGTTTGAGCTCAAATGATCAGTAAATAGAAAACTTGGTTGAAATAAAACAACCCATATACATTTGAATGTAAAAACATGGACAAAAAACATTAAAAATCATGAGTTGTGAAATAAATCTTGGCACTACATAGGGAATAGATCATAAAGGAACACCAATAAAGATAAAATAGCATGGGAATAAAACATGTAATTTTGTAAAACCATTAAGCACATGTTATGATTTCCATAGTAGCCAAGTCATTGCTTCCAAGACCATCATAGTGGACAAATTCCATTACTGAATCAGGTTTACTTGTCGTTCCAGCCCTGTATTACTAAACCAGATTTTACTTTCTGTTCCAGGCATGTCTGTCTCATGAGATATCAATATTTACCCATTAAATTGGAGGGAGATATAGGTCCCACCCATCTCAAATTTAAATCATTCTTATGTGTGCCACAAAAAAATCTTAAATCATTCATCATAACCCAAAGAATAAAATGGAATTCATAAACATCATCCCCTCACAACATAATCCATATACAAAAAATGGATATCATTTATTGATAAGAAGAATAAAACCATGCAAATAATAGAGACATTATACTTGAAACATAACCATACTAAATAAAGTCATCTTATATGGAAAATAGTTTTGATAATACACTTTAAATGAATTCTTGAGGAAAATATCATTTCTTTAACAAAATCATTTTCTTTTCACAAAAATTCCACGCAATTTTATAAGAAAATAATTTTGTGGAAAATAATAATGAAATATTATAGAGTAATATTCATGAAAATAAGGTGTTATGAAAATGTAAAAATCCATTCATGCCATGTATTTTAAAAAAAACATTCTTCTTGTACTTTTGTCAGAAATGTCTAAAAGTACCTCGTATGGTAAACAAAATAAAGATTCCTTCCACACCCTGTGGTAAAAGTAATAAAAGGGAAAAAATGACTTGAAACAAACATGGAATAATAGTAAATATTTTATGAAAAAATTTTGATAACATATGGACATGGATGATAAACATAGCCCCAGTAAATACTTACGAATAAACAATCTCATATAAGAACGACATTTGAATAATTATCCATTACCATAGATCAAATTTCGTCCATACGTGTATGAAACTCTTGTATAGTCAGTTTAAAAATATTATTAACTTGTAACAGAACCATAATTACATTTATGATATCATATATGATTCAGTTACGACATTATATTACCCGTTCATTTGTCAAATCCATGTTTAAGCCGCGTTTTGGGTAAAATCGTTTCATTTATCGTACATTTTTGGAATTGTTGTTATTTTTATTATTATTACTTATATCATGATTTAATTACTTCCAGAATGTAAAAAATGATTTACATATCATATATATTCAGTTTACATATATGTATATAATATATAGATAAATGAAATTAAATACACAGTTCATGGAGACGGTAGACCGTACGTACGCATGAACGCTGTTTTAATTTCCTTATTGAATTGAATGGAAGTAAGTAGATGAAATATATATATATATGTATATATATATATCTCGTAGAATTATTATTTTATATACTTCATGATTATTTTTTATATATATACTTTATAATCAATTTTGAATGGTTAACATGGAGAATGAATCTCATCACATCGTGGAGACGGTAATCCGTACATACGCACGAGCGATGATATCATTCCCATAATTATTGAATGGTGTTGGAGTGGATGATAGAATAACTCAGAATTAGTATCATGTTATACTAATCATATATAGTTATTCTTTACACCATTATACCCATCCAAGTAAGGTGGTGGTCGAAAACAGATTACACCACGGCGTGGGGACGGTATTATGTATGTACGCATGCGTGGTGATTTCATTTTCCGTAGGATGGATAGAAAGTGAAATAGGGTAGTTTCATATTTATAATAAAATATCAGTATAGTAGTGATACTAATGTTATTACTTTGAAACAAAAAAAGAATAGGATGTAAAGAAGAAATAAATTTGAAAGAATCGGTAAAAGATATTACCTCTTCTTTGACATGCCTCTTCTAAACCTTCTATTAGGGCACCAAAGTTTGTCTTTGAAGAAGAAAAAAAACACTATTAGGTTTATAGGGAAGTTTATAAGATATATGGATAGGTTTTGGCCAAGCATGAAGGCTCACAATGTTGTGAAGAGGAGAGCCAGGAGGTGCCCTTTTATAAGAGAGGAGAGGGGCACTTTTGTAAACCTCTAAAATATTAATTTATAGTAAACTAAAACTCCACATAAAAAAATCCTAATTGAATAAAACTAGTATATGAGGTAAGATAGGGATTTAGTAGCATCAAACAATAAAATTTATACATGTTTAGGTTTTATTTTAAACCTTATCATTTTGATTTATCCTTAGTTTGTCTTTTTAATTTTATTTGTGGTAAAATATTCTAAATTTTAAATGGTTATATATACTTACTTATTTGATGTGAATTTCCCATAATTGGATAAATTATACATTTTAGACCATATAAGTTTCAATATGTAATTTTTAAATATTTTTGTGATTTTTAAAGAATTTAATAATATGTTATTTTTATAAAATATCAGTACTGTCAATTTTGACACTACTCAATTATTCGAATTTAAATTAACTCCATACAGAAGATATGTTCCAAAGAAAATATTTAATAGATTAATTAATTGTCATAGTCATCTAAAAAATTCATGGATCACATTAATTTGTTCATATAAAATTTATTTTAATATTTCTAAAACCATTTATTTGATATTTCAATCAATAATATAATTTCTACATCACTATTGAGTCACCATTAATGTTAATTATTTAATGCATAAAAATTTTAAATATATTCACATGATGTAGATAATGTTATTATATTATTGGTGAAAATTTATTTTAGAAGTTTTCTTAAGTTTATCACTAAATTAAAATTATTACACTTATAAGATATAAGAGAGTGACACATTGTCACTTTCGTTGGTTTTAATAATAATTACATCATTTTCATGGTCAAAAGACCATGAAATGAATATATTCCAGCCCTTAGGTGATATGGGTCTACTTTTATTCATCCAATATAATTTTTTAAAGTGTTATGGTAATTTTATAATCTTATTTTTACCTTAAATTATCTGATTTCCCTTTAACTATAGTAAATAAAAATTACCGTAGTTACTATTCATAATATAAAAAAAATAAAAGTTCCCTATTAACATAATTTGGACCCAATTATTCCAAATATGGAATACATTTTTCAAAATTAAAAACCCATAATTTTCAGTAATTAATTTAAAATTAATCATTTTGTTGTGAAAAAGATTTTTAAAAGTTAAAACATTGAAAAATAGTGAAATGTTTTTACCTATGAATTAAATGTAAAATTAATTCTAATGAAATAAATTATATTAAATTGTAAAAATATATTCTATTTATAATTTAAACCCATTAAATTATATAATTTAACCATATAAATTATCTTAATTAAAAAATTTGTTTTTAAGAAAAATTTATCGTATTTTAACTATTCATCAAAATATGAAAGTTATCAGAATAGTATCAAAAATTTATCCAATGTAAATTTTTATATATTGATTCAAAATAAGAGGTCTAATTTGTCAAATTTAACTTATAAACATGTCAAAAACTAGATTTAAAATGGGTAAGCCATCAAAAGGTGGAAAACTGTAGTTTTTGAAAAATACTTATTTTACCTGAAAAATTTGTTTTGTTTTCATACCATGTTCTAGAATATGTGTATAATTAATGATATTGTTATAAAATTCAAAATTTGTTTAATACTATTAATAAATACTAGTTCATAATAACAATATATCGTTGTTTAGTGAATCTCGGTATTGCGTACAACACACGCTATTGAGGAAGGTCTCTCTTTCGTGCAACACAAGCCAAGAATAGTGTTTCTGTATACTAAAAGATAATACGGTGTTGTGTATAGTGAAAGTTAATCTTGGTGAAGAGTTCCACAAAATAAATTAATGAAATTAAAACTAATACTTCTCATAAAATCTCGGGGTGCTACATTTTCTCCCTCCTATGAAAGAGATGTGGCTCTAATTTGTGGATAAATTTATATGTGTCTGCAGTTCTCCATGTATTTCTTGTAATGGGTGACTTATCATGTGTTGAAGATTTATAACTAAGATCTTTTGAATTTTATTCCTTTCAAGGCGTATTTTCTTGTTCCACGTATGTGCTTTTAACATATTGAGATTTTTTGAATTAGTTTTTTCTAATTAATTTATCCTTTTTAATATTTTTCATTTCAGGCTACACTGAATATATATTATTTTATATTAAAGCACTATTTTTGGCTTGTGTTATATGAAACAAAAATTTAATTGTGCACTACATGAAACATAAAATTTATCATTCATGACACAGAACACTGAGGCTATCTTTAGTTATACACAACAATGACTTTCCTTGATGGCTTGCATAACATGCAAGACATAGGGTTACCGAAAATAAATATTTTATTAAAATATGATTCTTTAATATAATATGATATAACATAGTCATTAATTTATATCTTATGAATAGTTTTAAATAATTTATGAAATATATGTTTTACAAAATATAATTTTAATTCATAGGATACCAATTAATTATAAATGAAATTGACAACCAATTTAATATAAAAGTAAAGGTTATTATTTTTATAGTCAAAAAGTTATTTTACCTAAATAAATAAAATTAAATACCATTATTGAGTAATATTAATGTTATATATATGTTATATATTCAATAAAATATTTTTGATATTCATTCAATATATTTTAAAGACATAATATTAGAGAAACACCAATTTTATGCATAACATATATATTTTTATAAATATTTTTTTACCAACTTTAAATGGTGAACCCATTTTAAATTATAATTTTGGAACTTTTTTAGACCTAATATGTGAAAACTAAACATCACCATTGAAATAGAAACATAAAAATTTGGAAAGGATAATTTTTTGGTATATTTCTGTAAGGATTCATTTTTTAATGAATATTTATAAATACATAATTTCAGTTCAAAAATGCTTTTTCATATAATTAATTTATAAGGATAAATCATATTTAAAATTAGATTAAAAGTTTAATTATAAGAATTATTTACCATTAATAAAATTTAGTTATGTGAGATCAATTTTAAAATGAAATTTGATATAAAAACATAGAAAAACTTTGATTGTTTATGCTTAAAAACCCGCATTTTAGACCAAAATGTGAGATTATTTTTAAATTAATTTATTCCAATTATGTGATTAGAATTTAAAAAACTGGATTCCATATTTGTAATCATAAAAATTAATAATTTCTAATATGGTAAACTTAGTTTTTGACTCAAAATATTAGTGATAGTGATTAAAATTAATTACATCGATTGAGGTTAAATTAAACATACTAAGGGACACATTAATAACCTTAAGGCCTAAAACAACCTATAAAGTTGTACATGATCCATTTTATGACCATATTTTGATGTTATTCTCACTTTTATATAATTTTTATCATTATTGGATCAACATGTAATATGAAAAACGTGGTTGGAATTCACTCTACAAATATTTAAATGAGTGTCACTCCTCCTTCTCTATAAATGGCCACTACCTCTTATTCTTCTTCATACCTCTCAAAGAAAATAGGTTCATCCAAACTATACAAAATAAACTTTAAAAAAATACATTAATTATTCCTTGAATCCAACCTATGGACATAAATTCATCCAAGAAATCCTTTTTCCACAAACCAAAAGGAGTTACCCGATTAAGAGGAAACACCTTCTACCAAACACCATTCATTTCTTTTCCATCTACACCCACTCCACTATCATAATAGCATGATTTTATAAAAAATAGTATCATAAATATAATATTATTTTTTATTCTTATTGTTAAACCTACACTTACAATCACCTCTATCAAATGGGTAACGAACATATTGTTTACATGTATGGTGAACTACCATCTCAATAAACAATGATTTTTCATTTTTCCATTACAACATATCATCAATGATATTATGATGGAAAAAATATTTATATATGATATATATTTCCTATTTATTTAATATTATGTATTCCTTTCACAAAAAATATCTTTTTAATCTTCATTTGTTGTAAATAATATAATTTTGTTTGAGAAAGTGTGGACAACCACCCCCTCAAAGCAATGTGATTCATTCACAAACTATATGGACTGTATTAATGATTGGTTTAGAGAACATATATCATATATATAACATTAAAATTATAGTCTAATGATAATATATACATATATAAATATTTTTTTTTCATTCTTTCAATATAACAATAAAAACGAAAATTGTGCTCACGTGCACGTACATCTTACCGTCTTCATGAACCGTGTATTCCATTTCGTACATATAAAATCTATATATTATTAAAATAAAAATAGTATTAAATTAAATTATTTTAATATATTTTTTTCATTATGTAATAATGATATAAGAGAATAATATTTAAAAAAATAAGACACATGCAAACAATAAAGTGAATATTACCTGAATTGAAACCTTAACATAGGATTGTGAACAATAGGGTAATATAATGGCGCAGTAAAACCATATATTGTATTAGATATAATAATATTTTTTCCATAAAATATTTATAATAAATTTATATTTATTATACTTGTGGTTTGAATGAGTACAATTATAGTCAAGATACATGGTAAGGGGATTTCATCTCACTTTTTAATCCATGTGATACATGCTTTATTCACCAATCATTCCTTTTCTTTGGTGTGTATACTAACCATATATGTATTAAATGATTATTATACATATATTTATGGGTATTTACATATCAATTAAATGATATGTATTTTATGGGGTTTAAGTTTCAAAAGATATAAAATTGATAAAATAGTTTTGTCTCAATTTTCCTTCTTTGAGACTCATGTTTTGTTATGAACCTAAATTATTTTTCGAGGTGTACATAATTATGTTTTAAATGTTATATATTAAATATAATTAATTTCATGATATTTTAAGCATCATATAATTTCACTTTCATACATGGGTATTACGGTTCAATGTACCTATATGATTAGATCTTATTGAAGCAATCTCATCACTTTTCGAGATTGTTTATGATTATGATTCCTTTATTGAAATATTAGATCCATACCTCAAGATAATTCATTATGTTTATTATCCCATAATTTTTAATGATATTTTCATGTATTGGTACTATTTTTCAACATGTATTTACCTAAAACAATTAATAAAAAATTTATGAAATCCCAAATTTACCCTCTCCTCGGTCAAAAATCTATGTTCCATTAAAACCATGTTTCCTAAAAAGGGATTCAAAGAATATTCTACCATTATCCTTTAATATTTAATATAAATTTTTACACCTTTTGTCTTTTACAAATCTATTTAATGGTATATCCTTTTCACTTTGCAAATTATACATATTTATTACCTTTTTACTGTGGAAAAGGCATTTTATTTTTATCTTTCATGACATGTACGGATATACCCGTCATCATTTATTTGAACATTAATTTTCATTTATAAAATGGTAAAGTTTTATGAATTTTTTTTAAAAGATTTATTCAAATAAAAAAATTCAAACTTTTTTTAACATTATTTTATAATTTTTCAAGGAATATTAAAATAAAAATGTTTTAAATACTTATTTATAGGGTTTTAAAGTATTTTAAAATAAATTTTTTTTCAAAATATTTTCAATGTTTCATTATATGATATCAAAAAAAATTAAAATCAAAAATTATTTAAATTATTTTGAATATTATTTAATAAGTTTTCAAAGAATAAGGTCTTAAAAATTAGTTCATGTTTTGTTTATAAGAAATCATGTAATTTTCTAAGAAAATTATTTTTTAATAGTTTTATAAATTAAAAATCCTTTTTCATGGAAGAAATGACATTTTACTCAAGAAATGTTTTTGATAGTTATTTCAAAATTATTTTTCACCTAAGATTTCCATATTTATGTTACTCATTACATTATAGGAAATGATCTAAAGGTTCCATGAATGAGTTATAGTTAATATCAGGGTCATTATGAAACCCATTTCTCTTTTATAGTTTATATGTTTATGAAATTTGTTTCTCTTTCACAGGTTATTATTTTTATGAAATGATTGTGAATCCTATATATTTTTCTATAGGTTAATATATTTATATAATTTTATGATAACCATTTAATTTCATGGGTTATGATATAAATATTATACCCATTACATTTCATGGGTTAAGATCTAAATTTTTTGGTTTTGTGGAACATGTATGTATGATTACAGTATGAGATGTGTGGGACCTATATCTCCAACTAATTCATAGGGTAAGTATTTATATCTCATTATATAAACATGGATGGAATGGTTAATGATTTTGGTTCAGTATTATAGGTCTGGAATTTGAAATGAAATTGGTTCAGTATTATAGGGCAGAAATTGGATGTGAACTAAGTTCAGAAATACATGGATGGAACGAGGTGTGAACCCAGTTCAATAGAGGACATTTTCCAATAAGACAGTCTTAGAAAAAATTGCTTAACTACTATAGAAATGATTATATATTCTTAAGTGTATGCCACAATTCAATGTTTTATTCCTATTTTATGCCTTCATGGCTTATATTCTTTATTTCATTATTACTCATGTCTTTTGAAATGTCAAGATTGATTCCATGATTCATGTTTATGATCTTTGATATTTTATGTTTATCTTCTTTTTTCATGATCATGGTCTCATGCCATTATGCTCATGATTATGCTGACATATCTCCCTTGTTCACCCTAATTAAGCATTTGACCTCACCCCTTTTTTTATAGACCCATTTTATGAAGATATGTATTATGTTTTATGTGTATAAAAGGGTGCTAGTAAATAAGAACCTTGTGGGAGATAATGTAGCTCACTTTTGTATCAGTTTTCATGATTCCATGTTTCCAAAGGAATTATACTAATACAGTCTTCGAGTATCTATTTTTATAATTTTTATGTATTCTGTAAATTTTATGTAATGTTAATGTATGTAAATTGAGGGTATCTATTTTTTTACTAGAGAAAGGGTTTAGTTAACCTTAGGAAGCTAGGATGTGAAAACAGTAGTGAGAACCCTAATCATGCATATAGGGATAAGTTTAAGGATAAGGAAACGTATATGAAAATGTCTTGGAATTTTGTTAAAGGATAGATTTAGTGGTTTCTTATAAATACATCCATGTATCAATACTAAAATTATATGTATATCTATAACATATGTACCTAAGGGTAAATACTTCGACAAGATATTTTGAGCATGACTCGGGGTAATCTGGTAGACAATAATGGACCTTATAGAACACTTGGCTTAACACTCAAGTGAGATATGCTTGGGAATTCACAATCACTTCACAAACCATCATTAAGGATTTAAATATAATGTGGTTATAAATAACGTAGGATGAACCAAGGGTCTCAATGATTAAGGATGGTGTTTTGATCTTGACTTCCTATAAGTAATTATTTTTATGAATATGTGGTTTTATGATAGGATAATTAATGTTCACACTAATCTTGTAGTTTTATTCAATAGTTGGAAGTAGGATCTGAATTAATATTGAATGTGGTGGATGATTTTTTGATGAGTTTTAAAGTGGTATGATCACTGGAGTGAGAGATGTTGTGGTTATGCCTAATAAATTTTCAAAAACTATGATTAACAGTGTGTACCTTAACAAAATCTCAGACTCACCAAGGAAGAAAAATATGTATTTTACTGAGGGTTCTGGTAATGGAGACATTTTAGGAAAGAATGTTCAGTTTACATTGAGTCAATAATGTGGATTGAATCACCTATGTTAATGTATTAAAAGAATAAGAAGATGTTTGGACTATCGTAAAGTAGGACACAAAGCAAGTGATTGTAGGGAAAAATGAAGAGTTCAGTTAATGAAATGGATGAAAATATTTTCCTACCATAGGAACCAATGAAGGTTAAGTGTTTTAAGTGTAGAATAAACTATCATTATGAAACGAAATTTCCCAAGAGGAAAACTCTTGAAGAAGATCAGCAAGGTGGTACGAGTAATGGTTACAATGTTGATAATGAAGAGACTATACATGAAATCAGAAAGGAAAGTGATATTTTGTAATAGGATGAGGTATCTCTAATAATGGAATGAGGATGAATTGGAATAATAAAATCTTTTATGTATTTTTATTTAAGTAGTATGTTATATGGAATGATAAATATATAAATATTGTTTACTTAATGTTTTTTGTCTACATATTTACAAGAACACATTGAATGGTTCTGATGGAATATGAATGTGTTATAATGGAAAGGTTATATCCATAGAAAACATGTGATTAAGGTAAAGATAAACCATAATGTGGTCCTTATGTTATGATAATATTTTTTAGATAATGATATATGGGATTTGAAAAAGTAAATTGGAAGTTCCTGATTACCTTGGATCTAATTAAGGACTTGTTGATAATTATATTATGTCATCATGGGTGAAGTTTAAAACTAATTATATTTATGTAATATATCCAGTAATATTTTAAATAAAGAAGCATGCCTGTTTTCCAGAAATATTTATGTTAATTAAGGATATTACCATGTTTCAAAAAAAATATGATGAGGGTATTCACATGTTATGAATGTGAAAACCAAGATATAATTTTTGATGTATGAGGGAATCAATATTAATCTTATTTAATTACTAGTTATAATGTTTTGGATTTTAATCTTTGAGAAGGGTTATAAGGATAACAATTCATGATAATTTTATGCAAAACTTCGATGAAAGTATTTATGTACCGATTTTGTTTTAAAAACCTTTGTTAAAATGCTATATAGTGGTTAAACTTATTCCAAAGATGTCCATCATATTTATTTTTGAAACTGTATAAGTATGTTTTAAGAAAAGTAAATAATGTATTTTGGATGAAAACCAATCAATTATAGTAAGTTCATGGGTCTTGAACCCATAACCAAAGGACTATAAAGGTTTCAGACCTACCACTAGCCAACGTGATATCCTCATTAATGTATACTTATTTTCTATGAATAATTATTTATGATAAAATAGAACTATTACTTATTATGTTTATATATTAAGGTATTAACCATATTTATTTTTAAGAATAGTTATAGACAAAGATTTATACTTTTCATTATTTTATTTTCCTAATGATCTGTAAAAGTGTATTTTATCACTTGAGATATCCTAGTTATTTTTTTTACATCCATTACTTGAAGTAATTGATGAATTATAAGTTGATAAAAAAATAACGAATGATTTTTTTATATATATATCATGTATATTTATTTAATTATATTATTGGTAAATAAATGAGTTACTCAATAGATTTATAATGACCAAAAGTAAAAAATCCCAATACATTAATTTTTTTGAACTGATGGCCTTTTAAATAATCACATATTTATGAATTTTAGGCAGTCAAATTTTCTTTAATCATTCAATTTTTTTGTGATTTATGACCTCAATCACTCCCAATAAATATTTATGATTTTTCTTCATGTCTAATCTTTACTCCCAACCAATTTTCTTCTATATGGAAACCATGTAATATGTGACGTTGGGTAACTGTTATGAGTCCAACATTCCATTATATGGGAATATTTATTATTAATTTTTACGAGATGGGTTTATATAAATGAAAATTTAAGTATTAAATCATTGATAACCCAGATTAATTTCAAGGGTGTAATTATTTTCAATGGGGTTATAATGTAACACCTTAATATTTTGTAAATTATTTTTTCGAATTAATTTATCCATTTTGATATTTTATATTTTAGACAATAATGAAGATATATTATTTTGTATTAATGCTCTATATTTGGATTGTGTTATTCGAAAAACCAAGTTAATCATGCTGCAAACATAACAAAAACATTATCATTGTCTATATAGAACACTGAAGTCATCATTCCTTATATGAAACAATGACTTTCCTCAATGGCTTGCGTGACACGCAAGACCTAGGTTTACCAAACAATAATATTTTATTAAAATATTATTTTCTAATACAATAAGATAAAAACTAAATGTTAAATTATATTTTATGAATATTATTAACTAATTTATGAAAATATATGTTTTACATAATAAAATATGAATTCATAGGTTACACATTAATTATAAATGAATTTGAAAACCGATTTAATATAATGTGAAATATTATTATTTTTATGGACATGAAGTTGTTTTACCAAAATAAATTAAATTAATTACAATTATTAATTGATAATAATGTAATTTATTTGTCATATATTCAATAAAAAAAATTTATATTCATTTAGTTTATTTTATAGTCATAATATATGAACAAACCCAATTGTATACTTAAAAACATATATTTTTATTAAAGTAGTTGTACCACCTTTTAATGAAGAACCCATTTTATATACCAATTTTAGATTTTTAGAAACATAATATCGCAAAATATACTTAATATTTGAAATAGAAACATAATAATTTTGTAAGAATGTTTTTTTCGTATTTTTTATAAGGTTTTATTTTTAATGAATAGTAAAAAATACGAAATTTTATTTCAAAATTGTTTTTAATATAATTTATTTATAAAGAAAAATTATATTTTAAACTGGTTTACAAGTTTAAAAAGATAAAATTAATATAAATTAATACAATTTTAAGTCATTTAAAACTATTCACTTTTTAATTCTAAATTAAAACATAGTGATATTTTGAATGTTTTTACATTAAAATCCGACATTGTCGACCCTACTGTGAAATTAATTTTTTATAAGTTTCTGCCACTTTTGTTATTATATTCATTAAAAATGGATTAAAAATTTGTAAACAAAATAATTCAAAATTTCTAATAGGGTCAGTTTATTTTACCAAAACTACAAGTGAAAGTGATTAAAATTAATTAGATCGATTAATGATAAATTAAGATTAATTAGGGGCTAAACCGTGACCTTAGGCCCCAAAATGACCTATAAACATTTACAAAATCCATTGTTTGGCCATATTTCAACCCTATAATCCATTTTCTATACTTATTATCATTATTTTATCCACATGCATTATGATAAATGAGGTTGGAATTCTCTCTTCAAATATTTACAAGAGTGCCACTCCTCATTCCCTATAAACAACCACCACATCTTCCTCCTCTTAACACTGATAAATCCATTAAGGGACACCCAATATCTACCCAATACATTTACCAATATCCCTACCTTACTCATTGAATTATAAAATTGGTTATAAAGTCTTCCAAGGAAGCCTTTTGTCACAAACCAAATGCAGTTACCTGATTAAGAGGTAACACCTTCTCTCAAGCACCTTTATTTTACTTTTCTCCTCCACCCCTCCACTAATTTATTCCATGATTATATAAAAAATATTATCTTCAATATACTAGGATGTTTTTATGATAATGTTTCAATTGGAACTTACACACACCTACATCTAATGGTTAATGAACATACTATTTACGTGTGTGTCCAACTACAGCCATACTAAAAAATGATTGTTCATTTTTTGTTTACCTCATCTCATGATGTACATTATGATGGAAATATATTTATATATATTATATATTTATTATGCATTTAATATTATATATTAATTTTATAACACATATCTTTTTTTATTTCCATTTGTTGTAAATACGATAATTTTTTTTGAAAAATTGTGGACTACCGCCTCTCGTAGTGATGTGATTCATTCACACACAACATGGAATGTATTAAATATGGGTTTATTGAACTTATTTGATGTATATAAAATTATAACACTAACTTAATTATATTATATAATCATATAATTATAGTTAATTTTTTCAATATTTCAATATGATAATAAATATGGAAACAACGTTTATTCGTACACACGACATACCCTCTCCTTGAACGGTGTATTCTATTTCATAATTATATATTATATATAATATTAAAATAAAAATATACTGAATATAAAAGATATTTTTATCATATATTACATTCTATAATCAAGATATATGTGTAAGTACCAAAGATATGACACATTAAGACACATGAAAAGAACAAAGAGATTATTACCCAAAGTGAAACCTTAACATATGGTTGTTAACAAGAGGAAAATATAATGTCATGATCAACCCATATATGGTTTTATAAATAAGAATATGGTTCTGTAATAAAATTTATAATATGTTTTTATTTATTATACAGGTGTTTTTAATGAGTATGATGAGATTCAATATTAAAGTTAAGGGGGTGTTATCACACTTTATTTTCGTGAGATAGGTGATTTATTCATAACTCGTTCCTTTTATGTGGTGTGAATACTACCAAAAGATATAATTAATGAAACTTATACTTATATTTATGGTTATTTACATGTACATTATATTATATTTATTTCATTGGGTTTATGTTTCAAAATCGTCCAAATCGATAAAACAATATGGTTTCAATTTCCATTCATAAATACTCATGTTCTGTTATGCACCTAAGTACTTTTTTAGGTGTACATACTTACATTATACATGATATATCATGAATATAATTATTTTCATTATATTTTAAGATTAATTTATTTTTAATTTCTTACATGGGGATGATGGTTCCATGTTACTAAGTGACAAGAATTAATGGAAACAATCTTATCACTTTTTGAAATTGTTTATGATTATGATTCCTTTATTAAAATATCATCATCCATAACTCAAGAGAAATCATGAATTTTTTACCCTAGTGAATAATTATATATTCATGTATTTTTTCCATTTTTATACTCTTTAGTACCAAATATAGTTAAGAAACTATTTTTTTAGAAATAGAGACTTTACCCTATCTTCGGTCGGAAATTTATTTTCCTTCAAAACCATGTTTTATAAAAAGGGATTACAAAAATATTGTAACATTATTTGGAAATATTTAAAATAAATATATACCCCTTTTTTCTTTTACAAATCTCTTAAAATGAATCTTCTTGTCGTTTACCTAACATGTAATTTCTCAATAAAAATTAATGTTCCAAAGGAATGTTCTTTTTACCTTGTATGACATGTACAGATTTACCTACCTTTATTTCTTTGGTGTTTACTCTTAATTTTTAAAAGTTTAATTTTATTGAATTTTTTTATAATTTATATTAATGGAAAATTGTTTTCAATATTATTTTAACCTCATTTTATATTATTTTAAGGAATTTTTTTTTTAAAATGTTTTCAATCCTTTATATTTTTTCAATGTATTTTCAAACAAATTGTTTTTAAAGAAATCAAAATCGTTCCATATTTTTTCTTGTAAAATTTTTTTCAAAAAATTTTCATGCTTTCATTAAAATTTATAAATGTGTTTTAAATGAAAATTGATTTTTAAATTTTTTGAAGTTTATTTTTAAAATTTTAAATACAAAAAAGTTTTTAAAAATGATTTCAAGTCTTCTTTATAATAATTAAGCGTATTTTCTAATAAAATTATTTAAAAAATATTTATATGTAATAGAAATAATTTTTTAAATAAAAAATGATATTTTACTCAATAAATGTTTTTGAAAGACAATTTAAAATTGTTTTCCATCTAATATGACATTTTTTTATGTCAATCATTCAATTTTAATAATTGATATAAAGGTTCCATGAATGGGTTATAATTAATGTCACTGTCTTTATGAAACTTGTTTCTCTTTGATATGTTATATGTTTATGAAATCCATTTCTCTTTTATGGGTTATTCTTTTAATGGAATGATTATGAAACCTATATATTTTTCAACAGATTATTCTCTATTTATATGTTTATTATACCCATTTCATTTCATGGGTTGTGATATGAGTATTTATTATTTTTTTGAACATGTATGTATGATTTCGCTATGAGATGGGTGGGACCTATATCTATATCCAACACATTGGATAAATATTTATATCTTTTGATAAAAACATGGATGGAATGGGAAATGAACACAGTTTTGTATAACAGGGCTAGAACAAGAAATGGACTCAACTCAGTGTTACAGGAAGGGAATGGGGAGTGAAGTCAGGTCAGTAAAGGATTTTGTCCACTAATATGGTCTTGGCAGTAATGCCTTAACTGCTATAAAAATCAGTATATATGATTATGTTCCCTCCACAATTCCATGTATTATTCATGTTTTATGATTTCATGTATTATGATATTTATTTTTTAATGACTCATGTATTTTGAATATCCATGAATTATTCCATGGTGTAGGTTCACAATCCTTGATATTTAGGGTATGATATTCTATTTTCATGATAATGATATCATACCCTTATGCTCGTGATTACAGTTATATATATCCCTTGTTTAGTCATACTGAGTATTTGAGATCTCCCCTTTTTATGTTTCCTTCCCCATTTTATAGAAGATGTGTATTATGTTTGATGTGTTTGAGAAGGGTGATAGTCAATATGAACTTAGTGGGAGATAATGTTTCTCACTTATTTATTAGTTTTTATGTTTCCATTTTTTCAAACGCAATAGAATAATATGGTCTTTGGGAATCTATTTTTATAATGTTTAAGTGTTCCAAAAAGGTTATGTAATGCTAAAGTATTTAAAGGGATTTCCATTATAGGGATAGAGTCATTATGAGGCATCCTATGTATCCTAATTATAGTTACAATAGTATAAATACGGGTTTTAACATTGAATTATTAATGAAAGTTTTTTATAAACTAATGTTGATGGTTTGTGTGAGAAATTTTTGGCATCAGTTTTACTAAAAATCGACACAATAAATTTTAATGAGTGGTTTTTTGCATCATTTTTTACAATAAACTGACAAAAAACAGAATGCACTGATTTTTGGCATCGGTTTTAACATGAACCGACGCCAAAAATAAAAAAACGTTTTTCCGTGTTGGTTTTAAGAAAAACTGGTTCCATATGTGTTGTTTTCACCATCGGTTTTCCATAGAACCAATGATGAAAATAACATCATCAGGGACTTTAGGCATCGGTTTTTGAAAAAAATGACCCCAAAATTTTAAAAAATTATATTTTACGCCTCGGTTTTGGAAAAAAACTGATACCGAAAGTTATTTAAAATTTGAGAGTATCGAGAAACCCTTATCTTCATTGTTCTTTGAAATTGAAACCTGTGGTGGCTCCTCTTGACTCGCAAGGACTTAGAAACATTATTTCTGATTTCCAACCACCATTATTGATGATTTTATTACATTTTATTCTTTGAGATCTGGTAAAAGGAATGATTACTTTTGATAGATACAAGGTACGGTTCCCTGACATCCAACCACCAGCATTAATTAATAGCAGGTGCATTAAATTTATCAAATATTACCGTTGGAAATAAATAAAAGTTAATAAAAATTCAAACATTTTTCATGAATATTGGTGATTTATGAGATCGTTAGGTCATTTTGAATTTTCATTGGCTACAGAAGGTCATTTTATCAACATCAGCTTTGGAAGGTAATTTGATCAGCATCGGCTTTGGTAGGTCATTTGATCAGCATCAGCTTCGGTAGGTCATTTGATCAACATCGGCTTCATTAGGTCACTTGATCAGTATCAGCTTCAGCAAGAAATTTGATCAGCATCAGCTTCGGTAGGACACTTGATCGGCATCGGCTTCGGTAGGACATTTGATCAGCATCGACTTTAGTAGGTCATTTGATCAGCATCAGCTTCGGTAGGTCATTTTATCAGCATCGGCTTCGGTATGACTGTTGTCATCTGTGCGACCGTTGTCATCGGTGTGACCATTGTCTTCGGTGGGACCGTTGTCATAGATGCGACCGTTGTCATTGGTGTGACCTTTGTCATTGATTTATCACATCGTTGCCTCATTCCTTTAACTATCGGTGACTCAAGAATATAACTAACGGTGAGTCAAAAATAAGAAATTCTCACAAAGTGTCTATTTAATCCAGAACACTACCAGGTCAATAGTAGACCATAAATTAACATAGATAAACATATACAAACATGATTAAGTATATATAAACACATTTAGAATAGATTTAATAAATGACTACATTTACATATATAAATAAAATGATTTGTGGTTATTAAAAAAACTATTGCACAGAGGGTTCAACATCCTCATATGTTTCTAAATAAACTACTCCATATTAGACATTTCCTATACCAAAATT
The DNA here is from genome assembly GCA_963277665.1 of Viscum album. Lineage (NCBI taxonomy): Eukaryota > Viridiplantae > Streptophyta > Magnoliopsida > Santalales > Viscaceae > Viscum > Viscum album. The sequence goes on along the minus strand of OY728119.1, from coordinate 681,193,858 downwards.
ACTCACATCAACTTCATTTATCCTACCTCATCTAAAAAACTTGCATTTGAAACCACTTTCTACATAATTCCTTAAAAATGATCCATCTGTATACTAGAATAAAAACAGTTGTTATAAGAAAAATCAACCAGAGAAATATGTTCATCACAACTTCCATAATAATCCATTGAATAAAGATATATCATATCTTCCGATGTCCAAATTGTTCAATCGAACAATCAATTATATCAAGGATGAAAATTTGTACTAATATTTAATTCAGTAGCCAATTATTTCTAAATTCCTTTTAAGAAATTAGAAATGAACCTGGAATCAGAGTGTAATAGAATGGAGAGAGGGACTTCAGGTAACTTGACTACCTCCTTTAGATACAATCAATAAAACTTATCCAAAAACATATTATCTCTAATGGTAACTAAAAACTTTGATTTGTTTTATCAATCAATAATAACCCAAATCACATAGTTACCTCATTATATACTTTCCAATCCCCCATGAAATCAATGGATAAATTTTCCCATTTCCATTATGGAATTATCAAAGGATGAACCATTCCATTATGTAATTATTTTTCTACTTTAACCTGATGAAAATCCAAAAATTTCATGTATAATTCAACATTATACCTTTTTCATCCCTCTCCCAATAAAAACCCTGATGGTATATGTACATCTTAGTTATATATGAATGAATATAAAATTGGGAACTATGAGTTTCACTCAATAATGCTCTCTTCAATTGAGAATCATACATCACACATAACCTTTTTTTCAAATCTTATTATTCCTTATTCATCAACATTAAACTAATGAAACTTATCTTTCTTAACAAATTCCACCTTTTCCTACCAATCATGATATTTTTTCTAAGGAATCATAATTATTTTTAAATGATTTAATTACACAGAAACCAAAATCTAAATAGAGGTTTCCCCTATATAAACAACATCTAGGCCAAACATCATCAAAGAATCAACTAAAGGGTCATGTTACAATAATAACATGGTTAATGTAGCACTATTTTTTTGAATTAATTCATCATCCACTTTTATTTTTTTCTAAAGATTGTAGTGAATCGTGAAATCATAATCCTTTTTTGGTTATAGCTATCTTTTCTATTTCATGTTCAATTCTTTCTGATTGAATATATAATTAAAACATTTGGTGAGTATATATTTCATACAGTATTCTATATAAATTATACCTCTATATTTTTAAAGAAAAACTACATAAGATATTTCAATATCATGTGTAGTGTAATTTAACACATAAGGTATCAACTAATGTGAATCATAATAATTTACCTGATAATTTTGCATCCGGATACAACCATGTCCTTTCAAGGAAGCTTCATTATAAATGAAAAATTCTCCATTTCTGGAATTAGGGTCTAAAACTGGATCATTTACCAATACCATTTTTTTAACATAAAAATATCAAAACATTCTTTGGTCAGAATTATTTTTACTTCTTTTTAATTTAATAGAGTCAACTAACTCGAAAACTGATAACTTTTTTCAAAAAACTATTGGTAGTAACTTACTAAATCAATAAAACTACAATCCAATTTCTCATTTTTTTAGGCATAGATATTATTAAATAAATTTTGTTTTATTAGGTTCAATATTTATTCCATATGTTATGTCCTATACTCGGGTGCCATATAATGGGTTCCCCAAGCCTGGTGGCCCTCATGGCCTCATGTGCATCTCCAAGAACTCCAGAGTTTGGTGACTAACAGTGAGGGACTTGGGTGTGTCAATGGGGAGACTATTCCCTGATTACAAAAGTGTATCATAGAGGATAATTATAAACATTGCTAAATAACTGAAAAAATATAAGTAAATAGAAGGAACAACGTAAAATAGATACAAGAGAAAAAATAACTAAAACAATTAAACTAGAACTCAACTACTAATGATATGTCATGTCACTATAAAATTGTAAAATAGGGATACAAGACATTAGGAATAACATGTTACACATAAGTATAAAGGAAATCCAATACTACCCCTATCATCCCAAGCACTAACTTGTTCATCTGCTATCAAGATCCATACTAAACAATAAGCAATCAAGTGTTTGAAGCTATATTCATCCCTTTTTCAACACATGCAACCATGTAATCTAATCCAGGTACCAAATGGCACCCGGAGAGGGTGTGAGATAAATCTCACTAGACCACCACCAACAGTTTGTATAACATCTGACCTGTGTAATGGAAATGTAATAGTGTTCAAGCATGTTTATATAAAGTAAAGCAGTACAGTGTAACCAAATACCCAAGTACCTAATTTATCCCTTAGATGGAATCTGAACATAACTAGTCCATTAATTGATTATTACCAGTTTATAAATAAGTCACAATTTTATAATAGTAAAGGTTCCAAGATGTAACAAGGAAACCTTTAATGATATTTAATATTGAAATCCCAAGTTAATATCCAAAGTGATGTAGATCTCAAGGGTCTCCAACTAAGTAATAATTATATCTTGGAATTGGGTAAGAGTTTAATCCAAGGATCATAGTCCATGTAATTCTAAAATGAGAAGCCTACTCAATCCAAGGAGTTCATCCAAGGTAAACGGAGGCTAAGAAATGATTGGGCCCAATGGGATTTAACCATGGAACCTACTTGTCATTGTTGGATCCAAAGAGTGTGTCTAAGGAATCTCGTGATAATATGTAAGGGATCCTATGGTTTTATACCGTGCATCCAAAGAATAGACAATGACCAGGATCTTGGTGGTTCTAAAACTATGAAAGATATATCGTTGAATCATAATGGGGTTCCCAAGTGCTCGTGTCATTTTTAGACTAGAATTCAAGGTGATCTCAAGTCAAGAAACTTCTATTTGATATTGAATTCATGTAACATTTCATTTGTTTAAATCATTTCCTTTCATTAGTGTGATAAGGTCAAGTATCATGGAAACTTTCAATCAACTCATAATTTATCAATAAGTCCATTTGGTCTAATATTTTCCATTCATTACTATGACAAGGCCATGTAGCATTAAACCTTTATTAATTCCATTAAATCATATTAAATAATTAAGGTTCATTCTACCACCTTCCATAAATGTGGTAAGGGATGCTACGAACATGAAACCTATTAATCATTCACAATTAATATGGTCAAGTCATATACTTAGTATACTTTACAATTTCCATTCACATTTAACATTTCATTGTTGCTCTTACCTTTGGAGGGTCATGTGATGAACATACATGGTAATTTCCATTATTAAATTCACATTTTAAAACAAATCTTTTAATGTTAGAAATATTACCCTTAAAATGGTCAAGCCAAGGAACACCTGAACGGTGGCTCAAAGAGGTCAAATACTAAAAAAACAATTATGGCATAACATCCTACATGGAATGGATGGAGTTTTGAGTGTAACCACCAAAAATTATTCACACATATAGAAAGACCTTATATATATAGTTCTAATGACTGTATTAATGGAATATAAATTCTATAAATGATGCCCGATGAAATCGGTGAGCCCAACACAAAAATTCCAAAATCGGAGAACCTGAGGGATGAGTTATAGATTACCCACATTAGGCTTGTATGAATATCCTCCACCAGTATTGGCCCTTTATTTGGATCATATATGAGTAGATCTAAGAAAAATAGAAAATTTCTCACACCATGATAATTAGGTCAAGAGCAAGAGAGAAGACGAAAGGTTTAAATGCACTCGACTACTTACCATTGCACATCCAACATGATGAACTATAGCTTTATTGGATCCTGTATAATAGTGATATATTGATCCATATACTTGGCCTTCAAAAAGATACAAAAATATAGGAAAAAGGGTTAATACCACTGGTTCTTAGATTAGGAATTATGTTGGGATCTAATTTTCTTATTAAGGGAAAAAAGGACAATTTGGGTAGAAAATGGTCTCGGTGTGATTTTTCTGCATGGTTTGAAAAACCATATGCAAACTATACACAGTTACCTAGGTAAAAGGGGTACTTGCATGGTTAGGATGCACGACCTTGTTCCAACCATGCAATATGGTTCTATCTGAAAATTGATCTTCTGCATGGTTATCCAAACTATGCGTCAACCATGTGTTAACTGTGTGACATGATCAGTTTCCCCAAAAATATGGGTTCTGAGCTCTGAACGTACCGCATACACCCCTGATACCATTAATAAATCATTATGCATCCATATTAGGTCGAAATTAAATATTTAGAAAGAAATTTAAAGGATCCATACCTGAGTGAAGAACCAGGTTCTTACAGTCTTCTCCCCTTAAAAGAACATATCCCAAAGTTCACCTTCCAGGGATTAAGAAATTTTTTCTGAGAAAAAATACGGTTGTTGGGTATGTAAGTCATCCTCTTACTCCCAAGTCTCATCCTACACATAGTCATGCTCTCATATAACTCGTATTGTAGGGACAAACTTCCCTCACCGAGCTTTCATGCTCCAATCAGCGATGTGTACTAGATTCTCCTCAAAGGTAGCATCAACATGTAACTCAACTTCATCGGGATCAAAAGTATGAGATGGATCAGAATGATAGTTGTGAAGATGTGAGATGTGGAGGATTTCATGCATGGCATGGTACCTCTGAGATAGTAGCAACTAAGGCTACTGGCCTGACTCTCTCTAGAATGTCAAACGACCATATGTAACAAGGTGACAACTTTCCCTTATTTTGAAACCATCTATTCCCAAACCTACGTGATACCTGAAGGGAAACATGATACCTTACCTCAAACTCTATAGGTCATTGACGGTGATCTACATAAGATTTTTTTCTAGACCGAGCAATATTCTTACACTTTATTATTATCTAAACTTTCTCTGAAGTCTCTTAAACGAGACGATGATATAGTAGGGTTGCCTTACCTACCTCTAGCCAGTACAGTGGTGAATGTAATGACCTTCAATATAAGGCCTCATAAGGTTCCATCTGAATTGTAATATGAAATATATTATTATAGGTGAACTCAATGAGAGGGATGTTCTTCTTCTAATAACATATAAAACCAATGATACATTCTTGAAGCATATCCTCTAGAACCAATATCGTCCGTTTTGACTTTCCGTTGATCTGAGGGTGAAAATTTGTGATTAGAAGCGCCTTTTTCCCATATCCTTCTAAAAAACATACCAGAACTGCAATGTGAAAAAAGAATTCCAATATGAAACGATAGAATAAAGGACCCTGTGGAATCATATAATCTCATGTACATATAGTTTTCTAAACTCGTTGACTGAGAAAGTCTCCTGAATCAGAATTAAGTGGGCTAATTTCATCATTCTATCAATAACAGTCAATACATCATCGCTACCTCTAGGAAACCTAGGAAAACTGACTAAAAAGTCCATATAAACATATTCCCATTTACATTACAAGATGGTAAGTAGTTGTAACCATTCTTCAGGTCTTTGGTGATCCGTCTTCACCTACTAACAGGTGGAACACCTAGTGATAAATCTTGTTAACTAATGTTTCATTCTAGGACACCAATACTAACATCACATATCTAGATACATCTTGAAGATTCCTGTATGAACTTCCCAGTGTGAAGCATGTGACTCTTTCATCAACTCTACTCTCGTATCTATAGGAATCTAGATATGTCCACATAGACGAAGGATTTTGTCCTTGTCCTTAGACCAATCTAGAGGTGGGTTATCTCCTGATATACTCTCTAATAAAACCAAGACATCTGGATCTGAAAATTTTCTAATATTCACCTTATCCTGGAGGGAAGAGGTAACTGTAAAGAATGAGAGGTAAAAATACCTTTTACTATCATGAAACTCTAGATGAAACTCATATAAGAGGGTCATTAATTTCCATTCATCACTTGCTTATCATACTTCTTGTGCCTGTGTTTTTTCACTCAGTGCATGTGCAACTACATTTCCCTTCCTAAGAATATAGGAAAGCTCAAAATAATTGTTTTGTAGATATTTTACCCAACTACACTATTTGAGGTTCATGCCACATTGAGAAAATATATATTTGAGGATATTTTGGTTCATGTAGACTAAAAATCACTCACGCTACAGATAAAGTCTCCAGCAAAATATGGCGTGAAAAACTACTTCATGCTCAAGGTCGTGCATAAGGTAATTTCCCTCATGAGGTCTCAACTATTGAGATCCATATGTAATGAATCTATCCACCTATATAAGCACTTATCCTAGGCTGATTTTTGATGCATCACAGAAGATGTCATAACCTATTCTTGGCTCTGGAAGAGTCAGAATAGGTTTCGATACAAGCCACCCTTTTAACTCCTAAAAGGATTTCTCACATGATTTTGACAATAGGCACTTGACACCCTTATTCGTAAGACCAATGAGAGGTTCAGAAAGGTGGAAAAAGTTCTATATGAAATTCCTATAATATCCATCCAGTCATGGAAACACTGTATGTCAAACATATTCTTGGGATACTCCAAGGAAGATACAGCACTAACCATTTCATGGTTAATAGATACACCTAATTATGAGATAATATGACCTAATAATAAAACTATGTCGATCCAAAAGTGCCACTTAACAAACTTGGCATAAAGATGATGATCTCTTAATTCTCTCAGAATGACCTCAAGATGTATTGAATGGTCTCTACGAGTGTAATAATACACTAATTTGTTTTCCACAAATACCATGAAAAAAGAGCCAAAATAGGGTGGAAAACCCTATTCATCATAGAAATAAAAACCGTAGGCACTTTAGTAAGACCGAATATCATAAAAAGGTACTCATATAGACCATACCTTCTATGTAAATATATACAAGGTATGTCTGATGTCCGGACATGTACCTAATGATAACCCGATCTCAGGTTGATCGTAGAGAATTTCTATTCTCCTTCGAGCTATTCAAAGAGATAATATATTCGAGGTAGTGGATATAGGTTCATGAATGCATGATAGTTCAACATTCTAGAATCCATGCATAGATGTAGGTTTCTATCTACATTATTGGATAAAAGTGTGGGTGAACCCCAAGAGGACATATTGGGCCGTATGAAACCTTTGTTTTCTAAATCCTCTAACTGTAACTTGAGTCTTGAAGAACTATAGGTTCCATCATGTGTGTTGGAATGGACATTAGAGTTTCTCCCAGAACAAGATCGATTTTAAAACCTAACTATCTTTTAAAAGGTAATCCAGAAAAATAAACATGACATCCCTGAAACAATCCACAACTATAGAGAAATCAAACTTATGTAAAACCTGATCCTCCATGAAGATATTTTCAATCTGGACGGTCACTTAACCTAGCCCATGACTCTCTAGTCCCGCTCTACCATCATGTACATCCCACTCACCTTATGTTGATAACTGATAACCTATGGTGATCTATATGATACTTTGTGGTGTTGTTAGTCTATAATAGAATGATTGTAAACCAACCAATCCATCCCCATAAATCAATTTAAGCATGTCATCTCTGGAAAAAAGAGGTTCAATAAGAAAGGGTAACCTCTTACCTCAATGGGACAGTTCCTACACTGGTGTATGCCCTCTGTTTTTTACCTGTAACAGTGTATATAGGTTCATTACACCATCTTATTATTATATCTCTATTCAAATACTTTCTATGATATATACATAGATATAGCAAGCGGTGCCTTGATTGGAACTCCTGGAGGTAAGAGTGGTGGGTCAATGCCCGCCACATCTAGATCATGGTCATTGCCACCCTCCTGGAATACAATACAAGTATGTCATGGTAGAATTTGTATACAATTACCAAGCAGACACCTTATAAAAATTTTAAGCATAAAGATAGAATCACTAATATAAGTTGGACATAAGAATACTCACTACCCATGGTATTCTACCCAAACTACCTACATAGATGACCAGGTGTCAGTAAGTGCCCAAGTATAAGTTTCATTTCATTTTTCATTAAATTACCCATTCCACCCCTTTAACTTTCATAAACATGACAAGGTAGGATAAGCATGTCCAACCAATTAATTTTATATTTCATTATTCACTTTATAATGGATATACATTTCTGGTGAATTAGTCCCCATACAACTTATCACTAGAAACGACACACATTTAATTATTTCATAAAGGCCTTTCTAGGTAAATTACTCATCCCAACCCATTAGGGACCACACACCTCATGAATTGAGGTAATAAACCATTAAATCACAACCAAGATTAACTCAAGAATAATCTGACTAGCATAATATCACTCAGAAATATGAGGCATATCATGCAATGTAAGAAAAATTAAATTCACTTATATGGAATTGTAAGATTCATGGAATGAAAATTCTAGGTGCCTTAATGATGTATGTAACAATGCTCCCTACCCTCTATCAACATGAAAATGATGAAAGAAAATCCTCAAACAGAGTAACAATCAACTAAACCACACAATATGTGCATCACCCAATAGTGTAATAATATCAACTGTAATAGGAAAAATATAACAACATTTATAATTTAGAAAAATTATTTTTTACCACGAACATCGGTTATTGATGCCTAATCATGAATTATGACCAAGTCTCAAGCAATACTAATATCTAATATATTATCTCCAAATAGTAAATAAAGAAAATAAACAACATATGATACCATATTGTGACATTCTAGACTCATGTTCCACTTAATGGGTGCCCCGAACCCGGTGCGCCACATGGACTAAAGCACATCTCCCCGAATTCCAGAGGTTGCTGACTAGAATTGATGGCCGAGGGTGTGTCTATGGGGAGACTATTCCAACTTTACCAAAGAGTAGCACAATGTATGATTATAACCAGAGGTTAATAGTGGATGTAATATGAGTAAACCGAAGGCACAGTGGAAAATTGATACAAGAGTAAAAATAACTAAAATAACTGGAATAACAATCAACATTTGAGGATATTTCATTTCACTGTAAAATTGGAAAACATAGATATAATACAGTATTCATAACATGTTCCACATAAGTATAAAGGAAACCAAATACTGTCCCAAACATCCTAAGATCCGGCTCAGTCATCTGCTATCATGCTCCATACAAAACGGCAAGAAATCATGTGTTTGAAGTTGTAATCTTCCCATTGTCAAAACCTAAAACCATGTAATGTACTCTAGGTACCAAATTGAACTCTAAGAGGGTGTGATATAAATCTATGTGGGACACTATCAATGGTTTCTATAACATGAAACCCGTGTAAGGGATATGTAACCATGTGAAATCATGCATATATAAAGTAAAGCAGTATAACGTATCCAAATAACCAAGTGCATGTTTCATCCCTCAGTTGGCATTTGAACATAACCAATATATTAATTGATTATTACAAGTTTATAAATAAGTCACAATTTAATAATTGTAAAGGTTCCAATATATAACAAGGAAACCTGTAATGATATTTAATAGTGAAGTCCCAAGGTAATAACCAAAGCGATGTAGAAATCAAAGGGTCTCCAACTTAGTAATAACTCTATCTTATCAAAGTTTAAGATTGTAATCCAAGGAAAATAGTCTGTGACATTCCACAATGATAAGCCTGCTAAGTCCATGGATTTTATCCAAGGTAAAATGGGGGCAAACAATGACTGGGCCTGATGGTATTTAACCATGGAACATACTTGTCGATGTTGCATCCAAGGAGTGTATATGAGGCATCATATGATAAAATGTATATGATCCTATGGTGTCATACCATGAATTAATATAATATAAAAGGATTGGAATCTAGGTGGGTCTCAACCTATGCAAGTCGCATCCTTGAGTCGGAATGGGGTTCCTGAGTGCTCATAGAATTCTCCGATCAGAATCCAAGGAAATCCCATGTCAGGACACTTCTATTTAATATTGAAGTGATGTAACATTTCATTTGGTTCAAGCCCTTAATTTAATTAGTGTGATAGGGTCAAGTAGCATGAAACCTTTTTATCAAGTCAAAATTAATAAATATTTCCATTTGGTCAAAGACATAACTTTAATTAATGTGACAAGGCCAAGTAGAATGCAACATTAATTAATTCAATTAAATAAAATTCAATAATTAAGGTTCATTATGAAACCTTCCATTAATTTCGTAATAGGTTATATGAACATGAAACCTATTAATCATTCATAATTAATATGGTCAAGTCATATACTTAGTATACTTACCAATTTCCATTATCATTTAACATTTCACTGTAGCACTTACCTTAGATGGGTTAAGTGATGGATTTACATGGTCCTTTACATTATAAAATTCACATTACAAAACAATCCATTTAACATTATAAATATCACCCTTAAAAGGGTAAATACAAGGCACAACCGAACGGTGGATCGAACATGTCAAATACTAAAAACCCAATTATGGGATAACATCCTACATCGGACGGATGGAGTTATTGGTGTAAACACTAAAAATTAATCACATATATGGAAATAGAATATCCACACGGTTCTAATTATTATATGTATAGCATATAAATTCTATAAACAACACCCAATGAAATCTGTGGGGCTCAAACAATAATTCCAAAATCAAAAAACTTGAGGGATGAGTTATAGACCGCCCACCTTAGGATTATATAACTCTCATTATCTGGTTTTAGCCCTTGATTTAGCTCAGATCAAAGTAGGTCTAAGAAAAGGAGAAAACACTCACACAATGATAATTAGGTAGAGATAAATATAGAATAGGAAAGTATTAACCGAACTCAAGTACTTAGCGATGGGAATTCAATAAGATGAGATCGGATCCCAGATGAAAGAGATCTCTGGATCACAAGATTTTTCCTCCAAAAAGTCCAAAATGATAGAAAAAATGCTTAATAATGTTGGTGGATAGGTCTGATTATATCATTTAGGGAAAAATTAACAATTTACCAAGAAAAATGGAATTTTCACGATTTGAAAAACCATGTGTAAACCATACACGGTTACCTGGGTAGAAGGAACACCTGCATGGTTAGGTAGCATGGTCATGCTCCACTAATGAAATACAATATTGTCCAAAAATTAATCATCTGCATAGTTATCAAAACCATGCGCCAACCATGTCGTAACTACGCTCAATGGCCAATTTCACCAAAAAGATGTGTCATGGGCTCTGAACATGCCTTGGATACCACTTATACCTTTTTTATTTCATTAGTAATCCATATTATTTCCAAAATAAAGATTTAGATTTCAATTTAAAGCATCCATACCTTAGTTAAAACCCAGATTCATACACCATATTTATAAAAAATGAATCCAAGGAAATAAATATTTAAAAAGAAAAAATCACCCTTACTAAATTTCCGATACATTTTTTTTCTTTAATGATTTTAAAAATAATACATAGGTGTCTTTCATGTTACTAATTAATTTTTTAAAATAAATAATTATCACATATAAACACAACCACAAACCTATCCAAGAACTCATGAAAAACACTATTCATAATGTCCATAAATACAACATATGCATTAGAAAACATAGAGGGTATAACCATAAACACATAATTCTTATATCTAGTTTGAAATAATGTCTTTTATATTATAATGATACTTCACATTGATATAATTTTACCTGAAACTTATATCAATATTTAAAAAATACGGAGCTCCCTATAAATGAACTCACAAGTCATTGAAATGAAAAAAATATATTCATTTCTTAAGAGTGATGTTTTAAAAGTAATTATAATCATTGAAAAGCCTTATTAAAACACATTTAATTTCTTTTAAATATCGGTGAACCCAAAGGAGATGGTCTTGGTCAAATGAAACAATTACTTAATCAATCATGCAATTTATTATTCATTAATAAAAGTTCTACTTGATCCATTCAATAAGGGTTTTATAAATTTTATTAATATCATGCACTAAGTTAGTAATAAATTCAACCTCCTGATCAAGAATAAAACTTGGAATATCATTAGAAAATACATCCTTGTATTCTTTCACTACTAATACATCAATAATTTGAATAGTTTCTCTATTTTCAATAATATTCTCTAGGTAACATTTACTACCATATCTATTTATTTTTTAAGCTTCATGGTATTTTATCAAATGTATGAAATAATCGAATAAAACTTTATTGTATCTTCAATATATTATAGAATGATATAATGAAATAATTTCCATAGAAAAAATAACATCAAGATCTACTACGGTATGTTTAACATTATTTTTTGGAAAAGAACATTCCACTAAAACCAACTATGAGATTCATTTGAATATTGGATTATTCAATATTTCCATCTAAAATTTTCACCAAATATTATATACTCTATTATTGTGGATATATTTCTATTTTACATGAAAGTTTATCATAAATTAATTAATGTGATGATCCAAATCGAAACATGGAATTAGAATAATTTATTAAATATATATCATAAAAATAACATATTCATTTGATGGTCTAATATCAATGGTAATAGTAATAAATTACATTGCTACGCCTTTCTATTTCTGATCATGATGATTTCCCCCCAATGAAACTAACTAAAGACACATGTTAGCATAATGACCCAACTCATTTCAAATAAAAAACCTCAATGTTGGTTGTATATAGGTTACCCCATTCTTTGATTTTAAATGAATATTTTATTTATATTCATGATCTCTATGACCAAACATATCACAAAAAAAAACATGTTCCATATACTATTAAACATACCTTAAAATTTGATTTACCACATTTGAAACATTTTCATGGTCGACCTTAAAATTTTTTAGCTGATGACTTCTCTATTTCCTACAAACTTTAACTATTCTTAATGTTGTAATCTTGAGGAAAATTAGTGTCAAAAAACTCCAACTCAACATTATCTGTATAGAAAACCAATTTATCATAACTTTTAAAATATTTTACATCCAAAAAATGTAATAAAATTGTTTTTAACCATGATTAAATTATATTAATTTCACTATCATTTTTTTGAATAAAATCTAGAACACACCAATACAATATTTTATAGTTTTCTTTATATGCAGCCACATAATCTTCATATTGTTCCCTAAATTCTATAAATTTTTATTGAATAATTAGATAAAAAATTTAGTTAAACATTTCTCTAGAAAAATATTATTAATTTTCTCCCATTACATGGAATCATGATCATATTTGTCTCTGGTATTCATAACCAAATACCACCATTGATTATATTCACCTTAAAAATGATAAACAAAAAGAGTTCCCTTTTAGAATTTTTAACACTCCATGACTTCAAATATCTTCTCTAGTGTATTGATAAATCCTTATGTAACCAATGGACTAGGTGTTCCAATGAAATATGGAGGATTTTATATTATGAAAAACTCTACTTCCATCAAGATCCTATATGGAAGATATTATTTCACTCTAGTATGGATATCACCACCATTAATGGATTTTTTCAACTATTACATCCCTATAAAACATTATTCTAATTTAATTATAATAATATTGGGATGTTGGTTTAGAAATATTTTTTACTCATGCTGCCTTCTTAGTATAGGTTCCCTATTTCCTATGAAAAAAACGTCATAAAAAACATATTTTTGATAAAGATTCATGGTAATATACATCTTCTATATCATTTCAACATAACCATAATGTATAGTATTATAAGCGAGTGATTTTAATATTATACTAATATATAAATTTATCTAAACCATAATATAATACCTATTATAAGGACCCTACCTTAACCATTACATATTATATTGAATTTAAACTATAATTCACACTCCTACATTCACATTAATCTTTCACGATTATTGTTTTTGAGAGATTGGACATAACTATTATATAAAAAACACACATATATATAAAGATGAAACATATAATAAATATCAATTTTTTCCATAATATAATAAATTTAACATAAAACATTATTTCCTTTAATGTAAAATCATCATGACTTTAAATTTGACTTCTTTGCTTCCCTTACCCATCATTAAACACTGTCATAAACATTTTAACACATGGGGTGAGTAGAAGAAGCTCAGTAAGGGATACTAAAATAAATAAATACCAATAGTTTCATGGTATATATGAAAACCATTGAAATATCTTATATTTATATAAATATTATTTTCATGATTGAAATAAAAAAAATTCACATGAAAAACAAAAAAACTATTTTCCCAAATAATATCATTAAAACCTATAGAAATAAAATTAAAATACATTTTTGGAAACATATAGTATCAAATTCAAAACTTATTTTAACCCAGTGATAGAAATAACTAGATCCCCATTAAATATAGAGGATAAAACCTATAGTAACTCCCTCATTATTTTATATAATAACATGGAACATTACCAAAAACATTGGATCTCTATTTGGGAACACCAATTATATAATTTATAATGGGATCACACTGATCTATCGAGAAGCACACATCATATAAGCTATATTGGGATCTCCTGGTTCTACTTGGGCACAATCATTATATAAGATATATTGGGCTCACCTAATTCTCATAGACTTCTTAAGTTCCATATCATAAATAAAAAAATTTATTCTTTATCTTTTTGATCATAAAAAATTAAAAATCTTTTAAACTCATATTTAAATATATTTCCGATATCAAATCACAGTTTTCATTTAAAACCAATTTTTAGTACAAGATTTTTCCAAAAAAAGGTTTTACATTGAATAAAACATGAAAAATTTTAATCAAATTCAAAAATAAAATAACGGTTAAGATAGAAGGAAAATATATTTTCTTCATATACGTTAAAATAAAACATCCATTTCTATTATTTGTAAATAAATTTAAATATTATGTATAGAGATTAATTTTAGAAAAAATTGAAAAATATATATAAATTTTCTTTTAGAAAAAAATTAATGTTTATATAATCTCATTCTTAAACACATATAAAAAATAATGATATGAAGGAAAAATAGAGTTTGAAGGAAAACATTAAATGATGATTTATATATATATATATAAGAAAAGTATCATACCACTTTGGATACATTTGAATCATCAGAACCCTAAATTAATAACATTAAAAACATTTAATATCATTAAAATATAAAAATACAATATATAAGTTGTTAATGGGGGCTATATATACACCTCATCAAATAATATAATTTCATAATATAAAAATATACCTCAATGAAAGGAAATTGAGATGAGTTCCCT
This sequence comes from Viscum album, assembly GCA_963277665.1. Lineage (NCBI taxonomy): Eukaryota > Viridiplantae > Streptophyta > Magnoliopsida > Santalales > Viscaceae > Viscum > Viscum album. The sequence goes on along the minus strand of OY728119.1, from coordinate 681,178,762 downwards.
TAATGTGATTGTGACTTTTCATGTATGTTCATTGTCTTCCTAAATAACAAAATAATGTTAATTATTTACATTATTAAGAAACTTTTTCAATTTTATTATTCCATTTATTTTTTCTCTTACCATGTCATACAAAATTATTTAATCATTTAAGTTCACTTCAGATGTTTTGATAGTATTCAGGTTATGTGTCCAAAATGACATTGGTAGATTGAATGTGGTTAAAGAGTTAAATATTTTAACATATCCAACATAATAATAATTAAATAGTTATAGCTTTTATATATCAGTTATACTTTTAAAACCAATCATGAAATATGCTTATGAAAAATGAACTATGATATTATCATGAAGACAGCTGGACATACGTATGCATTAATAGTGTTTTCATTTTTAAATGATCCTTATTGAAAAAAAAGGTATGTAATATTATATATTTATAAAATAATCATCATATAATAAATAAAATATTGATTTATTATTTTTTTACATATATTATTGAAGTAAATTAGTGATAAAAAATGCCCCACATCACTTCGTGGATATGGTAGTCCAAACATACTCAAGAATAACGTTATCATTTTTTATTGTAAGAATAAAAATGAAATATTATCATTTAATAATGATAAATATGCCACTAATAAAATTATTATGTCATTTATATCACATATAATAATTAATATTGTCATTATTAATTTCTATGTAAAGTCTTTGCTGAAAAAAATCACATCGCTTCGCAGTGTGATATTCTGGAAATACACATGAGTGACGTTATTATATACCACGTGGAATGGAAAAAATAATGGTATATGTGATATCATAATTAAAGTAGTATAAATATTAAAAAAAATTAAATATGTATTTATATATTTTAAATCCATCATTATAACAATTTTTCAAAGGTGATGATGGAAAATGAAACAACAGTACATGGGGAGGTGGTCTGTTGTACTAAAAAATGATGATTTCATATCACATTTTATGGAAAAGAATATTAGTTTATGTTATTAAATTAATATAATAAAATATAAGTTTATGGGATATATTGTTTTATTATAGGATCATAATTTAATAAGATTTTATGTATTTGGATGAATATATTAAATAAATATGGTCGGTGAATCCTGATACATCTTCTTTAAACAACCTTATTAGGTATCACTAAAAACCTTCATATGAAGTATTTATAATCAATTCAAGGTATATAGGATGTATGAAGGAATTAATTAAATGTATTTGGGGAGGTATTTTATGCGGCATTGGGGGTTTTAATGAGTAATGTGGAGATAATAGTGAGTGAATTTTTATAAGTGAGGTGAGTGGCATACTTGTAATTTTTGAAATGAAAAAGTTGTACCGATGTTTTTAACCTACCACATGGAAAAAAATGGGACATAATAAGTTCTTATGAATTATAAGGTCTAAAAATGTCCATAAAATTGATTTTAGAAGTGTTTTTTGGTCATTTTAACCCTTATATGTTTAGTTTAACCCCCTATAAATCTGTTTTTACATTAACCACGATAATTAATTTTTACAATTTTCACTATTAGTTGTTGTAAAAAATTAAGATGTATTTAATAAATAATAAATAAAATATTTATATTTAAAATATTTAATCCATTTTATAAAAATTAAATTCATATATGTGGAAAATATTAATTCAAAATTAACTCCAATATTGGGACAAAAAAGAGGGTTTTCCAGAATTACATTTGTCAAGAAAAATATGAATTTTTATTAACTCTATGAATTGTATTATTAATTATATAAATATAAATTATTTTTTATAGATATGTTATCTATAAATTTTATCTAAATAATTCTTCATTAGGGGTTGTTTTAATTAAATAAAATTGATAAATGCTATGCTCTTTAAAAATGATTTCATGGAAATTTTGTTTTTAAACCCAAAAAAACATATGATAAAATTCATCATGAAGTTGATTTAGATGAAATTAAGTGGATTATTTTTAATAAAATAGTAGTTATGTTTACTGAAATTATATTAAAAATTAATAAGACTTTTAATTTAATTTATTTATTGAATGTAAATTTCATTATTACAATAATCAATAGTTTCATTATTCACCAAAAATCAATATTTTTTGAAAAGTCCCAAAAAGTTTCGCTAATTCAATTTTTAGGTGGTGATTTCAAAATATATATTTATTTTTTAAAATTAAAAGTTTATAATTTTGAAAATGAACATTTTAATAAAATCATATAATAATATAGTTTAATTAAAACTCTCTCATTTTTATTTCTTAATATTTTTATAATGAATTTAACTACGTAATTGATTTTAATAACCTGAAAATGGTTTGTTACATAGAAAGGTATTTTCATTATTCACAGGAAAATAACTATTTTATGAAAAGTACAAAAAATACACTAATTAAATTTTGATGTGGTGATTTCAAAAATTATATTAATTTATTCAAATCAACATTATATAATTTAAAAAAACATTTAATAAAACTATAAAAGAAAATATATTAATTAAAACTATTCCATTTTTTATTACATAATATTTTTAAAATGAATATGACTATCAAATTAATGTTAATAAACATGAAAAATATTTGTTACAAAAATAGGTGTTCTCATTATAAATTGAAAATTAAATAATTTCTCAAAGGTCCCAAAATTCTACCCTAAATTTTTTTTGATGTGATGATTTCAAAGATTATAGGAATTTTTTCAAATTAAAATATTATAATTTGGAAATAATTCTTCTATATAAGACTACATAATAAAATAATGTAATTAAAAATAATTTTTTTTATATCATAATATTTTTATAATTAATATAACTATCTAATTTATATTAATAAATAAGAAAATGATCTATTACAAAAATCAGTGTTTTAATTATTCAGTGAAAAATAAATATTGTATGTGTTGGGAAAAATCACTCAAGGTATCATTGAAGCATTTATGAGGTGATTGTGTTTGTTGACAAAGTGGACATCTGTGCTGTGATTGTTGACAAAGCAAACCATGGCATAAAAATTCGTTGACAAAAAGGGATTTCATGGTGGAATGTGGAGTTCAAGAGCTATGGTTAACGATTAATCATTGATCCAAGGACCTCAACAAAGGAATGGATGATCTGGAGGCGGTACAAAAAGAACAGATACACGGTGGTGTCGTTTTCTAGTGTTTTCCAAATTTTTGAGCCTCAAAATCGACAAATGAAGAAAAGTGGTTTTTGGAAAAGGGACTTTCGCGCCATGTACTTGAAGGAGAGGAAACTTGTGCACCTAATGTTTATCAAGATCAGAAGGTCAAAATATGAAAAAGGAAAGAGGTTCGCATAGGTATTGTTGTGGTCGCGCAGGTGACTTGAGCACTGTGAAACGACCTGCGCACAGGTGCCTAGGAGGGTTGGAAAGCTGCGCACCATATGTTTTTCAAGATTAGATCTTCGAAATATAGCAAGGGAAATTGGGTCGCGCGGGTGTCTTTCAGGGGAAGAAACCTGCGCGCCGGGACATGTGCACTGAGGGGAGATTTGCGCGCCGCCACATAGGTTGAGAAAATGCCTATAAATATAGGAACCCAACTCCTAACTTTTTAATGGAGTTCAACACATAGAAAAATCAGAGCTCCCATCATGCTTGTGTGGTGGTCGTGCAGGTTGTGTGTGGTCGCATAGGTGGACTTGCCCACCAGTGTTTGAAGTTGCACGCCAGTTGGTAGTTGTGCACCAATATTGGTTTGGGCGTAAAAGGGATTGAGTCACGCAGGTTTGGAGTTATAGAAGATTGTGCCGCATAGGTGGTAGAGGCAGACCTGTGCACTAGTTGTGACTTGCATGCTGATACTTACGCACTGGGTTAGACATGCATGTCATGTAAGGTTGATTCCCTGGTAGTGTATTTGGGCTGCGTGGAATCTGGATGTTTTCCCGATACATTCAGTGCAAAGAGATACTCATCTACGGGTGAAAGTTGGACTTCAACAGAGAATCCACATACAACAGAGGTTGTATTCATTAGTGATAATGAAGATACCTATAGGTCTATAAACTGTGAGTGGATCCTTTATGAAGTAGTGAGAAAAGGAAGAGGAAGAAGGTGATCCTCTCCACCAGCAGTGAGCCAGAGAGAGAGAAATAGAGAGTGACCCTTGGGAAAGTAGTGAGATGTCCCTAAACTTTGTAAAGATAGTGAGCCTGGGAATATAAGTGATTTATCCGGAACCTTATAAACAGCAGTTCACTTTTAGTAGATTTGGTATATCAAAACATTTCCAGTGTATGCTCCTTGGAAGTACCCCGGGGAGGGTGAACCAAGTAAAATTGTTGTGTCCTATGTATGCTTTACTTTCTGATTATATTGTGTAATAGAAAAGGAAGAGAAGATTTTTTGTCTTAATAGCGAAACAAGATCAGAATGGGCTTTAATTTTAAATTAGTCATACCCCGATTCACCCCCCCCCCCTCTCAAGGTATTCATCCTTGTGGACCTAACAGTATGAATGTTCATAAAAATTTCCTAAATCAATTTTTACATGGTTATTTCAAAAATTATATGTATTTTTTCAAATAAAAATTCTATAATTTTGAAAATAAACATTTAAATAAACCCATATTAGAAAATAGTTTAATTAAAACTATGTTCTTTTTTAAATAATATTTTTATAATGAATATTATTATATAATTTATGTTAATAAAAATCTAAATGGTGTATTCTATCCCCACCTAGGTTTTTATAGTCAATATGAGGTACCGTTTTCCAAAGATTACATAGAAATTATAATTGTTTTAATTCATCATATTGTTTATTTAAAAGTATGATCCATAGAAAAATACTTTATAATTACATGAAATCCTTGTAAAAATACATTTATATTATTTCTTTCATGAAAAATTATAAATAAAAACAATAAGTTTTTTAGTCTACCTGAAACAATTGAATTAGCAATTATTGAAGGTTTGATTCCCATTAAAATGTGCAGCAATGGGTTAAAACCAACTGAATGACCTCAAAATGAAATAGAATCAGATGAAAACAACCATATATTTATTTTTAAAATTGTGCAGTTAATGGAATGTCATTTAGAGGTTCCATTTTCATAGTATAGTAAAATAATTGATTTTTATTATTTTAAAATTACAAAATGTGCATTTAATATACATATCCCTAGAAAAGGACCATATAATGATGGTATATCATAGGAAAAATGATTTTTATTTAGTTTTGATCTATATAAGTAGTTAAAGCATCAATAAAACATTAATTTCATCCATAATGGCTAAATAAGCAGTTATTAAAGGTTTGTTTCCCTTTAAAAATGAGCATCATATGGTCAAAACAAACTGAATGACCATAAAATTCCTTGAAATCATAAGATAAAAAATGTAAAGTTATTTTTGAAATTTTTAATAATATGGAATTTCAATATGAGGATTCATTTAACTAGGAATATCATAAGCACACATTTATTATTTTAAAACATAAAACTTGTATTTAATGGATATATAAATAGAAAATGATTTTGAAATAAATTAATATCAAATGAAAATAATATTTTTATTATTTTTTACTTGTATATGTATATGAAACATAAATTGAACATTATATCATCTTAAAATGATCAAGTAAACAATTTTTAATGTTTTGAAACCATTTTAAAACATGTTTAAGTTAGTCCAAACCAACCGGGGAACCTCAGAATGATGTGAAATATGATGAAAACAAATTTATATTGATTTTTGAAAGGTGTAGTAGAAAAAATTTCATTCCAAATTTCATTCTCTTTGGATGACAAAAAACACACTTTTATTGTTTCAAAACATTAAAAATCATTTATCTATCATGTATATATAAAAAATCCCTATAATGACATGAAATCATTAGAAAAATATCTTGTTATTATTTTTCATGTGTATGAGAAGAAAAAATTTAAATCATACATGTGGTAATATCAAAATGACTCAATAAGAAGTTATTTAGAGTTTTTAGACCTTTAAAAACATGTGTTAAAGGTTTAAATCCTTACGAATGACCTCAAAATGTTATGAAATAAGACCAAAAACACAATATAGTGAATTTTGAAATGGAAGAGTAGACATAATATCAAGTCGAGGTTATGGTTACCCAATATGACAATAAACACAAATTTGTTATTTTAAAATAGTAAAACATCTCTTTAACATCCATATTAAAATGCATGTGTAGAAACATCAATCAGATATGCAGCCTACCCAAAAAAACAAAAAACAAATTGTTATTAATTTTTTAGAACCCTTTAAAAATATGTGTTAGTGGGCCAAAACCTACCAAATAACCTCCGAATTTCTTGAAATCTGAAGATATCAGCCATATATTGATTTGTGAAATATTTTCGTAGAAAAAAGGTCAAATTAAGGCATTTTTTCCTAGCATAACTATAAAAACACTTTTATTACATTAAAACATAAAAAATGATTTCAATAATCATATATATATATAAAATGACCTTAAAATAACATGAAATTATTTATAAACATTCTTTTTATATTTGGGATGTTTAAAAGAAAATTTAACTTAAATAAAAAGTGAAATATTCTCTGAATGACTGAATAAGTGGTTATTAATGTTTTTCCCTCTTTAAAGATGTGTTTCATGGAGTCAACCCCAATCATAATACATCTGAATACTATAATATCAGATGATAATAACTATATAATTATGTTTTTAACTAGTGGAGTATATAGAATTTCAATTAAGGTTTTTTTCCATTATTATAATATAATCTTTTTTTATTTTACAATAAAAAAATGTGTTTTTAACTACTAGATACATTAAAAAAAACATGAAATGATGTTAAATCCTAACAAAATCAACTTTATTATTAATTTTTTTGGGTAAAAGTAGACGATATACCTAGCAGTGACCACTACAAGACACATTTGGTGGGTATATAGGGACATTCAAACTTCGGTATCTATGTGTAATGTTGTTGGGTGGAAAGTGTAATCTATTTGGTGGTTGATATGTAGGAAGTAATAGTAAATAAAGACCACTTTAAATATTAGGGAAAAGAGATTTTCCTAGAAGTGGTTCATATTTTTTAGGCTTTGATAAATAGTGTGGAAAGTACATATTAGTTTTTATTTATTATTTTATATTATTCTATAGACCATTAGTAATATTCCAATGTAAATAATACATATATAATTGTATGAAATTATAGAGATCTCATTTTAGTCACAACTTCTATTTATCAATACCCACAAAAAACAATGACATTGGGGTCACCTCTATCAAAAATAACAAAAACAATAAGTAACCATTAGTTTTAGGAAGAAGATATACTAATTATCCACTACTATAGATATGTATTTTTTAACAGTGATAGAAATAACATTCATTAGTGATAAAAAAGATTAATGTTATACATTCCATTAAAAGTTAAAAACATTTCTTAGTGATAAAAATAGCACTGATAAAGGGATCTACATTAGTTCTATATTATTACTGATAAATGATCCCTTTATCAATAATTTTAGTTATAAGAAAAGGGACACTTTACCAACATGTTTTTAGAGTTTTTAAAGTGACCTTTTATTAGTGGTATTTATAGAATTTATGAAATCCATCCTTTAGTAGTGTATTTCTAAAATTATAGCACACTATAATAAGAAATACATAATATAATTTCAAAAAAAAAATCATATTAAAAATGAAAATAAATACCAATATATTATCAACATTTCAAAAATTGGATTGCACAATTATATTACTACGTATGACTTTTCACAAACCTCAACAAATATAAAAATTTTATTGTATTTTTCCATTGGATCCCTACCACCTCTCAAAAAGAATAATAATACTACAAATTGAAGAAAAATAACCAAACTAAAGAAAAAGTATGAACTTATATAAGAAAATTATTATTTTAGTAAATCTATAAAAACAAATTTAAAATATATATAGAACAATATATTAATAAAATGTCACTTTCTAACAGAAAACCTACACATCATGTCATATCAGGTACATTGTGTGTTAGATTAATTTTTGTTTCTTTTTTACACATCCAAACTGATTTTTGAATCATTTTCCTAAATTATCAAGACAATCCATGTTCATTCTCATGGTTTTATGAATGTGACTGGTGTTTTTAAATATAATTACAATTTTAAAATGAAAATATATACTTTGAGTAATTTTAGTCATTTTTTATATCATAATAAAGAGATTTTTATTCCTATACATTAAAAATGATTTATGGGTAATTTTCTTAAAGTATATAGTCTCTAAGATTTCATTACCTTAGTCTTAATTATGTGATGATTGTTTTTAACTAAAATTTCAATTCTAATTAAAACGGTGTAAATTTAGTCATAATTGGTACACTCTGAATTAGATTTATGCTCATCTTATTTTTACACATAAAAAATGATTTATGGATCATTTTCTAAAACTAGTATGACAATAAAAATATTTTTTATTGTTTTTTACTGTGTATTACATGTTTTTAACAAAAAAGTCCTTTTAAAATGAATAAACAGACATTGAGATATATCGATCACACATTATGTCAGATTTATGTGTGGTTTAAACCAACACATCATAAAAAATTTAAGGATCAGTGATATAAAATATTAAGATTTTATTTTATTTTTTCAATTTCTAGTGGTTGTGACCCCTTTTGACCTAAATTGTCATTTTTAAACTGAAATCCTACACTTCGAATCATATCAGACAATCCATAGGTCATATTTTGGTTTGACTGACTACTAAAAATCAAAAACCCTTTATGTATCATTTCAGTAATGTTTCGTGAAAATATGAGTAGATTTTCTCAGTTCTAAATATTTGAAGTTTGTTTGGAAATAAAATTTCAATTTTATGTAAAAGCATTCACATTGAGGCATACTAAGAACAACATGTGTTGGTTTGATGTATGAATAATTCCTATAAAAGATAAATTATTAATTGATAATTTTTATAAAATATCAAGATAATACAAGCGTGTTTACTATGTTTTCTATGAGTGACACATAATTTAACTAAAATGTAGTTTTTTTACTGAAAGAAAGACATTTGAGTCATATCGGTCAGATCTTATATTATATGGGTGTAAGGATGGTTCCTACATGTCAAAAATTAATTATAGATAATTTTAATAAAATATAAAGACATTTAAATAATGGTTTTTAGTTTTCAATGACTGGAACACTTTTAAAAAAAATCTCATTTTTAATTGAAAAAACACATTTTGAGTTATACTTTTCACAAAATTAATCAGATTGAGGCACAAATAATTATATCATGTTTAGAATGATATATAGATCAGTTTTAGAAATTATCTACAAAAATATTAACTTTTTTTATCAATTACGAATATATCACACATATTTTTATCTAAAATGCCAATTATAAATAAAACACACACACTTTTAGTCATACCATTTACACCTAATATATGATTGTTATATGGTTTATTTTAAAAATTTAAAAGTGAATTATGATTCATTGTATGAAATTATTATGATAATATAATGGTGTTTCCTTTTATTTTATTGAGTTAAACATGTTTTTAATTATAATTTTATTTTTAAGCTGAAAACATGCACTTTGGGTCATACTGGTAACATAGTGTGTCATATTGGTGTATGAATAATTAGTTCACTTAAAAAATAATTATTGATCATTTTAATAATGTATCATTCAAATTTTAGTATTTTTTATTAGTTTCTAGTGATTGACACAGTTGTTTAACAAAAATTTCATTTCTAGACTCAAAAAACACATTTCGACTTATTCGGGTCAAATCGTGTGTCATATTGATTCACATCTTACTCCAACACATATTAGAGGAATTATGAATCATTTCCATAATATATCAACAAAATTTAAATATGTTTTTTTCGTTTTTAATTTTTGATATGCATTTTTATCTTGATTTCCAATTTTAAATAAAAACATACACTTTGAGCCTAATTAGTTACATTGTGTGTCAGATTGAGGTGTTTATGAATCCAATGCATAAAAATGACTTTTTGTTCATTATCATATTGTATCAAAAAATAGAAGTGAATTTTATTATTTTTCATTGAGTGATAGATGTTTTTATCAAAAATTGAATTTTTAAAATAAAAACACATATTTCATGTTATACTGGTTACATCGTTTGTCATATTAATGTGCACATGAAACCTATACATTGTAAATATCGTATGGATCATTATTCTAATGTATCAAAAAAATCAAAGTTCATTTTCTTGGTTTGTAATTTGTGAAAATCTTTTTAAACTATAATGTCATTTTAAAATGGAAAACACACATTTTAGTTCTTATTTATCTAAAAATACACACTACTTAACATAAAAAAACAAAACGTGAAATAATATGTATATGAAGAGAACAAACAATAGTACAATATATTAACCTTGTTAAATACTTTTTCATGTATTCTTCCAAATTATATATACTTATAATCCCTGAAAAAAACAATTTAAATACATAAAAATAATTTGAGAAGTTTCATATTCATGATATTTTGAACTTATAAACTTTTTTATAGGATTATTATCCATCCAATTTTAACTTATATCCAACCTATTTGATTTTTTAATATTCATATTTATCAAAATAAATAAACCCGTATAAGTTATGACCATAGAAAATAAAAGGATACTCTTTATATGTACAAACATATAGTCATAACATTTGATATAATTTGCATTTCACCAAAAACAATTAGAACTTATTATGACTACTAATTATAATAATTTAATGTATAATAATAATTATTTGTTATTATTACAATAATTAACTTGTCATAAATTGTTATTCTTTTTTTAAATGGATCCGCCAAGGGAGATAATTCACTTACTATCACTATCAATGTCCACAAGAAACGTTTAGATATCTACAATATGATATGTATTAATGTATATAAATTATGATTTCAATAGAAAAACATATTTCAAAAGAATAACTTATTTTCACAAATTTTACACAGTGTTTGAAAAAATTTAATCAAACTATTATGGTTATTATATTTTTAAATTTATGACATATATCATATTATAATTATTCATTTGGTAATAATTAAAATATATATATGTTTTAATTTTAATTTCCTTCAAAAGTAAAATATTCTAGTTAGTTGTTTTGTATAAATATTTAAATAAAAAGATATTGAAATTATTTTTTAAATATTATTATTTAACCATCCTATAATATTTATGACCTATCATGTGTTTATACTATATCGTATTATTTATATTGTTTTCATGGATTTACCCATTTATGATCGTCGCTAAAATATATTAAAATAGTTAAAATCATAGTTATTGTAATACCATAATGTATATAGAATGGAAAAATACAATATTTTATTTTACATCAAAATTGTTTCTAGATCATTAATAGTTTTCACCACAATGAGTGGCTTCTCATATTTTGAAGATTAAGGGTTTATGGTGCTGCCATCGGTACTAGGCCCACGCGTTTTTTCATAGGATATCTTGCTGAGCAGCCAAGCCCTGGTGGAGGTGTGCCTTAATGATGTTGATGTTGGGAACGGGTATTTAGATGTAGTCTTATTATAGGTTTCAACCGCCTTGGTTTTTGGATTTTGATAATGTCTCTTTGTCCTCGAAGTCATGTGAGGTTTTCCCCCTTTACCCTTAAAATGGGGTTTATCCAAAATTAATAAAAAAAATATGCCTTCGAACTATTCAGTCAGTCATTAATAGTTTTCACCAAATGATCACATTTATTATAAGATAAATTATTGTTTCCTCATAAACAATAGTTAATAACATTATATTATAATATTTTTTATATTAATTATTATAGGTATTCCAAAAAAATATATTTTATAAATTAGTATCACTATGTATCATCAAACATCGTTTTAATTTTTGACAAAAAAATTTCCTAAAAAAATCCTTAAAATGTATAGATCTAAAATGGTCATTTTCTTGTCCAATAAATTCACCCTAAATAAATTACTCCTCTTTTAATAAACATTAATTCAATTAGATTTTCTATTTCTCTTAGTTTGGGTGAAGTGTTAGGACCTTATGGTTTTCAGTGAGGTGTGACAAGAGGTGAACATATTTATCTATCTATAATACCTTTCAATTATAGGTTGAATGAAGATCTAAAACATGATCAAGCATGAGTTCTCATTGTGAATGATATATTCTTATCTATTCCCCACAATGATCTAATTCCAATGTGTAATAGGATTTTGAGTAATAGTTCCCTAAGATTTTTTGAAATAAACCCAATGTTTTTTGATGTCTGGATTGAGTTATGTAAACACTCCATCATTGTGTGGATCACGCATTTCATGAAAGACAATTCCTAGAATATTTAATATCTATGGAAGTTGGCTTACATGATTGGGATTTCAATTGAGAACACATTGATTCTATTTTTTTGGTTTTTCCCACATCTCAGTCCCTTCACATGACCTTAAACTAAGGGCTTGGTGTTGCAGATTTTTGAATATCAAACCATTTTAACTTAGATTCCATGATTGGGACACCTGGCATGATCTGTGTCATGCAAGGAACATGGTGTTCTTGTCATGGGTTTGAATTATATTTTTATATTTTTTATTTGTGCATCTTGATATCATATAGGATATTTACTCATTATAAGGAGGTCCCATTATGGTGGATAAAGGAACACAGTCATCCAAATAGAGATATTATGATCATGTTCAAGTTGAATTTTTTCTTAGTTCAACTATAGTTGAAACTATTTATTTGGTTGTTAGATAATTTTAGTTCTAGATGGTTATTTAAAATTAATATCTTCCACTTTTATTCTCAAAATTAATGCCAATTGGGAATGTTATAGGGAACATACATAGGGGCATGAGTGATCAAATTCAATGAAATATTGGCATGGGGTAGAAGTATATAAATTCAATATGTTTTCCTCACATGAAAAAAAATGTTATAGAAATTTTATTAGTGGGAAGTATGGATGTATTAGAGAGGTAGAATGTTGTAGCAATTGTGTATCCATTCCATTTTATTCTATGATTGTTTTCCCTTATTCTTCTGGATGTAGGGAATATGAAAATAATTCCTACTTAATTAATTGTTTTGGTGGTGATGTGATGGACATGATTGAAAGTGGGGACCCAGAACTTGGGGGAATCTAGAGAAATGGTATGAGAGTAATTATATATTGAGACCTTATAGAATAATATATGGGGTAGGTCCCCCAAGTTGTGGTATAATTTGAACACTCTCTACAGGGTAGAGGAATACCATCCTTGGGGAGTGTTGAATCAAGTTCAGGAGATTGATATTCTCATGCCTCATCCTAATATGGGGGACCATCTTCCTCAAAAATGGATATATATTTGATCAAAGGGAACAAATTATTTTATATGTCAAGGGATTATAGATATTTTACTTGGAAAATCAAAATAAATTGTGGATCAATTTTTGAAAGACTTACAATATTTGATTTAGATTCTTGTTTGAAATGGGAATGATAAGGATATGTTTCACATCATTTATTATGATATTGATTTTTAGGATCGTTTGGATATGAAAAAACCTTTAAGTGTTAAATATCAATTGGATTCCTTACTTTAGGTTATTCATGGTGATTCTCAATAATTTTTCCATGTGGGTATTATTGTGGCATCTTCTCTGTAGGATGGCTCTGTTGATGCTTTAGGTGATCCCTCTATGATGTTACAATGGGAGGAATGGTTGAATTCAAAGAATTTTATTCTTCCCTTCAAGAATCTAGTCTCTAAAAAATAACTTTTCGTTACATTTTAAAGATTTATTTTAGTAAGTAATCCTTTCTTCATGAATTTGGTAACCTTTAATATAATAGTTCAGAACCGAAACTCCCAAATCCTACACTAAAATCCACACCATTACATTCCTATCTTTGATGTTGATAATTATAACCCAAATTTTTCATCTAATCATAACAACACCAAAAATGAAACCATGAATCACTTTCATACAAGAGGACATTTTAGGTTTAGAGTTCTATAGGTTTATGGAAAACTACTACACAAATAATTCACATTAACTTTGTAATATCCCTAGTAATTATAGAATAATATTTTTTCATATTTATTAATATTGATGAATCAGATAGTAATTTTAATTTAAATGTGACCATATGTCTAATATTGTACCCAACACCCAACAATGGGTTTCTTCAAACTCTTATGTTGCACACAAGACTTAGATATACTGAAAAATAATATAATGTTGATATTATTATTTTAAATAGTAGTTATCATCTACACATAATATTGGTGGGAATGAACATAACTAACTATATTATATTTACACATTTTTATTAAATTTTTTTACTTTTTTCTTAATAAATTTTAGAGGCTTATAATATGAATAAATACAATTTTAAGCTTAAATACACTAATAATTTTAAAAGGTAGTTTTACCACTTTTTGATGGAGAACCCTTTTTAAATCTAGTTTTTTACTTAGATTTGTTTTATTTTAAAAACTGAACTTCTTCTTTTGAATAGGGACATACAAATATAATTTGGTTAAAATTTGATATCTTTCGGATGAAATTCATTTTTTAAAAAATAGTGAAAAACACTACATTTTTATTCAAGAATAATTATTATTTTAAATTATTAATATAGTTAGATTGGAATTTTAATTGTTTTTAATGTTTAATTAATTAATGATTTTATCATTTAATCCAATTGATTCCACTGTAATAAATTTATTCTTAAAATTGAATAGAAAAACATTGTGAACTTTTGATCGTTTTACTTAAAAATCCATTTTTTCACATTTCGACAATGGGATTAATTTTTAAATTTAAATTTCTCCACATTTTTTAATTTAATTTTGAAAACATTACATAAATTTTCAAAATAATTATTTCAAATTTGGTCCAATAGAATCAAATAATTTTTTTGTGAATAATAATTTTATTATTTTCTTTACCACGATTAAAAGGTAAACAAGGTAAATAAAGGATAAAATAATATTAAAATATTAAAAAACTATACTAACACTTATCCTAACCTTATTTGATATGTTAAGGATGAAAAATAAAATCCTTGTGCAGAACTGTTGTCCTTTTGAATCCACTTATGTGTGATTAATACATTTATAACATTTAATTTAAATTAAAGGAGAAAATATCACAAACATGTTTCTTATTACTAAATGAATTTTCATATGGTTTTATATAAGTGATATATTAAACTATATATATTAATTAGAAAGATGAAAATGTTACTTACATTATGGTATTTTATTTATTTGTTAGACATTAATTAATTAAATTTTATTATGACACAATGATGAAGAAGTGATTGATTTATTAATAAAAGAATCAAATCAGTAATATTATATATATTAAAATAAATATTATTTGACATAATTTATGTTATAAAATAATTTTATAAGTGACTATGACATGTTATAATTCTATTAAATGGTTTTAATTATGTTAAATCTCTTTTAGGATTTTATTTTAATTCAACAAAATGAATAGTATAAAAATTGACATTATTGATACGTTATAATATAAATAATTTATTTAAATATTTAAAAATTACAAAAAATTGAAATTATAAGGTGAATATAATTAGGTCTATAACTTCATTAAGGTTCTAATTATGTGAAATTAACTCCACCTAAATAAACTTTGTAGCCTCTTAATATTTAAAATGTTGTGACCAGGATTAAAATTAAAAGAGATAAATTAATGGTAAACTGAAAAGATGTGTTTTAAAATTTAATCAATAAATGTAAAGAAATTATTACATGATAGGATTTAAAAATAACCTAATATTATCTTATAAATAACTCTATTCAAATTCATTTGGATTAAAAAATTAATTTATATTAATTTAAAATTTTAATAAATTCCAAGGGTTCCCCACCCTGCTCCTATTAAAAGGATCCCACTCTTATCTAATACTCATACTCTAGTAACCATTTGGTTATGAAAATATCGGGCCAAAACCCTTCCTATAATCCCTCCCGAATTTCTTGAGGCATTAGTTTAGGCATAACACTCTTCTTAGAGGTGTTTATGTGTTCTTCAAATGTGATCAACCAATGAATTGGTATCATTTTCTTTAAGTATTTAAATTTTATTTAATATTCCACTTCCTTAAAATATTATTATCCCTAGATGAAATAATCACTCAAGTATCATCAATATAATGATATTTTATTAGGTTATTATCATCGTATAAATCAATTAACACTTCCATTAAATGGGAAATGAATTAATCGCGTGTGTGTATGTGTGAACTATCACCTCCACGAACCGATCTATTTCATTTTTCATAACCATCTATAATGACTGGTTATAATAATGGAATTAATATTTATATATTATATTCATGAAATATTTATAATTATTAGATACTAATATATCAATGAGGTTCTTACTTTCCATGAGCATAAAAATAATACTGTCATTCATGCCTACATGTGAACTATCACCTCCATGAAGTGATGTGAATCATTTTTATTCACCGCATCACATTTATCATATATATATATAAGTATATTTAAGTGAATATAATGATTTTAATTATATAATTATCATTCTATAAATATAAAATAATAACTACATTATTTACATGATTATCAATGAAAAATAGAAATGTAACTCATTCATACGAGCGGCCTACTGTCTCTATGATTATAACATTATTCATTTTTCGTACAATAAATTAATGTATTGATTTAAAAAGTATAATTTATATATAAAAGTGAATATTATTTCATGAATTTTATTCTAGATATTATGTATTTATGATCACATGGACTATTGACATCCATCCAAGTTCATTTTTGACTCAAGTACTGAATATCAAGTGAATGTCTGATATTAACTTAAATAATTAAATAATTATTATAACATGGTAATAAGTGATATAAAATGAATAATAAACTTTAAAAAGGTTCTCAATAAATTATAAATTAACCAATGTTTGTTATTCAAGAATATAAATATTTTATTTGATTAGCCGTACTCAAGGTAAGGGACTTTGTCTTAGTATTCATTTATTGAGGAATATTTAAATAATATACACTAACATCTTTTATATGATGTATGATTAACCCCTTTTAATTTAAATTTCATTAAATGGTTTTCAAAAACAATAGTTTTCTATGAATTATTTTACCAAATGACAAATGGAATTCTTTTTTAACGTACGGGGAAACAAAAAGCTTTATACTAACGTGACCATTATTTGATATTTGGATTCCTCACCAAGTTGTAATGTTTTAAGAGAGAAATAATTTCTAAGTTGATTTCCGGTTATTTTTGTATAAAAAATGGTGTTTAAAATAGTTTTATTTTATCAATATCTTGAAATAATATCTTGTTATTACAAAGTGGAAATGTTATTTTTCTTTTATGTTTGTTAATGTGTTATAATTATATTCTGGTTCTTTGGAATTTATTATGTATATGGGTGGTTACAAGATAAACAGAGTGAAGGTGATACCGTAATATTTCTCCAATGAGTTGAGTAATGATATATAGTTAAATGATAAGGTTTATCCTAATATATTTAAGAAATATACTATGATGTGTTTTCCAAATGTAAAAATGAAGGTTACCCCCTATGCTTTTATAAAAGCTATAATGTAAGTAAGATATGGATACCACAAGTTGCCTTTATGATTTATTATTTCTATTATTTTTTATGTAATCTTATAATTTTATGAGTTATGTTAAATATATTTTGTTTTATGGGTGAAAATTAGGATTTCAAGGGTTTATAAGTATCAATGGACTGATATTTTATCTCCTTATCTTATTTCCCTTATTGAGATTTTTGGGATCATTATAATATTTTTAAAATGTTCTCAGTAGAGTGTATAGATGGGTAATAGAATGGGTGATTTAAATATTAATGATAAGAATATTTTTATCAATAAAAAGAAATCCTTTTTTATTTTAAGGAGTTTTATTTTCAAAAAATTTAGTGTGAGTAGAAGTGTCTACTTTGTAATATTTTGAGTTGTTATTTAATAGTTATGGCCTAATTATCTACAAAAATAAATCTAAAGAGATCCTGAATGTGAATTATTTATTTAAAACAATATTTTTTTTATGTTTAAGGCTGGGGCCTTTTAAACATAACTCCTAAACAACTTATCCATAATGTTGAACATTGACTCCCATTATACCCAACTTTTATTATTTCACATTAGGTCATCAAAATAATCCCTTTGAAATAAATTATAGGAATAAATTTTTTTAGCATAATTATTTAACACATAAAGAAAATTAAATATAAGAAGGTTGATATTATATGCTTAGTAAGGGTAAACATAATCATTAATGATTAAATGTAATCAATGACCATAATATTTTATCTTAGTAGGATGACATAATCAAAGTTTATGTGAGAATAATTTAGTAACTCATACCAATAAATACCTTAGTCATCAAATATGAAAATATTACAATGGAAAAATTCATCAAAATCAGTAATCATGAGCCATATGATATCAGTATCGCTCATTAGAAACATTATATGTCAATAGTATGTATAAGGAAAACAAATTGGTATCTTGAAACATCATCTCGTTAAAACCTTACAAAAACCATAGAGAACCTTTAAAAATTAGAATAACCATACAGTATCTTTCCAATATAGTCGTTCGAAGAAAATATTCATCACTCAATGCATCAGAGTGTTGTCCAGGGGTACCCATCACATAAGGTATATTGATATCACCCGATTTTTTCTGGGTGCACCGATCATTTACAATGTCCAGGAAAAGAATATATATAGAATTCATCAAAAATAATTGAAAAATAATTTATTATTTTCATAATATGATTAAAATTTTAAAAGAAAACATGTTCCTCTAATCCATGTGAGACATGATTAACTCATAGAAAATAAATGTGCCTCAAAACAACAGCTTTTAAAACATGATTAACCCATAGAAAAGAAATGGGTTCCAGAAAAAATCTCTTTCAAACATGATTAAATCATGGAAAATAAATGGGTTACAAATGAATATCGTTGAAACATGGTTATACCATATAAATGAATTGGGTTCGATAATATTATCTTTTAAACATGAATAACCCATGGAAATGAAATGTGTTCCATAAAAATAAATTTGTAACATAAATAACTCATTAAAATGCAATGGGTTCTATAAATATCTCTTGGAAACATGAATAAACCATGTAAACTAAATGGGTTTCATAACAATCTCTTTGAAACATTATTAAGTTGTATAAAATAAATGTTTTTCATAAGAATCTATTTATTACAAAATCAACCAGTGGAAAACAAATTAGGTACCTAACAATCTCTTTAAGACAATAATAATCCATCCAAAGAAATAATGAGGTTGGAATCAATGTAAAATATCTCTAGTAGAGGATAAGTATCAAAAAGTGTTTTTAACATTGATAAATGGGAATTATATTAAGTTCATTAAAAACATTCATGAGGAAAATAATTTTTAAACATTCTAAAGTGTCCCATACCACATTCAAACAGTTGAATCCTAATCCCCCATGAAGAAATAACATTAAATGAAACATTTAACACAATGATAATATGTAGATTCATGATATATCATATCAAATGATAATTATATTCACCTCCTAAAGGATTATTTGTGTATATCATAAAAGATGTCTCGACAAAGGAAAATTGCAACAAAGTTACATTACTACTTTGGTAACATGAATACTGTACGCCCCATAAAAGAGAGATCATAAACATTATATATAAAGCCACATAAATTTAAGGATAATAATCCTAAATTATATTCATGGGATTTTTATAAATAATACAAAAGAAATAAGTGGTGTATATGGATTAAGTCTCACAAAAATAAGACTTGGACTATAAATCTCCTTACAATTGAGGTAATATCTAAACTGAAAACCCCAAAAGTAATAATAATAAAACCATACCTTAAATTAACATGCATATAAAATAATAATGACATAATATATCAAAATTTTTATTATATAGACCACCCAAAATAATTAAGTAGTGAATATGAAATTTATCTCACATATGTAAAAAGTGAGATGAAAATCACAAAAAAAAGATCGTATCATTAGAGTGAGAATAAATCAATGAAATAATTTTGTGTAAAAAAATAAAATACAA
The DNA here is from genome assembly GCA_963277665.1 of Viscum album. NCBI lineage: Eukaryota > Viridiplantae > Streptophyta > Magnoliopsida > Santalales > Viscaceae > Viscum > Viscum album. The sequence continues at coordinate 681,158,653 of OY728119.1, read as the reverse complement.
AAAATAAAATTATAATTAAATAATATAAAAATTATATGTCAATTTACATATATTCATGGCATAACATAATTGATTACATAGAGGTTTAACCGAATAAATGGAATTTGAGGTAAGAAATAACTTACTATATGAGTAAATTTTGAATCATGGGATCCATGAAATAATAAAATAAATTAAAAAATATAATATAAAGAAATAAATTATACAAATTATATTAAATTTAATGTGGATGTATATTACCCATATAAAATTTAATAGGTGACTAATAACAAATATGTTTCAAGGGAACGTAAATTGAGATGAAAGCCTTTACCATGAGTCTGATTTTTTATTATTGTCCTATATATTCATGAATAATAAACATATGTCAATTTTATAATTTATTAATAAACTTTTATAAGTTTTTTATTACTTTTATTTAACTTTTTAACATGTTATATACAATAACTTAATAAATAATGTTTATGTCAGATGTTTTGACTATATTGGGTTTATGTGCCAAAAACCACATTGGTTGGTCAACTATGGTAAAGGGGGTCATTATTAAAACAACTATAAAATAATAATATTTATATAATTATCATATTTATACATCAATTATATATTTATGTAAAATAATTAATGATGGTTATGAAAAATGACCCAGCATTACAATCATGGAGATATTAGGCCGCACATACGCATGAGTAGCATTCTCATTTTTCAATGATAATTATAGGAAGAAGGTAAGTAAAATTTATACTTACATAATTATAATTATATTATAAATACCATATTATTTAATTTTATATACTTATACATATAATTCTTATAATGTAAAATGAATCACATTGCTTCGAGGAGGTAGTAGTCGAAACATCTGCGAACAATGTTATCGCTGATGTAGTATTTAAAAAGGTATTAAAAATGATATATTATATTTAAAGAAATTTATTTATCTCATGAATATAAAATATATTAAATTTATGCCAAAATATAAATAAAACCCATCCATAATATATTCCATGTAATGTGTGAACATATGACATCACTTTGAGGAGGCAGTTGTCCACACGGCCACAATGATGTTATCATATTCCAACAAAAATGAAAGCATGGAGGTATTTGTTATATAATAATTATATAAAAATAAATAAATAATTATTATAATATATATTATATTATTTATGTAATATATTCATTATTCCCATCCTTTAAATGAGGTAATGGATCAACGAACAACATCGGTTCGCGAAGTGGTAGTATGTTCTACACATGAACGATGATTGTGTATCCCATTTTATTGAATTCTGGGAGGTTTGGGATGAAAAAATAGAATAAAAACACATAACTATATTTAATATACTTATTTTGTTATATAATAATTGATTAATAATAATTCAAGTGGTTTGAAGAAGAAATATATCAAAAATTATCATTGAAAAATGTTACCTCTTTTTTGAGTAACTTCTTCTTGTTTATATCTAAAAACTTACTTGGATTTATTTATGCCTAAATTGAAGCCTAAATGATGAGAGTGTGGATATGGAGAGATTTTTTTCTAGTGTGGTGTTATCCAAAGGTTTTTAGAGTCAGGAATAAGTGGGAAGGTTGGATGCCTTTTTATAGTGGAGGGGGAGTAACATTCTTGTAAATATAAAATGGTAAACAATATTAGAAGGTATATCTTATATCATTTACCTCCGATAATGATAAAAATTATAAACAATTGTGGATATGGTCTAATAATGTCCATAAAATGAGTTTTTTACATGTTTATATAACAATTTGGAAACTTTATATTTAAATATAAACACTAAGTAAACACATTTTTCCTTAATCGATTAAATTAATTTTAAAAAAATTCAATAATACTTTTGATAAAAAAATAAATTGACCTTATTATACATTATAGATAATGATAATTGAAAATTTTTAATCCATTTAACCAAATTAAACTAACATATGTGGATGAAATTAATTTCAAATTAATCTTGTAGATGGGATGACAAAGCTAGTTTTTAAGTTGAATATGTTCAAAAGATTGATATGTTTTAATATATAAATTCATTGTGAAATTTTTCCAAATTACCTAGATTAGATTAAATGATGTAAATTTTATTTAATTAAAATTTATAACAAATTAAATATATAATTTTACACTATAAATTATTTATTCAAAAAAGTAGTTTTCAATTAAAAATCGGTGACATTTACTACTCATGAAAATATGAATGTTCTCAGAAAAATTTCAAAAATCTACCCAAAGTAAATTTTGAAATTTATATTTCAAAAAATGAATTTATTTGGTGAAATTAAAATATTAAAATTGTAAAAATTTATAATTAAAATAGGTGTTCCATTAAAAGGTGGTAAAACTAAATTTTAATCATTTATAGTTTTAACACTTAAAATTGGGTTTATTATTTTATTAATCATATAAACCGTATTCAAAGAATTTAGAAAAAATATTAATTTCGTTAATATATTACTCTAAAAGTTATTAATTTTATTTTTTAACATAAAAAATCATTCTGGTCATAAAAATGGTCTTTCATAAAAACATATCACTTATATTCAATTGGTCTTTATTTTCATTTATGATTCACTGGTGTCCAATGAATTAATTTTATAAATAAGTGTAAACTATTATTTCATAATTATTTAGTCATATTCATTCTCTACATTCCAATGTTTTGGTGATAACTATTATGTTAAATAAATAATATTAATAGTATATTATTATCCTATAAGATTTCAGTTTGTTTGTGACATGATTCATCAATGGAACTTGATTTTGTATGAAATGAAAGATAAAAACCATGGTTCATGTTATTCAAGATAAAATATTAATTATTTATAATGAAATAAATTAAATAATTTAAATTAATTTGAATGAATATATTTCATAACATATTAGGATGTCACATCCTACCCCCATTAAAATTAATTTCTCCCTTGAATTTCTTCTTCATTATCAAAGGAATAATTTTTTTTATAATTACATTATTAAAACCCACATCATAATAATGGTTAATAAAAGATGACCATAAAAATGAAATTGGATTACATAAAGGTCAAAAAAAAGTTACACATGTAAGAATCCACATAGTGGGAATATAGGTGGGAATGGAGAAAAACAATATATAACTATAGAGATTTATTGAGTTATTTTATCATAAACATGTGAATGATCAATGGAATTTTTAAGGGTATCAAAAATATAATTATGTGATGATAAAAAATACCATCAGTTCATTGGAATTTAAGGTACTAGACTATAATTTTGGTTTCAATATTTGTTTCCTAGACTTAAATAATTCTCTTACCATCTAAACCAATATAAAAATAAAACGTAAATATACTCACTTTATGTGTATAATTTCATATATTAACCTATTTCCATTAAATCCCATCTATTTCTCCAAATTTTTATTATTCAAGATGAATTTTTAATTCATGAAGCACTAAAATCAATGATTAAAGACTAAAAAACCATAAATTTGATAGTTAAGTTATTCTTCCTATCTTTATACATTATCCAAAATAAAAATGGTTAAAACATAGTAATATAATACAAAAAATGAGTAAACCATGAAATTATACATTAATATTTAAAATTATGTAGAAATACACAATGTTGAAACTAAAGTATATCAAAAATAAATATCCTTAAAATTCATCAATAATTTCAAGACTATTTTTTAAACCCAAAGATAAGAATGATTTTATCATATATTATTCCAAGATAAAAAACCATTATTCCTGAAATAATTTCCCATGTGTTCCAAAAATAAAATAATCTTTACCTATAAAAAATTTCATTCTAACCATTACATCATGTAGTCCCATTGTAGTTTACGAAACTCTTATCATCCTTAAGTCATGGGTTCAAGACCCACCACTTATCTAAAAGATACAGGTAGTCACCGATCAAATGGGTTGTCATTTTTTATTTCAAAATTAAAAACAAATCCTCCCAAAAAATCATCATTTTGATCCTAATGGTTAGAAATACCTCATCATAAAAAAAATCGGCAAAAATTACATTAAGATATCATCATATAAAACACCAATGGGGATTCCAGTATATTGAAATTATGATCATCCTTGAGCTTATAGACCTATGATGGTGTCCATAACTCTTAAAAAATTGCACATTAAAAAATAATAATTTTAAAATTTATCTAAATTATCCTTTGATACCAACTATAATAACCCATAACCCACAATCCTGAATCCTATGCCAAAATACTTAACATTTCGTTCCAGGCTTTAATGTAGATAATTTTGACCCAAAATTTTCATCTAAACATAAAAACATCAAAAGGAAAACTTTGATCACATACATACAACATGAAATTTTAGGTTTATTGTTTTATAGAATTAATAAAAACACCTACATAAAAATTTCACATCATCTTGTACTCAAATACAACTAGTTCATAAAGTTGACTGTAATCTCATATTATACCTGGATTTTCTTATTTAACATTACTTCATGAAAATCATCCTTGTAAAATAATTTATAGGCATAAATCAGTCAACATAATTCTTTAAAATATGGTTAAAATGAAGCATTATAAGGGTGAGATCAAATTTTCAGTAAGGGGAAACATTAGAATTAATATTTAAATTTCATAAATGAGAATAATAGTAAATAATTTTATAATGACATAATCAAAGTGGATATAATAATGATAAATTAACTCATACCCATAAAAAAATAGATCATCAAATATGAAAACATGGAAAAGTAAATATTCATTAGAATTAATAATCATGAGCCATGTGATATCTATATGAATCATTATAATTATTATAAATCAAAAGAAAACAAAAGGAAAGCATATTATAATTTAATAATATCATTACATTGAACCACTAAATAATCCTTATAGAACAGTTATATATTATAAAAACCATACATCCTAATTCTAATATAATTCTTTGGAGAAAATAATCATCACTCAACGCATTAGAGTGTTATATAGTAACTCCCATATTTTAAACTATAGCAGGATCACCTAGTGCTATCTAGGAGTACCCAACATTTACAGTGTCAAGGAATTGAATGCATAGATATTTTTTCAAAAATCATGGAAACAAAATTTATTATTTCCAAAATATGCTTAACCTTTGAAATTAAAACATGTTCCACTAATCTCTTTGAAATGTGATTATCCCGTAGAAATTAAATTGGTCACAAAACAATCACATTGAAAACATTATTAACCTATTGAAATAAAATGGGTTAAAAAAATATCTTTGAATCATGATTAACCCATAGAAATGAAATGGGTCACAAAAAACCTCTTTGAAACCTAGATAACTAATAGAAAATACATGTGTATCATAAAGACATATTTGAAACATGAATAACCCATGGAAAGAAAAGGGGTTCCATAAAAATATCTTTGAAACATGAATAACACATGGAAAGGAAATGGGTTCCATTAAAATGTCTTTGAAATATTAATAACCCATTGAAAAAAATTGGTTCTATAAAAATATACTTCAAACATGATTACCCCATGGAAAATAAATGGGTTTAATAACAATCTATTTAGGAAATTGTAAAAATGTGGAAAAGAAATGGGTTTCATAAATATATATTTGAAACCATCATAATCTATCATAAATGAATTAGGATGGATTCAATAAAAAATATCCCAATTATAAGATTAGTAACAAAAATAGTAGTTGAATTTGATGAATGTAAGTTACCTTAAAAATTCATTATAAATAATCATGAGGAAACAAACCATTAAGCAATCCAAAGCATCTTATACAACTTTAAAACATTTGAATCATAATCCCCATAAATGAATATCATTAAATGAATATATTAATATCATAAAATATAATTATATTCATGATATATCAATTCAATGTAGAAGTATATCCACCTCATAAATGAAATATAGGTGTATAACATTTCAAATGTATCAAATATAAAAAATTGTTACTAAATTCCACTACCACTTCGGTAATAATAAAATTGTAAACCTCTCAAAATATAAGATACACAGGTGTATTTTTAAAATTTCATAAAATTAAGTATAAGAGTATAAAATAAATACATTGTCAGTATATACACCACACATAGAAAATAATTTGTGGGTATGGGATAAGTCTCACATAAATAAAAGTGAGACTAGAAATACACTTACAAATATGGTAACATCTGAACTGGAAACCAAAAAAAGTAATAATACTCGAATTAAATAATTATATTCCATGAATATAGTATAATTTATGATATAATATATCAAAATTGGAAGTTAATACAATAAAAAAATAAGTGTTGAATATTACATTTATCTCACAGATTTAATAAGTGAGATGAAAATCCCTTATAAAAGAGCACATAATTAAAGTTTCCATAATTCAATGAAATAATTTTTTTGTGAAATCTTTAAATCCAATTAATAAAATTTTAAATAAATAATAAAACAATCAGTGGTAACTTCACACATATTAAGGGAAAAATATAACCAATGGGATATAAAATTAACCCAGTGAATGGAAATTGAGTTAATAAATCCCTTACTACTTGAGTGACATTTGAATCTTGAGATACGTGAAATAATATCATCATTTGATAATTTTAATATCATTAAATCAATTATAATAATGATTTAAAAAGTAATGGGGTGGTATATACACCATATAGAAGTAACTAGGTTCCTGAAAATAAATAATCCCCAATGGATTAAAAATTGAGAAGAAACCCGTAACATTGAGTTTGATTTGTCAGGATTGTCCTCTATCCTCAAGAATGATAATATTATAACAATGATATACTTTCTTAAAAACCTATTCCAAGTTTATTATTACATTTTTCACATATAAAAACGTTATACACAAATATATAATAAATAATTTCTAAGTTGGATGTGTTGACCATATTAGGTTTGTGGGTCAAAAACATCTTTGGTATGTCAAATATGGTCAAAAGAGCCAGTATTAAGACATATCTAGAATAATAATTGAATAATTATAATATTTATAAATCAATTATAATTTTAAATCCAATCCTGGTTGATTTTTATGAAAAATGAACCAAAATTACAATCATGGAGGTGGTAGTTCGTACGTACACATGTGTAACGTTCCCATTTTTTAATTATCATTATGGAAAGAAGGTAAGAAAAATTTAACCTTAAATAATTACCATTATATCATAAAAAATATATTATTTCATTATATATACCTATGCATGGAATTATTTTAATGTTAATGGAATCACATCGCTTCGAGGAGGTGATAGTCCACATGTCTAAGAACGATGTTATCACTTTTTTAGTGTGTGAAATGGTGTTAATGAAAATGATATAGTATATTACCAAAAATGTAATTATTTCATTAAAATAATTTTGAATTCATGTGTGTAAAGTATTTTAAATTAAATTCATCTTTCATACATTCCATGTAAATTATGAATGTATCACATCGCTTTAAGAAGGCTTTAGTCCAGACATCTATAAACAATATTATCATATTCACACAAAATGGAAATCAATAAGGTATATGTAATATAATAATTATAAAATGATTAATAAAAAATTATTATCATATATATCATATAAAATAAATAATTAAATCATTATTACTAACCTCTAAAGGTGGTAATGGAAGAAAAAATGACATCATTTCATTGGGCGGCAGTCCATTGTACACACGAATGATGATTGTGTATACCATTTCGTGCATGTGTGTGAATGTGTAGGTCTAAAAGATAAAATTTCTTCATATAATTATATTTGGGATACTGAGGTTATTATATGTTCATTTATTAAGAATAATTTAAGTTTTATGAGTAAGAAAAAAAATATAAGTGATTGTTAGAGAATGTTACCTCCTTTTTGGGAAACTCCTTTTGGTTTAAACCAATGGACTTCCTTGGGTTGATAACTACAAAAATTAACGCTTGTAGTATGGGAGGAATGATTTTATGATATTTTTTGGTAATTATTTTATATTATTAAAAGGTCTTGAGATGTGTAAATAAGTAATAAAGGCGAGTTCCTTTTTATTGTGGAGGGAGAGTGTCATTCTTGTAAATATAAAAAGGTAAACAATATTTGAATGTCTCCCTTAAATAATCTTCCTAAAATATTGATCCTAATTCAATCCAATGGGGTATATTTTCAAATAATATCCATAAAATGTGTTCTTTACATGTGTTTGGGTCATTTTCCCTATTTTGATTATTTTTTAACAACTAAGTAAACTCATTTTTACCTTACTTATAGTAGTTAATTTTTATTACATACCCTAATAATTTTCATAAAAACTAAGTTGAAGTTATTAGAAATTAAAAATTTTATGATTAAAAATATAGAATCCATTTCACTAAATTCAAATCAAATATGTGTCCAAAATTAATTTAAATTTAATCTTATAGAATGGATGACAAAGTTGTTTTTTAAGTGAATACGATCAAAAGTATGTAATGTTTTTTATCTAAATTAAATTTCAAATTGATTTCAATTACCAAAATTTATTTTAATGATATAAAATTTATCTATATATAATATTAAAAAAATTAAAAATGTAATTTAATAGTATAAATCATTTAGATGAAAAATTAATTTTCAATTAAAATTTAGTGTCATTCACTATTCAAGAAAATATGAAAGTTCTCAGAAAAATACCAAAAATTAATAAATAGTAATGTTTTATTATTATTATTTTAAAAAACTTATTCATTTGGTCAAATAAAATTTATAAATATTATAAAATATAGATTTAAAATAGAAGTTCCATTAAATGGCTGTAAAATATACTGCTCTTATGATTAAAGTTGGATTTATTCTCATCAGAAGCCTACAAAAATTATTATATAATTTTCAAAACATTTTACAAAATATATAACATATTAATTTCATTATTATATTTCATCAATACGGATTATTTTAATTTTTAAGATAAAAATTCCATTCTAGTTAGAAAAATAGTTTCTTATAAAAACACATCCTTTATATTCAATTAGTCTTTATTTTGATTTCTAATTGATTGGTAACCAATGAATTCATTCTATAATCATGTTTAAAATATTATTTCATGATTTTGTTAAGCATTTTCCATCCTCCCATTCCAACAGATATGTGATAACTATAATGTTAAATTAATAATATTAATATTATATTGTTGTTCGGTAAGACTCGGGCTTGTGTGTGACATAATTAATCAAAGGAACTTGATGTTGCAAGAAATTCATGATAATTTTTTTTAATGTGATGAAAGATAAAAATATGAATTTATTATAATTCAATATATTAAATAATTTGAATTAGTTTGAAAGAATATATTTCATTAAATATCCTGATATAAAATCCTACCCCATTAAAAATAATTTATCCCTTGAAATTCATCTTGGTTATCAAAAGGATTAATATTTTTTGAATTAATTTATTGAAACCCACATCGCAAAAATGGTTAATAAAACAACCTCTTAAAAAGTTAAAATGGAGGATAAAAATGTCACCAGAACTAATGAATAAATATGATTCCACAAAGAGGGAATGTTGGTGGGAATGGAGGAAAAGAATAAATAATTATACATATTTATTGAGTTTATAGTTCATAATCGCATGAATGATCAATTCAAAGATAGGAACCTCAAAAAAATAAATATTTGATGATATAAAAGACCATCAGTTTATCAAAATTCGTGGTATGATAATATTAATATTTTTTAGATACTTTTCTTAGAGTCAAATAATTTTCATAAAATATAGACCAAACGAAAAACAAAATGTAAATATACATAATTTATGAGAAAAACTTCATCCTCTAATCTATTGTCATAAAAATATCATATTTATCTTAGAACAATGAGAACTCAATATATATTTTTAATTCCTAAAGCACTAAAATAAACTTTTAAAGACAACATAACCCTAAAAGTGTTATTCAATCTATTGCAAAATTCTTTAGGCATTAACCAAAAAAATGGGTATCACATGGTAAGATAATTATAAAAATGATTAATCCATAAAATGATACAAAAATATTCATTATTAAATAGTAAAACTCAATATTGAAACAAAATTTTACCATGAATAACTATCCTTAAAATTAATCAACCATTTATAGACTATGTTTGAAACCGATAGATTAAAATTATTTGATTATATATTCTTTCAAGATAAATCAATAAATATTCTACAACTAAAATCCCATTTTTTTTTTTAAATATAATCATTATGTGAGAAAATATTTATGCTTACCATGACATCGTGTAGGCCAATGGTAGTGCCTGAAAACCTTTTCATCCTTATTCTATGGTTTTAAGCTCACCACCTATCTAGATATAATGGTTTTCCACCAAGAATAGGTCTTTTCATTTTTTAAATTAAGCATTAAAAATAATTCCTTTCTAAAAACACTTCATTTTGATCAAATGGGTTATAAATACATCATCCTAAAGAATCTTATCCAAAAATCACTTTAATATATCATCACCTAAAACATAAATGGGGTTTCTAATAAATTTAAATTATGGTCATAATTAATCTTATAGACTTAAAAAGGTGTCTATAACACTTAATACAAGCTCATATAAAAAATCACAATCTACATTGTTATATAAACCAACTTTTGATAACAAAAATAATATCTCAGGACCAGTCCACCCGAATCCTTTATTGAAATTTATATCTTTACATTCTTACAATTAATACTGTTATTTTTCACCTAAATTTTTTATCAAAACATTGCCACATCAAAATAAAAACTTGGATCACTTACATATTGGTGTAACTTAGAGTTTAAGGTCTTTAAATAATTAGGAAAAACTTCTACCGAAAAACTTCACATCAACATAGACTGGATAACAAATGGTTAATAAAGATAAACATTATCTCTAATAATACCCATATTTTAATATGTCACATCAGGTTATCAACATAATCATTATTTTATAATTTATAGGCATGAATCATTCAAGATCATTCTTTAAAAACTAGATAAAATGAATCACAAGAAAGTTGATCTCATATTCTCAGTAAGGGTAGACATAATAATTAACAATTAAATGTCATCAATTAGATAAAGTTTTCATAACGGTATGATAACATAAAAAACATACATGATAAAATCATAAAGTAACACATACCCATAAAAACATGAATCATAAAATATGAAATCATATATAATGAAAAGTTAATCAATATCAACAATAACAAGCCATTTGATATCTATCTCGATAATTATAAACATTATAATCACATAGGAAGAATAAAGAAACCATATTTTAATCTTGGAAAATCATCTCATTGAACCCTTACAAAACCCTTACATATCCATTCAAAATTATAATAACCATATGTGCAACTACCAATATAATTATTTACAGAAAATAATCATCACCCAATGCATCAAAGCATAATCTATGTGCACCCGTCATATAATCTATAACAGGATCACCCAACACTGTCTAGACACAACCATCATTTATAATTTCCATAAACCAAATAAATATTTAATTCACTAAAACCCATTTAAACAACAATTATTCTTTTATTAATATTATTAACCTATGAAAAGGAAATAGATACCACTAATCTAATTGAAGCATGATTAACTCATGGAAAACAAATGGGTCTCAAATTAATCTCTTTAAAATCATGATTAACCCATGTAAAATAAATTGGTTCCAAAAAAATATCATTTAATCATGATTAACACATGAAAAATAAATGGGTCATAAAAATATCTTTGAAACATGATTAAACCATATAAAAGAAGTGAGTTCCATAAAAATCATGTTGAATCATAAATACCCTAAGTAAAAGAAATGGGTTCCATAAAAATCTACATTAAACATGAAAGACCATTGGAAAGGAAATAAATTTTATAAGAATATAATTGAAACATTAATAACTCAGGTAAATGAAATTTTTTTCATAAAATATATTTGAAACATGAATAAACCCGGTAAAAAAAATGGGTTTCATAACAGCCTCTTTAGAACATAATCAACCTATGGAAAAGAAATGGGTTTTATAATAATTTCATTGAAAATATCATAATCTATCCAAAACATTAATGAAGATATTATAAATCCAAAATAACCCAATTATAGGATAAATAACAACAAGTATTGTTGATGTTTATGAATGGAAATTCCCATAAAATGTCATTAAATAATTCATAAGAAAATAATCTTTAAACATCCCAAAGTGTCACATACCACATTGAAAATTTTGAGTCATAAGCCCCATGAATGAATAAAATTAAATGAAACATTTAATATCATTAAAATATGGATATCAATAAAATATCATTTCAAAGTAGAAGTTTATAAACTTTATAAAGGAAGATAGGTGTATAGTATAACAAATGTCTGAAAAAATCCAAAATTGTGAAAAAAGACCATTACCTCTTTGGTAACATGAAAAAAATAAACCTCCTGAAATAGATATCAAAAAAATGGACATTTAAACCCACATAAATTTAAGGATAATAATACTAAAATACATTCATTTGATGTTTATACACCACAAAAGAATAATAAGTGGTGTATATGGAATAAGTCTCGCAGAAATAAAAGTGAGACTATATATCACCTTACAACATTGGTATCATCTGAAATGGAAACCCCAAAAGTGATAATAATAAAATGAACCATTTAAATACAATTAATATAAAATAATTCATGATATAATATATAAAATGAGTCAGTACATATAGAAAAAAAAATAAGTGGTGAATATGACATTTATCTCACATATGTAAAAAGTGAGATGAAAATCCCTTTCAAAAGATAATATCATTAAGGTGAGAAAAAATCAATGAAATAATTATGTATGAAAAAATAAATTCCCCAAATTAAAAGTGTAAATACATAATAAAATAATTACAGGTAAATTCACACATATTCATGGAATAACTTAATTAATGATATAGAAGATAAACCTAGTTAATGGAAATAGAGTTAATAAATCCTGTACAACTTTACTAACTTTTAAATCATTATATTTTTGAAATCATAACATAAATTTTCACATTTAATATCATAATATAAATGAATATAATGATATAAAAATCCATATGGATATAGATAAACCATATAAAAGTAACTAGGTACATAATAACAAATAATTTTCAATTGAATGTAAATTGAGACCAAAACCATACCATGAGTCTAATTTATCATGATTTTCTTCTATTTTAAAAAATGATAATTATATATTAAATAAATTATTTACTAAGATACTTTTCCAATTCTATTAATAATTTTATTTCAATTATTAATAACTTATATAAAATTTTATAATCAATAATATTTATGACATATGTTTTTACCATATATAGTTTTTGAGTCAAAAACATCTTTACTAGGATAAGTATAGTCAAACTATTACTTATTATAAAATATCTAGAATAATAATCAGGGAACATTTATCATATTTATACATCAATTATAATTTTTATACCAATCATGAATTTTGGTTATGAAAAATTAACTGATGTTACAATCATGGAGTCAATAGGTCGTACGTATTCATGAGTAACGTTCCTATTTTCAATGAAAATTATGGAAATAAGATAAGTAAAATTTATCCTTCCATAATGATAATTATATCATTTATAAAATATAATTTTAATATATATAATTATATATACAATTATTCTAATTTAGAAATAATCACATCACTTTGAAGTGGAGGTAGTCTATTTGTCCACGAACAATATTATAACTTTTTTAGATTGTGAAAATGTGTTAATAAAAATGATATATAGTATTTATAGAAATTTAATTATTTAATTTATAAAATATATATTTTATTTATAATAATTTTTTTTAACTAATCTTATCGTTAATAAATTCCATCTAAAGTTTGAACGTATCACATCACTTTGAGGAGGTGGTAGTCCACACGTCCATAAATAATGTTACCATATTCACACCAAATGGAAAGACGGTAAGTAAAATTTATCCTTCTAGAATGATCATTATATCATATATAAAATATATTGTTAATATAAATAAATACACATATAATTATTCGGATGTAAAATGAATTGCATCGCTTTGAGGAGGCGGTAGTCCATACACCCATGAATGATATTATCACTTTTTCATATAGTGAAAAGGTTTTAATGAAAATGACATATAATATTTACAGAAATTAAATTATTTCATGAATAAAATTTAGATTTTATGTATACTAAATTTTTTTAATTAATCATATCATTAATAAATTCCATGTAAATTTGGAATGTATCACATCCCTTTGAGGAGGCAGTTGTCCACACGTCCAAAAATGATATTATCATATTCACACAAAATAGAAAGAAGGTATGTAAAATTTATATTTCCAAAATGATAATTATATCATATATAAAATATATTTTCAATATATATACTTACACATAAAATTATTCTGATGTTAGAAATAATCACATCACTTGGATGAGGCGGTAGTCTATACGTCCACGAACGATATGATCACTTTTTCAGATTGTGAAAATGTGTTAATGAAAATGATATATAATATTTACAAAAATTTAATTATTTCATGACTAAAATATATATTTCATTTATACTAATTTTTTTAATTAATCCTTTTGTTAATAAATTCCATGTAATGTATAAACATATCACATAGCTTTGAGAAGGGGGTAGTCCACACATCCACAAATGATGTTATCATATTCACACAAAATGGAAAGCATAGAAGAATGTGTTGTATAATAACTCCAGAAGCATAAATAAATTTTAATTATCATATATTTATTATAAAATCAATAATTCCATAATCATTTCCAACCTTAAAAGGTGGTAATGGAATAACAAATTATATCATCTTGTAAGGTAGTAGTCTAGGGTACCCACAAATGATGATTATATATCTCATTATATGGAAGTGTATAAAGGTATTAGTCGAAACCTTAACAGAAAAATGTCTCTCTATATTTAGGATAGTAATTTTATTATTTAATCATTTTATAATGATAATTTATTTAGTTTTACATATTAATAAAACAAAAGTGATCACTAAACAATGTTACCTCTTTTTTGGGTAACTCGTTTTGGATTACACCAAAAGACATCCTTGGAATGATTTTTTACAAAATTGATGATTATAGGATGATTGTATGGATGTTTTAACATTAATTGGTCCTATTTTTGATGATAAAGTGGGATTTAAAGGTTTGAATATTTGGGAAGGGTGAGAACCTTTTTATAGTGAGGGGAGTGACATTCTTGTAAATAGAAAAACATAAACACTATTGGGAAGTCTCACATACATCTGTTACCTCCAATAATGATCCCAATTCTATAAAAGATGGTATGTGGTTTGATAATGTCAAGATAATGTATTTTGTACATGTTTCTCGGTCATTTTGAAACTTGAGGTTAAATTTTAATGTCTAAGTAAACTCATTTTTTTCTTAATATTTGTAATTAATTTTTAATTAGTTTCTCTAATATTTTTTATAAAAAACAAAGTTATCATTATTATAAATTATAAATTATTCTGATTCAAATTATGGAATCCATTTTTTAAAATTCCAGCAACATAAGTTTAAGAAATTAATTTGAAAATTAATCATGTAGCCGGGATGAAAAAGCAAGATTTTAAAGTAAAAATGATCAAATGTTTGCTATGTTTTTATATCTAAATTCAATGTGATATTGATTCCAATGAACTAAATTAGTTAAGATGATATGAAATAAATATAATTATACATTGAAACTAAATAAAAATGTAATTAAATGCTATAAATTATTTAGACATAAAAGTAGTTTTTAATTAAAATTCGTTGACATTCACTATTCATTAAAATATGAATTTTTTCAGAAAAATAAAAAAAAAATCACTAAAATTAAACTTTGATTTAACAATTTAAAAAAAAGTTTATTTGGAAAAATAAAGGTTATAAAATGATAAAAGTATATTTAAAATTGTTGTACTATTAAAATGTGGTAAAACTGCCTTTTAAAAATATAAAACCTTTTATGCTTAAATTTGGATTTATCATTATCTTAAGACTATCAAAAATGTTAATTGAATTTTAAAAAAAATTATTAAATAAATAACATATTAATTTAATTAATCTATTTCACTAATTTTTGTTATTTTAATTTTTTATAATAAAAAATTATTTATCATCTTAAAGAGTAGTTTTCATAAAAAACGCATAATTTATAATCAATTGGTATTTATATTCATTTAATATTAATTTGTAACAAATGAATTAATTTTGTAAACATGTGTAAAATATTATTTAATAGTTTATTTAATCATATTCATTCCCACCATTCTAATAGCTAGGTTATAATTATTATGTTAAATTAATAATATTAATATTAAATTGTTTTCTGGTAAGACTCAGGCTTGTGTGTAATATAATTCATTATAGGAACTCAAAGTTTTAGAAAATGAATGATAAAAATTATGTTGTGTGTGATGAAATTTAAAAAAATTATTATGTGTAACACAATAAATTAATGAAATTAAATTAAATTAAAATAATATATTTTATAAAATATCAGTATACTACATTTGAGGTGAATCTCAAGTCTTAGTTGGCAATGATTTGAAGGAAAATGGAGTATAGAAAGATGATGTTTCCTTGAAAATGGTGAAATTAAATGAATTTAGCCTTATGATTAGGATGATGAAGCATAAATTATGGATGATCATGATGACAGTTTTCAAGAATATAAATATGTAAGAGAGGCAGTCACACAAGAGGTCAGGGTGGCTCTCGAGTGAGGGGTGGAATACATAAAAGATGGAGATGGTTGTATAATATATTGTTTTTTGTTGGTGATGATGATTCCAAGTTTATTTCATGGTACCTTATTATCTTTCTCTACTTTGTATTTTAATTTTTTTATAATATATTTTTTGGGACCATGGATGTTTGTCCATAGTTCATGTTGTTCTCGTAAATTTATTACATAATGTGGTCTAAAAATAGTTATTTTATTTGTAGATTAAATAAATATTTCTTGAAGATGAGAAAGATAAAGTATTTTTTCTACTACATGAATATGTGAGAGGAAAGATCTCTATTATATTATCACTTGATAATTTTAAAAAAACGAGTTTGATTCCGAAAGGTAGAAAAATATAAAAGACGAATTCAAAAAAATGAATACAAAACACAAAAAAACTCACTTGAGATTACGTAAAAATAATATGTAAATATCATACCATTATTTTTAGGAATGATTTGTTGGAATAAATCAAATTAAGTAATAGGATAGATTGAGTTCAATGTGGGATTGAATGTGACAAGAGGGAATAAAAATTTCCTAATTATATTTTTTGAAGGGAATAAAGGGTTTTGTTAATGCTTACTAACATGTGATAATAAATGTATGTTCAATTAGTGCTAAAAATACTTGAAATAATTAACCCCATTTTTTTCACATACCATGGGTCATACCTACTTAGGATTCATACCTAAAGGATGATAAAAAGGTTTAGGAAGTAAGCATAACTTTCCATGAGGCTATTGAATCGCTCACTCATCATACTCATGTAATTTTAGGTAAATGTCACTCAATGCTTCCTAGACTGTAAGTGTAAATGGCTACATGAAAAAACAATAGGCACTGAGCATGCAACTCAGTAGTTCCTTTGGCATCAAGTAACAAGGTACATAGAATCCACGCACTGAGGGATCCTTCAAAATAGAATTCCATTGTATCATTGTATCTCTTCCTAGGATTAGATCAATAGTCATCATATTCATAAGTTATGCACAATCCCCCTCTAAGGTAATATCATGTGATGAAGATCCACATGTTCTGAGCATAAAAAATGTTACCTTTGATGTCAATGTAACATCCATAATATTATCGAACATAAAAGGAAACCATATTATCATGAGAATAAGTAGAAACATATAAACATTTGATAAATATAAATCATATCAAAAATATACAAAAAACATGGAATCAACATCATAAATGGGTATCATGAGTTAAACACAACCACATGTGATCACAATCAGTAACATTCATCAATCAATGCTAATAAAAAATTTATACCATAAAAAAATTATGTATATTAGATCCCCATAAGGTAAGAAACATTCCACATCTAGGTTGTTGGTGATGGAATCCTATGTTCATCAATGATATGAGTAATGAGAAACATCACAAAACATGATGAAGAATCTCACTGGTCAATGGTGCCTAAATCTATTTTGGATTGTCAAGAAGAATGTATAAAATTGGAACTTAGTAGAATTATATGTCAATAATTTCTTTCTAGGATCAAATAGCTTTAGTTTCTATCTAACTGATTTAATTCTATGGTATATAAAAGGATGGTAAATTAATTCTTCAAATCTATCATCTATTAAAGAATGAATTTTTAATTTAATGTTTATTCTAGAAGAGGCATCATACCTAGATAATGATCATCACTCCATAAATATTCAATTTTTAGAAAATAAATTCAAGATTAGAACCAATAACATTGTTCCAACAAATTATTGCTCCAGTTAATGAAACATCATTGACATGATGAATTAACGCCCAATTAATAATTAATTCATCAACATATTTTATTTTTAGTATCATTCCACTGTTAATAAGTTGTCTAAGATTATGATTCATGACCACTTACTCGATGAACACCCTTTTTTGAAGGTAGATCTTGGTTTGATCAAGAAACGTCATAAAATTACTAGATCCTCCACTAATCTACAATTAAATGATGAAAACATCACCAAATCATCAAGAGAATCACTAATCTGACATAGATCCATGCTAATTTCTGTAATAAGAAAAAATATTTGTATTGGACCTAGAGATAGCTCCCCAAAAACATGTTTCCAGATCATTCTAATAGGGGAGAGTCTTAGAGAGATGAATGGGATCAGTGATGAATAATGGGAGGATATTTAAAATTCATAAAGAGGCTTATATGCTCAAAATTATACTCTTAATGAGGTAAAAATTGAGTGGAAATAAAATCACATTGGGTGTAGTAATTCCACCATTGGACTTGTTGTACTGGATAACTGTTGGGGTTCATTGTACCAAGAAGACCTATTAAAACCCAATCTGCTGTAAGGTGGGTTCTACTACCTAACTGGTGACTAGTTTCAGGTTTTCTCAAGTCCCATTTTAGAAAAGAATAAAATCAAAAAGGATAAATTCAATTGACTTTACATTCTATACATCGAATCAAAACATGTATATTTCATGTATTTATCTATATGTATGTATTCATATAATGTGTATGCACATGTATATGTATATGATTATATCATCATATCAAAAATCATTTGTTCAATATGACATATCTCATTATACTTTTTGTATTTACATATAAAAATGAACACACACAAAATCACATGAAAATTCATTTGGTTTTGGAGATACAATTAATTCTATTTTTCATATTATATATATACACAAACATTTAATATTTTTATAATTTCTCAAATTTTTAAAATTTATTTACCAATTTTTAATTGTTGATAATTAATATTAATAATATTTTAATAATTCATATAAATATTTTTTATTAGTTTTTCATTTGAATAAATAAATATATATATATTATATAAAATTAAAATTTATTCATTTTTAATTAGTAATTTATTTTCAATCTTTTGTAATTAGATGTACTTTTTAATATTTATTCTTTTTTTTCTTATTTCTTATTGTTTTATTTTTTTCTTAACTAATATAATTAATATTATTTATTTTTATTTGTTTAATTTTATTCATTTTTAAAATTTATTTGTTTTATATTATTTTTTTCGTATTTCTATTTTTTTCTATTTTCTCGGAATTATTTATATTAAATATTAATTCACTTAATATTTTTGTAATATATTTATTGTTGGAAGTTATTTATAAATTAATAAATATTTATATTCAAAACATTTAATATGTATGTAATTTATATATTTAATTTTTATTAATATTTTTATTTAAATATTTTTATTTAATTCTTTATACTATTATTATATATTAATTAACAATGAATACTTAATTTGGAATATGTTGTTTTTAAATGTAATATTTAATAACTTTATTTTTATTTTAATATTTATTTATTTTTATTTTTTCATTAATTTATATAATTAAAATTAATCATAATTTTTTTTAATTTTTTCAATTTATTCATTATTAATTATTAAATGTAAACATTTAAATATTTATAAATTTATTATTATATATTCAATTTTTTTACTTATTAGCATTTAATATTTTTTTATTTATTAATTTTTAATATTTATTATTATAATATTTTGATAATTTATTCATTTGTAATATTTTTGGTGCATTTTATTTATTAATTTTTAGTTATTTTAATATATATTTAATTAATATAATTATTATTTGTTCATTCTTATTAAAAGATTTATTCAAGCAGTTTTATTATTTTTAATTAGAAGTTTATTTGAAATTTATTTAATTTAAAGGTAATATTTTATATTTATTCATTTTTATTTAAGTATTTAACCATTTATATATTTTTTTAATATATATAATTTATATAATTTCTTCATTTTTAAATTTTTTTGTTACTAACGTGGTTAATATTATTTATTCATTTGTCACAATATTGATACATTTATCATAATATCAACACATTTGTCAATTGATTTCATATAAATAATATTTTTTCTTATATTTTATAAATTTATATATTATTAATATTTGTTATTTATTATTATAATTTAACTTTCAATATTTTTTTATAAAATTAGAAATTCAGTTTAGTTTTTAA
The DNA here is from genome assembly GCA_963277665.1 of Viscum album. NCBI lineage: Eukaryota > Viridiplantae > Streptophyta > Magnoliopsida > Santalales > Viscaceae > Viscum > Viscum album. Next base: position 681,137,945 of record OY728119.1, on the reverse strand, counting down.
ATTTAATTTATAATTTTTACTTTCCACTTATATTTATCAGCGCTATATTAAGCACTAATAAATGAAACATTTCTGATCATTATATTATGTGCTGATAAAGGATTCAATTATTTGTGCTTAGTAGTTAGCATTAATATAGGTGTGATTAGTCAATTCCTTTTAGTGTTGTATAATATGGGGACTTATAACATTAAGAAATCAATAATAAATCATACATTTATTAGTGATATCCATTTTAGCACCCATTAATGTATATTTCAATTATGATTTTACAAACACATATAAAAACCCTTAACCTATATTAAAAGAACCCTAATTGAGGTCTCTTCTTCTTGTATTATTCAAGATCCTGCAAAAGTTTTATCTTAGTTTTACATGCTTTGAATTTTCAAAAGAATCGAACCTTAAATCAAAGGTAATCTATTCATTACATTTTTTTAATCGATTGTTCATTAATTTTCATGATTTTATATTCCTTTTGATGGGATATAATTGTATTCTTAATGTCTTGGAGTTGTTTTAGTGTTTTTTGGTTCTTCTCATCAGCCGCTTTCTTATTATCAATGTTTGTCCCCTTCGTCATATGATTTTTGGTTGTTCTTCTTTTCATTAGAACTTTCTTATTTCTAATGTTTTTTTCTTTAGATGAATTTTTTTTGTGGAATAAAGAATTATTTTTTCAACATTATTTGAATATAGTCTATAAATTTTATTTGAATAATGAAAAATGATGTCAAATATTTCTATATAAATTTCATACTTTTCTTAGGAAAATAAATAAAAATAAATATTTTAATGATCTATCAATTCAAAATTTTCACAAAATTTATGAAAATATTATTTTCCTTTTATTATTAATATAATTAACCCAATATTATTAAACATGAATTTTCAATTTTTCATTATTTTCAATGAGAGATGAATCAGGCTTTATAAATTCCTAGTTTTTTAGAAATGAATATTTTTTAAAAAAAAATTATTTTTTGAAAAATAGATTACATATCCATTTCCTATTAAAATGATTTTTGAGAATAAAAAATTTCATTATTTTGAAATTGGAAATTTTTTGTTATTTTGGTTAAAGGATTCATTATTCTCAATCTTCCAACAATTTTATTTTTCTTTTCAAAATTTCATGACATATTAAAATTGTCAGATTAATTATTTAATAATTATTAATTCAAATAAAATATCTTTCAAAAATTTAAAAATATAATAAACATGAAGGACATGATTACATTTTTTCAACCACTGTGGAAATATTTTTAAAAATGTTTAATTTGTTTTTATAGTGAAATATTATTAAATATACTATAGTAGTTATCAACTTATATAAATCAATAGGTTTCTTGTGAACATTGATAATAACATGGAGTGAATTATCTTCCTTGATGAATCTATTTATAATAATAGAATTTTTTATGATATTTAACTTCTTGTATTTAAACAATAAGATATAAAATAATTTATATTTGTATAATTCTTCATCTTTATATATTCTATATTGTTATGGATGCAATGAAAATTTATATTAAATATGATTATTATATGTGTTTTTATATAAAGAATAACCATTTAGGATTATTTTCTCATCACATCTGTATAAATTTTTATTGTTAAATAAAAATATTACTAAATCAAATATGATATATGTCAAAAAGAAATGTAAGGATGTCAATTGTGTGGTAAAATTGTGTGATTATGGGGTCAAATAGTTCATCATGTTTGAAAAAAGAACATACATATGAACCTTTTCAAATATGTTTTCTTTGTTTACTTTGTTTTTATTAAAGACTATTTTTTTTATACTAGTTGGAAAGACACGTGATCTGCCATGGAATATATCAAAGTTATAAATGTTCAACCAAATGAGGATAAATACTTAATCTATCTAGTGACTAGGATTACATTTCATTTTATGGATCAACCTATATGATTAAAAAATTTAATATTGAGGAAGAACATATCAAGGATATAATTGTAGGTGTAAATGATAATGATGATAACATTGAGGAATTGATATTTATATAAGAAGATAAACCTCACAAATGTATACATCATTTTTAGATTTTAAATATCTATAAAAATATCCCAGTGTATGTTGGTTGTGCTAAATATACAACATTTTCGGCCATAATTAATCTATATAATGTAAATTCTATAGATAGATGGTGACACTAGTTTTTCTGAAATACTATTTCTCTCTCTCTCTCTCTCTTGAATGATATGATAAAAGAAGAAATGAGATTCCATGATAAAAAAATGGTACTAAATGAATTCTATTTTCAATGTGTATTATCATTGAAACAAAACATGTTTATCCAAATGATTGTATACTATTTTTCAAGGATTATTAATGCCATAAAAAGCCTTAAAGTGTGGTGTGTTTCAATACAATAATGTTGAATCAATTTTTTTCAATGTTTTGTGGTACTTTATAAGTATTTCATAGATTGGGTTACTATATTGAAGTGAGGATACCACAAGGAAATTGATGTGGCATAGATATAAATGAAATTTAAATGGTAACATTCATCACCAATAAGAATATAGTCAGTGAAAAAAAAATATCACGAGTGTCCTAAATTTGGGAAAAATTTATAATACAATCATATTTTTATAACTATAAATAGATTGAATCCATTTTTTTCAAATTTTTATTCAAATTACATGGTTAGTTATATTGGTCAATTATATGTTTTCACCGTGGTATTGCATGACACATGTTATTAATGCATATTTTGTGATAAAAATTTAAGAAATGATTTTGATTTTTATTTGGATGCATTGATTTTTTATATGATATTGATATCAGATTTAAGTGTTACATTGTATAATTCACATAGAAATGATTATTTCACATAAATAAAAATGTTTTATGGGATGATAAATGTATATTGGGAATACAAAAAAATTTACTAGATATATAATTAATGGAAATATACAGTGTAAAATTTTTGAACAAGGTGCACACACACTAAGTTTGAATCATTCCTCAATGAATGTGTTTCTAATAAATCACAAACTTTTACCTTGCTGACATAAATACTGATCTAGGATGAAATAATTTTATGGGAATTCATAAGAATGTACATTAATTTTTCTATTAAAAGGTGATCAACTATTTGAGAAATTAATTTATATTGTCATTTATTTTGGAAAACTGCCTTCAAAAACACTATGAAAATCAGTTGGAAAAAAGATATTTTTTAATTACTATACTAGAAATTTTTTACGTCGTATATTTTATGGATGTCATCAATATAGAATAAAATGTATGTGATAGTGCCATTGGAACATTAATAAATTCACTTAGTAAAAAAAGGATGAAATTATGGCTTGTTTGGACATGATTGACATGAGGATATGGGATAAATTAGCACCATTAAATGGTTAAAGGATAAATTTTATTCAACTAGATTCTTACATTATTTCTAGGAAATATTGAAATTAGTATTGAATAATTATGAGTGATGCAAATGATCTAGAGGGGTATTTATCAAATATCAAAAAGTTCATGTCAATGATTGATTTAAATTTACTGTTCATTAAATAATAGGACCATCAATGTTTTTTTGGATGATTTAATTGTTTTATAATTATGTTATATTTTTCCTAGAAAAAGTTTCAATCACATATTAACCAAAATTTGTCTCATTTTAAATTATATATGTAGTAATGATAAATACTCAATGAATTTTCCAACTATTTAATCTGAAATTATGGTAATATTTTGTTAATTAAATACATTCTTCCATCTTTTTTTATTTGATATGTTGTTTCACTAGATGATTAAATGGGTTATAGAGATATGAATATCTGATCTTTTCAATTAAATGAAAATGTACCCCATCAAATGAAATATGAATATTTTTAATGGGTATGTAAAAAATTTATTTAGGTTAGACGGTTTTATTGTATAGTGGTATATTATTGTGAATGATATTAAATATTGTACCAAATACCTATCTAATATGTATAGAATTAGTCTACAAGAAAATCAACACCTTGGGAGACTTATAAGTGAAGGAATTTCCAGAATAAATATTTTTTAATTATACTTATAGAGTGGGATAATGATCAAATTTATGTTTTGTATAACCATTTAGAGGTTTCACTGTATGTTGAAACCCCTAAATTATTTTTTAGGAATTTTAATTGTATGATCCCAAAATTTTTTAGAGATAACTCAGGCTTTATTTAAGGTACAATTTTTCCTTATTTCCATACATTATCATTGGTTTTTACCATGGAGTGTTTTTGGGTATAATTTTGAGAAAAATGAAGGAAAATGGATTGTTAACGGTTGGCACACATTTAGAAATAACCATGCACCCCAACCCACCAAACGGTGCAACCCTATAAAGTGGTGTTTTTTATGTTTGGTGCATATTTCATTAAACTATGAAACCATTTACGAGTAACTATGAACACCTATAAAAGTGTAACATGGTTTTTGCAAATTGTTAGGTAAAACTATCCACCCCAACCTAGAAAACCATAAAAGGGAATTAAAATATACCAAATTTTAGTTTTTAAATTTTCCAAACCCCTATTATAATCCCAAATCAACCCATTAGATGCAAGGTCTTCTTACATTATTTTATAGATATAAATTTGAATTTAAATCCTTTCCAACGTCCATTATTCGTGATTTGAAGCTCATATTTATGATTCTCACCTCTCTTAGTAAGTGAATCCAATCCGAGTTAATTTCTCATTCTTTTTTAATTTCCCTTGATTTATTTTAGTGAAATAATCCTCTAAATGGTTAGATCTAAATCTATTTGGTGAGATCTATATCAAAAATTGTAGATCTAGATCAATATTTATAATATCTAGAATTATTTGATCTTGATTCAAGGTTCAATATTTGGATCCTTATATATGCCATTGAGATTCTCAATTTGTGTATTTTTATTGGGTGATCACTCATTCAAGAATCGTAGTAGGTGTTCGGTTATTTAAATCCCATAGTCTTGATATAAAATATGGCTATGTTATTGTATAATTTCTAGGGTTTGTTTAGCAATTGGAATTACTAAATTTTATTAATTAATGTGGTCAATTAATGAATTGAGTAATTGGGGATTTGATTAAATAATGGAGTAGTGGAATTGTGATAATTAATTAACGAATTAATTATCGTGTTATTTAATTGTGGAATATGGGATAATTAATTATTGAGTTTATTATTTAATTATTTAGTTGTAAATTTTTTAATTTAGATTAATTTATTGGTGAATTAATTGATGTATGTTAATATTTTGATAGGATTAATTATTTATTGAATTAATTACTCTACAAAGTGTAGTTAATTAATTATTGAATTAGTTAATGAAATAGATATGATTAATTGATTAGTGAATTGATTAATGTTATAAATGTGGTTAATTAATAGTCGAATTAATTATTGATGTTGGATTAATTAAAATTTTAATTAATTAATGTATATTTGTGGTTGTTAATTGTAATAAGAGTATTAATGTTGATTAATATTGGTTGATGTGACAATGTGAAAACATGTGATAATGACATATATGTGATAATGTAATTGGTTATGACATATATGTATGATTGAGAAATGGGGTTCTAGACATGATGTTTTATTCTCATAAAACATATGTATTATTGAAAAATGGGTGCTAGACATGATGTTCTACACCCAGGATATATGTTCATGATTGATAACCAGGGTTCTAGACATGGTGTTCTACACCCAATCATGATAAATGGTGTGAGACAGTGACAAATGATTCAAATAATCATGGAGAGATAGACAAGATGATCTATACCCAAAACATTGGAATTAGACTATGGTTCTAAGTGGCCATAATAATGAAATTTAACTGTCATGGATAATGTAATTCCATGTGATATAATGAAATGTGAATTGAATACGTGACATGGATCATATCTAGCATTGGTATAAGTAGGTTTTGGGGTTTGAGTGTCCTTGGGAACCTGGCGGTCTATATGGTTTAATAAAGATTAATTGACAATGTTATTGTTATTTACTTATGAATTGTAATTATTTCTTCACACAACAGCATACACCTATTATTGATTGGGTTTTTTTATACACCCTTTGTGGGGACCTACTGAGTTTTACTCACACCCTACTTGGGTTTTTTGATCTATAATAAAGTATATTTCATTGATAAAGGATATGTTAAGGGGAAAGGACCTTTATTATATTTATGAGTCAGGATGGATCATTGTTGTGGGAACTGGGCACGGTTCGGACCCGCTGGGAGTCATCAATGTCTTTTTTGTGTTTTTATTTTAGACACATGACATGTATATTATCATGCCATGTTTTCTTATTTTGTTTGGATTAAGAATCTCTTTCTTTTATTGACTTGGGATATTGGTATTGTTTATGTTTATATGTTATCTCGATGTTGATTATTTATTTATTTTGGTGTACTAATCTGATAAAATATGGTATATTATCCTCAGGATATACTTACCAGGCCCTCACTGTTAGTTGGAAGCCTCTGTCATATGGATATCTATTCTTGAGGTCATGTGATTGACTAACTCGGGGAACCAGTGTGTGGCACCCGGGTCGGGAAATTACAATGTGGTATCAGAGTAGTTTTCTTTTCTTTTTCTTTTATCTAACTATTTGGGAAATGTTGACAGGAGACTAGGAAGAGTTAGGGCTTAGTAATGAGTTTGTTCATGGGAGTTGAAAACCCATTTATGGGGGGAAAACCAAGTACACAGGGTGGGATTGGTGTTATTTCTATTCATTATTACAGTTTAATACTCTTTCCCCTTCAGTGGAACACATGTTGTGTGATGTGATTATTGTTTCTGAGATTTTTTTATAATTGAATCATGGCTCAGTATGGAATGAAATTTTAGTATTCATTAATCATTATAGTCACTCAAAATTATTTTTTGACATTCATCATTTGCGGCACACATGGGAAAACAGGTTTTGAGATAGTTGTTGAACCTAAATTGTTTTCTTGGCTTTTTCTAAGTTGAAATGAAGAAGGTGTCACATTTGAAATTGAAATTTAATAATTATAAAATGATACAAAATGTGATCAAATGGGTTTCTAAATGAGGAAATTGAACAATGATATGTTTTACCCTTTTTAACTAGGACCTAGGTATAGGATGTTTAAGGGTAGTGATAGCATCCCGATTTTGACCGTGTGGTGAGGTTAAGGGGAAAACTGGTTGAAGCTTATTATATTTCCCTCTTATGTAAATTTGATTAAGTTTTGTTATGATTCATGATATGGGTGTTTGTAATTTTAGTGTCATTCCTCCATGATGGAGCCTATTGTGAGGATGACATAAGGGTATATCTAGAGATGCTTCACCAGTAGAAGAACCTGGTGCACTGATAGTGCCAATTGGGGATGTAGGAAAATATTTCCTAGAGAACATTTCTCACTTAATACAATTCATAGAGAGAGACCTAGGGTGGGTTGTGAAAATCATAGCTGACCAAACAAGAGAGTTTCAGTTACAGAACAATCCAAGTTAAGCTATCTGCTTATATGTTTCATAGTCAGGAAAAACATTGGTGGGACATCCAGACTCAGGATGGATAACTGGAGACTATAGAGTGGATGGATATTCCGGAGAAGTTCATTGAGCACTTTTATCTTGAGACACTAATGCAGGAGAGATTAGATTAGTTCATGAGATTGACGTATGGGATGATATCTATGATGGACTATGTGGAACTCTTTATAGATTTTCATCTCTTTTCTCCAATAATGGGGGAAGATGAGGCTACTTTATAAAAACAGTTTCATGATAGACATACATGTGAAATTAAGTAACAGGTGAATATCATCAGGATGAATAAGTTTTCAAAAGTTGTAAATTGGGCTCTCATCTCAAAGGGGGGTCTAAAGGAATCTTCTATCGCAAGACATGTGGTCTATCCTAGACGATATAGAGTTACATCACACAAAAATAGGAAGTTTAATTAATGAGAACTTTAGCTAGTGCACTAGGAAAGAGAATGGTCGATTAGGGGGATCAGTTACTCAGGGTCATAACCAAGTTCTTTTCCACTAGTGTGGTAATTGATGAATTTTTTTAAAACATTGATTATTAACAGAGATGTAACGTCCCAGTTTCGGAAGACACCCATAGGTGCCCCATACCTTGGTTGGTCTCATGGACTCAAGCGTGAGTCCCCAAATTCCAGAGTCTATCGACTAGCATCGAGGGCCTTGGGTGTGATAGTGGGGAAAATATGCCAACATTGGCAGAGTAACACAGTGTAAGAGAAACAAATATACAATAGCGGAAGCAGTAAATTTCCAACAATAGTAAATAGCATAAAACTGAAATAATAAACAACTGGAGCAGATATATATAAAATTATGAATGATGCATATATCTAGGGAAACAGTCAAACAAGTCACAATGTTGAAATAAAAACAGTACTAAACCAAAGTATAAAATAAATAGATAAACATATCCTCAGAATCACAAGCCTAAGATTGGTCCCATGATCTCCACCTCTACAGCATGTCGAGTACCGGAAGTAGAAGGGTGATTTCCCTTGTCTATCCATGCATCAATATAATCTGTTTAGGCCAAAAAATTTGGCCCAAACAGGGTGTGAGACTAAATCTTAGTAGGCAACCACCCAAAGATCTATTCCTAAAAGTCAGTGAATATATGGTAGGTAAAAGTACAGAAGTAGTAAACAAAAAACTACTCATTAAAAAACAATTCCACATACCAAAATCAACTAATAAAGAACGCTAACCCTCTAGGAAGTTCACATAACCTATACGCTTTGATTCATTTGTAATAATATATGAATACTCTCTGAGGAAGCGCTCATAGTCAATTCCCCTTATAGTCAAAGGTAAATGAAGACTCTCTGATGAGTCTCTCATGGTCAATTCCCCTTATAGTCTACATTAAGTCAAGGATTATCTGAGGAAGCTCACATGGTCAATTCCCCTTATATCCCCAAGGTCAAGGACTCTATGAGGAAGCTCACTCGGTCATTTCCCCTCATGCCCCAAAATCATTCTTGAAATTCAAAGACTCTCTGAATAATATCACACGGTCAATTCCCCTTATAGTCTAAAGTGCTAAAAGACTCTCTGAGGAAGCTCACTCGATCAATTCCCCTTATAGTCTACTACAGCAGGTTCTCACGGCCTTGTGTAGGTCAATGAGATTTTTAATTAAATATGGCCAAAGTAATCCTACAAAACTACTTGGCTAACCATTCTACATCACATCAAGCATGTCAAAATACAAACACTCCACCCTATAGCACTAGGCATGGAAAACAGGCATGGCGGCCAAATAGGCTAAGCAGAAAAACAGTTGTAAACAGAACAAGCTAAGAAACACATCCAAATCATAGTAATAAACCCTATTCATATCCAATTAACTTCTACATAATCATACAAGCATGGAAGGCAATCAACAGGGGTAAAATGGTAAATATTCAACACCATGTTCAAGGGTATTGGTCAAAATTGCACATAATACTCAAAGACATTCAATGGAAAGGCACAAACCACCTACCTCGGCATTGTGAGATCGATATACTCTGAATTCATCCCTTGGATAAACCTAGAATGTGGTAGATCTACAAAAAAAATCTAAAATTTTCAATGGAGGATAAATTGAGGAAGAAGAGGAATCCTGAAATGAAGCTCAAGAAGAAGAGAGAGCTTACCAAGGCAATCCCAACGCAATCGATAGTGGTAAAATCAGAGATCGGATGGAGGCTCGGGGGCTCGGAGAAGGATTGTGGCCATACTAGTTCTCTCGGATGATGAAATCCTAGAAGAAGACGGTTCTGGCGATTGGACGCGACCCCGGTGCATTTAATGAATAAAAAAAAAGAAATTACATGGCGTATACATTTGAATTACAGGGCATGTAATCGACATTTCTATACTCTAATTTATGTGGCCCTTAAGTCACCCCCACACGGCCGTGTGAAGGGCCGCTACACAGCCAGCACCCGGCTACCTGCGGTAACCAAGTAAACGGTGTGTACTCATAAAGTACACGACGTGTACTTCGAAAATTTCAATAATTTCATCTTTTTCTAAAAAATGACTAGAAAGGAAACAAATTCCTGAAAAAAGGTCTGGGTTCTGACAAACTTCCTCCCTTAAAGAAATTTGTCCTCGAATTTCCCTAAAGCGGTGTACTGAAAGAAACCCTAAACAGTTCCGGCCACTTTTCTCGTACATCATCCTCCCTCTCCCAGGTCTTGTCTTGTACTCACCCATGCTGCCATAGCACTCGTACCAGAGGGATAGACTGGCCACGGAGAACCTTTTAACTATGATCAACAATCTAGATAGGATTCTCCTTGAACAATGCATCTACTTCGAGCTCAACCTCCTCGGGTTGAAAGACATGAAATAGGTCTAAAAAGTAACATCAGAGCTGATAAATGTGAAAAACATCGTGCATAGCCCAGTACCTCTTAGGTGACTTCAACCGATAGGCAACCATCCCAAACTCTCTCCATCACCTCAAATGGCCTGACATACCTCGGTGAAGGCTTACCCTGTCTCTTAATCCTCCTGTGTCCCAACCTTGGGGTAACACACAAGAAAACCTGATCCTCCAACTCGAACTCCAGAAGTCGACTCCGCTGATCAGCATAAGACATCTGTCGAGACTATGCAGTAGTAATCCTCTTCTGAATCAACTCTATTTTCTTTGTGGTCTCCTGAACAAGACAAGGTCCCAGCAAAGCTACCTCTCCTGCCTCTAGCCAACATAAGGGTGATCGGCATGGTCTACCTCACAAAGCCACATACTGTGCCATTTTAATAGTTGGTTGAAAACTATTACAGAAAGAAAAATCCCCAAGAGGTATATTCTTCTCCCAAGAACCTCCAAAATCCATGATGCATGCTCGGAGCATGTATTCAAGAACCTAAATCGTACGATCAAACTGGACATCTGTATGGGGGTGGTAAGCCGTACTAAAAAGTACATGTGTACCCAAAGCCTTCTGAAGCCCCTGCCAGACCTGAGAAGTAAAACAGTTATCCCTATATGAAACAATAGAGTGTGGGATTCCATGATGGTGTACATTTTCATGGATGTACAACTGTCCCAGCTCATCAACACTGAAGGTCTTCTTGATCAGTAAAAATTGGGCAACATTCGTGAGCCTATAAATGACAACCCAAACAGCATAATTCCCTTGCGGCGACCTCGACAAACCTGTTACGAAATCCATCACGGCCTCATTCCACTTCTACTCGGGAATGGTTAACTAATGTAAATTCTTTGTAGGCTACTGATTCTACGCCTTCACCTACTGAGAGGTAGAACACCTCATGATGAAACCAGAAACATCCCTCTTCATACCTGGCAACCAATACTGGTGGTGTAGATCATGATACATCTTCTTGACACCAGGATGAAATACCCAAACTGAGGAATGAAAATCTCACATCATCCCCTATCTATATCTGCAGGAACCCATACGCGCCCCTAGAAATGCAATATATAATCCCCACCTACTGTCCATCCAGGAAGAGGGTCCTCCCCTGACACACTCTCATATAGGACTAGGCTTTCTGAATTTGATAACTGCCTAATTTTCAATAGATCAAGAAGAGTAGAGGTAATATCTAAAGAAGAAAGAAATGTCTACCCCTGACTGTCGTGCACTTCCAAATGCATCTCAGGTAATAGAGTCATAAGCTGCCACTCACTTCTGGCCTCTTGAGCTGCCTATATCTGAGTCCTTCTGCTCAGCGCATCAGTCACTACATTGCCTTTCCCAAGCATATAGGCAATCTCAAATTCAAAGGACTGTAGGTACTCAACTCACCTTTTTGTCTCAAATTCAGATCATGCTGAGTGAAAATGTACCTGAAACTTTTGTGGTTGGTGAAAACCACAAAATGCTCCCAAAAGATAATGTATCCAACATCACAAGGCATGAACAACTTCCACTAACTCGAGAATTTTCATTGGGTAATTCATCTCATGTGGCCTCAACTACCAAGACACATACACAACAACTCCATATCCTTGCATAAGCACAGATCCCAGCTCCATACCTGATGCATCACAGTAAGCACTATAGCTCTTTCCCAACTCTGTAAAGACTAGTATCGGTTCTGAAGTCAACCTCCCTTTCATCTCTTGAAAGGCTAAATCACAAGAATATAACCACATGAACATTGTACCCTTCTTAGTAAAACCTGTCAGTACTGCTGCCAAGCGTGAAATGTCATGTATGTAATGTCTGTGGTATCCAGCCTATAGCATCCCGCCTTTTTATAACATAAACATTCATTACATTACACAAAACTGAGGATCTTTAAGGTTTAGTGTATTGGAAACCAGGAACATAATACATGAAAACAACATAAAACATTCTTCTTAAACACTTGAAAGGCTTCTCCGTAAGTTCATCCTAGGTTCTTTACTGCATATCATAACCTAGGGACATACATCAAAAGAAAGGATGAGCAGAAGATCCAGTAAGGGAAACAAGTGAAACATTTTACATATGAACATGAGATACATCAAAAATGTCATGAAAAGAACTTTAAGGCATGAGAATGAAATCATGAGGCATATCATAATAAAAATAACATTTTTTCATAACATGAATATGTGTCTACACAATTTAATATAGAAAATCATGAACATATCTCCAAGGTCCATCCCCAAGGTGTCATTTGAAAATTACCAAGGTTATTCACCAAGATATCGTGAAAATTGTAATCTCTAGTGGTTACATCATTACCCAATGCATTGGAGCACTATCAGAGCGCACCCTTAAATTTTCCTTTATTATCATGTGACACACATATATCATCATCAAAAGTTTCATAAATAACCCATATAGAATAAAATAAATGGGTTTCTATTCATAATCATAACGTTTTAAAAACTAATTTAAAGATAAGATCTTTACGTCACTTTAAACCCGCGGAAGGGGAGAGTGAGTTTCATGTATGTAAATCCCAGTAATTAAAATAGAAAATTTTGGTATATATGTGAATACCCCTGTAGAAATAAGAGATTTGAGTATTCACTTTATAACATAAAATAAATTTGGGAAAAGAGAGAGAGGCATTTTGAGATGAAAATTCTGCAGCATAACGGCTATGTTTCGGGGTTTTAGAAAACATTGAAAAGAGAGAGGACATGGGTCACCCACTCAAAAATGATCCATAAAATAGTAGGGGAACAGAATATAAATTATTTAAGAACATGGTAATGAAATTTGAATGATATACCATATGAAACGAAGAACATGAAAGGATGACAAAAAAATAAGATTTCTCTTATGAGAAATCGGCAGCCTAACGACGTCGCGTAAAACTTCCAAAAATGGATTTACGAGATCAAATAAGATCTCTCATAATATGAAAATAAATGATCAGTATGATAGATATAGATTTCATACCCCAACATAATGAAAAGTAACTTGAAAGACTTGACCAGAAATTATAATTTGAAAAAGAGAAGGGTGAACGAATCCCTTAAAAATTCAACAGCCTAACGGCGTCACTTAAACTTCAACAAAAATGAATTGACAAGATCATATAGGATCTCTAATCATATGAACATAAGAGTCAAGTATGATAGATATAGAGATCATAACCAAACATAATAAAAAGGAACTTGAAATACTTTACATGAAAGTAGAACTTTGAAAAAGAGAAGGGTGAAAGAATCCCTTAAAAATTCGGCAGACTAACGACGCCACTTAAACATCAACAAAAATGAGTTGATGAGATCAAATAGGGTATCTAATCATATAAACATAAAATATCAGTATGATAGATTTAGATATCATACCCCAAAAAAATTAAAAGAAACTTGAAAGACTTTACATGGAATTTGAACTTTGAAAAAGGAGAAAGGTGAAAGAACCACTTAAAAATTCGGCAGCCTAACAGCGCCACTTAAAACATTAAAATACTGAATTGAAGAGATCAAATGGGGTCTCTCATCATATGATCATAAAATATCAGTATTATATATTTAGATATCATACCCCAACATAATAAAAAGGAACTTGAAATACTTTACATGAAAATATATTTTGAAAAATGAGAGGGGAGAAAGAATCTGTTACAAAAATTTCGGCACCCTAACGGTGCCACTTAAAACTTCATAAAACGAAAAAATGAGAGTAAGAGGGGATCTCTCATTATATGAACATGAAAAGGGAAATAATAGGATTATAAAAGAACATCCTTTAACATAAGAACATTGAGCATAAAATAAATGACATAAAAGTGATTACTTGAAAAGAAAGAGAGTGGTCGGACCCCTTACCTTAAAACGTAACTCTTAAAACTCAAAGGATGGGACCTTGAGGGCTTGGGGGCACCTTGTGAGGACTCCTTGGTAGGTAATGAGACTCGAAATTCGTTGGGGGAGAGTGGGGAGTCGAAATGGATGAGAGGATGGATTGGTATTTATAGGGAAAGTGAGGGGACAAGGCATTAATGGCAAAGGGACACCTCAAAAGTGGTTTTCTCAGAACCATGTGCTGTCCCATGGTATTTCCCATGGAGTTAGGCCACATGGGGCCCCCCATACAATAATGCATCACCTTTGGTCGACCATCCCTTAAAATATCTCATGGAGTCATCATGACACAGTTATGATGTCATTAAACATTCCGAAACCCTAAAACTGTATTTTTACTATTCACTGAAAATTCAACTTTCTCATAAAAATACCAAAATTTATCATTAACCAAATATCAATGCTCTGATTTCAAAAAAGAACTCCATTTTATAAAAATAATTTTCTAAATATTTTTAATTTAATTATTTTAAATAAATACACTATTCACTGAAAATTCATTTTTTCAGAAAAAACCCCAAAAATTACCTTAACATAATATCGATGCTCTGAGTTCAAAAATGAAATCCATTTTATAAAAATATTTTTATAAATATTTTTAATTAAATTTTTAATTGTAAAACACTATTCACCTGAAAAAACTAATACTTGAATAATAATTTATGAAACCGTTATTTAACAATTTTATTGAATCTCATTACTTAATCAAGGTGCCTAGATTATATTAATACTTTCTTTATGTGAGATTACTAATCCATTTGGACACATTACTTATCCTAATCATAAAATCACTATTCATAATTTACTATTCATCAAAAATCAAGTTGATCTTATTAAACTCTAAATTTCGTACTGAACATAATTGTAGAAGACCATTTTTTGAAAATAATTACACATTATTAATTATTTAAGGTTTACATAAACATTTTTAAAATATCCTTTTTCTAATATTAATCAAAAATATGCACAGTATATTTATCCGAACATTTAAAAAGTCATAAACATTATCATAAGAAGAAATCCCAATTTTTATTTAAAACAAAGGATTACACAAGGCAGTTACGGTCTCCTTAAATAGCCCCTTATCACGCCAGTATAGGACCTAAGTGTAAGGTGTGCTAAGGTGAGAGAATCTGAGGGAGGCTCGGCAAACATCGCACGAGTAGTAATTTCTATCAGGTTGAAATTCTCGCGAAAGTGATTCCGTTCTAGCTTCACACGATGAAGTTCGGCTTGGGTTTGGTCCAGGGAAAAGCCCAGTGGTGCTACCTCCTTCCCAAGTTCTTTTAGATTGGCTTCGATCGGTTCAAGACTACTGGATAAGGCCATCAAATCTTCTTTCGATAATAATTAACCAAGATTACTTGTATTTAGAGAAAAAAATCAAAACGTTTAGTTTCCAACGGTCATATTGACCAATGGTCATATAATAGTAAAAACCCAACGATCTCATTTTAATTATAATCATGTTATCAAATGAAACATTTTTGATGAGTATAAGAATAAAATAAAATAACACATAAAATTAGGAAACAAGATTTATTCAAAATTTCGGGTCGTTACAATCTTCCCCCTTAAGAAATTGTGTCCTCACAATTTTAAAATTTGGTTTTGAAATTTCATTGAAAGTCCCTCATCAGAAAAGGATTCAGTAAAACAATTACATTAAAAGAAAGAAAGGGAAGTACGAAGGTCACCCGAGTTAACCCACACTAGGATTCCATGTAGGAAAACATGGACATGGAGGAAAAAACAAAGGGTCAAGTTCTGAGGGAGAGTGATAGAAAACATGATTAGGAGAAATTTAACCATAAGAAAATCCCAAAGTTATGATGTGTGTAAACGGTCTTTGATTACCTAGTAGGAAACGTAAACCAACAATGTTTTCGTTTTACATTCGTTTTCATAATTTTGAGGAATTAATTTACAAAATAGAACATAAGAAAATATACCTACCATCATATAGAGTTTCATCCTTTAATAAGTTTCTACCCAAAACTAATCTTTTCTCCAAACGATGAGCATTCAAAACTACTTGGTCTCATCAAAACACAAGAATCATCTTCTAGAGAATCATATATTCCACAAAATATTAACTATCTATTTATTCTATCTTTAAACAGTATCCCAAAAACAGAAAGGGTTAGGTAAAACAACTCGTCAAAAAAGAAAGAATCCCATAGGAATGGAAACTACATTTAAATCTTCAATGTTCCATGGTACTACGCAAAGTTCATCATAGACCATTCCATAAATAATGATCCTTAAGATTCTTCAAAATAAACCAAACTAAGACTATAACCCAAATACAAGAAGGATTTCATAACATAGTCTTCCAAATTAAACTTCATTGTTCATCTCCAAACAACATCAACAACTCCTAACATCTTATAACAAAATTATCTAACCTAAACATATTTTACCCAAGATACGTTAATCATTCCCATAAGTAACCTAAATTACTATAAGTCCACCTTAAATTCATCAATTCTTCAAAATATAAGTCAAACATACTCCTCAATGAAAATACCGTAGTAATCTATTTACCTCGGTCAAATAGGGTCCCCAAAATAGTGAACATCTTCCAAAATAATAATCATCTTTTAATCCCCTAATCATCTCTGTCATATTAATACGACAATCGTCTCATTTCCTATCACATTGGTAGTTGCGACACATTCTTCCATTTCTCACCAATAACTAAGAAGAGAATGTATAAATAGAGGCTTAAATACTAAACCAATAATCATGAAAAGGAACTTAAAGAATATAAGGATAACTTGTAGAAGGAAAGTAAACCATAACTTGTGATCCCCTAGGTTCTAATCTAGGTTATCCATGATCATATATTCTTATGTGAATCATTATTTTGTTTTATCCTTGTTCCTTTAATAATGGTTCATACTAAACTTATGAATTTACCAAAGCATATCCCCCGAGAGTGTCATAACCAAGAGTGTAGCAAGGGCCGTTGTCGTGTACCAGTTCTCGTTCGAGTCTAGATCAAAGCAGTGTTTTTAGGTTTTACCCCTATATACATCACTTCCAGAGCATCCTCTACCTGCTCATATCCAGACAAGGATGTATTTTCTTGGAAACCCCTTACTCAATACTCACCAAAATACCAGGAAGATTTCCTATATTTAAACGTTTCTATAGGGTTCTTCATAGAGTTTTCATATCCTAATTTCCACAAATAACTAAACCATACTTTGATACCAACTATAGCATCCTGCCTTTTTATAACATAAACTTTTATTAGATTACACAAAACTGAGGATCTTTAAGGTTTAGTGTCTTGGAAACCATGAACATAATACATGAAAACAACATAAAACATTCTTCTTAAACACTTGAAAGGCTTATCCGTAGGTTCATCCTAGGTTCATTACTGAATATCATAACCTGGGGACATACATCAAAAAAAAGGATGAGCAGAAGGCCCAGTAAGGGAAACAAGTGAAACATTTTACATATGAACTTGAGATACATCAATATTGTCATGAAAAGAACTTTAAGGAATGAGAATGAAATCATGAGGCGTATCATAATAAAAATAACATTTTTTCATAACTTGAAGATGTGGATACAAAATTTAATATAGACAATCATGAACATATCACTAAGGTCCATCCCCAAGGTTTCATTTGAAAATTACCAAGGTTATTCACCAAGATATCGTGAAAATTTTAATCTATAGTGGTTACATCATTACCCAATGCATTGGATCACTATCAGTGTGCACCCTTAAATTTTCCTTTATTATAATGTGAACCACATATATCATCATCAAACATTTCATAAATAACCCATATAGAATAAAATAAATGGGTTTCATTTCATAATCATAATGATTTAAAAACTTCTTTAAAGATAAGATCTTTACGTCACTTTAAACCCACAGAAGGGGAGAGAGGGTTTCATGTATGTAAATCCCAGAATTTAAAATAGAACATTTTGGTATATATGTGAATACCCATGTAGAAATAATTGATTTGATTATTCACTTTATAATATAAAATAATTTTGGGAAAAGAGAGAGAGGCATTTTGAGATGAAAATTCTGCAGCATAACGGCTATGTTTCGGGGTTTTAGAAAAAATTGAAAAGAGAGGGGACATGGGTCACCCACTCAAAAATGATCCATAAAATAGAAGGGGAACAGAATATAAAGTATTTAAGAACATGGTAATGAAATTTGAATGATATACCATATGAAACGAAGAACATGAAAGGATGAAAAAAAAACATGATTTCTCTTATGAGAATTCGGCAGCCTAACGACGTCACTTAAAACTTCCAAAAATTGATTGACGAGATCAAATAGGATCTATCATCATATGAAAATAAATGATCAGTACGATAGATATAGAGTTCATACCCCAACATAATGAAAATGAACTTGAAATACTTGACCAGAAAATATAACTTGAAAAAGAGAAGGGTGAACGAATCCCTTAAAAATTCAGCAGCCTATCGGTGTAACTTAAAATTCAACAAAAATGAATTGACAAGATCAAATAGGGTCTCTAATAATATTAAAATAAGAGTCCATTATGATAGATATATATATCATACCCCAACATAATAAAACGAAACTTGAAAGACTTGACATGAATGTAGAACTTTGAAAAAGAGAAGGGTGAAAGAATCCCGTAAAAATTCGGCAACCTAACGGCGCCACTTAAACTTCAACAAAAATGAATTGATGAGATCAAATAGGGTCTCTAATAATATGAACATAAAAGATCAGTATGACATATTTAGAGATAATACCCCAACAAAATAAAAAATAACTTTAAAGACTTTACAAGGAATTAGAACTTTGAAAAAGGAGAAAGGTGAAAGAACCACTTCAAAATTCGGCAGCCTAACAGCGCCACTTAAAACATTAAAATACTGAATTAAAGAGATAAAATGGGGTCTCTCATAATATGATCATAAAATATCAGTATGATAAATTTAGAGATCATACCCCAACATAATAAAAAGGAACTTGAAATACTTTACATGAAAATAGATCTTGAAAAATGAGAAGGGAGAAAGAATCTGTTACAAAAATTTCGGCAGCCTAACAACTCCACTTAAAACATCACAAAACGAAATAATGAGAGTAAGCGGGGATCTCTCATTATATGAACATTAAAATGGAAGTAAGATAAGTATAAAATAACATCATTTAACATAAGAACATGGAGCACAATAGAAATGACATAAAAGAGATTACTTGAAAAGAAAGAGAGAGGTCAGATCCCTTACCTTAAAACGTAACTCTTAAAAGTCAAGGGTTGGGACCTTGAGGGATTGGGGGCATCTTGGGAGGACTCCTTGGGAGGTAATGAGACTAGAAATTCGTTGGGAGAGAGTGGGGATTCGAAATGGATGAGAGGATGGCTTGGTATTTATAGGGAAAGTGAGGGGGCAAGGCATTAATGGCCAAGGGACACCTCAAAAGTGGTTTTCTCAAAACCATGTGTGCTCCCATGGTATTTCCCATGGAGTTAGGCCACAAGGCCCCCCATACAATAATTCATCTCCTTTGGTCTACCATCCCTTAAATTATCTCATGGAGTCATCATGACACAGTTATGATGTCATTAAACATACCGAAACCCTAAAACTGTATTTTTACGATTCACTGAAAATTCAACTTTCTCAGAAAAATCCCAAAATTTCACATTAACAAAATATCAATGCTCTGATTTCAAAAATGAACTCCATTTTATAAAAATAATTTTCTAAATATTTTTAATTTAATGTTTTTAAATAAATACACTATTCTCCGAAAATTCATTTTTTCATAAAAATCCCCAAAAATTACCATAACATAATATCAATGCTCTGAGTTAAAAAATGAAATCCATTTTATAAAAATAATTTTCTAAATATTTTTAATTAAATTTTTAATTATAAAACACTATTCACCTGAAAAAACTAATACTTGAATAATAATTTATGAAACCGTTATTTAACAATTTTATTGAATCACATTACTTAATCAAGGTGCCTATATTATATTAATACTTTCTTTAAGTGAGATTACTAATCCATTTGGACACATTAGTAATCCTAATCATAACATCATTATTCATAATTTACTATTCATCAAAAATCAAGTTGATCTTATTAGACTCAAAATTTCGTACTGAACATAATTGTAGAAGACCATTTTTTGAAAATCATTACACATTTTTAATTATTTAAGGTTTACATAAACATTTTTAAAATATCCTTTTTCTAAAATTAATCAAAAATATGCATAATATATTTATCCGGACATTTGAAAAGTCATAAACATTATCATAAGAAGAAATCCAAATTTTTATTTAAAACAAAGGATTACACAAGGCAGTTGCGGTATCCTTAAATATCCCCTTATCACGCCAGCATGGGACCTATGTGTAAGGTGTGCTAAGGTGAGAGAATCTGAGGGAGGCTCGGCCAACATCGCACGAGTAGTAATTTCTATCAGGTTGAACTTCTCACGAAGGAGATTCCATTCTAGCTTCACACGATGAATTTCGGCTTGGGTTTGGTCCAAAGCAAAGCCTAGTGGTGCTACCTCCTTCCCAGGTTCTTTTAGATGGGCTTTGATCGGTTCAAGACTACTGGGTGAGGTCATCGAATCTTCTTTCTATAATAATTAACCAAGAATACTTGTATTTAGAGACAAAAATCAAAACATTTAGTTTCCAACAGTCATATTGACCAATGGTCATATAATAGTAAAAACCCAATGGTCTCATTTTACTTATAATCATGTTATCAAATGAAACATTTTTGTTGAGTATAAAAATAAAATAAAATAACACATAAAATTAGGAAACAAGATTTATTCATAATTTGGGGTCGTTACATAGCCATCCCTAGGAAACTCCGCACCTCAAAGACATTATTCGTCTATTCCTAGAAAACTACTACTCTCACTTTCTCTGGGTCTACTGATACTTCTGCCTCCAAGATAACATGACCTAAAAAGTGAATTGGATCCATCCAAGAGTGTCATTTTGAGATCTTAGCATATAACTGATGTTCTCTCAGTGTACTCAAAAAATATCAATATGGGTAACATGGTCGTGTTGAGTGTGAGAGTACACCAAGATATCGTCCATGAATACCACCACAATGGATACAATGTATGGATGGAACACTCGGTTCATTAGTACCATGAAAACTTCTGGTGTGTTCATGAGACCAAACAGCATAACCATATTCTCATATAGACCATACCTACTTCAGAAGGCTGTAAGAGGTATATCTAATGTTCTAACATGCAACTAGTGGTAACCAGATTTCAAGTCGATATTCGAGAACACCCGAGCTCCATGTAGATTATAAAAGAGATCATCAATCCTAGGAAAGGGATATCGTTTCTTCACCGTCAACTGGTTCAACTTCCGGTAATCTATAGAAATCCTAAGGGTACTGTCTGCCTTCTTCTCAAACAAAATAGTCAAACCTTGAGGCGGTCGAATCAGAGATCATATGGAGGCTTGGGAGCTCGTATAAGGATTGAGGTCGTATGGGTTCTCTCGGATGAAGAAAACCTAGAAGAAGATGATTCTGGAGATTAGTTGCGACCTTGGTGCTTGTAATGAAAAATAAATAAATTACACAACATGTAATTTTGAAGTACACAGTGTGCACTCTCCATTTCTGTACTTCACTTTATGAATCCTCCAAGTCACCCCCACACGGTTGTGTGCATGGCCACTACATGGCCAACACCCGGCTACCTGAGGTAACTGACTACATGGCGTGTACTTAGAAAATTTCTAAAATTTCCTATTTTTCTCAAAAATGACCAGAAAAGGAAAACATACCTAAAAAACGTTTGGGTTCTTACAAAATTCCCCCTTAAATAAATTCATCCCTGAATTTCCCTAATGCAGCGTAGGGGAAGCAACCCCAGACAGTTCTGGCCACTGTCCTCGTACATCAGCCTCCCTCTCCCAAGTCTCATCATTTACTCGCCCATGCTGCCCTAGCACCTGTACCTGAGGGATAGACAGACCATGGAGAACCTTTGTACTATGATCAAAAATTTGGAGAGGATGTTCCTCAAAAAATGCATCCACTTCGATCTCAACCT
Source organism: Viscum album (assembly GCA_963277665.1). Classification (NCBI taxonomy): domain Eukaryota; kingdom Viridiplantae; phylum Streptophyta; class Magnoliopsida; order Santalales; family Viscaceae; genus Viscum; species Viscum album. Next base: position 681,115,525 of record OY728119.1, on the reverse strand, counting down.
CCTTAGGTTAAAATATATGTGACGGGTCTAAAAATTAATGTCGGATCTAAGGAACGTGAAAAACGTCGTGCATAGCCCGGTACCTCAGAGGTAACTACAACTGATAGGAAACCGGACCAATCCTCTCTAACACCTCAAACGGCCTGACATACCTTAGTGAAATCTTACCCTATCTCCTAATCCCCCTATGTCAACCTGTGTGACTAACAACACAGAGGGATAAACCTTAAGCTATACACGCCGTGTCAGGATCGAACACGCCATGTAGTTTGACCCATGTACTTGGCCGTGTCACTAACAACATGGGTCGGTGTTATCCTTTTACATAAACACTTTGTCTACCTTAAACATACTATGTAGTGTGATCCATGTGTTAGGATGTGTCACTAACAACACGGGTCAAGTGAAGCTTTTCTACTACACGTCGTATCTACCATGAACACACCGTGTAGTCTTTTATTAGAATAATCGTGTGGCTTAATCATGTAGAAGGAATCAGGCAGAGAAAGAGGATTCCAATACATGTCATGGGTTATGACAACACGTCGAGTGTTTGGGGTGTTACAGAACCAGTTTTAGGCAGGAGTGCACGCCCATGTAAATGACTTAAGGGAAAACTCCGTATAGGAATTGTACACACTGTGTAGTCATTTTTTTAAAAACATGAGTTCTTTATTTCTCATTTTCTCTTCTTAAACATCTAGTTTTCTGTTATTGAAAAACATTTTTTAAGGTGTGTGCTTGACCATGAAGATTCATGCCACCGAGACATCCTCCAGTGGTGCGCCAATTGTCAGACGGTGATCAGACACTGGACATGGTTGATCAAGAACTCCCAGTGCATCTTCTAGTCGTTCCAGCCTTGGCACCAGTCGTTGTACCTGACATAGGTGCTGATGCAAAATTTGGGGAGGGCTTTTTGAGCATGAATCAGAACTTTTAGGGAGTGCCGCCTCCTGCCCCGTCGATGGCAGAATTGACGCGGGTCTTTCAGCAACATCATCCTCCCACTTTCAAGTGTGTTTCCCCATATTCTAGAGGCTGTCGACTAGCAGTGAGGGACTTGGGTGTGATAGTGGGGAAACTATAACCTCATTTGCAGATTAACACAGTGGAAGAGAAACAAATATACAATAGTGGAAGCACTAAATATCCAACAATAGTAAATAGCGGAATACTGAAATAATAAACAACTGAATCACATATATATAAAATGACGCATGATTCATATGTCTATGGAAACATCCAAAAAAGTCACAATGATGAATTAAAAATAGTACTAAACCAAATAAAAAAATAAATATATAAAAATCTCCTCAGCATCGCAAGCCTAATCTTAGTCCCATGCTCTCCTGCTCCACAATAAGTCAAGTACCAGAAGAAGAAGGGTGCTTTCCCTTGTCTATACCTGCAGCAGTATAATCTGTTTGGGCCCAAAATTATGGCCCAAACAGGGTGTGAGATTAAATCCCAGTAGGTAACCTTCCAAATATCTATTCCTAATAGTCAGTGAATATATGGAAGGTAAAAGTACAGAAGCAGTAAACAAGAAAGTACTCAGCAGAAAACAATTACACATATCAAAATCAACTAATCAAGAATGCTAACCCTCTAAGAAGTGCACACAGCCAATCCCCTCTGGTTCAGTTATAGGAATTTATAAAGACTCTCCGAGGAAGCACTAATAGTCAATTCCCCTTATAGCAAAGGTAAATCAAGACTCTCTAAGGAAGCTCTCATGGTCAATTCCCCTTATAGTCTAAGGTAAGTTAAGGACTCTCTAAGGAAGCTCACACAGTCAATTCCCCTTATAGACCCAGGGTTAAGGACTCTATGAGGAAGATCACTCATTAAATTCCCCTCATAGCCCAAAGTCGTTCAAGTAATTCAAAGACTCTTTGACGAAGCTCACATGGTAAATTATCCATATAGTCTAAAGTGCTCAAAGACTCTCTGAGGAAGCTCACTCAGTCAATTCCCCTTATAGTCTACTACACCATGTTCTCACAACCCTGTGTAGGTCAATGAGCATAGAAATTCAATATGGCCAAAGTAAAATTATAGAAATACTTGGTTATCTAGTCTACATCACATCAAACATGTCAGAATACAAACACTTCACCCTACAGCACGAGGCACCGAAAACAGGCACAGCGGCCAAACAGGCTAAGCCAACCAATAGTCGTAAACAGAACATGTTGGGAAACACATAAAAAGCATAGCAATCAACCCTATTCATATCCTATTATCCACTATACAAGAATACAAGCATTTCAGGCAATCAACAGGGTTAAAATGGTAAACATGCAACACCCTATTCAAGGGTATAGGTCAAAATCTCACATTATACTCAATGAATTTCATCGGAAAGGCACAAACCACCTACCTCAGAGTTATGAGATTGATATAATCTAGTGTTGGCCCATGGATTAACCTATAATTCAGTAGATATGTATAAATGTCTAAAATATTAAATAAAGGGTAACTTGAGTAAGAAGATGAATCATGAAACGAATCTCAAGCAGAAGAGAGATCTTACCGAGGCTATCCCAACTCAATCGACAATGGTATAATTAGAGATCAGATAGAGGCTTGGGGTCAGAGAAGGATCTTGTCCATATAGGTTCTCTCGGATAAAGAAAACCTAGAGGACGACGATTCTGGTGATTAGATGTGACCCTGGTGAATTTAATGAAAAAAAGTACACGATATGTAATTTTGAAGTACACGGCGTGTACTCACCATTTCCATACTCCACTTTAGGTGGAATCCAAGTCACCCCCACACGGCGTGTACTCATAATGTAAACAGAATGTACTTTGAAAATTTCCACAATTTTCTATTTTTCTAAAAAATGACCAGAAAAGGAAAACATACCTGAAAAGAAGGTCTGATTTCTTAAAATAGAGAGTTAATTTTACATCTCCTATGGGTTACCATTATATTCACTATGGGGGAGGTATATCTATGAAGTATTAAAGGTTACAATTACTTTTATATAGGTATATCTCACATCTCAGGTCCCTACTTCATTTTTGGAAGATGGATGTGTAAATAATTATATGTTTCCACAAGAGGTGGAATAGTTTCATGATGTTTTTCCTAAATACTTTTCTGGGATGCCACCTAAGAGATATGAGTAATTCACAAATGATCTCATGCTATGGTATGAACTATATTCTATTCCAACATATATAATGACACCAATAGATATTGAAGATCTTAAGACTTAGCTTGAGGAGTTGGAGGATAAGGGACTTATCTATCCGAGTACGTCACCTTGGGGTTCCCCAGTACTATTTTCTATGAAGGCTAATAGGACTCTAATATTGTGTGTTGATATTTAGATGTTAATCCAGGTTAATGTGAAGAGCCTATATACTCTTCCACATTTCAAAAATCTATTTGTCCATTTGAGGTGATCTCCAATGCTCTTGGAGATTATCTTGAGATCAGGTTATCGTCAAATTACAGTTTGGTCTTCTAATATATCGAGAAATTATTTGAGAATAAAGTATGGCCTATATGAGTTTTTTATAATTCCATTTGGATTGATGAGAATACTGCCAGTGTTTATAGACTTGATGAATATAATCTTCCACCCATACCAAGATGATTTTTTTAGTGTTTGTGTATCACATCTTGGTGTACTCCAAGACTCATGATGATCATGCCCAACTTCATAAAATCAATGTAATTAAACTGAGGAATCATTTTATATATTTTAAGATATAAAATTTCTAGTTTTAGATTGATTAGTTACACTTATTAGTACACATCACCATGGATGAAGGTGTGTCAGCGGACCCATAGAAGGTTCAGGTAGTGGTTTCTATGGAGAATCCCAATAAAATGTTCGATATAAATATATTTTAGGGGTTATCTAGATATTATTGAATATTTATCCGAGACATTTACTTTTTGTAAGCACTGTATTTAAGATTGATCACAAAATGGAAAAAAGTTTGATTGGATAGAATCATGTGATAAGGCCTTCCATGATTTGAATAATCCTTTTCAACATTGGCACTGATCTTGATCCTACCCGATCCAGGTGAGTAGTACATAGTGTATTTTGATAGTTTTGGGATAAAAATAGAGCTATGTTGGTGCAGGGAGATCGAGATATGGTGTTTGGGTCTCGGTAGCTGAGTCCACATGAATTGAACTAACCTACGCTTGACCTATAGTTATAAAATGTGGTTTATGTTTTGATGTGTTGGAGGCATTATCTACTATGAGAGAAGTTTATCGTAATTAACCATCACATGATCTTAAGTTATATCTTATCTCAGTGAGATTCGAATCTCTGGTAGCGGATATGGGTTTATTATATGTAATCATTTTTCTTTGAGCTATCATATACACCTGTGAAGAGAAATAGTGTGGATGATTATTTGAGAAGGGAAATGCAGCCTTAGGTAGTTCATGAGTATAATTGTGCATGTAATACGATGACCTTGCTAGTTGAGATGAACATGGTGGTTTAGGAGAGTTCGGATTAGATGAATCTCATATCATTTTTAGTAGAGTATACACTTTTGAGTTGGATTAGATACATGCTGTATGAGGATCTGAAATGTTTTACCTTGAAGGAAATCCTTGATGGTGAAGAGCCACCTTTGTATTGGTTCCTAGATAAGGATGATACTATCTATGTTAGGAATCAGGGTTTTTTTCCTAGAAGCTTGCGAGAGGAACTAATATGGGAATTCCATGCCTCGAAGTGGGTGGTACATCCATATGTGACTAAAATGTATTATGACTAATGATGATAGATTTTTAGTCCAAGAATGAAACAGGATATAGTGGGGTTTAGGAAACAATAATACACTTGTTAGCAGGTGAAGCCAAATAATCAATGACCTAGAGGTTTTTTGTATCAATTTCCCATTCCTAAATGGAATTGAGAAGATTTGATAATGGATTTTGTGGTAGGACTCTCTATGACTTATAGGAATAGTTACTTTATCTGTGTTATTTTGGATCTACTAAAGATATTAGAACATTTCATGCAATATGAGAGTCATTCCCACTATATAAGCTAAAGGATTTTTATTTTTGGGAGATAGTATATTTACACATGGTTCCGTGAACTATAGCTTCATATCATGACACATGTTTCACTTTATGCTTCTAGTAAGGATTGTAGAAGCCACTTAGTACACTTTTATTAATGAGTAAAACCTTACACCCATAGATATATGGAAAATTGGAGTTTACTATACAAGTGGTTGAGGATATGATACATGCATGTGTTCTTGAATTCGTTGGGTTTTGGGAGGATCCAATTTAATTAGTGAATTTTTCCTATAACAATAGTTATCAGGGAACGTTGAAAATGACATCATATGATGATCTTTATGGTACGTCATGCATATCACCTCTATTTTAGATAGAGTCTGGTGGGTTTGTGTTGTTGGGACAACATCTCATGTAGGACACATTGGAGCAAGTACAACTAATTCAAAAACATATGGATATAGCTCAAAATAGATTGAATTCATATGGTGATAGACATTGATAAACCCTTGAGTTTTCAGAGGGTGATCATGTATTCCATCATGTGTCACTTAGGTTGGGTCATCAAAGGATACAAAAGAATGAAAAGTTGGAACCCAAGTTTTTTGGACCTTTTGATGTTGTGGAGAGAATTGGGCTGGTTTCATACTGATTGGATCTTCCATATAAATTCATTAATGTATATTTTTTACCATGTATCAAAACTAGGACAGTTTCACCCTAACCCTTATCATGTGATCGATGTGGATGAGGTTGAATTTGAGATTGATGTTTCCTTTGAGGATCAACTGATATGTATTCCCAAATCACATTGGGAAAGTGTTTTAGGGTAAGACCATGCCGATAGTTCATGTATTGTGGAAACACATGTGTGTACAGAAGGAATCATGAGAGAGGAGAGAATATATGATGGATCAATGGTTAAATCTTTTCAACATGAAATCCTAGGGATGCTTAGGAGTTCATATCGGGGATGAGCTTATAAGGTTATAATATTATAAGATCCTAAACATTTTTAGACATGGCTCAGGATTGATTTTAGATACTGTTTTGTCCTTCTTTGAGTACATTTTTATTTGGTTTTCCATTAGGGAGTGGTTGGGTATAAATTTTAATAAAATGAGGGATAAGGTCCATGCACGATTGGTGCACTATTGGGTAAAATTGTGCACCACATCCCAAAAGACCATGATAGCCTTGAATATAGGGGGTTTTCATATTTATTGCATGGTTCCTGAAAACATGTTCCCTATTAGGAGTAAATGTGCTCCTCTATAAAAGAGGTGCATGGTTTAAGCATATGGTTAGGGAAAGCCATGCGTGGGAATTAATGTCTCCCAAATTTTAGTTTTTAAATTTTCCAAGCCCCCAATTTAGTCCCAAATTGAGTCCCTTTTGACCTTAGGCTACCCTTTTTTATTTTGGTGATATATGAACTCTTTCCAAGCCTTCCTAACATATTTTCTTCATTATTTGAAGCCTGAATTGAACATAGGCACCTCTATTAGTAGGTGAATTATATTCCAATTGTTTTCTTGTTCTTCTCACATTCTTATCACATTATTTCTACAATAAAATCCTATTTTTGGATAGATATAAATATATTTTTATATCTAGATCTAAAATTTTTGATATATATATGTATTTATAAGATATTTATTTATTTAATATTGATTTTGGGTTTTAGATCCGAATACTGATTTACTCTTTTGTTCTGCTCAATTTTGGGGATTTCAGTTGGGTGGTTTCTCATTAATGAATTGAGGTGGGTGGTCTATTATTCAAATCCCATAGTCTTGATATCAAATATGTGTATCTGATTGTAGAATTGATAGGGTTAATTTTTTCAAAAGGACTTCCTAAATTTGATTAATTAATGTGGTCAATTAATGAAATGAGACATTGGGGATTTTATTGAATAATAAACTCATTGAATTTGGATATTTAATTGATAGATTAAATAAGGTATTGAATTGGGGAATTGGGAATAATTGATTATTGTGTTAATTATTGATTTATTGATTTATAGAACTGTGAAATGAGAATAATTAATTGGTGAATTAATTATTGGATGTTAAGATTGTGAGAGGATTAATTAATTATTGAATTAATTAATGGACTAAGAGTGGTTTATTAATCATTGAATTAATTAATGAAAGAGATGTGATTAATTGATTGGTTAATTAATTAATGGGATAGATGTGGTTAATTAATTTTAAAATTAATTAACTAACTGGGATTAATTAATTTATGAATTAATTAATGGAAGTTTATGGTGATTAATTATGATTAGAAGATTAATGTTGAACAATCTTAGTTAATGTGATAATTTGTAGACGTGTGATAATGAGATACATTTGATAATGTGATATTTTACGACATATACATATAATTTTGAATTCAGGTGCTAGACATGACGTTCTACTCCTATGAAACATTTTTATGATTGAGAAATGGGGTTCCATATAGGACGTTCTACACCCATGATATATATGCATGATGGATAAATGGGATGTTATACATGGAGTTCTATAACCAATCATACTAAATGGTGTGGGATAGGGATTTCTTCTCCAAATACTCACGGGGAGCTAGACTTGGAATTATACAGCCAAAACATTTTCATTGAACTACTGGTGCATGTTTACATAATAATGAAAATGAAGTGATATGGACAATGTAATACCATGTGATATAATGAAATTTTAATTGAATATGCAACAATGTCCAGACCTTGTGGGGGTTGAATCACATATTTAGGTACGAGTGTCCTCGAAAACATGGTGGACTATGTTGTTTAATAATGATTAATTGATAATGTTATAACTATTTATTTATGAATTATAATTATTTCTTTGTACAACTTCATAAAGTTATTGTTGACTAGATTTGTTTCAAACACCATTGGTGGTGGGATAGAAAATGTTACTCACCCCCTTCTTGAGCTTCCTGATCGGTACCTGAATAGATTTCATGGATGTATGATAGGTTAACGGAAAAGGCCATGTGTTAGATGGATGGGTCCGGATGGAGCATGGTTGAGGGAACCAGATGTGGTTCATGACCCATTGGAAGTATCTAGTGTAGTTATTTTGGGTTTTTATTATAGATACTTGATACGTACATTATCATGGAATGTTTTCTTCTTTAGTTTGAATATTTCCTCGATATTATTGATTATATTGAGATATTTGTATTATTTATGGTAATATGTTATTACAATGTTGATTATTTATTTCCACTGGTGCATTACTCTGATAAAAGAGGTTATAGTATTCCCTTAATTTACTTACTAGACCCTCACTACTAGTCATCATCTTCTGGTGTATTTGGAGGTATGCTTGAGGAAATTTGAATGACCGACTCAGAGCCCTAGTGTGTGGAACCCATGTTGGGACATTACATGAATCAATCAAGGGATGAAAGATAGATATAAAATACACATAATAAATAGTTTATAATATGGTATCAAGATCATATTTTTTGGGATCCTTCTATAAATAAAAATTTAATTTTATAAATACATTGATTGATAGCCATGGGACCAAGTTTTATGTATTCTCTTATAATGGATGTTGGCATGAGTGATAATATCAAGAGAGGGGCGAATTGAGTACCCAATATAAATTTCCATTATAAATATGTAAGTATAATCCTAAAAATAATTTAATAAGGATATTTAATCAAAAGAGAATATGGATATAATTTCTGATATCTTAAAACATCTCTCAATGTGTAATTGAGTCCCAGTTAAAATAATATGAAAACTATTTAATCATTTGAAATAAATTTATGCAATCAAAATGTTATATAAACACTAATTAAGATCAACTATCAATGTAATGGTTTTGTTTATAGTTTAAAATAAATTTAGTTAAATGATTTCAAATGAAACAAAACAGAACAAAAAATAGAATTAAAACAATAGGTTCAATCTAAATAAAATATCTAATTCCCTCTATATGTAAATAACCTAATTATAAGAATATTATATAAAATAGTCTTGATAGAAAACATGGATATGGTTTCAAAAAAATCTTACCATCTGTTAAGGCCATAAAGGGACCTCCTCCAAAATAACTGTGGGAATAATGAAAACACATGACACACAAGGACCTCATCCACAACACTATGGGTAAAAAAATATAAAGAGAGAGTTTAGAATATATCATTAATCTTCTAGTTAAACAATAGAAATAGTGATTTTTGAATATTTCGGGAAAACCACAAACTTCTCGAAATATAAATATAACAAAAATAAAGATAAATTATAAGGATATAAAAAGGATGGTGTTTCTTGGTCGAATGTTATCTGAATCTTAAGACTCCTCAGATATAGCATGGATAGGATCTCATGTCATTTTTCAGAAAAATGCAGTACAAAGATCATCATAGGCTCTCATGTTCTATATGTAGAAAAGGATCTGTAATTTTTTTATTCTCAACTTTCTCATAGTCTTGTTTAGATAGGATGCACCATGTAAATCTCGTATTCAAGTAATCATCCAGTATGCATGTATTCTCTCTCTCTTGTATATTTCTCAAAAGAGGGTAAATTATTTGTATATATAGTGATGAAGAATGGATAGATCATTCAAGGTAAAATAATTAGGGTATCCTGGATCCTCGTATGTCTCTTTGATATCCTCTTCAATGTTCCCTGCAATAGTTTATGAATAACCATTAAAATAATCATCAACATTAAATTTGATAATATAGATGTTAGAAACATTTAATTTAGAAGTACAAGAATAGATATGGTGGTTATTATAGAAGTGACTCATCCTATAGGTGACTTAAGATGGTGGTGAGTCAGGCCAATGTTGAGTTAGGATGGTGGTAGGTCATTTAGCAGTAGGTCATTCTAAACGGTGGCTCATATCAGTAGGGACTCATCTCAACATTTTATTATTTGGTAGAAGTTATTTTAAATGATTATCCAAATTCCTTGGTGGTAGGTAAAGTCCCATGGTAAGTAATCTTCCATTTTTACTAATTTTTTGTGGTAGGCCTTCCCAAAACTTTTTTTGAATTTCAATCCTGGATGTGACTCAAATATGATGATGTGTCTTTTTTGGTGGTGACCCATCTTCAACGGCAAGTAATTTCTAGTGCTGAATAATTTCTGATTGTGGGTATTTTTAGAACTTAGACAAAATTTCTCCAAATTGGATTATTTATAAAATTATATCAAAAATTATAAAACCCATTAAAAATAATTAACATGATTTGTTTGGAATTAAAATAAGGATGTGCCAATAATCTCCCCATTTTTATGATCGTAAATCAAGGAATTTCATAATCATGTAAAGGATAAACATTATCATAAAATAGATGTAGGTGGAAAAAATAGTTATATCTTATTAACCCCTTAATAGATAGTGTGAGGGTTTAAACAACAAGTGAAACTTGATGAAAAATTTTACAAAATATATTAAATAAAAAATTATATCAAAAGGAATCATGTATCAAATGATAATATAATTATAAAAGTAGATGATGAGGATTAATAAAGATGATATAAAAGAAATAAATTAATTAAATATGGTATCAATGGTATGATATCAATAAAGAACATTAATGATGGTATCAAATGATATAATTATTATTAATACATTTAATAAAATCCATATTCAGTATCCCCCTTTTGGAATTCTCGAAAAGTGGAATGAAAAACAGGAAATGGAATGAGACAAAATATGATTAATGAGATAATTTACACTTGAAGACAAAAACAATTGAAGTATATACAAAATTAAATATAATGAAAATTTATTCAAAAAGTACCTATCAAAAGAAAAGGAAAATATATAAGCTTCTCAAGAATGGTAGGAGAAAAAATTACTTCCATACCCTTTCCCTTGTTAGAGGAAGACGGAATAGTGGTAGAATGTGATGTAACAATAGTTATGTATATAGGGATAATAGGTATGGAGGGATTGTCTTAGATGATAATTAGCTGAAGATGCTAGATATATTCTTTGGGAGACATGTTGAAAGGCTGGAACTGAGTAGGTAAAGGTTCATTGACATATCGAGTAACAGTTACTCTAAAAAAATCTAGAGCAGTGGATGGAGGAGTGAGATAATGAGTCACTATAATAGAATCATGATCCACTAATTCTATACAATAAATATTACGAAATTAATTCATCATATTTATGATATCCATGATTATATTTCATCATCTTTCCATGGAACTGAAAAGGTCCTTTTTCTTCTTCATACACAACATGGGGACTAGGTTCACCACTTTCTATTGGTTGACCTTTTCTTTGATGGATTCAGTAACTCAATGAGTCCTAAGGTTCTAAGTAAGGAACATAATGTGAGATTTTATTTCATGATTAGTATAGATCCTTGAAGGGTAATACTCAATAGCATTTTTTATGGTTTCTATTTCATTTATAATTTCATTCATAAATTTCCTTTCTAACTTATAGACATAATAACTTTTGTGAAAAAATTGTCTCAATTATTCTTGAGAACATCAGGAACATCACCTAAAATAGATAAATGTTTCTCTCAAAAAATTGATCTGATCAATTCATCATCGAGAAGTGGAGGATAAATTGAAATATAAATCATGGATGATATTTTCTCCACCCTCGCTAACAAAGAATCCATAAAATCTGAAAATTAATATCTCATGTCCTCCATTGTAGACCTCAATGTCTCAATATCATTTTATAATATCTTGTTCTCTATCTCTTATACTTTAATATGATGCATCATCTTGGGATGTATGTACTGTGTTACAATCCCAAAAAATTATATTTCATCTTTCACACTATTTGTAGTGACCAAGGGATGTCGAATCTTAAAAATAATATCTAAATCAAAAATAATAAATCCCTAAAGGATTATATATTATCTCTTGATACAAAATCTACAAGAACTAAGGTAACAAAAGTAGTAGGAAAGGTTCCATAAGAAATGAAAAGTTCCACAACAACCTCTGTTTGGACATAACTAGATGGAAAATCAAAATAAAATCCCTATATCAATCTATCGTCATCTATATATTCTACCACTGAGCTGTTAGGATCCATATCTACTAGAATATGAGGTCCAAAATAATTTTGTGGGATACTATTATCGTTTGAATTAGTGTATTCAAAATCAAATATGACAAAGCTTGGGTTTTTCTCCCATTCCTTAAAGGATGTGACATCTGACCTGGATGAAGACAAAATAGAAGTCTCAACAACTACAGTCTTAACTACTATTGTCTCGACAACCACAGGTTCAACAACTACTGATCACCAACTATCTATTCATCTACTTTGTGCTCATCAACAGTAGGATCATCATGGTCTTTAAAAATAGGATCATCATGGTGACTAATTAGGCTTGGGAATTCAAACCCCTTAATAGCAGCTTCCGTATTTTCTCTATAATCTATATCCATCACATGAACTAAGCCTTATCTCAATTAAAATCTTGAATCAAATTTAAACATGGTGAAGATAAAAATTTTAAATGCATCTCAACCTCTCCACCACTAATGTGTCTATCAGGACCATCATGGTCAGAACCACCATCATTATCATCTCCTTAAAATTTTCCCTCATTTTCTCTATCTCTATTGTATTATTTATTTTTATCATCTTCTTCACCACATCCATTTTCATTACCATTTTATTTAGAATATTTTTTCTTTAACTTAAAATTTTCCTCTCCATAAACCTCAGTTTCTTTATCATTACTTCTATCTTTTAGAGGATTCTATCCAAGAAGGTGAGATCTAGGAGGGATATGAGCACCATAACTGATAGTTGGAGGACTCTTCAGAAATTCTGGATCAATACATTCATCAATTAAAAACTCCCACTCTTCTTAACTAGATGAAGTATACTTTTATTCTTACACATATGATTATAAAACCACCTAAAATGGATCCATGACAATATCCACATGTTTTTTGGGCTTTATACTTGATTAACATGATTGAAATCTTCAAAATTATATTAGCATCATCAAACCATTGTATATTCTAGGGGTTTTAGTTTATACTATTTCTTTTAAAAACGACTATTGTGAGGAAAAATCATCGATTGTTTAATCCTAATTTTTTATAAGAATCTCCCATACCCTTGGCCTTAAGCATGGATGAAATGATTTTATTATATGTAAGGTAGTTTGATCTGGAAGACGCCTTGCACATCTCTATCATGGGAATCCTTAGTTATCATCAACAATTAATATTTTTCTTCTATATTAATTAAACATAATATATATACATATTGATAAATCATGGTGATAAAATCAAATTTTCTTAGGCACAACATATGATGAATAAACATGAAAATCAGATGACATTCACCATCAAGCTCTTTCGCAACTAGACTTCTTCAATTTCATCTCTAGTAATCTCACTTAAGAATCCTTATATATGAAGGTATCAATATCAAATTTAATATAATATTGGTTATTATTTTACACACATTAATGAGAAACTTTATACATCTATCCCACATTATTTAATAGAATATTGATTTGTGTATTTTTTTTACTTTTATCCTAGTTCTCATCTTCCTCAATGATAAAGGAAACATACTGATGGAACTTGTGAACTAATTTAGGATAAAGTGGAATCAAATTTTTTGAGAACCAATCTAACCATCCCACATATTTCATAACATAAAAAAATGAATTGATTGACATAAATTACTCATAATTTACTTCCATCATGGGTACCACTATATGATTCATAAGAAATGAGTTCACTGGATCGATAGGTGGATAGATCGATTCTCCATTATTCTTCTTTAAAGGACATGAATCATTGGGAGATGACACAACATATCTCTTCACTCTAACCATTTTAAATAGTTTAAAATGTTTAGATGCGATTGAAGGAAGGATAACATGTGGGAGGGAAATGTTTTTATCAAAGATCACAAGGAAAAGAAAAGAGAGAGAGAGAGAGAGACTGCGTCAAAATTAGACATTTCCCCAATTTATAAAATTTAGGGATTTAAAAATCATAAAAACAAAATAAAAATTATATAGAAAAAAATTAAATAATTAACTCATAAATAGAAATTAGAAAATAAAACATAAAACCATGGTGGGTCATTACCAACAATAAGTAAACTTTAATAGAGGGTAAACACCAATGGTGGGAAAACCCCAATGGCGGGTAAACAACAATGCTGGTTAAACACCAGGGGTGGGAAAAAACATTTGGAGGTTCCCAAAAAATTATTTCTAACAAATATTAATCATTCCTAATTCATGTTTGATGTAGTTCATTCTCTCATAATTCAATGTCTTAGTAAAAATATTATAAAGCTGATGTTCAATTCCAATTTATTCAAAATTTATATCAGCCTTTGGAAAATGATATCTCAAAGAGTGTCTCATTACATCAAGGTGTTTTGTTAAAGAGTGATATAAAAGTTTTTTATAAATATTTATAGAAGTTGGGTTGTTCGATTTATAGTTACTTTTCAGAATTGATAGTTATAGTTTATAAAAGTGTGTTTCATCAAAAAAACTTAATAGCTACCTACAACCATATATTCAGATTCAGAATCACATAGTGAAACCTAACTTTGATTCTTACTAAAATAGTAAAAATAGATTCATTCTCAAAATATGCCATCTTCTAAAGGTGCTTTTATATCTAACCAGCAACCACCAAAATCAACATCTGAATAACTAATTAAGTAAAATGGTAATCCTATCGGGGAAAACAATCCAAATCTTGTATTTTATTTTAGGTATTTAAAAATACTCTCAATAGTAATTATGTGTGACTCATTTGGGTTTAATTGATAATGTGCACACATACACACACTAAACATGATGTCTGGTCGGCAAGATGTTAAGTAAGGAAAGATTCAAATAATACCACTGTAATTGTTTTGATCCGCTGATTTCCCAGCATCATCAATATCCATCTTGAAAATGTAACTCATAGTATTTTAAATACTCTTAGTTTAATCAAAACCTAAATGTTTTAAAATGTATTTATTATGTTCACATATATTTAAAGTAATTATTTTTTTTTGAAAAAATTGAAAATCAAGAAAAAATTCACTTCACCCATTAAACTCATCTCAAATTATTTTTTCATAATTTTTTAAAATTCATTACATAAATAATTTTTTGAAGATCCAAAGATAATATCATATATATATATTGGAAAAACTAAAACATTTTTTGAAACTATTTTTCATACCAATATCTTGGATATATTTTTAAATCATTTAAATATATGTTTTTATTTAAAAAACATGATTTAGAAAATTTGGGTCTCGAAATATAGGGGTTGTTCAAGAAAAACATCCCAAAATTATTTAACAATTCAATAATTAACATTGTAAATCCATTTGATATAGTTCGAAATATAGATGTGTTGGGTAGACAAGCAGTGTTTTGATAGATTCATGTCTGGATATAGGTGAGATGGTTTCCTCAGAGTATATACCGTCTTCTTGAATATACCCTTATGAAACTAGTCTAGCTTGATTTCTTATTATTATTCCATATTCATCAACCTTGATTTTAAAAACCCATTTAGTGCAAATAGTTACGGTGTCTTTGTTTCTATAAAAAAGTTCCCAAATTTTTTTTCATTCAAATTTAATAAGTTATTTTTTCATATCCATTACCTAGAATTCATCACTAATTGCATCATTGATTTTCATAGGTTCATGATGTGAAAAAAATACATGATGTACAACCTGGTTTCTTAGATAAGATATAGTTTACGTACTTATATCTAGGTCTCCAACAACAACATCTAAAGGATGGTTTTTAAGGTTCATAACATATCTAGAAAAATAAGGTAGGGTCCCCTCATTGTCTTCTATAAGTTCTAGAAGTTACTCAAAACTGGAAAACTTTTATGAATTTTTTGCAAAATAATTATAAGGAATTCATTTGTGTTTGTAGCAGATAAATAATCATCAGGTTTTTCTATCAAATCATTATGTTCATACAGATCTGTCTCATTAAACAAGAAATGTATATACTCTTCCATAGTGATTTTTTATCCAAACTAATCAAGTTGGAGAAGGTATGATGACTCCTCTTCCTCGAGACTGGTAATGAAACCCTATATGCTCACGGAGGAGTTCCCCCCCCCCCTCCCGGTGGTGGGAGGGGTAAGGATGAGTTCGTTCGGATGCCTCTACGTACAATGAATCCTTTCACTCCATTTTCTAATCCTAACTTCCTCCTGGATTTCCAGACGATATCGTTAAACCCGAAAGTCCCTAACCTACATCTTGGTGGTCCTCAGCTTGTGATTTCAAAGTCAGAGTTCCATAAAGTGTCTATACTTGTGGATCTGACCTTGGTTTCCCAATTCAATCATTGAAGTCCCTCAGTTGACAAATTTGATCGATTTTTGTTCATAAAATGGGACCTACAGGATCGTGCAATAGTTGGGATTCTTGATACGCGACATCTGATGATTTGGTTTGCCTCGGAAGATGACCTAATTTGGGCCTGGTCTAACTCTCCTCATCAATACAGCGGTTGAAAGTTATTCCCCCTTCGTTGGTCGTTCAATATATGCATGAACCATGACCCTCCATCTACCGTGACATGGGTAAGTCTGCCTCACCTCCCATTACCCTTTCAAAATCCCTCAATTATCCACATGATTGGAAATATGGTTGGCCTTTTCATATGCTCTGATGTCCGCACCTCTCTTGTATTCCACCCCATAAATCCGAGCATCTGTATTGAGGTGGACGTGTCAAATCCCCTGGTATATTGGATTTGGATTACTATTGGAACAGAGTAGAGATGGAGGCAGGATATGGTGTTTGAGTCCTGGTCAGCTATTGTTCGAATTTTCATCATCTAGGGCATATCGTGTCGCAATGAAATGGTGAAGGGAGGATAAGTATGTTCGCTCAGATGGTAAGGGTGGTTAAGGGGTAGATTCAGGTGCCCGGTGGTGGTAGGGCTTCTGATTTTGAGAAGCAATGTGCAGTGGTAGTGGGAGAAGAGGTAGTGGTCCCGTCCAATCCATTAGTTAATACAGTCTTTGAGCAGCTCAAAGCATATCTGAGGGTGGAGGATGGTGAAAAGCAGGCAGTTGACAGTGGTGCAGGTAAGGGTGTCCCTGGTTTTGATGGGCAGTGGGTTTGCAACAACAAGGGTGTCGAGTGGGATGAGGAGAAGAGTTTTGGGGAAGTGGGAATTTTGAATTCTGCTGGATGTGAGGATCTTCCCTCAGTTGGAACTATGGAGATCTGTGTTGTTGGGATTTAGGGTAAGGCCGATGGCAAGGCTGGAGTGCTAGCCTCTGTTCCCATGAGGAACCGGTTTCAGGGACTGGAGCAGGAGGATATGGGGGAGGTCTTGTAGGATTCCAACATGCAGGCCCAGAGAATTTTGCAGGAGGAGGTTGCGGTGAATGAGAGATGTGAAAGAGGGATTTCTGAAGGCACTGAAGTGATGGAAAATCCGCAATTTTTAGTCGTGATTAACACCAACTTTCAGATTCATCAGACCAGAATGTAGCTTTATCAGGATATGCGGATCCCCAGTAAATTGGGGGATTTATCTAATAGTGACAAAGAAAATGAGAGCGGCATGGTCAGGCCCTCATATAGTGATGTTGTTCAGGGAGGGAATAATATTTTGATTGGGAGTCAAGAGGATATGCTTGCATCTCCGTGAATATGGTCGAGAAAGGGCTACTCTTACCTACCAAGGCCAATACCCACCAAATATTTTAATAAAGGTATGAAATCTACGAATGAACTCCTCTCGTTGGAACGTATGAATCTTAAGAGAAAGTATGTTAAAGTCCTCAAGCAATGCGAGAGCTTGGAATGGGAATCAGTGACTATGTATGAAGAATATATTTGTGGAGGTGGTGATGGGTTGGACTTTTATGGTATGTAGTTTCTCTTTTGGTCATGTTGTGCTTGTTTTCTAAATGTTTCCTTTAATTTAATAAATGGTTTGGGGATTTGACTTGGACTAATCATTCTGGTATATACTCTTACATAGTGTTTTTTATTTAGTAAAAAAATCTATAGGATTTACTTGAATTTAAATAGCCAAATAAAATTTGTTCATCTCTATTAGATGAAAACCTATCAATAGTATCCTTAGTGTTAAGAATAAATACATTTCAAAAAAACCACATAATGTAATTAACATTACACTTTCTATTATTCTAATGTTTATAAGGGTTTTTCTTCACGATAAGTCTTATTAAAACTATATTAATTATATAGGTGGTAATATTTATAGCCTCTTCCCACAATTAGAGGTGTAAGATATATTCATTAGGATTATCTTGGTTATCTCTTGAAGTGATCTTTTTCTTCTTTTTATAACTCAATTCTACTGAGGGTTCCTAGGTGCAGAGGAGATATGGTTATAGAATTTTTGTGAGAAAAAGGATTCAAAGTCATGATTTCCAAACTCATGACTATAGTCACTTAATAATGTTTTAATTCTATTTCAACTTAGGTTTTCTAAAAATCTATCATACCTGGTAAAATAAGAGAATTCTTCACTCTTGTGAGCAAAAAATAATATCCCTGTATACCTAGAAAAGTAATATGAAAGTACATAGACATAGTGATTCCTATATAACATATAAACTCTATATAGTCAAAAAAATTCCATGTAAACTAACTCAATAGGTTTATAAGTTGAAACATAATTCTTTAATTTACATTATATTTTGTTTTGTTTCCTTTTTTTACAGGGGTTGCCAAATTTTTCATTTCAGAATTCTTATTTAAGTATATCCTTTACTAACACATTCCAAGTAATATTTATAAGTGATTTATTATCATAGTGGCCTAATATACTATTCTAATTCCAATATTTTATATGAAAGGAAATTAAGGAAGAAACATTTTGTGAAATTAAAGAATCTCAATTAACAACATTCAAATTTTCATTTCATAAAGCAGTAAACCAGAAAAAAAATTAGAATTAAAAATATTACAATAATTGTTTTAAATAATTACATGAAATCAATCAACATATAGTTGTGGGATACTAATAATATTATATTTTAAACCACTAACAAAAATAACCTTTGAAATAAAAAATGAATTTGAGTTACCAATTTGGACAAAGAAAAATATTATTTTATAATCATTTTCACCAAATGTGACATGGCCACTATAAACCATTATCAATTCATTGAAGATCAAGTAATATCATGTAGTATTTCTGGAATATATACTTTCTAGGTACCATGTAATCTCATATAATCTCTTGATGCAAGTTTAGTACAAAAAAAGTTTAAAAAATTAATTTTTTGTATCAAAAAATTTGTGTTTGTAGAAATATTATTAATAAGAGAGTTAAGAACCCATATTTTATAATGCTTTTAAAATAATCATATAGTAAGTAATTTGCATTAAAAAATTATTCATTCTACTTGAATAAATAATTTTTTTAGAATTTCTAGAATTCAATTTAGGAGTAAAAGTGATCTTAACAATTCTTCTATGTCCGGGTTGGTAACCAAGACCAGTAATGTATTTATGGGGAAAAATCTAATATTTCAGTGAGAGTTTCCTATAAATTATTGAATATCACTATGACTTTATTTAATTTATAATTTAACAATTATTTCTAGTATTTTCATTGAATAATTGATCATTCTTCTCATTCTCTATGGTAAGGTTAGTTTTAACAGTAGAAAATAATTGATAGTGCTTCTTCATTATTTTTTATTTATCATTCATCACATTAAGAATATCATGATTCATATTTAAATATTTTATCATTACCTATTTTGAAATATATTCATCATTTTTTTCATCTCCATAATGACCATAATTATATAACGAAGATACAGTAGGTACCTTAAATATGTTTATCATGAATCACATATATTCTCTATCAAGCATCTCTTCATGAGTTAAGTCTAATTCACTGGAGTTATCATAAGTGGAACTCTAAGTTGATTTCATTTATTTATTATACTTTTTATCCTTATCAGCATACTTAATTTTATACATTGACTTGGGATAGTCATCCTTAAAAGGTAATTTTATCTTACACTCATAATAAGTAATCTCATTTGAGTTATCATCTCATTTCTAGTCTATCTTCCAATTTCATTTATTATCGTACATTCCCTTGTATCTTGATTTTAAAAATAATATCATCTTCTTATAGAATTAATTGAACCTTATATCTAGATGGCTCATTTCCTCATCATTTTTGGCTAGTAATTCCTCATCACTAGATCTTTCAGCCTGTACTTTTTCCTTTTCCATCTATTTTGATGCAGCTGACTTAAAAGCTAAAGATTTAATCTTATGTTAATCATTCTCTTTAGGATTAACCATATTTTCTAACTCATACATCATTAATATCCCAATAAATTAATTGATATGTAGTTTATAGGTTTCACAGTATTCTCTTATGGAAACTGATCTTCATATCCATCTCTTAGGAAGACATCTCATCAATCATGTGATTTGATTTTATTATAACACTAACTTACCCAAGGATATCATCATGTTCACTATCTCATTGAACTTGAGATACATATCAGAAAAAATATCATAAAGTTTCATCTTAAATATAAAATATTTAATTGTATAAGTATTCAATCTCAATTCTTTCACATTAATTTTTCATTTATGATAAATGGATAGTGTTCCCAAATTTTATAAGCAGTTTTACAAGAAGAAATCTTATTCAGCTCTACATCACCTAGAGAAAAGTAAATAACAAACATGGATTTGTAGTTATTGTTATAATCAAGTTTATTATCATCATTTTTTGTATTCCTATAAGTCTTAGGTAATTCATATTTCTCTTTTATAGTAGAACAAATTTTAAAAACCATTATTTCGTTTTTCATTTTAATCTCCATTTTCAATAATTCATAGTTATTTCTGTTAATGAAATGAGATTTTTTGGAAGTAGAACCATAATTTCTATTATCCATTTAAAGAACTAAATTTATAATTGATATAAATTTCATATTTTTAAAACATAACTAAAAATCATAGTTGAACGGATTTTGAAATCACTTTGATACCAAATTTTGGTTGTAGTGGGTATCTTAAGAGGGGGATAATTTTATACTCTTCAGAAATGTCTATTAAAAAATGATTAAATAAACCCCCAATATAATTAAAGTAACACATTTAATCAAAACAAAATATCAATATTATTTATAATATATAAAAAAAATTCAAAGAGTGATTTAGTATCAGTTAAAATAATATAAAAATTATTTTAACTTTTGAAATCAATTTACTTGATCAAAATATTATATAAGCAGTACTTAATATTAACATTCAATGTCTTGGATTTTAGTAGAGTTAAAAAAATATGTTTTATGAATTCAAATGAAACAAAAAAACACACAGTAGAATTAATACCATAGGTTTAGTCTCAATTAATGACCTAATACCCTCCAAAGAGAAATATACTACTATAAATAATATTATATAAAATAACCATGATCCATAAATTGGATTAGGTATATACAATATATAACTATCGTTCCAAGCCAAACAATGACCTCTTCCATAATACCTATGCGAATAAAATAATCATATGCCACACAAAGTCCTCTACCACAACACCATGGGTAAAAAATATATAAATAGAGTGTAGAAGATATATTTTATATTATAGTTAAAGTGAAGAAATAGTGTGTGTTGTATAATATGGTTAAACTACACACTGATCGAAATGTAAAGGAAGAAAGAAGAAATAGAATGTATAAAATAGAGACAAGACGGTGTTTCTTAGTCTGGCATGCACTGAAGCTTGAGACTCCTTGGATGTAGCTTGGATAAGATCTCAATAATTTATCAGAAAAAACTCTAAAACAAGTGTGATATGATCTATTATTTTTCTATATAAAAGGATATATTTTTTTCTCCACTTTCTCATAGTCGTGTGTATAAAATTTCCCACATTTAACTATCATCTATTTCCATTCATCCAACATTCATGTATTCTCTCACTTTTATATTTCTAACCTGACAGTGACTTCATTGAATATATAGTTCTATAAAATGGAGACGTTTTTCAAGGAACAATCATCCGGGTATCCTATATCATTGTACTTAACTCTGAAATCCTCTTTAATATTCCCTAAAATAGTTTAATAATAACCATTAAAATAATCATCAACATTAAATTTGATAATATATCCACAAAAACATTTAATTTTAATGTCCCATAATAGAGAAGGTGACTCGTTTGGATGTGATACATCTCTAGCGGTGACTCATCCTGGTGGTGACTTTAGGTGGAGGTGAGTTTGACCAATAGTGAGTCACCCTGACAGTAGGTCTTCTGGTGGTAAGTCATATTCAATAGTGACTCATCTTAGTGGTGACTTGTATTAATAGTGTATAATATGGATTCAAGTCTTCTCAACACTTTTCCAAACTTCTAAGTGATAATTATAGTCTGATGGTCGGACATCTTCAATAGTGACTCCTTTATAGAGGTAGGTCTTCTTAAAACATTTCCATGTTTCCATTCTAACGATGACTCAACTCTGACGGTGTGTATTTCCTGGTGGTGACTCATCTTTAATGGTGAATCTTTTCTGGTGGTGACTAATGTATAACAGTGGGTATTTTCAGCACTTAGAAAAAAATTCACCAAAATTCCTTACATATAAAAGGCTATCATAAATCATTAAAACCATTAAAAACATAATTACTGTGATATGTGATGTTTAAAACAAGTATGTTCTAACAATGTTTATGTAATCAATGGTTATATGTTTTATGAAATTGAACATTATGAATGTAGTACCTTGTAAAATAGTATATTTTCTATTTTAGAATAAGTGATTCAAGTGTCTTGTACCAAGTACATAAATGAAAATTATATGAATATGGCATACTTTGGAATCATCAAACAATTATAGTAGTTGTATTATATAAAATTATATGT
The DNA here is from genome assembly GCA_963277665.1 of Viscum album. Classification (NCBI taxonomy): domain Eukaryota; kingdom Viridiplantae; phylum Streptophyta; class Magnoliopsida; order Santalales; family Viscaceae; genus Viscum; species Viscum album. The sequence goes on along the minus strand of OY728119.1, from coordinate 681,092,617 downwards.
ATTTATTTCTAAATGCAGGTGGATTCGGAACATGATTGAAATTAAAATTAATGAATTGTTATTTATGGAAGTGGATTTTATTAAGGAAGGGTACAATTATATAATATTCAAAAGGCATCACAAGAAGTGAATGTATTTCATATCTCAAATCCTGAAAACAAAATCTGGTCAATTATTCTATTATAAAACAAAACCACTGCATGTTTATATTTCAATTCAACTAAGGATGACCATTTCATTGTGAAACCAAAAAAATTTCATGATTTTTACAATGTATACAGGGAATGTTATGTCCTATAATATCACAACGAGTATATTTATATAATTGATCATGGGTTCAAGTCCCTTCAATGATAAAAAATAGTGTTCAATAATCAGGTTAATGTTTTTTAAATATATATTACATTAATTCATTGTATTATATGATCACTACTTTATTCATGTAATCAAAAATAAATTTAAAAATACATCAATAGATAATGACTTATCCATATGTTGATGCTCCCAATCATGAGAAGGAACTGGTTTCTCCTTATGTTAATGCTCCCAATCCTAATGAACAATAGGTTTCTCCACTTGACGATACTACCAATCCTAAGGAACAACATTAGGAAAATGTTGAAACTAATGAAATTCTAGAATATAAATATCTTATTTCAGATAAAAAATAGAAGAATTGTATCATCATGTTATTAATAGAATTTATTTTAGATAAAATTAATGGCCTAATATTAATGATTGTATGGAATACACATTTCCTACCTATTATCCATAGCAAGTACACTGTAAATTGTTATATTGGGGTCACCACTATAATGCATGATCCAATTGATATAGATATATGGAGAAATGATGTAAACATATTTAATCCTCTAATTTCATAAGATATTAGGTTAACACTATGATATACATTATTCATGTTACTAAAAATTTAAATAATGGAATGATTATTTGCTCTTTATTTTCCCTTGAGGTGTGCATTTATACTAGATGATTTTCAAAATATGTTATAATAACAGCCATTGGAATAGATCATAGAGCCTTTCATATAATTCTTACGAAGCATCATATCAATGACTGTGAAGGGAACATAATCCCACCCACAGAATAGTTATATTAACACGTGATAAACTGAGAAACATGGATGTGTTTATTGGTAAACATGAGGAGGGAAAATTTCAGGTATATTGTGATTGGTAATACATTACATAGAAATACGTTTATTAAAAACACTAATTAAGAATTTTTATTTTATGAAACAATAACATTGTGTTGAAAATAATCAGTGTACATCAAATTTGATGTACCACTACTATAAATCAGATATTTGGTATGCTTCACATGAAAAAAATTGTAAGTATTTTAAATATGTTTTTATTAAATTATGTGGAATTAATTAATTAGTTAATAATGTTACTTTTTTACCAAGATAATGATGAATCAAAATCCACATCCACTTCCAACTCATGCCATGTTAAATTTAAGGAGGATCATGTAAATAAATATAGAATATTAGTTGGTTAAAACAAAGAGACTGTGGGAATCATGTGTTGTTATAACATAATGAAACTTTTTTTTAATAAAAGTAAATATTATAAAAAATGAAAACATATTTACCTTTATTTGTTTATCATGTTTAGAAATCATAATCACCATTGGTTCTACATGATGAATGAATACTCGCAGTGGCCTTGAAGCATCCTGGAAAATAAGATTTTGTTAGATATGTGTGTTTTGGGGTGTCTCCTTGAAAATATATTTAGAAAATAAATTCACATGGGGACAAATAGAAGAAAAATAATCAAATTAAAGAACAAATAACTTTTATGTAAGAAAATAATAATTGTAATAGTTATTTTTTTAATAATTTTATCAGAAGGAATAAAAGAGAATAAATGATATAATAATTACTACAACATGAAGATCCACCCCTAATCATTGATGAAATAAATAACCCTTAATGGTATTATGTACTTGAGGGAATTTTTTTCATATATATTTTTGGGAAATGTGAATCGGGAAAATATTTATTCCTTTCCTACACTTATATTCTACAAGGTGAAATTGATTGTGACTTATAACAATCAGAAATCACCATTCGGTTTATTTTGAGGGGTAAAATATACCATATACAATGACATATTATATACAAAAATAACAGACAATATATCATGTTATAGTAGGTATTCAAATATCTCATTATATAGGTTTGGAGAAACCTATTTTCATTGATGATATGGATGTTCACAAAGATGAACATTCTTTTGGAACATTCATTCCAAGATAATTTTATCTTGTAAAAAACATAGTTATAATTAGTTATATACTTTTCAAATTTATTTTTTATTCAAATATATTAACAATAAATGAAAAATTCATGAATCATTTAATGATATTATATATATAGAAATATAACATGAAAATTTATGTACAATCAAAATAATATAAATGATCAACAAATCAATTGAAATACCATTAAATAGTACCTTTACTATAAAAGTTCAATTACCAAATTTTAAAAATATTACCTGTTCATAAAGATATAATATTCATTCCAAGTAATTCAATAATCATTTACATGAAACAAAAAAAATAGAGAGGTTGTTACAGACTATCTTTCAATTGAGAATATAGGTGAAATCCCCAAGAAGGGTTAGATAGGAGTCTCTATTATAGATATATACAAGACATAGATTTTCATAAATATTTTTCCAATAATTTTTCTAATATTATAATTACAGGGAAATATTATTCATATTTTTTACTACTTTATGTATTTGAACTATTTGAATGGAAACCCTCACAAATAAACGATTGGAATCATTATTCCTCATATCACTTCTACAAAAAAACATCATTTGAATAAGTAGAATATTTTAAAATAGATTAATAACTATTTGGATTGATTGAAGTGAAACTTACTGAGTAAAAACACTTCTTAATACCCATTATTCAAGCATAAAACTCTAAAATCAAATCATATCAATTATATTTTAATTTTTTCATTACTTATTCCTTTTTGAATTTTTAATAATCTTTTGTTTTTGATTAAAATAAATTTGGATACTCTAATAATTTAATATATATAATAGATGTATGTATTACCAAAAAAATCTCCCATAAATGAAGGAATTTTTTACATTGTTATATACTACATCCAAAAAACATATAAATAAACATCAAGTAATATGTTTGTATATTATGTTTTAATTAATTTTTTATGATATATAAATGTTTAAATATCTTTAAAATCTTGGTATGAGGATAATAAAAGAGCACCATAATTGTGTCAACTTCTATAATTGGATATGTATTAGGGTAAATAGAAAAATGATTTAAAATCAAAACATATATCAAAACAAATTATATATGTTTCTCAATGTCTCAGTAGTGTCTAAAACTAACTAATGGTAAAGATTATTGTTATTACATTTTCAAAATTATATACAATATCTTATTATATAAGCAAACTAGATACCATAAATTTTTATTTTTGATGATAATTACAATTTTAGTTAAATTATTTACTAATAATCAATTTATTAATATTTTTACAATACTACCTGGATCGTCGATAGGCCACATATTTAAATATTGAAATGAATTTATTTAAAAATGATTTGAAAAAATAAATGGTGTTAGAATGTTTATTGAAATCAGGAAAAGGTGATTTTGTACAAATTATATATTGACCCAAATGTTTCTTACATGAAAATTACATCATTTTTTAGATAAAAAGTGTAACAGTTATACAATAAAGGATCCAAAGGTTTAGTATCTTAGTCAAATTAGGCTCATACATAACTTGTATATAATAAAATTTAAACATTATATAAATCATTATTATTTATCCTCATAAAATATCTTACATTATCTCTAGTATATATTATCACCAATGGATATACATCAGAGAAATGTGTGAGCTAAATCCCTACAAGGGGATAAATAATGGATATTAATCAATATTAAATGGGTGAGAATAATCAACATCATCATAACCTAATAATATGATCATAATAATAATCATGATGGAAATATTAGATAAACAAATGGAATGTGGTATATTAATTATAATGAAAAATCATCTCATAATATTGAAATACTATAAAATTTTGTCAATAAATCTAGTATTATTTTCACGGATAACAAACATGCATAAATCATAACATCATATTTAAGAACAAATATTTCATTATATTCACATATAATTAATATAATATCATGAGATATATCACATTAAAAAATTAATTATAGGTATTTATAATTATTTCCCACTTGTTATATGATAAAATTTTCATAATAATGAATGTTGTGTGGAAAGACAAGATATAACAGTTGTATTCGTGAATCATACCCATAGAAATGAATGGGTTTCCTAAAGTCTTTGAAAATAATACATTCATTAATAACCTAAGGGGATCCCAAATGAATAATTTATATCATACTTTGGCATAAAATATCATTTTTTATTGAAAAATAAAAAACTCGATAGGAGTTAAAGATTTGTTTTTTAAAAATAAATGGTTTTTGAAAAATATCTATATTTAGAATAAAATTACTTTTTAAAGGGTAAAATCATGAATATAAATAGAAAAAATTATTATATTATTAAATATTTCCTTAAATAAAATATAGAAATATCCATACTGAAATTAGTGTGTATGAGAATATAACCCCAAAATAAGGAATCACATTTGAAAACCCCCATACGTTAAATTCCACTTTATTTCATTGATTTTATACCTCCTGAATAATAAAACTAGGTTTATTTAAACATTAAACCAGATTTAAAATAAGATCATTTTTCTAATATTTATCAATTATAATCATTGTCTTATATCCCTTAAATCCATTTTCTAAATGTTAAATAATTTGATGTCATGTTTTCCTTTAAAATATCATGTTTTGTTATGATTTCACTAATTTTGATGAAGGTAATTTATAAATAAATATATATTATTACATAATATCAAAATAAATATATTTATACATATACATATATATCCTAAAAAATTATAACCATCCATAAAGTTAGTGATACAAAAGGAGTGGCAGCGTCCTCATTAGTGGTAAACCGACTATTAACGGGACATTGTCCAAATAAGAGGAAAGAGATGTATAAAATATAATTAAATCATAACTATAATTACTATAGTTTTTTAAAATAATTATTATAATATTAAAATACTAGTCAATCAATGTTATAATAATTGTCTTTGAAAGGAATAGAGGAAAAGGAATTAATTAGGAATGTCAGAGGATAAATTAATGAAAACTAACACTTTTTTGGTGTTGCTTTTTCTACAATAGTAAACTACCTTTATGATTATAATTTTTTTACTCCCAAATTTATTTATGTATTATAAGGGGGATAAGAGATGGAATTTGAGTACAAAATTGACTTTTGAAAGTGAAAACATAGTGTTTTTACTAGGGAGGTCTAAGGGGATATATATACATGAGGATCAGTTCAATATTAAATTCTTGACATTATGAAATATATATGAATTAAATAACTTGATTTTCATAAATCATAACACTTTATAATCCAAACTTATTAGTTTAATCATAAGGAAATGTGGAAAAATTACAAAATATTATTTTAATGCCATAAATTTGACTTTAGTCTTTGTAAATGTGTATTTGGGTCGAGAAAAAATTATTATTATGTTTAAATTACTATTTTATCTCATTAAATATTTTTTGGATGAGAAAAAAATTGTTTAATTTAATATTCCATTATTACATAATTAATGAAGTCATTTATAAAATACTAGTTATGAAAAAATTGAATTTTTATCACTCTCATCAAAATGAAGTATTTCATAATATTATCAAGAAATAAACCTTAGAAAAATATTACATAGGGATTCTAAAAATGGAATTAATTTTTTAAAATAATTTTCTATTATAGGTAATTTTAAACTCTAATATAAAAGTATATGTTTTTAGGAAATATATTAAAATATATTTTATTAAAAGTGTTCCTATATTTTATTAGTGTTCTTAATCATGTAATTTTTTTCATGTCATTATAATGTTTATGTTTTCATAAATTACTCATGAAAAATATTTTATATATTATTTTTTATATTATTTAGTGAAATTAGTATTATAGTGGTTATTATATTAATCCAAATTGTTATAAAATTATTCCCAATGTCTTAGTTACTATTTCAGTGGGAATATTATTATTTCAATAGTTACATTACCTTTTATAATTATGAATTAATTTTTATTACATTATTCAATAAAATTACCTCTTCATTTATATAGTTGCCTTTTTTAAGATAAAAATTATATTAAAAATATTCTATTTTATCTATAGTGTTTTTCTTGTGGGTGATAATAATAGCATATTGAAATGATCCATGTTTTTCCATTGAAATATTTTTCATTTTCATGGGTTTACTTGTTCAAAAATATAACGATATCCATTAATGAAATAATCTGTTGTTAGTTTCTATATTTATTTTATGTATGTATTAATATATTATATAATAAAAAATATTTTGGAATAAAATAATCTATAAATTCTAGGTTTTAACATTATTTCCCTTTATAAATTTAATCTCCAAAATTTCGACACATATTCTCCATTGAGAAATGATGAGGGTACTTCTATTTCATTATTTATTCCAGTTCGCACATCACCACATATTATTTATGGTTCTTCCACATCACATTGATAAAGTGAGTTTTAATTTTGAGTATAAATTTTTCTCCATTGTCCATGATCTTCCCCAAAAACTATTTAAATGAGAGTTCATTGTCTAATTTAATCACACTGGGATTCAGTACATGTGATAAATCAATTATGAAATTCATCAAGGGAGATATGTGGAATGAATCATGTACTTGATCCATGTAAGGTGAATGTGAAATCCTATAGTATATTGTACATATGTGATCAATGGTATCAAAGGGTCTAATGTACCTAGGGATAATATTTATGTTCGATTAAGCAATATGTCTCTCTTCTATGGTGATATTCAATAGAAATAATTGTCTCCAAATTAAAACTGCATCTCCCTCTCAAGGTTATCAACATAGCTCATCTACTGAATCTGAGAATGTTTTATATTTTGATTGATGTATTTAACCATTTAAATAATTTCATTCATATGATTGGTTCCATGTAGCTTTTTTCAGCAATATCATCCTAACATGTGGGAGTTCTACAATGCTTCCTATATGGATATTCATATAGATCCAATTGAATAAATCAGTTGAATCTATTAATTTTTAATACTCAAATAATTGGATATGTCGATCGCATATACCTTTAAATATCATTCATTGGGCTCTAAACATATCTTAGAGTGTTTTAATAGTTCTTTCAAATTGGCCATTATTTTAGGGTTGATAGGCCATACTGAAATTGAATTCAGTATTCATATCATGTTAATGAGTTCTCTATAATTTAGAACTGTAACATGGATAAAAATAATATATATTTGAAATTGGTTCCCAATACAGCCTCACAACATTCTTTATGTATACCTACTAACGTTTTTTAATAGATAAATCATCTTGATAATAATGAAGTGTGAAGTATTTTGATATGATCTACCAAAATAGGTATTATAACAACCCTGGTCTTTATTTCACACTTAAACATAATTTATTACAAAAAAATCACTTGATAAAAAAAGAATATTGATAGGTCTAGTGTATCTGGGGCTTAGTAACATTACATAACAACATAAAACATGAAATCCACATCTTTATTGAAAACTTCTTTTACATGACCACAACATTCCTTCATACTTAGCACTGCATGGGATAACCTGAGGATGTACAAAAGAAAAGGGTGACATATAAATACTAGAAAGGAAATATTTATGGAATAACATGAGGAATAAAATCAATGTTACACAATAAGAAAATCAATGTAGCATAAGAGAAACATGAACATAAAGGCATGATATAGCATGATTATCATAACATGGATATGTGACACCAACATTTAACATGATGATAGCATGAGAATAGGCTCATTTTACATGGATCATGAGTAAACTCTAATTTCCCATTAATTTTAATGAGTAAACACTCATTTAAAATTATGTATCATGATAATATTCTTTACCCAATGCATTGGAGTGTTATCAGGGCACACCCTTCTTAATCATTTCATTTCATGCATAAGTGTGCCACATAGATCATACAACATGGATTAATTAAACATCATAATTTATTCCACGAATAAGATATGTGGAATATATAAATGTATGTCCTTAATAAACAAGTACATGTTCATAAAGGAGAATACCCATGACATATAAATGGGTATGGTATTCACTTACATGATGATTTTGACATGGAAAATGTTGGTGTAACTTTAGCAGCATAATGACATCAAATAGAAATAATAAAATGGGTTGATGAGAGATAAATTGGAATATCATCATTTCTACATGAAATGGATAGTAAGGGGTTCATGTAACATAATATCCCAACATTTGTAATGGAATTTAGATGCATAATATAAAATAATTTCTTGAATGTAAATGAGTAGAGAGATATCCCTTACAGAATTTCGACAAGGTAACGAGTGTCTGTAGGAGGGATTAATGAGAGAGAAATATGTCTCTAATAATTCAACATAAGTATTAATGTATTAAGACTTTTCTAATCATACAAAAACATTTTTAATTAAAAATAAAAGGGTATATCAACATAAAGAAACATGGAAAAAATGAGAAATGAAGAAATCCCTTACAAAATTTTGGCTTAGTAACAACTTAGGTAATGGAAAAACGAGGGAGGATAAATGATCCCACATTAAAATAACATAAAATGGATGGTAATATAATTATTATAAAATAATGACATTATAAAAATTAGAAATTACAATAACTACTTTCAAATAAGATGCTTTAATTTGAAAGGAAAGTGAGGGTCCCTTACTTGCAACTGTGTGACTTCAAGAGCTTGAGGAGGGGCTTATTGAGAGATTGAGGCACTTTGGGAGGATTATAGAGATAGTATGGAAGATTAGGGACGTGATCCAAGGTTTTTTAGTGAACATATGTGGGATCTTGGTTGTTTTTATATAAGAAACGATATGGGAATTCATTAATAATTCACAAACATAGGTTTTGGAATCTCTATATTTAAATATTTTAAAATCACAAACCAACCCATGGTTTTTTACAATAGTTTTTTCCAAATTGGATTGCAAAAAAATTATTTTATAAGTAAAATTTAAAAACCTATTAAAATATTAGTCTTGCTTGTGTGGAGGTGAGTCGCACACTCAAGGAAATCATTTTAAAATGTTAAAACATTTTATAAGTCTTAGAGGGTCCACTAAGGATTCATAAAATTAATAAAAAATATATAATCACCTAATTTTAAAGTTAAGACATATATTGACCTAATATCCCTTTTATATTATTTTATTACATTACTATTTTGTCATTATGATGTCATAAAACATATTATATATTTATAAGGTATTTAATTTTTACCCAAAAATTCGATTGTCTCAGAAAATTATGAAAAATTCACCGTTGGATAATTTATAAATATTAATTCCAAAAGTAATATTCATTTCATATAAATAATTTTCTAAATATGTAAATTTTCACTTGTAAAATAAAAATCGTCATTTATTGGAAATTGATTGGTTTTGACAAAAACATTATTTCCAAACATTAATAAAATTTTATTTGGATTTACTAAAATTATATAATCATTTATAAAAATTCTGTAATAATATTTTATTAAAATATTATTTATTAAAAAAATTAATTAATTCATTAAAATAAATTCTTTAATTAAAAACACAATTTCATTTTTATCGTATGAAAATATAATTCTTATCAGACTGAATACTTAATAATTTCTAGAGTAAAAAAATAAGGAATATAATCACCCATTATAATTAAAAAGAGTGTTCATATAACACTATTTTAATAAAAATATTAATAAATCCTCACTTTAGTAAAATAATTCATATATTTTTAAAAAGTACCATTTTACCCAAAAAATCAATTTATCTAATTCGTTATATTTTAAGAAAAGATATTCTCATAGAAGAATAGATGGAATAATAATTTTATTTATAAAAGTGATCACACAAAAAAAGTAACTAATTTCTTGTTATATAACCCCTTATAACACCTACATAATACCTAAGGGTAAGCTGTGTGATTGTGACAGACTCTTGGGGTAGCTCGAATAACATCGCTCGAGTGGTAATCTCTATTAACTTCCACTTATAACATAAGATATTATGTTCAAGATTAATGTGTTAAATATCATATTGGGCTTAGTCCAGAGTGAAGCCCATTGAGGCTACCTCCTTCCTAAGCCTTGCAAAATGGGCTTCATATAGAGCAATTCTACTGGATGGGGTCATCACTTCCTTTTTCTGAGTAAATTAGACTTGTTAAAGCCATGTATTTATACTAATCATGTGATAACAATTCAATGGATAAATTAGAAAAGGTAACAATACTTAATGGTATTTTAAAATCAAAAAACAAAAATCCAAGGAAGTGCATATGTTTTATATAATCATTTTACATGATAATACATTTAATTAGATCAATAGATATTTTCATTAATAAAAGTTTTGGTCATTATAATCTTCCCACCTTAAGATATTTCACCCTTGAAATTTCATTTTCCCACACTAAAACAGATGAGGGTAACTCTACTTCATCACTTCCTTCAATTCTCACATTGCTTCATCAAACTTGTGGTTTCTCCACCACACCTTGACGAGGGGAACTGTCTTATTTCGTAGAAATTTTTCCCTATGATCTAAATTCATCACTATATTCTCTTCATAAGATAGGTCATTCTCTAATGGTACCACCTCTGGATTAAGTACATGTGATGGGTCAGTTATGTACTTCTTCAAGAGTGATATGTGGAATACATCTTGTACTTATGATAGGTTTTTTGGGAGTGTTGGTCAATAGTCCACTACTCCAATGTGATCAAGGATCTCAAATGGGCCGATGTACCTTGGACTAAGTTTTCCCTTATTCCCAAATCTCATAACTCTCTTCCATGGTGATATGTAGAGTAATACCATGTCTCTAACTTTAGCATATCTCTTTTGTCTACTCTGAGAATATTTAATGTCATATTGGATGGTATTAAAATTCTCCACCATTTCATTTACCATTTATGGACCAATAAGTTTTCTTTCCCCAACTTCATCCCAACATGCATGTATTCTACATATCTTCCCATAAATGGGATTCATAAGGATCCATTTGGATGCTTGAGTGAAAACTATTACTATAAGAGAACTCAACCAGGAGAAGATGTTGATCCCATCCTCCTTTGAAGTTCGTTGATAATGTTATCAACATTTCCTTAAGTGATTAGATAATCTACTCAAATTGGCCATTAGTTTGAGGATGATAAGTCTTACTAAAGTCCAGATTAGTATTCAGGGCATTTTGGAGGCTCTTCCATAACTTAGAGGTGAATCTTGGATCTTGACCAGATACAATAGATAGTGATACTCATTAAGAATTAAAATTTATATAATTTATATCCATGACAATTGATCCAATTATAAATCCTCTTGAATTGAAATGAAGTGTTAAGTATTTGTAATATGATTAACAACAACCTAGATAGCATTGTTTCCTTTGGATTTCTTCAGAAGTTCGGTAATAATGTCTATGGTGATGTTCTCCCATTTCCATCTTGGTATGGGTAATGGTTGTATCATCCCTTTAGACTTCTGTCTCTCAGCCTTCACTTGAAGACATATCAGTCACTTTTATGTATACTCATAAATCTCTTTATTCATGTTATCCCAACAACAATTCTCTCAGATATCTCGATACATATTTGTGTTTCCTAGGTGAATGGAGAAATTGAAACTATGTGAATCATCCAAAAGTTAATTATTTAACTCCGAATTTGATGGAACACATAGTCTTTTCCCAAATCCCACAATGATTTCTTCATTAACATTGAACTATGCGGATTTAACTTTTATAATATTTTCCACTTTCTTCTGAATTCCCACATCATCTTTTTGAGCATCCTTTAAACTTTCCAAAAGATACAGTAGAGCAATAATTTGTGAAAGGATTGATAATGTTCCCTTATTTCTTATTCCCATGTCCATCTTCATCAAATCTAAGAATATTGGATCCTTTTCAATTATCATCATTGATAGAATTGATGGGTCCTAACAACTTAGATCATCTGTCACCTTGTTCGCTTTCCCAGGGTCATAATAGATTAAGAAGTCATATTATTTGATCATCTCTAACCATCTTCATTAGTGTATGTTGAAATCATTCTGTGTGAATATATACATGAGGATTTTTTGATCCATATATATTTCACACTTCTCCCCATAGAGGTAATGTCACCAAATTTTTAATGCAAATATTTCTAAAGGAAACTCTAGATCATGTGTTGATTGTCTTTCTCATGAACTTTCAACTTCCTGGAAGTATAGGAATTGAATTTGTCATTTTTCATCAACACACTATCCAGGCCCTTCTTTTAAGTATCACTGAATACGACAAAAATTTCTCCACCTCTGGGTAGTGTGAGCACGAGCATAGTCATAAGCCTCATTTTTAACTCCTTGAAGCTATATTTAAATTCACCACTCTAAGAAAACTTGACACCCTTCCAATTTATCTTGATAAAAGGGTTTGAAAATCGCGAGAAATTTCTCACAAATCGGTGATAATATCTATCTATCCCAAGGAATCTATGGGTATCCATCACATATGTTGGCCTTAGCCATCACTCAATTGTATTTTTCATGGAGGGATCAATAGATATCCCATTACATGTGATGATATGACATAATAATGAGACCTCCTTCAACTAGAACTCACACTTTCTATACTTTTCATATATCTTCTCCTTTCGCAAGGTCTCTAGTACATTACATAGATACTCCTCTTTGGTTTTCGGGTATATAATAATATTTTCTACAAAGACTACGTAAAATTTCTTGAGGTAATCTATAATTAATATATTCATCAATTACATGAATATTGATGGAGCATTAGAGAGTATGAAAGTAATTTCTATGAATTCATAGTGCTCTTACCTTGTATGAAAATGAGTCTTGGGGATATCCTCCTTATTCATCCTTACTTAGTAATATCCTGACCGCAGATCCACCTTGGAGTAGTATTATGCTACACGTATCTGATCAAACAATTAATTAATTCATGGTAGATGATACATGTTCTTTTTTATTATTTTTTTGAGATCACGATAATCAATGCAAAGGTGCATTGACCCATCCTTCTTCTTGACAGTGTAGACTAGTGCACCCCATGGTGAAGTACATGGGCATATAAACCCCTTGTCTTGATTCTCCTTTAGTTGTTTCTTTAACTCCTCAAGCTCAAAAAAATCCATTATATATAGAGTATTGGATATCGGAAAATCGACAAGTATAAGAAAAATCAAGAATTAAACATCTCTTCTAGGAAAAATACCGAGAAATCTCTTGAAAAATACTTCAGTGAATTCCCTCACAATAATCATGTATTCAAGGATTGATTCTTCTTTTGACTCAATCATCTATGAATGATAGGAATTATCATAGGGAATTAATATCTATTATTAAGATGATGGTGCTAAATAAGATCCATCCTCCTCCTTTCACTTGTAAAGAATCAATGGTCAATTCATTGTATGGAGAGTGATTTCCCTCTCATGGAAATTCATATTGGATCTATATAGGGAAATCTAATCCACACCAAAACTTTCATCAAATTACACTAGAGGGAGTCTAAAGATGTTATCAAGGAAGTTAAATACATAAATTATGACAGGGGAGGATTTATATTCATGGGATGAAATAATTTCCCCATTTTCTGTTCTTATCGGTATCTCTACTTCAATGATTTGTGGTTGTGTTGGGATTGTTCTACTAAACTTTTGGGATATAAAAGAATGTGTAGAACCAGAAAAATAAATTATGTTTATATTCTTGAATTAATAATCATCGTACATGTCAACAATTAATTATAGGGATTTGATTCATGGTATTGGTGGAAGAATTTCACCCTTACTTCCTTGGAGGTTGTTGGTTGCCTCTGAAAACCCTTATCTTATGGAACTGGTTTGCAAAGTGCTCTGGTTCTTTAAATTTGAAGAAATGAACAATGCATTCAGGGTCTAATGGATTGTTCCTATCCTCTGTCACAACAGTTGGTTTTCCTTGTCAAAAATTAATGGTTAGTTTCCCTTCTCTTCTACGCTTAAAGCGTTTCCTCTTCCCCTTCAGGCAATTTTCAGGGTGCTTCTTTTCCACACCATTGGCAAGCGGGGTGCTGTAATTTCTTAGCACCATTGTATTTATCGATTGGACTACTAGAATGAAAGTCTATTTTTTTCTTGGTATCCCCATGATACCCCTAAGATTATTTGATCTATTTTTTAACTTTGAGTAACATCAGATAATTTCCTCATAGTTATCAAAATTATTTATCGCTATGTTTTTTTGTCAGCTAGGTTTTATCCCACAAAAGAAGTGGTCAACCTTTCCTTAGGGGGTAACAACAAATCCAGATGCATATCATGAAATCCTTGTGAATTTTTCCCCATACTCTTTGATGTATTACTCATTTTTTTTTCTTGAGGTCAAATAAGTCCATTTCCATCTTATGTTAGAGGGTGCGAGGAAAGTACTTATTGAAAAATATTTTCCAGAAATCCTTTCATTAAAACATCTGGATCTATTCCCCAGTATTTTTATTTTTGATCAATTTACACCATTTATTAGCTTCACCCTACATGTGATATGTACCTATAAGAACCTTCCCTTGTTCGGAACCTTGAAGGATGGAGAAGATCTTCTCAAGAGAGTTGATCCACTGTTTGAAGATTGAGGGAAACAATGATCCATTAAAAGTTGGAGGCCTTTGTCTCATGAATCAATCAATTATGGTTTATTCTTTCGTGGGGGGTGGAAGTTTATCTTGACCCATGTTTCTATTCAAAACATGAGTTAACTGAGAGAGTATCATGACAAAGTTTGTGATTCCTGCTCCCATCAGATTGGGCATGTCATTAGAACAGCCATCACATTGATCTTCGCATCAGTTGTTAGCCTAAATCCTCCTATTACCAGCCATTGGAAGGAATAAAATTAAAATTTATGGGTACACATAAAGGAGGATCCAAAGACAAAAAGGTATAACTTATAAATTACATTTATTTCCTTAACTTATGAATTTATAGGCTTCAATCTATGTTACCCATGATCTACTTCCCAACATATATTCTTATGGGAAATTTTTTATTCCCTTAATAATGGTTCATACTATTATTATAAATTTACCAAAGCATAACCATTGGTACTGTGGAACTAAGAGTGTATCAAGGCCCATGGGCATGCACTAGTTCCCATTCAATTCTAGCTCAAAGTGTTGTTTTTGAGTTTTACGCCTAGATACATATGTGCCAGAGCCACCTCTACATGTTTGTATC
This sequence comes from Viscum album, assembly GCA_963277665.1. Classification (NCBI taxonomy): domain Eukaryota; kingdom Viridiplantae; phylum Streptophyta; class Magnoliopsida; order Santalales; family Viscaceae; genus Viscum; species Viscum album. Next base: position 681,077,164 of record OY728119.1, on the reverse strand, counting down.
CAGAAAGGGATGTATTTTCTTGATAGACCAATTACTTTATAATCACCAAAATTTAGGTATTTTTTTCTTATGCTCAGTCTTACCCTTAAGGATTTCACTAGGGTTTTATAATCCTAATCCCAAAAATAACTAAACATATCCTGTGATAACAACTATAACAACTATGCTCTTTATTTCACACTTAAACAACATTTATTACATATAATTTAACTTGATAAATCATATAAGAATGAGAGTTATATTGTATTTGGGGATTAGTAAAATTACATAACAACTTAAAACATGAAATACATGTCTTTATTGAAAACTTCTTTTATATGACCACAACATTCTTTCTTACTTAGCATTGCATGGGATAACCTAAGGACAAACATAAGAAAGGGGTGAGATATAAAGCCCAGTAAGGGAATAAAATGGAATAACATGAGGAATAAATCAAATTTTAGACAATAATAAAATCAATTGATCGCAATATAAACATGAACATAAAGTCATGATATAGCATGATTATTATAATAAGGAGATGTGGAAACAAAATTTAACATGACGTTAGTATGAGCCAAGGATCATCGCACATGGATCATGAGTAAACCAAAATTGAACATGAATTAGAATGAGTAAGCACTCATTTCACATGACATATCATGATACTATTATTTACCCAATGCATTGGAGCTCTATTAGGGTTCACCCTCCTTAATCATTTTATTTCATGCATTAGTGTGGAACATAGATCATACAACATGGATTCATTAAACATCATAATTTATTCCATGAATAAAGGATTTAGAATAAATAAATGTATGTCCAAAATAAAAAGCACATTTTCATAAATTTTAATACCCTTGATATATAAATGGGTATGGTATTCAATTACATGATGATTTTGGCATGTGGAATTTTGGTGTAACTTCGGCAGCATAACAACGTCAAATAGAAATTGTCAAATGGGTTTATGAGAGTTAAATTGGTATATAATCATTTATACATGAAATTAAAATTAAGGGGTTCATGTAAAAGAATATCACAACATATTTAATGAAATTTAGATGCATAATATAAAATAGTTTATTGAATATAAATGAGGAGAGAGAAATATCTTATAGAATTTCAGCATGGTAATGGGTGTATGTGGGAGTAATTAATGTGAGAGAAAGAGGTATATCATCATTAAAACATAAGGAGGTAAGTATGTGGGAGGTTAAAAATCATACCCCAACATATTTAATTAATAATAAATGGGTATATCAATATAAAGAAACTTTGAAAAAATGAGAAAGGAAGAAATCCCTTACGAAATTTCGGCATAGTAATGGCTTATGTGAGTGGGGAAATGAATGAGGATAAATGATCCCAAATTTAAATAACATAAAATCGAAATTAATGGAATGATAATAAAATAATTACATTATTAACATTTGAAATTACAAGAACAAATTTTAAATAAGATTCATGAATTTGAAAGTATGAGGGGAAAGTGATGATCCCTTGCTTTGAAGTGTGTGACTTCAAGATCTTGAGGAGGGGCTTCATGATATCTTGGAGTGCCTTGAGAGGATTATATAGATAGTATGTAAGAGTAGGAATGTGATACAAGGGTTTTTAGTGAATATATGTGGGATCTTGGGTGGGTTTATATAAGAAAAGAGAGGGGAATTCTTTAATATTTCACAAACTTAGGTTTTGGAATCTATATAATTAAATATTCAGAACCACAAAAGAAAAACATGGTTTTTCCCCATGGTTTTTGACAAATGCGAGTTTAAAAAATTATTTAAAATTTAAAATGGCCGAATTTATTAAAATATTAACTTTTCTTATGTGGAGGTGAGTCACACTCTCAAGGAAATCATTTTAAAATGTTAAAACATTTTATAAGTCTTAGAGGGTCCACTAAGGGATCATAAAATTAATAAAACAAATCTAAAATAAAATTATTTTAAAGTTAAAAAATGTATTGGCCGAATAATTTTTTATATTATTTTATTACATCACTATTGGGTCATTATGATGTCATAAAACACATTATATATTTATATGGTATTTAATTTTTACCCAAAAATTCGATTGTCTCAAAAAATTATGAAAATTCCACAATTGGATAATTTCAACAAACTGATTCCAAAAATAATATTCATTTTGTCTTAATAATTTTTTAAATATTTGAATTTTCACTTCTAAAATAAAAACCATCATTTATTGAAAATTGATGAGATTTTACAAAAAAATAGTTTCCAAACCTTAATAAAATTACATTTGGCTTCATAAAAATTATATGATAATTTATAAAAATTATATAATAATATTTTGTTAAAATATTACTTATTACAAAAATTCATTACTTATTCAAATAAATTCTTTAATTAATAATACAATTTCAATTTTATCGTATGAAAATAAAAATCTTTATTGGACTGAATACTTAATCATTTATAAAGTAAAAATAATAACGAATATAATCACAACTAATAATTAAAAGTAGTGTTCTTATTACAATATTATAATAAAAATATTAATAAAACCTCATTTTAATAAATTAATTTATATATTTCTAAAAATTAACATTTTACTTGAGAAATCAATTTATCGAATTCATTATATTTTTAAGAAAAACTATTCTCATAGAGGAATTGATGGAATAATACTTTTATTTATAAAAGGGGTCACACACAAAATAGGAACTAATTCCTTGTTACATAAACCCTTATAACACCCTCATAAGACCTAAGGGTAAGGTGTGTGATGGTGACATACTCTTGGGGTGGCTTGGATAACATTTCTCGGGTGGTAATCTCTATTAACTTCCACTTCTCATGTAGGATATTATGTTCAAGCTTAACGTGTTGAAGCTCAGTGTGGTATTGATCAAGAGAAAAGTCATGTGATGCTAACTCCTGCTCTAGCTCCGAAAAATGGGCTTCGTATGGATAAATTCTACTAGTTGAGGTCATCTCTTCCTTTTTCTGAGTAAATTAGATTTTTAAAGCCCTATATATATACTAATCATGTGATAACTATTTCACATCTAAATTAGCAATGGTAACAATTCTTAACAATATTTTAAAATCCAAAAACATAAAACCAAGTGAATATGTTTTATATGATAATTTTATATAATAATACATTTAATTAGAGCAATTGGGATTTTCATTAATAAAAGTTTGGTCTGTTACATATATCACATTACTTCATTTGGATTTCATCAAGAGACTAGTAAAAAAGATGATAAGGATGTTCCACATTTCCATATGGGTATGGAAAATTTCTACATTATCCCCTTGGAATTATCTCTCCCTTATTTGACTTAATTAAGTACCATGTAATTTGATGCATATTCAACGATATCCATATTTATTTTTTCCCACTATTAGTGATTTTGAAAATCAAAATACAAATTTATACTTCTAGGATAGATGGAGAAATATGAACTATGTTCATTATATAATAGAAGATTCATTATCTCAAGTGATGTAGGAACAAAAATAATTGTTCCAAATGGAATTATACCATTTTCATCTATTTTTAATATATAAATATTCCACATTATTTATTACTTTCAACATCATTCCAAGATTCAGATCATTCCTTTGTGACTCGTTGATCTTATCTTGGCTAGAAGATTGGAAAATACTTTGTGACAGCTGCTTGTATTCCCTATCCTTATGATTTCTAGATCCATCCTTTTCATATCATTGAATATAGGGTCTTTCCCAATCTTTATCATGGAGAGATTAGTATGTCTTTTTCTATAAAGAGAATCAGATGCCCTATTCACCTTCTATGATGATTATAAATAGAGAAATCGTAGTCATTGATCAAACCTAACCATATTCATTATCACATGTTCATATCTTTATTTGTGAATATATACATTAGACACTTTTTATCTATATATATGAAATAATTCTCACCATATAGTTATTTCCAAAAAAAATCATCAATGAGATTATATTAGCTGTTAATTTCAGGTGATGTTTCAGTCGGTTTGTCTAATGTATCATCAACTAACATGAGGCATAATCTATCACCATAATATTCTATATCAGTACACAAACCAATGAAATATTGGAATATTCATCATATATCATAATCACTTCTCCAACTGATGTTAGTGTGAGTATCAGTGTGGTGATTAGAATATTCATGATCTCTAAAAATTATTCCTCAGATTCTTCCATTCATGAATACTTCCCCTATTTCTATGAAAACTACCTTACCAGGTTATACAATCTTTATAAATTTATAGCAAATCCTTGGTTTTACCTTATTTACCTAGGAAAACTACGAATGCTCATTAAACATGAGGGTATTGGCCATTTTTTAATTTCTATTATCATTGAAGGGTCCATAAAAATTCCTTACCTTTTGATCATTTTCCCCATAAATGTGACATGTTGCATCCAAAAGTCACACTCTATGAACAGATAATACATTTTCTCATTTTATAGTATCGACAACACAATCAATATATGATCTACATGTCCCTCCATTATCTTGGAGTAAATGATAATATCACTGATAAATACAAAAATAATTTCTTATTGGTAGTCTATAAAGGCACTATACATCAAATCCATGAATATTCCTTATGAATTAGTAATACCTAATGGAATAATTACGAACTAATAAACTACATACCTTATATATAAGGTTATCTAATTAATAGAATCCTTCTTTATATTGAATTGGTGATATCTAGAATAAAGATCCACCTTTGAGATGTATTAATATCTTAATAATTTATCAAACAAGTCATCAATACTTATTTTTGGATACTTTTTATTTATGGTGATCATGTTGAGCACCTAATATTCAATACAAAACCATGTTGATTCATCCTTTTTTTAACAAAGAGATACGGTTCTCCCCAAGGAGATGCACTAGGAAATATGAAACCTTTTCCAAATTTCCCATATAGATTCTTCTTTAACTCCTCCAGTTTTATCATGGCCATCATATAGGGAAATTTTGATATATGATTGTCTCTGAGTATGAGATATATTGAGATTTATACCTCATGATATGGGGTAGGTATGGGTATGTCCTTTAGAAATTCTACAATGTATACCTCATAATGGGAATCTCCAAAATATTGATACTCCCCGTTGACTCAAACATTTCGGAATTGTAGGGTTCTTAAATGGGTATTGACATCCATAAAATTGATTGATTTTCCAAAGGATGTTCATGGTCTTCATTTCATCTATATAGCATCATGGGATGGTTTTCAATAAATATAACACTACTGGAAAACTAACCTTTACCAACGGTTTGGAACCGTTGGTATAGGCCTCCAAACTGTTGGTATATCCTATACCAACGGTTTGGAGAACCATAGCCAAGTAAGCCGTTGGGATAGGTCTATACCAATGGTTTTCCAAAAACCATTGGGATAGACCTATACCAACGGTTTTGGAAACCGTTGGTATAGGTAATATGAAATCTATACCAACGGTAATGGAACCATTGGTATATATTTTCTAAAAATAAAAAATCCGCTGGGATTTGATCCCAAGACCACTCTTTTATAATTGAACGACTCAACCACTAACCTAACATGACTTTTGTTATCATACATACATAAATATATATATGTATTCTCATAAATATTTTAAATTTTGATTTATATAATGTTCCCGGTACGAAGGTCTGATAAAAAATGAAAGTACCTATACCAACGGCTGTTAAAACCGTTGGTATATACCTATACCAACGGTTTTAACAATCATTGGTATAGGTCTTTGGTTGAGATTTTCATTCTGTGATGGATGATGAATTTTGGCCCACTTTTCCCAACGGTTTGGCCAAACCGTTGGGAAAGGTAGACCTATCCCAACGGTTTGGCCAAACCGTTGGGAAAAGTGGTATATTTGTGGACCTTTCCCAACGGTTTGTCCAAACCTTTGGGAAAAGTGTCCAATTTGAGGGCCTTTCCCAACGGTTTGGCCAAACCGTTGGGAAAAGTGGCCAATTTGGGGGCCTTTCACAACGGTTTGGCCAAACCGTTGGGAAAGGGGACCTATACCCACGGTTTTTGAAAACCGTTCGTATAGAAGCGTTGGGAAAGATGTAATTTCCAGTAGTGTAAATATTCCTTTTCTAAATAGGTGATGATACCATAGTATAATAAGATAAAATCAATGCCTTGTATGGCATCAAATTCAACTAAGTATTCATTATAAACATCATTCGAAGAATCTTACAATAGGCACTAACAAGATGGGATTCGATCACTTGGGTTGCATTAATCTCACCACTATGTATTTTGATGAATATCACCAATCTAAGGTATTAAGGTTTTGTTAAAAAAAGATATAGGAAACATGCATGATATAAACAATTGTCTAGAACTATAATTAAGTAAACTATTTCCATTAATTAGTGAATAAAAAGTGTAACTTGTATGATAAAATTTTCATGTTCCTTCTCAAAAGTGGTGATGTAGTAATCTTTCCTATGATCCTTCAAAATTAGTTATTCCTAACACTGATTTTTTTCAAAGTCCATTAGTTTATTTCACATGGTTTAATAGATCCATATCTCCATATATTTGATGAATTTTACTATTGTTTGGGCATTGGGAGGAGCCTTCCTTTACTCCACTATGTTGGAAAAACTCTTCATGTCTCTTCGACATTAATGAGATTGGTGTATTTGTATCCCACAGTTAATTAATTTCCTTTTCACTTTTATGAAACTATCCTGATTCTTTTTCCCATATTTTTTACATGTGGGTGGTTGGATCTTTAGTTTTTACTTTTTCATTAGATCCACTATCTTGGAACTCCATCTTATATTTCTTATCTACATATCCATGGGAGAATTATATGTACTTCATATCTACTTTGGGAGAACATGGAATTACATCTTCTTAATCCTAAATATCTTGATTGGATATATTCATTAGTGTGTGTGGATTTAATCTGCTTAAAAATCTATCTATTTATATATCATGTTTTAATAAAAAACCTAATGTGTATCATAAAATCCATGTTAATGTTTTCTTATAGGACGTAAAAAATTCACCCTCCTTTTTTCTAAGTTATAGAATTCCCTCTCCATCATTTTTAAAAGTGTTTTATGGAAATACTTATTATTAGATAACATATTAATTTCTTCTTACTTTATTTATTCCATTTAATAAATCAACATCATATACTTTATCAATACCAACCATTGATCAGCCTCTCCATCTTAATGATAGAGAGACAAGGTACGATCCACCTTCATAGAATTATAGGGCACAAAAATTATCTTCTACTTTGATTTGGCCCACTATTCTATGATAAGTGGATTATAATATCCACAAAATGTCGATGGTTATGGCCAAATAAAGGACTCAATGTCTAGATTCTTCTTCTTTGGAGAAGGAAGATGATCCACATAATTAATTTTATTATTCTCACCTTCAGAGAGCTAGGTATGCATCATAGTGAATATTATAACTAATATCATATTACAATGGGAATGTTTTTTAGACAATAATTTCATTTCCCACCATATGGTTTATTGGTCTGGTTTATCCTTATTCCCATCATTTTATAAAATAGAAATTTTTTGAACAAAAAGTAATCCAACTAATCATGAGTAAATAGTTTATTTTAATAAAAAAGTTAATATAAATTCATATCTTATGGGGTATCATTGTTTATACTTTTTATAATTGTATTATATTATGATCATGTACATTAATACTTTTCTAAATTTACAAATAATAATTACTTTAGTTATATATCATTCATACTATTTTGTATAGAGATTTTGATTAACTAAAGAATAACCTCCATGAGTTTCAAAACATGTGTACATAATGTTATCTTTGTCTTGTACTAGGCAATGATCATTTTAATACCCATTATTACCATTTTTTGGTTTATTACACCTAGCTACATCTATGAAAAATCCATATCCACCTATTGTATCTAGATTGGGATTCCAATACCTGAAACACAAATTTTCTTATAATTTACCAAAACTGAGGAGGTTTATCAATATATATACTTATCCATATAGATTTACATAATGTTTTATAATACTAATTCCCAAATTAACTATATTTTATCTTTATTACCAACTATTGTGATCCAAATATTTCTTACATGAATATAGCATCATTTTAAAAATAAACGTAATAATAATGATTCTACCTAGGATCTAAAGTTTTAGTATCATGGGAAAAGTAGGATCACATATCACTTAAAAATAATTTAATTTAAAAATTATTTAAATCCTTCTAATTTAACCTCTTAACATTTCACACCTCGACCTGACACTTCGTGGTTAATTTATTTATTTTTGAGTTTCCATTAAATTTTATTCATTTTCAAGTTTTACTTTTATTAAATTAAATAAAATTAATTATAATAAAAATGAAATGAAAAAAACATAATCTAACATATCCCTCTCCCATTGCATGTTGCCTTACCCATTTCCCAATTTCCTTGCGATACTGAGCCCCCCTCCCCTTCCTCCAGTCGTGCGATGCTGACCCCCTCCCCAAACCTATGAACTTGCTCTCTCATCCCATCGAACCTCCCTCTCTATTTCCTCTCCCTCTAGGGACTCCTCTCCCCTGTGTGTCCTCGTTGATGCCTAATTTTAAAGGTAATATCCTTTATTTTTTGTCTCGGTCGAACCCTAGGTGATGGGTTGACCAAGTTTTGGTGATTTCTTCCATTCTTAGGGTGTGAACCGTGACTCTTGGGTCTTCCACATGTGGGTTTCGTCATCCGCTGCTAAAGGTGAAATGTTTCGGTCTATTCTGGTTCATCCATCACCATTTTAGGTTGATTGATTTTACCCTCGTATTTGTTTAGTTAATTTTAATGTGTTATAAATTTTATTTGGGTAGTGTAAAGTGTGAATTTTTAATGTTTTAATGTGTTTATGGGTTAGAAATGAGTTTTTGCAAAATAAATGGATATTTGTTGTGCATATAGTATTGTAATGTTTCTTGAAAAGTTTACTATACCTTATTTTCAAAGTATGAATTATATTTTTAATGGAACTTGAGGTTCATATTTTTTTTAAATGAATTTGTATTGAATAATTGTTTAGTGTTGGAATATAGGCCTTGTTGTGTATTTTTACATATGAATTTCATATTATTTTAAATAGTTAAAGTCATGTTTTTAAAATTTTATTGGTTTATTTAAGGTTTTATGAAGGGGATTGTTTCATGGCTTTGGTTGGTTGCTTCCACCCGTTTTTATTATTTCAATTTTATTTAGATTTTTTGTGATCTTAGATTCCCTTTTGGGTTAATTATATTGTCGGTGGCTCCTCGAAGGGTCACACACACATACATAGGTATATATATATATATATCCACCATTCCCATATTCCCTCATGTTTTATGGAATATGTGCATTGGATTAAGGGGTATATATATATAAGAGTGTATGTGTGCGCGATTGTGGTGTGATCTTTGTCAAAGGTATCGGGTGCCGAATTGTCCATCTTTGTCCACTCCCTTTTTGAGGTAGGTTTCCCTATGAACTAGCCTTTCAATTAAAGAATTATTTATTTATTGTTTTTTGTACTTTTATTTATTGATTGTTAGTAATTTATGGATTTTAGAATAATTTATTGATGTGAAATAATGTAAGACCCTTCCTATTTGAATTTCATGAAGTTCTTTTATTAAATGTTCTTACTAAGTGTTTGATTAAATACCCCTTTGGCCCTTATAAATGCGATTCATATTTAAAGTGGTGAATTGAGTTTCTTAAAAGGTTTTCCAAGTGCATCTGGTTTTTCAAAGTTATGGCTTGTGTTTCTTATTTTGGAAATGATTTAGTGTTAAATGATTTCCTGAGGCCTGTTTGGTACTTTTGTAAAATTTATTACATTGAAACCCCTCTTTGGGATGCACCTCTTGCCTTGTTGGATGTTTGTGAGAGTAATTGGTCCCAAAATGGGACTTCTCTCGTGTGTTGATGGTTGAATGCAAGAGGGAGATAATTCCTTAGAGTGATTCAGGGGTTATTTTTGTGTGTGTGCTGATGGTGTAAGATAAAAATGCATGTGTTAGATTACTTGGTTAGTATTTTTTGAATCACACCCCCTTTTTAGTCTGAACATGGAAACCTAGCATAGTGAGAAAATTTTCAGTTAACGATTACTGCACTAGTTTAGATTATGAACTAGCTAGTGGCCCATATCCGGGGATACTCTATTATTTTTATTTCTATTGGATTAGGCCCCTTGACTAGGCCATGTTGCGAGACAGTCGGGCATTAGGGTGTTATGAAGTCATTGAGTAGGTAATACCTTCGAGATGAGTCACATGTATTTAACATTCTAGACTATTCATGAGATCCTAGGTTTCACCCATGTTTACTGGTATGAATGTTTTGATGCATTATTGGATAGATTCTCTTCTGTGTAATTTCCTATTGCCATTTTTATATGATTGTTGAGATTTCTTCTAGAATAGTGTGGATTATTTATAAAATGATAAAGTGCATTCAAATGGTTATGAAAAAAGGTTTTAGAAATGTTTTATAGTCACTATATCCTTTATAACCGAAATGTCATATCTCCTTTAAAATTTATATGGTTCTTTATTGGGAAATAATATGGTTTTTATTAGTAAAAAGGATAATAGAATTTGATTTTCTTTAAATGAAATAATTTGTGAAAAATGTACTTTTATATATTGTAGTTCAAACCTAAAATTGATGATACTTGTTGTTTAAAGGAAATTGGTGAATCTCAAATTTTCATATATTTTATACTATAATTCATTTTTTATAATCCCACCATTGTTTTATTGTATGGGTAATTGTCACATTTTTAGGTTTTACTGTTATTTTGAGCGTAAATGCAAAAATGGCATAATTCTGCAATTTTAACAGATTGTCTTCACAGGGGTATTTTGGTCATTTCCCATTAAATTTATGTCCAAATATTATGAGTAAAATTTTGGTAGAGTCATTATTTAATTTTATTCTTTTTTGTATTTTGTGATAGGGGCTGAATCGATCATTTATTGGCTATAAAAAATCATTGAAGTTGAAGAGTTTTTTGGGTAGACAGAATGGGCCCCAATGACGTAACAGATGAATAAATCGGTGAAAACATCTCCAAATTAATTCATTACATCTTTAATGGAAATATTATTCAATATTTCTCATTCGTGATGAATTTCAAGTCAAAATACTCTCATTAAGACATTATGGGAACTCTCACAACATGTGAAAGATGAAACGTCTCACCGGGCAGAAGCGGTTCAATTGGGTATGAAATTCATAGCATCGTGACACGTCATCCAAAATGGCTCATATTTTGTGGAGAGACGAGAAAGTACATTTGGAACAACTTTTGTTAAGGAAGAAACGTGTAAATCGACGGTTTGGAGGGAAATAATGGCACAGGAAGTTGAAGAATTGAAAATTCGGCGAGTCAAATGGAGAGATTAAATGTCTCGGATGGAATTGGTCATAAATCCTACATAAAATGGAAAATATATCTCCTATTTGGAGGCGGAACGGATGAGACTTTATTTAACATATTTTATGAAGAAACCTAGTACAAATTAGGCCATTAAATGGGACATACACACGGAATTATTTGGATTATTATTTTGGAGAGAATTCTTTCACCTCATCCCCCTATAAATATGTATCCTCGCCCCTTCTCAAAGCATTTCCACTTCTGTGTGGCCATTTTTCATTGTTTTGTAGTTTCCTTCCATTTTAAAGTATCGTACATTTTTAATATATTTTATCTTCTCTTATTCATCTCATTCTCATTTTTTTATCTTTTGTTCTTCCACCCCGTCCTTCTCCATGGCGATCTCTTATACTCGTGATGAGGAGTAACTAACCCGAGGAACCTCCCGGGGGATCAATACAGGGTTAAACCCAAGTATTTTCACATTCATATTAAATTTTTCTTATTTAATTATATTTAGATCGAGGGGGATCTTAGTGGGTAAGGTGCCTTTGGGTCTCCACTTTCCACCTGAGGCTTAACTTTCTCTTTTATAATATTTTCCCTCGATCGAGGAGGTGGATGTGCGGTCTCTCGGCGATCGTTGAGAGAACTGTATATTCACAACCACATATAAAAGAGTATATTCACAGATACAATGTTGTGTGTTTATTAATTAAATTGGAAACTAATAATGAGATGATGCAGGTTTAATCTGGGTGATTCTCTCGGGAATATCTCCTTTCTTTCTGACATCATTTTGTTTGCATTCATTCTATCTGCATTATGCATTTCATGTTTACTTTTCATTATCTTTCATTATTATCTCTTCAATCATAGTTTCATTTAGTTTTTGTATTATAAATAATTTAAATATAAAATAAATTTAATTAGAAGTAGTGATTTATTAACCACAAAACTCCTCAAGAGAACGACCTAGGTCAGCCCCGGTGCTGTACATAGCTATAAATATTTTTGAGAGTGTGCATGAAAATTCTTTGTCAAATTGGCACCGTTTTAAGGGAGCCAAGTGGTTTTCATTCACTATTTTTATTCACATTGTTTAAATAATTTTTCTTTCATTAAAAAAACAACAAAAAATCATAAATTTCAAAAACTAAAAAAAATTCTTTGTTCATAATGTCTCTCAATTTAAATTTTTATTCATGGACTGAACAATATCAGGTGACAGAAAATGTTTGTAATGAACGTGATGCTCAATTTCATAGGATTAGTGATAAATTTCAAAAACAGGAGAGCCAAATTGATTGGATTGCTAAATATGTACGCACATCCCATGTGGAATCTGAACCTGAGCTAGAACCTGAACCAGAACGAGTGGTGGAATTGATTTAACCAATAATTTTTTATGTTAAAGAACCTGAGGTGGGTGAGAAAGAACTTATAAAGGAAGTAATCTTATCATCCCACACTCAAACATTGCTCGAGGAGTTCCCAGAAGTACACATTCAAACGGATTCACTGATGGGAGGTCAACATTTTTTGGAAGAATCTTGGAATTACATCGTCGAAGATAACTTGAAACATGATCTTTCCATCCTTGATGATGAAACATCAGAAACTTTCTACCTCTCTCTTTATTTGGAAGATATGAAAGAAGATGCACCTGCTGAGATTGAATTTCCAATGTTCGTGCCTGAAGAGATCAATTACCATGCTGAATTACTTGAAAGGGAAGATTTATTTATTAATTCTTCATGTTTTAATCTTATTCAAGCTAAATTGTTTTCTGACATCTCTTCCTTTGAAATTTTTCATACAGAACAAATAGAGCAGACTGTGGATGTTAAAGAAGATACCACTCAAGTGGTGGTGATTGAATAAGAAGTGCTGGAGAAGATGGTGGTGCGACTACCTCCTCAACAAAAATTTGCATACCATATAGAGGAGGACACCGCCGAAGATAACAGGGAGCACACTTATCTTTTATTCCCTCCCACATCGAACCTCGAATTTCCTCTTTATACTTTCTCTGGGGTTTGGAACTTTCTTATCTTCTTTGGGGTTCTATACTTTCAGGTTTTACTCATGGATATCGGGAAAACTCACATGTGGTGGTTCATCTCGATGAAACTACACCCACCTTCTGATTGGGGATAATCCACTGAAACTGCCTGACTAGGGGTAGTAAAAACTTAGCACCCGCTTGGGGGTCTAAACCAAGCATTATCTCATTTCTTTTCCCTTTCTCATTATTTTTATTTATTTTTCTTATGTATTTTCATTTCTTTCTTTTAATCATAATGTGGCTGCTTCTAGGAGCTTAATAGAAGGCATCCACTTCTAAAATAATGTCATGTTGTATCTTTCCTTCCCTTGGATTTTCTACCTTTATATTTATATATTGTTGAGTTAAAATGAGGGGTAGTAAAATTTATGTGTGGGAGAGTGTCAACCTAATTAGTTCTTCTTGTGTGCTTTTCATTTTTGTTTATTATATTTTTAAGATTCTTGAGCTTTAATGAATATTCTTATCACTTTTCACACATCAATTGATTTTGAAGGAGTTGAAATGATTTTTGAAATAATTGATTTTAAATGATTGTTGATATGAATTCTTTTCCCATAAAATATATTTTCAAGCATTTTAATAAGTTTTAATCATTTTTTAAATCCATGTCCATGAAACACTGACTCAAAATATTTTTCCAATCCTGTGAGGTATTCTAAACCACTTTTACGTATTCTTTTTAATACCCACACTTTCATGAGGGAAACTTGAATTTTGTGTGAGAACTAGAATTTTTGAATATTTTCTTTCAAATATTTGTATTTCATGCAATACATTTGAAATTATTGAGGAATATATTTGGCTAGCCACATTTTATCTTGAGACCCACCTTTACATTTATCCTTCATAAGCCCTTAGATGTCATGAATTGCCTTACAGGTTTAAGCCACATTACAAGACAATTTTTCCTTACCTACCCGCTCCTTTAGTATTTTTTTCATGGTTATTTCAAGTTTGAGTATGTGGGAAGGGAATTTCATGTGCATTCATTGGGATGTGTATCATTTATGGATGGTGCGAGGAGTGTTTCAATACATTGGGTAGTGGATAATAAGATAATGGGGCATGTATAATCATTTCATTGTGCTTTATTTGTTTCATCTATTTATACTTCAAAAAAAAGAAAAAATTGGAGATGGAATTGAATTCCTCATTGTACATTATTTTATGAATTGTGTCCCTCTCAAAATCAAGGGCATGAAATGTCATTCATTCATTGTATTCAATTTTCAACTCATCCTCCAAAAAAAAGATGTGCCTTTCAGGAGCTTTGAAAAAAAAGGAGAACTTCGACGATATAATTTATTATAATAGCTTATTGGCTAATGTACCATGTCATAAAAGGGGTTGGCATTGTTTTTCACGTGGTATTGAGAGAGGAAGTTTATGTGTTTCCCGTTGATTTAATCATGCATTGTACTTAAAAGTCCAACATCCCCTTTCTAACCTGAAACATTTTTCAATCATTTTCCCACCAACCCTAAGCCACATAATAATTTTAACCCTTCATTAAATCCCTCAGGATTAAAATCATTTTCATGTTTTACGCTATAGAGAAATGATAATTTTCACAAACCTATGGCTATACATGTGATTTTCAAGTATGAGTATAACTCTAGATTCAATTTCTCTTGAGTGGAGAGTGACATAAAATTAAATGTGAGGTAGGCTGTGATTAGTCCATGTATTGATTTATGAGGTTGAACAAATTTTAATGATTGAAATGAAAATGATATAGGATTTTTTTCATATATGATATTTGATGGACTTCTATTTTGGATAAGATCATTGATATTTTCTCATTTTTGATTATTGTGTGAAATTTGATTTGGATGTAAGATGATTGCCCATGAGTGCAATGTTTAAGTGTGGGGGAGTGATGAAGCTAACATTTTCATATATTTTATACTTTAATTCATTTTTTATAATCCTACCATAGTGTTAATGTATGGGTAATTGTCACATTTTTAGGTTTTACTGTTATTTTGAGCATAAATGCAAAAATGGCCTAATTCTGCAATTTTAACAAATTGTTTTCATAGGGATATTTTGGTCATTTCGCATTAAATATATTTATAAAGTTTATGATTAAAATTTTGGTATAATCCTTATTTAATTTCCTTCATTTTTTCATTCTGGGACAGGGGCTGAATCAATCATCTAGTGGCTATAAAAAATCAATGAAGTTAAATTGTTTTCCAGGCAGACAGAATGGGCCCCAACAACATAACGGATGAATAAATCAGTGAAAAAATCTCCAAATGAATTAAATACAGCTTAAAATGAAATAGGATTTTATATGTCACGTTCATGATGAATTTAAAGTCAAAATACCCTCATTAAGGCATTATGGGAATGCTAACAACTTGTGAGAGACGAAACATCTCACCGGGCAGAAACGGTTCAATTGGGTAATAAATTCATATTATCGCGACACATCATAATCAATGGCTCATATGTTGTTGATAGATGATAACGTACATTTGGAACAACTTTTTTTTAAGGAATCAACATGTAAATCGACGGTGTGGAGGGCAATAATGGCACAGGAAGTTGAAGAATTGAAAATTCGGGAAGTCAAATGGACAGATTAAATGTCTTGGATGGAATCGGTCATAACTCCTAAATAGGATGCCCAATAAATCTCATATTTTAAGGGTGAACGGCGGAGTCATTATGGAACATCTTTTATGACGAAACCTAGTACACATTAGGCCATTAAATGGGACATAAACGCGGAATCATTTGGACGATTATTTTGGAGAGAATTCTTTCACCTCATCACCCTATAAATATGTATCCTCACCCCTTCTCAAAGAATTGGCACTTCTCTGTGGAAATTTTTGATTTTTTTGTAGTTTCATTCCATTGTAATAGTATTATGCATTTTTAACATATTTTATATTCTCTTATTCATCTCATTATCGTTTTTTATCTTTTGTTCTTCCACCCCATCCTTCTCCACTGTGATCTCTTATACTTGTGATCATGAGTAACTAACCTGAGGAACTTCCCGGGGGATCAATCTAGGGTTGATCCCAAGAATTTTCATATTAATATTAATTGTTTCTTATTTAATTAGAGTTAAGTCAAGGGGGATCTTAGTGGGTAAGGTTCCTTTGGGTCTCCACTTTCCACCTGAGGCTTAACTTTCTCTTTTATAATATTTTCTCACGATCAAGGAGGTGGATGTGCGGTCTCTCGGTGATCGTTGAGAGCACTTTATATTGACAACCACATATAAAATTGGATATTCACACATACTATGGAGTGTATTTATTAATTAAATTTGAAACTAATAATGAGATGATGAAGGTTTAATCTGGGTGATTCTCTCGGGAATATCTTCTTTCTTTCTGACATCATTTTGTCTGCATTCATTCTGTCTGCATTATGCATTTCATGTTTACTTTTCTTTATCTTGTATTATCATCTCTTAAATCATAGTTTCATTTAGTTTTTTATTATAAAAAAGTAAAATATAAAAAAACAATTATTTATAAGTAGTGATTTATTTACCACAAAATCTCCTCAAGAGAATGACCTAGGTCAGCCCCTGTTTTGCACTTAGCTATAAATATTTTTGAGAGAGTGCATGACAACGCTTCATCATAAATGCATTTGAGAGTATATTACTTGGTACACCTACTATGTTTTAATACTCACACATATACTGCATTCTTGATTTTAGTCACAGGTGCAGGTTTCAGCTTGATCTTGATCGTCGTGGGTGATGTTGAGTCTTAGGATCAGAGAGTGATCCATGGGGTCACGTGGAGTTTTAGTGGACATTTGGTACGATTAGTTTTTCTTTTCAGTTCTTTCTTAGTGATTTGTTCTGTTTATTTATTTATTTTTGGGGCTGCTTTATTATTATTTCACTACTTCTATTTGTTTATATTGGGAGAAATCATTCCCATCGTCACTCTATTTATTCCATTGGTGCTTTTTTCCAGTTAGGGAGGATTGGGAACACCTCTCTGGCCTTGTCGCGGGCTGACTCGGGTGACCGGTTCATGGTCGACCTAGGATAGTTCATGACAAAATGGTATCAGATCTTAGGTTATTTAGATAACCTAGATTTTAGAGTTTCCATTATTATTTGGGTTTTCAAGGTAGATTGAATAGGACTATCGGGGGTTAGGGTGTAGGTTTTGGGGAGTGTCTGGCCAACACTTTCTGGGATGAACTTTAAGTTACCATTAGAAGTAGGGTTTTTCTTGGTTTATTTGGTTCTTTTGGGTTGCTTGGTATTTGGGAAAAAGAAAAGATAGTTTGGACAGTTTTCTCAGTGAGCTCATAGGGCCTGGAAATCCATGTGGAGATGGGGACGTGGTCCCAAAAGACTCTCTATGACAGTTTTTTATATTGGCATATGGCCACCAACCATATGGCCAAGTCACCCATCGATAATAGTTTTCCCTAGTGTTTTTTTGGATCCTTTTGATATTTTAATATTTTTTACCTATTTAATGGTAGGTTTATTTCATGTTTACATAATTTTGGTGGGGATGGTTTTGGGGTGTCTTGTTTAGATTATAAAATGATGTTTGGTTTGAGAAAATGATGATTGGTAGGTAAATAATGATATTTCAAAAACCAAAACATTGAATCTTTTTTAGAGTGAAATGGGTTGTTTTGAAAATGGGAGTTATTTTGGAAACTTTTTTGGAGGTTTATCAATGGGTTTGAGAAATGTGAAATTGGATAATTTATGTGGAATTTGAAAAAAAAATTCTTTGATGATGATGTGTGGTATTAAAATTGGATGAGGTATTTTTAAAATGGTTTTCAAAGTGATAATTTTTCTTTTATCCGACTCTTGGTATTCTTATGAGTGCTCACATTTATGTATACAGATGTATGTATTTGGTGATTTGATGTATATTGGTATGTATGGGTGAGTGATTGAGCTATCACAAGAGTGTATATATGTGAGGCTAAATCGAATACCAATAATACGTGATTGGTTCGAAAGGCTCGTTATGTTTTCTAAAAATGTTCTTCAAAAATGGGGATATCAATGTTTTAGAAGGTGTTATTGTGTGATGTTTCCTTTTTTTGTGTTTACCTTTTTTGAAATTGTATTTGGTGTGTTGGAGGTGTGATTGAAATCATGTTTTGAGTTTGGGTTGTTGATTTGAAAATGAGATGTGGAATTTTGATTTATGATATGTTTTAATTTGGTTTTGAGATCTCTATTTTCAAGTTTCAACCCCACTGAGTTCTAAGATATTTTGAAAAGTATATACGGGTTGTAATTTCACCATGTTCCTTTTAGTTAATCATGTCATTCTTTAGACGTTTGGTTTGTCTATTTTGGATTTGGAGCTTGGTGGTTCTCAGTATCAGGAGTTTGTCTAGAGGTTCTGAGAGTCGAACCCTCCTCATTTTCTTGGGTATCCGAAACTAGGCAATGATTAATAAGGGATAAGAAATATCTAGGGGATATTTTGTTGGCTTGAATATTTTAAACCTCTCAAGCTGGAGCTTTCCACCTTCACGTTGGAAGTCCTAAGTCGGGAATGGTGGAAATCCATTCTTCAGGACAAACTACAAAGTAATTTCTTGTGGGAATGCATTAAAGACTTGATCATCCAACATTACATTCTCGATGATGTGAAGACACCAATGGGTTCACGGTTGTATGGTCTAGATCATGGAAATTTAATGGTGTTTTAGTATGCTATGAACTTCACCGAGTTAGTGCCATATCTCCCAAACCTTGCTGGGGATGAATTTTTGAAATATCGGTACACTAAAAGGGGTATCTGATAAAAATTCCTCCCAATTGTGCCTTCATTCCCTGATGATTATAAAGAATTCATGAGGTAGGTTGTTCAAGTCGACGCTAATTTAGTAGCATATGGCCAGTTGAGAAGAGGAACAAAAAGGTCCTTTTTTCCGCCTCACCCGATTCATCTGAGAGAAAGTACTAGTTTTGTTTTTAGTGTGGGATGTTGGGTCATAAGAATTTTTCATGTCGTGAAGTTACTATGATCTTTGGTGCCTATGGCTGTTTAGTTTATTTGCAAAGGTTTTTTCTAGGGCAGCACCAGGAAGTGAAATGGGGCCAAATCCACTCCCTTGTAGAACCTTTCAGCTCATTTTGATCAATTTACCACTGATCCAAGATCAATAAGATGTTTTTCTTTTGTTTCAAATGCCCTTTTTGTTGTAATTAATGTAATCTATGGTTTTTTCTTCTTTTGGGTGTGAATAATTATGTTTCAAGTCCTTTAGGAACATTTTTTAGTGGGAATATATTTGTAGAGTGTTTAATGTTACTTCTGTATAATGGTGGTGTTTGTTGTCCCATGTTTTGTTTCTTTGGGTTTTTTTAGATTTCGCTAGGATTCGAGAGCTATTTCATCTTGTGAAATAAATGTTTGTCTGGAGTCTTAATATAGTGGAGAGACCACCATGAGATGATTTCATGATGAATCCATCTTCTATGTGTTTTTGGATGAGAATTTACTTGTTTTTCCTCTGCTCGGCCCCGACCATTGTATTTGGTTGTTTGGGATGGTGGGTCATGTAATGGATGCTTGTAGAGATCCTAAATAGGTCGCGACTGGTTTATTCTATGGTTTTTATGTTATGGGTTGGGGTTTTCCTTGTTGGGTTGTGTTTAAAAAAGATCGAATCTATTCTTTGTAATATATTCATATTTTGTTAGAACTTTGTGGTCTTGTGTGATGAAATTTTTTTAAAAAAGGTTGGGTCTGAAGCCTCAATTTATTATTTAAAGAAAATACCTCTTTTTGACTAGGTAGAGGGAGACCCATTACATAGCTGAAAGGCCCAAGGCACAATGTCTTGAATATTAGGATTGAAAGCCAATTTTTTATCCCAAAGAGACCTTTGGTGAATAGTACTGCTATAGTATCCAGGCTGTTGCAGTTCTAT
The DNA here is from genome assembly GCA_963277665.1 of Viscum album. Classification (NCBI taxonomy): domain Eukaryota; kingdom Viridiplantae; phylum Streptophyta; class Magnoliopsida; order Santalales; family Viscaceae; genus Viscum; species Viscum album. Next base: position 681,056,787 of record OY728119.1, on the reverse strand, counting down.
ATATAGTACCTCCACCGCTATAGTTCCTCCACTGCTATAGTGTCATCACTACTACAATTCCTCCACTACTACAGTGCCCCCAGAAATTAGTCCCTACTCGGATTTGATCCTGGGTCTTTTGGATTCCAAGAAAGGTCATGTAGCACTTGGTCACATGCTCGTTGGCTCTTGTGTGATGTCTTCCTTGGATGTGTGGATTCTTTTGATGGTGGTCTCGTAGTTTCTTTTTCGGAATCTGTAGTTATGGGCTCTGAATGAAGCAAGTGTTGGTTCTTTGGTCTTTGAGTTTTCATGTTTTTTCATGGTTTTAAATAATCTTTTCGCACTACTAGAAATTTCATATTTACCAATAGATTAAAACCGTTAGTGAAGGATGGACAACCATTGGTATAAACTATATCAATGGTTGTCCAAACCATTAGGTATTGAGCCGTAGGGATAGACATATCCCAAAGGTTCTGTGAGAACCGTTGGGATATGTCTGAAAAAATGAGTATATACCAACGTTTTACTAAAACCATTGGTATAAATTTTTACCAATGGTTTAAAACCATTGGTAATGTCAAAAATCATATCTATACCAACGTTTCCTAAACTGTTGGTATAGACTTTTACCAATGAATTCCCACAAATCATTGGGAAATATGAAATAAAAATATATATTCAATTATTTACAAACCATTGGAATATACTTTTACCAACGGTTTAAATAAAACCATTGGTAAAAGTTCTACTTTTACAAATATTCCAATGGTTGTAAACCATTGGCATAGCCTTTAAATACCTGTAGTAGCAAGATGTCTTGCTGGCCTCCCCCTGTGCACCTGCAGCAATTCCACCAGCTTCCACCAGTAGGCTTGTAGAATTCATACATGGGGTTAGGGAGAATTGTGTATGAATTCATACAGAAGTCATAAAACACATAATTCATACAGAATTCTGAATACCTCAAATTCTGTATTTAATTACCCTCTACACACATACAAAATTAAAACATAATTCATAAGGTAATTACATCAAGTATACACATACAACAATTATACCCATACAACAAGTATACCCATACACCATTAACACATAATTCATAAGTTAATTAAATAAATAAATAATTCAATTCCGAATTCAAGAGTTTGGGGGCTATTCAGGGGGGTGGGGTGGCTGTCCAAGGGGATAGGGTTGTCCGGGGGGTGGGGGTGTCTGGGGGGATAGGGGTGTCCAGGGGGTAGGGGGCTTTCCAGGGTGGGGGGGGGGATATCCATAGGGGTTTCCAGGTGGTTGGGTGATGTCCAGGGGGGATGGGGTGGTTACCAAGGGTTGGGGTGGTGTCTAGGGGGTTGGGAGGGCCTTCTAGGGGGGTGGGGGTGTCCAGTGGGCGGGGCTTCTAGGGGTGGGGGTGGGGTGTTGTCTAGGGGGGTGGGGGTAGTCCAAGGAGTTTGGGGGGATATCCAAGGGGGTGGGTGGTGTCCGAGGGGGGGGGGGGGGGGGTTGTCCATGGGGGGGGGGTCCAGGGGTTAGGGGTGTCCAGGTGGTGGGGTGGTGTCTAGGAGGGTTGGAGGTCGTCTAGGGGGTAGGGGGATTTCCATGGGGGTGGGGGTGTCCAGGGGGTGGGGTGGTCTAGGGGGTAGGGGTCTATTCAAGGGGGGCGGGGTGATGTCCAGGGGGTGGGGTTGTATCCATGGGGGTAGGGGGTTGTCCAAGGGGTTGTGGTGATGTATAGGGGGTGGGGTTGTGTCCATGGGGGTGGGGGCTATCCACTAGGGTGGGGGGCTATACAGGGGGTGGGGGTTGTCCATATGGGTGGGGGGCTATCCCGGGGGTGGGTGTGTCCAGGGGGTGGGGGATATAATGGTTTTAATGGAATAAATTTCATGGATTTTAAGAAAATTGGTATTTTTAATATGGTTTTGGAATAGTTTTTATTTCAATAGTATGAGTTTCTTTTGGAAAAAATGAATGTTTTTGGTGTGTATGTTACGAAGGGGGATTTGGTTATTAGAAAATGGATTACATTTTTATTTTGGGGCAAAAATACTATATGATTTTTGAAATGGAACCTTAAAATGGATTTTTATAAACCATTGGGGAGTTTTAAATAGAAAGAATTCTCTATTATGTGATTTTGATATGGTTTTATATAGAATTATTTATGATGTATCTTTATGGGATTTGTGATTTTGTGTCCCTTTTTTAGAACATCATATTATTTTCCTAAAGGTTATGTTTTTGATAATTCGTTAGAGTGTTACCACTATAAATGAATCAAAATGTCAATAAGCGGATATCTGAGGTAGTCATTCTTGTGATCTAGCTATTTTCTTTATAGTCATGGTCTCTACTCAAACTCTTGTGGAAGTAGAATAGCCATGTTCTTCTTGTATCGTTGATTATGCATGGATGATTCTAAAATGGCATCCACTATTTTTTATTGGTGATCAAGGATCCCAGGAGGCAACAAAGTGGGTAGTTATGATTAATGGGATCTTTGAGTTATTAGAAACCCTATAATACATGGGGGTGGGGGGATGTCCAGAGGGGAACATGGTGTCCAGGGGGTGGGCGGCCTTTCTACGGGGGTGGCAGGGCTGTCCAGGGGTAGGGGGTGTCCAGGGGGTGGGTGGGTTGTCCAAAGGGGTGGGGGCTGTCCACGGGGAGAGGGGGAGTCCAAGGGGGTGGGCGGGATTTCCACGGGGTTGGAGGGGCTGTAAAGGGGGGGTAGGAGGTTTCCAGGGGTTGGGCGGGCTATCCACGAGGGTGGGCAGGCTGTCCATAGGGGTGGGGGCTATCTAGGGGGTACAGGGTGTCCAGAGGGTGGGTGGGCTATCCATGAGGGCGGCGGGGCTGTGCAGGGGGTGCAGGGTGTCTAAGGGGGTGGGCGGGCTATCCACAGGTGTGGTCAGGTTTTCCAAAGGGGTGGGCGTGTTGTCCTCGCAGGTGGGGGCTATCCAGGTGAGTAAGGGGTGTCCATGGTGGGTGGGCGGGGCTGTTCAGGGGGTACGGGGTGTCCAGGGGGTGGGCGGGATGTCTACGGGGGTAGCGAGGCTATCCAGGGGGTAGGGGGTGTCTAGGGGGTGGTCGATCATTCCATGGGGGTTGGGGGGCTCTCTACAAGGGGAGGGGCTATCCAGGGGGGTGGGTGGGCTGTCCACGGGGGTGGATGGGCTGTCCAGGGGTGTCGGATCTTTCAAGGGGTTTGGGGGCTTACCCAGGGTGGGGACTGTCTAGGGGGTACGAGGTGTCCAGGGGGTAGGCGAGTTGTCCATGGGGTGGGCGGGGATATCCAGGGGGTATGTGGTGTCTAGGGGGGTGGGAGAGCTGTTCAGATGGGTGGCGGAGCTGTCCAGGTGGTAGGGGTTTTCCAGGGAATGGGGGGGGGGAGGCTTTCTAGGGGTGGGGGTTGTCCAGGGGTTACGAGGTGTCCAGGGGGTGGGAGGGCTATCCACGGGGGGTGGCAGGGCTATCCAGGGGGTAAGGAGTGTCCATGGGTGGTGGGAGGATGTACACGTGGGTGGGGGATATCTATGTGTGTAGGGTGTGTAGGGGGGTGGGTGGGCTATCCATGAGGGTGGGGGTCTATCCATGGCGGGGGGTTGTCCAAGGGGGTGGGCAGGCTTTCCACAAGGGTGGCGAGGTTTTCCAGGGGGTGGGTGGTCTATCCACGGCTGTGGGGGCTGTATAGGGGGTATTGGGGTGTCCAGGGGGTGGGCGGGGCTATCCAGGGGGTACGGGGTGTCTAGGGGGTACGGGGTGTCTAGGGGGTGGGTGGGATGTCCACGAGGGTGGCGAGGCTATCCAGGGGGTAGGGGGTGTCCAGGGGGGTGGGCAGGCTATCCTCAGGGTTAGGGGATATCCATGGGGGTAGGGGTGTCTAGGGTGTGGGAGAGCTGTCCACGGGGGTGGGGGGCTGTCCATGGGGGTGGGTGGGCTGTCCATGGGGTGGGTTTTCTATCCGGGCGGGATGTCTAGGGGGTATGGGGTGTCCAGGGGTGGGCGGGGCGGTCCAAGTGGTACAAGGTGTCCAAGGGGTGGGCGGGTTTTCCACAGGGTTGGCGGGGTTGTCCAGTGGATAGGGGTGTCTTGGGGGGTGGGCAGGCTGTCCATGGGGGTGGGGGGATGTCCACGGGGGTAGGGGGTGTCCAGGGGTGGGCGGGCTGTCCACGAGGGTGGGGGGGCTGTCCATGTGGGGAGGGATTGTCCAAGGGGATGGGGGGATGTCCACAGGGGTATTGGAGCTGTCCAGGGGGGTACGGGGTGTCCTGGGGTTGGGTGGGGCAGTCTACGGGGTATGGGGTGTTCAGGGGGTGGCTGTGTTGTCCACGGGGTTGGCGAGGCTATCTGTGGCGTAGGGGCTGTCAAGGGGGGTGGGCGGGCTGTCCACGGTGGTGGGGGCTATCCATGGGGGTAGGGGGTCCAAGGGGTGGGCAGGCTCTCCATGAGGGTGGTGGTCGGTCTACGTGGGAAGGGGATGTCTGAGGGGTGGGAGGTATGTCCATGAGGGTGGCGGGGCTGTTCAAGGGGGTAAGGGTGTCTAGGGGGTGGGCGGGCTATCCACGGGGTTGGCAGGGCTGTCCAAGGGAGGGGTGTATCAGTCAAAGCAAATCATGAAGTCATGTTTTATTATTTATAGATAAAAAATTATGATAATGTGACCTACCTAATCACACATATATTTAGGCACAATAAATCAATAAACATCAAAGGTCGGTAATATCAGTTAAAAATGTAACAGATCAATCTTTCCCTCATCACCATCACTATCATCACCATCATCATCACCATAACCCATATCCTCGTTTTCATCCCTATAATCATCCCCTCCCTCCTCAAATCCCTCCTCCTCACCCTTGTACTCAGCCTCAACCTCCTCATCACCCTCCTCCTCTGCCTCGGCCTCCCCCTCACCCTCCTCCGCCGCATCTGCCTTCTCCTCGCCCTCCTCCTCCTCCACCTCATCCTCCTCTTCACCATCATCTCGACAACCACTAAAACTACAACCTGGTGCACCATATATATAATGAATTGAAGATATATATTCATCACAAGAAGCGCTGGCGTCCGGTAGATGTGTTGGACGTAAAACTTCCATCAGTTTCATAAATGTAGTGTTTTCCCTAGCAAACTGTTCTGCTGTCTCTATGACCCGTTTTTTAGCCTATCCTGGCTATACCTTAACCTGATACAACTTGGTGGTACTAAAAATCTTACCTATGTAGGGACAATACCTTGTCAGAACTACACTCTTCCGAGGTCGGGCAGAATACTCTACCAGGGTTCTCATCTCCCAACACCTGATTTAAGTGATCATTTGGCCAAAACTTTTCATGTTCATGGGCATCATGGGCCTCTAAAGCAGCCGGTTACAAATATAAGTAGATTATTAAGTTACAAAATAGAGATTAAAATTTTAAATCTACAAAGTAAAACTTAAAATCTGATGTTAAGTCAGTTTATTAACCGCACTTCCATATTTCTTCCTTCTACTCGATCAAAACAGTTTTGCTCAGGGTACACATCCTCTTTGTTATGCAAAGACTCCCTCTTCTCAAATATAAAGAACATTACTTTCTATCTATCATCAATTTATGTTCCCTATAGATAAAAATAGTAATAGTTTAACATATACATATATATATATATATAAGATATACATATTCAATTTACATACAATATGTAGTCATCGAACAAATCACAGTTGAAGAAAACTATGTGATGTGCCATCTCCCGCTCTTCAAGGAATAATGTATTCAATGTATATGATCCAATAATTCCTCTTGTTTGAGGATGTGATGGAAAACTGGGTTCAATTTTTTCATATTGTTCTTCTTCGTTTCTCATTGGTATGTTCATTATTGTAGTAAGATCAGACAAATACATAGAGCAGAAATCCATACATTCTTGAGCCAAGTAACCATTCCTGATAGAACCTTAGGAGTTATTCATGTTACAGACATAATTCTTCAATGTGTACATATTTATTTCATTTTTATACATCCAACGAAATGAAATATGTCCTTTTAGAAGTATTTCAGCTGGAATATAGACAGTCAGATGCAACATGCATGTGAAAAATGATGGAGGAAATATTTTCTCTAACACACAAAAATTAATTGGCATCTACCAAATTTTTTTGCAAGAAAGACTTGGAAAAATTCATTATACAATGATCTCTAAAAAATTTCACAACCGAATAATATCCACCCTTACATTATTGGATAAAAGATGACGAATTTCTATTGGAATCAACTCATACATAAGGATGTGATAATCGTGAGTCTTCAAAGATTTTAAAATCTCTTATGTTGACCCATTTATATATGTTACTTGAATATCCATTAGGAACTTTAATAGTCTCTAGTACTTCTAGAAATTGATTTTTTCTGTAGGGGTCATCACATAAGAAGCACATGGAACTTTCCATTTTTTTCACTGATACGCACGGGATGCAATTCTAGTCTAATTCCCCAATACACCAAGTCATTTCGAGATCTTAAATCATCTTTTTTCATTCCCTTAACATTTAGAAGATTTGAAATCAACATTTCACATATATTTTTTCAATGTACATTACGTTTAAGCAATGAAGTAACAAATTGGTTGACCAATAAGGAAAATCAAAGAAGATACTTCTCTTCTTCCAATTGTAACAGGTTTCAGTGGAAACATTTTTCTCTTTCTATATTTCATTTGACCCTTCCCGAATGAAAAATTAAAATCTTTCAATTCATTAAGCACATAAATTCTGGACATATGCTGAGGTGGATCATCGGTCTCTATGATATTGTAAAATCTTTGAAAATTATTTCTATATGGATGGTCTATTGGAAAGATTCTTTGATGTCCCATAAAACTAAAACTACAACATTGTTTCAATATTTTGGATCATGTATTCTTCATACAAACAAGACATGATAGTATTTCCTTCATTCTCAATCCATACATCATTTCATAAGAAATAAAATCATTGATCATCCACATATGCGTAGCCCGCATCTGAAATATGTCTTTCAAATATGCATCGTATGTGCATACACCCACATCCCAAAGAAGTTTCAAATATTTTTATAAAGGTTGCATGTATACGTCTATATCATTACCAGGATCAGAAGATCCAGATATGAGTATACTCATGAAAGTGAATGGTTTTTTCATACACAACCATGGAGGAAGTTTATAAATGTGTATAAAAACTAGCCATGTGTTGTGCAACGTAATAATCTGCCCAAAAAGATTAAAACTATCACATGAAGGACCCAACCTCACATTATTCATGATAGTTACAAAATCAGGATATCGAGCATCAAATCTCTTCCATGAAAATCCATCTGTAGGGTGAACGAACTCATCATTAGTCTTCTTTCTCTCAGCATCATGCCATCACATTTTTATTGATATTTTATCAGACATAAAAATAGTTTGGAGTATGGGGATTAATGGAAAGTTCCACATTACTTTATGTGGAACATGGGATGGTGTTCCATTAGCATTTGGATTCCAGCAGGATGTTCCACATTTTATACAATCATTTCGTTCAGTAGTTTCCCCCCATAATAAACTACAATCTCTTGGGCAAGCATGAATTTTTGTTTCTTGAAAATCTAATTTCCTCAACTAACTTCGATGCCATATAGTGGTTTGAGGGAATATCTGCATCATCTGGAAGTACCTACTTCAGGAACGTAAGAATTTAATTGATGGAAGTACTATAAATCCCATACATAATTTTCCCATGAAACAATTGGATTAAAAATTCCAACTTTTTCAATTTACCACATTGTCGATATAATTGAGTCGTGGTAGCATCATTCAATTTTCTCACCCTAACAACATCATCATTTTCATTAGATGCATCATGTGTTCTCATATCAAAATATTCTTGGGTTGGAATCCGTTTTTTTTTCATGATGATGAATAAATGGAAACTGGTCATATAAAAAATTCTTTAATCCAGTCCTCTCATTTGGATATTCATCAATTTGAGATTTCATTTTCTCCCCATTGTGATACCACACAAAGTAGTTTGCTTAAAAATTGTATTTGTTTATGTGGTAGCTGACTTCTTCACAGCTCAGCCAAGGTCTTCCAACACAATTGTAACAGGGGCAGTGTATGTGACCACTATCTGAAGCATTGTGAAATGATAAAATCTAAAAATCTCTCCAATTTTTTTTGTAAATTTCTTAAAATACGATCGGTTTCATACATACAAAATCTATCAATTCTATAAAAAAATTGTTATAAGTAATTTTTTGAAAAAAAATTCAATCCGATTGAAGTTTCATCGAAAATATATTTAAGTAAACAAGAATTGTTAAATTTATATGATACTATAACTGACACATAACTCTATATGAGAACCATAATATAAAATAAAAAAATACTATATTTATAAAAAAATATCTTTAAAGAAGTATACATGAGTGTACAAGATCATGTACACTTGTAGAGGATAATTATTGAAGAGTTGAGTAAATTTTAGATCAAATAAGTTTTATATTTTAGATGATTTTTTGAGTGATCACATACACTGCCCAAGGGGGTTGGGGTGTCTAGGGGTACGGGGTTTCCATGGAGTGGCGGGGTTGTCCAGGGGGGTTTGAGGTGTCCAGAGGGTGGGGTGACTATCCAGGGAGTTGGGGTGTCCAGGTGGGTGGGCTTTCCATGGGGGTGGGGGATGTCCAGGGGGTACGAGGTGTCTAGGGGGTGGTAAGGCTATCCACGGGGGTGGCATGGCTATCTAGGGGGTGGGGGGGGATTTCTAGGGCTGGGGGATATTCAAGGGGTATGAGGTGTCCAGGGGGGGTGGTGTGGCTTTCCATGGGGGTGGTAGGGCTATCCAGGGGGCCGAGGGTGTCCAGGGGGTGTGGTGGGTTTCCGGGGGGTGGGGTCTATCTAGGGGACTGGGGTTGTCTAAGGGGGTGGGGGGGGTGTCTAGGGGGTGTACGGGGCTGTCCAGGGGGGCTATCCATGGGGGTGGCAGGGCAGTCCAGGGGGGTTGGGGTGTCCAGGGGTGGGGGGCTTTCCAAGGGGTGGGGTGTCTGGGGGTGGGGGTGTCTGGGGGGTATTGGGTTAGTTTCCAGGGGGTGGGTGGGCTGTCCACAGGGGTGGGGGTTTTCCAAGGGGGTACAGGGTGTCTAGGGGGTGGGCGGGCTATCCACAGGAGTGGTGGGGATGTCCAATGGGTCGGGATGTCAAGGGGTGGGGATTTTCTAGGGGGTGGGGGATGTCTAGGGGGTACGAGGTGTCCAAGAGTGTGGGGGGGGCTTTTCAGGGGAGTGGTGGGACTCTCTAGGGGGGTACGGGGTGGGTGGGCTATCCATGGGGGTGGCAGGGCTGTCTAGGGGGTACGGGGTATCCAAGGGGGAGGGCAGGCTATCCATGAGGGGTGGGCGAGCTGTCCACAGGGGTGGCAGGGCGGTCCAGAGGGGTGGGGGGCTATCCAAGGGGGTGGGGGTGTCCACCCCCAAACTAGGGTCATAAAATCCAATCTCTATCCAATTGAATCATGATTTAAAGCCAATTATAGATAAATGAGAAGAATGTTGGTGTAAATCATGAATATCATACATATAAATTACAATACACCCAATTGTAAACACACTAACACATGCCTGCCATAGGGCGTGGAAAAAAACAATTATATTTTTCCTAGTGCAGCACAGTGGTTGACTAGGGTCGTCTCTCTTGAAAAGACTTTCAGTGTTGTTCAATTACTTTATCTAATTCACTTAATCAATATCTTTTTCTGGTTTTTTGGTTATTTAAGAAAAGGAATTGTAAAGAAATACTTCTAAATTTATACTAAGATTAAATTCTAAACAAAATGAATTAGGAAGAATATACTTGTTTTGGTGTTCAGTTAGGGATTCAATCATTATTCTCCTTTATATGTTTGATTCTAGTTTGATAAATCAAAAATTAAATCTCATGTTTGAATCACTGTTATTTTCCAGAATAGAAATAGCTTGAGTTTCATGTATTTGGGGACCATCTCCCAATCAAGAACATTCACCTCGCCCAAGAATATGACTCAAGTCAATCACAAATATAGAATAAACATTAAAGAAAAGTCCTGAACTCCTTGACCTCCCCCCGAACCAAGCCTTCGGGTTAGCCTCTCATTTTTGAGAGTTAGAGATCACAATAGTGGATGGACGAGGAGAGATAGAGATAGAGGATATAGGGATAGAGGAAGATTAAATAATTTATAATGAAAGTGAAAATAATAATAATAATAATACTTTTTATTATTATTACTACTTACGAAAATAGTTTTCAAAAAAAGAGAGAGAAAGAAAGTAAAATAATTTGAAATTAATATTGAGATATTATAAATAATGATTATAATAATATTAATAATAATAATAATAGTTTTTAATTAATAATATTATTATAAATATAGGAGAAAATAAATGGTGGAAACTAAAATAAAAATGCATGTATTCATTGAAAATAAATTCACATTACAATTTAAATTAAAAATAAAACAAAACTAAAATGAAAATAAAATAAAACGAAGAAATGAGGAGGGAAGAGAGGAGCAGCGGTGGCCCATGCCCTGGTGGGATACCTCCTTGGATGTGGGTGTCGAGCTGATGATTTGAGAAGGAGGTGAGAGGCTCCTTTTATAGGCAGATTTCTGTCATCCAAAATTTTTCACATCATTGGACTAATAAATGGAAGATTCGCGTGTAAACCCCTTCTTCAAAGTTGTTCATAAATATGTTATACGTTCACCCTCAAAATTTAAGATCGTTTGGATACCGGAATAATGAGTTATTAATTTTTCATTTGCGGTTATTTGTTTTCTAGACATAGCTTCCATGAACCTTCAATCAAAAATATAACCACCAATGGTAGCGTTAATGACTTCAAAAATACACTAAATTTTATGAAGAGACTGAAATATCTGTTATTGTTCTATCCCATGTGAAATCACCTAAAATGGATTTGTTTAGGCCATGTTGTGGTTCCGTTACAATGGTGGGGTCCACATTGTCCGCTCGGAAAAATCATAAAATTCATTGATTTTTTAAGCCCTTTAGATGGCTGAATCAGATCCTGGTCCATAAGACAAAGTTGAAGGAAATAAAATCAGGATTCTAAAAAAATAAGATTCACAAAATTTGGAATTATATTTTAAAATTAATTACCATAATACCATTGTGGTAAAAAAACTACCCAAAATCCATAATTATGCACTTTTCAACAATTTTAGTAATTTTCATTCTAAATTTCAAATTACACATTATTTTAATAAAACATGTAAATAAATAGGTTTTATAATTAAAAAATAGTAAAAAATACTTATTATTTGATCAAAAATATGAATGTAAATTTGCTCTATCAAATACCCACACACATACACCATGCTTGTCCTCAAGCATAAAATCTCAACATGGAAATCGAAGGACACCATTGTTACCAATATTCAAATTTCAATGCAATATAATCAAAAAAATGAATGTGAAATCAAAATTTCAAAAATCTACATAACATATCAATTTAAATTTCAATTTTTCAATGAAACAAATAATTCATGTATTTTACTTGTCCCCTTTGAAAACTGGTATAACTTCTCTTTTCATTCATTCAAACTCCTTGATTCATTATTATTAAGCATGACACATCATGATTTACCTCAATTTTGATTTTTTTTCTATCGTCACTCAGGATAAAGTTCAAGTAGAGTTATACTCATATCATCAGAACATTATCCTTATCCATATTATTGAAAAAGAACTACATTCTCCACTATGTAAAGACAAAATAAACATAAAATCGTGAGGACTTACAATAAAGGTTCAAATGACTCTGAGGCTTATGGTTGGTAGGATTTTATGCTTTAAATTTTAAGTCTCTAGGAGGAGGATAATCTCTTAAGTATAATGCATGATATCAAAAGTAAAATTGTAATGAAATTCTCCCCTTCAATATAGTGACACCCATTTCTGAAAAATCAATGTACGGTCATAAACAAATTATGTATAATGAATGATTTTTTCACCCTCTTGGATATTGTTTTTTTTACTTTTGTACTTTTTTTTCAATTTTTGAAAGTTATGATTAGATCAAACCTCTCATCCATCAGCTAACCACTTACGATCAGAAGATCTTCAGTCTAGAAAATGGTGATTTTTTGTTCTCCCAAATTACAACCCATTTTTCAATTTTTTTATCTTTTTTTTCATTTTTTTCATTTTTTCAATTCAAGAGGGGAAAACAATATATTATAATGAATGATTTCACAACCTTTTACAGTTTCACATTAACAAACCCACACTTCATCCTTACAATGTGTATCATCCCGTCCACCATGATTCTCTTTACCCCACACTTCAACAATAAAATATCATGAAAATACCAAGAGTAGGGTAGGAATGGATAAAAACGGCTTGAAACATGGATCATCCCAATAAAGGTCATTCATGGTCTCTATGGGCTAAAATAAGGATTAATGTAAAGGTGGTATTTTAAGGATAAGTGAATTTTTAAAGGATGCCTCAAAAAATTTAAATGTGTTTTTTCACAATCATAGCTTTGACAAGTTTCAATACAAGTTCTGGTTGGTACATGCCCCAAGATCACTCAAGAAATATGTTGAAGAAAAAATACAAAGTAATTGGTCTATAAAACCTCTCAGGAATGAGAAATATAACATTGTACAATAACTCATGGAATGACTAATAATAACAAATAAATTTTCATAAATTTCATAAATTCAAAGCATGAATGATGGTAGGGAAATTTCATTTACATGAATAAATTAATTCCTTCAAATCATTAGTTATCATTTCAATATCTATGCTTCAAATTTAAAAATTCAATTCTCCGTTTCAATCATTTAAGCATATAAACATTGAAATCTAAATCATGGAATCACTGGGTTCCTAAGAAATTCATGTCTCCTAGATAAGTCGAGTAAAACATGAATTCAAGTGTGGGCATGCAATTTTATCAATAAAGCTCAAAAAATGTTGTGGAAAAAAATGTATAGAGGTTAAAACAGAAAACACTAAAAGTAAACTCCCTTTTTCTATGAAATTTATTCCTTACCATTCAATGTCTAGGGCTTCCTTCGACCATTATGAACCTACAAAATAAAACAACTCAATTAAGAATAAGGATAATTTAATTTATGCTCAAAAAATATAGAGGGAGTGGGCTGCAAGCTAGACTACTTCCTAAGAAATGAAATTGAAATCTAATTTCCTATAATTCATGTAATGATAAATCTTAGTACGATCCTCTAAGTGGGTCATGGCATATTTTACTACCTCTAGAGGGCAGTACCAGCTTTTATCCATAATCCGTCAGTGGATGAAGCTTTTTTTATTTGAACCACCACATGTGGCTCTTCCCAGCTTGCAGTTCCATGTTCATGATAACGAGAACTCCATAGACAGAGTATACCATATCCTCCCCCCCTTCGCAATTCTGTACATCTTGCATAGTTGGGGTAGGATGAAGTATAGATTATCCCCTTCTTTGGTTTCTACTTCTGAAACTTTCCCTTTCCCTTCTTGTGCTCCCTCTAGTAAATATTCAGTGTTTTCAGGGAGCTCTAAATGTTCCTCAACAGGTGATATTTGTATTCCATAATCATCCTCTAGGGAGTGATACGAGATGTCCAAATTGGATAGAGGTAGGTAGTTGGGCTTCACCACCTCGAGTTTGGCTTCAAATTCATGGATTTCTTCAGTGAAATTTGGGAAGACCAGTGGCACTTCCTTCTTGGCCTTGAATCTTTTTAATTCAACTTGGGGTTCATTGATCATGGCTATAAAATCTTCTAGTGAGATCTATGTTTCTATGTCTCTTTCCAATTGCTTGACCATTTTCATCAATGCATCAGCTCTTCATTGGAGGGCCTCTTCAGTGTATTCTATTTCTTATTCTTGCACCTATGGGTAATTTTCAGTCCATGTAAAATAATAATCATTTGAATTCATTATGGAAATATTTTTTTTAAGAAATGAAATCTATCTAAGATGTGAAAATAGAAAAATTAAATGAATAACTGATTGGCTCCATGAAAACAATGCCAGTTTTGACGCACGCCCGTTGTTGGGCATGGACAAATACAATTATATTTTTTCTAGTGCAGCATAGTGGCTGACCAGGGTCGTCTCTCTTGAGGATACTTTCAGTGTTGTTAAATTACTTTATCTAATTCACTTAATCTATCTCTTTTTGTGGTTTTTTTATTATATAAAAACTGACTTTTAAAAAAATAATTCTAAATTTATAATATGATGCAAGTCTAAACAAAATGAATTAAGAAGAAAGTACTTGGTTTGGGGTTCATCTAGTGATTCAATCATTATTCTCCTTTATATGTTTGATTCTAGTTTGATAACTCAAACATGAAATCTCATGTTTGAATCACTATTCTTTTCCAGAATAGAAATATATTGAGTTTCATGCCATTGGGGATCAACACCCAATTGGGGACATTCGCATCGCCCAAGAATATGACTCAAGTCTAGCACAAATCAAGAATGTTAAACATTAATGAAAACTCATGAACTCCTTGACCTCCCCCCGGGACAAGCCTTCGTGTTATGATCTCATTTCCGAGAGTTGGAGATCACAATGGTGGATGGATGAGGAGAGATATTGGGGGATAGAGGGAGAGATGAAGATTAAATAATTTATAATGAAAGTGATAATAATAATAATAATATTATTATTATTACTTATTATTATTATTATTATTTAAGAAAATAGTTTTTGAAAAAAGAGAGAGAATAAAAGTGAAATAATTTTACATTAAGATTGAGATATTATAAATAATGATAATAATAATAATAATATTTTTTAATTATTATTATTATTATAGAAAGAAATAAATGGTAGAAACCAAAATAAAAATGCATGTATTAATTGAAAAGAAATTCAGATTACAATTTAAATTAAAACTAAAACAAAACTAAAATGAAAATAAAAAAAAAATTAAATGAGGAGGGAAGAGAGTAGCAGAAGAATCACGTGCCCTGGTGAGATCCCCCCTTCGATGTGGGTGTCGAGCTGATGATTTGAGAAGGAGGCAAGGGCCTCCTTTTTTAAGTAGATTTCAATTCTCTAAAAGTTTGCACATTTTTTTACAATTAAATGGAAGAATCTCACGTGGACTCCTTAAAAGTTGTTCATAAATATATTTTCTGTTCACCTTCCAAATTTTAGCTCATTTGGATACTAGAATAATGAGTTATGAATTTTTCATTGGCAGTTTCATTTTCTAGACGCAGCTTCTAAGAAGCTTCCTTCAAAAATATAACCTCCAATGGAAGCATTAATAACATAAAAACTACACAAAATTTAATGAAGATTTGTACCTCTCTTCCCTCGTTCTATCACAGGTGTAAGAACCTCAAATGGATGTGTTTAGGCCTAGTTGTGGTTTTGTTACAATGGTGGGGTCCATGTTGTCCTCTTGGAAAAATAATAAACATCATTGATTTCAAAGCCTTTTAGATGGACGAATCAGCTCCTGGTCTAGAAGACAAAGTTGAAGGAAATAAAATCAGGATTACAAAAAAATCATTAAATTTGGAATTATATTTTAAAATTAATGACCAAAATACCCTTGTGGTAAAAATCTCTCCAAAATCTAGAATTATGCACTTTTCAACAATTTTTCTCATTATAATTCTAAAATTCAAAGTACCAATTATTTTAATAAAACATGTAAATAAATAGGTTTTATCAATTAAAAACAATAAAAAATACTCATTATTTGATCAAAAATATAAACATAAATTTTCTCTTTCACACACCACCAAATATCATACGTGGATCGGATTTTATGAGCCATGTTTCGATGGGACACTACTCATGGGCGTATGTGATTTGTTATATCATTAGGTGAAATGGATTTGTACGAATGTTAAATTTTTATGAGATAAATATGGATAGTGGATAAGAAACTGGGTGATATTTCTTTGCAGAGATCACTTTTTCTTGGAAGGGTAAGAGTGAGTGTTTGTATAAAACTTCAAGAAAAGTTTTAATCTGTGAAAGCAACTATACATTGGTTATATGTGATTCCCATTTTTTGTAGAGTATTGGAGTGGACAACTTACCCCCTCCCAGGTGGAGCCTCGGAGCGGCTTCTTCTTTCTCTCCCGCGGCGCCTAGGGTTTCGCCTCCGACATCTGCTCCTCCCCTCTCCGGCCATTTCACCCTAGCTCTCTTCTTCTCTTCGAGGAGGTCGACGGGTCTGGAGTAGTCGGGGGAGGGGGGTCTCGTTTCCTATTTTCCTTTCTTTGTTTTTCAGCGGCGATCGTTCTCTCTTTGAGGTTCCCGGTTGAAGATGGCGTGATGATCTTTCCGTCACCTCCCAGTGATGGAACTCTTCGGATGTCTTTGGTATTCTACGCGGCGATCTTGGGACCCATCCTCCTTTCTGTGGCGGATCGTTGCGGGCTTCTACGACGCTTTTGATCTGATCCGCGGGCGTAAGACCGGTTTGTTCAACGTCATACTCTACGCAGCGTTCAGGGTTTGATCGGTATGCGTTGTTGGCCTACGGCGGTCGCCCAGCTTGTGGAGTTTTCCCCTGATTCGTGGTGGCAGAGTTCTCTGAGGATCTGCGGGGGTCTTTCGTCGGTGGTTGTGGCGGCTGAAGTGGGGTTTGTTCGTTTATTTTCGTTGTGATGCTTGCCTTTTGTTGTGAAATGGTGTTTTCGTCCGTTTTCTGGGCGTGTGGGTTGCGGCTCTCATCATTGATGAAGGAGGTGATGATGGTGTTTGTTCGATGACATCAGATGTGGTTTTGCGAATGGATTAATGTCTGTGGGGTGGTGATGCTGAAGCTGATGCCGAGGGGGAGTATGCTGGGCTTTCCGTCTTGAAGACGTTCGAATAGTGAAGGTGGCGTTTTCTGGTGAAGTCGATGATGTATTTTGGATCCGCCGGTGATGGTGCTCCGGCGACGACAGTGTGCTCTGGTGACGACGACAGCGGTGGTTGTTTCGAGGCACATGGTGATAATGGGGACTGGTAGTTGACTGGATGATGTTTTTGACGTCGGCTGTCTCGAGGTGGCTTCAGAAATGATGACGGGTGATTCGCGGATCTGGAAAGCGGTCTATGTTCGGGTTTTCGAATTTGAAATGCTTTGTGGTGATGGCGGGATGTGGTATTGAATCTTGTGGTGTTCAGTTCCCACTTTTCCTTAAAAGAGGTATTAGAAAATATCAAAAAAAAGGATTTGGCCTCTAAAAAAAAACTTACCCCCTCCCAGGAACCCCCCCCCCCCACCCCACCTGGACACCCCCCACCACCACCACACCTGGTCATCCCACCCCCTCCTCCCTGGACAACCTAAACCCCCCTCCCCCACCTGGGCATCCCACCCCCACCCCCCTTAGACAACCCCCCCTGACAGCCCACACCCCCTCACCCACCTAGATATCCCACCCACCACCACCCTTGGACAGCCCACCCCCTCCCTAGACACCCCCCTCCCCTACACCCCCTACCCACCCTACACCCCCCCTACAACCCCCTAAATATCCCCCACCTGGACAGCCCATTCCCCCACCCCCACTGGACATCCACCCCCCCCCCCCCTCCTTGGATATCCCATACACCCTACCCCACCTAGATAGCCCACCCACCCCCTGGATAGGCCACCCCCTCCTTGGACAACACACACCCCCTCCCCTACAACCCCCCTACCCCTTGGACACCCCCCACCTGGATGGCCCCAAACCCCGACCTGGACATCCCCCCCCCACCCCCCCCCCCCCCACCTCCCACCTAGACACCCCCCACCTGTACATCCCACCCCCTCCCTGGACACCCCCTCCCCCACCTGGACAGCCCACCCCCACCCCTCTTGACAACTCACCCCCTGGATATCCCACACCCCCTCCCCCACTTTGACAGCCCACCCCCACCCCCTAGACATCCCCCCCCCCCAGGATAGCCCACACCCCCTCCTGCACCTGGACACCCCACTCAGACCCCCCTGGAAATCCCACACCCCTCCTTGGGGAGCCCATACCCCCCTCCCTCACACCCCTATATCCCCCCCTATAGCCCCCTACCCCCTGGACAACCCCCCCCCCCCCTCCTGGACAACCCCCCTCACCTGGACATCCCCTACCTGTCCTGCATCCCCCCGTAGAAAATTTTTATTTAAAATCATTTTACTCCTTAAGAAAGGAAAACCATCATGCATTATCCATTTCATTCCAACCAACCCATTCCATTTATCAAAAAATGAAAAATTCAATTTATCAAAACATGAAAAATTTAATTTATAAGGATCTATGGGTCACTTAGGAAATTTCATTGGGGAAAGGGGAAATCAATTACATTGTTAATTCCAATTTAAAAATTTGTCCAAGAATTTAAGAGGTACGATGGTGTCTACGAGGTGTGGTGGTGTCCAGGGGGGCTGTCTAAGGGGGTGGGGGATGTCTAAGGGGGTGGAGGGTGTCTAGGGGGTGGGGGTGTCTAGGGGGTGGGGGTGGTATGGGGGGTTGTCCAAGGGGGTGGAGAGTGTCCAGGGGGTGGGGGTGTCCATGGGGGTGAGGGGAGTTCAGGGAGGGTGGGGGTAGGGGTGGGGGGTGTTGAGAGGGTGGGGTTGTCCAGGGGGTGGGTGGGAGGGGTCTTTCCAAAGGTTGGGGTGTCAAAGGGGGTGGGGTGGGTATTTTCCAAGGGGTGGGGGTCTCTAGGGGGTTAGGGTGCAGGGGGTGAGGGGATGTCCAATGGGGGGTGTCCGGGGGGTGGTGGGTGCTGTCTGGGGGGTGGGATGTGTCGATGGGGTTGGGTGGGGGTGCATGGGTTTTGGGTTGTCCAATGGGGGGTCTAGGGGGGATTTCCAGGGGGTTGGGAGGTGTACAGGGGGTGGGGTGGGGGTGGGGGTACAGGGGTACCAATTCATCCTCAATATCAATACCCTTCCCATTATTCCTTGAAAAAATACTATAAATACAAAATCCAAATCCAATTTTCAACTAAACTAAATTCCATAGAAACTACTATATCACTCCACTAAACAAACCCTTTACTATTTTTTATGTGTAAAACAAAAAACAGAAAACAAATCAAAGGGTTCGGTATGCCGCAGACCGTATAAACTCAAATTTAACCCAAATCAAAATAGAAAACAAAAAAATAGAGGGAGAACATTAAAACTATGGTAATAGTTACTAATTTGAAGTATAGAAATAAATAATTGATTGATTAAATATGGATCTATTACTGGAAGGAGTTTCGTGGCTAAGAAAACTTCAAGAGGTGCTTTGGATTAGGGTCTCCAGGGTCTGAAATCGGGCCGAGGGGTGTAGTGTATTTGGGGGAAAACATTCCCAACAATTTTTAAAAACCATTGGGAAAGAATATCTTTACAGATGGTTTATTAAAACCATGTGCATATCTTATAGGAACTAAATATTTCCCAACAGTTTTGTCAAACCATTGGGAAATATTAACTACATTAACACATTGCCAGCAGTTTGAACAAACCATTGGAAAATGTTGCCTTTTTTTTACAGTATACCAATGGTTTGAAGAAACCGTTAGTATATATCCATTTGGAAGTCCTCCATTTCTAGTAGTGTCTTTGGTTTTGTTCAATTTAATCTCTTGGGACATTCTGGGGGCAAAAAGATCCATGGTGGGGAGAAATGTCACACCCCAACTCGACACATAACGGCTATTTTATATACTTTTGAGATTCCATTAAAATTTATTCATTTTTGAGTTTTTTTTTGAAATTAAATAAATTCTATTATGATAAAAAATAAAATGAAAAAACCCTATTATAACATATCCCCCCCATTGTGCATCACCTTCCTGATCGTACCACGATTCATTTTTTCATTTTCACACTTACACCATTGTGCTAAACTTATTTTGTATTGAAAATTATAAAAATAATAAAAATTTAACTTCTTTTTTGGTACCATTATTTTGGTTTTAGCACTATTAAAATGGTCAATGTTAATTTTTTATTATTATTTAAATGTAGGAGGAGATGATTTGGAGGGCCCATGATGAAGTCGAAGAAAAATGGGCCAAAATTGCATGGATCCATGAAGACCTGTAAACTATTGTACCTGTTTAGAAAATTCAGTTCATACAAATGGGTTTATATTTGTTGTGATGGTCCAAAAGTTAATGGGATGAAACTCTTATGAAGTAACCCAAGGAAAATTCTACCATCAAGGAGGCCAACCGACCTGATCTATCCAGAACACCGAATTTGTGAGAAGTCAAAAGTGGTGTTCTGTAATCAGTCCATATCTCTAGATCCACTTGTCCAATTGATTCCAAAGGTTCGGTGGAGATATTATGGATGTGTGGATACAACTTTCCAATTTCATCAAAAGGGATATTCTATTTTATAATATCCAAAATGCATGGTACAGGTGGTTTAAATAAATATGTGTGCCCAAAACCACCTTCCAATTTTCCTATAAAATGGAACCTTAGGCTCCCCATTTTGGAGTTCGGCCAGGAGGAAAGTTTCTGCCATTTTCATGTTCCAAAGGTGTCTCCCCATAATTCCTAAAAGTTTTGGAGGCTATGTTAAGTGCTACTTCAACATTTTCTTCTTCCTCTCCTCCCTTGGGTTTCTAAACCACTTGTGATCACTCAGGGAGGAATGTGATGTAAATCCCAAGCTTCATGTTTGTAATATTTGAATGATCTTTTTAATTCTAGGTTTTTATGTTGTTTTTCATCATGCTATATTCCATTCTTATTGAGTTATGTACCGGTATGTCATGCCCAACTCATATGATCTTGTCTGGGGGTACCCATTCATGTGATGTTTCACACACCGTTCACCACTTTTTCTTCTCCCATTCAATTGCTGTGTTTGTGTAGTTCATATTAGTCAATTGAAATCACATATGAACTGTAAAGTCCATGAACTTTAAATTAATTGTAACACATTGAAATAGAATACAAAATTGGATAGTTCATTGAGTTCTTCATGTGTTTTCTTGGTGAGTTTTGGTTATGAAGTCGAACACAAATCACCCAATCATTAGTGGTATCTGGCGAATCATTGTGTGTTTTCGACTGAAACCTAGGATGTATCCTAGTATAAACTCAGTAAAATACTTGTTATAGGTGTTCTAAACCCAGGATTAAAATATCATAACCACATCTCTTGAAGTGATGAAGGATGATCATCAGGAGATTTCCCTGGGTTGATCACGTTTAATTAATCCTGTTCATTTCTACTTGGTTTTATTGCTTCCATTTTTCTATTGTAATATTTAATCATAAAACCCCAAGTTTTATTACATCCCATTCCCCTTCAATTTTCATAATCAGAACCCTCTTTTTCAATTGATGATCTAATGATCCGTTGAGAGACGACCTAGGGTTGCTGTAATACTGCAGAAATTCTAGTAAATATTAAACAACTAATTTGACACGCCTGACAATGCGGTCACTTCCCGCATTCCCCATTGCCTAATGACGCTGATCCCCCCTCCCATTCCTCCATTCGTGCGATGCCGACCCCCCTACCAGACCTTCGACCTCGCACCCTCCTCTCAGCTAACCTCCCTCTCCATGGACTCTCCCTCTAACAACCTCCTCTCCCTTGTGTGACCTCACTGATGCCTCATTTGATAGGTAATATTCTATGGTTTTTGTCTTGGATGAACCCTATGTCATGGGTTGACCGGGTTTTGGTGATTTATTCCATTTTTAGTGTGTGTTATGGGACTCTTGGGTCTTTCTCATGCAGGTTTCGTCATCCGTTGCAAAAGGTGAAGCATTTCGCTCTATTCTGGTTCATCCGTCATCGTTTGAGGTTGATTTCTTTTACCCTCTTATTTTTTTAGTTAATTTTAATGTGTTATAAATTTTATTTTGGTAGTGATAATTGTGATTTATTAATGTTTTAACATGTTTATGGATTAAAAATGAGTTTTTTCAAAATAAATGGCTATGTGTTGTGCATATAGTATTTTAATGTTTCTTGAAAAGTGTTTTAAACCTTATTTACAAAGTGGGAATTATATTTTCAAAGGGAATTGAGGGGATTATTTGTTTGAAATTAATTTTTATTGAATAATGTTGTAGTGCTGTCATATAGGCCTTATTGTGTATTTTTACATATGAATTATAGATGGTTTTAAATAGAGAAGGTCCTATTTTTAAAATAATCTTGGTTTATTTAAGGTTTTACGAAGGGGCTTGATATATGGCTTAGGTCGATTACTTCCACCCCTTTTTATTGTTTCAATTTTATTTAGAGTTTTTGGTAATCTTCGATTCCCTTTTTGGTAAATTATATTGTTCAGTGGCTCCTCAGAGGGTCGCACACACCTACATAGGTACGCATATATATATATATATATATATATATATATATATGTCCCCCTTTCACATATTCCCTCATGGCACATTGAATATGTTCATTCGATTAAGGGGTATATATATATAGGAGTGTATGTGTCTGTGATTATGGCGTGATCTTCATCAAAGGGATTGGGTTCCAAATTGTTCATCGTTGTCCGCTCCCTTTTTTTGGTAGGTTTCCCTATGCATTAGCCTTTAAATTAAATAATTATTGATTTCTTGTTTTTTGAACTTTTATTTATTGATTTTTATTAATTTAGGTATTTTAGAATAATTTCTTGATTCATGAAGTTGTTTTATTAAATGTGCTTAGTAATTATTGGATGAAATGGCCCTTTTTCCCTTATAAATGTGATTCATATTTAAAGTGATGAATTGAGTTTCTTAAATGGGTTTCCAAGTGCGTCTTGTTTTTCAAAGTGATGACGTGTGTTCCTTTTTTAGAAATGATTTAGTGTTATATGATTCTTATAGGCTTGTTTTCTACATTTGTAAAATTTGATACTTTGGAAACCCTCTTCGGGATGCACCTCTTACCTTTTTGTATATTGATGGGAATGAGTGGTCCTCGAATGGGACTTCTCTCATGTTTTGATGGATGAAGGCAAGAGGGAGAAAATCCCTTGGAGTGATTCGGGGGTGATTTTGTTGTGTGTGTGTTGATGGTGTAAGATGAAAATGCATGTGTTGGATTTCTTGGTTAGTATTTGTTGACTCACAAACCCTTTTTATTCTGAACATGGGAACCTAGAATAACGAGGAAATTTTTGGTGAACGATTGTTGCACTTTTTTAGATTATACACTGGATGGTGTCTTATATGACGGGATACTCTGTTATTATTATTCCTATGGGATTGAGTCCCTTGACCAGGCTAGGTAGGGTGACTATTGGGTGTTAGGGCATTATGATGTCATTGAGTAGGGCATGCATTCGAGATGAGTCACATGTATATTTTGTTCTTGACTATTAACAGGCTACTAAGTTTCACCCATGTCTACGGGTATGAATGTTTTGATGCATTATTGGTTAGATGATCTTGTGTATTATTTCCCTTTGACCTTTTTGTATGATTGTTTCCCTTACTTCTAGAATAGTGTGGATTATAGATAAAATGATAAGGTGTTTTAAAATGGTTATGGAAAAAGGTTTTAGAAATATTTTAGACACACTCTCTCCTTTATAACTGAAATGTCATCACTCCTTGAAAATGTATATGGTACCTTCTTGGGAAAGAATATGGTTTTGAATGGTAAAAAGGGAAATGGACTGTGATTTTCTTTAAATGGAATAATGTATAAAAAACATAATTTTATATATTTTAGTTCAAAGCGGAAATTGATTATTATTTTGTTTAAAAGAAATTAATTTGGGAGTAGATTACATGGCATGCCTACTATGTTTTAATACTCACGCCTATAATTCATTGTTGTTTTTAGTCACAGGTGCAGGTTTCATCTTGATATCAATCACCATGGGTGATTTTGAGTCTTGTGACTAGAGAGTGACTCACGGGGTCACTTGGAGTTTTAGTGTTCATCGGGTACGGTTAGTTTTTCTTTTCAGTTCTTGCTTAGTGTTCAGTTCTGTTTATTTTTCTCTTAAGCTTATTTATTATTATTTCCCTGCTTCTATTTATTTATATTGGTTATAATCATTCCCATCATCACTCTGTTGATACCCTTGGCACTTGTTGCCAGTCTGGGAGGATCGAGAATGCCTCTCGGGCCTTGTCGTGGGCTGACTCGGGTGACCGGTTTAGGGTCGACCTACGTTGGTTCATGACATAATGGTTCCAACATTCTTACCCTTAAATTTGAGGGTCCAGTGAGACATAGCCCTAAAAACATATTAAATAAAAAAAGTAGAGGGGCGTCAGAAAAACAAGGTGTTCTTAGAATAGAAGGAGTACATCTCACCACATCTATCAGCCTCAACCAATGCGTTGCAGTAGTTCGGAGTCACAAAGGACCACCTTTCATCCATGTCAATGATCACTTGTCTCGCCAGGGCATCTGCCACCTTGTTGGCCTCCCGATAAGCATGCGAAAAAACAATATCCATTTGTGTAATTTTATCAATGCAATCAACCCATTGAGGTAACACTTTCCAGGGAACTCGATGTGTTCTCATTTGCAGTTCATGCACCTCCATCTCTGAGTCAGATTGAAGCCATATTCTGTTCTAATTGTATTTTAAATTATACCTTATTGAATACATGATCGCCCATAATTCTACTTCGTATGCATTTTAAACTCCAACATAATGGAAGAAGCATCCTTTAATGAACCCGTGACATGTGCGGAATACTCCCTCGTAGCCAGATGGACCTGGTTCACCGGAGGCAGATCCATCAACATTCACATTGATGTGTGGTGCAATTGAGGGTATCCACTAGATAAACTTGATCATACATGGACTTCACAACCACCTGAAGACTCCAAGTGATCTGAGAATTTTCAAGTCAGAAATTTCGTTAAACATTGTACCATCTCATACAAGAGAAGTCACATATACTTCCCTATGGATGGCCACTATCCCTTACTGCACAACACCACATGCCCTTTCAAAGAGTGTTGAGTTTCGGTCTACACATGTAACATATGTTCATAAGTCATAACATAAAATTGTTAAAACATACACCATATTGTTCATATACAATACACATAATCTAATGAGGTATGTAACATTACCCAGTTCATTGGATGGATATATGATTGTTGTTCTATCAGTCACATATTAAAATGATCATAATCATTCATGTGACATGGAAATAAAACAAATAACAATATTTTTCATGAATTAAACCCATTGAATAGAATTAGTTTAATATAGGATTTGTAATGAATACTTTCATAAATAGACTTTGGGGTTCCCAAATTATTAATTCAAATCATACATTGGTTTAAACTATCATTGTTCATTAAGGAAGAAAAAACTCAAGAGGATTCAAAGGCATGTTTTGGGAAATAAATTCTATTATAAAAATTTTAGTTAATTGGCATAGAATTCGTTTAGATAAGGTAAAAACAAGTATATCCCCATAAATAAAACTTTATTAATTGTGAAAGGATAATTTATGGAAAACATATGGACATTTATACTACAAATATTGTGAAAGATAAGATGAACCCAAAAGAAGAAAATGGATTCGAAAATCCCCTTACCTTAAATCCTGCTCTATTTCATCACTTTTATAACTTATGAATATAAAACATGTATTAATTAAAACTTGTAACCATAAGTTAAATATGATAAATAAATTTAATGATAAATTATAATCATTGGATTGAAATACTTAATTCTTTTTGCAATGGTGGAATGGTTTGATATCATATTTTCTTTAAAAAAATATGTTTGGTTTCTATTTTTCTATTATATTCAAGTCATTTATACATAAGTATAATTTATTATAGAATATTTAAATAAATATATTTATACATTTTGATATTATAAATAACTTATTATAATCAAATATAAGTGAGTTTATAAGCAATTATTTTGCAATGTCCTCGTTTGCAGTTAACTGACTGTTAATGAGATGTTGTCCAATGAAGAACAAAGAGATGTATGAAATATAAATACATGATAAATATAATAATTATAGTAGGTTAAAATAATTAATATAATGTTAACATAATTATTAATTATAATTATAATATTTGTATTGATATGAAGAAAAATAAAATGTAAGAGGAATGTGAGAAGATATGTTGTTGAAAATGTCCTCTTTTTTGTTATTGTTTCTTTTCTATGACACAAAATGCTTGAATTATTGGAGTTTGTGAACTCTATAATGACTCTATGGATTATAAGGGTATTAATTGAGGGGATTTGGGTAGAAAATTCACTTTGTTAAGTGGAGGTGAAGTGGTTTTCCAATGGAGGGTGGGAGGTTTTGTATACTTGAGTTTATGGGGATTTTTGAGTTATAATATTGAATAAAATATTATATCCAAGGTAAACTATAAAATAGTAATATTTTTGAAATTATGAAATATATTTCAATTAAATAACATGATTTTGTGAGTTTAAATGGCCTTATAATATTAATGTATTATTTAAATCAAATGGAAAGGTAGAAAATGACAACGTAATAATTTAATGGAATACTTTAGACTTTGGAAAATAATTTTTTGGTTTTGAAAACAAGTTAATTTTATTTAAATAACTAATTTATAAAATTAAATTTCATCTGGGATGAGAAATAATTTCAATAATTTATTAATAAATTATTACATCATGAATGCGGTCATTTAAAATATAGCAGTTAATAAAAAACCGTATTTTTACTAATCACCTAAAAATGTTGTATTTTTTAAAATTACCAAAAAATAACCCTTAAAAAATATTTTGTAATAAATCTGAAAATTATATTAATTTCATCAAACTAATTTTGACATAGGTAATTCTAATATTGAATATTAAAATTTTCATTTTTTGTAAAATACATTAAAATATAGTTTAATAAAAATGTGCTTATATTTCCTTTGATTATTTAATATTCATATTTATTTAATGGAATTATATTATTTATATTTTCTTAAATTAAACATTATATATAATATTAAAATCATATTTTATTATTTTTAGGTGAAATTACTATTTCAACGGTCAGGTTACTATTTTTGACCGTCAGATTACTATTCATAACAATTGGGTTACTATTCAAAGTGTCACACTACTATTCCAAAATTCATATTAATCATATAAAAACCAATTCATTCATTCATATATTATTCATTATAATTCCTCCAATGTTTCTTTATTTTACTTTTCTAAGATATCAATTGGTTTAGTATTGTTAAGTTTCTTTTCTATAATGTTGTTTGTTGGGGAGGTAATTCTTATAGATTCAAATGATCCATGTTCTCTGATATTAATATTTGGAATTTTAATGGGTAAAGTTGTTGAATAATGTGAAAATATACCTTAATTAAATAGTGTTGTTAGTTTTTCTATGTGTTGTATCTGTATAGTGCTATATAATATGACACTTTTATTTTGAAATAATTATCATTTATAAATCATGTAGTATCATAACTTATTTTACAATTTTATCATCATTTTATCTATGTATTTTAAATTAATTTTCCTCAAATTTTTATCTACTACTTATTTATTATGTTTCTAATTGAGCATGAAGAGATGGATTTATCAAGAATTTATTACTCTCTGACAATTTTGTTCTCTACGAAGAGCACAAAAGTGATCAAATAAAAATCAAATTTCCAAAACGGATTTGATAATAATGGTTCTATCAGGTAGTATTTGTTCTCTACATATAACATTTTGTTATTTATTTGATATTTTTATGTTTATTACTTAGTATATTTAGTTTACAAATGACTCAAAGAAAAATTTTTCAGTTACAAACTGATATTTTAGTGAAAATCATGTATCGTTCATTGAAAAATAATAAAATATGATCTGATTATATTGATACATTAAGAATAAGAACAATATGTTGTTTTTGATGTCCATAAATCATCCAAAAATCAATCCATTATATAGTGAACCTAGTATGCCTTAAAGTGGATGTTTTTATATTTAAAGAATCATTTTTTTATTGAAACACACATCCCTCGCTAAAACAAGAATCAAAACAAAAAATACAATGATACTTTAGAAAAAAGGTCCATATTTAATTTTTGATTTGTATGAATTAGCCTTATGTCAATACAAAACATAGTGTTTCTAGTATGATTGAAATTGTATGACTTTTTTAGAAGTGACATTTTATTTTTAAGAACATGTATCCAACTAAAAACTATAAAAAAACATCTGATTATCTTGATAGTTTAGTAAAATGATCCATAAATCAATTTTCGATAGTCGGAATCAACCAAACCATAATTGAATATATGGTGTTCTCTTATGACTTTATGATTTTGTTCTTAGTTTAAAAGTGACATTCTAGTAAACAAAACATGTGTCACTCACTAAAACCCTATAAAGCATAGTATAATGGTCTTGATACTTATGAAAAATTGTCAATACATCATTTGATTCATATAGAAATAAACCATATGTCAATTTTACACACAGTGTGCCTGATATGAACCAAAGGGGGTATTTTCATTTTAAAAATGATATTTAATATAAAAAGGTGTTTCAATCTCTAAAATCAGAACAAACACAATAAAATTTTATTAATATTTTTGGTAAATGACTTGAACATCATTTTTGACTTATAGTAATAGATAACACCTAAATATAGAACATGGTGTTTTAGTATGAATCAAAGTGAGTGTTTTACTGTTAAAATGAAATTTTAAATTAATACATGTTCCCCTCACTAAAAACAAATAAAACATTCATGGATTTGATTTACATATTTATATAATAATCTGTATGTAATTCTTTATATTTATGAATAAACTAAATACATATATGACACACAGTGTGCCTAATATGACAAAAATTGCATGTTTTTAGTTTAAAAAAGGCTTTTTAGTTAAAAATGTTTACCACTCATAGAAAATAGATAAAAAATATATATTGTCTTAATATTTTAGTTCAATGATTCATAACTCATTTTAAACATATAGTAATTTAACACATGTTAATTCAACATGTAGTGTGCCTATTATAACTCAATGTGCATGTTTTCTATTTAAAAATAATCCTTTAGTTCAAAACACAAGTCACATGATCAAAACTATGAAGACATTTTTGGATCATCTTAATAATTTTTTAAAAAATCCATATGTATTTTTTATTATCAAAAAATCAACCTCACATTGATACGATACATGTTATGCCTCGTATGGATCAATGTTCATGTTTTTTGTTTAAAATTATCATTTTAGCTCAAAGCATGTCACTAATAGAAAACCATGAAAAAAATATCTTAATTACATTAAAAAATAGGAAAATATATATAATACATTCTTATGAATAGAAATTGGTCACACATAAACCTAAAACATGTTGTGAATGGTGTGGTAGAATGTGTGTGTTTTTATTTAAATTTTTCTTTTTAGTATAAAACACAATACACATATTCAAAACTAATAAAATTAACATGGATTTCTATAATACTCTAGTAAAATGATCAATAACTAATTTCAGATCTGAAAGAATCCAAAACACAACCATCCAATACATGATGTGTCCAATATGAATCAATGTGTTTGTTTTTAGTTTAAAATTTATGTTTCAGCTCAAAACATGTGTCAATAAATGAAAATAAAAAAACAACTAATATTGTACTGATACTATACAAAAACAATCCAGAAGTCATTTTTTATGTATTGGAGAAAACCACACTTCAATCGGAAACATTACGTTCCTGATATGACTCAAAGTGTGTGTTTTCAATTTAAAAGTATCATTTTAGATCAAAACTAACTTCACTCAATGAAAACCAAGAAAACACACTCATATTAACTTTATCATTTAAAACAAATATCCATAAGTAATTTTTTATGTATTTTTTTCCCTCACATAAATTTGACATAATACTTTAGTAAACTGATCAATAACTAATTTCAGATATGAAAGAATCCAAAACAAAACAATCCAACACATGAAACTCATATTAACTTTATCATTTAAAGTGGATAATTATAGTTTAAATTTAACATTTTAGTTCAAAATACGTGTCACTGGAAGAAAAAATGAAAACACACTCAATATTGTTTTTATAATTCTGAAAAATGATCTAAATTTCAATTTTGAGGTATAGAAATCATTCTGACATCAACATGACACACGGTGTGGCCACTATGAATGAAAGTGAAATTTTTTATTTAATATCAACTTTTTCATACAAAAAACACATTACAAGATTAAATAAATAGAAAAAAATATTGGATTGTCTTGATAATTTATGAAAATAATCCATATGTCGTTTTATATGTGTAGGAATTGGAAATGTATTAATTTGACACATGGTGTGTCTGATATTACTGAAAGTGTGTGTCCTTAGTTTAAAGTTTACATATATTTCAAAACATGAATCAGTCACTCAAAAAAATAAAAAACACTCCTATTTTATTGAATCATTAAAAATGATCCATAAGTCATTTTTGATGTGTATGAATCATCCTCAAATCAATATGACACGTTGTATTCCTAGAATGACTCAATGTGTGTGTTTTGAGTTTGGAAGTATCATTTGAGATCAAAACATGCAACACTCTCTCTAAACAAAGAAAATGAACTCAAATTGTATTGGAAATTTAGTAACACAACCCATCATTCATTTTTAGTATATAGGAATTTGTTACACATCAATTTGACACACCATGTGAAACGTATGATTGAAAGTTCGTGTTTTTTTTTAAATCGACAATTTTGTACAAACCACAATTCACATACTCCAAATAGAGATAATGTGATTGGATTTTAATAATACTTATTTATAATGATCCATCGGTATTTTTTTATCAATATGAATCGACTATAATTCAATCTGACACACTACGTACTCGTAATTACTCATGGTTTCTGTTCTCTAGTTAAAAGTATAATTTTAGTTCAATATGCATGTTACTAAGTGAAAACTATGTAATCACATTCTAATTATCTTAATAATTTAGTAAAACAATATATAATTCCTTTATGATATATAAGAATCATCCACGCATCATTCTGATACAAAGTGTTTTTGGTATAACTAAAATTGCATGTTTTTATTTAAAATCAATACTTCAGTACAAAACACACTTTACGTATAAAAAACTATGAAACCACATTTGGATTGACATGATAATTTTGGAAAATTATCTATATTTCATTGGCAATTTTTTTTTAAATCAGTGTACACCGATATGACACACATTATACCAAATTTGATTCAATGTATGTGTTTTCAATTTAAAAGTGATTTTTTGGTCTAAAATGTGAACCAATATAAAAAAAAGTGAAAATACATTTTTTTCTTTAGATAATTTAGTAAAACCATGAATACATAATTTTTGATGAGTTTGAATTACATTCATGTCAATTTGATGCATTATTGATCAATTTCATTTTTGTCATATAGGAATCAGCCACACATCAATTAGAAATAAAATGTCGATAGTTTTAATAAAGGAGTGTATTTCTTAATCATCATCGTAGTACACAACATTCTTTACATTGTAAAAAAATATAAAACCCACACAGATTGTACTGATACTTTTGTACAAAAATCCAAATGTCATTTCTAATGTGTAGGAATTATCGAAAAATCAATATCATACATGGTGTTTTTGGTATGACTCGAAGTGTATGGTTTCAGTTTAAATGTAATATTTTAGTTCAAAACATGTATCACAAATGATAAAAAAGGAAACATGCTTATATTTCCTTGATATTTTTGGTAGAAAATCAATAAATCATTTGTGACATATAAGAATCAACCACATGTGAATCTAACACTTGATATTATCTATATTACATGAATTACATGTTTTTCAGTATAAAAGTTTCATTTTATTATTTCATTATAAAATATATAATTTTCATTAATTTCTTTATAATATAACTAACATAAGAATTATTTTTATAATATTTATAATCTTATCTTTTTCTTAATATGGGGTGGTGTTTTAAAAAACTAATATCATGATTATGCTCTTTTGAAAGGGTGTTCTAAATATATAAAAACCCATGGTGCTTTTGAATTAATTAGTAAATGTAATGGTTGTAAAAAATTTTATGAACCAATGTGATTATATGATATTGAAGTGTTTATAATGTATAATTTTTTATATTACTGAATTATTTTTTATTTTTATTATATTATAATTAGAATAAAAATATGGGTTGTTGTAATGTGATGTAAATGTGGAAACACAATGTTGTAACCCATGGATTTTATCATTTCCCTTATTTATGTTAATAAAAATTATAATTTATCAGGAATAAAAATATCACAGATAAAAAAGAATTTATATGTTCTATAAATGGTGCTAATAAAAAACCCTTCATCAATATTAAAAAAAGAGGTGACAAAGGCTATTATTTATTAATTCTTTTCTAAAAATGATAAAGGGGTGTTTTATCTATGTAATTTCAAGAAGTGACAAAATCACCAAGATTTTAAATGTGATCAAAACATTTATACTATCCTAACACTGACAATGGACTTTTTGTACCAATAATTCACTCATATGTAGTTGTGATTGAGGGTCAATGAGGTAGGCGATTCTATATTTTCTACATTCTTTCAATATAAACCATTATCCATATTCTTTCTAAATAATTTATTCATGTGTTTTCAATGTCCAAAAAATATATTTTAATGGTGTTTTATGCTCATTAAAGTTCAAATGATAACAATTTTAGTTTAAAAATACCTTATGTGGATGCAATGAATAGCTAAATATTTTGTTAGGATTTAAATGGCATACCTTTTATCTTTTGAAAAATAAGGGAATGCTTTTCATGATTTTTAAAGTGATGTATATGTGTGAATAAATCCATTTTGAAGCACATACTATTTTTTATCTTATAATTATTTCAATGAGTTAATATTGAATTTAAAACTATTTCTATCTATTGTAAGAAGTATTTTAAAACATATAGCATGTTTCACATATAAAAAGGGGAATTTTGGACTATTACACTCATGTTACTCACCCTTGATAAATTATTAAATATATGAATATTTTTTTTGATTTCATAAAATTTCAAGTCGATGTATTTTTTATATTTTTTGGTTTTCTATGATTGAAAGAGTTTATGGACTCATTTGATCATATTTATATAAATTTTTATTAATTTTTTATCTAGAATACACCACAGTACAACCGAAGTTCTTCGTTATAATTTTAGTAATTTTTCCCACTGGTTAGGTCTAGCTCATATATGCTTATTAGGTTCCCACAATCGTGACTAATAGCGTGAGTCAGGTGAGTAACATGGATCACATTACTGATAGAAGAATGATTTCATTGGGTTAAATGTTATAGGTTATTTCTAATAGATCATAGTGGGATTATCCTAAGATAAAAACACTTAAGAACTAGATTCCTTTTTTATAAAATGGTATTTTTGTGTGTCTTTGAAAACCTTTTTATTATAAATCTATCAATGATTGATACCCATATGTTTTCTGATGAAATTAACTAATATACTTAATTTATTTCTAATGTTTTTATTTAATCAATATGAATGTTTACACAATTGTCTTCAAACTATCATGTGTGTTTTACTTTTGAATGAGATATTATATAATCTTTATAGGCATACTAATAAACAATATTCTCACAAATTTTCATGTACACCCTTAGTGCAAATGTCGATGTCATTTTTTCTCGTGATATCGGTACATTAGGGTATTCCCATTTTATAATAGTTGAACCATAGGTTTGACGTAAATCTATATAGGTGGTGGATTATTGATGTATCACATGTGTCATATGGAGATTAATATAAATTTTGTTTTATGTTAGGATGTTGGTATCAGCTACATAGTTCATTTAGTGTAATTTTCCATTATTAGGCTATTTTCTCTATTAATTTGGTATTCCTTCATTTAAATGGTTTGATATTTATTTTATGGGTTATTCACTGTTTGGTTGTGCATGTTTTATATATAATTTTTCATATATCATGAAATGTTCATTGCATAAGAATATCATATAGGAATTTGTATTTTATTTTTAGATGTATTTACCTTTGTTGATGGTTGATGATATTTGTTTTCATCTTCTGGTGAATTTTTTTTTAAATAAATTTTCAACAACTGCTATTTTGAATGAGAAGAATCTTCAAAAACCCTTGATTAAATTATCGTTACTTAATGGTGTCATGTTTTAAAAAGGAGGTTTTTTATGGTGGTTTGTTTTGGGTATAAAAGTGACTTTATAAATTGTCAATGTTCGGTATTATGGAATAACATTGGGTTTGTTTTGATTTTAAAATAATTATGTGGAAAAGTAGTTATTTTCATTAATGATATATTTAAATGGATATAACATATTGAGAGTTAAAATTTTCATTATAGTTCAAAAATGATGTTTTCATATAATTTGGGTTGATGATTCTTTATGTCATGACATGTTGCTACAGGAACCCCACCTGGGTCAATAGCGAAGACAAGTGTGAACTAATATGCTTTCCTTTAACGAGGCACGAGTTGGAATCTATCACCATGTATATAAAAAATAATATTAGAAGAATTAACTTTTAAAATTCTAGGAACATTAAATAAAAATATTAATCAAATCCATCATATAAAATAAAACAACCTAATATCAAAATAATATATTTAATTTCTTAAAAGAATCAAAAGTTTACATCTTCAAAATAAATTACGAAAAGGAATAGATGGAATGACATTGAATCAAACTTTAGGATTGAAAATTGATAGGGATAATAACGATCCATGACCAAAAGAGGCACTTAATGCCAGTTTTGATCAAAAAACATTAACAACTTCAATGAAGGATCAAAAACATTATATATTTTAAATTAAATTGAGATTTAATTTTAATCTAAAATAATGCAGGCTCTTAATTGGAATTAGGGTCCTGTTTTGATGCTCAACTGTTATTTCCTCAAATTGGGAAAGGAAAGACCTTCTCTATCATTCCTCTCTATGTCTAGCATGACCTATGTGACTATGGGTGCCGCTCCTGGTGAAAGACCTTCTTCCTCTCATCTTCAGAATTCACTAAAGCCTCATCCCTTATGGATTTGACCTTGACAGCTCGATTCATTCAATGTTGACTGTTGGTAGTTTTTTTTGAAAAGCTTGTCTTTGACACTTGGGGTTTACATGATCGAGCTATAGCAGGGCTTCTCGAAAATAGGCATATTTTGTTCGTTTTGATTCGATGTTGGATTTGATTAAAGCGTGGTCCAGGGCACCCTGAATCTGCAACATATCACATTTCATTCTTTTCTGATGGTCTTATTATTTCTACTTGAGGCATTATTCTCCAAAAACTACGTTGTGGGTCTGTTTTCCAAAGGCCCCTCTTCCGCTACGGAACCCCTTAATAATCCAGATGATAAGTAATATAATTGACTGATTACTTCTTTCTGACAATATAACTAGCTCAGTCTGTCAACCTATCTCTCCACATAATTTTTTAAATAGATGTTTCAAGGATGCATGTTGATTTTTTCTTGATTGAAGTCGAAGAATAATTCTTGTGTAAAAGACCAGCTGTGTTCGAATTGTGGGTGGATTTCTATTCGGTATGAAACAAAATGGGTCATCAGCTATCAACATGCCGTCGAGGGCTCAAGGCTGGTCATCCGCAGGAGGTTGAGGTAATGGAGTCCGGAAATGGTGTGCCTAGGGTTAATTTTCCGAAGGAACAGGTTCTTGGCGGAGCAAAAACAGATACTCCTCCTTTGGAAAAAGTGTTCCCAGTGAATCTAGATCTGAAAGTCGAAGATGTCTTTGAAATAATGTGGTGTCACCTGAATCATGTGATGCAAGGCTAGTCTAAGTTAAGAGTTCCTAATGGGGTGTGAAGTACATGAATTTTCGAACAGAAAAACAAAGAACCCAATCCTGCGTCATATGTGGATGTTGTGCAGGAAGGAAATGGAAGCTCGAGAAGAGAGGGGTCTCAGGAGACAATTTCTGGGTGACTTGGTCATCCAAAGGTTCCTCATAAAGAATGGGAGGGTGGTGGAACATGTTGCAAGGATTATATGTTACAAGCAGAAGGGGGTGGGGTGCAGACCAAGATTAATGAAGTTCTAAATAAAAATCTTGTCAACTGATTTGATGGCCTGGCGTGTGAAGGGCTAGACCAGGATCATGATACAGCCTGGGAATTTAACCTTAATCAGAGTAGGGCCTCCAAATGTAAGATTATAGTGATGATCCTTCTACCCATCTTTTTGATGATAGTGCAGATGAAATCTAGTGGAGAGGGCTACCCAATCCAAGGAGAAGGAATGGCTGAAGAGGAAGTCCGGACCCAGGGAGGTGTATCATGATTGAGGGAAAAAAATCAATAGGGTGCAAGGACTACTCCTACTTACCCCAACCAATGGAGAAAAGATCTGTTAAAAAGTTGAAGGCTAATGGGATGTTATGAAATGAGGATGATTTTTTGGACGTATCATTGGAGAACCTTGTTGGCTCACAGCAGTCAACAGATGTAGAGACCAAGGAAAAATCATGGGATATTTTTCTGCACATTGAGGAAGAGTTGTTGGAGAAGTGATTGATTTATCCATGCTTCTAATGAAAATATGGAAAGGATTAATGGGACACCAATTCAAGTGGACAAAAATAAAATTCAGAGGGATTTGATTGAGATGAAACATCTCTTTCAGATCAGTGGATTCTATGATAAGAAGATAACAATGAAGGAGTTCATGCAAACTTGGGAGAAATTAGTATACCAATTCAAAGAAATTAGCCAAGAAGAACTGAATAAAAAGTTAACTAATATTATCATCTAATTTGTGCATGTTTAGTTTCAATAATTCTCTTATCTACTATAGTGTTTTATGTTTCTGGTTGGAACATGGAGGTTTCACAGTTTTTCCACAAATGTGTTTTAAATAAAAATCTAACTTGGGGTGGGGGGGATCCAACTCTGAATAATCAATGCACCATGTGATTGTAATTTCTAACCCTCTTAGCAACTCCATATTTAAAATTTATAAAACCAACATTGATAGAGGTGTGAATAAAAATATAATTAGTAGGATCCCCCCAATGTCTCAATAAAATGTGGAAGAAGCATACTATAACTTCAGTAAATAAATAGAGAAATAAAATCAATACCTATTCTTGGTTAACTATGACCTAAAATCAAAAAGGCTAACTCACAAATTTCATACATAAGTATAATTTCATAATAAAAACCAATATTTTTAGAAAGTTACCGCATTACCACTTCCCCACAAAACAATTCTCCCTTACACCTCAATGACACAAAACATGGTTCTATCATCAAATCAATAACCACATTTCCACAAACCGAAATCCACATCACATCCACAACCACATAATTATAGCCACATCCTCAAAAACACACCCCCATACCACATAGAATAGCCACATACCACTATATAACCACATCATTACCTCATCATCACATCACTAACACATTTATATATACAAAAATCACAACCTCGTGTCATTATAGTATATAAAATATTTGGAATAGAGGGAAGGAAAGGTTGAGCATTCATCCATCAAAATCTCTCACATCATTAATTTTGGGGGGTAGAAATGTAACTTGAATCCCCATATAAGTGTCAATCATATTAATTGAATTGGGTAGTGGTTCATAAGAAATTAAAAGTCACCAATTAATATAATAGATACACAAAATACTAATCTAGATGCCACTTCATATCAACATCGATACAACCAAATCAGATAGTTACATCCCCAATTGCTTCCACCTATAAATGTAATCCATCACTACAACCATACATCCACAAAAAAACATCCTCACATCATCATCCACATTCCAAATTTTATTAACATTTTGTGATTTATTAGAATTTATTAAAACATCAATTTCAAACCTTATTAATATTTTCTTTACCATTTAATTTTTAATAATCCAATTTTTAAAATAAATGACACTTCCACATTCTAATTTATTCTAATTTGAAAAAATAATTGAAATTACCAATTTTAAAACACCAAATTACATTATTAATTCTAAAACTACTTTTCCAAACACCACCCATTCATATTCTATCTTATTTAATTCATTTATTAAATTACAACATCATCAATATCCTCAAGATATATTCACACATGCCACAAAAAACCTAAAATACCCCCAAAAATATTACTGCACATCCACCACATCTTTGTTAACCACACAAAGACACACATAGAATGCCCTGCATAACTATCAAAATGAAAATTCAAATATCATACTACAATTACAATTAAAACCATGTCATTTTTAAAGCAATAATACTATTAATCCCATCTCTTCATCAACAAGAATAAGCATCATAATAAATCATAAAATAAAAAATTCTCTATAATTTCATTCCCTCTATACTTTACAATCATTAAGTTTTCTTACTAGTTATAATCATAATTTGATAAGTCAAACAAAAAATAGAAATCATAATTAGAAACATCACACCAATATCTATCAATAATGTTAATTAACTAAGGAAAAAAGTAAATCATACTCATTGCATGTTTCCAACTTTTTGTATCTACAAATTATTAGTATAATTAGTTAAATATCATCACATTACCCAATGAATGATAAATAATATAAATTTAACATTTACATAGTAATGAAAAGACCGAAAATCCAAATCATCTACCTTGAGGGAAGCTTTAATGACACAACACCAGAAATGACGAAAACCAATGATCAAACACAAAAAAATGAATTGGTATTCTGAAAACCCTATTATAAATCAATCCATATAAAAAAAGAACTCATATAACAATTAAAACCACACTAATATATAATGGAATGAGTAAAAAAAATATGTTAAATAATAATAATGGAATATTACATTGTTTGATATAAATATGGATTTAAGGGAAGGGGAGGATCAAAAACCAATAAAGAGGATATTCTATATAATTCCAGAAGTACCTACAGTCAAAAAGGGTTGGGTGATGGTGAAGGAAACAAAAATGAATTTAATGAATAACCAAAATTGATAAAAAAAATTAGGTAGACCATAATAATAGTGCGACGTAGAGAATAATAATGCAATGAGGTTAAGTTAAATTCATTACTAGAAATAATGATGATATTATCCTTAATAAAACTCCCATAAAATTATGCAATGGTCATATAAAATTATTGATATCAATGATATTCAATGTGAAATATTCTTTTTCAGGTGACAACATATAACCCACTATAAATAGCAAAAACCATTGGTCTCCATTAATTCAAAAATTGACCCCCTTCTCAAATTTGGAAACCAATAAAAAAGTACCATGGTGGAACAACAAATTCCACAGTATAAACTTATCAACTATGAAACACCAAAATATTATAGAATAAATTCATGTTGAAATGAAAAAAATAATGCAATAACAATGTAAACCATGGTAAAAAGGATGGACTACAATTCCCGAGAATAAATTTTTTCATCTAACTCCATTGTGCAAAAAATTATGATACAATGAAATATGGTCACTATATTCTTCTATAATTATCCTCCAAAATATTTCATAAACATTTCTATCATTAAAACCCATAAATTATGGGATAGAGAAAAAATTGAGTTCGTAAACATTACACATTGGATTTTTTTAAATAAATTATTTTGATATTTGTGTATGTAATCATTTTTCAATGATTTCAATAGTGTTTTTAGAATGAGTTTGAATGAATTTATTTTAAAAAATGAATTATTTCAGTCTCTTTGAAATCATTTAAATATTTATTCCCAATTTATTTGAGATTTTTTTTTCAAAAATTTGTTTTTAATTTGGTTATATTTTCATCAATTTTATATTCCATTTATGTTTTAATTATGATTTTCTATATAGTATAAAATGGTTTTAGAAATGTTTTTCATTGTGTGTATTGATAAAATAAAAGAATGGAACAACAATAATGTATTTTACCACTTCTTATAGATTAAATTTTAGAATCTAAAGGAGGAATTATATTAAAAGTTATTGAAAATAGTTTGGCAGGGTTCTTCCACACATCTTTAATTTGTGCATTATTCCATTGGTTAAATAGGATTTTGAATAATATTTATGCTAGATTTAATATGTGAGATGTATAAGCTTCATCCCCTTTTATATTTCTTTTTCTACTATTTTGGTTCACACATAAACCCTAAAAGTTGATTCATAAAATTATAAAACAAAAGGAGTTTGGGTCTTTGTGATGGTGTTTTGTGTATATTTATCATTAGATTATGTATTATGGTATGAAATTTATTTCTGTAAACTAGTTATATGATGTTTGAGGTGTTTGATTGGGTTTGGCAGATAGAAGTGTTAAAAAAATTATAAAATATTTTAGAACATTTTAATTGTACATAATTACGTTCACTAGGTACTTGTTTGACTAGAATTTAAGGGGAATTTTTTTAATATTTAGTAGTTCATTTACCATGAAATTCATTATTTTTATTGAATAAATGAGTTATAGAATGATTATAACTCATTGAATATTGTTTTTGAAAACTAAAACTGAAGTTCCATATATGATTAATGAGATGATGAGTCTTGGATATTAACATAATTTTGTTATGTGAATTAGAAAAGGGGGATATATGAGCTAATCACAACTGAGACAATGTGAATATATTTTTGAAGTTCACACTACATGTTATAAAACCCTGAAAAAATAATTCTATAAAATGATTATAAGTTTATATTAATGTCATAATAAATTCTTTGTATGACTTATTTATTGAGAGAAATAATTTAGTTTTATTGATGGAAACTAAATGTTTTATTTATTAGGAATATAATCATGGATAAGGATGAATCAACATATAGATGAGTTCAATAAAAAATAATGAAGAAATTATATGGATTCAATAATTATTTCATGGTTTCACTAGGAGCACAATTTCATGAGTTTGAATGAATTTGTTTTGAGTAAGTCAATGGGAAATGGTCATTTTCGAAGTCAGGTGTCATAGATACCAGATTGGATAATATGGTGATTCTTATAAAATGGTTGGGAGATACTCATTATCCTATCAATGGAGGTTGAATATTAAATGTTGGGCCTTACTATGGTTCTATAAAATCAATGTATGAGCTTATGTAGAACCATGAATTTTCATAGAAAAAATAGGTATAATCGATTCTCTATTATGATAAAAATCCCTATGTAATATGATGAAACATATCATTAATACACGATTCTTTATATAATTCCTTAAAAAATATTTCACTAATAAATTCCAATACTTTTTTGTGGATTAATGTCTTTTAAATAAGGTACTTAATACACGAAGTATATAAATCAAACAAAAATAATTAAATTTATATAGTAACCCTAAAAGAATGCTTTATAGTTCTTTTCTAGCTCATGTCACTACATATGTGTTCATGGGGACATACAAAAAATGGAAAGGATGTCCATGAATACCAAAAAGGGGATAAATGATGTAAATGGAATGTAAGGGGTCATCATTGATAAATCATGAGGTATAAAATAATTCAAAGGTTATAACTATATTGGGAATAAAATAGGAATGTGGATAATTGTTAAAAATTTGTCATTTGTAGGAATAACACTAAGATTTAGCACTAAGGTTCTATTAAACATATCACCAAGGTTGTTCTCAAACGTATCATGAAACATTACCAATGCGTATTTGTTGGATCTGAATCTACAGATTATACACAAGAGGGGGGGTGAATTGTGTCTTTTGTAACTTTTCGATGAATCTTATCATGAACAAGTTATGTCCTTTATACTTTATCAGATTTGATAATGCAGCGGAAAAAGTA
The DNA here is from genome assembly GCA_963277665.1 of Viscum album. Classification (NCBI taxonomy): domain Eukaryota; kingdom Viridiplantae; phylum Streptophyta; class Magnoliopsida; order Santalales; family Viscaceae; genus Viscum; species Viscum album. Next base: position 681,015,108 of record OY728119.1, on the reverse strand, counting down.
AAAATTAAGGACACAAAGATGTATAGTGGTTCGGGGATCAAAAATCCCCTAGTCCACTCCACCAATGCTCTACTCCACGAGCTTGGTGATTTTCACTATCTGGTTCTCTTTTCCATAGACCGATTCTCAACTGAGTACAGGAAGTTGACACCTTTACAATCTAAGGTGAAACAAAGCCTTCTGGTTCAAACACGAACCTACACAGTTTAGAACGAGAAGCTGGTTACTCAAGAATAAAAAAAATTTAGAAAGAAATTTCCAGTTGATCTTCACAATTGCAACAGAATGGAATTGACAGCAGATGGATCGACATCTCTAGAAATATTGATCTTCAAGACTATGTAGTTTTGAGTTGATCCAGTTGTATTAGATATAGAGATATAGTTCACAACCTTAGCAGTAGTAGATCCACAGTAGATATTCGATGTAGAACAGGTGAATCTTCTATCGAGTTCCTTCTTCTTGAAAAAACAGAGCTTTTACGCTCTTGTTGAATCAGCATATCAATCGTGAATAGTTTCAATCTCTGTTTCCCACCATTTTCAATAATAGATCGATCACATCCTCTTGTTTCTGGGGTTTCAGAGAGAACATATATAATAAAACATATCCCATGCATATTTAGATCCATAAAAGTCGCCTTCTGATTCGCGATATTCAAAAATTTGAATTTACAGAAAAATCGTAACTTCCCTTAAGACTCGGCATAAAAACATCCTTTTAATTTTATCTTAAATCAATTAAAAAAACATCTTTGAATCAGTCAAAGTCGTAATTTAAAAACAACTTTAAATCCGTCTTGAAATCCGCCCAGAAATCAGCTTACTGATCGTTGCACATAAATATCATCTGTCAAAAGTTCTGACGCCAAACGTTCGGTTGATGACGTGGCCTCCAAACGTATGGTTAATAACATAGTCTTCAAACGTAGGGTTAATAACATCGTCTTCAAACGTACGGTTGAACACAAACGTAAGGTTGATCATCCATACTTTTTTCTTCAACACTCAAACATACGGTAAAAGATCAATACTTTTAGTTGATCCATACTTTTCCAAGAACGTATGGTTGTTCACAGAAGTAAGGTTGATGAACCATACTTTTGATAAATAAACGAAACGTTTAGAATTTACGTATGGTTCTCCTTCCATACTTTGTTGATAACCAAAACATAGGGTTCCTTCCTAATGTAAGGTTCTTCTTCCATACTTTGCTGAAAACATATGGTTGTTTAACCATACTTTTCTATTATCTCAAAACGTATAGATGCTATTCATCCTTACGCTACGTTTATCCATGTAGGGTATGAACAATGATTCCAGAACGTACTAAAACAGATTCCGTGCTATATTCATCTACGTAAGATGTGAACAGTGATACCAGAACGCGCTAAAACATATTCTGCGCTAAGTAGTAAATTCTCATTATTTCAAGAGTAAAATAAATTAATAAATTCCTGTAAGATACTAAATAAAATCATTAGAAAATAACTAAAGGTATTTGTGAGCATCCAAATTATCATAAAGAGACAGAGTATTATTTTCAATAATCTCCCCCTTCAAACAACATTAATACGTATTATTGAAAACAATACTTTTCTCAACAATCTCCCCCTTTTTGATGATCACAAAACCCATAAAATAATTAAAATTATTTAAGCAAAATTATCTTCCAAAAGTCGTTATAAAGTTTTAAACAAAAACTTCTCCACCAAAAAGATAATTATAAATCCAAATGTCTCATTAAATTTTCTCCCTCAATAAAATGAATTCTCCCTCTAAATAAAATGTAGGTTTTGATGTTGTGTTTATCCAAAATCTCCCCCTTTTTGTGATATCAAAAAGAATGAAAAATCATGGGTTTTAACACTTTTAATATTGCACAGAACTGTTAGTAAATACTATTACGAACTGTTTATCAATAATTAAATCTGGAGTACTGGCATATTAAAAATAAAGGCAGTAAATTAAATAATGAAAGAAACAAATAAACAATGAAGGAATATTTTCATTCAAAAACAAGAGTATATACATGACAATGATATACACAGGAATCAAGGTTTGGGTAAGATAAGCAACATGGTCTATCTCCTATGGATTGTAGACTTGATTTCTGTAAACTGTTCCCAAAGTCTCTTCATCATTCCATCTCTAAGCTTGATAATGAGATATCTATTCTCTTGAGTCATATGAATGTCCTAAATTAAATTGACTCTAAAAAACTCAAGCATCATATCCTATTTCTCAACAAATACTGACAACTTCTCCGTTAACTGATCTAACAGAATTATAATCGATGGCTCACTAGATATCAATTGATCCACTAAGAACTTCTGATTATCCAGCAACACTGACAAAGGAGCACTGTTACATTGAATGTCTTGTATCCTGTCATTCATGTTGCTCAACGCAGTTGTGATATCCTAAAACCTTCTGATTAAATCAGGTGAAGTACCTGATCCATTAACAGCATTATTTGCAATTGATGAAAATTGGTTCTCCATAAACAGCTTCAAATCTGATAAATATGACTTCATAACCATTTCATATTTTAATTGTGTAACAGAAGTCAGCATATCCTCTTTAAACAATTCAACTTCTTGTCTTGAAACTGTACACTCTTTCATCTATTGAAACTTCAAATGTTCTAAGTCTAAGGCATTTCTCAGAGATGCATTCTCAGATTCCAACTGAGATACTTTTCTGTACAGTTCTTCAACTTCTTCTTTCCTTGAATCTGATGCACCCTGTGCTTGATTCACATTCTCAGGTTGATGCAGCAATACCAAAGGCAATGATTTAGCATCAGAATTTTCTTTTTGTCTGTCCTGAGAGGGTTGTTCCACAGATTTTTCTTAGAGTTTTCAAACTCCTCCACAGAGAAATCCTCTTGAAGTACCTCTGTTTGAGCTTCAGAATCATGCTCATCACATTCATCTGCATCTTTGTCTTCCTCTGGAATTTCAAGAACAATATTTTCAAAAAGTTTCCTAAGGTCTGGCCACTTATTCACCAGTAACTGCCTCTATCTTCTATTCCTGTTGAAGTGAAAATTCAACATCACCAACAATATGTTCCTGATTTTCCCTTTGAGATTCTTCTTGAGCTCCTGATTTCTCTACTGGAGCTGTTCTCCCAGTAAAATCTTCCATGGTTTTATCAGCAATAGATTCTCTCACAAAAGAATCAGAAAATAATGGTTCTGTTGGAGTTTCCAAAGCAGTGGAAGTGACTTCCTCATTTACTGGAATTTTTCTTCTTGATTGAAGTCCCTCCTGACTTCTGTCTTCCACAACATTTGCCACTTCAAAGCAAATCCTTCTTGCTACATTGCTGACTCTAGATTTAGCTTGTCCCTTTTTGGACTTAGCAGGTTGAGCCTGAGCACTTTCTGAGTCTTCCTCAGCTCTTACTGGAAAAAGTTATCCTTTAATTGTGCTCCAGAAATATCCAACTTTCCTCAAAGTTCCAGAATTAAATGTATTACCGTGATGACATCTAACTCTAGCATCCACTAATCTCACCATGTCTTTCTTAAAAAGCATCTTAGAAATATATCTACCAAAGTGGTAGAAATTCATCCTGGCCTCGCTTTGATAGTAGTAAATGAGATACCTTATCATGTATCATGGAAAGTTTAACTTAATATCCCTTAACATAAGAAACATTATATACATATCAGGGTAAAAAATCTTCTCTATTTATGCCATCCGTGGAGCTATTCCAATTTGAAAAAATTTGACCAAAATCATCTGATCAGGCTCCAAATCTATAACAAACATTTTCTTTATTATGTTGGTACCGAAAAGAAAAGACATAATGTCTTCGGATATATGAAAATAATATCCTATGTTATTCAAGTCTAAATGAAAAACTCCCTCATGAGGGAAGTTGAGAATCTAACTAATCTCTACTGAAGAGATTGAGAAATCTCTATCCTCTATCTTAGCCATCATATTGTCCTCTGTATCTCCCAGACTAAATTGTACAGATTTGTAGAAGTATCTAAGTTCTACTTCATACAGAAATTCCGTTTTTTTCACTGTTGAAAATCTATTAAAGATTCTGAAATGATAGTGCTTTCTTCAACAACAGATTTTTTTGAAATAAACAGTCGAGATCGATTACCTTTCCATGTAAGATTTTTATTCCCTCAGTGCATTGTCTCTTGGCATTGCTCGGCTCGGCCTCACTAGCTCTTTTAGTCCTTACCATTTCTGCAAGAGTCTCTGGAGGTTTGAAGGTTAGGGTTTCAGAAGAGGAAGGTTAGGGTTTCAGAAGAGGAAGTGCTATTTTCAGATTTCGAAAGGGTTTCGATAGAAGTGAAAGGGTTTAGAAGTCGAAAAGGCTCTGACACCCTTGATTCCCGTGAAATCACTAATCATTACATATATTTAAAAAAAATAAAATTTTTATATGACGAAAGAAAGAAAATCATAAACAGTATTCAATAAACAAAATAAAATTTACATAAATAAATAAAAAAATATTATTTAAAATTAAATAAACCCAGCTCCCCTTAATAAAATCATACCTTGTAGTAGGAAGTGGTTTAGTAAAAATATATGCTAATTGAATTTCAGTATTTAAAAATTCTAAAAATATATCCTTTCTAATAACAATATCTCTTAAAAAGTGATTCCTTATATCAATGTGCTTAGTTCTAGAATGACTACTATGATATTTTGAAATATTAATTACACTCGTATTATCACATAAAATAGGTGTATTATTGAAATTAAATCCAATGTCCATAAGAGGGTTTTTCATCCACAACACTTGTGCACAACAACTGCCAGCAGAAAAATATTCTTCCTCAGCTGTTGATAGGGAAACTGAATGTTATTTCTTACTAGACCGTGATACTAAGGACTTTCCTAAAAAGTGACATGTACCTAATGTACTATTTCTATCTAATCCACAACTTCCAAAGTCAGCATATGAATATGAAATCAAATTAAAATCAGAAGTTTTAGGATAAAGAATAGATTGAAAAATAGTTCCTTTTAAATATCTAAAAATTCTCTTAATAGTAGTTAGATGAGATTCTTTAGGATGTGATTGAAATCTTGCACAAAGCCATACTGAATGCATTTTATCTGGCCTACTAGCAGTAAGATATAACAAACTACCAATCATACCTCTATATGACTTGTTGTCAATTGTCTTTCCAATTTCATCCAAATCATGTTTTATATTAGTACACATAGGAGTTGTAAATGTCTTACTGTTCTCAAGTCCAAATTTATTAAGTAAATCAGTAATGTATTTTCTTTGATTTAAAACATTTCCAAAATATTTTTGAAATATTTGAAGACCCAAAAAGAAATTTAATTCTCCCATAATACTCATTTAAAATTATTCTTGCATTAATTTTTAAAATTCATGACAAAGAGTTTTATTTATTGATCCAAAGATTACATCATCAACATAAATTTGAACAAATAAAACATTATTTTTCACAGTTTTCATAAAGAGTGTTGGGTCTGCCATTCCAACAGTAAAATCATTTTTCAAAAGAAAAGAACTTAATCTTTCATACCAAGCTCTAGGTTCTTGTTTAAGGCCATAAATCGCTTTAGTATGTTTAAAAACATAATAAGGTTTTTGAAAGTTTTCAAAACCAGGAGGTTGCTCAACATAAACATCCTCCATTAAATAACCATTTAAAAAGGCAGATTTAACCACCATCTGAAATAATTTAAAATTCATATAAGATGCATATGATAAAAGGATTCTAATGGCTTCTAACCTTGCTACAGGTGAAAAAGTCACATAATAATCTATTCCCTCTTCTTGATTATATCCTTTAGCTACTAATCTTGATTTATTTCTAGTTATTGTGCCTTGGTTATCCTGTTTATTTCTAAAGACCCATTTGGTTCCTATTACAGGATAATTAGTAGGTCTTTCCACTAAATCCCAAACTTCATTTCTTTTAAACTGGTTTAATTCATCTTACATTGAAATTACCCAGCTTTCATCATCTAATGCTTCTTCTATAGTCTTGGGTTCTTGTTGAGATAAGAAGGCAGATAATTCCACTAGGTTTCCTAATTTTATTCTAGTTTTAACACCAATTTCTAGGTCATCTATTACATTTTCTAAAGGGTTATTCTTTAGGGTTCTAGACTGTCTAGGTAATATACTTAAATTTTCTTCAGTATCATATTCTTCTGAACTGGATTGAATTTCTTTTATATCATTTCCAAAATCATTCTTTAAATTCTCAAGTCTCATGTTATCATTAGTGTCAAGTTCATCATTTTGTTCTTTCCTTTTCTCAAAAGGATCAGATTCATCAAATTTCACATGAATTGATTCTTCAAAAATCAGTGACTTCATATTATAAACTCTATAAGCTTTGGAGGTAGCAGAATATCCTATGAAAATACCTTCATCAGATTTTGGATCAAACATACCAAGATTATCCTTGGTGTTTAAGATATAAGCCTTGCATCCAAAAACATTAAAGTAATTTACTTTAGGTTTTAAGTTATTCCATAGTTCATAGGGTGTCTTTTTCAAAACAAGTCTAATTAAAACTCTATTAATTATATAATAAGCTGTATTCACAGCTTCTGCCCAAAAATATATAGGTAGGCTATACTCATTTAACATAGTTCTAGACATTTATTGAATTGTTCTATTTTATCTTTCTCCAATCCCATTTTGTTGAGGTGTTCTTGGTGTAGAGAATGTGTGTTTAATACCCATATTTTAGCAAAATGAATTAAATTCCAGATTCTCAAATTCTCCACTAAGATCACTTCTCAATGAGATTATATTGAATCATTTTTCATTTTGAACAAATTTGCAGAAACTTTCAAATAATGTAAAAGCTTCATTTTTAAATTTCAAGAAGAAAATCCATGTAAATCTTGAATAGTCATCAACTAAAACATATACATATAATTAACCAGCTATACTTGATACTCTTGAAGTTCCAAATAGATCCATATGAATAAGTTCTAGAGGTATAGATATGGCAACCTTATTAATAGATTTGAAGGATGATTTGTGTTTCTTGCCAAGTTGACATGCATCACAAAATCTGTCACTTTAAAATTTGAGACAAAGTAAATCAGAAACTAAATGTATCTTAAATAAGTTATGTAAAACATATTCATTTCAATGACCAAGGCTTCTATGACAGATCTATGATTCAATTACTTTAGTAGTAAAACAGTTTACTTGTTGTTTACACAAGGAATTTAAGTCCAAAGTATAGACATTTTCAGTTCTTGGTGCTTTAAATTTAAATAGTTTATCTTTAGAAACAGTACAACAATTGTTAGTAAAATCAATAGTATATCTATCATCACAAAGTTGAGAGATACTTATCAGATTGTGTTTTAGTCCTTGTACATAAAGTAATTTGTTGATTGAGACTGTTATTGGATCTCAAACAGTTCTAATGCCAATGATTTTTCCTTTGTCATTGTCACCAAATATGACAAGTCCTCCTTCATTTTGAGTGAGTGAAGAAAAATTCAATGAATTTCCACTCATATGTCTTGAGCAGCCACTGTCCATGTACCATATATCTTTTCTTCTCTTGTGAACTACTACCTCATCAGTTTCTTCCATGAAACAAATGTTTGCCTTTAGACTGACTTCTTCTTTCTCTGAGCTTGATTCAGAAGAGCTACTAGAGTCTTCAGATACACTCCAAGTGGATTTCATAGCTTTCTTGTCTTTATACTCAAAGTCATTTATTTTGAAGAATTTCTTCTTCTTTTCATCCTTTAATTGTGGGTAATCTGATCTGATATGTCCCATCTTTTTGCATTCATAACATCTTACTTCCTTATTATATCCCTTAAAGGAATTTTTGAAGCCTCTTTTCTTGCTGTAGAATTTTCTAAATTTTCTGGCTAGTTGAGCCAGTTCTTCATCTGAGTTGGATGAGTCATAGCTTTCTGATTTAGCTTTGACTTCTTTTCTCTTCATCTTTCTATTCTTTTGTTGTGAAGTTACCTTCAAGGCAGTATCTTCTCTTTTGATAAGCACTTTATGTTCAGTATCCTCATCTTGCATTTCAGCTTCATATATCATCAGTATACCAATCAAATCTCTCATAGATAGATCTTTGACAGGTTTTGATTGTCGGATTGCAGTAGAAATACCATTCTATTGAGTATGAAGTACTCTAAGTACTTCTAATTCTTGATCATCCTGCTTGATAGATTCTCCTAGAGCAGTTATGTTATTGACAATTTCTGTCAATCTCCCATTCATTTGGGTAATTCTCTCACCTTCAATCATTCTGAATGTATCAAATTTCAGTTTTTCAGCTGCATATCTCATTTTCCTTACATTATCTATTCCTTCATATGCCACAACTATTGTTTTCCACATCTCATATGCTGTCGGGCACTGAGATACTCTGTTAAATTCATCTGGTCTTAGACCGCAGATAATTGCATTCATAGCCTTCGAGTTCATATTGTACTCTGCCTCTATAGCAGCACTCCATGCCTCAGGATTTTCAGGAATTTCATAAGGAGTCAAAATCATTGAATAGACTCTATATCCGAGGTTTTTCAGAAATATTATCATGTGCGATTTCCAGCAACCATAGTTGTCTCCATTAAAATATGGTGCTCTAACCATCGACATCCCTTCGATGTATCAGTCACGGTGCTCTGTTGTATAATCCTTAAATTCTTCTAGCTTTCTAAGGATCTATCAGAAGCTCCACCTCTGATACCAATTGTTGTATCTGAATCTACATATTATACACAAGAGGGGGGGGGGGGGGGGTGGTGAATTGTGTCTTTTTCAATTTTTCGATAACTCTTCTCTTGAACGAGTTCTGTCCTTTATACTTTTTCATATTTGATAATGCAGTGGAAAAAGTAAAAATTAAGAATACAAAGATGTATAGTGGTTCAGGGAACAGAAAGCCCCGAGTCCACTCCACCAACGCTCTACTCCACGAGTTTGGTGATTTTCACTATCTGGTCCTCTTTTCCACAGACCGATTCACAACTGAGTACAGGCAGTTGACACCTTTACAATCCAAGGAGAAACATGGCCTTCTTGTTCAAACACGAACCTACACAGCTTAGAACGAGAAGCTGGTTACTCAAGAATAAAAAAAAATTACAAATAAATTTCCAGTTGATCGTTACAATTGCAACAGAATGCTATTGACATCAAATGGATCGACGTCTCTAAAAATATTGATCTTCAAGACAAAGCAGTTCTGAGTTGATACAGCTGTAGTAGATATAGAGATATAGTTCACAACCTTAGAATTAGTATATCCATAGTATATATTCGATGTAGAATAGGTGAATCTTCTATCGAGTTCCTTCTTCTTGAACAAACAGAGCTTTTACGCTCCTGTTGAATCATCAGATCAGTCGTGAATAGTTGAAATCTATGTTTTCCACCTTTGTCAATAATAGATCGATCACATCCCCTTGTTCCTGGTGTTTCTTAGAGAACATATATAATAAGACATATCTCCTGCATATTTAGATCCATAAAAGTCGCCTTCTGATTCACGATATTCAAAAATTTGAATTTACAGAAAAATTGTAACTTCCCTTAAGACTCGGCATAAAAAGCTCCTTTTAATTCGATCTTAAATCCATTAAAAAAATAGCTTTTAATCAGTCAAAGTCGTAATTTAAAAACGACTTTAAATACGGCTTGAAATCCGCCCAGAAATCAGCTTACTGATCGTTGCACATAAATATCGTTTGTCAAAAGTTCTGATGCCCAACATAAGGTTGATGGCGTGGCCTCCAAACGTAGGGTTAATAACATAGTCTTCAAATGTAGGGTTAATAAAATAGTCTTTAAACGTAGGGTTGAATACAAACGTAAGGTTGAACACAAACGTAAGGTTGATCATCCATACTTTTTTTCTTCAATACTCAAACGTATGGTAAAAGATCCATAATTTTACTTGATCCATACTTTTCGAAGAACGCATGGTTGTTCACAAAAGTAAGGTTGATGAACCATACTTTTGAGAAATAAACGAAACTTTTAGAATTTACGTACGGTTCTCCTTCTATACTTTGTTGATAACCAAAACGTAGGGTTCCTTCCTAACGTAAGGTTCTTCTTCCATACTTTGCTGAAAACGTATGATTTTTTAACCATACTTTTCTCTTCTCTCAAAAAGTATACATGCTTTTCATCCTTACGCTACGTTTATCCAGGTAGGGTATGAACATAGATTCTAGAGCATGCTAAAATAGATTCCGCGCTATATTCATCTACGTAAGATGTGAACAGTTATTCCAGAATACGCTAAAACAGATTCTGTGCTAAGTAATAAATAATCGTTATTTCAAGAGTAAAATAAATTAATAAATTCCTGAAAAATACTAAATAAAACCATTAGAAAATAACTAAGGGTATTTGTGAGCATCAAAATTATCATAAAGATACAGGGTATTATTTTCAATAATATCCCCCTTTAAATAACATTAATACGTTTTTTTGAAAATAATACGTTGCTCAACAGTATTGACAGAGTATCATAAACATATTATATCTGCAGATTAATTATTTACACAGTGAATTATTGTGTAATCATGTAACAACCTTCATAAGACAAAATATATGTGGGTCACATGGATTGGTTATCATAAAAAAATTTATTATCTATAACCCATGTCGAGAAAGAAAAGGTTTGAAATAAAATAATTGCATTCATAAGAGTATAAAGACATGTAATTTTCATTATTTTTAACCAACAAGTAGGGAATGCAGGGTTGATAACTATTAATAAATTTTTTCTAGAATATTGATTAATTTAAATTTATATATAATATTTTCAATTAATTTTTTTTAAATTCATTTAATATGTTTGATAATTTTAAGATAAGAATCAACCCAGTTTTAAGCATAAAAAGCTATATTTTTTAAAAGATAGTTTTGTGGCCTTTTGATGGTACACTTATTTTAAAAATTAATTTTTACACTTTTATTAGTTTTATTTCAAAAAAATATAGTATATTTTTTAAATTATAATATAAAAATTAGATAAAGATATATTTTTTGTATTTTTGGAAAAATTTTCATTTTTTTATGAATAATAAAAAATACATATTTTTAATTAAAAAATAATTTTTCATCCAATTTATTTTTCAGGATAAGATATATTTAAAATTGGGTTTAAAGCATATCAATTTAAATTATAAATCAACCAAACCAGTTTATGTCATGGGAACCAATTTAACATTGAAATTGGATAAAAAAACATTCAATCTTTTGAACTATTCACTTTAAAATCATGCTTTTCGTTGTGTCTAAAGGATTAATTTTAAATATATTTTTTCCATTTCTGTGCATTAAATTTGGTAAAATGAATTACATATTTGGTATAATGATGTCTAAATTAGTTTTTAAAGGATAATTAAATTTTTAGTTATAAAAAGGACACCATGGTAAAAAAATATTTACCATAGTATATGTAAAATAATGACAATGGTTAATGTTAAAAGTTGATTGATTAACATATATAAAAATTAAAAAATTAACAGTTGGATGTGGTATTGATAATGTTATGATAGAATATATAAAGTAACACGGGAGGGGGGGGTTAATTTTTGAATTTAAAAAATCTTCCACAATTCAAGATTTTGACACCCACTGTGATTTATACGGATATGAAGTGTTTAATTATATAAAACCAATATGTATTGGATAAATTAAAATAAATAACACAACTTTTTATAATGGTTCAAGGCACAAATATCCCTTAGTCCACTCTACCAATCACTCTCTTTTTGGGGTTGGTAAATTTCACTATAATGGACTTTTTATCACAAGGCCATAAGTCTACAAGTGAGTGCAGGTAGTTGACCCCTTTACAAAAAGGCTAATAACAAATCCTTATGGTCCGTTAACAGAGAACCATTTATCCACATCTTAGATCAATAAGATGATACTCCACCACAACTGAGTATGATTATTTTAAACTCCAATAAATTAAAAGAGATTAATTTCAAAGGATCAGGTTGAACTTCATAATTGCAGTGTTAGCGTGCAATAATCTCGGAACCCTGATTTGTTTTATTTTTCCATAAATCATATCACATTCTTCAGAAAAAAATTTAGAAATAAAAGACATTTTAATACCAAATATTTGAGCATTTTTCATATGGAAATTATTAGTGACATGGCCTTTTGTTCCACAAATATAACATATATCATTTTTAAAATTGGGCACACAAATTTTTTTATATAATTTTTTATTTCTCGCCTTTACTTCCTATTCAAAATATTTCCCATCTATTGAAATTCATTCCAAGAATCTCATTTAATATATTTTCTCCTTTTTAAAAAAACAAGACCATCAATTTTATAGGATTCCACTTCATCCTGCAGTTCATTAATTTTTTTTTTGTGATTGATATTGTTTGATGTAGAAGAATTCGATTTTTCAAGTAGCTCCTAATGTTGTTTTAGCATGGTATATCTTCACCTAAAACAAAATTATTAATGGTTTTCAAAGATTTATGTTTCATTAATAAGGAATCATTTTTTTATTATATCATAGAACAGTAGGAAGATATTTTATTATTTAAGAAACTACTAGTCTCATAATCAAAAGAGTAATAAGTTTGTACCTTTTCTTCTTCAGCCGTAAAGCACATATTGGATTTTAGATTTTATTTATCCGTCTCTAAATCAAACATTGAAGGACTGTTGGAGTCTTCAGATACACTCCATGTAGCTTTTATTTCTATTTTTCTTTCGTTCTCATAATTATAATTTTTCTAATATCAATTTTTTCCCCTTTTTCTTTCATATTTTAGTTGAGGAAAAGCAGGTCTGATATGAACCAATTTCATTCATTCATAACAACAAAATTATCTTGGTTCTTTTTCATACTTCCTAAAAGATTTGATAACGACTATTTTCTTCTTATAAAATTTTCTGAACATTCTGGCTAACTAACCCAATCCATTTCATAATCCTAGGAGTCTAGATTCATCTCTAATTTTCTTTCTTGCTTAGTTTTTTTCTATGCTTTTGAGATTTCACATTCAGAGAAGTATTTTCTTTCTTAACGGTAATGTTATATTCTTCAAATTCATTCTGTATATCTACTTCATGCATCATCATTTTACCAATTAGTTATTCCATTGTCAGATCATTGATAGGTGATCATTGGTGAATTGCAGCAAATATGCCATTCCATTTTGAAGGAAGTACTATGAGTAATTTCAAATATTGATCAAATTTTTTGATGGGTACACCTAAGGCTATAATATCATTGCAAATTTATTTAATCCCTCCATTAATATGTATGATTGTTTCACTATCAAACATTCTAAATGTGTCGAACATTAGCTTAACAGTATCATATATTTTAGGTATAACATTTTCTGTTCCTTTATAAGTAGCTAAGATAGTTTTACACATCTCATAGGCAGTTGGACATTGTGATACATGATTGAATTCATCTAGTCTAAGACCAAAAATAATAGCATTCATCACTTTATAATTTATATCATACTCAACTTCTATTTCAGCAGTCCAAGTTTCTGGTTTCTCAGGAATCATATATGGGGTAATGATTTCTGAGTATACTTTGAATCCATGATTTTTTAGATAGATAATAATTCATGATTTCCAATATCCATAATTTTCACCATTGAAGTATGGGTCACTTACCATTTAAATTCCTTCTCTAAGATTATCCATTTCCATCATTTTATAGACCTTATAAAATTCATCTTACTATATCATTTTCCAAAAACTACCCTTTGATGACAATTTTTAGGTAAGAATATACAATGTGACACAAGTGGTGGGTAAATTATGTCTTTTCAAAAATCATGAATAGTATTGTCTTTTGAAACCCACTGTGATTTATACGGATAAGCAGTGTTTACTTATGTACAAAGAATATATAGCGAATAAACAAAAATAAAGAACACATCATTTTATAGTGGTCCCGATCACAATGATCCCCTAGTCTACTCTACCAATTACTCTCTCTATGATATCGGTAAATTTCACTATAATGGTTCTCTTATCACAAAACCATAAATCTAAAACTGATTGTAGGTAGTTTACACCTTTACAACAAGACTAATAAAAAAGACTTCTGGTTCTTTACTAGACAACCAGTTATCCACATCTTATACTGAGAAGCTGATACTCAACCACAAAAAAGTACGAGTATTTGAAACTCCAATAAATCAAATGAGATTGATTTCAAAGGTTCTGGATGAACTGCATAGTTGCAGAAGTAAGCAACTAACAAATGATGGATCTTCTTCTTTATAAATGGAAGTATTCAAGAATGAAAGAGTCTGAAGTGATCCTTGTTGCAAAATGATCTTCAATAAGGTAGATAATAAATAGTAGTAGTAACTAATGGTTGAAATATATAGAAATTTTAAAGCATATAATCTTTTGAAAATAATAGATATCTGATCATTCGTTGCAGTATCACTATAAAAGATAATTTCAATAATGAAATTTCATATTTTAATAGCTTATCATAGAAATATTTTTGATGAGATAATATTAAGTAATATATATAACAAATATCTTTCTCTGGTACTCCAGATCCAAAAGGATAACATGATTGATTGTGAAAATTCAAATTCCAATTTGAAGTGCCCAGATCAGTGTGAATCACTGAGAGGGGGAGGGGTGAATCAGTGATCCCTTAAAACTTTTTACTAATTGATTCTTTATCAATTAAACCTCTATGGCTAGTTAAAGCCTCGATCCACTCTTCTTGTGTCTCTCAACCTTTCCTCGAATAATGATGTAAATATAAAGGCACTGGACACAATGATTTACAAGGTTTGGCACCAAAGGCCTACGTCCTTGCCATGTTGGTTATACGCCCCAACATGGTTTCTCCATTATAACTTGTTAGAATTACAATGGTCGATACAGCATCCCACTGTATCTCTCCTGAGTCCCAGAGTAGGGTCTTTATACTGCGTCCCACAGTGTTACCAGAGTCCCACTGGCCTGCTCCAGAATCCCACTGAAGACTTCTTCTCCCTGAGTCCCACAGGGTCTTCTCTTGGCTCCTCGAGTCACACGAGTAGCTCTTCTTCACTTTAAGCTTCTTCAAGTATCTTCAGCAGTCTGGGATAAAGACTTCTAGCCTTGCTCTGTACCTCTGATCACTTGTGATGATCAGGTCTTCTCGTCTTGCTCAGGCTTTATCACCTTCTTCTAAGGATGACCTGGCTTCCCTCTTCAAGAATCATTAACAGCCTCTGATAAGGTCTGCTGGTCTTGCTCATAGCTTCTGATCACTTCTGTTGATCAGGATCTTCTCAATTACAGAAAACTCATGCAGCTGATGTCTTTAACTTTAGTCTGGCTTCAGTCTCACTTTACTTAAACTTCATGCACTGAGTGCATGGCAACTCTGCATCCTCATGCACTGAATGCATGGCCTTCTCAAATCTCTTCAAGATCTTCAAGTCTTGGACAACTCAAATGCACACAACCAGATTAGTATTTGTTCACGTGTGCATGTGCATGCATGTATGCATGCACTCCCCTTCTTCTTCTCTTGGTGCAATAAACCCACAAAGGGTGTAATCACTTCAAGCACACACCTTCTTCTTGTTCTTCACACATTTTATTCCTTTTGCTTACACACTTGAATGTGTGTTATACTTTAGTGTGGATGTCCTCTTCCTTCAACTTCTATGTGCATACACTTTGTACACACCTAGGTTCGGCCTTCTTTGTTACTTGTTCAAGTACACATAAATTGTTCTTTGTTTTGCACACACTTGACTTGGGCCTCTTCCCAATTCTTTTTGCACACCCTTAACCCGTAGGTTGTTCTTCAATTTTGCACACACAAAATGTGTCTTCACTTGGTGCACACACAAGGAATGAAAGCCTCGGGTCCTCTTCTCCACTTGGCACACACCCACTGTCTGTAGGTGGTCTTCTTCACTTGATCTCAAAGGAGGCGCGCAAGGGTATGCTTGAGCCGCGGCCAACTCCTTCTTCAACAGCCGCACAAGGTACCAAGCCGCAAGGGCCACACAAGCCACAAGGCACAAGGGTGCGCAAGTGCCGCACAAGTTCCACTGCCGCGGGGTGTGCATGTGCAACACCCGCGTGCACTTCCTCCTGCCGCACAAATACGCAGACAGAGAGGGAATCAACCATGAGCACGCAAGAATGCGGCCTCGGGTTCTTCCTGTCACGCAAGGGAAGCGCGCAGGGGACTCCTTCGGGCCTCGGGTGGCACCGAGAACTTCAGCCGCGCTAGTACCTTGCGCGAGGCTTCTTTCTTCACGAGGCAGAGAGTGCACTCACGAGTCATCAAAAATTCAGCACATCAGCGAACAACACCGATGCACGAGCCTCTCTTTTTATAGGCAGAGGGCCTCTGTTCAATCCGCATGGATAAGTATTTGAATCCCCGAAGTTTTCGGGTATTTCAAGATTTTTCAAATCTTGATTTTCTCCTCGGTTCACCGCGGGTTCTCCTTCTATATTTTTATCCTCTACGTGCATGCGACTTAGAACGCATGCACGACCACTGTTTTGGCCATCCCATGCAAAACACGAACACCCCAAGGCCTCGACACTTCGTTTGCCTTCGACCTTCATCGAATTTTCTCATTTGTTGCATGCAAGTCTCTTTTTGTGCATGGTACTGTTCGTTATGGCCAGACGAGCACGAGGGTGCCTTCGGCTTCGAGAGAGAGAGCCGAGAACTCAAAATCCGTCGTCGGGATGACTCTGGTTCAGCGGGAGATGTCGGGGAGCTTCGGGCGAGCTCAAGGTTGAGGACGGACGAGGAGCCGTCGGATCCGGAGTTTGAAATACATCAGACGGCTGGATTAGATGGCGGTGCGTGGCAGATGAGATGAGCGGCTCGGATCGCACGCGCGATCAATCGTGCGGCCAGGATTCGCTCCGGGAGATTTTTCTGCGTCCCGCATCGAAACGGAGCGCGGTTTTTCCGCGGCTTATCACCCAAGCACTCCCATCCTCACCTCAGTTGCATCTTCTCCCTCCACGGTGCCGCCCCGCACCGTGTTCTCCTAGCGGGCGTGCTCTTGCGCCCACCCTTGTCACTCGGGCGCTCTATGCGCCCACCATGCATGCCTTCGGGCGCGCGGGCTGCGCGGGCTTCACCACCGCGTAGCTCGGGGCTTATACACGGCCCCGCCCTTCTGCCTCAGGGAGCGCCTTGGCCTTGAGGGTTCCCCATGGGCGTGGCGCCTTAGGCCCATATGTGCCTTGGGTGATCCCTCGGCTGGCCTCCTTGGTGGCCATATTTATGGAAAAGGCATGAATGAGGAACTTTGTCAAATACAAAGTTCTCCTATGAGTATAAGCCATATGCCACATACCCTTCAATCCATTCTTCTCCTTCATCTTCTTCTTGAGAATTCAAACATTAATCTTCCTGATTAGAAACAACTCCTCAATTTATAATTCTTCTTCATCATCTCATTTTCTACTTAGGAGAGAATTCTCAAGGATCTTCATCAACCGAACTCCTGAATCACATAACTTCTTCAATGTTCTTCGTTGATCTAATCAGAGATCAATTGGATCTTTTTCAATTCACATGCACTAAGAGTTAGTGCATGGACTTCATTAAAACCACTTCATCCACTTAGAACTTATGGATGGTTCACTTCAGCTCCTCATGCATTGTTAATACAATGCATGGTCTTCAATCATTGTTGTGACATTGTATCCAGTTGATACAAGTTCTTGGAACTTTAAGATCAGATCAACAATCATCAGATATCCATAAAGAATGTTTCAACCACAACATCCTATGTCACTTAGTGAATCTCCTAAGTGACATGCATCTTAGTACCATGGCCATTCTCCATTCATCACCAACACCATCACATCCTTTGTCATTCACATATTGAAACGCCTTGACATCCATCCATTCATTCCTTGACAACAACATACCTCATTGACAACAAATGCAACACAGTGCACTTCAATCTCCCCCTTTGTATTTGTTTGCAATACACTAGAGCACATATGAATGGGTCAATATGTGTGCCAATATTTCTCCCCCTTATTGGCAAACAAATGCAAAGGTGTGGTGTGGTTCTCTTTCAAAAATCTCTTCCTCCCTTTGAAAAGTATTTTCTTGAAAAACACTGAGAGAGGGATGATGTCACATGTTCTCTTTAGCAAAGAACCTTTAGTAAATCAACTTTAAGTCTACTTGGGCTAACCCGGTGTAGAAAACAAGAGTGATGTAACCAAGGAACTCAATGCTGTCCATCATTCACTGTACATGTGAGATCATGCTTCAGGTGTTTGAAATTTTTCAGATATATTATTGAATTTGCTAAATCCTGCACAACTTCACAAAACTCATTAGAAATTTCAGTGCAAAGATAAAGCTCCCCCTTTCAACCATTTGTCTTCAATCAATACTCCCCCTCAATTGTCATGATGAATACAGTTAAGAATCAAGGGATGAAAGTATGATTGGAATACCTTTACTTTTCTCAAGATGGTATTAATCTAAGAATCCCATCTTCTTCAGATTGGCTCCCCCTCAAGGGGTGCACTCCATTCTGTCCAAACCACTCTCCAGATGAGAATGATCATCATCTTCAATTCCCTGCAATGTTAGCACATGTAAATACCAGAAGTATAAGGGAATAAGATGGAACCTCCTTGGTTCATCAATGTGAACAACAAGGTTGAGAAGATTCTCTCAACCGAGATGTCCCATTTTCACCATTCTTCACACTTGCACATTTGATCATCATTGATGTCTGTGCTGGTGTGGATCTCAATACATCTTCATGTGAAATCTTCTTCTTCCCTTTTGCCTTAGCAATTTCCAGAACTTCATCTTCAGCTCTCTGCAGATCTTTGGCAAGTTGCAACTGATTTGGCCATATGATTAACAAGTCATTTGGAAGTGTGGCCTCAGTTCTGGAAGTTCCACATGGTTCTTTTGATGCTTTCAAGCTACCTTTCTTAGGCAACTTGTTTTCAATCAATCCTTTCTGATTCTTCAGGATTGATTGTCTGTTTGAGTCCAGTCTGCCTCTATTGAATTTCATGGCTTGTTTACAAAGATCCATGATATGTCCTTTCTTTCCACAGTAGAAGCATGTTTTCTTCTTGTTGGTCCTTCTAGATGCATCACCCTTCTTGGATTTAGACTCCAAGGTCTTCTCTTCCTTTTTCATAATCATCTTGGGAGCATCATCACCTTTCTTCTGCTTGCTTTTCAAGGATTCTTTATGAGCCAGGTTCTGTGATCTTTTCTTCTTTTGAGCTTTGGATACAGTTGGAGATTGACATGTATCATTCTTTTGACCACTTTTGCAAACATCCCAGATGTTGTCAAGAAATCCAAATCTGTTAGTAGTAAACAGATGTCTCTGGACCTGTGGATGCTGCTTCTTTTCTTCTGTCTTTCTCCCCCTAGGAATGGGATTCCTCTGTGCTTTGGAATTCAGTGGATTGTACCAACAATCCTTTGCACAATGCCCATACATGTTACAACACCAACATTGACCCACAAATCTTGACTTTTTGATTCCTTCTGATTGTAGGGTACTTGTCTTGAATTGTTGTGCAGCTTCAGGAGAGATTTCTTTCTTCATTGTCTTCATCCATACTTGTTTGGAATTATTCTTCCATCATGCACTTTTTGTGGAAACACAATTAGAAGCATTAGTACAAGATGGTATGGATGGTACCTTCTTTCTAGAAGACGTTGCCCTTTAATTTTAGGATGTCTTTCTTTTAGAATCATCCTTCTCAAAGCATACTTGAGTAGCAACATTTCTCCTTTCAGCTGACTGGGAGGCTTTGGATTTGGGTGATTGCTGATTTTTCAATATCACCTCCAGTTCTAAGCATTTCATATTGAAGGAGTTCTTCTCATCCTCAACCAATCTTAGCATTCCTTCCCAATTTTCTTTCAGCTCTTTCATCTGGTCATCATGCACCTTTTTTGTTTCTAGCAATGAATTGTCCAGCTCCTTCACCCTGTTTACTTTGTCTTCAAGTTGAGCATCTCTGACATTCATTGAAACTTTGTGCCTGTTTTCCAGTGCATGGAAAACATCTTTGATCATTATCATAAAGATTTCTTTCTCAGAAAGGCTTCTTTGCAATTCTTCACAAGTATCTTCATATCTATCATTGCAAAGAGAAACAGTTTCTTCTTTAGCCTTCACCAGCTTTCTGAGAGTGTTGGTTATGCCAAACCTTTTAGCCAACTGATCTTCCATTGTATTAGCTTCTTCTTCTAGCTGTAATTTTTCTTCTTGAAGATCAAGGATGCCTGTAGCTATACACATTGCCACTTCCTTGGGGACTATATTCTGAAGATATTTGATTGCATTTATAAGATCATTGTTCCTTCCATCTTCATCACATCTAGAGCATGCTTCATCAGAAGAATGATAAAAGGAATTGTCATCTGATGTGACTTTCACATTTCATTCCATAGAAGGAGTTTCTCTGATTGCAACAACCTTCTTCTTCATCTTCTTTTCCTGTGTCTTCTTTCAATTTTTCTGATTCTTGGCAGATATCTCCATTTGAGGCTGGTTACTCATTTCCTCAAATCTGCACTCCATAAAGACTCCCTTGGATCTTTTAGAGGTAACCTTCCCACTAATACCAATTGAAGTGCCCAGATCAGTGTGAATCACTGAGAGGGGGAGGGGGTGAATCAGTGATCCCTTAAATCTTTTTACTAATTGATTCTTTATCAATTAAACCTCTATGGCTGGTTAAAGCCTCGATCCACTCTTCTTGTATCTCTCACCTTTCCACCAATGATGTAGTAAATGTAAAGGCACTGGACACAAGGATTTACAAGGTTCGGCACCAAAGGCCTACGTCCTTTCCATGTTGGTTATACGCCCCAACATGGTTTCTCCCATTATAATCTGTTAGTATTACAATGGTCGATACAGCATCCCACTGTATCTCTCCTGAGTCCCACAGGAGGGTCTTTATACTGCGTCCCACAGTGTTACCAGAGTCCCACTGGCCTGCTCTAGAATCCCACTGAAGACTTCTTCTCCCTGAGTCCCACAGGGTCTTCTCCTCGCTCCTCGAGTCACACGAGTAGCTCTTCTTCTCTTTAAGCTTCTTCAAGTATCTTCTCAATTACTGAAAACTCAGGCAGCTGATGTCTTTAACTTTAGTCTGGCTTCAGTCTCACTTTACTTAAACTTCATGCACTGAGTGCATGGAAACTCTGCATCCTCATGCACTGACTGCATGGCCTTCTCAAATCTCTTCAAGATCTTCAAGTCTTGGACAACTCAAATGCACACAACCAGATTTGTCTTTGTTCACGTGTGCATGTGCATGCATGTATGCATGCACTCCCCTTCTTCTACTCTTGGTGCAATAAACCCACAAAGGGTGTAATCACTTCAAGCACACACCTTCTTCTTGTTCTTCACACATTTTATTCCTTTTGCTTACAGACTTGAATGTGTGTTATACTTTAGTGTGGATGTCCTCTTCCTTTAACTTCTAAGTGTGTACACTTTGTACACACCTAGGTTCGGCCTTCTTTGTTACTTGTTCAAGTACACATAAATTGTTCTTTGTTTTGCACACACTTCACTTGGGCCTCTTCCTACTTCTTGTTGCACACCCTTAACCCGTAGGTTGCTCTTCAATGTTGCACACACAAAATGTGTCTTCACTTGTTGCACACACAAGGCATGAAAGCCTTGGGTCCTCTTCTCCACTTGGCACACACCCACTGTCCGTAGGTGGTCTTCTTCACTTGATCTCAAAGGAGGCGCACAAGGGTATGCTTGAACCGCGGCCAACTCCTTCTTCAACAGCCGCACAAGGTACCAAGCCAAAAGGGCCGCGCAAGCCACAAGGAACAAGGGTGCGCAAGTGCCGCGCAAGTGCCACTGCCGCGGGGTGTGCAAGTGAAACACCCGCGTGCACTTCCTCCTGCCGCGCAAATACGCAGACAGAGAGGGAATCAACAACGAGCGCGCAAGAATAAGGACTCGGGTTCTTCCTGTCACACAAGGGAAGCGCGTAGGGGACTCCTTCGGGCCTCAGGTGGCACCGAGATCTTCAGCCGCGCAAGTACCTTGCGCGGGGCTTCTTTCTTCGCGAGGCAGAGAGTGCACTCACGGGTCTTCAAAAATTCATCACATCAGCGAACAACACCGATGCACGGGCCTCTCTTTTTATAGGCAGAGGGCCTCTGTTCAATCCGCGTGGATAAACATTTGAATCGCCGAAGTTTTCAGGTATTTAAAGATTTTGCAAATCTTGATTTTCTCCTCGTTTCACCGCGGGTTCTCCTTCTATATTTTTCTCCTCTACGTGCATGCGACTTAGAACGCATGCACGACCTCTGTTTGGGCCATCCCATGCAAAACACGAACACCCCGAGGCCTTGGCACATCGTTTGCCTTCGGCCTTCATCGAATTTTCTCATTTGTTGCATGCAAGTCTCTTTTTGTGCATGGTACTGTTCGTTATGGCCAGACGAGCACGAGGGTGCCTTCGGCTTCGAGAGAGACAGCTGAGAACTCAAAATCCGTCGTCGGGATGCCTCTGGTTCAGCGGGAGACGTCGGGGAGATTCGGGCGAGCTCAAGGTTGAGGACGGACGAGGAGCCGTCGGATCCGGAGTTTGAAATACATCGGACGGCTGGATTAGATCGCGGTGCGCGGCACATGAGATGAGCGGCTCGGATCACACGCGCGATCAATCGTGCGGCCAGGATTCGCTCCTGGAGATTTTTCCGCGTCCCACATCGAAACGGAGCGCGGTTTTTCCGCAGCTTATCACCCAAGCGCTCCCGTCCTCACCTCAGTTGCATCTTCTCCCTCCACGGTGCCGCCCCACACCGTGTTCTCCTAGCGGGCACGCTCTTGCGCCCACCCTTGTCACTCGGGCGCTCTATGCGCCCACCATGCGTGCCTTCAGGCGCGCGCGCTGCGCGGGCTTCACCACCGCGTAGCTCGGGGCTTATACACGGCCCCGCCCTTCTGCCTCAGGGAGCGCCTTGGCCTTGAGGGTTCCCCGTGGGTGTGGCGCCTTAGGCCCATATGTGACTTGGGTGATCCCTCGGCTGGCCTCCTTGGTGGCCATATTTTTTGCAAAGGCATGAATGAGGAACTTTGTCAAATACAAAGTTCTCCTATGAGTATAAGCCATATGCCACATACCCTTCAATCCATTCTTCTCCTTCATCTTCTTCTTTAGAATTCAAACATTAATCTTCTTGATTAGAAACAACTCCTCAATTTATAATTCTTCTTCATCATTTCATTTTCTACTTAGGAGAGAATTCTCAAGGATCTTCATCAACCGAACTCCTGAATCACATAACTTCTTCAATGTGATTCGTTGATCTAATCAGAGATCAATTGGATCTTTTTCAATTCACATGAACTAAGAGTTAGTGCATGGACTTCATTAAAACCACTTCATCCACTTAGAACTTATGGATGGTTCACTTCAGCTCCTCATGCATTGTTAATACAATGCATGGACTTCAATCATTGTTGTGACATTGTATCCAGTTGATACAAGTTCATGGAACTTTAAGATCAGCTCAACAATCATCAGATATCCATAGATAATGTTTCAACCACAACATCCTCTGTCACTTATTGAATCTCCTAAGTGACATGCATCTTAGTACCATGGCCATTCTCCATTCATCACCAACACCATAACATCCTTTGTCATTCACATATTGAAACGCCTTGACATCCATCCATTCATTCCTTGACAACAACATACCTCATTGACAACAAATGCAACACAGTGCACTTCACAATTGACCAAGGGATTCATAACATCCATTAAGAACCGGTGTGATTTTCTCTAATGAAAATGCTTCTTTGAAAAACTCATAGTGATCCTTGAATCAGTTATCAATTCTGACTCAACCATTGAAGTAATCTCAGATTGAAAACATGGTTTAAAAAGTTCTCCATTGTAAACACAACACACGGTTGAACAATGTAGCGTAGGGTTCCTTCGTATAGTGTAGGGTTCCTTCATGTAGTGTCTAGCTCGAATGGCCCGAAGGCCTTATTTTTTTATTTTTTTATGTATAATACCCATTTTAAGGGTTAAAGGGGAACCTGTACATGACCTGTAGGCCCAAGGCACAAAGCTTGACATTACCTGCAATACATGACCCGAAGGCCCAGAGGCATATATGCCCATAACATGACCCGTAGGCCCAACCCACTAGAACTACCCCTCCCCAGCTTCTGCATCATTGATCGCCTAGCTCCCCACCTTGCATTGATGATCAACTATCATTGCCCCATAAAAAGCTACACGGTTCCTGGTCCCGATGGCGGTTGCTATACCCTCTCATTCTTCTAATATGATTAGATCTTCTTCTAGTGACTGCTACTCTTGTTGCTCTGATCCTCTTCTGTGGCCTGCTCAATGTGAAATGGGCTACTCTATGGTCTCTATGGCCCGAAGTCCTTGCTAACCCAAATTCCCTTGAGACCCGTAAGCCCGAACCAGTGTCCCAAAAGCCCAATGTATGGTTCTTTCATGTAGTGTATATTTCCAACTAATGTATGGTTCCTTAACCATAATTTCATCTTCATGTAATATATGAACCAAATGTATCATAGGGATTATAATCTATACATTATCCTTTTTAGCATAATATACCAAATGTAGCATTGATTAACTATATCTTCATATTTCCCAAATGTTGGGTATGAATAGTAAATACAGACTCCAATGTTGGGTTGCAGATCCGTACGTTTGTCAATTTTCAAAATGTAAGGATATCGATCCAAACACAATCTTTTTAGTTTAAGGTAGGGTTGATACAATATGCAACCATTTCACTTTTCAGAGTAACATTGGGATAATTAATCATACAATCATTTTATGAATGTAGGGTTTGAAATAGTGTTTCTAGAGTAATTCCCATAATGTTAAATTCCTTTAACCCAGATATAAATTCTAAAAACTCACTTAAGAAAACTTCATTATAAAACAAACAAGGGTATTTATGAGCATCAAAGTCATCAAAAAGTATTTATTATTTTTGAGACAATACATGCCCATCCATCTCCCCTTTTTGATAATCACAAAAACCATAACATAATCTATAAATTTTTTTAAACAAAATATAGGATTTGTAAACATACAAAAAATAGAAATAAAAATTATTTCGATTTCACAGTATGAATTCATTAAGTAAAAATAGATACGTATAAATTAAAATTTTCTCTAAAGAAATACTGTGATTTGGAAATATTCTCCCCCATAGATATTCTCTATATATATTCTCCCATATCTTACAAATATTTTCCCCCTTTTGTGATATCAAAAAGACGGTTGAAAGAATAAACTATCTAGACTATAGTTAATGTATCACTGAACTATAAATTAATAATTTATAAAAAATGATAATATAAATAAATATAGGATTGGATGTTAAGTATTGAACTTAAATAAAATAAAATAAAAATTGAATTTAACATGAATTCAAATATTTTAAAAATAGTGTAAAATTCATAGCCAACAAAATATTGTATTTAAAATGAGGGGATAAGATCAGAATCACCAAAGTTAGTGGGTGTAGCAGGATGAGGAATAACTTGGAAAACAATATTAATATCAATGAGCTTCACCAGTAAGATCTGAAAATGGTTGTTTATGACTTATGACCACTATTGAAGAATCTAATTATAATCTTGACCAATCATCACATTCTCAACGAATTCAACTTTTATAAACTCATTCAAACCTTCCTATGAATGAATGAATAGAGTCAACTTATATTAAACTTGATTAAGAACTAATCCCAAATAGGATTCATTTTAAGTTAGTTGACTAACTTGCTATATTTGATTTTCCAAAGTAACACTTAACGGAGTACTATCACACTAAAGAGTGTGCATCCTATCATTGAAATCATCCATCGCTAAAGTAATTACTTCAAATATTCTTATCAGATCTAGAGTTTTCTATTTAGAGGGGGTTCATTCTCAATATCTTTCCCTAAGAGATTGAAATTATTTCCCTATCATCAACTAATACTCACCAAAATATTAGTTCTTGATAGATTCCTCTTTCAAAAAATTAATCTCTCTAGACAATTTGTGGATAAACTCTTGAGGGTCTCCAAAAAAATATGATTTTCATTGAATTGTATAAGATAGATATTCTAAGCCTCAAACTATGATCTTGGAACTGAATAACTTTTGATGTCTTCAAACCTATTTTTCTCAGCTTTGAATTGTTTTCTACGAAAATAGTTATGAGCCGCCAATAGATTTAACTTTATAAATAAGGCTGCAATATGAGAATTAGACGATTCAAGAGATTGAGTTCTAGGGTTAGGGATATCTTCCCTTTTATAAACTTCTATAAAGGCCAAACATATCTCTTCCTTACCAACTGATCTATCTCTTAAGGTAGATCCTCCAATAGCTTCAGAATCAGGAATAATAATAGATTGAGTTGTGGTATTAGGGTCACATTCCCTTTGATGTTCCTGAATGTGATCCTCTTATTCAACATGCTCAACCATTGAATCCTTGTGCACAGATGCTCCTGGTTCTTCATCCATAGTCATTGGAATGTCAACATAGATTCTTCTTATATGAACAATATTTCCTTCTTTCCTGGATTCACCTCCTTCATCGGGCCTCTATCTAATAGATCCAACTGAAGGAATTATCCTCCGCTCCGCCTAAGCAATTGTTAACAACCTCTATGGTTGTTATGAGCAAATAGGTAGAAGACTATTATAAGAGTTCCTTGAAAAAAATAAAACCCTATTAAAAGTACCATAATTTAATTTTTTTTTATGATGACATGTTTTACCAGAAAAAATATTGACCAATTTTCATTTTCTTCACGAAAAAAAGGAATTTATCCTTCCATAAGGATAATATCCCTTCTTGGCTCCCTTGTGTCATAAATGGTTTAGATTCCTTATCATAAACTAATATAAATTGAACATTATGTGATTAAAAAACAAAAACATGACATGCATGTAAGGATATATGACATTATCTATATCAAAAATCCTTGAAAAAAATCCCATATTGAGTTAATTTCATCATTACTCGATGTCCATGAGTAATCTCTTTCATCATTACATTCCTGATAGTTCTCATTCCAAAAAAAAAGAAAACATAATGTAATCTGAAAAAGGTTTTCCATTACCTATATTCATTAAATAAAACTAAAACTCCCCCTCATGGGGGAAACTTAACAACTCATCTATTTCCACAAAAGAAAATGTGAATTCATTATCCTTAATCATAGAGACAATATCATCTTCATCGAATTTGAGAATGAATAAAGCATTTCTAAAAAATTCCTTTACATCAATGTAATATAATACAAGCGTGTTATCTTCTCCAAAAGCATAATCCATAACTTCAAATATTATTGCTCCCTTGTGAGATAGATTTATAGAATCTAAATAATCAAAATCGATTACATTTTCTTGGAACACTTTGTGATATTTCCCTGATGGATACGTATTAGTATCCAAATCATTATATTTAGATATTTGAGAAGTTTTCATATCTGAAGGTTTCAAGATTGAAGGGATAGAACGTTTAGGGTTTGGAAAACAAGAATCAAAGGAATCTAAGTAATCCAAAAGGATGTGCATGAGAGGATAAATAGAGTAAGAGAAGATAAACAATTTTCTTGCACCGATTGAGAATATACTTATTACTTTTTAATTTTGAAAAGACAAATAAAATGAAATCAAAATGAAAATATTTTCCAATCAAATTAAAATGAGACTGAATACAAGTAATTCAAATATTGTAAATATATTAAATAATGTTTACTAAAATAAAAACAGGGAGATTATAAATAAATTAATAAGCATTTAATTAAAATTAAATATTAATAACTCCGACTTAATAAAATCAAAACATGCACTGGGAAGTGGTTTATTGAAAATATAAGATAATTTATATGCGTTATTAAAAAATTATAAATATATAACCTTTTTAAGGACATGATATCTTAGAAAATGATGCCTTATATCAATGTTCCTAGTCTTAGAATGACCTATAGAATTTTTTAAAATATATATAGAACTATTATTATCACATCAAATATTTATACTACTAAAATTTATTTCAAATTCCAGTAGGGTGTTTTTCATCCACAATACGTGTGCATAGAAATTTCCAACAAACACATATTATCCCTTAGTGGCTAACAAAGAAACTGATTATTGTTTCTTACCAGAACATGATACTAATAATTTTCTTAAAAAGTGACAAGTTCTTGAGGTACTTTTTTATCTAATCTACAACCTCCAAATTCAGCATCTGAATATGAAATTAAAATAATATTTGATGTTTTGGGGGTAAGAATATATTTAAAAAAAATTATTGTAAATATCTAAAAATTCATTTAATAATAATAATATGAGATTATTTTGGATTTTATTGAAATATAGACCAAATAAATTCGAGAAAAAATAATTTATGGTCTACTAGAAGTATGAAATAACAAACTACCAATCATACCTCCATATAACTTGTTGTCTACTTGTTTTATAGCATCATTCAAGTGATGTTTTATATTATTACACATGAGAATTGTATATATCATGTTGTTTTCATGTCCCAAATTTATCAGTAAATAAATAATATATTTAATTTTATTTAAAACATTTCAATAATATTTTGGATAAATATGAAATCCTAAGAAAAAATTTAGTTTTCCCATCATACTCATTTCAAATTATTTTTGCATTAATTTTGAAAAATAATTATAAACCTTTTAATTAGTTGAACCAAAAATAACATCATCAACATAAATTTAAATTAATAAAATATTAGGACAAGAGATTTTTTTAAAAATTATTGGATATAAAAATCCAACAGTAAATCCATTTTTTAAAAGAAAAGAACATAATATTTCATACCAATTCAAGTGGAGTTATTGGAGAAGTGATTAATTTCTCCATGATTCTAAGGAAGATGTGGAAAGGATTAATGGGAGACCAATTCAAGTGGAAACAAATAAAATTCAGAGTGATTTGATTGAGATGAAACATCTCTTTTGGATCAGTGGATTCAACGATAAGAAGAAAACAATGGAAAAGTTCATGTAAACTCACGAGAAATTAGTATATCAATTCAAAGAGATTATCAAAGTAGAACTGAATAAAAAGTTAACTAATACTTTCTAGAAAATATATCGGGATGTTTCATCTAATAAGTTCATGTTTAGTTTCAATAATTCTCTTATCTGCTATAGTGTTTCATGTTTCATTGTTGGAACATGGAGATTTCACACTTTTTCCACAAAAGTGTATTAAATAAAAATATAACTTGAGGGGGGGGGGAATCTAAATCTGAATAATCAATGTACCTTGTGATTGTAATTTCTAACCCTCTTAGAAACTCCATATTTAAAATCTATAAAACCAACATTGATAGAGGTGTGAATAAAAATATATTCAGTATAATCCACCCAATGTCTCTCCTGAAAATGTGGAAGAAGCATACAATAACTTCAATAAATAAATATAGAAAAAAAATCATTACCTATTCTTGGTCAATATGACCTATGATCACAAAGGCTAACTCAAAAATTTCATACATAAGTATAATAACATAACAGAAACCAATATTTTGAAAAAGTTACCACATTACCACTTCCCAACAAAACTATTCTCCCTTACCCCTCAATGACAGAAAACATGGTTCTATCATCAAATCAATATCCACATTTCCACAAACCGAAATCCACATCACATCCACAACCACATAATTATAGCCACATCGTCAAAAACACATCCCCATACCACATAGAATAGCTACATACCACTATATAACCACATAATTGCCTCATCATCACATCACTAACACATTTATATATACAAAAATCACAACCTCATGTAATTATAGTATATAAAATATATGGAATAGAGGGAAATAAAGGTGGAGTATTAATCCATCAAAATATCTCACATTATTGATTTTGGGGGTAAAAATGTTACCTGAATCCCCATATAAGTGTCAATAATATTAACTGAATTGGGTAGTGGTTCATAAGAAATGAAAATTTACCAATTAATATAATAGATACACAAAATACTAACCTATAAGATACTTCATATCAACACCGATACAACCAAATCAGATAGTTACATCCCTAATTTCTTCCACCAATAAATGTAATCCATCAATTTAACCATACATCCACCAAAAAACTTCCCCACATCATCATCCAAATTCCAAATATTATTAACATTTCTTGATTTATTATAATTTCTTAAATCATCAATTTCAAACCTTATTAATATTTTCTTTACCACTTCATTTGTAATAATCACAGTTTATAAAATAAATGACATTTCCACATTCTAATTTATTATAAATTGAAAAAATAATTGAAATTACCATTTTTTAAAACACCAAATTACATTATTAATTATAGAACTACTTTTTAGAACACCAACCATTCATATTATATCTTATTTAATTCATTTATTAAATTACAACATCATCAATATCCTAAAGATATATTCACACATGCCACAAAAAAAACCTAAAATACCCCCAAAAATATTACTACACATCCAACACCTCTTTATTAACCACACGAAGACAAACATAAAATTCCATGAATAACTATCACAATAAAAATTAAAATATCATACTACAATTATAATAGAAACCATGACATTTTGAAAGAAATAATATTGTTAATCTCATCTCCTAATCAACAAGCATAAGCATCATAATAACTCAGACAATTAAAAAATTCTCTATAATTTCATTACCTCTATACTTTACAATCATTAAGTTATATTACTAGTTAATCATAATTTGATAAGTCAAATAAAAAATAGAAATCATAGTTAGAAACATCACACTAATATCTATCAACAATGTTAATTAATAAAGTAAACATGTAAATCATACTCATTGCATGTTTCTACCTTTTTGTATCTACAAATTATTAGTATAATTAGTTAAATATCATCACATTACCCAATTAATGATAAATAATACAAATTTATCATTTACATAGTAATGAAATGACTGAACATCCAAATAATCTACATTAAATATTGATTTAAGGGAAGGGGAAGATCAAAAACCACTAAAGATGATAATCTAAATAATTATAGAAGTACCTACTATCAATAAGGGATGGGTGACAATAAAGGAAACAAAAATAAATTTAATGAATAACCAAAATTGATAAAAAAAATTAGGGTATACCATAATAAAAGTCTGATGTAGAGAATGATAATACAATAAGGTTAAGTTAATTTCACATCTAGAAACAATGATGATATTATCCTAAATAACACTCCAATAAAATAATGCAATGACCATATAAAATTATTGATATCAATGTAATTCATTTTGAAATATTCCTTGTCATGCGACAAAATATAACCCACTATGCTTATATTAAAAACCATTGGTCTCAATTAATTCCAAAATTACCCCCTTATCAAATTTGGAAACTAATAAAAAAGTACCATGGAGGAACAAAAAATTCCATAGTATAACCTTATCAAATATGAAATAAGAAAATATTAGAGAATAAATTCACGTTGAAATAAAAAAATAACATAATAATAATGTAAACCAAGGTAAAAAGGATGGATTGTAGTACCCGAGAAGGAATTTTTTCATCTAACTCCATTATGAAAAAAATTATGATACAATGAAATGTGGTCCCTCTATTCTTCTATAATTATCCTCCAAAATATTTCATAAACATTTCTATCATTAAAACCCCTAAATTATTGGATTGAGAAAAAAATTAGTTCATAAACATTACAACTTGGATTGTTTTTTAAATAAATTATTTTGTTATTTGGGTATATAATCATTTTTCAATGATTTAAATAGTGTTTTTAGAATTATTTTTAATGAATTTATTTTTAAAAAAAGTGTTATTTCAGTCTCTTCGAAACCATTTGAATATCTATTCCCAATTTATTTGTGATTTTTTTTTCAAAAAATTGTTTTTAATATGGTTATATTTTCATCAATTTTATATTCCATTTATGTTTTAATTATGATTTCTATATAGTATTAAATGGTTTTAGAGATGGTTTTCATTGTGTATATTGATAAAATAAAAAAATGGATCAAAGAATAAGGTATTTAACCACTTCTCATAGATTAAATTATAGAATGTAAATGAGGAATAATATTAAAAGTTATTGAAAATAATTTGGTAGGGTAATTCCAAACATCATTAACTTGTTCATTGGACAATTTGTTTAATATGATTTTGAATAATATTTATGCTAGATTTAATTTTTTGGATGTATAAGCTTCATCCCCTTTTATATTTATTTTTTTACTATTTTTGTTCACACATAAACTATAAAAGTTTCTTCATAAAATTATAAAACAGGGGTTAGGGTGTTTGTGGTGGTGTTTTGTGTATATTTATCATTTAATTATATAGTATGGTATGAAATTTATTTCTGTAAACTAGTTATTTGATGTTTGAGGTGTTTTATTGGATTTGTTAGATAAAAGTGTTAAAAAAATTATTAAATGTTTTAGAACATTTTAATTGTACTTAGTTATGTTTATTAGGTACTTATTTGATTAGAATTTAAGTGGAAATGTATTTTTTTTAATATTGAGTTGTTCAATGACCATGAAATTCATTACTATTAATGAATAAATGAGTTATAGAATGATTGAAACTCATCAAATCGTGTTTTTGAAAACTAAAACTGAAGTTCCCTATATGATTAATGAGTTTATGAGTCTTGGATATTAACATAATTTTATTATGTGAATTCGAAAAAGGGGATCTATGATCTGATCACAACTGAGAAAATGTGAATATATTTTTGAATTTTACACTACGAGTTATACAAATCTGAAAAAATAATTCTAAAAAATGATTAGATGTTTATATTAAATTCATATTAAATGCTTTGTATGACTTATTTATTGAGAAAAATAATTCAGTTTAATTAATGGAAACTTAATGTTTTATTTATTAGGAATATAATCATTGATAAGGATGAATCAACATATAGATGATTTCAATACAAAATAATGAAATATTATATGGATTCAATGATTATTTCATGGTGTCACTGTGAGAAACGTTTCATGAGTTTGAATGATTTTTTTGAGGAAGTCAATGGGAAATGGTCATTTTAGAAGTCAGGTGCCATAGATACCAGATATTAGAATATGATGATTCTTATAAAATGGTTGGAAGAAACTTATTATACCATCAATGGAAGTTGAATATTAAATGTTGATCCATACCATGGTTCTATAAAATCAATGTATGAGCTAATGTAGAACCATGGATTTTCATAGACAAAATAGTTATAATCGATTCTCTATTATGATAAAAAACCCTATGTAATATGATGAAACATAATTTTAATACACTATTCTTTATATAATTCCTTAAAAAATCTTTTACTAATAAATTCCAAGACTTTTTTTTGGATTGGTGTCTTTTAAATATGTTACATAACACATGAAGTATATAAATCAAATAAAAGTAATTAAATTTATATAATAACATTAAAGGATAGCTTTATAGTTCCTTTCTTGCTCATGTCACTGTATATGTGTTCTTGGGGACATACAAAAAATATAAAGGATGTGCATGAATACCAAAAAGGGGATAAATGATGTAAATGGAATGTAAGGGATCATTATTGATAAAGCATGAGGTATAACATCATTGAAATGTCATAAATATATTGGTAATAAAATAAGAATGCGGATAATTGTTAAAAATATGTCATTCGTAGGAATATATACAAGATTTAGCAATAAGGTTCTATTAAAAATATCACATATGATGTTCTCAAATGTATCATGAAACATTAACAATGCATATTGGCAAGGTATCATAAACATATTAAATCAATAGATTAATTATTTACACAGTGAATTGTTGTGTAATCATGTAAAAACCTTCAAAAGAAAAAATATACGTGTTTCACATGGATTGGTTATCATAATAAAATTTATTAGCTACAACACTTGGATAAAAAGAACATGTTTGACATAAAATCATTGCATTAATAAGCGTATAAAGACAAGTAATTTTCATTATTTTTAACCAAAAAATATGGAATGCGGGGTTGATAACTATTAATACCCATTCAATGAAGTATAATTATATCTATATTGTTACACATAAATGAAAATACTATTTAAAATTCATAAAATATATTTATGTCATGGAAAATCAAAGATTGACATTTTAAGCATAACTGTTATGAAAAATGGATTATAGAATGAGATTATTGAAGGATAATAGTAGTCTTTATTTAATAGATCATAAATTTTAATATAATTTAATGATTATAAATACATGAAAACATAATATTTGAAAAATATAATGTATTACTAAAAAGTATGTTCTTAATTGCATAAAAGGAAAGATGAAGACAACAACTTGGTTTACGTATCACTTCTTATTATTTTAGCTACAATTCATTGAGAGAATTTGGAATTATATAAAGGAATTAATATGATACTAATAGGGGGTCTTTAATGGTAATAATATTTAGAGTGAAAGAAACAGGGTGGTGAGGTGGGTATTTGTATAAAAATGAGGTGACATGTTTCTTATTTTTTAAATATATCATTTCAAATTATAGGTTTTTTAAAATAAATTTTCCTTGAGCCAACCTAGATTCTATATCATGGTTTATGATAATAAAAACCTATTTTTAGACATATTAAAATTTCAAAATAGAATTCTTACTCTATATTTTAATTTTTCAAAAAAGGACCCCTTATGCATTAAAATACATGTTCTTTTAGAATTTTGGAATTTTATTATATATTTAAAATATTTTTTTATATTAATATGATAACTAAATAACTAGTTAATAATATTTATGAGATTTAAAAATATAATATGTCCTATCACAACATTTTTAACAGCACAATATTTTTTGGTTTTTCCCTTGTTAAATAAATTCAAATTCATTGATAGCTTATGTCACACAGAACACTGAGCTTACACAAATTATTAAATATTATAATTTAATTGTGACAGTTATCACCTAGCTATTGAAATGATGAGAATGGACGAGATTAACTAAATTATGTAAATATTTTTCACACATGTTTATGAAAATAATTCATTTGTTACCAATCAATTAGAAATAAAAATGATAACAAATCAAACATAAATGATGTTTTTCATAAAGAAATTATTTTTTACGCCCACAATGACATTTTAAATTATTAAATTAAATTAATCAATATTCAAGAAACACATTATTTATATTTATATTTAATATTTTCAATTATTTTTTTAAATTCATTCAATATGTTTGATACTCTTAAGATAAGAATCAATCGAGGTTTAAGTATAAAAGCTATATTTTCTTAAAAGATAGTTTTGTTATATTTTGATGGTGCACATATTTTAAAAATAAATTTTTACACTTTTATTTGTTTTATTTTAAAATATAGAGTATATTTTATAAATTATAATATAAAAATTCGCAAAAGATATTTTTTTTGTATTTTTTGAAAAACATTCATTTTTGATGTATATTGAAAAATACATAATTTTAATTAAAAACTAATATTTCATCCAATTTATTTTTAAGGATAAGATATATTTAAAATTGGTTTTAATTAATAACAAGTTCAACTATAAATCAACCAAACCAGTTTATGTCATGGGAACAAATTTAACAATGAAATTGGATATAAAAACATTCAATCTTTTGAACTTTTCACTTTAAAATCCTGATTTTCGTTGTGTCTGAAGAATTAATTTTAAATATATATATTTTCTTTTTTTGTGAATTAAATTTGGTAAAATGAATTCCATATTTGGTATAATAATGTCTAAATTAGGTTTTAAAGGATAATTACATTTTTAGTTAAAAAAGGACACCATGGTAAAAAAATATTTACCATAGTATAGGTGAAACAGTGACAATGGTTAATGTTAAAAGGTGAGGGATTAACAAACATAAAAATTAAAAAAACAAACAGTTGGATGTGATATTGATAATGTTAGGTCAAAATATATAAAGTAACACAGGGGGTTAATTTTTTCTTTTAAAAATCTTCCACAATTCTAGATTTTGACACCTACTGTGTTTTATACGGATATACAGTGTTTACTTCTGTAAAAAAAATATGTATTGGATAAATAGAAATAAATAACTCAAATTTTTAAAGTGGTTTAAGGCAAAAATATCCCTTCCTCCACTCTACTAATCAATTTCTCTATGAGGTTGGTAAATTTCAATAGAATGGTCCTCTTATCACAAGACCATAAGTCTACCAGTGAGTGCAAGCAGTTGACCCATTCACAAAAAGACTAATAACAAAGCCTTATGGTTCGTTAACAGAGAACCATTTATCCACATCTTAGATCAATAAGATTATACTCCACCACAACTGAGTATGAGTAGTTTAAACTTCAATAAATCAAAAGATATTGATTTCAAAGTATCATATTGAACTTTTCAATTGCAGTGTTAGCGTGCAATGATATGGGAACCCTGATATGCTTTATATTTCCATAACTCATCTCACTTTCTTCGTAATTTTTTTTGAAATAAAATCTATTTTAATAAAAATAATTTGACCATTTTTCATATGGAAATTATTAGTGACATGGCCTTTTGTTCCACAAATATAACATGTAGCATTTTTAAAAATGGGCACCCAAATTTTTTATATAATTTTTGATTTCTCACCCTTCCTATTCATAATATTTCCCAGCTATTGAAATTCAATCCAAGAAGATAATTTAAGATATTTTCTCCTTTTGTAAAAAAAGACCATCACTTTTCTAAGATTCAACTTCAACCTGCAGTTCTATAATTTTTTTTTTGTGATTGATATAGTTTGAGGTAGAGGAATTGTTTTTTTTTTCAAGTAGCTCATGATGTTGTTTTAGCATGGTATCTCTTCACCTAAAACAAAATTATTAATGGTTTTCAAAGATTTATGTTTCATTACTAAGGAATGATATTTTTATTATAGCATATAATAGTCAAAAGATATTTTATTATTTGAGAAACTAATAGTCTCATAATCAAAAGAGTAATAAGTTTGTACCTTTTCTTCTTTAGTCGTAAAGCATGTATTGGATTTTAGATTTGATTTATCCTTCTCTAAATCAAACATTGAAGGGCTGTTGGAGTCTTCAGATACACTCCATGCAGCTTTTATTTCTATTTTTCTTTCGTTCTCATAATCATAATTTTTCTATTATCAATTTTCTATCCTTTTTATTTCATATTTTAGTTGAGTAAAAGCAGGTCTGATATGACCCAATTTCTTTTATGCATAATAAAAAAATTAATTTGGTTTTTGTCATACATCCTAAAAGATTTTATGAAGCATATTTTCTTCTTGTAATTTTTTTTGAACATTTTGGCTAACTGACCCTGTTACATTTCATAATCCTACGAGTCTGTATTCATCTATAATTTTCCTTCTTGCTTTGTTTTTCTTCTATGATTCTGATATTTCACATTCAGAGCAGTATTTTCTTTCTTAACTATAATCTTATGATCTTTATCTTCAACCTGTATATCTACTTCATACATCATCAATGTAAAAATTAGTTCTTCGATTGTCAGATCATTGATAGGTGATGATTGGTGAATTGCAGCAGATATGCCATCCCATTTTTAAGAAAGTACTATGAGCAATTTCA
Organism: Viscum album; assembly: GCA_963277665.1. Taxonomy (NCBI): domain Eukaryota; kingdom Viridiplantae; phylum Streptophyta; class Magnoliopsida; order Santalales; family Viscaceae; genus Viscum; species Viscum album. Next base: position 680,977,474 of record OY728119.1, on the reverse strand, counting down.
AAGATTTGTCATATTGTTTGATGGGTTCACCTAAGGATTTAATACTGTTGAAAATTTATATAATCCTTCCATTAATATGTGTGATTTTTTTTTCTATCAAACATTCTAAATGTGTCGAACATTAGATTAACAATATCATATCTTTTATGTATAACATTGTATACTCCTTCATAAGTATCTAACATAGTTTTACACATCTTATAGGAAGCTGTATATTTTGATACAAAATTGAATTCATCTAGTCTAAGGCCACAAATAATTGAATTCATCACTTTAGAATTTATATCATAATCAAATTCTATTTCAGCAGTCCAAGTTTCTGGTTTCTCAGGAATCATATGTGGGGTAATGATTTGTGAGTATACTTTGGATCCATGATTTTTTAGATAGATAATCATTCATGATTTCCAATATCCATAATTTTCACCATTGAAGTATGTATCACATACCATTGACATTCCTTCTCTAGGATCATCCATTTCCATCTTTGTATAGACCTTATACTATTTATCTTGCTATATCATTATCCAAAATCTACCCTTTGATAACAATTTTTTGGTCAGAATATACAATGTAACACAAGAGGTACGTAAATTATGTATTTTCAAATACCATCCATAGTTCTGTCTTTTGAAACCCACAATGATTTATACAGATAAGCATTGTTTAATTATGTATAATGAATATACTATGGATAAAAAAAATAAAGAACAAATCATTTTATAGCGGTCTCGATCACAAAGATCCCCTAGTCTAGTCTACCAATCACTCTCTCTATGATATTAGTAAATTTCACCAGAATGGTTATCTTATCACAAAAACAAAAATCTAAAACTAAGTGTATGTAGTTTACACTATTACAACAATACTAATAAAAAACCCTTCTAGCTCTTTACTAGAGAACCAGTTATCCACGGCTTAGACCAAGAACCTGATACTCAAACACAACAAAGTATGAGTAGTTGAAACTCCAATAAATCAAATGACATCAATTTCAAAGGTTCTGGTTCAACTGTACAGTTGCAGAAATAAGCAACTAACAAATGATGTATCTTCTACTTTATAAATGGAAGTCTTCAAGAATGAATGTTTCTGAAGTGATCCTTGTTTCAAAATGATCTTCAATAAGGTAGAAAATAAATAGTAGTAGTAACCAAAGGTTGAAATATTTAGAACTTTTAAAGAATATAAAATTTTGAAAATAATAGATATTTGATCATTCGTTGTAGTATCACTATAAAAGATAATTTCAATAATGAAATTTCATATTTTAATAGCTTATCACATACATATTTTTTAATAGATTCTATTAAGGAATATATATAACAAATAGCTTGCTCCAGTATTCCAGATCCAAAAGAATAGCTTGATTGATTGTGAAAATTCAAATTCCAATTGACCAGAGGATTTGAAACATCCATTAAGAACATGAGTGATTTTCTCCAATGAAAATGCTTCTTTTAAACAATCATAGTGATTCTGGAATCGGTTATCAATTCTGACTCTACTTTTGAAGGAATATTAGATTTAAAACGCGGCTTAAAAAGTTCTTCATTGTAAACACAACGCATGGTTGAACTGTGTAGCATAGTGTTCCTATGCATAGTGTAGGGTTCCTTCGTGTAGTGTAAAGTTCCTAACAATGTACACTTCTTTCATGTAGTGTATATTTTCTACCAATTTATGGTTCCTTAACCATAACTTCATCTTCATGTATTGTAGGAAACAAATGTATCATAGGGATGATAATCCATAAATTAACCTCTTTAGCATAATATCCCGAATGTTACATAGATAATCTATATGTTCATATTTCCCAAAAATTGGGTATAAATAGAAAATATAGACTCCAATGTTGGGTTCCAGATCCATACGTTTGTCAATTTTCTAAATGTAAGGATACCAATCCAAACACAATCTTTTTAGCGTAACACAGGGTTGATATAATATGAAACCGTTTCACTTTTCTGAGTAAAATTGGGATAATGAACCATAAAATAATTTAATGAATATAGGGTTTGAAATAGTGTTTCCAGAGTAATTCCCATAACATTAAATTCCTTTAACATAGATATAAATTCTGAAAACTCACTCAATAAAACTTCATTATAAAACAAACAAGGGTATTCATGAGCATCAACATCATCAAAAATTATTTAGTATTTTTGAGACAACACATGCCCATCAATCTCCCCTTTTTGATAATCAAAAAAACCGTAACATAATCCATATATTTTTTTAAACAAAATATAGGATTTGTAAACATACAAAAAATAGAAATAAAAATTATTTCAATTTCACAGTATTAATTCAATAAATAAAAATAGATACTTATAAATTAAAATTTTCTCTAAAGAAATGATGTGATTTGGAAATATTCTCCCCCATAGATATTATCCTACATCTTACAAATATTCTCCCCCTATTTTGATATAAAAAAGACAGTTTGAAATAATAAACTATCTAAACCATAGTTAATGTAGCACTGAACAATAAATTAATAATTTATAAAAACTGATAATAGAAATAAATATAAGATTGGTAGTTAAGTATTGAACATAAATAAATTAAAATAAAAAAATTGAATCTAAAATGAATTCAAATGTTTTGAAAATAGTGTACAATTCACAGCAAAAAAAATCTTGTATTCAAAATGAGGGGTTATAATCAGAATCACCAAAGGTAGTGGGTGTACCAGGATGAGGAATAGCTTGGAAAACAAAATTAATATAAATGAGTTGCAATAATGAGATCTGAAAAGGGTTTTTGATGACTTATGACCATTGTTGAAGAATCTTCTTTGAATTTGGACCAAACATCACATTCTCAACCAAATCAACCTTCATAAACCCATTCAAAACTTCTTATGGCTAAATGAATGGAGTACACTTATCCTAAACATGATTAAAAACTAATCCCAAATAGGATTCATTTGAAGTTAGTTGACTAAATTGCTATGTTTGATTTTCCAAAGTAACACTGAAAGAAGTACTATCATACTAAAGAGTGTGCATCCTATCATTGAAATTATTCAGCACTGAAGTAATTGCTTCAAATATTCTAATCATATCTAGAGGTGTCTATTTAGAGGAGGTTGACTCTCAATTTCTTTCCCTAAGAGATTGAAATTATTTCCCTACCATCAACTAATAATAATTAAAATATTATTTCCTCACAGATTCCTCTTTCAAAAAATTAATCTCTCTATACAATTTTTGGATAAACTCTTAAAGGTCTCCAAAAAAATACGATTTTATTTGAATTATCTAAGATGGAGATTCTAAGCCTCAAACTATGATCTCGACACTGAAGAACTTTTGAAATCTTCAAACCTATTTTTCTCAGCATTCAATTGTTGTCTAAGAAAATAATTATGAGACCCCAATAGATTTAACTTTATAACTAAGGCTGCAATATAAGAATTATAAGATTCAAGAGATTGAGTGCCATGGTTAGGGATATCTTACCTGTTATAAACTTCTATTAAGGCCAAACATATCTCTTCCTTACTAATTGATCAGTCTTTTTAGGTAGATCCTTTAGTAGCTTCATAATCAAGAATAATAATAGATTGAGTTGCGGGATTAGGGACATATTCCCTTTGATGTTCTTGAATGTGAGCCTCTTGCTCAACATGATCAACCACTGAATCCTTGTGCACAGATTCTCTTGGTGCTTCATCCATAGTCATTGGAATGTCAACATAGATCCTTCTTATATGAACAATATTTCCTTCTTTCCTGGATTCACCTTCTTCATCAGACATCTATCTAATATATCGAATCGAAGGAATCATCCTCTACCCCCCCTAAGAAAATGTTAACAACGTCTATGGTTATTATGCACATATAGGTAGAAGACTGTTGTAAGAGTTTCTCCAAAGTAATTCAACCCTACTAAAAGTCCCATAATTTAAAATGTTGTGATGATGAAATGTTTCACTAAAAAAGATATTCACCCATTTTCATTTTCTTCACAGCAAAAAGGAATTTATCCTTCCATAGGGATAATATCCCTTCTTGGCATCCTTGTGGAAGAAATGGTTTAGAGAAATTATCACAAACCAATATAAATTAAACATGATGTGATTCAAAAACAAAAACATGACCTACATGTAAGTATATAAGACATTATCTATATAAATAATCCTTGAAAAAATCCTAGGCTGAATGAAATTTATCATTACTCGATGGTCATGAGTAAGCTCTTTCATCATTACATTCTTGACAGTTCTCATTCAAAACAAAGAAAACATAATGTAATCTGAAAAATGTTTTCCATTACCTATATTCATTAAATAAAACTAAAACTACTACTCATGGGGAAAATGTAACAACTCATCCATTTCCATAAAAGAAAAAGTGAATTCATTATCCTTAATCATAGAGACAGTAATATCTTCATCAAATTTAAGACTGAATAAAGAATTTCTAAAAAATTCATATACATCAATGTAATATAATACAGGTTTGTTGTCTTATCCAAAAGAATAATCATAACTTCAAATATTATTGCTTCCTTGTGAGATAGATTTGTAGAATCTAAATAATCAAAATAGATTACCTTTTCATGGAACACTTTGTGATATTTCCTTGATGGATAAGTATCTGCATCCAACTCATCATATTTAGATATTTGAGAAGTTTTCATATCTAAAGGTTTCAGGACTGAAGGGATATAATTTTTACGGTTTGGAAAAAAAGAATCAAAGGAATCTTCGTAAACCAAAAGGATGTCGATGAGAGGATAAAGAGAGTAGGAGAAAACAAATAATTTTCTTGCACAGATTGAAATATACTCCTTACTTTTTAATTTTGAAAATACAAATAAAAATAAATCAAAATGCAAATATTTTACAAACAAATTAAAATGAGATCGACTAAAAGTAATTCAAATATTGTAAATATATTAAATAATGTTTACTAAAATAAAAATAAGGAGATTTAAAGTAAATAAGTAATAATTTAATTAAAATTAAATATTATTAACTCCCACTTAATAAAATCAAAACATGCATTGGGAAGTGGTTTAGTGAAAATATATGATAATTGATATATGTTATTAGAAAATTCTAAAGATATAACCTATTTAAAGACATTATGTCGTAGAAAATGATGACTTATATCAATGTGCTTAGTCCTAGAATGACTTATATAATTTTTTAAAATATTTATAGAACTTTTTTTATCACATGAAATAGGTATACTACTAAAACTTATTTCAATGTCTAGTAGGGTGTTTTTCATCCACAATAATTGTGCACATAAATTGCTAGGAAACACATATTCTCCCTTAACGGCTAACAGAGAAATTGATTGTTGTTTTTTACTAGACCATGATACTATTAATTTTCCAAAAAAGTGACATGTTCTTGAGGTACTTTTTTTATCTAATCTACAACCTCAAAAATCAGTATCTCAATATGAAATTAAAATAATATATGAATTTTTGGGGTAAGAATATATTGAAAAAAAATTTATTTTAAATATCTAAAAATTCATTTAATAATAGTAATATGAGATTCTTTTGAATTTTATTGACATATAAACAAAATACATATAGGAAAAATAATCTAGGGTCTACTAGTAGTAAGAAATAACAAACTAACAATCACACCCTTATATAACTTATTGTCTACTAGTTTTCTAGCATCATTCAAATCATGTTTTATATTGGTACACATGGGATTTGTATATATCATGCTATTTTCAGGTCTAAATTTTTTCAGTAAATAAATAATATTTTTACTTTTATTTAAAACATTTCAATAATTTTTTTGTTAAATATTAAATCCTAAGAAGAAATTTAGTTCTCCCATCATACTTATTTCAAATTATTTTTTCTTTAATTTTGAAAAATAATTATAAAATGTTTTATTAGTTAAACCAAAAATAACATCATCAACATAAATTTAAATTAATAAAATATTAGGACATACATTTTTTTAAAATTATTGGATCTAAAAATCCAACAATAAATCCATTTTTCAAAAGAAAAGAATTTAATATTTCATACCAATCTCTGGGTTCTTGTTTAAGTCTCTAGAGATCTTTAATATATTTAAAAATAGAGTTTGGTTTTTGTAGACTTTAAAATATAGGGGTTGTTCAAAAATAAACTTCCTCTATTAAATAACCATTTAAAAAGTCATAATTGACATCAATATTATATAATTTAAAAATCATATGAGATGCATAAGGTAAAATGACTATAATGGATTCTAAGATAGATACAGGGGAAAAGGTCTCATCATAATCCGTGCCTTCTTCTTTGTTATATCCTTTAACTACTAATCCAGATTTGTTTCTAATTATGATACATTGATCATCCTGTTTATTTCTAAAGAACCACTGAGTTCCTATAACTGGATAAATGGATGGTCTTTCTACTAGTTTCCAAACTTCATTCCTTTCAAAATTGTTTAGTTCTTCTTGCATATCTAACATCCCACTCTCATCTTATAAGGCATCCTCTATTGTATTTGGTTCTAACTGAGATAGAAAGGTAGAAAATTCTGTCAGTTTTCCAACATTTCTCTTATTTCTAATTCCTATGTCTAGGCCTCCTATAATAGTTTCTAGATGATGGTTCTTTAAGGTTATAGAATTTCTAAAAAAGAAAATTTCTATATCTTCAACATCATGTTCTTTTGAACTGGACTAGATTTTATTAATATTATTTTTAAAATAAATTTTAGGGGTTTAAAGTCTCATGTTTTCAAAAGAGTTAGCAACATCATCAGTTTTATCTTTCACTCTAATAAAAGGATCAGTTTCACCAAACATCACTTGAAATGATTCTTTAATAATCCTTGAATTTATATTAAACTCTATATAAGCTTAAAATTAGTAGAATATCCCAAATTTTTTTCATTCATTTGATTTTGGATCGAACATACCAAGGTTGTCCTTAGTATTCAAGATACAAACCTTACATCCAAAAACATTAAAGTAATTTACATTATGTTTTCTGTCATTCCAAAGTTCATAGAATGTCTTTTTGAAATTAGGCCTTAATAAAACTCTATTTATGATATAGCAGGCGGTGGTTATAGATTTTACTCAAAGATAGGATGGATGAATATATTCATTCAACATAGTCCTTTCACTTTTTTGAATAGTTATATTTCTTCTTTCAACAATTCCATTTTGTGGAGGCGTTCTTGGTGTAGAGAAGGTGTGTTTAAAACCTAGAATTGAGCAACAAAAAATTAAATTCTTTATTCTCAAATTATCCACCATGATCACTTCTCAATAAATTATTTTCTAACTTTTTTCATTTTGAACAATTTTACAAAAACCGTAAAAAATATTGAATAATTTACTTTTGAGTTTTAGAAAATAAACACATATAAATATAGAATAATAATCAACTAAAACATAAACATATAATGTACTAGAAAAAAATTCTACTCTTGGTGGTCCAAAAAAATCTATATGGATAAGTTCTAAAGGTTTATATGTAGCAATTTTTTTAAAATATTTGAGAGAAGATTTGTGTTGCTTTACAATTTGGCATGCATCACAGAATCTATCATTGTCATACTTAATAATTGGAAAATAGTAAATTAACTATTTCTTAGATATTTTATGTAAATAATATATATTAATGTTTCCAAATATTCTATTCCAAATCCATATTTCATTTGTTTTAGCAGTTAATCAATTCAATTTTTTCTTACACAAGGAATTTAAGTCCAATATATAAACATTATCAGTTCAAGGTTCTTTGAATTTAAGAAAATTATCTTCAAATTCATAGTATTGATTTTTAGAAAAATGAACACAAAATAAAACATCATATAGTTGAGAAATACTTATCAGATTGTGTTTTAAACCTTGCACATACAATAATTTTTTTTGATTCAGATAATCATTGGATCTCCAATAGTTCTGACTCCAACTATTTTTACTTTCATATTGTCACTAAAAGTGACTAGTCCACCATCCATTTGATTCAATGTGTGAATTTTCATTGAGACTCAAATCATATGCCCAGAACACCCCCTATCCATATACCATATAGATTTTCTTTTTTTGTGACCTGTTTCCAGCAAAAGTATTTAAAAAAATGTTTATTTTGGTACCCATATCATCTTGGGTCTTAAAATGTTAGTGAGAAATGATATGGGAACCCCGATCTACTTTAATTTTCCATAAATAATATCACTTTCTTGTAAAAAACTTTTTATAATAAAATCTCTTTTAATACCACTAATTTTAGGATTTTTCAAATTGAAATTATTAGTGACAAGTATTTTGTTCCACAATGATAACATGTGGCATTTTTATAACTGGGCACAAAATAATTCTTATAAAATTTACATTTATCTACCTTACTTACTATTCCAAATATTCCCCCTTTAATTAAATTATTTCCATGAATCTCATTTAAGATACTTTCTCCTTTTGTAAAAACTATAGAATCACTTTTATAGGATTCTACTTCACCCTACAGTTCTTTAATTTTCATTTTTTGATCGATACTATTTGATGTAGAGGAATTTAATTTTTCAACAATCTCATGATGTTGTTTTAGACTAGAATCTCATTAACCTAAAACAACATTGTTATTTTTTTCAAGGATTTATGTTTTTATTAATTTATCATATTTGTATTCTAGTATAGAATAGTAGGGAAATATTTTATTATTTCAGAAACAACTAGTCTCATAATCAGAAGAGTAATAAATTTTTACCTTTTATTCATAAACTATAAAGCATATATTGTATTTTTTATTTGATTTATCATTTTCTAAATCATACATTTAAGGTATGTTGGATTCATCATATGCGCTCACTGTATATTTTATTTCACTTTTTATTTTTTGATCATAATCATAATTCTTCTGTTATCTATTTTCTTGCCTTTTTTTCTTTCATTTTTCCATTGAATAAAATCAAGTCTGATATGGGCCATTTTCTTTCATTCATATCATAGAGCATCTCTAGGTTCAGTTTCATCCTTCATGAAGAATTTTATGAAGCCTCTTTTCTTCTTGTAATATTTTTTGATCTTTGTAGCTTGCTAAGCTAGTTTCATTTCAGAATATGATGAATCTTAATTATTCCCTAATTTTTCTGCTTCATTTTTTTCTTCTATGCTTCTGATATTTCACATTCAAATAAGTATTTTATTTCTTAACTATAATATTATGAAATTAATCTTCAGCCTACATTTCTACGTCATACATTATAAGTGTCCCAATTAGTTCTTTCATTTGTCAAATTTTTGATAGGTGATGATTGGTGAATTTTAGTAGATATTCCATTCCATTTTAAAATAAGTACTATGATTACTTTCAAATCTTGGTCAGATTGATTGATGGGTTCACCTAAGATTTTAATATTGTTGTAAATTTCTTTAAGACTTCCATTCATCTGTGTGATCCTTTCACCATCAATCATTCAAAATGCGTCGATCTTTATCATAGAAGTATCATATCTCATCTTTATAACATTGTATATTTCTTTATAAAAAATTTTAATAGATTTAAACATCACTTAGGCAATTATTCTCTATGATACATGATTTAATTCATCTATTATAATACCACAAATAATAACATTAATCACTTTAGAATTGATTTATACCCAAATTCTATTTCAGAAGTCCAAGTTTCTGGTTTCTCATTAATCTTAAATAGGGTAATTTTTTCTAATTATACATTGAATCCAAGATTTTTCAGATAGATAATCATTCATGATTTACAACATCCATAACTTTTACCATTAAAGTACAAATTATGTACCATTACCATTCCTTCTCTAGGATCATCGATTTCTATATTTATGTAAACCTTATATTATTCATCTTTATATATCTTTATCTATAAGCTACCCTTTGATTCCAATTATTAGGTTAGAATATACAAAGTGACACAAAAGGGGGGGGGTAAATTTTATATTTTAAAATATCATCCATAATTCTGAATTCTGACACCCACTATGATTGATATGGATATGAAGTGTTTACTTATGTAAAAATATTATGCAGTGGATAAACATAAATTAAGAACACACCATTTTATAGTGGTTCAGGGTACAATGATCCCCTATTCTACTCTACCAATCACTCTCTCTGTGATATTGGAAAATTTAACAATAAATTCCTCTTATCACAAGACCATAAATCTAAAACTAAGTGTAGGTAGTTGAAACCTTTACAATAACACTAATAACAATGACTTCTGGTTCTTTAATAGAGATCCATTTATCTATAGATTAGATCAAGAAGCTGATACTCCACCACAACTCTATATAAGTAGTTAAAACTCCAATATATGAAAATAGATTTATTTTAAAGGTTTCAGTTGGACTTCAAAGTTTCAAAAATAAGCAACTGAAAAATGATGAATATATACCCAGTTTCTTAACATATGCAAGTGTTTCAATTTTCAGAGTGATGTAGAAATAATGAATATATACCCAGTTTCTTAACATAGGGCTTGAAACAGTGTTTCCAGAGTAATTCCTATAATGTTAAATTCCTTTAACCTGAATATAAACTCCTAAAAACTCAATCTATTAAACTTCATTAAAAAAACAAGGGTATTTGAGAGCATCATAATCATCATAAATAATTGAGTATTGTTGAGACAATACATTCCCACCAGATAAAACCTTACCAGCCTCCAAAAATTAATTAAAAAAATAATTTGTTGATATTAATTTCACCTCAATGTGGTTGAATTTAATTATAAAATAGTAATTATTTAATTCACTTTAACCCACCTATTTTCAAGCATAAATACCACCCCTCACCACTCCATTCTGACTTATAGGCCTTGAAGCTCCACAAATCTCTACCCAAACATCTCCTCCTCACTCTTCCCACATCATAGTGATAACAATCTCACCAAAAGACCAATTCCAAGGTCTTTAATGGTATCCCAAGGAGTTGATATTCAAAGAAAGTATGTGGAACTAAGGGGAATCAGGGGGTAATGACTTATCATCTCACTTTTACTTCTGTCAGATATATTCCATTTTAACCACTAATTTTTGTGTTGTGGTTTATATAATAATCCTTTTACATGTTATATCATGAATATCCTTATTCTCATGATATTATAAGTTTTATTTAATGTTATTCCTTCTTGTGGATTAAAATTAAAATGTTTAAATGTGGTATGAGAAACTTTGTATTTTTTAAAGATTATTTTCCTCAATAATTTTTAAATGATCTCATTTAAAGTATCTTCATATTTTTCAACAACCTTTGGAAAATATTATGCTTCATTGACGTTAATCTATTATGACACCATATTCTATATTTTATTAAATAGTTATTGATTAGTTTGGCTGTGCATGTACTATTAAATTCCATTAACTATAGTAATCTAGATGTTTTGTGATTATGTTTACCTAATGGGGAATGTCATTTACATTATGTATTCTATTTTTTTAAAACATTTATATGTTGATTATGTTTCACCACTTTCATATGAGGAATATATTGGACTTATTATGTGATGTGTGGAGACCGTTATAGCCCCTTGATGCATCAATATGTCTCATGAGAAAAACTAGGCCGAGTTTGGGACAAGGGCAGACTCATTTATATAAGATTCTTGGATGAGGCCTTGATGAAATGTTTTAGTTATAATTAATTATGAATTCCCACATTATGAGATTAGTTATTGATATTACATGTGATTATTCAACTAGTATAATACACAAGGTTATGTTTTCTAGACCATGTGATTGTTTGTGTGGAATTATTTTATCATATTTTATTCCAACCATATTATATTTATGTTATTAATTAAATGGAAAATGATGTAGTTATTTTACTTGAATAATTTTATTACTTATTTATGATTCTTTAGTTGTACTTATCGCTAACTAATAATTTGAGATCAATCCTTTCTTATGTTTTAATTTTCCTAAGTATGCCACGAATTTTATTTTGATTGATAGGAATAGATAAGATAGGAAAATATTGGTTCCATCAAAGGATTCCCTATGTTGTATTCTATATTTTATATTGTAATGAAAGGTTAAATTATCTTTTTAGTTATCCAAAACTATTAAACTATTATGTCCTTAGGGATGTAATTCATTGTATATTATACCAATATAATAATGTAACACATCGACTCTAGGGTACTGGGGTCTAGCTCATTATTGTTGGTATCATAGAAAGTTTAATAGAAACTTTGAGAACTATATTAAAAAATCACATATTAAGAATCATAACACAAAGATAAGTATAGAAGAACATCATTTAGAAACCATTTTTAGGACTATGAGATTTGATGCACAAGAAATTATCAATTTTGGTTAAGTAACTCACTAGTTTAGAGACTATACATTATGTTCCATAATGTTATGATCTAATATATTATATTACACCACTTAGAAATGGATCTTAGTGGATGAAATGTTAACATTATTAATGCACGTAATCCATATAGGTATTTCCCACATATATATGATAATGGTGTTGAATATGGAGTTGGTGCAACAACTAGACTTGAAAAAATTATAACTATATTAAGAAAAATAACATAGGTTATGAGAAATAACCTTGCCCATACGGGGATACATAATATAAAAATATAGGTAATAATTTTAGACCACTACATTTAACAAAAACCCCCACAATTCAACGAGACTATGAATACACATGTAGTTGAGTAGTGGATAAGTTCATTAGAGAATAGATTTATCTCTTTGGGATGTAATGAAAGGGATAATGTTGTCATGGAATTTTATCATATCTCTAGGGATGTGTAACAATAGTGTCCATTGTTTCAAAACACTAAAAATGATGAGGAAATATAAAACAGTGAATATAAGGATTTTATAGAACTTTTCATGGAATAATATTTCCCCTGTGATTTGAGAGAAGATATATAGAAAAATTATTGATTTTATGACAAAAATGAGACAAGGATGTTACTATTTATGAATAAAACTTTACAATATTAGAATCTCCTGATGAAAAATACATATGTAACCCAAGGAGTATGATTGATCATTTCTTTGATGGGATAAAGGAATTCCATTGATAGGGACTTGTCTCCCAAACATTCTCATCATATGAGGATATAGTCTCATGTGCTATCAAGACATAGAAATAATTATTCATGTATTATGACTTTAAGGTAAATTAAGGGAATAATATAAGAAATGAGTAAGATATAGAAAAACGGAAAAAGGAAAAGAATTATTTTCTTACATGTGATAATTGTGGAAACAAATATCCCGAAACTTTCTTGAAGAGAATAGTAGGTTGTTACAAGTGTGGAGAGAAAAGTCCCATGGATCCTGGTGTCAAGGGAAAGAAATAAGATTTAAATGTGAAATCTTTCATCTATAAGGATATAAAAAACTATGAAAACTAAGTCCTAATTCATTTAGGGAATACACCTATGTAGAATAAAGGGGATCAAGGTCAAGATTATACAATTGATACAACCAAAGTGAAATGATTAAGTTCTTATGTATTTGTATTAAATAATTATGTTCTAGATATGAATATGGATTTTACTATAGTAAAATTTCGTTATGTATTTGGAATCATGTGATGAATATTACTAATAACCATGACACATGATTATGTTGCAAGTTAATATTTTGGGAAACAAATGTTTTGTAAAGATGACACTAAATATGTGTCTGATGTTGACATATTAATGAAAATGGGATATTTATGGGATATTATTGGTGGCTATTATAGTGGTTAGTGATTTGATAGTTTATATTATCTTTTCTAGGTAAACTACATTTTTTTATTTAAAGAAAATATTACACAAACTAATATTTTTTTGGAATGCACACATGTTTTCATTAAGGTTTTAGGGTGATCAAGGAATTAATATATTTTTTATATGACATTAAGAGTTTCATTAATTTATTTATGGAATCCAATGTTAAGTATATTTAGTGACCCTTTTAGACTTCTAATTTGTACAAATGTATTTTGGATGATACTTAATATTAAAAACTTATGGAGTGGATTATGTTGAAATAAGGTAATTATTTCTTATTGATAACATGTTATAACCAATTTTGTATTAGTAAATATTTAGAGGATGAAGGAATTAATTTTGGATCTTATGATTCAAAAATGTGTTTCAAGAATGAAAAATTAAACATAAATATCACTTTCATAGTGTAAGAGATGAAGTGAAACTAGATCAAAGAACAACCAAAGGATAATATTGTGCTTATGAAATGGAATGAAATAAATGAATTTTACTATCTCATATATTTGTATAGAGAGTAGAATAATTCCTTAAATGTAGGACAATTATTTTAGAAAAAAATTGAAATTAATTTAATTTTATTAATGGGAAGTAAATATCCTCTTTAACCCAATATAGATTAATGTATTTTTGATGGTAAACTCTCTGATAACCAATTTCTCTATCACTCCCCATCATAACAATATAGTTTGATTTATCTTCCATCTCTTAGTTTTCACTTCCCAACAATGGTATCCTATTTTAAATCCTTGTTTTATGGTGACCTTTATATTTACCTTTCCCTCTTATGAAGGGGGAGTTTTGTTTACCCTATTTATGATGTGGGTTTCCCAGAAAAGAATTTTTAATTTTCAACCTTATATTTTAAAAGTGAAATTTTGAATTATGATGACACAACTTATTGGTGGTGGGGATAATATATCCCCACAATATTTTATGGGTTGTCCCTTTTAATTAAATTCATTTTCATTGATATCTTATATTACATAGAACACCGAGCATAAAAAACTATTAAATATTATTATTTAATTATGATGTTAATCACCTAACCATTGAAATGGCAGGAATGAACGCAATTAACTAAATTATGGAAATATTTTTTACACATAATTAGTGTTATATTTACCAAATCATGATATGGGAACCCTAATCTACTTTATTGTCCCATAACTTATATAACTTTCTTCAAACAAACTTTTGGAAATAAAATCTATTTTAATACCACTAATTTGAGGATTTTTGGAATGGAATTTATTAGTGAGATAGCCTTTTGTTTCACAATGATAATAGATATCATTTATAAAATTGGGAACAAAATAAATTTTATACAATTTTTATTTCTCTCCCATACTTCTTATTCTAATTCTTTCTATTTTAATTATATTATTTCCAAGAATATCATTCAAGATATTTTCTCCTTTTTTAAATATAAGAGAAAAACTTTTATATGATTCCACTTTATCCTATAGTTATTTAATTTTATTTTCATGAATGATACTGTTTGATGTAGAGGAATTGATATTTTCAAGTACCTCCTGATGTTTTTTTAGCAAGGAATCTCTTTCACCTAAAACATCATTATGAATATTTTTCAAAGATTTATGTTTCTTTAATGAGGAATCATATTTTTATTCTAACATATAATAATAGGGATCTATTTTATTATTGGATAAACTAATAGTATCATAATCATATGATTATTAAGTTTCTACCTTTCTTCATCATCTATAAAGCACATATTGAATTTTAGATTTTATTTCTCCTTCTCAGAATCAATCTTTAAGGGCTGTTGGAGTTTTCAGATACACTCAATGTATCTTTCATTGATTTTTTTCTTTTTTTATTATAATTATAAATTTATTGATATCTATTTTATTTACTTTTTCTATAATCTTTCATTTAAGTACAATCAATTCTGATATGAACAAATTTCCTGTATTCATAGCATCAAACTTTTCTTGGTTCATTTTCATCCTTTCTAAAATATTTTACAAATTCACTTTTCTTCTTGTATATTTTTTAAACATTCTAGCTAGTTGAGGTAATTCCATTTCAGAATCCAAGGAATATGAATTCTTATCTAATTTTACTCTTGATTTTTTTATAATATGATTCTAAGATTTCACTTTCAGAGAAGTATTTTATCTATTCACTATAATCTTATGATTTTAGCATCATCCAACTTTTCTATTTCATACAACATCAGTGTTCCAATTAGTTATTCCATTTTTAGATCTTTGTTAGGTGAATATTATTGAATTGTAGAAGATATGCCATTTTTTTTCAAAGAAATACTATGAGTACTTTCAAATATTGATCAGATTGTTTTATGGGTTCACCTAAGGCTGTAATATTGTAGACAATCTCTACAAGCCTTCTATTCATATGTGTAATGATTTTATGGCCAAACATTCTAAATGTGTCGAAATTCATCTTATTAGTATCATATCTCATATTTATAACATTGTTTCTTCCTTCATAACAAAATGAAATTGTTTTCCACATCTCATAGGTAGTTGTGAATTATGATACACGATTGAGTTCATCAGGTTTAAAAATAAAAATAATTACATTCATCACTATAGAATCGATATCATACTCAACTTCGATTTCAGCATACCATGTTTCTGGTTACTCAGAAATGTTATAAGGAGTAGTGATTTCAATGTTTTTATATAGACAATCATTTATTATTTACAACATCCATAATTTTCAATATTAAATTACAGAGACCGTACCATTGACATTTACTATCTAGGATCAACCATTTCCATCTTTGTATAGACCTTATACTTTTATGCTGGCTATAGATTTATCCAAAATCCACCTTTTGATACCAATTGTTAGGTCAAAATATAAAAAGTAACACAAGAGGGGGGTGTGGGGTGAATCATGTCTTTTAAAAAATCTTTCACAATTGTGGATTTTGACACCCACTGTGATTTATATGGATATATAGTGTTTACTTATGTAAAAGAAATATATAGTAGACAAAAATAAATAATAAAAACAACTTTTTATACAAGTTTATGCCACAAAGATCCCCAATTATACATTACCAATCAATATTCCAATGAGATTGGTAAATTTCACTAAAATGGTCCTCTTATCACAAAACCATAAATCTATAACTGAGTGTAGGCTGTTGACACCTTTACTAAAATACAAATAACAAAACCTTCTAGTTATTTAATAGAGAACCATTTTTCCATATCTTAGATCGAGAAGATTATAATACCCCACAACTGAGTATGAGTAGTTGAAATTTTAATAAATCAAAAGTGATTGATTTAAAAGGTTCGAGTTGAACATCATAGTTGTAGCAGCAAGAAATTGACAAATGATGGATCTTCTTCTTTAGAAATGAAATTCTTTAAGAATTAAATAGATTGAAGCACTCCTTGTTTCAAAATTATCTTCAATAATGTAACAACTAAATAGTAGTAGTAACTCAAGGTTTATATATATAGAACATTAAAAATGTATCCTATATTGAAAATAACATAGATTGGATAATTCATTGTAGTAGCACTGTAAAAGATAATTTGAATAATGAAATTGAATATGTGAATCTCTTTTCACACACATATTTTTGAGGAGATACTGTGAAAGAATATATAAAATTGATAACTTGCTTTGGTATTCTAGATCCAAAATAATAGCATGATTTATCGTAGAAATTAAAATTCTAATTAACCAGGGGTGTTGTAAGAAACCCTTTTTTTATGAAAATATAAGAACAAAATGGGTTCAATAAAAATATAATTCATCTTCCCTTTTAATTAATATATAAATTTACATAAAATAATAAATTTATATCTATTTTTAAAAATTTATTTAATTATATTTATACCCACCAATTTAATATATTTTTTTTCAATAATACTTCAGGTTATGTTAAAGCTTACTATTTTCTGTCATATACGCAATTGAATATAATTAACTTAAAATTATCAGGTTATTACCTTATCCCCATGTAGCATCCCCAGTTTGAGGTATGTAGGCTTTGTTTATGGATTTTTATGGGTTTAAAGTTCTTGGTATGAGTTTTTATGAGTTTGGGAGAGTTTGGAATGGTCTTGGATAAGTTTGGAGGCTTTTCTAAGGGCGCACAATTAGAGCACGGTTAGGTGAAACCGGGCAGAATCCCCAAGTAACCATGCAGGGGGAGACAGTGGGCTTCGCATGGTCTATGCATAGTTTTACAAACCATACAAGAAAATCAAGAGGGACCCCTTATCTTGAGGTATTGGTGTGCACATGGTGAGTGCACAATTTTCTAAACAGTGTGGGATAACCGTGTGTCCACTTAAAAAAGATGAATTTTAAATTCGTCTTCACTCGGTCTTGACCTATTTCACTCCAAGCCCTCTCCCACTCAAAACACACTTAGGATTTTCGGTTCTTAGGGGTTTTCAGGGATCTCCCACTCATTTTGGAAGGTTTTTGAAGGGGTTTCTTAGTGGTTTGAAGGTGTTTTATCTCGGGTAAGTATTATCTCTTGGGGTTTTGTGGTTTTATCTAGATCTACTCTCCCCCCTCTCTTGGTTTTCTATATATAAATCAATTTCATGTAGATATAGGGCTTTGGTTTCCAAAAGTGTTTATTTTAGGGCTTTTTGATGTTAGGTAAGAGGATCTAGAGTGGTTTGGGTGGGGTATTTTCCGGATTTGTGGTGCAGTTTCTTACGGGTCCATTTCGCTGGAACCCTAAAGGCAGGTGACTTCTCTCTCGACTCCACTTGATTAGAAATAGTGGTTTTGGTTGAAATTAATTTGTTTGTATTGAAATTAATTGTGTTAATAATACGAAAATCTTGTTGTAAAATCATGTAGTAATGATATGGGGGATTTTGGAAAAAATGGGTTATTGTTGCAAATAAGGGCTTTGCTGTGTGATTTTAAAAGGTTGAATTTAAAATCGTTAGTGGTTGATTATGATTTTTTTAAAAGATGGTTTTCAATAAAAATATTTTTTATTGAAATGTGGTTGGACATGGGAAGTTGGTTAAAGGGTGTTTTCAATAAATGGGAGATTTATTGATGTGAATTGGAATGTGTTGGAAATAATGGTGTGATTATTGTGTGGCCTTGGTGCTTTATGCTTTTTAGTTTATTAAGTGTTATGTATTGTGTGGATTATGTGGCAGTAGGTGGGAATTGTCACTATAAATGGTGATGGATAGTGGATGGAAGATCCACCATTATTGATAGTGGTTGGGAAGCACCACTAGTTGGAAATTTAGTGAACGAGTTGGATGAAAGATCTATCATTTTGGTTGACTTATTGTGTGTTGCTTTACAAGATGGAATTTTTTGTGCTAATGTGAAATGGTGAATTGGATTATGGAATGGTTTTTTGGATTCCCCTTCGGTTTCATGGTTTGGGTAAGGTTTTCGGGTAAAGGTGTGTTTGGATTATTGGTAATTGTTGAACTATTTACAGTTTTATATAAATTGTTTTATATAAATGTTATAATGGTTTTATACTAGTGGAATGTGTAGGAAAGTCATTTGGGGAAAACCTACTAATTATTTGTAATCACCCCCTACTTTGGGACTTTGGTACTTTTACAGATATTGATTTCTGGGACACATATAAGGGTAAAATATCTCATTTTTTAAGTGGTTCGACTTGAGGCTTTGGTGATGTTGTGGTTCTTGGAGCATGGATCTTGGTGTGGACCTATAGATGGTTTCCAAGTTCATTGGGGGTCTTGTTGTGTATTCTTCCACTTAGTACTCTAATTTTGGGTTTCGTTTTATTAGTTTTTAGATATTTTTATGGATATTTTGGTTGTCTTTTGGTAATGTATGGATTGGGTTGCTTATTGGAATGCATCATATATTTGTTTTTATAATGGATTGTTTGGTTGGTTGTTCAATTCAAAGGGAAAATCATTCCCAAATTATTCATGAATCCCTCTGCATTTATTTCCAGTATTTCTCACCCTATGAACATCTCTTAAGGCCGAGTATTATTCCTCTTCCCTCTCAAGCCAATGAGATGGGGCAGGATGTTACAAGTGGTATCAGTTTGTTTGGTCCTTGGATTTCAAGTGAGATCAGTTATTCAGACCTTTGACGTTGACTGCTGGTCTAGGTGTTGACATTCATTCTTGGTCTATTCCTTATGTCAGGATGGTATCAAGGCATAGGATTGTCAAAACATGGAATGTATAGCATAAAAGGATGTAGCTAAACCTTTTATGTTGAACTCCAAGTTACAAGAGAGTTGGGTACATAAGTGTTTTGGTGACACTTATAGGAAATGGAAATCTCATTGTTGTGGGTGTAGCCAATGAGATGATCATGAAAAGCATGGTAGAAATGAATTCCCACTAGGATGCATATTTTATTTGGGTATAATGATTTATGGGGTGATATAAACCCGTGGATTTCAAAAAATCTAAATTGGGTTTCAAAATGGAAGGATTTGAAACACAGAAACTTGTGGTATTTTGAAAATGGGTTGATTTTCAAAACATGGTGTATTTTTTAAAATATTGAAACACTAGAAATGTGAAATTGTGGAAATCTTGGTTGTGATAGTTTTAATGTATTGAATTTGAAAATTTTAAACCCTTTCTTATTAAGGGAGGGGAACTTATGGTTGTTTTTGTGTTGATAGAAATGGAACCAGGTAAGTGTCATAGAGACCAACCAGAGGAATCTACTGAAAATGTGGCTGCACTTGAGCCCCAGGTGAACTCGTAACTAGTACAGAGCATTGTGAAAGCCTTACAAACTATGGAAAGTGGGAATAAAGGGCATGAACCAAAGTATTTGGATCATGTGGTTTAGTTTCAATGTAAGAATCCACACATGTTTAGGGGTGATTTGGAGTCGGAAAGGGATGACACGTGGATTAAAAGAATTAATATGATATTTGAATTTTTTGGAACACCAGTAGAGATGAAATTGAAGTTATCCACATATATTTTGTAATATATTTCCCTTTAGTTGTGAGAGTTGGTGGTCCAAGATGGGACATACCAAGGTGTGACATGGGAGGGTTTTGAGAAATTTTTTAATAAACAACTCTACCCTCATACATTCAAAATTAAGCATCAAACAAATTTATTAAGTTTGATGAAAGGGAACATAAAGGTAAAAGAATATATGGCTAAGTTTATGAACTTAGTGAGGCTTGCACCCAAGGTGGCAGGTAGTACATCGTTGAAGGCATGAATTTTTAAAGTTGGGTTGTGGCAGGAAATTCATTCCAATATAGAAGTTCTTTGTATAAATGATTATATGGAAATGGTGAATAGAGCTACAATGGAGAAGTGAGATATTTTAGGTGCTACAGGTGGAGGAACTATGATGGTACCCATAGGGAATAGTGGGAAATCGAATGCTGAGTTCAAGTGGAAGAGGTACACTTATATCCATGGTGGGAGTACAACTCAGAATCTTACAATAGGATCGATGAATCTTCCTTCAAATATTTAGAGTAATATGTGATATTTTCAGGGTGGCTCTACGGGTCACATAAAGTGGGATTGTACGACACAACCTCGACCATGTCATCATTTCAAGTAGATGGGGGCATCTTAAACATTATTGTCTTAATACTTTGAGTTCAGGTGTCCATGACACTCCTCAAGGGTTGTAAGGGTCTTATGCCTTGACAGGATGGGGGCAGAAGTATACCCCTCATCAGAAGAGAAAAGTGGGTCATGGTGAGTCTTGGAATACCACGATGACTGAGTAGGGTAATAAAGAGCAGAGTGTGGCAAGAAAGTAGTTGTTTGCGGCTAAACAAGCTATGATGGATGATCATTCAAGACCATCCAAGGTGCGAGGTATGGATCTTTTAAACTCAACATTGATATAAGATTTCTTTGATACAAGTTATTTCTATCATTTTCTTGATTCCCATATCATTTATTTTTTGGGTTTACATGTGGAAATAATGCCTTCTGTTTTGAAACTACAAACTCCTATGGGTTAAAGAGAGTGTCTATATTTACTCTGTAGAGTGTATTTCTTAGTTATGGGTGATATTGAATTGATGTGGGATTTATCAGTGCTTGATATGGAGGCTTATGATATAACCCTGAGAATGGATTAGTTGGCGATGTTTAAGGCCCACATTGATTTCTATGCACGAATGGTTAGTTTTAAAATAGAGGATGGGGTTAAACATCTCTTTATAGGTATAAGAATGAAAATTTGGGTAAAACAGATTTGTTGGCACTAGTCATTGACATGATATTGTACCAGTTATTGGTGTTTTCATTGGAATCAGTGGAAGCAGGTGAGCAAAGTGTTTTTCCACTAGTTGTGGATTAGTTTAGGGATGTATTTCCTTATAAATTATCATTGTTTACACTAGTGAGAAAAGTAGAGTTTATGATTGATCTTTTTCTAGGGACCAGTCCTATATCACTTCCATCTTACCATATGGAGTCAATAGAATTGAGGGAATTAACAGTGTAGTTGGAAGAGTTAGAAAACAAAGGGTTTATCTAGCCTAGCACATCTCTGTTGGAAGCACTGATTTTTTGTTGTTGAAAATGATGATGGAACTCTACAACTATGTGTTGATTATCATAGACTTAATTAGGTTACGATAAATAATCAAAATCCACTTCCACACATTGATGATTTTTTTGACTAGTTGAGGAGAGATAAATGGTTCTTCAAGATTGAATTGAGGTTAGGATATCATCAATTTTGGGTGAGGAAGAAGTATATTACCAATACATCTTTTAGAAGAAGATAGGGCTATTATGAGTATGTGGTTATGAACTTTAGTCTAAGGAATTCACCAGTGGTGTTCATGGAATTGATGAATAAGATATTTCAGAGATATATGGATTCTATTCTGGTGGTATTTGTTGATGAAATACTAGTGTATTCAAGGATAAGGGTAGAGCATGAGCAGCACTTGGCGATAGTGTTGGGGATCTTGAGGGATTATCAGTTGTTTGACAAATTCTAAAAGTTTTACTTTTGGATATAGGAGGTTTTTTTCCTTGGCCATGTTATTTATAAGAAAGGTGTTCCAGTTGTTCTGAAAATGATAGAGGCTATTATCTCTTAGCAACCACCAAAAATCATTTTTGAGATACGAAGCTTCCTTGGTCTAGCTAGCTATTATCAATGATTTTTTCATGATTTCTCACGGTTGGCTTCATAAATGACATCTTTACAAATGAATAATATCCCATTTCAATGCGATGAGTAGTGTCATAAATTCTTTGAAGAGATAAAGGGTTGCCTTACATCGACACCAATCTTGGTTTTTCCTGAACCAGGGAAAGGGTACGCAGTGTATTGTGACACATCGGGATCATGGTTGGGGTGTGTTATCAAGCAAGGAGATCATGTAGTTTCATATGGTTCATGATAGTTTATGTTTCATGAGAATAACTACCCAACACATGATTTGGAGTAGGAAACAGTGGTTCATGCTTTAAAGATGTGGTTTCATTATCTCTTCGGTGAGAAATTTATAGTATTTATCGATCACAAGAGATTAAAGTATATTTTCTCACAAATATATTTGAACTTGAGGAAAAAGAGATGGATGGAATATCTCTAGATGTTTTATTTTGACTTCATGTATACACCAGGTAATGGAAATTTAGTGGCAGATGCATTAAGTAGAAAATCATATGCTTAGGTGGTGAAATAGGAATAAAATCTGTTGAAGTTGATGTTAGTCATAGCCAACATACATTTGGAATGCAAGGAATAGGGTGGGAGAGTGGTCTTGTTTCTACTTTCATTGGTTCTTGACTTGGTTAGTTTTATTAAAGAGGCATAGACATCTGATTTTGGGTGTATGACGATGAGGTCAAAACTCAATGGTGGGGAGACCATTTAGAGTTGGGAACTGAATATGAATTCAGTATTGTCTTTTCGGAATTGGATAGTGGTACTAGTGGCTTGTTAGGAGGAACTTCTCAAGGCTTATCAATATTCTAGGTGGGCTATCCATCTTGGAATTCAGAAGATGTATAAGGCATTGAAAGCATAGTTTTGGTGGGATGGTATAGAAAGTCAAGTTAACGAGTTTGTTTCGAGGTGCTTGACTTGTTATCAGGTCAAGGCCAAGCATCAATGACCAAAAAGAATATTGTAGACCTTACCTATCCCAATGTGTAAATGGGAACATATAGTAATGGATTTTGCGATGGGTGTCCCAAGAATGGTTAGGAAGCACGATGTCATATGGGTGATTGTGGATCAGCTGACAAAGTCAGCCAATTTTATACCTATTTGTGAATATCATACGGTGGAAGATCTATCCAAAATCAATATCCAAGAAGTGGTAAAAAGTCATGGTGTTCTAGTTTTGATTGTATCAAATAGGGATCCAAGGTTCATATCTCTTTTTTAGAAATCCTTGAAGCAATCCCTTGGTACACAGTTGACGACGAGTATGGTATATCATCCTCAGAAGGATGGCCAATTTGAGAGGATGATACAAACTTTGGAAGATATTCTAAGGGACTGTGTGATGTATTTTGGCGGTTTTTGGGAGGATCACTTACCATTAGGGAAGTTATCCTATAATAACAATTATCAGGCTTCAATACATATGGCTCATTTTGAGGGATTGTATGGGAGTCCATGTCATTATCCACTACATTGGGTGGAAACATGTGAGACTTCGATTATTGGACCGAGCCTTGTCCAAAAGACTATATAGAAAATATAGTTGACCAGAAAGAGGATGGAGATGGATCCACGTTGTTAGAAATTTTATTTGGACCATCATCGAAGACCATTTTAATTCAAGGTGGGTGACCATATGTTTTTAGAATCTCTCCTAGGTTGGGACATCATCAGTTTGGAAAGCAGGGTATGTTATCTCCAAGGTATATTGGGCCTTTTGAGATACTTGAGAATATTGAAGTAGTGGATTATAATTTGGCTTTTCCACCATGGTTTAGTGGGTCACATAATGTGTTTCATGTATCATAGTTGAAAAAGTATCATTTGGATTGTGACCATGTGATTCGTTGGGATCATGTTGAGCTACAACTAGATGCTTGTTTGGTGCATGTGCCGGTGTGGATTTTGGATAATCAAGATAATGTATTGAATGGTAAAGGAATTAGTTTAGTTTGGGTTTTGTGGCAGTATGGTAAGATTTAGGATGAGACTTGGGAGAGGGAGAATGATATGGCCGAGCAATAGACCATGCTCTTTCGGCAATGAGATAGTAATTTACTTTCCGAGGATAGAAAGTCCAATGGTGGGAAGAATGTATCATCCCCAATTTGAGGTATGTAATATTTTTATTTTTTTATGTGTTTAAAGTTCTTGAGATGAATTTGGTTGAGTTTCAAAGAGTTTTGAATGGTATTGGATAAGTTTGGATGCTTTTCTAAGTGAATAGGGTTTGAGCATGGTCAGGGGAATCCCTGCAGAATCCCCAGGTAACCATGAAAGGGGAGACAATGGGATTTGCATGGTCTACGCATAGTTTTCCAAATACTGTGAGACAACCATTTGGGACCCCTTATCTTGAGGTAGTGACATGCACACAGTTAGCATATGATTTTCCAAACCGTGTGTGCTTATCGTGCAGACACTTAAAAAGATGATTTTTAAATCTGAGTTGACTCAAGATTGACCTATTTCACTCCAAAATTTCTACCACTCAAGACTAACTCGTGATTTTCGGTTCTCAAGGGTTTGAGGGTATCCTCCTCTCATTTTTAAGGTATTTGAATGTTTTTATTGGTGGTTTTAAGGTGGTTTATCTCGGGTAAGTCTTCTCTCTTTGTTGTTTTGTGGATTTCTCTAGATCTACTATTCCCCCTCTCTCGGGTTTTATAGATCTAAATCCGTTTCATGTAGATATAAGGTTGTGGTTTTATAAAGAGTTGATACTAGGGATTTTTGATGTTATGGAAGAGGATCTAGAGTGGTTTTGGTGGGGATTTTTTCGGATTTTTGGTACAGGTGCCTACAGGTCGATTTTGCTAGAACCCTAAAGGTAGGTGGATTATCTCTCGACTCCACTTGGTTAGAACTAGTTGTTTTGGTTTCAATTAATTAGTTTTTCTTGAAATTAATTGTGATAAGGATATGCGAATCTTTTGGTAAAATAATTTTGTTATGATTTTGTCGATTTTGGAAAAAATGGGGTATTGTTGCAAAAAGGGGCTTTGCTATGTGATTTTAAAAGGTTGATTTTAAAATTGTTAGTGGTTTATTATGAAAACTGTTTTGGTAAAGATGGTTTTACATAAAGATATTGTTTATTGAAATATAGTTGGTCATGGAAAGTTTGTTAAAGGTTGGTTTTAATAAATGGGAGATTTATTGAAGTGAATTAGAATGGGTTGGAAATTATGGTGTACTTATTGTGTGGCCATGGTGCTTTATTATTGTTGGTTGATTAATTGTTATGGATTTTGTTGATTGTGTGAAAGTGGGTGGTAAGTATCACTATAAAATGTGATGGATAGTGGATGGAAGATATACCATTATGGATAGTGGTTGTGAAGCACCACTAGTTAGAAATGTAGTGAACAAGTTGGACGGAAGCACCACCGTTTTGGTTTCTTGAGGTGTGTTGCTTTGCAAGATAGAATTTTTTGTGCTAATTTGAAATGGTGAAGTGGATTTTGGAATGGTTGTTTTGATTTCCCTTGGGTTGCATGGTTTGGGTAAGGTGGATGGGTAATGGATTTTTTGGCTTATTGGTAATTATTGAACTATTTACGGTTTTATATAAATTGTTTTATATAAATGTGTTAATGGTTTATCCCAGTGGAATGTGTAGGGAAGTAATTTTGGGAAAACCTACTATGTATTTCCATTCAACCCCTGCTTTGGCACTTTGGTGCTTTTGTATATGTTGTTTTATGAGACACAAGTAAGGGTAAAGCATCTCATTTTTCTAGCGGTTTGACATGAGGCTTTGGTGATTCTGTGGTGCATAGAGCATGGAGCTTGGTGTGGAGATATGAATGGTGTCCAAGTTCTTTGGGTCTTATTGTGTAGTATTCTACTTGGTACTTTGATTTTATGTATGGTTGTATTGGTTTTTGGAAATTATTATGGATGTTTTCGTTGAATTTTGGTATTTTATGGGCTGGGTTGCTTATTGACATGCATCATATAGTTGTTTTTGATAATGGATTGTATGGTTGGTTTTTCAATTAAAAAGGATAATCATTCCCCAATTATTTTTGAAGCCCTCGAGATTTATTTCCAGGCTTTGGCACCCTGGAAATGTCGCTTAAGGCCGAGTATCATTCCTCCACCCCCTCAAGCTGATGAGATGGGGTGGGATTTTACACCCCACATATAGTAAATTGTGTCATATCAATTTAATCTCGTGATCAATAACCAGAGGATTTACTTTAAAAAATATGTTTGTTGAAATTTTACATCATAAAAAGGATTAATTAAAAATCATTTTGAAAATATAGAAAAGAATATATGAAGGCTATCAGAATTAATAGATAACAGGTTTCAAAATAGGAAAATATTGGCGGGAAGTAAAAATATGGGAATGGATAAAAAGTGTACTTCCGAAATATTGATGGAAAGTGATAGAGATCATTGATCAAAATAAAGTGAATGATCATTTACAGAGTAATAATTTTCATAATTACTTGATTATAAAACATAATATTTTTTTACATTTATTTAATATTATTTCCAGTATTTTTTTATTTATCTAAGAATATAAATTTTATTTAAAAAAAACAAATATAATAAATTATGGATGCTGAGTAAACTTCATTCCATGCTATTACACATCGCAGAGTGACTCTAGAATATTGAAAATGGAGTCAAGAATAGATATGTTTGATGAAAATCTAAAATATGATAATTTGATAATGTATATGATCGAACATGATGGAGAATAAGTAAAGGAATAATTCCAAAGAATGAAACTGAAGAACATGTATGAAATTTTATGAATTATTTTGGAAACCAACATTAAATTCCATGAATATCATTCATGATGTGTAAAATGAGGGATTAATTGATATAAATAGAAGCTATAATAAGTTATTTTCCTACACATTACACATTTTTAATCAATTATATGAAGTGATTCTCCTATATAGGGACCATAAATGGTCATTTATATATAATTTTTGGTGACAACACCTTTAAATGCCTTATAATGAACCATTATGTCTAAAGACCCATTAATATTCTATTTATGGAATTCCATGAAATAATAGAATCCTATAAATATAATCCCATGTTAGAGGATAAGATGTTGTACACTATGGGTTCCATCATTATGCTTCACTTTGGGGTAAGGCTACTCGACATCACACATTCATTTTCTATTTTAGTCTTCAATTTATTTTCTCATGTAATAATAACTTCATACTTTTAATTTAATTGTTTCTAATTTCTTTTTCCCTGAATTTTTTCTCTTCTAACCCAAATATACTTCTCTTATCCATATTCCTTCATGATCTATTTTTCCTTTGCAATGTTAAGTGATAAACCTAAGGATTTTCCTTAGGGGATGTTATGAGGTGTTACTAATTATCACACATTAAATTCTCATTGATTTAATTCTTTTTGTGGTGGAAGCAATAAAAGTTCAGGCATGTAGAGATCATCCACCACGACATGGAACTCATGTCTATTCCATTTATTTGATTTATTCTTTTCACTACCTTATCTTATGTAGACTCGTAATACATTGTAGTTGAGAATACCCTAAGGGATGAAACAACATATGAAGGATCTGAGCCTTTTTAGGAATTACAAACTCATTTGAGGTGTTGTCCTATTTGATTATTGTAAATGGTAAATTTTCAATGCTAAATCCATGATAAAATACCAAAATCAATAAAACAATACAATTTAATTCATTAATTATTTTTCACCAATTAATTATAAAATTGATTTTTAACAACCAATAAGTAGTAAAGGAACTAATGTCACCAAAAACATGAACCAAACCAATATTTATAACTTTTATTTTGTATTAATTTAGTTTACATTTTTTTAATTTTACATCCCAAAAACCCAAAAACCTAAAAGTTCTTTTAATTCAAAAATAATGTCATAAAAAAGATTTAGATTAGGTGGAACAGACTTAGTGATTTAATTGACTATGATACTCTTCAAGTGAGAGGACCTAGGTCCACCTCTGTGTAGTTCTTGTAAAAATAAGATAATATTTTTCCACAGCCTATTAATGGTGGAGAAAAAATAGTATCATTGCTAGAGAGCTAGAAAAAATTTATTTATTGTTTCAAAATTTATATTTTCTATAAATAAATTTTATTGTTTTTAGATTTTAAAAAATAAAATCCATTGGATATCTGAATATCTATTTATCTACATGGACTAACAACCCATAGTTTCTAGAGCATGTAGTCAACTATATAGTGGAGGTCCTCCTATAAAGGATTGATTAAATAATTGATATTTCTAAGATTATTTTGAGTGGTAATTACACATGTATCTCACTTTGGTGACTATTGATTATCATAAATAAATTCTAAAATTTTCTCAATGTTTGGAGGCTAAAGAATAAGTACCATTAGATCTACTATATTTTTTTGAAGATATCAAATAGGTTGATGTAATTCTCAAATACTACCAAAAAAGAAACCTTCAGAAGATCCAAATTTAAGAACACCATGATGTGATAGAGTGTGAAGATGAAGACTCATATACTAATCAGAAAACAAGAAAAGATTCAAATAAATTTTCAACAAAATTGTAATATGATGAAACAAAATGACATCTTCTTGTCTGTAAGGTTGAATAATCATCCTAAGAATAACTATTTATTTATATAGAAGAAATCACCACTGAAATTGTGTAATTCTAAGAAATACTAAAGGAGATTGATTACTAACCATCATATAGAAAATATCAACTCAAAAGGCATTTTCCATCGAAGATGGGATTGATGTCGAACCAATTCGAGAATACAATCCTTTAATTAAATCCATCTCATTTATTTTTCCTCAATTTGAATTGATAATATATGCCTATTATTTTAAATTTTTCATAATTGGTCAACTCATATTTTTTCATGGAGGATGGTGATGAAAAATAAAATAAACTAGTAGAGGAACATATGAAGCTCTGTGAACATATTGAACATTAACTAATGTAATCCAAAAAATAGATCTATATGGTTTTTATTGAAGAAAGATAGACACATGTTGATGAAATTGATAGGGTTGATTTTTAAATTAAATCTTCAAATTAAAATTTTTTCAAATAAAACATCACTCTCACTTACCTTTAGAATATTATTTTAATATAGCAGATAATATAGAACCAATGGATAATGAAGAAAAAGTTACACATGTTTCACATAAAGAGAATGAGGTTCCATAATTTATCACACCACCTCTATGAAATATATATCACATTGTGAATAAGGATGATATAGTGTAATCTATTCATGTATTACTACTCAATAAGGAATAAAAATTCCAATCTGGAATGAAAAACATGAGATGTTTCATGTTTAAAAAACTCCTCCAACCACTAGAATTTGGATACCAATTGTTACTACATATATTGATATAGTCAAAACCTAGGTCCCAATTGGGGGAACAAACAAATATTTATCATTTTATTTGATCTCTAAATATTTAGTTTTCAAATTAATTTTCAATTTTTAGTTTATGAATATATTATGATTCAAACAAATACCACTATCCTTTTTAACATAAATTTCATATTACTTACACATAATATAATATTTCTATTTTGTAGGTCCATCAACACAACATAAAGATGCAACATTAATAAAATATAAATACTGGACACAATTCATATTATGAATTGAATTCATGCCATGAAAGGAATTCACATCGTGAACTGATAAAGAAATTATTATTTTTAAAACATAACCCATGTGACCCAAACTAAATAATCAATACAAGGGGGTAATATTTTACAATAATTATTTTTTTAACTTCATATATTATTATTTAAAAATAACATTTTGAGCTTTACATAAAAATTTAATGCCCCACTTTGAACCCTGTATCTCTAGTATCGATTTAAGACACAAAAGATGATTAGTATAATCATTATTCAATCTATTAATTTCAATTGTTGACATGATTATATTTCTTAAATGTTTAAATGAATGATTATGGTTATGTGGGGGGGATTTGATAAAACATTATTTTTGGAAATGAGTTGATTTTTGAAAAGTAATTATTATTTTATTTGGCATGTTTCAATTTTATGAAACTGATATGGATTATTTTATTTTTGTGTGAATTTACATGAAAAATTATATCAAACCATATATTCTCATCACTAAGATAAATTCTAAACCAAATACTTTCCATTTATTTCCCTAGTTTTCTTCCTTGTCTAAATAGGGTATGTTCTCTTTTGGAACATGATTGGACTATTATCAAAGTGATTACTAAACAATATATTTTTTAATATTAATGAGACATTTTTATTATTTATCCCTTTATCATTGGAAAAATTTGATATAAATACTAAATTTCCCATAGAATCTACGAATATATTTTCTAGGAAATGATTCATGCTACAAACCTATTATATCCTTCAAGATCTACTAATAGTATATTTCATGATATTTAAAATAATAAGTGTAGTGGAGAAGTTTTCTATGGAATACTAGGATTTAACTCAATTTTTTAGGGGTTATCATGAGCTTTTGGGAGAGGATATGTTTTAATTGTACTTTATTATTCAACTCTATTGCCAGAAAAAAAAATGTAAAAATGAAAAAATGGGTTATTTCTTTTAAGATTCAAAAATCATCATTTCTAGACTAATGATCGTCTTAATGTATGTGGTTTGTTAGTGGATGTGATAATTATATTAAGAAAAAAATGTAATAAAAAATAAAGAAAAATAAATCAATAGGAAATAAAGGGAGATTAATTTATTATGATTACATGTATCATGTGCTTATATTGAGCACTGGGTATAGGAGTTGATATTTACAGAAATATTTCATGAGTTTTAAATTTTGATATCATGTAATTCTATAATGAGTCAAACCTATTATTTGAAATTATTTTTATTCTTTACCTACCTATCCTATGTCCCAGAGATATTTGGACCATAATGAAAATACCACATGATTGATATTGATTTATATTTTTATGAAAATGAGTTGTTATATGACTTTAAAACCTATGGTAAGTGATATGTAATTGAGGTATGTGAAGAATTAAAGTTATTTTTTACCTTTTCATATTAGTAAAAATTATTCTATGTGAGGTATATTAATATTTTTATGCACATTAATAATAAACTAAGAAATAAAATTGTAACAAATGAGGGACATTTCCATTTTGAAAGATAAAAAAGTAAAATACAATATTACCTTTGTTTTAAGAAATATGAATTGAAAGAAACATTTTTTCTGAAATTTTATTGTTTACATTTCATTTGAACACATTTCATTTTTTTCTATTGAAATTTAAATTTTGGAATAATGAAATTCCCTTGAAATATTGTTGAGATTATATGTTTGGGAAAAATAAATATCTAAATATGAGGGAATTGAAAGAGTAATAATTTGAATTATTATTTGATTAGAAAACACAATTTTTTTATATTTTAATTAAATATTATTGGTTTTAATTTTTTTTGTAATTCATGGAAGGATACCAAAAATATTTATAAAAATTCAAAAATAATGAATTATGCATGCTGAAGACACTTTACACCATCATGCCTCGCATTGTGGAATTACATTGGAAAATTGAAGATTGAATATAGAATAGGGCATAATGAAAATAAGATAAAATTTGATGATTTAATTATTTAAATGATGTACCATGATGAAGGATAAGTGAATGAATAATTACAAAGCATGAAACTAAAGAACTAGGTTAACATTTGGTGATTTATGCAGTAAAAAACATTAAACGTCATGAATATCAGATAAGAAATATTGATTGTAAGATTATAGAACCTAAATTCATGTTTTGAGATGTTATTCCCCCACACAATACACATTTTTAATCAATTATACCATGTGAAACCCATGGAAAGAGCCCAGAAATTATAATTTATAATTCCTTTTTTGGTGGAAATACCTTTAAACACTCAAGAAAATTACATTATGTTTAAATACCCATTAATGGTAAATTTATGGAACTGAATGCCCCAAATAAATCCTATTAAAACATGTCCATGTTAGAGGAGATGAGACTGGCCACTCAGGGTTCTGCTGTTTCACTACACTATGGGATTAGGCTATAACTTTTTAGGTTTCTCTTTTCTCATTAGTTTTTAATTTCTATTCTCATGTAATAACAACATCCTAATTTTAATTTATATGTTTAAAATTTATTATTCCATTCATATTTTCTCTTCCAAACATAATCTATCTCTCTCACTCTTTATTCTATCATCCACCATGATCAATTTTCACTTCGTACTATCCTATGACTAACCTGAGGCTTGGCTCTAGTTTAAGTTTCACAATGTTCACCATTACATAAATTCTTAATATTTTAATTCTCTTTGTGGAGGACATGAGAGAAGTTCATGGGTATTGTAGTCATCTAATACGACATGGATATCAAGTCTATTTTTTTTTCATTGATCAATTTATTTTCCCTCCCATATCTTAGGTAAAATCATCATATGGTGGGGTTGAGGATACCAAAAGGGATGGAATTGAATATGTTGGTGCTAGGTATATTTTTGAATTTCACTCTCAGTCAAAGAGTTTTCCTCTTTTTCTATTGGAGGGAGTGGGTTTTTGAATTTGAATTCATTATAAAACCCCACACTCAATAAATAAAAGGAAAATAATTCCTTATTGATTTTTCAGCAAAAAAATTATCAAATTGAATTTAAAATAAATAAAAAATGAAGAAACTAGAATTACCAAACCCAATGAACAAACCTTATTCCAAGAATGAAATCTATCTATATTTAATTTATAATTTTCATTTCATTTCACATACCAAAAAGACAAAAACTAAAATTGTATAATTTTCAAAAATAAGAATAAAATATTTATTTTAGGTTGAATATAATTAATGATTGAATTTATTGCAATGGTCCTCATGTGATTTCACCTTGTTTAACCCCTATACTATACTAGGAGAAATAAAACTTTAATGTTACAGGCCCTAAAATAGGCATGTGTCAATCGTAATAATGTTAATGACCAAAAAATCATAAACCAAATATATATGAAAAAATACCATCAATTCATGAGAAATGAATATAATATAAAATATTTTTTCAAGATCCTTTTACTATAATTAAATATTTCCTTTACCATATATATTGAGAATATAAATAAATAAACTTTCATGATAAGTATAATTTCATACAATAATTAATTTCTAACACAATATCTTCATTTTCAATGAATGATCAGTATTCAAAATAATTTTTTCATGGTTTTTTATCTAAAATAAACTTTTAAAAGATTATATAAACCCCCAAAAGAAGAAAAATCTATATACCATGTCATTAGACATTAACCAAATCCAAAATAATTTTAACGAGACAAGATAACTCCCAACATGATTAACCCTTCAAATGATTAAATATAATATTAATATCCAAATCATTGATAATAATACCCAATGTTCAACATAGATCATTCAATAAGTAACTATACATAAAACTCACCAATATATTTTTGACCATGATCCACACCCAAAAACATGAAGGTTTTGATCACATATTTTTCCGAGATTTATTTAATATTTATCTCCAAATAAAATCACTCACTCATAAATTCCAATAACAAAAAATGTATATTCCCTAATCATATAATCTATAAATTATTCTTATCTTTTTTATAAATTACCTAAATCACTTTAAATTCACATTAAGATCATATATTATTTTAAAATATAATTCAACATTGTGCCCTCATATAAAACATAATTTTAATACAAAAGTTTATATATACCTCAACCCAATAAATCGTCTCCCAAAATATCATTATTCACCTAAAACATACATCACATAATGCCTCAAAATGGGTTTCTAGGAAATTTAAATTTTGATCAACCTTAAATGTATAA
This sequence comes from Viscum album, assembly GCA_963277665.1. Lineage (NCBI taxonomy): Eukaryota > Viridiplantae > Streptophyta > Magnoliopsida > Santalales > Viscaceae > Viscum > Viscum album. The sequence goes on along the minus strand of OY728119.1, from coordinate 680,942,783 downwards.
ATCCATGATGGTATAAAAACAATTAAGATAACATCACATGAAAACATTATAATCTAATTTTTTTAATTTATTCCATATTAATAACTGTAACAATCATTTATTACTTCCAATGAGAATGAAATGATACTTATCAGATAACTCTATGGGAAGATACACCCTCAAGTAGGAACTCTCACAACTATCCCTAGTGGAGTCCCTTTCATAATGAATCTATTGAAAGGAGATCTATGTTTTTACCAATATTCAAAAATTGTTGTTACTAAGGATCAAAATCACTCATTTTCTCAAACATCACTTGTAATAACCCATAATCTACACTGCTAGATGTACTGATAAAAAATAAAGTATATCTTTCTTTCTTTATACCATTAAATTTTACCAATTGTTTTATCCAAAACTCATAGAATCCAAATGAAATAATGGATCTAATATAAACCCAAGGACTTTATATGATTATTTTTTAACAAATTACTGAAAAATAAAAGTATCATGGATTCATAAAAAACTAGTTCCCAAAGATCTATGTAATTTCCAAACAAATACTCTAGACATGAAACCCTTATAAAATAAAATCATTTATCACCATTAATTATAACATAAGTATAAGGAATCTTAAGATGGGTAATATCAAATTATCTATAAGGGTATAACAATATATTAATAATTGAATAGACTCAATGATATTAAAATGAGAATAAGGTTATGATAACATAATTAATGTACATGAGAATAACGTAATAGAATTCATACCCATCGATACCATGATCATCAATTATGAAATATGAAATTATGTTTTAATAAAGTAAATACTCATTGTAATCATTAATAATGAGCCATGTGATGTCAATATTGATCAAATGAAACGTTTATAACCTTTGTAAAGTATAATTAATATGTGCTGGTATCATGGAACATTTTTATATCAGTCATATAAATGGAATAATGTTCACAGTTATAAGTGGATTAACCTCATGCTTACACATGGAATAACCATCATGGTTACACTTGGAGTGAAGATGGTAGTTTCACATTAAAAAACCATCATGATTATACATAGAATAAATATCACAGTAAATTATTATATTATCTTAAGAGAAACCTAATCGGTTAACTCCACCCCTTTAAAAAATACATCAAAGGTCTATAATGGGATCACCCATTCTTAGTTAATAACAATACCAACCATAATAATAATCAATATCTATAATATATAATGTTAATAAAGTACATTGAAAATTAATTTCGTCATAATAAACATAGAAATATCTATTATTTATTTCATAATATGTGTAACCCATGGAAAAAATTATGTTTTGTGATAATCTCTTTGAAACAATCATAATCCAACCAGATAAAGAATGAGGATAATATAAATAGAAAAATTCACAGTAATGCATAAGTGAAATCATTGGTTATTTCTCTTTATGAATTAAAATACCATTAGAATATAATTAATATCATTATTTAGGAAAATAATTTTTTCACATTGAAAATAACTTATAATGACTAAAAATTTTAAAAATATTTTGAAAATAATTTTGATTGAAAATATACTTGTTAAATTATAATGTATCACTTAAATTACATAATAAATTTTATAGAGGTAAAACCTATTTTTGTTATAAATTTTAAACATATTAACTCTTTTTAAACATTTTGTAAAGGGAGTCTAAAGTGACCCATTTGAAAAAAATATTGAAATTTAATTTTTAAAACCATTTTAATGAAGGTCAAATAACACCTCAAATTTCTCATAGAAAACATTTATGTTTAGAAAAGAACATTTGGAAAATATTCTACAAACAAGGATATGAGATAGAAAGATTCCAGATTTAATAGATGATATACGATCAATATCACTTACAAATGAAATTATTAATGTTTATTTAATCAATAAGTGAGGAATTAGAAATTAATCATATAAACCATATTCCTAAATGAAGTATAATAAATGAGATTAAGTTCAAGATAATAAGATCGTATTATTTCCACCAAAGTATACTTGAACATAAATAATGGTAAAAATAAATAATATTTTAATATAAAGCGTTTTCTAATTTGGTAAATCATCAATCATAAGCCACATGAAATCATAACATCAATTAAAACATTAAATATCTTGAATGTAATGATATTTATGATATAATATATTAAAAGTGAAGTATATATACCTCCTAAAAGAATATTTGTTTATATCATAACTATATGTCCCAATGAAATATAATTTTAGACGAATTAAAATTACAAATATTATATCATTGATTTGAGAATTAATTAATGGAGAGATTATGTGTACAAATATAAATCCATAAGAAAAAAGTGGATATACAGAATAAAAAATTGAGATATCAATTCCAACATAATAATAACATAACAATTTAAATTAAGTAGTTTTATACACTCCAATGTTATTTTTCAAATAGAGAATGATTTGTAGATATATATTCTATCAGAATTGGAACCCTTTAAAATATATTATTTTTAGATGTGAAAAAGATTCATATCCAAAATTTAAAAGAAACAAAAATTTTTTTTATGGAAGCATTTTTATTGGATTTAAAATTAAATTTATTGATTTAAAATTAATTAAATTTATGAATAAACCTATTTCTAGTTGATAATGTTTTTATGTAAGGGGAAAGTGCCACTTGGAGGTTGTGTTTGTTTATATTTTTTTCTTGGGGTGTCTTATCAATTGTGACATGGGTTGTTTATAATTATTTTGGTACTTTGATGACGTACTATTTGGTGTTTTATATATATGTTTTACTTATAATTGTATTCTCGCTTTGGTGTTTTCTTTTGAGAATATTCTTATGTATCGGTTTCTTCCACTAACTTTTTGGTAAAAATACTCTTAGTTTTATCTTGTTTAATACCAGGTGCCAGTCACCAGTGCACCATCATCTGGAATAACCATAATTCTATGTTAGTGTTGGCTCAGATATCATAGCACTAGGTTATGCAATCTGGTTTGTGACAAAGTGGTATCAAAGATGCAGGTTAATCATCTTTCCTTGATGTTAGTATGCAATTTGACATCTTTTCATAACATATAAGGTAGTTACGAGTAATTTTCAGGACAACTCTCATTGTAATGAGACTTAAGTCACCTAAGTTATATTGGGAAAGTTTTCTTTAATATTATTTCTAGTCATTTACCTAATTTTTATTTTTGTAGTTGAAATCCACATCCTTATCTGTTGAGATTAATTACCCTCATTGGTCCACTTTGATTGTTGATCAGAGTAATATTATGACATATTATTTGTTGCTCAATGATGTTTTATAGAATCATCCCTCTAATAAGACTTAAATATTTGATCTAGGACGATTATGAGGATGAGACATAGTTATAAAATCCTTGCATGGACCAAAATTTGGTTGATGTTATTATAAATGTTGTCCAAGCTCTAGGACATGAATCTACACCGATTCCAATTTAGAATATAGCTATGTAACCTTATAGGGATGAGTCTAAAAATTGTTTTAAATCATTTCTTATCTCGAATACATTGGTGTTCTAAGTCTCAAATGATCCTCAAGAAGATGAGTATTGGTCATGGAGGATTGAACATTTATTTGACTTCTTAGAGACACCAGATTCAATCAAGGTGAAATATGACACCTTCAAGATGGAAATACATAGAATGATATGGTAGGACAATACAGGGTTAAAAAATGAACATGATATATTAGAGTGGAATGAATTTAATTTTCTATTTACTAGGCAGTTATATCAAGAGTCTATGGTATAACAGCCTATGACCCACACTCTCTAATCCTCTGTTAAAATCCATAACTTTACAGTCCCAACTATGATGTTGATAATTATGACCCAAATTTTTCATCTAAACATTACAATAGAAAAATGAAAACATGTATCACATACATATGGAAGGACCTTTTAGGTTTAGAGTTATAAATAATTAGGAAATACTTCTATGTAATAAATTTACATCAAAATGGACTCATAAACAATTTGTTCATAATGTTGAATATCATCTCCTATAATAGTCATCCATTATTATTTCACATGAGGTCATCAACATCATCCTTTTGTAATACATTATAGGAATATATAATTAAACATAATTTATAAAAACATGGATAAAAGTAAACATAAGAAGGGTGACCATAGATTCTCAGTAAAGATAAACATAATCATTGACAATAAAATTTCATCTATTTGAATAAGGATTACTAATGATATGATTATATAATTAATTTTTATCAGTGATTCACAAATTAAATCATACCCATGAAATTCTTGATAAAAAAATATGAAGTCATTTCATAGAAAACAGTTATCAGAATCAATAATATTGACCCATGCCATATCATTATTTATCATTAGATACATTATAAACCCATATCAGGCATAAGGAAAACGTATTGGAATATTAGTGATTCATATCATTAAAACCTTACATAACACTTTTATAAACCATAAAAATTAGAATAACCATATGACCGACATCCAATATATTTCACTAGAGAAAATAATCATCACACAATGCATCATATCACTATCTGGTCACACCCATCATATAATCAATAATGGGTTCACTCGATGCTATATGGGAGCACCCAACATTTATAATATCCATGAACCAAATACATATATAATTCATCAAAACTCAATGAATCAACCATTATTATTTTCAGAAAATTATTAACCTATGTAAAGAAAAAAGGTTCCACTAATCTATTTGAAAAATGATTAACTTCTGAAAAATGGGTCTCAAAACAATAAATTTGAAAAAATGAATAACCCATGGAAATGAAATGGGTTCCAAAATAATCCATTTGAAACCTAATTAAACAATGTAAAATATTTTTTCTACAAAATAATTTCTTTGAAACAGGATTAACCCATTGAAAAGAAGTGGGTTACATAAAAATCTCTTTCAACCATGGATAACCCATGGAAATGAAATGGGTTCTGTAACAATTTCAATGAAACATTAATAACACATAGAATGGAAATGGGTTACATAAAAATCACATTGAAACATGAATAACCCATGTAAAGAAAATGTGTTCTATAAAAGTATCATTGAATCATGACTATCCCATGGAAAATAAATGGTTCCCATTACATCAATTTAGGACATAATCAACAAATGGAAAAGAAATACATTCCATAACAATCTCTTTGAAACTATTATAATACATTGAATGTATGAATGAGAATGGTATTAATGAAAAATATCTCCTATGAAATATAGTTAATAATAAGTGTTATTGAAATTAATAAATGAAAATTCCCTTAAATGGTCATTAAAAAAATTCTCGAGGATTATAATTTTGAAACATTCCAAATCATCCCACACCACTTTGAAACATTTGAATCATAATCCCCAAGAAGGGACAAAATTAAATAAAACTTTTAATATAATGAGAATAAGTATATTCATAATATATCTTTTCAAATGATAATTATAGAAACATCATATAAAAAGATAGGTTAATAGTATAACAAACATCTCAGAGAAGGAAAACTATGACAAAACCCCATTACCACTTTGGTGAAATGAAAACCATAAACCACATGAATGATAGATACTTAAATGGATATGTAAAACCACAAAAATATAAGTATAAGTATAATCAAATACATTCATGGGACTAATATACAACACAAACCAAACATAGTGTTAGATATGGAATAAGTCTCGCAGAAATAATAGTGAGACTATAAATTCTGTTACTAATGGGGTAACATCTGAATTGGGAACCACAAAAGTAATAATCATAAAATGAAATATTTTAATACCATTTAGAAAAGTCAATTCATTATAATATATATATATATATAAAGGGGTAGTAGATACCCTATAAAAAATAAGTAATTGTTGAATATGAAATTTATCTCACAGATGTAAAAAGTGAGTTGAAAATCCCATACAAGAGATCATAACATTAGAGTGAGAATAAACCAATGTGATAATTGTGTGTGAAAATATTAGATAAAAAAGTGTAAATACATAATAAAAAATATGAGGTAAATTTACACATATTCAGGGCATAAAATATACAATGACATAGAAGTTTAACCCAATGAATGGAAATTGAGTTATGAAATCCCTTACTACATGAGTAAGTTTGGAATCATGTGATCCATTAAAGAATAAAATAAATTAAATCATTCAATATCTTGAAATAATTTATACTCATGATATAAAAAGTAATAGGTATGTATATACATCATATTAAAGTAACTAGGCACATAATAACAAAATATTTCTTAATGGAATGTAAATTGATATGAAACCCCGTACCATGAGTATGATTTTTCATGTCTGTCCTATATATACTCGAATAATAAACTTATGTAATTATATAATTTCATCCGAACATTTTACAAGTGTATTATTAATTTTATTTGACTTATAAAAATGTTATATACAATTACATAATCAATAATTTTTATGTTGGATGTTTTGACCATATTAGGTTTATGTGTCAAAAAAGACTTTGGTAGGTCAAATATGGTCAAAGATGTCATTATTAAAACAAATATCCAATAATAATCATGGAATAATTATAATATTTATCAATGAATTATAATTTTAAAACCAATCATTAATTATTGCTGTGAAAAAAGAACCAACATTACAATCATGGAGAATGTAGGTTGTACGTACACATGAGTAACATTCCCTTTTTTCAATGATCATTATGGAATGAAGATTAGTTATAGTTGTCCTTACATAATTGAAATTATATAATTAACACCATATTATTTAATTAAATATACTTATACATAGAATTATTTTGATGTAAATTGAATCATATTACTTTGATGAGGCGGTAGTACAGACGTCCACAAATGACATTCTTATTTTTTCAATGTGTGAGTAGCTAATAAAAATGATATATTATATTTTAAAAAAGAAGATAAATTAATTAATACCATATATATTTATTTTATTTAACATATATTTAATTAAATCTATCCATAATACATTCCATGTAAATCTTGAATGTATCACACCACTTTGGGGAGGTGGTAGTCCACATGTCCACAAACGATGTTCTCGTATTCCCAAAAAATGAAAATCATGAAGGTAAGTGTTATATAATAATTAAATAATAATAAGGGCATCAAAAATATCAAAAATATAATAAAAAATAATTAATTACATCATTATTCCTAACCTTTAACAGTTTTAATGGAAGAACTAATGACATAGGTTCTTGAGATGGTAGTTCTCCATACACATGAACAATTATTGTGTATCCAATTTGATGGAAGTGTGTTTTGGTGTAGGTTGAACCCTTAACATATGAACATATAATTTTTTTTAGTATAATTTGGTTATTATATAGTAATGCTATAATAATAATTTATGTGGTTTGATAATAAATTAAAACAACTATGATCATTGAAGAATGTTAACTCTTTTTCCAGAAAACTCATATTGGATTTCACTAAAGGACATCTTTGGATATCTTTATTCCCAAAGTGATGATTCTAGGATTATAGGAGGGAATATAGGAGTTTATTTTGTAATTTTTTTGTCTATTCAATGGTCTCTGGCATTGTGAATAAGTGGTAATAGTTAGTGCCTTTTTTTATTGGAGGGGGAGTGTCATTCTTGTTAATATAAAAAGGTAAACACTACAGGGAGGTATCCATTACATCATGTGACTCCAATAAAGATACAAATTTTATAAAATAGGGAATATGATCTAATAGATTCAATAAAATGGATGTTGTACATGTTTCAAGGTCATTTTAAATATAATATTAATGTTTAACGACTAAGTAAACTCATTTATATAATAATCATTGCAATTATTTTTAATTACATTCACTAATATTTTTATTTGAAAACTAATTTGAACATATTATAAATTATGAATTATAAATATTCAAAATATGGAATAAATTTATAGAAAATTCTAATCATGTAAATGTCGTAAATTAATTTAAAATTAATCCCATATACAATTTGATAACATAGGTTTCGAATGGAAATATTTTTTTTTAAATTTCAAAACACTTTTGAGGAAAAGTGAGAAATAGAACAAGGCCTACGCACAATAACTAACTAAAAAAAGAGATAAAAAGTCATAAAAGTCAAATCTTTGTATTTTAGAGTGGACCACTCTAAATAAACCCAAATTCCATGTGGTTACCTGGATATTAGGATCGACCTGTAAATGGGATTCAATCTGATCTACAATTTTGTTCCATGTTTTAATATATTCCTCCAAAGTGATATTACCTTCATTGAATACTCACACAAAAACAAAATATTTCATATAAATACACTTCCTTTTACCCTCCTTAATGGATACCTAAATCATTATCTAATACATATTGTTGATTACCTCTTTTTGAGTATAGATATAGAGGGATTATTCTAACATTTTTTTTCTAGGAATTAAGAATAGGATCAAAGAATTTATTTATCTATGGATCCATTTTTCATCCCAAAACATTTGAGTCTACATACAACACTATACACTCATGATACCTTTCTCCACCCTTGGGTTGTTTTCTATCATCAATAGAATTTTTCTTTCCCCTCGATCCTGAAACCCACTTCATACCATCAAAAAATGCAGATTCCCCAAATATAAAATTTGCCCATTACTCCTTACATATCTTTAAGATATGGTTCATATTGTTTTTTGAGTGTTTGAGTAATATTTTAGGACCTATATTACCCCTATCATGGCAGGGAAATTCTAAAATTTAATACTCCCTTATTTCATTTTCCTTAAGCCAGTCCCAATTAAATAGTCATTCTCATACTCTATATTTGGTTGGGAGTCAACATCTTTAACACTTGACTCATAATATTCCAAGTACTTTAAAATGACTTATTTTCATTTCTATCTTTGTATAACAGTTTTCCATCATTTAGATTCAATATTATATTTTACAACATCATCCTTCACTTAAAAAAATAATTTATTTAGATAAAAAATAGTTTTCAATTAAAATTCGGTGTTATTCAATATTCTTAAAAATATTATAGTTCCCATAAAAATACAAAAAAAACACCCAATGTATATTTTGATATTCCAGTTAAAATAAGTTTATTTGGTCAAAAAAATGAAAATGTGTCAAATATTGGATTTATAATAGTTGGTCCATTAAAATATATTAACACTACCCTTAAAAAATATATAGCTTTTTATGCATAATATTAGATTTATTCATATCTTAATCATTTAAAACAAATTTGGATGAATTTCAAAACATTTTATTAAATATAAAACATCTGAATTTAATTAATATATTCTAAAAATAGTTACTACTTTTTTTATGATAAAAAATCCATTATTTTCATAAAAATAGTTTTCATAAAAACTCATCCTTTATATTCAATTGGTGTTTATTTTTATTTATAACTAATTTGTTACCAATGAATTAATTTTATTAAATTGTTTTAAACTATGATTTCATAATTTAGTTAATAATATTCATTCACAATGTTCTAATGGATATGTGATAACTATTATGTTAATTAAATAATATTAATAGTTTATTGTTTTCTAGTAAGACTCGGGCTTGAGTGTAACATAATTCATCAATGGGAATTTATGTTGTGTGAAATACAAGAAAAACATGATGTTTTGTTTGATGTTATGTAATATTTTTATTGTGTGTAACAAAATATATTTAATTATTTAAATTAATTTGAAAAAATATATTTCATAATGTCTCTGGATGTTACATCCTACCCTCCTAAAATGAATTTCTCCCTTGAAATTAATCATTGTAATCGAAGTATTTAAATTTATCAAATTCATTTTTTGAAACCCTCATAATAAAAATGGTTAAAAGAACATCCTCTTAATAAGTTAAAGTGGGAGACCTAGAGGTCACTAGAAATTATGCATAACTAGGATTCCATATAGGGTGAATAGATGTGGTAATGGAAGAGAAGCATAAATATTTATAGAGTTTTATCTAGGTCATTGATCATAAACATGTGAATGATCAATGGAAAGTCATGGTCCTCAAAAAAATAAATATTTTATGATAAAAAGACCATCGGTTCATCAAAATTGAAGGTACTAGGATGATAATTTTATTTCAAGATCCTTTTCAATGAGTTAGATTATTCTCTTATCATCTAAACCAAGAGACAAAGAAAAAGTAAATATAATTACTAGATGAGTGGAATATTATCCACTAATCAATTTCCATTATCTTTTTTTTCAAATGATGATTACTAAAGATAACGTTTTAATTTCTAAGGCACTAAATTCAATTTTCAAAGAACATGTTACCATAAAAGTAATAGGAAAGCTATTTCACAATTCTTTAGACATTAAACAAACTATAATGGTTATCACATAGAAATATAATTACAAAAAACGAGTAAAAAATAAAATGACACAATAATACTAAATATTAATTTGTAATAAAAAAAGTTGAAAATAAATTATTTCCTAAATAATTATAGTTAAAAATAATAAAAAATATATAGAATATGTTTAAAACCCAATTATTAAATGGATTTGATCATATATGCTTCCAAGATAAGTCAACCATTATTCCTAAAATAAAATCCCATATGTTCTGGAAGAAAAATAATTCATACTTATAAAATATTTCATGCTTTCCATGGCATTGTGTATGACAGTGGTAGTGTGAGAAACCATTATAATCCTTCGATCATGGGTTCAATACCCACCACCTAGACGAATGAGACAGGTTGTCACTGAGCATACAAGTTGTCATTTTTATTCAAAAATGGAAACTAATTACTCACTTAAAACAATTCATTTTGATCTTAGGGATTAAAAATACCTCATCTTAAAAAAGTATTCAAAAATTAGTTTAAGATCTCACCACATAAAACCTCAATGGGGAGTGTAATACTTTGATATTATGATTATAAATAAGCTTATATGCTTGTGGGGGTATCTATAATTCTTAAATTAACCTCGTATAAAGACATCGTAATCTCAAAATTTTTCTAAGCTCACTTTTGATACCAACTATAACAACCCAAGACCTACATTGTTGATTCCTTGTGATGAAATACATTAATTTATATTACTATATTTGATGTCTATAGGTGTGACCCAAATTTATCATCTAAGTATCACAAAATAAAAAGGAAACATGTGTCACTTACATACTTGGGGATCATTTAGGATTAGAGTTTTAGATAATTAGGATAATTTCCTGCATAAACAATTCACATGAACATAGACTTGTAAATAATTGGATCATAAAAATGAACACCATCTCCTATTATAACCATATTTTCTAATTTCACATTAAGTCATAAAAATCATCCTTGGTAATTACATTAGAGGCATAAATCATTCAACGTCATTTTTAAAACCTGGGGAAAACAAAGCATAAGACTGGTGAGATCTGATGCTCTATAAGGGTAAATATAAGCACAATAAATTACATGCCATCAATGAACATTTGAGTGTATAAGGGTATGATGATATAATAAAATTGAATAATAGAATCATAATGGAACTCGTACACTTCAAAAGATGGATCATAAAACTTGAAAAACTAGAAAAGGAAATAGTTATCAGAATCAATAATAACGATCCTTGTGATATCAATCTCGATCATCAGAAAAATTATAAACACATAAAAATCATACAAAAATATTATTTGTATCTTGGAAAAACATCTCATTATACCCTTACATATCCCTTATAGAACCCTTATAAATTAGAATAACCATAAGTCTTCCTTCCAATAAAATTATCTAGAGAAAATAATAATCACCCAATGCATCAAAGTGTTATTTGGGTGCACCCAATATATATGCTATAACTGACTCACTCTGTGTTATCTCGGAACACCAATCATTTAAAATGTATAAGAAATAAATACTAGATAAATCATCAAAACTAATTAAAACTACATTTATTTTTTTATAATATTATTATCCCATGAAAATGAAACAAATTCCACTAATCTCTTTGAAACATGATTAACACATGTAAAATAAATGGTTCCCAAAAATTCTATATGAAAAAATGATTAAACCATGTAAAATAAATGGTTCTAAAAAAATCTATTTGGAACCTGATTAACCCATAAAAAATGGGTTTCAATATAATTTCTTTGAAACATTATTAACCCATGAAAATAAGTGGGTTCTATAATAATCACATTGAAACATGAATAACCCATAGAAAGAAAATGGGTTTAATAGAAATCAATTTGAAAAATAATTAACCCATGGAAGATAAATAGGTTCCATAAAAATATCATTAAAACATAAATAACCCATTGAAAGGAAATGGGTTCCATAAAAATATCCTTGAAGAATGATTAACCCTTAGAAAATAAATGGGTTTCATAACAATCTCTTTAGGGCATAATCAACTCATGGGGAAGAAATGGGTTTCATAATAATATCTTTGAAAACATAACAATCATTCCAAATAATTAATGAGGATGGTATCAGTGAAAAATATCCATATATGAAGATAATAAACAACAATGGTTGTTGAATTTGATGAATGGAAATTCCTGTAAAAGGTTATTAAATTTTTTTTAAGGAAACCAATCTATCATCATTCCCAAGATTCCAGTACCACTTTGAAAAAATTGAATCATAATCCTTATGAAGGAATAAAATTAAATGAAATTGTAAATATAATGAGAATAATGAGAATAATGATATGTAATGTAAATGGATAAGTATATACACCTCATAAATTAATATAGGTGTATATAATAACAAATGTCTTGAAGAAGGAAAATTGTGAAATAAGTCCATTACATATTTGGTAACATGAAAACCATAATACCAATGATAGAGGATCCTAAAATGGATATATAAAAAAACTTAAATTTAAGGAAGAGAATCATAAAATAAAATCATGGGAATTATATGCACCAAAAAATAAAAAATGGTGGTTGATATGGAATAAGTATCATAGAAATAAAAGTGAGACCAAAAAGCCCTTTACAACTGTGGTAACATCTGAACTAGAAACCCCAAAAGTAAAAAAACATCAAATGAAAAATTTAAATATCAAAAAGATAATAGAATTAAGGATATAATATAATATATCAAAAGGGGTAGTATATTCTCTACAAAAAATTAGTATGTGGAGAATTGGCATTCATCTCACATATGTAAAAAGTGAGATGAAAATCCCTTACAAAAGATTATATCATTCAAGTGAGAATAAATCAATGAAATAATTATTTGTGAAACATTTAGGTCCTCAAAATAAAATAGAAAATAATGAATAAAAAATCAGAGGTAAATTCATACATATTCTTGTCATAATGTAACCAATGACATAGAATTATAACCTAGTGAATGGAAATTGAGTTAAGAAGTCCCTTACTACTTCAGTAACTTTTGAATCATGAGATCCATGAAGGAATACAATCAATTGAAACACATTATATCATTAAATAAATTAAAAACGTGATATAAAAAGTCATATGGTAGTACATACACCCTAAAAAATTAATTAGGTTAATAATAACAAATAAGTCGTAATGTTATGTAAATTGAGATGAAATCCCTTACTTGAGTCCAATTTGTCATGCATTCCCTCTATCATCCCGAATAATATTTTTTTAATTATATAATTTATTCATAACCTTTTACATTTTTATTACTAATTTTATTTCACATATAAATAGTTTATATATAATTAATTAGGCAATAATTATTTTTTCGGATATTTTAAATATATTCAATTTATATGAAAAAATTACATTGGTAGGCCAACTATGGTCAAATTAGTCATTATTAATGAATCTAAATTATAATAATAATGGAATAATTATCATATTTAAACATGAATTATACTTTTAACACCAATCATGTATTATGGTTATGAAAAATAGACCAACATTACAATCATGAAGATGGGATGCCGTACATATGCATGAGTGACGTTCACATTTTTCAAAGATCATTATTGAAAGAAGGTAAGAAAATTTATCCTTAATAATTTATAATTATGTCATAAATATCATATTAATTTATTATATATAATTACACATATAATTCTTCTTATTTAAAAGGAATCACATCTCTTCAAGGAGGTGGTAGTCTACACATCCAAAGACTACATTGTCACTTTTTCGATGTGTGAAAAGGAGTTAAAGAAAGTGATATATTATATTTAAAGAAAGGTAATTATGTAATTAATATAATATATATGCCATGTATGTTAAAAAATTTTAATTTATCCATCCTTAATACATTCCATGTAAAGTATGAACATATCACATCTCTCTGAGGAGGCTGTAGTCCACACGTCCACAAAAGATATTATCGAATAAAAAAACAGAATTCCTGAAGGTACGTGTTATTTCATAATTCGAGAAGAATAAATATATCATAAATATAATATATACCATATAAAGTTATTTTTTAAATCATTATTTTTTTCTATTAAAGGTTTTTAATGGAAGAATGAATAACATCAGTTTATGAGGTGGTAGTCCACTGTACACACGAATGATGATTGCGTAACCCATTAGATAGATATTTGTGAAGTTGTAGGTATAATACTTAAAACCGAAACATCATATTATATTTATGATATTTTTGATATTATATAATCATGTAATAAGATAAATTGATTTATTTGAGAAATAAATAAAACAAAAGTGATCGTTAAACAATGATACCTCTTTTTTGGGTAACTCATTTGGTTTACAAAAAGGACATACTTGGATTTATTACATCCAAATGTGAGGATTATAGGATGAGAAGAGGTATGTTGGTAGATTATTTTTCAGGTGTCTTATGATCCAATTTTCTTGAGAGGAGTGAATAAGAGGGAAGGGTGAGTTCTTTTTTAAAGTAGAGGGGGACTATCATTCTTATAAATATAAAAAGGTACACACTATTGAGAGGTATCCCATACATGATGTGCCTCAAATAATGACCATATTTGAGAATATATGGAATATGGATGAATAGTTTTAATATAATGGGTTTAGTACATGTTTCTTGTTCATTGGGAAACATAAGATTAATGTTTAACCACTATGTAAACTAAATTTAACCATAATCATTGTAATTAATTTTAATTACATTCACTAATATTTTTGAAAACAAACTGCGTTAACCATTTTAGAAATTATAAATTATTGATATTCCAAATATTTAATCCATTTTTCAAATTCAAATCATACAAATGTAAGAAATTAATTTAAAATTAAACTCATAGATGGGATGCCAAAGCGAGTTATTTAAGTGAATATATTCAAAAGTTTTCTAAGTATTTTTATCCATATTCAATATAAAACTGATTCAAATGACATAAATTAGTTTCAATGACATAAAGTTTATCTATTTATACTTTAAAATCAATAAAACATAAGTTATAACTATAAATTATTTAGGTGAAAATGTAGCTTTGAATTGAAATTTGGTGTCATTTACTATTCATCAAAAGATGAATATTCTCAGAAAAATGCCATTAAATCACTCAAAGTAAATTATTTTTTTACGATTTAAAAAATAAGGTTATTCGGTAAACTAAAAATTATAAATGTGTACAAATTTTATTTTAAATATGTTCTCCATTAAAAGATGGTAAAACTACATTATAAAAATATATTGTTTTTATGATTAAAACTGGATTTATTCTTATCATAAGAAAATAAAAATTATTAGATGAATTTAAAAATGTTTGAATAAATGTATAACATATTAATTTTATTAAAATATTGTACTAATAGTTATTAATTTAATTTTTTAATGTAAAAATTTCATTCCGGTCATAAAATAGATTTTTATAAAAGCACATTCTTTATATTTAATTGGTCTCTATTTTCATTTCTAATTAATTGGTAACCAATGAATTAATTTTATAAACATGTGTAAAATATGAATTCATAATTTATTTAATCATATTTATCCTCTATTCAAATGGATAGGGGATAATGATAGTGTTAAATATATAATATTAATAGTATATCATTTTCCGCTATGACTGAGGCTCATGTGTAACATAATTCATTAATGGAACTAGATTTTTGGTGCAATGAAATATAAAATTGGTGTTTCGTGTGATGAAAGATAAAGTATGTATTTCCTATAACAGTAACTATAAAAAATTTAAATTAATTTCAAATAATATATTTCATAGAATATCGGTATGTTACATATGGGGATGGAAAAGGCTATAGAGTTTTTCAAACATGAGAAGGCTGACAGGACCATGACTGAGTATAAAAGTATCTTATATGAGATTGGGTTGTTTTCACTTGATTTTGTATTGAATAATAAGTTGAAGAATCAATAATTCTATATGGTACTCTAATGTGATATTCATAATCATGTTTTTTGTTGAATATATCTTCTTATGATGATGTGATGAACAAAACATTAATGGTTGAGCTGGACCTAGATAGTAAGCTAGGGTTGATGGGAGTTCATTTTTCTCTTTATGGAATTTATCTGAGTTTCATGAAAGAAAATAGGAAGCATGATGATTATCATGGTGTGTCTCAACTGTAGGGTTTTTATAGACCACCATCAGTATCGGGTAGAGGCCCATTGATTTGATACAAGTGTGGAAAGCCTGGTCATTATAAATGAGTATCCAGTAAGGCACCAAAGATATGTGGTTTTGACAGATGATCATGTCATTTTCAATTTTTTTTTCATATCTATTCTTCTTCACATAGTGTAATGAAATCATCAACACCTAAAATTATTGTGGTTTAATGAGATGCTTCACAAACTAAGGGGTTCCTGCCACTGGCATCCAGAATGAAGCTTAATCACACATTGGAAGAATATCTAGAGGGAAAAGATACATTTCCAACAACTGTAAGAGGTTTCATCACTATTTCATCATATTTAGTGACTACAGTATTTGATACTGTCTCATCTCATTCATTCAATTCAACTCTTATTTTCAATCCACTAAATCTTCTAATGGATGTTTTATCTTATGTGATGGATATTACTACACCCCTCAGAACAAAGAGAGATCAGGGTATTCATGTTATTACTTGTGTCTTCTCTTTATCAAAGATTTATTTTACATGGGGATTTCAAGTTATCAAAATAAACCCACTTTATTTCATATTAAATAAGGATTGGATCATTTCTAATAAATCCTAAATTTACAATTATCATCAACGAGTCTCATTTACCACACCATATGGGGTGTGTTGTATCTTTTAGGGAGAATGGGACCTGAGGTTGAGAAGAGCCTGAACTTCTTATCCAATGTTTGGGAATATAATATATGTGTTCAAATTTTATTTTTAGCAATTATCCTTGAGTGAAGATCTCTATCTGATTAAAATTGAGTTTCCCAATATTTTTTTCTTCTAACTTATCTGGTTTGTATCCAGTAAGGGCGGTGGAGTTCTCTATTGATTTAGTACCTAGAACTAGACCCGTATATATTCCTTCTTAATTAATGGAACTATATGATATAAAATAGTTGAAGAATAAATTGGATAATCTTTTAGAGAAATGATTTATATAATCGAGTGTGTTACCTTGGGTAGTGCAGGATCACTTTTCTAAGACAACTGATACGTCACTTCTCTTATGTGTTGATTACCATAAACTAAATCAATTCATAGTAAAGAAAAATTATTTGTTTTCACTAATTAATGATATGTTTGACTAGTTAAAAGGGGTGATGTGGTTTTCAATGATTGACCATTGATTTGGTTATCAGTAGTTGAGAACAAAAAAATACAACATTAAAAAAACATCCTTTAGAATTAGGAATGGCCGTTATGTATACATTTTAATTCTATTTGGTCCATCAAATGAAACTATACTCATTATGTATATGATGAAAATGATATTCCATGATTATCTGGATACATTTGAGGTGGTATTTGTGAACATAGACTTTGTTTACTCTATTTTTGAGGATTATCATGTTCTTCATCTTACTTAGTTCTAGAATTGTTTAAAAATCACTAAATTTATTTCAAGAAATTAAAATAGAATTTATGGATTTTAGATGTGAATTTCTTAGGACACGTGGTGTTGGAATATGGCCCCCAAATTTATCTGGAAAAGGTGAAAGTTATTATGACATGGTAGAAACCATGAAATAGTTTCAAGATTCAGATCTTCTAGGGATTAAAATCTTATTATCACCATTTTTTTTTAAAACTTTTCATTGCTAGATTCTTTAATCATTTCTCTAACTCGGAAGAGAGTGATGTTTTCTTGGGATGATAAATGTTATATTTATTTTGGTGAACTAAAAAATCCTTTCACTTCTACACTGGTGTTGATTCTTCCAAGGTCGGTCAGGTATATGTGGTCTTCTATAATGCATTAGGTTTAGGTTTGTGGTGTTATATTATGTAGTGTGATAATGCTGTTGATTACAGATCTCATCATATTAGGAAACACGAGAATAATTACCCAAACAATAACACTGAACTTGTAGCTGTGATGTATGAAATTATGAAGTAGCCTCAATACCACATGGAAGAAAGGTTTATTGGGTATTCTGACCATAATAGTTTGAGTTCTATCTTTTCTCAAGAATATTTAAATATATGATGGAGGAATTGGATAGAATACCTAAAATATTTTGATTTTGACAACACCTATACCCTGAGGAAAACAAAAAATCATCACCGATTCCTTGAATAGGAAACATCTTACTGAAATAGTGAAAGAATCATCGGATGAGTAGACCTTGGTGGCACTTTTAGAATATTTCATATCAGTTTTGGGGAAATAGAGATCCTATATGTATTAGGTAGTAATAAATTTACCTCTAATATTCTCAATGTGATTCATTAGGAATATATTCTTTATTTTTAAATCTATAAAATTTGAGACTCTCTTTATAGAGGGAGACTATTTCTAAGTGTTCATTTTCTATTAAGGCTATTTTATGTTTTTGTAATCATTTTTTTATGTCGTTAGAGGTGAAAAAATGTATGATGTGGACTATCTATAATTCCTAGTTAGTAGTTCACCCAGAAACCACAAATATGTTCTATGATATACAGTGTAGATTATGGTGTTCATGTATGAGATGGGGAATTACTAGTTTTTAGTCTCATTGGTAAACAATCTAATATATTAATGCCAAGCACTAGGGATCTTTGAGATATCTTCATCATATTCCAATACAGACTTGAAAGTGGGATTAAATATCAATGGAATTTATGGTGGGGTTTCCAGTTACCCAGTGAAAATAATAATATGATAACCACCACCAAAATCCATTTTTTTTATTTATTAGAAATCCACTTTTTGGGTAAGTGGGAACCATACAGAGAGAGTCACCACTCGTATAGGAATACTTAAACCACAACACACACACATTCAAAATAAAAAAATTAGACATACAAATTTCAAAAGGAAAAATTCAAAACACCCACCATATCCACCTTGAACCACGAGTTAGCCCACTTCGAACCACACACCATCATCCATCAAGAGGAGCCACATCGATGTCTTTTTTCAGTGTCATCATCATCTTCTTCCTCACCATAATAGGAGGAATAATAACCATCAATATCATCTAGACTTCCATCTTTGTCACCATTCAAACATCACACCGGTCACCGAAAATCGCCAGAGATGTTTGTAAGCATCATGAACAACATGTTGCAAACGAGTAACATCCAAAACACCAGTACGTAAAACATAACAAGAAAAAACCATCAAGACATTCTCCAAGACGGTTTTGATTCTGAACTATCATCATTGTCCTCATTTATTCAATACTGTAATCATCGACTTCACCCTAAATTTCCACCAGATCCAAACAAAAATCCACCAGCATCGTTGATCAAACCATAAGAACACCAAAACCCATCAATCATACTAAAAACGACCAAAATAGTGAAACCTAAAAGGAAACATAATGAATGCCTAACATTATAGACTATACCCCTACATAATCATCACTCTAACACTAACCTAGAGAGGAGTGGTGGAACCCTGGGTCAGAGTTAGTTTTGGCGACTAGGAATGAAACATATCAAACAAAATGACCAACTATGACAATGTCACAAGCCCACCATCCAGCACACTGTAAATCCCAAAGCCTTGATGAAAACACAACCCTGGATTCGACTAGAAGAGGAATAAAGAATCTTGACGCCAGAGTGAGGTACGACAATAGTGGATATCCCCTAAACATAACTTCAATGGATGAGAAACATCCATGGAGAAATCCCATAGTAGTGAGCACCAAAGGAGAGGACGAGGCTGAGAATGGATGGGAGAATCTTAGAGCTGGGGGAGAGACCTAAAATTAAGGGTAAAATCTGAGGAAGGGCTCAGAAACCCTAGAGGGAGAAAATAAATATTTAAGTGAGAGATATTTTTCATTTACATGGAGTTTCATTTGCTATAGTTATTAACAAAGATCCACATTTTACTTTTTTATTTTGGAGAGTCCATCACAATGCACTAGGATATCATGTTCGTTTGAGTACATGATACTATCAATAGATAGATGGGAATATATAAAGAGATATAAATATTCTTAAGGATATTATTTGTGCATACATTCTTGACTTTGGTGGAGCTTAGTATGGCCATTTGGTACTGGTTGAGGTTGCCTCTAAAAATAGTTACTAGTCTAGTATCAAAATTTACCCCTTTGAGGAATTTTTTCTCATCCATGTAAATCCCTATTTTTTTATTATATGATTAGTTAAAGTTTATTGGTCTAACCAATATCGGTTCTAGATATGAGAAAAAGATTCAATTTATTTTTTAGAGGATATTGAAGATACAAACGTGGTATAAATATTATTATTATCATCACTACAGACCATTGGAATATTCGGTTCGTGATTAGGTGTTCTTGAATGTGTTACTTTGTTCGGGTCATCAATAGATTTGGAGGAAAGGTAAGATTTATACTTGTTTTATGGTACCTTATGAGGTAATTGAGAAGTCAGGAAAAGTTTCTTATAATATAGAACATATTCCATAGTTAATGTTGACAGATAAGGTGTTCCACTGATTGAGTGTTATGGAATCATGGTTTTGATACGCATTAGAATTAGGAGAGAGAGGAATTGCTGAGAGAGAAGTGGCCTCATATTTTTAACATGGAGAATTCGTGAGAGTATTTATAGGTACATATATTTTTTTGTGTTGGGGAGGTTGTAAAATCGTATTTTTATTTTTAGGTTCCACTCAAACCTATTTTTTTAATTATCTGGTTTGGGTTTGTCTCATGTTGTTTCATGAAGTAATTTTAAAATTTTCTAAATTTATTTGCTCTGCACAGTTGGTGCACATTTTTCCAAAACAATGAACCTACCCAATATAAACCATGAAAACCCAAATAGTGGGGGTTTCATGGATGGTGCATGGTTTGAAAAACTACGAGACCTCTTAGTAGAAACTATGCACCCCATTAGAGGGGCCCACGTTTACGGTGCATAGTTTTGAAAACCATGTGGCCATTCCCAACTCATAACACAGAAAGTCTTTTTTAATTTCATAAAATATTTAAAAAAACCACAAACTAAATTTCTTAATCCACTTGTCCCCAAATCCCCATAACTCAAATTCTTAGGTCTTTTGAGCTCCCAAGAATCAATTTTTCTCTTCTAATTATTTGAATGGCATATCAAATATTAGAGAAAATTGTTTGGCTCCTCTCTAGTAAAAGTTACTTAGCTATAATTTATATGTCCCTCTCAATATGTCAACCCTCCATAGGGTTTTTTATATCATCTAGTTGTGTATGTATCTAATATCCTTTTTCTGGATCATGAATCTATGATTGACTCCTTGATATATGTTGTTAATGTTCTTCTTTGGAAATTCCCCTAGAGGGAATTGTGATATGTGATCTCATGTTGAAGGGATGTGGTTCCATTAAGATTTTAAATTCCATAAGGCCATGAATTTCTTGATTTAAATTAAATTACATTGAACTGAATTTTGGAAATGTAATTCAATGCATATTTTGATTTTAAATTTTTAGCATGAATGTTGGGGAAACCACCCAAATTCTAATGGAAAGGGAATTTGGGTTGTGATTTGAATTTGATTGAATTATTGAAAAATGTTTTGTGAATTAATTTTGATAAAAGTGGATTAAATTAATTTCTTAAGAACCTATGATTAATTTTATCTTTAAAAAGGCATGAATTGATTAAAAACCCATGTTTTTTTGTTTCTAAATGGAAATTGGAATGTTTAAACTGAATATGGGAAAGTTATATTTTAAATAATTTTAATATGATATTTCCATTTTAATTATTTAAATGATCACATGTGACTGTAGGTTGTTAGTAGGTTATTTGGGACAAAAAATCTAGGATGGTAATTCCCTAGCAACAGATTGACAGTTTACAACTCTAAAAAAACAGATTAAGGTGGATCTTATCACTGATTTTATATTGATGATTCCTCATTAAAAAGTGCCTAAGGGAAACTTATACACATATTACCATTGAAACTGATATAATATTTGTAAGGATTAAATAGCTTAGAAAATTCAAAACCCTTGGAAAATGATCATGTTAAGTATTTGTGATTATTTCGAAATATATTTCATTTTATGTAAAACTTATTTACACATGCATATTGAATTATAAAAACTATTTTATATAAAATGATTATTAATACATTATTTTAAATGTTTCCATAAATAAAATAAAAATCAATTTTTGTTTTAAATACAAAATTATAATACCATGGCTATTTTATCTAGAATTGAAATCATAATTTAGTTTATTTATATTTTCATCTTATTATAGAACACTTAGTGAGACCCTAATGGGAATTAATCTCACACACCACCTTTTCATTCTACCATTTGTAGATTTCTATATTCTATGTTCGAGTAAGAGGAATGTTCCACCAGGTGGTGGTGGTTACCGATATTTTTTTCTTGGGGGGTTGTGTCTATTTGGAAATGGGTTTTTTATCTTTTCTTTTTGGAACTTTGATGATGTAATACTTGTGTATTTATACACTTGTTGGACTTATGGTACTATTCCCCCTTTTTAGTTTTTGTTTAAGTATACTGGTATATATATGTTTCATCCACTATTATTATGGTAAACCCATTTCCAGTTTTATATTGATTGATTCCAGGTGCTAGTATCTAACCCATGGGGATTGGGAACGCCCTTTAGGCTATGTCAATGTCGTATCAGGTATCATAGTACTAGGGTATCTAGGATGGTCTGTGACTGTAATCTTATTATAAATTAATTATTTAGAGAATATATTTTGGATTATTTACGAAAATTTTAGATTTTATTTATCAATAATATGATCATGGATGAGAAATATTTTTTATATATGAGATTATTGAAAAAAATGATGAAATCATGAGAGATAAAATTCTATGATGGAGTGTAACTATAAAGAACTTGTGGTGATTTTTACTATAATATATTTTTATGTCATCAAGTGAAAAAACATTTTTTATAGATGTTATGGTTACATATATATCTAGTTGTATAATATAGTTATGACCAACACATGAATAGAATATGATCACTATTATATTGAATAATGTTCAAAAGACAAGGTTGAGGATGATTTTGGTTCTAGAAAATCATGGGATGAGCTAATGTTTCCCTATGATAAGTAGAATACAAAATTGCCTAGGTTGATTCTACGGTGATATAAAATTCCATGTGCACTAATACTATTGAGGAACACCTATAGTATTAGAAATTTTGTGTTATAAGTTAAATTATATAATGATTTTTCAAATTTAATATGTTATGGTGACATATTAATGAAATATATACATTATTTAAATTGATTATAATAAATAAATATAGAGATATATATATTTTTCCATATAATTAAAATATATAAAAGATAGTCTAGACCATGTTGTGTCTAATACCAACATATCCTTATTTAATTTTCTCTATAAATAAATGATGTGTCTCATCCATCATTGTATGAAAAGAATTTAGAAAAAATTCCATGCATTACAAAGATAATTTTTGAGGATTGTACATTGATTAAGGATAAGAATAAAGGTACATAGTTTACACCAAATGAAGATAAATTTGATGTTAAAGGAAAAGATTGATATATTGATTTATTATTTTCCTAATTATTCTTATACATTATGTTTTGAATCATCATCCTACCCTAGTAAATTTTCATATTTATCATAAAATATGAATTATTGTAGTGAGTCACAATGTCATGACACCATAAATTAGACACTTATGAACAAAAATATGTTAACCTTGTAAAAACTATTGTGTAATACACTTTCAATTTCAATCTAGCTTATATAATTGGTTTTTTATTCATGGATCACATATACTAATCGGTAATGGGAATAAATTTTTTCAATTTTTTATTTTGGTAACCACTACATTAATCCCTCTCAATGGCAGTGTTGACTCATCTAGTACTATCAAAATCACACTTCTAGTGGATGCATTGTATTATTTAAACTTTATTGATAATATTTAGGGTCTGAGTTATAAATAATGATAACCAATTGATAATGTTTAGTAGATGCATAGTTTATAGAGAAGAATGAATGATTTGGATTCATAGCCCATGATATCATTAAAACATAATGCATTCTTCATATAATATTACATGGAATCATTAATTATTGGGTGCATTGTGTAAGAGATATATAATTCAAACATATGATGTAATTAATTATGAGGATCACTATAACTAGAATAAAGAAACCTCATTTTTTAATTATATAATTTTATTGAAAATACAAATCCAACTTTATATAGTCACAGCTTTAGACCAGAAATAATTTTTTGTCTCCCTGAGATTCCAAATTAAATATAATGAAACTAGCAATACCCATTTATATAAAAATAAAAATATTTTATTTTTGAGATTAATTGGGTTTTGAAGAAATTTTTTTGTTTGAAGTTGGAATAGATAATTGTTAGGTTTAATAGAAAAGTCATGGTACATAATATCAGAATATAAAATTTCCTTTAATATTTTATTCAAATTAAACTAGGTGTTTTATATTTATATGGGTATATATATTATAGTATATTTTTAAATATACATTTAATTTTATAAATAATTATTTTTTACCCATGTGCATGTTCTTTTAAGAAAAAAAATAGAAATCTATATCTTTTTCCTGAATTTTTTAATTAAATGTATGATTTGCGATTGGTTTAAGAATTATATTTATATATATTATAAGGTAAAAGATTTTGGTTGGTATTTTACACTTTTAAATGATGTTTTAAAATTTTATATTCTAAATTTTTAAGATTGTTCATGAGGTTAAGAAAAATATGGTTTTTGAAAATGTTTATACATTGTAAACATTTTTTAAAAAATGTAGGATTCTATTTGAATAAAAAATGATGTTTTTAAAAATTAAAATTTGAGGTAAATGATTGGGGAGAATTTTTTTTATGGTGATAATAATTTTTTCATCTTAATTTTATTATAATAAATGTGTTTTATTATTATTAGTTTCAGTGGGATTTTTTATTTTCATAAAAACCTTCGTGAGATTCACTTAGTGGTTTGTGATCTATATGTTGTACATTTCAAATATATAGTGTCTGTGTCCATTTATTAATATAATTATTATTGGATGGTCTTGTGAACCATCCAAACATCATTCCATAAAACTTTACATTCTGAAAAATCAATGAAAATATTATTTTATTCATTTGTAAAATTTCACACGATTGTGATAATTGATTTATAGAATTATATATGGATACTATTTTTTTGTTTTAAATAGTAATATTTTTTTGAATTATGATTTAAATATTTTTGATTTTATTTATTAACGCTGAAAGTGTTATATTATTTAACTTATTTTTAAATTATTAATTATTATAAGTGAAATTATGTATTTCTAATGTGAATTGGGATTTATTGTAGGGAAATTATTCAATGTTTAGATTTTATAGTAGGTGAGATATTACTATTAGTATTATTATTAATATTAAAATATAATTATAAAATTATTATTTTAATTTTATAATAATAATAATTATTATTATTATTATTCAATACCATATTTATTAAAATATGGGAGGCCTTATTTCTTCACCCATTTTTTATAAATCTACCCTCAGAGAGAGGAGATCCTCCTTATCCACATGAAGTTTTCCCCATTTTATATGGATTATCTTGATGGAGAGAAATTTAGTTTTTTTTTCATTCGTATTCTTCCTCATATTCACCTTCTTTCTTTGTATCTATTTATATCTTATTAATTAAGGCTTAATTTATTAAATATTTTGGATAGTTAAGAGTGAGAACATAACAAAGTTAGTAAGTGTGAAGGATAGGGATATCTTTACTAAGGGTTAGAAGAGTCTTATTGACATTTTTAATGGTCTCGTTATTTTTATACAACTATATGATTAGTATTCTTACTTTCTTGGAATTAAGGTATTGAGTAAAATGCATGGAATAATTTTTATAACTAATTTAATATGATTATCTAGGCCCTAATGATGAATATTGTCTCAATAATACATCATGAATACTTGTTACAGATTATGTGGTACATGAATATATATTTTACCCATCACTAGATAAATCCTCTTATTATTGTACTTTCTAAATAAATCATTTATATGTTTTTCATATCTGGATATATATTTTTGTGATTTTTTATTCTATAAAATATTTAATTGAAAATGAATTAAATTTAAATCTATATTTTATGGATACTTTAAATAATTATTATTTTTCTTATTATTTTTAATGGTTTTTAATAATTATATAATTTTTTTTTGAAAAAAAATATGTTTTGTCATAATTTCTTTTGTGGGGTAAAATTTGGATTAAATATATATTGAACAATCAATTGTTTCATTGAATATTATTAATGTATCCATGATTTTTTATCTATTTAAAAAAATATAGGTTTGGAGAATTTTTTTATAAAATAATGGATGCCAAACATTTAAATTTAGTATTTTACATTCATTGACTCATATGAAATGAATTTGATATATTATGACTAATGTGAAAAATATTTATGATTTTTGAATATATCTAATAAATTTTTATTCTAAATATAGTTTTGATATATGAGTGGGAGAATGGTTGGATCCGAATGTTTTTTTATAAATGGTTATTTAGTTTTTATTTGAAAATTTTCATGGTATTACATGGGCTACTAGTAGAAATTTTATATTTTTTCTCCACTGGTTATGTTAATATCACTCATTTTAGATGTGTTTATGATACAAATATTTCATGTATATTTTTTTAGTGTTATTATGTATTGAATTTATGTATTTAAATGAATAATATTTCCAATTTTTTAATAATTTGACTTGTTTTATGATTTTCGGTAGGAAACAACTGATATTTGGAAAAGTAACAAAATGGGGTGGAAAAATGAGCCAAAAGACATTTTTCCCCACCTCGTTTCACTCAAAGCATGACGTCAAATTTTTTAAGATGATGTTGTATTGGAAAATTGATGAAGAATGATTACATGCTGTGTAATATGATTACACGTCATGAAATTTTCAAAAGGAACTACCCACACAGAACAAGGTGTGATGATATTTCATGATGTGAAGAGAATATACACATCATGAGTCCCAGTTACACATCATTAAAGGATTCAATGTTCATACGAGATTTGCACGAGATCAATGAAAATAGAGGGAAACACATATCTGGATTACAGGATGTGTAACTTATTTACACATCGTGACTTTTTTTTGTGTGTAGAAATATTAATGCGATGAGGGTTGAGTATTTTGAAGGAAAATCCTATAAATAAATTCCTCATCCACCCTTCGTAAATACTCTAGTACCAAAATGAGTTGGAACGACATCAATAGATAGATATATTGTAGAGTGATGATCTGTGGCTCTGCTTCACCACCGTTATTCATCACCTTTCTTCTTTTGGTACCCATGATGATTGTTCTAATCATGACTAGCATGGGCGAGTAGTATTCTTAGTGCTGGGTGAAGTTATTGTAGGGGGATCTTATTCTTTAGGATTGTTTCATGTTATCATTCATGTATCGGGTTTCTACAACACTGTTTATTCAATTCCAATTTATCTTCGTTATGTATTGCATGATAATTGCTATGTTCTAATGATTATTATTACGTTTCATCAATTAATCACATTAATTTGTGTATGAATATTATGAAATATTGGCTGGTTATGTTCAAATATGTTATTGGGTTAACTAATTATTCATTTTCAACAAGTAGATGACCATTACAAAGGTGCAATTACATTATTAGGGTTGGGTACCCAGACCAAGGATCCCTACTAACCCAATTCTGACAGTAAAACTGAATCAATCCATATCAATTAAATGTCTAGAACTCAAACATGAAAGGAATTGATCCTGGCATGCCTCTCTTATTGATTTCAAACCAACTCAATCATTTTGTTTATTTTTTTCTCTAATAAAACTAAACTATTACACTTTATTTAATTAAATTAAAACATATGGATTTTCCAGGTGGGCTCGACACTTGGGCTAACCAAGTACTACATTTTAGTTAGTTTTTTAGAAATTAATAAATTATTAAATTTTTATAGCCTTGTAAGAATTAACAACGCCCTACATGGTTTTAGTTCAATCAATAATACCTATATATTATAAATTATTTGAATGGGAAAGAACACATTTATACAACCAGGTTTGTTCCATGGAACTAAATTTTATAGTTTATACATATAAAATCCTAATGGGCTTATCCCATTATGATTACTATCATGAATTCGTATCCTTTATGATAAAATGGAATTTGTATGTTTTTTAAAATATTTTATTATAACATTATAAAAATTTGAATCTTAATATATTTTTGGATGAAAATCACTATTTCACTTATTTTATTTGTATGGTTTTAATTTAATTTATGTGAATTTAGAATAAATTTGTTTTCAAATATAGCTTGATGTTTTTCTTAGGAATGAGAAGATTCAAAATTTCCTTAGAAGAATCCTAGTTTGTTATATACTCAGTAAAAACATATAAATCCTTAGTTTACATATATATGATATTATTATTTCCATCATAATGTTATTAGGGAATATTACACTTTTTTATTTTTGGACCTCTATTTCAATATAAATGTGTGGATGTGTTTGAATAAGTATTTATCTCATTTATCACAATGTGATTGTTATTTGTTTTAGTTAATTTTTATATTTTGATGTTATTATCTAACACATAAGCTATGTATTTTTTAAATTTTCATTATAAAGTTGTATTTTGTATTAATATTGTAGTATTTCATTTAAATGTTTTGATATTTATTTTACGGGTTCTTCTTTTTTATGTTGTATATGTTAATAATTTTATTTTTGAAATGGAATAGAATTCTTGATGTATTAAAATGTCGTTTTTGATTTAGGATTTCAATACTTTATTTATTCCTAATTTTTTAAAAGGGTAAATCATTCCAATTATTTACATTGGATATCATTGTTGGTTTTTCAAGATTGTGTTGATTAAGAATGTAACATAGTTTTGTTGAATACAAATTCGAGTATCAAATTAGGGTATTATTGTTGGTATATTAAATAACATTATTGTTGTATTATTTGGTTTATTTTAAATTTATTCATTTAAAAATGTTAAAACCATTTTATTATTATGATATATGTACAATTTTTTATCCGTATTAGTTTTCTAAAATTAAATGTTAAAAACTATTTCACTTATTCGTTAAAAAATATAGAAAATTAAATTTTCTTTTTTTTGGAGATATAAATTCTTAATTTACACCTTCAGTTTATTCTTATTTGATAACATCATTTTCTATATTTATTAAAACATTTCATAAATATTAATATTTCTAATTACAAAAATAAATGAAAACATTAATATATCCTCTAATATTCTAATATTTTTTTAATGTAATCATCAATTTATATGTTAATCCTCTAGTTAGAATCAAAACATACAATTTATTATCAAATTACCTATAATATTTTGATAATTAAACTTTTATCCTTAATTATATTATAAATTTTCTCCCTTTATGTTAATAAACTATAGAATCCCGTATTTGATATGAAATGGTATATTGAGACAAGTTAAATAAATTATATTATCCAAAAATATCAATTTATGAATTTATGTCCCTATATTTATATCCATATGAAATATGTTCTTGTGAATTTCATTAGATTTCTTCCATATTACGAATTTATACATATATTCACTAGTAACAAAGATGTATACCCTCATATGTTTTGGTTGTAACTAAGGATTTTCGTAGCTGAAAATATATACTATTTTGTGTTTTTTTTCAATCCACACTGGGTTGATATGGAAATTTTCTAAGAATGAGGTATTATGGTACAAACTAAAATATAGAAATGGAATGAATAATGTGAAAGATTCATTCCTTCATGAAAGAACCATACATGCCAAATGTGATGTCAAAATTTTCTTACATAAAAGTGAAGTTTTGATTAATTAACTTATAAATACTATATAAGGCATGAGATGCATGCAAAAAATGAAATTTTGAAAAATTAACATACACAACAAATGTGATTTCAATTTCATCCTTTCTCACATGGGTGTTGAAACACAAATAACTATCATGTGGGTTCATATTGTTCTATAAATATACAGCTACCCTAATTTGATATTGAGAAATTTTTCCATCGATGATTTTTTGTCACTGTCACATGAAAGAAGTGCACACAGAAGACTTAAATGCTATAAATCATATGTGAAATGTTTTCCTTGATTCTATCTAGACTAAGTTAACTTCATGGTTGTGTTTCATGAAAGTTAAGGTTTGTGCGAAACACATCATTCATGAGAATCCCAAATCTTGCAATCAATGTTGGAAAATTTGAAGAACATTTATGAGTGCGACAGAAAAGTTTGAGAAGAAAAGTTGCAGGTTCTGTGAAACAAGTATAAAGATCTAAGAATAAATCCCAATAATATTGTTGATGGATTCTTTGATAGGATAAATATTATTGTGGAATATATGTGGGGTCTTGGAGAAGATTAAAGTGCATAATAATTTCATTTTTTGTCAATATGGATTGAAGTGCATAATAGTTTTATTTTTTGTCAATGAGAAGTTAATATGTGAATGAAAGGTATTGATGAAGATGTTGGTGAAGCCTTAGTGAATTGTTTTTGATTAAAATCATTCAATACGACACTTAATCAATTCTCCAAGAGTATAAAAATCTAATTATTGTAGAACTAATCTTACGTTACAAGACTTTTATTAAGGTGATATATTGTCACAACACCTAAAGAAGACCATGATACACTAAATTTCATGAGGAGTAAGAAGATCCATCCAATGGATTGTAATTGGATGAAGGTTGTCTATAAAATCAGATGATTGTTTTAGCTAGTCCTCAAAGTCCAAGACATCTGTTAATGGATAACACATCCCTCACATCAAAGAGATTCCATGCATTATGACTTAATGCATGAGGAATAAAGAAATGATCCATACATCATACATGATTGGATCAAAACAAATTAAAGAATCATGATGATGTTTTGAAGAAAAAATAAAAGACAATGAAGAAGGGGATTTGATTGTTGAAGGTGGAAATGCATCCTAGTTTATTATGTTGGAACCTTTTTTATGAGACTTTGTCAAAAAGTACCCAACCATGGAGGGCTAGCCAAGGTCCTCAACTCAAGCACATGTGTGACCTGAGGGTCAACCACGCTCGAGGGAAGCCGTGAACCCGTGCAGTATGGGTGCTAGGAGTGTGCTCAGAGGAAGCATAGTGGGTGCTAAGAGTGAACTCGTAAAACACAGTATGGGGTGGTACCGTGGAGGGAGAGGAGAGAATTATGAGTGAGTGCTTCCGTAGATTGATACTTAAACCATGATAAAATAGTGACCCATTTCGATGTGGGATGGAATTTTAAAAACATGGATGCAATCTAAACCATCCATCTGATCCCGCGTCTGATATGAGCCACACGCTCCATCCTGCGTCCTTCGTTATAATCACCTATATCCGTGATTAATCTGAGATGATACAATGACCGTGGAATAGTCTTTAACCTCTGACCACATGCAGGGACACCCGACACCGCTGCTCACAATCTCCACTGTCGATCCACCAAGATCGAGCTTCCGACAACCGTTGGAGCTCAAGCTAAGTGCATGGTGATCATCTGGATGAAACGAACACACGCATGCATTAAAAGTTTCATCCATGTGACTGAAATGAGAAATCCACATGGGCTGAGAGAAAACGAAGTTGCCGAGGCCGTTTCTTTTGATCTACAATGATAATATTTTCATGCGTTAAAAAACACATGCACGTAAGGATTATCACATGAAATAAGGAATTCAGGTTGAACAAAAAGAAACTGAGATATGTGGCATATCTCATATCTGCGTTTGAAATACTCAATCCAAATATCATAGGTATTTAAATATTTTAATACAATAGAATCTCACACAGATTTTAACACACATCCTATGCCTATAAAAATAGGATCCCAGAGCCACAATGAGATTGCACCAATGATGAAGAAATGTGCTCCTGTTCCTCCAAAGAAATAGAGAAACTGTGATCCCCTATGGTTTGTGAAAGGCATAAGGTTTTCGCAAATCCTTGCTACACGAAGAAGAGGTTTCCACACATCTTTTGCGGGAAGGTGTCCCAAACATTCCTTGTGTGGAAAAAAAGAGTGAACCCCTTGGTTAATGAAAGAAGTTGTGCATCCCTTTCATGATGAGAAGAACCTAAAATCCCCTGGTTCATGAAAGAACTTTCACCCCATGTGCGAATTTACCACCAGCACTCGATAGGTTCTTTGAACCTACACCGTGTCTTTGTGAGGAGTATCTCGTGGGTAAAACAACTGGTGAACTTGCACCCTTTTTTTATCTTTAGAATATAGAACCATGATCCTCTCAAGTTCTGTGAAAGGAGACTCTCGCGCACCCTTAGCATGAAAGAGGGTGAACTCATGCCTCCTTTTTTGCACGATGAAAAATAACCCAAAGGCCTTGGGTTTTCACAAAAAAGGAATGCATGCATGAGGTCGAGGATTTGATAATCTCTTGAGATAGTGTGTGTGCATGTGATGAAAGGAGGAAAAGCCATCCAAATTCATACACCTATCTGGGTCTGAAGAAGAACACACACACAATATAAAGCCATCTGAACCATGTTCATGAGAAGAGAAAGAAAGAAAATAAGATAAATAAGAGATAATGATTGGCACTAAGATTGGAATACATGCACACCCATAACAAAAATTGAATTCAAATTAAAATAAAAATTGTGTGTGTGTGAAAAAGGAAAGAAGAAAAAGAAAAAAATAAAGAGGATGTGTGTTTTCTCTAAAGATTACACCCATTGGGGTTTTCACACAAGCAATAGAGAAAAGGGAGATTGTTCATGCATGAATGCACATGCACACGTGAAGACACTTAAAAGAATAATCATGTTTGTTGGTACATGTTTGTAAACAATAAGAACCAATGCCATGCAACTCATGCATGAATCATAATTAATTAAGATGATTCCATGTGAGCTGATATTCATTGTTTGAATAATCACAAAAGCATATGTGATTCTTTCCAAGAAAACAAGAAGAAGTTTTAGTGAATTTAGTTATTGCACTAAAGAAGAAGAAACCGATATATCCAAATAAAAGAGGTATTGAATACCATTCAATACATGTAATAAGATAATGATAATTGATACTTGAGCCATACATAATTAAATAAGTTATTACATATGAGTTTTTATTAATTGAGAATCCAAGAAGGCAGTCTGAGATGATATTTTGAAGAATAACTCTTGCATTCTTGAAGAGTTTGTGTGCACCACTTGTACACATATAATTGAGGCCAGGTCTTCATCAGAAGAAGAAAGAATTTCCCGATCATTATTGAACTGAGAATTGATCAACAAAAGTGATCAGAGATATTGAGAAAGACCAACAAACCTTACCAAAGGCTGTTGAAGATTCTTTAAGAGATACATAGGAAAGTGTGATTCATCAATCTTGTGTGGGAAGATAAAAAGATCATCTATAGAAAATCAAATAAGAACTTAAAGAAGGAAGATTCTCATGTGACTCGAGAGAAAGAAGACCCCTGTGAGATTTAGGGAGGAGAATAAGACTTCACTGGGACTCTAAAGTAGGTCAGTGGGAATTTGGTAACACTGTGGGAAGCAGTATAAAGAACCTCATGTGGGGCTTAGGAGAGATACAATGGGACTCTATATCGACCATTTTAATTACTAACCAAATTATAGTGTAGAATCTATTTTGGTGAGAATAAACATCAGAGCAAGGAGTAGGTGTTTAAACCGAACCTTGTAAATCCTTGTGTTTAGTGCCTTTACATTTATAGCATCATTTGAGGTAAGTCTGAGATTCACAAGAAGAGTGGATCAAGGATTTAACCATCAATAAAGGCTTAATTAAAAAGAATCAATTAGTAAAAATATTTAAAGGGATCACTGATTCACCCCCTCCCCTATCAGTGATTCAAACTGATATGGGAAATTCAATTGTTATTAGAGGGAAGGTCACCTCAAAATGATCCAAGGGAGTCTTTATGAAGTGCAGATTTGAGAAGATAAATGAGCAACCTCAAATGGATATTCTCTCTAAGACTCAGAAAAATAGAAATAAGAAACATGCAAGGAATATGGAGAACAAGATTACTACTAATGGAGAGACACCTTCTATAGAAGGTAATCTAAAAGGTACCACATGTCATAATAATTATTATTCTTTTGATGAATCTTGATAAATCTGTGATGATGATAGATCAATTAGTAATCTTCAGACTACACTCAAAAATCATCTAAATAAATTCCGTAGAGAAGTGTTAAGACACGTTGATGCCAGAATTAATGATATTCAGGATGAAAAATTACCGCTAGAAGAAGAATACAATTCCATGGAAGAAGTATTGGATAAAAGTGTTGGAATATCCAACACTCTCACGAAATTAGTGAAGGAAATGAAAGAAACAATTTCTCTTCGTAATGGAAGGAATAATCAAGTTTCTGAAGAATTTCAGGGAAGTATTTTTGAGAATCAATTATTTGACATTGTATTTGTAGAAGCTCTACATGAATTTAAAAAGTTTCAGAAAGTTTCTATGGTTTTCAAATATGCTCAACTAAAAGAAAAATCCCACAAGCTAAAGGATCTTGACATATCTTTTCAAAAATTAAGAAATGTGCATGAAGAAAAAATAACAATGTAGAAGGATAATTGGGAACGTAAAATGAGATCAGTTGAGGATGAGAAGAACTCTCTCAACATGAAATGTTTAGAATTAGAGGTGAGATTGAAAAATCACCAATCACCCCAAGCTGAAACTTCCCAATCAGATGAAAGAAGAGATGTTTCCACTCAAGTTTTCGTTGAGAACATGATTCCAAAAGGAACATCATATCAACCTCTAATCCAAGGGCTATATCATCTAATAAGAAGGTATCCCATAACCTAGTTATTTCTGTTTGTACTAATGAAGTTTCATCTGCAAGTATAGGTTCAAAACCAAAATCTGGGAAGATGTGGAATTATAAAAATGATGATACATCTATCAAGACTTCAAGGGTGGATATTGGAATGATTAAGAATGGAAACTCTTAGAAGGATGATCTAAATAAATAAACACAACTCCGAAAAAATGCACTGAATCTAGATAGACTGATACTACAAGAAAAAGAAGGATATTTATTGGCTACTGTTGGTGTTGTTGGAAGTTTGTGAATCTGGAAAATGATTGATGGAATAATATTTCATAATATGAAAATTGTGGATGGCCTACATTTAGGGAAAGTATATGTGAAGAAATGAAGCAACCTACAATGCTAATGAATAATGCACTAATGAAAAAGAATCTGTATACTAAGAACTGATTTGAATATCTTGATGAATTCTATGATAATTTCAACAGATGTGGTAACATTCATGATGAGTACTGGTTTAGTCCTACCATGCCTCAGGCATATGTTGATAAAAATCATAGACCACAAAAAAGGCAAAAGAAAGAAAAAGGAGTTGAAATGTATTATATTAGGAATATGCAATACAATGAATTCATGAAACCAGTAAAATAAATTATTCCAAAGAAGAAGATCAAGCTGGATTCCAAGAATGTCATATCAACCAAGAAAATATGTTTCTAATGTGGAAAGAAAGGTCATACCATGGATCACTTCAAACAAGCCATGGAAATGAATGGAAGAATTATGAAAATAAAAGTAGAATTAATCTTGAAGAAAATAGGATTGATTGAAGAAATTTCTGATGATAATCTTAATATGTTGCCTAAGAAAGGTAACCTGAAGACAATGAGGATACCATGTAGAAACTCCAAATCAGTAAATGGTAAGAAGGAGTGCTTAGTCATCTAACCTAATCATTTTCGAATTGATATAAAAGTTCAAAGAGATGATGATGAAATACTAGCTAAAGTTACGGCAAAGGGAAAAAATGTCATTTCACATGATGGAGAATTCGAATTTTATGAGAGGTTTTCAACACATGATAACCCAAGTGTCTCACAACTACTATGTGGAAGGTGAAATAAGGCTGGAAATCATGAAAACAAATGTTTAACTATTTTACCAATACAAATAGAGAAAATTGAACAACATGCACCAAAATATACTTCACTACTAACAAAAGTGCAAAAAAAAACAATCGACACAAGTTGAAGGGGAATGGAAGTAAATAATACATACTGAAAATGAAAAATAAAAATACCAAATGAAGAGGAGACATCATCATGAAGAGTACCAGACACTTAATAGTTGCAAGGAAACGATTTCTTGAGTTGAGAGAAAATTCTCATCCCCAGTTCTTATATTAAGAATCTCACAAGTGTTCCATATTATTCACTTATACTTTTCTATACATGTGTTCTTACATTTTAGGGAATTGAAGATGAAGGTCATTCTTAAAATGATAGTTGAATGAGAAAAGTTGAGAACTATAATTTGAACTCATCATTTATGATTTGTTAATTACTTGAAGTGGTACATAATGGAAGATTATCAACATTCATATCTTCAAGCTTATATGATGATATTCTCCACCAATGTAATTCAAAGGGAGTGCACCCCTTGAGGGGGAGAAAATATTAAAGAGTTGATATCAAAGATTATGTCATGACAAATCATGAAATTCATATAATCTCAAGATGCTAAAACTGGGGTATTCCAATCAAACTATCATCCTTTGGTCTTAATTTTATTTATCATATTAATTAAGGGGGAGTGCTTGATTGATGAAAAGATGGGATCAAAGGGGGATCATTATCTTTGAACTTGAAATTTTTTATATGTTTGGTGAAGTATGTGCAAGATTTATCATTTCATTGATAAATCTATTTTTTCAACCCCTAGAATAATATTTGATACATTATAAGCATGATTTCACATGTATGGTGGTTTATGGACATCATTGAAAACCTTGGTCATATCTCTATTGTTTTCTATACTAGGTTATCCCAAGTATAATTAGAATTGATTTACTAAAGGATCTTTGAAAACTGAACCATGTGACATCATCCCTCTCTTATAAATATTCAAGAAGATACTATTTAATGGGAGGAGAACATGTTTTATATAGACCCCACTACACCATTTCATTTGGTTTCCAATAAGTGGGAGAAAATATTGGCACACATATTGAACCATACAAAGTGTTCTTAGGTTATATTGACAACTAAATACAAAGGGGGAGATTGAAGTACCTAAGAATTTCATTTTTTTGTGAATATGGATTGAAGTTCATAAGAGTTTCATTCTTTTTTCAATGATAAGTCAATATGTGAATGAATGATATTGATGAAGAATTTGGTGAAGCCTTGGAGAATTGTTGTTGACTCAAAGCATTGAATAATACACTTGATAAATTATCCAAGAGGATACAAATATGATGATTGTAGAACTGATCTTATGTTAAAAGACATGTATCAAGGTGATATATTGTTACAACACCTAAAGAAGACCATGAAATACTCAATTGCACGAGGAGTAAGAACATCCATCCAATGAATTCTAATTGTATTATGGTTGTTTATAATATCATATGATTGTTTGAGATAGTTATCAATGTTCAAGACATGTGTTAATGGAGAACACATCCCTCACATCAAAGAGATTCCATGCATTATGCCTTAATGCATGAGGAATGAAGAAATTATCTATGCATCATCCATGATTGGATCAAAACAACTTAAGGAAGCATGATTATGTTTTGAAGAAAAATCAAAAGACAATGAAGAAGGGGCTTTTATAGTTTAAGGTGGATATGCATCCTAGTTTATTATGTTAGAACATTTTTTATGAGACTTTGTCAAAATGTAGCCAACCATGGATAGACAGCTGAGGTCCTCACCTCAAGAACATGCAGAACTCGAGTGTCAACCATGCTCGAGGGAAGCTCTCATGGCCAACCCCGCATGAGGTAGGGTGTTTCATGGGTTGTGTATAAGCCTGAAGGTGCCGCACAGTGGCGAACCCATGCAGCGTGGGTGCTAAGAGCGCACCCGGAGGAAGCATAGTGGGCACTAAGAGCACACCTGCAGAACATGGTACATGGCAGTACTGTAGAGGGAGAGGGGAGAATTATGAGCGAGTGCTGCTGTAGATTGATACTTAAACTATGAGAAAACTGCTACCCGTTTCAATGTGGGATGAAATTTTAAAAACACAAATGTTATCTACACCATTCATCTGATCCCACATCTAATCTGATCCACATGCTCCATCCCACATCCTGTGTTATAATCACCATCATCTGTGACTAATCTGAGATGATCCAATGGTCGTGGAATCGTCTTCAGACTCTGACTGCATGGAGGGCCACCCAATGCCCCTGATCTCCATCACCACTTCTGATCCACTAAGATCAAGCTCTCGACCACCATTGAAGCTCAATCTAAGTTCATGGGGATCATCTAGACAAACTGAACACATGCATGCATTAAAAGTTGCATGCATGCGAATGAAATGAGAAATCCACATAGGCCGAGAGCAAACGAAGTTGCCATGGCCGTGTCATTTGAAGAACAAAGAGAATATTTTCATTCATTTGAAAATGAATGCACGTGAGGATTGTCACGTGAAATGTGGAATTCCAGTTGAAAAAAAAGAAACCATGTTATGATGTGTATCTCATATTTTCATTTTAAATACTCAAAATGAATATCACGAGTATTCAAAGATTTGAATACCACTGAATCTCATGTAGATTTTAACATGAATCCTTTGCCTATAAAAGGAGGATCCTCAAGCCAAAATGAGATTCTTCCATTCTCGAAGAAAGGTTCTCCTATTTCTCCAAAGAAATAGAGAAAACATGAACCCCTCTGGTTTGTGAAAGGAAAAAGGTTTCAGCGCAGCCTTGCTACACGAAGAAGAGGTTTCCGCATATCTCTTTCATGAAAGTGTCTCGCATATCCCTTGTACAGAAGATAAGAGAGAACCCCTTGGTTCACGAAAGAAGCTCCACATCCCATCCACGAAGAGAATAACTACGAACCCCCTGGTTCATGAAGGAACTTGAACCCCCTGTGAAAATTTTCCACAAGCACGTGATAGGTTAGTTGAACCCTCGCTGTGTCTTTTTGAGGAGTAGCCTGCGGGTAAAACAACCAGTGCACTAGCACCCTTGTTTTTATCTTGCAAAGATATAACCACAAACCTCTCCGGTTCTGTGAAGGGGACTTTCGCGCACCCTAATCATGAAAGAGGAAGAACTCATGCCTCCTATTTTTCATGAAGAAGAAGAACTAGAGGTCTCGTGTTTTCAAAAAAAGGAAGGCATTCATGAGGCCGAGGCTTTAATAATCTCATGAGATTGTGTGTGTGCATGTGAAGAAAGGATGAGAAACCATCCAAAGGAATACACCCATTCAGATATGAGGAAGAGAACACATACAATATAAATCCACCCAAACCATGTGCATGAGAAGAGAGATAAGGAGAAAAAGGTAAAGAAGAGATAGTAATTTTCACCAAGATTGGAATACATGCACATACATGACATAAATTGAAGTAAAGTTAAAAGAAAAGGTGTGTGTGTGTGTGAAAAAGGGAAGAAGAAAAAGATAAAAATAAAGATGAAGTGTTTGTTATCTAAAGATTACACCCACTGGGGATTTCACACAAGAAAAGTAGAAGAAGAAGAAGATTGTGCGAGCATGCACGCACATGCACACGTGAAGTCACTTAAAAGAAGAATCAAGATTGTTTGTGCACATGTGTAAACAACAAGAAGAAATTCCAAGCAACGCATGTACAAAGCATAATAAATTTAGATGATGAAAAGTGATATGATTTTCAATGTTTGAATAATAACATATGTGCATGTGATTCTTGCCAAGAAAACATGAATATGTTTTAGTGAATTCCGTTATTGCAATAAATAAAAAGAAATTGAGATATCCAAGTACAAGAGGTATTGGATACCATTGAACCCATGCATGAAGAGAATGAGAATTTAGACTGGATCAATACATAATTAAAGAAGTTATTCGATCGAAGTTTTCAGTATTTAAGAATCCAGGAAGGCAGACTAGCTTGATATTGTGAAGAATTACTCTTGTATTCTTGAAGAGGTTGTGTTCACCACTTGAAAACAAATAATTGAATAAATGTCTTCATCAGAATAAGAAATAATTGGATGAGGATTGTTTAATTTAGAACCGATCATCAAAACTGATCAGAGATATTGAGCAAGACCAATAGACATTACCAAAGGCTGTTGAATATTATTGAAGAGATACACAGGAAAGTGTGATTCAGCGGGCCTGTGTGGGAATATCAGAAGATAATCTATAGTGAATCAAATAATAACTTAAATAAGGAAGCTACTCATGTGAATTGAGAGATAAAATACCCCTATGAGATTCAGGTAGGAGAAGAATAATTCAGTAAGACTCTGAAGTAGGCCAGTGGGACTCTAGTAACACTGTGGGAAGTAGTATAAAGAACCTCCTGTGGGAATTAAGAGAAATACGGTGGGACTCTGTATTGAACATTATAATTACTAACTAAATTATAGTGGATAATCTTTGTTGGTTAGATTAACCAACACATCAAGGAGTATGTCTTTGAACTAAACCTTGTAAATCATTGTGTTTAGTACCTTTACATTTACAACATCATTTGATGTAAGGCTGAGAGACACAAGAAGAGCAGATCGAGGCTTTAACCATCCATATAGGTTTAATTTAAAATAATAAATTATTAAAAATATCTAAAGGTACCACTGATTCACCCCCTCCCCCTCTTAGTGATTCACACTGATATGAGAACTTCAAAGAACAGGTTTTACATGCATAGACAGAGTTGAGATACATTCAAATTTTGGATATTTGGTTTGTTTGATATGTTCTTTCAAGTCCATAAATTATTAACATTAGTGAAAGGAGAGTCTCTTTCTAAATAGAGAGAAATTATTTAATAAAAATCTAATAATGTTTTCTTTATGTCTTTAAACCGAGAAATAATTATCTCACAGTAGTGATCTAAGGGAGTCGATGGAAGTGTTCTAAGGGAGGATGTGTTCCATATCTAAAATATTATAAAGGAATGTTCTTAGACGAAAGTGATTATTTATAAACATATGTATTCATCAACTACTGAATATTAGTGGATTCCAGTTTGACCGAAACATTGTCTGTGTATGCTCCGTAGTCTAGCCCTTGCTAGTGAACCAAAAAAATTGGCGTGTCCCCTTTTTTCTTGTGATTTTGTGTTTTCTAAAAGTGTCCATAAGAATGATTTATCTAGTTCCTTCTAACATGGGAACAAGATCCATAACATCAGAAAATAATGTTGACACCCTAATTCACCCCTCCCATATTAGGGTGTTCTTGGGTCTTTCAAGTGGTATCAGAGCAACTAGGTTACTAGTGTTAAATCTATCATCCTTTGTTTTTATAGGGAATTAAATTAATGTCATGAGATTCCTTCTCTTTAATAAAATCAACATCCATATTTGGATGGAAATTATGATATATAATATAATATCTCTTGGAATAAAGGTTCTTTTTTTTTTCACATCACAGGGGATTCATGTCACTAATGAAACAAGACAGTCTATGACTGATATAGATAAGAAAATTCTTGATGTACATTCCAAAGCACAAAATTTCCTTAATTTATCTCTTTTTGATAAAATAAATCTTAAGGTGACGAGTTTCACATCATCCAAGTATATGTGGTAAATGATGGGAAAATATATGAAGGAGACAATAAAGTGTAGGAGGTGAAACTCCAAGTTCTTCACAATTGGTTTGATGATTTGAAAATGAATCCTGATGAAAATGCAGATACTTTTATTAATCAAAATAATAATTTTGTTGGTGAAATATAATGATTTTTTTAATAATTAAATGTAATTTACATTGGGTGTAAAATCTTGAGATTTATTCCACCTCTCTACAATCAAAAGTTGTCATCCCTGAAGGAAAGGGATCTTTTTAAACGTTCTCTGGTTGATGTTCTGGAATGTCTGGTGGTATATGAAATGAGAGTTAAACCAGAAGATTCCAAATGTTGAGTAAGAATGGATATAAAATTCAAATACATTGAATAACATGATACATATTGGGATAATGTTAATGAATAAAATGAGGAATATGTAATTATTTCTATTTTTTTATGAAATAATAGAGTAGAAAAGGGATAATTGAAGGAAATATTCTTCTAGTATGTTTTCAATGTGGTAGATTCAGATATATTTCATATCAATGCTCAAAGAATTTCAATAATGAGGAAAGTGAAGCTAGAGACATGTATAAGACTCAGAAAAGTTTTTTCCAAAAATGGAGACTTCATTTCAGGAATGAAATTATAATGAAAAAATTTTATTTATAAATAAGAAGAATATAATAATTAATTTGTTGAGGATGAAGAACCAAAGTGTAAATCTGGAACCCAAGAATCCATGATGGCTATTGTGGAAGAGTCATAACCCTGTAAATATAAAGGAAAAGATAATCATTTTATTAATGATGTTGATATAAAGGTGGAACATTATATGTTTGTGAAAATATTTATAATCAATGAAATAGAAATATGAATATGAGAGATATTCTGAATGAATCATCAGAGTATGTTGACCAGATTAACGATGAAATTGATCGACTGGATGATGAACCAAAATAATATTCATCAACTCTTGAATACTCAAAATATTTTGAGGAATATAATATCATGATAGATTCATATGAAAAGAAAATCAATGAAATTACATCTATAATAGAGGAGAAACCAATGAAAATTGAGAGTCATGAAGAATTGTTTACTCTAAAGTGTAAAATTAAAACTGAATCAAATTATAGGGAAAAAATAAGAAATTATAGTTTGGAAGATTCTCATCTATAGAGATGCTAGAGAGATATTGGAATAGTTCTTAATGAGTAGAGAAGGATTTAAATAATCAATGATCCACATTCATTGGTAATGTTTAATTGGTTTTGATACTAAATCATCAAAATCTAGAAACAAGATAATCCTAAATAATTTGAAATAGAAATTTGGACATATCACAATGTCACCAGAAGTCCTAATAAAGAAATCCAAAAATCAAAATGAAATAATAACATAAAACTATCCACAAGTATTTAAAAATGATCAAAAGTAAAAATCTTTATCTAAGGAAGGAGATATGAAAAGTAATTGAAGTAAGAAGACATTTCCTTTTATAAAATGTCAATTATTTGGCTATCTGATCCATACCATGCCATACAATTAAGAGACATGGAGATACTTTAATGGTGAAGAGTTAAGAATTCATGAAAGGCGAAAGAATTATTAACTTAAATATTATAGAATAACTATATTTTATGTATATTTTTTTCACTACTCTAACAATGGTGATAAATTTATTTATTGTAGGAAAAGGAAAGGTGAGATTATTACCATCAAAACTCAAAGAAAAGTCAATACCCGCTAACTAGATAGAGTTGATATTAAAAAAAGTATTATATTATAGAATAAAAATATTTGTTTGAATAATTAAAGAACATATATAATAGATTGAAAATACCATCGTTATCCTATACTCAATCAAATTGTTCATGGAAATAAAAGAAGAAAATTGAGAAATCCAACCTTGTAGAAATATATCTCAAAGCTACAACGAAAAGTATCACCTTGATTTCTGATACAATATTCTCATCCCATCTGATGGTTAATGCAGATATATTGAATAATTTTAAGAAAAAGATTCATATAACTATATGGATTAACAATGAAGGTTCTTTAATGATCAAAGGTCATGGAAGTATAGAACCAGGAAATGGCGTGCTGAAGAAAACATATGTTCTCTATATAGAAAGTTTGAGTCACAATATTCTGTGTGTGATTCAACTCTATAAATTTGGAATAATAATGACATTTAATAATAATAGGTACACAATAAAAGGAAATAAAAATAATTATCTCATGATGATATAATATTCATTGGACATTCAATAAAGAGTAAATCAAAAAATGTTTTAATAATCGTCTCAGAAAAATTATGGTAAGCAGTGATGTCAATATCATTAAATAAAAAACCACAAATACCTTGATGAGATCTTATGATGATATGATAGAAGATAAGGAAGAAAGTGGACATGGAACATATGAAAATGAAGAATAATAGGAAGGTGTGAAAAACATTTAGTGGTCACAAAATGATGATGATTCAAAATATTAATCAGAAGTGGAAACGATGGTTGAAGAAACTTCTTCTAAACCTTATAGGAGAAATAGAAGAGCAGAAATTAATCAATACAACATCATTGGGGATTAGAATACACCCTCATATAAATGAAGAATAATGAATTATGCACAATCTTCCTTCCTATAAATTGTATATCCAAACTCATTTGAAGGAGATGTGAAGAATGAATCATGGGTTAAATTAATTAATGAAGAACTGGATCAAATTGACAAAATCCAGACACATGATATTGTTAATCGACTTGAAAATCACAATGTTATTGGGACATAATGGATCTTTAAAAAAATTCAATGGACATAAAACTCTGATCAGAAACAAGG
The DNA here is from genome assembly GCA_963277665.1 of Viscum album. Taxonomy (NCBI): domain Eukaryota; kingdom Viridiplantae; phylum Streptophyta; class Magnoliopsida; order Santalales; family Viscaceae; genus Viscum; species Viscum album. The sequence goes on along the minus strand of OY728119.1, from coordinate 680,897,873 downwards.
AACTCCTAGTTTGTAAAGGATATTCACATATTGAAGGAATTGAGGTTAAAGAAATTTCCCCTATTGGTGAGGCTGGAGTCGATAAGGATTTTTACTGCTATGTCAATTCAAAGAGGATATAAAGGTTATTAGATGGATGTTTAAAAAAATCATAAATTGTGTTATTGAAGAATAAGTCAATATTGAACTACCATTGGTTTTTCTAATTGGTAACGATGAAATAAATGATTTTAGATTAAAAAAGAAACATTATAGTATGATGTAGGTTCCACGAGCATGGTATTATTATGTGGATTATTATCTGATGAAGATTGAATTCATAATAAGATATTTTCACCATAATAATTATACAAATAATTCAATGGAAGATAAATATATGGTTATGGTATGTGGATGACATTATATTTAGATAAATCATGTAGAAATCAGTTGAATAATTTTCCAATCGTAAGAAATTAGAATGTGAATTGTATGTGATTAGTGAAAAAAATACTTTATGGCGATATATGTGATTCAAAAGATTTATTACACTTTAATTCCTCATAAAAAATATGTAATATAGTTACTGAAGAAATTAATTATGCATGATTACACACCATTTTCAACTATGATTTCAATTGGGAAAAAACATGGAAAGAAAGATGATATGTCTTCTATGGATCCAACTATGTACATGATAATCGTTAGAAGCCTATTATATTTGATTAGAACAATGAAAGATATCATTTTTTCAACATGGTTAACATCCCACTTTAAAATTAATCCAATGAAAGAGCATTTGGAAGAAGTTAAAATATTCATGATGTATATTCAAGGTACACTCAATTTTGGTTTATACATTTCTAAATGGATATATAACAAAATATCATCATTTTTTTATACTGACTGTGCTAGCGATGTAAAATATTGAATGTCCAAAAGTGATGGAGAATTATTTATTAGAAATAAATGGGTGGGCCTGTTGATTAGGAAAAAAGAAATCAATTATCTTATTAAAGTAGAAGTAGAGTACATCTCTTCTATTAGGGATTGCACTCAGTTATTATGGATGAAGAAACAAATAAATAATATTGATAATAAGGTGAAATATTAGATGGTGATTCAGTATAATTACAATAGAATGATTGACCATATGAAGAATTATGTTTAATATTCTTATATGAAATATATTGAAGTCTGATATCACTTCATCAATCAAACTGATGAATAATGAGTGATTAAAATAAAATGTGTTGGAACTGATGACATTGTGGCTTATATTCTGACCAAGCAATTGATAAAAAATTCATTACATAAACATCAACTGAACCACAAGGTTCAGCCACCACCAAGTGCATGAGGAGGTTATGGTTGATCCACTCTCCCTAGTTTTCTTAACTGTTTTAATCCATTTATGGAAGTGATTCTAGTTTATGGGAGAGATAAATCTAGGGGGAGTGTGTTTTCAGCTCTATAAGTATAAGTATAAGTCATTTGGATCTATTTTCGATGGGGGATAATGATAAATTAAATGATTTATGGTTTTATAGTTTCCGGTTTTTGACAAACCATACAATGCTTCTATGATATGATGCGAATTAGGTGTCATGAGAAAATATTCATAGATTATCATGGAAATATTTCGTAACTCAAAAACATGAGAACTCAATTCGTGATTCCTATCTTGTTTCCTACACTGATCTTTTGTCATGTAGACATATATTGTTGGTTTAATTGTCACTATAATTTTAGGTTTTGATAATTGGTTGGTGTTTCATTGAATTTATCTAAATATTTCCAACAAACCCAAAGGGGAAGATTATTGAAAACAATTATTTTCATTTCTGAAAATGGAGACTAGTTTGTGTTTTTTCAATCCACACTGGGTTGATCATGGAGTTTGTAAGAAAGGTGGTCTTATATTACAAGATGAATTCAATACTGAAGGTGGATTAATTTCTAATTGTTTGACAAATTTTTTGTTTAAAAAATTGGAGAATGGATAAGTGTATTTTTTTGTAATTGAATTTTTGGTCAAGATTGAAGGTGATTATGAATGTTGTTTGAAAGTTATTTTTTAGGATTGTCTCTTCAAAAGATGGGAAAGGAATTAACCATGAAAATTATTTGTTTTTGCATAAAATAACCTTATTCACCAAATGAAGCATCAAAATGGATTTATGCACTTGTGGTGTTTTGAGTTCGTCACATCGAAACCCTAAAAGGAAAAAGATGTGCGCAAAATATGAAGTTGAGAAAAAGACACTTATGATCCAAATGAGATGTCAGTTTTAGCCTTACACACAAATGGATTGATGAATAAGGAACTTGAATATAGATATTTCAGGCCTATAAATATGTGGATACCCCCATTTGAGACTATGATCTTCTTCCAATGATGATAACGTGTCATTAACTCATGAAATAGTTGCACACAAAAGATTTATGCACTATATATCTTACACTGAGAATGGTCCTTGAGTATATATAGATCATGTGAATTTCATTATGAAGTTTCCATAAAGATAAGGGTCATACGAAATACTTCTTGTGAAATAATCCCAATACGTGTGCGCAAGAACATGTGTAACATACACAATTACATAGTTGAGTTACTTTTTTGTTTTTCATATATGTATTTTTGATCAGTTATTTCATGTTCATCAATTCATGACTTTAGGGTAAGAAGAGTCTCGTACTAGTTAGGGAAAAAGTCTTCAATGATTTTATACAGAAGTGATCTTCAACTCCATAAAATGAGGAAGAAATATCTTAAATTAGTGAGCTAGGGGGAGTCAATGGAGTGTTCCATGGGAGGTAGTGTGTCATCTCTAAAGCCATGTAATGGTAGTGTTCCTGGAATAGAGTGACTATATCTAAACATATGTATTCCATAACTAGTAAAGATTAGTAGTTTTAGGTATGAACAAAATACTATTGTTGTATGCTCCTTAGAATAAACCTTAATGGTGAACCATGTAAAATATTTATGTAGTTAATTGTTGTTTTTTTGGTTTCCATAAGATAGGTTTTATTAGTTCCTACCAATTTGGGAACAAGATATGTCACTTTAGAAAAAACAACTAAAACCTTGATTCACCCTTCCCCTCTCTGGGTGTTCTACAGGCCTTTATTTAAAACACTATATTTAGGTTTGATTCCTTCTTTTTCATGAAGTGAAACTTTGTTTTAATTACTCCATAATATTTTAGAGTTATATTTCTACTATGGAACATATCATATAGAATAACCTTAACATTGGTGTATAAATAAATTCTGTTTTGATTATATATTCCCACTTTCACTATAGCCATCCCATAATTCCTTAAGATATCACTCTTGATGAGAAATGGTTTTACCATGTTTTCTACAACATTATTGATTATCTTAAAATATCCATTTATTAATTATTAAAAACTAATGAAAAATCCTTTTTATGACGTGATTCTCTATGTACCTATTCACTTAGATTGAAGTAAATTATGTGCCATTATTTAATCATATTGTTTTGATCTTCCATTAACTATAATTTTTAAGTCATATCGTGAATATTTTAATACAATTCATCATAAATTTTTTTTAATGAAAATGATTCACACCATTGTATTTTAATCATAAAAAAATAAAAAAGGTTTATCTACATGTTCTTTAATGTTTCATGATACCAATACATTAGTGTTAATCAAATCAATCAAATTAAAACCTTTATCATTCTATATATTGTTGCGATTTTAAAAATTCACCCATCTATTAAATAAATAATTTTATTTCTATCTCTCATTCTTGATTAGGATTATCAATAACCAATTATATCAATAAATCATTTTCAGACTTTATTATTATTTTTCTAAGGTTGTTAATTCTATAGTTTGTTTTCATCTCCAACGATGAAAAAACATGATCTCTACATTACATTAATTTAACAGCTATTTTTATTATTTCTATTATATATCCTAAATGAATCATTATTCATTATTTTTGAAAATAATCCATTTAAATTGAATGTGACTTCATTTTATATGTCATAAAATCAAGTCACACTAAACTGATTTTTTAGAAGTCCATAAAATATTATTACATCGATATTTTTCAATTATTCTTTGCCTATGTTCTCCTTTTATGTTACCCTTAATATTTAATAAACTATCATTTTACAAAAAAATACTTATCCATGTAATTATAAATAATCATTAATAATATTTTATAAATGACTATAATTTAATGTCATATTTCATTCTCATCCTTATGAATTGTTCCATGAAATTACCAGTTTATTTTTTCCATAAGAAGGTGCCTCTCTATTTTTTATAATATAAGAAGTTATGAACTCTTATTAAACATAAAATATGGGGAATTTATTATCCAATAGTATTATATTTAAAATATCACATTCAACCCATATTATGTCTTACATATATTAAATCTCTAATATCCTTTGCATAAAATTAAATGATTGTTTTTCTAAAGATAGGGTAATGAAAATAATACCCATATAAATAATTCCTACTTTATCAAGATAGATATATTATCCCTATTTTTATTATTATTCCTTGTTTCATACAAAAAACGTCTCTATTTTTCACTATAATAGGTTATAGTGTGGCCTAGGTAGCCATAAAATTGGAACTTTATCAATTAGAACAGGTTATCACATCTCTTCACAAAAGTATAAAAATATAATTATGAGGATTAGAATTATTTATATGTTTGATAGTTTCTTACAATGAATTTTTTATTCAATCATTAATCCTTATGAATATAATTTTAATATTATAGTATTGGATGTTCCACCATTATATCTATTCTATACCTTTATCATTACTTATTATAATTAATAATTCAATCATTCCTTAATTTTTTATTCCTATCAAAAATTATTCTTTGGAAACCTCTTTTTTTAGATCTTCTATATTTAAATTTACTTATTATGTTATTCATTAAAGTGACTACTTATTTTTCCTATGGATTGATATTATTTTTCCATTCCTTATTTCATGAATTGAGTTCATAAATACTATTCCTTATTCATTAATTTTCAATATGAAACATAAAACTTTTAAAAAATTCCAAAATAAATATTTTTATCCTCCATTGTAAAAATGTAGCAAAAAAAATACCAAAACAGTTTTTCATTATGTTCCATCGATTTATTTGATCTAGAAAAATATATAAAAAACATACTATTTTTTAGACAAACAGAGACATGAATTGGTCTCCCAATTCATGCCCCAAAATAGTTTGTTAAATAAAAAGTAGTACAATACATGCTCAAGGTGCAATGATCTTACACCAACGCCAATACAAGAAATGAATGCGATACATGATATTAGTTTAAATAAACTCAAATATCACTTTTTTAAAACTACTTGAGATGTCATGTTCATGTCCAGCCATCCGATCAAGCTCAAAATCTCCAAGATCAATAGAGGTCAACCAAGTAGGTGCACAACAGATCCCTACCAACTTGCAAAGCAGAAGATCCAAAAGTGCGGTTAAAAAGTTAGCATATAACTGCAGAGCAAGATGTTCTTGGTCATATCCGAGGATGTGAAAGCTCCCAAAAAACAAACAATAAAACCAGACTGTCATGCATCCTTCAAAAAGCCAGCACATAGAGTATCCAGAATTCTAGGGAAGATAAAACACGTATCTTCAATACTTTAGCAAGAAGTATGATGATAGTAAAACCACGCCTAACTGACTGAACCAGTGTCGCCAGCCAAAAAAATAGAGCAATTCTACATTAAGGCATGTAAGACCGATCATTAAGCCTAAAAAAACCATCAAGTTAAATGTTTGGTCCATCTCATAATGAAGTTCCATGAAACAAATAAACCATCTAAAAATATTCTAGGAGACCACAAAGGACAATTATGAAAATCCATAGATCATGAACCATATACTTAAACAGAAAAGATCAAACCCATGGAATGTCTCTAAAGCTAAGGTTGGGATTCCTATTGTACTCATCAACCACCCTTGTGTACATTCGTTTTCTGATTTCAAGGTATGTTTCATCCGAAATTTGATGATGGATATATTTTTGATGCATTACTTCATGTTGCTCCTCTATCCATGCAAAAAATTCATCACTCACATCATCATTCTCAAGAATCTGATACACATCTTTATATGAAAGTTATATTTCTTTATCATACTTCTTCTCTTTATGAATTGGAACTGGTTTGCCCATCTGTTTGGGAGTCTTAGGATTGCTCTTAGAAGCGTGAAGCAATCTTGTTATTATTGTTCATTACACTTAAGAATAGTCCCTATGTTTCTTGGTCTTATTGGGGTTTGGGGTAATGAATCCATCTGCATCCACCATCGGCTTTTTCCCTTTCCTAGAACTTGATTTGAGAAAATATTACTTAATTCTTTCTAACGTGTCTTCATCTTCTTGAAAAGAATCAATGGATACATATCCTTTTTTCCTTTCCCCTTGAATCATGTGAGTCATTCTTGTCCTACGTCTCCTCCATGGAAACGATGGTAGCATTTTTATTAGGGGAAACCAGAACATCATCCATAGGGCATGTCAAATCATTTCTCTCAGAGGGTTTACCATCATTAGTTCCTTTATGTGTTGGCTCTTCACCAGTGGTAGAAGTGCTAGCTGGAACATATTCCTCATCAAAACCATGATTTTTCTTACCCTTCACACTCCATGTTTCTCTCCTAACTGCAGGACCTACAGTTTTCCATCCACATACTTTGGATATATGCCCAAGCTTAGAGTAGAGAGTACAATACTCTGTAAGACTCTCATAGACAACCTCTTGAGAGAATCCATTTTCTCCATTTTGTATCCAAATGTGAGAGAGGATAACCTTAGTGACATAGACTTCCACACAAATTCTTGCAACAGAGGGTTGTGAGAGAGTCTTCGTTGCCGAATCCAATTTCAGGGGTTTTCCAATTAGATGAGAAACCGGGATAAGATCCTGGTGTTTGAACAGATGCAACGGTATCCTAGGAAAACCAATCTAAATCGGTACTACAGGGGATTCGGTGTCTGGACCAAAATCTGGGGTCCATTTAAGAATTTTCATGGAGGAACTCCCAAAATACCGTGACCGCTTGGCCCAAAATCGATAGTAATCATCCTTAGAGAAATAACTAAACACAATGTTTGATGAGTTGAGAAAGCCGATTTGAAATCCCAAAAAACCTATGGTTTCTCAGAATGATCTTAAAATTTCAAAGAGGGTCTGTTCTTAAGGAATTTCAAAACAAGAAAAAAATGGAGATCATCAGCAAGAAAGTTTACCTCATAGGTTGAAAAAGAAATCACCAACTGACTGCGATGTCTAAAAAACATAGGAGCAACCGAAGGCCTAAGAACTACATCATCATTTACTGGGGATCTTTTACTCTCTGGCGTTCTCCTAGCTACCACATCCATGAAGGAGCGAGTATTCGAGTTAGGGTTTGCACCGCTCCAAGCCGTGTTTACCGCAAGATCTACTTCAGAACGATAATGATACCAAAGAAGATATCAATGTACTTTTTTCTCTTATATATATATGAGTTATATAAATGAATTAATGTATAATATGGATACTGCCTTCCTCATGTTTTAATAGAACCTCATTTTTGGGGAGATGGAGGTTTGGTTAAAATTTTTTATGAGTAATTGAAAAATAATTTAGTCATTATCTCATATCCTTTGAATTTAAAATCATGAGCAAATTTATATATCCTTCCAAGGAAACTCATTGTATTATAGACATTTGTAAAATGTACAGACGTTGAATTAAATATTTTGTAAGTTATCAATCATTATAACTCCTAAATCATCATTATAATCAATAGTTGAAAAGTTATACAATTTATTTGGATATTTACCCTCATTTAGTCAACATAAATGGATGATCCAAACAAACATTATATATATTTTTAGAGTATAGATGACAATTCACATGTTATTGTATAACATATACACTACTATGAATAAAACAATGGTGTAGTGACCTTGAAAGTGTCTTGGTTTTCACCAACATGAACTAACTTGTTGTTTACATGACCACATAATGGTTTTAGAATTAGTAAATATTTATATTAATCTATCATTTTCACTAAATCCTAATAGAATTATTGAGCATTATCATAATGTTATATCATATACAATAAATTTTCAACTCATTATGGAAAATATGTTTGGATATCATCCAATACACTTTTTTTAAAAAAGATTTAATTTTCACCATGTATTATGTCATATATAATATAATCTAAAAACCATCCAAAAAAACATTTTTTAATGTCCTTGAAAATACTATTAGGGCGGCTATAAGGTTTTTTATCAACACATAGGATCAAAACATAATCAACTTTTACAAAACCAAAATGTATTCCTCACGGGCCTTTATAATATTGGAAAAATTAGAAATTATCAGATACATAATTATATACCAAATAATATTATATATAACATCATTATTACTACTCAATTTAAAGATAATAATAGATTATAAAGGCATTTTATATGTTTTAAAATATTTTCAGTATAATTTTTTTGAGTTGAATATTAATATTTGTGTGTCCGGATGATTTTTTAAATTAACTAGATGATAAAAGTTAATGTTATATGTTTAGTATAGAAAATAACTAGTGTATAATAGTGTTTTTATCTAAGACTTGATTTTTAAAATTAACTAGATGATAATATTTAATGATAAATGTTTAGTCAAACGAATAAAAAGTGGATACCAATGTTGTTATCTAAGACCACAATAAAATAATTCTATAATTCAGGATCACCATATCATTATTAAATAATGAATATTTAATGTTCTACTATAGTTTTCCCCACAAGTTTAGTTATACAATGTTTTATTGACCCTAATGTGCCAAACATTATGGTCAATTAATGAAATATTTGATTCAATATATATTGATTAATTTAAATGTAAAAATAATTCAAAATATAAGGTGAACATAAGGTAAATGTTTTTAATAGGAGGTTTATGTAAATTCAGAAGATGATATATACCTTCTAGTGAAGTCTTAGATTCATTGATGATCATTTCATAAGAATATAGTTCAAATTTTTAATAACCTATGTTCATATGAAAAGAAGATTAGTATTAACAAGAATCACAATGACATGTTTTATCACTAAACATTAAACCATAGATAGAAATGAAATAAATTAAGTTAGCCAAATAATGGTCCATAAGAAAAAATCATTGAAAGGTGGATGTTAAATTTGAACTAAATATAAAAGTTCAGTATCTGTAGGACAATATTTAAAATATTTTTTGGATAATTAATAGATGTTAACCAGAATATTAGGTATTATATCATGATTTTGGGAAGTATCTGAAGGATGTAAGAGTGTAAGTTATGATTAAGATAAAGTAAAAAAATCAAAGTTGTTGTGTAAAGGACGTGTAAGTTTGATCACCTGAAGATACTCTAAGGTGGATTTAATTATATATATATTTTACCAAATAATAAAATTTTTCATACAGGAATTCAAGGATTCCAAACTCATGATGTAATTTTCCTTATTATAGCTGAGTTTTTAAAATGAGTTGATTATTTTTAACACCATATTTTATAGATTTGTTTTTGATTAAAATCCTTATATAATTAAATGATATTGATGGATGTTAAAGTAATGTTTTTTAAAATTTAATTTCATATTTAAGGCCACATTACTTGGGTTTATCATATTATATCCATTAATATATTTTGGGAGAACTTGTTTAATGAGGGATCACTAATGATGATGGGAATTTGAGTAAAGAAGATTATTATGTTCCTAGAATAAATTATTTATATGATATATTGGATCAATGGAGAATATTTTTTAGTTAAGTTGGAAAGATGCTGAAAACTAGAATATTCGTGTATTGTATGTCTATATTCTAGAGAGTATATTTTTTGAGTAATAGATATTATATATGATATTTAGAAACTCATAGGATAATCAATATCTTGTAAGGGGTATAGACTAGTATATTCATAGTGCTCAGAGACATAAGAGTTTGATTAAATTCTTGTTTAGCTAAAATGAATTCCAAAACCAATGAAATTGATAATTTATTATATTGGAAAATCCATGGATTGGGGTGCCAACAGATTAAAGAAATGAGTTGTTTCCTAGATTAGGGATGAATCTTTTACAAATTTCTATATATTTTTTTTTCAATACTACATATGAGTGATAGTGGGTTTTATTATAAGAGTGGATCAATACATTAACATATCAAATAAGTTAATTTAATTTTAAATGATGTTTAAATATGGAATAAAAAATTCAACCCCCATTCTCAGTGATTCACCAATTTATAGGAATCAGAATTTTTATTTGACACGGAATCCCCCTCTACTGGACTCATTTTTTGATAATGAAGAACTTAAATTAAGTAAAAATTTATGGTATACATATATTTAATGGAAAAAAAATTTATAAATGGAAGAATAATACTATACCTAATAAATAATATCTCTTTTTATATGTGTTAGTTATTGATATAATATGTTTTCCACCAATAAAAATGTATACACCTATAATTTCTATAGAAAAAATCCTCATGGAATTTGATTGAAAGGAACATAATTCAACTCTCTTATCATTTTTATACAATTTATTAACTAAGGTGATTAGCCTTAAATAAGATAAGGAATCCCAAGACAAGATTAATTCAATTGTTGAAGGATATTGTATTATATTTTAACTAAATCATCACATTTAAATAATTTAGTTTTATGACATAAATATGGATGATGATAAAACCATAGAAGATTATTTCTCAAAATAAAAAAATATTCAGTAACAATAGGGGATTTGGAGACACACAGATGGAATAAAATATTATAAAAATGATAATGATAAATTTTAGTGATATATTAGATATTAATTTATTTTATTTTAATGATATAAAATATTTATCTATAGTAGAATTTCAAAATATCATATAGACATGTTAAATGAGGAAGGACCTGTCATTTAAGAACAATGCTAAAGTAAAAATGAATTTTAATTATTTGGAAAAACCCCTCAAACTCAATGCCTCAGAATATTAAATTTATGATTAATTAGAATATGAAAATAATATATATATATATATTGAACAATTGAATAATTTATCTTATCTATCATGATTTGTGAAAATGTAAATGGAAGTATATGGAAAAAATTCCATTTAAATGCATTATGTGTGTCAGAGTTGTGAGTGTTACCATTAATTTTACCAAAAGGAAATGAATTGACTAAGAAGTTTATTATACTACAGAAAATACATGTTAAATAAATTTTAATAGAAAACTCAAATGAAGTTAGAGTAAAACATAAAGATAAATTTCATTTTATCTGAATGAAGATAAATATGTTTCTTTGTTAGGAAGAATATGAAGAATCATTAGAAGATATATATTCTAATGAAGAAATTATAAATAAATTCCTAAATATTATGGATCATTTGAAACATGTTGAATAATACCCTATTGAAAGCATACAGATATCGGAAACTCAACATTGTAGTGCGAAAAATAATAAACTCAAGAAAGAACATACCCTATTGAAAATGAATGGAGATATAGAGATTAAAAGTGAAGAATATTTTCTCAAAATGAAGATCACATATATTGAGAAAATAAATGACCCCAATTTAATGATGAGAGATAAGGGAAAAAATTTGATGGATAAAGTGGAAAAGTTATCCAGAATGGAAGATGAAATATAAAAGATAGAATCCAATTTTTTGTAAGATGATAAAACTCAAACAAATATAAGAAATTATTTTTACAAGGAAATGAACGTTAAATATGAATATTTATATATATTTTTTAAAATATAGTCTATAAAAATTATTTAATTATGACCCTATTAAATATGAAGATAAATTAGTTTTCAGTAATGATATAGGTACATCAATAAAAATTAGACTAGTATAGGTTTCAAATAAGTGTGAGTAACTATTGATGACAAAAAAATATTGTTAACTAAAATAAATAGATAGAGAATCACCAAAATCTGAAATAAAAATTATTTTATTATCCGATGAATCACAAAAATCATTCTATAATTGATATTTTTATCAATTTGAATGATAGAGGTTCAATGTATATTACAAGTGTTATTGAATATTTACACACAAAAATTATAAAATCCCATATAATATATATCTATCATGGATATAGAATGATTCGATGTGGGTTATCCCTATAATATATGGAAGAAAAACCCCAATTGAGAGACACGATTAAAGGGAAATAAAATTGGAAGTTAAAAAAACATATACATGGAATCAATTTTGAGTCCTAGAAGAAACCCGCGTAAGGTGTAAAAAACAAAAAAAAAATTGATGGGAAGTTTATGATGATATTTCCAAAAAATATATCACATACTAATATAGAAAATAGATTTGTAAAAAGAAAAGGATTATAATATTCATTTCTTATTGAAGTAGCCCTGAAATATAACAGGAAAGAGAAGTTTTGGATTCTTGGTAGAAAATTCTCCTCAAATGTAATGACTGATGTTAATGTAATGAGAAAAAACAAAGAAAAAAAAATTCAAAATCAGTTAAATTTGGAATTAATAGTTACCTAAATATCAAAATAATTTTCACAACTTTCATAGATGACCAAAAGATAAACTCTATATATTTTTTTGTCGATATACATATACATTTGCTACCAATTTTAAGTAGATTATGTAATGATATAAAATAATTTTCCATTTAGATTAATTATTTTTTCATCAGACCATTAATGAATGTAATTAATATTTTCAAAGGAGTTGTAACTAAAGAAAATATATTTCAGATCGGATATTAAAGAAACGAATGTTAACAAATTAGGAATAATGAAAACAATTATGTATTAGATTACATGGATATCATGGACAATATGTCATAACCATAATCTCAATGAAAGATGTTATGAGAGATTACCTCTAATGAAAATATGAAGAATGATCATTTCTGAAGCCTTTCAAAATGGGTGGATTCCTAAAGGAAGACATAAAATGGTAGATATTTAATTACCCCTACAACATGAATTAAACATTTTAATTTATGTTTAATGATGATGAACCAATCACTAAAGTGTGATTTTTACATTATCACTTTTATTAATGACTTCACTTGACTAAAAAATGTTATTTTTATGAAACATAAATATGCTGCTATGTAAATGTTTATGTTTTTTTGGGGAATCCAAAAAATAATATTGTGTACATATAAGGAATATAAAAAATAAAAAATTGAAATTATTTTACATATAACGTTTTCAAATCCAAGAATACCAAATCATGAAATATAAATATTAGTGCAGTGCTCCCAAACTTCCTAGTAAAATGGGGTTGTAGAATAGAACAAATAAGAATTATGTTTAGAAGTGAAGAATCATAAATTTACAGTATAAAATAATCAAATATTTATGAAGGAATGATATATGTATTTCTATATATGTTTAGAATATATGTTTACAAATACTAAAATAGAAATATCCACTGGATATGTAGAGTTGAAAGAAAATAATGTGTAATATTATAAAAATTTCGTATGTCCTTGAAAAATGAATATAAAAATTAAATCTTAGGAATATTTAATAAAAATGTTAAATAATGAATTTTAGTAGGTTAGTAAACTAATGGAGGAAGTTATATGTGTTGGAATATATTATTAAAGAAAATAATTGAAGCATGTGATGTTAATGGGATTAAAAACATGTTTGATCGAAAGGATAAAGAGAAAGGTTCTTCTAATATACAAATAGAATTTCAAAATAGCTATTCTAGAAAAAAATTAAATTTTGACGTAAGTCATGATTCTAATATTGAACAAACATGTTCTAATGAATCTAGTGATGAATAGGGTTCCACAAAAAAAACTCAATGGTCCTGGAATTATAGAATAATTTTGAATGAAATAAAATCATATGTTGTTTTGAGTCATGAGTTTAGATGAAGAAGATGATAATGGATAATAAAGTGGAAAATACCTCATAGGTTCAATCATAGACAGTGTCTAATGAAATTGAGCACATGGAATGGTTAAATCACACAAATGAAGAGTTCAATCAAATTGAGAAGAATTCCACCTAGAAATTTGTTTAGAGGCTATAATAAAAGAATATTATTGAAATTTAATTTAATTTTAGTAATAACATCAATGATAAGGGATATTTTTTATGAAATAAATATTTATTGGATTTTATGAACTTTTCATTGGTTTAAGGAGATATATATATTGAAATTATTTCCCTTATTACAAGGTTTGAGAGCATCTAAATTTTTATTTTTTTTCTCAATGAAAATATAAGGACTATTAGAGGGTTCTCAAGTAATCATACTTGAATAATTAAGTTTATCAATAATTTTATATTGAAAAAATTGAGGCATTTTTAAATAATAGGGATTTTAGTATGGTTTGTAAACTCATGAACGAATTATATGGGTCGAAGCAAGAAACTCATGACTAGTACTCTAAATATTATAGTTTCTTGATGTTTGTTAGACTTGTATAAACTAAAATATGGTAAAAATTTATATCTTGAGGATGAATATTTTGGATCCATGATTGTCATTATTTATATTTATGATATAATCATAGTTTTTCAAAATTTATATGGAGTTTTTAGAGAAAATAAAACATTATTTTTAATTATTAAATAATGGGAATATGAATTTATTTCCTAAAATATAAGATGGAAAAAATGAAAATTATATATTTCTTTTATAGGAAATTTTTTCCATGTAAAAATTGATAAATTTTGACATTGAATATTCAATAGATGTTATTAATCCTATCTCTTTTTTAGTAAATATGAGTAAATATTAATCTAAGAAAATTATTATCCAAAGAGACATATGTAATTAAATTGTATGATTACTCTATCTTGATTAATCTTAGCTAAACATTGTGTATTCATTCATTTTTTATTTCGTATATCATTATGATCCACAGTGGTCACCATTAAGAGTTTCATTAATAATTTTTATGTATATTAATAAAAAAATAATAATTTTGATGTAAAAAAACTTAAGTGAGATGGAATTATAATTATTCATGAACACTAATTTGGTATGTGATTCAGATGACATGAAATTAAAATCTAGAGCATCATTATTTTTGGCTGAATATTGTTTAATATATCATAACATAAAAGGAACTATGTAAAATTGAGTAATACCAAATAATATTGTTTTTCTACTAAAGATTTCACACCAATGATGTGGATGATATTGTAGTGGGAATACATAAATGCGAATAAAATTTCATTAATAATCAAAGTAAAATTGTTATTTCAAAAAATCCGACACAATACCACAGATCAGAATATATTGATATCTTATTTTGTTTCTTCATGGCTATAGTTTCCTCCAAAATATTAAAATTGTGGTATATTTAAATAAAGGGTAAAATAGATGATATTTGAACTAAAATGATTACAAGGGAAATGATTGAGGAATTACTGTAGAAAAATGATGTTCATAATTCCGATATTAAGTAAAGAAATTTATTGTAATTCTACCCACAATGCCTTGTAATAAGTGTTCTAAATAGGTGAGTGGTGAAAATAATTTCTGAAAGGAGGTGTAAAAATATTTATATCTATAAATAACCCAAGGACAATGTTTTTATAAATAATAGATTGGAAAATTATTATATAATAATTTTTTGGGAGTATATCAAAATCCATTTTCCAAAATCTCTAGTTACTAACAAATAGAATTTTATGAAAACATAAATATATATAATAGTATGGATTTAGTAATTTTCTACATGGAGAAGGATGTGATTTAATGGAAAGTAATATGATTTGTTTGATGAAAAGAGTTATGTTTCCATGTAATAGAAAAGGGGATATTAATGTTTCACTTGGATTGTGAATCTATTTTAGTTGTTGTCATCTCTTTTTGAGATAATATTTTGATTTGGGAATAAAAATTTTGCGAGTCTAGAGAATTGTGTCTAGAAACTATTCTAAACTGACCAAATGATAAGGGTTAATGTGATTTAACTAATCTAGAGGATGAATTATGGATGAATGTGTTGTTTTTTGAATATTATGAAAAAATAATGATAGAATATAGGATGATTGTAATCTCATGAAGTCATATTGAGTTAGTGTTTTAAAGGAGTTTAACACATAGGTATATTTAGATGTTGTTTTTTTGAGCCACAAATATCAACCAACATAGATACATAAATTTATCCATTATTCACAACAATTTGATTACAGTATATGTAGAAATAAGGTCTTCACTAAGGCTTCTATAAGCCGAACCATTGGAAGATGATAATGAAGTAATAGTATCATATGTTAGTCATATATTAGTGAAGTATTAGTTTCACTATAGATAATTTCATTATATGATATGTGAGATTTTAAATGGCACATGTTTATATGAATAGAAGATGGTGATTATTAGGATGGTTAATGATTTGTTATGTCTTGAGACATTATTCCACTGGTAGAAATGATAGAAATTAAAGTACCCAAAGAATGATTCATATTTATAATGTGTCATAGGTTATATATTGAATTTGATCTAAATATAGAATTTGAGAAACTTTAATTCATAGTATAATTTTTTTGGAGTATTGATAGATTTCCAAAAAATATTGTGAATCAAATCAAGTTTGTGTATGGTATCTAATGAATATGGGATTTTTAGTTATGCTTAAGATAATGAATGTACTATGGGTGATGTGTAAAGGATATGGAGGTTCTATCCATAGAATATTCCAAGAAAGAAATATACATTATGTAGACTCAAAAACATTAGGAATATATTGTGATGGATGTTAAAGGATTCCAAATTCATGAAGGAAAGGTCAATATTCTTATTGAGTTTTGTATATAACTTGAAGATTTATGATTCCATGTTTTGTAAAGCCTTGACTGAGTTAAAACCTGATATCATTAGAATATATTGATGGTGTTTGAACAAAGTTTTTTATTGGTGTAAATTTAACATTAGATCCAATAATCTATCTATTTATCTGATAAAATTCAATTATATATAGGGGAAGACCTTCTTCAATGAGGGGTTTCTAATGACAATGCACATTATAATTGAATAATATTATAAAGATCTTGACCAATCATATTTATAGGAAACAATATTTTAAAAAAGGTGATCACTAAGTTGAGGAGGCATTACATTTAAAAACATGTAAATATATGTGCTAAACATACATGTTCTAGGGATTTAATATTGTGAGAAGAATTTGTTTTTATATTCATATGGCTTATAGGATAATAAAAATATCAAAACTAGTTAGAACCAGTATAATCATCATGTTTTGATATATAAGTGCTCATTAAAAATTTTGTTAAGGTTGATCCCATACTAAACCATTTTAATTTATAATTGATTACATTGGGATATGTATGGATCAAGATACCTATCGAACATATAATGATATAGTTTACCTCATTAGGTTTGAAATTTATAAAAATCAGTGTTCATTAAATCCTTATTTACATTAATTTAAATGAGTTATTGTTTGTTTTGTTACATGAGTGGATAAAAAACATAACATGTTTCTGAAGATAACATAATGTTAAAGGAATTCTTAAAAAAGGCATGGATGATTCACCCCAACCTTCTCAGTGGTTCACTTATTCTTAGGTATCACACAGTCTATAAAGTGTTCTTGTGTGTTATTTATGAAACACATGTAACTCTATCACTATGTACAATAGTTTTATCATATATAAATATACATAATCATATAATACCATTTTCCAAGACATATATAGTCATTGAGACACATAGTACTTCAATCATAGATATCTTACTCATAAATCATTGACTCTAAAGGTATATCTTTACCAAACTGATGAATGAATTACATATCATTCACTAAGATGTATTAGAACATCATAGACCCCTAATAAATATATAAAATATATCATATGTTTGGTATCTAGGTATAAAATTCATCCATCAAACTCAATCAAGATCACTATGGTTATACTATTCATACAAGAGTAAAATTTTATCATGGTCAAAACTAAACAAACGGAATGTCAACAATATACCCAATGAACCTCTAATTATATTATACTTAAGTAAAACATAAAAAAGGTATCAATGTTTAAATGTTATCAATATTGGTATCCTATTAACCATAACCAATAGGGATTCAATATGACAAATTATCCTGGTATAATAATGTTTCAGATTATGGAACACTAGGTGGTATATGTAGGGGAAATATTAAACACAAATTTGTAATTATAAATCATTAGTGAGTTTTATATATCTATATAAAAACATAAAATGATATTATTCATAATTTATCATAACCAAAAATAATTCATGATGACTATTAATTAGGTATTTTCGATATTCAAACACTGAGGGATCAATTTTCCTTTACATTAAAGTAATATTTTAACACATGATAAAAGAATGTTAAAGTGATGAAGTACTTTAACAGAAGTTGAGAATTTTTAGATTCTTATAAACCTTTAATAATATGAAAAAATCATATATAAGTTACAACTTAATATTATCAAATAGGGAATACTGCAATATAATCCTTATTTTTTACTGAATTTTTGGTTTCCGTAAACTCAATTAATTTCAATATAAATCATTCCATATAATAATGTGTTCACTAGATTGATTATACCACTATTTTTTAATCCAAAACTCTTTTAGAAAATCCTTTATAGAAGGATTAACCCTAAACTATGGTTGGTATGCACCTTGTATTATGGTTTGATTCTAAATCATGTGGTTGAAGGCATTTATGACATATTGTTTACATTGAGGGAATTTTAAAAGTCTTCCTAGTGAATGAAATATTTTTCTATTTTCCTTGTGTATTATTGGGTGATTTCACCAACAACATAAAAACACATCATTAAAAAAAATTCATTGTATATTAATTTATTATTATTTATACATGTCTTTTTTTACTCAATGTTATCACAAATAAATTATGCATAATAAAACAACAAACCATGAACATAATAAAATAAATAAAATTATCATTAACAATTTTTTATGGTTAATCCATCATGTGGATGATGGATCAATAAATAAAATATGTTAACTCCTTATATATATTCGAATTGAGTTGCAGTGCACTCCCCTTCCAATGCTTCTAATTGTGGTCTAGTCCATCATTAATACTTAACATGAATTATATCTATAATATCATATTTATTATACAATATAACCTGCTAGTAAGTAATATGGTTTTAGGGATGTAGGATATAGATAAATAATCACTATCATAGACATGAAATCCCTTATAAAAACAATGATCTCATGGGATGATACAAAAATATTCATTTATTAATTAATTATTACAAATAGTCTATATTTCAATAAATATAAAAATGAATAATAAAAAGAAAATAAGAATTTTTCGGTATAACTCTTGATTAGTGAAGATGAATTAATATCACAAAACAAAAAAAATGAAAATAATTCTAGGCAAGGGAATTAATTATTGAATTTATACATATATTAAAAAAATTAATTCATAATTTAGAAGTCAAAAGTCCTCAGAACTAGTTTTATTAGATTTGTAATATTTTTAAAACATTTTAAAAACATTCTTTATTTTTCATGGATCTTGGAGGCTCACCCCAATAGGGGTTAAACACAATTGTTGGGACCATATGGGATTGGTAGGTTGGGAAAAGCTTGATCTAACCCCTACAATGTTGTAAGAGTGTTCATACACATATGGGGCATATGGGGTGGCTAGAAACATCCTAATGGAAACTATAAAATTTAATATAAAAAGATTTTTATTTTTATTATAAAACTCAATTCCCACATGTTACAACCATTATCCTTAATTCATAATACCCTATTATTAATTAGGAAGAATAATTTTCTATGTAGGATGTCTAATATTTTCAATATGTATTATATATATATAGATTTTATTTTTTGAATTTGTATTGTGAGAACCCTTCACTGTGGTGATTTCACCGAACAAATTATCATCATTGCTTCGTTATTGTAGAACCACCAAACGGATATATATATATATATATATATATATATGCCTCTATATTGAGTGTGAGTACACATATATGAGTTTTAATTTTAAATTTTAACCCCAAAAAGATATCAAATATTAAATGACATTATATTGGCCATTTGACCTTAGATCAATGCATTATTATTTAGGTTTGGATATCAATGATTACCTCAAATATTCTCTATAAAATTTTATTTTCATATTTGAAATATGTAATTATATGATTACACTGACTAGATTTGAAGGAACATGTACCTTTTTAGAAGCATAAAAATAATATTTTAAATTTTCTATCAGAATATATATTTTAATACTAGATCCAGAATACCAACAATGAAATTTTACAATGGATCTCATGCATAAAATTTATGGATAATGATACAAAAACAACAATTTATTTATTTATTATGTTTGATATGATAAACTCCCAAATTATGTAGTGTATCTCATTGTAATCAAGTTATGATCTATTTAGATCATCCACACATGCACTCGAAACTCATGGATCCTTATTTTTTAATTTATTTGTTGTAGCATATATAATTGATGTACTTCATGGGGTATATTTAATATTTTATAAACATAGAAATTATCCAATAATGTTAATTCAATCTGATCTCATTCTTTATTTAGTTTCTTTTTATAGATTCTTAAGAGAGAAGATAATTATAGAGATGATCTGAAAAATAATGAAACTTTCCTTGAGTACTATTCATGGATATTCATTGACAAACAATAGTTAGGTTTAGATAGCAAATATTTGTACTTAAAACCTTATATATATTAATCATATTAAAGATATGAAAAATGAAATGAATGAATTATTAAAAATGTGAGGAATATTTAACCATTAACTTGTGAAAGTATTAAATTTCATATAATAAATAACAAGACATTAAATTGTCCCTCTCCAAAAATAATCATTTAAAAAACCATTACTCAACAACATTAATTCAATAAGTAATTAATGAAGCATGGATTTTCACATATATTATACTGTATTTAAATGTTATAAATCCCAAAATAGTTTGATTTTATGGGAAATTGTAACATTATTATGTTTTAGAAGAATTTTGAGCTCAAATGCAATAGTGGATTAATTTTGGGATTTAACTGTTTTAATTTATTATGTATTTCAGACACATTATTTTCTAAACTGATTAAAATTGTGAATTTACTTTTTTTAGGTTTCCCTAAATCATGGGGCTCATTTAATCCTTCTATAGTCAAAGATAAATCCTTCATATGTGAGCCCAAATTCAGATCACAATCTGTATCTCGAAAACTATGTATAGATCTAGAATGTTTTAATAATGAGATTGTATCTAGGATTGGGTAGGTCCATTGGAGCTGTAATTCTACATGGAGCTTGAAACAGAATCAATGAACATATTTCATTAAGCAGGCCACATCATAATCTATTGGTTTCAAGGTCATTATGGAATGGGAAGTTGGAGTTGTGGAATACAAAGAGTCACCTAGACAGATTAAATGTTCCATACTAAATCAGACATACCTCTTTCATCTGTGTACCAATTAGGATGAAATGTTTTGAAGGCACTAGGGAGGAATAATTTAACAACTTTCAAGAAGTTACCATTTACCAAAAATGGAATTTAATGGGCCTAACTATCATACACTTCTTTCAGATTGAATTAGAGAGAGATTTCTTCATGCATTTCCTCTATAAATTTGTACCTTCTCTCTTTTTACAAGGATATCCATTTAAAAGGTGTAAGGTGATGTTTTATTTATGTAATTTTTCATCATATTTATAATATATGTTAGTGTACCTTTATTCTTATTCTTTTAACTTCTACATATCTTCTATATCTTTTATTTTACGTGTTTCTTCAATCGTGCTTCTTTTTAACTCCATGCTTGTGGAGATCTAATCCTCACTATTGTTTGATGGGGGAAGTGGTGGTATTTTAGTTTATTGTTCTTTATTGAATTATCATGTTTTATTCTAATAATTAAATGGTCGTTAAATTATTGTGGTGTCACTTTCCCCACTTTATCTACTATTGTCTTCTTCCTTATTTTTTATTAATTTTCCTTCTCATCGATATCTAATTCATTCAAACAGTGGTGTTTGGAATGGATATTTATGTGGAAGAGATTAATTCTACATACAGAGGTCTTGGTGTAGGATAATAATATTTAAACAAGAGGGTGTGGAGTGAAAAGTCTTGATCTTCACAATGAATAACTCATTGATAGATATTTTTAATAACTGTGATAATTCCACCATGAAACCCCAAGAATAATGGTTATCTTCTACTAACATATTTGTGTATGTTATTCCTTTTTGTTGTGTTTTATATTTTCATATATTTATATATTTATAATATATTTAAATTTTATGCATCACAATTCTTATCCCCATTTATATTAATATTATATTTTTATATTATTTATATTCTAATAGTGACAATAGGAAGATAGTGCATGTGAGAGGCCTCTTTGTGATCGACCCTAGGGCGTGCCACTATAGTACATTCTTATGTAAATAAGAATTTAATTGAATAATGGTTCATGAAAAACTGATATCATTGACAATATTTTCTCATATTGATTTTTATAATTAAATTAATGGTGCATACCATTAGAAATAAATTGAATTATAATTATCGTAAACCTAAAAATATATATTAGTACTTAGTAATAAATCATTTTTGATAATTCAATCCCTGATATTCATCAGCATGCTCACATTATGTCCACATAATCTTAAAGTCAAATTTATCAAAATTACCGGATCATATTGATAAAAATTTTCTATTAACCTATGGAATGTGAATCAAATTCATATAAAAAGAGAGTTACCTAGAAACACATCATGTACACTAAATAGATTATGGAAATTCATATATATGGAAACCTCATATGAATACATATCATGTAATATACTATCATAATCATGTTGTATATTATAATTAAGTATGTGTCATTTTTTTATAATCATTTGATGCTATATTTACCTTTTTTGAATGCATTGTATGAAATTTTATACACAATCTTGGTTTGGAAAATTTTTCATGGTTCTAATAACAAAGACAATTTAAAAAATATATCTTATTCCTTTTGGAATAATTTGTTTCCTTCATCATTATATCAATTTCTAACCACTAATTGTATACAAAATTTATTATACATGTCTGCAAACATAAATTCCATGGATTTATTCTTTCAAAAATGTCTGTGAGAAAATGATACATATTGATAATGATCTCTAGTTTAGATACCAATAATGATTCTCATTTATAGGAACATATAATAACAGCCAAAACATGTTGTGCTCTTATTGGTAGGCTAGTCCTCATGGTCTCCTCTACTCAAGATCACAATGTGAGAACATCATTATAATAAATAATAATTCTTATAGTCCCCCAACCATGAATCGATAAAAAGTATATGTTACCTATTAACATGTTATATATAGACCATAGTATATACTTAATGAATAATATATAATATCTCTTGGTTATTATTATAGATTGGAAATATTAAAATCTTTTGATTTCAAAAACACTCCAAGGTAATTTCAATATAATATGTGATTTTAAATATATGTCCACAATCATTGTATTAATGAATCAGGCATAACTGTCTTAAAAAATTATATGGAAGTATAATGTACCAATAAATTTGGGTCCATGGAACTGACTTATACATCACATCCAATTTCAATAAAGCAATCTTTCTAACCATCATCTTGTTAATACTCACATGATATGACGATTCTTCCCCAAACCTTTGGATTTAGTTATTTATGATTCCAAATTTTTCTTACATGGATATTGTACTTTATGTAACCTCACCTCCTTGAGTAAAAATATTACAAGATATTTTATCCCTAATAATATATTTTTTCCCTAGTCAAAACCATTACATCATATCTAGTCCCTTTATCGTTATTTATATTATGATAATATTTTATATTATATTTATACTTTTAATAACTATATCAAATCACAACATACATTATACTACTTATTTATCTACATTATAATCGACAAACATACTCTATAAATTTCGATATGGATTCAACATAGTGAATGAGCTTATCCTTCATCATTTCCTTAGCCAAACTAAAATACAAGATCAATTGATTGGTATAAAAACTAGTTTTTATCCCCTTCTGGTAAATATTGATCATTCTTCTCCTTGTTCAATGTACACATCCATTTCACTTTCTCAGGTACTATTAGATATATCTGATAGCTAATTATGATGTTCTACAATATTTATTAGATATTAACCTACCATTATTTATTTTCTTGAAATATCACATCTTGTATATATAATTCCATATATGATCGATCCATTACTAACAATATTTAATTATACTCACAATTTTATTCTTCTATTTCTTATACATGACTTATTTATGAGATTAATTACATGTAATATTACAAAAAATTCTCTCTTGAATTAGTGAATTTTGAATTTTAAATATTTTTCAATATATGTATATTGAATTAGTTTAATATAACCATAAATCTATCTTATTTTATCTTGTTCTCTAATAATTAGATACTAATTTAATTCAATCTATAGTTAAATAGATTCTATTAATTATTAACTAACAATATGTCTAAAATTGTATTCCATACGTTGTCAACCTATTTTATTGGGAAATTATGTAACTCCTTTTAAAATATTACAGTCCCATTGTAAAATAATAATTATTTGAGTCAATTCCCGACTAAATATATACATGTATCCTTAAGAAATTAATACATCAATAAATTTTGTCACTATTAAAATTTTACTTCGAATGGATTTTATCATCTGTATTGGTGAAAAAAAAATTTAGTCAGTAAACACATTTACTGATCTTCAGCCTTTAAAAAACAACTCTTTATAGGTAATCACTCTACCATACATTCTAATCTCTATTTAATATCCACCTGGAATCATGGTAATTTACCCTAACTTTATATACTAAAAAAATTCCGACTTTAATTTGGTACATGGAATCCATTTTAAAATTCATGTCCACTCTTAAATTTTAACATGTTTTCTATTTATTTAATTTTTATATCATAAAGATTCATTATTTTTAAATTATAATATATCAACCAACATAGTCATTATAATGTAATATCTCTATGGATTTATACTTTCAATTATAATATGTTTCTCTGTAACATTCTCATTCCATGAGATCTTGTGGAAGTTATTTACATGATAACTATTTGTGAATGTCAATCCTTGAAATTATAAAATTCTAAATTGATCTAACTATCTTAAATATAGATGCTCACCAATTAACAGAAAACGTTTCTCAAACTTGATACTATCTTTTCTATGTTAGGTATTTCAATAATATCCAAATAATAT
Source organism: Viscum album (assembly GCA_963277665.1). Lineage (NCBI taxonomy): Eukaryota > Viridiplantae > Streptophyta > Magnoliopsida > Santalales > Viscaceae > Viscum > Viscum album. The sequence continues at coordinate 680,872,566 of OY728119.1, read as the reverse complement.
TGAGATACCATTTCCATTACTCCTGATGTAAGTTTTCTTGTTGTTATAAATTTGACAAAAAATTATTCTAAAAACAAAGACTTCTGAACTAATGGGTTTTCATAAAACTATAACTTATACTATTTCATTTATCATTATATTTGAAAATGGTTAGGTTTCAATTCATAAATATTCAAAGAATCTCTAAAAATGATGTTATAAAACTTGTAAGAATTATAAAACTAATCACCAATCCATTTAATTCCAATATTATTACTCTAATGTGTATAAGGAAATGTTATTTTAAGAATAACTATAGTATATATATTAAATATTAATGAATTATTCTTTATGGTATTAGCTAAATTGCCCAGCTAAAGCATGTTTTATCTTTTTACTAATCTTATTCTGTACTACTCAATATATTCTAAAAACCTAATTAAACAATATCATGAATTATGTGAATTTACCTATAGGACATACTTGAAATTGTTCTCACATATATAGTTAACCTATTTCTATAAACTTTTTGACATTTTTTCCTTCAATACCAAATGTTTTATTTCTATTTATACTATAAAATCAACCATGTAAAATGCTTAATAGTTTTGGATCAAATGAGTATTACCACCGTATTCAGTATATTATTGTCATATGATTCTAGTATAACATGATCAATTATTATCATTAAACTAATGTGTATTATTTTATCCATATATATTATAATAATCATTAATTTATAATATTGGAAATTTGTGGTTTGAGTATAATTAAAAAAACATTATGTGTGGTATAATATAAAAAAATTATGCTAGAATTTAAATTAAATCACATCCTATAGAAACATGATACTGAAAAAATGTTTTCGGTAACACACATTACATAATAATAGATCAAAACACAAGAATATATCCACTATAAATTTATGGATGTGAACTTTCTTAGTTTATGTTTCATCCAAGCTCATTTAGAAACATGAGGACTCACTTAACTCATTTAAGAATTCTTATATACTTTTGGTCATGTATTTGGATAAAAATATTTGTGTCACAAGTTGTATCCAATACTAATGTAGTAAAATACAAATATTACATTTAATGATAAATATAATAAAATTTTATTATTTTAAATACTTCGTCAAATAATTATAGTTTATCTTATAGTGAATTTTCATTCCTTATTTGAATATATTTGAATCATTTTAAATTTACCATCCCTTGATATTTTGTTCAATTAAAGGTAATTTCAAATGGTTATTTCTGTTTATTAATTCTTATTTAATTACTCACCAATTTCTTCAAATTATTTATCATAATAAGTTATGATTTTTATTTCTATAAGTTCTTATCAACGAGAAAATCCTCAACTAAAATATATTTAATTTCTTTCAAAATAATTTTCTTTTAACTGGTAGAAAAGTATGAGAGAATGTGATTTATTGAAAGATATTTTCTAATAATGATACCTAATTCATCAAAATAATATAATTAATTTATCATATTTATCACATGAAGAGTATCATATATTATAAAATTCAATTTTAATGTTCTTAGTGTAAGGATAATTTGATTAATTTCTAACTTAATTTTCACTTCCAAAGGTTCTCATAGATGAGAAAACATGGTAAAATCATTTATATTAAATTTTTTATTATGAAACTCAAATGAAATTGATGATGATGTAAATATAAAAACTCATATTGAATGTATCCCTTGCATCCTTTCCTTTTTCATCTCACTTTTTTTATAAGGTGGTGTATTAAGTAGTGGGGAATCCAGAACATATTATTTCATTTCATATTATAATACTATGAAAAATTAATAATACAAATATTTAAAATAAATTACTATTGGGACATAAACATTTTATAATATTGATCATAGTATTTTTATAGAAGTTGAAACCCTTATATATTGCGGATGAGAACCTTATACTATGGTTTTATTATAAATATTATGTTGGAAGGAATTTATGACGTAATATTTAATTTTATGGATTATTATAGTTCTTATTGATGAGTGAAATTTGTTTCAATTTACCATTGTTGTAAATATATTATATCATAAACAACATAAAAATTCATGAATAAAAATCATTCTTAGAGGGTTATTTTATTTAAATCTTTTCATGCCTATTTATTATTTTGTAAACGTGAATAAACAATGCATACTAAAATAATAAAACAATAAAACATGAATATGCTAATGTAAATATCCTGATTAAGAGATATTTATAATGAATGATCTATCTTGTTAATAATAGCTTAACGAAGAATATATGGTTAACTCTTGGAAATATATTTGATATGAGTTTTAGTCCTCACCCAATCCAATTCATACAACTCCCATCTTGTGCATCTCTAATCCTTAGAGTGATCCTGGTCAATTTCATCCTCCCCATTATATAATAAGACACACTCCTTGGTGGGGGTGTCTTGAGTATGTTGGATTCAAATAAATAATAACTCTCATGGTCACACATAACCTAATACATAAAATTTAGTCGAGGTTAGTTTCATAGATCATCATTTTTTAAATAATTTTAAAAAACATTCCACTTTGCAATAATTAAAAAATAACAAAAACCAAACATACATTGGTTCTTATACTTGAGGATCATTAAAAATTCATTGAAGTGAATTAATAAAATTAATTTCTCAAAGAATTATTATTTATGGAATTTATTATAAAAAAATAAATTAAAATAGTTTTAATTCACATATTACAAGGAAAATGACCTTATAAATGGTTAATTTAATACGTAATATTTCTAAAAAGTTTGTTATTCAATTATTTTTCTAGGAACATCATGACTTAACCACCCCTCCCATATATGGATTATAAGACCATGGTGGTACATTTGGTATTAGAAACCACAACCTCACTCAGACCAGACCGACAAAGGTACATGCCATGTGTGGGGGAACATAGATACTTTAAAAGCACTCTTAAGATGTAAATACATTTAATAATTTTTTTTATAAAACTATATTGCAACTTATTTTAGGAAATTCTCATGTCTTATTTCCCCTGTTCATTCGCGGGGATTGGATTTCTCTAGTGGTGGTGTAAGCAGCTATGTTTTTTTAAATGTTTTTCATTTTTCTCATGTTGACACGGAACCCCCCCAAGATATGATAATTTCATCGACTAGACAGGTTTCATTACTCATACGGAAAATAACCTTCACAAGATATATGTATTTATATAAATTTTAGTTTCATTTTGAAGCCTAAAATAGATATCAATCATTGAATGGACATATATTGACCATTTTACCTTTTTTTAATTCATTACTAATGGAATTATAACTATATCAAAATCATATGAAAAATTTAAGGAATGTTAAATTTTAAATTCATCTTTATTAATTAAAATATCTTTTTTCCACCACATGGTGGAACTCTAGACCTTATAGAATCATCAAAAATAGTTTTTAAAAATTAACACTCTAGATCTACATGATAACACTACATGAAAAATATAAAATATATAAACCCCATCCCTAATAGAATAGAGTTGTAAGTAAATTTATTACATTATTTATAGATACAAGTGATAAGAATTCAAAGTAGTAAATAGTTTAGTGGTCATTGAAAACAAGATACATACATGAATCTCACATGACATTTTAAATATTAATACAAAATATAGTTTTTTTAACACAAGTATTCCCTCCAGAATATACATATATATTATTATAAATTAATTCTTATAATAATAGTGAATAGAAAAATAATAAAGGTTTGAGGTAATATTCAATGTGAGGGTATGCATACAATCAAAGCTAAATAAGGAATGATTAAGAAGGAAATAAAAATTACACTTAAATAATATATCATAATTAATCACATGAGATCAAAACATTTCCATGGATATATTAACTATTAAAATAATCACATGAAAATAAAAAACTAATTTAAAAAAATATGAAATTCATATTTTTGGGAATCCGAAACTTAACATTGGGTCCTTGTTCCAAGCCATATTAAAATACCATCAAGGCCACATTCCAAGACATATACATAAATGGGTAAGGCCTCATCAAAATACCCCATTTTGTTTTCTAATGAGACCTAATAATGAATTGAGTTGAAATATAAATTGGACCCCCACCCTTCACATAATAATTCCAATGAAGTCATAATATGAATAAAAAATAAAACTTAATAAGCATTCCATAAATATCAATAACTATCCACATTGGAATAATAAAAATATTCAATTATAATAATATCCATAATCAAACTAATAATAAACCATCCATAGAAATATAGTGGATTATATCATTATAGTATATCCTCATTAAACCATTATATTCAATAAAGGATTTTGATATAGATGAAAATACCTTCAAACAAACACATAAAAACTTTTGAGAAAAATTCAAACTTAAAATTTGATATCAGTCATTTAAAAATATATAAATTTACTAAGTTTTAAGGGAATTATTTATTTGGATCAAACCATTGAAATTATTATTTGGTCATTAAAATAATTGTGCGATCATCATGGGGGAATTTTTTTTTCATGTCATATATGTTTAAACAAGTATTTCATTCACATTTTCTTAAAATTCTCAAAGCTACCAGAATGAATGAATGAAAAAAAAATGTATTTTTATTTTTTTGGAAAAAGTGAAACATGGGTGATAATGTAATTATAAAAATATTTTAGAATATAAAGAAAATTTATTTATGAATATGTATGGACAATATAAACATGAAAGAGAAAGATTCTGAATTGAGTAGAAATAAATGTTTGTTTTGCATAAAAAAATATTTTGATACACTGAGTACTTAAGGATATAAAATTGAAAGAAATACATGAATTTTCCATAAATTTAAAAGCTAAAAATTATATATTTATTTTACAATATATTTATAGTATAATTCCCCCAATGGATGCTGAAACATAAAATATCCTGAATAATGGTGAGATTGTAAAATAAACCCTCATCTTAGGTCCCACATTTTACCTACGAGTTCAAACCTCATCTATAATAAATAGAGATATATTATAAATGAATGATAGATCCATACTCATATATATATATATATATATTTAATTATTTATGTCATAAAATATACTTCAAAATTATAATATTTTATCAAGGATTTGTTAATAATTCATGATTAATATCACTTTTCTGGATTGTTACTACTTAATTATTCATGTACGTTTTGGTTGGGTAGTTCTGGAAAAATTAACTTGATCTTGGATCCAAAATATCGAGAATTTTAATTATTGTACAAATATTATATATATAAATTTTATTTCTATTTAATGTAATACCTTTATGATAGATATGGAATAATGAATGACACCTTTCATGGAGATGGTATGTGGTACAAACACATGAACACGTTTTTCAGTTTTTGACGGATATATTGAAATAATGGTAAATAATAATTTAAATTTTTAGAATAATAATTAAAAAATATATCATATATATTTATTAAATTTTACTTTATTACCACCATAGTAATGTTGATATACAAAATGAATCACATTGCTTCGTGTAGTATGTACACATGTATACATGAGTGACATTATCTATTTTTAATTTTGTTAAAAGAGGGTGGATAATTGTGGTTTCATAATAATAATAAAACTTCATTATATTTAGGGAAATAATGTTATTATTTTACAATAAACACCACAAATTAATATGAGTTAAAATAATCTGTAAAAAAAGTGATATATTAAGTAAATTACTTCTTTTTTGAAAAAAATATTTTATATCCGATATTAAGAGCCATTGGGTTGGTCAATTGAGAATAAAAATACTATTTAATGTGGTTATAGATTTTGTGAAGAGAAATGATCATATAATGGTTGATCTAAGTTTTTCTATGTGGTGTAAAGAAGAGAGGGGAGGGGAGTCTTTGGCATTGGAGAGAAATGACACACCTGAAATGATTGAAATTAAAATATTACTAAACCATTATAAATAAAAATTCTTCCAAATGGGTAGACATTAAAAGGTACATTATTATATGATATAAATATCATAAAACATTAAAATTTCGATAAGTTTAAGTGGTAATTTAAACATTTTTTTGTTTTGCCAATTTGTTAACCTATTTTAACCTCAATAATGCTAAAAAAGTTATCAACCATCAGAGTACATATATATTCACTAAAAATGTGAAATAAATTAACATAATAAACAAATTTTAATTATTCACATAATAACCTTTATGATTCTTTAACATCTAAATTTCTCCATGTGAACATAAAATATAATTTTTAGTTCAAGAGATTGATATTTGGAATTTTTCTACACATAAAATAATATAAAGTTAAATATCAATGAAAATTAGTATGATGTGGCCATATTAATGAAACAATTATGAAAATGGAAAATTTCCACTCATTTGATAAGATAATTTCAATTGTTAAATTTTAATGTAATGTCACATTATTTTTTAACCTTAATTACCCTATTTACACTTTACATTGGTGATCAATTTTACAACAATTATTCATAGTGACCAAAAGTAAAGGAGAACTATTTACCAAATTATTTCCTCCTAAATTAAAATCTTGAATACATTTTCTATGTTTTAGCATCAAAATTTTGATGAAATTAATTTTAACATAAGTATGAAAAATAGGATGAAAATAGTTTTTTAGAAAAAAAAATATTAACATATTTGGATTTATTCTTAACAGTTTCATAAAATGATAGAGGTTAAAATGGTTCCTTGAATACATAATTTATATATTTCATTAAATTTATTCACTAATAGTGATCAATATTAATTACTAATGTAAAAATACATTTCATATATAAAAACAGTTTTTAGGAAACATCTCTTTTACATTCAAATGATTTTATTTTCATTTCTAATAAATTGATACGTAATAAATTAATTATAAAACATATCTTTTTAATAATTTAGTTATTTGTATTCATATTGAAAAATATTAATGGATAGGTTATAATGGTCACATCTAAATAATAATTTAATTGTAGATCATAGTTCATTTGAATGTGGTGTTGTGTATAACGCATTTTGTAAATGTAATTACATTTATAAAAATAAATATATAATATCAACGTGTTACACAAATTCATATATTATCACTTGGATCCCATAAAATTAATTTTATTATTGAAGAATAAAAATGGAAACATACCTAATTTATTTATCAAGTGAATCTTTATTGATTCCTCTTTGGAGCGTTTATAACTTAAAGGAACCAAGTGAGGCATCCTCCAGATTTTCCATGCAAGCACATGATGCTATGGGATAAAAATTCTTTATTTCCATTTTTATATGATATAATAATGAATTCTTTAAAATTATTTATTTAATAAAACGAACAACAGAAACTCATTCCAAGAAATAAAGATGTATCTGATCATTTTTTTCTATCCTTATCTCCCTCTAGAAGATTAAGAGTATAGAGGATAGGATAAAAGATTATGGAATTCATGAAAATATATTAGTGTATTTAATATTTCTCAAAAAATACCATAAATGGTTAGTTTTAAATCTCAAAAATAATTATTAATCTATTAAATATATTAAAACGCTTAAATAAACCCAAATGAAATTTTAAATTCTTAAAGGTATATAATGAATATTTCACCATTGACTTGTGAAATTATTAACTAACATATATTGAATTTTGAGTCATGAAACCAGATTTTTACTTACATAACCATTTAATGAATATGAGATGTGTAACGTTTGTTAGAAATATAGAATTATCTCAAGTTAACTTTTATAATTAAATAATTTGTCACTAACTTTATATATAAATTAAATTGTCATTTCTCTAAACTTTTATAATATATAGTATAAATTTTTATTTATTTATTTATTTTATATTGTTCACAATCAAATATTCTCTAACTCTTGAACATGGGGCTAGCATCATTCTAAAGTGAAATTTATTTGAATTTTTGGTAATAGTGTATACACTTTGTGTGCAAACATATAAGCCATTTTATCAATTAATGTGAAAAATATTAATAGAAAATGAGTGGAATCTCGAAAAAAATCATGACCCCTAAAAATAGAAGGAAACGTTTTCGTGATGAAAACCAATTACAAAAACATATCATATATTATAATATATTTTTCATCTAATATCTTATAATGTTGTATGCATAATTTCTTCCACTGAACGTTGATGCCTTATTTATCATTATGGAATATGTCGGATAATCATTCCATTATATACACTATACATGGATTTATTTAGGGAACTAATTTCTAATTAAAATGGACAATTCTATATTTATCCTTCCAAAAATGAGTAATAATTTCTTGATCATTCAATCAATTTCATACTCCCAATATGCATTCTAGAAAAGTTAACTTTCCAAAAACACAAATTTCATTGTTTTTATCTTAATTTAATCTCAATAATAAAATTTTTAATACGTACAATGATGTGATTTTTAGAGACCAGTTCTCAATCATGAAAATAAGAATATCCAATGTTACTAAAAACTTGTGGTCTTCTTATTAGTTAGTTAGAAATTATAATCTCCTCTACATGAGATATAAAATAGTAAACTTTGTGAGAACAACTCTAACTTCCTATAATCCCCCAACACCTAATAGTTAGGCATAATAACTGTCTCTTTAGTATGATGTATCAAAAACATATAATATATAATAATTATTACTATTATAGTATATTGAGGTTATCATTATTTTCATTAAGGACTATAAAATTTTAATGTGAAAGGTAATCCAAGAACATTAACATATAAATAGTTTTTGAAGAATTGATAACAATATTATAGTAAGAATACATCATGAATAAATCTGTATATACTTGATATGGTAATCCAAAATTGTAACTAATGTTATGTCTATAGAACCCAAATTTAAAACAGATTCACAGTCCTTATGTTAAATTTGTTAAACATAATATTAAAAATTTATTTACCTTGAAACATTTTATTTTATGATGTAAAAACATTTATTATATTAAATACTTATAACTCTTTATATGTTAATTATCATTGGAATTTTTCCATTAAAAATTTTCATTGAGGTTGTTCTGTAGAAATAATAAAATTAAACTCTTTATAGTAAGATCATTATTTTCAAACTTTTCATAACAAATTTTAGGATATAAAAACACATCCTGTAAGTACCCGGATCTTATTTTCAGGTATGAATCCTAATTTTGGGTGTTTTTAAGGAAAAATGAATAATTTGTAAATTTTATATGTACACACCGTGTACTCTTAAGCACACACCATGTACCCGGTTTCCGCGGGTTGTTGTGTACTGGTCGTGTAATGGATGAGTACATTGTTGTGTGGACTGCCTAAAGTGGGGGTTAGTTGGGGCATGTACACGGAATATACTTTAATTGAGCACACTATGTACTTTTATTTTTATTTGATTAATGAAACCGAGGTCGCATCTCATCACCAGAGGCATCTTCTTCTTCCCGTGTCTGGTATAGTAGAGTGACATATGACTGAGAAGCTTGGAGCACCACATGTTCCTTATTCGGAGCTCCAATTGAGGTGCTATTGGGGGAATTGGATTCCCATCAGTGAGTTCTCAGATTCCCTAGAGTCTCTCTTCCTGATTTCTCATATCTATCGAGTTATTGAAGGTTGAACGATTTTGAACATTGTATATATCTATGACATTCTAGGCCGATTTAACGGCCGACGCTCAAGAGTGTTTATCATATGACAACGAGGTAGGAGGTTTTTTTCCTTTCAGAGTTTGTATTTGAGTTATATATTCATAAGTTCTGATTAACCATGATTCGGGTATTTCGTATTAAGGAATTGGACCCTGTTATCATATTCCTTAGATTTATTGGTATGTTAAGGTGTTTCTTTGGTATATTATTATAAATTTCATGTTTAGGGGACACCTCATGGGTGAGTTTCCTTGTCTGAATTTTTATGACCATTTGGTCCAGGTTTCCTATGAGGTAGAGCCTGTTTCCTTGCCTTTCTTATTAGGTTGGAATTGATTGCTTGTTTCTGCTTATTAAATGCCAGTGTTATGCATTGTATCTACCTAACCTTATAGTAGTTGAGATTAACTTGGATGTTGGATATCATTTCTGTACTATCATATTACAAAGGGTTGTGAGAACCTGGTGTAGTTAAACCATAGAGAGAATTGACGTTGAGGGATTCCCCATAGTGTCTTTTATATTTACTTTGTGAGACCATAGAAGGTATTGAATGTGAGTACTCCTTAGAGTGTCTATAGTATACTATTGTCAGACCATAGGGGGAATTGATAGTGAGTACACCCTCAGAGTATCTATAGTATACCGTTGTGAGACCATATGGGGGATTTATGGTTGGTTCTCCCTCAAAGTGTCTATAGTACACAGTTATAAGACCACCTGTGATATTGACGGTGAATGATTCCTCGGAGAGTCATTGTTTTTGTGAGACCAAATGGGTCAGATTGTGTGAGATTTCCCAGAGGGTCATTATATCTTTATTGAATTGATTATATATTAAACTAGAGGGGTTAGACTATGAGAAAATTCCCAAACGGTTACTTGTGAGTGATTGATTGATTGTGACAAGCCTTCCAAACCAAATCACAAGCTTGGACTCGGTCTTACCTGATTGTTAGATGGTGTTATGAGACATGTGTTTTTCTTTTACATAAGGGATGTAGAGTTTAGGATAGATCACAATATTTCATTATTCAATGGTTTGAATAATAAATAAATGTAAATGGATGTAATTGGAAACTATTGGATTGTTTAATTTTGAGTACGTCCTTGTGTATCGCTTCATTTTTCATATTTATTGCTATATATATTCACTAATAGCTAGGTACTTATATTTTGGTGGTTTCTGTTTGGGATTTTTCTCACACCCAATTTGGGTCATGCTCTTTGACCCAAAAATATTATATGATTACAAGTTTAGATAAGGGAAATATCCTTTCTACATCAGGTACTTGATTACTATTTGAGCTAGAGAGCATGAGACCAAGCTAAGGCTTGTGATGCTGTTGGAGTAATTCACCATTTTAGTACTTTGGTTTTAGTATTTTATTTAAAGAATTGTTACTTCATTGGATGATTTAATAGATACTTGTGACATGAATAATTATTTATATATATATATGATGCAGTTGTTTATACAATAATTCTTCCACTTTTTACCTTGTTTTACGGTATTACTGCTTCTGCTTTTGTTTATTATTGTTATTCTGATGTGTTGCTCTTCCAATGATGGCTTAGTTTCCCCATTATCACACACAAGGCCCTTTCTTCTAGTTATAAGCCTCTGGTGTTCGAGGAAATTCACTTGAGGCCATTTGACCAACCAGGTTCGGGGCACCTTTTTGCAGCACCCGAAATTGGGACGTTACACATCCATAATGAATTGATCTATGTAACCATTTATTTATTAAAAATTGAATTTCTCTATGTCAAAAAATACACCCAGTTGATACATAGATTCTATACATTCATGAAAATATATTTTTAGTCAAAACATCTTTTGTGTTGGAAATATCACTAATTTTTGTTGTACATTTTTTTTCTAAAACTAACAATTAAAAATATATAATTCATATTTTATGGTTTCCAATAGATAAATATTAAAAAAAATTATTATTAAAAATATATATCTTTTAAGTGGTGAAACTCATTTAATCATATTTCAACAAATAACATAGAAAAAATACTTTTACCCTGGATAAAACATTTTTATCCTTATCATTTTTTTCAAACATGTTACATAATTAGATAAATAATAAAACATGTGAACCAAAAAATTATCAATTACTAAATAATAATTATACATTATTATAATCAATCTAATTTCTTATAATTGTAATAAAATAAAATAAAATAAAAATCTATTTTTATTCCAGAATTATTGAAATCCATTGTATCTACCTTCATGATGTATTAACCTTATGATTTGGCTCTTGAATAGATACATAAAGATATATCTTACCATTATTGTTTAAATTTAAACTCTCATGTATTTAAAAAAATTAAAAAATATATTGTTTGTATCATATAACTTTCAAAAAAGAATAATTGATTTCTTAAACATAATTCCATGATTCCCTCTATCTATAATGTTTTATATACCCCATTAGGTATTCAAGGGAATTATTTCTCAACTAAAAATGTTTTCTGTAATAGAAATACTAACACTCGTTCCCAACCACTCTATTAAGTTTCAATTACCCTGACTACCTATTTTATTATCCAATCTCCATGTTTTGAAATAATTTTTCACCCTTATATATTTTCAATAAAACAGAAAATCCTAGACCTCTCATATCCTAAATCGAAATCCTTAACACATTCTGTATATATTTTGATCAATTATTGAACTCATAAATAGTGTATTTTAAGATGAATTATTAAACCTTTTATGATAATGATTTACAAGTAAAATACATAGAAAAATCAATCAATAAACGAGTCCTCAACTTCTCTAAGATACTTATATACAAAACATATTGAGTACATGAACGGGGAATCAAATTACGTCATATATTTTAAATCAAAATATATCCATTTAAATCATTTATAAAATGTTTCATATGCCCTTTTTAAACATATACATTCACTTATAGAACATATTCACGAATAGGATGACCGATAAGGGTGTTTTATAATTCATATAAATTTTATTCTTGATTAATAACTATTCATATTTTATTATTATAGTCTAACAAGTTTTTTAATTAAGAATATTTTTCCAAGAATAGATCATAAAGTTATGTTTGATGATTTTTCTTATCTATCTAAAGTGGATGTTTTATCTGATGAGTATCTTATTTTATATTCATTTATATGGACTTGATTATATTTTTCCCTCTAAAATAATGATACCTTTCAATTTTACAGAATTTCTATTTGTGAGAAAAGATAAATATTTCACTAAAATTTAGGTCTCTATAAAATTTCTCTCATCACTTAGCAATTTTGTTTGACCATAATGTTAACCATATCATATTTCACTCTAGAATAGTTGAATGATTTTTTTTCACAAATATATCATATGGATTATCTCAATTTTTTTCCATTAGTATCCTAATAGTTTGGACTTCCTAATAATGTGTATTCCAAATCGTATTCAATATCAGGTCATCATATCTAATTAGGTTCACTCATAATCTGTATAACTTACATAAGAAAATTTAGGGGCATACATATTTTTCATAACTTACCCATATGGATGATTTAGGTCTTGATTAGCATTTTTGTTAAAATAAATATAATTATTGTTATTTTTAGGGGGTTATAAAATCCCTACATCTTATCTATTATATTCCCTTCATGTACGAATACTTCTAAAGGTTTAGTTTTATAACCTATACCTTCAACCCAATTAATATATTTAAATCATATTATTGGATACAACAATATTAAACTCATACTTTAAGGTATTTGGGAAAAAATAAAATCCAATAAATTTACAAATTTCTAAATTCATCCCATGCCTAAGGTATATAAAACCATTTTATATAAAGGTTTAGAATCTCAGGAAACAAAAATTTACTCATGGTCATGTATGGTTTTATAGGTATCCAGCTAATCTTTTTTCTAATATAACCAATGTCCTAAAGCCAATGTAGCGTGGCCTAATGTACCATTATCCATAGATCAATACCCAAAATGGACTTAACATATATATATTAAAAAACTAATCTGTATTAATAATAATCATCATTTAAATTTAAATTTATAATTCATTAAAAAATCACATTTGTAGTCAAATGAAATAGAGCCTTATATTAAAAAAATAATTAAACACCTTAAATACATGGTATGAAATTTATTTAATGAAATTTAACACAACAAAATAATAAATATATTTCTTATGTAAGAAGTTTATATTCACGATTAAAATATGACATGGAATAATCTAAATGAATTAACTATTCATAAATTAATTCTTTTGATAAATATTTATAAACATTTATTTTAATAAAAAATTATAAACACTTTATTATAAAACATGATTTATATAAAATCCATAAATATATAAACATTAAATATTAATAGTTATTAAAATATATACTATTTCATATTATGAATTTTCATGTTATTTAATAGGAACTAAATATTTTAAAATATATAATATTTATTACAAATATTAGAACCATATAAAAATTTAAAATTATTTTAAACTCAATAAAAAACTAAACGTAACATATTATTCTTTATTTAAACTATTCATGAAATAAAAAAATATTCATTTATGATAGTTTATATAAATTTTAAAATATGGAATTATGATAAAAACATTTCATATTGAAATATATACTCTTTTATGTTTACCTTATTTTACAATTTATGAACATATTATAAATATATTGAACATATTAATTAACTTCAATCATGGATATCATTTACAAAAAATGTTTTTTTATAGTTTAAATGAAATATGAATTTTTATCGGACCTCTCGTCTTATACAAATTTATTTTTCTGATAATTTGAAGCAAATATAGTTTAAATATAAAGAACACATGTATTTTTTATATAATCCAAAATGAAGTGCCTAGATCAGTGTGAATCACTGAGAGGGGAGTGGTGAATCAATGATCCCTTTAAATCATTTTACTAATTGATTCTTTTAAATTAGACCACTATGGATGGTTAAATCCTTAAACCACTCTTCTTGTGTCTCTTAGCCTTACCTCGAATGATACTATAAATATAAACGCATTGAACACAAGAATTTACAAGGTTCAGTTCAAAGACCCACTCTTTGTTGTGTTGGTTATTATCCCCAACATATATTCTCCAATATAATCTTATTATAAATTACAATTTTCAATACAGAGTCCCAATATATCTCTCCTGACTCCCATATGAGGATCTTTATACTACTTCCCACAGTGTTACCAGAGTCCCACATGCCTTCTCCAGATTCCCACTAAAGACTTCTTGTACTTCTTGAATCACACATGATTCTTCTAGCTCTCAAGTCACACGAGAAGCTTCCTTATTTGTTATATTTTATTCACTATAGATGATATTGTACTCCTTACCCATAGTATTTACGAATCAAACTCTCCCATTTATCTCTTCAAGAATCTTAAACAACCTTTGGTAAGGTCCGTTGGCCTTGCTCAATAATTCTGATCACCTTTATGATCAGTCCTTAGTCCAAAAATTCTCAGGAAATTCTTTTTTCTTCTGATGAAGACCCAACCTCACTTATCAGTGTGAAAATGCTGCACAATACTTATTCAAGAATATAATATGAATGAATGATCTTTCACAATATCAACACTGTCTCTTTTCTTTGATTCTCAATCATTTTCAACTCAGATATAAGATCTTCATTAATTCTATCTGGATTCAGTCTCAATCATTCAGATTTACTTCGTGTAAGGATTGCATGGCATACAAATCTCTTGATTTGTATATCTCAATTCTTCTCACAAGTTCATATATTAATGCACTATTTCATGCATCTATAATGTGTTCCTTGTAAACTTTAAAAAACACTATTCTATTATATCAATATTTTAGATTCAATGTTTGTGGTTCATGAAATTACACATGCACTATCCACTTGATTCTTCTTTCTCAATATGCACACATTCACTTTTTTTCTTTTAATCTTTTGCACAGAAACACTTTGTCCTTTTTTATTTGGGTTAAATGTAAACTAATCATGTGCATTTACATCCTTTGTTATGTGGGCATTGGCATGCATGGATGCATGTATATTTTAGATAAGATTTTATGCAACCTGAATGCCCATCCTTTTCTTTTTATTCTCAAGATTTCACATATTCACACTCAATGCTCGGTGTGCACTTGATTTATTCATCTCAATAGGTAGTGTATAAAAAATTGTCTCAAGGGATTATCAAACCTCTGCGCATGCTTATATTCTCCATTATCTTTGTTTCCTCACATGCACACAGACACTACCCTTCACCATGAAAAACTCTTTCTTCACTAAACAATATCCCATGCAGAATAGTATATCAATAATGTGAAAAATAGAACGGTGACCGGATTTTGTTCATGAAACAGAAGGGTTCATGATTCTTCTTCTTCTTCATGTGAACCTGTATAAATGGTTCTTCTTCTTCACACACACACGGTACACATAGATATTCATCACATAACCAATGAGGTTCTTGGATTATGTCTTCACAAAGATCATCAAGGGTGTGATTGCACCAATTGTGTACTAAAGAGATGCTCTTCACGAAGCACAGGCAAGGGTTTAAGAAAACCTATCGTGCTCTTGCGAGTTTCCATAATATAGAGGGTGCAGTTTCATCCCTTCCTTGCAAAGATGGATCAATAGTGTGCTTTACTTGTTGAATGCCTGCATATCCTCTTCTCCTTCACGTAACAGTGCTGTATGAATCTTCTCTGTGTACAATGATATGATTCTATGAAAACAAGATATTTTCTCAATGTTTTCAATAACAGAACCCTCATTCTACGGATCTCTATTTATAAGTGAGGATGAGCATTACTACACATTAAAATATCTTATTTGAATCATCTGAGATCTTATCTTTGAATAACCAAGATCTTCAATTCCTTAAAATGTACAAAACATGTGTGAAGATATGATGAGATTTTTAGAGTTCCATTTTCGAATGATCTCCCCTTATTCACATGCATGTGATAACGATCAAACGTATCTCATGTTAAACCCATGCTCAAATCATTCACATGGACTCTGCAACTTCATTTTCTTTGGACTTCTTCAAACATCACCAAATCATTGTATGCATGAAAATGAGATTGCATGTATGATATCATATTGATTCATAGATTAGAATGATCCTCATATAATTTTTAGTGGTTGTTGATGAAGATTAGGTCATCTACTCTAGTGAGTAGCGGTGGCGGCGTCATGCAGTGGGGAGACGAAGAAGACGACATAGATGCATGAGCATCGGATGGCTTTGGTTCAAACATGCAGTGTTCAAGATGGATGGACGGTGGAGATTAGATCACTAGACGTGGGATGCGACGTGCGGACATGATCTCTCATGAGATCAGTCGAATGATTGAGATCATTTTATTTTATAAAAACATTATCCAACATAAAAGCATAGAAGAGCCTGTGTCACGGTTTAAATATCAATATACTTCAGCATATGTTTAGAATTCTCCTCCTCCCTCCATGGTACCACCTTGTACCATGTTCTCCTTGTGGGAATGCTCTACGCCCACCCTTCACTCCCTACCTTCATGCCACCCTAGATGGTGGTTCTCTCACCATTCTCCTATATTCCCCCAGCAGGAATGCTCCTTTTCATGGTCCTTGCCCTGTTCTCTCCTAAAACTTCTCGACTATCCTTAACGGCCTCCCTTGGCCACAGTTTACCATGTCCCGCATGCACTTAGGTTTGAGGAAGTCGGCTGGTTGGTGGCTATCCCTATTTTTTTAAGTAGACCCCATATATAAAAAGGTCTTAAAATTATCAAATTCATGTGTACTTATTAATTTAAATAGGCATGACCACCCTTCCTTAAACATATAACCAATAAAATACTTATCCATATATCCTCCTCCTCCTTCAATTATTTTTGGAAATATAAATTATCAATGCACTTTCAAGCATGTACCTAATGAGAAAACACAATTTTCACATCTCATAAACATTTGAAATTACAAAAATCTTATCAAACTATTAATACAACTAAAACTAGTGGATAGATATTCCAATTTCACCATGAAATAAATCATTGCATGGCCTTCTTAAAATTGTGTAACAAAGTGTCTTCCAGTGACAAATTTCATTGAACTTAAGACTAGTTCAATCAATTGTCTGAATTGTTATGGAGAATGTCCAAGCATGATATACAATTACATTTCATACTAATTATCCAAGTGACATAAGATTCGGAACAACTTCCCCTCTTCAATCATCATCACCTCCACAATATCTACATTTCCATAAACATATTGACACCTTATTGAAAAAAATGAAACACTATCCTCTACAATCTCCCCCTTTGTATTTTTTTTGTAAATATAACCTAAGCACACTTGGTATGGGTTAATATGTGTGACACTATTTTCTCCCACTTAATGACAACCAAATGAAAAGGTTTAGTGGGGTCTGTTTAAAAAAAATTATCATCTCTTTAAAGAATATATTCTTGAATATTTCTAAGAGAAGGATAATGTCACATGGTTCACTTAGAAAATATCATTTAGTTTATCAACTCTATGTCTAATTAGGATAAAACTATTTAGAAAACAAGAGATATATTTCCATGATTTTAAATGCTTTCCATAAACAACCATACATGTGAAATCATGCCCCGAATATTTTAATTCTTATCCCAGGGGTTGTAAATAGTCAGATTTATCAGTGAAATGCTATGTTATGCACATAATTCACCAACTGTATTCAGAAGATCAATTGAAAAGATAAATCTCCCCTTTTTATCCAATCTTGTTATCAATCAAGAACTCCCCCTTAATTGACATGATAAATACAATTAAGAACATGTGATAAAAGTGTGATTCGAATACCTCAAGTTTTCAACTTCTTGAGGTGATATGAATTTCATGATTTGTAATGATATAATCCTTAATATCATCTCCCTCATATTTTCTCCCTATTAAGGGATGAAATCCCATTGATTTACTATGGTGTAAAATATCATTAGATAATTTTCATTATATTCATGTTGATAATCTTCCACCATGGGACACTTAAAGTAATTATAAAATCACAAATAATGATTCCAACTTGTTGTTATCCACTTTGTTCATCCAATTTTCATATCGAGAATGACCTTCACCTTTAATTCCCTATAATTTAATCACACATATAAATCAAAAATATATGGGAATAATATGGAACACTTATGAGGATCTTAATTGGAACAACAAGGCTGCGAATTTTCTATCAACTTAAGAAATCCTTTCATGGTAGTTCTAATTTGTATGATACTATTAATGATAATGTATCCTATCCATTTAACATTTTTGTATTTCATTTTCAGCATGGAAAATTTACTTCCCTTCACCTTCAACTTGTGTGGATTGTTTTTCCTTACTTCTTCCAGTAGTGAAGAATCTTACACTAGTGCATGTCTTTCAATTTTAAACATCTCTGTTTGACCTGGTAAAATTGTTATACATTTGTTTTCATGATGTCCAAACTACTTGTACCTTCCACAGAGTACTTCTGAGACACTTGGGTTGTCATGTGATGACAACCTCTCATGAAATTTGAACTCATATTCATGTGTAATAGTATGTTTCCCCTTTTCCTTTTCTTTAGCTAGTACATCATCTTCATATTTTTGATGTTCTCTATAAAATTTCAATTTATTACGATAGATAACTAAACACGCCTTAACATATTCTAATATTGAGCTTCCAAATGGATTCTTCAATGTATTAAAGTCACCTTTCTCGGTAAACTTATCTTCAATCAATCATGTTTTATCATAGATTGATTGTCTTTTTAAGTTCAGATTACTTCCATTAATTTCCATGTATTTTTTGTAGTGATCCATGTTATGAACTTTCTTTCTATAGTAGAATAATCTTTTATTAGTAGTGATTTTGGATCCAAAACCCTTCAACTTGGATAAATAATCCACGGTCTTCTCACCTTTCCTCCTTGAAATCATATTCGATGCATTTTATTTTGGACCATTCTTCTTCTTACATCCGAAGGATGCTTCTTCTTTATTAGAAAACTTCTATAATATTATTTTCTTATTATCTTTTTAATCACGTTGATATGGAAATGTACCAATCTTGTGACCACTTTCATTGCATACATCATAGATATTATCAAGCATACCAAATTTTATTGTAGTATACAGATGCTTCTGGATGTATGGATGTTGCCTCTTTATCTTTGGCTGGATCTCCCTTGAGATGGGATTCGATTATGTTTTTTTATTTTGAGGATTGTACCAACAATCTAGTTCATAATTCTCAAACATTTTTCAGCACCATCATTGAACCAGAAACCTTGAATTCTTAATATCTTTTTCATAAGATTATTGGTTATTTTTCTTGAAGTGTTGTGCTTTCAATAGGGAACCATATTTTAAATTCTTCTTCCTATTCACCATAGTCTTGGTGGTAGGTTTCTTATCAACTTTCTACATCCATACATGTTTAGAATTTTTATTCCAACCTACACTATTTGTGGAAACACATTTAGAAACATGAGTACAAGATGGTATGGATGGTATGTTTTTCTTGGAAGTTGTTTCCATTATATTAAAGGATGATCTAATACTCTTTTTGTAATCATAGTTCTCAATGAAAACTTGAGTGGAATCATATCTTATTATAGCTTTTGGGAAGTTACATCTTGGAGTGATTACTGATTCTTCAATTTCACCTCCAGCTCTAGAAATTTCTTGTTGAGAGTGTTCTTCTCATCCTCAATAGACCTTAACTTACATTCCCAATTATTTTTCATTATTATCATTTTTTATTCATGAAAATTACTTATTTCTCGCAAATAAATGTCAAAATCATTTACTTTGTTATATTTTTCTTCTATTTGAGAAGCTTTGACAACCATAGAATCTTTGTGGAACTTTTAAAATTCATGGAAATCTTCTAAAAATACATTCTTAAATAATTATTCCTCACAAATACTTCCTTTAAATTATTCAATAATTTTAGAAAAAATTTCATTGCAAAGAGATATTTTTTCTTCCTTTTCTTTTATATGTTTTGTGAGAGTGTTTGACACGCCATCCCTTTTTGCCAATGCTTCTTCCATGGAATTAGCATATTCTTACATCTGTAATTTTTCATCTCGAATAACTTTGATACTTTTACAAATATTTCTTGAAACTTATCTAAGGATATTATTCAGGTGTTCTTTGAGTACACACTAGGGATCACTAATTGATCAATCATCACCATAGCTTTAACATACTTCATTAAAAGAGTCATAATAATAAATAGAATTATTACATGTTATACCTTTCTAATTACCCTCAGTAGAATGTGTCTCCCCATTATTAGTATGATTCTTCTTCAGCTTACTTGCATATTTCTTCTTTCTATTTTTATAAGTCTTGGAAGAAATCTTCATTTGAGGTTGGTCACTCCAATCCTTAAATCATCACTTCACAAATACTCCCTTGGATATTTTAGAGGTAACCTCTCTCTAATACCAATTTAAGTGACCAGATTAGTTTGAATCACTGAGAGGGGGAGGGGGTGAATCATTGATCCCTTTAAATATTTTTATTAATTGATTATTTTCAATTAAACCTCTATGGATGGTTAAAGTCCCGATCTACTCTCCTTGTTTCTCTCAGCCTTACCTCAAATGATACTGTAAATATAAAGACACTGAACACAAGGATTTCTAAGGTTCAGTTCAAAGACCTACTCCTTATTGTGTTGGTTATTCTCCCAAACATAGATTCTCCACTATAAAATTATTATCAATTATAATGGTGGATACAGAGTCCCATTGTATCCCAATGGAGTCCCAAATGAGGTTCTTTATCCTACTTCCCACAGTGTTACCAGAGTCCCATTAGCCTTCTCTAGAGTCCCACTGAAGACTTCTTCTCCTTCTTGAATCACACAGGGTTCTTCTAGCTCTCGAGTCACATGAGAATCTTCCTTATTTCTTCTATTTGATTCAATATAGACGATATGATTCTCTTTCCCCACGGGCTTTC
Source organism: Viscum album (assembly GCA_963277665.1). Classification (NCBI taxonomy): domain Eukaryota; kingdom Viridiplantae; phylum Streptophyta; class Magnoliopsida; order Santalales; family Viscaceae; genus Viscum; species Viscum album. The sequence continues at coordinate 680,850,965 of OY728119.1, read as the reverse complement.
TGAATCACACATTCTTGTGTATCTCTTAATGAATCTTCAACAAACTTTCGTAAGGTCTGTTGGCCTTTCTCGGTAATTTTGATCACCTTTCTCATCAGTCCTCAGTTCAAAAATCCTCAGGAAAATTTTTATTCTTCTGATGAAGACCTGACCTCACATATAAGTTTTCAAATGATGTACACAAATTCTTCAATAAGATAATATTCAAGAATGTTCTTGCACAATATCTGCCCTGTCTCTTATCTTGGACTCTCAAACACTATCAAATCAGATATAATATCGTCTTTAATTATGTCTAGATTCAGTCTCATTCATTCAAATTTACTTAATTCATGGATTGCATGGCATCCAAATATCTTGATTTTAATATCTCAATTATTCTCTCACTTGCATGTGTTTATGCACTATTGCATGTATGTATAATGTGTTCCTTGTAAACCCAAATACACACCATTCTCTTGTATCAATATTTTAGATTCAATGTGTGTGGTTCATGCAATTACACATGCAATATCCAATTGATTCTTCTATTTCAATATGAACACATTCACTTCTTTTTTTTCTTTTGATCTTTTTCACACACACACTTTGTTAATTTTAATTTGGGCTTAATGTATATTAATCATGTGCATGGACTTCCATTGTTATGTGTGTATGGGAATGCATGAATAAATTTATATTTTAGATAGGATTTTATTCAACTCTAGTTCCACTACATTTATTCTTATTCTCATGCTTTTAGGTATGCACACTCAATGCTTGGAGTGGTCTAGATTTATTTTTCTAAATAGGTAGTGTGTAGGAAATTGTCTCAAGAGATTCTTAAACCTCTATACATGCATGTATTATCATTTCTCCTTCTTTCTTAACATGGACACACACTTCCCTTCACCATGAAAAACTCCTTCTTCACTAAAAAATATCCCCTACAAAACAGTATATCAAAAACGTGAAAAACAGAAGGTTGATCTTCGTCTGTTTGGGAAACCAAAGTATTCACAAGTTTTCTTCTTCATCTGAACCATTATAAATGTTTCTTCTTATTCATGCACATGGTACACATATATCTTCTTCACATAACCATATAGGTTCTTGGTTTCTATATTCATAGAGTACAAAAAGTGTGCAATTACACCAATTGCATACCAATAAGATGCTCCTCACAAAGAACAGGAGAGGGTTCAAGAAAACCTATCATGTGCTCATGGGTTTCCTTCAAAAATATGGTGTGAGTTGTTCCCTTATTCACAAAGACAATTAAATAGTGCATTTTAATTGTTGAACACCTGTGGATATTCTTCCCCTTTGAGTAGAAAAGATATATGAATCTTCTCTATGTACAGTGCTCTGTTTCTCAAAAAACAATAGATTTTATCAATGTTTTCAACAATAGAACCCTCGGTAAAGGGATCTATATTTATAGGAAAGTATGAAAATTTCTCCTCATTTAAATATATTATTTGAATCATCCATGATATTCACTTTGAATAACCGAGATCTTTGGTTTTCTAAAACGTTCAAAAGTGTATGAAGATATGCTGAGATTTGTGGAGTTCCTTTTTAGAACAAGCTCCCATTCTTCATGTGCATGTGATAATGATCCCACCCATCTCATGTTAAATCCATTATCTAATCATCCATGTGGCCTTGAAAACATCATTTTCCATAGCCTTCTCCGAACATCACCAAATAATTTCATACATGAAAATAAGATTTCATGTGTGATATCGTATTGATTCAAAGAACAAAATGGTTCTCATATGTTGTATAGTGGTTGTCCATGGCGATCAGGTCATATAATTTGATGAGTAGCAGTGGCAGCATCACACAATGGTGAGAGGAAGAAAACGATGTGGTTGCATGAGCATCAGAAGACTCGGGTTCAAACATACAACACATGAGATGGATATACGGTGGAGATTAGATTGTAGAACATGGGATGCGACGTGCGGGCGTGATATATCGCATGTTCAGTCGAACGACCGAGATCATTTCATTTAATGAAAACATCACCCCACATCCAAATAGAGAAGTTACTGAGCTAATTTTTAAATATCAATCCAGTTCATCATATGTTCAGAATTATCCTCCTCCCTCTATGGTACTGACCCATACTGTGTTCTCCATGCGGGTGCACTCTACGCCCACCCTTCGCTCCCAACCACCGTGCCACCCGAAAGGTGTCACTCACTCTATTCTCCCATGATCCCCTATGGGTTCACTCATGTGCATGGGCCATGACCCATGCTCTCCTGACACTTCCTAGAATGCTTTGATGGCATCCCTTGGGCGCAGTTGACCCTGTCCCACATGTGCCTAGGATTGAGGCTGTCAGCTGGTTGGTGGATAGCCTTATTTTATTAGTAAACCCCATACATAAAAAGGTCTTCAAATTATCAAATGCATGTGTACTTGGTAATTTAAATATTCATGGACACCCTTATTCAAACATATAACCAATAAACCACGTCTCCATCTATCCTTCTCCTCCTTCAATTATTTTTTTTAAAATATGAATTCCCAAAGAACATTCAAGCATTTACCCAATGTGAAAAAACATTTTCCGCATCTCTTAAACATTTGACATTACCAAATTATTCTCAAACTCTTCATACAATTAGAAACTAGTGGATGGATCTTCCATGTTCATCATGTAAAAAATTATTTTATGGTTGTCTTCAAATGGAGTAACAAAGTGTATTCCACCTAATCATGTCTTGGAACATAAGATCAGTTCAATCAATCAGTTGAGTTGTTATAAATAATGTACAATCATGACATCCAATGAAATTTCTTACTTATTCTACAAGTGACATAAGCTTTGGAACAACTTCCCCTCTTCAATCGTCACCACCACCACAATAAATACCTTTCCATACCCATATTAACACATTATTGACAACAAATGAAACACTATGATCGAAAAAAAATTCACTTTTAAAAGGAAAACACCTTCCAAGGGAACCATTTTTATTTTTATATTGTTAAAAATATTTTATTAAAAAAATTATCAAATCATAATTTTTAATCTGTTACATGGTTTGTAGTTATGTTTCGGTTTTCTGATTAAAATATTATTCTTTTCTTAAGAAATATTTTTTTTGAAATTAACAATTTAAAATTATTATCAAATAATGATTAATTTTTTAAAACAAATACCACAACCACATTTCCAAAATTATTATGTGGTTTTATAAATTTTATTAAAATAGGATTGTTTTTTTCATAACATACATAATGGTTATGGAAAACACCATGAACTACTACTATTTTTCAAAAAACATGGCAATGTTTTTGAAATAATTTTTTTCCATTTATAATTTATTAAATAAATTAATTAAAATATAATTAAAGTGGATTCTATATAAATATAAATATTTAATGGGGGAAACCCTTTCCAAATTTAAATGAAACAATGAACAAATACATTTTTTAGGATCCATCCATTAATTTAAATTGAATAAATATAAATACATAATGCCCTATTTTCTCTTATATATTGCTTTTTATAAGATATTATATATAATCTTGATAGGCATTCAAAAGAATAATACAAAAAACTCAATTTTTTTGGTAATCTAGGGGTGTTGTGAATCTTCAAATAATTGGAAAATGTGTCCTCTACCAATTTCTTTTTTTTGTAACCTTGGTTAATGTGGAAGAGAGGTAGAGGAAATAAATGAGATTTATAATTAAGTAATTTCACAATGATCTAATCATATTCCCACATCCATAAAATTTATAAATAGAGATACAATTTATATATCCCTCCATTTACACACTATGGACTCTATACATTTCTTAAATGTTTTTCCATTAAATCAAATGCTTTAAAAACATTTTAGAAGTTATGAAACATTTTAACTTTCAAATTATCAGGATGTAGATTTATTTGAATACATGTTTTCTAATTAATTTATATGAATTTGTTTACTTATTGATGAATAAATGTTAGTTTAATGGAGAATTAATTACTTTTTATTATTCTGTGTGATGATTTTATTCCTAGGGAATTTGACTAAAAATTATTATTTTCTAGTTCTTAATGGTGATTTATATTAGTTTAATTTTAATAATGTTTTCAATAAACATTATTTAATATTTTCATGTCTCTATTTATTAATTTTTATACATGAATGATAATATTCAAAATAATGTGTGATTAAAAGAAATTTTCAATTTAAATTAGCAAAATTAAATTGATTTAAAATTTTAATCTTTATTGTATTTTTAACTGACCATTATTGATATTCGCATGCAACATCAAATTCATGATTTGAATATGAAAATTTTTCTATATAAAAATATATTAGGTGTTCACATGTAAAAAAATTATACCCAACTCACATCGAAAAAATTATGATGGAATTTATTCAGAAATGTTTTCCATAGTGTCTACATAGATGAATTTTAATGTAGCCAAATTATTATGGTGTTTAGTTATCAAATTTTATGGTTGATCCATATTTTAAATTTTACCAATATTATACCATGACTTGGATTCTTGGGGTAAACCACATAATAATTTCATCCACATAACCATGTAACAGGATAAGTGTGTTGAAGTTGAGGTTGATATTTGGGTTTCATCAGTTTTATGGGAGGTTGAAAATAGTCTCTATCGAGTTTGGTTGATGGAAATTTGAGAAAGGAAGTTTATTTAGATTGGATTTTATCCAAGTGAAATAATGAAGAGGCAAAGTTCTCTCCAAATTGCACCAATATTGCTAAATAACGTCATTTCTATTTTCAGGTCGACTAAATTTCAATGACATAGAAGGAATATGCTGCCTAAAGAAAATGTTGTCAATGATTCTTACTGTTATTTATATGAGTTTATTTAGTATCAATTTTATATTCTAATCTTTTTCACTAATATGGTAGTTAATGTTATTGATAATATACAATAATAGTTTTGATACTCCAATGTCATTAATCTTAAGATTGGATTTTACTAAAGAAGAATCACCAAAGATCATTGTTAGAAATACGAGGTTAATGGGAGTTCCTATTTCACCTGAATTGGGATTTATTCTTGAGGGTATGTCATAATGTGGAATATGAACCAAATACATTTGAGCAGGATGACCGTTTCACCACCTCTTGAATATGTCTAATGATGACTCTTACAAAAGACTAAGAATATAACACAAACCTACCAATTTTGATCCATAATTAAAGCATGTAACCAAATTTACTTGGAGTAATGAATACGAATTAAAATTTTTCATATAATTTGAACAGACTAGAAATGATATAATATTATGTGAATTATATCATAGTAGATGATTTGTGAAGAATATCGATCCTAAAAAATGTGGCATATTACCTCATCTTCACTTCAGTATTATAAGTAGAATAACTAATAAACATTTCATCATAGAACCCAATAACATTACCAATAAATGTTACCATAATAAGTATTTGAGATGATGAGGACAAAATTTGTTTTACCACGATTGATTCATTAGTTGTTCCTTGTTATATCTCAATATAGTGATGGTGGGGGATTATATTCTCAAATGTTATGGTTGTGGCGGTTTAGGTTGATGTAAAAAATGTTCTCTATGGAAATATTTTGAGAATATATAGGTTTTAACACGTGTTTAAGTATGTGGATAAAGTGTCGTAGGCAATTTAGTTCTTACTAACCCCATTATATTGAACAAGAAAACTGAGCATAAGTCATGGATGAAATTCGAATGAATAAATGTCAAAAAAGAATTTGGACTTCTATAGTATGAGGTACAACATTAAAAATGTTGTATTGACATGTGTAAATTAGCCAGAGTAATTAATTATTCTATGTAAGGGGCAAAGGTTGTGGCTGGGGGTGTAAAAACAATACGTCCAGTTATAGAAGGATATATTCTTTTCACTCATTTTTGTCTTAATACTAATTCAATGATTTGTCAACAAATTTTTTGGATTCATTATGGAAATAAAAATGTATTTATTTTGGAGAATAAAATAACACATTACTAGATTCCTATGAAACATCATAGGATAGAGGGGGATCTTTTTGGGATTTCATGAGTGGGTCTTCATTTAGGGGATAATGTTGAGTATGATGTGGGGAGAAAATGTATTTGAATTGACAAAGATAATTATTAATCTCTCTCTTTATTTTATTTTTATTTTTTATCTCTATTAAATTTTTCATGAATTTTATAGGAATATAAAATGAAAAACTATTTTTTTTACATAGAGAATAAAATTATTTGGTTTATTTTTTAATTATTCATTTTTATTAAATATTTTTTATGCCTATTGAGATTATTTTTTAAAACGCCATAATATTTTAGGAATATTGATTCTAATGAAGTATATTTAAATTACTCCATGGTTGGATTAATATTGAAAGTGGAAAGATATATGATTCATCCCTATATAGGTTATTCTCTTGGAAATGATATTTACCAAATCATTTTTTATTTCTTGTGCACCAAATTTTATATAAAAGAATATATTTCATTTATAACAAATATATGAAATTTAATTTGTTATTTCTGATCATTTTTTGTATAACAAATATTAATTTCTAAATATCATTCATATTTTTTCTTATTCAAATAATATTCCTTCATATTTTTTAATAGTAAATATAAAATATTAAAAAATTCATTTGACATGGTTTCATTTTCTAGTTTTTAGTTGAATATAAGTAAATATTCCAATAGAAAATATCACCATCCTTTCTTGTGAATCAATACTTCTTTATACTTTCTACTGTTAGTTGAAATACATAATTTTTAATTTTCATCATCTCACCAATGACTACACCACATCCAAATTTTGGCACTAATATATAATTTTCTATGTGGTGAGTGTCTGGGGATTAAAATTTCAATATATATATATATATAATTAAATAATAAAAAATATTATTGTGTATTTATAAAACAAATTATAAATAATTCTTAAAACATTTTAAATGGATGATGATGTGTTATACCTCATTATGAGGTTCCTCCATGGACAAATGGTTGTAGTGGAAAAATATTTTTCCTAATTTATTTAATATAATGTTTAATATTTAAATTATGAGGTTACCAAGTTAGAATAAAATTAAAAATAGTTATCTTGTGATCAAATTTCATAAAAACTTTAATAATTCAAAATCCTAAGTCAAACATGCTGAAATTGAAATCTTTTAATTATACTTAATGGTTTAAAACCACTCAAACAAAATTCATTAGATTTATCTTGAATTATTTATTGTTGAACAAGAAATCATCAAAACAATTGTGCAAAATGATGTTTTCTATTTTTTGTTTTTATAGTTTATTTTGATAGATGTTGAAATGGATAAATATAATAATTTTATCAAAATCAAAAGTGCTTGTTAAATTTGAAACTAGGGTAGACGACATAATCATTTTAGTTGAGATACAAGGGGAAGGAAAATATGATCTCACTAAAAAACTTCATTAGTCATGTGAAATTAAATATTATAACCCAATTTTAGAGATTTTTATTATAAAATTGGCTCATTTAACACATGTTTTCAAAAAAAATTATTTATTTTGAGAGAGAAATCTATGAGGATAATTTCATTCCTTTCAGTGAACTGATTTCACTATATCCCCTTTAAGAAGATTATAAACGTTCCAATTCTTCATATATTTTATAAGTGGAGAGCAATAAATCCAAAATTAATTCAAATGATCACTTCTTAGTTGAATAAATTATTATATTATTGGTATATACTGAGGAAGTATCTAATTTTTTCGCTCGATTATGAGTGACTTGATATTACTATGAAAGTGGGCTTGTGTAATGAATTTTATTCTCCATAAGATAAATCCTTTGAAAAATTACTTGAAAATGAATTTTGTTTTCTAGGTAAATTTTCATCTATTAAAATATTTTACAAATGAATGTTGTTAAAAATAATTTGAAAAAAACACATGTTGTGGTTCATATATGAGAAACCACAACCACATATTGACAAAAAACTAGTTTCTATGGATGTTTGGTTGGGGAATATAAAGTTAGAGTTGTATGGGAGGAAACACATGATTAAATATTTTATTTTATTTTTGTTTATTTTCTTTTATAAATAAAAACCACTTTCATCCATGTTATTTCATTATAACACTTTTAACTTTCTCATCTTTCTTGGTTCTTACTTACACACACATTCACATTTTTTAGTATAATATTTTTTATTTTTATGGGAAGTTATAATGTTTTATATATTATTTCCATTGATGGGACTATAATTGTTTGATTGAGAAGTGTTTTAGGTCAATGATGAGAGTGATCATATACTATTCATAATGACTCGATAATGCTATTAGCGTAGTATTATTCATTATTTTTCATTGTGTATAAATTCTTGAATCAATATTTCATGATTCCTTTATAGAATATACTAGTTAAATATTATTTATTTATTTGAATACAAATATGATATACCTCTAATTGGTAATTTAGTTTTAGATTTAATTAAATAGTTATTTAAAATTAATTTAATTGGTTTATTATAATTATTTTGTGTTTATCTTGCGGTAATATTATTTTTCAAAATACTGGTTAAAAATAATATTTTATAATCATGGTTGGAACCCTTAATATACCTTTTCACTCAAGACTATATTTGATGTTATGTGATTGATCAACAATATTAATTTTCTGTTTAATATGAAACCATTTAAAATTTTACAAAGATAAAACATGTTCATTTAAAAAAATATTTTCGAAATGTGATGGATCTTGTAGAGAATGATGTTTTAATTTCTCTAAGAGTCTTGTACATTACATTGAAATAATGAATTGAATATATTTTTTGAACCATAATGTATAATTTTTTTCTTTCATCACGAGGTTAAAGAAAGGGTAAATTTAGGATATTATGAGTGGGGGATAAGTATTTTTGGGAATTATCCATACTTTAATATAACCCACCAAGACCAGCATAAAAGTTTTCAAGTTTTTTAGTTTTTAATCATTGTTTTTTAATTGTTAATTCAAGATGATTTTTCTCTTTTTTGAAAATTGTGTTTCCAATTATAATAGGTTATAATTTATTAAACTATGGTTTCTATTGGCTTCATTAATTTAACATCCCCTTTAATTAAGTATGTCTTTGTCATATTCTAAGAAAATTTTATAAAATAATCATTGAATTTAAAACTTTTTGTTTAAATAAATATAATAATATATGAATTTAAATTATCCATGAATCAAAAATATTAATCTAGGTTGAAAATATATTCCTTCACTATTTTAATCTTTAATAATTTAAGTTGAAACTAATGGTTGGTTATTTTTTCTTCCTTGTAATTATTAAAATAACTCATCGATTCAGTCTTGTAAAATATTTATCTTTTAAAATATGTATGTCTTCTCCCATGGTGGTAAAGAAAAGTTTGGATGTCTATGTTAAATAATTATTTATGTTTTTTTAATTCAATTATTAATATTAAATAGATATTTTTTTGTAAAATAGTAAAAAATATTTCACTCTAACTACTTACTTTTAATAGGGAATTAATGAATTCCACTTGAAAGTGTCCATGGAAGAAACTCATTTCTTATCAATTATTCATGCAATTTTGATTATCCAATTTTTATGTATATTTTATAGCATTTAATTTTACTAATTTATTGCTCAAGGACATGAAATATCTTTGTAGTGGGGGAATTTGATGTGGATTTATTAAATTACATATTTTACCACATCATTTTTATAAATATATTGAAATATTTATGATCAAATGACCATATAATAGAGAATAAATTAATTTTGATTATTTTGTGTGAATATTTTCTCTTAATATTTAATTAAAAATTATCATTTTATATGCTTAATGGTGATTTTTTCTTTGTTTTCTTTTCATAAATTTCAAAAATAAATTTATTTAATGTTTTTATGATTATATTATTGAATTTATAATATTGACATGATAATCATCAACTAAATGCATGATTGGGGTAAATATGCAAATGATAATATATGAATTTAATTGATTTATAATTTTGATAATAAATGATTGTTTAATTCAAATTTTTTAAAATATTTATAGATTAGTTCCTATTCCAATTAAGTATATAAATTTATAGGTGTCCAAATTATCTAGGGTCCTGATGTCACAATATTTTACCCAGCTAACATTGGAAAAATAAGGATGTAATTTACATTACAAATTTTATCCAAGTTTCTTCATAGAGGAATATTTTCACTTAAAAATTATATAGGCATCCACATATCCCATTTTCTTATCGATCCATATATCCAATTTTACAATTTATAGTCCATGTAGTCTATTATCGGGGGAACCGTTTAGACAATTGCATTTACATACCCAAATAATTTGATATGTGAGTTGAAGTCGAGGATGAGAGTCATGTTTAATTATTTTGAGAGGAGGACCATAAAGGAATTAAATGATATCAAAGGATAGATATTTGTGTGATACATTTTAATGAGAGATGTGTTAATATAAATGGATGAATAATAATTCCAAATCAAGACCATATTGCTACACGATTTCTGAAGAAGATCACTCCATGTTCAAGGAAGAGTCATGTTCAATGACACCAACCAAACCAAAGGGATCCATTGATGCTTATTGGGATTCAAATGATTTTATTAAGTACTAATTTGATATTTCAATAATCATCAATAGTGTAACTAATTAATTTCTATTATAAATCAATGTTTTAGTTTTGAAGAACCAACTTCATGAGGTCAAAGAATGAATTTTACTGAAGAATAATAACCAAAGATCATTGACGAAAATCAGAGGATGATGGAATTGACTATTTCAACAAAATACATTATCTTTCATGATATTCTATGAGTATGGGAGACACAAATATGGTACATTTGATGTGGAATATCATGTTTCTACCTGTTAAAGATGTTTAAAAAATTCATTTGTGAAAGATGAAGAATTTAACACCAAGCTTCCAAAATTAGTCTATGAATGAAGTCGCTAAAAAACTATTCTCCATGATACAAGTGAATTTGAAATTTGGATATGATTAAATCATAAATGGAAATATCAAAGATTCAGAAAATTCTAGCTTAATGGAATCTTATCAAAGAATCATGGTCCCAAACAAAAGGATGAAAATGAAGTCATTACTTCTTGAACTTCACATGGAGGATGACTGATGATATTTTCATTTAGGAAACAAAACCCATTTATAGAGAAAATTATCTAGGAAGGGATTTTATATTTTTATTGAATAAATTGTATTACTAAGATTCAGTTATATATTTTTCCATATACATTTTTGATGTAGGGATAATGTGAACTTATATTCTCTAATTCTATGACTTTTGAGATTTATGTCGAAGAAAATAAGATTCCTAATTGAATGGATTTCAGAATATATAGGATCCATTATTGGGTTAAGAATATTGATAACTCCACTACGGTTATTTTATTCTACCTAGAACTATCAACATGACCAAAAAAATGAGCTAGATTTAAAGTAAAAAATTTATTGATTCAATATCGAAGAATAATTTTTCATGCTAAAGAATAAAGTACATATATAAATATCTATTATTTAAAGTTTGATGTCATCTTGTAAAGTTAGATTTCCTCTATAATTACCATATTTTATTATAGATAGGTTATAAAATAGATGTTTTATTTATAAAAACTAGATTTTTTCTCTCACTGTTTATATCAACAAAATAATGTAGTGAGTAGTCAATATATTTTTTGTATTATTTATATAAATAAAAAATGGTAATTCATTCCAAGAATATAAAAACACATTATTAGACTCCATATAACCACCATAAGAGAGAATTATGTATTTGTTAGATTTCATTAGTTGGACTTTATCGAATGGATAAAATTAAAGATGAATTATAGAGATAATGTTTCAAAAATATTAGAGAAGAATATTGATATATATTTTTCATTTTTATTCTCATTTATATTTATTTAATACTTCCAATATTAATTTCATGAACTAAAAATGAAAAAATAATTGTTTTTATTGTTTAATAAAATATTTTGGTTCATTATTTACTAATTCATGTTATTTTTCATAATGATTGTTTGTGCCACCAGTAAATTACATTCAAAATGTCGGAATAATTCAGTGAGGTAAATATTTTTGAAATTAATTAGATTTACTTTGTGGTTAGAGGAATATTAAAAGTTGCGAGTTATAATGTTCATCCATAAACAGGTTAACATCATATTGAAGAATATTGTTAGAATCAATTTTAATGATTCACATTAAATTAATTTCCCAGGAAAGAACACATTTATTTTAAATTAAGTAGTTGAAATTACCATTTCAATTTCTCACAATTTTTTGTATCAGGCATTATATTTTTAGAATTTCATTATTTTTTTATATAATTGAAATATTCTTCTACCATTTTTTTTTATAAAATCGAAATGAAAAAAATTTACTTAGATTTGTTTTGAATTTTTAATCAGAATTGAATTGAATAAGCCAATAAGAAATCTCAACATATATTCCTTTGGATTGACCCATATTTCCACAAACTAATAGTGAGTTGGAAAATATAAATATAAATTTTAATTTTAATGCAAAACAACATGTCTATCACATCACTATACTTAATTATTTTATTTTTAAATAATTCATATAGATATTAAATCTCCACAAATCAACTATACACTGTGATCTAAATGAACATGGTAATTATACTTTTTCAAATTTTCTATGTCACATGTTATCTCTAAACTGATAAAATATCATGTATAAAATCATAGTGTAGTGATCTTTTCGGCATCATATTTTATCCAAAAGAATCTATAATTTTATTAACACTTCTACATCATAGGTTTTTCTATATTATATATTTAAAACTTTTATTTTATTATCCAATGTGTATTGTTCCATAGTTAATACGAACATAAAGAAAATTCAAAAATAATCAACCAATGAAATCAAACAATAAAATAAAATAAAGCCAAATGATATGAAAATTAGGCAGGGTTCACCCAAAAATGTACATATCCCAAGATAACACAATGTTAATTTGTTAATGTACCAAAAAATTATAACACATTGTTATGTGAATTTTTTTAAGATTCATTAATTATCATGTTCTAGTATCACTACATATTATTATGTCTCCACTCACATAATAATGATTTTTTTGAAATATTGAAATTCATATTATTATAATGAATAATCAATGTAAAATAGTAAGAAAATTTTGATAGGAGGTTCTCTAAAACATCATATTTTTGGGTCACTCCAAATCCTATGATAAGAATCAATTAAAAAAAACTATCAAAACACATATCTTGAAAATCCAAAAATATTTATCAATAAATATCATCTTAATTTATTCACTATAATTCTATAAGTTATTCAACTATGTTTCTTCATATAATAGGTCTTCAAAAAACCATCCATTACCATTCAGTATAATTTCCCATTAATTATCCACATGTTTATAAATTTGATAACAAATGATATATATATATATATATATTCTAAAAACATCCTACTTCCATCATAACTAATATATGGCTTATCAATAATAGTACTAAAATAGAAAACCTCAAAAAATTTAATCGTTACAATTCTATTTTTTTAGTTATTTACATAATTTGAAATCCACATATGATATTAAACAAAACATGGTGATATCATTACCATGACATGGTTTCTTAATGAAAATAATAAAAATATTGACAAGAAAAATGACTAGCTATACATTCATAATCATATTAAAAATCATTATTTTTAGGAGATTCCTTTATAATCATGACAAAAAAATTATCATTTCAAATATGGATCCTCAAAAATAAAATTAAAATAACATATTTAACTATAAAATGGTATTTATATTCATCTCATGGGGGATAGAAACTTTTTTAAGGCTCTCTATAAATCATATTTTAACCTTGACTGTATTCTTTAATCCATGATGTAATATTTTTAACCTTTCTAAGGTTTCACTCCTCATGGTAATTCGTGTCTTCCACTTTCTATCATTATCACTATATTAAAAAAATTATCTTTATCACAATACTAACCATGGTGTCATTTATTCTCATTTACTAAATCTTCATCTAATTTCAAAAAAACTCTCAAACATTCATATATATATATATCATCATAACCAAATTTCATTAATTAAACTCTCTTGAAAAAACACAACTTGATTTCATCACCATCCAAAATTGTTTATTATTTTATCAATAAGGGTTAAAAAATGATATATAAATGGGTTTTCAAATAATATAAAATGATAATTCAATAGATCAACGTTAACTAAAATTTTCTTAATAGTAGACACCATGTTTCAATAAAATCAGTATCATAAATGTTTTTTACTAATACAAATTTCATGTATAGTCATTATCGACAATTTGGCCACAGATATTTATATTGTGTAGCCATGTGTATGTTTTCTAGTATAAAAATCCATATTTCATTATCATCCACATATATAGTATTATTAAAATTAATCACAACACAAGGTTTTATGAAATATATTCCTTAAGTATTGTTTTAAACACATCCCGATTTCTATGCTAGGTTTTATTATTTAAATATAATTTTAGGTTTATCTAAATAAAATTTCTACATTGGATTTTTTATTCAATTAATTCTATATTATATTGTTTTTTATAAATAAATTATATATAAGAATATATTAATATATGAATCTAGGATAATATACTAGTTCTACGAAACTTCATTAGACTATATCTCAAAGAGGTTTCTACTCTCAACTACCTCAAATTTAGGGATTTTCCTATCCAGTTTTGGTAATTTTCTCTAACATCGTCATATTATCATGGTTGGAAGTTTTCATTGGAATATAGGGTCAATGAATATGTAGTTTTAATGTTAAGATTCATCAATTTGGGAAATAGGTTGGTGATTCACGAGTCTTTATTGCAGTGAAAGAAAATATAAAATTCTATTGTTTATGTAAGGATATGGTATCATAATTTTGTTAGAGTCATGAAGACACTAGGAATGGTAAGGAACTATGAATGAAATTTGTATATAGGTCTATAGAAACAGGTATTTCTATAGTGTTCATGTATTCATGTACTTAGGGATGATGGATTTTGGTAATGGAATGAGGCAGTGTGGGGCATCATAAAAAATGTAGGATGGAGGATAAAATGAGAGAGTGTTTCATTTAAAA
Organism: Viscum album; assembly: GCA_963277665.1. NCBI lineage: Eukaryota > Viridiplantae > Streptophyta > Magnoliopsida > Santalales > Viscaceae > Viscum > Viscum album. The sequence continues at coordinate 680,835,841 of OY728119.1, read as the reverse complement.
AAATAAAATAATATAGTATGGGTAAAAGAAACCAAGGACCTTATAGACACAAGTAATATTCATATAATATTGATATATGAACCTTGATTCCATTGAAATATTTATTTCTCACCCATTATAGAGTTTACCAACACATTGTGGGAGGGGTTTTGTCTAGCTCAATTTTCTTTTAGGTGTGTGGGTATGGAAATTACTCCTACATATAATAAAATAATGTCTATACTCCATAATGTTTTCTAAAATAGCCACAACTACAAATAATAATTTCAAATTATACTATGATTTTTTTATTAATGTAAGGATAATTTGGTATTTAGAAAGAGTAATTGATATCATATATTAAACATGATATTTTTAAATATTGTAAAGAAACTTTCTATCTTACCAAAGTCCTTTTTTAGGAACATTATAGTCATTTTCATCATTTTTCATTAATCTTATGGTTTATTAGGAAACATCTACAACTATAAAGTATGGTTAAACTTAATTCATTGTGAAAGTAAAGAGTGGAAAAACCCCACATTGAAACCGCTATAATATTATCCTACCATGTACAAGAGTAACTCAAGACACATAGAATGAGGGGGATTCCTAGTACCACATCCAATGTGTTAATGTATAGTAAAAAACATCAATATACCATGCATAAATAATTTGATTAATTATCCTTAAGTGTTTATCAACATATCCAAATTATCCAATATAATATAGTTAAAAATTATTGTTGGTAAATATATAAATATAATTATATTAGGAATTTCATGTTATATATAAATTATATCAAAATAAATAAATGTAAAATGGTATATATCTAAGGTAGGGAAATATTATACCAGAATAAATACCTGGACACATTAAAAAATCTACATGGCACAAATATATGGATGTATTGTCACGACCAAACCCATGCCACGACTCTAGGTGAAAAAAACCGGTCATAACCCAACTCATTTCGAGGCTTTAACCACAAATACCCCAATCTCACCTCCATACTCCAGGGGTAGAGACAAGTTCCGAAGACATAACCAATTCAGGGAGTCCTTTTCTTATAAACCTATACACAAACATTGTTACAACCAACTCAATGTAGAAGTGAAAATGGAAAGAAGAAAAGATGAAAAAAATGATATAATGTAAACAAATCTTGAATGATCCTATAGACTATACAAAAGTATGGTTGTGTATATTGAAAAGAAAATGGAAAAAATACACACACAACTAGATATTTTTACCAACCATAAAAAACATGAAAATAGTAAATAGATGAAAGATCCCAGATCATATATCCCATGTTATGACCACCGTATGAGGTCGAAGTAACAAGTATACCTAAGTTCATCCAAATTCATGATTAACCTTAATTTCCCTAGAAAAAGACACAACAGGAGTGGGTTAGGCTCATATAGGGGTGAGTATATACATACCTAGTAGGATACCCCGAAGGGGTGATGTGGGAATAATAAGAGATATAACTGAAGAAGAAAACAATAGATATAACAAGTTATAATTAAAGAGTACATATAAACCCAATAAGATAGTGAAACTAAGCTCATCCAAACACAATGGACTAGACACAATGAGGAGATTAAGTACCCATTGAGTATTCTCCAGCTATTGCAGGACAATAGACTCATCGAACCATGAGAATATAAACATGTAAATCAAGTGGAATACCCCACACGTATTCACCATTCCTATAATGATATTACCTAAAACCAAGGGGTGGGTAAAAAATAATTATATACATATATATACATTTCAAGTCAAATATTCCCAAATGAGAGAGTAAGGGGATCTTCATCTCACAGCTCTTCCAATGAAGAATAGTAGCCAACAGTTCCTAAAGTCCATCAAAAAAACCCATAATCCCACATGTCTTCCCTGGACACACAAGTATAAGGAACGAAATCACCACCCCTTAATACTATCCTCTTTAGGTAGCACAGAATCAACCGCACAGTTTTATGTTGGATCTCAAGGACACTTCTTGGTGGTGAAATCATTATTCTTCCTCATGAGTCTAAAGATATGTCGAACAACATATCATCATTGTGTTTCAAAGTCATGGGGCCACAACCTCTAGGTAAAAATACCATACCCTAGTATGATTAAAGGGTCATACTCTAATAGTCATCAAGGAACCCCACTGCCCATCCCCACTGGAGGGTAATGCTTGGTAATGTCATTGGGTATCTCCACTACCCAACCTATAGGTAAAGGTCCCATACCCTAGATAGTGTGCTCGGTCTATCCATTGGTCTGGGGGAGATAGTCTATAATCATATGAATCTGGGACCTAAATTCCTCTTATAGGCCTCTCCAAAGTCACGATGTAAAATTCACATCATGATATGAGAAAATCATTGAGGCCACCCTATGAAGGCGAATGATCTATCGTACATATAACTGCCCAAAACTCTCCACAAATATATGCTCCCTAATATAGTAAGGAATTTCACCAAATTCATGAGTTAGAATACTATCACCTATTTGGCCTCATGGACATTCACTATTCCTGGAATCCTAGTGACTAAGTCCATGGATATTCCATTACATTTCAACTTCGAGATCTTAATGGGTTGAATAAAACCTACCAAAACATGGTTCTTTTCCTTTTCCTACCGACAATTAAAGCACCAATTGATGAACTATACAATTATTCTTCTCATGGTGTATCACCAAAACATCTAATGATAATCTATGTATATATTTTGTACATCGAGATTTTCATATTGAGGAGAAGTGTGGAACTCCTGTATCACCTCCTCTTATAATGTGACCAGAACCACTATTCATCCATAGAACAAGATGGAATGATTCCCTCCTTTATAATACCAATATAGTGATCTACCTCTGGATATATGATCAAGTAAGACCTTTCAATCAACTTATACAAGTTGGGAAACTCTCTCATGTTCAAGGAGAAAAGGAGTCAAAACCCTCGACTGAAGAAAAGATGCACACTCATGCTCCACCAAGGATAGCTATAGGGATGCTAACTGATCCAAACATTTCTGCACTAGGAAATCATAGGATTTATTTCTAAGAGATTATTCTAAATCATTTATCTTCCCTATAGTATTAACTATCTCAAAGTCAATTCCTATTGGAACTCTAACTAGTGTTGCTGCCTCGGGTTTAGGTCACTCTTCATTAAGATGTTCCTCAGTCTCTGACTATCTATGTAAACAATGAAGAGCTCTCCTAGAAGGAAGTTCCTCTAAATACTTAGGGTGAATACTAACATTTCCAATTCTATGTCTTGGTTTGCATATTTATTCTCTTGGGGTATCAACTACCTCGATCTATAAGCAATAACTACATATTTCCACATCAACACACAACTCAACCCTGCTCCCAAGGCATAAAAATACACTACGAACTCCATGAATTTATCCATTATTCTCAACACTAGAGATCTCATAATCCTCTACCTGAACTCCTCAAAGTCCCTCTTTCAATACATAGACCAGTCAAACATTTTCCCTTTCTGCATCAGGGTGGTCAAGGGTGGAGATATTCCAGAGAAGTCTTCTACAAACCTCCTCTAGTACCCCACCAAGGCATGGAATATTCACACCACTGACATGTTATTGGGTGGATCTCAAGCAATAATTTCTTCAATCTTATCTAGATCCATCAATAAAACATGATCAAAAATCACATTACCTATAATTTGAATCTCATGTATTCAGAATTTCCACTTTGAGAGATTTCCATAAAGAAGGTGCTCCCGATGAGATTCTAGGTCAATCCTCAAGTGCTCTGCATGCTCTTCCTTAGATGCAGAGTAGATGATAATGTTTTTGATAAAGAAATAAAATATTCCATATACAGCTGGAAAACCATGTTCATCAAATCCATAAAAATGGAAGGGGTATTCATCACATCAATGGGCCTTACCAGGAACTCATTGTGTACATAGAGATATTGTAAATCCATATTTATAATATCAACCCCATGAACCCTAAAATGGTGGTATACAGACTTGAGATCAATCTTAGAGAACCATATCACACATCAAAACTGGTCAAAGAGGTCATCAGTCCTCAAAAATTTGTAATTTTTCATTATCATGGCCTTGTTCAGGTGACGATAATGTATAAAAAGATTTGAGATCCCATACACCATTTTCAAGAACAACAACAGGGCTACATAAAAGGACACACTGGGTCAAATGAGAACTTTTACATGAAGGTCCTACAACTACAACCATAGTTCATGAAGTTCAGTAGGTTTCATATGATATTCCTCAGAAGATGTTGGGGTAGTCCCAAGTTCCAAGTCAAGGAGAAAATATGCCTCTCGCCTCAGAGGTAGTCCAGAACGATATTTAGGAAATAAATCTATATAATCTTCCACAACTGAAGGAACCCATATTCTTGAAGTGGCTACTACACCAAGGGATACTCTCACCAACTGATAAGTGATAGGTTGTAACCTCCTGACTGCATCATCCACCTGTCCTGACATGAGATCTCTCTCATCAGAAATGGATAATCTCATCCCATATGTGCATAAGCATCTAACTTGTCTATGGAGATAATCAATATGGGCTTAAACCATGGATATACAATATATACCCAAGATGATGTCATAGGGATTCATATATATGACCACGATATACCATGTGAACCTCGCTCTTCCAAGTGATAACTCGCACTGCCATCAGATGTATGATACAAATGAAGAATTCATTGTAAGAACCTCAATACAAAGATATGTGATCACACCTCAATTGGGATCTCTAGATCACACAATAGGATTTAAGAGATAAATTTATTAGTCAAATATATATCTAATAATATTGAAGAATAATTTGAATAAAAATAGATCATGCCTTGAATCATCTCATGTGTTGCTGGACTATAGACTTCTATAGTCTGCAGCTATCCGTGGCCCACTCACTAGCTCCTTGAGCCTGATGTGGACCACCTAGTAGTGGTGGAGGAGTGATATAATACTATAATACATCAAATGAAGCACCTCTTACTACTATACTAGCTCCTCCTCCCTGGGGACCACATTGTCCATGGTTTGGAGATCATGGATCAAGAAACTACCTTTTCCGTGGCATCCATCAGCTATCAATCTCGGATTCTCAACATGTTTGGTTTAGAAGTTTCATTCCATGTGAAATCTCCCATAACATGTAAAACAATTTCCATATATAGGATAACCTAGCTCTCTACGCTGCCTCAGACCCATACAATTACATGCATGTGCTTGCTCATGAAAGGATATCCGACTCTAAGATCCCATCAACTGGTGTCTACTAGCAATTGTAGAGAACTCAGATCCATTGTACCCATAACCATCTCCATCTATATGGATTACCTATTATATAAATATCTATATCACTAGTTCTTAATCTAGAACCACGACATAGGTGGGGATACCCAAGGAAACTACGTTGGATTAAATCTCTCTACAGTGTCCCTACTCAATCTTTCACTCTCAGAAGTATCCTTCTCATAGCATGTTAAGGGACTAATGTGTATGGTCTGTGAACCTTATTTCATACTCAAATACAGTTATCCCTCCCTTCTTTATCACTATATTATTCTAGATCTAGATTGAGTATAAGAAATAGGGGTAATAATCATCATGAAACAACTACTGGAAGTCATCTCATGAGAGTGTCGACTCATTATGAATCTATGTAACCAGTTTTCACAAATGCCCAGCTACTCCATGGAAATGGCTGGCTTCCAGTTCCAACACCAACTTAATTGGGGTCTGGAAATTTTTTAATTTTCAGACCACCAATTCTATCTAATCATCTACTCTATGAGGATCTAGATCTCCATGGAACCTCAGCAGTATCTGATGACAGAAATCATAGAGTATGTTCAACCTACGCATATTTGTAGGCTGATCTACATGGATAATATGCTAATCGATAGGTGGAGGTGTTTCTACCTACCCACCTGGTGGAAGGGGGTATCCGTATGGACCTAGAACTAAGGCCTCATCACTTATATGGTACTTGTAATTAACCAGATTTAGTATCCTAGATAAATGTCATCAAAGAGCCATATTGAAATCTATCAAGAGGTAATGAGGCCAGATGAGCACATATATATCAATAATAGGGAGCTTATTCGAGAAGGATATTCAAAGAATCAATCCTATATGCTTAATTTCCCATTGATTGTGCATCAAATTTCTCAAAATTCTATTTCAAATTGCAGGTAGCCAAGGACCTGGTAAATTTCTACATCATCTGAAACACCATCACTAGATATCCTATCTTGATGTCCACCCTCGAGACACATTGAAAATATTTCCTTAAAAACCAACCAAATCATTTTTGGGGAAAGTTTATGCAATGTCGCAAGGATTGAACCTCCCTTGTTATCAATATTTCACAACCCAACCCATAACGGGGCTCAAGATGCAATTACACCAATCCCGCCTCCATAGGACAGGGTGTGGAGACATGCGCTGAAGGAATAACTAACCGAGGGAGGCCTTTTCCTAATAAACTATAACCACACATACATCCAACTCAATGAAAATGTGCTAAGAGAATGAAAAAATGTCACAACACAACTATATTGTAAAAGTAGCATGCATGATTCTCTAGAAAATATAAAAGTACGGTAATGTATACAAAAAATAAAAGGGAAGAAATAAACACCCAACCAGATATATGTCCCAACCTGAAAAAACTAGAAAATATTAAATAGTTGAGAGATCCCAACTCTTATATCTATAGCTATGACCACTGTATGCAGTCCTAGCACCAATTATCCCTATGATCCTCTAAATTCTTGGTCGACATATCCTTCATCTGTAAAAGATGTGACACATATGGGTGAATCCCATAAAGGGGTGAGTATGTACATATATTGTAGAATGTCCATAAGGGGTGAGGAGGGTAGTAATAGATACAACTATAGAGTAAAATAGCAGACATAACAAGGTACAATGAAATTTTATAACTTAACCCAACCAAATAGTGAAAGTAAGATCATCCAAATACAAGGGGAAGGAAATAGTGAGTAAATGAACTACCCATCAAGCCTTCTCTATATATAGATGGAGATTAAACTCATCCAATAATAAGAATATAGACATTGAAATAACATGTCATACCATATGTGTATTCACCTATCCTGGAAGGAGAGTATCCTAACATAAGGGGTGGGTACAAAAGAAGGATATATGTATATATTCTCAATCAATAAATCCAAAACGAGAGAGTAAGGGGATCTCAATCTCATAGTTCAACCCAAGAATAAGAGTATTCAATAGTTCCAAAAGTCTAACAAAAAATGTAACATCCCACATGTCTTCCCTAAACACACAAGTCCTAGTAACTCAATCACCACACCTTGATATTATCTGCTTTATCCAAAACTAAATCACCCACACGATTTTAGGTCAAATTACACAAATGCATCTTTGTGGGTAATTCATTCCTCTTCTTTGTGAGTCCAAATCTATGTCAAACCACATCTCATCATTATACCACTTAGTCAAGGAGACATAACCTCTAGGTAAGGATCCCATGCACTAATATTTCATGAGGGTCCTATATTGACAGTCACTGAGGAACTCTACTAACTAACCCTAAAGAAGGATAACACTCCAAAATGACATCGAGGAACACCGCTACCCAGCCCTGTTGGAGGGTAACACCCAAACAAATCCGTCGAGGAACTCAACTACCCAACCCCACTAGAGGGTAACACCCAAAAGAAGTCGTGGAACTACACTTACCATCATTATTGGAGGGAACCACCTACAACATTGATGAACTCCACTTCCCAACCCTGATAAAGGATAAATTAGAAAGACCATAATGGGACTCTACTACCCATCTTTGTTATAGGGTAAAACCAAGAAAAATTTTTGTTAGGGAACTCCCCTAAACAACCCTCTGAGTGGGTGATTCCCAAAAAGTCTTGGTGATTCTTCATGAACGCTTCCATCTTCAAGTGTCTCCTTAGTGCATGAAAAACCCAAACAATTTGGCACTGTATCTCTAAATCCAAATCCAAAGAAACCATATTGTTCTATATAAAAAAACACTTAAGATATTCGACTTGAAAGGCTAAAATCTGAGTTCAGACAAAGGGGATACGAGAGGTCTATGTTCCTAAAAAGAAACCAACAGGAACACAACATGTGAGGGTCCCAAATGGTGTGTGTATCCACTCTAAAATCTGTATATGCCATTTGGAAAATACATGAATTCCCCCTATGGAGGAGTACATGCTTTGTAGGTGGAATACACTTCATGTCCAACCTATATAAGAACTGGGCCCTGTGATTCTGGCCGATTATGTTTATTCTAAACGTGTGTCCATGTAATTTGGTACACAATGTGTGGCATCACATAGGATTCTAAACTTTCACTAAAGCTGTGTGAAATTACTTCTACACGAACCCCCACCCATGTGGTCTGTCACATTGTTTCTCTAACTGGGTAAAGGGTACATGGTGTGTAAGGTGGAATACATGCTGTTTCCTTCTTAAGATTTCTAAACCCTAGACTTTCCATTGAGGAAGGATACATACCTTGTGTTTATCTTGGTACATGAACTGTAGTATTAATTTTTACCATAATTCCAATTCCAATCCATTATTTATGAATATGATAAATCTAGCTTAGATCCAAACATGAATCAGTCTGAAAACATCAGATCAGGCCATAAATCATAGATCTTGTCCACTGTTCATCGGAAATCAGGTCTGGTGATGAGTTTGTGCACAACCGTTCATCTCGCATGCCGTTGTGACTCTATTCTTCATGATCATGTTTTTTAATCAATATATTAGTCATCCTGACCTCACAAGCTTTCCATATCTCTTTTAGAATAAAAAACCATTAATCTTTCATAAATCCTCTATAGATTTGGGGTCATGATCAAGCTTAGTGAAACCCAGTAATCATCAAACTGGGAAACTGCGGGTATTCCACTGGTGAAGAACGTGATGCATCGAGGGGGGGGGGGGTGCATCAATAGTAGAGTTTTAAAAATCCATGGAGAATCATTATTGTATAACGCTCAAGAATAGGGAACCGTGGTTAGAAAAAATTGATAAATATTTAGATTCCAACAAATAGGCTCATGAAAAAGTTTCCAAAGAGACACAAATTGAAGAAAAATGCTCGATCTAATCAATTATATATTCAAAAGGGAATAAAAAACCGATTGATGACTCCTTCATATTTTTTGGATCAATCACTGAAAAAGAACACACTCGCCCAGCAATTTTAAGGGGATGTTTCATTCATTTCTTCCTAGTTTGATCCGATATAATGTTCTGTTATTGTTAGTCCACATCATCTTATGTTGTCATCAGTCTCGATTTGACAATGTGGGGAGAAAGAGAGAGCTCATCCAATATTCCAAAAATTGTGAGGCCAATCCTGTCCAAAACATTTGCAATGATGAACCTATAGGCCTTTTATTTAAGGTTAAATGAATTTAATTAATTAATTAATTAATTAATTAATCCACATAAACACACTACCCATGAGTGAGGGGTCTGAACATCCTACGTCAAGTCACTTTATGTCACACCTATGGTAAAAACCACATTCTATAATCAACTGTGGTTTCAAATTTCTGACCAGATCAACCATTTAAGAGTTACCCTATTAAATTTGAGGTATCATGTGTGCACAATATAAAATAAATTAAATATTTTCTAACTCGAAAGTCGTCTCAGTTCCTAGATCTAGAAATATGTGTAGAAATATTTTAAAGTATCACATGAAAAAATTGGGTCTCCACATTTTTAATTATTTCTATAATATGGAATAAGTTATAATTAAATAATATGTCAATGATATTAATGATATAAATTTAACAATAAGGGTAAACTAAGTGTTTCAAAAAAAACTGAAATGAGAACCCATAAATTGCGCATACCAAGATATATGGAAAATTAATTTTCTAATTGTGATAAAATCAAAAAATTCTTAACATTACAAAAATAAACATATAAAATTTTAATATATTGGGGTGTAGATGAATGGTAATACCTTGTGTTTCGACATCAAAGTGACCTAGGTTCGTAACTAGGTAAGGTATATTTTTGAAAACTATAATATCTACTATAGTATAATCGTTGTAGAGCTTAATTGGGATTTTGGGAAATATAATTGGGCCTAAGAGCGATAGGTCCCTTGGAAAATAAATTTTTGTTATGCCACATGGACTTCCTAACATAAATTGTGTAAGTACCTCAGGCCACAAGGCCTCCTTATATGCACTAGTGGGTATATATAGAAATTAAAGACATTAGATAAACAATATGGAATAACAGGAAGGAAATGTGGATCAACACTTTTAGGTGGGAGGCCTTGATTATAGGGATGAGCAAGATGATTCTCTTCATCCTGTCATCCTTCTACATGGACCATTATTTTGGGAGAGAGGGGTTAACCGCCATGTGACCATCTACACATGGGAATTATCTAATGATGAAATGTAATAGGTAGGTGATGCAGGATAGAGCCACGTAGGCATCACCAGTTGGTTGGTATGAATGAGAGATAGTTGTGAAGTCATATATCATCAATCCCACCCCAAAACCATATAAATGTGGTGTGTCGTACCATGTTGTTTTAGTCCAATATGATGAAATGGTTCATGGAAGAAGGGAGTTTGATGAAATATTCCAAAACTGATCACAATGTGATGGTTACTAGAATTTGAATATTGATATATGACTGGTGACATGAAATGATGAAGACTACCCACTCAAATTCTTTGTCCTATATATATATTTTTTGATATATAGGACTTCGAACCATGCTGTAATAGGCCTATGAGACATTATGCCTTTGGGTCATGTAATGGTTACCTCTTAACCCAGATAAAACTAGGGTATTATTTCTTAATAAAAATGATGATCGACCCCATCCTGTTAAAAACATATGCCATTTTAAATAAAAAAAAGGTAAATATATAATACAAAATCAAATGAAAATTTCAAAACATAAAACCAATGTGGAATGCATTGATATCCAAATTGAAAAATTAAATACATTTAATGGCTATCTCCATGTGAAGCAAGGATATCTCTATATACCACTACCTCATAGCTTCACATTGATTCATGGTTGAACTCATTATAAATTGAAGGGAACATCATCTCATGAATATATATTGTAAATAATAAAAACTACATTTAACCTAATTATGTTGATATTGGGAGGGATTATTTAACCCTATAGGATACCCCAAAAGATTTCATACAATATAATTGAAAATTAAAACTAATATAATACATTTCAAACAAAAGGATAAAACATTTATTGTGATTGAATAAGAACTCTACAGATAAAATAAATAACTTTTTCATCACCTCCAAAATATATATATGAAATTATAATTTACTAAAATTTGATAAATTTATTTATAAAAAATAATCATATCATTTATAAAATAAATACATGTGAAAAACTTTATGGGAGTGGGATAGGTCCACAAGTCACTAAAGACGTTAACCTATGAGAAAAAAAATAGAACTATAGTGAACGATGGATAATATACATGGATATTACATCATTTTAGATGAATATTCAGTATATTAAAAAAATACATTCCTTTAGACCATAATAGTTTCTTATCTTTAGAAACATTTATCAATGTCTTATAACACGGTGAAAGATCTACAATATATCCCACAACAATCTTATCCTCTTTTTATAACACGGGGAAAGGAAATATAAGAAATGGTTGATCTCAGATGACATTTAAGGTAAAACAAGGGATATATGTAAGAATAAACATAATAATAAGGTTATGAGAATGTGTTCATTAGATTTTAAGATAATTCCCAACATATCAAATATCATAAACATGAATCATGACATAATGATTAGAAGTTCATAAGCTATGAATCGTATGGGTGATAAAATGTAATAAATAAATCATTAACCCTAACCTCATGTCATATAAGTGTGGAACCACCATACATATATAAAAACATTTAATGTGTAAATGTAAACTACAAGAACCATCAACATAATAGATGAATAAAAATTATATTTTCCATTGTAGGTCTAGATTCACATGTTTCCCATTATGGATCAGGACCCAACTCTTTCCTATTGTGGATTATGGGACACATGTTTCCCATTGTGGACCATTCCCATAGACTTGTTTCCCATAATTATCTCAGCATTAATAAATATTTAACTAATTTATTTTAGGGAGATATAGGTCCTGAACATCTCATAATGAAGTCATATATATGTGTTCAATAAAGCATTTATCTTTTCATGGCCCATAAAAAAGATGGGTTTTATAAATAACATATACTAAACAATGAAATGAAATTAGATTCATAAAAAAATTTAATAATACCATAAACTATGGAAAATAGATTGATTTAATAATAATTTCATCAATGAATAACCATTGAAACCAAGTGGGTTTCATAATCATTTATCATGGTATAACCCATTGAAGAGAAATAATCTTGATAAACATCAAAACATATACCACTCAAAAAAATAATATAAATGGTATCCTTAGATAATATCCATTTAAAGTTATAAATTATAACCAATGATTATATCATAGATGGAGATAGATTTTTAATGATCACTGAGAATATAAATTTTCTTTCAAAATAAAATTTTAAAACATATAAAATATTTAAAATCCATTTCCTTGAAACCACATTGAAAACTATTAATGGAATCATTAAAAATCATTTCAAACATATCTTGAGAAAAAAAACCTTTAGGATCTTAATTTTTTATTAAAAATAAAACATTTTTATGACCATTTACCTTGATGTTAACATTGAAATATTATAAATAATCTTGAATAAATTTTAATAACCTTATTTTATTAAAGCATTTAAATGAATATAATTTTTTTTAAACCACATTCCTTGAAAATATTTTGAAAATTTTAAAATAATCATTTATATCATTTAAATAATTTTCATTGTAAAAAAAACTTTTTAAAACATATAAAAAATCCATTGAAAATTATTTAAAACACTTTTAAAACATAAAACAATTTTTAAAAATAAGTTGTCTTTGAAAACCATTTTAAAATAAAAAAACCAAGAATAATAAGAAAAATGTTATTAAGAAAATATCATTTTAAACATACAAAGTAATCAATAAGAATATGATGGTCATTATAGTGGGTAAGTCTATAAATGCCAAAAATTCATTTTCACTATATATTTTTGGAAATGTGTGTTGATCATAAAATGACTATAATATTCCTTTTAGATCAATTTTTTAAAACATAATATCTACGTTAAATTTTAAATTAAATATCATAGTATAATATTAAAATAGTTTTGAAATATTTTTTAGAAAACACATTTTTGAAATAACACAAATTTTATATTGAAAGGTGAAATAAAGTGAGACTTTCAGGGAAACATTTTCTTAATTGTCATAAGTATCAATGAGTGGAAACATTATACCATTCCAAGGATATAACAAAAATAAGTAGAGGGTAATAAAATTTATAAGAGTTCTTGAAATATGGATTTTATGATTTATTCAATGTAAATATAATCATAAAAAATCTGAGTAAATGATAAGATTGTAGTATTAAAACCATTACCACTTTAATATATTTTAATCATAATACAATGAAAATAATAAATTTAAATGAAGATAAAAACATCATGAAAATTAGTAGAGTCATTAAATATCATTTCAAATTAAGTATATACACATCATTGAGCAATATAGGTGAAAAACATGGAGTGTGTCTCAATGATGTATAATTGTGAAAAAATAGATTACATATTTGATAACTTTTGAAACATTGACCCCATGAAATTAATATAATCAAAATGATACATAAATACAAATAAAATTATGTATAATAATCAAATAATACATCCATTGGATGTATATACACCAAATATATGAAATATGAGGTGAAAATGGCTTGCGAATCAAGATAAATAAAAGTGAGATAAGAAAACTCTTACCTTAATTATTGACTTTCTTCACACACATTCAAACCTCCTCTTATTTTGGTAACTCCTTTTGGTTTTCACCAAAGGGATTCCATTCATGGTTTTATTTCAAATCTAATGATTACAGGCTTATATTAGAGATTTTGGGAGCTTATTTTATATGATAATGGGTGATCCAAAGGGATTGGAAGGTGTGAATAAGTGATATGGTTGAGTGATTTTTTATAGTGTAGGAGGAGTGGAATTTTTGAAAAACTTTCAAAGGGAATTCCACCCACATTTTCTCCATGTTAATTGGATACAATAATGGTAAAAATTATATCCAAGGGAGTGTAGTGTCAAAATATAAACATCCAATGTATTTTGGACATGTTTATAGGGAATTTTGGGCCTTACATGTAATGCTTAGTCCTTCGGTAAGTTATTTTTCCTCTTAGGAATTGTAATTAATTATAACCATTTTCAATAATAATTTGGGTCAAAAAGTAAGTTAAACTTATTAGAAAATATAAATTATTATTTTTTGAAATATTTAAACCAATTTTTAAAATTTAAATCATATAATTGGTATAAATTTATTTAAAATTAATCCCACAGACAGGGAGAAAAATCAGGTTATTAAATTCAAAATGTTAAAAAAGACTTCTAATTTTTCATTTCCAATTTCTAGGTGAAATTTATTCCAATTACCATAATTGAAATAATTGATATAAAATTAATCTAATTATACTTTAAACCCAATAAATATTTAATATAACCTTATAAATAAATAAGATGAAAACAATATTGTGAATTACATTTCATTATTTTTCAATAGTAATCAATAAAATTAAATTTCTCAAAACAATACAAAAAAAATCACTCAAATAAAATATTGATATTATACATCAAAAAATGAATTTAATTTTTTCAATTAAAAATTATAAAATTTTCAAATATTAGATTTAAAATTTCTTCACCCTTAAAAGGCAATAAATTACCTTTTAAAAAAATACATCTTTCTATTCATAAAATTATATTTATTATTATCTTATACCTATCAAATCTATTGGATGAAAAAATATTGATTGGATATATAATATAATAATTTTATTTAAAATTTTAATCAAAAGTGTATTGTTTAATTATTGAGATAAAATTGTGTTTGTACAAAGATGAATAGTTTTTATAGATAAGTTTTTTCATTGTTTTAAAATAGTTTATACATTAATTTATACAAATTTATAACCAAATGATTAAAATTATATACATGTTTAAATAATAATTTTACAATTTATTCAATAGTATTCCTAACATCCTTTCCAATGGATATGTGGTAACTATATTAATAATTTAATAATCACATTAATAATAAATTATAGTTTGGTAAAACATGGCCTTGTGTGTAACAAAATCTATTCAAGGGACTCAATATTGTGTGTAATACATGTCAAACATAGTGTTTCATGTTACTAATGCTAATATAAGTGTTTTTATGGTGAATTATTAGCCTTTTATTTCCTATGACATAATCAGAACATATTGATTTAATAAATAAAACTATATTCAGTGTTTTGTGAAGTGAAAAATATGAAAAAGATTAAATTATTTTTGGAAATATAATTAAAAAAATCTCAGGGTGTTACATTCTACCCCAAATAAATTTAATTTCTCCCTTAAAAATTTGTATGGGTTATCAATTTATTCAAACATTAATGTTCCTTTCACCAAAACACATATTGTGAAAATGAATACAAAAATGTTCTTTGAAAATGAAAAGTTGGAAACATAATGGTTACCCAGAGTAAGACATAACTAGGATTCCACATATGAGAACAGAGATGTCAATTTGACACCTAGAAATAGAAGACAAATATAACTATAAAATTATAATGGAGATTGATAGATTACATAGTTAGGATAATGTTAACAATCACAATTACATAACCCAAAGAGGCTTGAAAAATGTAATTGATATCATCAAAAATAATGACAACTTGTAAATTTTTTATTTCAAGACCCATTTTCCAAAAAGTTTAAGAATTTTTCTGAAATGATATAATTACACGATTTTATTATTAAAAAACACTTGTTTAGTCCGTGATAATCTTCGAATTCATTTCTTATTCCAAGAAATGAAGCTTAATTTTTCATTCTTGAAGCATTAAAAGAATGATAGGTCGTTACATATATCATTATCACAAAATAAGGTTGTAAAATGTAATAAAATATTCATAAATCCTCATATATAAAGATAATAATTTAATTTTTAAAACCTTATATAAACATTAACAAAAAAAATTCTAGAAATGTTTATCCTTAAAACCCTTACAAAATATAATTCACCATTTATTCTTCAAATATGTTATTATCTTATAGTAAAATCAATTTTTATTGGAAACATGGTATCATCCTTGTATAAATAGAATATTAAATGTGATTTTATTATTCAAAAATCCATGTAGAGGGAGATAATCACAAGAAGCATCAGTAAAAGATGTACTATAAGATTTTCATAGGGCTTATTTATAAAAAATCAATCATGATCTTCCCAACTATGTGGAGAAGGATATGTGTGCCATAATTATCATGATTTACTTATTACATTGTTATTGAATTGGAATTTACATTGTGATTTTACCTCAGAGGTTTTTGTGTCTTATCATTCCCATTATCCCTTGGAATAGGACAATGATTTGCATAATTCCCAAAATCCTTACAATTGAAACAATGGAGTGTGGGCGGTGTGTTAGTTAGAATTATCTTCTATTACACTAAAATAACCATACCATTAATCATATTTTGATATTAACTAATTTTATGACCTGACTTTTGACATTTAAGGCACCTCCTAATTCCATTCATGTAATTACCATGATGATTCTTCCCAAATTAGTGGCACACAAATGTCTATAAGTTCTTTCCAGCATTTCAGTTTTCAGGAGACTCGACCATTATTTTCTTATCATAACCCAAGGTATGGTGGGAATAACTAATTCCCATTTAAATATTGTGTTCACATAAAATGACAACTTTATAACTATTAAATTATCATATTTCCAAGGACTTTTTAGGCTTGGTTTTAGAACACTAAAAAATCGATCCATTATTCTTTTAGGGATAATGTTCAAAAAAGAATCCAACCATATAAGTATTATAAAATTGGATTCTTAGGTACCAATAGATTCATCATACTTTTTCAAAAACTCAAGTAATTCCTTGTCCATCATTTTTTTAGAATATGTTGGATGTAATTACTAAAAAAATATACCATTAAACTCTTACAATTCAATATATTCAATTTCTTATTATTCCCCATGTTCTTAATAGGAGTCCGTCAATGATCAACTTAACCTTACAAATGACAAGTAACTGAAAATTTATTTTTCATGATATGATCATTGAAGAATAGAAAATATATTTTTAGTGGCAATGATCCATTTCCCAATAATAGGTCGATCAGTGGAACCACTAAATGATGGTGGACATTTCCTAATGAAGGACTCAATAGAGTATTTCTGCCTCTTTTAATTGTTTTTAAGTTCAACAAGATTCAGAGATTTGGAATTTTATTGGAGCATTAGAGTAAGAATTTTAATTCCAGCTCCCATATCACTTGGTTTCCCCGGTGAAAAATCATCACATTTTCCATTTCATTCATCATTGATATAATTCCATCGGGTTACACCCATTGACTAAAACTTGAGATCACAAAATGAATATCACTTATCATAGAATAAAAATATATAATCATGGAAAATTACATAGATTAGGTATAAATCATAACACCTAATCCTTTAATCTATAAAATTTTAGTCTTATATTTAATTACATCCATATACATATCCTTAGACATATCCCTATGGGTCTCACTAACATTTTCTATTCCTAGTTTCCAATAGTTGACTAAACCAGTCCATTGATACCAACTATTTCCACCCAACCTTAACATAAAAAGGATTTACATAATTTTAGATGAATATTAAGAACATTAAAAAAATAAAATCACAAGGACCTTAATAGTTTAGTTTCTTAGGAAATTTGAAACAAAATCTTATAACATGGTGAAAGGACTACGATATTTCCCATCATTATCTCCCCCTTTAGTATTTCTACTTAAAACCTATCATTATAACCAGGGGAAAGGGAACATAAGAAAGGGGTGAGCTCATATTATTAGTAAGGGTAAACAAGGGGGGTATATAATCATAAGCATGATCATAAGGGTATGATAACGTGATCATGACATTATAATATCATACCCTAAATATTAATGATCATAAACATGAATCATGGAATTAATATTTTTAGTTCTTAAGACATGAATCATAAGGATTAAAAAACAACATAAATCAACCATGAACCAGAATACCATGTCATATAAGTGTGGCACTATCATACATATAGAAAAAACTTTAATTTTTTGAGGTTAACTTCCAAGACAATAAATATAGTGTACCAGGACACACCAATTTCCCATTTTAGATTAGGACACACATATTTCCCATTGTGGACCAGTACACAAATGTTTCCCATTTTGGATTATGACACACCTACTTCCCATTTTGGATCAGGAAACACCTATTTTTCATTATAGATCAATCCCTTCTAATAGTATACCATCATTATATCATTATATATAAATCTTTAACAAATTAATTGGAGGTAAATATAGGTCCAACCCATCTTATAATGAATGCATACAAATGTGTTTCATAAAACATTTATCTTATCATGACGTAAAAAAGACATGGGTTCCATAAAAATAAAATTATAACCCCTGAAATTAAATTTATATCATAAACATTTAATAATATTATAAAATATAGAAAATATATAGGTTTAATAATCATTCCATACTAGAATAACCGATGAAAGGAATCTAGTTTCATAATAATTCAGTATGGTATAACCTGTTGAATAGAAATTGGTTTCACACACATCAATGCATCCAAACATAGACCATTCAAATAATTATATGAATTTTATTGTTGAATCAAATACCTATTAAATCACAAAATATAACCAAGGATATCATCATATTTTAAGGAGTATTTTTAATGATCACATTGAAAATTTCATATCTTTGAAAATCACTTTTTAAAATATATATCATTTTCAAAATAATTTTACTTCAAACCTCATTGAAAAAATATAAAAGAATTATGAATTTTGTTTAAAAAAATTACTTAGGAAAATATCCATTACACTTTGAAAATATATTTTTAGAAAATAAAACATTATGAATACCATTATCATTAGAAATAACCTTGAAAATATTCAAATAAGTTTAAAATAATTATTAAAACCTTTTTATTAAAAAAGATAAAACATTTTCTTGAAATAATTTTTCAACTATTATTCATTGAAAAAATTTGATAACATATAAAATAAACTTTTAGAGAATTGAAATCCTATAATTTTAAAACAACTTTTTTTAAAACATATAAATAAATATTTTAAAATCATTTAAAACACTTTTCAGATATAAAATAACTTTTGAAAGAACTATTTCTATTAAAATGATTTAAAAAAAACAAATTTCAAGAATATCATGGGAAAAATTATTTAAAGAATAATATCCTTGTGAAAATACAATGTAATCATCTAGGAAATAAAATTAATGATGGTGGGGAACTCCATACATGTCTACCATTCCGATTTCACGTTAAAAGTTTAGAAACATCTATTCATCATAAAATGAAATGAATTTTCCTTTTAAAAAAATTTCATATAATGTTTATAAATGAGTATAAATGTCCTTTAAACCTCATAGTATTATAGTAAATAATTTTGGAGTTTTTCTTTAGAAACCATAGTTTTGAATGAACACAAACTTCTAGTTTAATGAATAATTCATGTCAGACATACATGAAATTCTTTAAATAAATATCATATGTACTAAAGACTAAATAAATTGTCCCATTACATTGATATAACAAGAATCACTAGTGGGTAAAAAAATTCATCATATATAATGAGAGATGGGTAATAATATTTCAAAAATGGAAGTGTAATGATAAGAAATCTCGAAAAATGATGATATTGTTGAAATAAACTGTTACTAATTTAGTAGCATCAAATAACAATAAAATGGAATGAATAACATTACATAAAGCATAAAATATCACGATAAGAAGGATATTCATGATATAAAATTTAAAATTAATTATATAAATGTCATATAAAAATATAGGTGAAAAACATGGAATGTGTCCAAAATAATGAAAATTGAGAGAAAATTACACTATCAATTTCTTTTTTCATTTGAAACAAAAACCTCATGAAAGAAAGATAATAAAACAGACAAGTAAATTCCTATAAATTTATGTATAATAATAATAGAATACATACATGGGAATTAATCGAACTATATATGAGAAATAATAGGTGAACATAGCATGTGTCTCATGGAAAATAAAATTGAGACAAGAAAACCCTTACCCTATGTCTTGAATTTCTTTATACATGTCCAAACCCTCTATTATTTGGGTAAATTTTATTGGTTTACACCAAAGGGATTCCATGGTTGGATTGATTACTAATCTGACGATTATAAGAGAAAGAGAGGGATGTTTGGATGCTATTTGTGAATAGTTTGGGTGAGCCAAAGGGTATGAGAGGTGTGAATAAGTGGGAGGGATGAGAGCCTTTTATAGTGGAGTAGGAGTGACATTATTGTAAATTTTTGAAAAGGAAATTTCTACAACATATTTACTATGAAATTTGTAACCAATTATGGCCCATATTCATGAAAATAGAGGATAAATTCAAAATATTAACATCCAATGGATTTTGGATATGTTTATAGGACATTTTTAGCATTAATTGTATGGTTTAGTGTGTTATTAAGTTAAATTTTATCTTAATCCTTGTAATTAATTTTAATCAACATTGACTAATATTTTTGGTCAAAAAATATGAAGAACTTATTAAACATTAGAAATTATTCTCATTTCAAATATGGAATCCATTTTAACAAATTCAAATAAAATAATTAGAAGATATTAATTTAAAATTAATATCATAGGTAGGACAAAAATCCATGTTTTTAACGTAAACTGTTCAGAAGTTACCTATGTTTTTATATCCAATTTCAAAGGTAATTTAATTATAATAACCTCTATTGTATTAAATGATATAAAATTTTTCTAATTAAAAATTAAATATAATAAAAAAATACATTTAAAATTATAAATAATTTAGACAAAAAAGTAGTTTGAATTAAAATTCAGTGTTTTTCACTATTTATAAAAAAGATAACATTTTAATAAAAATAATAAAAAATTCAGCCTAATAAAATTTTGATATTCCAATTCCAAAAAAAAATTATTTTTAAAAAAATTATTAAATTTTCCAAAATCATATTTAAAATGGATTCTCTCTATTAAAAGGCAGTAAATTGCCTTTTTGAAAAATAAATATTTTTATATAAAAAATTGCATTTATTATCATATTATACCTATCAAATCTGTTGGATGAAAAAATATTGATTTAATATAAAATATATAAATTTTATTGAATTAATTATTCAAACATTATTTTATTAATTAATGTGACAAAACTGTGTTTTTACATAGAGAAATCGTTTTCTTAGAAAGTAATTTCATTATTTTAAAATAGTTCTTACATTCAATTCTAATAATTCAAAACCAAAGCACTAATTTTATATAAATATGTAAATCATATTTTCATATATTAGTTAATCTTATTTTTCGTTTCCTTTCCAATGTCTTTGTGGTATCTTTAATAATATTTTAATAATCTTGTTAGTAGTATATTGTAGTTCTGTAAAACTTGGACTACCTTGTAACACAGTCTATCGAAAGGACTCGGTATTGTGTATAATAGAATCCTAATATAGTGTATCGTGTACTAAAAGATAATATAAGTGTTTCATGTGGTGAATATTAACATCTTATTTCATATAAAAAAATCCAACCTAGAGCATTTATAAAAAATTATTCAGTGTTCTCTGATGTGAAAAACATAAAAAAACTATATTACTTAAAAATATAGTTCACAAAATCTAAGGGTGTTATCATTACCACCTTGAAAGAAACAAATTGATCCTACCATCCCACTTTACTCACATTATCTAAGAATAATCAATTAAACCCAACTAGAATCTGTGACCTAGGACAAGATTGTGGAATATATAAATAAATACCGATGATAAATACATGTGTTTTAGAGATGTTTGAAATAAATAAATAAAAAACTATATTAAAAAATGTATATCACAATATCAAAAGTCCCTTTCTAGAAACAACCCAATAATATAATAAATAAAAAAAATAACTTAATTCATCAAAAAATAGAATGGATGTGTCACACATTAATTTAATTAAAAAATACCACATTTATAATGTCAAACAAGGCTTTATTTTTCAAAAACAATGTTGAAAAATCTCATTAAAAACTAGAGTTTCATTTTATTATCATTGAAACTATTATAATATCAAAACCTAGTTTCAGTGTTTCATAATTTCTATACAGTTCAATTTAAACTAATTAAAAATATTCAATTATAAATAAAACAGATATTTTATTTTTATACCGAAAACAATTTTCAATATGTATAAAAATATGGAATTGTTTCACTAAAATATGTTTGTAACATATTAATAATAATTTTTATTATTTTAGCACTCCAAGAATTATTCTAATATATATCCAAATTTAATTCTAATATCATCTAAAAAAATAATGATTATAAATTCACTAAAGCATATTTTTATAAGGAAACGCATACAAATAACATATAAAGGGAAAGTTATGATGGTTTTTATCTAATTAATATATATGGTATATATTCATCTACCATATTGGAACTAGAAAATAATTATTTAGTATTTCGAGTTTAATAACCATTACTAAAACCTTAAGAAACTTATAAAATTTAATAAAAAAAATTAAAACATATATTTCATATAATTTGATAAAATCCCAGATAGGGAACTATGTACTGGTGGGTCAAAAGGTGGTTCCATAACATAAAAATATGAATGAAGGACTTATAGATGACCCCACTAACACATATAATCAATCCCCAATGAGATTTAGCGAACTATAGTATCTATTAAGAAACCCAAAATCCAAAATCCCTTGACTATACACATCACCACCATGAGAAAATTGAGGATAAAGAGGAAGGGTGAAAATGGAAGATAAAGAATTAAAGGAATAAGACCTTATTGATATTCATTACCTTCATCCTCTATAGTAGATAGAAGAGAAAAAAGAAAAATGTAGATGATTTATAATGTATATCCCATGTTTTTTAAAAAAAAAAGTGTGAGTGGGTGCTTTACTCCCTTTTATAAATAACCATAATAATTTACAACTACTGAGGGGAATAAGAGAAATACAATGAAAAAAACACAGATTCCTAGTAAGGTTATAACCCCATAACTCCATAAGTTCTCACCAATACATGACCACTATGTTACACCATGGGTAGAAAATAATTAAAACATCAATAACATTATAATACTTATCCCTTAATAAAAATTGTATATATTTTTTTACTCTATACAAAATAACCAATTATAATATCATATTTAATTACAATGTCATTTTAATAAAACACTATAATACATCGAATAATTTTATTATTATAATCGCCAACAACAAATAATATATTTATTTTATAAAATATAAATAAATAATATCTAAAAAAATATATTCAAATCATATAAAATGTTAAATAATAGAATAAATGTACACTCTAAATTGACTATAACATGTATCAGGAAGCTTAGAAGTAAAAACAATGTTTTGGATAACATAAAAATAATGAACAATCAGCACACACAATTCCTAGATTGTGAACTAGAACATTCAATTCTAATTTCCTAAAATTTTATACCATGTGGTCAATATTCATAATCTATTGACCATTAACTAGAACATGTTCCTCACATTTTTTTTAAAATTTTCAATATAAATACTTAAATAATCATGTACAATGTAAGTAAAAAAATGAGATGTGTTACAATTTTCCTCATAATAACATTATTCATTATTTGAAAGGCTCCATAATTTCATTCTCAAAAAACTCAATTTGGATTAAAAATAAAACTCCATTTATATTGAATTCATACATAGGGTTGAAAATGATTAAAATATATTTTCTTGTTTATTATTATGGTAAAATTACCAATTAAAAATGTAACCTCTCCATAATTCTTTATCATTAAGAAAATAATGACTATAACAATTTTTCGTATAATATATTAAATCATAAAGTATAACACCACTATTTGAATTGTATTTTATCAAAATAGACCTCAAATATGATTTTTCAAAATTCATAATTCCCATAACAAGCATATACAAGTAAATCATATTTTTATATATAATAAATATTGATTTAAAAACCACTAGGCATTATATATCTAATTAATAATATATACACAAATGTTTATATATGAATAATGTTAGGGAATCATTATTTCAAATTGGTGGTAAAGTGTAAAACATATTCATATGCTCTATCTATACAAAACTACAATGGTGTAGAATAGTGAATGTCTGATAACAGTCACAGAATAAATTTTTTTTATCCCTAATAGATTATTTTTACTTGTTGTAAATGAAAGGTGTATAATTGATATCAATAAAATGAATAAAAATACATATCATGAAATAAAATGATTTTAAAACATAATTTAGAAACAAATTTCAATGTATGGTTTATTAAATTAAATGAACACCCCTTTAAATTATTAATTGGTCGATTATTTTGGTTGCAATATTATTCTGAAATTAAAAACATATTTATGGTTAAATAATTGGATTTTATATTGATAATTATATATCTCTTAATTTAAAAAAGTAAATAAATAATCATATTATGTTCGAAATTATTAGTTTAAAAAAATCACAGCCATTTCTCATTGTTTATTCTTCTCATCCACATTAGATATTTCCCCCCATTAATTTTTCTCTTGTTATAATGTTTGGTTGTGGTCATGGTTTATAGATGTAAGTGGTCATTATGGAAATAAAAAGATAATTTGAATTTTGTATCTTGTTAAACAGAATTTTAGGTATGATCATCCAATAGAGGATATTAATATCTAGATTGGGACCCTATTATATATTTAAAAAATAATCAAAAAATACTTCCCAATAATGATACCATCTAACTTTATCATGATTGAGATCCATCAAAACCATGAAATGATATGAACACCTATTTATGCGAGAGGTTACCTTTACACACACACACACACACACACACATATATATATATATATATGAGAGGTTCTCCATCTCCCCTTTTTGGGTTAGTTATACTATGTTTTTAAGAAACATGGTTTGATGCTCTAGATTTTTTTTTCATCTAGGGAAAAGTTTGTTGTTATGAACATGGTAAAAGGAACATGAAAGGTCATTTCTATATATCCCTAAAAAGGTAATAAAAACCCACAAAATTTAGTTATTTTTAAAATGGTATGTTATAAATTCAATGGTTGTGTGAAAAATACCAGTTTTGTTACTTTTAAGGTAATGCATCTATGACCAATGATGTTCCTTTTAATGTCATCCATCCAGGACTGTGGTGTGTTTTTATTTAAATACATATGAATAAAACCAAATATAATAAGGCCAGAGTTATATGTAATTGACTTAAAGGTAAAATGTAGAAAACCATGGTTGGTGTAGGTTATATTCATAGGAAGCCCTATATAGATTGACCAAACAAATTAGTGAGGTTAAGGTAGGTCTAGGGTAGACACAAAGATGATGGTCCATTAATTTTAATGGATCATTGACTGGACTATGGGCTGATTTAATTATTGAACAGGTTTATGGTGTACATGGTACTAGTTTGAAGTATATATGATAGGTGACCCAAGAGGGTTAGGCTAGAGACTATTCCATTGACCCCAAATGTGTGACTCTTTCTTCTCAGGGGAATACATGATATATAGTATCCAGAGGCTATTCTCAATAAATAAGGAAAATAAAAGGGGATCTATTTTAGGATTATTAATCCCAATTATCAAATTAATTCATGATTTAAATTGAGAACACTTTTCACTTCCCAAATTGGTCGACTCTATAAACCATAAATGGGAAGATTGGTGAATAGGCCTCATGAACGCCTTCCCATATTCTATAGGTTTCCAACTAGAAGTAAGGTTTTATAGTGTTTCTTTGGGGAGACTATTCCTACATATCAGAGTAATAAACCAATGGAAATAACCAATAATATTCTAGAGTAGGAAAGAGGTATAATATAGAAAAATAAAATCATTTTTTAAATATAATGGAATTTATTAATGAATAAAAATTCTACTTTATACATAAAAAAATGATCTCACACTGTAATGATAACATGTAAAAGTGCATATAAAGGAATATATATAAAAATACAAGGCACCAATGATTACTTTGAACTGAACCACATACCCGGTCTGGAAGACATTTTTGAGAATAGCATACCGATCATAAGTATCCAAACATGTTTCTTCCCTCAATCATGAAACCTTGCCCTTCATTCTAATATATCACATATATTTTCTAAAACAACATGTAGAAATAAAGTATGAATGCACACTATGGGTCATGTACATGGGGTGATATGTAAATCTTAGTATGCCAACCCCAACGGTGGGCCTAAAATTTGTTTTCATGAGTGAATAGTCAAGAAACATGCTCATCCTAGTAATGGAAAAATGTGAAGTAATAGAATAATAAAATTCTATAGTTAATCATTACATCCATGATTCTAATAGACTAGACATATTGTGAATAAGGAATGTATTCATACCACTAAATTCAAGTATAATCAAATTGATCCACAGTTTTGAGTTCCTGAAAGACAACATAGCCCTTTGAAAATTCAACATTGTTCCTATTCAATAATGTTTTCAATCTAAGAATGAAACATCAGTCAAACATCTCAATTATATATTCATAACTTCATGTCCACTATTATCACAAACATATATATATATATATATATATATATATATATGGAACAATGTTTCAATATTCTAAATCATATAATTGATGAAGGCCACATCCACTAATTCAAATCATATCACTGTATTACACCATGTCCACCAATATTAACCAAATGACTATGAAAAACCATGTCCATGAATATCAATCATAATCCTGGAATTCCATTTCCATTGTTAGGAACCAAGAGAAATTGGTATTTCATTTCCAAAAATTACTAAATAAATGACTAGGAATGACATATCTGTCAGTATATTAGGTAAGGATCATAATACAAAATCCTAGGAAGTATATATAGGAATCCTAATAATTCATGATTCAATCAATAAGTGTACCATCATGATATTTTATGAGATATATTATTTTAAATTTCTTTTATTTCTTGTGTTGTATGATACACCATGATTTTCTTGCACTATATGCAACACCTTATTAGATTTTAGTATATGCAACATTATACTTGGCTTGTGTTACACACAATTTCAAGTTCTTTTGATAGAATATATTTCACTCAACATTGAGTATAGGTTTTTTTCAATGTATAAATGAAAAATGTTTGGATCATGTTATATGGAACATTAAAGTAAGCTTTCACTAAATGAAATACTGACTTGGCTTGCATTACATGCAAGATAGACCTTCTTCGATAGCTTTCATTGTACCAAATACCCATTTTCACTAAACAATGATATATTAATAAAATATTATTATTTAATGGGATATAAACTAGAAATTATGAATATTATTAACAAATTTTTAATTTTATATAACATTAACATTTATCCTATGTATTTTATAGAACATGATATAAGAATAAATACAATTTTTTGATAAAATAAGTATTTTTAAAAAATACAGTTTTGCTGCCTTTTGATGGCACAATAATTTTAAATATAGTTTTTAAAAAATATATATTATATTTTAAAAATTAAATATTTTATATGGAAGTGGGGAAAAAAAATTTAATTTGTTTGAATTATTGGTACTTTCTGATAAAATCCATATTTTATTGAATAATGAAAAATACTGCATTTTAATTCAAAAATGCAATTTTATTAGAATTTATTTATATAGTAAAATTATATTTTTAGTTGGTTTTAAAGTGTAATTGTATTATATTTTTATGATTTAATTAAATTTGGGTCATTGTATTTAATTTCACATTTAAATTGGACATAAAAACATGTCAATGTTTTAATAGTTTTTACTACTTAAAAACCTGCTTTCTAGTTTAGACAACGAGAATTAATTTCATGTTAATTACTGCAACTTTTTTGTTTTTAATTTTGAAAAATGGATTACATATTTGGAATCCATGGGTACAAATTATAACAATATTTTACTTTTTATTGGATATTATAAATTGTAACAATGGTAATTTTTATTTACCATATTTAAAGGTAAATCGAGTAAATTAGGGTAACAAACAATTTGATAATAATAACAAAATTACCATCACACATACCAAAATCTTATTGGATAAATTAAAGTCGACCAATATCACCTTAGGGCCTGAATTTATTAATTTAATAGACTTTTCCCAGAAAGTGATGTAATTATAATTAAAATAAACGAAAGTGATAGCATGCCACTCTCATATATCTTATAAGTATAATAATTTTAATGTAGTTATGAACTTAATAAAAATTCGAACATAAATAGTATCTAGAATGATAATAAAATTATATACATCATTTGAATTTATTTATAATTTTTAGAGATTATATAATTATCATTAATGATGACACAATAGTAATGTAGAAATTAATATATTAATAAAAATATCAAACAAATGGTTTTAAAAATATTAAAAGAAATATAATATGATCTAATTAATGTGATCTACAAATTTTATTGGTGGATATAAAATTTTAGAAGTGTATTAAATATTTTTGTTCGAATTTATCTTATGTGTGGATTTTATTTAAAGTCAAATAAATGAATAGTGTCAAAATTGACATTATTGATATTTTATAAAAATAACATATTATTATAATATTTAAAAATAAAAAAAATATTTAAAAATTACAAAGTAAATTTTATAGGGTCTAAAATTTCATAATATATCCAATTATATAAAATTGACAACAGATAAGTAATTATTTTTAACCATTTAATATTTAGAATATTATTACCGTATTGAAAAGTTAATAAATTAAATAAGGATAAATCAAATTGATAACATTTAAAATAAAATCAAAGAATGTATAAATTTTATTGGTTGAGATTAATTCATCCCATCATAATATTACCTTATAAATAATCAAATTTTGAGGCATTTTAATTTAAAAATTAATTTATATTATTTTAATAGTTTTGGTTTTTCCAAAGGATCCCCTCCCCTCTCTTATAAAAGGATACCCCTCCTTATCATTTAATCACACCTTTAAATCCATTTTTCTCAGAAATAAACTACCTATTTCCACTCCCAAATTCACTCAATTCATCACAGAGTTCACACTTTGGGATGAAATCCATCCAAAGGATACCTTTTGTGTAAATCAAAAAGGAGATACTCTAAATAGAGGTGATTGTTTTATCACCTCTTTCAAAAGGCTTTTCTTTATATACTTCCTCCTATTATGTTGTTTTCATTATAAAGTAATAAATAATTTATACTCTACTTGATGAGATATTATTATGACTATGGTAAAATCTTATACCTTCTTTTACCAATCTTAAGAATAACAATATCATCATGCGTGCGTACATACGGCTTACCATCGCCTCGCCGTGATGTAATTTGTTATTCAACAACACTTAATTTGGATGAGTATAATGTTAAGTATAATGGATTTAAATAATAAATATAACATGATAATTACTATGTATATTTAATATATCATCCAATTCTATACCATTTAACCATTAATTGAATGATATCATCGCTCGTGCGTACATAAAACCTACCATCTCCATGACGCGATAAGATTCATTCTCCATGTTAACAATTCAAGAATGATTATAAAGTATATATAATAAATAATCATTAAATATATGAAATAATAATGATAATATATATATAAACGTCAATTACTTGTTTCCATTCAATTCAACAAGGAAACAGAAACAACGTTCATGCGTATGTATAGCCTACAATTCCATGAATGGTGTATTCCATTTCATTTATCTATCTAATATATATATTTATATACTGAATATTTATGATATATAAATCATGTTTTACATTTTTTAAATAATTAAATCATGATCTATTTAATAATATCAATAATAAGAAGTCAAAAAATGTACGATAAATAAAACTATTATTACTCAAAATGTTTCTTTAACATATAATTGATAAATGAATGGGTAATATAAATCCATAAGTGAATCATATATAATATCATAAGTATTATTGTGGTTATATTACAAGTTAATAATTTTTTTAAACCCACAATACAAAATTTTCAGCTATATATGAAGCATATTCGACCTAAGGTAAACGATAATTTTGAAATCTCATTTTTATCTGAGATTGTTTATACCTAAGTATTTGTTGGGAGTATATTTATAATCCATGTCCATATTTTCTAAAAACGTTTTCATAAATTTTTTACTATTCATATTTTAATTTTTATAGTCATTTTTACCCATTTTTACTTTTTATACATGGTTTGGATGGAATCTTTTTCTTTCATTTACCATACGAGTTACCTTTTGACTTCTCTGACAAAAGTATAAGGTGAATGTTTTGTTAACTTATACGGCATGAATGTAATTTTATGCTTTCATAATTTATTTTTTCCATATATATTAATTTACAATATTTCTTGTTTATTTTAAATGATATTTTTTTTATTTTAAAATTTCACTGAATTTTGAGAAAAGGAATCTTTTTTGAAGAAGAAAGGATATTTTCCTCAAGAATTAAGGTCAAGTGTTTTATCAAAATTATTTTCCATCTAAGATGATTTTCATTAAATAGGATTATGTTTCCATATCTATTATTAGTACGATTTTAGTGTGTTAATGATGGAATGAAATTTTAAAGGATTACGTTATGATGGAATGATGTTTAAGAAACTCGTTTTATTTCTTGGGTTACTCTGCGATGAATGATTTGTGTTTTCATGGCACATGTATGAATGATCTCATTATGATATTGGGGGACCTATATCTCCTTACATTTCATTATGTAAATATTTATATCTCATTATATCGACATTAATAGAATGGAAAGAAAATCTGGTTTAGTAATACATGGTTTGAATGAAAAGTAAATGTGGTTCAGTAATACATGGCTGGAATGAAAAGTAAAACCTTTTTAGTAATGAAAATTTTTCCACTATGATGGTCTTGGAAGCAATGCCTTGGATACTATAGAAATCATATTATGTGCTTATTTTTATTTTCTAAAATTCCGTTTCTTATTCTAATGCAATTTTATCATTATTTATGATTTATTAAGATTTATGCCTTATGAACTAAAAATATTTATTTCATGACTCAAAATTTTGGTATATGTTAAATGTAGTATGATATTTTTCATATGTTATATTCAAGTTTTTACATTGTTATTTTTATGTTTTGTAAGATATTTTCCATGCTTACCATTACAGAGAATTTAAAATCACTCATTTTCATGTTTTGTTTCCCCAAGGATTTGAAGAAGTGTATGAAGTAATATGTGTAAAAAAGGGGTTCTAGTTATGAAGTATAATGCAAGAGATAGTGTATTTGTTTTAAAAACCAGTTGTTTATGTTTTCCAGTTTCCAAAGGAATTAAACTAATATGGTATTTGGGTGTCTGTTTGTGTCATGTATTAAGTATTCTATAAAAGTAATGTAATGTCCATGTACATCAAGCATGGGTCCTTACAGTTTTTATTATAGAGAGGGTTTGGTAAACCTTTTGAAACTAGGTTGTGAAAACATTAGTGAGATCCCTAGAGATATTTCTAAGGTATGTCTAGGGATGTCCCTAAGGTTAAGTCAAACTATAGGTTATAGTACTAGAATTATGGTAATGATAATGAATAAACTTGGATTAAACCTAAGATGTTAGAGATTGAAAGTACTCTCCATTGATTATGTTGTTTTCATAGTTTGATTTTTTCCTCTCACACTATTATTTTTAGGTTTTATACAACAGATGGAAACTGATAGAACCGTGTTAATGATCAATTAACTAGGAAATGATATGATTTTACTCTTGAACAACCAAATGTTATTGAATATGGAATGAAAAATCACATTGATATACTTACACAAGCTATGAATCATTATGGACTACCAAATGAGAAGAGAAGAGAACAATATTTTGTTGTGTCCATCATGAGGCAACATCCACCTTATTAGTGGGTATTCTAATCCACTTTTTTCTGAACAGTGTATCAGTACCATTGAAAATATATTTTCCATCTTCGCTGTTTAGAACATAAAAAATTCATTTTAGTTGTTTATTATTTAGAAGGAAAAACATATGAGTGGTGGACTATAATCAAGAATACAAGGCAACAATTTGAAAGTGAATCCATTAAATTTGGTGAGTTCAATAACTTATTTTTCAATAATTACTTTCCCATAATTCTTCAAATAATGATGGAAAATGAGTTCCTTGAGCTTAAGTAAAAGGATGATGAATCCATTGGTGTATACAAGGAAAAGTTTACAAGACTTGCAAGGTATGTTTCTGGTATTATCATCTAACATGAAAGTAAAGATGATCGATTATTCATTATATTAAAACGAAGTCTTAGAAGGGATTTAGATATAAGAGACTTTAGAAGTTATGAAGAGATTGTTCATTATTCTATGAAGGTATAAATGAAATTTTTTGTTTCATAAAAATCTCATGGTTTTTATAAGAAACGAATGATAGAGTTCAAGGGAAAATCTAAAAATAATGGTGAAAAGAAGATTAATGATTCCTTATTCTCAAAGTGTGGAAAGAATCATAGTGGAGATTATCTTAAAGGGACTATAAAATGTTTTAAGTGTGGAAAAGATGGTAATTGAGCACTTGAGTGCCAATGTAATGGGTTTAAGTTTGCTAATGATGGGAGTAGACAAAAGACTACATAGAACAAACTACCACACTTCAATGATACAAGTGAAAGAAAATGGGGTATTATGATAACCAATGCCTTAATCCAAGGATTATGGATGATTGTCGATATCAACAACCTCTTAAGGCCAAATACAAAGGCAAATAACATGCAATAACTATTGGTGATTGTGATAATGACAACGAAGTGTCGGAGTGACTTAGTGTTTATGTAATGGGATTCCAAAATAGTGTTATATAATCTCTTTTATAGTATTATGAAATATTGTAATATCTATGCATTGGACAATTGTGATTTTACACAAGTATATGGTATCAATAACCATGAAAAGTGATTGATTTTTTTTGGAAAACACATGATAGTTTCATAATGAAATGATAATGAGATAATGAGATGTTTGATATTATTAATGGCCTCATGACTGATATAATGACAAAGTGATATCATGGTTTGAGTATATATATTTTTTTAGTATTTTTGGTGCGTGGGAAGATTTAATTTTGAAAAAAATCATTTTTTTACTAAGATTGTATGGTAATTAATTTTATTACCATGTTTCAATAGAATACATGATTATGTTATTATCATATTTGGAATGTGATAATATAGAACATCCTTATGAGATATATGAGATAAATATTATGTCGATTTAGTTAAAATCTTTCTAAAGTTTTATATTTTTAGATTTTGGAAGGATTTTAATGTTATCCATTTAGGGATAGTATATGTTAAATTCCATTTTAAGTTTGTTATATTAATGTATTATCTCACTATAGGTGAACTTCTGCATATTTTATTACCTGTGATTACATTTTTATTGAGACAAATGAAATGACCTATTATTCTATTTCATGATCTACTAACACTTCAAGAATAACAAATTTAGCTTCATTTCTTTAAATAAGAGATAAAATGGTATTTTTTCAAGGCACAAACAATGGTTAGATTGTTCCAAAATCAAGTAAGTATTTATTCTGATGCATAATTTTTTAACTTTAGGGAAAAGATCTTGAAAACCATAAATTTTATCTTAGAACCTTCTTAACTGATGAATCCGATGGTCCCATAAATCATCGAAAATTTATGTCTTTATGGTAGTTAAATTTCTCCAAATATTGTTCTCTATCACTATCCATCAGAACATGATGGTTAGATTTGTCTTCTATATCCATGTTTTCACTTCCAACCTATGTTATCATATGTGGAAACCCAGTGATGAGTTACTTTGAGTAACTGTTATGTTTCTAACTTTCCTTTTTAAAATGAAGTTTTATTATTCCTTTTTACAATGCGGGTTTCTATGAAAGAAACTTTTATTCAGTAAACCTTTTATAACCCTGAAAAATTTGAACGGATAAATTCATATTAAGGGGGGTATAATGTTACTCCATGATATTTTATGAGATAGAATATTTTTAATTTCTATGATGTATTGTGTTGTTTGCTACACCAAGATTATCGTGCTCTATACAGAACACCGTATTAGCTGGTAGTATACACAACCCTATACTTAGCTTGTGTTAAAGACAATTTCAAGTTCTTTTCATAGAATTCATTTCACACAACACTGAGTATAGATTTTTTTCAATGTATAAATGAAATATTTTTGGATTATGTTATATGGAAAACGAAAGGAAGATTACACTAAAAAAACACTGTCTTGGCTTGTATTACCAACAAGAGTGACCTTCCTCGATATCTTTTGTTGTACAAAATACAAAGTTTCACTAAAAAATGATATATTATTAAAATATTATTATTTAATGGGATATAAAATAGCCATTATGAATATACTTAAAAACATTTTTAATTTTATATAACATTAAAATTTATGTTATATATTTTCTAAAACATGATATAAGAACAAATTCAATTTTTTAGATAAATGAAGTATTTTAAAAAAAATACATTTATACAGCCTTTTGATGGCCTATTGAAGAAGAAGGATAATGAATCTATGGAAAGTTATGGGATGAAATTTACAAGGTTTTCTCTCTACACCTATATCTTTTTCATGGAACCTAATGTAAAGGTTTATATATTCATTGTTGAAAAAATACCACATCTATAGAAGAATTTGGACATTACTAACTATGATAGACATGGGGAGATAGTGAGAAGTGAAATAAAGGTTTAAATGGAGTTTTATGAGATATAATGGTCTCATAAATCAAATGAAATTAATAGATCTTTGGATCCAAACATGGGGAAAATTGATCATGAAAGATGAAGATGAAAAGTGAAAATTCCTATATGGAACCAATGTTGAAAGAAGCACTCAAGAAACTACTCTCTTGGGAGTGGAAAATGTTACAAGTGTGGAATAGATGTAAAATTACATAGAAATATAATAGTGAGTTGAAGCCTCCACTTCTCAATAATAACAAATAAGGGAAGATGGGGTAGGCCCAAACTGATATATATTGATTCAAGTGTGGAATGATTGGGAATATTTCTATTCTCTTATATATTAGAAGATAGGGTATGGGAATCACCATATACCTTGTTATTGGATAGGGGAGAAAATTTTCACCTCTTATATCATGAGGGATGAAGTTGAAGATAAAAATGATGTAGTGGAAGGTACTGTTCTTGTTATCTCAAAGCTAACACATAATTTATTTGATTCATTCTCTATTCATTTCATCGTTTCATCCTTATTTCCAAATAATATATAATAAATCCAAGAACTAATAGAATTATAACTATCGGTTAAGACTCATCGAGGTATTATCCCAGAGTCTTCTGTGTATTAGAACTATAATATTTACTTTTAGGAGAATATCTTCACATATCTTGTAGTCATTCCCATGATGTAATTCAAAATTATACTAGAGATTTAATGGTTCTAAATGTATAATACTATTATCAACTACATAAGAAAAAAAATCAGCAGTCTTGAATGTAAAACCTACAATTGTTATCATAGGAGAGATATCCAAACTTGAGCTTTGTCTAGAAGCGGCTTTTAACACCACATGTTTTTGTTATCAATTGTTTTCAAATTATTTTATCCTTTTTGATATTTTTCATTGAATGGAATACCAAAGATATTTTATTTTATATTTAATAACTATGTTTTTCTATAATTATATTCAATAATGACCTTCCTAGATGACTTGTGTAACACGTTAGACATAGGTTTACCAAATAATAATATATTATTAAAAAATAAATATTTAATATAATAAGACAATATAAGAAAATTAATTTAGAGTTTATGAATAGTATTAACTCATTTGTGAAAATATATAGTTTAATAAATATAACATGAATTCATATGTTACGAATTAATTATAAATAAATAGAAAAATAAATTTAATATAAAAGAAAATATTATTATGGTCACAATGTTGTTTACCCTAATAAATTAAAATTTTATTTATGTGTTTAAATGCACTAAGTCAAAAATTCCTTTCAAATAGAACCAAATTGGCATGCGTTACATGCAATACCAACTTTTTGTACATTACATGCAACACCAACATAGACTAAGTTAGATGAAACACTGACTCGACATACAAGGCACCCAACACCAAGTTTCTACAAATAATTTTTATATAATTATTTAAATGAGATAATTATGACATATAAAATAAATATTGTCATAGGAATAATAATAACTACTTTTAAAATATTTTTTATAATTATTTTATATAATAAAAATTTTTGATAATAAATCATATTATTCTTGGTAAATCCCTTTTATATTTTAAAATACCATTTTCTCAAATGAATTTATTTTAATTTTATTATATGAAAAATTGTAAAATTAATTTTAGAGAAAATTAAAAATATAATTTGATAAAAAAAATCCATTTTATAATTCATATCTTCCAAATTATCCTTGGGTAATTTTTGGGAAATTCTTTGGGAAACTTTTTTTTGATGAATAGTGAAAACTACAATATTTTTTTAAAAAAATGACTTTTTGATTAAATAATTATTAATTTTAAATTAATTTTTAAATTTTTCTTAAAGATATATTTAATTAAATATATATATATTAATAAAATTTAGGTTATTATAAACAATTGAACTTTGAAATTGAATATAAAAACATAACAAACCTTTGAATATTTTTCTACTTTAAAAACCTGTAATTTCGCCCTGTCTACTGTGATTTTCATTAATCTCAATTCTCTCACTTCTATGAATTGAATTTAAAAAAAACCTAAATAAACCATAATAATAATAATAATACTTATATTCTAATAATATCAACTTTATTTTTGACCAAAATTATTAGTAAAACTAATTAAAGTTAATAACATCGATTGAGGTCAAATTAAGATTTATTGGGGATGGAACATTAATATTAGGGGACCAAATGTCCTATAAACTTATCGAAAACCCATTGGATATCCCTTAATAGTATATAAAACTTTAATTTATAATTTAATTTTGTTTATTATGACTTTCTTTAGGAAATAAATAGTGTAATCCTAACTTTTTTTCTAAAATTCAAAGTGAGTCATTTTCCTTCCCTTTAAAATTCTACAAACTCTCCCACTTATTCCCACCCTTCAAAACTCTTAGGATCAGAAAATATCTACCCATTAAACTTACCAACATCTCTACCTTCCTCCTTTAATACTTCCCTTTGGAAGAAGGCAATCTAAGGAAGCCTTTTGACACAAACCAAAAGGAGTTACACGATTGAGAGGTAACGTCTTCTCTAAAGTCCTTTATTTTATTTTCCTTCCCCACCCCCTAAAACTATATTTATTAAATGATTATATAAAAAAACCAGTATAAAAAATTTAATAGGATTTTTTTATTTACGTTTTCTACATACACATATGCACACCTCCATATAATGGGTATCAAATATACTGTTTCTGTGTAAGGAAAACTACGGCATCCTGAAACAATGATTACACATTTATCCATTACCACATACCACGATATCCCTGATTATGTACACTATGTTTATATATTTCATATATTAAATTTATTATTTCTTTATGCTTCTTTATTCATTTTTACAAAACATATCTTTTTTTACTTTCGATTTTGGGTTAATACGATATTTTCATTTGAGGAAGTGTGGACTACCACACCATAATGTTATTTGATTCGTTCATACACCACATGGATTTTATTAAGGATATTTTTAGTGAATATAAAAGATATATATTATTTAGAGAATATATTTTAATAATTAAATATATGTACATATATATACATAAATTTATTTTACTTTCATCGTATCAACAAGACAATTAAACTGAAATAGAGTCCAAGCATATTTATGGCATACCGTATCAATGAACGATGTATTTTATTTCATACATAAATATGATATAGATTTTTATAATAGATATATACTTTATATAAATGATATTTTTATAATGGTTTACATTATTTAAATCATGATATATAGTATAAATACCAAAGATATAACAAATTATGACACATGTGAATAATATAGAGAATATTACCTGAAGTGAATCCTTAACATAGGGTTTGTAAAAAGAGGGTAAAAAAAGGTCATAATAATACCATATATGGTATTATATGGAAGGGTTATTTAAAATATCTATAATAAATTTATATTTTTTATAAAGTTGGTTTGAATGTGTATGACGTGAGTCAAGACACAAGGTAAGGGGATTTCATATCACTTTTTATTTCTGTGAGATACATGTTATGTCCAACAATCTTTCCTTTTGTTTGGTGTATGCGATGACGATGATTTTATTCTATGTATTTTATAATTAAATTTATGGGTATTAATATATCCAATTTATGAACATTATTTTATTATGCTTATGTTTCAAAGGTTACATAATTGGTAAAAATGTTTGGTCTCAAATTTACTTCTTTGAGAATCATTATTATTTACACACCTAAACACATTTTGAGGTGTATATAATTCAATTTTACAAGTTATATAATTAATATCCAATTTTAATGATATTTTATGCTACATGTAATTTCCATTTCTTACATGGAGATTATGCTGCCAAGTTAAAAAGCATTAAGAGTTTATTGAGACAATCTCATTGCTTTTCAAGATTGTTTTTTTCAATGATTAATTTGATGAATTATTGTGTTCCATCTCTAAAAAAAGTCATGAATTTTATTATCCACTTGATATTTATGCTATATTAATTTATGGGTAAAATTTAATATCCTTCAGTACATATGATATTTAATAATGGGTTTTTAAGAAATCCCTACATTATGTTCTCTTCAGTCAGAAATCAGTTTTCATTAAAAACCATGTTTTCTAAATAGGGTTTCTAAGAATGTTATACTAATCTCATATGATAATTAAATTAAATTTTTACCCTTTTTATTATTTTACCAAATTTTTTAAAGGAACCTCCTTGTCTCTTTCCAAAGGAGGATATTATCTATCATTTTTATTGTGCAAAAAGAATGTTCGTTTTACCTCCTACAACATGTTTGGATTTATACATCACAATACATTGAAGATTTCTTTTCATGTTTAAAGGTTATTGTTTTATAAAATGTTTTTAAAATATATTTTAAAATAATATGGTTCTAATAAGGTTTTTAAGATTTTATTATAATTTTTTAATGAAAAATGGTTTTCAAAATGTTTTCAAGATTATTTTATATGATTTCAAGGAAAATGGTTTTCAAAATGTTTTTAAGCTTATTTTATAAGTTTTCAAGGAAAATTGATTTCAAAAAGTTTTAAAAATTTAATAAAAATTTTTAATTTATTTTCAAGGAAAATGGTTTTCAGGACAATTTCAATCTTATTTTATAAGTTTTTAATAGAAATGGATTTCGAAATGGTTTCTAGCTTTATTTATAAATTATCATTGTATTTTTAAGGAAAATGGTTTTCAAAATGTTTTATAGAATTATTTATATAATTTCAATCTATTTACAAGGGGAATAGTTTTGAAAACGTTTTGAAGAACTATTTATAAATTTTAACAGTATTTTCATTGAAATTATTTTCAATAACGATTTGACTATTTATTTATATTTTTTTAAAGTGTTTTTGAATAAAAAGGTTTTTAAAATGTTTTGAAGGTTATTCTATAAGTTTTAAGGGAAAAAATATTTAAAATTATTTCAAGTCTTATTTATATGTTTTAAAGGTGTTATATATGAAAATGATTATCAAATTGTTTTATGTATTAAAAAATATTTTTTCAAAGAATAATATTTATTATCCTCAAGAATTGTTTTTGAAATATATTTAAAAATTATTTTCTATCTATGATGACAA
Source organism: Viscum album (assembly GCA_963277665.1). NCBI lineage: Eukaryota > Viridiplantae > Streptophyta > Magnoliopsida > Santalales > Viscaceae > Viscum > Viscum album. The sequence continues at coordinate 680,795,728 of OY728119.1, read as the reverse complement.
CCATTGATGTTACTCATTCCCTTATAAGAAATTATCTAAAGGTTCCATTCATATTATTTCTATTATTGGGTTATGGTTAATGTCATTATCTTTATGAAAACCATTTATCCTTCAAGGGTTATATGTTTAAGAACCCTATTTCTCATCCATAGGTTATATTTTTATTAAATTAATTTATCTTTCAGAGGTTATTCTTTTGATGAAATAATGATGAAACCTGTCTTTTTTATGCGTTATGATATGATTACATGTTTATAATACCCGTTTAATTTCTTGGGTTATGAAATTATTATTTATGATCTTGTGGCACATATACCTATGATTTCATTATTAGATGGGTGAAACCAATATCTCCCACCAATGCCTTGGTTAATGTTTTCTATCTCATGAGATAGACTAAGATGGTCTTGGGAGTAATCCTTGACTAATAAGATAGATATGGGAGTAAAACTTGACTACTAAGATGGTATGAGGAGTGGACTCATGCTACAATGATGGCCATGAGAGTGATCTTTGACTACCACGATGGCATAAGTAGTGAACTTTTTCTATTATGATGGCCATTGGAGTGAAGTAGGAGTACTAAGATGGTATAAAGAGTGAACTCATGCTACTAAGATAGCCATGGTAGTGAAAAATGACTATCAATATGGTATGAGGAGTGAACTCATGCTACTATGTTAGCCATGGGAGTGAACTATGACTACCAAGATAGTATGGGGAGTGAACTCATACTACCCAGATAGTCTTGATAGTAATGACTTGGCTAATAAGGAAATAATATTTTATTCATATATGTTTTACAAAATACGATGTTTTATTCTTTTATTATGATTTCATGGAATGTGTTATTCATTTAATTTTGATTTATGTCTGATGAACTGCCAATATTTACTATGATCTCTAATATACAGGGTATGATCTTTAATTATTATTCTCAAGTTCCATACCCTTTTTTAATGTTATGTTTATTCATTTCATTTAATTACCCTAACCGAGAAACTAGGATCACCCCTTTATTATGATTCCTTTCCATAGATTATGAAGAATGGTTTTAGGTAGAAGTTCTAAATGAGGATATATTCATGATATATGTTAAAGATCTTATTCTAAGATATATGATTTTGTTTCCATGTTTCCGAGGACACTAAACTATTATAGTCCTCAAGCATGTATTTTTTTAATGTACTAAATATTCATCTTAAATGATGTAATATCCATGTATGTTAAGATTGGGTCATTATATTTAGTATCAAAGGAAATGTTTAGTCATCCTTTTGAAACTATAATGATAAAACATTAGTGATATTAATATGTATATTTCTATGGATATGTCTAGGTATATATCTGAGGATATGTATAAGAATAAGTCAACATTTAAGAATGTTTACTGGAAATTTGTTAAATGATGGGGTGTGTGTTTTCATAGAAATACATTTCTGTCTGGATACTAAAAGTGGGTACGACTCTTTAAATCGTGTATCTAGGAGTAATAACTCTAACACGATGTTTTGAGCCTGACTTGGGGTAATCTAATATACGACAACAAGCCTTGCTACACACTTGGTTTGACACTACTGAGGGATATTATTTAGAAATTAACAAACTCTTCATAAACTATCCTGAAGTATTTAGATATAAGTTGTCTGTGAATAATCTAGGATGAACCTAGGGTGTCATATATTAAGGAATGTGCTATGATTTATATATCCTATAAGAACTTTTTTTTATGAATATGTGGTTTTATTATATACTAAATATTTCCTACACTATGATTATGGTTTTAGATAATGGAAGAACCAGATGTAAAAAGATTAATGTTGAATATGATGGATGGTTTACTGATTACTAGTCAAGTGGGGTGATCACTGGAGTGAAAGATGTTGTGACCATACCTAAATATTATAGAAGGAACATGATTAACAACCTATACATTAACCAACTCTAAGACTCACTAAGGAAGATAAATAAGTAGTTCTATGAGAGTTTGTATAATGGAGACCATGGAGGAAAGAATATTTAGTTTCCTTTGTGTAAAGAGTGTGGAAATAAAAACCTAAGTGAATGTCTTAGAGGAATATGGATATTTTTTAACTGCAGAAAAGAAGGACACAAATAAAGTTCCAGCAAGGGAAAAATGTAAAGTTCAGTTAATGAAATGGATGATAATATTGGCCTCAATAAGTCTTCATTAAAGGTTAAATATTTTTAGTGTGGAATAAATTGTCATTATGTAACTCAATATACCAGGAGGAAAACTCCTGAATAAAATCATCAAGCTGGTGCGAATAATGGTAACATTGCTGATGATGAAGTGACTATAGATGAAATTTTAAGTAAACGGAGTATTATATAATAGGATGAGGTAGGATTGGTAATGGAGAAAGGATGAAGTAATCGATGTTTTTATTAGTTTGGATTCAAAAACATTATGAATGATGAAATATAAATGGAATTTTCTTCTTATGTTTTTCACTCATTTTTTATAATTTTATGTTTAATGTTATTGACAGACTATGGAAGTGATTTAATGATAAGGTGATTCTTTGATTAAGGGAAGGAAACACTTAATATCTCATTTATATTAAGATAATGATGTTTGGAGAAATATATGTGGGTCATGAATAAGTAAAATTGAAGGTACTGATTACCTAGGAGGTGATTATTGAAAATGTTTTCTATGTCATCAAGGATGAAGCTTACAATATGTTTTTATTCGAGGAATATGTCCAATATACTTTGGAAAATGGAATTGTGCATGATATCAAATAGGATTTATGATAATTAAGGTTGTGACATTGTTTCAAGGGAATATACGATGACTGTATTCATATGTTTGGAATGTGACAACCAAGTGGTACATCATGATATATGGGGGATGAATCATAATCTGATTTCATGACATTATATCCAAAGAACTATATTTTCATCCTTTAGAAGGATTATAAGGTAATCCATTTATGTAATTTTTAGGTTAATCTTTATATGAATTCAGCAAGATTAAAGTGTTATCTCTCCATATGAAGATTTGTGCATATTGGAAATCCTGTTCAAACTACTTTGTGTTAATGAAAACTGATGTCAAATGGGATAGAATCTAATGGATCTCAACATCTGTTGGTACTTCAGGATTGAAAAATTCACCTTCCATTTTTAGAGAAAGAGGTTAATTGGATCAACAGACAACAAAGGGTGATGTTTTCCTAAAATCATGCAAGTATATATTTTCATGAGAATTATTAAACTTTAGGAAAAAGGATATTGAAACCAAAAATATCATCCTATACCTATGTTTCCAAGGAATAAAAAGTTCTTTTAGGTCATCCCAGATTTATGAATTTCGGATTGATAACTTTTTCCTGACCATGTTCTCTATCACTCTCCATCATAACATGATAGTATGATTTTTCTTCCTCGTCAATATTTTCAACCAATGGTCTCATATGTGGAAACCTAGTTATATGTTACTTTGGGAAACTGTTATGGTTCAAACTTTCCATTTCTAAGGGAAGTTTTAGTGTTCATTTTTATGATCTGGGTTTTTATGAGGGAAACTTTCAAGTATTTATCCTTAGACAACCCAGATTAATTTTTAAAGAGAAATTCATTTTATGGGGTCTATAATTTAATACTCCAATATTTTGTGAACTATTTTGTTTAATTAATTTATTATTTTTGATATTTTTCATTGCATAAAACACTGAGGAATGTTTATATTATATTAACTCCCTATTTATGGATTGTTTTATATACAAAAATGACTTTCTTCAATGACCTTCATAACATGTAAGCACGAGGTTTACCAAACAATAATATATTATTAAAATAATATTTTTTTAATATAATAAGATAATAAATTAACATTAAATTAGAGGTTATGAATATAATTAACTAAATGATGAAAATACAAGATTTTAAAATTTTTACCTGAATTCATAGGTTACAAATTAATTAAAAATGAATACGAAAACCGATTGAATATAAAATGAAATATTATTTTGGTCTCAATTTTTTTTACAATAATAAATAAAATTTTCATTTGTGTCTTGAATTGAAATAATTCAAACATTACTTTAACATGGAATTGACTTGGCATGAATTACATGAAACAATTAATTGGATTATGTTGCACGTAACACTGACTTGGAATATATTACGCGTAATACTGGCTTTACGTACAATGAAAAAAACATTGGGTTTTTACAAAACATTTTTTATATAATGATTTAAATTAGATAATAATAACATAGCCAGTAAACAAAGTTATAGTAATAGTAATAACTACTTTTTAAATATTTATTATTATTTATTATATAAATATAACATATTAAAAATAGAAGATATGTTTTTTTGGTAAAGCTCTTTTATGATTAAAAATATCATTTTCTCGAATGAAACACATTTAATTTCCTTTTGTGAAAAGTAATAAAATTAATTTTAGACACATTAGGAAATTTATTTTGATATAATAAACATCATTTTGAATTCAGGTCATCTAAATGAACCTATGGATATTTTTTTGTAATTTTTTGATACTCTATTTTTTGATGAAGAGTGAAAACCACTACATTCTAGTTAAAAACTAACTTTATGTTTAAATAATTATTAATATTTAATTATAATTTAATTTTTGTATAGTCATATTATATAAATTATACATAAATTAATAAAATTTAGGTCATTGTAAATAATTTCATTTTGAAATTGAATATAAATACTTAACAAACAATGGAAAATGTTTCTTCTTTAAAACCACATAATTTCGTCTCGTCTGTATGATTAACATTATTCTTAATTTTACCACTTATATTAATTGAATTTATAAAAACATACCTAAATAATTGTAATTTTTATAATATTTAGTTTCTAATAATATTAATATAATTTTTGACCAATTTTTTTAGTAAAACTAATTTAAATTAATGACACTGATTAAGGTCAAATTAAGCTTAATTAGGGTATAAACCTTAAAATAATGGGCCCAAATTGCCTAACCAATTTTCTAAACCCAATTTTATGGCCACTATTCTACCATAAAACTTAAATTATTTATTTATGTGGGTTTGGTATGACTTTTTATTGGTAATAACCTGTCTATACCTAAATTGTTTTCAAAAATTCCAAGTGAGTCCTTTCCCTTCCCTATAAAAGTCCCACACCTCTCCCACTTCTTAAAACCTCTATAAACTATTTGGTTAAGAAAATATCTACCCAATCCACTTACCAACGTCCATATATTTTTTATAGAAGACTTTACTTGGGTAGAAGGCAATTTGTGATAGCTTTTTGGAACAAACCAAAAGGAGTTACATGATTAAGAGGTAACATCTTCTCTCTAGTCATTTCATTTATTTTAATTCTCAACCACATGAATCACACTTTATTCAATATTTATATAATATAAATAGTATCCAAAATATACTAGGATGTTTTTATGTAAATTTTTTGACCTACAATTACACAAAACTCCATCTAATGGGTTACGAATATACAGTTTATGTGTTCGATGAACATTTGCCTCATGAAACGATAATTGTTCTTTTTTTCATTACCACCTACCATGGTATAAATTGTGATGGAAAATATATTAATATATGTAATATATTAAATATATTATTTCCTTAAGATTTTTTATTCGTTTTTATAACACAAATTATTTTTTACTTTCTATTTTGTGTTAATACGATAATTTCGTTTGAGGATGTGTGGACTACCGCCCCCTCAAAGTGATACGATTCAGTTATACAGTACATATATTGTATTAAAAATGGTTTCAGTGAATATATATGATATATAATATAGAATAAATCTATATTAATAATGATATATATACATATATTTCTATTACATTAATTATATAAACACGTTAATTAAACTGAAATAGTGTTCATGAGTACATACGACCTTCCATCTCCATGAACAATGTATTCCATTTTACACACATATATTCTATAGGTTATTATAATAAACATATAATTTATTTAAATTATATTTATATCATGTTTTCTATTATTTAAATCCTGATATAATGTATAAATACCAAAGATACAACAAATTAAGGCACATGCGAATAATAAAGCGATTATTACCCGAAGTGAATCCTTGACATATGGTTGCTAACAAGCAGGTAATAAAAGGTTATAAACAAACCATATATGGTATTAAATATAATAATATGGTTTAGTAAAAGATGTATTTAAAATTTATATTTATTATATTGGTGGTTTGAACGCATACGAAATGATTCGAGACACAAGGTAAGGGGATTTCATCTCACTTTTTATTTCCGTTAGATACTAGTTATGTTCGCCACTCATTCATTTTGTGTGGTGTATATTATGCCCATGATTTTATTATATTTATGCTATAAATATGTTTATAGGTATTAAAATATCCATTTTATGAACTTCATTTAATGGGGATTATGTTTTAAAAGATACCAAATCGATAAAATTGTTTTGTCTCAATTTTCCTTCTTTAAGAATCAATATTTTTCATGCATCTAAACACATTTTTGAGGTGTATATACTACAATTTGACATGTTATATCATTAAAATACAACTTCTCATGATATTGTAAGCTTCATATAATATCCCTTTCTTACATTAAGAGCATTATCCTAAGTTACCAAGTTATAAATTTTTATCAATACAATGTCATCGCTTTTCGATACTATTTATGTCTATGCTTTCTAGGATGAATTATTATATTAAATATCTGAAAACATTAATGAATTTTATTTTCCTCTAGAAATTTATGATATATTAATGTATTGGTTCCATTTACCGACCATCATTATATTTTATAATTAAGAAAGTGGTTTTATGAAAGCCTAATTTTACCCTCTCTTCTGTTGAAAATATGTGTTCTTTAAAAACCATGTTTTTTAGAAAGGGTTTCCAAGAATATTATACAAATATCCTTTTATTATTAAAATACATTTTTACCTTTTATTTTAAAAATATTTTCAATGGAATCTTTTTGTCGCTTTTCAAATGATGCAATTTTCTATATTTTTTACAATGAAAGAGGAATGTTCATTTTACCTCGTATGAAAGTTATGAATTTATCCTCCATAAATACTTATAAGATTTTTTTTCTTGTTTAAAATTCATTTTGTGAGAATTTTTTAAAAAAATATATTTTCAAAGAAAATGGTTTTAAAATTTGTTTCAATATTATTTTATAATTTTTCAAGGAAAATGGGTTTCAGAAAGTTGTCAAGCTTATTTTATAAGTTTTTAAGGAAAATGGTTTTCAAAAATTTTTCATGCTTCTTTTATAAGTTTTCAGGGAAAATTTCGTTCAATATACCTTCAATATTAATTTATATTTTTTCAAATTATTTTCTTGTAAAATGGTTATCAAAACCTTTTCATGCTTATTTTATATGTTTTCATGAAAATTGTATTTCAAAACGTTTTCATGCAGTATTTATAAGTTTTCAATATGTTTTCAGAGAAATTATTTTCATAACATTTTCAATCTTACTTTATAGTTTTCAAAGAATTTTTGATGAAAAAGGTATTTAACATGTTTTCAATCTTATTATATAAGTTTTCAAGGAATAATGATTTCAAATGATTTCAAGTCTTTTGTATAATATTTAAAGGTATTTTTTATGTAAATTATTTTCAAATGGTTTTATGTATTCAAAAAAAAAATTTCAATTAATAATGTTTATTTTTCTCAAGAAATGTTTTTCAAATATTTTTCAATAATTATTCTCCATCTATGATGACATCTATTGATGTTACTCATGCCCTTATAGAAAATGACATAAATGTTCCATTCAAAATTTTTTTGACTGGGTTATTCTTAATGTAATAGTATTTATGGAACTTGTTTATCTTTCATGAGTTATATTTTTATGAAACCTATTTATATTCCATGGGTTATAGGTTTATGAAATTTGTATCTCTTTCACAATTTATGGTTTTGATGAAATTATTTTGAAACATGGCTTTTTACATAGGTTATTGTATGATTACATGTTTATAATACCCATTTAATTTCATGGGTTATGATATGATTATTTATGATCTTGTGGAACATGTATGTATTATTTAATTAGGAGATGGATGGGACCTATATCTACCTAAAATGCATCAGGTACAGATTTATATCTCATGAGATATACTAATCAGGTATTGGGAGTAAACCTTGACTTCTAATATGACCATAAGAATGAACCATGGCTACCAAGATGGTTGAGGAGTCAACTCATGCTACTATGATGTCCATGGGAGTAAACCATGACTACAAACATGGTATGATTATAGAACTCATGCTACTAAGATGGCTATGGGAGTGAACCATTCTAACGAAGATGGTATGAGGATTAAACTCATGCTACTAAGATAGAAATGGGAGTGATCCATGACTAACAAGACATTATAAATAGTGAACTCATGCTACTAATATGGCCATGGGAGTGAACCATGACTATTAAGATGGTATATGGATTGAACCTATACTACTAAGATGGTATTGTCAGTAATTCCATGGATACTATGGATAACATATTATATGATTATGTGTTTTCCACAATTCAATATTTTATTCTTTCGTTATTATTTTAGGGATTATGTTCTTCATTTCCTTATGATTCATTTATTATGAATGACCAATCAATAGAATCAACTCTAAAATGAATTGTATGATTTTAAAATGTCATTCTCATGTTTCGTACACTTTATTAATGTTATACTTACACATTTCCTTTAATTACCCTTACTGAGAATTTATACTCATCCCTTCCTTATGTTTCATTTCCCATGGTCACGAAGAAAAGTTTTTCGTTGAATTAATAAAGGGGTATATCTTTATGGGATATGTTTAATATCTTCTACAAGGATAGAATATTTTGTTTCTATGTTTTCAAAGACACTAAACTATTACATATCTTAAGAGTTTATTTTTATAATACACTGAATATTCATCTTAAATAATTTAATGTCCATGTATGTAATTATTGGGAAACTATAAAACTCCCACATACTTGTTTAATAAATGATCATTGAATATGAATAAGGAAATGAACCTATAGAATTAGAAAATTTCCACATCATTTAGGAATATATTGTTTTATTTCCTAAAGAGTTACCTGGACCTCCCCCAAAAAGATAGGTAGTGTTCTATATTGTTCTCAATCCTGATTCCAAGACAATTTCAAAGGCCTTGAATGGGATGGGAAGTGTGGAGCTATAGTAATTATAGAAACAACTATATGAACTTATTGAGAAGGGTTTTATCTAACCATGTGTGTCTCCTTGGGGAGCACCTGCTCTCTTTGTGAAGAAAATGTTTGTATCAATGTGGTTATGCATTTATTATAGAGAACATAAAAATATCTCAGTAAAGTGCATGTCCTCTCCTCAAAGGATTGATGATTTATTTGTCCAAATTTATTGGGATAAATTATACTCCAAGACTAATCTTCAATCAAATCATCATCAATTGAGGGTGAATAAAGAATATATTCCTAATATTGCCTTCCAGTCAAAATATGTGCATTATGAGTTTGTTTTTATTTCCTTGGGATTGAATAATACACCTTTTATAATTATGGATTTTATGAATAGAATCTTTAAGGACCACCTTGATATCTTTTTGGTGTTTTTATTAATGATATTTTGATATATTCCAAAATTAAGGTCGTGTATAAGAATAATATTAGGGTTATATTGAAAACATTGAGGAGGGATATAATATTTGAAAAATTTAGAAAATGTGGATTTTGGTTACAAAAATTTTCTTTCTTGGGGCACATTATAACCAAAAAAAGAATCTATATTGACCCTACTAAGACAAAGGTGGTGGAGGAGTGGCCTAATTCTACAATAATAATTATGATTCATAACTTACATAGTTTAGTAGAATATTATAGAATTTTTGGAAAAAAACATTCCATTACATTATAATTCACTAACCACGTTAACTTGAAAATGGAGAAAGTTCTTATAGAAAAAGGTGTGTCAAGAAATATTCCAACAGATGAAGAAGACATTGGTTACTGCACGCATGTTAACTATACCCACTATCATAGAATGATTAATTATTTTTAAAGATTCATCTATGAAATGTCTTGGGTTAATCCTAATTAAAAATTACAAGGTTATTTCTTATGAATCTCAATTATTCAAGCCTCATTATCATAATTAACCTATGCATGACCTAGAGCTTGTTACATTTTTTTCTCTGAATGTATGGGGGAACTATCTTTATGGGTATAAATTTTATATATACATATAAGGCCAAATATTGATGTATATATTCACACAAAAGGAATTGAACATGTAGTAGAGGGTATGGTTTGAACTTATTAAAGATTACATTTTTTCAATTCATTATTAACCATTACGATAAAAGAAAGTTGATTATGAATTAAGTATGAATGGACCTATTGTTCTACAAATTATAAGGATTCAAGGAGATCCTTTGATCAAGTACCTAGTAAAAATGGACATGGGAATTATAAGGGATAGTACGTCATCAACCCTATAAAAAATTATTTTTCTACCATCGTTACTAGAGATGATTATGAAATATCAAGGAGAAGATTCTTTGATATAGAAGAATATAGAGGATGTGAAGAATGGGAAGTTTTTTGAGTCTAATGTTGATAAAAAATGTGTACTGAAATTTTTTCCAAGGCTATGTGTTCCATCTATTCTTGAAATAAAGAAAGAGATAATAGATGAAGATCATACCTCTACATTCTCTATACATCTTGGAAGCTCTAAAATGTATAGGGAACTCCATGATCATTATTTTTTGTGATAATATGAAAATGGATATTATTGACTACACTAAAAGGTGATTAGTGTTTCAACAAGTGAAGGTAGAGTGGAAACTTCTTAAAGGGGTATTACAACCACTACCCATACCGACATGGAAGTGGGAAAATTTCACTATGGACATTTTCACTGGTCTTCTGATAACATCCAAAGGAAAAAATGTGATCTGGGTTATAGTGGACCACCTTCTAAAGAATTTCCATTTAATCTATATCCTGGGAGACTTATCATTTGTTCAACATGATAAGACTTATATAAAGGAAGTGGTGAGGTTGAATGGAGTGAAAATTTATATCATATTTGATCATGATCTAAGGTTCACATCAAAATTTTAGAGATGTATTTAACTTGTTTTGGGTATTAAAATTAATTTCATTACAACCTATCCCCCCAAAAGTGATAGAAAATCTAAAAGAAATATTAAAACACTTGATTATATTCTGGGAACATCCTCATTGGAATTTAAAGGTGAATGGGAGTGATCTGTGACTAACAAGACATTATAAATAGTGAACTCATGCTACTAATATGGCCATGGTAGTGGACCATGACTATTAAGATGGTATATGGAGTGAACCCATACTACTAAGATGGTATTATTAGTAATTCTGTGGATACTATGGATAACATATTATATGCTTATGTGTTTTCCACAATTCAAAATTTTATTCTTTTGTTATTATTTTAGGGATTATGTTCTTCATTTCCTTATAAATCATTTATTATGAATGACGAATCAGTAGCATGATCTCTGAAATGAATGGTATGATATTAAAATGTCATTCTCATGTTTCTTACCCTTTATTAATGTTATACTTACACATTTCTTTTAATTACCCTTACTAAGCATTTATACTCATCCCTTCCTTATGTTTCATTTCCCAAGGTTACGAAGAAAAGTTTTTTGTTGAATTAATAATGGTGTATATCTTTATGGGATATGATTAATATCTTCTACTAGGATAGAATATTTTGTTTCTTTGTCTTCAAAGACACTAAACGATTAAATATCTTAAGTGTTTATTTTTATAATACACTGAATATTCATCTAAGATAATTTAATATCCATGTATGTAATTCATGGGAAACTTTAAAACTCCCACATACTTGTTTAATAAATGATCATTGAATATGAATAAGGAAATGAAACTATACAATTAGAAAATTTCCACATCATTTAGGAATATATTATTGTTTTTCTTAAAGAGTTACCTGGACCTCCCCCAAAAAGATATGTAGTGTTCTATATTGTTCTCAATCCTCATTCCAAGAAAATTTCAAAGACCTTGAATGGGATGGGAAGTGTGGAGCTATAGTAATTATAGAAACAACTATAAGAACTTATTGAGAAGGGTTTTATCTAACCATGTGTGTCTCCTTGGGGAGCACCAACTCTCTTTGTGAAGAAAACGGTTGAATCAATGTGGTTATGCATTTATTATTGAGAACATAAAAATATCTCAGTAAAGTGTTTGTCCGCTCCTCAAAGGATTGATGATTTATTTGTCCAACTTTATGGGGATAAATTATAATCCAAGACTAATCATCAATCAAATAATCATCAATTGAGGGTGAATAAAGAATATATTCCTAATATTTCCTTACAGTCAAAATATGTGCATTATGAGTTTGTTTTTATTTCCTTGGGATTGAATAATACACCTTTTATAATTATGGATTTTATGAATAGAATATTTAAAGACCACCTTGATATCTTTTTGGTGTTTTTATTAATGATATTTTGATATATTCCAAAATTCATGTGGTGTATAAGAATCATATTAGGGTTATATTGAAAACATTGAGGAAGGATATACTATTTGAAAAATTTAGAAAATGTGGATTTTGGTTACAAATATTTTCTTTCTTGGGGCACATTATAACCAATAAAAGAATCTATATTGACCCTACTAAGACAATGGTGGTGGAGTAGTGGCCTAATTCTACAATAATAATTATGATTCATAATTTACATAGTTTAGTAGGATAATATATAATTTTTGGAAAAAACTTTCCATTACTTTGTAATTCACTAACCATGTTAACTTGAAAATAGATAAAGTTCATATCGAAAAAGGTGTGTCAAGAAATATTCCAATAGATGAAGAAGACATTGGTTATTGCATGCATGTTAACTATACCCATTGTCATATAATGATTAATTATTTTTAAAGATGCATCTATGAAAGGTCTTGGGTTAATCCTAATTAAAAATTACAAGGTTATTTCTTATGAATCTCAATTATTCAAGCCTCATTATCATAATTAACCTATGCATGACCTAGATCTTGTTACATTTATTTTCTCTGAAGGTATGGGGGCACTATCTTTATGGGTATAAATTTTATATATACATAGAAGGCCAAATATTGAAGTATATATTCACACAAAAGGAATTGAACGTGTAATATAGGGTATGGTTGGAACTTATTAAAGATTACATTTTTTCAATTCATTTTTAACCTTTATGATAAAAGAAAGTTGATTATGAATTATGTATGAATGGACCTATTGTTCTAAAAATTACAAGGATTCAAGGAGATGCTTTGATCAAATACCTAGTAAAAATGGACATGGGAATTATAAGGGATAGTACGTAATAAACCCTATAACAAATTATTTTTCTACCATCGTTTCTAGAGATGATTATGAAATATCAAGGAGGAGATTCTTTGATATAGAAGAATGTAGAGGATGTGAAGAATAAGAAGTTTTTTGAGTCTAATGTTGATAAAAAATGAGTACTGAAATTCTTTCCAAGGCTATGTGTTCCATCTATTCTAGAAATAAAGAAAGAGATAATAGATGAAGATCATACCTCTACATTCTCTATACATCTTGGAAGCTCTAAAATGTATAGGTAACTCCATGATCATTATTTTTGTGATGATATGAAAATGAATATTATTAACTACACTAAAAGGTGATTAGTGTTTCAACAAGTGAAGGAAGAGTGAAAACTTCTTAAAGGGGTATTACAACCACTAAACATACCGACATGGAAGTGGGACAATATCACTATGGACATTTTCACTGGTCTCCTGATAACATCCAAAAGGAAAAAATGTGATCTGGGTTATAGTGGACCACCTTACTAAAAATTTCCATTTAATCTATATCCAGTGAGACTTATCATTTGTTCAACATGATAAGACTTATATAAAGGAAGTGGTGAGGTTGAATGGAGTGAAAATTTATATCATATCTGATCATGATCTAAGGTTCACATCAAAATTTTAGAGATGTATTTAACTTGTTTTTGGTACTGAAATTAATTTTAGTACAACCTATCCCCCCAACAGTGATGGAAAATATAATAGAAATATTAAAACACTTGATTATATTCTGGGAACATGCTCATTGGAATTTAATGGTGAATGGGATCAACATCTCCCAGTAGTTGGGTTCTCATTCAACAACAGCTTCCATTCGATTATTCAAATTGCATCCTATGAAGATCTATAAGGGAAGCAATGTATATCTCCTACATGTTGTGATGAAGTTGGTTAGAGAATGATGATTGATCTTGATCTTGTGTAATAGAGATAGAAAATGTCCATTCCATCCAACAATATGTTAATGATACTTAGAGTTGACAGAAGATATTTTATGACAACCAATGAAGGGAATTTGAATTTAGTGTTATTGAAATATTTTTCCATCAAATATCACCTTGGAAGAGAGTTATGAGGTTTAATACGGAAGGGAATCTTATCTCTGGGCACATTGGCCCCTATGAAATCCTTGATTGTATATGAGAAGTTGTATATCATCTTTCACTTCCCCCAAATCTAGATCATGTTGATGATGTATTCCATGTAACTATATTGAAGAATTAAATACTTAACACTTCACATGTACCTAATAATGATGTGGAACAACTAGAAAATGATCTATCTTATAAGGAGCATCCAGTGGAGATCTTGGACCGTGGAGACATGGTTCTATGAAACAAGACTACTCACCTAATAAAAGTGTTGTAGAGGAACCATGCATATGATGAAGTGACGTGGGAACCAAAGTAGAAAATGATGAATAATTTCTTATATATCTTATCAAAAGGGAAAAAATGCTGAAAATTGAGGGATTCAATTTATAAAGTGGGGAATAATTTAATGACATGAACATTTTGAATGATAATTGTTTCATGAAATTTTGTGTTATGTTATTCACAACAAAACCATGATTTTTTATACTATAAATATAAATGGAAATTTTTCTATCTATATTCACCATTATATGAATGTTTTCCAATTACGACCACTGGAAAAAATGATCATTGGTAACTATACTCTAGATAATAATTTTGAAATTATAATTAGTGCTTGTAAGGAGAAAGGAATTAATGAAAAAAGAAGGAATGATGGCCTCAGATAGTGGATTCATTCTATATGAAGTCCATTTGTGAGAACGTGGAAGGGAGGTTGTTTCAATATGCCTCACTCTTGACCAAGCCCATTCTGAGATTCAATAATTGAATCTTGAACGGAATCTCCTTCGGGGGAAGTTTATGTTAGTGCAAATTACCACTCCGACGATGTTAGTCGAGCCACCCCATGAATTTATCACCATCACACACCTTAACATTGGGTTGGATATAGGGAATAAAAGGGGTTATGGTTTTGAACCTTATTTACATAAAGTGTAATCATTTTTTATAAATAAATATTTTATTCCATCAATTCCATTCTGAGATTTTTTCTTCCTTAAAATTTTGATGAATTTAACAAATTGATTTTTTGGACCAAAATTTTACTTTTCATAAAACATATATTTATTATAATAAACTATAGTATTATTAATAATATTTATTTTATTTAAATGATATGATAAAAACACTACTATTTAAATTTAAATGAGAACATAATTTTACTTTTCTGAAGTGTCATAAATTTCACTATGAATATTTTATCTAATATTAGTTTTAGTAAATATGGAATTTTATATTTTAAAGATAAAACTATAAAATATAGATAATTATAATGAAAAAAATCATTTTTTAAATAAAAATATCAAAATTAGGTTAGGGTGAATTTATTATAATTTTATAAAATACTATATATTTTCATGAATAGTGAAAATACAGTTTGGGTTTTTATCAAGTTTAATGACTTTATAATTATTTAATAATGAATTAATAAGTAATATAAAATTATGGTAGAGTATTGTGGACTAAAATAAAATTATAGGAGTCTCAGGTGTCCAATACCATGGGAAATCTGATGGTTTTCATTTACAACTACCTAGGTATCTAAAGTAATTTATAAACAAATCCTCCTCTCTTTCTATAAATACCCACCCATTTATCCATTTACGTTCACCCCTAAATATTTATCCACAATGTTTTGACATTTTTACCACACATGGAGTTCTCCTAAGGTGTCATAAATCTCCTAATCTCTCAATCCTCATGTTTTAGAACCAAATCTTCAATGTAAAGGAAATATCAACTTCTCTTTTCCTCTAATGTTCCCTTTTTTATGTGGTGTGTCTTTAAAATTTCCAAAAAATGTTCTTCTATCCATTTTATTATATAAATATATTATATTTTGTGTGTTTTATGATTGGGATACCATTTTCCCCTTTCCTTTTACTATTTTATAATACTATGTTTGATACCAATTATACTACCAAGGTTTTTTTTCTCAGAATAACTCTCTTTTTCTCAAGAAATTCATTTATTTTCCCTTGAGCATACCCAAAACTCTTTAAATTCCAAGAGTATTCAAAATTATTTCATTATGATATATTTTAATATAATATTAACCTACATGTAACCAACCTCCCATTTTTTTAGGTTAATAATGATAGAAAGGACTTGTCTTTAAGAATTGTCTTTAATAATTGTCTTTAAAACGCTGTGATTTTTATATGAAACCCATTTCTTTTATTATCCAATTGTTATTTATGATATTTTTTCTTATGATATATGTGGATGAAATTAATTTGGGAATGTGAAGGGTGTTCCCAAGTAGATCTCCAATGCTTTGTGTAAATAATTTAATCTCTATAGATGACATGTTTTATGATACCTTGGTGAATAACGTCAATAATTTTAATGACACATCAGTGACAATCCTTGGTGATATTATCATTAAGGTATAATTTAAATATTGTATCCACATATCCATGATATGATTCAAGTTATTTTGAATATGATATTCCTTTTTTCCTTTTCTCATTCCTTTCTGATATTCCAAAATTTCTTATCAATATTTCTCAATATCACCTATAAATCGTTTGTCTTGTTTTCCATTATTGGGCCTTATGCTCACACTTTACTTTGATGTTTTTAACCCATTTTTGAGATGTAGTAATAGTACTAAATATGAATCATGAATAATCCTTTAATTTTGTTTATAAGAGTGTTTTATGTTTTTTCGTATTATGTAACTTCTTTCCAAGGAAATAAAATTAAAAAATCCCCCTTTTTACAATTTAATTAAAAGTTTATTAAATAAAAAGTTGAGATTCCATAAACATGCATCCTTATAGACCCACAACTTTTGAATAGTAGCGATGGCCTAGGTTGTGTATTTGGGGAGACTATTCCCTCATACCAGTGTAAAAATCCATCATATTTAACAAAAAAAATCCCTGTAAGGAGATTGATAGAGTGAAAAAGAATAAATATAAACAAGGATGATATTAAATGGGATGTATTGAAGGGATGAATGAAAAAATTATTGTACATAGGGCTGATCATATATATACATAAGTAAATAATATAATAGAATAAAAATATAAGGCTCCATTACTAACTTTGAGATGATCCACATACCTGATATTCAATTCATTATTGTGATTATCTATAAGGATCATAAAAATCTATACAAACAGTATCACTTGATCATTAAAATCTCATCCAAAAACTAGTCGATCATAGATATGTTCTCATCTAAAATGAAGACATAAGGTCATCACTCACACCGTAGTTCATGTATAAGGTGTGGTAAATAAATCCTAGTTGGCCACCCCCAACAGTGATCCAATAATATTTGTTCATAAGTGAATGCTCATGAAATATTCTCATCCAAGATGAGGCACAAATTGATATAAATGAATAAAATAAATCTGAATTAAATTATTGGTTCTATAATCTTGATTGACTTGATATCTTATGGAAAATCTTTTGAGTTGGATAACATATAAATCAGGCTATGCATAATCTAGTTGATCCCTTGGTCCGAAATCCCAATCTACCATACCTACCTTAGTGAACATAAAAATATCTATAAACCATAATGTATATTATCCAATCATGGTACATATTTCCAATATTTCAATGATATATGTATAACACAATGTCCACTATTCTCAAAATTATAAATTTATATATATGTAGAACATCTTGTCTACGACTCACAATTGTATGACTATAGAACAACAAGTCCACCAATATGAATCACATCACTATGTAACCCAATTTCACCAAATATCATTTATATTACAATAAAATTCCATGTCCACCAATATAAAGCATAACCATGGAACACCATGTCCACTATAATAAACCAATAGGACATGGAACGTCTTGTCTGATAATTACCGAATAAATATTGAGGAAAACGATGTCCATAATATTTTCAAGTAAGGATCATAAAATACTTCATATGATGTAAATATAGAAATTTTTATACAGTATATGTCAATAAATCAGTCTCAATAGCCAGGTCCGTATATGTATGTCAAGGAATCGATAATTTATTATGTGATCCATGCCCACTAACTCTTAATAAATGATGAGGAGTGTCATGTTCAACAACCAAGACCAAGAGGATTCATAAATAAAGAATTTGAGTTAGATAAATTCCTAAAACCATGAAATTTCATCAGTCCCATCAACCAAGTTATTGGAAGCATTCTTGTAATCAATAGCTGAATCCTTGGTGATTTTGTAAGATCATATTTAAAGAGTGTGGTTGGTGATAATCCTAAATCAAAAAATACTTCTAAATCCACTTGGGAACAAAAGTTTGATTTGGGTTCTAAGGAGAAACGTACTACTAGATATACAAAAAACCCATAACACACTATCTAAGGGTTTTTCAAACACCAAGGAACTGAATGGGTCCCTTGATTCAAACACTAGATATGCATCCTACCATGATCCTCAAAACGAGTAAGCAAAGGCATCCAACTTGGGACCCACATAAAGGGCTTGTAAATGGAAGAATCTTACAAGGTATTATCTAGGTTGAAACATAATTGGAGGTATCCCACTTGGGATCCTTTAGGTCAAAACATAAGTGGAAGCATCTTACGAGGGATTATTGTTCTAGGATCTCAGGGTTAACACATATAACAACCTCGTATGTAACATCTAATGGCCTCCTAAAACACAAAGGGAACACCTCATAAGGGCGATGTCTTCAAGGGAAAATCTACATGTGTATATTTATATGGATATGGATCATGGACTATATCATCTCATCATCTCACTCTCAAGAGATAAAAATAACTATTTACTAGAGTAAGAACTTCTCTATTATTGAACAATAACCCCAAGACACCTCTTTGGCTTCCACAAATCACCCCAAGGATTCCACCACCACTCTTCACATAGAAAATGATCAAAAGGACTCCATTTTTGTATAATTTATGACTACGGGGTGTAAAATCATGATAAACCATAAAAGGAGTATAAAATTAGAATTACATGATATGTATACTTGAGTACATAGAATGATCCCTCAAAGCCTCACATTGTTATGTAATTTAGATGGAAGTGGTTTGTAAAACCCATGTTACCTATGCGTAAAATATATAAATGACATACACCTTACATAGGGTACCTACCCATTCACAAAATATGGAATTTACATGTGTTTTATCCTCTTCATGTACTTCTATATAGAGTGTATCCCACACCGGGTCTGGTCATGCATTCCACACAGTCAAGTTCACCTACACAGGCTGTCTGGCCAGGTACTTGGATACATTGATGAGAATGCCTATAAGGTATGAACCCAGGGTACACAACCTATAAATACAAAAAATGATCTTTCCAAAATTTTCGAAACACAATGTGTGTGTTCCTAAACTATATTCCATGTGGTCCAAATTTACAAATGATAAAACCGCATATTCATCCCAAAAACCTTTTTTCCTCTAAAATATATATAGACTAACACCAAAGAGGTCCCCATAAATAATAATAGGTATTTATAAAAATAAAATGCTAATTTTTTTTGATTTCTGGATAAAAATTAAAATTTAATTCCTTTCGGGAAGAATCTACTAAATGTTTGCCCGTATTTTCATTTTACTACTTCGAGGAAATGATCGGTTTCCTCCTCAGCTCCACAAAAACACCTCCCTTCTTCGATCTATCTTAAGATATCTGTATAAATATATATATATATATATTACTCTCCATTTTCTCCCTCATTCAGGTAATGTGGTATCCCACATGGGGAATAGTCAAGAATTTAGGATTAGAGAATACTTTAAAGAGGACAATAAAATGAAGAAATAGGAAAGTGAAGAAAAAGAAAAAGGGTCTTGGACCCATGACCAAGGCTTAATAATATTTTATATCTCACCAAGGTGAAACTCTCCATTAAAGAAATAATGTGGGAGACAGAACCTCAATCTGATGAAACATTCAAAGTATGTCTCCAAACTTCATGAAGATGAAAGTTAATATTTAATTAATTATTATTAATGATTATTTATTCCTTAAAAATTTAAATGGATTATAATTCCACTAAACAACTACACTTTGGTGAAAACACTATTTTGTGAATAAATTAATGTTTTGAGAAATTATCCATGATCATCTACTAGGAGAAAATACAATTTTACCGCTTATGGGAATCCAAAAGAGAGAAATTAATTTTTCTACACAATTTTACAATCTGAAAAAACCTAGTTCTATGAAAAACAGGTGTGTATATCCCATTTATGTATATTTGGAAGTCATAGAGGGATTTGTAGTATGAAATATTCCTTATATTCTTTTACTAGGAAATCAATTATAAAAAATATCTTTTAAGAAACAATTTTAACCTATTTAAATAACCAGAGCGATTGAGGAACTTGGATAGAATTCATGTTGGATTAGTGTCAAAAACTATGAATGGCCCATAATTAAGGACCTAGGAAGAAGGGAAACTATTTTTTTATCTGAGTGAGTTACCACTTAGGTGGGTGGGTTGGTATAATAAGAACCCTGTTTTGGTAAAAACGGTGGATAAGGCAGCCGATTATGGCCCCTAATAACATGGAATAATTCATTTAAGCAAAAACTAGATGTGGATCCATTTGAGAGAAATTAGGCTCATGTATAATCTATACCCATCTCTTATCAACAATAATTTAAAATCATCCTTTGAACTAGTTTTTGTGATGACCTACGCAATGTGGTCCCTAGATATGATTACAATCATTTAATGCATCTAATTCTATTTTCTCTATTATGTTAATTATATTTGATTAAAAACCATCTAAAAGTGATTCCTGGAAAGATTGGGTAAATCCATAATGTTCAAAGTAGTTATGAGGATTTTTATTCTCTAGTATGGGAGGCTTCATGTTAATTATAGAGGTAATGAGATCTTGGAACCAGATAACACTTTAAATTAGTTAATATTCCTAAATACTTAAGCAAGGCCCAATGGTCAGGGTATGATGTAGGCCAGGAACATAGTACAACATGAAACATAATGTGGTCTGAAATGGATTGACAATGTGTGTATCACTATATGGATTAATATGACGTCAAATATGGTACCACTAGATAATGTGTAAGACAAGGTTCCAGTGAATATTGTGTGATCCAATGACAACATATTATTTATTCTCATTCTAAAAAATACAACATTATTTAATAGGCTTCCTGAATATAATTATTTAATTTAATTCAAGTTTCAAAAATACCACCACTAAAAACTGGACCCAAATAACATTAAAATATTCATATAATTATTCAAATATGAAATTGGAAAGTATTTTACTTAACTGACATGCTCATGATGAATAGGTGGGGACACATGTAGGGAAACATGAGTACATGTGTCAGTACAACAATGGATCTGTGATTGGTGGGTTTGAACCAAAACCCTATTAATACAGCCCAGGCCTCACCTTGGAGTGGGATTCTCGATGGAGGACCACTGATGGATGCCAATGGGGACTCGTGCACCTTCTGTGGAGCCCGACTTCATCACATTCTATAGGATTTTCTTTATTTATTTTCTACACCTGCTCATAGTTAGTATGAGAGGGATATTGCATTGTGTCATGGATTTCATGATAAATGGGGATTTAATGTATATGTTATATTATTTTTTATTGCAATTTATGTTGGTATATTGTATTGATTCTTAATTTCTATATCTTTCTTGATTTCTTTATACATGATCATTTTGAGCGGGGTTGGGGAATCCATTTAATTTCTTTCATTATTTGAGCATGATCATTTCATGAGCTAGTTGAATTCCTGAGTTAATTGAATTCCATTGTTTAATATAATGTATAGGGTTTGGATTTTCTCCATAACCATCAAGATTATCTCTTCTCAGTGTTTAAATAAGGATTTCGGTTACCAATTCATTCTAATCTGAAGTACCTAACCATGAGAAAAGGAGAACATAGGATGGGGAGAATTTTTATGTCAATTATACTCACTAAGACCTGATTCTAACAACCTCATGATTATTAATTAATTATTTCATACATTTTCAACTCACGAACCTGGAATCATTGTTTTCCAGGACCCATTTTATATTTTCTTCTCCCACCTTCTTCTCCAAATCACACCCTTGATAGTTTAGATTATATTTCAAAAAATTGAATTCTTTTTAGGTTTATTTTATTTAATTAATAGTTTCTCCAATCCTATCTCTATGGTTCCATCATCAGATATTCATATTCTATACTACCCTATAGTTTAGTGGTTTGTTTGTTTTGTGTTATCAAATATATAAATTCAATAACCTAATAGGAATTAACAATTTCCATGGGGCTATCACACCTCTTTCCAAATGAATATTTATTACTATCGAACCTTCATATCATAAAATGAATCCTATAGAAAAAAGATAGATTTTATATGAAATTATGGGATTATATAATGTTTGATCCAATGGAATAATGGATACCACCATGAGTCAATTCATAACATGTGTATGAAAAATCAATACATCTAGTTTGAAATAAAGGAATGAAATGATATGTTTTATTTTCTATTATATAGAACACAAATAAAACAATATATACTAAATATACATTCTCGAAGTACCACATTTATAAAACATGCATCAAATATGACTTTCCATGGTCCTGACAATTCAACAACTAACCACTTAACTTTATAAAACAAAGAAACATTCATTTCAAAAGGAAAAAGTTAAACCATTTCTCTAAAAAAATCCTCCTTTGAAATAGGGCCTTGAAATGGTTTAAAATTTATTTTCAACAGAAAATTTCTTAGGGATTTGATTCTAAACCCAAATTAACTTGTCCTTTTATAAAACATTAACACACGGTTTCCACATGGGTATAATCGTGGGAAAATATAATACAGTTAAATTTAAAAATAAATAATAATTGTATGACAATAATAATATCATGAAGATCTCAACCTAATGATGCATAATCATAAGGAACCTAATTAAGAACATAAAAAAGTGAAAACTCTTACTTAAACAATAATAATCAAGTATTACATAAAGTAAGAATCATGAGGAAAAACCCAAGGAACTAATGGTTCCAATTACTCTTTATGTGTAAATTTTGAACCAAATTCTATCAAGATAATTTTTAAGAAACTTTTCACCCAAATATCTCTCACATATTATCATTAGTAAAACATCCTATAGCTAGTGGTTATATAAAACTATGATATACTTATTATGGAATTTCACTAAAATTGTAAGGAAGCATCCCAAAAATGTCAACTTAATAACCTAGTTTAACCATATGTTGGATAAAAATATGTTATTAAATTAAATCCAACATCATCATGTTACTTGGAAACCATGATAAGTAATGGAAATGTAAATTATTTAATAATTTCACCTTCAATACATCCCCTTTTTTTATTAAAACCAAACACAAACATAAAAAAATGGATTACAATTCATATACTATAACACATACTCAAAATCATCACAAATGATATATAATTGGATAATATAGGGTTTAAAAGATAACTATAAAAAGAGTATCCCATAATGTTTCAACTGGACCCTCTATTTATACGTAAAAATCAAATTATTTGGAAATAATTATTTAAAACCATTTGGAAACATAATATCACCTAATGGAAAATAATACACTATGAAAGTACAACCAAAATCCAACTTATGAGATTCTATTTAAATATAAAATTTAAACACAAGGTCATTTTTTGAAATATACCAACCATAACATAGTATAAAAATGCTTAATAAATTAAAGGAATAATCCAAATTAAAAAATCTAAAACCTTTTCACCCAAAATTTTTCAAAAGTGGAAAGATATTTTCTAAAATAATATAACATTTTATAGTAGATGGACAACAATTCATAGAAAAGGATGATTCTTTTTAAAAATTATGAACTAATTCATATAAAGAAACCAAATTTTACTCAAAAAACACTTCAATTTTTTAAACCCAATTGGTTATAAACTAAATATAATTTTTTTCCATGAAAAACCAAAAATAAAATTTTATCAGACACATATAATACATAAAGAAGAATTTAAAATAAGAGTATAATTGAACTAATAATTTTACCATATGTTTCCCATAAAAAACAGTCATAGATTGTGAAACATAAGTAAAAAAAAACTAGGTATCACATATATCATTAATTTTTTTCATAGACACCATTAAAACCACAAAAAAATATATGAAATATTTAATACATAGAAATATAATGGAAACACCAACCTGAACTGGTGGATACATTTCATTTGTGATGAAAAACACCAAAAGAGGCCTCAAGAGATGGTTTATAATCTTTAATAACCAAATAATCATATTTAGAACATCCCTAACCCAAAAAATTGGCCACCCATGGACACTTGTGTTAGGGTAAATATTAGAAAGATGAATAGACCAATAGATGAATAAAGGAGAAGAAAATATTATCACATACCATTCAATATGATGACGTATCATGATGAAATATTTCCAAATATTCTTAGAGGATAATTGTGGGTGGGGGTGAGTTCTCTTTGAGAGGTTCCATGGTCTATAAAATCTAAATGAGGTAACTAAGGGAGAATTAACAAACAAAAGTTATCTTAAATTATAATAATAACCTATCTTGATCAGGTCAAATAGTTGTATCACATGGGTTACCAAACCATTCATAGACAATGAATCTTCCACTGACTTAACACCCCATAGTTTTCACAGATGTCATGCGTGATTTTAAAACCATACACAGAGCATGTCATCACCTCTTTTACAACTAATAAAGGTGCATAGTTTCTAATACATGGTTTCCAAAACCATCTTACTAACAAATTAGCCATATTAAATTTTTAAAAATTAATAATTTCAACCACATGACACCATGGGCCTAATGGATAAGTATACCACAATATCAATAATAATAAATAGATATTCTAGGGTGTCATAATTTTCAATGCCATGAAATATTATTTACTTAGAATTTACACTAACAGAATGTAATTGGTGACTTTATTCATGGGAATGACATGATTTACTCTCCAAGGAGATGTAAATAACTAAAATTCAACTCCTTAACATAAATCCAAAAACCTGATACCTGGACAACCTACCTCTCAATTAAACCAACTACATGATATTTCCAAAACACTATTTCCTTGAAAATATAATGAAAAAATCTTTCACAAAATAATTCTTTGTAGAGACCACTTCATTGGTATTTTGGGAATTCAATAATGACACCATATTCACAAATTATAACCCACTAGTGCTTTCCATTTTCTATACTAGACCAGAGTACAAAAAAACACCACTATAACTACCAAGAACTTGTTCTAAATACAATGGAATGCATCAACTAAAAAATTCCTAAAATAATCTCTATAAGAGTGAGGAAAAAACTGGTGATAGGATGAGAGTCTCGACAAAATTTATAATTAATTTAAAATATTGAATCATTAATGATATAATTCAATTAATGATCCATTCCAACCACAAGAAAACATATTGAAACACAACAAAGGGTTATTAATTAATATATCTAAAGGATAACCAGATCAAATCACTCCACTGAACTGGTAGAAAATATCCCAAACATGAAAATTATGAAAAAATAATTACATGGATCTAACATTGGGCCATGGGAATACAAAAAGGACAACTCAGTGAAAAATTTGTTGATTACCTACCCTTGGTAATTTGAAAGGAAAATATCATCTTGGTGCTCACATGGTATACCAAAAGACTATTATCCTATAACTAATACTCATTCATATGCCCGTGGTTTTCTCATGTAATTTATCAATAATTCTCAAACCATGGTTAACACCCTGTCAAAAAATTACCAGTAGGAAAACAACGAGGCAAGGATATACAAAGCTTTAGAGCACGATCGATAATCTCTATCATCAATTATAACCACTAAAACATGGTTTATAAAATAGAATAGAAAATTAACCAAATGAATATTATAAATTTAAACATCATAAAAACTAAAAAATAGCGTCTGGATCTCTAGAACGAAGTAACTATATATATCACTACTTAGATAATGGCTGAATATGATAGTTCATATCTTGAAGTTTTTTTATATTGTATAAACTCTAAATGTTACTGAGATGTAAAAAATAATTATTTTCCATCATATCTATCATATAGGAATATTTAATATTCTCCTACATCCCAAAACTATAGAAAACAACTGGATTTCATGTCTTTCTTCTTGGGTCATAGAATCATTTTTTATAGGACACTGAGGAGAAAAATAATTCAAAACAATATCCATGGACACCAATTCCTCAAGAATAGTATGGATACAATGAAACACCATTGATATAACTTCATAATAAATTCATTTACTAAATATCCATTCATTATTCAGATCATCCACATCTAACTCATGAGAAACGGAATTATGGTAGTGAAATGTTCCACATAAGTTATCACTGATGGTTCTCCCTAATAGATGCTCAATAACACCATTTACATAGAAATTCATACTTTATTGGGATATAACTATTTAATTAAGTATACCTTGAATAATTAATAAGAAAAAACTTCTAATGGTTGAGTAATCATAGTGGTCCTCAATTAATATATGCCCAAACCGTCGAATATAGGAGTGGTGAACCTCACCCAAGGGGACTTTTGAGTAACTGGTGACATTAAAATATTTTTTTAACATAGATAGACAATATTTCATCTCATGATATCACTATTAATAAATAAAAATAGATGTAATACAATTTAGAAACTCCCACACATGATCCACAAGCTGAGAAGAGGTAGGACCTGCAACTCCACCATGATTCTGGGAAAAGTCTAATATAGGCAGAACTACTGCTGGATTACTATGAAAACTACTCAAGAGATTACCATCATCATATAAAACTTATTTTCTATAGGGATCACATTCTAAAACATCCCAATGCACAACACATAATAAAATCAAGAAAAATAATAACAAAAGGGACAAAAAAACACTAATAAAACAAAACTAGATTAAAAACACCATTTGAAAACTCATTTTAAAAAAAGGATAACATGAGATTCCTTCCAATTACAAAACAAAAAAGGTGTTTAATATCATAAAATATCTCAAATACAATTAAGAAAATATCTCAATTATTTGAAACTAATCCATTTAAACCATTCACGCCAAACACATCTCACAATTGACAACATTAAACCCATGAAAATATTTACATGAAAACTATTATAATTGAAAATTTATATTATCACCATATGTCATTTAAGAATAGGTTTAAAAATTATTTTTCACAAAATAAACTCATGCACCCCAACATGGTTTCCAAAAATATCAAATATCAATGCATAAAACGTTTCTTTTAAATATGGTTAACCCACTTAAAAATTTCAAAAGGCCTTACTTCAACATTCATAAACATGAATACATAAACATAAAAGAGGATAAAAGCAATGAATTTATGAAAAAACATAATTCATAACATTTTCTACTTCACATGGGTTTGCTTCATGATTGTTTATGACAATCACCAATCATGTTAGTGCTACTATAGTTTTATAGAATAATTTCCTATAGATATGTATGGTTTGATAAAACATGTGTATTATCAATATTTTTCTAGATCATATCTAGATTTACTCTATTATAAGGATATTACCAATACCTCTCTTGATATCTACGAACAACTTAGAGTAGCAGCATGCCAAAGATAAATATATCAAAGAAAAACCATGATAAATCAAAATACAAAATTAAATAAAACTAATGTTAAACCGTGGAAACTCAATATACAAAAAGGAATAGTGGGTAAAGATCTTACATAGTCCTACCATATGAGTTTGGATGGTCTTAACTCATGTTTACATTTAACCCCAAATTAACAAAATCATCTAATACTTTTTTTAGTGAACCAACCTTAGATAAACTTATATATCACCTAAGAACATTTAACCTCAATGTTTGAGGTGCATTACTAGTCCCTCAGAGTAGAAAATATGAACTATGTTATCTTAAGTGAACTCTAGGTAATAATTTCACCCACATAGAACTGGGAAAAAAACAGCCCAAGTGGGAACCCACCATGATTTCTCTTTACATTGTATGATCCTTCCAAATAAATAAGTTGAATCAAAATAAAAATATCCAAACACGACATAAAAATATTAGGGAAAACGTTTCCATCCATTATGTTATTTATATAAAATTATTTTTAAATTCCAAAAATACGGAAATAAAAAACTAAAATAAAAAGAAATAGGTGGTATATAATGTCGATACACTAAGAAACATGAAAAATTCCTAGATAAAGTGGGATAAACCCCCAGACATATACATGTGCTTCTCAAGTCACCAACATAACCTCAATAACTCATTCTTCGCACAATAAAGAAATCCCAGGCCAACATGAGGTTCATAACTTGAAACTTGTATAAACATGAGAGACATGATACCCATAGACATGAGTGTGGAGGTTGTGAACAAAATGCTAGTAAGATACCACCATTATTCTATTAACATTATTTTTATAATGAATCGAAGAATTCTAGTTTGACTATAATGTATAGAAATATATTTTTTATTTTAATTTTTAAAAAATGTAAATAAAAAAATATTCTATATATACTTTCAAGAAGGAAAATATTTATAAAAAACACTAAAGTATGACATACCATGGTAATTTAGTTTCATAAACCACCCACATACCATTATAAAATAAATACACTTGAGCATAAAAATAATAATTAATATAATTTTTAGAAAAAAGAATCATTATTTTTAATCAACCCCATAAGTGGTTTAGATTACATTTTCAAGGAATATTTTTCATGTATTTTAATTTAAATCTATATTATCTCTCCCCTTTTTAAAAATTCCAACAAACCACATGGTAATTGTAATGTGAAAAAATATAAA
This sequence comes from Viscum album, assembly GCA_963277665.1. Taxonomy (NCBI): domain Eukaryota; kingdom Viridiplantae; phylum Streptophyta; class Magnoliopsida; order Santalales; family Viscaceae; genus Viscum; species Viscum album. The sequence continues at coordinate 680,766,400 of OY728119.1, read as the reverse complement.
TCAAAGACATGGTATGTCTTAAAAAAGACAATAAACTAAGTAGGAAACCCCCAACCTAGATAATTATTACTAAAGTACCATTTAAGTTAGAGAATAAGAAAAAGACACAATTTATACACTAAAAAAATAAACAAGCATAATATATTTTTCAAACCATGTGGAAACACCATTGGTACTTATCACACATGTCTCTCTTAACAAGAAAAGGTAAAACTATATGCATGAAGGATAATGGTCAAATAACTATTCTCCCAACACTCTCTCACATAGCCTCATGAATGACACATCCTATATATATGTGTTACATACAAATATGGGTTAAAATCTATCATATGACACTTAAATATTATTGAAATTTCCCTAAACATGACACTAAGAAGCCTAGTATGGGCATGTAATGGCTAAACAGAGGTGATTAACATTAATCTAAATTTATCATCTGGGTGGAACACCACCACAGGACATGATAAAAATAATAATGTAAGTATCTCAATACCAAAATTTCTCCATGATATTAATCCACATCGAATATACGTAAACATGAATAAAAATTCTTATATTCAAAAAAATACTCACAAGTATAGACAATAGGAAATAACGGACTAATATAGGGGTAATGATTTCCAATAATAGAGTGTCACATAATGTTTCTACCAAGATTTCCCCTAACAAATAATTATCAAATGAAATTTAAATATATATTTTAAAACCATTTGAAACAAAATTCTGAAAAAGGTAGAAACTTACACAACCAAATAAGAACAATAATCCATATCCAGACATTTGATTTTATAATCACTTTAAAAATAAAAAGAATTTAGAAAGAATACAAATCAATAACAAATAATTAGAATGATAAATCACTCAATGGATTAATCTAAAAGAAAGTAAATGTGGTCACACAACCTCTTTAAAACATTGAATTTTTTTCTTAATATAACCCACCCTTTTATGCTCAATGGAAAACCATTCAAAATATGGGAAATTTCATTTTTTAAAATTAGGAACACATTTAAATAATGGAACCCTATTTATATTCTAAGGGACCGTAAGTTTTTAAAACATAATTGTCTCTAAAAACTATGTTCCAATTGTTTCTATCTTGAGAAATCCATTAATGAAATTTTATAAAACACATAGAATGCATAATAAGCCATTTTAAATCACATTTCCATGTAACCAAATATTTCACCAAATTTTTCCAAAGGAAAAAAATAAAAAACAAGGAATACCTCTATTAATAGAAAACATCATATCACATAGCTAATTGATAAGTTTGAATAACACCTTATAACATAAATTATTAAAGGAAATCATTAAAAATATAAATGAAATGGAAAACCATTCTCAATCAGTGGGAACATGAAACTTATGATGGTAACCCATATATAGGCATCAAGGGATAGTCAAAAACTTTTATAAAATATAATCCCTAATTCAAAACAAACGTAACCTTGAAAATTAACCACCCATGTCCACTAGGGTTTTATGAAATGAGAGAAATAGGAAGAAACAAAAACAAGATGATTAGATAACAAATTAGGGCCTGTTAACATTAGATCTGGATGACAAGTCACAAAGAAACCATGCCAACTATACATATAGGATCTCTATAGGGGGGGATATCACCTTGAGAAGACCCACAATTGGGGGAAACAAAATGGGGTATCCAATGGAGATATCCCTACTTAATAAAGGATATTAAATTACAAAAATATCACATCTCTATCAGGCCATATGGTTATTTCATATAGTTTACTAAACCATGTTTAGAATGAATGGTTTCTATTATATCAACATCACAATGGTCACATAATAGTATCACATGGTTTGATTAAAATTAAATAGACCATGAAATAAACTTTTCCTCAACTTTTAATGTCACGTGGTTGGTAATGTATACCTTCTAAAACCTTTTATCCTTGGAAAAGATTCAAAAATCCAAAATCAAACCATAGGACACCTCGACCCTAATGGAGAAATAAAAAATAAGACAAAGATACGGAAAGTTACATCTCAGGGTGTCAAAATATATTTTATTTATGGTTTTACTAATCCCAGATCCCTTTTATGGCACTCATATTTTTTTATGAATTGTAATAATAATTAGATAAATAGTTATGCACATTACATTTCATTAATATATGGTTTGTAATTCATCATTCAATAGGATGAAATAATTTTTTGGGGCCTTCAACATGATGCAAATATCAAGATGGAATGTATTTGGGGGTATTCGGTATGACAAATGTTTACTAGATTTGATGGTTTATTAAAAGAAACAAAAACCCAAGAGGGTATTTGGGTGCCATACATACATATATATATATATATATATATAATGGATATCATATTTTATCTCTGATCAATTAGGATAATTGATTCCACATACAAATAAATTCTATTTATCACATGGACAAATATAGATAATTTTGTGAGATGTAAACAAAGCCTCTTAGTCTCCATTTGATGAGGAAATGTTTTACTAGTATTCCAACAAAAATATTGTCTAGAGAAGTTCCACATGAAAACACCTATTGGATAATGAACTATTGAATTAAACCATATTCTATTATCATGGAAACTAATCTTTGAACAACTATTTAATTCATAACATAGTTGATATCATTATTTTCTAAAAATGGTAATGGACTAACCTCACAGAAACCCATGGTGTGCACAATAACGAAAAACATCAAAACATCATGCATTTTTTACCTAGAGATGTAATGGGATCAATATAATTTTTCCGGCTACAATGTATACATATACATAGAAACCCAGACTCAGCTCAAAATATTCTTGAATATTTGGCTTAACTGGTTCATGTTTCCGGTCCTTATCTTACACATAGTAGTAAAGGAAAGCATATCATGATGGTAGTTAGGTTCGCATACATGGGATTATTTTCTTATCAGTGATTATTCTAGATAAATTCAATAGTGTCTAATGAATATATATATTTATAATAGAAAATATATATTCTATATTTTAGCACATTTCCTGGTGCGGTTAAGGTTTTTAGTGGCTCACTTTATGATATATGAACTCCGTAGCCCATTTGGGATTCAAAGGTGTAGGTTTAAGACATTTATATGAAAAATATGTGGTATCCATTTCTTCTCAATTAAAGATGAAAATTTAGTCAAATCGTAAAAAATATAGATATAGTTAAATTTAATCCTTTATTGAAAATTCCAAATGGATATAGTTGTGGATAAAAACCATGTTGGGGAAGGGAAAAACCATGAATACTAGCTATATAGGATCAAATTTTGTTAATGTAGGTGGATTGTGATGTCATTTTCAAATCCTATGCACTATATAGATTTTCAAACTAGTTCTGATATCTACAATGAAATGTTTCAATTAATCTTACTTATATAAGAATAGAATGACAACCAAAAGTGGAATGTTAATTAATGGTAATGATTTTATATAATACTAATGAAAATGAAATTATATTACCCACATAAAATTCATTCATTGAGCTACAACAGAGACATATGTACATGAATTTATGTATTTTTATACTCAATACATAACTACTATAATGGTTCTTATATTGAATGTTTACCTAGTAATATAGAAGGTGTAATAGGACACAGGGAAGTACCTAAAGAAATAAAATATATATATATATAAACTAATAAACCCATGATAACACTTCTAGAATATTCCCAATAACTTACCAAGAATAATTGACAGATTATGAGCCCAAGGTTATGATATTTAGTATGGGGTGTTGACATGATGTTGTAATTAAAGGATTTAATCCAGGAAAGAAGTTGAATATTAAAGGGAAGGTTTCTTCTTAGAGAAATTTAGAATATATTCAAACTATATCTCTAAATTACATGTATCTTAACACCGTTAATTTTTTGAGAAATTGGTTAGAAGGTGAAAAATATGAGGGACTATGGTTTATACTAAAAGGAAGTGTAAAAATACAAAAAATATTGAATTGAAAAGATCTATCTAATATAAATATTTATAATAATATAATATGTATTAGTACTTAAATTTGGGATCTAGAGATGTTTGTGCATACCACTATTGATAAGATCCCCATCACAAGACTTGTACAAGAGATGATGGACAATGGAACTATCCAATGGGTGAACTAAAAATTGATTTATAAGGACTGGAATGAAATCATAGACTACAAGGATATATGAGGATAACACTACGAGATGTTGTTATTAAAATCTAATGTAAATTTAATGTACTAAATCAGTTACATCATTCAGAGGATATATGTACCTCAGGCACTAATAATGTATCCCTAATACAGATACTGTGGAACCAAATGGGAAGTACCATGGGATAAATGATTCTAGTGGAAGATTAATCACCAATCCATATAATGATGTAAGGGGTTGAGGGAATATAACATATCTATATCTTCTTCGTTCATGGGTCGTATGACTAAAATAAAATAATATATACACTACCTATTTAATTTTGATTTGGTGATGTGTCGATATATTATCGACTCATATTTTTAGTTATGAATAAGGTTAGTTTTAAAACTATGATTTTACATTATCATCCAAGTGTAGAAATTATATTTTTTAATTATAGAGTCTCAATGATTATTTAGGGAACCTAATGTTATAATATGTTTTAAGTTTTTTAGTAATGGGATTGTATCTTACTAAAGTTTGGAATCAAATTAATATATTTTATAAATGAAAAGAGGCACAAATAGTGGAACTAAGAAGTCATGGTGTGGATTAAATTATGGTATCATGCCTATTCAATGTAGATGAAAAACTATGGATGTTGTGACTATCTTATTTGGATTTAACAATCACGACTATGTAAGAATAAAATGGTGGTTGGTAAATGTTGTTCAGTAATAATTAATTGAATATGTTAGATTAGATTTCATTATTCACTAGGTTTTTGTTAGGTCCACTAGGCTAGATACCCTCTTCTCTCTCCTTCACGTTGTAGTGTATGAATAAACCATAAAGCATGCACATGACATAGAAATTTTTACTTGATTCTCCCTCACCGGGATAAGTCCAAGGAGCATACACCAAAAGTGTTCTGATAAACCAATTCCACTATAAGTGCACTACTGTTTACAATTTCGGAGCGGACTCACTGTCCCTCCCAGTTTACAACCACTTACAATATAAAAGCTCACTGGTCTCTCAACTGATGTGTGCTCACTGCTTCTTCAGAAGATCCAATCACACTTTATAGACCTATAGGTCTCTTCATTATCACGAATTAAATCTGCATCTTCAACTGTTGGTAGACGCTCTGTTGATGTACAACTTTCACCCACAGATGAATCTCAGTTTTCATCAGGTGTACCGGGAAACCCCGGTTTTTACGTATAACCCTTACTTCACCTTGTGCATAATTACATTGCCTTGCACGAAATACAATTTTCACACAAAACCACTTTTAAATGAAACCTACAAATTTTATGCACAACCTCAACACTTCCTGGCACGTAATTTTCCTACCTTACGCGAAATTCTCTTTTTTGTGCAACACCTATTTTTAATACAATACTTGGTTTTACACGCAGCCTTAGCTTTTCACGGAACACCAGACATTACATGAAAAATTAATGTTTACGGGCAACTCCCCTGAAAACATCAATTTCAAGTGCCATTTCTTGGGTATTCTCTAAGTATTTAACTCTTCTGAATGATGGGGGTCACTTAATATTTGTAGGCAAAATTGACCCCGGTGTGAAAACCCTCCTCACGTTCATTATCCTAATTAAGTGCGAAAAACACATCTTCCGCGCCACACCATATTTTATGCCATGCTCCTATTTTTCGTGAACCTCATGCCATTTCCAATTTTGAAGCTTCTGATCTTGAAACACCTCTTGCACAAAAAACACCAATTCTCTATTTCGCGTACCGTGCCAATTTTTTTGCACCATATTATTTTTCATGCACCGTGCTAATTTATTCTTGCACACAGCTAATTTTTCACGCACGCCGCTAATTTTTCAAGCACCACTTTCCTTTTTCACACACCACCAAATATTTTGTGAAAAAATTTATTTTTCAAGCACCACTTAAATTTTACGCGCATGTCCTTTTTTCCAAAAATACATCTCTCCATTTTTCGATTTTCAGGCCCAAAAATTCGGCAAACACTAAAAAATGGCACCACATTGTATCTGTTATTTTGTACCACCTCTATATTGATCATTACTTTTTCTAGGTTCTTTAATCAAACATGGATAGCCAAAAATATCTCTTGAACCCGAAAAACCACTTTGTAAACCCCTTTGTCAACAAATTCTACAGCATGGTCTATTTTGTAAACAAACACAACATGGAGTCCCACATTATCAAAAAACACAATCACCTCAAAAATGCTTCAATGATACCTTGATGGATTTTTTCCCAATAGTTTTTAAGAGTTTAATTGGTTTATAATCTGGTGGATTTGACTAGGTAGATGGTTTCCCACATTTGTTGGAAGATGGAGGGAAACAACCATTGACATAGTGTAGTGGTGGAAAAATATATACATATGGATCTATCCTAAAAATGGGGCTATCAAAAACACTTGTTTAGTTAATCAAATCACCAAAATTATTAATATTTCTCTCATATTTGTATTAAATAAATAGTTGTTTATCATTCGTGGAGTTTGATGGAGTTTTAATCTTTGTAAATATTTTATGTTATCTTATATTGGGTTTTCATGACTTAATTCTACCACTTATGTTCATTTAGGAAATATTACTTGATGTCATTGTAATTCAGTATGATACATTGGATCCTAGTTTATTTTTTTATAAATTTCATTCAAGTATTATAGAAATCCATATCTCCCAAAAATATTTTGAATGTTAAATTCCTTGACATTTGAAATTTGGATTCACAATACAAAAAAGTTTATTTATACATTTTTTGTATTATTGTTGTGGTTCTTGTCTTAGAATTTTTGATTTCATTGAATGCTTTCAGATTTATAAGGAATGATGTTAGAAAATGGAAATTTTGACATGGAAATGTTCATTAGATCAAACATTATATTTCTAAGACTATAGATTAAATATTTTATATATTAGATGGAGAATTATCTTTTATTGAAGATAAAATTATTGGTTTTTATCTATAAATTTTACTGGGATGTACTTAATTGATAATCAATTTGGATTGTTCGTATAATTTTGGATCTAAATATGGACTTCAAAATTTTGTATAATATAAACATTATTGATTTTATGGTGATGTTTTTTTGAAATTCATTCATGAATTAATAATGTGTTCATGTTACATAAAATTTTCATCATAAGGATATAAAAATATTGTTATTTTTTATTTATTTAAAGACATCAATATGGTCTAGTTCCTACTCGAGTAGTTGAAGGTAGATTACAACAAATGTATATATGAATTTATTCTTGTATCATATCATCTTGAATCATGGAATTTTATGGTTATATCCATTAGTAACTCCAATGAAAATATTTACATGTTAATTGGTGAGATCCATGATTTTTTTATATATTCATATATACATAATTACTTTTAGAGTGATATCAAAAAAAATTATAATAAAAAAGTGGGGGATGGTGTAATTGAAAGGATAACTAAATTAAAAATTAGTGGAATGATAATTAGGAGGATATATAGAATAGTTTAGGGAAGTTAGATCTGTTTAAACCCAGATGATCAAATTCTGGGAGTAATTGGCACTTGATAAATGACTATAAGGATACGAAGTCAAAATTATGAAGGTTTTCATATGATCATTATTTTCAAAATTATATTAATGTGGATAATATTAATTTATTACAAATTATCCTATGTCCATTGGAAACATGGATCACTACTTTTTGGGCATCATTTCACTCGAGTACCATGAGGGAGACCATGAATGATTATGATTTTGGAAGGATCGTCAAAATATATATTCCGGGTGATGAAATTGTACTATTTTTTGAACATGATTAAGTGAAAATTTATAACGATAGAAGATACCTATAGGAGTTAAAATGAGTATGATAAAAATATAGGTTATGGAATAATTTTATTTCGGTTAACTAGCTAGATGATGTTGGTTTCTATATTATTTTTATAGATGGGTCATGAATAATATCAAGTGGTTCCATGGTTGTATCCAAATGAGTGATGGGTGAATCATTTTATCTTTCAATGAGTTTAATATATACAATACATTCTTGAAAAAAAATCTTATCGAATTTCCTTTTTGGTGAAATAACAGTCAATGAAAAAAATATGGGAAATGGTTGGATATTATAGCTATAAATATCATTTTAATACTCCACCTTATGTAGTAAAAAACATATAATGAGTCGATATAAGGTAATAAATAGAAGGATTATTTTAATATATAATGATTAACATCATAGAAACAAAGTCGGAAGAAAGTTTATATTTATGTGTGTGGGAAGAACTTATTTAATCACCCAAATGGTTAATGTATTATATTATGTTCAATTAGATGTGGTATAAAAGTATTGGGTTTTCTTTCTGACAAACAAGTATAGTATATTCAGAATACTCATTTAATAAATAACCATGGTGGAAATATATTATAGTTTAAAGAATAAATTCATGAGGTTTAATAATGTGGTTTAATGAAAAAGAATCGATTTTTAGAGGTTTTAAGGGATGAAGAGATTTACTTATTCAAATGTAGTTACAAGAACTTTGGAAAAAAATGCATTCTTATAGTTGATGAATGTGATTTGATTTGATAGGCTGAGAGAATTAGAGTTCATTATATAATTTCAAAATAATTTTTAAAAATAAGTCATGAATTTTTTACTCTAACCTGTCAGTATATTTAATTTTAAACAATGGTGGTATTAGATTTTAGAGTAGTTTAGGACTAGAAGAATTGTCAATGTATCTAAAATTAATGTCGTTGGTTGGGTTTAATATGTTCATGTTGGTGATAAAATGGGGCATATATTAACAGAAAATACTAGGGAATATTTTATAATAGGTTATGGAAGTGAAAACATTTATTTTTTTATCATTACCAATAATTTCAAAATGGTCATAAAAAATCAAAATGATAAATTTAATGAAGTGATCATATGGGTGGATTAGGACCAACCATTATATGTATATTAGAATAATGAATACTCCCATTTTGTGGTTTGCCTGATACAAATTAAATATTTTTTTATTAGATTATATATCCATCATATTTTGGTAAAACCCTATAGTTTGATAGGAGGAATTTATAATAGAGTTCATATTATGGGGGTTAAACAATGGACCTACACAACTACAATATCTAGGTAAGAAAAATCTTGTGGAATTTTTAGGAAATAAGAAATATCCAAATTAACATAACCATAGATGTTGAGGATTTATATTAGATTCAAAAGACCAATATAAAGGTATTTATTTTATTATTACTATATACATATAATTGATAGTATTGGGATTCCAAAATCAATAAGGGTGTAGAATGTATTAGCTTTAAAAAATAATGAGATTTAGTGATGAAGGTATAGATAGAATCCTTATATACATCATGAACATGGGATATTTTGAAACATCAATTTATAATGATGTTACTAAAAAAAATTTATTTAATAATAAAAGGAATAAAAATATGGGGGAAATTCAATATGGAATGTTTAGTTGATAAGCGTTTTCGGTAGAAGGATGGAGTGTAATTCCAACAATTTTTTTCTCAATTTATTTTACACACAATGATGAAGATGGTGATTGGAATGTATTTAGAAGAAGTGTGGCATCTTTTATAGTTTTATGTGGATACTTCCTCACTATATGGGGATATAAATCAATAGATATTCATGGATATACTAGAATGATTCATGTAATTTAGAACTAACATAGTGTGAAAACATAGATTTATACTTTATGGGATTAACCCATAATCCATGTAACAGAACATGAATTTAATTCCTTTTTCAAAGGATGAATGTTCATATAGTGAATTGTAGATAATTTATGCTATCATAATTTATTTTATACTGATAATAACATCATACATCTATTGTACTTGGATGTCATGCTTTGGGCAGGTTCAAACATTAAATGGATAGAAGATTAAAGTGATGATTTATCCTGAGGAGATGGTTAAGATGGTACTTGTGTAAACCAAAAAACATTTGGGGATAATGATATAGTTGGACTAAAATCACAGGAGCTTTATGTAATCACAGTCAGAGTATATTTGGATAATAGTGAGTGGTTTAGAATATCACAATCACAACATTTCTCAACCTTGTTATCTAACTATTTCAAAATATCCTAAGAGAAGAGTCCATAAATTGATCAAAATAGTAAGTACATTGAATTGGTTTCTTATTCATTATCACTTGGATAAAAAATGTACATAATTATTATTTCTTGTAAAAACATATTTTAAGAAATGAGAGTAGTTACTAAATTAATGGAGAATATAGGAATGGATAACATAGAGGTAGTGAAGTGTATCCATGGAATCTCATAGGATTGGAAGCATTGTGACTGTAGTTTGGAATAGTTGAACCATTTCAGAGGTATGTTAGTATGAAATTTATAGAGAATGAGAACACATGGATATATACCATGGGCATTGTTTTTACTGATGGAGGAACTACCATATATTGGATATCAAGTATAATAAGTATTTGCACTGATTTTCAGGGATGTAAAATATTTTTCTTCAATAATAGTTGGGAATGAAAATATTTGGTTAAAATTAATATTTTAAGAGATTATTAAAATGAAAGGGAGTGTATTATTATTTTGTAATAGTTTGAAAAAAATTCATTTTTTACTGAATCTATTTTTTATCTCATCGAACAATAACATTAAAATTAATTATAACATTATACAAAAGAAGGTCATGGATTCTATGATGTGGCTATGAAATTTTGATGGACGTTAGATTTTTTAGACATGTTAATGAAGTTTGAAATCCAATAAATTATGATGTAGTTTTTCATTTGGTATATTTCAGTGACTATATTGTAATGGGTAGAGACTATCTAACTATTCTTATAGAGATACGTAAGGATGTAGTTAATTCACATCCGATGTTCTGTGTGTTTAAATAAAGAAAAAACTCCCTAGTTAGTAATTATTTAGTTTTTTGAGAAGGTTGTTTATATTAAATATATCTTCTATAATGATTATTTCTTAAGGATATATTTTGGAATTTAATGGAGACCTAGATAGAAAAACTAGGATGTTCAGAAGTTGAATAGGTAATACAAGCATGACTATCAGATATAAATGATAAAGTGATGACAGAGCAATTGGATTGTGTATGAATTACTATGATGGATATATAGGAATATCATTATAGATTAAAATTATATAAAATAATAATTTGAGAGATATATAAAATTAGTTAACATTTTCACCTATTTTATGATAGTTAAGGAGATGTATGATCTGGTGGATTTGAATAGATGGAGGTCATCCATCATAGATCTAAGGATACTGGGATGTATCATATAAGATAAGATAGTGGTGAAATTATATTTACTGGTGGACCAAGACTATAAATGTGGATAATGGTAGAACATATTTGTCAAATTGAATCATTTAAATCCTAAATTTTTATCTATACTATTAGCAATAAAGATCCACAATGTTTCTCTCGCATATAGTATATATATTTTATGAACCACATAAATCTATTTTTTGTTTTATGTTGTGTATGATTTATTTAATTCTAAAAAACTATTGTGTTCTTGAACATCTAAAAGTGATCATGTTTATTTATAAAGAGACATCAGGGCATAGATATTTTTTCTTGACATTTCAGCCAGGTACATCTGAACCCCAAAACATCTACCCTTGTTCCACCTCTGTGATTCAAAAAGGACTTCAAGAATTCCGGTCCTCAGAAAAATATTATGAGTATATCCCTAATAACTATGTAATGGAACATGTTACACATGGTAATATACACTTTTATAGAAAATTATATTCCCATAAACATTTAGATTCTTTACTAAATTTTTTATTTGGATATTGATATTTTTCTCTTCTAGTTTCCATTCCATACCTAAAAACCAAAGCGGACGTGGAGTGTAAATAATGGAGTAAGGTTTAAAATAGACATGATTTAAGGGTATAGGTTGAAATTGAAAATAATGAAAGAAATATTTCCAGGGATTGTCATTCAATAACTACTATGAAATTCCCAATTTCTTGGAGTTGGGACTCATCTAATCTAAAGGGATTATATAGCGATAAAAGTTCCCAATATTCATTTAATGGATCATGTTTAAGGGGAGTGTAAATTAGAAGTGAATCCACCTAATAACTACAACAGTCATGAGAAATACATCTTCATTATGACATTCTTAATGTCTATTAGAATATTGTGACGATTCTAGACATATTACAATGATATATGTTATGAGAATTTCATTGATCATGATATTAGTGGAAGGTGTGAGAGAGATCACATGTATGAAAATCCAAGATCATTCAACATCCAAGAGTTTGGTGATATAAAAAAAGGCATGGAATACCATAAGTCTTATATAAATTCTTATATTGTCATTTATTTTTTTGAAACATTTACTAATGTTCTATGTTTATATAGTTCTTCCCATTTAATATTTTCTCGTAATGTTCCTTTAGGAAGTGACTATGAATCCCGCACAATCATAAGTTTAATATTCAATAACTCATTACATCGGTTCTTTAGTAGACATAGAAAACATATCTAGTTTGTTATCTTATGTTTCTTTAGGGGAAATTCCTATTGAAAATACACTTATAAATCTTGTTAAAATAATTGATATTGATAGTGGTTATTTCGACAACAAAAAGTGATAAGATGGATAGAGAGGTTAAAATAATGACGGAGGGTATTTTCATTAGATTATATAGGGTAGAAATAATAGTAGGTGCAATTGATACTTCTAATAACCGAGCTATAATCCAACACTACTCATATATATCTTTAATATTATCATACTTACATATATATATATATAATATGGGTGTATCACATTTGTGTTAGTTATGGTGATGGATTAACAAGAATATGAATCTATAACTATGAAATCAAAATCATAAAGGGAATATGATAGAAATCAAAATTCGGAGAAGATTTCCAAATTAAGAGGCTCACAATTATTTTATGTTTAAGTACCCCCAGTGGGATCCAACTAAAAAACATGGTCTCTTATACTTTAGTGATCCAAGAGAAAACCTATGTGGAAATATATCTAGTAGTTAATCTATGATACACCGATAGGGGAATAATACCATCAACACGACAAGCTTCAAAACATTTTAATTACCTTGGGGTATGGTTTATTAAACTATAGAAACACCCATATCATAATAAAAAATAGTTAATGAGAAATAGAAGGTAGTGAAGTCTTGAAAAACTTATCAGGATCCTACTATGAAATTCCATAAATTAAGCTATTTTTTGTAATTATTTGATAGATAAATCAACATCCTATAATAGTGTATGAGAATGAAAAAAGAGAGGAATACTAAATAATCTAAGCTATTCTAAGAGAAATATCTTATGAAATTCAATAAGAATCTATTAGAAGAGGAAGCAGATGCAATAATGATGGATGAGCTATATCGGGATGTTGATTACTCAAAGTGATCATCGATCCAAATTTGAGAGTCAATTTATTTTATATCATAGTTTCCTTTTTATTATAAGGGTATCCAATAAATTTTAAAAATAATTGGGATGAGACACACAATTTTTGGATGCCCCTTACATTTTTTCTCAGTGAATGATAAAATTTCATGTCTCAAACAGATGTAAAATTATTTAAATTTTATGTTTCATTAACTATCGGTACTCAATGATATATAAAACCCATAAAGTGTAACATCATTATAATTGAATCCTTATTAATATATCATAAAAATGGTTTAAAAAACTATAGTATCAAAATTATTTAATTGACACTAAAAATTTAAAATAAATCCATTATATTTAAGGAATGTTCCCTCATATGAATATAGGCAATCCTAATATATATCAAATAAGATATCATAGTTATCCAACATGATATTTTAGGATAAAATACCAGGGTGTTTTCAATCCTACTGAACATATGTTCTAAGATATATATAGGTAAGAAAGATATTCAGGGCGTCTACTATCACCATAAACCAATGTTCGTTCATTCAGATATGATAAAGTGCGGAACTCATCATAATAAACATTATGAAGTTAGTTTCCAATGGAATAATCTATACCCAATAGGGTTAATGTTATTTAATATTACATATCTATGTATTCCATGTAATATATTTGAGTTAACATGAAGGTGAAGAAAATATATGTGCTCAAAAATTCCCTAAGATTCATAGACCTAATGAGCATGAATTGGCTATTTCTAAGGCCCGATGTTAGTACCCACATGTTTGTTTTTCATTTTCATATGATCCCTAACATTTTAACAAGCCTAGATTGGGAAATACAAAGTGGGTAGGAACATATATTTTTATAAAGATAACATTTTCTTATTTTCAACCTCATAATATTTCTGGCTTTTTTATTTCAGGCACTCAAAATATTTTCTATTCTATACAAGGTGTTGGCCACAAATGTAGAGACTCCAAATTTTCCCAAGATTCCCATTGTGATTTTAAACATAGAAACTGTAATTCTTCATTCATTATTCATATTAATGAATTATAGTTTAGAATAATGAGATCAATGTTTAAAACTGGGCATCCTTGACCAAAATAGGGTTTAAGCTCAAGGATATATATATTTTTGAAAAATATAAGGAGGCATATATAATTGTAAGGTAAAGGTAGTGCCATTATTTATAAGTACACTATTAATAATATATAATTTATTATGGACATGGTAATTTGGTTTATTATTTTGATTCTTGTAATAATGAATCAAAAGTGAAATAAACCATATTAGGGGGTTATGTAATATGCGGAATTAAACATCTATGAATGAGGGATGTCAATAATGTAAACTATTACATGATATTTTTTGAATTGATTAATAATAAAATTATTATAGTGTATGGAGGATTGATATTTAATTAATTTTAATGATACATTACAGTTTAATATTTTTAAGGGAACATATAGTTATAGGGTCATTTTTTTGTGTGGAAAAAAAATTCCTCTAACCGGTTATAAGGAGACAAGGTGTATAGAATATATGATAATGCTAACAAAAGGTGTAATTTTTTGAATTATATAAAATAATTACATTTAGAACTAGATGGTTTATATTGAGTTATCGTCCCAAGGTACAATGTAGGGTATGCGGGATGTGGATATTCATGAGTTTATTGGAACACTCTTATTTAAAAATATAAATGGATGGGTTGTTATGGAACGTAATTTATAATTTGATATAGATTAATATTTAATGATATGTCTTGGATAGATATTTATAATGTAATTGAAGGAAACCTAGGAATATATGAAGAATTAGAAACAGACAATTTATAATTTTGGGTTTAGATTCATGTAAAAAATAATGAATCCAAAAAACTATTTTCCCATATTTCTAGAAGGATCTCATGAAAATAAATTTATGAACGAAAAATAAAAAAATTTGGAAGTGTAAATGGTACCCTATTCATTTGAAATCACCAGTTTGATTCACATTCCAGTGTTGTTTTAAAAAAAATGCACAAATTTGTGCATAATCTAGATAATTATAACATTGAACACAACACCCTGATCAACTATCAATGATTCATTAGGTTTTATAGTGGTAAATCTAATATCTTTAAAATTTACCTTATTTTTATTAAATAATTAAGACTTGATCTCGAAGAAAATATCAATCTAAATTTATTCTTTATTCAAATTATCTCTCTAAGAGATTGAGAGGATAGAAAAAGAGACATTATCTCACTATGATCATCAAAATGGATGTCCTTACTAATAAATAGGCCAAAATGATCATTTATACATAGTTTTTACATTCCAAAATTTCTCATTTGTAGTTGTTAATTAATAACAATCATTTTAGATATTTTCACCAACATATGGCTTAATAAATTTTTTATAAATGCCACAAATGTTTTATCAATCATTTTTAACTATTCCAAATAGCATGTTATAAAATAAGTACCATGATCTTAGACATTAATATCCCAAATTAATTTAATGAAACATGAATGTATTATTTTCATTCAAGGAAAATATTTTTTCATATTCAAAATAAGAATCAAACAAATTATGAATAACTAGAGAGATAAATTCAGTTATAAATATTTTAAACATAAATAATATAAATGAATTATTTTTACTTGTGATCGATCAGAATCAGACATTCACCAACCCCTAATCATGGGGCTCACTTCATCATAATCTCTAATTCATCCAAATTGGTGGAACTTGTGGATACAATTATTGTGTAACCATTTTGGTCATCATCTAGATATTATCAATTCAAACCCATATGCTAATAATGAAGTCTATAAACCCATAATAACCCATTATGAAATAAGTAATGTTATATATGTGAATACCTCCTACAAACATGTTCTATGTAATATAGATTTTTTGTCACATGATATCTTATAAAGTTGGATGGAAAAATTTGTCATCATCATTTTGTTACTTTATATATTAAATTTCAATAATGGATGGACATAACATATTATTCCTTGGTATTTTTTTTAATGAAGGTACTACCATCTAGGATAATGTAGATACATGAGATGTCTCTTCCTCAAGTCAAAAGTGGAAAATTATATCTTTGTATTTCAACCAATTACATACCACAAAATATGAACCCAAAAAATTATGAGAATAAGTGTCAAGGAATATAGCTCCCATCACTTAACAATCTAACATCATATGTGTATCATCAGTATGATTTATATAGACCATAACACATAAATTTAATATTACTATTATAGTATCTCGAGGTTCTCTTTTTAGTTAGGAACTACTGTAACCTTTTGATATGTCATGTAATATATGTAAATTACCATATAAATAATAGATTTATATATATCAACTCAATTATGGTATGAATAGACACATGCATATATCAAATTGTACACATCTAATGGTATTAAAATTTCTAAAATGATTTAGGTGTTGGGAACCCAATCACAACAATCCCACTTTTACTAGAACCAACTGATAACAATTCTAAACCCACTATCTCTCACATAATTATCATGATAATGCTATGATTTGGATTTATTCAATGGGTATTCAACATTATCTTTTGTGGATACTCTACTAACTATTAGGTCATGTCTGTAAATAAAATCCCTCAAGAGATGAAGCATCTAATATATGTTCATTATCCTCTAGTGTGACCTATGATTTATGGAAAACACAACTTCAATACTATTATCACAATTTAATGCAACTAGGTCTTCACTACTAGGTACAACACTAAACTCACAAAAAATAAATTACATATAAAAACTAATTTCTCAGCTTCATTAGTTGCCTCTATATATATATATTAAAATTATTATGTATAATTAATAGTCATGGACTTCTTCAAGATCCTCCAGCTCACTGCACCACCATTCAAGAAAATAACATAACCTGACCGTAATTTCAGATAATCATGACTAGTATAGAATCTAGAATCCATAAATCCCCTCATTACTATATTCTCATGGACTCTATATAATAAGAACATTTGGATTATATGACTGATGTAATTTAGGATTTTTTATAGAAATTCCCAATGTATCTCTATTGGATTCGCATGATATCTTCCCACAATTCTTCAAGAAAAAGGATCAATAAAAAATATTTTATAACATAAAATAAAATACAGATCCCACTACTAAATCATAAGTGATTATACACCATTTTTCATCATCCTCTTCTGTCTATGGAAATGTCATCTTGGGGAGATTAATTCCATGTTACACTCACAAAAATACCCTATTTAATTGTTCAATATTATACATATGGAGTAACTTTTCCATATATTAACATTGACATAGCCCAATAAGAATATGATATCTATCTCGATATATATTCATCACTATAATATTGAGCTCTACACCTAATTATTTCCATGGGAAGCATCCATTTAACAAAGTCTTCATTGAATGTTAGACATTCCCTTTATTCCCCATTAACAATATCTCATATACATTTTATAATATTCAAATGATGGATCATTAGTTAAAAATCGTAGTGAAATATAAATATCTTTCATTAATAGTGTAAAAAAACTCAGTTATGGAATCATTGAAATAAACATTACATGATTATGATTCCTTATTTAATACATAAATATATCTCTATATCTCATATATTTTATTATCACTCTTTTAAATGATAAAAAATTACAGTTAGGTATTATATTAATCTATAATGATAATAAGTTATGACCTATATATCCCGAATTTCATAATCATGGAATCCCTCTATTTTTAATATTATTGTTCATTGATTTTAGAATAGAGAATGGAATGGTGGTTTCATCATAAGATATTTTGTTGACAGTTCATGAAACCCTTATCTACTATCTGTGCCTTAAAGGTGCTTACCAGAGCATCCATGTAAAATTTGTTTCATGAATACCCATTTACACTTAACAGGTTTTAAATAACCTAGTGTATCTAAAAAAAATTAAAAGTTGACTTCGATACATGGTATCTATTTTAGAATGTAAGGATTATTCCAATATAAAAAAATCATTCACATCTACTGGTTCCTTATTGCATAGTAGATTTTAATTATCTAGGATCAGTCTTTCACCTAAAATGGTGATAATAAAACTGTATATATCTTATTCTATAACATCACTATTAGTCATATGTGGTCCATGGGTTTCAGTATCAATTTCCTCTCCCATTGTCTCATGTGGATATTTTTCCCATATCAACTCATGTTAATATAGAACATTAATTTCATAGATGTCAATATTTCTCCCACTATTTACAATGTAAATGTGTTCAATTTCTATAAATTTTAATATATTTTTATGTTCAACTTTTATAATTATGGTTTCTATAATTAATATACTTTAATATCCTTTGGATAACTTGAAGATGCACTTATTTCTCTAAGATGATACATTTCCACTAGGTATATTCTTGAGAAATTAATCACATACCCCTACATATATGTGTGTCATATTAGGTTTATTTCCATTACATAACTCATATGAAATCAGATATACTATTTTTTTTTATACCCAGTTTAGTGAATAATACATAGCATGCAATATATATACCCAATAGGATTATGGTAGAGTTGTATGACTTGTCAATTTTCTGACCATATCATGTAGGTTTTTATTCCTTATTTATTTAACAATATTCCAATGAGATGTTTAAGGTTGAGTGAGTTGGGAAAATATCCCACATTCCTTCAGTTTATTGATTGAAACATTTTTAAGATATTATCTACCATGATTTTAGAGGAGTTCTTTAATCTATTTACTAAGACTATTCTCTACATTATTCTGATATTGCCTAAACATGGTAAAGAAATCTAACTTATATACCCATTGTGTAGATATATCCATATCTACTATATTCATTGGTAAAAGTAATGATGTATGGAAAAATCCCTTTACCCTACTGGAAATGGACCACATACATCAGTATGAACTAATTCCAATGGTTTATTGGCTCTTTCTCAATTTCCACTAAATTGTTCATTAGACATTTTACCTTGAAAACAATCATTTCACACATCAAATGTTTTTAACTAAATTTATTTTAATACCATACATTATTTTTTTAATCAAAAATTATTTTTATGACTTAGCCTAAAGTGACATCAGCATGTAGGATATGAGTCATTATCATTAGATTTGTCACTGATTTCCCAAACTATATTTTCTTGTTATAGTATATATATACTATTTTGAAAATGATCCATACCATGACATATTTTGTCCTTACACATAACATAAAATTAATTTTTACACTTGAAATAAAATCCTATATTTTCTAAACTTGACATTGTTATTATGTTCTTTGTAATATATGGTTTATAAAAACAATTATTTAGCAAAATGAACATCCCATTATGAAAATTGAGATGATAATCTTCCCCTTATAATTATGCTAGTCTTGGAACATTTACTTGTCGTAAATCTACTTAAACTCATGATATTTTATAGAATCCACTTGGTTCTTATATTTGAAGACAAATTTGTGAGTGAAATATAATATCCAATATCCATCTTGTAGAAATAGAAAAATTGAATTAAATGGATAATATACATGAAGAAAAAGTATAAAAATTCTTCTTCATTCAAGATATGCAATTATTATTCAAGTGTACTTTTTTTCTAGATGAAAAGGAGACTGCCTCATGATCATTCCTCTCCCACTGTAGTTTTTCTTTCTTAGAAGGGTGGCACATCAATTTCTTTGACACATGATCATAATTTGACACATTATCCTTCCCATTCCTCTAGTTATTAACCATAAGGATATGAGTTTTTGAATTCACCATATCCTTATCTTTATAGTGAACTAAAAAAAATCTTTGACTGAATTATTCATGCTATTCATATTATAATTAACAATGAAATTCAATATGTTATTTGGTAATGTTGAATGCATGATATTAGTTTCAACATTTGGATTAGTTTTAACACTAGAGAATTTAGTCCACCAATATACATGATCATAATTATTACATGATGTATTTATTGATTACATCATGTTTTTATTGATTCCATTATGATATACTGAATCTATAGATAAAAAATTATGCATCATATATTTAATTTTGAGCTCTCTCATGGTACAAATTTCAGAGATATGATAGTATTTGGAAATCATATATGTCCCTATGAAATTTATGTCGCTCGTTGAATATAGATGAAAACACGAAACACATAATATTCATTATATCATCCATATATTTCTTATATTAATCAATTTTCCTCCAATCCTGATCCCTGAGGGGGCTCTATATGATATGGGGATTTCATTATATAAAGTTTCCTCTCTTGATGTATTACTATATGTAAGTGTCTCCACCAAAGCAAGAAGTTATAGTCAGCCTGTATAATATATTTATCTAATACTAATTGTAGTGAAATTAAATTTATATTGGTATCAATTATATCTGCAATAAATAAACATAAAAGAAAACTAATTTATCTTAAATATCAATAGAAAATTTTAAATTATTTATTTTAAATGTCTCCAAATTTTTATCAAATCATATTATACATCCACTACTATATTCGAAACACTCAGACTCTTGAGTATTCAAGTAGAAAGGATCCTTAAATCTCCTTTTATAGCACAATTTATGAAATCACCACTACTCTATGAATCTACAGTCCTCATTTGACTAGCGTCCATTTTTAACTCATGTCCCCTTGATCTATTGAGTGGAATCCCCTCTCCTATAATGAATGATATTACATTAGTAAATGGTTTTCCTCTAAAGTTGAAACAATCCTAATAGGGGTACTCATTTTCTTTAATATTTTTTTGACCCACTACTATCATAAGAATACCATAGTAGTAAGGTACAACCTCAACTATGGCTATAAATAACATCAATTAATCAGTTGTGTCTAAATTCGAGGATAAAAGGTATTAAATGAATTTTTATTTTCATTGATGGATTTGTTCATTTATCTTAGTGAATTAAATAATTCTATATTTAAAATTTTTTTTCAATGTGATAAAACTCACAAAATATCCCTACTATAAATATAAAACATTCACCCCACATTTTTATTTAATCTACGCATGGTTGTTAGTTATTATTCTATTTGATAATGCATAAAGAATACACAATCACAAATTAAGAAACCATGAAAATTATAAAATAAATAAATAAAAAATGATTTGATCATGAGTTATTAAATATTTGTAAATATGTTGAGTGAATAATAAATTAACTATGACCTTAGGTGAATTAATTAACATAACAACTGGTGTGAATTTCAATTCCATAACTCCCATTAACTTCCCTTTTTATTACATTGGCTCTCGACTCAAATCTATTTTCACAGACTCCTCAAATATTTACAATGTTTACTCAAACATAGGAAATAGTAACACAAGGGTGAAAATATATTTTATCATGTAATTGTTGAAAAACATTCCCTTAAACAAATTAGTGATGGATTTTTGATTCAATGTTCATCGAAGTAAAATAATTATTACATTTTCAAAAATAAAAATGCAACAATTAAAGTAATTAAATGATAAACCAAACATGAATGGGTCGATATTGACTCATGATTGGTTAACAATAAATTATTTTTCATTGGAAAAGTTAAATTTTCTAAAATTTAACTTTAGGATTTATTAATTCATTAACTTTCATTAAAATAATTTTAATTAATTATTGATATATCTCACAAAACCGAAAATAAATATATATAATCCATGATAATTAAATTGAATTTCATATATTATCCCAAAATTTTATTGTGTCTATTTGGACATAATGTAGACATATGTAAATTAATTTAGGTTTTGTGATAGGTTTAATGGGTTAGGTAGGTCGGTCTTAGACCAATTTGGTCTATCTATGTATTTTGGGCATACTTTAAATGGAATTTGTATATACACATATCACACACATATATATATATAATATATACAATATATATACAATATATAATATATAATACCCCAAATCACTATTTTGTTTCCAATATATTACCCCAACTAGTTTCATGTATCTCCATTGAATATGAAAAGTTCTTACATTGTGCTTTAGTTAAAAATATCTCTCATCGAAATTCATTATTGTGAAGAAAATGACTAAAATATTATTTTTTCATCACAATTTATACTCCAAACCCATCAATCATTGATCGAACATATAATTGCTATGAAAACCAAGATCGAAAAGTTTTGAGTTGTTTTAGCACCATATTGAAACGAAATTTTTGAATCATAGTGGTTTTAATTGAAATTTAAATGTTCGAAACATAAATAATTTCACAATCTATATAAAACTAATTGAAGGAACCCGAGGAGTAGTGAAAGTGTGAAAAATTAACAATTTTGTTTAAATTCATGTTAAAAAATCGAAACAAAAAACCCCTTACCCATATTATTAATGTATTTCATAAAAATAAATTGCTGAAATAAAAATAAAATTGAACAAATGTGTAAAGGGTAGTTGGTTCGTTTGAAATCACAGTTTTCATTTTCTCTCCATTTGTTTATTTTGGATAAAAATAACTATGTCCTGGATTATAAATATCATCCACACATTCCCCATATATTTGGGATCATCAAAACATGATTCCCTAGTCCTAGTATGGGAATCAAATGGATTTATGATGACCCTTTAATCATGGGAAGAATGAAAACTTGGTATAGAAGAAAAGATCAGTCCTACGTTATTCATTCCAAGAATACTCTCTCTAAGAGCATGAGAGGAGAGTATAAGAGAGATTATATTTCTAAACTAATAAAAATGGGGGAAGTTACTATTCAAGAGGCTAATATATGGTTTCATAATGATTTTATGCTTTCCAAAATTACACTTTTGTCTCGGGAAAGTAATAAACATTATTTTAGTATATTTTACACACTTATAACATTAAAAACCTTTTATAAATTAAAAAAGTATATTTTTAACTCACTTGTAACACATTAACATAAACTTTGATAAAGTAAAAACCATTTAAACATCCTGTAACTTCCTAAAAGTAATTAACAATCCATGGAAATTTTATTTTCATTTGAAATCTATATTTTATCATATTCAATTTACTAATCAATCAACAAGTTAATTCCTTTAGAAAGAAATTTAATCATTAATATTCTAAACATGAAAAATATTATTGAATTATTTTTACTAATGAACAATTTAACTCGAGCTTTCAATGGCCCCTAAAGATGGATCAAACTTTAACCTAAACTTATATTCCTCAAAATATGTGGTACATGTGTACACACGTACTATGTGACCCTATAGGTCCTTATGTCGATAAGATTGAGTCCAACCCAAAGAAAAATATTATAATCCAATTAACCACTATATCCCCTAAGGTTATATGGAATTTCATATCTATTACTACCACCTTTGAACATGATCGGTGTAATATAACCTATTTATCAACAGATATCTCATAATGCAGGATGGTCACTTGTCTCGCCTTACGTTTATTGCTTCATATGTTTTTGGACCTTACTATATAGAATTGACATCTTATACCATGGACATGGATTTAATGAAGGTACTTGAATCCAATTCATCTTTGTTCTATGATATTTATCTTTCTCAACTCTGATGTGACAAATTAAATCTTGATCATTCAAAAATTCCATACAACCAAAGACACGCCCAACACAAGATACCTCACCATTAGTTCAACATCATGGTTTTTCCATGCATCAAATTAAGCTATCAAATGATACACATTGATAATTTTATAATGTTAGTATACCAATACATATGTTCATAGATAGTAAAAATTAATGAAACCCAAAACATGTGGTGCTCTTATTGGCAGGTCTGCCCTTATGATCTCATCTACTAAAGATCACCAAGTGATAACATAATGAGAAGATGTGTTAATACAGATGAATCACAACACCTGATATTAATACACTATATTTTTCACATACGTATGATGTATCTAGAACATAGTAAATATATTTTAGTTAAATTTTATTGTATATAGAGGTTCTCATTATAAATGGGAACTACTATAAAATTTTGATAAGACATGTAATCTAAAAAAATTACCATGTAATTAGTGGACACAAATTTATCAATTATATAATGGAAAGAATAAACATTAATATAGATCAAACTGTATCTATATAATGGTAATAATAGTACATAAAGGTTTTTGGTCAAGGGTTCCCACTCACAATAGTAACTATAAATCTTGAAATAACATAAAAAATAAACACATAGTTAAAGGATGAAAATATATATTGTCCTAAGTATAAATTCAAATATATAAAAATTTAATGTGAACAAAGGGTTCGTTCTGTGGAATAGAGAATATGATGGTATTTGAATTTGAGAATGGGTCTAATAAATTTGATTTGGAAGTCACTAGGTATAATGTGATGATATGAATCAATCCGAATATAGATCTTAGAGATGACATATAATTATATTCCTAGTATTTGATTAATAAAGGACATCCTAGTATGATTGGGTGATGTTTCTATTTATAGGATTTGGGGGGGGGGGGTTGTGTGGCTTGAATTTTATTTTTGGTTCGGTTAAGGATAGTTTATTTGAACATAACTATGCATATTAAAATAATTTTAATCTAAAAAAATAGTTTATTGAGGGGCCAGTACATGGATATAATTATTATTCATGGGAAGATAGTAATAAATCCATCCTAATGTAGGGAATTTGGAGAAACCCACAATGGAATGAGGACACCATGCACCAATATTGAATGAGGTTTTAAAATTATATAATTCATGGATTGATCTAAGATATATTTTTTAGATATTTCTATGTATCTTGTAATAAAATGAATCAAGAGACATGTTGTTCTTTGAAATGATGGGATTTGTATCCTAGAATTATCTTTTTGATGGTAAAAACCACACTCTAAGACTCTTACCTGGAAGAAACTATCATGTATAGAGATTATTTTATTTTAACCTAGACCATAATAATATGTTTAAAGGTAATTTACCATAGACCATATAACATTGAATTTAATATCATGTGACATGGACTCATGTTTCACATAGTTATGGGTTTTGATATAAGGATATTATATGATTATCTAAAAGTGATGAGGAATGGAATTTTATTTAAAACTATGAAATTTATATCTTGAGAAATAATTCAATGGGGGTAGGAATTGTATATTTTATATCCTTTGTAATTAAGGTGTATGATTCATTAATTTAGACCATTTGAATTAATTATGTTCTTTCCAAAATTTCCTGCAGTATTGGTTGATTCTTCCCAGGTATCATTAGTGGGCACATTGCTAAAACTAGTTACTATTAGATAAATGAGTATAGAAAAAAAATTATTATTTAATTGTTGAATTATATGATTTTCATTAATCATAATTTAATATAATATGAAAACTATTTTATCCTAAAGTTTCACCAACACATCATGTTTTATTTGAGACTTTTCATCTTCAGAAAGAAAAATATATATAAAAATTTGATGGGAGGTCATCATAATAATAAGATGAGTTTCTGGATTGAATATTTCACTCTTCAAATAACTTCTTCAATTTTGAATGAATGAAGTTGAACCATGCTCTATTAGTATTGTTTAAGGGGACCCAAATATAGTAATGATATTATCCATTACAATGTTAATGATAACCTTTTCCCCTACCTCTATAACGAGTTTATCTTTGTAAAATTTTATAAATAATTCAAGATTAGTAAGAATGAACATGAAATATATACCAAGAGTTGGAGGATTTCAACCAATGATATATATCCCATACACATATAATGTATTTGAACAGATACTAGCTTTCAATTATTTATGGTGTTGATGAATAAAATTTCAATAGAACAGACTTTTAGGGAACATAATTGTAAATTCAATTAAATCTTTAATCATTGACGGTTAGTAGAATCCTTTTCTATTGATTTGGTGGAAGTGATTTGCTCTAGAATAATGATAATATCAATCACTGACATATTATTTCTATATAATTAATAGGGACTCTCTTCTCTCAGTGTACCCGAGGATGACCCCATCAAACTCTTAATGGTATATGACCGTCAAATAATTTGTGTCATCATAAAAAGAAATTTTGAAATAGTTTATTGATGAATTATTTATTTAATCAATATTATGGTAAATCATTTTTTGGAGATACTTTTCATTATGAGATATAAAAATGGTTCTTTCATCAATTGAACCAGGTGAAGATTCATTTTAGTATGGGGTGGAATAAATTTCATTGATTTTTTCATTAAATTAAAAATAAATTTAGGGAACACCCAATAGAGTGTGATAAAAACTACTATTTCATCATGACAAAGACCAATCATGGTGTATCCCATTAGAGAGTTCCTTTTCTAGAGAATTAAATGAAAGAATATTTTTGGGTAGTATTGAATTTTTAGAAAATTCATACATTAATCATGATATATAATCATGTAATGTAATAAACACTTACATTATTGATGGAATAATATCCATTGAAGTTCTTGGTTACCATCTCTAAATCACCCTGAATTTCAAAATGGGAAATTGGTATTTTAAATCCCGATTCCAATCCTTTAATTAAAGAATTATATTCCACCACAATTTTTGAACATCATTATAATAATTTGAAAAAATAATAAAAGATATCATTTTTTTGGAAAAAATCCCCAAATATGCTAATTTAGCTTCATGTATTATATTCATATATTTATTAGGATCTATGAAGCACTATAAAAGTAAATTTACTATATATGGGTGCAGGGTCATGAAAAGTTCTCCAAGGAATGAAAATACTCCCACAATCGCTTTGCAGAAGTAAGAAAGCATTCCTACAAGTCTCACAATGTAAATGAACTCAAATTGAGTTATAAAATTTGGAAGAAAATTGAAGGAATTAAAATTTTCAAAGAATTTTATGTGACCCACATACCATCACTGGGAAGATTTCATAGACCACAAGAACCACGAACCACCAGTACACATAACGACCCGTGAGGCACTAGACCATAGAGTGATGGCCATTGAACCCATTTGAAAGAGAACCACATCGCTGAAGGAATCAAGCATCTGAAGGTCATATTCATACCATTTCATGAACTCAGTAGTTCACATATGAACAAAATTGAGAGGGTTCCGCAAACCATTACTCGCAAACCACAACCTCTGCATACCCTAGTTGACCGAGTCTTCCATAGGTCAAGATATATCATCACATGCTTCCATAAATAGTTCCACATGACCATAGATATGATTGCACCAATGCTCAATAAAAGGATCACAGAAGGAATTAAGAAATGATAGACGAAGAAGTCACGAAGGGGACCCCAGAGGATAGAATAAACAATTCGAAGAGGATTCTAAATTCAGTCTAAAATAATTGACGAAGTCGGAATTGAAAACCACATTTTTTGAAGGTACAACCAGATGAAAACCATAAAATGAAATAAATTAATAATAATAAGAGAACCGATAAGCTAATTTATTGTTAGGAACCATCCCCCAAGGCATGTGCTGTGACTACCCAAAGCCTGTCTTCTATAGGCTAGGGGATGGCGACTAGCACCGAATGTCATATTCACTAAAAAGGGAATGCATTGCCTTTATAACCTGTAAACTTAAACAAACTAAGCACACAAAAAGATATGAACACAAATAAACTGTATAGTAAAAAGAGTGTGTAAATTAAGTAAAAGGGGCTAGAATACAAGACCAACTGGAAAGTATAAGGAAAACTAAAAAGTACAAGTAAAACTGAAAACAGTTCCTGTGAACATTCGCCAAGGATCCTACCTGAAGGGTAGGTACAACTCTCAAATGGTCTTCTCTGCGGTACACCTCATCTAATGTCCACCTCCGAGCAACCTTCAGTCCAGGTACCCTTATCCTCTATCAGCGCTGTCCATTGTCTACACCATACACAACATGGTGCGGGCATAACCCATGCAGGGTTGAGTATAAGGATACTTATTAGGGACCCTGAGACCCTCAAAGGTCTCAAAAAAACCACAAAGTATAAACCACAAAGCATTAAAATAACCGAAAACCCTACTTAGGTATATGCCCATACATATACCTAAGTTATCAAGTATACCCATCTCATTCATGAGGAAAAAAAAGGCCCAAATTCTTTTAGTCAAAAGCCCCACTATTCCATAGAGGAAATATTAACATGAAGGTAACACCCCAAAGGTAAGTACCACAAAGGTAAATCCACATAGAAGTATACGAAAAAGGTATCACCACGAAGGTAACTACTGAATCATCTTACTCTGTTAAGAGGTAGACCCACGTAGGATCCTAAATCATCTGATCCACATAGGATCCTAGTACAGCAGACCCACATTGGATCCTCAAGTAGTCCCACGTGGATTCCTAGAGTGGATCCATGTGGGACCTTGGAACATAGACCCACATAGGATCCCAAATCATAGACCCACGTGGGAGTCCTTTATCATATTACAGTCAGCCATAGGTTTCCCGCACTAAGCTCTCTTGATTCTGGGAGGGTTTTCCCCCCAAGCCACAATTCGATACTCCAACTTCCATGAAGTCCCACGAATAAGTATTCCAAAGAACCACCACATAATAGGGGTCTCAACGTAACAGACGGTGCATCAATCAGACTCCTGGTCTGTATGTTATTAGCCTTTTAGTCCCGAGGGCCTGGTAAGATTTGTGTTAGATCCATCCCATCCATACCCCAACATTATCCAAAACTCAAGTGGTGTATACCAAGAATACAATCTCAATCCAAGGTTTCTGGTACCACAGATGGTTCGTCAAACTGATGCCCGTAGATCAAGTTATGGCCGAAAGAGTGGAAAGGGGTCTAAGCTGGTCCGGGTCCAGTCCGAGCCGGTCGGATGGACCCAACCCGACCCAGCTCAGTTTTGACCTGGTATGATGGGTCTGGACCAGCCTACCAGGAGACCAGCAGGCCCGCGCTAGCCCACAGCTGGGTGGCCCTGGGGTGGCATCTGTCGTAACCGCCACCCAACGGGGAGGCGCCCCCTGGGTACCCTAAACGACCCAACCATTCGGGTTGGGTGGCCGACTAGCCGGCGCCACATGGTGACGTCAACTGGTACGTGGGACCTGGGGTTTTACTCAGCTCCCCAACTGGCCAGACGGCCTTCCCTCTTCCACGGAGCGGTTGCGTACTGTGCCACCACCTACACCCGGCAACGATCCGAGCACCCTCCTTTCTCTGATGCGGCCTCATGTTGTGGCTCCTGCATTACCCGCAGCGCGGATGCATGCCACCACCCCCTTCGCATGCTTGACCGTGTTCCGGCTTCCGCCCTTGATCCATCATGGCTGATAGGACACGACCCTTCTCAGGTGGTGCAGTTGTTCCGTCGTCGCTGTCGTAACTGGTCGGAGTGCGGGCCGCCACTCCCAAGTCCCACCGGTGCTGGTCGCCGACACGGTTACCGGCGACGTTCCTCGAGTAACCGTGTAACACCCTAAGCTTCTATGTTACGCTTCTCTTTGAATAATGTGATAGCGTGTGTTGTACGCAACATTGAGTTCTAACACACCACAACCAATCAAACTAGCCATTATGAATAGTAATACCTACGTTTTGAAATTATATATATTTTATATTTCAAAATGGACTTCATTTTTGGATTCTAAATATCGAAATTATCCTAAGTTGAATTTTTGGTATTTTTCTGAGAACTTCCAATTTTTTAGAATAGTGAAAAATACTTAAAAACAACCTTTTTTATCAAAATAATTTATAGTGATAAATTATACTATTGAGTGGTTTTAAAGTAGAATTAGAATATATTTTTACCATTTTATCCAATGGTGTTCGTTAGAATTAATTTTACTTTGAAATTGGACATAATCAATTGTCAATCTTTTGATATATATTGTTTCCTAAAAACACGCTATTTGTTGTGACAGTGGGAATTAATTATAAAATTAATTAATGAAACATAAATGTTTGGAATTTTTTAAAATAGACATAATTTTTGAATTCAGAATATCAATTATAGCTTAGGGTGAAATTTTGGCATTGTTCTGAAAAACTTCAATTTTTGATGAATAGTGAAACTACTAAGTGGTAGTTAAAAAACTGATTTTTTTTCATAAAACATAATTTTACCGCTTCTGTGATTGGAATTTAAAAAATCCGAGAGACACGGTTAATATAAAGTAGTGAAAATTTGGTTAAATTAGATGAAAATAATTTTTTGTGAATAGTAACTTTTTACTTTTATTTCCCACGGTTAAAAGTAATAGGGCAATTAAGGGTAAAAATGATATTAATATTACCCTAACACATGTCCTAATTCTATTGGACAAGTTTCTCTCGACCAAAAACAACTATAGGAAGAAAATATTATCATTTAGGTCCACTTGGATAAGATTAGGACATTTATTAATATTTAATTCAAAGAAGAGTTAAAAGAGTTAATATCAATGTTTATTTAATAAAACATATTTAATATAGGTGTATAAATAAGATAAAATCGATTTAAAATATTCATTAGAAAGATAAAAATATTTCCTAAAAAATTATATTTTATTTATAATTTTTAGACATTAAATAATTTAATTTATTTATGACACAATGATGATGCAATAATTACCATAATAGTGAAAAATTAAATTAATTGATATTATAAATACCCAAATAAATATAATTTGAGATTTTTTATGAATTACACTAATTTTCTAGGTTAATATGATGTGTTATGATTGATGTAAGTAACTTTGTTCGAAGTAATCATTCTGTTATGATTTTCAAAAAAACCAATTATTGAATAGTGTCAAAACTGACATAAAAGAGTTTTTAAAAACAATATTATATTATTAATTGAAATTAAAATACTAAAAATCTAAGGTTCGGCAAAGAGACTTATATCATGATAGGTGTCTCATTAATTGACCACTCTGGGGTCGCTTGGATGTATATAGTATGTTTATTAAACCTATAACATAAAAATACAAAGATACATTGTAAAAGTGACACTAATTAACTAAGAGTTAATACTTAAATATATGGTTAATATAGTAACCCAAACCTGTATAATTCTATTTTTTGAGTGTTTTTAAACCAATACCCACCTTAACCTTTAAATAATCCACTTTTTATCCATTATAATCCAAATATGAATTTATTATAAAATAATATTTCTAGCTTTTCCAAAGGTTCCCCTCACCCCTCTTATAAAAGTCCACTCCTCCTTCTAATTAATTCACACGTTCAAAGCCTTTTTGTTCGGCCGAAATCTGACCAAATACTCTCTCAACTTCCCTCACTTCATCATAGAGGCCTTACTTTAGTCAGAAATCCATATTACGGAGCCCTTTTGATCAAATCAATATGAAGAACTCAAAGAAGAGGTAATGATTTCACCACCTTTTTTCAAGTTCCTTTCTTCTACCACTTCTTCTTTCTTTGTTATTAACATTATAAAATAATAACTCCAGTATATTATATATACTTTGATATTATTATAAACATTTTACAACCATATTTTAGTATTCTATCCATCCTTTAAATAACATGTCACCATACGTGCATATGTACGGCTTACCGTCTCCACGTCGTGGTGTAATTGTTATTCAATAAATTATTATTTGGATGGGTATAATAATGATGTGTAATTCATGTAAATAATAAATATAACATGATAATGATTCTGTATATATGATATATTATCCAATTATATATTATTTTAATATCAAAACAATGATATAGTCGCTCGTGCGTACGTACGGACTACCGTCTCCACAAACGCGATGAGATTCATTCTACATCGTATCCATTCAAGTATAATTCTCATTTGATGATTAATAATAGTATCTAAGTACTTGATATCATTCTGGATATGATTAAGTGACAACCTATCCATGAAAAACATGACTCACGTAACAAAACATATAATAGAAAATGAGTAAGTTAACACCCGAAACAACGATAATACAAAGATATTATTAAGAAATAAATGTGAAAAGATCATATATGATATCATATTAATGTATATGATTCTAGTATAGTTTAATAACAATTATTTCACCATTATAAAGGAGTTTAACTTACCCCCAACCAAGTAAAAGTACAAGTTAAGGGTTTATTTCGCAATCTCTTCATTATCCGAGTTGTTTATACGTAATAATCTACTGGGACTTCTTCATCATCCACATCCATGTTTCTTAAAAATGTATTTCAATTTTTTTTACTATTTATTATAATATGGGATGAAGTCATTTATACCCTTTTTTGACTTTTTATAAGAGGTTTATAAGAGAATGTTTCTATCGTTTTCCAAACAAGGTGTTTTTAACCTTTTCGACAGAATTAAGGTAAGAATGTTTTTTTAACTTATACGGCGGGTGCGGCTATTTTCCACCATTATAAAATCGTCGAAGCTTCACATACAAGCATATAAGAATATTTTCAAAGAAAATGTTTTATTTTATATGAATCTTAAATGATTTCAAAATAAAAAGGAGATATTTCTCTAAAAATAGTTTTTATTTCATCTATGTCAACATCCTTTGATGGATTTAAAGCTTATTTGAATCTAATTTATTATGAAACAAAACTTCCATGTTGTATTGAAGATTTTGTGATATGTTTGACTATGGATATGTTATTTTTATACCGTTCATGATTTATGGTGAACGTATTGACATTTCGTATGCTTGTTTTAATATGAATGTTTATGTTATGTTTAAACCTTTTCATATGGCAATGCATTGGACTTAATTTTTGACGGGGGGAGCCAGTTATAGTTCCTCGATGCATCGGTAGGTCTCATGAGACAAAATAGTGTCTTGGCCAAGGCCTTGACAAAATCTTATTTTTAGTCTTGGCATGAGGCCTTGACTATGTGGTTATGATAGTCTGGCATTATGCATTCCATCGTTATGAATGTGGTTAATGACATTGCATGTGATTATTTGATTATTAGAATATCCATGTGAATAAGTAAATGGCATTATTTCATTTTATTTTTTCCATACAATGTTGAAGTTCAAGTTTAACAAGCTTTTGTTTTAGTTATACATTGCCTTAAATGTTTATTCTTATTTATAAAAGTTTCCGCTATATTGTTATCCTTAATGGGAATTTGATCTCACCCCTTTCAATGTTTTGTTTTTCACAGGATGTGAAGAAGTAATTTATGAATGACTTGCAGGGATAATATGTGGGGATATGAGTGTGGACTATGAGGAAAAGATGTTGTTATAGTTTTCATTTTTATGATGTAATGTAAAACTTTATGAATATATCTACTGTTTTCAAGGCTACTAAAAAATCAGTCTTTCGAGATTTGATCTTTCTTGTGATCATGCCAATGTTATGTAATAATGCACTGACTCTAGGTAACTGGGGTCGGGGCGTTACAAACCGGGCATGCCCCGGTGGCATGTTCTTCATTCCATAGATTCTTACACTCTTCTCGGGACATCGCCATCATTTCAAGACCACCGCTGTTATAAATATCTCAACCCGAAAACAAGCCACAAAGAACACCAAAATCCACAAGTGTTGCAGATAGGTCAGGCTGTGTTAGTTTGGCCCACACTCTACACATTAGGATAGTAGCAATCAGAATAGGTGTTCTTATATCAAGAATAACAACATGAACATGGTTAGAGGTATACAAAAATGACAATCCATACCTCGATTTCTCGTTGGCATCAGTGAGGAAGGGAAATAATGGACATCAATTCATCATTGTTAATGATGTTCCACATTGGGGATCCTGATCAGGGTCCTGGGCACATCAGATGCTCATGGGTGGATGTGCCCACTTGAATTTATGTCATTATCAATGATCAATCTGGGATCAATATGATGATAAACGCCATACTCCATGGATCAAATCAATGAAATAGAAAAAGAAGAGGAATAGTCTCAGAACCACAAAATAGGATCATCATAGGTTGATTATAATAAATTTAATTAATTGACAATAAGTACATTTCATGGAATTCATTCAATGTTAATATTTTTGATCACGTTCTAATGTGATTCGTCATTGCGTTGTAGAATCCAAGTGTAGACTTCCTCTAGTGGTGATGCACACATGCGCTACATATCTCTAGACGTCGCCAAAGGAATCTCTCGGTGCTAAGGTGGAGAAGCCTTTGCTTGTGTTGTCTTCCTTAGATCACCTTGATCTGATGGAGGAGGATCTCTCTCAAAATTTAGAGAATTCTTGGAGGAAGGATTTTTTCAGCCATGAGATAATTCTCCACAATTTTTGTGTACAATGATTAGAGAAAAGTGTTGGGGTTGTAAGGATATTTATAATTGGGTTTGAGGTTACAGAGTTATGATAATAAATAAATGCGTTACATGTTTTATTTATTTCATTAACTCTTATTGAAAACCCCCATGCCAAATAATTAATTCCATGGAATGCACCCATGCTGATTATAATAAATACCATTTAATAAAATGATATTATTTCCTCAAAATCTCGACTAGAAATACTACACAGTGTGTATTCATTAATACATGGCGTGTACTCGTTTTTCATTTCCTTTCCAAAATGAATACTACACGGTGTGTACATTCAATTAACATGACCTATATATCTTGTTTTCATTTGATTCTTCCTCCAACATTAAAATGATTTAGGCTTCCATGAATAATTATTAAACCACATATGAGAATAATCTTTATTCTACTTGAGATACATGGATACACTTTGTTTGAGATCCTCTAGGACTCTTTCTCATTGGCATTAGGCGGGCTTGCCTAAAGTCCAAGATTATTGTCTAGAAACGGGTCAAGGCACCCAAGAGAAATAATTTGATGCCGCATTTACGTGTCACCTCATATGAAAACTTACCATGTAATTTAATCCCTTTGTCTCAATATCTCATCAAGCAAGTTTCATGGAAGTGTCAAAAACCTATATGCTTGATCCGCCATTATTTGACTTCCAGAAATAAACTCATCGTGGAAAAAAGGCCATGGAATTTGCAAGACTGTTATATTTCAATAAAATAGCCTAAAATATCTACTTCTATAAATATGGAAGGGACAAATCCTTCCCTGACTTATCAATTAACAACATGTCATTCATAACGCACCTAACTTAACCTACTTCCCACCACCTGTCTTCGTGATAGTTTTCATCAAAAAATCTAAGTGTGTGATTCATGACATGAGTTAATGATAATCATCCAGTCTAAGGACCATTACAAATTCTTATAGATAGCAATTTAAGATGACACCAAGACATGAAGAATTACTTCTGTTCTCATAATCTCCCATCTTGGAGATTACCAAGTGTGAACTCCATGAGAGAGAGTCTCGTCTTCTTATGAGTACTTTCACATGAAGGCCTTCATACTATGTGTCCTATCATAGTATGTCACCTAATCTTATAAATTTATTTAAGAATATTGTTGTAGAATTTCAAGGTTCTCATTATATTAGGGATCTTCCAGGACCTTCTTAATGAATCAAATATTCCACGACATTATTATATTATAGTTATGTATAATAATGAACAATATATAATAAGTGCACATTCATGTAATCAAAGTATAAAGAGTTTGTTCGCAGGACACAAGCTCTAACAAACTCCCACTTGGACTAGAGACAACTGCCTATGACTTATAGTCCTCTAGACCTCACCTAATGATCATGTTTCTGTTGAAACAAAGCTTTAGTCAAGGGGTATTCCATGTTATCTTCCGTGAAAAAATAGCTCACTGCATCTTAACCTCTTTGAGAGAAATCCATCAAGAGATGATACTTCCGAAGTATGTGATTTGTCAACTGATGTGACCTTGGCTCTTTTTCAAGTGCCACCGCTGTAGTATTATCACAATAGAGTGTGATAAGATCTTTACTACTATGTATTACATGAAAATCTTGGATGAATCTTTGCATCCATACTTCTTCTTTAGCTACTTTAGAAGTTGAGATATACTCGGACTCTGCTGTAGAATCTACAACCACACATTGATTTGAGCTCTTACAGCTCACTGCACCTCCATTCAAACTAAATATGTACCCAGTTGGTGACTTCATGTAATCATGATCACTCTTGAAACTAGAATATACATGTCCTCTGATGACTAGTTCCTCATCTCCTCCATAAACTGGGAACATATCCTTAGTATTCCTTATATACTTAAGGATAGTCTTTACCGCCATCCAATGGCGGTCTCCTGGATCATCTTGAAGTATTTCTACCACACTTAATGCATAAGAAACATCGAGCCATGCACATAGCATATCATACATGTCTGACTCAATCACGGATGCATAAGGGATCCATTCCATTTTATTTATTTCCTCATGTGTGTGATGACACATTTTCTTGGAATGATGAATTCCATGTGACACTGGAAACAATCCCCTCTTGGAATGTTCCCTACATAATCTCTTAAGTATCTTATCATTGTATGTACATTGACTTAAGCCCAACATTCTCTTGGATCTATCACGATGGACTTGATCCCAAGAATATATGATTCCTCACCCAAGTATTTCATAGAGATGAATTTATACAACCATGCCTAAACTTCCTGTAAGATAGGTACTTCGTTTCCAATTAGTAATATGTCATCAACATGTACTATTTGGAAAACGACTTCACTTCCTCTAATGCTTTTGTAGACACATGGCTCACATTCATTCTTAACAAAGACAAATTCTGTTAAGTCTTCATCAAAACGAATTTTACATGACCTTGATGATTTCTTTAATCCATAAATAGATTTATGAAACTTGCATACCTTATTGGCATCCTTTGGAGTCACAAACCCTTTAGGTTGTGTCATGTAGACATATTCCAGGATATTCCCAATAAGGAATGCTGTTTTGACATCCATTTGAAAAATTTCATAGTCATGGTATGCATTAATGGACAATAGGAATTTGATGGATTTCAGCATCACAATCGGTGAAAAGGTTTCATCATAGTCAATTCTTTGATGATGTCTAAAACCTTTTGATACTAGTCTTTCCTTATTGGTTTTTAATTCTCCCTTCATGTCCAGTTTCTATTTGAATAACCATTTATTACCAATAGTCTTTACATCAACTAGAGGATATACTAAAATATAAACATGGTTTTGGTACATGGAATCCATTTCAGAATTCATGGCTTCTTTTCACTTGGAAACTTATGTGCCTTCATCTTATTCCTTGAAGGTTAGAGGATCATTATTGTCAACCACAAATGAGTCACTATCCTTGGTGATAAGAAAACCATACTGTTCTTGTTCCCTCACATCTATCGTGCTCCTATGCAGTTCATGTGTCTCTGGAATAGATTGTTCTTCCATGGGGCATTGTGGAATCTATTCTTGTACTAACTCCTGTGTATCATGAGCCTCAACTTCATCGAAGTCTATCATTCTCCCACTATTTCTTTTGAATATGTTCTCCCTCTCATGGAATATGGTGTTTCTTTCCACTATAACCTTTTTATCAGATGGTTTGTATAGGTAATATCACCTTTTTTCCATGGGATATCCTATAAAGGTACACTTTGTGCCTCAGGGTGTATGTTTGTTACCTGAAGAGGCCTTAACAAATGATTTTCTACCCCACACATGTAAATTTGATAGCATTTCTTTCTGTCCACTCCATAACTCATATGTAATACCATTTATCAATTTATTTGGTACCAAGTTTAGTATGTGTGCTTATATTTGTAATGCATATCCCCAAATGGATCATGGAGGACTCGCATGACTCATTATTGATCTCACCATGTCCAACAGGGGCAGTTCCTCCATTCACTAACACTATTCCACCGAGGCATGTATGAAGGAGTGACTTCAGATAGAATCCCAAAATCCCATAATAAATAAATGAAGTTTTGATTAAGATATTTTCCTCCTCTGTCTGAGAAGAGTTTTTTAATATTATTACCAATAACATTCTTTGAACTGATCAAAAGAATCTGACTTATACATCATTTAGTAAAAATATCCATATCTACTAAAATCATTAGTAAAATTTATGAAGTACAAGAACCCACCCCTTGCTTCAATTGGAAATGGTCCACACACATCTGTGTGAACTAATTATAGAAGCTGTTTATCCCTTTCACCTTTCCCACAAAATGGGGATTTGGTCATTTTGCCTTGTAGACACGTATGACATACACCAAGTGGTTTTAGTTCAAAAGAATATAAATACCCATCTTGATGTAATTTTGTCAAATGTTTCTCACTGACATGACATAGCTAGGGATGCCAAAGATGGGTGCAGTATGAGTCATGTGAAATAACTTTTTCATCGATTTCCATTACTTGGTTTGTGTAGTCTAACACATAAAGGCCATTATAAAAATGTTCCCTACCAAAATAAATGCTATCTTTATAAAAGTAAGAACATTCATTTCCAAACTTGAAGATGAATCCATAAGTATCTAATCTGGATACTGAAATAATTTTTTTGGTTAAATAGGGTACATAATAACATCCATTTAAAACGAAGACCATCCTTATAGGCAATGTGAGGTGGTATTCTCCAACAACTATAACAACGAGTCTGGATCTGTTGGTTGCTCGTAGATCCACATCACCTCGGTCAATCATTCTGAATCTAAAAAGTTCATGTATTTGGATACAGATGTGAGAAGCACAAGTAGTATCTAATACAAAATTGGTAGAAATAGATATATTTCACTTGATAACAAATGCACCTGAAGATTCCCCTTCCTTCCTTGGCTAGGTGCAGTTTGTCTTTCAGTGGCCCTTCTTGCCACATGCGAAATAGACAACCTCCTATTCTCTTGCATCCCCATTGATATTCCTTTTCTTGGAAGGCCAGGAAGAATATTTGGTCTTAAATCTCTTCAACTTCCCTTTCCTTTTATTCACCATAAGTACATAAGGCTTTTCACTCTTCATATCACTATCCAATTGGCAGATGAGGATAAGAAAAAAACATAGAGACTTCTGAATGTTGTTCATGGTGAAATTTACAAAAAAAGTTAGAGAATCTCTAGGGGAGTTATGCAAGAATGAGATCGGTACATAGTTCTTCATGGAGTTTAAACCCTATAACCTCCAAGCGCTCAATGTATCCAATGAGCTTGACTACATGAGGTATAACTGGGGTACCCTCTCCAAGATTGCTCCGAAATAGAGCCTTGTAGATCTCAAAACTTTCCTGTCTTGCTCTCTCCTAGTATAGACCACCGAGGTGCTCGAGCATGCCATAGTAATCCATGTATTAATGAGACTTCATGAGATCACTATACATTGATGAAAACATAAAAAATTGAACAAAGAGTGTATCATTTAAATGTTGATCATAGACCAGGAAATATTCATCACTCGCCCCCTGGGCAGGCGAATCAGGAAGTGAGGACTCCAGCACGTAAAAAATTCATTCATGGAATAGGACAATCCAAATGCACCTAATACATTCCTAAAATTTTCTCCCCGTGAGTATATTTTTTTATCTATAATTGATCGCAGAGGAAATTTGGTTGACGAGTTTGTCCTATTGATTCTAAAAATTAAAATATCAGATTTATCAGTGCCTTTTTATTACATTTTATGAAAAATAATAAGTGAATTTATTAATTATCCAACTATTATATCATTTCCCAATGGACCCCACCATTGAACATGGAATGACTAGTTTCCATGAAATTCTAGTGGCAAGGATCCATATTCCCCTTCACATAACCCCCAAAAGGGTTGGTCAAGATATTTAAAGGTATTTAGGTAGGTATTTCTTTTCCAACTATGAGCTTACAGTTTCTTGATCTGTTGAGTGGACTCCCCAATCTTGAAATCCTGACTTGGATTTCTTCAAATATTTCCTCCATTTTACAACATGTCTAGCAAGGGCTACTCGTCTTGATGTAAAATGATTACGTCAAACTGAAACTTTCATAAGATCTTCCTTTATAAAATTATGTGTCGCAACAAGGGTTGGTCAAACACATAGTATTTTTGACTCTTTCCTATAATCAAGTAAAGGAAGGCTTGGTCTGACTTAACATTGTATTTGAGGGATGTCAATTCTTTGTGCGTAGTTTCTCATTATCACATGATTTTTAATATAAAGTGATTCTTGATTAGGTGATTAACCATGTTCTGATAATGTTTACACACAGTCCAGTTTTTATTTTATTCCATCATTGCATTCTTGTTTATTTCATTAAATATGTGATCGTAACAACACATACATAATAAATAATCCATGAAATCAGACAGAAATAAAATAATATGGAATGATCATGATCTTATATTGGTTAGCTTATCTAGAAGTTTTGATAAGATAACCCTGACCTAGGGATAACACATTGAACCCAATGGTTCGTGTTTTGAAGCTCCCACCTATCCACCTTTTGTATATTCTTGGGTTGTTTTCACATCAACTTCGGATTTAAAATCTTCTCCTATAGCTTGGGATATCCTCCATTACACGGGGTTTACATTAAAGAAATCATGGGCACACATGCCCTAAATTTTATTGGAAGAAGGCTCACAGGCCAATGAATTTAAATTAAATAAATTTAAATGAATCCATACACACACAAAGGGTTTTTTCCTAGCTCATGATCATCCATATCATGCAATTACATTTACGCATATTTAGTTTTAAAATTATTTTAATCATTCTTTTATTCAAGATAAGTCATGCTTGAATTCAATTAATTATGATTTTACAATTAATAAATTATTTATCTTAAATTTCTTTCTAAATTTCCTTGAGATTCTTCTCATTCATCTACCTTGAACATGCCTTTTTACTATGGAGGAAACCTCATGAAATTCCATTTATGGAATGTATATGGCATGTAGGCTATATTACACAGTGTGTATTTGTTTTCACCCTTTATCCAAAGTATACGCCAGGGGATTTGGCATGTTTTATATACATTGGAAATCATGGATTACACGGCATGTAGATAAATCTAACATGGCATGTACTTCCTTGTTACACAGTTACCAACCTGACAGTCCCATGTACGTGGTTACACAAATTCTCCTTGTACATAGTTTCACCTGGGCCGGATCAGACTACATGGCACGTTGATTCAACATACACACCTTGTATTCCAGTTTCCGCATTCCATTCAGTTCTGGTCAACATGGTGTATTAAAAATAACATAGGTATGCTCAATTCACATGGAGTGGTTTGGGGGTCTAGTATTGGTTTATTGAACCTAAGTATACGGTGTGTAGATTTCACTACATG
Organism: Viscum album; assembly: GCA_963277665.1. NCBI lineage: Eukaryota > Viridiplantae > Streptophyta > Magnoliopsida > Santalales > Viscaceae > Viscum > Viscum album. The sequence continues at coordinate 680,724,714 of OY728119.1, read as the reverse complement.
TCGTGTATTCTTGTGTTTTACAGAAAGAATGAGTGGCTCCTATGGATGAGTTTCTTGTTTTTATTTTAGTCAAAATTAAAATTAAAGGGTCGTTTCTGTGATGTGAATCGAGAAACAAAAGAGGAAGAACATATCTCATTCATTCAGTTTTATTGAACGATTTATCTCGAATTGAATCAAATATAAATGAGTAAATTATCAATGAAAATTAAATAACTATAATCAATGTTGTGATCCCTCTGATACCACTTGAAGGTCCTAGGATCAGTAGAATCTTGTGGGTGGATGTTCCCACTTGAATTTTTGTCATTAAAAATGATCAATCTGATTTCAATATGATGATAAACTACAAAATCCATGGACTGCATCATAGAAAGAGACAAATAATAATAATAGTCCCGGAACCACAAAGGAGGATCATCATAGGTTGATTATAATTAATTTAATCAATTGAGAAGAAGTACCTTTTATGGTGTTATTTCATTTTTGATATTTCTGATCATGTTCCGATGTGATTCGCCGTTGCGTCATAGAAGCAAAGTGTAGACTTCCTATAGTGGTGATCCACATGTGCACCACGTATCTCTGGACATTGCTAAAGGAATCTTCATGTGCTAGCGTGGAGAAGTCTTTGCTTGTGTTGTCTGCCTTAGATCACCTTGATCCAATGGACGAGGATCACTCTCGGTCTTGAGAGTGTTATTGGAGGAAGGATTTCTTTCAGCCTTGACAGAATTCTCCAAAATTGTTGTGCACAACGATTAGAGAAAAGTGTTGGGGTTGTGAGGATATTTATAATCGGGTTTGAGGTTATAGAGTTATGACAATAAATAAACACGTTCTGCGTTTTATTTATTTCATTAACTATTATTTAACACCCCCATGGAAAATCATTAATTCCTCAACATGCGACCATGATGACTATAATAAATATCATTTAATAAAATGCTAATATTTTCTCAAAATCCCGACTGGAAAAACTACACAGCGTGAAATCATTAATACACAACGTGTACTCATTTTTTATATCCTTTTCAAAATAAAAACTACATGGCATGTACATTCAATGTACACAACATGTATATCTTATTTTCATTTTATTCTTCCTCCAACATTGAAATGATTTAGGCTTCCTTGAATAATTATTAAACCATATATGAGAATAATCATTATTCTACTTGAGATACTTGGATACACTTAGTGTGTGACCCTCTAGTCCTCTTTCTCATTGGCAGTAGGTGGGTTTCCTAAAGTCCAATATTACTGTCTAGAAATGGGTAAAGGAACCCAAGATAAATAATTTGTCCCCGCATTGATGTGTCACCCCATACGCATGCTTACAGTGAAATTTAATCCCTTTCTCTCAATATCTCATCAAGCAGGTTTCATGGCAGTGTCATAAACCTATATGCTTGATCCATCATTCTTTGAATTCCAGAAATAAACTCGTCGTGGAACCATGGACATGGAATTTGGGCGACGGTTCTATTTAAATCAAAGGGCCCGAGATATCTACTTCCATAAATATGTAAGGGACAAATACTTCCCCGACTTATCCATTAACAACATGTCATTCGTGATGCACCCAACGTACCATAATTCCCACCAACTATCTTCGTGACAGTTTTCATCAGAAAATCTAAGTGCACAAGTCATGACTTGAGTAAATGATAATCCTCCATTATAAGGACCATTACACATGCTCATAGATAGCAATTTCCGATGACACCAGGACATGCAGAATAACTACTAGCGGGTTTGTTCTCATAATCTCCCATCTTGGAGATTACCAAGTGCGAACTCTATGAGAGGGAGTATCGTCTTCTTATGAGTACTCGCACATGAAGGTATGTATACTATGTGTCCTATCATAGTATGTCATCCAACCGTAGAACATTATTTAAGAATATTGTTATAGCATTTCAAATTTCTCATCATAGCGGGGATCTGACATGACCTTGTTAATGTAACAAATATTCTAGGACATTATTATATTATAGTCATGCAGAACAATGAACAATATATAATCAGTGTACATTCATGTAATCAAAGTATAAACAGTTGGTTCTCAGGACACTAACTCTAACACCTTCGACGGAGTTCTTCGTTGGAGAAAGTGTTCTTCGCTGGAGAGATTGTTTCTACACAATTCCCCCAAACTCTCATTTGCCATCCAAATCCTCCAACCAAGAGGTGAGATTCCTGATTAATAAGATTAAATTTATTAATTAAATTAATTGGGTAGGAACATAAATATGATGGGAAACCAAGAGTTACCTCCTATTAAAGGGGGAGTTCAAGAGTTGGGTGGTCCCCACCATTGAATTCAAATTGGGAGTTCTCAAGCTCGGGTGGTCCCCACCACCAACGATAAAATTGGGAGGATTAAATTCCTTAAATAAAATAAGGCTACTTTATTTTATTTTCTCCCACGAAAAGATAAAAAAACTATATTTCACCCTCGACCTACTACGGTCGAAGTGAAGGTCTCCTTAAGTGAATATAAGCACTGCGAGTTCAACGTTGCCCTTGGATTTCAATTCTGATCACCAGTTCAAAAGTTACAAAAACCTGCTCACACGTTTACTGAACATACATAAAAAAAAAGTTCAAAAATTAAATATGAGCACACCAGGCCTCAGAATCACGCACCGTCAATTTTTACAGACTCGTAAAATTCCAATATAATTAATAAAAAAATTACATGGAAAATCCAGGTATTTACATTAGTGAAATAACGACCCACATATTTCTCATGGATTAACTCCCCATGAACGATTGTCCCTAGGACCCTCCTTTGATATGGTGTCCCACATTGTGTATCACTATGTGGATTCAACTCTACCATGAATACTACATCAGTATGCGGATGGAACTCCAAGCAGCGTGATAGACCACATTCTAGACTGCGTACCATGGTGGTGCATAGTGGTCCATGAAAATTCCCATGTACTGCTTCAGTACGCGGACACCGCCTCTACTCGCATACCACTATGGTATGAGGAGCTCCCCCTTCATGCATTTTAAAATAGTACACGAAATGCGGTATCATTGGGTATTATTTCATCCGGCTCCAATCTTTCCCCTCTGTTGCTGTCCGGTCCTCCATAGCCCCTCCGCGGACTAGTCCCCTGACATCAGGCCAAAGCCTCCTCCAAAGACACCAAAACCGTATGATCAGATCATCAGGCACATCAATGTTCCCATTTGTAGCCACATACCCATGATAAGTGGAGTCATGAAGGCTCTCCACGCAATGATTCATACTCTAGGAGTGACTGTAAGTCTACATTCTCGTGGTTAACAAGATTCCAACCTTGGGATTCTAACGTGAACTTCCCCATTTTAGGGATTAAGGGTGATCACTTTCTTTTCCATTAAATTATGAATAGTGTCCAGTCAAAGGAGTTATGTTCTCTTCTCCTTGTGATCATGTCTACACTCTTTCCCTTTCTTAGAACATGTTCATGGGTGCTCCCACTGAGGTAAGTCCCCAACATTCCAAGGGTCGAGCTGCATGAACTCTAATGTCTTCCCAAATTAAAAGAATCATCACTCAATGCCCTCTCCAATGGTCTTTCTGGCATCTTCCCCCATAGGCCCGCCCTCTCCCATCAGTAGGAGAGGAAGTGTGTGGTTGGTCTGATCTCTCACATCCCCTTGTTTCCCACATCGAGCATGAATCACGTGGGCTTAGAGATTTGTGACGATTAAACTTTTAACACAATTATGAACTATGAGAACTCTGGTTCTTGGTAAAATCAAGTTATGTAGGACACCTAATTGAAGGCCTAATCTCAAATGCGCGCCCTTCCAAAAGGGCCCACCCAATCTTGCCCCCTCAAATGGGAAGCTTCCATACATAATCTGTAGTTATTCCGAACTATGTGGGTTCTGATTCCTCTCTCGATGATACGTAAGAAACCTATATTATGGGTTCTGTCCCAACATCAATTCACCTTATATCCTCCTTGGATGATGATAAACTCTAGAGTACCTTTTTTATAGCTTATGTTAGCATTAACTCCTTAGCATCAAATTTGTGTATGCCTATGATGATCCTGCAAACCAAGTGTATCCCATGGACACACTCTTTGGGAATGAACCAATGATTAAAAAACACAGGAGCATGAATTAAATCTATAATAGAGTCTCATAATAGGCAATAACCCCCCCTAAGGGTGAAGTGAGAATGACTTTCCATCCTCTCATCCAATTGATTCCTTAAGTGTCATTCACTGAATAATCATCCAACGGGAACCTTCCTTTGGAAATCTGGTCCATGAATCATGGATACTAGGGTTGTTGGGTGTTTTTGGCTCCACAAATAAACCAATTGGAGACCATCTGAGGAAGTGGTATCCTGAGAGGACCGATTTCACATGTACTTGACCCCATTCAATCACCCTCTAGGACCATTTGAGTGTGGAATCCCCCTCACAATACAGAAGGGATAAACTTCCTAGTCTCCACAGGGTTAATACAATCCTCCTTTAATGGATAATGATGCAGAATGGGTCAAATAAAAAATGTTGAACTTGACCTGAAACTGTCTGTATAATAAGAGATGTGTGAGGATTCTCTTTAGACCATTTTTTCACCTTCCTAAATGCGTTCACCTCAAGTAGAAATAAAAATGGTTAACCCAACATGAATCCTTAACCAAGGTTGTTGTCTTACCCCACTCAAGCCCCTTCGACTCACAACAAGGGAAAAAGGGTGGGAAAGGGCAAGCTAAATCTTCAAGTATGCATGTGTTCATGAGAATTATACTTTGATGGGGGGGGGGTTTGTATGTAATATATGTATATTGATGGTTCTCGAAGATAAACCATCAATCCAAATGAAATCCCAACAACCAATAGAGACACGCACCTTAGTGACTCCGCAGGTGGCTAAGGCCCTGATGAAGAGTAGGACCCCCTCTCCTACCTAGTGTCTTCAACGCTCGGTATCCAACACGCTAATCAAAGAATACCACTAAAAAGGTTCTCTCCCCATAGTGGAGGCTATGATACAATACCTCCAGTCTAAAAAGGCTCATTAGTCGCCTCCTCAGCCACGGTCGGTGCCCCATCACAAGGTGGCCTCAATGGTCATCTCAAACCATTTCGGGAGCATGTCCCCGAAACGTGACAATGAGTACCTCCCTTATCATAGGGAGGAAAATTAAGTCAATGCTAAAAACATAATCTCAACTACCTTGGGGTCCTACTCAGGGGACCTTATTAGAGAGATTATCTAGTGAAACTGGGTGACAAAGTCTCCTCACAATGATGATGCCCTTATTCTGAGGGAACCTAGAAGACCTAGGACCCTCAGGCTACCCTCCAAGGGTGAAAAAATATATAATTAGGAATTTGGTATCACCCTGGTTCCTAAGGAGAATATCCACCATACAAAAGCAGCAACATTAAATGAGATGACAAACAACTCTTCCCCCTCCACTCAATCCCACCACAGAAATAGGGTGGCACACTATGAGCATGTGCACGTTCCTGATAGTGCTCGCTGGTCCTTCCATGTAGACAGAGTGAAACAAATACACGCAGATGAAGATATCTGTTGATGTACAAGAAGCCGGTCATCTAAATAGGATATCAACCAACTACACATTGGCATAAATGCTAATGCGTATCAAAACCGTCATTCAAATAGGTTGACAAACAAATATTAACAGAGTCAAATACCTTCATATGCATTCAAGGATCACGAGACCAATACAATATAAATAGAGAAGATAAAAATCCTCACTCGTGAATATAATTCCCACTTGTCAAATATGGTGGAATCCAGATAAGAAAACAGATGACAGACTCATTCCTCTATCCCAACCCAGAATAATGGCCAGTTTCTACTAGAAACACATGGAGGATCGGAGCAGACACAAACTCCAACTCTGAAATTAGAATGGAACTTCATACCCATTCCATAACAGATGAATCTCAAAACATCCTGGAAATGATGGAAGATCATATGTCAATTCTAAAACATATCCTCCAAACATGCCAAGATATCATTACATCAGCAGAAAAGGCAAGAAACCAGGCCCACAACCAGGTTTCCGTGAACAGAATGCTTTAATTTCAAAATGGGTAAATCACTCTAGAGAATTTATTTATCTTTTCTCCAATCTAGAAGGGTCAAAGACTATATCCTATGATATATGGAAAATTGGATCAAGAACAAATACCCATTCCAACTAGGGGACACCGGTCTAACGTGGTGACCACTCTAGGGAATCCATATATCGTTTCCAAAACTCATGATTCCCATCAGCATATCCCTGTGGAATCATAGGAACCAACTAGATAAGTACCCATATATGAAGGCTACTACTAACTATAGGTGGCCCCACTTACCTGTAAGAGAGCTCTGAAAAATGAAATTTTCCAAAGGAAACTGGAAAATGAATAGCACATACATTATCTCACTATCCCGAAAGATTGGGTTATTGAATCCATTGAACATATATAAATAAAGGATGAAGACCCTCTCAGTCCATTACCAAATTATGGAAGTGGAAGTAATAGTTGTGAAGGCCCTCCCCATAATGTCGCTACCAGAAGCAGTGATGGACCTCCCCAGAGCACCCATGGGGGCTTACTCCGTGGGCCAGGAATGATCGATCATGAGATCCAGTTTCTTGATGTGTGTCGGGGTATCCCTCCCCTTGACATAAATTTAAGACAACAAGAAGGTCCTCCCATTATTGACCTCCACCCTAAAGGTCCTCCCCAGGGTATACACTGCATATATGATTCTCCCTATAGTCGAAAATTGAGTCATGATGGTAGTCCTCTCCATTATTATAGTTATTGGGAATGACCTCCCAACAATAGTAGTTGTTGTGAAGGACCTCCCATCACTAACACCAAGAAATGAGAATGTCCTCCACTCATTGCAGTATATCTTGAAGGCACCCACTAGGATTTACACTGAAGAAATTCTCTCTACAGCTAGGTATCAAGCTATGATAGTTGTCCTCGACATCATAACAGTCATTGAGAAGGTCCTACCCTCAATGACATCAATAAGAAAGAAGGTACTCCCCTCATTGTAGCCCACCCTGAAGGTCCTCCCTAGGTTATATGCCATAGGGAAACACCCCATGGTCGAGCATCAAGTTGAAATTGTATCCCCCTCCATTATGACACCGATTGTGGAGGTCCTCACCACAATCAAAACTAAAGCTGGCAAGAGGGCCCTCCCCTTACCGAAATAAATGTGAGAAATCCCTCTTATGTTGAACTGCTCAGAAAGATGGATTCAGAGATATCATTCATTCCATCTATGAAGAGTGGTATCCAATATCAACCATAGGATAGTTTAGGGCCATGCTCATCTTTTGATCCACCCCTACACTATTTACATATCAATAAGGTTCCCACTAACTTTGTTGCCTAGAACGAAATTAGTAAGAAGCAGTCAAGCTGGGCATATCAAGTAGAGGAGTCCCTGGAAGAACAAAAACATGGTATGTTTCTCATGAGAAGACAATTAGTTGAGGATAATATGCATGTGATGTTTTAGCTTATGGCCAATTCTCTTTTAGAAATACCATAAGAGTTTTTATGGGTAATGTATGCATGAAATTCACCTCAATGCATCAACGAATCTCCACCAGATAAAAGAAATGTTCTTTCCCTATGAATGGTATGTGGGCCATTTCAACACGTTAGTGGAGTTTATCCATCTAATAGACCTGAAATCCCTCCATTCTGCATGATAGCCATGATAAAAAGGTGAAAGAAAAACCTTGAACTAGCTTGCCTCTATGCACCACACAAGTTGTGTTGCCTCATTGGAGACTCCCCAACTAGAGTTAATATTTAGGGATGGGGAGAACATAAAGCTCTACACATCAACCCACATCCCATCCAGAAAACCTCATTTGAAATGACATCTTGCAATTTCATTACCCAAAGTAAGAAATAAAATGAAATTCATTCTTAGAAAATATGGGGTACTCAAGAAAACTATCCTGACATAATTCTCAAAAGCGTTAGGACCTAAGAGATCAAGACATAAAAATGCTTCTAAGCCAAGAAACCGAGAGCATCCTACAGGCTTCCTACCTAATTAAAGTCAACCATAAATTAGTGTTCATATCTTTAAAATCCCATAAATCTTGTATAGTTCCAATGCCATAATCTCCTCACACCAACATGGGAGTGCATGAAATTAGAAATGCGGAAATAATGACAACAACTACTAAAATGTGAGACCTACTCCAACCTATAGAGATGGGGGAGTTTTTATCTAGATATCCCCCCGTAATACAAAAAAATTTAGGCCGTAGCACATCGATAGAATAACGGGAACAACCCCAGCCTGTAGGGATGGGGGAATTTTTACCACATGTTCCTGAACAACGAATGTCAGTCTTCTCCCATCTGGGAATAACAATGGGTATAGAAGTCACCCGTTCTACACTCTCTCGTGATTTATACCCTCTGAGATGAAGGAAAATTATATGGTCCGATCAGGTCTCCCTTTGGGTCAATATTCACTAAGAAATAAAAATAATATCATAGAATGGAAGGAGAAAGTCCAATAAATGATGCAGAAATCCTTCCTACCATTCAGCACCGAGTACACCCACCCAATGTGGTATGCACTAGTGAATGTTGTAAATGTAAACTACAAAGATCTCATAGGAAATGGTATAAAGGGAGATGACACGTGGGAAGATGGCTGCCTCCTAGAGGCATCCCATACTGAGCCTGATGGTGTGGATACCTAGAACTAGAGAGTGGTCCTAAATTTGGGATCCCCCTTAGTTCATCCTTCATTACCTCCCTTGTAAAACCCCAACAAAGAGAATAATAAATCACATGTCATCTATCAACTAGATCCTCCTACACCTAAAAAAGTGTCCCTCACACTCGAGTAAAGATTCACCAAGCAGGAGGAAAAAATGAAAGATCTCAGGCGAATTAATGTCAATCTACGTCGAGGGAGCTATCTTACCAGATGTGTCCCTCCTACAAAATGTCATTAAGTATTCCCATAAGGGGTTCCCTTTCCATATGCACCCATCCTGGTGAGTGATGTCAAGATCATAGGCCCATCTGGCCCAGCACCAGGACCATCAGCCTACTTAAATCATTCCATGGAAGGATGTCAAGACATTCTGCTGGTGGGAAGGCAACCGTAGTATATTCAGGTAAACCCACAAAGGATACCCCTGGCTGAGTACCCACCCCAAATTCCAGCAACACCGACATTTCCATATTTGGCTGCTACTGCACCAGCCCAAGCTCAAACACAACATGATATGCATCAATCTCTCTTGAATACCACCGAGCAACTAAAATATCATCTAAAATCCATGGAGGGGCAGCACACTCTGATATAACCAGAGAACAAACCCCACCCTGATTGGGTGAGTAATGTTACACTACCTCCAAACTTCAAAAACCCCATATTCCTAGCATTCAATGAATCAAGAGACCTAGAAAAACCATCTAATGCACTACTCCTCTTGCTGTGACCCCATGATGGGAACTCCTGAGCAGAAAGAGGCATTAAAACTCAGATGCTTCATGATAACCCTGTAGGGGTCGGTCATCGTATGGTATACTAGATTGCCAGCTAACTCAATCACAATCTGGGAGGACCTACAGTGATTGTGTATCTTCTAGTGCTGTTTTATATTGCCTAAGCCAATGGTTAGTGATCTCATGAATTGAATGTAGAGAGAGAATGGATGAGTTTCAGACATCATTTCTAGATGGAAAGGCTTGACTTATTCCCTGAACTTACCACTCCCCCAAGATGAAATGCGTGCTATGTTCCTCAATAATATTCATAATGAATTACGAACACCGCTCATCCTAGTGAAATTCACAAGTGGGTTCCATGATTTCTCTTCCATTTCCCAAAGAATAGAGGATGTCTTGCAGCAAACCAATATCATATCTCGAGTGGCCCCGTCATCCCCAAGAAAAATAGTGCGAAAAGACAAAGAGAATTCTATCACACATAAGCCACCCCCGACACCAGATCCAGGTGTGAGGCCACCCCAAAATCATGCAGGAATACCTGTATACCAACAACCCCCCCATCTTAGCAAGATGAGAGAAGGGGTAGTAAAAGAAATCAATTCGAGGAGATAAGAAATAACATTTACTCATTATAAGATGAACAAGTCCATGAATATTTCATATCCTCTATGAATTTCATCTTGTTCCTGCTACCAGAGCCTAAGAGAGTTGATGAAGTGGGTCTCGAAGAACATCCAAATAATTCTACCTATAACCGTATAATGAGACAGACCAACTAGGAATGCTTCATCTTCAAGGATCTCCTGAAAAAAATGGTGGATTCTGGGCAAGTCAAGTTGGGTCCGCCTCCAGCACAAGTGACATATATATCAAACTCAAACTCAAGATAGGAAGATGAATGATAGACAATCACCAGTAAAAAGGGAAAAAATTGACAGTTGGATGAATTGGAAAACATTCAACCGAGTTCATAGTATCCTCCAAGCATAGTTAAAACAACCATCTATTCCCACAGAAGCTCATAATGAAAAAAATATTTCATCCTCATCCCTGTAGTCCTTTGAGGGCCAGTAGGGCAGAAATCTGGAGCAAGAAAATGAGATTCCACAAATGTTGAAGCTAGTCTGAAAAATTTCAAACTTCATGCTAGCTGACATGGTATGGGAAGAACCACCTTGCCAAATGACACTATTAGAAGGAGACAATCAGACATAAACGTTTTTAGATCAAGATCTGATCTTCAACTCCATTAATGTAATTCACTTGATGTAAACCATTGTGGATGGAGACTATGGCCATGACCCCAAAATCCTCATTCCCAACCAATGATCCAGATATGGAAGATGTAGAGGTTGAGGGAATTTCAGAAGGCATAATCGTGGTAGGAGTCCAATTTCTGAAAACACCTTCACTAAAACTGTTAATATTGCAGAAACTCACTAAAGACCCCTCCGATAGACACAACATGAAACAAAATTTTCCTCCTCCCCCATCGGAAGAAATATGAGCCCAGTTATCTTGGATTATTCATTAGAGTAAGAAGACCTATCGAATCACCCAATGAGTACATGCAAACTAATTCAGTCGAACCCAGAAAGGATCGCAAAACCACCTTCACCTTTCACAAAGGCCAAACCATCTACATCCATAGATCAAGATCACAAAGTGTCATTGAAAGATCAACCCTGATCCAAGAAGTTCCAAACTTTAGAACAAATATATGATATTCAAATGAATTTAGATTTTGTACCAGAAAATATATCAATCCTAGATACTTTGTGTCTTTTCGAAGAGATTTGGGAGGTTCTCATCAAATCCTTACTAAATCCCTAGGAATTTGAGGCTGAAGTAGCAGCGACCAAAGTCAATATGACATTGACCAATCCTAAATAATGTCACAATTTCATCTCCTTCAATGATATTTATGAAGACTCCATCATGCAAGGGCTCATGAAACCCTTATATGTCTCTAGCAACGTAAATGGAATTTTTTTTCTGGATAATTTTTATCGACAATGGATCTAGAGTCAACCTCCTCCAACTGAGAAGACATTGTCAGTTGGGCTATGATGAAGAAAGATTGACACCCTATTCCATGACTCTATTGGGATATAAAAAAAGTGACCAGAAGATGTTGGGATGAATCAAGCTCAAGACTTGTCTTGGAGATATCATATCAGATTTTGAGTTCCTAGTAGTGCGGTAATGTACAGACTTCAATGTCCTGTTAGGGAGGCCCGGGACGCATCATCACGATGTAATTCTATCATCATACCATTAGTGCGTCAAATATTGTGGTAATGGGAAAAACAGAATATTGCATGCCAATAAATACCCGTTTGAGTCATGTGAGTTGCGTTACATTGACTTAAGGTTCTATGAACTGGATGTAAATAAGTCTTTGGATGATGATATTTATTGGATCACTAGTCCGAATGGATTGGAAATGGCTCCCACCACCCCCTTCAACAGATTGGTGAAGAGTACGTATTACCCATCAATCATGTTGAATGCATAAGTGTAATCCCATATAGAGACTCCAGTGTCTGCATTATCACCATCATGACCACCAAGTCCAAAGAAAAGGAAGAATAGGCTGACTCCTATGATGTCAGAAAAATACCTAACAAAGATGCTCCCAATACATCGTTGGGATGCCAAAATGTCCCAGCCTTACTCATTAATGAAAAATACCGTTTCTCTCCCAACATTGGAGAGGTCATCTCAAGAATCCAATCTATATTAGAATAGGAAGAGGATGATGAAGAGGAATATAAATAAGAAGAAGAAGAATAATAATAATAACTCAAATATTTCCCTCTCTCATTCAAAGAAGGTGTCTCCACAACAATTGATGAAGTTAGGGAGATAAACCCGGGCACCAAAAATGACCCTTGGCCCTCTCGGATTAGTGTGGCTATGCCTGTAAATGAATAGAAGACATATAACTCCTTACTAAAGAATAATCAAGATGTATTTTCCTAGAACTAAACAGAAATTCCAGGCCTCGATCCTAAGGTCCCAACTCATCACCTGGGTTTTCTAGAAGATCAGTAGGGCTATAAGAAGGAAGCCCAAAGGACCCACCTGATGTATACTGCCAAAATAGAGGTTGAAATTGAAATGATGACCAAAGAAAACTTTATACAAGAAGTCCAATATCTGATCTATTTGGAAAACGTAGTTCTTATAAAAAATAATAACATACATATAAAATGTGAATCAACTTCATGGACCTTAATTATCATTGCCCAAAATATGATTTCCTAGTACCAATCACAAAATTGTTGATCAATTCAACCACCAGATATAAGGCCCTATTTTTTATGGATGACTATTCTGGATACAACTGGATCCAAATAGCCCAAGGAGATGAAGAAGCTACTGCCTTTAGTCCCCCTCAAGGAGCGTTATGTGATAGGGTTATTCCCTTTGATCTAAAAAATTCCGACACTATATATTAGAACGCTATGAATTGCATTTTCAAGACCTTGTTGGGAAAATTTGTCAAGTACTATGTAGAAGATCTGGTGGTCAAATCATGACAGTGCACAAACCACCTTGCCGATATTGAAAATTTCATCAACAAAATGTGACAACACAGTTTAAAGATGAATCTCCTAAAGTTGTTATTCAATGTTACCTATGGGAAATTCCTCAGCTTCATTGTATGCCATCGCAACATTGAATTCTACCAAGAAAAGAAAAAAAACCTCTTTGGCATGTCCCCAACTTCCAACCTCGCTGAGTTTAGAGGTCTCTAGAGGCACTTGGCCTACACCCAAAACATTATAGCTATCCTGGAGGGTAAATGTTTACCCTTCACCAGGTCAATGAAGAAAGTGGTTATATATGAGTGGGATAATTATTTTAAAGTAGCGTTCAACAATCTCAATAGATATCTCATGATCCCACTGGTGTTAATTCCTCCAGTTGAAGGGATACCACTAATTTTGTACGTAACCACCATGGAATGGTTATTAGGCACCTTCCTTGCACAAATTAATGATGCCGACAGCAAGAACAACCACTATTACCTCATCCGAACAATGATTGATTCTCAAAATCAATATTAAAGGATCGAAAAGAACTTACTAGTCCTGATCTTTGTGTTTTAGAAACTCAATCACTACCTACAAAACCATGTGGTCTACCTAGTCTTCTGCTACAAACCACTCAAATATATCCTCAACCATCCCATTTTTTTAATGTTTGGGGCCAATGCCTGATTTTATTATTAAAGAAAATACCTCTTTTGATTGGTTAGAGGGAGACCCATTACATAACCTTAAGGCCCTAGGAAAAGTGGTCTGCATACAAGGCTTGAAAGCCCATTTTTGGCCCAAAGGGCACTTAAGTGGACAGTACTGCTACAATACCTGGGCTGCTACAACACCTGTTACAGTACCACTACATCCTCAACCGTCCCACACTAACTAAATTCCTATCACGATGGGATGTCATCATAAAACAGTTTGACATATGGTACGTATGTTAGAAGGACATCAAAGGACATGCATTAGAAGACTTCCTGGAAGTGAACCCCTCTAATGAAACCACACCATTGGATGAAAAAAATTAGAATGAAAAGTGCTATCTATCCAAGAGGACCCCCAAACATGGGAAATGTACTTCGATGGTGATTTTAGGAGCCTAAAGAGGAAAATTATGGAGGATACCAAGCTCAACAAAGTGGGGATAGGAGTTATAATCATATCCTCTGAAAAGGACTTCTTGCCTAAATCCTACTTTATTTCAAGAATGATTTTCAAATAATGAAGCAGAATACTAGGCCCTCATTGTGGGCCTTGATCTAGCACTTCATGAATGATCCAAACACCTAAAAGTAAAAGGTGATTTATAGTTAGTCATCAAACATGTCAATGAAGAGTATTCCATTAATAAAGAAGTATTTCCCCTTGATAAACCATGATTGAGAACTGATTTTAGAATTCCCATCATAATCAACGCTAACCTATGTCCTCTGGTCACAAAATGCTCAAGCCGATGTATTGGAAAATGAATCCACAACCCTGGCTGATCTAGACTAGGATCAAACAGTTATTATCATTTCCCACCGCCAGATGGTATTGCCATTTATCCAAAATAATATAGTGGTGATCAATAAATTATCCCTATTTCTGAGCCTTATAGTCACACCACCAAGTGGGTGAATCCCATTGATAATTACCTCTATAGGGGGGAACTACCACTAGATAGGGATAGAAGGGAACAAATCCAAAGTCAGGTAGTCAACTTTGTCTTTTATAATGGGGTAAAAAAATAGTTTTCTCTAAAAACGAGGCCTTGACAGAGTTCTTCTCATGTGCATTGATGGAGAGGATACTCTTACCATCATGAAAGAAGTGTGCACTGGAGAATGTGGAGTGCACCATTCAACAACCAAGATCTCTCATCAAATCCAATGTCTTGGATATTACTGGGCCACTATGATACAAGATTATGCCATATTAACCAAGAAGTGGCATTCTATCCATGTTAATGCCAATTTTATTCACCAAACCCTGGATTTACTTCATAAAAATATGTACTCATGGCCATTTGTGGCTGGAGGGATGGATATTGTTGGACCATATCCCCCTGTTGCAGTCAGACAATTCAAGTTAATACTCACAACAACTAACTTTTGTTCAAATGGGATGAAGAAATACCCCTTAAAGACGTCAGGGTGAAAATCATTGTTAGATTTATCAAGGTAAACATCATTACTAGATTTGGTGTACCTCACACAATACTGATAGAAAATGACACCAACTTCTATTTTTTTGAGTTGGAAAAATTATTCCCAGAGTATGAAATCAAAGACAACAAATTTTCCTTCTACCATGTGGTGGCCAATGGGTAGATAGAGGATTTCAATAAGACTCTGTCTAATATAATCCAAAATATGGTATATAAGGATAAGAAATCATGTCCAGACAAGCCCCTTAATTCTTTATGGGATTACCAGACCATGACTCGCACTGCCACCCAGGCAACCCCGTACTCACTATTATATAGGTCAGAGGTAGTGTTGGCTATTGAAATTCATTTTCTATCTCTTCATGTAGGAATTTGGGATCAACTGTCTATAGAAGTGCAATCAAAGATATGGTTTTATGAGTTGGAGAGGCTATATGAGTAAAGGATACACACATTGCACCATTTGGAAGTCTACGAAAATTGGATCACACATGCCTTCAATAAAAAGGTTCACCATATGTCATTCCTCAAAGGAGAGATGGTGTTGGTCCTCAGAAACCTGATCATACTCCAGAAAAAGACCACAAATATTGAACCAAATTTGTAGGGACCATATAGCATACATAGGATCTATTCTAATAGAGCATACGCTTTGATATCAATGTATGGATAGCTCATCATGGCTCCCACAAATGTAAGGTTTCTAAAGAATTACATCACGTAACATCAACGCCCATTCATGGTCCAAAATTAATAACCCTAAAATATGAGTTATAGTCCTATCCACATGACCTTAAATAGTATGGAAGTCATCCCTAGAACATGAAATTAAAACTTTATGCTAATTTATTTGCTGCATGAATCTAAAATGCACAACATTGCATCCAAGCTACAAGACGTTAAACTACATAACATAAATTGTATTAATAAAATGATGATAAATTGCATGATCCCTTAGAGAACAAAGTATGGCTTGGTTCCTAAAAATTAGTGGTATAGATAGTGATGCCTCAATCTTCGATCTCATCTAAACCACCACCATATAAAAAAATACATCTATTAGATTCTCTATCTCCCCACATTTACTAGGGAAACCCTTGTCACTCCACGTTTCTCAAATCGAGTATAACTATACTTGAGCTTAGAATCAGTGGTAAGTATTAACTTATGTAAACAAACTTTAGAGTAATATGTTAGACCCGAAATCCATAGCAGATGAAACAAAAATTCCCTTAATTTTATGTCTGAGCTAGATCGGTACAGGGAACATTCATAACTATGTATGACTTGATTCCTGCCCTTACATGATATGTAGTGATGCCAAAATTTGGCGTCCCTACCTAGAAACAAACAAAAAACACCCTTGCATGTACCTATGAAAGGACTAAACCTTTACAGGGAACATTCAGAACTATGTGTGGCTTGATTTCTGCCCATGCGGGATATGTAGTGACACCCGAATTTGGTATCTTGGCCCAAATTCCACTTCCTCCATACGTAGGTCAAACTCGTATGGGGAGTCCATGAAAGGACCTAACAACATGAAATTAAACCACATGATTCTTCATGTATCATGTGAGGAATGATTCTCAATGTTACGATATCACCCACATGCCTCCCACTCATAAGAAGTCAAAATATCATGATTCCCTCTATACATATGAGTCATATCTATATAGCAGCTCTAGTAATTCATGACTAATCATGGTCTAGGTAATTCTTATGTTCCTAGACCCATATATCCTATTTTTAAAACTCCATACTATGGGAAAACATTGATCCCCATAAACATTCATGGCCATATGAGATGGATGGCCAGTGTCCTACATACACCTTTGTTTGGATATGCACATCATGCCCTCATGGCTCTATATATGTCACCTACAAAACGACCTTTGATCAATGGAAAATTCAACCTCAAAGGGTCATCTCCTACCTCATTATGCCCAATGGATTCCAAGCCCCATTTCATCCATCTTGATCCATGTTTCCCCTCAGGACTATGGTTTACCCCTTCTATCATCACTCATGTCTATGGAACACCAAAAAACTCTGATCGTTATTAACTCAAAGCTATTACTGATCTTTGTGAAAACATAATGTCCTCACGACCTGACTCTAAACTGCATAACATAATGTCCTTGCTACATGACTCTGAACTACACAGCAAAATGTCCTTGCAACATGAATCTAAACTACGAATCATACTGTCCTTACTGCACGACTCTAAACTACAAAATATAAAGTCCTCACTACATGATGTTAAACTTCAAGGTCAGAATCATCATTTTTGTATGATGTTAAACTGCATAGAATTGGTTTAAGCACAAAGTGCTCTATGATTTTGATTTTTCTATTCTTAAGTGGTTATCAGGAATCCTCATAATCCCTTGTTTCTCACACCAAGAATAGATCATGCGAGCCTATAGATCATAGGAAGATATCCACTATGACATTAAGGAAAAATAGTCCAGTAATTTGGTCTTATTAGAAGGACCCTAGAAGTCATGTCACAGTTCATTTCCCTAAAAGGAACCCCACATACTGACCGTATGATGTTAAATGATAGGGTACCACAAAGATGTGATGAATACCTCACTCTGCGTATGAGTCAGATATATGCAAGGGATACCTGATTCCATGAGTAAATCACAACCCAAATATATCTAATATATCTGGATACACTTCTTCCATATCTCAAACTCTATGATCTGAGTGATCCCAAATCCCCATAATCTCCCAGGCCATCTGAGATGGAAGGCCTGTGTCCCACAAACAGCCTTGTTTGACTATGCACATCATGCCCTAGTGGATCTGTATTTGGAGCCTATCAAAAAAACTTCAATGAAAGGAAAATTCGTCCCGAGTAGAGTCCTCTCCTATCTTAGTATTCCCAATGGATTCCAAGCCTCATAAAATCTATCCTGATTCAAGGTCCCTCAATGTCATGGTTTACATTCTCCTTCATACCCACATCCTGGATATATCGGGACATGACAACCTGATTCACCTATGACCTCTCTTGAGGATTATTTTAAATAAAGATAAACAATCCATATGAGTGAGGTTGATCTACATATAAGTAAAAATTCCCCCACTTATTTCTGTATTTTCCCAAAAACGTTAAGCTAAAATAAATGTCTCTTTTTGTGTTCAGGAACACCCCTTATTAAAGGTCGTATATCGTGTTCAGAAAGGACCTAATCTTGATAATACTTCAGATACATCAGTGATGGCAGGCCAGTGTACTGCGGACACCTTTGTTTGACTATAAACCTAATACCCCAGAGTCTCTGCATAAGTTTCCTATAAAATGGCCTTCAATCAAAGGAAAATTTGTCCATGGGAGAGTCATTTTCTAGTTTCTGTAAGCTCATGTGACATCCATGACCTATCTCTCTCCCTTGATTTGGAAAACCCCTTTGGATAATGTCTCACATATCCTCTCCATTTTAAATTCCCCAAAATGAAAAACATTTCTAATTGAACTGAACATTCACCATCTCTCCCTTACGCAAGTAATAATCATGTGGGAATAGTTTCCTGCTCAAAGACGAAATGAATGTCCCTAATAATTTCAGACATCATCACTAAGACAGGCCACCCACTGTGTCTCCCAACATCAAAATAAATTCAAATTGTTTTAAATCTCCCCCATTCCATCAGAGATATAACTCTAGTGTCCCATGGAAACCTTTGTTTGAGTATTCACATCATGAACCAGCGGTTCTGCATATGTCTCCTACAAAACTACCTTCATTCAAGGGAAAATTAGTCCTCACGAGAGTCCTCTCCTACCTCCATACGCCTGAAATGGCTCATGAGCCCCATTCATGTATAAAATTCACAAATATAGAGTCAATAAAAATCCTTTATTCATGTCTGAATGTTATTTGGACATTCCCAGCTGATGAATTCCAAAATGCGGCCCCTTCCCCATCATGTTTGGTTAAATCTGTTTGACTGAAAACATCAATAATATGTTTGATTGGAAGTACTATGAAATTCTTGTGAAAAAGACTTCATACTCACCAGAGTGGAAATACGCAAAAGGAAACCCTAGATAAATGTCAATTATTAGTTCGTTAAACCCACACTATGTATGGTTTAGAATAAATTTTTTTGTTGTGATATTGAAAGAGACGTGAAAATTGTTAGTTTGAAAACTCACAAAGGGAAGCCTGAGAAAAATTCATGTTATACCCACTAAGACTGTGTCAAATAGGCTTATGAAATAGTTAGGGTAACAATGAAAAATACAAAAAAACATGAGTTTTTTTATAAAACCTTGGTAATATTTTATTTACACTCGCTGAGTCCCACAACTCAAGAAAAAAGTAGAGCCCGATTCGATTATTTCCTTTTAATGGTATTGAGTTTCAGTTTAAAATTAATACCTCATCAAAATTGTTCTTATATAATTTATTGTGATCAATTGACATGACAAGAAAAGGAAAACAAGAAGCATTTGAAGGAAAATTAGTTTCATTGAGTTCAAAAAAATGGAGGAACATCCCCTGTTTGAAGTCTCTCCAATGTAAGAAAAGGAAATGATTTGGGGAAAGTTAAAATAAGGCCCGACTCTCCCTTTCCAGAAAAATGGAAAGTGACTGTCATAGGACATCAATATTTTTTATAATGATTCTCTCTCATCATCTTCTTCCTTGACTGTTGGGCACACATGTTCCCTAATGGATTTAAGGTCCCTCCTTTTTTTCTGGATAGCTTCATAATTATCACACGAAGAGGCTAGTTGACACCTTAACCTTACAGCACATGCCTTAATCTCCCAAAGCACTTCCTTTTTGGTGATCACCAAATCACAAACCATCACCTCTTCGATAGTTAGGTGATCAAGTTTCTCTGAAACATCTTGGAAGGTCATCACATGATGTTGAGAATAATTTAACTTGGCATGATTGTCATCACAAGAAGTGAGTTATTTCTGAGCAATGATGATCTGGTAGATAAGGAAATGTAAGTACCGATAATCAAAGCCACCAGAATCTTGATCAGTGAATATCCATTGGAAGCTTTCATTCTCTTCAGCAAAGTTAGACATAGGTAATTCTATGGAAACGGCACATAAATGTTGCCATGCCTATTTGCACACTGCTTGGTGCCTCCCTATGGCACCATTACCTTGATCCTCCCCCACCAAAATAGGTCTATTAGTAGGAAGTTTCATTAAAGGAGTGTTAAGGGACCTAATATAGGTTAACAAAGATGGAGGGATCTCCTTATCCTCAGATGTTTCGACCACTAGAGCCAGACACGGTGGACTAGCCGTGACTTCTGGCGTGTCTGGTGATACTCTATTGGGGCCTACCTTATTAGCATCAGGGGAAATATCCACAGGAGATGAGCAGTCTGAATCGCTCCCAACTGAGATAGACTGTAACAGTGAAACCCCTTCAAGGTTCTTCTGGCGGCACATCGAGTATCTTCTTACCACAAGTATTAGAATAGGTGGTGTATCCACCAGGGATACTTTAGGGATTGGAATAGAAGATGTTCGTATCACACTCATCATGGAAGTAGGATTGGGTGACATGGTCTTCAGGGTCAAATCCTGGTGGAGAATGGTTAATGGCTTCTAGACCCGCCGAACTGGTTTTCTCAGCACCCCATTAGGGTTACACATCACCCATAGTTTGGAATATTCTAGTGACAGAAAAGTGGATGTCGTCATATTGGAGATGATAAATTCCTTAGAGGCACCTTACCTTATCATCATAAGCCATAACTGGTGAAGAATTATGGGATGTGATTCCCCCCTTAACTGAAAAGTAGGAAAAAGCATGGTTTTTTGAAGGCACAGAAATTGACTTCCAAACTAGTAAGGGTGGTATGACTCAAAAATGGCCACTCTATCTATGCGATCAGTGAGCATCCCATACCAAAGCACAATGATGTATGAGATTTATTCTAAAGAACCACCCCTGTCACCTCTTAATGACCCATGAGGGGTAGGATTTAGTGCAAATTAAAAGAAAGAAGCATCGTTCAGTATCCCAACTGCATCAC
The DNA here is from genome assembly GCA_963277665.1 of Viscum album. Classification (NCBI taxonomy): domain Eukaryota; kingdom Viridiplantae; phylum Streptophyta; class Magnoliopsida; order Santalales; family Viscaceae; genus Viscum; species Viscum album. Next base: position 680,703,475 of record OY728119.1, on the reverse strand, counting down.
TAATGCTTAAAGTCATGGGATAAATAATTGAACTGTTGAAAAGGATGGGTTGAAAATTAGAATGAGGAACCTTTAGAGTGTTCTGATATTCATAAAAGGGGAAGTGTTATACCATCCACCCATACAGGAATTGAATCGGTCCACTGAGACAATGTGGGGGCCTACCTTCCTATATTTTTTTTTTCAGAAACTCATAAAGTCGGGCAAGAGTAGGAGCAGACAAATTGATAGGTCAACCCTCTGTAAGCACAAAAACCATCATTAATGTATAGGCCTAGACCCCGGTATATAAATTTCAAGATGGGAAAATCCATGCACTCAAAATCCTAGCAACGAAACCTGATAATCTAAGCGCAAGTGAAACATCTGATTGAAGATCATATCCTCAGGTCGAATATCATCAAACTTTGAAGGTGGAAAAATATAACCTGAGAGTCTTTAGAGACTTATGGGATGGATGATCTTGACTACGTCAAACTCTTGTCTTAGGGATGTTCGCCTATAACAATAAACATATCTATGCCTCGAATGGGATAAAAGAGTGAGTCTGGAGGGAATGATCAAGTAATCCCATTGCCATAACCAGTAGGATCCTTGTCAATAAGGATACATGATCAGTATTATCCCATGTTACAGCTGCTGGGATAAACGTTTCATACATATCTCTAAGGATGGGGAGTCCTACAAGCTGGTGGATGTCCCATAAGATGATTCCCATCTCCCTATGAAACAAATGGAAGGTGTTGGTGCTTGAACACCAGCGGCTCAACAACATAGGAAAGATTTCACCTGGGGAGAAGGCTGCGAACTGAGAAACCCAGGTTGCCTGATATAATTTCACTGCATTCAACTAGTCAGGGAACTTCAAATAGGTTTGATGTACCAAAAATGACCTTACCCATTCATCAGAGAATCATACTCTAGATTGTAATTCCCACTTGGTGCTCCACCCGTAGTTAGGATTTTCTATGTAAATGTGGATAATAGATGGGTACTCTCGAGAGACTAGTCTCAAGGTAGTGTCGCGACACCACTGAACACCCTGAGTCCATACTGAGCCTTCTAATATGAACGTATTTTCTTATATCAGAGTATATATGATTTCTCCTGTTGGAAAAATATTGACCTGATCATGTCCTTGTAGTGAATCTAAGAGAATGAAAGGGGTATTGGGGTCATCAAACTACAGAAAAATGTCATCAGGAAGACCAAAGATATAAATTGGTAATTGTATAGATAATGGGTAAGCTAGGAGCTTCGACATGAGGAGATATTTTAAGAAGCTATCACAGGGAATTATATAAGGTCAAAGATGGTCCCCACCACCCCCACCATGGCTTCCCTCATCTTCTTAAATTTTATCAAAGACTGTGAAAGATCCAATGAAACCTATATAGGAAGATAAAAAATCCCAAAAAAAGTTATTCCAATAAAAATTATAGGATAAAAGCCATAAATATGTATAAGGGAAATAAAAATATGTCTTCATGGGGCCCCGCGTACTATTACTAAAAACTGTACGCGGTATCCATTTCTCATGTGTTGCATGATACGTAGAAGAAATACTTGTGTGCTACATGGTATACAGAGATAATCCCTGCATACTGATACAGTATGCAGATGCATTATACCACATACTTCCATGGTATGCAAAACACCAATGAGGTGCTGGCCCATGGAGCATTGGCTAGAAAACAGAAGAATTTGCAGAAGGAAGATACCGTGAAAAAATACCTCACCATTTTCACATTCATATTTTTTATTTAAAAGTTTACATTTGGATTATTAAGGCTTCAATTTTAGTACACTAGTTCAAGCTCGATGTATGGACAAGAAAGCTGCTTAGTGTTCTCCTATGGTGAGGTACAAATTTTATTTTTAAATTCCACAAATCCATTTGTGAAACCCAAAACTCAGTTCGTGGGCAGAAGCAATGGTGAAGAGTTTGGTTCATGGCACATACGAAGCAGTTCATGAGCACAAGTTTAACAAAAGGGATAGTACATGAATAATGAGAAAGACACATGAGAGTTGAGATTAATTTTCAGCACGAGAAACGGTAAAAGAAAAATGACATGGGCCCCAAATATTTGGGTGTGGTCCCTTCCAACCGAGATTATCTATTCTACTACGATCCATTTCAATTCAGGACTTCTTCTACATCAGAATAGTCTCCTCTTCATTCTGAATGGACCCCATTCTGATGGGGGCATTTTGTGGCTCCTGAAAATTTTTACAAGGGAAGAAAATACTCCCACAAATGATTTTTATAAGGAATAAATAATTCTTACAAGTATAAAAAATACAATGAAATCAAATTGAGTTGTAGAATTCAGAAGAAAATTGAAGGAATTAACATTTTCAAAGAATTTTAAGTGACTCGCGTACCATCACCAAGAAGGGTTCACCAACCACATGAACTGTGAACCACCAGTACGTGGAACGAACCGCGAGGTGCTAACCTGAAGAGTGATGGACAATGAACCCGGTGGATTGCAAACTGCATCTCTAAAGGAATCGATAATGCGAAGGACATCCTCATATCATTTCACAAACTCAGTACTTCTTGGATGAAGCAAATTGGCAGGGTTCTATGAACCATGACTCACGAACCACAGTCTCTACAAACCCCGATGGACCGAGTCATCCATGAGTCAAGATATCTCTTCAGGGGCTTCCAAAAATACTTCCACATGCCCATAGATATGACTTCCACGATGATCTATAAAAGGAGCACACAAGGAATTGAGAAAGGGAAAACGAAGAAAGCATGAAGGGGGACCCAGAGGTTGGAATAAATAATTTAGAGAGGATTATGGCTTCAATCTCAAATCATCAATGAAGCTCTAATTGAAAACCATGTATTCGGTATGTAAATCCATATATGAACCATAAAATTAATGGAATTAATAATAATAATAGAACGTCAAACTTAATTGGTGAAATCATGAAGCACATATTTCTTGCAGATGAACTCCCCGCCAATGATTGTCCCTAGAACCCTCATTTGATATGGTGTCCCAAATAGTGTACCACTATGAAGATTTAACTCGGCGCTGCGTACTACATCAGTATGTGGATGGAACCTGAAGCGACATCCTAGACTGCATTTAGGACCACATCCCATTGTGGTGCGATGTGGTCCATACCTAAGCCCATGTAATGCTTCACTATGCAGACGACCCCTCTACTCACATACCACTATGGTATGAGGAGCTCCTCTATCCTACATAAGAATACAATACATGGAATGTGGTGTCTTTGTTTATTCTTTCATATGGTACCAATATCAACCCTCCATTGTCATCTAGTCCTCCATAGCCACTCCATGAACCAGTCCCCTAGCATTAGGCCATAAACTCATACAAATACACCAGACCCATATGATTAAATTATCGACCACATCAGCATTCCCCTTTGAGTCTACATACCCATGGTAAGCAGATTCACAAAGGCTCTCCCCACAACAGTTCAGACTCTAGGGATGACTGTAAGCCTACATTCCCATGGTAACCTGGAGTCCAACCTTTGGATGATAACGTGAACTTCCCAATTCTAGGTATTAAGGGTGATCACTTACTTTTCCATTCAATGAATAATGGTGGTCAGTTGAATGTGTTATGTTCAATTCTCTTTGTGACGAGGTCGACACTCCTCCCCTTTCCCAGAATGCATTCTATGGTGCTCCCACTGAGGTAAGTCCTCAATATTTAGAGGGAAGAGTTGCAATACCTCTAATGTTATCCCACATTAAAAGGTTCATTGCTCCACACACTCATACATGATCACCCCATCATATTCCTTCATAGGCCCGCCCTCTCCCATCAGCCGGAGAGGAACTATGTGATTGGTTGGATCTCCCAAATCCTCATGTTTTTGACATTGATAATGACATATGTGTGTTTAGAGATTTTTGATGATTACAACATCCATACAATTATGAACTATGAGAAATCTGATTTCTAGTCAAACCAGGATACTTAGGATGTATACTTGACGACCCGATCTCAAAAGGTGAGCCTTCCAAAAGGCTCCACCCAATCATCTCCCCTCAAATGGAAATCTTCCATCCGTAAACCCCAGTTATTCCGTACTATGTGGGTTCTGAATTCTCTCTTAAAGATACATATGAAACCCATATTATGGATCTGATACCAACATCAAGTCACCTCCCTTCCTCCCTGGATCATGATAAATGACAGAGTGCCTTATTTTTTGGGTATAAGATAACATTACCTCTATATCATCAAATTCGTGTATGCCTATGGAGATCCTGCAAACCAAGGGTAGCCCATGGAAACGCACTTTGAGAATGAACCACGGATTTAAAAACATATCAATACAACATAAAGATTTAAGAGAGTCCTATAATATGCAATAATCCCCCCAAAAAGGGTGCGGTGAGGCCGGATTCCTATTCTCTTGACCAATAGAGTCCTTAAGTGTCGTTGGCCGAATAATCATCCAACGAGCACCTCCCTTTGGAAAAAAGGTACATGAATCATGGATACAAGGTCCATTGGGTGTTTATGGCTCCACAAATAAACCCATTGGAGACCATTCGAGGAAGTGGAATCCTAAGAGGACCAATTGCACAGGTACTTAACCCCATGCAATCTCCCACTAGGAACATCTGATTGTGCCATCTCTCTTGAAATACAAAAGGGATTAACTACATAGTCCCTAAAAGGTTAATACAATCCTCCATTAAAGGATAAGGATGTAGAACAGTTCGAAAGAAAAAAATGGCAAACTTGATGTGAAAATTTATCCACAATAAGAGATGTGTGAGGATTTTCATCTGACCATTTTTTCATGACCCTAAATGCATTCACCTCAAGTAGAAATAATGAATATTTCCATATATAGAGAAAACATATTTATTAGGGAGATCCTATCAAAAAATGACTCGTCCAAGATAATGTATGTTACAAGAAAATATGATAGATCTTAGTAATTTATTTCCTTATATGACACAAATGAAATATAAAACTATTTTGTAATGACTACTTATCATGTGAGGTGCTTAATTATTAATTGATGATTGAGAATATATTTGTGAAGAATGAAAAAATACTATGTGTTCCTCAAGATGCTGAAAATAATATCAAATATTATATAAAACAAATTCTAATTTGAGGTAGTTCTTTTCAATATTTGAATAACTTGATTCAGATTATAGATTTGTATTAATGAATTAATATAGACAATTTTAATTTCAATTTTTTAAATATAAAAAAGAATGGTTTAACTCTAGGAATCCCACATAATGTATGATGAAATATTATTTTATGGAGAGAATAAAGACCAAGAGTTTCAAAGACATATTACTTGAGTTCATCAAATAACTTTTAGAAATCTTCATCCCTTTGGCAACTAACCCCTTTCTTCACTATAGCTATAATGGATATCATTTTTTAGTGATGTTTTATATGAATAAATTAATGTGAGATATGATACCCTAGATATAAATTAATTATATTGTGGGGGGGGGGGGGGTAAGAGGATTCATAAAATGTATCACCTCAAGCTTCTAAGGGTTGACATTGATAATGTGATGGTGGATAATGAAAAAAAATTAATTTTTGTGTTGTCTCCCAGAAATCAAATTTAAATTGGTTTATTTGAAAACTTTGTTTGGGTAACATATTGAATACTATCTATATCACTATACAATTTTATGAAATATATTTTTCAAATAATTTTAATTTTGATGATAGGTTTGACTGCACGCATCACTGGGTTTTAAAAAAACATGACAGACTACTAAGATATTATTATTTAATGTGATATTTTTAAACTAGCTTTAGGAATTGTTAGTATGTATTATATTAGAATAATTTTAATAATTTAAGGGTTAATTTATTAAAAATGAATTTTTTGTTAACCAATTAAAATAATCTACATCATTTTCATAAAAACTATTTTTATGTGAATGAAATTGTATTACCTTAATATATTAAAAATATAACTTATAATGAATTATTTGAATGAAACATATATATTATATAATCAATCCAATGTTTAAAATTCATTTTATGTGTACTATTTACAATACATATGAATAACTATAATTTTATTCTTAAAAATGTATATTTTTATAAATTAGTCTTCTCTCATTTTCTGCACTTTTTTTAAATGTAATTTTTTCCACTTATAGAATAATTATTTCAGATAATTAAATTTATTTTTAAATTATTTTGGAAAATTTATGTTATTAATATCATTTTATTTATTTACTGAAAATCATAATTTTTTGATGAATATTGAAAAATAATTATTGTTATTAACTATTTTCATTAAATTTCATGAATTTTAAACCAATATTTTTTTAAACTATTTTAAATGTAATATTAGTTCAATTATATAGATATATATAATTACAATTTACGTAACTATAATTAGTTTTATATTTATTTTTGATATATATTAATTTTTAGATTTGGAATATTATTTCTTTGGAATGTCTATTTTTCGTCTCGTCTAAAATTATAATTTTTAAAATATATTTTTTTCAATTATTTGAATTGAATTTAAAAAAAATAATTCTATATTTAGTATAATAAAAATTAATATTATCTAATACGGTTTACTTAATTCTTTCTCACATAAAATATAAAAAAAAATTTAATCACCACAGTTAAGGTTAAAAAGTGTTTACTAGGGGGTTAAACTGAAAAGATAAGGTATAAATGGTCTGGAAACATGTAATACACCATTTTTATTGATATATTTATACACTATAATCTTCAGGGATTCATATTGTTCGATTTTGGATCATTTTAGAATGTGATAAACAAGATTACACATTATTCTTTTTAAAAATTATATGTGTGTCCTCTCCCCCACTTATAAAAGAACGCCCTATCCCCTCATATTAACACATTAAAAAACCCATTGGTTTAGGAAATAACTTCTAATATACATTACTTACTTACTTTATAACACCATAGTTTCATTTTTATGTCATATACACAATATATGAATGCTCTAGTTTAACCTTGAATATGTTTTCTGAAGAAGATGTAATGTTTTGAAGAATATCTTTTTGTTTTGATTCTTATTCTAAATCCTTGAAATATTCTGAAGTTAATTATTTATAAAACTAAAAATACCTCCCATATACTGATATATTTTTATTTTAATTTCATAACATATATTCACCACCTTTTCAATCAAATGGTAAATGAAACCATGGATCTTGTATAAGGAGGTCTGCCGCCTCGCAAGCCAATGTTAATTATCTTCCACCACCACCTATCATAGATGTATATAATTATGGAATTTATTTATATATATGTTATATTAATGATATTGTTATACTTATTGAATTATAATTCAATATATACATTATTACATCCTAACCTGTTAGAAACAATAGTGTCACTCATGTAAATAACGGATTATCGCCATGTGAACCAATGCAATGTATTTTTACTTTATTTTTTTTACATTTATTTTAATAAATAAAGAATATATATATATATATTATTTTTAACATAATTATACTTCATTTTTTTTGCAATCACAAATATCTTATTACTTCTCATTCTATGGGGATATGATAGACTTGTTTGTGCATATGGTGGACAACAACCAAACGATGCAATGTTATTTATTTTTCAATAATTCTTTGACTAGAAGGTAATTATAATAAACATAATGAATATATGTGATATATTTAAAATATAAATAATTATGTAATGTTGATATATTATTTACCTTTATTTCATTTCATTTATTGAGAAGATGGAAAAAGCATTCATGCGTTTTTAGCGACTACTGTCTCCTTGATCAATGTATTTCATTATATATACATAGAATTTAATTATTACTCATTATAATTAAATATAGAATATATATGATATTTATATCATGTTTTTTTTTGATATTATAAATTACCATGGTCAAATAAATATGAAAGAAAATTAAAATATACATGAGAAACAAAGCAATTATGACCCAAAATATGATATTAATAATGAATTGTTAATAAATGGGTAATAAATGGTAATAAGTAAATAAAATATAATGCAATATGTATAAATAAATATATAATAAATTTATAATGAATATACATATATTATAAAGTAATTTCTAAATCATTAGAAGGTTTTAAGAATTATGTTATAGGATTTTTGTCCCACTTTTATTTCCTATGAGAGAAATGACATATTCAACATGTGTTTTTATGAGGTGTATATAGAGTTGATGAGTTTTTGTTATGATGGTTATCCTAAAAAATTATTTATATTTACATATCAATTTTAGGATCTATCTTTCCCGAGGTTTACAATTTAAATTTTACCAATGCGATAAGGGATTTTTTGTCTCAAATTGCCTTCTTTGGTACATAAGTTATGTTATGTAACTATCTACAACTATGAGGTGTGTATATTAACCCTTTGAAATATCATTTCATGAATATAAAATTTCCATGATATTATAATTATCATTTTTTATTAATTTTTTGGGGCCTATGATTCAAAAGATAACAATGTGATAGAGGTTTGATACTACAAACTCATTGCTTACCATGATTGTTTATGATTATGCTTTTGATGATGAAATTATACAACATATTTCTCCTAAACAACATATAATATTTTCTCTATTGGTTAGTTATTGATAATTCATATTTTTCATTCATTTTTATATCTTTATATACTTATAATTCCAAAATCATGATTTTAAAGAAAAACGAATTTATTTCTCCCTTTAGTGGAAACATATTTTTTCTTAAATATCCATGTTCTCAAAAAAATGTTAACTTTTTTTTTATGTTCCTCTAGGATTTTTTATAGTCGTTTAACCATTGTTTGACAATTTTAAAATGGATTAAAAATAAATATTTCTTTCTATTTCAAAATAATGGTTGTTTTCATTTACAAAAAATGTTAAAGGAATCTTCATTTTAATATGTAATAAATTTCCCATATTCATGACTAATCGATGTTTTAAATAATTATTTATAAATTTTAAAGTATTTTTTCAATGAAAATTGTTTTAAAATGGTTAATTTATTATAATATGTTTTCACTGTTGAAATTATATTTTTTTATGATGTGTTTTAAATTATTTTTAAATATTCATTTATATTTTTGAAGGTTATTTTATAAGAAAATAATTTTCAAAATACCTTATGAATTCCTAGTTTTAAAAAGGATAATTCTTCTTGAAATGTTTTAACTAATTTTTCGTTAAAATCATTTTTTACATAAGTTGACAAAATTTTATATTATATAATATTTACTTGAGATATGATCTAATAATACTTTATTATTCCTTTCCTGAATTGTTTTTGATCATAATAAAAAGATGTTTCTGAAACTCGATTTTTTCCTGGGATATGATATGATCAAATTTTTTATTAATCCAATTTTTTTTCATGGGTTTTGATTTGATTAATGTTTTTTGATCTTGTGTAAAAATTATATTTTGTTTTTATTATGTGTCATGGAGGACTTATAATAGACTCTAATGAATTTGGTAATGATTATTGTTCTATGAGCTTAAAGGGTACATGTTAGTTTATCCTCGGAAAAAAAGAGGGTATACAAGGGGATATCCCAATCCGAAATATAGTATATGTGTGGATAGACCATGCTGGACATGTTTTAAATTTCTTTGTGGGTAACCATGAAATAACGTTTTATATGATTATGTGTTTCCCAAAAATCATTGTATTATGTTAGTATTATTCTATCATTCCTAATTATATTTGTTTCTATTATGATTCCTTTTTTATAATCCTCCATGATTTATTCCATGACTCATATTTATGATATTTGATATTCCGGGTGTGGTTTTCAAATGTTATTCCCATTTTATTATACGCATATTATCATGTCAAATTAATATATCATGTGTTTTCCATGATTAAAAATATAATATCATCATTTATTATGTTTATATTGAACAATATATGAATAAAGGTACTATTCATTATATTTATATGAAGGGTTATAGTTATGTATAACATAGTGGGATATGGTATAGATCAATTGTGATCTGTTTGATTATGTCTCCATCTTTTAAAAGGCATTAGACCAAAAATATTATTGCATGAATATTTATTCTATGTAATTAATATTTATCTATTAAGATGTAATATTCATGTATGAGACGTTTTGGGTCTCTAATGATTATACCCAAGTAAGGTTTAGTTAATCCTTCAGAAGTTAGGATGTGAAAATATCAGTGAAAACCAAAAAGAGAAGTCTACATAGAGGAAATAAATTATAATTTCAGTGAATTAAAGAGAGTGGTTTGAAAAAAAAAATCATCCCAATCTAGATACTACAAGTCAATGTGGCATTAGAATAAATGTACATGTATTTTCTAACTCAAAAAAGGGTTTATTTATCTACAGTCGATCATCACCTGGTGTATGAAAATGAGACTTATTTCACACCTTGTTTGACCCACCCTAGGGGTATTCTTGAGAATTTAAAAAACACTTTATAAACCATCATTAAGTATTTAAAAATATGATGACCATGAATAACCTAGGAATAAACTTAGTTTTAATATTTTAAAATGGAGGTGTCAAGATTTAAACATCCTATAAAATAATTTTCATGACTATGTGGATATCCACTGAGAATATATTTTCCACCACAAAACTCTTTAGCCTTCGAAAATAGGGGAATCTAGAAAGAATTGGGTTGATTTTGAATCTGATAGAAAATTTGTTGATAATAAACCAAATGGTAATATTACTAGAGTAATGGATACTGTGATTATGACTAATAATATATCATGATATTTGATTAACAACATCATCCATAATGAATTATTGGACTCATGAGAGATGATATTGAAATAATATCATGAGAGTCATTGTGGTGGAAACCTTTGAGGAATGATGATTATATTTCCTAAATGACTAGAATTTGGATGAATCACACCACAAACAACTTTATAGGAATATTAATATGTTTTATATGTTGAATAAAGGGTAATTAGTAAGTAATTTCTAAGTAAAAAGAAAATGATATGTTAACACAATGAATGAAAGTAATGGCGTCACTAAGGTATCATTGAAAGTTGAATATTTTAAATGTGGTATGAATAGGGATTATTTAAATTGATTGTCTAGGGGTAAATATGATGGATAAAATTATCCAGGATAAATGAGTAATAGTTATACTTATGATGATTAAGATACAATTATTTATATATAAAATGTTATAGTTTTCTAACATTATTTATTATGTTTAACATAAGAAAAATGATTACATTAAGGTTGATGAATGTAAATACATGATAGATATTTTATATTATATAAATATGTATTGATGAATAAGATGATGAATCCAATTTAATGATTTAAGAATAAAGTGGGATGATTGCGGAGTTTATGTATCATAATTCATGAATTATGTTACATGAATCATGGAATATGGAATGATTGTTCTTTAAATTTTTTTCATTATATTTTTTCAATAATACGTTGAATAGTACTGATGATCAAGAAAATTGATTTAATTGGATGGTTTTATTTAATAAAAAAAACATGATTAAGTTATGAAAACCCTTAATAAGTTCCTAATGTGATCTAATGATTTTTAAATAAATAGATCATTGATATGAATAATGTTAATTGGATAGTATTGATTACCATTTAACTAATTAATGATTTATATAGAGTGAATCATGTTACCATTTTTTGATTTTACATAATTATGTCTTTATATAATATTTTTAATAATTAGTGGATTTATTCAAGGAATGAGGAAGTATATATGTTTTAATTAAGGTTTTATGGTAATTCTGGTGATACCATATTTTAGGAAAACAAATGACCAAGGTATTCACATATTTGGTATGTTAAAAATGATATATGATTTAAGAAAATAATTGGATTAATGTTAAGTTTAATGTCATAATTTTAGTTACATTATTTATAAAATATGAATTTTTGAAGGGTCATAAGGTTAACCACTTATAGAATGGTTTATTATAAACACTGAACATATTTTTATAAATTAATGTATTATTTTACCAATGGAAGATTTATGATTATTTAATAACATGTGATAAACTTTATGATTTTTATATTAACTAGAGATTGAAGGAATTGATTATCATTCCTTAATTAATCTTATTATATATTTGTGCATCAGCCGTTAAATAATCATATCTTAGATTAAGAGATAAAGAGTAAAATTAATCTAAGAACAACTAAAGGATGATATTATTCCTATGAACATGAATTAAACCGAGTAAGTATATATTCCAAAAAAAACTAAAATTTTGGAAAAATATAACATGAAAAAAATTATACCTTATTACCCTAACTATTAAAGAATATATATACTTCTAAATAATCATATATTTATGGATTTTTTGTCATTACATTATTTATGTCATTAACATTATTATAATGAATGATCTTAATCACTATCGATTATTAATTATAGTTTTATACTAGATCAATTTTTTCACACCCAACCAATGATATATTATATAAAAACCAAGTTATTTTTTATTCTAGGTGACCATCACACATTTCTTTATCTATTTTTATGAGTATGTTTTATGAATCTTTTTTACAATATGGGTTTCCCAAAATGATATTTTCAAATTTTTAACCACTATTTACAAAGAACAATATCAAATTGAGAGGAAAAATTTATTTAATAGGGTTATAATGTAACACTATAATATTTCATGAAATATTTGTTTTCAAATAATTTTAATTCCAATGATATATTTCACTACATAGAACTCCGATTCTTAATGAAACACAACATAATATTAAAATTTAATTATTTAATATGATAGTTATCAAATAACCATCTAAATAGTAGGTATGAATAGGGTTATATGAATTATAAAACTATATGATTTACACATGTATATAGAAATATTTTTTTCAAATAAACAATATGAAATGAAAAAAATATCTATTTGAAAATGAATTATTTGTTTCCGAAAAAAAAAATTTCTTGTAAAAACAGGTTTTATCTAAATAAATTATTTTTTGTGGATTTTAAAAACTAAGATGATATATTATATATCCAATTAAATTTTTTAAATTAGTCTTTTGTCTTTTCTGAATAATAAATATTAATTAATAAAATTTGTCACTTAAAAACATTATTTTTCTAAAAATAAGTTTGGCCTCATTTTATCCTTATATTTGAAAATTAAATTTTCATATTTTATAAAATATATTTGAAAAAACAGAATTAATTTTTATTGTATTCCTATAAAAATCATATTTGTGAGATTTTTTTTATAATTTTATGAGATGATAATTTGTTATAAATAATGAAAAATAGTGGATATTATTATGAAATTTTATTTGTTTTAAATCATTTTAAAACATAAAAATAATTTTAATATGGTTATAAAAGAAATATTAGTTCAATTATATATCAGAAAATCAAATTTAGTTCATTTTAATAAATTTATATTTTATTTTTGATATAAAAATAGTTCATAATTTTGAACATTTTCTCTTTATAGAACCACCTTATCATCATGTCTATGGATATAATTTTTTAGTTACATTTTAGGAAATAATTCAATATAATTTGGAAAATTGGATTCCATATTTTTGAATCATAACAATTAATATAATTGAATAAGTTTAACATAATTTTCAGTCAAAATGAATAATAAAAATGGTTCAAATAAAATACCACAATTAAGGTCAAAATGAGTTTCCATTGGTGAGAATAATTACATAAGGTGTAAAATGAATAATAAATTATTAAAAATCCAATTATATGGAATTATTTAAAACTAATAACCTATAAGGTTCAATAATGATCCATTTTGGAGACTTTTGGATTGTGAAAAGTTTGGGTTCATTTTATTCATTTAAAAAATATTTGTATGTCCTCTCCCCCACATATAAAAGGAAACACCTCATGGTATCCTCTTGATAAATGAAAAACCAATTGGTTTATCCAATACATAAAATATACCTTCATTTATTCACTTCCACATTGAAGAGACCGTTTTGAGATCATAAATCCACTCTATAAAGGCTTTAGGTTAAACTTATATAGGTTATCTAAAGAAGAGGTAGTAATTTTAATGATAAGTTTTTGTTTTACATACTCTTCTATTTCCCTCGAAATTCGGGGATGACCTTCAAACATTCCAATTAGTTTCTAATGGGTTTGTTCGTAGAACTGGAAACATCCAATGATTCCACGTCCATTTGGACCTACTTTACAAAGGTAGGCACTGATTAGTTTGTGGACTATTGAGGCTTATAAATTTGCATTGGTCGAGAGGATGGGAGGTCGGACTCATCACACCTTTTGAGGGGAATTATTATCTACTTCGGGACACTCTTTATAGATTTAAGTTATGTTCACGAATCCTTATTACATTACCAAGTATAAAACGAGCTTTCCTTTAGATCTGACAATAAATGATTAAATATGTAGGAAATTTAGAGAATCTTTTATATATATTCAATTTTCTTCATTGATAGAGAATCATCAATATTTATTTGAGATTCTTGGTCAATGGTATCCTTCGACACATTTATATAGAAGTATCTCGGTAATTATGATGACCATGTTGGTATTAAATCCACTCAGTGGGGCACTTGAAGTTTATTGTCATTCAGAAGGACATGGATTATTTTAGAGTTGGGATCGAACCCGCATATGGGCTACCTATGTATCCTTTGTTTAGAAAAGGAATCAGATCCCACGTAGTTTGAGTAAGGGAGAATGATTCTTATGCATGATTTATGGCTCAAAGAAAGAAGTCATCATTACTTTTACACTCTAAGCTCACGTGAGTCATGCTCGGTGTGAGAAACAAGAGGTATTGGTGAAACCAAGAAATTGTGCCACGAAAGATGCAATGATGTGCGACTTATGTGCTTATGACTGCCAAAAAAGATGAGGATTAAGATTTACTTCAGGGAATAAATACAAGAACATGGTCCATATAGGTATATGTACTTTATGGATATTTGGATACTCAAATCATGGGGCTTACTCCTAAGGGGACTTATGATTGGGTTTTACTCCTGAGAAAGAAAGCCTAGATCAAAAGGAATTATGACTGGTTAAGAGAAATTAATACTGGGAATTATTCCTAAGGAGGAGGCCCAGGTTAAAGGGATTTGAAAATTAAGGGACTTGGGGCTTACTCCTGAAAATGAGGCCCATATTTGAAACTTTGGACTGGGGCTTACTCCTGAAAATGAGGCCCAGGTTAAGGGATTCTTTCATCTTAAAGGATGAGGTTGAATTAATGAAATCTCAATCTTTAGTGACATAGAGATGTGTAAATCAATAGATTTTGAGAGATATTCCACATAATTCCTTTCAGATAAGGAATCCAAATCAAGAAATCATGCCATAAATGGCTTTGAAGAGTGTCCTGAAGACTGAATCTTGAATAGGAGAGGTGGAATGACATAAGAGGGTTGAAATGGGAATGAAGGGAACCCAAAAAGGTAGGGTCGCGCATGTCCTGGAAGGCGCGCAGGTACTGTGTGGGCGCGCATGTCCTGGTCGCGCAGGTATACCTGCGTGACACATGGGTACTGGCATGATTTGTAAACCAGCATGATAATACTTGGGCGATCCTTCACCAATGCCTTTAGAATTATCTGGAGGTACTTCCAGAAGAGAGGCATGCATGTTTTGGGGAGGAAGTAGGGCGGTGCGCAAGTATGTTCATTTCCCTTAAGGGTAAAACACCGTAGCCGTGCAAGTGTTAGTCAATTATAAAACATATACCTTACTCCTATTGTTTAGACCTACCATTATAGTTAAAGAATTACCTTAGAAGTGTTTGAAAGACCTGAACAAGAGACTTGGGTGTTCAGAGCTCTAAATTTGAATTCTGGAAAAAATCCCCCCTTTTAATGGGGGGCCCACAGGGTCTATTCATAGGCTGAAGAAGACCCCGGGTGGTTATCCGTTAGGGCGCGCAAGTCACTTGCACGACCATTAGTCGTCACGCAAGTGGACTTGCGAGACAGTGATGGAACATGCACGACACATGTGATTTTGAAGCTTTGTTCATGACTTTGTCGATTTGTGATGTTTTCTTCAAAGGATGAATCAATTTGTCCTATGTCATTTCCCTTTACATTCTTTTTAGACAATGTGATGAAAAAAGAACATCAACAAAAGTCCCCCCTCAGAGTTGGATCCGAAAGACATGAAGATGTGAGTTTGAGGAAAAGAAGAAAACCAAAGGAAAGGTGGCGCACATGTCTTTCTGTGTGCAACACTTGGTGCGCAGTTTTGAGTCGCACAGGGCTGGAGCGCACTGGATGGAACACGCTAGGTGTAGCCGTGCAGGTGGGCCACCTGGCCTATAAATACGCGGTCATTTTCCGCACATAGCATCTGATTCCGGATTCTCGAGCTCTCACCGCGCAGGTCCCCTTCGCCGCGCAAGTTGCTCATTTTCCGTTGTTTCTTCGTTTTCGCGCTGTTGTCAAGGTAATAGGACTTTTGCGGTGATACTTGCGTCCCCAAAAATTGAGCGGCACATTAACACTTGCGAGACACATCCCTACTTGTCCGCCTTAATGCCTTAGCCATTTTTCTGAAATTCCTTCACAAATTTTATGAAAAATAAACTTACATAAAAGTTAATTTATTCAACTTTCGTGCAGAATCAATGGCTCTTAGAATTAGAATAGTTGATGAACTGTCTAGCAAGCGGATTGATGATATGATGAACATCATTTTCCACGATTATTATACAGTCAAACATAGCACTCTTCTGGATTTGTCTAAGTATGTGAAGAAATATCATCACGACATCCCCCAAAGTACTTATCTGCCTTTGTATAGCTTTGGTCATCTGCGAGAAGTCACTATTCAAGAAGCAAAGAACTATCTTCCATTTTCGTGGTTTCAAAATTACACCAACTTTTCTTCAGCAAATATCTCATGTGGAAGAGGATTTATAAATGCTAGAATAGCGGAGAAGGCCCACATGATGCATCATAGCCCTTGTACAACATATTTAAAACCGCATACGCCCGAGTTGCAACCAAATTGTCATCCTTCAATCTCCCGAAATTCTCAGATGGATCAATCCAAAGGCTGGAAGAAAAGTTGGGACTTCCGTCCTGGGGGAGGTGTGAAGCCAAATTGGATGTGGGCATACTAGGTGCGATAAACCTGTTCAGAGTTTGTTGAGGATCTGAAAGGAGTGGTGATATACGAAGCTGTTTGGGTGGGTAAAACATATGTTTACAGACATGATAAATTCGAGCCGGTGATACTCAGCCACTAGATCCCAGAAACTAATTCTTTCCATCTGACTCATGGAGAAGTAGGTATCAGTCTATGGGATGTCCACAAGATCTCAGGGGCTCCAATTTTGGGTGATATGTATGATGAATTCATTCCTCCCAAGGTGACTTGGAATGATTCAGAGAAGTCTCCTGCTTTAGCTCAGGAATTATTTAAGATCTTCCAAAGGCTCAAGAGTTCAGAGACCTCCTTAACTCATTCTATAATGGATATTCATCCAGATTAGTGGATGAATATATTTATTATTGAGAAGAAATAGAAGGAGCCAAAGGAGAAGGAGCCGAAGGAGAAAGGATCCAAGAAAAAGAAATCCAAGGATACGAGGCCCAAACGTCCTACCACCTGCCCAAAAACTGAGAAGAGGGGTGCTCCTGGCACATTCTGGCCAACTCTAGAAGCAGGAGAGTTTTAGAAATGGGGATATGAGGTGAATCAAACGATCCCAAAGAAGTCTCATCTGGTGGAATTATTGGATTTGTGGCTCAGTGTTTATCTCTTTCCAGTCAGGGATTCGAAGGGAGGCGTCAGGCCAGGGACCTTCTTCATTGAGGCAAAGTTAGGTGAGGGAAAAATGGTTGGGTTGGATACCCCCATTTTAGAAAATATTCACAGGAGTTTACTTCATGTATTCATGGGTAAATTTCTTTTAATAATAGTGGGACCAGTCCATGTTTTATGGGGATGGATTACCACTCACATCGGGACTTACAATGTACAGAATGGATTACATATTCCTGGAAGTTATTTCAGGCCACCAG
The DNA here is from genome assembly GCA_963277665.1 of Viscum album. Classification (NCBI taxonomy): domain Eukaryota; kingdom Viridiplantae; phylum Streptophyta; class Magnoliopsida; order Santalales; family Viscaceae; genus Viscum; species Viscum album. The sequence continues at coordinate 680,685,453 of OY728119.1, read as the reverse complement.
TGCAAGCATTTTCTGGAGTTGCTCTATTAGATGTTAATTCTTATGACATGAAAGTGAGGCTGATCATGTTTAAGGAATTCAACTTCTTTCAGTATGGAAATCCTCCAACCGGGCGGTTTGTTGATGATAGAACATCCCATTTGGATTTGAGGGCATACATGCTAGCTTGCAAGGATGGTGTTCTAGTTTCCAGGATTGACAGAGAAATTATATGTGAGGCCTATGCTCCATATTAATTTTCACGTCAATTCAAATTTATGAAAAAGATTGTGGTATCTCTCCCAGTACATGTCATATTAGAGCAACATCTGATGATTGTTCGTAAAATATGGTTTCTGACGTCAAGGGAGAATACTGGGGCGATATTTTATCTACCAGTTGAAAAAGTGGCACATAACTTGACTAAATATTATGCCGAGCACTGGATAGCATCATACCCAAAAGGGGTATTGAATCACCCAGTTTATCAGGTGTGGAAAAGGAAGAGGACTGTAGAGAAAGAAACCCTTCCTCATGAAGGTGATGCTTCCCCCCCCCCTCTGAAGCTGATTCGCTAGACTCCTCCTCTAGGACTGATTCACCTGATTCCCATGATGGGGATGATGAGGCACAACAAGTGGCAAAGCGGCCTCGTGTCTGATATAATCCTCCGGTCAGAATCAAGAGACCTACTCCATCAACTCCTGGTGAGTTACTTCATTGGGGTAATTTAATCACTGCTACTTTATAAAGCAATAAGTCTTATTTTCTTATTCTCTATCTGCAGTTTCAAAAGCTAGGAAGAAATTGATGTCAATGATTGTAGGACCTTCCTCGAAGCCTTCATATCTTATACCAGAGGTTGTCCAGTTATGGCAGAGTTTGTACTGTGGTACTAAGACCGCCTGGATGGATTTATGTGAGGGCCTACAACTTCTTGGAATAGGAAATCTTCTGGCTTCTACAGATATCCAATACGAGGATAACCCCAATGAAGTGTGGAATTAAATCAGAGAGATGGAAATGCTCATATATGCCACTGATGAGTCCGTTCCTGTCACCAGGTGGGTGAAGGAAATGATTGATTGTGGTGCCACTGAGGGGGATGGTGGTTTTGGAGATGAGGAGTGGAATGATTATGTGGCTCCTGAAGATGTAAGTTTTATTTCCTTATTTTCTTTGCAACTTGATTCCAGTCGAAGTTTTGTTACTTAAGGAAGTTATTTTCTTCATCTTGCAGCTTGCAATGAAAGGAACTGAGGTTCCTTCTCCACAGTATAGCCCTAGTGGTACTGCCATCGGGGCTGCTGCTGATTCTCCTCGTGAACCGGGTGAGATATCTCTAGGCCAGCAGGCCATGAATGAGGCGTTGGACATAGCCTTCCATTCTCCAATCCAAGTTCCAGTAAGGGAGACTATCGATACTCCCACAAAACCAAAGAAGCAATGGCAATGAAGGAGGAATTCCATAGCTAAATGCTTTATTAGCAGCGGTAAGTCCTTCGGGTAATCATGATTCTATACCCATGAAAAGGTTACTCATATTTCTGGGGATTACAGGGGCTTCTTCAATTTCCCCCCTGAGGGAAAGGACTGATCCTCCTTCAATGACCACAGATGGTGCTGTGGAACAATCACAGATTGAAGCTGACTTGGCTTCATCTGGAGAAGAGCTAGAATCTATTCCCAGTATCCCTGCTGCTGTTGTTGCAAGAAGAGAAGAACATGTTTCTGGTAAGTCAACAATGCTTCATAAAAATGATGAACGAAACACCGACTGACTTCCATTCTATGATACTTCAGGTTCAAATCCTACATTAGAGCTTCTGGAGGCTGTTGCAACTGATGCCGTGATTTTATCCGAAGATGTTGTCCAGGGTCAGGGGTTGTAGGATGTAAGTCGCCAAGAAGACACATCATACGCTCCAACTGGTTGGACTAACTAGGGTTCTGAATTATCATTGGATAAAATGATGAATCTTGGCATGTCTTTAGAAGAATTTTATGATCATGCTAAGTTGTCATGTGATTTATAAGACATTGGGTGTGAGTGTTATCCTTTTCCCAATAAATTTTCTTATAATTTACATTTCTAATCATGACTGAAAATAATATGCAGTTCCATCCATAGAAGCTACTGAACTACCAATGCCTAAAGAGGGTGTGGACATTGATGTCAACCCTACCTTTGCAGAAACATTAGCTCAAGTAGAGATAAACCTAGTAAACCCTCCTGAGACCCATCTTGAAGATCCTGTTGAAACTGGGAAAGATGGGGAGGAGTCTTCTCAGGTTGGTGATCCATCGTCGGGTAAGGGATAACAATATTTGTGATTGTATTTAATTTTCATGAAAATGAATTCTTTTGTTATCCTTTGAAGATAACCAAAGCTTTCAATTAATCATGAAAGACCATCAACTATAGTGGCTAGATCTAGAGGTGAGGCCTCAGCCTCTGCCCCAACGGGAATTGAAAGCGAAGAAGCACATGTCAGGGGAGAAAGGGCAGAACAGGGCAATTCCTTAAGTGAATTAATCCCAGATTACATGCCCCCATGTGATGATGATGTTGAATCAAACCTAGAGGTTCTTAAAGCATTCATCTTTTCACGATTCAAGGCATTAGACAACATATGGAAAATCATATTTGAGGTGCCTTTAGAAGAGATGACATCGAATATCCCTCGATTGTCATCCCAGTTTGTCATGCTAGGACTTGGCGGTTTTGAATATGATAAGATCCATGCCGTAGTGAAACAGGTCATCTTCAGGAGGGAGTAAGAGAAAAAGTGTCGCGAAGATCTTACCAGGGTGAAACTGTCAGTTAACATCGGCGAATTTGAGGTTGTGGTATGCTGAGATGAGGCTGATTATGCTACCAAGATGAAGGTGATGAAGCATAAAATCAATGAAAAAGTCATCCAGCAGGTGCAGCTCCAGCAACAATTAGATTCTGTTACTGGGGAACTTGATCAGCTCAATAATACATTAGAGGGAGATCAAACGAATGGTATGAAAGTCATTGCAGATGCCAAGAAGAAACTTCATCAAGCTGAGAAGAGTGAAGTTGGTCGAGTGCATGAGCTTCAAGTAGCTGCTGATGAAGCTCAGGATGTTGTACATCAAGTGAACACTTATGTTGATAGCCTTTTGTAATCTCCTGAAAAAGAGAAGAGGCTCCAATCTGTGGATGTCCCTCTAATTCTTGTGCATCAATGAAGAGTACTTTTATCATCAATCATTTCTACTTGTATTCTTTCGCTACCTGCTTTAAATTTTATTGAAGCTAATGGACCTAGTAAGCATAGTTTGATTTTTACTAGGATTATTATAAATAAACCTATAAACATTGAATCTTTTAATTTCTCAATATTACCTAAATCATACAAAATTTATGTTTAGTGAGCTGGAACATGACTTTTATTCAGAGTTCCTTTGTCTTTTGTGGGTAGTTTAAAGTCATCCACGTCGGACATACAAAGGATAATGTTTAAGGTTAAAAATATCTTTGACAAAATGAATTGGAATTTACTCAATTATTTGAAAATTTATCTGAAAACATATTACCATACTCAAGTATGAGGGAAAAATGTAAACTATGTCTTAAGAATATTTGAATTCGAGGAATGATATGAAAAGGAGCTAAAAGGCATCAGAAGAAGTAGTTTACAAGAATGAAGTTACTATTATTTAACAATCCCGTTATGGAGGGCATTGGTTTCATTGTCAAATAAATAGCATCTTTTGGCTAACAATCCTGTTATGTAGACTGTTTATGCAAGGCCTCCTAAGGGAACATGCTGCATAGTCAGGAAAAAGAACTCTCAGAATTTTACTTTCCTAGTGCTAAAAAACCAGTGAAAGTTTATGGAGATTCAAATTTTCCAAAGTATAGAGTTTGTTGTATGGAAAGCGGTACTTGAATATGGAAAAGATATTTCCAAACAAGGTTATAGAAGAACTGGATGGATATCACTCCTACGAAAGTCTTACCCAAACCTAGGGAAGGAGAATATAAACCATATACTTGAATACTTTTAGATCATGAAAAAGGATATGGGAAAAATATGTTAAGGATGATTATTTTTGCGAATTCCTACATACTGTCATTTAAGACCAATACGGACAAAAGAGGTTTTCTTCCCAAGAATGAAGTTTACAATATCTGACAAACCCGTTAGGGGGTTGAATTATGCAGGGCCACCTAACGGCATTGGCTGCATAGTCAGATAATAGTATCTTTTGGCTGAAAAATCTGTTATCGAAACTGTTTATGCAAGGCCGCCCAAGGGCACGTACTGCATAGTCAGGTAAAAGAACTCTCATAAAATTGACATTTTTGTGACTAAAAGTCATGAAAAGGGTTATGAAGATCTGAAAATATTTAAGGTTAGGATTATGAAACATAAAGTTGGGTATTGTCCAATGTATACAAAGATACACAGATCAATGCTAACAATAATCATGTTGTGGCTAGGTTCTAAATGGAAATTTTTGACTTCACTACGTATCCCATAAGGATGAGAATCAATTGATACGTAGTTCTTGAACTACAGTTTAACGTCGTGTGGGACAAAAAGATTAGAGATCTTAGTTTAGGGTCATAGATCTTGGACCATTGTAAGAAATACATAGTGTGTGTTTTCATGGGGACTTTTCAGCCAAGGGACTCGAAGTGGAATTTGGGGTTTGGCCCAAAAGACTTGGGGCTGGATTTGAGGGACACTCAAACATTCCTACATATCCCATAAGGATGGGAATCAATCCCACGTAGTTCTAGAAATACCCTCTGTAAAAATTTGGTTCGAACACGTGAAGGGTGAAAGGGGACTTTAGTACAATGATGGTTCAACCCAAGATAAAAGGTTTGGGTATTGCCATGTATACATGTAGTCTTTGAAATGAAACATGATTGAAAAATTAATGTAAATAATGGTTCCCTCTCAGGTGAGGGTATCAAAGAATATTGTAGTTTATTGTCATACTGGACAAATGTGTTGTATAGTTTAACGTCGTATAACAAGGATGAAAGTGAACCAATGTAAATATATTGATTCTAGGGGTGGTTTCACGAATCAACATCGTATGGGATGGAGGTGAACCGATGTGAGGAGATTGGTTTTGGTCTTGAACCATGAGAGATTGCCTATGTACCCAGCCTGGAAGGAAAGGATCAAAGTCCATGTAGTTCAATTAAAGAATGAATGAATTATCAAGTCTTTCTTGGGGATAATGACCTAAATAATAATAAAAATTATGTTGGGACTTACCATGGTTAGCGGATCAAGGAGGGTATTATAGTTGAAGTTTTCTGTAAGATCACGTGATTCATACTCAGTGTGAGAAACAAGAGGTAGAAACAACCCAAACGATGCACAATTTAATGTAATGTGGGACATATGAAGGGACTATGTAGTTTTAAGGTCTTGCAATTAGGACTATTGGTGCTGCACAGTTTTATATCATGTAACAGGGACAAAGTACAGTTTAATGTCATGTAGGACGTATTAAAGGATTTTTTGAACAGTTTAACGTCATGTAGTTAGGACGATGGGGACAATACAGTTTAACGTCATGTTGGACAAAATGGTCTTCTATATAGTTTAACGTCATATATCAAGGACGATGAAGGAGGACATAGTTTAATGTAATGTTGGACGTATTAGGGACTTTTTCACAGTTTAACGTCATGTTGGAGGAAAGCACGAATAGTTTAACGTCATATGCATGGACCATGGATGGTGCAGTTTAACGTCATGTTGGATGAAAGGGGGACTGTGCAGCTTAATGTCATGCAGTGAGGAAAAATTAGGGAATTTGTTTCCCACAGTTTAACGTCGTGTGGGACCAAATTAATACAAATAGTTTAAGGTCATATGTATGGACCCTGGATGATGCAGTTTAACATCTTGTTGGACGGTGGGGCAGTTTACGGTCATAATGGACCATGATAATATATTTTGTGTTTATAAAAAATACTTCTTAAAAAATCTGGCATTGGTTGGAGTCGTGATGAGTTCTACATCCATTGAGATTAAAGAATAAGCTCTATTAGAGTAGACCCTATGTATTGAGTAAGGTACTTCCCATTTTGGATCAAGCTTGGGAGGTTTCTTTCCCAGTATCATTGGAGTTCTGAGAACTAATACCAATTCTCCCTGAGTAAATGAATGAATATGAAATTTTTTGTTAAAAGATCGTGCTATTCAATTCTGATAGACTTCCAAGTGGTGAAAAGTACACACTCTTTTCTTATCTAACCGTTCCAATTCGTTCAATCGCTTTTGAGATTGTTCTTTTGTAGATGATTGATCACAAATGGAAACTCTAAGCGAGGGTATTTGAACTTCAATCGGAAAGACTGCTTCCATTCCATATACCAATGAATATTGAGTTGACCGAGTTGCAGTGCGGGTGGTAGTCCGATAAGCCCATAAAGCATGAAAGAGTTTATCAGGACATTATTTCTTATCTTTATCCACCATCTTTTGCAGTATATTTGAAAGAGTCTTGTTCAAGGCTTCTATCTAGCCATTGGCCGCTGCATGATACCGAGATGAATGGTTGGATTTAATGTTGTATTCTTGATACAACATCTTCACCTCGGATGAACAGAAGTTGGTGCCATTTTCTGTCAATATGGTATGAGGGACACCGAATCTGGTAATGATGTTAGACTTGATGAAGATAAAAACGAATTTAGAACTGAATTTATTGAGAGTTATTGCCTCCGCCCATTTGGAAAAGATGTCAGTAGCAGTAAGAATGTACTTAAACTACTTGGTCGTAGTCGAAGGGTAAGGTCCCACCACATCCATTCCCCATGTGGAAAATGTCCATGAGTCTTTAGCTGTATGAAGCAACTCTAGAGGTTGATGAATGAAGTTTGGATGTATTTGGCATGAATGACACTTATTTGTGAAATCAACATAATCTGGTATCATTGAAGGCCAAATGTATCCAAGCCTTTGAATCTGATCAGACAGTCTATGTCCAAACTGGCGGGCACCACAGTCTCCTGCATGCACTTCTTTCATGACAGCCATTGTCTCTTCACCATCAATGCATCTGAAGAGAACTCCATAAAAACCACGTTTGTAGAGAATTTTCTCAAAGTGATCTGGGATATCATAAAGAGTAAAATTGACAACATGTCTCCATATTTTTTCTTTCTCGGCTCTATCAAGTCGAAGTGTTCTATTTCGAAGGTATTCCCTGATAGGTGACATCCTTCCTGTAGTATGACCATATAGTTCAAGAATGGGACTAATTTCATTAATTTCCTCTGTTCTGATTCGAACATAAGGTGAAATTGCATGACGGTGGGCAATACTAATGGTTGTCTCGTCCCGATTTGGATTTGCCAGAGCAATGGCTATATTAGCCAATGCATCAGCTTGATCATTTTTTGATCTTGGAACATAAGAAAATGTAGGTTCTGAAGGGAATTCTGCCATTAAATCTCTGACGTAATCATACAAAGGGATTAGTTCTTCTTTTCTGATGGCATAATCCCCATTGACTTGTTTTATTACCAGGTCTGAATCACATTTCACCTTTAAGTGATTCACTTGTGCTTGAAGCTCTTGTTTCAAGATGGTGATGAGAGCTTGGTATTATGCTTCATTATTGGTACCACCTTCCCACAATAATAAGGAATAAGGTAACACTGACTTTTCTGGAGAAAAGAGCACAATTCCTAAGCCAACTTTTTTGAATTTAGGATTTTCCATTTTCCACCTTGTTGGACTTCTGGAAGCACCATCAAAATACATTTCCCATTCCTGAAGAATTTCTTGAATAGAGAAGACTTCCTCCGGAGGGAGTTCAATATCTGAAGACTTGTCTTCCACTGAAGGGTTTTCAGCCAGGAAATCAGCCAGAGCTTGGCCCTTTATAACCTTTTGAGACACAGACTGAATGTCGAATTGCTGCAAAATAACTACCCACATTTCCAGACATCCTGTAAGCATTGGACGACTAAGGATGAATTTGAGCGGGTTATTGCGAGACACCAATTAGACCTCGTGATGTTGCAGGTAGTGTCTCAACTTCTGAACTGCAAATATTAATGCCAGGAAGCACTTCTCAATACTTGAATACCGGGTTTCTTCTTCAAGCATAGTTCGACTAAGATAGTAGAGGTTGTTTTCATTCCCAGTATCATTCTTTTGAGAAAGAAATTCACCCAATGATCACTCTAGAGCTGTCATGTAGAGGATAAGTGGTCTTCCTTCTACAGGTGGCATGAGTACAGGTGGACTCAAGAGGTATTTCATGGAAATATCAAATGCTTCTTGACATTCTTTAGTCCACTAGTAAGTGACTCCATTCTTCATCAATTTGGTGAAGGGTAATCTTTTTCCTTCCAAATTGGCGATGAAACGCCGAATATAGGCAAAGTGTCCTTGAAGTCCTATTAAATATTTCAAATTTTGAGTCAGTGACATACCAAGGATTGACTTGGTCTTCTCAGGATCGACTTCAATACCATGATGGCTTACATCAAAGCTGAGAAATTTTCCTAAGATTACCCCAAAAACACATTTTAAGGGGTTCATCTTCAAATTATGTCGTCAAAGCATGCAGAATATGAATTCCAAATCAGACAAGTGATTAGAATGTTTTTTGGATTTATCCACCAAATCATCTACATAGCATTCAACAAACTTCCCTAAGAAGGGTTTGAAGATACGATGCATGGCATGTTGATATGTTGCACCTGCATTCTTTAAGCCAAAGTGTATTACCCAGTAGCAAAACACACCTTGAGGGGCTCTAAAGGCTGTGGATTCCTCATCTTCTAGAGAAATTCGGATATGATTATATCCAAAATATTCATCCATGAAGGAAAGTGCTTCATAGCCAGCTGTTGCATCAATTAAAAGTTCTGTAATCGGAACTGGGAAATCATCCTTAAGATAATGCTGATTAAGATTTCTGAAATTGATGCAAACTCTAATTTGTTCGTTCTTCTTCTTTACAGGGACAATATTAGCCATCCACTTGGGATATTGAACTTCTCTGATGAAGTTATCTTTGATAATGTTATCCACTTCAGCCTCAATTTTGGAAGCATAAGTTGGGTGTGTTCTTCTCGCAGCTTGCTTAAATCCTCGATGTTCTTATGGTAAACCCAAATGATGAGTAGAAACATCCGGATCAAGCCCGTACATTTCTGTATAGTTCCAAGAAAATATATCTCTATTTATCTTTAGAAAAGAAATATACATCTCTTTCTCTTTAAGAGTCATGGCCACACTGATTTAAGTGGTGCGTGGATCTTCTTTTGTACCAAGATTTATTTCTCTGATTTCATCCACAGTGGTAGAGATTCCCTCTTCAAATGATGGAGAAGTATCTCTGAGGTATTTCTCTTATTCTTCATCATGTGTTATTCCTTCTGTTTCTACTTGCATAGTAGATGATAAAGTAGAATTTTCATGATCAGAAGAGATGTCAAAATTTTCACATCATGGAGAAGAAGCTTCCATTTCTGACCCGATTGATGATGAAGGGTCTTCTTTGGGTAATAAAGAGGAGATGATGGATTAAGAATCGACATCATTGTTCACCTCCGATGTTGATATAACTTATTCTAGCCTGATTGGTGAAGTATAGACTTGTTGGATTTCATCAAATGAAATGAAGACATCACCATTTGTGCTTTCATCACTGCTTGGTGGGTTACCAATTTCTCCCATACTGTTTAGCTCGATTGCCGTAATTGACATTATGGATCTTTCCATAAGAGTATTTTGATTTGGGTCTATCTTGTCAATTTTAATGATAGGCAACACATAATCTATACTCGCATGTGTAAATGGATTTACTGAAATCTTCTCCAAACCGTATGGAGCATTAACTTTTGTAATATCCATTGTTGTGGATTTCTCCCTTCCCTTCATGTGATAGAATTCCACCTCAATGTGTTGAGACTCACAAGTATTGAACGGGGACTTATCACCATACAATTTCCCAAATTGACCATCGAAACAATATTTGATACATTGATGGTATGATGATGGGTGCTCACTCGCTTCATTTGGGATGGACATTGTTCTTTCAGTTGTCCGGGTGCATGAGATTGTGTCTACTAACATTCCGAAGGGGGTCATTAGTTCCATTGACAGGGTGCTCGCTCGCTTCATTTGGGATGCATCACATGAGGGGAAGAGACAGTGGGTTTCATGGAAGAATATGGCGAGGCCGATCAACAAAGGAGGGATCAACGTCAGGAGTATGGAAGATACGGTGCATGGAGTACGTGCGAAGCTTGCATGGGAAATTATCGAGGGAGAGACGTTGTGGGGAAGGTGTATGCTGAACAAGTATGAGGCGGTATCACCGAACTTCTGGAGAGAGGGTTTTCTATGTGGGCCGAGGTGAGTAATATCATCCCGAAGTTGCAGCACTGATCTCAGTGGATTTTTGGGGTGGGGAGGATCCGCTTCTGGGATTAAAACTGGTCAGGGAGGGTGCAGGCTTTTCCGGGGTGTCCGACCCCTCTTATTTCCTTTAGGGAGGCCATGTTACATCCCATGTTCTTCAGAGTGGTGATGGATGTGGATTCTCGGAGGGTCCTTGATTTGGTTGTGATCAACGAGGAGAAGGATAGGTGTGTATTCACGCCCTTGGTGTCGGGTAGGTTCAATATGAAAGAATTTCGCAGGAGTTCCAATGATCAGCAGCTGCACGAGTCGAGAAATAGGGTGGAGTGGAGCAGAAGGGTTCCCTCAAAAATGAGCTTTCTAATGTGGCAGATCAAGCAAAAGGTCGTCCCTTCGGATGAGAATATCAAAAGACTTGGTATTAGCCTAGCGTCTGGGTGTCAGTGTTGTAAACGGAGGAGGGAGGAGAGCATGGAGCATATCTTCATTGAAGGGGAATGGGATTGTGTGGTATGGAGCTTTCTAGGAATGCACACAGGGTATTATTCTGATGCCGACACTTGGGATTGGTTTTTGGACCTTTGGTTCCAGGGGTGTGATGGAAAGATGGAGGAGAAAGAGGCTGGGGCTTTGTTTTTCAATGCAGGATGCTGGGTACTTTGGGAAGTGAAAAATCATGCTAGGTACAAGGGATTCATGTCCAGTGGGAGTGAGGTGGTGGCGAGAGTAAGGTGTATGTTGATTGAACTAGTGGGTATTGCAGTGTTTGGGGAGGATGTTCCTTCCATACGGGTGCTGAATTCCCCTGGGCTGAGGGTTAGGTAGAGGAGCTCCAGGGGGCGGGGGAGTTGGGTCCGTTGGATCCCTTCAGTGGGAGGTATTAAGCTGAACGTCGATGGATCGTGCCCTGGGGAGATCATGCGAGGAGGGGGGTGCTACGTGATGGCAGTGGTAGTGTGCTGATGGCCTTCGCTACCCACTATGGGAGGGGGAACTCGGTGCAGGAAGAGGCCTTGGCTGTGCTGTCAGGGGTGTCGTTGTGTATGGATAGAGGGATGGTTTTGGAGCAGATATAAATAGAGTAAAAAATTATTCATGATGCATTGCATGGCCGAGGAATAGTGTCGTGGAGGATCTCCTACACTATTAGGCATTGCAAGGCCATCATGGGGAACAACGTCAGGGTAACTCATACTTGGCGGGAAGGGAATAAAGTTACAGATTACTTTGCATCTATTGAGGTCCCTGGGGATACAATGGTCTGGGTGGATAATGTGTCTCCTATTAGACTTGAGGGGGTCAATTTGATTAGGGGAGATGCACTTGGGTTGCATTATTTTTTTCCACCTTAGGAGGGATCTCATTGGTTGGCGGTTTGTAGTTGGGTTCTTTTTATGAAATAAAATCGTAATGTTGGTGGTGGTGATGAAGGGATAGCCACATGTTGATGTAGCCAGGGTCTTCCAAGAAAGATGTTGAAAGGTGAGTCTTGATCAACAACCATGAAATCCAAATTGGATACAAGATCTCCAATCTGAGTTTTGAGTGTATCTTCGCCCAGTGGTTCTTGTTCATTTTTATCATATCCTAGTAACATCATTGTAGAAGGATATAAATCAGATTCCATGAGGCCCAATAGATGAAGTGTATGAATGGGCATGAGGTTTACTCCTGAACCATTCTCAATGAAAGCTCTTCGGATGTCTACACCATTGAGCTTTCTAGATAAGTACAAAGGTCTAATATGCGCATGAACAACATCATCTTCATCTTCATCAGTAAAAGATATTATTTCATGGCATTCTACTGGATTATTATCTATGTGATAGACTTCTGCTGTAGCAATTTCAGTTTCAAACTCTTGAGGACTTGACAAAGACTCAATGAGTTCTTCCCGAAGATCTTTTGAAAGATTCATAGCATCCATAATTGATAACTTGGCTGGTAATTGGGCCAAGTGTTTCAATACATCATACTTTTGATCCATAGGTCTGTGTTTCCCAATAGAAATATGTGGATTAGCAGGTACCTTGGAAGCAGCTGCTTTGGATGTTGATGTATCTTGAATTGTGATAGGAGTTGGCAATATTCTTGGTTTTTGAAGATTAGACCGATTAGATCCATTTACTTGCTGAGAGGAAGAAGATGGTACCTTCAACCGGTCTTCCAAAATAATTGTGCTAGGACTGAATTTTATATTGGTAGAAGAACTATCGTGTTCTTGCTGAGCTCGCTGAAGGGATCTACTATGAGTTTCTGATGCGTACACAGTTCTAGCATGGGTAGAATTGGAATAGTAGCTTCTAAAAGATCCACATCTTCCCCTATATCCTGAGCCTCTGGAACTTCCTCTAATTCCCCTATTTGATACAGGGAATTTAGGATCATTGAAATTGAAACTGTGACTAGCATATGGATATGTTAATTGAATCATATTAACATATCTGAAGATTAACTCTTCGCCTGATGAAGAATCTGCCTGATTAGCCTGTTTAGGTTGTGTCGTTTGGTGGGGCGGTGCCCGTGGATTTGAAGTAGATGGCATGAAGTCTGACAGAGTCAAAGACAACTTATGCTTTGACACATACTCATCTTTTTCTGATTTTTTTTTTCTTTCTTTGAATCATGTCGTTTCTTTGAGGACTTTCCCTCTGATGAAGAGGGTTTTTCCGTAACATTCATGGAAGAAGACACAATCAGTTTCTTTAATTGGGTTCGAAAAATAGCATGTGTTCGGTTGATTGTCTTTCTGACCATCCAGTCATCATACTTTTGTGTATTTTTGCTTTTGACTTCTTTCCATTCACCTTCCTCCTCTGGAACTGTAGCAGTAACACATGCCACCAGGGCTGAAGAGCCTTTCAGTTTGACTTGTCCCGAGTCGAACATCTTTTGCAGGAGTTCATTGAAGACAAAACACTCTTGGATGGGATGCCCCAACATTTGATGAAAAGGGAAATAATTGGGATGGTCTTCATCTCCTTCCTTGTTTGACCTCTTAGGCCTTGGAAATTGAACCAGATTATTTTCTAGAGCCGAAATGAAGTAACTAGGAACTTGTTCATTTCGGAAAGAGTATATTTTTTCTCTTCAGATCCTCAAATTGTTTTCGTCTTTGATCTCTTTGATCATCTGGGCGAAACGGCCTTTTTTATTGGCGCTCAGGTGGTGGAGTCCTTCGAGAAGATGAGGTTTTTGAAGAAGAAATAGGTATAAGTGCTTTTTTAACCATAACTGTAGTAGTTTCTACTTTACCCATTCTCCTTCTTGGAGCTGATGGAATTACACGAGATTTAGCCTTAGCCTATATAAGGGAATCTTCAATCTGCTAAGCGATTGAAGTTAGGTCTCAAAACCCTCCTGTGTATTTTATAGGGATAAATAGCGTGCGTAATTCGTCACGTAGATTTTCCACACAGATTGACAAAAATTCCTCTTGAGGGAGTGCTAAGCTTAGGGAATATGTTAATCCCATCCAGCGAGCAATGAAATCTGAGACCCTTTCATTCTCTCTTTGCTTACAGTTTGTAAGATCGAAAACTGTTGTCTTTGGAAAAGTTGAGCTGAACTGAAAAATGAATTTTTGGCGAAGATCCTCGCATCCAGTAATTGACTGGGATTGCAAGCTTGTATACCAGACAATGGCTGGTCCTTGCAAGGTCCGTACGAATCATCTGACTTTTAATGCTTCTTGCTACTCCGGAGTTCCCATCATAGAATCACAAAAAGACACGTAATGCGTCAAATACTGTTCAGGGTCGCCTAATCCATTGAAAATAGGGAATACATGGTTTCCAAAACTGAATGGAGGAGAGATTGAATCTACCCATTTAGGGTAAATATTATTTTCTGGTTGAACCTGCACACGTTTCCCTTCTATAGTTTCTAACCGAGCTATTAATGACTCAATGGTAGTTATTAACGTTTGAGAAACATTCGGTTGAACTTGGACTTGGGTAGGTGCAATGACTATAGCTTGGACAGATGTAGTGGTTGGTGCTGCAACTGGTGGTAGAACTGCCAACTGTTGTTGCACTTGAACCATAAGATTAGACCTATCAGGGTGTATTGACGGAGGAGGATATTCTTGATCCACCTCAGTAGCTGCAACAAATTCCCTTGGCTGATTGACTCCAGCACACTTAAGAAAAAGACTACCCTGATGTAGTTCTATATTCAACCACCTTAATTCCATCATTTCTTCCTCCTATTGTGAAAACCATTTCTCTAGTGAGAGCTATTGGCCTTCTCCAGAGGAAGGATATGTAAGTTTATTCTTTCCCCTCCCTTTGTTGGATCCTTTTTGGAGAGGGGTACGTGGGTTACTTGAAGGATTACCTGGGTTCTGAGTAATCCTTTTATTTCATGTACGCACACCTTCTTCATTTGTGTCGGTGCATACATCTTCTTGAGTAGGAACATCTTCATTTGAGTCCCTTGTGTGAGCCTCATCTGGTGGATCAACAACCACAACATTGATGACATTGATTGATGAATAACGCATCACATCCCTTCTATCAGCATTTCTGTGGTATTGTCTTCTTCCATGTCTTTGATGATACATTTCCTTTTATTACTTAGATCCATCAAGAACTTCTTGATGAACCGTAATTTGGAGGGAATCTCCTGATAATTTGGCTCTTAGTTCCTCTTGAGGCTTCTTCCCCAATCGAGAAAAGACCGACTTTCTCTAAGGAGGGGTTTGATGATTTGAAAAATTCCTCAGTCTGGTGGACTGGGGCTGTTCCTGCTATTTCCGCTCAACTCCTCGAATCCTATTTGTTGATTCCAAGTTTTGGTTTAAATGAGTCCATTGTCTGGATAGATGGGGTGGCTATTGACATGCTATGTCTGAGACTTTCTTAAAAGATCTCCTGATCTTGCGAACCTTAGTCTAGAAATTAGCTGGATGCATTAACCTGTATCCACTTTTATCACCTGGTTCAAAAGATCGTTGGATGATTTCCAACACTTTTGTAACTTGTTGATGTGCTTGCTTCATACGAGAGGCATGTTCAATATTCTCATTTTCTTGATGCAGGAGTAATTGAACAACTTGTTCTCTATATTCTTGATTTTGAGAGGAACTAGTTGAAGCCTGTTCTTGGGAAAGATTTTGATTACAAACAAATCCCATTGACTTTGGTCCACCATGGTCAATAACATTGCATGAGACCATTTTCAGCGGGATTTGCTGACTAGAGAGCACAATGAAATGTAGTTCTCCATGAA
This sequence comes from Viscum album, assembly GCA_963277665.1. Lineage (NCBI taxonomy): Eukaryota > Viridiplantae > Streptophyta > Magnoliopsida > Santalales > Viscaceae > Viscum > Viscum album. The sequence continues at coordinate 680,669,851 of OY728119.1, read as the reverse complement.
CACCCCATCCTCTGACATGAATATCATATGGGGAATTGGCAATTAACTGACGCAATATTCTTTGTGTGCCAAGTCATGAACGTTGAAGGGCTCTCTTTTACCTTTCAGCCTTCGGATATTGAGAGACTGATTAAGATGCCAAATCAATTTGACATTTTAACCCTTCTATTATCTTAAGATGATTTTCATATTCATCATAAGATAATACTTTCTTCGTCAACTAACAAAGAGTTTTCCATATGTTGAGACGAATATCAAGAATTTTATCTTCCATCAACATCTTTGGAATGTCATACTGAGAGTCAGCCAGAGGCCAAAACATGACTGGTACTTCACCTTTTTCCAGTTGTTTTATCATGTTCATCATTTCCTCTTTATCATTAAATGCTGATTCTTCTACCTAATTTGACCAGAGCTGGTGCTTCCTTGTTACTTCATCGGATTCAATAAGATTGGTAGAGAGATCACTGATTAAACTAGAAGATTCATGACTAAGGGGTGGTTCGGAGAATGACATACACCCCCGGCTATCTTCTGATTGATAAATTATTTCACCTAGTAGTGATGAAGCATCAGACATGACTGGTTTCGCATTTTCATAAGAGGGCTTTCTCAGCACTACATTGTCCACTAGAGCATTTTCCGGGCAATGTGAATCACTACTGCGGAGAGAACTTTCACAGTGAAATTCGTCATCATGGGGAGGACCACCATGGTGGGTTACAGAAAAATATGAGATCTCTTGCTCCTTGGTCTTCTAGCCACACAGAGGGTTATTGTAGCTCTCATCTGAAGATGAAACTTTGAGATCGACCGAATTGTCAGGAAGAAAGACTTCACGAGGAAGTGATTGTTGAATACCTTCAGAATTAATGTCCCCACTATTGGGAAATGAGGGAGTAGAATCTTGAATTCCAAAAATTAACTATCTGAGGGCTTCATGAACTCTAGCATCTAGCAAGGCCTTGTTACAAATTGGCTCTTGATTTTTTGACTGTGCTAGGCAGGTCTTCTTCTTAGACGCCTTCTTACTGACCTTGGAAACCACTTGTTGATGAAAGTGGCTACTCTGAGAAGGTGTATGTGCCTGATTAGGAGAGATGTTTAGGTTAGGCCGACGATATCCACTCAAATCAGATGTATGTGCTTGAATTGGTTGTCCGTATGATATTGGGGAGTATGACCCACAACCCTTTTGAATTGGAATAAATGTGTGCATCTATTTTGGAGTGAACTGTTGATGTGTTACTCCACTAGTAGTGATAGATTTACATGTCTTTCCTTGAGATGACATTGAAGTTGTTATAATATCTTGTTAGGCATATAGAATAAGAGTAGGGATTTTCTTCTGCTCTTTCACCATTTATAGAATATGCTTGGTGACTTCAGCTGCCAGAACGAGAATATACATCCATTCCGTGCTTGGAGTAGGTGTATGTGTAACACCCGAGACTTTTATGTTATCATCAAAGGAATCTTTTTCTACACAACACTTGCTTGGCTTGCTTTACACGCAATCACGACCTTCCTCGATAGCTTGCGTCGTACGCAATACCGAGTTTCACTAAACAACAATATGCTATTAAAACTAGCCGTTATGAATAGTAATAATCACTTTTTGAAATTTTATAAATTTTATTTTTCAAAATGGACTTCATTTTTGGACTCAGAATATCGAAATTAGCCTAGGGTGAAATTTTGGTATTTTTCTGAAAACTTTCAATTTTTGATGAATAGTGAAACCACTAAGTGGTAGGTTAAAAACTGAATTTTGCATAAAACTTAATTTTACCGCTTCTGTGAATGGAATTTCAAAAATCCGAGAGACACGGTTAATATCAAGGACTAAAATGTGGTTCAATGAGATGAAAATAATTTTTTTGTGAATAGTAACTTTTTACTATTTTTACCGCGGTTAATAGTAAATAGGGTAACTAAGGGAAAATATGATATTAATATTACCCTAACACATGTCCTAATTCTATTGTACAAGTGTAATTCGACCAAAAACAAACTTAGGAATAAAATATGACCATTTAGGCCCACTTGGATTAGATTAGGACATTTATTATTAATTTATTTAAAGAAGGGTTAAAATAGTTAAAATCAATGTTTAATAAGTAAATCATTTTTAATATAGGGTTATACATAAGATAAATTCGATTGTAAATATTCATTAGAAAGCTAAAAAGATTTCCTACATGATAGTATTTTATTTGTAATTTTTAGACATCAAATAATTTAATTTAATTATGACACAAAGATGATGCAGTAATTATCTTATTAATGAAATATTGAAAACATTGATAATATAAATACCAAAATAAATGTAATTTGAGACTTTTTATGAATTCAACTAATTTTCTAGGTTACTATGATATATTAGTAATTATTTAATTAACTTGGTTCGAACATATAATTCTGTTATGACTTTCACAAAAATCATATATCAAATAGTGTCAAAATTGACACAAAATAGTTTTTAAATCAAATATTATATTATTAATTGTTATTTTATTCCTAAAAATCTATGGTTCGGCCAAATGACTTAGATAAGGATATATATATTAATAATAAACAATTTGGGGTTCGTTTGGCATGTTATTGTAAGTGTATTAACCATATAGTGAAAGAAAACAAAAAGACACGGTAAAAGTTAAATTAATTAACTTAGAGTTAAATCTAATTGATAAGGTTAAAATAATACCCTAAACTTGTCTAAATCCTATTGGTTGATAGGATTTCGACCCATCCCCACTTTAGCTTCGAAATAAGACCCTTTGGAACCATTATAAACCGATTTTGACTTTAATATAAAATAATATTTTGAGATATTCCTAAGGTGCCCCTCTCCTCCCTTATAAAAGGGCACCTCCTCCCCCTCCTCCTCACACCAATTTGAGCACTCAAGCTCGGCCAACCCCTTCCATTTTCTCCTCTCCACTTCCCTAGAATAATCCTAGAGGTCCTGGTCTTCTCCAAAGTCCAATCTTAGTTCCTTAAGTGGAGGATTCAAAGAGGCGTTCCAAAGAAGAGGTAATATCCATTACCGATATTTTCAATTTCATTCTTCTTCAACTTCTTCTTCTTTAGTTGTTTCATGATAAAGTAATAACATCAGTATTACTTACATACTGATATGTTATTATAAATATGAAACAACCCTAATTCACCTTCTATCCATCCTACGGAAAAAATGAAATCACCGCGCGTGCGTACGTACGGAATACCGTCTCCACGCCGTGGTGTAATCTATTTTCCACCATCACCTTACAAGGATGGGTATAATGGTGTAATGAGTAACTATATATGATTATTATTAAGTAATATTGATACTGAAGTAATATATATATATACTCCAATACAATTCCATGATCATAGGAACGATATCGTCACTCGTGCGTACGTACGGAATACCGTCTCCACGATGTGATGCGACTCGTTCTACATGATCTTCATTTCATAATGATTATATAAATGAATTGAATGAATGAATATGGTATATACTACACTAATACCATTCTGGAAATGAATTATCTATAACCTAAAGATAAGAATAAGAATTTATTCGACAAAACACGCATAAGAACAAAAAGTTATAAAGACCCGAGTAACAAGTAACAATGAAATATTACTAACAAGAAGCTAATAATATGACCATATATGATATCATATAAATATGTATGATTCTGGAATAAGTCAATAACATTATTTAAACCATTATACAGGAGCTTCGGACACGTACAAAGCAAATTGGACCTAAGGTAAGGGAAATATCACAATCTCATTTTTATCAGAGATTGTTTATTCGTAAGTATTTACTGGGGTGTATTTTATCATCCACATCCATGTTCCCTCAATATGAAATATTGTTTCCATCCACTTGCAATAGTTTAAATCCAATTTTACCCTTAGGTGAGTTTTTAGTAAAGAATATGAAAGGAATCTTTTGTCGTTTTTCCGTACGAGGTACTTTTTGACTTTTCCGACAAAAGTACGAAGAATGTTTTTTTTAACTTATACGGCATGAATGGATTTTTAAAACATTATTTCCAAGAAGCTTCCTTTACAAGTTTTCAAGTTTATTTTTAATCAACTTCTTTTATTTTAAAGTTGTATGACATGTTATGAAAGGAAAATTGTTTTTGAAGAAGAAAGGATATTTTCCTCAAGAATTCAATACAAGTGTTTTATCAAAATTATTTTCCATCTAAGATAATAAAGGGTTCTGTTTCTATCCATATTTTTACATTGGTTTGACTATGTTGTGATGGAATTATGTTTATGAATTACTTTATCATATATGAATTGATTTATGATGTCATGATGTTTCAAGAATCCCATTTTTGTTATATGTGTTATGCGATGATGTATGTTTTATGATTATGTGGCACACATAAGAAAGGATTCATTATAAGATGGGTGGGACCTATATCTCCCTCCAATGCATTGGGTAAAGATTTTATATCTCATGAGATAGGCATGGCTGGAACGGAAGGTTATTTCGGTTCAGTGATACAGGACTGAAACGAGGAGTGAACTCGGTTCAGAAAGGGACTTTGTCCACTAAGATAGTCTTGGCAATGAGTCATGACTAACAAGAAATGATTTTCCATGATTATGTGTGCATGCCACAAAGTTTCAAGTTTTATGTTATGATTATGGGGATCTCATTTTCACTTCTATGATTTATTCCATGTTAAGATATTATGATCTCTTTTGCAGGTTTTGATCTTCATAAAGATATGATATGATTTTTATTTCCTTTATTTGCCCTTGCTGAGCATTTGAGCTCACCCTTTTATGTTTTCTTTTCCCCAGGTCAGGAAGATGGATATTAAATTGAATATGCTAAAAGGGACCCTAGATATGATGAAATAAACGGGAGATACTGTAGAAGATTTATGAACCAGTTGTTTATGTTTCCCAGTTTCTAAAGACACTATACCTATACGGTCCTTTGTGGTTTTGTCATATGTTGTAATAAGTGTGCTTCAATTTTGAAGTATTAACAATGTATGTAAAGTATGGGTCGTTATTGTTGGTATCAGAGGAAAGGTATAGTCAACCTTTGGAAACTAGGATGTGAAAGCCTTAGTAAGAACCCAAAGGATAAGTCTAAGCATAGAACACAATCTTAGTGTTTTAGAAATGGCCTTGAATAACCTAGGATAAGACCTTAAGCATGAAAATTTTATTCTTGAATTATGTGGTTTCCTATTATAATTAGTGTTGCTCACACTATTCTTCTTGGTTTTAGTCAATGGCTGGAACCCGAAGGAACCGTGTTAATGCGGAATGCGATGGGAAATGCAATGATTGTCCCCCTGAGCAACCAAACGATATGGGAGCTGGAATGCAAAATCTTGTAGCCATGCTCACACAACTTTCTCAAGCTATGAATCATACAGGATTTCCAAACGAGCAAAGGAGGGAGCAACATTCTATTGAATCCTTCATGAGGCAGCGTCCACCTTCTTTCAGCGGGTCTACTGATCCATTAGTTGCTGAACAATGGATTAGTACTACTGAAAAGATATTTTCAGTTCTTCAATGTTCTGAGCATGATAAAGTCATCCTAGCAGTGTATCGTTTGGAAGGAGATGCTGATCAATGGTGGAATCTTGTTAAGAATACGAGGCAAAGGGATGAAATTGAGTCTATGGAATGGGACGAGTTCAAGAACTTATTTTTCAATAAGTACTTCCCTTGTATTCTCCGAACAAAGATGGAGAAAGAGTTCCTTGAACTGAAGTAAAGGGATGATGAATCTGTTAGTACCTATGAAGCAAATTTTACAAGACTTTCAAGGTACACTTCTGGTATTATTATCCAACCTGAGAGTAAGATCGATCGATTCCTTAGTGGCTTAAAACCAAGTCTTCGAAGGGCGTTAGCCATAAGGGACTTCAATAGCTACGAGGAAATCGTTCGATGTGCTCTCAAAGTCGAGATGGAGATTGGAGTAACCCATCAGTCACATGGGTTTGATAAGAAGAGGAAGATGGAATTCAAAGAAAAATCTAAAGAGCACACGGAAAAGAAGATGAACTTTCCCTTATGCTCAAAGTGTGGAAAGAAACATGGAGGGAGTTGTCTTAAAGGGACAAGTAAATGTTTTAAATGTGGAAAGGAAGGTCATCGGGCATTTGAATGCCGTGATAATGGGAAGAAGATGTCTAATGACGCAAACAAAGGAAGGGATACACAGAATGAACCTACAACACTTCAATGTTTCAAGTGCAAGGAGATGGGGCATTATGCCAATCAATGCCCAAATCCAAGGGTTGATGATGATGGTCGACGTCAACAAACTCTTAAGGATAAAGACAAAGGAAAGTCACATGCAATTTCTATCAGCGAGGTGGAGTACGATAACGATGTGGTGAAAGGTACACTTACCACCCACTCTAAAGTAGCAAATGTTTTATTTGATTCTGGATCCACCCACTCTTTTATTTCTGAAAAATTTTCTAAGGGTATCACCGTATTACCTCAACAATTAGATGTTGAGTTAGCTGTGACAACACCTAATGGCACATCAATCACATCAGAAGTTTATAATTCTTCTCCGATCGAAGTTTGTGGGAAAGTGCTTCCTGCAAATCTTGTGATCCTTCCTTTAGTGGAATTTGATGTGATTCTTGGCATGGATTGGCTTTCTCTACATAGAGCTCATATCGATTGCCAAAGAAGGGAAGTCACATTTCATATTCCAGATCAATCTATGATCGTCTATCAATGCAAGGATGAACATAACCTTCCAGTGGAAATTTCTTCCATCTTATGGGTATTGATTCCACTAAATGAAGGTTATTTATCTCAAATGGTTGGTGAAAAACTCACGATTAAGAATATGCCCATTGTACGGGAGTTTGATGATGTCTTTCCGGAGGAATTACCGGGTCTTCCACCAAATCGTGAAGTTGAGTTTTCAATAGAACTCGTACCGGGTGCTTTGCCTATTTCAAAGACACCTTATAGAATGGCCCCAATTGAGTTGCAGGAATTGAAGAAGCAACTCCAAGAGAATCTTGATAAGGGATTCATACGCCCTAGTGCGTCACCTTGGGGAGCACCTGTTCTATTTGTTAAGAAGAAAGATGGATCAATGAGACTCTGCATTGATTATCGAGAACTTAACAAGATCACTATCAAGAACAAATATCCTCTCCCACGCATTGATGACTTATTTGACCAACTACGCGGAGCTCAATACTTTTCCAAGATTGATCTTCGTTCAGGGTATCATCAATTAAGGGTCAAAAGGGAGGATATACCAAAGACGGCTTTCCGTACAAGGTATGGACACTATGAATTTATAGTGATGCCATTTGGTCTTACTAATGCCCCTGCTATCTTCATGGATCTAATGAATAGAGTCTTTAGAGACTATCTTGATCAATTTGTGGTAGTCTTTATAGACGATATTCTTGTCTATTAAAAGAGCAAGGAAGAGCATGAAGATCACTTGAGAATTATATTGAAGACCCTGAGAAAGGAGAAGCTTTATGCCAAATTTACCAAGTGTGAATTTTGGCTTCAAAAAGTTGCATTTTTGGGTCATATAATCTCAAAAGAGGGGATATCTGTGGATCCAGCAAAAACAGAGGTTATCGAAAGATGGTCAAGACCAACAACAGTAACTGAGATCCGAAGTTTTCTTGGTTTGGCTGGATATTATCGACGTTTTGTAAAAGATTTTTCACGATTATCTAATCCACTCACCAAGTTGACTCGGAAAGGAGTTAAGTTTGTCTGGACAGAGGAATGTGAAGAGAATTTCAAGGAGTTGAAAAGAAGGTTATCCAGTGCACCTGTGCTCACACTGCCTTGTAGTGGAGAAAGGTTTGTAATCTACAGTGATGCATCCAAGAAGGGATTGGGGTGTGTTCTTATGCAAAATGATATGGTGATAGCTTATGCCTCACGACAGTTGAAAATCCATGAGCAAAATTACCCAACACATGATTTGGAGTTGGCTGCGGTAATCTTTGCATTAAAGATTTGGAGGCATTACCTTTATGGTGAAAGGTGTGATATTTATACTGATCATAAAAGTTTAAAGTATATTTTCACACAAAAGGAGTTGAATATGCGTCAAAGAAGATGGTTGGAGCTGATTAAGGATTATGACTGCTCAATCCATTACCACCCTGGGAAAGCAAACAAGGTGGCAGATGCATTAAGTCGACAAGACCATGCTAGTTTATCCATGATGAGGATCACAAAAGATCCAATATTTATGGATTTACAAAGGATGGATCTTGGAATTATAATGGAAAGGGAAAAATCTTATCTTTCCCAAATGAATGTTCAACCATCTATACATGTGAAGATTAAAGAGGCACAGAAAGAAGATGTCGAGTTACAAAAGAAGGTGAGAAATGTTCCTGAATTCAACCTTGATTGTGATGGGATAATAAAGTTCAGGAATCGGGTTTGCGTTCCTCCCATCCCCGAATTAAAGAATGAGCTGCTGGATGAGGCTCATAGTTCATCATTATCTATTCATCCTGGAAGCACGAAGATGTATAGGGACCTGAAAGAGTACTTCTGGTGGGATGGCATGAAAAGAGATGTTGCTGAATATGTCTCTCGATGCTTGATTTGTCAACAAGTTAAAGCTGAGAGACAGAAGTCTAAGGGGATGTTACAACCATTACCCATACCCGAATGGAAATGGGAAAACATCACTATGGACTTTGTCACAGGACTTCCTAAAACATCCAAAGGCAATAATGCTATCTGGGTCATAGTTGATCGTCTTACAAAGTCTGCACACTTCATTGCTATTAGAGAGGATTTCTCTCTAGATCAGCTTGCCAGGATATATGTAAAGGAAGTGGTAAGATTGCATGGAGTACCACTTTCTATTATATCTGATCGAGATCCGAGATTTACCTCGAAGTTCTGGCGAAGTCTTCAGCATACTTTGGATACAGAGTTGGGTTTCAGCACTGCTTATCATCCCCAGACAGACGGTCAGTCTGAGAGAACAATTCAAACCCTAGAAGATATGTTGAGAGCTTGCTCTATGGATTTCAAAGGAGGTTGGGATCAACACCTACCTTTGGTGGAATTTTCTTATAATAATAGCTTTCACTCCAGTATTCAGATGGCTCCTTATGAAGCTCTCTATGGAAAGAAATGCAGGACTCCAACTTGCTGGGATGAAGTTGGGGAAAGAAAGCTATTAGGACCTGATCTCGTTGATGAAATGGCAGAAAAGGTTAGATCTATTCAACAACACATAAGAGCAGCTCAGAGTCGACAGAAAAGTTATGCCGACAACCGAAGAAAAGACCTAGAGTTTGAAGTGGGCGATAAAGTGTTCTTACGAATATCTCCCTGGAAGAGGGTTATGAGATTTGGAAAGAAGGGGAAGTTGAGCCCTAGATATATCGGTCCTTTTGAAATACTGGATCGTGTTGGGAAGGTAGCTTACCGATTGGCGCTTCCACCGAATCTCTCTCAAGTTCACGATGTGTTCCACGTATCTCTCCTGAGAAAGTACATACCAGATCCTTCACATGTACTCAGCTCAGAAGTTGTACCGCTGGAGCAAGATCTTTCTTATGAAGAACAGCCGATAGAGATTCTAGATCGTAGCAAAAAAGTCCTACGAAACAAGACCACTCGCTTGGTGAAAGTTTTATGGAGAAACCACCAACTTGAAGAAGCTACATGGGAGCTTGAGGATATGATGAGGGAGAAGTATCCTCATTTGTTTGTTGCAAAGTGACGAATTTCGAGGGCGAAATTCTTTTTAAGGGGGGTAGAATGTAACACCCGAGACTTTTATGTTATCATCAAAGGAATATTTTTCTACACAACACTTGCTTGGCTTGCTTTACACGCAATCGCGACCTTCCTCGATAGCTTGCGTCGTACGCAATACCGAGTTTCACTAAACAACAATATGCTATTAAAACTAGCCGTTATGAATAGTAATAACCACTTTTTGAAATTTTATAAATTTTATTTTTCAAAATGGACTTCATTTTTGGACTCAGAATATCGAAATTAGCCTAGGGTGAAATTTTGGTATTTTTCTGAAAACTTTCAATTTTTGATGAATAGTGAAACCACTAAGTGGTAGGTTAAAAACTGAATTTTGCATAAAACATAATTTTACCGCTTCTGTGAATGGAATTTCAAAAATCCGAGAGACACGGTTAATATCAAGGACTAAAATGTGGTTCAATGAGATGAAAATAATTTTTTGGTGAATAGTAACTTTTTACTATTTTTACCGCGGTTAATAGTAAATAGGGTAACTAAGGGTAAATATGATATTAATATTACCCTAACACATGTCCTAATTCTATTGGACAAGTGTAATTCGACCAAAAACAAACTTAGGAATAAAATATGACCATTTAGGCCCACTTGGATTAGATTAGGACATTTATTATTAATTTATTTAAAGAAGGGTTAAAATAGTTAAAATCAAAGTTTAATAAGTAAATCATTTTTAATATAGGGTTATACATAAGATAAATTCGATTGTAAATATTCATTAGAAAGCTAAAAAGATTTCCTACATGATAGTATTTTATTTGAAATTTTTAGACATCAAATAATTTAATTTAATTATGACACAAAGATGATGCAGTAATTATCTTATTAATGAAATATTGAAACAATTGATAATATAAATACCAAAATAAATGTAATATGAGACTTTTTATGAATTCCACTAATTTTCTAGGTTACTATGATATATTAGTAATGATTTAAGTAACTTGGTTCGAACATATAATTCTGTTATGACTTTCACAAAAATCATATATCAAATAGTGTCAAAATTGACACAAAATAGTTTTTAAATCAAATATTATATTATTAATTGTTATTTTATTCCTAAAAATCTATGGTTCGGCCAAATGACTTAGATAAGGATATATATATTAATATTAAACAATTTGGGGTTCGTTTGGCATGTTATAGTAAGTGTATTAACCATATAGTGAAAGAAAACAAAAAGACACGGTAAAAGTTAAATTAATTAACTTAGAGTTAAATCTAATTGATAAGGTTAAAATAATACCCTAAACTTGTCTAAATCCTATTGGTTTATAGGATTTCGACCCATCCACACTTTAGCTTCGAAATAAGACCCTTTGGAACCATTATAAACCGATTTTGACTTTAATATAAAATAATATTTTGAGATATTCCTAAGGTGCCCCTCTCCTCCCTTATAAAAGGGAACCTCCTCCCCCTCCTCCTCACACCAATTTGAGCACTCAAGCTCGGCCAACCCCTGCCATTTTCTCCTCTCCACTTCCCTAGAATAATCCTAGAGGTCCTGGTCTTCTCCAAAGACCAATCTTAGTTCCTTAAGTGGAGGATTCAAAGAGGCGTTCCAAAGAAGAGGTAATATCCATTACCGATCTTTTCAATTTCATTCTTCTTCAACTTCTTCTTCTTTAGTTGTTTCATGATAAAGTAATAACATCAGTATTACTTACATACTGATATGTTATTATAAATATGAAACAACCCTAATTCACCTTCTATCCATCCTACGGAAAAAATGAAATCACCGCGCGTGCGTACGTACGGAATACCGTCTCCACGCCGTGGTGTAATCTATTTTCCACCATCACCTTACAAGGATGGGTATAATGGTGTAATGAGTAACTATATATGATTATTATTAAGTAATATTGATACTGAAATAATATATATATATACTCCAATACAATTCCACGATCATAGGAACGATATCATCACTCGTGCGTACGTACGGAATACCGTCTCCACGATGTGATGCGACTCGTTCTACATGATCTTCATTTCATAATGATTATATAAATGAATTGAATGAATGAATATGGTATATACTACACTAATACCATTCTGGAAATGAATTATCTATAACCTAAAGATAAGAATAAGAATTTATTCGACAAAACACGCATAAGAACAAAAAGTTATAAAGACCCGAGTAACAAGTAACAATGAAATATTACTAACAAGAAGCTAATAATATGACCATATATGATATCATATAAATATGTATGATTCTGGAATAAGCCAATAACATTATTTAAACCATTATACAGGAGCTTCGGACACGTACAAAGCAAATTGGACCTAAGGTAAGGGAAATATCACAATCTCATTTTTATCCGAGATTGTTTATTCGTAAGTATTTACTGGGGTGTATTTTATCATCCACATCCATGTTCCCTCAATATGAAATATTGTTTCCATCCACTTGCAATAGTTTAAATCCAATTTTACCCTTAGGTGAGTTTTTAGTAAAGAATATGAAAGGAATCTTTTGTCGTTTTTCCGTACGAGGTACTTTTTGACTTTTCCGACAAAAGTACGAAGAATGTTTTTTTTAACTTATACGGCATGAATGGATTTTTAAAACATTATTTCCAAGAAGCTTCCTTTACAAGTTTTCAAGTTTATTTTTAATCAACTTCTTTTATTTTAAAGTTGTATGACATGTTATGAAAGGAAAATTGTTTTTGAAGAAGAAAGGATATTTTCCTCAAGAATTCAATACAAGTGTTTTATCAAAATTATTTTCCATCTAAGATAATAAAGGGTTCTGTTTCTATCCATATTTTTACATTGGTTTGACTATGTTGTGATGGAATTATGTTTATGAATTCCTTTATCATATATGAATTGATTTATGATGTCATGATGTTTCAAGAATCCCATTTTTGTTATATGTGTTATGCGATGATGTATGTTTTATGATTATGTGGCACACATAAGAAAGGATTCATTATAAGATGGGTGGGACCTATATCTCCCTCCAATGCATTGGGTAAAGATTTTATATCTCATGAGATAGGCATGGCTAGAACGGAAGGTTATTTCGGTTCAGTGATACAGGACTGAAACGAGGAGTGAACTCGGTTCAGAAAGGGACTTTGTCCACTAAGATAGTCTTGGCAATGAGTCATGACTAACAAGAAATGATTTTCCATGATTATGTGTGCATGCCACAAAGTTTCAAGTTTTATGTTATGATTATGGGGATCTCATTTTCACTTCTATGATTTATTCCATGTTAAGATATTATGATCTCTTTTGCAGGTTTTGATCTTCATAAAGATATGATATGATTTTTATTTCCTTTATTTGCCCTTGCTGAGCATTTGAGCTCACCCTTTTATGTTTTCTTTTCCCCAGGTCAGGAAGATGGATATTAAATTGAATATGCTAAAAGGGACCCTAGATATGATGAAATAAACGGGAGATACTGTAGAAGATTTATGAACCAGTTGTTTATGTTTCCCAGTTTCTAAAGACACTATACCTATACGGTCCTTTGTGGTTTTGTCATATGTTGTAATAAGTGTGCTTCAATTTTGAAGTATTAACAATGTATGTAAAGTATGGGTTGTTATTGTATGTGCCTGCTCCTGTCCTCCTTTTCCTGTCAGTGAATCCTGATAGTACTCAAGTGTTGGGGTAGAGAGTTGAGTCTTCCTCCTGTTTGTCACCGGAGCTTTCCGACTGACTTCTCCACGTGCTACCAAGTGAGACTGTTGGTAGGCTCGATTAATACTAGCAGGTGTATGTGCCTGCTGATTTCACTACGCCGAATGTGGTTGACGAGCTTCATCATATGTAGTCAGAAAAGCCTACTGACTAGCTGATGATGTATAAATAGGTGTATGTTTCTGCCTATAGTACTCTGCCAGAATTGCCTGGTGGGATTGGCGTGATGCTGATAGACGAATATTCTGGACATCGTAATTAAAACGGGCAGGTGTGTGTGCCCACTCGTTGCTTGCCACCAAGTTAGGATGGTGGACTTCTCTGGAGATGGCAGAGATGAGAACCTTCCCACTATTAATAGGATTTCGCCTCTGGTGATTCATCTTTCCGGCTCGGGTTCGAGGAACCTAAGCTGAACACCTGGAGTCGACACCCTCATCATGTTGATGGCGCCCTACCGCATGAGTCTGGCGGAGATTGTTGACGGGAGCCCTCAGGAAGGACTCCTGATTCCTTGAATTAAGGCCCTGAGGGACATGATCATTAACCTCCCTAGAATATGGGAGTGAATGGTGATTGAATTATAGGGATAATGACCCGAAACGGTTGGAGACAGTGGTTAGCACCGCCCGCTTCTTGATCACTGGTCGTCGTTTTTCAGACGACCGGTGTGATTTGTTCACTTGGAGGGCTTGTCGGGTAGACTCTAGAGTAGGGATGGTACCGTGTTGACAGTACTCTTTAACCAGCGCATTTGATACCCAGCTTTGAAGATGCTGAGTAGGTGATGTCATCCATAGAGAGGCCGACGTTCTAGCAGGAGTAGCCGTAGTGTCATTTGCAGCAGCAGTATTCAATGGTGTGAAATTGATAGCAGCCACTCTAGAAATGCATAAGATCTTGGAAATGAGTGCCTGTTTGATATAATATACGTAATCAAGATAATTTCAGCCACTACATCTTTTGGATGAACACATATGTCAATGATTGTTTTTTTGGCCCTCTCATTGAATTTTAAATAGGGGCCTAACAAATAGGTAAAACATCATTTTAACTTGGTTAAGGATTCACGTCAGGTTCACCATTTTTTGTTTCCCTCAGAATTTGGGGATGAACTCCTTGATTGAAGGTTAAAACATTCCAATCGGTTTCTAACGGGTTTGTTCATAGAACTGGAAACATCCAATGATTCCAAATCCATTTGGACCTACTTTCCAAAGGTAGGCGCTAATTAATTTGTGGACTGATGAGGCTTAGAAATTTTCATTGCTCGAGAGGATGGGAGGTCGGACTCATCACACCTTTTTGAGGGGAATTATTGTCTACTCCGGGACTCTCTTTATAGATTTAAGTTATGTTCGTGAATCCTTATTAGATTACCAAGTATAAAATGAGCTTTCTTTTATTTCTGACAATCAATGATTAAATATGTAGGAAATTTAGAGAATCTTTTATATGTATTTGATGTTCTTCATCGATAGAGAATCATCTGTATTTCTTAATGATTCTTGGTCAATGATATGCATTGACACATTTATATAGAAGTATCTCGGTCATTATGATGACCATGCTGGGTTTAAAGCCACTTAGTGGGGCACTTGAAGTTTACTGTCATTCAGAAGGACATGGATTATTTCAGAGTTGGGATCGAACCCGCAGATGGGCTACCTATGTATCCTTTTTTTAGAAAAGGAATCAGAACCCACGTAGTTTGAGTAAGAGAGTATGATGCTTATTCAAGATTGATGGCTCAAAGAAATAAGTCATGATTACTTTTACACTCTAAGCTCACCTGAGTCATGCTCGGTGTGAGAAACAAGAGGTATTGGTGAAACTAGGAAATTGTGCCACGAAAGATTCAATGATGTGGGGCTTATGTGTTTATGACTTCCCAAAACAGATAAGGACTAAGATTTACTTCAGGGAAGAAATGCAGGAATAGGGTCCATAAAGGTATATGTACTTTATGGGGATTTGGATACTCTAATATTGGGGCTTACTCCTAAGGAAGATTCCCAAGTTAGGAGAGGACTTATGATTGGGTTTTATTCCTCACAAAGAAAGCCTTGATCAAAAGGAATTATGACTGGTTAAGAGAAATTAAGACTGGGAATTATTCCTAAGGAGGAGGCCCAGGTTAATGGGATTAGAAAATTAAGGGCCTTTGGGATTACTCCTGAAAAGGAGGCCCATATTTATAACTTTGGACTGCAGATTACTCTTGAATGGGAGGCCCAGGTTAAGGGATTCTCCCATCTTAAAGGATTAGGCTGAATGAATGAAATCTCAATATATAGCGACGTAGAGATGTGTAAATCACTAGATTTTGAGAGATATTCCACAAAATTCCTTTGAGATCAAGAAGTTAAATCAAGAAATCATGCTATAAATGGCTTTGAAGAGTGTCTTGAATATTGACTCTTGAATAGGAGAGGTGGAATGGCATAAGAGGGGTGAAATGGGAAAGAAGGTGACACAAAAAGTCAGGGTCGCGCAAGTCCTGGCAGGCGCGCAGGTACTACGTGGGCGCGCAAGTCCTGGTCGCGCTGGTATACCTGCACGACACGTGGGTACTTGCGTGATTTTTAAACCAGCATGATAATACTTGGGCGATCCTTGACCAATGCCTTTAGAATTATACTCAGGTACTTCCAGAAGAGAGGCGCACAAGTTTTGGTGAGGAAGTAGGGCGACGCGCAAGTATGTTCATTTCCCTTAAGGGTAAAACACCTTAGGTGCGCAAGTGTTAGTGAATTATAACACTTAGACCTTACTCCTCTTGTCTAGACCTTCCATTATATGTAAAGAACTACCCTAGACGTGTTCAGAAGACTTGATGAAGAGACTTGGGCGTTCAAAGCACTAAATCTGAATTCTGGAAAAAATCCCCGATTTCAATGGGGGGCCCATAGGGTTTTTTTATAGGCTGAAGAAGACCCCAGGCAGTTATCCTTTAGGGCGCGCAAGTCACTTCCATGACCATTAGTTGTCGCGCAAGTGGACTTGCGCGACAATGATGGAACTTGCGTGACACATGTGCTTTTTATGCATTGTTCATGACTTTGTTGATTTTTTATGTTTTCTTCAATATATGAATCAATTTGTGCTAAGTCATTTCCCTTTACATTCTTTTTAGAAAATGTGACGAAAAAAGAGCGTCAACATCTTCTAACTCGAGAAAATATTTTTCAATTTTGATGAAATTATAACAACAATATCTCAGATATACTATTATTTTATTATTTAAATAATATATCTTATGTATGTCTCATATTCCATCACATGGGAAATTAAATAATCGATCTTTTTTACGACTGACTACTACGTTACGAGACGAGGTTATTCATTTTCTATCAGTACATTTCACTGATGGTTATAATGATGTTTTTATTATTTATGGATACTATAATAATGATATTAGTATACTAATGGAATCATAATAACACATATAACATATTACATCCCGAGGAATTGGGAAACAATACTTACGCTCATGTGTACAACGGACAACATCCTTGTTAACCGATGTGATGTGTTTTTCAGTACTATTTTACTTTATTGGTAAAAAGGATAGATTAAATGAATATATATATATATAACATAATTATACTTTTTTTTAATAATATCACAAATACCTTTATAATTCTTATTCCATGGGGTATATGATAAAGACATTCATGAGTGTGGTGGACTGCTGCCTCATAATGCGATATGATTCATTTTTCACTAATCATTTGCATAGAAGATAATTATGAAAAATTAAAATTATATTATATATTTATATATATGAAATATAAATTAATATATAGTTTTAATATATATTTTTACATTTATTTAATTTCATTTGAGGGGAAAATCAAAACAACATTCATGCTTATGTATGTCTTATCGTCTTGATGAATAATGTATTTCATTATCTATCTCTAAGTTTTATGGATTAGAAGAAATACATATATATCGAATAAACATTATATTTATATCATGTATAAAATAATATAGATTATTTAACCAATATCAATTTATGAAATCCAATAATTAATAATCAAAACGAACACACGAAACAAAGAAGTTATTTCCCAAAATATAATTTGAATAGTGAACTGTTAATTAAAGTATAATACATGGTAATAATTAAATCATATATTTGTGATTTATATATTTATGTTTCTTTATTATATTTATAATAATATTATATTTCCAATAGAGGAGTTTTGAATGTGTATGAATGAAGTAATGACTTAAGGTAAGAGAGTTTAATCTCACTATTAGTTTCATTGAGATATATGTTATATTAATCATGTGATTCTTTTATGATCTGTATGTACTAAAAATAGATGTATTTATAATTATTATCATGAACTTTATTGGTATTTAATTATTTATTTTAGTATATCTCTTCATGGGGTTTACAATTTCAATGTTAATAATGCAATAAGGGATTGTTTTGTCTCAAATTACCTTTTATGGGATATAAGTTATTTTATGAACCTATCTTTATATATAAGGTATAAAAACAACCAATTTGGAATTTTATATCGTCAATATTACTCTTTTAATGATATTAATTTTTAAATTTATTTTATTCTTTAATGGGGCCTTAGATTTTAATAGATACCAATGTGGTAAATTCTTTGTGTTATAATATCATTGTTTATCAAAAAAATTATTGATTATTATTTAAATGATGAAATATTATGGTCTATTTTTCAATAACCTCATGAATTTTATTATCTTATGGCAATTTATTTATAATAAAATTTTTCCCTTAATTTTACTCTTTTTATGTACTTGTGATTAAAAAGTAATGTTTTTTAACTAACTTTATTTATATCTTCGGTTGAAAACCATTTTTTATTTTATGTCAATGTTTTATGAAAATATTTTAAAAAAAATTAATATTACTCTTGGGATGTTTAATTTTACTTTTACCCCTTTTTTAATTTTTTAATATAATTCTAAAACAAATATCCATGTAATTTAAAAAACTAGAATCATTTGGATTTTACAAAAAAATGTGAATGTAATCATTGTCTTATCATGTATGTCATTCCCAGAATCAAGGGAACATTATTTTTTAAAGAATACTTTAATTTTTTTTAAAAATTATCTTCAAAATTGATTCCTAAAATGTTTTATGATTTCACAATGTATTTTTCAAAGTGTAAATTATATCTACCAATGGAAATTTTTTAATGGTTTTTTATATATTCCTTTAAATGTTTTCAATTTTATTTGAAAATAAAATGGTTTAAATGAAATTTTCTTAATTTATAGTTTTTAGAATCTTATTTTAAATGATTTTTTTTCCTTGTGAAATCTTACATGTGATTTTCTATTAAAAATAATTTTCAATATAAGATTCCATCCTTTCATGTTGAATAATTTTTATTAGGGACATGAACCAATAATAAAATATTTTTTCATTCTATGGATTTATTTTTTATGATAACATGTGGTTTATGAACCTATTTTTCATGGGTTATGTTGTGTTAAAAAATGTATTATAAAATAAATTTCATTTCATGAGATGTTATATGGTCAATGTGTAATGAAATTATAGAACATGTACGTGTAATTTTCGTTATGTGATCGGTGGGACCTATAACTCCATTAAATTCACTAGGTAAAGATTAATGTTCTATGAGGTCAAAGGGTGCATAAGAGTTTATACCAAGCCTAAATACATGGTGCATGGTAGGTTATCCCTAGCTTGAATCATGTACATGGATGTTTAGCATACTCATAACATGTTAGTAATGTATTGTTGTGTAGTCATGACATAATATTTTTAATTATTATGTGTTTTCCCTACATATTGGTCTTATTCCAATTTTATTCTCTCATGGATCATGTTCATTGATACATTATGATTAAAGTATTATGAAATTCCATGATTTATGCCATGACTCATGTTTAGTATCTATGATATATAGGTTATGGTTTTATAATTTTATTATCATATCCTCATACCTATATTCTTATTTTACATTGATGTCAACATTGTTTACCATTACTAAGCATATGAGTTCCCCTTTCAAATGTTTCCTTTCCCCAGGATATAAATAAAGGTTTTATTTATTATATGTCTACAAATAATTCTAGTTTTTAATATCATAGTTAGAGATGATGTTGATCACTTATAGACTAGTTTTTTACATGCACATGTTTTCAAAGGAATTATACCTATAAGATTATAGAATGGATCATTATGTTTTATAATAAATATTCATCTACTATGATATAATATATATGTATTAGAATTTTGGTGCCTCTATACAATAAATATAACAATGATATGATCACACTTTCCAAATGATTTCATGATCATATTATTTATTTTCAATTCTAAAAACCTTCACATAATGGACATTAATGTATAGTGCATTGAATTTTGGCAGCTAGTATCATGTTTTTTTTAAAAAAAAGGAATTAATTGGTATTTTTATACCTATTGAGGTAGAAAAAAGGAAACATGTTAATTATCATCCTGGTCTATTTGTATCTAATTATATTTACAATACCCATCTATTATTGAGAGTTCCTGAACACGAATCATGGAATCGGTCAACAGTTCAATGATCAAGACCGTGAAATCATAATTTAAGCAGTAGCGATTCAAATCCCTAACTTAAATGAAATCATATATTTTATTTTCTTTTATATTCATGGGTACACTATTATCAAGACACATTGGGTATTTAATTTTATAGATGATGTCAATCATTGGTCAAATTATCAACCACTACTTACACCTTAGTGTCATGGATAAAAAAAATTATTCTTACCTTCTAATTGTAGCTACAATGATTATATAAAAACATAATTTATGAGTATTTACCTAGGGTTATAACTAAGAAAATTAAATGTAATACCATAAAAACACAAAATGATGTTTCATAAAGGAAAATGATGTATTTATAAGGTTCTTTAGGTCTTATTCCCACACTATTTCGTATGTGTCATTTATATTCATTTGTCTGAGACATTAACAGTGGTTAAGAAACCATCCTCAAAAAAATTATATGGATCCCTAGATATTTTTTATCTTTCTTTTCGCTCATCATGGTTAAAATATATAGCGATCTACAATGGTTTGTGAGATGATACAGATATCTCAAAATTTTAATTATGTCCACATCTATATAAATAATGAATTTATTGTTTTGATATAACTTACACTATATGGATGGAATAAATATTCCTTAAACACTTTAAATTCTTTTAGGATTCATATTATTTAAATTTAATATCCTTAGATATGTTTTACAAATATCATTAAATCATGTATTCAAAATGATACTCTTAGAGACAATATTGGTATGCACAGACTTCTTGATGGACCCTTCATATATTAACTTTACATTATTATATTGAAACATATTTTAATCCATGAAAGAATAATATGGTTATTATAGTGTTTTTTCATTAGATAGTCAAACTAACTGACTTACCTATTTTATAGTTTCACCTATATATGGTTGGTGGGAATCATGAAATCAATATAGATTCCACTCCCTAGGTTGAAAAGAGCTATTTTAAGAAAAATTTGGTAAATTAATATGTTATTTTGATAACCAATCTCTATTTACCCTTCCTTTTTTCGTACCGTTCATTAATTTATTTAAATTTATAGGACTCAAATGAGGATCTATAAGTATAGAGTACCTTGATCTTCCTATCAATATAGTATTTTTGGAACTGTTGATATGAGGATGGAACTACTTCTTGTGTATTAATCCATGAATATTCTAAAAATAAATTTAATGTTTTTTATTTAGGGAAACATTAGCACCCCTATTTCTTATGGACCACTTGTCGAATAAATTAAAATTTTAGTTATGTCTTGATATCCACTAATTCATACATTCATTTCACATGGAACCGACTAGGAGTACGCTAAATGACTCAAATATGGTGTAAAATACATAGAAAATTTACATGTCATACATTACATGCTACACCAACTTGCAGTATCTTACACAAAACACCAACTTAGTGTATGTTACACGCAACACCGATGTTTCTACGAAAAATAATTTTAATGTTATAATTATTTAAACAAGATAATCATAACCTATAATTAAATCAAAGTTAAATTAATATTAATAAAAACATTTACAAATTTTTTTATAATTTTTATAAATAAATAAAATATATTCATAATTAATGATATGATATTTTGTAAATTTCTTATTATGTTTAAAAATGAAGTGTTCTCGAATGAACTCTTTTTAATGTCCTTTTGTGAAAAATAATAAAATTAATTCTACTGAACATTTGAAATTTATTTTGATAAAATAAATTTATTTTTTAATTTATAATTTCTAAATTTTCTTAGGGCTATATTTTGGGATTTTTCTGAGAAACTTCACTTTTGGATGAATAGTGAAAAATACTGAATTGTAATTCAAAACTGCTTATTCATCAAATTTTTTTATAAAGATAAATTATATAATATTTTTTTAGATTAATTATATAATATTTTTATCAAAAAATAAAATTTAGGCATTGAGATCAATTTCACATTGAAATATTATATAAAAAGTTAGAAAACTTTTGAATGTTTTCCATTAAAAACTCACATTGTCAACCCAACTACGAGATTAATTCTACAATAATTTTATCGACTTATATGATTGAAATTTGGAAAAATTTATTCCATATATAGACTCATAATAATTTATAATATCCTATTAGTTATAATATGTTTTTTTTAAAATGTATTAGTGAAATTTATTAAAATTAATAACATCAATTAAGGTTAAATTAAGCCTAATAAGGGACTAAACCACAACATAAGGCCCAAAAAAACATAAAAAATAGATAAAAATATATTTTATTGGAATATTTATACCATATAATCAATTAGGAAAACTTGAGATCATTATTTGATCCACATGAATCATGAAAAACGTGGGTGAAATTTTCTGATCAAATATTTATAAGAGTGACATTCCTCATTCCCTATAAAAAGACACCAACTCTCCATCTTCCTCAAAACTCTCAAACTCCATAGGTTTGTCCATTATCTTCCCATTAAACCTAAAAAAATACCTCTTTTACTTATTTGAGCTTCCATTTGAGCATAATTTCTTTCGAGGAATCATTTTGGCACAAATAAAATTGAGTTACCCTATTAAGAGGTAATGCCTTCTCTCAAGATCCTTTCTTTCATTTTGCTTATACACCTCATAAAATATATTTATTCTATTATTTTATAACAAAAAAAAATTATCCTAAATATACTATGATGTTTTTATTCTATATTTTATGATATAAACTTACAAACTCCCCCATCTAATGTGTAACAAACATACTGCTTCCAAGTACATCAAACTACCGCCTCAAAAAACATTGATTGTTCATTTGTACATTACAGCCTATCACGGTGGAAATCATGATGGAAAATATGATTACATGTTATAAATATTGTATAAATTATGTTTTTAAGATTCATTAATTCATTTAAAACATAAACATCTATACATTGTTTTTGTGTTAGTATAATAATTTTGATTGAGGAAGTGTGGACTACCACCCACTCAAAACGATGTGATCCAATTTTACACAAAATGGAATGTATTAAGGATGGTTTCAGTGAAATTATATGATATATATAGAATTATAATTATAATATTATGATATTATATCCATATATACATATATTTATTTATATTTCATTCTATCAATACGAGAATAAAAATGGAAACATCATTCATGCATACGTATGGATTACCGTCTCCAGGAACGATGTATATCATTTCGTACTTTAATATTATATAAATTATTATAATAAAAATATAAATAATATACATAATATTTATATCATGTCATAAATTTTTTAATCTTGATATAATTTGAAGGAAAAAAATATAACAAATTAAGACACCCACAAAAAACACAATGAATATTTCCCGAACTCAATCCTTAACATAAGATTTTTAACAAGAGGGTAATATAAAGTCATGATAAAAAAATTATATTAAATATAATAATATATTAATTTAAAATATTTATAATATATTTATATTTATTATAGAGGTGGTTTGAACAAGTACAACATGATTCATGACACATGGTGAGGGTATTTCATCTGACTTTTTTTCGTGAGATACATGTTTCATTCACCACCCTTTTATTTTATGTGGTTTGTATAATTATCAGGGATATATACAATAATTATTATAATTAAATTTATGGGTATTTAAAATCAATTTTATGACATTTCTTTCATGGGGTTAAGTTTTAAAAAGTTAAACAATTGGTATAATAGGGTTTTCTTAATATTCCTTCTTTGAGACTCATGTTTTATTATGAACGTAAATTATTTTTCAAGTTTTATATACTTCAATTTTACATGTTATATCATGAATATAATTTAATTAGTGATATTTTAAGATTATATTAATTTCATATTTTTACTTGGAGAGTTTGATCCCACATAACCAAGTTGTAAGAGTTTATTGAAACAATCTCATCACTTTTCAAAAAAGTTAATTATTACGCTTATTTAATAAACTATTATGATTCATCTCTCAAAAAAACTCATTAATATCATTATCCTCTATTTATTAAATACATAATATGGTATTAGTACCATTTCCCACTCTTTATTACTTAATATAATGTCTTTATGTAAATATTATCGTCTCTCTCTTCGGTCAGAAATCTATTGTATTCAAAATAGATGTTTTCAAAAAATGTTTTAAATATATATATGAAGCCTAATTTCAAGAAAAAAATGAACATATAAATGTTTTATAGTTTTACATTCTTCTATTATAATTTTTAAAATATACTTTCCAAGTAAAGGGATTTTGAAAATTTTAATGTTTTAAAGTGATTTTCAATTCAAATAGGATGTTTACCTAAAAATATGTTTTTTAAAATATATTTCAAAAATATTTCTCATATAAGAAAACATTCATTGGTGTTAATCATGAATTTCTAGAGAAACTATTCAATGTTTACATTCATATTAATTCTCTTAATGGATTATGTTTTGATGGTATGGTGTTGATGAAACTCGTTTCTCATTCATGAGGTATATGATTTTGAAACCCACATCTTTTCACAGCTAATGTTTATAATGAAATGATTATGAAACATATATTTTTACATAGGTTATGATATGAATACATTTTTATAACCTCCATTAAATTTCATGAGTTATGTTATGATTATTTGTGATCTTGTGGATCATATAAGTATGATTCCATTATGAGATGCATGTGACATATATCGCCCTCTAATGCATTTGGTAAAGATTAATACCTCATGAGATAGAAATGGATGTAATGAGAAATGAAATCAGTTCAGTATTACAGAGCTAAAATAGGGATTGAACTTGGTTCAGTAATACCAGCCTAGAATGTGGTGTGAACCCAGTTCAATAAGGGAATTTCTCCACTAAGGTGGTCTCATAAGCAATGCATTGAATAATATGAAAATGAGTATATATTATAATGTTACTTCCACAATTGCATGTTTTATTTTTTATGTGATGATTTCACGGATATGTCCCTTATTTCCAGATGAATCATTTATTATAAAATTTCTAGCTTTATTCCATGGTTCATCTTTATGATCTTTGATAACAAGGGTATGATCTTCTATTTTCATGATCATGTTCTCAAACCCTTATGATCATGATTATAATTACATATCATACTTTTTTACACTAAATAACCATTTAGGTTCTCCAATTTTTAGGTTTCCTTCCCCAGGTTATGAAAATATTTATTATATTTGATATATCTAAGAAGGGTGCTAGTCAAGATGAACCTAGTGGTAGATAATTTCTATCAGTTATGCATTAGTGTTTATGTTTACATGATTCCAAAGGAACTATACTAATATGCTGTTTGGGAATCTATTTGTATAATGTTTTATGTATTCAAAAAATGTTATGTAATGTTAATGTGTGTGAAGTGAGGGTTTCATATTGTTGTTATCAATGAAAAGTTTTAGATAACCTTTGGAAGATAGGATGAGAAAATATTTGTGAGAAAAATATAGACCTGTCTAAGGATAATTCTAAGGATAAGAAAAATTATATGAAAATGTCCAAAAATTTAGGTAAAGTATAGAGTATGTGGTGTCATAGATATACATACCTATCTGGAAACTACAAGTTTTTGTGGCTCTAGAACAGATGTTCCTATGGGTATCAAATCTGAAGAGATTTTTCAGTCCCGACTCAGGGTCATCTAGTGCATGATAATGGGTCTTACTGTACACCTAGTTTAGTAGTCTTTGGGAATATTCTTTGGAAATTTGAAAACTCTTCAAGATTCATAAAGAATGATTTAAATGGATTTGTCTATAAAAAACCTAGGATAAACCTAATGTTTCACTGATTATAGAAGGTGTCATAATTTAGATATCCTATAAGTGATTTTTCATGATTCAATGGTTCCTGGATATGATAATTGTTTCTTACTCTATGATTTTAGTTTTATTAAATTTCTCGAACAAGAAGGAACTATTTTAATTGTGATTGCGATGGAAAATGAAATAATTTTACTCCTAAGTAATTGTATTCTTAGGGGATGGAATGCAAAAACCTAGTTACTATAATCACACATCTTTCTCATCTATAAATCATGGTGGAATTATAAATGTGAAAAGAGGGAACAATATTTAGTTGAGTATTTCATGATACAGGCTTCAACATTATTTATAGGGTCTTCTAATATACTTTTTGATGAAAAATTGATCAGTACTACTGAAAATATATTCTTCTTTCTTAAATCTTCAAGGCATGATAAAATTATTTTAGATGTTTATCGGTTAGGAGGTGAGGTAGATCAATGGTGGACTATAATCAAGAATAAAACCAGAAAAGATGAGACTGAATATGTGGATTGGGATGAGTTCAAGAACATATTTTTACATCAGTACTTTCCTATAATTCTTCATTCCAATATTCTAAAATAGTTCCTTGAGTTGAAGAAAAGTGATGATGAATATGTTGGTATCTACTAGAATAATTTCATGATACTTGTGATGTACACTTCAGAAATTATTATCCAACTTAAAAGTAAAGATGATGGGTTCTTCGGTGGCTTAAAGACAGGTCTTAGAACACACTTTTCCATAAGAGACTTTAGTAGCTGTGAATAGATTCTATATTTTGCATTTATTTTCGAAATATATGTTAGAGTCACTTATCAACCTCATAGGTTTCACAAGAAAATTAATATGGAGTTTAAATGAAACTCTAAAAACAATAAAGAAAAGAAGAGGATTTTTTACTTTATCTAATAAATGTGGGAATAATAATAGAGGAATTTTTATTTAAGGGACAAGTAAATGTTTTATGTCAGTAAAGAAAGGTCACTGGGCAATTTATTTTCATAATTATGGGAAGAAGCTAGCTAAAATGCTAATAGGGAGAATTATTCATATAATAAACCTCCCACGATTAAATGCTACAAGTGTAAGGAGAATGGAAGTTATGCTAACCACTAACCAAACCAAAGGAATGATGATGGCAACGATCATTGTCAACATCTTATTAGGCCAAGGGACAAGGGGGAATCTCATGAGATCCCTATTTCTGATGAGGGTTGAGATACCGGAATGATAAAGGTACACATACCATCTTCTATAGAACTACTAATATAATATTTGATTATGTATCTACCAAATCATTCATATCTAAAGAATTTTATAGTGGTGTTTGGATTCCACCAAAAAAATTAGATTTTGAATTAGAAGTGTATACCCCAAATGGTTCGATGATTGCATCTCAAGTCTATGATTCCTCTCCGGTTGATGTTTGTGGGAATATGGTTCCATAAAATCTTCTCATTCTTCCTTTGGTTGAATTTTATTTCATCTTAGGAATGGATTGTATTTATATTCATAAATAAGAAATCAGTTTTCAATTAAGAATAGTTACATTTGATATTTATATCCCTCCAATGATCATCCATTAATCTAACTATAAGTATGACCTTCATGTGGAGATTTAATCCCATGTATGTGTCTTAATTACCATTCGAAAGTTTTTTTTCAAAAATTATTGGGGAGAAAATAAATATTGATGATATTTCTATTTCTCTAGATTTTGTGGTTTCATTTTCTCAATAGTTTCACAGACATCCACCAAAACATGAAGTTGAGTTCTCGGTAGAACTCATACCTTGTTCAACACCAATTTCAAAGACTCCTTATACAATTGCCTTGATAGATTTATAGTAATTGAAGAAGAAAATACATGAAATCCTTGAAAAGGGATTCATTCATCTAAGTGTGTCACCTTCAAGTGAACCCATTCTTTTTGTGAAAAATAAAGGTGTGTTAATGAGACTTATTATTGATTATTGGTAGATGTAAAAGATCGTAATCAATAATATGTATCCCCTTCCCCATATTCATGACATGTTTGATCAAATTCATGGGGGTCAATACTTTATACAAGATTGAACTTCATTTTGGATATCATAAATTGAGTGTCAAGAAGGAGGATATACCAAAGACGTCATTCCGTACATGGTATTTTAACTGTGAATATATATTGATGATTTTTGGACTTACTAATTCCCCTGTTATCTTCCTGGATTTAATGTATATAGTGTTTAGATTTTACCTTGATATGTTTTTGGTAGTCTATATAGATCATATTCTTAACTATTCAAATATCAAGGAAGATCATTATGATCACTTGAGAATTGAACTAAATACACTATGTAAGGAGAAAATATATGAAAATTTTACAATGTGTGAATATTTTATCCAAAAGGTTTCATTTATGATCTCAACAGATAGTATATAAATAGATCCATCAAAGATGGATGCTACTGAATGCTGGACTATACCAACCATAATGAAGGATATCCATATCTTTCCAAGTTTAGCTGGATATTATTGATTATTTGAAGAAACTTTGTCATGAATATCTAATCTTGTGACCATGTTAACATGAAAGGGTTTAAAGTTCCTCAATAAAGATGAATGTGAGGAAATATTTAAGGAAATGAAGAAAAGGTTAGTCAGTACAACAAGGATTACATTACCCATGTAACATCCCAAGTAAGTAATGAATAATAGATATTTTTATCTATGTATATTAATGATTAATATAGTGTTTTAGAGGCTTAAAATAAAAATAAATACATTCTTATGCATGGAATACACTAATATTCTTAAAAGATTGTTTTAATGCCTTTTGATGGAAAACCCTTTTTAAATAAAACTTTTGACAATTTTATATTATATATATGTGAAAATAAACATATTCATTATTATTGGGACATTGAAATTTACTTTGGATAAATTGTTGGTATTTTTCTGACAATGCTCATTTTTTAATGAATAGTGAAAAATACTGCATTTTACATCATAACTGCTTTTTCATTTAATTTACTTATATGGTTACATTATCCTTTTAATTGGCCTTAAAGTGTAATCTGAATATATTTTTACCATTTAATCTAATGGTGGTCATTAGGATTAATTTCACTTTGGAATTGGTCATAAACAAATGCCAAACTTTTCTTAGATATTGTTTAAAAAAACCCGCTATTTGTTTTGACAATGAGAATTATTTTTAAATCAATTATTGAAATTTATGTGTTTGGAATTTGGTAAAATGGATTACATATTTGGAATCATATGGTCCAAATTATGTAATTAAGACTCTTTTATTTTTGGACATTATGAATAGTAACGATGCTAATTATCTTTAATTATCTTGATTAATGAGTAATCAGGTAGTTAAAAATAATAAAATGATATCATAATAATACAAAAAGACCACAACATGTGTACTAAGGCTACTGGTTGTCTCATGGACGACCATGGGAATCCTTGTGCCAAACTTGGGGGCCCCATGGAATCACTTTTGTGAGAAAGTGACTTTTTATCTTTTTATTTTTAATGAATGTTAAATGTGACAAAGAATGCATCACCTAAGTAAAATATTTTTTATTTTGTCTACATAAATGATCATTTGGACTATAAATATTATTTGGAAAGATAAAACAATTTTCTACATCATAGTATTTTTTGTCATAATTTTTAGACTTTAAATAAATTAAATTATTTATGACATCATGATGATGCAGCGATTACCACATTAATAAAGGATTTAAATAAAATGAAATGATAATGTAACATCTATGACCTACACATGTCCAAAACCTATTGGATGGGTGGATCTCGAACCCTATCACCTTACACTCGAATTATATCAATGTGGGACCTTTTTAATCCGAAAATCATTTTCAAATAAAGTAATATTTCTTTACTTTCCAAGAGTTCCCCTCCTCTCCTCTTATAAAAGATCCCCACCAATACCTCCTTACACACACACCCAAAGCCTTTGGCTCATCCAACCCCTACCCATTTTGTCTCTCCACTTCCCTCTATTAATCCTTGAAGCCTCACATTGGGCAGAAGTCTTCCCAAGGAAGCCTTTGAGCTCAAACCAATGGGAGTTACCCGATTTTAAG
Source organism: Viscum album (assembly GCA_963277665.1). Classification (NCBI taxonomy): domain Eukaryota; kingdom Viridiplantae; phylum Streptophyta; class Magnoliopsida; order Santalales; family Viscaceae; genus Viscum; species Viscum album. The sequence goes on along the minus strand of OY728119.1, from coordinate 680,639,912 downwards.
GTAATGTCTTCACTTGAGTCATTTTGTTTTATTTTGATTCTCCAACCCCCTAAAATATTTTTAATAATTTATTTTGTAACAAATACAGTATCTTCAATATACTAGGATGTTTTTATAAGAAGGATTCGAGCTACACTTACACACACCTACATCTAATGGTTAAAGGACATACTGTTTCCGTGGATGGTGAATTTATGCCTCCCGAAACGATGATTGTTCAACATTATTTTAACACCTTAAAAGGTGGCCATTAAGATGTAAATATATTTATATATGATATATAATATGTTTATGTTTTCCTTAAGCTTATGTATTTTTCATTTTGGTCATACCTATATGGTTTCCATTATGGGTAAATGCAATATCTTCATTTAAGGAAGTGCGGACTACCTCCCCCTCAAAGTGATTTGAATCGTTAAATACCATATGTGGGACATATAATTGATGGAACTATGATATTATATATGATATAATACTGGAATTATAATATACCTTTATATCATTATGATTCCATTTTATAAAATACGAAATAGAAATGAAAGTAGTGTTCATGCGTACGTACGGCTTACCGTCTCCATGAACGGTGCATTTCATTTATTACCTAGAAATGATTATGTAATGTTATAAATGAATGTATATACTGGATATATATGATATGTACATCATGAATATAATATTGGATATAATGGATACATGAACAACTTTTAATTATAAAGGGTTTATTTTTGACTCAAGTACCAATGATCGTTAAAACGACTATTATTAACTTAAATAATTACATAGTGTTCATGTCATGGAAATAAGTGATATAAAAGGAATAATGAACTTGAAAAAGGTTCTTCAGCTATTATAAATTAACTCACGTTTATTATTCAGGACATTAAAGAATGATCGAGTCAAGTCAGACCCGAGGTATGAGACTTCGTCTCAATCTCCTTTCATTGAGGCATATTTTGTTTTATACACAACCTTCTTTTATATGGTGTATAAAACCCTTTGAATTTTATGTTTATTCAAAAGGAATCTTTTTATATGAAGCATTTACTAAACGACAAAAGGGAATGTTTTTGTCGTACGTATTCGGCGACAAAGACTTCTCCGCCGCAGTGACCATTTTTTGAGTTTCGGCTTCCTCTACAATCCATACCTTCTTTTTAAAAGAAAAATAAATACCATGTTTTACTTCTCTTTTATTTTGGTATTGAAAATGGTTTTCATAATGTTTTTATATCAATGATTTGTATTTATATCTTGTGATTGAAAGGTGGGAATGTTATCGTTCTTTTATGCATGTTTTATGTGATACGATTATGTTGAGGTTCTTGGGAATTATTATGAAGACGGGTGGTTCCGTGATAAACTAAGGGTGGGTGAGCCCGATATAGCTCTCCAATGCATTGGGTAATGCCACGGAGTGAAATTTTAAGGTTTCTCCGAAGAGATTTAGGGAATATACTGTGATGGGTATTCCAAAGGTAACCAAGAGGGTCACTCCCTACGTAAGAATGTTATGAATGTCTCAAGTTACCTTTATGTCTTATGATTTCTATTATTTATTCATGATTTGATGAGGTATGTTAAAGAGATTATTTTTTATGGGTAAAGTATGATTTCTTTCTAATGCATATATATACCCATGTTTCCTTTCCATATATTTTTATATTTCTTACTGAGCTTTTTATGCTCTTACCAAGTAATTTTGAAATTCTTTTCATAGGTCAAAAGAAAGGTACATGATATGATGATAGTGTCAAGGAAGTGTCAAGAAAAAATCCATGTTATATCATAAATATGTTTCCATTGATGGGAAAGAAGAATACTATCTTTATGTAACCACTTCGTTTATATGTGGAATGTAATGCATGTTTTATGATCTAATTCTCTAAAACTCTAAACCCGAAAAGATCCTCAATTTGTAATCTTGTAATAACTCAAGATTAAGTACTGTTTAAGGCTGGGGCCTTATAGTTGGTATCAAAGGCCGGTTTAGATAACTTTAGGAGTTAGAATTCTATTAAATGATTATCCAAAAAAAAATTTGGTCAAATTGATGTGATATAGTATTTGAAGATTACCATGTTGCATCATCTAGGAAATGTTTGTTCAGAATAGTTTTCCGCAGAGGAAACAGGGAAGCAGTGCTAGGAAGGCATGCAGAAGGAAATAACCTTCTGAATCAGCATCCTGAGATGGTCAGAATTGGAACTGAACAGTTTTTTGCAGTAATGGCGCAGTTGACTCAATCGATAAATGGCGGTGGTATCCATACACGAGATTAGCCAGATCAACCGCAGAGGAACATGTCAGTGGTGGAACATTTCATGAGGCAACATCCCCCATCATTCAGAGGATAATCTGACCCTGTGCTTGCTGAAGGTTTGATTAATGCACTGGAGAAGAATTTCGATGTCATGGGGTGTTTAGACAATCAAAAGGATAGTCTTTCTATTTACCATTTGGAGGGTGAAGCAGATCAGTGGTGGTTGATGGTTAAAAATATCAGGGACGCTGATGAGATTGATGCTCTCGACTGGAATGAATTCAAAGGTATGTTTCTTGAAAATTATTTTCCTAAGGCTGTTCGACTTAGGATGGAAAATCAATTCCTGGAATTGAGGCAAGAGGAAGAATCATTGGCTACCTATGAAGAAAGGTTCACTCGATTGGCAAGGTATGCTCCAAATTTTATCCGAGACCTTGATAGTAAAATGAATCGTTTTTACTCAGGACTAAGCCAAAATATCAAAGGGAATTAGCTTCTCATGAGTTTAAAAGTTATGAAAAGCTTATTTGATGTCCTGAGAAGGTGGAAATGGATTTTTCCGATGATCAAGTGTTCTATAACAACCTGCAGAAGAAGAGACCGAGGTGGCAGGAGAAAGGGAATAATTCTTCAAAAAAGTCTGATGGTAAGAAATCTAAGTTTCTAGTTTGTGATAAATGTGGAAAAAGGCATGCTGGGGAATGTCTTCTGAATTCTAGAAAGTGCTACTGATGTGTTAAGAAGGGACATAAGCCTCGTGATTACACTAAAAAAGATCAAGGTGAAGGTGAGTCCAAATTTGATTTATAGTTAGTGAAATGTTTTAAGTGCAATGAGATGGGTCACTATGCAAACGAGTGTCCGAAAAAGAGCTTGAGTGATGGGAAGAAGTTAGACTACAAGCAGAAAGGGGTGGTGAAATCCTTTGCAACTACTTCAGCAGATGTCGGGCCATCAAATGAAGTTGTATCATGTACTTTGTTTTTTTTCAGATTATGCTAGTGTGTTGTTTGATTCGGGGTCTACACATTCTTTCATCTCTGAAAACTTTTCTAGTAAAATAGTAATACCATCTCAAAAAATGAATCCTGACCTTTTGGTAAAAACACCTGGTGGAAATGTTGAGGCAAAAAGAATTTATAAGAATCTTCCTATCCCTATCTGTGGAATGAACCTACCTGAAAACCTTATTGTTCTACCTCTAGTAGAGTTTGATGTTATCCTGGGTATGGATTGGCTCTCAATTTACCATTCTAAGATTGACTGTAGAGCTAAAGAAGTTTCTTTTTAGAAAGACATTCAATTTGTGTACAAGAATGAACCCTTACTGTTGATAACTTATCAAGAGGCCAAGAAACATGTAAAAGATGGAAATGAATGTTACCTTGCACACATTGTTGAAAATAAAGGAACTGTTCAGATTAATGATGTGCTAGTGGTAAATGAGTATCCTGATGTTTTTCCTGATGAGTTGCCTGGAATAATACCAGATAGGGAAGTTGAGTTTACTGTTGACTTAGTTCCTGATGCTAAGTCAATTTCAAAACCCCCTTATCGAAGGGCTAAAATTGAACTTTTAGAGTTGAAGGAGCAATTGCAAGATTTATTAGAGAAAGGTTTCATTCGACCTAGCACATCACCATGGGGTGCTCATGTTTTATTTGTTAAAATGAAAGATGGTTCAATGAGACTTTGCATTGATTATAGATCCTTGAATAACATCACTGTTAAGAACAAATATCCTTTGCCTCATATCGATGATTTGTTTGATCAGCTCCAGGGAGCTCAGTATTTTTCAAAGACTGACTTGAGATCGGGGTACCATCAGCTGAAGTTAAAGGAAGAAGATGTTCTGAAGACTACGTTTCGTACAATATATGGCCATTATGAATTTGTAGTAATGCCTTTTGGGTTAACCAATGCACCTGCTGTATTCATGGACTTAATGAATAGAATTTTCCATGAGTTCTTGGATAAATTTTTGATGGTTTTCATTGATGATATTTTGGTGTTTTCTAAAAGTAAAGAGGATCATGAAAGACATTTATGGGTTATTTTTCAAACCTTAAAAGAAAATAAATTGTATGGGAAATTCAGCAAGTGTGAGTTTTGGTTGCAACAAATTTCTTTCCTTGGTCACACTGTTTATAAAGATGGGATAACTGTTGATCCTTCAAAAACATAGGTTCTTGAAGAATGGCCAAGACCCACAAATTTAACAGAGATTCGTAGTTTTCTTGGTTTGGCGGGCTATTACCGAAGGCTTGTTAGAAAATTTTCACGGTTATCTAGTCCAATGACTAAGCTAACTCAGAAGGGTGTTATGTTTATCTGGACAAAAGAATGTGATGATTGTTTTCAGGAGTTGAAAAAAAGATTGGTGAATGCTCCAGTTTTGGAACTTCCTTCCAGGAATGGTGAGTTTGTAACATACAGCGATGCTTCATTGAAAGGACTTGGTTGTTTCCTAATGCAGAATGATCAGGTAATTGCTTATGCTTCACGAAAGTTGAAAAATCATGAGGTAAATTACCCTACACATGATTTGGAATTAGTTTCTGTTGTTTTCTCTTTAAAAATTTAGAGGCATCATTTGTATGGAGTAAAGTGTGAAATATATACTGATCAAAAAAGTTTAAAGTATATATTCACTCAGAAAGAGTTAAACATGAGACAGAGGAGATGGCTAGAATTAATCAAGGATTATTATTGTACAATTCATTACCATCTGGGAAAAGCAAATAAAGTGGCTGATATGATTTGAGTCGAAAAAGTAATACTTCATTAGCAATGTTGTGCTTGGAACGTGATCCTTTGATTAAGGATTTGATGAACTTTGGCATAGACGTTGTTGGTGCAGTAAGTTCTTCTGTTTTGTTTCAGGTATCAGTGAGATCATCTCTATCAGATAGAGTCAAGCAAGCACAGAATCAAGACAGTGAGTTGCAGAAAAAGGTAGAGCTGGTTTAGAAAGGTAAGTTTCCTGAATTAAACATTGATAATGATTGCGTTTTGAGATTCGGTAAGAGTTTTTGTGTGCCTTTTGATTCACATTTGAAGAGAGGGTAGTTATGTGAAGCTCATAGTTCTCCGTTTTCAGTTCATCCTGGAAGTACTAAGATGTAGAGAGATCTGCGGGAGTATTACTGGTGGGATGGAATTAAAAGAGATATTGCTGATTTTACTATGAAGTGTTTGGCTTGTCAGTAGGTTAAAGCAGAGTGGAAGTTACCAAAATGGATGCTTCAACCATTACCAGTTCCAGAGTGGAAATGGCAGAATATATTCATGGATGTTGTCGTGGGATTACCGAAGACATCTCTAGGTAATAATGCAATCTAGGTTATTGTTGATCGCTTGACTAAATCTGCTCATTTCCTTGCTATACGAGATACTTTTTCCCAAGATCAACTTTCCCGTTTGTATCTTAAAGAGATAGTCAAGTTACATGGAGTTCCTCTCTCCATTGTATCTGATCGTGATCCCAGGTTCACTTCTAACTTTTGGAAAGGCCATCAGAAGTCGTTGGGTACTGAATTAAATTTTAGTACAGCTTTTCATCCTCAATCAGATGGGCAGTCAGAACGAACAATTCAAACCTTGGAAGATATGCTAAGAGATTTTTCGATGGATTATCAGGGATGTTGGGACCAACATCTTTCTTTGGTTGAATTTTCATATAGTAACAGTTTTCATTCCAGTATACAGATGGCACCATTTGAGGCGTTATAGGGGAAGCGGTGTCAAACTCTAGATTTCTGGGATGAAGTGGGTGAAAGGAAGTTGATGGGACCAGAATTGGTAGAAGTGATGGAAAAAATGTTCAGATAATTCAGAAACACATGAGAATAGCTCAGAGTAGGTAGAAGAGTTATGCAGACAACAGGAGGAAGGATCTAACTTTTGAGGTAGGTGATCATGTTTTTCTCAAAGTCTCACCATGGAAAAGTGTGATGCGATTTGGTAAGAAAGGAAAGATGAGTCCAATGTTCATTGGACCATATGAAATTTTGGAGATAGTTGGATAAGTTGCATACCGGGTGCCTTTACCTCTGAGTTTATCTCAGGTACACAATGTTTTTCATTTTTCGATGTTGGGAAAGTATATGCCAGATCCATATCATGTTTTGAGTCCAGTGGTAGTTCAGCTGGAAGAGAAACTATCTTATGAGGAACAACCAGTCCAGATTCTTGACCATAGGGAGAATGTGTTACGAAATAATGTGATTAATCAGGTAAAGGTTTTGTGGAAAAACCACATGATGGAAGAATCAACATGGGAATCTGAAAATGGAATGAGGGATAAGTACCCCCATTTATTCGATAAGTAAATAAATTACGGGGACACAATTTTCTAAAGGGGGGTAGGATGTAACATCCCCAGTAATTAATGAATAATAGATATTTTTATCTATGTCTATTAATGATTATGATAGTGTTTTATAGGCTTAAAATGAAAATAAATACAATCTTATGCATGGAATACACTAATATTCTTAAAAGATTGTTTTACTGCCTTTTGATGGAAAACCCTTTTTAAATCAAAATTTGGACAATTTTATAATCTATATTTGTCAAAATAAACATATTAATTATTATTGGGACATTGAAATTTACTTTGGATAAATTTTTGGTATTTTTCTGACGATGTTCATTTTTTAATGAATAGTGAAAAAAACTGCATTTTACATCACAACTGCTTTTTCATTTAATTTACTTATATATATAGATTATCCTTTTAATTGGTCTTAAAGTGTAATCATAATATATTGGTACCATTTAATCCAATGGTGGTCATTAGGATTAATTTCACTTTGGAATTGGTCATAAACTAATGCCAAACGTTTCATAGATATTGTTTCAAAAAAACCCGGTATTTGCTTTGACAACAGGAATTATTTTTAAATCAATTATTGCAATTTATCCGTTTGGAATTTGGTAAAATGGATTACATATTTGGAATCAGAAGGTCCAAATTATGTAATTAGGACTCTTTTATTTTTGGACATTATGAATAATAACGATGGTAATTATCATTAATTATCTTGATTAATGAGTAATTAGGTAGTTAAAGATAATAAAATTATATCATAATAATACAAAAAGACCACAACATGTGTCCTAAGTCTACTGCTTGTCTCATGGCCGACCATGTAATGCCTTGTGGCAAACCTGATGGCCCCATGGAATCACTTTTGCGAGAAAGTGACTTTTTATCTTTTTATTTTTAAAGAATGTTAAATGTGACAAAGAATGTATCACCTAAGTAAAATATTTTTAATTTTGTCTAAATAAATTATCTTTTGGACTATTAATATTCATTGGAAATCTAAAAATATTTCCTACATCATAGTATTTTTTTTCATAATTTTTAGACTTTAAATAAATTAAATGATTTATGACATCATGGTGATGCAGCGATTACCTCATTAATAAAGGATTTAAATAAAATGAAATGATAATGTAAAATATATGACCTACACATGTCAGAAACCTCTTGGATGGGTGGATTTATAACCCTTATCACCTTACCCTCGAATTATATCAATGCGGGACCTTTTTAATCCTAAAATCATTTTCAAATAAAGTAACATTTCTTTACTTTCCAAGAGTGCCCCTCCTCTCCTCTTATAAAAGGCCCCCACCCCTACCTACTTACACACACTCCCAAAGCCTTTGTATCGGCCAAAGCCTGACCATTTTGTCTCTAAACATCCATATCTTACTCCTTGAGGCCTCACTTTGGGCATAAGTCTTCCCAAGGAAGCCTTTGAGCTCAAACCAAAGGGAGTTACCCGATTTTAAGGTAATGTCTTCACTTGAGTCCTTTTGTTTTATTTTGATTCTCCAACCCCCTAAACTCTTTTTATTCATTTCTTTTGTAACACCTCAAGTATAGTAAATATACTAGGATGTTGTTATAATAAGGATTCAAGCTACACTTACACACACCTACATCTAATGGTTAAAGGACATACTGTTTCCGTGGATGGTGAATTTATGCCTCCCGAAACGATGATTGTCCAACATTATTTTAACACCTTCAATGGTAGCCATTAATATGTCACTATATTTATATATGATATATAATATGTTTATGTTTTCCTTAAGCTTCTGTATTTTTCATTTTGGGTATACCTTTATGATTTCCATTATAGGTAAACGTGATATCTTCATTTAAGGAAGTGCAGACTACCACCCCCTCAAAGTGATTTGATTCGTTAAATACCATATGTGGGAAATATAAAGGATGGAACTATGGTATTATATATGATATTATTCTGTAATTATAATATACCTTTATATCATTATGATTCCATTCTATAAAATACGAAATAGAAAATAAAGTAGCGTTCATGCGTACGTACGGCTTACCGTCTCCATGAACGGTGCATTTCATTTCTTACCTCTAAATGATTATGTAATATTATAAATGAATGTATATACTAGATATATATGACATATACATCATGATTATAATTCTGGATATAATGGATAAATGATCAACTTGTAATTATAAAGGGTTTATTTTTGACTCAAGTACCAATGATCGTTAAAACGACCGTTATTAACTTAAATAATAACATAGTGTTCATGACATGGAAATAAGTGATATAAAAGGAATAATGAACTTAAAAAAGTTTATTAAGAAAATAGAAATTAACTCAAGTTTATTATTCAGGACATTAAAGAATGATCGAGTCAAGTCGGACCTGAGGTATGGGACTTCGTCTCAATCTCCTTTCATTGGGGCATATTTTGTTTTATACACAACTTTCTTTTATATGGTGTATAAACACCTTTTACTTTTACGTTTACTCAAAAATAATATTTTTATACGAAGTGTTTACAAAACGACAAAAGGGAATGTTTTGGTCGTACGTATGCGGCGACAACGACTTCTTCGCCGCCGTGACCATTATTTGAGTTTCGGCTTCCTCTACAAGCCATACCTTCTTTTTAAAAGAACAATAAATACCATGTTTTAATTTTCTTTTATTGTGGTATGGAAAATGGTTTTCATAATGTTTTTATATCAATGTGTTGTATTTATATCTTTTGATTGAAAGGTGGGAATGTTATGTTTCCTTTATGCATGTTTTATGTGATACGATTATGTTCAGGTTCTTGGGCATTATTATGAAGACGGGTGGTTCCGTGATAAACTAAGGGCGGGTGAGCCCGATATATCTCTCCAATGCATTGGTTAACGCAAAGGATTAAACGTTAAGGTTTCTCTGGGAAAATTTAGGGAATATACTGTGATGGGTATTCCAAACACAACCTAGAGGGTTACTCCCTATGTAAGAATGTTATGAATGCCTCATGTTACCTTTATGTCTTATGATTTCTATGATTTATTCATGATTTGATGAGGTATGATAAAGAGCTTATGGTTAATGGGTAATGTATGATTTCGTTCTTATGAATATATGTACCCATGTTTCCTTTCCATATATTTTTATATCCCTTTGTGAGCTTTTTATGCTCATGCCATGTTTTTTTGAAATGTTTTTCACAGGTCAAGGTAAAGGTACATGATATGATGATAGTGTCAAGGAAGTGTCAAGAAATAATCCATGTTTTATCTTAAATATGTATCCATTGATAGGAAAAAAGAATACTATATTTATGTAACCACTTCATTTATATGTGGAATGTAATGCAAGTTTTATGATCTAATTCTCTAAAACTCTAAACCCGAAAATATTCTCAATGTGTAATCATGTAATAACTCAATATTAAGTAAGGTTTAAGGCTGGGGCCTTATAACCCTATAGTGGAGAAGGGTTTTTTAATCTATAGTGATGAATCCAAGTAGTGTTTGGGATGTTTTCTTATACTGAATAATAGGGTTATAGAATATTCTTTGTGATAATTGAAGATTCTTGAGATAAATTACCCATCACATGATTTGTAGTTAGCAGCATTAAATTTTTTATTAATGCTATGTAGGTATTATCTTTATAGAGAAAATTTTGATATATATACTAATCATAAAAGTCTGAAATATATATTCACATAGAAGTAGTTGAACCTGTTCCAAAGAATATGGTAATATTTGATAAAGGATAATGATTTCTCAATACATTTCCACCCTGGGAAAGCAAACAAGGTGGCTGATATTTTGAGTAAGAAGGATCATGATAACTTATCTACGATTATGATCAAAGAAGATCACATATTTTTTATTTTAAAAGGATTTATCTTTAAATATTAAAGGAAGGGGTGGGATACTATTATTCTCAAATGAATTTTCAATCCTCTATACATGTGAATATTAAGTAGGAATATAAGGAAGTTATAGAGATATAAAATAATTCTATAAATGTTCCATAGTTTAACCTTAATCAGGATATGGAATGATAAGGTTCAGGAACCGTGTATGTGTTCCTTATATACCAGATTTCAAGAATGATCTGTTAGAGAAAGATCATAGTTCCTCACAATTTATTTATCTTAGAATTAAAAATATGTATAGTGATTTTAATGAATACTTCTGGTTGGGTGGAATGAAGAGAGATTTCTTAGAGTTTTTGTTTCAGTGATTGGTATTCCAATAAGCTATGGCTAAAAGATAAATGTTAAAGGGGATATTAGATCCATTACTGATACTAGAATGTAAATGGGAGAACATCACAATGAATTTTGACTTTGGAATAACAAAAACCTATAAAGAATTTTAATTTTATATGGGTGTTATGTCATCACCTTACTAAGTTAGCACACTTCATCACTATTAGAGAAGTATTCCTTATAGATCAACTTTCTTGGATATACATTAATGTAGGGGTAAGTTTACATGGAGTAACTCATTCTATTGTATTAGACGAGGATATGAGGTTTACCACAAAGTTATGGTGAAGTATTAAGTATGAACATGACACTGAATTGAGTTTCAACACTTCTTATAATCCTCAGAGGGATGGTCAGTCTGAAATAATAATTAAAATTTTAAAGGTTCTATTGAGATCCTATTCTGTGGATTTCGAAGGTGGTTGGTATCAACAACTTACTCTAGCTGAGTTTTTATACAAAAATATCTTTCAGTAAATAATTCATATGGAACATTATGAATCCATCAATGTGATGAAATTCAGAGCTCCAATGTGCTGAGGTGAGGTTGATGAAGAAAACGATTGGGACCTGACACTGATGAAAAAATGATTGAGAAGTTTAGAAATATTCAGCATCATATCAAGGAAGCTCCATGTCCGCATAAATGTAATACATATAACCATCAGCATGATCTATAATTTGAGGTCGGTGGAATATTTTTTCTAATAATCACACCCTGGATGAATATAATGGGAATATGGATTAATGAGAATCTAATCCCTATGTATATCGGTCCCTTTGGTATTCTTTATCATTTTGGGATGGTAGCCAACCACATGGAACTTATTTTAAATATATCTCAAGTCCATGATATATCCATGTATCTCTCCAGAATAAGTACATACCAGAACCTTCACATGTAATGAACTCATAGGTCATACTGATGGAGCCAGATCTATCTTGTGAAGGACAACCAGTTGAAATTCTGGACCAATCAGAGAAAGTTATATGAAAGAAGAACACTCACATACACATTGTTTTATGGAGAAATCACTAGTATGAAGAAGCTAAATGAGAACATGAGGACATAATGAAGCAGAAGTATCCTCAATTGTTCTTACTCGAGTGATAAATTTAGAGGGATAAATTTATTTTATGTGGGGAAGAATTTAATACCATGAGTTTTTATAGGCCTTTTTTCAAATAAATTAAATTTTTATTTATGTCTTGAAAAGAAAAAAGTAAAAAATTCATTCACAAAGTACCTACTTGGAATAAGTTACATAGAAACAACCTAGTGTATATACATGAAACATATACTTGGTGTACATTATCCACAAAACCGACTTGGTGTATGTTACACACAAGAACGACTTAGCATTTGTTACACATAACACAAACATTTCGATGAAACATTATATTGTTGTTATAATTATTTAAACAAGATAATTATTACCTAACCATTAAAAATAGTTATATAAAAAGTAATAACTAATTTTTAAATATATATTTTTTTATTTATAAATAAAACATATTGACAATGAATGATATGATTTTTGGTAAAGTCCTTTTATGAATAAAAATTCGATTTTCTTTAATGAACTGCTTTTAATGTGATTCTATGAAAAATAATAAAGAAATTTTAGACACATTTATAAATTTAATTTGATAAAATAAAATTCATTTTTTAATTTAGCATGTCAAAATTTACTTACCGTTAATTTTTGGGTTTTTTTCTGTTCACTTTTGGATAAACAATGAAAATTACAAGATTTTAATTCAACACTACTTTTTCATCAAATTTATTTATAAGTATAAATTATAATTTAAATATGTTTCCAAGAATAAATAAATAATATTTTTATCAACTAATTAAAATTAGGTTTTTATGATAATTTTCAAATTGAAATTTGATATAAAACATAGCATACTTTTAAATGATTTCACATTAAAAACCCACACCATCGACCCAACTACGAGATTAATTTTAAATTAATTTCATCCACTTATGTTTTTGGAATTTGGGAAAATTATTTCCATATTTGAAATTGTAATAATTAATAATTTATAATTATGGAAAATTATATTTTTACCAAATATATTAGTGAAAGTTACTAAAATTGATTACATCAATTAAAGTTAAATTAAGCATATTAAGGAACTAAACCACAACCATATGTCCAAAATGACCTATACACATGTAAAAATACCTTTAGATAGAAATATTTTGACCACATATTTCATTTTATATAAATTGGTTCATTTTTGGATTGAATTTGGATCATTATTGGGTCTCTATAGAACATGAAAAACATGGGTGGAATTCTTACTTCAAATGTTTACAAGAGTGCCACTCCTACTTCCATATAAAGGACACCACATCATTCCCTTATTCAGACTCTCAAATCATTTAGGTTTGGAAAATATATATCCAATACACATAAAAATGTATTTACCTTCATCATTAAAGAACAACTTTTGGAATAAAGACTTCTAAGGAATCCTTTTGGAATAAACCAAAAGGAGTTACCCAATTAAAAGGCACACCTTCTCTCAAGCTCTTTTATTTTATTTTCATTATACACCCCTACAATATCATTATTCCAAGATTTTATAAAACATTCCCTTAATATAGTAGGATTTTTATGCTAATATTTTAACCTACACATACACACACCCCCATCTAATGGGTAATGGGCATACTTTTTACGTGTACGACGAACTATCGCCTCACTAAACAATGACTGTTAATTTTTACTTTACCACCTCTCATGTTGTAAATTATGGTGAAAAATATGTTTATATTTTTAATATATTATATTAATTATATATTAATTATTATTTAATTCTTATAAAACATTTATCTTTATATGTTTAATTTAGTGTGAATACTATAATTTTTTTGAGGAAGTGCGGAATACCATCCCTTCAAAGCGATGTGATTCGTTCAAACACTACATGTAATATATTAAGGATGGGTTTAGTAAAATAATATAATATAAAAAATATTATAATTATAATGTAATGATATTATATACATATATACATATATTTTATGTTCATTCTTTTCTTTCAATACGACAATAAAAATAGAAACAACGTTCATGCGTACGTACGACTTACCATTCCATTAACTGTTCATTCCATTTCATACTTATATTTTATATATATTATTTTAAAACAATATAATGAATATAAATTATATTTATGTCATGTTTTATGTTCAAGAATCATTATATAAATATAAGGACAAAAAATATAACAAATTAAGACATATATGAAAAGAAAAGTGAATATTTCCCAAAGTGAAACCTTAATATAAGATTGTTAACAAGTGGGTAAAATAAGTTCATGATAAAAAATATATGCTATTATATATAAGAATATGGTAATGTAAAATATATATTATAAATTTATATTTATTATAAATGTGTTTTGAATGACTATGACGAGAGTAAACACACAAGGTAATGGGATTTCACCTCACTTTTTATTTATATGAGATACAAGCTTTATTAACAACCCATTACATTTATGTGTTGTGTGTAATTATCTTTTATATATTGAATGATTATTATAAATAGATTTATATGTACTTAAAAATCCATTTTATGATCTTTATTTCAGGAGGTATAGGTTTAAAACTTTACCAAATAGGTAAAATATTTTTGTCACAATTTTCATTCTTTGAGAATCATAATTTTTTTATGAAACTAAAATATTTTCGAAGGTGTATATACTTAAATTTTACATTTTATATAATGAATATAATTATTATTATTTATATTCATCTTTATTTAATATCCTTTTATTACACGGAGTGTGTGATCCCAAGTAACCAAGTTGTAAGATTTTATTGATACAATCTCATCACTTTTCAAGAATGTTAATGATTACACTTATTTGTTAAAATATTATGATCCATATCTCAAGAAAACCCATGATGTTTCTTCTCCACTTGTTATTAAAGATATACTATTTTATTTGTACCATTTCCCACTATTTGGTATGTAAGATAATGTTTTGAAGTAAAATTTTACCATTATCTCTTGGATTGAAAATGTATTATTTTAAACATTGAAGTTTCCAAAAAAAATTTCAAAAAATGTTTTTAAAATATATTTTAAGCCATTTTTAAAGGAAATAGGATTTTAAAAACGTTGTATAATTTTAGTGATTCCTTTATATGTTTTGAATTATATTTTTAATGAAAAAGGATTTAAAAGGATTTATGTTTTAAAAAGTGTTTTCAATATAGAAATAATATTTTAGTCAATAAATACTTTTAAAATATATTTTAAAATTATTTCCAATCTATGATAACATCCATTACTATTTATAATTCTATTCTTGGTAAATTATTTAATGTTTCTATTCATATTATTCTTCTTGATGAATTATTTTTTGATAGTATGATATTGATGAATCACGTTTCTCTTTCACGCTTAATATGATGTTGAAACCCAATTCTTTTCACAGGTTATGTTTTTGATGAAATGATTATGAAACCTTTATTGTTTACACAGGTGATGATATGAATATAGGTTTATAATACCAATTTCATTTAATGAGTTATGATATAATTATTTATGATCTTGTGGAACATGTCTGTATGATTCATTTTTGGGATGGGTGGGTCCTATATCTCCCTCCAACGAACTGGGTAATGATTTATACCTCATGAGATAGACATGGATGAAATGAGAAAAGAATTCAATTCAATATTACTATACTAGAACAGAGAGTGAAAACATTTTAGTAATACATGTATTGAATGGGATGTAAGCTTTATTATGTAAAGTAATTTTTTCCACTAAGATGTTCTCAAAAGTAATTCCCTGACTACAATGGAAATAATTATATATGCTTATGTGTCTGTAAAAATTCTAAGTTTTATTCATATGTATTGATTTCATGGATTATGTTCTCTATTTCTTTATGACTCATG
The DNA here is from genome assembly GCA_963277665.1 of Viscum album. Taxonomy (NCBI): domain Eukaryota; kingdom Viridiplantae; phylum Streptophyta; class Magnoliopsida; order Santalales; family Viscaceae; genus Viscum; species Viscum album. The sequence goes on along the minus strand of OY728119.1, from coordinate 680,624,142 downwards.
TATTTTGAACTATCAATCAATATTTCATTATTTATGTTTATGATATTTGATATGGAGGGTTTCATCTTCTATTTTCATGATAATGTTCTAATTCCCTTATACTCATGACTATGCATACATATCTCCCTTGTTTACCCTTACTGTGAATTTGATATCAGCATATTTTTGAGTTCATTCCCTAGTTTATGAATATATGTGTTATGTTTGACGTGTCTAAGAAGAGTACTAGCCAAGAAGAACCTACTAGGAGATAATGATTCTCACTTATGTATATGTCTTTATGTTTCCATGTTTGCAAAGGCACTTAACTAATACAATCTTTGGGAATCTATTTGAATAATTTTTTATGTATTCCAAAATTATTAAGTAATTTTAATGTTTGTAATGAGGAGGTCACTATAGAAACACAATGAATTCTGAGTGATAGACAATATCAATTATTTTGTTATTATAATTTATTCTCCCACATGGCATCTACACACTATTACCAAATTCTTGGAATTTTAGTTCAGAAAGAGACAAGTCAATTTCACTACAACAAAAAAAATGGAGGGTGATGATTATAATAATTTCAATCAAATAATAATTACAGATTATAGATCTATAAATTATAATATTAATGAGTTTTATATATATATTCAAGGGTATACTGTTCCCTTGTATGAATGTTACTTGGCCTTATTCTTTGAAGGAAATAAAAAAAATAAAATTCATTGAAACTCATTTATCTATCGTATGTCTTGAATGTGGATGATTCTAATTCAAACACATAAGGGATATAATTGTCCACATTAGTTTCTTTAGAGTGTCAAAAAGCATTATGGATTTATATTATATTAGGGACGATGCAATGTTTCTTAAAAAATCAAGTATTTAATCCAAATTCATATGTTCCCTTCCATGAATCTTCTCCGTAGCCTGAGGCTGTGGAGATACAATTTATTGTTTTGCAACGCCTTTTCTAAATTAGAAAAAGGTAGATATTTAGTTATGTTAGGGTGGGTTGACCAAGAATTCATTTATCCTTGTTTTTATTGACTAGTTATTTTTATAGAAATTATTCTATTAGTATGAAAAGATTATAGAATGCCCTGGATAATATGGGATCATTTGGATTCTCTAATTATGCTCATTTACGTGCATATATTCAAGTATTATCTTCTTTAATGACCTTAGCAGGGATTATTGGGTAACCCCAAACACACAATCCCTAATTCAATGAGAAAAATAAATACTATTAAATCTATATTTGATGCAATGTGAATTGACCTAATAGAAGCATGCATATATGTCACATTGTGTCGAAACCCCAAAACCTAATGGTTTAGTGACTTTTTAAATTATTAACAAAAAATCCTATTAAATATAATTATGAATTCTTCTCTATAATCTCTCTAGACTATACCTCACTATAAAAATCCCATATGTTATACACATATTTATAACATGAGTGATGAAAACATAAAAAGTGGTTACATCAAATTATCTCTATAAAAAAGTTACCAATAATTGATAAAGAATAAAATAAGTTTATTAAATATAAATTAAAAAATATTTAAAATTATGTATTATTTTACAATCATGTGATTATAATCCTGAACCATGGAGCATAAAAAATTATAAAATATAGAAAATTTTCATAATAATGTCAAAAAACTGATTACATTTCGAATAAATGTAAACAAAATCATATTTATGAAGAAAAAAATGTAAACAAAATATAAAAAACATTATGACCTCACAAAATTTTAGGAATAGATATAATTTCCATAGAAAATTCATATTATGTCATGAGATATAAATCCTTAAATATAAATTTGATGTAATTTTAAAAATACATCGATCACCTAAAAGTAACATGTTAAAATTGGTTCCAAAAAAACTACTATTTTTTATATCAGGAAGAAACCATAGAATGAATATGGATTTTATAACAATTCCATGTGGTGTAATATAAATAGACCTCATGAGTTATATCAGTTAATACCAATAATTTAATCACCCAAAAAATGTATCTCACAAGTGTATTTAGAGGGAGATTCAAAAATTCTTTTTATTATTGATAAGTCCCTTCATGATAAATATAAAAATAGATGTTAAATAATAAAAGGAAATTTTATAAAGAATTCATAACATAATAATTAAAAAATAAAGTTATAGTAATCTTTCAACATTATTTTCAAGAGGTTGTAATGAATAATTTTTTAAAAAAATATTTATAAATACTAAATATAATGTAACATTGATATTAAATAATGCTTATGTCCCCAAATGTAGAGTGTAATATAAAAGATCATATGTTGAAATGTAATACCTTTTTAATATATGAAAATCCTATTATTGAATCCAATATTATAAAAATTAAATTAATAAATTTCTTTTTAAAATGTGTTAAGGATAAAAATGACGATCAAATGTGATAATACATATTCAGGTTTCATAAATAATTATTGAAATTTTTTTTGAATGAAATATTGTTTTTATGGAAGGGAAAGATCTTGGTATAAAGGATATGAGTTACAACAAACAAAATAATTATTTCTATTAAAAAAGAATTACATCAAAGAAGATGATTTAAATGAGAAAATTTAAATTTAATAGATAGAAATATTAATTCCCATATCATGTAATAATACTATAGAATATAAGTGTTTTTTCAAGATATACCCTTAGAGAACGGTGAATCATGGTGTGCCACTAATCAATTTTTTTTATCTATAGATTTTATTCCTGTGTTGATTGGAACCATGCCAAAGAAGTAGATAATTAATTTTAAGTAACTAAAACAAAAGAAAAAATATTTGAGAATATAAAAAATCACATAACATAATGATTTTACATCATTCACTATAAATGATACATCCAAGGAGCACAGACCAACGATGTGTCAATGTGCCAAAGTATACTATACTTCCCTTGTTATATGGATACTCTATAATATCCATATTCACTCTACTCCAGACTCACTGTATTTAAAACATTTATGTGTTGTTCACTCATCACCGAAAGGGATCTCCGACTTCTTAACTTTGTGAAAATGTTCTATAAAAGATAAATTCAGTTTATAAACATGAGGGTATCTCTAGGATCTTAAATGTAAGCACAAACAGTATAGATACAAATTTATATAAATATTCAATGTTAACATAAATATATTTCTCCTCTTCCTTTTTCAATCCTCATGAGTCAATCTTCACTATGTGTGAGTGTTGTCTTTATCTTCCACTATATTATTACAATGAAAATATCTCTCAAATAAAAACAATTCTAAGACTATAATTACCTTCCCAAGAGATCCAACTTATAAATATTGATAAATAAACGATACAATTACTTCTCACATTATTAAAATTCATCGTATACCAATAGTATGCTTGAAATTTATTATATTCAAAATTCATCATAATACATTGTCATGCAATTACTGAAATTATTTCCAGTATTTAAGACTGAATATTCATTTTTTAGTTGATTTTCAATGAGCGGTAACCTACAAACCACCAGGCGGGAACCATAAACAAAAGTATCCCCATTACATGAAATCAAAATTCAAAAACTTTCACATCACCTGATGAGAAGATACGAGGATCACCCACCATCATCATGAGTACCACTTCAGCTATCGCCAGTCGCCACCAGCCTGAGTACCACTGTTGACATAACCATCCATCACCTCATCATCAGCAAAATCCAACCACCACACCGGGCACAGAAGACCATCCGAGACCTCCAGTTCCACTGTAAACATCGCACATGTCGTCGTTCTTCATCGAGCCTGCAACATCCAAAACACCAGAACCAAAACAAGGTAAGAAAATAGAAAAATCCGTCAACAAACCACCATTCAGAAAAAAACCAATCAAACCATCATCGAAAAACAAAAATCCGGTGTCGAAGAGCTGCGTCTGGAATGATGGCAGTCACCTAACCGCACCTCCGAAAACCTTGTTATTACCACTACTCTAGCTCCGACCATGATATGAGAAGAAGAACTTAAGGACAAAGCATAGATTGAGAAGCCAAGAGTTCCAAATGACAGTAACGATGATGAAGAAAAAATTAGAAACAAAAAAAAATCAATATTGTGGGTCATATAAATTCTCATTCACAAAACTCAAAAGTATGCAACAAGAAATTATATTCTTCTTCACCCTTGTTCAATATACATAGTTCTAGATTTTACATCACCATATTATCTATACATAGAAAATTTAATGAAATACATACATTTTATACATATCACAACATTAATTTATGAAACATAATAAAATAAATTACATCATGCAAGTGAAATTAATTTCATGATGTTATTTTCTTAGCTTTAGTCTTCCTTCAACACGTAGCACTTCTAGAAAAATAGAGAGAGGCACTGTTCTATATCATCCTTACCATCGTCATACTTATTCCTCTAGGTTTTTTATATAATATTTCATTTTTTCCCTGTCTTCCATGTGAATAAGTCTTTAGTATTCATGAAAATACAACAAAATAGATGTAACACCCCAAAATACATTAGATCAATGTTGATTCCTTACTTTTTTACATTGGCATAAGATACAATGAATCACATCCAAAATAATTGATTAATTCAGTAGTATTGGTATACTAGATACATAATTGAATATTAAATTAAAATATAAAACATAAAATATAATATATTAAATCATTTTAAAACACCATTATTATTAATTTTTATCCCAATATTTCATACACAATATGCATCTTGGCATCGAGGGAAAAAATAAAACATAAGAAATGGGTGAGGTCAAATGATCAATAAGGTATAAAACTAGTAGAATCTATCACAAATAATAATAAATGATTATGAAAATGTAAATAACTAAAACAAATTCTACATAATGAATAACTAGAGAATAATATGGAAGAATAAAATATGATCAAATAATACCACATAAATAATTCATATGAGTTAGAAAACATAACCATGGATATTCTAATAGTTTAAAAATCACATGGACAGAAATGAATAATATTATAATGATGTAATTAATAATTAATAATGTCTAAAACATACCATTAAGAAATCATCTAATAATTCTACAAAAATTGGTAAGGCCTTATCCCTATCCCATTATAGTTTGTCTCATGAGACCGATCATTGCATTGGGGGTCTATTGTAGATCACGCCACTCACATAATAAGTATGATATATTCCTCATATATATAAATGATTAATTTGATTCATGATTACATAATCTTTATAAAAAAACAAATATTGAGTAAAATATATGGATTTTACACTATTTCCCTAGTTAACTAAATAACATTCAACGTGACCATCATATGTAAAAATGGAATACGGATTTGTAAATAGTCACATCCATTATAAAATAAATAAGGATAAAAAATGACAAAAATTATTTAATCATAATAGATATAGCTCAATTAATTACAATAATTATTCAATGTATTTTAACATAGATGAAAACACTTTAAATGATTTCATTGAAAAATCATTGAGGTAAATATTCTTCAAACATTAAAAAGTGTCACATACGCTTTGAAATATTTCATTCATAAGCACCATGAATCATTATCATTAAATTAAAAATATAATAACATTATAATAAAGAGATTCATGATATATCATTTAAATGAAGTAATACAAACACCATATATAATAAGATAGGCGTATATCATAACAAATGTAAAACAAGGAGAATTGTGACAAGCTTTGGTATCTTTGAAATCGTAAACCCAATGAAAGAGAGAAACCAAAATGGATTTTCAAATCCAAAAAAATTAAGGATATGAAAATTAAAATAAATTCATGGGAATTTAATATGTCACACACAAGGATTAAGTGGTGACTGTGGTATATATCTCACAGAAGTAAAAAAGTGAGAGGAGTAGCCTTTACCTCATTCTTTCTATTAGTTTTGTGTATATAAAACTCATGTATAATGTATAAAATATTTTTATTAATTCATCATATAACTATATTAATATTTATAATACCTTATATTATGTTTTTATAACAACATATGAACCTTAGATTAATAATTTGTCATTATTTTCATGGTTTTCGGTGTGATAATTTCATGATTCATGATCAGTTCATTTGTGTATAATTATTTATGTTCATGTAAAATGAGATTAAAACTCTAGAAGTGGAGTTATATAGTATTAATTCACCTCCATATGTATAAATTATCCCACAAACCATTTTAATTTATTACATGAGAATGATTCATTAGATAAAATTTTAATGATAAACGTGTAATTTATTTTGGCGGTTTTTCCAAACACCATAAAATAGTTTCATTTTATTAACTATCATGATTAAATATTAGTTACAGAACCTGAAATAGGTTATTATATACCAATTTTAATATTATTTAACAAAAAATAGTTTAATTTCAATCCATGAAGGTGGTAATGGGAAATGAAAAAACATTATTTACGGTTATAGTTAATCAGCGTAATTCGGACAATCATTTTGTTTATTAAAATAATAGGATGTAATAAAAGGGATATCTATATATATATATATGGTATTAACTTTTCAACATAAAATTACACTATTTACATGATTTTTGAATGATAATTCCTTGATTTATGAATGATTTTAGGAGAAATTAGAAGAATAAAATAAAATTAGATAGTTTTTTTGAGAAAATTACCTCTTGGATATTACCTCATTGGAGGTAATATACACCTCGTAAAATATGATATGTGTATAACATAACAAATGTCAAATATGGAAAATTGTATCAAGAATCCATTACCAATTTATTAATTTTGAAACTATAAAACCCTTAAAATATCAGTACTTAAAAGGTAATTTTAATCCCTGTAAATTTAGGTATAATAAACTTAAAACACTTTCCTGGGAAGTGTATACACCAGACAAAAGGATTAAGTGGTGAATGAGGCATGTATCTCATAGAAGTAAAATCTGAGATGAGAAACTCTTACCTCACACTTTATTTTAATTTTGTATACTTAAAACTTATGTATAATGGTTTAAAAAATGATATTAATTCATTAAATGATTAAATTAGTATTTATAATACTTGATTTTATATTCTTATAACATATTATTACCCATAAATTTATAATACTTCATTTTTTTATTTATTTCAAGTGCATTCCTTTCATTGTTACATGATCAGTTCATTTTTTTATAATTATGAATATTATTATTTAATGGTATTAAATGTATATGAGTGGCAAAAAAATTACTATTGTTCTTCCATTAGTAAAAATGGTCCCATATATCATTTTTATTTCTAACATGAGGATGATTACTTATATAAAATGTTAATGATAAATGTTTAGTTTATTTTAGAGGTTTATTCAAACAACTTTAAATAGTTGTGTTTTATTTAATATTATGAATATATATTTGTTAATTAATATTAAACAGTTTATTATATACCTATTTAAATATGTTTTTTCTAGAATAATAGTTTTATGACCATCCAGGAAAGAGGTAACGAAAAACAAACAAAAAAATTATTCATAGAGACGGTTAATCACCATACATTGAAAAATGGATTCATTTTTTTGACAAATAGATTATAATAAAAGGGGTGGATATAATATATTATTTTATGAAAATAAAATTTATGTACATACATGATTCTGGAATTGTTATGTCATTATGTATGAAGGAGATGAGTAGAAAGTAGAAAAATAAAAGAAAACAAGAGAGGTGTTTTGAGAAAATTACCAATTGAATACTACCACCTTGAGGATACATCGAGGACCATAGATTTAATATTTTGGTGATAAAACTAGAACATGGATGCGTGTAGGGTGATTATTAGGAGTATTCTTAGATATTTTTGAATATTCCTACCTTCTAATTCAAAATGGGATGGTATATATACTCGAGGAGAGGTGGGTTTATGTGATTAAAATAATGATAGTTTTTTATTTAATAACAATCAAATTGAGGTGGAATTAATTTACATGAAATTTTCTAGAAATTAATATATTATACAATGGTTACGGTCCACAAATATCCCAAACAACCAATAAATTATGAATCATTAATTTTTTTTTCTATTTACGTATTTAACTTTAACATGTTTCATTTTATAGCATACACCATGGTAAATAATTTTTTATCATGGTAATTTTTATGACTAAAAATGAAATTTAAAAAATATCCAAATCTGGACCCTCTATGAATAAATTTATAATTATCCTTAAAAATCAAATAAAAAAATTTCAAAAAATTATACTTAATATTAATTTCACAGACACTATGAAAAAACAAAGATTTAAAGTGAAGATTTTAAAATATTGAAATATTTTTATATCAAGGTTCAAAATAAAATATGTATAAATGACCTAAATTAGTTTTATTTCTGTATAATTGAACTAATTATACTTTATAACATATTTTAAATATTTTTTCTATAGAAATATATAATTATAATAATAAGTTTTCAATTACAATTTAAAATTTTCACCATTCCTCATAGAATAATTTTTTTTCAAAAATAAAAAAAGATCGTCCAAGATATTTTTGATATTATTAATTAAAAAATGAATTATAGTTTTCCCAATAAAACATATAAATGTTTCACAATTTATATTTAAAAGTGGTGTCCCATCAAAAGGTGGGAAAACTACCTTTTGAAATATATTGGTTTTTTTGCTTAAAATTGGATTTACTCATATTTTAATCCAATAAAACAAATATTATGAATAAAAAATAAATATATTGAATATATAACGAATAAATTTTATTGATATATTTTAATAATATTTATAAATTATATTCATTAAGCTAAAATATCATTGTCTACTTAAATGTAATTTTTTAATAAAACACATCCTTTATGACTAATTGGATATCATTTTTATTTATAATTGATTAGTAACCAATTAATTCATTTTATAAACATGTTTAAATTATATTTTCATAATATAGTTAATATCATTCACTATCTCTATTCAAAAATAATGGTGATAACTAATTAAGATAAATAATAATTTTTAATATTTTTTATGCTCAATATTTTGTATAACGTAAGCTATCAAATAAATTTAACTTACTTAATAATAGGAATACCATAAAATATTGGGGGGTTACTATAGCCTTACATGATTCAAGATTAACCATCCACTCTACTGCCTTACTTCAATTAATATTGACCAATATCGTGCACTCTAATTTTTTTTCTACAAGTAGTAACTCTACATTAATAGTTTACAAATGAACCATAATTCTCATTAAACACATTGAATTATGTAATATTTGTTTCTATAACACCTTTTCCATTACATTTAGATACTAAAGGTTGTTTTTTGTTAGCTTGATTTTAGTTTTATGACCATGACACATGTAACCAATCACAACCAATGTTTACGGTGTTGTAAAGGTGATGTCTTTTTGAGCATATAATTTTCATGTTCGAGTTTTTAAATAGATGAATTGTTACCCATTTTAATAATTCTAATATAGATCTATACTAGGTGACTCAATCCCCTTAATAATCCACACTATTCCATATAATGATCCAAATAATTCTATATAATCACATCGTGCTGCACCATCATCTGAAACCTTTATCCTCTTAATAGAACCACGAAACTTCTTCAATATAACTCATTTAACACATCCATTAATACATAACAAAAAAATTTCCAAAAATATAAAAAATAAAATATTTTTTTGAAGGATATTTACCTTTGAATATTTTCATTTGAAATACATATATATGTCAAACTTTTCTACAAAGATATAAATTCACTAAATCATTAATTCATATACTCGTATAGCTACTTCAAGATCATTGTTGTTATAATTATATTCAGGAATATTTTATTGGATAGAGGCATGGTCTCTCAATTTTTCATATTGTATGAGTACACAACCAAATACCTTTTTTGATTAATCATAATAGTTAAACAATCCATCCATAGTAGTGGGAAACTTGATAAAAAGTCAAATGATTGGATTCCGCTTGTAAATCTTTAAATCTATCCTCATATTCATAAGTCCAGAAAACTTTTACTCACTTCAAACATAGCAATATTAGTGGTATCTAAAATCATTAGAATTTTTTCCAAAATTTATTACATTACCATTATAATCCCAAAAATATATGGAACTCTATAAAATTATATTATGGGGTATCCTTTAATTGCCTCTATTTTTTTGATGGACCAATAAATATCCTATGATTTGAGTTAACATTCTATATGAATGTAACATTTTCTATCCAAAACATGAAATTTAATATTTTTCATATAATTTTTTATTTTATATGGTCTTTTTTACAAAATCCAAATAATCCTCATGTTTCTCCTTAATTTTAAAGTATATAAGAATATCTTCAATAAATATTACCAAATTTTTATTGTGGTAATCAAAAAAGACTCTATTAAATAAGTCGATGAATATATCTAAAACATTACTTTTTCCAAATGGAATCACTATGAACTCTTAGTGCCTATATCATGTAACAAATGATGTATTGGAGATATCCTCCTTATTTACCATTACATGATAATATCCCAAGAATATATCCACCCTAGAAAAGTTATGGGAAACATTTATATGATCAAAATAGTACTCAATTTGGTAAAGAGGATACTTGATCTTTATAATTATCATGTTACGCTCAAGATAATAAATGAATAGAAGAATTTACCTATCTATATTATTGATAAAAATGATTTGATCACCCTATGGTGAAGCACTTTGTGTTGTAACCCATTTATCCAGATTCTCTTATACAGGCTTCTTTGGTTATTTGGGTTGAATATTTCCATTCTATATGGTGTCTTGGATATTGTAAAATCTCCAGGTATAATTTTGATCGATAAATCAACCTCTCTTTTTAGAGGAAGACCAGGAAATTATTTAGTAAGTAAATTATAATATTCTCTATTGTTTATCATTTCATACGAGGTGATACTTTACTATGTCTCAATCATTTCAGAAATATACTATTTTTTCATGTGGAATTAATATCCATGATTAATCAGGATATTCTAAATAATATCCATCCGACTCCGTAAACATATATAGAATCCGATAGTTATTCATGATATTTAAGGTAATTTTATTTCCCCTAGAAATATTCATTGGGTCTATATAATGAATGTTAACTCATATCAAATATATCTATTGATATTTAAATGATATTATCTTATCTCAATATCTTTAAATTCTTGGTATTACACTAGCATTATTTCTCATTATTTAGTTGAATATTCACTACGATATCTTCATCTTCATGATTTTATACTATATACTGAACATCATTGTAATTTATGTTATTCTTAACACATGTAAGACATATGTTTCATAGACATCCCTTCCTTTCATTCCACAAAAAAATCTTGTCACTACCATCAGGAGAGTGTAAAAATTACAATAACTTATTAGATAGAAAAAATTATTCCTTCAATTCATGGTACTTTTGTAAAAATATATAGAGACACTATTTTTTTATTCCATATCATCATATTGTTTCTTTCTCATGTTATTATCTCAATTTATCGCTATTTGTTCAATATATTTCAAATGAATAGGTATTTTAATATTTATTTAAATATTCCAGATACTTATCCTTTAAAGAATAATGATGATCCTTTCAATCCAACACCTTTATTCACTTAGTTTCTAGCTTCCACATAGAACTCTAACATTCTTCAGGGATAATAGTAACTGAACATTAATAAATATAAAAATGTCATTTACCTGAAATATAATACTCTACCATTTTTAGGTTTGGTTAATATATCCATTTAGGTAATAATTTTATTTTAATATGGATGAAAATTTTCAGAATGATTTGATTTTTGTGATCATAGTGAATGAAAAACCACACATCTATGGTTAAAGATAATGAAAATTTGATGTTTAAATCTTGTACAAGTCATATTTTTGTTATCAAATCTAATTAATAATAATAATATATTTTTAATCAATCCATAATCCAAATATAATATAATACAAAAATTCCTTAATAAGTTTCATTGATATATAGATGTCCTAGAAAAATAACTTACTATTACCCTATGGTATGTCCACTAACACTACATTGACCCAAATAGTGGCTATCCTCCTATTCTCACTCCCACAAACCTATTTATTACTGATGACCCACACTACATTACATATTCTAAGATAGAACTCATCATTTATATAGCTTATAATCTTTAATCAAATATCAAAATAAATGTCAATTTACATAGAAAAATTAAAACATGTTCTCCATATATATAAATATATTATTTTAAATTCTCTATTTATAAAACCACTATATAACTTTTGGTGCTATTAGACTTCTATGTTCAATATAAATGAGTACATATTTTATAAAACTCATTCAACGTATCCATTCATACATGAAAAATATTTTTAAAAAATCCAACCCAAAAACCATTTGTTTTAATGATATGAAACATATAATAATAATCTCAGGGGACCAAAACTACAACTTAATGAAAAGGAGGAAGACTTGACAATACCCTTGCTTTATTGGTATCATTTGAATTAAAATATATTGATTTATAGAACATTAAATGATGTTTTAAAATGTTTTTATTTTATGAAATTATTATTAAATAAATCCACATGGTAGTATATACATCACACAAAAAAACAACGAGGTGAAAATTGATTATGTCTCTAAGGGAGAAAATTGGGATGTGAAAACCCTTAACTTGGATTAATTCAAGGAAATTCTTGATCTACCTTATTTACAATAAACATAACCATATTAATATATTTTTTAAGAATCTATTTTTATTTTTTTACCATTAATACAATATAATTATAATCATTCATTATATATTTATTAGTTCATTATTGTTTATTTTCATTATAAGAAGTTAGTAATTTTAATTGTTTCATAGAAACTATATAATATTGATGTTAGTCCACATTTATATATAGCATGATCATATTTAAAATAATATTTTTATTACTATAATATATATTCCATACTTATTTATAATGTCATAATTTCATTTGATGAGAGTTTTAATTAATATTCGTGATGATGACATCAGTGACAAGACTGTTTCTGTAATTTTTAATGAAAATGGTGATATATTAATAATATGTTTGATATAAATTTAATTTTTAATTTATATTTTCATATTAATAATAATTTTATAAATATAATCTTAATTCATTAAATAAATTCTTAGATCTATCTAATTATGATGGAGTTGGAAAATGAAATGCACCCTTCTTAGAGGTGGGTTTCCACACATAACATAAGTGATGTTTTCATTTCCCATTTGATGCGAGGGTGACATATAATGGTTATACCATGAAATTAATAAAATTTTAGTTTAATAATGGTACTTATCAAACAAATTTATTATGGTTATAAGAGGTTTTGGAGGAGGGGTGGATGAGAATGTTAGAGAACAAAACGATATGTTGAAGATAATACCCACGTTGAGGAATGAAATATTGCCTTTATGGATATCTTAGAAATGGAGGGTTTGGAGATTTTTCATTAAAAAATATGTTGAAAAATGTGTAATAGGGTTTTAGGAGAGTAATAATGTTTATATTATTAGTAAAAATTCTAAGGATACATTTTTCTTGATGTAGGTGGAAGTGAGCTTCTTTTATAGAAAAAATGTAAATTTCTTAGAAAAAAAATATGTAAAGGGAAAATATGGAATAAAATGAGAGTTAGGTCAATTAGATGATGAAATATATTCATGAAATATAGAATTCACATTAAAAACCCTAAAATATTTTATATAATATCAAAATTTCAAATTGAATTTGTAAAATTTCATTCATTGTAGATTAATTCATTTTTACCCTTTAACCATGATTAAATATATATTATTGAAATTATCTTTAAAAAAATAATATTAACATTCATATAAATAATTTAAAATTAGGAATCCAAATTTGGACTCTATTTAATATAATTTATTATTTACATATTAGATTAATTAAAAAAAATTAAAATATAAGATATATAGAGATAAATGTTTTATAGAAAATTGAAATTGTAAATATTAACTACTATAATTCTTATTTCAATCCAATTAATAATTAAATTTGTGTTAACATATTATTAATATCAGAAATATATTTTTCTCAAATAAAAAACTAACAAGAAAATATTTATTATCATAAAATAATTTTTTTGTCATATATGAAAATGTTTTTTAGGAAAATAAAATTTTATATATAACATTATTCTGTTAGTTATTTATCTAAATTAATTGAATATTTTTTTTATTAAATACACAATAATTTTTATTTAGAATTATATTTGTGATGTGTATAAAAATACATGATACTGAAAAAAATCTATAAATATTAATGTTTCACTAATATATGTAATATTTATATTTGAAACATATTTTCATGTTAAAAAATAGATAAATACTCCCCATAGAGAAATAATCTAACTTCGTGATAAAATCAAAGAGAATGAAAACATAGAGGTTGAAAAATATCACAAAATAAATTTTCCACAATTTCATTAGGAAAAACATCTGAAAAAATAGAATTTTTCTTTCTAGCAATCATGTTTTCCAATTCATTAGTGGATGTATCAACCTCTCTAAATGTATAAGAAAATTAAACATTGATAATCGTTTAAAACTCCATGAAGTATTTTCATATGAATTCAAGTTTCTAAGAAGAGTAAATAACATTTCATCTGATAGTATAAATAATGAGAGTGGAATCCAATTATATCTTGATCTCTCTCCATTCCTTTAATGGATAAATATAAATAACAAATATTACACCAACCACCTCATCTTTTTAAGTAGTTGATAACCAAAAATCACCGAAGAAGAAATAAAGATCATATAAGTTTTGATCTCAAAATAAATTTCTACATACATCTGTTCTTGGAATTACTTTAGCCATTATATCAGTTTTGATTTTAATCCAACATACAAATAGATGTTTCTAAAAAATAATAATTGAACTAAGATATTTATTGAAGGAACCATTAATTCCTAGTCTATTGAATATTGATAACGTCTCAATAAAATTCTTAGATAATCTAGTCTAGAGGGAGTTGGCCTCTTTGATAGTAGAGATAATTGTTAGTCTTATAAGCCCAAAATCCATGAGGGGGGGGGGTGAATCAGGGAATGATAGATTTAAATCTCTGCCCCTATGGAACTTTTTTGATGTTATTAAAAACTCTCTTCTCTCTCTTAACCGTAGCAGAGTATAAACATAAATTAAACCATGAACATGACACAACAATTTTTATTTGGTTCATCCTTGTTGGGCTACGTCCTAGGAGCACAAACCGACGATATGACCATGTACCAAATTCACTAAAAGCGCACTACTATTTACAATGTTCAAGTAGACTCACTGTCCCTTTTGGTTAACAACCATTCACAATATGAAAGCTCACTACACTATCAACTGAATTGTGCTCACTAATTCTTTTGAAGATCCACTCACATTTTAAATACATTTAGGTCCCTTCATTAACTATAATGAAACCTACATCCTTAATTGTTAATAGATGATATGTTGACGTCTCACTTTCACCCGCAGATGAATCTCTCTTTACACTGGGTGCATCGGGAAACCTCAAATATTTCACACAACATTTAATGCGTCTTGCACACAAATTTATTGCCTTGTGTGCAAGATTCCACTTTTGTCACGAAACACCCTTTGCGTGCAATATCAATCTTTCTCACAACTCAAATCTTACACGCAACTTTATTAGCTTGCGCGTAACTCAAAATCTTTCACTAAACTCCCTTTTCATGAATTTCTTATGCGATACAGTGCTCATATTTTCTCTATGTGTCATGCTCCCCATAATGAGGGGGTGAATTTGTCTTTATTGTAATTTTTGACCCCTGTGTAGAAGATTCAACTTTTTTCGTGCTAGTTCATCTTCGAGCTCGGAAAACCCAATTTGACGTTTCATTGGGAATGAAAGTTTCTTTCATGCAACCTATTCATTCACGCCCATGCCAAAATCTTTTTCACACCTCATGCATTTTCAATTTTTTGATTTTCTTCTCCCAAAACATGCCTTGCACAGCAGATTACTTCATGTAACTCCATCATTCCTACAAATCTTCAAATATTTCATGCGCAACATTCCTTTTCCATTTTTTGATGTTCTGGCCCTGAAACATGCCTTTTGTGCAAGTTTCGTAACAACCATAGATCCTGTGCGCAACTTCTTTTTCCAAACACATGTTTCCCCATTTTCTGATTTTGAGGCCCAAAAGTTTGACAAACCTTGGAAAACAGAGCCACCTTAGATCTGTTCTTTTTGTATCACCTCCAGATCGTACATTCCTTTTTCATAGTTCTTCATAAAAATAGGTTGTCAAAAATATCTATGGAACTCTAAAAATCTCTATGTAGACACCCTTTATCAATATAATTAACATCATGGTCTTCTCTGTCAATAAACACAACATGGATGACCACTTTGTCAACAAACAAAATCACCTAAAAAATTCCTCAATGATAATTTGAGGGAGTTTTCCCAACAATACCCCCAATGTTTATTGACAACTATTCTCATAATGATTATATGCCCCCTAAAACCTCACAAAATCTCCTTCTAGATGCTACCAGAATTTTCCTCTTACAATTCAGATAGTGTTCAAGGATTTACTTAACATGTACTCTAATCCCACATGAGAAATTCTCACCCTGAGAAAAAAGAATAAATGAAAGATCATCAATGAATCACTGAATTTTTGAAACCAACTGTTGACACCGAACTGATACCAATTTCTAAAATGATACCAACTTTTTATCATTGGAGACTTTATCACACCATTCCAACATCACTCTTCTGCTTTTATCACGATCCTCAGCTATCGTGATATCTACTCTTTGATCGATCACTTCTAGCAATATCATATTTAATAACTCATACTCCATCTTTCTTATGGATCTCCCCCTATCTTGTAGCTCCACCTGTCAGCTTCTCCCCATGTCTTGGACTAAGACATTGAATCACTTCTTTAACCACAGTTTCCCCCCCTTAAAGAGTAACTATTTCTCCCCCTTTGTTAACGAACCCAAAGGTCACTTTTTGTGGTCTGCAACATGGTAAATAACACAAATTAGAACATTATATAAAAACATACCATCCCTTAGGGAGGGGGGGGGGTTCCACATCCACACTTTTTCAAGTGCAGGGAGTCCACTAGACTTCCGGAGCCAGGCGATGCCTCTCAAATGCATCCTTGGGTAAGGCCCTTTTTGGAATGTCTACAACCTGTAGCTCTATAGGCACATAATAGAACTTAATGATTCATTGCTCAATCTTATCGTTGATAAAATGATACATTATCACAATGTTCATTGTCCTTGATTGATGGACATGATTTTTGGTCATCTTTATTGCACATGAGTTATCACACTAGATTCCAATCAGATACATCACTTCAACACCCATATCATCAAGCTACAGATTCATCCACAATAACTGTGTGCATGCTTGAGTGGCCACAATATACTCACCTTCTGTGGTGCTTAATTAAAAGTAATATTTCTTCTTTCTTATCCATAAGATTCAAAAACCACCAATATATAATGCACCTCTTGACATTGATTTCCTGTCATCCACTGAACTGACCCAATCTACATAAATATATCCCAATAACTCTAACAGATATTTGTGATTATATATCAAGTATAAATCCACTGTTCCCTTGATAAAAAAAAGTATTATTTTTACTAAAATCATGTGGCATTCCTTGGGATTACATTGATATCTCTATTCTTGGCATGTGAAAAAAAAAATATCAGATCTCATCGCTGTCAGGTACAGTAAACTCCCAATAATCTGCATGTATTATGTGATTTTAACTACCTTTCCATCATCATATTTTGTTAATTATATCTATGTATCAACTGAAGTCATCATATCCTTCTAATTTTCCATTCCAAACGTTCGCAAAACCCCCTTATCATATATATATTGAGAAATGAATGTTACATTACTTCCTTGTGTCACCAGTAAACCAAGGAAAAATGTCAGCTCTCTAATCATTGACATTTCAAACTCACTTTTCATGAATTCATAAAACTTTCTACACTAAGCTTCATCTGATCCGATAAATATTATGTCGTCGATATAAACTAGCACCATCATCATTTGATTACTATTCTTGTTGAAATATAGATTTTAATAAACACATCCACACTGGAAACCGAGCTTCTTCAAGTACTAATGAATACATGAGTACCATGCTCTTGGTGCTTGTTTCAGCTCATACAATCCCTTCTTCAGTCGAAAAACCTTGTTCTCAACCTCATGAATGAGAAAACCATATGGCTGCTCGATATACACCTCTTCTTCTAGAACCCTATTAAAAAAATATATATTGGGCATCCATCTAGAAAACCTTGAAATTTCATTGCACTAAAATGGAAAGGAATAATATAATTGTCTCTAGCCTTGAAACCAGTAAAATGTCTCATCAATATCTATTCCCTCTATCTGGGAGCATCCTTTTCACACTAGTCATGATTTTTTTCAAATCACTATTCCATCTTCATTAATCTTATTATGATAGACCCATTTATTCCTGATAACATTTTTATTTTCTAGCCTCAAAAAAATCTCCCATTTTTTATTCTTCTCAATTTGATCAGGCTCTTCATTAAATGCCTAAAGCTAGTTTTTATCTTCAGTTGCATCAACAAAGCATTTAGCCTCTACCAGAGATAATAATGAATTATGCTGCTAGGATTTCGCTCTTCTTATTTGAACTAGAGATGATTGATCACCAAGGATATTATTCCTGTCAATTTGAGCTTGACTTATTAGCTTCTGTGCAAATATTGGTCTTACTTCCTTATTCCCATAAACAATATCTTCTTCTAAATCAACATCATCCACTTCTTCTCCCCTTATGTTCCTTTCAACCTAATCACTTTCATCTAGAAATTGTTTACGGTGCTATTAAATATTCTCTTCATTTTCCACTGCAGTGACATTATCTCTTTCAACTACCTTCCTAGCATTTTATAAAATCATTTATATTCTTTTCTTTTTCCTGAGTATCCAAGGAATAATACCTCATCACCGTGTGACTCAAACTTCCTATGTTTTTCATTGTTGAGTATAATTAAATTCCTTCCAAAGATTTGAAAGTACTTCAGCATTGGCTTATTCCCATACCTTATCTCATACAAAGTCTTTCCTTCCTTCGTACACAACAAAACCCTGTTAGAAATGTAGACTAATGTCAATATTGCTTCCTTCCAAAATTTCTCTGGTTTGTATTTTTCTATAAGCAATGTTATGGACATGTTTTTCATGATCCATTTTCTATTTTCAACCACTCCATTCTATTGGGGAGTTCATACTAAAGAAATCTGATGCCTTATCCATTGTTTCTCGAGATAGTAATCCACATTACTATTTGTGAATTCCGTACAATTGTCTGTAAAAAACATCAGCATTTTCTTCCTAGGCATCCTTTAAATTTCCCTCTGATATTCTTTCAAGAAAATGAACACATTTAACATACGTGAAATGATGAATACGCTTGAAATTATACTATAGTCATCAATTAAAACAATGTAACAGCTTTTTACATCAATGGCTCTTGGTGAAATTGGTCCGTAAACATCAACATGCACCAATAAAAGCAGTCTTGTTGACATCGTTTCCTTCACTTTTTACATCTTTCTGATTATCATACCTTGTTGACAAACATCACACGTATGTGTATGATCACGTGATAGATTATAGAGGTCTCTTGTTGCTTCACACTTTACCAGATCTTACAGAGATGATTGACATAGATGACAAAGTCATTTATGCCACAATTTGTTTTCTTCCTCTCTGGATAAAAAGAACATATATTTTTATCCACATACCAAGTAGAGATTCCACTTTGTTCTTTTTTCCTCTAGGATCACTATACCATCTCATACATTGGTGACACACATCTTCTTGGAAAACTGTATAGAATTCATTGAGACACATAGTTAAATAGCGCTAAGAAAATCGTGACTGATACATTCTACAACCAAGACATCAGCACGTCTTATATCTTGGCCCCCAAACTTGGCCTTTCCCGATCCAATTATCTTAAGGCCTTTATAGTTTCCAAATTTGAAAACTCATTATTTTTCATATTTTATGCATGTAACTAGATCCTTGTTTCCTGTCATGTGAGATGTACAATAACTATTAAGGATCTACACACCAGAACAGACTGATGGATTAAGGGCAATTTTAGTAACCACTGCCTTATCTGCTCTCTTCTTCTTGGACCATATTTTTATTTTCACACTCGGTATAGATTGAGACTTCTGATATTTCTTGGAGTATAATGGACTGGCTTCATCTCACCAAGATACAAATCTATTTTTCATCTTCAACTCACCTGTTGGTTCATTGATCTGCTTCTTGAAAAAATTTTGATTCTTCTTTAGCACATTCTTCTATATGGTCGATGAACAATATTTGTTCATGTCCCAAATCCTCTGCCTTTAAAGCAGTGTCCTTTGAAATATGTTCTAGGGAATTTTCCTCTGTCTGGCTACCAAATCTATTCTTGTGACCTTCAATACCTTCTGGCTATAGGACACACATTTTGTTATTGTCCCATATTCATATAGCAATAACACCTGATGAAAGGAACATTCATGTGAGTCACTTCAGTACTACCTATAGTTCATTCCGTTCCATGTATTATCTGATTTTGCATTGTACCCACATCAATTTCCATTCTTGGAACCTGTGCTTGAAATCAGACTTCAACCCATACTACTTTCTGTTTATGATCGATCCCCAGATCCGCCATAACATCTATTCTCTATTGACACTCCTTTCCTACCGAACTACTATGGTCATCTTTAATATTTTTAGTCTTCTGAATGATTTGACTTCCTGATAATGTGATGGGAATCAATCTCTTTTCTTGGTCCTTAACCCTTTTTCACATACCGATGAATTCTCCTTCAAGTTCATTGATACACTCGATTCTATCATTCATTGTGTTATTCATGCCATCGATCTCCCTTTTCTGTTCTTCAATCTTGATTTCATACTCACTAAATGATTTTGAGTCCTCAAGTGTTGATAACTTGAGTTTTCAATTTTTTCAATCAAATCAGAATTCTCTTCTTCTTAATGCTCCATATAGATTTTGACGTCATGAAAAACTTTGTTGGATTTTATTTTTTAGCTCTCCAAACATCTATCTTTTCAAGAGCAGCCACTAACATAGTTTTCATATCAAATTTTCCTTCAACTTCTTCTTCTCCATCAATGTTTGTTTCATTATTTTACTAAGAACTATCAAAAACATCTACCATATAATTTTCCCAATGATATTTGCCGTTCTCTATCTCTTCAACCTCCTCTACCTCAGACTCATCCGAACTATCACATTCTTGTATATGGAGATTACTCTTCTTAAAGAAGTTTCTCTTGAACTGTTTTTTGCCTTTCCCATAATTTTAAGACTTCATCTTGGGAATTTCAACTTCATCGACGTCATCATATTCCTAGAACTTTTTGGGACACATTACAGCAAGATGACCAACCTTTCCACATCGAAAACAACCCAGTAGAAGTTTCCCCATGAACTTTCCTTTTCCTATTTGCAAATTTGAAGAATGAAATGACATCACCTCATCGGTTTCTTCATAATCCTTATAATCATCTATGGTGAGATTATTCATGGCCTTGAATGCCAACTCCATATATTTCCCCTTTTCTATATCCTCGTTATCATCATTCCTTATTTTATATGAAACCAAGGTACTATGAAAATTGTCTAGTGTTAGCTCCTTCAGATCTTTATCTTCCAGTACTGAGACTTTTGGATTGATCCAAGGTGGATGTTTCATCAATATTAGTTTTACGATCTTAATGTATTCAATGAATACACCAAGAACCCACATATATTCCACAACAATATTTACCCTATCAAATAATGCGTCAATAGTCTCATTCAGGTTCATTTTCGAATCATCATACTTGTTCCACATAACTTACAGCTTTGCCTCTCTGACCTTTGTATGTCCTTCACATATATTCTATAGATTTTCCCACATGGCATGTGATGTTTTTCCTGAAATCACCTTTGTATAGATTGCATTGGATAGGGAACCCACTAAAGATTTAATTCCTTCTGTTTCAACATCTAATTATCTTCGCCCGGCTTCTGATAATGCACCGCTGTTAATATCAACATTTATGCCATGCATTACTGCTGTGAACACATCAATTCCCAAAAATGGAAAGTACTGTTGCATCTGATTCTTCCATAGCTTAAAATTTTTCCCATCGAAGATCAGAATCCCTTTTTGAATAATGACCACTATTTGAGAGAGAAGCACCGATATCATACATTCCCTATGATACCAATTGTTAGTTCCACATGGCCAAATACCCTGAGATGGGGAGTGAATCAGGGTATGATAGATTAATCCTCTACCCCTTTGGATCTTGTTTTGATGTTAAGAAAAGATATATTCTCTATATTTACCTTAGTAGAGTATAAAAAAATTAAAACATGCACATGACACATCAATTGTTTCTTGGTTCACCCCCACTGGGCTACGTCCAAGGAGCAAACACTGACGATATTCCGATATACCAAATTCACTAAAAGTACACTGTTGTTTACAATGTTTGATGCAGACTCATAATACCTTATTGTTAACAACCATTCACAATATGAAATCTCACTTATCTGTCAACTAATGTGTGCTAACCGATTCTTCTTAAGATCCACACATAGTTTAAATACTTGTAGTTCCCTTTATTATATCTAATGAAATCTTCATTCTTAATAGTTAATAGATTCTCGGTTGATGTTCCACTTTCAGCCGCATATGAATCTATCTTTGCACCAGGTATAATGGGCAACCTCAAATCTTTCATGAAACCCTTACTGTTTCTTGTGAACAACATTAATTCCTTTCAGGCAAGATTCAACTTTTTTCAAGAAACACCCTTTGCGCGCAACATTAATCTTTCGCGTAGATCAAATCTTACGCGCAAATTTCTTAGCTTGTGGGCAACTCAAAATATCTCACGCAACTCGCTTTACATGAACTTTTTACTCGATCATGTGCTCAGATTTTAACTAAGTGTCATTCTCTCCTTAGTGAGGGGGGTTACTTCATATTTATAGGCATTCTTGACCCCTGCATGGAAGATTCAACGTTTTTCAAGAAAGTTCTTCTTTGAGTGCACATAACCCCATTTCACGTTGCATAGGGCGCACAAGTTTCTTTCGCGCAACCTCCTCTTTTGTACCCATTCCCAAATCTTTCTTACACCTCATTCATTTTCCTTTTTTGACGTTATTCTCCCAAAACATGCCTTGTGCGCAAGATTCCTTCGAGTAACTCCATATTTCGCGCATATCATCAAATCTTTCGCACGCAAAATGCCTTTTCTATTTTAAAAAGTTCTGACCCCGAAATATTCCTTGTGCGGAAGTTTCCAAACCTCCCTAGATCTTGCACACAAATTTTTTTTTCAAGCACATGTATCCCAATTTTTTTTAGGCCCAAAAATTGGGCAAACCCTCGAAAATGGCAACACCTTAGATCTTTTCTTTTTGTACCACCTCCAGATCGTCCATTAATTTTTCATATTTCTTTGTCAACAAAGGTTGTCAAAAATTTATATGGAACTCAAAAAATCACCATGTAAGCCCCCTTTTTCAACAAAATGAACATCGTGGTATGCTCTGTCAACAAACATAACTTGTAGGTCCGCTTTGTCCACAAACACGATCACCTAAAAAATGATTTAATGATACCTTGAGGGATTTTTTCCCAACAATAATCCCTACCATATTGGTTATACGGTTAATATCATGGAAATTAAATCCTAAAGGATTTATATTCCACTAGATGACATAGAAAGTATCAGAAACAATGGATATAAGAATATTCGTTAACTAGACTTCATTAAGAAATTTGTATATATCGTATTGAGAAAATATCAATACAATTGAATAAAATATATTAAAAATGAAAGACCATAATTCTTTGAATAATAATATTTTAAAAAATTCAATTTATTGAGTTTATGTAAAAATAAATAAAAATTACCTTAATAATAAATTTTCATATTCTAACTAAAAATGTAAACAAATTTTTGTAGAATAATTTTCCAGAGGTTATATTTTAATTTCAATATATGTACACATAGAACATATATAAAATATGAAATTTATATTTTAAAATTAAATTTATTTTATTCGTACAACTTTTATTTTAATAACTATTTAAAGACTATTAAAATATTCTATAATGTATATTTATATATAACTAATATATTCCCTTTGAAATCATTATATAGAAGTAATTAATTTTATTTAGATAATTATACTCAACAACATAAAATAAATTCTTGGATAAATATCACTTTTAAATTATCTTTACCAACTATTATAAAAATAAAATATTGATATCGTGAAATTTTAATTTTATCAATCCATTTATCATTAAATCATTCCTTTAATTTTATTGAAATATCACATCATAAAATAATAATAATAAAAGTTACACATAAAAATATTAATATATATATATATATATATTTTAATTATATATTTTAATTTATATTCTCTATTATTTCTACATTAAACTATTTTAAAATTATTACAAACAGTACACAACTTTTGTATACCTATCGTATACATGTAAATACAGTGGAAATATTTCCAATGAATATATTTACAGTTAATATATTTTCAATTAACAAATTCCCAACAACCATATACTCATTTATAATGGTTATGTTACCCACATTACCTACTATGAATTTGTTTAATTATTACGTCTTTAATTACTCTTCTATTTACCTTGTTTTTTTATTTAAAACAACATAACATTCATTCTCCATTCATGATTTTATTTCAAATTATTCGTATAATTCATTCTATAGTGATACTCATTATAGAAGATGATCCCAATGATTTTCTAATTGTAATGATACTTCTATTTTTTATTTATTTTAAACATTTAATTTAGGAACAATTGAATGATATAATCATCTATGATATGTAATAATCTATTGGATACAATACATCACTTCATGTATTTTTTTACTACTACATTATCAGTGGAAAATTTGTTTTCTATTTAAATTATATCTGGTATGAAACATTTTCTATAGAAGAATAAATAATTTAATAGAATATAGAAATAAATTTATTAATTATATATATATTGTTTTAGGGAAAAAATAATTCCTTAAAGATGGGGTGTTTTATCCCCCACCTTAAATAAATTACATCCGTGAATTGTTAATTACTAACCCCCAATGAAAATAGTTAAACATATCTATAATATGGACATAACAGGATACTTAATTCTTAATGAGATATAAATATAACTATCTGAGTAATGAAAATGAAACAACTTTTCTAAAATGTACTTCCTCATGAGTTTCTACAAGAATACCTTTTATAGCTTCGTTTTCACCATCATGTTTCCAACTAGATATTAAATAAAAATGGTTATGATATTATCTAGTAAATTATGAATAAATGATATTTTAAATATGAGAACCCAGTCTTGAAAGGTCTTAGCCTATTAAACCATCATTTCAACTTACAAAAGTTTTAGCCCAACTATGATATAAATGGATTGACCTAAAACTCATCCAGTATAATAAAGGTTTTCCACAATCATTTTCCAATCAAATGTAAATACTTATATAGTACAACCTCAAATAAATTTTAATTCATTATAATGGTTTTTAAATATATTGGGAATCAAAAAAATAAAATACCTCAGGAGTGTCAAAACATGTTTATAATTAGGAATATCCATTGTAAAAATATTATTGATCGATTTAATACTCAAAAATGATTTTTTTGGGTTATTACCCTTATATGGATATTATGAAGAGCCTATATCCACGGATATATATATATGTTTATATATATATATATCTAAAAAATGTGTTCATTTCTATGAAATCATGAACTCCCTACACTAGAAAAAATATAGAATGTTTTCTATATATTGAATTATCAATTGTGTTTTCTCTAAATGTTTCTCTTCATAACCACAAAAAATAATGAAAATAATTTGAAAAAATTAACAAAACCCAATTTTAGTACCAATTAATAAACCCCAGAACCACACTCATGGGCCGAGTGCTAAATACACTCTTTTAATAAAAAATGATACTATGTGAGATGACCCTAGATAAACATTCATATATTTCAAAAACATTTAATGTTACATCATACAATAATATCAGAATCTAAAATCCTAAGGGTTTAATATATTTCGATATTTTATACAACCTATTTCACATAATTTGGTAAAGTTATCTATAGTCACAAAATGCCCAACCACATTCAAAATAAATCATAAGTCATATACATATTGACATCAAGATGAATAGAAAATATAAGAATGAGTTATCCCAGAAACATAATAATGAATATTATTATAAACAATTCATAAATAAATATATAAAGACAAATAATCTCAAATGATCAAACACATGCCATTGAAAAAGAATGTGGATTCAAGAAACAATAATCTTGAGGCGTGGAGCATAACACAAGAGTATAACATTTAAATGTGCCATAATTTTAATAAAATGAAATAAAAAACATTGTGATTAATAATAACATAATAATATTTTGGTATAATCTTGTGAAAACATCTAAATGAAATCATAACTATTCATAGTCTTGTGAATATAGCTAAAGGAAATCATTTCCATGCAATCAATTTTATAATATCAACAGACATAAAAATTTAACTATTTAATTACAAGGAAATAAAATAATATATTAATCACATAATGAAATCCATATTTATGAATTCCAAAAAAAATCAATCAAATATTATATCATGAAGAAAATATGGGAGAAAGATTAATTTTTTTAACATCTTCAATTAATATCAAATAAAATGAACTCATTAGTGTGATCGATTGATAGAAAAAATTAAATCACCTCAAAGTAGTATCTGATAATGAAATTAAGGGAATGATAAAATAAATATAACCTCATTCATGAAATGTTACCATAATATAAATAGTGAAATGGATATGAAATTATAAAATGGGATTTCATAAAATATTTGTAGCATTTTCATAATGAAAGATGTTTTGGGTCACATTCGATGTTATTTTGGAGAATTTGAAATGAAAAATATTAAACACATAATTTAGAGTGAACCCATAATAAGGAAACCTTGATAAAGATTAAATTTTAATTCCCTCGATGTGGTGTGGGAGATAAATGATAAAATCATAAAAAAGAAAAACAATTTTAATATTTTAAAATACAATTACTAAAAATCACATCATAAAAAAATACTTATTTTGAATTAATGAAAAAATGAGGATCCCATGATATAATACTTCTTTTGGTTTCAAATTAATGAAGGAAATTATTTTTGGAAATATATAATTTGTACATGTGATAATAATAGTTTATTGAAGTGGATGAGAATTATTCTTATGGAAATCTATTATAAATGAATGGAATAAAACATAGGATATTATTTTTTAAAAAAAATTTAAATTCCCCTAGGAGAAATATAAAATCCCATATTCTGTAAATTAATTGAATAATATGATAATATTATAATAATATATTCATCTGAGAAAACCCATGACTCAATGAAAAGGAGTTGTAGTCCACAAAACCCTTACAACTTTGGAAACATTTGAATCAAATGAAATTGAATGAGAAAACATGAAACAGATTTTTAATGGAAATTTAATTTAGGATATTTTTGATAAATTACATATATATTTTAGTATATTCACATCAAAAAATAAATTAGGTAAAAAATGGAATGTCTCAATGAGAGAAAATTGAGACAATGTTACCATTCTATTGGTTTCTAGCTTGGTCAGATGGGATTTAAACTCTTTTATGATGATAATAAGAAACATTAGAAATTATTTATATATATTATTCATTTTTATTAACTCTTATATTACTTAATTAAATTTATTAATGATAAATTTATTTTTAGTTAGTATTTATTGTCATAATTAGATGTTATTGATTCTAATTATTTATTAGACACTTTTTAATATTGAAAATGATCCCTATAATTTAATATTATGTTTATGGTTACTATATTATTTAATTTACAAAAATAGATATTATATAATTAATTATGAAGATATAAATCCATTTCATTGGTGTTTTAGTTATGGATCATGATGATGACATCTGTGATGTGCATGTTTCAATACGTTAAAAATGAATAAATGGTGGTTTATTGATGTTATGTTATATATTAATTGGACAAATAATTTACCATTATTGAATCATAATATTTCATTAATTTTTATTTTATTTATTTAAAAAATTCATCATCGTCATCCATGTATGCAGGTGATGAAAAAAGAAATACATCATCCCTGGAGACTATACCCAGTACATAACGCGAGTGAAGCGTAAAAACTAAATCACATTGGAGTTGGGTGGGTTATGTGAGAAAATGATTATAACATGTGTGATATTGAAATTTATTCCAAAAAAGGTTCTTCTATAATGTCTATGTGTCAAGTTGTTTAATTAAAAAATAAATACATGTTAGATTACATCATTTTTAAACTTTAACAATCACTAAATATTTACAAGGGTAAATATATTTTTTAGTAAAAATATAAAACGAGCCTTCTTAGAAAACTTTTATGTCATAAATTGGAAATTTTAATCCATTTAATATAATTCATTTTCTAAATATGTAATAATTATATTTTAAATGATATCATAGTATTAATAGTGTAAACTATCTTTGTAGAAAATTATAATTATGTATATTAATTATTTTAATTCTAAAATATTATAAATTAATAGTCTAATTAGTGTCAATATATAATTCATATCAGTAATATTTTTTATTAAAAAAATCATTTAATCAGAATATATATAGTTTCTAAAAATTATCTTCATTTCATAAAATAATATAATTTTTCATCGAATTTATTTTAAAATTTAAATGATTTTATTATTTACTTAGATATATTAATTGAATAATTTTTATTATATGTACCTTTATTATTCATAATATGAATATTTTAAAAGTGTATAAAAATAAACTATACTTAGAATAATAAAATTTATAAAAAAATAACTACTTTCTTTAGTAAATAACATTAATTTGGGTAACATTTATTTATATAAAAAAATGACAATATCTCTAAATTCAGATACACTAATTAATTAAATGTAAACCATTTTATTATACTCAATTTCTAGAGGTTATAAATTAATTTTAATATAGGTGAGCATAAAACATGAATGTTTTATAAAAATAAATATTTTTAAGAATAAAATAGATTTATTCTTTTACAATATGGTATTAACTCTTAGATGAATGATAATTAGTTTCCTTTTATATATTAATAGTAAATTTAATTTCAAATATCATTATAATATAGATTTATTTTATGATGATAAAGATACTCAATAGTTAACAAATAGTTGTTTGAAATTTTTTATATTGTAATAATATTTACCAAATAACATTAAATTTAATTATTATATCTTAAATATTTAGTATTTTCAATCCATTTATATTAAAAATATGTCATGGATTTAAATTTATATATGTTTTATCATACATTAATAATAATAATTATGAATGAAAATAATTTTTTTCAAAAAATATTCTAGATAAATATTATAGTTTTATTTATTTGTTTATTATATTTTCATTATATTATATTATATTTACTACTAATAATTTAAAAATATTGTATACCTATTATATATTGGTTTATCCAATGTCCAATTTTCCAACAATAATATTTCTAATGATTATATTTTTAATAAACATATTTACAATGTCCACATGCCCTTAAATAAATCATATATTTCAACTATTAACTCATATAAATATATTCCCTCATTTACTATAATATTTGAATTATCATTCCATTAGTTTAATTTTTGATCTAAAAACATGATCTCTCTTTTCAGGATTTTCATATTCTTTTTTAGTTCATTTTTACTAATGAATATCCATAAGAGTGAAGATGATGTAAAAGATTTTATAGGTGTATTAACATAGTTATTTTCTATTTATTAACGCCGTTTAATTTTTTGATGACTAATTTATGTAATAATATATGCTCTGTAAAATATCATTGTATAAAATAGAGGTTTTCACATACATTTATTATCATATTTCATTACGAGTGATTAAAGTGGTATTTTTATAATTAATATTTTATATGACATGTTTTATACTCATGAAAAAATCATTTAGTAAAATGAAAATTAAATTTATAAAATAAATACATAAGTTTATGGAAAAAATGAACCCTTAATCCTAAGGTATTATAATAAAACACAAGCATCTTGGTTCATTCAGATATTATATTATTGGGATTTGAAGACCTACTCTATGACTACCGATGGATAATATTTAATCATAAGAGGACCCTTCTTCAATATAGGGTTTTTATCAAAATAATAATTTTAATAAAATATTCTTATGGTTCCTCAGATGAAGGATTTTTTTGGTGTGGTAGTTCGGAAGCTAGCTGTGGTAGGGTCAAGAAGACCAACTGGTTATGGAATAACTTTGATACTCAACACTATTCTTCTTCCTATAATTTTATCCATCAAAATTGTTTTCATCAAATATTGGAAGACTATGATGATAAATAAATAACACTGTGTTTCATGACCCCCTCTACCCTATGTTTCCCCTCCAAAGATGATAATAGATAAAAAGATATAATGACACCTGAATCTTGCCTCCAGTAGGTCATGAGTTGATGACTAGCACCGAGGGTATATCAATGAAGAAAATTGTAGGAATTACCCTCTATTTAGTTTACAGATTAAGATATAATATGAGAAAACAAAGAAAAAACACCATGAATTATTTAAAGAGGATATACCCATTAATTTTATGAGATATTGAAACAAAATGAAAAAATAAAGTTACCGAAACTAAGGCTTTTTGTGACGATGGGCCCATGAATCTCCTGAAAACTACTAAAAAATATTTTAATCTATTATAGATAAGTGAGAAACATTCCTCACCGAATAAATAAAAACCAAATACCAATATAAATCCCATGGACCCTAAGTAAAAAAATCACCTCCACTAATTTATCGAAAACCTCTAAACAAATATAGTGGAATCCTACACAAATGAAATTCCAGAAAGAAACGACAAGATGGAAACACTAAAATACAATGAAATTTGATGATACCATGAATAGAGACTTATATACAATGATAAATGGGTTTAAAATATTCATGGTGAGGGTTGAGGTTGGTGATAGACATTAGGTTCAATTAGGGTTTGAGAGATAGATAAAATATCAAAATTAATACTTCTGGTGCCTTTCATTTATTGAGGAAGCCTAAATTAAATCTCAATGGTGTATTGATTTCACAAATTCCTTGTGGTTTCCTCTATCAAATCATGATATTTTTTTCAAGGAATTTTAACTCCACATATCTTCAGCCTTTAAAACCCTATCCAATCATATCTTACTGCATCCATACCATTTACTAAAGTATGACACTAAAATCCATGTTTTGTTACACATACCATTCCCAGCACTATGATATGTTGTGATATACACAACCTACTATTATAAATCATTGAATTCCATACCCAACCAACATTTCCTAACATAACCACTCATGCCATTTTCTATTCTCTGTATCTCACAGGTGAAACCCTAAGGAAACACATCATGAAAAAAGGTTTGGAAATCCTTCTTACTAATTGAAATACACTTCAAAATCAAAAGTCTTACACCACAACCCAAATTGGAGATACCAAGACAAAAAAATCATTCCCTGCACACAATCCTCCATGAATGTTTAACACATCCATAACCACAACCACCACCACATCACGGCTCCCCTTGATAGTTCCCAAATAATTGCATATCCCCTATAACTCATCCACAACCCCTCACAACACCACTTCTTCTCATGAAAAATCAGAGATATAAACATTATAAATCTTGGACAACACATCTCATAGGATTTTTTATGTTGTATAAAGGTGTTTTTATGGTTTATGGTCAATGACAAGATTTACATTTGGTATTGTCAGTTATCCTTTTAGTTTTTCTAGAACATTATTTGTATTGGTATTTACTATATACATTATACATTGTGTTGATTGGTGGTTCTTATAATCTTATCTCTTACTCATTACCCATTATATAGGCAAATTCCTCCCACACATGAGATTGATATATCATCTATGCTATTCACTATTCAATGGACCATAAGAGGAGATATTTGTTGGTCATTATCTATATTTCTCCATTACCATCATTGTAGGGGTACCTTTGGATGGACGGTGTTATTATAGAGTGGTATATAATGTGATGTTTGACTGATATGATGGAGATTAGAGTTTGGAACTATCACGGATGCATTGATTTGTAGGTGAATGGTAACATTTTGGATATGTAATATATATAATCATGGGATACCATCTAGGATGTGAGATTTTATTATCACATACGATCTTATGAAAAAAATCATGTTTAATGAGAATTATAGGATGATTTATTCTTACTTCAAGGTAAAAAACTAGGAAATGATTAGGAATCTTTATTATTATATTCATATGTTCAATTTCATATTGACATTATTGAATAGGTTAATATTAATTAAATACTTAATTAATCACCATTAAAATGATCTTTTTCTTAGGAATTGTAATACAGATGTATTTTCTTTTTATATATTTAATTTTTTCATTGTCCCTATCAGTTTCATGAAGAATATTTTTAAAATGATATTATAGACAATCATTATAGATTATAGGTTAAAGATAATGACACTTAAAGGAGGACATAGTATGAATTTCATAACCAGGGTTTGAAGAAGTGTAAAGGAACCATTTCAAATAAAGAGATAGAATATTTTTTGGAAGTGGTAGGTATAGCCTTTGGTTTGATCAATGCTTGGAAAAAGCACAAGGATCTTGTATCTATTTTGAATTTGCATGTGTCAACACATCATTGTTGGATTTTGTTCCTTGTAGATTCATTAACAACCTATTATTTATTGGAATATTTTTTTGGATATATTTTTTGTTTGTTTTTTATCTCTGACTTTAAATGAGGTTTACCAGAAAGATATCATTACCCTTTGATAGGGTAATTAAATTAATTTTTAGTTTTTTATATACTATTTTATATTTATAAATTATGATTCAAAACATTTTTCTATAATATATGTATAGGGAGAGAAACATTGATGATTCATTTTACAAAAATATCTAATTATAGATCACTTCTATTTTATTTAATTCATTTACTAAAGCACAAGAAAGGGGAGAGGTTTTTAAAATGATGTTTTCTAGGACCAGATCATAATTATATGGGATTAATAAAAACATTCTATATAGTAGATCATTGAAAAATAATTATCAGTTTTCTATATAGAATAATAATTTTCAGTCATTGTGGAGTATGTTTCAACATTTATCTACTTATTTCCCCTGATATTTTAGTTTTTAAAACCTATATAGTAGGTCATGTGTAGGGTTTCACTCTTGGGGATTTGATTTATAACAAAAATTAGTGTGAAATAACTTTATTATGATAATTTTGGAATATGGAGGCCCAATATGAGTCCAGTCATTACAATAGATTCATCCCAAGAATCCAAGAAAACGTTGAATTTGAGATTTTGATCTTTTAAGTTGGATGTGGTATGAAGAGGATATCCTTGGCCTATCCTTCTTCATTATAGAAAATATTCTAATATCAACCATGTATTTTTTCACCATTAGGTCCATAGAAAACATGGTGTATCATGTGCTCAAATTCATGATCTAGTGGGGTTAACACCATGAAGGATAAACGACATAAAAGATATAATCTATTTTTTCTACATGGGGAGATGCCTTACTTTATTATGAATCTAGACACCCTTTTATTTCACCCACTCCTATCCATGCCTTAGTAAATGGGGTAGGGAGGCTTCCATATCCCTTACAATTGACTACACTAGTTGGGGGTTAATCTATTTTGTTTTATGTTTATAATGACTATGAATTTTTTCTAAATAAGGACCGCTCATAGAGACACTTCCATTGTTAAGGGATGAATCCATATATCATCAAACATATAATGGAATAACTATATTCAGTACAAAATATCAATGATTTACATAGAATTAATGGAAATAATGTGGATGGTGACCTGGTCGTTTTCATTGCTATAATGATTCTGAATTTTCCTTGTAAAACTATTGAATATTTAATTTAATAAATTGTATTCTTAATGAAACAATTCAATATATTATTTCAGGGACTGGGGAGACCCAATATTCCTTAAAAATCTATATATATTATATGAAATATTTTATAATGTTATTAAATGATGTATTTACTTCCAAATGGACCATGAAATGATAAATTTGAGGCTTCTCTCAAATCCATATTGTAGGATTTACCCTACGCATGAAATAATCATTTACGGAATAAGGTGTTTTGTTAAAGTGTAGTCACATGCACATATAATGAAATAAATAAATATATATATATATATATATCATTTATTTTTAATGACCTTATACACCCTCTATAATATAATAGTTATAGAAACTTCATATGATTAGTCACATAACCCTAGAATTCTTGATAATTTAATGGATGAGAGTTTCATAAATGAAAATAAGATCGAGGATCAAAGTTTTGTTTTTATAGGGATAGTCAATGTTGATAGAATTCATGGATATTTATAAAGACATATATGTTTGACCGTTTTCAATATAAATTTATCCAAACACTATATAGGGTTTTAGTTTTATTGATTTAATTCCCTATTTATTGATCTGATGACTATTTCAAATCAACTCCACGGATAGATTGTGTAATGGGTTGATCAGGGGTTTTGGGTATGTGTTTCTATTCCATGGAATAAGTATCAATGTTATTTGATATCTATTATCCTTTCATTATTTTAATGATAACGGATTGATCATTACATTAATAATGGTTGTGGGTTTTCCTCATGTATTTTATTCATTTATATAACCCCCTCTCCTCCCCATTCATGAAGCATTAATTTTCAGGATTTTATTTGGGTGGTGATTTGGTTGAAACATGGTCGATGATCAAATGTGATATCATTCATTTTAATAGGTAATCACCACCGTAGGATTAAGAGAAACAGAATCTACAATGTTTTGGATGATGAAGAAGGATCAATCAAGTGTTGGATATGGATTTTATCCATTACAGTTTGTTATTTGAGTACTGAGGTGTGATGCTAAATGATAGCAGAGAAAATTGGATGGATGAAATCATGCCCCCATTAATGGAAAGGATAAATCAATGTGAGATCTTGGTTTTATGGTGAGAATAATGGGTGGAGTGGAGGAAATAGACCTCTAGGATGAAGACACATAATTATTATGGATTTTTGAAAAAAAATACCAACAAAAAGGGAATTTAATTTGATGAACATGCACTATATAATCTCATGGCTGCAATAAATAGGGTTTCAGAGAAATAAATTATCACACAATGTTTGGGAGATACAAAACACTATGTAACCAATGTATGGTGACTAAGAATGTACCTTTTTGGTAAATATTAATGGAAAATACTAGGTAAATGGGTGCAATGATGTACATGGGAATGAACTAGTATATGTATATTTCCAGAGTAACCAAACATGAACTTGTACAGAGGCACAACCAAATTAGATTGGAACAACTTGATAATCTGGGATGGACATGTACCCTATGAGAGAAAATTACAATGGAATTACCAAATCACATTATCATGTTCCAAGGTAAATTGGAACAAGACAAAGTACATAGTCAAAATGAATGCTGACAAGACACAACACATACACATAGTAAAAAACATGTAATTTTCTTAAGGTAGTTTGAGGTCCTTGTTCTCTTTAGTCAATAAAATTCCTTGTATGGTGTTCCCCTTATTTCATAACGATGAGGGCTAAATGAAGCATTATATCCAAAAAATAGGATTTGATTCCATCTACAGGGATACTCATGGATAGAGTTATGGAATCCATCTATGTTTTTTTGGTTGTGATCCTCTATTGCCCGCTCTCTTCTCCCATAGGTGGTGTTTTAGGAATTTTCATAACCAACATACACAGATGATTGAACCCTTACATAGAGGGTTAAAAATTTCAATGTTTTAGAAACCCCTATGATTCCCTAGGTTATATACAACATTAGTGTGTCAATATTTTTAGATTTCTAGTGTCTATATATTCTCTGTGTGGCCACTAATAATGAATTATCAGATGATCAAATCGATATCATCAGACCCATAGAGTGAGTTCTTAGGGATGAGTGTTACCTTTTAATCATCAATCAGGAATCTGTGGTTGAATGTAATATTAAGAATTTACCTTGATACTTAATACTTATCTTTAATTCATATATATTTTTATACTGATGTGTCATACTATGATTGAAAAACTTTTTGATGATGAGTTAACTACTCTCTTGATGTCTTAGGATTTGTGATTCTATGGTTTCTTACTGGGTATTGTTATACTCACCCAAGAATGGGATATTTATACACAAGCTATATCTTATCTAAGAGATAGAATTTTTTATGGAGTCTTATGTAGACCAGGATTAGGGGTACCATAGTAAATTTAATGATACCATGGTTCATATAGGGTTTTGAATTTAAGATAAGTACCCTAATCCCAAGTAGGTTGGACTCTTTCAATAGAATTTTTGGGTTTTCATTAACCCATTAATGCATTACATTATTTTTTTCATACTCTAATTATGGGATATATACATATATTCATGAATTTTGGTATAAATTTTATTTTTTTCTTTCAGCATGTCGATGATTGATTAAAGATGTGTGCATGTGTATAGGTATGTTAGGTTATGGCATACAAAGTGATTTATTTTCATACTCAACATTGTTTTCCATCCTCTAACCTATTTCTGGTGGTCTTGGAGTGATGCAATCTATATACCATTAGACAAGTGAGGCCTGCTGAATTGGTTCTCAAACAATTGTTATTATAAGAGGTCATCCTAGGATCGAGGATTTGTGATTTTATAGTAGTGTGGATTTGTTTTCAAACTAGGTATTTATTGTCAAAATGTTTCCAGTTTGGTTATCATGATATGGAACCAGTGCTGGTGTAGTATCCAATGTGTCCATTGATTTGGAATCTAATGACGTGCTTATTGACTTAGTATATTTAGGCCCTCTTTGCATTGAAAACATTAGTACATCCACGATATATGATTTTTTGTGGTTTCAATGTTCTAGAGTCATATCCATATATATACTCATTAATTGTGGTATATCTTATATATTTAAATATTCATCTACGATGAATGCAAGTTAAGGATTGATAGAAGGAATATAAAGATGATCTGGATAGTGACGAGGTGTCATCACATGGACACATTCAAGAGATGGTACCTCCGGCTAGTTTTATAGTCTTACCACCACCCATTAAGAAGAAAGTGGTAACTACAATACTAATAGAGGATGATCATAAGATGAGTGTGCTTCATGAGTTTCTAAGATACAGACCCCTATGGATTTAGGGTGAGTAAGACCCACATATGGATATGGATAAGCTTAAGGTTGTTATATGATTTTGCTTCCTTGTTAGGACACCTTTAGATCAGATTGTGGATCTATGGGTGATCCTTAACCATGGATTCTAAAGGTGATGTTGGAGTCTATTGAATAACACATATGATGAGGGGACACATTCATTTAATATATTTTAATATCTCTTAAGAAAGTATTTTTATACAACTATAATATGAGTAGGGAATATCAAAGTGATTCTGTAGCTTTAGTAGGGTATAATGATTGTAGTAGAGTATTCTTCAAAATTCTCTATCCTCTCATGATACTCTTTGGATAAAGTTTGATATTTATTATTTCAATAATTCAACTTCAATAGTTTCTTATTTTGGGAAAAATGAATTTTATGATATCACTTTATAATCCTACTTATGCCTGAGAACTCGATATGAATTTTGTAGGGGAGAGGTTATTTGTAGGTAAGTCATCGATAATAGGTGCAGCCAATAGCCTCTATGGATCTGAGATAATAGATTTTGGTAATTGATATCAGGCTAAGGGATCCAATCAATATAGTCATTTTTTGAAGTAGTACAAAGATAGAGGGTCTATAGTTCATGACTCAAACGATGGAATTAGTTTCTAGAAAGAGAAGTGCTTCTAATCAAGTGATGGTTGGGGAAATCTCATATGGGATTGTTTGACCTATTGGGTATCTAATAGGGAGACATTCCATGGGATTGATAGGAAGAGGCAGCATCTAAATAAGGGATGTCCATAGGGTGGTTCATATGGTAGAGGATTTGGAAGAGTAGCATGAGATGGAAGGGGATTCAAACTTTTCCCCAACCACACCTAGTTGGTCCACACTATGCTTAGTGATCTGGTGGATAGATATGAGGAAAACCAAAGGTAGTGGTAGCCAATAACCTAGAGGATCTATGGTGATCATTGGTACACTCTTTGTATTTTTAACCTTTTATACAGTTTTTCTTGATCTAGGCATGATCTATTTCTTTCTTCCAACATCTCTAGTTATAGATATATATATTCCTGCTCATCCATTGGCTTGACCATGGCACTTAGATAATCACACCAAAGGGAATTTAGAGTTCACACACTTTTACAAACATTTTTACCAAAATCATAGAGTATAGAACTTATTATGGGATTTATTTATTATAGTGATGAGGATTTATAACATTATTCAATGTATCAATAGAATATCAATTATTCAAGAACATATTGAATGATTTAGGAAGAAAATTTAATATGTATATATACATGTGATGTGGATTTACATCAACGGTGAGTACTAATCCTATTAAGAGTAGAACGAGCTCTTATGTTGGAGAATACAACCAATTAATCATCATTTTTCTTGTATTAACATTAGATTAATGAATTTTATTACCTTTTAATATCTGATAGTGGTGTAAATGTATTTGGATTCATTGCATATGGACATGCCTACCTTACATCCCCATCATGAGATATAATTAATTATATACTTAATCGTAGTTATTTCCTTTATATATTTATTATAATATAATATCCACTACCTAGATCTTATTTCATTGAAGGGGTAGTTGGGTGAGTTTTAAATGAAGGGATTTGTTAGACCTTGTGTTTCTAACTAAGAATCCACAAATTTGTTTTATGAAAATGCCGATGGGATCTTGAGGTTGTTGTTGGATTACTGTTTCTTGAAACTGTTGGATTTTAAGAATAATTACCCAATTATGATAATTAATGTATACTTTAACTTTTTGATAGGGGATATATGGTTCAAAATGATTTACCTCAGATCATGTTTTCACGATCTATAGGTTCTGGTTGAGGAATTACAAAATAGAACATTTTGATATCTCTAAGGTCCCAATGAGTACATTTTTATTCTCTTCAGTATGATCAAATACCCAATAATTTTCATGGCACCAATTAACTAGTTTTATCATCCCCTAAATGATCAGTTCACAGAAGTCTTCATTTACAACATCATGTTTTACTTTCCATTAGAGAAAAAGTATCTAAGGCACTTGATGAAAGTCAGAGACAAACTTTCACAGAACCATATTAGTGGAAAGAAATATATGTGTCCATTATAGAATTTAGAGGGAATTATTTAGGAAATTTCAGCTTAGAAGAGAGTTTAGAAGAGTAACTAGGTATTGTTGATGAAATGCAATATTAGGAACAACCCAATAGTGTGAATTAAGTGAAACATTTCCCCAGGATGGATGTGAACTATTAGAGATTTGAACCCAATTTTTAAATGATTATGGAACCCTTTTGTATTTTAATGAAAGGGGAAGACATTTTTATATACTAAGAAGTTCTAGAAGTATTTTTGGAGTTACAAAAGAGGATAAATTTAATATCCATCTTGAAAGTGAAAGAGTTGGGTGTCAAGACGTAGTGTTCTACGATGCCTCCAAAACCGAGATTCAGAATGTTATGATTTAGAGGTTCGAACTGATTTCATGTGAGTCCAAAAATATTTAAATACATGAAAAGAACTACATGAAACATGATCTTGAGCTAGATTTAGTGATATATAACAAGAATATTTGTTAAATTATTTTATGGACAAGCAGTTCATCGACTATTCCATCCACAAAATTCTCAAGAATATATTTTCACAAAGGAATATAAAATGATATAGAGGAGACAGATAGAGTTCCCCCAGGTTTAT
Organism: Viscum album; assembly: GCA_963277665.1. Lineage (NCBI taxonomy): Eukaryota > Viridiplantae > Streptophyta > Magnoliopsida > Santalales > Viscaceae > Viscum > Viscum album. Next base: position 680,583,982 of record OY728119.1, on the reverse strand, counting down.
GATTTTTAGATATTCTATAATTATGGAGAAAAAATTGTAGTAGTGTATTTCTTCATATTATAATATTGTTTGTAGATGTTGAATAAGGATATGGCATAGTTAGGTTCATTGTAGTTGTCCATAATAGATGATGATGATAAAGATTACATATAGATGAATGTCAATACCCCTCCACATCTATAGTGTGTTAAAAAGGTTTTCTTCATAGAGATACTGACTATGGGACCTTAAAAATTCAGATATACATTGGATGTTCTCTTTATTGATTTTTTTAAGGTGGGATCATATCATCCTTTTCTGAGAAAAACCATGGAACCTGTGATTTTAAGGGATTATATTTTGTGTAATTTTTATAAATCCCCCATAACGGTGAATCCAAGATTGGTGAAGATGTATGAGGACCATAAACATGAGTTCTAATGGAAAATAATGAAAAAGTGAGCTGAAATTTGTCTCTTGATACCTCACTTTTCTGCAAGTGAAGGATGTGAACTATGTTCTAAAAGGATTAGTTTAACACTATGTAGTTCATACATAGAAGTGGGATGGTGTATTTATGGATTTCATGATGTGGAGTTCATTATCTTCTAGACAACATAATACCATCTGGGTGACCGTATACTGACTCACCATGTCATCCCAAATTTTTGATATCTGAGAGTAGAGTTTAGTAGGGAAATCGAGACACATTTATGTGCATGATATTTTCTAAAATCACAGGGTTACGTAAAAGTTAGTTTTAGACCATGATTATCCATTTACATCATGATTATGTATAGAATTGCATGATTACATTGGAAAATATTTGTATTTGAACTTTGTGTGTTGTTAGGTGGCTCATCTACCGATAGTGGATATTTAATACGCTAATAGTTACCATTAATAAATTAGTATGGAACCATTCAAGGCCTTGTATGAGAGACCATTAATCTCATCATTGTAATAGAGTATTCTAGAAGATTAATCCTTTACAGGACCATAATTTTTGTGATCTACAACATAGAATATATAGATCATCATGGATCAGATGAAGACTACCTAGATCTGCCAAAATTCTTATGTGTACATACTATAGAGGCATTAGAGTTTGATAAGGGGGAACATGTATTCATGAAGGTACCACCTTATTTAATATTATAGAAGTTTGTTTAGGGAAGAGTGTTATAAATGAGGTTCTTTATAACATTCTGGATATTGTAGAGGTACATAATATAGGTATACAACTTATCCTTAACACCTCAGGTAGACCAAGTATAGGATGTCTTCCACATTTCATAACATGGGATATAGCTTCATGTCTTATCGAATTATATCTATTGGGGTTAGTTAAACATAGAGGATGTGACTAAAATTATTGATCACATAACATAGATAACGAATCTACCATATAAGATAATTTAGTGGTGAGTGATTTTCTTGGTGCATGTCTAGTGGAAGTATACAAATATATGGGAGAGAACCTAGGTGCTAGAGAACAAGATGTGAGCTAATTACCCACACTTTTTTGTTAGACTTTTTTTCCAAGATGAATATACCTAATATATAGATAATGTAATAACTTTTATTTTTTCATTTTAAAACATTATAATATTTAAAAGAATATTATTGAGGTCAGGTTCTATTTCAACGCTACATTTCAAAGCATGGGGATGCCTGGTATTGATATAATGATAATATTTATTATATTTTATCAGATATACTAAATGTTCTCTAAATTGAAGGAATAAATCCCAAATGGGGACTCAAATGGTAAATCTAATTCCCCTGATAAATCTATAATGTCTCTTTTACTCTAGGTGTGACATAGATTTTTAGAAAAAATTAATTTTTTGTTAATGTGAAGTCACATGTGGAAATAAGGAAGTAAATAAAAAAAATTTATTAATTTTTATTTCATTTACTATTATCTAAAAACCCCTCTATAAAATATTAATTGATTCTAACCCATATGGTTGTTCATGTTACACCACCATTCATAAGATGTATATGGATGAGAGTTTGGTAGATGAAAACAGGATCAAGGATCAGAGATCAATTTTACTAAACATATTATACATTATCAGAGTTAATAGATATCACAAATGATAATGATCTGAAACCCATGATCCTTAGTGATTGAGTGAAACATAAGTAAGGGGTTTTTTATATTTTCATTAATTCTATGTCTGTTTATCATATGATAATTGATAATTAACTCCAATAACATCTTTATTTGTAGTAGATCATGGTTTGGGGGTATGAGATAGTATTTCTATAAATCAGGATTAATTTTATTTCTTTATTTTTCATCATGGGACAATATAATGAGAACTTATTGATTGATCCAAAAAAATTCAGGATGTTTGTTCCCCGTGTTTTTATTTTATGAATCTCCCATGTTCCTCATGTGTTCATCATTGTTATTCACTTTTCCCCAAGATTTGCAAAATACCTAGCGATGGATGGTATTACAATCATTATTTGGACCAATGGATGATCATCATGGTTTATGTTGTGTATCTATAGTGAAATTGAGGAATGTAATGAAAATGGAAGATCAATTTGTTTTTGGATTTGGAGTTAATCATATATGGGTTGGCGCTACAGTAATGACATGTGACAAGGATAGATTACCGAGATATTTGGATTCCTTAAATCCAAACCCAATGATAAAAAGGATGTTTCAATTATAGATCTCAGTTATAAAACATGAATTGTTTCTAGAGTAGAGATAGTTAAGGTATCAGGTGAATATATATAATGTATTTGGATTTCTGGATAAATATCGATATTAAAGGTGTGTGGCCTAATAAACACTTAACCTGTTGTCCCAAAGATGTGGTGTCTAGGGTTCTAGGAAACAATCAATATCACACATAATGTGGGACCTAAAAAACACCGTATGACCCATTCTTGTGGACTCAACACATATCCTTGGTGTGTACAGGAATATATATCACTAGCTACATGGGAAAAACCAGAATACACCAACACAACTTGTTAATTTGACATAGATAGAGATCATAGACATTTCCATGTACATATTAATGAACAGAGTACATGGGTATGTCCTAGTACTCAAACATAGTCAGGTACCCAAAGATGGTCAACTACACTATCAAAACTAAATTACATATTCATAATCCATGATGCACGAGCATGTTCCATAGTACACTAGAAGACCTATGGAATCCAAAATATGTATTTTAAACATAGTACATGTCATGTACATATATTAGTAATTTTTACATCATATTTTGTCTTTATTATAGAGAGATATCATTAGGGGGTGTAACCTTCTTCCATCCCAATGAGGGATCAAGGAGAAATTATTTATTTAACATATGTTGTGATCCCATCTATGGGATTAATCATAAATATAGTTATGTAATATTTCATTGTGGAAAAGGGTATAAACCTCTATCACAAACTCCCTTGTTCCCTAGGTGGTGTTTTAGGGATCATCATAAAAAACATACATGGTAATATTATACCAAAAAATGGTTCAATCTAATCAGTATTTCAGGAATTCCCAAGCGACATTGGGTTAGTTCCCCTATTTGTGTGTTGGAATTTTTAGAGATCTATTGGGTATATATTCTTGTAATTTCTTAAGGAGAATGAATTATTAGACAAGAAGAATAAATGTTTTCACACATGTGGAGTTAATAAATATTATAAAATTAGTTCATTTAAATCCTATAGTTAGAATCCTTGGATGCTTACTTAGTTGATAATTTAGCATGAGAAATATTTTGAATCATGAGTATATTTGCATTTTTTGTTATGTATCATATTTTTATTAAAATGATTTTTTATAATGGGCTAAATTCTCTATTGATGTATTGTTTTCTAGGATTTTTTGGAGCCCAATTGGTTATTATTACCATCACCCCTGCATAGGATCTTCCAACACATGTTATGCAGACATGTAGAAGACATGTCTTTTGATAGAGTTTTATCCGGACTAGGAGTTGATTGAGAATATTTGATCTAGACAATCCATAGTTTTTACTAAGTGTTTCATTTTGTTGTAGTCCCTTCTCTCTTAATAGGTTGAAACATTGTATATCTTTGGTGGTATTGTATTTGTACCATTATTATTTTCAGTAATTTTTTAATATATTGGGCATGGGAATAACTATCTGCATTAATTTTGTTATCAATTTTATTTTACCTATTTTAGGTAGTTTTTGGATTATAGATGTAGGCGTTTTTAATGGTTCCATTGGATAAGGTATCCCTTGTGAATGATATTATTACCCAATTCTATTTTTCATTACCAAGCCTATTTGAGGATGTCTATTGAGGTTACACTCTTTCTATCACTAGATAGGTGATCCCAGATTCATAGATTTATAGTAATTATGTAGACATGAATTTAGATAGGTTGGGGTCATGTCAATTATTTATCTTCTTGAGATATAAGATGGTTTTGAGTTTGTTGGATGTTCAATTGGTAGTGTTTCCCAATGTTATAGATAAATACCATGGCGTCATTCTAAAATAGTTTATAGAAATATAACCTCTGATGAGGGACCATGATTTTATAATTATTAGAAGAAGAGATTCTCTAATATTGATGTCTTTATATCAAATTCCACTATATGAGTTATGGGAGAAATGGACTTAGGTCGATGATATCTTCAAGTGAGGATTCATTTTTCACAATGTGTTAGCTTGTTGATCCCTAGTTATTTTTTCAATGAAGTTTGATGGTATAATATGATTTTATATCCACTATTACTATTTTAGTCAATTAATAGTAACAAAATTCTACCATGTCTCAAAAAAATAATCAATTATTCTATTAGTTGAGTGGGTTGAGTTCCTTCTCGAAGATCAACTTGTGGTATAGGTGCCATCAGATGTGAGTAGAGGATGAGGATATATAGAAGATTACATAAAAATTTCATTATGAGAATTATAAATTCATTACAATGTAATTATATTTAACTCAAACTCTATCTATGTTCATGGGGTTGATAAATGTAGTGTTTTCAAAATTTCTAGACCAATTTATTTTGGTCTTTATTAATGACATCTCCCTGTTGTGAACTTTAGAGTTGGATCATGTAGATTTTGTATGGGACATGTTGAAATTTCATTATATTCATAGTTGTTTTGAAAATACTTAAATGATTGAGTTATGGGGCCATGATGTCAGTTTTAGGGGACATATTTTAACTTAATGGGGAGTATTTATTTATCTTAAGAATATTTTTTAGTGGTTTCGTAGGTATTTTTATTGAATATTGTAGTGACGTTGAGTTTCCATGGCATATTTAGTTACTATGGGAGGTTCATGTACAATTTCTCTTGAATTATGGCTCTGATTATAGTGTTTAATATACATGATTAGTAATTTTTGTGGAATAACCAAATCTATAATAGTATTTACTATTTATGAAAAATATTTTTATTGCTATTTTTTGTCTTCTAAACCAGGTTGTTTTATTTGAGGTTTACCATGATCCTTTTCACATTAGATTGGATTTAATGATGATATGTCAGTGGGTAATTATCTCTTATTATTCATAGATGTTACACCCTAATTATTGTAATTATTCCTCCCACAATCATGATATTAATTCGTTATAAATTGGTCATAATTTGTTTATAAAATATGATATCAATAAAAAAGTTTCAGTCAACACATATCATAAAGTAAAAATGTATTTTTTCTCAAAAAAATGAATTGAATATGTGATGGAAATGATCGATAAATTTCATGTAATAATATAGCATTGAAATATCATTTACACTTGGTGAAGGTAATTTTGAAACATATTCCTTATTTAGGAAGTGGTGAGTTGGTGTTGAGTGCTGGTAAGAAGAATCACGAAGAGCAATAGTGGTTATAGTATCATTTAACCATGATATGAGATTAATAAGTGGAATAGGTTTTCATTACCATATGAAATTACAATATTGGAATGTTTAAGACTCCAATATAGTTGATTCTAAGGTGGATATTTGTAAATATCAGTTTTTTTATGAAAATTCATCCAAGGGGTGGTCTGAGGATGGAAAACATCTGAGTTTATTCTAAATAATGGTTTCCATTCCTTCCAAAATGAATGAATCTATTCTTAGTGAGATATATGGTTCACCATAGTGGTATATCCTAGTTTATAAAAGTTATATTGTGTTATAAGAAATTAGTTTAAAGGTTCTGGAATAATGAAAGCATTTTTAGAGTTTTCGTCTTGGTGTATAGTCTTATATAAAGTGAAGTGTTTGAATCGTGACCCTAATGGATTTCTTTATCCACCTGATGATCCCTGTTATAAGTTGGAGGACATTTTGATGGACTTAATCACTATTTTAGTCATTTCATAATGTGATTTTGATCATATATGGGTGATCATTAACTATCTAATGAAGTCAACTCACATTTTAATGATCAAATGTCAAGATAAATGGTGTTGTTGTTGAGTTAGTTCTTAGAGGGTATTGTGTGTCTTAATGGGATTATAAAGATGATTATATATAATTATGAACCTTGATTTAACTTCAGGATGTGAACAAAACTCAATCACACTTTCATCTACCAGTAATTTCTTAACAAAACAATTTGTACAAGAAAAGATAGAAAGATAGAGAGGTTTATCTAATATCTAGATGGTATGTTTTTATGTGTATTCATAACTTTATAGGTTTATGGATGAGGAACCATCCTTTCATGGAGTCCTTATATAACAATAATTATCACACAACTATTTTAATGGAACCATTTGGATCTCTTTAAGGTCATCCTTATCTATCAGAATTATGTTAAAATGAGATCGTAGAGTCATCCATTATTGAATGAGGATTGCTAATGAGTATGATAGAGAATGTACATGTGAAAAAAAATCGAATAAAGGTGAAATGTTATTTTATAATTAATATATTTAACATTAAAGGATGCATCTAGAGTTCAATCGTAGAGGTAAAATTTTCTTTAAGGAGTCTCCTCATCAAGTGCATTGAAGGTTCTCTCATGGAAGTAATCTTTATCTCATGTTCAATTGAACAATCGAGGGGCTTGCTATGGTTGGATCCAAGGATTATTGGTTGAAAATTACCCCACATATGAGATGTATTAATGAAATATGCAATTTATAATAGATTATATTATATAATTATGAATATTGTCATTACATCACTTGGGGTGAGACGGGTGTCGATGAATGTGTGACCTTCAAGGGGTGGCCTTTTGGGATTTTGGATTTTTAATAGAAGAAGTTTCATGGGAATTATATACATTTGATTTTCATATTTTGGTAACAAAAAATTCTAGAAGACATCACGTGGATTTGGGAGTCATATATGTGTTCTCAATTATCCTAGTTTTTCTACTCCCTTATTTTTTCCCTTTTATGATAAAATGTTTTCTAGTTTTTTATTTATTATAAGATTTTTTTAGTTATCATATTTTGGTCTTTTATGCTTATGTTCTCTTAGATGATGTTTTTTGTGTTGTTTTTTATTACTCTTATATCGATATTTTTGAGAGGTATCTGATTAGGTGGTATTATAAACCCCATTTATCTTTCTTTCATGCATTGTTTCAAACTATAAAGTATTAAATTTTTTGAGAGGTATCTAATGAAACATCTTCAATTTATAATTTCATGTTATGTTCATTTTCCTTGGGATCAGAGGCATTATGATGGATTTTGTGCGAATTATCGAGGTTATAAAAGAGTAATAGCCTTTTTGAGGGCCAGACCACCATTGTGGTGAGTGTCATGGTAGCCGTCTGGAAGCTTCTCGAAGTCTAGATCATGTGAATGACCATTTAGTTTGTGGGATCTTGGAGTTTGTCCGTGGGGTGATATGTTTGTATCAAAAGAAAAAAATAATGAAAAAATGGATTGTCTGATCATTCTTTGTGGAATATTTCTCTAACGTTTCAACTGTGAGACACGGTAATGGTAAACTTTATTGAGTTGTCGTCTTGAGAAAGGTAGAACTATTTGGTCACTCAATTAACAACACTTTCTGATACATTCAATGTATCTATTTAATTTTCATAGTAATGGGCATGGTCTGAGTATGAATGTATTGTTTTATGTTTCAATGAGTTAGTGGAGGTAATTCCAATAGGTAAAGTGTTTAGGAAAGGGTTTCATGTTGTTAAAAAATATTAAAAACTAGATCATGCACTAATAGAGGAAACTTGATAACACTAGGAATTCAACAAACAATGGTGAATAATTTATGGATTCCTCTAAATGGATGTTTTAAGTGGTTTTAGTTTGTTCTTTCTCTCTTTCTCTCTATTTTTAGTCGACACCTATTCCTTTCACCACTCTGCGTCTACCCTTGAAGAGTCTAAATCCCTTGGTTCAAACGATTTATATCTTGAATCGAGTTACCATCAAAATTATCCCCCATTTATCATCCACTTTTTTGAATTTCTTTGAGAAATATATTTTTTGAAATAATAATCTATTTTAGGTTCATGTTTCATGAAAGTGTTGATGGTGGTTTTTATAATTATTTTCTTGTGGCATTGCCTTTGGTTTTGGTATATCTTCCCATAGATGTGGGGTTTTTCTCTCTTCTTATTTCTTTATCTATAACATAAAAATATTTTAGTTTATATTAAAAGAATAATATACATGATAACCTTATTAAAATAAAACACTAATATTTACACAAACTTCTTTATACTATAATATTTTTAATTTAATTTTACCATTATAACGTAGCCACTAAATTGGAGGTATAAATTAAAATCATCACATTTTGAATAAACCATGCAATAATAATATATTGAAATGAACCCACATATTAGGGTACCTCATTCTTTTTTAGGACCTTATTTTTCCAGTTTAAAACATTGTTAGAAAGGGTGAGAATATTCTGAAGAAGAAACCAATTTTCATTTAAGGTATATAAAAACGAAGTTCATGTAAATATTTTGAATATCAAAAATTTATTTATTTTATAAAAACTCCACTATATATATTATGATTTATTTTATTCCTTTTTTATGTTAATTAATTTTAAATAAAATGAATCTATGGTTTTTTAATGAAAAATATTTGAAAGTTTATTTCAAAAGCATATATTTTAATTTATATTGTAAAAAAATAACAAAACACTATTTTGATATTTCATAACTTTAATTTTATGGTGTATTAAATTTTTTAAACATCTCTATGTTAATATTTATATTAAGATAAGTTATTATTTTATTTCCTTAAACTTGAAATAAATAGAAGTCATCATTTTATCTCAAAAATAAGTTTTTTATCAATAATTATCATCTAAGAAAATATTTCCATATTTTTGATTTTATTGAAATTTCATTCACTCATATACACAAAATTTTTTAATTATGAAAAATTTGTGATTATGTCTTTAAAAATATAATTATTTTTTAGAAAGATAGATTTCTCCATGTCTCTATTTAATTTTTTGAAAATTATAATTTTTACAATATATAATGTTACAAAAATTATTTTTCTTTTATGAATATTATTTATTTATGATTTTGATATGTTTTTAAGGGGTTATGAATGAGAAATTCAGAAACACTGAAAAAAATAGTAAAATTGGGCACTTGAGTATCAAATAAGATGATATTTTTTGGGGAGTAAACCCTTGAAATTAAGGGGAAACATTATAACATGTGATACCGTTAGTGACCACATTATTTTCATAGGGTTTTAGGAGAATCATAATTAGTCCCAAGAATATTATTATTTTGACATAATTTTAAAGGATAAATTCAAAGACCATTTCAAAAGATAATTTAAAATTAAATTTATATTCAAATAATATTTATTAATATATCATTATGAAATTTTTTGAAGGGAATTTCTAATTAGGATTTAATTTAAATATTTATCAGCATTTTATTTATGACCCTTACTATGAAACATTGGGCTCACCTCATGAATTAAAATATTTTTCATAGGTTTAATGGATTTTACGAGGTTTCTTGTTTTATATAAGGAGGTAGGTAAATCCAATAAAGTTAGTTAATTTCATAACTTTTGTACAACTCTGATAAATTGTATCGTTATGAAAAATTATCTGAATCCTGGAACAAATAAACCATGAATGTAAAATGAAATATGTTTTTTTATATCAATACACATCATTTTAATACCGAATATCGAAATGTGGGTTCATGCCTTTATAGTTGGTATTATAGCAATGATATTGACAACATTAGAGATTACGTTATCATTAAAAAAATAATTTTGAGAGAATTTTTTTAAGCATTTTCGTAATTAAGGTATCTTAGAATTTCTATATTTTTATAATTACAAAGAGGGAAATTTATAATTTTTATAACCATGAAGAACAAATTATGAGGTATCAATTAATTTGGGTGGAGGAAATGCACAAGACTAAAAATTATAAGCTTAGTTTCTTTTCATAAAAAAATATTTTTTAAATTGATTAATCTATAAATTAAAAATAACAAAGTTGATTTTTCATATTTTAAGATATATTTTGTATTAATAAATTTAAATATTGTTTATAAAATAAGATAAAACAATCATAAATGTTATAATATAAAAATGAAAAAATATATTATGTAATAATAAAATTTGATAAATTGTTATGCATAATAATTTACTATTAATAAATAAATAGAAATTGTTAAAAATGGATTTATAATTATAGATAAGTAATATTATGATGGTTTTAAAAATGAATTTAACGTCTTCAAGCATTGAAGGACATATCGTATCATTGAAGGGGTTTCAATCATGGAGTGGGAGTATCGAGCACTGATGAGGGTTTTGAAAAAGGATCTTTCTCGACCACTGAAAAATATAGGTAGGTGTGTTTTTTTATTTTTTTAGGTGCACTAATCTACATATTGTGTGGTTGATTTTTGGTGGAAGTAACATGGTCTTCATCTTCGTTATATTTCTTGTGCAACCATTATTAGCTTTGCCAATTTATTTTCAATTTGGGTTTTCTTCATCCTCTCTAACACTGTAATTATTTTAATGATTTAGTTGAAATTGAAAAAAATTTGAGTAACATATGTAAAATATTTTAGGGGGTCAATAGCTTTATTTTTTGATGATTTTCAAAAAATCTCAATCCAACCAAATTAAATCGGGTTGAATAAATACAAATAAAAGAATACCTAAAATTTTATATAACATATCATATAATGATTTTTTGGATAATTATGATATAATGAAGATATATATAAATATTATATTTTGTTGGAGTCATCATGTTTTAATCATATTATAGTGATCAAAAATCCTAATAATCTTGTTTAATAAATCACAAATCACGTGTGTAGATGGTTTGTTTCATTATGATTTTAATAAACTTCTACTAGATCATGATACTTATAAATAATATTTGATTATTGTAAACTATATTTAATTTTGTTCTATAATTATTTGTTATATGAATGATTGAGTCTAATTCATTCTATGAATATTACTGCTTAAGACTGCTTATAGATATTTGGATAGGTCTGAGAAACTGTGAGTCTACCACCAGTTTTGGTTTTATAGAAAATGACTGAGACACCATGACCCAGACACCATGACCCAGACACTATGACCCAGACATCATGACTCAGACACCGTGACCCAAACACCATGACCCTGACACTGTGATTTAGAAACCTTAACCAGTTTCAGATCTCATGAAGTCTGTGACACTTGTTCCTTGTTTCCATCACTAATGAACTGTTAGAAGTTGGGAAAAGCATCAGAAACCATGAATCTAACACCGCATCTATGCTACCAGTTCATAATCTTAATACAACTATGCCATCATAACTTTATCACCAATCAAAGGAAATGAAGAAGAAGAATATATTTCATGGTGACACCATTTTCAAGGGACACTGTTTCTAGATAGACTGTGACACCGTTATTTAATCTATTGTATTCTTTTCAATTTAATTTAAAATGGTCATATTTGAGTCATTTAAAGGAACTAAGTTAATTAATGTTTCTTTTTAGACATGTAAATTGATATTATGAGGTACGAGGTGCATAATACATGAATCCAATCAGTTCCAACATGTGCACCTGCAACTAAAAAGAATCATAAGCCAGACTGAAAAAAGACACAAGGAGATGAGCAGTAGTGATGAGAAGTTGCGCGAGAATTTGAAAATTGAATCAATACATGAAACAAGAAACAACTGAAGAAAAAATGATGAAGTCTCGATTCCAAAGGTTGGATTACCATATATCAGAGATACAAACATCATCAAAATACCACATTCAAGAAGAACATGGGATAGAAATCCTAGTTTAATGAAGAATTATGATAGTCTATATTTTCACAAGAGGACTCTATATTACATATGCTTCATCCTAAAAGTCTAGAACTTCGTAGAATAACACTCAGAGAACATATAAAATTATCTCATCATATTTTCTCTATTGTGTACTATTTTTATCTTTTGAGAAGTGTGTATGTCTGTATTAAAACCGAAACTGTATCTTGTACTAAACTGAAGGATATAAGGTATCCTTCATGTCATATCATTTTAAATTTGTTTACTCCCACATATAATTTTTGAATAGTTCATTTGTGTGACCATGTAGCTTATACCCATGATGAATAGTGGATAAAGTCGTGAGGCCTGGACAGTCCTATTCACTATTGTATACCCCGATCCAGGGTGTGGAACAAGTTTATTAATATAAACTTCTTTATGGAAGGTTATCACCAAGTGGAATGGATTAGGTTTCGGATTGATACTGAACCACTTGTTTTATCTGATGTGTTATTTAATTTAGTTTTTCTCTGATTTATTGTATATTTTATAAAACACTAGATTTTACATTGATAGTTTGTATTAGATAGAAGTTATAATTGTCTTTTCGTTATTAGAATAGCTTCAAAGTAGTATCAATAACTCATATTCGTATTACTAAGAATTAAGAAATATTCTGAGAGGTTATTTGTACAGTCAAAAATTTATAACTGTATTACCTTGATTAACTGGGATGTATTCAATATTATTTGGGAACCCTTTTAGGAAAACTTTGTAACATAAATCATTAATAGATATTTAGTTCACCCCTATTGAGTACACTAATCCAACCAACATTTTGTATCAAAGGAGTGTTCTCTTTTTAAGGATCTCTTTATAAAATCTCTTCAACTGTCATTTTAGTTTTACCTTAAAGATCTATAAATTTCTCTTAATTCTAAATTCATAGATCTTTAAAAAAAATTCTTTATTATGGGTAATAAACTGGAAGATGTTGTAACAGAAAAAGTACCATTATTCAATGGATCTAATTATGCCCAATGGAAAATTAAAATGAAAATTCATTTAGAAAGTATGGTCTTTGAAATTTCGACTTCAATTATAGATGAGTATAAGATTATTATTACTGATAGAATTACATGCGATGACACAACTAATACTGCATAAATAAAAATTGCAAAGCCATGAATGCCTTATACTTCTCTTTAAGAGACGAGGAATTTTATAGAATTTTTGGTTGTAAAACTGCCCATACAATTTGGGATACCTTGTATGTTTCAAATGAAGGAAATTCTAGTGTGAATGAAATGAGACATAATACTTATACCATTAAATATGATAACATTAAGATGAAGCCAGAAAGAGCCTACTTCTGACTTGTATCTCAGGTTTAACGAAATTTCCAACACAATGATTTCTCTTGGAAGAGAAGTCACTTCCTATGAAAAAATCATGAGGATTCTCAGATGCCTTACCTGATAGATACAGAGGAAACTCTATCTATATTAGGGAGTCATGCAACTTCAAAAAATTACCTATAAAAGAAATAATTAAGAAACTAATGATGTATTAATAGGAGCTAAAATTCAACAAGGAAGAGGAGGATGAACCTAAAAGAAAATTTGTGGCATTCAAGACCACCACCTCTAAACACAAATATAATGAGAAACTGCATGTTTCTATAGAATGTTACAACATTGAACAATCGTCACTTGACCGTGATGATTAGATTGATCAATTAGCTGGAAGGTTTAAGAAATTGAAAAAAAGAATATTTTTTTTAGAAATTCTAACTTCAATGGAAGATATGATCAAAAGGGAAGCTGAAAGAAATATTTGAAAATAAATGACAAGTATAATGAGATAATATGTTATGAATGTATGTGAAAGGGACATGTAAATGAGGACTATCCCAAGCTCAAGTAAAAAAAATATGGGATAAATATAGAATGTATAAAAATGAAATAAACAAAACCTGGAGTACTTCTGAGGACATTTCAAGTGACTCATAGTATTCACATGATGAACATACTAAAAAAATCTAATATCTGTTTAATGGAAAACACATCTGAGGTAAAACTACAATCTCCAGTGAATTTTTTTTATTATTATAGAGATAAAAGTGATTCTAAAAATATTAATAAAGAAGAAATGTTAGTGTATTGAAATACTCTTGAAGAAACATGTAATGAACAGAATGATAAATACAACTATTTAAAGAAATAGTAAGCTCTTACCTCAACTTTTAAGTCCAAACATACTGTTGAAAGAGGAAAAAATGTACAATTACTCAAATTAAACAATGATATAAATCAATCTAATGAGCAATTGAAAATGGGCCTTAAAAGGTTTACTAATGGTAAAGATAACTTTTTACAAATTCTAGGTAAACTGATTTCCCCTAAAAACACTATTGGTATTGGCTATTAACCATGTAAAATAAATTTTGGAAAAGAAATTGGTTTCTAAATCTAGAACATAAAACGTTACTTCTAGTTCTATAAAACAATATTCTAGTTCAAATCATGATACACTCTCTTCTATTTCATGATTTTCTAAACCTAATAGATATTATTTCTCAAATAATTTACATAATTATTATAGGAAACCTATGAGGAAGTTGTCGGTTCTTAAATCACTAGTTACTAATATTACTGGACCCAAACAAATATGGGTATGAAAGTAAATATTTATTTGACTATTTTATAGGAAAATTGTTTAAAGAGATCCTGTAGAAGATTAAGGTACTTGGATAGTGGGATTTCAAGACACATGACATGACACTATTTATGATTTAAGAAATTAATAAATATTGATGGTGGACATGTCACTTTTGGTGAAAATTCCTAAAGAATAATCATTTTATTTATCCAAATCGGTAAATATAACTCAATATTAATTTACAATGTACTTTTGCTGATGGATTGAAATATAATCTTCTTAGTATTTCACAACTTTTCAATTATGGATTTCATGTTAAATTTGAAAATGATTATTTAAAAGTTTTTAATTCTAAAAATGAATTAGTATTGTATGCACTGATAATGGAAATGTATACTATGTTAACATAAATTCTTTAGTTTATCAAAATGCTTCATGTTTAAGTGTATTTAACAAAGAGTCTAGGATTTGGAAAAGAAGAGATGGATACTGCAACATTCAATTTCTTAGAAAGTTAACTAGAAAACATTAGTCAAAGTCCTATCCAAACTTGATTTTCCAAATTATAAAGTCTGTAATCCCTGTCAAAAGGGAAAGAAACACAAAATTTACTTCAAACAAAATAATGAAGTTTCAACTTCTCAACCTATCAAGTTGGTTCAAATGGATTTGTTTAGACCATCTAGATTTTCTAGTGTAAATGGAAAACAATATGTTTAGGTTATTTTAGATGAATTTTCTAGATATATTTGTACCCTGTTTTTTGGATAAAAAAAGTGAAGCATCCCTCATTTCACCAAATATTATATAACTTTAGAAAATATTATTTTATGTATAATTAAATCCTTAAGAAGTGATTATGTAGTTGAGTTTGAAAATCAAGATTTTGAATTCTTTTTCTCACAAAATGGATATAGTCCTAATTTTTCTACCCCTAGAACACCTCAACAAAATGGAGTAGTAGAAAAAATAAATAAGACCTTGCAGGGAATTTCTATAAGGATGCTGAGTGAATATGAACTATATATTTATTTATGGTATGTGTCTGTAAATACAACAATCTATATTAATAATAAGGTGTTGATTAAACCTTTTCTTAAAGAAACTCCATGAGAGTTATGGAATAATAGAAAACCCAAACTAAGCTACTTCAAAGTCTTTGGTTGCAAAGTCTATATCCATAATACTAAGGAAAATCTTGACATGTTTTCATCCAATTGTGATGAATGAATCTTTCTAGGACACTCAATATCTAGTAAATCATATGGAGTTTTTAACAAAACAATTAACTGTGTGGAGGAATCATTCCATGTCATGTTTGATGAGACAGACCCACATGAGCCTAAGACCACTCTAGAGAACTTGGAGGATAATATGTCAAATCTAGAGATCAATGATAAATCCTCTAAACATCCCGTAAAGGAAATTGTGAAAACATAAAATTATGGAAGTTCTATATATTCAAGTCAAAATGAACCAGAACCTATTAAAGAATCCGAAATTACTAGCCCCTCTTTTTCTAGAGCTATTAAAACCCTTAAGAACCAGCCTTTAGATGCTGTTTTAGGAGATTTTGATAAATAAACTATAACTAGAGACTCCCTTGGAAATTAGGTTGAACATCAAGTTTTCCTGTCACAAATTGAACCTAAAAACATTAATGATGTTGTCAATAATTAATTTGGGGTGATGGATATGCAAGAATACCTAAATCAGTTTGAAAGGAACAAAGTTTGGAAACTTGTTGATAGACCCAAATACATTTTTATCATATGTACTAAGTGGGTGTTTATAAATAAAGTAGATAAAGCTGGTAATATAGTTAGAAAAAAGCCTAGATTAGTTGCACAAGGCTATAGTCAAAAAGAAGGAATTGACTATGAGGAGACCTTTTTCATAATTTTTATACTTGAGGCCATCAGAATCCAACATGCTTATACTGACCATCTAAATTTCAAACTATATCAAATAGATATTAAAGGTTCATTCATGAATGGGTATATAGCTGAGGATGTTTTTGTTAAACAACCCCCTGGTTTTACAAATTCTCACTTTCCAAATCATGTTTTCAAGTTATTAAAAGCTTTGTATGGTTTAAAACAATCTCTAAGATCTTGGTATGATATATTAAGTACATTCATTATTTCTAAAGGTTTTACAAAGGGTATAGCTGATTCTACCATTTTTTAAAAAAATGAATTTCTAATGATATTTTAGTAGTTCAAATTTATCTAGATGATATTATTTTGCATTCGTCAAAAAATTATTTATGTACTGTATTCTCTAAAATGATGAAAAATAAATTTGAAATGATTTCAATGGGTGAACTAAAATTCTATCTTGGATTTATAATCTTAAAAAATTAATATGGTATTATTTTAAATCCAAGAAAATATACTAATGATATTTTAAATTTTTTTGGCTTGGATAGCACTAAATGTAGTGATACTCTAATGAGTACTACGTGTAAGTTAGATCTTGATAAAGATAGAAAATTTGTTGATCAAACAACATAAAAAAGAATGATTGGAAGACTACTTTATTGAAATACTATCAGACATGATATTATATTTTGTGTGTGTATGGGTAATCATTTTCAGGTAAACCCTAATGAATCTCCTTTAAAGACTGTTAAAAGGATTTTCAAATACCTCAAGCATACACCCAATCTAGGACTGTTATATCCCAAAGGACACTCATTTGTGTTCTTTAGTTACTTGGAAGCTAATTTTGGTGGTTGTATGTTAGATAGAAAAATCACATCTGGAACATGTAACCATTTAGGAAATTCACTAGTATCATGGTTTAGTTTGAAACAAAACATCGTTTCATTATCCACTCCTAAAGACAAATACATATCTACAAGTTAATGTTCCACACAATTATTTAGATGAAACACACAAAACTAGATTATAGATATCAAATCAAGCATGTACCCATAAATTGGGACAATAAAAGTTTTATTATCATTTAAAAGAATCCTATTTCACACTCTAGGAAAAAACATATTGATGTAATACATCACTTTTTGAGAGACCATTATAAAAAAGGTGATATCACTTTGGAATTTATTAGAATAAATTATCATCTTGCTAGAATTTTCCCTAAACCATTAAATTTATAAAGGATATATTACATGATACATGAATTATGAATGATAAATATCAAGTTGAAAATGTACTGTTTCAAAATTTATAGTCTCACAGCTTACTGTTTCAAAATTTATTGTTTAATGATTTATGGTTTCATCTTTTACTATCATAGAATTACTGTCCCACTCTCATAGTTTAGCAAGTTACTATCTTGATGATGCAGTGTCATGTTTACGGTATCATTGTTACTATTTATCAGTTACTATTTTTCACTTACTCTCTCAATGAATATGGTCGCACCATGTGAAGACACATCATAAAGATGACACCATGAAAACCTATTCCAGTCTCACCATGACAACCTGTTTGGGTCTCACCATAATGAAACATTTTCATTTTATTTGTATTTTATTACCCGTATCGCTATGATGATTATTTTATTATATTCATCATGCACTTTTAAATTTGTGATTCTTGAAATACCTAAAATATAAAAACCAAATTTCATTCACTATTTTCTTCACTCGAGATCTCTTCTCTCAAAACTAAATCATTTCTCTATAAAACTAAAATTACTCCTTCTTCCCTTCACCTCTCTATCTCTTTAACCCCTCATTGAATTCCCAGAATTGATCTCCCATCTTCTTCAACTCCTAAGAAGCACAGATCTAAGAATAAAGTGAAAAGAGCACTGAAGGTAGTGCCTAAAGGAACATTAAACCCGAGTATTGTTGATAGAATAGTGGTACTAGAAAAATATATCTTCCCTAAGTGGTTGCTATCAAGTAAGTATTTTGTTTTGAATGTAATGAAAGAGAAGTGATAGATGGGATGGTTCACAAAATAGAAAAGGCTTATTTATCCAAAGCTTGTTTCTCACTTCTATCATTTTGTTCAATTATTTTCAATGCTGAAGATGGTTTTGTTGTGAGAAGCTGGATCAATGGAAAAATAATTGCCTCTTTCTCAAGGTTATGGGCTTCCTTCCTAGGGATACATCATGAAGGAATTTTTTAGGACTACCAGAGAGGTCCTCTAGCAAGTAATATTTTTGTTTTAGAAGAGGCCTTTCGACGATTGATTGGTAATAAAAGGAAAAGAAGATCTATTGCTTTTGAGTTATATGGTGAAACCAGATTTCTTTTTACATTTATTCAGAATCTGATTAGTCCAAGGAAAAAAAATTTCTACCCTCAAATATCAATATGTATTTTTGATCCATATTTTTGTTTAATGGGAACAACATTAACATGTATAAGTTTGTTATACTTTATATGTGTGAGTTGATTAAGACAACCTCAAAGTCTACCTCCTTGTTTAATACAAGGTTAAGCTTTATTATGCTATATGCTAAAGGAAAGGTTGGACTGAATGAATAAGTCATCAAAGATCATGAATTATATATCTTAAAGTTTACAATTAAAAGGATAAAAATAAGTTGGAATCCATGAAAAAACTCTAGGGTGGAGGATAATGAAAGGATATATGGAATGTTCAATCGGTATGAGCATCCTTCCAAATCGTAGAACATTTCTAATCCTGGTTTGGAACCAGATGAAAATTTTAACTATACTTCTAAAGAATGAGAAGAGGTATTTGCTGCACCTATATAAGAAACCGTTTTGGGAAAGGAAGATAGTAGTGGACCTATTCCCCCAAACATAGTTGAGAAGGAAACACCTGTTACTGAAAGAAACATTGATTTGGAAGAAAAAACATCTTCTAAAAATAATATTTTTTTAATTTAAGTGAAATGGATGTTCCTTAGGAGCATCTATAATAATAACATTCTCTTCATAAAGAATCTATAGTTGAGGAACATTTAGAGGATCAAGATAATCCTAATGTTCCTTTATACCAACGAGCTCGTACCCGAGTGGTAAGGGCTCCTTCTTGGCATCGAAGAGACCCGGGTGGAGGTGAATTTCTGGGTTACAATAGCAGTACTGTAGCAGTCACAGTAGCAATCACTGTAGAAATTACTATTTGGTACTGTAGCAGCTAGAACTATTCACCCTATTTGGGCCTTCGGGCCACCGGTTTGGGCCTACGGGTCTCCAGGGCCTTCGATTCATCAAAGGCCTTCGGGCCACAGGGCCTTCAGCTCAAGTAGACCATGGATTAGCCCAGTTCACATAGAACAAGCCCCATAAGAGGATCAGAGAAGAAGAAGTAGCAACCACCAGATGCAGAGCTAACCGGATTGGAAGAATGAGAGGGTATGGGAGCCACCATTGGGACCAGGCACCGTACAGCTTTGTACGGGGAAATGATAGTCGATCATCAATGCAAATTGGGGATCTAAAGCGATCAATGATGCAAGATGCTAGGGAGTGGTAGTTCTAGTGGGCAGGGCCTATGGGTCATGTATGGGTATGGTATGCCTCTGGGCCTTCAAGTCATGTATTGCGGGTCATGTCGGGCCTTGTGCCTTGGGCCTACGGGTCATGTACGGGTTCCCCTTCAACCCTTAAAAGTGGGATTACCTATAATAAAATAAATAGAAGTCATTAGGTCCATTAGGAGGGAATTTTATCTTATCTTCTGAGGAAATAATGGAACAAGCCTTCCAGCTGTCTAGAAGAGAAATTGGATAAAGTATTGGGGATGGTCATTTAGAACTAGATCAAGGAACTGAATCTCTTAGTCCATTGAGATATGCACATGTTGAGGGGGAGAAGCACCGTAGTATAGAAAGTGTTAAAGTTCCTAATCATATTGATCAAATCACTGTGGATACGTGGTATGTGTTTCCTAGGTAATTTGATGTGGATGATTCCCATGAAGCCTCGGTTAAAGGCATAAAACTGTCTACTGTATTTTAATTTAAACTGGTCTCTACTCTTGAAGGGATCTCTACCAAGGAACCTACGATTTTCTCAGTTCCAGTTCCTAAACCTTCACAAGAACCTCATGATTTCATGAGTCATAGTGATTTGAAAACCTTTGAAGTTACTTCATTGGCTGGAGTTGAAAAGCTCATGAAAACAGATCATACTCTTGTAGCAAATCTGAGTGAAAGAGATGCTTCTTTGCTATTAGAGAAGATCATATGGAATATTCAGCCAAAAATTCTTCATGAAATTCAAGAGCTTAGAATTAGTAATAAACAATTGAGTGATGAATTGTATTCTCTCTGAGCTATGTTTGAATAGATGAAAAAAGTGATAAAATCAGGTCAATATCTTGTTTCTCATCCATTTGAGGATGTTAGTGGTTATATTCCTTAGGATGTTTCCTCTTTGATTTAATCGAACATGAATTCATTAGCTAAGAAAGTGGTAGAGAGAAACAAGCATATAATCCAAGAGATGTGTGATCTTATTAATGGTCTCAAGAAATTGACTGATGAGTATAAGGGATGTATACATAAGTTTCTCAATCAGTTCATGTCTCTCACTTTAGCTATTACAGCCTCTAGTGCCTCTGGATAGTCATCTCAACCCTTGGATAGTGATCTTCTCAGAACTATTGTTAAGGAGGAACATAATTCAGTGTTAATTGGTTTTGACAAGGAGAGTCTATCTACTATAGTCAAGAATAGTGTCAGAGTACTTGATTTGATGAGGACTCATTCAAATATTTCAAATGATGCTCGGGAAGAAACTACTAAGAAAGTGGATTTCTATTTTAGTAAGATTTTCCATAAGAATAATATGACCAACCATTTCAAGTATCTCGTAGATAATTTTTAAATTCCTCATATCACTCAAGCATTCAAAACTGAAGTTCAAAATATAATATATTTCACTCCTCTATTGAAAAAGTTCATGGAGAACAATGATGATTTCGAGAAGGAAATGCAGTATGGTGGTGAGATCATTACTGAAATCATTCAGTTGTTGAAGCCTTAACTTTATATGAAGATAACTACTATTGTGGCTCATGCAGCTACACCTTTGTGACCTGGTTTACATCCTTCCTCATACACTAACTCTGCCTTTACCTCAATCTCTATATTTTAGGATCTAAGCCAGATCAGACATGTTATCCTTGAATAGAACATTCCTCGGTCTTCCACCAAAACTACTTTGGCCCCTTCTATTTCTAAAGGACTACATATTCATTATCTGACAGTTGGATCACTCTCTTCTTCAACTTCTACTTCTGTTCTTATGGCTCCTTTGGATTCTACTACGAAGGGCATAGAGAAGAAATATAGTGATGAAAAAAGTGACAATTTTATCTTTATAGGGATGTTTTATATTTTTTCATAATTCTTATAATTCCATATCATTTTACTCTAATTAAATGTTAACTATTTGTGTCTAATATCTCCTTTAATTTCATTATTTATTTTTCTTGTACTCTTTTTGATAATCCCAGAAGGGGTAGTAAAACACACTAAGTCGATAAGGGAGAAAAGAACACTAGGAAAATATATCTAATTCATATGATTTGTGGTCATAAACGTTGAGCCCTCTGGAAGATTGTTGATTTCATGTCTATGATTGATGTTTTAATAATCACAAATCATCACATACCATTAATGCTTAATCTGGTTTGATTTCTCATAAACATAATTACAATCAGTTAATGAATCTGTTATCACATTTTTTTGTCTATGCTTATTGACGTACAAAGTATTTTGGAAGCACCGATTCAATATCAACAGACATCGGAAGCACTGATCGCATATCAAAGGACAACGGTCGCACCGATCCAATGAAAATGACTCACCGATGCAAAATGACTCACCGATGCAAATGACTCACCGATCAGATGACAAACCGATGCTGATCAAACTGACTCACCGATCAGATGACAGACCGATGCTGATCAAACTGACTCACCGATCAGATGACAGACCGATGCTGATCAAACTGACTCACCGATCAGATGACAGACCGATGCTGATCAAACTGACTCACCGATCAGATGACAGACCGATGCTGATCAAACTGACTCACCGATCAGATGACATATCGATGCTGATCAAACTGACTCACCGATCAGATGACAGACCGATGCTGATCAAACTGACTCATCGATCAGATGACAGACCGATGCAGATCAAACTGACTCACCGATCAGATGACAAACCGATGCCGATCAAATGAATCACTGATCAGATGACAGACCAATGCTGATCAAACTGACTCACCGATCAGATGACATACCGATGCTGATCAAACTGCCTCACCGATCAGATGACAGACCGATGCTGATCAAATGACTCACCGATGCAAATGACTCACCGATGCAAATGAGCCACCGATCAAATGACTCACCGATCAAATGACTCACCGATGCAAATGACTCACCGATGCAAATGATACACCGATCAAATGACTCACCGATGCAAATGACTCACCGATGCAAATGAGCCACCGATCAAATGACTCACCGATCAAACTGGCTCACTGATCAGATGACAGACTGATGCTGATCAGTTTGATTCACCGATGCCGATCTATCTGAGTCACCGATCATTAATCACTAATGCTGATGACCTACCGATCAATTGATTCTTCAATAATCATAAACAACTGTTTGAATTTCGTTATCTTTATCTTTATTTAATCTAACCAACGGTCATATTAGGTATATTTTAATGCTCTGTCAAATTATTAATAAAGGTTGTCGGATGTCAGGAAACCGTACCTCGTACCATCGGAAAGGGAACTTTTTCTGTCTTCCGAAGCACGTGACATAAATACAAGAAGACTCTGCTGAAGATAAAAGTGTTGACAGAAGAACACAAGAGGAATACAGAGGAAAAGAAAGAGGAGGAAGAACCAATCAGAACAGAACATCATACACAATCAAGCCTACTCAAGAAGAGTTATGTGCATACTGAAGTGCATTGTGTTGCATTTGTTGTCAATGAGGCATGAAGTTGTCTTGGAATGAATGGATGTCAGGGAGTCAAGATGTGAATGTCAAAGGATGTGATGGTGATGGTGATGAAGGAGAATGGCCATGGTACTAAGATGCATGTCACTTAGGAGATTCACTAAGTGGTATTGGAAATTGTGGTTGAAACTTTCTCCATGAAAACCTGACGATTGTTGAGCTGATCTTTAAGTTCATAGAACTTGTATCAATTGGATACAAAGTCACAACATTGATTGAAGACCATGCATTGTCTTCACAATTCATGAGGAGTTGAAGATGATCCATTTTACATGTTCTAAGTGGATGAAGTGGTTTAATGTAATCCATGCACTAACACTTAGTGCATGTGAATCTGAAGAAGATCCAATTGATCTCTGATTAGATCAATGAAGCACATTGAAGACTCTATTTCATTAAGGAGCTCGATTGATGAAGAAGACCCTTCGGGAATTTCACATTCTATGTATTGAGTATATGAGAGGAAGAATGGAGGAATTCTAATGAAGAAGAAGAATAGATATATGGAAGAAGAGATGAAAAAGATTAAGATGAACCTTTTGAATTCCATATCCTAAGTGAAGATAATGTGAGGAGAAGAAATGGAGGAATTCTTAAGATGAAGAAGAGAAGAAATGGGAAGAAAGAATAGAGGATGAGGCATTTGGCACTTGGCATGTTACACTTGGTCACTTTGTTTAACAAAGGACTTAGTGTTTTTGTTGCAAAAAATTGGCCAGCCAAGGCCAGCCTTAAGGGTTCAACCCCCAAGGCACATGTGGGCCTAAAGGCGCCACGCCCAAGGGGGGATCCCATGTGGCCAGCCCGGGCGGCAGAGGCAGGGGCCGTGTATAAGCCCCGAGGGCACGCGGTGGTGAAGCCCGCGCACCCGTGTGTGTGCATAGTGGGCGCTAGAGCGCGCCCGCAGGAGTCATGAGTGGGCGCAAAGCGCGCCCGCAGACAGGCAGGACGAACACGGTGCGGGGCGGCACCGTGGAGGGAGAAGGAGAGACAATTGAAGCGGTGGCGGCAGCGAGTCTTTGATAAAGCGCGGATAAACCGCTGGAGAATTCGATGTGGGACGCGCATTTTTCACCCGAAGCGCATCCTGGCCGTTCGACTCATCGCGCGGACGATCTAAGCCGCACATCTGATCCGCGGCGAGATCTTCAGATCCAGGCCGCCCGATGAATCTCCATCGCCTGATCTGACGGCCGAGATCTCGTCTCCTTCCTTGAGCTCGGCCGAAGCCTCCCGCGAAGCTGCCGCTGAACCAGTGCCTCCCGACGACAGAATGTGAGTATCCGGCCATCATTTTCGAAGCCGAAGACATCATGGTGATCGTCTGGTCACACTGAACACAACCGTGCACAAAAGTAGGCATGCATGCAATGTTTGGGAGATTTCGAGGTTGGCCGAAGCAACCGGAGGTGCGAGGCCACGTGATTTATTTTCTGCATGGTTTGGACCTTAACCGAAGGCCGTGCATGCGTTATGAGTCGCATGCACGAGGAGGAAAGAAAGAGGAAGAAACCCGCGTGAAATAAAAAGAAAAACAAGATTTAAGGAAATCTTGAAATCCCGAAATCTTCGGGGATTTGAAGATATCCCACGCGGATGAACCGAGGCTCTGCTTCGCCTATAAAAAGAGAGCCCGAGCTCTCATTAAGCTGCTGATGTGCTGAAGTTCTGTTGAATACCCGAAGTCCCGCGTGTGCTCTGCCTCGCGAAGAAAGAAGCCACCGCGCAAAAACTTTGCGCGGTTATTGTTCTCGGTGACACCCGAGGCCCGAAGGAGTTCCTTTCGCGCACCCCTTGCGCGAAAGAGGTGAAGGAGGAGAAGGAGTCCCCGGTGCGCATTATTTGCGCGACAGGAAGAGCTCTCCCTGCCCGCATACTTGCGCGGCAGGAGAAGCGTGCGTGCCCAAGGTGTCTTTGCACCCTTGTGGCTTGCGCGCCTCGTGGTGTTGCATACTGCACACTCGAGTGCTTGTGCACCCAAGTCCTTGCACGATAAAAGAAAAGAAGTTGGCCGCAACCCTTGCGCGCCTTCATTCTATATTTGAGCAGTGGGTGTGCTGAAGAAGACCCGAGACTTGTGCTTGTGTGCCAAGTGAAGGAGGAAGACGGCCGAGGTTACCTTGGGTGTGTGCAAAGAAGAATAAAAGAACAAACCTTGTGTGCCATGTGCTAAGAAGGCCACCTCTTGTGTGTGCATTTGAAAAGAAGGCCGAGACCTTAGTTTTGGTGTGTATGCAAATGGATGAACACACTTGGCAGTGTGTGTGCTAAGTGGAGAAGAAGTACCCGAGGCACTTTGTGTGCAATTTGAAGAAGAAGGCCGTAGCCCTTGTTGGGTATGCACACTTGAAGATTAAAAGAGAAAGAACAAATTGTGTGTGCAAAGGAAGTGAGAGGCCGTAGCCTTTAGTGTGTGCAAAGTGAACATGAGTTGGCCGTAGCCTTGTGTGTGTGCATAAGGAGGAAGACCACACTATTTGTGTGTGTGCACCAAGTGGAAGACCACACTTTGTGTGTGAGAGGTGAAGAAGGAAGGCCGAGGCCTTTGTGCCTTTGTGTGCAAAAAAAAAAGAACAAGAGAAGGCTGTAGCCCTTGTGTGTGAAAAATGAAGAACCAAGTGTGTGCATAAGTGAAGTGCAAACTTTGAATAAGATTATAAGAACAGGGAAGTGAGTGTGCTTTGCAAGTGAAGTAGGCCAAAGCTCAAGTGTTTGCCAAAGTGAAGAAGTTTTGTGTGCAATGAGATAAGGAGGCCGAACCTAGTGTGTGTGCACTAAGTGAAGTGAACACACTTAGAAGAAGGAAGATTGAGGAGACCCTCACACTAAAGTAAAACACACTTCTGAGTGTGTGAGCAATTTGAATATAGTGTGTTAAGATTGTGGAAAAGGTGTGTGCTATAATTGATTACACCCTTTGTGGGTCTACTGCACCAAGAGGAAGAAAAGGAAAGTGCATGCATGTATGCATGCACGTGCACACGTGAACAGTGCTAAATCAGTGGTGTGCATCTGAGGAGTCCAAGACTTGAAGATCTTGAAGAGTTGCCATGCACTCAGTGCATGATGTTGAAGTGAACAGAGACTGAGCCAGACTGAAGTGAAAGATATTGTTTGTCTGAGTTTTCAGCAGATTGAGAAGACCCTGATCACCACAAGTGATCAGAAGAAGAGCAAGGCCAGCAGCCTTTATCCCAGGCTGCTGATGTTACATGAAGAACTTAAAGTGAAGAAGTGCTACTCGTGTGACTCGAGGAGCCAAGAGAAGACCCTGTGGGACTCAGGGAGAAGAAGTCTTCAGTGGGATTCTGGAGCAGGCCAGTGGGACTCTGGTAACACTGTGGGACGCAGTATAAAGACCCTCTTGTGGGACTCAGGAGAGATACAGTGGGACTCTGTATCGACCATTGTAATACTAACCGATTATAATGGAAGATTCCATGCTTGGAGAGCATGGCAAGGATGTAGGCCTTTGGTGCCGAACCTTGTAAATCCTTGTGTCCTGTGCCTTTTCATTACTGCATCATTCGGGAAAGGTTGAGAGATACAAGAAGAGTGGATCGAGGCTTTAACCAGCCATAGAGGTTTAATTGATAAGAATCAATTAGTAAAAAGTTTTAAGGGATCAATGATTCACCCCCTCCCCCTCTCAGTGATTCACACTGATCTGGGCACTTCAATTGGTATCAGAGCGAGGTTACCTCTAAAAGATCCAAGGGAGTCTTTATGAAGTGCAGATTTGAGGAAATGAGTGACCAGCCTCAAATGGAGATATCTGCCAAGACTCAGAAAAATAGAAAGAAGAAACAGTCCAAGAAGATGAAGAAAGCCTGTCCTAGCTGTGATGAAGTTGAAATAATGAATGATCTTCAGAGTGCACTCAAATATCTTCAGAAGACAGTTCCCATGGAAGTGGAAAAGTGTATAGCTACAGGCATCCATGATCTTCATGAAGAAAAATCACAGTTAGAAGAAGAAGCCAATGCAATGGAAGATCAATTGGCAAAAAGGGTTGGCATAACCAACACTCTCAGAAAGCTGGTGAAGGCTAAAGATGAAACCGTTTCTCTTTGCAATGAAAGATATGAAGACACTGCTGAAGAATTGCAGAGAAGCCTTTCTGAGAAAGAATTATTTAAAGTAATAATCAAAGATGTTTTCCATGCACTGGAAAAGAGGCATAAAGTTTCAATGATTGTCAGAGATGCTCAAATTGAAGACAAAGTCAAAATTGTGAAGGAGCTTGACAACTCATTACTTGAAATGAAGAAGGTGCATGAAGACCAGATGAAGCATCTGAATGAAGATTGGGAAGGAAAGCTAAGAATTGTTGAGGATGAGAAGAACTCCCTTAACATGAAATGCTTAGAACTAGAGGTGATGTTGAAAAATCTGCAATCACCCAAAGCTGAATCCTCCCAGTCAGCTGAAAGGAGAAATGTTGCCACTCAAGTGAGCATTGAGAAGGATGATTCTAAAAGAAGGACATCCTCTAGTGAAAGTGCAACATCTTCTAAGAAGAAGGTTCCATCCATCTGGATGAGGAAGGTGAAGAAGCAGAGCTCTCCTGACGCAGCACAACAATTCAAGACAAGTACCCTACAATCAGAAGGAATCAAAAGGTCAAGATTTGTGGGTCAGTGTTGGTGTTGTAACAAGTATGGGCATTGTGCAAAGGATTGTTGGTACAATCCACTGAATGCCAAAGTACAAAGGAAGCCCATGCCAAGGGGGAGCAAGCCAGAAGAAACGAAGCAGCATCCATAGGTCCAGAGACATCTGTTTACTGCTAACAGATTTGGATTACTTGACAACATCTGGGATGATTGAAAAAGTGATCAAAGAGATACATGTCAATCTCCAACTGTATCCAGAGCTAAAGATAAGAGAAGATCACTGAACCTGGCTAAAAAGGAATCCTTGGGAAGCAAGCATAAGAAAGTTGAAAATGCTCCCAAGAAGTGTTTTAGAAATGAAGAGAAGCTCTTGGAGTCTAAGTCCAAGAAGGGTGATGCATCCAGAAGGACCACCAAGAAATGCTTCTACTGTGGAAAGAAAGGACACACCATGGATCTTTGTGAACAAGCCATGGAACTGAATAGAAGCAGACTGGACTCAAACAGACAATCAATCCAGAAGAAGCAGAAGGGATTGATTGAAAACAAGTTGCCTAGGAGAGGTAGCTTGACAGAATCAAAGGAACCATGTGGAATATCCAGAACTGAGGCCACACTCCCAAGTGACTCACTTGTCATATGGCCAAATCAGTTGCAACTTGCCAAAGATCTGCAGAGAGCTGAAGATGAAGTTCTGGCAATTGCTAAGGCAAAAAGGAAACAAAAGGTTTCACATGAAGATGGTTTGAGAACCACACCAGCACAATCATCAATGAAGATCAAATGTGCAAGTGTGAAGAATGGTGAAAATGGGACATCTCGGTTGAGAGAATCTTCTCAACCTTGTTGTTCACATTGATGAACCAAGGAGGTTCCATCTTATTCCCTTATACTATTTGTATTTACATGTGCTAACATTATAGGGAATTGAAGATGATGATCATTCTCAACTGGAGGATGGTTTGGAAAGAATGGAGTGCACCCCTTGAGGGGGGAGCCAATCAGAAGAAGATGGTATTCTAAGAATTAATACCATCCTGAAGAAAAGTGAAGGTATTCCAATCATACTTTCATCCCTTGTTTCTTAATTGAGTTTATCTTGTCAATTAAGGGGGAGTATGGATTAAAGACAAAGGGATGAAAGGGGGAGCTTTATCTTTGCACTGAACTTTCTAATGAGTTTTGTGAAGTATGTGCAGGATTTAGCAATTCATTGTTATATCTGAAATTTTTTCAAACCCCTAAGCATGATCTCACATGTGTAGAGAATTATGGACAGCTTTGAATTCCTTGGTTATATCACTCTTGTTTTCTACACCGGGTTAGCCCAAGTAGACTTAGAGCTGATGTACTAAAGGTTCTTTGCTAAAGAGAACATGTGACATCATCCCTCTCTCAGTGTTTTACAAGAAAATACTTTTATAAGGGAGGAAGACATATTTTGAAAGCCAACCACACCACACCTTTGCATTTGATTGCCAATAAGGGGGAGAAATATTGGCACACATATTGACCCATTCATATGTGCTGAAGGAGTGTATTGACAACAAATACAAAGGGGGAGATTGAAGTGCATTGTGTTGCATTTGTTGTCAATGAGGCATGAAGTTGTCTTGGAATGAATGGATGTCAGGGAGTCAAGATGTGAATGTCAAAGGATGTGATGGTGATGGTGATGAAGGAGAATGGCCATGGTACTAAGATGCATGTCACTTAGGAGATTCACTAAGTGGTATTGGAAATTGTGGTTGAAACTTTCTCCATGAAAACCTGACGATTGTTGAGCTGATCTTTAAGTTCATAGAACTTGTATCAATTGGATACAAAGTCACAACATTGATTGAAGACCATGCATTGTCTTCACAATGCATGAGGAGTTGAAGATGATCCATTCACATGTTCTAAGTGGATGAAGTGGTTTAATGTAATCCATGCACTAACACTTAGTGCATGTGAATCTGAAGAAGATCCAATTGATCTCTGATTAGATCAATGAAGCACATTGAAGACTCTATTTGATTAAGGATCTCGATTGATGAAGAAGACCCTTCGGGAATTTCACATTCTATGTATTGAGTATATGAGAGGAAGAATGGAGGAATTCTAATGAAGAAGAAGAATAGATATATGGAAGAAGAGATGAAAAAGATTAAGATGAACCTTTTGAATTCCATATCCTAAGTGAAGATAATGTGAGGAGAAGAAATGGAGGAATTCTTAAGATGAAGAAGAGAAGAAATGGGAAGAAAGAATAGAGGAGGAGGCATTTGGAACTTGGCATGTTACACTTGGTCACTTTGTTTAACAAAGGACTTAGTGTTTTTGTTGCAAAAAATTGGCCAGCCAAGGCCAGCCTTAAGGGTTCAACCCCCAAGGCACATGTGGGCCTAAAGGCGCCACGCCCAAGGGGGGATCCCATGTGGCCAGCCCGGGCGGCAGAGGCAGGGGCCGTGTATAAGCCCCGAGGGCACGCGGTGGTGAAGCCCGCGCACCCGTGTGTGTGCATAGTGGGCGCTAGAGCGCGCCCGCATGAGTCATGAGTGGGCGCAAAGCGCGCCCGCAGACAGGCAGGACGAACACGGTGCGGGGCGGCACCGTGGAGGGAGAAGGAGAGACAATTTAAGCGGTGGCGGCAGCGAGTCTTTGATAAAGCGCGGATAAACCGCTGGAGAATTCGATGTGGGACGCGCATTTTTCACCCGAAGCGCATCCTGGCCGTTCGACTCATCGCGCGGACGATCTAAGCCGCACATCTGATCCGCGGCGAGATCTTCAGATCCAGGCTGCCCGATGAATCTCCATCGCCTGATCTGACGGCCGAGATCTCGTCTCCTTCCTCGAGCTCGGCCGAAGCCTCCCGCGAAGCTGCCGCTGAACCAGTGCCTCCCGACGACAAAATGTGAGTATCCGGCCATCATTTTCGAAGCCGAAGACATCATGGTGATCGTCTGGTCACACTGAACACAACCGTGCACAAAAGTAGGCATGCATGCAATGTTTGGGAGATTTCGAGGTTGGCCGAAGCAACCGGAGGTGCGAGGCCACGTGATTTATTTTCTGCATGGTTTGGACCTTAACCGAAGGCCGTGCATGCGTTATGAGTCGCATGCACGAGGAGGAAAGAAAGAGGAAGAAACCCGCGTGAAATAAAAAGAAAAACAAGATTTAAGGAAATCTTGAAATCCCGAAATCTTCGGGGATTTGAAGATATCCCACGCTGATGAACCGAGGCTCTGCTTCGCCTATAAAAAGAGAGCCCGAGCTCTCATTAAGCTGCTGATGTGCTGAAGTTCTGTTGAATACCCGAAGTCCCGCGTGTGCTCTGCCTCGCGAAGAAAGAAGCCACCGTGAAAAAACTTTGCGCGGTTATTGTTCTCGGTGCCACCCGAGGCCCGAAGGAGTTCCTTTCGCGCACCCCTTGCGCGAAAGAGGTGAAGGAGGAGAAGGAGTCCCCTGTGCGCATTATTTGCGCGACAGGAAGAGCTCTCCCTGCCCGCATACTTGCGCGGCAGGAGAAGCGTGCGCGGCCAAGGTGTCTTTGCACCCTTGTGGCTTGCGCGCCTCGTGGTGTTGCATACTGCACACCCGAGTGCTTGTGCACCCAAGTCCTTGCACGATAAAAGAAAAGAAGTTGGCCGCAACCCTTGCGCGCCTTCATTCTATATTTGATCAGTGGGTGTGCTGAAGAAGACCTGAGACTTGTGCTTGTGTGCCAAGTGAAGGAGGAAGACGGCCGAGGTTACCTTGGGTGTGTGCAATGAAGAATAAAAGAACAAACCTTGTGTACCATGTGCTAAGAAGGCCACCTCTTGTGTGTG
The DNA here is from genome assembly GCA_963277665.1 of Viscum album. Lineage (NCBI taxonomy): Eukaryota > Viridiplantae > Streptophyta > Magnoliopsida > Santalales > Viscaceae > Viscum > Viscum album. The sequence continues at coordinate 680,551,743 of OY728119.1, read as the reverse complement.
CATTTGAAAAGAAGGCCGAGACCTTAGTTTTGGTGTGTATGCAAATGGATGAACACACTTGGCAGTGTGTGTGCTAAGTGGAGAAGAAGTACCCGAGGCACTTTGTGTGCAATTTGAAGAAGAAGGCCGTAGCCCTTGTTGGGTATGCACACTTGAAGATTAAAAGAGAAAGAACAAATTGTGTGTGCAAAGGAAGTGAGAGGCCGTAGCCTTTAGTGTGTGCAAAGTGAACATGAGTTGGCCGTAGCCTTGTGTGTGTGCATAAGGAGGAAGACCACACTATTTGTGTGTGTGCACCAAGTGGAAGACCACACTTTGTGTGTGAGAGGTGAAGAAGGAAGGCCGAGGCCTTTGTGCCTTTGTGTGCAAAAAAAAGAACAAGAGAAGGCCGTAGCCCTTGTGTGTGAAAAATGAAGAACCAAGTGTGTGCATAAGTGAAGTGCACACTTTGAAGAAGATTATAAGAACAGGGAAGTGAGTGTGCTTTGCAAGTGAAGTAGGCCAAAGCTCAAGTGTTTGCCAAAGTGAAGAAGTTTTGTGTGCAATGAGATAAGGAGGCCGAACCTAGTGTGTGTGCACTAAGTGAAGTGAACACACTTAGAAGAAGGAAGATTGAGGAGACCCTCACACTAAAGTAAAACACACTTCTGAGTGTGTGAGCAATTTGAATATAGTGTGTGAAGATTGTGGAAAAGGTGTGTGCTATAATTGATTACACCCTTTGTGGGTCTACTGCACCAAGAGGAAGAAAAGGAAAGTGCATGCATGTATGCATGCACGTGCACACGTGAACAGTGCTAAATCAGTGGTGTGCATCTGAGGAGTCCAAGACTTGAAGATCTTGAAGAGTTGCCATGCACTCAGTGCATGATGTTGAAGTGAACAGAGACTGAGCCAGACTGAAGTGAAAGATATTGTTTGTCTGAGTTTTCAGCAGATTGAGAAGACCCTGATCACCACAAGTGATCAGAAGAAGAGCAAGGCCAGCAGCCTTTATCCCAGGCTGCTGAAGTTACTTGAAGAACTTAAAGTGAAGAAGTGCTACTCGTGTGACTCGAGGAGCCAAGAGAAGACCCTGTGGGACTCAGGGAGAAGAAGTCTTCAGTGGGATTCTGGAGCAGGCCAGTGGGACTCTGGTAACACTGTGGGACGCAGTATAAAGACCCTCTTGTGGGACTCAGGAGAGATACAGTGGGACTCTGTATCGACCATTGTAATACTAACCGATTATAATGGAAGAATCCATGCTTGGAGAGCATGGCAAGGATGTAGGCCTTTGGTGCCGAACCTTGTAAATCCTTGTGTCCTGTGCCTTTTCATTACTGCATCATTCGGGAAAGGTTGAGAGATACAAGAAGAGTGGATCGAGGCTTTAACCAGCCATAGAGGTTTAATTGATAAGAATCAATTAGTAAAAAGTTTTAAGGGATCACTGATTCACCCCCTCCCCCTCTCAGTGATTCACACTGATCTGGGCACTTCACATACAAATGATCATTGAAAAACTTCATCGACTACATCTCACTGCCTTTAAGCCTGAAGCATACGACACTCTTCTTCTCAAACAAAAACGAGAAGAGGACTCAGAATAAATTCTGACAAAATACAAAAGAGTCCAGAGCTACACTGAAATCACCAGAGCCATTTCTAAACTCTACATCTCCGCTCTGTGATACATTTGTTTTACATTTTCAGCAGTGTGCGTTATCTGCTGTATTAAACACACACACTGACTCCTGTACTTTCACTGGAGGATCTGTAAATCCTCAGCAAACCTTTTTACACTTCATTTCCCACTATGGATAGTGTTAGAGGTCGTATGAGACCTGGACAGCTCTAAGCTGTTGTTTGTTTTCCCACACAGAACTGTGGTAGAGGTCTTGTGACCTGGACAGTGTGTTCATTGTTGTTAACCCTGATCCACGGTGTGGATCATTTTTATATAAACTTTTGAGAGGACTAAGTCTCGGCTTGAGACTGAACCTCTTGGTTAATTCTCTGTGATTGTAGCTACATACTATATCTATACTACATATTTATTTCATATTCCACTACTATGACTTTGAAATATAATTTATTTTCAAAGCTACTTTGATAGTTAAACTCGCAAGTGTTTGTATTTATTATAGACCAGTAAGTTAGTTTCAAAATTTATTTTAATCATAAGATTAAGTTAACTGAGAACTAATCAATCTTTGAGAAACTAATTGAACCATTATAATCTATATAAATTCACTACAGTTTAATCTGTTTTTGAAATAGGGGGATTTTAATCAACATTATTTTTAACAGAAAATTTTAATTGGAACTCAATTCACCCCCCTCTTCAGTATCCACTCCGACCAACACTTGGTATCAGAGGGTGTTAATATTTTCTAAAAGTACTCTGTTTTCAACTGTGATTTTTGTTGTATTTTAAAGTTCTTAAAATTTCTGTTATTTCTAAATTTTTATCTCTTTAAAATTCTTTTTGTAATATCATGGATAATACACTTGAGGGTGCTGCTACTAACCGGCCACCTTTCTTAAATGGAAACAACTATGCTGAGTGGAAGCAAAAAATGAAAATTCACTTAGAAAGTGTGGGCTTTGATATTTGGACTATCATTGAAGCTGAATATAAAATTCCCAGTACTGATAGATCTACTTGGGATGAACCTACAATGACTGCTTACAATAATAATTGTAAAGATATGAATGCTTTGTACTGTGCTCTAGGAGATGAAGAATTTAATAGAATTTCTGCATGTAAAACTGCATATGATATTTGGGATACCTTAGCTGTTTCTCATGAAGGAACAACTAATGTTAAGGAGATGAGATTGAATACCTATACTATTAAGTATGCTAATTTTAAGATGAAGCCTGATGATCCCATTTCTGATATGTATCTCAGGTTCAATGAAATTGTCAACACAATGACTTCTCTAGGAAAGGATGTTCCAGCAAAGGAGCAAATCATGAGAATTTTGAGATGTCTACCTAAAAGATGGAGAGGAACCTCTATCTCCATTAGAGAATCCTGTGACATTGGAACACTTCCTGTCAAGGAGTTAATTGGTAAGCTGATGATGTATGAAGAAGAGCTTAAAGTAAATAAAGAAGAAGATGATGAACCTAAAAGGAAGTCTATTGCCTTCAAGACTACAACCTCAAAGAATAAGGATAAGGAAAAGCCTAAAGCTATCAATGAATGTTTAAGTAGTGAGGAAAGTGAGAATGATTCTGATAGTGATGCTGAGATGGCACACATTTCTAGAGGATTTAAGAAATTCTATAGGAAGAAGAAGTTTTTCAGAAAGTCAAACTACAAAGGCAAGTATGATAACAAAGGACACTGGAAAAAGGATTGGAAGAAGTCTGATAAATCAGATGAAGTTGTCTGTTATGAATGCAAAAGAAAAGGACACATAAAAATATACTGTCCAAAGCTGAAATAAAGAAAGAAGTACGAATACAAGGATAACAAGTACATGAATGCCATGAAGGCTACTTGGAGTGCTTCAGAAGACAGCACAAGTGAAGATGAATCTTCAGACTCTGAAAGGAATCGAGCCAACATGTGTTTCATGACAAACACTTCTAGGGTAACATCAGAAACTCATGCTTCAAATTCATATTATTCTGGAGATGATTCTGAATGTGATAACATGTCTAAATCTGAACTGTTTGAATATTGTGATATGCTTGAAGAAACCTGTAATGAGCTTAAAGATAAATATAATGGTTTAAAGAAACATTATGATTTAAGTGTTAAGAATAAATCTGATCTGGATATAGAAGTAGAAAAGAATGCTCAGTTGCTTAAAGAGAATACTGAACTAAAATTGTCTAATGAACAACTCAGAAAAGACTTAGAGAAGTTCACAAATGGCAAGAATACTCTAACACAAATTCTAGGAAAGCAAGTTGCACCTAAGTATACTACTAGTATAGGATACCAACCTGGACAAAGAAAAGTTTCCAAAACTAGATTCATTCCTAAATCTGGACAGAAGATAGTTAATTCTGGAACATCATATGCCTCAACCAGTTATATTCATAGTTATGGATCTAATAAGGTTTATCTTTCAAAGAATGTTAATTCTACAAATTATATGAGACCCATTAGACAAATATGGGTACCTAAAGTATCATTGGCTAACATGTCTGGACCCAAGAAGATCTGGGTACCAAAATCATCTTCCATCTAAATCTGTTTTGTAGGAGACCTGCTTGAAAAGCTGTCACAAGAAGATATGGTACTTAGACAGTGGATGTTCAAGACATATGTCAGGAGACATTTCATGTTTCAAGAGGTTAGTAAAAGTTGATGGAGGCTTTGTCACTTTTGGTGATAATTCAAAATGAAAAATCATCGGCTTAGGCCAGATTGGTAACACTGATTCAATCTTGGTTTCTGATGTTTTATTTGTCGATGGACTTAAATATAACTTGTTAAGCATTTCTCAATTGTGTGATGATGGTTTTTATGTGAAATTTAAAAATTATTCTTGCAATGTTTGTAACTCTAAAAATGTTTTAGTATTTTCTGCTTTAAGAAATGAAAATGTTTATGCTGTTGATTTAGATTCCTTAGCTATGAAGAATATTCCTTGCTTAAATGCTTTTCATAAAGATTCTTGGCTTTGGCACAAAAGATTAGGACATTGCAATGTACACTCACTTAGAAAACTTTCTAGGAAGAACTTAGTTAGAGACTTACCCAAACTTGAATTTCCAGCAGACATTGTTTGTAATCCCTGTCAAAAAGGAAAGCAACATAAAGTTTCTTTTAAATCAAAGAAAGAAGTGTCAACTTCTCAACCTCTCGAGTTGGTTCACATGGATTTATTTGTACCTTCTAGAGTTTCTAGTTTAAATGGGAAGCACTATGTCTATGTTCTTGTAGATGACTTTTCTAGATATACTTGGGTATATTTTCTAGCTCACAAAAGTGAAGCTTGTTCTTACTTTGTTAAATACTCCAAGTCTGTAGAAAATCATAGTGGACTCAAGATTAAGACCCTGAGAAGTGATCATGGTCGTGAGTTTGAAAATCATGAGTTTGATTCTTACTGCTCACACAATGGCTATAGTCACAATTTCTCTGCCCCTATGACACCCCAACAAAATGGTGTAGTAGAGAGAAGGAATAGAACCCTGTAAGAAATAGCTAGAACCATGCTCAATGAATATGAACTGCCTATTTACTTTTGGGATGAAGCTGTAAATACATCTTGTTATGTCATTAATAGAGTCTTGATCAGACCAGTTCTTAAGAGGACCCCTTATGAGTTGTGGAACCATAGGAAAACTAAGGTTAACAACTTCAAAGTTTTTGGCTGCAAAGTCTTCATTCTCAATACTAGAGACAATCTTGAAAAATTTTCATCCAAGAGTGATGAAGGAATTTTCCTAGGTTACTCTATCTCTAGTAAAGCCTATAGAGTTTTCAATAAAAGAACCAAATGTGAGGAAGAATCTGCTCACATCAAATTTGATGAAACTGATCCTCATTAACCTAAAATATCTCTTGAAGATTATCTCTCTGGTTTGAATCTCAATGATAAATACAATAGACCTATAGTTAAAACATCTAGCTCTGGAAATTCTCCAGAACCTGCTTCTGTTGAACCTCAATCTGTAGATGAATCTGAAATCTCTAGCCCTATCTTTTCAAGACCATCTAGGACTCTAAAGAACCATCCTTTAGATGCTGTTGTAGGAAATCTAGATAGAGGAACATAGACTAGATCTTCTCTAAGAAATCAGGTTGAACATCAAGCTTTTCTTTCACAGTTAGAACCTAAAAATATTAATGATGCCATCAATGATGAATTTTGGGTAATTGCTATACAAGAAGAACTAAATCAATTTGAAAGAAACAAAGTCTGGAAATTAGTAGAAAGATCTAAGGACATTTTGACCATAGGCACAAAATGGGTGTTTAGAAACAAAGTTGATGAATCTAGAAACATCATTAGAAATAAAGCTAGGCTAGTTGCACAAGGTAACAATCAAGAAGAAGGAATTGAATATGAGGAAACCTTTGCACCTATAGCTAGATTAGAGGCTATTAGGATCTTACTTGCCTATGCATTACATTTGAATTTAAAGCTATATCAAATGGATGTCAAAAGTGCTTTTCTAAATGGTTTTATTGTTGAAGATGTTTTTGTAGAAAAACCACCTGGTTTTTTAAATCCTCATTTTCCAAATCATGTTTTTAAACTTTCTAAAGCTTTATATGGTTTAAAACAAGCTCCAAGAGCTTGGTATGAAAGGCTTTCAAACTTTCTTATCTCAAAAGGATTTACAAAAGGAGTAGATGATCCCAATCTTTTTATAAAAAGGATTTCAAAAGATGTATTAATAGTACAAATCTATGTTGATGATGTTATTTTTGGATCTTCTAAAAATTCCTTATGTACTGATTTTTCAAAGGTTATGCAAAATGAATTTGAAATGAGCTTAATGGGAGAGATTATGTATTTTCTTGGTTTTCAAATTCTTCAAACTAAAGATGGAATTATTTTAAATCAAAGTAAATATACAAAATATCTTTTAAAACGTTTTGGATTGGATAGTATTAAGGAAAGTGATACACCTATGAGTACTACCTGTAAATTGGATACATATGAAGCGGAAAAACCAGTGGATCAAACCAATTACAGAGGTATGATTGGGAGCTTACTTTATCTTACTGCTAGTCGACCAGACATTATGTTTAGTGTATGTATGTGTGCTAGATTTCAAGCTAATCCTAAAGAATCACACTTACTGGTTGTTAAAAGGATTTTTATGTATCTTAAGTATACTATAAATTTAGGTTTGTTTTATCCAAAAGGACAATCATTTAACCTAACTAGCTATTCAGATGCTGACCTTTCTGGATGTAAGTTAGATAGGAAGAGCACATATAGAACATGTCATTTTCTTGGAAAATCCCTAGTATCATGGTGTAGTAAGAAACAGAACTCAGTTGCATTGTCTACTGCCGAAGCAGAAAACATAGCTGCTGGTAGTTTCTGTGCACAAATGCTGTGGATGAAACACACTCTATTGGATTATGGATTTGATCTTAAACATGCTTCAATTAACTGTGACAATACTAGTGCAATAAATATATCTACGAACCCCTGTGTCTCACTCTAGAACTAAGCACATTGATGTCAGACATCACTTTCTAAGAGATCATTATCAAAAAGGTGATATTTCTTTGAAATTTATTAGTTCTGAACATCAATTAGCAGATATCTTCACAAAGCCTTTTTGCTCTGAAAGAATGAAATTTATTAAACAAGAGTTGTGTATGATTGATCTGTGAAACTGATATGTGAAACTGATCTGTGGAACCGATTTGTGAAACCGATCTGTGAAACTGATCTGTGAAACTGATCTGTGCAACCGATCTGTCATACCGAAATGTTTTTATTATTATTATATTGTAATTAATTAGTAAATTTCTTTTATACTTTTTATGGGAACCCTAAATGATAAAATAAATGATACGCGGCTATTTATTCTCCCTAAACCTTTATCCTTTCATTTCCCGTCGAACCTTTCAACCTCTCTTCCCCTCTACTTCGAAGCTTCGAACTCCTGCCTTCCCTAAATCCTCGAATGGCTAAGCAAAGGAGACCGAGAAAAGGACCGGATAGCCCTGTACCTTCAAAGCGTGCTCGAGGAAAGTCGAGTAGTACCTCCCAACGATCAATAAATCCGAACCTGGAAACTCGAATTGTTGCTGTAGAAAAAGAAGTAAGCTCTGCGTGGCTTTTGTCAAGTATGTCACTGTTGCTGCAAGTTCTTGAATCCCAAGGATGGATAGACTGGTTTTCTGAAAACTCTCGAATAGACTACCCGAAGATGGTACATGATTTCTATATGAATTTGGAAATCATTTTAGATGGTGTGGAGGCTACCAGGATGTCGTCTGTGGTAAAAGGAAAGAAAATATCCTTCTCATCTAAGTAGTGGGTTGAGTGCTTGAATGTACCTCATAAAGGTCGGTATGAAGATTATGCTGGGAATATTCTTCCAACATCTGATTACTTCTCTTATGAATTAGCTCTGGAGCTTCTGACAGGAAACAGAGAGTCACAGAGAATCACAGCTTCAGAATTAGATGGTGAATGCAGACTTAATTTCATGTTTATTCAGCACCAAATTTTCCCTAGGAGAAGAGATTTTGCTGCTGTAAAGTACCAGGATGTTTTCCTGTTGTTTCTTCTGAAAACACATGAGAAGATTAATTTGTGTAGATATGTGATGGTACACATAGCTGGAATGGTAAAACCGTCCAAGAAATCCACTGCCTTGTTTTATTCAAAGATGATATCTACCATGCTCAAGAATCTAGAATGTATTGATGAAGATGATGAAGTTAATGAAACAGATCATACCTTCTGTCTCAACAAAGAGATCTTCAAGAGGATGAAAATCAATTGGAATCCATGGAAGATGTGCTGGGTTGCATACTAAGATAAATTGTATGAATCCTACAATCCCATAGATCATGGAAAGAGGCCAAAGGATTTGAGAGACCCTGGTTTGAAACCAAATGAGGAACCAGTTTATTCTGATGATGATGAGCAAGAGGAAGAATAGGATGAGGCCACCGAAACCCAAGAGCAAGAAGAAGCTGCGACTGAGGAAGGAAGTATGTCATCTCCTGATGATAGGAGTGATCCTGACACGGCATGTCCCAAAAGAAGAATAGAATTTGGACCTACTAGTCCACCCTTAGCCCTACCAGAATCAGAACCTATTCTTGGTGATGAAGAAGATTCTGACACTGAAGAATATCACAGTGAAGCTTCTGAGAAGAGTGATGATAAACGTGCTGATGATGTTGAGGCTGTTGTTGATGGTGATAACAGACCAGTGGATGGTCTTTCTGAAGATCAAATAGAATCACCTCATTCAGTACAAGAACTACATATCAGTGGCATGGATGATTCACCAAAAATCAGTGGAACAACAAGCTATGAGAAACCAAAATACACCTTGTGTGCTGCTGTTTGGGATGACTACCCTGGTTATGCTGTTTTGGGCTTAGAATATTATGAAGACGAAGAAGCAATGCCAGAATCTGCTACAGCTGTGAAGAGGAACCTCCCACGAGAATCAAGGTATGTTCCTGCTGTTGATCCTACAAATGATAATTTACCTGGTTCTGGAATCTCTCAAGCTGATCTTGATAAGTTTAAGATTGAATTACTAACTGCTGTGAGAGACACAGTTAGAGAATAAATTTCTAATGCTCTTACTCAAGTGTCTCTCCATGTTTCTGAACATTCATTGGAAGCCTTCTCACAAAGAGTATCTAATGCTGTGAAGCCAGACCTGGCCAATACTGGTGAACTTATTGGTAGGAATATAGCCTTTTTGAATCAGACTATGAAGGATCTTCACACCGGCCTGGTATCTCTATCAAGCGAATTCCGATCAACCATCTATGGTATGATGGAATTTTAGAGAAATTTTATTGAACATATCAACAAGTCTGACCCGAGGAAGTTGAAAGCTGAGTTAACTCATATAGTTGGCCAAGCCAGTATAGGCAAGGTAACCAAGATCACTACCCGTGAGCTAGAAGCTCTAAGAGAAGTTGTGCATGATGAGTTAGCTGCTGTTAGACAAATTCATGATTTATAATCTTTGAGGAAGATGAAAGAGCTCTGTGATAATAGTAATAAGATGGCATTGGTGTATTCAGCAGATGCTAAGAAAGCTCTGCAGGAGACCGAAGAGAAAGTTGATAAATACTTTTCCATGATTTATACAAAACATGAGATGACTGCAAGCTTCAAGGTGTTGGCAGAGAATCTGAAATTACCTCCAGTCACTCAGGCCTTCAAAACTCAAGTTCATCAGTTGCAAGATTTTATCCCTTCCTTGGCACAGTTCATGTAGAATAAAGATGATTTTGAAAAAGCTAAGAAGTATGGAGCAGAAGTCATTCGGGACTTTATTCATCTTTTGAAGCCTTATTTGCATGCACAGACCACTGCAATAGTACTTCCTACTTCTGAACCTCTCAGTGACTCTGATGTAGCTCCAAATGAGCTATCTGTTGCTCAAGATCTATCTCAGTTAAGACCAGTCCCTCAGCAAGCTTCTCAATCAGCTCCTGTTTCTCAACAACAACCCTCTGTGGAACCTGCTCTTACACCTGCCCGAGTTGTCCTACCACCACATCAGATTCTCCAAGACCAGCCTGCCTCCAAGCCTTCAAACTTACCCACTATTGATCCCAAAGACAAAGGCAAATCCCCCTTTGTATCCCAACAAATAGTTGTGTATTGTTTTTGATAGGGTGAACAATGTGCTACTTGTAATAGTCTGTACTTTATCAAATATTTTTCTATCTATACTCCCTGCTGACTACTTTTCCTTTCACTTTCTCTTATCTGTTTTTCCCTCCTTTTTGATCATCCCAAAGGGGGAGAAGAACAAGAATACTTTATGGGAGAAGAACAAGAATACTTTATGGGAGAAGAAAAAGAATGCTTTATGGGAGAAGAAAGATGTATGGGAGAGATATATGGGGGAGAAAAGATGTATATATCTCTGGGGGATAAATCTGTATAATATATATGGGTAATCTAAATTAAGGGGGAGATTTATATATCTCTTTATATTTATTATTCTTATGGTTTAATTCTCATTATGTTTTTATTAATGATATATCATATTATTTATATTTAATGATAAATATTTGTGATTATCAAAAAGGGGGAGATTATTGAGCCCTCTGGAAGATTGTTGATTTCATGTCTATGATTGATGTTTTAAAAATCACAAATCATCACATACCATTAATGCTTAATCTGGTTTGATTTCTCATAAACTTAATTACAATCTGTTAATGAATCTGTTATCACATTTTTTTGTCGATGCTTATTGACGTACAAATTATTTTGGAAGCACCGATTCAATATCAACAGACATCGGAAGCACTGATCGCATATCAAAGAAAAACGGTCGCACCGATCCGATGCAAATGACTCACCAATGCAAAATGACTCACCGATGGAAATGACTCACCGATCAGATGACAGACCGATGCTGATCAAACTGACTCACCGATCAGATGACCGACCGATGCTGATCAAACTGACTCACCGATCAGATGACAGACCAATGTTGATCAAACTAACTCACCGATCAGATGACAGACCGATGCTGATCAAACTAACTCACCGATCAGATGACAGACCGATGCTGATCAAACTGACTCACCGATCAGATGACAGACCGATGCTGATCAAACTGGCTCACCGATCAGATGACAGACCGATGCTGATCAAACTGACTCACCGATCAGATGACAGACCGATGCTGATCAAACTAACTCACCGATCAGATGACAGACCGATGCCGATCAAATGACTCACCGATCAGATGACAGACCGATGCTGATCAAACCGACTCACCGATCAGATGAAAGATTGATGCTGATCAAATTGACTCACCGATCAGATGACAGACCGATGCTGATCAAATGACTCACCGATGAAAATGACTCACCGATGCAAATGATCCACCGATCAAATGACTCACCGATCAAATGACTCACCGATGCAAATGACTCACCGATGCAAATGAGCCACCGATCAAATGACTCACCGATGCAAATGACTCACCGATGCAAATGATCCACCGATCAAATGACTCACCGATCAAACTGAACCACCGATCAGATGACAGACCGATGCTGATCACCCTGATTCATCGATGCTGATCTATCAGAGTCACCGATCATTACTCACTAATGCTGATGACCTACCGATCACTTGATTCTTCAATAATCATAAACAACTGTTTGAATTTCTTTATCTTTATCTTTATTTAATCTAACCAACGGTCATATTAGGTATATTATAATGCTCTGTCAAATTATTAATAAAGGTTGTCGGATGTCAGGAAACCGTACCTCGTACCTGCAGAAAGGAAACTTTTTCTGTTTTCCGAAGCACGTGACATAAATACAAGAAGACTCTGCTGAAGATAAAAGTCTTGACAGAAGAACACAAGACGAATACAGAGGAAAAGAAAGAGGACGAAGAACCAATCAGAACATAACCTCATACACAATCAAGCCTACTCAAGAAGAGTTCTGTGCATACAAAAGAACATTGAAGAACTTCATCGACTACATCTCACTTCCAGTGAGCCTGAAGCATACGACACTCTTCTTCTCAAACAAAAACGAGAAGAGGACTCAGAATAAATTCTGACCAAATAAAAAAGAGTCCAGAGCTACACTGAAATCACCAGATCCATTTCTAAACTCTACATCTCTGCTCTGTGATACATTTGTTTTACATTTTGAGCAGTGTGTGTTATCTGCTGTATTAAACAGAAACACTGACTCCTATGCTTTCACTGGAGGATCTGTAAATCCTCAGAAAACCTTTTTACACTTCATTTCCCACAGTGGAGAGTGGTAGAGGTCGAATGCGACCTGGACAGCTCTAAGATGTTGTTTGTTTTCCCACACAGAACTGTGGTAGTGGTCTTGTGACCTGGACAGTGTGTTCACTTTTGTTAACCCCGATCCAGGGTGTGGATCATTTTTATATAAACATTTGAGAGGACTATGTCTCGGCTTGAGACTGAACCTCATGGTTAATTCTCTGTGTTTGTAGCTACATACTATATCCATACTACATATTTATTTCATATTCCACTGTTATTACTTTGAAATATAATTTATTTTCAAAGCTACTTTGATAGTTAAACTCGCAAGTGTTTATATTTATTATAGACCAGTAAGTTAGTTTCAAAAGTTAATTTAATCATAAGATTATGTTAACTGAGAACTAATCAATCTTTGAGAAACTAATTGAACCTTTATAATCTGTATAAATTCACTACAGTTTAATCTGTTTTTGAAATAGGGGGATTTTAATCAACATAGTTTTTAATAGAAAATTTTAATTGGAACTCAATTCACCCCCCTCTTGAGTATCCACTCCGACCAACAATAGAAAAGGGAGAGATTTTTGGAATCCTCATGTTTTAATCATATTTTAATGAACACAAATGCTACAAACCCTGTTTAATCTATCTAAAATCTCTTACGGGGGTGGATGATTTTTATGCTTTAAATAAAATTCCACTGGATCCTAATTTCTATAAATACAGTTTGACTATTACAACGATATTTAACTTTTTTATAAAATGATTTATAATATGAATGATTATGTCTAATTTATTCTATGAATATTACAGCTTATGACTATTTACATATATTTGGCTAAGTCTGAGAAACTGTGAGATTTCACCAGTTCTCATTTTCTAGAAAAGGTCCCAGACTTCATATACCATACACCGTGAACTAGAAAATGTGAATATAATGACCCATACTTTACATACATTGTTATTACTTCAGAATTGAAGCATACTTATTACATAATATAACAAAACCATGAAAGGAACGTATATGTATAATGTTTTTAGAAACTGGGAAACATAAACAACTGGTTCATAAATCATCTACACTATCTCCTTTTTATTTTATCATATCTAGAGTCTCTTTTGGAATATCCTACTTAATAACATTATTCCTAACCCGGGAAAAGAGAACATACAAAAGGGTGAGCTCAAATGCTTATTAAGTGTAAACAAAGGAAATATCATATTCATAAGAACCTAGCATTTCAGAAATCTTAACATGAAAAATATATCAAAATATCATAACATGGGATAAATCATAGTAGTGAAATGTAATCCCAATAATCCAAACATAAAACATGAAACTTTGTGGCATAAAAACATAATCATAGAGAATCATTTCTTAGTATTCAAGACTCATTGACAAGACTATCTTAGCGGACAAAGTCCATTTCTGAACAGACTTCACTCCTCGTTTCAGTCTTGTTTCACTGAACTGGATTAAACTTCTGTTCCATCCATTCTTACCTGATGAGATATAAATCTTTACCCAATGCATTGGAGGTAGATATAGGTCCCACCCATCTCATAATGAAACCATTCTTATGTGTGCCACAAAATCATAAATCATACATCATAGCATAACCCATGTAATAAAAATGGGATTCTTAAACATCATGCCATCATAACATAATCCATATAAGATAAAAGGACTTCATAAAAATAATTCCATAATAACATAAACAAATCAATTTAAAAATAGTTGTAGAAACAGAACCTTATATTATCTTAGATGGAAAATAATTTTGATAAAACACTTGAACTCCATTCTTGAGGAAAATATCCTTTCTACTAAAAAACATTTTCCATTATTAAAATGTCATATAATTTTAAACTAAAAGAAGTTGATTAAAAATAAACATGAAAACTTGTAAAGGAATCTTCATGGAAATAATTTTCTAAAAATCCATTCATGCCGTATAAGTTAAAAAAACATTCTTCTCCTACTTTGGCCGAAAAGGTCAAAAAGTACCTCGTACGAAAAACTACAAAATATTCCTTTCATATCTTTTACTACAAACTCATTAAAGGGTAAATTTGGATTTATAAAATTGTAGGAGGATATAAATAATATTACATATTGAGGAAACATGGATTTGGATGGTAAATACTCCCCAATAAATACCAAAGTATAAACAATCTCGGATAAAAATGAGATTGTGAGATTTTACCATACCTAAGGTCCGATTTGCTTTGTACGTGTCTGAACCACTTGTATAATGATTTAAATAATGTCATTGACTTATTCCAGAATCATACTCATTTTTATGATATCATATATGTTCATATTGTTAGCTTGTTATTAGTAATATTTCAATGCTACTTGTTATTCAGGTGTTTATTGCTCCAGCGGTACAACTTCTGAGCTGAGTACATGTGAAGGATCAGGTATGTACTTTCTCAGGAGAGATACATGGAACACATCGTGAACTTGAGAGAGATTCGGTGGAAGCGCCAATCGGTAAGCTACCTTCCCAACATGATACATTATTTCGAAAGGACCGATTACCTAGGGCTCAACTTTCCCTTCTTTCGAAATCTCATTAATCTCTTCCAAGGTGATATTCATAAGAACACTTTACCACCCACTTAAAACTGTAGGACTTTTCTACGGTTATCGAAATAAATGTTTTGTCGACTCTGAGCTACTCTTATGTGTTGTTGAATAGATCTAACCTTTTCTGCCATCTCATCAACAAGATCAGGTCCTAATAGCTTTCTTTCCCCAACTTCATCCCTGCAAGTTGGAGTTCTGCATTTATTTCCATAGAGAACTTCATAAGGAGCCATCTGAATACTGGAGTGAAAGATATTATTATATGAAAACTCCACCAAAGGTAGGTGTTGATCCCAACCACCTTTGAAATTCATAGATATATCTCTTAACATATCTTCTAGAGTTTGAATTGTCCTCTAAGACTGGCCGTTTGTCTGAGGATGATAAGAAGTACTTAAACTCAACTATGTATCCAGAGTATGTTGATGATTTCACCAAAACTATGAGGTAAACCTCAGATCCTGATCAGATAAAATGGAAAGTGGTACTCCATGCAATCTTACCACTTCCTTTACGTATATCCAGGGAAGCTGATCAAGATAGAAATCCTCTCTAATAGCAATGAAGTGTGCCGACTTTGTAAGATGATCAACTATGACCCAGATAGCATTATTTGCATTTGGATGTTTTAGGAAGTCTAGTGACAAAGTCCATAATGATATTTTCCCATTTCCATTCGGGTATGGGTAATGGTTGTGACATCCCCTTAGACTTCTGTCCCTATGATTTAACATGCTGACAAACCAAGCATTGAGAGACATATTCAGCAACATTTATTTTCATGCCATCCCACCATAAGTACTCTTTCAGGTCTCTATACATCTTCGTGATTCCAGGATGAATAGAGAATGAAGAACTATGAGCCTCATCCAGCAGCTCCTTCTTTAATTCTAGGATGGGAGGAACACAAACATGATCCCTCAACCTTATAATTTCATCAAAATCAAGGCTAAATTCAGGAACATTTCTCACCTTCTTTTGTAACTCTACATATTCTTTCTATACCTCTTTAATCTTCACATGTATAGATGGTTGAACATTCATTTGAGAAAGATAAGATTTTCACATTCCATTATAATTCCAAGATCCATCCTTTGTAAATCCATAAATATTAGATCTTTTGTGTTCCTCATCATGGATAAGCTAGCATGGTCTTGTCGACTTAATGCATCTGACACCTTGTTTGCTTTCCTAGGGTGATAAAGAATTGACCAGTCATAATCCTTAGTCAGCTCTAATCATCTTCTTTGGCGCATATTCATCTCCTTTTTTGTGAAAATATACTTTAAAATTTTATGATCAGTATAAATATCACACCTTTCTCCATAAAGATAATGCCTCTAAATATTTAATGCAAATATTACCGCAGCTAACTCCAAATCATGAGTTGGGTAATTTTTCTCATGGATTTTCAACTGTCTTGAGGCATAAGCTATCACCATATCATTTTTCATAAGAACACACACACAACCCCTTCTTGGATGGATCAATGTAGATGACGAACCTTTCTCTACTACAAGGCAGTGTGAGCACAGGTGCATTGGATAACCTTCTTTTCAACTCCATGAAATTCTCTTCACATTCCTCCGTCCACACGAACTTAACTCCTTTTCGAGACAACCTGGTGAGTGGATTAGATAATCGTGAAAAAGAATTCACAAAACGTAGATAATATCCATCCAAAACAAGAAAACATCAGAACTCAGATACTGTTGTTGGTCTTGACCATCTTTCAATAACCTCGGTTTTTTCTGGATCCACAGATATCCCCTCTTTTGAGATTATGTGACCCAAAAATGATACTTTTTGAAGCCAAAATTCACACTTGGTAAATTTGGAATAAAGCTTCTCCTTTCTTAGGGTCTTCAATACAATTCTCAAGTGATATTCATGTTCTTCCTTTCTCTTTGAATAGACAAGAATATCGTCTTTAAAGACTACCACAAACTAATCAAGATAGTCACTAAAGACTCTATTCATTAGATCCATGAAGATAGTAGGGGCATTATTAAGACCAAATGGAATCACTATAAATTCATAGTGTCCATACCTTGTATGGAAATACATCTTTCGTATATCCTCCCTTTTGAACCTTAATTGATGATATCCTAAACGAAGATCAATCTTGGAAAAGTATTGAGCTCCGCGTAGTTGGTCAAAGAATTCATCAATGCGCGGGAGAGAATATTTTTTCTTTATAGTGATATTGTTAAGTTCTCGATAATCAATGCAGAGTCTCATTGATCCATATTTATTCTTAACAAACATAACATGTGATCCCCATGGTGATGCACTAGGGAATATTAATCCCTTACCAAGATTCTCTTAGAGTTGCTTCTTCAATTCCTGCAACTCAATTGGGGCCATTCTATAAGGTGTCTTTGAAATGGGCATAGCACCCGGTATGTGTTCTATTGAAAACCCAACTTCATGATTTGGTGGAAGACCTGGAAATTCTTTCGGAAAGACATAATCAAAATCCCGTACAATGGAGTTATTCTTAATCATGAGTTTCTCACCAACCATTTGAGATAAATAACCTTCATTTAGTGGAATAAAGACCCATAAGATGGAAGAAATTTCCACTGGAAAGTTACGTTCATCCTTGAATTGATAGAAGATCATATATTGATCTAGATTATGAAATGGGACTTCCCTTATTGGGAAATTGATATGAGATGCATATGAATAACGACAATGCATGCCAAAAATCACATCAAATTCCACTATAGGAAGGATCACAAGATTTTCTGGAAGCACTTTCCCACAAACTTCAATCACAGAAGAATTTTAAACTATTGATCCGACTATTGTTCCATTAGGGGTTGTCAACGCTAACTAAACATCTAATTGTTGACGTAATACACCAATACCATTATAAAATTATTCATAAATAAAAGAGTGGGTGGATCTGGAATCAAATTAAACACTTTCAACTTTTGAGTGAATGGTAAGTGTACATTTCACCACTTAGTTATCGTACTCCACATTGCTGATATATATTCCATGTGGTTTCCTTTTTCTTTGGACTTAAGAGTTTGTTGAAGTCGATCATCATAAAAAACCTTGTATTAGGGAATTGATTGAAATAATGCCCCATTTACTTGCACTTGTAACATTGAAGTGTAGGAGGTGCACTCTGTGTATCCTTTTCTTTGTTCGCATCACTAGATATCTTCTTCCCATCATTGCGACATTGAAATTCCCGATGACCTTCGTTTCCACATTTGAAACATTTACGTGTCCCATTAAGACAACTCCCTCCATGTTTCTTTCCACACTTTGATCATAAGGGGAAAATCATCTTCTTTTTAGTGTGCTCTCTAGATTTTCCTTTCAATTCCATTTTCCTATTCTTATCAAACACATAAGACTGATGGGTTATTCCAATCTCCATCTCAACCTTGAGAGCACATCGAACGATTTCCTCATAGTTATTGAAGTCCCTTATGGATAACGACCTTAAAAGACATAGTTTTAAGCCACTAAAGATTGGATCGATCTTATCTCATGTTGGATAATAATACCAGAAGCGTACCTTGCAAGTCTTGTAAAATTTTCTTTGTAGGTACCAATAGATTCATCATACTTTTTATTTAGTTCAATAAACTCCTTATCCATCTTTGTATGAAGAATACGAGGGATGTACTTATTGAAAAATATGTTCTTGAACTCATCCCATTACATGGACTCAATTTCATCTCTTTGCCTCGTATTCGTGATAAGATTCCACCATTTATCATCTTCAGCTTCCAAACAATAAACTTCTAAGATGACTTTATCATGTTCAGAACATTAAAGAACTGAAAATATATTTCCAGTAGTATTGATCCATGTTCAGCAACTAATGGATCAGTGGACCCGCTGAATGAGGGTGGATGCTGCCTTATGAAGGATTCAATAGAATGTATCTCCTTCCTTTGCTCGTTTGGAAGTCCTGAATGATTCATAGCTTGAGAAAGTTGTGTAAGCATGGAAACCGGATTTTTCATTCCATCTCCTATAACGTTTGGTTGCTCAGTGGGACAATAATTTCATTTCCCATCGCATTCCGCATTAACACAGTTCCTTCGGGATCCGGACATTGACTAAAACCAAGAAGAATAGTGTGAGAAACACTAAGTATAATAGGAAAACAACATAATCAAGAATAAAATTTCACACTTAAGGTTTTATCATAGGTTGTTCATTGCCATTTCTAAAACACTATTATTTTTTTCTATTCTTAGACTTATCCTTAGGTTTCTTACTAAGGCTTTCACATCCTAGTTTCCAATGGTTGACTATACCTTTCCTCTGATACCAACTATAATGACCCATAATTTACATACATGGTTATTTACTTCCGAATTGAATCATAATTATTAAAACATACAAAAAAACCATGATAGGACCGTGTAGGTACATTTTCTTTAGAAATTGGGAAACATAATCAAATGGTTCATAAATCATCTACACTGTCTCCATTTTATTTTATCATATCTAGAGTCCCTTTTGGAATATCCTACTTAATAACCTTATTCCTATCCTGGGGAAATAAAACATACAAAAGGGTGAGATCAAATGCCCAGTAAGGGTAAACAAAGGAAATATCTTATTCATAAGAACATGGAATTTCGAAAATCATAACCTGAAAAATAGATCATAATATCATAAAATGGGATAAATCATAATAGTGAAATTTAATCCCAATAATCCTAACATAAAACAGGAAACATTGTGGCATACAGACATAATCATAGAGAGTCATTTCTAAGTAGTCAAGACACATTTCGAAGACAATCTTAGCAGAAAAAGTCCATTTCTGAACCATGTTCACTCCTCGTTTCAGTCCTCTTTCACTGAACCGGATTAACCAGCCATTCCAGCCATGTCTATCTCATGAGATATAAATATTTACTCAATAAATTGGAGGTAGATATAGGTCCCACCCATCCCATAATGAAACCATTCTTATGTGTGCCAGAAAATCATAAATCATACATCATAGCATAACCCATGTAAAAAAAATGGGATTTTTAAACATCGTGCCATCATAACATAATCCATATAAGATAAAAGGATTTCATAAAAATAATTCCATAATCACATAATCAAATCAATGTAAAAATAGGGATAGAAATATAACGTTATATTATCTAATATGGTAAATAATTTTGATAAAACGCTTGAACTCCATTCTTGAGGAAAATATCCTTTCTACTTCAAAAAAAATTTCCTTCAAAAAATTCCATATAATTTTAAACTAAAAGAAGTTGATTAAAAATAATCATGAAAATTTGTAAGGTAATATTCATGGAAATAATGTTCTAAAAATCCATTCATACCGTATAAGTTAAAAAAGCCATTGTTCTCGTACTTTGGCCAAAAAAGTCAAAAAGCACCTCGTACGAATAATGTCAAAAATTCCTTTCATATATTTTACTAAAAACTCACCAAAGGGTAAAATTGGAATAAAAATATTTTTAGGAGGATAGAAATAATATTAAATATTGAGGAAAAATGGATGTGGATGAGAAATGCGCCCCAGTAAATACCAAAGTATAAACAATCTCGGATAAAAATGAGATTGTGAGATTTTCCTTACCTTAAGTCTGATTTTCTTCGTACGTGTCCGAACCTCCTGTATAATGACTTAAATAATGTCACTTACTTATTTTTTAATCATAATCATTGTTATGATATCATATATGGTAATATTCTTAGCTTCTTATTAGTAATATTTCATTGCTACTTGTTATTCGGGTGTTTATTGCTTTATGTTATTATGTATGTTTTGTCGAATAAATTGTTAATCTTATTTTTAGGTTATAGATACCTAATTTCCATAATATTATTAGTGTAATATATATCATATTTACACATTAAATTCATTTATATAATCATTATTCAATGAAGGTCATGTAGAACGAGTCGCATCACATCGTGGAGAGGGTAGGCCATAGTACGCACGAGCGATGATATCGTTCCAATGTTCATGGATTTGTATTTAGGTGTATCTATACTATTTCAGAATAAATATCACTTTAAAATAGTCATATATACTTATTCTTTACACCATTATAACCATCCATGTAAGGTGGTGGTGTAAAGCAGATTACACCATGGTGTGGAGACGGTATTCCATACGTACGCACGCGTAGTGATTTCATTTTTTGTAGGATGGAAAAAAGGTGAAATAGGGTTGTTTCATACTTATAATAACATATCAGTATATGAGTGATACTTATGTTATTACTTCATAATGAATAAACTAAAGAAGAATAAGTTGAAGAATAAATAAAGTTGAAAGAATCGGTAACGGATATTACCTCTTCTTTGAAGCGCCTCTTCTTAACTTCCTCTTAGGGCACTATAGATAGTCTTTGAAGAAGCCCAGTACCACTAGGATGTATCTAGGAAAGTTGAAAATAGAAAATTGGAGGGTTTTTCCGAGCTTGAAGGCTCAATGTGATACGAGGAGGAGAGGGAGGAGGATCCCTTTTATAAGGGAGGAGAAGGGCACCTTAGAAAAAAATTAAAATAGTATTTTATTATAAAGTCATATTCGGTTTCTAATAGCTCCAAATTGATTTATTTATAAGATAAAGTGGGGATGGGTCGAAATACTCTCAACCAATAGATTTTAGACAAGTTTAGGGTACTATTTTAACCTTATCATTTAGATTTAACTGTAAGTTAAATAATTTAACTTTTACCATGTTTTCTTATTTTCTTACATTATATGGTTAAAAACATACTATAACAAGCCAAAAAAACCCCAAATTGTTAACTATTAATATATATAACCTTATCTAAGTCATTTGGACGAACCTTATATTTTTAGGAATAAAATAACAATTAATAATATAATATTTGTTTTAAAAACTATTTTATGTCAATTTTGACACTATTTGGTAATTGATTTTTGTGAAAATCATAACAGCATTATTAGTAAAAAAAGATAACTAAATCAATAGTTATTTGTAATATTAACCAATAAAATTAGTGTAATTCATAAAAAGTCTAAAATTACCTTTATTTGGGTATTTATAACATCAATTATGTTAATATTTCATTAATAAGGTAATTACTACATCATCATTGTGTCATAAATAAATTAAATTATTTAAAGTCTAAAAATTAAAAATAAATTATCATTATATATGAAATATTTTTACATTTCTAATGAATATTTATAGTTGAATTTATCTTATGTATAACCCTATATTAAAAATTTTTTAGTTATTAAACTTTGATTTTAACTATTTTAACACTTCTTTAAATAAAATAATATTAAATGTCCTAATCTAATCCATGTGGACCTAAAGGGTAATATTTTATTCTTAAGTTTCTTTTGGTCTAATTACACTTATACAATAGAATTAGGATAAGTGTTAGGGTAATAATAATATAATTTTTACCCTTAATTACCATATTTACTTTTAACCATGGTAAATAAAAGTAAAAAGTTACTATTCATCAAAAAAAATTATCTTATTGAACCACATTTTAGTCCTTGATATTAACTGTTTTTCTTGGATTTTTGAAATTCCAATCACAAAAGTGGTAAAATTATGTTTTATGTAAATTTTCAAACTCTCCTAGGAGGTATGTAAAAGACGGTGAAAATTTCAATAAAATTATTATATATCTAAAATTATTATAAAATGACTCCAATGAATTACTTTGAAAATATATAGGTATTATGTAACAATTTTGACCTTAAATAAAAATAAATAAAATAAATAATTATTTAATTAAAAAGTCAGTTTTTAAATAGTAACCCAGTGTTTTCATTATTCATAAAAAATTGAATGTTTTTAGAAAAATACCAAAAATTCACCCCAGGCTAATTTCAATATTATGAATCCAAAAATGAAGTCCATTTTGAAAGATAAAATTTATAAAATTTCAAAAAGTGGGTATTAATATTCATAACCGCTAGTTTTAATAATATTTTAATAACATATCATTGTTTAGTGAAACTCGATATTGCGTACAACACAAGCTATCGAGGAAGGTCGCGATTGCGTGTAAAGAAAGCCAAGATACTGTTGTTTGTAGTGAAAGATTCCTTTGATGATGTATATAACATAAAAAAAAATATTTCTCATAAATATATCGGGTGTTATAGTGACCAAACAACGTGATTATGACACCATAACAAGTTTAAGATCTCATGAAGTTTATGACACCAGTTCCTTGATACCATCTCTATAACACCTTTCAATGTTTAGAAAATAACCAAACACCATGAATATAACACCGCATATGTGCTACTGGTTCCTGATCTTAATATAATTATGCCATCATAATCGTCTCACTGCTCAAAGGAAAAGAATAAGACACCATTTCGTTGTGTTACCATTTCCAAATGACACTGTTTCTAGACAGACTGTGAAATCGTTCTTTAATCTGTTTTTTTGTTTTCAGTTTAATTTATAACAGTCATATTTGAGTCATTTAAAGGCATTGAAATAATTAATGTTTCTTTTTATACATGTCACCTGACAGTACAAGGTACGAGGTGCATAATACATGCATAATGTCAGTTCCAATGTGTGAACCTACAATTAAAAAGGAAGATAAGTTGGGCTGAAAGAAGACACAAGGAGATGAGTAGTAGTGAAGAGAAGACGCATGATCATTTGAAAAGTGAACCGATAAATGAGACAAGAAACAAATAATGAAAAATGGATGCACTCTTGATTCCAAAGGATGGACTACCATATATCACAGCCAAAAATATCTTCAAAGTACAACCTTCAAGAAGAACACAATCTAGAGAGCTTAGTTCAAATCAGACTTTCAATTCATTGTTTTTCATAAGAGGACTCAATACTTGCATCTCCTTCATCCTAAAAGTCCAGAGCTGCATTAAAAAACACTGAGAGCACTTCAAACTTTATATCATTATATTTTCTCTACTGTGTACTATTTTTATCCTTCGAGAAGTGTATGTATGTCTATATTAAAACACACATTGTCTCATGTACTAAACTGATGTATACAAGATTCCTTCCTTTAAAATCATTTTACATAAGTTTACTCCCTCAATATGTGTGGAAGTGGTCCTTCTGTGAGCTGGTAGTTTATACCCACTAAGAATAGTGGAAGTGGTCATGTGACTTTGATAGTCCTATGCACGTTGTTTACACAAATCTAGGGTGTAGATCATGTTTATTAATATAAACTACTTTGTGGAAGGTGATCAACATGTGATGTGGATTAAGTCTCGGCTTGAGACTGAACAATTTGTTTTATCCACTACGTTATTTAATTTAGTTTTTATTTAATTAATTGTATATTTCATATAACAATAGATTTTACTCTGATAGTTAGTCTTGGATGGAAGTTATAATTTGTTTCCTTATTAGAATAGCTTCAAAAGTAGTATCAATAAATCATATTAATATTACTGATAATTAATGAATATTTGGAGAGGTTATTTGAGTATTCAAAATTTTATAACTGTATTACCTTGATTAACTAGGTTGTATTCATTTTTATTGGGGAACCTTTTTAAGAAAACATATTAACAAAAAAGTTTAATACATACTAAATTAACCCCCCCCCCCTCTTGAGTACTCTACTCTGACCAACCCATGTCCTTATCAATATCATATTTTTGATCTACTAAACACCTAAATTTCTTTATTTTCTATTTATCAATGTAATAAGATTTTTTGAAATCTAATTTGTTCAAAATATTGGGGATTCAACCATATTTTTTATATAAAACATATATACATTGATATAGTCACATTCTTATAATATATCTATAAATAGTGTAATAATCATTTATAAAATGGAAAATGGACTTAAAGGTCCCTTGTTTTTTGAAGACTAGTTATTATGGTTTAAAATAAGAGTAAGATATTTTGAGAATATCCTAAATTAGAAAAAAAAATTAGTGAAATTATATGAAAATTTAATTGTGATAAATGTTTTTAATATGAATAATTTATTTATTTTCCAAACACTAACCTCTATATATTATGATTTATTCTGAATCCTTAATAAAGGAATTAATTTTATAGAAATTAAATATATGATTTTATGTATAAAATTTTATTTTCAAATTTTATTTCAATAACATGTATTTTAATATATTATAAAATCAATAAAAAAATTATTTTGTTAATTTGTTAAATTTAATTTTAAGGGGTATTTTATTTTATCATTATCTAAAAATAAATATTTATGAGGAGAAAATTTATTATTTTATGACTTTTGAACTTGAAATAATTGGATGCTATCATTTTATGTGAAAAATTATTTTTTCAAAATATGTAATTCATGAAGATAGGGACATATTCTATGATTTTTTTGACAATTCATGAACTCCTAGTCAATCATTTTTTTATATTATAAATCATTGATTTTTATGACATAAAAATGTAAGTATTTTTTGAGGAAAGATGAATTTATCCTAAAATTTATTGAATTATATAAAAATTGGTCTTTTGTTAAGATGAGACATTATAAAAGCTATGTTCTTTTCTGAATATAATTTTTTAATATTTTGAAATTTTTTTCAAGGATTATGAATGAGAAAGGCAGAACCGATAAAAATGATTTCATAACATATGACACTTTATTTTCTAATGAGATGTTATTTTATGGGTAGTAAACCCTTGTACTCATAGGGAAACTTTCGTACATATGACACTACTTGTGAACATCATATATTTTTAGTGCATACTGAGTATGATAATTAATTGGTAAGATCTTATTATTTTCAGTTTTTTTAATGGAGTAATCCAAATATCATTTCAAATGGTAATTTGAAATTAAAATTTTTTCAAAATCATAGGTAATAATATTTATTAATAAAATGTTTTAATGGAATTTTTATATTTGTTTTTCTTAAATTATTTCTAAATAGTTTTTTAAGACCCTTACTAGGGAAAATTACACTCAACCCTAGTTTGAAAATAGATTTCCCAGGTTTAGTCTATTTTTTAATGTTTTTATTTCTTATAATAAGGTAGTGTATTCTAGGTAATTAAATAATAATATAAATTTTATACTACTCTCATAAATTTTATGGGTTTTATTAATTTTTCAGTAACTAGACTAGATAATTTTTTGTAATGTCTAATGTACTGTGTATTTTTTAGTTTTCTTAAGAAATGTTCCCAAAATTTTTACTACTAAATATGAAAGTTTATGATTGGGTATTTACAGAAATTATTTCAAATTGAAAACGTGTTTTTCTCATGAAATGTTTTAATTTATTCTAAATTTTTCCTTTATATGTTTCCATGTTTATATTCAAATAAAAGTATTATGAGATTGTTTAATAATTTAAAAATATTTTTTGAATGTGGAATTATTATTTTCATTATAATATGATCTATGTGATTGTTGTAAATAATTTTACGTATATGAAGTAATCCTTTTATGTTTCTTATAATTTATTAGGAAATGATCTAGGGATACCGTTATTATTTTTTATTTGGATGGTTTATTTGTATAATGACATAATTTTTTGAGCACTATTTATTTTTCAAAAGTTTTTCTATAATTACATATTTTATGAATCCAATTTCTTTTCATGGCTTCTAATATATAGAGCTATTCATAAATCCCATTTCTTTTCATCGGTTATGATATAATAAATTTGTTATGATTCCCATTTATTTTCATGGGTTCTAATATCATGAATTTTTTATGACCTTGCAGCACACTTATATAGGATATTCGTCATATTATAGTGGTTACATTATATCCAATGGAGGTGGTTATTTTATAACAAAAATGTGTGGGACCTATATCTACCTCCAATGCATTGGGTGATTATTGATGTTTTATAAGATTGTTGGGTACACTGTAGGTAACCCTGATCCAAAAAATAGGGAATATAAGAGTATATCCAATGTAAGAAGTAGGTGTGTGGTTGATTATCCCAATCCTATCATTTATGAGTTTATTGGTGGGAATATTTGACATATGCTTTTAAATTATTATGTGTGTGCCCCAATAATATTTCTTATGATATTGTTATTTTTCAACGTCACATGTTATTTTATTTCCTGAAGATTTATGTCTTATTATTTTCCAAAATTTATCCCATAACACAAGATTTTGATCATTGATATATAGTTAATGATATTCAAACATTAATCTCATGTTATGAAACCCTTATACTCATGTTATATTTAACTTTTTCCATTCTTTACCCTTACAGAGCATTTTATCTCACTCTTTCTCTTTGTTCCATTCCCCAAGACATGAATAAAGGATTTAATTAGGATATGTTTATAGAGATTAAATAAGAGGGTGATATTTATGAGATATATTGAATATATTTCATTAAATATTATGAATTTTATCTAGTATCTGGAGGAAATAAACCATTATAGTCCTTGGGTGTTTAATTTTTAGATGTATTGAATATTTATATAAAATGATGTGATATTAATAAATGAAAATCATGGGTCACTAGAGCTGTTATCATTGAAAATGTATTTTTAATAGTTGGAAACTATAATGATAAATAATTATAGAGATCCATATATATATTTTATGGATATGTCCTGGGATATTTCAAATTATATATATATGTATGAAGAGATATATAGAAAAATGACTTGGAATTTCAGTAAAAGATAGAGCAAGTGGTTTCATTGATATTACATCGATATCCAGACACTATATGTGTATTTGGATCTAGTATAGAGGTTCCTAGGGGAACAAAGTATAATATGAGAATATAGAGTTGGAATTGATCATCAACTAGTTTACAATAATGGGCCTTGTTGTATGCTTGGTTTGACACTCATGGGGGATATGTTTAGAAAATTCATAAACTCTTTACAATCCACCATGAAGGATTTGATAAATGAAATAGAGATATATATGATAAAACTAATGGGTAATATATTAAAAATATGTATTATTGATTTATAAATCCAATAATTGACTTCCATGATTATGTTTTTGGGATAATGATTAGTGTTTCTAACACTAGGTTTTGTCATTTTAATTAAATGGTTGGAACCCGAAGAAACTAGGTTAATGATGAATGAAAAAAATGAAATTATTTTCCTCCGGAGTGACCAAATATTATAGTATTTTTATTGAAAATAATTATTTCCATTCTCACACAACATTATATGGATATTAATAATGCTGGGATTTCAAAAAAGTAAATTAGGTGAAAATGTTCTACTAAGTCTTTAATGTGGAACCATAAAATTTTTTTTGGTGTGTTTAATGACCAAGTAGTCTCAAATACATTGACTAGTATGGTTAAAAATATATTTTCCATTATCAAATATTTCAATTATGGAAAATTAATTTTGGACATATATCAATTTTAAGGTGAAATAGAACAATGGTGGTCTTATATCAAGAATAAAAGACAACAAGTGAAAATTTACTCAATGGATTGTGGAGAGTTTATGAGATTATTTTTCAATATTTATTCCCCTCATAGTATTAAAATTAAAATAAGTAGTAAATTATTTGTTTTAAGTAATAGGAATGATTAATCTATTGGAATCAATGTGGAATATTTTACAATTCATGCGTGGTACTCTTCTAGATTCATCATTCATCCTCAAAGTAACAATGATTGGATCATTGGTTGCAGAAAACCAATTTTTTGAAGGGTTTAATCAATAATATAATTTTATAGATATTAATAAATAATATATTTTCCTATCAAGGTGGAAATATATAAGGTACATACCCATCAATTTCTTGGTTTTTAAATGAAATAAAAGATGAAATTTATGAAAATCATAAAAATAACGGGGAAAAGAAGTTGAGGTTAC
This sequence comes from Viscum album, assembly GCA_963277665.1. Lineage (NCBI taxonomy): Eukaryota > Viridiplantae > Streptophyta > Magnoliopsida > Santalales > Viscaceae > Viscum > Viscum album. The sequence goes on along the minus strand of OY728119.1, from coordinate 680,522,973 downwards.
CTATATGAATTATGTGTGGAAGGAAACATAGAAGGAATATTTCTAAAGGGACTACTAAATATTTTAACTATGGGAAGAAAGTTCATATAGGTTATTATTGCTGATATGATGGGAAGAATATATATATTTATGAAGATAGATAGAATGCTCCAAAAAGTACACCACACATTCTTTATTACTTCAAGTGTAAGGAGTTTGGGAATTTTGTGAATGAGTTACCTAATCTAATGGATAACATAGATGAAAATACACAAAAAAAAATTAATGAAAAATGATAAAGGTAATTCTTATGTAATCACAATTAGTGAATGGAATCATGATAATTAGGGAACACTTATCCTCCCTTCTATAGTATGAATTTAATGATTGATTTTGTATGAAAGAGCATTATGAAAATAATATTTTTCAAACATTAGTGATATTTCATTTGATTTTAAGGATTGAATGTCTACCCTTACATGGATTCTTGAATAAGAAAATCACATTTGATATTATATCAGTATAATAATTGACCCGAGATTCCAATGGAATTGTTATTTTTTAAATAGAAGTTTATTTAAAAAATAAAGGATGATTCATATTTTGAAACTATATATTTATTTATTTAAATTAATATAATAGTTTTGAATACCATCATGAGTTTATGATATTAAGGTAGATCATAATTTCTATTTCAATGACACCTCATTTAAGGATTTATGTTATTATTTTTCAATAAATTAAGGATATTTTAAGATACATTTATATAAATACAACCCTTTTTATATATGTTTTAGTGAAAAAATTATATATGGAGGAATGAATTTACACTCTATGGAAATATGATGAAATGTATTGGTAACCTGTAGGGTGGATATTATCATTGATATTTAGTTAATGAAGGGTTTAGTGGATCACTATATGAAGTTATCACACATTGTTTATATTAGAGAAAATTTTTATATAGATCATCACGCTAGAATATAAATTAAGGAAGTGGTAAGGTTTCATGGAGTACCACATTCCATTATATCTGATCATGATATGAAGTTGACATTGATTTTATGGAGAAATTTTCAGCTAGTCCTGGATACAATTCTATGTTTTTGAATTATGTATCAACTTTATATATATGGTCCATTTACGAGAAAAATTCAACTCCTAATGTGTATGAAATGCTTTTTTTCTATGGATTTGAATGTCAATTGGGATCAACACCATAATGTAGTTTTATTTTCATAACACAATATATTATACTCTAGAATCCTAAAGGATCCTTATGAGTCTGTTCATGGAAATATGTGTAGAAATGTAATATACTAGAATGAAGGTGTAGAAATAAAGATACGAAAACCTGAGAATGATGATGGAATTTAATTAACACTTATTGAAATTTAGAAACATGTAATGATAAAAAAATATTGAATAAAATATTATTCTAATATTCATCTATGCTATTTAAAATTTTTAGTTTTATATATGGTGTTTCTAATTTTTTTATATGAGGAAAAAAAGGAAAATTATTCCTGATGCATATCGGTGACTTTTAAATTATTGATCGTATTAGAACCATAGCATATCTCTTTGAACTTCCACTGAACATCACCCAAATTCAAGATGTCTTGCATGTATCTATCTTGACAAATTACAAGCATGATCCATATCATATACTAAAATCAAAGTTAATACTTCTAGAGAATGATCTTTTATGTGAGGAATGACCAGTGAATATTTTGTATCATATATATAATTTTCTATGAAACAATTTCACTCACCTCATAAATATTTTTTGGGAAAACCCACATACATGATAAATTTATGTGGGAACCTGAGGATGTAATTAGACAAATTTATTCTATGTTGTTAAAATCATAATGATGAATTTTTATGGAAAAATAATTTTAAGGAGTGTAGAATGTAACCCCATGAGATTTTATTAAAAATATATTTTCACATAAATTTAATTTTTCAATGCATGTGTTACACTCAACATTGCGTTTTAAGGAAACATGAAAATCTATTAGTATTGTTATTTTAAAAAAACCATCATTTTCTATATATTAAACTTGTAATAATTAAAATTAATATAATTTTTTTAATATTATATATAATTGTTTAATATAAAAAAATAATATTCATAAAAATACATAATTTTTGTTAAAGAATTTTTCTTTGTTTTGAGAATACTATTTTATGATAAAAAATGTTTGTATTGTTATTTGTGAAAAAATAATAATGGTATTTTTTGAATAATTTATAAAAATAATATTACAAAATTAATTTAATTTTGTAAATATACATTCCTAAATTATCTTTCTATTATATTTGGGTTTTTATGAAAATATTATGTTTTTGATGAATACTAAAAATTACTTATTTTTAATGAAATCTACCCTTTCATTTAATAAATGTATAAGGTTCTTTTTTTAAAGTGTTTGAGGTAAAATTATTCAATTTTCATATTTTTAAATCCATGTAAGGTTATAGAGTAAATTTCAAATTGAATTTTCATTTAAAATCATATTATACCATGGAACATTGTATCTTTAGAAGATTTATTTCTCATAATGTCTGCTGGCTTAATTTTAAAATATATTTTTACACTCCTATTAATAAAAGTGAGAAGAATGGATTCTATATTTTTAATCCTAATAATTTTTATTGTATAATATTTTGAAATTTATATTGGGTAAAAATTAGTAGTAAAAACAATAAAACATTATTACCATGTTTATGGTTAAAAGAAGTTTACCATGCATTTAACTTAAAATATAAGGGTTAAAATGAAATATAAAATTTTCCAACACCAAAATTTTAGTAATATTTTTTCCTTATGACCTCTATATATTGATAATCACCATATTAGGATTATTTTTTTCATGTAAAATACTTGTGTAAATTTTTTTATTTTCACAAATTACAACTGTGACACTCACATCCCTTATAAAAAAATACCATATCCTTTCCTCATCAATCATCCATAACCCTTCGTTTTGGATATTACCTAACCAAATTTAATCTTTTATTACCTCCCCACATAATTTTACCATTTTTGAGATTATAAATCCAATCTAGGATGATTTTATATTAATCCTAAAGACGATGTATAAGAGTTAATAATATTTTGAACTAAAACATTTTTACTTATTATTTGAAGTCTTTTAATATTATAAAACTATGATAAAATAATAACACATGTATCTAATTTATAATAAAATATTATTTTTCTAATTTAATAACAAATATCAATATATTTTATTTGTAAAGTAATTCATATTGGGTTAAGCTTTTTATTCCCATGCAGATTACATGCCTACGATTGTGGTTGGAAGCAAAAAGTCATTCCAATGGAATGCAACCATTAAGGTGATATAAAATAAATTTGTAATATTCATTTTGATCTATAGGTTGTTATTTTAGATCATCCCATGAAGTTTCATTTTTATGAGTCTTGGAATCTATTATATATTTGAGAAATATTTTCGAAATCCTTTCTAATAACAATATCAGTTACATGTATTGTGAATGTGACCACTCAAAACCATTAATCGATATGAAAATATGTAATTAGAATAATTTATTTATAATTAACCTTTATTTATTTCATATATATATATATATTAATGAAATACATTTGATAACACTAAAATATTTCTCCTTCCATGGATGTTGTTAGTGTTGTGAAGTCATGATAGGGTCTATGGGTGGGTTTTCTTGTAGTCTCATACCAAGTTTTTATGAATTATTATTTTTTCAAATAAATGAAATTTCACTAATCTATTCCATTACAGACAACATTGAGTTAATATTTTGTTACATGTAACACTGTTATTAGCTTGCATTACACAAGATACTGTGTTTTAACAAAACTACGATATGCTATTAATATTATTGCAAATTGAATGTTATAACCTGGGAATTTAATATAGAGATATAATGTGTAATAATAAATTTTTAAATATTATTAATAATGTTTTTATATAATAAAATCATATTCAATGAAAATTTAATATGTGTTTTTGTAAATATTATATATTTTAAAATATATTATTTTCTCAATTAATAATATTTTCATTTCTTTTTTTCCATCATTAATAAAATTAATTTGTTTAAAAAATCAGAAAATTTATTTTATAAAATTTAAAAAATCGTAAGAAATATATAAAAATTATTATAGGTTTATGTTTTGATAATTATCTGATAAGACTAAATTTTCAAGGAATAGTGAGAAATACTGAATTTTAACTGAAAACTAACATCTTTTTAAAATATTTATAAAGATAAATTATATTTTAAATTGGATTAAAAGTAAAATTATTTTAATAATATATATTATAATAAAATATATATATTTTAAATCATTTATATATTGATATATGATATAAAATACCTATAGAAATTTGATGTTTTTCTCTTTAAAACCTCGTTTTATCATCGTGCCTACATGATTGTTTTTAAATTTAAAATTCTAAATTTTATGAATTGAATTTTGAAAGATAGATTTAGATTTTCTAATAATAGAAGTTTATATTATCTAATATGATAAACACAATTTTCTACAAATATGAATATTTAAAATAGAAATCATTTTTTTTCATTTAAAGTAAATTTGGGTTTACCTGGATGGAAAACAAACAAATTAGGGTTCAAATGTCATTAAAACTTGAATAAAATATATTATATTGACATATTTGAACATTAAAATGTCTAAGACAACCGAAAATATCAACTTGGTTCTTTTTGGAAATGATAATAATGATGGTAATTCTTTCTTTAGTTTAAACAATTACAAGTGAGCTAGTCACATCATTTATAAAAGGCCACATTCTATCCTCTATTATTAAAACATTAAAACCATTTTACATAAACTGCATACTCAAATCACTTACCAAAATTCCAAATCTCTTCTAATATAAATTATATTTTTAAGAAATTTATCTTTATAAGGCTTCTAGTGATAACCTAAGGTGTTTACTTTAATAATAGGTAACATTCTTCAACAAGTTTTTTATATAATATTCCCTCCACCTCTTTAAATTATTCAATAAATAAAATTTTATAATATTAATTTTATATTAAATATAATGATATTTTTATGTAAATTAACTACAATTATTTCCACTTATATCAAATGGGTTATGTAATCATCATTTATTTATATCACAGACTTCCACCTTAAAAAATAATGTCAATCATTTTTTCCATTACAACATCTCACAGATTGTTATAACGATAGATTAAATGATTATATATGATATTTATGATATTATTACACATAATATGTTATTATATCACCCAAACCTTCATAATATTCATTTTTTGGTACTAAAATATTTCTATTTGTGTGTATGGTGGACTATCACCCTGTGAAGCGATGTGATTCAATCATTATTTAAATGGAAGGTAATAAATATGGTTTTATTTGAAATATGTTACATATATGTCATAAAACAATTATTTAATTTTAATTTTTCATTTACCTTTCTTTCATCCAATACGTTAGGAAAGTGGAAACAACGTTCATGTGTACGTACGACCTACCATATCCATGAACGGTGTCTTTAATTTTCTATATATACCATTTACAATTTACTATTAATACATATATATTTAATTTATATGATATTTATAGAATATTTTTAAAAAATATATTATATAATAATGATCAAATTAAGATGATCAAAAATAACATATCAAAACTTACATAAAAAGTATTTATTGCATGAAACATGACTTGAACATAGAATTGTTTTTAAATGAGAAATAATAGTGCATGATCAAGTAATATATGGTATGATATATATTTTTGTATGGATTTTTAATTTATTTTGAAATAATATTATATTTACTCATTAATATTTTCAAACATGTAAAAATGATTTTTATACATAAAGTAAGGTATTTCTGTCTCAACTTTACGTCATTAGATATATGTAATATTATTCACTTGTCTTCTTTTATGAGCCGTACATTCACTGAATTTTACATTTTATATAATCAATATCCTTTTTTCTTAAAATTATATGGTTCCATTAATTTTTATTGATTTATGGGGATTATTATTAAGGATTTCCTATCTTATACATGTTTTATGTCAGAATTTCATTGATTATAAAGATTTTTTATAATCATTCTTACAGTGATGAAATATTATGCTATATATCTCAATAATCTCATGAAATTTATTTTCATCTGGTCATTTAGTTAGATTAAAATTTTCCCCTTCATTTTCCTCTCTTTATGTACTCATGAGTTTAAAATAAAGGATTTATGAAAAATATTATTTATTTATCAATTCTATCAAAAACCTATTTTTCATCCAAAACCATTTTTTCTAAATGTGTTTTAAAAAACAATTTTTACAATCTCCAAAATATTATGTAATAAAATTTTTAACCACATTTTCCCTTTTAAATTTTTTGTAAATGGAATCTTTGGGTAAAATTCCAAATAATGTATGTTTCTAATTTAATAATTTGAAAGTAATGATTGTTTTTTACATATATTATATGAATAGAATTTCATACTACCCTGAAAATTCCTTTATTTGAATATTATTTTTTAACCATTCTGTGTTATCTTAAAAGAAAAGGATTTAAAAAAATGTTTTAAAAAGTTTTTTTCAATGGGGAAACAATATTTTCCTTAATAAATATTTTTAATGATTATTAAAGCCTAAATTATATATTTAATAGTTTATTTTCATTGAAAAGTATTTACAAACTATTTAATGATTTTTGTACTAAAATTTTCTTTTTAATGAATTTTCTTTCATTTAAGAACAATATAAATGGTCTTTAAAATTAAATTTCTATCAATGATGAAAACCTTTTATGTTACCCATTCATTGCTGGGGTTATGATCAAAGGATACATTTATTCCTATTTATCTAAATGGTTTCTCTTAATATAGAATTATTTTTTTGAAACCAATTTCACTTAAATGGGATTCACTAGAAGGAAATTATTATGATATGTGCTTATTTAAATGGATTATAATATGAATAAATGATGAAATGATTATGAAATCTTTTACTTCTTGGAAAAATAATGATTTGGTAAAATGTTTATAAAACCCATTTAATTTCATTTGTTATGCTAGAGTGAATGATTTATGATATTTTGACACATATATGTGATTTTGATTATGTAAAGTGTGTGAACTATATCTCTCTCTAATTCATTGAGTAACGATTTATATCTAATGAGATAGATAGAAGTGGAATGGTGAGTTAATGAGGTTCCGTATGGAAATATTTACACTTTGATGGTCTAGGGAGTGAACTGTGACTATCCTAATGTTTTGGGTAGTAAACCCATTCCAAAATTATAGCCTTCATAGTGATCCTTGAAAAAAATAGAAATAATTTTTTATTTATATGTGTATTATAATAATTTTGGTCTTTGTCCAATTTTATTAACTTATGGCTCATGTTATTTGATTGACATATGATTAAGGTCTTAAAAACTACGAATAATTATTATATGAATCTAGATTATGATACTTGATAGGAATAGAATAGTTTAAAAATGTTGTCCTCATTATCTATTACACTTATTCATATTTTTCTTTCCTATCTCCCTTATTTACCCTCACTATGTATTTCACATCCCCATATCTTATGTTTCATTTTCCTATAATATGATTAATGATTTTAAGGAGTTTATGTTATGGAAGAGTTCTAATGAGAATGATCTCAATGAGATATTTTGAAGATATTTCACTAAATTTTAAGATTGGGTACTGAGTTTCCAAAGAAACTAAACTATTATGGTCATCGTTCATGTATTTGAATAATGTATTGAATATTCATCTAAAATAAGAAATATATTTGTATGAAAATATGGCGTCTCTATAGTTGGTTTCAAAGGAATGGTTTACTTAACTATTATAAATTGGATGATAAAACATTAGTGATATCTATAGGGATATTTATAAGTGTATGTCTAGTGATGTTTCTATGGATAAGTCTAAGGATGATTCAATGTATATGAAAATATCCTACAATTTTGATAAAGGATTTTGAGTGTTGTTTCAATGAAATTATATCAATGTTTGGATACTATAAGTGGACGTGTCTTTGGGAAAGATGTACCTAAGGGTAATAATAATGAAATTTGTCCACTGAGCTAGAATAGATCATCACCTAGTGTATAGAAATTGGCCTTGCTTCACACCTGGTTTGACACTAATAAGAGATATCATATAGAAATTCACAAACACTTTATAAACCGTAATGAAAAATATAATGTGATGAAAACTATGAATGACCTAGTATAGAAGTAAGTTGTCATACAATGTTTAATTCAATAAATGATTTTTCAATATTACATTTTTTCCCAATACAATTAGTGTTTCTCACAATATTCTTCTTGGTTTTAGTCAATCAATATATCCAAGAATAATTATTCTAACATTGATTATTATGGAGAATTCGGTGACTATGGGAAACCCAATTGAATTATGACTCGGGAGATATATATTTTTATTATTCATAATCATATATCATGATATATGATTAACAACATGAACATCAATGAGATTCATAAATTATCAAATAATATGAATAATAACATTTATGAAAGATTATTTGGTTATGAATACATAGTAAAAAATATTTATCTTCCTACATGTCATGAATGTTAGAGGATGAACCTCTAAGAATATCAGAAATGGTAGTGGAGATGAAATCTTTGAAGAAAATAAGGGCACATGGTAAAAAATTAGTGAGGAGGTTAATTTATTATGTGGGTATAATGTGAATTACCCCACACAATATCATGGCCTAAGAATTAACTACTAGACCAAGTAAGTACATATTCAGTGTCAATATTTTAAGAATTGGTTTTGAAGTATTTATGTATTTGGATACATGTATTTTTTATGTATTTTCCAATCCGATTTGGGATGTATGAATCATGAAACATATAAGGATTATGTTACATTTGGAATCATATATGTCTCCATGTAAATTAAGTTAACATTTATAGATACCATCATGAGTTTATAAGTTCATGGTTGATCATATATTCAATTTCTTAAACACCCCTTCTTGAATTTTTATGTGATGGGAGATTATTATGATTAAATATATTTTGTGATATATTTATGGAAATACAATGCTTTGGATTTGTATATATATATTTTTTAAATCATATTTGTTGAGAAATGACTTTAATATTTTTGGGAATATTATTAAAGGTATTTGTAACATTTACGGTTTATCTAATCATTTATATTGAGGTAAATATGGGTTGTAGCTGATCCCCTTTTGATTTCAGTAAATGCAATTTCTATGAGATAATATTTGAATATTGATTAATATACCATAATATACATTAAATAGGTGGTAAGGTTTCATAAAGCACCACTTTCAATTGTATCTAATCAGGACATGGGGATTTCAATGATGTTTTGAAATAGTATTTAAAAATATGTTGATACCAAATTGAGTTTAAGAACTATGTATTATCCTCATGCATAAGGTCTATCTGATAGAATAATTCAAACCTTAGAGGTTATGATAAGATCTTATTATTTAAATTTAATTGTTGGCTGAGATCAACACTATCAGCATGTTGAGGTTTCTTATGAAAATATTTTTTCAATAAAACATTTATATGGATTATTATGAAGCCCATTATGGGAAGAAATGTTGATCTCTAGTGTTCAGGAAATAACCAAAATATATAAATCTATTGGAATCCGTGATAAATGGGGAAATAAAAGAATAGGATAGATCTATTTTGTAACCTATCATGGCCACTAAGAGTTGGCAGAAAATTTGTGATGAGAATCATTGGCATGATCAAGATTTTGATGTTATTAACAATGCCTTTTTAGGAATTCTCTAAGGAATAAGGTTATGGGATTTGATAATAAATGGAAACTATGCCTTAGGTATATCAGTCCCATTGAAATTCATGATCCTATAGTGATGGTAATCAATCAATTGGAGATTCCACAAAACCACTTTCATGTATGTGATTGTTCTATGTGTCTCTCTTGAGAATGTAAATACTTGATCTTTCATATGTATTGAACTCAATGGTCACACCACTGGAACATGATTATTTTTATAGCAAAAAATTGGTAGAGAATTTCGATCATATAGAAGTATTTTAATGACATAAGACCACGCACATGGTTATTTTTTTCTAAAAAAACCACTAGTTTTTGGAAGCCAAATGGGAACCTATATAAATGAAGATGTAGAAGTATACTCATTCTATTGTATAAGAGTAACAAATTTGGAGGTAGATATTCATTATATGCTTTTTTAATGTAACACCTTGAGTATTATTATTATTTTTAAATAAATTAAATTTTGATGATTTCTTGTGTCACATGCAACTCTGAGTTAATCTTTTGTTTCATGCAACACTGGGTTTATCTTGTTCCACACATGACACTCAGTTTTATCAAAATCAGGACATATTATTTATATTATTTAGTATAGATCATTATAACCTAAATATTAAACCTATATAAATGCATTGTAATATGTAATTTTTAAATATTATAGTTAATAGATTTATATGATGAAAAAATATTGATCAAAAGTACTTAACTTTTTTCCTTGTAAATGTATTTATATGTTATGAAAATAATATCTTCTAAGGAAAAATATTTTTTAATTTAATTTTGTGGAAAGGAAATAATATAAAATTTTGAAACATTTATAAGATTTATTTGAAAAAATAAAATTCATTTTTAAAATTAATATATCAAAATTATCTTAGGGTGAATTTATTATATTTTTATAAAATGAGTAAATTTTTGATGAATAGTGAAATACCAAATTTTCACTAAAAAAAAATTTAGTTTAAATTTCAAATAAAGATAAATTATTTTTTAAATTATTTTTATAGTGAAGTTAGCTAAAATTTATATTTACTTGTGAAATTTCTGTCATCGGAATCACTGTCATATTTAATTTTGATATAAAACTTATTAAATGTTTTATCTTTTTCTCTTTGTAAACCTGTTTCCTATCATGTTTGTTAGATTATTTTTAATTTAATTTTTATAACTTGTGAGAGTTTAATTTTGAAGAATATATTGATTATTTTTAATATGAATAATATATGTTGTCTAATATTTTCAACAGAATTTCTTACCAAAGTATTAGTGAGTAGAGTAAAAATTAACTACCACTGTTAAGGTAAAAATTGGTTTATCATGGGTTAAACTTAAAAGATAACTTTTAAAACGACCTAAAACCATGTATAAAATCTATTATATTTCCATATTTAGGCACTATAATGTATAAGGCTATATAATACTCTATTTTTATGCCCCGTGTCATAAGAAAAATATGGGAACACCTATTTCTTTTTAAAACATTACATGTGTGATACTCACCTTACTTATAAAAGGCCACCCCTACTCCTCTCTACTTCACATGTTAAAACCTATTGGGTTCAGCCTATACCCACAAGAATAACTTCCATAATTACATACTCTCATCCTAGAATCCTTATTTTTGATATAAATTCATTATTTCAAGCATTTGTGAAAACCTAAGAGGTCACATAGAGAAGAGGAAAACTTCTTCAATGAGCATTTTTTATTCCTTCCTATATCTCATTAAATTATTATTAATCCATGATGATATAATAACTTCATTTTGTTATATAAAGTTATATTTTGTTTTTTGATCATGACGTAAAACCATCTTAACTTCCATCAAATGAGTTAAAAATTCCTCATTCATTTGTACATTGTACAACCGTCTTCCAAACTGATTTAATTTTTTTCCATTACCTCCTCACACTGTGGGTTATAATGATGGGTAAAATGTTTATATATGATATTTATCATATTATTTTACTCATTTATTTATTATATCATACATACCTTTATACTTTCTATTTTTTTAAGAATACGATAACATTACCTGTGTGTCTGGCGAAATACCTCCTCACAATGCGATGTGATACATTCACGCATGACATAAAAAGTAATAATTATGGGTTTAATGAAAATATATTATATATATGAAATAAATATTATTATATAAAGACATATATCATTTAAATTTCTTTCTTCCAATACATATTGAAAACTGAAATGTTCTCCATGCGTACGTACGCCCTACCGTCTCCCGGAATAATGTACTTCATTTCCTATCTCTATCATTTATATATTAATCTAAAAATATATACAATAAATATATATGATATATATATATATATATCATTTTTGAAATTATATATAATACATAACAATATTCAATGTAATAGGACAAAAATAAATGAAACTTAGATGAAAAACAATGTAGTCGTTTCCCAAAACAGGACATTAACATGAGATTATTAATAAAACGTTAAAAATAGGGCATAATAAATTCATATATGGTATGCTATATATGAGTATGGTTATAAAATATATTTATTTATATAATATTATTTAATATAAAGGAGGTTCAAATTTTTACAATGGATATTGTGACCTAAGGTAATGGATTTTGTTCTTAATTTTCTTTATTAGAGACATATGTTATAATATGAATGTAACTTATTTTATGAGGTGTATATAAAAGACATATGAATTATTATATCATGAATATTATTCTATTAATTATATTATAATTATAATTTAATGTTATCCATTCACGAGGAATAGGAGTAAAAGTTACCAAATTGGTAACAGTTCATTTTTACAATCACATAATTTACAAGGGTTATTTATTATTGTGATTCCAATGATAATGTTATGATATGAATATAAATAAACTCATAAATTATTATTTTTTATATTTATTTTTGTAGAATACATGTTTATCCCTTTTTTTGTAATCAGAAATTTAAATGAATTTTTTAAGAAAAATCATCTTAATTTATCTCTCCAATTGAGAGCACAATTTTATTCCAAAAAACATCTTCATAAAGGTGTTTAATTTTTTTAAATTCCCAAAACTATTTATCAATTATGATTATAGCCATTTTTGTCTTTTTACAAAAAATTTAAAGGAAACATCATTTTATTTTTAAAAAATTCTATGTGTATTTATATAAAAAATGTGAAAGGAGTATTTGTTTTAACAAATATGTCATGAATAGAATTTACCAATTTCATTACCATTATTTTAATTGAATATTCTATGATATGTTATGAAATATATTTTCAATAAATTTTCTTTCTAAATGTTTTTTATGTTTTAAAATGTGTTTTCACATAAGTTAATGATTTATCTATAATATTCAATTAATTTTTTCAAATAAGAATATTTGAAAAATGTTTTTAAAATTGTATGTTTTAAAATGTGATTTTAAAATAAATTTTAGTTTCAAAGGGAAATATTTTAAATGATCTTTTAAAAACATATTTCATCTAATATTTCACCCATTGATGTTACTTATACCTTACTGTGGATACGATCAAAGGACATAATTATTATTCTTTCTATGAATTATTTTTTATTAAGATGAAATGATATTTATGAAACCATTATCCCTTCCGTGTGTTACAAAATTTGTATGTTCTTATGGAAAATAATACATTTCATAGGTAATGATATTATTATGAAACATTTCTCTTTTCAAAGGTAATTATATGATGAAATTTTTAGGAAATCCATTTTATTTCCTGGGTTAAGATATGATGAATTCTCTATGATCTTATGTCACACATTATGTGATTTTTATTATTTTATAGGTGAGACCTATATCTCCATCCGATTCATTGGGTAAATTTTATATCTTACGAGATAGATAAGAAAATAATGGGAAGTAAACCTTGTTATGTAAGGGACTCTGTCAGCTATGATGGCCTTGAGAGTGAACCTTGACTATTATTATCAGTTAGTGAGTGAACCCATTTTACAATGATAGACTTTAATGTGATCCTTGAATACTATGGAAATTATTTTTCCTGATTATGTGTATTCCATAACTCTATGTCCTATAACTATCTTGTTATCTCATGGCTAATGTTCTCTTATTCCCTCACGATTCATGTCTTATGATCTACCTATCTTCATTCCACAAATCATTATTTTTTTTTGATTTTCGGGGCATCGTTTTCAAATGTTAATCTCATTTTATCATACCCATTTGTTGATTTTATGGTTATTTATCTCCTATGTTTAGCTTTAATAAGCATCTAAAAAAATCACTATTATTTTTCATTTCCCTAGGTTATGATGAAAGGCGTTAAGATGGGTATGTTTGTGAAGAGTAATAAAGAGGATTTTCTTTAAAGGACATGTTTAATATCATACACAAAATTAGAAGAGATTATACGTAGTCACTAAATTCACTAAATAATTACTATCCTTGAGAGTGTGTTTTTGTAATTTTTTGAATATTCATCTAAAAATAAGTAATATCAATGTATGAAAATATAGGGTTTCAATACATATATATCCATGGAAATAGAATCAGAAACCTCAAATTCAAGTTCCTTTTTTTTGAACACATCATTCCTTATATGTATATGTGATATTGAAAAATTTGATTCCTTTTAATTTCATACAATCATAAGCAAATATGTTCATTTTATGTTTGGTCTTCTATGACCATGTTGTATTATAGTATATTTGATATCACCAGTACCAATTCCAAGTAGTTTTGAGTCATGAAAAATAAACTAATAGGTTAATAAAATATAAAAAATGTTGGTGTGGGACTTACACATGGTCAACACCTTCTAGTTTAGTCTAATTGATGAGTTAGGTGAATATAGTCTTATGGGTTATACCATTTTTGAGGCCCAACAATACTCACAAATCATTAACATGAAATGATAAATTATCCTTAATAACAACCATTCTCTTGGTGTTAATGGTGATGATTCATAATTTTCAAGTAAATTGGGCCAATATAGTTGGACTATAGAATCATCCACTGATGCCTCAAAAGACAGAGTCCTCATTATAATAAGAATACATGGTTGATAGAATATTGAGGATCTTATCCATAATAGAGTAAAATAATGGGAGATATTTTATAGGATTCCCAATTACAATTATCAAAGGAATACATAAACAAAAAATATTATATTTTTTCCCATTTCCCATTTTTTTATTTTAGTAGGGCATCAACATGGTTTGGTTAAGCAAGGTTCAATAATGAATTCTTCTGGGCAAAAATGTATGGTATTTTTTGGAACTTTTTAAGACCATGTGAATGACCTGAGTCAATGAGGTTCCCATATATACTTATTTCCATATGAATATTAATAAATTTATATGACCCTTAATGTAGGACCTGAGAAAAATGGGACACAATTTGGTGAACATAGAAAATGAGAGCTAAGTATGTAGGAATTGTTCAATGGGAAACCAGTTTGTAGGAACTAGAAAAATGGGGCACCAAATTATGAAACATTAGGACTAGTAACATGTCCATTAGTGATAAAATTATCATGGGTACCTTTGAAAAAAATTTATATTAGGATATTGCATGGTAATCTACCGAGAGTATAGATTTGGGTGTCCCATCACCCAGTTATTGGTGTTGACCTTGGATAAGTGGTATCTTATAATTATTCTAACCATAAAAGGATAAAAATAATATTTTTATAAACTATTTCACTTTAATGTTTGATTTTAATATCACCTAGAGTGGAAACAAGGAAATGTTATGTATAGGATTTTTATACTCCAATGCTACTAGGGTGCATCCTCTCATTAATAAGAGGGTGGGGTCCTTATATAGAAAAGTGGATTTGGGTTCTGAGATAAAAAAACTATAACCACTTTTGGAACCATGTTCCTTGATTAGGGTTTGTGATTCAACCATGGGGAAATAATGTGCATAATGTGGAATTAATTGTTTTGTGGTGTGGTGTAACTTGATTGGGAATGAGGTATAATGTGGCCATTTAATGAGATAAGGAATGTATTATTAAAATTATTTCTAATAAAAAAATATAACAATGAATGAAATTGATAGATCAAATTAGTTACAAATCTTTTTACTCTTGCGTTATACTCTGCAAGAGACTAGCCACTCGTGATATAAAAAAACACACCATGCTTCTGTTTTTCATGTTATGAAAAAAGTGAAGAATAGAAAATAATGTTAACAAACTATAATGTAATTTAAAAAAATTAACGAACATACATGAATTTAACATTGGTTTAATTAATAATGTTTTTTGAATTAAAATTAACATGAAATAATAAGAAATAATAATGAAAATTCATGAAAATAGGTAAAAGATTATTCTTTAATAAAAAAATAAAAATTTATAATTAAATAATCCCCAAAACTGTAGTTCAAGATATTTATCTATAAAATCCTATTTTTTAATAAAAACGTATATTACAGCAAAATTATATAATAAAAATTATGGTTTCTTTTAGAACTATGTACATATTACGTCATTATATAATAAAATTTAATGGAATTATTAATATTTTTTTAATGTTGGTTAATTTTTTTGGGAATTAAATTATTATAATATATATATATATATAATTTAATAATTAATGGATAGAATGATCCATCCCTCTCCCACATGGGATTCAACACAAAAAAATGTGCTTCAAATTCTTCTCCTACCCTTCTCAGTTTGTATATTGCGGCCAATCCTTCTGTTAAATACATTGAACTAAATTGGAAATCCTTCACCCATTATACATATTCTACATTCCCTCTAATGACTTTATTCCACAAATTCCATTCCCCACCACTTCTTACATTCTATATTAAAACACTCCAAACATGTTTTCTCACTGAAGACAATCCCATCTACATCATGTAGTTAATCTTAATCAGTTGGATACCTACAATGATAATTTTTAATCCCACTCAATTAGAGAAAACCAGGTTACAATTTCTATATAAAATAATTTATCATTCACCTTTTATATTTTAACTAAAATCTCTTTATGATCGATGTTCACTAAGGGAATTAAGGAACATATGAAATAAATGAGGTCAAATTATTAGAAAGGGTGAAATCATTACCAATGAGATATATATGAGTTATCTATAAGACAAACATTGGAGGGAGAGATAATCATGTAATAAATGATATATTAACATAATAAGATCATGAAATCATAAGATGCTAAAAGAAGGCGTGATATTATAATCACATATCGTGGTATTGATTTTATAAAATAATTATCATGAAATCATATAATATACCTATAATATTAGTCCATAGGTGAATAAATATCCTGGATTGGACTCCTTATATCATCCCTAGTGGAAACATCTTCCGTAGAACATAATAATGTTGAACATACGTAAGAATAAAATATCATAATCATATTTCATGTCTCACTTCCATGTAAATCATAACATTATAGAAAAGGTTATCCAAATGTAACCCATGTATAACAATATAGAGAGAGATTTTTGTATTTTCCCCACACATAAAATTGTTTATAACTATTTTCATTTATATCCCAAACATTTCAATTTGGAAAAGGATAAGTGAATCTATCCCATGAATAACATTTCTGACATGTCCAATTTCATATAGACCATGCATAACGATCTCATGAGATATACATCATTACGTAATGTACTTGAGTGCTATATAACATTGGTACCACTCATCATCATGTTGGTATATATATAATTTGGTGTTCCATGTAAATAAGAAAAAATAAAAATATATAAAAATAAAAACATGATTAACCCATGAAAATAAAATGGCCATAAAAATATATTAATTTTCTATCTAGGTTTGTAAAATAAATACGTGACAATAATGTATAAGGTATTCGAACAGTTTAATGAAAAGGGTATATGATCATTTCAATAACCTACCTCAATAATTTAATGTTTGATTACATTTTTGAACACCCTTAAATTAGAGTAAATATTTATAGGTTATTCACATAGGAATAGAATTATAAGGTATGGTATCTTTATATATAACTAATGATGAGGAAAGATGAAAGCTGTGATGCATCATTCCTTTGATTGATATTTCTTATTCACCACCATACCGATACAAAATAACATGGATAATGGATCTTGGTTTTATTTTTTATTTTATTTTTTATAGTAAATATTTCGTTTGAGGAAATAAAAAAGAAGAAAGGGTCAAATGGGTGGGAGGTAAAACAGTATTGAAATAGATAAAGAATATTTTTCTAGATGAACTGAAATTGAAGAAGGTTTTAATAATATAATTTCCATGTTATTTCAGAAATTTTAAATAAATATGGAATATTTTATTTTTATGGAAGTAAATTATTACAATATTTATTTAATGAGAAATTATAATTGAAAAATAAATAATCACCAGATCATTTTCATAACCCCTCTTCCTAAAGGTAACCCTCTTGGGCTACTAATGAAGAAAGGGAGATAATGAATCCTAGAGCCCACATATTATATGACATTGGTTGGAAAAAACAACCAAGGGTATATAATCAAATAGATTAGAGGCATTAACCTCATAAATATTTTAGAAGTATGTGATAATATGATAACAACCACTGATCAATTCCTACTCATAATAAATGAAGATGATATCCTAATATATATTTTGATGTCTTACATATCTTGATAAAAAGTAAATAAAAATACACAATACAAATTTCCAATAGTTATCAAAAATATCCTTGACCTATTAATGTCTATATCAATCACCAAACTGCTCATACCTACTAGGAATAAATTTTATATATACAAAGGGTGATCGTAAGAAATATACATAGTATGATCTACCCTGAAACAAATCAGAAAAAATTCACAAAAAGAATAATAAAGCAGAGTGATTAAATAATTGAAAATAAAATGTTACCAACATTGGTACACTATTTTTTCCCATACTCACCACATCTAACTTAGTTAATAATCCCCAATAGTATAATAATAATATCGAGAACATATATTTATACATATATAAATGTGTAACCCACAACCACTTCCTTATTGGTTTATCTCTCTCTAATTCTCCAACATCGATGGCTTAAAGACATTATATCTTATATAAATAATCCTATTAGAAAATACATTGATAATCATTTCATACCAAAAAACATCTACAGTACATAATCACCTCAACATCCAACATATAAGGACCAAGTTTATTTCTGGATTCCACTATTTATAGTGTATTTTTTACTATATGAGAATCCATCACAACAAACAAAAACACACTTTTAATAATCTTTGAATACTACATCCATAATATATTCCTATTAAATATCCTCAAACTACAATATCCCACAACACACGTGTTTGGTAAATTACCCTGGTACATACCTGTATGTAAGACTAAAACCTAATAGATAGTAGGGGAGAAGTGATAGTTATCCACTCTTATCCTTTGAAACGTAACTAATGGGGGAAAACCACTATAACATATGGTTTTGGCTTCCCTTCCGACATGGGTGTGGTTGAGAATAAATAATAAAACATATAGAAAAAAGTATAAACACACAAACAAACTATGGGAAACTACCTATCCAAATACTCAATTGTTGTTATACTTTCCCCATAAATATAAATACTACTACTAAGTACTACATATCCTATGAGAAAAAAATAATAATTTCCTTATAAATTAATAAAATTTCCAATAATTTCCCCAGGGGAATAACATATTGGTTTTTCCTTTAAGGGGTCTCGTGGGAGGTATCTAAATTGAGTCTCCCTGATTACATGTAGGTGCAGTAGTTTCTTTGTTTCATTGTAATCCCCCTCCCCGAAATTTTTGTAAAAATAATTATAATAGTAGTCTATTAATAATTCATGTTTGGAGATTTCAACACAATAATATATATTAATACAAATTGATATTCGTGGATGTCATTATCACTTGATAACGTCTAGGAAAAGACATTATTTTTTTATTATTTATATAAAATTTGTTAAAATCTATATACTCATGGACTTATACTAGTATCCAACATAAAATATTTACTTGTAGTATATTGAATCAAACAAATTTCCTTATTTGGAAATTGGTTATATAAATAAAAATTTATTACTGGTCATCATGTATTCATCAATCTAGAATTTTGTATTGACCACATATCCCCACTTTGATCATTTCCTAAAAACATTTATTTCCCAATCTATTCCACACAATACAAAATATGGTATCTCATGCCAATATCTTGGCAAATTTCACCCCATGGAACCACCACTATCATAACTAGTAGACTATCACACCATTATCATAATTACTATCAGCATTTTCCATCATAATCATACACACCACCATTACCATTGGAATCCCCTACCATTACTGATCATCACACCAATCTTATTGGGTTATAAATTATCCACATCAAGGGTCTCAAATCATAATGAATAAAAACATCATAAATTTATTTTTTCATAAATCATTTTACAGTAAACTAAAACTATAGCTTTGTGGAATTTGAGAATTATGAAACCAAATATAGGCTCATTCACCCACAATGAACATTTATTTAACAAACAACAATTTTAATTCAATATTAAATTTTCCATTTTATTATGCATATGATCTTCGTGGTCATGTATCCGATATTAGTATTTAATAGTAGATACAATAAACATAAAATGACTCAACAATTAATTAAATCTTTAAACAATTCATAGATGAAAACTAACTATACTGCACATGCCACTTACAATTAATTAATTATTATTAATGGATCTATAATGTTTATCATTTTCAAAGAATAATAGTCATGATACATTACATCAAAAACACAACCAAATAAATGACACTCTATTTAGTAAACATTACAAGGCACTATAAACCACAACCAGTTAAAAGTTACAAACTAATCATTTAATTCATGCATTAGAAAATATTCATTATTGATAATATGCAACCATATTCATTATAATCCTCTAATATAAAGATGTATAAATGAATTTTCATTAACATTATTTATACAGTTTACAATCATTTTTTGCTATCATTTTGATTTTATCATATAATATTTACATTCTAGAATATGATTATGTAATTCACTCTTCTGGAAAACTTCTTAAAATAATTATCAGTATTCAACAGTAATTGATAACTCACTAAATTTTATTATTAATATTTTTATGAACAATATTTAATATATAAATATGTATAATATTTATTTTGACATATTATGAATATAAATATATTTATATACATAATGTAATATTATTTAGAAATAAAAAATAAAAAATAATAACCATTACTGGTAAACAGTAATCTATTATGAAATAAAATTTTATTTAAAATTTGAAAATTAGGATTATTCCATTAATAAAATTATACTAAAAAATTTAATTCTTCCATGTAAATTATTATATTCTTATTTATTAAATAAAAATAATAATTACTGTGTGTGATTACAATTATCACTTTCATCTTTGTTATAGTATATAGAATATCATTTATCTAACGTATGTAATAAAATTAGTATACAATTCTAAAAAAATGATTTATAGTTCATCACTCATTATTTAGACTACACATTTTATTATTCTTATTACTTTATGAACATAATTAATTTTTGGGATTCAATTATAAAAATATTCCATTTCTTGATATGTCATGAATATAATTAAAATGACTCACATAATGGGTTTCACTTCTTATTCATTATATTTGATTCTATTAAATATTATGTAGTCAATATTCATGAGATATAACTATATTATTATCATCTTATGGTTAATCACATTCATTTAAAAAAATAATCTAATGAATGACCACATTAATCATTCAAAAAAACCAAGTGATGTTTTACATATCCTATACCTAGAGGGAAGATACTTCACATGGAAATATAAAATGGTTGGGGAGGAAGATAATTTATAGTATATATGATTTGTAAAATATTCCTTAAATTAACATAGAAGGATTTAAAAGACTCTAAAGGAGGGATTTGCGATCAACCAGACTTAAATAATAAAGGCCCTTTGAATTTGATATAATTACCTGATATTAAGAAGAAAATAAATATTTAATATACAATCCATAGAACTCTCAAAAAATTCCATTTATTTCTAATATAAAATATTTTTATCTCAAATCATGGATTAGACACAATTAAAAACATAAAATATGCTAGAAGCAATTTTAAAAGGATAGAATACTTCTTAATTATTAATTTTCAACCTTTAAAACCGTTAAAATGAAGGAAAATATTTCCAGATATGATATAGGTGAGAATTTAGATTTTCTCTATTTAAAATGGTACTTTTACATTTATATTACGTTGTGTATATGGGTAACATGGGTTTAACCTTATATGGTTGGATACCCTTAACTGTTTAATGGAAAACCAGAAGTACCATCACATAAGGGAATGGATACCCTTATATATGTTTTTAAAAGATCATTTCACAATCACACAACAATTGAAAATTCATTAAGTATTAAAACATTTTTACTCGTAACTAATAAAAACCTAAATCCATGTGTGATTAAGTATTTCAGACTAACCCTTACATAAAAAAGTAATTATGAGATAATCCCTCTATGAGCTTCAGTTCCCAAAGGTAACCCTTAAACAGATCTAAGGATAACAATTCCAACTTTATGAAACCAGTGGAGAAAAATAGATTACCATTACATAACTCCTGAAAAGTAATATTAACTTCTACTTAGTCTAGAAAATTTATGGCTTTCCAATACTCAACATATAGAAAAATCATATTTCTTTTACAAAATAATGGGGGTCTACATAAGAGAATTGTTTTCACATAAATAACCAAAAATGTGGATTATTATCACAAATAAAATCCCAATCCATATAAAAAATAGAATTATTTTAAAAAGTTCCATGTTAATATCCCAAAAAAAAAATCATTCAAATTACTATAAAAATATTTAAAATAATATTAAAACCACTAATTCAAGGATAAAAACTATTCTAAACTATCATACACCCCATAATGATCAATAATGGCTCCAATATATTCTTGATCATCACATTATAAACATCTCTAAAAATCTAATAAACTTGTACTAAAATAACTAGGATGTTGAGAAAAGGAAACAATAATCATTTAACAACCTTGTAGGATAAATCTCAAAGATCACATTGTTTTAGAAGAAAAAAAAATCCAGTGAAACAATGTATATGTGATAGTAATATCTTTTAAACACTTTCAACAAAAACTCCATGAGAATGTACCTCTGAAACATGGATAAGTTTGTTAAAAAAAATTCATCAACAAGCACAATCAATCTTATATATCAACATTATATTAGATACTTCATCCCAAAAAATCAATTATTATAAAAGATAAGAAAATATGAAGTCATATGAAATAATTAAAAAAATAACTCACTACGGGCCAAGAAGAAACCAAAGAGTAATGTATATCATTAATTCATATTAGAAAAACAACATTTTAGAAGTAAATTTTCTTAAACATTTAATTCATATTAATTTTAATAGAAATGAATAAAACAACATTTAGGGGAGGAAATCATAATGTCCAAAAATATAGAAACATTACCTCTATGTAACAAAAAATGAAAATCCATGTATTTTTTATTATCATTTATCATGATATAAATATTTACACCATAATAATTGTGACATATTAATTTATTTATTAATTTCATGGAATGAGTTTATTTTATCATTAGATATATATATTTTACATTTTCATGCATTACACATAATGAAAATATATAATATAAAATCAAGAATCAAATTAAATTCATAATATTAAAAAATCATCATTCTTAATATATCTTTGATATTGGAGATCATATTTCTTGAAAAGAAATATTAAAAAACATATATATTATACATAAAACATTTCATTATGTCCGACTAGTGAAAAAGTTAAAAATATTGATATGAATTTCATATGATCAATTATTTTTATAAAAACACATCAAAAATTTTCATATAAAAAGATGTTAACATATAAAAGCATGGGGACAAAAAAATTACTATGTCTCTGGCATGAGCCATTTGAGAGGGGCATATTCCATAACTACCCCAAGACCACCTCTAATAGGCCAGGGGATGGTGACTAGAACGGAGAAAGCATATCCCACAAATGGGAGGCATTTTTCAATGTACCCATACTAACTCACATGTCTCCAAGCCCCAAATGCTGAAACGTAAAAAAACTATGTAAATAAATGCATGCATACACTATCTCCCAACCAACAGAGTATGAAATAAATGAAAAGTGCAATGAAGTAATCTAGGAAAGATTACAATCCCACCAAAAGAAAATTCTGTAAACTGAAATGTACAATTGGTAGACAAAAGTTTTGGGACTACTACTTGAAGATTTTGGAACACCTCGGCCTGCCTGAACTCACAAATCTTTGTCTAGTCCTGGTTTTCTCTAGATTCTGTCAAAAGTTTGTTCATCTACACAAGACATGAAATGTGTGTTAAAATCCTATGTAGGGGTGAGTGAAACAATACTTAGTAAGGAACCATGAAACTACACAAAATTACCCCACATAAAATAGCACATAGGAAAACACACACAAGAAATACCATAAAGGAAATACTATATAGGATATACCATGAAGGAAATAACACAAAGTAATAGTAAATTAAACTCTTTAATGATATATTCCCATGACCTATATATCATTAATATCCAAATATTTACTCTTTAATGAGACACACAGTCTCTAAGAGACACACGGTCTCTAAGAGGCACATAGTCTCTAAGAGACATAGAGTATCCAAGAGACACAGAGTCTCTAAAAGACACACAATCTCTTTGAGACACACAGTATCAGTAAGAAACATAGTCACTAAGAGTCACACAGTAGTCAAAAGGCAGACAATCTCTATAAGAAATAATGTTTTTTTGGGAGACACAGAATCTTCAGGAGACACCCAGTCTCTAAGTCACATCTATCAATAGTATTCATCTCACAACATGCTCATTACATGAGAAACCACTACTTAATCCATTAGATTTTATGTACACAGAAAAAACCCACGTAGGATATCTCAAAAGGACATTCTTATTGCAACATTCCCATTACAGTATATATTTTCTCAAATGTACCCACAAATTGAATGTTATAGGTGTTTCAAAATTCATAAGGGTTTCCATTGGATCTTGGACGAACTGGGTGATCGAACATTGTGGCCGACATTCCATTTTGACCACCACTATAGTTGAATGTGTTGTGGTAGCTCGAGTTGATGTGGCGGTCAACCATAACCTAGATGTCACTGTTGCGCATCAGCTTGGTCAACCGTGTATCAGTCTGGCCGCCCGAGTTCGACCCAATCTAGGGTCCGACCTTCTTTGTCGAGTTGACCTGACTATAGGGAACGATCCTCTCATGATAGGCCTAGTCTGATCTATTTGGGACATCCCACCTAGGATGGACTGTCTTAGTGAGGCCCGAACCACCAGGTCAGCCTCTCCTATATGGCCTTCATTCCCCATTTTTCACATCTACACCCCAGGGATGCCCCCCACAGTGATCACCATGTCCCACGACCACTGCATTTTACAGACCGTCATGTCCTACAGCCGACTGTCATGGCTCCCATGTGGTTGTGTCACCATTTCCTCAAGGCTCTACCACCCCCCACACGCAGTGAGATGTCGTGTTCCACCACCTGTGTTGGCTCACCAATGGTCCCTTTTATTAGACCACCAAAGCTTATTCGGTGCTCGTAAATCAGTATAGAAACTAAATATATGATCCTCAGGTAATGAGCTACATCAATCCGACCGCCGTATTGTGTTCCCACTAATCCAATGGTCTAATTTCATTCGAAACCTTATGAAAATTTGACCTCTGACCAAGAGATTCCAATGTTTAATAATTCCAAGAATAGGGAAGAGAAAATCCCTTAGAACACCCATGTAATGAACCTCATCCTTTGTTTTTATCGACCTTAATTTTCTCTTATTATAAGGATAAACAAAGAGGCATAAATATCACAAATATTATCTCTCCTTAAAACCCTGCAACAAATATACATCATGAAAATGATTGAAACACATATCGACCTGTTCATGGGATGGTCCATGTTTGTAATAGGATTTAAGAAAGAGGAAACCATGAAACAAAATAATTTCCCTTCCTCAAGTAAGTTTGGTTACTGATGAAGAGTAGTTTTTTTACCGTCCTTGATGAGATTCTCCAATTCTATTGGTGCAATGGTCCATGATACAATCTTCAATCTATCGTCATTTTTTGGAGAGGGTTATTTGTATATGATTTAAAGTAATTATAGGGATATGGGGATAACCTTTAATTCTCAAATAATGTTTAATACAAATAAAATTTATCGATGTGTCGTTTCTTGTCATTAAATAAAATAAAAAATAATTTATGTAATTATTTAAAAGGTCCAAAAAAATATTTTTCACAACTGACACACACCGGACAATGTTAGGCCTCTCTTAATGTAAATTACCTACACAAAATGAAATGGTTCCCTCAAATTTATGATCTAGGTACCCATTTAGATGTTTTTTCAACTTTTTTAGGAAAAATGTGTGCATGTGCTACATAATATTTTAATATTATTAAAAGAATTATTCCGGGAACCCCGAGCCTTAGAATCACTTGTCATCTAAGCACCTGGTCTCAAAATCAATCCATATAATATCTAAAAATAATAATTGTAAAATCATAAATGTTACTTTCTCCCCACCTTTGGGATTTATCTCCTATAAATCCAAAACATGGGCTACTCAGACAAATGAATGTACTGAGCATGTATTTGTGCCTCTCACTCCCATGTGCTCTCTTTTATATTATCATACACCACCAAATACAAACTAGAGTAATTTACTTTCCATGAAGGATACTTCCCTATTAATCATCAATCTCCACTGGGTACTTTATAAAATTCTCCATGTTGTCAATGTCCTGCTCCATTTAGTCAATGTCGTGTGATGGGTCAAACATGTATCTCTTCAGCTGTGACACATAGAAGATGTCAGGCACCTTCTCAAACATCATATGAAGATCCCAGATGTACTCCACCTTACGAACTCTATGTAGAATATTGCAGGGGATGATGGACCATGGAGATATCTTTTCACCCTAGCCAAATCTCTGTAAACCGCATCATGTTGAGACCCACAAGAACTTGTGGTTTCATTTCATGAACTCCAAATGCCTCTTTTTCTTATACGCATAAGATTTCTGATGCCTCTGTGTAGTCTTTATCCTCTCTTGGATGATGTGAACATTATCTGTAGTCTCCTGCACCAAATCTGGGACCATGAGTTCTAACTCTCCTGGGTCTGTCTAGCAAAGTGGGGACATGAAGGTTGCCCATACAAGGCTTTGAATGGTTCAAACACCACCTATAATCCCTTCCACAACTAGAATGTATTCTAAGATTCACAATATGATACTATCATATATGGAACACTATGGAGTCGATCTACTTCTTATAGGTAAAGGATTCCAGGGAAATCTACTGAACACTACTCCCAAAAACCATGTAAGTGGGCCAAATTGGTGAGTCAATCAACGATCACCAAACTGGTATCATGTTCCCTAGATGTATGTGCTAAAGCTATGACAATTTCCATCAATATCCAATCCAACATCCATTATGCAACCTCTAATGGATGAATAAAACTCAATGGAACCTCGTGCTCATCCTTCACTTTCTAGAATGTGAGGTATTGAGAAACAATCTTCGGAACTCCCTTAATCATTACCGACCACTAGAACTAATGCCGATGGTACTGGTATATTTTCTCTACACCAGGATATACCACCAAATGGGTTTTATGAAACTCCCTCAAGACCTACTCTCGTAATGCCACTGGTATTATTGATAATCATTTGAAAAGAATGATGCTATCACCACATTTCGATTATCTATTAGGGGAGTGATCTTTGGAAATCTGAGCATGTAGAGTCTCATAGAAGGTATCCCCAAGATGTTCAACCATGACTATATATAAGAGTGGAGGGGTGACAACCATAAAATGGAGGTATGCTACTCCATTTCCATCCACAAAGGATATCTGCAATGAATAAAAATTACATGATTCCTTGTTCAACAAATGTAAAATGGATCTCATAATGAGAGCATATTCCACCACTTTTCACATCTAAGGAGTATAAAAAATATCTATTTCATAGTCCGGGAGAAATTCTAGACATATCATCTATCTCAATTTCTAATACTTCTGGGAGAAGATATACATGAGACTCTAGTTTCCTGAGTAGTTGATAAACCGCTTGCCCATCAGGTAGTGTCACCGCATCTTCAATGAAGAGAATACCACTACTAACTCAAGACCATGGGTCATATAGTTCTTCTCGTTTGGTATCAACTTGCATTAACCATAGGCAGTCTTCACTTTCCCTAAATTTAGACTCAACCAAACCTAGTGTCTGATGCATCTTAGAACACTGCGTACTCCGCACCCTCCTCTAGAAATCTTTAGATGGGATCTCTAATCAATCACTATCAAAACTGATGAAAGCTCTCCTGGAACTTCTCTACCAACAAAAATGGATTCCCCATTCATGTAAAGTATTTAAAAGATGCTGCTACTTTATAATAGTCAGGTATAAACCTCAGATTGTACCTAGAGAAACCGAAAACATATGCATCAAGGTAGCAATATTAGGTGGCTTCAATGCAATCACTGCCTCAATCTTCACTGGATCCACTACAACTCGATCCTCTCTAATGAAGTGTCCTAGAACATGGACCTCTAAAATCCAGAACTGACACTTTGAGAGCTTCCTATAAAGCTGGTTCTCTCAGAGTGTGGCCATGACCATCCTCACGTGTCTCACGTGCTCCGACATGGATACTGAGTACACTAGGATGTCATCATTGACGACCGCCATGAAATGGTCTAAATAATGTTGAAGGATCCTACTCTTGAGTCCCATGAACACATTTTGGGTGTTCTATATACCAAATGACATCACCATTTACACATAATGTGTGTATGGGAATATGGTATGCATATTCTTTATATCCCAATCTCATACTTGAAGTTGGAGATATATAGATCTGAGGTTAATCTTTTGGAACCACTAGACCCCCTTCAACTGATTGAAGTGGTCATTATCCTATGTAGCTAATAATTATTATCCCTGGTCAAGTGGTTTAGGTGACTGAAGTCCACAAATAACTTCAAGTTTCTATACACATTTTTGGAAAACAAAACTGGTGCAACCCAAGGTGAAACACATGGTCTCATGAAGCCCTTTGTCTGCAAGTCCTCTAACTGTACCCTCATTTCACAAAACTATGTAGAAGACATTCAATATGGTGTTGTATATATTAGTTTCGTCCTGTGGTATAGATCAATTCAGAAGTCTACCTATCTGTTGGGAGGTAATACTAAAACATGCTTAGTAAATATGTCCTCATACTCCTACACCACTGTAGAAAACTGATGACTCACATATTCCACTGTGCTAAGGGCCAGTCTAGACTACTTATGAGTGATAGATGAAACCTATTATGTGTGTGTCCATCCGATGTTATTGTGTTTCATTTTCACCGCAAAAGTAAATACTAGTCGCATCATTACACACACACACTAATCTATGCCTAAAATAGTGAATCTGAGCATGGACTATGGATAACCAGTCCATACCAATAATGACGTCGTAAGACCTCGATGCTACTACAATGATATCCCAACCAAAACTCTCACATCCATGAGTAAGTTAAAATTATCTACACTAGTGTGTGACCATAGAATCTTCCCATGTAGTAGTCTCTAAGAATTATGACCAAGTTAATAGTTGAACCAAAATCTATGAGTCTCAAAAAATCTTCATGGAATGAAAATAATGTTTGTCACCTATTTTCATCAAAACAATAGCTAATGTGGAAAATACATAGATCATACCTTTAATAATACTTGGATCCATGGGGTTATAAGCCTCCATCACCAGAAGCTGGCCTCATCTCTATCCACAAGCTCCATGAGCCTATTGTAGACCACCTAGGGGAGGATGTGTCAGCAAGCCGAACCTCGCCCCACCACGTAGTGACTTTCTCTTTCCTTTGACACGCCTATCACCTTATAGACCACAATAATACAATCTCTTACTTTAAATTGATGGTCTCTCAACTGTCTCCAAATTAGGTGTACAATCGGTGTAGAAATTTATTTATAGATAACATTAAACGTTGTACGTGTAACATAGCCTATCCCTTGGCTAATTCAAGCCACCCGTGGAGCTCCGCTCTACTGATCCTATTCCCTGGGATCATTCCCCAATGTTCGTGACCGACTTGGTGACCTGTAATGGTTGTTGGCTACCATCTGATGAGGTCTTATCTACCTAGTGTCTTCTGGTAGCTCTATGTTCTAGTGTCTACTCTACTAGAAAACTCTCCACCAATAGATCTCTCTCAAATACCCTCAGTATAATTAGTAATGCTAAGGGATATCATGGATGGACTAATATCCCAGCATAGGACATTATAGAATGTACAAACCATGAATAACTGGTCTCTTAACATATCTATGGAGTAACAAAAAATATTGGTAAACCTCATTGAGTACTCCTCCACAGTCAGGATGCCCTAATGCAGATGCAGAAGCTCATGTAAGTGCACTAATCACAATGTACCCTAAAATAACTCCTCTAAAAATAGACACTCAATTTATTCCTAATAGGGAGTCATCTCATATTTTTTATGGGTTGCTAAGATTCATCATCACCCTACTGAGCCCTGTAAAAGACTCATGGAAATGAATTCCATCTGGTCAGAAGGCGTCCTCACAAGGTGGAAGACACATGTAACTGCCTCCATCCAATCCTCAACTACCTAGGGGTCTGCCTCACCCTGAAACCTGGGAGGTAGATGCCTCTAGAACATGTGAAATGAAATAATTCTTCATGCATCCTCAGTCGTTAAGGCTGATAGTAATTGCTTCTTGACAGGTGGTGGTTTTGTTGGAAAACCACCCATAGGTGATATCTTTGGTATATGCCCCTATACTGACGCCTCCTCGCTAGGCAGATCTACCGTGTGATCCTAAAACAGAATCCTGACTGGCTACCTACGTGGAAGAATCCTATAATAAATCTGGATGTACCACATTCAATAGAATATATCTAAAGAGCTGACTCCAGAAGGAAATGGAAAACAAAAACCAATCATATATAATTCATGTAACATTATTTTTCAATTCAACCATTGTTTTCATATACTGAGTTGAAAATAAGAAATCAGATTCTTAGTGTAGGGATATAATGGCCACCGCACCAACACTGGGTTCCCTAGTATAAAAGCCAAATGAGAAACACATAACTTTGTTTCCATAATCTGAACTCACAAACTCTTGTTCCTAAGGTAGACCTGAACCCCCTATGATAAAACTCTTTCATGACCCATCCCAGAGGGGATCATAGCATGACTACACTGATCTCACCTCCAATATTCCAGGTACTGTGGACGAGAACCTAGAAGGAATATCCCACAAATGTGAGGAATTTTGATAAGTAAATGTACATAGACCCACATATCCAACACATAAATACTAAAATGTAAATACCCTAAGTTAAAAAATTCATGAATACACTATATCCCAACTTAAAGAGTACAACATGAATCTAAAGCATAGTAACACAAAAAGGGGTAGAATACAAGCCCACTAAAATAAATGTCTATAAATCACAATGTCCGACCAGTAGACAAAGGTACCGAGACTGCTACTCAAACCCATAGGAAGACCTCATCCTACCTGACCTCACAATGAATTTTCTGGTCCAAGTCTACCCTGGACTCTGTCAAAAGGTTTTGCATTTTCACAAAAAATGACATTTTGGGTAAATCACATGCATGGGTGAGTAAAAAAAACTCAATAAGGCACCCCGAAACCAAAAAGGAATACCAAAAATGAAATACCACATATGAAACACCATAAAGGAAATACCACCCAAGAAATACCATGAATAAAATAATATGATGTTATAGTATTGTCACCTCCTTAAATATATTAAACCACATAATATATATCATGAATATCAAGATGTACTCCCTTTAATGAGACAGACAGTCTCCACAAGACACACAGTCTTCATGTGACCCACAATCTCTATGAGAGAAACTATCTCAATTAGACACACGATCTTTGAGAGTGACACAATCTACCTGAGACACACATTCACTATAGGAAATATAGTCTTTAGGAGTCACATAGTCTCTATGAGACATCCAATCTCTATGTTATAACCATCTACAATATTCCGATCTTGAAATGATCATTCTGGAAAAACCCACTCCTTAATCCACTAGTTCGTATACACACATAAAAAAAACAAATTAGGATATTTGAAAGGTATATTTTCATCACAGGAGTTCCAATTCTATAGACGGTTCATTAAACAAACACAAGATTTGAAAGTTACAGACGTTTGAAAATTCATATGGGGTCTACTGGATCATGGACTGACCGGTCGGTCGGTCAACCGACCGTGGGTATCGACCGCCATGATCAACAACCTAGTCTGGCTGCCCCTATAGTCGAATGTTTCGCAGAGGCTTGAGTTACAGTGGAATTCATCCATGATGTAGTTGTTGCAGCCATGCGTTATCTTGGTTTACTGTGGCTCAAAGTTGATTTCCAAAGTCGACCGTGTACCAATCTGACCGCCTGAGTCCGACCCGGTTCCGACCCGATTTGTGGGTCTGATCTCCTCCATCTGGTTGACCCGGGTTATTGGGACTGACCCAATTTATTTGGTCATATCCCACCTGGGCTCTCCTATTTCGTCATGGACTAGCTCCCCTTGTCAGTCTGGCCCATGTGGCATGTGCGCCGAATCCTTACCCTAAAGATTCTCTCATGTGGTTACGGCTGTATCTCACGACCGTCACACATGGATTTATACCTCAACTACCATGTGTCAAGGCCACAACGTCCATGCGTCTCCACCGCATCACACACCGCCCATGCCTTCACCACCTCCCATTTTTGGTTGACTACCATGTGATATTTTCATTGTAGCTTGATGAGGCGAGCACGCTGGTGGTCTGTTAGGTGGACCACCAGGCCTCCTCTACTGGTCAATAATCTATAACACAACCATATCTGTTATCCTTGGGACATGAGCTACATCGATTAGAATTCTGTTTCGTCTTTCCACCAATCCAGGTGTCTGATTACGTTCCAAGCCTCCATACAATTCGATCTATGACCAAGAGGGTCCAATGATGAAGAACACCATGAATGGGGTAAGTGAAGAGAAACAGGAACACCTAAATCATTAACATCATCCATTATTCTTATCGGCCTCTATTTGTTCTCATTAGAAGGATAAATGAACATCCATAATAATCGCAAAAATCTATCTCCCGTTAAAACCTTGCAACAAATATCTATCCTGGAAATGATCGAACTATATATCAAACAGTTCTTGGATAGGTCCATATTCATCATAGAATTTATGAATGATGAAAGCATGAATGAAAATATGCCCCATACCTTATGTTGGATCGATCATTGATGAGGAGCAGTTTCTTTGTCTCCGTTGATGAGATCCTCCAACTCTGTTGGCAAGATGATCCATGATTCAATCTCTGATCCATTTCCATTCAATGAAGAGGGTTCATTCTCCATGATTTTGAATAATTCCAATATTTTGGAGATAACCCTGACTTCTCTGAGATGTTTTAATAAAAATAAAATGATCCACTACATCACTATGTAACTTTATATAAAATAAAACATAATTGTTTTTATTTATTTTCACAGCCGACCAACACTGGTTGATGTTAGGCCTCACCTAAGGTAAACACAACAATTTTCTCATATTTTTTTTATCCAAGAACCCATTTAAATGTTATTCCTTTTTTCCAGGAAAACCGTTTTCGTGTGAAATTTTATATTTTAATATTATTCAAACTATTGTTTTGGGAACCTTAGGCCTCATAATCGCACACAGTTTCATCACCTAGTATCTAAATCAATCCATATAATATAAAAAATAATAAATGGAAAACCTGATATGTTATAGTCTCTTTCATTGGAAATCTAGTAGGCCAAAAAACCATTTAAATTAAGAAACATTAGTCCAAATTTATGAAAAGGTATTTAAAGAAATTATCTTTTTGAAACAATTTCAATCATTGATTCAAAATTTATTTTTGAAAAAATAATTGATTAATGGAATAACTATATATATTTATTTAATAACACGTTAAAAAAAACAATATACTAAAAACATTTTTTTCTATTCATATAACTATGATGACCAATAATTTTTCCAATTTAATTCATTTTTTCTCAAAAAAATAAATAATTTACCCACTACTATAATATATACCTTAAACAACATTCATGATAATTTAATTTTTAGATTTTAGGAATTTAAAATAGTTTAAACTTGATATCTAATATTCTATATTTAACATGATTTCCATGATAAATCACGTATATAGACAATTTACATGATTTTTGAAATTTTTTTTATTCAACTAACACATATCAACCACAATTTTACTACATTCATATCAGTAAAAATTGTATTTTTTTGATAATATGCTTTAAAATAAGGAATTAATTATAAAAAAACAATAGTATTGAACAATAAACATTATCTAGTTGTAAAACCAATCACATGTTTATTTTAAAAAATATTTAGCTAGATCACACTTGAGTAAGTTATACAAGGCATTTAATTATCCATTTTTTCATTTATAATAGGTGGATGTCATTACATCAATGGGATCTAAATTAACATCACATAAAATTTCTCAACCAATAAAAGCACATATATGAACATAAATAAATCTTATAGAAGAATACATATCAAATGTACCCTTGCACCACACCATGATATTGTTCTATTTGGGAGGCACTAACTCTATAGCATGATTTTAAAATACATCATGAAAAATAATCTGTTATGATGGGTGGAGTGTCCCCTCTATTAATATACTTGAGGCCATATTTCATGTTACCAATATTAGAGAAATCCAAATAATAATATTAGAACATAGAATCTTCAACACATCATAAAAAAATTGGTAAGAAAAACTAATAACGTAGATGAATGTTATTCAAAAAGTGACTAAAATTCAATCTAATATTAGGTAAAAAATTATTGAAAGAGAAAAAATTCAATATTCTATTTCCATAGACTAGGTTCCATATCACATTGATGATGTGAATTGTATATTGCTAAAATAAAGTAAGATATATAAGAACCCCATCCCTCCATTCAAATATTCAACACATTGGTCCGGAGAGAAGAGTATAAAAAGAATATAATGATAGAAATCCCTCCCACAAGATGATTTCATCACAACACCAAAACCCATAATAGAGTTATTAAATAATATGATTAATGACATAACAACCCTTACCATAAAACACACCGCCACTAAACACCATGACTGAAGAATGAGTTATACTTACTGTATCTAATGTTAAATAGATAAGGATTAGAAACTAATGTTTTATGTTATAAAATTGTATTAGATCAATGATTTTATAGGTGGGTTTCAGTAGTGAAAATTAATAGGTTTCCATCTACTCATTATAATGGTTTATAAATCAACAAATGATGATAATACCAGTTAATAATTTATTGGGGATAACAATCGATTAATTTATATAGTGAACCAAGATTTTAATAGATGGAATTTAAATCTTTTTTGAAGAATACTAAATACATTACAAAAAAATATACTCTAGGATGATAGAATATTAGTTCCTTTATATACTTTATGCACAATATTCTAATTTGGTTAAAGATATTCAACATCTCCCATAACAATCTTCAACATTCGTACTCATCCCAAGCACACCCTACATAACATTTCTTGAAAACATGGGGAAAATAATCATAAATGGTTAGATTAGATGCTCAATAGGGGTATCTAAGGGAGATACAAAGGCATAATATGAACATATATGTATGAGAATAAGAGAAATAAATTTGAAAACCATACCCTACAAATAAAATATCATAATCTTGAGTAATGAAATAATGATTTGTACTTTATAATACAAGAATCATATAAAAATAAAAGAACATGACTATGAGAGAATTATATTATCATAATACATGTCATTGTGGAATATTCATAGGCCATGATAATCATTCAAAAAGTATTCAAAGATCTATAAAATAATGTCTTAGTAGAATGGGTTCACTCCCCAATCCATCATAGTAGTCAAAGTCTACTCCAAATACAAACATAGAGGAAAAATTCCCACACTTAAGTGGCTTCACTCTCTCCTCTAGTATTGTATATATCATGAATTATAAATCAGCGTACAATGAATTGGAGGATGTTATAGGTCCTACCCATTAGATAATGAAAATCAAACATATGTGTGTCACAAGATCCCAACACATTAATCATATAATAAATCTTGAAAAGTAATGGGTTTTTTAAAAATTTCATCATATCATCACCTATGGAAAATAGACAGGATTTAGAGTCCTTTCAACATTTCATTATACCATAACCCATGAAAAAAGGCAGTTTTCAAAAAAAAATTATCATTGAATAACCCATAGAATATAATTATGTTTCTAAAACATAGTGTCATTATAAAAAGAAAGCATCCATAATAATAATAATATTATTATCATTGGTGATATCCCCATCAAAGAATATATAGCATAAAAGGATGTAATCATAGATACAAGATTAATTGCAAAGATCACAATGAAAATTTCTCAAGGAGAATAAATTTCAATTAAAAATTAATTTTTTAAATCTAAAAATTCATAAAACTTTTTTGAAATCCAATTCATTGAAAAGATTCTTTTAAAAATAAAAAGTTCTATTTAAAAATAATTTAAAATATTTTATGTGGAAAATACATTTTCTATTTAAAAAATTCTAAACATATCAAATTTTGAAGGTTATTTTATTTTAAAATATTATTCATAACATATAACA
Organism: Viscum album; assembly: GCA_963277665.1. Lineage (NCBI taxonomy): Eukaryota > Viridiplantae > Streptophyta > Magnoliopsida > Santalales > Viscaceae > Viscum > Viscum album. The sequence continues at coordinate 680,486,261 of OY728119.1, read as the reverse complement.
GAATCTATAAATAAAATAATGGTTATGGCATCATAATTTCTATTGATTTTCAACACGTTAATTTAAGGACTTTATAACAATTTTTTGGTTTAAAACAAAAGGTCATTGATTGGAAAATAACATGAATATTCCATTAAAAAATAAAAAATTAAAACACGTGTAAAGATTATTATAATAAATAAAATTTATAATGTTAAAGAAACTTGAAAACGTTTTTATACATATTGTTTTGGAAGAAAAGAGTTTTTTTTACTGAAGAGTGGAATAAATATGTTTTTTATTAAAAATATTCTTTTGAAATTTTATGTAAACAAAGATAATAAAATTAAGTTAAAACTTCTATTCTAGAAAAATAACCATATGATAATAAAATTAATGATTTATTAAGAGATAAATTATAATATTTCATCATTGGAATCATAATCCTAAATAATCTATAAAATGATGAGATTATAACATAAAACCCCTATCACTTTGGTAATATTGAATCGTATGACCCAAGTAAGTATATCCACGATAAAAAATAAAATAGTGTTGAATTTTAAAATCATAATAACCCAAAAAAATTATCATTGGAATTTACCCATTCATATATTAATCTTATATATTATAAAGAACATAAAATCACTTAGATACTATAATAAAATCTTTATAAATGAGTAATTAAGGAAATAAAAATTGTTTCTACAAGATAAGGAAACAATACCAATGACATAGTAACTTAACCATAGGAATACTAATATAATAGTTAGGAATACTAAACTAGAAAAAATAATATTATCATCACCCATTAATGTATAAATTAAATTTAGGCCGCCTATATGTGAAAATAAGAAATGATTATATCACACTATAAGTATATTAATATTTTAAAAATTATTAAATCAGTGTTGGTATTTTTGTAAGTCATAATTATTTAATTAGAATTTTTTGATTAATTTATTTTAAAAAAATGGGTTCATAAATTAATATTTTTATATCACATGATTTTAAGATAATTTAAGGAGACATTTATTAATTTTTCCAAGTGTTAAAAAATCAGTTATAATTTTAAAATATTTTTTCCCATGAAATTGGTAATTTTAATTAAAAAATAAATTAATCCTATATAGAAAACTATTTTCAAAAAATGTATTTAAATTTTTAATTCTACATGTAGACAAATGGTTAGGGTGAATTTGTGGGATTTTTCTAAAATACTTGAATTTGTGGTGAATAATGATATACATCAATTTACAATAATAAATAAATAAATGATTTAATGAGTCATCACTGATGTATATAGATGATTTAATACCAGAATTTCAAAATAATCGTCACCTTTTAGTTTTTTATTCATGAAATCATCACTATTTCTTGTCTTGATGGAAATTAATAAACCAATGAATCAAATATTGAGAAAACACCCCTCCCCACCATTATAAATACCACCCCTCACAACCTTATTTCCTCAAAACTCTCAAGAATAAAGACTTGTGAAAATTATATCAAACCTATCCCATATCCCATAGAACACGTCCAAGATATATTGGTATCATCAATAGACCAATCTTAGGTTCCTGGATGAGGATCTCAAGAGAAGAATTCAAGACGTAATTCCTCTCTCTATTTTCTTTCAACTTTCTATCAAATTTCACATATTTTCTCCATTATCCTAATCATATATTATTAAAATGCCATGATATTAATTTATTTTTTATATACGGTTATTCAACCATTTTAATAAAATATTATTTTCTTAAATACTTTCTCTCTCTCTCTCTTATGAAATCACCACTCGTGATGTGTTAATTTACAATCATCGTGGGCAATGCACCATAATTTTCCTCCAATGCATTCAAGGATATAAATAAAACCATAAAATAGTTTAATAATAATTTTAATATGTATTTTTAAACCCGTTTATATTATGGTATTAACTTATATACATTATACTAAATTATAAAACAAAACAAGTTCATTGTGATTGAAAAACCGTCCAAATTAACCAAAAATGATCATAATTTTTTTATCTAATGATTCATCCGCATGGTTCACATAAAAAAATATAAGATCATTTTGAGTTATATAATACCATTAATAACATATAATAACAATTTAGTATGTTTATTCAAATTTTAAATGAACTTCCATTCATATATAAAAATGAACAGTTCATGAAAACTTCGAAAACGAACACACCTGAACAATGAAATTAAACTATATAACTCATCAAAAGGACCATAAAAGAACATAATTAAATAATAATTAATAATATTCACATATTATATATTCTATAATTTTTAATTAACAAATATAATGTCATTATACATGTCATTAATGTGAATAGTGTGTTCAGAAACAAGGTAATGAGAATTCTCAAACCCAAATACCTTTCTTTAAGTTTTCCCTCTTTCACCACATTTTTAGTATAGTTATTCCACAATAATAATTTCTTTATAATTATCTTACCTTTTCAGGGATATACATGTTTTCTACTAGAGTTTATGTCAAACATGATGTTTTTTAAAAGAGATCTTCTTTCAAAAAACACACCTTTTACTTCTAAAGATTTTTTCTTTACTCAAGGTTGATGATTCATATATCAAGTATGTTATTCAACTATTCATTTGGGGACCCAAATTTTATGAATGTATGATTATGAGATTAAAACCATTCCTTTACATGGGAAATTTATGTTCATTATTGATATATGTTATTTGTGGCATGCAAGAAAATGTAAATGTTATGATGTGACGGGCACACCCAGAATTATATAGCACAATGTTAATGTTATTATGTAACGAGTGTGCTCAAAATAATATTTCACTCCAATGAATTGGGTAATATGAAGAAAATCATGAGTAAAGTGAAATATGTGTGAACATGATCTATAAATAATCACAACTATCTATGGTAGTTGACCACTAAGACATTATGTTTAAATTTTATGCATTTCTCTATTCCAAGTCATATTTTAATGATTCCTCTCATTTTTAAGATCTTATGACTATGTTACGATGATTATGATTATTGTCACCCCATGTTATAGTTTTATCTATCCTTTTATTGGGCTTTTATCTCACCCCTCTTTTATGTATATCCTTAGGTGACTACTTGAACATAGGAGAACAAAAGGGCCAACAAGAATCTAGAGAGTAAGGAATTAAAAAAATATTTATGATTTATGTTGTAAATTTTTTGTATGGTCCTAATTTTCCAAAGACCCTAAGAATTTGGATCCTCAATGTGTAATGTTAAATTGTTGTTTATTATTAAAATTATGTAATAGTTATGTAAGAAAAATAAGGGTCGCTATAGTTTTTATCAGAGGAAATTTTTGTTATTTTTGGAAATAGAATTAGAGAACTATAGGGAAAACCCTTAGTATGAGACCAAGTATATGTGAACACCCAATAAGATTTTTTTTCGAAAATGGTAATCACATGGATCCCACAAGATATTCATTTATACTTCATTTCACAAATTATTAAATTATATATTCATGAATTATTGACTTATGTTTTGTTATAATGTATTTTATTTTAGAAAATGGTGGGAACCAGGAGAAACCTGGCCAACAACCCATGTGAGGGACAATGCTGCGACTTCCTGAATGACATTCCCAATGATTTGGGAGGTGGAGTTCAAAATTTCATGGTGATTCTTACCCAGTTATCTCAAGTTATGAATAATAACATGATATATGTGGAACATCCTACTTCACCTAAGAAGGAGAAACTATAAATAGAGTGTTTTATATGGCAACGACAACTAAAATTTAGTTGATCTTTTGATACACTAGTTATAGAATAGTGGGTCAACTTGATGGATCAGATCATATATGAACTTCCCTATTATGAGATGGAGAATTTTAATATTGTTTCTTATCGTCTAGATTGAGAGGCAGATCATTGGTGGGATTTGATTATGAACACCGAGACAAGGGATAAAATTGAAGATATTGAGTGGGATGACATTAAGATAATGTTTCATAATAATTATTTCTCTTAAACTATTCATACAAACATGGATATAGAATTCACAGATCTAAATAAAAAGGAAGGATCATTTTTTAACACCTATGAATAAAATTTAAGATGTCTTGAAAGTTATTCTTTGGGTTTTGTTATCAAAAATGATAAAAACATTTATTGATTCATTAGTGGATTGAAACAACACCTTAAAAAGGATCATTCAATTTGAGACATTTAGAGTTATGAAGAATTTTTTCGATGTACTCCTAAAGTAGATATGTAGTTTGGAGAATGGTCCCCTGGATATGGTGATGAGAAATAGAAGATGGAGTTTGAATACTGAGGATCTGATGAGAAAGGTGGAATGAAAACTCAACCACTAACATTCCAAAAATGTAGGAGGAAGCATAATTGGAACTCCCTCAATGGGATGGGGAAATTATACAAGTGTGGTAGAGAAGGACACCAAGCTCATAGATGTCTAAAAAATGTGAGGATAAGAGAATGTGGTGGAGGAAAGGATACAAAAACCCCGGGTCCAATGATACAACTGTATAGAGAAAGGGAACAATGTAAGCTAGTGAAATAATCCTCGGTTCCTCAAGGGTAATTAGTATCAGTAGCTAAAAATTCAAAAAATGATCAAGGGAAGGCTTATTACATCACTACTATATAAGTGGAGAAAGAGAATAAAGTTATACAAGGTAAAATTATTGTTCAATCAAGAATGGAAAAGGTATTATTTGATTCTTGATCTATGCATTCATTTATATATTTCAAGTAGGCTAGAACTATTGAATTGAAGTCATGAGAACTATAAAGTAGAGGAATATATAAAAACACATAGTGGTAAAATTTTTTGTAACCCATGTGTTTGAATATTCTCTTATTGGCATATGGGGGAAGATTATTCCATCAAATCTGGTGATACTTCCCCTATTGGGATTTGACACAATAATAGTGACGAATTAACTACCTTTATATAGAGAACATATAAACTATCAGGAAAAGGATATATCTTTTCATATTCCAAGCCATCCCATGATCATTTACAAATGAATAGGGGATCATGAATCTCCATTGGAAAATCCTTCAAGGTTGTGGGTGTTGATTCTCTATGAACAAGCACACCACACTCAAATAGTTGAGTTAACGGAAGTATCCACCATGTGGAAATGGACATCATGAGGGAATATAGTGATGTATTTCTTGACTATTTATATGGACTACCTATATATCATAAATTAGAGTTCTCAATAGAACTGATACACAGAGTCATTCATATCATAAAGTGTTTCTACATGATGGATCCTATCGAACTAGAGGAGTTAATTAAGTAGATGCAAAACCATTTGGATAAAGTGTTCATATGACCTATTGTATAACAATAGTGGTGCACCAGTTCCCTTTTTCATGAAAAATGATGGAACAATGAGGTGGTCTATCAATTATCTAGAACTCAACAAGATAATCATAAAAAATGTATCCTCTTCTTTGGATTTATGACTTGTTTGATTAGTTGAGAGGATCTTGGTACACTTTAAGGTGGATCTAAATTATGGATATCATCATCTAAAGGTGAATAAGGAAGATATTTATAAGGTTGGATCCCTTACAAGGTATAGGGAATATGAGTTTTTAGTTATGCCCCTCATACTTACTAATTCCCCTAAAATATTCATGGATTTGATAAATAGTGTCTTTAGACATTACCTCAAAAAATGTTTGGTAGTGTTTATTGATGACATTTTCATATAATTCATGAGTGAGGAGGGATATGAAGATCATATAAGACTTGTGTTGGAGACATTGAGGAAGGATAAGTTGTATGCCACATTCAGAAAGTGTGACATTAGATGCAGTAAGTCACATTATTGGGGCACATTATCAAAAGTGAGAGAATTTATGTGGACCCATCAAAAACAAAGGAAATTTAGGAATGCCCCAGACCCTCTAGCATCATAGAAATTAGTAGTTTTATTTTAATATAAAGGTACTATCAATGTTTTTTTGATGTATTTCTCTTGATATTAAATCCCTCTATGTATGTTAACAAGGAAATGGGTAAATTATTTTTGGATAGAGGAATGTGAAGAAATATTCAATGAGATAAAGGGAAGGATTTTAACTAAACTTGTACTCACATTAACAAAAAGTGGAGAAAGTTTTGTGATATACAGTGATGTTTAAAAGAAAGGGTTTTGTTGTGTATTTATGAAAAATTATAATGTGATTGTCTATGCCTTACGATACATGAATATCCATGAGAAAAAAATACACTATGCATGATCTAGAGTGAGAAGTTGTGATTTTTTTCCTTAAAATATAGTGGAATTAACTCTATGGTAAGAAGTGTGGTATATATACCGATCACAAGATCCTAACATTTATATTTACAAAAAAAGAGCTCAACATTAATCAAAGGAGACCAAGATAGCTAATCAAATACTAGGATTTCTTTATTCACTATCATCCTGGAAAGTCAAACAATGTTGTTGATAATCTATGTAGAAAGGAACCTCCTACTCTATCCATGTTGTGGAATGAGAAAATCCTATAATCATGGAAATGAAAAGGAAGGTTTTGGAAATCATAATGGTTAGTAATAAATTATACCTTTCCTATATGATTGTCCAAACATTTATCCAAGAGAAGATTAATAATGAAATAGGGATGATGCAGAGTAAAAAATAGGGTGAATGTAGTAAAGGAAGGGAAGCTGCAAGAGTTCCATATTGATGAAGTTGGTGTAATTCAGTTTGGAATGTGTATTTGTGTGCCTTCATCACCGAAAATAACAAATTATCTATTGGAAAATTCGCATAGATCATCATTATCTATCCATCCTAGTAGAACCATGATGCATCCTGTTCTTTGGGAACACTTAATATAAGATAACATGAAGGATGATATTGCGAAATATATCTCAAGGTGAATGATATTCCAAAAATTTAATGTAAAGAAACAAAATTCCAAAAAAATGTTACAACCACTACCTATACCCATATTTAAATAAGATAATATTGCTATGGACTTTGTCCTTACTATCTCGAAGACATCCAAAGGAAATAATATGATATGGGTTGTGGTGGACTGACTCACCATAGATGCTCACTTTATCACTATTCGGGAAGATTTATCACATGAACAACTACCTAAAATATATGTGAAGAAAGTGGTGAGACTACATGGGCTTCTACTCTCAATTATCATTGATCATGATCTAAGGTTTACATCTAAATTCTAGAGAAGTCTTCAACATGCCCTGAGTACTGAATTTAATTTCATCACAACCTATCACCCTCAAACTGATGGCCAATCTTAAAGGACTATTTAGATGCTTGAAGATATGATAATAGCATGGACTTTAGACTTCATGGGTGGATGATATCATCCTCTAAAATTGTTTGAGTTATCATTCAATAATATCTTTCACTTGAGTATTCATATTGCTCCATATAAAGCTCTGTATAGAAAGTGATGTAGAACTCCATCCTATTGGGATGCAGTTGGATAAATAAATCTACTTGGACTTGATCTTGTTAATGAGATAATATAGTTGTTTTAGTACTTCTAGAAACATGTCAAAGCTATTCTGAGATGGAAGAAGAGATATATAGGAAACTGTCGGAGGGACTTGGAGTTCGATGTTGGAGATATAATCTTTCTTAAAATATTAAAATCTATGAGAGTCAAGTGATTTTTAAATAAAGAGAAGATGTGCCCAAGGTGCATTGGCCCCTTTGAGATACATGAACAGTTAATATTCATAGGCCATCAGCTTTCAATTACACTAAATATTGCTAAATTTCATGATGTGTATCACCTATCACTCATGAGGAAGTACATACCAGATCCCTCACATGTACAAAACTCAGAGTTGGTACAGCCGGAAGATGATCTCTCTTATGAGGTGCATCCATTAAAAACTCTGATGTGGGGAGATAATGTTCTACAAAACTAGTCAAAAAACATTGTCAATGTGTTTTGGAGGAACCATATGTATAACAAAGAAACTTGGTAAATGGAGGAGGTGATGAATGAGAATTACACTCACAAGTTTTTTGTAAAATGAAATTTTGAGGTTGAAATTTCAAAAGGGGGGAAGAATGTAACGACCCAAACATTTATCAACGGAATTTTTACCTTCTTATAGTAATTTCATATATTATAATGCACTTAAAATCACTTATATATTATAATAAAATAATTTTAAATGATGAATTAATTAAATAATCAGTGTTTCTAGAATTTTAGAAACTTATACCGATGAAATAGTAATTTCACATTAGGAATACTAATATGACCCTTATGAATAGTAACTAGAAAAATGAATAGTAACCTCACCCATTTATGTATACCAAAAATTTAGGTATCTTATGAGTGAATGTATGATATAATTATATGATAGTATAATTAAGTAAATATTATAAAAATCACTAAATAAGTGTTGGTGTTTTTGTAAGTCTTAATTATTTAATTACAATTTTATGATTAATTTTACAATTAAAAATAATTTTTTTCGTAAAATTTGTTCATATATTAATATTTTGTTGTCTTATTATTTAAAGATAATTTTATGAGACCTTAACTAATTTTTCAAAGTGTTATAAAATTAGTTATAATTTTAAAATTTGTATTTTCCATGTAAATTGAGATTTTAATTAAAAATTAAATTTATCATATTTAGAAAAGTATTTTTATAAAATGGACTTAATTTTTGAATTATAAACATCAAAAAATGGTTATAGTGTATATTTTTTGATTTTTCTAAAATACTTGAATTTTTTGTGAACAATGAAATACAATAATTTACGATAAAAACTAAATAAATGAATTATTGAGTGGTTGATGATTTTTATGGATGATATAATCCCATTACTCAAACTATCATTCCCTTTTTTCAATATTTAGTCATGTAATCATCACTATTTATTTTCTTGAGGGAAATTAATAAACTAATGAATTAAATATCAAGAAAACACCCCTCCCCGCCACTATAAATACCACCCCTCAAAATACCATTTCCTCACACCTATAGAGATTCAAGACATGTCCAAAGTTTTCCAAAAACTATCCCCTAGTCCCTGCCACACATCTAAGAGATATTTTTCCCATAAAAATACCAAACCTATGTTCCTTGAAGAGGATCTAAAGAGGATAATTCAAGAGGTAATTCCTCTCTCTCTTTTTATTCAATTTCCTTTCGAATTTCATTTATTTTCATCTCATATCCTAAAATTATATTATAAAAATGTCATTATAAATATAGTATGTTTTATATATTGGTATTCTATCTTTTAAATGGAATCTTAGTAATTAGAACCCCCCTCTATCTATCTTTTATGAAATCATCACCAGTGATGTGTTAATATACCATCATCATGACCAGGTTTTCTATAGGTGCACTGGTGATGGTTTCTTATTCATCATTGTTTTCTTCCAATTTCGGTTTTAGTCTAATTAGTGCCGATATCTGTGGGCAAATTTTTTTTAGGGTGATTTGGATACAATTTCCATTTTACTCGAGGTCTATTGTTGTTGGAATTGGGTTTTATGCAAGTCTCTATTTGGTTTTTTGGCAGTGTTTTCTATGCATCTTTGAGTGAAAAAGTTTTGAGGACGGTGGTGTTGATCTGTTGAATCATTGGTGTTGTGATGGATCTGATGGTTTATTAATGGTTTTAGAGTGAGGGAATCTGAGAATTTTTTATCGTGGTGTTATGTAGCGGAGGTTTAAGTGGCTTTTGGTCTACAATTTAGCATTGTGTTGAAGATTTCTTGGCATCAGTAGAGGCGATTCTTTGTAGTGGAATTCTTCGACAAGGTAGTGATGGGTTGAGGTGGTATGCGTGAATCTTTCCTCATGGATTTCTTCAGTCTAGTTGTTGTTGTCTTAGAAATAAGGATGATGAAATAGGTTTGTTGTTAGTTTTTGCTGCTGTTTGATGATGGAATGAGAGTTGTAGGTGGTGGAGCTAAAGCTTGGTGATGGAGGTTCTTTTTTTATCAGGTTTTCTTGGAGTAACGACAGAACAATTGGTAAAGTTGAGTCATTTTAGCATTTGATGGTTTGTATTTTTCAGATGATGGCTTGGTCCAGAATTTCTATAAGAAAATTCTTTAGATGAGAACTCAGAACAGGTATCTTCCAGTATGCATGGCTATTAAGATTTGGAATATTGAGAGGGTATGGCCTAGCCATCAGTACTAAGCCCGTGTATCTTTTCATGAGACAACTTTCTGAGTATCCATGCATTTGTGGAGGCCTGTCATAATGATGTTGATACTATGGAGGGGAATTTCTAGTAGTATTGTTGTGGTACTGCGTTATGTTTATGTATCAATTTATTTTATGTCATGTGTGATTTAACTATTTTTAATAAAAATATTTTTTATTAATAAATAAATAAAAATTAAGGCATTTGAGCTATTTAGTTAGTCATTATGCATGACATTAAAGTGAATAAATCATTCTGATACAAGGTAAGGGGAATTCTAAAACCCAACACTCTTTCATTATAATTTACCTTCTTCACAACATATTATGAATTTTTATTCATTAAAAGTAATTTATTTTTCATTAACTCACCTTTTCATGGATATAAATGCTTTCCACTGTAGTTTATGTTAAACACAATGTTTTCCAAAGGAAATCTTCTTTCAAAAAAACAAACCTTTTTCTTCTCAATAATTTTTCTTTTATATGAGCTTAATGATTCTTATATCAAATATGTTATTCCCCCTTTTATATGGGAACCCAATATTTATGAATTTGTTATTATGAAATGAAACCAATTCCTTTCCATGGGTTATTTAGGTTCATGATTGATATATGTTCTATGTGGAATGCAAGATAATATAAATTTTATGATGTGAAGGGTGCACCAAGAATTATATAGCTCAATGTTAATGTAATGATGTGATGGGTGGGACCAAAATTATATATCACTCCAATTAATTTGGTAATGTGAATAACCACATTAGTAAAGTGAAATATTTTTGAAAATGACTCTTGTTTTTTCACAACACTGTGTGGTAGTTGACTAGTGAGACCTGATGTTTTATTTTTATACATTGCCACATTCCAAGTATTCTATTAATTTATAATCTAATGATTAGGATCCTAGGACTATTTTTTTATGATTAAAAGTATGAAAAAACCATTTTATATGTCTATCTATAATTTTATGGGGATTTTAGAACACCCATTTTTTATGTGTATTCTTAGGTTACTACCTATACTTAGGAGAACACAAGGGCCAATAAAAAGATAGTGAAATAGGAATTAAAAAAATGTATATTATATATGTTGTAAATATTATGTATGGTCCTTATTTTACTAGGAATCTAAACCATTGGATAATAAATGTTTAATGTTTTGTTTGTTTTTTATCTTTAAAATTATGTAATAATAATGTAATAAAAAGCAGGATCACTATATACATGTCTCTCAGAAATAAAAGCGAGACTATAAATTCTTTACCTTAAGTCATGAAATATTTCATACTGGTTATAAAACACTATATTAAATAATATTTTATTATAAATCTACTAAAAAAAATAATATATATAATACCATATATTATTTTATTATGACATTTTGTTACCTATTTACTAATAATTATATGTTAAATCCATGTTTCAGTCAATAAATTCTTTTTCTTTCATATATATTTTGATTTGGTTTTTTGGTCATCTTACATTAATAATGGTTCCATAATATACAGAATTATACTAAAGACATAATTTTAATATTTATGAACCATATATACTTATATGGACAATCAAGAATGATGGTTTTGATAAATGAATTATGTTATGATGATGGAGTCAGTAAGTCAAACATAAAATGAGTAACAATTCCATTTTCAATGATAATTATGAAAAAAATGTAAGTCATTTGTTATCTTTAAATAATTATAATAAAATAAATTAATATTGTTACATTATATAAACTTATAAATATCATGATTGTGTTTTAGTGATGAGAATAGAGTGTCACATCTCTTCGTGAAGGCAATAGTCCACACACACATGAATGACATTATGATCTTCTAGTAATTGAAATGGTAATAAATAAAATTATATATTATTATTTAATAATGATATATATGTCAGTAATATCATAATTGTTTCATTTATATCACATATAATAAATAAATTTATCCTTATTAACTTCCAATTAAAGTGTTAGTGAAAAATTAATCACATAATTTCATGAGACGGTAGTCCGCCGTACACATGAATGACATTATATTATCCACTAACGAATGTAATGGGAAAAAATTATATGTGAAATAATTATTCTATAGGTATAATTATTTATAAAATATAAAATATATAATTCATATCCAAAATAATATCCAACTATGAGAGGTAGAAATTAAAAAATGAATGACATAAGTTTACGAGGTGGTAGTCCGCCGTACACACGAACGACGATCTCACAAACAATTTGATGGATGTATATATTATTTTAGGTAATAAGGATAACATAAAAACATATAATTATATGGAATAAAATTTGTTTATTATATTATATTTTCTTATTAATAATTTAATGAGAAGGGATTACCAAAAAAATTAATGTTCTTGTCAATGTACTTTACATCTTCTTTTGGAAAGTTCCATAGGTTTACACCAAAATCCATCATATGATAGAATTATGACCATATTAAGGCTTATATGAAGCTGGGATAAATTTTTATGTTATTTGGGTATTTATTGAATAATATAAAGGGGTTTTATAGGGTAGAAAAGACTGTTGTGGAGGTAGCCTTTTATAAATATGTGAGTGACAAAATTATAGTTTTTGAAAATAAAAAGGGGTAACAATGATTTTTTTCAATAAAAAGGATAAAAATGGAGTATTATAGATAATTGTACAACATAGGATGTAAATATTTCTACAAATATATCTTAAACAAGTTTTAGGTCATTTAAAACCTTATCATTTTAGTTTAACCGTCGATAAACCTATTTTTACCTTAACCACGATAATTAATATTTACTGTTTTCAAAACTAATTTGTTAAAAATTTAAAATAAAATTATTATAAAATATGAACTATTATTATTCGAATTAATTAATCCATTTTCTCAATTTAACTAAAAAATCATCATATTTTAATTTAAAAATAATCCTGCAGATGCGATGAGAAATCGAGTTTTCAAAAAGAAAATGTTCAAAGGTTTGTTTAGATTTTCATGTATAATCTCAATATGAAATTGATTCCAAATACCTGAACTATATTAATAGATATATAATTGGAATACTTTAACAATAATAAAATAATTAAATTTAATATAACTATAAAAATAGGTTAGATGAAAAGGTAGGTATCAATTAATGTTTTGATTTTTTTACTAATAAAGAAAAAATTAATATTTTATAGAAAATCTAAAAAAATCAACAAAGTATAATTTCTATATTTTTACATAACAAAACTTTTATTTTTAAAATTTATTATATATATATTTCATAAAATTAAACCAAATCCTATAGACGCGACAAAAAAGTGAAATTTTGAGAGATGTATATTTTCAAGCATGAGTTGATTTTATATTAACTTCATGTCTAAAAATAATATTTGTATAAATATAAATAAAAATTTATTTATTTATGATATTTCATTGTCAATTAAAATATTTCTTTTCATGAATTAATTTACTATGATAAAATAGTGAATCATTATGCACTATAAAATAGTTTTGGAAACCCCCTTTTTTAAACCCGAAAATAAACTTATAATAAAATATTATATTATGTTGATTAAAAAGCAATAAAGTGGATTAAATATTAAAAAATAATTATTATATTACTTCATTACATAAGTTTGAATTCAAAATAATTAATTTATTCAAATGAAATGACAATTTTACAAATAAATTTTGTTTTTTTTCAATATTCAATTAAAAATCAATGTTTCTTGAAAATACCTAATTTTAAACATAAGTTAATGTTTTATTATGATTTAAATAATTATGTCGATTTTATAAAATAAATTTTAAAAAATATATTTAAATATATTTTATATTCTTAAATAAAAAAATTAAAATCATTTTTGAATAAAATATTATTTTTAAGAATGTAATCAATTCATTAAATATTTATTGATTATTTACATATCAATTTTTAAAAAATATATTTAGTAGGAAATTTATATTTTTATTTCATAATGTAGGTAATTATATTTAAAGCCACCTATTTAATGTAGATGTTATAACAAATATATTTTAATATTTATTTTTCATGGTTCACTAAAACTCAGTGTCAAATGTCATCCACGTTAGAGAAGAAACTCACTATTTCACATATTTCAAACTAAAGTCAGTTTTTGTGTGTAAAATATGAAATCCAAAAATTTAAATTAATTTTTTAAAAATTATTAATATTATGGGATGTTACATTGCACCCCCTTAAAATTAATTTTTCCCCCAAAATTTTACTCAGTCATTAAAGGTTTAAAATTTGAAATTTCATTCATAGAAAACCACAACATTTACATGAATAATAGAACATCATACTAAAATAGTATATACTTTAACTCATATCAAGGACTTAACATAAGAGAACGTAGGTTGGAATTCATGAGTTGGACATAGAATAAATGAATATATAGTTATATAGAGTTATAAAGATCGTTGATCGTAAGAATGTTGCTGATCCGGAAAAGGTTAGAAGGAAAAAATTAATAAATAAAAGAGGAATGAAAAATGGAATTGATATCATAAAAAATAATGATAATAGGAATAAAAAAAATTCAATACACTTTTCTAAATGTTGGATAATTTAATGAGAATTTATACTTAACTAATTTCACTCTATTTCATAAGTAAAATATTATCATTTGATCATGTATTGATAAATTTATACATTATTTATTACTACAAAAGAATAATATTTAATATCTGAAGCACTAAATAATATCCACAATATAGTTATAATTCATTCCTTCCTTATGTAGTTTAAAAATTGGTTATCATGGGTTATCCAATATGGATAAATCAGAATATGGTGTACTAGTATGTGTATATCTAAAACCTAATCAAATTCTAAAAATAAACCATTTTATAAATAGTTGACTAATTGACCCTTATAAATGATTAAAATCATAATCATTGGAAATATGATCACTAAATTTCCAAAATCAACTTATAATTTATCCCTCAAACAATATGATGTAGGTCTTAATTTTCACATACTAAACATATGAATTCCTTTATCATGTATTAAATTTAAACATTGTAAAAACATGAATTAATATAAAATATTAGTGAAAACGTACATGATTCCTTAGTACATACATTAAAAAGAGATTATTTAATATATTATAAAAATCCAAAAATGTTATAAAACCAATCAATGATAAAATAAACTTCTGTGTCCATAAATCAATAATTATTTCCATGTTAATGAGTTTTATCCAATATAATTATTCATATCTAATATCTCAATATCCTAACATCATTATATCAACATCTGAGTCATTTTATCGGGTATCTTTCCTTATTCAAAATATCACCTTTTTATTAAATCACTTTTCTAGTCCATAAGAACAATTTATCATATACTTTAAAATCCATAATGAAAAATTCTATAAATAATATTATATATATGAATATTCATACATATTAATTCAAAATTTTCAATTAAAAATCACATAAATTATTCCACCACATCTCTAATATAATAATTAGTTGCCATAATCGAAATCCTTAATACCACTTAACTTTCATATATAATTATTAGTCTCTTCATTATCAATGTAAAAACTGTTAATTGTACAACTTTGATAATTCTCTTTATAACAGATCTTTTTAGGCAACCAATTTGAATAATTTTCCATACATTACACATTTAAAACATTCAATAGCTGATGATATTACAAGGAGCCCATTATTCTCTTCCATTTTGTTAACCAAAATTTCTATTTTCCTTATTCTATTACTTTCTCTGTGTCCTTATTTTCTGCACACAATCCATATTTCCATTCCCCTATAAAATTCTCTTGAGTGATTGTTTCCACATTATCGACATATATAAAAATTCCCCTTTTCCCCAGTGGTCTCTACTACCTTAACTCTAAGTGAAATCAACTCTTCTCCTCTTTGGTGAGTTCGAGAGATAGTCAAAGTTTACATTCTTATTCATATATCGGGATAAATGATTATGCATAATCACAATATTATTCACTTTAGTTATCATCCCATTTGAATTATCATCTAAAAATTTTATATCTCATTAATTATTTATTTTTTGCCTCTTGGATCTCTCTATTTAATAAAACCAAAAAGCATATTATGAGAAATGATAATCATAATGGGAAGCCAAATAATCATGAAAATCAGAAATAGTATGTATAAATCATTAGATATTCTTTTTAACAGATGAAAAATTAAGATTTTCCTAGGTTACTAATATTTATCATGTTTTTAAATTCTTCATGATTTTTACTTACGGTAGTTGTAATTTTGGAAGAATATGGCATGAGATTTTCAATCTAGGTGTAAATCATGGCCCATTGTCATCCACTAGGTAACGATCAAGTCCATCTCAATGTACCACTTTCAGATTTATTACCTATAAGTAACCTTATTTTACAACCACATCCAATTGTATTATCTAAACATAAATGTAATTTAATGAAAATCACATGCTCTATCCTTTACAAATATTCTAGGAAATTTTTCAACAGAATTATACATCTCTAGGGCTATCATTAGATATATCACATGAAATTTCCTTAGAAATAACTCAAGGGATATAAATAATATTTTATATTCCTAGTTTCTGAAGGATACAAAAATCTTTCCACATATACCAATTATAATAACCCACATTTTTTATACATGGGTTTTACATTTTTATATTATTATTCAATAAATTACACCTGAGAACCATAATTGTTTAGTGTATTTAGATACTAGGTACAAAATATTACAATTTGGTGAAATATCATAAAAATCCCCCATTATGTTTTACCCTTTTATAAAACTTTAAAAATATACACTACTTAAAACCTTTCTTTATACCCTAAGAAAAATAAAAATAATAAAGGGTGAGATCAGAAGCTCAATAAGTGTAAAAATGGGAGATTCGGAAGCTTAACATAGATATAATGGAATGAGAACATGAAAATAATATTTTAAGACCACACACTATATATCTAAGATCATAATAATGTATAATGGAATAATTATTGGGTGTTCATAAGGCATGAATCATAAGGAACTCAAATATAATGAGTTATAAGAGCATAACATTAGCATAAGATAGGGAATTGTGGCATGAAAATAAGCATAAAAATACTTTTCCATAGAAATAAATGATAAATACCAAGGAAATCATAGGGGAATGGGATCATCCCCTAGTATATCATAGTAAACATCTATCACTCCATGGAAACTTTTGTGGAAAAGGTCCCTTGCTGAACTCGGTTTACTCCTCATTCTAGTCCTATATATCTCATGGGATATAAATATTTACCCAATGCATTGGAGGGACATATAGGTCCCAACCATCAAATAATTATGATCATACATATGTATACCAAAATATCATAAAATTTTCAACTTATCATAACCAATGAAATAATGTGGGTTTTAAAAACATTTCATCAAATCATAAATTGGGTAAAATAGAAATGTTCCATAATCATTTCATTATTTCATCATAGTATAGTCTATGAAAAGATGTATGTTTAATAATAATTTTATCATGGTATGACCAATTTATGAGAGACAAGTTTCATAAACATATTTTCATCATAAATATAACACATCTTGAGATGAAATAATAATGTTACCCTTGGATCATATACTGAGTAAGGAATACTTTTCATCAAAGGTTGTCACCAAAGATCAAAAATGATTTTGAAATATCACATGGAACAATTATCGAGGAAAATAATTTTTATTTGAAAATAAAATTTAAAAAATTCAATTCTTAAATCATTTTTAAATGATTTTATATGATAATGTTTTTCGAAACATACAAATTAAGACTTACAAAACAATTAAAACATCTCATGAGTAAAATATTCTTTCATCTTTAAAAAACCCTTTTAAAATAGAAACATGTAGAAAAAACATTTCTTCTAAAATAACCTTGAAAAATAATTAAGTAATCCTTACTTAAAATAATGGAAATTATATTAGAAATTTGATTAATTCCATATCAGTAAAATAAATGATTCCGTTCAATTTTTTAGTAAAATGAAAATGGGAATTTTTTTAAAACCACAAGAAGATTCATTTCAATTTTTTTTTGTAAAAAATAAAACTTGTGTAAAAATGAAATTAATTAATAATTATAGCTATGGAAAATTATTTGGAAAATATTTTCTAGAAGTCACGGTTTTAGAAGAAATAGTGATTTTCGACCGAAGAGAGAAATATAGAATATTTATCATGAAAAAATTCTTTAGAAACATTGAGTAAATAAAGAGAGGAAAATTGAGGAAAAGTGTATTCCACATATATAACTATATGGGATTAAAATTCTGGATATGTTTTAGGGATATATCATAATATTTCTATATTGATAGCATAATCATAATTAATCCTAATAACAATGAGATTTTAACATAAACCCCTTAACACTTTGGTAATGTTGAATGGTAAGACCAATGAATGAAAACAATTATTAGAATATTATAACATCAAAAGAATAAAATAATTCATAATATTATAGGTAAAAGTGGCTTTATTTACACCAAATAAAATAAGATAGGTTCATAACATGCCATAATTCTCAATGAATGAAAATTGACACAAAAATATCATTCTTCATTAGTAATCATTTGAATTGTAACCCCAAATAAATAAAAATGTCAAATAAATCATTATATATAATGAAAATAATGTGTTTAATTGTATAATATTTAAAATGGGAAATATTTTCACCACATAAAGGAATCAAGTGTTCTATTTTCATATGCGTCCAAAAAATAAAAGAGATACAAAAAACTTTTTACGTTAAGTCTCAAATTCCTCATCAAAAATTAATACATCATGAATACTAATTATATACTTATTATAAATATATTTAAAAACCATAATAATATATATCATACCATATATGATTTCATAAGAATCATTATTTCATTTTCATTGAAAATCATTTTTATAGTCATGTTTAAGTAAATATCTTATTTTTCTTTCTTGTTTGTTTTGATTTGTTACTTTTGGTATAATAATTTTGATCATTATTATATAATATTTAGAATAATAATAATAAAATAAATATAATTTTTAAAATTAAATTATTATTTTTATACTAACAACTAAATACAGTTCTGAGAAAATATTTTTGTTATGATCATGGTGATGGTAGGTTGTACGTATACAAAAATAACAATCCCATTTTTCAATAAGAATTATGGAATGGTGTGAACTAAAATTTTATCCTTTTAGAATGATCATAATATCATGAATAATATAATATTTCGGTAAATAGCATTTTAAAATTTCATCAAGGTGGTTTGGTGAATAAAAGGGGGAGTCACATTTCTATTTGAATGTGGTAGACAACATGTACACGAACAACATTATTATCATTGAATGAGGGAAAAGGGATGAAATAAAATGATATATTATTTTTTAATAGTAACATATTTTTCAATAATAAAATAAAAATTATTGTTAGTAATTTAAATTTAGTAAATTAACCCTCGTAATCGTTCATTTTATGTGTTAGTTAAAAACGAATCAAATCGCTTCGTGAGGCGATGTCTGCCATACTTACAAGAAACATTATTGTATCACATAATGAAGGGAATGTGAAAAAATAAATATATTATATAATAAAGAAATATTTGTAAATTTTTATATATATCATATATATACTTTATATCCATCACTATACGAGACTGTGAGAGGTTGTAATGGGATAAATAAAGACATCGATTTGTGAGGAGGCAGTCCGCAGTACACACAAATGAAGATTTAATAACCTATTTGATGAAAGTAAAGTTGGTTTCTTATATAAGTATATTAAAATAAAACATCTCAGTATTTTTAATATAATGAGGTTATTATATCATAGTTTTTATTAACAATTTAATGCCATTTCGAAATATAAAATCTCTCATTGATGAACTTCACCTCTTATTCAGGTGAATTCCTGAGGTTTAAAAAAAAATACTTCCTATGATGGATTAATGAGTAGATTAACCCTTTTAAGTTTATAGGAAGGAATTTTGGAATTTATTTAGAAATTTACTTTCTAAAAATTATGGATTTTATATTATGAATAAAAGAGGAGGGGGTGGCCTTTTATAAGTGAGGTGATTTTCAAACATTTAATATTTTGAAAATAAAAATTTTAAACCACGTTTTTATCATGCCCCATGTCACAAAAATGGACTATTAATAATAAATATAAATAGTACGGTCTAAATATAGACATACAATTTAATTTATATAACATTTAAAGTTATTTCAACCCATATAATTTTAGTTTAACCCCAATGTGAACCCATTTTTACATTAATAATAGTAATTAGTTTTTATTTTTTTACTATTTATTTTCGGTAAAAAGATAATTCTCAATTATCATAAAATATAAATTATTCTTATTCAAAAAATGGAATGCATTTTTTAAAATTTAATTCAGAAAAATTGGAAATTTTTAATTTAAAATTAACCCCACAGTAGAGATGGGAATGCAGGTTTTCAAAGAGAAAATGATCAAAAGTATACCATGTTCTTTATGTCTAACAAAAATATTAACATAATTAAAATAAATTTTTTAATAGATATATAATTGATGTAATTTAAATTTTAAACCAATTTAATATATAATTTTTCTTTTATAATTAAATTTAATGACAAGGAAATTTTCAATTACAATTCATTATTTTGATACTATTCGTCAAGGAATTTAATCCCTTCAAAAAGTAAATAAAAATTAACCATAATAAAATTTACATATAATGAAATTAAAACTAAAGTTTAGTTATTTTGAATAAATATTCCATAATTTTATAAATTTAAATTTAAAACAAAACCCACACATGCGATGGATAGTCGGATCTTTAAGAATTCTTATTTATTCAAGCAGAAGAATATATTATTTTAACCCTCTTTCTAATGATAATCATTATTTTATTCATAATTGAACAATATTTAAAATTTATCAATAATTTTTATTTGGGAAATTTCTTTTTAGAAATTATTTTAATTAATTTGTTTTGTGAAATATTATTTACTTTAAAATATTTTTCAGAAAAAATATTTTAAAAAATAAAAAATATATGTATATTAAAATAAATGATATTGGAGATTAAAAATTTATTATGGAGATAAAATATCTCTAAAAAATAATTATGTTACATTAAAACACAATTCAAAATTTCAATTATTAAACTTATGGGAAATAAATAACTATTTTACAAAAAAAAATTATTTTCGCTATTCACTAAAAAAGAAATATTTCCCTAAAAATCTCCAAATTTTACCATAATTTATGTTTCATAAGATGTTTACAATATGTATTTAATATTATAAAATAATATTTTTAGAATTTATAATAATGAATTAAAATATTTTTCAAATATAAAATAGTAGAAATAATATTTAATGAAAACATATTTTTCATGTATGTAATTACTTTACTAAATATTTATTGATTTTATACAATAAATTTTGAAAAAATTATATTGAGTGGGATATTTATATGTTTATATCATAAATTATTTTATACTATTCATAATTTTCGTTTTATCGGCTATTTTATAATTCACATACTTATAATATTATTATTTTTTTGTTTGCTAAAAATCAATGTCATGTATCATACACACTATCGAGGAAACTCATTATTGCGTGAAAAACAAGTTAAGATAGGTGCTAATTATAGAATAATATATATATAATTATTTAAATAAATTTGGAAAAAATAAAAAAATCTTGGGATGTTATAGTATAATTCTCGATAATGAAGTTCAAAAGCCTTACCACACATCAAGAGAAATAAATTAAAAAATTAAAAATTTAATTGCGAAATTAACTAGATAAAGAGACACGTTTTTATCCAATGAAATAAAATTATCATATAAAATGATGTGGTAAATTATCTAAGAAATTATTCAAAATATATCAAACACTATGGAATAAGAACTAAAATTTTCATGATATCTTAAAAAACATATTCATAGCCATCAAATTCTAGTGTACCCTCCATGTATGCTTTAAATAAATGATTATCACCTCATACTTTAACCAAACCTTTTTCTCATAAACTTATATGTATCCATCATTGTTATAAAGTATCAGGAATTAGAACACTCAATGTGTTTTCCTTAAGTAATTAGCATGCTCGGTAATTATTTTTGGCACAACTTTTTGAATGCATTTAGGGAAAACCTGGAAGGGGATTTTACATAGAGTCATTATTGTAAAATAATAAATGATGTGGCTCCTAACCCCAAACATAGATTTATATTTAGTGAAAATTAATTAATTAATTTTTCATATATTTCACGTTTTTAAGCTAGCATAAAATCATGTTCATAAAATCATGATGTGCAATCAATTTATAGGTCTCTACCTCGTTAGTAGAACCACTTCCCATTGCATGTCTAGTAAACTGGAAGGTCCTAGAATTGGATCACAAGGGTTCCTAAAATACTACTCCCATTAACACATGTCTTGTTTATAGAACGTACTAATATGAGTCGATTCTCTTTCCCTACCATCTCACGAATCATCCCTGGTACCTAACCCAAATAACTATCATATCTCACAAAAATAACTTTTAATTCCATTCTTCATGACCCCTCTCCCAAAATTTTTCCACCTAGGAGAAAATTGGAGAATGATTGATAACGATGATTAAAGATGACCTCCAATGGCCAATGAGTTTGATACAAGAACAAATGGTATATAATCACAGACATGTGAGACATTAACCTCATAAATATTTTAAATGTAAGATATTAGATTAGTAAAACCCCTAAAAAACTACTACTCATAAAAAATAATAAATAAATCCCAATACAAGTTTTGAACTCTTACATATATGGATATAAATTAAATGAAAATACAAAATTAGATAAATCATTGATAGTGACCAGAAATCTCTAATAACTATTGAATAACTCCTCTTAATAAAAATGTCTATATTGATCACCAACCAACTTCTATCAACATCAATGACACTCTAAATATATTTATGGTGATCATAATATGTATACTCATTAGAAACATTACTGAAACCTCTTTTGAAAATTATTTAAGATGAATAACAACTCATAATGAATAATAAAATGAAACAAACTAATTTACAAAAAAAGTGTGCTATTATTTTCTCATTCTAACCAAGGATCAATCACAAAATAATTCAATAATGTATAACCACAATATTCAGAAAATATATATATATATATATATATGAATATATATTTGGTAACCCACAACAAACTCTTGTATAATTTTTTAATTCTCATGTCCTAATAATTCATGTCCAAATGCATCATTATTGTGATCCATGGCTTTTATACATAACATTACATGATTTTACTCATAATTATACATCGGAATACAAGACAAGGTTTTTGAAGTCTCGTGTCTTTGATGACTATGTATATAAAATTGAAGATGTAAAACATTTCTTTATTTAATATACATATTGATCCCCTAACATCCATTGTGCTCATACATCAGTATAGGTTAACCTGGGTATAACATGAGGAATGTTGTGTGCTAAATATCCAATAATGGAATAATCATAAGAGTAGCGCCTTAGCACATGGGTTAAAAGGCATGATATAATGAAAATAGAAGGCATGGAACAAATGGAAACACAAAATATAAACACAGTATCATATAAACATGGATTAATTGAAATGTGGTAGAAATATAGAAAATTAATTTATCATGATTCAATACTCATTGAGCATATAGGATAACAAGTAAATGTTGACCATGAACATTGTTTCACATGGTGGAACAAGTCAAGGGAAACAACCAAGATCGTTACACATGGTATCACAAGTCAAGGATAACTAAAAAGACCATTGCATATAATGTCTCAGGAGACTCAACTATACCCAATAAATTGTACCAAGATCAACATGTACCTATCTTAACATATTCATGATTATTCTTTCCACATAAATAATCATATAAAATAAATCATACAATAATATAAGGGTGCCCATTGAAAGAAATTGGTATCATAATCATGTCATAAATCATAATGAATGGGATCATCATACAAGTCCGAGTGAAAAATAATAATTATACAAACTATGTCAAATTTTATGGTATAATAATCATATATAATAACAGGTGGCGAAATTTTAAGTGATAATATGTAAATGAGTTTTTAAGAAACTTTAAAATCAAATCATTTTAGTGTAGTTAAATGAAAATAAGAAAGATAATTTAAAATAGAACAGGGAATAAATTTTTATATAAAATACTAAATGAAAATAAGTTTATAATGATAAAAAGTGTAGTTTTATAAATATAATGTTTGGTTAAAAATAGATCATATAGCGTACTTAAAATTGGATAAGAATTTGGGATGATCCATTAAAACAAGTTATCTTATCTGGAAGTTTTGTGGAGGGAATCACTTAAAAACATGTATATCCACAAAATAGAGTTATTAATGGATCTTTATACATGTGATTTGATATATAAATATAAATTAAAAGTTTTAAAAAAATATAATAAAGGATTTTATTTGGTTAAAAAAAGAGTAAGAATAACCTGAATGAGTAATGGAGGTTTGGGTAGAATCCTTTACCCGAAGTCCGATGGTTTTATACACATGATATTAATGATTTGAATAATAACATTAATTTCATTAATTAATAAGTACATAAAATAATTTACATTTATATGATTCACTACAACCTTTTTAGTTCATTTATAACCTTTTTGATTGGTTATGATGTTCAATTTCATTGTTTGGTTATGTTTGTTTTCTGGTCAGTTTACATACATACATGAACTAATAATCATGTAAAATGAAGATAATAATCTAGAATTATAGTTTTATATTATGATAATATAAAAGGTGACAATTTTTTAATTTTTATTTGGTTACTTTGAGTGTTTATGAATCAATATATAAATATTTAGTGGTGACCTTTTGGGTAAACTGGCGATTTTTTATCACAAAGAACATATTTTGTATTATAAACCAACACCATGTGTAAAAAAGGATTATTGAACCATATATGAGACATAATACATATGTTATAGTCTGTTTTGACTATAATAATGGTTTTATTACCTGAATTGATGACAGTAATAGAAATTTAAAACCCATCGTCCTTGAATGTGGTAAATGAACACATATCAGATGTTGTTTTTACTAGTATTAATGAAGGGAAAAAGAGATATGATGATAAATTATTACATTATCATAAAAGTAATATCGTACATATAATGTATTAGAGTTGTAATTACATTTTTATGAGGACAGGTAAGGATATAAATGAAAACAAAAGAACTTGAAACGAAAATAAAAGAAATGAAAAGAGAAGTTTACCTCTATAATATAATTTCCGTGATAACCTCTTTAGGGGATAGGATTTGGACATTGTAAATACCAAGGGATAATGAACTTGTGGGAGGATCATGGGTAGATATTTTACCAGAATTTAGGCAAGGAATAGCTGTTTAGAGGATTGAAGAGAAGCGGGGAGTGTGGGTGGTTTTTATAGTGGAGGTGTAGAGGATTTTCTTAATATTCTAATCATTAGTTTATTGTTTCTCCATATGAAAATAAAAAGTGATTATTACATGAAAAAAACTATTAATAAGTGAAATTGAGTTCTAAAAATGGTCATTTACATCATCCATGGCCCAATCATGATGCAGAAATTCAGGTTCATGTATATATCATAAATTATCAGATTTTAATATTCATCAAAAATTAAAGTATTTTTGAAAATTCCCAAAAACTCACCGAAAACATTTTTCAAGGTGTAGAATAAAAAAATAATCTTCATTTTATGAAAATATTTTTCTAAAAATGGGATGTTTTATTTTTAAATAAAATCATTATTTTATTAAGAAATACATATTTTAAAGTTATAAAAGATTTTTATTACATTGAAGAAATAACTAAGAACCCATAAAATTATCCAATAATTTCAAGAAATAAAAACAATAATTTATGAATAAAACTTATTAATATATATTTTCATATTTAATTATTAAATTATTCATAAAATATTAATTAAATATTTTTAAAAATATCAACACTATCCTATGGACACTTATAAAATGGATAAATTTTATTTATACTTTAACTGGTTATGATATTATTTACATGGCTATTTTACTATTCATAAGCGTCATAAAAAAATTCATAAGGGTAACATTAATATTCATAACAGTCAGTTACAAATCATAAGGGCATGTTACTATTCACCAAAAATTATGTCTGTTCCATCAGACCCAAAAAATCACTCTGAACACAACCGTGTATGTTAGATTTGAGAAATTCAAAACACAGTAGTGGAAAAATTTAGTTTAATGACCAGGATAAAAATATCTCCATAAAATAAAGGGTTTTTTTATATAGACATAGTGTTTCATGAATTTCATTAAATTTATTTTTTAAATCCTTAGGGTGTTACATTATTTCCACCATATGAAACTTCTCCCTCTGAATTTTTCTTTACATGCTAAGGTAAAAAAGGTAAGGGTTTTAATACATAGATAATAAGCATATAAAAGAAACTTTAAACATAAAAGGATAAACTTGTATAAGAAATGTATATCCAAACTTGTGATTCCATTGGTTAAAATCAATGTTATCTTTGGTCTATTTCTTAAATTATATATTTTTGGGAACTTTTTTATTCCCTTAAAAATGGTTTGTAATAAGATCATGAAGTTAACAAAGCATATCCCCTAAGAGTGTCAAAAATAATGTGTACCAACTCCCATTGTCATGCACCATTTCTTGTTCGAGTCTATCTCATAGTGTTATTTTCTAGATTTACCCCAAGATACATCTATGCCAAATCCACCTCTAACTATTTGTATCCATATAGGTATGCATTTTCTTTATGAACCAATTACTCTATATTTAAAAAAAATTTGGGAGGTTTACTTATATTAGTATTATCTTTAAGGTTCTTAAAAAAGTTATATATTCCTAATCTCCAAAAATAATTAGACCATCCTCTGATACCAACTATAGTGATGTTATCAATTTACACATAACAATACATGATTTTATGAATAGTTATACATAAAAATACAATATAAGGATCATTAAGTATTGTGTCATTGAAGACAAGGTATGTAAAACTGAAAACATAAAACATTTTTTATTTAATATTCATATTGAGCTCCTAAAATATATTGGGCTCATACATCAGTATATAATGAATTGGGTGTAACATGAACAAAAGGGTGACCTAAAAATCCAATTAAAGGAATAAGCATAAGAATATAGCTTTAGAACATGGGTTAGAAGGCATGACATAATGAAAATAAAAGTCATGAAACATATGGAATCATAACATATAAAATGAGATCATATAACCATGGATTAGTAGTAACATAGAAGCAACAAAAAACATGAATTAATCAAGATTCAAGGCTTCTTGAATTTATAGGAGCACATTTCAAGGTCATCCACCAAGACCATTGGACATGGTAGAAAATGTTATGGCTAACCACCGAGACCTTTGCACATGGTAGCATGAGTCAAGGCTAACTCCCAAGACCATTTCACATAACATATCATGAGACTCAACATTAACCAATGTGTTGGAGAACTATCTAAGCACATCCATCATAAAATGTTCCTAAATATTCTATCTGCGTAAAGAATCATACAAAATCAATCAAACATCAATATATGGGTACCCATGGAAGAAAATCGATATCATAATCATGTCATAAAGCATAATGAATGGGCACATCATACAAGTGTCCCTGAAAAAAATAATTAGATAAACCATGAGAATTTAGAAGTTATAATAGGCATATGTTATAAAACGTGATGCCAAATTGAACAGATAACATGTAAAAGAGTTTTTAAGAAACTTTAAAATCAAAACATTTTTGTGTGGTTTAATTTAAATATCAATGATCAATTAAAATAAAATAGGGAATAATATTTTATATTAATACATTAGTTAAACAATAAGGTTTTCATTATGAATAATAGTGGTTTTATAAATATAATGGTTTCTTAAATACATATCATATTGAGTACACAAAATTGTGTAAGAATTCAAGAAGTTACCTTAAAACAGAGTTTCCTATCAAGAAGTATTGAGGAGGGAATAACATAAAAGCATGTATATCCGAAAAAGAGAATGATTAATTGATCTTAATACATAGTTTTTACATATAAATAGAAATTAGTAGATTTACAGAAACATAATATAGGATTTGATTTTGGTAAAAATACAGTATGAATAACCCGAAATAGTAGTGGAGGTTCGGGTAGAATCCCTTACCATAAGTCCAATGGTGTTATCCAATTGATATTAATGACCAGAATTGTAATGAACCAATTTTTTTTCATTGGAAAATAACTTCTTATAATTATTTCATATAATTACATGAAATAAAAACATAATGAACTACTAATTATTATGTTTCCTTTAAAAATAAATTTGACACTTCTGTGATTTGAATTTCGAAAATTTGACATTCACGGTTGCAATCAGTAAGATGTTTGGAGTCTGATAAGAAAAAAAATTATTTTTTGGTGAATACATACCGATACTTATCAATATTAATGTTACCCATATTGATATTAATATGGACCTTATGAATAGTAAATCGTCAAAGAGAATTATAACCTCATCAATGAATGTATAAATAAACTTTAGGCATCTTATAAGTGATAATATGACCATAGAAAAAGTATTGGTATTTCTGTAAGTAATAAATAAGTAATTATAATGAATAAATTAATTTAAAATAAAATTTATTTACCTTAAAGGCCTTCATAAATCAATAATTTTATGCCATTTGGTTTTATGATAATTTCATAAGACATTATGTAATTTTTGGAAGCATTATAGAATCAACTATAGTTTTAAAATATTTATTTTTCAAGTAAACAGTGATTTTAATTAAAAATTATCATCATAATAATTATAAAATAATTTTGAAATATAGAGTTGATTTTTTTATTCTACACACTGAAAAATGTTTAGGGTGATTTTTTTTGTAATTTTTCTGAAATACATGATTTTTGGTGAATAGTAAAATACATTAATTTACCGTATAAAAACATTAGAATTTAAATAATCTATTCCTAACCTCATAAGTCATGTAACAAACAAAATATATAAGTGACATGAAATTATTACTATTTTTGGTCATGGAATCATCACTATTTATGGTCTTCTGGGACGTTAATAAACCAAGGAATTAAATAATAAGAAAACCCTCCTCCTCTCCACTATAAAAACCACCCACACTTCCCCCTTCTATTCACTCCTTTCAAGCCTTGTAACAATCCTAAATTCTTCCCAAATATCTCCCCAAGTTATTCACTCACATCCAACATCTATTAGCCTCTTCAAAATATAAAATCATCTCCCCTAAAGAGGCTCTCAAAAGAGATTGATTCAAGAGGTAAATTCCTCTTTTCAATTTTTTTACTTTCCTTTCAAGTTCATTTTTTTACATTTCTATCAATACCTATCCCCATACAAATATTATGTCAAATAAAGATACATAAATTTATTGGATTCTTATTATGATAGTGGAATAATTTATTATCATACCTGTAACACCCCAGGTAAATAAAGAATATGACATCTTAATATTTATCCATGTTTGTGAATCAAATATTAATATTACTTTAAATGGGATGCTATGCTCGATGGCGTACCCAATACACAACAACGAGTTTCTTGGAAATCTTACGTTGCACTCTAATAATAAAATAATATTATTATAAATGGTAGTTAACGCTAGCCGTTTTAATGGTGGGAATGAACAGAACTAACTACCAAATTATTATATATGTTTGTCAAATATTTTTACTTTTTACGATAAATGTTAGAGGATTAAAAATGAAAATGAATCCAATTTTAAGTGTAAACATTCTAATATTCATTAAAAGGTCAATTAACCGCCTTTTGAAGGTGAACCTCTTTTAAATCCACTTTTTGACAATTTTATGTGTTATATTTGACAAAATAAAATTATTCTTTAGAAACGGGACATCAAAATTTACTTTGTGTAAATTTTTGGTATTTTTCCGAAAACGTTCAATTTTTAATGAATACTTATAAATGTTGTATTTTAATTCAAAAACTTTTTTTAATCTAATTTATTTATATGGTTAGATTATCTTTTTAATTTGTATTAAAGTGAAATTAGAATATATTTTTACCATTTAATCCAATAGTGGTCGATGGAATTAATTTCACTTTGAAATCGAACTTAAACTAGTGTCAATCTTTTGATACATTTTGTTTCATAAAAACACACTATTTGTTTTGACAGCGGGAATTAATAATTAAATTAATTTATGAAACTTATATGTTTTTAATTTTGTAAAATAGACATCATTTTTGAATTCAGAATATCAAATATATCTTAGGGTGAATTTTTGGTAATTTTCTGAAAAACTTCAATTTTTGATGAATAGTGAAACCACTAAGTGATACTTATAAAAACTGATTTTCCGTTTAAATGAAATTTTGCCACCTTTGTGTTTTTAATTTTAAAAATCCTACATACATGGTTTTCATTAATAATTAAAATGTGGTTCAATGGGATTAAAATAATTTTTTGGTGAATAGTAACTCATTAAGTTTTTAATTGCGATTAGAGGTAATTAGTGTAGTTTAAGGTAAGAATAATGTTTTAATAAAATTAAATGACCTAGACACATGTCCTACCCTCATTTGATGTGTCATGGACGAACAAGAAAATTCATGGGTCAACTTTGGGACCCCATGGAGCCACTTTGGTAGGAAAATGACATAAATACCTTTTTATTTAATGATAAAGTAAAAATGACACAAACATGATATGTTTTACTAAAACAATTTTTAATTGGGGTTATACAACTCATCCATTTGACTATAAATAGTCATTGGAAAGCTAAAACGATTTCTTACATCATAGTAGTTTTTTTTATAATTTTTAGATATTAAATAAATTAAATTATTTATGACATAATGATGATGTAGCGATGACTGCATTATTTAACGACTTAAATGAAATGGAATGATAATGTAATATCTAAGAGATAAACATGTCCAAAACCTATTTTATGGGTGGATTTAGAACCATTATCACCTTATACATTAATTATATCAATGTGGGACCTTTTAAATCCAAAACGCATTTTCAAATAAAGTATCATTTTCTTACTTTCCAAGAGTGCCCCTCCTCTCCTCTTATAAAAGGCCCCCACCTCTACCTCCTTAAACACAATTAAAAAGCCTTTGGCTCGGAATAAACCTGCCCATATTGTCTCTCCACATCCCTCTATAAATCCTTGAAGCCTCACTTTGGGAATAATCCTTTCCAAGGAAGCCTTTGAGCTAAAATCAAATGAAGTTACCCGATTTTAAGGTAATGTCTTTGCTTGAGTCCTTTTGTTTTATTTTGCTTCTACAACCCCCTAAACTCTTTTTATTCATTTATTTTGTAACAAATACAGTATAATAAATATACTAGGATGTTGTTATAAGAAGTTTTTGAGCTACACTTACACACACCTACATCTAATGGTTAAAGAACATATTGTTTCCGTGGATGGCGAATTTCTGCCTCCCGAAACGATGATTATTCAACATTCTTCTAACACCTTAAAAGGTGGACATTAAGATGACACTATATTTATATATGATATCTAATATTATTATGTTTTACTTAAGCTTCTGTATTTTTTATTTATGGAATACCTTTATGGTTTCCATTACGGGTAAACGTGATATCTTCATTTAAGGAAATGCAGACTACCGCCCCCTCAAAGTGATTTGATTCGTTAATACCATATGTGGTACGTATAAAGGATATATTTAACGATATTATATATGATACCATACTGGAATTAAAATACTATTATGTATCATTATGTTTTAATTCCATTAAATATGAAATAGAAATGGAAGTAGCGTTCATGCGTACGTACGGCTTACCCTCTCCATGAATGGTGCATTTCATTTCTTAACTCTTAATGTTATGTAATACTATAAATTCATGAATATACTGGATATATATGATATATATGATATATACATGAAGAATACAATTCTGGATATAATGAACCTTTGACCACACGAACAACATGTAATTGTAAGAAGTCCACTTTCGACTTAAGAACCAAGTATCGACAAAACAAACATTATTAACTTAAATGATTACATAATGTCTATGACATGGTAATAAGTGATATAAAAGTAATAATGAACTTGAAAAAGGTTCTTAAGGAAGTATAAATTAACTCATGTTTATTATTCAGGAGATTAAAAACGATCGAGTCAAGTCGGACCCGAGGTAAGGGATCCTACTCCTCTCTTTCTTTTTAAGTACACTCTTTTATGTCATTCCTTCTAAGCCCATATTTCTTGTTATTGGGATGTTATTTTATATTACACTTACTGTAATTTTTATGTTCATATGATTAGAGACCCTATACTCTCTCATCAATCCATTTTGGAAGTTTTGAGTGACGCCGTTAGGCTGCCGAATTTTCGTAAGAAATCAAACCCCTCACTTTCTTTTAATGTACTCTCCTTTATGTCACTTCTATTAAGCTCCTCTTTGTTATGTTGGGGGATGTTATTTTATATTAATCTTTCTGTAAACTTTATGTTAATATGATGAGAGACCCTATTTGATATCATCAATCCTTTTTTGTTTGTTTAATGTGGCGTCGTTAGGCTGCCAAGTTTTCGTAAGGGATTTTTCATCTCACTTTTATTCTCGTGAGATTTATGATACGTTTGCCACAATTTCTTTTGAGTGGTGTATGTACTTCCCATTATTTTACTCATTGTGTAATATAATTTAATTTATGAGTATTTACATCAATGTTCTATTTTCCTTCTTTCACGGGGTGCATGTCTCGAAAGATACCCATGTCGGTAAGGGATCCTTTCACCCTCCTCTTTTTGTAAAAGACTTCTTTTGTTATGTCTTTTAGTTCACATAATATTATGTTGGGATATGTTCTTCTATATCCTTATTGATTTAAATTTTATGCCCAAGTGATGAGATACCTGTTTTTATCTCTCATCAACTCATTTTCTGAATTTTGTAGTGACGTCGTTAGGCCGTCAAAGTTTTGCAAGGGAACTTCTTAACCCGAATTTGATTCTTTTGGATACTCTTGTACTCCTGGAATATGTCATTCTATGAATATGTGTGAATAAACACTGATTGTTTTACACTTAATATCCACTTATATTGGGTGTATTCGTTTTCCACACATAATTATGTAATTTATTGATCCTTAAACCAAGGATACCGTCTTTGTAAGGGACTTCGTCTCAATATCCTTTTATTGAGGCACATTTTTGTTTTATAAACCACTATCCTTAAATACGATGTATAAAACCCTTTGACTTTTACATTTATTCAAAAGGAATCTTTTTATTCGAAGTGTTTTACTAAACGACAAAAGTGAATGTTTTTGTCGTACGTATGCGGCGACAATGACTTCTCCGCCGCCGCGAGTATTATTTGGTCTTTGGCTTCCTCAACAAGCCGTAATGTTTTTTTAAAAT
Organism: Viscum album; assembly: GCA_963277665.1. Taxonomy (NCBI): domain Eukaryota; kingdom Viridiplantae; phylum Streptophyta; class Magnoliopsida; order Santalales; family Viscaceae; genus Viscum; species Viscum album. The sequence goes on along the minus strand of OY728119.1, from coordinate 680,452,607 downwards.
AAAATAAATACCATATAAATTTTTTGTATTTTGGAATTGAAAATGGTTTTGAAAAAGTATTCTATTTTGTAAATTTTTTTAAATGATATATTGTGATTGAAATGTGGAAATGTTATCATTCCTTTATGTTGTTTTTATGTGTTCTAATTTTATAATGGTACTTGGACATTTTATAGGTGGTTACATGATAAACCATATGACGGGTGGTGCCGTGAATACCAGGACAGGTGGTTATGTTATAACCTCCAATGCATTGGGTATGGAAGTCGGCCGTATGACTATTCCATTAAGTATGTATGGAAGTTGGATGAATGGATATTCCATTAAGTGATATGTGTGGAAGTCGACCTTATGGTTATTCCAATTAAGTATGTTTATGTCCCAATTTACCTTTATATGTTATGTGATCTTTATATGGGTTTTATGGTAATATTTTGGTTACAGAAGGGTAAGTAATGAACTTTTTTTCAGTGAAGAGTTTTTACTACTTCGAAAAGGTGAAAAGTATTACTTTGATAAAGTACACATGGTTTACTTGTTGTTTTGAAAAACTAAAAGTTTTCATTCTTTGTGTATCCCTTACAGAGCTTTTTATGCTCATACAAAGTTTTTGAAATGTTTTTCACAGGACTTAGCGTGGAATAGGGTCAAGGATGGGATCAAGGGAAAGTCATGCTACCTAAAACATGGAACCAGACATGTTTCTTTTTAAGTGTTTTTTATTTTATGGAAATCTAATAGAAGCGAATACTTTGTAATCTTATGAGATGTAATAGTTATGTCCTAATTCTATAAAACTCTAAACCTGAAAAGATACTCATTCTGAATTACTCATTTAAATTAAATATTAAGTAAGGTTTAAGGCTGGGGCCTTATAGTTGGAATTAGAGGTTGGTTTAGACAACTTTAGGGATTAGGAGTTCTTGTGAGACACATAATTAGTCCATATATCTATTATTTCAGTTAAATCCTTGTTTTATAACATTTTTTTTCAGTTCAAGTAAAGTCGGTTATGAATGGAAGGAGAAGGATCTCAAACGACATTCCTATCTCTTCCTGATGACATGCTTGCAATAATTATTGAAAAGTCATATTCGGATGATTGTGAAACTTTTTCTTGCATACAAATCACTTTCAAGCATTTGTTTGAGATATCAAACACGTCCACTATACCTCGTTATCATCGTGGATCATGGGTTGTTTTTAGACAAATACTATTTTCACAATATTCTCATATTTTCAAGAAAGGTAAGTATTATCAAGGTATTTTCAAATATTTTACCTTATCACAAGAATTTGAAGCATATTATGATTTTAAAAATGGTGATGAGGAAGGAGAACCTTGCGCAACCTATTTATATTTTCATTTAAAATATATTCTCACATCACATACTTATGGTATTTTAAAAGGACCCATAATAGAACGTTTCAACTCAATTTTGGTCCGACTATTTTATAGAAATCATGTTTTATCAGATGTTTTGGAATTATATGTCATACATGATTATTTTCCAAAACTTTTTTTCTGTGAACACCCATATGACCCATGTTGTACGAGGTGTATTTGGATGGAGGAAGCAAATGATTTTGAAGGATCTCTAAATCATTGTTGTAATGCATGGGACTTCTACCTACGTGATCAAGATAACGATGAAACCGAGTGGACGCCATGATCAAGGTATGATGTTATTCATTATGGGAATCGTTTTATTTTATCTTATGGTGGTGAAATAAGACTTCAAGAATTATGATGTTGAGATCGTAATGAATTTAGATGAAAATTAATGTTATAAAGAAACGATTGAAGTTAAAACATGTTAGGGTTATTTTTTGAGTTTTATAAAAAAGGACAACATGCAGACCGTGTGACAACCCGTCGCGTCAGACAAAGTTGCAGGAATCGAACCCCCAACCAAAGTGCAACTGGTATTTATCGCCTACCACTGGACTACGTGAAGCCCTGGTTTTTTTGACTGATTATTTTTAGTTATATGATTTTATGAATTAAGAGTAAGTTGATTTTGGGTTATTTATGAAAATGATTAACCTATCATGGATGATATGTGATTAGGATAATAACCTTTCAATACGAGACTTTTGGAGCAACTGATGTTGTTTAGAGATAAATGATACGATTTAATGTGGAAGACTATGTGACTAAATCCTTCAAATATTTGGGTTTCAATCTTGGATTGGTTTACATTGAAGAATTTTATGGACAAATTGTTTATCGGATGGTCCTCGTTGAACTTTGGGTTTTGTTGGACAAATTTTGGAGATTAAGCATAGATTTTATTTTTAAAGGGTTATCCTTTTATGGATTATCTAACCTTGTACTAACCTTTTGGTTTTGGTTTTGGTTAAATCCTAACGAAATGGGAAGTATATAGTTCACTTTGGTGGATTAGGTGATTCTCTAGAAGTTTATTATAGTACTCTTAATGCGAACAAGTCTCCCTAAATACACATCTTTTGGAAAAAAATATGAGTTTGATTAAGGAATCTAGTAAAAGATGAAAGTCAACAAGATAAGTGATTATGTTTCCTTATCAATAAATTCCTCAATAAAAAGTAACTTAAAAAAAATGTTGTCTATTAACTTTTCCTACTGGGGAATCGAATACCGTTTAACCCATCACAAGTTTGTGATTTTCTTATCGTTAACTTTCTCCTAGACATGTTTACTATCACTCTCCCTCAAGAACATGACCCTTTGTTTTTTCTTCCATGTCCATGTTTTTATACATATGGGTTAACTCGGGTGACCTCTGTACTTATCTTCCTTTATTTTAAAGTGATTTTTTTACCGACTCTTGTTCTGATGTGGGACTTTCAAGGATGTTTCCAAGCCCAATTTTAAAATTGCGAGGACGCAATTCCCAAAAGGGGGGAAGGATGTAACACCCCAGGTAAATAAAGAATATGACATCTTATTATTTATCCATATTTTTGAATCAAATATTAATATTACATTAAAGGGGATGCTACGCTAGATGGTGTACCCAATACGCAACAACGAGTTTCTTTGGAATCTTACGTTGTACTCTAATAATAAAATAATATTATTTTAAATGGTAGTTAACGCCTATCCGTTGTAATGGCGGGAATGAAAAGAACTAACTACCAAATGATTATATATGTTTTTCAAATATTATTACTTTTTACGATAAATGTTAGAGGATTAAAAATGCGAATGAATCCAATTTTAAGCGTAAACATTCTAATATTCTTTAAAAGGACGATTAACCGCCTTTTAATGGAGAACCTCTTTTAAATCCACTTTTTTACAATTTTATGAGTTATATTTGACAAAATAAAATTATTCTTTAGAAATGGGAAATCAAAATTTACTTTGTGTACATTTTTGGTATTTTTCCGAAAAAGTTTAATTTTTAATGAATAATGAAAAATGTTGTATTTTAATTCAAAACCTCTTTTTAATCTAATTTATTTATATGATTAGATTATCTTTTGAATTGTTTTTAACGTGAAATTAGAATATATTTTTACCATTTAATCCAATAGTTGTCAATGGAATTAATTTCACTTTGAAATCGAACTTAAACTAGTGTCAATCTTTTGATACATTTTGTTTCATAAAAACACGCTATTTGTTTTGACAACGGGAATTAATTATTAAATTAATTAATGAAACTTATATGTTTTGAATTTTGTAAAATATAAATCATTTTTGAATTAGGAATATAAAATATAGCTTAGGGTGAATTTTTGGTAATTTTCTAAAAAACATCAATTTTTGATGAATACTGAAACCACTAAGTGGTACTTATAAAAACTGATTTTCCGTTTAAATGAAATTTTGCCACCATTGTGTTTTGACTTTCAAAAATCCGACATACATAGTTGTCATTAAGAAGTAAAATGTGGTTCAATAGGAATAAAATAATTTTTTGGTGAATAGTAACTTATTAAGTTTTTAATCGCGATTAGAGGTAATTAGTGTAGTTTAAGGTAATAATAATGTTTTAATAAAATTAAATGACCTAGACACATGTCCTACCCTCATTGGATGTTTCATGGCCGACCCAGACAATCCATGGGTCATCTTGGGGACCCCATGGAGCCACTTTGGTTGGAAAATGACATAAATACTTTTTTATTTAATGATAAAGTAAAAATGACACAAACATGAGATGTTTTACAAAAACAATTTTTACATGGTGTAATACAAGTCATATTTTTGACTATAAAATATCATTGGAAAGATAAAACGATTTCCTACATCATAGTAGTTTTTTTATAAGTTTTGGACATTAAATAAATTAAATTATTTATGACATCATGATGATGCAGCAATGACCTCATTATTTAACGATTTAAATGAAATGGAATAATAATGTAATATCTAAGACCTACACATGTCCAAAACATATTGGATGGGTGGATTTAAAACCATTATCACCTTATCCACGAATTATATCAATGTGTAACCTTTTAAATCCAAAACTCATTTTCAAATAAAGTAACATTTGCTTACTTTCCAAGAGTGCCCCTCCTCTCCTCTTATAAAAGGCCCCCACCTCTACCTCCTTACACACACTTACAGAGCCTTTGGCATGGCCAAACCCTGCCCATTTTGTCTCTCCACATCCCTCTATAACTCCTTGAAGCCTCACTCTGGGAAGAATCCTTTCCAAGGAAGCCTTTGAGCTCAAATCAAAAGAAGTTACCCGATTTTAAGGTAATGTCTTCGCTTGAGTCCTTTTGTTTTATTTTACTTCTCCAACCCCTAAACTCTTTTTATTAATTTATTTTGTAACAAATACAGTATCTTCAATATACTAGGATGTTGTTAAAAGAAGGTTTAGAGCTACACTTACACACACCTACATCCAATGGTTAAAAAACATAATGTTTCCGTGGATGGCGAATTTCTGCCTCCCGAAACAATGATTGTTCAACATTCTTCTAACACCTTCAAAGGTGGCCATTAAGATGAAACTATATTTATATATGATATATAATATGATTATGTTTTAATTAAGCTTCTATATTTTTATTTATGGAATACCTTTATGGTTTCCATTATGGGTAAATGCGATATCTTTATTTTACGGAAGTGCGGAATACCGCCCCCTCAAAGTGATTTGATTCGTTAATACCATATGTGGTATGAATAAAGGATATATTTAATGATATTATATATGATACCATACTGGAATTAAAATACTATTATGTATCATTATGTTTTAATTCCATTAAATATGAAATAGAAATGAAAGTAACGTTCATGCGTACATACGGCTTACCGTCTCCATGAACGGTGCATTTCATTTCTTAACTCTAAATGTTATGTAATATTATAAATGAAAGAATATACTTGATATATATGATATATATGATATATAAATGATGAATACAATTCTGGATATAATGAACCTTTGACCACACGATGAACCTGTAATTTTAAGAAGTCCACTTTCGACTTAAGAACCATGTATCGACAAACCAAACATTATTAACTTAAATGATTACATAATGTCTATGACATGGTAATAAGTGATATAAAAGGAATAATGAAAATGAAAAAGGTTCTTAAGGAAGTATACATTAACTCAAGTTTATTATTCTGGAGATTAAAGAACGATCGAGTCAAGTCGGACCCGAGGTAAGGGATCCTACTCCTCTCTTTCTTTTTAAGTACACTCTTTTATGTCATTCCTTATAAGCTCATCTTTCTTATTATTGGGATGTTCTTTTATATTAATCATACTGTAATTTTTATGTTCATATTATGAGAGACCCTAATCTCTCTCATCAATCTATTTTCGTTGTTTTGAGTGGCGCCGTTAGGCTACCGAATTTTCGTAAGAAATCAAACCCCTCACTTTCATTTAAAGTACTCTCCTTTATGTCACTTCTTTTAAAGTCCTCTTTGTTATGTTGGGGGATGTTCTTTTATATTCCTCTTTATGTAAACTTTATGTTAATATGATGAGAGACCCTATTTGATCTCCTCAATCCGTTTTTGTAAGTTTAATGTGGCGCCGTTAGGCTGCCGAGTTTTCTTAAGGGATTTTTCATCTCACTTTTATTCCCGTGAGATTTATGATACATTTGCCACAATTTCCTTTTAGTGGTGTATGTACTTCCCATTATTTTACTCATTGTGTAATATACTTTCATTTATGAGTATTTACATCAATGTTTTATTGTCCTTATTTCACGGGGTGCAGGTCTCGAAAGATACCCATGTCGGTAAGGGAACCTTTCACCCTCCTCTTTTTGTAAAAGACTTCTTTTGTTATGTATTTTAATTCACATAATATTATGTTGGGATATGTTCTTCTATATCCTTATTGATTTAAATTTTATACCCAAGTGATGAGATACCCGTTGTTGTCTCTCATCAACTCAATTTCTGAATTTTGTACTGACGCTGTTAGGCCGTCAAAGTCATCTTCGGATGATTGTGAAACTTTTTCTAACATACAACTCACTTGCAAGCAGTTGTTTGAGATATCAAACACCTCTACTATACCTCTTTATCATCTTGGATCATGGGTTGTTTTTAGACAAATACTATTTTCACAATATTCTCATATTTTCAAGAAAGGTAAATATTATCAAGGTATTTTCAAATATTTTACCTTATCACAAGAATTTGAAGCATATTATGATTTTAAAAATGGTGCTGAGGAAGGAGACCCTTGCGCAACCTATTTATATTTGCTTTTAAAATATAGTCTCACATCACATACTTATGGTATATTAAAAGGACCAATAATAGAATGATTCAACTCAATTTCAGTCTAACTATTTTATAGAAATCATGTTTTATCAGATGTTTTGGAATTATATGTCATACACGATTATTTTCCATACTGTTTTTCTGTGAACACCCATATGACCCATGTTGTACGAGGTGTATTTGGATGGAGGAAGCAAATGATTTTGAAGGATCTCTAAATCATTGTTGTAATTCATGGGACTTCTACCTACGTGAGCAAGATGACGATGAAACCATGTGGACGCCATGATCAATGTATGATGTTATTCATTTTGGGAATCATTTTATTTTATCTTATGGTGGTGAAATAAGACTTCAAGAATTAAGATGTTGAGATCATAATGAATTCGGATGAAAATTAAAGGTATAAGCAAACGATTGAGGTTAAAACAAGTTACGGTTATTTTTGGAGTTTTATAAAAAGGACAACATGCAGACCGTGTGACAACCCGTCGCGTCAGACAAAGCTGCAGGAATCGAACCCACAACCAAAGTGCAATTGGTATTTATCGCATACCACTGGACTACGTGAAGTCCCTGGTTAGTTTGACTGATTATTTTTAGTTATATGATTTTATGAATTAATAGTAAGTTTATTTTGGGTTATTTATGAAAATTATTAACCTATCATGGAGGATATGTGATTAGGTTAATTACTTTTCAATACGAGACTTTTGGAGCAACTGATGTTGTTTGGAGATAAATGTTACGATTTAACTTCGAAGACTATGTGACTAAATCCTTCAAATATTTGGGTTTCAAACTTATATTGGTTTACTTTGAATAATTTTATTGACAAATTGTTTATCGGATGGTCCTCGTTGAACTTTGGGTTTTGTTGGACAAATTTAGGAGATTAAGCATAGATTTTCTTTTTAAAGGGTTATCCTTTTCTGGATTATCTGACCTTGTACTAACCTATCAGTTTTGTTTTTGGTTAATGCCTAAATAAATGGGAAGTATATAGTTCACTTTGGTGGATTAGATTATTCTCTAGAAGTTTATTATAGTACTCTTAATGCGAACAAGTCTCCCTAAATACACATCTTTTGGAAAAAAATATGAGTTTGATTAAGGAATCTTGTAAAAGTTGAAAGTCAACAAGATAAGTGATTATGTTTCCTTATGAATAAATTCCTCAATAAAAAGTAACTTAAAACAAAAATGTTGTCTATTAACTTTTCCTACTGGGGAATCGAATACCGTTTAACCCATCACAAGTTTGTGATTTTCTTATCGTTAACTTTCTCCTAGACATGTTTACTATCACTCTCCCTCAAGAACATGACCCTTTGCTTTTTCTTCCATGTCCATTTTTTTCTACATATGGGTTAACTCGGGTGACCTCTGTACTTATCTTCCTTTATTTTAAAGTGATTTTTTTACCGACTCTTGTTCTGATGTGGGACTTTCAAGGATGTTTCCAAGCCCAATTTTAAAATTGCGAGGACGCAATTCCCAAAAGGGGGGAAGGATGTAACACCCCAGGTAAATAAAGAATATGACATCTTAATATTTATCCATATTTTTGAATCAAATATTAATATTACTTTAAAGGGGATGCTACGCTAGATGGTGTACCCAATACGCAACAACGAGTTTCTTTGGAATCTTACGTTGTACTCTAATAATAAAACAATATTATTTTAAATGGTAGTTAACGCCTAGCCGTTGTGATGGCGGGAATGAAAATAACTAACTAACAAATGATTATATATGTTTGTCAAATATTTTTACTTTTTACGATAAATGTTAGAGGATTAAAAATGTGAATGAATCCAATTTTAAGCGTAAACATTCTAATATTCTTTAAAAGGACGATTAACCACCTTTTAATGGAGAACCTCTTTTAAATCCACTTTTTTACAATTTTATGAGTTATATTGGACAAAATAAAATTATTCTTTAGAAACGGGAAATCAAAATTTACTTTGTGTACATTTTTGGTATTTTTCCGAAAAAGTTTAATTTTTAATGAATAGTGAAAAATGTTGTATTTTAATTCAAAACCTCTTTTTAATATAATTTATTTATATGATTAGATTATCTTTTGAATTGTTTTTAAAGTGTAATTAGAATATATTTTTACCATTTAATCCAATAGTTGTCGACGGAATTAATTTCACTTTGAAATCGAACTTAAACTAGTGTCAATCTTTTGATACATTTTGTTTCATAAAAACACACTATTTGTTTTGACAGCGGGAATTAATTATTAAATTAATTAATGCAACTTATATGTTTTTAATTTTTTAAAATATAAATCATTTTTGAATTAGGAATATCAAATATAGCTTAGGGTAAATTTTTGGTAATTTTCTAAAAAACTTCAATATTTGATGAATACTGAAACCACTAAGTGGTACTTATAAAAACTGATTTTCCGTTTAAATGAAATTTTGCCACCATTGTGTTTTGACTTTCAAAAATCCGACATACATAGTTGTCATTAAGAAGTAAAATGTGGTTCAATAGGAATAAAATAATTTTTGGTGAATAGTAACTAATTAAGTTTTTAATCGCGATTAGAGGTAATTAGTGTAGTTTAAGGTAATAATAATGTTTTAATAAAATTAAATGACCTAGACAAATGTCCTACCCTCATTGGATGTTTCATGGCCGACCCAGACAATCTATGGGTCATCTTGGGGACCCCATGGAGCCACTTTGGTTGGAAGATGACATAAATACCTTTTTATTTAATGATAATGTAAAAATGACACAAACTTGAGATGTTTTACTAAAACAATTTTTACATGGGGTAATACAAGTCATATTTTTGACTATAAAATATCATTGGAAAGACAAAACGATTTCCTACATCATAGTAGTTTTTTTATAATTTTTGGACATTAAATAAATTAAATTATTTATGACATCATGATGATGCAGCAATGACCTCATTATTTAACGATTTAAATGAAATGGAATAATAATGTAATATATAAGACCTACACATGTCCAAAACCTATTGGATTGGTGGATTTAAAACCATAATCACCTTATCCACGAATTATATCAATGTGTAACCTTTAAATCCGAAACTCATTTTCAAATAAAGTAACATTTGCTTACTTTCCAAGAGTGCCCCTCCTCTCCTCTTATAAAAGGCCCCCACCTCAACCACATTACACACACTTACAGAGCCTTTGGCATGGCCAACCCCTGCCCATTTTGTCTCTCCACATCCCTCTATAACTCCTTCAAGCCTCACTCTGGGAAGAATCCTTTCCAAGGAATCCTTTGAGCTCAAATCAAAAGAAGTTACCCGATTTTAAGGTAATGTCTTCGCTTCAGTCCTTTTGTTTTATTTTACTTCTCCAACCCCTAAACTCTTTTTATTAATTTATTTTGTAACAAATACAGTATCTTCAATATACTAGGATGTTGTTAAAAGAATGTTTAGAGCTACACTTACACACACCTACATCCAATGGTTAAAAAACATAATGTTTCCGTGGATGGCGAATTTCTGCCTCCCGAAACAATGATTCTTCAACATTCTTCTAACACCTTCAAAGGTGGCCATTAAGATGAAACTATATTTATATATGATATCTAATATGATTATGTTTTACTTAAGCTTCTATATTTTTATTTATGGAATACCTTTATGGTTTCCATTATGGGTAAATGCGATATCTTTATTTAAGGAAGTGCGGAATACCGCCCCCTCAAAGTGATTTGATTCGTTAATACCATATGTGGTATGAATAAAGGATATATTTAATGATATTATATATGATACCATACTGGAATTAAAATACTATTATGTATCATTATGTTTTAATTCCATTAAATATGAAATAGAAATGAAAGTAGCGTTCATGCGTACGTACGGCTTACCGTCTCCATGAACGGTGCATTTCATTTCTTAACTCTAAATGTTATGTAATATTATAAATGAAAGATATAATTGATATATATGATATATATGATATATAAATGATGAATACAATTCTGGATATAATGAACCATTGACAACACGATGAACCTGTAATTCTAAGAAGTCCACTTTCGACTTAATAACCATGTATCGACAAACCAAAAATTATTAACTTAAATGATTACATAATGTCTATGACATGGTAATAAGTGATATAAAAGGAATAATGAACATGAAAAAGGTTCTTAAGGAAGTATAAATTAACTCAAGTTTATTATTCTGGAGATTAAAGAACGATCGAGTCAAGTCGGACCCGAGGTAAGGGATCCTACTCCTCTCTTTCTTTTTAAGTACACTCTTTTATGTCATTCCTTATAAGCTCATCTTTCTTGTTATTGGGATGTTCTATTATATTACTCATACTGTAATTTTTATGTTCATATTATGAGAGACCCTAATCTCTCTCATCAATCTATTTTCGTTGTTTTGAGTGGCGCCGTTAGGCTACCGAATTTTCGTAAGAAATCAAACCGCTCACTTTCATTTAAAGTACTCTCCTTTATGTCACTTCTTTTAAGGACCTATTTGTTATGTTGGGGGATGTTCTTTTATATTCCTATTTATTTAAACTTTATGTTATTATGATTAGAGACCCTATTTGATCTCATCAATCCATTTTTGTAAGTTTTATGTGGCGCCGTCAGGCTGCCGAGTTTTCGTAAGGGATTTTTCATCTCACTTTTATACCCGTGAGATTTATGATACATTTGCCACAATTTCTTTTGAGTGGTGTATGTACTTCCCATTATTTTACTCATTGTGTAATATACATTCATTTATGAGTATTTACATCAATGTTGTATTGTCCTTATTTCACGGGGTGCATGTCTCGAAAGATACCCATGTCGGTAAGGGAACCTTTCACCCTCCTCTTTTTGTAAAAGACTTCTTTTGTTATGTATTTAAATTCACATAATATTATGTTGGGATATGTTATTCTATATCCTTATTGATTTAAATTTTATACCCAAGTGATGAGATACCCGTTGTTGTCTCTCATCAACTCAATTTCTGAATTTTGTACTGACGCCGTTAGGCCGTCAAAGTCATCTTCGGATGATTGTGAAAATTTTTCTAGCATACAACTCACTTGCAAGCATTTGTTTGAGATATCAAACACCCCCACTATACCTCTTTATCATCGTGGATCATGGGTTGTTTTTATACAAATACTATTTTCACAATATTCTCATATTTTCAAGAAAGGTAAATATTATCAAGGTATTTTCAAATATTTTCCCTTATCACAAGAATTTGAAGCATATTATGATTTTAAAAATGGTGCTGAGGAAGGAGACCCTTGCGCAACCTATTTATATTTTCTTTTAAAATATAGTCTCACATCACATACTTATGGTATATTAAAAGGACCAATAATAGAATGATTCAACTCAATTTCAGTCCAACTATTTTATAGAAATCATGTTTTATCAGATGTTTTGGAATTATATGTCATACATGATTATTTTCCAAAACTGTTTTTCTGTGAACACCCATATGACCCATGTTGTACGAGGTGTATTTGGATGGAGGAAGTAAATGATTTTGAAGGATCTCTAAATCATTGTTGTAATTCATGGGACATCTACCTACGTGAGCAAGATGACGATGAAACCGTGTGGACGCCATGATCAATGTATGATGTTATTCATTTTGGGAATCATTTTATTTTATCTTATGGTGGTGAAATAAGACTTCACGAATTAAGATGTTGAGATCGTAATGAATTCGGATGAAAATTAAAGGTATAAGCAAACGATTGAGGTTAAAACAAGTTACGGTTATTTTTGGAGTTTTATAAAAAGGACAACATGCAGACCGTGTGACAACCCGTCGCGTCAGACAAAGCTGCAGGAATCGAACCCACAACCAAAGTGCAATTGGTATTTATCGCATACCACTGGACTACGTGAAGTCCCTGGTTAGTTTGACTGATTATTTTTAGTTATATGATTTTATGAATTAATAGTAAGTTTATTTTGGGTTATTTATGAAAATTATTAACCTATCATGGAGGATATGTGATTAGGTTAATTACTTTTCAATACGAGACTTTTGGAGAAACTGATGTTGTTTGGAGGTAAATGTTACGATTTAACTTCGAAGACTATGTGACTAAATCCTTCAAATATTTGGGTTTAAAACATAGATTGGTTTACTTTGAATAATTTTATGGACAAATTGTTTATCGGATGGTCCTCATTGAACTTTGGGTTTTGTTGGACAAATTTAGGAGATTAAGCATATATTTTATTTTTATAGGGTTATCCTTTTCTGGATTATCTGACCTTGTACTAACCTATCAGTTTTGGTTTTGGTTAAAGCCTAAATAAATGGGAAGTATATAGTTCACTTTGGTGGATTAGGTTATTCTCTAGAAGTTTATTATAGTACTCTTAATGCGAACAAGTCTCCCTAAATACACATCTTTTGGAAAAAAATATGAGTTTGATTAAGTAATCTAGTAAAAGTTGAAAGTCAACAAGATAAGTGATTATGTTTCCTTATGAATAAATTCCTCAATAAAAAGTAACTTAAAACAAAAATGTTGTCTATTAACTTTTCCTACTGGGGAATCGAATACCGTTTAACCCATCACAAGTTTGTGATTTTCTTATCGTTAACTTTCTCCTAGACATGTTTACTATCACTCTCCCTCAAGAACATGACCCTTTGAATTTTCTTCCATGTCCATGTTTTTCTACATATGGGTTAACTCGGGTGACCTCTGTACTTATCTTCCTTTATTTTAAAGTTATTTTTTTTACCGACTCTTGTTCTGATGTGGGACTTTCAAGGATGTTTCCAAGCCCAATTTTAAAATTGCGAGGACGCAATTCCCAAAAGGGGGGAAGGATGTAACACCCCAGGTAAATAAAGAATATGACATCGTAATATTTATCCATATTTTTGAATCAAATATTAATATTACTTTAAAGGGAATGCTACGCTAGATGGTGTACCCAATACGCAACAACGAGTTTCTTTGGAATCTTACGTTGTACTCTAATAATAAAATAATATTATTTTAAATGGTAGTTAACGCCTAGCCGTTGTAATGGAGGGAATGAAAAGAACTAACTACCAAATGATTATATATGTTTGTCAAATATTTTTACTTTTTACGATAAATGTTAGAGGATTAAAAATGCGAATGAATCCAATTTTAAGCGTAAACATTCTAATATTCTTTAAAAGGACGATTAACCGCCTTTTAATGGAGAACCTCTTTTAAATCCACTTTTTTACAATTTTATGAGTTATATTTGACAAAATAAAATTATTCTTTAGAAACGGGAAATCAAAATTTACTTTGTGTACATTTTTGGTATTTTTCCGAAAAAGTTTAATTTTTAATGAATAGTGAAAAATGTTGTATTTTAATTCAAAACCACTTTTTAATCTAATTTATTTATATGATTAGATTATCTTTTGAATTTTTTTTAAAGTGAATTAGAATATATTTTTACCATTTAATCCAATAGTTGTCGATGGAATTAATTTCACTTTGAAATCGAACTTAAACTAGTGTCAATCTTTTGATACATTTTGTTTCATAAAAACACGCTATTTGTTTTGACAGCAGGAATTAATTATTAAATTAATTAATGAAACTTATATGTTTTGAATTTTGTAAAATATAAATCATTTTTGAATTAGAAATATCAAATATAGATTAGGGTGAATTTTTGGTAATTTTCTAAAAAACATCAATTTTTGATGAATACTGAAACCACTAAGTGGTACTTATAAAAACTGATTTTCCGTTTAAATGAAATTTTGCCACCATTGTGTTTTGACTTTCAAAAATCCGACATACATAGTTGTCATTAAGAAGTAAAATGTGGTTCAATAGGAATAAAATAATTTTTTGGTGAATAGTAACTTATTAAGTTTTTAATCGCGATTAGAGGTAATTAGTGTAGTTTAAGGTAATAATAATGTTTTAATAAAATTAAATGACCTAGACACATGTCCTACCCTCATTGGATGTTTCATGGCCGACCCAGACAATCCATGGGTCAACTTGGGGACCCCATGGAGCCACTTTGGTTGGAAAATGACATAAATTCCTTTTTATTTAATGATAAAGTAAAAATGACACAAACATGAGATGTTTTACTAAAAAAAATTTACATGGGGTAATAAAAGTCATATTTTGGACTATAAAATATCATTGGAAAGATAAAAGGATTTACTACATCATAGTAGTTTTTTTTATAATTTTTGGACATTAAATAAATTAAATTATTTATGACATCATGATGATGCAGCAATGACCTCATTATTTAAGGATTTAAATGAAATGGAATAATAATGTAATATCTAAGACCTACACATGTCCAAAACCTATTGGATGGGTGGATTTAAAACCATTATCACATTATCCACGAATTATATCAATGTGTAACCTTTTAAATCCGAAACTCATTTTCAAATAAAGTAACATTTTCTTACTTTCCAAGAGTGCCCCTCCTATCCTCTTATAAAAGGCCCCCACCTCTACCTCCTTACACACACTTACAGAGCCTTTGGAATGGCCAACCCCTGCCAATTTTGTCTCTCCACATCCCTCTATAACTCCTTGAAGCCTCACTCTGGGAATAATCCTTTCCAAGGAAGCCTTTGAGCTCAAATCAAAAGAAGTTACCCGATTTTAAGGTAATGTCTTCGCTTGAGTCCTTTTGTTTTATTTTACTTCTCCAACCCCTAAACTCTTTTTATTAATTTATTTTTTAACAAATACAGTATCTTAAATATACTAGGATGTTGTTAAAATAAGGTTTAGTGCTACACTTACACACACCTACATCCAATGGTAAAAAACATAATGTTTCCGTTGATGGCGAATTTCTGCCTCCCGAAACAATGATTGTTCAACATTCTTCTAACACCTTCAAAGGTGGCCATTAAGATGAAACTATATTTATATATGATATCTAATATGATTATGTTTTACTTAAGCTTCTATATTTTTATTTAAGGAATACCTTTATGGTTTCCATTATGGTTAAATGCGATATCTTTATTTAAGGAAGTGCGGAATACCGCCCCCTCAAAGTGATTTGATTCGTTAATACCATATGTGGTATGAATAAAAGATATATTTAATGATATTATATATGATACCATACTGGAATTAAAATACTATTATGTATCATTATGTTTTAATTCCAGTAAATATGAAATAGAAATGAAAGTAGCGTTCATGCGTACGTACAGCTTACCGTCTCCATGAACGGTGCATTTCATTTCTTAACTCTAAATGTTATGTAATATTATAAATGAAAGAATATACTTGATATATATGATATATATGATATATAAATGATGAATACAATTCTGTATATAATGAACCTTTGACCACACGATGAACCTGTAATTGTAAGAAGTCCACTTTCGACTTAAGAACCATGTATCGACAAACCAAACATTATTAACTTAAATGATTACATAATGTCTATGACATGGTAATAAGTGATATAAAAGGAATAATGAACATGAAAAATGTTCTTAAGTAAGTATAAATTAACTCAAGTTTATTATTCTGGAGATTAAAGAACGATCGAGTCAAGTCGGACCCGAGGTAAGGGATCCTACTCCTCTCTTTCTTTTTAAGTACACTCTTTTATGTCATTCCTTATAAGCTCATCTTTCTTGTTATTGGGATGTTCTTTTATATTACTCATACTGTAATTTTTATGTTCATATTATGAGAGACCCTAATCTCTCTCATCAATCTATTTTCGTTGTTTTGAGTGGCGCCGTTAGGCTACCGAATTTTCGTAAGAAATCAAACCCCTCACTTTCATTTAAAGTAATCTCCTTTATGTCACTTCTTTTAAGGTCCTCTTTGTTATGTTGGGGGATGTTCTTTTATATTCCTCTTTATGTAAACTTTATGTTAATATGATGAGAGACCCTATTTCATCTCGTCAATCCATTTTTGTATGTTTTATGTGGCACCGTTAGGCTGCCGAGTTTTCATAAGGGATTTTTCATCTCACTTTTATTCCCGTGAGATTTATGATACATTTGCCACAATTTCTTTTGAGTGGTGTATGTACTTCCCATTATTTTACTCATTGTGTAATATACTTTCATTTATGAGTATTTACATCAATGTTGTATTGTCCTTATTTCACGGGGTGCATGTCTCGAAAGATACCCATGTCGGTAAGGGAACCTTTCACCCTCCTCTTTTTGTAAAAGACTTATTTTGTTATGTATTTTAATTCACATAATATTATGTTGGGATATGTTCTTCTATATAATTATTGATTTAAATTTTATACCCAAGTTATGAGATACCCATTGTTGTCTCTCATCAACTCAATTTCTGAATTTTGTACTGACGCCGTTAGGCCGTCAAAGTCATCTTCGGATGATTGTGAAAATTTTTCTAGCATACAACTCACTTGCAAGCAGTTGTTTGAGATATCAAACACCTCCACTATACCTCTTTATCATCGTGGATCCTGGGTTGTTTTTAGACAAATACTATTTTCACAATATTCTCATATTTTCATGAAAGGTAAATATTATCAAGGTATTTTCAAATATTTTACCTTATCACAAGAATTTGAAGCATATTATGATTTTAAAAATGGTGCTGAGGAAGGAGACCCTTGAGCAACCTATTTATATTTGCTTTTAAAATATAGTCTCACATCACATACTTATGGTATATTAAAAGGACCAATAATAGAATGATTCAACTCAATTTCAGTCCAACTATTTTATAGAAATCATGTTTTATCAGATGTTTTGGAATTATATGTCATACATGATTATTTTCCAAAACTGTTTTTCTGTGAACACCCATATGACCCATGTTGTACGAGGTGTATTTGGATGGAGGAAGCAAATGATTTTTAAGGATCTCTAAATCATTATTGTAATTCATGGGACTTCTACCTACGTGAGCAAGATGATGATGAAACCGTGTGGACGCCATGATCAATGTATGATGTTATTCATTTTGGGAATCATTTTATTTTATCTTATGGTGGTGAAATAAGACTTCAAGAATTAAGATGTTGAGATCGTAATGAATTCGGATGAAAATTAAAGGTATAAGCAAACGATTGAGGTTAAAAAAAGTTACGGTTATTTTTGGATCTTTATAAAAAGGACAACATGCAGACCGTGTGACAACCCGTCGCGTCAGACAAAGCTGCAGGAATCGAACCCACAACCAAAGTGCAATTGGTATTTATCGCATACCACTGGACAACGTGAAGTCTCTGGTTAGTTTGACTGATTAATTTTAGTTATATGATTTTATGAATTAATAGTAAGTTTATTTTGGGTTATTTATGAAAATTATTCACCTATCATGGAGGATATGTGATTAGGTTAATTACTTTTCAATACGAGACTTTTGGGGCAACTGATGTTGTTTGGAGATAAATGTTACGATTTAACTTCGAAGACTATGTGACTAAATCCTTCAAATGTTTGGGTTTCAAACTTAGATTGGTTTACTTTGAATAAATTTATGGAAAAATTGTTTATCGGATGGTCCTCGTTGAACTTTGGGTTTTGTTGGACAAATTTAGGTGATTAAGCATAGATTTTCTTTTTAAAGGGTTATCCTTTTCTGGATTATCTGACCTTGTACTAACCTATCAGTTTTGGTTTTGCTTAAAGCCTAAATAAATGGGAAGTATATAGTTCACTTTGGTGGATTAGGTTATTCTCTAGAAGATTATTATAGTACTCTTAATGCGAACAAGTCTCCCTAAATACACATCTTTTGGAAAAAAAATATGAGTTTGATTAAGGAATCTAGTAAAAGTTGAAAGTCAACAAGATAAGTGATTATGTTTCCTTATAAATAAATTCTTAAATAAAAATTAACTTAAAACAAAAATGTTGTCTATTAACTTTTCCTACTGGGGAATCGAATACCGTTTAACCCATCACAAGTTTGTGATTTTCTTATCGTTAACTTTCTCCTAGACATGTTTACTATCACTCTCCCTCAAGAACATGACCCTTTTCTTTTTCTTCCATGTCCATGTTTTTCTACATATGGGTTAACTCGGGTGACCTCTGTACTTATCTTCCTTTATTTTAAAGTGATTTTTTTACCGACTCTTGTTCTTATGTGGGACTTTCAAGGATGTTCCGAAGCCCAATTTTAAAATTGCGAGGACGCAATTCCCAAAAGGGGGAAGGATGTAACACCCCATGTAAATAAAGAATATGACATCTTAATATTTATCCATATTTTTGAATCAAATATTAATATTACTTTAAAGGGGATTCTACGCTAGATGGTGTACCCAATACGCAACAACGAGTTTCTTTGGAATCTTACGTTGTACTCTAATAATAAAATAATATTATTTTAAATGGTAGTTAACGCCTAGCCGTTGTAATGGCAGGAATGAAAAGAACTAACTACCAAATGATTATATATGTTTTTCAAATATTTTTACTTTTTACGATAAATGTTAGAGGATTAAAAATGCGAATGAATCCAATTTTAAGCGTAAACATTCTAATATTCTTTAAAAGGACGATTAACTGCCTTTTAATGGAGAACCTCTTTTAAATCCACTTTTTTACAATTTTATGAGTTATATTTGACAAAATAAAATTATTATTTAGAAACGGGACATCAAAATTTACTTTGTGTACATTTTTGGTATTTTTCCGAAAAGCTAAATTTTTAATGAATAGTGACAAATGTTGTATTTTAATTCAAAACCTCTTTTTAATCTAATTTATTTATATGATTAGATTATCTTTTGAATTGTTTTTAAAGTGAAATTAGAATATATTTTTACCATTTAATCCAATAGTTGTCGATGGAATTAATTTCACTTTGAAATCGAACTTAAACTAGTGTCAATCTTTTGATACATTTTGTTTCATAAAAACACGCTATTTGTTTTGACAGCGAGAATTAATTATTAAATTAATTAATGCAACTTATATGTTTTCAATTTTTTAAAATAGACATCATTTTTGAATTCGGAATATCAAATATAGCTTAGGGTGCATTTTTTGGTAATTTTCTGAAAAACTTCAATTTTTGATGAATAGTGAAACCACTAAGTGGTACTTATAAAAACTGATTTTCCGTTTAAATGTAATTTTTCCACCTTTTTGTTTTGAATTTAAAAATTACGACATACATGGTTTTCATGAAGAAGTAAAATGTGATTCAATGGGATTAAAATAAATTTTTGTTGAATAGTAACTTATTAAGTTTTTAATCGCGATTAGAGGTAATTAGTGTAGTTTAAGGTAAGAATAATGTTTTAATAAAATGAAATGACCTAGAAACATATACTACCCTCATTGGATGTGTCATTTCCGACCAAGAAAATCCATGGGTCAAGTTGGGGACCCCATGGAGCCACTTTGGTTGGAAAATGACATAAATACCTTTTTATTTAATGATATAGTAAAAATGACACAAACATGAGATGTTTTACTAAAACAATTTTTACATGGGGTTATACAAATCATATTTTTGACTATAAATATTAATTGGAAATATAAAAAGATTTCCGACATCATAGTAGTTTTTTTATAATTTTTATACATTAAATAAATTAAATTATTTATGACATCATGATGATGCAGCGATGACCTCATTATTTAACGATTTAAATGAAATGGAAAGATTATGTCATATCTAAAACCTAAACATGTACAAAACCTATTGGATGGGTGGATTTACAACCATTATCACCTTATACATGAATTATATCAATGTGGGACCTTTCATATCCGAAACTCATTTTCAAATAAAGTAACATTTGCTTACTTTCCAAGAGTGCCCCTCCTCTCCTCTTATAAAAGGCCCCCACCTCTACCTCCTTACACACACATAAAAAGCCATTGGCTCGGAAAAACCCTGAACATTTTGTCTCTACACATCCCTCTCTAACTCCTTGAAGCCTCACATTGGAAAGAATCCTTTCCAAGGAAGCATTTGAACTCAAATCAAAAGAAGTTACCCGATTTTAAGGTAATGTCTTCGCTTGGGTCCTTTTGTTTTATTTTGCTTCTCCAACCCCCTAAACTATTTTTATTCATTTATTTTGTAACAAATACTGTATCTCCAATATACTAGGATGTTGTTATAATAATTTTTCTAGGTACACTTACACACACCTACATCTAATGGTTAAAGAACATACTGTTTCCGTGGATGGAGAATTTCTGCCTCCCGAAACGATGATTGTTCAACATTATTCTAACACCTTAAAAGGTGTCCATTAATATGACACTATATTTATATATAATATCTAATATGATTATGTTTTAATTAAGCTTATGTATTTTTCATTTATGGAATAATTTTATGGTTTCCATTATGGGTAAACGCGATATCTTCATTTATGGAAGTGCGGACTACCGCCCCCTCAAAGTGATTTGATTCGTTAATACCATATGTGGTACGTATAAAGGATATATTTAATGATATTATATATGATACCATACTGGAATTAAAATACTATTATATATCATTATGTTTTAATTCCATTAAATATGAAATAGAAAAAATGAAGTAGTGTTCATGCGTACGTACAGCTTACTGTCTCCATGAACGGTGCATTTCATTTCTTAACTCTAAATGTTATGTAATATTATAAATGCATGAATATACTGGATATATATTATATATATGATATATACATGATGAATACAATTCTGTATATAATCAACCTTTGACAACACAAACAACATGTAATTGTAAGAAGTCCACTTTCGACTTAAGAACCAAGTATCGACAAAACAAATATTATTAACATAAATGATTACATAATGTCTATGACATGGTAATAAGTGATATAAAAGGAATAATGAATATGAAAAAGGTTCTTAAGGAAGTATAAATTAACTCAAGTTTATTATTCAGGAGATTAAATAACGATCAAGTCAAGTTGGACCCGAGGTAAGAGATCATACTCCTCTCTTTCTTTTTAAGTACACTCTTTTATGTCATTCCTTATAAGCTCATCTTTCTTGTTATTGGGATGTTATTTTATATTACTCTTACTGTAATTTTTATGTTCATATCATGAGAGACCCTATTCTCTCTCATCAATCCATTTTGGAAGTTTTGAGTGGCACCGTTAGGCTGCCGAATTTTTGTAAGAAATCAAACCCCTCACTTTCTTTTAAAGTACTCTCCTTTTTGTCACTTTTTTAAGCTCCTCTTTGTTATGTTGGGGGATGTTCTATTATATTCCTATTTCTGTAAACTTTATGTTAATATGATGAGATACCCTATTTGATATCATCAATCCATTTTTGGAAGTTTTATGTGGCGTCGTTAGGCTGCCGAGTTTTCATAAGGGATTTTTCATCTCACTTTTATTCCCTTGAGATTTATGCTACATTTTCCACAATTTCCTTTGAGTGGTGTATGTACTTCCCATTATTTTACTCATTGTGTAATATAATTTCATTTATGAGTATTTACATCAATGTTGTATTGTCCTTCTTTCATGGGGTGCATGTCTCAAAAGATACCCATGTCGGTAAGGGAACCTTTCACCCTCCACTTTTTGTAAAAGACTTCTTTTGTTATGTCTTTTAATTCACATAATATTATGTTGGGATACGTTCTTATATATCCTTATTAATTTAAATTTTATGCCCAAGTGATGAGATACCCATTTTTATCTCTTATCAACTCATTTTCTGAATTTTGTAGTGACGCCATTAGGCCGTCAATGTTTTGCAAGGGAACTTCTTAACCCGAATTTGATTCTTTGGGATAATCTTGTACTCCATGAATATTCCATTCTATGAATATGTGTGAATAACCTCTGATTTTTTTACACTTAATATCCACTTATATTCGGTGTATTCGTTTTTCACAAATAATTATGTAATTGATTGATCCTTAAACCAAGGATACCGTCGTTGTAAGGGACTTCGTCTCAATATCCTTTCATTGAGGAACACTTTTGTTTTATACACCACTTTCTTTAAATACGGTGTATAAACCCCTTTGACTTTTATGTTTATTCAAAAGGAATCTTTTTATACGAATAGTTTTAACAAACGACAAAAGGGAATGTTTTTGTCAAACGTATGCGGCGACAACAACTTCTCCGCCGCCGTGAGTATTATTTGGTCTTTGGCTTCCTCAAAAACCCGTAATGTTTTTTTACAAATAAAATAATACTATATAATTTTTTTGTATTTTGGTATTGAAAATGGTTTTGATAAAGGATTCTATTATGTAAATTTATTTAAAATATATATTGTGATTGAAATGTGGAAATGTTATCATTCCTTTATGTAGGTTTTATGTGTTCTAATTTTA
The DNA here is from genome assembly GCA_963277665.1 of Viscum album. NCBI lineage: Eukaryota > Viridiplantae > Streptophyta > Magnoliopsida > Santalales > Viscaceae > Viscum > Viscum album. The sequence continues at coordinate 680,429,606 of OY728119.1, read as the reverse complement.
TAATGGTACTTGGACATTTTACAGGTGGTTACGTGATAAACCATATGACGGGTGGTGCCGTGAATACCAGGATGGGTGGTTACATTATAACCTCCAATGCATTGGGTATGGAAGTCGGCCATATGGCTATTCCATTAAGTATGTATGAAAGTTGGCCGAATGGCTATTCCATTAAGTGATATGTGTGGAAGTCGACCTTATGGTAATTCCACTTAAGTATGTTTATGTCCCAAGTTACCTTTATATATTATGTGATCTTTATATGGGTTTTATGGTAATATTTTGGTTACATAAGTGTATGTAATGAACTTTTTTTCAGCAAAGAGTTTTTACTACTTCGAAAAGGTGAAAAGTATTACTTTGATAAAGTATACATGGTTTACTTGTTGTTTTGAAAAACCTGCAGTTTTCATTCTTTGTGTATCCCTTACTAAGATTTTTATGCTCATCCCAAGTTTTTGAAATGTTTTTCACAGGACTTAGCATGGAATAGGGTCAAGGATGGGATCAAGGGAAAGTCATGCTACCTAAAACATGGAACCAGACATGTTTGTTTTTAAGAGTTTTTAATGGAAATCTAATAGAAGCGACTACTTTGTAATCTTTTGAGATGTAATAGTTATGTCCTAATTCTCTAAAAATCTAAACCTGAAAAGATCCTCAATGGAAATTACTCATTTAAATTCAATATTAACTAAGGTTTAAGGATGGGGCCTTATAATATCCCCTTTAACCTTCTTTTATTTTATTATTGAAGACACCATCAGAGATGTGATAATTTACCACAGTCAAGGATGATGGGTTTTCTATTTCAATTTATATATTCAATTATGGTCATGAAACCATTTTCATTGTTATACCAGACCATAATATATTTATTATGACTCATATATGGTTTTATAATCTTTTTTTATAGATGGTTTTTATTTATAAAACAAAACATGTTCTTTCTGCTAAAAAAACCACCAATTAACCCGAAAGGTTATTGCTAATGTTTTACATAATGATTAATTTTCACTCCAAATAACCAAATGAATATTACATAAATGAAACATTATTTATGTTTAATAAATAAATATAACTCCAATTATATAAAACCAACCCCATTTTACAAGATTATCCATTCTTGAAAATAAGTATACAGATCATAAAAACAAAGAAAACAAACAAACCAGAACAATGAAATTGAACCACTTAACCCATCAAAAAGCTCACGAATGAACTAAAAAATGATATAATAAATATTTTACACATATAATAGGTTCTAGATTTATTAATTTATGAACCTAGTTTTATTATTCAATTTATTAATCTCAATTGTAGAACACCATCGAACTTAAGGTAAAGGATCCTCTTAGTTTCACTTTTATTCAAGAATGTCCTCTATGTTATGCCAATTTATGTGAAATTACTAATGATGGGGTATGATTTAGAACCTCCCACATAATTTCATCATGATTTATAAGTCATTATAAACCAATTTATCTCTTATTAATCCCTCTTAAGTACACTTGATACCATGCCGATAATCTGAAATGGATTCTACCCGATCCTCCTTTGTTCCTTCAAGTTTCCTTATCTTTCTTTTTCCAAAATGAAGTTATCTTATATTTTATGTGAATCTTCTAAATTATGTCTTCATGTATCAAATTATTTTATCAATATCCATTAATTATTATCTTTTAGGTATATGCATGTTCTTAAGTGATTCCCTCCTCAGTACTTCCCGATTAGCAAACCTGTTTTGAGGGAACTTCCCGATTTCTTAACCGATTTCAAGTGAACTCTATCTTATTCTTCAAGTAACCATTGTCATTATAAAATCCATATTTTTTTATTTTTAATACCTTTTCAGTTCACTTCGAGTTTTATCTAAATGATTGTTCCTTTTTCTATTTTAATTGCTCTATAACATTTTCCTTAAAACCGCACAAAAATATTTTAATGCTAAAATTTCATAAATACTTTTCTTAAATGTTGTTACTTATAATTGACATTATTTACCATGATAAATTACTATTTTACCAAATAAATTTCCATGTTCTTTTTTCCCTTTTTTTCATGGAAACTTTTATGATATGACCATTATTTATGCTTTATGACATGACTGTGGTGCCTAATTCTTTCCATGGGTATCCGTTATGTTTATGTAAGATTGATTATTTATGATTATTTACATGGAAACAATATTCATGAAAATTTAAGATGGGTGATACTAGATAAGTCTACAATTAATTGGGTCAATTTTATTCTCAGGAGATGTTATGTGCGATGGTTTTGGTCGTTATTCTTGTCTTTTCCAACCATGTGTGATGGTCTTGGTAGTTTGCCTTGGCTTCAGCTACCATGTGAAACAGTCTTGGTGGTTAGCCATTAATGAGGATAAAGTCTCGTTTTATGTTGCTTATGCATTACTATGACTCCTTGTTAATATTATTACATGTTTATAAATTATGATCCCATATATTATATGCCTTTTAATATAAATAAATTTTTTGCATCTTATAAGTGATAATATGGCCATACTAAAAGTAAAAGTATTAGTATTATCATAAGTCATAAATAAAACATTATAATTTATTAATTAATTTAAAATAATATTTAGTTTCATAAATTTTTTTCATAAATTAATAATTTTATGTCTTCTACTTTTAATATAATTTTAGAAGACCTTATATAATATTTGAAATCATTATAAAATCGGTTATAGTTTTAAAATCATTATTTTCAAGTAAATTATTATTTTAATTAAAAATTAAATTAATAATATTTAAAAAATTAATTTTCAAATATTTAGTTAAATTTTGGATTCTACACATCAGAAAATGGTTTTTGTGAAGTTTTGTAATTTTTCTGAAATACTTGATTTTTTTTGTGAATTGTAAAATACATGAATTTACTGTATAAACACATTATAATTTAAATCCACTATTCCTGACATAATAAGTGATGTAATCACTCAAATATAGAACTCACATGCACTTATTACTATTTTAGTCATGGAAACATCACTATTAATGGTTTTGAGGGAAATTAATAAACTAAGGAATTAAATATTAATAAAACACTCCTCCCCTCCACTATAAAAACCACCCACACTTCCCTATTTTATTCAATCCTATAAAACCATTTGAGTTACCTAAATTATGCCCAAATCTCTCCCTAAAATCCTCACCAACTTCCAAAAAACCATACTCTTTTCAAATACCAAATCCTCTCCCCTTAAGAGGATCTCAAAGAACATTGATTCAAGAGGTAAATTCCTCATTTCAACCATTTTACTTTCCTTTTAAGTTCATTGGATTAATTTTATATCCTTACCTATCATCATAAAATTATTACGAAAAACATAGTATCTTAAATGTACTATAATTTTGTTATAATATTTAAAAATTTATTATCATATCTCCTTTACCCTTCTTTTATTTTAGTAGTAAATACACGGTCTAAGATGTGATAATATACCACAACCAAGGACAATTGGTTTTCAATTCCATTACCGTATTCAATTACAATCAGGAAACAATTTTCATGGTTGAACCATACCAAAATATATTTATTAGTTCCCATCTATGGTTCTGGAATACTTTTGTAAACATTGTTTTGATTTATAAAACAAAATATTTTATTTGTGTCCAAAAACCGGGAATTAACCCAAAAGGTTATCACTAAAGTTTTACATAATGATTATTCTTCACTCCAAGTAACCAAATGAATTTTACAACCATTTAACCTTATAGATTTTAAATAAGAAAATATGAATCTAATTCTAGACAACCATCCCCATTTTTCATGATTCTCCCTTCATGAAAATAACTAAACCGGTCGAACAAACCAAGAAAACAAATAGACTTGAACAATGAAATTGAACCACTTAACCCAAAAAGGGTCATGAATGAACTTAAAAATGTTATAATAAATATTTTAAACATATATAATATTCTTTAATTATTAATTTTTAACCTAATTTGTTTATTCATGTCATTAATCTCAAGTGGAGGACGCTATAAAACATAATGTAATGGATCCAATCTATTCCAATTTTATTCAAGAATTTCCTCTATGTTATTCCATTTTATGTGTAATTACTAATGATGGGGTATGATTTATCACCTCTCACATACGTATCTCATGATTTATATGTGATGAGAAACCCCTTTATATCTCATTAATCGCACATATGTACACCAAATACCATGTTGATAATCTGTAAGGGATTCTACCGTAACTTCTCTGTTCGTTCGAGTTACCTTATATATGTTTTACCAAAATAAATTTATTCTATCTTTTTATGTGAATATTATTAATTTGTTTTAAATGTACCAAATTAATTTATCTATAACCTTTAGTCATTCTCTTTCAGGGATATGAAAGTTATTAACTGATTCCGTCCACAATACTTCACGATAAGCAAGCCTGTTTTGAGGGAACTTCCCGAATTCTTACCCGATTTTAAGTGCACTATGTCTTCTGTTTTAATTTAAAAATTGTATTTTAAAAATAATTATTTTTTATTATTAAATATTTCTTGGTTAAATTATGGTTATATATAATGGGGTTTTCCCTTTTCTATTTTAAAGGCTCTATAACATTTTCCTTCTAACCGCAGAAAAATGTTTTAATGATAATTTTTATAAATACTTTTATTACATGTTTCCACGTATTCATGACATAAATTACCATAATACATTCCTATTTTAACTTTAGAATGTCCATTTATATTTTAGTTTCTTTCATAGAAACTTCAATTATACAACCTTTTGTTATGCTTTATGACATGATTGTGGTGCCCAATTCTTTATGTGGGTAACCCTTATGTTTATGTAAGATTGATTATTTATGATTATTTTTGTGGAAAACATATTAATGAAAAGTTAATATTTGTGCAACCATATATATATCTAATTTATTTAGTAATGTTGATTCTTCGGAGACATTATGTGGGGTAGTCTTGGCAGTTAACCTTGGCTTGTGCTCCCATGTGTGACGGTTTTAGCCGTTAGCCTTGGCTTGTGCTCGCATGTGAAACTGTCTTGGTGGTTATCCTTGAATCATGATAAATTATGATTTTATGTTACATTTACATTAATATGACTTAATTTTTATATGATTACATGTTTACATGTTATGATTCCATATGTTACATGCATTTTTAAATCATCATATCATGCCTTCTATCCCATGTGCTAACACTTTATTCTTATGTTTACTCCCTTACTGGGCAATTTAGCTCATCCCTTTGATCATTCCCTCCACAGGGTAACCTATATAGATGTAGGATCACAATGAATGTTAGGATATCAATTTGATGGTTAAATAAAGAAATGTTTTTTTAGTTCCATGTTTTTTGTTTCATGTACCTAGTCTTCCACAACACTTGACTTTACGCTCATTGGATTGTACTCTGATGTATAATTATGCCTACAATCATGTAATGTTAAATGTAAAATGCTAGGGTCACTATATGAATAATAAATTTGGGTTCATTAATTAATATAGACAGAACCTCTTATACATGTGATTAATTTATTATTACCTTTTGGAGTTCATTCATAACCTTTTTAATTGATTATGATGATCAATTTCATTGTTTCGATCTGTTTTTTTTTTCATGATCGGTTTACTTATATACATGAATGGATAATAAGTTCAAATAAAGATGGCTGTCCAAAATTGGAGTTATATTATTGAGCATTCTGATGGTTAACTAGGTGTATGTTTCAATAGGTTACATGGAGTGAAGATGAATCATTCTATTAATCATTAGTGACAACTTTTTGGGTTAATTGGAGGGTTTTGATCACAACAAACATATTTTGTTTTATAAATCAAAACCATGTGTACAAAAAAAATTCAGAACAATAGATGAGACATAATATATATATATTATAGTCTGGTTCAACCATAATAATGGTTTCATTTCCAGAATTGAAGATGGTAATGGAAATAGAATACACATCATCCTTGAATGTGGTGAAGTAACACATCATGGATGTTGTTTTTACTACAACTATAAAAGAAGGATAAAGGAGAGATGATAATAAAATATTCGATTATCATAAAAAAAATTCTAGTACATATAAGGTACTGAAGTTTTCATAACTGTTGGAAGAGGATAAGTATGTATTGAAAAGAATGCAATGGAACCTAAAATTCAAGTAAAAGAAATGAAAATATAAGTTTACCTCTTTAATATAACTTCTTTTAGAACCTATTTATGGAAGAGGATTTGTTCTATGAAGACACAAAGGGATACTGGACATGGGGGAGGATCTTGGGGACATTGAAGTAGAATTTAGAAAAGGAACAAGCCTTGAGGGGAGTGAAGAGAATAGGGGAGTGTAGGTGGTTTTTATAGTGGAGGGGAGGAGGGATTTATTAATATATTAATCATTAGTTTATTATTTATCCAGAAGAAAATAAATAGTAAGGATTACATGAACAAATAGTAATAAGTTCATGTGAGTTTGAACCAATGTCCATTTACATCATCCATGACTCAATCATGATGTAGATATTCAGGTTTTAGCACTTATTGTAAATTATCATATTTTTCTATTCATTAAAAATTCATGTATTATATAAAACTACAACAAACACACCCATACCATTTTATTGACGTTCAGAATATAAAAATGAAATTGATTTTATGAAATCATTTTTCCAAATATGGGATATTTTATTTTTAAAGAAAATCATCATTTTCATGAAAAATACATACTTCAAAATTATAACTTATTTTATAATACTTTGAAAACTTTACAATGGTCACATAAAATTACCCTATAATAGTAAGACATAAAAATAGTAGTTTATTAATAAATATTATGAAAATACATTATCTTTTATAATTATTAAATTATTCAACAATTTTTAATTTAATTTTTTAAAAATACCAACACTATCATATTGTCACTTATATGATGGATAAATTTTATTTATAATTTCATTGGTTAGGGTACTATTTAATTAGATGATATAATATTCATAAGGGTCATATTAATATTCATAATGGTATCATTACTAGTCCTAAGGGTGAATTACTATTCATAAGGTTATGTACTGTTCACAAAAAATTTTGTTTGTTCCCTCATACCCCAAAAATCACCCTAAACGCAACTGTGTATGTTAGATTTTTGAAATTCAAAACAAAGAAGTGGAAAATTTTAGTTTAACATCTAAGTTTAAAATATCTCATTAGAAAAGTGTATTTATAGATACTTGGTCTTTCATGCATTTCATTAAATTTATTTTTAGATCATTGGGGTGTTACAATCATCTATAGAATAAATAATCCTACTAAAAACACCAAGGTATCCATATCATACCATGAACCTCATTCATCTCATAAAAATATCAACATCCTCTTTATAATACCATTTTTTCTAGATCCCATGATGGCCTTTGTATTATTTATTGTACCACAATCCATCACAACTAGTATAAAACACACCTATAATTATCCTTCGTGCAATGCATTCATACATTGAATATTATCAATAAACTCATACAAACATAACCAAAAACCCACATGTAATGGATATCACACCATGCATACTGACACATAATATTATAGCCTAATAGAGAGCAAGGAGAGGGGGTTGTTATCCATCCATATTGTTTCTATCATATATGTTGGGATAAACCCCATGATCATTTATTTTTTGTTATATCATCTGACATGGGAGGGGTTCACATTAAATAATGAACATATAGGTGAAGTATAACTTACTACTAAAATTAGGGTCACTAAAAACAATTTGACACGGCTACAAAAATCATCACTTAGGACACCCAACTACAACTAAAAAGACACCTATATTCTATATTCACTAAATAATCAGTTTCATTAGAAATTATTGACATTTCAAATATTAATAAATTAAACAAACATGTTTGGTTATTTTTAAAATATAATATCTCTTAATATTAGTTATTATTCAAGGAAATAATCAACTTATAATAACTGATAAGAACTAACCTCATTCCTTCATTCCTTCATTTAAAATTTCATAAATATTTGACTAATCTATGACGCTTCCTATACTACCACTCAACTTATGAACACATAGTGCATAACAAAAAACTGTGATCCATTATTTGAATATGTTCATATAAAAAATAGTTTCCCATTTGGAATCATGTAAGAATCAATGTTTAAGAAATCATTAATGAGAAATCACCACTCTAAACTCATCCTAATGATCCTGACTTCCATGAAGTCCCACAAAACTATAAATAATATCACATCCTACATCACATTCAGGTATCATCACACCATAAACCCCACTCCCCCATATTTATCATTATAGTAACACCATGCTAATATTATCATCAAAATAAAAACATCATTCCATAAAAATAATCAACACCACTATTTCCCCAATCACCCACACCCAATACTCATATTCAGACCTATAATTTTATGTTTCCAATCAATCAAATGAAGGCTCTAAATCCATATTTCACAAATATATATTAATTTTATTTTTTAATCTTAATTTGAAAAAATATTATGGCCATGAAATAATATAAGTTACGGATCATGTAATGAAATATATACTCTTTCATCCCCTATATATTTATCTTTAATATAAAACTATTTTTCCATATTGAACTAATACGTATCATAATAAATTATATATAATTTTAAGAATCATATATTGGTAGCTGATTGTATATAAAATCAGTATAACATGCCTAAAGTATTAATTATATGTTTAAAAAATTTCAATATGAGTAGTAGTTATACTCCTCAGGGATATAACATTCAATTAATTAACAAAATTTTTATATTGTTAATAACATTACAAGAATAAAAGTCATACTAATTAAAATCAACTACACAATTAATTAAATAACACAAAATATTGTAAATATAAAGAGGAAACATAAATCAAATTATATCACATATCCCAAACCAATATTTTAAATCCCCTAATATGAAATAATAATTACTCATAACATGTTATAATCCTCAATTCAATTATCATATATCTAAAATTAAAAAAATAATTCTCATAAACATTATTTAGGCATTTTGACATTTTGGCATGCTATAATTTTGATTTCATCAAATAATAAAAAGATTATGGATTTAAATTATATTTTTTTCTCTATCTTGGATTATTTTTATAATAGTTGTCAATATTCAATGGCATGCGATAAATCTATATATTCCATTCATGAAATTATTATAATCCTTATTAAATAAATATAATTTCACAAGAATTTTCCAAAATTATATATAAAAACATGTTTATATATATCTTGAAATAATAATTATATTTAAATAACAATATAAAATAACTATAATAGGTTATATATAATCAAATTTTCAGTTAATATCCTTTTTATTTCTTGAAAATAAGAAAAAAACATTAAAAATATTCTATTATAAAATATAATTAATACATATAATTTATTTTATTCTAATATATTAAATAAGAATAATAATTACTATATATGAAAGGATTTTTCTCTTCTAGATATGTTCTAAAATTTGATATATCATTTATCTACTACACATGATAAATTCGGTAAACAATTCTAATTTTTATGTGATTTACAATTTATCAATCATTATTTAAAAGGCACATTATATTCTTCTTATCACATTAGGATTAATATTCATTATTTATTATGTGTTATTCATATATTTAAAATCTATAAATAATTTGAATATAGTTATAATGACACCGAACATGTGTTTTTCATAATCTTCATCTTCTCGCTGTATGAATTTTCTAGATTATACAATATCCAATAATCATGCAATATAACAACTTTATTATATTTACTTGGTTAATCACATATATTTTAAATAATAATATATATCATGATTAATTCACAAATTTACATCAATAAAGAAAATATTTATTTAACCCCTACATAGACGGAATAATCCTTCCATGATGTTGCAATAAGGGAGGGGAAAAAATATCTTGAGTGTGGGATATGAATTGTAAATGAATTATCAAATCAATACTGAATCATTCACAATAAACTAAATGAAGGCTATATGATCACAACAAATTTACAATTTATATTCTAATTAAAATTTGGGTTAATTACCTAATGTTAAGTACTAAAAATACATTTTATAGTTTCCCTATTAAACTATTAGGAATTTGAATTTATTTTTAAATCAATTCATTATTATATAAAATCATTATTTTTATTAAGTTAAAACAATAGAAAATATTAGACACAATTTTAAATTCTCATGAGGTATTTAAAAAATTTATTATTAGTGTTAAAAATTATTAAAATAATGAAACATTACTTCAGATATGAAACAGGGGAAAGCCACCTTTTACTGATTCAAAATTGTACCATTACGTATATGATTATTATCTATACAAGGGTAAAATGGGTTTCCAATTAAATGTATAGTTATCCTTACATGGTTATTGGTAAACTAGATATACCTTTATAAATGATAACAGCTACCAATATATATGGTTTAGAAAACTGACATGACCATTTCACATTGATTTTTAGAATCTCACTAATCAACTAGTAAAAACGTATTTTTGTTTTATGTAAGAACAACCAACCTTTTATAGGCTTATAGATTAGGAAAATAATCATCTATAAATAATGGATTTACTAGATGAACATTATTAAATTTTTAGCCCCATATTGGTTACAATTATGTTACTCAATGTATTTGTTTTATAACTGTACATAACCATGGGAAAAAATTAATTAACATTATTTTAATTAGGAATAACTATACTGAACTTTTTAAAGGCTTTTCAAACTAGATCATAAACTTACATAGCTTATAGAACAACTATTTTACCTTCCCCCATGACGATGTCCTTAGAAGGGTCATATTTTAATTATGAATAATTAAATTATGAAAAAATTAACAAATAATTTTGAATAGAGTTTATTATTGTATTTAAAATTCAAAAAAACATCATAAAATGAAAACAACTTTACAAACATCAAAATTATTTTCCTAAAAAATTATTACAACATTGAAATTGATATCAAAAGTTTTAAATCTATTTTAAAACTACATATTAAATTAATAAAAACACTTATATACTAAAATTCATTGTTGAATGAAAAATTATATCATGGTAATATTCCAAAACAATGACACATATAATATAGATAAATAATTTCTAAAAAATAATCCTGATAAGAATGGAGAAAAAATGAAATTGGAATACAAAAAAGGGATTCCAAAACATTCCTTAAATATTTCATAGAAACATAACAACTTATTTTATATAAATATAATTTAAAAGTATAAACTAGATTATAAAATAATATTTCTAGAATAAAAATCCCCTTTCATGGAACCATGAAATGGGATATAAGTAACATTTAAAGAAAGATAATTTTTTTCAAATCACACCTTAAAATCTCACTAGGATTTACATAAAAAATAATATGATGAGAATTATAAATACATGAATATCCAAAAAAAATTAAATGATAATAAGTCATTATCAACATAAAGAAAATATATTTTAAATTTATAAATATATTTTGATTGTGATTGAGGCTAACAAATATTACAATCGAAAGAATAAAAATTATAAAGAAATAACCCTCATAAAAAAAGTAAGGAATGAAATATAAATCCATGAGGGAGTAATGGAGATAATAAAATAATAAATTATGAAGGTCCAAGTATAATTTATTCATTAAATAAATTTTATAAGAGACATTTATGTGAATATTGTGGTAAAATACATAAAAATAATAGATATTTGGAAAGGAATAGTTACACCGTGTCTCTGTTATCTTTTAATGTATTCTTACTTCAAGTTTAATCAAATTATATAAATTATTTCCAACATTTAGAACCTTTGTCATTTTTAATTAATTATTTATATTTTTTTAATTCTTTTATTTTCTTTTTTATTTATTTATTATATTAATATTCTATAGGATAATTATTTTAGGTTGTTCAATTTGTAATACAAATATAACAGTATTAATGTGATTCTCTATATGAATTGGATCCATAATATCTTGAAGTTTTAGGGTATCAATTTCAATTAATTCCATAAGTAAAATATTATAATAATTTAATATATTTATTATATTATTTTCAAATGAACATTTTTTCCTTCATATGCATTTATTAAATGGTAAAATTGACATTTCATTTAAAACCAATATTTTTAAGACTATATTATCATTATATAATCATAAACATATTATTATTTAATTATTTATATTTTTTCAATATTAAAATACATTTTTATCATTACACATAAAATTATTTAGTTAAAAAGACATCATCATTTTTATGATAAATTATATTATAACCATTGTTATATGATAATTTAAATGAGGAAACAAGGATTTTAAAAATGATATTTTAATATATTAATGAAATATTAAAAGGGTTTGGTGAGAGTTAATGGGCTATCTATGATAAATAATGTATCAAAATGATAATTATACCATATAAATAGAAAAATGGTTTATAAATAACTGATGTCTTAAATGATTTTATTGTGAAACAAAATATCAAATATGAATGGAATGAGGGAGACTTGGAAATCCTTACATTTAATGTAGCAGTGGATTTTAAAAAAAGGTAAAATAAGATGGAATGAGTGATATATAATTTATATTAAGTCAAAATGATGAGAATAAATCATAATTCTAATAACGTATATATATTCATAATAAATTGTAATTACAATTTAAATTAATATTTGTAAAATAATGGGAGAGGATGGGGATTTCTTATCTTTTTTTCTCGTTACCTCTTTTGATTTGTGTATAAAGACTACAGATGATGGTTTGCTGGATAAACCAAATACATCGAGATTTATATATGGTAGTTTAGAGAGTTATTTTGGTATATAATTAGAATAAATTATTTTTAGAAGTGAAATTAAAGGGTTGGAAGAAGGGAGTTTATAGAGAAAAGGGGGATTTGTATTTTAGAATACAATTTTGATAATTTGTTTTATATTGGATGATGGATGTGAATAGTTTTTATTATTTTGATTGTTATTATTTTGTATTAATAAATGTATTTTTTGTGGAAATTTTAATTCACTTAAATCATAATCAAATCATTGAAAAAATTTAAACAATATAAAGAATAAAATATATTTTTTATTCACATTAAATATAACATAAATTTTGAACGTTAATTTTTTGGTTCAAAATGATGTTATTTATAATTTATTTTTTTATTTTACTCATTACATACAAATTAAAACCTAAAATAATTTTTATATAATTTTTATTCATTCTTACATTAGTTGTATTTCATAAAATTACGGTATATTTAAAAATGAAATTTGATCTTATTGGCCAAAAAATATATTTTTCATAAAAATATTAAAAATCAACATATTATAATTTTAAATTATTGATTCAAAATAAATATTTTATTTTATAAAATTAAAATTATAATATGAGGTATTATTATTTTATATAAAATCATATAATACATGAAAATAGAATTTCATCTCAAATAAGGACTATATGTTTTTCAATGAGAGATTGCATTAATGTTTACTATTATCTATTATATGATTTATAATTAATTTCACATACATATCATATATATATATATATTTCAAAAAACACAACCTTTACTTAAGATAAATTTTTCTTGTAAATAATTTCTTAAGAAAATCGTTTTTCTCTGATGCCGTTTATATACATTGATTACAATGTTATATCAACGAACATGTTAATTTATAATGAACAACTATTCAAATTTATTTTTTCATTTTGTGTTATTAATACACTATATATATAAATATAACAAATAATATTTTTAAATTAAATTAATCAATACTATGTTGTATTATGTTAGTGTAAAACATGTCACTTATCTTTTTAATATAGAATTTTAATAATTTTTAATCATGTAAATACAATATGATAATAATAATTCTGATATTAAATTTTTATTTAATATATTAAAATATTTAATCAATTTAAATATTCAAATATAAATTTATTTGATTATATTATGAACATAAAATGTTATATGATAATAGATTTTATTACATCAGACTAAATAGTTATATTTTAGAAACATATAATAACTAAAACATGCACAATACAATATTAAAAATTATATTACCCTGAATATATATGGAATAATGTGAAATTAAAAACATGAATCTAACAATAAGATTAATGTGTTATAAAATAATATTATAGGTGTAAATATTGTGAATTTTTTTTATTAATGATAGTTGATAAAACCATTTCAAAAATAATTAATATTTTTAATAAAGAAAATGTATATGAATTGATATTTTTTTTGAAATTTTCTAATAATGAAGGGAAATACTTTTAGTGATAAATATGTATATAACCTCTAGGTTTAAATCAATAAAAATTAAAATATATTTATTTAACATTTATAATAATAATTATATAATAAAATTGTAAATATACAATCATTGAAAATATTTTGTGTTATAATACATACCTATAAGACTAGACATCACTATTGTTCAACACTACTTATTATAATGTGATGAGTAATATATATTATAAAATTTATTATTTATTCTCCCCATGATTCTTTCATCATGACATAATTTTGTTTTTGGTGACATAGAGTGTGTATTTATATCTTCAAATTTTAAATCTTATAAGAATTATTCAACAACCCCCATGGATTTTGAATGTTATGAGAATATTGAAACAATTCCTTGTGTATGATATGGTGTGATAAGGGTGTGGGTTTATATAACATTATTTGGTAAAATTATGGGAAACTCAATTCTTCTATGCTTATAGTGAATGGAATCAATCTCAACATAAATATATTTATATCCATCAATGTAATTCATGTTAAACCGACTTTTAAATTTAGATATGAGCATGTAATGAAATATAGTAGTCTAATTATCTTACATCAATGTTCACTATCAATATTAAACTCCTTCATAAGAAAAAAATCCCTATAATGAGATTATAGTTATTTCTTGCGTGTTTCCCCTTTCTAATGCATTTTTCCATATTACTCCTATAATACTATCATTATTCCATTTGTTATGGATATTTACATCTAGTTATTTTAGGACCTCATAGAAGCTTTCTAGAAATAGTTTCACAATTCTAGCAAACATGTTCATTTAATTATTCTTATGAATAAAACACAATAAATAATACAAATAAGTTTGATACTTATTAAAAAATAAAAGTAATACAAATTGTTTTTATAAAATAAAAAATTGTTTCAAAATTATCAAATGTAAATATATTCATTCTCCCTAGATATCTAATCATGCATCTTTATTTAATTGAAACCCCAATTACTCTTCGCTTCCATAACTATAATTCATTCATCCTTACTCATAAAAACATATATATTAATAGTTTTTTTAATAATTATTTTTAACAAAAATAACTCAATACTCTAGATTAATTTAAAATTTGTGTTATTCTCAATCTTAAGTGCATTATAAATATTCAATGTATTCCAAAATATATTAATATCAATATTGGAGAAATAAAAACACACCAATCAAGAAAATTTATTTAGATTTTTATTGTGTTTGTGGTCAATGAATTGTAGTTTCTAATGCATTCATTAAAAATTAAGGCTGAAAAAGAGGGATCAAATCTTAAATTAGAATGAATGAAATTGAATTTAGTATTAATAAAATAATATTTTCATTAACCTTTTTAAAAGAAATAAAAACATATAAATCCACTCTTCTATTAGTGATTATCATCTTAAATATTCAAAATTTAGGACATGTTTTTTTCCTATTTTTTAAATTGTATTCATTCCATAAATAGGGATTTATTTAAAAAACCACACATTTATAACATTAAATTTTGTTCTCCTCTAGAATAGAATTATAATAAATTAATTAATTTCATATGATGTGTATGGGTGGTCTTTATAATGTCCTTAATACATTCCATTTTTTGAATTACACTTCCATAGTTATAGAGGAATCATGTAATCATAATCTAAAATATCATAGAACTAATCTCCCAATCACTAAGGGAAAATAAACATCTTTAACTTAAAATGAATTATACCATAGATAATATATTCCACACCAAAATCTCTCATAAAAATTAATAGAAAACATGTATATTAAAACAAATGAAAATAGGGTGGAAAAGGTAAATAATCTTACATTGTGGATTCACTATTAAGGCTACTCTGAGTTTTCACGGTCTTAAAAATATCAAAATTATTGTTGGTATGAATTTAATAAAGATTAAAAACAGACAACCTTTATCATATCTATGTGGTTTAAAAAAATTATTCTTTAAAAATTAGAACAAAGTTAATCTTATTGTACCTATGTAAGTACCATGTTCTCTCATTGGAAATAGTATTATAATGGAAATGTCAACATTGTTTACAATACCACTCATGAATGTCAATTTTAATATAATTAAATCACCCAGGATATAAATTCAATGCAGCCATCTAATAAAACAAAATTTCATAATGTTCAACTTATAGTAAATATTTATTCAAGTATCATTTTTTATATTAATATATGAAAAACAATGTTGTTTATTATGGAATCCCATTTAAAATACAAATTTTTATTGCAAAAAATGTTCAATGTTTCCAAAAGATAAGAGATATATCATAGAATAATAACATAGAACATTAAAATTAAAAAAATTAAAAAATATAAAATTATCCCTCTACCATAATTATCATAAAATATTAGCATCATTATTTTAAATTATGTAAAGATAGATTCACATGAAAAAGCATGTGTATACAATAAATGAAGAAGGATTAAAAATTAAGAAACCAGGATATTCATAAATGTAAACAAGTTGAATTATTCAATCTTAGTTGGGTTCATATTTTATTTATGTTGATAATATTAATTAGTTATTTTAATTGGTTTCTTGAAATTATATTTATATAGATAACATTTTTGTAGGACTATATAATCTAGTAATAAAATTAAGGCCAAATTGATTCATAATAACTTAATTCAATGTATATATTGAAATTTTTATTAAAAATATAAGAAATGATCTAAAAATATATAATATGAATAAAATCATTATTGTATAATGAAAAGACACAAAATATTGAATGATCACATAACAATGGATAGCATGAAAATCTAATGACTCCTTGGTGTCGTCCCCAATTTCCCTACAAGACTCCACCTACCCATGGTCTATACTAGAATGTGAGAAATTGAAATGATAATACCTCTACAATCACAAAATATACTTATAAGATTTTCAAATGATCGCTTGTGTGACTTAAATCTACAAAGTATCCTCTTTGAATTATCTTGGTATAATCATAATGACAGGAAAGGGGGGAACCAACTACTAAAGAAGGGCATGCTTGATTGGGGAAAAACTATGTCAGGACCACAACGTGGTGGTGGTGTTGGTGAATTTTTAGAAAGGGATAACATAGATTATTATTTTAAACTAAATTTTTATTCCTCTTAATGGTTTTACACACATGATACTAAATAATTAAATTACTTTTCAATGTATCATCAATAGATGGTGAGGTCATATTGGTTGGGGGAATTAGAGTTACATATATATGGGGCTCATTCATAGAATATTATTATGTTGGAGTCTCCCTGTAGGATATATAATTATGATGTAAGAGTGTTAATTTAATAATTGATCCGATCACTACTGGAAATGCAGGCATTCCCAATGGTTATGAACCGATGGTAAAGGCTACAGAACTGTTGGTATATGTTATACCAACAGTTCTGCAAACCGTAGGGAAGTAAGCCATTTGGAAAGCTTTTTCCAATGGTATACAGTGAACCGTTGGGATAGGTTGGAAAAAATTAACCTATCCCTATGGTTGTACCAAACCGTTGGCAAAAACAAGCAACCTACTTCTTTACAAATAGTTCAATGAACCGTTGGTAAAAAAATCCTTAGAATTGTATGCCAACAGTTTGAAACCATTGGACTAGCCTATGATGTGCAATGCATAGCAGCCAGCCTACAATTTGCACAGCAGACCTCATTTTCAACTGCAATTTGCACAACAAACCTCATTTTCAATCATTTTAAATCATTTCCAATTATTGTACCTACATGAAACTAACACATATATATAAAATTATTGTACCTACAATAACCAACTAACACATACATATAGAGAATAAATTCATACAAATTTAACATATAATGCATCTTAGAACTATACACATCTAGAATTAAATCAGAATTCATAACATAATTATAAACATACATAATTAATTTAGAATTCAATTAAAAATATAGATGACAATTATATGTGGAATCCGGAATTCAATTCATAATTTGATCAGTTATTTATATACCATATGTTTTTACTAGAAATTATGTCCATTTTAAACAAAATACATACACCTCGAGTGATACCGGCCACACCATGCCTCAGATTGAGGCGAGTTTAACTCGTACACGTCAAAAATTACCCATGGACCGTTGTCTTAAAGTATAAACATATTCCGAAAGAATTTGGTTGTTTTTTTGTATGTCAATTGTTTTTTTCACTTAAAATGATGTACTTTTTAAATAAAAGAGAGACACATTGAGAGCTGATGGCCACACCATGCCTCGGATTGAGGCGAGGTTGACTCGTACACGTCACAAAGGACCCATGGATCATTGTGCTAAAATATCAACACAATTAGAATCCATTTGGTTGGTTTTCCGTATGTACTTAAAATGTTGTCCATTTTAAACATAAGATAGACAATTTGGGTCGTTCTGGCTACACCGTGACTTGGATTGAGGCGCGGTTGACTCGTACACATAACATATGACCCATGGATCATTGTCCTACAGTTTCAACATATTTTGAATGCGTTTGATCGGTTTCAAATTTTCCAGTAGTTCTTTTCACATATAATCTTGTCCATTTTTAACAAAAGAGACACAGTTAAAGTGGTACCAGTCACACCACATCTCGTATTTAGACTGGGTTGACTCTTACACATCTAAAATGACCCATTGATCATTTTCTTAAAGTATCCACACAATCCGAATGTGTTTGGTCGGTTTTCCATATGTCAGCTGATGCTTTCACTTAAAATGATGTCCTTTTGAAAAAAAATAGAGACACTTTGAGTGGTTCCGGCCACACCGCGTCTCATATTAAGGAACCATTGATTTTTACGTGTCACATATGACCCATGGATCGTTGTTCTAATGTTACAACAAAATCAGAATCTGTTTGCTCACTTTTCCATATGTACTTAAGATGTTTTCCATTTTAAACAAAAGAAAGGCACTTAGAGTGGTGTCGGCCAAACCACTCCTCAGACTGAGGCAGGATTGTATCATACACGTCACATATGACCCATGGATAATTTTCCTATAGAATCAACACATTTTGAATGCGTTTGGTTAGCTTTTTGTATGTCAGTTGTTGTTTTCACTTAAAATGATGTCCATTTGAAACAAAAGAGAGTAACTATGAATGGTGTCAGCCACACCGCCCCTCGGATTGAGGTGCAGTTGACTATTACATGTCACATATGACCCATGTATCATTGTGATAATGTATCAACGCAATCAGAATCCTTTTGGTCAGTTTTCCGTATGCTATTTGTTGTTCTCACTTTAAATGAAGTCCATTTTAAACAAAACATAGACACTTTGAGTGGTGTCGGCCACACCACGCCTCGGTTTGATGTGAGGTTGACTCGTACACGTCACATATGACCCATGGATTGTTTTTCTAAAGTATCAACGGAAACTGAATGAGTTTGGTTGGTTTTCCATATGTACATAAAATGTTTCCAATTTTAAACAAAAGAGAGACACTTAGAGTGATCCCTGCCACACCACAACTCGGATTGAGACCGGGTTGGCTCATACACGTCACATATGACCCACGGTTCGTTGTGACAAATTATCAACAGAATCCAAATGTGTTTGGTCAGTTTTCCTTATGTCAGTTTGTCTTTTCACTTATAATCCTGTCCATTTTAAATAAAAGAGACACAGTTAGAGTGGTACCGGCCACACCGTGCCTCGTATTTAGACAAGGTAGACTCGTACACGTCTCAAAAGACACATGGATCATTGGGCAAAAGTATCAACACAATCCGAATGCTTTTGGTTGGTTTTCTGTATGACAGTTGATGTTTTCACTCAAAATGATATCCTTTTGAAACAAAAGAGAGACACTTAGAGTGGTGCCAGCCACACCGTGCCTCAGATTGAGGCGGGGTTGACTCATACCCGTCACATATGACCCATGGATCATTTTCCTAAAGCATCAACACATTTCGAATGCATTTGGTCAGTTTTTCGTATGTCAGTTATTTTTTTCACTTAAAATGATGTACATTTTAAACCAAAGGGAGACCCTATGAATGGTGTCAGCCACACTACACCTTGGAATGAGGTGGGTTTGACTTGTACAAGTCACATATAACCCATAGATCATTTTTCTAAAGTATCGACATAATCAGAATATGTTTGGTCATTTTTTCGTATGCTAGTTGTTGTTTTCACTTAAAATAAAGTATGTTTTAAACAAAAGAGAGATAATTTGAGTGGTGTCGGCCAAAGTGTGCCTCAGATTGAGGTTAGGTTGACTCGCACACGTTACATATGACCCATGGATCTTTCTTCTAATGATTCAACAGAAACCGAATGTGTTTGGTCGGTTTTTTGTATGTACTTAAAATGTTGTCCATTTTAAACAAAAGAGAGACACTATGAGTGATCCCGGCCACACCGCGACTCATATTGAACCCAGGTTCACTCGTACCCGTCACATATGGCCCATGGATTGTTGTAATAAATTATCAACATAATCCGAATTCCTTTGGTCAGTTTTCCGTATTCCAGTTGTTCTTTTCACTTTTAATCCTATACATGTTAAATAAAAGAGACACAGTT
Source organism: Viscum album (assembly GCA_963277665.1). Classification (NCBI taxonomy): domain Eukaryota; kingdom Viridiplantae; phylum Streptophyta; class Magnoliopsida; order Santalales; family Viscaceae; genus Viscum; species Viscum album. Next base: position 680,408,768 of record OY728119.1, on the reverse strand, counting down.
AGAGCGGTACCAGCCCCACCACACCTCGTATTGAGGCAGGGGTGACTCGTACACGTCACATATGGCCCATGGATCATTTTTCTAAAGTATCAACACAATCCAAATCCGTTTGGTCAGTTTTATGTATGCTAGTTGTTTTTTCACGTAAAAGGATGTCCATTTTAAACAAAAGAGATACACTTTTAGTGGTGTCGCCAAACCACGCCTCCAATTGAGGCGTGTTTGACTCGTACACATCACATATGACCCATGGATCGTTCTCATAATTGTTCAATGAAAAATGAATGCATTTGGTTAGTTTTCCATATGTAATTAAAATGTTATCCAATTTAAACAAAAGTGAAATACATAGACTTTGATTGAGCCCGGGTTGGATCTTACACGTCACATATGACCCACAAATCATTGTGATAAATTATAAACGGAGTCTGAATGCGTTTGTTTGGTTTTCTATATGTCAGTTGTTCTTTTCACGTATAATCCTGTCCATTTTAAACAAAAGAGACATAGTTAGAGTGGTACTAGCCCCACTGTGCCTTGGATTTAGATAGGGTTGACTCGTACATGTCTCAAATTACCCATGGATCATTTTTCTAAAGAAACAACACAATCTGAATTCATTTGGTCAGTTTTCTGTATGCCAGTTGATGTTTTTCACTTTGAATGATATCCTTTTGAAACAAAAGAGAGACACTTAGAGTGGTGTCGGCCTCACCGCTCTTTGGATTGAGCCAGGGTTGACACGTACATTTCACATATGACTGATGAATCATTTTTGTAAAGCATCAACACATTTCTAATGCATTTGGTCAGTTTTTCATATTTCAATTGTTGTTTTCACTTAAAATGATGTCCATTTTAAACAAAAGAGACACACTATGAATTGTGTCAGCCACATTGTGCCTCATATTGAGTCGGAGTTGACTCATACACATCACATATGAGCCATGGATCATTTTTCTAAGGTATCGACACAATCAGAACCTGTTAGGTCAGTTTTCCATATGCTAGTTGTTGTTTTCACTTAAAATGATGTCCATTTTAAACAAAAGAGAGACACGTTGAGTGGTTTCAGCCACACCGCACCTCAGATTGAGGAGAGGTTGACTCGTACACGTCACATATGACCCATGGATCGTTATCCTAAAGTTTCAACGGAAACCGAATGCGTTTGGTTAGCTTTCCATATGTAATTAAAAATTTGTCCATTTTAAACAAAAGTGATACATTTAGAGTGATATCGGCCACACTGTGACTCGGATTGATCCTGGGTGCGCTCGTACACATCACATATGACACGTGGATCATTGTGATAAATTATCAACAGAATACGAATGTGTTTGGTTGGTTTTCCGTATGCTAGTTGTTCTTTTCACTTATAATCATGTCCATTTTAAACAAAAGAGACACAGTTAGAGTGGTACCAGCCACACCGCGCCTCATATTGAGGCGGGGTTGACTCGTACACATCACATATGACCCATGGATCATTGTGCTGACATATCAACACAATCTAAAGCTGTTTGGTCGGTTATCTGTATGCTAGTTGTTGTTTTCACTTAAAATGAAATCCATTTTAAACAAAAGAGATACACTTAGAGTGGTGTCGGCCAAACCATGCCTTGGATTGAGGTAGGGTTGACTTTTACACGTCATATATGACCCATGGATCGTTCTACTAATGTTTCAACAGAAACCGAATGCATTTGGTTGGTTTTCAATATGTACTTAAAATGTTGTCCATTTTAAACACTAGAGAGACATATAGAGTGATATTTGCCACGCTGCAACTCAGATTGAGCCTAGGATGGCTTGTACATGTCACATATGACCCATAGATTTTTGGGATAAATTATCAACAGATTCTGAATGCATTTAGTAGGATTTCTGTATACCAGTTGTTCTTTTCAATTATAATCCAATCTATTTTAAACAATAGAGACACAATTAGAGTGGTACCTACCACACTGCACCTCAGATTGAGGCAGGGTTGACTCATACATGACACATATGACCCATGGATCATTTTTCTCATGTGTCAACACAATCCAAATCCGTTTTGTCGGTTTTCTGCAAGCTAGTTTTTGTTTTCACTTAATATGAAATCCATTTTAAACAAAAAAGAGACACTTTGAGTGGTGTCGGCCACACCACACCTCGAATTAAGGAGAAGTTGACTTGTACACGTCACATATGACCCATGGATCTTTCTATTAATGTTTCAATAGAAACTGAATGCATTTGTTCAGTTCTACATATGTACATAAAATGTGGTCCATTTTAAACAAAAGAGAGACACTTAGAGTGATCCCCGCCACACCGCAACTCAAATTGAGCCCAGTTTTGCTCGTACATGTCACATATGTCCCATGGATAGTTGTGATAAATTTTAAATATAATCTGAATGCATTTTGTCAGTTTTCTGTATGCCAGTTGTTCTTTTAAATTATAATCCTGTCCATTTTAATCAAAAGAGACACAATTAGTGTGGTACTAGCCACTCCGCGCCTCGGATTGAGGCAGGGTTTACTCGTACACATCACATATGACCCATGGATCATTGTTCTAATGTATCAACAGAACCTTAATAAGTTTGGTCGGTTTTCCTTATGCTAGTTGTTGTTTTCACTGAAAATGAAGTCCAATTTAAACAAAAGAGAGACACTTTGAGTGGTACCGGCCACACCACGTCTCGGATTGAGATAGGGTTGACTCGTACACATCACAAATGACCCATGGATCATTTTTATAATGTATCAACACAATTAGAATCCATTTGTTTGTTTTTATGTATGCTAGTTGTTGTTTTCACATAAAATGAAGTCCATTTTAAACAAAAGAGAGACACTTTGAGTGGTTTCAGCCACACCGCACCTCCGATTGAGCCGAGGTGACTCATACATGCCACATATGACCCATGGATCATTCTCCTAATGTTTCAATGGAAACCAAATGTGTTTCATTGATTTTCCGTATGTACATAAAATGTTGTCAATTTTAAACAAAATAGAGACACTTAGAGTGATACCGACCACACCGCGATTCGGATTGAGCCCGGGTGGCTCGTACACATCAGATATGACCCATGGATCATTGTGACAAGTCATCAACAGAATCTGAATGCGTTTGGTCGGTTTTTCATATGTCAATTGTTCTTTTCACTTATAATCCTGTCTATTTTAATCAAAAGAGACATAGTTAGAGTGGTACCAGGCACACCGCGACTCGTATTTAGACGGGGTTGACTCGTACATATCTCAAATGACCCATGGATCATTTTTATAAATTATAAACACAATCCGAATGCGTTTGGTCAGTTTTCCGTATGCCATTTTATGTTTTCACTTTAAATGATATCCTTTTGAAACAATAGAGAGACACTAAGAGTGGTTCCAGCCACACCGCGCCTCGGATTGTGGCGGGGTTGACTCGTACACATCACATATGACCCATGGATCATTTTTCTTAAAGCATCAACACATTTCGAATGCGTTTGGTCAGTTTTTCGTATGTTAGTTGTTTTTTTCACTTAAAATGATGTCCATTTTAAACAAAAGAGAGACACTATGAATGGTGTCGGCCACACATCACCTCTGATTGAGGAGGGGTTGACTCGTACACATCACATATGACCCATGGATCGTTGATCTAAAGTATCGACACAATCAAAACTTGTTTGGTCAGTTTTTCGAATGCTAGTTGTTGTTTTCAATTAAAATGAAGTCAATTTTAAACAAAAGAGAGACACGTCGAATGGTGATGGCCACATCACGTCTCAGATTGAGGCGGGTTTGACTCGTACACTTCACATATGACCTGTGGATCATTCTCCAGAAGCATCAACACATTTCTAAATCATCAAGACATACAAAAATGGAATAATCCTAAATAACATTGCATGATCAGAGAAATAAAAAAAAGCATGTGAAAGAAAGGAGGGGGGGCTGTCTGGGGGTCCAGGGAGGAGGGTGGGGGATGTCTGGGGGATGTTTGGGGTATAGGAAGGAGGGTGGGGGGGGGGCTGTCCGGGGTGGGGGGGTTGTCCAGGGGCTGTCTGGGGGGCTGTCTGGTGACCAATGAGGTGGGTGGGGGGCTGTGCGGGGGGTTGTCCGGGGGGTGTTCGGGGGGCTGTCCGGGGTCCAAGGAGGAGGGTGGGGGGGGGGGGGGGGGGGTCTATCCAGGGTCCAGGTAGAAGGGTGGGGGACTGTCTGGGGGGATTTCCAGTGGGTTTCTGGGGGGATGTCCCGGGACCAAGGGGTAGGGTGGGGGCTATGCAGGGATTTATCCAGGGGGTGTTCAAGGGGTTTTTCGGGGTCCAAGGAGGAGGGTGGGGGGCTGTACAGGGGGTTGTCTGAGGGGATGTCCAAGGTCCAGGGAGGAGGGTGGGTGGGGGGGGGGCTGTCCGTGGGGTGTCCGAGGGGCTGTCCGGGGACCAAGGAGGATGGTGGGGGGTGTCCTAGGGGCTGTCTAGGGGGTTGTCTGAGGGGCTGTCCGGGGGGATGTATGGGGTCCAAGGAAGATGGTAGGGGGGGGGTTGTCCAGTGTCCAGGAAGAAGGGGGAATGTCCAGGGAGTTCCCAAACACACAAAACACTATAAACATGCTCAAGATACACCACAATCACTAAAAGACAACAACATCCATGAAAAGAGACAATATATAAAAACAACTCAACTCCAATACTATACTACGAGTCTAGATAAAACCAACAACTAGAATAGATTAAACATAAAATCTCAGTAATATTTTTCAAAAATGTAATGGATCAATTTGTCCCACATCACCATAACAATCATCACAATCATCATCACCCTCGTCCTCGTCCCCATCATTTTCCTCGCCCTCCTCAGTGCCATCCTCCTCTCCCTCGCCCTCCTCCTCACCCTCGCCATCGGCCTTCTCCTCCTTCTCTCCCTCCTCTTCTGCATCAGAATCCTTGCCATCATCATCATCATCAGGCTAGACATCGTCTTGACCACCAATTGAACTGCCACCTAGTGCACAAAATATAGAACATATCGATGACAAATATTCATCAAAAGTTGGGTTGGCCCCTCATGGAATTGTTGGACGTAGAACTTCAATAAATTTCATAAATGACTTGTTTTCCCTAGAAGACTGTTCTGCCATCTTTGTGGCCCTTTTATCTACCAGTTCTGTCTGTGCCCTAACTTGCTACAGCTCGGTGGCACTATAACTCTTTCTTGAGGAGGGCCAATACCATGTCGAGGCTATACTAGGCCGACATCGTACTCTGCTAGGATGCTCCTCTCCCAACACCTGATGTAAGTGATCAGTGGGCCCAAAATTGTATGGTTATTGGGAATCGAGGGCCTCTAAAGTAGAATATTAAAAATATAAATTTAATATTAGGTTACAAAATAGATATTAAAATATAAAATTAACATATTAAAACTTACAATCTGATGGTGATTCCCTTCTTTGACACCACTTCCATCCCTTTTCCATCTACTAGAGAAAAATAGTTTTTCTCAAAGCACACATCCTTAAATGTTTTATATTTGCCTCTAAAATGACATTGGAACCTAAAGTTATATAAATAATTTATAAAATTATTAAATAAGTGAGGAAACAAAATAATTTTTATGTCGTAAAGAAAACTTATAAACAATTGTCAAACCTGCTTCCTCTCATGATCTGTCATCGTATTACATCCTTGTGTGTGGAGGTATTTTATTGCATCAATGTTTTTTTTATTTTTTCCAGATAATTCCTAAATAAAATTTGATAATGAAAAGAATAATATTAATTTAAATCATGAAAGTTATTATTTAAATACCTCAAATGTAATTCATACCTTAAACTGGGTAGTCATATAATGAGTATTCATCTAACGATACTGCTCTATAAGACAATCATCAACGACGGGTACCACCTCTAACTCAGTGCCAACTATAGCAAGCCAAACAATATTTAACTCATTCTTCTAGGCTCTCCAAATCTTTCCTAAATCCTTTAGACATTCTGGTCATGCACCCTCGCCATTGGGAAAATTAAATTGAAGCTGACATCAAAATATTAATTCATATAAATACAAAAATAATTCATGGAATTAAATACATCAGATTGTTTTACCCATATCTCTACCCAAGCTCTATCCTTGACCTCATGTGCCAAATGTCTGCACAATATCAGGCTAACGGGAATGATTTCAGAGTATTTGGAAAGCGTCTCTAAAAAACTTCAATATTGCTGCCGTATTTTTTGACCATTTGGTTGTCTTTATTATAATCCACCATAACCTGTGTGTGGCGGTTCCACACCGAACGCATGCGTGTACGCCCCCGCCCCCTCCTCCTATCAGTTGATGTATCTGACATGAAAGAAAAAAAAAATATTTCATCAAATCATGTTATAATAAAAATAAATATTGCTATAAAAATTTGTTAGGATTCTATAAATATACCTACACCAGTCTGATCGTTGAGCGCTGCTAGATCCATAGAAACTGATGGAACACCCTGTGGTGGAACAGGAGTCGATGAAAATTGAATATAGAAGCTCTGAAAGACATAATTAGAAGGAATAGAAGATGGGACAGCTGTATGACCAGATTCTAACTAGGGAGTGGGAATCATCATGGGATATGAAAATGATGTTCCAGAAGATGCAAAAGGTGGAGAAAAAATGGGAGGCCTAAATATCATGTGTGTCCCGAACCACACACCGGGATCAGAATGTGGGAAGGATGACATGTCTGTGGGAGGGGCATGGTCTATTCAGGTATGCAAAACTACTCATCCACCTCTGGTACGAACCCTCATCGTACCACCATCCTGAGTACTAGGTCATGTACTAGGTTCCATGTCGAATAACTGTCGACGTATAGGTGGATCCTAAAAAAATGTTTACAAAACATTTAATCACATGTCATTATATATACTTTAAATATATATACTTGAAATAAAGTACTCACTGTATGCACTAATGGTGGAACGACCATCTTCCCCATTCGACGATTGTCCTCTATCATTTTTTTCTTCGTCTCTCTTCAATTTGCTGCATTTCCTGCTTTTTAAATCAAAAATGTAATTAATTAGAAAAAGGAATCTAATGTGTAACCCAAAAAACAAAATATATGAGGGAATATGGGGATTCATTGGTAATTTAGCTATCAATTTTTTTAGAAGAGCATGCATGGATTTAATAAATCATATAAGTTGTAATGTTCACCAAGTTATAAATATAGTTTCACTAGGTTTTAATAAAGTTCAATTCCGAATTAGAAAATGTAATTCAAATAAAACTGAAACCAATAAACAATGAAAATTCACAGAATGGTCAAGTTATCTAAAACAGATTTGTGATCAATACTAAATAAATTTGAATATTACCAACCTTAATAACCTAACTCGAGGTAAACCAAAAGAACCGGGAACATGGATGAATGATTATATATATTTTCAACCACAACCTCAGGATCGAAATAAACTCTGAAAATTGAGCTATTGGAATCATCAAAAGAAATAAATGGATTGGTTCCAATGGAACTAGGGACAATTTCAATTCCATTATCACCATCATCAGAAATATGTCTTGGAATTACTTCAACTATGACACCAAATTCAGGTCGATGTTGGTCTTTGACATAAAAAACATGTTTAGCCATTGATGCCAACACATATGGTTCTTTGGTAGAAAGAGTGCAAGTCATATTAATTACTTGAAATCCACAATAATCAATAAATGTGACCTATCTCATCATCAAATAAAATCAAAGTCTTTTCGTCATTGTGGATCGTCCATGAGAGTATTAATACAATATTATTATTTTCTAAACGACTCCATAATAACCCAAATTTTCAAATCACGGTCTACTATCAGATCCACTGGCATAAAAATCTATTGTGGCAGTAACCAAAACACCATCATGTTGTGTTCTGATGTTCTTTTCTCGTTCAGTGGAAATAAATTTGTACCCATTGATAACAATTGATTTAAAGTCATGAACCACGGTATTAGGACCAAAATCAAAAGCTCTTATTTCCTCAGAGACAAAGTCGTCAGACAAACTCAATACCTGAAATTTAAATGACTATTAAACTTAATTAAATATTGATATTATTATTTTAAATAGTAATAATTTTACGTTCAATTTTAACCAAGAATAAAAATCTTTTCTATGCAATGTCTCTCTCCTTCTCAAAGATAAAGAACGATGATTCCTATTTATCATTATTTTATGTTCCCTGTAGATAAAAAATATGAATAGTTTAACAGATATATATGTAAGATATACATATTCAATTTACATACCTTATATAGTCATCGAACATATCACAGTTGAACAAAACTATGTGATGTGCCATCTACCGCTCTTCATGGCTTAATGTCTTCAATGTATATGATCTAGGAATTCATCCTGTTTGAGGAAGTGATGGAAAACTGGGTTCAATTTGCTCATACTTTTCTTCTTCATTTCGCATTGTTCTGTTCATTCTTGTAGTAAGATCAGACAAATACATTGAGAAAAATCCATACATTCTTGAGCCAAGTAACCGTTCATGATAGAACCTTCGAAATGATTTTTGTTTCAGATATAAGACATTAATGTGAAAATATTTCTTTAAGTTGGATACATCCAACGAAAAGAAATAGGTCCTACAAGATTTATTTTAGTGGGAATATGGACAGTCAGATGCAACATGCATGTGAAAAATGATGGAGGAAATATTTTCTCCAACTCACACAAAATTAATGGGGCACCTGTCCACATTTTGTGCAAGAAAGAAATGGAAAACTTCTTAGCACAAAGATCTCTCATCAAATGGAACAACCGAATAACAGTCACCCTTACATTATTGAAAAAAAGATGATGGATTGCTATTGGAAGTAACTCATGCAGTAGAACATGATAATCATGAGTCTTCAATGATTTTTGCTTCAACTCTCTACTATTGACCCATTTAAATATGTTTCTTAAATAACCATCAGGAACTGTAATAGTCTCTAATACTTCCAGAAATTTTTTTTCTGTAGGTTTCATCACATAAGAAGCACATGAAAGTTGACATTTATTTTCACTGATACGCACAAGATGCAATTCTGGTCTGATTCCCAATCCACCAAGTCATTCTGATATCATAAATCATCTTTTGTCTTCCCATTGACATTTAGATGAAACGAAGGCAAAATTTCACACATATTCTATTCAATATGCATTACGTCTAATCAATGACATAAAAAATTGGTTGAAAAATAAGGCAAATCAAAAAAGATACTCCTCTTCATCCAATTATAACAGGTTTTAGTGGAATCATTCTTTCTCTTTCAAGATTTCATTTGACCCATCCTGAATGAAAAATTAAAATCTTTAAATTCATTAAGGAAATGATTTCCAGACATACGCTGAGGTGGATCATCGGTCTCTATGGTATTATCAAATCTTTGACGATTCATTCTATATGGATGATCATTTGGCAAGAATCGTTTATATCCCATAAAACTGAAACCATAGTGATGTTTCAGTCTTATGGATTGTGTATTCTTCATACAAACTGGGCATGACAATTTTCCCTTTGTGCTCCATCCAGACATCATTACATAAGCTAGAAAATCATTGATCGTCCACATAAGCACATAACACATATGAAATATGTATTTCAAACATGCATCATATGTGCACACTCCCACATCCCAAAGATGTTTCAACTCTTTTATTAAATGTTTCAGGTATACATAAATATCAATGTCAGGATCAGAAGGACTGGATATGAGTATACTCATGAAAGTGAAAGGGTTTTTCATACACAACCATGGAGGAGATTATAAATGTGTATAAAAACTTTCCATTTGCGGTGCGAAGTAAGAATCTTTCCAAATAGATTAAAACCGTCACATGAAAGACCCAACCTCGCATTACGCATGTCAGCTTCAAAATTAGGATGTCGAGCATCAAATCTCTTACATGCAAATCTATCTTCCGGATGAACCAACTCATCATTAGTATTATTTGTCTCTGTATCATGCCATGTCATTTTTATTGAGATGTCATCAGATATAAAATGATTCTAGAGTCTGGGTATCAATGAAAGTGCCACATTACTTTCTGTGGAACGCGAGATGGAGTTCCATAAGATTTTGACTTCTAGAGAGATGTGACACATTTTATACAATCATTTCGTTCAGCGGTTTCCTCCCAGAATAAACTGCAATCTTTCGGTCAAGCATGAATTTTGTTTCTTGAAAATACAAGTTCCTCAACTAACTTCCATGCCATATATTGGTTTTGAGGGAATATCTAAATCATCTGGAAGTAAAGCCTTAAAGAGGGTAAGAATGTAATTGATTTCTCTATTAGAAATCCCATACATTGTTTTCCCATGAAACAATCAGATTAAAAATTACAACTTTTTCATTTAATCACATTGTCGATATACTTTAGTCGTGGCAGAATCATTCATTTTTTCACCCTATCAATATCATCTTTTTCACTAGATGCATCAGCTGTCCTCATATAAAAGTCTACTTGAGTTGAAATGCTTTCTTTTTTATGATGATGAATAAACAAAAACTGCTCATCTAAAAAATTCTCAATTCAAGTCCTTTCATTTCGATCATCACCAATTTGAGATTTTATTTTCTCCCCATTTTGATACCACACAAAGTAGTTTGCTTGAATTTTATTGGTTATGTGGTAGCAGACTTCTTGACGGCTCAACCAAGGTCTACCAACACAATTGGAACATGGGCAGTGTATGGGACCACTATCTGAAGCATTGTGAAATGAAAAATCTATAAAGACCTCCAATTTTTTTTAAAATATCTTGAGATCTGATCGGTTTCATACATCTAACTTCTATCCATTCTGTAAAAAGAATTTATATAATTCATTTTGTCATAATCAATTCAATATGATTGAACTTTATTGGAAAATACATTTATGTAAACAATAAAGGAAGAAGTTTCTAGTTGATGTAGTGAACTATTAAAATAATGTAAAGAACAAGTACCCATTAATTAAATTAAAATTTATTTATATTCATTTTCATTAGGTCAATAAGAGAAACATGCCTCAGGTCCCATTATGTGTTATAGGCATCCCAAATCCTTCACTCATGTTCAATAACTCATTATTGGAACCTCTATGGTCATACCTTTCATTACCCACTTACTTCCCCAAGTCAAGCGCACCCCATGGCTGAATAAATTTTAGGATTCTACACTAATAGGTGGTTCATGGCTTGTAAAAAGATTTAATTTCATTATGTATAGACAAAAAAACTTATTTTTAAATTTGAGATTAATAATAAAGTATGTCAATGATAACAACATTACTGAACTAAATGTGTGACTTATCTAAGAATTTTTTGGATGTCTACACATGCCAGCATGGGTAGTGAAAAGCACCCCACCCTAATAAAAGTGATTATTGGACAAGAAGTACACATAATATACAATTTACAATGAGAACCATATTTAATTGACCCTAAAGTTATATTAGTACAATCATATTGGGGGAAATGGAATATATGATCCTGGTTAACTAATGAATTCAAAAGCTCATATTCCATATTATGGACACTATCTAAGGTAATAAATCATTTGAGGACGGGTTTACATCATTAAATTTCATACATGCTAGTGAGAATGATGGCTTGAATTAATGATTTTAGTTCAATGATTAAATGAGGGTAGAGGTTGCATAGGCTATGTAAACAAAATGGTAAAATAAGGGTAGTAATTTCATACATTGTGCATGGCAGGGGAGGCTCAGCTGATTTAGAGACTAAAATAAATTCCCATCAGTGGTATCAATAAGAAACATCAGCATCAAAAGAAACTCCAAACAAAAAAGGACTAAAAACATCAAAAATTTCAAGAATTCGCTACTATGCATGGTTTATCCACATGTTTAGAAGTAATTATATGTCTTAATCATTAACCACCTCTAATGATCCTAGTTTTCACCAATAAAAATAAGGTAAATATTTCAAAATATATTTAAAAAAACTCATTAATGATCTCAAAACGTAAATATAATCTTGAACCAGCCATGGAATAACTTTCACAATACATTCTCACACACCTTTTATCTCATGTGATACTAAATACCAAACATATTTACAAAGTGTACTATAACAAATTACATTACACAAGCCTTATTAAAAAAATTATTTTAATAAAACACTTTCCTCAACGAAATTTAAGGAAAAAAATCATAATAACATTGCTAAAAATTAATAAACACATATAAATAAATTTCCAAGTAACAATTAATTACAAGATGAAGAAAAATCATAAAAACACATACTTAGAAAATATATAATCCAACCGCAATGAATTTGAGATGTTCCTTCTTCGATGGAGGGTTAAAGAATTAATTAATTAAATGGATTGGAATGGATAAAGTCTAGATTAAATCATAACACAAAAAAATGATATACACATCAAAATGAAAACTTAAAAATAAAATACGAGATGAATAAAAATAAAAAAGGTAGAACATAAATATTTAATGTGGTTGAAAAAATAATACCTGATTTGGGATGATTCCAATGGAGTTTCACAGGTTCGGATGGGGGAAGTCAGGAGAGGTGCCGAGCGGTGCAGAGATTTTGGGTTCTGTCGTGAATGGGGGAGAGCAGCAGCCGATTCTGTATTTGGGGTGAACCTTTACCAATGGTTTTTAAAAACCATTGGAAAAGGGGTGTCCAAGGAACCCTTTCCCAATGGTTCAGAAGAACCATTGGTAAAGGGTCACCCTTATCCAACGGTTTACTATAACCGTTGGGAAAGGGTGCCTTGACCACCCCTTTCCCAACGATTTTAATGAACCGTTGGGAAAGGGTGTCCTGGTCCTTCTTTACCAATGGTTTGAGAAAACTATTGGTAAAGAAGCGTTGGGAAAACCTGCTTTTATAGTAGTGTATGATAGGTCCTCTATCAATGAAATACTTCCCTTATACCATGCTTCTAACTCAAACTAGAATCCAGAGGCATGATCTTATATAAAAATTGAAATTCATGGAGAATGAGTAATGAATGGTGGATTATCTATAATATGTATACTCCAAAAACATTTTTCATAAGAAAATTTTAGTGGCAAGTCTGAAGGATGTGAATGACCAAAACTGAATGCCTACTTGAATTTGGATTGGGGACCGTGTGGTGGTGGTCTAGAGACCATTTTACCAGGTGAAATAATAATTTTTTTAATATAAATATTAATAATTAAAATAAAATTTATTTAAACTCAATTATGTACTTAAATGCATCACGAATATATTGATCTAACTCATCCTTGGATATAAATGGTATTAGTTACGAAATATGTTCATCAGTGAAAGATGATCCTTACATGGGATTATATCAGGTTGGATAGGTATCCTTAGAATATTATCATCATCCTCAATACAATCATATTACTCATTCGACTATTCATAATTGTTTACTTAAATTATTAGGAGTTTTTTATTTGAATGATTTTCAAATTGATCGATTGTACCTTCCCTTGTGAATAGAGGGGAAATTAATAGTCAAATACATCCGTATGTTTCATCAAATGAGTGATAAAGTTAACACCTTTAATGGTTCCCAATGTTTTCTTCTATTGGATATCAAAATTCAATGGACATTATTCATCAATATTTATTCTCATGCCTTGTATAAAAATAAATGTGGGGAAATGGAATCATATTGTCTCTATTAGATAATTGATTCCTATTTTTAAATCCATGAATGAGTAATGAATTAGTATAAAATCCTTGAAAGGGTACTTTAAAATTCATGGATTTTCCTATTGGTCAGGTCTTAATTACTAATTCGTTTAATGATTATATTTATCTATAACTACTAGGAAATGTTTTTTTCAGCTCATAAATAATATAAATATACTCATGTATTCTAAAAAATCGTGGTTATATATTTTTATCCCCTATAAAAATTTTGCTACATAAGACCTCCTAAATTTACTATGATCATAATGTTTATGTTTGATAATTTGAAATGATGATTATATTGGAATTTTGAAATTGAGGTTCCCTTAAACCCCATCCTTGAACTAGATAATGTTATCATGATTTAATTATCTTACATATTGAATAATATCATTACTTATATGAATTTTACTTATAACCCACATATCAAATGTCTTATTGGTCATAATGGGACTCTTTTAAATGTTTCCAAACCTATCATGTGTATCAGTTCTAATAATAGATAGGAACTAATTAAAGTATCACTTGGATGAATCCTCACTTGGATAAGTGTGTAGGGATTTTTTACTATCTTGGAGTGGGGTTGAATATATAAATGCGGATGGGCTTTATTAGAGACATAGAGAAGTTTTATGTGGTGGGTTAAGCCATTTATATTTGTGCGCTTTATGAATTTAGATTTGAAATTTTTTGGTATATGATTAAATGATCAGTTTTTAATATGGGAATTAGAATTCTACTTTTGACCAAGGTATTGAATGAAGGGTGCGAATCTAATTAAGAATTAAAACTATATTATGAATATTTTAATTTTAATTTTGAAGGGATGTAAAACTTATTGGGGATATTGGGTGGTTTTAGGGTAAAAAAATGAAAATGGGGTAATGAATGTGTTAAAATATATACGAGGAATTTGAACATTTAATTAGTATTGGAAAAATAAGGGTTACATTTCTAATTATTGATGACTGGAATCAGTTGGAGTTATTATGGTCTTGTTTTAAGGAAGCACTGATAGAGGGTTTGAGAAAACATCATGAAGTGTGTTAGGGTTTTACAAAGGGTATTTATAGAAATAAAATTTATTTTGGAATTAACCACACCCCTTGAATATATAGTATCTCAATACTAGAGACATATAACATTTGAAAATAATATATCCATGATTGATTCACAATATTCTATGATATTATATAATAATCAATAAAAAAATTATTTTTCATAGTTTCTTTTGGTGTTGTAAGGTGGTATGAGATCGTCCTCAAATAAATTAATTACTGATATGTTTTTACCATGTCTTGCTGGTACATTGTGAGGAATCAACAAAACCATAATTCAATATTATTTTTTCATGAATATTTTCAATGTATATTTTTTCATGGTGTAATCCTAATGAAAATTTAGCCAAATAATTTTTACATTAATTGTTTAACCTTTTAATCATGGAGTATATTTCTCAAATGTGATTTACCTATTACTGATTTGGGAAACAAACTATTTTAGTGTCATTTTGTGGCAATATCATGAGATTGTTTACTCTAAATAGTTTGATATATAATTTTTATACTTTGATGTTTCCATATTAATTATCACATATGGGACTATGAGAGATCACTTGAGGAGTCAATAAACTACTATTTTGATAATAAATCATCATCTAATTAAAAAATAAAATCAAAAAACCCAACTCAGGATACCTCCAAGGGATGTTATTATTTATTTTTTAATAGTGTAAATAACTATCCCCATAGATTTAATATAAAGGAAAAAATAAAGCCTCTAAAACTTATATATGTAGAGCATCGCGTTTAGTCCATTGACCATTATAAAAGGTTCATTATCCCTATGGTTCTCAATATCTCAAAAAATATATTCTTTAATAATAATGTATAGTCCTACATAATGTATCATTAATTTAATTTGATATAATTTTAATCATGAGATAAAAAGGGTCCCTTGTCTCCAGGTGAGAATTATATTCAATTGATTTATCTTTTATATTAGATCTTTGTCCCATTATTCTTTATCTATTCATTCTCAAAAGTTTCTATCAGGATCAATTCTAATTCATTCATTTGAAACAATAATATTTTTTATCTTGGTGTAATTCCATCATGATATTTTTAATATCCCAATATGATAATTGTTTGAGATATGTTGTTAAGATTCATGGATTACCACATATGAGATTTAAAATATAAATACAACTCTATGTTTTCAAAGCTACCATGTATACCTATAAATAGTCTTCACACTTCATTCTATAATATTTTTGATTTATTTCACAATTTTACATTGGTTTTTCTTTACTTCCTAGTCATATACATCCATATTACCACTATTTTATGGGTGCTTAGAAATGATGATATTATAGATAAATTTATATTATTGTTATTGTCTCTAAAAAAAATTAGTTTTTCTAATGAGTACCCCAATCAATGATGACATGTTTTGGGATTGAAAACCAATAAAATATATAGTTCCTAATAAATTTCTTAGTTAAATGGTTTTTTCATTTATAATACATTGTACTTCACTAATTATAACACATAGTATAAAAATACAAGGATGTATATGTGAGTGAAGGTGTTTGGGAAGGGACATAGGAAACAAAATTCCCACAAATATAAATATTCCACTTTGAAAAGTTATTGTTTTTACACTTCATTTCTATTTTCAATGGTTCCTTTTATTTTCAATCAATCATATATTTTAAAAAAATTTATCTCATCATTATGAATGGATTTATAAAATAATTTAGTAGGTAATACCTTTCCGATTATTGTATCATTTCCATGTTTTCCTTTATAAGGTGATTAATAATCCACTTATATCACACTATTCACCTAGTATTTAGGGACACATCACCAAATTAAATTTCCTCTAATTTTCCCGAATAACGATGAATCATAAAAAAAGTATTGTGTATTATTGGATAGAAATAAAATTTTTATTTGTAGGTAATGAGAAGTTAGATTTTATTTTTTATAATTAAATATATTATTTATTTTTGGCACCCCCATTTAGAAAAGGTGTTTAATTTTAAATAATGTATTCTTGATTTGAAATTTTTGATAGTTTTTCATAATTATGAGTACTTTTTGTGTTTTTTATTTTCTAGTTATGAATATATATACTAAATTATTCACACTATTATATGGGTGGGTATCATAGGGACAAGTGTGTTGGGTGATAATATATAATGAACTAGCCCAATCACCTGGTTAGATCTATGTGGCCACATGAAATCAGGAACACCCCCATATGTTGGATATAGCGACCCGAGCCTTTTAGATAAAACATTTCATAATTTTAATCATAATTAATCATCAGAGTACATGCCAACAATCAATAAGTCTGATGTCTTGGAATACTAGGTACATATAACATAAAACATGGGGCTAAAAAACATCTTTATTTAATCTCCATTAATCGCTTCTAACTTCCTTTGAGACCTTACATCTATATAGGGTACCCTAGGGAACACATTAACAAAGGGAAGAGCTAAAAAGCTAAGTAAGGGAATAAACATAATGATACATCTCAAGCACATGAGTTAGGAGGCATGACATAGTAATATCCAAAGCATGCCACTTATAAAATCATTTAATATAACATGGGATCATATAAACATGGAATCATTTAAATGTGGCAGAATCATGAAACATATCTTTAGTACGGGTCAAGGCTAACAACCAATCCTGTTTCACATTGCATCTCATGAGACTTATCCTTACCAAATGCATTGGAGTGCTATCTGGGCACACCCATCTCAACATTTTCATGAATATTCTTGCCACATAAATATTCATACTGCATATTCAATCATACATAATAAACCATACACAAACATAAGGGTACCCATGGAAAGAATTGGGTACCACAACCATGACATAAATCATAACCAATCGGCGTATCATGAAAGTGTCCATATAAGGAAAGAATTAGAAAATACGTGTATGTTCATAGGGTAAAACAGGAATATAACATGAGAAGTGGTGTCAAAAATAATTTACAATAGATGAGAAATGTATTTTAGAAACATTAGCATTAAAACATTTTTGTGCGGTTTTAAGGAAAATACTATAGATATTTTAAAATAGTAAAGAAGACATTCTTTTAAATAAAACTAGATTTTAACCAAGAAGGTTTTCATAATAAAAAAAGTGTAATTTTCAAATATAATGGTGTCTTAAAATATTAGATAGAATTCACATGATATTGGGTAAAACATCGGTAAGTTCCTTTAAAACGAGTGTGCTTATTTGGAAGTATCGAAGATAGATTCACATAAAAGCATGTATATCCAGAAAGAGAATGAGAGATGGATATTGGAACATGAGTTTGGACCATATAAACAGAATTTTGAATTTCTAAATCAAAGAAAATACAACATCATTTTGGTTAAAAGAAAGATAGAGAAACCTGAAAGAATAAAAGAAGTTCGGGTAGAATCCATCATGGTTTATTGGCATGGTATCAGGTGTATCTAAGAGGGATTGATGAGAGTGATAATGTGTTTCTAATAACTTATAAAAAATTAGTTCATTATGGGTAAAGTGTATAAACGTACCCCATCACATGGTATTACACAAAAAGGCATATCATAGAGAACAATCTTGATTAAGAGGGAAAATGGGATGAACCCTTACCTTAAATCTGTTGGTGTTCTCCACTTGTTATTAACGACCTGAATAAAAAAATTAGGCTTATTAATTAATAATTCCAAAAACTATTCAATATTAAATTTATTTATTATAACTTTATTTATTTCATTAAAGGCCTTTTTGATTAGATATAAGGATCAATTTAATTGTTCCGGCTCATTTGATTACTTGGCTTTAAAAGATCTGTTCAGTAATATTCATGTTTGGATTATATGAAAGATGAATGTGGTTGTAAAAAATTGAAGTTATATTATTCAGTTCATATACAAGATATTATATGGTTTTAATTTTAATTTGGTTACTTAGAGTGATGTTGGATTATAATATATATAACCATAGTGATAACTGTTATTGTTAAGCAGTGGATTTGATTACAAAGAATGTGTTTCTCTTTATAAATTAATTCCATTTGTACCAAAGCATTACAGAACCAAAAATAGGATATATTATATATAATAATCTGGTTCAACCACAACACAAATGGTTTCATGACCAGAATTATAGTAATTGATAAACCATTGTCCTTGAATGTGCTAAATTAGCACATCTCAAACAGTGCTTTCATTTCATTCAAATAAAAGGGTGGGGAACGGAGAGAAGATAATGAGATATACCACTATAATGAATACATTCCAGTACATATATGTTACTGGATTTATCATACTATTATGGTGAAGGGTGGTGAGGAAATAAATAAAAAAGAAAAGAACATAAAAGAAAAGAACAAATTGGGAAGATGAATTTACCTCTTGAGACATCCTCCTTTGAGAAGCACTTAAGGGTAGAGGGTTTGGTATTTGGAGGAGGCTGAGAGATTTTGGACATGAAAGAGGACATTGGGGAGATATTTGGGCAGAATAATGGCAAGGAACAAGACTTGAGTGGAGTGAAAAAAGGGGGAGTGAAGGGGGGGGTTTTATAGTGGAGGAGAGATGGGATTTCATAATATTATAATCCTTAATTTATTATTTCTTCACAAGAGAAATAATAGTAAGTATTCCATAACCAATAATAGTAAATGGTTAATGTGAAATCGAACCATGGTTGGTTATATCATTCCTGATGCTAGGAATAGTCTATTTAGCTTATAATGTTTATATAAAGTAAATTACCATATATTACTATTCATCAAAATTTCAAGTAGTTCTATAAAAATACCAAAATTTCTCCCTGAACATTTTTCTATGTGTAGAATCCAAAAATGAAATCCATTTTTCAAAAATAATTTTCTAAATATGATTATTTAAATATTTAATTAAAATCATAATTTATTATCAAAAACCAGTTTTAAAACCCTCATTAACTCAATATAAAATATAGGTATATCGTACATCCAACTTCAATATTTTTTTTATACCACCATAGGTGAGGTTACTATTCATTAGGGTATATCACTATTCATACGGGTATGTTACAATTCATTAGGGTAGGATAGTATTCACCAAAAATCATGTTTTCCATAGCAGACTCCAAATAACTTACTGATTACAAATGTGTATGCCAGATTTTCAAAATTCAAACACAGAAGTGACAAAATTATTTTTAATGGTCACTTTAGCACTTATTAGTTCATTATGTTGTTTTTTCATGTGATTTTATGAAACACTTAAGAGAAGGGAATTTCTATTGAAAAACATTGGGTTGTTACATTCTTCCCCCCTTAAGAAATTTCACCCTTGAAATTTTATTTTACATTCTAGGACAAAATAGATGTGGGTACTTTTCCTTCATTACTTCCTCTAGTTCCCATGTTTCATTCTCGTTCTTATGGTTTCTACATAGTACATTGACCAGATGAGTAGTCTTTTTTGCATAGAACATTGTCTCTACGATCCTAGTTCTTCACTGGCTGCTCCTTATAGGAGAGATCATCTTCCAGGTGCACCATATCTAAGTATAGTACATGTGAGGGATCATGTATGTACTTAATCAAGAGTGATACATGAAAAACATCATGAAATCAAGCCATATTTGGTGGAAGTGCAAGCCCATAGGCCATGACTCTTATGCGGTCAAAGATCTCAAAGGGGTAAATATACTTAGGGCTTAGCTTCCCTTCCTTCCCGGATTGCACGACTCTTCCATGGATATATTCGAAGGAAGAACTTATCTCCAACTTTGAACTCCACGTCCCTTAGAAGGTTGTCAGCATAGCTCTTTTGCGAACTTTGATCAACTTTGATGTGTTTTTGGATGACTTGAGCCTTCTCTGTCGTCTCTTGAACAAGATCGGGTCCAAGTAGCGTTCTTTCTCCAACATCATCAAAAAAGGCTGGAGCTCTACATCACATTCCATACAGAGCTTCATATGGAAACATCTGAATACACTAGTGGAAGCTATTGTTATATGAGAACTCATCCAATGGTAGATGTTGATCCCAACCACCTTTGAATTCTAAATATCCGACTCTAAGCATATCTTCAAGAATCTAAATTGTTCATTCAGACTGGACATCACTTTGGGGGTGATTGGTCGTGATGAAATTTAATTCAGTACTCAAAGAATGTTGAAGGCTCCTCCAGAATTTAGATGTGAACGTCAGATCATGGTTAGATACAATTTAGATTGGAACATCATGTAGTCTCACCACTTCCTTCACATATATCTTTGAAAGTTGTTAAAGCGAGATATAAACCCGAATAACGATGAAATAGGATGTCGTGGTTAGTCGGTTAACCACAACCCATATCACATTATTTCCCTTAGATTTCTTTAGGATACCCATGATAATGTCTATAATAACATTTTTTCATTTCCACATGGGTATAGGAAATTTCTTCATCATAACTTTGGACATTTGTCGCTCAGCTTTAATGTCACGAACCTGCCCGGGTACCCTGGTAACCCGATAACCGAGCTGATCCGGACATACCCTGAAGGGCGTTCTCGATCCCCACGGGTTGACGACTAGCACCTGGCACCGTACAACATGCAAGTGGGAACAATTTTTCCACAATAATGCGGAAGCAAGATTAGAAAAAACAGTATGTATAACAAAAGAAACTCCACTGGGAGTAGTGTACCAGATTACAAAGAGGCACAAAAATGAAAAAGTACTACATCTGAAGTACTAAAACTTGGAAAAACAGCCCCAAGGTCTCTAAGGACACAACTCACCAAGATCAAAGATTAACAGCTAGATCCACCTCCATGAGATCCCTTCCCTTTTCTTGAACCTGGAAGAAGAATGTCTACAAACACCCGAAGGAAAAGGTAGGGTGTGAGACTAAGACTAGTAGGATATCACCAAAGATTCTATAACAGATGCGAAATATATATTATCCAAAGAAAAGATTTCAATTTTCAAATAAACAGGTTTGGTAATTCAAATTCATATTTTTAACATATCATGATATACATTTTCAATTGATGGAAAATTTATCAAGAAAGGTTTTACAATGATGGAACATTTCAAAAAAAATGGATTCAATAAAAAAACAGTTACAAAAAACAGTTTATGTAAAATCAACAGGCACATAAAGCAGTTCAAAAGCATTGGAAAACATTTACACATCACATATAAATATTTAGGCGAGCAACATGGTCATCTGCCAAAAGGTACGATAGTATTAAATAGTTACGGGATTCCACAATCTCTATGTGAACTTAGCAAAATGTGTATATACATGTCCCAATGACAGTGGCCAAAAGAGACTCGTCACCAACCCATCGGGGATGTGACCCACTGTATGTATGTTTTAGAATGTTGTCGTAGCGTAGAGTGTATCCAAATAACTCACTAACTACCAAAGGCTTGCATGTGCTCTTACATGATGCCGAACTATTTTAAGAATGCTTAAAATACGATCAATCCCATTCTACCATTTCAAAAGTTCCAATTTCGTTCCATTTAAAACCATAACATGTTTTATTCAAAAACATGCCTTTTTTACAAGATTAAACCAATGGGTTTCTGTCATATCATTTTAATATATTTCACAAGTTTTAAAATCCATTCAAAACCATTTCCATCATTTCACAAATTCTTTTCCACAATTAAATTCCAGAATTTAATTGAAATTATTTCCCTCAAATCCACCAATTAAATCAAACAATTTAAATCGGCACATTTTCCATAAACACACCCAATTCAATAGAA
The DNA here is from genome assembly GCA_963277665.1 of Viscum album. Lineage (NCBI taxonomy): Eukaryota > Viridiplantae > Streptophyta > Magnoliopsida > Santalales > Viscaceae > Viscum > Viscum album. The sequence goes on along the minus strand of OY728119.1, from coordinate 680,386,322 downwards.
TTGGGGTTTTCCAAATTTTCATGCCAAAACCATATCAAACATCTTGATTAAATGTAATTGAGTTTTAATCAATTTAATAAAAAGATACTTGAGTAATTGAATTTATATCAACCATTGAAATAAACCAAGAAATACAAGTATAGTCAATTTGGCAAGATGGGATGGAATGACCTACCTTGACGAATTCGACCAAGAACACAACGGTCAAGAACGCTTAAGAAAATTTGGTTTCTTCTTCAAGAACCCACCTTAGATATCTTCTACTAGAAAGATCAAGACCAAAACTCATCAAACATGGTTCCACACACTTAGATCTACCCATAACGGGCATAGATCTAAAAAACCAAGGGAAGAGAAGAAGTAGATCTAAGAAACCGATCAAGAAAGAAGAAGAATGGTCACATACCTTGAGAATACTGCTTCGATTCACCAAGAGGAGCCTTTGGACCACCTCCGGAAAAAGAAAGAACCCTATCAGACCCCAGGAGAAGATAAATCCTGAGTTAGGGCCACTGAGGAGTAAAAAAAAGCATTTAGAGGAAAAAAGGCCAAGATCCACAATTTAAGGATCTAGTTTTAGGTGACTGCACGGTTTGTCCGCGTGGTTTGTCAAACCGTGGGCACACTATGTGTATCTCACTACCCAGAGTTTCTTGTCTGCACGGTTTAGTCACACGGTTTTCCAAACGATGCGCACATCGTGCGTACCCCACTGTCCAGTGCTACTAGGTTGGCACAGTTTGATCACACAATTTATAAAACCATTCGCAAACCATGCACAAGACATTACATTTTTTTACATAAAATTTCACCCAAACGCACCCCCAAGTCACTATTCCAAAAAAAAGTCACCTAGAGACATCAAAAGTACCAGAAAATGTAACGGGATGTTACAAACTCCCCACCATAAGACCTTTCTATCCCCAGAAATCCCATTAAGAAAGCTCCACATAAAAAATATGGGGCCACTACTCTCTCATTAGTCCATCCCTTTCTCATGTATCATGAGAATCTTCACCATGATGCCAAAGTATACGGACCAGAGGTATCGTTCTCCCACGAAGAACCTTGGTCTCAGAATCAACAATCCTGACTGGTCGTTCAGTCACATATAAATCTGGTTCAATTTCAAGATCACTCCAGATCACAACATGAGATGGATCAGAGAGGTACATTCGTAGATGCGATACATGGAACACGTTATGTATCAATGTTAGCTGTGGTGGTAGAGATAGACGGTAAGCAACTTTTCCCAGAAGTCCAACAACCTCGAAAGGTCCCAAAATATGAGGAGTAAGCTTCCCTTGCCTCCCAAGCCACCGATGACCCAAACAGGGTGAAACATTCAAGAACACTTGGTCACCAACTATGAACTCTAATGGTTTACAACGATGATCAACATAAGACTTGTACTGACTCTGTGCTGTCAACATTCTCTGACGAATAAACTGGATCTCAGCTGTCGTCTCTTGGACCAAACTCGGTCCTACCAAGGAACTTTCACCAATCTCCGACCAACACAGGGGAGATTTAGATGGACAGCCATAAAATGCCTCAAAAGGACACATTTTAAACACATATTGATAACTGTTTTTATAAGAAAACTCAGCTAACTCCAGATGATCATCCCAAGATCCTTAAAAGTTGAGAACACATGCACGTAACATGTCCTCAAGCATCTGAATAACTCTCTATGTCTGGCCATATGACTGTGGATGGTAGGCCGTGCTCAAACGAACCTGAGATATCACTTCCCCTTGATGGCCTCTCCAAAATTGAGAAGTAATCTGAGGATCCCTATCAGAGAATATTGCATATGGAACTCCATGCAAACTAACAATTTCTTTCACATAGATATTTCCCAACTCCTCAACTTTGGTTGTATCTTGAATAGGTATAAAGTGAGGAAACTTGATCATTCTATTGATCACAACCCATATCACATTCTTCTTCCTCTGGGTTTGAGGTAACCCAAGCACAATGTCCATTGAGATTTCATCCCACTTCTATGTTGGGGATGGAAGTTTTTGAAGGAAACCCGAAGGTTTCTGGTGATAGGCTTTCACCTACTGTCTTGTATAGCAACGAGATACAAAATCAGCAATGTCTCATCTCATACCTGGCCACCAAAACTATCACCGCATATCATAGAACATCTTCGTGGTCCCCGGGTGCACAACCCACTAAGTGTTATGGAAATCCCTCATCACATCCTTCCTTGCTGATAACGACACCACATAATGTTTTTCATAACACAAAACACCAACTTTGGAGAACGAACAAAAGGTGACGGTCTCTCCACCATAAAGAGAGTCCCTATTTCCACTAAATTCATTATATAAATGTTGTTCTTGAAGAATCAGTTTGAGAAGTGAAGAAGTCAACTAAAAACTGGATAAAGAAACTCCATTCCCCTTCCACTGAACTCCAATATGAAACTGAGCAAAAAGAGCCATCAATCTCTAGTCTTCTGAAGATTCATTCATAGCCTGAGTAAGTTTCCTGCTTAATGCATCTCCAACGACATTCCCTTTCCCTGTGGTATAGGCAATGTAAAAGTCAAAAGATTGCAGGTACTCCACCCAACGCCTTTGGCGGAGATTCAAATCTTTTTGATAGAATATGTAACTCAAGCTCTTGTGGTCTGAATACACAATAAAACTTTATCCATAAAGGTAATGTCGCCAACCCTTGAGTGAGTTCATTATAGCTACAAGTTCAAGGTCATGGGTAGGGTAGTTATTCTCATGATTCTTAAGATGACGAGACCCATAGGTAACAACATGATTACCCTGCATGATTACACATACCAAACCTGAACTTGGTGCATCACAGAAGACCATATAAGCTATCCTAGCCTTAGGAAGATTTAACACCAGTGCAATAGTTAAAAGACGCTTTAGCTCAAAAAAATACCTCTGACATTTATCATTCCAATAAAACTTCACACCCTTTCGATTCAGAGCAGTCATTGGAGAAGCTATCATTGTGAAGTCTTTAACAAATCAGCGATAATATCCTGGTAATCCCAAGAAGCTCCAAATCTCAAAAACATTTTGTGGTTGTTCCCAAGTCATAACAGCCTTCAACTTTTTAGGATCAACTGATATTACTTGTTCTGAAACGACATGTCCCAATAATTTCCCTTCTCAGATCCAGAAATCACACTTTGAAAGCTTGGAATAAAGACTGTGATTCCTTAGAAAACTCAGAACTGTTCTCAGATGATGCACATGATCCTCCTCATACTTGTAGTAGAAAAGAATTTCATCCACAAAGACCACCACAAAAGTATCTAGATACTCATGGAAAAATTGATTAATCAAGGCCATGAAAACTGCAGGAGCATTTGTTAGGACGAAGGGAATGACATTGTACTCATAATGGCCATACCTACTCCAAAAAGTGGTCATAATAATGTCATATTCCTTTATCCTCAACTGATGGTATCCAGATCGAAGGTCAATTTTTGAAAACCACTTTGCCCCTTTCAATTGGTCAATCAAATCATCAATTAGTGGTAACGGATATTTGTTCTTTATTGTAACTTGACCGGGCTTTCTATAATCAACATATAAGCGAAGAGAAGAATTAGCCTTCTGGGCGAAGAGAACCGGTGCTGCCCAAGGCGACACACTCAGGTGTATAAAACCTTTCTCAAGAAGATCATCTAACTAAGACTTCAGTTCCTTTAGTTCAGCTAGAGCCATTAGGTAAGAGGGAATAGAAACTGGTTGAGTACCAGACATTAAATCAATTGAAAAATTTATCTCCCTTACCAGTGGCATACAAGAGAAGTCAGAAGGAAACACATCTGGAAACTCATCGACGACTGGAGGAAGATCACCACTCGTTGGATCTTTCTCTAGATCAAATGAAAGTACTGATATAATTTTCCCCAGCTCAGGATAATAAGGTCTGGCTCTGCCTGACTTGGGGTCCCATTCTCCTTGAAAAACAAGAGGCACACCACTGGGTGTAGTAAGGTAGACCCGTCGGAGGTGAAAATCAATCTGGTCTTTATTGGCATTGAGCCAGTCCATACCAAAAGTTACATAAAAAGATTTAATGTCGATAAAAAAAGTCCCAAACAATCTCGACATTTGATAGAAAAAAGATTAAAGAAGGACTACAAAGACCCTTCTCTATCACCGTACCTAGAGGTGTAGTAATATCCATCGCACAAGACAAAAGTTCCATGGGTAGATTAAGTATATTAACAATATGGGTTGAAAAAAAGAGTGAGATGAACCAATATCAAATAGAGATGTCACTAAAGACGAATCTATAGTAATGGTACCTCTCACAATCACATGACATGTATCAGCTACCTCTGGCGACTCTTCCACTACGTGAAGATGCTTTGTTCTGGACGCATGTGGCTGGATCCTTTTAGAATGTGAAGAATTTGATTTCCCCATAGTTTCTGGAGGTGATGATGATCTTGTCCCACTACGTGGAGTAGAGACGTGATGGAAGAATCTATGTAAGTGCCCCAAATGCCCGTAGGAGCTGTAGTTCTTGGGTGCCTCAGGGAAAACCCTCTTAGAATGTCCTGGCTTCCCACACTGATAGTATGTCACGGAAGCCCCTCATGGTGCTACTAGAGGTCCGTAATGACTCTTTTTCCAAGAACCACTATGATAAACATCGCGCTACCGTTTTCCTTTAAAGGAACCAACACTGCCACTAGAAAGAAATGGAACTTCATTCAACCCTGACTTTCCTGCCAGGTCCATTTAAACCATCATCACCCTATCCAACACATTGAAATAAGTGAGAAACTTTAATAAGAAGTCTTGAGAATGAACATCTGATAGAAGACCCATCTCAAATAGTCGAGCCTTCATAATCTCATTCGATACAATTTCAGGAGAAAACTGTACCAACTCAGCAATGTGATTTGAGTACTCAGTCACGGTTTTGTTGGCCTGCTCAAGCTTGGAAAACTCCACAGCCTTGGCCAATACCATTGATTCTAGATAGAACTGATCTGTGAAAAGAACCCTAATGTCTTTCCACTCCAAAACCTCATGTTTCCTAGTCATCACCATCATTTCCCACAATCTCTTGCTTGGTCCCTCCAGCACGAAGGTGGAACACTTCACCTCGATCACTTTAGGTGTCTCCAAAAACCCAAATAGACATTCAATCATACTCAACCATTACTCATCATGTTGAGGATCAGTGGAGCCTTTGAAGACTGGTGGCTTCTGGCGTAGGAACTCTTGAGAATGACTTCGGGGAATATCAATATGAGGATCTATAGCTGGAGCCTGAACATGAACTGGATGTGGTGCCTGTCCTAGAGCTTGGACATTGCGAAAAATCACCTCAAACAGACACAGATCCATAGTAGGACTTGCTTACTAAGATTCAAAAGTATCCTCTTTTTGGATCTGATTTCCATGTCTTCTCGGAGGCATGATGCTACACAACATCAGAAGGCAACAAAGAAGACATTAGATTAACACTCAACCTGAGTAACGAGGAAAACTATTCCTAACATAAGGAATAAGAAGATTTGGATTCCACTCTATCCAAATAAAAATAGGGAAAAGACTAGAACTAATCAATAAGTTGCCTTTCCATAACCACCCCTGGCAACATAAGGTTCATTGCGGTGAGGGCTGGACAGGCAGTCAATCACAACTACTTCCTAAGTCCTGACAAGAATACTCAAATGCATACTGTCATTAAGGAAAGATGTTTAACACCTCCCTCTGATACCCATTTGTCATGAACTAGACCGGGTACCCTGGTAACCTGATAACCAAGCCGATCATGACATAACCCGAAGGGCATTCCTGATCCCCATGGGTCGGCGACTAGCACCTGTCATTACAAAATATACATGTGGGAACGATTTTTCCACAAGAATGTGGAAGCCAGAGTAGAACAAAAAGTATGCATAACAAAAGAAACTCCACTGGGAGTAGTGTACCATATTACAAATAGGCAAAAAAATTCCAAAGTACTACAACCCAAGTACTGAAACTGGAACAAACAGCCCCAAGGTCCCTAAGGACACAACTCACAAAGATCAAATATTAACATGTGCATCCACCTCCATGAGATCCCTTCCCTTTTCTAGAATATGGAAGGAGAAAGTCTACAAACACCTGAAGGTAAAGGTAGGGTGTGAGCCTCAGCCCAGTAGGATATCACCAAGGATTCCATAACATATGCCAAATATATATAATCTAAAGAAAATATTTCAATTTTCAAATAAAAAGGTTTGGGAATTTAAAAGTAGATTTTTAACAAATAATGCTATACATTTTCAAATGATGGAAAATTTATCAAGAAAGGCTTTAACGAGATGGAACATTTCTAAAACAATGCCTTAAGTAATAAATAGTTACAAATAATAGTTTATGTAAAATCAGCAGTCATGTAAAGTAGTTCAAATGCATTGGAAAAAATTTATACATCACATGAAAATATTTAGGCGAGCAACATTGTCATCTACCAAAAGGTATGATTGTATTAATAAGTTATGGGATTCTGCACTCTCTATGTGAATTCAGAAAAATGTGTATACACACGTCCCTATGACACTAGTCAAAAGAGAATCATCACCAACCCGTCGGAGATGTGACCCGCTGCATGTATGTTTTAGAACGTTGTCGTAGCGTAGAGTGTATCCAAATAACTCACTAACTACCATAGGCTTACATGTGCTCTAACATGATTTGCAATTATTTTAAGAGTGCTTAAAATATGATCAATCCCATTATAACATTTCAAAGGTGCCAATTTCGTTCCATTTAAAACCATAACATGTTTTATAAAAAACATGCCTTTTTCACAAGATAAAACCAATGAGTTTCTGTCAAATCATTTTAAGACATTTTACAAGTTTGAAAATCCATTCAAAACCAATTCCATCATTTCACAAATTCTTTTCCACGATTAAATTCAACAATTTAATTGAAATTATTTCCATCAAATCCACTAATTAAATTTAACAATTAAATCGTCCCATTTTCCATAAACACACCCAATTCAATGGAATTTGGGTTTTCCAAATATTCATGCCAAAACCATATCAAACATCTCAATTCAATTGAATCGAGTTTTGATCAATTTAATAGAAATAAAAATGGGAAATTGAATTTAAATCAACTATTTAAATAAAATAAGCAGTAGAAGGATAGTCAATTTGGAAAGACGGGACATAACCACTTACCTTGAAGGCTTTGACCAAGACCACAATGGTAGAGAATGCTCAAGAAAACTGGGTTTCTTCATCAAGAACCCACCCTAGATCTCTTATCCTAGAAATATCAAGACCAAAACTCATCAAACTTGGTACCACACACATAGATCTACCCATAACGGGCATAGATCTAAGAAACCAAGGGAAGAGAAAAATTAGATCTAAATAGATCTAAGAAACCGATCAAGAAAGAAGAAGAAAAATCACATACCTTGAGAATCCCGCTTTGATTCACCAAGAGGAGCCTTTAGACCGCCTCTTGAACAAAGGAAGAACCCTCTCTGACCCTAGGAGAAGACAAATCGCGAGTTAGGGCCACTGAGGAGGAAAAACGAAGCATTTAGAGGCAAAACGGTTGAGATCCACAATTTAAGGATCTAGTTTTAAGTGACTGCATGGTTTGTCAAACCGCGTGCACACCGTGTGGATCTAACTATCCAGGGTTGCTGGTCCACACAGTTTAGTCGCATGGTTTACCAAACCATGAGCACACCGTGCGTACCCCACTGTCTAGTGCTGCTAGGTTGGCACAGTTTGATCGCACGGTTTATCAAAACATGTGCAAACCGTGCACAAACCATTGCCTTTTTGTTTTACATAAAATTTCACCCAAATGCACCCCCAAGTAACTATTCTAAAACAGAGGCACTTAGAGACATCAGAATTACCTGAAAACGTAATGGGATGTTACATTTAACTTGCTGAAAACCCAAGCACCTTGATATATATTCTTCAATATCCTACTTCATGTTATCACAGCAGAAGTGTTCTTGGAGACCACGGTACATTTTGGAACTCCTAGGATGGATAGATAAGGTCACGCTATGTGAATCATTCAATAGCTCCTTCTTTATCTCTAGTTCAGATGGTACACATAATCGTGTCCTGAGTCTTACAACTCATTCCTCATCAATTTTTAAATTAGAGGATTTCCCATTTTTAATAGCTTCTACCCTATTGTGAATTTCCACATCCTTTCTTTGAGCATCCTTTATTTTCTCTACGAGGGATAGTTGATCAATAATTTGAGAAAGAATTGATGATGCTCCTCCCTTAATTATTCCCATTTCCATTCATTCCAAATCTAAGAAGATCGGATACTTTTCAGTCCCCATCATTGATAAAGATGCAGAATCCTTTCTACTTTGGGAAACTGCTACATTGTTTACCTTACCAGGATGGTAGTGGATTGAGCAGTCAAAATCCTTGATGAGCTCTATCCATCTTCATGGGAGAATATTAATCTCTTTTGGTGTGAATATATATTTGAGACTCCTGTGGTCAGTGTATATCTCACATTTTTTACCATAGAGATAATGCCGCCATATTTTCAACACAAAGATCACAGCCGCCAACTCCAGATCATGCATGAGATAGTTTTTATCATGGATGTTTAACTACCTTGAGGCATAGGCTATAACTTTATCATTTTGAATTTGCACACAACCTAAGACTTTCTTAGAATCATAACTATACACCACAAAGATTTCTCCACTTGAAGAGATTGTGAGTACTAGTATAGTGATAAGCCTCTTTTTCAACTCCTTGGAATAGTCTTCACATTCCTCTGTCCAGATGAACATTATTCTCTTCTGTGTCAGCATAGACATTGGTTTTGACAATCCTGAAAGGTTTTTCACGAATCGTCGATAATACCCAACTAGACCTAAAAATCTACGGATCTCTGTTGCAAAAGTTAGCCTCAGCCACTCTTTAATTTCATTTCTCTTGGAAGGGACCATAGATACACCTTTGATGGTAATAACATGCCCCAAGAATGATACATCCTCCATCCCGAACTCACATTTACTGTACATTTCATACAACTTCTTCCTTTCCAAAGTCTATAACACAGTTTCCAAATGCTCCTCATGTTCCACCTTTCTCTTGGAGTATATTAGAATATCATCAATAAAGACCACCACAAATTTGTTGAGGTAATCTATAAAGACTCTATTCATTAAATCCAAAAAAAATTCTAGAGCATTAGTGTTCCAGAAGGGCAACACTATGAACTCATAGTGTCCATACATCGTTTTAAAGGCAGTCTTGGGAATATCCTCCTTCCTCACCTTTAGTTGGTGATATCCCAACCGAAGGTCCACCTTAGAGAAATAAATGGCCCCATGAAGCTGATCGAACATGTAATCTATCCGTGGAAGGGGATACTTGTTCTTTATAGTGATTTTATTGAGCTCACGATAATCAATGTAGAGGCACATTGATCCATCATTCTTCTTGATGAATAGGACTAGAGAACCCCATGGGGAAGCACTCGAGCGTATAAAACCCTTCTCCATATTCTTCTGTAACTGCTTCTTCAGCACTTCTAGCTCTACGGTGGTCATTCTGTAAGTTGTCTTTGAGATTGGAAGAGATAAAGGGATAAGTTCAATTGAGAACTCAACCTCTCGGTTAGGATAAAGACTAAGAAAATCTTCAGGGAATACATCAATGTAGTCCTTTATGATGGGCATGTCTTCAAGAATGATTCTATTCATTATCCCAATAATTTGAGCTAGATATGCTTTCTCACAAGGAATCAGTATCCAAACTTGAGACGAAGATTCTAAAGGAGACTCGTCATTCTCCTTACACTTGTATAGAATCATAGGTTGCTTCAGGATGTGAAAATTGATATCCCTTTACCGAAAATTGATGTTGGCCTTGTAAAAAGATAGCCAATCAATTCCCATGATAGCATTGAACTCCACTAAAGGAAGTATGACAAGATTTTTGGGAGGTTCAGTCCATAAAAATTAACTAGGGAGGAATTATAAACCATGGTTGCTATAGTTTACCCATTCATTGTTCTCATAGATAACTTTTCCTACAAATATTGATGTGGTGTTTGAATAATTCGACTAAACTTGCATGATATGAAAGAATGCGTATAAATAGAATCAAATAGAACATTTGATATTATTGAATGAATAAAAAAAGTACCTATCACCACATCATTTTTTGGATCCACCTTAGTAGTAGTGATAGCATAAGACCTTCCTTATTGCCTTGGAGGTTGTTGCTGATTTCCTCCAACAACCCTTGGCTTAGGGAAATTGTTCACATAATACCCAAGCTCCTTGTATTTATAACACTGCACTGTAGGCTGATTGTTGATCTGAACCTTCCTTTCTTCTTCAACATTAGCGGGATTTTTCATATCCATTCGACAGTTCTTGGTGAGATGACCAAACTTTCCACATTTTAAGCAATTCATGGTTCCCTTGAGATAGTCACCAATATGCCTTTTCCAACAATTTTTTCAAAGGGGAAAGTGAGGCTTCTTTCCATCATTTGATTTGTTTGATAAACCACCCATGTTGTTCTCCATTTTCCGCTTCTTCTCACTAGGCCCATGAGACCACTGAGAGTCTTCAATGTCCATTTCAACCTTGAGGGAACAATGTAAAATCTCCTCATAGCTGTCGAAGTCTCGAATCGCCAAAACTTTTTATAGACTCGGCTTTAGTCCACTAAAGAAGTGATCCACCTTCCTTTCGGTGTTCATGAAAAAGCCAGAGGCATACCTTGCAAGCCTTGTAAAGTTCTCTTCATACACCCCGATAGACTCATATTCCTTCTGCTTGAGTCTAAGGAACTCTCTTTCCATCTTGAGATGGTTGGTCCGAGGAAAATATTTGTTGAAAAACATCCTCTTCAATTCCTTCCATTCTATGGAATCAATTTCCTCTTGGGACTTTGTATTCATGATTAGTGTCCACCACTGATCAGCTTCCCCATAAAAATGATAGACTACCCGTACAAATTTCTCTTCTTCTGAGCACTGGAGGACATAGAAAATCTTTTCAATGGAGTTAATCCATTGTTCTGCGAGGAGGGGATCAGAAGACCCTCTAAACATAGGAGGCCTTTGCCACATGAAGGATTCTACGACAACATTCTCTTTCCTTGGAGGTGAGGGATGTTCCACCTGGTTCAATTTATTATTCATAACATGAGCTAGCTGAGGAAGTACTACTATGAAGTTTTGATAACCTGCGTCCATCACATCAGGAATGTCATTTGGGTAATCATCACATTTCCTATCACATTGGTTGTTGGAACGTGTTCTTCTATTTCCCTCCATTAGCTAAGTAAAAGAATGTATAATTATAGGTCTTGAATACATAGATATTTAGCATAAAAAGAAACTTTGAACATACAATTATGAATTTATAATTAATAAGTATATCTTAACTTGTGATTACTTAGGTTTATATCTAGGTTATCCTCAATCTATTTCTTAACTTATACTCTTATGGACTTCTTTTTGTCCCTTAATAACTGTTTGTACTTAGCTCATGAATCTACCAAAGAATATCCCCCGGGAGTGTCATAACCAAGAGTGTATCAAGGCCCGTTATCGTGCAGCAGTTTCCATTCAAGTCTAGCTCAAAGCGGTGTTTTCTGGTTTTACACCTAGATACATCTATGCCAGAGCAGTCTCTACCTCCTCAGATCTAGACAAGGAATTATTTGGTTGATAAACCACTTACTCTATACTCACTAAAATTAAGGAATATTTTCTTATACTTAGTCTCATCATTAAGGTTCTCACTAAGGTGATCTATTCATAATATATAAAAATAACATGACCATGCCTATGATACCAACTATAGTGAGCCGATCCTTTTACATAAAACATTTCATGATTTTAAACATAATTAATCATCAAAGTATAAGCCAATGATCATTAAGTCTAGTGTCTTGGATGAATTGGTACATATAATATAAAACATGGGGCTAAAAAAACATCGTTATTTAATCTCCATAAAGATTTTCTAACTTCCTTTGATCCCTTACATCTGCATAGGGTACCCTGGGGAACACATGAACAAAGGGATGATCTAAAATGCCCAGCAAGGGAATGAACATAAGGATACATATCAAGCACCTGAGTTAGGAGGCATTACATAATGATATCCAAACCATGAACTTATAAAATCATTTAATATAACAAGGGATCACATAAACATGGAATCATATAAATGTGGAAGATTCATATATCATATATTTAGTAGAAGTCAAGGCTAACCGCCAATCATGTTTCCCATTTCCGTATGTGTCAAGGCTAACCGCCAATCCTGTTTCACATCGCATCTCATGAGACTTATCCTTACCTATTGCATTAGAGCGCTATCTGGGTGCACCCATATCAAAATTTTCATGAATATTCTTGCCACATAAATATTCTTACCACATATACAATCATACATAATCAACCATACACAAACATAAGGGTACCCATGGAAAGAATTGGGTACCACAATCATGACATAAATCATAACCAATGGGCATATCATGAAAGTGTCCACGTAAGGAAAGAATTAGAAAATACATGGACATTCATAGGGAAAAATATGCATATAAAATGGTAAGTGTTGTCAAACATAACTTACAACATATGAGAAATGTATTTTAGAAACCTTAGTATTAAAATATTTTTGTGCGGTTTTGAGGAAAATACTATACAGCTTTTAAAATAGTAAAGAAGAAATTATTTTATATAAAAACAGAATTGAACCAAGAAGGCTTTAATAATAAAAATAGAGAATTTAAAATATAATGTTGTCTTAAAACAGAAGATATAGATCACTTGAAATTGGGTAAATTTTCTGGAAGTTCTTTTAAAACGAGTGTGATTATTGGGAAGTGTCGAAGAGAGATTCACATAAAAGAATGTATATCCCCGAATGAGAATGATATATGGATCTTGGAACACGATTTGGAGCATATAAACAGAATGTTGAAGTTCTACATAAAAGATAAGATAGCATATTTTGGTAAAACGAAAGATAGAGAAACACGAAAGAATAATGGAAGTTCGGGTAGAATCCATCATGGTTTATTGGCATGGTATTAGGAGTAACTAAGAGGGATTGATGAGAGAGATAAGGGGTTTATCATCCCTTATAAAACATTAGGTTAGTATGGGCAAGGTGTATAAACATACCACATAACTTGGAATTACACAAAAAGGCATAGCATAAAGAACAATCTTGATTAAGAGTGAAAATGGGAGGATCCCTAACCTTAAATCCTTTGGTGTTCTCCACTTATTATTAATGACATGAATAAAAAAATTAGGCTTATTAATTAATAATTCCTGAACCTATTCTATATTCAATTTTTTTATTATAACATATTTAGTTCATTCAAATCCTTTTTGATTAGTTACAAGGTTCAATTTAACTGTTTTGGCTCATTCGATTACTTGGTTTTAAAAGCTCGGTTCACTTATATTCATGTTTGGATTATATGTAAGATGAAAATGGTTGTCCAGAACTGAAGTTATATTCTTTAGTTAATATCTAGGAGATTAAATGGTTTTTATTTTAATTCGGCTACTTAGAGTGAAGTCGAATTATTATATATATATCCATAGTGATAACCGTTTTTGTTAATCATTGGACTTGATCACAAAGAATGTGTTTTGATTTATAAATTAATTCCATTTGTACCAAAGGATTAAAGAAACAAAAATAGGATATATTATATATAATAATCTGGTTCAACCATAACACAAATGGTTTCATGACTAGAATAATATAATTTGATAAACTGTTGTCCTTGAATGTGCTAAATTAGCACATCTCAAACAGTGCTTTCATTTCATTAAAAAAATGGTATAAAAAGGAGAGAAGATAATGAGATATAAAACTAGCATGACGAAATTACAGTAATTTTATGTTACTGGATTTATCATACTATTATGGTGAAGGGAGGTGAGGAAATAAATAAAAAAGAAAAGAACTTAAAAGAAAAGAATAAAATGGGAAGAGGAATTTACCTCTTGGACTACCTCCTTTCAGAACCTCTTAAGGGGAGAGCTTTTGGTATTTTGAGGTGGCTGAAAGCTTTTGGACGTGGGGGAGGACATTAAGGAGAGATTTCGGAAGAATAATGGCAAGGCACAAGGCTTTAGTGGAGTAAATAAAAGGGGGAGTGAGGGGGGGTTTTTATTGTGGAGTAGAGGAGGGATTTCATATTATTATAATATTTAATTTATTATTTCGTCACAAGACAATGAATAGTAAGTATTCTATGACCAAGAATATTAAATGGGTCATGTGAATTCGTAACATGGGTGGTGAAATCAGCCATGATTCTAGGAATATTCTATTTACCTTATAATGTATATATACGGTAAATTTCTGTATTTTACTATTCATCAAAATATCATGTTTTTCAGAAAAATCCCAAAATTTCCCCCAGACTATTTTTCAACGTGTAGAATAAAAAACTGAAGTCCATTTTACAAAAATAATTTTCCAAATATTATTATTTTAATATTTAATTAAAATCATAATTTATTATCAAAAACCAATTTTCAATTTCTCATTAACTCATTCTAAAATATAGGTATATCATACTTCAAACCTGAATATCTTTTTTGTACCACCATTGGTGAGGTTACTATTCATTAGGGTATATTACTATTCATAAGGGTATGTTACTATTCATTAGGGTAGCTTACTATTCACCAAAAATTATGTTTTCCTTATCAGACTCCAAATTACATACTGATTACAACCATGTGTGCCAGATTTTCGAAATTCCAAACACAGAAGTGACAAAATTATGTTTAGGGGTTACTTTAGCACCTATTAGTTAATTATGTTGTGTTTTCATGTGATATTATGACATAATTAAGAGAAGGGAATTTCCATTGAAAAACATTGGGTCGTTACATTGGAGGGGGATCATTAGTAACAAGGGATTAAGAGGAACCATGTAGAGAAAATTCTCTATAAAATTGATTAACAACATGAAAAACACAATAAATAATGAAATATACTAAATAAATACAGTAAAATATAATAATATTGAAGAATAGAAAATAACCTCAAATTATAAAATAACATAAAAAATATCCTTAACCTGAGCCAAAATATAGACCTAAAAATAATGCAGGTTGATATTTTGAAAAATAAAAAGAAAAATTAAATAAATATACATATCAATAATGATTCTAGATTCTTAACTTTGATTAAACCAACTGACATTATCATCTTACCCAATCACCCTAAGCATGACCCTTACCTCATTAGAATCTCTAAAAATAAATATTGTACATACAATAAGACTCATATGAAGTGTTTGGTTATAAACCCAATAGAATACCACTAATAAATACATAAAATATGTTTTAAATTCTTTTATAAGTTCAAGTTATGATTCAAAATAAATATTTAAATAAACCCAAGACTCTCTCAAACATCATCTGCTAACAAGGATTCCATAAACCATGTCCTAACCTTCATTTGGTCATTTTCAAACGGAATGATATATTAAATAGTTAGTGGGACATAACTCACATGAAACACAACATATAACTTTCTTCACAGACTCATTATTCATTTTAATCTATCCTACATCACTCAAGGGATGTCATAACAAGAACATGTGATCTATCCCTACTCACTAAAGGGAGGTAACAATCCAAAAAATAGGCCCATCTAAGAACAATCAATAGAGGTCACATAATGTACACATTACCAACAACTAGTCCACAATGGGAGGTCATAATATATCATTCTACTCCATCCTTTAACACTCAAGGGATGCCATATTAAACAATCATGACCCAGAACCACTAATTAGAGTGTGGTCAGAATAAAAAAAATAAGAAACAGTAATACAAAATCACTAAAAGTCACACATACAAGGGAATTCACTACCATAAAATCTAAATAACATAAATAATTCATTTTATCCTTTTCAACCCCACATGAAACTTTTCAAGAATATATGACTATGTTGATGTTTCTACTATTATCATAGAATAAGGATTCTACTCATCGATTTTGAGCCACACAACTCAAGATACCCATCTATGTGAAAAACTACATTAATGAAAAACATACCCTCAAGATTTGAATCAAAATGTATAGGTTTCTAAGAGATATATATCCTCCAATAAATAAATAAATAAATTCAATTCCTTGTAAATGTTTTATTCTGGTAAGGACTTGATACATAAATTCGACAATGATAAACCACTAAGAATCACCACATGAACCAATACTATCATATAAAATCCCAACAATTTCCCATGTAATCCCCTAAAAAATAGTTTATAAGAATTAAAAACATTAAATGAGAATAAAATGATCATTTAATGTATAGATTATTGTAGGCTCACAATGTGGAACTAACTATAATTAATGGAAATTAAAAACACCCATGGGGTGATAGGGGATGAGATAAAACTACAATATAGTCCCACAATAGATTACAAATCTTGTAAGGGGTGGGGGAGAAGAGAGGAAGGTATGTGAGGGGGTCTATTGGAAAATTTATCATTTACTCTAAAAAATATTGTCCATTAGAATTTTTGGACAGGAACATTGGTTAAAAAAATGGTCTACTATTTGAAACAATACATTATACCCATGATGAACATATTAATATCATTAAAGAAACCATAATTATAAAAAACCATTCCTATAACATCCAATCAGGTAAAAGTCTTGCCATCTCCTCCTGAACTCACTCCCAAGCTACACAGTCACCAAAAATAGCCAAAAAATTGAGATACAATATCTATGGAAAAGATTAAATTGTAACATATTTTAAAAATAAAAGGACTATTGTAAACCCCACATACAAGGGATTATAATCCTGTAGAAGATTTACTAGGGGTATCCTATAAATTATCATCATATAGGACTAAATATCTATATCTCACTATCATTACCCTTCCATAATATGTATATGAAACTATAACACTTGAATGAGAAGAACTACCTTTCCACAAAGTACTTACCTCACTTTGGTCTACAACACACACTAGGTTCTCTTAAAGGACACAACTACCTATAAATAAAAATTGATATGAAAAAACACACATGAAATTACCCACTAATACATATGAACTAAAACACTATCATTTCGTGAATCCTTATGCATTGATTCCCCGACCGAGGAGAAACTTTTCTGAACACCCGATCACCCATGGAGAAATCCAAGTGTTGTTTATTATGTTTGGAATTTAAAAAATATCCACCATAAGTGGAAAACCCACCCATTGAAAAGATACAATATCTTGATAATAATTTATAACTACCTTTACTCAACTATCCTTATCTAAAATTCCAATATATAAGAAATAATGGCTTATCTTTATCAAATCCCAAAAAAAATTCATTACAAGAAACCTCGTCTATGACCAATAATCACTCTAAACCAACACTTCCACAATGATTGTCCACATGATTCACTATATTAATGAGAAAGAAAATGTGCTATACCACATGAATGACACTATGAGTAAAGCTTCACCCCATTAAATGAACCATGACTACATTTTATTTAAGAAAAATCCTTATATACAACCCAAGCCTCAGTCCCTTGGTTGGTCTCACCAGCTCACACCTTATGGTTGATATTCACAGATTGGAATATCTTATTTATCAAAGAAACATGTGTTTTTAATTGATACACATTAAGTGTTTTGTTAAACCACTTGGTCAATACTCATTTTATAATTTTTAATTATGGAGTACATTAACTACAAAAATATAGAATAGTGGATGTGTTTGGTCAATCCCCTGAAGAAAAAGGAACAATAATGACCACTCATGACTCAATTTTAGGTTATAAAAATATTTCAAGGACCATGACACACAATGTATTGGATTAATTTTTTATTCTAATGAGTTTAAATAAAATAAATTAAATATAGATAGAAAATAAGAAGGGGGGATCCAATTTCCAAGGATAGTTTCTATAATCAACTCATTCATGTTCACTAAAAGAATAATCAATGCCAATATTTATATGATATTAATTGTATTTGGTTGAAACATGATAAATTCCTATCAAGATAAAACTAGTATCTTGAACCTCATGGTTCAAAAATATAGAATAACTAGAATAAATGATGATGATCACAAAAGAATAAGATTTTTTCAATCAGTTAGAAAAGAATTAACCAAATCTACTAAACTCGGGTTTATTTATAATTCAACACATTAGTTAAATGCATACATAATCAACAAAATTTAATGTTAACTACAATGAAAAAGATATGAAAATAACTACATGAATAATGATGATAGAATGATCATGCATTGGAACAAACCCTTTTCCACTAAATCAACTATCTACTATAAAACTATATAATTTTCATTGACTGATCATTAATAATAAATAAGTTAGATTCAATATATGAGATAATATATGAAATAAAATGAGATATATGTGACATTAAAAGTAAAATAATAAATTAAATAAAATATATCAAAGTATTCAGAATATGATAACTGTATAAAAATCATAAACTGATTTACAACACTCTCCACTAGGTAAAAAACTTATTGCATATTCTCACCAAGGAAGAGTGATAATATACCAATAAAAACCAACACCCCTTTTATAATAATTTTATTCTCCCCATAATATCATCATCATTTAATAGAGGAAATTTTTTGTTTGATAATATTTTTATATCTCTCTACTTAATCTTCAAGTCATCTTATTTTCTTTATCTTTTTTTATTTACATGAATAAACTACAATACCTATGAGGACCCAGGTTTCAATCCTGATAAAATTCTTCCAAAAATATATTAATGATAACATTATTTGGAGAGGGTATCCCCAACATGATATTATTAATTTCCACATATCCACTCTGATAGAATCTTTACTGCATTTATATCATTAAAATGGTTTGAATAAAAAATGATTGGAATGACCTCAGGTGTTTTTCCGTCTACTTCTCCATGCATATTGAAGTAAATCCAGGACATGTTATAAACATGGGTGTTTCAGACTATATATTCCCTTATAAAACATAACCTTTCAATATAACTTAGAAAAAATAATGAGAATTTTTTCACCCCTACCATGACACATACCATGGACACCACGAAGATTAAATTGGAGTTTCATCCTCAAAGTCTCCATTTTACCATAGGTACTCAAACTAGGTCATAGTGGAACTGGGGTTGAAGAATTTATTTGTAATCATGCATGATTCTCATATGTTGTTCCACATCCAACCAAATAGACTATAAAAGAATTAATATTCCCATTTTACGTAACTAATTCTCCACCCCATGAATAATATCGCGTAGTGGTAGTAATATTATTACATAGATTCTTTTGTTCATCAATAACAATCCAACAATGGAATAGGAAAATATTTTTCATCCTATATAAGATGTTGTTGATGCTCTTTTCCATCATAGAGTCCAACTAATAAAAAAGGGGAATACCTTAAGCCCAATGAGGGTCACCCATTGAAGGACATAAAAAATTGACAAAGGGATAAACCATGAACTAATTCGGAGGGAATCACGCACGTATCATGCACACCACGCACGTCACTTGCGCACCACATATGGGTCGCGCAAGTCACCTGCGTGTCGTGCACATCACTTGCGTGCCAGATATGGGTCACGCAGGTCACTTGCGTGCCTTATTTATTTTTTCACCCAAGGTCCCCAGTGGTCTATAAATATCCCCTGGGGGCACCCCATTTAAAAAATAAATTTTCAAATACTCATATTGAAGCTCTGGTCTCCCAAGAATCTGTTTAAAGTCTTCTGAGCACTTATATGGTAATTTTTTTACCTAGAAGGGATGCTCTAAAGAGGAATAATAAGGCCTAAGTATTGGAACTCATTAACACTTTTGTTCCTAAGTGTCCATCCCTTAATGGAAATGAAGACACTTGTGTGTTGCCTTTCCCTCTCAAGGGAACTTGAATGATACCCTTTTGGAAGCATATAGGGATTATAGTAAGGGATTGAGTTCAAAGTCACCCATGTATTACCCTACAGATTATTCGTCACCCATGGTGACTCATGTCGCACAAGTATACTTGCACGCCTCCTTCCTAGTCACCTCCTTTTCTCAAATCCACATCTACACTTCAATATATACCCTTGCAAAGACCTCTTTAAAGACATTTATGGCATGGTTCCTTTGTTGTCTTCTTTATCTGAAAGGAATTTTGTGAGAACCTCTCCCAAAAACCTCATGGATTACAAGCCCTATGTCACCACAGTTAGCGGTTTTCAATATAACCTCATCCTTTGAGATGAGAGGATCTTTTGATTTGGGCCTCATTCTCAGGAGTGATCACCAAGTTACATGTCTCTTTAACCTGGGCCTCCTTCTTAGGAGTAAGCTGAGTCATAATTTCCTTAATCATTTGGGAACCCTCCTCCAGAGTAAACCCCAATCTTAATTTATTTTTGATTTGGGCTTCCTTCCCATGAGTAAGTCCCAGGTAAAAATTCCAAATCTTCATAAAGTAAAAAACCATTATGGACCCTACTCTTGGGATTCTTTCCTAAGTCCTGGTTTTCATTTACTTGGGTCATCATACATATGTAATCCATACATCATTTCTCATAACTGCATCTTTTGTGGAAATATTGTCATGTTTACTGATACTTCTTGTTTCTCACACCGAGCATGACTCACGTGGGCTTAGAGTGTCAAAGTAATCATGACAACTCTTTTTGGGGCATTTAACGATACATAAACCCCATATTTATTTTCCCGAACTACATGGACTTTGATCTCTACCTTAAAAGTAGAGTATGTAGGAAGCCTTTATAAGGTTCAAGCCCATATTTCATTAATTCTTTTCCATCCCATATGATATTAAACTATATCCTTTTTATTAAACTACGTGGGTTCTGATTTATTTTTGACGAGGATACATAGGTAGCCTATCTATGGGTACAGTCCCAACTCTGAAATAATCCAAGTGTTTCTGACTGAGAATAAAATTCAGGTACCCCACTGAGTGGCTTTAAAACTAGTATGGTCATCATAATGACCATGAGATTCTTATATAATACATTGAGGGATACCATTGACTATGAATCTCTAATACATACGGATGATTATCTATCGATGAATAACCTCAAATACATATAAAAGATTCTCTAAATCCCACACATATAAATCATTGATTGCCAAATTTATAGACAAAATCATTTTTCATGCTTGGTGAATTAATAAGGATTCGTGAACATATCTTAGATCTATAAGGGAGTCCAAGAGTAGGCAATAATTCAACACAAAAAGTTGTGATAAGCCTGAATTCCCATCCTCTCGACTAATGATAATTCTCAATCCTCATTGGTCCACAAATAATGAAAACCTACTTTTGGAATGTAAATCCAAATGGATATAGAATCATTGGGTGTTTCTGGTACTTCAAATAAACCCATTAGAAATCAATTGGAAAGTTTAAACCATAAACAAACAAGGTCATCCCCATTTCCAGAAGAAACAAAAAATGGGGAACCCCACGTGAATCCTTGACCATGTTAAAATGATGTCTTACTTATTTGTTAGGCCCCTATTAAATTAAATATGAGGGAAAACAAAGAAATCAAAAACATATGTGTTCTTCAAAAAGATGTAGTCTAGCCAAGATTATCTTGATTATGTCTGTTATATCAAACATGCACTCTTTTCCAAGATCTCTCTGCAATACAGAAATGGATTCTTTAATTTTCACACTAGTGAAAGCCTTGGTTGCTAATACTATTGGATCAACATCCACTATGAGGATAATATCACCTACTTAGCGTCTTAAAAACTACGTATCAAATGAATTGGTAAGGTAATACCATCAAAATAGTACCATCCAGACTCTGGAGGCCGCTCGAAAATCCTTCCAACTTAATAACTCACCCTGGTTGTTCGGACAATGACGACCAGTGGTGAAAAAGTAGGTGGTGAAAACCACCATTTCCAACCATTTCGGGTCGTTATCCCCAGAACGCAACAACCAATCCCTCCCATATTATAGGGATGTGAATGAAGAGGTCACTCAAGGCTTCAGTTCAATAATACCATAACCCTTCCTGAGGACTCTCACCAACAATCGCCGCCAGACTTGTGCGACAATGCACCCTCAACATGATGAGAGTATCACCTCTAGGGGTTTGGCTTAGGTCCCTCAGACCCAATCATGCAATATGAATCGTTAGATGTTAAATTAGGCCAACAGAGAGAAAGCTCTTACCTCTACCCCCTCCGGAGAAGTCCATCAGCCAAACATGATGGAAAGAAACGAGCGAGCACATACACCCGTCCGTCCTGATTTTACTACCCAACAGACTCGTCTTGCAGTAACACATCAATCCTGCCAGGAAATTCTGGCAGAGTACTATATAAAGGCACATACACCTGTTTCCAATTCATCTGCCAGTCAGTAGGCTCATCTCACTACATCCAAAGGTGCTCGCCAATCAAATGTAGTGACCACCTGTAAACATTCACATACACATTCTTACACTCATCAATTCTTCCAGCAGTCTATTCTGCCAGTATTGAAAGATGTTTATCAATCATATTTGGTGGAAAACAATCATCAGGCACATACACCTATGATTTATCAATCTAACCAACCGTCTTTCTTGGTATCACCTGGAGATGTCAATTGGAAACCTCCAATGACAAGAAAGAGGTAGAAAAAACTTTCTGCCCCACACCCATGAGTACTATCAGTATTCACTAATAGGAAAAGGAGGACCAGAACAAAAACACACACCTACTCCAATCACGAAATGGGAATATATTCCCTTTCTGGTAATTGAAGTCACTAAGCACATTCTGACAATAGTGAAAGAGTAGAAGAAAATCCCTGCCCATATTCTGGATACCTGTTAGAATATTATAACAACTTCAGGGATGTCATAGGTAAAGAAATAGAAATCTATCCCTATAAGTGGAGTGAATCATCAAAATGTCAACCCGGAGTAGATTTTCACCCATGTTCCAGTCAAGGAGGGTTGTGGGGTATACTATCCCATGTTATATGAACAATCAAGTCTGGAACATACACCCGATTCAAATGAAGATAATCAGCCTAACTTGACCCCTTCTCCTAAGCCGGAACATACACCTTTCCATTATTACCACTTTTATCAACAAATGGTTTTCAATGTGAGTAAGAAGGAATCCAAGAAAAGACCAATCCAGCATAGTTGAAAGATCAAGAGCCAATCTGCAATAAATCCTTTGTTAATGGTAGAGTTCTTGAAGCCCTCATCCAATTGTCTATTGCAACTCAAGATTCTATTCCCTAATTTACAAATTCTGGAAGTAACAACAATAATTCTGAATGTCCTAATCAGACACTTCCTCATAAAGGCTTGCTTCATGACAATTCAGTCAATCTCGAAGTATTATCTTCAGATGAAAGCCACGATAAACCTCTACGTGGCCAGAAAACCAAGCAGCAAGAGGTTTAATCTTTTCCTATAATCCACCATGGTGGTCCATCCCATGATGATGATGAATTTAGCTGTTATAGTCCTATCTCTAGTAGTAATTCACATTGCCAAAAAAATTCTTCATTTGACAATGTAGTAATGAGAAATCCCTCTTATCTTGAGGCACATGAAAATGCGAAGCCAGTCATGTTTGATGCCTTACCAGTAGTAGGTGAAATACTTTCTCAATCAGAAGATAGTCTGGGGTGTAGGTTATTCTCCGAACCACCCCTTGGTCATTCGTCTTCTAATTTGACAAATGAATTCTCTACCAATCTTTTTGAATCTGATGAAGCAACAAAGAAGCATCAGATTTGGTCCAATCAGGTATAAGAATCTTCATATAATGACAAATAGGAAGTGCTAAATATGAGAAAATAACTCGTGAAAGGTGAAATACTAGTCATGTTTTGGCCTTTGGGTGACTCCTAGTATGATATTCCAGAAACGTTGATAGAATATTGTATTCACGATATTCGTCTCAACATATGGAAAACTATTTGTCACTTAAAAGAGAAAATATTATGTTATGATGAATATAAAAATCAAGTCAAGATAACACAAGGGTTGCAACGCCAAATTGACTTGGCATCTCTCTCAGTTTCCTGACATCCAATGGTTGAAAACCAGTAGAGAGCCCTTCAGCATTAATGCCTTGGCATGTTGAAAAGGTTGCGCTAGTTAATTTCCAATGCCCTATATGGTATTTATATCATGGGAAGGGGTGTTCATGGTGCATTGCATTTCACTGTGATCTCCAGTCAACAAAGCCCACCAAAAGTGGTCTCATACAATGTTATTTCCCATGGATGGACAAATTTAACTGGTTTTGTGCGTAATAAATGTAATGCCCAAGAACAGGCCTCAGCTAGTTCGTCCCAAATTTAGTCATATAAAGAACAAGATGTCGAATTAAAATTGCATCAAGAAAATTAGAATATTGAACATGCATCTTGTTTAGAGCATGCACATCTTCAGGTGACAGAGGTGTAAGTAATATTCTAATGGTCATCTAAGCCAGGTGATTTGAGTGGATGTAGGTTGATGCATCCAGCCAATTTTCAGACTAAAATCCGAAAAATCAGGAAGTCTTTTAAGAAAGTTTCAGATGTAGCATCTCAAGAGACACCTCCTATTTCCAGGCTGGGGGCTCTTTTAATCCAACCCTTGAAATCAACAGATAGGATTCCAGGTGTTGAGCAGGAAAAATAAGAACAGCCCCAATCGACCAGATTGGGGACCTTTTCAAATTCTCAATCTCTCCCTCAATAGAAGTCAGTATTTTCTCGATTAGGGAAGAAGAAACAAGAGGAATGTAGAGATGAATTATCAAAAGATTCCCTCCAAATTACGGTTCATCAATAAATTCCTAAGGGATCAACCAAATAATAGGAAATGTCTCAAAAATGACTTGGAAGAAGACAGTATCATAGAAGCATTGACAGAAGAGATGCAATGTGTTATGCATCGATAAATGTCATCAAATCCGCTGTCACTAATCCCCTAAGAAATGATGCTCGCTTAGAGGGATCATATGAAGAAGTTATTATTCAATAATCTGTACACACAGAAACGAATGAAAGTGGTGTGCGTACTAGAAGAAAGAGGGTTTCCCAGGGGCAAGACATTTCATTGGGTAATTCCCTTCCATACTCCGGAAAGGTACTTTCCAAGGAAAAGGGTAAAAGTTTTGTTACATTCCACCCTATATCTAGAGAAGGACAATCACATTCGTTAAGGGAAAGTTTCTCACAGCAAGAAGAAGAAATGAAGGAATTAAGGAGGTTAAATGAAGAACTACTTAAAGTTAGTCTTCCTCCTAAACATGCTAGAGTTAATCAATCAAGGGAATTTGTTGCAGCTACTAGGATGGATCAAGAATATCCCTATTTACAATTACACCATCACAGGTCCAATCCCATGGGTTATATGTGACACCAACTGGCAAAACTACCTTTAGTGGTAGTACTGGTCACCACACCCGTCCAAACTCCAGTTTTTGCACCTACTCATGCCCAAGATCAACCAAATGTTTGTCATAAATTAATGACTACCATTGAGTCCTTAATAGCTCGGTTAGAAGCTATGGAAGGAAAGTGTGCACAAGTTCAACCAGAAAAGAGAGATTACCCTGAAAGGGTGGATGCAATCTCTCCCCCATCAAATTTTTCGAATACCGCATTCCCAATTATTAATGGTTCGGTAGATCCAAAACAACACATAACACTTTTTTTTCTCGTTGTGGTCCGATGATGGGAACTCCTCAACTACATGAAGCAGTTAAACTCAGGTGTTTTGTGCATTCATTACAAGTTCCTACTTTTCTTTGGTATACAAGTTTGCAATCTCTGTCAATTACTAGGTGGGAAGATCTTCATAAAATATTTCTTCTTCAATTTAGCTCTATATTTACAAATAAATTAGTTTTTTATCGTACGGGTTTTAAGAAATTGGAATATGAATGTTTTTCAAATTTCATAGCTCGATGGAAGGGATTAAAATATTTCTTAAGATTAGCACTCCCTCAAGAAGAATTATTGCCAATATGTGTGGAAAATATGCGTGATGAATTTTGCACATCGCTGATCCCAGTGAAATACACAGAAGGGTTTGAATACATTACTTCAGTCGCTCAACAGATCGAAGACTCTCTAAAAAAACAAAGGAACAAAATCATGTAATTATATTATTTCTAGGAAAGAGAATAGGGAAAGCAAAGACTGCAACTGTTACACATAAACAATCACATGTACCTGCTTCCACTACGAAACCTTCATCATATCGAAGGGCTCCACCTCCCGAGCATCAACGACAATGACCGCCTCTTCAAGATGATCAAAGATGTAAAAGGAAAAAAACAATTTTATGAATTGAAGAACAATGTTTATTCTTTCCAGAATGAAGATGTTCCTGGCTACTTCATCTCTGCTCTGGAAAACAATATGGTTCAGTTTCCAAGGCCTAAAAGGCAAAACACGGAAGGAGATTAAGACCTCCCCAACAATTTCCCATTCCATAAGATGGTGGGGCATCCCATTTAGGAGTGTGTTGTCTTTAAAGACCTCCTACAAACGATGGTTGACTCTGGATGGGTAAAACTGAAAGGTTCATCAGCCCAAGTAGAATGTGTTACTGGTACTGATCTAGAGGAATAAGGAGAGTGGCATGAAGTCAATAAAAAAATGTGAACAAATATGATGATTGGGTTGTTAGGAAAATGATCAACCAAACTCATGACATTTTACGAACACAATTAAATCAAAAAATTGTGTCTTATTCTATGAATGCCACAACAAAACTCCATTCATCAGAAGAAAAATCTTCAAAGAAGAAGCGGAATTTAAAGAAATAAGAGTAGTCAAAAGAAGATGAGCTCGTGTCAAAGCCTAAATTATCATTGAATCTGGAAGATGTTATGCCATCTGGTACAAAATCACAAGCACCGCCCCACCAAATGGCATAGCCAGAACTGGATAATCAGGTAGAATCTTCATCTTGATCTTTGGTTCTGTTAACATGATTCATTTAACATATCCTTATACCAATGACAGTTTCGATTATGATGAGCCTAAGATCCCTGTATCTAGAAGAGGAATTAGAGGAAGAGATAGAGGTGTAGGATATAGGGGAAGAATTGGATATTCCAAAAGACACTATTTCAATCCTACCCTTGCTAGAACTGTATATAAGGTAGAAAATCGTGGAAAATCCCTTTAGCGGGATCAACAGGAACAAGAAAGTTCTTGCACACATGGAAGATTCGGTCCTGACATAGTTATTTTTGAAGACCGATTAGAGGTTTCATGTTTTTACTCTCAGTAAATAGATATACCTAGTCGGTATAATCTATAGAATCCAAGACTGTTTCAAAATCCTACCTTGATACGAGATGCATCTACTGCCCAAGCATCAACATCCAAGGAACCTGCAAAACCACATTTTCCTGATGGGAAACGCAAACCTTTGGACCGAAAATATGATGTCTTGAAACATTTGGCCCACGTATCGGACATGTTATCAATTCTGGATGCCTTGAATCTATGAAAATATCTTCGGGAGGTGCTTATTGAGGCTTTGTCAGGTCCTAAAAAATTTGAAACTGAAATTGTTGTGGCTGAGGTTTACCATAGAGAGGATGATCTTCCAGAATTCCATGCAATGTTATCTTTTACTAATGTAGATGAAGATGATGTTGTACATGGACATATCAAACCATTTTATCTATCAGGAAAAGTCAATGATATAGACTTCTGATGAGCTTTCATTGATAATGTCTCAGGATTCAATCCCATTTTTATTCAGACACTCCATAGATTGGGCCTCACCGAATCTGATTTATCTCCTTCTACTTTGCTGTTGTAAGGATACGATAAGAATGAACAGGAACCTCTGGGTGAAATTACAATCATAATTCAGTTTGGAGACCCTGTTTCTAATTCAGATTTCATGGTTGTCCATCAGGACACAACTTTCAATATTTTTCTTGGAATACCTTGGTTACATCAACATGAGGCCGTACCTTCGTCATGCCATCAATGTATCAAATATTGTTTCAATTATCAAATTGGGAAATTGTATGGTGACAAAGCCCCATTCAAAACATGTGAATATCAATACATTGAGGTATAATTTTATCACATGGAGGGAATGGAAAAATCAATGGAAAAGAAGGCCACCAAAATTAATGCTCCATGTGGTTTGGAAAAGATTTCAATACACCCATTCACACATGTGGGTACAAATTATGTGTTACCCATCAGTCAAATTGACAAGATAGTCCTAAATCCAAACACACTTATAGAAACATCTATAATGGCAGTTACGACAATCGAGCTAGACAACATGGGAGAAATTGATAATTTTCCAAGCAATGATAAAAGCTTAAATAGAGATGTATTCATTTCATTCGTTGAAATCAAACAATTCTATAAATCATCAACCATATTAGAAGAAGTTATAGCAATACCAGAGGAAAATAATGATGTCGATTCTTAATCCATCATCTCCTATATATCACCTCATAAATACCCTTCATCATTAATATGGTCAGGAATGGAAGCCTCTTCTTCAAGATGTTCAGGTTTTAACTTCTCCCATGACCATAGAAGCCCTGCTTCATCATATACTATGCAAGTAAAAATAGAGGAAGTAACACATATTGAAGAAGAAGGGGAAGATCCTAGAGATGCTCCTCCAGCATTTGAAGATGGTATCTCTACCACTGTAGATGAACATAGAGAAATAAATCGGGGTACAAAAGAAGATCTACAACCACTTTAATTTGTGTGTCCATGACTCTAGAAGGGAATGAAATGTATACATAATTTTTAAAACAAAATCAAGAGGTATTAGATTGTAATTATATAGAAATTATTGGTCTTGATCTCAATGTTGCTACTCATCATTTGGGTTTTCCAGAATAACATTGAGGATTCAATCAAGCCACAAGAAGAACACACCCATCATATGCTTCCAAAATTGAAGCTGAAGTTGATAAGCTTATCAAGGCTAAATTCATCAAAGAAGTTTAGTATCCCAAATGGCAGGAGAATATTGTGCTTGTGAAAAATAATAATGGACAAGTTAGTATTTTCATTGACTTCAGATATCTTAATCGGCATTATCCCAAGGCTGATTTTCCGATTCCGATCATAGAACTCTTAATTGATGCAACAGTTGGCTACGAAGATCTTTCCTTATAAGATGGTTATTCTGGGTACAATCAAATACGAATGGCCCTAGGGGATGAAGATTATACATCTTTCAGAGCTCCTCAAGGTGTGATTTTCTATCGGGTAATTCCTTTTGGCCTGAAAAATGCAGCTGCAACGTATCAATGTTCCATACACCATATCTTCACACTGTTTTTAGGGAAATTTGTTGAATGTAATGTGGATGATTTGGTGGTTAAATACAGCAAACTTTATGATCACTTGGATGACCTGGAAATCATATTCAACAAACTTTGACAACACAATTTGAAGATGAACCCCTTGGATGTGATTTTGGGGTAACATTAGGAAGATTTATTGGCTTTGTTGTATACCATCATGGTATCAAAGTTGATCCTGAGAAGAAAAAAATCAATCCATTGTATGTCACCTCCACAAAATTTGAAAGAATTAAGAGGACTTCAAGGACACTTTGCCTATATTTGTCGTTTCATTGCCAATTTGGTAGGAAAGTGTTTACCCTTCATCAAATTAATGAAGAAGGGAGTCACCTGGAAGTGGACTAAATATTGTCAAGACGAATTTGATATTCTCAAGAGATATATCATTAGTCCACCAGTATTAATGCCACCTATTGAAGGAAGACGACTTATTATCTGTGTGACAGCTTCAGAGTGATCATTCTGTGCCTTCTTTGCCCAAAATAATGATGCTGGGAATGAAAACAACCTTTATTATCTCAGTCAGACTATGCTTGAGGCAGAAACATGATATTCATGTATTCTAAAGTGCTGCCCAACATTATCTTTGTAGTTTAGAAATTGAGACACTACCTGTAACATCATGAGGTCCAATTGGTATCTCGCAATAACCTTTTCAAATATATCCTCAGTCGTCCAATGCATATAGGATGTTTGGCAATTTGGCCATTTATTTTGCATATGTTTGATATCCATTATGTGTATCAAAAGGCAATAAAGGGCCGAGATCTAGCCGATTTCCTTGCTGAACACCCATCTGTCGAAGATACATCTTTAAATATTGAACTTTCTGATGAGGAAGTCTTCTCTATTCAAGATAATCCTCAAACATGGGAAATGTACATTGATGGTGCCTCCATAAGTACAACAGGGAAGAAAATGGAAGATCCTAAATTCAACAAAGTTGGGTTAGGAATCGTGCTTATTTCCCCGGAAAAGGCAGTGCTACCCTATTCCTTGTTATAGTCGAAAGGCAGTACAAATAATGAAGCAGAAAATCAAGCACTCACCATAGGCTAAGAATTGACGCTTCAGGAACATGTGAATCACTTGAGGGTAAGAGGTGATTCAAATCTGGTAATCAAACAAATAAATGGGGATTATGCCATCAGAAAAGAAGATTTAATCCATTTGTGTGATTATGTCAGAGAGTTAATGGGTGAATTTCCCTTAGAAATGAAATTTTCTTATGTCCCGTGATCACAAAATGGCCTAGATGATGCACTGGCTAATGTAAGCATAGCCCTGGAAGATCCAAATCGGGACAAAACAATCATCAGTATTGCCCACCGTCATGTAGTTTCACCTTTTTTTCAAATCAGAACTGATGAAATCAATGAAATCGGTCCCATTTCTGAACCATATGCTCATACTACAGGTTCGATTACACCTATTAGGGAATACCTTCAAAATGGAATACTCCCACCTAATAGAGCTAGGAAAGAACAAGTCTGGCGACGTGTGGTAAATTTTACTCTTTATGATCGACCAGATCACCAAATAATTATCTACAAGCGAGGATTTGATGGAATTATCTTCATATATATTGATGGTGAAGAGACAATGGTTGTCATGAATGATGTATATGTAGAAGTTTGTGGCACCCACCAGTCTGGACATAATCATTCTGGTCAAATCCGAAGGCTTGGATACTTCTGGCCTTCAATGATGCAAGATTGTGTTGATTTCACTAAGAAGTGTCATTATTTCCAAGTACGTTCCAACTTCATTCATCAACCCCCAGAGTTTCTTCATACTTCTAAATACTCATGGTCATTTTCCACATGGGGAATGGATGTAGTAGGACCTTATCCTCCAGCTACATCCAAGCGGTTTAAGTATATTCTTTCTGCTACTGATTTCTTTTCCAAATGGGAAGATCCAATACCTCTCAATGAAGTTATTTCTAAAGGAATTTTTAGCTTAATCAAGACTATCATTATTACCAGATTTGGTGTCCCTCATACCATATTTATTGACAATGGCACCAACTTTTGTTCATCCAATGTGAGAAAGTTGTATAAAAAATACAACATTAAATCCAACCATTCATCTCAGTATCATGAAGTGGACAATGGCCAAATAGAAGCATTCAATAAGACTCTTTCAAACACACTAAAAAAATGGTGGATAAAGATATGAAATCATGGCCTGATAAAATTTTTCATGCTTTATGGGATTATCAGACCACCACCCGCACTGCTACGCGGTCAACTCCATATTCATTGGTATATGGAATAGTAGTAGTCTTTCCCATTGAGGTTCAATTACCATCACTCAGAGGAGCCATTTGTGATCATTCATCCACATATGAACAATCTTGGAAGCAATTTAATTAATTTGATTGATTAGATAAAAAAAATATTGTGCACCCAACACCACTTGAATGTATATCAGAATCAAATAGCGTGGGATTTTAATAAAAAAGTATGTCATCATTCATTCATCCAAGGAGAATTGGTATTGGTCCTCAGAACTCCAATTATATCAGGAAATTAAACTTCAAAGCTTGACCCAAAGTGGGAAGGACCATATTCAATACATAAGGTCTACTCCAATGGAGCTTATTATTTAATATCAATGGATGGAGACCCCATTACAACTCTAACCAATGCAATGTTTTTGATGAATTATTTTGTGTAACACAAATACACACTTTACTCCTCACTGCAAGAATTTAAACTGCATGGTCCCTTTTGTCCTTGCTGCAGAACATTAAACTGTATAGCCACTATATCGTCCAACATGATGTTAAACTGTGTCCTCTTTATTTCCAACATGACGTTAAACTGCTTGTCCGAGCTACAAGACGTTAAATTGCCAAGCACCCCATGTCTGTGAAACATGATATTCAAACTGTGAAACATTAATTTATACATACTACATGACATTAAACTATGCATCATTAGGGTTGTTGTTACCTCATGTTTCTCACACCGAGCATGAACCACATGAGCTTAGAGTAAGCTTCAACCATAACACCCTCTCTAGGCCACTAACCTCACACAAGTCCCAACACCATATTCGGTTTGTCCTCAAGTAAAACTCGATCACCAATTCATTCTCAATCGAACTACGTAGACTTTGATCTTTGCCTTCTAGGCTTGGTATGTAGGCAACCTCCCGAGGTTCAAGCCCAAAACCAATATCTTCACATCAGTTCACCTCCATCTCATTAGATGTTTATTCGTGAACCCCCCCCCCCCCCCAAACCCAATATATTAAAATTGGTTCATCATCATCCTTTATATATGACGTTAAAGTATAAAGTCCCCCATTTTCCTCGCTGTAATACATTAAACTGCATAGAAATTCATCCTAGCTACAGGATGCTAAACTATGCAGCACCAGTCCATCCATACGACCTTAAACTATTGGCACTTTTTCCTGTATGACAATAAACTACAACAGTCTTTAACAACCTCACCTAAGAGGGAATCATTATTGACATTGATCTCAATCATGTTATATTCCAAGGAAAACGTGCATATATGGAAATGCCCGACCCTTTAATCTTGGATCCAACCATCTTTGCACTAAATTTCCCTTTCAACCTTCACATGTACGAACCAAATCTCTACAGAGGGTATTTCATGGACTACGTATGGCTTGATTCCCATCCTTATGGGATATGTAGGAACGTTCGAGCAAACCTTGAACCCAGCCCCATTCCATTGGGCCTAACCCCAAACTCCACTTTCAATCCCTTGGATAAAATGTCCTTCTGTGAGAACATGAATGTGGTATGAAAACCTTGGTCTTTATTCATGTGAGGTTTATAACAAACACACAACGTGTCTCCCTCATTATGATATGAGCTCTACGACCCTAAACTAAGATCTCCTACGCTCTCATCCCACATGACGTTAAAATGTATTTCAAGAACTACATAAAGATTGGTTCTCATCCTAATTAGACATGTAGTGAGGTCAAGCATCTCAATTCAGGACCTATCCACAACATGACTATGGTCAGTATTAGTCTTTGTATCTTCTTCATGTATTTGACAATACCCATTTTCATGTGTCATATTCCAAACCTTAAATACTTCCAGATCTCCATAACCCTTTTCATAACATTTGGTAACAATAAGTCAGATACCTGGGAATTCTTTCACCTAACCATGTAGCACGTGCCCTTAGGTGGACTTTCATAAATAGTCTACATAACGGAATTATTATCCAAAAGATGATATTATTTTACTATGAATCCAATGCCGTTAAGAGTCCCTGCATAATTCACCCCCTAACAAGTTAGTTAAATAGCGGTAACTTTATTATTGGGGGGAAACCTTTTTTCCTTATTGGTATTAATGATGATATGTAGGGATCCACAAAAATATCCATCCTTAACATATTTGTCCCATACTCTTTTTCCTGATCTGAAAGTATTCAAGTGTATTGTTTATATTTCCCTTCCCTGCATTTGGGTCAGACCTTCATATGGGTGACATTCATCAAATTCTTTGACAATCTTGATTGGGAATATCCTCTCTATATTCTAGTACCTCTCTCCATATAGCAGACTCTGTGCTTTGGAAAATTTGAATCTCTATAATCATCTAGTGGCTTTTAGCAATAGAAAAGTAAAATTTATGAGTGTTTTTTCCTGACTATTCAGCATGTTCCCCGAGGTGGCCTTGCATAAGTACTCTACATAACTGACCTGTCAGACAAACGATGCTATTATTTGACTATGCAACCAATGCCCAGAAGTGGACCTGCATAATTCAACCCCCTAATGGGTTTGTCAAATAGTGGTAACTTTACTCTTAGGAAATACTCCCTCTTATGACTTTTAGACCTTTTTTCATATCATCCCTCCAATTCAAAATTTCTTAAGTCATAGTTTACATGTTTTCTCCCATAATTGAATGTGGAAATATGTTTTTAAAAAAATTATCAAGGAATTGAGTTAATTTTAATCCATTCGGATAAAGCTATTCGACCTTAAACAGTAGCATTTTTATGTCTGACATGCATGAATTTAAACTACCAACAAAAGTCAGCGTACTCATTAAATTTGGAACTTTTAAAAGGAACTCTGAACAAAAGTCAAGTCCCAACTCACTAAATGTACATATTCTATGATTTAAGAAATATTGAGAAATAAAAGATACAATGTTTGTGGGGTTTTTTGTATAATCCAAGAAAAAATAAAACTATTCCTACTAGGCTCATTGGCTTAGGTTTAAAAAATATAATATATAAGTAATTAGAAAGATAATTCAGGTAAAAATGATTGAAGATGAAATGTCTATTTCATTGATGCACAAGATTAGAATAACATCCAAATATTGGAGTATCTTCTCCTTTTCAATAATTACAAGAGGCTTTCAACATAACTTTTCATTTGAATTATGGCATCCTGAGATTTATCAGTAGCTACTTGAAGTTTATTCACTCAACCAGATTCACTATTTTTGGCTTGATGGAGTGCCTTCTTGGCATATGCAATGGCTTTTATACCATTCATTTGGACTCCTTCCAATGAATTGTTAAGCTGGTCATGTTCCCCAGTAACGACATCTAACTGTTGCTGAAGATTTATCTGCTGGAAAACTTTCTCCTTGATCTTATGCTTTAGATCGTTTAGCTTTGCAGCATGATCGGCTTCATCTCGGGACACCGCAACCTCGAATTCACGGATATTGGTCAATAGCCTCACTCTAGTCAGATCATGCGGGCACTTTTGCTCCTGCCCCCTCCTTAAGATGACTTGTTTCACAACATTATGGATCTTTTGATATCTAAAACCACCAAGTCCCAGCATGACAAACAAGGATGAAAATCACGGGATTTTCAAATATAGCTCTTCAAGAGGCACTTCAGATATGACCTTCCATATATTCTTCCATGCCATGAGACGTGATAATTGGAGCTCCCTTTTTCACCTCGGGGTTGGATTTAACATCAGTATCATAGGGTGGAATATAGTATATGATTAATTCACTTAAGGAAGTTCCATGTTCTGCTCCTTCCCCCCTAACCCTTGGTACATCACTTTCTACTCCTGTTGGGGTTGAGGCTGAGGCTTCACCTCCAGATCTAGCCACTGAAACTGATGGCCCTACATAGTCAATTGAAATTGTTGGTTAGTTTCAAAGGATAAAAAAAAGTTCATTAGCTGTCTTTCAAATTAACCATAGCCACAAATATTGTTATATTTTACCCAAAATTAGATTAGCAGCATGAGAAGGCTCCTCCCCATCTTTCCTAGCTTCAAAAGGATTTTCAAGATGGGTTTCAGGAAGCTCTTCCGGGTTAAGCCCCACTTGAGATAGTATCTCTGCAATGATAGGGTTGTCTCTACCCCCTTCATGCATCAGTAGATCAGTAGCTTGCTCAAACAGAACTGCACATTTCAACAAATAATGATCAGATATGTAATAAAATATTTTTACAGGATGAAGGATAAAACTCACATCCCAAAGCTTCTAAATCACATGGTAATTTAACATGATCTAAAATTTCGTCAAAATACATGCCAAGTTTAATCATTTCATCCAGTGATATCTCAGATTCCTGATTAGTCTCACCACGGGGAGAATTTGAGATGTCTTCTTGGTGACTCTCCTCCTTCGACCTCCATCCCTGAACAACTTCCTGAGAGAAAATTGTGGAGTTAGTTGATGTGGTATCCAAATGTTCTAGTTCAGGTGTTGAACCTAAATACTCAAGGAATGGAAGTCACTTTATGTATTAATTAAACATTCTATGAAGTATTGTTAATTTACCAGAAATAGGCTCTTCTCTCCTTGCAGTTACAACATGAGCAGTACTGGGAACAAGAGATGGCTATTCATCTCTCCTTGTTTCTTCAGGAGAAGACATGTCAGCATGAATTTGTGACTATTCACCAGTACCCTCAGTCATCCTCAAGGGTGGGTCAGTCCTCTCCCTCAAAGGGGAAACCGAATTAGACCCTGCAATCCCAAGAAGTATGAGTAATATTTGCATGAGTTAGGATTCATGTTTATCCGAAGGACTTACCACTACTGATGAATCATCTAGCTATGGAATTCGTCCTTAGATTCCATTACTTATTTGACTTTTGTGTGTGTGATGACATTGTCACCTCCAAATACAGGTATTGGAGAGTAAAAATCCATTTATAACTCCTCACCCATGACTTGCTGGCCTGGAGATACCTTGCCAGGCTCGCGAGGAGATTCAGCGGCTCCAAGAGCGGTGCCACCAGGGCTGTACTATGGGGAAGGGACCTTAGTAGTTCCTTTCTTAACAAGATGCAGGATAAAGAATGTAATTTCCTTGAGTAACAAAGCATTGACTGAAATTAAGTTTCAAAGAAAATAAGGAAATAAATTTACATCTTCAAGAGCCATGTAATCATTCCACTCCTCGTCTACTAAAGCACCACTCCCCTCATCGGTGCCACGATTCATCATTTCCTTCACCCTCCTGTTAATAGGAATGGAATCATCAGTGGCATATATGAGCATTTATAGCTCTCTGATGCAAGCCCGCACTTCATCAGGGTTATCCTTGAAGCGGATATCAGTAGAAGCCTAGAGATTCCCCACTCCAGGGATATATATCCCTTCGTATAAGTCCATCCAGGCAGTTTCAACATCACAATATAAACTCCTCCATGTCTGGACAACCTCTGGTTGTAAATATTTAGCATGTGCACAAAAAGGCCATGAGGAGTGTCCAACAATCTGGGACTTCAACTTCTTCCCAGCTCCTTCAATCACAGATAAAGGAAAATAAAATGAAACTTGTAGCTCTATAAAATAATGGTGACTAAATTGCCTCAATGATATAAGTCATAAGGAGTCGATGGAGTAGGTCTCTTGACTCTGGAAGGAGGATTATATCTGGAATGAGGCCACATTGACGCAAGTCATGCCACATCATCCCTATCCTAGGAATCTGGTGAATCATCCCCATGTGAGGAACCCGGTGAATCAGCTCCGGGTGAGGAAGAATCACCTTCCAAATGAAGGGTTTCTTTGCTGACGGTTCTCACTTTTTTCCGCACCCAAGGGAGTGAATGATTGGGTATGATTCTACCCAGTTCTTGGCATACCATGTAGTCAATTGACTCAACAAACCCAAATGGATAAATGATGGAGATTGAAACACCAAATTCTATAATGCTCTTAATATGGTTAAAAAAGATTGAAGACCCCTTTCCTTCCTTAGATAAGGAAACCAAATATTTGACATGAAAGAAACCATCTCCAATCATGTGGTTTCATATTTTGATAATCTCTTCAATGGCCTAGTTATTGATATTGATCTTCATCCAGAAGTGATTCCTAAATTGGTCAATGAGGAATATAATGTCATGATTAGTAACATCCCCTTGGATCAAGAGATCAAAGATGATGTTTTTAGTCTTAATACAGATGGTGCCCCCATAACTGAGGGTTTTAACAATGGATTTTGTCAAAATCACTGGGATTTCTTACAAGAGGATGTCTGTTTCATGGTTAAAGCCTTTTTCTCTCGTGGCATTCTCCCTCAGGGTCTTAACCCCCAATTCGTGGTGCTTATTCCTAAAACTGAAAATGATGATGAACTCCATAGCTTTCGACCTATTTCTCTGATAAATTACCTCATGAAAATTATCACCAAACTCATTTCCAAAAGAATTTATCCTATTAGTAATATAATTTTTTCCTGGAATGAATTTGGTTTCATTATAGGCAGATCAATTCAAAACGGTATTTGTCTTGCCTCTGAATCAACTAACCTTCTCAACAGGAAAACGAGAGCAGGGAATGTTTCCATAAAACTTGATATCGCCAAATCCTTTGACACTATCGATTGGAATTTCATATTTAAATTTCTAGACAATTTTGGATTCAATGATATTTTCTTAAACAGAATCAGAACCTTGTTCAATTCATACCATATTTCGATCCTCTTAAATGGCTCCCCAATGGGGTGATTCAAATGTTCTAAGGGGGTCCAACAGGGTGACCCTCTCTTTGTCAATATTCTCTCCATTGCTGAAGACTATTTAAGCAGACTTATTTCACAAACAGTTGAAAAAGGAGACTTAAATCCGATATCTACCTCCAGGAACCTGAATTACCCCTCTCATCTTTTGTATGCGGATGACATAATCCTCTTTTTGAAAGGGGACAAAAGGAATTTAAACAATTTATAATTCATTCTCTCACACTATGAGTCAGTCTCTGGGCAACATATCAATTGGAAAAAATCCGATATTTACTTTGTGAAAGAGTTCCGCTCTGGCAGGAAAAGGAGGATCACAAATGATTTTGGCATCAAGGAAGGCATGTTTCCCTTTACTTATCTGAGCGTCCCTGTGTTTAGGGGCATACCTAAGGCTATCTATTTATCTTCTCTCATTGACAGTACTCTTAAAAACCTATCCTCCTGGAAATTGAAAAATCTTTCTATGGCCAGTAGGATTTGCTTGGATTAATCCCCAATTGTCTCAAAACTTTTCTACTCTATGATGATTTACAAATGGCCGCCTAGTCTCCTAAAACACATTAATACTTCCATTAAAAACTTTTTTTTGGACAGGGAGTACTCTTGAAAGGAAAATGGTTACCATACCCTGGTCCACCTATTGTAAACCCATTGATAAAGGTGGAATTGGAATAAAAAACCTTACCTTCTTTAATGATGCCCTACCGGCCAAGCTGACGTGGAACCCTATTTGTAATAACTCGCATGCCACTTATTTTCTTAGAGCTTGCTTTCTTGAAAAACTGAGGGACAAAATTTTTAATAATTGCACGTCTTCTATTTGGCCTTCCATCAAACGTACTTTTAATTTAATTATGACAAATTCTAGATGGATGGTCAATAAAGATTCCAATTTGAAATTTTTGCTGGACAATTGGACGGGCTCCCCCTTATCTATTTATTGTCACCTGATCACTACCCCTTGAACATCAATGACACCATAAAGAACACACTTCACTCAAAAAATGACTCTCTTCCTGATGAGATCAAGAGAATTGTTGATTCCTATCCCTTCTCACGGAATGATGATTTTATCATATGGGAGCATGCGCATAACGACATTCCAGACTCTAAAAGTTACTACAACTTCTTTTTCAATAATGAAAACAACATTTTAAACTAGATCAAAAGCTTTAACGAATCTTGGATAAAACCCTCGCGCTTTACATTGGTATGGCGTATTGCTCATGGTAAGATCCCCACTGACTCATGTCTACAGGATTTCGGGGTCAACCTCTGCTCTAAATGTTGTATGTGTAATCAACATAGGGAGGATATGAATCATATATATCTATCTTGTGATACAAATTCTGCTCTTTGGAACCATGTATTTGACATCATTGAATGCAGATGGTAATTTGACACTTCCCTAACATTACAGCTTCAGATATGCAGGGAAATATCAGAATCTATGAAAATCAAGAATCTATTTACAGCGGCTGTTGCAGAGATTCTACATGTGATCTGGTATGGAAGGAATGACTACATTTTTCGTAAAAACTCATTTAATCTCAATGCAGGCAAAA
The DNA here is from genome assembly GCA_963277665.1 of Viscum album. Lineage (NCBI taxonomy): Eukaryota > Viridiplantae > Streptophyta > Magnoliopsida > Santalales > Viscaceae > Viscum > Viscum album. Next base: position 680,346,415 of record OY728119.1, on the reverse strand, counting down.
TGAGAATTCTCATCGCTATTCGAGAGGTGGAATCGATTCAGAATGAACACTGCTCTAACTCTGTCAGAGACCTTGGGATATTGAGGCACATTGGAGTTGACGAGAAATTTCCACGCCCTAAATTTACAATTGATGTTTTTTGGCAACCCCCGCCTATGGGGTGGATCAAAAAAAAATGTGGACGGGGCCTCCAGGGGCAATCCTGGCCCAGAAGGTTGTGGTGGAATCTTCAGAAATCATTTGGATCAGATCGTTGAATGCTTCTACGGCTCATGCGGATTTGCCTCCTCCTTAGAAGATTAGATGTGGAGTGTTATTCAAGCTGTCTCATTTGCTAAATCTCACAACTGGAACAACATCTAGATTGAGAGTGATTCCTCTACCATAGTTCAATCCATTTGGAAGGGTACAATTCCTCTAGCTTGGAAACTCACTTCCCGCTGGATTGACTGCCTACATTCTCTCTCCTCCACCAGCTTTATTGCAACTCACACCTATAGAGAAGCTAACAAGATTGATGATGTTCTGGAAAACATGGGTGTGGTGCATGCTATTACGTGGAGTGATGAACTCCACCCCGAGATGATCCCGCTTTTTATATGAGATATAAACAAAACTCCTTCTTTTCTTCTGGTGAAATCCCTTATTTTGTAATAAAAATTTTGTTTTGTTGTAAAAAAAACAAACCACCCAGTTGGTGGGTTTCCATAGGGAAATAAATGAAAGTCCTTGAACATACTCAGCCTCACTTTCAGATCATAGGAATTGAGGGGCAACAGAAAAATTCCGGAAAATGCCTACAATGATGGCCTAAAAGAACTTCCAGGAACCTGTACATTGCTCTATAAAGCATATGTCCTGAAGTGAGTGGTGATCCATCCCCACAAAACCTGGAATGGTCCCACTATTCTCATAGGAGACTTACCCATATAGACATGGAGTAATCTATGGTAAATCTTCGCCAAAATCTGGGTCTCCAACCCAACTATTTTTCTCGCAACCAACTCGGCTGTAACAATGATGGTCCCTGGCCTGACGCCTCCCTTCGAATCCCTAACTGGCAGAAGATAAACACTGAGCCACAAAGATAAAATGCCCACCAAATGGGTCTTCTCTGGGATTCTTTGATCCACTTCATACCAACACTTTTCAAACTCTCCCACATCCAGAGTTGGCCATAATGTGCCAAGAGCACCCCTCTTCTCTGTTCTGGGGCAGCTGGTAGGACGAGTACAAGTGGGACCCTTCTCCTTCCTCTTGATGAGATACATATCCATACACTCCTTTGGATGAATATCTTTTCTAGAATGAGTTTTTCTGGACATTGAATTCTTGAGCTTGAGGAATATTTTCAATAACTCTCGATCCAAATCCGGAGTCTTCTCTGAATCATTCCAGGTCACCTTGGGGGGGATGAATTCATCATACATATCTCGCAAAATTAGAGCCCCTGAGATCTTGTAGACATCCCATAAGCTGATGCCTACTTCTCCACGAGTCAGATGGAACAAATTGGTTTCCGAGCTCTAGCGACTGATTAGCTATGAAACAAAATTATAATTCATGTAGGCATATGTCTGCCCAGCTTAGATGAATTCATATATTGTAGCTACCTTCAGATCCTTAAAAAACACTGCACAGGTTTGTCGCACCCTATATGCCCATATCCGAGTCAGCTTCACACCTCCTCCGGGATGGAAATCCCAACTCTTTTTCCAACCCTTGGATTGATCCATCAGAGAATTTCTGAAAATAGAGGGATAGCATTGCGGCTACAGCTCAGGCTTGTGAGGCAATTCTGGAGAACATGGGCTATGATGCATTATGAATTCCTTCTCCACTATCCCAATATTGACAAATAATCCTATAACTAAGACATTTGCGAAAGAAAAATGGGTGTAAGTATGAAACCATGAATGAGGAATATAATACTTTTCCTCTGGAACGTTGACTCCTTGCAGATGACCATGGCCATATAAAGGCATGTAAATACTCTGTGAGAAGTTGATATGATATTTCTTCAAGTAATTAGCCAAATATGGGAGAGTGTTGTCATAGATATCATAATAGTCATGATCAATGATGTTCATCGTATCATCTATTCTCTTGTTGGACAACCCTTCAGTCGATCCAATTCTTTTGCGATCTATTGAATATGCAAAAAGATCAAACAATTAATTTTTAAGTAAGTCTGTTTTTATGAAATACTTGTAAAGAAAAAAAATGATAAGTCATTAAGGCGCACAAGTTTGGTCGCACATGTTTGGCCGTGCAAGTATTGTCGCGAATGTAATGTCGCGCAAGTCAAAATCCTTACTAGAGAAGTAAAACACAAAAGAGAGAGATCGACCGAGGAGATATATACTCGTGCGCGATGAGAGCTCAAAAGCTTTGAAGCTAGGATGGTTTGCTGGAAGTGACGTTGTAACACCCGAGATTTTTATGAGAAATATTTTGTTTTTAAATCATCATAGGAAACTTTCACTACACAAAACACTAGATTGGCTTGCTTTACACGCAACCGCGACCTTCCTCGATAGCTTGCGTCGTACGCAATACTGAGTTTCACTAAACAACGATATGTAATTAAAATATTATTAAAACTAGCCGTTATGAATAGTAATAACAACTTTTTGAAATTTTATAAATTTTATTTTTCAAAATGGACTTCATTTTTGGATTCGGAATATCGAAATTAGCCTAGGGTGAAATTTTGGTATTTTTCTGAGAACTTTCAATTTTTGATGAATAGTGAAACCACTAAGTGGTAGTTAAAAAAACTGAATTTTTCATAAAACTTAATTTTACCGCTTCTGTGAGTTGAATTTCAAAAGTTTGAGAGACACAGTTAATATCAAGGACTAAAATGTGGTTAAATGGGATGAAAATAATTTTGGTGAATAGTAACTTTTTACTTTTTTTTACCACCGAAAAAAGTAAATATGGTAATTAAGGGTAAAAGTGTTATTATTATTACCCTAACACATGTCCTAATTCTATTGGATAAGTGTAATTCGACCAAAAACAACATTAGGAATAAAATATGACCATTTAGGCCCACATGTATTAGATTAGGATATTTATTATCAATTTATTTAAAAAAGGGTTAAAATGGTTAAAATCAAAGTTTAATAACCAAATCATTTTTAATATAGTGTTATACATAAGATAAATTCGACTATAAATATTCATTATAAAGATAAAAATATTTTAAACATAATGGTATTTTATTTATATTTTTTAGACATTAAATAATTTAATTTATTTATGACACAATGAAGATGAAGTAATTATCTTATTAATGAAATATTGACAGAATTGATGTTATAAGTAGCAAAATAAATGTAATTTGAGACATTTTATGAATTAAAATAATTTTATATGTTAATATAAAATGTTAGTATTGATTTAATTAAGTTTTTTCTAACTAATCATTCTGTTGTGAGTTTCACAAAAATCAATTACCAAATAGTGTCAAAATTGACATAAAATAGTTTTTAAAACAAATATTATATTATTAATTGTTATTTTATTCCTAAAAATCTAAGGTTCGAAAAAATGACTTAGATAAGGTTATATATATTAATAATAAACATCTTGGGGTTATCTTGACTTGTTATAGTAATTTTATTAACCTTATAGTGTAAGAACACAAGAAGACACGGTAAAAGTAAAAATATTTAACTTAATGTTAAATCTAAAGGATACGGTTAAAATAGGAACCTAAACTTGTCTAAATACTATTTTATGAGAGGATTTAGACCCATACCCACCTTAGTTTAGAAATAAATCAATTTGGAGCTATTTAAAACAGAATTTGGATTTATAATAAAATAATATTTTTTGTTTTTCCAAAGGAGCCCCTCTCCTCCCTTATAAAATGGCACCTCCTCCCTCTCTTCCTCACACCACTTTGAGCCTTCAATATCGGAAAAACCCTACCAATATCTCCTTTCCACTTCACTAGAAACATAATAGAGGTCCTGGTCTTCTTCAAAGACCAATTTTAGTGCCCTAAGAGGATACCTCAAAGAGGCGCTTCAAAGAAGAGGTAATGTCAGTTACCGATTCTTTCAACTTTATTTCTTCTTCCACTTCTTCTTCTTTAGTTGTTTAATTATGAATTAATAACATCAGTATCACTAATATACTGATATGTTATTATAAGTATGAAACAACCCTATTTCACCATATATCCATCCTACGGAAACGAAATCACCGCGTGTGCATACGTACGGAATACCGTCTCCACGCCGTGGTGTAATATATTTTCCACCACCACCTTACTTGGATGGGTATAATGGAGTAAATAATTACTATATATGATTATTGTAAAGAGATATTTATTCTTAGATAGTATATATACACTCCAATACAATTCCACGATCATGGGAACGATATCATCGCTCGTGCGTACGTACGGAATATCGTCTCCACGATGTGATGCGACTCGTTCTACATGATCTTCATTTTATAATGATTATATAAATCAATTGAATGAATTAATATGATATATATTACACTAATACAATTCTGTAAATGAGTTATATATTACCTAAAAAGAGAAATAATAATTTATTCTACAAAACACGCATAAGAACAAAAAGTAATAAACACCTGAATAACAAGTAGTAATGAAATATTACTAATAAGAAGATAAGAATATGACCATATATGATATCATAAAAAATTATGATTCTGGAATAAGTCAATAACATTATTTAAATCATTATACAGGAGGATCGGACACTTACGAAGCAAATCGGACCTAAGGTAAGGGAAAAATATCATAGTATCATTTTTATTCGAGATTGTTTATACTTTGGTATTTATTAGGATGTATTTCATCGTCCACATCCATGTTTCCTCAAAATGTAATATTATTTCCATCCACCTACCATTTTTTAAATCAAATTTTACCCTTCGGTGAGATTTTAGTAAAAGATATGATATGAATCTTATCTCGTTCTTCGTACGAGGTACTTTTTGACTTTTCTGAAAAAAGTACAGGAAGAATGTTTTTTTAACTTATATGGAATGAATGGACTTTTAAAAAATTATTTCCAAGAATCTTACATTACAAGTTTTCAAGTTTAATTTTAATCAACTTCTTTTAGTTTAAAATTTTATGACATGTTAAGAAAGGAAAATGTTTTTTAAGTGGAAAGGATATTTTCCTCAAGAATGGAGTTCAAGTGTTTTATCAAAATTATTTTCCATATAAGATAATATAGGGTTCTGTTTATATCCCTATTATTACATTGATTTTATTATGTTGTTATGGAATTATTTTTATGAATTCCTTTATCTTATATGAATTGTTTTATGATGTCATGTTATTTAAGAATCCCATTTTTAATACATGGGTTATGCAATGATGTATGATTTGTGAATTTGTGGCACATATATGAATGGTATAATTATGATATGGGTGGGACATATATCTCCCTCCAATGCATTGGGTAAAGATTTTATATCTCATGAGATAGACATAGCTGGAACGGCAGGTTAAACCGGTTCAGTGAAACAGGACTGAAAAGAGGAGTGAACTCGGTTCAGAAATGGACTTTGTCTACTAAGATAGTCTTGGCTATGAGTCTTGACTACTAAGAATTGATTCTATATGATTATGAGTGTATGCCACAAATTTTCATGTTTTAAGTTACGATTATTGGGATTACATTTCAGTACTATGATTTATCCCATGTTATGAAATTATGATCTCTTTTACAGGTTAAGATTTCCATAAGATATGTTCTTATGAATATGATGTGATTGATATTTATTTTGTTTACCCTTACTGAGCATTTGAGCTCATCCTTTTTTATGTTTTCTTTCCCCAGTTCAGGAAGAAGGTTATTAAGTAAGATATGCCAAAAGGGACTATAGATATGATGAAATAAATGGGAGACAGTGTAGACGCTTTATGAACTAGTTGTTTATGTTTCCCAGTTTCTGAAAACACTATACCTATACGATCCTTTCATAGTTTTTTTAGATTTTGTAATAAGTGTGCTTCAATTTTGAAGTAATAACAATGTATGTAAATTTTGGGTCAATATAGTTGGTATCAGAGGAAAGGTATAGTCAACCTTTGGAAACTAGGATGTGAAAGCCTTAGTAAGAACCCTAAGGCTATGTCTAAGCATAGAACATAATCTTAGTGTTTTAGAAATTTCCACGAACAACCTATGATAAGACCTTAAGTGTGAAATTTTATTCTTGATTATGTGGTTTTCCTATTATAATTAGTGTTGGTCAAACTATTCTTCTTGGTTTTAGTCAATGGCTGGAACCTGAAGGAACCGTGTTAATCCGGAATGCGACGGGAAATGCAATGATTGTCCCCCTGAGCAACCAAACGTTATGGGAGATAGAATTCCAAATCTTTTATCCATGCTCACATAACTTTCTCAAGCTATGAATCATGCAGGACTTTCAAACGAGCAAAGGAAGGAGCAACATTCTGTTGAATCCTTCATGAGGCAGCGTCCACCTTCATTCAGCGAGTCTACTGATCCATTAGTTGATGAACACTGGATTAGTACTACTAAAAAGATATTTTCAGTTCTTCAATGTTCTGAACATGATAAAGTCATCCTAGCAGTGTATCGTTTGGAAGGATATTCTGATCTATGGTGGAATATAATCATGAATACGAGGCAAAGGGATGAAATTGAGACCATGGAATGGGACGAGTTCAGGAACTTATTTTTCAATAAGTATTTCCCTCATATTCTCCGAACAAAGATGGAGAAAGAGTTTCTTGAACTGAAGCAAAAGGATGATGAATCTGTTGGTACCTATGAACGAAATTTTACAAGACTTGCAAGGTACACTTCTGGTATTATTATCCAACCTGCGAGTAAGATCGATCGATTATTTAGTGGCTTAAAACCAATTCTTTGAAGGGCCTTAGCCATAAGGGACTTCAATAGCTATGAGGAAATCGTTCAACGTGCTCTCAATGTTGAGATGAAGATGGAGTAACCCATCAGTCATATGGGTTTGATAAGAAGAGGAAAATGGAATTCATAGTAAAATCTAAAGAGCACACTGAAGAGAATATGAGCTTTCCCTTATGCTCAATGTGTGGAAAGAAACATGGAGGGAGTTGTCTTAAAGGGACAAGAAAATGTTTCAAATGTGGAAAGGAAGGTCATCGGGCATTTGAATGCCGCAATGATGGGAATAAGATGTCTAATGATGCAAAAAAAGGAAGGGATACACAGAATGAACATACTACACTTCAATGTTTCATGTGCAAGGAGAAGGGGCATTATGCCATTCAATGCCCGAATCCAAGGGTTGATGATGATGGTCGACGTCAACAAACTCTTAAGGCTAATGACAAAGGAAAGTCACATGCAATTTCTATCAGTGATGTGGAGTACGATAACGATGTGGTGAAAGGTACACTTACCATCCACTCTAAAGTAGAAAATGTTTTATTTGATTCTGGATCCACCCACTCTTTTATTTATGAAGATTTTTCTAAGGGTATCACCATGTTACCTCAACAATAAGATATTGAGTTAGTTGTGACAACACCTAATGGGACAATAGTCGCATCAAATGATTATAATTCTTCCCCGATCGATGTTTGTGGGAAAGTGCTTCTTGCAATCTTGTGATCCTTCTTATAGTGGAATTTGATGTGATTCTTGGATCATGGATTGGCTTTCTTTATATGGAGCTCATATCAATTGCCAAATAAGCGAAGTCACATTTCATATTCCAGATCAATCTATGATCGTCTATCAATGAAAGGATGAACATAACCTTCCAGTGGAAATTTCTTCCATCTTATGGGTCATGATTCCACTAAATGGGGGTTTTTTTATCTCAAATGGTTGGTGAGAAACTCACGATTAATAATATTCCCACTGTATGAGAGTTTGACGATGTTTTTCTGGATGATTTTCGGGTCTTCCACCAAATCGTGAAGTAGAGTTTTCAATAGAACTCGTACCGGGTGCATTGCCTATTTCAAAGACACCTTATAGAATGGCCCCAACTGAGTTGCAGGAATTGATGAAGCAACTCCAAGAGAATCTTGATAAGTGGTTCATACGCCCTAGTGCGTCACCTTGTGGAGAACCTGTTCTGTTTGTTATGAAGAAAGAGGGATCAATGAGACTCTGCATTGATTATCAAGAACATAACAAGATCACTATCAAGAACAAATATCCTCTCCCGCGCATTGATGACTTATTTGACCAACTACGCGGAGCTCAATACTTTTCCAAGATTGATCTTCATCTAGGGTATCATCAATTAAGGGTCAAAAGGGAGGATATACCAAAGACATATTTCCGTACAAGGTATGGACACTATGAATTTATAGTGATGCCATTTGGTTTTAATAATGCCCCATCTATCTTCATGGATCTAATGAATAGAGTATTTAGAGACTATCTTGATCAGTTTGTGGTAGCCTTTATAGACGATATTCTTGTCTATTCAAAGACCAAGGAAGAACATGAAGATCACTTGAGAATTATATTGAAGACCCTGAGAAAGGAGAAGCTTTATGCCAAATTTACCAAGTGTGAATTTTGTCTTCAAAAAGTTTCATTTTTGGGTCACATAATCTCAAAAGTGGGGATATCTTTGGATCCAACAAAAACAAAGGTTATCAAAAGATGGTCGAGACCAACAACAGTAACTGAGATCCGAAGTTTTCTTGGTTTGGTTGGATATTATCGAAGTTTTGTGAATGATTTTCCACAATTATCTAATCCACGCACCATGTTGACTCGGAAAAGAGTTAAGTTTGTTTGGAAGGAATAATGTGAAGAGAATTTCAAGGAGTTGAAAAGAAGGTTATCCAGTGCACCTGTGCCCACATTACCTTGTAGTGGAGAAAGGTTTGTGATCTATAGTGATGCATCCAAGAAGGGATTGAGGTGTGTTCTTATGAAAAATGATATGGTGATAGTTTATGCCTCACGACAGTTGAAAATCCATGAGCAAAATTACCCAACACATGATTTGGAGTTAGCTACAGTAATCTTTTCATTAATGATTTGGAGGAATTATCTTTATGGAGAAAATTGTGACATTTATACTGATCATATAAGTTTAAAGTATATTTTCACACAAAAGGAGCTGAATATGAGCCAAATAAGATGGTTGGAGCTAATTAAGGACTACGACTGCTCAATCCATTACCACCCTAGGAAAGCAATCAAGATGGCAGATGCATTATGTCGACAAGACCATGCCAGTTTATCCATGATGAGGATAACAAAAGATCAAATATTTATGGATTTACAAAGGATGGGTCTTGGAATTATAATGGAAAGGAAAAAATCTTATCATTCTTAGATGAATGTTCAACCATCTATACATGTGATGATTAAAGAGGCACAGAAAGAAGATGTCGAGTTACAAAAGAAGGTGAGAAATGTTCCTGAATTCAACCTTGATTGTGATGGGATAATAATGTTCAGGAATCGGGTTTGTGTTCCTACCATCCTCAAATTAATGAAGGAGCTACTGGATGAGGCTCATAGTTATTAATTCTCTATTCATCCTGGAAGCACAAAGATGTATAAGGACATGAAAGAGTACTTCTGGTGTGATGGCATGAAAAGAGATGTTGATGAATATGTCTCTCGATGCTTGGTTTGTCAGCAAGTTTCAGCTGAGAGATAGAAGTCCAAGGGGATGTTACAACCATTACCCATACCCAAATGGAAATGGGAAAACATCACTATGGACATTGTCACTAGACTTCCTAAAACATCCAAAGACAATAATGCTATCTGGGTCATAGTTGACCGTCTTACAAAGTCTGCACACTTCATTTCTATTAGAGAGGATTTCTCTCTGGATCAGCTTGCCAGGATATATGTAAAGGAAGCGATAAGATTACATGGAGTACCCCTTTCTGTTATATCTGATCGGGATCCGAGATTTACCTCGAAGTTCTGGTGAAGTCTTCATCATACTCTGGATACATAGTTGAGTTTCAGCACTGCTTATCATCCTCAGGAAGAAGGTTAGTCTGAGAGAACAATTCAATATCTAGAAGATATGTTGAGAGCTTGCTCTATGGATATCAAAGGTGGTTGGGATCAACACCTACCTTTGGTGGAATTTTCTTATAATAATATTTTTCACTCCAGTATTCAGATGGCTCCTTATGAAGCTCTCTATGAAAAGAAATGCAGGACTCCAACTTGCTGGGATGAAGTTGGGGAAAGAAAGCTATTAGGACCTGATCTCGTTGATGAAATGGTAGAAAAGGTCAGATCTATTCAACAACACATAAGAGAATCTCAGATTCGACAAAAATGTTATGCCGACAACTGAAGAAAAGACCTAGAGTTTGAAGTGGGTGATAAAGTGTTCTTACGAATATCTCCCTGGAAGAGGGTCATGAGATTTGGAAAGAAGGGGAAGTTGAGCCCTACATATATCGGTCCTTTCAAAATAATGGATCATGTTGGAAAGGTAGCTTACCGGTTGGTGATTCCACCAAATCTCTCTCAAGTTCACGATGTGTTCCATGTATCTCTCCTGAGAAAGTACATACCTGATCCTTCACATATACTCAGCTCAGAAGTTGTACCGCTGGAGCAAGATCTTTCTTCTGAAGAATAGCTGATAGAGATTCTGGATCGTAGCGAAAAATTCCGACAAAACAAGATGACTCACTTGGTGATAGTTTTATGGAGGAACCACCAATTAAAATAATCTACATGAGAGATTGATGATATGATGAGGGAGAGGTATCCTCATCTGTTTGTTACAAAGTGACGAATTTCGAGGGCGAAATTCATTTTAAGGGGGGTAAAATGTAACACCCAAGACTTTTATGATAAATATTTTGTTTTTAAATCATCAAAGGAATCATTCACTACACACAACACTAGATTGTCTTGCTTTATATGCAACCACAACCTTCCTCGATATCTTGCATCGTACGCAATACCGAGTTTCACTAAACAACAATATGCTATTAAAATATTATTAAAACTAGCCGTTATGAATTGTAATAACCACTTTTTTAAATTTTGTAAATTTTATTTTTCAAAATGGACTTCATTTTTGGATTCGTAATAACGAAATTATCCTAGGGTGAAATAGTGGTATTTTTTTGAAAACTTTCAATTTTTGATGAATAGTGAAACCACTAAGTGGTAGTTAAAAAAACTGAATTTTTCATAAAACATAATTTTACCGCTTATGTGAGTAGAATTTCGAAAAACCGAGAGACATGGTTAATATCAAGGACTAAAACGAGGATCAATGAGATGAAAATAATTTTTGTGAATAGTAACTTTTTTTTACCTCGTTTAAAAGTAAATAGGGTAATTAAGGGTAAAAGTGTTATTATTATTACCCTAACACATGTCCTAATTCTTGTTTATAGGTGTAATTCGACCAAAAGAAACCTTAGGAATACAATATTACCATTCAGGCCCACTTGGATTAGATTAGGAAATTTATTATCAATTTATTTAAAGAAGGGTCAAAATAGTTAAAATCAATGTTTAATAAATAAATCATTTTTAATATAGAGTTATACATAAGATAAATTCGACTATTTATATTCATTGGAAAGATAAAAATATTTCCAACACAATGGTATTTTATTTATAATTTTTAGACATTAAATAATTTAATTTATTTATGACACAATGATGATGCAGTAATTATCTTATTAATGAAATATTGACATAATTGATGTTATAAATACCCAAATAAATGTAATTTGATACTTTTTATGAATTACAATAATTGTATTTGTTAATATGACATGTTTGTATTGATTAAATTAAATTTTTTCGAACTAATCATTCGGTTATTATTTTCACAAAAATCAATTACCAAATAGTGTCAAAATTGACATAAAATAGTTTTTAAAACAAATATTATATTAATAAATTGTTATTTTATTCCTAAAAATAGAAGGTTCTTCCAAATGACTTAGATAAGGTTATATATTTTAAAAATAAACAACTTGGGGTTCGTTTGGCTTGTTATTGTAAGTTTATTAACCTTATAGTGTAAGAACAGAAGAAGAAACGGTAAAAATAAAATTATTTAACTTAATGTTAAATCTAAATGATAAGGTTAAAATAGGAACCTGAACTTGTATAAAATCTATTGGATGAGATGCTTTTGACCCATACCTACCTTATCTTCTAAATAATTTAATTTGAATCTATTTAAAACCGAATTTGGCTTTATAATAAAACAATATTTTTAGTTTTTCCAAAGAAGTCCCTCTTCTCCCTCATAAAAGGGCACCTCCTCCCTCTCTTCCTCACACCACATTGAGCCTTCATTCTCGGCCAAACCCTAAAAATATATCCTCTCCACTTCCCTAGAAACATCCTAGAGGTCATGGTCTTATTCAAAGACCAATTTTAGTGCCCTAAGAGGAGATCTCAAAGAGGCGCTTCAATGAAGAGGTAATGTCTGTTACCGATTCTTTCAACTTTATTTATTCTTCCACTTCTTCTGATATAGATGTTTCATTATGAATTAATAACATCAGTATCACTCATATACTGATATGTTATTATAATTATGAAAAAAACCTATGTCACCATCTATTTATCCTACGGAAAACGAAATCACCATGCGTGCGTACGTACGGAATACCGTCTCCACGCCATGGTGTAATCTATTTTCCACCACCACCTTACTTGGATGGGTATACTGGTGTAAATAATGACTATATATGATTATTTTGAAGTGATATTGATTTTTAAATAGTATATATACAGTCCAATACAATTCCATGATCATGGGAACGATATCATCGCTCGTGCGTACGTACGGAATACCGTCTCCACGATATGATGCAACTCGTTCTACATGATCTTCAGTGCATAATGATTATATAAATGAATTGAATGAATGAATATGATATATATTACACTAATACCATTCTGGAAATGAGGTATCTATAACCTAAAAATAAAAATTAGAATTTATTCGACAAAACACGCATAAGAACAAAAAGTAATAAACACCCGAATAACAAGTTGTAATGAAATATTACTAGTAAGAAGCTAAAATTATGACCATATATGATATCATAAAAATATGTATGATTCTGGAATAAGTAAATAACATTATCTAAATCATTATACAGGAGGTTTGGACACTTACGAAGCAAATCAGACCTAAGGTAAGGGAAAAATATCACAATCTCATTTTTATCCGAGATTGTTTATACTTTGGTATTTACTGGGGTGTATTTCATCATCCACATCCATGTTTCCTCAATATGTAATATTATTTCTATCCAACTACAATTTTTTAAATCCAATTTTACCCTTCGGTGAAATTTTAGTAAAAGATATGAAAGGAATCATTTGTCGTTTTTCGTACGAGGTACTTTTTGACTTATCCGACAAAAGTACGGGAAGAATGTTTTTAACTTATATGGAATGAATGGATATTTAAAACATTATTTACAAGAATCTTACTTTAGAAGTTTTCATGTTTATTTTTAATCAACTTCTTTTAGTTTAAAATTTTGTGACATTTTAAGAAAGGAAATTGTTTTTGAAGTCGAAAGGATATTTTCCTCATGAATGGAGTTCAAGTGTTTTATCAAAATTATTTTCCATATAAGACAATATAGCGTTATGTTTCTTTCCCTATTATTACATTGATTTGATTATGTTGTGATGGAATTATTTTCATTAATTCCATTATCTTATATGACTTGTTTTATGATGTCATGTTATTTAAGAATCCCATTTTTATTACATGGGTTATGCAATGATGTATGATTTATGATTTTGTGGCACACATATGAATGGTATCATTATGAGATGGGTGGGACCTATATCTCCCTACAATGAATTGGGTCAAGATCTTATATCTCCTATGATATACATGGCTGGAACGACAGGTTAAACCGGTTCAGTGAAACAGGACTGAAACGAGGAGTGAACTCGGTTCAGAAATGGACTTTTTCTACTAAGATAGTCTTGGATATGAGTATTGACTACTAAGAAATAATTCTCTATGATTATGTGTGTATTCCACAATGTATCATGTTTTATGTTATTATTATTGGGATTACATTTCACTACTATGATTTATCCCATGATATGAAATTATGATATCTTTTGCAGGTTAAGATTTCCAAAAGTTATGTTCTTATAAATATGATGTGATTGATATTTATTTTGTTTACCCTTACTGGGAATTTGAGCTCACGCTTTTGTATGTTTTCTTTCACCAGGTCAGGAAGAAGGTTATTATGTAAGATATGAAAAAAGGGACTACAGATATGAAGAAATAAATGGGAGATAGTGTAGACGCTTTATGAACCAGTTGTTTATGTTTCCCAGTTTCTAAAGACACTATACCAATACAGACCTTTCCTGGTTTTGTTATATGTTGTAATAAGTGTGCTTCAAATTTGATGTAATAACCATTTATGTAAAGTATGGGTCGTTATAGACCCACATATATATAGGCGATCTTGCAACCCTGAACACCGGAACCTGCATGCCAGAACCTGCGTGCCTACACCTATGTGCCGCCAAACCCTTTTTCCTCGTTTTCCTCAATGTCAAATCCCCTTTCCTTTTTCGGATCCAACTCTGAGGGGGGACTTTTGTTGATGCTCCTTTCCATAACAGAGTCCAACGAATGAAAAATTGGAATACATTATGCCCAATGAGGGTCAGCCTTTGAAGAACATAAAAAATTGGAAAAGGGATGAACCATGAACTCATTTGAAAGGCGTCACAAACGTATCCTGCACGCTGTGAAAGTCACTTGCGCGCTACATATGGGTCCCGCAAGTCACCTGCGTTCCACGAAAGTCACTTGCGCACCACATATGGGTCGCGCAAGTCACTTGTGGGACGTATTAATTTTTTCACTCAAGGTTCCCAATGGACTATAAATATCCCTTGTGGGCCCCCCATTTAAAAGACGAATTTTCAAAAATTCAGATTCAAGCTCTGGTCAACCAAGTCTATGTCTATTGTCTTCTGAACACTTCTAAGGTAATTTTTTACCTAGAAGGGAATCTATAAAGAGTAATAATAAGGCCTATGTATTATAACTCATTAATAATTGTGCGCCTATGTGTACAACCCTTAAGGGAAATGAGGACACTTGTGTGATGCCTTTCACTCTCAAGGGAACTTGCATGCCACCGTTTTGGAAGCCTCTAGGGATGATACTAAGGGCCTGAGTTCAATGTCGCCCAAGTGTTACCCTATAGATTATTCATCACCCAAAGAGACTCAGGTCGCACAAGTATACATGTGCGACCAAGACTTGAGCGCCAGAATAATACTTGCACACCTCCTTCCAAGTCCCCTATTTTCCTCAAATCCACCTCTCCTATTCAATACATAGCCTTCACAGCCATCTTTATTGCCATTTATGGCATGGTTTCTTTGTTGGCTTCTTTATATGAAAGGAATTCTGTGATAACCTCTCCCAAAAACCATGTGACTTACATGACTTATGTCACCATAGTTAGGGGTTTCCTATATAAACTTATGTTTTGAGATGATAGGATATTCTAATTTGGGCCTCCTTCTCAGGAGTATGCCCCAAGTCATAATTTCCATAAAAATTTGGTCACCCTCCTTAGGAGTAAACCCCAATATTAATTTCTTTTGGATTTGGTTTTCCTTTCTAGGAGTAAGTCCTGGGTTAAAATTCCAAATATCTATAAAGTAAAAATACCTTTATGGACCCTACTCTTGGGATTCTTTTCTAAGTCCTGGTCTTCATTTACTTGGGATTTCATACATACATAAGCCCCACATCAATTCTCATAACTACATCTTTTGTGGCACCATTTTCATGTTTACTGATACATCTTGTTTCTCACACCGAGCATGACTCACGTGGGCTTGGACTATAAAATGAATCTTGAAATATCTTTTTGGGCCATTTACCTATACATAAACCCCATATTTCTTTTCTCAAACTACGTGGACTTTGATCTCTGCCTTTAAAGTAGAGTACATAGGAAACATTTATAAAGTTCAAGCCCATTTTTCATTAATTATTTTTTGTCCCATATGGTGTTAAACTATATTCTTTTTATCGAACTACGTGGGTTCTGATTCTTTTTTAACAAGGATACTTAGGTAGCCTCTCTATGGGTACGATCCCAACTCTGAAATAATCATTATCTTTCTGAATGACAATTAACTTCAAGTGCCACACTGAGTGGGTTTAAAACCAGTATGGTCATCATACTGACCATGATGTTTTTATATAATATATTAAAGGATACCATTGACTAAAAATCTCCAATACATACAGATGATTCTCTATCGATGAAGAACATAAAAAACATATAAAAGATTCTCTAAATACCATACATATCAATCATTGATTTCCAAATCTAAAGAAAAACTAATTTTTCATGCTTGGTGAATTAATAATGATTCGTGAACATAACATAAATCTATATGAGAGTCCCGGAGTAGGAAATAATCCCCCCCCAAAAAGGTGAGATGAGACTGCCCTCCCATCCTCTCGACCAATGAAAATTCTCAACCCTCATTGGTCCACAACTAATGAGCACCTACCGTTGGAAAGTAGGTCCAAATGGATATAGAATCACTGGGTTTTTCTAGTTCTATAAATAATCCCATTAGAAATATATTAGAATGTTTGAAACATAAATAAACAATGTCATCCCCATCCACATTTCCTGATGAAACAGATATAGAGCATCCTCATCCTTATTATGGGATTACAGAGAATCAATAGATCTCCAAAATCTCATTCATGGTGCTATTATCCTTTATATATGATCATTAACTCGAGTTCTAGCATAAATGTGGTGTTAGTGGAACATTATAGAGACTGGAATGGTGGTCTAATGAGTTTGATCACCTTGATACTGTGATAGGTGGTGACGAGTTTGTGAACAATACTAGGGCAGTGACCTATTTGTTAAAATGAATAATCAGTAAACTTTAGCCATCCCATTTAGATGAGGAACATTGTGGGATTACAATAAATATTTTAGAGCGTGTTACAAAAATATACAAAATGTTACTATGTTGTCGACTTGTTCCTCATCTTCCTCAACCCTTGACGACTCGTAGAGGCCCAACACCCCCTATAAACTAGGTTTTTCTGTATATTATTTTCTTTATTATTATTATAGTCCGTAAAATCCCTTTATCATATGTTCTTTATCTGCTTATATGGTCAAGATAAGGGATATATGTTTCTAAAAAGATAAAAAAATGTTTCAAAAAAATGTTCAGGACACACAAATATATATCATAATTAATATGAATGTAAAAATTATTTTTATTTTCTTTTCATATAATGAATTTTAATATATAATTACCCAAAAAATAAATCAAAATATCAATTAATTGAGATTATAACATTATAAATCAATAAAATTTATTATTTAAAATTAACAATTTGTATATAAAAAATAGAGACATCAAATACTCTCAGATTTAAATGTTTTCTCATCCTTGAGTAATATATATTCACTTAATAAAGTATAATTCCATGATTAGAAATATTTAAACTTCAATTAAATGAAATACAACAATTATAAATTAAAAAAAACATTAAAATTTTATATAAAACACACAGTTAACATAACAATTTTTAAGAAAACAAGTCAACCCATCTATATTACATTAACCTATTGAAAATTGGATGGATGTTTGCCTTTCACTCATTCGAGTATCATAATATTTTAATATTTAATATTCCATGGTTTTATATACCCCAAAATTATTTCCATTCACTAATCACTCTATGTCAAAATTTATATAGAGTGATTCTAAAACCATGTCTACATTATACTCTATAAAAGGATTTTAAAAGACAAAATTTCTCCACTTTATAAAGAAAATTTTCATGAATAATTATGGGTACATATAATTATGTTCAAATGAATTAAATGTTTAATATGTGTATGTATTGAGGTGAAAAATATTAAATCTTGAAAATGATGTTAATATCTTAAGAATAATGCAGGATACTCCAAAGTAAATCCCAATGAAATTGTGATCTCTAAAAAATTGCAACACCCACACACTAAGAAGAAAACTAATGAAAATACATGATATAATGAAATATCAATGATAGAATAATCCTTAGTGAATATTCCATTATTTTATTTTATTTTTTGAAACTTTTTCTCATGAAAATCCTTGTATCCACCATCCATCCCAAAAATGACTAAAGTCATTGGTTAAGTAGATAGTGATTTATGGCCCTCCAAAGACAGAAACTATTATTTTTCTCTTTATTTATTTATTTTATTTTTTTATTTTTTTCAATGAGAGGAAGATATAAAGTATAATTAAATAAAACAAAAACCATTTACCTAAACATCAAATGACTAATCTGAAACAAATTCTCTTAAATATAGAATATCCATATCCTCCACAAATAACCTCTACCCAAAATAAAACATTAATTATAATACAAAATAAAATGAGTTAGTGGGTAAAGATATAATAGGATTCTATTGTGTGTTTCCTACAAAATGGTATGTATTATAATGTATTAAAGTAAGGATAAATGTAAAGTAGGTACCTAGGATAATTTCATGAAAAAACGACTCATTCATATTAAATGATACTATATTCATTCAATAAGTATTAAAGATTTTATTCATTTTATAGTTGGTATTAAGTCCCATGATTTAATAATGAAATATTATCATGATATAATGTGAATATTTTCATATGTAATTGTCACAATATTAGGGAAAATAAAAAAATAGACAATCTCTCATGATATGAGAAATAAAAAAATTATCAGTATCAATTTTAGAAATTAAAATCATGAAGACTGTTTGTGGACTTCATATACTAGAATCAATAAATTCTTAAAATCATTATGTCTTATATTAGTGTCCTATGTTTCACTCTAATCATTAAATTATTCATCTGACTCATTAATTCATATTAACATTCAAATGTAAAACATTTCATCATGGTAATCCAATGAAACTCTTGTTTCTTAGAATAGAAAAGATTTTAAGACCAAATATGAGGCATATAATCTGGTCATTAAATATTATAAATATATTTTCAGAAAATTTGGGAGTATAAGAATATATAATTTAAAATAAAACTCTCCATTTAATTAATCTTCCATCTTTTGTTCAGCTTCCACGATTTGAGATACTTAATATTTTCATGAACCTATTGATTGAAAATTAGTATTGAATTATTTGTTCAATTAAATTTATTTTAGAGAATGATAAGTATGCCATACATGATGAGAGTTTGTGTCATAATAAAATTAAATTATGCTACATTCGTGATAGTAATTAAAAACTTGACTTGAATCCTATATGTGTTTTTCATAATTATTTATCTAGATCTTTACTTTCTTCCATGTATGAATAGAATGGTAGAATGTTACCTGATCTGAATATAAAACTAATATGAAGTAATGTTCATCAGCATCACATGTGTTCCACCACTTCAATTTTATCTTCATAACACTGAATATTTTTGGTCTCCAATATATAGACAAATTAAAATAATGATTATGAAAATAAAAATATGTCCAAACATTTTAGTATTTTTGCATTGCCAATTATTTATCCTTCCCCACTTTAAGGGTTATGTTGGATGTAACACCCCAAGCTTCCACGGTACACTTCTCTTTGAATAATACAGTAGCGTGTGTTGTACGCAACTTCGAGTTCTAACACTCAACGCAACTAATCAAAGTAGCTGTTATGAATAGTAATAACCACTTTTTAAATTTATAGAAATTTTATAATTCAAAATGGACTTCATTTTTGTATTCGTAATATCAAAATTAGCCTATGTTTAATTTTTTGTAATTTTCTGAGAACTTCCAATTTTTTATGAATAGTGAAAAATACTTAAAAACAACTTTTTTAGTCAAAATAATTAATAGTGACAAATTATACTATTGAGTTGTTATAAAGTATAATTAGAATATATTTTTACCATTTTATCCAATGGTGGTCATTCGAATTAATTTCACTTTGAAATTGGACATAAACAATTCTCAATCTTTTGATATAAATTGTTTCTTAAAAACACGCTATTTGTTGTGACAGCGGGAATTAATTATAAAATTAATTAATGAAACTTATATGTTTGTAATTTTGTAAAATATACATCATTTTTGAAATCGGAATATCAAATATATCTTAGGGTGAATTTTTGGGATTTTTCTAAAAAACTTCAATTTTTGATGAATAGTGAAACCACTAAGTGGTACTTATAAAAACTGATCTTTCGTTTAAATGAATTTTTACCACTTCTGTGTTTTGAATTTCAAAAATACAACATACATGGTTGTCATTAAGAAGTAAAATGTGGTTCAATGAGATTAAAATAATTTTTGGTGAATAGTAACTTTTAAGTTCTTAATCGCGATTAGAGGTAATTAGTGTAGTTTAAGGTAAAAATAATGTTTTAATAATATGAGATGAGATTGACAGATGCCCAACCATCATTGGATGTTCTATGGCCGACCAAGACAATCCATGGGTCAACTTGGGGACCCCATGGAGCCACTTTAGTTGGAAAATGACATAAATACCTTTTATTTAATGTTAAAGTAAAAAATGACACAAACATGAAATGTTTTACTAAAAAAAATTTAACATGGGGTTATAAAAGTCATATTTTTGACTATAAATAGTCATTGGAAATCTATAAGGATTTCCTACGTCATAGTATTTTTTTTAATTTTTAGACATTAAATAAATTAAATTATTTATGACATCATGATGATGCAGCGATGACCTCATTATTTAACGATTTAAATAAAATAAAACGATAATGTAAATTCCAAGGCATACACTTGTCAAAAACCTATTGTATGAGTATATTTCGAGCCCTTATCACCTTATCCTCGAAATATATAAGTGTGGGACCTTTGGAATCCGAAAAGCATTGTATAATAATGTAACATTTCCTTACTTTCCAAGAGTGCCCATCCTCTCCACTTATAAAAGCCCCCCACCTCTACCACCTCATCACACTTTCAAGCCATTTGGATCGGCCAACCTCTGCCCAAATACTCTCCCAAAGTCCCCCTATTACTCCTCGAAGCCTCACTTTGGGCATAACGTTTCCCAAGGAAGCCTTTGGCTCAAATCAAAAAGAGTTACCCGATTTTGAGGTAATGTCTTCTCTAATGTTGTTTTGTTTTATTTTTCTTCTCCAACCCCATAAACTCTTTTTATTAATTTCTTTTGCAACAACACCAGTATCCTCAATATACTAGGATGTTGTTATAATAATGATTCGAGCTACACTTACACACACCTACATCTAATGGTTAAATAACATACGGTTTATATGGATTGCGAATTTCTGCCTCACGAAACGATGATTGTTCAACACTCATATAACACCTTCAAAGGTGTCCATTAAAATGTCACTATATTTATATATGATTTATAATATGTTTATGTTTTACTTATGCTTCTGTATTTCTCATTTATGGCATACTTTATGATTTCCATTATGGGTAAACGCGATAATTTCATTTTAGGAAGTGCGGACTACCGCCCCCTCAAAGAGATTTGAATCGTTAATGCCATATGTGGGATGTATAAAGGATGGAGTAAATGGTATTATACACTATATTATACTTTAATTATATTATTAGTTTATATAATTATGATTTCATTCCATTAAATAAGAAATAGAAATGAAATTAGTGTTCATGCGTACGTACGACTTACCGTCTCCATGAACGGTGCATTTCATTTCTTACCTCTAAATGTTGCGTAATATTATTAATGAATGTATATATTAGATATATATGATATATATGATATCTACATCATGAATATAATTCAAGATATAATGGATATTTCACCACATGAACAACTTGTAATTATAAGAAGTTTATTGTTGACTCAAGTACCTAAGATCGACAAAACGACCGTTATTAACTTAAATAATTACATAATGTTCATAACATTGTAATAAGTTATATAAACGGAATAATGAACTAGAAAAAGGTTCTTAAGAAGTTAGATATTAACTCTAGTTTATTATTCAGGAGATAAAAGAACGGTCGAGTGAATTCGGACACGAGGTAAGGGAACTTCTTAACCCAATTTCTATTCTTTGGGTTAATATACTACTTTCAAATTATGTCATGATATTATTATGTCCTATCTTGTATTTTTACATTATTTATGTGTAATTATAGTGAATACACATAATAGACCTACTTTATAAAAAAATGATCTTTTGAAGGACTTCGTCTCAATCCCCTTTCATTGAGGCATATTTGGTTTTATACACAACTTTCTTTTATACGGTGTGTAAACCCCTTTGACTTTTACATTTATTCAAAAGGAATATTTTTTATACGAAGTGTTTTGCTAAACGACAAAAGGGAATGTTTTTATTTCTGTACTTATGCGGCGACAACAACTTCTCTGCCGCCGTGACCATTATTTGAGTTTCGACTTCCTCTACAAGCCATCATTTTTTTTAATGAAAAATAAATACAAAGTTTTAACTTTCTTTTGTTTTGGTATTGAAAATGGTTTTGAAAGCATTTTTATTATATCAATGTGTTTTATTGATATCTTGGGATTGAAATGTGGAAATGTTATGTTTCCTTTATGCATGTTTTATGTGATACGATTATGTTATGGTTTATGATATGTTTAAACCTATTCATATGAGGAATGTATTGAACTTAATAAGTGACGGGTGGAGCCTGCTATAGCTCCTTGATTCATCGGTAGGTCTCATGAGACAACAAGACGTGGAATTGGCTGAGGCCCTTTTCCAATTTGATTTATGGTTTTGGCCGAGGCCTTATTCATTTTAGACGTCTTGGCCGAGGCCTTGACAAAATGTTTCAGAATGTCTGGCATTATACATTCCCTCATTATGAAAGTGGTTATTGATATTGCATGTGATTATTCGACCAGTAGAATATCCATGTGAAGAAGTGAATGGAATTATCTCATTTTACTTTTGCCATATTATGTTCATGTTCATGTTTAAAAGGCTTTTGATTTAGTTATACATTTCCTTAAATTTTTATGTTTATTTATGAAAGCTTCCGCAATATTGTTATCCTTACTGAGCATCTGAGATCACCCCTTTCAATGTTTTAATATTTTCCAGGATGTGAAGAAGTATTTTATGAATGACCTGCAGGGATAGTCTGAAGAGGATATGAGTGTGGACTATGAAGACTTTGTTTTTAGTTTTTCACTTTATGATGTAATGTATCATTTATGAATGTATCTAGTGTTTCCAAGGCTACTAAACTAATCGGTCTTTTGAGACATGATCTTTTGTGATCATTCCAATGTTACTAAGTAATACACCGACTCTGGGAAGTTGGGGTTGGGGCGTTACAGTTGGTATCAGAGGCAGTTTAGTACTAACCTTGGAAGCTAGATTTAGATAAACTCTGATTAGAGCACATATCCCGAAGATAGACTTTAAGGATTAGTATATAATAACTTCCTAGAATTTTGGTATTATAGAGATTTTGTGAGTTTTCCGAGAAATAAATCCTTGTCTCGATACGAGAAGGTAGAGGAGGCTCTGGCACAGATGTACCTAGGGGTAAAACCCGAAAACACCGCTTTGAGCTAGACTCGAATGGGAAGTAGTGCACGACAACGGGCCTTGCTGCGCTCTTGGTTACGACACTCCTGGGGGATATGCTTAGGATAAATCTCATTTTCTTTACAAACCACTATGAAGGGTTATGAGTATATACTTCCTCAAAGAAAACATTTTTATGGATTATATCCATAAATAGATCAATTTATGTTAATTATCTTACAAGTATAGAATTATGTATTTTGATTCATAAACTAATATAGTTTATGCCATTTTTTAGAAATGACACCTAGTGGATGGAATGGAAACCGTATCAATGCACGCACTCCGTGCAGGGATTTCCCTCCTGCTCAAGATAATTATTGTGGAGCTGGAGATACAAATGGTGTTGATCAACTAATTACCATATTGGGACAACTCACTCAGGTTATGAATAATAACCTTACTCGTATGGAGCACCCTGATCTGCAATGTGGAGGATCAATGTTAGACAGCTTCATGAGGCAACAAACACCAACATTTAATGGGGGTACAAATCCATTAGTAGCTGAGAAATGGATAAACTCCTTAGAGAAAATATTCCACGCCTTGGGGAGTAGTGAAAGGGAAAAGGTTATCATGGCAGTTTACCGCCTCACTGGAGATGCTGATCAATGGTGGTCATTGATTCAAAACACAAAGGAAGATGATGACATATCGAATATGGAATGGAGGGAGTTCAAAGATCTTTTCTTAGAAAAATACTTTCCTCATGGCCATAGAGCAGATATGGAAAGGCAATTTTTGAGTCTGAAACAAAAGGAGGATGAGAATGTCGCAAAGTATGAGGCCAACTTTAAAAGGTTAGCGAGGTATGCTGCAGATTATATATGTAACCCAAGAGGTATGATTGATCGTTTCTTTGATGGGTTAAAACCATTTCTCCATCGAGCTTTAGTATCACAATCGTTCTCAACATACGAAGATATTGTATCATGTGCTATCAAGACAGAAAAAGAATTCTCTATGTCTTATGACAACTAAGTAAAGCAAGAGAAGAAGAGAACGGTGGAACAAGAGACAGATAAAGGGAAAAAGGGAAATAAGGATTTTCCATTATGTGAAAATTGTGGGAATAATCACCCTGGTACTTGCCTAAAAGGAATGAGAGTTTGTTATAAATGTGGAGGAAAAGGTCACTAGGTGTGTGACTGTAAGGGAATGAAAGAGGCTATGAATGTTGAATGCTACAATTGTAGGGAAGTGGGGAATTATGCAAATGAATGTCATAAGCGTCAGGGAAACTTACCTTAGAAAAGGCCAAGGGATCAAGGTAAATCTTATGCTGTTACTACAGTTGAAGCAGAATAATTAATGTATATGTGCTTTTGGACTCATGGATTATATTCTGGTTATTATAATAATGTGATATATATATATATATATATAAGGATTGTACTGTAGTACTTGTTGATTTCAGTAAGGTTTTAATATGATGAAGGTAATAATATTTTTATTATGTGACAAATGGAGAAACTTTAATTTGTTTGGGGAATCTGATAAATTGATTTTGGAATTAAGAGACCTTTTAGAGAAAGTCTGGACAGAGGTATAAAGGTTGGAGTGGATTAAGTTTATCTTTGGATAGTATTGTTTAAGGTTAAAAAATTTTATGAAGATTATTTTTGGAATATTATAATACTATAGTTTTAGGAAAATGACAACCTACAGGATGGGGCATAACCCATCACGTCGGACAAAGCTGCAGGAATCGAACCCACACCCATAGTGCGACAGGCCTTTATTTCCTACCACTAGCCTACAGGAAGTCCCTGGTTATTACAAAATGGTTTTACTAATCTAAATGGTATGTGTTAATATTCGGAACCTTATAAAATTAGGATAAATATAATATTTTTGAGTTCTATTACCTTTTGGAGTAAAAGATGGGTTTGTGGTAAAAATTTATTAAAGAATGAATGTATACATAACAAGTATTTATATTCCCTTACGTTCTTAGTAAATCTCCTAAATAAATTCCTCAACTTTATAAAAGGTAACTTAAAACAAAAATGTTGTCGGTTAACTTTTCCTACTGGGGAATCAATGATCGTTTAACCAATCACAAGTTTGTCATTTTCTTGTAGATAAACTTTCTTCTAATCCTATTTTCTACAACTCTCCATCATAACTTGATGGTTTTTTTCTCCTCCATATCCATATTTTCATATAATCCTAGAACGGGCTATCTCGGATGACCTTTGTATTTATCTTTCGTTCTTTTAATGTTATATTTTTATTAACTTTATTTCCGATGTGGGTTTTCCACAAAGGCATTTTCTATTTTCAACCATTTATTTTCAAAGAAAAATTTCAAATTGCGAGGACGCAATTTATTGAAGGAGGGGAGAATGTAACACCCCAAACTTCTGTGGTACACTTGTCTTTGAATAATACAGTAGCGTGTTTTGTACGCAACTTCGAGTTCTAACACTCAACGCAACTAATCAAAGTAGCCGTTATGAATAGTAATAACCACTTTTTAAATTTATAGAAAATTTATATTTCAAAATGGACTTCATTTTTTTATTCGTAATATCGAAATTAGCCTATGTTGAATTTTTTGTAATTTTTTGAGAACTTCCAATTTTTTATGAATAGTGAAAAATACTTAAAAACAAATTTTTTAATCAAAATAATTAATAGTGACAAATTATACTATTGATTGGTTTTAAAGTATAATTAGAATATATTTTTACCATTTTATCCAATGGTGGTCATTATAATTAATTTCACTTTGAAATTGGACATAAACAATTGTCAATCTTTTGATATAAATTGTTTCTTAAAAACACGCTATTTGTTGTGACAGCGGGAATTAATTATAAAATTAATTAATGCAACTTATATGTTTGGAATTTTTTAAAACAGACATCATTTTTGAAATTGGAATATCAAATATAGCTTAGGGTGAATTTTTGGGATTTTTCTGAAAAACATCAATTTTTGATGAATAGTGAAAACACTAAGTGGTACTTATAAAAACTGATTTTTCGTTTAAATGAAATTTTACCACTTCTATGTTTTGAATTACCAAAATCCAACATACATGGCTTTCATTAAGAATTAAAATGTGGTTCAATGAGATTAAAATAGTTTTTGGTGAATAGCAACTTTTATGTTCTTAATCGCGGTTAGAGGTAATTAGTGTAGTTTAAGGTAAAAATAATGTTTTAATAATATGAGATGAGATTGACACATGTCCTACCATCATTGGATGTGCCATGGACTACCAAGACAATCCATGTGTCAACATGGGGACCCCATGGAGCCACATTAGTTGGAAAATGACATAAATACCTTTTATTTAATGTTAAAGTAAAAAATGACACAAACATGAAATATTTTACTAAAACAATTTTTACATGGGGTTATACAAGTCATAGTTTTGACTATAAATAGTAATTGGAATGATAAAAAGTTTTCCTACATCATTGTATTTTTTTATAATTTTTAGACATTAAATAAATTAAATTATTTATGACATCATTATGATGCAGCAATGACCTCATTATTTAACGATTTAAATAAAATAAAACGATAATGTAAATTCCAAGGTGTACACTTGTCAAAAACCTATTGGATGAGTATATTTAGAACCCTTGTCACCTTAGCCTCTAATTATATAAGTGTGGGACCTTTGGAATCCGAAAATCATTGTATAATAATGTAACATTTCCTTACGTTCCATGAGTGCCCCTCCTCTCCACTTGTAAAAGGCCCCCACCTCTACCACCTCATTCACACTTTCAAGCCATTTGGCTTGGCCAACCTCTGCCCAACTACTCTCCCAACTTCCCCCTATTACTCCTAGAATCCTCACTTTGGGCAGAACTCTTCCCAAGGAATCCTTTGGCTCAAATCAAAAAGAGTTACCCGATTTTGAGGTAATGTCTTCTCTAATGTTGTTCTGTTTTATTTTTCTTCTCCAACCCCCTAAACTCTTTTTATTAATTTTTTTTGTAACAACACCAGTATCATAAATATACTAGGATGTTTTTATAAGATGTATTCGAGCTACACTTACACACACCTAAATATAATGGTTAAAGGACATACGGTTTCTGTGGATGGCGAATTTCTTTCTCACGAAACGATGATTGTTCAACACTCATATAACACCTTCAAAGGTGGCCATTAAGATGTCACTATATTTATATATGATATATAATATGTTTATGATTTACTTATGATTCTGTATTTCTAATTTATGGGAGACTTTATGATTTCCATTATGGGTAAACGCGATAATTTAATTTTAGAAAGTGCGGACTACCGCCCCCTCAAAGTGATTTGAATCGTTAATGCCATATGTGGGATGTATAAAGGATGGAGTAAATGGTATTATACACTATATTATTCTGGAATTATATTATACCTTTATATAATTATGATTTCATTCCATTAAATACGAAATAGAAATGAAAGTAGCGTTCATGTGTACGTACGGCTTACCGTCTCCATGAACGGTGCATTTCATTTTTTACCTCTAAATGTTACGTAATATTATTAATGAATGTATATACTGGATATATATGATATATATGATATCTAAATCATGATTATAATTATAGATATAATGGATATTTTACCACATGAACAACTTGTAATTATAAGGAGTTTATTGTTGACTCAAGTACCTAAGATCGACAAAACGACCGTTATTAACTTAAATAATTACATAATGTTCATAACATTGTAATAAGTGATATAAACGGAATAATGAAATTGAAAAAGGTTATGAAGAAGGTATATATTAACTCTAGTTTATTATTCAGGAGATAAAAGAACGGTCGAGTGAATCCGGACACGAGGTAAGGGAACATCTTAACCCATTTTATATTCTTTGGGTTAATCTCCTACACTAAAATTATGTCATGATATTATTATGTCCTATCTTGTATTTTTACATTATTTATGTGAAATTATAGTGAATACACATAATAGACCTACTTTATAAAAAAAATTCTCTTTTGAAGGACTTCTTCTCAATCCCCTTTCATTGAGGCATATTTGGTTTTATACACAACTTTCTTTTATACGGTGTATAAACCCCTTTGACTTTAACGTTTATTCAAAAGGAATTATTTTTATACGAAGCTTTTTGCTAAACGACAAAAGGGAATGTTTTTCATTCCGTACTTATGCAGTGACAACGACTTCTCTGCCGCTGTGGCCATTATTTGAGTTTCAGCTTCCTCTATAAGCCATCATTTTTTAATGAAAAATAAATACAAAGTTTTAACATTCATTTGTTTTGGTATTGAAAATGGGTTTGAAAACGTTTTTATTATATCAATGTGTTGTATTGATATCTTGTGATTGATATGTGGAAATGTTATGTCTACTTTATGCATGTTTTATGTGATACGATTATGTTATGGTTTATGATATGTTTAAACCTATTCATATGAGGAATGTATTGGACTTAACAAGTGACGGGTGGAGCCCGCTATAGCTCCTCGATGCATCGGTAGGTCTCATGAGACAACTAGATGTGGAATTGGCTGAGGCCCTTTCCCAATTTGATTTATGGTTTTGGCCGAGGCCTTAATCATTTTAGACGTCTTGGTTGAGGCCTTGACAAAATGTTTCAGAAGGTCTGGCATTATACATTCCCTCATTATGAAAGTGGTTATTGATATTTCATGTGATTATTCGACCAGTAGAATATTCATGTGAAGAAGTGAATGGCATTATCTCATTTTACTTTTTCCATATTATGTTGATGTTCAAGTTTAAAAGGCTTTTGTTTTGGTTATACATTGCCTTAAATTTTTATGTTTATTTATGATAGCTTCCGCAATATTGTTATCCTTACTGAGAATTTGAGCTCACCCCTTCCAATGTATTAATATTCTCCAGGATGTGAAGATGTATTTTATGAATGACCTACAGGGATAGTCTGAAGAGGATATGAGTGTGGACTATGAAGACTTTGTTTTTATTTTTTCACTTTATGATGTAATGTAACATTTATGAATGTATCTAGTGTTTCCAAGGCTAATAAACATATTGGTCTTTCTAGACTTGATCTTTTGTGATCATGCCAATGTTACGAAGTAATGCACCGACTCTGGGAAGCTGGGGTTGGTGCGTTACATTGGATATCTCAAAACCAGCATCCTTTTTAATTTTTTATATTTCCTACATGTTTTATCATTCATTGAAATTTACATCTATAACTATGGAATTTTAATCCACTACTTATTCTATATTTTTCTCTAAAAATTATATGGTGAATCCTATAATTTTAATATAGGACTTCAGCTTCCTATATTATTTTATTTTATTTTTGAAATCCATTATCTACTTCTCATATTATTATAATATGTGTAACATAGAGTCCTAAAATTCATACAATTATATAATATTTTACATTTCAATTATTATTTTCTCATTATTCCTCTCATTAACATATTCTTTATTCAGTGTTCTACGGGTTGGAAGGTTTCATTCTATGATAATTTTATTATGTTTTAATTCTTTATTTGTCACCTCCAGATGTTCTATAACCTTATCAACACTAGGTTTATCTTCATCCCATGAGTTCTCTTCATACTCCCCTATCATCTAATCAATGAGATCCATAATTTTTTAATATTTATACTATTATAATCCTTAAAGGGATAGATTAATTCTTATTCATCCTTAATATGCATAGGAGGGATAATTTTGTTCAACATTCGTCTTACTAATGGTCCAAAGGTTCATCTTTATAAAAAAAATTCCACATGATCGATGAACTCTTCCCTGATATCCTGCTTTAAATTTTATTCATTTACTACTTAAATAGATTTGACATATTCCAAATATTGCCGTTATTATTTTAATTTTATCCTTTTTATAAGTACATTATAAATCTATTATATATTAAATATAAGATAAATAAAATTTTATATAATCTGAGAATGGTGATTAGTAATTTTTCCATATTATCAGAGATGGTCTATTGATTATCCATCCTATTATCTAGAGTATTAATGTAGTTTGGGAGTAAATAGATTAATATTTCTTGTGAATCTGTCTCTTAAGGTACATTGAAATGGGTTTCTTCTTGAGAAATATGAAAATACCAGGTGATTCTTGGGTATTTAGGGTATTCATGAGCTCATCTATAGGCTTCGTAGTTCATGGAATATAACTATTGGGGTTATAATTCATCATATACATAAGAACATAAATTACTATAACTTGTTACCCATTATGAAAAAATATATAATTATATCCAACCCATGTATAATTTTCCCCATGGAATCCACTACACACCATTTATATTGTATCATATGAATGATTTGACCCACATTCAATCATAAAAAAACTAACTACCACAATGACTATAACTTTGAATAATAATTAAAAACACATAGTCTAAATTATGTAAAATGTAATGGGAAAATAAAATAATAAAATTGGGTAATCAGTCTTCAGTTAGAAACAACATTTATATTCACCCTTGAAAAAATTCAACACAATTTTTGAGAGAAAGTTGTCCTTAAATCCTTGGGTCAATACCAATTTAGAAATTTGTAATACCTGAATATGCTAATAACTAATAGATATAATTGTGGAAGTGTGGGGTTGATCCCATAAGGAATAAGGATGTATAACAACAACTACAAATTAAATTTTAGGTCATTTTGATCTTTTCAGGACTGTAACACACAATTGATTCCGTTAGATTATTAAACTATTGATTTTAGATAAGAAATATAAATATATAAATAAAACCAAAAGTGGGGTGATCCAATTTCAAATGAAAAGATCTTTAATTAACTCATTCATGACTAGTTATAGAATTATCAAACTAAATTTCTACTCAATAAAAAAAATTATTTGATAAAATATGTTTTAATTGACATTAAAATAAATTATTATCTAAACCATATTGGTTCAAAAATATCAAATTATTATAATACATGAAGTTAGTCAAAAAATAAAAAGATTATTCTAGACCATTTTTCATGAATTAAAAAACTATAATACACTGGGTTTCATTAATTTTTTGCCACATTATTTTAATAATTCAATAATAATGAACATACATGGTGAAGGGAAACACAATAGTACAAAAAATAATTACACAGTGAGTTAAGATAGAATGATCATGCATTAGTACACACTCATTTCCTCTAAATCCTCTCTCTCTAATTGAAATATTCGATCATTGTCAAGTAGTCTTTGATTATGAATAATATAATCATAATTTAATATAGAATTTGTGAAAAATTAGTATAGATATAAGATAAGGGAGAGAATATAATAATTAATTAAACATTAACAAAATATTAAAAATAATAAAGTAAAAATAGTTGATTATAAAACCAATCTATAACTCTCTCTCCCCCATAACTAAACCATATCAGTGCCTTCTCCTCATTATAGAGTTATACCCTCCTAGTCCGACCCAGTATCTATTTATAGTAATTCTATTCTTCTATGAATATATTTATTATTCTAGAAAGATAATGTGAGGTTTTTTGATATCATTTTTCTCCCCAATGAATCTTTACATGTACATTTTTATATCTCTTTTTTTTATTACCTAAATCGACCACATATAACATAGAAGACTCAGTAGAAAACCTCTTCTAATTACTCCCTATTTTTTTTTGCAAATATTTATGGTCATGGGTAGCATGAACTTATTGTTTTAATTTTCTATGTCAACACCATGAAAAATCCATCCACGGACCTCTATAATTAAAACTATTGGTGTCTCTCTATGTCTAGTCAATTATTTTTTGATTTGAAAATTATAATATACTATGTTTCATTCTTTTCTTTTTTGGATAAATTTATTTAATTTAATTTAAATATATTGTATCTTATTTTATTATATTTTAGTTTATTTTATTTAAAATACTATTTATAAATTTTTTTAATTATTAATTTTTCATTTTTTTTATATTATTATTCTGTATATTATTTCAATTTTTAATGAAAAATTAATTTCTTTGGGTTTATGTTACACTTACTCAACTTTTATTTTACATTTATATAAGTTTTTTCAATCTTTTTATACTATAATGTGACTTTAATTTATAATTACACATGATATTTACCCCTTCACTAGTTATATCTTTTCAATGTCACATTTATTAATGAATTATTACCCTTACGTAGGCTATATAAATTCATGCAGGACATTATACACTGAGTTCTACCTTTAATTAACACATAAAAAATTAATTATTACCTTGACGAAATATATTTATTTTGAATCATACATTTAATCTGTATAGAACATTAACCTTATGTAAATCTTTAATTTTCTAGTTTACACAATTTCATGATTTTGTTGTCATTTTGATTTTATGAGTTTATTTAAAAAAATTATAAATATATTTATTTATTTAATATATTCTTATTCATGATATGGAATCCATTAAAATTATTTTTACATTATTTATGTAATCATATATATGATGTTAAATTCATCTCTCCATTATCACTTATATTTATAGCATGAAACTAAAATATTTCATATATATTATTTTTAGTTCATTCATTAATTTTTTTTCTAAAATCATGTCATAGTCTAATGATATTGTTAAAACCATTCTGAATGTTTTTAATGTTTCATCATTATTTTTAATATTACAATATGTTAAAATATGGATTTTTTTGGAAATTAAAATTTTAAATTTCATATAATAGATCAATATGATCTTTATAGGTCATTATTGTCATATTATTATAGAATTTTTATAAACTTTATAGGGGACGATTTGACTTGAGTATTAATTTTTTTGATCGTTTTAAATTTAAACAACAATATCATTGATAATCTTGATCACTCTTTTGTATAATTAATAAATTCTTTTAATATTATTTTTTATTTTAGTATTGTAATGATTAACTTGGTAATTTTGAGTTTATTTTATTTTAATTTGAATGATTAGGCTTGATCAAATTAGTGTCAAAATACACCGAACATAGAGATCATTAACATAATGATCTAGATAGATTCTAAAACATAACCAAAGGGTGAATATACTATATATATTAATTTTATTGCCCTGTAAATGTAATCATATCATTAAAAATTCTTGAATATAATTATCCAAATTACAACTTACTCAATTTCTCTCAATGTGATTTTATTTCTAAATATAGTTTCTTTTTGTAGTTTTTAACATAATTGTAAAATCCAACTCAGACTTATATTTTATTATCATTATCTCATAGTGATCATCATATTCACTAACATAATTGATACATCACTAAAAAGGGATTGCATACTAGAAATCCTCTTATCATCTACTTTATTCTAATATAAGTGGTCACTACTATTAAAGTGAGGGACATTAGTATAATTTCAATTTCCATTAAAAATATATAAGGATAATATATCTGAGGTTTTTAATACTTCTATTAAAGAGAAATTGATTATTATATCTTATTTAAATCTAAAAAAATAAAATATATATTTTTGGTATCTTGGGTACCATTAATTCCAAGGGACTAATACATAAATCCGGAATGGATTAATGTGGTATACAAATGGATACCTTCAAGTATGATTACCAAACATCCTTTCCAAATATTATTAAAATTTTACTTTATTCAATTTAATTTTTTTATCTTTCAATCATTTATTTCATAATTGTTTTAATCCATTAAAATCACATAATTGATTGATTCATGAATCACTATTTTTTTATTCTTATGATTTTTTATTATATATTATTATATCATTGAAATTTCAAAACATTGATTCATTAAATCAGTGATAATTAATGAAAAAAAATAAAATTTTTAATGGGTAATTCAACCCACATCCCTCTTATCATTTTACCTATAGCTGAACTATATTTGGTATCATAGAGGTTTCTATTGTTTTTTTAAAATAAATTCAATGTTTTTAATATTAAAAATCATAAATTAATATTTTAATATAAAAATATTTTTTAAAATAGATTTTGAAACACCCATACATTCCATGAATGATAATCATTAGGTCATGCTACATTTTATGATTTTAAAAACCATGATTATTTTAAATTTAGAATGCTTAATTTTCCTAGGTCTATTAGATATATTTTTTATATAATTGTTATGATCAGATATTTTCATTCATCTAATAATGTAGAAAAATAGACCCCATATGATAATTATTCATTTAAAATATATTGTAATACTATGAAATAATTAAATTGGGGTTTAAATATTATTGAGTTAAAAGAGTTTGTTCTTGTAAAACTAAATGTGAAATCATGAAATTTTTAAAAGTTACACGTAAATGAATAAATAAAGTTAAGGATAATGGTCATGAAATTTATCAAACATATTAGCATAGTTTCACCGAGAATGAAAATTAATATTCTACAATTAAGTCTATATGTTTCACTAATATATGTTGTGGCAGAAAATATCTTGTTTACATTCTTTCTATATATGAATTAGTCAAGAATACATTCTTACATTTAATAAGATGTTGGTCCATAATAGTCACCGTGATCTAATATTCCAAATTTGTCAAAAATATTCTTATTTAGGAATTAATTGGTTTTTAATGTAATATGAGATAAAAATGAAGAGGCAATATGATCAGGAAGGTAAATATATCAGGAAAACTAGAATAAAAATTTATTTCATGGAGAAAAATGAAGACTAAATGGTGAGTGACTGTAGAGATAAAATAATTTTCAAGAATATGTACAAGTACAAAGGAATGAGCTGATCTTCATGAAAGTTCAAAGAGAAAAATAAAGAATTCTATGAAACATGTTTTGGTATAAAAACAATGGGAAACATAAAACCAAATTATTCCTTGAAAAATAAAATGAAAAAAGAAAAGATGAAAGGTAAAAAGTATATAATGGTATTTACACAGAGGACTGGAGAGGACATTATTTCATTATAATAATCAAGTGATGAATATCACTTGTGTCTCATGAAACGTGTCAAGGATGAAATTGAGGATACGTATAAAATTTCTATTTATCCCTCTCATTCCCCTTCTTACTCACCAATTTTTTCTACCACTTCTTTGTTATATGAAAATTTTAACAATGCTACAAATGAACATCGAAATTGTTTTTTTGTACCTATTTAAATGTTAAAAGATCTAAAAAATAACCACTATCTTGTTGTTTATGAAGATGATCAGTTTTTGAAAGAAAAAATATATTTTCATATAAAATTAAAATATCCACTAAATATTTAAAATTTTGAATATCAAAATAAATATCCAAAAAATGATATTTCTTATTTTACCCAAGGCTAAGAAAATATTTATATGATTTTGGGTTCGACATATCCATTTAAAAATTTACATGGATTGGGTTATTTAAAATAATACAGTTTTATAAAAATATTCTAAAAATATGAAATTTTTATAGGAAAATTTTGGAAAATATATTTTGTAATTATTTCAAGAATTATTTTCATATTATAGGTTAATTAAATAATAAAAATTCTAGATATTTCTAGGAAAGAATTAATTTATCTTTATTTTAAAAAATTTAAAATAATTTTTATTCTAAACTCATTTTGGATAAAAAATATTTTCCAATAATAGTAGACCCATAATTGTTTCTCTATCTTAATTCTTATTACACACATTTTCCAAACCACAAGTATAATATATGAATCCTTTAGATGATTTATATGATTTATTTTCCATCAACCTTAATTATAAATCATGTGGTGGCTTTTAAATAAATGTAGCTTCCACTGATTGATGTGATTGATCAACCCTTTTAATGCTTTAGAATAATGTTCTTTCTCCACATTAGGGTGAGACTATAAATTTCCATCCTAGATTAAATTTGGAAAATGACATGTACCTTTATTGGAATAAGGTTATTTATTATTTTTTAAGGTTCCCCCTTGTTTTTTTTCTGAATCTATTCTCTCATATTTTGATTCTTCTTAATTTTATACCTAAATTTGATGTTAATTTTTTAGAATTTATTTTCAACTTTGATATTTATAAATTTTTTAAAATATTATGAAAGATATTTGAAACTATTTTTTAAATAAAAAAAATTCAAAAAAATTAAATATTATATATATTTGAAGTGGATATGAGACTCCAGGAAATTAATTCATATCCAGATTCAAATATGTAGATATTATTCTAGAATATATTATCAAATGGATTTATTTGAAAAAGAGATTTTTGGGTTTTTTAACCCTTTTTTGATCATTAGAATGGTGAGAGTAACTCGCTGCAGACATAATTTTACATTCATGAAAAATCTCTTATTAGTAATTAATAAATTCTCAACTAATCCATAATATATAGAAATGTTATTTTGAAAATAATTTTCTAAATACATTGTATATTTTTTTCTTTTCTTTTAATATCATATTCATTGTTTTAAGGTATCTTTTTATAATTTTTTTAGAAAATTATTGATTTATGGAGGAGTAATATTTTTTTTGGTTTATATATTTTATTTTAGTTATAAAATATGTTTTATAATTTGAGTATTATTTTTTAAAATGGGCGGAGAAATTAATTTCAACAATTTTATAATTTATGATTAATTTAAAAAAAAGGAAATTTTTTATTTTTTTAATTATAAAAAATGTTGAGATTGTTGGAGTGGATTATTGTCAATTTAATCATTTTATTTTGTTATAATTATAATATAAAATATTTCATGATTTACTTTTTTGTATATTTTTATTTTATTTTGTCTAATTTCATAGTAATTAAAATTAAAATTATTTTTATAGAAACTATTTTTTATTTAATTGTGTTTTAGTTATTCGTAATTTATTTTTATTATTAATAATATTTAATATTTTCAGTTGTAAATATTTTATATGAGAAATTATTTTTCTATGTTTTGTGTTACCTACATGAAAGTTCTCTTTTACCTTTAAACGTACGTATAAATTTTTTTTGTACCCTTACTGAAATTTACATTACCCTTACTCCTGAGATTTTCCATTACACTTGTTATATCCTATCTATGTAACCTTTACATGTGCAATCTTAACCTTATATTGGCCATATAAATTCATGTTAACAATTTCTCAATGAGTCCTACCATTACCTAACTAATATAACTTAATTCTAATATTTATTAAACAAGTGTATTGTGAATATTACCTTTATTAAGAATTAAATCTTAGCATTATATAAATCCATAAATTTCTAGTTTACTCAATTTCACAATGTTGATGATACATTGACTAACTTCATTTTTATAAAAACAGTTTAACATACTAATAATTTTATGAATTCTTATTCATGACATTAAATCTGTTCTATCTATTGATATATTATTTTAAAATAATTTATAATAATTTTTATTGTTCTCTTCATTGTTAGAAATATTTACAACATGAAACTAAAATATTTCCGATTATTTATTTGAATTGATATTTTTTTATTATGTCTAAAATCATGTTGTATTCTAAATATCACATTGAAACATCTTTAAAATGTTTTTAATTAAGAATAATTAATCTTGATGTTATCACATGGTTTTTATGGTATGTTATTTGAAATTAAAAGTTTTAAATTTATAGAATAACACTATGTCATATTTATATGTTCTATTTGACTCATAATTATATATTTGTTTCATTATTTTTAACAGATTATTTTAAATGTGTATGAATTATTATAATAGGTTTACATTCAAATGATAATATTTATGATAATACTTTATATCTCTTTGATAATATTGAAATAATACCATTATTATTTTTCATTTTAATTTCTTACCGATTTCCTTGGTATTTTTGAGTCAATTGTATTTTTAATGTTACAATTAAGATTTTAGATGTGGTTGAAAAAATAAATTGAACATGTAATTCAATGACTTATTATTCTTGATTTATTATAGAACAATCATACTGTTTTACAATCCTATCAATATAATCCTTACAAGGCCTTATAAATATACACATGACATCAAAATTCCATGATAATCAATCTATTGATTCAAACATTATCAATTTCTATAAATGTTATTTCATTTCTAAATATTCTTTCTCCTTCATGACTGTAAAATTAATTCTAATATCTAAATCACTCTCCAATTTTATTCTACTTCCATTCTAGTTACCATAATATTCATTAATATAATTTTTACTATTCAAAATTGGATTACTTCAGAAAAATCCACTCATCTTCATCTTTCTCCAAATATTGGTTCTTACTACAATTAATGTGATTTACTTCTGTTTTCCATCTATTTTACTTTAAAAGGCTGTGGAGTAATCTATATGAATAATCAATCTTTATTGATAATGTTCATGTGTATATTGCACTAGGTTTCTTTATATAACATCAAAAATAAAGGAATAGTTTTGGTATCTTGGATACTATTAAAAAAACAGATTAATAAATTAAATAATCATTTTTCTAAGGTGGTAGAATTAGGGGTTCTGTTAGGTACTATTTTTTAACATCCATACAAAATATTGTGTACCTATTACTATGAACATTAAATTTATTTATATCTTTCTATCATTTATTAAATTATTTATTTAATACATTAAACATACTTAATAAATTTATTCTCGAATAGAAAATTTTTATTAGGATTTTATTATTATATATTATTATATATATGTTCTTTCAATAATTTTACTCTTATTATTTTATTAATATTCTTTTATAAATTAAAATATTTTTCTTTAAAAATTTTAAAGCTAAATTCACTACACATTCATTCAAGTTTACCTATCTCCGATCTAAACAAATATGTTTCATAAATTCTCTATGGGTTTGTGGTTAAGAAATTCACATATCAATATTCACCCATTCTAAATATGAGCATGAATAGAGTATAAACATTGTCATTTTAGACTCAACCTCCTTCTATAAACTAATGCTTCTCAAAATGGTGTAGGGAAATTCAGGCGGCCATTTTCACCCAAAACCTATCACAAACCGTAGACACTAGGGACTTTTGGTCAATGTGTCATATGTAGAGTCTCCCTATTGATCATGTGAACTCAATCCAGGGTATAGTAGAACTAGTTTCTAATATATGTTTTACTTACATGCATGTGACCAATATATACACCCACAACCAACTCAACCAGTCATAAAAGAATTAATATGTATGTTTTCCACATCTATACTAGAATCCATAGTCAACATGCTATGGAAGTGATCATTTTATCATCACGATCCTACTTTACCCAATTGAAAAAAGAAAACTATAATGTAGGAAAATATTTTTCAACCACCTATTGATGTATATCTTCTTTATCCACATAAAATATTTTATAGATTATTTTATGGTATCCTAAATTTCATATATGATTCTCCTACACGTAAAAGGGGCTCTCCAACTTGAGTTATAACCTACTTGTGGTGGCCAAGGTAGATCTGAGTGGCATTAATATTTTCAATTTGTGTTCAACTAGCATGACATCTCTAGTAGTGGAACTAAAGTATATTAAGGGTGAGTTTCACAAACATTGAACCGAGAATATGTTAAATTAGGTTGATTGAGTAGTTCATGTGATATATTTATCTATTATAGATAATGTAAAGGGTTTGATACCACTTAATATATAATAGTTTGTTAGGGCTGGATTAGAAAACCCATTGATGTGTTGACCAACACATCAACACCCTGAACCATCATAGACCTGCATGGGCCCAGTGCATATTCGGAAATAGCCAATATCCCATACATGATTCACTATGATAATCTTCGTGTTTTTATAATCCTCTTGTCCTTTATTCTTGAGACCCTTAGTTGTTCAGTATATGCCTTCTATTTTTTAAAACAATGTCTGAAAACATTTTCAAAATTTGTTCAAAACAAAAAAATATATTACCTAAATAATATGAACATCAAAATTTATTTTCATTATTCTTGAATTTTATTTAAAATATAACTAACATAAAAATAATGCAACAATCAATTAATTCATATTAGAAAATTATATATAATTCTTTTTTTAACCAACAATTATCATGATCATAATAATGAAATTCTTATGTCCAAACCATTAAGAACCACCACTATCTATAGTTTAGGTTCACCTACAAATCACTCCTCACACTCACAAACTAATTATCACCCCCACAGATCCACATACATGAACCTACCTCACAGTAAAAAATGGAAATACACATGAGCACTGTTAATACTCTTCGAATATTACTACCATAATTCTTTACAACTATAATAAATTTTTCAAATATGTCTCACATAATAATAGGAAACTCCCTAGACTCAAAAAACCACCACAAAGAGTTAAAAAACTATAATAAAATTTAAAAACATTCCATTTACCACCATATTACATGACCCATAAGGTGTTATTACTTGTTCCACCAAAGAGATGATCACCCCACACACCCACAACACTATGACCATCTTATTATTTTATTACCTCTTCATAGAGGACTTTCCAACCACATTGAACATACAATGATTCCCATGTCTTTTCACATAGACCATACCAAATTACACATTGAGGTATTTCAACATTTATTATAACTACTACACAACCCACCATTTACTAGGATCACTAATTAGATTTATTGAATACACTAAACCATCAACCATGGAATATGTTTTATTATAAAAAACAACAGTATCCTTCTTTCAAACTATTAAATTATGAAAATTGATATCAATATCCTCCCTTTATTAAATAAACATCACAATCTACTAGACTACTACCAATCATGGGACTTCCTAAAATAAAGATCACATAAAACATTTTACATGAGATGAAAATTCTATAAGCGTTCACGCAAATGGATCATTTCCCATCAGCCCTTGAAATCATAACTCAAGGATAGAATTAAGGGTCTTGCAATGCCTACAGATTAACATAACATTCACAATTTTTTCAATATTGAGTATCATTTATGACAAAAAAACATGGACTATCACATAAGGAATATTAAAAACCATAAAAAGTGAAAAACTAAATTTCTATAGAGATCCCATATTTCCATTCCATATATCCTTAGAAATCACGTCACTCAATCGAGATTATCCCACATAGGCCTCAATAATCCTTATCATTTATTGATCCATACTCAGCTAAGACCTTCTTCTTGAAAAATTATTATCTAATTATAATATACCACATAGGGGCATTTCATTCTATTTCTGAACCACCACCACCACAATAACTATCCTTTTTTTTAATCCAAATTAATTTTCAATAGATTTATTAATAATCATCATAGATGTTCAACAATCATACATGAAAGATGAAACTAGTTCCAAGGAAACCAAATGTCATGTTTGAAAATTACTCTATGTGAACACCATGTGAAGCGATCCAAAATGCACGACATTTCCTCCTTTTTTAGTTCACTATGGTACTAGCCAAAAGATACATTTCTAAAAAATGAAATTCACTCAATGCAACTACACACTGATATTTCTTACCAACTCCACACCATATATGTTATTATTAATAAAAAAAAATTTTAAATAAAAAGTGGGAAACCAGACAAGTACAAATTTATAATATCAACAAACATCATACATAATAGCAGAATATATAAATTTCAATTTAAGCATTTTAGAGGCATTAAATCTATAGAGAATCTATTATAAAATTTAATACTCTTCATTTGGATCAAATTTTAGGAGGTTTTCAATATTGTATGCCAACATGTCCCATGTTTTAATGAGCTCTTCCAAATAAATATTTATCCCATTAAATCACAAGACAATATTATATGTTTTTATTGAATCAAATCACCATACTTCATGGAAATGTTTAACTTAATATGCCTCCCAACACGCATGTCAACCTCCTCTTGTTTAGAAATTAACTCTATATTCTTCTATAAGAATTATTTTTTCAATTGATGATGGATTCCCACTCACCAAACTCCATCAATTCTTTTCCACTCGATTTCATATCATATTTTGCACCCACCTTTTCATTCCTTTTCCAGATCGATGACAGATGCCTCCCTTGATGGTGATTCAAACTCCTTAGTAGTGTTTACCTCCACATTTTTTATGACCTATATACAAGATCTAGGATTTTCTATATTAAATTTTTGAAACCTTTGGAGGTAGATTTTCATTATTTGAGGATCTTGTAATTGGAGGACTAGGTATGTTAGAGTACACTTTTTTTCTTCGAAGTCTCTAATTACTGACATGAAGACAATTATATAATGGCCCTTCTAAAATAACATAGTTCATTGTGCCTTGAAAATAATATCTCCAAAAGAATTTTAACTTTTGTTCCATCTACTGGACATTCCATATTACAAATTATGTTCCCACATAGCTAACACTCTATCAAAACAAGTCATCACCAGAGAAAAAAAACGCATCCCCACCCCAATTGATTTTCCCCACCAATTGTATCGATGACCATGATCACAAACTACCATGCTCCTACTAATATAAACATATCACTCACCATCATCCCAAGGATGTTATAATACCCCTCATACATAACCCACAAGGCATGTGAAACCCAAAAATCACACCAAATGACATTCAAACAAAAGTCGACAAGTTAAAACCTCTTTTTTACACTGATTGTTGCATAGTTCTCACACCTAAAGACACATATCCATAAACTAGGGAGACATCACCCAACAAGACATCTAATTGATGGGTCTCTACAAAAAAACAACCAAATATCCCAATAATTAGAGGGTTTACATCTAAATTAGGTCTTACATGACTATCTTCATCTGAAATCCCCTCTCCACACAACTTAAGGATAAAAAAATATCCATCACATGGAAATATCACATTCTTAAATTCCACATCCAAGTATCCATTACTAACAAAAACTACAATAAATATCATCCAACCACCCCAAACCCATTACAAATGGGTTTCCACTCAACAAAATATAAATTAAAACATTTTCATTCCACGATTTCATGATTCATATGCAGTAAAACAAACATAGGCCACAAATAGGTTCAAATATACACCTAAGGACACCAAACAAAATAGTTTAATAATAAAAAATAGTCTTTACTAAAGTCATTGATCTGCCTTCCAATCCATTTAAAACATTTCAAATTACAATTCAAAACATTTTTTCAGCCAAAAAGTTAAGGGAAACCCATTCAAAACATTCAAATAGAAATTCCCTCTATTTTTAATCAAAATGATAAAGACCAAACATTTATTTGTACCATTTAAAAAACATATATAAATCCATTTTTTTCAACCAAGTCATGTTCCAAATGGATCTAAATCCCCTTTAAAATGACACAGTCATTAAAAAAATGTCAAAAAAAAAACAATTTTACAAAGGTATGTCATTCATAAATCACATTAAAAACCAAAACCATGTGAAACAACCCTTAAAAACAAGACAATAAACAATAATATTTTACGAAAAAGTGAGGAACATTTATGTAAAATCATAATTCAATAATATAATAAAAATATAAATCTAAAAGCATAATTTTCTCATACATATGATAGCTACTCCTTGGAACGAGTTCAATACCATGTCCCAAGAATACCCTATCTCATGTAAACCTCTCCCTAACTAGGTAGAAACAAATTGGGATTCGATGACACTTTTTAGGCCCCATCCTGAATCACCCAATCATTATCGAGGGGACACATGACCTCTTTCACACATACTCATATAGAAGAGGCTTTTAAGCAATGGAATTGACCAAGAAATAACTTTGGGGATACTATTCCCTCAGTAAATATTTATATCATAGTAGGTGAAATCATAAAATAAATAGTATAAAAATAAATAGTATAATACCACAAAGTGAATTAAACAACTATAATATAATGTTTATTATAGTATGTACAATAATATTTAGCACACAAGTCAAAATTGAAATAACCATAAGTGGTAGATCAATACATACAATATTATAAAACAGAAAACAATACCAAGATACATAATAATAATTTTCTTGGATTCTATCCATAACAACCCTAACTGGCCTGCTCCTCTTAAATAAATTTCTTAAACATATCCCTTACCTTCATCTAAATCCCTAGTAATAAACACTAAATGCACATCGATATACCTATTCCAGGTTTCTGTATAAACCTAGATGAATACCACGAATATGTCACTGATGTAAGTGATCCAGTGATATAAAAGTGCTTTGGATGATGGAAAATAAAAAATAATAATGAAAAACCTCTTCAAGTCACCGTTCAATAACCATGTTTACACAAACCAAAACCCTGAAAATTTTAACTAATTACTAGAAGGAATTGTTTATTTGAAACATAGTTGATTAATAATTACATTGTTGGTGTCTTATCAGTCAGATCAAAACCTCCATGAACACACCAACACATCCCCTATCACTGTAGTGAGGTTACATAAGAAATCATAGACCATCGACACTCTCTGAAGGTAGGACACAATCAGGAAC
Source organism: Viscum album (assembly GCA_963277665.1). Lineage (NCBI taxonomy): Eukaryota > Viridiplantae > Streptophyta > Magnoliopsida > Santalales > Viscaceae > Viscum > Viscum album. The sequence goes on along the minus strand of OY728119.1, from coordinate 680,301,526 downwards.
ACCAACCGATCCCTGAAAAATCAATAGAGGTCACATTAAGAACATAAAACCTGGTCCCACACACTTTATTGTGGTCAAAATCAAAAACCACAACTCATCCGTACACACTAAAGAGAGGTCACACAATGATCACAAAACCCAACCCCTCTCCCTAAAGGTAGGTCAAAATAATTCAATATTAAATAAGAAAATTAGGTAATAAACATCACTCAACTAAAGGAATTAATTATCTAAACCCTATATCATTTAAATAGGTAATTTTACATTTTTCTAACCCATATAGAAATTTCAAAACCCAAAGACCCCATAATATTTGCCTACACATATCCTATTACAAGGATCATATTCATCAGTATATAGGAACACTACATACACCACCATACAAGTGACCATCTAAATTGACACAAACCATGCTCATTCACATTGAAACCAAAATAAGAGGTATCACAGAGTTAAAAAAATACATTCTTCTGTATCAGTGTACATAATCACTTACATTGATTGTATCATTATTTTTAATTCCTTCCTCAATAAATAAAAATCATAAACCACTATGATTCACCCACCAAACCAAGAAAATAATGATGTATCCCAAAAATGAGCCATTAAATCAAAAAAATTATACATTATAAGAAGAACAATAAAGAATATGGAATTAATGTAGTGTCTAATGAAAATAAAAACATAAAATAATAAAAAAAAGAACCAATTAAAATAATGAAATAAATAAATTCTAAATATATTAGAGGGGATGATCCAAGACCACCAAAGAGAACCCCCCATAACCATCAATAGATGTCAGGTTCAGGGAGAAGAGAGAGGAGGAAATATGGTGTTCTAGGTGAAAATATGGAATTTCTCTTAAATAACAATGAAAAATTAATGGTGTGATCATTTTTTCATTCTCTTGTCCATTGTAGAAAACAAACACATTCATCCTTGATCAACTTATTCTTGGATTGAAGGCTTCCTTGATGTCATGAACCCATAGCTATAACTTTATATCAACTTTATGTATCAACCACTCCTCTCAATATCACCATTGAACAACCTAAGAAACTTAAACAACCAAAAACATCTGAGATACACATTTATTGGAAAAAAATAAATTTAAATACACCTCCAAAATATAAGGTGAATTAAACAAGATGTTTTGGAATATAAATGGATGAACCATGACCAGTGTATCCCATCACAATTAACATTTTCCTTTACTTATAAATATCATGAACTGAATATTATATAACTTTATTTTTATAGAAATTATGTTATAGATTCCATACAAATTATATACTTTTATGGGATGATTATTGATTATGATTATGTAATGTTTGATTGATTAAAATGATTTGTTTCATATAATGATATTGATAGTAATATATAACGACCCATACTTTACATACATTGTTATTACATAAAAATTTAATCACACTTATTGCAACATATAACAAAACTAGGAATGGACTGTATATGTATAGTGTCTTTAGAAACTGGGAAACATAAACAACTGGTTCATAAAGCATCTACACTGTCTCCCATTTATTTCATCATATCTATAGTCCGTTTTGGCATATCATACTTAATAACCTTCTTCCTGACCTGGGGAAAGAAAATATATAAAATGGTGAGCACAAATTCTCAGTAAGGGTAAACGAAAAAAATATCAGTCATATCATATTCATAAGAACATAACTTTTGGAAATCTTAACCTGCAAAAGAGATCATAATTTCATAACATGGGATAAATCATAGTAGTGAAATGTAATCCCAATAATCATAACTTAAAACATGAAACTTTGTGGAATACACACATAATAATAGATAATCATTTCTTAGTAGTCAAGACTCATAGCCAAGACTATCTTAGCGGACAAAGTCCATTTCTGAACCGAGTTCACTCCTCGTTTCAGTACTGTTTCACTGAACCGGTATAACCCACCGTTCCAGCCATGTCTATCTCATCAGATATACAATATTTACCCAATGCATTGGAGGGAGATATATTTCCCACCCATCTCATAATGATACCATTCATATGTGTGCCACAAAATCATAAATCATACATCATTGCATAACCCATGTAATAAAAATGGGATTCTTAAACATCGTAACATCATAAAACAATTCATATATGATAAAGGAATTCATAAAAATAATTCCATAACAACATGATAAAATCAATGTAATAATAAGGATATAAATAGAACCCTATATCATCTTAGATGGAAAATAATTTTGATAAAACACTTGAACTCCATTCTTGAGGAAAATATCCTTTCCACTTCAAAAACATTTTCCTTTCTTAACATGTCATACTATTTTAAACTAAAAGAAGTTGTTAAAAATAAACATGAAAAAATTTAATGTAAGATTCTTGGAAATAATGTTTTAAAAATCCATTCATGCCGTATAAGTTTAAAAAAACATTCTTCCCGTACTTTTTTCAGAAAATTCAAAAAGTACCTCGTACGAAAAACGACAAAAGATTCCTTTCATATCTTTTACTAAAATCTAACCGAAGGGTAAAATTGGATTTAAAAAATTGTAGGTGGATGGAAATAATATTACATATTGAGGAAACATGGATGTGGACGATGAAATACACCCCAGTAAATAACAAAGTATAAACAATCTCGGATAAAAATAAGATTGTGATATTTCCCTTACCATAGGTCCGATTTTCTTCGTAAGTATCCGAACTTCCTGTATAATGATTTAAATAATGTTATTTAATTATTCCAGAATCATACTTATTTTTATGATATCATATATGGTCATATTCTTAGAATCTTATTAGTAATATTTCATTACTACTTGTTATTCGGGTGTTTATTACTTTTTGTTCTTATGCATGTTTTGTCGAATAAATTCTTATTTTTGTTTTTAGGATATAGATAACTCATTTCAAGAATTCTATTAGTGTAATATATATCATATTCATTCATTAAATGCATTTATATAATCATTATGCAATAAAGATCATGTAGAACGAGTCACATCACATCTTGGAGACGGTATTCCGTACGTACGCACGAGCAATGACATTGTTCCCATGATCATGGAATTTTATTGGAGTGTATATATACTATTTTATAATCCATATCACTTTATAATAATTATATATAGTCATCATTTACACCATTATACCCATCCAAGTAAGGTGGTGGTGGAAAATAGATTACACCACGGCATGGAGACGGTATTCTGTACGTACGCACGCGCGGTGATTTCTTTTTCCGTAGGATGGATAGATGGTGAAATAGGGTTATTTCATACATATAATAACATATCATTATATGAGTGATTATGATTTTATTAATTCATAATGAAACAACTAAAGAAGAATAAGTGGAAGAAGAAATAAAGTTGAAAGAATCGGTGACGGACATTACATCTACCTTGAAGCACCTCTTTGAGATCTCCTCTTAGGGAACTAAAATTGGTCTTTGAAGAATACAAGGAACTCTAGGATGTTTCTAGGGAAGTGGAGAAGAGATATTGGCAGGGGTGTGCCGAGCTTGAAGTCTCAAAGTGGTGTGAGGAAGAGAGGGAGGAGGTTCCCTTTTATAGGGGAGGAGAGGGGCTCCTTTGGAAAATCTAAAAATATTATTTTATTATAAAGCCAAATTTGGTTTTAAATAGCTCCAAAATGATTTATTTAGAAGCTAAGGTGGGGATGGGTCAGAATACTCTCATAAAATAGAATTTATACAAGTTTATGTTCCTATTTTAACCTTATCATTTAGATTTAACATTAAGTTAAATAATTTTACTTTTACCGTGTCTTCTTGTGTTCTTACACTATAAGGTTAATAAAAATACAATAACAGAACAAACGAACCCCAAGTTGTTTATTATTAATATATATAACCTTATCTAAGTCCATTTTCCTAACATTAGATTTTTAGGAATAAAGTAACAATTAATAATATAATATTTGTTTTAAAAACCATTTTATGTCAATTTTGACACTATTTAGTAATTAATTTTTGTGAAACTCATAACAGAATTATTAGTTTGAAAAAAGTACATTAAATCACTAATAACATGTTATATTAACCTAGAAAATTAGTTCAATTCATAAAAAGTCTCAAATTACATTCATTTGGGTATTTATAACATCAATTAAGTCAATATTTCATTAATAAGATAATTACTACATCATCATTGTATCATAAATAAATTAAGTTATTTTAAGTCTAAAAATTAAAAATATAATACCATTATGTTGGAAATAATTTTAGATTTCTAATGAATATTTATAGTCTAATTTATCTTATGTATAACCCTATATTAAAAATGATTTAGTTATTAAATATTGATTTTAACTATTTTAACCCTTCTTTATTTAAATTGATAATAAATGTCCTAATCTAATCCAAGTTGGCATAAATGGTCATATTTTATTCATAAGGTTTTTTTTGGTCGAATTAAACTTATCCAATAGAATTAGGACATGTGTTAGGGTAATAATAATAACACTTTTACCCTTAATTACCCTATTTACTTTTAACCGTGGTAAGAAAAAGTAAATAGTTACTATTCACCAAAAATTATTTTCATCTCATTGAACCACATTTTATTCCTTGATATTATCCATGTCTCTCGGATTTTTGAAATTCTACTCACAGAAGTGGTAAAATTATGTTTTATGAAAAATCCAGTTTTTTTACTTCCACTTAGTGGTTTCACTATTCCTCAAAAATTGAAAGTTTTCAGAAAAATACCAAAATTTCACCCTAGGATAATTTCGATATTCCGAATCAAAAAATAACGTCCATTATGAAAAATAAAATTTACAAAATTTCAAAAAGTGGTTACTAATATTCATAACGGCTAGTTTTAATAATATTTTAATAGCATATCGTTGATTAGTGAAACTCGGTATTTCGTATGACGCAAGCTATCGAGTAAGGCCGCGGTTGCATGTAAAGAAATCCAATCTAGTGTTGTGTGTAGTGAAAGATTACTTTTATGATTTAAAAACAAAATATTTCTCATAAAAGTCTCAGGTGTTACATTCAACCCCCCTTAAAATGAATTTCACCCTTGAAATTCGTTACTTTGTAACAAATAGATGAGGATACCTCTCCCTCATCATATCCTCAAGCTCCCATGTAGCTTCTTCTAATTGGTGGTTCCTCCATTATACTTTCACCATTCGAGTGGTCTTGTTCCGTAGGATTTTTTCACTACGATCCAGAATCGATATTGGATGTTCTTCATAAGAAAGATCTTGCTCCAACTGTACAACTTCTGAGCTGAGTACTTGTGAAGGATCAGGTATGTACATTCTTAGGAGAGATACATGGAACACATCGTGAACTTGAGAGAGATTCGGTGGAAGCACCACCCGGTAAACTACCTTTCCAACACAATCCAATATTTCGAAAGGACTGATATATCTAGGGCTCAACTTCCCCTTCCTTCCAAATCACATGACCCTCTTCCAGGGAGATATTCATAAGAACACATTATCACCCACTTCAAACTCTATGTCTTTTCTTCGGTTGTCGGCATAACATGTTTGTCGACTCTGAGCCGCTCTTATGTGTTGTTGAATAGATCTGACCTTTTCTACCATTTCATCAATGAGATCAGGTCCTAATAGCATTCTTTCCCCAACTTCATCCCAGCAAGTTGGAGTCCTGCATTTCTTTCTATAGAGAGCTTCATAAGGAGCCATCTGAATACTGGAGTGAAAGCTATTATTATAAGAAAATTCCAGCAAAGGTAGGTGTTGATCCCAACCACCTTTGAAATCCATAGAGCATGCTCTCAACATATCTTATATAGTTTGAATTGTTCTCTGAGACTGACCATCTGTCTGAGGATGATCAGCAGTGCTAAAACTCAACTCTGTTTCTAGAGTATGCTGAAGACTTCACCAAATCTTCGAGGTAAATCTCGGATCTCGATCAGATATAATAGAAAGTGGTACTCCATGCAATCTTACCACTTCCTTTACATATATTAGGGCAAGCTGATTAAGAGATAAATCCAATCTAATAGAAATGAAGTGTGCATACTTTGTAAGACGAAAAACTATGACCCAGATAGCATTATTGCCTTTAGATGTTTTATAAAGTCCTGTGACAAAGTCCATAGTGATGTTTTCCCATTTCCATTCGGGTATGTGTAATGGTTGTAACATCCCCTTGGACTTCTGTCTCTCAGCTTTAACTTGTTGAAAAACCAAGGATCGAGAGACATATTCAGAAACATCTATTTTCATGCCATCCCACCAGAAGTACTATTTCAGGTCCTTATACATCTTTGTGCTTTCAGGATGAATAGACAATGAAGAACTATGACCCTCATCCAGAAGCTCCATCTATAATTCGGGGATGGGAGGAACACAAACTCAAATCCTGAACATTATTATCCCATCACAATCAAGGTTGAATTTAGGAACATTTTTAACCTTCTTTTGTAACTCAACATCTTCTTTCTGTGCCTATTTAATCTTCACATGTATAGATGGTTGAACATTCATTTGAGAAATAGAAGATTTTTCCCTTTCCAATATAATTCCAAGATCCATCCTTTGTAAATCCATAAATATTGGATCTTTTTTATCCTCATCATGGATAAACTGGCATGGTCTTGTCGACTTAATTCAGCTTCCACCTTGTTTGCTTTCCCAGGGTGGTAATGGATTGAGTAGTCATAATCCTTAATCAGCTCCAACCATCTTCTTTGGCGCATATTCTGCTCCTTTTGTGTGAAAATATACTTTAAACTTGTATGATCAGTATAAATGTCACACCTTTCTCCATAAATATAATTCCTCTAAATCATTAATACAAAGATTACCGCAGCTAACTCCAAATCATGTGTTGGGTAATTTTTCTCATGAATTTTCAACTGTCGTGAGGCATAAGATATCACCATATCATTTTTCATAAGAACACACCCCAATACCTTCTTGGATGCATCATTGTAGACACAAACCTTTGTCCACTACAAGGTAGTGTGAGCACAGGCGCACTGGATAAGCTTCATTTGAACTCCTTGAAATTCTCTTCACATTCTTCCATTCAAACAAACTTAACTCCTTTCCGAGTCATCATGGTGAGTGGATTAGATAATCATGAAAAATCTTTCACAAAACGTCGATAATATCCATCCAAACCAAGAAAACATCGGATATCAGTTACTATTGTTGGTCTCGACCATCTTTCGATAGCCTCTGTTTTTGCTGGATCCACAGATATCCCCTCTTTTGAGATTATTTTACCCAAAAATGAAACTTTTTTATGCCAAAAATCACATTTGGTAAATTTGGCATAAAGCTTCTCCTTTCTCAGGGTCTTCAATATAATTCTCAAGTGATCTTCATGTTCTTCCTTGATCTTTGAATAGACAATAATATCGTCCATAAAGACTACCACAAACTGATCAATATAGTCTCTAAAGACTCTATTAATTAGATCTATGAAGATAGCAGGGGCATTAGTAAGACCAAATGGCATCACTATAAATTAATAGTGTCTATACCTTGTACGGAAAGCCATCTTTGGTATATCCTCCGTTTCGACCCTTAATTGATGATACCCTGGATGAAGATCAATCTTGGAAAAGTATTGAGCTCCACAAAGTTGGTCAAATAAGTCATCAATGTGCGGGAGAGGATATTTTTTCTTGATAGTGATCTTGTTATGTTCTCAATAATTAATGCAGAGTCTCATTGATCCATATATGTTCTTAACAAATAGAACAGGTGATCCCCAAGGTGACACACTAGGGATTATGAACCCCTTATCAAGATTCTCTTGGAGTTTCTTCTTCAATTACTACAACTCAATTGGGGCCATTCTATAAGGTGTCCTTGAAATAGGCAAAGCACCCGGTATGAGTTCTATTGAAAACTATACTTCACTATTTGGTGTAAAACCTGGAAATTCCTCGGGAAAAACATTTTCAAACTCCCGTAAAATGGGCATATTATTAATCATGAGTTTCTCGCCAACCATTTGAGATAGATATCCCTCATTTAGTGGAATCAAGACCCATAAGATGGAAGAAATTTCCACAGGAAGGTTATGTTCATCCTTGCATCGATAGATGATCATAGGTTGATCTGGAATATGAAATGTGACTTCCCTTATTTGGAAATTGATATAATCTCCATATAAATAAAGCCAATCCATGCCAAGAATCACATCAAATTCCACTATAGGAAGGATCACAAGATTTGTAGGAAGCACTTTCCCACAAACATCAATCGGGGAAGAATTAGAAACTTTTGATGCGAAGGTTGTGCCATTAGGTGTTGTCAAAGGTAACTAAACATCTAATTGTTGAGGTAATATGGTGATACCCTTAGAAAAATCTTCAGAAATAAAAGATTGGGTGGATCCAGAATCAAATAACACATTTTCTACTTTAGAGTGGATGGTAAGTGTATCTTTCACCACATCGTTATCGTACTCCACATCGCTGATAGAAATTGCATGTGACTTTACTTTGTATTTAGCCTTAAGAGATTTTTGACGTCAACCATCATCATCAACCCTTGGATTTGGGAATTGATTGGAATAATGCCCCATCTCTTTGCACTTGAAACATTGAAGTGTAGTAGGTTCATTCTCTGTATCCCTTCCCTTGTTTGCATCATTAGACATCTTCTTCCCATCATTGCGGCATTAAAATGCCTGATGAGCTTCCTTTCCACATTTCAAACATTTACTTGTCCCTTTAAGACAACTCCCTCCATGTTTCATTCCACACTTTGAGCATAAGGGAAAGTTCATCTTCTTTTCAGTGTGCTCATCAGATTTTCTTTTGAATTCCATTTTCCTCTACTTATCAAACCCATATGACTGATGGGTTACTCCAATATCCATCTCAACTAGGAGAGCACATCGAACGATTTCCTCATAGCTATTTAAGTCCCTTATGGCTAAGTCCCTTCGAAGACATGGTTTTAAGCCACTAAAGAATCGATTGATCTTACTCTTAGGTTGGATAATAATACCAGAAGCGTACCTTACCAGTCTTGTAAAATTTTCTTCATAGGAACCAACAGATTCATCATCCTTTTACTTTAGTTCATGAAACTCTTTCTCCATCTTTGTTCGGAGAATATGAGGTAAGTACATATTGAAATATAAGTTCTTGAACTCGTCCAATTCCATGGACTCAATTTCATCTCTTTGCCTCGTATTCTTGATAAGATTATACCATTGATCAACATCTCCTTCCAAACGATACACTGCTAGGATGACTTTATCATATTCAGAACATTGAACAACTGAAAATATCTTTTCCGTAGTACTAATCCATGGTTCAACAACTAATGGATCAGTAGACCCACTGAATGAAGGTGGACGCTGCCTCATGAAGGATTCAACAGAATGTTTCTCCTTCCTTTGCTCGTTTGGAAGTCTTACATGATTCATAGCATGAGAAAGTTGTGTGAGCATGGCTACAAGATTTTGCATTCCAGCTCCCATAACGTTTGGTTTCTCAGGGGGACAATCATTTCATTTCCCGTCACATTCCGCATTAACACGGTTACTTCGGGTTCCAGCCATTGACTAAAACCAAGAAGAATAGTGTGAGCAACACTAATTATAATAAAAAAACCACATAATCAAGAATACAATTTCACACTTAAGGTCTTATCATATGTTTTTCATGGCCATTTCTAAAACACTAAGATTGTGTTCTATGCTTAGACTTATCCTTAGGGTTCTTACTAAGGCTTTCACATCCTAGTTTCCAAAGGTTGACTATACCTTTCCCCTTATACCAACTATAATTGTCTAGAATTACTTCTAGTGGACTATAATTGATACCTATCAGGGCACTCCATGGGCGGCTACACCCCCTGGGTGGGACACACCACCATCCCTAGTGGCATCCATTTCCTCATGAATCCCTTGGGCAGAGAGCCATGCTTCGTCCAACGCTCACATGTGAGAGTTCCGAAGGATAGGATACATTCCTACCGCCTTTTCCTCTAATACCAACTATAACGACCCATACTTTACATACATTTTTGTTAATTCAAAATTAAAGCACGCTTATTACAACATATAACAAAACCAGGAAAGGACCGTATATGTATAATGTCTTTCGAAACTGGGAAACATAAACAACTGGTTCATAAAGCGTATACGCTGTCTCCCATTTATTTCATCATATCTATAGTCCCTTTTGGCATATCTTACTTAATAACCTTCTTCCTGACCTGGGGAAAGAAAACATACAAAAGGGTGAGCTCAAATGCTCAGTAAGGGTAAACAAAAAAATATCAATCACAACATATTCATGAGAACATAACTTTTGGAAATCATAACCTGCAAAATAGATCATAATTTCATAACATGGGATAAATCATAGTAGTGAAATGTAATCCCAAGAATCATAACATAAAACATGAAACTTTTTTTCATACACACATAATTATAGAGAATCATTTCTTAGTAGTCAAGACTCATAGCCAAGACTATCGTAGTAGACAAAGTCCATTTCTGAACCGAGTTCACTCCTCGTTTCAGTCCTGTTTCACTGAACCGGTTTAACCTGCCGTTCCAGCCATGTCTATCTCATGAGATATAAAATCATTACCCAATGCATTGAAGGGAGATATAGGTCCCACCCATATCATAATGATACCATTCATATGTGTGCCACAAAATCATAAATCATACATCATTGCATAATCCATGTAATAAAAATGGGATTCTTAAACATCGTGACATCATAAAAAAATTCATATATGATATAGGAATTCATAAAAATAATTCCATCACAATATAATCAAATAAATGTAATAATAGGGATATAAACAGAACCCTATATCATCTTAGATGGAAAATAATTTTGATAAAACACTTGAACTCCATTCTTGAGAAGAATATCCCTTCCACTTCAAAAACATTTTCCTTTCCTAACATGTCAAACAATTTTAAACTAAAAGAAGTTGATTAAAATTAAACATGAAAAATTGTAAAGTAATATTCTTGGAAATAATGTTTTAAAAATCCATTCTTGCCATATAATTTAAAAAAACATTCTTCCCGTACTTTTGTCAGAAAAGTCAAAAAGTACCTCGTACGAAAAATGACAAAAGATTTTTTTCATATATTTTACTAAAATCTCACCGAAGGGTAAAATTGGATTTAAAAAATTGTTGGTGGATGGAAATAATATTACATATTGAGGAAAGATGGATGTGGACGATGAAATACACCCCAGTAAATACCAAAGTATAAACAATCTCGGATAAAAATAAGATTGTGACATTTCCCATACCTTAGGTCCGATTTGCTTCGTAAGTGTCTGAACCTCCTGTATAATGATATAAATAATGTTATTGACTTATTCCAGAATCCTACTATTTTTATGATATCATATATGGTCATATTCTTAGCTTCTTATTAGTAATATTTCATTACTACTTGTTATTCAGGTGTTTATTACTTTTTGTTCTTATGCGTGTTTTGTCAAATAAATTATTATTTTTCTTTTTAGGTTATAGATACCTCATTTCCAAAATGTTATTAGTGTAATATATATCATATTAATTCATTAAATTCATTTATATAATCATTATCCAATGAAGATCATGTAGAACGAGTCGCATCACATCGTGGAGATGGTATTTCGTACGTATGCACGAGCGATGATATCGTTCCCATGATCGTGGAATTGTATTGGAGTTTATATATACAATTTAAGAATCAGTATAACTTTACAATAATCATATATAGTCACTATTTACACCATTATAACCATCCAAGTAAGGTGGTGGTGGAAAATAGATTACACCACCGCGTGGAGATGGTATTCCGTACGTACGCACGCGCGGTGATTTCATTTTTCGTAGGATGGATAGATAGTGAAATAGGGTTGTTTCATAATTATAATAACATATCAGTATATTAGTGATACTGATTTTATTAATTCATAATGAAAAAACTAATAAAGAAGGAGTGGAAGAAGAAATAATGCTGAATGAATCGGTAACGGACATTACCTCTTCTTTGAATTGCCTCTTTGAGATCTCCTCTTAGGGCAGTAAAATTGGTCTTTTAAGAATACCAGGACCTCTAGTATGTTTCTAGGAAAGTGGAGAGGAGATATTGGCAGGTGTGGGACGATATTGAAGGCTCAAAGTGGTGTGAGGAAGAGAGGGCAGAGGTGCCTTTTTATAAGGGAGGAGAGGGGCTCCTTCAAAAAAACTAAAAATATTATTTTATTATAAATCCAAATTCAGTTTTAAATAGCTCAAAATTGATTTATTTAGAAGCTAAGGTGGGGATGGGTCCTAATTCTCTCATAAAAAAGAATTTATACAAGTTTAGGTTACTATTTTAACCTTATCATTTAGATTTAACATTATGTTAAATAATTTTACTTTTACCGTGTCTTCTTGTGTTCTTACACTATAATGTTAATAAACATACTATAAAAAGCCAAATGAACCCCTAGTTGTTTATTATTAATATATATAACCATATCTAAGTCATTTTGCCGAACTTTTATATTTTTAAGAATAAAATAACAATTAATAATATAATATTTGTTTTAAAAACAATTTTATGTCAATTTTGACACTATTTAGTAATTTATTTTTGTGAAAATCATAACAGAATAATTAGTTCAAAAAAAGAAAATTACATCAATACTAACATGTCTTATTAACCTTTAATATTAGTGTAATTCATAAAAAGTCTCAAATTACATTTATTTGGGTATTTATAACATCAATTATGTCAATATTTCATGAATAAGATAATTACTGCATCATCATTGTATCATAAATAAATTAAATTATTTTAAGTCTAAAAATTAAAAATAAAATACCATTATTTTTAAAATCGTTTTAGATTTCTAATGAATATTTATATTCTAATTTATCTTATATATAACCCTATATTAAAAATGATTTAGTTATTAAACTTTGATTTTAACTATTTTAACCCTTCTTTATGTAAATTGATAATAAATATCCTAATCGAATCCAAGTTGGTATAAATGGTCATATTTTATTCCTAAGGTTGTTTTTGGTCGAATTACACTTATCCAATAGAATTAGGACATGTGTTAGGGTAATAATAATAACAATTTTACCCTTCATTACCATATTTACTTTTAACCATGGTAAAAAAATGTAAATAGTTACTATTCACCAAAAATTATTTTCATCTCATTGAACCACATTTTAGTCCTTGATATTAACCATGTCTCTTGGATTTTCGAAATTCTACTCACACAAGAGGTAAAATTAAGTTTTATGAAAAAATAAGTTTTTTTAACTACCACTTAGTGGTTTAACTATTCATCAAAAATTGAAAGTTTTCAGAAAAATACCAAAATTTCACCCTAGGCTAATTTCAATATTCCGAATCAAAAAATGAAGTCCATTTTGAAAAATAAAATTTACAAAATTTCAAAAAGTGGTTATTACTATTCATAATAGCTAGTTTTAATAATATTTTAATAGCATATCGTTGATTAGTGAAACTGGGTATTGCGTACGACGCAAGCCGTCGAGGAATGCCGCGGTTGCATGTAAAGCAAGACAATCTAGTGTTTTATGTAGTGAAATATTCCTTTGATGATTTAAAAAAACTATTTCTCATAAAAGTCTTGGGTGCTACATTCTACCCCCCTTAAAATGAATTCCGCCCTCGAAATTCGTCAATTTGTAACAAACATATTTGGATACCTCTCCCTCATCAAATCCTCAAGCTCCCATGTAGCTTCTTCTAATTAGTGGTTCCTCCATAAAACATTCACCAATTGAGTGGTCTTGTTCCGTAGGAATTATTCACTACGATCCAGAATCTCTATCGGATGTTCTTCATAAGAAAGATCTTGCTCTAGCGGTACAACTTCTGAGCTGAGTACATGTGAAGAATCAGGTATGTACTTTCTCAGGAGAGATACATGGAACACATCGTGAACTTGAGATAGATTCGGTGGAAGCTCCAACTGGTAAGGTACCTTTCCAACACGATCCAGTATTTCGAAAGGACCGATATATCTAGGGCTCAACTTCCCCTTCTTTCCAAATCTCATGACCCTCTTCCGGGGAGATATTCGCAAGAACAATTTATCACCCACTTCAAACTCTAGGTCTTTTCTTCAGTTGTCGGCATAACTTGTTTGTCGACTCTGAGATGCTCTTATGTGTTGTTGAATAGATCTGAACTTTTCTTCCATTTCATCAATGAGATCAGGTCCTAATAGCTTTCTTTCCCCAACTTCATCCCAGCAAGTTGGAGTCCTACATTTTATTCCATAGAGAGCTTCATAAGGAGCCATCTGAATACTGGAGTGAAATCTATTATTATAAGAAAATTACACCAAAGGTAGGTGTTGATCCCAACCACCTTTTAAATCCATAGAGCAAGCTCTCAACATATCTTCTAGAGTTTGAATTGTTCTCTCAGACCGACCGTCTGTCTGAGGATGATAACCAGTGCTGAAACTCAACTCTGTATCCAGAGTATACTGAAGACTTCGCCAGAACTTCGAGGTAAATCTCAGATCCCGATCAGATATAATAGAAAGTGGTACACCATGCAATATTACCACTTCCTTTACATATATCCTAGCAAGCTGATTTAGAGAGAAATCCTCTCTAATATCAATGAAGTGTGCAAACTTTGTAAGATGATCAACTATGACCCAGATAGCATTATTGCCTTTGACTGTTTTAGGAAGTCCTGTGACAAAGTCCATAGTGAGGTTTTCCCATTTCCATTTGGGTATGGGTAATGGTTGTAACATCCCCTTGGACATCTGTCTCTCAGATTTAACTTGCTGACAAACCAAGCATCGAGAGACATATTCAGCAACATCTCTTTTCATTCCATCCCACCAGAAGCACTCTTTCAGGTCCATATACATCATTGTGCTTCCAGGATGAATAGAGAATGAAGAACTACGAGCCACATCCAACAGCTCCTTCTTTAATTCAGGGATGGGAGAAACACAAACCCATTCTTAAACTTTATTATACCATCACAGTCAAGGTTGAATTCAGGAACATTTCTCACCTTCTTTTGTAACTCGTCATCTTCTTTCTGTTCCTCTTTAATCTTCACATGTATAGATGGTTGAACATTCATTTGAGAAAGATAAGATTTTTCCCTTTCAATTATAATTCCAAGATCCATCCTTTGTAAATCCATAAATATTGGATCTTTTGTGATCCTCATCATGGATAAACTGGCATGGTCTTTTCGACTTAATGCATCTTCCACCTTGCTTTCTTTCCCAGGGTGGTAATGGATTGAGTAGTCGTAATCCTTAACCAGCTCCAACCATCTTCTTTGACGCATATTCAGCTCCTTTTGCGTGAAAATATATTTTAAACTTTTATGATCAGTATAAATGTCACACCTTTCTCTATAAAGATAATGCCTCCAAATCATTAATGAAAATATTACCACAGCTAACTCCAAATCATGTGTTGGGTAATTTTGCTCATGGATTTTCAACTGTCGTGAGGAATAAGCTATCACCATATCATTTTTCATAATAACACACCCCAATCCCTTCTTGGATTCATCATTGTAGATCACAAACCCTTCTCCACTACAAGGCAGTGTGAGCACAGGAGCACTGGATAACCTTCTTTTCAACTCCTTGAAATTCTCTTCACATTCTTCTGTCCAAACAAACATAACTCCTTTCCGAGTCAACTTGGTGAGTGGAATAGATAATCGTGAAAAATCTTTCACAAAATGTCATTAATATATAGCCAAACCAAGAAAAATTCGGATCTCAGTTACTGTTGTTGGTCTCAACCATCTTTTGATAACCTCTATTTTTGTTGGATCCACAGATATCCCCTCTTTTGTGATTATGTGACCCAAAAATGAAACTTTCTGAAGACAAAATTCACACTTGGTAAATTTGGCATAAAGCTTCTCCATTCTCAGGGTCTTCAATATAATTCTCGAGTGATCTTCATGTTCATCCATGCTATTTGAATAGACAAGAATATAGTCTATAAAAACTACCACAAACTGATCAAGATAGTCTCTAAATACTCTATTCATTAGATCTATGAAGATAACAGGGGAATTAGTAAGACCAAATGGCATCACTATAAATTCATAGTGTCCATACCTTGTAAGGAAAGCCGTATTTGGTATATCCTCCCTTTTGACCCTTAATTGATGATACCCTGAACGAAGATCAATCTTGGAAAAGTATTGAGCTCCATGTAGTTGGTCAAATAAGTTATCAATGTGCGGGAGAGGATATTTGGTCTTGATAGTGATCTTGTTAAGTTCTCGATAATCAATGCAGAGTCTCATTGATCCATCTCTCTTCCTGAACAACAGAATAGGTGCTCCCCAAGGTGACACACTAGGGTGTATGACCCCCTTATCAAGATTCTCTTAGAGTTGCTTATTCAATTCCTGCAACTCAATTGGGGCCATTCTATAAGGTGTCTTTGAAATAGGCAAAGCACCCGGTACGAGTTCTATTGAAAACTCTACTTCACGATTTGGTGGAAGAACCGGCAATTCCTCCGGAAAAACATCATCAAACTAAATACAATGGGAATATTATTAATCATGAGTTTCTCACCAAACATTTGAGATAAATAACACTCATTTAGTAGAATCAAGACACATAAGATAGAAGAAATTTCCACTGGAAGGTTATGTTTATCATTGCATCGATAAACGATCATAGGTTGATCTGGAATATGAAATGTGACTTCCCTTCTTTGTAAATTGATATGAGATCCATATAAAGAAAGACAATCCATGCCAAGAATCACATTAAATTCCACTATAGGAAGGATCACAAGATTTTCAGGAAGCACTTTCCCACAAACTGCAATCATGGAAGAATTATAAACTTTTGATGCGACTGTTGTGCCATTAGGTGTTGTCACAGCTAACTCAACATCAAATTGTTGAGGTTATATGGTGATACCATTAGAAAAATCTTCAGAAATAAAGGAGTGGGTGGATCCAGAATCAAATAAAACATTTCATACATTATAGTGGATGGTAAGTGTACCTTTCACCACATCGTTATTGTACTCCACATCACTGATAGAAATTGCATGTGACATTCCATTGTCTTTATACTTAAGAGTTTGTTGACATCGACCATCATCATAAACCCTTGGATTTGGGCATTGATTGGCATAATTCCCCAGCTCCGTTCACATGAAACATTGAAGTGTAGTAGGTTCATTCTGTGTATCCCTTCCGTTGTTTGCATCATTAGACATCTTATTCCCATCATTGCGGCATTAAAATGCCCGATGACCTTCCATTCCACATTTGAAACATTTACTTCTCCCTTTAAGACAACTCCCTCCATGTTTCTTTCCACACTTTGAGCATAAGGGAAAGCTCATCTTCTTTTCAGTGTTCTCTTTATATTTTCCTTTGAATTCCATTTTCATCTTCTTATCAAACCCATATGACTGATGGGTTACTCCAATCTCCATCTCAACTTTGAGAGCACATCGAACGATTTCCTCAAAGCTATTGAAGTCCCTTATAGCTAAGGCCCTTCGAAGACTTGGTTTAAGCCACTAAAGAATCGATCGATCTTACTCTCAGGTTGGATAATAATACCATAAGCGTACCTTGCGAGTCTTGTAAAATTTTCTTCATAGGTACCAACCGATTCATCATCCTTTTGCTTCAGTTCAAGAAACTATTTCTCCATCTTTGTTCGGAGAATACGAGGGAAGTACTTATTGAAAAAAAAGTTCTTGAACTCATCCCATTCAATGGACTCAATTTCATCTCATTGCCTCGTATTCTTGATAAGATTCTACCATTGATCAGCATCTTCTTCAAAATGATACACTGCTAGGATGACTTTATCATGTTCAGAACATTGAAGAACTGAAAATAGCTTTTCAGTTGTACTAACCCATTGTTCAGCAACTAATGGATAAGTAGACCCGCTGAATGAAGGTGGACACTGCCTCATGAAGGATTCAACAGAATGTTGCTCCTTCCATTGCTCGTTTGGAAGTCCTGCATGATTCATAGCTTGAGAAAGTAGTGTGAGCATGGCTACAAGATTTTTCATTCCATCTCCCATAACGTTTGGTTGCTCAGGGGGACAATCATTTCATTGCCCGTCAAATTCCGCATTAACACGGTTTCTTCGCGTTCCAGCCATTGACAAAAAGCAAGAAGAATAGTGTGAGCAACACTAATTATAATAGGAAAACCAAATAATCAAGAAAAAAATTTCACACATAAGTTCTTATCATAGGTTTTTCATGGCCATTTCTAAAACACTACGATTGTGTTCTATGCTTAAACTTATCCTTAGTGTTCTTACTAAGGCTTTCACATCCTAGTTTCCAAAGGTTTACTATACCTTTCCTCTGACACCAACTATAACGGTCTGGAATTACTTCCAGTGGACTATAATTGATACCCATTAGGCACTCCTTGGGCGGCTACACCCCCTAGGTGGGACACACCACCATCCCCAGTGGCAGCCATTTCCTCATGAAGCCCTTGGGCGGAGAGCCATGCTTCGTCCAACGCTCACATGTGAGAGTTCCCAATGATCGGATACATTCCTACCACATTTGCATCTGATACCAACTATAATGACCCATAATTTACATAAATTGTTATTAATTCAATATTGACACACACTTATTACAACATATATCAAAACCAGGAAAGGACCGTATAGGTATAGTGTCTTTAGAAACTGGGAAACATAAACAACTGGTTCATAAAGCGTCTACACAGTCTCCCATTTATTTCATCATATCTATAGTTCCTTTTGGAATATCTTACTTAATAACATTCTTCCCAACCTGGGGAAAGAAAACATACAAAATGGTGAGATCAAATGCTCAGTAAGGGTAAACAAAAGAAATATCAATCACAACATATTCATAAGAACATAACTTTTGGTAATCTTAACCTGCAAAATAGATCATAATTTCATAACATGGGATAAATCATAGTAGTGAAATGTAATCCCTATAATGATAAATTAAAAATGAAACTTTTTTTTCATACAAACATAATCATAGAGAATAATTTCTTAGTAGTCAAGACTCATAGCCAAGACTTTCTTATCAGACAAAGTCCATTTCTGAACCGAGTTCACTCCTCGTTTCAGTCCTGTTTCAC
Organism: Viscum album; assembly: GCA_963277665.1. Classification (NCBI taxonomy): domain Eukaryota; kingdom Viridiplantae; phylum Streptophyta; class Magnoliopsida; order Santalales; family Viscaceae; genus Viscum; species Viscum album. The sequence goes on along the minus strand of OY728119.1, from coordinate 680,282,411 downwards.
TGAACCGGTTTAACCTGCCATTCCAGCCATGTCTATCTCATGAGATATAAAATCCTTACCCAATGCAATGGAGGGAGATATAGGTCCCACCCATCTCATAATGATACCATTCATATGTGTGCCACAAAATCATAAATCATACATCATTTAATAACCCATGTAATAAAAATGGGATTTTTAAACATCATGACAACATAAAACAATTCATATATGATAAAGTAATTCATAAAAATAATTCCATCACAACATAATCAAATAAATGTAATAATAGGGATATAAAAAGAACCCTATATCATCATAGATGGAAAATAATTTTGATAAAACACTTGAACTCCATTCTTGAGGAAAATATCCTTTCCACTTCAAAAACATTTTTCTTTCTTAACATGTAATACAATTTTAAACTAAAATAAGTTGATTAAAAATAAACTTTAAAACTTTTAAAGTAGGATTATTGGAAATAATGTTTTAAAAATCCATTATTGTCTTATAAGATAAAAAACATTCTTCCCGTACTTTTGTCAGAAAAGTCAAAAAGTACCTCGTACAAAAAACGACAAAAGATTCATTTCATATCTTTTACTAAAATCTCACTGAAGGGTAAAAATGGATTAAAAAAATTGTAGGTGGATGGAAAAAATATTACATATTGTGGAAACATGTATGTGGACAATGAAATGCACCCTAGTAAATACAAAAGTATAAACAATCTCGGATAAAAATAAGATTATGATATTTCCCTTACCTTAGGTCTGATTTGCTTCGTAAGTGTCCGAACCTCCTGTATAATGATTTAAATAATGTTATTGACATATTCCATAATCATACTTATTTTTATTATATCATATATGGTCAAATTCTTAGCTTCTTATTAGTAATATTTCATTACTACTTGTTATTCGGGTCATTATGACTTTTTGTTCTTATGCGTGTTTTGTCGAATAAATTCTTATTTTTGTTTTTAGGTTATAGATACCTCATTTCCAGAATGGTATTAGTGTAATATATATCATATTCATTCATTCAATTCATTTATATAATCATTATGCAATGAAGATCATGTAGAATGAGTCGCATCACATCGTGGAGACGGTATTCTGTACGTACGTACGAATAATGATATCGTTCCCAAGATCGTGGAATTGTATTGGAGTGTATATATACTATTTCAGAATCAAATCACTTTACCATAATAATATATAGTCATTATTTTCACCATTATACCCATCCAAGTATGGTGGTGGTGGAAAATAGATTACACCATGGGGTGGAGACGGTATTTCGTACTTACGCATGCACGGTGATTTCATTTTCCATAGGATGGATAGATGGTGAAATAGGGTTGTTTCATACTTATAATAACATATCAGTATATTAGTGATACTGATGTTATTAATTCATAATGAAACAACTAAAGAAGAAGAAGTGGAAGAAGAAATAAAGTTGAAATAATCGGTAACGGACATTACATCTTCTTTGAAGCGCCTCTTTGAGATCCCCTCTTGGGGAACTAAAATTGGCCTTTGAAGAATACCAGGACCTCAAGTATTTTTCTAGGGAAGCGTAGAAGAGATGTTGGCAGGGTTCGGCCGAGATTTAAGGTTCAAAGTGGTGTGAGGAAGAGAGGGAGTAGGTGCCCTTTTATAAGGGAGGAGTGGGGCTCCTTTGGAAAAACTAAAAATATTATTTTATTGTAAAGCCAAAATCGGTTTTAAATAGCTAGAAATTGATTTATTTCGAAGCTAAGGTGGGGATGGTTCCAAATCCTCTCATAAAATAGAATTTATACAAGTTTAGGTTCCTATTTTAACCTTATAATTTAGATTTAACATGAAGTTAAATAATTTTAGTTTTACCGTGTCTCCTTGTGTTCTTACACTATAAGGTTAATAAACGTACTATAACAAGAAAAAAGAACCCCAGGTTGTTTATTATTAATATATATAACCTTATCTAAGTCATTTTGCCGAACCATAGATTTTTAGGAATCAAATAACAATTAATAATATAATATTTGTTTTAAAAACTATTTTATGTCAATTTTGACACTATTTAGTAATTGATTTTTTTGAAAATCTTTACAGAATGATTGTTTCTAAAGAAGTTACTTAAATCAATATTAACATGACATATTAACCTAGAAAATTACTCTAAGTTATTAAAAGTCTCAAATTACATTTATTTGGGTATTTATAACATCAATTATGTCAATATTTCATTAATATGATAATTACTACATCATCATTTTATCATAAATAAATTAAATTATTTTACGTATAAAAATTACAAATAAAATACCATTATGTTGGAAATATTTTTAGATTTCTAATGAATATTTATAGTCGAATTTATCTTATGTATAACCCTATATTAAAAATGATTTAGTTATTAAACATTGATTTTAACTATTTTAACCCTTCTTTAAGTAAATTGATAATAAATGTCCTAATCTAATCAAAGTGGGCCTAAATGGTCATATTTTATTCCTAAGGTTGTTTGTGTTCGAATTACACTTATCCAATAGAAATAGGACATTTTTTAGGGTAATAATAATAACACTTTTACCCATAATTACCTTATTTACTTTTAACCGTGGTAAAAAAAGTAAAAAGTTACAATTCAGCAAAATCTATTTTCATCTCATTGAACAACATTTTAGTCCTTGATATTAACTGTGTCTCTCGTATTTTCGAAATTCTACTCACAGAAGCGGTAAAATTATGTTTTATGAAAAATTCAGTTTTTTTAACTACCACTTAGTGGTTCCACTATTCATAAAAAATTGAATGTTTTCAGAAAAATACCAAAATTTCACACTATGCTAATTTCGATATTACGAATCCAAAAATGAAGTCCATTTTGAAAAATAAAAATTAAAAAATTTCAAAAAGTGGTTATTACTATACATAACAGCTAGTTTTAATAATATTTTAATAGCATATCGTTGTTTAGTGAAACTCGGTATTCCGTACGATGCAAGCTATCGAGGAAGGCCACGATTGTGTGTAAATCAAGCCAATCTAGTGTTGTGTGTAGTGAGAGATTACTTTGATGATTTAAAAACAAAATATTTCTCATAAAAGTCTCGGGTGTCACATAATATGTTTTTTTATAGTTTATTTTTTAATTTTCATTGCCAATTTTTTTTATTCCTCATCTCAAATTTAGAATGTAATGTGAACCTCAGTAGCTAATAAATGGATTAAACAAGGACATACCAATATCATGACACAAATTTAGTTTGTCACCTTTTTCAGTAGGGTGTCATGATTCTGATATGGAAGCTAATTAGGTGGTGAAAATGTAAGACTGTGAGATACTATACTAGTATTGATTCTCTTGGTCATTTATATAGTTGTATCATGTTTTTACATTGAGAGATTCTCAAAACACTGAGTTATTGAAAAATTATTTTACACATGAGATCTCAATGACATATTTTTTAATCCCATAGTTTTCATTTGGTATTTTTGTCACAAAATTAATTATTAATTTTATTTATATTACCCATCCTGGATGTGATGGTGTAATTTTTTCACTTCGATGTTTGAATTATTGTATGTTCCACTATTCAATTTATTTTGAGCATATTATATTTTCAGGTTTTTAAATGATGTAAATGTTATTTAGTTTTTAAAATATAAAATTTGTAGTCCACCTTTTTAGGTAACCTATACAATTTACTATTTTAAAATAGTTTATTCAATCTTTTGGGTATGACTGTTTTCTTTTGAAATTGTTTTAGTGATTTTTTTAATTACATGTTAATTATTTGAGAACTTTATTTCAATAAATTTAATGTTCTATTCTCAAAAAAATTATTTACCATATTTTGAAAAACAAATAATGTATGAAACATTATTTAATATTCACTGTATATAGAAAAATATATTTTTTCATATATTTTCATGATATTATTTATGAAATTTTTTATAAAAGAAATTTTTTGGACTCTAGTGAATCATCATTGGGTTTGTTTAGCTCACTCATTTTTTACACACTTATGTTCATGTGAGAAACCTAAATGTTATATATATATATATCCCCATATTGTGATCTCATTTTTTGGGTAATTAATTTTGTTCATCGATATATTTTGTTGTTATTGTGAGAGTCCTTTGGTCACATGGATATGTTAAAATGGTGCTTGGGTTTGTTTATTTTTATCAAATGTGTATAAATTTTCTAACTTGGTTAGTTTCAATTTATTTATTTATGTTCTTATTTAGTTTTTGTTTTATATTAATTTTACCATATATTTATAATTGAAAGTGGTCATTATAGTTAGTTATGTCTCATTTAGATGTTTGTTATTAGTTTGTAAATGTATGGTTGATTTATTTATTTATATTTTAATATTTAATTTTTATATACAACTAATGTATGGGCACACCATGTCCATTTCTTGATTATTTATACATCATTATTATTATGATTATAGTGTAATATATTTCACAAGTGGTTATTTTTTTATTCCCCGACACTAGGTTCGAACATGTAATGACCAGTAATGTTCTTTGAGACATGAGGAAGATCGACCTAGATAAAAGTTCATGGGTAAAACCTATCTAGTTTATTACATTAGAAAAATCATGGATGATCTTATAAATCAGAAATGAAATTCCCCTCGTCTAAGAACTCATCATAAATATCTATATCTTTATATTCTATCACATTCCATATTTTTAATCATAATAAATGATTATCCAATTCATTCAAAAACATAATTTATTCATTGATCCAAATATCAAACACTTGATGAAACAATATTGACCAGATTGGCCACATATTCATATTTTTTCAAAAACGTTCTGAAGGAGGCATCATTAGTGTAATAAAAAACATTAAATTGTACCAAACATGATATGGACTTATACAAACAAATGTATATAAAAAAATGTTCTTTCTCTCTGGCAGTGTAACTAATTTAGGATTCATTATTCTTTTTGGTTTTGTAAGATGTGTAAAAATATAACACCTGGACCCCAGTATCCCTATGCTGTTGAATTATTTTATTAAATTGTAATGATTAAAAGGAATAAAATCCCAAATTACTAATCAGTTTATGAATTTTTCAAAGCCATATTACATACATGATATCCATAATAAATTGGGAAAAAAATAAAACATGATATATAATAAAAAAAATTATGTTCTTCCTTGAAATCTTATTCAAATACATTTTCTTCATAACCCGGGGAAATAAAGAATAATAAGGGTGATCTCAAATGATCATAAATGGTTTGTAAATATTAAGAAATAAGTAACTGATGAAAATGATAAAAATGGAAAGGGAATTAATAGATAACACATTCAATCCAAATAACTTGTTATGGAAATATTAATATGTGAATGTAAGAGACTAAAACAAATTACATTTTATCAATAAACTATTAATAGAATTAATCCATAGATATGTCAATTTAAAAATGTCATGGATGAATAATAACTAAATATGGATGATGATAGTTCTTAATTTTTGAATGTAATTTCTGAGGAACATAAAAACCTATTTGTTTAAGACCATTCAAAATATAGTTTAAACTATTCTGATTTAGCCATCTTATTTGTCTCATGAGAACCTACCAATGCATCGATGAGCAATATAATATCTATACACCACCCATCATAGATAGTACAATGTTTTATTTGTATCAAATAATCAATTTAATCAATATAAAATATACCTTCTCAAATATCCTTATTGAATAATGAATACATATTTATCAATATTTCTCAAGATAGTAAAATAATAGTCAAAGTAAACACCTTATGTAAACCGATATGCACTTTAAGTAATAGTAATATCAATCATATAAGAATATGAATATTTAAGGATATTTACAGAGAATAATTATTACAATAAATTTATTATTTCAAGATAAATCTAACAATCACAAAAGTTAAATGAGATTGTGAATATAGTCATTACGAACATTCTTAGGGAAAATTGTCTTCAAACATTCCAAATTATCCTATACCACATTGATTCATTTGATTCATAATCACCATAATGGAATGACATTAAATAAAACATATAATATATTTAGAATAATTATATTCATTATATATAATGTTAAAGGGTTGTATATAATCCATATAAAAGTGAATTGGTGCATAACAAAAAATAATTCTTAATAGAATATAAATTGAGATAAAATCCCTTAACTTTCATTTCTTTTTGTTTGAACTACCTTTAACCTAATGTATAATGGATTTATAATTGTTAATAAATTGTTAAAGAACCACGTTCATGTTTATCATATCATATACTATATTCTTATAATATCTTATTTCCCGTTTGATAACAATAATTCATTATTTTCACTATTTCCGGTGTAACTTCCATGTTTGTCGAGCCTGTCTTAACCTGTTACTTATTATTATATTTATATATTATATCATCATTTAATCATATCCATAATTTAAACCATGATTTAAATAACATATATATTCAGTTTATATTCTTTTATAATACTCTATAAAGTGTTGTGATAGGAAAAGAAATTCACCATTCATGGAGATTGTATGACGTACGTATGCATGCACAATACAATTATTTCCTTTTCATATGTTTAGACAATGAAAATTATAATATATATATATATTATAATTATAGTATGATTTAATTTTCTTATATGTTATATAGGTTTATTAAAACCATCTATTATACATTAAATGTATAAGGTGAATGAATCACATCACTTTGAGGGGGTGGTAGTCCACACTTCCACAAATGATGTTATCATATTCAAAAAATATTTAATGTATATAGTTAGGTGTTATAAAATAATTAAATAAATATATATTTTATTAATAACATATATAACATATATAAATATATTTTTTATCATAATTCCCAACCAATGGAGGTGGAAATTGAATCATGAACGATATCATTTTGCGAGTTGGTAGTTTTATGTACACATAAATAGTAATTTTGAAACCCATTAAATGGATGTGTGTGGACGTGAATCTAGAAAACATAGAATAAAAACACCTAATTATATTTAAGATAATTATTTTATTATATAAGAATGTATTAATAAGAAATTAATGGGGGGAGAATGAAAATTAAAGAAAAGAGATTGAGGAAGGATGTTACCTCTTATTAGGTAACTCCTTTTGGTTTTCACCAGTGGAATTACTTGGATGGTTTTAATACAAAGGTGAGGGATTATTTGTATGGGAGATTTATTAAGTATTTATTTGGTTATATCTTTTTGAAGGCAAATTTTAATGAGATTATTGATGAAGGGGAGGATTGAATGCCTTTTTATATTGGAGAAGGGGTGACATTATTGTAAATACCAAAATGTAAGCACTAATGGTTTGTATCACATACCTCATGTGATTCAAAAAAATAGCCGTGAAAAGTTTAATTATGGACGAACTAAATCTCAAAAAAAACAAAAATATGGTCATTTTTATAATTTCTGTTTTTTAGTCTTTATGTCTCCTTATATTTTTCATTTTGTTTTTTTAGGTAAATAGTTTCCCAACCTATATAATCTAACCATTAATAGTAAGTTAAGGGATGATTTATTAGAGTATATAGTGAAACCTAATTATATATATGATAATTAATTTATAAAATACAAATTTCATGTGTGTTGAAATTAATTTGAAAGGAAGCACATGTTACGCCAAAAAAACATGCTTTAACCCGAACCATGACAACAATGTTTCAACTATTTATGGGTCTATATGTTCATTATTAAATATTATATGGTGGTATTAATAGACTGTATTTTTTATTCACAAAATTGTAAACATAACTTCATATAATTTACCATTTTTATTAATTTTAAATATTTTAATAAAAAACTTTTTATTTTTTAAAAAAATTATTCCAAATTTTGTAATTATTTGTTTAATTTTAATTTTAAAAAATAAAAATAGCATTGAAATTAAAATATAATAAATTAAAATCTATGAAACATGATATATTTTACATAAAAAAATATGGGAACACAATATTAATTAAATTCACTCTACCCTTAATGTTTTTATAATATTGTGTTTTATTTAATTATTAACTAAATAATTTATGCAATAGTGTTTGTAAAGAATCTATTATGACTAATTCATCTATGAAAATTAATGACAAATAATTTTGATAAAAAATGAATTTATATTTAAAATTGATATGTATTACTGAAAAAATGTTTGTTTCGATATGTCATTGTTTTTTAAATGTTAATGGTAAGCAAAGTTCCCTTTTTGTATTTTCCCTTACATAACATATGATTTAGGGAAATTTTGTGGGATATTATCCCAAAAACTCATTTAATAAGAACCCTGAAGGGATATAGTATAAATATGGGTAGTTAATGGATTTGGGATAATTTATTAAGACATTTTTATGATTAATTTTGATTTTGAGTCGTTTGTTAGTATTAATTTTACCTTAATCAATATAATTAATGATAATTACTTTTAATAATAAATTTTCTCAAAAATTATGGTACTCTTATTAGTATAACAATATTATAATTTTTAAAACTGTGTAATAAATTTTTTACAAATTAAACTCAGATAAATGAAATAATTATGTTTAATGTCAATCCCACTAATATAGTGAGAAAGTGGGTTCATAAAGTAAAAATACTAAAAAATTCATTAATTATTCATATCTAGATCAAATATAAAAATTATCACAATTAATTAATTTTGAGTAATAGATATATAAGTAATAAATTTTGAATTTAAAATACGTGTAAAATATAATTTCACAGTAATAATTATTTAGATGAAAGACAATTTTAACTAAAATGCAATATGTTTCACTATACATAAAAAAATGAAACTTCTTATAAAAACACCAAAAATTCATACATGATTAATTTTGACATTCCAAATTAAGAAAATAAATTTATTTTGACAAATAAAATTTATAAAAGTTCTAAAATTTAGTTGAGTTCCATTAAAAGGCTACAAAATTCGGTATTGCGGGTATCACTAGCTAACTCAAAGTTGTTTGTATAATAATAATAACATTGTTTATAAATCATTTTAAAACATAAATAAATTTATTCTTAGAGGAAAATATTATAATGTGTTGGTGTGTTACACTCTCTCAACCTTAGCTAAATTCCATCATCACAATTTATACTTGGTCTTAGTAATCTAGAGTTTGATATTTAAAAAGATTATTATTGAAAAAACCATTTCATAAATATGTTCAATTAAACATATTATTTATACCACAGAAAAGGAAATGTGAATTAAAGAAAAAAAGGCTTCCAAAGAGGTGAACATTAGTGTTATCATATATATGAAAGAGAAATACAACTATCATGTTCTGAAAGAGAGTTATATTGAATATGATCAGATGAATGTTCATGACCACCAAACAATAAACCACATGTGTGAGTAAAAGTAACCTATGTCATCAAAAAAAAGTATAATAGTAATTTGATTTGTTTCAAGTATATATGTTTTTCTAGATTTGAGAAATTATTTCACACTATATGAATATAAGTAAATATATGTTTCTATAAACTTAATAAATTCCTTTTATTACACCTTAATCTATTTCTAATTTATTTCATTCCATATGGTTCATCATATGGGGATTTAATACATTAATCTCTAAAACATTTTTCAAAGTACAACATAAACTATTTAATAATTAGAAAACATTTCTAATAGATTATGATCCATCAATTTTGATGGAAGGTTGCCAGATTTTCAAAATAAACATATCAAATAACATGAAGTGACTGTTAATACCTATGAACCAGACATGTGAACAAGTTAATAAATTAATTACCATAAAAACTTATTGAAAAAACGAATTTTTATTATTCATTAAATAGAGTATATATTATTGTATATACTCTAGAAATCATATACTATAAATTCCATCAACGATAATAAAAACCACTTTATTAATAAATCATTACACAGTTCTAAGGTAGTTAACACTTATCTAATTTACAATATCAAACCAATCATTTAATTACTCAAAAATCATTTTCATATAATTAGTTATATATAATGGGTCATATTTCCATAAACCATGTGTTTCCAAAAAAGTGTTAATTTCTACTGAATAAATTTTCTTGATCCCATTTAGTATATGATCTCAAATCCATTAGTAAAAATTATTATAGTGCAACCCTCATAAATTCCATAATTCTTAAAATCAGTACACAATTGATAAAACATCGAATAAAATAATTCATGAATCAAAAAATAAACACATTAACCCTTCCTTTTTTTGAATTAGTATAATCATCAACATGATCTATTAACCTCTATTGGGGTATATTCCATTGTCACATGAGACATTGATTTGAATTGTTTAATGAATCCATTAAGTTGAAACATTATAAAATCAGAACAATTTTCTTATACATTAAATCATAATAAAAATGGAATTTCATTCAACACTGGTAGAAATCTCCCATTCCTTTTATGCAAGTACAAGGGTGTTTATTTCAAATATGTTTAAATGTGTTAAAATAATTTTTTCCCTTATTCCCTTTATCCATATTTTCACACATGTACTCTTATTCTCGTTCTTCCTTCTGAATCTATTATACTTAGAATATTATTTCTATGTCTCGTTAGCACATGGTACATTGTCCTCATATGATGAAAATTTTAGGGAGACAATTTCCATTCGAGATGTCAGCTTAGACCATAAATTAAATGACCATTCTTACTCTTTGGATCATGTGCACTAGTGATGTTCACATTCCTTACTCTATCTGCCATTTATAAATGATGGCATACACTATGTAAAATCATATCATTATGAAACATATTTTATAATCCTAAAAAACGAAAAATAATTAAAATAATATTAAATTTTAATGTTCATCTTATCTCTAAATCATAAACATGGTTTCTTTAGATATATCATTACTTTGAAATACCTAATAACGATTTGTAAATAAATTATGATATATCCAAAGAGTATCCCCCATGAGTGTCAAACTGTGTACATAGTAAAGCAAATTTTCGTCCACTATATTATACTATGTCGGGCCGATAATGCTTATTGAAGTTGTTACCCTTAAGTAAATCTATTCTAGAACAATATACACATGCATTATCTAGACAAGGATGTGTTTCTAGGATTACCCACATAATCTCTACCATTCCAAAATTCTAGGATATTATTATATAATTATTCTAAAGATCATTCTTATAGTTTTTTATCAAATATACGTCTTCTAAATCTCATTTTCATGGTTTCTACTAAACCTCAGTTAACACCAACTACAACACCTCGACCCTATAAGACCGGAGCAGATGAATTATTTTAATACATTTTCATGTTTAATAGGAATTGGATCCAGAAGGGTTGATCAGTTTAGATGTTTTATAAATCTTTATTACATATATGATACCCGTAATACATTGGTGAAAGAAAATAAAAAAGGATATAAAATAAAATCAGAAAAACTACATCCTTAAATGATTATTCAGTTACATTTTCATCCTATCCCAGGGAAAGGAAACATAATTGGGGTTAGTGGAAATGTATAATAAGGTTTTGTAAGGTATAATTAATAATTAACTAATGAGAATAATCAATTGGAATGGTAAATAACTAATAACACGTTCCATTCAAATAATTATATAAAAAATTTAAATATGGAAATGTAAAAAAATGAAACACATTCCATTTGAACAATAAACTATGAATTGACTGATTTTATATATATGTCAATTAAAAACATCCAGTATGAGTGTTAAATAAATATGAATGATGGAAATGTTTAATTTTTTGGTGCCATGTTTAAGGCACATAAAAACATATAATTTTAATACCTTTCATAAGAGAGTTTATATTATTATGATCTGGCCAAATTATTTTTCTCATGAGACCCTATCCAAGCATCGTGGGGGTATATAAACCCCATGTACCACCCATAATTACATATCCAATGAATTAATCATATATAATAATCAATTTAATTAATATAAAATTTTATTTATCAAACATATGTATTGAATAAGGATTAATGATTTAGGAATATTTTTAGAGATAGTGGAATAACTGTCAAAGTAAAGACTATATGTAAAATGATATAAGGTTTAGTAAATAATAATATCTATCATATAATAATATAAATATTCAATGGAATTTTCAATTAAACATGATTACAATAAATTTATTATTTCAATGGAATGTAAAGAATCACAAAATTATTTGAGATTAAAAAGATATCCATTGAGAACATTATTAAGGAAAACGATCTTTAAACATTCCAATGTTCCCCATGCAACATTGAAACATTTGAATCATAATAACCCTGATGTAATGACAATAAAATAAATATATAATATCATAATAATAATAATTATATTTAAGATAAAACATTTGAAAGTGTAGTATATACACTATATAAAAGTTAGTTGGGGAATAACAACAAATAAGTCTCAATGGAATGTAAATTGAGACGTAATCCAATACATTTCATTTTCTTTGGTGTAAACAGCCTTTAACTACTATATAATGGTTTTAAAAGTGTTAATAACATATTACTAAAAGCATTACCATTTATAAGATCATATATCATCTTCTTATTATATTTTATTACCCATTTTATAACAATCATTCATTATATTCACTATTTCAGGTGTTAACTACCTAGTTTGTAGAATATGTTTTAACTTGTCACTTATTTCTCTTATTAATTAGATCATGGTGTAATCATATAAAAAATTTAAAAAATTATGGAAATATCAGATATATATATATATACATTATAATGTAACTTATATTATTCTGTGATGTTTTGAGATTGGTAATGACATTCAGCATTCATAGAGACGGTAGGCTATATGTATGCAAAAACACTACATGCATTTCCCCTTCATATATTAAACAAATGAAAAGTATATGATATATATTTAAATTTCTATTATAATTATAGTATCATATATATGTAAAATATGTTACATTGTTTTATTCAAACCATCTTATTTACAATCAATGTATTTCATGAATGAGTTACACTGCTTGGAGAGGCGGTAGTCTACACATCCAAAAACGATGTTATCGTATTCCCACAAAATTGGGTACATAAAGATATGTTTTATAAAATAATTATATATTTATTATGAAATTATAAACATCATATATAACAAATTTAAATAGTTTTCCCATCACAAATTTCCATCCATGAGAGGTAGTAAAAGAAAAATTAATGACATCATTTTGTGAGATAATAGTTCATCTTACATATAAATGATTTATTCATTTTACATTCAATGGAAGTGTGTAAAAATATTAGTCTTAAACATAGAATAAAAACATTTATATATATCTATTATACTGATTTTATTATATAAGAATTTATTAATATGAAATGAAGTGGTGGGGAATGAAAATAAAATAAAAGAACTTGAGGGAGGATGTTACCTCTTATTCGGGAAACTCCATTTGTTAAGCAACGATGGGATTATTTGGTTTGATTTATACAAAATATTAGGATTATATGACTAGGGGAGGGATATTTAGTATATATTTGGGTAGATATTGGTCAATACAAAGTGTCTTTAGAGGTGTGAGGAAGGGGAATAGTTAATGGCTTTTTATAGTGGAAGAGGAGTGGAATTCCTATAAATACCAAATGGTAAGTGCTAATGGGAGGTCTTCCTTACCTCAAGTGATTCAAAAATGGATAAAAAATTTATTAAGGTGAAATTATGGTCTACATAAATATCCACCACACAAAAATAATTCCATTTTCTAAGTTTTTATCCTTAGTCATTAAGTTTCCTTGTATTTTTAACTATGGTTATTCATTTAGGTAACAGGTTTTCCAACCTATGCAATTTAACCATTAGGTATAAAATATGTTATTATTTATTAATAAATATATTCCAAATTAATTATAAATATGATATATAATTTCAAAATTAAAAATAGATTATGTGTTGAAAATTAATTTTTAAACAAGCTAATGTAATTAAAAAAACTTATTTAACCTAAACCATGCAAATAATGTTTTAACTATTTAAGGGTATATATGATAATTATAAAAAATAAATTGGTACAATAACATGCCATATTATATATATATATATATTAAAACATACAGATCACTGTGCATAATTTAGTACTTCTAATAATTTTTAATCTTTAAATAAAATATGATTTACAGTAAAATAACATTACTTACAACTTTCATTCTATTTATTTAATTTTAATTAACAAATAAAAAACATTATTTGAATTAAAATCAATTATGTTCACATATATATGAAATTATTTATTCATTTAAAAAATGTAACATAATTATTTGTTAAATACTTTACTTTTAATGTATTTATCATTCATTATTTTATTTAATTATTAACCAAATAATCCATCCATTGTTGTTTGTTAAGCATATAATGATACTAATTTACCTAATAAATTACTGATAACTAATTTTGATAAAAAAACTCATTTAAATTTCATAAGGATATGTACAACCGAAAATACGTGTTTTCCATATCCTAGTGTTTTATAAATGTTAAAGGTAAGGTAAGTTCCATTTTTGTCTTTTCCTTTACATAACTTATGAAATAGGTAGCCTTTTCTGAATAGTATCCCAATAAATCAAAAAATCAAACAAATAAATGGATATTGTCTATATATGGGATGGAAATTTATTTTTTACAATTTTTAGGACATTTTTGTCATTATGTTTATGTTTTAGTCCCTTATTAAGCGTAATTAACCCTTAATCATTGTAATTAATGTTACGTAATTTTACTAACAATTTACGTTAAAAAATAATTTGATCTTATTATAATATAAATATTATAATTATTACAACAGTTTATTTCCATTTTTTTAAATTTAACTAACAAGAGTGGAAACATTATGTTTAATTCTAATCTCACGTACGTGGTGAGAAAGGAGGTTATTAATGTAAAAATACTAAAAAGTTCATTAACTCTTTATATATAAATAATATATAAAAACCTTTTTGAATACATACATTTTATTAATAGATATACAATTGATCTATTTTGACTCTAAAAAAAAATTATTTTAGTTTATCATTTACAATTATTTAGTCAAAAATCCAATTTTTAATTAAAATGCTATATTTCTAACTATTCACCAAAAAATGAAACATCATAAAAATATACCAAAAAATAAAATAAATTTAATTCAGAAATTCATTATTCAAAAATTATGTTTATTATGAAAAATATAATTTATAATGGTTTCAAAATTTGGTTTTAAAATATGTGCACCATTAAAAGGTAATAAAACACGATCTTGCAGGTAACATAAGATAAGTCAATGTTTTGTGTAGTGTAAGATTAACTTTGTGTATAAAAAATTCGAACACAAAAGTTAATTTATTTAAAAATATATCATTAAAACATCTTGTGGTTATACCCAAAATATTGGATAAACCAGCTATAACAGGGTGTCTCCCATAATAAATAATCATCTATCTCATATTGGATTGATAATATTATACCAATTTAGAGATTTAATAATTGGGGTGGTGACCATGTTATTCTTAAAATCATTGAAGGATACATTTCTGGACACATAAATCTAAAAACAATCATTCTTTAATAAATACGAGTAATTTTTTAAATAATCTTGGAGATGTTATTGGAATAGTTTTGGATGAATTATACACCTCTTTGAAAGAATTTAATCCCCATCACTACATAAGGGTTTGGAAGATATTTTATATCATTTATCCTTGTTTGATAAACCATAATTTACTACTTAAATATTTTTTTTCAATGATGACTCCTTCATGAACCATGAAGTGTCAAATTTACCAGTTGAGAACTACATATGCATCATCAAAATTTTTTTGTACCAAAACATATTTTTACTTCCATAATTTAAAGTATATCCAATAAATCAATAAATAAACTATGAAAATATAAATACATTCTTCCAACTTTTCAGGAGAAATATATGATAGGGATCACTAATAAGAAAATTATACATTATACATTTCAAATTAGATGCAATGATAAGAAAACAAATGTCATCTTCTCTTGGGTAGTAAAATCCATTAGTATTTGGATGTAAATATAGTATCAATAAAAAGAAATAAAAATAATTTTTTGGATAAAAAATGTTGTATTTTATACATAAAAATGATTTTAAAATGGTCTTTTATTTCTGATTCATTTAAATTTTTTTAGTAAACACATACCAAATATCTTGTGAATATTTGTATAAGTATTCTCTCATTGTCTTCGTTATTTATCACTATTAGGTCCACATTATTTTGGATAAATATAAATGGTCCAACCCATTCACTTTTTAAAAATAATAATATAATAACCATATTATGGACTTTAAGAACATCATATTAACAAAATTATTCATTGGTAGTGTAAGTATCCTTTCTTATTTTCATCTCGGTTTTCCCACTTCCTCAAATAGTATCTTTTTCAGGAAAATTTTGGGGTTAATTAAATATATATAATAGTTACAACATGACATTACATGAACTATTTTTCAAAAAACTCAATAAAGTTCACTTTTTTCCTTAATCAATTCTATTTTAACAGTCATCTGTAATAGGTGTTTCTTCTCAGTAAAATTAATAATTTAGTGTTTTTATATTTGAATTTATCTAAATATTTGTTATATTTTGTTCAAAGGGATTAATTTTAGATAATAAAACCTTGAAAATTTATCTACCTAACTCATCATCCTTGTACTGTTTTAACATCCTTACTAACCACCGTGTAATTAATCAATTCTATCATTTTTACGCTATTTTTTGTTATAAAATAATGATAGAGGGATGTTTTTTAGGGGTGGAAATAGAATAAGGGACCAACAATTTTATTTATTTTTGATTAAATTAAAAATATGGAATGTTGCATATTTAACAAAAACTATAAAAGTGATTCTTTTATAGTTTATATAAATCATCACTTTTATGATTTCTATGAATCTTATTCAAAAGATAATATAAAAATACAGTTCTTTATTTATCTTTACAATTAAACATTTAGAAGAAAAAATTTATTTTCTCATAAATCAATTAATATCTTCATGATTTATTTTGTGGAAACATAAACAATCCCATATTTCAAATCCCATTTAAGGGTATATAATTTACACTTTCTCCAAAGATACAATTTTTCATCCAAAATCACCACAATCCAGTTGTGTTTGTGATGAACAAAGGTCCAAAATCTGTTATTGTTTAATGTATTATCCATTATCAAATAGTTATTAATTCTTCACTTAGATATATAACTTCACAATCCTTGAATTTCGTATTATCTGAAATAAAAATCTTCAACAATTGTTTATATTAAAAAATTTTAGAAAAAATTAAATATATAATAGAAATATTTATTTAGATTTAACAGAATATATATTGGAAGTTATTTTATTAGATATCCATTTTTTCGTAGATCATTATTTATTATTGTAATAGATTTGTTCTATATATTTTTGTCTTCTTAGACTTATCTCTATATCCTCTTAAACCTCATTTTTTATTATTTCTAGATTTTTATTATAATATTCCACTTTATTTTCTATTATATTTTTTCAATTATGTATTTCTATTTTTTCACCACATTTCAATATCATTTTTTTAACCATTATCAAAAATTTTATCATGACTCCTCTTCTATGATTTTTCAAATTATACACCCCCTCTAAGGTATTTTCCTTTATGTTACCCAGTAATATATGAAATAATCTTTCTGATAACATTTAAGTAATTATACCTACATAATGAAAAATAATTTAGATAGAATATTGACTTGTTCATATAATTTTCTTAGAACCTATTCCACTAGTCTCTCTTATTTATAATTTTATTTACCATGTATTTGAGAGACCGTTTTTAATTGGGGGGGTGATTAATGAAAGATTGAAAATTATATGGACTGGTTTGAGGCTAAAATGATGGGAATGTTTGAAATGTTCTCTATGATTGTGGTATATGAAAATATTTAAGGGGAATAAGATTTATATAATTTTTTTAATCATTATATAGGTTCCATAATGGATTTAGGTTCAGATTAGGTTGAATAAGAATCACTTAGTTAAAAGTATGTTGAAATTCTTAATGGTATTATTTATAACTTATATATTTCTAATATACATGGTTATTTTATTATTATATAAACTTTCACTCTTTTATGAATATGGCTACCCACTCAACTGGAAATATCGTGAAATAGGATTAGGTGGTGGTTATTGTGATTGTTATGGTTTTGGTGGCATCACAATTAGAAAATTATCAATATTCATTAAAAAGACATAAAATATATGATTTAAAGATTGATGTTTCTACTACTTGATGGATTCATTTCCTTAGAATAACCCCGTACATTTATAAACCTGAATTGGGAAGGTCCTCTTCAAAATTATATCATGAAAATATGTCAGTAATTATATTCATACCTTATTTTTGAACCATGTATCTTTACTAGTGTAATATATTATAAAAAATATATGATTGAATAAATTATGGATAGTGATGAATGTCATGTTATGGGAACCTCCTCAGTAGTTCCTTTAATATTTACAAAGATTTAAATGTCGATTATCTGCCCACTTAGATAATGTATTGGATATGTTTTTCATAGAATCAATGTAAAAAATAAATCATATTATTTATTTTTTATTTCTTTTACAAAATGTATCTTATTGTTACTAAACAACATTATCGACACTTAAAAAATTCTTTTTCATGGATTTTGAGTGATAAATAGAATTAATTCAAACAAGTTTCCTCTAATTTCACTTTGTTATGTGGGAACGTATCAAAGATAAATAAAAAGTTCGAAAAGTCGTTATATAGCTATTCATGTTTCTTGTTGAAAAATTAATCCCTTTTCGACATCATATGGATAATACTTATCTTGATATTAAAATATTTTTCCTAAATAAAAGTTTCAACATTTATTAGGTCATACATATAAATATATGATAAACTGTAATCCTTGATAATTCTGCACATGAGTTCATACTATACAAAATCATGTTTTTTTATCTAGGGAAAATTTTGTTTTAAATGCATTAGTTTTAGTGGGGTGAATGTTTTATACCATTATAGATTATCAATAAGTGAGGAAAAAAATTTCAATAATGGTTTTTATTTATAATATTATTTTTAAATGAGGGGTTCATGATCATGTAGTAGTATTCTTACACACAGACCATATTTCTCACAAAAAAAAACAAAACAAAACTTCATCATTTGACAATAAAATAAAATAAAATAGAAACAAGCTAGAAAAGACTTTCATAGAAGTTATTTATCAATATATTCTATACTAAGGTGGTATAAAATATTATAACACTGAGGTTAGTCCTAAGTGTAAAACATGTGATATCTATTGGATTCTTGTTACCATATTGTTTTCATTAAGTGTTAAATTAAATTAAAAAAAATGAAAACTAAAACAGAATGTGTGGAATAAAATCAATTAAAAATTGAAAAATGAAATCAATTTCAAATGATTGTTTTGAAAAAAAAATTATTTCCCTTATCTCATGAATTATTTAAATTTTTTGGTTTAAAATTTCTTTTAGAACTACAAAAAACATTATTTTTATATACATTTAGCCTATATATCTCAATATAAACCTATTTATTAGATAAATAAACTAATTAATGCATGTTAAGTTCATACATATAAGAAAAAAAATTCCAAACCATTATTCATGGTTAAATTCACACATTTAGTTATGAGATCC
The DNA here is from genome assembly GCA_963277665.1 of Viscum album. Lineage (NCBI taxonomy): Eukaryota > Viridiplantae > Streptophyta > Magnoliopsida > Santalales > Viscaceae > Viscum > Viscum album. The sequence continues at coordinate 680,262,736 of OY728119.1, read as the reverse complement.
TCCCATGATAAGTCATTTTGGAAATGACATGATATGGAATGAGATCAAATGTTGTTCTCAAAGTGATTCAAAATAAGGGAATGTAACTATGAATGAGATTAAATTAGGTACCCATCTATTTAATCTCGACCTATAAATACCTATATTACTATCCACTCAAGACAGAGAAGGATCTAAACATTCTTATCTTATTAATATTTAGAAAGAAATTCAGAAAATAAATTTATGTTGATAATGTATAAATATATTCACAAATCATTAAACATACATAAATTGAAGAATTAATTTGCCATGAAATAATATTAGAATAATAATGAGATGGAATGTACCTAACTATACTATGGAAATTCGTAAAAAATAGAACAAATATTCTTTATCCATCAAAATAGAAAAATAATACATATTTAAGAAATTGGACATCATCATGGCACAATTCTACATATCCTATCATAGTGATTAACTTCAATTCTAAAAATACTTATAGATTATACTCACGTTTATTCCATCATTGTGAAATATTTTGTGTTTCAATAAAAAAGGTACATCTATTCTCTTAAAATACAAAATCTCCCAAGAATCATAGTGTATCACACCTTTATTTCATCCACTATTTTAATTTAAATACTATTATTTGAGTAAGTTATAATATAATAAGTGAATATTAATCAGCGTGATTATTTAATTCTACTCAACAACATTCTATCCATTTTAGATCACAAAATAAGGTCAGGATTTTGAGGTGAATTACATTAGTTCCATAAAATAAGTATATTATCCAAAAATAAACAATATATAGATCATGCATATGGTGAAATTCATCAATTTAATTTCCTCCAATCAGATTTCAACATCATTCTCCACCACCTTCACAATCGTGGTTGATCAATGCACAAATAAAGGTTATATTAATGGTTCATTTTCATGTTAATCAGCTATATGTCATGTTATTTATTTTGTTTTGATAATGACATAATTATATAATCTATTATTTATTTTATATAATATTTTTAAGTTATTTTACTCTCAATATTTATTTTTATTATTAATTATAATTCATTTTACTTTATTAGTGTTTCATTATTTATTATTTTCATCATTACTATTTATTTTTTATTATTTATTGCTATTATTTTACTGTAATACATGTTAATGAATTTTTCCGATGCACATGGCATTTAAATGTCATGAAATGTATCATATATAGTTTTATATATTTGATTGTGGCACTTAAATATTATGGAACATGAAAATTTAATTAAATAAAAGAAACATAGTTATAAAATTATTTACTATTTAGTATTAGAGAGTTAATTTTTTTGTTATGTATAATAATCATAGATATTTATAAATTTCAATTATATATCAATACTTTTTAATTCGTATTACATTAATTTTAAAATCATAATCCGTAATTTACTCTTAAATGTTGAATAATTTCTCATATGATACTTTCAATGTTAATTTAGAAAATTAATGACATTTACATATCAAAATATTTGTCTTAGATATGAATTTTTTATTTGTCAATTATTAATTACTAATAACTATTTGTTTATCTATCACATTTTTGGAATGACAATATGGTTAATAATCTTAAAATAAAGTGGTTGTAATTTCAAAGGTGTTATTTTATATTATTACATGAATTATTCAACATGTTTTACACAAAAAACAATAGAGGATTTAATAATTTTATATTTTAAATTTGATTTATAATAATGATTATATTTTATATGATTTGGAGTGATTCATGGAATCATCTAGGTGAAGTTATCGTTGATCGTTAAATGTTGTGAATATTATTCAAAGGGAATTAGTTATTATTAATTCTACAATAAAGGGGGAACCGACTTGAAGTGTGATGGAATATATAGAAATAATTCTAACGCATATGTACTATGATGTTTCAATGGATTTTTATATAAACTACCTTGCTGGTTTTCCCAAAGATAAATCATTCTATTACTTCTCCAAGAGTCAAAGAATAATATTTTTCCAGTAGCATACCATTTATTATTTTATATTTTTATAATTTTCTATACATTAATGTTTTTAAATAGTTTGTTTTATAAGGTAATTAATAAGTTGTAACAAAACTCACACATGAGTTATACCATTTTTAAATTTTGGAAGGTGGATATGATAACAAATCAAAAGGTAGTTACATTGGTTATTCTTGAACATACTAAAATGGATGAATAAGGGATACTAATATAAATTACTAGATTTATAGGCACTCATGTAGAAGGAATGGTCTTTTTCTGAATAGAGGTAACATAATATATATATGGGTTTATACATGATATTTAAATGACATTATATTGTATATATTTAGGATCATTTGAATCATAACTGTTATGAATCCACTATGTTATATTATTCTTTTTAATATTAAACAATTCATGCATAATGTACCTAATTAATTAATTATTTATTTTTTTAATAATTTTCCATTAATTTATAAACTATTTATTTTTATACTTTGATTACAAAATATTTAAAATCCACTACCCTATTGTATCTGTCATCATTTATTTTGAGTCTTAATAATTAATATCAAAACTATCTCTCATTTTGGGAATGGTTTTCTTTTATTACTTACATTATAGAGAATATTTTTTGTCCATCTAATCTATATTCTAGTACATAACAAGATAAAGGGGAATATATTTTATTAATTATAAAAAATTAGTATATTATTGAAAATATTAGTACTCTAATACCTCCACATTTCAATGGATATGGATATGGTTATTTGAAGGATATATTAATGATTTTTAAATAATATATGTATTGTGTATTGGATGTTTATGAAAATACCCTATAAACTTCCAGAAGTTAGGCTTGATATATTGGTTTTTAATGATTCTATTGAATACTTTATGATGAAAAATAATAATTATAATTATTGATCCACTAGTAGAAGGTTTTTTGGTTATAATTATGTTTGTAAAAATATATTGAATCTTTAAAGGACTTCAAAATTCACTTGTTATGAAACAAAATATTATGTAAAAAAACGTAGAATACATAAGACTTTGATGGGGAATTTCTAATTCTTCATAATAAATGAGTAAATGAAGGTTACAATAGGTTTTATATGATTTTGAATTGTATTAATACTCTTTGTGAGACCAAGAATAGTAGAGTGTAAATTGAATGATTTTTTTGGGAATAACTTATGTTATTTCCTTAAAAGAATTGAATAATTGTGGAAACAATATAATTTCTTGAATATAACATTTTAGTTGTATTAAGTAACTATTACAATATAATCTTGAAATGAAGAATATATATTATGGAATAAATGATAAAAATAATTCAATTTATTATAAATCTAATAAAGATATACCTTTGATTCATCTAGTGATAATGAATGTTTTTAAAAAGTTAAGAAAGGTTATGAGCCATGTCATGTTGTAAGATATATTCAAATACTTATAAATAAAATAAAATGCTTCAAAAATATGTTATAAAGGATAACATGAATGATTTTTAATGAAAGGAATACAATATATTCCTAATTTTAATGTCATATTTTATAAAGGCAATAAGATTGGATATACAATATATAAATTTATAGTTTTGAAAAATTAATGGGAAAACAATAAGAACAAAAAATGAGAAGAAATATTTTGTTGTAGGATAGAGCTGAAATAATGATTCTGATTTAAGTTTAGTATATAAAAGATAGAAAGGGACCAAAAATATTTATTTCATAGCTAACATATGTCAGGTTAGTGGTAATAGTTTTTATTCTAATAATGATTCTTTTGATTATTATGGTTCTAAAATCCTAGTGTTTCAGATATAAATGAGATTCTTGGAAATTATCCTGAGTAAATTTAAAATCATAATAACTAATATAATAATTTGAGTATGGAATATAAGATTTTATTTAATGGGTAATAAAAATATCATTTCGAAAAATTAGATGATTAAATTTATAAACTTAAATAATGATGAAAATAAGAAGGATACGTCCATTGTATTATTAGATGATATCACTAAGTTAATGAAAGAGAATAAAAAATATAAAAAGTTCTTTATATACTGATCAGATAATATTTTATTATTTATATGTTATGAATGTAAAAAAATTGGATGCTAAAGGTTTAAGTATAAATTTTTATGGGGGTACTTTCTAATATCACAATTGGATGATAATGTATAGATGAGTTTATGATATTGTAAAAGGTTACTATAATAAAGAATAAAATATACATAATTATATATAGTGTGTAAAATCCAAAATTGTACATAAAAGGTTCGTTATAGGTATAATTTAAGTTATTGTTTATCTTTACAAGTTCATTTAATGATTATATGGTAATTATATTGGTGACTATTCTATTAGTTTTTATCAATATCTTGGTCTCACTAAATATTTTCTATCTACATCTTATATGAATTTTAATCAATTTAACCCTTTTGCAGTGTTGGTTTTTATAGGTTCTTATTCAAAAATAATAAGACATAAGATGGTTTATCAACCAAATTTATGTATTTTAGTTGGCTACTATGAAAATACATTATTGTTTTATTATATGGTATGGTGTCATGTTTTTTTGTAAGTTGTTATCTTGTTAAATGAGTATGTAATTAATTTTTTCCAAATTTTTTATATTCATGTTATTATCTATTAGTTACATATTGATTCATTGAGAACATTTAATAATTTATATAATTTTCTTATCAACTATCATGGTTCCTGGTTGTTTTTATTTCTATATATAAGAGGATTTAACATGATGTGAACTCATTATCAAATCGTTTTGATTAAATAAATACTATATTAAATGGGAGAATTTACTTTTAGTTAATATTATTTATTTATGTCATTTATTGTTGTTATTTTTTAAAATTATTCACACCTTTGGGTGGAGTTATACTTTAAACCTTTTTGAATTTCTTTGAAATTCTATGCCTTTTATTTCTTCTTAAGCATTCTTGATTACTCTAAATATTTTAATTATTAGTTACATTGAGTTATTAGTAAAATATAATAGTAATTATTAGTAATGATTTATCTCTCCCCTATTATTTTATTTTATTTTTTCCTGAATAGTTTGATAATTTATTCACCTTTTTATCTTAAAATGGGATGGATTTTTGAATTGTTTGGGTACTGCATCTTAAAAAGTGCAATAATTATGATTGGATCCTTTCAGCTTTATTATTATTTTTTATTAATTACATAACATAAATATTTATATATTTTAATTTTTATATTTTTTTATATTATAAATCACACATTAATTTTTCCTAAAATAATTCTTTATTATTGTTTTTTATTTATTAATATTTTATTATTTCTTTTTGTGTTAAGATCCATGAATATAATTTTATTTCTTTTCTGTTGGGAAACAAATGATTATTAAAACACTATATAGAATTTATAGGAAAAATAATATACCTCAAGTAAAGAAATTATTGGTAGTGTCTTTGACACCCCTTTGGTAAATATTAACTATTTCTTGGAATAGATGTTGATGTTGTGGGGTGATCGTACCACGATTCACTATCTTATTCCACCCTTACACCGCAGTTTTAAACAAGTTTTGTAATGAATATTCCAAATATAATAAAAAATTGAACTTTATGTTTGAATCTGTAAATTAATTTTAATCAATATTATAATGGGAAATGTTACTTGTTTTTATTGTTTCAATGTATGTGGAGGTGATTTGGAGTGCCCTTGATGAATTGGAAGAAAAATGGGCAAAAATTGCATAGATCCATGGACATCTCTCCACAGTTTTCCATTGTACACGAAATACATGCATGTTAATGGGCTGAAATTTTGTGGGGCTGTCCAAAACTTAATAGGATACATTTCATATTAAGAAACCCAATCCTGATTCGGCTTCAATGGGGCCCATCCTAATAGATCTGTCCAAGCCACCGAATATGGACAAAGTCAAATGTGGTGTTCTGTATTTTATCAATATCTTGAGCTGTATTTGTCCAAATGGTGGAAATCATTCGGTGGAGACATCAAATAGGTTGGGATACGACTTTTAGATTTTCTCCAAAGTGATATAAGACTGTCTGAAGGCTGAAACACGTGGTACATGTGGATTGATTAAATCTGTGTTCCTAAAACCACCTTCCAATTTTTCTATAAAATGAGACATTGGGCTCCCCATTTGTAATTTCGGCCAAGAGGCAAGGTTCTGCCATTTTGGAGTCCCCAATGAGTCTTCTCTACATCCCTGGCAGTTCTGGAGGCTATGGGAAGTGCTACTTCAAGTTCTTCTTCTTCTTCCTCTCCCACGGGTTTCTAAACCCCTTGTGATCACCCGGGGAGGAATGTGATGTAATCTCGAGCTTCAGAGTTGTATTATTTTGAAAGATATTTTTAATTCCAGGTTATTGAGTTGTTTTTCATCATCCTATATTCTTATTTTATTGAGTTATGTACTGGTATGTCATGCTCATATCATATGATCATGTTTTGGGGTACCCATTCATGTGATGTTTCACACACCGTTCACCATTTCCTTTCCCCCCTTACAATTGCAGTGTTTGTGTGGTTAATATTGGTCAATTGAACTCACATAATCAATATCAACGTCATGAAAATTTAGGTCATGGTATCACAAGGAAATAACATACAAACCTGGACAGCTCATCTAATTTTTCATGTGTTCCCTTGGTGAGTTTCAGTTATGATGTCGAACACAAATCACCCAATCATAGGCGGTGTCCGGTGAATCGTTATGTGTTTTCGACTAATCCCTAGGAGTTATCCTATTATAAACTTAGTAACATTCTGGTTCTAGGAGTTACAAACCAGGAATTAAAATATCATAACCACATCCCTTGAAATGATGAAGGATGAGCATCACGAGACTTCCCCGGGTTGATCATGTTTAATCAATCTTGTTCATCTCTACTTTGTTTTATCGCTTTCATTTCCTATTTTCATCATTAATCATAAAACCCGCAATTTTTAAAAAACCTAATTCACCATCTACTTCCATAATCAAAACACGCTTTTTAAATTAATGGTCTAACGCTCCGTCGAGAGACGACCTAGGGTAGCTACTTTACTGTAGAAATTCTAGTCAAAATTAAACAACTAATTTGACGCGTTCGACAACGCGATCAAATTTTGGCACCATTTCTGGGGATCCAAGATCATTTTATTCTTTATTTTATTTTATTTTTTTATTTTACTTCATAATTAGTACTCCATTAAATACCCCACCCCCATTTTATTGATTTTATTTTGGGTTTTGTCTTTATTTTTTGTTGTTTTTAGTGTGTTTGGTCTCTCTCTCTCTCTCTCTCTCTCCTTCTTATCTATCTCCCTCTCTATAATTCTATATTATAATATTATATTCTCTTTCTACCATTCTTAAGTGATTTCATCCATTTTAAAAACAAACAAACTTCACATCTTATTTGCATGACCCGATCTGGTAAAGAAACACTACTTGAATTTGACCCTGAAATTGAATAGTCGCTTCAAACAAAAATCAAGGCATAGAGAGTAGGTAAATCAAGTAACACTATAGAACCCCATTTGGTACCTCATCTGGTCTTAAAACAATCAAAAATTGAACTAAATCATACCCTAGAGACCATGGATGCGAATAACTGAACATTAAAAGAACTGACCACCCCGGATGTGGAGTACCAACTTGTGTACATCCAATATCCTGAGGAAGTTACCAAAATTGAGCTAAGATCAGGTCTCATACACCTCCTTAAAAAATTCCATGGTCTTATCAGAGAGGACTCTCACAAACAACTAAAGGAGTTTCACATAGTGTGCTCCACCATGAGACACCAAAATGTGTCTGAGGACCTCATTACGTTTAGGGACTTCCCTTTCTCCCTTGATGGTGTAGCCAAAGATTGGATATACTATTTTCCTACCAAAATTGGGGGCTGGAATGACCGTAAAAGACTCTTTCTAGAGAATTTCTTCCCTGCCTCCCGAACTGCGTCAATTAGGAATGAAATATATGGAATTAGGCAATCACAAGGAGAGACCCTTCATGAATATTGGGAGAGATTCAAAAGGCTTTTCTCATGCTGCCCCCACCACCAGATTAGTGAACAAAATTTAATTCTATACTTCTATGAGGGACATATCCCCATGGATCGTGGAATGATTGATGCTGCAGCTGGTGGTGCCCTAGTTGAAAAAACTCCTTTTGTTGCTAGTGAGTTAATAGCCAACATGGCTCAAAATGCACAACAATTTTGTACACGAGCTATTGCACCAACCCGAGGAGTTCATGAGGTAAGTCATTCATACCTTGAACAAAAGGTAGATAATAAACTTGATGAGATACATACCATTATAAGGAAATTATCTCAAGCACAAGGTAACTCACACTCTCCTCCCATTCCATTACAATGTGGTATTTGTTCTGATAATACTAATTTTTCTGATCAGTGCCCACAACTTAAGGATTCATCTGAGTCTTGCGCTGAAGTGTTCCCTAGGTGACCATTCCAACACGAACCACCGTTCAAGAAAGAACCATTTAAGCCAAATCCAAACCCCAGGTGGAAAGTCCAACCACAATACCGACATGGAGAAAAACCTCAAGCCACCCCAAGCAGAATTGGTATCAATAAGGCCAAGGTATGAAACCTTCTTATACTTCAACATCTCAAAAAAACCCTCCTCCTCCCAAGCATGAAACAAGACATGAGGATATTGTGATGAGAATGGCAACCCAGAACCTCCAGTTCCAAAAAACCACACAATCAATTATTCAAGACCTGCGAACTCAAGTGGGGAAATTGGGAAACACCATCGGTGAGCTTAAGATGCAAGGTTCTAGACAACTATCATCCCAACCCATTTCCAATCCAAAGGACAAAGGTAATGTATGTGCAGTTACACTTAGTAGTGGTAAAGAAGTTTCTCCTTCTACTGATTCTGCATAGCAGGTATGTCCCCATCATGAAACCTCTCTTTCCCAACCCTCAAAAACATCATGTAAAGAAAAAAAAGACAAAAATGGTAATCAAATTATCATTAAGGATTCCCATGAGTAATCAATTCTTCTTCCTTTCCCTAAAAGACTCTTTAAATCTATGAAAAACATTTATAATGAGATTGAAATTGAAATAATGGATACATTTAAAAAAGTTCACGTTAACATTCCTCTATTGGATGTAGTTAAGAAAATCCCTCGATATGCCAAATTTTTTAAAGAGCATTGCACCCATAGAAGGAGACTGAAGGGGAATGAGAGAGTCAACTTGGGTAGGAATGTCTCGGCCTTTATTCAACCAGCAATGCCAACCAAATTCAAGGATCCCAGGACATTCACAATACCTTGTACCATAGGGGAGACCTTCTTTTATGATGCTATGCTAGATTTAGGTGATTCTATTAATGTAATTCCTCACTATGTGTATACTTATTTGCAGGTTGGAGAGCTTCAACCAACAGACATTATCATGCAACTTTCCAACCAAAGCACATCACACCCATCAGGAGTGGTCGAGGATGTCCTCATAAAAGTTAAGAATCTCATCATCCCTGCAGACTTTTACATTCTTGATATGGAAGATACCCGAACCCAAGGACATTCCCCTCTCATACTTGGGCGGCTATTCCTCAAAACAGAAATGACGATCATCAACGTTCACAATCGTATGTTGTCCATGGAATTCGGAGGATAAAAAGGTAAGTTTCAGCATCCTTGTGGCTATGAAACACCCTGTTGAAGAGCACTCCACTCTTCCTATCTATTCGATGGAAGTTCTCTCAAATGATACAGACACACCGAATTCTCTCCTCAACCCAAACTCTGATTCATTTTTGTTTTCTTCACCCTTGTATGATTTGAGTTTTGATTCATGTTTTGAGTGTCGTGTGTGTTCTGAAAAGTGTAAATTTTGTGATTTAATTGATGAGTGTGTTCATTCTGAGGTACCCATGACCGTCGATGATTCTGCAAATCTCATTTCTATAGATTCTGTATCTTTAGAGAATAAAAATGAGCAGATAGAAAGTTTAATGGACCTCACTCCCCCTAAATCCACTCCCTAAATCCAAAAACAACCGGTGTTGGAACATTAAAAACTTCTTTCTAATTTAAAATATGCATATCTTGAGGGTATTAACCAACTTCCCATCATTATTTCCAATAACCTCTCTCCACAATAGGAATCGAAACTACTCAAACTATTGATAGAGTGTAAAAAGGAAATAGGATAGACAATGACTGATATTCCCAGGATTATTCCATCTATTTGTATGCACCATATACTTTTTGATGATGAGGCTAACCCCATAAGACAATCTCAATGCCGGTTGAATCCCACTCTCCTTGAAGTGGTAAAATTGGATGTCAGTAAATTACTTGTTGCAGGGATCATTTATCCTATATCTGATATTAAATGGGTTAGCACAGTGCAAATTGTTCCTAAAAAACAGGAATTACAGTTGTGTCAAATGAAAGGAATGAATTGGTTCCAAAACGTGTGCAAAACAGTTGGAGAGTCTGTATTGACTATCGTCGACTGAATCAAGCCACACGAATGAAGCACTTTTCATTACCTTTCATTGACCAAATGTTAGAACGACTGGCTGGTAAGTCCCATTATTGTTTCTTTTATGGCTATTCGGGTGATTTACAAATCCTTATAGCCCCTAAGGATCAAGAATAGGAAACATTTACCTGTCCATTTGGCACATTTGCATACACAAGGATGTCATTCGGTCTATGTAATGCTCCTGGTACTTTTCAGCAATGTATGTTGAGTATTTTTTCTGAGTATCTTGACAGTTGTATGGAAGTATTTATGGATGATTTCATGGTTTATGGATCTTATTTTGATGATTTTTGGGAACACCTAGGTTCTATCCTACGTCGCTGCGTTGAATAAGAACTTGTTTTAAATTATGAGAAATGCCATTTTATGGTTCAATAGGGGATAGTTCTTGGGCATGTCATTTCAAATAAGATAATTCAAGTTGATAAATCTAAGACTGAATTAATTTCCACCCTTCCATATCAAAAATGTGTTCGTGAAGTGCAATATTTCTTGGGTCATGCTGGTTTTTACCGCCGATTCATTAAAGACTTTAATAAGATTGCAGTTCCATTGTCTTAGTTATTGAAAAAAGGTTCTGAGTTTTTGTTTTATAGAAATTATGAGGATGCATTCAATTCACTAAAAAAAGAGTCTCACATCACCTCCCATCATCCAACCACCAAGGTGGGATCTCCCCTTCGAGCTTATGTGTGATGCCTCTAACTTTGTAGTTGGGGAAGTTTTATCACAAAGGGTGGAGAAGGCTCTTCATGTCATTGAATATGCCTCACGTACCCTTGACCCTGCCCAGATAAACTACACAACCAATGACAAAGAACTCCTTTCTATTGTGTTTGCCTTGGAAAAATTTCGTCCATATCTTCTCGGGGAAATAATCATCGTCTTCTATGATCATGCTGCCCTTCATTTCCTCCTAAACAAACCTGAAGCCAAACCCTGTCTCATACGGTGGATGCTCCTCCTCCAAGAGTTTGACCTTGATATTAGAGATAATAGGGGGGTGGAGAATGTGGTATCTGACCAAATTAGTAGGATTTCCCCACCATTGGACCATCATGTTGACTCACCCCTACCCATTAGAGAATTCTTCCCTCATAAGAACCATTGTGATGTTGTGGACCTTACCCCCTGGTATGCGGACATTGTGAATTTTCAAGTAACATCTAGGGCCCCCCCTGATTTTATCACTTCACAATCCCATATATTTAAGCATGATTCTCGTTGGTACATTTGGGATGACCCATACTTGTGGAGAATCTATAGTGACCAAGTAGTTCATCGGTGTGCCCCTAACCATGATTTCACCTCAGTTTTGACCTTCGGCCACACATTGGACCATGGGGGTCACTTTGGATCTCAATGTAGAGATTGATAGGTCCCTGACTTAGGAATGTATTGGATAACATTGTATAGGGATGCCCATATATTTTTCAAGTCATGAAGTCATTGTCAATTCACAGGGAATATCTCCAAGAGGAATGAAATGCCTCAACAACCCATGTTATTTTGTCAGATCTTCAATGCATGTGGCATTGACTTCATGTGGCCTTTTCCAAATTAATTTGTACTTGTATACATCTTATTGGTTGTTTACTATGTATCTAAATGGGTGGAAGCAAAGGCCACCAGGACCAATGACTCTCGAGTGGTTGTCGATTTTGTGAGGTCCCAGATTTTCAGTAGGTTTGGTCTACCAAGATTCATCATTAGAGATGAACGTTCACATTTTTTCAATCATAACATTAGAAACTTGCTTCGTACGTATGGGGTTGTTCATAAAGTCTCCACTGCATATAATCCACAAACTAACGGACAAGCAGAAATTTCAAATCGAGAAGGTAAGCGAATCTTGGAGAAAATGGTACAACCCAATAGGAAAGATTAGAGTTTGCGCTTGGATGATGCACTTTGGGCGTACCATACATCTTTTAAAACACCAATAGGAATGTCACCATACATAATTGTGTTTGGAAAGGCTTGTCGCCTCCCAGTATAGGTAGAACACCGTGCATATTGGGCTCTTAAACAATGTAATATGAACCTTTCTAATGCAGATGAGCAATGAAAGCTGCAGATTCAAGAGTTGGAAGAAATTTGATGTCATGCATATGAAAACTCTCGAATCTATAAAGAGAAGACAAAGGATATTCATGATAGCATGATTCACCAGTAGAAGTTCCATATTGGTGAAAAGGTCCTCATGTACAATTCCAGGCTTAAGATCCACCCAGGTAAGCTTCATTCCCGATGGCTCGGTCCTTATACTATTACTAATGTTTACCCTTTTGGTGCAATATAGTTTTTTCATGAGAGAGTGGGCGAAGTCTTACCTTCAATGGGCAACGACTTAAACACTTCTATGAGGCTTTTCTGAAAAATCTAGTGGATGAAATACACCTTCTTGAGGCATCATACCAATAAAACACACCAGGTTTTATCCTTCCTTCTCACACTCTCAATTATTTCAGTTCGGACACTACATACTCTAGGTGTGGGGGTGGATAAATTCCTGGGTTAGTTAGTAATTTTCATTTTTTTCTCTTTTTGGCCTTCTTTATGGTATTTTCAATTTCCCCCATTGAAAATTTAGATGTTCCATGATTTGGAAACCATAAAGTGGGGAATGTAAAAATACTATAATAAAGGCTAAAAAGAATTTGTGAATGAGTTTACCATCAAGGAGTGATTTTTAGTGAATTTGTTTTATGTGAATGATATAAATGGTCATATCTATGTGAAACATTTGAGATGATTGATGCCCTTTGTGTGAGTAGTTTTTTGGAAAACTGTGTCACTAATATCTCCACAAAGTTTTGAACCAAACCGAAAAGTGTGATTATTTCTTACTTAATATAAGGTAAATATATGTTGGGTTAATATTTTTCAGCTTTAAATGATATTTCCATACGTTTGTTCCTTATCCGATCTGTTTCATTACAGTACCAGATTGACCTATGCGTGTGTACCTAATGTCCGACTGTTGTACGCCCTCAAAAAAATTGTTGTGTCTTGGGATGTTCAAAAACCACTCCTCCTCAACCTTTGATCTTGTTATAACTATTTCAATTAGTGTTGTAAGGAGATCAAACAAGGGTTGAGAGATGAGTGTGAGATTTGTTCCAATTGCAACTTCAAAAAATATATATAAGAAATTAGGGGTGTGATGAAATGTGCAAAATATGGGGATATATAGGTCGAGAGATTATTGTTTGACTTCTGGGAATGCTTAAATAAGTGGGTCTTGAAATATGATTGCAAACGATGTAGGGCAGGTTCGGTGACAAAATCATTTAAGCTGAAAAATGTTAAAATAACACATATTTATTGGATATAATGTGGAAAGAATAGCATGGAATGGTTTTCACACACACACATGGAGAGTTAGTGTCATGGTTTACTTCTGAATTACTTGCTCAATTGGGAATCGTGAATATTTTTGAATTTCTCTATGATATGATTTATGGGAAATCTTTTTCTATTTTCACTAGGAATAAATACTTGATGTGGTTAGTGCATTGATCAATTTACCTTAAATAATATTCCCTCAAATGATAAGTGTTTAGGATGTTTGAAATATATATATATATATGAATCATTTTTTTGGATATGTGACATTTCCCAGGAGTGCAAATGTTTAGTTTTGGGGGTGTGATCGTACCAAGATTCACTGTTTTATTCCACCCTTACACCGCAGTTTTAAACTAGTTTTGTAATGAATATTCCAAATATAATAATAAATTGCACTTTATGTTTGAATCAATAAATTAATTTTAATCAATATTATATTGGTAAATGTTATTTGTTTTTATTGTTTCAATGTAGGTGGATGTGATTTGGAGGGCCCTAGATGAAGTGGAAGAAAAATGGGCCAAAATTCCATTGATAGATGGAAATATGTCCACTGTTTTGCATAGTACACAACATCCGTGAATCCAAATTGGCTGCAATTTTGTGGGCCTGTCCATAACTTAATATGAGACATTTCATATTAAGGAACCCAATCCTAATTCGACTTTTATGGCGCCCATACGAATAGATCTGTCCAAGCCACCGAATATGGACCAAGTCAAATGTAGTGTTCTGTATTTTATCAATATCTTGAGCTGTAGTTGTCCAAAGGGAACCAAAATTCGGTGGAAACAGCCAATAGGTAGGGCTAAAACTTTTCTATTTTCTCCAAATCTAGATAATAATGTCTGATGGCCGAAACACATGGTACAATTGGAATGATTAAATCTGTGTTCCTAAAACCACCTTCCTATTTTCCTATAAAATGACACCTTGGGCTCCCCATTTGTATGTTTGGCCAAGAGGAAAGGTGCTACCATTTTGGAGTCCCCAAGGAGTCTTCTCAACATCCCTATCAGTTTTGGAGGTTATGGGAAGTGCTACTTCATCTTATTCTTCTTCTTCCTCTTCCATAGGATTCTAGACCCCTTGTGATCACCTGGGGAGGAATGTGATGTAATCCCGAGCTTCAAAGTTGTATTATTTTGAATGATATTTTTAATTCCAGGTTGTTGTGTGGTTTTTCATCATCTTATTTTCTTATATTATTGATTTATGTACTGGTATGTCATGCTCAACTCATATGATCATGTTTGAGGGTACCCATTCATGTGATGTTTCACACACCGTTCACCATTTCCTTTTCCCCCTTACAATTGCGGTGTTTGTGTGGTTCATATTGGTCAATTGAACGCACATAATAACTATCAAGGTAATTCACATTTTGGTCATGGTATCAAAATTAAATAACATAAAAACCTAGACAGCACATCAAATTCATCATGTGTTGCCTTGGTGAGTTTTGGTTATGATTTCGAACACAAATCACCCAATCATCAGCGGTGTCTGGTGAATCGTTATGTGTTTTCGACTGAACCCTATGAGGTATCCTAGTATAAAATCAGTAACATTATGGTTCTAAGTGTGACAAACCAGGGATTAAAAGATCATAACCCCATCCCATGAAGCGATAAAGGATGAGCATCACGAGACTTCCCCAGGTTGATCACGTTTAATCAATCTTGTTCATTTCTACTTTGTTTTATCGCATTTATTTCCTATTTTCATCATTAATCATAAAACCCCCAAGATTTACATAACCTAATTCACCTTCTACTTCCATAATCAAAACCCTCTTTTTAAATTAATGGTCTAAGGTTTCGTCGAGAGACGACCTAGGGTTGCTGGTATAACGCCGAAATTATAGTAAAAATTAAACAACTAATTTGACACGCTCGACAACGCGATCAAATATTTGCACCTTTGCCGGTGAGCCATGATAGTTTTTTTTCATTATTTCCTTTTATTTTTTTATTCTACTTCTTAATTAGTACTCCTTTAAATACCCCACCCCCATTTGATTGTTTTTATTTTGGGTTTTGTCTTTATTTTTGGTTGTTTTTAGTGTGTTCAGTCACTCCCCCCCCCCCCTCTCTCTCTTTTTCTCCATCTCCCTCTCTATAAATCTGTATTATAATATTATATTATCTTTTACCCTTCTTATTTGATTTCATCCATATTAAAAAATACTTCACATCTTATTTGTATGACCCGAGCTGGTAAAGAAACCCTACTTGAATTTGACCCGAAAATTGGAAAGTCACTTCACACAAAAATTAAGGCATCTAGAGAAGGTCAATAAAGTAACACTAAGGAACCCCATTTGGAACCTCAAGTGGTATTAAACCTATAAAAATTGAACTAATTCAAACCCCAGAGATCATGGATGCAAATAACCGAACATTAAAAGAACTGAACACCCTGGATGTGGAGTACCAACCTGCGTACATCCAATATCCTGAGGAAGTGACCAACATTGAGCTAAGATCAGGTCTCATCCACCTCCTTCCAAAATTCCATGGTATTCCCTGAGAGGTCCCTCACAAACATCTAGAGGAGTTTCACATAGTGTGCTCTGCCATGAAACCCCAAAATGTGACTGAGGAACTCATTATGTTTAGGGCCTTCCCTTTATCCCTTGATGGTGTAGCCAAAGATTGGCTATACTATTTGCCTACCATGATTGGGAGCTGGAATGACCTTAAAAGACACTTTCTAGAGAAGCTTTTCCCTGCCTCCAGAACTACGTCAATTAGGAAAGAAATCTATGTAATTAGGCAATCACAAGGAGAGACCCTTCATGAATATTGGGAGAGATTCAAAAGACTATGCTCAAGATGCCCCACCACCAGATTAGTGAACAAATTTTAATTCAATACTTCTATGAGGGACTTATCCCCATGGATCGTGGAATGATTGATGCTGCAGCTGGTAGTGACCTAGTTGACAAAACTCCTTCTACCGCTAGTGAATTAATAGCCAAAATGGCTCAAAATGCACAACAATTTGGTACACGAGCTATTGCACCAACCCGAGGAGTTCATGAGGTAAGTCATTCATCCCTAGAACAAAAGGTAGATAATAAACATGAGGAGATGCACACCATTATAAGGCAATTAGATCAAGCACAAGAGACCTCACACTCTCCTCCTGTTCCACTACATTGTTGTATTTGTTCTGATAATACTCATTTTTCTGATCAGTGCCCACAACATGAGGATTCATCTAAGTCTTGTACTGCAGTGTTCCCTGGGCGTCCATTCCAACAAGCACCATCGTTCAAGCAAGAACCATTCAGGCCAAATCCAAACCCTCGGTGGCAAGCCCAACCACAATACTAACATGGAGGAAACTCAAGCTACCCCAAGAAGAATTGGTATCAACATGGACAAGGTATGAATCCTTATTATCCTTCAACATCTCAAAACAATTATCCTCCTCCCAAGTCTAAACCAAGCCTTGAGGATATCATGAAGCAAATGGCAACCCACAACCTCCAGTTCTAACAAACCACAAAATCAGCTATTCAAGACCTGCGAACTCAAGTGGGGCAATTGGAAAACAACATCGGTGAGCTTAATATGCAAGGTTATGGAAAACTACCATCCCACCCCATTGCCAATCCGAAGGAAAAAAGGTAATGTATGTGCAGTTACAATTCGTAGTGGTAAAGAAGTTTCTCCTTATATTGATTCTGCACAACAGGTATGTCCCCCTCATGAATACTCTCTTTCCCAACCCTCAGAAACATCAGGTAATGAAAAACAATACAAAAATGGTAATCTAATTATCATTAAGGATTCCCATGAACAGTCAATTCCTCTTCATTTCCCTCAAAGACTCTCTAAATCTAAGAAAACATTGATAATGAGATTGAAAATGAAATAATGGATACATTTAAAAAAATTCAAGTTCACATTCCTCTATTGGATACAGTTAAGAAAATCCCTTGATATGAAAAATTTCTTAAAGAGCTTTGCACCCATAGAAGTAGACTGAAGGGGAATGAGAGAGTAAAATTGGGTAGGAATGTCTCGGCCTTGATTAAACTAGAAATGAAAACCAAATGCAAGGATCCAGTCACATTCACAATACCTTGTACAATAGGGGAGACCTTCTTTTCTGATGCTATGCTAGAGTTATGTGCTTCCATTAATGCAATGCTTCAATTCGTTTATACTTATTTGTAGGTTGGATAGCTTCAACCAATAGGAAGTATCATGCAACATGCCAATCGATGCACAACACACCCATTAGAAGTGGTTGAGGATGTCCTCGTAAAAGTTAAGAATCTCATCTTCCCTGCAGACTTTTACATTCTTGAGATGGAAGATACCCGAACCCAAGGAAATGCCCCTATCATACTTGGGATTCCATTCCTCAAAACAACAAAGATGATCATCAACGTTCACAATGGTGCGTTGTCCCTGGAATTAGGAGGGGAAATGGTATGTTTTAACATCCTTGAGGCTATGAAACACCATGTTGAAGAGCACTCCACTCTTCTTGTCTATTCGATGGAAGTTCTCTCAAATGATGCACACACACAATTCTCTCCTTAACCCAAACTCTGATTCATTTTTGTTTTCTTCACACATGGATGATTTGAGTTTTGATTCATGTTTTGAGTGTTGTGTGGGATATGAAAAGTGTAAATATTTTGATTTAATTGATGAGTGTGTTCATTCTGAGGTACCCATGTCCGTCGATGATTCTGCAAATCTCATTTCTATAGATTATGTATCTTTAGAGAATAAACATGAGGAGATAGAGTGTTTAATGACCCTCACTCCCCCTAAATCCACTCCCTCAATCCAAAAACAACTGGTGTGGCAACTTAAACAACTTCCTTCTAATTTAAAATATGCATATCTTCAGGGTATTAACCAACTGCCCATCATGATTACCAATATCCTCTCTCCACAATAGGAATAGAAACTACTCAAACTATTGGGAAAGTGTAAAAAGGAAATTGGACGGACGTTGGCTGATATTCCTAGGATTATTCCATCTATTTGTATGCACCATATACTTTTGGATGATGAGGCTAAGCCCGTAAGAAAATCTCAACATCGGTTGAATCCCACTCTCCTTGAAGTGGTAAAATTGGAAGTCTGTAAATTACTTGCTGCAGGGATCATTTATCCTATATCTGATAGTAAATGGGTTAGCCTAGTGCAAAATGTGCCTAAAAAACCAGGAATAATAGTTTTGTCAAATGAAAGGAATGAATTTGTTCCAACACGTGTGAAAAACAGTTGGCATGTCTATATTGACTACCTTCGACTGAATCATGACACGTGAAATGACCACTTTCCATTACCTTTCATTGACCAAATGTTAGAATGACTGGCTGGTATGTCCCATTATTGTTTCCTTGATGGCTATTTGGGTTATTTCAATATCCATATAGCCCCTGAGGATCATGAAAAGAAAACAGTTACCTATCCATTTGGCACATTTTCATACAGAAGGATGCAATTCGTTCTATGTAATGCCCCCGACACTTTTCAGCGATGTATGTTGAGTATTTTTTCTAAGTATCTTGAGACTTTTATGGAAGTATTTATGGATTAGTTCACGGTATATGGATCTTCTTTTGATGATTGTTTGGAACACCTAGGTTCTGTTCTCTATCGCTGCATTGAAAAATATCTTGTTTTAAATTATGTGACATTCCATTTTATGGTTGAGCGGGGGATAGTTCCTGGGCATGTCATTTCAAATAAGGGAATTCAAGTTGATAAATCTAAAATTGAATTAATTTCAACCCTTCAATATCCAAAATGTGTTCGTGAGGTGCCATCTTTCTTGGGTCATGCTGGTTTTTACCACTGATTCATTAAAGACTTTAGTAAGATTTCACTACCATTATCTCGGTTATTGCAAAACGTTTCTGAGTTTGTGTTTGATAAAAATTGAGAGGATGCATTAAATTCACTAAAAAAGAGTCTCACATCACCTCCCATCATCCAACCACCAAGGTGGGATCTCCCATCTGAGCTTATGTGTGATGCCTCTAACTTTGCAGTTGGGGCAGTTTTATCACAAATGGTTGAGAAGGCTCCCCATGGCATTGCATATGCCTCACGTACCCTTGACCCTGCCCAGATAAACTGCAGAACCAATGAAAAAGAACTCCTTTCTATTGTGTTTTCCTTGGAAAAATTTCATTCATATCTTCTAGGGTCAAAAATATTCGTCTTCTCTGATCATGCTGCCCTTCGATTCCTCCTAAAGAAACCTGAAGCCAAACCCCGTCTCATACGGTGGATGCTCCTCCTCCAAGAGATTGACATTGAGATTAGAGATAATAGGTGGGGTGGAGAATGTGGTAGCTGACCACATTAGTATGATTTCCCCACCATTGGACCATCATGTTGACTCACCCCTACCCATTGGAGAATTCTTCCCTCATGAGAACCTTTGTGATGTTGTGGACCTTACCCCATGGTATGCAGACATTGTTAATTTTCAAGCAACATCTAGGGTCCCCCCTGATTTTAGAACTCCATAATCCCAGAGACTTATGAATGATTCTCATTGGTAAATTTGGGATGACCGATACTTGTGGAGAATTTGTAGTGACCATGTAGTTCGTCGGTGTGTCCCTGACCATGAGTTCACCTGTGTTTTGACCTTCTTCCACAATTTGGCCTGCGGGAGCCACTTTGGCTCTCAATGTATAGATCGGAAGGTCCATGACTCAAGGCATTATTGGCCAACATTGTATAGGGATGCCTATATATTTTGCAAGTCATGTAGTCATTGTGAATTAACAGGTAATATCTCAAAGTGGAATGAAATTCCCCAACAACCCATGTTATTTTGTGATATCTTCGACGCATGGGGCATTGAATTCATTGGGCCTTTTCCAAATTCAATTGGCCTTGTATACATAATATTAGTTGTTGACTATGTATCTAAATGGGTGGAAGCAAAGGCCACCAGGACCGATGACTCTCAGGTGGTTGTTGATTTTGTGAGGTCCCAGATTTTCAGTAGGTTTGGTCTACCAAGATTCATTATTAGTGATCAGGGTTCACATTTTTGCAATTATAACATGAAAAACATGCTTCATAAGTATGGGGTTGTTCATAAAGTCTCCACTGCATATCATCCCCAAAATAACGGACAAGCAGAAATTTCATATCGAGAAGTGAAGAGAATCGTGGAGAAAACGGTACAACCCAAAAGGAAAGATTAGAGTTTGCGCTTGGATGATGCACTTTGGCCATACCGTACAGCTTTTAAAACCCCAATAAGAATGTCACCATATAGAATTGTGTTTGTAAAGGCCTATCACCACCCAGTGGAGGTAGTACACCGTGCATATTGGGTTGTTAAACAATGTAATATGAACCTTTCAGATGCAGGTGAGCAAATATAGCTGCAGATTCAAGAGTTGGAAGAAATTAGACGTGATACATATGAAAACTCCTGAATATATAAAGAGAAGACACATGCTATTCATGATAGCATGATTCACCAGTGGAAGTTCCATATTTGTGAGAAGGACCTCATGTACAATTCCAGGCTTAAGCTCCACCCAGGTAAGCTTCGTTCCCGATGGCTCGGTCCTTAAACTGTTAAAAATGTTTACCCTTTTGGTGCAATATAGGTTTTTCATGAGTAGAGTGGACGAAGTCTTACCATCAATGGGCAGCGAGTTAAACACTTCTATGAGAATTTTCCGAAGAATCCGATGGAGGAAATCCACCTTCTTGACGCATCATACCAATAAAACACACTAGGTTTTATCCTTCCTTATCACACTCTCAATTATTTCAGTGAGGAAACTACATACTCTAGGTGTGTGGGGTGGATACATTCTTGGTTTAGTTAGGAATTTTCATTGTTTTCTCTTTTTTGAATTTTTATGGTATTTTCATTTTTCCCCATACACAATTTCGAAGTTCCATGATTTGGCGATCATAAAGTGGGGAAAGTAAAAATACCATAACGAAGGATAAAAAGAATTTGTGTATGAGTTTACCATCAAGGAGTGATTTTTAGTGAATTGGTTTTATTTCAATGATATAAATAGTCATATCTATGTGAAACATTTGAGATGATTGATGCCCTTTGTGTGAGTAGT
This sequence comes from Viscum album, assembly GCA_963277665.1. Taxonomy (NCBI): domain Eukaryota; kingdom Viridiplantae; phylum Streptophyta; class Magnoliopsida; order Santalales; family Viscaceae; genus Viscum; species Viscum album. The sequence continues at coordinate 680,240,754 of OY728119.1, read as the reverse complement.
TTTTTGGAAAACGGTGTCACTAATATCTCCACAAATATTTTCACAAAACCAGAAAGTGTGATTATTTCTTACTTAATATAAGGTAAATATATGTTGGATTAATATTTATCAGCTTTAAGTGATATTTGCATACATTCGTTCCTTATCCGATCTATTTCATTACTATACCAGATTGTCATATGCATGTGTACCTAATGTCCGACTGTTGTACGCCCTAAAAACAATTTTGTGTCTAGGGAAGGTCAAAAACCTCTCCTCCTCATCCTTTGATCTTGTTATAACTATTTCAATTAGTGTCGTGAGGAGATCAAACAAGGGTTAAGAGATTAGTGTGAGATTTGTTCCAATTACAACTTAAAAAAAATATAATAAATGAGGCGAGTGATGAAATGTGCAACATATGGGCATATCTAGGTCGGGATCTTATGGTTTGACTTCTGGGAATGCTTAAATGAGTGGGTCTTGAAATATGATTACAATGTATGTAGGATAGGTTCGGTGACAAAATCATTTAAGCTGAAAAATGTTAACATAACATATATTTATTTTATATCAAGTGGAAATAATAGCATGGAATGGTTTTCACACACACACATGGCATGTTAGTGTCATGGTTTAATTCTGAATTCCTTTCTCAATTGGGTATCGTGAATCTTTTCGAATTTCTCTATGATATGATTTATGAGACATCTTTTTCTATTTTCACTAAGAATAACTCCTTGGTGTGGTTTGTGCATTGATCCCTTTACGTTAAATAATACTTCCTCAAATGATAAATCTTCAGAATGTTGGAAATATATATATATGAATCATTTTATTTGGATATGTGACTTTTCCCAGGAGTGAAAATGTATAGGTGTGTGGGTGTTATCGTACCACGATTCACTGTTTTATTCCACCCTTACACCGCAGTTTTAAACTAGTTTTGTAATAAATATTTCAAATATAATAATAAATTGCACTTTATTTTTTAATTAATCAATTAATGGTAATCAATATTATAATGGGAAATGTTACTTGTTTTTATTGTTTCAATGTAGGTGGAGGTGATTTGGAGGGCCCTTGATGAAGTGGAAGAAAAATGTGCCAAAATTGCATTGATCCATGGACATCTGTCCACTGGATTGCACAACACACGAAATCCGTGCATCCAAATGGGCTGTAATTTTGTGAGCCTGTCCAAAACTTAATAGGATACATTTCATATTAAGGAACGAAGGCCTGATTCGGCTTCCTGTGGGCCCATCGGAACTGATCTGTCCAAGCCACCGAATATGGACCAAGTCAAATGCGGTGTTCTGTATTTTATAAATATCATCAGCTGTACTTTTTCAAAGGGTTCCAAATATTATGTAGAGATAGTAAAGAGGTAGGGCTACAAATTTTCTATTTTCTCCAAAGTGAGATAAGACTTTATGAAGGCCGAAACATGTGGTACATGTGGATTGATGAAATCTGTGTGCCAAAAACCACCTTCGAATTTTTCTATAAAATGACACCTTGGGCTCCCCATTTGTATGTTCGGCCAAGAGGCAAGGTGCTGCCATTTTGGAGTCCTCAAGGAGTGTTCGCAACATCCCTAGAAGTTCATGAGGCTATGGGAAGTTCCACGTAAACTTCTTCTTCTTCTTCCTCTCCCATGGGTTTCTAAACCCCTTGTGATTACCCGGGGAGGAATGCGATGTAATCCCGAGCTTCAAAGTTGTATTATTTTGAATGATCCTTTTAATACTAGGTTTTTGTGTTGTTTTTAATCATCCTATATTTTTATTCTATTGAGTTATGTACTGGTATGTCATTCTCAACTCATATGATCATGTTTGGGGGTACCCATTCATGTGATGTTTCACACATCGTTCACCATTTCCTTTTCCCCCTTACAGTTGCGGTATTTGTGTGGTTCATATTGGTCAATTGAACTCACATAATCACTATCAAGGTCATTCACATTTAGGTCATGGAATCACAATGAAATAACATACAAACCTGGACAACACATCGAATTCTTCATGTGTTGCCTTGGTGAGTTTCAGTTATGATGTCGAACACAAATCACCCAATCATCAGCGGTGTCCGTTGAATCGTTATGTGTTTTTGACTGAACCCTAGGAGGTATCCTAGTATAAAAATAGTAACATTATGGTTCTAGGTGTTAATAACCAGGGATTAAAATATCATAACCCCGTCCATTGAAGCAATGAAGGATGAGAATCACGAGACTTCCCCGGGATGATCATGTTTAATCAATCTTGTTCATTTCTACTTTGTTTTATCACTTTCATTTCCTATTTTAATCATTAATCATAAAACCCCAAAGTATTAAAAAACATAATTCACCTTATACTTCCATAATCAAAACCCTCTTTTTAAATTAATGTTCTAAGGCTCCGTCGAGAGACGACCTCGGGTTGCTGCTATATTGCAGAAATTCTAGTAAAAATTAAACAACTAATTTAATGTGCTCGACAACGTGATCACGGTGAACAAGAGAGCTACGAGATAAAAGCTAGGGAAATATTTTTAATTGATCTATTAGTTTACATGGTTATTTTATTTTCTTACTTTAATGTGTAGTCCTTAAATTCATAATTGGTGAATGTTTATTTCACATATTATTTACACATTTTAATTTGTTTATTTAAAACATATTAGTGGTGTGGGTTGGTCTCCCACTCCTTATTAAACAATTTCATAATTTTTATTATCATTTTTATTATTTGTTATTTATAATTATAATTATTTATTATATAATAATATTCCGTGTTGAATAATATATTTACGTATGCTACATTTACAAGTTAAGAAATAATATCTATTTACTAATTATATCTTTCAATATGACCCTTAGGTATGATGAAACTTGTAATTTTTTCTAAAGTAACGATTCCTATGTACTAAATGTTTTACACTTATGTATTATGAAGTTAGAAATTACACATTGTATAAGGCTCATATGTATTGAATATATATATTCAAATATCAATATATGGAAATGGATACAACTTTTATGCATGAATCTATTTCCAATATTTATTGTCATGTATTGAATAATTTCTCATATATATGATCTCTAGTATGAGAATTATTATAATTAAAAACTCTTTAATATAAAACTATTAATATTAAATATGAATTATTTCTTGGATAATTATTTATCACCAATTATTCTTGGATTATCCATTATATTATATGTATAAAAATCTGGGAAATGATATTCAAATTTAAATGGATGGAATTTCCAAGGAATAATTCTATGTGATTAGAAGTATTATTCAATGATTTTTAATATCAATTTTTATGGTGGATTTGAAAATATTTTTTGGTTAATTTGAATTATCACAATAGATATATTTTATATGTTGTGTATAGATTCAAGGAGTCATCTAAATGACGCCATCATCGACCATTAATTATTATGGAGGTTCATCATAGGTAATTATACATTGATATTTTCCTAATAAAATATAAATGCAATTGTCAGTGTGATAGATGATATATAACTCTCGACTAAAAATAGTTTTAGAATATAGTTGAAGGAATTGTTTTGACATTTACATCCTAGTTCCACAAAATATGAATCATTATACTTCTTCATCAACGGTTGTGGATAATTGTTTCTACACCGTCACCCCATCTACCATTCTCTGTTTTAAAAATTTAATTCTTTAATATGCTACATTGTCTATTTTTAATGTTATAATTATTTTTTAACAAAACTCACACACTAAATATAGAACCACTAAATGGATCTATTTTAGTTTTTATACCTAAAAAAATGTAGTTACTTAGGTTGTTCATGAATCTGCTTGAAATAAAAAGTTAAGAATACTAATAGAATTATTGAGTTTATTTTTTTACTGGGGTAGATGGTTTTGTTTGTTCTACTCCCATGTAAATCTCTTCATTTTAATGTATATCCATTATATTGGTTCAAGTTTTAAATATTAGATATAGGGTTGTTTTTATACAAAGTACTATAAACCCCCTACATTCTTTTGTTCAATATTCTGTGTGCACTCTTCACTCACCCACTGCAATATTTTTTAAAAAATGATTTTTTTAATCTTTTTCCCAAAATATTCTATTATATTATTTTAATTACTCTAATTATTTATTATACACAATTAATCCCACCCCTCCTATATCTACCAATATATATTGTAGATAATACCACCCAACACCATGGGTTTCAACATTTCTCCACCAATAATGTTATCGTATTTCTTTAGGTTTTAAATATTTTCGTTGATGTATATTCTGAATCTATTGTATTTTTATAGATAAATTATTTAGATATGGAATTGGTGTACAAGAATGTCGAGAAGTTATAGATAACTTATTTTTTCCCTTCATTATGCATTATTCATTTTTCATTGGAATTTATTATGGAATGTGACATTTACTTTAACAAATTTTAGACTTTGTTAATCATAAATATCTATATTTGGGACTTATTATGATTTTAGGGAGCTAGTCATTAATGTCCTATAAAATAATCCTTTTCTCAACTATATTAAAATACTATTTCACCATGATTGACATGTATGTGTAATGACAGTTTTTTAGTTTTACAAAATTCACCAAAAGTCATAAAAATTCATTATTCTACAACCATCCATAAATCATAAAAAAAGACAACCTTATGCAGTATAAATTTTATTTATCTATATAAATATCATTGAGAATGAATAAAAATTATATTTATTTTATAGAAAAAAATAAAAAAACAAAATGACAAGTTTAATTTCAAAAAATTGATTTTTCCACTGATCATTGAAAATTTTATATAACAAAATCAGTATATTTTTATGGTCTTTAAGGCCATATTGGAGATTAAATATCTCTTAATACGAGTAATCCAGGTTAGTAAGGTCATATTTATTCTTGTGACTTCAATTTTACACAATAAAAATTTAAAATGGACACCTAGATAAATAGTGATTGTTATTTAATGTTGAATTTTTTTTCTTTCAATGGAATTTCTAGAAATGAAATGCCTGGTTGCATGATGTGGGAGACTATGCACCTAACATTACATTATCCCTTTTATTTGGGTTAACTATCAGTGAGATTGTGAAAATAAATATCCATGATACTTTGAAAGGTCATATGGACTATATTTTAAAGGATTCCATTTCTAAAGGACCATGTAACCAAACTGTCCATTTAACCTTTTCATTTTTTATCTATGTTAAATTTAAAATTCCTATTTTTCATAATTCTACCTATAGAATTTTCAAATAAATTTGAATAAATAAATATATCTAATATATTTATGTTATATATTTCAGAAAGAAGTGTCAATGAGTTCCTCTCAATTGATAAATTTTTTATTTACCATCATTAATTACATTCATTAATTTTATAATCATTAAAGAAATTAGCATATCAATTTCACTATTCAGCTTAAATTCCAATCATAGCAACAACCCTAACACATAGTTTGGAATAATACACACATTTGAAACCATTAAATAAATATATAAAATCATATTAATCACATGTTGACACACATAATTATTGTGTCATATATCTTGAACACAAAATGAAATTTTATATAAAAAATATGAATAAAAATATGGTTGAACAACAAATTATAGAAAAAAATTTCTCAAAAAAATTATACTTAAATGATTTAAATCATTATCATATTTATTTTATCATACCTAGAAACATTACACCCTAGTATAACAACAAATCATTAAACAAATTAACAACTAAAGAGTTTAAAAACATCATTTTCAAAACACACAAGCATTTATACATATCTAAAAATAATTATTGATAAATAAAATATCCATTTACACAAATATATACAATATCTAGTTATGAAAACTCTTTTCTAAAATTCTCTTCATTTCAAATAAATCACAAAACAAAACAAAACCACATTAGAAAAAAGGGTTTAATAACAATTGAAACACATATCCTTATAAACATGAAATTAAACCTTATGTTGATTTATAAAATATTCCAACATAATCTTTAAAACATAGTGAAACCCAAATATTTACTAATTTAATTTCAAAATAATATAATATAATTGAAACCAAATCTAATTTAAAAATTATTTACTCTCAGTCATACTAAATTAATTTAATTTTATTTTAGTTCTTTATATTGAATGTAAACTACAAATACCATTAAAATAAATTCTAGACATAATGAGATGGAGAATTATTATTTAGAAAATGATTTATCACCTCTTATAAATCATATGAAAATAATAGAGTATCTTATAATGAAAATATTGTACCTTCTAAAATATAAAAATTTGAAAGAAAATAATATCACATGAGAATTAAAATAATTTCAACTAATATAAAATTATTAAAAAACCATCAATGAAAAAAAATTAATGAAATAAAGTTATCCTCATTTTAGTTCATAATATTATTTATAACTAATATCAAGATTTAATACCTTTTAAATCAAATAATAATTGAAATAAAAATCACTACACATGAAAATAGTAGTGTCCTAAAAGATTCAAAAATTAATACACAAAATTGTGAATATAAATCAAATTAATTGCACACTTATCAAACCCCTAATAAAACTTCAAAATAATATATATAGTATAAGAATCACTCAATTATTTCATTAATAGAAGGTTTTAATTATATTATTTAATGAATTATAAAATTCATTTTTTTCAAAAAATCCACAATATATAAATAAATTTTAACAAATCTCAAATTGTTTCTAATTATTACACAAGTAATAAATAATTAATTTATAATAAAATTTTCTTGAATTGTTTAAATTTGGACTATGATTTTCCATGAGTAAATATATCAACAATCCTCTATTTTCCTTAAAGTAGAAGAAAAATATATTTTCTAAACAATCAAAATGTAATTAATTTGAACTTAGCACATCTTAATATATATATATACATTAAATAATAATATATTATTGAATGAAAAAAATAAAAAAATAGTTTAAAAAATAAAACATTGTTTATATATTAATGGAACCTTTAAAAAATATAAACAAATAACATGAAGTTAGAAAACTATAAAAATTGGTTCATTGATTTTGGAAACAAATAATCATGAGAAAATACATTAAAAATAAGGTTGATATGATATTATAATATAAAAAATACAATAACTATATTCTATTTAAGGAATGACAATATTTTTGAGAAAATGTGTGTCTCAGATATATTTTTGAGTTATTGAGGGATATTTTATTAGAGATCACATAAAATGGACGTGATTTATTTTATTTAAATTTTATACTATTGTTAAGACAATAATAACTTTCAAAATTAGAATAATTGATGTTCTAATGATGATTTAAGGATCATTTTGTGGATTTGATATTTTTAGAAGAATATCAGTGTTTGATTTTGGTATTTGTATGCAACATAAATTAAAGAGGAGTAATTTATAATGTGTTGTTTTCCAATAAACATCATGTCTATTAAGTCTAGAAAATTGTTTTAAGTAGTCTCAATTTTCTTATATTAATCACCAAGAGTATTTGAAATATTTCTATTCACTAATTTAATCTAAATTGTATTTTAGTTTGTATGAGACACATTTTTCTTCTTTGTAAAAGTAAAAAGATGGATAACCCATTATATTATAGTAAAGTCATTATGTCAATGGATTAATAATATGGAATACCTTTTTCCCAAAACAATATTGGATTGATATCAATGGTTTTATAGTGATAGAAAAAAATGGTGAATATTATTTTATGCTAAATTTAGAAATTTATTGATTTAAAGAATTTATAAATATTTTAATGTAGTTGAATAAAAAATATTTCATGGTTTTTAATAACCATTTTTTAATATTCCTAAAACTAATTTTATAATTTTTTTGATGTTGAAACCTTGTATATGAAAATTTTAAAACTCCAACATGATCCTTTATTTTGATAAAATATATTATGAGTGATTGAGAAAAATGGATTTGGTCCAAAATCTAATATTGAAGTAATAGAAGTTTTATGTTATTTTGGTCATTAGTTTTGGGATTCTAAAATTAAATTCAATAAAAAATAAATGTTTTTTTTTTCTTTCATATATGTATTCGTATAGTGACTATATGAAGAAAGATAAAAGTGGAAAATACAACAAGATATAGTTCATAAAATGTATAACTGTTGATTATCATAGGCTTTTTTATGAATCCTATAATTATGAATATTTATGGTTTGTGTCAATGAAAATATACTATTTGTGGATTTTTAGATTATTACTGTGTTAATTATGGTAGTTTAATGATCAAAAAATTACATATAATATAAGATATCTACATTAATGAAGAAAAAGATGATTAATAGTCCTTAAAAAGTGTTTGGTTACTGAATTTTATAGTTATAGTTATCAAAGATTTAACACCCTAGTATTTTTGAATATTTTTTTCTAATAAATCAAATTATTACATTTATTATTTTTCAATATTATATGTATTATTTTTTGAGACTAGGAACTGAGATTACATGTGATTCTGAGGCCTTACATGGATAGAATATATGATTGAAATGTATTCGTATTTTAAAATAGAATATAGATTCAAGATTCCTAAAATGGTAGAATAAATTCTAAACCAGTGCTCGGATGAGACATATAAGGGAACCGTTGAGTTCACAATATAGGGTTTATCCTATGTGAGATATAAACAAGGATGGAACATGGAATTTTTCTAAAAGTCATCACATGCATGAAATGAAACAAATAATTTAAAAAATTAGTCTATTTTTATTTAATTGATTCTACCACTGCTTTTTATTTAGATAGATTATTATGACGTAATTACATGGTCATGTAAAAAACAATTGATATATAAGAGAACAATTGGAAGTAGATTTTGAAGATCTCTCTCAAGGAAAACATCTGCCAAATCATTGATTGGTGATCAATGTGCAATAGAGAAGAATTATCTTCCCAATGAAGATGATGCGGCTTCATTCTTTATCAGTGATTGATCAGAGTCAAGGTGAGATGCTGGTTGATTTTTTCTTTCATCATTCCTAAAATATGTAATTAATAGAGACCAATCAACTAATATATCAATCTGTGGATTAGCCGATTGCGAAATGATGCCTATTGAGGGGATTTTATTGGGAGAATACTATGGTGATTGAATTCTTATCTATTAGATCTTCATTTAAATGTAAATGATTTTTGTTCGACACAATCATCAACTGAGGTATGTTTCTCATGATTGTTCTTATTCTTTTCTCCCTGTACTCTTCTTTTTTCATGAGTATTCTACATTTGACCAACAAGTCAATGTATACAAGAAATTTGAATATTGCCTATAGAGACCCGAAGATTGACGTACATAGATATCACATTACTTTTGTGGAATACATAATACATAACAAAAACAGACACACAAGGACCATAATAGTTTAGTGTCTTTGGAAACTTGGAATGTAATATTCTAATTGGGGTGAAATATCTTCAACATCTCCCATAAAGATCTTCCTCTTTTTGTTTCCTTACCTAAAACCGTTCTTTTAATCCTGGGGAAAAATAAAACATAAAAAGGGTGAGCTCAAATGATCAGTAAGGGTAAACAAAAGAAATATCAATCACATCATATTCATAAGAATATAACATTTTTCTAATCTTAACCTGCAAAAGAGATCATAATTTCATAACATGAGATAAATCATAGTAGTGACATGTAATCCCAATAATCAGAACATAAAACATGAAACATTGTGTCATACACACATAATCATAGTGAATCATTTCTTATTAGTCAAGACTCATTTCCAAAACTATCTTAGTGGACAATGTCAATTTCTGAACCGAGTTCATTCCTCGTTTTAGTCCTCTTTCACTGAACCGGTTTTACCTGCCATTCTAGCCATGTCTATCTCATGGGATATAAAATCTTTACCCAATGCACTGGAGGGAGATATAGGTCCCACCCATCTCATAATGAAATCATTCTTACTTGTGCCAAAAAATAAACATACATCATTCATAATAACCCAACGAAAGAAGTGGGTTTCAAAAACATCATCCCACCATCACATAATCTATACAAAATAAATGGATATCATTTCATAAAAAGAAAATTGATACCATGTAAATAATAGAGACATTATACTTGAAACATAAAAATACGAAATATTGTCATCGTAGATGGAAAACTTGTTTTGATAAAATACATGAAATGAATTCTTGAGGAAAATATCATTTCTTCTTCAAAATCAATTTATTTTCACAATACGTCATGAAAATTTAAAAGAAATATCTTTTTTTGAAAATAATCATGAAATATTTGGGAGGAAGCTTCATGTAAATGAGGCTTTATAAAACTGTAAAAATCCTTTCATGCCGTATAAGTTAAAAAAACTTTCTTCTCGTACTTTTGCCGGAAAAGTCAAAAAAAGTACCTCATAACGTAAACAAAAGAAAGATTCCTTACATACTGTGTAGTAAAAGTAAAAAAATGGGTAAAAAAGACATTAAACATACATTAAAACAATTTTATAAAACATGGACATGGATGATAGCAATAACCCCAGTAAATACTTGCGAATAAGCAATCTCGGATAAAAATGAGATTTGAAAAATTATCCATTACCTTATGTCCGATTTGCTTCGTAAGTGTCCGAACCTCCTGTATAATGATTTAAATAATTTCATTGGCTTATTCCAGAATCATACTCACTGTTATGATATCATATATGGTCATATTCTTAGCTTCTTATAGGTAATATTTCATTGTTACTTGTTATTCAGGTGTTTATTGCTTTTTGTTCTTATGCGTGTTTTGTCGAATAAATTCTCATTCTTCTTTTAGTTTATAGATACCTAATTTAAATAATGTTATTAGTGTAATATATATCATATTTATTAATTCAATTCATTTATATAATCATTATGCAAATTAAGATCATGTAGAACGAGTCGCATCACATCGTGGAGACGGTATTCCATACGTACGCACGAGCGATGATATCGTTCCCATGACAGTGTAATTGTGTTGGATTGTATGTATACTATTTCATAATAAATATCACTTTACAATAATAATATATAGTCATTATTTACACCATTATACACATCCAAGTAAGGTGGTGGTGGAAAATAGATTACACCACGGCGTGGAGACGATATTCTGTACGTACACACGCGCGATGATTTCATTTTCCATAGGATGGATAGATGGTGAAATATTGTTGTTTCATAATTATAATAAAATATCAGTATATGAGTGATACTTATGTTATTACTTCATAATTAAACAACTAAAGAAGAAGAAGTGGAAGAAGAAATAAAGTTGAAAGAATCGGTAACAGACATTACCTCTTCTTTGAAGCACCTCTTTGAGACCTCCTTTTAGGGAACTAAAATTGGTCTTTGAAGAAGACCAGGACCTCTAGTATGTTTCTAGATAAGTGTATAGGAGAAATTGGTAGGGGTTTTCTGAGCATGAAGGCTCAAAGGGGTGTTAGGAAGAGAGGGAGGAGGTTCTCTTTTATAAGGGAGGAGAGAGGCACCATTGGAAAACTAAAAATATTATTTTATTATAAAGTCATATTTGGTTTTAAATAGCTCCAAATTGATATATTTCAAAGCTAAGGTGGTTATGGGTCGAAATAATCTCATAAAATAGAATTTAGACAAGTTTAGGTTCCTATTTTAACCTTATCATCTATATTTAACTTTAAGTTAAATAATTTTACTTTTACCGTGTCTTCTTGTTTTCATACACTATAAGGTTAATAAACTTACTATAACAAGCCAAACAAATCCGAAGTTGTTTATTATTAATATATATAACCGTATCTAAGTCATTTGGCTGAACCTTAGATTTTTATTATTAAAATAACAATTAATAATATAATATTGTTTTTAAAAACTATTTTATGTCAATTTTGATACTATTTGATAATTGATTTTTGTGAAAATCATAACAAAAATATTAGTTAGAAAAATGTTAATTGAATCCATAATAACACGTCATATTAACATATAATTTTTTTTAATTCATAAAAAGTCTCAAATTACATTTATTTGGGTATTTATAACATCAATTATGTTGATATTTCATTAATAAAATAATTACTGCATCATCATTGTGTCATAAATAAATTACATTACTTAATGTCTAAAAATTAAAAATTAAATATCATTATGTAGTAAATCTTTTTATCTTTCTAATGAATATTTTTAGTCTAATTTATCTTATGAATAACCCTATATTAAAAATGATTTACTTATTAAACTTTGATTTTAACTATTTTAAGCCTTCTTTAAATAAATTAATAATAAATGTCATAATCTAATCCAAGTGGGACTAAATGGTCATATTTTATTTTAAGGTTGTTTTTGGTCGAATTAAATTTATCCAATAGAATTAGGACATGTGTTAGGGTAATAATAATATCATTTTTACCCTTAATTACCCTATTTAATTTTAATCATGGTAAAAAAAGAAAATAGTTACAATTCACCAAACATTATTTTCATCTCATTGAACCACATTTTACTTACTGAAATCAAACGTGTCTCTCGGATTATTTGAAATTCCACTCACAAAAGCGGTAAAATTATGTTTTATGAAAAATTCATTTTTTAACTACCACTTAGTGGTTTCACTATTCATCAAAAAATGAAAGTTTCCAGAAAAATAACAAAAATTAGGCCTAGGATATATTTGATATTATGAACTCAAAAATGATAAATATTTTACCCAATTAAAAACATATCAGTTTCATTAATTAATTTCAAAATTAATTCCCGTCGTCAAAACAAATAGCGTGTTCTTAAGAGATAATAACTATCAAAAGATTGACACTTGTTTATGTCTGGTTTAAATGTGAAATTACATCCAATGACCAACATTGTATTAAATTGTAAAAATATATTCTAAATATACTTTAAAACCACTCAAATTAGTAATTTATCACTATCAATTATTTCGATTAAAAATGTTGTTTTTAATTAAAATTTAGTAATTTTCACTATTCATCAGAAAATGAAAGTTATCCGAAAAGTACCAAAATTTCACCCTAAGTACCAAAATGAAATTTTATATAAAAAATATGAATAAAAATATGGTTGAACAACAAATTATAGAAAAAAATTTCTCAAAAAAATTATACTTAAATGATTTAAATCATTATCATATTTATTTTATCATACCTAGAAACATTACACCCTAGTATAACAACAAATCATTAAACAAATTAACAACTAAAGAGTTTAAAAACATCATTTTCAAAACACACAAGCATTTATACATATCTAAAAATAATTATTGATAAATAAAATATCCATTTACACAAATATATACAATATCTAGTTATGAAAACTCTTTTCTAAAATTCTCTTCATTTCAAATAAATCACAAAACAAAACAAAACCACATTAGAAAAAAGGGTTTAATAACAATTGAAACACATATCCTTATAAACATGAAATTAAACCTTATGTTGATTTATAAAATATTCCAACATAATCTTTAAAACATAGTGAAACCCAAATATTTACTAATTTAATTTTAAAATAATATAATATAATTGAAACCAAATCTAATTTAAAAATTATTTACTCTCAGTCATACTAAATTAATTTAATTTTATTTTAGTTCTTTATATTGAATGTAAACTACAAATACCATTAAAATAAATTCTAGACATAATGAGATGGAGAATTATTATTTAGAAAATGATTTATCACCTCTTATAAATCATATGAAAATAATAGAGTATCTTATAATGAAAATATTGTACCTTCTAAAATATAAAAATTTGAAAGAAAATAATATCACATGAGAATTAAAATAATTTCAACTAATATAAAATTATTAAAAAACCATCAATGAAAAAAAATTAATGAAATAAAGTTATCCTCATTTTAGTTCATAATATTATTTATAACTAATATCAAGATTTAATACCTTTTAAATCAAATAATAATTGAAATAAAAATCACTACACATGAAAATAGTAGTGTCCTAAAAGATTCAAAAATTAATACACAAAATTGTGAATATAAATCAAATTAATTGCACACTTATCAAACCCCTAATAAAACTTCAAAATAATATATATAGTATAAGAATCACTCAATTATTTCATTAATAGAAGGTTTTAATTATATTATTTAATGAATTATAAAATTCATTTTTTTCAAAAAATCCACAATATATAAATAAATTTTAACAAATCTCAAATTGTTTCTAATTATTACACAAGTAATAAATAATTAATTTATAATAAAATTTTCTTGAATTGTTTAAATTTGGACTATGATTTTCCATGAGTAAATATATCAACAATCCTCTATTTTCCTTAAAGTAGAAGAAAAATATATTTTCTAAACAATCAAAATGTAATTAATTTGAACTTAGCACATCTTAATATATATATATACATTAAATAATAATATATTATTGAATGAAAAAAATAAAAAAATAGTTTAAAAAATAAAACATTGTTTATATATTAATGGAACCTTTAAAAAATCTAAACAAATAACATGAAGTTAGAAAACTATAAAAATTGGTTCATTGATTTTGGAAACAAATAATCATGAGAAAATACATTAAAAATAAGGTTGATATGATATTATAATATAAAAAATACAATAACTATATTCTATTTAAGGAATGACAATATTTTTGAGAAAATGCGTGTCTCAGATATATTTTTGAGTTATTGAGGGATATTTTATTAGAGATCACATAAAATGGACGTGATTTATTTTATTTAAATTTTATACTATTGTTAAGACAATAATAACTTTCAAAATTAGAATAATTGATGTTCTAATGATGATTTAAGGATCATTTTGTGGATTTGATATTTTTAGAAGAATATCAGTGTTTGATTTTGGTATTTGTATGCAACATAAATTAAAGAGGAGTAATTTATAATGTGTTGTTTTCCAATAAACATCATGTCTATTAAGTCTAGAAAATTGTTTTAAGTAGTCTCAATTTTCTTATATTAATCACCAAGAGTATTTGAAATATTTCTATTCACTAATTTAATCTAAATTGTATTTTAGTTTGTATGAGACACATTTTTCTTCTTTGTAAAAGTAAAAAGATGGATAACCCATTATATTATAGTAAAGTCATTATGTCAATGGATTAATAATATGGAATACCTTTTTCCCAAAACAATATTGGATTGATATCAATGGTTTTATAGTGATAGAAAAAAATGGTGAATATTATTTTATGCTAAATTTAGAAATTTATTGATTTAAAGAATTTATAAATATTTTAATGTAGTTGAATAAAAAATATTTCATGGTTTTTAATAACCATTTTTTAATATTCCTAAAACTAATTTTATAATTTTTTTGATGTTGAAACCTTGTATATGAAAATTTTAAAACTCCAACATGATCCTTTATTTTGATAAAATATATTATGAGTGATTGAGAAAAATGGATTTGGTCCAAAATCTAATATTGAAGTAATAGAAGTTTTATGTTATTTTGGTCATTAGTTTTGGGATTCTAAAATTAAATTCAATAAAAAATAAATGTTTTTTTGTTTCCTTTCATATATGTATTCGTATAGTGACTATATGAAGAAAGATAAAAGTGGAAAATACAACAAGATATAGTTCATAAAATGTATAACTGTTGATTATTATAGGCTTTTTTATGAATCCTATAATTATGAATATTTATGGTTAGTGTCAATGAAAATATACTATTTGTGGATTTTTAGATTATTACTGTGTTAATTATGGTAGTTTAATGATCAAAAAATTACATATAATATAAGATATCTACATTAATGAAGAAAAAGATGATTAATAGTCCTTAAAAAGTGTTTGGTTACTGAATTTTATAGTTATAGTTATCAAAGATTTAACACCCTAGTATTTTTGAATATTTTTTTCTAATAAATCAAATTATTACATGTATTATTTTTCAATATTATATGTATTATTTTTTGAGACTAGGAACTGAGATTACATGTGATTCTGAGGCCTTACATGGATAGAATATATGATTGAAATGTATTCGTATTTTAAAATAGAATAAAGATTCAAGATTCCTAAAATGGTAGAATAAATTCTAAACCAGTGCTCGGATGATACATATAAGGGAACCGTTGAGTTCACAATATAGGGTTTATCCTATGTGAGATATAAACAAGGATGGCACATGGAATTTTTCTAAAAGTCATCACATGCATAAAATGAAACAAATAATTTAAAAAATTAGTCTATTTTTATTTAATTGATTCTACCACTGCTTTTTATTTAGATAGATTATTATGACGTAATTACATGGTCATGTAAAAAACCATTGATATATAAGAGAACAATTGGAAGTAGATTTTGAAGATCTCTCTCAAGGAAAACATCTGCCAAATCATTGATTGGTGATCAATGCGCAATAGAGAAGAAGTATCTTCCCAATGAAGATGATGCAGCTTCATTCTTTATCAGTGATTGATCAGAGTCAAGGTGAGATGCTGGTTGATTTTTTCTTTCATCATTCCTAAAATATGTAATTAATAGAGACCAATCATCTAATATATCAATCTGTGGATTAGCCGATTGCGAAATGATGCCTATTGAGGGGATTTTATTGGGAGAATACTATGGTGATTGAATTCTTATCTATTAGATCTTCATTTAAATGTAAATGATTTTTGTTCGACACAATCATCAACTGAGGTATGTTTCTCATGATTGTTCTTATTCTTTTCTCCCTGTACTCTTCTTTTTTCATGAGTATTCTACATTTGACCAACAAGTCAATGTATACAAGAAATTTGAATATTGCCTATAGAGACCCGAAGATTGACGTACATAGATATCACATTACTTTTGTGGAATACATAATACATAACAAAAACAGACACACAAGGACCATAATAGTTTAGTGTCTTTGGAAACTTGGAATGTAATATTCTAATTGGGGTGAAATATCTTCAACATCTACCATAAAGATCTTCCTCTTTTTGTTTCCTTACCTAAAACCGTTCTTTTAATCCTGGGGAAAAATAAAACATAAAAAGGGTGAGCTCAAATGATCAGTAAGGGTAAACAAAAGAAATATCAATCACATCATATTCATAAGAATATAACATTTTTCTAATCTTAACCTGCAAAAGAGATCATAATTTCATAACATGAGATAAATCATAGTAGTGACATGTAATCCCAATAATCAGAACATAAAACATGAAACATTGTGTCATACACACATAATCATAGTGAATCATTTCTTATTAGTCAAGACTCATTTCCAAAACTATCTTAGTGGACAATGTCAATTTCTGAACCGAGTTCATTCCTCGTTTTAGTCCTCTTTCACTGAACCGGTTTTACCTGCCATTCTAGCCATGTCTATCTCATGGGATATAAAATCTTTACCCAATGCACTGGAGGGAGATATAGGTCCCACCCATATCATAATGAAATCATTCTTACTTGTGCCAAAAAATAAACATACATCATTCATAATAACCCAACGAAAGAAGTGGGTTTCAAAAACATCATCCCATCATCACATAATCTATACAAAATAAATGGATATCATTTCATAAAAAGAAAATTGATACCATGTAAATAATAGAGACATTATACTTGAAACATAAAAATACGAAATATTTTCATCTTAGATGGAAAACTTGTTTTGATAAAATACATGAAATGAATTCTTGAGGAAAATATCATTTCTTCTTCAAAATCAATTTATTTTCACAATACGTCATGAAAATTTAAAAGAAATATCTTTTTTTGAAAATAATCATGAAATATTTGGGAGGAAGCTTCATGTAAATGAGGCTTTATAAAACTGTAAAAATCCTTTCATGCCGTATAAGTTAAAAAAACTTTCTTCTCGTACTTTTGCCGGAAAAGTCAAAAAAAGTACCTCATAACGTAAACAAAAGAAAGATTCCTTACATACTGTGTAGTAAAAGTAAAAAAATGGGTAAAAAAGACATTAAACATACATTAAAACAATTTTATAAAACATGGACATGGATGATAGCAATAACCCCAGTAAATACTTGCGAATAAGCAATCTCGGATAAAAATGAGATTTGAAAAATTATCCATTACCTTAGGTCCGATTTGCTTCGTAAGTGTCCGAACCTCCTGTATAATGATTTAAATAATTTCATTGGCTTATTCCAGAATCATACTTACTGTTATGATATCATATATGGTCATATTCTTAGCTTCTTATAGGTAATATTTCATTGTTACTTGTTATTCAGGTGTTTATTGCTTTTTGTTCTTATGCGTGTTTTGTCGAATAAATTCTCATTCTTCTTTTAGTTTATAGATACCTAATTTAAATAATGTTATTAGTGTAATATATATCATATTTATTAATTCAATTCATTTATATAATCATTATGCAAATGAAGATCATGTAGAACGAGTCGCATCACATCGTGGAGACGGTATTCCATACGTACGCACGAGCGATGATATCGTTCCCATGACAGTGTAATTGTGTTGGATTGTATGTATACTATTTCATAATAAATATCACTTTACAATAATAATATATAGTCATTATTTACACCATTATACACATCCAAGTAAGGTGGTGGTGGAAAATAGATTACACCACGGCGTGGAGACGATATTCTGTACGTACACACGCGCGATGATTTCATTTTCCATAGGATGGATAGATGGTGAAATATTGTTGTTTCATAATTATAATAACATATCAGTATATGAGTGATACTGATGTTATTACTTCATAATTAAACAACTAAAGAAGAAGAAGTGGAAGAAGAAATAAAGATGAAAGAATCGGTAACAGACATTACCTCTTCTTTGAAGCACCTCTTTGAGACCTCCTTTTAGGGAACTAAAATTGGTCTTTGAAGAAGACCAGGACCTCTAGTATGTTTCTAGATAAGTTTATAGGAGAAATTGGTAGGGGTTTTCTGAGCATGAAGGCTCAAAGGGGTGTTAGGAAGAGAGGGAGGAGGTTCTCTTTTATAAGGGAGGAGAGAGGCACCATTGGAAAACTAAAAATATTATTTTATTATAAAGTCATATTTGGTTTTAAATAGCTCCAAATTGATATATTTCAAAGCTAAGGTGGTTATGGGTCGAAATAATCTCATAAAATAGAATTTAGACAAGTTTAGGTTCCTATTTTAACCTTATCATCTATATTTAACTTTAAGTTAAATAATTTTACTTTTACCGTGTCTTCTTGTTTTCATACACTATAAGGTTAATAAACTTACTATAACAAGCCAAACAAATCCAAAGTTGTTTATTATTAATATATATAACCGTATCTAAGTCATTTGGCTGAACCTTAGATTTTTATTATTAAAATAACAATTAATAATATAATATTGTTTTTAAAAACTATTTTATGTCAATTTTGATACTATTTGATAATTGATTTTTGTGAAAATCATAACAAAAATATTAGTTAGAAAAATGTTAATTGAATCCATAATAACACGTCATATTAACATATACTTTTTTTTAATTCATAAAAAGTCTCAAATTACATTTATTTGGGTATTTATAACATCAATTATGTTGATATTTCATTAATAAAATAATTACTGCATCATCATTGTGTCATAAATAAATTACATTATTTAATGTCTAAAAATTACAAATTAAATATCATTATGTAGTAAATCTTTTTATCTTTCTAATGAATATTTTTAGTCTAATTTATCTTATGAATAACCCTATATTAAAAATGATTTACTTATTAAACTTTGATTTTAACTATTTTAACCCTTCTTTAAATAAATTAATAATAAATGTCATAATCTAATCCAGGTGGGACTAAATGGTCATATTTTATTTTAAGGTTGTTTTTGGTCGAATTAAATTTATCCAATAGAATTAGGACATGTGTTAGGGTAATAATAATATCATTTTTACCCTTAATTACCCTATTTAATTTTAATCATGGTAAAAAAAGAAAATAGTTACAATTCACCAAACATTATTTTCATCTCATTGAACCACATTTTACTTACTGAAATCAAACGTGTCTCTCGGATTTTTTGAAATTCCACTCACAAAAGCGGTAAAATTATGTTTTATGAAAAATTCATTTTTTAACTACCACTTAGTGGTTTCACTATTCATCAAAAAATGAAAGTTTCCAGAAAAATAACAAAAATTAGGCCTAGGCTATATTTGATATTATGAACTCAAAAATGATAAATATTTTACCCAATTAAAAACATATCAGTTGCATTAATTAATTTCAAAATTAATTCCCGTCGTCAAAACAAATAGCGTGTTCTTAAGAGATAATAACTATCAAAAGATTGACAATTGTTTATGTCTGGTTTAAATGTGAAATTACATCCAATGACCAACATTGTATTAAATTGTAAAAATATATTCTAAATATACTTTAAAACCACTCAAATTAGTAATTTATCACTATCAATTATTTCGATTAAAAATGTTGTTTTTAATTAAAATTTAGTAATTTTCACTATTCATCAGAAAATGAAAGTTATCCGAAAAGTACCAAAATTTCACCCTAAGATAATTTCGATATTCCGAATCCAAAAATGATGTCCATTTTAAAAGATAAAATTTATAAAATTTCAAAAAGTGGTTATTACTATTCATAACGGCTAGTTCATAATAATATTATAATAATAGCTCGTTTAGTGAAACTCGGTATTGCGTACTACACACGCTATCGAGGAACGTCGCGATTAAGTGTAATGCAAGGCAAGTCAAAGATGCATGTTGTGCAAGCTCCTTTTGGTGTAGAGTACAAAACAAGACATTAATTAAATTAAAAAGAATATTTTTCATAAAATCTCGGGGTGTTACATTCTACCCCCCTTAAAATGAATTTCGCCCTCGAAATTCGTCGGGGTTATAAATGGTTTCCGACTCGAAAGTTTCTTTAATATAAACCCACATCGTAAAAAGGAATACCAAAACTTGGCTTTAAAGAATAAAGTATGAAACATAATGGTTACCCAAATTAACTCATCATTGGGTTTTCATGTAGGAGAACATAGGTGAAAATATGGATATGGAAGAAAACTATAACCATAAAGATATGATGGAGAGTGGTAGAGAACATGGCAATGAAAAAGACAACAATCACAAAGCCATAAATTTGTGAAGATCTAAGGTACCATCTGATTAATCGGATATAAGAGCACTTGAACAACATTTTTGGTTTTCAAGATCATTTCCCTAAATTTGATGAAATTGGAATTAGAAGAAATACTTTAGTGATTTTGTTACAGTCTCACCGTTGGTCATTCTTTGGACAATTTATACTTCATATCTTAATGAACTGAATTTGAATTTGTCATTTGTGATGTGTTAGCAGATCATGTGATATAATTATGGGTCATTCCATCTATCTCAATCAAAAGGTTAGAAAAGTTATCAAAAAAAATATATAAGTCCATATATAGTGAGATTAATCATATATAGTTCCTAAAATGGACTTATACTTCATATATCATACTGCTTAATATAATAAAACAAGTTTCTACTAAACAGTGATTTCCTGTAGGCTAGTGGTAGGCGATAAAGGCCACTCGAACTTCGGTTGTCGGTTCGATTCCCACAGCCTTGTCCGACTGGATGGGTTGTCGCCCATCCTGCAGGTTGTCCTTTTTCTAAAACTACATTACTATAAAATACCATAAATAATATCGAAAAAACTTCATATCCTTAAACAATACTAACTTATGTCCAACATAACCCATTCCAATCTTTAGGCTTATCCAAAATACTACAGTCCAATCTCATATTATAGTGAAAACGATTACCAAAGAGTTCATACAACTAGCATGTTAATACCATTTTTGATCCCCATATATCATGAGATATGTCGTTTTGGTCACATTCCAAACATTCTAAGGCCTTAATAATGTATTCTCTTGAAAAAAATGAATACCCATTGAATCTTAGTGAAAAATGAGTGATGTCAAAAGTTAACTCTTTTCACATACCAAAACCTAAATCCACGATATAACTATTTCCTTATATCAGTCATGAGCTCATGAATAATGTCAAACATTTCATTTTCTCATTTCCCTTTATTATGCGCAGATCAAATTTTTTCCAAAAATATCTCAATCACTTTCCATGGTTACTGATACCATAAAATTATTGAAAACCACAATAGACCAATACATAAATATTCCAATATTCCACGATACTATATACAACATTATTTTGGAATCCCATTACATAAACACTTAATCTTTCCACCACATCGTTTTCATATTCAACATCACCAATAGTGATCGCATGTGACTTCCCTTTGTCCTTTTCCTTAATTGGTTGCTCATGTCGATTATCACTAACCCTTGGATTAGGGCATTTATTAGCATAATGCCCCATTTCCTTGCACTTGAAGTATTGATGTGTTGGTGGTGCGTTCTCTGTAGTCTTTTCTTTATTCGCATCATTAGATACCCTTTTTCCATTACTTCGACAGTAAGCTACTTGATGACCTTCCTTTCCACACTTAAAACATTTTCTAGTCCCTTTAAGACAATCTCCACCATGCTCTTTTCCACACTTTGAGCATAAGCAAACGTTCATCATCTTTTCACCATTATTCTGAGATTTCTCCTTGAACTCCATCTTTCATTTCTTGTCAAAAATATGAGATGGATAAGTAACACCAACTTTCATTTCTACCTTGATAGCACAACGCACAATTTCTTCATAGCTACTGAAGTCTCTTATAGGTAATTCCCTTCAATGATTTGGTTTTAAGCCACTGAAGAATCGATCAATCTTACTCTCAGGTTGGATAACAATACTAGAAGCATACCTTGCAAGCCTTGTAAAATTTGCATCATAGGTACCAACATATTCATCATCCTTTTCCGTTAGTTCAAGAAACTCCTTCTCCATCTTTGTTCGGAGAATATGAGGTAAGTACTTATTGAAAAATAAATTCTTTAACTCATCCCATTCGAGGGACTCAATTTCATCTCGTTGCCTCGTATTCTTGATAAGATTCCACCATTGATCAGCGTCACCTTCCAAACGATATACTTCTAAGACGAATTTATCATGTTCAGAACATTGAAGAACTGAAAATACATTTTCAGTGGTACTAATCCATTTTTCAACAACTAGTGGATCAGAAGTCCCACTGAAAGAAGGTGGACGTGGCCTCATGAAGGACTCAATATAATTTTTTTCCCTTCTATACTCATTTGGAAGTGCAGAATGATTCATAGCTTGTGTAAGTATAGAAATAATATTTTTCACTCCATATCCCATAACATTTGTTTGTTCAGGAGGACAATAAATGCATTGTCCATTGCATTGATAAACACGGTTCCTTCGGGTTCCAGCCATCTTCTAAAACCCAAAAAGAATAGTGTGAGCGGAAAAAATCATGCTAGGGAAAACAACATAATAAAGGGGGAGTACCTTCAATATCTAACATCTTAGGTTTAATGCTAAGATCGTTACCGTAATTCTAGGACTATTACTTATATTTATACATAACCTTAGGGACATCCCTAGACATACCTTATAAATATCTCTAGGGATCTCACTTATGTTTTCACATCCTAGTTTCCAAAGGTTGACTAAACCTTTCCTCTGATACCAACTGTAGAGACCTGAAGCTTGACGTATATAGATATCACATTACTTTTTCAGAATACATAATACATAACAAAAACAGACACACAAGGACCGTAATAGTTTAGTGTCTTTGGAAACATGGAACGAAATATTCTAATCATGGTGAAAGATCTTCAACATCTCCCATAAAGATCTTCCACTTTTTGTTTCCTTACCAAAACCTTTCTTTTAATCCTGGGGGAAAATAAAACATAAAAATGGAGAGCTAAAATGCTCAGTAATGGTAAACAAAAGAAATATCAATCACATCATATTCATAAGAACATAACATTTTGGAAATATTAACCTACAAAAGAGATCATAATTTCATAACATGAGATAAATCATAGTAGTGGCATGTAATCCCAATAATCATAACTTAAAACATGAAACTTTGTGGCATACACACATAATCATATAGAATCATTTCTTATTAGTCAAGACTCATTGCCAAGACTATCTTAGTGGACAAATTCCATTTCTGAACCGAGTTCATTCCTCGTTTTAGTCTTGTTTCCCTGAACCGGTTTAACCTACAATTCCATCCATGTCTATCTCATGAGATATATAATTTTTACCCAATGCATTGGAGGGAGATATAGGTCCCACCCATCTCATAATGAAA
This sequence comes from Viscum album, assembly GCA_963277665.1. Lineage (NCBI taxonomy): Eukaryota > Viridiplantae > Streptophyta > Magnoliopsida > Santalales > Viscaceae > Viscum > Viscum album. Next base: position 680,216,573 of record OY728119.1, on the reverse strand, counting down.
CCATTCTTACTTGTGCCACAAAATAAACATACATCATTCATAATAACCCAACGAATGAAATGGATTTCAAAAACATCATCCCATCGCCACATAATCCATATAAAATAAATGGATATCATTTCATTATAAGAAAATTGAAACCATGTAAATAATAGAGACATTATACTTTAAACATACAAATACGAAATAATTTCATCATAGATGGAAAAATTGTTTTGATAAATTACTTGAAATGAATTCTTGAGGAAAATATCCTTTCTTCTTCAAAATCAATTTCTTTTCACAAAACGTCATGAAATTTTAAAAGAAATAGATTTTTTCGAAAATAGTCATGAAATATTTTGGAGGAATCTTCATGAAAATGAAGATTTATAAAACCGTAAAAATCCTTTCATGCCGTATAAGTTCAAAAAACATTCTTATCATACTATTGCCAGAAAAGTCAAAAAAAAGTACCTCGTAACATAAACAAAAGAAAGATTCCTTACATGCCATGTTTTAAAAGTAAAAAAAAAATGGTTAAAAAAGACTTTAAACATACATGAATTTTTTTTATAAAACATGGACATGGATGATAGCAATAACCCCAGTAAATACTTACGAATAAGCAATCTCAGATAAAAATGAGATTTGAAAAATTATCCCTTACCATAGGTCCGATTTTCTTCATAAGTGTCTGAACCACCTGTATAATGATTTAAATAATGTCATTGACTTATTCCAGAATCATACTCATTGTTTTGATATCATATATGGTCATATTCTTAGCTTCTTATTAGTAATATTTCATTGTTACTTGTTATTCAGGTGCTTATTGCTTTTTGTTCTTATGCATGTTTTGTCGAATAAATTCATATTATTTTGTTAGGTTATAGATACTTCATTTAAATAATGTTATTAGTGTAATATATATCATATTTATTCATCCAATTAATTTATATAATCATTATGAAAATGATGATCATGTAAAATGAGTCGAATCACATCGTGGAGACAGTATTCCGTACGCACGCACGAGCGATGATATCATTCCCATGATTGTGTAATTGTATTGGAGTGTATGTATAATATTTCAGAATCAATATCACTACACAATAATAATATATAGTCTTTATTTACACCATTATACCCATCCAAGTAAGGTGGTGGTGGAATATATATTACACCACGGCGTGGTGACGGTATTCCGTACGTACACACACGTGGTGATTTCGTTTTCTGTAGGATGGATAGATGGTGAAATATGGTTGTTTCATACTTATAATAACATATCAGTATATTAGTGATACTGATGTTATTACTTCATAATGAAACAACTAAATAAGAAGAAGTGGAAGAAGAAATAATGTTGAAAGTATCAGTAACTGACATTACCTCTTCTTTGAAGCTCCTCTTTGAGACCTCATTTTAGGGAACTAAAATTGGTCTTTAAAGAATACACAGACCTCTGAGATGTTTCTAGGGAAGTGGAGAGGAGAAATTGACAGGGGTTGGCCGAGCTTGAACGCTCAATGTGGTGTGAGGGAGAGAGGGAGGAGGTTCCCTTTTATAAGGGAGGAGAGGGGCACCTTTGGAAAACTAAAAATAATATTTTATTATAAAGTCATATTCTGTTTTAAATAGCTCCAAATTGATTTATTTAGAAGCTAAGGTGGGGATGGGTCAAACTCCTCTCATCAAATAGAATTTAGACAAGTTTAGGTTCCTATTTTAACATTATCATCTAGATTTAACTTTAAGTTAAATAATTTTACTTTTATCGTGTCTTCTTGTTTTCTTACACTATAAGGTTAATAAACATACTATAACAAGACAAAATAACCCCAAGTTGTTTATTATAAATATATATAACCTAATCTAATTCATTTCGCCGAACCTTAGATTTTTAGGAATAAAATAATAATTAATAATATAATATTGTTTTTAAAACTTATTTTATGTCAATTTTGATAATATTTGGTAACTGTTTTTTGTGAAAATCATAGCAGACATATTAGTTCTAAAAAATTAAATTAAATCAATAATAACATGTCATATTAACATATAAAATTATTGTAATTCATAAAAAGTCTCAAATTACATTTATTTGGGTATTTATAACATCAATTATGTCAATATTTCATTAATAAAATAATTACTGCATCATCATTGTGTGATAAATAAATTAAATTATTTAATGTCTAAAAATTAAAAATTAAATATCATTATGTAGGAAATATTTTTACATTTCTAATGAATATTTATAGTCTAATATATCTTATGTATAATCATATATTAAAAATGATTTACTTATTAAACTTTGATTTTAACTATTTTAACCCTTCTTTAAATAAAATAATAATAAATGTCCTAATCTAATCCAAGTGGGCCCAAATGGTCATATTTTATTCCTAAGGATTTTTTGGGTCGAATTAAACTTATCCAATAAAATTAGGGCATGTGTTAGGGTAATAATAATATCATTTTTACCCTTAATTACCCTATTTAATTTTAATAGTGGTAAAAAAAGTAAAAATTTACTATTCACCAATAATTATTTTCATCTCATTGAACAACATTTTACTTACTGATCTCAACTGTGTCTCTCGAATTTTTGAAATTCTAGTCACAGATGCGGTAAAATTATGTTTTATGATAAGTTCAATTTTTTAACTACCACTTAGTGGTTTCACTATTCATCAAAAAATGAATGTTTCCAGAAAAATAACAAAAATTAGGCCTAAGCTATATTTGATATTATGTACTCAAAAATGATGTCTATTTTACCAAATTCAAAACATATCAGTTGCATTAATTAATTTAAAAATTAATTCCCATCGTCAAAACAAATAGCGTGTTCTTAAGAGATAATAACTATCAAAAGATTGACACTTGTTTATGTCTGGTTTAAATGTGGAATTACATCCAATGACCAACATTGTATTAAATTGTAAAAACATATTCTAAATATACTTTAAATCCACTCAAATTAATAATTTGTCACTATCAATTATTTCGAATAAAAAGGTTGTTTTTAATTAAAATTTAGTAATTTTCACTAATCATCAGAAAATGAATGTTATCCAAAAAGTACCAAAATTTCACCCTATGCTAATTTAGATATTCCAAATCCAAAAATGAAGTCCATTTTAAAAGATAAAATTTATAAAATTTCAAAAAGTGGGTATTACTATTCATAACGGCTAGTTCATAATAATAATATAATAATATCTCGTTTAGTGAAACTCGGTATTGCGTACTACACACGCTATCGAGGAACGTCGCGATTGCGTGTAATGCAAGGCAAGTCAAGGATGCATGTTGTGAAATCTCATTTTGGTGTAGAGTACAACACAAGACATTAGTGAAATTAAAAATAATATTTTTCATAAAATATCCTGGTGTTACATTTCCCATATTATCTACTGTGTAATTGTCCAAAATCATATATTTAGGATCAAAATGACATAATGGTCGTGAGAAATTTGAAGAGGTAAAAAATTGGATGATGTAGGTACATAATTTTCATGTTCTTAATCAGGCAAATACGATCACCATTTGAATTTTTTTGGAATGAATATAAGGGTTGGAACTTGTTAATCGATGATGGCTTGACTCATCTGGGACAGGTTAACAATTTTTTGGTGAGATGATTTTTCGGAATGAAATTCATAGGAATAGACAAAGGCTAGGGTTCTATACATGAGAGTCTAGAAATCTCAATAGTACATAACATGTAAGTCAGTGTGACATGTTGTGTGAGATCCTTCTAGTGGTGGCTAGGGTTTGGGGATAAAGTTAAATACCACATGCCATGTAACTTTGTCACATGGAATGTGACCTCTCATCGGTGGCTCAATGTGTACCATCAATAGTAATCAGACACTAGATGGAGTAAATGGACACAGGCATGTCGTGTACTCTCAGAAAGGAATGTCTTAGGCAAAATATTGATGAGATAAGTCATGTCTTGGTATATGGGAAGAAGTACGAGGGTAGCCTCATGCTGCATAACACTAAAAAAATATAGACATGGTCCGTTTAGACATGCAGTACCTGGGGTCAAAGAGAAAAAACATGTAACATTACCACATGTCACAAACTCTTATAATGTTGGCTTATAGATCATGTCCTCTATATCATGGAAAAGTTGTATTAGGGTGTGTTATCCATATCCATTACATGACATATAAGATAAAATCACCCCTTACACATAGGAAAGTGATCCCTTTAGTAGGAATTTTTGGATATAGTTATTGGAATCCCTCTGTGAGGCCCTGACATAGATCCTCTATTCATCATCCTTCCATAGGTGGAGTTCTTGGTATCTTTGTGACCAAAAATTCATTGGCATCTATTCTCTACATAGTAGGCTAATCCATATTGAGATTTTGGTTTACCCTATGACCGTATCAGTGATCCTCATCATTTTATCATATCTATTCAAACCTTCAATATGTACTTACTTTGGCGAGACCATAAAATCACTACCTATGGGATGGATGTAATCGGTGCTACCAGACACATGTAGTGTGCTCTCCCAGAGAAGATCTTTTTGGATCCTTCGATATGGAATCCTAAGATAGAAGTATGGATATGGATTAAATTTAATGTTTTTTTCCTTGTTGAATGTATCAAGATATAATCACCCATATAGGGGATTTTCCGATACGTGTCAGGTTTTTTAGATGTCATCAACCTATTAATAGATTCTTAGATGGACAGGGACTAGATGGTTGTTAGTGAGACTGGATAAACAGATGTGTATACCTATAATTTCATGATAGAAGTCCCTAGCATTACATTTATGTGGGAACTATTTTCACACACTTTGTGGTGGGCTTTTATTTTCCTCATTTTACTTTTAATTAATTTTTTTCGCACTATGGTGGAGTTACATAGATGTATTCATCCATGTTTGTTCATTTTTTTTAACATTTAAGCATTTCATGGATATGGATATGAATGTATGTATAAAAATACTTAGACTAAGGCCTTCCATGTTAGTGGTATGTCGACTTAGTGCTAGTCTCCAACCCATAGCCTATTATAGGAAGACTTCGGTAGTTGTGGCATGAACCTAATTGGGGCTGGTTGTTATAGGTTAGTATCAGTGGAGTCCATTATACCACATGACTAGAGTCTAAGAGATTGGTTCTGGGAAATATTATTATGTGTATTGAATTTGGATTTCTGTCTAGAGACTCTTTTTTTGGCAGATGACTTATCCATACACCAGGGCTCTGATCACCTTTGTTTCAATAAGGTACATGAGAACACAAGTTTCATGGATAAAAATGGTACATTCATCATATATTAAGGGGATGTGGTTTATATTTCCTTCTTTAGTCATCTTACTAGCTATACTCATTAACCATGATACATATTGTTTACATTTATGATTCCTCACAATAATTTTCCAGATAGTTTTCAACATCAAGTCCATGAGGATGATCCCCTCAATGGCGAGGCATTGATATGGGGAACAGTTCTAGAGATGTTATGTCCTGACAGTGAACTCTCTATTCCACAACCTATAGAGCAGTAGAAGATACCCATAGTACTAGAGGATGAGTATTGTAGTCTAAGATAACTTCTTGCATTTCAGTTGTAGATATCCCTTAGGATTCGAGGTGAGCCTAACACAAATGAGGGTACGAACATGATTGAGGTGGTGACCCTTGATTTTCATCTTGTTAGGGAACCATAGAATTAGATGGTGGTCCAGGTAGTGAGCCTTCTCCATGGCTCAATAGGATTATGGTGATGGTTTGTGACCCATTTTTATGAAGAGGTGACTCTCACATGGTCATAGTTTGAGGTCCTTTTCAAATATGTGTTCTATCGAGATATGCTAAGGGATATACATATCTAGGAGCTTTTGTAGCTCCAATAGGAAAGAATGATGGTATATTAGTATTAATATAGGTTTACCAAATATTCCATATACATAAGGGATATGGTTCGAAATAAATTCATCAAGGATCAAAGAATCGAACAAGGACTACATAGAGACATTTGAGCCAGTGTTATCCCTATAGGTATTCCTACCTATGTTGGGTTTTTACAGGGTTATTTTTCATTTGAATTTTTCTGGTCTATGTATACACTTCCAATATTGTATAGTAGTTGTCATACAATAGAAGATAAATCGGAAAAAGGGAGAAAATGATTGTTAGAGGGACCTAAACATTCAAGACATTTCATTAGGAGGTCCCAAGATAGAGGATATGTGGTTAAGGGAAAACATGATAGATCTAATTAGCCTAGGGAGAGGTATTTTTACTCATGTGACGGTAGTGGAAATCTTGGTCAAGATTTTCCAACCCATTGTATAGCTGACATAGAAACTGCCAATGGGCCACCGAGGACGAGGCATCGGTAGGAGCAGACAGTTTATAGGGTAGAATTTGTGGGAGAGGAGTTGAAAGAGCAGCTAGAGGTGAAAGAAACATTGAATTTTTTTCCACCACCACCACCCTAGATTGTCCACACAAGTTTTATGGAGATGTAGGATATGGGTGGGGGTAGATTCAAATAGTCATTTCATACGTCCCAAAGGCACTAAGAATGATAATATGTATGATATGCGTCTTTTATACCTTAGTTATAATATTTATGGACCTAGGATCTAGTCATTCCTTTCATTACACATATATTTTTTAATATTTATAGATTCTAGTTGATCCCTTGGATCAACTTTTACAGTTTGAGAAAATTATTGGATAAGAATCAACAATTACACACTTATATCAGTATTGTAACCTGACTTTTAGAGACCATTGTTTTTTTGGGATATCTTTGTAGAAGTGATGAGGTCTTATGATGTCATCTTAGTCATGGTAATGTTATACAGTGTTCAATCTCATATTAATTATTTCAGGTGGAGGATGCAATGTTTAATCAACAATAAGACTAGGTTTTATTTTATGGTTGAAATAGAAGCCCAACAAAGATAGTATGTAATCATGCATAGGTGGGTGTATCTTATTAATTACTCATTGGATAGAATTATCCATGGTGAAATTTATATTTTGAGTCCTCATTTTCATAAATTGATGGAAGATTATGGTATGCCTTCGATGATAATATTCCAGGGTTATACCCCCACAAAAAGATATAATAATGGATTGATTTACACCACATAATGACATTGATATTTGCACCAACATATTAGATGGATCCTGACAATATATGCAAGATAAGAGTGAAATTTTAATTCTTTTGTAGGAAGAGATTTATTAGGCCAAGTGTTTCTCCCTAAGAATCTACAGTTTTGTTTTCTAAGAAGGAGGATGGGAGCCTAAAGTTATGTTTGGACTACTAGTGCATCAACCAGGTGACCATTAAGAACATGTATCCACTATTGAGGTTTGATTCTCTCTTTGATCTGTTTATAGGGGCACAATGGTTCTCAATGGTTAATATAATATTAGTTTATGACTAGTTGCATGTACGAGATGGGGATATATTTAATACAGAATTTAGATCATGATATTCTCACTATGAGTACTTGGTGATTCCCATTTCCATGAAGAAAACCATAATAGTGTTCACATGATACATGAATTTGAAATTTCACCCTTTCTTTGACATGTACTTGACAGTATTTATAGATGATATAATTGTCCTCTCAATGTCAGAGGAGGAGGACATTAGACACTAAAGTATTGTTCTGGACATACTCCGAGAGAAATTACATTACAATAATATCTATAAGTTAAATTTATTTATTTAGGCGATCATCTTATTTGGAAATGCTATCTGAGGAAATGAAGTGGTAGTGGACCCAGCCATGGCCGAGGAAGTGTTATCATGGGAGCCATCCAAGAGTGTGGCATTGGTGGTGATATTCCTTGGGTTGAAAGGATATTACTATAGATTATTACGTTATTTACTGAGGATATCAGTGACTATGAAAACTTTCACCTGAAAGGGGAAGCCTTTCACATAGATAGAGAGTTTCCTGTAGTCATTTCTATAGTTGAGGAAAATATTTATGAGTTCACGAATCATGATTTTTATAGAGGTTTTTGAGTATGTAGTGTTCTTATATTCACTATGAACCAGGATTGGTTGTGTTCTATTTTAGAGGAAAGTAATTATTTCCTATGGTTCTGGTCAGTTGATACCACATGAGTAGAACTACATTCCCTATGATATTGAGTTTGCAGTAGTGGTCTTCTCACTATAGATGTGGTGACACTACGTAATGGGATAGAATTTTATAATATATTCTGATCATAAGAGTCTCAAGTGTATCTTCTATTTAAATGATATTAAAATGATATAGTGCTGATTGATATTATTTCTCCAGGATTATGAATTATTTATTTCTATACTAATGAGGAGGTGAATATAGTAGAACATTCTCTCAGAAAGAGATCATATTAATAGTTTTTAAATGAGGCCTCAAATCAGTAGGCCTAATTATAATTATACATTATGGATTAATATAGATAATCTTACCTCTACTCAATGGTTTTCACCATTTACTATTGTAGTAATTCTAGGAGATATATCATGGGGATACCGAATTCCATACCCTATATACTCATATATCCATCAGACATGCTTCTGAATGTTTTTATGAAGGTGGTGGGGGGGGATGTTGTTATTTTCCACGGACACATGATGGTACCAATGATTTTGTGGGAGGAGGTTATAAGATAGTTTCATACTGATACATTAGAGGTACATATAGTTGTGAAAAATATGAACTTGTATGTATCACTTCTATTTTTGGGGCCAAGTAAGAAAAATGGAGTTGCATCATTTTTATCCTTATTCTTTACCTCTCAACATATGATCACTGGGCACCATGTTCCAGTGGGTTCAGCTTAACCCATTGAGATGATAGATTGAAAGTGGTATGGAATATCAATACACTAAATGATATCCTTACCATGTATGTCTAGGGGACATGATACAATCTGGGTGATTTTAGGCCAAATCAATAATTCTTCCCACTTCTTATCAATTTAAGAGAATATTTCAATAGAGAACATAGTATACCACTAGGTATAGAAGATATTTTGAATCAATTGGTTTCTATCTATGATCATTTCTTACTGTGATGTTGTCTTGAAATCCTAGTTGTGGAAGGGATTATAGAAGGAGTTTAGGACCTCATTGGGATGGAGAATAGAGTTTCAACCACAAACTGGTTACCAGAAAGAGTGAACCTTTCAGATTAATGAGGGTATAATTAGGGATTACACATTAGACATTGGTGATAGTTGGGAGGACCACCTACCCCTGGTTATGTTTGTGTACCATAATATATACCATTCCACCATTTTTATGACACTATTTGAGGAATTTTATCGGCTACTCTATAGGTTAACACTTTCTCATACTGAAAAAAGAGATTCGACACTTATGGGACCAGAGTTGCTTTGGGAAACTACTAAGAAGGTGCATATCATCCAGGAGTAGATAAAGACTGCAGAAAATACATTTAATGTCTTATGTAGACATATGGAAGCGTCTTTGTGAGTTTGAGGAGGGAGACCATATGTTACTATGTGCTTCAAATCAATGAGGATTACATTGATTTGGTCAGGTGGCATGTTATCTCTAGTGTTAATTAGACATTTTCAGATACTAAATAGAGTTAGAAATGTGGTGTTCCTCTCAAAATAACTCCACATTACATAACATTTCCACTTCTCATAAGTGAGGAGGTATGTGCATGAACCATCACACATCATCGATTGGGTGAGATGGACATCGAGGATTGAAATACCATTACTGAGTACCTGGTAAAGATCGAGGATCGATATGAGGGGATGTTTCATCATTTTTCCATTCCATTAGTGTGGGTCTAGTGGTAGGATGGGAATCTCCAGGAGACACTATATGATTGAAAGGATCACCTTCATGCTCAGTACCAATACCTCTTTTTGTAACCATTATTTTGGATTTATGGGACATAAATCCTAATGTTGGGTAGAACTTAATGACTTGGATTTTTTCCATTTATAGTTTTTGGATATAGTATGGATTAATTTTTGAGACTAGGCACTTAAACAACCTAAGATTCTGAGCTGTGGTGTGTCCGAAATAAACGTTTCAAATATATTAAATATATTTAATAACATGTGTGCCATATATTCCAAAAAATATAGAATAACATCTATATAGGGGAACATAACAAAAATTCGAGGGCACCATATATACATGAATGCATGGTTTACCCTAGGTGAGACATAACATTGGACTTCATGGAGTGTTTGTGGAAAATTTATCATGGGTGTGTTATGAATAAAATATTTATTTTTTTGTTGAAGAGGTGTCAGATGTGTATTTAAATAGATTTTTATAATGGAATTCTAGGCTCAACCAGACAACCTTAAATCTATTAGGGTACCGTTGGAATGTGTTATGTGGGATTTATCTCAGATAAACTTCATCTAGTTCATGGATCAATGATCAATGTGAATTTTTTTTTGAAGAAAATCACCAAAACCAGTGATCATACTTCATTCTCTATTTGTGATATATCTGAATTGATATAGGATATTTATTGATTTGGTTTATATCTCATTTATAAATTTATTAGTATTAACAATGATAAATAAATAAATATATTTATATAATTATTGGTTTTTTTCAATATGGGATATATTGTTGTGATTTTTTGGGGTAAATTTCTTATGGATAATTTTTTTATCTATTTGTTTTCCTTTTTAATGGAAACTAATCAAGCTTGAAATGAATATCAAATAAGATATATTCCTCATGAAGGCAGTTGTAATTTTCACCACTAATAAATCATTTATTTGGGGAATTTTTCATCAGTCCCATGATTTTACATATAAAAATAATATTGAATGTTGCACACCCAATTCATGGCACAAAGTTTTAAAATGATAATTCAGGGATCATCAAGAAATGCTAATGGTGAGAAGATAGAGGAAAAAAATTCAAATGATCTAGGTACTCGTTTTATGTGTTCTTCAATGAACAATGAATAACACTATTTGAAGAAGTTTTTCAAAATAATCGTGGGGTCATAACATGTTAATCGATGAGGGTGTGATTTATCAGGACATGGTTCATGATTTATCAAGGATTTCATCACTAGATTGAAGGATAGAGGAATAACCGAAAAAGCAGGATCCAAATATGAGAATCTAGAGAATTCCATAGTACATGGAATGTAAGTTTGAGAAACACATCATGTGGGCCCCTCATATCGGGGGTCAAGTTCTTTGGATAAATTTAAGGATACCAAAATATGTTACTCTATCACATAGCATGTGACCCTGTCACACAACATGTGGACTATCCTTGGTGGATCTAAATGCGACATAAAGGATACAAAGACACATTCTTAAGCACCCAGACAATGTAATGCTGTGTAATACCACATAGATAGGACTTGGAAAAAATGTACATCATAAGATCCCTATATTGGTGCATGGATAAAAGTACATGGGCAGCAGTGCATCATGGACTTCCATAAAAACACAAACATGGGATTCTTGCACGGGCATGACCTAAGGTTGAAGGGATATGGTGTGTAACCTAACTATATTCCCTCTACTACTAAGATACTATCTTGGATCTCTTTTCCTCTATGGCATCAAAAATTTTTTATGGCGCACTCCCCATATCCATTCCTTGAGGGATAGTATGGAATCACCTCATACACATTTGAAAATGAACTATTTAGTATGACTTTTTTAATAGTTTTTAGAATCTCTCTATGAGTCCAACAGTGAGATACTATATTAATCATCATTCTAAAGGTGGAGTTAGTGTTATCTTCTTTATTAGCACATTGTGGGAATCGATCATGTATTAATCCGATTAATCTAGATTTGGTTGTTGGAATACCCCATATAATTGGGAGCGATCCCCATTTTTTGGATCACGTCTCTTTGGAACTTTAGTGTGTGATTACTCTGGAAAGACCTGATAAGAAGTACCTATCAGATAGATGTCATCAGTTTTATCAGGCATGTGGAGTCTGTTATCCTAGACGAGTGCATTGTGGAACATTTATGCAAGAATCGTTGACAGGCATTACAGTTACGACTTCCCTTTAGACTGTGTTTCTTATTAATTATATCTATATATTCATATTGTATGTTTTTAGACATTTAATGATGAAGAGATAACAATATAACTTGTGTTATTCCTTGTGGATTCCGGGTTTTGTACTGGGTATTGTTATATTCACCCATGCATGAGCATTACCCACACATGTTCTATCTTCTGCAGATAAACATCCTTTCGGAAAAATCATACTGAAACCATAACCAAACAATTATTAGTGAGGCCAGATAAACCAAGATTTTTTATTATGGTATATTGAATTAAATCCCCTATATTACTATTTGGATAGACTCATATTCAGAATCTTTTTTGGTGGGATTTTATTTTCCCCTTTTTTACATCCTTTTACTTCATGTTGTACTCTGATTGTGGGATTTAGATATTTGCATGCAGGGTTGTTTATTTGTTTTCAAATTTCCACATTTTGTGGGATAAAATATTTTTTTTATGTGTATGGGTACTTAGGATAAGGCATCCAATGTTAGTTATATGCCTACTCTGTGCTAGTCGTCATCCCATATCATATTGGAGGTGAGTATGTGTATTTACTGCATATGCCCCTTAGGGACAGGTGCTAACAAATTTCCCCTAATTCAACATATTATTGGTATCATATTTTATACAGTACCCCATACAGAAGACATTAGAAACATATAATATTAATATTATTAAATAATAAAATAACAATAAAAATTTATATTTAATAATAGTGTAGTAACCGTCCCAACTATTTCTATCATTTAGAGGATAATGAATAAAATGAATTTGATATTAAAATGAATTTTTCATTTTAAAATAACAAAATTTTAAATATATTTCATAATTTACAAAATAATTATGTAAAAATAGTATATATCATTATATATAATATTATGTTACGATTATTTAAATGAGAAATTGATATGAAATAATGTAACAATAATCTTTCCTGAACTAGGTCTGCTCAAGTATCATAAAAATGTGTTTGGGAACAATTTTCCTGAGTTTAGAAACATAAAAAACCAACAAGGATGAATAAGGTGAATCTGAATGTTTACACCAAACAATTCTTAACAAAAATCCAGAATTTGAAATAATAGGTTTATACGAGTCCCAAAGACTTCTACAAGGGAAGAGAGAAACAAATGGAAAGACCATGTACCACCTCATTGAATGGGAAATTCCCTCATGCCATCTCTATGACAGTACAACACAAAAAACTGCTTGAAACCTTGACCACCATTTCTATGAGTATTACCTTAACCAACATAAAAAATTACCACGTATACTTAAACACAAATGTGTAAATAGGGTGTGAGCGTAGCCCAGTAGAATTCCACCCAAAATTATTCCTTGTGATAATCATTATAAGATAAAAATATTGAATGTTTTTATAAATAATTAATGGTAGCAAAAATTTTCTAAAGGATTTAACTTTAAATGAAAACAATTTTCAAGGAGGTTATTTTAAATAATGATCAATTTTAATTAAAATTCACAGGGTTTCTGAATTTGGTATCCAAACACACCATGTACCAACAGTGAGTATCATATAGTCAATGAGCACTAGTCATGAGAACACGCCTAGGCACTAGCTATCTATGGGCCCTAAGTACCCCATATCTTGGTGAATTTTAACCATAACAAATATCCTTCTCATGAACAAGCCCCTAGTAGGTAACATAACCATTACGTAGTGGTCCCCAACATTAACATCATAGTTTATTTAGTGTTTTCATCATAAAAAATGAAATGTGAAATAGGGATGAAACCACTCCGAATTACTGGCATACTAGTACACATCTGCCCACCTAGATACCTGGGTTTCCCTCTTTGTACCCAATCAATTTCCACATGTTATCAAATAAAATTTTCACATAAAAATAACATTAAAATATCATAAAAAACCCAATAATCCCATACACAAGTCACAAAATAAACCATTCACATTCAAATTCATTTTAACATCTTACTCACACCAAAAAACCAACAAACATGACTCACACCTCTCTCACGATTTGATAAATTATTTAAATAATTTATAAAATGTTCATATAATGTCTGAAATCTCAAATCTCAACATAATATTTCAAAAAAAAATTAATATAACTCCCACAAAACAGTACTTCAACATCCATTTCATAATTTATGTAACTCAACAAACCATTTTAGATTTTAATAAAACTACTTCATCGAGTATAACTTGATTTTTCACATAAAACACATTCAAAAACCACCTTTGAAGGAAAAAAATCACACCAAAAACCAACCAAACTAGATTTGGAATCCGAATCAAAACATAATAGACCATTTTCATATGTTATAAAATAACCCCAAAAGATTTCACAAGAGTTACACAATAAAAACCTACCATCTCAGGAAAAATGAAACATTAAAATTAAATGCGTAATCAATTCCATCAAAAAAATTATTCACACCAGAAAAAACATATTAGAAACATGATAAAAAAGTAAATCAAGGAATATAACTCATCAAATAATTCAAACACATGGAATCACCTACCAATGATGTAAAAACCCCTAATAATTGTGTGAAACTTCAACTGCACCACCATAGTTCCACAATGGAATCAAAATGAACCCTAATCTACAATATTTCACCATAATTATACTAAATAAAACTATAGATATGATACATAGATTATGTACCTTTTATTACTACAATGAGGAGGGAAAAACCAATGGAAATGGAAGAAACAAGGAAGGAAACAACTTACTTGAAAAGATCTTGATGTTTACCCGTGAAATCCCTCTTAACAAATAAGTTTCATGGGATATTGTGGAAGCTTAAATACCTACCATGGATAATAGGGTTGATTGTGGGAATAAGGGGGAAGATTAATATTATTTCCGAAAGGGAAAAATAAGAATTAAGAATAGTTTTTACTGAGATGGATAGAGACACAGTGTTTTGTAAACCATGCACACAAACTGTATGACCGATTATGGCCACCCAAAAATGTGCTACTTTGATCCATTGGGGGGGGGGGGGTCCATGTGGGAAACCTAGAGTTAAATAGGTCCAAGAATATATTGAAAATTCTCAAATTGGAACCCCCTTTTCAACCCAAAAATCATTTAACTCATGGGTATTAACACACCAAAAAAATATACCTAACAAAAGGTTCCATTAGGAGTGTCACCATTTCAAATCCATGTTTCCTCATAATAATACATTTTCTATAAAAAAAATACAAGGAAAAATATCATCCAAGAATTCCAAGACTAATGAATTAGGTTATGAACACCCAGTAAACCATATTTTCATCCCGGAACACCTGGAAACTAAGAGAAAATTATGAACCAAAAAAAGATTCCAAATGAAGCATGAAATTGAAAATCCGAGTGTGAAAATTCTTCCAATCATAAATATTTTCACCCATGAAAAGCCACAAAAATTCTAGATACTAAAAAAACCCAACTAATAGACCTATATGGACTCCTCCAGTAAGGTCACACACCCCCAAAAGCCAAAACACCTCTAGTTGTTCATACAAAATAAAAGATACTCTCGCCAAACAGAATTTATACCATTATCCTGAAATGGTTGAACATGGTCGAACAAAATAAAAAACACCTCTAACACTAACAAATGATGCTCAATACATCCACCTAAAATTAAAAACAAATACAAACAACATTTACAAATACTGGCATAGAAAACCATTCAGTGTGCTTCAATCCCACGCTTACCCAAGGAAGTAAATTGTTGTTAGATAGCTCCGAACGAGACTACCTGCTTCCAAGACAAAACCAAGGAAAAAAGTGAGGTACTTTTATTGGGATACTCATGAATGATCCTAACATATAAATATACTAACACCCAAGACTAATCCATCACACCAACATGGGGAGGTCCATAAGGACTCCCCACCATAAGAGATGACCCTATTTTTTGAGATAGGACTGGGTAACCAATAGGGGTGGCCCGAATGGGATCCCCACCATAAATGATAGAATAACATTAATATAATTAAAAAACTAAATTAGAACCATTTTGGGTCTCCCCACCAATAGAACTGATTATCTTAACTGAAAATCATGAGTCGACATGAAAATACCACATAAGACCCAATCCCCACCACATCGGGGGGGGGGGGGGGGTCCATCAATGAAACATCAGACCAACAAAGTCACTAAAAATTACATCACTCCCCTGAACATTAACATCATTTACTAATACCAACTAGTAATGAGATCCAAAATATCCTAATAAGTTATTCATACATGAGCAACCATATAGAGAGTTGTACCCGTAAGGGTACAATAACTGGGTTGCAGGAAAAAAACCACCCTGTCTTCCTATAATGACGGGGGGGACTTCTACAGAAAAAAACAAAGAACTTAAGGATAGGGTCACCCAAGTCCCTTTCCACCACATTGGACCACTTTAAATGAATCAACCACATAGAAACTTCAATCTGTCTCCACATCCAACAACATAAACAGAAGTGAAACCATGATCCCTTAAACCCCTTGAAATTTTCTGACTATGTGAAAATCTTCACTCCGAGGCCTATGGATGGAGTCCTAATGTTTAAAGCATCTACTGCACTATATTCATGAGCTGATGATCACAACACCCCAAAAAATTTAGTATCTCAAACAACACACCTTTAGCCAAATAGGAACTTATAATATGCACATACATCACCACTTCCAACCCAAATATAGAAAAATAGAATAAAGGACACAAAGAGGAAACCTTCACATAGAATAATGAATTAAAAATTCTATAAAGAGAAAAATGATTTCATTTAAGAAGAATAAGTCGAAATGTTCCAAAAAATATACCTTTTCCCTTATTTTGTAAACCCAACACTGCAAAGCATCGCTATACATAACCCTTGAAAATGAAAGACACTATCAAGAGTGGAACCTTGAACAATGTTCCAAGTTACTAGGTATTTTCGAAAGCAACCATAAAAAACATGAATGACCAAATCATCTACATTGGTGACTATCAAAAACCCTTGTTTCGATGAGACTAGAAAAAACCCAAGGAACATTAGGACACCCTCATACACTGACAACCTTGAACTTCTTCCACCATTCTCACTAGAATTTCCACTTGGCTACATCCAAATGAAACTTATAGACACAATTTTGTCAGTCATCACATTTATAAATTCAATCACTCAAGATTCCATGAATCCTTTCATCTCCATCCATATCCCCTATTCCTCTATGATAGGATTTGTGATAACTGAAAAGGAAGACATATAAACTCACCAAAAAACCTGAGAAGAGAGTTCATACATTGATCAATAAGAGGATCATCCAACAGTGAATCACCAATGTATTCATTTTAATCATGCATTTACCCTTTATGGGGGAGTACCCTAGATAAGGATAAAATCCATAGACCCAACAAAGATGGTACATTGGTAAACAAATAACACAAACTAGGTATTAGCACATGAGGAGAGAAACCACAAGGGCTTCAAGAAACATTTCCCAAAAGAGAAAACTTTCCAACCCATTAACCCAACTCACCACTGAAACACTAGCCAAAACATCTTTCAAACAAGAGGGGTTGTCGACCTCAATAAAATCCACCTTAACATTAAAAAAATGGGTAAAGCACAACACCCAAATACCTGTTATAAAGACATAAAATTTACTTTTAAAAATATATCTTTGATAATAAATGGGTCGGTGGTTAGCACATCCACCAATCGTACCACATGGGCCTCACACATGCATGTTTTCATGCCACACCAGAAAACCTACTCAAATATATACCAGAACTCATTCATACATTCCATTAACCATCCATATTCCCATGTGAATCCATGCATGTGGTCGGTCACATAGTTACCAAATGTTAAAACAAAAATCTTTTCCACTTTTCAAAACCAAAACATTCCACTGACACTTCCTTTTTCTCAAAACGGCTAACCACAAAATTAAAAACCCAATTTAAATCAGTAAAACCATTTTAAAAAAGAACCAATAATTCAAAAAAATACCCATGTTCAATTCTTACACATTAATTTCAAAACATCTCATCCCATTTCAAAACAAATCCAGTTTTATGAAATAAACTCTATTTTATCAACACCAATTTAATTAAAACTCACAACATGTTATTTTAAAAATATTTCGAATAATTCATAAATCTTTTCAAAATATAACTAATTACCAAATGAGAAGTCATATTCAATCCCCAAACATAAATTCCAAAACAATTCATTATATTCAAAACACTATTCAACAGTTCATAAAATTATATTTGAAACATGTTTTCAAAATCCACATTGGCATATATCATTATATAAAAAGTGGTGAAAAAACACCATTAAACCTTTAAAAAAATTTCTGAAATATCATTTCTACCCAATAAAAAATCAAACCATTTCAGCTTAAAATCATTTCAAAAAAATTTACACTTGTTAAAATCAAGTAATTTTTTCTTTAAAGCCAAATTTCCAAAATTCCAAAATAAAGAGAAACAAGACTACTAAAGGGGAAATTAGTGCTAGGGGTGTCTTGAAACATATGATTCGTATACATACACCAATTAAAACACCATCATATGGAGTGTTCTTTAGTGATATCCCCAGTTCCACATGGATTTCTAGGCCCTACGAGCTCACTGAGACCATTAACCCTACTCTCATTTCATTTCCCCAATCATCGATGAACCATGAGAAAACAAAAAGAACATAGATAAACCCCAAAATCCACTAGTGACATAATTCATATCACAGGTTGTGATGGACAAGAAAAAAACTCATAATTAAAATTTCAAGTCTCAAAAATCCTAGCTCTGGTCTTCCCAGACTCTTCCCCAAAAGTATGTGACTCGGAAAGAGGGAACCTTCTTTGATACCATTTTTTCACGAACCACATTTAGTCACCTTCAAAAACCGGCACATGACCCAGTCCATGGAATGAATCAAAGTGTGTTCTAGATCTCCAAGGTATGGATGGAGTTACCTAGAATCATAAACATGGGTTTGGGAAAAATTTACCTGAGTTTGGAAACTTAAAACTACCAATAAGTTTGAATAAAACGAATCTGAAAATTTATACCAAAGTAGTCATAATAAAATTCAGAATTAGAAAACCTAGGTTTAAAAATTCCCAAAGATCACTACAAGGGAATAGATCCAAAAATTAAATCCAATATACCACCTCATGGAAGGGGTCAATGCCCTAAATCCATCTCCAAAACATCACATCACGACGGACTACTAGAAACCCGGACCACTGTTTCTAAGATCTTTACACAAACCTACAACAAAACTTACAAAGTCTACTTACACCCAATGGTGTATGTATGGTGTCATTCTAATCCATGTATAAATCCAACCAAAATGAAACCATGTGATAAACATTATAAGATGAAAATATTTATTATTTTCATAAACAAGACAAGGTAGAAACAAATTTATAAAGGATGCAACTTTAAATGAAAATATTTTTCATGGGGGATATTTTAAATAATAAACAATTTTAATTAAAATGAAAAATTCAATTATTTATTTTTCTGGACACACCATGTAGCAACTGCGATTATCATATAGTCAATGAAAACTAGTCACAAGAACACCCTAAGGTACTAGATGGATGTGGGCAACAGGTACCTCATATCTCAATGAAAAGTATTGATACCAAATATCTTTTTCATGTACGATACAGTATTAGGGAAAATACCGATGCACTCCTGGTCCCCAACACCATCATCAATGTTTAGTTAGTGTTTTCATCATCAAATTTTCTCTGTAAAAAAGGGACTAAATAACTATAGATTACTAGTATACTTGTACATGTCCTTCCACATAGATACCAGGGTTTTACTCTTTGTGCTCAATCAAGTTCCACATGTCATAAAATAAAAATTTCACCTGAAAATTTCTTTTCAAAATCATAAAAAAAAACCACGAATCCTATACACATGTCACAATATAACCCTTTTACATTGAAATTAATTTTTACATCATACTCACACTAAACAACCCACAAACATACCTCACACCTCTCCCATAATTTAAAAAATTATTTAAAAAATTTATAAAACGTTCCCAAAATGATTGACATCAAAAATCACCAATTCCTATTTCAAACCCCAATTTTAAGAACATTAAAAAACTAAATGTGTACATGAACATCCTTTTCAAACTTTATGTAACTCAATAAAACATTTGAGATTTTTAAAAAACAACTTCAAGGAGTATAAAATGGTTTTACATATAAAAACCCTAAAAAATCCCTTTCCAAGGCCAAAAGAACACGAAACCACTACCAACCAATATTTGAAAGCCCATTACATATATAATAAACCATTTTCACATGTTATAAATTGACCCCAAATGATTCCACAAAAGTTAAAAAATAAATAAAAACCATATAAAAAAAAGCTACTTTAAAATTAAACCGTTAACAAATTCCATGAAAAAATTATTTCAAACCACACATAACATATAAGGAATATGATAAATAAATAAATCAATAAATATAACTCATAAAATATTTCTCACAAAATGAATCACCCAACAGAGATGTCAAAACCCCCAAATCGTTGTGTGAAACATCAACTGCACCAGCACCACACCATAAGGGAATGAAAAAAACCATAATCCAAAAGATTTCACCAAAAAGGCACAAAATCATAACATATTTATGAACCCTAGCTTTTGTAAATTATATATATTCATGTATGGGGGATGAAACCCTAAGGAAATGGAAGAAATAAAAAAGGAAAAAACCTACTTGAAGAGATTTTGATGTTTTGCCATCAAATCCCCCTTTCAATATGAGTTCCATGAGAGCTTGAGGAAGCTTGGAGACCTCCGATGGATTCCTAGGTCGAATGGGGGAATAAGGGCTTGATTAAGTTTATTTATGGATTGGAAAATTGGAAGTAAAAAATGCTTTTAATGAGTTGGATCGGTCAACACAGTTTTCTTTAATGGTTTGGTAAACAGTGCACACAAATTGTATGGCCTAGTTTTTCAACTATAAAATGTTCCACGTTGCTCCAATATCTAGGTGGTCCAAGGGGGAAACCTATGTAAAATGAGGGTAAATAATAGGAGTAATAATTCTCAAATGAAAACCCCCTTTACACCCCAGAACTATTTTAACTCAATGGTATAAAAAACTCCAACAAACACACCTCAAAAGAGGTGATACTAGGAGTGTCACCAATTCAATTACAAGACACATCATAATCATAACATTACTACTAAAAAATACAATTCCAAAACCATCCATGACTTCCAATACTAATGAATTTGGTGGAGAACACCCGAGATACAAAATTTTAAACCAGGAAAACCGGGTAAACATGAGAAAACACTGAACAAAAAGTAGATTCAAAATGATGTATGGAATTGAAAATCCATGTGTGACAAGATCAATGTTTATGAATGAAAATTTTCTATAAATGTATTTTTTTACATTTTTAATTTAAAATTAAAAATAGAATTTTCTAATCACAATTATATAAAAATTACTCCAATTTATTATAATTACAAAATTATTTTATCATGATTTTTGGTTTTTTTGTAAAAATTTATTTTAGGATAATAATGAAATATACCGATATTGAAACCTTAATATCCCTATTATTTTATAAGTATGACATTAAAATTTATGAAACCAATTTTCCAAAAAAATATGTATATTGTAACTTATATTATATTTATTGTAGTTTATAAAAATATATTTTAGATTTTATAACTCATATACAAGTTTTCAAAAAAATTGTTTTAAGAAATTACATATTTATTTTATTAGAGAAATTTAAAAATTGATTAAATTAGAAAAAAGATATCATTATAATTTATAAAAAGTGGGATAACATTATATATTTAGTAAAAAAAATTATGGATAAATGTTCTTTTCCTTAAGAAAAAAAAAGTTTTTGGAATAAAAAAATAAGCAGAAAAAGTAACAATTTAAACGGTAAAGGGATTCAAACATTCCTAAAACATGATTCAAATCAAGGAGTTTAGGTATTATTGTCCTTATACCCACCTTTAATTAATTATTTTTTTTCTATAAACATGACATGTTTAACTTCATATCTTTTTAAATTAAGTTTAAATATAAATAAATATGGCATTCCTAAAACTTATAAGAGGGGACTCTAACCACACATTAAATTCTAGTAAATAAATTATGTTTCCTCCTAAAATCATGAAATATTTCATTTCATTTTTATTATATTTCACTCTCATTATATTTTGGTAATAATAGATTATTATGTTCCCCATTTTTCAAGGAACCCTCTAGGATAAACCTTCTTTTCTCTATGTAAGATCAATATTTTTACTAACCTATTTTACATTTCTAATTCCATGTAAAATATATTTTTCCGATTATATATTTTTAATTAAATTTTAATACAATAATAGTATTTTATTTACCATGGAGAAAATTATTTACCCCCAATCCCTTCAACTTAAGAAAATTAAAAATTCCAATCATATATGTGTATGGACAAACAACTCAATGACTTGTGTTTCATATTAATTAATTTCCAAAAAAGGATAGACTTGAAAAATAAATTTATTTTTTAATTTTTATATTTTTGGAATATTTTTGGTCATTGAAATAAGTAACCATATTACTCTTTTTTCCCATTCCATGGAAAACAAAATCAGCATCCATGTTTGCATGAGGACAACCAGCACCATGGATCAAAATATTTCCTAATTCTTAACCAACTTCATAAGTTGTTATAAATTATAAATAATTATTATATATGATATATATATGAGTAATATTTATAATGAAATTTATTCTGTATTGATAACAAAAAAATAATGATTTTCATTTTGTAATCCATCAATCTAAATAACTTAGTTGGAACTAATGATTCAAATAGTTCATCTTCCAGAAACATTAAAAAACAATCATATAATAGGATTATAACAATATAAGTCATTATAAAACATAAATTAAAGTAGTTTATAAAACCTATTAAGGAAAAATTTGGTATCTAATAGTTTGTATCAAAATCGATATCATAAAGCATGCAAAAAAAAATTAATGTTACCAAGACCAATTAGTAAAAATAAGCAGTAAATCACTTATATATTCATAAAAATTATCATAAATTAAGTATATAATAGAATAAATTATATTCACTAGGTTATAAAATATTTTATTAAGATAATTATTTTATATAAACAGATGTTTGAGCACATTTAACTAAATCGGAATAAATGAAAGGGGCATTAATGAGTGAATCAATTTCCTTGGGACATTATCAGTACTCATTGATTATTATGTTTCATAATTAATTTATTCTAACCTATTATTATGTTATTATTTATTATTTATTTTGGGAAATTCATTTTTCACACCATACTCTTCATCCTGAATGAATATATTATTATCTAAAAATAATTTTTTTTTCAGGAACAACTTCTACATATTCACATGGATCGTTCTTGAATATATATTTTTTACATCTCTCATATCCCTAGGAGAAAATCAAAATTTTTAATTTAAATTTATCCTTATATTACATTTTTATTTATTTTTTAAAAAGGATTTTAACCATTTAGAAATTTGGGTTCTCAATAATGTTATTTCAATATATTTAAATTTCATCTCCTTACAATGAACATCTATTATTCCCTTATACTTAAAATTTTGACATATGTTTTATTTCTTCTAAATGAATGTATAAGGGAGTTTTTGGGTGTAATTTTTTAATATAATTTCTATTCATCTTAATAAATTATTTTTAGGAAATGAATATGAAAATATTTTTATTTAAATAGATATTAATAATCTATTTAATGAGAAATAATTTTTGTGATTTGTCTTCCATTCTCAAATTATTATTGTCCAATTAAGTAATAGTTAATAAATCACTCTATATTTACTCCTTTTAAAAAAATTCTTTGGGTGACTATAGTTTTAGATTTAAATGATCGTGTTTTTGTTTTTTTATTTTATTTTGAAAATTTATGAAACCAATTTTATTACTATGGGTTACTTATGATTAGATAGTTATTTTTTATAAGTGGAACTGATATTAATAGATAATGATGGGTGGTACCCTATATCAAACACAAATTCATTGGATAATGTTTTATATCTCATGAGATAATAATATTTTCCAATGTTATTATATAGACCCAAGCCTTTTTCACATATTAATAAATGATTTAAAAAAATAAATTCCAAATAGTTATAAAACCAATGAATAAGAGGCCTAGTGTATATTGCACGGCTTGGTTAATGTTACATCAAAGGAACTTCAAAAATAGTATTCCAATTTTATAATCTATACATTGATCCCAAAAATCATTTGATATCCTAAAAATAAATGGTATAACTTTGGGACTACATTTACGAAAGGGGTGACATAAAATTAAATGTAAGGTGATAAACAAGATTCATAAACATAACATGCAATTCAAAGGTATAACAACATTTCATAGACAAGAATTATCATGACTAATTTCATGAAAGAATAAAATAAATAAAACCATGTTTTTATCAAATGGAATCAAATGATTTTTTTAAGAAACATATAACTTAATATAGATATTATTCAATTATATCTTCATAGAAAATATAACAACGTGGATGAAGTACCATAATGAATTAGGTTTATGCTTTAATCCAATACATTATTCCTCAGGTGAAAAAATAGCATCTAATGAGTTGGAGCACTATCTAGGTGCACCCATAATAACATGGTCTTTATCTATGTGTTACTCAAATAAATTAATCTCAGTGAATAACATATGAATTAATCATGTAATGAAAATGGGTTATATAGTCATTATTCATATTATAATGAAATAAAATTTTATAATGAAATAATTTGATAAATTATTAACGTAAATGTATTACACTATAAAATATGGGATAATAAGATATTTATATATGAAAAAGACATATATACATAATTTTAGAATTATTATATAACATTAAAGAGAGGTAAATAAATTGAGTCAGAGAGTAAAACTATATAAACCGAAGAAATCTGTGGTATAGAGATATCAATTATGATTATACCAATTTTTCATGTGTGTTCATTATCTTCCTAAGTAATAATAATATGTTAATTATTTAATTTCATAATAATATTTTTCATAAATTTTATTACTTTTTTTACCATGTCATGTTAAATCATGGAAATAATTAGTTTAATGTGATACATTTTAACTATAGATTGACAATATGTCCAAAATAACTTTCATAAGTTGACAAATTTCAAAAAGATTATTATTAAATCATACATTTTCTGTTAATAATGAAATATTTATAATTTTTATGTAAAAATAATAATTTGTAATGAAACAATGCATTATAGTTATTAAAAGTGGACTATATTACAGTTATAAAGATGTTATGTCATACGTATGCATAAGTATCATTTCAACTATTCTATTATCATAATGGAAAGAATTAATGTGTTATATTACCTTTGCAGGATTATAATTTTATCCTATTTTTCATATTTATTATTTAAATATCATTACACAATCTATCAATTCGTGCAATAATAAATAAAATCATATCTCTTTGTGGGGTTGTAGTATATTGAAAACATGAACACTATGATGAATTATTCAATGAATTATAATGTAAGAAGTTATATGATATATTTGTTTCACTGAAAAATTAATATTTTATTAATATCATATATAAAAAAATTAATCCTTATTACCTCCCATTTATAGCATATGTGAGATACAAATCACATCAATTTGTTAGGAGGTAGTATACCATAGACACAGAAGCAACATTATCATATTCACTATGTAATGGAATGTAAGAAGGTATATGAAATTATATAATTTTAAAAGTATAATTATATTATAAATATCGTATATATATACACACACACTAGTACATCATTATATCTATCAGTAAGACTTGATGATGGAAAAATAATTTCACCAATTCATGAGGCGGTAGTCCTCCGTAAACATGATCAATGATTTCATTTCCCAATTGATGGAGGGGATATAATTATTGTTCATCAACATCAAATAAAAACATATATTTATATGTATTAAAATTAGGTTATTATATCATCTTGAATTTGTAATATTTTATGTAGGGCGATGAAGAAATAAAATAAAATTCCTGATTAAGGACATTAGATCTTCTTCGAACAAGTTCTATATGAATGATCCAAAAAAAAATTAGGAAGGATTTATAATAAAATAATTGCTTATAGGATGAGTGGAAGAATGTAAGGAAGTTATTTAGAAAAGTACTTAATGAACCAATTGGTTTTGGAATTGTTATGTGAAGAAGATATGGAGTGTCCTGTTGTGTGTAAATGAGAGGACACATGTGACGACTTTGATATGAGGGAATTCAAACCATCTTTGTATGATGAGACAATGATAAAAATGGATAAAATTATAACCTTATAATATATTATGTATAACTAATTCCATAAAATAGTAATTTTAACGTTTTTAGGTCATTTACATACTTTATCTTTATTGTCTTACCCCTAATAAACCAATTCTTACCTAAACTTTGCTAAATAACCTTTTCTATTTTAATTATTTATTGTAGTGAAAAATAAATATGAATATATTAGATAGTTTAAATTATTAAAATTCCAAATATGGAATACATTTTCCAAATCTAACACACATAAGTGGAGTAATATAATTTAAATTCAATCCTGAATACGTATTGAAGAAACCAGGTTTGAAGAAACGAATTTTTCGTAATGAAAGGATGATATCATATAAACTATATAATAGGCTATAATAATTTACTAAATATAAATTAATATTTATATAAATATAATCATCCATTTCTTGGTCTTTATTTGTATTGCATCAGGTTGACTGACTATGATTCTTTCACAATCCACATCGGATGGGCAGCTTGACAGAGTGATAGGTGTGCTCACATCTATCATCCAGCCCTTCATTCACTTCATTGTGTTGGAGTGTATCTCTATCTCGTTGTGCTTCATGCAGAACACAATTTATTTTTAGGGGGGTGATGCTTATCTTTGAACGACTCAATTGTTGCATTTTCTGGTCGGGGGGGGGGGGAGGATAATACCTACTCCATTTTATTTTATTGCCTTCTATCTTTTATTTGACGTACTATCCCCTTTTTACCATTTTTTTTGTTTCTTTATGGAAATTTTCCATGGTGATTGTAATGGGTTTCCTCTTCTCTTATTTGTTAAAAGTGGATTTATTTTTAATAAATTGTCTTGACCCTCATCCTGTTAAAAAAATGGATAATCCTTATGCACTTAAAAAATGTTAAAAAAGGGTTTTAAATCCTAAAAATAAACTTATAATAAAATATAGTAGAAATATTTTTTAAATTTGTTTAATTAGATTTCATGAAAAATAATAATAACTATATTAATTTGAAAAAATAAAAATATAAGGGGATAAAATTAATTTAGATAAATGAAAATTTTATACATCTTATTATCTTTCCGATTTGCCAAAAAATTAATATTTTCTAAAAATACCAAAATTTCAACATAAATTAATATCAAAATTCTTAATAAAATATTTTCATAAATTTTATAATAAAATATTTCTAAATTTTTTATAAATCAATGAAATTTTTTTGTAACAAAAATAATAATGATTTTTTAAAATAAATTTACATTAGGGATTACCTTTATTTATAATACATAAAGTTGTTAATACGTTAAATATCCACCAATTTATGGTTCATGTGATAACATGATTATTAAAATTGTCATGATTTGTTTATGCTCGATTTTTTCACATCACATATGCTTTTAAACATAGGTTTCACTTTCATATTCACAATTTGTTAAATTAATCCCCACATAAATAATTTAACCATAGAAATAATATATTTCATTATATGTTGGAATCATGTTAGGGTATATATATTGTATAATCTCTTTCGGTTCCCATGTTTCTTACATAAAATTGTGGTTTCACTACAACACTTTGACTAGGTGAGTTGTCTTATTCTATAATAATGTGTCTCTATGGCCAAATACATTCACCATCTAATACGTGTATGAATGGTATTTCTCCAATGTTACATCCCATGGATTCAGTAAATATGAGGGTTATAGTATTTACTTCCTTGATAGGGATACATGGAATACATCATTTACTTGATATAGGTTAGGTGGGAATGCTAGTTAGTAGACCACCACTCGGATGTGATCACGGATCTCAAAGGGGGTGATGTGTCTAGGTCTAATCTTTCCCATATTCTTGAGAACCATAAAATTAAACCATGTTAATATATATAGGAATTCTTAATATCTTACCTTAAACTCCAAGTCTCGTCATTATTTTTCTTTATATCACTTCTATTTAATTTTTACATATTTCAAGTGGAAATGAATAGCTTGGATCTTCTATATCATATATTAGGGAAGACCCACTCCATTAAGATTATAATTTCTAAATTCATCCCAATATGTTAGTGTTTGAAATTCATTCTAACAAAAAGCCACAAAATGAAGGAATTTGAATGTAATAATGGATGCTGTTGTTATATGAAGACTATAGAAATGGAAGGTGAAAATCCAAACATCGTTTTAATCCTATTGAAAGTGAAATCAGTATATCCTTTAGAGGTTTCATGGTAATATTATATTTTACATCAATCATAAGGTGATAAGTGGTACTGAAGCTATGTTATGTATCAAATTTTTGTTCTAGGATTCTCCAGAACCTTATAGTAATCCTTTGATATTGAGAAGATTCAATATACAGTGGAACTCCATACCAGATTACCACCTGCCTTTTGTGTATCATAATGGTTTGGTTAGGAGAAAATTTTTCCTTGATGGAAATGAAATATGAAAACACTAAAAGGTAGTGGACTAACACCCAGATTTAGTAATTTCATTTCTGATTCTTAGGGATTCCTGTGATGAAAACAATGGTTGTGTTCTCCAATTTCCATATTGGTATGAGTAACTATTTCATCATACACTTATATTTATGTTGTGTAGCATAAAATTTCATAAATACCAAAAAAAAAGATAAAAATAATGTAATCTCAATATTTATGATATACAAAAAGGAAATTTTATATAGATCTATATATATCTTAGTGCCTCTTAGATGAATAGATAAGTAAGATTTGTTCACATCATCGAGAAGATACCTTTTCATCTTTGGTTTTCATGGGACACATATCCATGTTCTAAATATTATAAGTATATCCTCAAAAAATATGAAATCGGGATTATTATCCCCCCTTTCTACAAATCCCCATCATCTTTACGGTTTCCTTTATCCTCTCGAGAAAGGATGGTTGAATTTCTATTTGAGCATGTTTGGAGGAAGATCATTTTACTATTCCTATATCCAACGTTTGAAAATCAATGAAGTTAAATCCTCATCAATTCCCATCCTTAATAATATTACTATATTAATTCTATATAGATAATCTTACAAATTGTTTTCCTTTCCAAGATGAAAATGGACCGAGCAGTCATAGTTCATGATTAGAACTAATAATATTCCATGATAAATGTTAATCTCCTTATATATGAATATATATTTGATGCTCTCATGAACCGCCTATTTTTTACACTTTATCACATAGACATTATGTCTCTATAATTTCAAGGAAAAGATCACTTTTGTCAATTATAATTAATTTTTGGGATATTATTTCTCATGAAATTTAAACTACCTTGAGTCATAGGCTACTAAGAAATGATTCTACATTTGTATAGATCCAAAAACCAACTTTAAAGAATACTTTTTAATCAACAAATATACCCACTCAATATTAGTATATGTATTAGTGTTTTGATAAGACTATTTTTCAACTTATTACATATCTATTTTTATTCCCTGGTCCAAATAAATTACTCATTTTTGAGTTTTCAAGGTTATCATATTTGGAAATCAAGATATGTTCCTCACAAATAATTTTTAATAAATATATAGTCCTTTTAAACTATAGATATCTATTACATATGTTGGTCTAAGATAGTCCTCAATTTCATTTTTTTATAAGGTCCCACATATATCCATTTTCAGGTTATAATATTCACTAATATAAGTAGTTACCTTATCCAGAACACATATTTATTATATTCTACATATTTTATATCCTTTTCTCAATTATATTAGAATAGTATTAAAAATATCTCTTGGATCC
This sequence comes from Viscum album, assembly GCA_963277665.1. Lineage (NCBI taxonomy): Eukaryota > Viridiplantae > Streptophyta > Magnoliopsida > Santalales > Viscaceae > Viscum > Viscum album. The sequence continues at coordinate 680,186,439 of OY728119.1, read as the reverse complement.
ACAACTTTTTTTTAAAAATAAGAATATAATCTATAAATACAACCACACATTTTTCAATGTAATCTAATGACACTATTTACCAATTATATAATGATTTTTGGAGCATTTATGAGTCTAAAATGAATCACTATGAACTCATAGTGGAAATATCTTTTTCAATGGTATGTTTTAGGAATTTACATCTTCTTCCCTCATAACTGATGACATCTTAACAGAAGTTTCACCTTATAGAAATACTGCTCTCAATGTAGTTGAATGAACATGTCACATTTCCATGGTTGGTGATACTTCTACTTTATTTTTATTTGGTAAAGTTCATGATAATAAATGCAAAGACACATTGACAGATCCTTATTCATGATTAAGAGGACCAACACACCCCACAATGAATTACTCGAGCATATATAACCATTTTGAGGATTCTATTTTATCATCTTCATCATATATTCAAACTCAATTATGTATATTCTTCATGGAGTCATAGATGTGTGTAGAGATGGAGGGATATGATCGACTATGAACACAACCTATCTTCTAAGAGGAATACCAATACACTATTAACGGAATACATAAATATAATTCCTTAAAATTTGAATATATTAAATCAAGTTTCCCTCATTTTCCCTAGAAATTTTAGAATTATATGATTTCTCACAATACAAAAATATCTATTCCTGAATAGAAGTTTCAATAGGAGATTTTACATCCTCTTTATAATTTTATAACATTATATGCCGTCCGGGGATGTGGAGAGTGATATACCTCTCTTGAAAGTTGATATAATAATCATATAAGGGAAACCAATACATGAAAAAATACTATAAAAGTCCACTAATGTAAGTATGATGTGATTTTTTGGAGAAATAATTCAAATAATTTTTAAGAAGGAGAACATATACACATGAGATGCAACCATCATTAAATATGAGGTTCATAAAGGTAGCTCTACCTAGAAGTTTTGAGGTTGTGTTTGAAAATTTATACAAAACAAACAAGATATAAGAAAAATGTTCATTATAAGAATAAAAAAACAATTTTACTATTCTTCAATGAAAAATAATCAATTTTTAACACAAAAAATTTCTCATCCACCTCCTCCATAGAGATAGATTACTCCCTTCCATGATTCATTGTAGTTTTTTCTCTAATTGTCTCTAATTATCCTATATTTAATGAATTGGATTTCTTGATGTACATTTTTTTTGTAGTTAAAACATTGTACGACATGCATACAGTTGATCTAATCCTTTATTTTCCCTACATCATTATTGGGATTCTTCATTTACCTATGCAAAAGATTGGCATGAATCCCCTATGTTATACAATTGAAGAGACTTGTTTTTCTCCTTAAAAAGTTTCCAAGAATTCTATTCCCTTAATTTTGATAGGGTGTATATTCTATTATCTTTCATCTATGGTACTTATATATTGTTGTTCCCAAAGTAAATAAAATTTATGTTTTTTTCTTGAGTCTCATGAGTCCACCGAGAGTATCATATATCTATCTCAATATTGAATGAATAAAAGACAATATCATAATTAGTATCAAAGTATTGAATCACTAAATATTCTCATAGGCATGTCTTTATCCCACTAATGAAAATTTCCACCATTCTTATAGTGATTATGATAAAGTGTAGGCATACCATGCATCACTTGTAAAATTAATCTCACATGCACTGATATAATCTTCATCAATTTTCTAAAAACCTACATACTCTCTATAAATTTTATTATGGAGATTTTTGTGAAATTATTAATTGAAAAATAATATCATTAAGTCCTTCCATTCAATGGAATCAAAACCCTCTATAGACATGGCTAGGGTCCACCATTGATCTATTCCATCTCAATATGATAAATGGATAACACTAATTTCACAACCTCTATGAATTGGAGGATAGAGAGAATATTATCAATAAATATTATCATTTTTTAGTGATTAGGTGACCATAATATCCACCAAAGTTATGGTGCTTTTTTGGTTAAATTACTCGACTGCAACTTGAATTATATTAGGACAAGTAAGTTGTTTCACTTGTTTCTGGTTATTATTCATATAATGAACTAGTTTAGTTGGTATATTAATGAATTTATCAACTAATAAACCCGTAATATTAGTAATATCATTGAAGAAATGACCACATATCCTATCATGTCTGTTTAAGGAACAATTTATTCTATTTTCCTCCGCTAACTAGAAAAAAAGATGATAATACATTAACTACTACACATAAATAATCGAACTTTATAATCCACGGAATAATCACTTATCAATGATATGTATATACGAAATTATGATATTTAAGGTTTTATCCTAGGAAATCCATTGTAATTTTATAATTAGTTTTTCAATAATAATAATTTGATTAAGTCTTTCATTATTTTTCATGAAGAGTTTGTAAAATTTAAAAACATATCCCCTATTATTGTTAAACTAGGTTCACAGTAAGGTTTATTTTGATGTACCAGGTAATGCTTGAATCAATATAGACATTCCTTTTTAGGGTTATTTCTTCTCAACACATCTATGTTAGAAACACATCTAATTTTAGTATCTAAGGAGAGATTTAATTTGATGGAAACTACTCACTCTATATTTCACCAAACATCTTGATTATTTTTCTATACTTACTATTATCAAAAGACTTATATATAGGGTTTTCCCTAGGATTTTCTCAACCTAGTTCTAGAGGATAACTGATTTTCTTTTCAAATACCAACTATAGAGACCCAATCATTTTACACATATTATTAAATGATTTAAAAATGTAAATATCCAATAGGTACAATGCCGAAGGTCATATGGTGTAGTTCCATTGGATTACTAGGTTCAAATTATATCCAAGGAACATAAAACAAGAAATAATTATTTTATAATCTATAATAAACCCATAAAATTTATTTTACCTTATAAAAATGTTTGTGATATCTATGGAATACATAGATAAAGGGTTGAACTCAAATCATAGTAGGATAATAGACATTATAATGAAACATAACATATGATTCAAAGGAATAAATGATATCATAGACGATATGGACAATGATTAATTACATGTATGCATAACAAAAAGAATATTGTATCATAAAATCATGAAATCATATAAAATGTGGTGAAAACATATAACATGACATAAACATTATTCATCGAAAACTACCTAGACACTATCACATGGTGGAAAATTCCCTATAATAGATTAGGTTTACTCCAACATCTCATACTGGACACCTCTAGAGACTAATGATTTGCCCAATGCATTGAATTGTTATTTGGGTAAATCCATGATAACATACACATTGTTTATAAGAGTCACATATTAGAGTCGAACATATTTTACAACATAATAATTTTCCAATATAATGGAAAATAGGTTGTAAAATAATTTTTTATATCAAAAAATAAATAAAATTTCATAATGAAGGAATATGATAAATGATAATAATCACTGTATTTCCCTATAAAAAAGGTGGAACAATCTCGGTATACATGTGAGAGATATATATATTGAATTATAGAATAATTCCATAACATTAGTGATGTAGATAAAATGAGTTATAGAGAGAATGTTTATACCTCGAATAAAAGGTTTCTTAAGAGAGTTACCACCCTCAGGCCTGATTTGTCCCATGTGTTATTCATATTCCAGAATAATAAATATATGTTAAGTATTTAATTTCATATGAAAAAATATCATGTTCATTATTATGTTTTCTTTGTTTTTTAGAAAGTCATATTCAAATACTTAACCAATTAATATCTTGTCATACATTTTAATGTTCAACGACTCATATGTCCAAAATAACATTGGTATATTGAATAATGTAAATGAAATTATTATTAAATCATATCCAAATTTGTAATCATTACATAATTATTATTTTATCCATAATTTTTATTTTTTAAACGAACCGTGAAATATGGTTTTGTAAAATGAACTATATAACAATCATAGAGAAAGTGGCCATAAGAATTCTTGAGTAATTATTCCATTTTTTATAATCATGATGTTCATAAGTCAAGTGTTATTTTAACATAAAATGATAATAATTATATTATCAATATAATATATTTATTTAAATACCCATACAAATACCATTTAGATGATTCAATAATAATAATGAATCACATCACTTCATGAGGTGGTAGTCAAATATACAATCAAACCACATTATCAATTGTTAAATGGATGGTAAAGGATAAAAATTAGATGTTACATTTCATTAAAAAAACTATTATTAAGTAATTTATATCATATATTATCATTATATTATTATTTATTTCTTTTAATGTAAAGCTTATATGAAGATGAATCATATCGCATCATAGGGTGGTAGGTTTCCATAGAGACAAGTGATTTTAATGCATTCCTTTTGGAATTAAAATAAATATGTTATATAAGATATAATATTCACAAAATTAATACAATATTATAAATATAATTGATATAAATTAAATACAAAATTATATCCATCCAAAAGAAGTCATGATGGGAAACATATTATGTTAGATTGTGATGTCGTAGTCTACTAAACATATGATCAACTGTTTGGAATCCCATTTAAGGGATGAGAAGATGTTTTATTCGTGAATATACATTTAAAAATATACCTATATGGAAGATAGAGAGGTTACTATATCGAAATTCATTAATAATATTTTTATGGAGGTGAAAGAATAAATAATATAAAATGCTTGGTGAAGGACTTTACCTCCAGTTCAGACAACATCTTTAGGTTTGAAAAAACATCCTTCCTGGGTGAAATTTGTTATCTAAAAAGATTAAAATACAATGTTATTAAATTAATAAAGAATGTAGGTTATTTAGTTTACAAACCACTGGGTTATGAAAGTGTTAGGAAAATAACAATGTGGGTGCCCCATTATAAATAGGCGAGATAACACATTTGGAAATTTTAAAATGATAGAATTACACCCACATTTGTATCATTATAAAATTATCCATAAATGGAGCATTGTTAGACCTTATAATAATAAAATCATAAATATATCGAAAAAAGTAAAAGAGTTGGGTCATTATTAACCATTAGGTTTTTAGATTAACACCTCGTAAACTTGTTTTTACATTAACCAATTCACAAAATTTTTTCTCTTGTTCATTATTGTAAAATATTAATTTCCCTTAGTATATAATAAAAATTATGATAATACCGAATATGGAATAAATTCTTCCAAAATAAAGTCACATAAGTGTATGAATTTAATTTAAATTTAAAACCACAGACGTGTCGAAAAAATGATTATTCATGAAATTCGTTTTTTATGGAAAAGAAGATCTCGTATTAACTATATGACAAGAAATCATAACTAAATGAATTTAAAATTTTATATATAGATATTTATTATATAAATTTAATTTAAATAATTCCTCATTAGGGTTTATTTCAATTTTTCGAAATTTAGAAACATTATGCACTTTAAAAAATTTTACATAAAAAATTTCTTTAACCCCTAAAAATAAAACTATAATAAAATATAGTATAAATACAATTTAAATGTAGATAATTTGATTTAATATAAATAAATAATATATTATTATATTTTAAATAAAATAAAATTAATTATTTTACTTAATCCGGTTATTGAAATGAATATTTCATGAAATCATTATTTTCAAAATTTACTAAAAAATTAATATTTTCCGAAAATCCCAATATTTAACCCTCAGGTAATATGAATATGTTTACATAAAAATTATTTTATTTTTGTCTAATTGAATTTATAAATTTACTATAAATAAATTATAATTGTTTTTTGCAAAATTCAATAATAATTTTATTTAGAATAATTTTTTTAACAATTTTTTTTTCACTTTTTCAATGTTATTACCAATAATTGTATATTGGGAGATACCATTATATACATTTAATAAATTCATTAGTCAAATATATATCATCCATTTTAATTTGTAGGTTATAATGGTATTATTTGAAATATCATGGTTCATTTAGGCTTAGTGTTATGTGTTGCATAAGCTCCCCAAGATATTTTTCCCTTAAAAAAACATGGAATGTTAAATTCTTCCCCCTAAAGAATTTATCCCTAATTTTTTTGAATTAATTATAATATTAGAAATAGGTATGGGTTCTTATAAGACATAAAAAATTTCTATTCCCATCTTTCTTTCTCCAAATTCTAGTTTCTCCACCACACTTTAACTATATGAGTTTGATTTTTCAATATAAAATTATCTCGGTGATATATGACCATCACCGAATACTTCATATATAAAAGCTTATTATGAAATGGTACTACCTATAGATTCATTAAATGTGAGGGTTCTAATATGTAATTATCATAATATGGATACATGGAACACATAATGCACATGATATAGGTTTTGTTTTAATTCTAGTACACAGGCCAACACTCTGATGTGACCAATGATTTCAAAGGGGTATATGAATCGGAGACTAAGTTGTCGCTTATTATAGAAACTCATTCCTTTTTTCTAGGGTGATATACATAGGATCATTATATCACCATCCTAAAATTCATGGTCATATTTATGATTGATTGTATATATCTTATATCGTTATTTTATAGATTTCATGTGATACTAAATTGTTTGAATCTTCTCAGTCATCTGTTGGGAATGATATGGGTCCATAATCTTTTTCTCTCTATCATTATTATAGTAGTTCAATTTCTTACACCACATCCCATATATTTCCTCATAAGGTACATTTTTTATTCTATAATGTAATATTTTGTTTTATGAGAACGCTTCTAGAGGTAGGTGTCGATCCCATAATACATAGCAATTAATTGAACAAATCCTCATAATATTATTTATGTCAAAACCCGTTCCCCATGGCCCATGTCATGACTACCCCAAGCACGCCAACTGATGGCCAGTGGTTGGAGACTAGCACCGAAGGTGTTAAACTGCAAGTGAGTGGAATTTTCCTGAGTACCTATATGCACCCACATGCCCAACCACATCCCAAAAATAGAAATGGGAAACAAGTATACTAAAACAAGTGATGAGTGAACGTACAACTGAAAACAAGTGTGCCAGAATACATAAACAAAAAATAGAACTAAAAATAGTTATGTACAAAGGTATTTGGGGAGCCATCCACTAAAAACCCCACCTGATGGTGAGAGTACTGTAGTTACTAGAAGCTGAAGTAGTACGTCATGTCGGCTTGATCCTACTGGGCCTCCACGGGTCTTAGGCCACAAAGTACTTCGTCGAAGCCTTGATCATCACAACCAGACACAACACAAGTAGAAGAAGACCGTATAGGGGTATATAACAGAACAATCATTAGGGGACCCCGAACCGCAATGAAAATACCACATAAAACCTCAAAGAAAAGCATGAAGAATAAGCACGAAGCACAAGCACGAAGGAAAAGACAGCTCACAGTAGGTATACATCTAGGGTAGTGATAGAAGAATCATCAGTCACATTATCGAACACCTCAGCTTATGGAGAACTCCTCCACTATGAGTATAGTGGTTATGTCATTTCATAGAGAAGCATCTTCCCACTAACCTTGGTCTATTGAGGTACACCTCCGCATCGCATACCATGGGCCTGCAAAGTCACACAGAGGTTCTTCCCACCTTGTCCAACTGAGGTACTCCTCCCCATCATGTACCATGGGTTTTCTGAGTCACACAGTCTCAATCTTACCATGGGCCTATAATGACACACAGAGGTGCTTCCCACTGGGCTATAGTCGAGTCACACAGAGTCGCCTATCATTAGTCTTCATGTTTCAGCCAACCACAGAGTTCCATACATAACATGCTTGGTAGAACCACTCCTCAGTCCGTTCTTCACATAGAAACAACTGTGAACGTCTCCTTAGATCATGCAAAAATATCTAGCTCATCGAGAGGGTATTGAATATGAAAATGAATCACCAATCGGACACATGGATTGTAAGTTATTATTGTTTTAGTAATCAGGGGCCGATTGCGTCCGGGCCCAGTCCAACTAGGTCAGACAGAGTTGACAAACATGTCTCAGGGGTCCCACATACAAAGGTTTGTTTCGAATGACCCGAAATGACCTTGTTCGGGTAAGGGTAGGTCCAATCTGGCCTACCCAGTGGGCCATGCCCTGTGATCCTTGCTGGACCTGGCCTATTTTGGCTGAGGGTCCAGCACGTCGGGTCGCCCGACGCCCCGGTCTTATCCGGCCCATCTCGAATGGAATGGGTCTGGCCTATTGGACATGGGTCCAATAGTGCTGGGCGTAGGTCCAACCCATGAGATGGGTGTGCGACCCACCAGCTAAAGCTCGGTCACACGTGCGGCCAACGGTGTGTGCCCGAGACACGACAACCACCGACGTGTCCCCTCCTCTCTCCAAATGTGGCCTGCAAGGAGTGAACCACTCATCCTAACATGACACCTTCCTAGCACCACATCTAGCATCAGTCGTGACCGATGTGTCGTGATTTCCCCTTCACCACGGTCAAGCGACCCTGGCTCGCCAGGCCACCTTGGTGGACCATACGCAAGGTGCCGCCTCCACGTGGTGTCTCTTAGAGGCTATCCTTTTTTCCATAGTGGCTAGCTGGTGGCGACCTTCGGCCACTGTTGGCCACTATTGGGCATATGTGCTAGTGCACCCACTATTCCTTTGGCTGGCTACCAGAGTTTCTTCAGTTTTCCGTTTCTCGATCCACCAATGACTAGGGATCCATAGGGTGTCACCGTCACCATGATGGTCTCAGATATACATTTATGACGTCTTGGAAAATCCATTAATAATTATCAAAAATGGAGTGGATCAGGTGTTTTTAGTGTTATCCCACACACTCTGTGTTAGATTTTTTATAACAAGGGGAAAGGATCAGTGAATATTTTCAATCCATGATAATTTAGTCCCGATGTTGAACCCAAAAAAAGAGTACCCTCCAACAAGAACGAGGGCCCATAGATCAACTTGTTAGGGGGTTGATCTACCTTCTTCTTTTAGAATTAAAGGACATGGAAAACATAAAAATAAAACCCCTACCTCATTGAACATCATTTCTATAGCACTTTGTCATTGAGGATCTAAGAGGTCGATATTGTTCGTCATTCTTTAAGGTATGTCAAATTTGATAACATCCACACACATTAATCATTCTTCATTGGGGAGGAAGTCCATCAATGTTTCTATAGAGAATCCTTATAGTTTAATCCTCATTCCACGAAAGTATCAAACTATTAAAAGGAAAACACATTGCAACATTTTTGTTACGTTGTGACATCACGTCGCTATGATGTTTCGTTTATGAAATTGTGTCACAATTATACGTCATTAAAGCATTGTTATGTTGCATGTTAAGGAGAAATTAATGAGCTCCATTAATGCGCCTCATCGCTGACTCATCAATACACAACAACATCTTTATGTCACCTCTTTTCACTGAGAAAAAGAAATAAAATTCCTTTTTAATGTTATTTAATATTTTTTGTTGAAATCTCCAAAAATTAACTTTTCTGTTCGGACCATTCCAGCCAAAGTTAAGTAATTTCTAAGTGAATACAAGTGTTCACAGTTCAATGGTGGCCTCATATTTTCATTCTAAGTACCGATTAAAAAATTATAAAACCCATATTTCCTGTTTAATGACCGTACCTTAAATAACGTTCAATAATTTTGTTCCACCGTCACCGAGCTATGGAATCACTTTCCGTCAGAGTGTGTAGTGTTGAAATAATTCCATAAAATTTTAAAAACAATCATGTAAATTTAAAGACATTATATTCTCCCCACTATAGGGATTTACATCCCAGAATTCTAAAACAATGGACAATAAACAAATGTTGGTACTAAGCACAAATCTGAGCCTCCTGATCTCATGTTCTCTCCAGGAGATTCTTTTGCTACAACCAAATGAACACCAGAGGAATCGAACACCCATGATGTACATGGTATTGTTGATCCTCTATCTCCAATAGGAATTCTATAAATGTCTCTCCATCATCAATGTCCAACTCACCCAATTCGATGATGTGTGAGGGATTATACAGGTATCTCCCCAGCTGTGACACATGGAAAACATCATGAACCCAGTGAATCTATGGGGGAAGAGATAGGTGGTACGCCACCTCACCAACTCTACTCATGATCTTAAAAGGTTTGATGAACCTCAGATATAACTTTTTCCCCCAGAAAAATCCCCACAATCCTCATCCGGGTGAGACCTAAACGAACACATGGTCTCCCTCCTCAAATTCCAAGGGTCTCTCTCTTCTATCGGAATAAGACATAATCCAAATATGCATAGTACTCATACATTTTTTATGATCTACACCTTCTCGTTGGTAGTGCATACCAACTCTGGACACATGAGTGATGACTCCCCTGATTCTGTCCAGCGTAGAGGTAATCTGTAAGGCTACCCATACATGGCCTCGAACAGTGCCACACTAATGGTGGAGTGAAAAATATTGTTGTATGAAAAATTTACTAGTTTTAGGTGGTCATCCCAACTATGACCAAAATCAAGGACAGAGGCAAAAAGAATGTTCTTCTAGGTCAGTATGGTATGCTCTATCTGACCATCTGTCTAGGGATGAAAACGTGTGATCAAGAATAGATGAGTTATGAACGCCTCCTATAATCCCTTCCATAACATGATGTAAATAATGCATCATGGTCTGAGACAATCGTCAACTCCACTCCTTGGAGACGCACTATCTCTTGGACATAGAGGAGACCAACACCCTTTACCAATCCCTTCACCCGAATGGGTAGGAAGTGGGATGACTTGGTGAGTTGGTCAATGATCAACAAGATAGCATCATTCCTTCTTATGTACGTGGTAACCTTGTCATGAATTCCAGCGAGATACGGTTAAATTTCAACATAGGTGCCTCAAGTGTCTGAACCAAGCATGCAGGATCATGATGCTCGACATTCACTTGCTAAGAAGTGAAGCATGATTAGATGAACTCAGCCACTGAATTCATCATTCCAGACCACTAATACTGACGTCAATGGTCCTGGTACATCTTCACCACTCTATAATGTAATTACAAAGGCTATGTATGGAACCCCAACAAAACCTCCCCCCACAACGCCATTGGTACTATGGTGCACCCACTTAAAAGGATTATATGCTCCGCACCTATCAAAAATATATCAAGAGCATGTGATGAGGATAACTAAGCATGTTGGGCCTTGTGGTCAACATCCACTTGTTGTGCCTCTTAGACTTGCTTTAAGAGTGGTGGAGTAATAGTCATCGACTAAAGGTAATCTTCTGCATTATCATCCATGAAGGATATCTACATCGTAGCTACCTTCTCTTTCATGTCACTCAGTAACTGCAAACTGTTCCACCTGGTAAGCATTTCTTCTTCCACGTTATCCTTCTTATGAGTTTATACTATCTCAGAGTCATAGTCCTAGATGATATCTAGCAATCAAAATTATCATAGGTTTATGTACTTCGAGGAGAAGATATACATGAGACCCTTGTGGTCAGAGTAAACTATATACCGATCATGAATCATGTGGTGCAACCACATCTTCAAGGGAAAGACCAATGCTGCTACTCCAGAACATAGGTCGCATAGTTCAACACATTATTCCTCAACTGGCATGACCCATAGGAATTCACAACTTGCTCTACCATCAGGACATTGCCTAGTCCAGTCCCTAACATATCGCAGAAGACTACGTACCAAACTCCCTCCTCTGGTAGTCCCAAGATGGGGGAACTAGCCAGTATCCTCCTAAGCTCCTAGAAAATCTACAATCATTTCTACTTACACACAAAGTGTTTTCCCTTCCATGACAAAGCCGATAAGGGTTCTTCCACCTTTGAAGCTTTTTGGCACAACCCCTCAATAGTAACCTGTGAACCCAAAGAATCTCCACAGCTTAGTCACGCTCTTAGGTGGATCCCAAGCGAGCAATGCCTCTATCTTTCCCAGATCCACTAAAACTCTAGCCTCCTAGAAGCCGTGTCTTATAAAGTGGACCTCTCATATCTAGAACTGGGACACTGATAGATTACCTTAAATATGGTTCTCTCAGAGTGTATCCAAGACTATCCGTAGGTGTGTAGTGTTCTCCTCTGATGCCGAGTAGATGAATATGTTTTTAATGAAGACCATGGAAAAGCAGTCAAGGTAAGGTTCGAATATCATGTTCATTAGTCCCATGAAAACTGATGGGGCGTTTTTCACACCTAAAGGCATCACCAAGACATTATAGTGGCTGTACCGGTGCCTAAAGGATGTCTTCGGTATGTCCTCATCCCATACCTGATGTTGATAAAAGCCTGATCTGAGGTCAATATTTTAGAACCACCTCTCTACCTTTAGATGATAGAAGAGGTTTTTAGTCCTCAGTAGTGGATACATGTTTTTAAAGGTCACCTGGTTCAGGCCCCAGAAGTCCACACACAACCTCAAACTCCCATCAACCTTCATGGAATACAACACCGAGGCTGCCCATGGGGAAACATTGGGCCTTACGAAACCCTTCTTTTACATGTCCACTAGCTGTAACATCAGCTCGTGAAGCACTGATGGATCCATATGATATGCTGGTTTGGTTACCAGTGTCATCCCGGGGTATAGGTCGATGCAAAATTCTACCACATTGTGGGAAGCTAGTCTTGGAACATTCTAAGAAAAAACATCCTCATACTCGTCCCATGCAATAGGAAATCACGGACTCCTATCATCCACTACACTGAGTGTGAGTGTAGCCATTTGGTGAGTGATTATCTACAACATAATCTTAGAATGTTCATCCTATTTTGCACAAGTTTCTTTCTCACTGTTGAAGGAATTCCTGGTCCCATCTTTACAGACACACCACACTGTTCACTTAAAATAGTGGATCTGAGCATAGACTGTGGATAACCAGTCCATACCCATGATGACATCATACAGACTAGATGCTAATACTAGAATATACCACTTGATGTTCATTCCTCATAGAGTAAGCTCAAAATTCCGACACCAGTGTATAATCATCAAATGCCCTCCTTTAAGAGTCTCTCGCCGCAAGGATCGTGCCAAAAGATCCACCAGAATTTTTTATCTCTGAATAAGAGATGTGGAAAGGAAAGATTTACTAACACATGTGTTTATAAAAACTGTAACTTGGGTGGAGAAGACCCAGATCGTACCTCAGATCATCTTTGGAGTTCTGTGGTCCTAAGCCTCTACTGCAAGAAGCTGATCTTGGCCTTGTCCGCCTGCTCCCTGAGGTCTTGGTGGACTAACTAGGGGTGGTAGAGGTAGTACCTCAAACCATTTCCCACTGACTGCTGCTCAGCCTGCTCTCCTGCCATATCTTCAATGTTGCGGATCTCCTCGCTCAAACCTCTGCCTCTATCTCGGCAGTCCCTCATTGTCCTACTAGTCATCTACATGGTGGTTTGGGCAGTCACCTGCCATGTGTCCATTCCCACTGCATGCGATGCAAATACTTTCTCCTAGATTACTCCCTATGGTCTGAGATCTCCACACTACTGAACCAAATTTCTTAGGTCATCCGCTGAAAGACCTGGCCCGCTTGGGCCCTCACGTCACCTATCTGCTGCTTGTGGAAGACTCCACCGCTTGGGGTCTACTGGTAGCTATGCTTGTAGATTCATGATTTTATAAGACGATATCCACAAGGAGGGATTTTTCTAGTACTCCTACATGACTGGGGATCCTGAGAGAAACCATCGATGCCTTGATATATTCTCTAAATCCTAGGTCAATGTTCCAACCCTTGAATAAGGTTCCCCAAACCATGTATGTGGAGTAGCGGGAGGGGTCTATAAACCGCAAAGTGTACTTAGCCACCGGCAGGCTTCTCTACTATTGGTGAAGTATCTCTTGGTTGCACACAGAGTGCGAGGTCACTGGAAAAAACTTCTACCAGAAAAGTGGCTCGAAGTGAGCCTAACAGAGGGTCAACACATCATGAGTCTAGATCATCACACTCCACCATCTCCCAACCGAGCCCTGAAAAAGTCTCGCAGCTGAGATCTCCCTCTGTTCAAGCGGTGTTTTCACTAAGCGGAAGACCCACGTCAATTCTCATAACATGTACTCAGCAACATGAAGATTGGAATGTCCCCTGAACCTAGAAGGACTCGGTGTCTAGAACTCATGCAATGTACTGATCCTATGCACATCATCTACCAGTACCGTCGATAGTAACTGATGATCAAAGAGTTGTGGAAATACAGTTGAACCACCCAGTGGGGCCATCTCTAGGACTAGTCCATGAACTGACACATCCTCCTTAGGTGGTTTTTCCACACAATCATGTATCGATATCCTAGCTGGTCATCCACATGGTGACGTCCTGAGATATATCAGTTGGTACCATGGTCTGAATGTTATATCTGGAAAGATGAATCATATTAAAAAAACATAAGGAGACACTTATGAAAACAATTTTTTCATTTCTGGAGCCAAAAATCATATGTCAAGGTCTGGGAGTATGGATACGTCGGACAACACACAAATATTGGACAATATGAATTAGAAAGTCAGACTCAAAACACATAAAACTATTTCCCAAAAGACACAATATAATCTCAGTCTTAGAGGCGGAACTGACCAACCTCTAATACAACTTTTTCATGATCTGTCCCCCTGGGACAGTTCTGTGACTACCCCAGGCCCACCTCATAAAGGCCAGAGGCTTGCGACTAGCACCGAAGGCCTCAACCTGCATGTGGGATGCATTTTCACGTATACCTGTACACACAACCATGCCCAACCACATCACATAAACTGAAAGGGGATAATAAGTATACTTAAACAAGTGATGAGTACAATTACAACTGAAAACTAGTGGCCTAGAATACATACCGAACAAAGAGAACTAGAAAAAATAAAGTAAAAGGGGACTCATGTAACCATCCACAAAAAACCGAACCTTATAGTATGAGTAGTGTAGATACTCAAAGATGAAGTAGTGTGTCTTTTCCACCTGATTTTAATGGGCCTCGTAAAGTCCTAGGACACCATGTCCTCCGTCAGAGCTTAGTTTATATGCATTAGATATAATACATGGGGGTGAAGACCATGTAGGGGTGAGTAAAAAAATACTCAGTATGGGACCTTGAAACAAAAAGAAAATAACATAAAAGAATCTTCAAAGAAAAGCACGACGCATAAGCACGAAGAACAAGCACAAATCACAAGCACAGAGAATAAGAAAACTCACACCAGGTATAAAACTAGGGTACTGATAGAAGAATCATCTGTCACATTATCACACACATCTACTGGTGGAGAAATCCTCCACTACGAGTATAGTGGGCCAACCAAGTCATAAAAAATCCACTTCTGACTAACCATGGATTATTGAGGTACACCTCCCCATCAGATATTGTCAGCCTACAAAGTCACACAGCGGTGCTTCCCACATTGGCCAAGTGAGGTACTCCTCCCCATCGCGTACCGTGGGTATGTCAAGTCACACAGTCACTCTCCAAACATGGGCCTGCAAAGTCACATAGAGGAGCTTCCCACTAAGCCATAATCAAGTAGAACCGTGTTTCTTGTCACAGTCTTCAAGTCTCATCCAACTACAAGGGTTCCATTCAAAGATCACTTGGATGAACCTCCTATAAATCCATTCATCGCATATCAAAATTCGTGAAAGTCTCTTTATGAAATAACAAAATATCCTCTTTGTAAATAGGGCGCCAACTCTGTAAACGACTCACCAATCGGACACACGGTATTCATGTTATTACCATTTTAGTGATCAGGTGATGGTTTCATCTGGGCCCGGTCCAACATGGTCGGACTGAATTGAACAAACCGATCAAGGGGTCCCACCTACCCTTGTTAGATTTTACTGACTTGAGATGACTTGGTTCAGGTCAGGGTAGGTCCGGTCTAGTATAAATAGTGGTCCATTCACAATGGGCCTCACTGTACCTAACTGGGTTTTGTCAAGGGTCCATCCCGTTGGGTCACCCGACAACCCAGTCTCGTTTGGACCAGACTAAACGGTGCGGGGCTGGCCCACTAGATGTTTGACCTGTTTGCCAGCTGAAGCCCGACAACATGTGTGGCTGGTGATGTGTGCCCAAAATGTAGGGGCAGTCACCGAATCCTCTCCTCTATCCCTACGTGGCCTTTAAGGAGCAGTCCGCTCCTTTGATACGGTGCCCACCTAGCATTGTATCTAACACTTTTTGTGGCCACTAGGCCACGCCCACCCCTCCAACATGGTCAAATGACCGCGTCTCTCTAGGTCACCTAGGAGGGCAGTATGTGGGCCGCCACCTTCACGTGATACCAACTGATGCTTCTCTTCCATGCCGCTGCAACAAGCTAGCTACACCATGCAACCAATGTGGCGCCTTGACAGGCACACCACCTCCCTCCACCCACGTCCTCCACAGCTACACACCCGAGCCACCATCTCCGCCGATGCATTGAAGATTCCTTCTATTGGCTACCATAGATTCTCTTGTGGTCCGTTTCTCGATACTTCTGTGCCTATATGTTTCGTAGGGTGTCATTGTAACCATGATGGTCTCAGATGCACCATGGCACCATCTTGTAAAATCCTTTCAAAATGAGAACACATGCAGAGAGGACTATCCCTTTTTCGTATCGGCCCTCACTCTTTCTGTTATATGTTTTAAAATTAGGGGGAGTTTCAGGGAATGCATTAAATCCATGATAATAAATTCGTGATGTTGATCCCCAAAAAACAGTGACCTCCCGCAAGAACGAGCGACCCACATATCAACCTATTCATGTGTTGATCCATGTTAATCATTTAGAAATAATGTATTGGGTAGACTTAAAATTATAACTCCTGCCGCATTGACATTCATTTTCTTATCTCTTCATCCCCGAGGGTTCAAGAGGTCGATGTGATTCATCATTCATCAAGGTACATCGATATCGATGACATCCCTCCAGTGTTCATCATTCTTTTTTGGGGAGGAAATCCATCAGAGTCCCATCAGAGAATCCGTAATGTTTAGTCAACATTCCACCAATGTTTCAAACTATTAAAAATAATACATGTTGGAATTTTTCTGTTATGCTGTGACGTCGTTCCGTTACACTGTTTCATTTATAAAGTAATATCACTGTTACGCATCATTAAAGAGTCGTTACACTATTTGTTATCAATCCATTAATGATCTCAATTAATGTGACTTATCACTACACCACAACATCATTGTGTCACTGATCATCGGTGAGAAAAAAGAAATAAAATTTATTTTTAAATTTATTTTATTTTTTCCCGAAAGGTCCGAAAATTAACTTTTTCGTTCGGCCCTTGCTGGTTGAAGTTAACTACTTTCTAGGAAAATACCTGCATTTAGAGTTCAACATTGCCTTCAGATTTTTGTTCTAAGAATTGGTCCAAAAGAAAGAAAAACCGACTCACATGTTTAATAAATATATGTTAAAAACGGTTCAAAATTTTTGTTTCGAGCTCACCGTGTCTCGAAATCATGTGCTGTCAGAGTGTGTATTCTTGAAATAATTCCATATAACATAAAATAAATTACACGGAAATTTGAAAACGTTATATTCTAGGATTGGATGATTATCTCAGATTGAACATCCTAATAGGGGTGATATGTAGTACTAAAACTGATTTTTATATCCAATGCTTATTGATGTTTCCTAATAACTCTAGGGTTAATCTCATACCCCGATTTAATATAATAGAGGGTGGAACACTTTTTTGTATTACCACTTACCTTTTGTATATCTTAGAATCTTGGTCAATATAGAAGTGAAACATGATGCAAATGAAATATGACGAAATTTATAAGAGATTAACTACCATCTAGATAGATTTGTTACATTTAGAAATCATGGGGAGTCCTATGTTGAAATCCAGAGTTCTATTTTCAAATTTCAATATTGGTATGAGTAACTATTGCATCACACCCTTATAAATCTATATTTCATCGATGAAATATTTTCATACTATTATTTGAGATAAAAATTCACCAATAACCTTATTTATATTATCCCATAAGGAGTTATGCTTTATATATTTATGCATCATATTTCTTCATAGAGGAATATAGAAAGGCAATCTAGGTTCATCACTTAGAATCTCCATATTTAGTTCTAGTTATTTTGAATAACATACATGGTCACCAAATCATATAACTTCATCATCTAAAATTATTATCTCTAGATTATTCATTACCTTTTTATGTGGCACCTCATCATATTTTTGGGCCTCCTTGATCCAATCCATAATGGTTGATTAATTAGTTTCATGATAAAGGTATGATGAATATCATTTTAAAATTCCAATATCCATAATTTTCAAATATTATAATATTGGATCCTTCTCAATTTTCAAAATTAAAAAAATAATTAGAAAATTAATACAGAGTATCTTCTGCCCTATCTGATTTAGTAAGATGATAATGGATTGAGAATTCATAATCCTTGATCGAATCAATCCATTATCCTTATTGAATGTTAAGATACAAATGTGTGAATATATATAAAAATCTTAATATATTTAGATTCATATTTATTTCACTGAGAACCCCATATGGATAATGTTTTCAGATCATCAATGAAAATGTCATTGCAACAATCTCTAGGTCACGTGTTGGATAGTTCGTCTCATTAACATCCAAGGTCCTTAATGTATAGGTTGTGAAATTATTATTCTGAATTTTTACCCATTCCAAAACTTTTTAAATCATCTTGGTCAACCATGTAATGTTCCCCACGTAACATAATCACAACTGTTTTTGTTGTGATAAGCATGTTTTTCATCCCTTTAATGAAGTCATCACATTCACTAGTCTGTAGAAACTTTTATCTATTCTTAGTTATATAGGTTATCATGTTTTAATATCATGATATATTTATCAAAGGTTATTAGTATTACCCAACTAGGCCAATGAAACTATATTTCTAGGTTATATATGTTGGTATCAACTCATACACGATTTCGATTGTATTATAAGGGTCCACAAATATCCCTTTGTAGGTGATAATATTCCCTAAAATGATAATTATTTCATCTATAAGTCAGACTCACTATAATTTTAAGATATATTATCCACTATCAAATTCCATAGATAAATATTAAAATTCTCATGTTGATCATCCATTACTTTTGAGTAATAATGAATATCATCTATAAATACTACCATAGATTTGGTGAGGTAATATATAAAAAAACTATTCATCAAATCTATAAAGATTATTAGGGAATTGGTGAGTCCAAAAAGAATGAAAATGAACTCATAGTGTCTACAATTTTTTTAGAGGTATTTTATTGGAACATATTCCTTTTTCACTATTAACTGATTATATCCAAACTAAATATCAACTATAGATAAATATTGGGATCTGAATATTTAATAGAACATGTTACATAACGATCCAAGGGTATAATTATTCTTTTTCATGTTTTTTACGTTCGTGATAATAAATGTAGACACACATCGACACATATTTATTCTAGATGAATTGTACCAATGCACCCCATGTTGAAGTACTCCGTCACAAAAATCCCTTTTCCAGATTATCTGTGTAACACCCTGAAAATTCTCAAAAAATAACAATTTTTTTCAATAACATGTATAAAATGAAACACCAGGAATTGAAAGGAATTTTTCCTCCCAAGAATATATGATATAATTATTATTTTAATTAAATTAAACTAATCTATAGCTTTCAATTCATGCAACAATGAGTTATCTTGGATCACACACAACAACAAGTTTCAGCAATATCTTGTGTTACACACAATATTGAGTTTTAACAAATACTAAATATATCATGATTATATCCTAAAAATTAAATATAAATTTATAAATAATATTAAATAATAATAAAAATATAAACTTTACAGAAATGAAAAGCTAATTCATCATTTACACAGAATTTAGAAATTAAAACCCATGGAATATTAATGAAATGTTTTTATAAAAAAACATTTTTATACGCTAAATGGTGTAGTATCATAATAAATTAATTTTATTAATATTACTGACCTATATTATTAAAAATTATATGTTGTGATTTTTTTACATTCATTCAAAATATCTTATTGACCAAATAAAATATCAAATCCAATTTTAGGATAAAAATATTGTATTATTTTTCTAATGGGAGCACTACAAACTTTTATTGTTCCACTTGTCTTAAAACTAAATTTTGAAACATTTATAAATTTTATATGAAATATTAAACATAATTTTTAATTATTTACGTAAAAATTATCTTATGGTGAATTCTTTCGTATATTTATGAGAATATTATTTTTCGACGAACTGGGAAAAATTCAACATTATAATTTAAAACTAACTTTTCATCTAAGTAATTTATTATGAAAAACTATATTTTAAATTAGTTTTAAAGAAACAATATTTATATTTATTTCATTATAATCATTTTTATGTTAAATTTAGATATAAAAACATAGTAATCTTTTGACATTTTTACTTTCAAAACTCACATTATTCTTCTATATGTGGGATTAATATTAAATTAATTTATTGCACATTTATGATTTTAATTTTGAAAAATGGATTCCATATTTGAAATTATATTAATTTATAATTTATAATAAATCTAGCTTATATTTTTACCAATGTGATTTGTAAAATCTATTAAAAATAATTAAATTTATTTAGAGAAAAAATGATAATCAAGTGACTAATCGTTAACATTATTGGGAAATATTGACCATGTAACAAGTATAAAAACCATTTAATGATCATATTTATAATGAATCCCTTATTTTTGAAAAAATAGTTTATTATTTTAGGAACATGATTGACATGAAACCTCTCAATATTGTGTACTTTTTTCTATTTCCCAGAGTTCCATCCACCTTGATAATAAAAGGGATCTCACTCCCCTCACATATTAACAAATACCAATAAATATTTCTCATTCATAACCATAAAAATTAACTCCCAAAAATTACTAATCTCATAATTTATGCATTATATTAGGATTAATTCCAAATAATCAAGTAATTAGTGAAAAAATAATAAGGATACCCAAAGAAGAGGTAACCTTTTTCTAAATGCGTTTTATTTTATTTCCTTTTCCAACTCTCCCAATTATTAATATATAATAATAATATAATACTCTAATAATATTAAATATAATGATATGTTTTTACATTAATGTTATTAACTATAACCACATACACTTCCATCCAAAAAATACACTATCAACATTCATGTGTATGCAATACTATGACATTACGAGAAGATGTTGTTCAATATTCCACTACCACATTTCAAGGGTGTGAATAATGATAGATTTGTAGTTTACATATGATATATATTATATTAATAATCGATTTAATATTATTAAATTATTATATAACACATTATATCATTATTTCCATTTTTTGGGAATATGATAAAGTCATTCATGTGTACAATGGATTATCAGTTTGCGAAGCTATGTGATTCATTCAGATGTTAAGTAGAATATATTAATAACTTGTTTAATAAAAATATTTTAAATTTATAACATAAAAATTATAATTTAATTATTATATACATATAATCAAATAACTTTTCTTTCTTTTATTATGATAAAAATGTAGATGGAGTGTTTATGAGTACGTACAACCTACTGTCTTCATGAGCGGTGTATTTTATTTCCAATGAATTTTTTTATAGATTAACCTAAATAAATATATAACAAATTTATACAACATCTAAATAATAATTTTAATTCTATTGATGATTTTATCATGATCTATATAAAAGGAAAATAAATTACAAGTCAAAACATACCTGAAAAATGATGCAATTTTTAATCGAAATAATGAAAATAACGAATGATTTTTAATAAATGTGTAACAATATGTAATTGAAGGATCATATATGACATCATAAATATTAATATGTTACTTTTTTAAGTTAATAACATGTTTATATCCACCATATAGGGGTTTAAAGATTCTATATACAAAAGAAATGTGTATGGTATGTGATTTATTTTTAATTCACATTCCATTAAGACATATTTGTTATTATGAAATAATTCACAATTATGTGGCATATATAATTCTCAGTTAACATGAAATATCATGAATAGTTAACCCATCATGGTATTTTATGTTTCAATTTAAATTATATCATCTCTTGGTATTTTATTTTAAAATTACCATGTGAAATAAATTTATGTAAAATCTCACATTATTTGGTGATTGGAAACTTTCCCATGAAATAATCACTTTATTATAATAATAATTCATTAGAAATAATATTTCTATTTTATATAAATATTCAGATGTAATGGATATGATTATTTCCATAACTATATACAATTTTTAACATATAGTGTTTACATTAAATGTTATGTTATTAACTATGGAAATATTGAAAAAATATATCCTTTAATTAATATAGATATTTGATAAGTCACATTATTCTTGAATTAAATTGGTTATTTGATATATGATAAATGATTTGGACTTTCTTGGATAGATTTCACACTGAATTTATATATATATTTGATGCATCAACATATATAATGAAGAAACTCAGTTGTCCAAATAAAATTGGTTTTCCCCTATAGTTTTAAACCATCATATGCAATGTCTTGATGATATATGTTATCATGTTCCTCAGACATGATACCCAATAATTAAGAATTACATTCATTGATAATTAAATTATTATTTTTATATAACAATTTGAATTTCACCTTTCCATTATAAATGGGTCCATTTTATTCTTGGTTTACTGATTAATTGGCATGTGTTTTAATTATTTACATTTCAATATTAATTATGTATTTTACATTTATCATAATTGTTTTTGTGATTTGTTATTTACCATTTCATATTGATTCTGTCTTATCATTTTATTTATATGGAATATGGGTACATTTATTAACCTATCAATATTGATTATTCATTATTTATTCATTATAACATCTATTGTACTAAACTCTTACTGAAAATTTGAGATTATCCTTATTTTGTTTCCTATCTCCATGATTCCATGATGTTTAATATGAATTATATATAGGGATAAGTTAGATTAAATAAAGTAATTCGTGAATAAAATATGTTGTGATTTGTGTATTCAATTTTAATAAAACAAACATTTATATATCTAGCTTACCAAGCCTACCAAACTATTTGGTCCTTTGGGATGTGATTTAATTGTATCATATGCTAATATAATGGTATAACGTAATGGCTCCAGGCTTCTGGGGTTGGGTCCCTCTAGTTAGTATTAGAAAAGGTTTAGTAGAAACCGTGGGAAATAGATTTTGGAAAACAAATGTTTTGGAATGTTACCCTAGGATAACATTTGAGGAACATATAGAAGAACAACATAATGTTTTTTAAGATATAGACAATGATGTTTTCTAAGAAATGAATCTTTATTTGGACACTATATGTGGATGCAGTTCTTGAATGAATGTACCTTGGGGTAATTACTCTAAAAAGGGTATATTTGGCTTCACTTAATCATTACTAAGTATAATGGAATGAGGCTTTCTACAAACCGAGATTGAAAATTCCCAAGGATATGGTTAGGATAATTTATATTTTATAAAAAATCCATTATGAATAATTTTATTAAATAATTAAAATGAATGATCATGGCTAAAACCTAGGACAAGGAATGAAATATGTTGAAAAAAAAGTTTCTGTAATTATTGGGATTCTATAATAAAATTATAAATTTATTTTACCCATGCAATCTTAGTTATAAAAATCAAGAAAAACTAAGTATTTTGTTAAATTTTTAAATCACATATACAATTATTTAATTATGATTTATGGATACAATCATATTATTATGTGATTTAGTTTGATCACAAGTCATAATTTTTAAAAACAATGTTTTATGTTTTATGTGATGAGTTTCTAACAAGGTTGATGGTATTTTGGATGAAATTTATGGAAATAAAAATAATTATTTTGGTATATGTTTTATTATATAATTTATATGAGGAGTAATTCATTTAAATTTTAGAGACATTACATTAAAGGTATTGATAACCTTTAGTGTTTATATGATCATTAATGAATTTGTCAAAATATTCCAATAATATTATTAGACTTTGAAAAAATGGTTGTGTTCAAAACTACTACAAAAAGGTTATTAAATGATTAAATTTCATTTATATAAATAATTTTTAGGGATCATGATATTAATTATATTAATATAGTTTCGTAAAAATGAAAACCTTTATTCTAGGTTGTAACCCATTTTATTTGGAAAGTCTTGAGAGTTTGAACCCAAAATCGAAAGAAGATAATGGTTTAACAACAACCACAATCCTATAAGATTTCCTAGTAAATATATAATTATTATTAGTTAAAATAGTTCCAGAATAAATATTAATGATTAACCAGTATGATTAATTTTTTGTTTTATAGATTAATGTATTAACCCTATTGGTTTAGAAAATACATAGAGGCCGATTGAATGAAATCTATCTTTTTAATGGTCTATAAAATATGTTAAAAGAAAATTTTAGTGATAGTGGAATAAATTTAATTTTTGATATCCTTTTTAGGGAGTAAAGGATGGATTTGAATTTTATCTGAGTACAAACAAATGAAAACGTTTTTTTTATTATGTAAAAATTCATCAAGATAGTGAAATAATTCATTTACATTACAAAAATGGTCTTGAAATAATTTTTTTTAGTATTACCAACATTTATGATGATATCAAGGATGTTTTTACACCTATTAGGTTTATGGGTTTTATCCACTCAACCATCAATTAATAGTTATCTTAATTTTGATCAATGAACTCAGTCAGTATCTATAAATATTTATGATTAAAAAACTATAACTTTTGAAAAGCCCTTTTTCCACATTTCATATAGAACATGTTTTAATAATAATTTTTTAGACATTAATAAATGTTATAAAATTTAATAAAAGTAATATTTTAACAAGTAATGTAATAATTAGTTGAGGGGGAGTTTTTTGTATTCTTATGATATGTTTCATTTTATAATGAATAGTTAAAAATACTGAACATTAATATAAAACTAATATATAAACCAATTAATCCAATTTAGGTCCTTAGAATAATTTCTATACTAAATTTAGAATATTTTTGAACATTTTCACTTTAAAACCCATCTTTCTCGTTTTATGAGGACGATTAATTTTAAGTTAATTTCCATCACATCTGTTATTTGAATTTTAAATAAATAATTCCATATTTGTAATCTAAATAATTTGTAATTTATAATAATTACAAATTAATTTATAAAGAAATTGATTAATAATATCATTTAAAATTAATTACACTAATTATATGTTAAATGAATTAAATATGGGATTAAAATTTAAACGAAATTGATAAAATTACATATAAAATTTGTCAAACACCATTTTGGGCCCATATTTCAATATATTACACTCTTTTGTAGAATTATTTTTAATTATTTTAGAGACATTAGGTATTGTATACTTCCCAAAAGTGTTGACTTTTTTGTAATTAAAAGAACCCCCCTCCTCCTCCATAATAAACTGGCACTCACCACCTCACTAATTCACACCTCCAAATCCATTTTTAACATCCAAAACCTTCCTAATTAACATATAAATAGACCTACACTCATCCTAGAATAATTTTCTCTATAAAAAATCCATTATAAGAAAACATTAATGCAGACTAATTGAGGATATATGAAGAAGAGAAATTTTTTTGTAGAAAGTGTTTTTATTTTATTTCCTTCGCCTACTCCACCAATTACTATTATATCATGATTATATAATAACCTAAAAATTTTAAATATACCGAGACACAGTTATGTTAAGGTTACTAACTAAAAAATAATATACTTTCATTAAATGGGATACATAGTCATCGTTCGTGTGTACGAAAGACTACCGCCTCATGAATCGATGTAGTTCATTCTTCCATTCCTACATTAAAGGTTATAATTAATGATGTAATTATAGTTTATATATTATATATATATATATTATTTAAAGATTATTTATTATTGTGTAATTATTATATATTACATAGCCTCATTCTTTCAATTTGTTTCAATGATGAAAATGTTGTTCGTGTGTACGGTGGACTACTGCCTTGCAAAGTGAAGTGATTCGTTCACATGTTACATGGATTATATTAATGATGGGTTAAATAAATATATGTGATATATATAACATAAATATTATATGTGAATGATAATATTCATAAATATCGCTTAATTATTTATATTTTAATAGGATATAAAAATGGGAGAAATGTTTATGGTAACGTATGACATACCATTTCAATGAAAGGGGCATTTAATTTACTATCATCAAAAATTATGAATTACCCTAAATATTATATATATATATATATTAAATATATATTATATATAAATAATTTTTTTACATTATTTATATGATGAAATCATGATCTATGTAAGAGTTTAAAAAACCAAAATAAAGAACAAAGTCGAAAAAATTAGTAATTATATGAAACAATGCGAATAATGAATGATTTTTAACGAATGGGTATTAAAATGTTATAAAAGGATCTTATATGACATCATAAATGCTAATATGACTCTAGTAATTTTTAATAACGTTTTATAAATCACCATATAGGGGTTTATTGAAACAATGAAAAAATATATAATCTAAGGTAAGGGGGTTGGTATCAATTTATGTTCAACTAATATTTATTTTTTATTTTTTATTATGTACTAAGTTATATGTGTTTTGAAATGTAATATCATGAATACATAGTTAATAATGCTATTTTATGTTTTAAATTGAATTATTTTGTCCAAGGGGGTTTAATTGGGAAATTACCAACTAATATATGTTTTTGTGAAATCATAGTTTCATTTGTGATTATTAACATTCTATTGAACTAGTAACCTTATTATATTAATGTTTTATGAGAAAAAACATTTATATTAAATATCCATATTATTGTGTGATTGATATTGTTATTTCCTAGACCATATAACATATCTTAGAATGGTATTTACATTGAAATTTATTGGGTTAATAGAGAAAATATTGATAAATACGTATCTTTTACTAAATACATATAGTTGATAAGGAATATTGTCCATAAAAAAATTTATTATTTAATTTATGAGGAATTATTTGGACCAGGAGTGACAGGTGGGTCCCAAACATTACATATACCATGGATACATCAATAGGTATCACGAGACATGTTTTTTGGAGAAATAAAATATGTTTATACCTATAATTTTAGTCCATATTTTTAATGGCCATGATAGTATATATTTTCTTGTTCCTTAGACATTGTGTCCAATAATTAATCATTTCAATCATTGATAACTCAGTTAATTTTTTTATTTATGAATTATATTTTCACATTAATATTATATTTGGATTCATTTCATTTTCAGTTTATTAAATAATTGTCATGTGTTTCTATTGTTTACATTTCAATGTTTATTATGTCTCTTATAGTTATTTAAATAGATTTTGTGTTCAAATATTTACCTTTCTTTATTTATTATTCTTTATCAACTAATTTAAATTTAATTTATGATTACTCAACCTTTTATTAGTGGCCTTTCTCCATTATTATCACAATTTCAAATAATATAAATCATATAAAATCACATATAAAATAGAATACAAACATTTTAAATGGTGAATGAATGAAATAAGAGGTATTTCAAGTTATTGTGGAACGTATACAGATGGAATTGTTACATAGACATTGTAATTTTAACATATACCTTGTATATTTTAATATATCCTATAGAAAATAAATTTAATCATTGAAATAAAAAATTATAATTTAGGTATCTTATGATTGAAATTAAGATACATTAATTTAAAGGCATAGATACATAAATGTTTTAAAAATGATAAATTATGTATTGGTTTTTTAGTCATTAATATTCAATTACAATTTTAAAAATAATTTAATATTTTAAATGAAAATACATCTTCATAAATTTTATTCTTAAATTAATATTTTTTTTCTTATTAGTATAATATAATTTTACGAGACCTAAATTAATTTATCAAATTGTAAGAAAATTAGTTTAAATTTTATGATCTATATTTTTTGTGTAAATGTTGACTATAATTATAAATTAACATTATCAAATTTATAAAATCATTTTCATAAAATTGAATTCATTTTTAAATTTTACACGTAAAATAATTTTGAGGGTGAATTTTTTGATTTTTCTAAAAGACATGAATTTTTGGTGAATTGTAAAATATTATAATTTTTGAAAAAACGCTAACTACATGTATTTTTGAGTCATTATTAATGTAAGGATTATGTAAGAACATTAATCTAGAACAATAAATATTTATTAAAATATATTTAGTGATAATTATCAAAAAATTCATATACTTGTGCTGAAATAATAAACTATTTGTTAACATAATGAGAAAATACCCCTTTCCTACACTATAAATATCACCCTCACCACCAATTAGTTTAAAAAAAATAATGTTTTTACCCTTATAAAAATTATTACCAATCCTCTTCACAAGACCCTACCACAGATCCTGGAGTTTTTGATCATATAAAATAACTAAAACGTTTTTCCTAAAGAGGTTCTCAAGGAGGAGAAACTGATGAGATAAATTCTTCTTTCTTTTTCTTAATACTTTTTCATGTTCTTTTATTTTCTTATTATATCCTCAAAAACCCTCATACAAATGGATTAATAACTACCTTACCTTAAATATTCAATAATTATATCTTGTTAATGTAATATCAATAATTAAACTCTTTTCTATCTCTTTTTTCTTATAAAAATAAAATCGTCACCCATGATGTGTCAATTTACCAACACCATCGGTGATACAGATTCATTTTCCAATAATGACTTCTAGGATGATAATAAAAACATTATAATTGTTTAAAAATAATTTATATTATATTTTACAAACTTATTTATGTAATGAAACATACATATATACATAATACTAAATGATAAACCAAAATGAGTTCATTGTGATTGAAAACCCGCAAAAATTAATCTTAAACAATCATTATTAAATATTATAGAATGAATCATCCACATATAATATAAAAAAATCATTATAAAATCATTTAAAATTATGTAATGTCATAAATTGTATATAATATAAAATTATATTCATGTATTCAATTGAACAGATGATGAAAATTATGATAACGAAGTCTTTTGAACGATGATATTAAACATTATAACTCATCGAAAATATCATAAATGAACTTAATTAAACCAAAATAAATAAAATTCACATATAAAAGGTTATTTATTTATCTATTAATTAATATATTGTGATTATATAAGATATCAAAGTGAAAAAATCATTTATACAGAAGGTAAGATATTCTAAAACCCAACTCCATTTCCCTATGTTTTCTCCCATCCACACCAATTTCAGAATGTATATACATTTAATGATCGTTAAATTTATTTTATCTATTCTAAAATTCTTTTTATGGGATATATAAGTTTTTTATTTATTTTATGATTGATATAATGTTTTTTAAAAGAAATCTTCTTTCAAAAAACACACGCATTTTACTCCTCTTGAGATTGATTCTTCTTTACTTGAGATTAATGTTTCCTATTCCAAAAATACTATTTAATTTTTAATTACCAAATTTTATTCATGGATTTTTTATTTATGAATTGAAACCCATTATTTTATGTGGGTTATTTCATGTTAAATATTGTTATATTTTCAATGTGTTATCTATTTTAATGTAAATTTTATGATGTAACGGCTGCACACAAAATTATATAGTGCGATGTAAATGTTATGATGTTTTGGGTGCACCTAAATTATATATCACTCTAATGTATTGGTCAATGTGAACTATCATATTAGAAAAAAATGAAATATGTGTGAATGTGGGGCTTTCTTTCCTCCAAGCTATGTGTGGTAGTTGACCACTAAGGCATCATGTTTCATTCTTATACATTTCCACATTCCATGATATTATCTAATACTTACTATATTTATTAAGATGACGATCCTATGATTATTTTTTGATTATGATGATAATTATCACCCATGTTTATTATTTCATGTTCTTATCAATCCTCTTACAGGGCTTTTAGCTCATCGCTTTCATTGATGTATATTCTCAGGTGACTAATTGTACTATGGAGGATTAAAAGAACAATAAGAAGATAGAGAAGAATAAATTAAATAATATTTATGTTTTATTATGTAATATATATTTATGGTCCTAATTTTCCGAATACACTACATATTTGAATTCTGGGTTCATACAGTATTAATTTTATATCCTTAAAATGGTATAATAGTCAAGTAAGAAATATTTGGATCTCTAAATTTGGTATCATAGAACATTATAGTTAATTTATATATTATGATAACAATAAATTAGTGGAAAACCTCAATATGAGACTAAGTATATGCAGGAAACCAAGAAGCATTATTTAAGAAAATGAAAAACATTGGTATACTACAAGATATTTCTTTAGACCTAATTACACAAAGGAATATATTATTTTTTTAGGACATGATTACTTATGTTTTTTCTATCCATTTCAATTTTAGAAAATTTTGGGGACAAGGAAAAACCATTGCAAAAACCTGTGAAAGGGGTAATGCAGTGATTTCCCGAACAATATCCCCAATGCCTTGGATGGTGGAATTATATATTTCATAGAAATGGTTACCCATCTATCTCTGGTTATGAATAGTAACCAGAATGTTTTGGAACATTCACAATCACCTAAGTGGGATAAACTAGATATCATGTATTTTATGCGGCATTTAAATCTAATATTTAGTGGCTCTTTTGATCCACAAGTCTCATAATAGTGGGTCAACTAAATGGAGAATTTATTTTTTATTCATTTCTGTTATTAGATAGATAAGGGGACATGGGATATTTATCATCAATATATAGAGGACGATCAATGGTGGGATTAGATTAAGAACACCAAGATGAAAGCTGAAATTAATGATATGGAGTTGGAAGGCTATAATATACTATTTCATTATATGTATTTCCCTTGAAATTTTTGTATAAATATGGAGATAGAATTCATAGAGCTAAATAAAAAGGAAGTTTAGATACATCATGTATTATGAGGAAAATTTCCCAAGGATTTCAAGGTAGTTTTGGTGTTTTTATCATCAATGATACCATAATTTATAAATTATATAGTGGATTAAAACATCACCTTTGAAAGGATCTAGAAATTAGAGACATTTGGAGTTATGAATAATTTCATCGATGTGATCTCAAAGAGGAGATGTAGTTTGGATAAATTTCCCATTTTTTTGGTTATATGAAAGTGTGAATCTAGGTGATCTAATGTTGAATGAAATACCATTCACCCACATGTAATAAATTTTGGATGAAGCATCATGTGAACTACCTCAATGTGATATATAAATTCTATATTTGTGGGAGAGAAGGCCAACAAGCTCATGAATTTATTAGAGACATTAAGAAGATGACTGATACAATGGAAAAAAGGATATCTCCACCCATAGTTCAATGCTACAACGATAGGGAGATAGGGAACTATGCCAGCCGGTGGACCAAACCCTGAGTCCTTGAGGGTAATCAGTGTTATCATCCACCATATACAAAGGAAAAAGGGAAAAATTATGCCATAAAAATGTTAATATGGAGCAATAAAATGAGATTTTACAAGGTACACTTCATATTCACTCATAAATTGATATGGTCTTACTGGGTTACAATTCTTTCCAATACATTATATCTGTCAAGTTTTATAGAACTATTGAATGAAATCCTTGAAATCATAATGTTGAGATATCCATAAAAATTAATAGTGGTGTGATTATTGAAACCCAAGTGATGGAATCTAATAGTATTGGTGTATGTGGGAATATTCTCCTTGAAATTATTGCGATACCTCTCTTTGGGGAATTAGACTATATACCGTGGGTGGATTGGATCTCATTATTTGGAGAACACAGAACATTTTAGGAAATGAAATAAATTTTTCCATTTCAAATCATCCCACGGTCCTCAAAAAAATTCAATAAACATCATGCATGTCCTTTTGAAAATCCTCAGGGGGTGTGGGTGGTGTTTCCCTATGAATAATCATACCTTCCTATGATGGTTGAGTTAAAAGAAATTATTAACCTACGGTAAATGTCGATTGTAAGGGAATAAAATGATGTATTTTCGAAAGAGTTACCTGGACTTCCCCAATATTAGGAGGTATAGTTATTAGTTGAACTCATACTCAGACCTAATCCTATATCAAAATTCCTCTTGATAAATGCTGGTTGTAAAATAGGAAGAAGGAGATTTATGAGTATAACTTAAGTTTCTTGATATGTTCGTAAGTTAAATAAGAGAGAGAAAAATCCAAAGGGGTGATAGAAGAATTTACTATATCCATATGGAAATGGTCTAATTTCTTGATGGACTTTATCAATAATCTCCTAAAGACATCCAAAGGAAATAATGAATTATGGGTTGTGGTGGACTGACTGACCAAGACTACTCATTTTGTTGCAATATAAGAATATTTCCCACTTTAAAAATAAGGAATCATATATGTGAAGGAAATGGTGAGACTTCATGGGGTGACACTCTTGAATATCTTCCATCATGTTACATGGTTTACATCTAAATTATAGAGAAGTCTCCCACATGATAGTACTAAATTGAATTTTATCACAACATATCACCCCAAAAGTGATGACCAATTTTAATGGTCTATTCAGATTCTCAGAGACATTTCATTATCCTTCTCATTGGAATTGAACTGATTATGGGATGATCATCTTCTATTGGTTGAGTTACCATATAATTAAACCTTCCACTTGAGTATTCAGATGGCTCTATATGATCTTTTGTATGAAAATAGATGTATGACTACAACATGTTGGTATAAAGATAGTGAAGGAAAGCTACATGGATATGATCTCATGCACGTGATGAATGAGAATGTTAAATCCATACAACACAATATAAATTCTTCACACTATTGGCATAAGAGTTATACTGACAACCATCAAAAGGACATGTAGTTTCACATTAGAGATTAAGTATTCCATCAACTATATCTAGGGAAAAGAGTCATGTGGTTTGGGAATAAAGGGAAGCTTAGCCCATGGTAGATTGGCCCTTTTTAGATCCTTGATCATATAGGAGAAGTGACCTATCAACATTCACATCAATGATGTATGGCTATTGAACATTTGATGAATTCGACTTTCACATTGAGAAAGTATATAGCATATCCTTCGCATGTACTAAACTCAAAGGTAGTGTTGGTGTAAGATGATCTCTATTATGAGGAGAATACAGTAATGATTTTGGGTAAGAAAACTAAGGATCTATGAAACAAGATTACCCACCTTTTGAAAGTATTATGGAGGAACCAAAAGTATGAAGAAGTGACTTGGGAACTAGAAGACGAGATGAAGGAGTAGTACCCTCACCTATTCATGTAAAAATAAATTCCATGGGAGAAATTTCAAAAGGGGGAAGAATATAATGACCCAAACACTAATCAATTAAAATTATCCATTATTATCATAATTTCATATAGCATAAATCGCATAAAATTACATAGAGAACACAATATAAGCATTATAAATGTTCAATCAGTGAAAGAAGAGGTATTTATATAAATTAATGACCTATACTGATTGATTTGTAACATGACCTTTAGTATAGTAACATGACACTTAATAAAATTAACCCATACAATAAAATATTATCACAACCTTTTATGTTAAAAATAAAAGGTTTGGGTCTTATAAATGAAAATATTATATATTTATTTCATGTAATATTTATATAAATTTTTTAAAAATAGTAAATTATGTTTTTGGTTTTTTGTAAGCCATAAATATTTAATTATAATTTTAAAATGAATTTAATAATTTAGAAAACTATATATTTTATTAATATTTATTCATAAATTAATTTTTTGTTATCTTATGATTATAATATAAATTTATGGGCCATCAATTATTTTTCAAAGTGTAATAAAATTTGTTTTAATTTTAAAATATATACTTTTCAAGTAAATGATAATTCTAATTAAAAATTAAATTCACCATATTTATAAAACATTTTGCATAAAATGAATCTCATTTTTAAATTCTACATTTCAAAAAATTGTTATGGTATATTTTTTGGATTTTTTTAGAAAACTGGAATTTTTGGTGAATAAAAAAATATAAATTTTTTCATTAATGGCTAAATACATCAATTTTTGAGTAATTTTTTATGTAAGGATTATTGAAAAACATTTCTATTGAAATATTATTATTTATTTTAATATATTTACTGATAATTCTAAAAATATTCATAGTATTTATCTAAAATAATTATCTAGTGATTAAACTAATGAGAAACCACTAATCTCCTCCACTATAAATACCACCCCTCACCACCTCTTTTACTCAAACCATCCACGATTTAATCCTTGCCCAAATTTTACCCAAAAATACTCTCAATCCAAGCCCCCACATCTAGTATCCATTGGTCTCATTAAAAGGCCAATACCTTTACCCTATGTAGGTCCTCAAGGAGGAGAAATTCAAGAGGTAAATTCCTCATTTTTTTCATTTAATTTAGTATCAAGTTCTTTTATTTTCTAATTATCCACTGAAATCCCACAATCCAAATTTCATGAAAACAATAGTATCATACTTATTTTGTAATTATATCAAATTAATGGAATTTCCATCATTAATCACCTTCCCCTATCTCTTTTATTTTAAAAATGAAATCATCATCTGGGATGTGTAAATTTTCTGACATCGTGGGTGATGAAATTTCATTTTCATTTAGCGCATTCAAGGATGTTAAAAAATGATTATAATGGTTGAAACAATTTTTTATTTTTTTAGTAACCTATTATTTTTCTTGAACTAAAATATATACATAATACTAAATGAAAAAAATGAGTATGTTGTGATCATAAAACCTATGAAATTAATCTAAAACAATCATCATTAACTATAATCTAATGATTAATCTATATACCATATAACCAAATTCTTTATAATATCATTTAATCATTTGGAAGATCATTAATAACATATAATAATAAACCTACATTCAATTATATAAGTGAACTCATCATGAAAATTATGGAAATAAAAATCTTTAATGACATATAATAATAAACCTACATTCATTTATATAAGTGAACTCATCATGAAAATTATGAAAACAAACACTCTCGAATGATGAAATTGAACTCAACAACTCATCGAATAGCCAATAAATGAAATTAATAAAACCATAATGACTCAAATTAATGTATAAAAGATTATGGATTTTATAATTAATGAATATAATGTGATTTTATAGGATATTAAAGTGAATAAATCTTTCAGACATAAGGTAAGGGGATTCTGGAACCCAACTCCATTTCCTTGGGGTATTACATATTACACACCAATTTCAATTTATAAATTCCTTTAAAAATCTTTAAATGTAATTTCCATACTCTTAAATTTAATTTTATAGGATATAAATGTATTCTACTAGAGTTTTTGGCAAAAAAAATGTTTTCTAAAATAACCCTTCATTCAAAAAACATTATTTTTTACTTATCTTGAGATTGTTTATTCTTCAATAAAGATTGACATTTCCTATAACAAGAATATTATTACCTTTTTCATTCCCAAATTCATTACATGATTGTTTAATTTATGAAATGAAGCCCATTAATTTACATTGTTTATTTAATGTTTGTGTTTGATATATGTTCTATGCGGCGTGTATGTTAATGAAAATTTTATGATGGGACATATGTGCATTTAATTATATAGCACACATTAAATGTTATGAATTTATGGGTGTACTCGGATTTGTATTGAGCTCTAATTAATTGGGTAATGTGATGTATCTCATGAGAAAAACTTATATATTTATGATCATGATGCTATCATATTTCATAAATTTGTGTGCTAGTTGACCACTATGAAATGTTGTTTTATTTTTATACATTACCCCAATCAATAATATTATCTAATTATTCCTCTCATTATTATGATGTTGATCCTATGATTATGTTTTTATCACCCTTATAATATTGTTTCATGTTCTTATCTATCCTCTTACAGGGACATTAGATCAGCCCATTCTTTGATTTATAACTTCATGTGACTACTTGTACTAAAGATAATTCAATGGCCAATAAGAACCTTGAGAAGAAGAAATTAAATATTGTTTAAATTTTATTATGTTAATTTTATGTATGGTCCAAATTTTCCCAAGACACCAATCCATTGAATCTTGATTTTTTAAAACTACTATGATGTTATCTATAAAATGATGTAATATTAATGTAATAAAAAAATTGGTCTCTATTTAATGTGTGTTACTTTATTTATCATTCAAAATTTATTGTTAATTATTCATTCTTGATAGCTTTTATTTTACTCAGACCTTGTAGAGAAACTGAGAATACCCTATTTTTTCATATTTCTCCACGATTCCATGATGTTTACTATTAATGATATGAATATAAAATTTATATGGAATAATGTTATTTTATAAAATGATTA
This sequence comes from Viscum album, assembly GCA_963277665.1. Classification (NCBI taxonomy): domain Eukaryota; kingdom Viridiplantae; phylum Streptophyta; class Magnoliopsida; order Santalales; family Viscaceae; genus Viscum; species Viscum album. The sequence goes on along the minus strand of OY728119.1, from coordinate 680,150,002 downwards.
TGTTGAATTTATTGTATTCAATTATAATACATGAATCATGTGTGTTTGTAGTTTACCATGACATCAAAACTAGTTTTTCCTTTAGGATGTGATTTCCTTGAATCTTATACAAATTTAATGGTAGAAAGAACCAGATCTAAGCTTTGGGGGATGGGTTGATGCACTCTTATAACTAATTCATTATTTACTCGAACTCAATAGTGGAAATTCTATAAGGATTATTGGATATGTAAAGAGATCCATGTTTATGATTGATAATTAATTCAACATAATGGCCATGAGGAAGTACATGAAACTCTTTAGGGAATACATCTTTATAATCCATCCTAATTGGAATATCTTCAAAGATGATTCTATCCTTTTTCTCAATAATTTTGGAAAGGTATACTTTCTTACAAGGAAATAATATCCTTAATTGAACAGATTACTCTAGAGAAGATTCATCCTCTACCATACACGTATATAAAATAGGAGGGTGAATTGGTGTGAGGGGAATAATCTCCATTTATTGAAAGTTTATGTTGGATTTATATATGGATAGATAATATGTTTCCAAAATATAATCATACACCAATAGTGTATGTAATATGTGATTTTCTAAAAGTCTTATTCTGCAACCATTTATTGTGGTGTATTTATATACATGGGAAGAAACCACCACTCAACATGATGTTCTCATAGTTACCTCATCCCACATGTTTTTACGTGGTGATTAAATAGATCTATTAATCATGGAGGAAATGAAAGCAAGAGAATAATGTGAATAAAAAATTATGTTTTCTATTCATAAATGAATAACTATCATATATTTATGACATCATTATAAGCATCAACCTAATCCATGCTGATGAAATTCACCAATACATGGTGCCTTGGAGGTTTTTCTCATTTATTATCTCTAACAGACCTTATTTAAGGCATTGTATTATATAATTCCCATGTTCCTTTATCCCAAGAAACATTATTGTAAGAACTTTGTGATAGGAACCATCTTTTATTCTTTAAAATCAGATGGATTCATTATTTACATATGTAAATTATAATGATGATTCCCTTATTTTAAACACATAATCCAATATATGTTTCCCTTTATGCAGTTTCATATTGCTTATTCACACACTATTGATAGCTATGATGTTATGTTTTCTTCCCTCAATGGGATTTATCTAATGATGTTCCTGAAGGAAGATCCATTTTAAGTTATCATCTCTAGTCCCACGAGACCATAGAGAATCACTAATCCCAATCTCAACATTTAGGAAATATGGAAAATATCTTGAAAACTATCAATGTCTCCAATCACTAAATATTTTCATAGAATTTGTTTTATCCAACAATAGAAATGGTCTACCTAAATTCAGGGTTGATGAAAATTTCAGAGGCATTCAATGAAAGCCTATAAATTTTTCCTCATATTCCCTAATATAAAAGTTTTCCCTTATTTTCAAGCAATGGAATAACATATCCATTTTAAGATAGTTAGTTCGAGAACAATATTTGAGGGAAAATATTTTCCTTAAGTCCTCACATTCACTAGAAATAATAACATATTTTGAATCCCTATTATTTATTAGTAACTATCATTTATCAGCTTCTCCCTCAATGAGATAAGCAACCCTAAAAAAACATTATTACTCATTGCATTGGAGGTCAGGGAATATATTATCCATGAAGATAATACATTTTTTAGAGATGAGGGGATCATTAGACACACTAATTTTAAGAGTACATTATGTCATAAATTACTTGACTCCAACTTGATCCTTATTTAGAGGAGTAGAATATTTTGAATGAATCATGTTGTTAATAATAATATGAGCTAGTAGATCTAGTACATAAATTATGTTATCAGATCCCTCGCTAATAATATTAGCCATATCAATGGGAAAATCATCACATTTATTATCATGTTGGTTTTGGAATGGTCTGTTTAACTGAACAATATTAACGAAGAGTAAAACATGATGAAAATACATTAAATTGTATAGATAAACAAGGGAGACTTATAATAAACAGATTAATATCTTATTAATGAAAAGTGAATACAAACACATGAGTTTGTATGTTTTAACATAATTTATCCAAATAAATTTATCTTTTAGTTTATATATAATAATAATATATTTAATCCCTTAATATTTTCTCATAAATGGTTTTTCAACTTCCAAAACTCATGCCTTGGATGAGCTAAACTATGTTCATAGTAAGGCTCATTGTCTCATACCCAATAATTCTCAATTCAAGACCGATGCCACATATTCATATTTATTACCCCTTGGTAGATCTGTTCTAAATGAACATCCACTTTTTTTATCTATATAAGGATGTAATTTCTTAGTAACTACAAAATCTATACTTCACCAAGATTCCATGATATTTTTATATACTAGTAAATATCCTTAGACCTATTCCCAGGGTATGTTTCTCATATTAGTTCTAATGGTTAACTAATCCTTTTTTATGAGAAAACAATAACAACCCAATAATTATATATATATTATTAAATGATTTAAATCAAAAATATAGAATAGGTATAAACATAGAGATAATGAGGTCTTGTGTATTTTCTATGACTAGGTTCATATTAAATCTAATGAACAAAAAAATTACAACTTTATTTTTTTCCAATATTGAGATCCTAAATCCAATTTGATATCCTAAAACTACATGGTATAGCATGAGAAAAAAATAAAAAATTGGGTGAGGTAAAAGGAAAATTAAAGAGATAAAAATTATTGGGAAACATAAAATGCAATTCAACAGTATAACAAAATATCATTTCAGATAAGGCTCATTTGTTATCGCATAGAAGATGTAAAAGGGAAATTAACAGAATAAAAATTATCGGGAAATATGAAATTTTATTCAATAGTATAACAAAATATCATTAAAGATAAGGCTCATGTGTAATTTCATAGAAGGATAACAGAAAGAACAAGGTATCATAAGACTATTTTGACATAGAAAATGTTGAGGAAACATATAACATGAAATAACCATGAGTAAAGGATTATTACATAGACTACATCACATAATATATAATGTCCCATAATGGATTAGTATTACTCCCTAATCCCATACATGATGCATCTTGAGACTAAATATATAACCAATACATTAAAGTGGTACCTAGGTGAACTATTATAACATGTTAATTATATATGTTTTCTGTATAATTTTATCAATCATAAGGAATAACATAATAATTACTAGTGGAAACAAAATTTGTTTCATAATATTTCTTTATTTCACAATCAAAAGAATTCTCAAAATGAATGAACATGAGACACAATCATAAGGAAAGTGTTACCCAACAAAAGGAAGTGAGAATATAATAGGTTTATATTTTATAGAAATATATAAATAATTCTATAAGCATCCCATAGAATTAATGAGTGAGATAAAGTGAGTAAGAGAGAGAATGTTTATAACCTTTATGAAAGGGCTGTTTAGGGAAATAACTGACATTGATCCAGATTTCTCATGTGCATTATTTAACTCCATAAATACTAAGTTATTTAATTATTTTAATTTTTAATAAACATTTATATTAAATTATTATTATAATTTTATTTTTATCAACCCATTTTTAATTACATCACATATTAGTTTCACATCAGACATTTTAGCAATAAAACGTTTATACAACATAAATCAATTTGGTAATCTAAATAAGTTAATTGTGATTTTTATTTGTTCATTTTAAAAGTGGTGATCATGTAATAATAATATTTTTATAAATAAATTTTACATTTTAAAAAAATCATGACATATGGTTATGAAAAATGTACTACATTAAAAGAATGGGGACGGAAGGTCATACTTAACGATGAGTAATGTTTCCTTTTTCTCAATATCATTATTAGAAGAAGGTAATTTTAATATTATATTTTATGGATAAAAATTATGTAATAATTATAATATTATTTATTGAAATTACTTTACACATACAGTCTATATGATGCAGTAATAAAATTGAATCACATGACTTTGCAATGTGGAAGTCTTCTGTGCACACAAACCACATTATCATTTATTCAATGGATTAAAAGGAAATAAAATATATGATATGTAGATTTTGATTGATAAATTAAAATGAAGTTAATATCATATTAAAACATAAAATAAATCCTTATTACACATTATTTGATGTGTAAGTGAAAACAACACATCACTTCGTGAGGTGGTAGTCCACCATACACACATGTAACATTATCGTGTTCACTATGAAATATAAATTAATAATGTATATATGATATTATATCTCAAAATTTATAATTATATAATAAATATCATATATATATATATATATTAAATATGAATTTTTATTCATCCATGAGAATCTGTGATGGGAAACAAATTAAGTCGATTCGTGAGGCTGTGGTCAAACGTACACATGATCAACTACTTTGTTTTCCAATTTGAGGATAGAGGAGATTGTTACATGTCATGAAAATTAAATAAATAAATTTATATATATATATATATGATAATTATATTATTTATAACTATGGTTAAATAACTCAGTATGGAGGCGAAATAAAAAATAAAATAAAATTCTCTACTTAGGGTGTTTCTCTTCTCCAGACTTCTTATATAGGTTTTCACAAAAGGAATTTCTTTTTTAGATTATGTATAATACCATGGATTATTTGATGAGTGTATGGAATTAAGAATTTTATTTTGGTAGGTATTTTCTTACGTTTTTGTTTTTTATGAAGATAATACGAGAGGTATGGCCTCATATATGTGGGGAGGAGGACATATTTTGTATTTTTGAAATCAAAGGATTCGATAAACAATTTTTTCATTACAAAACACTCCAAAATGGACCATTTCAAAACCATAAAATTAATAAGGACCATATATGTAAATATAATGTTAATTAGACATATTTTGGTTAATTTTTAACTTTTATCCCCATTGTAAACATGTTTTTACCATAACCATGGTAAATCATTTTTACACTTTTTACTATTTATTTTGGTCAAAAATTAAGGTTAACATATTAAATAATATAATTTATTCTAATTCAAAATATGTAATCCATTTTTTCAAATTAAACTCAAATAATTAAGAGAATTTTATTTAAAATTAAACTCGTAGATGTTTTGAAACAAATATTTTCAAAGAAATGCATTTTTAATGATTAGAAGACCTCATATTAACTATATTACAATTATTAATAATTAATTTATTTTAAATTATTATTAATTTATATAAAAAATATAAATTGTATTTAAATTATCTCTGAGTATGGGTATTTTAATTTTTTAAAATGGAGTAACATTATTCATTTATAAAATGTTTTAAAAATTTTTTAAAGGAAAGAAAATATTCTGAACTCTAGTGTAATGATTATTTAATTTTAAATAATTATATATATTATAAATAAACAATCAATTTCTATCATTAATTAAAATATAATATAATGACATCACATAATTTTTTAAATTAACTGACGGTTTTATAAAAATGGTTATTTTCAATATTTACAAATAAATTAATATTTCCCAAAATACAAAAAAATATCCCTATGTTAATATCGATATAACAGTTTTAAAAAATATTAGAATTTTATGAAATAATATTTATAAACAACCATCCAATTAATAAAAACATTTTCTCACAAAAAGAAATATATATCATTTTTGATATAAATGTTTCTATTTAATACATGAGAATTTATTTATAATTGTTTACAAATTAATTTATATTAGGTTTGTAATTTATATAAATTACATATAGTAGTTAATAATAAATATATCTTAAAATTTAATGGCTAGGTGATAATAGTATTATATAAATAATAGTGACACATTTTGGCTCAATGTTACACATCGAGTACTTCCAGAATAAGTTTAATTTATCTCTCCTCATAGGGTTTTTTGGGTATAATATATGATTTTATATGAAATAATATTGTTTTTTGATATAATTATGATAAAGTTATTCTCAAAACAGTTTTCAGAGGTATAGTATGTATTTATATATTATCCCAAGTATGTGTGTGGGTATAATTTTTGTTTTTATATGCTCATAAGGAATTGGATGAGAATAATTTTAGTCATTTGATTATTATTATATAAAAGGGTGATGATATGCCTGTTTTATTGAATGCACATAAAATAATGTATCCAAGGAGGGAATACAGAAAAATTGGATAAACTGAAAACAAAAAACAATTTGTTTAACTTTTTCAGTAGTCACTCGGTTAGCCTTTGTTCTTCATCTCTAATTACATCTAGCTCTGATGATCTATGTCATCATCCCTATCCTCTCTATATACCAATTCTTTAACTTTCATAGGTTGAGAGATATTAATTCTTTCATAAAGTGTGTCAGCATCAGTGCTCTCTATACCTAAGATATCCTATTTTTCTCCTTGTATTTTTCAAGAGAAGCTTCTATTGTCACTAAAATCTTCATTTCTTCAAAAATCGGAATCTCAACAACTGTTTGGTAAACAATATGGGGATTTGTATTCTTATATGAAACAAGATATAATCCTTATTTATCAACAATTGGCATGGATGAATAATTACAACAATTAACGATTACAAGGGAGTCAGAATATAATGTTTTTTTCCTTTTCGATTCTCTAAGGAAACCATCCTTTCTTATAAGAGTTTTGGATCATCATAAAGTTCTTCTTATTCTTATCTTACTTTATATTTTCATTTCGTAGGAGCATCAACATGGTGGGCATTTTTCTCATACATAAAAATATCAACCCAATAATTTGTCTTTCTTTCAGAGGTGGAAGAACATCCCATGGGTGAGTTTGGGTGGTCTCCATTTTAATCAACTTTAAATGCCTCTTTATGATTGGTACCTTTCACCTGTATCTTATTAGGATTTTAAATAGTTCCTAGATCATCCATACTCCTACACAAGTCAGTTTGGTCCTCATGCAATAACGGTGGTCTATTTTTCTAAGCAGAGGTATGTTCTTTCTTCTTGGGACAATTATTCACATTATAAAGACAAAAAGAACAAAATATGAAAACTATACACTGTGGAGAAGAAGATAATTCATCAACAATAACATTTAATTCCTTGTATATTTTAGGGATTTTTTCACAAATGATCTTCAGCTCAATAATATCATCATTAGTTGCAAGCATATTTTTCCAAGAGGAGTCGAACCCTACTCAACCTCAACCATAAACCTAGAAAAGGGGCCAATAATAGAAACTTCCATTTCTTTATCAATATTTATTGGGATACCAATGGATAAGAAAATATCCTAAAATATTTTGGGATGTTAGAGTATCCAGTTTAACCCATAATCTCTTACCCAAATTTGAGTAGTAGTGTTACCAACCTCTAAGGGATTGAACTTTTTATCCCATTCTTTCAAGTGAATAGTTCCCGGTTTGAGTAGAATGGAACCAAATTCCCATTCTCAAAATTTTAATTCATCTATGGGTAAAATCATATGAAAGTATCCCCAACAAAGCGAGACACCCTTCCATGACGTGAAACCCTAAATCAATGAGATGCCTTCCTTGTGTTCATCAATTTTGATAGGTTATGATTCTTTAAGAAGGAAAAATCGAGCAATGATTGAGAACTCACCAATTTTAAAATATTTGGAGATCGCAACGAGATCAGATTTGACGTGTGAAATATTTCTTTTTCGTTGAATTGATGAATCAAGACCACCTTTGAGAAGAGAAATGTAGCAGGAACAACTTCAATCCTGGTGAAATTCCATAGGAAACTCCATTACTATATCAGTATCACCTGCTCTAGTAAATACAGATCCATCCCAGATTGTTTTTATATGTATATAATTTTTGTTATCCTTTCCATCATCCACATATATGGCCAATCCTATTAAACTTACCCTGAGAGATGTGATAGTAGTGTATCCATTCAAGACCTTCGTAAACGAGCTCACGCCGCCTGCAATTTTCATCAGAACTAGAGAAGGTTCACCCACACCGGTCTCCTTACCCATAACCTCTATCATCACCATTAATGTGCATTCACGATTCCCAATTATCCTCACAATATTATATAGTAACATCCCTCCACTCACTGCATCCATGAAGGACATCACCCTCCTTACATCAGTAGATGACACTACCACTGTGCCTCTTGTGCAATCTGAATCCACCAAGATCGCTTCACCATCAAATCCATGCACCACAATCAATTTACAGGAATCTAAGATCTCACCAAACACACTAGTCACCTTAGTATATCTATAACAATCTAACCTACCTTGAGGAAGCATATTCGAACTTACATCAGCTTCATTGTCAATATAAAACCCTAGCTGCATCGATTCATAGAGATAGAATGTTCCATTTTCTCAACCCTACCCTTATTTGTTTATTTGATTATCACAATTATATGGGTGTAAATAACTAAGTATTACTTAGGTTCAACATTATATATTATCTTATACCTATGTTTAAGTAACACATTTATTCATATTCTTATGCAAATGTTATACTCTCATAGATCATATTTATTTACTGATTCTTCCTTACTCTTTTAACTCATGTAATATAATATACAATGAATTATGAACATGTATCTCTATTTATATTCTATTTTTTTTTGAGTAATATATTATAATATATTTTTTATACCGTTATAGCCACATGTGATATTTCATTGGTTTTTCTTAGGTTTTCCCTTACTGGGTATCTATGTTTACCCATTTTTATATTTTACATCCCTATGTTAAGAAGATATGTGTAACATATTGAATGTTTAAAAATGTCTCCATAGGATTTCGATAATGGGGATATGATTTTGGATTAATTTATTTATGTTGATTCTCTCCAATATACTAATACAATTGGTCTTCAAGTTGTGTGGATTTTCTGATATATATTATCTTAATCATGAAAATAATTATAAATTTATGTTTTTGTAGATTGGGCATATATAGTTGGTATCAAATGTGGTTTTAGATATTTTGGGAGTGTGTTTAGGTATCTTCAGTGAAAAAAATATGGATTTTTCTGAGGAGTCTAACTTTATGATAATATAATTGTTTTTTTGTAGTGTGGACATTGTCAAATTCTACATGCAATATCTTCCTTCGCTCAGTAATATGTGTGGATGTAAGATCATTGATATATGTACCTTTTGGTAATAACCCCAAAAGGTGTGTGTTGTGTGTTGATTCAATCTCAAACATATATAAAATCATTCTTACACATCTCCTCACTAGATATTACACTCCCAAGGTATATTATTTGGTTAATTAACATTCCCTTTATGTATAATTATGAGGGATATGGACGATATTATGTAACACAAAATAATAGAAATTTAACATGAATAACCTACATTGGTAAAATTTGATTTATATGTTATGTAACATATGATATTTATGATTCATTGCATATATTATCATAGTTTTTATTTCAGATTAAAAATTATTATCCTTAAATTTTCCTTTATAATGAAATGGCTAGAGCATGGAGAAACCAGGTAAACAATTAGAGCGTTGGGATGCGAATTGATGGTAAAAATGAGACATAAAATGTGATTGTCAATTTTATTGAAAATATAAATTAAATTAATTCTACAAAATCTTAATATATGAAAAATGACAAAAACCATGTTGATCTCCTGAACACACCGTGGAATGATCACCATGACTTGAATTCTATTATGTAAATAATTATCCCTCATTCAATGGATCATATAATCCACATATTATTGATGAATGGACCAATGAAATGTAAAATATATTTTCTTATATATCATTCTTATAGAATTTTTTTATTTTTTCTCTATCATTTTGAAGGATTGTATGACCAGTGGTGTGATATCATTATAAATATAACAAAGAAATAAGACATCGACTCTATGGAATGGGAGGAATTAAAAAAGGGATTCTAAGATAAAAAAATTTCATTAACTTTTCACATAAAAATTGACAGAGAATTAATAGAGATTAAATTAAAGGAAGTTAAATTAGTGAGTACCTAATGTCAAAAGCTTCACCAGACTCACATGGAATGCCTCCTATTTTATTTCTAATAATGTCTATAAGACCAATTGTTTTATTGGTGGCCTAAAATTATTTTTTAACACCACAAAATTCCATTGTATATTTAATATTAAAAAAATTAGCAGCTTTTATATTTTTAAAAACATTCAAAACCGAGCCTTTAAAAAAAGAAAATTATGTTTTAAAGAGTGTATGATACAAAACATAGAGATTAAACAACTAATGAAATATATTATTTAAATGTAACCATTGTAACATTGTATTTATATTCGTAGGTAACAATAGGATTAAACTAATTAAGTTATTTTTATATAAATATGGGGATTAACCAATAAATATTTTTCCAAAAATTATAAGTAAACAATAAATAAAATTTTTAATAGTTAGTTTATGCTTAAAAATACATTTTCATCAAAAGTGGTATTATTTTTTAGGGAATTATAATTTATTTATACTAATTTTATGATATTTATTTTTTAAAAAATTAATATCATTTTTTAAATAGTTATATGAATATTATAATAGGGTGATTTTTTTAAATTTTTCAAAAAAGTGTGACATTTCCATGAATATTGAAAATACCAATTTTTCAAATACTGTTATTGATTTTCAATATCTTCTATAATTTTAATGTACCATAATGATTTAATTTTTTATTCAAATTATAACAAGTATATTTTTGATAGATTTAAAATAATAAATTACATTTGAAAAATATGTATACCTACTTTTGACATAACATTATTTTTAGGATTAAAAACACACTTCTCTATAAACTATTTTTAAATGCATAATGTTCTTCAATTTAAATTTAATAAATAAATATTTAATTATTATTGATTTAAATTAAATTTAAAGGCTATATTTATAAATAAATTATTTTACATCCATGTTATGGTGATTACGAGTCATATAGTTATTATGAATAAGTTTATTCTTGAATGATTTATTTCTTGAAAGCTCGTTTTTGACACATTTTCAAGATTTTTGATTAAATTTAATTTAAAAACAACTTCAAATTAAATTTTAAAAAATGTATTCCAAAATTAGATAATTATTAATATCATATAATATTTTTTATCTTAGGTTTTTTTTCATAATTCAAAATATGAAATTTCAAAATTAATAACCATTGTTAATGATAAAATTGGTTTACTTGGTTATTGAACAGCGAATATAATTGACAACGTGACCTAAAAATGTTTTAATTCACATAGGTGGACTTACATAGAAATTATAACATATAGTGTTCATGAATGAACCACATTCACAATTTATATTATGTGATAAATGTGGGTATGGTTTATTTATTCATAACTTTTCTTCTTTATCCTCCTAATTATAAAAGGGAAATGCCTCCCATCACGTATTCACTCCCATAAATCTTTTTGGAAGGAATAAAATTTCAAAAATTACTCTAAAAAAATACTTATCCACTTTCTATTATTTATGGTATTCCTAAAATATAAACCCTAGGTTCTTTAATAAGAGATCTAAAGGAACTTCTATTAAGCGAAGGTAATTGTATTCACATTGATGATTATTTTTAATTATTCTTTTACACCATCAATTTTCTATTATAAATTAAAATATAACAATAATATTATCTAAAATATAATAGTTATTATTGTTTTTATGCAATAATATATATCCATCTCGTCCTCCATCAAATGGGAATCAAATCAATTGATCATGTGTATGGTGGACTACTACCTCACAAACTAATGTAATATATTTCCATCACCAAATCACATGTGACGTAATAATTTTAAATATAATGAAAATATTAGTACATATGGTGTGATATTAAATATATAAAATTAATATACCTTCCAATTCCTTACACATTCACCCATTAAGGAATGATATCTTCACTCATGTGTATGTAGAACTTACCATCTCCACGAAATGATGTGACTCATTATACATGTCCTCATTCATGACTGGTTAAAAAAGATTAATTAAATGTGATATACATGTAATATTAAAATCATCTTATAGATAATGAAACTATATCTTATACACCAAAATGGAATGTTCATGATAAAACACACAAATGAAATCAATAAAGTTAACACAGGAAACAACATCAAAATTTTAAGAAACCAATATATTATTAATTAATATTTTTAAGATATTTTATTAGGGTAATATATGATATTTTAAAAATGAATAAGGGTTTTATATAAATTAATACAAAAATTAAATCGATTATACAAATGTTTAATGCTTGATCAACCAAAAATAATTCATCAGGTAGAGAATTTTTATCAATTTCAATTCATTAAAGGATATTGTAATGTTCTGCAAATAATTTATATTATATCAAATATATACTAACAATTTTATATTTTATATAATTATTCCTTCTTACTTAATGGTATTGTTTGTTTCAGTTTTATTTATCTCCCCCATGGGTATTTCCCATCAAAATTACCAATTAGTAATAATTTCATAAGCCAATTTCTATAATTGCGTTATAATACTTGTTCGTATTCTTTGATATTCTATGTTTATGTGTGTAATGAATTTTTAATATATTTTGTTTTATTTACACATATATTATTTGTATTTACATTTGATATACATAATCGATTAATTTAATATTTCCCACATCAACATTATGATCACAAAAAGATTTGTTTATCTAGAAATGTATTCTTTGGGAGATATATTATTTTATACATATATCATCATTTATTAGGTTATAATAATTTCACTCTGATATGTTATATGAGGAATATATTAATATTCATGGTATTTAATGTTTTATTTTTGAAGCACCATGAGTTTCAGATTGTGACCCCTTATTCATGTTTTTTGACACAAAAAAATTATCAGGTTATGTTCTCAATAGGTTATGAAATGTTTTTTCAAATCAATGAAAAAATTATATAGGTATATAATTTTTTTAGGATTATAAGAAACCACATACCATGTTTGAGGAATTGTTATATGGTGGATGATGTCCATTGGTAAGGTGAATGATTATATCATAGATTGATCAAACTATGTGAGTGCAGTTGCGAAATAAAGAAAATTGAAACATATTGAAAAGTAAAGAAAAAAAAGTTTTTTTTATTCTGTTAAACAACCATGTGGGGGGGTGACCATGCAACTGTAGTTCCATGTGGTTTTCCAAATGTGATATATATATTTTCCACTCATAAATTTATGGATTTGATACAAAATAATTCCTAGGAAACACTTTAATATATATTCTTCATTGATATAAAATATTTTGTCTCTTATTCATGATATACTTTTCCTTATGATCCTAAAGTTATTATTATTTTAATCAAAGAACATTGAAGATCCATATTCATCAATAATTCATCATTATTCACCATTCTTCTTAGATATTTTCTCATTATCTCTCCTGGGATGATATATCAAATTACAAGAGGAATGATTTACATTATTTCATAGTGACATTGATGAGTTATGATTGATTATATATAAGGAAATAAGATCTATGTCTTGGTATAAATAATTACAATGTATTTCTTTGTTTTTTCAAACCGATGAGAGGTAGGTGGCTTCAGTCTCACCTCCAAAAGAATTATATCATTATCTATTAGTTTTAAATAAAATGTTCCAGGAAATGTTTCTGAAATACATGTTCTATTCTTGAAGGAAACATCATTTTAATTAGGGATTTGAAAATTTTCAATTTTAATGGATTCTTTTAAAATTATTTATAATTATAATTATAAAATGATTATTTTTAGATTACTTTTTTTACACATAAAAAATGTGTGTTGAAATTCATTATAGTATAAAAGTATTTTTGTTATTTTCAATAGAATGGTACTGGGAACAAAATGCGGTGTGATTGAGTACATATAACTTGCCCTTAGGAATGGGTGTGTTCCATAGTTCACGTGGTATTAGACAACTTAATATGGAATTATGGATTTATGAGTGACAAATCAAGAGTATGGAACTGTCATTTGGGAAAGCATATGGGTGCATGTTTGGAGACATGGTTGGCTATATTAAAAATGTATGAGAAATGCTATAAAGGTTTAATTATTATATAATACATATATATTAATATTATTGATTTATATTTTTTAGACATAATTTAATTATTTTTAATAAATTATAATTTCATGTTTTAACTTAGTACATTGTGTTTGGTAGTGTTTTGGGAAATCCCAGTAAGTTCAAACATACTAAAAGATTTATAATTTTTGTGCATTTTTATATTTCATATATCAATACACAAATGAAGGAAATTTATCTAAATTCATTAGTGATGCTTCTTGATATTTTTTTATTATTATGTGCAGTTGGACCTTATTGTGGGTTAAGAATTTCTGGTATTGGTTCCAATTTGGGAATTATAGTTTTTGTGGTATTTTGGTTATTTTCAAGTGTATAATTTGTTTTCTGACCTTACTATAATATTTGTTAATTTTTTGGTTTTTTAGTTATATATTTTATTCATTCAATATAGTGAGTATCACATGATTATTGATTATTATGTGTGAGTGTTATATATTTAAATTTGGAACAAATAAAATAAATGTTCTTGAGGAAATGATATTTATTGAAATGATTTGTGTCTGTGGTATGTCACCTAAGGAAAGTATCACTCATCACATATCAAGCTAATGAGGAGGGGTGGGATTTAAAAATGATATCAGTCTTGTTTATTCCATCATTCATTTTGGGATAATTGTTATCATCTTATTCTTTCCTTAACATGGAAATGATATCATTTTATCTATGGGACGATATCTTGAAGATATGATCATCATAACATGAAATGTATAGAATGAAATTATTTATATTACTATTTTATGGTAAACAACATGTTACCAGTGTGAATCATTAAATAAATATTTTATAAAACACCTTGGTATGGTGTGGTCTCCTCATTGTGCATTTATAAATAAACATCTTATTAAATGAATTGATATTAATAAATTACACTAGGAAATCATTGTTCAATATTATTTATTTGTTTATGAATTAGTTAATATGTTTTGATTATCAGAAACAGTTAAATGAGTTTATTTTAAAAACAATGGTTGTACTATTTAAAAAACGACTATAATGTTGATAATGGTAAAATTTGGAAAATGTCTGACATCTACACATTGTTTTACCATAGATGGGGGAAATCTTAAGTATGAACCTCAATTAGGGGACCATTTAGTTTAGTTATAAATATATAGGATAATAGATTTGGATTGATCATTGTGGGATATATATATTCATTAAAAACATTATCATGGCATCACATGGGAATATTTTAATGAAATATTCAAAAAAAAATATAATTGAACATTGCGAATTATAAGATCAATGATTTTAATTATTTTGAATCATGAGATTCTATCAATATCGGAGTATTCAGGTACATTATAAATTTAGTCTTTTATTTGCAAAAACATTATCCAATTGATCCCTTATAGGGATTCACTTTTTGAGTTAGGGTTAAGACCAGATATTTACATAAAGATATATGATATTCGTATTACAAAAAACATATAAATACTCAATAGGATGATTGTGTAAAATGTATACCTTTAGGAATGAATATGACCATGTGGATATTTTATAGCGAGATTTTCTTCAACATACTTTTGAATTATAATTGGGGATGTTGTTGATAATATATGGGTTGAAAAAGATGGGATTGATGTTTTTTTATTTTATTTTCATGAAAACCCAACAATCACATTGAAAGACATAGGAATTGAAGCGTTTTATACAAGGCGAACTTCTTTTAGTAGGTTTTATAAGTTTAAATATATGTGTGTGTGTAAATTTATAATTTTTATGTTGTTTAAACTCCAGTGGTGAAATTTATTTGAAGTTGTTTTACAAAATGTGTCATGATTTTTTATATTAGATAAGTATCATGTAAATCACTTAACACATGCTGATTGGCCGAATCTCCAAGAATTTTTGAGGGCACAGGGATTTCGGGATAAGAGTAATAAGAGTTTCATTCAGGGATTCAAGAGAAGCTCTTCCAGCCCCCACCCCCTTCACAAGGCCACCACATCGGGCCCCACAATATGCCAAAAGCGTTTAAAGAACAGAGCATAAAACCCATTAGGCCCCGGTGCCTTGGTATAGTAAATAAGATGCTGGGCCCCAAGCACTTCATCCTCAGACAAATCACTTTCGAGGTACCGATTCATGTCTTCTGTGACCAACTTTGAGATGCATCCAATCAGGCAGGAGGGAGTGATAATACTTTCTGCTGAATAATGGTTGCTGAAAACGTTCAGGATAATGGAGTGAATTCCATTTATGTCATGCACAACACTTCTAGTGGGGTCCTCTAGATGAGAAATATGACTCTTCGTTCTCTTCACAGACCCTCGTTTGTGAAAAAAGATGGTGTTCTGGCCACCTCTCTGATGTGGGACTCTCATTCCCGAATGAAACAAAAACACTCTTTCTCCCTCAGAACTGCATTAAGATTTTTTTCTGCCACAAAGATGTTTCTAAGAACAGAGTCACAACAAGGAGATGAGTGGAGTTTCTTTAATTGATTCTTTGCCTCTTTAATATGTCTGTCAATGTTACCAAACCTTGCTGGGCTCCACTTCTGAAGGCGACAAACAACAGTGCAGAAGTTGGAAATGATGCACCGATTCGATCCCCACCATGCCGCTTGAACCACCTTTTCACAGTGAATATCTTGGAGCCACATACTTTCAATGTGGAAGGTTTACTAATGTACCCTCTATTGTCCTTGTGAGATTGTTGAAATCATGATTGGGCAGTGGTCAGAGGAGACGGGGGCAGGTGGACAAGAGAGAAGGCATGGAAGAGAGAGGTCCACTCATCATTCCCAACAAATATATCTATCCTTTCTTCAAGGTGGTTCTCCATTGACCTACCCCAATTTCATGTAAACGGTGATCCATAAATCCCATGGTCATGAAGAGAGTTCGAAATAAGATACCTCCTAAAATCATTTATCATAACACCAATCCTCACACATGCCCCTTGTTTTTCATGGGGGGGACAAGACCTTGTTAAAATCCCACCCATCAGAAGACGGCCATGGAGGGAGTCTCACAGTTGCTTCAAAAGGGCCCATGATATGTGTTTATCCTGCCCACCCTTCCACCCGTAGAACCCAACAAATGACCAAGGAGGATCTCCTGTGCTAGAAACCATCAAAAAAATGTGGTTACTTGAGTAATTAGAGATCGTGACCCGAAGGTCCTCCTTCAACAAGAGGCAATGTACACCAGAGTGTCCCTGTCTTCAAATGGGTAAGACTTTATTGAACCCAACATTCTATCCCATAAAGCCCGCATTATTTCAATCCAACAATGTTTGGGATACAAAAACTATGTCAGGGAGAAATTTGGAACTCTAGTGATGGACAATGCGAACCGTTTGGGGATTTCCAAATCCCCTGATAGTTCCAGCATTAGATTTTAATTGACCTAGGTGTGGCTGGGACACACCCGCCGCAGCCTATGAAACTTCGACTACCTGCCCGTCATCTACCACTTTCCACCTCTTTGGCAGGCTCTCAATTATCTGAGATGCCTCCAAACATCATTTATGGTCCCTGGGATGTGAACAGGGGGGATCCACACCCTTATCCCCACTAATCATTATTTTCCATGTTCGATGTTCTATAGTACCTGTCAATGCGATCCTCATCATGTCATCTACTGCCTGAGGAGTAGCACTGGGAGAAACATCATCTGAACTGGGGACCGTGTCTGGTGGGGGGATGCATAGCTGTTGTACCCCTGAGCCTAGGTCTGGTGGTTCCTTGTAGTTTGGTTGAAACCTAGCAGATGGGGAGGCAATAACATTCAAAATAGTTGTTGTATGGCTTGGTGGGCAGTCGGCCCCTGCCCCTAACTCAAGTGTTGTTCCATCGACATGAATGAGGTCCATGTCTAGTCTAGATTTCTTCCTTCTGCCCGTTGAACCACATTATTGGGATGAGAAATATTTGGAATCCCATGAATGATTATATTAGTATGATTTGGTTCAACCCGCTTATTAATAGCCTTCGCTAGTTTGTCGCGGTCCTGCTGTTTTTCAACATCAGAAATAAAAGCCACCCTAGAGGTTTTTGCACAGATCTAGGGAACGTATTGCAAAAAATATTGTCGTTTACATGCTCCGCCTTTTCCTCACATTCCTTTTCTATGTGTCTGAGGAATCCACAAAAGAAATAAAAAATAGGATGTTTTTCAATCTCAAAAGAAATACAGACGTTAGATTCATCAATTGTCAAAACAAACCCCTCATAAGAGGATGCGCAACAACCATCGAAGCTCTGATTCACACAAAAGGTCTCTAGTGAATTGGATCGAACTGGTCCCATTCCAAAAATGAATTGATACGTCCTCCAATCTCACACATAACATGTTCAGTTCTACCATGGAAGAGGATTCCTCTAATTCAAATCCAGAAAAGTAAACAAAATAGATTAACTGATTTAAAATTTTCTTCACCTTTAAGGTCCTCTAGGAGTATGATATGCTTGTAAAAAGACCATCATTGACCTTTTAGGACTATTATTTTATCTTCTTCATTGAAGAATTCAAAGTCTAGGTGTCCTGCTTCAACTTCTCTTATAGAAACGCCATCCTCCAATCGCCAGATAGTTTGCAGAGTTTTTTCAGTGCTCCTTAATTAATGGAACTTTTCGCTAATAATTTTCCAACAATAAGCAAGGATAGTCACTGTGAGATAAACACATCTTCCCTTTTCATGTAGAAATTACTGATTTTTCTTTATCATTTAAGGAGAGGTTCCACCAGCGATTCATTAGGTCCAGCTCCATTTAACTAAAACTGAGAACTTCCCTGGTCACAAAAACCCCCTTTTCAAGCATCATCCTCTGAGAGAAAAACCTTTGTGGGCAAAGGAGTGCGCGAACCAAACCATCAGTGAACTGAGAATATATATACCTCATTTTGGAAAAAATCCTAAAACTTCTAAAAAATCATAAAATAAATTTTACCCCTGGAGTGTAAACAATATATAAATTATAAAATTACACACACATATAGATTTAAACATATAAAAACTAATAAAAGAAGTTCAACTCGTATAAAATGCTTGAATTCATATGTTTTTGACTGTGATTGTTGGGTTTTCATTAAAATAAAATAAAAAAACATTAATCGAATATTTTTCACCCCATATATTATCAACAACATTCCCAATTATAATTCAAAAATATATTGAAGAAAAAATCCCTATCATATATCCAAATGTTCAAAAAATATTCCCATTTTGATATTGTGTTTATCTAAAAAACATAAATCACTGTTTAAAATAACATTGGAAAAATAATTTAATCATTCAAAAAAAGACACATACATTAACATCATGAAAATATATCAAACATATTATTATAGATTTATTTTTATGAATGACTATTCCAAATCATGTGCAGGAAAATTCATAAATACGCACTTCAACAACAAATAAGTTTAAATGGTTCTGATATCAACCAACATTATTACATAAATCATAGATTCAAACAGAGAAACACCCCCATATCTAAGCTGAAAACATAAATTTTCCCTCTAAAAAATTCCTACTTAATACATACTCTATCAAAAGAGAATATTCCTTCCCAATGAGATATATATATACAAACATATATTTGGAATAATTTTCTTAAATTCATACCCATTTTATAACAACATCCAAAAAAAATTATAGTGGGGATGATTTCACATATCTCAATCTTGTGAATGTTTTAAATAAACTGTCTTATTAGATGTTTATTTTTAAAGTATATCCTTAGTAAGTGGTTTAATTAAAAAATAAACCACTTGTTCCCTTAAAAGAATAAAATCCATACAAATGAACCCTTCTCCCTTTATAAATATTTCAAATTTTTTCTTGTTATGCAAGTAAATAAATATTGAATTATAAAATAATTTTTTTGAATGATTACTACTACTTTGATTATAAAATCCCACTAATAAGGGTCAAATCACTTCCCCGGTCAAATATTCTATTTATTTCTCAATCAACATTAATTGGCATATTTTTTGGTAGAATAAATAAATAATTTTTTTTGTTTTTTAAATGTAATAGAATTATTATTATTTTAACATTTAACACACAATTCTCTAAATAAAATCCAACCACTGAACAAAGATTTATAATCATTAGTACGATTATCCCAATATTTAATAGTATAGCCATATAGGCCAATATTTCCATTAATATTATATGATAAAACAAAATTTCTAGTTACATTGATTTATATTAGAATATACCTTACTACTATTAAATGTGATACATTTGGTAACATATGATTCCAATCAGATAATGAGTGTTTATTGGAAAGACCATGTCTAATGGATGTTAAAAAATGAGAGACTCTAAAATAGATTTTGAAAAAAAAATTAATTTAACTCCTTTCAATATTTTTCAATTAAAATATTTTAACCCATTGGAAATTTTGTTAAAATTAAATTGTCTTCATTAATTACATATTTTTTAACAATCCCCAACCATACTTCTCATGAAATGAAAATATGATCTTTATCTTGAGAAATTTAAATTTCAAAGTAGTAATTCCTCATTATTGATAAAAAAAGAATTTTTTTCATTTGAGTATAAAAATATTCACAAAAATATTTTTTATTGATAAAAAATAATATATCATAAATATAGATGAAACAATTATATATTACTCATTTCGTTCATTGATGAAAGATTGTATCCAATCTTTCTTCACTGACATTCACAAATACCTGTCTTGATCCATGTTTGAAAAATAATTATCTCAAATATTATTTGAACCCATAAAACAAAATCATTAATCCAAAAACACATCCTACATAATTTACTAGTAAAAAATCAGTAGTATTCATCAATTTATCCATTGGTAAAGGAAGATATTACATCCATTTTGAAAATAATGTTTATTATATATACAGTGACAGAGAAATACATCCTTGTGGTATTGATCATAGAAACCTATAGAAATAATCTTTTCAATTCCAAATCCATTTACATTATAATATCTTCTTCATTACATAATTTTCTGGATCATCATACTTTCCCATTTTTTTCAACATGTTATGGAACACCCAATGTAACACCTTGAGTATTTACTGATATTTTTGTGTGGAATATATTAAATTTTCATTTTTACCTTTCAATTCTCTAAGCCCAACAATTCGTTCACACATAAATGAGTTGGGTTTCATTAAATAGAACCAAATTAGCATTCATTACATGTCACAAACATGGAATATGTTACACAAAACACCGACTTGGCATACGTAACACCCAACACCGACATGGCATATGTTACCCACAACATCTACGTCTATATGAAGCATTACTTTACATTTATAAATATTTAAATGAGATAATTAAAACCTAGCCATTAAACAGAGTAATATGAATTGTAATAACTAATTTTAATATATTTTTTATACATTGTTTATATAATGAAACATATGATTTTTGGTAAAATAATTTTTTGTTTTAAAACCCATTTTCTCAATTGAATCACTTTTAATTAAAATTTTAATTTTAGACACATTAAGAAAAAAAATTTTGTTATAAACATAATTTTTTTAATTTATAATTTCTAAATTATTCTTGGTGAATTTTTTGTATTTTTTAAGAAACTTCATTTTTGGGTGACTAGTGAAAAATAACAGTTTCTAATTCAAAATTAATTTATCATATAATTTATTAATAAGAATAAATTATATTTTAATTTTGTTTAAATGATTAATTAGATTATATTCTTATCAATTAATCGAATTTATGAAATTGAAACCAATTTCACATTGAAATTATATATAAAATAGTGTAACCTTTTGATCATATTTACTTTAACACCCTACATTGTCAACCCGAATGTGGGAGTAATTTTAAATTAACTTCTACCACTACTGTGATTGGAATTTTAAAAAATTGACTGAATATTTACAATCATAATAATATATACTTCAAAATATTTTAAATATTATTTGGAACAAAAATATTAGGGAATTTGATTACATTATTTACATTGATAAAGGATAAATTAGGCATTATAAGGGACAAAACCAGATCCTTAAGGCCCACAATTCCATGTAAACAAGTCCAAATGTTATTAGATGACAATATATATACCATATACTCCATTTTATTCGATTTTAATCATTATTGGATCCACATTAAATATGAAAAATGTTGGTGGAATACTCACTTAAAATATTTACAAGAGTACCACTCCCCCTTCCCTATAAAAAGACACCACATCTACCACTTCATCACACATATAAAACCAAATATATTCAGATGCAATTCAAAAAATCCCTCCCTTACTCCTATAATCCACCCCTTGGGAAGAAATAAATAGATATATGCCTTTTAGCATAAACCAAAATAGGTTACCCGATTAAGATGTATTGTCATCTCTCATGTCCTTTATTTTATTTTCAATCACCAACCCTCCACTTTATTTTTTTTCCGGATTTTATAAAAAAAACTAGTATCCTAAATATACAAGTATGTTTTTTCGAAATCATTTAACCTACACTTGCATACACCTTCATATAATTTATAACAAACATATTGTTTACTTGGACGGTGAACTACCTCCTCACTAAATGATAATTGTCCAATTTTCCTAATCGCCTCTAATGGTAGAAATTCTGATGGACACTCAATTTATATATGTTATAAAATATATTTATTATTTCTTTAATGTTATATATTTTTTTTAAAACACATATATTTTTTACATTCCATTTGCTGTAGATATGATATTTTTTTGAGGATGTGTCAACTACAACCCCCTAAAAGCGTTGTGAATCATTTACATAATACATGGAATTTATGAAAGTGGGGTTTAGTGAACTTATATTTTTTGAATGGCCAGAAGGCCATATTTTTTATTGTTTTTTGATAACCCACCTTTAAAGGGATGAGGGGAACCCTTAAAAACCTCGTAGGCTTAGATATTACATTTCCCATTGGCTTGGAGACATTACAGGACCCATTGTTCTTAAGGAAATCATACACACTATGACTACATGAAACCGCCCCTCCACAACATCTGTTTTATAATAAGCTCTCCACCTTTGCATGGTTGTTCAACTAGCATGTCCATGTGTAGGTGCATGGGCATTGTACCGATAGAAAATGACTTACCCTCCCATTCTTCCAAATATGTTTTTCCCATGATGTGGTGAATGTGCCCTGCTCTTAAATCCTCCTCTACGGTGATTCCTTGTAATATATATCTATACAACTACAAATCTGGTGGCCCTAAAAGCCTTGAGGTGGATCACAGACCATGACGTGGCCCAAAAGCCAAACTAACCCAATGGACTGGGTGGCCAAATGACCTTAAGGACTCCAAACCATAACTGGTGGCCCAAGGTGAACAGTTCTGGTAGATACAATATCGAATAGTACATACTACAATACCTACTACTATACTAGAATTATTCATTCACCTAGTTTTGAACCTCGGTCTTGTTGATACACATTGAGAGATCTCAGTAACTAGGTTGATGCTCATGTTATAGTGAACTTATATGATACATAACATTATAATACTAATGTAATGTTTTTATATAAATACATACAGAGAGATCATTTCCAATCGTTACTTCAATATGAAAATAAAAACGAAAACAAACATCATGTGTATGTACGGCTTACCATGTCCAGGAATAATATATTCCATTTAATAATTATTTATTATTTAGATTATTAAAATAAAAATATATTGAATTAACATTTTATTAATTTCCTAGTTTAAATTATGGAATCATTGTATATGTATAAGGACCTGATATATAATATGTTAAGACACATGAAATGAAAAAATTGAATATCATCTGATTTTAAACATTAATAAAGGATAGTTTAAAAGAAGGTAATATAAGGTCGTAGTTGATCATACTACAATTCACTATTTTATTTCACACATATACCAACGTATTAAACATGTTTTTATTGAAAATTTACTCATATAATAACAAATTTATCTTCATTTTTGGTTCAATATTGTAATTATTATCACTATTAAAATAGAATGTTTCACTTGATTTTTTGTTTTTTATAGGTGGAAGTGATATGGATGGACCGAGATTAAGTTAATGAAAAATGGTCCCAAATTAGCTAGAATACAAGAAGATCTAGGGACTCAACCACATACTTCAATTGATCCATGTGTCTAATTGTTATTGAATTTTCCATTCTAATCCTATATTTTGTGGGATACAACTTTCATGAATGAACCCGACATCAATTCATCAATTAATAGGGACATTCAAACCAATCTGTCCAATAAAAAAATCTACACTGAGTCAAAAGTTTTCCCCTATATTTTGGAAATATAACTTATTATAAAAAATATATTTCCACCAAAATTTGACTGATATAAATCCAAGTGGAATGAAACATGTATGTAGTTTTTTTTGAAATTAATTTTTGATTTTATAGTTATTGAAAACCATGGGAAAATTGGTTTCTTGACATCAGGGTTTCAAAAACCATATCATATTTTGGCAATAAAAGAGCACCTAGGCCACCTCATTTAGAAGATTGACCATAAGGAAAGGTGATGGAATTTTAAAGTCCCAAAGGTTTCCTCCCATAATCCCTATCAGTTTTTGTGGATATAGGAAGTGATAATTTAACATCTTTTTCTTCCTCCACTCCCATTGATTTATAAACTCCTCGTGATCGTGTGTGGATGAATGTGATGTAATATCGAGATTATTGTTTTTATTAATTTGAATGATTTTATAATTGTAGGTTATATGTTCTTTTTATTTATCATCTATTATTATTTAATATATTTATTTATTCTTATGTCTTACTCCAACTCATATGATCATGTTTGGGGGTACCCATTCATGTGATGTTTCACAGACAGTTCTTCCCTTTTTCTTCCCCCTTTCAATTATGGTGTTTGTGAGGTTCCTATTATTCAATTGAACTATAATAAAAATTATCAAGGCCATGAACATTTATTTCATGGTATCTAAAATAAACAACATAAAAACAAGTACAACACATATTGTTCATTATGTATTGTATTTGTTAGTTTTGGTTATGAGGTTGAACACAATTTACCAAATCATTGGTGGTATCAGGTGAATCATTGTGTTTTTTCGACTAAACCATATCAGGTGTCCTAGTTCATACTAATTAATAACCAACTTTTAGATGTTATAAAACAGATATTAAAATATGATAATCATATCTCATGATGTGATGAATGATGAGCATCATAATATTTTCCCATGTTGATCACACGTAATCAATTCTAATAATTTCTACTTTGTTTTTTTACATTCATTTTTTCTAGTTAATTGTTAAATTATCAAAACACATGTTT
Source organism: Viscum album (assembly GCA_963277665.1). Classification (NCBI taxonomy): domain Eukaryota; kingdom Viridiplantae; phylum Streptophyta; class Magnoliopsida; order Santalales; family Viscaceae; genus Viscum; species Viscum album. The sequence continues at coordinate 680,124,683 of OY728119.1, read as the reverse complement.
TCAAAAATACCATTTCTATATTATTAACATAATAAAACCCTTTTTATTTTTTAAATGATCTATGGTTCAATCAAGAGATGAACTATGTTTCCAACTATACTTCATAAATTCTAGTAAAACTAAAATTCTAATTTGACGTTCTCACAACGCGATGAAATCTTGGTGGCATTTCCAGGGATGAAAAATAATTTTTATTATTTATATCTGATTATTTATTTACTATCCTATATTACTTATTACTACTTTTGATATCTTCCCCCATTATAGGTTTCATTTTGGTTTTGGTTTTTATTTTGGTTTGTTTTATGTGTTCTTTATCTCTCACTATCTTCTTCATCTTCTCTATATATCTCTCTATCAAATTCTATAGTATAACACTCTATTTTTTCTCCTTCAAAAATTATTATGTGATTTTATTTTATTTATCTTCATTCATGAAAAAAATACAATTAAACCATAACTTAATTGGATGACTTGATCAGAAAAATAAAAACTTCTTGAATTTCCCCTGAATTTGAAAAGAAACTTCACTCTCAAATTAGGTTATATAGAATATGAAGATAATGTAACACTTAGAAACCACATTTAAAAATTAATGTGTTCCCAAACCATTCATAATTTTAACCCAAAAAATCCTATAATTCATGGTTTCAAATATTCAAACATTAAAAGAACTGACAACCCTAGATTTGGTGTACCTCCCTACATTCATCATGTATCTTAAAAAAGAAGGCAAAATAGAGATGAGATCAGTACTCATTCACATTGTTCATAAATTTAATATACATCCCAGTGAGGACCCTAATAATCATATTAAAGTGGTTCGCACAGTTTTCAACACCATGAAAACCCAAAATGTGTCTGAGGACCTCATAATTTTTAAGGCCATCCCTTTCCCCCTTCATGTAGTAGCCAAATACTGGCTATACTATCTGCCTACCACAGTTGGTGGATGGATGGAACATAAATGAATCATTCTATATATTTTTTCCCTAGCTCCAGAACTGCATTAATTAGAAATGAAATTATCATAATTATGCAATCATAAGGAGAAACCCTTCATGAATATTGGGAGATATTCAAACGACTTTGTTCAAGATTCCCCCCGAACAAAATTTGAGAAAAAATTATAATTCAATACTTATATGAGATAATTATCCCCATACATCATGGTATTATACATTCTGCTACTGGTGGTTCATATTTTATAAAACATCATCAGCCACTCCAGATTCAATAATAATATGACTCAAAATTCCCAACAATTTGTTACATGCGAAGTTGCGCCAACCTGAGGAGTTTTTGAGGTAATGCATTAATCCATTGAAAAAAGGAAGATAATATACATGAGGATATTCACACCCTCTTTAGAAAATTAGTAAAAGTACAAGGTAATTCACACTATCCTTCAGTTCCATTACATTTTGGTTTTTTTTATAACACTCTTTTTTCTAACCATTTATGGAAACATATGGATTCATCTAATCTTTTTGCATCAGTATTCCTTGGGAGTCATATTCACCAATAACCTCTCTTCAATAAATAATCATTTGGGCCAAATCCAAACCCTGATCAGAAAGAAAAGCTATAATATTGAAAAGGAGGAAATCCATGCTACCTGAAACAGAACTGGTGTCAACAAGGACAAGGTGTGAAACCTTATTATCCATAAACGTCTCTAAATAGTCATCCTCTTCAAAAATCTATACCAAGACTCGATGAAATGGTGAAAAAAATGGAACATCAAAACCTCTAGTTCAAAGAGACCACACAATTATCTATTTAAGATATTCCATCTCAAATAGAGAGACTAGAGAATAAAATTGCGGAGATTAATATGCAAGGTTCTAGAAAACTAACATCCTAACCCATTACTAATCCGAAATTAAAAAGGTAATGTATGTAAAATTACACCTCATAGTGGTAAATAAGTTTCTTATTATACTAATTCAACACCATAGGAATGTCACTCACCTAAAAACTCCATTTTTCTACCATAAAAATATTCATTTATAGAAACAAAAGACAAAAAGGATAAACAAATTTTTATTGAGAATTCCCCAGAACAACTGATTCCTCTTCATTTCGCACAAAGACACTATAAATCTTATAAAACATTTGATAATGATATTGATAATGAAATAATGGATACATTTAAAATTTTGAAAGTTAATATTATTTTATTGGATGTAGTTAATAAAATCCCCTGAAATGCTAAATTTCATAGAGAAATTTTCACCCATAGACAAAGACTTATGAGGAATAAAATAGTTATCCAAGGATGGAATTTCTCAGTATTGATTCAACCTGTAATGCCAACCAAATCAAGTAATCATAAAAATTCACGATACCTTGCACCATAGGGGACACATTATTTTTAGATACTATTCTAGATTTTGGTGCATCAGTTACTATAATTCCTTAGTCTGTACTTCAACCAATGGTCGTTGTTATAAAATTTCCAACCGGAGCACAACAGACCAATCTAGAGTGATCAAGGATGTCCTTTTAAATGTGATGAATCTAATCTTCCTCATAGACATCTACATTATGGACATATAAAATACCCAAACCCAAGGACATTCTCCTCGCATACTGAGGAGGCTATTCATCGAAATAGTAGAGACAATCATTATTATTGACAATGGTATGTTTTACAAGGCATTCAGTGGAGAAAAGGTAATTTTTAACATCCTAATGCTATGAAAAAACCATATTGAATATACCTACACTCTTCATATCTATTTGATTGAAGTTATATCAAATGACACACACACACACCCAACTCTCTCCTTGAACCGTACTCTTGATTCATTTTCTTCATCATCACATGTGTATGGTTTGAGTTATAATTCATGTTCTGAGTTTTGTGTGGGATCTAAAAAGTGTAAATTTTGTGATTAGTTAATGAGTACGTCAATTATTAGGTACCCATGACCGCCAATGATTCTAAAAATCTCAGTTCAAAATATTTTCCATTTTTTGAGAATAAACATGTATAGATAGAGAGTTTCATGGAACTCACTCAACCAAAATCCGCTCCCTTAATCGAAAAAACCACCAGTGTTGGAATTAAAACCATTTCCATATAATATTATAATATTCTTATCTTGAGGATACTGACCAATTTCCCATCAGTATTTCCAATATCGTATTTCTATAGTTGGAATCAAAACCGATAGCTATTTTGAGAGAGTGAAAAAAGGAAATTGGATGGAAAGTGTCTAATATTTCAGGGATTAGTCCATCTATTTTTATACACCATATACTTTTATATGCTAATGTTATGCCTGTATGGAATGCTAAATTTCAGATAAATCCCATTCTCCTTGGTGTTGTAAAATTTGATGTTAGTAAATTAAATACTGTAGGGATTATTTATAAAATATATGATAGTGAATTACTTATCCCATTAAAAATTATTGTTAAAAATTTGGAATAACAGTTGAATAAAAAAAGGAAATAATTGGTTCCAAAACAGGTGAAGAATAGTTGATAAGTTTGTATTGACTACCATTGAATTAATCAAGTAACATAAAAGGTCCAGTTTCCTCTACCTTTCATTGATAAAATGTTAGAATGACTGAATGGCAAGTCCCCTTATTGATTCCATGATGGATATTTTGGTTATTTCAAAATCCATATAGCTTTTTAGGTTTAAGATAATACAACATTTACTAGTCCATTAAACACAATTTCATAAAAAAGGAATTTTTTGGTCTATGTAATTCTCTCAGTACTTTTTAGTGATGTATGTTGAGAATTTTTTCAATATACCCTGAGAGTTTCATGGATATTTTTATGGATTTTATCAAAGTGTTGGGAACTTCCATTGATGAATTTTTTACACACATAAGTTTTATCATCCATAGTTGTATTGAAAAAGATCTCATATTAAATAATGAAAAAATCCATTTTATTGTTTAGTGGAGTATAGTTCTTCGGATTGTTATTTAAAATGAAAAAATTCAAGTGGATAAATTTTAAATTAAATTATCTTCAACGCTTACATATCCAATATTTGTTCATGAGGTGTAATATTTCATGGGTCTGGCTGGTTTTTATGACCAATTAATTAAAGATGGTAAGATCACACTTCCCATGTCCCGGTAGTTACAAAAAGTTTCAGAGTTTTTGTTTGATAAAATTTTTTAGGATGCATTAAATTAAATAAAAAGGATTCTCAAATAACCTCTAATTATCCAACCACCAAATTGGAATCTCCCCTTAGAGAATAGGTGTGATGCCTATACATTGCATTTGGGACGTTTTATCACAAAAGGGATTAGAAGTCTCTTCATTTCATTTTTATGCCACATGTACCCTTGAATCAGCCTAATACAACTACCTGACCACTGAAAAACAACTTCTTTCAATTTTTTTTTCCTTGTAAAAATTCATTTAATATATTATTGGGTAAAAAAATCATTGTCTTTATTGATCATGCAATCCATTGTTTTCTCTTAAAAGAACCAGAAGCTAAACCCTATCTCATGTGGGGAATAATACTCCTCCATGAGTCCAATTATGAGATACCATATAAGAGATGAGTGTAAAACGTTGTATCTAACTGCATTAGTAGGTTTTAACCACCACTGGACCACCAAGTTGACTCACCCCGACCCATTGGATAATTCGTTCCTCATGAGAACATGTGAGATGTTGTGGACCTTACTATTGATATGCACACTATGTGAATTTTCTAGAAACATCTAGGGTCCCCAATAATTTCATAAATTCACAATCCCAGAGAAATAATAAAGATTATTGATGGTACAAAAGGGGTGAACCATATTTAGGGAGAATTTATAGTTACAAATTTGTTCATTGGTGTGTCCCTAACCATGAGATCACCTATATTTTGACCTCATATCACACTTTGTATTTTGGGGGCCACTTTAGCTCTCAACATACAACTCAAAAGTTCATCCACACAGGTCTTTATTATCCATCACTATATATGGATTCCCATCGGTTATTCAAGTCATTTACTCAATGTCAATTCATAGGGAATATCTCCAGGATGAATCAAATACCCCAACATCCCATGTTTATTTAGATATCTTCAATATATGGGGCACTGACTTCATGGGTCCTTTTTCAAATTCAATTTTCTTTCTGTACATTTTATTGGATGTTGACTATGTATCTAAATGGGTTGAAGAAAGGGCCACCAGGACGGATGACTCTCTATTTGTACATTATTTTGTGTGGTCTCAGATTTTTAGTTAGTTTGATTTACCAAGATACACCATTAATGAATAGGGTTCAAATTTTTATAATCGTAACATGAAAAACCTTCTCTTAAAATATGGGTTTGTTCATAAATAATAAACTTAATATCAACCCAATACTAATAGACATGAAGAAATATCAAAATCAGAAATTTAATCAAATATTGAATAAATGGTACAACCCAATAAGAAATATTGCATTTTTCACTTGGATGATGCTATTTGGGCATACTGTATAGCTTTTAAACCCTTGATCAGAATGTCACCATATCAAATTGTGTTTGGAATGGAATGTCACCTCCTAGTGGGGGTATATCACCATGCATATTAGGCTATGAAATAATGTAATATGATTCTCCCAGATACAAGTGAGCATATGAATTTTTAGATTCATGGGATAGAAGAAATTCGGCATGATGCATACGAGAACTCCTAAATCTATAAATAATAAACAAATAAAATTCATGATGGGATGATTCATCAGTTGATGTTTCATATTTGTGAGGTGGTCCTCATGTAAAATTACAGGCTAAAGGTCCACCCAAGTAATATTTGTTCCTGATGGCTCAATACAAATATTTTTACTAATGTTTACCCCTTTGTTTATATATAGTTTTTTCATGATAAGAGTGGGAATATGATTACTGTCAATCAGAAGAGGCTCAAACACTTCAATGAGGATTTTCCAAAGCATCTAGTGGAGGAAATACAACTGATGCATGACACATATAACACCACATAGCAGGTTGTTCCTTCTCTCTACCTTTATTTACATGTATATTTATTTAAAATACATTCAATAAGAAGAATGTAATTTTTAGATGTGGGGAGTGATATGTCATAATTAGGATTGAATAAAACAAAAATCAAAAAACAAAAAAAAATGCATTTTTATTTTTGATTTATTTTTCATTATTATTTGTTTTTAGATAATAATTAATCAAAAGAATCAAAATCATTTATCTCAGTTGAGTTGATTGGGTGTAAAATCCAATTTTTTGGAATAATTTTTTTCAAATGAATGTTGATATCAACTTTTTATCTAGAATTTGAATTTTCAAATCATACTTAAGTGTTTGGTAGATTTTTGAATCTCATGAGTCATTAGAACTGTATAATATTTTTGTAATTTATCCAATAGACATTATAATCACTTTATTTCATATTATAAATTTTAATTAAATTATTTAGGGTCATGAGTCCTTTTCAGAAAATAGAACATTACATCATTATATTTGAAGCCTTATTATTTGAGCATGCTATATTCATGATAGAAGTAATCGTTCATTGAAAAGACTTTCGTACAATTAACCTCTATTTTCATCCACCTTGACATTTTATCATTATTAATACTTATATACACTTAAATGATTATTTGGTAGCCACATTATAGACTAATTTATCCATACCTACCCATATCTTGTGTATAATCATGTTTTATTTACAGAAAGTTTGGGGGATGGGGTGATTTTTTGGGAATTATGGGGGTGGGAATCACTGTTATAGGTTGATATTAAGTGTTCCTACATTTTCCTTTGGTATAATGTTCACAATCCATTTTGAATCATTTTTTTTCACAAGTTTCCCACATAATATAATAAAAAATCATATAAAAAATTGTTTTTCACATTGAGATAATTGAATGAAATAAAAAATATATAGAAAAGATAATGTTTACTCATTATTTATCACTTCTTGTTTGTGACCCATAAAAATGGGCCATGAGGATGGTGAGTTGGAGGTGATACACATAGTTAGGGGTTGAGTGTGTATATTAATTATAAACACTTTCTAGATTTTTACATGTTTTTATGTCAGATATTAGACACTCCTCTTTTTCTTAAAATTTTTAAACATTAAACTCTATCAACCCTTGAACCTCAGAACAACCTGTTGGAAGTACTCTTAATTGAAACGTTGTCTTCTTAAGAAAGAGAACATAAAATCTTGAAAAAAACATTGTAAGATAACATTAACTCTGTGAAAATAGCATTATTCCATATTAATATGTTCCTTGATTGTAGGCGGAAAATTTCAAGGTGAGTTAGGTTGTGACATGTTGCATACATGAGAAAATGAAGTTTAAAAAAATTCAAATTTAAGAGAAGAAATAAAAAAAATGATTACATAAATGAGACAAGATTGATTTAATTTAAAAATAATATTTTATGTCTCTTACACCATTGATATTGTAATGGTACATGACTAAGATATTAGACTTTTCATAGGTTTGAGAATTTTTAGGTACGTGGGTGTGATCATACCCTCCTGAAAATTAAAATTTTTATTTCAAAATCGCTTTTAAGGAAAATTTGTTAACCACGCATGTTCAACATCTAGAATCAATTAACACAGTAAGAAATCTCAATATCATTGAAAACCAAGCTATGATTATTGGATTCACTTACCCAGTATAGCTCCCACGGAAGTGTCTTAACCTTCATATGGAAATACTTCTTGATTAAATCTTAAAATGGTAAATGAATTTTTCCCAAGTCTAGATGTATTTCTCTGCATATATCCTCCCTTCATTGAAGCCTCATGCAAAAATTCAATCTTGTTGGTCATCCCTATACTTTTTTTCCTTGTTGACATCATTCTAGAACTCTCTTTCTAAAATTTTTATCAAATCCTCCTCTAAATTATTGATCTGAAAAATTGCTTCTGACACCTCTATCATAGAATTGAGAATAATTTCAATGTATTTTTTTACCCCCATCATCTTTTCCCATTGTATCATCCATCCCTTGTTCCTCATAGGGTCCACCCCTTGACTTAACATTTCCACTATTCAGGACTGATCCCTTCTTTTGATTCTGGTCTTGAACTGTAGATACACTTTCCATCTCCTAGGCCCTTTTTACAGATCTTGTTTCCATCAGCTTAGGAAGATGGGAAAAGTCTTTCAAACCCTTGTACTTCTTCTCTTTAATCACAACTCAACCCCCGAATAACGGATCCCCTTTCATCCTTTCATTATGCTTGGACTCTGAATTTCTCAAACTCACGTTCCCTCCACATTGTACATAAAGAATTGATTGAAATGATCATAATCATCCTCTTGTAATGTTTTTTTAGCATAGATCATCAGGTTATAGATCCAGGCATGAATCCTCCATGTTCCAAAGCCTTTGGATAGGGTTATGGGTGGATAAGAACTCTTTGGAGACACCCTTTCCCACAACGTCACCCAGCCCTCATGATAAAAATTGGCCTTGCTAGCAAACCCCCCCCCCCCTACCTGGGTTTCCACCAAAATTCATTCTCCAATACCCATATGAACTGCCCCATTAATCCTCTTCGTTTTAGACTGAACCACCAGAATCCATCTTTCTCTCTTATCCTTTTCTTGGATGTCAGCCCTTTGTTCAACAACCAGCTCCACTGGTGCAGTGGGGGAAATCAGATACCTGAATCCACTTGCTGTCCACACCCCCCATCCATCACAATTTGAGATAAGGAGGTCATATTCTGAGCCACCCCTCCATTGGAACTGATTATTAATCTCCAAGAAAACCACATCTAGGAAGATCCTCATCCATCTAAGTAGGAAGATACCATACCTCCAACCGAGGAGGCTCAGCACAGATTGTTTGAACTAGAAGAACATCAGATTAGCTATCATTCATTATCATGTTTTATGGTGTATGGTAGTCCATATGCATATTTCTAATAAGACAATAGGATAAATAATGTCTAACCAATTCTCCAAAGCCACAGATTCAAGGAAACACAATTCATCACTAACATCAATAAATACATCTTCAACAGGGGGCTTCGAGATGTCCACTTCCACACATATTCAGGGGGCACATGGATGGAATAATGATCTCGAATGCTCAAAAAAGTCTAGGAATCTCTCAAGGAGATTACCTAACATCTTGAGAATGTACGGATTTTGGAATGGAATGGGAAATCCTGGAAACATACCCAAATCTCCACAACTGGAAGCTCATGTTTCCAGTGAAACTCATATCTCCATCTTAGAAGGAAAAAACGAGAATCATCAGAAGTTCAACTCCCTTTGGACCATGATTTAGAAAGATATTAATTACATGAAAAGTGCAAGAGAAAGTGGCATGGATCCAAAAGACTGACGATGACTCATTATTGTAGGGGCCAGATGTCGTTAACAAACCAATGCAAATTATCCAGTGACAACTTTAGATGACCAAAATGTACAACCAGGGATAATCCATGGACAGATGATGCCTCTGTGAACTCTTGTAAATTAAGAGGAAGATAAGGAACACCTTGGTGGCATGTGGGGACTTTCGGGCAAAGGTGAATAAGGGGAATGTCTAAAAGGGAAGCTGGATTTCAGAATGGGGAGAAGGCTGGATTCGAGGAGGGAGAGGGGTCTGGTGGTTCTGTCATCGCCGCCACCCGAATAGGGTGCTGATGCCTCTACGGATCCATGGGGGGGGGTGTAGAGCTGCAAAATGGTTTCCCGGTGTGATCATACCATGATTCAATATTTTATTTCACCTTAAACCAATGTATTCAACTAGTTTTTTATTGAAACATTCCATGTATAATAACAAATTTAACATAATTTTTTGTTCAGTAATTTAATTATTATCACTTCTAAAAAGGTCTAAATCACCTTTATGAATTTTTTGTTATAGATGGAGATACTTTAAAAGGAATAAGATGATGTTGATGAAAAATGGGCCAAATTGCGTATGATTCTATGAAAATATATAGACACAATTAAATACCTCTACTAATTAGTGCGTCAAATTCAGCCAAAAATTTCTGTGACGATAAAAACTTTAGTGGGATACAACTTTCATGAATGAACCCAATCCCAATTTTTCTATTAATAGGCCCATACAAACTAATATTCCCAATAAAATAAATCTAAATAGAGTCAGAAGATGGCCTCTATATTTTGGAAATATCTATTATTGTAAAAAATATATGGCTGCCAGAATTATCATGTATAATTCCAAGAGGATTGAAAACAATTCTGTAGTATTTTTAATGTGATATAATATCATCTAGTGGCATAAAACCATAGTCCATGTGGTTTCTCAAAATCAGGGTTCCCAAAACCACCTTCCATTTTGGATATAAAAGAGAAACCTTGGTAACCTCATTTAATAGTTCGACCAGGAGGCAAGGTGGTGCCATTTTTAGTCCCAAAGGTGTCCTATCACCACAACAATATTTTTTTGAAGGATATGGGAAGTGCTACTTCTACATATTCTTCTTCCTCCCCTCCCATGGATTTCTAAACTTCTCTTGATCACCTGAGGAGGAAAGTGATATAATCACAAGCATCATGTTTATATTAATTTGAATGATATTCTTAATTCCAAGTGGTATATTTTTTTCCTTAATTCTATATTATTATTTAATTTAGTTATGTATAGCTATTCCTAATAAAACACATATGATCATGTTTTGGGGTACCATTTCAAGTGATGATTCACACACTGTTCATCCCTTTTTCTTCCCCTTTTAATGGTGGTGTTTTTATTGTTCATATTGGTCAATTTAACTCTCATAATAATTATAAAGGATATTAAAATTTATGACAAGGTATCACAAATTATAAACATACAAAAATTTACAACACATATTGTTCTTCATTTGTCCTTGGTGAGTTTTGGTAATGAAGTCAAACACAATTTATTCAATCATCTGCTGTATCATATGAATCATTTTTTATTTTTAACTAATCCATATGTGGTATCATAGGGTAAAATCAGTAATAAATAAGTTTTATGTGTTATAATATAGTGATTAAAATATCTTAATCATATCTCTTAAAGCGATGAATGATGAGCATCATGTGATTTCCCAAGGTTAATCACAATAAATCAATTCTGTTAATTTATGCTTTGGATTATCATTTTAATTTTTTCTAAACATATTAAACATTAAACCATATGTTTTCCAAATTATCATTCCCTTTTTGTGGAAACACTCTAAATGTTTTTATTTTATATATGTGGATCTGACGAGAGAAGACCTAGGGTTCATTATATACTAAAGAAATTTGGGTGAAACTAAGCATCTAATTTGACGCACATGACAATGTGATCAGTAATAAAACCTTATATGGAATTAGATATAATAATATGGGTTTTGAAAATATTTATAATGTATTTATATTTATTATACATGTGGTATTAACGAGTATGTTGATAGTGAAAATACAATATCACTTTTTATTTCCTTGAGATACATGCTATGTTAATCACTCTTTCATTTTGTGTGGTATATTTACTACCCATAATTGTATTATATGTTTCTTATTCGTAAATTTATGGATATTAATATATCCACTTTATGTCATTTCTTTCATGTGTTCTAAGTTGCAAATGATTCCAATTCAGTAAAAATAAATTTGTCACAATACCTCTTCTCTGAGATGCATGTTTTCTTATGCACCTAAACACTTTATCAATGTGTATATAACTACATTTTACATTTTATATAATGAATTTCTTTCATTAAAAGATATTTTAAGATTTATTTATTTTATTTTTCCTACGTGGATAATATGATCCCAAGTTACCATGTTATTATTGTTTGTTGAAACCATCTCATCACTTTTTAAGATTGGATATGTTTATGCTTACTTTGATGAAAGGTTACGATCCATATCTAAATAATACTTATGAGTTACCATATCCTCTATTAATTCAATAAAGATCCATTTATTATTACCATTTTATTCTATTTGGTAATTAACATAATTCAATTACATAAAATCTAACCATCTCTCCCTCGAGTCAAAAATCATATGTATTCAAAAACCTTGTTTTATAAAATGTTTTCCAAATACCACTGAAGCCCATTTTCAAAAAAAAGGAATTGAAAACCTTTTTGTGGTTTTTAATTTATCATTTGTAAGTTTTCAAATCTATTTTTACTGAAAATGGTTTTCAATTATGGATTATGTTTTAAAGAAAATTTCAATGCAGAATGGATACAATCCTCAAGAACTGTTTCTAGAAAATCATTCCAACTTATTTCCCATACAAGATACCATGAATTGGTGTCAATCATTCCTTTATGAAGAAATTATTTAATTTTTCCATTCATATTAAGTATCTTAATGTATTATAATTTTATGGAATTATGTTTATAATTTTTTTCTCTTTCATATGTCATATGATTTTGAAACATGATACTTTTCTTGGGTTGTGATCATGACTAAATTATTATAATAAAAATATCTTTCCATAGGTTATGATATGAATACATGTTTATAATAACTATTCCATTCCATTGGGTTTGATATTATTACTTATGATCCTTTTCCACATGTTTGTATGTTTTCACTATAAAATGGGTAGGAATTATATCTCCCTCTAATGAATTGGGTAATGATTTATATCTCATGAAATAGAATAATACTATATTTGGAGTAAACCTTTAATACTAATATGGACATGGGTGTGAACCATGACTAAAAATATGGAATGAGTGGTGAATTAATTCTACTTAGATAGACATGGGAGTGAAACATTACTGCCAATATTTTATGGGGAGCGAACCCATACTAATAAGATTGTTATTTTAGAGATGAATTGGCTATTATGGATTTCATATTATATGTTTATGTTTCTACCACAATTCCATGTTTTATTCTTATTCTATGATTTCATGGATAATGTGTTTTATTTTTTTATGATTTATGTCATCATAACTACTAATATTTATTCCTTGATTCATGTAAATGATCTCTGATATGCGGGGTTTGATCTTCTACTTTCAAGATCATGTTATCATACCCTTATTGATATGATTATACTTACATATATCCCTTGTTTATCCTTACTGAGCATTTTATCTCACACCTTATTAAGTTATCTTCCTCAAGTTGTCATGATGTGTATTATGATGGATGTGTCTCAGAAGGGTTATAGTTAATAAGAACATATTGGGAGATAATGTATCTCTTTTATGTATAAATTTATATTTATTCCATGTTTCCAAAGGCACTAGAATCATTCCGTTTTGGGTGCCTATTTGTATAATATTTAAATTATTCAAAAAAAGTTATGAAAAGTTATTGTATGAAAATAAAATGTCTCTATAGTTGGAATTTAAGAAATGTTTTCGTTAACCATTATAATCATGGATGAGAAAACTAGAGTGAGAACACTAAGTACATGTCTATGTATATGTATAAGGATAAGGAATAGCATTTGAAAATGTCATATAATTTTGCGGAAGTATATAGTGATTGGTATTTTATAAATATATCCATATGTATATAGTATAAGTGGATATGTATATGTCATAGATGTACCTAGTGGTATGAACTCTGGAAATATGTTATGGGCCTGACTCGGGGTGATCTGGTATTGAATAATAGGCCTTGTTGCACACATAGTTTACCCTCATGGGGGATACACGTTGGGAATAAAAAAAAACTCTTCACAAACCATTAAGAAGGTTTTGAAATTATGTTGGCTCTGAATAACCTAGTGTAAACCTAATGGGTCATATATAATAGAATGTGTCATAACATAGAAATATTATAATATACTTTTCATGATTATTCCATTACTCAATATGATAATTATTCCATACTCTATGAATTTGGTTTTAGTCAATGGATAGAACCCAAATGAACCACATTAATGGTGATTGCGATGGAAAATGACAAGATTTCCCTCCTGAGGAAACGAATTCTATGGGATCTTGAGTGAAAATCCTCATTGTTATGCTCACAAATATTTCTAAATCTATGAACCATGGTGGACTTCCAAATGAGAGAAGTAGAGAACAAAACTCTGTTGGGTCTTTCATGAGGCAACATCCACCATATGTCATCAAACAGAACCACTAAGATCAAAAAATATGTTTCAAACATATTTAAGAATCACACACATTGTTTGGAAATTTTGATTGTATGAAGGTAGGAACCACTGGTGAAATTCATTAATATATCTTATATAATTCCCCCATCCTAGGTCACCTATAATATAACTAAACCAAAGTGATACATACATCTTGAGTGTCTCCACTTATTCCACAATATATTAACCAATGGTGAGTGTCTCAATATATTATGCAGAGATTATACCATCACGAATAGATAATTCAAAAAAAATATCAAATGAAATAATAATTACAGTCATCATAATATCAATAAATATTAGGTATTATAGAACTATGATTTAATGATAGGTAAATCAAAAAACACATACTATATCAAAAATATGCATTGTAAATTCACATGATTCATATAGATATAAAAATTATATCTTATGGTCCAACCAGAAAAAACCTATCAAAAAATAATCAAAATAGTAGAGGCATCCACAAAACTAATTTTCAGTATTTTCTAGATCCGGTATTTTAATTCATACCCAAATATCTTTCCAAACTATCTACTAAAAGTCATTTTCCATTAACTATTTCACCTGACAATTTTACTTTAAATGTATACTATTCTCTATAGAATTCTAAACACAAGATATCTATCATTATGAGAACTACGATATTGTATTCAAATGATATTTTTAAATATGAGTTTCATAAATAAACGTTTCATATAAAAGTTATGAATAATAATATAATAATTATAAAAAGGTTGTATAATTATTTTAGATAATACAAATTTATTCCTTTATGTATTATATATATGCATTCATTTTTAAGTAAATTCATTTTTGAAAGAATAATATCTATATTATATTAAGGTAATGTTTAAATATTTTTATGAAAAGATTATTTTTTAAGTGAAGGGTGAAAAAAATATAAAATAAATTGAAATTTTTATTTTACAATATATTATTTTAAAAGTCTCATTTTTTTAAAATATTTTAATATTTATGTTTAACTTTGTATTAGAGATAATAAAATAAATTTGTTTTTAATCAGAATTATGATTAATTTTAGTATTATAATATTTTTATAAATAAAATGATTTCTTCTAAAAAATTATCATGTTGTTAAAGTATAATTTATATGTAATTTATTACAAATAACAATACTAAATTTCATTAAATTGATTACATATTTAGAATCAAGATTTATAAAAAAAATGTGAGGCTACATTTTGGTTGTATTGAAATTTAAAAATTGTAAAAATTTGATACCATAGTTATGGTAAAAACAGTTTTAAAAGGGGATTAAACTAAGATATAATATGTTATTTTAATATAACCATTTATAAATCATATTTTATTGTCATATTTACATCCTATATCATATCCTTTTTTATTATGATTCATTTTGATTCCATTTTTAATGTTTAATACATTAATATATTTTAATCGTTGGAAAAATTCTATGTGTGTCATATCTTTCCCATATAAAAGGAATCCACCTATCCTATATTATTCACCATTAACTAGAATATTATCTCATCAAATACCTTATATCCCTCTCCACATCCCAGATTTCTTGGATTATTATAATACCATCATTTCAAGGATGAATGTGTAATTCACTAGTAGTTTCCTAACATAGATGTATTACACTTGAACATGTAATTTTAGTTTTATTTCTTATCCCATCTACTCTATAATTATTTTAAACATAATTAAATGATAAATACTATATTATAAATATAATGATATGTTATTAAAATTATCTCACAACCATTTTCCACCTCCTTTTTATGAAACAAGTAACAAAAGAATTGCTCGTGTGTACGTGTGGACTACCGTCTCCACGTAACGATAACGTTCGTTTTCCATCACTGCAACACATAGTTGTTTGTAATGATGTATTTTTTAGTAAATATTATGTTTATTATTTAATAAATATTCTGTATTTATATATTAATATCTTTCATTATCTCCTTCATTTGATTATTAAATAAAAATAGCGTTCATGAGTACATACTGACTACTATATCCATGAATGATATAATTCGTTTTTCAATCAATATATTTTATAAATTGCAATGCCCTGACCCCAGAAGCCATGTGTTGGAGCATTATTACATATTATTGGCATGATCACAAAAGATAAAGTCTCGAAAGACTAATTATTTTAGTATCTTTGGAAGTAATAGATACATTCATAATGTTTACATTAAATAATAAAATGGATAACTACAACAACATTGTTTCCATATACAACACTGAGATCCCATAGACTATACAGGAATGTTTTTCATAATATAATTCTTCTCATCCTGGGAAAAATAAAACATAGAAAGGGGTGAGCTCAAATTCTCAGTAAGGATAACAATATAGCCGAACCTTCATAAATAAGCATTACCATTTAAGGAAACGTATAAAACTAAAACAAAATCCTTTTAGACTTGAAATTCATCATAATATGGAAAATTTATATCTAAATAAATCCATATACTTACTCACATGGATATTCTACTAGTTGACTAATCACATGCAATATCAGTAGTCACTTTTATAATGATGGAATGCATAATGCCAGACTTTCATAACCACATAGTCAAGGCCTTGTGCCATGACTATAAATAAGATTTTGTCAAGGCCTTTTGAAAAGATTGTATTTTGTCTCATGAGAAAAACTGATGCATCAAGGATCTATAGAAAGCTCCAACTGTCACTTACTATGTCCAATGCATTTCTCATATGAAAAGATTTAGACATTTCATAAACATTCGTATTAAAACTAGCATACGAAATGTCAATACATTATTCATAAACCATGAATGGTATAAAAATAACACATACAGAGTCAAAAGTATCAAAAATCCTTGAATAAAATATGGACGTTTTGTATCATAATAAATCAACTTCAAATAAAAATCAATCAAAGGGTGTTGACATAGATGATATCAAAACCATTTTTAGATAAATATCTCTTACTTTTTGAAATAATTTAAAAGTCATATAATTATAAAAGAAAACATTTATTTTGAAATTATTCTTATAATCATGTAATGGAAGATTTGACGTAGATATAATGGTGGAAAATAGCCACACCTGCCGTATAAGTTAAAAAACATTCTTACCATAATTTTGTCGAAAAGATCATAAAGTACCTTTTTTGGAAAACGACAAAAATATTCCTTTCAAACCATTTTATATAAATTTAAATAAGGGTTTAAATGACTTTATATCATAGTCTAGTAAATATTAAAAATGTTTTGAAATACATTTTTAGGAAACATGGATGTGGATGATAAAGTTTTTGGTGTAGATACGTACATATATACAACCTCAGATAATAAAGAGATTGTGAAGTTCACCCTTACCTTGTACATTTCATTGGTCGAGGGTAGGTTAACCTCCTATATTATGGTGAAATAATTTTTATTAAATTATACACGAATAATATACATTAATATGATATCATATATGATCTTTTAACATTTTTTGTATATAATTTCTTTTTATTATAGTCGTTTTCGGTATTACCTGATTCATTTTCCTTTATTTGATTTGTTACGTAAGTAATGTTTTTTATGGATAGTATGTATCTTTTTAATATTCAGAATTATATTAAGTCTTTAAAACATATTTTTAATCATCTAATAAAAATTATTCTTGAATGGATATGATGGGGAAAGAATCACATCGTCCTTGTGGAGATGACAATTCGTACGTACGCACGAGCGACAATATCATTCTTTTGATATTAAAATAATATATAATCGGATGGTATATCATATATATAAAGAATCATTATCATAATATATTTATTATTTACATCAATTACACATCATTATTATACCCATCCAAATAATAATGTATTTAATAACAATTACACCATGACGTGGAGAGGGAATACCATATGTATGCACATATGGTGACATGTTATTTAAATGATGGATAGAATAATGAATATGGTTGTAACATATTTATAATAACAACAATATATATAGAAGAAACTAGAGTTATTATTTTATAATAGAAAGGAAAATGAAAGAGGAAGTGTAAGAAGAAAGGAACTTGAAAGAGGTAATGAAATATTTACCTCTTCTTCGGGTTCTTCCATTTGATTTGATCAAAAGAGCCCCGTAGGATGATTTTATGACTAAAGGATTTCCACTAGGATGAAGTGAGGGTAGTAGAGATGGTATCTGGTTAGGGGTTGTCTGATACAAATGGCATTGAATTTGTGAATTAGAGAGAAGGGGGAGTTCCCTTTTATAAGTGGGGTGAGGGGCACGTTAGGAAAAGCTAGAAATATAATTTTATAACAAAAAAATTTTCACTTTTTAATGGCTCAAAAATAAATTATATAAATGATAAGGTTGGGATGGGTGGAATAACACTCAAAAAATAGGTTTTAGATATGTTTGGGTCATGATATTGACTTTATATTTTAGATTTATCTCTTAGTTAAATAGTTTGACATTTACCATGGATCTTTGTATTTTTATATTATATGGTTAATAAACATAAGACAAAAAACCAAAAGAACCTAAAGTGGTTCAGTAATGACATATTTAATATTATTTAATACCTTTTTCCAATCCATTGATTTTTTGGAATATAATATCAATTAATAATATAATATTTGTTTTAAAAACTTTTTATGCCAATTTTTTACACTATTTAGTATTTTGTTTTTTCTAAATTTATAACATCATTATTACTTCAAAAAAATTCATCAAAAAAACCCTAAAATTCTATATTATCCTATAAAATTAGTTTAATTCATAAAAAGTCTCAAATTACATTTATTTGAATATTTATAATATCATTTATTTTAATATTTCATTAATTAGGTAATTACTGCATCATCATTATGTCATAAATAAATGTAATTATTTAATGCCTAAAAAATATAAATAAAATACCATTATGTAGGAAATATCCTTATATTTATAAGGATTATTTATAGTCCAATTTGTCTTATGTATAACCCTATATTAAAAGGGTTTAGTTATTAAAACTTGAATTTAACAGTTTTAAGTCATCTTGGAATTAAATAATAATAAATGTCCTAATCTTATCCAAGTGGACCTAGATGATAAAATTTTATTCATAAGGTTGTTTTGGGTTGAATTAAACTTATCTAATAGAATAGTAAATCTATTAGGGTAATAATAATATCATTTTTACCTTTAATTACCCTATTTACTTTTAATCGTGGTAAATAAAAGTCAAAAGTTACTATTCACCAAAAATTATTTTTATCTCATTGTACAACATTTTACTTGAGAATATCTACCGTGTCTGTCAGATTTTTGAAATCCAATTCACATAAGCGGTAAAATTAAATTTTATGCAAATTTGAAAATGCTCCTAGGATGAGGGTAAAATATGGTATATTTTCAATAAAATTTTTATATATCTAAACTTATTATAAAATGACACTAAGGAATTGTATTGAACCTATATTAGTATTATGTATCTATTTTTACATAAAATAAATTTAAACAAAATAAATAATTATTTAAATGATCTGATGGTTTTAACCAATAACGTAGTGTTTCATTATTCATCAAAAAACTGAAAGTTTTCAAAAACATACCAAAAATTCATCCTAAGATAATTTTGATATTAAGAATTCAAAAATGAATTCTATTTTACCAAATTCAAATCATATAAATTTCATTTATTTAAATTAATGTTAATTCATGTTGTTTAAACCATAAAACATATTTATAAGAAATAATAACTATCAAAAGAATGACACTTATTTATGTCCAATTTCAATGTAAAATTACATACAACAACCAGAATTAAATTAAATTGTAAAAAATAATTTATTTTTATATCCAAACCCTCAGAATATATAATTTAACAGTATAAATTATTTTGATTAAAAAAATTGTTTTCAGTTAAAATATAGTATTTTTCACTATTCACCCAAATATGAGAGTTATCCGAAAAAAAGAAATTTATTGAAACTAAACTCTTATGTCTTGATTATAAGTAAGATGTTTATTTTTTCATATTGAATATATAAAAGGTTCAAAAATTGGATTTAAAATAGGTTCGTCATTAAAAGGCAGTAAAATTGCATTTTTTTAAAAATACTTCTTTTATCTGAAAAAATGAATTTGTACTTAAATTATGTCTAAGAAACTCATAATATGGATTCTAGAATTAAGTTTATTATATAAAGTTCAAATATTTGTTAATAATATTCATAACTACTTTTGAACGACTATTTTGGTAAGTCATGGTGCGCTAGAACTCAGTGTTGCATGTAGTGAAAGTTATTGGATTATTTTGAAGAAATAATGCACTATGAAATCATGGGGTGTTACATTCCCCCCTCCTTAAATGAATTGTGTCCTCACAATTTGAAATTATTTTTTCAAAAATAAAAGGTTGAAAATATAAAATACCTTTTTGGGGAAACCCACATTAGAAATTGGGTAAGTAAAATTTAGTCTTAATAAGAGGAAAAGGGAAATAAAAGGGTCATCAAAAAATTATGATCTCGATTAGGATAACATTGGTATAAATTAGAGACACATAATTAGTGGAAAAACAAAAATATTTATACGGAGTGATTGAGGTCATCAATCACAAACAAGTGTCAAATTGAGGGCCTCAAATCCATCAATCTATGGTTATTTGAAATACCATCGGTTCAACAAAACATAATGAATTACGATAACACATTTTTGGTTTTAAGATCCCTTCACTAAAGTTTATGAAATAATTTACCCATTGAATATGAGGAAATATATTATATTATATATATATATACTTGAGATGTAGAATTTCACCCTTCAACTAATTTCTACCACAAACTCATCTTTCACTCCAAAAGATTTCAAAAAAATATTCTATTTATCCTAATAGTATAGGGTTCCAATAATAATGAATTTATAATTAAAAAATCAGACCCTAAAAAACTACATTATACAGTCCATGGACTTCATGTAGTCTAGTGTTAGGCGAAAAATCCCAATCGCACTATGGTTGTGGGTTCGGTTCCCAAAGATTTGTCTGACGCGACAGATTGTCATAAGGTCGGTTTGTTGTCCTTTTTATAACAATCCAAAATTAACCATAAAAATAAAATCCAATTTCAAACATAATCCATTTCAACCTTTAGAATTATCCAAAATACTTCTATCCAAACTCACAATCCAAAATTTATAACCAAGTTAAACACAATGAGGATACTTTTTGCCATGTAATAACATGTGAACACCTTCATCATGTATTATTTTAAAACATGGTAACACCCTAAATCACCCTAAAATCTTATTGATTACATGCATGCTCCCTTATCATTTATATAATACTCGATATATTCCTTATATCCAAAATTTTTGAATATTCCAAAAAATGATGAAATAATCAATGCATTAATCAATTCCATGATAGTCAAGAATATTCAATATAATTTATCCAAATCAAGCATCTCTTATTCCAAAATTACTACCACAATATCAGGACCACATAAAGGTTTATCTTTCCTCCAACCATATATTTTCCGAGAAGTTGAACATTTTGTTGAGTCACTCTTCATAAAACCAAATAATCTCAAACACTAAATGAAATAGTATTGTAGTACAATCCTTATTTATTTACATAATTCATACAACTAGTATATCATCGATACAACACTGAAATTACATAATCCTTTAGAAAAAACATAAGAACACTAGTCATTATTCTTTATCTGTGGTAGTATCATAACATGATTATTATCCAATAGCATCATTTGAGGTATACTCGGATGATTTGGACAATAATTTGCGTAGTGACCCGACTCCTTGAAGATGAAGCATTGATAAAATGAAACATTTTTCTTATCCTTGTAATCACATACTTGGTGTCTTTTTTCTCCACACTCATAACAAACTCTCATTCCCTTTAAGAATTTACTAAGGTTATTCTTTCCACAATTATCACATATGGGAAAATCCTTCGTTCCCTTCTTCCCTTTATCCGTCTTTCATCATATGTTGAGAATAAATGGGATAATATTTCCCTTCTAAATGTTAGCCTAATACTATGAAAGATATGATCATTCTTACTCTTTGGATCATACGTATTGTTGGTGTTCTCATTGCTTCTACCGGGAGTCATTTCTAAACAATGGCATAGACTAGGTCAGTTTATGAATCACAATTCATAATTTCAAAATTGTGGAATAGTTAACATAAATTGAACAGTTTATGGATATAATCCATAATCATAAAAAATTCTTCCTTGAGGAATTATATGCTCACAAACCCTTCCTAATGGGTTTTAATGAAAATGAGAATTATCCTAGGCATATCCCCAAAAGTGTCGTAACCAATAGTGCTGTAAGGTCCGTTGTCGTGCACTAGTTCTCATTCATGTGTAGCTCAATGTGGTGATTTGGGGTTTACCCCTAGGTACATATGTGCCAGAGCCACCTCTACCTGCACTTATCCAGATTGAGATGTATTGCTTCTAAAATACACAAAATCTATATATTACCAAAATTCTAGGAAGTTCTTATATACTAATCCAAAAAGTCTATCTTAGGGTAATGTTCTCTAATCAGAGTTTGTCTAAATCTACATTCAATGGATTGTAATAAACTTCTTTTGATACCAACCGTAATTCCCTGACCCCAGAAGCCTAGAGTCGGTGCATTATTACACATCTTTGACATGATGACAATAAGATCAAGTCTCTAAAGACCGAAATTTTATTATCCTTGGAAGTAATAGATACATTAATAATGTTTACATTACATCATAAAATAGAAAACTACAACAACATTATTTCCATAGACAACACTGAGATCCCATATACTATCTCTACAGGTCATTCATAATAATCTTTTTCGCATCTTAGGAAAAATAAAACATAAAAAGGGGCGAGCTCAAATGCTCAGTAAGAATAACAATATAGAGGAAACATTCATAAATAAGCATAAAAATTCAAGGCAACGTATAAAACTAAAACAAAAGCCTTTTCAACCTAAACATCAGAATAATATGGAAATTATAAATCAAAATAATTCCATTTACTTACTCACATGGATATTCTATTAGTTGAATAATAACATGAAATATCAATAGCCACATTCATAATGATGGAATGCATAATGCTAGACTTTCAAAACAACATAGTCAAGGCCTTGTGCCACGACTACAAATAAGATTTTGTCAAGGCCTTGTGCCAAGACACTAGTTTGTATCTTGAGGACTACTGATTCATCGAAGAGCTATAGTGGGATCCACCCATCACTAACTAAGTCCAATTCATTCCTTATTAGAAAAGGTTTAAACATATCAAAATAATTCGTATTAAAACTAGAAAAAAAAGTCAAAACATTATCCATAAACCATGAATGTTATAAAAATAACACATCCATAGTCAAACGGATCACAAAAACTTCAATAAAATATGGATGTTATGTATCATAATAAATCAACTTGAAATAAAAATCCATCAATGGATGTTAACATAGATGAAATAAAATCCTTTTTCTAGAGAAATATCTCTTACTATTTTGAAATATTCTAAAAGTTATATAATTATAAAAGAAAACATTTATTTTTAAAATAATCTTAAAAACTTGTATGGGAATCTTTGACGTTGTTATAATAGTGGAAAATAGCCGCACCCGCCGTATATGTTAGAAAGAACAATCTTACCATAATTTTGTCGAAAAGGTTATAAAGTACCTTGTTTGGAAAACAACGGAAAGATTCCTTTGAAGACATTTTATAAAAAGTAAAATAAGGGAATAAATGTCTTTAACCCGTAGTCTAGTAAATAGTAAAAAAAATTTGAAGTACATTTTTATGAAACATGCATGTGGATGCAAAATATATCCCGGTAGATACTAAGTAAAAACAAACTCGGATAATAAAGATATTGTGAAATTAATCCATAAATTATACTTTTCCTTGGTTGAGGGTAGGTTAACCTCATCAATAATTGTGAAATAATTGTTATTATATTATAGAAGAATCATATACATGAATATTATATCATATATGATCTATTAACATATCTTTTTTAATAATATCTTAGTATTATCGACATTTCAGGTGTTAACTAATTCATTTTCCTTTATATGATTTTTTACGTAAGTAATGTTTTCAATGAATAGGATGTATCTTATTGATATTCAGAATTATATTAAGCCTTTAAAAATTATTTTTAATCATCTAATGAAAATTATTCTTGAATGTATACGGTGGGGAATGAATCTCATCGCGTTCGTGGAGACGGTCATCCTTACATACGCACGAGAAACTATATCATTTTTTTGTTATTAAAATAATGTATAATTGTATGGTATATCATATATACAGAATCATTATCTTGCTATATTTATTATTTAAATCAATTACACATCATTATTATACCCATCTATATAATAATTAATTGAATAATAATTACACCACGGTGTGGAGATGGTAAGTCGTACGTACGCATGTATGGTGACATGTGATTCAAAGGATGGATAGAATAATGAATATGGTTGTACTGTATTTATATTAACATCACAGTATATAGAATATACTAAAGTTATATTTTTAGAATGGAAACATGAAAAAAAGAGTATGTGGAAGAAAAAAGGAACTTGAAAGATATGATGAAATATTTACCTTCTCTTCAGGTTCTTTCTTTTGATTTGATCAAAAGGGCCCCAGAGGTAGGCTTTATGACTAAAGGAAAGACTCTAAGATGAAGGGAGGACACTTGAGAGAGTATTTGGGCAGGGGATGGCTGAGACAAATGGCTTTGAATGTGTAAATTAGAGAGAAGGGGGTTCCCTTTTATAAGAGGGGTGAGGGGCACCTTAGGAAAAGGTAGAAATATTATTTTATAATAAGATCATTTGTGGTTTATAATGTCTCAAAAATTAATTTTATAAAGGATAAGGTGGGTATGGTTTTAAAACCACTCAACCAATAGGTTTTGGATAGGTTTGGGTCACTATATTAACTTTATCATTTATATCTAACTCTTAGTTAAATAGTTTGACATCTACAACGTCTCTTTGTAATTTTTTATTATATGGTTAATAAACATACTATAAACTTCCAAAATAAAATAAAGTGGTTCATTAATGACCTATATAATATTTTTTAATACCTTTGGCTGAAAAATTTATTTTTAAGAATATAATATCAATTAATAATATAATATTGGTTTAAAAAACTCTTTTATGTCATTTTTGACACTATTTGGTATTTTGTTTTTTCTAAATTCAAAACAACATTATTACATAGAAAAAAAATCATCTAACCAACCCTAAATTTTCATATTAAACATGAAAATTAGAGGGTTTCATAAAAAGTCTCAAATTACATCTATTTAAATATTTATAATATCAATTATTTTAATATTTCATTAATTAGGTAATTACTGCATCATCATTGTTTCATATATATATAGAATTATTTAATGTCTAAAAATTTAAAATAAAATAATATTATGTAGGAAAGATCTTTATCTTTCTAATAAATATTTACAGTTTAATTTTTCTTATGTATAAGCCTATATTAAAATGGTTTATTTATTGAATATTGAATTTAACACTTTTAACTGTTCTTTGAAATAAATAATAATAAATGTCCTTATCTAATCCATGTGGACGTAAAGGATCATATTTTATTTCTAAGGTTGATTTTGGTCGAATTACACTTATCCAATAGAATTAAGAAATGTTTTAGGGTAATAATAATATCATTTTTACCTTTAATTACCCTATTTACTTTTAACCGTGGTAAATAAATGTCAAACGTTACTATTTACGAAAACATATTTTTATCTCATTGAACCACATTTTGCATACTGATATCAACCATGTCTCTCAGATTTTTGAAATTCAATGAACAAAAATTGTAAATTTATGTTTTATGCAAATTTGAAAATGCTCCTAGGAGGTGGGTAAAAGATGGAAAAATTTCAAAAAAAAATTTATATATCTAAACTTATTATAAAATGACGCCGACTAATTAAATCGAAATTATATATGTATTATGTATCTATTATGACCTAAAAAATTTAAATGAAACAAATAATTACTTAAATGAAATGTCATTTTCTACCAATAACGTAGTGTTTTTCACTTTTCATAAAAAATTAAATGTTTTCAGAAACATACCAAAAAATCACCCTAAGCTAATTTTGATATTCCAAATTAAAAAATGAATTATATTTTATCAAATTAAAAACATAAAATTGAATTTATTAATTTAAAATTAATTTCCACTGTCAAAACCAAACAACGTATTTTTATAAAATAATAATTATCAAATGATTGTCACTTATTTATTTCAAATTTCAAAGTGAAATTACATACAATGACCAGAATTGGATTAAATGTTAAAAATATAATCTATTTATACATCTAAAAAATTAAAATATATAATTTAACACTATATATTATTTTAATCAAAAAATTTGTTTTCTGTTAAAATATTTTATTTTTCAATATTCACCGTAATATGAAAGTTATCAGAAAAACACCACTTTTTTTTGAAACTAAACTCTTATGCCTCGATTATAAAAAAGAAGTTTATTTTGTCAAATTGAATATATAAAAGTTTCAAATATTGTTTTTAAAATGTGTTTTCCATTAAAAGGCGGTAAAATTGCATTTTATGAAATATACATGTTTTATTTGAAAAAAATGAATTTGTTCTTACATTGTATCTATGAAACACATAATATGGATTCAAAAATTATAAAGATGATATAAAGTTCAAAATTCAGTTAATTCTATTAATAATCGCTTTTGAACAGGTAGTTTGATAAGTCGTGGTGCGCTAGAACTCTGTGTTGCGTGTAGTGCAAGTTATTAGATTACTTTGAAAAAATAATATACTATGAATTCTTGGGGTGTTACATAAATCATTATTAATATTTATATAATGAATATATATGAAATTTAATATATGAATAAAAATATTTATATAATTTAATCATGATTATATTTTGAGGACTAGAGCTAATGAACTGAATTATGTATGGTGAAGGTAACATTTATCACCCAGAATAGTGGTTTTAATAATGAGTCGGTAATAAACAGGTAATAAAATGTTATAATTAAGTGAAGTATTATATTATAAGAATGTATACAGTTTTTTTGTAATTTATTATAAAGTATATTTATTGTACAAAAGTTTATAGATCATATAAATTTAGATGTACCTAAGGTAAGGAATCATTGAAACATCATTGTTTTATTAAGAGATGTTTATTATTATGGGACTAATTGTATTTTATAGATTTATATACTAACCCTTTTAAATGTTATATCATGGATCCTTATAATTTCCTGGTATTTATTTTTACAATTCTAATTATTTTATCTATATAGTTTTTATTCAAATGATACTAAAGTGTGAAGGGTTTTACATTCCCATCACATTTTTACAAAGATTATTTATACATAAATTTTCGATAAAGAAATTATATGATAAATCCTAAAAACAAATCATTAATTTTCTTATACTATATATATTTCTATAAAAAATATATTTTAAATTCATTTTCCTATCTATAAGTAAACAATAGATAGAAATAATTCATTTAAGAAAAATCGACTTTGTTTCTCTCTTGGGTGGTAAATTTTTTATTCCATGAAAATATTCTATTTAAAAAGTTTTCAAGAATGATTTTAATATTATCATATAAATTTTAAGGTCATTTTTACTAATTTCTGAATTATTTTAAAAGAATTTCTAAAATGGTGTACTTTTCGGAATGAGGAATTTTTTTCCAAATTTATTAGTAGAATCATTATTTTAACATATACCACCCAAACAAATTTTTTACCCAAAATGAATTATATTTTATTTGAATCATAATTTACTTGATTTAATGGATATTTTACCAGAAAATATTTACATTAATAGTTGTAAAAATTAAATTTTATTTAAGTAATTTTAATATGAAATTGGTATCTTCCACAAGAAATATTTTACTGATCTTTAAAAGTAATTTTTTATCATTGATAAAATCCCTTTGTTGTTAATTATATTTAATTAGATATATGATTAAAATATACATTCCCTATTATTTATTTGGGTGATTTTTGTTATAATTATTAAATCATGATATAACCTGTTCTCTTTTCTATGGGTTAAGAAAACGTGGAATGATAAATTTTTTTTCTGATCTTATGTAATACATATGTATGGATTATGATTATGAGAAATGTGGTTCTATTATTCTTATCCAATTCATTGTGTAAATATTAATGTTTTTTAATGTGTACATGGGTGGTTGTACCATACATAAAAGTTGTCATATGGTAGGTTATTCCAACCTCAAAAGAGGGCAGTCAGAATGAAATCCCAAGTACAAAATAGGTACCCATGTAATTTTCCTCATCATTTTATCTAATGAATGACTTGGTTGGTATCATTGAAATAATATTTCAATTATTAATATTATTATAAAATAAATTATACAATTTTATGTGATGTTAATATTCCAATGTTATGATATCATTTCTCATACTATTTGATTTCCTTAGGATTCATGGATTATGAACTTTCAAGATATATGAAATGACTCTTTATTGTGATCAATGAATTCATGGTGGTAGTTTTCAAATATTAAGATCATATTCTTGTTTCCACATGATCATGTTATTCATAAAATAGAATTATTTTTTTATACCTCACCTTTTATGGTTACTTAACATCAGAGAAAAACCATTATTATGTTTCTTTTTCCTCAAGATATAAATAATGGTTTAAGTCAATATTTTACTAATAAGGGATCTGGTTTTGAAGAACGTAGTGGGAGTTGTGGTTTATCATTTTTGTAATAGTTTTTTTATGTATTCATGTTTCTAATGACCCTAAACTGTTATATTTCTGGAGTAGAACTAAAAGGAATGAAATTATTATTCATATAAAAAGATATATAATTTTTTTTATGAAATGTGTCTGTAACACAGTCAGTATCAGAGAAATGTAATATTTTTTTGTAAACTAGGATGAGAAAACATTAGTGAAAGTCTATAGTATAAGACTGTTATATGAGAACACACAATGTTATAATAAATAGAGGACTTTGGTTTTTTTTAAAAATAAAAGATCTCAATATATTATCATGTGGTTTCAGATGCATAACATAATCGCCTAGGGGTAACAACTCTGAATGTAGAAGATTGGATATTAACTATATTCTATCCTTTACATGAGGAGTGGGTATTAGGCATCATAGTGGGTTGAAAACTTTTGAGGGATATTCATTGGAAAAGTGAATTTTTTTGGGACAATTATGAAGGATTAGAATAGATACTGGAAATGTATAACCTAGGTTAAACATATGTTGTCACAGATTTAAAATACAGTGTTCTTATTTAGACACCCAATGATTTATTTTTCAATATTATATGATTATTGTTGATCACTATAAGAATGGATATAAGAGAAATCATGTTAATAATGACTGTGACAGATGATGAAATTATTTTCCTAATGTGAAACCAAATAAAATGGGAGATGGAATGTAAAATATTTGGGTTATTCATAACTAGATTTATCTATATGTGATTATAAAACTAAAAATATGTGATATTCTCAATGATCCAAAATTATAGGAAACTGATGTTTAACGAAGAACATAGAGGTAACAAATTTTAGCTTATGACATGTCAAAAATTTAGGAATAAGAACCCTAGTAAATGTCCAAAATTAAAATTTAGATGTTTTATGTGTGGAAAAGAAAGATATAGGGCACATAATTTTAAAATAAAAATAAAGAATATAATACTGGGAAACAAAGTGCATTCTATGGATCCATTTATAGTATTGTTTCATAAATATGGGTGACTTTGGTATTAAATGAGTTAATTCCCTAATCCAACGGTTGACTCCAAGGACACATAATGGAATATGTTATTCCAATCATTAATGTGGAATGATTAATGTGTATACGTATCAAGAATCAATAACACTGTTTTAGAATTATTTTATCAATGATATTAGAGTTATTTGAATCATGAAAAATCTATGTATTTTTTCTATAATAGATTTTTTTTAACGAAGTTTATGTGTATATTTAATCACAATGATAACCTAAAGAACTAATTTTTTTGTTTAGTGGATACTGTTATAAAATAAATGTTTTAGGGATATATAACCTTTAATATGTTTTTGATGTTGAGAGTATTATTATAAATTTGTATAATAGATGATTTATATTAAAATATTAAATTTAATGGTAATTTTAACTCTAAATGTTTTTGTTCATTTTATGATAATGTGATTTAAAAGAGAAATAATGATGTTTTTTACATTTTTGGAATTTATGAAATATATTTTATATTGTTTTATTTTATTTTTGGAATAGATAAAATGTTAATTTTTTTATGTTTATATTTTCTCCTTTACTTTTTAGGGTATTTTTAATTTTATAGGAGAGTATATTTAAAATATATTCAGGAATTTGGAATGTCACATTAAGAGCTATTTAGTTTTGTTATGCTGATTTTGAAACATTTCTGAATTTGTTAATAGTAATTTTTCAGTTTTGAATTCCACATAGCCATGTTTTATGTATTTCTATAATTAATCTATTTCTGTACTGAATTAGGCATTTTATTGGTATTTATATTGAAATAAATGATATAAATGATTGAAATTATAGTTTAATTTTTTTCCTATATTACCATGTAGTAAATATTTTTTGTTTTAGTAACTTAATAAATATGTGAGGAGTAACATGCCATCTTATTATAGATCATATAATCTATTATATTTTTATGTTAGTTCTTCATACATGAAAAAATCATATTTTCCATCATTATTGGGATATTGTATGAACATAGGTGGAAACTAATTAAAATTGATAACCAATGGAAAATTTATAATTATAGTTTCAAAAAATATAGTATGCATATTTTTACATATTAAATGTTAAAATAAATCCAAAAAATATATATTAAAAATATCTTCAATATGAAAATGTTTCTCCATTTACCATTATTTTTATGGAATTGATGGTCATTTTAGCCCCTTACATATTTATGGTTTGGTGGTATTTATATTTTCCATGATAATGTTCTATAGTAATCTATATTATTCCTAGGATGTACCTTTTCTCATTTATGTCAATATTTTCCAATAATTCAAAAGTTCACCTTATCTAAGAACCCTATAATGTGTACTTTCAAGAAACCATCATGTTTCTCACTTCCCAATTTAAAAAAATGTTTTATTATACATTTTTATGATGTGGGTTTTAAACCAAGGTATTTTAAAAAATTGAACCCTTTATTTATGACATAAAAAATATGAATAAAAAAATTTACTATGGTGGTAGAATGTAAAACCTAGAAATTCCATTTAAAATAATATCATGATTAATATATTTCTTAACAAGCAACACCAAACATTCCATGGGGTATGATATTCTATGAAAATAACATTATTTAAATGTCAAATTTACAATATAGACATTAAATTGGAAGGTATTAATAATAACAATAATATTATAAAAAATATGGACAATTATTTTATATAAATAAAATATTTTTACCGATTAATAAAAAAACTAATAAATTTTCAGTAAATTCATTTAAGGGTTAAAAACATTTACTTACAACAATGTTTTATTAAATATATTTCATAGATATTATAATAAAATTATACCATTTATTTATATTTTTTTTATAAAAAGTTTATCATTTTTTAAATAAACATATTAAATTTAACAAAAATTAAAATTAAATAATTTTTCGAAAAATATTTATTTTTTAATGAATCGTGAAAAAATTATGAATTTATAGATAATTGTATTTTTTATTAGGTATTTAAAAAGACGCATTTTTTAGGAATTTTTTTTAAAATATTAGTTTTTCTAATTTATTGAACATAATACAATAAATTTCAATGGAAATGAAATTATGTTTAATTTTGGTATAAAAATATCTTTATATTAAGGATTTTTTGGGAAAATAATTTTTCTGTTATACTTTAGATGTCTCTTTTATGCTTAATATATGAAAAATATAAAAAAATTTAATTTATAAAATTTATTATAAAATTTAAATATACATTTCCAAATTTTTAACAAATTCCAAATTTTTTGAATAATAATGAATAGTAAAATTAGTAACAATTTTCTTACCATGGTTACGGTTAGAACAGTGTTACTTAGAGTTTAAACTAAGAGATGAGGGTAAAATTTACACCTAATTTTTTAACACAAAATTTTATAGAAATTTATTGAACATATATAATATTTTATTTTAATATAAGTCATTTTGGAGCCATTTGTATTTAGTTAACAATTATTATGTTTTAATATTTTGAAAAATTCCATGTGTGCCCCCTCCCTCTCTTATTAAATGATACCAACTCTCTTATATTCTTCAAAAATTATGAGAATAGTATATCATCCAATAGATATAAAAATAATTTCTTAATTGCCTCACATATCCATGACTTCCTTGATTGATCATAATACCAACCATTCACGTTTTAGGTTTTATGAAAAATGAGGTTCCTTAATATAGAGGTATTAATCATAACTATGTAATTTCAATTTTACTTATTCTCTAACATTCTATATTCCTATTTTATCCATCATAAAATGATTAATATTTTCTTATAACTATACTAAATGATTATTATTGTGATAGTATAACTAAAATAAACAATCTTGGGTCAATATGACCCAACACCTATGGTGTCCTACTATAATGTGTAGATCAAAAAAGATTGCGACAAAAGTATCATGACTATCTAGAATAATATTAAAAAAATAATACAACTTTAATGGAATGTGCACATTCCTGTGATATACAACATCAATCCAAAAGTGGCTAACAATTAATGTAAAATAGGAAAATATCATCATAAGTCTATATGAAACCTTCTTTCACAACCAACACATTTGACAAAGAAGCCGGTGACATACCATAGAAGTAAGAAAACATCATTAAGCCCATCACATTACCCGATTCCTGAAAATTTATATCTTGAAACGTGAAGTAAAAAATTGGGGTTTCAACACGACACATAGAATGATACCTCCAATGATCTATTCTATCACTAATACTATGAAATCATTAGTTCTAGAATTAAAAAACATCTTTATAATGAAATTTAAAAAGACAAACATTTTTTAAAACATCATTCACTTTCTCTAAAATAATTTGACATTATCATTTAGAATAAATAGTAGTAGTATGTGAAATACATTATATATTCATTTGAATAATTTCATAATTAAACTCCATCACATAATTATTTGAGAAATTAATCATGAAAAAATCCATCATGGATAAAACCTTGCACAGTATGGGATATAGACTATGGGAATAAATACATGGACATAAAACGTAAAACTATCAAAGAATAACATGAATCCTATCGATATCATATACTACCAATGTCTATCAATATCACCATAATAACAACTAGTTGTACTACACTAACTAATTTTTCATATGTCTAAAACCTGATGTACCAAAGGTTCAAAATGGTATATATTTTGCAAGACCATTAATTATACAATTATAACATATTATAAAAACATTTCATACTAATACATCACCACTACTATGTTGGAAAATCATTTTATATTCAAATACTTAATTGATGTATTTCATTGAACAAAGAAAGTACATAAAAATATTTTAAATGAAATACCCTATTCAAAAACACTTATCCACAAAAATAAATATGGAATTTCATAAAATCAACCATTTCCACTAACCATACAAAACTCATATAAAATAAAATTATTTAATACATAGGGTAACACCACTTTATGGAGGCCTATACCACAAGAATATGTGAGAACATGTAAAATTCAAGATAAAATATTATAAATTAGGTAACAAATTACTCACAAGAATAGATCCCAAGTAATCAATATCAATTTTTTATAAATCTCTATAGATCTACAAATCCCAACATGATAGGGTTAAAAAAAACAAGGGAAAACGATACTAAGGATATATATTTTTTAACATAGGTGATCATATAAAAAATGAGAAATACCTTATATTTATCCATTATGATTAAGGGGAATTAAATATGAATTAAAGGAAAGATCCCTCTAGAGTGTTGGGGATTGGTTTATCTGATCCTATAGTGTATTAGAAGGTGATTAGTTATGAATTTGTCAAGGGAAGATTGGTACTTAAAAAATATTATTATGTTTATATCATGGTTCAGTTTTCGAAAATACTTTTTAATAAATATTTCCTAGAAACACCCCCTTTGAAAATAATGGTGCCTAGTTACCCGAGGAAGAGCTGAACGATTAAAAAAATTGAGCACATTCTATATGACTTATCAAGAAAAAGAACCCAGTTCCTCATATAATTTTCCTGGAGTGTCACACATTTTGATAAATTTTTCTTAGACTATGTAAAGCATCACTAGAGTTGTATAGAGTCGTATTGTGTGGACACAACACATTTATTACATACCATACACCTAAATCATAATCTTAGACTATTTTCCAAAAAGATAAACCGTTTCAATCCCTCATTTCCAAAAAACAATTGAATGAAAGAAGGATAAACAAACCAAAAACTAATGAATACCTCTATCCTTTAGGTTGTCACAATTACCCACACCATAGAATATTTCTACCCCAAGAAGGAACTCATGATTCTGAACTTTCAAAGAGATAATTTCAACACAGCCTCATCAACAATTCCTTAACCAACATCTTTTGGAGATCTTATCCAAACTTCCACAACATGTGTACTATTGAAATTTTATTATTTTGTTGATCATTATCCTCATGATCCATAATATGAATTGATTATTAATCCATAGATGTATTTGTATAAATTTTAGCACTCCCCCATTCATTGACATAGTAGGGTTAATATTAGTGCCTCCTGTATATCGACCTATCCATAAAAACCACATATTTTATTTAATTTATACTAGAATTTAGTTTCTCACATTCTAAACGTTATTTTTTTTATAATTTCATAGAATTATTTCACAACACTTTCATTTAATAAACATATTTTATAAATTTGACACTTTTGATCAATATCAATTTTTTCACAATATCAATCCTTTAACATAAATCATGATTTATTTAAATGATACTTATTCACAATATTTAACAAGAATTATACCATTCCCTAACCCATCCTTAAACTCAATTATTTTTCTTTAAATTTGGGAGGATCATAAATATATCACTTAGGGATATAGAAATAACAGATGAAAGAAACTGTTATTCAATGAATAATTATAAAAATTTAAATTTCTCTAGAAAAAAATGGGACTCCAAATAACTGTTTTATTACCCAATAAATCAACTTATTTTCCAAAAAAAATTTCATAAAAAAATTCATACGAATTTATAGAGGAAAAATAATAAATATATGGTTGGTTTAAAATCATGAGAAACTCAAAATAAATTTTTTATCCAAATATTATACTTTTTTATCTTACAAATTAGTATATATTCATCTTAAATAGTGAAATAAAATTATTTATATAAGAACACATAGAAAGAATCAATTTTTTAGGTATGTAAATTGTGGAATCATATTAAATACACATGGAATGGCCCTCGTAGTTATACATGGAGTAAAAAAAATTTACACTTGAAATAACAATCATAGTTACACTTGGAATGACCATCATAATATATTTAAATAATATCTTATGTTAAATATTATTGGTTAAATCCATAATTTTACCCAGTTCATTAGAGAGATATAATGTTCTCTCACACCATTAATTTATAAATTAACTAATCTTCCTCATAAATAATTTGCAAGAACCAGAAAACATGATATCAATTATTCTCATAATTAAACATAGAAAATATTAATATTGAATGATAATTTTCAAATTTAATGAAAACCACACAATTATAAAGGGAAAAAATTTATTTCAAAAATTTATTTTAAAATTTTGCAGGAATCTTCAATAAAAATATTAGTAATTATGGGGGTAAAACTAGTTCATGTTGTATAATTGTTTTTAAAAATTCACTCATACTATTAAATTAAAAGTTAACGAGTACCCCATTTAGTAAATGAAAAAAAAATATCTTTCAAAACATTTTGTAAAATGTAAAACATTCGTTAAAATTACTCTGAAACATAATTAAATAATAATAAAAACTTTATTTAAACCATTTTTTCAAAACATATATAAAATATAAAAATAGAGATTTAAGGTAATATTTAAAAGATTATTTTTAAATGAAATACCATTATATTGACTCTAATTCACCACATACATTCTAAATCTTCACGAATAAAAAAAAATCCATTAATTTGATATTTTCTATAAACATTCTTCATTTTATTTATTCTATTATTTAATTTAATACCAGATTATATATAAATACATAATCAATTAAATTCACATTAGGGTTTTTGAATATATTGAACTCGTATATCAAAAATTAATTTGGTAGGTTTACTATGGACAAATAGCTAATTATAACATTATATCCAAAATAATAATCATGAAATAAATATCATTTTAAGATATAAATTGTAATTTACAAAAATCTTTAAATATAGTTATGAAAAATGAACTATGTTACAAAAATGGAGAAGGTGAGGCATATGTATGCATGAGTAACATTTTTGATTATTCAATGATTTTAATTGAAAGAAGGTAAAAATAATTTTATCCTTCTATATTGATAATATTATCATATGTAGTATAAAATTATTTTTAATACTGTATTATTTATAATCAATGTGATGTGGTCATGAAAAAAAGTCACATCACTTCATAAAGGTCATTGCCCACACATACAAACGAAGAGAATTATCATTTTCTAGTGTATGGGAAAGACAAAAAGTGGCATATTATAATAAAAAAATGTTAAATATTTCATGAATATTTTTAATATAATAATAATTCATCATTATAACCAGTTTTGATATATGGTTATGGGAGATGAATTTCATCGATTCGTGAGGTAGAAGTCAATTGTACACATGAGTGATGGTTTTTTTCCCATGGGATAGAATATGATATGTATATAAATTTTAAATTAACTTAAAAACAACTAATTATATCAAAAATACTAGTGTTATTATATCTCAATTATCAAGGATTATTTGGAAGTGGTATAAGAAAAAATTGTATTGAAATTCTCTATTAAACTCGATCAATATTCTTTGGAAAATGAAATTTTTGTAACACATTAAGACCATAAAGGGTTATTGTTAGGAAATATAGATGGGCAATATATATAGTAGAGGGATTTTAGTAATGTATATGGGATGATATTGTTTAAAAAATTATAATTTGAGTTTGAATCAAAATTAATGAAGAGATTTCATTTTATAAATGAACATATCATTTAGTAATATCTATGTTAATAGTTTTATTATTATGAAAAAGATTAGTGTGACATTTTTAATTTTTATCTAAATATAATATTATAAAATTCAAAATCTCATCCAAATATTCAAAAATTCAGTATAACCAAATAATGGATTAGTATCAATGAGAGTAACCTATCTAATATAATTAAGGAATGTGTTAGGTTCATTTTATTTTCTATATAATTTTATTTTCACATTAATTACTTGATTCAAAATTTTCCATGGTAGAAAAAATTACTACGTTTATTATTCATAGAGACAATAAATATAAAAAGAAATATTTTTCATATTTTGACATCCTATTTTAAAATATTGTGTAATGTCCCAGTTCCAGAAGCCACCTAGAGGCACCCCGTAACCCGTTGGTCACATGAACTCAAGAGCATTTACCCAACTTTCAGAGGACACTGACTAGTAGTGAGGGCGTTGGCTGTGATAATGGGAAAACTATGCCTTCATTGTCCGAGTTATACATCATGAGTAAAACAGATAACAACAGCAGAATCAGTAAAAAAAGAAATAGGTAAACAATGAAAGTAACAAACAACAGGAGAACTATAACAGCCAATATATTTATAAGAAATATTTAGTTTTTATGTTATATACATCATCATAGGAATCTTTCACTACACACAAACACTATCTTGGCTTGATTTACACTCAATCACGACCTTCCTAGATAGCTTGCATTGTACGCAATACCGAGTTTCACTAAACAACGATATGCTATTAAAATATTATTAAAACTAGCCGTCAAGAATATTAATAACCACTTTTTGAAATTTTATAAATTTTATCTTTCAAAACGGACTTCATTTTTGGATTCAGAATATCGAAATTTTCCTAGGGTCAATTTATGGTATTTTTCTGAAAACATTCAATTTTTGATGAATAGTTAAAACACTAAGTTACTATTTAAAAACCGACTTTTAAGTTACATAATTATTTATTTAATTTAATTTTTTTAGTTCAAAATTGATACATAATACCTATATAAGTACAAATTAATTCATTGGAGTCATTTTATAATAATTTTAGATATATAAAAATTTTATTGAACTTTTCACCGTCTTTTACCCACCTCCTAAGAGAGTTTGAAAATTTACATAACACATAATTTTACCGCTTCTCTGAGTGGAATTTCCAAAATCTGAGAGACACAATTAATATCAAGGAGTATCATTTGGCTCAATAGGATAAAATTTTTTTTTGTGAATAGAAACGTTTTACTTTTATTTACCACGGTTAAAAGTAAATAGGGTAATTAAGGGTAAAAATGTTATTATTATTACCCTAACACATGTACTAATTCTATTGGATAAGTTTAATTCGACCAAAAACAACCTTAGAAATAAAATATTACCCTTTAGGTCCACATGAATTAGATTAGGACATTTAATATTATTTTATTTCAAGAAGACTTCAAATAGTTAAAATCAAAGTTTAATAACTATATCATTTCTAATATAAGGTTATACATAAGATAAATTAAACTATAAATATTAATTATAAAGAAAAAAATAGTTACTATATAATGATATTTTATTTATAATTTTTAGACATTAAATAATTTAATTTATTTATGACACAATAATGATGCAGTAATTACCTTATTAATTAAATATTAACACAATTGATGTTATAAAAACACAAATAAATATAATTTTAGACTTTTTATGTATTCCAATAATTTTATAGGTTAATATTACAAATTATTATTGATTTGATCAACTTTATTAGAACTAATAATTCTGTTATGATTTCCACAAAAATCAATTACCAAATAGTTTCAAAATTGGCATAAAATAGTTTTTCAAACAAATATTATATTATTAATTGTTAATTTATTTATAAAAATCAAAGGTTCGGCCAAATGACTTAAATAAGTTTATATATATTAAAAATTAACAACTTATGGTTCTTTTTCTTTGTTATAGTAAGTTTATTAACTATATAATGTAAGAAAACAAGAAGACATGGTAAAATTTATTTATTTAACTTAGAGTTAATTCTAAATGATAAGGTTAAAATTGTAACCTAAACTTGTCTAAAATATATTTGTTGTGAGGATTTCAACCCATCCCCACCTTAGATTTTAAATAAAACAATTTGGATATATTAAAAACCGAATATGACTTTATTATAAAATAATATTTTATGTTTTTTCTAAGGTGCCCCTCTCCTTCCTTATAAAAGGGAACCTCCTCCCTCTCCTCCCCACACCACTTTGAGACTTCAAGATTGTCCAAACCCTGCAAATTTCTCTTCTCCACTTCCCTAGAAACATCCTAGAGGTACTGGTCTTCTTAAAATACCATCTTTAGTGCCCTGAGAAGAAGTTAAGAAGAGGTGCTTCAAAGAAGAGGTAATGTCTGTTACCGATTCTTTCAACTTTATTTCTTCCTCTACTTATTCTTCTTTAGTTGTTTCATTATGAAGTAATAACATCAGTATCAATAATATACTTATATGTTATTATAGGTATTAAACAACCCTATTTCAATTTCTATCCATCCTACGGAAAATGAAATCACCGCACATGCGTACGTACAGAATACCATCTCAACGCCGTGGTGTAATATGTTTTCCACCACCACCTTACTTGGATGGTTATAATGGTGAAAAGAATATCTATATATGATTATTTTAAAGTGATATTGATTCTGAAATATTATACATACACTTCAATACAATTCCACGATCATGGGAACGATATCATCGCTCGTGCGTACGTACGGCCTACCGTCTCCACGATGTGATGTGACTCGTTCTACATGATCTTAATTGCATAATGATTATATAAAATAATTAAATGAATAAATATGATATATATTACATGAATAACATTATTTAAATGAGTTATCTATAAACTAAAAATAGATGTATAAGAATTTATTCGACAAAACACACATAAGAACGAAAAGCAATAAACACCTGAATAACAAGTAGCAATGAAATATTATTAATAAGAAGCTATTAATATGACCATATGTGATAACATAAAAATTCTTATGATTCTGTAATAAGTCAACGACAATATTTAAATCATTATACAAGAGGTTCAGACACGTTCGAAGAAAATCGGACCTAAGGTAAGGGAAAATCTCACAATCTCATTTTTATCTGAGATTGTTTATAATTTGGTATTTACTTGGGTGTATTTATCAGGCACATCCATGTTTCCTCAATAAGTAATATTATTTCGATCCTGCTATAATTTTTTAAATCCAATTTTACCCTTCAGTGAGTTTGTAGTAAAATATATGAAAGGAATCTTTTGTCGTTTTTTGTACGAGGTGCTTTTTTACTATTTCAGCCAATATACAAGAAGAATGTTTTTTAACATATACAGCATGAATGGATTTTTAGAACATTATTTTCATGAAACTTCCTTTAAAATATTTCATTTTTTTAATCAACTTCTTTTAGTTTAAAATTATAGGACATTTTAATAAAGGAAAATGTTTTTGATATAGATATGATATTTTCCTCAAAAATGGAGTTCAAGCATTTTATCAAAATTATTCTCCATCTAAGATAATATAGGGTTCTGTTTCTATCCCTATTTTTATATTTATTTGGTTATGTTATTATGGAATTATTTTTATGAAGTTTTTTTATCTTATATGGATTATGTTATGATGGCATGATGTTTAAGAATCCCATTTTTATTACATGGGTTATGATATGATGTATGATTTTTGATTTTGTGGCACACATAAGAATGGTTTCATTATGAGATGGTTGAGACCTATATCTTCCTCCAATGCATTGGGTAAATATTTATATCTCATGAGATATACATGGCTAGAACGGCAGGTTAATCCAGTTCAGTGAAATAGGACTGAAACGAGGAGTGAAATCAGTTCAGAAATGGACTTTGTCTGCTAAGAGAGTCTTGGAAATGAGTCTTGACTACTAAGAAATGATTCTCTATGATTATTTGTGTATGCCATAAAGATTGATGTTTTATGTTAGGATTATTGGAATTACATTTGACTATTATGATTTATCCCATGTTATGATATTATGATCACTTTTGCAGGTTACGATTTTTGAAATGATATGTTCTTATGAATATGATATTTCCTTTGTTTACCCTTACTGAGCATTTAAGCTCACCCTTCTGTATTTTTTCTTTCCCCAGTTCAAGAAGAAGGTTATTATGTAGGATATTCCAAAAGGGATTCTAGATATGATAAAATAAAAGGGAGAAACTGTAGATTATTGATGAACCGGTTGTTTATGTTTACCAGTTTCTAAAGACACTATACCTATACGGTCCTTTCATGGTTTTGTTATATGTTGTAATAAGTATGCTAAAATTCTGATGTAATAACAATTTATGTAAAGTATATGTCATTATAATCACAAAAAAACATATATATATTTATATATGATGTAGGATATATATGACTAAGAAAGCATCCAAACAAGTTACAACGCTGGAATACAATACTAAACCAATGTTCATAAGAAAAAAAACTCCACACCATCACAAGCCTCAGCTTGGATCCATGCTCCCAAACTCTGCAACAATTAAGTACCTGATGTATAAGGGTGATTTCCCTTATCTATAATTGCAATAATATAATCTATTTTGGGCAAAAACCATGACCCAAATAGGGTTTGAGACAAGATCCCAGTATGAAACCACCCAAAGATCTATTCCGAACTGTCAGTGAATATATATGGCAGACTATAATCAAAATGAAGTAGTAAACTAAGATGTAATCAAAAGTAAACAATCCAACATTTTTTAATGCATTCAATTATCATATACCAAGTAAGAATCAAATCATAATCTAGGAACCCTCTAGGAAGTACTCACTGTCCAACCCCTCTGTTTCAACCAAAACAACACATGCAACCCTCAGGGAAGTACACACAGTCTAACACCTACGGTTCATCTTTTTCACAAACACTCTAAGGAAACACTCACCGTCAATTACCCCTATAGTCTCGTATTGGTAACTAAAAGATCCTCTAGGGACGAAATAAATATTCAATTCCCCATTTGGCCCACATCGAGGAAATACAAACACTCTATGGAAGCACTTACGTCCATTTCACCTATAATATCCAGTTGTAATAGTAAAAAAGACACTCTGGAGAAGCCCTCAACATCCATTCTCCTTATGGTCTACTACTCCAGGTTATTACGGCCCTATGTAAGTCAATCGAGCATAGAAATATATAACAACCAATGTATACCTCATGAAATAATTGACTAAATAGTTTACATCATAACAACATGTCAAATAAAAAATATTACACCATCCTATCTACACTAGGAAAGGAAAGAAAGCAGCCTAACAAGGTAATAAAGACCAAACAGTCATAAAAAATAAAAGCATGGTAAAGAAATCCATAGCATACCAATTAGCAATATTTACATTCAATTAACCTCTACTCAAGCATATAAAATGTAGCAGGCAATAACAGGGCTAAAACCTTAAACAAAAAATACCCTGATCATGGGTATTGGGAACTTTTTCAAATATAACCCAATGACTATTTATAGAAAGGCACAAACCACCTACCTCGACATTGTATGATCGATATAATCCGGCATCGGCCCTTAGATCTTCCTAGAATGTGGTATATCTACAAAAAACGTCTCAAAAATTCGACTGAGGATAACTCACGAGGGAAGAGAAAACAAGAAATGAGGTTCAAGAAGAAGAGAGAACTCGATGTTGTTATTATAACACAGCCGAAGGAGTTCAATTTAGAGAAAGGATGCTCATTTGGGGGCTCAAGTATGGATCGGCACCGTAACAATACTCTCAGTAAAATATGGAAAAGACGAAGACACTTCTGGAAATTAGACGTGACCCTATTCTATTTAATGAAAAAAAATAAAGCACACGACATGTACATTAGAAGTAAACGATGTCTACATGACCTTACCGCCCCCCGCATTAGGTGGTCTCTAGGTCACCACACACATCTATGGGCTCACATCCTACACATCCAACACATGGATATGTGCAGTAATGGAGTTTACACCATGTACATATAAGTACACAACATGTACTAAACAAATTCCTAGAAACCCTAATTTTTCTCAAAAACACTAGAATGAAGAAAAACAAACCTGAAAAGATGATCCAGGTTCTTAAAAAAATATCCTATTACATAATTTTGTCCTCGAATTTCCATATCAAGCTGGTGTAGAAGAAGAATCCTTGAAAATATCTTACCACTATGATCGTACATCACCCTCCCCCTCCCATGTCTCATCAGGTACTTTCCTATGCTTCCAGAGCACTCGTACCAGAGTAATAGACCGACGACAGAGAACATTCTTACTTCGATCAATAATCTGGATAAGATACTCCCTAAATGAGGCATCCACCACTAACTCAACCTCCTCGTGTTGAAAAACATGAGACTGGCCTGAGAAGTAACCTTGAAGCTGAAAAACTTGGAAGACATCGTGCATTTACTGATACCATTGAGGTAAGTACAACTGATAGGAAACCGGCCCAACTCTCTCCAAAACCACAAACGGCTTGAGGCACATCAGTGAAAGCTTACCCCATCTCAGAATCCTCCTGGGTCCTAACCTCGGTGTCA
This sequence comes from Viscum album, assembly GCA_963277665.1. NCBI lineage: Eukaryota > Viridiplantae > Streptophyta > Magnoliopsida > Santalales > Viscaceae > Viscum > Viscum album. The sequence goes on along the minus strand of OY728119.1, from coordinate 680,080,734 downwards.
AATATAGGAAAACATGATCCTCAACCTCGAGCTCCAGAGGTCGTCTCCATTAATCAGCATAAGACTTCTGTCGACACTGTGCATTATCCATCATCTTCTGAATCAGCACTATATGCATTGTGGTCTCCTGGAAAATTCAAGGTCTCAATATAGCTCCTTATCAGGCCTCTTTCAAGTATAAGGGTGATCGATATGGCTTAACATTCAAATCCTCATGAGTATATATCTAAATATTTTCTTGAGAACTATTATTGTAGGAAATCTCCACAAGAGGTACGTGATTCTCCTAAGAACCTCTAAATTCTAGGATGCATGCTCGAAGCATGTCCCCAAGCACATGAATTGTACGCTCGGACTGGCCATCATAGGATGCTATAAATCAATAATTTCCCTTTCAATTAATTTTTATGATTAGAAAACACCATCAATAGCCTCCTTAATCATATGATATGATAGAATGAGTGATTTTTGAATTTTATAACAATTTGGATAGGTCTTATATAAACCATTGAAATATAGACTCCCCTGGAAGAATTACTAGAGTTCTACATGGAAAACCTATATGATGAGTTCCCAACCATAGTCACCCCCCTGATGCACCGTAGTGATTTTTGAGAGTTTGGAAATATATCATAACATCTAGAGGATTCAAATATATGAAAAAAAATTCACTTCAAGAACCACTATTGAAAATAATTAATTTAGGAAGATAAGAAACATATCATGTAACACTCATGATAATAATTATGATGTGACATTGATAAGAATATAAGAAGAACAATTTTTTTCCTTCCATAGTGAACAATTTCTAGAGTACTTCATTCTAACTTCATGAACAATGAAATCACATAACATAAATCAGGATTCGGGATGAATATTGTTATAATGATATTTTAAATTATTTTCCTTTCCATCTGATGTTGGATCACAAGATCTAGTATTGATTCCTCATCAAAAATATTTTGAAAAATATGGTTGATGCTAGCCATGTACCATTGAAAATCCGATGATTCTTGGGACATGTGTATAATCCATTCTATTCATTGGAGTATAAATGTGTAAGAAGCCCCACATGATAAAAAAAGTTATTGATGATCAAATAATCAAGAATTATTTATATGTTATCATCATGGAATGAATATTGAACAAATCATAACCATAATTCCCTTAGCAACCATAATGAAAAATTTTCTACCCATCAAGCTACTAAGGTCTCAAAAAATCAGTATATGTGAGAAAAAATACATGATGAGTCTATATATATTATAAAACCATTCAAATATATTATTGAATTTATATCCCCATAAATCGGAGAACAAGAACTATCCCCTCAAATGATTCAACTAGAACCACACCATGAAATTAATCTATGGTAATTGTATCACCAAATGAGATTCCATTCTAATGAAGAGATCAAAATTTCCCCATTAAATGTTATTCAAGTGACAGAAATGTGCATAGAGGGGAAAGACTTTCATGAAATAAGACCCTCGGTTTATGTCAACGTGGTATAATCTAGGTATGATAATTTATAATTTGGTTGTGATAAGGGAACTATTTAAGGATATAGTCACCTACTTATACAATCATCTAAGGATCAACAGGTTTTTCTGTCCTCTACTATATGAATTTGTGAACAATAGGTTTTTGATACCCCACACATCTCCAATGAATGTGTCTCCAAATCAATTGATACCTCATAAAGAAATATTGAGAGGGAATGATACCAATGTCAATGTTATATCCAATCATGGTGTTCATCACTCATATTTACATCATAATATACTCACTATTAAGTTGTGAAGGGTATGGGTTATTACTTGTTTTATTATAACCATAAAGCTACCAGTTATATTTATTTTGAGGAATAAATCACTCAGTTTTAGTGATAAAATATAAATTTACAGGAAATAATATCTGAGTTGCATTGGGAGTGAATTATACCCCATGGTGAATTTTTGGATAAATCACCCCTATTTACTAGTTTAACCCATATAATTGGAACATCGTCAATTGAACACCACAATGGTGTGATATTAGGTTTGTTTCCTCTAGGAAAATCCCAAAATCCTATTACAATATTCTATATAGATGTGATGAACCCATTATCGTAGATTTGGTACATTTACATATTATTAAAATTTTAATTTTGTTCATTTGTTGATTCATTCAATCATAGCTAATACCACATAATCCCTAATATATTTCGATTTATTCATTGGAGTGGTGGAACTATGAATTCCCCAATCACTAATAACAAAAAAAAATTTCCCTGAATTGATAATGATTAAGGAACCACTTCATAGATATTAAATTCATCAATATGTGTACACTAACTGATGAATATGTGGGATTCATGGGAAATAATTTTTTCAACCTATAACATTTATGTAAAACAAGTTATATTCATTTCAACTTTATAATGTTTCTAATCGCTTCACATTTTCCATGGTGAATAATTTTATCGAGTTCCCTAGGATCAAGATACTTGAGGATAAATATATTGAAGAAAATTCCATTTAATTCCTCCACCATCAATTATTATGTAATATAATCGAGATTTGAAATATCATTAATGATTGGCTGCATGGTTATATAGTCAAGTGGACAATGGATTTAGTGACTACAAAATATCAACTACATCCACTTGATAACCCTATGAAACTCACAATAGTTATTAATGAATTAGGGTAACCAATATATTATATATATAAGAAAAAACTCTTATTCTTTTAGTATTGAGTTATATGTCGAATAATTTATCTATTAATTTTATAATAACCTTATTAAACTACTAAATACGAAGACTACAAAAGAGGAAATTTTAGAAGATTATCATAATTATTGCCCCCACCAAATTGTTTTCCAACATATGATTAAAGGATTCATTATCATTAATGAATATATAGTGAAATATATAAATGATTTCTGGATAGATATTTTTAATAATAAAATGTTTGAAATATATATGTGAGTCATTCACACTCTAATGTAAAAGAATCATTACTGATGTGATATGTGTGAAGAATAATGTCATTCCTCTATGACTCTAAAATTTACAACATAATTGCATTATTAGATGAATCTAAAATACATTAAATAATATAATTATCTGAATACCCTAATCTATAATATATGAGGTACTTACCATATGACATAAAGCTGCGAGGTTCATGGACTATCCCTTATAACCACAAAGTATTTGATGTAGTTAATCACATATGAACATGAATTATGTAACTCCCTTTTTGAATGAGATTATTCTTCTCTGGCCCCTCCAATTATCATTTGTAGAATTTGAATACATGTTGAAATTCATAAAAGTTTTTAAAAATGATAGGGTAAACCTAAAAAATGACTTTATTTCCACCAATGTATCTTATAACCTTAATTCATTTCTTATAAGGTTTAATTCAACCTCTTATTTTATTATGATATATTAATGTTTCTAAATAGCCTTTATAACATAATATAGTGTAAGTACAATGTATTTAAAAAAATTCTTTAAATCTACACATTCACTTAACCTACACCATCTGTTTGATTGGTAAATAACCAGCAACCAAATGACTTGATTTGAGATAATCTTCAAGAATATTAAAATTATTTGTGTTCTGACAATCATCATGGAAATCTTCAACATTGAGATGGTATTATTCTTCTGGCATCCCCTCTCATTGAAATATGTAATTGCTTCATTAATTAATATGAATAGACATATTGGGATAAAAAGTCGAAGAAATAGTTTCAATTAAGATGATATTTAACCACTGGGGATTGTTATCAGTCCCAAAAGAGAGTCATCTAAAACATGTGTTCTATTCTTCGATGGTGCAATGGTGGTTTGTATATAATTATTTGTCAAAATTCAATCTATTAATTATTCAATAATCTATTATTTAGATATTTTAATAAAAGATTAAATTCATTCAGGGACCCTGTGTTCAAATAGTTTTTAAATAACACTTTGTTTTATGACATTGTGGATTATAAAAACTAATGAATACGCTAAAAGAACATTATAAAAAATTGAATGAAATTTTTGTGAAATATTTAAGAACATAAAATGACATAATGACTATTTTATCCTATATGAACTTAAATTTATTATTGTGGTACACCACACATGAATATGAAATTTTTAACCCTCCTTATATATTCCCTTGATATATGTAGGAGTTATAATTCAAAGGATATTTTGATGGATATTTCTATATATACCATACCAATTATCTTGGATCACCTAAACTATGAAATAAATAAACCTTTCCAAGAATTGCGTATGCCTATTCTGAATCTCATTGAACATATAGTGACTTTATGAGGACCAAAAAATCACATCCCCATTTAATACTCCATTGGACCTATACTAGGATAAACAAATCTCATACCAAATAATATTTATTTCATGAAACATTTTATCATATAATATTTAGTGATGGTTATATTTCCCACTCTAGGATAAGCCATAAATTTCAACACTATCATAAAGAATATAAGAATATTTCCCCTTGTTCATGCCAATTAAATTTTTCCCTTATCACTTTTCAATTCAACTAATATTTTCCAAAATATATAAGAACATAAAATTCATCCATAGTGAAATAATAAATTGGGGTTTATGTGATCAATGATTGTGGGTGGGGGTAAATAAATGATATTATCTTTTAGAGTTTTCATTCTTATGAAACAACCCTCGCTACTTGATGGAGGTAAGGCATTTATAAAAAACATTCACAAGCACAATGATAGGAAGACAAGTGTTTACATAGTTCACTACTCAGTAAGAGTATCCAATCTTTGAAATGGTTTAATCTTCCATCTTCTCAACATTAAATAGTATGTTTCATACAATATAATTAACTCTTATACGAAATTCACCAACATATTCCTTATCACCCATATTAAGATATTTTTTCTTGAATTTATAGATATGTAAGATCACCTTATTTTCTTTAATAATTCTTTAATGGATGATATTCAACATAAACCATATTATTCAATACTTGTAAATTATTTAAATCATTGATATTCATATTCATAGTGTGGGGAAGTTATATAATTTTTTCATTCCCATTATTCACAAATTTTTTATTACCAAAAATTGTTGTAGAGACCCAAAGATTGACATACATGGAAATTACATTACTTCTGCGGAATAATTAATACATAACAAAAACAAAAACCAAAGGACCGTAATAGTTTAGTGTCTTTGGAAACTCGGAAAATAATCGTCTAATCATGGTGAAAGATCTTCAACATCTTCCATAAGGATCTTACCCTTGTGTTTTCTTACCTAAAACCTTTTTCAAATCCAAGGGAAAATAAAACATCTAAATGGTGAGCTCAAATACTCAGTAAGGGTAAGCATGAAGAAAATAAAACAAACCATATACATTTGAACTTAAAAACATGAACATAATGTTTAAACATCAAAATCTTGAGCAAAGACATAAATCATGGAAGTACGTAAGGAATGTATCATAATAGAACATAAATATTTATAAAATAGCATTGTAATTAATCATGTAATTGTGGAAGCCATTAAGAACATGATATTACTTCCATAGTAGCCAAGGCATTGCTGCCAAGACCATCTTAGTGGACAAAGTCCCTTTTTGAATCTAGTTCACTTTACGTTCCAGTCCTATATTACTGAACCAAATTAACATACCATTCCAGCCATGTCTATCTCATGAGATATAAATCATTACCCAATGAATTCGAGGGAGATATAGGTCCTACCCATCTCATAATGATATCATTCGTTCGTGTGCCACAAAATCCCGAATCATACATCATAGCATAACTCATGTAATAAAATGAGATTCTTAAACATCATGCCATCATAACATAATCCATAAAAATGGGTATAATTTTATCATAATATGAATAAAACCATGTAAATAATTGAGACATTATACTTGAATCATAACCATATTAAATAATGTCATTTTAGATGGAAAATAGTTTTGATAAAACACTTGAAATGTATTCTTGATGAAAATATCCTTTCTTCTTCAAAATCATTTTCTTTTCAAAAAATGACATGAAATTTTAAAAGAAAAGGTTTTTGTTGAAAATAATGGTGCAATATTTTATAGGAATATTCCTGATGATGAGGTGTTATGAGACCGTAAAAATTGGTTCACGCCGTATAAGATAAAAATAAGATTTTCCTCTTACTTTTGTCGGAAAAGTCAAAAAGTACCTTATATGGTCACCAAAGGAAAGATTACATTCATACAATGTGGTAAAAAGTCAATAAAGGGTAAAAATAACTTTAAACATTCATGGAAGAATAATAAAAATTTTATGAAAACATTTTTAGAAATCATGGTCATGACTGATAAACGTAACCCCAGTAAATACTTACATATAAGAAATCTTGGATAAAAAAATGAGATTGAAAATTTATCCCTTACCTTATGCCCGATATGAATCATATGTATCCGAACCTCCTGTATAATGATTTAAATAATGTAATTGACTTATTACAGAATAATATTCATTTTTATGATATCATATATAGTTTACTTATGACTTTATAATACCCGTTCTTTTGTAAATTCGTTGTAAAAGCAGCGATTTGGGTAAAATTGTTTCATTTATTGTATGTCTTTCGACTTGTTGTTCTTGATATTATTATTTATATACTGATTTAATTATTTAAATAATGTAAAAAATGATTTATATATAATATATATTCAGAATATATATATATATATATATATATATGATAGATCGATAGATGGAATGAATTACACCTTTCATGGAGACGGTAGGTCGTACGTATGCATGAACACTCTTTTAGTTTCCTTTTTGAATTGAATGGAATTAAGTATATGAAATATATATATATATATAAATAAATATAGTATCATTATTATGTCATATATTTCATTATTATTCATTACATATACATTATAATCATTCATGAATGGTTAACATGGAGAATGAATCTCATCGCGTCGTGGAGACGGTAGTCTGTACGTACGCACGAGCGATGATATCATTCCCATGATCATGGAATTGTATTGAGGTGTATGTATAATACTTCAGAATCAATAACATTTTACAATAATCATATATTGTTATTTATTTACACCATTATACTTATCCAAGTAAGGTGGTGGTCGAAAACAGATTACATCATGGCGTGGAGACTGTATTTTGTACATACGCACGTGTGGTGATTTCATTTTCCATAGGATGGATAGAAGGTGAAATAGGGTTGTTTAATATTTATAATAACATATCAGTGTATAAGTAATACTGATGATATTACTTTATAATTATACAACTAAAGAAGAATAAGTAGAAGAAGAAAAAACTTGAGAAAATCGGAAGAAGAGATTACCTCTTCTTTGAGGCACCTCTTTTAAGCTTCCTCTTAAGGAAGTAGAGTTGGTATTTTGAGAAGACCAGAACCTCTAGAATTTTTTTGGGGAAGTGGAGTAGAAAAATGGTCAGGTTTTGGCCGAGCGTCAAGGCTCAAAAGGGTGTGAAGAGAAGAGGGAAGGGGTGCCCTTTTTATAAGGGAGGATAGGGGCACCTTTGGAAAAACTCAAAATATTATTTTATAATAAGGTCATATTCAGTTTATAATAGCTCCAAAATGATTTATTTCTAAGATAAAGTGGGTATGGGTAGAAATACTCTCAACCAATATATTTTCGACGGGTTTTTGTCATTATATTAACCATATCTTTTAGTTTTAACTCTTAGATAATTAGATTGACATTTACCATGTAATTTTGTATTTTTATATTATATAGTTAATAAACATACCATATACATCCAAGAGACCCCCAAGTGGTCCATTAATGATACACCTATCATCATATAAGTATCTTGGCAGATCCTTAGATTTTTAGGAATATAATAACAATTAATAATATAATATTTGTTTTAAAAACTATTTTATGTCAATTTTGACACTATTTCGTAATTGATTTTTGTGAAAATTATAACAGCATTATTAGTTAGAAAAAAGTTACTTAAATCAATACTAACATTTCATATTAATCTATAAAATTAGTGGAATTAATAAAAATTCTCAAATTACATTTATTGGGGTATTTATAACATCAATTATGTTAATATTTCATTAATAAGGTAATTATTGCATCATCATTTTGACATAATTAAATTAGATTATATAATGTCTAAAAATTATAAATAAAATTCCATTATGTAATAAATATTGTTTGGATTATAATGAATATTTATAGTCGAATTTATCTTATGTATAACCCAATATGAAAAATGTTTTAGTTATTAAACATTGATTTTAACTATTTTAACCATTCTTTAAATAAGATAATAATAAGTGTCCTAATCTAATCCAAGTGGACCTAAATGGTCATATATTATTCCTAATGTTGTTTTTGGTCAAATTACTCTGATCTAATAGAATGAGTACATGTGTTAGGGTAATAATAATATCATTTTTACCCTTATTTACCCTATTTACTTTTAACCGTGGTAAATTAAAGTAAAAGTTACTATTCAAAAAAATTATTTTCATATCATTGAACCACATTTTAGTCCTTGATATTAACTGTGCCTCTTAGATTTTCAAAATTCCCCTCACAGAAGTGGTAATATTATGGTTTATGTGAATTTCCAAATTCTCCTAGTAGGTGGGTAAAAGACCGTGAAAAGTTAAATAAAATTTTTATATATATAAAATTATTGTAAAATGACTCCAATGAATTTAATTGAACTTATATAGGTATTATGTATCAATTTTGACCAAAAATAGATTTAAATAAAATGAATAATTATTTAAATAAAAAGTCGGTTTTTAAATAGTAACCATGTGTTTTCACTATTCATTAAAAATTGAATGTTTTCAAAAAAATACCAAAAAATCACCCTAGGATAATTTCGATATTCTAAATCCAAAAATGAAGTACATTGTGTAAGATAAAATTTATAAAATTCTAAAAAATAGGTATTACTATTCATAACGGGTAGTTTATATAATATTTTATTAGCATATCTTTGTTTAGTGAAAGTCGGTATTGCGTACAACACACACTATCGTGAAAGGTTGGAACTGCGTGTAATGTTAGCTAAGTCAGGGTTGCGTGTTGTGAAAGACTCCTTCGTTGTTTTGTATAACAGAATCCAACCATATTTCATTTATACATTGAATATATATATATATATACTCAAAGTTGCGTAGAATGACTACTATCAAACGCACTTGAAATTGTTTGCAACAATATACAAGAATAGTGTTGCGTATACTGCAAGCTAATACGGTGTTGCGTATAGTGCACGATAATTTTGGTGTAGTGTAAAACACAAGACATCAATGAAAATAAAAAGAATAATCCTCATAAAATCTCGGGTTGTCACATTTTACCCCCCTTAAAATGAATTTCTCCCTCGAAATTCTTCAGGGTTATAAATGGTTTAATAATTGAAAGTTTCTTTTATAGAAACCCACATCGTAAAAAGGAATACTAAAACTTAATTTTAAAAATGGAAGTTAGAATCATAATGGTCAACCAATGTAACTCAAATTTGGGTTTCCACATAGGACAATATATGAGAAAATATGGATATGGAAGAGAAATATAACCATCAAGTTCTGATGGAGAGTGGTAGAGAACATGGCTATGAAAAAACTATCATTTCCAAAGCCAAAAATTTGTGATGATTTAAGGTACCATCAAATTCATCGGATATGATGACATTAGGTCAAATTTTTTGATTTTCAAGATCATTCCCCTAAAGATGAAGAATAAATAAAAGATATACTTACTTGAATTTGGTACAATCTCACTATTGTTTGTGCCTTGAACAATTTCCACATCAACTCTTAATGAAATGAAGATGAATTTTTCTTCCATGATGTGTTATCATATCATACGATAGAATGATGGTTCATTCCAACTGTCTCAAACAAAAGGGTAGAAAAAGTTATCAAATATACATAATCCCATATATGGTGAGGTTAATCGTATATGATTCCAAAAATGGACTTATACTTCATCTATCATACCTCTTAATATCATAAAACTAGTTTCTAATAACCAGGGACATCTAGTTGTCCAGTGATAGGCGATAATGGCCTATCACACTTTGGTTGTGGGTTCGATTCCCACAGCCTTGTACGACGTGATGGGTTGTCGCTCGTCCTGCAGGTTGTCCCTTTTATAAAAATAAATTATTATAACATCCCATCAATAATATCGAAAAATGTTCTATCCGTAAACAATACTAACTTCTGTCCAACATAATCCATTCCAATCTTTAGGTTTATCTAAAATACTTTTTTCCAAGCTCATAGTATAATGAAAATAATTACTAGAAATATCATCTACCGAGCATGGGAATACCATCATTTATCCCCCATATATCATACGATATAAATTTTTGGTCACATTCCAAACATGTGAATACATTAATCATGTATTCTATTGTAACATGGATTACCATAGAACCTTAGTTGAAAACATGAATGATGTTAAAAGTTTTCTCTTTCCACATTCCAAAAACCCAAAAATTCATTATACTCAAACCCTGATATCACTTTGTCCTTATATTAGTCATGAGATCAGGAATACTATCAAACATATTATTTTCTCTTTATCCCTTCAGTATTCACATATCATATGCTTTCCAAAAATATTTTAATCACTTTTCATGGTTATTAATTCCATATTCTTATGGAAAACCACAATGAACCAATATATAGGTATTCCAATATACCATAAAAGTACCTCAACAACATTATTCATGAATACCAATCTATAAACTCTTCAAACCAACCTCTTCAATGATTTTCATGGAATAAATCCTTCATTGATTTAGATGTACCCTCTTAGGTCAGGGCATTGAGTTGGGTAATTCCCATGTTCTCCACAGATAAGACATTAAACTCCATAACAGTCTGTCACTCTATGACCTTTCTCTCCACACAGATAACATCTTCCCCTCCATTTGATGTATTCATCAAGGTTCTTATTTTATTCTTTAGAAATCTCAATATTCCTTTCTCTATGCTTCTCAAAATGCGAACAGGAATAAAAGTCCATCTTCCTCTTATTTGATGAATTGAGAATACCACCAAAGTTCACCTTGTTAGTCATATATCACGATGACTTATTCAGAAAAATCAAAAAAAAATTCTTTATAGGCATTACACAATTTCTTTTCTCATAGTAACAAATTTTTCCATTGGATTCAATGTTAACCCAATTCTTTCTTGTCCCCTCCATTGACTAAAACCAAATACCATGGTGTAAGAAACAGTTAAAATAATGAGGAACCACGTAATCATAAAAAGTCACTTATGGGATGTCTAACTTATCAAACATTCTTTAATCCATGACACCATAGGTTCACCCTATGTTATCCATGATAGTAAACATAATTATAGGATTGTAACCTATAGTTCTACTAAACATTAGGGACATCCCTAGACATACCTTAGAAATATCTCTAGGAATCTCACTAAAGTTCTCGCATCCTATTTTCCAAAGGATGACTAAACCTTTCCTCTGATACAAAATGTAGAGACCCAAAGCTTGATGTACATAGACATTACATTACATTTACGGAATACTTAATACATAACAAAAACAAACACCAAAGGACCATAATAGTTTATTGTCTTTGGAAACTTGGAATGTAATCTTCTAATCATGGAGAATGATCTTCAACATCTCCCATAAAGATCTTCCCCTATTGTTTTCTTACCTAAAACCTTTCTTGAAATCCTGGGGAAAATAAAACATATAATGGGTGAGCTCAAATGCTCAGTAAGGGTATGCATGGAGAAAATAAAACAAACCATATACATTTGAACTTGAAAACATGAACATATTGTTTAAACATCAAAGTCTTGAGAAAATACATAAATATTGGAAGTACGTAAGGCATGTATCATAATGGAAAATAAATCTTGATAAAATAGCATGGGAATAAATCATGTAATTGTGGAAACCATTAATCACATGATATGATTTCCATAGTAGCTAAGGGATTGCTTCCACGCCCATCTTAGTGGACAAAGTCTCTTTCTGAATCGAGTTCACTCCTCGTTCTAGTCCCGTATTACTGAACCGGATTAACTTACCGTTCCAGCCATGTCTATCTCATGAGATATAAATCTTTACCCAATGCATTAGAGGGATATATTGGTCCCAACCATCTCATAATGAAATCATTCTTTCGTGTACCACAAAATCATGAATCATACATCATAGCATAACCAATGTAATAGATTGGGATTCTTAAGCATCATGGCATCATAACATAATCCATAAAAATGGATATAATTTTATCATTAGAATAAACAAACCATGTAAATAATGGACACATTATTCTTAAAAAATAACCATATTAAATAATTTCATTTTATATGGAAAATAGTTTTGATAAAACACTTCAAATTAATTCTTGAGGAAAATTTTCTTTCTTATTCAAAATCATTTTCTTTTCAAAAAATGCCATGAAATTTTAAAAGAAAAGGGTTTTGTTGAAAATAATCAGGCAATCTTGTATAGGAAGCATCTTGAAAATGGTGCATTATGCAACCATAAAAATCATTTCACGCCGTATAAGTTAAAAATAACATTCTCTTCGTACTTTTGTTAGAAAAGTCAAAAAGTCCCTTATATGGTATCCAAAGGAATGATTCCATTCATAAAATGTGGTAAAAAGTCAATAAAGGGTATAAATGACTTTAAACATTTATGGAATAATAGTAAACATTTTATGAAAACATTTTTAGAAAACATGGTCATGGATGATAAACGTAACCCCAGTAAATACTTACGTATAAGCAATCTCGGATAAAAAAATGAGATTGAAAATTTATCCCATACCTTATGTCTGATATGCTTCTTATGTATCCGAACCTCCTATATAATGATTTAAATAATGTCATTGACTTATTACAGAATCATATGCATTGTTATGATATCATATATTGTTTACTTATGACTTTATATTACCCGTTCTTTTGTAAATTCGATGTAAAAGCAGCGATTTGGGTAAAATCGTTTCATTTATTGTACGTGTTTCAACATGTTGTTCTTGATATTATTACTTATATCCTGATTTTCTTATTTCCAATATTTAAAACAGGATTTATATATAATATATGTTCTGTATATAAATATATATGATAGGTCGATAAATGGAATGAAATACACCGTTCATGGAGACGGTAGGCCGTACGTACGCAAGAACGTTGTTTTCGTTTCCTTATTGAATTTAATGGAATTAAGTATATGACATACATATATATATACATAAATCCAGTATCATTATTATGTCATATATTTCATTATTATTCATTATATATAATTTATAATCATTCATGAATGGTTAACATGGATAATGAATCTAATCGCGTCGTGGAGACGGTAGTCCGTACGTACGCACGAGCGATGATATCATTCCCATGATCACGGAATTATATTGAGGTGTATGTATAATATTTCAGAATCAATTTCACTTTACAATAATCATATCTAGTTATTTATTTACACCATTATACCCATCTAGGTATGGTGGTGGTTGAAAACAGATTACACCACCTCGTGGAGACGGTGTTTCGTACGTACGCACACGCGGTGATTTCGTTTTCCGTAGAATGGATAAAAGGTGAAATAGGGTTATTTAAAATTTATAATAAAATATCATTATTTAATTAATACTTATTTTATTACTTTATAATGATACAACTAACAATGAATAAGCATAAGAAGAAAGAAACTTGAGAAAATCGGAAGAAGTGATTACCTCTTCTTCGACGCACCTCCTTTAAGCTTCCTCTTAAGGAAGTAGAGTTGCTCTTTTGAGAAGACCAGAACCTCCAGAATGTATCTAGGGAAGTGGAGAAGAGAAATGGGCAGGTTTTTTCCATGATTCAATGCTCAAAAGGGTTTGAAGAGAAGAGGTAAGGGGTGTCCTTTTTATAAGTGAGGAGAGGGGGACCTTTGGAAAAACTCAAAATATTATTTTATAATGAAGTCATATTCGTTTTATAATAGCCCCAAAATGATTTATTTAGAAGATAAAGTGGGGATGAGTCGAAATTCTCTCAACCAATATATTTTATACGGTTTTGGGTCATTATATTAACCTCATCTTTCAGTTCTAACTGTTAGTTAATTAGATTGACAATTACTAGGTCACTTTGTATTTTTATATTATATAGATAATAAGCATACCATATACATACAAGAGACCCCCAAGTGGTCCATTAATGATAAGAATATCATGATATAAGTATCTTTGACAAGGCTTGGATTTTTAGGAATATAATAACAATTAATAATATAATATTTGTATAAAAAACTATTTTATGTCAATTTTGACATTATTTGGTAATTGATTTTTGAAAAACTCATAAAATAATGATTAGTTCTAAAAATGTTAATTAAATCATTACTAACATGTATTATTAACCTATAAAATTAGTTTAATTCATATAAAGTCTCAAATTACATTTATTTGGGTATTTATAACATCAATTATGTTACTATTTCATTAATAATGTAATTAATGCATCATCATTATTTCATAAATAAATTAACTTATTTAATGTATAAAAATTATAAATAAGATACCATTATGTAGGAAATCTTTTTAACTTTATAATGAATATTTATAGTCTAATTCATCTTATATATGACCCTATATTAAAAATATTTTAGTTATTAATCTCTGATTTTAACTATTTTAACCATTCTTTAAATAAAATAATAATTAGTGTCCTAATATAATCCAAGTGGACCTAAATGGTCATATTTTATTCCTAAAGTTGTTTTTGGTCTAATGAAACTTATCCAATAGAATTAGGACATTTGTTATGGTAATAATAATATCATTTTTACCCTTAATTACCCTATTTATTTGTAACCGTGGTAAATAAAAGTAAAATGTTACTATTCACCAAAAATTATTTTCATCTCATTGAACCACATTTTAGTCCTTGATATTAACCACGTCTCTCAAATTTTAAGAATTCCCCCCACATAAGCGGTAAAATTAAGTTTTCTGTGATTTTCCAAATTCTTCTAGGAGGTTGGTAAAAGACGGTGAAAAGTTCAATAAACATTTAATATATCTAAAATTATTATAAAATGACTCCAATGAATTTCATTGAACATCTATATTTATTATGTTTCAATTTTTACCAAAAATAAATTTAAATAAAATAAATAATTATGTAAATAAAAAGTCGGTTTTTAAATAGTAACATAGTGTTTTCACTATTCATCAAAAATTGAATGTTTTCAGAAAAATACAAAAAAATCACCCCAGGATAATTTTAATATTCCGAATCCAAAAATGAAGTCCATTTTGAAAGATAAAATTTATAAAATTTCAAAAAGTGGGTATTACTATTCTTAACAGCTAGTTTATGTAATATTTTAATAGTATATCTTTGTTTAGTGTAACTCGGTATTGCGTACAACACACGCTATCATGGAAGGTCGTGATTGCGTGTAATGTAAGCTAAGTCAGGGTTTCAAGTTGTGAAATACTCCTTTGTTTTTTATAACAGAATCTAACCATATTTCATTTATATATTGAATATATATATATATATACACTCAATGTTGCGTAGAATGATTACTATCAAACGAACTTGAAATTGTGTGTAAAAAAATCCAAGAATAATGTTGCGTATACTGCAAGAAAATACGATTTTGCATATAGCGCAAGATAATCTTGGTGTAGCGTACAACACAAGACATCAATGAAAATAAAAAGAATAATCCTCATTGAAACTCAGGTTGTTACAACTTTCAATTTATATTCTTTAACAAAAGGTGGGAATATTTTTTCCATAACTTCAAAAATGTCATAAATAATTTAAATAAGTTAAGGAAACATTATTTATTTCCATATATTCTTGTATTTCCCATATAATACAAGAATACCATTATGATTCATAGAGTTATAAACGTCTATAGAAGATTCATTTTTTTACAAGCATCAGCTATATTTAGTTATAGGAAACTATTATTTGAATCTATTTGAATGAACCAATCATGGTCTCTGTGAGCATTGATATGGTAAGTGTGAATTAAGGATCTTACACTTTTATATTTTATTTCTTAAGAAAAAAATGAAAAATTATTAAAGTGATATTAATTTAATGAAAACAAGAACATGTGTACTACCATATAATAATATGTATTTATAAGGTTCACTAATGAGTAATATTTGATTGTGTAAGGTATGTTTTGGAAATAATCCAATACCAAAAAAACTCTTGAAAAAATGCATTGATCTAGTTTAAAATTTGTTATTAACCATGCAGTTGAAAATAACTATAGTCATTAGACAGTGCATGTGATCCTCACATAGATAAAATATATAAATAATGTTTTTTGACAACTTTGAGAATCATTCAGTACTAGGTTTCATTATGTTGTTATAGTGATTCTTCTACAATCATCACACATTTTTTTCATGAATGTATTACTTGTTATTTGAATTGTTTAACCATATTATTCAATAACTATCTTCATGTAATTTTCTATACGTTTTTTTTCTAATGACCTATTCTTTTGGTATGATCTTTCTAGTCATCCATCCTGTAAACTCTATCTGGTATCTTTTGAAGTAAAATACAATATCTTCCATGATATCATGAAATAAAAATAGTCAATTTTGTATTAAATACAAACAAATATAAATATTGATATGAAATCTTTTCACTGATGATTATCTATATTATTTAACCAAAAACTTGTTTACATCTTCTTCCTAATTCTAGCATGATTTAAAAAAATTTCTGGTATCCTATAGAACGATCCTAAATTAATATAATTTTAAGATCTTCTAAACACTTCTATATATCTTCAACTCACATAGTAAATATATAACACGATTCATTAAAGAATAAATTCATTTATACAGGTACATTTCCTCTAATATTGTAAGGAAATGTTTAAAATTTATTCAATCTTTCCAACTTATTACTCCCAAGGACCCTCTTAGAAAATTTCATCCATTGAATACATTGGATGATCGTTAAGACCAAATATCAACAAAATACATGAAAATATCATATGACTCAGTGAGAATCCTGGATATTTCATTGATAAAAGTTATAATATTGAATTATAAACATGGTATTATCATGTTTGATATGTTTATGAATGTTTTATAATGTATTTCAATCCCAAATAATATTATTCCACCCATTCACCCAATAAAAATGCATAGAAACACATTCAATATATGAGACATAATCTGATGTTCCCACACAAAGTTTTAGGTATATTTCACATGTATCCCTCTTGAAACAACCACTATATCGTGAATTTCATATGAACTCATCATTCATTTCTTTCACGGAAGCTTCTAACCGATGATCGTCTTACCAAAATATTTGTATAATGACTTCAGAAATACCATTTGTTAGATAATTTGGATAAACATATCCACAAATATTATAACAAATTCACATCGCTACAACATACACGTCCATTTTGTTGAAACTATATAAAATAAAACAACTTTCATTAAAATAAGTTGGTTGATCTTATTTATTTTTTAAAATAACATTATAAAAGATCATCTGATGTTCTTCATCTGATTGGTCATCGACTGATGAAATTCATTATCAAAATCCATGTTTACATAAAAAATCACTAATAAATATACATTAAACATGCCCCAAACAATCTCTATTAAACCAAACCATAAAGAGATTCATTATGTCTAATGGACATCCATAAAAAATCATATAATGAACTATTTTAATTACAAATGATTTTATACCCCATTTGAATAATGCTAGGGGATGATATATTTGGTTACATGTGATGTTAGAAAAATTAATTCCAAAAATGAATATGTAGAGTTTTTCATCAAACATCCGGTTAGATAGATATTGGGAGTATGATAAGATAATTATTCCACATAGCACTGAAGCCTATTTCCTCATGTCAGTATTTTCATTCAAATGAACTTGTTATGATAAACATAATCTTATCATATCCACCCATTAACCATTTTTAAATCAAAAAAATATGGTGATTTCTGTTAGAAAAAAATATAAAATTTTTGAGAAAAACTCATTCCTTTATAACAATACTTGACCTACTTCTTATTATTATCATAGAGATTCATTTAAATTATACTAAACCACTTGGTCTAAAAAATCTGTTCATCAAATTTTTATGATATTAACATTTATATACATTTGTCTATGTAGATATGAAATTAATCTTCAACTAGTATAGTATAAATATGTTTGACCATAAACATACACCATCCATGTTTTACCCTATAATATATTAAATTGATTAGAGTGTTCTATTCATTATGATTTGGTTCCCTTATGTACAAGCTATATATATTTAATATCTCATACATTAAATTCTAATTAATCCAAATCATATCTTCTCTAATTGAAAATCAAAATGAAAAAAACATTTTAATTTATTTTGTGGATGAGTAAAGTCTATGTAGATAATATATTTTAAGAACTATGTTTGACATTATTCATGAGTTGGGTTCTAGAACAATGTGTGAAGACCATTTTTTGGAAAAGAAAATGTGAAAAAATATGGGAAAACTCTAGGTGTTGTAATGTATGATCATTGGGAAGAAATTGTGGAGCAAAAATAATATAACTAGAAAACCAAATTCTATATAGATTGACACAAAGAGGTATATGGTGTAAATAATGATTCATATTTTCAAAGAAACATAATCATATATAGTTAGTGTGGAAAACTTGGACGATGTTTTGAAAAGTGATATCTTCAAAGAAATCTTGGTGGAAACATAATTAATTGGATGAATAGGTTAATGTAGCGGTTATCCTTGACTAGAAAATTGATTTTCTATGGAGATCGATGTATATGGGATTCATCATATAAATATTTGAAGGAGATAACCACCAAACACACTAGATGATTTCATCTACATAAAATGGTGACTATCATTCTTATTGATAATTAGGGATCGTCTCTTTTTTATGATATTTATTTTTATTAATAAATAAATGATCAATTGTCATCTTATGAATAAGGATGAAATATTATACCATGAAAATTGTTTTTTGTTATATCTGTTGTATTCATACTAACATTTATATAAATTCATCTTATATGCGGAGTCTTATGGTTTAGTATTTTAGATTTTGATTTTGGTGTGTTTTTTTCAGTGCATCTATAAATGAAACATTATATAATTAAATATTTTTGTCTTCTTTCATAATTTATATTTCCTATCATATAGTGGATTATTGGATTGTATCTATAACCCTATGAAGGGGTTTTAGAGCAGAAAATATATTCTCATACATCTAGGCCCATCTGGTGGTGTTTTAGTACTTGTTTTAGTATCTTGACACTCTTTTATAACTTAAAGAATATTTTAAAGTATTTCATAATCCAATCATATGTTTACAAAAATTTTGTTGGAGTGTATTTTTCCTGGAATATGGTTTCAGATAAGGGCATGATACATGTGGGAATATAAAATGGAATGAACATTTAGACCTAGAAGTTTTATATTTGTGATTGTAAACTAATAACGTTTTTAGATATTATTTTGACAACAACCCACCTTGATATAATGTAAAATAAAGAATGAGAGTGGATGGAAATGAAATCAGTGGTTGTGACCTAACTGCCACTTGCATGAAATGTTTCCTTCAACATTCAATAGATAAAAACAATTTAGAACTCATGAATAACCAAACTAAAATTTTTTAGAAGCCCTTAGTGATGAATAATGTAGACATAATATGTATATTTTTCCATATGTATATCTAAAAATTAATTTATATAATATATCATATCAATTTTTTCAAATGTTTCTAGATCCAATTGGATTCGGTGATAATAAAAATCAGGGATATTTAATATGAGCTATTATTAGTTTCCTTACTGCAATAATCATGGGGTAATATTATAGTAGTTGTGAGTAACTAGAGTAGAATGGATTAATTTAGGTTCATTGATTTTAGATTCCTAATCATGAATAAGTAAATTACTTGAATAGAGAATAATTCATCTTCTATAAATTCCATATCATGAAATTAATGGGAATACAACAAGAATAAAATTCTCTTTATGGGGAAATGAAGGAAGATTTGATATAGGATTACTTAAGTGGAAGGTTATCCCTTACATTGTCATTGTGGGAGCAAGGACTCCCAAAAATTATTTTTATGGGAGAAGATTAAACTATATAATTTAAATTTATATAAGTGTATATGGGAATCAATATAAAATTATATGATTGGTTTAATCCTATGTTTTTTCAATACCACTTTATTATTTTCTGATAATGGAAAGAGTTTTTACAGAATGTATAAGTGGTCATTTTCAACGATTTATATTTCCGGAAGGTTTGAAATGGTGTATCTTGTTAACAAAAACATCTAATCATAGTTTGTATGAGAGATATATCTATCTGAATAAGGAACATATATATTTTGGAGTTTCATGGAGTCAAGAACATACTGGGATTATGTAAGAATAAAATTATGGTTGGGAAATTTGGTGAAACTAGAATTTTTATGTCATTTGAAGATAGAGAATGAAAGATTCATCAGGGATACATGGTTATGAAAAAAGGAGTGACAGAAATGATGTAATACCTCACTGTAGTATCTAAAGGTTAAATGGATACAAGAGTTAACATAGACTGAAAATTTTCATGATCATTTAATATTTATCAGTTATAAGGGGATAGAAATCCATATTGAAAATGGTATGTTGATGTATTTCTCTATAGGTATCAAAAATGAAAATAATGTATCCTTGCAAATCCATGGATGGTGTACTTATAAATTGAAGGAAATGTATCAATACATCAGATATTGGAGTTGGTTCAAATTAATTTTTCAAGGATATATTTAGTGCATTCTTAGATAGGATCACTCTTGTATATTACCATGAAAAATGATACCACATTAATAGGGTTGGTGTACATAATGAATCAAAAATGTATATCCTATGGAATCATTATCTAGTAGAGGTAATGATGGAAAAAGATACAAAATGACAGGAAATATTATTATAGTTGGAAAATGGTGGGGAACATCAAGTTGGGTGTTTTGAAGGTTTTACTAGTTGAAGTAGATTCAGTTTCGGAAGAATATTCCATGGATTCTGGAATACATGGAGTTACAAAAATGATAAAACTATTAATTTTGTAGAATTCTCTGAGCATGAGTATTTATATAGGTTTACATGATGTTTTTTATTTATAATTAGTGAACTATGATGCATACTTAGTCATCCAAATTATTTTATCTATAATCAAGGACTTACTTATAGATATTGGTTATCGGGAAAGAGATATTGGTTTTAACAATATCAAAGTCCTTGGTGGACTCACATATTTCTATGTCGATTCTATGGAGTGTGAAAATATTGTTGATAAATATTCTTAATGATAATTTATTAGCTATAAAGTAAATTACAGTACGTTTAATTTATAATTCGATGATACTGTTTAATTTTTCATGTATTATGATCTAATGGATGTTCTAAAAAATCTAAATAGAATACGGATATTGGAAGTAACAGAGTGTCTAGAGTATTTACCAGAAGGGTGTCAAATTTAGTTGTTTCTTTAATGGTTTGAAGTATCATCATTCTTAGAGACTATATAAGGTTTAGGAAAATATCTAAATGTTATTAATTATTACCCATCATTAAAAAATAATATGTGCCACTGATGTTGTTATAGAGATATACTAAGAAGAGGCACCCAAGTAATAGATAAGAGAAATTTTTGTTCTATATATTTCTATGGAGTGTTGGAGAACCTAAGAACCTAATAGAGGATGAAATATTGGATTAAATTAATTTGTTGTAGTATGTTTGGGGGGTTTAATTGATTCAATCTATGTTTCCAATACATTGGATTTAATGTGAATAACTATTGTGATCACATTTTTAAAAAAAAAAGTTATTATTAGATCAAATAAAAATATTATGGTATATGGTTGTACAAGGTCTGTCTTGTCATGAAAATATTCCAATAAATAAAATTAGTATATTTATTAACAATATTTTATTTTATTTTTAAATATATCATAGTACAGAGAGTGATATGTATGTTTTCATTAGAAGGAAATCATTATGAAAATTTATATGTAAAGGAAACCATCCACTCTAGGGACTTAGATAAAGAAATTTACTGTAACAAATGGATGGTTTCATAGAGTTCACAAAATAAAAACACATGTACCAACTCATACATAATCTTTACTGTCTAATGCAAGAACCAATGAATTATAGAATTAAGTTCAATAACTTATTTTAGGTTTGGGAATTTTTTTTAGAGCAATGATGTTTATTTATAATACTTGAAAGAGTTTGATGATGGGTTCTTCACCATCCTTATAATATACATTGATGACATGTTTAATATTTTTTTGTAAATAAATGATCATTGAGTTTAAGGTTGAACTATTTTGTTGTTTTTATATAGTGGATCTTGGTTTGGATAAATATATTTTAAGGATACAAATAGTGAGGGGCATAAATTTAAATATTTTATACATGATCCTATTACATAATGTCTGGTGGGAGGTATACCCCATCCACAACGGAAACATGAATCTTGTGACCACACTCTTAGAAAGAACATTCATGTTGTGTAAGGAATTTGAAAAATGAATAATAGATGAGGTTGAGAATATGGTTAAGGTTACATATCAATATGTTTTGGAAGTCTCAAGTTCAACATGGATTATAATTAAATAATCATAGCGATAGTAGTGGAACACCTCAATATGATTATATTAAACCATAGAAAAGATCACTGTGAGGCCTTGAAATGGAATATCATATAATTATATGGTTTTAAAAGAATATAAATTTATATTCAATCATACAATCCCCTATAAGGTTTGTGAAATCAAAACATGGGAGAGTATTTGACACAAAAACAAGTATTACCAAACATGTGTTCACATTTAGGTTAATGTTAGTTAATTGGTTATCAAAGAAACAAAATGTTGTTTTTCTCTTGATAATAGATAAAGATTACATTACTATAAAAAAGGTAAGGATTTTTTTTACTTGAATGGGTTTCATTTTGATCTTTAATGGATACATGTATGAGAAGTATTGATTTTTTTATTCAGAGAGTGAAATCAATTTAGCTGGAAATATGGTGTCCCGTTATTCGATGAAGAACAATTAGATGAAGAACTACTTCATCCAAAAGTTATTATTGAATGGAATTCTGTATCTATAGAATATAAAATGAACATTAATACAGGGTACATGAATCTAAAGGTGTTTTTAAGAGTTATACTAAGGTAATGTTGCACATCAGTTGGGTAGGGATTACTATAAACATTCTATGGTAGCATGATACTACTAATAGATGTTGTGGAATGATAGTAGGTCTACTAGAGTTAATAGTTGATTTAGTTGTGAAACATGGACAATGATTCTAAAGTGAGGGAGATTTTTGGGTTATCTATTGAATTGTGAAAGCATTTTGTGAACACATATAGAAACTTTTTTTCCAATATATTATCATTTAGAGGAAATGGTGGAGAAACAATGATATATATAGTTAAAAATATTCTATATAGAAGGAAATATATAGACAGATAGTGTAAAACAAAGTCATCACATCCACTAAACTCAGTCATATGAATGTTTTGTGTGTACAAAATAATGGTTTAATGTTAGAGATATATCTATTTTAATTTTAGGGTATTCATAGGGAACCATCTGAAGATTTTTATCTGATATAAGTACTTAATCAATGAAACTAATTACCATCA
Organism: Viscum album; assembly: GCA_963277665.1. Classification (NCBI taxonomy): domain Eukaryota; kingdom Viridiplantae; phylum Streptophyta; class Magnoliopsida; order Santalales; family Viscaceae; genus Viscum; species Viscum album. The sequence goes on along the minus strand of OY728119.1, from coordinate 680,056,970 downwards.
AATTCGAAATATATGGTTTTCATCCCTTGAATATCAGAAGGTAGTCACTAATAGACACATTGGATTATTTATTATATTTAATAGGTTGATATTAATTTATTTATATATTCTTAAGGATTAAATATGGTGACCACTCATCCATTTCCCTAATATATATGTAACACAGTATTCCAAAATTGATAAATATTTATGTTTAAACCACATAAATATTATTTATTGTTCAATTTTCTTCTATAATTTATTCTAATAGAAATTTATATGGTGTCTCTAATGGTTTTATGTTATATATGGTAATTTGGATGAAACATGTTTTCCATTTATCATTCATTGCATCATGGGATCATTCAAGAATTGTTTTTCTACTCCTACATGTTATGGTTGATATTTATTTGTTGTTTAATAGATGGTATCCATGATACCCAAATACTATTCCCTTAAGATATACATTGATGTGTCAGTAATTTATCCTAAACCTAGATATAAATTTAACTTTCTTCCAAGATATCTAGGTTTATGTTACCCTCTTCCATGTTGTGTTTTAAATATCATCAATACATAAGGGAATTATATAAAAAATACAGATCTACGATCTTGGGTATAATCATGAAACATAATCATGCTCTAATCATATGTCAAAATGATAATTTCTATTTTATGAACAATTTGTATCTTGATTAAATTTTTCTTTGGATACATTGTGGTGTATTGATATACTATCTTGGATCCAATGGAAAATTCCACTTTATTTCTATTTTCTCAACCACTCTAGAATTTTAGTTCACCAATCCATGTCTGGTTTCCAAACATTAACCCTATATAAAGATATAAAAATCTTAATTCAGTTATTCTAAATGAATGAACTATAATATTTGAGTCAATTATTCCTCTTTAGGTGTTCAAAAATCAGGATTTAATTATTCATCATTGTAACCCAAACAAATTGAATCAATAGTCTCCCCTTGGTGCCAATAAAATCCATGAAATTATACTCTCCACTTGGATAGAATCATTTTAAGGATTTTCCTCTAGGAACATACATGATATCAAAGGAATAGTATAATTTACATTATATTACCTTATAATAATATTACTTTTATTTTAAATAAATTCAATTCTATGTGGTGGAATTTTTTGAATCCCAGTTTTTTTCTATGAACATTCCTATGATTTCAAAAATTTGAGCCTCACAATTATGATATTATTTGATTTTAAAATTATGGTGTTTCACAGTAAATAAATAAGTCTCAAATAGGTTCTCTATGTTTCATATGAATGATCACAAACATAGGGTTGAAAATAACTCCAAAACATCATCAAATCTCATGTCATGGTGGTGAGATCCTCCATCTAGGAGTAATACATGGATTTCCACTACTATTGGATTATTTTTTATAACCTTAATATTAAAATTATAATCCAATATAGACTAAATTTATTATTAGAATATTTTATTTATGGGATTGTATTATATATATGAACATATTTTATTTCAAAATATTTGTTTTGATATCTAGTGGAGATAAAATGAACAAATAAATAAAATATAACGTCCAATTAATGATTGAATTTTATGATGGTGTTTTGTTGAAATATATGTGCACACCTAGATTTGTACTCACATTCATGGAAAAACTACCTAATGTGAATATTCATGATCAACCTACAACGCGAATTCCTAGAATGAAACACCTAGATGTACACACCACTTCATGTATGTTCCCTGCCTCACACACCCATCCATGTATTCCCTAGTACGTGTGCACCCATCCTACTTCCCACTCACATATATCCATACCCATACATGGGATTTTGATGTAGTTAAAGGAAGTACCATCCCATTGATGGTTTCCTAAGATGAGGGTTTCCAATAAAATGACACATTATATCCTATCCCAACACAAATGGATAATGTACCTATTATAAACCTAAAACAAGACATGAGTGAAAATTTATAGTCCTCATAAAACCATTGTTTATGTGATTTTAAAAACCAAACATAATGTTATGGGATAGAAAAATACACACACTGACCCTCTTAACTAGATTCACACCCATGTGCTTGACTATTTAAGCACTAGACCACATTGTAACTATATTTTTGAGAAACCCTTCACCCAGGTTATGTACCTAGGGACCAATTCACCTAGGTTACCAAAAACAGTCTCGAATTCTAATAGGTTACCAACATACCTATTCTCTTAGGTATCCATCCTGGTTTCCCCATTACACTTTGTAACATATGCGGGTTAACATTAGTCCCTACAATAGGGGATATTACACCTCACCCCCAATCAAATTTGTGTTCTGTTGTGATATCTTACCCCTATAACTTTATCACTCACCACTATGAAAAATTGAAGGTGACACCATAAACGTTTTCAGTCGAGTCAAACATGATTTGTTTCATAATACTCAGAAACACAACCATTATCCTAATAACACTTTGAATCTTGATACACCTCTAGGTACCAGAAACTCATTTATTAAATATTATACTCTTCTTATTATTATATATCATGAGTCAATATTATCTTATTGGTTTCCTAGTAATCCTACAGTCGAGGTAATCTTATTCTTTTCATATCCCCTTATCATATTTACATTTCTTTGTTTCCTTATATGTATTGAGTTTAGAATCTTCTATTGTTTCCTTAAAATTTTATGAGTTGAGATATATTACATGGTTCCTAAAAATAATTCAACTCACTCACACATTAGTTTAAACATAAAAGGGTTTCTTTGGTGTAATTCCCATACAAAAAATTTCTCTGAAACTTTCCATATAGTGGTATACTCAACATGCAATTAAATTGTTTTAAAGTGGGAGTGCATAAAAAACCAAAACATGTACCACTATAGTTCTTATCACATGATCTTAAAAGTTATGATGCGTCTCATTATTTCGAATTGATTGAATTGTTCTATGATTATATTCATCAGGATACATTGGAATCCCTTTTCGTGGGTCTGATCCAAACTCTAAAACTAATACTATCACATTTGATAGTATCACAATTCCTCATATGTATTTTATGAACTCTAGATCACCCACCTATATTGTTTTTATATCTATAGTAATAAGATACTTGGATTAAATGAAAAATAATATTATAGCCATTTTTAGTGTGCTCTTAAATTCATGTTACCATTCAATCAATTCCACATGAGGGTAACAAGTATTGATAGTGAGAGGGATTTTTGAATAAAAATTAAATCTAAATGACAGGTTGGGACTAGTAAATAATGAAATGTAAGGGATGATCTGCCCTCACATCCTACCATCAAATAAAAGTTTTCATCATCATCACATTAGGTTATTTAGCGACCACTAACTTTAAAAAAGAGTGATATCCACATGGAAATCAACACACAAAAAAATTGGACATGAGGAATAGAACCCGTTAGAAACAAATATATTGTGATAATATGTACTTGAGATCATTTGGGTCATTATACACCAAAAAACGCTTTCCTAACAAGTTATGAGGCCAAAATCTCTTAGTTTATACTGCCATTTTTTACTCTTTGTAATGTATTAGTTAATTCCACTCATGTTTCTTAAAAAAATTAGATCCATAATAAAATACTCCTCTAACATAAAAATAATATATTTATGGATGACTCCTAATACATTATAATATAAGGTATACTATTGACCTAGCATAGGTATGGTAAATATTGATGTGGTAATCAATATCCACCTATTCTCTTGAAATGATCACTGTTGATGATCATAGAGCTAAAACTTTAACCCTTCTATGTTAATTTCTTCAATGGCATTTCAATTTTAGATTAATAATTAATGTATTTCATATATAAGTCTATTAAACATAACAAGTTATATATCCTGAAAATAGTATGAGGAAACTCACATGAAGGTCTATTGATAAGAATTACAACAATAGTACTTTCGTTAAAAATAATAACATTATGATCAGGAAATGAACCATCATGAGATTGGAATAAAGATAATGACATTTCAGTGAGCACAATATGATCACCAAATATTGACCTTGTAACTCTAAAACCTATGTTTTCATAAAATTTTTATCAATTATTAGGAAAATAAGTATCCATATATAAATTTAAAACAATATTACTTTATGAAATAAATAAATAAAAATAATTCATTAGATAGAATGTCATACCACAGAATTCATATAAACCATATATAGAAATAAAAAATCCATGGAATATCTACATGGCTCACACAAACCTAGGGATATTGAAACATAATATCAAACTTGTAGAACAACTTTTGTCAACATGGAAAAATAAATAATTGGGGAAGAAGACACAAATTATTTATCATAACCTAATCCTACCTCTGGTAATACACACAAATGAATAAAGTGGAATCACTCTCCTTAGTGAAAAATATGAGCATCCTAAGGGGAATTGATAAAGTGAATAAATCCATTTTACACCATGTTACATACCTATACATTTAGAAATATCAAATCTATTATATTATGCTTTTTAAATAAATAAATATGAGGTCTACCACTAGAACCAACTCAAAAGTAAACTCAACCTATCCCTCTTAGGTGGGAACATTGATATGTATTAAGGAATCATATCCTAAAACAGGTCCAAAACTAAACGGAAGAGAAATTTAGTAACTTAAAACTCATACATTAGAAAAACACTCACAAATTGGGAATCAATAATCCTTTTTTGTTGATTTCCAGGTTCTAAATATTGTGTTTAAAAATCATAATCTTTGATGATATCTTCTCTAACACCATTAGAAGACCAAAGGGATACCCATAAATGTTATATGAAAATGTGTACTCAATAGTGATACATACATTCCACACCCATGATCAAATAAATATGAAATTATTAAAACAAATGAATCCTATGGATTTCTAAAAATACAAATGATAGTAACATATTGTGTACACTTTCAAATTCCCTCATATCGCACCCACTATGTGTTTATAAATGGTTATCGTCGCTAGGAAACACTCCACATCCATACACAATTCAATAAATATCCATGAATAAATTAACGATTATAAATTAGTCATACTAAAAAATGAATAATTTAATGTATATTACACAATTATTAAACCATTTATTATTAATGGTCCCACACCATGATCAGTAGAATATTTTTCTATCTCAAGAAAATGGCTTAAGCCTATGTCCCTGCCCTAGTCACATGACATCTGATTACCATAAGGGGTATCACTATATTGAATTTGATTCTCCTATACAAAGGAACCATGCCACCCTCTATGTTTTTATTGATTGTATGAACCCCAACTACAACAAAGAGATGATATTCCAAACCTAGAACCCAACCCGTGAGCCCACTCACTACCAACATAGAAATAACTCAAACAATACTACTGTAGATATCCCATATAAAAACATGATCGATAATCAATGCTCATTCAATTAAATTGAGATATTATTCATCTTAAAATACCATACTAGTAACACTCTACATGAGTCCACCATCCCAGGGGAAGAGATAAACCATGTAATTCAATGGCCTATCCAACATCCCCTAGAAATGGTTACTAAAAAATAACTTCTTACACCCAAATGATCCACTCCGATATCTAATAAAAAATAATCTACATTGGTATACCACTCTCAAAAGAATTTATCTCTTTTATGAGGTCTTATTTCACTAACTGAGAAAAGGAATTCATGTGAGAGATGTTCAAAAAAACTAGTAACATAACCATCTAGATATATCTATATTATCCAATAGTGTAAGTTTCATCAACCACAAAATGGGTGAAGGTAAATTTATATTTTTTAACATAGAATCATGATCCATCATAGATATGCCCCCTTATAAAATTTATATGAAATAAAGGAATATATCTACCTTTAAAGACTTATGAAAAATCTTATCAATGAAATAAGCATGAAATTCATTCCAAGTTAGGACCAAATGATGTTCATTTTAATCTAGTATTTCTCATGAGTGTTTCATTGGTCCCCATTGAATAAAAGCATCCAAATGAACCATTTTAAAATAAGGTGTATCTATTTGATCAAATGTTGCGTACAAAGACTTGATCTAGAACATGGTAACATATAGGCTACACTCCTCTATAGTAAGATGTTTCTATTATATCTGGAACACTATATTCATGTTATATATAGAAAAATAGATCATGGATCCCTATTATCTATTGAATATAGGGAACATATTAAAATATCTTAAAAATTATTATCATTTGTTTTTTCTAGAATAATCGATGATTCCAACACTATGGCCGGTGGGGTATCCCCATTCCAACTCTTATGAAGGTTCATTGGATTTTTCCATGGAGAAATATCCATAAAAATCCTAACACTTGTCTCAAAACACATATATCCTATTTCATGATAACATAGTTTAGAAAAATAAATAATTTTTTTCGTGTCCAGCTACTTCTTCATAAATATACACAAAAGTGTCTCATATAACTCAAGAACACTCTAGACCATCCTACCATCTCTTGGGTTTTGGTCGATAACTGATTCAAATTTCTCATAATCAATAACCAATTATCTTCCATAAAGATGCAATTAAAATGGTTCCATTCATATAAGATGACCCTAATAACTTATCTAATAAAACTCATTACGACTTGTTGTTGACACATTAATTCACCTAACCCTATTTGAAACTCATCCATAAATTACATAAAAATAAAAATAATATTATTATATTACAAATATGATGCATGAAAACATACAAACATAACACCCTATGACATAATGAATATAATAAATGATGAATCACACACCATGTTATTCAAAATCCTGAAGTCATAATATCCAATAAACATGAACAAGAATCTCATTCCAATGTAACATGGAATTTTTTTTCAATTATTAGTAGAGAACATGTATAAGGTCTATTACAAGTTTTAACCACTCTTATATATTTATATGATATCCCCAATAGTCAAATATAAGAATACAAGGATATGGTATATCTTTTTTACATCTGCAACGTGTTTAACCCGAGTAACACCCAACAAGGTAACTAATTAATCATAAGATCACCATACCATATTCTAGATAATCATGACTAGATGTTGGGTCAATTGATAATATGGGGAAACTATACCCTTAATCAGATAAAAATAATTAGTGTGAAAAATAATACAAACACATCATTCATAATAAATTACAAAATATATAAATTACATATTCAAGAAATCCTATAAAAAACGTATAACATGATGTAGAAAAACATGAATCAAATTTAATATTATATAACTAATAGATATATATTTTTTAACCATAAAAACATGGTTACCCTTAATAGGTTTTTTACATCACTTTTAATTTATATAAACAAATAATGAAATAAGATACTCATAAAAAAGATCTACAAAATAATGATAAAGAGTGAAATACAGACCAATTACATCTATAATATTAAACCTATTGCATATTAATGGGGTATTTATTGGAGATATGAATATTTATACATCATTAGTCATCTTTCCATATGTAATAACAGAGATTTCTAATATATTATCTTCCCTCTTAGTGTGGGTTATAGATGTTCCACCTTCCACATTCAATGTCCCATGCCACATCATATACTAGACCGACAATTGCATTAATTCAGAATTATTAAAAAACCCTAATAATGAAGGTTATATATAATTTAACACCTGAAATATGAATGTTCCTCTAAAGAAAAAAAAATTAGGTTAATAATAAGATCCTTAGAAACTTATATAAGAGAATACCCGTACCCAAAGTCTATTGCAAAACCTAGAATAATCAAAACCTAGTGATCCTGAACTACCCTACCCTTGACTTAATAATGATAAATTTAAATCTATATATATTATTAATGAACCCATACACCAAAGGATACTACTATTCCAATATTCATATAAAAATATATGATAAAAAATATCTCATCCATAGGATCTCCTTCCACATCCGGTGGATGAACATTTTCAATGCAGTGTTTATGATTTCAATGTTAAGATATTTTAATTTTTTGTTATAATGATGCACTATTCAGGAAAAATGATGACAATTATCACCAAAATTTACCACATTATATTAACACTATATCATCCATCACAATGAAAAAAATACACAAAAGTATGTGATCTGTATACTAATTCACTATATGAGTAAACCATAAATCAAGAAGAGTCTCAATTGAGTCCATCATGGGGTGAACATCAATAATGATTAAAATAAAATTATATAATATAACTACCCATGATCCTTTAATAAAAATATGATCCATATATTCAAAATTTTATAATATCAAACATGCATATTTAAAGGATAAGGGAATATGCCCATTTGAATCATAACATCGGCAGGACAATAATTTATTATGATAAAAAAATAAGGACATTAATTTAATTAGTATTATATTATAAAATATGATATACTCCACAAACTATTTGGATTTGGGATCCTATTGAATAAATAAAAAATAAGACTAGGGGGACATTCAATCGAAACCAGGTAGAAAAACAACCTAATCAATATGTGATGATTAATATATTTTACTATATAGAGAATATTGGTAATTCAGAATAACTATTGGATGGATGGTTTGATAGAAGAATGAATACCTAATAGTTATGCCTAGATCTATAAATCCTAGAAAATATAAACAACAATACACTCACTGATCCTTCTAGAAAAAGAATATAAAATATTATATCACCCAAATTGGGTAATATTATACTATAGTAATGAAAATAAGAAAGTAATTGATATATCAAACAAATAATGGATCTAAATATCCACCAAGTACTGCCAACCACTCTAATGATCCATTATTCTAAATTATCCATTGTTGGCCCATTTTTTTACCAACATCACTAACTATATAGTCCTTATACCCACCAAGGTACTGATGAAGGGTGTGAGAAATATAAAAATATTAACCAATAATGATATCCCTAAATAAATACATAATACATCAATGTATGTATAATGTGTTATGAAAATATAAATAACAATAGACACTATATGTCAAGTCATAAAGGTCTAAAACAGACACTCGGTGAGTGACCTTAACCACTACACCCATTAAAAATGTTAGTCTAAATATATCACACATGACATAAAGGGTTTATCATAGTTTCCAAACAATTAACCATACTCAGAAAAATAAAATTATATATGTTAGAATAATATATAATTATTCCATAACCATCATATAAAAATTTAAATTTAAATTATGTTAAACTATATATAATCATAAATTTTCTTCTACTTAATTTTCATAACGTAAACCCCATCATCAAGTCAATGAGTGATTATTTATAATGTCATATCTCATAATTAATATGACTAATTGATAGGTATAAAATTCCATACTACATTATTGGCCTTCTAAATTGATATATCATATAATCATGTGACTTACATAACAAATGGGTTAGAAACATATCCCACTATAATATGGACTCTATTTGTATTTGAATATTATCCAACTATATTTCCCATACAAATATTTTATTAATATAGAGTAAAAATCTATTTTTAATATTTTATATTATTTTTGTTTATATTTACACTGACCTTATTTCATTCATACATACAATGTACAATCATCCAAGAACCATTTAATTTTATTGTATAAATCCCTTAACCCATTCCACAAGTTATATAATATAAATGATAATAAATAAAATAAAAGTTACATAACAATGTCAATCCTATTCTAGACACAAAGATACTCGAGTTCCAAAACATAATGGTATACTTATAGTGAAACTAATAGGGTCTAATAATGCATATTATATTGTAATTAAAAAAAACATATGGGTTATAAATCTAAGATTCAATTGTGGAAAAACACTTTTAATATTAGTTTTTTTCCTTTTAACGTCGTTTTTATGGAGATTTTATTACCAGAGATGTTTAAAGTGGGGTATTAAATGATCATTTCTATAAATCAATATAAAAGAATTTATTTTCAGTTATTTTGTTGTTGTTAATTATATTAAATTATTTAAAAATTAAAATTTTCAACTTTTAGCTTTAGTTATTTTGAAAATCAATGTCAAAAGTAACATTTAACTACTAATTTTAAAATAACTAATATGAAAATTGACTAATATTTTAAAATATAGATTATACTTATCGAGTCAGAAAATTATTAGAAATAGTAGATTAATATTTTAGAGATGAAATTTAATTAATAATAAATAAATATAAGGCTTTTAATTAATTTTATTTCATATGGTTGTTTCCTTTGAATTGATATGTTTTTTTCGATATTCATCTTATTTTTAGGGATTAACTGAGTTTGAATCCACAAAAAAAATTAATATGGAATTTTATTACTTCGGTTGTTGATTCTCATGATGATGTTTTATCTTTGTAAATAAATTGGAATATGTCTTATCCATCATAAGGAAAATTATAACTATGTTTATCAATGAAGATAACAAATAATAATGAAATTAAATGATGAGAATGAATAACATGTCGAAATTATCGATTAAAGAAGTGACGAAAATTTGACGTGGACCAAAGAGGTTAAAGATCTAAAAAGAACATGAATAATATTTTTTATAATGTAAAAGAAAATATATGTTTAGTTGATGTACTAAACAGTATCTCTATATAAACTATATATGGATGTGATAGTCTTGAGTATCTAAAATCTAATTTGAGAAAAGGTTAGTTATTTTTAACATTAGGATATACTAAATTATTATTGAAAAAAATTTCTAGGTAATCATTAATTAAAAAAACTAGTTCAAATATAACTATTATGGAATTAAGAGATAATATTTAATCTCTATTTATATTGAGTTATTTAATGAACTGATATTTGATAAATTTTAGATGGACATGAGGGGATAAAATTGTGGTTTGTAAAAATTAGTGAATATATTAATAATTTTTTATAAATGACTACAATAGTAAGGATTTAATTTCCTTTTGGGGTGAATATAAAATCTAAAATCATCTATTTATATAAATTAATTTATTTAAAAATTTATTACCTTATGTTATATGTGTGAAAAAATTAAATTCATTTTTTTAAGATAAAAAATGATAGTTAATATATAATTTTTCCAACATTTATGTTTCCCATCTTCCCCAAACAATTATTTATTTTTGGAAGTTGAATAAGATTATTGAGGAATACCAAAAGTAAATTTAATCTAACACACTATGAAAAATTATAATTTTTTACATACAAACACAAAATTGTTAATCATTAGTTGGTAGATTCAGTAAAAAATATAAATGATATTTTAAATGAAAGTAACATAATTAAAAAAATTTAAATTATATGGCTTCTAATATACGTTAGATATAAAAACTCTGAGAATCAGTGTACAATGAATTAATAATAATATAAATAAAATTCAACGATTATAAATGAAATATATAATCTTGATATAAATGTATGTAATTGAAACTTTTAGGATTTAATGGATATATGTAAGAAGGTAAGAAAAATTACAACCACTGTAATCAATATGTCATTCGTTTAAAATATTACCATTAGCATAATAATATAACTATGGAAATAAAAATTTCCCCATTAGATTATTAATTCAATAATTAGAAGATAAATATAACTATTATAATTAACTATATAAAATAATTATTTCTATTTTGAAATAGAATATTATACATATTATACTTCTAAAAAAATCCATGGTGCATTTCATGTTCCAATAAATATTTTTTTAAACTTATAATACATATTCCCTAATATATATATATATATATATATTAGTTTTTTTAATAAATCTATTTATCATACTTTTTTATGTCTATTTAGTAGGATTTCACCAAAGTTCCCACACTATAACTTTTTTAAAATAGTATATAAGATCTAGTTTAGAAAACATTATTTATCGAATTTTTTTCTATATATCCTAATTCTATATTCAAAAACATTTCAAAAAGATTCATTAATATTGACAACATCGTTTAATCCTTAGAAAATATATTTTAGTATTTTATTTAAAAAATACCTTTAAAATCACCCTTTTGAATTTTTTTTCTATAAAATAATTAATAATAAGCATGAATAATAATAAAAAACTATCTAACTAATTAAGAATACCAAAATTTAATATACCAAATCAACCTAGAGAAAGTGTTTTTTGTGTCATCATTCATAAAAATAATATGGATCTTAAAAGAAATTTATAAACTATGATAATAAATAATAATGTGTCGTAAAGAGTATATAATCATGGGTTTCTCCTAAACATCCAACTATATGATCATATATATATATACTTATCTACTAATATATTTATGAAATCCCTATTTCTTATAAAACATATACTATCAACTTGCCTCACGAGTGGAACTCCCATTGGGTCAGGACGTATCCTACAAGTGTATGATCTATTGAGTGTCATCTTGACTAGATCTAATCTATTCACCAATATTTCACTAATATTATTAGGATTCCTATTATACTATTGGTGGAGGATAGTGAATGGTGTGTTTCATTGCAGAGGCACAACAATAATGGGTTACTTCTCAAATCCTGAAAAAAATATACATCAACCACCCTCTTACATCATTATTATCGAAGCCCATTTTGAAATCACAAAATCATTTTTAATAATATCATTCATTAAATATTTTTCCTAATATATTTACCTGGGTATTAAGCTATGGTTATGAGTAATTTATATTTCAGATTTCATTTCTTTAATTATCTAAATAGGCATTGGATTTTGAAACTAATAATAGGTTTTCAAAACCACCTTTGAAGGTCCATTTATGTGTCAATATCATATTTGAATTTCCATATTTATGTTCTATACGAGCCATTAGTTTTTAAAGTGATATATATATATGGTTATAAATATTTATATTTATATATACGTGTAGAGACTGATATTAAAATACATATGATTCTTGATTGAATAATACTTTTAAATAATGTAATATGATAATGTGTTTCAGTAACCAAAGAGAAACCCCCTATTTTAAATGAATATGAAATAGGGATCCCAAAAATCATAAATGAAAACATCATGTAAAAATTAAACAAATAACATAAACATATATAATTAATAGAATATATTAAATAATTTTAACAATCAACTATAATTATTTTTAAATTTAATTCCAAAGAGAAACCTCTTATGACCCATATAAATCAACTAAATAATCAAATAATATCCTTCTATAAAACTAAACTCACTAATGAAAATATTTTAGGAACCAATGTGTATTTGTAGAATACATTAATTAATGTAATATAAAATTCAGAAACACCAGAACAACATTTATGGATATGAAAAAAATAAAATTATGGAAACACCAACCAGGATAAAGCCTATATGATGAGAGATAATCAAGAAAAATAGTGTAAGGACCACTATGTAACCCCAATACCAAAGGAAACAAATCCACAGGAGTTTATATCTAAAATACCCTAAATTATTTGACATGAACAACCCAAAAAGTATAGTAAAATGAAAAAAATAAGAATGGATATGGGGATGAAAAAAAATGTCCAAACATTGATAATGATTCCAATAATCAATGAATGAGCCTCAAAATCTCATTAAAGAAAAAGGAGGAGGACACTACTTCTACACCTCAATTGGTGTCGCATGATTGCTATGTGATATAGTGGTTTTCAGATTAAAATAGGCAAGAGTATATAAAACATTACTATAAGTTTAAACCATGGAATTATATTTAGTTTTTTCTGATGGTAATCCAACACATGAACCAACCATGAAATCTCTTCTAGACACACATGTACATATTTATGGATTTTCAAAATGGTTATAAAAATCATAAATATACCATATATTAATGGTATATGTCACTAAACTTGTTAGTATTATCTTGGAAACAATCATGAAACCTTCAATGAATCTAATTTTGTTTAAATATTTTATAAATTTTAATATAAACCATTTTAAAATCAAAATAATGAATAAAAATTAATATAAAAATTAATGTAATGGAAAAGACATGAAAATTCCCCCCACCATAACAATTTTTTCTTCTCAAAATCATTGATTTTTCATAGAAAGGTATACTGTTCAATATAAAATTGACATGAGAGGATACATAACCAAAAACACCAACCTTTTAGTTTGGGACTATACCCAAGGAAATTAAAGGAAAACACAACCCAAAACCTAAGACTAAAATACTATAAAGGCAACATAGGGAAAGTTTATAAGGATATAATCTTATATAAAAAACTACCTTTATATTTGGTTAGTTCTATAGTTTTAACAAATACATATATATATATATATGTACATAGAGACACTCCACTATGGAATACACCATGATACAAACATCATACAATTCATCGAGTCTTCTCTTGGTTGTATGACCTAAATAACAGAATGGAACACAAGACATTTTAAAAACTAATTTATGTTCCAAAAAATTTAATTGATCTATCAATTAGCCTAATTTTTAAAAATAAATACATTAAATAATGATAAAAAAACCACCTTTAGTTTTTATTTAAAATAATGGAATTTTAACAAAAAAACGTTTTTAATGAAACATTATTTTTCAAATTTGAATATCATTTCAAAACATCAATATTTAAAGGACTAATGCTTTGAAATATTCACTATTAGTTTCTAATATATACCTTTTCCCTTTTGAAAAACGTTTTTCATTATAATGTATCAAATAAATCCAAAACACAAACATAAAATCATTATAAAATTATCATTAATCAATCTAAAATATTAATGACCACTGACCAAATGAAATTCAATAGAAAAAGATATGTGAAAAAATAATTTTAAAGGGGGTTTTGGTTGTTCACTATTTGGAATCAATTTTTCACATAAAATTCCCCATATGTCTGATTGGATACTGGATTATTTAGACAATAATGCACATGGGAACCATACTGTTTTAGTACCTTTAGGGAAACTATGATCCATTTTTTTTTGTCTCAATTTCTCTCGATATCTCCCAAACCCTTGAAAAAAATATTAAACACACACAATAATCAATATAAAACTAATTTCACAACAAAAAACACAAAGAATAATAAAAAAATAAATCTTCTAATAAAAATTCAAAAAATAATATCCTATGGTAACTTATATTTCATCGTAAACAGTTGTGATAAAAAATAATCCCATGACCTATTTATCTTTATCATAAGATCTTATCTTATATCTATTAGAATTATAAAAACCCAATGGGGAAATAAAGAAACGACGCTATCTCAATAAACTGGCATCTGTTAACATATTTTAATGAATAAACACATCACAAAATTGAATTATGAACCCATGCTAGCCTATTACATGACCTGAGGTGTATTCTAAATCACCTCTGGTTGACAATAATCATGAATACATCAAAATAAACTCATTCACAGTGATTTTACCCAAAATAATAATATTTAAACCCCATAGTATGATATTACTATAAAATATTTACAAGTGAATTCATACAATTAACATCAGCACCTAAATTATAAAATCCATTCCAAAAGAAAATAAACTAATTAAAAGAATAACCAGAACAAATATCAAACTAAAAAAAGAAAAGATTCAAAATAAATACAATGAAACAGTAAGAAGAAATATTTTCTAATGAAACTATGAAAAAATAAAAACCAAAATACCAAACTAGATACTCATGGGAATCAAAGTAACTATACATCCTTAAGATCACTATGAATATACTACGTGTAATCCAAATACATGACCATGATCCATAAAAAATTAACCGAGTCAATAATCACTAACTTTTGTAAGTAGTTCTTGAGTATAACATCCTTATAGGATTTCATCAAATAGTGCATTCATTTTCTTTTTAAAAAAATTATAGAAACACTCATTTTGAATAAATTATTTAAGGATTATTCTTTCCTCATTTTCATAAGGAGATCACATAAAAAAATTAAATATTTTTTAATATTAAAAAAACATTTTCACAGTAGAAAATATCTTAAAACATTTCATTTAAAACATACATTTTATACCCCCATAAAAAATTTCATTAAAAATTGGTAAAAACAAACATGAATAATTATTTAAGAAACACATAAGTAAATAAATACACCAAAATATAGAGTGTAATGTCAAAAACTAATAAAGATAATAAGAAAAATCATGTTTGAAAATAATGAACCTATTAATTTAAATGGATAAAACAATATAGTTAGTAAAAAAAGTAATATAAAAAGTATAAATTCATAGGTAGATCATAAACATATAGTGAGATAAACATGAACAAATTCATGTTCGATCAATTTTCGACCTAACAATGCATCCCTAGTCAATAACAAACACGGTTCTCTCAACATGTCTCTCTGATGTAACTACCCAAGTGTTAGGAAATATCCCCAAATAGGATATCTAAATGGTCTCATCATGAATAGATAAGACCCATATCATAATATCTCTCTCTATGATGCCTATTATTCCAATGATACTATTAATATAGTTTATGGATTGGATTGTATCTTGTAAGACACACACTAATAAAAATTAACATGGAGTATTAAGCCAAAAACATACCTAAATTTACCATCCTACAATATTATTACCCAATACCCATTAAAAATCACATAAACTACCTCAAAAATCACCATCCATCAAAATATTATTTTAAATATAATTCCACAAGTCATAAACATAGGGTTGTACTCATTTTTAATTGAAAAAAAATCATTTCAAATCGGTTCTAAGAAGGGGATAGAATTTGAATCAAATAATAGGTTTTCTAAACCCTCTTTTAAAATAAATATTCTATTCAATATCTTATTTGAAGTTACTTTTTAAATATCCCCACAATCCTTTAATTTGTAAATTGATAGGTATACATTAGTGTACATGTAGTTATATAGGTCTATATATGTATATATGTATATATGTACATGTATATAAGTAGATTTATGTATATGAATATGTTTTTTGAATGTCAATTTGAAATCAGGTTAAATTTGCAAACATTTTTTAACCATGGAGACCCTGCTTCCTATAAACCAACACAACACAAGGAACCATAAAAAATTATGCACGAAAAAATTCAAAAATTACATATACACTATATATATTTATATAGAAAATAACATAAAAAATATCAAAACACAACATTATTTTCGTTTAAAATAAAATATAATGAGAAAAATATTTTAACCCAAGGAAATAAATATAGAAAGAAAATAAAATATATTATAAAATACCAAATCATAAATGAAAAAGTTTTACAAACATAATATTTTCATATCATAAATAATATTATTGAAAATGAATTTTTTAATCCTATATGAAACATGAATTGATAGAAGAAAATTATTGTAAGGAATCAACAACATGGGAAAGGAATAGTTGCCATAAAAAACTCAAAAATTAAGGGAGGTATGTCCAAAGGGGAACCTACGAATTGAAATAACCAATGCTTTAATAGTTTTATTGCATATCCTACCGAAGAATTAGACAATACTAACCAACAATAAGAGAGGAATAATAAAACAAAGAAAATCCAATGGTTACGAGAAAAAGAGTCCCAAATATTATGAGTCTACATGTAAATGGAAAGAGAAACCTAAAAATCCCATTTAAGAGGAAGGAATATTCCAAACCTTGTGATCTGGAGTTGGTGTTTCATGATTTAAAGTATAGGGAGGGGTTTTGGGATTAAAATCAAGGAGTTTAAAATATGAACATCCTAAATATTTAAATCCTAGGATGGAAACATTATTTGCACATTATTTTCTAAAGCATGATAAATTGTACAGTCTCTAATAGAATAACCAAGAGGACATTATGGTTTTCCTCCTAGTTAAAAAATACATAAAAAATAGTGAATAATTTGTCTAATAAAAACTATATGCTATTGGAACCATTAGTATTAAAAATTCACCATTATATTGACTATTATTAAAACTAAATAATTCAAACAATTTATAGAAAATCAACCTAAAACTCAAGGATACGAAATATCATCAATAAATTAGTAATATAAATCAGAAATTATATATTCATTCGTGATAATTCTACAAATAATAACACTATTTACTACTAAACAATAACATAGATTCCACATAATGTTATAACATGGAATATAAAATATAGAGAAGGAGAGAATGTAAAACTAAAATAACCAACCTCTATGTATAAAAAACATGGAAATTAAACCACAACCCATCCCAAAATTTGGGAATAAAAAATTAGAAGACACCCATGGTAAATAGTTCAAAGGATGAGACCTTTATTATTTATTATCACCATATTAGTCTATCACTAATAAATCTAGGTAAAAAAGGAGAAATTGACCTTGGGAACACACTATTTGGAACCACCACACCTGTTATCTGAGGGATAAAAATAGAAGACTCATCCTGCTACTAACACATTATTCTATAGAAACATATATAATCCCTTAAATATGACGTAATAGATAAATAACCAAAACATAAAAACATATATCAAATATTTTAAAAAATATAAAGAAATAAATGAGGCTAAAGAGAGAGAACCATGTAAAAGATTGACTGGGGTCCCTCTTTGGCCCAAGATAAGATACAAATTCCTTCCTCTTCCGACACCCAATCATAAAAAACCCTTAATTATATGAGGAGACAATTATGGGTATACTCATAACTAAAAGGTAAGGGGAGTGAATCAATTCTATGATAATTTTATCCAAATAACAAATTTTAGTCCATTAACTCTAAGATCATTTATGATCTTGATTATGAAATTCTCTTTTACTTATTGTATGGATGTATAAGAATTACTATAAAGGATTACACTTTCTATTTTTTTTACAAATTTCAGAACTCAAAAAATAATATATGATACAATATTCTAATGGTGATAACCAATACATGAATTATACACTCTAATGAGACACCAATTTCTATAATGTGGATATAAAATAATCCGTACAGTATGTGTAAGTCCCTAAAATTTATTAGGGGATGGAAATAATTTGGAATCCCATGAAAGGTGGTAAACATATCCCAATTAAATTTCCAAACTAATTATTTATAGTATCTATGTAGACTGTTTCCAAATATTTTGTTAGATACTGCATAATTTCTAGAAATTATTCCACTTATTGTGATATTTTATGAATTCCACATTACTAAATTGTGCATAACATTCTTCTTCTTCACTAGTTACATTAATAGTAGTGGGTTTGAAAAATTCCATACTCTTATTCTATCATTTGGAAACTGCATATCTAATACTATGGCCAATCTAGTCTGTCCAATATAGTCAGTATGATTTGGATTTTCATGTGATTGTTCACCCAATTATCATATATCAGATCTCTCTTCCTATTCTTATTTTTCTAATCTATAACTAATAAGGGAATATAATCCCATATCTTGAAAACCAATTCCTCTTTCAACTTTATCCAGTTGTTTAAATTCTTCTTGTAACCCTTTCAATATCAAGTTCATATACTTTCAAATTTTTTTCCAAAATAAGAATTTCTCAAACAAATCATATCAGACAATTTTTTACAACACTTAAATTCATCAAATTAATGCATTATCATGAAACAATTAATTTCATCACAACATTCTCAATGAATCATCACACTTTATAAAGTCAACAATTTTATAAATTTTTAGGGAGTGTAACATACTTAATATCAACCATCCTTCTGAATATTTCAAGTTTCCCACTCGAAAAATTCTTTCGGTTGAATACCTTCCGCAATCACAAAATATAGGTGTTAAAAAATCTCTATAGGAAACTTCCTTAGATATTAACATCAATGTTCTTATTTAATACTTCTGAAATCATGGATATAGTCATTATCTCCTTTAATTATTATCAAAATGATGATCATCCTTATAATTATAACTATTTATAATAACATTACAATAAAATCTTATTTTTAATAAAAAAATATTTTTAATATAACAACTGTAGCATCATGAACCCAGGTCCAATTAAACTGTTCTTGGATTTTTTGGGTCACATGGACTCAATCACACATCCTCATAGGATAAAGGTTTTTGACTGATGGAGAGGGTGAAGATTTGGTTTGGTGGGGAGACTATAACCTCTTTGTAGAGAGGGACAACATATATAAATGAATGATAAAATAGTAGTGGAATCATATGAATAAGTAGAAGGAATCATAACAAAATAAACATAAAGATAATAAATTATAAATAATTGAAAAATGCACTTTGGTATTGCTATATATATGATGAATGGCAAGCTGATATTTAAAAAGGGGAACTCGGGAATCGAAAATCAAACCTGATACAAAGACTGTAAAAAGGGAGAAAAGGTTCCTCCACTAGAATCTCTATTGTATGTTTGGTCCCCTTCTCCTATGCTCCTTCAATTATCTAATAATATAAAAAATATATTGCAGGGAACTTTCCATTATAAATACCTACAGATAGATAATCTTCTCAGGTACCAAAAGAATCTTGAGTAGGGTGTGAGATTAAATTCTCAATAGGACACCACCAACAGTGTCTATATGCAATCCAAATAGTGCTCCTAACTAAATAGCGTTATGGTAATAATATAAAATGACATCAATATTTAAATAAATGACCATCCCACTCAGGTTCCTGTAGGACACCTGGCATGTCTACCTGATTCTGCTAATGGATGTAATGGTGGTTTAATAAATCACTATACATATAGTAATGATATATATATATATATATGTTCTTTATATGTTGAGTATTTCTATATAAACCATGTATGTGTGGATGTAAGTGGTCATATACCAAGAATACTAGTACTATTTGGGCTGGGGTGTCACTCATAAATCCATAACCAGTCTGGCGAGCCTATAATCTCATGAAATTTGGTAAATAACCAACTTGTGATTTATATTCTGAGTTTTCATGCACATAAATCGGGATGGAGAATGATCCATCACGTAATCACTCAAATAAGGGATGTGGCGCAAAAATCCTAGTATCTAACTAGTGTCAATGGTGTTCAACGTCATGCTCAACACTAGTTTGGGAGTGTGATACTTCCACGATAAAAATCACCTATCATCATTCCACAACCTCTATATTGTCGTAATTGTAACACCCCAAGATTTCATAGTAAATTATTTTTTCAAAGTAATTTAATAACTTTCACTACACGCAATTTCATATTATGAGTTTCTTAGACATAATGTAAGAAAAAATACATTTTTCAGATAAAAGAAGTATTTTTCAAAAAATACAATTTTAATGCCTTTTAATCTGGAAGCCTTTTTAAATAAAATATTTGGAACTTTTATATATTCAATTTGAAAAAATAAACATCTTATTTAGAATCGAGACATACTAATTTAGTTTCAATAATGTTTTTGTGTTTTTATGATAACTTTCATATTTGGGTGAATATTGAGAAATACTATATTTTAACTGAAAACAAAATTTTTAATCAAAATAATTTATAGTGTTAAATTATAAATTTAAAGGTTTGGAAGTATAAATAGATTATATTTTTACCATTTAATCCAATGATGGTCATTTTATGTAATTTCACTTTGAAATTGGACATAAACAAGTGTCAATCTTTTGATAGTTATTATTTTTTAAAAATATGACTTCTGTTTTTGACAACGGGAATTAATTTTAAATTAATAAATGTAACTTCTATGTTATGAATTTGGTAAAATAGACTTCATTTTTGAATTCATAATATCAAAATTATCTCAGGGTAATTTTTTGTTTTTTTTTGAAAACTTTTAATTTTTGATTAAATAGTGAAAATCATTGAGTTATAGTTTAAAACTGGATTTTTATTTAAATAATTATTTATTTTATTTAATTTTTTTAGGTCAAAATAGATACATAATACCTATATAAGTTCAATTTAGTTCATTGGAGTTAGTATATAATATTTTTAGATATATAAAAATTTTATTGAACTTTTCACCGTCTTTTACCCACCTCATAAGAAAATTTGTAAATTCACATAAAACTTAATTTTACCACTTATGTGAGTTGAATTTTGAAAATCCAAGACACATGGTTAATATCAAGGAGTAAAATGTTGTTCAATAAGATAAAAATAACTTTTATGGAATATTAACGATTTACTTTTATTTACCATGGTTAAAAATAAATAGGGTATTTAAGGGTAAAAATGATAATATTATTATCCTAACACATGTCCTAATTATATTAGATTAGTGTAATTAGACCAAAAAACCTTATGAATAAAATTTGACCCTTTAGGTCCACTTGGATTAGATTAGGACAATTATTATTATTTAATTTAAAGAAGAGTTAAAAGTGTTAAATTCAAAGTTTATTAACTAAACCATTTTTAATAAAGGGTTATACATAAGATAAATTCAACTATAAATATTATGTAGAAATATAAAAATATTTCCTACATCATGGTATATGTTTTATAATTTTTAGACATTAAATTATAAAATTTATTTATGACACAATGATGAAGAAGTAATAACCCTATTAATGAAAGAATCAAATAAAGGGTATTATAAATATTAAAATAAATATAATTTCAAAGTTTTTATGAAATACACGAATTTTCTAGGTGAATATTACATGTTAGGGCAGAATAAATGTATCTTTTTTGGTGTAATAAAGTTCTTATGATTTTCAAAAAAAAAACAAAATACAAAATAGTGTCAAAATTGACATAAATTAATATTTAAAACAAATACTATATTATTAGTTGATATAATATTAATAAAAATGTAAGGTTCAGCCAAAGGTCATAAATAATTTTATATATGTCATTAATGATCCAATTTAGGTTCTCTTGTAATTTTAGAGTAATTTTATTTACCATATATAGTAAGAATACAAGAAGACACGGTAAAAGTTAAATTATTTAACTAAGTGTTAAATCTAAATGATAAGGTTAAAATGGTAAACTAAACTTGTCTAAAACCTATTGTTTGAGAGTATTTCGATCCATAACAACCAAAGTCCCGAAACAAATTTAGTTTGAACCATTATTAACCGAATATGATTGAATAATAACTTAATACTTTAATCTTTTCTTAAAGTGACCCTCACCCCTTTTATAAAAGGGCACTTACACTTCTCTCAAAATCACACATAAAAAGCCATTTGTCTTGGCCAAAACCTTCCCAAATATCCTCCAAACTTCCCTCAATTAGACCTAGATGCATTAGTTTGATCATAAATCCATCCTAAGGATTCCTTTTGATCAAATCAAAAGGAAGAACCTGAAGAAGAGGTAATGATTTCACCATCCTCTTTCAAGTTCCTTTATTCTTCCACTTCTTCTTTCTTTGTTATTTCCATCCTAAAATAATAAATCCAGTATATTCAATATAATGTGATTTTATTATAAATATTTCACATCAATATTCATTATTCTATCCATCTTATGAATGATAATGTCACCATGTGTGCGTACGTACAGCTTACCGTCTCCATGCCGTGGTGTAATTTGTTATTCAACAGTATGTTATTTGGATGGATATAATGATAAGTAATATGTATATAAATAATAAAAATAACATGATAACGTCTCTATAAAATTAATATACCATCCAATTCCACACCATTAAAGAAATTATATTGTTGCTCGTGCATACGTATGGATTACCATCTCCACGACACGATGTGATTCACTTCCACGATCACCATTCATCGATGATTATAAAAATATAAATTACTAATAAGTATGTAATATACGAAATAATAATTCTACTGGAGATATATATATTTATATATATATGTACTTACATATATCTTCTTCACTTAGTTATGTTCAATACGATATGAAAACGGAAACAACATTTATGCATACATACGGACAATTGTCTCCATAAATGGTGTTTTTAATTTCATATATATGTCTATTATACATATTTATATTATAAATATATATGATATATAAATCCTTTTTTATATTCTGGATGTATTTAAATCTTGGTCTAATTGATAGAATTAAGAGTAACTAGTTGAAACACATATGATAATGAAAGTGATTATTACCCAAAATGTTAATTTAACATAGAAATTATTATTAAATGGGTAGTATAAAGTCATAAATGATTAATATATGATATCATAAATATTAATATGGTTCTAGTATAATTAAATAAAATACTACGATCTTCATACAGGATGTTAAACGTACCCTCGACTAAAGGAAAGTGAAATGTAATGGGTTTTCATCTCACTCCTTATTCCCATCAGATTCGTGCCATATTGCCACTATTACCTTTTTGTTGTGTATGTACTACCCATAATTGTATTATTTTTGTAATAAACATTAATTTATGTGTATTTATATATTCATTGTATGATTCCTCTTTTATGGGGTGTATGTTTCGTAAGTTACCAAATTGGTAAGGGTTAATTTCACAATCTCTTTATTATCTGACACTACGCCAAAAACTGTCAAGGGAAGCATTACCCCTTTATCAGCACTCATAAAAAGCATTGATAAAGGGGGGATTTATCAGCGCTTTTCCCGAGCACTGATAAATGTTGAGTTTCAAAAAAAATTCATGAAAATTAATATTTTGTTATATAAGTATATTTATATTGATATAAATACAATATATATTTTTTAAATATGTCACTACTAAAAAATTGGGCATTAGCGACCGTTATTGGCAGTCGCTGTAGGCCTATAGAGACCGCCTAGCGACCGTCATTGGTGGTCACTTCAGCTTCATCGCAGTAGGCCAATAGCGACCGCCAATGGCGGTCGCTATAGGTGTCCGAAATTCTGGCCTTAAGCGACCGCTTGGCGGTCGCTACCCTGGGAAATTTTTTTTAAAATAAAATTCTTACTGAAAGAAATATATATATAAATATATTTATTAAATAATATATATATATATATATATTGAAAAAAATGTTTATATATATAATATTAAATAAAATATTTAAAATATATAAATATATAAAATATGTTTTAAATATTTTAATACATATATATATATATAATAAAGAAATATATATATATATATAATATTAAATAAAATATTTTTCATTTTTTTAATGAAATGTTCGAATTGTGTTTTTTTTCTTCACGGTGCAAAATCAGAGATAAAACAATTTACAAATCATAAAAAATGGAAAACCATTTCAAACTACATAAACATCAAGATTGTCATAATCAATAAATGATAAATGTGCTTCAATGATCCGAGCAGGTCCATCCATTTCAATCTTCTGCTTCAATAAACCTATAATAGGACAAAAAAACAACAAAACAAAACAAACGTAAATTGGACATAATTATTTAGTTGTTATATACATATAATAAAATTAAATCTGACATCAAATCATGATGCTATAATAATTTAAAACCCCAAAGTTAAGAAATTCTATAATTTCAGGTCATTCGGAGCACGTTTTCTCCGAATTCGACCGTCTCACGCTGTTTTTGGTGTTTCATGACACTGGAAACGTGTTTCCAGTCACCGCGGTCAAACGACACCTCCGATTGACGTTCCATCAGCATTAACATTTCCCAAATCACACAATGGATGTTGTCGTACGGTTTCATGGCATTCTGAGGTCGTTTGGGTGGTTTTGACCCCCCCCCCAACGCACCATTTTAGCGCGCGTTGAGCTGCTAAAAACGACACAATCAGCCGTACCGCGTGCACCGCACATCCGATGGGCACTCCGTCTCCTCCTTCATGTCACGAAAAATATTACTAATGTTTTATTGTGGTTTCAGGTCATTCGGAGCACGTTTTCTCGGAATTCGACCATCTCACGCCGTTTTTGGTGTTTTGTGACACCAGAAACACCTTTCCAGTCACCGCGGTAACACGACACCTCCGATTGATCTAACGTCTGCCTGACCATTTCATAAATCACACAACGGCTATTTTCGTACGGTTTCATGGCATTCCGAGGTTTTTCTGGTGGTTTTGACCCCCCAACGCGCCATTTTAGCACGCGCCTAGCTGCTAAAAACGACATAATCGGCCGTACCGCGCGCACCGCACGTCTGATGGGCTTGTCGTCTCCTCCTACACATCACGAATAATATTCCTAATTTTTTTGTTTGGTTCCAGCTCATTCGGATCATGTTTTCTCCGAATTCGACCATCTCACGCCGTTTTTGGTGTTTTATGACACCTGAAACGCGTTTCCGGTCACCGGGTCAAACGACACCTCCGATTGACATGCCGTCAGCACGACCATTTCAAAAATCACTCAATGGCTGTTTTCATATGGTTTCATGGTATTCCGAGGTCATTCGGGTGGTTTTGACCCACCAACGCGCCCTTTTAGCGCGCATCGAGCTGCTCAAAACGACACAATTGGCCGTACCGCGTGCACCGCATGTCCGATGGGTGCGTCGTCTCCTCCTACACGTCACGAATAATATTACTAATGTTTTTGTGTGGTTTGAGGTCATTTGGGGCATGTTTTCTACGAATTCGACCGTCTCACGCCGTTTTTGGTGTTTTATGACACCAGAAATGCGTTTCCCGTCACCGCGGTCAAACGATAGATCTGATTGACGAGCCGTCTACCCGACCATTTCAAAAATCACACAACGAATGTTTTTGTACGGTTTCAGGGCATTATGATTTCATTCGGGTGGTTTTGACCCCCCCAACGTGCCATTTTAGCGCGTGCCTAGCTGCTCAAAATGACAAAATCGGCCATACCGCACGCACCGCACGTTCGATGGGTGTGGGGTCTCCTCCTACACATAATGAATAATATTACTAATGTTTTTGGGTGGTTTTAGGTCATTCGGAGCACGTTTTTTCGAATTCGACAGTCTCACGCTGTTTTTGGTGTTTTATGACACCAGAAACGCGTTTCCGGTCATCACTATCAAACGACACCTCCGATTGACGTGCCGGCTGCCCGACCATTTTAAAAATCACACAACGGATATTTTCGTACGGTTTCATGGCATTCGGAGATCGTTCGGGTGGTTTTGACCCCCCAACGCGCCATTTTAGAGCGCGACGAGCTGCTGAAAACGACACAATCGGTCATACCGCACGCACCGCACGTCTGATGGGTGTGTCGTCTCCTCCTACACGTCAAGAATAATATTAGTAATGTCTTCGTATGGTTTCATGTCATTCGGAGCACGTTTTATCTGAATTCGACCGTCTCACGGCGTTTTTGGTGTTTTATGACACTAGAAATGCGTTTCCGGTCACCGCGGTAAAAAAAACCTCCGATTGATGTACCGTCTGCACGACCATTTTACAAATCACACAAAAGATGTTTTTGTACGGTTTCATGGCATTCTGAGGTCTTTCGGGTGGTTTTGGCCCCCCAACGCGCCATTTTATCGCGCGCCGAGCTGCTGAAAACGACACAATCGGTTGTACCATGCGCACCACAAGTCCGATGGGCATGTAGTCATCTCTTACACGTCTCGAATAATGTTCCTAATGTTTTCATGTGGTTTCAGGTCATTCAGAGCATGTTTTCTCCGAATTCGATCATCTCACGCCGTTTTCAGTGTTTTATGACACAGGAAATGCGTTTCCGGTCACCGTGGTCAAACAACACCTCCGATTTATGTGACGTCTGCCCGAATATTTCAAAAATCACAAAACGGCTATTGTCGTATAGTTTCATGGCATTCTGAGGTCGTTCGCGTGGTTTTGACCCCCCAACGTGCCATTTTAGCGCGCGCCGAGCTGCTGAAAACGACACAATAGGCCGTACCGCACGCACAACACATCTGATGGCTTCCTCATCTCCTCATACATGTCATGAATAATATTCCTACTGTTTTCGTGTGGTTTCAGGTCATTCAGAGCATGTTTTCTCCGAATTCGACTGTCTCACACCATTTTTGGTGTTTTATGACACTAGAAATGCGTTTCCGGTCACCGCGGTTAAACGACACCTCCGATTGGCGTGCTGTCTACATGAACATTTCTAAAATCACACAAAGGCTGTTGTCGTATGGATTCATGGCATTCCAAGGTATTTCGGGTGGTTTTGACCCCCCCAAAGCGTCATTTTAGCGCGCGCCGAGGTGCTTGAAACGACACAATCGGCCGTACAGCGCACACCGCAAGTCGGATTGGCGTGCCGTCTCCTCCTACACAACACGAATAATATTACTAATGTTTTCGTGTGGTTTCAGGTCATTCGGAGCACGTTTTTTCAGAATTCGACCGTCTCACGCCGTTTTTGGTGTTTTATGACACCGGAAACGCGTTTCTGGCCACCATAGTCAAACGACACCTCCGATTGATGTGTCGTCTACTCGACCATTTCAAAAATTACAAAAAAGATTTTTTTTCATACGGTTTCATGGCATTACGAGGTCGTTCGGGTGGTTTTAACCCTACAACACGCCATTTTAGCGTGCACAGAGCTGCTGAAAACGACACAATCAGCCGTACCGCATGCACCGCACGTCCGATGGGGGCGCCGTCTCCTCCTACATATCACGAATAATATTACTAATGTTTTTGTGTGGTTTTAGGTCATTCGGAGAACGTTTTATCTGAATTTGACCATCTCACGCCGTTTTGGTGTTTTATGACACCGGAAACGCGTTTCCGGTCACCGTGGTCAAATGACACCACCGATTGACATTCCGTCTACATGGAAATTTCAAAAAGCACACAACGGATGTTGTCGTACGGTTTCATGGCATTCTGATGTCGTTCGGGTGATTTTGACCCCCCAACGCGCCATTTTAGCGCGCGCCGACCTGTTGAAAACAACACAATCAGTCGTACCACGCGCACCGCACGTCCGATGGGTGCGTCGTCTCCTACTACACGTCACAAATAATATTCCTAATTTGTTTTGTGGTTTCAGGTCATTCGGAGCACGTTTTCTCCAAATTCGACCGTCTCACGCCGTTTTTGGTGTTTTTTGACACCGTAAATGCGTTTCCGGTTACCGTGGTCACACCACAGCTCTGATTGACATGCCGTTTGCACGACCATTTCAAAAATCACACAAATTCTGTTTTCGTAAGGTTTCATGGCATTTTGAGGTCGTTCGGGTGGTTTTGACCCCCCCCAACGCGCCATTTTAGCGCACGACGAGCTGCTGAAAATGACAAAATCGGCCGTACCGTGCGCACCACACGTCCGATGGGCGCGCCGTCTTGTCCCACATGTCACGGATAGTATTCCTAATGTTTTCGTGCGGTTTCAGGTCATTCGTAGAACGTTTTCTTCGAATTCTACCATGTCATGCCGTTTTTGGTGTCTTATGACACCTGAAACGCGTTTCCGGTCACCGCGGTCAAACGAAAACTCCGATTGACGTGCCGTCTGCCCGACCATTTCACAAATCACACATCGGATGTACGGGGTGTGGGGAGGGCTGTCCGGGGGTGTGGGGAGGGATTTCTTGGGTGTGGGGGGGGGGTGTCTGGGGTACGGGGGGCCTGTCCGGGGTGCCGGAGGGCTGTCCGGGGTGTGAGGATGGCTATTCGGGGTGCAGGTGGGGGGGGGGGGGGGGCTGTCTGGGGTGTGGGGGCCTGTCTGTGGTGTGGGAGGGTTGTCCGGGGTGCGGGGAGGGCTATCTGGAGTGCGGGGGGCCTGTCTGGGGTGCATGGAGGACTGTACGGAGTGCAGGGGGCCTGTCCAGGATGCGGGAGGGCTGTTCGAGGTGCAGGGAGGGTTGTCCAGAGTGTAGGGAAGGCAGTCTGGGGTGTGGGAGGGCTGTACGGG
Organism: Viscum album; assembly: GCA_963277665.1. Taxonomy (NCBI): domain Eukaryota; kingdom Viridiplantae; phylum Streptophyta; class Magnoliopsida; order Santalales; family Viscaceae; genus Viscum; species Viscum album. Next base: position 680,027,423 of record OY728119.1, on the reverse strand, counting down.
GTGCGGGGAGGGCTGTCTGGAGTGCGGAGAAGGTTGTACGGGGTGCGGGAGGGCTGTCCAGAGAGCGGGGAGGGCTGTCCGGGGTGCATGGGGGGCTATCCGGGGTGGGGGGGGGCATGTCTGGGGTGCGGGGAGGGTTGTCCGGAGTGCGGGGAGGGCTGGCCGGGGTAGGCCGGGGACTACAAACAGTGAACTCAGCCCATTCATCAAAAACAAGTTTAATGGTTTATATTAGGAATCACATGTTTTTTTCAAAAATATTTCAGAACATTCAATTCTAAACATTGAAACTTTAATAAACAGAAAAAATCCTAATCAATAATCAGTTTCATGGTTACTTCTCAATTTGTGCACACAAACATTGCATGATGCCAAAACACACATGATACCCCCAAATCACAAAAAAAAACCCACTAGAAACCCAACATAAATACCAATAACAACCCCACCATTAAAAGTAGAAACACACCTCATGAATATGATGCGTCATGCGTGTTCATCACTGACCTCCATCCGGTGGGCCAGGGGCCTACAAAAAATAAACATTATGAATATTTTCAGAACAAAAATAATTTAAATTAAATAAATAAATACAGTATAAACATGCTTTGTATGATCCCCTACACCATCACCTGGACCCACATATTCCCGCAGTGCTCTAACTTCAGCAGCCAATTGTGCATTTGCTTCTTCGGAAGCCCACAGTCGTGCCTCGAAATCTGACAACCGTTGTGTCATCTGAGCAACAACAGGACCGACAACTACAACACGTGACCCTACAGAACGAGGAATCCTTGTTCCATTGGTCAAACTATATCCCTGCCCATCCCGACCAATAATGCGATGAAAGATCTTATCCCTTTTCATGGTAAGCTGTCGCTGGTCCTTTGGAAGATGTTCTAATTCAGCTTCAAATTGAGCCTGTGAAGTATTTAAATATATATACATATATTAATATACAGATTATATATAAGTATTGGTAATGAGTACAGGCACTTACTATCAATGCTGCAGCCTCTGGATCATTGCGATCACAAGTCCTCATCCACACCGACATTTTATCTGTTGGTGCACCATGCTCCCGCAACTATATATGAATATAATATTAACACAAAACAGTATTAATTAATAAAATTAAAAAATGAATAATAAATACCTCATGTCATATCTGAGACACGTGACGAGTCCCAAGCCCGTGAGGTGGTCCCTACAACGCTCGATTCTCAGAATGGTGTGTTGACACCTCCTACATTAAATTCATTCAAATTTCAAACAAATCACACATTCTTGAAAATATATATACCAAAATAAATATACAAACTGAAACACCCTCAGTAGACCAATATGCAACTAAATCACGCCACTGAGCCAGGAAGACACCTCTCAGGACTTTTTCCAAAATGTCTAGGGCACCCACATTTGGTACCCAGTGGTCCCTCTTGACTTTTCCTTTATAGTCATTCCACATCTTACGACATTTTTTCATACACATTGGCCGAAACTCATTGGTACATACTTTAAAATTTTTCCATTATAGAAAAAAATCACATATGTTATTGTTTTTTATACAAAGGGAATAATGTAAAATGGTCTTCTTACCTGAACCTCTCTCCAAAGATGATCTAATGTGTCCTGAGGGATAGAATCCCAGTCATGTGTGGTCAATGGATATCGATGTGGATCCCGTATGATATGACTCAGCTGATGAATAAATTCAGGGGCATTCTGTTCCATAGGATGAAATACCTCATCAAATGAAACATCAAAAGTCGTGTAGGAATTCCATGATAATATGCCACGACCAGGGCCTCTCCTGCGAGACGAAGAAGCAGTCGAGTCTGATCCTGTTGAAATCAATTTTATATAAAAATTGACAGATGTTATATATATATATATATGTTTATTAATTACACATAAAATTGAGACAATGAAATTCTGGCATACCTCAACCCTGAGACGTAGATGCCTCAGATGGATGATGTGGAGCTTCTGCCTCTTCCCCTGACATGCCTGCAGTCATGGAAAACATTAGTAAGGGGTCTATCCAAAGTGTCCAAATGATAAATTGGATTGTTCTTATAAAAATAAAACTTGTACAGTTGTTAATCAAACAAAAAGAGATTGAATAATTATTTGTGAATAAATTTTAAAAAATCAGAAATCTCACAACAAAGATATACAAATTATGTACAAAACCAATCAATGCATAGCCAAATTTCAAATTGAATTAATAAAAATTCAAGCATAACATGAACCAAATGAAGAATACCTCAATGTTAAGATACACCAACAATAAAATCAATATAACATGAGTTAAATCACCCTAAATATTTATAACTGAATGAACTTACAAAAGTGAGGATTAAAACATAGAAGGATTTATAAAATGTTTAGATAATTTATGATATCTTGGGTTGAATAGCGGGGAAAAAATTATACCTTTCATTAAGCATGTAAATCGACCGTTTCCCCTTCAACATCCACTCTGACCTGATAAATATCTTCTTCACGTTGATCTACGGTATGTTGATCAACCTGTTGAGAAATAAAAGGAACAGTCTCAGGTTCATCTTGTTCAAATACAAACACTCATCGCCGAGACATTTTGACAACAACATGCCAACTTGGATTCGAAGGCAAAGTAACAAAGAATACTTGTTCCACTTGTAATGTCAAAATGAAAGGTTCATTATCAACTCGTTCATTTCTGTATAACATATAGTTAAAATTCACCAATGAAAACTGATATTGATCGACTTTACATCCACGCACTGGATCAACCCAATTACACATTAACAATATGTACTTCAACCCGTGTCTGTATACAACTTCAATGATGTCTATCAATTGACCATAGTAATAACCAGAATCGACAAATGGGAAACCGATTCCACTGTTTTGTGTTGATCATTTGTCGTCAACATATTTAATGTGAAATCGAAAACCATTAACATATATAAATTTATAACGACGAGCCGTTATAGATGGAACCTCATCCAGTTGGATAAATTCTTCAGTTAGCGTGGGGTCCCCTAACTCCCTCATCTTATGAACCTACATAATTCATAGAATTCAATAATTATATATGAAGAAATAAATTAGTATAATACTTCCCTCATAATGAAAATCAATTTATACGTACATAATCCTAGAACCAGTCATGAAATGACGCATAATGAGACAGTTGAATTTGCAACTCAGTCGAACGATACATCTCTTATTTTATCTCATTAATGTGTTTTCTTCAAATGATAATGCGGTGTTTAAATGATCATCTTATGAAAACAAAACATGTAAAAGTTAAACAATAAAAGTGATAAGATACTTACTGCATTAATGGTGCAACTGATGGAGTATTGAACAAGATATATCGATGCGCTTGTATCCACTCGATGTTGTCCATATCATATGTGGTTCCTTCTCCAACTAGACCATCCTGAATCCAGGAGGGATTATCTAATTTTGTTTCAACATCCGTAAGATATTATTCACAAAAAGTAGTACACTCATCCATCAAATAACCATTGGAAATTTATGCCTTCAGACGAGCTTTGTTGCGTATAAATCGTTTCAATGAACTCAAATACCCCTCAATAGGATACATCCACCAGAATTGCACTAGACCAGCAGCCATTACTTCATCAGTTATGTGCACTTTCCAGTGGACCATAACATCGAAAAATGAGGGGGGAAATAGTTTCTCAAAGTGACAATGCGTAATTACAATTCGGTCCTGTAAAATTTTTAAATCACTCATTTGTTGATTTCTTAAAAAAATCTTTCTAAAAAAAATACTCATCTCAATCAATGGATGAACAACATTGGGGGGATAAACAATCACAAATTTCGATTGGAATCAACTGCTGAAGTAGTATGTGATTGTCATGACTTTTCCACCCTTGCAATGTCTTGCTCGTCAGATTCATACACTTTGAAATATTAGAAGAGTAACCATAGGGCACCTTGAGAATCCTCAATATGGAAAGAAATGTCTCATTCTCCTTTGTAGTCATTGTATACTATGAAACAAGTATATATGCCTTGTTTCCCTCAGCTAACTGTGAATGAAAATGTTTCCTTAAACCCATTTCTTCCAAATCACGGCGTGTATTAACATGGTCCTTTGATTTCCCACTGACACCTAAAATGGTCCACAATATGTTATCACAATACTTTTTTTTCAATGAGAATGACATCCAAATTATGCCTCACCATGTTAGTTTTCCAATATGGAAGACTATAAAAAATATTTTTCTTTTTCCAATTGTGACTGCGATGCCTACCCGCAGCTCGAATATTATGTACCGGAGGAGACACCAAATCCTGAATTTCATATACCGTGTGGATGTTTTCTTCCTAAACCTACGATAACATTTAGGCTCCTATCATGATCTTTGGTGCTGGGCTGAACTCTCTAGACCATCAAATGCCACTCTGTCCTTTCTGAACCTGTGCTGAGGGGGGAGAAAACTTATGTGGCCCATATATGCCCATTTTTTGGAATGCTTAAGCCATACAGATTTTTTTACTTTTGTTGCAACAAGGGCAAGCAAATTCCCAATTCGTACTCCAGCCTGATAAATTTGCATAAGTTGGAAAGTCATTGATTGTCTACAATAAAGCAGCCTGCAGTTTGAACATTTCATTCGTTTCACAGTCATAAGTCATCACACCATCGCCCCAAAATTCATTCAACTCATCAATCAATGGATGAAGTTAAACATCAATCTTATCCCCCAGACTTTTAGGTCCATCAATAAGAGTGGAAAGTAATATAAATTGTTGCTTCATACAAATCCACGAAGGAAGATTAACCACATGCCATGTGCTATGAGTTGCACCAACCATAGTCTTGAATGGATTGAAACCATCTGCTGCTAAACCCAATCAGACATTACGAACATCTTTGGAAAAGTTGGGATGTATCTTATCAAAATCCTTCCACGCATGAGAGTCTGCCGAGTGAGTTAACATATCACTTTCATGAACTCTTTCTGCATGCCATCTCATTTAATTAGAAACTTTAGATGACATAAAAAATCTTTTCAACCTTGGTTTTAGGGGAATGTAAGGAATTTGCTTTACGTCAATAAGTTTCACCTATATCACAATATGACATTGAGGATTCTTATTTCTCATGTTCTCTTTCCACCTGGAAGCACCACAAACCATTCAAATATCCAAATGGGCAGTTTCCTTTCTAAACATCATACAGTTCTTTGCACATGCATCTATGGTTATTTATGAAAGTTTCCATTGTATTGTTATCCTTACTGAGAATCTGAGATCACCCCTTTCTATGTTTTATTTTTCCCAGGATTCTAAGAAGTGTATTTTGATTGATATGCAGGGTCAATACAAGGGAATAATGTCATTAATAAAATATTATATATGATTTTTTTATGTTATAAAGTTAAATGTAACATCCATGTATGTAATCTATTTTCCAAGACTGCTAAACTAATTGGTCCTTTGGGACTTTATTCCATATAATCATGCCAATGTATTAAAATAATGCACCGACTCTGGGTAACTGGGGTCGATGCACTTCAGTTGGTATTAGAGGAAGCTTAGTAATAACCTTGGAAGATAGATTTTGATAAACTCTGATTAGAGAACATAACCCTAATATAGACATTGAGGATTAGTATAGAAGAAATTCCTAGAATTTTGGTAGTGTAGATATTTTGTGAGTTTTTTAAGAAAATACGTCCACGTCTGGATACGATCAGGTAGAGTCGGATCTGGAACAGATGTACCTAGGGGTAAAACACGAAAACACCACTTTGAGATAGACTCGAACGGGAACTGGTGCACAACAACGTGCCTTGATGCACTCTTGGTTACGACACTCCCAGGGGATATGATTAGGATAATTCTAATTTTCATTACAAATCATTATGAAGGGTTTATGAGTATATACTTCATGAATGAAAACATCTTTTTGATTATGGATTATATCCATAAACCATTCCATTTACGTTAGGTATTTTAAAAGTTTGGAATTATTCATTGCAATTCATAAACTGACCTAGTTTATGCTATTGTATAGAAATGGATCCCAGTAGATGGAATGTGAACTCTTGCAATATGTATGATCCATAGAGTAAGAAGGATCATATCATTCACGGTATTAAGCCAACATTTAGAAGGGAAATATTCTCCCACATATTCTCAGCATATAAATAAATAGTATCATGTATTAAAAAAATAGGTAAATAATTCTTTGAGTCCTATGGAATTAAAGGGAAGAAAGAGAAGAAAATGATGGAAGAGAGAAAGAAGGATAAAGGGAAAAGGGAAAAGAATAATTTTCCCATATGTAATAATTGTGAAAAGAAACAACTTGGAACTTGCTTGAAGGGAATGGGAGTTTGTTATATGTGTGGAGTAAAATGACATCATGTACGTGACTACAAGGGTAAGAAAAAGGTTTCAAATGTATAGTGATTCATCTGCAAGGAGTTGGGACACTACACGAACCAATGCCCAAATCATCAAAGTATGACACAAATGATGCTATTGGATAATAATCAACTTATGTTGCTGCCACAGACGAGGATGAATGATTAGACTTCTTATGTTGTTATTAGAGAATTATGTCATTTGAGTGTTATATCAACAATGTACTGGTTATAATAATTATGGAGTATATAAGGATTGTACTACAGTACTATTTCATTAAGGATTTGAGATTGTGTGGCACCAAGAAAAGTGACTCAATAGCAGGTCAAATTTTTGGAAGATATATGGTTGAGAGAAAGATAAACCATAATATGGATCTGATACCAAGGTATTGATTTTGGAATAATACATTATTGATTTGGATAAATTATATTGGATATTCTTGACTACGTTGAAATTGATTAATAATTGGTATATTCAATCATTGTTTGAGTTTACAATATTTTTGGATAGAAGGAATATATCTATTTTTCTATAAGGAATAAGGGATCATGAATGTAATCAATAAGTTTTTATGGTAATTCAGGATGTAGCAGTGTCTTAAAAGAATACATGATGAAGGTGTTGACATGTTTTTACGTGGAAAAAATGATCTTCATTGAGTTTGCCTTCCTTATAAATTTTGGATGGTGAGTTTGGACAGAATTATTTTGGATAATTCTAGTTTGAGATTATTTTTGGATTTCTATAAAAGGATAACCCGGAGGTCAGGCGGCAACCCATCACGTCCGGAAATGCCGCAAGACATGAACCCACAACCGAAGGGCAACAAGGGTATATCACCTACCACTGGCCCATGTGATGTCTTTGATTGAATAATGTAGTATTTTTAAAAAAAAATCTGGTATAAGAATTATAAATTCATTTTTTTGAACCCTATACGAATAGGATAAATAGAATATTATTTTTAAGATCTATTTTCTTTTAGATTTACAAATGATTTTTTGGTAGAAATTAGTTAAAGGATGGGACTCTACTTGTCAAGTATATATTTTTCTTCTTCTCTTATTCTATGAAGAAATTAATTCTTATACTTTAGTGAAGGGTTCTTAAAACCAAATTTTTTTATCCTAATACCATATGTTTTTTTGAACCGATGGTATATTAAATCATCATAGATTGTCGAATTTAAGGCCCTAAATTTTACACTTGTTTGTGATTGATGACCACAATCACTAATTATAAATATTTACATTTTCCTAAAATTATATATCTCTAATATCCACCAATGTTCTCATAAAAGAGATCATAATTTGGTGGTGACACTTTCATTTCCCTTTTCCTCTTATTAAGAATAAATATTATTAACCTAATTTTCGATGTGGGTTTTCCCAAAGGTATATTCTATTTTCGACCTTTTATTTTCGAAAAATAATTTCAAATTTCGAGGATGAAATTTATTGAAGGAGGGAAGAATGTAACACCCCATGATTGCATAGAACATTATTTCTTCAATGTTATTCAATAAATTTCACTACACGCAACACCGAGTTCTAGCACACCATGATTTACCAAACTAGCCATTCAAAAGTGGTTATGAATAGTATTAACTAAATTTTGAACATTATATAATAATTATAATTTTAGAATCCATATTATGAGTTTCTTAGACATAATGTATGAATTAATACACTTTTCAGATAAAAGAAGTATTTTTCAAAAAATAAAATTTTACCACCTTTTACTAGGGAATCCTTTTAAACTCCAATATTTGAATATTTTATATATTAAATTTGAAAAAATAAACTACTTTTTTAGAATTGGGACATAAGAATTTAGTTTCAACAATGTTTTGGCGTTTTTCAGATAACATTCATATTTGGGTGAATTGTGAAAAATACTATATTTTAACTGAAAACATATTTTGTAATAAAAATAATTTAGAGTGTTAAATTATACAATTTAATGGCATAAAAGTATAAATAGATTATATTTTTACCATTTAATCTAATGATGGTAATTATAAGTAATTTTACTTTGAAATCTTACATAAACAAGTGTCAATCTTTTGATAGTTATGATTTCTTAAAAATACGCCTTTTGGTTTTGACAACGGGAATTAATTTTAAATTAATAAACGAGAATTATATGTTTTTAATTTGGTAAAATAGACTTCATTATTGAATTCAGAATATCAAAATTTTATTAGGGTAAATTTTTGGTATTTTTCTGAAAACTTTTAATTTTTGACGAATAGTGAAAAACACCGAGTTATAGTTTACAACCGAATTTTTATTTAAATAATTATTTATTTTATTTAAATTTATTTTTGGTCAAAATAGATACATAATAACTACATAATATCAATGTAATTCATTGGATTCAATTTATAATAATTTTAGATTTATAAACATTTTATTGAACTTTTCACCGTCTTTTACCCACCACCTAGGAGAATTAGTAAATTCACATAAAACATAATTTTACCGTTTCTGTGAGTTGAATTTCAAAAATAAAATACACACGGAAAATATCAAGGAGTAAAATTTGGTTCAATAAGATAAAAGTAATTTATTGTGAATAGTAAGTTTTTACTTTTATTTACCACGGTTAAAAATAAATAGGGTATTTAAGGGTAAAAATGATATTATTATTACCTTAACACATGTCATAATTCTATTTTATAAGTTTAATTAGACAAAAAACAAACTTATTAATAAAATATTACCCTTTAGGTCCACTTGGATTACATTAGGACAATTATTATTATTTAATTTAAAGAAGAGTTAAAAGTGTTAAACTCAATGTTTATTAGCTAATTTTTTTAATATATGGTTATACATAAGATAAATTAGACTATAAATATTCATTATAAAGATAAAAATATTTCCTACATCATGATAGTTTATTTAAAATTTTTAGACATTAAATAATTAAATTTATTTATAACACAATGATGATGATGTAATTACCTTATTAATAAAAGAATCAAATAAATGGTATTAAAAATATTAAAATAAATATAATATCAAATTTTTAATGAAATAAACGAATTTTTTAGGTTACTATGACATGTTAGGGATGATTCAATGTATCATGTTTGATGTTATCGTGTTTTTATGACTTTCACAAAATCAAAATACTAAATAATGTCAAAATTGACATAAATTAATATTTAAAATAAATACTCTATTATTGGTTGATATAATATTCATAAAAATGTAAGGTTCATCCTAAGGGATTAAATAATATGATATATTTCATTAATGAGCCACTTGAGGTTCTTTTGTAAGTTTAGAGTATGTTTATTAACCATATATATTAAGAATACAAGAAGGCATGGTAAACGTTAAACTATTTATCTAAGAGTTAAATCTAAATGATAATGTTAAAATGGTAACATAAACATGTCTAAAACCTATTGGATGAGAGAATTATACCCATAACCACCTAAGTCTCGAAATAAATTTATTTGAAACCATTATAAACCGAATATTATTGTATAATAAAATAATACTTTATTCATTTCCTAAAGTGATCCTCACCCCTCGTATAAAAGGTCACTTCCCCTTATCTCAAAATCACACCTCAATAGCCATTTGGTTGGCTAGACCCTGACCAAATATCCTTCCAACATCCATAAATTCGACTTAGAAGCCTTAATTTGATCATAAATCCAACCTAATGATCCCTTTTGATCAACTCAAAAGGAAGAACCCGAAGACGAGTTAATGATTTCACTACCCTCTTTCAAGATCCTGTCTTCTTCCACTTCTCCTTTCTTTGTTATTTTCATCCTAAAATAATAAATCCAGTATATTCAAAATATTTTGACGATATTATAAATATTTCACAACTATATTCATTATTCCATCCATCTTATGAATGATAATGTCACCATGCGTGTGTAAGTACGGCTTACCGTCTCCACGCCATTGGGAAATTTGTTATTCAACACTATGTTATATGGATGGATATAATGATGGGTAATATGTAAATAAATAATGATAAAACATGATAATGTCTCTTTAAAGTTAATATACCATCAAATTTCACACTTTTAAGGAAATTATATTGTTGCTCGTGCGTACGTACGGATTACCGTCTCCACGACACGATGAGATTCATTTCCACGATCACCATTCATTGATGATTATAAAAATATATATTACTAATATGTATGAAATATATGAAATAATAATTCTACTAGAGATATATATATTTATATATATATATGTACTTACATTTATCTTATTTACTTAGTTCTGTTCAATACGTTATAAAAACGGAAACAATGTTTATGCGTACGTACTAACTACCATATCCATAAACGGTGTTTTTCATTTCATATATATGTCTATTATACATATTTATATTCTAAATATATATGATATATAATTCATTTTTATATTCTGGAAGTATTTAAATCATGTTCTATGTGATAAAATCAAGAGTAACAAGTTAAAACACGTATGATAAAGAAAGTGATTGTTAACCGAAATGTTAATTTAACATGGAAATAATTATTAATTGGGTATTATATAGTCATAAATGAATAACGTATGATACCATAAATATTAATACGGTTCGGGTATAATTTAATAACATACTATGATCTTCATATAGGCCGTTAAACGTACCCTTGACTAAAGGAATGTGCAAGGTAAGTGGTTTTCATCTCACTCCTTATTCTCGTGAGATTTGTGCCATATTGCCTCCAATGGACCAAAAGCCTTCATTTTTTATTGAGTTTTCATAATCCACCTTTAAAGGGGTGAGGGGGAACCCTTAAACTTCCCATAGTCATAAGTATTACATGGACTATATGCCTTAGAGGAATTCATTGCCCATAGGCTTCAAACATTACATACAACCCAGACTTACTAGTTGCCACTATTACCTTTTGTGTGGTGTATATACTGCCCATAATTGTATTCTTTGTGTAATACACTTTAATTTATGTGTATTTACATATTCATTTTATGATACCTCTTTCATGGGGTGTATGTTTCTTATGTTACGAAATTGGTAAGGGTTAATTTCACAATCTATTTTTTATCCGAGGTTGTTTTTAAGTAAGTATCTACTGGGAAATATTTATTATACATTTCCATGTTTCATAAAATAGTTTTCAAATGGATTTATTTAATGTACCTTTTAATAAAACAACATTTTAAATGTTTTAAAGATTTATTCTTCTAAACCACTCTCATTAATGTCCTTGTTTTCAAAATGGTTTTATGAATTTATTTAAATGTAAATGAATGTTTTAAAATGTTAATTACTTTAAAAAGTTTCAATGTGGTATGGGACACATTGATTCCAAAATGTATTTAAATGTATTCCTTTATAAATTGTGTGACTTTTAAATGTTTTCATCAAAAAGGGATATTTATCTCAAAGAGTTTTACAAATCATTTTCATCTATGTCAACATCCTTTGATGGATTTTAAACTTGTTTGAAGATGAGTTATTATGATACAAATCTTTGATATTGTATTGATGGTTTTGTGATATGTTTTACTAGGGATGTGTTATTATTATACCATTCATGGTTTAGGGATAAATTATTGACATTTCGTATGATAGTTTTAATATGAATGATTATGTTATGTTTAAACCTTTTCATATAAGGAATGCATTGGACTTAGTAAGTGACGGGTGGAGCCCGCTATAGCTCCTCGATGCATGGGTAGGTCTCATGAGACAAACTGGTGTTCTGGCATAGGGCCTTGACAAAATCATATTTGTAGTATTGGAAGAAGGACTTGAATATGTCGTTATGATAGTCTGTCATTATGCATTTCATCATTATTAAAGTGGTTATTGATATTGCATGTGAATATTTGACGAGTAAAATATCCATGTGAATAAGTAAATGTAATTATTTCATTTTATTTTTTCCATATTATTTTGGATTTCATGTTTAAAAGGATTTTGTTTTAGTTATACATTACCTTAAATATTTATGCTTATTTATGAATGTTTCCGTTGTATTTTTATCCTTACTGAGCATCTGATCTCACCCCTTTCTTTGTTTTATTTTTCCTAAGATTCCAAGAAGTGTATTATGGTTGATATGCAGGGTAACTCCAAGGGAATAATGGCGTTAATAAAAGATTATTTATTTTGTTTTTTAGGTTATAAAGTCTAATGTAACATTAATGTATGTAATATATTATCCAATACTGTTAAACCGATTGGTCCTCCATGACTTGATTTCTTGTAATCATTCCAATGTATTAAACTAATGCACCAACTCTGGGTAACTGGGGTCGGGGCGTTACAATTATTTTATTTAAAATATAATACATAATATACCAAATATTATGAATTTCATTATCCATGTTCCATTACATATATAATATTACCATTTCAATGTAATCATTAAAAAATCATAATAAACTATGTGGTCATAACCCCTTTAGAAACCATTTCATATAAAACAAGAAATTCATATTATAAAGGCCATTAAACATGTAAAATCCATTATAAATTATTAATTCATTTCATATAGTCAATTCACTTAAGGTATACCACCACCATGAGTGAGACAACCTATTTATTCTTATCTTATTAATTTATTTAACATGGAATTCCAATTCAATAAATATAAAATGGTCATTTAAAAAAGGTGACTTGGTTGAAAGTGGAAATTTATAACTTTTAAAAATCCAAATATATGTTGGGTAGAACACCTAGGTGGAGATTTGTCATTTGATAACAATTACACGCCGAGGGAAAATAAAATAATAAACCAATATGAACACTCAAATGGTGATTCAAGCATTTACATGATAATCCATTAAGTGGAATTTGACTTTGAACACCGATGGGGTATTAATAAATGTATTTAACCACATATAATTCACTAAACATAGATCAAGTAAAATGTACCAAGGTGAAAAGTTCAATTAAACCTAAATAACTCAATATAAAATTAATTCTCATAAAAATTTGTATGAGGCATAAAAAATTAGCTACGAATAATTAAATTCCAAATGGAAAATGTGGTTATCACCAACCTCAATTCCATAGACGAATCATCACTCAATGTCAACATTAGATTTAGTGTAGGGTAAAAGAGATCTATGGAATAGTCCAATGACCTGAATATAGGGAAATGATCTTTCATCTATATAGAATGAAGGATTTTATGATAAACTAAAATAGGATGTAATAAAGTAGAGGGGCGTACAATGATAGATCTAATGACTCTGATGGATCGAGAATCAGACACCAAACATGTAAGTCACAAAATATACTAGGTGGAGGAGATTTTGAGCTCAACGTAAGAGGAATCTAGGTTTAGCTGCTGGAGGAAAAATGTAGAAAATAATAAGGTTATAAAAGTTAAATGAAGTGAAAAAATAGTTATTTCACACCAAAACCTAAGGGTGCATAATTTTGGAACACAATTTGTAATCAGTGAACATCCTTTATAAAGTGAATGCTATATGGGATCACACTACATGATTATGTGTACATTTAATATTAATGTGTGAAAACCTTTAAAAATGATTCTTTCCTAAATTTCAGATGAACCACATGGTTATGGACCTCAGGTTTCATGGTTTCAACCTATCTATGAAGCCTATAGGTTTCAACCATGGATAACAACAAGGTTTTCCCAAACCATGTCACCCAGTATTTTTCCCATTTCTTCAGAACGCAAGGCTATGAACAGGAAAATGACTCTCCTATGATGTTCCTTAGGTCATATTACACATGTTCTAGATGTAAATGAAATATTTAAATTGAAAAACTAATGATCTGTAGATTTGTGAAAAGAAGTTTTGTTACAACCTCCCATACATAGAGAAACTCATCCCTAAGTTGGACTTTTGAGGGTAAATAGGTGTCACCAGGAAAGAGCTATGGTCAAAAGTATCATATAAAAGCATCCCTTTCATAGGACTCATTTTGTACTTAATAGTGATAACATAAAACCCATACAAAAGGAAATGACCTACCTTAGAGTGTCTTCATGATCTGATAGACAATATGAAGAGGATACTCCATGAAGGAAGCATCTAAGTCCAACTCTAACACATCAAGAAGGATGGCATGTGTTTGGTCTTGATAGTATTAGAGATGATGAGATAAATAAAACGAATCATACATTAACAAATATAAATATGAATGCACTAACTGGTAAGCCACAAGTCTGAGTATGTTCAAAACTATGAAGGTTCCAATTATAACAACCCATGATTTTGGGAATTATTATTTTTCTAATTAATTTAATCTTTTGATATTTTACATTTCCTGCAACTCTGAAAATAGTTTTATATTTATTTTTTCAATCACTATGTTCAACATTTCTTTCACACGACACCAATTTGGTGAATGGTACATGACACAAACATGGTGTACGATACATGGAACATATACTAGGCATATATTACATATAACCATGATTTGGTCTACATTACACGGAACAATGATATTTCTATGAAACATCAGTTTATTATAATAATTATTTAAACAAGATAATTATCACCTTGATATTAGACATAGAAATATGAATATTGATAAAATCTTTTTAAACATTTTTTATATTCTTGTTATAAATATAAAACACATTGATAACAAAAGATATATTTTTTTTGTAAATGACATAATATGTTTAAAAATATTATTTTATCAAATGAACTACATTTTAAGTATTCCTATGAAAAAATAATATAATTAATTTTAAACTAACAAAAAATTTCATTCGATAAAATATTCTTCATTTTTTATTTTATAATTTCTAAATTAGTCTGTGGTTAAATTATTTTATTGGTATTGATAAACATCATTTTTTGATAAATTTTTAAAAATACATCTACATTGTTGAAAACTACATTTTCATTTAAATAATTATTAATTTTAAATTATATTTTCTATTTTATATCAGGTAACATAAGATACATTATATATCTATGAATACATATTAGTTTATAATAATTAATTTCACCATGATATTGAATAAAAAAAATTATTAATATTTTGAACTTCTTTTTACTTTAGAAACCCAAAATTTCAACTCGTCTATGGGATTAGAATTAATATTAATTTTTCAACTTATATGAATTGAATATATAAATCTAACATATAATATTTTAAACTGTATTATATTTATATTATTTTTTTAACATGTTTATTCTTGACCAAAATTATTAGTAAATGTGATTAAAGTCAATCACAAAAATTAGCATATAATTAAGCATAATTATTGTCTAAATGTTTAATTTTAGGTGCCCAAATGTCATATAAACATGTTAAAAATATGTTGGATGGAAATATACAGACCCTATACTCCATTTTTCTACAAATAGTATCATAATTGGACCCACATTCAATATAAAAACATCGGTGTAATTCTCACTTCAAATATTTACAAGGGTGTCACTCCTCCTTCCTTATAAAAGGCCACCCCGTCTCCCTCTTATATACACCCCTAAAAACACGTAGGTTCATCCGAGATCATCCTAATCCAATTACTATTATACGTACCTTAATAATTTAAACCTCACTTTGGGAAGAATTTCTACCAACAAAGCATTTTGGCCCAATCCAAAATGAGTTTTACGATTATGAGGTAATGGCTTCTCTCAAGCTCCTTTATTTTATTTTCCTTGTAAAGATCCTCTACTCTCTTTATTACATGATTTAATAACAACACCAGTATCCTCAATATACAATAATTTGTTTATTCTGAGTATTATAACTTCACTAACACAGACTTCTATCTAATGGATAAAGAACATACTATTTTTGTTTACTGAGAACTTACGCATCATGAACAACTTCTTGAATAATATAATTAAATTAAAGGGTACTAAAATATCAATTTTTTGATCTTTATTTCACGTGGATTATGTTTGACAAATTAGGAAATCATTAAATTATCGTTTCCTCAATTATTCTTCTTTGAGACTTATTTTTTGTTATGCATATTACTTTTTTCAGGGTGTATACACATCCATTTTACATGTTATATAATGAATTTAATTATTTTCATTATATTTTATGTTTCATGTAATTTCCTTTTCTTACATGGAATGTATGATCCCATGTAACCATGTGGAAAGAGTTTATTGAAAAACATTAATCACTTTTCGTGATTGTGAATGATTATGCTTCTTTGAAGAAATATTATGATCCAAATCACATGAAATCTCATTAATTTTACTCTCCTTTAGTTATCCATTATTTATTAATATATTGGTAAAATATATTCTACTCTATAGTACATACTATAGTTAAGAAACTATTTTTTTACGAAATCCTCACTTTACAAACTCTTTCGTCAGAAATGTATGTTCCTTTAAAACCGTGTTTAAAAGAAATAATTTATAAGAATATTACACTAATATAATATGATATTTAAAAAAAATTACAATTTTTTACCAATGTTTTCAAAGTCATTTTATTGTCACTTTATAAATGAGGCATTTTTCTAATTATTTTACCTTGAAAAAGGAATGTTCTTTTTTACCCCATAAGACTGGTAGAAATGTATACGCCATCAATCATATAATGATATATTTTCATGTTTAAATGATTATTCATTAAAGGAACAATTTTAAAATACATTTTTAAGTAAAATGGGGTTTTAAACGTTTTTAAGGACTTTTTATATGTTTTCAAGGAAGGTGGTTTTCATAATATTTTCAATCTTATTTTATATGATTCCTAGGAAAATGGTTTTGGAAATGTTTTTAATTTTATTTGATATGTATTTAAGGAAATTGGTTTTCAAAATTTTTTCAATCATATTTTATAGGTTTTCAATGAAAATTATTTTCAAAATGTTTTCAAGCCTTATTTATATGCTTTCAAAATATTTTCAATGAAATGGTTTTCAAAAATTATTCAATCTTTATTTATAAGTTTTCAAATTGTTTTCAATGGAAAATAATTTTTAAATGTTATGATGGATATTTTATAAGTTTTCATGGAAAATCATTTCAAAATTATTTCAAGTATTAATTATATGTTTTCAATGAATTTTAAATGAAAATAATTTTCAAATTGATTTTTTGTATTAAAAATAATATTTCAAAGAAGAAAGGATATTTTCAGAATTTTTTTTAAAAATATTTAGAAATTATTTTCAATTTACGATGACATCTATTGATGTTACTCAAGCCCTTCTAAAAAATTATCTAAAGGATTAATTCGTATCCTTTTTTAGAATTATTTATGCTTAATGTAGTGGTATTTATGAAACAAATTTCCCTTTAATGTGTTATATGTTTATAAAATCTATTTCTCTTTCACATGTTATAGGTTTATGAACACTCTTTCCCTTCTTGGTTATTACTTTTGATGAAATGATTATGAAACCAATTTTTTTCCATAGTTTATGATATGATTACATTTTTATAAGAACCATTTAATTTCATGGTTTATTATATGATTATTTATGATCTTATAGAACATGTATATTTGATTTCACTATAAGACAGGTGGGACCTATATCTCCTACAATGCATTGGGTAAATATTTATATATCATGAGAAAAACTAAGATTGTGTTAGGGGTAAACCAATACTACATAGATGGTCATGGGAGTGAACCATGACTAAAAATATTGTATGGATAATGAACTCACGATATGAAGATGTCTATGGGAATTAACCTTGATTACAAATATTATATTAGGAGTGAACCAATACTTCTAAGATGGTCTTGGAAAAAATTTCTTGTCTACTATGGAAATCATATTATATGATTATGTGTATTCAAAAATTATATTTATTATTCCTATGTTATGCTTTCATGTATTATGTTTTTATTTCCATTTTATTCATGTCTTATTAACATCTAATCATTATTATGATATCTAATATATAGGGTATGAACTTAAATTGTTTTTCAAGTTCAATATCCCTCTGTTATTTTTATGCCTATAAAATTCCATTATATATTATACTAAGAATTTGATCTCACAAAATTATTATCATTCCTTTCCAAAAATTGTGAAGAAATGTTTTTATTAGAATTACTAAAGTTAGAGATCTTCTTGGTCGATGTTGAAGATAATTCATCAGGATAGAATATTTTGTTTCTATGTTTCTAATGACCATAAACAATTATGCTCCTTGGGCATGTATTTTATGTAATTTATTGATTATTCATATATAATTATGCAATATCCATGCATGTTAATCCTAGGTCTTTATATTTGTTATCAAATGAATGGTTTAGTCATAATCTGGAAACTATGATGAATTTTTTTGAGATCCCAAGGTATATTTCTATGTATATTTCTTTGGATGTTGTAAGGATAAGTATAAGTTTGAGAAAAAATTTAGGAAAATGGGTTGTAAATTTGTTAACATATAGAGTGAGTGGTTTCTAGAAATACATCTGTTCATTAATAATACAATTGGATGGGGCTCGGGAACAGATGTTCCTATGAGAAAATAATCCCAAAATAAGTTCTAGGTGTGACTCGATGTAATCTGGTCCATGACTACGGGCTTTGCTTCAAACGTGGTGAGACACTCCTGGGGGACATTCTTTTGAAATTCACTATCTCTTCATGAACCCTCTTATTTTATTTAAATATAAGTTTGTGATGAATAACCTAGTATCAACTTATTGTGTCATATATTAAGGAATGTGTTATGATTTATACATATTATAAGTAAATCCTTTCTTGAATATGTAGTTTTCTTCTATGATAAGAAATTATAACAATATGCTTCTAGTTTTAGTCAATTTTGGGAACTGGAAGGAATTCGATTATCATTGAATGAGATGGAATGATTTTTTTATGGTTAGTCATACAGGATGTGTAAAAGACCCGATTCCTAACGTACATTGACATTACATTACATTTGCGGAATACTTAGTACATAACAAAAACACACACACAAGGACCGTAATAGTTTAGTGTCTTTGGAAACTCGAAATATAATCCTCTAATCCTGGTGAAAGATCTTCAACATCTCCCATAAAGATCTTCCTTTTTATTATACCTAAAACCTTTCTTTATATCCTGGGGAAAAGAAAACATAAAAGGGTGAGCTCAAATGCTCAGTAAGGGTAAACAAAAGAAATATCAATCACATCATATACATAAGCAGATAACTTTTGGAAATCTTAACCTGCAAAAGAGATCATAATTTCATAACATGGGGTAAATCATGGCAGTGAAATGTAATCACAATAATCATAACATAAAACATGAAACTTTGTGGCATTCACACATAATCATAGAGAATCATTTCTTGTTAGTCAAGACTCCTGGCCAAGACTATCTTAGTGGACAAAGTCCCTTTCTGAACCGAGTCACCCTCGTTTCAGTCCTGTTTCACTGAACAGGTATAACCTACCATTCCTTCCATGTCTATCTCATGAGATATAAAATCATTACCCAATTCATTGGAGGGAGATATAGGTCCCACCCATATCATAATGATACCATTCTTATGTGTTCCACAAAATCATAAATCATACATCATTACATTACCCATGTAATACAAATGGGAATCTTAAACATCATGACATCATAAAACAATTCATATAAGATAAAGGAATTCATAAAAATAATTCCATCACAACATAATCAAATCAATGTAATAATAGGGATAAAAACATAACCCTTTATTATCTTAGATGGAAAATAATTTTGATAAAACACTTGAACTCCATTCTTGCGGAAAATATCTTTTCTTCTTTAAAAACATTTTTTTTCATTTTTTAACATGTCATACAATTTTAAACTAAAAGAAGTTGATTAAAAATAAACTTGAAAACTTGTAAAGGAAGCTTCTTAGAAATAATGTTTTAAAAATCCATTCATGCCGTATAAGTTAAAAAAACATTCTTCTCGTAATTTTGTCGGAAAAGTCAAAAAGTACCTCGTACGATAAACAACAAAAGATTCCATTCATATCTTTTACTAAAAACTCACCTAAGGGTAAAATTGGATTTAAACAATTTTAGGTGGATGGAAAAAATATTACATATTGAGGAAACAAGGATGTGTATGATAAAATACACCCTAGTAAATACTAAAGTATAAACAATCTCAGATAAAAATGAGATTGTGATATTTCCCTTACCTTAGGTCTGATTCGCTTCGTAAGTGTCCGAAACTCCTGTATAATGATTTAAATAATGTCATTGACATATTATAGAATCATATTCATTTTTATTATATCATATATGGTTCACTTATGACTTTATATTACCCGTTCTTTTGTAAATTCATGTTAAAGTAGCGTTTTGGGTAAAATCGTCTCATTCATCGTTCGTGTTTTAACTTGTAATTATTCATATGATTACTTAGATCATTATTACTTAATTATAGAATATAAAACATGATTTATATATAATATATATTCAGAATATACATATATATAATGGATTGATAAATGGAAACAAATACACCGTTCATGGAGACTGTAGGCCGTATGTACGCATGAACGCTGTTTTCGTTTCCTTATTGAAATTGAGTGGAATTAAGTAGATGACATACATATATATACACATAAATCTAGTAGCATTATAATTTCATATATTTCATTATTATTTATTATATTTACTTTATAATCATTCTTAAATGGTTAACATGGAGAAGGAATCTCATCGCGTCGTGGAGACGGTAGTCAGTACGTACGCACGAGCGATGATATCATTTCCATAATTATTGAATTGAATTGGAGTGGATGATACAATATATAAGAATCGTTATGATGTTATAATAACTATGTATAGTTATTCTTTACACCATAATACCCATCCATGTAAGGTGTTGGTGGAAAAACAGATTACACCACGGCGTGGAGACGGTATTCCGTACGTACTCTCGCGCGGTGATTTTGTTTTCCGTATGATGGATAGATGGTGAAATAGGGTTTTTTCATACATATAATAACATATCAGTATATGAGTGATACAGATGTTATTACATCATAATGAAACAACCTAAGAAGAAGAAGTGGAATAAGAAATAAAGTTGAAAGAATCGGTAACGGAAATTACCTCTCCTTTGAAGTGCTTCTTTGAGACCTCTTTTTAGGGCACTAAAATTGGTCTTTGAGGAAGACCAAAACCTCTAGGATGTTTCTAGGGAAGTGGAGAGGATAATTTGGCAGGTGTTGGCCGAGCATTAAGCCTCAAAGTTGTGTGAGGAAGAGAGGGAGGAGGTGCCCTTTTATAAGGGAGGAGAGGGGCACCTTTGGAATTCTTAAAAATATTAATTTATAATAAATCTAACCCCACTTAAAAACCTCAAAAAATGACTCATATTCTAAGATTAGATGAGATAGGGTTGTAATATCATCAACCAATAAAATTTAGACATGTTTGGTTCTTATTTTAGACCTTATCATTTTGATTTATCCTTATTTAATCTATTTAAGTTTATTTGTGGTAATAAAATTCTAAATTTTAAATTATAACAAATAATTACTTATTTGTTGTGAATTTTCCATAATTGTTTACTTTATAACATTATATACCATATAAATTTAAATTTATAATTTTTAAATATTTTTGTGATTTTTAAACAATTTTATAATATGATATTTTTATAAAATAACAATAGTGTCAATTTTGACACTATTCATTTATTTGAATTTATATAAAATATATACAGAAGATATGTTCAAACTAAAAGCTTTAATATATTAATAAAAGGTCATATGTATCTATAAAATTAGTGGATCACATTAACTAGTTCATATAATATTTATTTTATTATTTTTAAAACCATCTATTTGGTTTATCTCTTAATAAAATAATTACTACATCGTTTTTGTATAATTATTTAATATACTTATTTGTTGCATAAAAATTTAAAATAACATCCTATGATCAAGATAAATATATTACCTTTCACAATAATAATTTTACTCTAATTTATCATCTTAAAATCACAATATTTAACTTCTTATATTTATTAAATTATGAAGGTGACAACTTTGGCATCATTTAAAATAAAATAATATAAGTGTCATAATTGCTTTTATAAGACTCAAAATGGTCAAATATTAGACCATTTGATTATTATAGTTTCAATTTACATGACCAATAAGTTTTGGTCAGGGTTCTGTTCCTTTTATGGTCACTATTAGTTTAATAAAAACTATATTCCTGATTTTTCACTAGATAAATAATTTCTGCATCACTATTGTGTCAAAATTAATGATAACTATTTAATCCCAAAAAATTCTAAATAAATTATCATGATTTAGATAATTTTTTCAGATTTCAGGTTACTATTCATGTTCGATGTTTTATGATGTTTATCACTATGTTAAAATTATTATACTTATAAGATTTAAGAAAGTGACATGTTGTCACTTTCTTTGGTTTTAATAATAATTAAATTATTTCAATGGTCAAAAGTCCATAAAATGAATCTAATCTGACCCTTAGTTGATATGTGTTTACTTTTAGCCATCAAATAGAATTTTTTCATGTGTTAGGGTAATTTTATAATATTATATTAACCTTAATTACCCGATTTACCTTTAACTATGGTAAATAAAATTTACCGTAGTTACTATTCATAATTCCCAAAAAAAAAGTAGAATATTAACATAATTTGGACCCACTGATTCCAAATATGGAATCCATTTTTTAAAATTCAATACACAGAATTTGCAGAAATTAAATTACAATTAATCTCGTTGTCGAAGAAAAACGGGTTTTTGTTTAAAACATTGCAAAAAATTGAATTGATTTAACCTACGAATTCAAGGTAAAATCAATGCTAATGACATACATTATATTAAATGGTAATAATATATTCTACTTATACTTTAAAACCATTCAATATTATAATTTAACCACATAAGATATTATGATTAAAAGAGTTGTTTTTAATTAAAATATAGCGTGTTTTTACTATTCATTAAAATATGAAATTTATCAGAAAAATATAAAAACTTTATCTAATGTAAATTTTTACATCCTGATTCAAAAGAAGAATTTTATTTTCTCAAATTGAACATATAAACATGTCAGAAAGTAGATTTAAAGTGGGTGCGCCATCAAAAGGCGGCAAAACTGCATTTTTTTAAAAATACTTATTTTACCCGAAAAATTTATTTTGTTCTTATACCATGTTCTAGAAAATGTGTAAGATAAATAATAATGATATAAAATTCAAAATTTAATTAATACTATTCATAACGTATAGTTCATGACAATATTATAATAATATATCATTGTTTATTAAAACCTGGTACTGCATACAACACACGCTATCGAGGAAGGTCGCGATTGCGTGTAATGCAAGCCAAGTCAGGGATGTGTGTTGTGAAAGCTCATTTTGGTGTAGCGTATATCACATGACATTAATGAAATTAAAAAGAATATTTTTCATAAAATCTCAGGGTGTTACAGGATGATCACTGGAGTGAATGAATTTTTGGTCTTGCCTAGTAAGTTTTCATGGAACAATATTTATAAAATCTAAGGTAACCACCTCCTAGATTCATCAAGGAAGAGAAAGGAGGAGTTTCCTGAGATTTTGGGCAATAGAGACCATAAAATAAAGATGATACAGTTTTCATTATTTCATGAATGTAAAAATAGTAACCTAAGTGATAGTCATATAAGAACACGAAGATGTTTTTACTATGGTAAATAAGGACTAAAAATATGTGAATTCATGTGAAAAAATAAGAGTTTTGTTAATGGAATGGATGTGAATATTTTTTACCATTGGGATTATAGAATGTTAATTGATTTTATTATGGAATAATTTTTCATTATGATACTCAATTCCCCAAGAGGGAATTTCATAAAAAACATCAAAAAGGTGATATGAGTAATGGTTACAATGCCGATGATGAAGATACTGGAGATAAAATTTAAAATAAAAGAGGAATTTTATAATATGATGAGGTATCTTTGATAATGAAATAAGGATGATGTGGAATCATAATATAATTTATGTATTTGGATTTAGGATGTTTGATAGATGAAAGGTGAAATATATAAGGTCTGTTTAGTTTATGTTTTTTCACTGTGGATTTTCTATATCACATTGAATGGTTTCTAAGGAATAGAAAAGTGATATAATGGAAAAGTGATGTCCATGTTAAACACATGATTAATGTAAAGATGACCCATAATTTGATTCGTATGTTATGATAATATTTTTGAATAAAGATATATGAGATATTATTATATAAATTAGAGGGTACATATTACCTTGGAACAAATTAAGGTCTTGTTGACAATTAGTTTGTGCTATAATGTATGAAGTTAAATAACATTTGAATTTATCGAACAAATCATCTATAATTTGAGTATGGAAGAATGCATTTTTTAAATAAGGATTTATGGTAATTCAATTTATAACCATGTTTCATGAGAATATATTATAGGGGTATTCACATGTATGGAATTTGACAACCAATAGTTAGTTTCTAATATATGGGGGTATCAAAGATAAGCTGATTTCATGACTTTATTTCTAATGTTTTGGATTTCCATCTAATATAGATGTTATAAGGTTAATAAATCATGAAATGTTTATGTTAAACTTTGGAGGAAGTATTTTTTCACTAATTCTGTATTGAACCCCTTGTTTAATAGGCCATTTAGGGAATAAACGTATTTCAATGATGTCCATTTTATTTATTTTAGAAATTATATTAGTGAATTTTTAAAAAAGGATATAATGTATTTCATGTGTTAAAAAGTAATGTTTAGTATGTCTGTGGGACCTAAACCCATGACCGAAGGATGATAAGGGTTTCACGCTTGTCACTGGTCTACATAATGTCAGGGTTAATGTATAATTATTTTTGATGATTAATAATTTATGATGAAACAAGAGTGTCACTATTTTTTATTAGAGGTTAATATATTAACAATATTAATTATTAGGAATAGTTATAGATAAATAGTTATAATTTTCATTATTTTATGGGTGTTATTATCTACTAAAAGTGTATTTTAGTACTTAGTCCTTCAATGTTAATTTCTGGACATCAATTTCTTGATGTAATGGATGAATTATAAATTTATACAATGACAAATAAAGAATGAAGTTTTTTAAGAAATATGTAAATGAAGTATATTTTATTATATTTGTTGTCAATAGAATGATTACTCAATTTTTTGAAATTGATTAGAAGAATATATTTCGTCCAAATTAATTATTTTTGATGAACTAGTAGCCTTTTTAATCATTAAATACTTATTAATTTTAGGCCCTCAATATTTATTTGATCATTCAATTGTTTGTGATTAATGACATCAATTAATTCCTATAAATATTTATTTTTTTCCATCCATGTCAAATATTCACATCCAACATATGTTATCTAATGTGGAAAACCAGTTATATGTTACTTTGGGCAACCATTATGGTTCCCACATTCCCACTTAAACGATGTTTTATTATTCATTTTTATGATATGGGTTTCTATAAACAAAAAATTCAATTACTAAACATTAAAAACCTTAATTTTTTTTGAATAAGATATTCATTTTAATGGGGTAGAATATAACACCCCATGATTTTGTGAATTATTTTTATCCTAATTAATTTAATATTTTGATATTTTTCATTTCACGCAACTCTTAAAAATTGTTATTTATTTATTTATAAAAACAGAAAATCAAACATCCCATTCAAATTACACTAAAATTTTATATATTAAATGATTCCAACTCAGTATTTGATAGATAGAAAAACAACTCGGCGTACGTTACATGCAACCAAAACTTAGTGTATTTTAAACACAACATTGAAGTTTCAATAAAACATCATTTTAATGTTATAATTATTTAAAAGATATACGTAACAGCTAGACATTAATCTTAGTAATATAAATAGTAATAAATATATTTAAAAAACTTTTTATAATGGTTTTTCTAAATATAATATATTGACCCCAAAATATATTATTTTTGGTAAACACCTAATATATCTAAAAATATTATTTTGTCAAATAAACTATATTTCATGTCCTCATATGAAAATATAATAAAATTAATTTTAAACATATATATATAATTAATTTGATAAAATAAACTTCGATTTTGAATTTATAATGTTTAAAATATCTTAGGGTGACTTTTTGGGATTTTTCTAAGAAACATCATTTTTTGATGAATAGTAAAAAAATACACCATTTAAATTAAAAACTGCCTTAACGTTTAAATAATTAATAATGTTAATTTAAATTTAAATTTTTACTAAGGTAAAATTTGATGAATTATACATATATTAATACAATTTAGGTAATTATAATAAATTTCAATTTGAAAATTAATATATAAAATTTTGAACTTCATTATACTTGAAAAACCCGTAATTTCATATCGTCTGCGTGATTAGCTTTAATCTTAATATTTAATATATTTTGAATTAAAAGTTTAAAAAAATTAAAAAAATGGTTAAAATTCTAATATTTTGTTTCAAATTATATCATGTTGTTTTTTGATCAAAATGATTAGTCAAAGTGATTATAATTTATCATAGTGGTTAAGTTCAAATTAATATTAAATAGGGACTAAACATAAATATTTGGGATCCAAATGACCAAGAAACTAGTCCTAAATTTATTTATTGTATCTATTATAACCTATAACCCCTTTAAATTATTTTGGATAATTATTGGATTGACTTTCAATAAGAAAAACATGGGTGGAATTCTCTCTTCAAATATTTAAAAGGGTGACAGTTCTCTTTCCATATAAAAGGCCACCACCTCTCCCAATTATTAAATCCTATAAAAATAACTAGATTATGAAAATATATGAACAATAAAATTAGTAAAAATCCATACCATACTCCTTGAAGTATCCCTTAAAGTATAAATTCTTCCAAGGAATCCTTTTGGCACAAACTAAAAGGAGTTAGGAGATTAAGAGGTAACACCGTCTCTCAAGATCCTTTAATTTGTTTTCCTTCTCCACACCACCACTATATTTATTCCATGACTGTATAATAATATATTTATCATAAATAAACAATTTTATTTTTTATTTCAAGGGTTTTACCTAAAATTTCATGCACCTCAATCTAATAGGTAATGAAGACAATGATTATGTGTACGGTGAACTTCCACCACACAAAATTACGATGATTCAATTTTTTCTTACCATCTCTCATGCTAGACATTATTATGGACCCTCTATTTTTTAATTCATATATTATATTTATAATTTATTTAATATAATTTATCACTTGTTAATACACATATCTTTTTACTTTCAATGTTGTGTCAATACAATAATTTTGTTTGAGTAAGTGCGGACTACCGACCCCTCAAATCGATATGATTCCTTTATAAAGTACATGGATATTATTAAGGATGGTTCAAGTGAATATATATGATACATAAGCTATCAATAAAATATATTATTAATAATATATATATATATACATAAATGTATTTCCCTTTTTTTTCATTCAACAAGATAATTAAAAGAAAATTGCATTCATGCATACGTTCAAACTACTATCTCCATGATTAGTGTATTCTGTTTCATACTTATATATTCTATTTTTTATTATAATATATTTATATATTTTTTATAAATGATATTTATATCATGTATTAATTTATTTAAGGCATGATATAATTATAAGGACCAAAGATATAACAAATTAAGACACATGTGAAGAATAAATCGAATATTACAAAATGTGAAACCAAAATAAAATATGGTTAGAAAGAGTGTAATATATGGTGTTAATCAAACAAATTATTGTATTATAACTAAAAATATTTGTTTTTAAAATATTTATAATAAATTTATACATATTATACAGAATTTTTGAACGGGTATGAAAAGGATCAAGCCCCATGCTTGGGAGATTTCATATCAATTTTTATTTCTGGGAGATACATGATATGTTTTCTACTATTTCCATCTATATAGTGTATATAGTACCTATGATTTTATTATATTAATAAATAATTAAATTTATCAGTACTCACATGTCCATTTTCTGAAATTTATTTAATGTACATTACGTTTCAAACATTACCAAATTGATAAAATAATTTTGTCACTGTCTTCCTTCATGGAGTATCAAGGTTTGTTATGTAGATAAATTATGTTTCAAGGTGTATATAATTAAATTTTATATCTTACGTCATTAATTTCAATATTTAATTGATATTTTATGATTAATGTAATTTTATTTTCGTACATGGAGATTGTGATCCCATGTAAATATGTGGTAAGAGTTTATTGAAACAATCACATCGCTTTTCGAGATTATTAATGATTATGATTATTTGATTAAATATTATGACACATATCTCAAGAAAATTCATGAATATTGTTATAATTTTTTATTCATGATCTATACATATATTGGAACCATTTATTCCACTCTTTTAAACATAATATAGTTAATAAAGTGTTTCTTTAAGAATAATTGACATTTGCATATCTTTAGTCAAAAAAATATATTTCTTTAAAACCATGTTTTATAAAATTGGTTTCAATGAATATTATACTAATATCCTATAATTATTAAAATAAATAATTACCCTTTTTGTATTTTACCAATGTTTTATAATGAATCTTTCAGTTTCTTTCAGAATGATACATGTTTCTAAACTTTAAACAATGAAAAAGGAATGTTCTATTTACCACATATGAAATATATGAAATAATCCACCATCAATACATTGTATATTTCTTTTCATGTTTAAAGGATAATTTTTAAAATAATATGTTTTAGATATTTGTCCATGGAAAATGGGTTTCGAAATGTTTTCAAACTCCTTTTATAATTTTTCAAGGAAAATATGTTTCAATATTTTTTCATGCTTATTTTATAAGTTTTCAATGAAATTGTATTTCAAAATTTTTCCAATAATATTTTATATGTTTTCATGGAAAATGGTTTTCAAATTATTTTCAATATTAATTTATATTTTTTCAATAAAAATGAATTTAAATATTTTTTAAAGTCATAATTATAAATTTTCAATGTAATCTCATGGAAATCATTTTCGGAATGTTTCCCATAATTCATTATATGTTATTAAATTATTTTCAATGAAAATGGATTTAATGATGTTTTCAAGATTATTTTATATGTTTTTAATGAGAAAAGGTTTTTAAAATGATTTTAATTCTCTTTTATTGATTTTAAGGTATTTTTTAAGAAAAATGTTCTCATATATGTTTATTTATTAAAAAACCTTTTTCTATGACTACATAATTTTACCCTCAAGAATAATTTTTGAATGATATTTTAAAATTATTTTACATATAAAATGATATCTATTGATGTTACTCATTATCTTCTAGGAAATGATCTAAAAGATTTATTCATATACTTTCTATGAATGGGGAATTCTTTTTGTGATGGTCTCTATTAAACTTTTTTTCATTTACTGGTTATATGTTTATGAAATCCATTTCTCCTTCAATGGTTTATCTTATGAAGAAATGATTATTAAAAATGTATTTTTCTATAGGTTATGAAATGATTACTTGTATATAATAACAATTTCATTTCAAGGGCTATGATATTATTATTTATGATCACGTGACATATGTAGGTATGATTTCACTATGATACGAGTTGGACCTATATCTCTCTACAATGAATTGTGTAACGATTTATATCTCAAAACATATAATAGGATTGTATTGGGAGTAAACATTGATTTATAAGAGGGGTATGGGTGGGAAACATGAAAAATAAGATGGTGTGAAGAGTAAAATAGTCCTACTAAGATGGCCATGGGAGTGATCTGTGACTACCAATATAGTACGGGGAGTGAATGTATATAACTAAAATGGTCTTGATAGTGATTCTATGAATACTTTGTAAATCATATTATATTCTTATGCATCTTTCATAATTACATGTTTTTTCCTATGTTTTTATTTCATGGATGGTGTTTTTCATTTCTTTATTATTCATGTGTTATAAACATCAATTATTTATAATGATCTATAAAATGAATGATATTATCTTCAAATGTTATTCACAGGTTACATACCCTTTTGTTCATGTTATTCTTATACATTTCCTTTATTTACCTTACTGAGAATCTAATATCACCAATTTCTTTTGTACCCTTTCCCCATGTTATGAATAAAGGTTGTAGGTTGAAATAATAAAGGTGAATATTTTAATGGTAGATGTTGAAGATCATTCAATATAATAGAAGATTTTTCTTCCATGTTTCTAAAGACACGAGACTGTTATGGGCCTAGGGCCTGTATTTTTTGTAATGCACTAAGTAATCATATAAAATTATTAAATTTCTTTGTTTTTTAAGCCTGGATCGCTATGTAAATGACCCTTGTTGAGATATTATTGTTCATCTGAATATGTCTATGTGCTAAATTGGGTGAGAATCCCATGAAAACATAGTCTCCGACCTTGAAGATGAGAGGTCACCAGTGTTTATTAGAATACAACTCCGTTCAACAATGAGTTTTCATCATCTGATTTCTAATTTCCTAGACCAACTCTGTAGCCTCATGTATGAGACATTGTCCATGAATAGATATATCATATTCTTCAATCTAGCATAGTGGTGATAGAAAATTCCTACCATATAATGTTTCAAAAGTATCTATCTCAATGGTATCGTGAAATATTTTAGTATAATTTAACTCAATGATGGTAATTTTCTTTTCCCAAGAAACCCAAAAATTTAGGAAACATGCATAGAAAATTTCTTCTAGAACCTATATCAAACACTCTATCTATTCATTAGAATCTGAGTGATATTCAATTCTTAGATTCCCCAATGTACCCAAGGCCTTCTGCAACACTTATAAAAACCATGATGTAAAATCTGAATCTCGGTCAAAAATGATATAATTGGGAGCCCCATGAAGATATATAACCTCTCTGGAATATATCCTTCCATGACCATTTAATGAGAAGTTCTATAAAATCGATAAAAAGTGTGATACCTTCATCATATGATAAATGAAAACCCACACTGTATCATTTCCTTGAGGTGATCTGTGTAGCACAGTCACGAAATCCACAGAAAAATCATTCAATTTAAATTATGGAATGGACAGTGGAATTAAAAGACCTTCTGATTAATAATTTTCCACCTTAACCTACTAAAATGTGAATCACTGAGTAATGAATCTTGAAGTCTCGGGTTTCATACCAGGTCACCAATAATAGCACCGTATATCTTGATACATTTTGGTGACAGTGAGATGAACCGCCCATGAGGAGGAACAAAATTCCTACATCCACTCCTCTAAGATATCAGCTAGAACACAGAGACTCCCATGGAAAAATAATGTATCATCCCAATACATGGTACAACGTAAAGTTTTATCATTATTAGAGATTTATTCCCTTACTAAAATGACTACATTGTCATATAGTTTCCTCATTCATACATGTTTAAGAAGAGTAGGAGAAAAAAATAAGGTTGTGTGGACATTCTGACTATAGTCCTCCTGAACCTCAACATGAATCTCTAATAATAATTCTATCATATTTCATTCACCATATTCTTAAGCAAGTTCAATATAAAATTACTATAGGTCCCCCACCAACATTCATTATCTATGATTCAAATATAGCTATGTAAAGATATATATGAGTCTTTTTTGATTATATAATACAATAAAATAATCTCCAATAATATAGTGTCTCCATCAACATAAATAATTCGCAAAATCTATGAGTTGGACATTACGTGTCGGGTAATTCTTCTTGATAGGCCTCAACTGATGAGACTTATATGCAACGAGTTAATCATCCTAAATCATAAACGCTCCAAGACCAATACAAAATACATCAATGGAAATTGTATAACTCACTCCTAGTTCTGGAATAATGAGTATCAATGCTGAAGTCAAATGGAACTTCAATTACCGAATTTCATTTTAGTAAGATAATAATCATAAAAACATCACCCAATTATTTCTAAAGCATGTCAGTGGAACTAAAAGATGTGATAATTCCTGAATGAATCATCTGTAATATTTGGATATACCAAATAAACACCTAATTTAAATGAAGTTATTTTGATACTCCACAGAAATTTTAACTCTCACTTTCTCTCGGTGTACAAAACCTCCTTACTCTGAGATAATATGACTCTAGAAGTGGACATAGAATATCGAAAAGTTTTATTTACAGAACATGTGATCGATAGGATTCTCTATCGATGTATTCAGAATGATATCAAGATGGTTTTCATTTTATTTATATTGAGTTAGTACATCATGATATCTTCAACAAATTATATCACAAAATAAATCCATATAATGGTGGAAAACAAGATTCATAAATTCCATATAGACTACAGGTGCGTTCATAAGTACAAAAAACATGACTAGGTACTTGTATGAACCATAAATATTTTTTAATGTTTTATACGGTATGACAGATGTCCTGTAATTCATTTGGTGATACCCCAACCTCAAATCTATATTTTAAAACAATTTCTCTCCTGAAAGCTAATCAAAGAGGTCATCTATTCTAGGTAGTGGATACCGATTCTTGATTCTGTGTTATTTAAAATGATGTTGTTCTACACAAAGCCTGAGGATACCTCCCTCCTTGGAAAAAATGATTGGAGAACCCCAATGAGATGTGTTGTGGTGTATAAATCCTTTATCTTCCATATCATACAATTATTTCATGTTCTCTAGAAACTTATTATTATCCATCCTATATGGATAAATGGTCACTGGTGCTAATCCTAGAACAAGTTCATTGGTGAAATATACCACTTTTTTGGGGGGGTATTATAGTGATGTTTCTAAGAAATATATCCCCAAAACAATCCACTTCTATAGAAAAAATAGTGGGTCTCAACCCCTGGTCATCCAGTAAAGGACTGGTGATCTGAGTTGTAATACTACCCAGCCTATGATGCTCAGGAGGTTACCTAGTCACAATGAAATCCCATTCTCTCTTATAAACTTGAATAAAACTATCTAGTGATGTAAAATTCACCCACTGATGGCAGTAGTAAATATAGTATTAATAGGTAACTAACCATTCTATAACAATGATTACATCAAAGGTCGGCATGTCGATGATAACTACATTCCATATGAAAAAGTAATTGCTTATCCCATGGAGGAAGTTATTAAAATGGAGACCAACCATTAATCAGATACCCTACTTTTTATAATGAATAATAACACCCAGATAGTGTTTCATCTCTAGGCATAAACTTCTCACAATAGTCTCAAATAAAATTGGGTTAGATGCGTTAGTGTCCAATAAAAAAATAGTAAAGTGGAGGAAACTATAACAATTACTCTTATAGTAGCAGGTATAGTTCTCTACTCCTATGGAATAGGATGGACTACATGTAACTATATTGTACTGCATGCCAGAGTCACAACATTACTACCCTGAGCAAGGACTCTCTACTGGTGATGAGAATGATAATACCAACTTCCTCAACCTCAACCATTTCATTCGCCTGATTGGCTACTGGTATTACAGTTGCCTACTTGACATGATCTTGTTATCTCCACTCTTAATCATATAGTAGGTTTAGATCCTCGGTCACTAGGCACCAATTGGTAATTTTGCCATATTGATGGATATAAACCTTCCTTTTATAACCTCTATACTCCCCTAGGTCATATTAGCGTTGTGGGATTTTATGTCAAGTATTTCCTCAGTATAGACATATCAAGAAACATTCTTCATGTGGACCGTGACTATTTCTTCCTCCATGAGATGTCTCAAAAGATATCTTCCCCCACAATAAGAACCATTGAATGAACTAGTTACCAAACCACCATAACTCTCACCATTAGCATGCTTCATGATTCAATATGTAATAAGGTATTTGAGGAAAATTTATGAAATTATAGTCTACCTGAAGATGTTGAACTGTGATTAGATGGTGTGTACCATCCCATACTCGAATCACCATGTTGTAATGGGATTATACATAGCTAAGGTATGATAGAACCATTTTTTCTCTATAAAATGAGAAAAGTATTCCATAACTAACACGATCCCATACTGTAGGTTCATGAATTTAATAGATCTATCATCCCTCATAGTTAGGTGATATATGCAGTCATACAATATATTTTTATAATCAGCAAATACCATGTGAGGATACTGGTTCTCTTAGGCGATAACATCCCACCACTACATGGACAAATCACACAACATATACAAAGATAGTTTTACCCTCTTATATGGAACAATCATTACATTCTAAAATATAGATTAGATTTATTCAATCCAAGACCTTGAAGAATGTGGTCTAACGTCCCCTGATAAGGTGGGAGGATGCTTGTGTTGAAATTTATAATTCAACTCTACCATGATCGAGGTAGGTCAAAAAACACCATGAATCATATATAACATTTGTAAAAATATCTATTGAAATTATGCATTGGTTTCAATATCAGTTATTGGATGATATTCTACATGTGGTTTTTCAAGATTAATTACTATATTCTTATAACCCACAACTCTTGGTATATTTTCTCTACCACCTTATGGGTGTTCGATCAGAGGATGTCATAGTGGTATGATACTAAAATTCAGAACACACACCATTGAATATATTTAAGTAATTGTTAAGACTGCATTTTAGAACTAGGATAGTAATAAATACTTCCTATAGAAATGATTATACCTCTATAACTACTCAAAAATATAGGTCTAGATAGTAAAATAAGATCATAACATGTAATAAGAACATAAGAGACACCACTACCAACTACTAAGGTCGAGTTCAGTCTATATCATTATTTTGGATATATATAAAATGGTTGTTCATACGATATAGGTCATATTCCATTTTAATTTCTTCTTATTAAAATATTTAATCCTCTTCTAATGGTTTAATTAAATGGATTATAATTTCCATTCCATAAGATCCCATACATTGTATGAACTAAACTTTGGTGTCCAATTACCCCATGCCATAACACATTCTAGTCCATGAATCCAATAGACCACTTCTCAATGTTCAATAATTTACTACATAAGGTTTTTTCTATAACTTTTTCATAAAAAATTAGGTTACATCATGCACTTTATAGAAAAAATATGTTTTCCAGCCTCTTTAAGAAGTGTTCTCACAATTCAATAAAAATGAAGGCAGTATATATATGAAATAAGAAAATACATGCTCTAAATTAACATGACATGGAAAATGCATTATATATATCTATTAGTGTGCATAATATTGATGGATGATCTTATCTAAATCCCTCATTAAATCAGGACTTAATAAGGAAATCATTTTAGCCATAATAATACCAAAAACACCACAACACAGGTTATTTCACCAAAAGGTGAAGTCATGTCAACTATAAATGGAATAATCAATAGTTGTTATTACCAATCCAATGTAATTTTGATTTCCACTGTACATTGGTTATATATTTCGATGAAAATGGAAAATTAAAAATAATTTTAATTCATAATAACTTCTTTAATTACAATATAGTAATACAAATAAAAAACATAGGCTCTGATACCAAATTATAACATCCCACCATGGGATCCACATAATTCGTACCATGATCCAGTGGGTCACATGGCCTCAAGAATGCCTCCCCATATGCCATAGGTTACTGACTAGCGTTGATCATGTGAAAGTGGTTTGATAGGGAGCTAATACCCTCATACAAATGTAGAACAAATGATTCTCATGAAATATACACTAGTAGGAGAGGGGTATAAACAAGAAGACATAATAGAAAATAAACAAGCATAATAAAAATAAACTGGCCAACTGAATAAGGATCTCATAACCAATATGGATGTTTCAATAATTGATGCATGGAATTCTAATGTAATAAAATGGGAATAGGGGAACATCCATACCATAATTCTATAGAAAAGGTATAAAATGAAAAAAATATACTCTACTAGAATCTAAAGAATATGTTTGGTTTTCTACTCCTAACCAACATATATATGCTTAGAATATAAACCACCTGTAGCAGGGCCATTGAACTTATCAATACCTATAGACATATAATATTCTCATGTACCAAAGGACACCAAAGTAGTGTTTCAAATAAAATCTTAGTAGGCAACCACAAATGGTGTCTATGTGCAATCTAAGCAGTGCCTATAACTAAGTAGTGTGCATGTAATATTTGAAAAGTAATGTAATATCGAAAAAATAACCAGACCACATAGGTTTATATAGGATTCCTAGTTGGTATACCTAATTCATATCTTGGACTGAATGGTGGTTTGTTCAATCACTATACATAGAGTAATAATATACATATATTTGTTAATTATAAATAGCATCCACCTATTTGAACCGTGTACATGTATACATAAATGTCCTTATAATTTAAATAACAGTGCTGAATGGACAGGGGCATAACTAAGAGATTAATGACCAGTCTAATGAGCCTATGTGCTCAAGAAATAGGGTAAATTCACTACATCCGATTAAAGGTGTGATTTATCATGGATGACACTTAGGATAGTGAGTGAGCCATCACACCATCACTTGAAAAAGGTATGTAGTTCATAAATCACAGCATCCAAATGTGTTAATTTTATGAGATATCATCCTCAAAAATTGATTTGTGGAAGCATGATACTTCAATGATCAAAAATACTATATCATCAAACCACAACCTCTATAAGGTGTAATTTTATTTAAAATATAATAAAGAAGTCAACACCTACAATGAAATTAATTATCCAAGTCCCATTACATACAAACAATTACCATTTTCAAGTAAGTATTTAGAAAAGAATAATGAATTGTGTGGTCATACCACCCTATATAAAACATTTCATATAATACATGTGATTCAAAATATAATGGTATTCATCGCGTTTAATACATTCTATATTAATAATCCATTTCAAATAGTCATTTCATTTAAGAAAAACCACCATCATGGGTGAGACATCCTATGTAATATAATTTAATTGATTCATTTAACATGGAATTTAAATTAAAAAAAAATTGAATAGTAATTTTGAATGGTTCCATAGTTATGTATATAATGTTTCTGCATGAGAAAAAAAATATATGTTGAGCCAATCACCGAAGTGGTTCTTTGGTCTTTGATAATAAATACACACCATGGAAAAATTAAGAAATAAAGAAGGTTTCATTCTTTGAAGTGTATTTGGGAATTTACAGGATTAACAATAAAGGTAAATTTGAATTGGCAAACCTAAGGGGTGTTGATAAATGGATTTAACCACTTGTAATTTACGTTATATAGAACAATAGACATGTATCAAGGTACAATGATCAATTAGGCATGAATAACTCACTATAATATAGATTCTTGAAAAACAATATGACATTATTTACAATTTTATAGATATAGAGTATCAAAAATCAAAGGTTAAAAGCTGCGATTAGCTTCCCTAATGTCATAGATAAATTATCTCTCAATATCAGCATTATATTAGGAGTAGGATGGAAATGATATGGTAAATACTCAAATGCCCATAAAATATGGAAAATGAGACTGAAACAAAATAGAACAATGGATCTAAAGATTAACTGAAATGGGAAGAAAGAGACTGGATGAGATTACTGAGATAGATCTAGTGCTTCTGAAGGATCCGTCATTAGACACCAAATATAGAAGTTACATACAATCCAAGAACGAGTAAATTTTAAGCTCCATGTGAGATAAAACTATGTTTATCCACTTGAGGAACAATTTGGAGAAAAAAATTGGTTCAAATGACAAATGAAGGGAGAAATTGTAACTTCAACCGAATATATAAGGGCATGCAGTTTGAAAACTGTGTGAAAGCTTTGAACAAGTCACTTCTATATTGTCGAACACTAGACTATTATGTTCATAGTTTATCTTATCATGAACAAACCATTAAAAATGGATATATCCCAAATATCAACAACATCACATGACCATGTTCCTCAGGATTCATGGTTTCAAACAAACCATGCCACCTAATGGTCTCCACTATCTGCAACCACACAGTTTCAGAAAAATTGTGTGGCCCAGTCTTTTCCCTATTTCTATGAAGATCTGAGCTCTGAAAGAAGCCTCATAATATTTTGTGACATTAATTAGTCCACATTTCATGGTTATCATGCTTAATGATAATAGAAAAACTATTTATCCATACATTTATTAAAATACGGGTCATTACATCTTCATAGCACATCTTCTTTCCTATGAAACACTATCTTATTTCATTCATCACATTGTATGAAAAACATAAAATCATATGTAAGATTATTCCTCTAAAAAATTAATAATTTAGAAACCATCATCTATTATCATATCTTGGATACCATTGACTAATAAATATCATT
Organism: Viscum album; assembly: GCA_963277665.1. Classification (NCBI taxonomy): domain Eukaryota; kingdom Viridiplantae; phylum Streptophyta; class Magnoliopsida; order Santalales; family Viscaceae; genus Viscum; species Viscum album. Next base: position 679,988,808 of record OY728119.1, on the reverse strand, counting down.
AGATTCTAATTGTTAAAAGAATTTGAAAATATTCATTCGGTGGACAAGAAAATTTAATATTCATTGGAGATTATTTTTATGAATCTATTACTTGGAATATTTAGTTTGATGGACATAAATATGAATATTTTGTCTGATATAACTGATCAGAATATTTTTTAAATGGTGAAAAGTGATATCCATATATTTTCTATATCAAATCTAAGGAAATAGTATTCCGATCATTATAATTATTTTATCAACTAAAATCATAATGATTCATCTATTTGATGACATTCTTTAGAATTTTCTTATGATTCAATAACTAATCTCTTATAATTCATCAATATCTTAGTTCAATGATCATCACATTATTATTTTTTCTATTATCATCATTTGGAAAACTGTTCTTGAACATTCGTGATATTAGTCACATTCGAAGAGAATATTGGTATGAGTCCTTATAATATAGTTTAACAATAAATAATAAAAATTATATTATTATTGTACAATGTCCCGAAACAATTAGTCTTTTCATTTCAGTCCAATGACACTATGAATATCCTTTAATGGTCTCCCAGAAATTCATCTATCTAATTAGAATTTACATGTTGGTCCAACTAATGGATTATGGTTTATGACTTTGGAATGTTTCTCCTAGTGAACTCTACTATGAATTTATAATATTATATCCCTTAAGAACTCAGTATGATGTATCTACTTGAAAAATATCATCTAATGAAATCCATCATTTTATTACCTCCATCTGATCATCTTCAACAAATATTTCTATTTGGATTTGTAAATATATTAAGGAAAATATATAAATAAATTTCCTAATATATAAAATCCATTCACTAAATAAACATTTGAATTTATTGAGATAATAAGACTTGAAAAATTCTTTTCTTATTCATTCATTCATACATGAAACATAAATTATGTTACCAATATTTGATAATTCATCTGAGCATTCAAAAAAAATTATATATTACTTCCTCAATATACATATTTAATGGAAAAACATCTTGTTAATTGACCACCATTAAATATAATCGAAAATTAATACGGTTATGTTTTTCAACCTCTTGAAATCAAAAAACATTTATATATCATTAACCATTATTAACTACTACTGAAAACAAATATAACTCTCACATAAAATGGGATATTTAATATCCCCTTAATATTTATCTTAAATATCATTAACGATACTCAAACAATTATATGTACGTACGTTAATCATACTCTTATTTATCTCCATTTTTTATTTCTAAACATTATTTTCAATTTCAATATTCCTTAATGATAAAAAATTAAACGATCATTGGAAAAGGGAATTTTATTTTTATTAATAAATATTAATTCCATCATTTTACTGTAATTCTATTTGAGCCATGCTCAGTGTAGAAAACATGGTTATTTATATTAGGGAAAAATGTTACCAACAGATTATGATACCTCATGGAATGATAAATCATAAACATTACATTAAATTTTTTACAATTTTATTCTATTATGAATATGTTAGTTGAGATATAAATCATTTTTATGATTAATCATCTTAAAACTCTTTCACTTGAAAAAAAAATATTTAAAACATTCGAATAAAACAATTTGGATATGTGGACATAGATCACATTCTAACATACACATTTCTTATTTCAATGGATAATTAATTTTCCCCCTTTTGTGTTAAGAGTATTCTTTCACACAACCATTTTAGATAGATTTATTAAAATAATATATTTACATTGAAAACTTAATCAAGAATATTAAAAAATAATCATTTTTATTTGTAATAATGATTTTAGATTCATCATCATCTATCTCAAAATGTGTCCCTATCATGGATAATTTTCTATTATTATTCAAGATGTTGAATACGTTAATAATATTTTATTCATGAAATTTATATTGAGGATTCACAAAAAATGGATATTTCTTATGTGGTTTTCTAAACATTTGAATAATTTCACATCTTTACAAAAGAATCTATTTTTTAATGTATTCCATCAAAATTTTATATTTAAGATAAAACCACGATGTGATATTCTTTCATATTTATATCATGTATTGAATATTACCATTACAATGTTATAAAGTATAATCCTATTTTATGTTTTACAATAAAAAATATTGGAAAAATTTTTAGATAGAAAATTTATTATATTGTATATCCAAAGTCAGAATCCATTTCACTCTCTCATGTTCTCCACCTAAAATAATTCCTCGATGTCAACTCACTATTTTGAAAGAGAAAGAAGAAAAAATAATGATAATTAGAATAATGTTCATATGAATTTCACCATAATGTGAACATAAATGTTGAGATAATTTTTTCAACAATGTTTCTCCATCTCCTTCACTCATCATGCTTGTACATTTAAAATTCAGTTATGATTGAGGATGTATAGATAAAATCAATTCTTCAATATTTTTTTGAATATTCACATCTCAATATATTTTTAATAACTTTTATCACTTCTTGAAACATTAATTGAAATTAAAAACCATTATTATTATAGAGTAATTACAAATAAATATTTCAGAGTGTGTAAATCCATATATTATATCACAATCATAACTTATGAATCTTCTTTTGGAATATTTTCTTTTCCTTTACTAGTAGTAATTTAATATGATTCTCCATTTTTATTCATCATATACAAATATTATAGAAAGGTTAATGAAATATCGTTAGGAAAATTTGAAATAGGTTATCAATTTTCACATAGATTTTTCTTAACGACAAAATTATTTCATCGTTATTTTGGATTCTATACTTTCCATTCACTAATTGGGATTGGAATCCAAGGAATTCTGACCATTCATTCCTGAAATATTTTTAAGTAATTTTTTACAATGTAATTCTGATTATTTTCCAATTATTATTATTCCTACATATCCAACTATTGTGGACATTATTTCTTATCATATTTTGATACATGTCATGATAATTATACACCAATATTTTGACCACTATCTTTTCCAGCATCTATGGAATTTTATAACATTCCATGTAATTTTGACATATTGTTTTTTCATACATTGTGGATGTTTTTTAATATTTTAAATACCCCCCTTGACATGGGATTTTTTTTTTTATCTTTTTAGGGGATTATTCAAACAATCTAGTTTATAACAGTTTAATTTCTTACAAGACTAACATTTCTTTACAATCGTTGACATTTTTTTTCATATTATGTTTGTGGGGTTTATTCATATATTGATGGGGTATTCATAAGGGAAATAAATTTTACACTCTTATTCCTATCTACTCAATATATATTGTTAGGTTTCTGATCACCATTCATTATCCCTAATTTTATAAATTTTATTTTCCAAAATGTACGATTCATGAATGTAGATTTTCAAGAATTAGAAAAGGTTAGTATAAATGCTACCTCTATCATAAAATCTATATGAGATAGATCATTTAATAATGGGAAGAAATTTTTTTCAAATGTTTTATGAGAATTAACATTAGAATTCTCCATATTGGAAATTTGTAGATGAAAAAACATTTTTCTTCTTTTTTGAAGTCTCAATATGTGTCTTACCTGTATTGATGATCTTATATTCCAATTCCTAAAATCTAATAATCTATTTTTCATGGAGGTATTTAATAATATTCACTATTTCCTCTTATACCTCCTTCATTATCTCAAATTATACATTATTCATCTAATAATCTTTTTACACTAATGATTCATGATCGTTGACCTTCTTGGATTTTACTTCGAATTATTATTCCTTAAAATCAATGTTATTTTAAAAAATTTCTCCCATTTCGCAGAACATTTCTTTCTGATTATTCTTGAATCCATATTTCTCCTAAAATTATTTAATCTATTTGTATATAATATTTGAAGATCTTATTTCATGATCCACCACTATTGATCCAATGGATCTAACCTACTTGGATAGATTTATACATTGTAGAATATTTTTTTAATATCTTCTCTATAATATCTCCTCTCTCTTTATGTTGGGTGATCTCTCACTGTATTATCTTAAAGACTCCTAAAATAAGTGAGACTATTTATTTTGGAATACAGTATTGAATATATTTCAATCCACTAATTAAAATATCTTGATAATTTGTATATCAATCATCATAAACACTAATCCCATTATCTTATTCATGAGGATAGTTTATACAAAATTTTCACATACCGCATTATTATATTTCAGTATTGATTCACATGAGGTCGGAATGTTGTCTTTCTCTTAGGTTTTAACATGAGGCACCAAACATTCACATGAAAAATATATTTATCTTATGTGTAATAAAAAAATAGAAAAATTAATACTTCCTCTCCATTAGGTGTGAGGGACATATTCTATACATTATTTATTATTTAATTATCATGTTAATCATGGTATTAGTAGAAAAATAATTTAGATCAATGGTAACTGAATAATCACCAAAAAATACACTACATTGTTAATAATTAACGAAACACGCGTATTAAAAATAGAATAACTTCATATAGAGAATAAAATATTGGTGAACCTGGTCTCTGATTCTAGTTGAGATGACCAATTTAGGATGCACATAGAGATGAGAGTTTGGGTTTGAATCAACGTTGGGATATTTTTAACCAATTTTATCATTTTTTTCCATTTAAATGTTCTAAATATTTGGATCTTGTTTATCTTATTATACATTCCTTATCATATACTATTATATGAAATATGGTAAAAGATGCCACGTGATATTCTTTACAATGATCCCAACTCAATAACAATAACTTGTACAATATATTTATTCGGAGACCAGTATATGAATTAGACACTACAATGAGATACCAAGTACCATGGTGTCGCTATAGAATAATTCTTAGCCTAATTGTGGGTCCCTGCACTTTGGGAAGGTGGTATAAATTGTCATGGATCACTATACATGTGGTGAACTTATCCAACTTATTTCTCCTTATTTTTTATTTATATATGTAATGCATATTGTCTCAAAATAAATCATTATATAAAACGAAACTATAATAAAGTCTTCCAACATTGAGAAACATATTGATTTTCCGAGTTCTATGTTGTTCTATAGTTATTTATTGTTCACTAGTTTTATGCACAATAGTAGACAATCAAATTTCCTTTTAATTATTTCTTCATATAAAAAATTTCTATTTAGTTATCCATACGATCCTGCTAGTACAATCTAGTCCATTTGATGATTTTTTCATGTTGAGGATTTTATCAAGGATAGTTTATTTAATATACATTACACTTTATTTTTTCACCTTCCAATTTTTAATGAAAATATATCAAGTATATTGATAATCTCTCCTTCCTTCCTTTTACTAATGCATGATATATCTATCTATTACCCCTTGCTTCATCCTATATCACTTATATCATAACATCATACAAAAGGATAATATCTCACACACTTTGTGGCAAAAAATTTCCAATAGAACATGAATTTTTCATCCAAATGAAAATTCAAACAACTCTCAATTTCAACACACCATCCATAGCGCATCAATACCCATTTAAATAAGTAGTTGTTCTATGAAATTTTAGAGTGAAGATTTTAATTATTTTGAATCACCCCCCCCCCATATTTCATGCATCATTCTCAGAAACATACTCACGTTGAAATTATAAAAACATCATAAAATATAAGATTTATATGATATTCAGAAGAAACATCCTTATCAATTGACATTAATGTTTTACTTATATTGTCTTGAAATATTGAATATAATCCTGGCCCACCACCATGATTATCAAAATAGTTATCATCCCACTCATAATCCCCACAACAAATAATTTAATAAAATATTGGTAATTTTATTTGAATAATTTATATATTAAAACATCATAACAAGTCTGGTAAATATTTAAATATCATTTTCTATTCCTCCAAATCTTATATAAATACTAAAAAATATTTCATATGGTTATTTATTTAGTCGATGACATTATTTGAAAAGCATATTCGATTTACTTAGCTTAGCACTCTTTGACCAATAATCCTTTAAATATTTATTCAGTGGGTAGAAAACCTTTATTCTTCATTTGATGTCATCTATCTAATGAAAATTCATCGAAAAATAATTCTGATGAACACAACATGGAAACAAATATCATGTCACATTATTTAAATACTTATACCTGATCCAAATAGATTAGTACCCTCATTAATATCTAATTGATGATATCTAAATATTTTGTATGATTGTTGTTATAAAACTTTTTCCTGATCATTCATTAACCATTATCTTATAATTCAAAATCATTCTTCTTTCACATGAATTTTTTCACAAAAACATATTCTATAACTGATGATTTAGAATCTTCTCTCTGAACATCAAACAATGTCCTCATTCAATGATCATAACATGTTTCCCCTATAAATTAAATTAATTAGGAAACTGTTAACCAATTATTTTATAATAGTTCATTTCCCATTTTTATCTTTGAACAACTCAATCTGATTGAATCTTTACAACTCTTTATAAAAATTCAGCAAGCGACACACAATGATCGAGAACCATAGTTCCACTTTAACATGATTATTAAATGAAACTATCACAGCCACCCAAAAATATCATTTGAAATTACGAAAATTGTAATCTCTTTAAATGACATTTACACTTTCATAAAAATTATAATGAATAAAAAAACATTAAATTTTGATATTTGATCAATGAAGAATAAATCAATTAATTTTTTTTGATATTTTTTGATCAATATCTATCCTAAGTGACCATGAATTTGATCAGTCAAAAATTTATGTCCACATTTTATCTGATCAACTCAGTTAGTTGACATCTGTTTACGTTACAATAAATATTATTTATTATGGCATCTCAAATATTCATCCATCTAATGTAGATTTACATCTTGGTCTATATGATAAACTATGATATATTAAATAAGAACGATTCATCAGATAGACTGTATGATGACATTATAAAATCCTTTCATGTGGGAACTCTATTCATTAGAGTAAATTTAAAATAGTTATTTAATTGATAATCTAAAATAATTACATCCACATGATCATCATATTCCTCTCTATGTATTTATATTTGAGTTTATTTTTGTGGAATTTAGATATGTAAAATTACTAATATAGATAAGAAAAATGGTTCTCCAATCAGTAATCAATTTTTTGGGATATTAGAATAATCGCATCAATTGTCACATGCAAACTCAACTTTTTTACAATAAATTGTGATTTTATTATGGTAATACAAGTTCATATATTCATTTTTTATTCATTTTTTCATCCTAGAACCCTTAATTTTTTACCAAACATAGACAATTAAACCGATAATTCCTAGAACTTTTTCGTTATAACTTCTTCAACTTATTGACATCAATAAAATATCTCTATTTCAATGAAAACCATTAACATCAATTGAAAAAATTGATTTACAACTTCATTAACATATTTACATCAATGATAAATTTCTATTTCATTGAAAAAAATAATATAATATTGATAAAAATATAAATATCACATAATTATATATCCTTAAGATAGCCCTATAACCGCAACTATAGCATATATTTCATAATTTCAAGAAATAAGGCATATAACCCAAAAATAAGTACCCTAACGACACATAATAGACAACTTATTTTATAAAGGAATGATTCTATAAGGTTATCCTACCATATCATACAAATTAAGTTACTTAGGATTATCATACCTCGAATTAGTCAAGACATTAATACTTTATTAACACTAAATTGAATAGGGCTACAAACCATGTTAGTATTTCCACTATTTATGGATTCTATCACCAAGCCATAACTGAAGACATCCTGTAGAAAAATTGGATTGAATTGAGGTATTCACGAACTGAGTTTAAGATAGATACCCATAAAAAATATGGATCCTTCTTGGAGTCCATGAAGATCAACTTAGGAAAGAAACAGAATAACTGATTACGATGGGTGACATACTCCATGACCATTTGATTTAACCAATTAAGACTAATTAGTTTTATTCCACACCCTGTAATAACCTTATTTTGAATATTTTTTTGAATAAATATGGTCATATGTAATTCCAATGACATGATAATTTAATGATAAAATGAAATAATGGTCTACAAACATTCTAGTATCAGTCCTGCGAACACTTCTTAGATGCTCTTCACTAATGATGCATTTGGATTCTTTAAAGAATTAAAGTATCATTAAATATTATATACTCAAATGTTATCCCCTTTTAGTCCTTGTTCTCCATACAAGAAATGAATAAACTGAAGAGGGTTTAACTCTAAAACACTATATTGAGTAAATGAATGGTCAAATGTTTGAGGAAACTATCATATATCCTAAGAGACACATGGATATATAATACCCTGTGATACAAACATCCTACGGTCTATCAAGACTTTACTTGGAGGCATGATCTAAATAATAAAATATAACTTAAGAGTCAATCGAACACATTTTTTTCGAATGACCACTATTAATTAGAATCATTGTGATAAAACCATGAATATCATTAAGTAAAATTAAGAAATTAAATAATATTCCAAAGATCACCTTTAGAAACATTTTAAAATCATTTAATTTCATTTAAAACTATGTTCTAGATAAGGAATTATTTTCCTAATTTTATTCATATGTAAGGAAAACTAATTTTTTTTATGATCTATCCATTAAAAGTTATGTAGAATTTTTAAAATCTTTTTTCCCCTTTAAAACCAATTTTCAGTAAGAATGTATTAAGAATATGTAATCCCAAATCCTAAAATCAATATATAACTCTCCTTAATCAATCCTAAATAATAATGACCCCCTTGTAAATAAAAATATAAATATAAATGAATTGAAATAAATAAAATTATAAGGGTATATTAGTTATGTGTAGTTTTTCCAGATAGTTCAATAGACTATGCTCCAACCATGTGATAGGACATGGGGAGCTTCAATAAACCATGAACATGGTCATCACGTTGTTTTTTATATTGTGTCGAAAAACCATACAACTCCAGTTCATGTTTCATTTTCATCAAAAACCACAAAAAATATATCCAATAAGAATCAAAACGCTATCCATTTTTAAGAGAAACCCATAAAGAAAAATAAAAATTAATGTATATTAAAAAAATTCCATTACAAATATTCATTGGGAACTCAATTATCATCACGAGTGGTAGTGATTTTCCACACACTATTAACCAACTTATTGAGATCTAATGGTCCTACGTATTGTTGATCAAAATTCCTAAACAATAATGGAACATAAAAAATATATACCCTATATTGTACCTAGGATATAGTACCATTTAATCATGAACCAGTCCGTCCTACCACGGAACTGAGAACTTGAACTAACCCATGAATTTAACCTAGGCGTATTCATGGCCAACCCAAATAGGATACAAGCATTAAGGAATCAAAATAAACATGATGTGAAATTTATTCCCATATAAATAATATTTAAAACACACAGTGGATGACTACCAAGAAAATGAAAGAGTTCTTCTATATATTAATCATCCATAGATAAATAAAATAAGAAGTTCTAAAATTAAATAAACAAAAATGATTCATAACCGAAAAAACATCCAACAACACAAACAAAACATTAAAAAAATAGATAAAATGTATAAAAAATATGACGAGATGGATGATATATCCTTTGAAAAAAACAAAAACTATAATTCCAAACTAAATCTCAATATGACAGCAACTCACCATCCATTATCAAGAACAACATAAAAACACCAAAATAAATTCAAATAAAAAATAGAAATTGTAAGAAAACGCTATATCTATATACATCTAGTGGATAATATTGTTTTATAGAAAAAATAAAATATTTTAGTAATTATTCTATTTTTTTCTTTTCCACAACATTACATGAAGATAAGTTTGAAATATGATAATTAATAGTATGGTTTTCATCATTTTTATAAAGAGAACTAAATTAATTTCTCAAGTCCTCTTTAAAATAAAATATAACATTGAATCCTCAGAATCCCTCATTGGAAATTCCATTTAAAACATAACTTTATATTCTCCCATTTTAAAACCACTCTATTAAAAATGATTAATAAGGACCCCATATTGTGGTCAAAGAAACAATTAGATAAATTACTATTAAATATTTAAATATCAAACTAATAAATGAGCATAATCATAATCGTAAATAAAAATAATAGATCTACTATGTGAAAATAATAAACCATATTGATGATTTAAAGGATCAATTAATTTGTAAATAATCGAGGGAATGTCATAAATATATAATGATATGATCCTAGATGTAATAAAGTGGAATCATTCATATATCTATTATTGAATACCTAGATTATAACTAATAATATACCCTTTAATAACCTCACCAATGTTACTCCCCCTGGTTTAGTATATATCCCACATAAGGGAGATCATGATAATATCATAATAAATAGATAATAAAGATCTCTTAATCTATAATTAAGATTGATAAGATTCATATATACAAGTGGTAGATGTTTGAGAATGTTTATTCTATAGATGACACATAAAAAAAGGAATCAATTGGAAAATCATTCAAAAAACATAACACATCCTACCCTCCCACATTGTTCATACCCAATCCCTATTTAAATTCAAATTTCTGACCTTAACAATGATCATTACTGAAAAAAAATATTTCAAACATAATGAAATGTTGATTATCCTAATGGTATGGCTTATTTTAATTTGAGAAATAATTTCTAGAAGGTGGTAACCAAGGATTGGATTTTGAAACAAATAATAGGATTTCAAAGCCTCATTTAGTTATACACTTCTAAATTAATATCATATTTTATGATTTCATTTTAAAGAGGATAGTGATCCTCTAGTTTCAGAATTGATAGTTTTATATATGTTTATGTAGTTAGGTATGTGTAAATGAATATATATATATATATATATTTATACACATAGACATATTTATATATAATCTTTATTTGAACCCCAATTTAAAATCATTTGAAAATTGAAAATATTTCAATAACTATGTACAAAACCCATCATTAAAACCAATATAACACAAGGAATCATACAAGAGTAAATTATAGAAACGTTGAAAATTTAATATAATGATCTGGGATTATCATACATAATTTTTACAACAATTTTTACAAATATTTATTACATTAGTGAAACACATTCATGGGGATCATAAATTTATAGTGCCTTTGGAAAATTTGAAACACAAATAATTGCTTCTTAGGTAAATTCCATCATTTCCCACTATGGTCTTTATAAATAGAACCCTTATTATACATATCATACACAATAAATTTCATTATAACCTGAGAAAAAGACACATAGGAAAGGATGAGATCATACTCTCAGTAAGGTTAAACTATATGAATACATAATAAAAACATGCACATATTGGATTAAGAACATGAGAACAATAATTGAAAACCACACCTTTCATATGAAGGATAAAAACCTATAACCATGAAATAATTATTTGTAATTCACAAGATATTAATCCTATGGAAACAGAAGAACATAGTACATGAGAGAATAACATTGGTATAAGTCATGTAATTTTGGATGAAACATAATCATCAAAAATCACTTCTATAGTATTCGAGGATCACTTACAAGGCTATCATTGTGGAATGAGTTCCCTCCCGAAACCATCCTAGTAGTGAAGGATCACTACTAAGACCATAATAAATGACAAAACCCGTTACTAAACTGGATTTATTCCATGTTTATTCTTATATATCTCATGAAATATAATCCATTACCCAATGCATTGGGGATGATATGGGTCCCAAAAATATCAAAATGAAAATAATATGTTTGTATCACATAATATTAGAAAACATTTAGCATAAAATAAACCATTAAATGAAATGAATTTCATAAACATTTACTAATATCATTATTTATTGAAGAGATACAAGTTTCATAATAATTTCATCATTTCATTTTAGGAATACTTGTGAACATAGGTGAGTTTCATAAGAATATAATCATGTCATAACATATGGAAGATCAATGGGGTGTTTAAACATATTTTAATCTTAAAAAAAACATACAGAGAAATAATAAGATTGATATCCTTAGATCATATACCTAGTGAAGTATAAGTAGCATTAAAGGATGTCATATTAGATAGATAATTATTTTTAAATATCACTTCAAACATTTTTGGGGGAAAATGATTTTTTATTGAAAGTCACTTTATAAAATAAAAATTCATGACACGTTTTTTAAATCTATTTCCCTAAAAATAATCCTTATGATATATGAAGTAATATTTAAAAAACATTTAGACCATTTCTTGAGTGAAATAAAATTCTATATTGAATGAAAAACATTTTAAATAATAAAAAATTTGAAAATCATTTTCAATGAATATAAACATTAATGCATATAAATTGATCATCAATTAAAAAAATGGTAATGATGGTGGGAAACTCATTTCATTTTGTATACATTATAAAAAGATTCATTTCACATTTCTGGTAAAGTAATAAATGGTAATTGTCTAGAAAATAATATGATGATTCCTTTAAAAAAATTAAAAGTCAGTCACTGTTAAGAACTTATTTAATAAATAATTTGAAAACATCTTGAAACATTTTTCAAAAATGTTTTAGAAAACATGGTTTTGGAGAAAAATTGTTTTTGATTATTGATAGAAGTAAATATGTTTTCTTTTAAAAATATTATCTTGAACTATTGAGTAAACAAGAGAGGAAAAAGAAGGGAAAACATGTATTCTATAGAAATAAAATAATATAATAAAATACATGAATTTATTGATATATATACCATATGATTTAATAATTGCAAGCATAATCATTAGAAATACTGATAAAGAATGAGATTGTATCAAATAAATCTTACAACTTTGGTAACACTGAATAACAATCCCTTTGACAGAATGCCATTTTTTAAACTAATAATATCATTAAAATAAGTAAAATAATTTTACAACATATAAAAGTGGATGTATATTCACCTAGTAAAATAATATTGGTTCAAAACATAACATATGTCCCAACAATGGCTATGATAAAATGAATTTGATATTGAGTTGATGAAACCCTTGTGGAATTCATAATTAAAGAATCACATGTTCATTAGAGGAAGTTAAAAATATAAAATATTATATAATAAAATGGGATACATGTTAATATGTGAAAACAATTGGGTTTGGAATATAATGGGTAATGAAATTATGTTTCATAGTGTTAAACATGACCCATGGTGTTGGTAATGAGGTTATGAAATCCATTCCTTGAATTATGAATCAGTTGATCAAAGTATAACCTCCAGATTAACAAACATAACTATCTTTTTCACCTAATTTTGAGCATTTTTTCATATCTGTGACCATTTATAATCATTATTTATAGGGATATTCTTGGTTGATATTAGAGTTTTGTATTCTTAGTTGGATGATGGAAAATCAAGGAATGATTTTGGCAGCATGATGTCTATACAAAGGGACTGTGAGATGGGTTTTATTAGTGAGGAATGAAGTATTAAATTATAACTAATCATTTATATATTAAATTAATGACTACACACTTGTAGTATCATAATAACTTAGAGAAATAAATCCTTATAGAAAAGTAAGTGATTGAATTGAAAATAAGAGGCAGAGAATCAATGAGTGCTTTCAGTAGCATAATGAATTCAATAAAAGATTTATAGAATTGTTTTAATGGGAATAAATTGTATTCTATAATCATGATGGAATCATTTGGGAATTAATTGTTTGATTATTAACATGTTAAAGCAAAATCAATATAATCTCATTGGGATTATCATGAAAGAGGTACATGAATTGAAAAGACAAGGAGAAGAACCCTTACTAAAGAATGTAGCATCTTAAAGATTCATAATATTCCATAGAACCATAGGAACATGATGGGTTCCTTTTTTAGAGATGTAAAATGGAAAAAATCATCAAGGAATTTGGGGTGGAGTTGGATGAGGGAATGGGTTGGAGTGAGATCCTTTTATTGTTAATAATCGGGGATTTTCATGAAAAAATAGAGTAAGGTAAGGGGTACGAATGGAATCACATTGCATGATTGATGGTTTTGGTGAGTTACATTAATTAATTAGAGAAATTGTAATTGAAAACTACTTGAATTTAATTATTACCTAAATAATATTTCTAAAATGTTTTTGTTACCTTTCAAATTTTAACAATTCAAGGTACCTTACATAACAACATTACCCTTATTAATCATGATTAAAAATTATTCAGTGGAATAATATTGTTAGAAATAATAGTAGATCACCCAACTTACTTGATTTTGAGACGATGAATCTGAATTTGGATGACTTTAATCTAATTTCAATTTAAAATTATGTGAAAATCAACTTTTTAATTCAAACATAAAATGTGTTCTAAAACTCTATTTTGTAGAGAAAATAATTTTTAATTATTAAATTTTCCAAATGGTGATTAAAAATACAATTAATGTTAATTAATTTTTCTATCTACCTAAAATAATAATATAGAATTTATTTAAATGGATTCATTTAATTTAAATGTACACAACTTAAAAAAACTATTATTTTTTTTTACAAAAATCATTTTTTCGTGGTGATGAGTTTTTACATAATGTAACATAATTATTATACATAAAATAAAATTTCCCTTGATATATAATTTTTTAAAACTAATTCTAAATTTTAAAAAAATATTAGTATGATTAATTTCTAACTATGATAAAAAAAATTTAAATAATAAATGTTGAATTTTTTTTGGAAAATCAATTATGTTCTAAAATATAAAATATTTGTTAAAAAATGTAGTCAATAATTTTTAAAATTATAATATCACTAATAAAATAAATATTTGATCTTATATAATGGTCACACAAATATTAAATTCGTGTATATATAAAAATAACCTCCCAAAAGTCATGTTATTTGTAAAATTAGAATTCATCGATATAACTAAAAATCATTCATTAAATAAATCTCACAAAAAAATGAATCTTAAGAAAATATTTTAATGTTTAAAACATAAAATTACTTGTTTTTCTTAAATAAAAAATTTAAAATTTTAAAATTATATTTTAAATAAAAATATTATAATAATAAAATCATATTTTATTTAAAAATTCACTTTCCTAACTTCTTCTCCTTTTATCATATTTCATATATATTTTTAAATAATATAATATTGATATATTTTTGTAAAAAAATATATATTATTTAATATGAACATTTTTAACTATGTTTTTATTTTATATATTAAAGAAAATTGTAGTATACTTATTTAATGAAATTTGTTCTAAAAGAAAACCATTTTAAAATTTTTTCTTATAGTGTAATAATATATAATTATTTTAATTGATTCTTATCCATTTATCGAGAAATGATTATATTATTTATTTATTTTTAATATTTTATAATTAATTTTAGTTGAGTGTTCCTTTATTTTGGTGTTGCGTGAATCAAAATCTGTTGAAGATAATGTTAAATTATAGGATCTAAAATATATGGAGGTTATAGATCTAGTACAATGCTATTATATGGAAAATTTAACAAGTTCCCAAAAATAAGTTGTGTTTATATATAATATCCAAATCCACTAAAATTAATGGTCATCAAATTTATTTGAAATTATTGTGACATTTAATATTAATGTTAAATATTTACATGTTTATCTCATGTTATCTCAATAGGTATATAATCTAAAATCAATGTTTGTACATTTATCACTAGATCCAGGAATGTGGGTCTAGGGTGACTCATCTAGTATCAAATAATGGTTTAGTTATTTTGGTGATGAGAAATAGAGAACAATTGACACATTATAAGAAAAAACACTAAATTTATGAAAAATCCTTAATAATTTTGTAATGTATAAGGTATGAAGCTTCCATGAAATGACATCATAATCTTGATTCATATTAGATGATACAATGTATTTCATATATTATAGTGACCCTAGATTTTTCAACATAAATAATACCACCTTATATTTTAATATTAAATACAACCCCTAAATAGAAACTTGTGGTTCATTAAGGTTTAGTATCATTAGAGTCAAGACTCAAGAATCATCTTACTTCGTGAAATATCTTCAACATATCCCTTAAAGATCATCCCATTTTGAATAATTCATCATAAAACCCAAACAAAATTACTACTTTATAACCTAGGGAATGTATAAATAAGAAATGGTGATCTTACATGCTAAATAATGGAAAAATCAAAGGAATTACTTGATGTTAATATGAAATCATATGATCAATAGAAAGGGTTTATGATCATGAAAATAATATAAAATTTTCATAACCAATATATCAAAGAAAATAAACATTACTAATAATATAATACATTATTATTTCAAATGTAGGGAATCATAAGAGTGATAAATCATCATAAATTTATCATGAAAAATAAGATATTTACATATAATTGTGAAAAATCATAAGTATAAGAGCCATTTTATATTTATAGTCTAAATATATTATCCATAAAATAATTGTTGATTACGAATCCCTACATGTTCCCCATTAAATAACAGATAAATAATCCCTACCTACATCTCATTTTAGATTAAGAATGTTTACTTGTATCCCATAGTGGATCAAGCATATCAACTTTCGTCTCATGTTTATCTCATGATTTATAATAAATTACCCAATGTATTGGAGGTATATATAATTTTGGGACCACCCATCAGTTATTGAAAATGATAAATATGTGTTCCAAAATGCTATTAAGAATGCATAATATCATCATATAAAAACTCGTGCAAAGAAAACAGGTTTTAAAAACATAAAACATCAAAGAGAAATTAGTTATTTAAATAGTTTTTTGTCATAATCATATACCACCAAAATAGTGAATTGGGATGGTATCATTGAATAATATTCTTGGTACATCATAACTACAGTGAAGAGTTGTTTTTATTATTCAATAGAAATTATATTAAATATTATTAAAAAAATTATTGAGGAAAATACAATTTTAACTATAAAAGCTAAAAATTTTAGAAATACTAAAGAAAACATTATTTTTAAAATAACCATGGGAACATATAGTAGATTATTTATGTCATTGATCCTTCATTAAATAGTTAAATTCCATATATTTCTTACATGTTAAATGAAAATATTCCTTTCATTATTTTATAATAAAAGTCATAAAGTACCTCATTTTTAAATTTAAAATAATAATCATTTTTAATAATTTTCAAGATAATAAAACAAGGGTAAAAATTAATTTAAACTTTTTGGAGAATTGTTATAACTTTTTGGATTTTTTTTAAAAATGATGTCATGGAATGATATTATTTTTGACTAAAGAGAGAAATAATGTTTATTTTCCTCAAAAAAATTATTTTTGACTCTTCAGTACATAATAATTTAAAATGAAATGTGAAAATGTATTATCAAGAAATTACTATTTTATAAAATGATAAACGTTTTTATTGATAGAAATATCATAAAATTTCATCATCTGAAGAACAATCATAAGAAATCATGATAAACAACGTTATTTTAACATACAAACCCTTTACACTTCGAGAACCTTTTAATCACAATCCCCATGAAGGAAATAACATTATGTGTATATACATCCCATTATTTTCCTGAGAAGAATCATAAAATAAATCCATGAGTAGTATATACACTACACAAAATAAAAGAGTGGTGTATATGATATATGTCCTAGAGAAATAAAAGTGATATAAAAATCACTTACCTTATGTTTTGAATTTACTCATACACATATGAACATCTTATATAATAATCATTGGTTTATTATAAATATAATCTAGAACCATACATACATACATATATATATATATCAGTCCACATATGATTTACTTATAACATTTAACCACCTATTTATTTACATTTTTTATTAAAACCAATGTTCAGAGTGATAACTGTTATGTTTTTCATGTATTTTTGGGTTCAATAGTTTTGAACATTGTAAATTGATCATGGTTAAATAAAATCTAAAATATTTTTAATTATATAAATATCATATGTATTTCTTATATAAATATTAATAGTTTTCCATGACTATTATTTTTATAAAAATAAACTACAACATTTCTTAAGATGGTAGGTCATACGTACCCATGAAATCTGTATTAATTTTAAATAGAACGAAACAAGTAAAGATATATATTAATTAAACAAGAAATATTAATTTTTTTTATCAATTATATCATATAAATTCAATAAATCAATTCTTATTACCCTAAATGTAAAAATAAAATTAAAAATGTATCACATTAATTCGTTGAGGCTGTAGTCCACACGAACACCTGAGAAAAATTATTATTTTCCAATGGATTGGATGGTAGGAATGTATATATCATATTATAATTAAAAAAGTATAAATATTCCACAATTTTCATATATATTTATATATAATTTAATTCCATCATTATATACATCAATGAGAGGTGGTGGTTGAAAACAAATTATATCGATTCGTGAAGTGGTAGCCCTCTGTACTCATAATCGAAGGTTTGATTTCACATTTGATAGAAGTAGAGATTGATATAGGTAATTAAATTAAAATAAAAAAATATTAATATATTAATTATTATTTTGATATTATATCAACATTGTTAAAGAAACTTTTCAGGACATAGAAGAAGAAATAAAACAAAAATGCAAAGTTACAAACTATAACTATCCTGCAGAGAACCTCTTTAGGTTTAGACTTAAAGTCATCTAAAATATCGTTTAATAAAAAAAAGGAACAAATGAACTGTGAAAAGAATTAATTAATTTATTTGGGTATTTATATTTGAAGGTAATAATCCTTCTCTATGATTGGGATAGGTAATGGATTTCCATTTTATAATTAAGTTGAGTGGCATAGTTGAAATATGTCAATGTTTCACAAAAAATTCATGATCATTTTCAAAACAAATGTAGCCTAAATGGATCATTATAAACAATTAGATATTATATTTTTGAAATATGTATATTTAATATAAATTAGACTTGTTTTTGGTTATTTTTGACAATTATCATTTTAGTTTAACACTAAATAAACACGCTCGAACCTTAACCACTATAATCAACTTTTATTATTTTTAAAATTCATTATAACAGAAAATTATAGTGAAATTGTTACCTAATTTTAATTATGATTATTATATATATGGAATCTATTTTACCAAATTAAATTGATATATATTTTTATAATTTAATTTAAATTCATACCTATTTACATCATGGAAAATAATTTTTCCAATGAAAAAATATTCATATGTATAAAAGGATTTTATTTCAAAATTTAATCAAAGAATTATTATCACCACCCATCCTCGAGGATCATGTTGTGACTACCCCATGCCCTCCTTCCATAGGCCATAGGATAGAGACTAAAACCAAAGGTGTAAATCCTGTAAAAAAGGGAGGCGTTTCCTTTATATATGTAAACAAACAGAATAGAGTACGCAAGATGAAGTAAACACTACGTAAACTGAGTACAAAAGTAAGTGCTGGAAACTAAATGGGCTGGTATAAAAACCCAACTGAATGTACATAACAACTGAGAAAGAAGGTACAACAGCTGAAAATTAATGCAGCAACCACCAAGTCGTCCCCCGGAATTTCCACCTGAAGGGTGGGTATAGATAGTCTCATGGGCTCCTCAGGTCCAGTCGTCCGCTATGAGTACGTCCCTCCATGTGTTCCACCTCTAGGTACCGTCTTTCTCCACATGAATCCACCTCGATCAGTGATGTCTTTCATCTGCATCCAACACAACATAGTGCGGGCATAGCCCATGCAAGGGTGAGTATACGATAATTAGTAGGGACCATGAGACTTCCGAAGGTCTCCCAAAATCAACAATGGAATAAACAACAAAAGAATAATACAAACACAAAGTATCAACCGAAACTGCTTAGGTATATTCCCATACATATACCTAAGTCATCAATTCCAGTTCAGCTCCAACTCCTGATCCCATGTATAACCCAGTCCACACAAGAAAGCAACCCATTCCACACAGGAAAGAACAACCCAGTCCACACAAGTCAATCATATCGATGATAAATATTAAAAGTCAAGGCTTAGCTCACAGAGGTATAATACTCACTAAGAGGGGTGATGATGATAGATGTAGCCTCTAAATCATCTCCCCTGCGAACCCACATAGGATTCAAGTATAGAAGTCATCGCTGCCGAACCCATGTAGGATCCTGGTACAGATACCATCGCTGCCGAATGCACGTAGGATCCAAGTACAGTCATCCTCACTGCCGAACCCATGATGGATCCAAGTACAATCATCCTTGCTACTGAACCCATGTAGGATCCAAGTACATTCGTCATCGTCATCACAGCCACAACCAGCTCTAGGGTTCCCGCACACACCATGCTTGATTACCAGAGGGTACGCTCCTCGAGTCAAATATCGATACATCAAATGTCACGAAGTCTAGAGTTGATGTATCACATAGTTCTGTCCCACAACAATGTAGAAAAACCAAGAAAAACGTGCCCAAGTCATGGAGAACAAGACAACCAAGACATTACACGAAAGTACACTACGTGTAGGTAATCGATACACGCCGTGATACCAAACACCAGGTACTGCCATTGTGAAACGGCCCATGTCACAGGTCTGGTCATGTATATAAGTAAGTCCACGACATCTGATATGGTTATACGCTGTGTCCAAACTTCTAGGGTCGGTTTCAAGTGAGCTGGACATACCTGGCCGTGTGATGGAGTACATGCCCATGTACTCCACCCCGTGTCCGTGTATTCCTGGAATACACGCTGAGTCATCACGAAGCTGATTCTTCCAGGGTGAGGTAGTACACGCCGTACCCCTGAACGTGTGGTTCTACCCGTGTCCGTGTATCTTCCAGATTACACGCCGAGCCTCGCGAATCTGCTTCCGCCTTTCTATAAAGTGAATACACGCCGTGTTACTTGGCCCTGTATTGATGTCTATGTCCGTGTATTTTCCCTAATAGCATGCCATGTCCATCGAAGCCACCTCTGACAAACAGTGTGGAGAGTACACGCCATGTGTATAGAGTCACACGCCGTGTGTTACTTTCCTAACGTCCGAAACAGAAGCCACAATACGCTTGTACTACAAGGCGTGTGCTTCTGGAGTACACGTTGTGCATTCCAGAATTTTTCCAGAAATGAAACCTCTGGCCAGTACGCCTTCTGAGGTGTCCGTTCTTCGTTCCGATATTCCGATTTCCACAAAACATCTGTCTCTAGGTCACCCCGATGCTCTGAGGCTGTTTACGATGTTTTCGGGCCTCTGATCGGCTCCGAAAACATAACTTGATTCACCGCTCAAGAACTCTTGAAAAAATCCATATTTTCACAAGAACTGTGGAGGAATTGGTCCATGTTAGTTTAGTCTGTTACCTTCCGCATTAGTCAGATGACAAGTGGTTTAATAGGAACAAAAACATGGAAGGAAAACCAATCATTACCCAATCCAAACACACACCTAACTCGATAAACGATGTCGTTTATCAGCATTGCGGAAGATGTCGTTGGGTTGAGTCCAAGGAGGGGACAGCGTCTCAAACTAGCTAGAGAGAGAATAAGGAAAGGCATGTCGTCTATCCTTGTGGTGACGATGTTTTTCGTCGAATAGGTGATGTTCTTTGCGGGAGGATGAAGTTCTTCACGGAAGGATGAAGTTCTTCAAATGAAGCTAGAGTTCTCCCAATTCTCCTCACACAAAAATTCTAACCCAAAATAAAATAAGTCTTCCTCTTATTTTATTTTATTTTTCCAATCATTCAAAATTAAAAAATTCAAAATACAATCCACTTAATTAATTAAACCATGAGTTGTTTAATTAATTGGGTGAAAGGATGGCAACTTTTAATTAGGGAGAGAGAGAAGAGGTAAAGTCACTCTAATAAATACAAGGGGGTTGTCAACATTAAAATATTGGAGTTTAATGGGAGGTTTAAGGGGTTTAGGAAATGTGAATGGTTGGGGCTCATGTGGGTCCAACCTCACAATTATCATCACATGGGTAGTTAAGAGTTTTTGGGTCCCATCATAACTACCCCATGTAGGATATAACCACTTAAGATAAAGAATAAAAAAATTTCCGTAATTTTTTATTCACTTTTTATTTAAACCACAAAATTTAACTCCTTCTCCCATGAAAACGCATCTACGGTAAAAGTACTCTTAATCAATTACCGGTGATGCGGTTTCATCGGTGCCCTCAGATTTCAATTACGAGCACTGGTTCACATGATAGAAAAACACGCTCGTTCGTTCACTGGACGTTCCTGAGCTGAACTTCAGAAATTGATTCCGGGCACACCAGGCCTCGAAATCATGTGCCGTCAGAAAAATGCATACTCGTAATATACCAAAGAATTTAAGAAAAAAATTTCTTTGATATTTACGGGTCTGTACATTACTCCCAACTCAGGGATTTACGTCCCCGTAATGATACATCATAAACTAGAGAAACAAAAGAGGGTATTGTGCACACATCTGAGCCTCCCGCTCCCATGTGCTCTCCTAGAGGTTCCCGTGCTAACACATGATGCACACTAGATGAATCGACCATCCACATAGGACCTGATTCTGTCGATACTTGATCTCCACCGGGACCTCCGCAAAGGTCGCCCCTTCATCGATGTCTAGCTCCCTATGGTCAATGATATGCTTCTGGTCATGCATGTATCTCATCAGTTGAGATACGTGGAAGACGTCATGCACTCAATGAAACTGAGTTGGAAGGGCCATGCAAAATGCCACCTCGCATACCCTTCAAAGAACCTGGAATGGTCTGATGAAGCATGAAGATAACTTGATGCACCGTCCAAGTCTCTGTAATCCACATTGAGGTGAGATCCATAAGAAAATATGGTCACCATCCTCGAACTCTAGTGGTCTCCGTCTCTAATCAGCATATGACTTCTGTCGGCTCTGTGTAGTCCTCATCCACTCCTCGATGATCTATATCTTCTCTATCATATCCTGAACCCTATCTGGTTCTATGAGTGATGACTCCTCAAGGTCAGTCCAGCATAGAGGTGATCTGTAAGGTCGGCCATACAATGCCTCGTATGGTGCCATCCTGATGGTGGAGTGGTAGCTGTTGTTGTACACAATATCCACCAAGGGTGGGTGATCCTCCCAACTACGACCAAAGTCAAGGTCACATGCACGGAGCATGTCCTCGAGTGTTTGAATGGTACTCTCCATCTGGCCATCTGTCTGATGGTGAAAGGCGATGCTCATGCGTAGCTGCTTCCCAAAATCCTCCTGCAATCCCTTCAAAAACCAGGATGTAAAACGATCATCACGATCGCAGATGATAGATTATGGCACACCATGAAGCCGTACGATCTCCTGAACATAGAGGTGTCCCAAGATCTCCACTGAGCCTTGCTCTCTGATAGGTAGGATGTTGGCCAACATGGTGAGTCGGTTAACAATTACCCTGATGTAGTCATTTCCTCTGGATGTGTGTGGAAATACCATCACAAAATACATTGATATCTCGTCCCACATCCACTCACAGACCTCTAGGGGATATACCAAACTTGCCAGTACATGGTGCTCCGCCTTCACCTTCCGGCAGGTGAGGCATCGAGAAACAAACTCTGCCACAACCTTCTTTATACCTGGCCAACAATTCTATCCTCTAAGATCCTGGTACATATTCGTCACTCCCAAATGTACCGCCAATGGGGAAGTGTGAAACTCCCTTAGCACCTCCTCCTGTTATGCAGCTGGTACCATGGTATGTCCCCGTTAAAGAATGACATGCTCTCCTCCTACAGAAATACATCAAGTTCATGTCCTGTGGATATATGTGCACGCCGCGTCTCATAATCTACTTCCCCATGTTGTGCCTCTCTGACCCGCTGAAGTAGTGGAGGAGTGACTCTGAGTGATTGTAGAAAGGCTGCTCTATCTCTATCCACGAAGAATATCTGCAACGCGGCTAGCTGCTTCGTCGCCTCTCCAAGTAGTTGAATACCTGATCTCTTGCTGAGAGCATCAGCTGCTACGTTCCCCTTCCCAGGAGTATAGACTATCTCAAAGTCATAGTCATGGAGGAACTCAAGACATCATCACCATCTCAGGTTCTGGTCCTTCTTCAAGAATATGTACCTAAGACTCTGGTGGTCTGAGTAGACTGTAAAGCTCTCGCCCATCAGATAGTGCTGCCACATATTCAATGCGAAGACCACTACTGCCAACTCCAGGTCATGGGTAGCATAGTTCTGCTCATGCTGCCTCAGATTTTGTGAACCATAAGCGATCACTGCCTGCTCCTGCATCAGGACACACCCAAGTCCGGTCCCTGATGCATCATAGTAAACTAAGTACCCTACGCCCTCCTCTGGTAGCCTCAAGATGGGTGCACTGGTCAATCTCTATCTTATCTCCTGGATGCTCTTCTGACCTCTATCTAACCACACGAAGGGTTTCCCTTTATTCGTCAAAGGTGAAACTGGTCCATCAACTCTGGAGAAGTCTGGCACAAATCTCAGATACTACCTAGCCAAACCTAGGAAACTCTGCACCTCAGTCACACTCATGGGTGGCTCCCAAGAAAGCACTGCCTCGATATATTTAGGATACACCACAAATCCTGCCTCAGATATAATGTTCCCCAAGAAGTGGACCACATGAATCCAAAACTGACACTTCGAGAGCTTACCATAAAGCTGGTGTTCTCGGAGTGTGTCTAGTACAACCCACATGTGGTAGGCATGTTCCTCCTTAGTAATCGAGTAAATCAATATGTTGTCAATGAAGACTACGAAAAATCGATCAAGGTAAGTCTGGAAGATCCTATTCATGAGACTCATGAACACTTTTGTAGCATTGGATATGCTGAAAGGCATAACCAAGAACTCATAGTGGCCATACCGACACCTGAAGGCCGTCTTATGAACATCATCGTCTCGAACTCTGAGCTGATGATAGCCTGACCTAAGGTCTATCTTTGAGAACCATCGTGCTCCTTTGAGCTGATAAAAGAGGTATTCAATACTAGGGAGTGGATACATGTTCTTTAGAGTCATCTGATTCAGGCAACAGTAGTCGTCACATAGTCGTACGCTCCCATCCTCCTTCTTTGAGAATAAAATCGGAGAAGCCCAGGGTGAAACACTGGGTCAGATGAATCCCTTGCCCTGCAAATCCTCCAGTTGTACCTACCGCTCAAGAAGCACAGCAGGTGCAATCCAATATGCTGGAGTAGATATTAGGGCAGTATCGGGATATAGGTCAATGTAGAAGTCTACCTTTCTACGAGGAGGTAGTCCTGGAACATCATCAGGGAAAACATCCGCATACTGATCCACCATAACAGGAAAACTCAGACTCCGCACATCAACCGCTCCGAGGATGAGACTATCCAACCTATGTGTGATTGTCTACCCTCTCCTCTGCATAAGTCAATCCTATGCTGCAAAGGCTCCCTTCTCACCGTTGAAGGTGAACCTACTCCGATATGTGCGGACACACCGCACATTGCACCTAATATAGGTGATCTAATCATGTATTGTAGATAACCAATCCATGCCCAAGATGACGTCGTAAAGCCTCGACACCACTGCAAGAAGATCCCAACCAAAGATCTCACATCCTAGAGTTATGTCACACTGCCGGCACCAATGTGTAATCGTCGTGTCTGCTCCCGTAGGAGTCTCCAGCCATAAGGATCGATCCAATGACTCTGTCAGAATATCTGAGCTCTGAACAAGGGCAGTGGCGATGAAAGAATGACTCGCTCCTGTGTCTATAAGAACTACAACAAGGGAAGAGTAGACACAGATAGTACCTCGAATCATCTCAGGTGGGCCGTGGTCATAATCCTCCACTGCTTGAAGCTGAGCCTGCCTCTATCCACTAGCTCCCTGTGGTCAGGGTGGACCTCGTGGTGGTGGTGGTGGTGGTAGATCCTCAAAGTGTATTCCACCACCCGCTACTCGGCTAGATCCTCTACATTGTCTTCCTACTCCCTGCGGATCGCCACAGTCGAACCTCTGCCTCTGCCTAGTTGGTCCCTCAAACATCTGCTGCTCCTCTTCATGGCGGGTCAGGCAGTCATAATCCATGTGGCCCTACCCGCCGCATGCATAGCACTACCTGCCTCTCGTATAACTGGCTCTACTACATGTGCCCCACACCTCCGAACTAGTATCCTGAGGCCGCCCACCTGATTTCCTAGTCCGCTTGGACCTCTGTGACATCTGTCTACTACCGGCTGCATAAGACTCCACTACGTGTCGCCCTACGGTAGGCCTCGCTGCTGGCGTAGTCTCAACAAGGAAGCTCTCCCCAAGTAAGGATATCTCCAGTACTCATGCCTGCGTCCGAATGCTGAGGGAGATCATAAAATTCCTGATCTCATGCCTCAGTCCCTGCTTGAAGGTCCGGGCCCGGAAGAATGGGTCTCGTACCATGTCCGTGGAGTAGCGTGAGAGGTCGGTAAATCTCGCCAAGTATGGGGCTACTGTGATGCTGCCCTACCGCAACTGTAGTAACTCCTGGATGCGCACCGCACGAAGGGTGGCTGGAAAAAACTCCAAGCAGAAGAGGCTCTCGCAGTCCGTCCAAAGCAGTGATGCCTTGTCGTGCACCTGGAGCATCAAGCTTCACAATGTACCTGCTGCTACATGTAGGAGGCTCGCCGCAAGGATCACCATAAGATCTATTATTGTCCCTATGAATATGAAGACTCGAACAACAGCCTCCAGCCAATCCTCGACTTCCTGAGGGTATGTCTCTCCACAGAACCTGGGCGGCCTCTGTCGCTGAAACTCGTGTAGCACACTCAGGCGGTGTGCACTCTCAGCTGCTGGGGCTGGTGGCATCGGTGGCTCGGCAGGTAGAGGTACCAATGGTGCTTCAAATGTTATGGGGCCTTGCACCGAGGCCTCGTCGCTCAGTGGGCTACCATCTCGCAAGTAACTGGGAACCCCAGCTGGATGCCATCGTGGGGCCATCCTAAAAAAGAAATACGTGCACCACGGTTAATACAATATACCTAGTGATCTGACACAAAGTAATCACAAATAAAACTTTTTAAACACACACGCAATCAATGATTTCGGGCATTGAGTCGAAAATCAGAATTCAGGGTCCTGGTGTACGAATATGTCAGCCGCCGCACCAACATTGGACTCCCTAGACTGATAACCACACTCAATACTCTAAACATTATTCCTCCACAGAGAAGAAATTATCAGAGTCCTGAGTTCTGTTGTAGAACCAACTCCTATGATACCAATTTGTCACGACCCATCCTCGGGGCCCGTGTCGTGACTACCCCAATCCCACCTTCCATATGCTTGTGGCTGGAGACTAGCACCAAATGCATAAATCCCATTAAAAAGGGAAGGAATTGCCTTTATATATGTAAACAAACAAAACAGAGTATGCAAGCTGAAGTAAACACTACGTAAACTGAGTACAAAAGTAAGTGCTGGAATGTAAATTGGCCGGTATACAAACCCAACTGAATGTACAGTACAACTGAGAAAGAAAGTACATGATCTGAAAAATAAAGTAGCAACCACCAAGTCGTCCCCCGGAATTCCCACCTTAATGGTGGGTACAGATTGTCTCGTCGGCTCCTCGGGTCCGGTCGTCTGTTGAGAGTACGTCTCGCCAAGTGGTCTACCTCCAGGTACCCTCCCGCTCCACAAGACTCCACCTCGATCAATTCTGACTGTTGTCTACATCCAACACAATGTAGTATGGGAATATCCTGTGTAGGGGAGAGTATACGATACTCAATAGGGACCCCGAGACTTCGGAAGTTCTCCCTGAATCCACAAAGAAATAAACCACAAAGGAATAATACAAACAAGAAGTATCAACCAACACTACTTAGGTATATGCCCATACATATACCTAAGTCATCAATTCAAGTTCAGCAACAACTCTTGAGCCCAAGTACAACCCAGTCCGTACTGGAAAGCACAACCCATTCTACACAAGAAAGCACAACCCTGTCCACACAGGAAAACAAGTCAATCATATCGATGATAAAGATTTAAATTCAAGACCCATCTCACAGAGGTATACTACTAACGAAGAAGGGTGGAGATGATAGATGTAGCCTCTTAAACATATCCCCTACCAAACCCACGTAGATTTAAAGTACAGAAGTCGTCGCTGCCGAACCCACATAGGATCTTAGTACAGTAACCATCACTGTTAAACCCACATTGGATCCAAGTACAATCATCTTCACTGTCGAACCCATATAGGATCCAAGTACAGTTGTCTTCGCTGCCGAACCCACGTAAGATCCTTGTACAGTTGTCATCGTCGTCGCAGTCGCATCCAGCTCTAGGGTTCCCGCACACAGCACACTCGATTACCGGAGGGTCCGCTTCTCAAGTCAAAGATTGATACATCAACTATCACAAAGTCTATAGTTAATGTATCCCATAGTTTCATCCCATGACATAGGGGAAAAACAAAGAAAAACATTCCCAAGTCATGGAGAACAAGACAACCAAGCCATTTCACAAAAGTACAAGGCGTGTAGGTAAGTGATACTCTCCATGTCACCAAACACCGGGTAATGCCCATGTGAAACGGCCCGTGTCACTGGGCTGGTCATTTAGATAAGTAATTACATGGTGTGTGGTATGGTTACATGCTGTGTCCAAACCTCTAGGGTCGGTTTAAGGTGCGCTGGCCATGCCTAGACGTGTAATGGAGTACAATCCCATATACTCCACCTCATGTCATGTATTCTCAGAATACACACCAAGCCATCACAAAGCCACTTCTACCATGGTGAGGTAGTACACGTCGTGCCCCTGGCTGTGTGGTTCTGCCTGTGTCTGTCTATCTTCTAGATTACACAGCATGCCTCGCGATGCTGCTTCTACCTTTCTATGAAGTGAATACACACCTTGTTACTTGGCCATGTATTGTTTTCTGTGTCCATGTATTTTCCCTAAATACACACCCGGTCTATCGAAGCCTCCCCTGACAAATAGTGTGGAGAGTATATGCTGTGTGTATAGAGTCACAGTCCATGTGTTACTTTTCTAACGTCTGAAACGGAAGACACATTACGCTTGTACTACAGGGCGTGTGCTTCTGGTGGACACGCCATGCATTCTAGAATTTTTTCAGAAATGACGCCTCTGGCCAGCATGCCTTTCGAGGTGTCCGTTATTCATTTCGATTATCCGATTTCCACAAAAATTCTGTTTCTAGGTCACCCCGATGCTCTGAGTCCGTTTATGATGTTTTCGGGCCTTCGATCGGCTCTGAAAACACAACTTGATTCACAGCTCAAGAATGCTTGATGAACTCCACATATTCACAAGAACGGCAGAGGAATCGGTCCATGTTATTTTGGTATGGTCCCTTCCGCATTTGTCTGATAAAAAGTGGTTTTTGAGGAACAACAAATTGGAATGAAAAACAATCATTACCCAATCCAAACACATCACTACCTCGATAAACAATGTCGTTTGTCGGCATCACAGAAGATGGTGTTTGCGTGAGTCCCAGGAGGGGACGATGTTTCACACTAGCTTTGGAGAGAATAAGGAAAGGCATGTCGTCTCTCATTGTGGTAACGGCGTTCTTCGTTTAAGAGGTGACGTTCTTTGCGGTAGGATGAAGTTCTTCACGGAAGGATGAAGTTCTTCATATAAAGCTAGAGTTCTCCCAAATATCCCCACACAACAATTCTAACCCAAAATAAAATAAGGTTCCCTATTATTTTATTTTATTTTCCCAAGCATTCAAAATTACAAAATTCAAAATCCAATTCACATAATTAACTAAACCATGAGTTGTCTAATTGATTGGGTGAAAGTTTGGGATCTTTTAATGTGGGAGAGAGAGGGGAGGAAAAGTCACTCCAATAAATACAAGGGAGTTGTCAACATTAAAACAAATGAGTTTAATGGGAGGTTTAAGGGGTTTAGAGAATGTGAATGGCTTGGGCTCGTGTGGGCCCCACCTCACAATTATCCTCACATGGGTAGTTATGAGTTTCTGGGTCCCATACTAACTATCCCATGTAGGATATAACCACATAAGTTCCACAATTTTTTATTCACTTCTAATTTGAACCACAAAATTTAACTCCTTCTCCTGTGCAAACACATCTACGGTAAAACTCCTCTTAAGAAATTACCGGTGCTATAGTTTCATTGGTGCCCTTATATTTCAATTCCAAGCACCGGTTGAAAAGATTAAAAAATCCGCTCATTCGTTCACTGAACGTACCCGTGCTAAACATTGGAAATTGATTCCGGGCACACCGTTCCTCGGAATCAGGTGCCGTCAGAAACTGCGTACTCATGAAATCTCAAAGAATTTAAGAAAAAAATTTCATTGAAATTGACGGGTCTTTACAATTATTCCAATGAATTAAATTTGATTAACCATAACATAATTAAAATAATTTTATATTTAAACACACATTAAAAGAAACTGTAACTTGTAAACTCATTTATTGAAAAGTGTTTCTAAATAAAATAAATATATTTCACCATTAATCAAAAAATTATTCTTTTTAGAAAATATTGAAAACATCACTCTATGATAATTTTTAAATGTTGATTTGATATATTATGTTCATTCATTCAAATATTTTTTCTAAAATTGGGAAAATTGTTTTATAATTTTCCACGAAAAAATAAAAAATATTTTTAGGAGAAAATGTAATTTTGATTTATATGAATAATTTAGTAAAAATTAAGTGATTAAATTTGAAAATATAATGATTAAGTAAACCTGTTATACTAAATTTTCAAAATGTTTTTATTCCTATTCATACATAAAATATTAATGGATATGATAAAAAAATTATGTTTAAATAATAATATTAATAGTATATTCTGGTTTGTTAAAACACAATTTTATGTATTAGAAAATATATCAAGGAAATTAAATTAATTTTTAAGACATATTTCATGAAATACCATAGTGTAACATTATAATCCCATTAAATTGTAATTTTCCCCCTAAATATATAATGTCCCGGATTCGGGAGCCACCCAATGGTGTCCCTTACCTATTTTGTCAAATTGCCTCAAGCGCATTTCCACGAACACTAGAGGCTACCTACTAGCAGTGAGAACATTGCGTGTGACAGTGGGGAAACTATGCCTTCATTGGCTGAGTAACATGACAGAAAAATATATATAACAATAGATGAAATAGTAGTAACATAAAAAAAGTAAACAACAGAATAGTGAAAGTAAATAAACAACTGGAGAACATATATAATTATGAAGGTCACATATGGTTAGGAAAGCATCCAAAGAAGTTACAATGCAAATATAAAACTGTAAATCAAAGTACAATGATAATGAGAAAACCATCCTATCATCGCAAGCCCAAGCTTGGTCCCATCCTCTCATACTCTTCAAAAATCATGTACCAGATGTAGAAGGGCACATGCCTTTACCTATACATACAAAAGAATAAAATATTTGGTCCCAAAAACCTTACCCAAAAACATTGTGAGAAAAAATCCTAGTAGGAAACCACCCAAAGAAATGTTTCTAACTATTAGTAAATATATATAGCAAGAAAATATGGAAAATAAAATAATAAACAAAGAACTACTGATAAGTAAAAAATTCATATAGTTTCAACTACAATCATTTAAATTATCAATTATTCATCAAAACAAATATAAGAAACCCTCTGGGAAATTCCACAAAGCCTAAAACCAATAGTTCAACTAAACATTCAGAAGCAACCCTCTGGGAATGTTCACATAGCCAAAACCCTCTAGTTCAACTTATAAAAATAAGATATAACAACCGCTTGGGTACGATCAAATAGTCTAACCCATTTGGTCTTATGAAAAAAAGACTCTCTGAGGAAGCACTCACCATCAATATCCCTTATATTCTTTTAACGATAACCTACAAAATCTCTGAGGTGGCACTCAACTTCAATTCTCCATGTGGTCCTGTAATGATAACTATAGAAAATATGAGGGGGAGCTCGATGTTAATCCCCCCCTATGGTCTCACAATGTGAAACGTACAACTGACACTTTGTGGAAGCCTCTAATGTCAATTCCCCCTATGGTCTCACTACATCAGGTTCCCACAACCCTGTGTAATGAAATCATGCACATTTAATATTCAGCATCCAATGTAAATCACAAATACTACTGGGATAAATGGACAAAAATCATAACACAAGCATTTCAGATAATTTCACTCCATCCTAACAGCATTGGGCATGGAAAACAGAGCATCATAACATGAAATCCTAGACCCAGTGGTCAATAATAAATAAAACATGGGAAAGAACATCCATAGAAAGTTATATAACCATATTTATTATAAATAACCCATAATCAAGAAATAAAGGCATGGTAGGAATTAATAGTGTTAAATTCCCTAAACACACAATACCTTAAACTTGGGTATTGAGCCCTTTTTTAACATATAATTCAATGACAACCTATAAGAGGCACAAACCACTATCCTCGACATTCTACCATCAATATAGATGAATCTCAGCATTTTATTTGACCTAGAACATCATAGATGCAACAAACCAATGTTTTCCAATGGAAATTACCTTCTTATAAATATGTCATAAAATCACATGAAAACAAAAAAAATGAACTATTATGTTCTAAGTGACCATTAAATATATGTTTTCCTCTTCTATGATTGGAATTTTGAAAATCTGATATACATGGTTTTGATTAGTATGTTGTTTAGAGTTCAATAAAAAACTTATTTTTTGGTGAATAGTAAAATAGCCTTTTGAATAGTAACATACCCTTTTGAATAGTGATTTACACTAATGAAAATTAAAATTATCTATGATAATATATAAATAATATTAAATGGAAAGTATGATGTGACTATATTTTAGAATAAGTAAATGAATGTTTTAAAACTGGTTTTTAATAATAAATTATGATTTTAATTAAATATTAAAATAATAATATTTAGAAAACAATTTTTGAAAAATGAACTTCATTTTTTGGATTCTACATGTCAAAAAATAGTTGGATAGAAATTTTGGGATTTTTCTGAAATACATGAATTTGGGATGAATAGTGAAATAACATAATTTACAAAATAAGCTAAATAAGCTAATTATATAGTAATGAATGATGTTATGCTAATGTAAGACCTATTGATTCCGGATCAAATGATAAAATTACTATTTTTGGTCATGGAATACTCACTATTCCTTGTCTTGTAGGGAAATAATAAATTAATGAATTTTATATTGATAAATATCCTCTCCCCTCCACTATAAAAACCATCCTTCACAATCTCATTTACTCACACCTCTCAAGCTTAAAGCCTTTTCTAAACTCATCCCAAAAATATTCCCTTGCCCCTTACCCACGTTCATGAGCTTATGGTCTCATAAAATGAGA
This sequence comes from Viscum album, assembly GCA_963277665.1. Classification (NCBI taxonomy): domain Eukaryota; kingdom Viridiplantae; phylum Streptophyta; class Magnoliopsida; order Santalales; family Viscaceae; genus Viscum; species Viscum album. The sequence goes on along the minus strand of OY728119.1, from coordinate 679,955,493 downwards.
AATCCTAGTTCTCGTAAGGATCATCTCAAGAGGAGGATTGAAGAGGTAATTTCCCTTCGTATTTCCCTTAATTTACATACAGTTTCAAGTTCGTTTCTTATTCTCTCCCCCTATATTCATCCACATGGTACGGTTACTCTAGTATACAACATATAATATAATTTTATGATACTTATGGGATATTATATCATACAACTCCCTTTACCTCTTCCTTTTATTTTATAGAAGAAAACATTTTTTGTGAGGTGTTAATCAATCTACTTCAATAATGACATGTTTTTTCCATTTCTACCTTCATATCTGGTCATGAAACCATTTTATGGTTGAAAAAAATATTTTATATGTATAATGTATTATTTAATGTTCTAAATCAAAATTATATACATATTACTATACGATTAAACAAAACAAGTTCATTGTGGTCGGAAAACCGTCCAAGATAACCCAAACAATAATCATTTAATTCTTATCTAATAATTAATCCACACAATATATAATATAATTCATTATAAGATCATTTTAAATTCTTTAATAACATTAATAACATAAATTTTCTTTTATTGTTTATCCATGTTCTACACGAACATCCATTTATGAATACATGTGAACCGCTCATGAAAAAAATAAAAATGAACATTCTCGATCAATGCTTTTAAACTATATAACTCATCCAAAGGCCCATAAAATAAATTAATCTAACAGTAATAAAACATATTCATGTACACAAGGTTCTGAAATTATCAAATAATGTATCTAATGAGGTTATATAGGACATTAAAGTGAATGAATCATACGAATACAAGGTAAGGGGAAAATATTGAACACATCATTCCTTATTCGAGTTATCCATCTTTCAGACATTTTTTTGTATGATAACTCCATAAAAATAATTTTTTCATCATTATATTCACTTTTTTTTATATAAATTTTTTCTAATAAATTTTATGTCAATAAAACGTTTTCCAAAAGAACTCTTCTTTTAGAAACCCACCTTTTACTTCTAACTCACTGTTAATGGTTATCTTATAATTTATGTTTTGCCCACTTAATTTTGGGAACCAAATTTTTATGAATGTGTTCTTATGAGATGAAACCAATTACATTCCAAGGGTTATTTATGTTCATTTTTGATATATTTTCATTGTGGAATGAGTGATAAATGATAATGCTATGATGTGATGGGTGCACCTAGAATTATATAGCGCAATATGAATATTTCAATGTGATGGGTACCCCTATATTTATAAAGCAATCCAATGCATTCGGTAAAGTGCCAAATATCATGAGTTAATGTGAAATTATATGAAAATATGTTTCTATCTTGGTTCACAAGTATTTGTGGTGGTTAACCACTAAGACATGATGTTTCATTTTTATGCATTGCCACATTTCAAGTGTTTTATTAATGATTCCTCTCATGTTCATGATCAAATGCCTATGTTATGGTTATTATCACCCATTTTTATAGTGTTCTTATCTATACTCTTACTGAGATTTTATCTCACCCCTTTTGATTTTAATCCTTAGGTGACTACATGTGCTAAAGAGAGGTAAAGTTCCAATGAGAAGCTAGAGAAGAATGAATTAAATAAATGTTTATGCTTGATGTTGTAATTGTTATGTATGGTACTAGTTTTACCAGGAAGCTAAACCATTGGATGCTCTATGTAGAATAATATTATGTTTTTTATCATTAAAATGATGTTGTAGTAATGTAAGAAATGTTTGGTTTGCTATAGTTGGTATCAGAGGCATGGTTTAGTTAATTCGGGAATTTGGATTACTGAACCCTAGAGAAAACCTCTATCATGAGACTATGTATAAATATGAACACAAGAATCATTATATAGGGATCCCATATGTTATGACTTTAGTATATATTGTACAAATTAATATGTTATTCATGACTTATTGACTTATATTTTGTTATATCCTTTTTTATTTTAGAAAATGGTGTGAACTAGGAAAAACCAGACCAACAATTCGTGCGAGGGACAATGAAATGATTTCCCAAGTGACATCCCCAACGATTTGGGAGGTGGAGATCAAAACATCATGGTGATGCTTACCCAACTATCTTAGGTTCTGAACAATAACCAGAATATTTTTGAACTTCCTCCTTCACCAAAGAGGTAGAAACTAGATATTGAATGATTTATGAGGTAATAACCACTGATGTTTAGTAGATCTTCTGATCCACTAGTTTCAGAGTAGTGGGTCAACTCCATGGGGCTGAAATGTAATGTGATTCAGTGTTCTGTAATGGATAAGTTGACTCTAACCATTTATTTCCTATATATAGAGGCTGATAAATGGTAGGCTTTTATTAATAACATCATGCCAAGGGAGGAAATTGATGAGATGTAATGGGGAGACTTTATGACAGTGTTTCTTAACAAGTATTTCCAAGAACTCTTCGCATGAAGATGGAGTGATAATTCATAGAGCTGAAGCTAAAAAAAGGGAATATGTCAAAATCTACAAAGCGAATTTTACAAGGCTTTCAAGGTACACTTTAGGTTTTGTTATCAACAATTATAGAAAAAGTGATAGATTCTTTAGTGAATTAAAATCACACCATCGAAAGTCTCTTGAAATTTGAGACATTAGGAGTTATGAAGAATTTTTTATATGTGATCTCAATGTGAAGTTGGAATTTGGAGAATAGTCCCGTGGATATGGTGATAAGAAAATAAATATGGAGTTTCTTGCAGGAGGATCTAATGACAATGTTTGTAAGAAAAATCAATAACCCACATGACAAAATTGTGGGATGTTGCACCATGGGAACTACATCAAAAGAATGGGGAAGTGCTTCAAGTGTGGGAATGAAGGACACCATTCTCAAGAGTGTCTAGAATACAGGAAAAGAAAAGATAATGTGGTGGAAGAAAGGAGAGAGCCACCCATGGTTCAATTATACAATTGTAGGGAGCTAGGGAAATATGTAAGTCAGTGCACTAAAGCTCGATTTCTCGAGGATAATCAGCATCAACAACCACTCATTCCAAATGAACAAGGGAAGGAATATACAATAACTGTTGTGGATGTGGAGAAAGATAATGATGTCGTACATAGTACACATCCTATTCACTCATGAATGGAAAATTATTATTTGATTCTGGTTCTACACATTCCTTTATATATTTCATGTTCTCTATAACTATAGAATCGAAGCCTCAAAACCATGAAGTAGATATATCTGTAAAAACAACATGTGGTGCAATCATTGAAACACAAAGGTTTGACGCTTCACCTATTGGAATTTATGGGATGATTCTTCTAGGGAATCTCATAATAATTCTCTTGGAGGAACTCCACGCTATAATGGGAATGGATTGGCTCTCGTTATATAGAGAACATTTCAACTACCAGGAATAGGAAAAATATTTTCATATTCCAAACCATCCCATGCTCTTATACAAATTCAAATAAGATCATTGATCTTGTTTGAAAAATACTTCAATGGTGTGAGTGTTGATTCCCTATGAAAGAGGCATACCTATTATAAATGGTTGAGTAATAGGATAGAACCAACCATCTAGGAATTCCCATCGTTAGTGAATACGGTGATGTATATCCTGAAGAGTTACCTAGAATTCCCCTAGATCCTGAGGTAGCATTATCAGAAGAGAACATACCTGAAGCTACTTCTATCTGAAAATGACCATATAGGATGGCTCAAATCGAACTGGATGTGTTAAATAAGGATCTTCAAGATAATTTGGGCAATGGTTCATACACCCTAGTGCATCACCTTCGGTTGCACCAATTCTATTTGTGAAGAATAAGGATGGAACAATGTTGCTATGTATCGATTATCTGGAACTCAAAATGATCACCCTAAAGAACATGTATCTTCTCCCACGGATTGATGACTTGTTCGATCAGTTAAGAGGATTTCAATACTTCTCAAAGGTGGATCTTTGTTTGGGATATCATCAGCTAAAGGTGAAGATGGAATGTATTCATATGACTGCCTTCCATACAAGGTACCGACACTATGAGTTTCTGGTGATTCCCTTTGAACATAATAATTCTCATAAAATCATCATAGATATGATGAATAGAGTATTTATAAATTACCTCGACATTCTTGTGGTAGTGTTTATTGATGATATTATCATCCAATCCAAGATCAATGAGGAACATGAAGAACATCTAAGTCTTCTGTTGGAGGCATTGAGAAACAAGATGTTGTAAGCCATGTTCAGCTTGTGTGAATTCTGGACGAATCAGGTCACGTTCATGGGACATGTGATCACAAGTGAGGGAATTTTTATATACCCTTTCAAAACAAAGTTGATTGAGGAATGGCATTGGCCCTCTAGTGTCACAAAAATACATACTTTTCTTGGATTAGATGGGTCCTACAATGGTTATGAGAAAACTCTCTCACGATTGTCAAGCCCACTAACTAAGTTAACAAGGAAAGGGATAATGTTTTTCTGGATAGAAGAATGTGAGGGGAGATTTAAGGAGCTAAATAAATGTCTTATAACTACCCCTGTACTCACACTACTGAATAGTTTGGATAGTTTTGTGATATAAAATGATTCCTCAAATAGATTCTTGGGTTGTATACACATGAAAAATGTCAATGTGATAGCCTATACCTCATGGAAGTTGAAGATCCAAAAGTAAAACTACTTGACACATGATCTAGAGTTGGCAACCTTGATTTTTTCCTTGAAAATCTGGTAGCACTACCTTTATGGCGAGAACTGTGATAAATACATTGACCACATGAGACTAAAGTATATATTAAAAAAAAGGATCTCAACATGATTCAAAGGAGATGTTTAGAGTTAATAAAGGATTAGGATTGCAATATTCACTATCATCCTAGAAAGGTGAACAAGGTAGCTGATGCTCAATATAGAAAAGAACCTGCTACTATATCCATGATATGGACTGAGAAAGACCCTATCATCGTGGATATGCAAAGGATGTATTTAGAAATCATGTGGTCATGGGATATATCTAAAATTTTAGAAATGATTATGCAACCATCCATCCAAGAGAATATTCAGGAAGCACAAAGGGATGATGTGGAGATACAAAAGAGGGGGAATGCAGTAAAGGAAGGGAAGCTACAAGAGATCCATATCGACGATGATGGTGTGATTGAGTTTGGAATACGGATTTCTTTGCCTTCATCACCCAGGATAAAGAATGAGATATTGGATAATTCACATAGCTCAACATTCTCTATCCATCCTAGGAGTACCAAGATGAAGCATGATCTTTGAGAACACTACTGGTGGGATAACATGAAGAAAGAGATTGTAGAATATATCTTAAGGTGTTTGGTAAGTCAGCAAGTTAAAGAAGAGTGAAAAAGGTCCAAAGGGTTGATGCAGCCATTGCCTATTCCCATGTTGAAATGGGAGAATGTTACTATGGACTTTGTCATGGGTCTCCAAAACACATCTAAGGGAAATAATGTGATATGGGTTGTGGTTGACTGAGTCACCAAGATTTCCCATTTTATCGATATTCAGGAAGATATATTTCTTGAAAAACTTACTAGGATATATGTGAAAGAAGTGGTGAGACAGAATTATGTTCCACTATCAATTGTCTCTAATCCTTATCCAAGGATCAAATATAAATTTTGGAGGTGCCTTCAACTTGATTTGAGTACTGAATTAAATTTCAGCACGGCTTATCACCGCCAAGCTAATGGTAAATTTGAAAGGTCTATTCGAATGCTTGAAGATATTCTATGAGACTTCTCTATAGAATTCAAAGGTTGAGGGGATCAGAATCTCCCAATGGATGTGTTCTCATACCATAATATCTTCCACTCGAGTATTCAGATTTTTCTATATGAAGCTCTGAATGGAAAGAAATGTAAAACTCTGACCTATTGGGATGAAGTTGGAGAAAGAAAACTACATGGACCTGATCTTGGGAAAGAGATGTCAGAGATGGTTCAAGTCATCCAGAAACACATCAAAGCTACTCAGAGATAGTAAAAGAGCTACACTGACACCCTTTTAAGGGACATGGAGTTCAACGTTGGAGATAAAATCTTCTTTCGAATATCACCATGGTAGAGTCATGCAGTTTGTAATGAAAGGGAAGATAAGCCCAAGGTACGTTGTCCCTTTTGATATCCTTGACTGCATAAGAGTCGTGGCCTATCGGCTTGCACTTCCACCAAATATGGATCATGTTTAGGATGTTTTTCACATATCACTCGTGAGGAAGTACATACTGGACACCTCTCATGTACTAACCTCATTGGTGGTATAACTACAAGATGATCTCTCATCTAAGGAGAAGCTAGTAGAGATTTTGGACAGGAGAGATATGGTTCTACTCAATAAGATAACCATCCATTTAAATGTGTTATGGAGGTACCATAATTATAAAGAAGCTACTTGGGAACCGAAAGAGGTGATGAAGGAGAAGTACACTCACCAGTTTATGTAAAATGAAATTTCATGAGGAAGAATGTAATGACCCAATGTTTTTCAATGGAAATTACTATATTAAAAATATGTCATAAAAATCACATGGAAACACAAAATAATGAACTAATAAGTGCTATGTGACCTTTAAACACATGTTTCCACTTCTATTTTTGGAATTTCAAAAACTGAAATACACAGTTGTGATCAGTATGTTTTTTGGATTCCGTTAAGGAAAACCAATTTTTTGGTGATTAATAACATACCCTTATGAATAGTAACATACCATTATGAATAGTTATATACCCTAATTAATAGTAATATTACCCACGATAATATATAATTAATATTCCATTGAAATTTTGAGGTGACTATATTTTTGAATAAGTAAATGAATGTTTTAAAAATGGTTTTGATAAAAAATTATGATTTTAGTTAAATTTAAAAATAATAATATTTAGATAACTATTTTTGAAAAAATGTCCTTAATTTTTTGATTCTTACACATTGAAAAATTGTTGGGGTGAATTTTTAGGATTTTTCTGAAATACATGAATTTTGGATGAATAGTGAAATACCATAATTTACAAAATTAGCTAATTAAAGATTTTTCATGATATTTTGAAGGCGTACGAAAAATTGGTTCATGGTCACATAATCAAATTACTATTCATGGTCATGGAAGTCTCATTATTCCTTTTATTTTGGGGATAATAGAAGTTGATTAATTTTATATTGAGAAATCCTCTCTCACCTCTACTATAAAAACCTGCATTCACACCCTCATTTCCTCACACCTATCAAGCTTCATGCCTTGTTTAAAATATGCCCAAGATTCTTTCCTAGACCCTTTCACACGTCTAAGAGCTTTTGGTCTAATCAAGAGACCATCCCTATGTCCCCTAAGGAGGATGTGAAGAGGAAGATTCAAGAGGTAATTTCCCTTCCACTTTCCTTCAATTTTCTTTTCAATTTCATGTTCTTTTCTTATTATTTCTCCACAAATATTCATACCCATGCTATGGTAACTATAATATCATATAGATGATGGAATTTTATTATAATAATTGGATATTAAACCATAAAACACCCTTCTCCTATTCCTTTTATTTTATAAAATAAAATGCTGTTCGTGAGGTGTTAATATATCACCTTCAAGAAGGACATGTTTTCTTTTTTCCATTTCTACCATAATATTTGGTCATGAAAACCTTTTTATTGTTAAACTAGAATATTTTATATGTTAAATGTCCTATTTTATTTTCTGGAACTAAATTATGTACATATTACTAAATGATTAAAGAAAACAAATTCATTGTGGCCGAAAAACTTCCCAAATTAAACCAAACAATCATCATTTAATTTTTATTTAATGATTCATGCACATGGTATACAATGTAATTCATTATAAGATATTTATAACTACTAAAATATCATTAATAACATAAAATTCATGTTCTGTATGTTTATCCATGTTCTACATGAACGTCCATTTATGAATACATGTGAATCGCTCAAGAAAACCATAAATATGAACATTCCCAAGCAATGTTTTTAATCACTATAACTCATAAAAAGTCCCATAAAATAAATTAATCAAACCATAATAAAAATATTCATGTAAAAAAGTTCTGCAATTTTCAATTGATTAATCTAATTCTGTTATACATGACACTAAATTGAAGGAAGAATTCAGCTACAAGGTAAGGGGAAAATCTCGAACCCAACTTTCCTTTTTCGTGTTCTCCCTCTTTCACTCAATTTTTTTGGTATGGTCACTCCATACAAATAATTTTTTCATCATTATCATCCCTTTTTATGGGATATAAATTTTTATAATTATTTTTATTTCAATCAAAAGTTTTTCAAAATTAAATCCTCTTTCAAAAACACACCTTTTACTTCTCACTCAAGGTTGATGGTTGTCATATAAAGTATGTTTTTCCCACTTAATTATGGGAACCCAAGGTTTATGAATGTGTTCTTATGAGATAAAACTCATTCCCTTACATGGGTTAGTTACGTTCATTTTTTATATATGTTCATTTTGGCATGCATGATAAATGATAATGTTATGATGTGATGGGTGTGCCTGGAATTATATAGCAAAATATGAATGTTTCAACATGATCGGTGTGCCTAGAATTATACAGCACTCTAAAGAATTGGGGAAAGTGTTGAATTTCAGGGGTTAATTTGAAATGATGTGTGGACAATATTCTATCTTTTTTCATAAGTATGCGTGGTATTTAACCTCTAAGACGTGATATTTTATTTTTATGCATTTCCACACTTCAAGACTTTTATTAATAATTCTTCTCATGATCACAATTCTTTGCCTATGTTATAGTCATACTCACCCACTGTTATATTGTTCTTATCTATCCAAGTATTGGGCATTCAAATCACCCATTTCTATGTATATCCTCAAGTGACTACATGTACTAAAGAGAGTTCAAGAGCTAATGAGAATCTAGAGAAGAAGGAATTTAAAAAATGTTTATGCTTGATGTTATAATTGTTATGTGTCGTATTAGTTTTCCCAAAACACTAAACCGTTGGATCCTTTATGTGTAATACTATTATGTCTGTTATCTTAAAAATGATGTAATAGTAATGTTAAAAAAGGTTGGGTCACTATAGTAGATCTACAAAAAATTCAAAAACAATCAACCATTAATAACACACAAAGGAAGAGAAAATAATAGAAGAGGATCTAGAAGAAGGAATAATGAATCGTGGTGATTCCAACGTAATCAACGATGTTCTATTTGGTGGATAGATGACCGATCATTGGATCAGTGAGGGTTCAGTGATTCTTGTCGCTCCTATACGAGATGGGATCAGAAGAATTAAATTCTACAAATGAGAGGTGGTGCTATTACGATATATCAAATAAAAATAAAAACATTGGGAATTTTCTTTAAACATACACGGAGTGTATATGCCTTTTTCGGGAAACTCTTTATGAAGTCTGCCACGTCACCCCACATGGCCTTGTCTTTGCCACTACATACCCAAGACACGGTCATACATGGTAACAGGGTACATGACATTTACTTCTAAGTACACAGCGTGTAATCTTAATATTTACAAAAAAACAACACATTTTCTCAAGAACACCAGAAAAGAAGATCCATAGATGAAAAGAAGAACCGAGTTCTTACAAACGTCCCCCCTTAAAGAAATTCAACCCCGAATTTCCCTAAGAAGGTGGTGAATAAAATCTTCAAACAGCTCCGACCATTGTGATCTCACATCGGTATCCCTCTCCCATGTCTCATCATGTTGTCGCCCGGGATTCCATAGCACCCGTACAAGAGGATGAGACCAGCCATAGAGAACATTCGTGATTTGATAAAAAATTTGGATAGGATACTCCTTGAACAATGTGTGAACCTCCAACTCGACTACATCAAGTTGAAAAACATGAGATGGATCTGATAAGTAAAGAAATACCTATGAATTGTGGAAGACATCATGCAAATCCTGATACCTCTAAGGTAACTACAATCGATATGCAATTGGCCTGACTCTCTCTCAAACATCAAATAACTCAACATATATCTTGGAAAGCTTACCCTGTCTCTTAATCCATCTTTGTCCCATCCTCGGAGTGACACGTAGTAGAACCTGATCTCCTATCTCAAACTCTAGAGGTCTTCTCTATCGATAAGCATAATAATTCATTCATGACTGTAAAATATCAATTTTCTTTCAAATTTACTTTACCTTCATTGTGGTCTTCTGGACAAGGTGACGTCCCAACATAGTTGCCTCTCCTAACTCTAGGCAACATAGAGCTGACCACCATGGCCTACCATACAATGGTTGATATGTTTCCAACTGAATAGTCTCCTGACAACTATTATTGTATGAAAACTCCACTACTGGTATGTGATTTCCCAAGATCCTCCAAAATCTAGGATGCATGCTCGAAGCATGTCCTCTAACACCTAAATCATATGCTCAGACTGGCCATCTTTCTGGGGATGGTAGGATGTACTTCTAAGTACCTGTGTATCAAGATCCCATTGTAGTTCCTACCAAAACTAAGTATTAAAATCAAAATCTTTATCTGAAACAATGTTGTGCATAACTCAAGGTAAACTTATAATCTCTTGGATGTAAAACCTTCCCATCCCATCAAGAATTCAGGTCTCCTAGGTTAGCGAAAAGTGTGAGACCATCATGATCCTTTCAATGACAACCCAAACTACATCATTCCCTTAAGGTGATCTGTGTAAAACTATCACGAAGTCCATCACAACATCATTCCACTTCCACATCGGAATGGGAAACTTCTATAAAATCCCTACTAGTTGCTGATGTTCGGCATTCACCTACTGACTGGTATTAAATCTCGTGGCAAAACCGGTGACATATCTCTTCATATTGGGCCAACAATACTAACACGGTAGTTCTCGATACATCATGATGACACCAGGATGATCTTCCCAAATTGAAGAATGAAAATAATGCAACAACACCTCATATATGTATGCGGACACCCATACACGCCCATAAAAACATATAGCATCATCCATGCCTATTGTCTATTTAGGAATAGGTTCCCATCCAAACACACTGTTTTGTATAAGTTGGCCTTAATAATATGATAGCTTCCTCATTTGCACCTGATAAAGTAGAGTAGAGGTAATATCTATAGAATAAAGAAACATCTACCCATGTCTATCGTGCACCTCCAAATGCATCTGAGAGAATATAGCCATAATATTCCATTCACTACTGGCCTCTTGAACCACCTTTATTTGATTCCTCCTACTTAACGCATCTGCCACTGTGTTTTTTTTCCTATTCATGTAGGCATGTAAAATGTCAAAGGAATGAAGTTACTCAACCCACCTTCAGTGTCTCAAATTCAGATCCTTCTGAGTAAATATATATTTGAGACTTTTGTGGTTGTTGAAAACCAAAAAATTCCCTCCAAATGATAATGTCTCCATCAACATAAAGCATGAAAAAATGTAGTCAACTCATGATCATGTATTGGGTAGTTCTTCTCAGGTGGCCTCAACTATTGAGACCCGTACACAAAAACTCCTTCCTTGCACATAAGAACTACTCCCATCCCAATACCTGATGCATCATAATAAATACTATAACTTTTTCCTGACTCTGGAAGAACTAGTATCGATGATGAATTCAACTTCCCTTTCATCTCCTAAGGATAAATCATAGGAATCTATCCAAAGGTACTTCTCACCCTTCTTAGTCAAGAACAAGAGTGGTTCTTATAAAAGTGAATAGTCCTATGTAAAGTGCATGTAGTAACCTAACGTCCCTAGAAAAATCCTTACCTAAAAGATGTTTTTTGGATGATCCTAGGAAAATACTTCTCTCAGTTTCTATGGGTCTAATAATACTTTTATATCTGAGAAAACATGACCCAAGAAATGAATCAGATCAATCCAAAAGTTGTATTTTGAGATCTTAGCATATTACCAATACTCTCTCAATGTACTAAAAATGATCTCAACATGGGTATCATGGTTGTGTCTAGTGTGAGAGTACACCAAGATATCATCCATGAAAACCTCCATGAAGGAATCTAAGTATGGATGGAACACTCGGTTGACCAGTGGAATAAAAACTAAATGTGCATTCGTGAGATTGAATGGCATAACCACATACTCTTATAGATCCTACCTGCTCTAAAAGGCTGTAAGATGTATATCAGATGGTCTAACGTGCAATTGATGATAACCGAACCTCATGTCAGTCATAGAGTACATCCAGGCTCCTTAATGCTGATAAAAAATATCGTCAATCCTTGGAAGGGGATATCAGTTCTTGACCATAAAATTTTTCAGCTTCCAATAATCCACAAAAGGTCTGAGGGTACCATCTGACAACTTTGAAATAGGACAGCAAACCCCCAAGGAGAAGTACTGGATCAGACTAAACACTTTTCCTACCACTCCTCCAACTACTTCTTGAGCTCTTGTAACTATTGTGTAGCCATCCTATATGGAGGAATGGACACTGGCGTCACTCCTAGCACATGATCAATAGAAATGTCTTCCTCACGCTTCAGATTCAAACCTAAAACATCCTATGGAAGGAAAATCATGAAATGATCCACCACTGGGGGAAAGTCCATATGTGAAGTACCCTAGTACGTAGGTATACACTATTAATCTAGGTTGTAACTCCTCCCAACCCATGATGCTCGGGGCTCACTCTACTCGCCTGGACATCCCATTCACCCTTATGTAGAAACAAACATCTCTCTAGTGATGTGAAAATCACCCTACAAAAATAGCATTCGACAACATCCTGGTAGGGAATGAACCAATCCATTCTAATAATGACATCACATAATGTCATCTATAATAGATATAGGTCCCTTAAGAAGTGACACCAAACAAAATTATGAGATAACTCCTTGCACTGCTGTACACTAGCCATTAAAATCCCCAAAGGAGTGTCAACCATCATGATATCAGCTTAATTAAAGATACAGAACCTAAGGCTCTCCACAATAGAAACACGTATGAAACTATTTGAAGCCCATGATTCGAAAATTGAAGAATCTAAGACTATGGAAACTAGAATTTTTCATCTAACTATTGTGGGTCTTGGAGAATTCCCATGATAGGTATGATCCAATGAAAACATCTGACCTATACCATGGCACTACAACCCTTCCTTACCACCATCATCTGATCCAACATGCTTTCGGTAATTGCCTGGTGATTGGATACCATGGCCATGACCTCCAAATCTTCCTGAAAGGCAAGACTGACTCCAATTCTCAGACTAATAAGAAATTGGTTGTCCTGATCCTGAACGAGGAGTCATAGAAGTACCTCTTTCACCAGTTGCGGGTGAGAAAAATATGACAAAAATGCTGAAGATGACCCATCTTGCTACAATATCGGCACTCAAAACAGGTCTCTCGGGAAATGTGGCCTCGTATGCCCGCCCTTAATACACTAGTATCATAGAACCTAGATACCTGATGGTGCATCCTGCCTACTCGGATATCCACATGTAGACTCCATGTGGCGCTTCCTACTATCAGCCAGAGTATCACCAACTCTAGATGTTGAACTGTCCTAGCCCACAGCTCTATAATCCCCCAGGTAGTGTTCTGTGATCAACAACTATTTGACTATGGAATATATGGTCATTAACATGAAGATGTTCACCAGAGATCAGATTTCATGCCTCAGAACATCCTAAATAATCCATTCAAGGAATTACTCATCACTCCCCTAGAATGGGTGTGAAGCACTACAACTCTGTGAAGTGAGAAGAATAATCCATGAATGAGAGAGTACCCTTCTCCAAACTCATGAACTACCATACATGATCATCCTTCAAAGTCTCTGTGTAGAAGTAGTCATAGAGGGAGTGATAGAAATCATCCCAACCCATTACCTAATGGCGTCCTTCCGATGATATCACATCCCACCATCTCTTGGCAGAATCATGAAGCATGTTTGTAGAGAGCTTCACCATCCTTTTTGGAGGAATCCTTAGATGTTTGAAGATAGATACCATAGATTCTAACCATGACTCTATACCCCAAATTCCTCTATCCCCAGATGATGTGGGAGGATGCTGCTACTGAAATATCTACATCAACTCTTCCATAGATGGGGCAGGAGATGGTGCTCCCTAGAAAGTCTGCATAATCCTCATGAAGCCCTCTCAAAACTATGCATAAACACATGCATCTAGGATAACATCCGATGCCATTATGGGAATGACAGGAGGGTCTACTAGTAGTCCCTAATCGACCATGTCTGGTGTCTGATCGCTGCCCAGTATTTAGTGTAAAATTGAAGGATGTCTCAATGTTATGACTCTGAAAGGTCATGCACACACCTTAGTCTAAGATTATCAAGTAATGAAACATAGAAGTGAAATATTGAACATGAGAATGACAGAATTCAGGTTTTTCAGAAATACGGATACATGATATATATGACCCCTACACAGCATGTTCCCTTATGTTTTCACATGGGCATGTACTTCTCTCAACATAGGTCATGTAACACCCATACACACAGCATGTTCTCCTTGAGACAGGGTGTGTACTTAAATCATTTCCCCATGCCCATGTTCCTCTACATAGTTATACACATAACTCATAACTAGGTAACTATACATGGAGTGTGCGCCCTGGACATGGCATGTATCCCTTAATTCATCACCATACATGTTGTCAATAACACGGTGACTCTACATGGCGTGAAAGATCAAAACATGACGTGAATAACCTAAGTTTATTCCATCTGTGTTATTGGTCACATGACTAGATACAAGACTCTTATAACACAACAGGTCTTCCCAGTATACAAAATGTTCCAACAAAAAATTCCCAAACCTATGTTCCTTCTGACAGAGTTAGTCACATGGTTATGGACTACACGACATGTACATACAGTGCACGACATGTACCTAAGAAATGATGTTCCTTCCTAAACAGAAGGATACATGGCATGTATTCTAAAATACACACCATGTATTTTGGTTTTCTCCAGACAATAATCCTCATAATCTACTCTAGAACCCCATAACACACTTAAATAACCATTAATGTGAAAAATTTTGATTTTTAGGGGCCCATACTCCCCGCGAATCAAATATTGACATCATATTCCTGTCACAAAACAAGTATAACAGGGCATGAAATCACATGATCCACCAAATTATGATCCATGGGGGCCCCTAAGACCTTAGGGACCAAATATTGGTGCTCATTAAAACCAAACCTTTCAAAATAAGCAATAACATATCAAATAGTAGGTATTTTATCAAGGCATATATCACAACAAATATGCATATCTAGCACTACATCTATCACAACAACATGAAACTGATAATGCACCATAAATGGCATGACAAGAATGCATGAAATGTGATCTCTAGAAAGTTACTATATAATGTATGATATGGAATCCCCTCATCTCATCACGTTTCTATAGAAATAAAACCAAAATAAGACCAATTATAATAGAATAAAACATAAAAAATCACCCATGGTTGAAATCAAATCAATTTTAATAATTGAAAAACCAAACAATTTCAATATTTTAGGCATATTGGCTTCTCCCTATACATGGGTTAGATAATGCAGAGAAAATCTTATTACCAACTGCATATTACTTCTTATCCTTGTCTATAGGCTCCTAACAGTAAGTGAAATAATAAAAAAAATCCTTTTATAACACTCTGTAACGTCCCAGTTCTAGTAACCGCCTAATGGTGCCCCATACCATGTTGGTCACTTAGCCTCAAGTGCATTTACCTGAATGCTAGAGGATGCTGACTACAGTGAGGGCGTTGGGTGTTATAGTGGGGAAACTATGCCCTCGTTGGCTGAGTAAAATAGTGGAAACAAGTAGATATCAATAGTAGAGACAGTAATATCATACAATAAGTAAACAGATGAAGACTAAAAGTAAACAGACGACTGAAGATCATATATAATGATGCATGTCACATATTTTTAGGAAAGCAAAGAAGTAAGTCACAATGATGAAATAACATACTAAAGCAAAGTACAAAGAAAATGAGTAAACTCTAGAAGCATCGCAAGCCCCATATGGGTTCCATGTTCTCTTGCCCCACATCAATCAAGTACGTGAAGTAGAAGGTTGCATTCCATTAACTATATTTTCAACAATACAATCTATTTTGTCCCAAAAGAATGAACCAAATAGGGTGTGAGAAAAAATCCTAGCGGGAAACCACCCAATGATCAATGCCTACTTATCAGTGAAAATATACAACATGCAAATATGAAAAATGAAGTAATAAAGAAGGAAGTACCCAAAAGTAAATATTAATACATTTTCAACTACATTTATTTACATTATTAATTATTCCTCCAAACAAATACAAGAAATCATCTATGAAAGTCCACAAATCCTAACCCCTCTACTTCAATTAATAATTTATTGGAAACCCTCTGGGAAAGGTCACATAGCCTAACCCCTCTAGTTCAACTTATAAAAGTAAGATATAACAACCCTCTAGGTAATATCACACAGTCTAACCCATTTATTATCATTCAAACAAAGACTCTCTAAGGAAGAACTCACCATAAATTCCCCCTATAGTCTTTTAATGATAAACTTCATACTCTCTGCGGAAGAACTCAATGTCACTTCCCTCTATGGTCTCATAACGATAACTATAGACACTCAGAGGGAGCACTCAACGTCAATACCCCCTATGGTTTCATAGCATTAAAAGTACAATAGAAACTCTGGGGAAGCACTCAAGGTCAATTCCTTCTATAGTATCACTACACCAGGTTCCCACATACCTGTGTAATGAAATCATGAACAAACGATATTCAACAGCCGAAGTAAATCACAAATACTACTTGGCCAAATGGTAACATTTCATAACACAATCATGTTAGATAATTTACCCCATCTTAACAACACTAGGAATATACAACAGATAAACCTAATAGGGAATCCTAGACCCAAAGGAAAATATCAGATCAATCATGGTAAAACACATCAATATAAAGGTAAATAACCCTATTTATAATAAAAAAAACCCATACTCAAGAAAACAAGGCATAACAAGCATTAATAAAATTAAATTCCCTAAATAGGAAACACCATAAACTAGGGTATTTGGACTTTTTTTATATATAATTCAAGGAAAAACTATGGAAAGTCACAATTCACCAACCTCAACATTGTGCGATTAATATAGTTGAATATCATCCTTTTATTTGACCTATAACGTCATAGATCTAAAATAATGTCAAAAACGTTCAACCTTAAATAACCAGTGAAGAGGAGAATGAAAGAGAAGAGGATCTAGAAGAAGGAATCACACACCGTGTTATTTACAACACAAATGATAGTGTTCAATTCAATGAATAGACAACTGATCGGTTTCTTGGTGAAAGTTCAGTGATTCTTATCCCTCCTGGACGAGACATGTTCAGAAGAATTAATTTATGTAAATGTGACATGGTGCTAGTACGATATATCAAAAATATAAAATACATGGTGTATTCAATAAAGATATCTGGTGTGTATATCCCTTTTCTAGGCCCAACTTTAAGATGTCTGCCACGTCACCCCCACACAGTCATGTCTTGGCTGTTTGACGCCTGAGACACAGTTGTACACAGTAATAGGTTACTTGGCATTTACTCCTAAGTACACTGTGTGTACTCCTAAAATTTCCAAAAAAACTCCATTTTTCTCATGAACACTAGAATAAAAGATGCATACATGAAAATATTATCTGATTTATTACAAAATTTCATCCCTTTTATAGAAAAAACTAACGAAATTTCACCTCAACGCGTCTTGATTTTCAAATGTACCTTCAACAAGTTGGTGGTTTCACTACAGATATTTGACCAGGTGAATGGTATTGTTTCATATAACTTTCTACATAACATCAAGAATCTCCAATAGTTTTTACCCACATTAGAAACCCTATTCCAATGGTATAACCTTGAATTTTAGTACATGTGAATCATTAGTTATGTACTTCCTCATGAGAGACTCATGGAACACAACATTGAATTGATAGGGGTTCGTTGGATGTTCCATGTAAACGATACCATCCATACTCTATAAAAATATCAAAAGATAAAAAATACCTAGGAATCATCATTCCTTTCATTATGAATCTCAAAAAAAACTTCCATGGATAAATTCATAAAAACATATCACTAATATCAAACTCCAGACCACATAGTTCATTATTAACATAATGTTTTTATCGAACCTTAGCTAGATTGATCTGATTCATAATGGAGATAAATTTCACGTATATTTTCATACATATATCAGGTTTCAGTAGTGTTATTCCTCCAACATTATCAAAACACAGTGGAATTCTACACCTCTTTTAGTATAGGTATTCATAAGGGGGATTCTGAACACTCGAGGGAAATCAAATATTTATGAAAAATGAAATAGAGGAAGGTGTTGATCCTAAACAACATTCTAATAGATAGGATAAGGTCTTAACATATCAGCTATTTTTTTTAAATTACATCTTAGACCAACTATCTATATGAGGACGATATGTTGTGCTGAAACTTATCTCTATATCTAGAGCATGTTAAGGGCTTTACTTGATATTTGTGGTAAACCTAAAATATCGATGAGGTACAATATTTTATTTTATCCATGAAGCATTGTGACATCCTTATTATATATTTTGAAAATCTAATCAATGGATAAATTCTCTTTTATGTATGTAATGTGCACTGATATTATAAGACAATTGATTAAATCCTATATAACATTATGGCCTTTAGAAATTTGGGGGGTGTCACATAAAAAAATACATGGTGTTGTTTTCCCATTTCAATTCATGTATGTGTAATGGTTTTACCATCCCATTAAATTCTTTTCTCATAGTCTTCAATTTATAACATACGATGTTTCAAGTTAAGAAATATTCAATATATCTCATCATTCCATCCCTCTAAAAATACTCTTTCATATCTCTATAAATCTTTGAAATTCATGGATGAATAGATAATGAAGAACTATGATCTTTCCCTAACAACAAAATTTTAAAATATTGTTTGGGTGGATGACAAACATAGTTCTAGAACCATATCATCCCATCATAATAAAGGTAAAACTTAGGAACATTTCAGACCTTCTACTACATCTCTACATCTTCCTTTTATTCCAATTTAATGTTTAGATAGATAGATGGTTGGATAATCATTTGAGAAATATATGATTTCTTCAAATCCATAAATATAAACAGATCCATACTATAAAAATACTTAAATATTTATACTTTTGTGACCCTCATCATAGATAAACTAGAATGGTCCATTCGAATCAAATCATTAGCCACTTTTCTCACCTTCCTTGGGTGGTACTGTATTAAGGAGTCATAATATTCAATTGTTTACAACCATATTCTATGGAATATATTCAACGTATTATATGGGAATACATTACTTTTAGAATAAGTATTTCTATCAGTCCTTTATTTATAAATATAATACCACTATTTAATTAATGAAAAACACCACAACTAATTACAAATCATGAGTTGGGAAATTTTTCTCATGAACCTTCAATTTTCATAATGCATTAGATATCACCTTACCATTATATATTATAATGCATCTAAATTACGTTATTGGTGCATCTCTATATATTACAAACCATTATTTAGTATAAGGTAATGTAAAAATAGGTTCAATGTCTAACCCTCTATTCATTTCCTTGAAATTTTCCTCAAATTCATCTAATAAAAGGGAACATGGAAACCTTATAATATTACATGGTATGTGGATTGTAAATCCCTGATAAATATTTGACAATGAGTCGATAATATCCAAAACAACCAAGAAAAAAAAACATATTCCCAATGGTTGGTCTAGTCCAATGTTCAATAAAATCAGTCTCTGAATGATCTATATATATACCCTATTTTGAGAATATATGACTAAAAAATGAAACCATTTATAGCTAAAATTCACACATGGTAAATTCGGTATGATAATTTTTCTTTCCACCCAGACTGTAAAAACTATCAACTGATCATCATGATATTCATTTCCCTTTGAATATATAATAATATCACCAACAAATTACAACAAAAATAGATCTAAATATTCAATAAAATTTATACTAACTAAATCCATGAATAAAGTTGGAAAATTTGTAAGACCAAATTGAATCACTATATATTCATAGTGTTCATTCCTTATACAGAATGCTATTTTAGGTATATCCTTCATCTTGAACCTCAATTGATGATTAGCAGAATTATGGTCGATGTTGAATAATTGTTGAGCCCCATGTAGTTTTCAAAAAATTAATCAGTATGGGGTATATGATATTTATTTTTGTTTGTGTTATTGTTCAATTCGTGAAAATCAATGTTGTTTTACATTCATCAATATATCATTAATGAAAAAAAATATGTCCACGACATGGTTGCACACTTGGCTAGATTATTCCCTTGTGATTATTAATTTGGAGTTTCTTAATCAATCCATTAAACTCAATTATGGATGTTTTATATAGTTTCTTTGAAATAGGTATAGAAACATGTATAATTTCTATATGGAACTCAACTTCAATATTCAGTTAAAGAATCAAAAAACAATTCATCAAAATAGCAAAAAGATATTACACAAGAAGAATGGTATTGATTTTGAGTCTTTCCTCAACCATATGATATAAAACCCTTTGAATAATAATCACGACCCATATATTGGATGTTATTTACATCTGGAAGTCATATTTATCATCACACTAATTGAAAATAAATAGTTGGTCCATAATATCAAATGGGACATTCATTACATAGTAATTGATGTGGGATTTATGTATAAAAATTCAACCAATACATAATATAACATCAAATACAATCAATGGGAGAATATCATGATTTTTAAGAATAACATTTCCACAATAATTATCCAAAGTGGAAAAATAGAAATGAAATATGACCATACATACATTATGGGGTTTTATTGACAATTCAACATCTAGTAATTTTGGTTTCATTTAGATTACCTTAGTATATTCATCAGATTTAAAAGAATGTATTTCAAATTCAAATTAACCATTATCATTTCTACTGTGGATAGTAATATCAAATTTCACAATGAAATTATCATAAACCCATCAATAATAGTGATTTTATAGGATTTCTCACTGTATCTCTCACTAAGAGGATGCTGATTTTGATCATCATAATTATCCTTTATATTTGAGTACTAGTTACCATAATAATCATACTCATTTCTTTTAAGAATCATAGAACGGGTGGTTCATTGTTGGGTGTATTATTCTTTCCCGATGTATTAACCAAACAATTCATTTCCATTCAAAATTCATAGGTTTTCTGACCCACCCTTCAACAATAATATCACATCCCTGTTCAATTCAAGAAGTCCCCTTTAGGTATCTTCCTTTATTCCAGAAATGTACGTGGTAAGGATATCTTTACACCCTGTGATTTATTTTAGTCTTCATGAGACTTAGTTTTTTTTTCCTTATAAAAACTATAGGATTGTTAGGTAACCCCATTTTCTATTTCAACTTTGATATCACATTTAATAATATATTCTTTGAAACTGAATTCCTTTAAGGATAACTCCCTTTGGGAACTTGGATTTAATCATCTTGGAAATCAACCAACCATAATTTTTGGATTGATGAAAATGACGGAATCATACCTTGAAATTCTTGAATATATTGCACATATGTACCAATAGATCTGTAATATTTATATATTAGCTCATGGAATTCCTTTTAAATTTCAATATGAAGAATATTAGAAAAGTTCTTATTAAAAACTCTTAAACGTATCAAACTCTAGTATTAAAATTTTTATTATTTTCATATATGCTTATAAAGATACCTCTACTAATCCACTTCACCTTTAATATGGAAAAATTGTAAAATTATTTTATCATGTTCTAAATACTAGAAGAAAAAATATATAGTTTTAATGGTACTAGTCTATTGGTTGGTATCAAGTGGATCATTATAACAACTAAATTAATGTGGATTATTCCTCATGAATGAATCAATATAATATGGTCCCCTCCATTACTTGTATATAAGTTCAAAAAAATTCATATATTGAGAATGTTATGTAATAATATAAAATTATTTCTTATTCAATATACTATAATATTTTTTTTATCATGAGTAAAATAATTGATTTTTTCTATCAAATTCCACATTAATACCATTCTTTTAAGTTATATCCTTTGATTAAAAAAAATTATAGTGCGAGGAACAAAAATTATAGTAATGAACCACATAATCATGATCAATAATTTATAAGATGTCTAAATAATGACACATTCTTCTCAATATATGAAACATTATGTTTAACTAAGGTCATTTATTGTCTATTCTATTCAAATCTATTATGATGGTTAATAATTAGTTTTTTGTAAATACTCCTACCCCAGTATCCTAGAGCCAGTGACTTATTTTATTACATTAGTATAAAAAACAAGGAAGTCATATCCAAAAATACCAAATAATATAGTAGATATAGAAATACAGAGACAATCATAAGTATTTCATTATAACATTTAATGTAATACAACAAGTAAATTCATTAAAAATATTTATAAACTCTTAGACTATCCCTGCAGGTCACTTATAATATACAACTTCAAATCCTATGGAAAAATTAAACATAATAATGGGGTGAGATCAGATTCCTACTAAGGGTAAAAAATAAAAAAGAATATATCATAAACATAGACAATAATTCAAGGTTAATGATATAAAACACATGTCATAAACACATAAACTAGAACATAATACGGTAAAAATAAATATTGATAAAAAAATTCCATATACATAATAAAATGAGAATAAAACTCAACCATGGATATTATACTAGTCTAATAATCACATGGAATATCAATTACATATATTATAATCAGGGAATGACTAATTTTTTACATATGAAAAAACATACCATCGAGGCCTCATCCAAGACATTTGAAAAAAACTTTTTAACACATCTTCCAAATATGAATATGTTTTGTTTACTGAGGCCTAATGATGCATCAATGGAATATATCATGCCCATACCATCACATATGAGTTTAAATTCATTCCACGTATGAATTGGGGGAAATATAAACAATGTAATCATATGTTTTATCAGTTGGTTAATATAATCACAAACCATTCTGAGTAATATGGTGAATGATATCAAGACAACACATCCACAATCAAACTGATCATAAACCATTTAATAAAAAAATTATATGATTTCATAAAATTTCTATCGAAATTAATCGTACAATTAAATAGAGGGGTTTTAAATAGTTGAAAATAATCTAATAAAATCACCCATGAATTGTTGAGAAATATACTATCTTTACATTGAATGAAATAGTACTTTTGGAAAACAAATCATTTGTATTTTTCATAAAATTGGATTATAAACATTTATATCCCAAAAAATAAAAGGGAAGGAAAATAAAGGATATTTAAAGAACAATAAAGTAACATGAATTCTTGAAAATGGAGTAAGAGAGGGAAAATCCAATGGACGATATTTGGGGTAGAGAATCCCCTTACCTTATGTGGGAATGTTTTCTTCACTGGAACATAATGTAAAAGATAATGAAAATATTGAAATTAATATTCTAATTATAAATATATTATAAACATATTTTATTTATTAAAATTTTATTTTGTTCACTCATGTTCTTTTTAAGGCGTGATAAGATCCAATTTCATCATTTAGAAGTGTTCATTTTTCATAGTTTTCAGGATTGGTTCACTTGAATACATGTACGAAAGATGATGTGAAATATGAATAATTATCAAGAATTGAAATTATATATTATTAATGAACATATAATATAGTTAAATTTATTTTATATAACTTTTTCCATATATAAGCATGATTTATTAGATAAATCATTAATGATAATAATTTATAATTTTTGGTCGTTTTTTCGATTGTCATTAACTACGTTTGTATTATGAATTAATATTACGTTTATATAATAAATATCGAAAATTAAATATGTTTCATTAAATATATTAATTTATTATTTAACAATATAAATGGATTTATAATGATACATGAAGGTGTAATTGAATAATGAAAAATTTTCATCCGTGAGGGCCTTAAATTGGCATCTCAAGGACGATGTTTCCATTTTTTTAAAAAAAGGGGAAGGGAAATGAATTGACGGTGGATATCCAATTTCCAAAATGAAATTATATTATATAATAGATATTATAGTTATAATTAATTTTTTGATATAGGAAGTAAAAAAAGGATAAGAAAAGAATATAAATTCAATGAAAATTAAAATGAAAGGTGATCTTACCTCTCGAATTACACTCTTTGAGAACCTCCTTAAGGAAAATTTAAATGGTATTTTGGTGAGACCAAAAATAAAAATATATGTTAGAGATATTTAATAGAGGCATTCTGAATAAATTGGTCAATATTCAAGGCATTGGAGGAGTCTGAAGAAGGTGTGGTATTTATAGTGGAGGAGAGGGTTGTTTTTTGACTTTTTATCCATTTGATTATAATTTAGGACAAAGAATATGAATAGTTTCAATATTATAACTAAATAATATAAAATAATGATGGGTAGTTTGGGATTGTTTTCTTATATCAAATATTCATCATCTATGACTCAGTAGTTCATGTATTTTTTAAATATCATAAATTATCATATTTCACTATTCACAAAAAAATCAACTATTTTCTAAAAATCCCAAAAATTCATCCTATCAAAATTTAGACACATAGAATATAATAATTAACTACATTTTATGAACATAATTTTCAAAATATGATAAATTTAATTTTTAAATAATGTTATCATTTACATGAAAAATACTGAATTTAAGATTATAATTGATTTTATAATACATTCAAAAATTAATTAAAGCTTCATAAAATTATTTTTTAATTATAAGTCAAAAAAAATATTAAATTATAATGATATTTTATGAAATGAAATTTTATTTTAAATTATTATATTAATAATAAAATTTCAAATATACATTTTTGTTTCACAAAAACACAAACACTAAATTTATCATTTTTAATACATTTATTTACTTATTCCACTATATAAATATTTCATATACTGATCAATAAAACACCTAAACATTATTTATACATTCATGGGTGAAGTTACTATTCTAATTGGCTTGATTATTATTATTATTAATAAGGGTCACATTAATATTCCATCAATCATATTTTATAGTATATTATGGTTATAAATGAAGCTTTTCATGAAGCATGAACTATTGACGATGTTAAATTTTAAAATAGACATAGCATATAATATCATGGTGTTCCATTCTACCCTAAATAAAAAAATTTCATTTTGAAATTCCCAGAATGTCACCTAAAAAAAATTATTTTAGTTATTCACCATAAATCCCTCAGTTTCCATGTCACCTCTTCAATTTTATGATTTTTCAAAAGTAACATACCAGCCATGTCATCTGATTCATCAACACATATTAGCTTGGGTGGTGAATGTAGATAGTCTCATCACCGTAAGATAAATTAGGTTATAATTCTATTCACTCATATGTGAGTATATGTGTTGGTTTTGGAATGTGCATACATAACAAAGAGATGTTTAACACATTTATTACATTGGAATGGAAAAGGAATCGCTAAATTATAATCCACAAATACAATTCTATCCAGAATATCAAAATGTCCAATATTCCTCGAGATCTATTTTCCTTTCTTACCAATCATTATAACACCCTTCAATAGAGATAATTTCATAAAATTTGGATCTCACACTTGAGACTCCAAATCATTTCTTAGATTTTCAAAAAGAATTTTCACCTAATTTGAGATTATTGGATATGTGTTAGAATATTTTTCCCCATTGCTATTGATTTATCCACATGATTTTTTCCTACAAGATTTCTTTCCCCAACTTCATCCGATCAAGTTGTTGTATGATATCTCTATCCATATAATGCTTTATATGGATCCATATGAATACTTTAATGGAATGTATTATTCTACAGAAACTCTACCAAAGGTAAATATATGTTCAACATATCTTTACATTTAAGTGGTAATGATCTCAATATGCCATATATGGTTATAATGGTCATTTCAAACATCTCATCAGTTTGAGGATGATAAGTTGTACTAAAATAAAGCTCAGTGTCTAAATATTTTTAAATAATTTTCTTCAATATATATGTAAATTATGGACTAAAATTAAAAAAACAATTAATGAGTTTCTCCATGATGTCTTAAAAATCATTAATAAGAAATTTTGTAAGGGGATTTTTTAGAAAATCGTCCCTTATAGAGAGGAAATGTGCATATTTGGTAAGTCTATAAAAAATACAAATATTTTGTCATTATTTATTAGAGTTTTTATTAATCCAATGAAAAAATATATATTAATGTCATCCCATTTCCATATAGGCATAGGCATAGGTTTCATGACTCCACTAGGATGTTTCCTTTCATTATCTAGTTATTGACATAATAAACATCCAGATACATATTTATAAATTTCATTCATTATATTATCCCACTATAAAAGTTCCTTAAAATATATATATATATATTAGTCCAACTAGGTTGTATAAAGAAATTAGAGGAATGCAAATCATCAAATAATTCACTTCTTATCTTTGATATCGTGGGAACAAAAGTCCTCTTCCCAAATTATCTAATTCCATCCTTATATATGAAGTCTTCCAACATCCCAACATTCACAACTTTAATTTTTCTATTACAATAGTTATCATCCTTCTATAAAATTTTTTTCATTTCTAATAAATACGGTATGGAAACCAATTGAAATTGTGGTGATGTTTCACCTTTCTTATTTGATCCCATATTCATCTTCACTAGATCCATGAACACATGATCCCATTCAATCCATATTTTTCTAAAGAAACACCATCATTACTTGTCAATCCATCTACTACCTGATTTTCCTTTCATGGGTGATAATGTATTGAACAATCATAATCCATGAGAAGCTCAAGAAATCATCTTTGCCTCAAATTTAGTACTTCATGTGAGAAGATATATATTCAAATTCTACTGATCTGTATATATCATACATCTTTAACCATAGAGTTAGTTTCTCCATATCTTCAGAGAAATGATTCTAGCTGATAACTCAATTTCATGTGTTGTATAGTTTTGTTCATAATTTATTAACAGCCTTGATGCATATGAAATAAATGTACCATTTTTCATAAGTAAATAATCATGTCATTTATTTGATGCATCACTATATACAAAAAAATACATAATTTTCCTAGGGTAGACTCGATATTTGAGTAATCATTAGTTTTGTCATTAATTCATCAAAAAATTCTTCACATTCCTTTATCCAAAGAAACATAACCTCTTTATGAGTAATCATTCATAAAAAGCTATGAAATCAGGAAAAATTATGAAAATAATGACAATAGTAACCTCCTAACCCAATGAAACTAGGTACCTCTATTATATTTGTTAGAGTAGGCCATTAATGAAATACCATCTACTTCATAGGATCAACTAAAATTGGATCTTTAGAGACAATATGGATAAGAAAAAAACTATTTGAATCAACAATTCAGGCTTACTAAATATTAAATATAAATAATATCATGTAATGTTCTACATGAAAATATACATGTGGATCTCATAGTCATTATAGAATTTGGAATATGTGAAGATATCGTCAATAAATTCGATAATAAAATCATCATGATATTTCTCGAACACTATATTGATTAGATTCCTAAAAATACGGGGTTCATTATTCAGTACAAATGGAATATTTTTAAACTCAAAATTTTCATAACTTGTTAGGAATACTATATATGGAATATCATCATTCTTCACATGCAGTTGATTATATCCATATTGATCATCGATCTTTAAAAAACACTAAGATTCACAAAGTTCATTAAATAAATCATCAATATGAGGAATATGAATCTTTTTATTTATTGTAATAGCATTTATTTCTCTGTAGTCGATGCAGAACCTCATGGATCAATATTTATTTTTGACAAAGAGAACATGGGATCCCGACAGAGAAATACATGGTCATATAAATCCCTTATTACACAACTCATATTGTTGTTTCTTCCACTCAACTAATTCCATAGTGCCCATCATTTTAGGAGTATTTTATACTATTCATGCAGCAAAGATCAAGTAAATTGAAAACACATCTCCCCACAAAGAAGGATGACTAGGTAAATACTATGTAAATAAATCAATTTTTTCATGTAAAACTGCTACATCCTTAATTTCATGATCTTTTCCCCAACCATATATGATGTTTTTATCTTATTCTCCATGAATATAATTTGAAAGAGCTAAGGGTGGTGAATCATGATACGACCCAGATGATGAAGTCTCCCCTATAATGATTATAAATACCACACCTTCATTATGAATAATAATTTCCATCCCTTTTAATTATCTTTTTTCATTCTATGTCAAAATATAGTACATACCAAGGATTATATCTAAATCAACCATAGGTATGATAATAAAAATAGAAACTAGATCATGTTTATGAGTCATAATAAGAACTTATAGACACATATTTGTTGGGATAAGGTCTCTACTAGGATTGTTAACTGACAACTCCCATGTTAAGATGAATTGTAAATATACATTGTTTAAAGAAATATGGGAAGATATAAAGGAATAAAATGATCCAAAGTAAAATAAATATTTACCTAAATTTTAGGAACTACCTTCCATCACATAATTAAGAACATCGACCTCAGGTTTTGAGATCACATAAGATTCTCCTTTATCCCTTATCATTTTCTTGGGAATGATTACTTGATGATTTAGACAATAATTAGCTTAGTGTCCCATCACCCTATAATTTTAGCATTGAACATTGGTAGCTTTTATTTTCCCTTAAAATCAAAGGATTGGTGGAATCTTTCTCTACACTTGTAGAAATTGTTTTCGTTTTAATAAGGAACTAGGTTGTTTCCTTCCACAAGTCCCAGATATTAAAAAAATTCAATTTTCTCTATTTATCCATTATTTACCTCACCACACATTTCGTCCATTTTTTCTATATAAATAATAATACTTAAATAATTATTTCTCTTTCTTGATATCACATGAGTCTATATCATTGTATTATGGGAATTTTTTTGAGGTTATTTCCCTTTTAAGGAATGGTTTTAACACATTTAAGAATCAATCAATATTTCCCTTTAGATTATGTACGTACTCTGTAGAATTTCATACAAACATTGAAATGTTATCTTCATACATAGTGATTTTTAATCATATTTTTGTATCAGTCTCATTATTTTTTCTCCATATCTTCTTATTGTTCATGAGGGAAATACATTTCCAAGAAAATTTCATTAAAACCATTACATTAAAAATTTTAATTTTCTACCTCCTCATTGTTTTTGTATAAACTACCTCCATTGATCAAAATATCATAAGAGATGATAATCTACCATTATAAACATCTCCCATTCGATACATTCCAAAGCGAGAAATATATTCTTTATAGAACATATCCATTTCTCCGCAACATATTGATATTTATACCCTTTTAATGATAGAGGATATTATTGCATAATGTGTAATACATTTTTTTATCTACATTGTGTATCAGGATGCTCCATATGAGTAAGGGTATTATTCATAAAATGATTCATCTATAAATAAATTGTTATTAGTTTCTGAGCTCAAGTTTCAACTCATGCTCCAATAATACTTTATTGTATAGAAGTGATGTCAAAACATGGAATACATACATTGATATAGTTTCAATTCCATCAACTATGCGCCATTTCCGTGCAATGGAAAACACTAAATTAGATTACAATTACTAATAAATAATTTATAACTACTAATAGTTATCATAAAATTTAATATTTATGCATGGGTAATAACATAATTATAAAATCGATTTCATTGGGGAAATATTTACTTTTGAATACATTATAATGGGTTGAAAATAATATATGAGTTATCCAAAGTATATCCCAAGGAGTATCAATCGAGGTCTGTGTTATGGCCCGTTATTGTGTACCATGTTATACCGAGTCAGGATCGACACACTTTGTTGGAGTTGTAACTCCAAGGTATATCTGTTCCCAAACCCCATCCACTTGTAGTATCCATAGAGGGATCCATTTCAAGGAACACCCAAAAAATATCTACCTTAAAAATGATTCTAGGATGTTTATCTATTCTTATCATCACCGTCTATCTAAAGGTTATGTTCCCTAATCTACATTTTATAAATCTAGATTCCATTATTTATACTAAACTTCCTCTAAAACAAAATATAAAGACCCGACCACAGTATCTCAGAGTTCCAACATTATTTATTTACATTGTAATAATGAACAAGGATATCGCATCCCAAAAGACCAAATAGATTATTAGATTTTGAAACCAAAAAATAAATATACATATTACATTACATATTGCAACGAAATATAGCATAGTAACATCATTTTAAATTTCAATAAAATCAATGATTATCCCTACAAGTAGTTCGTAATATACATAATCACATGCTAGGGAAAAATGAAACATATAAAATAGGGTAGATAAGATTATTAGTAAAGGTAAAAAATATAAAAAATAACTATAATCATAAACAATAAAGCATGGTTAATGTTAAACAACACGTGTAAAAAACATAAACATGAACATAATATGGCATGAATAAATGATGACCTAAATAATTACATATAAATAATCACATGTGAATAAATCGTAGACATGGATATTATACTAGTCGATTAATCACCTGGATTATCAATTACTAATATCATAATGAGGTAATGCATAACATTTTACATCTAGAACATATAGTCGCTGTCTCCAAAAAGACATTTGAAAATAAATAGTTAAGACCTCAGAAAAATCCATATATTTTTTTGTCTCATGATACCTACTGATCCGTCAAGGGGCTATAGAGGGAACTTCATATCACTTAATAAGCCCAATTTATTCCTCACGTGAATGGGGTGAAGTATAAACTAAATATACATAAATTTTCCCAATCGGTAAACATAATCACTGATCTTTTTTAGTAATATGGTGAATATTATATTGATAAAATATCCACATTTAAACTAATAATATTCCATTTAATAAAATTCCTTATATAATATCATAAATGTTCAATTGAAATTTAGAATAAAATTAAATTTACTGAATTTATATGGATGTAAATATTCTAATATAATTATTGTTGAATTCTTGAGATAAATGTCATGTTTACATTGCAACAAATTTTTCTTTTAGAAACAAGTTTTTTTTCCATTAAATCAGAATGAAAATAACTATATAACTAAAAATAAAATATAAATAAAATAATTGATATTTATGGAAGATTAAAGTAACATCCATATTGAAAATTTAATGAGAGAGGGAAATTGTAAAGGAAGAGAGTTGGGTTCGAGAATCCCCTTACTTTATGACCAAATGTGTTTTACACTTGCACTTATTGTCATGATAATGAAATTTGAAATATTATTAATTATGTTCTGAACCTATTAAAAATGTATTGGATTTATTATAATTTAATTAAGTTTAATTATTGTCTTTTTGATGAGTTATAAGATTCAATTTCGTCGTTCAGAAGTGTTTGTTTCCTAGGTTTAAGGAATGGTTCACTTGTATACATGTATGGAAGATCATGTGAAAAGGGAATAGATATCCTTAATTTAAATTAAATGTTATTAATTGAAATAAATAATATATAATGTTATTATGTATCATTTTTTTCCAGTTATGGGGATGATTCATAGATAAAACATTGATGACAACCGTTTATATTATTTTGACATTTTTCGATTATCACGCACTAGTTTTGTCTTATGGATTAATATTATGTATATATACTATTTCCATAACATTAAATAAGATAAAATAAATATATTAAAGACTAATTTAATCATAAAAATGGGTTTATGACCAAAATTCAATGAATAATTTAAAAACGAAAACTCGTCATCGAAGAAGGCTGTAAATGGGAACCTCCCATATGATGTTTACATTTTGAGAAGAAAAATATGAAGAGAAAAGTATTGATGTTTGATAAAAAATTATCATAATTAATTTTCATTATATATAATACATTGTATTTATTAGGAATAATTGGATAGAGTATTCATATAATAGATATGGAAACAAAAATAGTTAAAAGAAAATTAAAAGAACAAAAGTGTATTTTACCTCTTGAATTCCTCTCCCTGAGAAACACCTTAAGAATCATATAAATGTTTTTTTCAATATAAATATAAGACTAGAATCTGGGGGAGTGGATTGGTATATGTATTGGGTAGAAATTGGGTAGTCCTCAAGGCTTTAGATGTGGGGGGAGAAAGGATGGTATTTATAATAAAGAGGAGGGTTTTGAATATTTTATTCGTTTATATATTATTTTGGATATAGTCTATGAATAGATTGATAATTATTACTAATTAATTTAAAATAATAATATAATTTTCTTGATTATGATCTTATATTATCCATATATCCCTTATGACTCAACAATTCATATATTTGATAAATACTGCAAATTACATTATTCTAATATTGAAAAAAATTCAATTCATTTTGAAATATCCCAAAAATTTACCCTATCTATTTTTTGACATGTATAATTCAAAAATGAACTCCATTTTGTTAGAATAATTATTTAAATAGGATAATTTTATTTTTATTAGAAATTATTCATTTACTAAAAAAATACATATTTTAATATTAAAACTGATTTTGTGATACTTGCAGAAAAATAATTAAGGTCCAATATAATAACCTTATAATTATAAGACAAAAAATGTTAATTTAGGAGCCTATTTGATGATTTTTTTAACAATTATATTAATTATTAAATTTTAAACAAACATTTATCTATCCCAAAAATGCCAACACATAATTTATCATTTTTAATACATTTATTTAATCATTCCAAGATATAAATATACAATATTTTCATTTGTATGACACCCAAATTTTATTTATAATTTCAAAGGTCAAGTTACTATTAAATTAGCCAAATTACTATTCTTAATGGTCACATTACATTTCCAATGGTCATATTTAATAGTATATCATGTTTTTAAAATTGTTTTTGGGTAGATCACAAAATCACAATGATGTTATATTTTAAAAGTGACATTCCATAAAATCTTGGGTCGTTACATTTTTTAATTTCCAAAACTTATACTCTTGGAATGTCAAAATTTTTGAGCTGTAAGGCCTATTTCCATACACTAGGTGTTGATCGATTAAATCCCAATGTCCCATTTTTATATTTATTAGTTGTATGTTACAGAATTCTGAGTAGAAATCCACTTGTAATAACTTGGATGGGATGTAATTTATTATAAACAACTAAAAATTTAATTCACAAAAAATTATGGATAGATTATTATATATTGACTTATTCTTATGGTTCGTACTACAGTTTTCTAACCCTAACCTCCAATTTTTGATTAAACCCTTCCTCTGATACAAATTATAGTGGTATGTAATTATTAATAGTCAATAATAAATGATACCAATCAGAGCACTCCATGGACGTGTGCACCTCCATGGATGGATAATTACCACTATCACAAGAGGAAATCCTTTCATCTTGAATATTATTTTGGTAGAGACATGATTCACCCAATTATCACATGCGATATTTCCCAACGATTGCATTCCTTTCTAAAATTGATCTGATACTAACTATAGAAACCAATTATGTTCATAAATAAATAGTAAATCCTTTCAGAAGAATATTCTATACACCTTATCATTACGTTCCTGAGTGCCATATGGGTTTAGTGTCTTTTTATACTAAATAACAAATATTTTTATATCTAGAAATTTCTTCAACATATCACACAACTATATATTCATTTAGTAGTTTTCATTCACATTCCCTATAAAAAATTTATCGTATCCCAGGGAAAGGAAACTTAAGAAAGAATGATATCAAATTATTAGAAAGGGTAAACATCAAGGATATCAATTGATGATCATATAAAATAATAATATAAACATATGTTAAAGAGATCGTTAATATAATATACAATGTTGATACATAATATATCAAGGTTTTTAATCATGTTACATTCCATAATACCTTATCATTTCAAAATACATCAATCATAATAGTGAAAAGTCATCATAAATAAATAATAAATCATAGTATTATGTCATATAAACATGGAACCATGATAAGTATATAAAATATTTGATATGTTAAGGTTAACTATCAGGACCATGAAATAATAGTGGACAGGGAATCCCAACCTATTTTTTAAATCATAATGGATTAGTCATCACCAAATTTATCCTATTGTGATTCAAGGACAATTTCTTGTTTACTATAGTAGATCAAACACATTGACATGAAACCCATATTTATATCATGTGATATAATATTTTTACAAATGAAATAGAGGGCTATAAAATATCAACAAAACCATCAAACAATGAAAACCATTCATAAGGGTTTCATAATATCACTAAACATTCATGATATCAATATATAATAACCCTACAAATATGATTCATAAATAAAATTCATGAAGAGTAAATGGGATTCATAAAAATAATTTTAAAATAATTATAAGGTATATGAAGAAAGTATTGGTATTATATAATTAGATCATATACCATGTATAGTATAAATATATTCACGGTTTGTTGC
The DNA here is from genome assembly GCA_963277665.1 of Viscum album. NCBI lineage: Eukaryota > Viridiplantae > Streptophyta > Magnoliopsida > Santalales > Viscaceae > Viscum > Viscum album. The sequence continues at coordinate 679,920,900 of OY728119.1, read as the reverse complement.
CACTGTTTAATAGAGATGCCATTAAAATATCATTAAAAATATTCACAAGGAAAATACCTTTTAAACATTTAAAATATAAAAATATTCCAAGTATTAATAATATTTTCTCAAAGGTAAGGTTTTTCAGATATAGAGAAATCCTCAAATCAACGATCATTCATAATCCTTGTAATTCCATACATAGAATTTAATTTATAATAAAACATTTATTTTTATCTTTTGTTAGAAAATATAAAAAATTATTTCTTATAGAAAAAGAAAAAAATATTCCTTTTAAATTTATTTATAAAAATTAAAACATGGATAATATGAATTTTAAATTTTTTTTAATAATTTGTAAAAAATTAATCAAAACATTTTTATAAAACATCGACAAGGAAGCAAATTTATTATCAATTTAAGAAGGAAATTATGTGAATTTTTTCCAAAAACATTATTTTAGACACTTGAGTACATAAAGAGAAGAAAATTAATGTAAAACTATCATTTTTTACAAATAAATAGAAGATATTAAATGATATTGGTTTCATGAGAGATAAATAATTATATTTCATCATCAAAAGAGTACTCATAAGAAATCCTACAAAACAAAGAGGTTTTAACATAAAAATCATTACATATTTCGTAACTTTTGAATTTTATGGCCCATAAAAGAAAGAATATTATATGGATATTTATATCCCATAATGATCAAGATAATAATTATAAATTACATTAATGTGTATTATATATATAATATAATAGATACAAGTTGTGTATATAGAATGTGATTACAGAAATAAAAGTGAGATGAAAATTGCTTATGACATATGTAGAATTTAATCATTCACATTAAAAAATATAACATAATAAATATAAGATTATTACAGACCCATTATGTTCCCATAATCATATATTTCATATAATATATGATTTACTTTTTATCTTTTAAAACATTTCATTGAAATTTCGTATTAAATTCACTATTTCTAATGATAACTTCTCCATTTTCTATTTATGTTTTAATTCAGTAGTATTTTTTCCTTGTAAACTGATCATGGTTCCATAAAATATATAATGTTATAAGTGATATAAATATCCAATATATTCCTTATTTAAATATTTTCTGTCATCCCTAAAATCTAAAGCAATAAAAATGTATTACACCTTTCATAGAGATGCAAGGTAATACCTATGCATTAACTGTTCTTATATATTTTGAATAAATGGAAAAAATAAGTGTAAATAAACAATTAAATTTTTTTATATCATATATATCAATTATATTCATTAAATTCATATTTATTTCTATCCATGTTAAAATAAAATGAAAAGCATTTCACATCACTTCGTGGAGGTGGTAGTCCACACCTACGCATGAATGACATTATCTTTTTCCAATGGATTAAATGATAAGAGGTAGATATGATATCATAATTACATAGGTATTATAATTTCTTAAATATCATATATATACTTTAAATATATCATTATATCCATCCATGACTGGTTGTGATGTAAAACAAATAACATCGTTTTGCGAGGAGGAAGTCCACCATAGACATGATCGACGTTATTATTTTCTATTTTTTTGGAATCATATATGGTTATAGTTCCTAAAATTAACATAATTTAATATAATTATATGGATAATACATACGTTATTATATAATCGTGTTTATAATGATTTTTTGGAGTTAGAAAAAGAAATAAAACAAAAATTCATGCTTAACAACTAAACCTCCTCCTCATAAAACCACAATTGGTTTACACATAAATCTTTCCCAGTATAATTTTGTAGAAAAAACATCCTCTAGGATTTTTTAAGGGATTTATGGAATAGATTTGGAAATAATTGTTTTGAACCAAAATGATCTTAATGTGTGAATAAGAGAGGAGAGGGGTCCCATTTATAATTGAGATGAGAGACACTCTTAACATTTTTCAATGATTCCCAATAATTACATTTCAATTTTCTGAAAAAATTATAAAAAATTACTCATTAGAGAACATTAAATTATTTAATTTATAAATATGGACATAAAATAGAAATTATACAAGTTTTTATGTCATTGTAGCCCTTTTATCCGTACTTTAAACCCACAAAACATTTTTATCCTTATCCGTGAAATTTAATATTTATTATTTTTTACTATTCATAATGACCAAATATTATGTTGAAAATATTAACTAATATTAATCCGAATTATTAAACAAAATAATCCATTTTAGATAATTAATTTTACAAACATTTCAAAATTTAATTTAAATTAAATCATAACAATGTGATGAAAACGAGTTTTTCTAATGAAAATGTGCCCAAAAGAATAAATAGTTTTTATTTCAAAATTGATCATAAAATTAAATAAAATTTCCTATAATGGATTAATAATATTATAATTTATAAAATTTTTCTTTTAAATAAATTATAAAATAACATTTATCACTTAAATTATTTATAAGAAAATGTATTTTTTAATAAATATTAATAATTTTCACTATTAAACATAAAATTATTATTTACATAGAATTATAAAAAAATACACAATGATATATTTATAATTTTAATTTAAAAAATTTAGTTAATTTCATAATTTTAATTTTATGATAGTGTAAAACTTAATTTTATAATTTGTTCATAAAAACAATAATATTCATTTTTATGGGAAAATGATATTTTAAAACATATAATGACTTTACTAAATATTATGTTCTTAAATATAAATATATTTTATTTATCTAAAATATTTATATTTTATTTTTCATATGTGGTTATTACGAATCATACCTTCATCTTTAAAGGAAATGTTATAACAACCATGTTTATATAATAAAATTATTTGTATATTGCGGTTAGTTAAAACATGGTGTTGCGTGTAATATAAGATAAAACATAAATTGAATTTATTAAAATAAATAATAAAATCTCATGGTCATACATAGATTCATGTAGGGTTAAAAAAAATAAAAATGGTTTGGTGACTAATAAACATGTCATCACATAGTGTATGATATATAGACCTAGCTGTACACCTGGTTTGACACTCATTGGTGGTATGATTTTTTATTGTTGATATTATTTTTTATGAGCCGTTGTGATGGATTTAAATAGAAGGTGATAATGTAATATATATTTTGTTAAATTAGAAATCCTTATATGAATATCAAATTGGATAAACAATATTTAATCTTATATATTCTTATGATAGGTTATGACCATCAATTATGGGTTACTTGTTCTATGTTTATAGGGTTTTTATAAATATATTTGTTTAAATATTCTCATAGCTCAATATTACATTATATATTTAATGTGTGGAGAAATAGGAAATCCAGTTAATAATGTACATTATGGGATGCAATGTGACTTTCATAATTAGAAACCATGTGGGGTTAATGTTTGGTTTTAAAATCTTTTTGTTATGCCCACCCAAATATCATGAATAATTATTAACAATATGAACCTAAAAAAACTCCCAAAATATCCAATGTAGAAAAATATTGAATTTCATAGAGGTTTTGGAGAAAATGATCTAGCATGAATGATGATCCAACTTCTTATATTTCATGAATTTGGTAAAAATAACCTAAGGGAATGTCTCAAAGGAACAAGAAAATTTTTCAAGTATGGATAGATTCTCCATCAATCCCACAACTATAGAATAGGGATAAATAGAGTGAATGTTATAGAGGGAGGTATAACACTCCCACCTAATTCACTAACAGAATATAAATTGGTCAAATGCATGGAATTTGGGTATTATAAAAATTGATTTAAAAAATGGGATATCTAGGATAATATATATGTGAAACCCCCCTGGGAACAAGTAATAAAATATGCAATGACTGCTACTAAAATTGATCATGGAAATTACGGCACACTTATCCTAGGATTTAAATTTTTTGGATGTCTTATTGGATTATAATTATAATCATTCCATTATGTATGTCTAATTTTTATAGAAGATAATCACAAACCAAATGATTTGATATTGAGTTATTATAAAAAATATAGTTGTTTTATTATTTAATTTCAATATGATTTTTGTGGTAATATTCTTTCTAAAAATACAACTATTCTTCTATTATATGAATTTGATGTGGTTTTGGACATTTATTAACCATATATATTTAGAAACATTATCAATATAGAAAATTAATATGTCAGATTACATATACTAAACCATCCTATGATAACCTATCAATTCAATGAAATGTGTGAACTCCTTTTCAATATTAATTCCCTTTTAAGGGTCAAAATATTCAATCATGAGAATAATTTCCTAGTCTTACAAAAGTTTCTGGTGTTGATATTTCATCCGAAATAATATTTTATTTCATTACTATATTATGAATACCATCACCTATTTTTGTTACCGATAGAAATTAAAATCAAGAGGAAAAATTTATTTAAGGCTGTAGAATGTAATACCCCAATATTGTAGTATATATATCCATTCAAATAATTATTATATTAAATAGATTATCTCCCAAACAAAACAAAACTAAAACTAGTTGTGATGTATTAGTTTAAAATTTCATTAAAATATGTATTGATAATTAAACCAATAGTAAATAAAGATATCATAATAAATTAAAAATGAATACATTTAGATGAGAAATAATTAACAAGATGTAATAGTTAAAATGACAGTTTTTCAATGAACTATTTTTCAAATTAGAATTATATTTTGTCCTAAAAGTATTTATTACCTAGTAATTATGTTAATCATAATTGGTAATAATTGAAAATATCAACTAATATTTTAACATCCATTTATTTAGTAATTTACATTTAATAGGATTAAGCACACTCAATGTCAAAGAAGTTCTTTTTTAATTAAAAAGTTATTTCCCTGTATTTTGTATTTTCATTTAAAGGACTAATTAAAAATCATAAGAATTTTAATATGCTGAATTTTTTTACTGAAAATAAAAATATTAGAATCATTTTATTTGTTTTCATTTTTATAAAATATATGATTTGTAGGTGAATAGTGGAAATAATTCTTTTATAAATACAATTTCCTATAGGAATTAATCATGATATAAAAACTACATGAAATCATATAATTTTTTTTGAATGATATATATGTGGTAAATTAAATAAACAATTGGACACCATTTTTGTAAATTTTGAAACAATGAATTGACGTTTCATAACCAAATTGATGTATTATTCCAATAAAAGAACAATTTCTTATACTTTTAATTAACTAAGTGATTATAAGGATAATTCAATTGTGTATTTATTATAATGTAAAATATATATAATATTTATATACATAATGAAATATATACCATGACAGTTGAAATTAGACTTGAATTATATGTACGTTTAATTTTATGCTTAGAATTACATTTCATTCTAAACAATATTTTTCATTCCTTAGGTTTACTTTTATTAAAATTTAATTTTTACCACCTATAGCAATTAAATATGATAAAATCGTTTCCATATTATAAATCACTATATGAAAATTATATAATATGGGTATATGGAGGCCCTGTATTTTCATACATTATCTTTTCTTTACATTTTTCGAAAACATAATACATTAGATAAACAAACACCCACATAATGTATTAAAATAGTACATTTGGAATCATGGAAACCTAAAAACTATTTCAAAAGTGAGCTAAGTAGTCTCCCACTGAGTTCATATATACTAAAACCCTTCTTATACATATAAAAAGTAGTGCACATCATCAAAACTCAGTGGAAAGAAAACAATAAAATGTGTGACCTCAGATGATTAGTAATGGTAAACTGGGGAGATATGTAAACATAATCCCGAACATAAGGGTATGAGAATAGAATCATTAAAAAAGAAGATCATATCCTAAATATTACAACAATGAATAAGAATCCTGGCACAAAAAAGGAACGTAATAAGGCATGAATCATAATGATATAATGGATATAAACCATAAAATCATACCCTAAGAATAGGACCTTGAATTATTGAAGACACATAAGAATTTAAAATTATTTCCATAGTATTAATGGAATCAATTCCAATTCCATATTGTTAGTATGTGATGACTCCCTAGACCATCATAGTATTCATGGTTTCCTCTTATGTCCATAGTAGTATTATGAGTTCCCTCCCCATACCATTATATAGTAGTCATGGATAACTCAAATTGCCATATTTGTAGTAAATGTTCACTAAAAATGCCATCTTAGTCTATCACAAGAGATATAAATAACAACGTAATGAATTTTTGTGAGATATAGGTCCAACAATCCTCAAAATGAAATCAATGATACACATTCCAAATGATTATAAAAATTCATATAATAACACATGAAATGAAAAGGGTGTCATAAACATGACATCATATCTTATCCTGCAAAATAATGAATGTTTCATAATCATTTTCTCAAAGAAGAGCCCATGAAAAGTACTGGATTTCATAAGAATAAACCCCTTGAATGTGTAACGGGTTTCATAAACATATAACCCATGAAAGAGAATAATGTATTGTATATATGACATTACAACATAAACCATTTGAGAATGAACATGAATATAAAAATTGAATCATTTATAAGGAAAGGAAAGACTAAAAAAGTGGAATATTAAATAGGAAATAATTTTGAATTATCCTTTAAAAAAATTTCTTGAGCTAAATATCATTTCTGCATTGAAAAGAACTTTTGAAAACATAAGAACTTATTGAAATGATTTTTTTGGAATATAATTTTGAAAACATAAAATGGATTATTTAAAAACAATTAAATATATTTAAAATAACATTCCATGAAAATTATCTTATAATATTATTTTAATACATTTTTTAAATCTTTTTTGAAAACATTAACTTTGAAATAAAACATATTTTCAACTAAAGAGTGAAATAAGATCAACATTTTTTAAAAAAACATTATTATATTAGAAACAAAAGAAATTAAATATGGCACTTTTTCATGCATATATCTTGAATAAATAGAGCACAATACAAATCAAGGGTGTTTTTGAGAGATGGAGCTTAAAATTTCATCAATGGAAGCCTATTCATATATAAGCCTAATAAATGATGTGATTGTTTCAATAAAATTTTTCCCCATAGTAACTTGAGACGATATTCTCAATGTAATAAAAAGGAATTACATTAAGCTTTAATTATTATAAAAATAATGATATTACTGATATTATATGTTATATTGATGTATATACACTTTGAAAAAGAATGTAGTAACATAACAAATGTTGTCCCTCAAAGAAGGAAAATTAAGACAAAACTATCTTAACAATTTGGTAACTCTTGAAACATAAAACCCAAGAAAAATATAATATAATGGATATTTAAATTCCCATAAATTTAAGAATAATAGTCATAGAACACATTCATTTTCAATATATAAACAACACAAACAAAAATAATTGTAAAAATGGCATGTCTCTCAAGGATATAAAAAGTGAGATGAAATTCCCATACCTTATTTTTTCACTCTAATCATAATCATACAATGTTCCCATATAATAAATGTATTTTTATTTTATATCATATACAGAACCATATTATTATATCTTATAGCATAAATTATTTTTTTATGAATTTATGTTACCCACTTATTAAAAATTCTCTATTAAGGTTATGCTTCAGGTAATATCTACATTGATTTTTCTAATGTGTATTAATTTGTTTTATCATTGGTCCTTATAATTATATCAGGATTTTTAGAAATACTAAAATGATAAAAATATAATTTATATTCATTATATTATTATTTTTATAATAATTTATATATTATATAAGTATGAAAATGAATACATGATTCCTGGAGCCAGTAGGCTGTGTGTACGCATGAACGCTATTTTGTATTTATTGTCCTATTGAAAGAAAGTATATATATAATATATATATATATGTGTGTGTGTGTGTGTGTGTCAATATTTATGTAGATTTATTATATCACATATATAATATAAGTTCACTAAACCTGTCCTTAATATATTCGATGTAATGTGTGAATGAATCACATCGCTTGGAGGTGGCGGTAGTCCAAATGTCCAAAAATGAGGTTTATCATATTTACACAAGACGAAAATTATAAAGGTAAATGTTATAATATAAATATGTAATCCTAAAAACATAATTCATATCCTATATAAATATTATTACTACCATAATTCCTAGCCATGAATGGTGGTAATGGAAAAACAAACAACATCGTTTTTTGTGGTAGTTCACCCTACATAAGAATAGTAAGTTCATTAAACCTTAGATGGAAGTGTGTGTGACTATATGGTGAACTATTAATATAAAATATCCAAGTATATTGAGTTTAATTGTGTTGTTATATATTCATGTAATAATCAAAGTTTAGGTAGTAGAAAAATAATTAAGATAAAGGATTTTGAGGAAGGATGTTACCTCTTATTTGGGTAACGACTTTTTGGTTTGCACTAAATGGCTTCCTTGGATGGATTTTTACCAAACTGGTGGACTCCAGGTGGAATATAGGGATTTTGGGTGTATATTTTAGTATATTTTTGATATATCAAATTGCTTGAGATGGGAGAGGATGTGTGAGGGTTGAGTTCATTTTCTTGCAGTAGAGGAGGAGAGGAATTCTTGTAAATTATTGAAATGATAATTCCGCCCATGATTTGACCATGTCTAGTGGATCCAATAATGATCCAAATATAGAAAAAATGGATTATAGGGTTAAAATATTGATATATAATGGAATTTGGACAAGTTTCGAGGTTATTTGGATTTTAATATTAAGGCTTTGTCCCTTTTTTAGGTCAATTTGAGATTAACCATTATAATTAATTTTAAATTCATTAATTAATATTTTTGTAAAAAAATAATTTTATATTTTTGAAATTATATAATATGATGATTAAAAATATGGAATAATATTTTTTTTAAAATTCAAATAACATATGTGGTAGAAATTAATTTGGAATTATTCCCGCAAAAGAGACGACACTGCTGGTTTTTAACATAAAAAGGATCAACATTTTGCTATGTTTTCAGATCCAATTTAAATGTGAAATTGGTTACAATTAAATAAAATGGATTAATTTATGTATATTTGAAATAAATATACTTTTAAAATAAATTTAATAGATATTATGTCGATAACAATAAATTATATGAACAAGAATTTTCGAAATTCATATTTTTGGGAAATAAATTAGGATAATTATGCTTCATCATATCCCCATGTTCTTATGTACCTTCATCTGACAGGTTATTTCTCCAAAAAACCATTACCAATTGAGTGGTCTGGTTTCGTAGAACATTCTTTATACGATCTAGAATTCTAACTGGTTTCTCCTCATAAAAAAGATCCTTCTCCAGAGGTAAGACCTATGAGTTTTATACATGTGATGGGTTGGGTATATACATTCTTAGGATATAAACATATAACACATTATAGGCATGAGATAGATTTGAAGGAAGTTCCATTTGATAGGATACCATCCTAAAACAAGAAACATTTTTGAATGGACTGATATGCCTTAGACATAGTTTCCCTTTTTTTCGTGAATCCCATAAAATTATTTAAGATAGATATTTATAGAAACACCTACTCACCAATCAAAAATTATAGATCATTCCATCAATTATAAAAATTATTTCTTTACGGAAATTACGTTTCCATGATATGTTGATGAATGGTTGTAAACATGTCAACCATGTCTTCAGTTATCTCTGGTCTTAAAAGATATATTTCTTCAACATCATTCAATAACATTGGATATTTACATTTAATCCCGTATATGGAATCATAAGAATGAATTTAAATTCCTATGTGAAAGATATAAGTATACGAAAACTCAACTCGAAGATTTTTTTGATCCCAACCACCTTTGAAATTCAATGAAAAAAATATCAACATGTCCTCTAGGGTTAGAATTTTCCTTTCAGTCTGAACATCATTATGAGAATGATAAGAAGTTTTGAAACTCAATTTTATATCATCTTCTTGCTGAAAACATCCCCAGAATTTTGAGATAAACCTTATATGATGAATAGAAACAATGGAATGAGGTACTCCATGTATAATTCCCAATTTGTTAATGCATATCCTAGAAATCTGATCCAGAGTCAAGTTTTCTATGATTAAAAAAATGAACGGACATTTTTAGGCGATTGAAAGCAACCCATATAGCATTAAACCATTTAGAGGGTTTAGGGAATCCAACAAAAAATCCATAATGATGTTCTCCCTTATTTATTTTGGCATGGGTAATTGATGAAACATCCCTTTAGAAATTTTTCATTCCGCCTTAACTTAAGAGAATACAATCCTCCAATATTCAATCTTTGTGATATGTATCCTCAAGACATCCTACCATATGTATTCATTCAAATAACTATATATCATCATACATCTAGGATTAATTGATGATAAAGAACGATGAGATTCCTCAAATAGATCCTTCTTCAAATTCTATATGGATGGAACACATATATGTTTCTTGAACCTTATCTGTAGAGATCTGTAGCTTGATGTACATGGACATTACATTACTTTTGCAGAATACTTAATACATAACAAAAATAGACACATAAGGATCGTAATAGTTTAGTGTCTTTGGAAACATGGAACGTAATCTTCAAATAATGGTGAAAGATCTTCATCATCTCCCATAAGATCTTCCCCTAAATGTTTTCTTACCTAAAAAATTTCTTTAAATCATGGGGAAAAGAAAAAATATAAAGGGTGAGCTCAAATTCTCAGAAAGGGTAAACAAAAAAAATCAATCACATCATATACATAAGAACATAACTTTTGGAATTCTTAACCTGCAAAAGAGATCATTATTTCATAAGATGGGATAAATCATAGTAGTGAAATGTAATCCCAATAATCATAACATAAAATATGAAACTTTGTGGAATACACACATAATCATATAGAATCATTTCTTATTAGTCAAGACTCATTTCCCAGACTATCTTAGTGGACAAAGTCCATTTCTAAACCGAGATCACTCCTCGTTTCAGTCCTGTTTAACTGAACCGGTTTAACCTTCCGTTCCAGCCATTTCTATCTCATGAGATATAAAATCATTACTCAATGCATTGGAGGTAGATATAGGTCCCACCCATCTCATAATGATACCATTCTTATGTGTTCCACAAAATCATAAATCATACATCATTGCGTAACCCAAGTAATAAAAATGGGATTCTTAAACATCATGACATCATAAAACAATTCATATAAGATAAAGGAATTCGTAAAAATAATTCCATCACAACATAATCAAATCAATGTAATAATAGTGATAGAAACAGAACCCTATATTATGTTAGATGGAAAATAATTTTGATAAAACACTTGAACTCCATTCTTGAGGAAAATATCCTTTCTACTTGAAAAACATTTTCCATTCTTAACATGTCATACAATTTTAAACTAAAAGATGTTGATTAAAAATAAACTTGAAAACTTGTAAAGGAATCTTCTTCGAAATACTGTCTTAAAAATCCATTAATGCCGTATAAGTTAAAAAACATTCTTCTTGTACTTTTGTCAGAAAAGTCAAAAAGTGCCTCGTATGAAAAACGACAAAAGATTCTTTTCATATCTTTTACTAAAAACTCACCAAAGGGTAAAATTCGATTTACACAACTGTATGTGGATGGAAATAATATTACATATTGAGGAAACATGGATATGGATGATAATATACACCCCAGTAAATTCCAAAGTATAAACAATCTCGGATAAAAATGACATTGTGATATTTCCCTTACCTTAGGTCCGATTTGCTTCGTAAGTGTCCAAACCTCATGTATAATGATTTAAATAATGTTATTGACTAATTCCAGAATCATAAATATTTTTATGATATCATATATTGTCATATTCTTAGATTCTTATTAATAATATTTCATTACTACTTGTTATTCGGGTGTTTGTTACCTTTTGTTCTTATGCGAGTTTTGTCGAATAAATTCTTATTTTTCTCTTTAAGTTATAGATACCTCATTTCCAGAATGGTATTAGTGTAATATATATCATATTTATTCATTATATTCATTTATATAATCATTATGCAATGAAGATCATGTAGAACGAGTCGCATCACATCGTGGAGACGGTATTTCGTACGTACGCACGGGCGATGATATCGTTCCCATGATCGTGGAATTGTATTGGAGTGTATGTATACTATTTCAGAATCAATATAACTTTACAATAATCGTATATAGTCATTATTTAAACCATTATACCCATCCAAGTAAGGTGGTTGTGGAAAATAGATTACACCATGACGTAGAGACGGTATTCCGTACGTACGCACGTGCGGTGATTTCATTTTCCGTAGGATGGATAGATGGTGAAATAGGGTTGTTTCATACTTATAATAACATATCAGTATATTAGTGATACTGATGTTATTACTTCATAATGAAACAACTAAAGAAGAATAAGTGGATGAAGAAATAAAGTTGAAAGAATCCGTAACAGACATTACATCTTCTTTGAAGCGCCTCTTTGAGACCTCCTCTTAGGGAACTAAAATTGGTCTTTGAAAAATACCAGGACCTCTAGGATGTTTCTAGGGAAGTGGAGAAGAGAATATGGCGGGTGATGGATGATCTTGAAGGCTCAAAGTTGTGTGAGGAAGAGAGGGAGGATGTGCCCTTTTATAAGGGGGGAGAGGGGCACATTTGGAATAACAAAAAATATTATTTTATTATAAATTCATATTCGTTTATTAATGGATCCAAATTGATATATTTCAAAGCTAATGTGGGGATGGGTCGAAATACTCTCATCCAAAAAAAATTAGACATGTTTAGGTCATTATATTAACATTATCTTTTAGTTTAAACTCTTAGTTAATTAGATTGACATTTACTATGTCACTTTGTATTTTTTTATTATATAGTTAATAAACATACCATATACATTCGAGAGACCCCCAAGTGGTCCATTAATGATACAGCTATCATGATATAAGTATCTTTGTCGAACCTTAGATTTTTAGGAATATAATAACAATTAATAATATAATATTTTTTTTAAAAACTCTTTTATGTCAATTTTGACACTATTTGGTAATTGATTTTTGTGATACTCATAACAGAATTATTAGTTCGAAGAAAGTTATTTAAATCAATAATAACATGTCATATTAACATAGAAATTATTTGAATTCATAAAAAGTCTCAAATTACATTTATTTGGGTATTTATAACATCAATTATGTCAATATTTCATTAATAACATAATTACTACATCATCATTGTGTCATAAATAAATTAAATTATTTTAAGTCTAAAAATAACAAATAAAATCTCATTATGTAGGAACACTTTTTAGATTTATAATGAATATTTATAGTCGAATTTATCTTATGTATAACCCTATATTAAAAATTATTTAGTTATTAAACTTTGATTTTAACTATTTTAATCCTTCTTTAAATAAATATATAATAAATGTCCTAATCTAATCCAAGTGGGCCTAAATAGTCATATTTTATTCCTAATGTTGTTTTTGGCCGAATTACACTTATCCAATAGAATTAGGACATGTGTTAGGGTAATAATAATATCATTTTCACCCTTAATTACCCTATTTAATTTTAACCGTGGTAAAAAAAGTAAAAAGATACTATTCACCAAAAATTATTTTCATCTTATTGAACCACATTTTAGTCCTTGATAGTCTCTTGGATTTTTGAAATTCCACTCACATAAGCGGTAAAATTAAGATTTATGAAAAATTCAGTTTTTTAACTATCACTTAGTGGTTTCACTATTAATCAAAAAATGAAAGATTCCAGAAAAATACCAAATATTAGGCCTAAGATATATTTGATATTATGAATTCAAAAATTATGTCTATTTTACCAAATTCAAAACATATCAGTTATGTTAACTTATTTTAAAAATTTATTCCTGTCGTCAAAACAAATAGCGTGTTTTTAAAAGATAATAACTATCAAAATATTGACACTTGTTTATGTCTGGTTTAAATGTAAAATTACATCCAATGAACAACATTGTATTAAATAGTAAAAAAAATATTCTAAATATAGTTTAAAACCACTAAAATTAATAAATTATCACTATTAATTATTTAGATTAAAAAAGTTTTTTTTAATTAAAATTTAATAATTTTCACTATTCATCAGAATATGAAATTTATCCGAAAAGTACAAAAATTTCACCCTAAGCTAATTTCGAAATTCAGAATCCAAAAATGAAGTCCATTTTGAAAAACAAAATTTACAAAATTTCAAAAAGTGGTTATTACTATTCATAACGGCTATTTTTAATAATATTTTAATAGCATATCGTTGTTTAGTGAACCTCGATATTGAGAATGATGCAAGCTATTGAGGAAGGTCACGATTGTGTGTAATGTAAGGAAATTCATGGATGCGGGTTCTGCAAGCACCTTTTTGTGTAGCGTACAATACAAGTCATTAATGAAATTAAAAAGAATATATATATTTTTTTTATAAAATCTCTGGGTGTTACATTCTACCCCCCTTAAAATGAATTTCGCCCTCGAAATTCGTCGGGGTTATAAATGGTTTACTACTAGAAGGTTTATTTAATATAAACCCACATTGTAAAAAGGAATACCGTAACAGTTACCGAAATTAACTCATCACTAGGTTTCCACGTAGGAGAACATAGGTGAAAATATGGATATGGAAGAAAAATCTAACCATCAAGTTCTGATGGAGAGTGGTAGAGAACATGGCTATGAAAAAGCCAATAATCACAAAGCCATAAATTTGTTACAATCTAGGGTACCATCTGATTCATCAGATATAAGGGCACTAGGAAAACATTTTTGGTTTTCAAGATCATTTCCCTAAAGTTGAAGAATTTGAATTAGAATAAATACTTACTTTATTTTGGTACAATCTCACTGTTGTTCGTGCCTTGAACAATTTCCACTTCATCTCTTAAAAAATAATGTTGAATTTGTTATTCATGAAGTGTTAGCAGATCCTGTGATAGAATGACGGGTCATTCCATCTATCTCAAAAGGTTAGCAAAAGTTATTAAATAAACATAAGTATATCTATAGTGAAATTAATCATATATGGTTCCTAAAATGGACTTATACTTCATATATCATACTACTTAATATAAAAAAACTAGTTTCTACTAATTAGGGACCTCCTGTAGGCCAGTGGTAGGCGATAAAGGCCAGTCGCACTTCGATTGTGGGTTCGATTCCCACAACCTTGTCCGACGCGATGGGCTGTCCCTCATCCTCCAGGTTGTCATTTTTCTAAAACTACATTACTATAACATCCATTAAACAATTCTAACTTATGTACAACATAATCCTTTCTAATCTTTAGGCTTATCCAAAATATTATTGTCCAATCTCATATTATAGTGAAAACAATTACCAAAGAGTTCATATAACAATCATGTTAATACCATCGTTGATCCCCAAATATCATGAGATATGTCTTTTTGGTCACATTCCAAACATTCGATGGCCTTAATCATGTATTCTCTTGAAAATTGAATACCCATTGAATCTTAGTGAAAATATGAGTGCTATCAAATGTTAACTCATTTCACATACCAAAACCTCAAACCACGATATAACTATTTACTTATATCAGTAATGACCTCATGAATACTGTCAAACATTTCATTTTCTCCTTATCCCTTCATTATGCGCATATCATCTTTTTTCCAAAAATATCTCAATCAATTTCCATGGTTACCGGTACCATAAAATTATTGAAAACCACAATAGACCAATACATAAATATTCCAATATTCCCCGATACTATATACAACATTATTTTGGAATCCCATTACATAAACACTTAATCATTCTACCACATCGTTTTCATATTCAACATCGCCAATAGTGATCTCATGTGACTTCCCTTTTTTCCTTTGCCTTAAGTGGTTTCTCATGTAGATCATCACTAACCCTTGGATTAGGGAATTTATTATCATAATGCCTCATTTCCTTGCACATGAAGAATTGAAGTGTTGGTGGTGTGTTCTCTGCAGTCTTTTCTTTATTCACATCATTAGAAACCCTTTTTCCACTACTTCGACACTCATCTACTCGATGACCTTCTTTTCCACACTTAAAGAATTTTCTAGTACCTTTAAGACAATCTACACCATGCTTCATTCAACACTTTGAGCATAAGGAAACATTCATCTTCTTTTCACCATTATTCTGAGATTTCTCCATGAACTCCATCTTTCGTTTCTTTTCAAAACAATGAGATGGATAGGTAACACCAACTTCCATTTCTACCTTGATAGCACAACGCACAATTTCTTCATATCTACTAAAGTCTTTTATAGCTAATTCCCTTCAAAGATTTGGTTTTAAGCCACTGAAGAATCGATCAACATTACTTTCAGGTTGGATGATAAAGCCAGATGCATTCCTTGCAAGCCTTGTAAAATTTTCTTCGTATGCACCAACAGATTCATCATCCTTGTGGTTTAGTTCAAGAAACGCCTTCTCCATCTTTGTTCAAAGAATACGAGGGAATTACTTATTGAAAAATAATTTCTTGAACTTTTCCCATTCCATGGACTCAATTTCATCTCTTGGCCTCGTATTCTTGATAAGATTCCACCATTGATCAACTTCACCTTCCAAACGATATACTACAAAGAAGACTTTATCATGTTCTGAACATTGAAGAACAGAAAATATCTTTTCAGTGGTACTGATCCATTGTCCTGCAACAAGTGGATCAGAAGGCCCACTGAAAGAAGGTGGATGTTGCCTCATAAAGGACTCAATAGAATATTGTTCCCTTCTCTGCTCATTTGGAAGTCCAGAATGATTCATAGCTTGTGTAAGTATAACAATAAGATTTTGCACTCCATCTCCCATAATATTTTTTTGTTTAGGAGGACAATCATTGCATTGTACATTGCATTGATCAACACGGTTCTTTCGGGTTCCAGCCATCGTCTAAACCCCAAAAATAATAGTGTGAGAGGCAAAAATCATTCTAGGGAAAAAACATAATAAATGGGGAGTAACTTCAATATCTAACATCTTAGGTTTAATTATAAGATCGTTACTGTAATTATAGGACTATAAACTATACTTATACCTAACCTTAGGGACATCCCTAGACATATGTTATAAATATCTCTAGGGATATCACTAATATTCTCGCATCCTAGTTTCCAAAGGTTGACTAAACCTTTCCTCTGATACCAACTTTAGAGACCCATAGCATGACGTACGTGGACATTACATTACTTTTGCGGAATATTTAATACATAACAAAAATAGACACCCAAGGACCGTAATAGTTTAGTGTCTTTGGAAACTTGGAACGTAATCTTCAAATCATGGTGAAAGATCTTCAACATCTCCCATAAGATCTTCCCCTTTTTGTTTTCTTACCTAAAACCTTTCTTTAAATCCTGGGGAAAAGAAAACATATAAAGGGTGAGCTGAAATGCTCAGTAAGGGTAAACAAAAGAAATATCAATCACATCATACACATAAGAACATAACTTTTGGAAATCTTAACCTGCAAAAGAGATCATAATTTCATAACATGGGATAAATCATTGTAGTGAAATGTAATCCCAATAATCATAACATAAAACATGAAATTTTGTGGCATACAGACATAATCATATAGAATCATTTCTTATTAGTCAAGACTCATTTCCAAGACAATATTAGTGGACTTAGTCCATTTCTGAACCGAGTTCACTCCTCGTTTCAGTCCTGTTTCCCTGAACCGGTTTAACCTGTCATTCCAGCCATGTCTATCTCATGAGATATAAAATATTTATCCAATGAATTGGAGGGAGATATAGGTCCCACCCATCTCATAATGATACCATTCTTATGTGTGCCAAAAAATCAAAATTCATACATCATTGCATAAGCCATGTAATAAAAATGGGATTCATTAACATCATGACATCATAAAACGATTCATATAAGATAATGGAATTCATAAAAATAATTCCATCACAACATAATAAAATCAATGTAATAATAGGGATAGAAATAGAACCCTATATTATCTTATATGGAAAATAATTTGGATAAAACACTTGAACTCCATTCTTGAGGAAAATATCCTTTCTACTTCAAAAACATTTTCCTTTCTTAACATGTCATACAATTTTAAACTAAAAGAAGTTGATTAGAAATAAACTTGAATACATGTAAAGGAAGATTTTTCGAAATAATTTTTTAAGATCCATCCATGCTGTATAAGTTAAAAAAACATTCTACTCGTACTTTTGTCAGAAAAGTCAAAAAGTACCTTGTACGAAAAATGACAAAAGATTCCTTTAATATCTTTTACTAAAAACTCACCGAAGGGTAAAATTGGATTTAAACAATTTTAGGTGGATGGAAATAATATTACATATTGAGGAAACATATATGTGGATGATAAAATACACCCCAGTAAATTCCAAAGTATAAACAATCTCGGATAAAAATGAGATTGTGATATTTCCCTTACCTTAGATCTGATTTGCTTCGTAAGTGTCTGAACCTCCTGTAAAATGATTTAAACAATGTTATTGAATTATTACAGAATCATAATTATTTTTATTATATCATATATTCTCATATTATTAGCTTCTTATTAGTAATATTTCATTACTACTTGTTATTCGGGTTTTTCTTACTTTTTGTTCTTATGCGTGTTTTGTCGAATAAATTCTTATTTTTCTTTTTAGGTTATAGATACCTCATTTACAGAATGGTATTAGTGTAATATATATCAAATTTATTAATTAAATTCATTTATATAATCATTATGCAATAATGATCATGTAGAACGAGTCACATCACATCGTGGAGACGGTATTCCGTACGTACGCACGAGCGATGATATCGTTCCCATGATCGTGGAATTGTATTAGAGTGTATGTATATTATTTCAGAATCAATATCACTTTACAATAATCATATATAGTCATTATTTACACCATTATACCCATCCAAGTATGGCGGTGGTGTAAAATAGATTACACCACAGCGTGGAGACGATATTCTGTACGTACGCACACGCGGTGATTTCGTTTTCCATAGGATGGATAGATGGTGAAATAGGGTTGTTTCATACTTATAATAACATATCATTATATGAGTGATACTGATGTTATTACTTTATAATGAAACAACTAAATAAGAAGAAGTGGAAGAAGAAATAAAGTTGAAAAAATTGGTAATAGACATTACCTTTTCTTTGAAGCGCCTCTTTGAGACCTACTCTTAGGGAACTAAAATGGGTCTTTTAAGAATACCAGGACCTCTAGGATGTTTCTAGAGAAGTGTAGAAGATAATTTGGCAGGTTTTGGCCGAGATTGAAGGCTCAAAGTGGTGTGAGGAAGAGAGGGAGGAGGTGCCCTTTTATAAGGGAGGAGAGGGGCACCTTTGGAATAACAAAAAATATTATTTTATTGTAAAGTAATATTCGGTTTTTAATGGCTCCAATTTGATATATTTCGAAGCAAAGGTGGGTATGGGTCGAAATAATCTCATAAAATAGAATTTAGAAATGTTTAGATCATTATATTAACCTTATCATATAGTTTTAACTCTTAGTTAATTATATTGACATTTACCATGTCACTTTTTATTTTTATATTATATAGTAAATAAACATACCATATACATCAAAGAGACCCCCAAGTGGTCCATTAATGCTACACCTATCATGATATAAGTATCTTTTCCAAACCCTAGATTTTTAGGAATATAATAACAATTAATAATATAATATTTGTTTTAAAAACTATTTTATGTCAATTTTGACACTATTTGGTAATTTATTTTTGTAAAAATCATTACCGAATGATTAGTTCGAAAAAAGTTAATTAAATCAATACTAACATGTCATATTAACAGATAAAATTATATTAATTCATAAAAAGTCTAAAAATACATTTATTTGTGTATTTATAACATCAATTTTGTCAATATTTCATTAATAAGATAGTTACTACATCATCATTGTGTCATAAATAAATTAAATTATTTTAAGTCTAAAAATTAAAAATAAAATCCCATTATGTAGGAAATATTTTTATCTTTCTAATTAATATTTATAGTCGAATTTATCTTATGTATAACCCTATATTAAAAATGATTTAGTTATTAAACTTTGATTTTAACTATTTTAACCCTTCTTTAAATACATTAATAATTAATGTCCTAATCTAATCCATGTGGGCCTAAATGGTCATATTTTATTCCTAAGGTTGTATTTGGCCGAATTAAACTTATCAAATAGAATTAGGACATGT
Organism: Viscum album; assembly: GCA_963277665.1. Lineage (NCBI taxonomy): Eukaryota > Viridiplantae > Streptophyta > Magnoliopsida > Santalales > Viscaceae > Viscum > Viscum album. The sequence continues at coordinate 679,900,673 of OY728119.1, read as the reverse complement.
GTTAGGGTAATAATAATATCATTTTTACCCTTAGTTACCCTATTTACTTTTAATTGTGGTAAAAAAAAGTAAAAAGTTACTATTCACCAAAAATTATTTTCATCTTATTGAACCACATTTTAGTCCTTGATATTAACCGTGTCTCTCGGATTTTCGAAATTTCACTCACATAAGTGGTAAAATTAAATTTTATGAAAAATTCAGTTTCTTAACTATCACTTAGTGGTTTCACTATTCATCAAAAAATGAAAGTTTCCAGAAAAATACAAAAAATTAGGCCTAAGCTATATTTGATATTATGAATTGAAAATTTATGCCTATTTTACCAAATTAAAAACATATCAGTTACATTAACTAATTTTAAAAAAAATTCCTATCATCCAAACAAATAGCATGTTTTTAAAAGATAATAACTATCAAAAGATTGACGCTTGTTTATGTCAGGTTTAAATGTGAAATTACATCCAATGAACAACATTGTATTAAATTGTAAACATATATTCTAAATATACTTTAGAACCACTCAAATTAATAATTTATCACTATTAATTATTTTGATTAAAAAATTTGTTTTTAATTAAAATTTAATTGTTTTCACTATTCATCAGAATATGAAAGTTATCTGGAAAGTACCAAAATTTCACCTTAAGATAATTTCGATATTCTGAATCCAAAAAGGAAGTCCATTTTGAAAAATATAATTTACCAAATTTCAAAAAGTGGTTATTACTATTCATAACGGCTAGTTTTATTAATATTTTAATAGCATATCATTGTTTAGTGAAACTCGGTATTGCGTATGACGCAAGCTATTGAGGAAAGTCGTGATTGCGTGTAATGTAAGGAAAGTCAGGGATGCATGTTGTGCAAGCTCCTTTTGGTGTAGTGTACAACACAAGACATTAATGAAATTAAAAAGAATATTTTTTTATAAAATTTTGACGTGTTACATTATCAATCCATCTTGATCAAGGATAAAACTGAGAACATTTCTCACAATTTTTTGGAGTTGTACATATTCCTTCTATTCCCCCTTAATCATCACATAGATAAAGGTATGAAAATCTATTAGAATAATACATGAATTTTCCCCTCCAATCATGATTTCAAGATCCATCCATTTAAAATACATAAATTTTGGATCTTTTGTGATCCTCATCATGGATAATATGGACAAATAATTTCAACACAAATCCTTGACCACATTGTGCACCTTCCAACAATGGTAATGTATTGAAAAGTCATAATCCATATTCAACTCTAACAATATTCTCTGGTGCATGTTTTACTCCTTCTATGTGATGTTATATTTTAAGACCTTTTTAATAAGTATATATATATATATATCACACTTCTATCTATAAATATATGTAACCATATCAGTAATTATAAAATAACCGTATCTAACTCCAAATGACGAGTTGGGTATTGTTTCTCATGAAACTTCAACTTCCACGAGGCATAAGATAAAACCATGTTATTCATTATTAGAATACATCTGAATCCCTTAATGTTCTCATCACTAAAGACTACATAACCATTTCCACTACATGGTAATGTAATTACAGGTGTGTAGAAAAATCTTCTCTTCAGATCCAGGAAATTTCACTCACATTCATTTGTATAGAGGGACTTGAATCCCATTCATGTTAACATGGTATTTGGATTAGATATTTCTGAGAAGTTCTCCACTAAAAAATCTATAATACCTAGATAATCCAAGAAAACATTGGATTTCAGTCACAACAGTTGGTCAAGGCCAATATTATATAGCGCCTATCATTGATGGATCCACTACAATAACCTACATTGAGAATATATAACCTAAAAATGGATCTGTTTTCATCCAAAATTCAAAATTTTTAATTTTTTCATATTGATTATCATTCATTAGTGTCTTAGTACAATTCTCACATTGTTTTCATACTCTTACTCATTCTTTGAATATATATTTTTATCATCTATAAAAACTACCAAAAATTATTTAATGCAATCCCAAAAGACTCTATTCATTAAATCCTTGATGTTTTCTAGGGAATTTGTAAGGCCAAATTTCATTACTATATATTCATAGTGTCCATACATTTTATAGGGTGATGTGTTTGGTATATCAACCTTCATGACCCTCAGTTGATGGTATCCAACATGAATGCCATTATTGGAATGTATTTAGATCCACATAGTTGATCAAACTACTCATAAATATGGGGAGAATGATACTAATTCGTGATTGTGGTTCTATTGAACTTTTGATAGTCGTTTTATAGTTCCATTGAAACATATTTATTTTTCACTAAAAGAAAACGTGCACACCAAGGAAACATAGTAGGACAAATGAATCCATTAACATTAGTTTATTACAATTTCTTCCTCAATTACTGAAACTCATTCAGGGTGTTTCAATATGGATTATTTAAAATTGGCGTGTATCTAGGTGTGAGTTATATTGAAATATAAAATTCATTCTTTGAAGGAAGGCTTGGAAACCCTTCTAGAAAATCATAAATACATTCTTGAAGAATAATAATATCATAAATTTTATTTTTCTCCCAAAAAAGATGTGATAAACAACCCATATATATAGTAATTATAACCTATATGTTAGATGTGGTCCCCATATAAGGTTTATACTTATCACCATATTGATGGGTGATCAGAGTAAGGTTTTATTTATCAAACATAATATAATATCCTAGATAATTAGTGTGGGAATTAAATAGAGAAATCCAATCATTTCCTTATATGACATCAAATTAGACCAAAGGAAGAATGATATGATTTGCAAGAATAACATTCCTACAAAAAATCAATGAGAGATGAATCATATACATGGGATGAAATCATCATACCATTATAGGTTTTTACTGATAATTCCATATCTAATCATTTTGGCTGAACCTTAACACCCTTAGAAAATTATTTAGATATGAAAGAGTGTGTAGATCATGAATTAAATAGGACAATAACAGTTCTAGAGTATATGATAAGTGAAATTTTCACCACTTGATTATCACAACCATCAATATAAATAACAATGGAAAGATATTTCCCACAATCCTTTATATCAAGAGCTTTATTACGCCGATCTTCATCATCAACGCTTGGGTTTGGGCACTGTTAAGCATAATCACCATTCTCCTTAAAACGTTTATAAAAAATGTGTGGGAGGTGTGTTCTATGCCACATTTTTCCATCCACATTGTTAACAAAATTATTCCAATCACATTTTCCATAAAATTCATGATGTACTTCCCTTCTACACTTATAACATTTATTAGACCCCTTATGAAATTTCCTCCACGATCCTTCTGACATATAGAAATAGTGTAATGTTTATATTTGTCTCTTAAAAGTATAATATTCCAAATTAAAATACATATTATTATTCTTTTTAGGACAATGGTATTTTTATGTGACTCTGATCCTCCACTTAATCCTTGATTGCACATTAAAAATTCTCTTCCTAGGAAATAATATATCTTATATCCAATACCCTTCTGAGACCTAGCTTTAATCTGTTAGAAAATTTATCACATTTACTTCTAATATGGATGATAATTCCTAAAGAATGCCTTTCATGTCTCATGAAATTATCTTTATAGGTAGTGACTTCTTCATCATCCCATTTCTCCAACTCAATTAAATCTTTCTCCATCATGGAATGATGAATCAAAGGAAAGTACTTATTAAAAAAATAAGGTGTTGAACTCATCTAAATCCAAGGATTAAATTTCATATTTTCACTTCTCATTTTAAATTAGAGTCTACCACTCGTTTGATTCACCATATAATTAATAATTAAACAAATAAACTTTATCATCTTCCAAAAAATGAATGATGGAAAATAACTTTTTAGTGGTACTGATCCATTGTGCAGCAACTAGTGGATCAGAAGATCCACTAAAGAATGAATATATTTCCTCATAAAGGAATCAATATAATTTTGTTCCCTAATTTTCACATTTGGATATCTAGCATGATTCATAGCTTGAAAAATCTATTTGAACATATAAATGAGGTTTTTTATTTAAAATCTTATAGACTTTAGTTTCTAAAGAGGCAAATAATTTCATTTTCTATCTCAGTTATCATTAATGTCGTTCCTTCGGGTTCCATTAACTGACTAAAACCAAAAACATAGATTAATGACCAATTATCATATTGAGGTACCACATAATTATGAAAAACACTTATAAGATGACTAAATTATGTCACACCCATTAATATATGACACCTCAAGTTTATACAAGGCTATTCATATCCAAAATTTACATAAATCCTCCATGATGGTTCATGATGATTTTGTGCATTTCCAAATCATATCACAATGGAGTTTCAAACCAGGTCTACAGCAGGGCCAGTTTTGGTGTACCGGGTTACACCAACACTAGAACAATGCACCTTGTCACAGATAATACCCCTTTGTAGATCTATTCTAGATCCACAACCGCATGTAGTTTTTAGAAATTGATTTATTTTTAGGAAAACAGTCACTTAATATTTTACAAAAAATCTATGAAATTTTCATATACTTTTACTTACAATTAGACTTATCCTTAGTCATTTCCTTAGTGTTCTCACTATGGTTTCGGCATCATAGTTTCCAAAGGATAACTAATATTTTTATCAGATACCAACTATGGAGACCCACAATTTTCAAACATTAAGATTAAATAAATTTTGAGGAAAAATAATATATTAGGAAAAAAACTCCAGAAGGTCGTATTAGTCTAGTTCCATAGGAAACATGGAAACATAAAAATTGCTACAAAAGTGATGTATATTATCCTTGAATACCAAATTCTTGACTAAAACCTTTTTAGAAACATCATCTTTAAAACATATCTCCATAACCTGGGAGAAGGAAACATAAAAAATATTGTGATTGGATACTTAGTAGGTGTATACAAGGGATATATGTAATCATAATCAAGATCATAAGGGAATTCAAACAATATGATGTAAATTGACGATCATACCCATCCTAAAAAAGATCAAAAACACGAATCATGGAATAATGATTAGATGTTCACAAGAAATGAATGAAAAAAAGATAAGAAACATAAGATATGAAATAATAAAATATTAAGAATAAAAATAATTGGGGTATACCCATAATCATATAAAATTATATCCATAGTAGTAAAGGCATCACTTGAAAGACCATTTTATTAGTACGAGATCACTCCCCACTCCATCTTGGATGTCGTGGTTCACTAACATGGTTATCATAGTAGTATGAGTTCACAAACTAAACCACCTTAGTTGTAATGGTTTATTATCATGTCCATCTTACTAGTTAAGGTTCACTCACGAGACTAAATTTTTCTATCTCATGAGATATAAATCATTACCCAATGTATCAGGGGAGGTATAGATCCAACCCATATCACAATGAAATCATACATATGTGTTCTACAAGTCATAAATAATCATATCATAACTGATAAGATGAAATGGGTTTCATAAACTTGTAATAATATCTTAAAATATGTCGAAAGATAAGTTTTATAATCATTTCATTAAAGAAGAAACAAAAAAAATGGATTCATAAGAATAAACAACATGGAATAGGAATATTTTTCATAAAACTATAACTTATGAAAGATAAACCGGTTTCATAAACATCAAGACATTAAAACATAAACCATTATTGGAAATATTGAATCATTTACCTAGATAAGATTTAGTAACACCAATATATGTTATATTATATGTGAAATACTTTTAAATGATATTTGAAAATAAATTATTATGGTAAATATAATTTATTAATTTAAAAATGATTTTTTAAACATAAAAAATATTCGAAAAGAATTATCATGGAAAATAATTTTGAAACCATAAAAAGTAATATTTGAAAACCATAAAAAATTAAATTCATTTTCCATGAAAAGTATCTTCAAATATCATTTGAAAATATTTAACAAAGCTTGTTGAAAAAAAAGGCTTTTGAAATAAAAAATATTTCTCCCTGAAGGGAGAAATATGATCAAATTTTTCTTAAAAACTTTTTTATAATTATCATAAGTACCAAATAGTGGAAAATTATACTAGTGTATTGATATATATTGAATAAATATATGATATAAAAATTAATGAGTTTTCTTGATATATGGATCAAAATATTTCATCAATGGAAGAATAATTATAAACATTCCAAATAAATGATGAGATTGATTCAATAAACTCTTACCACATGGTAAATTTGGATCATACAATCAATATAAGAAGAGGGAATTAAATGGATCTTAAACTATCAATTAAATAATTATATTTATTATATATTTTTTAAAATATAGTTATATACAACTGATAAAAGAATCTAGGTGAATAACAACACATGTGTCTCAACGCCGTCAAATTGAGACAAAACTATCTTAACAATTTTGTAACATTAAAAAATAAATATAATAATAAATTATCAAAGAATTTATATGTAAATAAACATAAATTTAATAATAAAAACAATATAATACATTCATTGGTTGTATATATTTCACAGAAATGAAATAAGTTGTGAGAATGTCACATATATAATAAGTGAGATGAAATTTCTTTACCAATGTCTTGACTATCTTCATACTTGTAAATGATTAAAGTATAATAAATATATGTTTATTATAATTTTTTTAATGAAAATATTATTATATCCACTACAATTTCTTAATTTATTATGTTCTAATATTACCGTCATGTTAATAACTCCCTGTTAATGTTATGCTCTAGGTAATATTTTCATTATTTTTCACATATGATATAATTTGTTATATCATTAGAACTTATATATGTATAAATACATAAAAAAATAAAAAAAATTATATAAATATCGTTTATATTATTTATAAAGGCAGTATAATAATCTATAGAAAATATATGCATGAAATGTAATACACATTTCATGGAGATAGAAAGTCGTAAGTACGCATGAAAGTTGCTTATGTTTTATTGTCGTATAGATTGATAGAAATTAAATGATATATATATATCATTATTATAATAGAATTATTATATCTTATTATTTATCAAAACCCATAACTAATATATTTTATATAGAGTGTGAATGAATCACATCGCTTTGAGGAGGCAATAGTCCGCACATCCACAAACAATGATATCATATTTATACAAGATGAAATGTATAAAGGTGTGTTCTATAAAAGAATTGAAAAATAATATATAAATAATATATATCATAAATAAAATTGTTTCCATCATAATACCAAACCATGAAATGTGGTAATGTAAAAACCAAAAATCATCGTTTCGTAAGGTGGTATTTCACTATACAGAAGAATGTTATGTTTTTTACTCATTAGATAGAGGTGTGTGTAAGTGTAGGTTGAACCCATAATCAAAAAACCTATGTTTCTTTATGATAATTTTGTTATTATATATTAATTGGAAAATTATATTTTAGGTGGTGGAGAAATAAAATAAAATAAATGAGTTTATGGAAGGAATCCACCTTTTATTTGGGTATCTCCTTTTCGGTTTTAACGAAAGGGATTCCTCCAATGGTTTTAATCCAAAATATTGGAGTTGAGGAGGTAGTGATGGTTTTTGGGAATATATTTACAAATATTTTGGACGATAAAAATATCTTTATATTTTTGAGGAAGTGGGAGGGGTGAGATCATTTGTTTAGTGGAGTTGGAGTGACATTTATGTAAATGTTTGAAAATGGAATTCCAGCCACATTCTTCTCATGTCATGTCACTCCAATAATGATCCAAATTTTATGAAAATTATTATTGGGTTAAAAATTTTCCTTAAATTTTATTTCTTAAAAGTGTATAGGATATTTGGACCTTAATTTTAATCCTTAATAACTTGTTATGATTTATTTTAAATTAATCGTGTTAATTAATTTTAACATCATTTACTAATATTGTTGGTCATAAAAAAATTTGGTCTCATTATATATTAGAAATTATTCTAATTCAATACATGGAATTAATTTTTACGAACTCAAATAATTTAATATGATGTAATTAATTTAATATTATTCCCCCAGACCGAAGGAAACTATGGTTTTTTATGATAAAATAATCAAATGTTTGATATGTTTTAATCACCAATTACAATGTGAAATTGGTCCCAATTACCTTAATTTTATTAATTGATTTAAATTTTATCTAATTATAATTATAAAATAATGAAACTAAAATCTATCTATATAAAGATATTAGATGAAAAATAAGTTTTTAATTAAAATATATTAATTTTCACTATTCATCCCAAAATGATGTTTCGCAGAAAAAACCTAAAAATTCACCATAAGATAATTTCAAAAACATAAATTTAATAAATATGTTTATTTTATAAAATTAAATTTATAAGTGTCTAAAATTAATTTTATATTTTTTTACAATGGTTCTTGAAAAGATGTTCATTTCAGAAAATATAATTTTAAAACATATTAGGACATTACTGAAAAATATATTTTTTAATTTTCAATATGATTTTTTATAAAAAAATAATAAAAAATATTTCAAAATTAGTTATTACTATTAATATTAGTACATTTTTACATATAGGTAATAAATATATCATTTAAAAAATTATAAAAATAAAATGGTGCTTAGTAGAAACTATGTGTTGCGTGTAATAGATGGAAATTCGGTGTTGCAATTATTCCAAGCCAATTCTATTTTTTATATAGAGAATTCCAATTACGATCCTTAAGAAAGAAATTTCTTACATAGTGAAATTAATGACATCCACAAAAATTAATTTATTCGAGGAAATAAAATAAAAAACATTCATAAAACATGGGGTTTTACAATGTAGTTTTATTATTATGAATTAAAATTTCAGAATGAGGTAAAAAATATTTTTTGGCAATAATAATAAATTAAGTTGAAAATAAAAATTTAATAAAAAGCCCTAAATTATATAAAAATTCATCTTTTATTTATATTTATGGGTGTTTTATTGGAATATGGTTACCTACTATCAATTATTGTCATCTTTTGGAGCCATATTGCATTTAATATAACCTGTGATTAATAATAAGTTATGAATATTTACAGAATCCACACCCCTTTAACATATAAAATAATCCCCACCCCCACCCCACACACTCATAAAAACATGTAAAGCCTACTGGATCATCCAAATTATACAAAAAAACATCATAACTCTATTTAAAAATTGGTAGAGGTACTTTTCTCACCAACAGATGAAGCAAAGAAGGAATATGGTTTAAGAAAAGGGAGGATATCCAAGGAAGATGCAAAAGAATTTACAAAGTTATTTTATGTTATCTTCTTCTTCCAAATCCTCTAATGTTTCTATAAACACAAAGTAAAATATGGAATAAATATCAATAATATAATATAATGTTATTATATGGAAGGAATAATCATTGTCAACCTCATTTCCATCAAATGGTAAAACATTTTTCAGGCATGCATGTGGTATATAACCACCCTAGATGTCATGTTTCGTTTTTCATCGCTAAATTAAATTGATATTTTAAGACTATTTTTAATGAATAAATATTATATTTTTGTTTCTGTGTGTTGTTTTGAATTTTTTAGGGTTATATATTGAGATTACCCTAAGGGGGAGAATTAGGGTTTGGAGAGAACTTTGAAAATTAAAATTGTTATTCATTAAATGTATCACTTCAACTAAAGGTCCTTGACCTATCAAACTTGAGGATAACTTGTTATGATATTTCATTATTTATTAGCTAGGCTTTATTACCTCCTTTGTATTTAATGAGTGACATTGATTGGAAATTTAGAATTTTCATTATTAATCCTCTCTAGGTTACTCTCAATGAGTATGAATTGATTATGTATCTTTCTTAAAATCCCCATGAGAACATTGATCTTTATATAGTATACTCTCCTTACAATGGATGGGGATAGGTCACTCCTTTCCTAGTATCAATTTCGTATAATATTTAGGCAAACCTCATTACTTACCCAGTTTCACTCCCTCAACCATTCTTTTCCACGTCCTATGGTTGGAATCATCTCTATAATGATTATTAACTTCTAGGTCCCTTCACTAACATTTATTACATGTATTTCATCCTGAGGTTTCAGTGGATTCTCCATTGTAGATCAATTTTATACTCCATCGAAATCTATTAGAAAACTCTTGACCCTTCAACTTCTTCTTTTGATCTTAATTTTGGATTAACCTCCTCATTCCTGAAAGCCAAAACAATTATCATATTATTTGGAAAAGTTGTAAATAGATTTCAAATCATTCTTCTTTGTAGCCCCCCACCTAGACAAATTGTCTTTAACCTATGAATATATGATATTCATTATGTTAATTATTGACCTAGATTCTTCTCCTTTTAAATCACCCATTTTTAAGAGGAGATGTTAAGATAATTAATTACCTATATGTGATGCCATTTTATGCATTGAAAACATCCCATAAATCTGGTGACCCTCATATGTTGTTTCCTATATCAGTAGTTAGTTGAACTTCTTTATTAAAAATAATTCATCAACATTTAGTATAAATTAATTAGAAATAAATTCCCCAAAAGAATCATTGTAAACCACTTTGGATCATATTGAATCATGAGGTAAAAACATGTCCCCTAAATAAGGAATCTTTGAAAAAACTATTAGAAGAATTATCTAAGCGATATTTCTAGAAATATACACATCACTCGTCAACTACAACAACCCGGTTCCTAGTGTCACCCATAGGTTCCCCGTACCCGATTGGTCACATGTCCTCAAGGTCATTTCCCCAAACACTAGAGGTTGTAGACTAGCAACAAGGGACTTGGGTGTGAAAGTGGAGAAACTATTCCCTCATTGTTAGAGTAACGCCGAAAAAATAAATAGATAACAATAGAGGAAGCAATAATAATACCATAAAATAGTAAATAGAGGAAGACTGATGAAATAAAATACTAGAGCACATATATTAATTATTCATGATATATATTTCTATGAATGCATCCAAACAAGTCACAACGCTGGAATATAGAACAAAACCATGTACAAAGGAAACACATAAACTCTAAGAACATCACAATCCTTGGCTTGGTCCCATGCTCTATAGATCTATAGAAATCATGTGCCTGAAGTAGAAGGGTGCTTACACTTATGTAGACCTGTAACAATATAATCTATGTTGGCCCAAAACCATGACATAAACAGGGTGTCAGAAAAAATCCCAGTAGGAAACCACCCAAAGAATTGTGCCTAACAGTCAGTGAAAATATATGGTAGGAAACATACAAAATGAAGCAATAAATAATCAAGTACTCAATAGAATACAATACTACAGTTTAAAATACATCCAATTTCATTTATTAGTTATGCATCCAACAGTCATAAGTAACCCTCTAGGAAGTACTCACAGCATAACACCTATTTTTTAACAAATCAAACACAAGAAACCCTCTGGGATGTATTCACAATCTAACCCCTCTGGTCATCATTAGAAAATACACTCTGAGGAAGCACTCACTGTCAATTCCCCCTGTCATCTCATATCAGTAACTATAGACACTCTAGGGAAGCACACATTGTCCAATTGCCCCTGTGGTATCGAAATTAGGAACTAAAAACACTCTGAGTGAGCATAAATTCCATCCCCCATATGGTCTCGTAATGTAAAGTAAATATACACTCTAGAGAATCCATCACCATACATTCTTCCTATAGTATACTACACTAGGTTTACATAGCCCTGTGTAAATAAATCATGCATAAAAGGTATATGTAACCCAAAGAAAACCTCAAGAACTACTTGGATAAATAGTCTACAGTATGTCACATCTTGTTAGATAAATTCATTCCATCCTAACAATACTAGGCATGGAAAACAAAACATCCTAACATGAACAGAAAGAACCAACAGTTAAAATCAAGAAAACCTGGGAAACAGATCCACATTATGGTTAATAACCCTACTTACAGTAATAAATCCTATACTCAAGCACATACGGAATAACAAGATATATCAGTGATAATAACCATAAACACGCAATAACCCGAACAAGGTCATTGGGAACTTTTGCACATTTAACAAAAATTCTAACTAAGGAAAGGCACAAACCACCTACCTCGAAATTTTATGATCGATATACATAAACCTCAGGCATTCAATCTCCCAAGAACACCATATATCTACAAAAACGCTAAAAAAATTAACTGTAGATAACACATGAAAGGAGAGAAATTAAAAAAAGATGATCTAGAAGAAGGAACAACTTACTATGCCGATTCCAATGTAATCAATGGCAGTCGATTCGGTGATTGGTCAGTTATTCGGGGGCTCAGAGAAGAATTGGAGGTCTCGCTCACTCCTGGAAAAGAAGAACAGAGATAGAAGGGTGTTCTGTTGATTAGACATGAACCTAGTTTGTTTAATGAGATAAAAATAAAGTACGCAGTGTGTTCTTCATGGGTTCACAATGTGTACATGTTTTAATTGGCCTCTGCATTAGGCAGTCTCCCGGTCACCGCACAGGACCATGTTCTCAGCCATTACACGTCTACCCATGGAAACTAAGAACAAAACATGTACATATAAGTACATGGCATGTAATCCTAAAATTTTCATAAAATCGTTTTTTTCTCAAAAATAGGTAAAAATTAATTGCATAACTAAAAAAACATCAGGGTTATTACAAACTTCTCCCCTTAAATAAATTTGTCCCTGAATATCCCTAAGAATATGGTGTAAAAGATGAATCCTCGAATAACTCCGGACACTATGATTGAACATCGGCCTCCCTCTCCCTGATCTCATCCTGTACTCGCTTCTACTGCCATATCACTCAAACTAGAGGAACAAACCAGCCATATAGAACCTTCACATTGTGATCAACAATCCATATAGGATACTCCTCAAATGATGTGTCCACCTCTAGCTCAACCTCAATAGGATGAAATACATGATATGGGTTTGAGATGTAACGTTAGAGATGTCAAATGTGGGAGACATCGTGTGTAGTCCAGTACCTCTGAGGTAACTAAAACCGATTTGAAACCATCCCAACTATCTCCAAAACATCAAACAGTCCGACATATCTCGGTGAAAGATTGCATTATCTATTAATCCTCAGGTGTCCCACCCTTTGTGTGACATGCAAACAAAGCTGATATTGACCTCAATCTCCATAAGTATTCTCCTTCGACCAGTATAAGAGTTTTGTAGTTACTGCACAATAGTCATCCTCTTCCAAATCAACTGAACCTTCTCTATTGTCTCTTGGACAAGATGAGGTCCCAGCATAGCTGCCTCTCCTGTCTCTAGCAAACATAAGGGCGATTGGCATTTCCTACCGTACAAAGCCTCATATGGTGCCATCTGAATCGTTATTTGAAAACTATTATTTTAGGGAAACTCCACTAGAGGTATGTGCTTCACCAAAGAACCTCCAAAATCTACGACTCATGATAGATGCATGTCCTCCAACACCTAAATCATACACTTGGATTGGACATCTGTCTGGGGATGGTAAGATGTACTCAGAAGTACATATATACCCAAAGCCCATTGTAATCCCTTCCATACCCATGAAGTAAAAAAGGTCGCCCCTAATTGAAGAAATGGTGTATGGAACCCCATGTAGATGTAAAATATCCCATATGTGCAACCTTCCAATATCATCTACACTAAAGGTCTCCTTGATCATGAAGAAGTGAGAAACCTTTGTGAGTCTATCTGCAACAACCCATACCACATTATTCCCTCGAGGTGACCTTAGAAAAACTATCACTATGTGCATCGTGACATCATTCATCTTCCACTCGGGAATGGTTAGCTTCCGTAATAGACTTTCTGGTCGGCGATGGTCCGCTTTCAACTACTAATAGGTGGAACACCTCATGAAAAAACTAACAACATCACTCTTCATACCTGGACACCAATACTTATGGTGTAGATCATGTTACTTCTTGTTGACACCAAGATGAACTGCCCAAAACAAAGAATGAAAGTCCTACATCATCTCCTCACATACGTATACTGACACCCATACGCGCCCATGAAAGTGCAATATCTCATCCTCATCGATGGTCCATCCAAAAATAGGGTCCTCTCCTGACACACTTCTCGTAGGACTAGGCCTTATAAATTTGATAAATGCCTCATTTGCAGTCGATCATGTAGAGTCTAGGTAACTACTACATAAGAATGAAACCTCTACCTCTATATGTTGTGCACCTCCAAATGCATCTCAGATAATATATCCATAAGCTCCCACTCATTGCTTTCCTCCTTAACTTATTTTATATGAGTCCTCCTTCTCAACGCATTATCTAATGTGTTTCCTTTATAGGCGTGTAGGAAAACCCCAAGTCAAAGGACCAATGGTACTCAAACCACCTTCATTGTCTCAAATTAAGATCATCTTGAGTGAATATATACTTGATACTTTTGTGGTCATTGAAAACCACAAAATGTTCTCCCAACAGATAATGTCTCCAACAGCGTAAAGCATGAACAACTACAGCTAACTCGTGATTGTGTGTCAGGTAAGTCTTCCCATGTGGCCTCTAATTTTGAGACCTATATGCAACGACTCATTCTCCATTCAAGCATTTCTCCCAACACGGTACCTAATGCATTATAGTAAATAGTATAGATCTTGACCGGGTCGGGAAATACTATTATCGGTGATGAAGTTAACCTCCATTTCAAATATTTAAAGGCTTTGTCATAAAAACATGACCATAAGTACTTCATAACCATCTTAGTCATGAACATAAGTAGTGATTATATGCATGAAAAGTCCATTATATAGCGTAAATATTATCCATCCATCCGCAGAAAACTTCTACCTCAAATATGTTTTTTGGATTCTCCCAGGAAACTACCACTCTCACTTTCTCTAAGTCCACTAATACTCTTGTCTCTGAGATAACATGACCCAAGAAGTGAATTGGGTCCATCCAAATGTAGAATTTTGAGAGCATATCACATAACTGATTATCTCTCAGTGTAATCAAAATGATTTAAATATGGGTACAATGGTGGTGTCAGTGGTGATATTACACCAAAATATCATCCACGAAGACTACCATGATATAATCTAAGTATGGATGGAACACTCAGTTCATCAGGGCAATGAAAACTATAGGTGCATTCATGAGAATGAACATCATAACCAAATAATCATATAGAAAATACCTTCTCTGAAAGGATGTAAGAGGTATATCAGATGGTGTAACATGCTACTTATGGAAATCAGATCTCAAGTCGATCTTATAGAACAACAAGGCTCCTTGAAGTTGATCAAAAAGGTCATAAATCCATGGAAAGAGATATTAGTTCCTGACGGTCACTTGGTTAAACATCTGATAACGCACAAAAATTCTGAGGGTACCGTCCACATTCATCATATACAAGACAGGTGAAACCCAAAGAGAAGGATTGGGTTGGACGAAAGCCATTTCCAAAAAAACCTCAAACTGCTTCTTGAGCTCCGGTAACTTTGGTGTAGTCATCCAATAAGGAAGAATGTAACCCAGTACTACCCTTGGAAGAGGCTCAATTCCAAAGTCTGCCTCTCACTCCAGAGGAAAAAATGAAAAGACTTCTAGGGAGACATGTCTGAAATGATACACCACTAGAGGAATGCCTAACTGCGAAGTCCTTTGGTCATCCATATATAGATTGTAAATCTGGACTGTAACTCATGAAAACCCTTGATGATCATGTCCTACTCTGCTTTCTCGGACATCCCATTAACACTTATGAAAAATGATCCACCCTCTAGGGATGTGAATCTCACCCTATGAATATAGAGTTTAACAAATACCTAGAAGGAATGTAACCAGACCATTACAAGAATGTTATCATGTCATGTTATCTCGATGACATAGAGGTCCCAGAAAAAGTGACACACACCAACCTCTATAGGGCACTCCTTGAACTGTTGTACACTAGTCTTTCTTTCCCCCAATGAAGTTTCTAGCATGAAGATATAAAAATAAGTAAAGATATAACACCCAAGGATCTCCAATAAATCAATAGATACGATACTATGGGAAGTCCCAATATCGAAAAGTGCAAAAGAAAATAATGAGGTAATTAGAATCATACCTCGAACTACAGAGGGTCAAGGATCCTACTCCTACGGGGTCTACTCTACTACTAACGTTTAGTCTATACCGCGACCCTGTGTCCCTTCCTAACCACCCTAAACTGATCCACCCTATCCTCAATGAAATACTACCGACTGGTTATGACGGTCGCGACTTCCTCCTCGGCATGAACATCTAGAAGAACTCTAGTTCCCATACTGATGAAGAACATGTTATCCTACTCAGAAAGATGAGTCATAGAAGAACCTCTTCCACACACTATTGGAGGAACGATCTGACATAAATGCTGGAGATGACAAATCTTGCTACAATATCAGCACTTCACTTGTTGTCTAGAGCAATGTGGCCTCATATTTCCTCTATTCTAGTACCGGTAGCACACCACCTGGCCACCAGAAAAGTTTCTAACTTCCTTATATCCCTAAGAGTATATTCCTTACAACGCTTCCTGTTATCATTCTGAGGGGTACCAACATAGGATGCTGAACCTCCCTAGTTCACAACCCCATATTCCCTCAAATTTTACTCTGTAATCAACAGATGATTGACTATGGATTTGATGGAATCCATCCTCTTGATGTTCACCTAAGATCGGATGTCATTCCTAAGACTATATTCAATCTTCTTTGCTATAAATAACTCATTAACTCCTATAATATGAGTAAAGTGATTCAACTCTGTGAAGCGAGAATACTACTCCATGACTAAGAGAGTACCTTACACTAGACTCATGAACTTTGAGGATCGGTCAACCCTCAAAGTCTCAATGTTGAAGTAATCAAAGAAGGCACACTAAAACTCATCCCATGCCATGGCCTGTAGGCATCTCACCTGTGAGATCACATCCAACAATCTCTTGGCATAATCCTAAAGCATATACATTGTGAGATTCACCATCCTCTCTGGAGGCATCTTCAGATGCTTGAAGATAGATAGTATGGCTTCCAACCATGACTCTACAGATTGAGGTCCTCCATCCCTAGTGAAGGTGGGTGGATGCTACTACTGGATAACCCATGTTAGCTCTTCCATAGATGGGGCATGATGCAGTTCTCCTCAAAATGTCTGCCTAAACATCATGATGCCCTCTCGGTACTGTGCATCAACACCTGCATCTGGGATAATTGTTGGGGCAAAGACTGGAACTACAGGAGGATCTACTAGCCATTCCAGATCTACCTTGTCTGCTGTCTGATCACTATCCTATAACAAGTGTACATCTGGAGGATGTCTCCATGGCATGACTCTGCAAGGTCAATCACACACCTTAGTTCAAGATTATTTAGGATTCTAACATAGAATTATAAGAAGGGAATAAGCGAAAGGAAGCATTCATGATTTCAAAAATGCTGATACAAGGCATGTATATGTCCTAAAAAACATTTTCCTTTTATCCTTTACATAGGTGTGTACTCATGCTAACTCTGGTCATGTAACCCCTCATACAAACGTATTTTCCCTCCAATAAATGGAATGTACTTGAATATGGTTCCCCGACCCAAGTTCTTCTACATGAGTAACCCACACGGTTCCCCTAGAACAGGACTACACAATGTGTTTTTTCCAGACACGACATATACTAAGTGAACATAACTGAATCGTGTTGTTAGGCACATGTCCGGTTTCACAACTGATCCAACAAAGCATTTTTGTGCCAGAAACGACTTGTACTAACTAACCATTATCCACCAGTGTCATTGGTATCATGGCTGGACACATATTCTATACACATGGTGTGTGATTTCGGTATACGGAGTGTTTCACCAAATATTTCCCAACCTCGTGTCTCAAACAACGTAGGCAGTAACATGGCTAGGGACTACACGGAGTGTACATACAGTACATGGTGTGTAATTAAGAAAAATAGTTCCTTCACGAACAGAAGGATACATGGAATGTATTTCTTATTACATATCATGTTTTCTGGGTTTTTTGGACATTAAGCCTCATCAACTAATATGAAACACTGAAAAACACCGACATGAACATAAATGTGCCAAATTCCAATCCTTGGGGGGCCATACTCCATGTGAATCAATTCTGGGCATCTTTTACGTGTCTTATATGAGTATAAAAGTGAAAATGTCCACCACATTCTCATCCACGAGGGCCCATAACCCCTCAGGAACCAGAGTTTGGAATTCATTCAAGTGGACTTTAAACATTATCAATACCCTATCAAACAACATGTATTATATCAAGGAATCTATCACAGAAGCATGCATATGTAGCACAAAAATCTCTCACAAAAACATGCAATAAGTAATGCACCCTAAATGGGATGGTAAGAATGCATGAAATGTGATCTCTAGCAAGTGCCGATATGATGCATGAGAAGGAATACCCTCCCCTCATTGGGTTTAAATAAAAATAGAACCTCAATAATATCAATTATAATAGCACAAAATAAGTCAAGAACCCAATGTCGAAATCAAATCATCTATAGTAATTTCCAAACCAGAAAAATAGAAAAACTTGAGCTCAATTCGATTTTCCCTTTACATGGGTTAACAAGTCCATGGAACTGCTTATTACCAAGTACTTAATCCTTCATATCTTTGTCTATAGGCTTCAAACAGTAATTCAAGAAGAATGTAAATCCTCTGATACCACATTATAACAAGCCGGTTGTGAGATCTGCCCAGAGGTGCCCCGTACCTATAAGGTCACACGGGCTCATGCGCATATCCCCAAATTCCAGAGGCTATAGACAATTAGAGAGGTCCTTGGGTCTAATAGTGTGGAAACTATGCCCTCATTGGCAGAGTAATCTAGTGGAAATAAATAGATAACAATAGAAGACGACATAATAATACCATACAATAGTGTTCAGTAGTAGACTGAAAAAATAAACAACTAGAGCCCATATATAAATGATTCATGATATATAATTCAAGGAAATTAGACAAACAAGTAATAATGATGGAATAGTATACTAAACCAAGTACAATGGAAAATAATAAAGTCCAATAGCATCGCAAGCCTCAATTTGGTCCCATGCTCTCTATCTCTACAACACTCATGTACATGAAGTAAAAGGGTGATTGCCCTTATCTAGAACTGCTATAATATAATATGTTTGGGCCCAAAAGCATGACCTAAACATGATGGGAGACAAATCCCATTAAGAAACCACCCAAATATATCTATGTAACATTTAGTGAATATATATAGAAGGAAATATACTAAATGATGCAGTATACAAAGAAGTACTGAAAAGTAAACAATACTACAGTTTACATT
The DNA here is from genome assembly GCA_963277665.1 of Viscum album. NCBI lineage: Eukaryota > Viridiplantae > Streptophyta > Magnoliopsida > Santalales > Viscaceae > Viscum > Viscum album. Next base: position 679,881,384 of record OY728119.1, on the reverse strand, counting down.
ACATCCAATTTCATTTATTAATTAATGAACCAAAAATCATAAGTAACCCTATGGGATGTACTCACAACCTAACCCCTCTGGCTAAACCAATCAAACACAACTAACCCTTTGGGATATACTCATAGTCTAACCCCTCTAGTTTACCTTTAGCAAAGACTCTCTAAGGAATCACCCCATGTCAATTCCCCATGTTTACTCGTATCGGTAATAATAGAAACTCTGAATAAGCACTCAATGTCAAATTCCACATTTCCTCTCGTAACGAGGAACTACAGACACTCTAATGGAGCACAATGTCCTTCCCCCCTATGGTCTCACAACCTAATGTAAACAAACACTTTGGAGAAGCCATCAGTGTCTATTCTCCCTATGGTCTACTACACCTTTTTCCCATAGCCTTGTGTAAATCAATCCTTCATAAACATTTTATTGTATCCAATGAAAACCTCTTGAACTACTTGGATAAAAAGTCTATAGTATCTCATAGAATGTTAGATAAATTCTCTCAATCTTAAAAACAAACGGTATGAAAAACAAAGCATCCTAACAGGAGAAGCTTGACCAAAAAGTCAAAATCAAGAAAATATGGTCCAGACATACGTAGAATTGTAAATTACACTATTTACAATCATAATCCTCTACTCAATCACACATGGTATAACAGGTAATAACAAGGAAAATAACCAAAAAAATGAAATACCTCAAACAAGTGTATTGGAAACTTTTCACATATAACTCATAGAATAAATTCAGAAAGGCTCAAACAAACTACCTCGGTATTGTACAGTTGATATACATGAACCACATGCCTTTAATCACCCTATAATTTTGTAGAAATACAAATTCATAAAAAAGTTCAACCAAAGATAACTCATGAATGAAGAGGAATCAGGAAACGAGGCTCTAGAATAAGGAATAGATTATCATGTCAATTTCAAGGAAATTGACGGAAGTCGACTTGGAGAATGGACGAAGAGTCGGGGGATCAGAGAAGAATCAGTGGTCTCATTCTATCTTGGATGAGGTGAAAAGAGATGAAGGGTGTTCTGTTGAGTAGACATGATCTCTGTCCATTTAATGCAATAAACAATAAAGTATGTGGCATGTTCTTCAAGGGTACAAAGCGTGTACTTGCATTAACCAACCACCACTTTAGGAAGTATTCATGTCACCCCACACGACCATGTGTTCGGCCATTACACAGACAATACATAGATAACCACGAAATCTTAGTACATGACATGTAGTTATATGCACATGACGTGTAATCCTAAAATTTCCAAAACACCATTTTTTCTCAAAAACAACCATAAAAGAAATACATACCAAATATGAAGATCTAGGTTCTTACATACCCCCCCTTTCACTATGGTCATGTGAAATATCAGTCACCATTTTCCTTAAAAACACTAAAAAACCTCCATGGACCTCTTATATTGCAATTTTCATATAGGTACTCATTTATCATCATGCAACCATCATAATGACCATTTTTTACATCCCCATGTTCAATTGGAAGATATGCCATGAACCATGTCATTGAAAATAGTCTTAGTATAACTGGTGATTACCTAAATGAGTTTTATATCTCTAATTTAGAATAAAATATTCACTAACAATACATAACTGCATTTTATTTACCATATTATAACTACTTGTTCTCAACACACAGAATTCCATGGGCATGGTCACTTTCCATTTCCAATTTTTTCATATAACATCTCTTATCAGTGATGAGCACTAATGGACACTAAGACGACCATAGTTAGATTTAAAATTTCAATCAAGTTTATTGGAACACCACCTTTATGACCACTATTATTTTTCCCATTATAGTTTCCCATTTTTTCAATTCATCTTCAACATGCCATGTGTCCTGGGTGAGGCTGCACCTGACCTCCTCTCCATCTTCACCACAGACATTGGCTAGGGCTTCATCCTTCCCATATTGGAAAACATCAACTCATCATACATTATTCTAAGGCATGGACCTACTTTTCCTTATCAAAAATGACATAAAATTTCATTAGACAATGTCTTTATCAGGTAGCCTTCATATAGAATACTTTCAATTTTCTAGATTTCCAATAAAATTCATTATTTATTATTGATAATGTTACTAAAAACTAATTTTAATATAATTGTAAAAAAAACCATGAAACAATTAATCAATATTATTAATACCAACCATCATAGTATCATGTATTCGTATCAATAACCCTCTTATCAATAAAATCAACAACTCTTGGCAAAAAATCCAACTCAATCCTTTTCGAATCATAATAATCTCCCCCATTGGATTCTGTTGAAAATATTACCTTACACGTGACATTTTATGAAATGAAAAAAAATGATAATCCTATTCCATCAAATTTTTGGATATTTTGCTGAATTTAAAAATACCATTTGAATGGGGTCATCTTCTTGTCTTGTAAAATCAATTCTTCCTATTGGCATGTGAGAAGAAAATAAATAAAATTTCAACACACTCATATTCTTAAACATCAAATATACATTCCTCATGGGAATAAACCCCCTACGATGATAGAAAGGACTTCCTTATATTTTTTCAGATTTACCTTTTTATCAAATATACACCCTTATTGTATTTTTTTAAGAGATTAATTAACTAAATTTACCACATGGTAATTGATAATTATATAAATCATATATGTCTACTGAGGTTAAACTCAATGTAGGAAGAAATATTTTTTAAAGAAAATAATATGTATTTCCCATATCACCTCTGGAAATAAATGAAAATCTCATAGCATCATTGGATTTTTCTATTTAAAATGACCTATCATATTCATAAATTTCACAAGTAACTATCATAAATAGTTAAAAATCACATGAATGTGAGGACCTTACCGCTTTATAATGTAATTGATATCATTTATTAAAAATTTAAGCAAATGATGCCACTTAATAACAATTAATTTGGTTCAATACATTCTTTAAATTATTTGGTAAGTCTTAATAGCCTTTAATGATCACAATAACTCCCCCTAAGTCTTTGTATCATCACACCAATTGTTATAGATCACTTTTAGGGAGCCAATTTTTGGGAAGGCACTACTATATAACAAAAATTGAAAACTTGTAATAAATTTTGATGTACCAAATAAATAGAAACCTTGTAAGATAAAAATAAATATGTGAAATTCCGTTTTTTGGATTTATAAATTTACAATTTTAGCTTCTTCATGTGAGTTGATTGTAATCAAATTAGATCCCAACTCATAACATATTTTCAACTCAGATCATTGTTTGTATTATAGAATATTCAACCAATAGATTTTATATCCCCCTTAATTCTACATCTCTTCAAAAAAATTAAAAAAACAACACATATTGAGATAATGGTGCCTCAATTTTCCTCATGTCTATTAATATGGAAGGACAAGATAAACCATCCCATTAGCACTCATCATTCCATTTAATCTTTTTAGATTTCATGAATGTAATTCAATCGATCCATTAACAGCTTCATCATCACTTTTTGTTAAAATATTTAGCTATTTATAATGTATTGATGGTGCATACTACCACTTGAACACCTATCATGATGGATATATATAGTGATATTTTTTCATTCATGGTATTTCAAAAATTGTGTAATCAATCGAATTTAAAAAAGATACTTTTTAGTAGGATAACTATAACTCATATATGAATTCATTCACTATAAAATATTAGTCATTTTAAATTTTGGGGTTGGTATTGAGAGAATTTAGAAAACTCTTCTTTGATGTACATGAGTTCCCTGTTCAAATACTTCTTCTTCATAGTTGGATTCTCTAACACATTTTCTATGACATTTTTCATAGCTAGAACAAAATATTTATTTTTTGTAGAATTTTTTTATAATCTTCCTAATGAATTATTGTTTGTATTCATATTATGGTGTCAGATATAAACTTTTTTGGGCGTCTTTCTCAACCTCCAAAAAAATATACATGATTTCAATATTTACATGAATTATTAAAAAATAATTATTATCAATGTATTTATTTGGAGTGGAGAGTATCTATATAGATTATATATCTTTTAATACATTACTAAAATTGTAATACCTTTTAATGTGATCAATGTTGGAAATAATAGAGCATTTACCATAATAATAATAATACCTAATTTTGTATCTCCATGAATGAGATGTTGGAACTACTTGAATGAATTTCACATATTTCGTATTTTTATCTATAAAACACATACTCATGTTATACAAAAATCATCCATAATAGAATAACATTTGTGGTTACTTATTTCATATGACCAAAAATTAATATTTTTCATGGAAAAATATTTTATTCAAGATTTTTGAACTAGATTTATCTGTGTTTCTTAACATGTTAGGGTAGTTTTTTAGGGATATTCATATTATCTATTAAGGAGTTAATCATATGTTGATGGTCTCTTAAATTATCACTAATTTATTCCAGTTTTTTATGCTTATTGTTTTCATTTAGAATGCATCTCTCAAAAATTTTGTTAATTCCTTTAATTCTATTCTTTTTAATTAAACACATTCCATCAATTCCATCTTTATATATATTTGTTTATTATATATTAGGAAATCTCTTCTAGAATATCTTTTTGTCCCTCTAGATTCTTTCCCATTATTTTAATATTTATATTGAGGTCCACTTATATGTATATAAATTTCTTTTTTCTCTAGGGAAAAATATTTATTCACTAAATAGTAAACTCAATATATGATACTCTATCAATTACCAATGACATTACAAGATAATTCCTACGAAAAAAAGATTGTTGTTATTACCTCTTCACCAATAGAATTACTTCTTCTTTTCAACACCAAGACAGAGTCTATAATTTCAAATTCTTTAGATACCTAATGATTAAAATAAAAAATAATATCTATATAATTCTATATCATGAATAGAGAAAAAACATCACTACTAACATCTTATTTTCTTCTTTTTATTTTCTTTTTTCATAAAAAGAATATCAGTTTTCTTTTCTCCTTTTCCAAAAACATTTTCAAGTGCAACCAGTTTTATTTAAAGAACATAGAATGATTTATAATTCTATATATTTCTTCATAAAGAGCCTATATTAGTTCATCTTTTCTACGAATCAACAATCACTTTGTTTCTTTGAACTATTTCAATGATAACACTATGTCATCTAAATAAAAAAATTAAATTCCTCAAAATAACTCAATGAAATATAATATAACCTTCAATGAGGGAGATGAGATACTTTTTTCATGAATTGAAATAGTTCTATCACACAATATATCCTTAATTTAAAGTTCAATTTTTATCAAAAACTTCAGATCATGTTTTTTGAATAAGAAATCTAAGATAAATCAACAGATCCCTTCGATACAAATTTTTATATTTTATATCAGACCTAGTATGAAATTACCCTGTGTATGATAGGTGTTGAATAATGGGTTTTAGTTTACTTTAAAAATTAGGAACCTTATTCTATAAACTTCTCAATTCCCATAAATAATCATGACATATCAAACGTTATGGAAACATATTCTGATCTTTTAACTAATATGAATTTGAATAAATTATCTTTATTGTGTGAATTCATAATGTTAATATTTACCTAATAATTTAGTTTTTTCACCCACAATATTATACATATAAGTATCCTGAATCAATGAAGTACCATTCACCTAATCACTATGGGATCATTTCCATTCACATGGTTCAATCTAGTTAAAGTGGTTTGTTCTAGGTATCTCATTTCCTCGGCTAAATATCATAAGAATTTTAGGTAAAACTCAATTCTTACCAAGTTTAACTCTTTAAAAAATTAATTCCTTTACTTAAAATAGGAGAAAAAATTACCATCAAATAGTTTATTGAAAATATTTCCCCTTAACGAACATAAATTTCATGGATTACATCCACATGTTGAAATGGATTCTCTATTATATAATACATTGTTTCTCATTCACAATCTATGAATGCATGCTTGTAACAACACTTTCATCAATCTAGGGAAATTCTTGAACAATCTCAATATTTTTTAAGAACATCATGAATATCTTCTTCTTATGAAAATTATTTAATGGATTTAAAAATAAATTTTCTTTCCACTTTTGATATAAATGTATGAATTATTCAGGTAGATTCTTCTCCAATACATTATCTATATTTAACATGGATAATATATGGTAAAAATTATAAATACGTCACACGATATAGTAATCGAAATCCTCCCATAAATCACATTATACTCATATATGGTTTCCTATATTTTTAGTAAATATTATTTCTTTATGAAATACCACTAGTCACATTGTAGTGTGAATTAATTATGATTTAATTATAATGCCCCAATAATCTAAATTAATAATATAGTATTAAATAGCGTGTATATCATATAACACCATATATGTAAGGGGACATAATATAACAAGAAATTATAATATATTTAATATTTTATATCAAATATATAAATTTCATAGCTTTATATTAATGCAACATTGATTTACCTTTAATCTCATACAACAACGGGATTCTATAATAACTTACGTTACACACAAGACTGAGTTTTATCGAAAAGTAATATATTAATAAAATATAATAACTTAATATAATAAGGTAATAAATAGATTTTATGAATTTTATTAAATAAATTGTATAAAAAAATTATAAAATGAAATAATTGGATTTAAATTAATTAAAAAAAATTCGAGCCAATTAATTATAAATTGAATGTTTTTATAGAAAACTAATTTTTTGACCAGAAAACTATTTTCCCATTAAAAATTAAATTAATTACAATTAGTGAGTGATATTAATGTAATATATATATATATATATATATTATATTCAATGAAATATATTTTATATTTATCTAATATATTATATAATTATGGGATAACAACAAACCCTATATTAATTATAAAATCCTTCATTTTAATTAAGGCATTTTTTCCACCTTTTAATAAAGTACCCATTTTAAATATAATTTTTTGAACTCATATAAATATTATTTTTCATAATAAAAATAATATTTGAAATCAGTACATAGAAATTAGGTAAATGTGAGTTTTTTGTATTTTTCTATGAATTATCATTTTTAATGAATAGTGAAAATATTGAATTTTAATTCAAAACTAATTTGTCATATGATTTCTTTATAAATTTTAATCATAAATATTATTTTTTATAGTTTTATTAGATTATATTATTTAATTAATAAAATTTAGTCATTAAAATAAATTTCACTTGGAAAGTGGATACAAACACATAACAATCTTTTAAACGTGTTTACTTACCAAACCTGAATCATCATCCCATATGCAGAATTAAATTTATATTAATTGAAACCAATCGTGTGATTATAATTTAAAAAAATAAGTTAAATTTTTGGAATAAGAATAATTTCTAATTTCTAATAAGATTGACTTATTTTTGAAGAAATATATATTATTGAATGTGATTGAAATTAATTACAATGATTAAGGTGAAATTAGGAATAACAAGGAACTAATCCTAAATCATATATGAAAAAAATAATATATTTGATTGGCAAAAATTTCTTTTATGTATCTACATTGACCATATCCTCTTATATATATATATATTATTTTTATTTGATCCAAATTCAATGGAAAAAAGATGGGTGGAATTCTCTTTTCCAAAATTTACAAGAGTTCCACTTCCCCACACTATAAAAGAAACTCAATAATCCCACTTCCTAATACATTTAAAGATACATTATACTGAAAAGGATCATACAAAATAGTTTATAGACCCCCCCTTTTTCTATAATAATCTACATATTCGTAAATCCATTAATCTAATACTTTGGTTCAATATAAAATAGTTACTAAAAGAATAGGTAAAATATTTCCTTAAGCACATTAGTTTCATTTAAATTTTCACCCCTCAATTTATTTTATTCAATAATTGTATAATAAAAAATAATCCTAAATGTAATTGGTTTTTTATGTTTTGGTTTCAACTTAAACATACAGACACTTCAATTTAATGGGTACAAAATTTACAATTTATGTGTACGACGATCTACCACATAATGAAACGATGTTGTTCATTTTTCTTTTATAACCTCTCATGGTTGTGAGCTGTAATGTGAACTATATTTTTATATGTTATATATGGTATTTGAAATTTATTTACTCTAATTTATTTCATTTATAACACACATCTTTTTTCACACCATTTTGCGGTAATACGATAACAATATTTTTTGGATGTGTTGGCTACCACCCCTCAAAGCAATGTGATTCATTCACACAATACATGGAATGTATAAAAGACTATTTTAATAAACCATTGTAAAATATATGAAATATATATGTTATATGAATTATAATATACATACACATAATTTAATTTTCATTATTTATACATGACAAAAAATCAATGTACGTTCATGAGTATGTACGATCTAGTGTCTATAAGAACGGAACATTTCATTTTTATCTAAAAATATTATAGATTATTATAAATACATATATACAGAATATATATATTTAAATATGGGTTTATATTTCGGAAATTATTAAATAATTATCAAAATAATAATAGCAACAATTAAAAAGCAAAACTTAGTCGAAATACTAGACAACTAACACCGGAAATGGGGAATATAATGAAATCGTACTGACAAACGGGTAATAAAGAAACAACAAGAAGTTAATATATGATATTATAAATATGGTTATGGTTTTATTATTAGTTATTGAAATTTATAGAACCATTATTCATTCTTTTAATGTATTTTTACCCAAAAAATTGCATGTAAATTGATTTAGCCTCAACTAATATTCCATTGAGACTTATTTTTTATTAGAAAACTTATTTCATTTATATTTTCTATATATTTCCCATTGACATGTTATATGATGAATATATAATCTCATGATATTATAATATTAATTTAATTTTATACCTTCTTGGATATTATGATTCAAATACTTTAATGTTGTATGGTATACATTGGAATGTTTAAAGATTATTCTCCTCAAAAATGTTTTTAATGATTATCATTACAATCACACTTCCTTTTGGGACTGTTAAATTTATCTAGAAACAATCACTTTATTTTTTTCACATAATTTCTTATATATGGTTTATATACTGCCAAATTATTATATAATATCATGATTCATTAGTTCTTCAGGATATTTTTTGATTCATTTTTAATTATTTCATTTATGGGGATTCGAGTTGAAAGTTCACAAGTGGAAAATAATTTCAAAGCCCAATTAATTTTCATTAGGTTATATAATTTACTCATTATCTTTATTATGCTATTTTTATTTTTATAATTATATTCACTTTCTATTTATTTATTTTATTTTTTAAATGAGGATATACATTCAGTTAACATAATATACTCATTGACTGATTCTAACTCCATCATTATAATATTTTCAATGATTTTTATTCCAATATCAATTCTGTTAGGATTTTTTTAATATTAATTTCCATCAGAGGAATGTATTTGATAAGTTACTAATAAAAACCTTCAGTTTATTATCCTATTATTATTAATTACCATAATCAAATAATAGAACCATTTTCCTAATCTTTGGTACATAAATACTTTTATAACATGTATTTCTGAAAACTAGACATCATTTAACTCTATAGTCAGAGAACCTATTTTCTTATAAAACCCCTATTTTCTAAAATTAATTTTAAAAAATATTTCTAACCATTCTAAATTACATAATTAAATATATTTTTACACTTTTCATCTTTTAACAACATTTTCAAAGGAATTTTCCTTTTCATTTTCTGAACAAGGAATCTTTCTAACCATATTACCTTTAAAATGGAATGTTCAATTTTTCATATACATCATGATTTTATTTAACCCCCTTTTTTATTGAATGTCTCTCTACATATTTTAATGTTTTATATTTAACAAATTTTTTATAATTTATTTTCAAATAAAATTATTTAGAAAATTCTCTTCAAAATGAAAATGATATTATCCCCAGGAATGTTTTTTCAAAATATTTTATTTTTATTCATCAATAACATTAACCCTTTTTTCTTACTCCACATGGGTACATTTTTTTAATACCATCCTTACTATTACAGTAGGTGGGTTTTGATTTATTTTTCCAAGGATTGTATTGACATTCAATTCCATGATTCCTTTTACTTCCTTTAAAACATTCAACTTCAAATGATGATTGAACATATAATTTAACCTAATTATACATATATTTTTTCATGGATATGTTTATTACCTAAACCATATATGATTTTTACATACAGTGTTTACCTTGACTTGTTATATCATAAATCTCTTTATTATCATGATATTCTAAGATTCATTTATTATTATTATTCTAGGGGATTATGATTTAAATTCTTAAAAGTGGTATGGAGAATGATTTAATGTCAATTGATTAATTTCCTAAAGAATATTTTATTAATATTTAAGTGGTACTTGATGTCATAACCATTAAAAATCCTTTTTGTTACTTATAATCCATTGAAGAATTATTGATAAATTTTTGTCTTCTATTCAGTACATATATTTGATAAAGAATATTATTTATATTTGATTATTCTATATGAGGATTGATTCAAACAAGTATGAAATTGGTGGGACCATTTATAGATGGCCCTAAATGAATCGTTAGTCTCATTAGATAAATTAGTGGGGGTAAAATAGATGTGTTTTACCCGATATGCTATACTATTTTTTGAAAGGTCATGAATGTAATGGTTCCATATACATATGTAACGTGGTGTCAAATAATTAAGTAATTCGTCATTTTGTTTTAGTTTTCATTCATCCATGTTATATTTCATTAACTAGTATATGAATCCATTTCATTTTCAGTTATTTGATTTAATAGAATGTGTATCACTTTTTTACCTTTTTATAGATATTTTTCAATTGCTATATATTTTAATGGCATGTTTTTTCAGTATTTACCCTGATATATTATTTATAAACTTAATTCTATGTTTTTTTATTACATTATATGCATGATTAATTGTTTACCATTCCATAATTAATATTCTTAGTGAATAATTATTAATTCCACTATACTTTTCCCCTTACTGAGTATATGAGAATACCCTTATTTAATTTATTTTCCCCATGATTCTCTAAAGTCTACCCTGAAATATATTCAAGGATACAATACGGGTAATAATGATATTATAATAAAAAATATGTTTAAATTAGTTTATTCAATTATAATATGAGACTTATATTTGTATCTTGTTTAACAAGAATACTAAACTCATCAGTCTTGTAGTATTAGATTCTTTGGACTCATTAAAATGTAATGGTAGTAGACACTACCGCAAAGATTACTGGGGCTGAGTATCTACTATTGGTATTAGATGAATTTAAATAAAAAAATTGAGAACTAGATTTAAGAAATCATATATTACAGAACATAGCCTTATGTTATAATTTGATGATAAGTGTACAAGAACACCCATAATTTTGGGACTTTATAGATTATGGGGGTCTTCCCAATAATACATCCATGTATGGATACTACAAGTTGATTTGGTTCTATAAAAGACGTAAATAGGAGTAACAACTCTGAAAAAATGTGTCCAACCTAACCCTGCATAACTTGGAACTTGACAATGGCTCTTACTGTCCTCATGGTTTGACACTCTCGAGGGATACACGTAGGATAATTGAAATATTATATAAAAACCATAATTAAGTATTTATATAGAAAATGAAAATTGATGACCTAGGATATACCATAGATCAAGGAAGTACCTATGTGAAAATTAATGGATGAATTATTTATTTATTAGGGTTGTATTGTGAACTGTAGGATATATAATGATTAAATTTCAAGTATTTCAATAATATTGTTTTTTAAAATTATATTAATATTTATTTAGAAATGGTAAAATTGTATTCCAAGTGAAATAAAATGAAATTTGGAAAGTCTTGGGATGTTGAACCTATGACCGAAGTAAAATTGGTGTTTCATGATGACCACTTACTTAAACAATCTCTTAGTTCATATTTCATGGTTTTTAGGTAAACAATTTGATGAATAAATATTAATGATAAATTAATAGTGTGAATTTTTAGGTTTATATAATAATGTTTTAATCATGTTGGATTTTCATAATAGTTATAGAGAAATGTAAATTATTTTCACTCTTTTATGGGCCTTAAAATCCATTAAATTAATATTTTAGTGCTTTAGGGGACAAAGATAATTTTTGGATACATATTTCTTGATGTAAATGGTGAATTAAAATTTCATCTAAGAACATCTAAAATGTGAAATTGTTTATATAAAAATAAAATGTAGAAAGTAATATATATCCTTAAATAAATATGCAGTTAAATATTTTCTTAACATTTAGAAAATGATCAGAAATAAAAAAAATGTTATCATAATACTTTGATTTCTGTTGAACTGATGCTCTTCTAAATCATTATTAATTTGTGGATTTATAGCACTAAACATTATATTAATAATTTATTTGTTTTTTATTTATTATATAATCAACTCTATATAAATATTTTATCTTTTACTCTATGTACATATTGATACTTCCCACTAATGATATCTTACATAGATACCTAGTTATATGTTATTTAATATGACCTTCGTAATTCATATTCTCAATTGTCTAGAAGATTTATGATGAAAACATATGAAAATGTGGATTTAAAACATTTGTAATTTCAAAAAATCTATCATTATGGCTGAGTTTGAATTATAGGGACTCAATTTAAAAAATATGGGGAAATTCAATTCCTAGAAAAATAAAAATTAAGACCATTGTATTTTATAAAATGTATGACACACAACACACAACTTGTATGTTAATATAATATCCATTGAAATCTGAATATATTTCCTATTGTAAATTAATTTAATAATTTCAACATCTTTCAATGTGTGAAACATTGAGTTATATTTCATCACATGCAACCAGATGTTCCTTCAATGGCTTCTGTTACACACAAGACTTAGTTTTACAGAAAAAAATATATTATTAAAACATAAAATTCACTTATAATAAGATATACACATTCCATTATAAATTTTATTAAATAAAATTTGAAAATATTTGGTAAAAAAAATATTAAATTAATTCATTGGTTACTAATTAATCAGAAATGAATATAAGAACAAGTTTAATATAAAGGAGATATTTTTATTGAAAACTATTTCTCTGCCCAAAAAGTTGGTTCATCATTGTATATTAAATTAATAACCATTATTGAGTGATATTTATCTAATATATATATATATATATATTATTTATTAAATGAAATATTCTTTATATTCATATAATTTATTTTAAAGGCATGAGATAAAAAACCCAAAATTACACATAAAACCCTTATTTTTATTAAGGTACTTTTACCGCCTTTTAATGGAAAACGTATATTAAATAAAATACCTATACCTTTTATAAATATTATATGTATAATTAAACTTAATATTTAAAAAACAACATAAAAATTTGGTTAGGGTGAGGTTTTTTATTTTTCTATGAAATTTAAATTTTTAATGAATTGTGAAAAATACTAGATTTTAATTCAAAACTACTTTTCATCTAATTTATTAATAATTATAAATTATAAATTTTAATTATCTTTTTATTGTTAATTAAATAATTTTTTTCTAATTAATCAAATTTATATTATTGAAACCAAATTCACTTTGAAATCGGATATAAAAACATAGCAATCCTTTGGACGCTTTAACTTTAAAAAACCACATTGTTGTCCCGTCTAGGGGATAAAATTTAAATTAATTTATGTCACTTTTGTGATTGAAAATTAAAAAAATGGATTCCATATTTGGAATAATCATAATTTATAATTTCTAATATATTCAAGTTATATTTGTGTAAAACAATATTAGTGAATGTGATTAAAATTAATTACAATGATTGTAGTGATATTAAGATGAACATGGGAATAATCCATAAAATCAAGGGATACAGACCAAGAAACTTATCTGAAATACTTTTTATGGTAAATATTAAGACCATATAATCCATTGTTTTTATTTTTCTCCATTGTTAGTTATTCATTCAATGGTAAAAACAAGGTTGGATTTCCCTTTTAAAAAATTTACAAGAGTGCCACTCCACCTCCACTATAAAAAGGCACTCAAGAATCCCACTTCCTCATTCATATTAATCTACATTGGGTCTACATATATCTACCCAAATATATACTAAACATAAATATACTCATCCTATAAGCCTCTCCTTGGTCATAATTCCATATAATGAATCCATTTGGTTCATACTAAAGGTGTTACCCACATAAGAGGTAACATCTTTCCCCGTGCTCTTTAGTTTCATTTTCGTTATCCACCCCATTAACTCATATTTTTACATGATTATGTAGAAAAATAGTATAATAAATATATATATATATTTTTATGTCATTTTTTATACCTAAACTTACACACAATTCCATATAATGGGTTATGATCATGTTGTTTATATGTATGACCAATGATCACCTCATGAAACAAAATTGTTCATTTTTTCCTTTGATCACCTTTCATGGTTGTGAATTATGATGAAAAATAAATTTATATATGTTCTAAATGATATTTATAATTTATTTATATTTCATTAATGTTTTATAACACATACATTTATGAACACCATTTTATGGTAATACAATAACATAGTTTGTGGAAGTGTTGACTAATGTCCCATCAAAGCATTGTGATTTGTTCACACTATATATAGAATATAAAAAATATGGTTTTAAAATAATATGAAACATATATTAAATATATATGATACTATAATTATAATATATAAAAATATATAATTTAATATTTATTCTTTTAATAAGAAAAGTAAATGGATGTAGAGATCAAGCGAACTTACGATCAACCGTCTCCATGAATAGCGCATTTTATTTCATATCAATAGATATTATAGATTATTAAAAATACATATATACTGATTATGTATAATTAAATCATTTTTTACATCCCTAAGTTTATGAAATCATGATCTATATAAAAATAATAATAAGTAACATGTTAAAACAAACTCAAATGACAAGGAAATTAAAACCTAAAATATTAGAAATAATTAATGTTTACTAACAAATAGGTAATAAGATATTATTAGAAGTTAATATATCATATTATAAATATTTTTATGGGTTTTGTTTTTTTATTTTCTTGTTTGAAACTATTTTATATTATTTTAAACGATGTTCACCTCGAAATTAAAAAGGATTTCATCTCAATTTAGATTTCATTGAGACATATTTGTTGTTTTACATTTAGTATATTTTATATGATGTATATACTTCACTTTAACATTTTATATAATGAATATTTTTATTCTCATCATATTCAATGTTTCATTGAATTTTATTACTTTATGGATATTATGATTCAAATTTTTCAAGGTGGTTTGGGACACTTTATAATGTTTAATGATTATTCACCACAAGAAATCTTTTAATGAAAATAATTGAAATCTAACTTCCTTTTGGGATTATTATCATTCTCTTGAAACAAGAAATTTATGGATGTGCACTTAATTTCATATATATGGACTATATACTGAAAATTTATCATAAAATATCACTACTTATTAATTCTTCATGATTTTTGAGTTTCAATTTGATTTATTTCATCTAAGGTGATTTGAGTTAAAAGTTACCAAGTGAAAAATAATTTTGTAACATAATTTATTTTCATTGGGGTATATTAATTACTCGTTATTGTTAATATTACATTATTATGTTGATAATTACTTTTACTATCTATTGATTTATTTCCCTTTATATAGGTGGATTTACATTTGTCACACATAATCTAGTCATTGATTTATTATCACTCTAACATTGTAATCTTTTCAATGGTTTACTTTACATTCTCATTTTTTTATTATATACACTTGAATTTAGATAATAAGTAATTATTTGATAATTTTCTAATAACAATTTATTTTTCTTCACATATGATAATTCATGACCTTTATCCAATAATACTACCATTTTTCTACTCTTACAAACTTAAAATGATTTAGATTTATTTAATAATACCGAAAATAGTTTATCTCTTTAATCAAAGAACCTATTTAATTGTAAGAAGACTATTATATAAAAATGTTTTAAAAATGTTTTTAACCATTCCCAATTTATTAATAAAATACATTTTTTCCTTTTGTTATTTTACCACTATTCCAAAAGAATATTATTGTCACTTTCTAAACAATGAATCTTACTTACATTCTTATAGTGTAAAAGGAAGGTTATTTTAACCTCATATGACTTATATTGTTTTACCGGCTGCCATTTCGATGAATGCTACACTACATCTTTAAAAGTATTATTTTACCGAAAATATTTGTTTGAAGTACTTTTTAATGAAACAAATTTTTAATTTTTTAAAAAATTAAATTGATATTTTCCTTAAGATTGATTTTTAAAGAACTTTTATTTCTATTAATAGATGAAAAAACCCTTTATTCATCCTCCCTATGGGCATTGTTGTATTGATACTATATTTATTCTCCCCCTGCCAGTTTTTTGATTGATTTGACCAAGGATAGTTTTGACATTAACTTCATAAATTTCTTTTAGTCCCCTTGAAACATTAAATTTCCTATGACAATTGAACATTGAATTTAACCAAATTATCTATATAATTTTTCCTAGACATGTTTATTATCTAAAATTTATATCATTTTTACATTTGGTATTAACCTTGAAATTTTATATCATCAATCTCCCTATTCTCATGATATTCTAAGTTTAATTTATTTTTATTCCGTCGTGGGGATTATTATTTCATGGTTTCAAGGTGGTATGGGACAATCTGGATTGTCAAGAGATTATTATCCTCATGAATTATTTTATTCATATTTCATTGGTACATCCATTCATCAAAATCAAAAACCCATGTTGTTACTAATCCTCTACTAGGGAATTACTGATACTTTTGTATCTTTTATCCAATATATATATTTTATTAGTCATATTTTTATTTTTGATTATTCAATATGAGGATTTATTTGGGAAGGTATTACATAGGTGGGGTCTAGTTATAGATAACCATTTGATACATCTATAGTCTCATTATATGAATTTGTTTCGCAAAATAGATGGGTTTTTACCTGATACACTAAATTGTCTGGTGAATGGTCTTGACTATAAAGTTTCTATGCACTTAGGAAACATGGAATACAATAATTATGAATTCCCCTCAATTAGTTTCATTTATAATTCATACAAGATATATTTTATTAATATATTTATGGATATATTTATTTTTCATTTCATTGATTAATAGGCGTGCATTGTAGTTTCTTACATTTCCATATTGATTTTTTAATCTAGTTATTTAAAGGTCATTCTTTTCTATTTATTACATTTTTTATATTTTCTATTCAATTCCTTATTAGTTTTTTTATTACACAGTCTACCTGTTTAGTTATTTATCATTACATAATTATTATTCTCATTGATTCATTATTTAACATGCTATACTTTTACACATATTAAGAATTTGAACTTTCACTTATTATATTTCCATTCACCAAGATTCCCAGATGTGTATTATAAGAAGATATGTAGCGATATTCTAGATGGAATAAAGTTAATATCCTAGAAAAAAAATTATTTAGTAATTATTGTATTCATTTTTAATAGAAGACACATGCATGTATCCGGTCTACCAAGACTACTAAACACGTTGGTCCTTCATGATTTGATTTCTTATAATAATGCCTACGTAATGGAGGTAGAAACTATCTCCTTGCATTCTGGGATCATGTCACTACATTATTTCACAAAAATAATCATTAAAGATCCTTAAATAATTCTAAAATCATAGTATAAAATTTATTCCCATAGATATTGAATCACTAAAAAAGTAGGAAACAGGATTTTCATAATGATTTCTCTAAAAATTTGTATGACAAGGATTGATCTAACTATCACATCGTCGATGCTCAAAATTATACTTTTTTTTAAAAAAAAATGAAAAAAAGTATAGGATTAGACCTTTAATGTTTTTTAGTTTGACATAGGTACTCCATTATCATCCCAAAAAACTCATAAAACCCAATTTATCTTTCCCCATGATGCACATGTAGACATCTATAAAACCAAAAAAATCACCATGGGCATGATATAAACCATTTAATCCTACATGAAAAAATATATCCATTATAGAACACAAGATCCACCAAATATTCAGGACTATATAGTGTTTCAAAAATATATTCCTATTAATTTGAAAATATCATGTGACATAGGTGTGGTCACATTCCATTTTTTTAACTTTCCCCTTCTCAAATCGACCTTGGAAACCAATAGACACCCCCATGACTTTATTGTCTGTATTATTTCACCTAATTTCAATATAATTCCATAATGGGGACCACTATGTTGTGGTACCTTTCTAGTTTCCTATTTTGAAAATTTTCATCTGAACATGCTCTATGAATTGGGAATAGATAAATCTGGATGCTTCTATATATTCATCATGCCTACTGAAAAAGTTGTTATCTTTTCAATATTGGTAAACATTTACTCCCTATTACTTTTTCCATGGAATGATTATCCTCTTCTTTCTCGACACATCTTGGAACTTTATATTGACCATATGAGATCCTGATACAATATCATCAAAATTATACATTTTTATAATAATTTCATCATCATTTTTTTAAGAATTTATCTACCACAAAAAAGATTATGACTCCTTTCCAAAATATGAATGAAAAAAAGCAATCATTCCCTTTATTAACAATCCTCCAAGCATCACCACTTCTTATCAAAATATCATTCCCTTATTTTAAACTAATCCAACTCAATTATTTGGGATTACTAACACTGTGAAATAATTATGATTATTTAATGATAAATAATTATCATACTTTTTCATTCCATACATTAAAAAATTAAAATGTCTCATGTGTGTATCTGTAGATTATTTTATTAGTTTATGATATGTATCATTATTATTCATCAAACTACATGGATAGTTATAAAAAATATTTCATTAATTTAATTTGTATTTAGGGATAATATATTTCATGAATATGGTTTTGGAAATATCATATATAAGTAATAGATCATTATAATGTAATTTATTTTAATCATTAAATTAAATTAAATTAGATCATCCCTATTTTTTGTCTCATGAATGATAACTAAACCTATCATAAAAAGATAATGGCACATAAATAAATTATTTAAATTCTATTTATGTACCATGAATAATATTTTGATGATAAAATTTTATCATTTAATTGGTTTTGACATTGACATTGAAAAAAATACAAAAAATAATTGAAGTTAAAAAAATCATAAATTAAATATTAATATCTAAAAAATAATTGATGAATGATTACAGTTGAAGAATATAAATTTTAATAGGTATTAATAAAGTTCTAAAAAACTGATTTATATAGTCATATTTATTATACCTAAAGGTGTTGATTTTATTGAAGACGAGTGTTGTAGAGAGGGATTCTCATGTCAAATCTATTTCTTTGAGACATATTCCAAATTCATACATTTTTTTAAATTATGTATAATATATAAATTAATAGGAATTTATTTATGATACTTTCATGAAATTTAATTCATTTTAAAATCAATATATTTTTTATGATTCATGGGATTTTGTTTTATAGATTACCAATATTGTATGTGTACTCATATCAATTTCCATTTGTTGAGATGTGTTATATATTAAAAAAATCTTTTAATTATTATGGTCTAAAAAAACAAATAAATGTATTTTATTATAATTTTTATGGAAATTATAGATATTTAAAAATACATATAACAACATATATTTTAAGAGGTATTAAATTGAAGGACGATAGAGCTATAAGATTTTATACTTCAATCACACTTTTTATAAGGATAATTATTGTTTTAATTTACATTGGTTGAATTGTATTTTTTTCCTATAAAAACATAATATATCTTTTATAATCTATTTATTTATAGGATTTTTATAAATTCCTTCCATTTATACTATTTGGTAGTCAAAAGGCCAAAAGAACGTTTTTTATAAAATGTATCCTTCATTCACATTTTTTTGTCACAAATCATTTTCTCATCATATCCATGTTCATCAAAGTTAATTTATAAAAATAATTATATACTATTAAATAATTGGAAAATGTATTTTTTAATATATATTAATTTATTTAAATTATCTTAATCCTATATTCCTATAATTTTATAATTATATCATTTTTTAGTTCATTATAAATGTGATAGAAGAATTGGTTCTTAACATTTTTGATATGAGAAAATATTACTATCTTATTATCCTTTATTGTAATTGAATTTTGTTTAGGTCATACAGGGGTCTAATCGTGAGATATTAATTCCAGGTTAATTTGGGTATTTAATTAAAAACATAAACTAATCATTTTACAATAAATATATTACTACCCGAATTATATATTGACCTATTAATTATATGTGTTAAATAAATTATATTTTTATTAACTTGATATAATCACCTCAACACATGACTATCCCTTATTAAAAGATATTAATAATTTTTTCTTAAACTTATTTTGGTGTGTATACATTATGTAAATATGTCATATATAATTTACTTGTTTCACCATCACTAGGCTACCCCAAATAATATTCTATGATGGGGTACCCTAAGGCCAAAACCACTGTCACCGTTAAAAAATTAGTGGGGTACTACATTGTTAACTTTTTACATAGGATAGCCATCTAATAATGCTTTGTATTGACTCAATGTAACTTAATGACCTATATCCCCACTTTGTCTCACATAAATTTTTGAATCACTATCATATTCCTTTTTATTTTCTCACATCTCTTAGATAGTATTTAAACTTATTTTAGTGACATTTATGAACCTTCATCAACATTATTTGATTATAGATGAGAAACTAGGTATTTTTGAGTGTATTTGATATCCATTTTCCAATATTTAAAATCTTTTTTATATCGTCTTCATTAGATGATTCTTATATTTTATTGTAAAAGTCTAAAATTTTCTCCAAACACAATTAAACCCATCACCTAGAACACATTCATCTTACAGTAATTTTTATGGATCATATGGTGCAGAATCATTTATTTCTCTATTTTAATTACATGTAAATATGTACATAAAATCATTCTGAAAAGTTTGTTCATGTAGTAACTGGCCTATATTATATAAATTGAGGGATCATGATCTAATTAATTCCAAGTAGTCAGTACTATTTTGGGTCATTATAAATTACAAAAAATCTTTCTATGATTTCATTTCGTATAATTACACCATATTTGCTATCATGTTCAACTATTGTCACTCATTAAGGTGATATTAAATTTAAAATTAATTCCCCAACATAATTACTACAAATAAGTATCAATTGTTACTTGAATAAAGGCCTAAAACTAGAGGCACATGATTATGAATCAATATACACATAGAATATGCATCACCTGAAAGATTCTATAAAAATACTGAAATATCCAATTGGTAATAACCTAAAAATAATGTGGTGAAAACCCATTGGTCATTTTGACTCAACACACAAATAACTACAACATTATTCTCACATATTTCTCATGTAAAAAAGACACAACACCATTGTACCATGATCATTACAATTGGAATTTTAGTTCACCATGATACACAGGTACAAACCCAATCATCCTCAACGAGTGGAAAGATGTGGTTTATTATTATAATAATTTGTTTCACTCACCATAACCAACAACATTCCAGTAGAGGACTTATCCATTTTACATAGGTTAATAGTAATTATTCCTTTGGGATCACCACATCATGACCCCCCTTTGAATTTCCATTGTCAGTCATGAAACTCAGAATACTCCCTTTAATACGGGTGTCTTGGAACCTAGATTTCCTTTAACCTTATATCATCTATTAACTATAATAAAGTGTATCCCATATTGGTAAATTTCAAAGTATTAATATATTTATTATGACATTTACTTTTTCATAATTCACTAATAGTCACTTTGTCCTTATTTTTTCACTTATATTGACCATGTGGGATCTATTGATAGTTATTTAACACATCCTTATTCAATACAAATTACCTTATGTTAGTGTTATCTTTTTAAACACAAAGAACCACCATTAATCTAATTTTTAAAAATAAACTAAATGTCAAAGACCACCCTAATTTTAACAGTCTATCATGTTGACAGGTATTTAATTTTAAAAAACAATTTATTTTGAAAAAACCCTACATAATGCATCGAGTATTTGGTGTTTTCTCCTATTTGTTTCCATTGTTTTAAAATAAAAACATATTCCAATTATTTATTATTATTTTTGTTTAAATAAACTATTAAAACAAAGGATATTTTATATTTTTTAAATCATATTTCTAATGGTTTTATAAAATAATTTCTCATTTTTGTCAACATCCTTAACCAATGATTCAGTTCATCAGGGATATGATATTTTGATACAATCCACTTAATTTATTTTATTTTACGATGGATAAATATTAAAAATGAAATCATGAATCATATTCCATTCTATTACTTAATTAATATTTGAGGGAATAAATAATGGATTTATGTTCTTTAGAATAGAAATGAATGGTTTATTACTATTAGATAGGTGGGTTTATTATAACCCTCCAATGAGCAGGTAATTTTTATAAGTAATTAACTCAAAAAGGTACTTGTGAGGATATAATAATCCCAAGGATACACATTTGGTGATCCATTTCTCATGGGTATACTAGTGTTAAGATAATGACTAAGGGTACAAGATTAATAAGTAAAATACCAAGGTGGAAAATAAGTGGATAACCCATTTAGAAGAAGGTTCATAAGAGGCTATCCTGAGCCTAATAACATATACAAGTGTTTAACCAATTTATAATATGGTTCAGGAGTGGTTAGCCCAATCCTACTATAAGCTAAATTTCTTGGTGGGTAGACTTTTCATATGAGTTGTATGATTATGATTATTCCACTCTTTAACTAAAACGTTTTTGAAATAATATGATAATTATGGTATCTTTTTATGGATAAAGACCTGTTAATTATGATTTTTCACTCTTATAACTCATGTATTCTATTATGATAAATACCTTTTCCATGAATCTTGATTTATGATCCAAAACCTATTGGTTGTGACTTTTATAAGATATGATCATGTTCCCATACCGTTATACATATATTATATTCAAATATGATCTTTTATTTTTATCTCTGTCATTTACCAGGGCTTGGAATATGAGCTCAAAAATTCATATGTTTCATTTTTTATCAGTATTATGAATAGTTTTAAAACCAATGAGATGTTTGAAAGGGTATATAATACATTGTGGCTATAGAGAAATGATAACAAGTTTCAAAAAACATTTTTTAATATATATAATATAGAAACCCATTATATATAAAGAATATCTAGATTGTCTCACATTACTTTAATAAATAATATTAATATAAAATTTGTTCTTTTTTGGGATATATTACTTTGCAACGAAAACAATTATGAAGTATGAGAATTTTGTACTATTTTTTGGAGTTTAGGAATATAATGTCTCAAAAAAATAATGAAGTAGCTAAAGGAATGTGTATCCACTATACATAAATAATTTTTATGTGTGTAACAAGCCCCGATATGGAAACCTTTCTTGTATTTTCCGGAAAATCATGTTTAGTGAATAATCATATTATCTTAAAAATTATGAACCCTGACTCCAATTTTTATAATTTTATTTTTTCTTTCTCCTATAACTGATCCAATTATATATTATTACTAATTAGTAATCTCAAAGTTTGTTATAATAGGTTCTTTATATATATTAGTTCAATTATTTAGGTCCATTTATCACTGATAGTATACACATGTGTATAGATTAAAATTTAGTCTCTATAAGAACCGGTCTCTAAAAAAGGGAAACAAATTTATTCTTCTAGTCATTGATAATGGGTATTGTTTTTGAATCTAAGGGACAAAAATTCATAATATTAATTCTATAGTTAGAAAAACGTGACCCATGTAAAATTAGAAGAAACACATTGATATAGAATCCCAGAAAAAAAATCCATGAGATGAGATTCCATATATGATATTATAGTGATAACATAAACACTAATTTTTTGGTGTTTTTTATCTAACCCTTACCATTTAGTACACTCATAGATTTAGGAACATTGTTTTCTATTTATAAAAACAATCAATTCATATAAGAATAAAAATAAATCAAAAACCTTGAGTATTGATATAGAATCTAAGATATCCCATATTCTACCTCCACCACTGAGTTAAGTGATTTTTTGGAAATCCTATTTTACCTATATGAAGTGTTTGGTTGGGAGGGGATTAACCTATCATATCTCATGAAAGGATTTAAAAAATCCAAGTAATATACCTATCATAGATATAGAGAATGAAGGTGATACAAAACATCTAAAAATATTTAACAAATGGTAAGATACGTTGAAGGTGTTGTGGACAGCCAAGGGAATGCTACATTAAAAAAAATATTATTTATCTATTTACAAAATTATAGTGGAATTTCTTCTTGAACCCTTCCAATCAAAATCGATTATAATTTGTTGAGATCTAGCCATTTCACATTGAATTCGCTTACCCATATGAAAGGATGTTGTTTCTTATATATCAATATAAGGGGGAGTGTCAAACCTATCATTAAAATATTTTATAGGATTTTCAATGAAAAAATTCTGCACATTATTGGTCTATGAAGTTTCAATGATTCTTAGTGTTTGATATTATAAATGTGAACTAATTTGGTAGCTCATGTAACTCTTAAAAGTTTACTCTAAGTCTTTTTTCCACACCTGAAATATATATCTATCCTATTAACTCATGGGATGTAATATTTTTCACATTGAAACGTACCTTGTTTTCTATCCTTATATTAATTTTTTATCTAACCTATATTTAATTCCATATATTTTATCAAAGAAAACTAATAAATGTAATTATCCAGAATGTTTAGGATAGAAACTTCAGTGGATTTTATAAAACATTATAATTATTCATTTGATGAAATTTCATTATTTTAAATACTCAATCACTTCTATTGAAATATTTGATAAACACAACATTATGTAAATTATTTTTATTATATCAAATGTTATGTTGAACCACATATTAATGAAAATTATTTTTCTTTTAAAATAATGATAATTTAAATCATCAGTAGTCAAAAAATAGGGATTAGTAGATCATAGTGTGGCCTCTGTTTCACTATATAATGATGTATAAAAATTTTACATTACAAACCTATATACCATTTTAATATAAAATACCATTATCCAATAAATATTACTACATATATTCCTTTAATAGTTAATTATTTTTTACTTATTTTTATGGATTTTTATAGACTGGGAGAGTTATCTTTCAAACCAAACAATTAAGAATCACAAAAATCATAGGTTTCTATATTTAAACATATTATAAATAAATAAATTAATTCATCATATAATATTTATTGTATAATTATATATAAAACCATATGGTGAAAACAAGAACAAAAGGTTTTTATATAGTATGGCATCTCCCTAAAAATCAGTGAATTATATTACTTTCATTCTAAAGTCAAAAAAGTCATTTGGGTTATTATTAATCATTATCACATTTACCATGGATATTCCCAACCATGAACATCCCATTTTAAATCTGTTGAAAATTTTACTTTCTTGTCTAAAATACCAGATTGCTATCATCAACAAAATGTTTAACCCTTGTTTCAAGGAACAATTTTTGATATTACTTTTTCATGTTTTTAAATACTTTAAATTTCATCTCCTTGAATAAAATTAAGCTATTACAAATGGTTTTAATAGTATAAAATGATGTTATTCATTTGAACCCAGTGTGTTCATTATATAATTTCACATTTTTTTCATCACCATAGAATTATTTTTCTTCAAAACTGAAATAGGAATGAACTATTTTTGGATCACACATTGTTTTTCAGGATACATCTAACTCGTATCTTAATACTAAACCACAGTAGGATAAACCATATTCCTCATATTAATTTCTATTGTATTTCTATTTATACAAAATTTTCAACATCCTTCTACACATGACACATATATTACTTAAACCTATATATATGAAACTATACTATATTGAACTAATGAATATAATATCTCATTTATGAATTCCTTAATAACACATATAATCCATGGATTTCATTCCAATCAATGATCAACATTAAATGTTTGAAAATTCAAATAATAAAATATATTTAAATGATTTTTTAAAAACAATGATATAAAAAAATATTACTACCTATTACTATATTAAATCCTATGTATTGAAATTTTTATCCATAAATAATATAAATATATACTATGTAATGAAATAAATAAACATATTTTTTTAAGTATATCTATTTTATAAGTATAAACATATATGTAAAGGTTATAATATGGAATGAAATTTACCTTTTTATTCATAATATTATATATATGTTTTCAATTATAATTATTATATTAATATGTATTAAAAATAAACCAAATTATAGGTAAAAATAAAATATTACTAGAAAAATATTTTCACATACCAAGTGCATCTCAAGGATTTGTTTTCAGAACCTCGTATATGATGGGGACAATTTTTTCTTGAGTAAGATGAATTAATTCCTTTAGGAGTTATCCCATAGTACATGCATGAAATGGGATTAGAGTGAGGTCTAATAATATAACTAAATTTGAGATTAGACATTTTATTTCTAAATAAATACTAATATACCCTTAGTGGTTATTTTTAAAAAGTTCAGATTAATTTATCTATTGAATATTATAATATGTTTTTTTAGTTGTCTAGTGGTCTATGAGGTAATTAGGTTCATATTTTAGTATATTTATATAATCATTCAATAGTATTATACTGATAAAATTGTGTTAATTTATGATTCTTTGATAATATACTGAAAATAACCTCTTATATTTCATATCATGAAACAAAGTGGATTATTGGTTATAGTGTCATATTAGGGGATATATTTTTTAGCGGTATCTCTCTATTAATGTATAATCATTGATAGTATTAATTAATTATGTGGATATGATACTTATGATTATTTAATAATTTTGGGATGTTAATAACTGTGATTCTAACCATATATATGATTGTGATTTTAAAAAATGTTATGTTAGTTTGGAAATTTATATTTTTTTCCATTTAAGAGACAAAAATTTAATGTTTTAGAATGGTTTTATTCTAGTAATACATCATTAAGTTATTATAAATAAACAAATAGTGATGTGATGTGTAAATATTATGTAAATATTATGTTTTATTAATTCATATATTTTCTACAAATGTTAATATATTTTAATTCCTGAATTCAGTTAAGTTTTTCACATAACATTTGTAATTTGATTGTGATTTGTTGGTAAAGGTGTTCAAGAAGAATCAAGAGTTATTTTTAGAGGGTTGTCCTTAGTGTTACTAGTTTAATATTTAATATATAATGATGTAGGTACCAGGTGGTTGGTACATATTATGAGTGACCGCTATGTGGGTGGGTTGATTTAAAAATAGATATAGACTACATGGCTCCCCTCGGACGGGTATGCATTCGGAATTGGATGCCAAATAAAGTCCATATTGGTACTAATTGGGAGTATGGGATATTAATGTTAGATACTTATAATATATAATATCATTAAATCATGAGTGGTTTTGATCATTGTATTGTTTTTAGTCCCAATGGGAGAATGTTGAGATTTGAAATAATAAAAAAGGTATTCAATAAGAGATGATGTAGATATAGTTATTCTGTTGTCTATTGTTTTTAGTACATAAATAATGTTCAAAATAAAATTAAATAGATCTTTTTAAAAGTTAAAGTCTATTAGTGTTTCATGAGATTGATGGATGATTTTTAGAGTTGAGATGTCAAAGTCTTTAAGTGGAGTTAAAGATTTATAATAAATCACACTATAATAATTTCCATCATTATATAATTATTTTTAGGAGTGATTAATTCATATGATAAAAAATATGTGTAAGGATATCCCTATCGATGTAGACCGTATTTAGGGAGATTCTATGTTTGGTCACACCACGATTCTTCCAAAAACATTTTAATAAGAATTACAAAAGAGTAAGTTATACTGGTATGAATGTTATTTAAGGAGTGAATATTCTAATGGAATAACTAATCGTATAACAATCATAATTTTTAAATCGAAATTGAATAAAATAATATAAGGATGTTTTGAACTAGTCTACTATGAAATATGATCCACACAATGATTAAACATTTTATTATTTCATTTTTCACTATTTTTGGGACGTTAAATAATGCAACACTATAATGGAATATACCACATCACTTTATTGGATGATGTGTGGATTATAAAATGGATTTTTTTTGAAATTTGATATGAGGAGTGTTAAAATGTTCACTATTTTGAGTTTTTGTGATATATTGAACAACAACATATGATATCATCCAGCTATAATTTAGACATATATTAATAAATAATGACACTACACTATACATCATTTAATCACATTGCAAGGGGAGAAGTATTATGATAAGTAATTAGAGTGGAAATGGTTGATCATGACATAATTTATGAGGCCATGCCATGATTTTTTATGGATTTTAGATTTATATGTCATTGAATATGTGTCATATTTAGTTCTTCAAGGGTCTTCCATAACATGAATTATTAAGTCAACTTATCCTAATTTAGGTTCCATAGATCCAATTACATAAGGAGTTGGTGAAGATGAAGAGTAGTTTAATAGAGTTTTATAATTAATTAAAATATAAAATAAAATAAAAAGTGTCAACTGTGTAAGAGAAATATTTTTTAAGGGATGTGTAGATCAAAATATAAATATTTATTAATAACGAATAATACTAGTTTCCATGAAATTATAAGAGGAAGTGGAAGGAGATGAATAAAAATTTCAATGAAAAATAGTTGGAGGTATAACATGGTAAAAGTTACACAACTATATTTTAAAATAAGATATCTATTTTCTATAGAATTTATGACACACAAAAATAATAATAAAATGAAATATATCACATGATACATTATAAAATATTTTTCTAAATAACATCATTATTTTAGATAGCTTGTGGAACACACAACCACAAGTTAAAATGAACAATAATATAAAATAACATTATAACCCATAATTTATGATTTAAGGTATGAAAATTACTAACTAATTTATGAAAATTATGGTTATCTATTTATTAGAAATAAAATAATAATCAATTTAAGGAAAAATAAATGTTTCCTCAATAAATGTATATTTTTCTAAAAAATCGTTTCGTTGTGCTTTCACCACATAAGATAAAAAATATTTTAAATTTTTTTTTATTTATTTGAAATAATAACCATAAATATTTTAAATTATAAAATCAAAATTATTATATGGTGTTTTTTTGTAAAATAATCATTTTTCGTTAAATAGGATAAAAATACGCTATTTTACAATAATATTTCCACTTAATTTAAATTAGTTATTAATAGAAATTATATATTTAATTGATTTTAATTTAAAATTAGTCTGGTTATATATATATTAATATAATTTAGGTCATTGTAATCATATTTATATTTAATTAGGATATAAAAACATTTTAAACTGTTGAACATGATCTATTTGAAAACCTGCATTCTCATCATGTATATGAGATTCATATTAAATTATGTTTTCCAATCAAGTGAATGAAATTATGAAAAATGAATTAAATTTTATTAATCAGAATAATTGACATTATCCAATAAATTTAACATAAATTATCAAAAAATTAACCGCAAAAATATTTAATTATCGTGGTTATGAAAAAAATGGATATACTAGGGGTTAAAGAAAAAGGATGAGGTTTATATTTTCCTAAAAACTGGTCATAAATCTAGTATAAGAACATATTTTGACCATATAATGAATAATTATAGTTAATTCTCAATTTTTGACCATTTTGTCTTGTAAAATATGATGGTACACATTTTTCATTCCAAATTTAAAAAATGTGCAGCTAACATGACTTGAAAAAGGCCGCCCCCTTCCCACTATTCTCCACACTTTCAAACCCTTTTAGTTTGGAAAAAACCTACCCTAATCACTAACCTACATCACTAAACTCATAATATAGGCCTTATTTGTTTTAATAAATCTATTTTTGGAAGATTTTTGTGCAAACGTAAGGAGGTTATATGATGAATAGTTAACCTTCTTCAAAGCGCATTATAATTTTATTTATTCATCCACCACCTTAAATTATTAAACCATCGTTATATTAGAACCTAATTATATTCCATCCATAGATATTTTTAATAATATATTCATCACCAAGAACCATCCCATCTTTCATCCAATGTGTTATGAAATTATCATTCATGTGTATCGTGAACTGTCACTTTAGAAAAGGATGTCATTCATTTTCATCCATTACCTACTCTCACGGTTCGAAATGATTATGGATATATACTATATATATATGATATGATATTTATAAAAAAATTATAATATTTAGTCATTATATCATGGATACATTATTATGTTCCATTTTATTGGGGTTATGATAACATCTATCATGTGTACAATGAACTACCACATCGCGAAGCAATGTGATTCATTTTTCACTAAATATATACATGAAAGGGAATAAATAATATATTAATGAAAATATGTGAAAAAAATTAAATATTTATTATATTTATGATATATTTATTGTTCTGAAAATATTACATGTCATATTGTATTTTATACTAAAAAGCATAATGACGTTCCTGTACATGTGGACTACGACCTTCATAAAGCAATGCCACTCTCTTTTCACAACACACCACATTGATGATATATATATATATATATGAGTAAATATACTGAATTAGTATGATTTATATGATTTAATTACCAATTTTAGTAATGAAATATTACATAATTTATTTTCATAATGGTCATTGATAAATAAAAACATTATTAATGCCTACTTATGGCCTACTGTCTCTATAATTGTAACACAATTCATTTTTCATAGACATATTTCAGGAGTAATTTTAAAATTAATATTTATTTATAAACATTAAATAGAATTCATTATTATTATTATTATATAGATAATATGACTGTAAGATATGTGCATTAGCTAGAACTGTGATGAAAAAAACATATAAGAAAACAAGGAAACTGACACCTGAATTAATGAGAATAATGAATGATTATTAACAAATGTGTGATTAGATGGAATTAAAAGACCATATGTGATATTAATGGTAATATTATGGTTTTATTATAGGTATATAATATGTTAAAACACAATATTATGGTTGTTAAAGTATGTTATTAAAAAATGAAGCGCATGGTAAGGGTTTTTTGTCTCACATTTACTTATACGAGACATAAACCATATAAAACACTTAATTACATTTTTTGGTATTTATATTGACACATTGAGATGTTATATCACAAATATATTTATCTTAATGGTATTTTAAATTTCATTTAACATCATTTCATTTATAGGGAATCTGATTCAAATGCTACCAAATTGGGAAGGGATTATTTCAAAATTGCATTTTAATCAGGACAGTTTATAATTTAATTTCCATTGAATGATATTATTGGAAAAATTCATAATAAATCCTTTAATTTTATTCTCATATTTTTATAAACTAATGTTTTCTTTTAAATATTACCATTTTTTCACTCATTGTTAATTAAAATAAATGATAAAATGTTTTTAATAAAATATGACTTCATTTTTTCCTCTAGACAAAAATCCATTAACATCCAAAACTATATTTTATAAAAAAATATATCTATAATTATGATTTAATAAATACATATTTGCCCATGTTTTCTATTTTAGTAACAATTTTTAGAGGTCAAAGTTACATTTATACACTTTTATAATGAAAATAGATGTCTTTTTTAACTTACACAATATATACAAAATTACCAACCACTATGACAATCATTTCAATGAAGAATCATTTGAATGTTTATGAGCTATATTTAAATTAATTTTATATTCTAATTTTATATTAATTATTAGTTTTTAAAATTTACATTCCCTGAAAATTATTCATTATAATTTTCTCAATTTTCTTGTTTTTGAATTGTATATTTTGAAGGAATTTTTATATTCCACAAGAAATGTTCGAAGTGATATTTAAAAATAATTCATTATATAAGAAGAAATACATTATTTTATCTTATGCAATAATATGGGTATAATTTTCTGATGCCATCCATTTTATTTTTCTAGATGGTTTATGACCAGTTTGAATGAGGATGCAATATATTGATACCCTTCATCTTACGTAGGATAATTTATGATTATGTTTATTGATGGGGAAATTATTTAAATTTATTATTCTAGTAATAATATTAACCCTTATGTTTATTATCCTTCAGTAATTTTATATGAGGAATGATATGGACTTCTTATGTGATGGGTGGGGCCTACTATATCCCCTCGTGGAATGAATAGGTATCATGATACCTGCTCAATATGGACTTGGTCAATTCCTTAAATAATCATATAGATGTAATAGAACAAAATACGATGGTATTAAATGTATCTACACAAGAGAAAATGGAATTATATATCATGGAACAAGAATCAATAGTATGTTTTAGATGTGTAGCATTATTCATTTCATCATTTTGAATTCAGTTATTGAAATTCCATGTGATAATTCCATTTCTTATAATACTCATGATTATGTTTCCCAATAATTTTTTATTCATATAGAATTATATGATCATCAATTAATCATCCCATAGTATGCTCATTATATTGAATATTTAAATTAGTTGTAGTTATTCACTGTTATATATTGATTATTCATTTTTATTCACATGTTCTACCGTGCACACACCCATACTATGAATTGGATCTCACCCCTTTCTTTTGTTTTATTTTTTCTAGGAAAAATGAATTATTTTGTGATTGATATATTGGAATCCTCTAAGGAAATTAATGTATTTATCATATTATTATAATTTTTTATTATATTATTTAAAATTGATTGTGAATTTCATGTATATATCAGGTTTACAAGGACTAATGAACTATTTTGTAAATTTGGATTTGATTATTTATATCTTATTCCAATGTAAAAAATATACCCATAATTTAAGATACTGGGGTTGGGGCCACAATATTTTCTATAAGCTGATGTTTATTAGAAACCTTGGGAATAAGATTTATGAAACCATTGATTAGGGAACATAAATGTATGGTAGACGTTGATGATAATTATAAATGAAAATAAAAATTATTTGTTAAGAACTAGATTATATGTTTTTCAATGAAAATACATCCTTGTGTGGAAACTACAAGTGGACATAGTTATATAATAGAAAAACCTATGTTAATAAAGATAAAAATAGGGAATTAGGAATAAAATAATCCTTACCTGGTGCATAGAAATGGGATATACTTTTAACTTTTCTTAACATTATGAGGAGATATTTTGCTGAAAATTTACATTTTTCTTGAAAATTATTATGTTGGATTGGAATATAAATATATCACCAATTTAACCATATTTATTATTATGAGATTAAATATAACACCTGAGACTTTTATAAGAAATTTTTTGTTTTTATTTTATATAAATCATTAAAGGAATTTTTCACTACACACAACACTTTCTTGGCTTGATTTACACGCAATCGCGACCTTCCTTGATAGTTTATGTTGTACGCAATACCAAGTTTCACTAAATAACGATATGCTATTAAAATATTATCAAAACTAGCAGTTATGAATAGTAATAACCACTTTTTGAAATTTTTTAAATTATATTTTTCAAAATGGAATTCATTTTTGGATTCGGAATATTGAAATTAGCCTAAGGTGAAATTTTGGTATTTTTCTGGAAACATTCAATTTTTGATGAATAGTGAAAACACTGGGTTACTATTTAAAATCCGACTTTTTATTTAAATAATTATTTATTTTTTTAAATTTATTTTAGGTCAAAATTGATTCATAATACCTATATAAGTTCAATGTGATTCATTGGAGTAATTTTATAATAATTTTAGATATATAAAAATTTTGTTGAACTTTTAATCGTCTTTTACCCACCTCCTAAAAGAATTTTCCAATTTATATAAAACTTAATTTTACCACTTACGTGAGTGGAATTTAAAAAATCTGAGAGACACGGTTGATGTCAGTAACTAAAATGTGGTTCAATGAGGCGAAACTAATTTTTGGTGAATAGTGACTTTTTACTTTTATTTACAACGGTTAAAAGTAAATAGGGTAATTAAGAGTAAAAATGAAATTATTATTACCCTAACACATGTACTAATTCTATGGGATAAGTGTAATTCGACCAAATACAACCTTAGGAAAAACATATGACCATTTAGGCCCACATGGATTAGATTAGGACATTTATTATTAATTTATTTAAAGAAGGGTTAAAATAGTTAAAATCAATGTTTAATAAAAAAATAATTTTTACTATAGGGTTATACATGTGATACATTCGAATATAAATATTCATTAGAAATATAAATATATTTCCTACATAATTTAATTTTATTTGTAATTTTTTAGACATTAAATAATTTAATTTATTTATGACACAAAGATGATGCAGTAATTATCTTATTAATAAAATATTGACATAACTGATGTTATAAATACCCAAATAAATGTAATTTGATACTTTTTATGAATTCCACTAATTTTATAGGTTAATAAGACATGTTATTATTGATTTAATTAACTTTTTTTTAACTAATCATTCTGTTATGAGTTTCACAAAAATCAATTACTAAATTGTGTCAAAATTGACATAAAATAGGTTTTAAAACATATATTATATTATTAATTGTTATTTTATTCCTAATAATCTAATGTTCGGCCAAATGACTTAGATAAGGAT
This sequence comes from Viscum album, assembly GCA_963277665.1. Taxonomy (NCBI): domain Eukaryota; kingdom Viridiplantae; phylum Streptophyta; class Magnoliopsida; order Santalales; family Viscaceae; genus Viscum; species Viscum album. The sequence continues at coordinate 679,846,530 of OY728119.1, read as the reverse complement.
ATATATATTAATATTAAACAACTTAGGGTTCTTTTGTCTTGTTATAGTATGTTTATTAACCTTATAGTGTAAGAACACAAAAAGACACGGTAAAAGTCAAATTTTCTAACTTAATGTTAAATCTAAATGATCAGGTTAAGATAGTAAACTAAACTTTTTCTAATTCTATTTGATGAGAGTATTTAGACCCATCCACACCTTAGCTTCGAAATAAATCAATTTGGAGCTATTTAAAACTGAATATGGCTTTATAATAAAATAATATTTTTAGTTTTTCCAAAGGAGCCCCTCTCCTCCCTTATAAAAGGGCACCTCCTCCCTCTCTTCCTCACACCACTTTGAGCATTCATGCTCGTACAAACCCTGACTATTTATCCTCTCCACTTCCCTAGAAACATCCTAGAGGTCATGGTCTTCTTCAAAGACCAATTTTAGTGCCCAAAAAGGAGGTCTCAAAGAAACATTTTAGAGAATAGGTAATGTCTGTTACCGATTCTTTCAACTTTATTTCTTCTTCCACTACTTCTTATTTAGTTGTTTCATTATGAATTATTAACATCATTATCACTAATAAAGTGATATGTCATTATAATTATGAAACAACCCTATTTCACCATCTATCCATCCTATGGAAAACGAAATCACCGCGCGTGCGTACGTACGGAATACCGTCTCCATGTTGTGGTGTAATCTATTTTCCACCACCACCTTACTTGGATGGGTATAATGGTGTAAAGAATGAATATATATGATTATTGTAAAGTTATATTGATTCTAAAATAGTATACATACACTCCAATACAATTACACGATCACGGGAACGATATCATCGCTTGTGCGTACGTACAGAATACCGTCTCCACGATGTGATGCGACTCGTTCTACAAGATTATAATTGCATAATGATTACATAAATTAATTAAGTGAATAAATATGATATATATTACACTAATACCATTCTTTAAATGAGGTATCTATAACCTAAAAAGAAGAATAAGAATTTATTCCACAAAACACGCATAAGAACAAAAAGTAATAAACACCCGAATAACAAGTAGCAATGAAATATTACAAATAATAAGCAAAAAATATGACCATATATGATATAATAACAAAGAGTATGATTCTGGAATATGTCAATGACATTATTTAAATCATTATACAGGAGGTTCGGACACTTACGAATCAAATCGGACCTAAGGTAAGGTAAATATCACAATCTATTTTTTATCCGAGATTGTTTATACTTTGGAATTTACTTGGGTGTATTTTATCAGCCACATCCATGTTTCCTCAATATGTAATATTATTTACATCCACCTAAAATTGTTTAAATCCAATTTTACCTTTTTGTGATTTTTTAGTAAAATATATGAAAGGAATCTTTTGTCGTTTTTCATACGAGGTACTTTTTGACTTTTCCGACAAAAGTACGAGAAGAATGTTTTTTTACTTATACGTCATGAATGGATTTTTAAAACATTTTTTCCAAGAAGCATACTTTAAAAGTTTTCAAGTTTATTTTTAATTAACTTCTTTTAGTTTAGAATTTTATGAGATGTTAAGAAAGGAAAAGTGTTTTTGAAGTAGAAAGGATATTTTCCTCAAGAACGGAGTTCAAGTGTTTTATCAAAATTATTTTCCATCTAAGATAATAAAGGGTTCTGTTTATATCCCTATTATTACATTGATTTTATTATGTTCTGATGGAATAATTTTTATTAATTCCTTTATCTTATATGAATTGTTTTATGATGTCGCGATGTTTAAGAATCCCATTTGTATTACATGGGTTATGCTATAATGTATGGTTTTTGATTTTGTGGAACACATAAGAATGTTATCATTATGAGATGGGTGGGACCTATATCTCCTTCCAATTAATTGGGTAATGAATTTATATCTCATGAGATAGACATGGCTAGAATGGCAGGTTAAACCGGTTCAGTGAAACGGGACTGAAACGAGGAATGAACTCGGTTCAGAAATGAACTTTGTCCACTAAGATAGTCTTGGAAATGAGTCTTGACTAATAAGAAATGATTTTATATGATTATGTGTTTATTCCAAAAGGCTTCATGTTTTAATTTATTATTATTATGATTACATTTCACTACCATGATTCATCCCATGTTATGAAATTATGATCTCTTTTGCAGGGTAAGATTTCCAAAATGTTATGTTCTTATGAATATGATGTGATTGATATTTCTTTTTTTTACCCTTACTAAGCATTTGAGTTCACCCTTTTGTATGTTTTCATTCCCCAGGTCAGGAAGAAGGTTATTAAGTAAGATATGCCAAAAGAGACTATAGATATGATGAAATAAATGAGAGACAGTGTAGATGCTTTATGAACCAGTTGTTTATGTTTCCCAGTTTCTAAAGACACAATACCTATACATTCCTTGCGTGGTTTTGTTATATGTTGTAACAAGTGTACTTCAATTTTTATGTACTAACATTTATGTAAAGTATGGGTCATTATATTTGGTATCAGAGGAAAGGTATAGTCAACCTTTAGAAACTAGGATGTAAAAGCCTTAGTAAGAACCCTAAGGATAATTCTAAGCATAGAACACAATATTAGTGTTTTAGAAATGGCCATGAATAACCTATGATAAGACCGTAAGTGTGAAATTTTATTCTTGATTATGTGGTTTTCCTATTATAATTAGTGTTGCTCACACTATTCTTCTTGGTTTTAGTCAAGGGCTGGAACCTGAAGGAACTGTGTTAATGTAGAATGTGACGAGAAATGTAATGATTGTCCCCATGAGCAACCAAATTTTATGGGAGATGGAATGAAAAATCTTATAGCCATGGTCACACAACATTCTCAAACTATGAATCATGCAGGACTTCCAAACGAGCAAAGGAAAGAGCAAAATTATGTTGAATCCTTCATGAGACATCGTCCACCTTCATTCAGCTGGTCTACTGATCCATTAGTTGCTAAACAATGGATCAGTACTACTGAAATGATATTTTCGGTTCTTCAATGTTCTGAACATGATAAAGTCATCATAGCAGTGTATTGTTTGGAAGGGGATGCAGATCAATGGTGGAATCTTATCAAGAATACGAGGCCAAGAGATGAAATTGAGTCCATGGAATGGGACGAGTTAAAGAACTTATTTTTCAATAAGTACTTACCTCGTATTCTCCTAAAAAAGATGGAGAAGGAGTTTCTTGAACTAAAGCAAAAAAGGATGATGAATTTTTTTTACCTATGAAGAAAATTTTGCAAGACTTGCAAGGTACGCTTCTGGTATTATTATCCATCCTGAGAGTAAGATCGATCGATTATTTAGTGTCTTAAAACCAAGTTTTCGAAGGGCGTTAGCCATAAGGGACTTCAATAGCAATGAAGAAATCATTTGATGTGCTCTCAAAGTTGAGATGGATATTAGAGTAACCCATCAGTCATATGGGTTTGATAAGAAGATGCAAATGGAATTCAAAGGAAAATCTAAAGAGCACACTGAAAGGAAGATGAGTTTTCCCTAATGCTCAAAGTGTGGAAAGAAACATGGAGAGAGTTGTCTTAAAGGGACAAGTAAATGTTTCAAATGTGGAAAAAAAGGTCATCGGGCATTTGAATTCTGCAATGATGGGAAGAAGATGTCTAGTGATGCGAACAATGAAAAGGCTACATAGAGTGCACCTCCTACACTTCAATGTTACAAGTGCATGGAAATGGGGAATTATGCCAATCAATGCCCTAATCCAAGGATTATTTATGAGGATCGACTTCAACAAACTCTTAAGGCAAATGACAAAGGAAAATCACATGCAATTTCTATCAGTGATGTGGAGTACGATAACGAAGTGGTGAAAGGAACACTTACCATACACTCTAAAGTAGCAAATGTTTTATTTGATTCTAGATCCACCCACTCCTTTATTTCTGAATAATTTTCTAAGGGTATCATCGTATTAACTCAATAATTAGATGTTGAGATAGTTGTGACAACCCTTAATGGCACAACGGTCGCATAAAAAGATTATAATTCTTCTCCGATTGAAGTTTGTGGGAAAGTGCTTCCTGCAAATCTTGTGATCCTCTATATAGATGAATTTGATGTGATTCTTGGAATGGATTGGCTTTCTCTATATGGAGCTCATATTAATTTCCAAATAAGGGAAGTCCCATTTCATATTCCAGATCAATCTTTGATCGTCTATCAATGCAATGGTGAACATAACCTTCCAGTGGAAATTTCCTCCATCTTGTGGTTCTTGATTCCACTAAATGAAGGTTATTTATATCAAATGGTTGGTGAGAAACTCACGATTAAGAATATTCCCATTTTAAGGGAGTTTGATGATGTCTTTCCGGAGGAATTTCCGGGTCTTCCACCAAATTGTGAAGTTGAGTTTTCAATAGAACTCGTACCAGGTGCTTTACCTATTTCAAAGACACCTTATAAAATGTCCCCAATTGAGTTGCAGGAATTGAAGAAGAAACTCCAAGAGAATCATGATAAGGGGTTCATATGCTCTAGTGCATCACCTTGGGGAGCACTTGTTCTGTTTGTTAAGAATAAAGATGGATCAATGAGACTCTACATTGATTATCGAGAACATAACAAGATCACTATAAAGAAAAAATATCTTCTCTCGTGCATTGATGACTTATTTGACCAACTACACGGAGCTCGATACTTTTCCAATATTGATCTTCGTTCAGGGTATCATCAATTAAGTGTCAAAACGGAGGATATACCAAATACGACTTTCCGTACAATGTATGGACACAATGAATTTATAGTGATGCCATTTGGTCTAACTAATTCCCTTTCTATCTTCATGGATTTGATGAATAGAGTCTTTAGAGACTATCTTGATCAGTTTGTGGTAGTCTTTATAGAAGATATTCTTGTATATTCAAAGATCAAGGAACAACATTAAGATCACTTGAGAATTATATTGAAGACCCTAAGAAAGGAGAAGCTTTATGCCAAATTTAACAAGTGTGAATTTCGACTTCAAAAAGTTTCATTTTTGGGTCACATAATCTCAAAAGAGGAAATATCTGTGGATCCAGAAAAAATAGAGGTTATCGAAAGATGGTCGAGACCAACAACAGTAACTGAGATCCGAAGTTTTCGTGGTTTGTCTAGATATTATCAACATTTTGTGAATGATTTTTCACGATTATCTAATCCACTCACTAGGTTGACTCAGAAAGGTGTTAAGTTTTTTTGGACGGATGAATGTGAAGAGAATTTCAAGTAGTTGAAAAGAAGGTTATTGAGTGCACCTGTTCTCACACTGCCTTGTAGTGGAGAAAGGTTTGTGATCTACAGTGATGAATCCAAGAATGTAATGAGGTGTGTTCTTATGAAAAATTATATGGTGATAGCTTATGCCTCACGAAAATTAAAAATCCATGAGAAAATTTACCCAAATCATGATTTGGAGTTAGCTGCGGTAATCATTGCATTAAAGATTTAGAGGCATTATCTTTATGGAGAAAGGTGTGACATTTATACTGATCATAAATGTTTAAAGTATATTTTCACACAAAAGGAGATGAATATGCGCCAAAGAAGATGGTTGGAGCTGATTAAGGATTACGATTTCTTAATTCATTACCACCTTGGGAAAGCAATCAAGGTAGCAGATGCATTAAGTCGACAAGACTATGCCAGTTTATCCATGATGAGGATCACAAAAGATCCAATATTTATGGATTTAAAAATGATGGATCTTGGAATTATAAGGGAAGGGGAAAATATTATCTTCCTCAAATGAATGTTCAACCATATATACATGTGAAGATTAAAGAGGCACATAAAGAAGATGTAGAGTTACAAAAGAAGGTGAAAAATGTTCCTGAATTCAATGTTGATTGTGATGGGATAATAATGTTCAGGAATCAGGTTTGTGTTCCTCCCATTACCGAATTAAAGAAGGAGCTGCTGGATGAGGCTCATAGATCTTCATTATCTATTCATCCTGGAAGCATGAATATGTATAGGGACCTGAAAGAGTACTTCTGGTGGGATGGCATGAAAAGAGATGTTGTTGAATATGTCAATCGATGCTCGGTTTGTCAGCAAGTTAAAGCTGAGTGACATAAGTCTAAGGGGATGTTACAACCATTACCCATACCCGAATAGAAATGGGAAAATATCACTATGGACTTTGTCACATGAATTCCTAAAACATCCAAAGGAAATAATGCTATATGGGTCATAGTTGATCGTCTTACAAAGTCTGCATATTTCATTACTATTAGAGATGATTTTTCTCTTGATCAGCTTTCCAAGATATATGTAAAGGAAGTGGTAAGATTTCATAGAGTACTACATTCCATTATATCTAATCGGGATCCGAGGTTTACCTCAAAGTTCTGGCGAAGTCTTCAGCATACTCTGGTTACAGAGTTGAGTTTTAGAACTTCTTATCATCCTCATACAGATGGTGAGTCTGAGAAGACAATTCCAACTCTAGAAGATATGTTGAGAGCTTGCTCTATGGATTTCAAAGGTGATTAGGATCAACACCGACCTTTGGTGGAATTTTCATATAATAATTGCTTTCACTCCAGTATACAGATGGCTCCTTATGAAGCTCTCTATGGAAAGAAATGCAGGACTCCAACTTGCTGGGATGAAGTTGGGGAAAGAAATCTATTAGGAACTGAACTTGTTGATGATATGGAAGAAAAGGTCCGATCTATTCAACAACACATAAGAGCAGCTCAGATTCGAAAAAAAGTTATGCCGACAAACAAAGAAATGACTTAGAGTTTTATGTGGGTGATAAAGTGTTCTTAAGAATATCTCCTTGGAAGAGAGTAATGAGATTAGGAAAGAAGGGAAAGCTGAGCCCTAGGTATATCGGTCCTTTCGAAATTCTGGATCATGTTGGGAAGGTAGCATACCAATTGGCGCTTCCACCGATTCTCTCTCATGTTCACGATGTGTTCCATGTATCTCTCCTATGAAAGTACATACCCGACCCTTCACATGTACTCAGCTCAGAATTTATACCATTGGAACAAGATCTTTCTTGTGATGAACAGCCGATAGAGATTCTCGATCGTAGTGAAAAAGTCCTACGAAACAATACTACTCACTTGGTGAAATTATTATGGAGGAACCACCAAATAGAATAAGTTACATGGGAGCTTGAGGATATGATGAGGGAGATGAATCCTCATGTGTTTGTTACAAGTGACGAATTTCGAGGGCGAAATTCATTTTAAGGGGGGTAGAATGTAACAGCCGAGAAATTTATAAGAAATATTTTTTTTTTTTTATATAAATCGTCAAATGAATCTTTCGCTACACACTAAACTAGCTTGGCTTTCTTTTCACACAATCGCGACCTTCCTTGATAGCTTGCGTCGTACGCAATACCGAGTTTCACTAAACAACGATATGCTATTAAAATATTATTAAAACTAGCCGTTATGACTAGTAATAACCACTTTTTGAAATTTTGTAAATTTTATTTTTCATAATGGACATCATTTTTGGATTCGGAATATCGAAATTAGCCTAGGGTAAAATTTTGGTATTTTTCTGGAAACTTTTAATTTTTTATGAATAGTGAAAACACTGGGTTACTATTTAAAAACTGACTTTTTATTTAAATAATTATTTATTTTAGGTAAAAATTGATACATAATACCTATATAAGTTCAATGTAATTAATTGGAGTAATTTTATAATAATTTTAAATATATAAAAATTTTATTGAACTTTTCACCGTCTTTTACCCACCTCCATGGAGAATTTTCAAACTTACATAAAACATAATTTTACCGCTTCTGTGAGTGGATTTAAAAAATCCGAGAGAGACGATTGATTCCAGTATGTAAAATGTGGTTCAATGAGATGAAAATAATTTTTGGTGAATAGTAACTTTTTACTTTTATTTACCACGATTAAAAGTAAATAGGATAATTAAGAGTAAAAATGATATTATTATTACCCTAACACATGTCTTCATTCTATTGGATATGTTTAATTCGACCAAAAACAACCTTAGGAATACAATATTACCATTTAGGCCCACTTGTATTAGATTAAGACATTTATTATTAATTTATTTAAAGAATGGTTAAAATAGTTAAAATCAAATTTTAATAAGTAAATAATTTTTAATATATGTTTATACATGAGATAAATTCGACTATAAATATTAATTAGAAAGCTAAAAAGTTTTCCTACATAATGGTATTTTATTTTTAATTTTTAAAAATTAAATAATTTAATTTATTTACCACACAAAGATGATGCTGTAATTATCTTATTAATAAACTATTGAAATAATTGATGTTATAAATACCCAAATAAATGTAATTTGAGACTTTTCATGAATTCCACTAATTTTCTAGGTTAATATGACATGTTAGTATTTATTTAATAAACTTTTTTCGAACTAATCATTCTGTTATGACTTTCAAAAAAATAAATAACTAAATAATGTCAAAATTGACATAAAATAGTTTTTAAAACAAATATAATATTATTAATAGTTCTTTTATTCCTAAAAATATAATGTTCGGTAAAATGACTTAGATAAGGTTATATATATTAATAATATACATCTTGGGGTTCGTTTGGCTTGTTATAGTACGTTTATTAACCTTATAGTGTAAGGACACAAAAAGACACGGTAAAAGTAAAATTATCTAACTTAACGTTAAATCTAAATGATAAGGTTAGAATAGTAAACTAAACATGTCCAAATTCTACTGGATGAGATACATTAGATACATCCCCACCTTATCTTCGAAATAAATCAATTTGGAGCTATTTAAAACTGAATATGGCTTTATAAGAAAATTATATTTTTTGTTTTTCCAAAGGAGCCCCTCTCCTCCCTTATAAAAGGGCACCTCCTCCCTCTCTTCCTCACACCACTTTGAGCATTCAGGCTCGGCCAAACCCTGACAAGTTCTTCACTACACTTCCCTAGAAACATCCTAGAGGTACTGGTATATTTCAAAGTCTAATTTTAGTTCCCTAAGAGGAGATCTCAAAGAGGCGCTTCAATGAAGATGTAATGTCCGTTACCGATTCTTTCAACTTTATTTATGCTTCCACTTCTTCTTCTTTAGTTGTTTCATTATGAAGTAATAACATCAGTATCACTAATATACTGATATGTTATTATAAGTATGAAACAACCCTATTTCACCATCTATCCATCCTACAAAAAACGAAATCACCACGCGTGCGTATGTACGGAATACCCTCTCCACGTCGTGGTGTAATCTATTTTCCACCACCACCTTACTTGGATGTGTATAATGGTGTAAATAATGACTATATATTATTATGGTAAAGTGATATTGATTATGAAATAGTATACATACACTCTAATACAATTCCACGATCATGGGAACGATATCATCGCTCGTGCGTACGTACGGAATACCGTCTCCACGATGTGATGTGACTCGTTCTACAAGATCTTCATTGCATAATGATTATATAAATGAATTTAATGAATAAATATGATATATATTACACTAATACCATTCTGGAAATGAGGTATCTATATCCTATAGAGAAAAATAAGAATTTATTCGACAAAACTCACATAAGAACAAAAAGTAATAAACACCCGAATAACAAGTAGTAATGAAATATTACTAATAAGAAGCTAAGAATATGACAATATATGATATCATAAAAATAATTATGATTCTGTAATAAGTCAATAACATTATTTAAATCATTATACAGGAGGTTCGGACACTTATGAAGCAAATCAGACCTAAGGTAAGGGAAATATCACAATCTCATTTTTATCCGAGATTGTTTATACTTTGGAATTTACTGGGGTGTATTTTATCATCCACATACATGTTTCATCAATATGTAATATTATTTCCATCCACCTACAATTCTTTAAATCCAATTTCACCCTTCGGTCAGTTTTTAGTAAAATATATAAAAGGAATCTTTTGTTGTTTTTCGTACGAGGTACTTTTTGACTTTTTCGAAAAAAGTACGAGAAGAATGTTTTTTAACTTATACGGCATGAATGGATTTTTAAATAACAATTCCAAGAAGATTCCTTTACATGTTTTCAACTTTATTTTTAATCAACTTCTTTTAGTTTATAATTCTATGACATGTTAAGAAAGGAAAAGTGTTTTTAAAGTAGAAAGGATATTTTTCTCATGAATGGAGTTCAAGTGTTTTATCAAAATTATTTTCCATCTAAGATAATAAAGGGTTATGTTTATATCCCTATTATTAAATTGATTTGATTATGCTGTGATGGAATTATTTTTATAAATTCTATAATCTTATATGAATTGTTTTATGAGGTCACGCTGTTTAAGAACCCCATTTTTATTACATGGGTTATGCTATGATATATGGTTTATGATTTTGTGTCACACATAATAATGGTATCATTATGAGATGGGTGGGACCTATATCTCCCTCCAATGAATTGGGTAAAGATTTTATATCTCATGATATAGACATGGCTGGAACGACAGGTTAAACCGGTTCCGTGAAACAGGACTGAAACGAGGAATGAACTTGGTTCAGAAATGGACTTTGTCCACTAAGATATTCGTGGCAATGAGTCTTGACTAATAAGAAATGATTCTCTATGATTATGTGTGTATGCCAAAAAGCTTCATGTTTTATGTTATGATAATTGTCATTATATTTCACTACCATGATTTCTACCATGTTATGAAATTATGATCTCTTTTACAGGGTTAGATTTCCAAAATGTTATGTTCTTATGAATATGATGTGATTGATATTTCTTTTGTTTACCCTTAATGAGCATTTGAGCTCACCATTTTGTATGTTTTCTTTCCTCAGGTCAGGAAGAAGGTTATTAAGTAAGATATGCCAAAAGTTACTATATATATGATGAAATAAATGGGAGACAGTGTAGACGCTTTATGAACCAGTTGTTTATGTTTCTTAGTTTTTAAATACACTATACCTATACGGTCCTTTCGTGATTTTGTTATAGGTTTTAATAAGTGTACTTAAATTTTGAAGCACTAACATTGTATGTAAAGTATGAGTCGTTATATTAAATATGCATAAATTTACGAATGTATATAAATTATTTTACTGGTTTTGCGATTATACAATATGTGTCATAATGTTATGATATAACTTAGTGTATTCTATTTTTTATAAATGTATCTTAATGGAGGGAATGGAACTGTATAAATGATTTACTCCATATATCAATTTTCCTCAGGATAATGATAATGATGGAGGTAATGTAGTTGTCACTGGAACTGATCAAATTATAATTATATTTGGGAAAATGAATTGGGTAATGAGTAATAAGATTTTCTATATATGGCATCTTATTAATCAGTAATTTGGTGTTTAAATTTTATACTACTTCATGCTATAGAAACCTCAGTCATACAATGGGTCTAAAAACCTGTTTTAATTCTATCAATGTATATGTTTCAAAGAGATGATATTTCTCACTATGTGAATTTTTTAAAAGGAGAAAGTTGTTATGGAATTTTACCATTTCTCAAATGATATGGATCAATAATGGCCATTGATTTAATAATGTAAAGATGATTATGAAATATAATTCAATGAGTAGAAGAATTTCTAGGTAATATTATTAGAAAAAAAATTCACATGTGCAAAAAATGAATATGTAATTACAATTATTGAGTTAATTATGAAGGTAATAGTAAAATGTTTCAATATGTGATAGTAATATTATATGGTTATTATGACATGTTTCAAACTATGTATTTAATCAAAAGAGAATGATTTTTCATTAAACTAATGGGAGTAAGATAATCCTTTGATGGGATATTATATCATATAAATTATAATAATACAAGCACATAGTATCATATTCCACCAAGAGAGTGAAAAAATTAGAGAAGTCTTATGGCTTGAAGGGAATAAAAAGAAAAAGATTCTAGAAGAAAAAAATTGATACAGGGAAGAATGGAAATAATAACCTTCCAACATGTGATACATTTGGAAGGAAAAAAATGGAATATTATTAATAATTAATGTATTTTTTCTGTTTGGAGAACAAGGACATAATTCTGTTGTTTATATTGGAAATAAGGAATCATCCCGGGTGTACTTATTTCAATGTATGGATATTTTGATATAGAAAAATTAATTCCATTAGTATCAATGAAAAATACATCAAAGAAGCTAAGGGGTCAAGGTTAGGCTTATGCTACTACTATTGATGAAGTTGAATTATTACTATTATTGTGTATTTTTCTCCTATGAATATAATATAAAAGTATTTAATTAATGAAAATATTGAAACCAGTAAGGATTTTACTACATTTATTTTTCAATAATGACATAAAAGTATATTTCCAGTGGTTTCGATGACCAAGAATAAAGATTCAACTGAAATTTGAACTTTGTGGAAAAAAACTATTAAGGGAAATATATCCCTAAATATGATCCAAATGTATATATAATGAAGTTGGGATAATGATATGATTGATATGGATAATTTAAATTGGATAGTACTAACTATCATGAAAATGATTAATGATAATTTTATTTTTGGAATTTAGTGACCTTCATTGTAATGTTATGCATCTTAATCTTTTGAATGGTCATAAAATATAAAAATTAATAAAATGGTTAATACCATAAATTAAATGAGGTTTATTATATTTATGTATTAATTCACCATATCATGATTCGTGCATATTGGATAACCCTTGCTAACCATTTTTTATAATAAAAAATAGATATCTTAGGAATGATTTATCATTATATAATCTATATTTTGATCCATTAAATTTTAATTTTTGTGCATCTGGAATAAAAAAATATGATTGGATATTAATTTCTTGGAATATGAGATGAGTTGTAAATTGATCAAAGAAATACTGGATGATGAAATTAGGCTTCTGAAATAAATAATTATCATGTTAATATATACACTTATAATCATAGAGAGTAAAATAATTACTCAAAATTAAGTAATGGATCTTGAAAAAAAATGTTATCCTATTAACTTCAGATTTCATTAAAAATATGGGGTTTTAAATAATAATTCATATATGGTTCTGACTTCATTATCATTCCATTTATCATTCATTTTCTTGTGATATATTACATCTATCACTCTTTATAATTATATACGCTTTTCTTCCACGTACATTTTCTCATTTATAACTATGTTATCATAGATGGAAGTATAATAATGTTTTATCTATAATTATATTCATAATTTATTTTACCTATTACTGATAATATATTTTATTAACCCTGATAAGATGTATGTTTTTATAAAAATGTGTTTACAAATGTCAAACAATGCACTACCATGATCAAGTTTAAATTTCATGGATGCAACTTATTTAAGGTGGGGTGAATGTAACACCCCAATATTTAAAAATAAGATCACTATTTTTTATAAATTTTATGTAAAAACACCCTAAATACGAGAATATATAACAATCAAGACTTTATGTAATATTTATTTTCGAATCAATTTAGTCCCATTGATATATTAAGATACATATAACATCGATTCGAAATAGACAATAATTTGTATTCCATTATATAATATAAATTATATTTGAGGGTATTTATAGTACTAAATATATTATTAATATTTTTCCTAAATATATATTATAAATAAAATAAGAGTCGTTTCAAATAGAAAATATTCTTTTGAAAAATTATATTCCTTCTTAACTTTGGTTTATCCAAGTGTTGTACAAAACAATTAAAATTAAATTTCAAAAAAATATAAAAAATCTATTTGAAAAAAAATTATAACATTTTTGAGATAATAATATGAATAATTATATTAGGGTGAATGTTTTTTTATTTTTGTGAAATTATTATTTTTCAAATGAATAGTGAAAAATTACCAAATGTTGATTGAAAAGTGCATTTTGGTTTTATTTTATTAAAAAGGTAAATTATATTATGAAGTAGCTATAATGTAATTAATGTTTAATTATATATATATATATATATCCAATTTAGGTCATTATAATCATTTTAATAGTGAATTTTGATACAAAAACATTATAATATTTTGATCATTTTCTCTTCGAAAACCCATTTTATCATCGTTTTTGTGGGATTAATTTTCAATTAAAATTCTCCAATTCTGTGAATGGAATTTAGAAATTGGATTCAATATTTGGAATAATAATTAATTATAATTTTATAATATGTCAAAAATTATTTTTGACTAAATAAAATAGTGGAATTTTAAAAACTAATTACTCTAATTAAGGTAAAAATATATCGCATGGAGTGATTAAATAAATTCATTAGATTAAAATTTACCTCAAAAATTTTCTATAATATATATAAAATACTTAATTAGTCCATATCATGAATACTTTTTTATAATGATCCACTTAGGACCCTTTTGAAATTTTTAACACATGGATAAACCATTTCCATTCAAAAAATTACTAGTGTGATGATAACCTCAATTATAAAAGGCCACCATATATCCAATTCTCTTCACACATTCATACCCTTTTGGTTAAAAAATTAAATATCCAAATAAATTTAAAACTTCTCTACCATCATCATAGAATCATTATTTTTTATCTAAACCCAACATTGTATTGATTAGGTGGAACTTTAAGTGGTGACTAGAAGAAGATGTAACATTATTCAATATTCATTTTAATTTTATTTCTTCCCTACCTCATTAAGTTATTATTAAAACAATATTATTTCAATACATATGTATCATACATGTACTCATTTATTTTTTATAACAATAAAATGACTAAAAATAATCCCATATTCCATCAAATGTGTTACAAAATATTCAATCAAATGTACGGGAAACTACAGCCACGCGAACTAGTGTAATTCATTTATCCATTACCTTCACTCACAGTTGGGTATTATGATTGATAATATATATATATATATATATAATTTATAATATAATTATACATATCTATTCTTTATATCACTTAACCCTTTTTATTTTCCTTCCCATAGTGGATACGATAATGTTGATCATTTGTAATGCAGAATTTCGAATCCCGAAGTGATGTGATTCATTTTTCACGGACACCTTACATGAAAGGTAATACGGAAAATGTTAATTATTTTATTTTATATAAATAAAATAATTATTATATTAATGATATTTTTATAATTATGAATATATAACAGATAATTTTCTTTTTTTACTTTGAAAAATGAAAACATCTGTCATGTACTTATTGACTACCGCCTTCATCACCCCACCACATGGAATATATATATATATACATAATGAAATATTTTTTTACAGATTATATTATGATTATTTTTTAAATAAAATATTACACAAAATACTTCCACAATGATCATTGTGAAATTGAAACGTTGCTTGCGTGTATGTACGGCCAACTGTCTCCAGAATTTTAACATAGTTCATTGTTTATATATATCATACATGATTTCATTTAAAATTATAAATGATTTTTGAATATTATAATTATTTCATTATTATTATTATGGATTTAATATAACTATATATTATTTCTAATAATAATATCGTTCATGAAGAAACACAAATGGGAAAATAATACTATTAACAGTATAAACTAAGAGAATAAAGAATGACTATTAATGAACAAGTGATGATCTGTTACAATTGGAAAATATATGATATTATAAAAATTATTATAGTTAGAAAATAAAATTATTACATGTTTAAATATACTATGTAAGAGTTTAATGTATGTTCAACCAAATAGAAACATGATTCAATTTTTTGTCTTGTCACTTTTACTTTCGTGATTCATATGCCACATTCACCGCTCGTTTTATTTTTCAGTTGTATATAATGAGCATTTGATATGATATATAATGAATATATTTATCTTCATGGTATTTATAATACCAAATTATTCAGTTTATTTTATGGAGTTTATGATTCAAATGATTCAAAAGTGGTAAGGTTTTATATCATAATTTCAATTTATTCGATATTTTTTATATTTGAATATTAATTGTAGGATATTATTTAATAATTTTCTAATATTCCCATTAATTTTATTGTCCTCTAGTAATTATATAACTTATAAAAGTTATATTACATGATTAAGTCTATTTTATACTGAACAAATATATAAAATGATTTTAAAAATATCAAAATTCATTTCTCTCTTCAATCAGAAATAAGTTATCTTCCAATTCTATATATTCTAAAACTGTTCCCAAAAATAATTTATCATTATAAAAATTATTTATTAAATAAATTTTATCCCCTTTTTTAATCTTTCAAAAATTCATTGAGGAAAATATTTATGTATTTTTCTTAAAATGTATTTTTTTTCCTTTATACAATGTAAAAGGAGTGTTCTTTTTACTTACACAACATGTAGAGAATTACCCACTATCAAAACCATCATTTTTAAGAGCCTTCCATAGAATTTATACAAGATTAATTTTAAATAAATTTGATTTCTTAACATTCATGTAATTGTTTTTTTTATATTGATTTTTAATGAAATAGATTTGTCAATGTATTATGAAATTTTTATATTGAAAAATGTGATTTTTAAAGAAATGTTATTTTCCCAAAGAATTGTTCCAATTGATTTTCCAAAATTATTTTCTTTCTAAAAAAAATTTATTTTAAGTTACTTATGATTTAATAGAGATATAATCTAATGATTCCATCCTTATTATTTCTTACAGATGGGCTATGATCATTTCGACTAGGGATGTACTATGTTGATACAATTCATTTTACAAGGGCTGGTTAATTATTATGTTTATTGATTGGGTACTGTATTCATATTTCTTGTTATAGATTTAATATGAATTTCTATGATAATTATGATTCACCCCTTTAATTTAAGGAATGAATTAGTCTATATAATTGATGGGTGGGGCCTAATTTAGCCCAATGATGCATCGGTATGCCTCATAATAAAAAATAAATATAGATTTGGCCAAGGAAATACACATTTTTATGGATGTCTTGGAAAAATCCACGATAGTACTGTATCTCTAAAACAAAATGTCTCAATTTTTTGTTTTATATGCCTAGCATTATTAATTTCATCATTATTAATAAAAATATTAATATTCCATGTGATTATTGAATTAGTTAGAATATCTATGTTCATGTTTTGTTTTCACATGTCATTATTTATATGAAATTATTTGGTCATAATTATTTCATTCATATTATGATAATGTTATTTATAAAATGGAATGTGTTTCAGTGATTACCATTCCATTCTAGATATTTATTTTTATTCATATATTATGGAGAATGCTTACCCTCATATAAAATCTGAGCTAACCTATTTGTTATGTTTAATTTTCCCGAGTATACTAGAAAGTTTTTTTTGAATCATATGCCTGGATTCACCAGATGGGATATTGGTGTTCTTAAATAAAATTACTTTTATATTTTATGATTAATAATTTAATGTTAATTTCATGTATATGTCTTATTTCAAAAGACTATTAATGTCTTTGGTCCTTTAATATGTGATTATACGTGTCTTATTCCAATTTAGTAATGAAAAAACCTGCTCCAAGCTACTATGGATTGGGTCACTATAGTTGAATACTGTCATGTTATTTAAAAATTATTTTTATATGTTTTTTACATATGATAAAATATTAAAATTCCAGAGGCCCATTGTGTATATTTAATTTTATGGATAATATATAATCATTTTAATCTATACAATGGGTATAGTTTAATGAGTGGTCATGGGTTTTGTTAGAATATTTCGAGTATATAGATACAAATTTTTAGTAGTAACCTATATAAAAATATATTTTCCATAAAAAAATATTCCATTATAGTGTGTTTATAGTATAAAAAATGTTCTCTTCATTCACTTTAGAAGGAGATGAATGTTTTTAAAATTAATATTATAAAATGGGTAGATATTATGATTCACCAACAACATAGTTATTTTTTGTATCTACGATGTACCATTAAATTTATATTATAACACAAAGGATTCCTTTGGAGAAGATATGTTTTTATTTTTTTAAATGGTATGTTTTCCCCAATGTAAGAACAATACAAATATAAATATATATTTTGGACATTTAAGACATAAAATCATTGAAAAACATGGAGATTTGAAATTTTTATACAACAATTTATTATTTTAGGAATGATATATTCATTCTAAATATTCATTCAATTTTCCTAGATGTATTGGAGGCATCCATTGATGGTTTTGTTCCTTTTAGATAAGTTTCTATGATGATGATTAAATAAGGAATCAATTTATTGAATGATTATTTCTTTCTCATTTAGAATTTTGTTATTCTATTCTAAAAAATATTTTAAAATTTTAATTGATGAAAATTAGGAAATTAATTGTAGATAAATTTTGAAATTTATTTAATCATAGTGAAAATTAAAATCTAGATAAGATATATATTTGTATATTTAAATTTTAAAATCTCTCCAGGACTGATAAAAAAACAATGGATGGATTATCCAGTAGTGTTAATGAAATGGTGATTAATATCATAGGATTTTTTTGAGAAGGTATATGATTATATGGTTTATGGTTAAATAATTATGGTTTTTTCAAAATTGTTCTTATGAAAAGATATTAACAATTAAATATCTTGATTTGGGTGAACTTCTATTGGATATATTTTATGAAATTGTCAATATTTTTGAAATGTGGAAGGGTAGAGACCTCAAGATGATGATAAGGGATCAATTTGGAATGTTTATTAAACCATTGATTCATGTGAATAATAAGAAATACATTGATAATGAAGTGAAAGAATCTATATATGAATAACATGTTGAAATGAAATTCTGGAAACACATGTCATTCTATTTAAGAATCATAAGACTAGGTAACAAATTGTTTTGAAGAAATATTCTACTTAAATGGATCAAGTGATGATCTATTCTAAATATCACATAGAATTTTATTTAGATTAGAAGGTATAATTTTTTGATGATGGTGAAGATATAATAAGATACATATTAATGTGAAATCAGCAAAATATTCATAATTGTGGAAATGTATAAATTTATGAATAATCAAGAAGAAAAATTTCTTAACTAATATTGATTACATTATTAGTTATAGAAAAATTGTTTAAGATAACAATTATATAAAATTTGGTGAATTTTGTTTCATTGGAAATGTGAATGACATTTAATTCACTAATGATTAAATTATCAATGATTGAATTGATAATGTATCGAAAATATATTTCATATTAAATAAATAACATAAGAAATGTCTATAAAAGATTTCATGGATGAGGAATAAAACGAGAAAATAATTAAGTATTGTCTATCAAAAAGACACAATGATTCCTTACATGCTTAGAAGGATTGAAAATTGATGGAAAAAAGTAATTACATGAATAATATACTCACTAAAGAGAATAATATTAATGTTGATAAAGATGTAGAGGCCAAAAAAGGGAAAGATTTTGTGATTATACAAAAAATTATCTACTTTGGAATAGTGATTAGTTAATTTGAAATAAATAATACATAATTATATTTAATAAATTTTAGAAATCTATAATAATAGGTTAATTTAAACTTGTTATGAAAATATATATGTTGAAAATGTTTATTTTTTGTAAAATTATGGCATTATAATGAAATAAGAATATTTTCGAATAGAAAAATTTATAGAGAAAACTACAATAAATATTTATTTTAAAATGGAATATTATTATAAAAATAGATATTAGTGGGTGTATAAAAAAATTTGGGTTCATCATGTGGTATAAATAATGATGGTTAAAAGGGTAATTAATAATAAGAGTCTTCTTTTTTACACTAATTGTTGATTATAGGAAAGTATAATTTTTATGGTTACTTCATGTATTGTTGAGTATTTGCGAACATGTAAACAATATTCTGGATTAGTTATCAATAAATATAAGATCCTATAGGATAATATTGTAAATTATTTAGGGGATGCATCCCACTAAAAATTTTAATCGTTGAAAACAATAAAAAATAAAAACTGAGAGATGAAAACAAATTTCAATAACTTAAATATGTTTTTTGACGGTGTAAGAAACTTGGAAATGATACTAATTATTATCTATCCATAATTTTCACTAGATCAATTGTTGTTTTCAATACACAAAAGTATAATTAGAATAAAAAAAAATACGATAAATAGTTGTCGAGTGTTGAAGATACAATCAATAAATCTCAAATGGAACATCCCTATATCTTTGATATCAGATGTCACTCAAACATTATAGGAACTTTTATGCTCTAGAAAGATGCTAAAAGGTTAAAATGAGTTTTATTGTCCATTTTTAGGGAAATTTCTCTAAAAATGTGATTTAGTTTAGCAATATATAGAGAAGTAAATTTGGAATAAAATAAAATATAGTATTTTTATAGGATGAAACAAAACATAATAAGTTTATCTTGGCTCTATGTTGAAGGAAATTATGTGACGTTTTATAAAAATTAATTTCTTAAGAGTTTAAAGGATATATTTGTTTTATAGATATGAAAATGGACATAAAAAACTTTTTTAGATTAGTGAAAATAAAAGTTCATGTTACTTGATCTGGACTGAAAAAAGAACTCATGGAAATGAAATGTTGGCCACATTTGTAAAATAAACATAACTAATGTTACTTACTTAATTAATTTTCATAATGTTCATAAATTTATGATATTGATAAATTTTATCTAATTTATAGTTGAAAGGGGGAAGTTTTTTAATTATTCATATATAAATGTGGAGATTCAATTTTTTCACCTACTCAAGCTCATTCATTTAAATGTTTATGGGCCGTTGAGAAAGAAGTAAAAATATAGGGATAATATATTATTAATTTTATTGATGAATTCACTTATAATTATTGTATTATATTTTATAGTTATAATTTAGATTCCTTGAAGATGATTAAAATTTTTAAATATGTACATAAATGGATAGTGGGATATCTTTCATGATTTGCAGAAGAAATAATAGTGATGGATACACAATGTCAAATTTCAAATCATTACATGAAAATCATCATATTTACTATAAATTTATTTTATAATGTACCCATTTTTTATATGAATGGAAGAATATATTTTGGATGGAAATGGATAACACTATATTAGAAAAGAATAATATGTATCAATTGTTTATGAAAAACCTATTCAAGTAACAAACTAGCTAAATTTTATTATTATAATAATCTTGTCTTGAAATAATATTTGTAGTTTTTTTTAATTTTATTGTCACGTTTAGTGGAGAAAATATAGGGTTTTTTGAAAAATAAATAATATAAGGATGTCTTCAATTCATATCTTAAAAAGGGAAGAAGAAATGGGTTCAACATTTAGGAGATAGTGGGTATTGTAGATAGTTATGATGTGAAAGATCTGTAACACTAATATAATGATTTTATATATCATGAATCATGTTATATAAGTGAATCTATTGAAACGGAAACGGTAGGTAAGTATTATGATGTTTCTGAAAAGGACAGAAATTCAGGAGTTGAAAAGGTAAATAATAATAACATATCTTCCTTCAGGATATTGACGATAGTTTTATAAACTCATAAATTGACTTGAAATCAAGTTAGGGTCCATAATATTATTGGTGAAAAAATATAACTAATTAAAAAATAAGATAATTTTAAGGATTATAACTCATGCAACATTTCATTCCCAATTTGAATTGAAGGATGTGAAAAAATATTAGGATCATCATGAGTGGATTGAATATAGATTCAGTTTAAAAAATGTACTTATATAAGAATATGAGGATCTATTTATTGATTATATTCTAGATTTCATATTACACATTTTTCGGTATGAGTAGCAATAACATTTGGAGAACTCCATCTTTACAAGAATAGATTAGTATAATATCCTTATCTAATGGTCTTCTTGATAATTCAACATTTAAAATAATGTAGATTCCATCCATAGAATACAAAATGTTATTCCTATGGAATATATAATGTTTTTTCAACTTGTATTATTTATGAAATATTATATAAAAATCATTTTTACCCCTACCTGAAGAGGATTATCTTGTGGGATTGTAAAAAACATATCTACTCGGACTTCTTCAATATTTTTATTATTGGAATTATAAACCACTATGAAGTGAATATTATATTCATATGTTAGATGAAAAATGCAAATATTTATCTGATTAAGGTTGTATTGTCTAATGGTAATGTTATTTTTCAACTAGTAAAATACTTTTTCCTAAAAAAAATTATGAACATGTGAAAATATAAAATTTTATTGATTATAAAATTTTAATGAATTGTATTATGATATTTTAAAAGGTTTACTATAAGGTGTTGAGACTTATAATTTTTACAAAATCAGGTGATGAGAAAAACCAAAGACAAGTGTGAAAATTTTATTCATAGGTATACAAAATTTTTTCGTTGAGATTATCACACAGGTTTCTATGCTTGAGACCATTTGAATATTTTATTATATTATAATAAAAAACATATACAAGATCAATCAAATAGAAGTAAATAAAAACTTCAAAAAGGGAAATAATAAACAAGGAAGTATACAATAAGAAATCTGATAGTTTATTTCTTATAGTCGATAATGGATATGTTTTTTAATTGAAAAACATAATATATAGATTAATGAAAAACTTGTCATCTTGGTATCCAATGATTGATTAATGCATTAAGGCACTAATGATAAAGAATTAAAGATTAGAAAAATATATCTACAAATTAATATAATGTTTAATATTTAATTATTAAAATATATATAAATGAAATCATTTTTTTGAAATGAAAAAGTTAAATATGAGGAATTTGAACTTTTTATGAAGAAGATGTTAGAGATTTCCATTCATTTATAAATGACGTATATTAGTGGATAGAAAATATATAAAGAAAAGTGTTATATTTTTGTATCTCAAGAGAATTGTAACAACCAATCTAAATTTATAAAACAATTTATAACCACATTAGTAATCATGAAATAGATATTTATATTCATTATATAAATATAATGTAATTTTATTATTGAAAAGGATACATTTTTTGTTAAATTCAATTTCATGCATTAAAAGGTTTTATGAAATAATAGAATTTTAGAAATGTTGAACATGAATTTCAAAAAAAATAATTTCATTTTTTTTATCTAATATCAAAATTATTATAAATTGAAATTTTAATTTTTTTCTAGAAATATAAATATTTTAGTGAATAGCGAAAAAATCATATTTTCTGTAAAATTGTTATTTCGGTTAATTAAATAATATTATTTTAAATACCTATTGATATCGTTGTTTAATCTCAATGTAACATAGGTATTAATTAGTTAGATGTGATTGAATTTATTACATTTTTTCGTATTTGTATCTTACTTCTGTATAAGTACATTTTTGGGCTTCAAAACATTTTCCTATAAAAACTATTTTTCATAAGGAACTGTATTTTATTCATAAATAAATTTATTAAAATGAAATAAATATAATTTTAGAGAATTTAATTAATATTTGGAACCTGGAGATCTAAATTTGGTATGGATCCCCCCTATTTTTGGGCATTATAAAAAGAATCCGTAGAAAATATTTTTCACCTCAGTAAGGGTAAATTAGTTAATTAAGGGTAAACATTATATGAATATACCTTTAACTCTCCCTATAATGTGTTTTTTATTTTATTTGATATGTGTGTTTCAACCTTTACTATCTTATATTCGAAAATTTTTAAATTTCATACCACGTTTCTTCGAATATAAAATTTATATTATTTTATGTAAATATAATGTCAAATATACAAATATTTACATTTTATATCTGTAAAATTTTATGATGGAGAAAAAAGAGACCTATGTTTGGTTCTAAATGATACTTTGAATGATAAATGATTTTTTTATCATGTAAATTTTTTTATATTGTTAGGATGAAATAATTATTGTAAATGAATACACAATACCCAAACATTGATTATGAAAGCATTAGAAAAATAGTTTAAATAATTATAAAAACTCTAAAATTAATATTTTTTGGTTATTTTTTAATATTTTAAACACCTTGATTTTTTATTATTTTTTAACACATTAAATTTCTTTCATAGTTTTTATTTCATGAAATATTGTGTTTTGACAAACCATAACAAACTATTAATATTATTATAAAAACAAGACCATTATTTTGAATAATTAAAACATTCATTAATGAAAAAGAATAAATTTTTTTTAAATATTTACTATAAATTTAATATATATATATATATAAAATATTTATAACCATACATATTTTTTTTAAGTCATCATATGTTCAGAAAATATAGTTTTCTCAAATAAATGTTTTGTATTTCGTTTTTGTGAATAATATCAATTTTAATTCAAATAATTTATTAAATTTATTTTAAAAACTAAATAAATTTTCTTAATTATCATGTATTTTTTTTAGGTTCAATTATTTGGATTAATCTGAAAAGATTACTTTTTTGATGAATAGTGAAAATAATAGTTATATTGAAAACTGCATTTTTGTTTAATGAGTATTTAATGATCATTTTCTTAAAATGGGTTTTATATTAACAGTAGGTCAACTATATATCAACTAATATAATTTAGTTTTTTACAATAATTTTTATAATGAATTATTGATAAAAAAACATTTATCTTTTGACTATTTTATCTTCAAAAAACCAATTTTTCTTCTTATTTGGGGATTAATTTTAATATAATTATTTACAGTTGTGTTAATGGAATATGGAAAATTGTATATAATTTTTTAATCATCACTATTAATATTATATAATATGGTAATATCAAAATTTTAACATAATTAATCATAAAAATAGTAAAAATAGTCATTTATGAAAAGGTAAAAATTGGATTACAATGGTGTTAAACAAGAAATATACAGGTTAAAATGACATAAAAATTGTCTAAAACCGATTTTATGGCCATATATTGACCATATCATGTCTAAAAATAGATAATGGTCCTCTTTTGGTCCTTTTGAGATGTGAAAAATCTGGGTTCATTCTTTCCAAAAATTACAACTATACTGTTCACCACACTTATAAAATACCATCCTTTATCCTCTTTTATTCATACTACCTACCCCATTTTTTTATAAAATAAATTCTAAAATATATTACTTTTATTTTTATTTTTGTTTGATAATTCTTATATTTTCCAGATAGAAAACATAGAAAGGATTTTGGTTCCAACCTAAGGAGGATACCCAAAGAAGAGGTAATGTTATTCAATGAATGTTTTTAATTTTATTTCACCATCCAGATAATTAAATTATTTCTTAAAAATAATTATATAATAACATATATATATTTGATATAATTAAATATTTATATTTTATTTTCCTAACAAAAACCATATCAACTTCCATCAAACAGGATATGAAATCAGCATTCACTTGTATGGTGGACTGCTACCTCATTAACTGATGTTATTCATTTTCCATCACCACCACAAAAATATGGATATAATGGTTGAATAAATATTTATGTATTATATAAATTAAATTATTATATTTTTAAAATTTTTATATTGAAAATTAATTTTAATTTACATTATATGGGAATACGATAACATTTCTCGTGTGTATGTAGATTACCACCTCGCAAAGTGACGTGATTTGTTCGCACTGTATGTGAAAGGTAATAAGGATAGATTAAATGAATATTTTTAGTATATATATATATAACATTAAACATATTCTATAGTGCTGATATATTATTTACCTTTCACTCTTTCAATCTGTCAATAAAATGGATACATCATTCTTGCATTTGTACGACCTATCATCTCCGGGAACGATGTATTTCATTTTCTATTTTTAACTTTTATAGATTACTATATATATATATATAAAGTATAACATATTTAAATATAGTTGAAATTATGGGTATTTAGGAACCATGATCATATTAAAAAGACTGAAAAATTATGAAATTCAAATAATATGAAAGAAATCATCTTAATTGCCCGAAACATTACTTTAACATGGAATTGTTAATAAACACATAAAATTTTTCACAAGTAAATAATATGTTGTATTATGTATATATAAGTATGGGTGTGTAATATATCTATAATAAACACATATTTATTATAAATTATTTTTTAACATGTGTGGAGGAAGTTTAGACATATAGTAAAGTAATTTTGTCTCAATTTAACTTTGTTTAGACATATGTAATTTTAGCACCTATATTCTTTTATGTGGTCTATTTATATCCCAATTTACATGTGATATCATGAATTTATTCATTTTAATTATATTATATGTTGCATTTAACATTATTATTTAAATTATATTTTGGTTCAAGTTACCAAAGTGGTAAGGATTTTGTGTTACAATTTCGTTATTTATTAGGATAGCATCTGATTATGATTTTGATGATTAAATAAAATGATATATATCTCAATAAACACATTTATTTCATTATAATATGCATATTTATATAGAAAACACATTTTCCATTCAGTTTACCCTCTATATGTACTTAGGAAGTTAAAATATTGTTTTTAAGGAATATAACCTTTATTTCCCTCTTTAATCGAAACAACCATTTTCTACAAAACCCTGTTTTCTAAACATGTTTTCATAAATTGTTTTTAAAATGATCCTATATATTTATTCAATAAAATTTTACCCATTTTTTACTTTTAATTGTATCTAAGAGGAATCCTCATGTCATATTCCAAAAAGACACCATTTGGATTTGATTTAAAATGTGAGGGGGATCAATCATTTAACATGTATGATATGAATGGAAATTTCCTAAAATTATGAATATATTATCATTAAAGAATAATTAATATATTATTTTATTTTATTAAAAAGGAAAATTATTTCAAAATTATTTTCAAAATTTTTATATTTAAAAATTCAAATAAAGATTATTTTCTTCAAGAAACATTCAAAATGGTTTTTATTTCAAAATTATTTACCATCTAAGATGGAATTCATTGACATAACTTATAAATTATTAGTTATATGATCTAAGCATACCATTATTATTATTATTATAAATTTTATATCTTTACAATGTTAATGTTTTTTGAAAATTGTATCTATTCCATGGGTTTCGATGATAAGTTTCATATAAAACCTGCAACTGTTTCCATGGGTTATGCTTTGATTAAATAATTATATGTCTATGAAACCTAATTCCTTTCCAGAGGTTATGTTATGATGAAATTATTAAAACCATTCAATTTCATGGGCTATGATATAGTGACTTTTATATGATATTATAGAAAACATAAGTCTGGTTTCCATTATGTGATGTGTGGGACGGATATCTTCCTACAATAAATTAAGAAAATATTGTTATCTTCGGATATAAGGTTGAATGAAGTAGTAAGTTAAACTAGTTATATAGGAGACTATATCCAGTATGATAGTCTTGCAAGTACACCTTTTATACTAAGATGTTTTCGGGAGAGAACCCATTACACTATGTTGGTCTTATAAATGGGCCATGATATATTAAGCTAATGATTTTTTATGGTTATTTGTATATAATAAATATTTGTTTTATGGAAATTTTATGCTCTCATGGTTTATATTTTTTATTTTATTTTGATTCATAGATTATGAGCATCTAAGATTTATTTCATGACTAATAATTATGACATATGACATACAATGTATGGTTTTCAAATGTTATACTCATATTATTATTCCCATTATCTCATGAAATATTGATATATCCCTTGGATACCCTTATTTCCCATCTAAGATCACTATTTATTATATTATATTTCACCATCTAATGACTAAATCTATTCTATATTATATTCAGAATAATGGAAAATGTTATTAAGACCTTAGTGGGATATGATGTAGTTCACTTATGGAAATGTTTTTAATATCTCCATGATTATAAAGGCATTATAGATTTACGATCCCCAAGAATTTAATTATATAATTTAATGAATATTTATATAAGAACATGTATAATATATGTATTACAATCTTGGGAATTTTCATTTGGTATCATGGTTTATTATTAGTTATAATTTTCAGAATATGTAATGAAAACAATTTTGAGAACTATATGGATATGTATAATGTAATTCTAAGGATTAACTAATGTATAAGAAAATGTCTGGGAGTTTTGGTAAATGATAAAGAGAGTGGTCTTAAAGAAACTAAATCTTTATTTTCATACTAAATGTGGATGTAGATCTTCATCATCGGTACCTAGGTATAATAAATCAAAAATTAAAATTTTATTTGGATTCAATCGTCACCTGGTGCACGACAATGGTCCTTACTTCACACCTCATTAGACAAACCTTGGGGATTTGATTAGGAAATTCTCAAATAATTGATGAGTGATGTTGATAGATTTAAATATATTATGACTGTAAATTACCAAGGATAAAATTAGTGTTTCATTGATTTGAAATATGGTTCCTAGATTTATATATCTTATAAGCAATTTTTCCAGATTATTTGTTTATCTACTAAAATTAATGTTTTTACACTGTGATTTTTTGTTTTAAATAATTTCTAGAACCTAAATAACCATATAAATGTTGTATGAGACATATAATGATTTTTTTTCCAAATAAGATAATCATTATAGGATATATAATGAAAAATATCACTTATGTTTTCACAAACCCATATCAAGATATCGATCATGATGAACTTCCAAATGAAAAAATGGTAAAAGAATGTTATATTGATTCTTTCATGATGAAACACCCACCTTTATTCCACTGTTACAATAATACACTAACTTTTTTAATAATTTATTACTAAAAATAAAATGATTTTTTTTATTCTTCAATGTTCTGAGCCTAAAAAGTCATTTTCGTTGTCTAGCATTTTGAAGGTGAAGTTGATCAATGGTGGAATCACATTAATAAAACAAGGGAACATGATGAAGTTGATCCTAATAAGTGGGGTGAGATTTAGATATTATTTTTCAACAATGCATCACATTATTCCTTCATTAAAATTTGGAGAATGAATTCATTGAGCTATTGTTGGAACCATGGTCTTCTATGCACGATTTGGAGTATGGTTTGTGATTGTTGTCAATCATCAATGGAATTTCGGATCATGTTCCAGCAAAAAGATCATACCGTTCAAGAAGACGACAATATTGAAGGTGGCGCCATTTCCCAGTGTTTGCCAAATTTTTGGGGTCTAAAATCTGGATATTGTTGAGCATCGTGGAAAGTTAATTTCCATGAAGATAATAATTAAATATGGCAAAGGCAAGAATTTAGGGAAGAGAGGTTGCATGGTTTGGAAATCATGAAGACCAGAAAAATGGAGACGATGATTCTTCGCGATTACGTCAAGCTTCGCAAACGGCAGAGGCTGGAGAGCTTCACAGCGATGATGGGCTTTGCGAGGGAGCTACGCGGAGAAGGTGCGAAGGAATGATGACGGTGATACTCCGCGATTACGATGAGCTCCACGAACAGAAAATTTCTTTAGTTCTTCGCGATTTTGAGAGAATTTCAGCAGGAACTTTAGAGCTTCGCGATTTGAGATGGCGTGGAACTGACTTCGCGCGGAAGGGTCGAGGGTCGGTGGGATCACCTATAAATATAGGTCAACCCCCTCAAGAGAAGAATAGAGAATTTCAAAGAAAGTACTTTTCTCTCGGTTCGCAAAGGTCTCTCGCGAAGGCAGTGTGCTTCGCGAAAGAGGAGCTTCGCGGCGGCTATTCTAGCTCCGCGAAATTCGTTCGCCCCGTGTTGGCTCAGTGAGCTTCACGGAGAGGCAAGATCTCTGCGATATCCAAGAATTGCAAAGGCTGGAGCATCGCGAGAGTGCATCGCGATTGAGCTTCACTAAAAGGCAGGGGCTCCGTGAAGGTTTTTTTGAGCTTGTCAAAATTGGGAGCCTTGCAATGTAGGGTACTTTGTGAAGGCCTTTTCCAGAGGTTGTTTGCCCAGTGGAAAATGGAAAAGGGGGTTTTCATCAGTGGTTGGAATTCGGACTTTAACAGAGCATTAACTTAGGACTCTGATGCAAGCAAAGTCTCATGATGAACAAGAGACAATGAAATTCATGTCTATCAATGGAAGAGACCTTCACATCTATAAACTGAGTGAGACTTCACCAACGGCAGTGAGCCAGGGGGAGTCAACGAGAGTGACACGAGGGACACATTGAGCTATCCCTGAACTTTTGTGAAGGTAGTGAGCCTAGGACAGAGTCACTGTACCCAAACCTTTGTAATCTACAGCTAGTGAAGCATAGTGGATTTAGGTACGACCGAAAACCTGTCATCATATGCTCCTTGGACGTATCCCTTAGTGGTGAACCAAGTAAAAAGGGATGTGTCTTCTTTGTGCATGTGCATGTTTGCTTTCTGATCATTTGCATCATACATGTTCAATAAGTTCCTACCAACGTGGGAACAAGATCCATCACTTTAAAAGAAAACGTTGTCACCCTGATTCACCCCTCCCCTCTCAAGGTGTCTCGGGCTCCTTCAAGTGGTATCAGAGGGTAAAGGTTACTGGTGTTGAATCTGACCTTTTTCATCAAGGAAAACGCAGTCAATGTCAGGGGAGTCCCTCCCTTCGATGGAAACAATTTCTAGATTTGGAAGAAAAGAATGAGATCTCATCTAAGATCTCGTGTAATGGAAGTTCTCTTTTCTACTGTGCAAGGAATACAGGTCACTGATCCAACAGGCCTAGCAATGACTGAAATAAATAGGAAACTTCTTGATGCAGATGCTAAAGCACAGAATGCACTCACTACAGCCCTTTCTGATCAGATCTACCTAAAGGTGATAAATTTTACCTCAGCAAAATCCATGTGGGATAAACTTGAGAATATTTATGAAGGAGATAGCAAAGTGAAGGAGGCGAAACTACAAGTGCTGCACAATCGGTTTGATGATCTGAAGATGCATCCAGACGAGAATGCAGACTCTTTATTCAATCGAATTACTGAAGTGGTTGGAGCAATTTGGGGTCTAGGCGAAAAAATCATAGACATTGATATTGTAAAGAAAATATTGAGAAGACTTCCACCTATGTATAATGTGAAGGTGTCAGCCCTCGAAGAAAGAGATCTTTCGAAACTTTCTCTAGATGATCTACTAAGCAGCTTGGTAGCATATGAAATGAGAGTCAAACCAGAAGATGCTACGACTCGGGTGAGTAAGGAAATGTAATTCAAGTCCATGGATAAACTAAAAATCTCAAAGGATAGTAGGAGTGAAGATGACGCAAAAAGAGAAATTCTTTCTCTAATTGCAAAGAAGTTCCAGAAGGGGAAAGGGAAATTCAAAGGGATGTTACCTCTCACGTGTTTCTGTTGTGGTAAAGTTGGGCACATTGCCTCTCACTGCTTAAAAATGATCAATTATGAAGATAGTGAGGATGAAAACTTCAAGAATCCTCAGAGAAGGTTCTTCAAAAATGGAGACTTCATATCTGGTAAGAAAATGAAAAGGAAGAGTTTTGTCTGTGAAGAGGAAGAAGACGATAATGAATTCTGTGATGAAGAAGAACCAGAATTCAAAACTGGGAACCATGCTTCTATGATGGCCACTGTTGAAAATTCAAAAGATACTGATGGGGAAAAACAACTGAGAACTTGCGTAGATCCTGAGATGCAACTTAAGGATGCGATTAATAAGATTAAGATTAAATGTAAGAGCTGCAATAAGTGAAAATCAATTGTAGAAGAATCAACTGAATACGTTGATCAACTTGAAGATGAAATTGAACGACTGGAAGAATTTGTGAAGGTACATTCTAAAATAATTGAAATCAATGATGATGTAGTAGATCTGAAGCTGAGAATTGAAGAGCAGGCAAAGGTCATCAATGACCTCACCTCCAGACTGGATGAAAAAACCCAAGACCGCTGATGGTCTTGAGGAGGAAGTAGTTACTCTAAGCAGTAAACTGGAGCTTGAATCAGTTCCAAAAGAATCGAGGAAGAAAATACAGTTTAAAAGATTCTCATATGCAGAATTACTAGCAAGAGCCAAGTGTGGTTCAGATGGGGTTGGAAAAATCTTGAATGATCAGAGACCCGATTTCATGGGAATGTGTAGAATTGGATGTGAGGCTGAGACATCAACTACTGGAAGTAAAAAGATCCAAAAGAAAGATAAGATGAAATTTGACCATGTTGAAATGTTACCTAGAGTGCCGAGAAAGGAACCCTCAGTCCAAACTAAAAGGTGACCTGAGAATTATCCTCAAACATTCAGAAATGACAGACAGTCTCACTATACTCCCAAGGAAGAAGGTATGAGGAGAAATTCAAGTGAGAAGACATTTCATCTCATGAAGTGTAAGTTCTGTGGCTATCTGGGCAATACCATGTCTTATTGTGAAGAGGCAAGATGTTATCTGAATGGAGAAGATATATAAGCTCAACAATGGAGAAAAATTTCATATCCTAATTCTTATAGAATAAATAATTTCTATAGATATTGTTATTTTTGTTCTAACTTTGGTCATAAGGCCGCTAATTGCAGGCAGAGAAGGGACATGGACACCTCATACCGAAGTTCAAGCCAAGTCAAGTCTCATCAGCAAGACAGTGTTTCTCTTTCAAACAGGTTTTCACCTCTCAAAGAAGACTTTGATTATGAAGAACCTAGGTATGTGGAGGAGATAATTGAAAGGCCATCACTTCTTTATACTCGATCTAATGTCTCATGGAAGGAAAGGAAGAAGATTTAGAAATCCAACCTTGCAGAGGTGGCCCTCAAATAAACAAATAACAACAGTACCTGGATTCTGGATAGCGGTTGTTCATCTCATATGACAGGTAATTCCGGCCTACTAACGAATATCATAAGGAATGTCGATGGTACAGTAAGGTTTGGTAATGATGGGGCTCTGAAAAATCAAAGGGAGTGGAAGTACTGAATTAGCTAATGGAGAACTAAAGAACACTGAAGTCCTTTACGTAGATGGACTACGTCATAATCTCCTCAGCGTGATTCAACTCTGTGACTCAGCACTTATAGTTACGTTTAATCAGAAAGGCTGCACTATCAAGGGAAAGACTGGAAATTTACTTATGAAGGGATGCAGAACAGAAGGGAACTTGTATCAGGTTGATAGTGAAGAAAATGTATGTTACATGACTGTTGATGAAGAAAACAATTTGTGGCATCGGAGACTGGGACACATCAATCAACAAGACATGTAGAAAATATCAAAATTGAGAATTGTCATGGACATTCCCAACCTGAAAAGTGAGCGTGAAAAATCTTGTGATGCTTGTATTCGTTGTAAGCTATTCTGCAGTTCATATCGGCCAAAGAAGGAAAGGGCATCTCACCATCTTGATCTGATTCATACAGATGTTTGTGGGCCAATAAATGTTGACGGAACTCCTGGAGAAAGGTACTTTGTCCTTTTCATAGGTGATTACAGTAGAATGGCATGTGTGATGGTCATTCATAGGAAACGAAAAGTCCTTGACTGCATGAAAACATATCGGTGAATTGTTGAGAATGATACTGGACGAACAATCAAAGTGTTGCGATCTGACAATGGAGGAGAATACACGTCCATTGAATTTGAGAATTATCTGGAGAAGCATGGGATACAACATGACGTAGCTTCTATGAGAACTCCACAAAAAAATGGAGTTGTCTAACGTAGGAATCGACAGGTGAACAACATGGCACGAACTATGCTGATAGAGAGTCGTATTCCACGACATTACTGGAAAGTGGTTGTGCAAGTTGCAGTGTACATTTAGAATCGAACAAGACTTTATATGGGTGAGATGAAGATACCATATTAATTGTGGCATGGATGAAATCCTTCTCTAAAATAATTTCGTGTCTTTGGGAGTAAATACTTCATCAGGAACAAAGAAGGAAATCAAGGGAAATATGGCAACAATGCAGATGAATGAATTTTCCTTGGTTACTCAATGAACAGCAAAGCCTATATATGTTTCAACAAGCGTTTGGGAAGGATTATGGAAAGTAGTGATGTTAAGATAATTGAAGAGAAAACCACAAATGCTTCATAGACGTCATATGCCGATGTGATAGAAAGTTAGGAAGAATGTGAACGTGAAGAAAATAAAAATGCAGAAATAGAGGAAGCTGTTCAAAACACTTAGGAGTCACATCATGATTTTGACTCAGAAGATGAATCTGAAGAAGAAACTAGGGCTGAAGAGAATACTACTGAACCTCGCAGGAGAAATCGAAGAGCTGAGATTGATCTATCCAACATAATTGGGGAAAAGAGTGCACCCACTCAAACAAGAAGGAATAGGAATACCACGCAATCTGCATTTATATCAGTTGTAGAGCCATCCTCATTCGAAGAATCATCAAAAGATAAATCTTGGGTGAAATCCATGAATTATGAATTAGATCAGATTGATAAAAATCAGACATGGGATCTTGTCCAGACACCCGAAGGTCACAATGTGATTGGTAACAAATGGATCTTCTAAAATAAGTTTGATGAGCATGGAAGTGTCATCAGAAAGAAGGCACGACTGGTATGTAAAGGATACTCCCAGATTAAAGGCATTGATGTTGAAGAAACCTTTGCTCCAGTGGCTAGACTGGAGTCAATCATAATTTTCCTTGCCATGGAACTCCAAAGTGTATATAAAGTATATCAAATGGATGTCAATACAGCATTCTTGAATGGTGTACTCGAAGAAGAAGTCTACATTGAACAACCAGTGGGCTTTGATTTGGGTACTGATGAAACAATGGTCTGCAAACTGATGAAAGCTCTATATGGTTTGAAGCAGGCACCACGGGCGTGGTACTCACGGCTGGATTCATATCTCAAGAAGCTGGAATTCAAAAGAGGAGGAGTTGATCACAATTTGTATGTGAAGAATTCTCCAAAAGATCAATTCATGGTTCTTGTCTACGTTGATGATATCATATTTGGTGGCAGAAAGAAGAAATCAGTGGATGAATTTTCCAACCACATGAAATCAGAATTTGAAATGTCTATGATTGGGGAGCTCACATATTTCTTGGGGCTGCATGTGCTTCAAAAGAAGGAATAAACTTTAATTTCTCAGGAAAAATATGCAAGAGATCTACTGAATATATTCAATATGCAATACTCCAAACCAATGTCAACTCTGATTGCAGTTGGAACTAAACATGGAAAGCATGAGGATGGGAACTCTGTTGATCCCACCATGTACAAAAGGATCATTGGAAGCCTACTTTACCTGACAGCTACAATGCCATATATTGTCTTTGCAACATGTCTTGCGGCCCTATTTCAGAGTAATCCAAAGGAGGAACATATGGTAGTAGTAAAAAGAATCACGAGATACATTCAAGGTACACATAACTTCGGGTTATTTTTTGCTGCATGCAGGGACAGTGAATTATCAGCGTTTTCTGATGCTGACTGGGCTGGTGATGTAGTAGACAGAAAGTCCACTAGTGGTGGAGCATTCTATATTGGGCAGAAATGTGTTGGCTGGTTGAGCAAGAAACTAGAAAGTACTTCTCTTAGTACTGCTGAAGCTGAGTATATCTCTACCAAAAAGGCATGAACTCAACTACTTTGGATGAAGCAGCAACTAATATATATTGTTGATAAGGGGTAGCAACCAATGGCGATTTACTGTGATAACAAAAGCGCAATTGATCTTACGAAGAATCTGGTTTAGCATTCTCGTACAAAACATATTGAAATACGGTATCATTTTATCAAAGAAAAGGTTGAACAAGGAGTGATTAGAATGGACCATGTTGGAACTGATGAGAAAGTGGATGATTTCCTAACCAAGCCACTGTCTGCCGTTGTGTTTGAGATGCATTGGTTAAACCTCGGTGTTCAACCGCCTCTTACTGCATAAGGAGGCTCCGAAATTCCCTGCTCCTTGTTTTTTATAACTGTTTTAATCTGTTCATGGTTGTGATGTAGGTTAATGGGGGAGATACTATCCAAGGGGAGTATGGTTTGAGATGAACATGAAAAATTTACTAGTCTTTGGATTTATTGTCAATGGGGGAGAAAGGAGAATGGAATAAATTCAAACAACTTCTGTGATGAGAAGAATTAGAAGGAAAACAATGGAACCCAATTTAATCCCCCTCTCTTGTTTTCTACACCGAGCTTTGCTCACGTAGACTTAGAGTGTTGGCTGAGTTGATTCATGCATTTTTGATGGATATCTATTGAATTTATTTTCTGATTTCCAACATACCCAAAGGGGGAGATTGATGGAACCATGGTCTTCAATGCACGATTTGGAGTATGGTTTGTGTTTTTTGTCAATCATCAATGGATGTTCAGATCGTGTACCAGCAAAGAGATCATACCGTTCAAGAAGACAACAGTATTGAAGGTGGCGCCATTTCCTGGTGATTGCCAAATTTTTGGGGACCAAATTCTGGATGTTGTTCAGCATCGCGAAAAGTTAATTTCCATGATGATAATAATTAATTATGGCAATGGCATGAATTTTGCGAAGAGGGTTTGCATGGTTTTGAAATCACGAAGACCAGAAAAATGGAGGCGGTGATTCTTCGCGATTACGTCATGCTTCGCAAATGGAAGAGGCTGGAGAGCTTCGCGGCGATGAAGGGCTTTGCGAGGGAGCTACGCGGCGAAGGCGCGACGGAATGATGACGGTGATACTCCGCGATTACGATGAGCTCCACGAACGGAAAATTTCCGTAGTGCTTCGCGATTTTGAGAGAATTTCGGCGGGAAATTCAAAGCTTTGCGATTTGAGCTGATGTGGCGCTGACATCGCGCGGAAGGGTTGAGGGTCGGTGTAATCGCCTATAAATACAGGTCGACCCCCTCAAGAGAAGAAGAGATAATTTCAGAGAAAGTCCATTGCTCTCGGTTCGCAAAGGTCTCTCGCGAAGGCAGTGTGCTTCGCAAGAGAGGAGCTTCACGACGGCTATTCTAGCTCCGCGAAAGTCGTTCGCCCCGCATTGGCTTGGTGAGCTTTGCGAAGAGGCAGGAGCTCTGCGAAAGCCAAGCATTGCATAGGCTAGAGCATCGCGAGAGTGCATCGCGATTGAGCTTCGTGAAAAGGCAGGGGCTCTGCGAAGGTTTGTTTGAGCTTTGCAAAATTGGGAGCCTGGCAATGTAGGGTACTTTGTGAAGGCCTTTTCCAGAGGTTGTTTTCCCAGTGGACCAGGGAAAAGGGAGTTTTCATCAGTGGTTGTAATTTGGACTTTAACAGAGCATTAACTCAGGACTCTGATGCAAGCAAAGTCTCATGCTGAACAAGAGACAATGAACTTCATGTATATCAATTGAAGATACTGTCACGTCTATAAACCGAGTGAGACTTCACCAACGGCATTGAGCCAGGGGGAGTCAACGGGAGTGACTCGAGGGACGCAGTGAGCTATCCCTGATCTTTTGTGAAGGCAGTGAGCCTGGGACAGAGTGACTGTACCCGAACCTTTGTAATCTACATCTAGTAAAGCATAGTGGATTTAGGTACGACCGACAACTTGTCGGCATATGCTCCTTGGACGTAGCCCTTAGTGGTGAACCAAGTAAAAAGGGCCGTGTCTTCTCTGTGCATGTGCATGTTTTCCTTCTAATCATTTTCATCATATAGGTTCAACAAGTTCCTACCAACGTGGGAACAATATCCATCACATTAAAAGAAAAAGTTGTCACCCTGATTCACCCCTCCGCTCTCAGGATGTCCCGGGGTCCTTCAACTATAACATAAGTACAATTAATTTTCTAGTTCCTTTGATGAAAATATTTAAATACATTTAAAGTGTTATTCTGGTATTATCATCCAACCTGAATGTAAGGTTTATCAATTAATCAATTGAGTAAAACCATTTATTTATAGGAAATTAGTTATAAGGTACTTCAATAGTTGTGAATAAATCCATTAATGTGCTCTCAAGGTGGAAATGGAAAATTAATTTACCCACCAATCTAATGGTTTTTACAACAAAATGAACATGGTGTCAAAGGAAAATCTAATCACTATGGATAGAAGATGATGATATTTCATTAATTCTTGAGTAGTTTAATGAACCATGGAGAATTTTTTTATAAAGGGGTATAGAAAATTATTTTAAGTGTGGGGAGGAAGGTAATTGATAAATTGTCTGCTGGAGTGATGGAAAGAAGTTATCTAATGATGTTATTAAATAGAAAGCTATACTAAATGTACTGGCCAAGCATTAGTGTATAAAACTCCATGATTATGGGAAATATGATAACAATT
This sequence comes from Viscum album, assembly GCA_963277665.1. Taxonomy (NCBI): domain Eukaryota; kingdom Viridiplantae; phylum Streptophyta; class Magnoliopsida; order Santalales; family Viscaceae; genus Viscum; species Viscum album. The sequence goes on along the minus strand of OY728119.1, from coordinate 679,808,435 downwards.
TCCCAAATACAAAGGACAATTATGAAGATCAACACCTTCACCCCCTTAAGATGTGAGACATGTGGAAATATCATGTGATCAATATTTTTTATAGTGGTTATGATAATGATTTTTTGAATGGAAATATTATTGTCTACTATAGAACAAATAATGTCTTATTCGAAAATGGATCTACCCATTTGTTTTTATCTGAAGAATATATATGGGTATCAAGCCTCCACCAAGATTAATAGTTCTATAATTAGAAATGGAAATATCCCATTGGTATGATGATCACATATCAAATATATGATTCCTTTATGGTTGATATTTGTGTGAATTGGATTCTTATAAATCATTTCATTCATTCATTGGGTGAATTTTATGTTATCACATTCTTGGATTGGGGTTCCCAAGAAAAATTCCACTTCAGTTTTCTAGGAACAGAAGTGACATTTTATATTCCTAAATAAAAAATGATTATATATCGATATGAAGATATGTATGAACTTATGATGGAGATCACATACATTTTATTGGTCTTGATTCGCTATTAAAATGGGTGTTTATCTAAATTGTTAGGGAGTAACATGAAATTAATCATATGCCTATTTTTTTTAATTTGTTTGAAGTACTACTATATAAGTTTCCTAGTCTTCAAATATATTGTTATGTGTTGTTTTGAATACAATTCATACCAAGTGCCCCAAAAATTTTAAATACTCCCTATATAATGTCACTAATTGAGTAGTATTAATTAAAGACGAAAGTCCAGGAGAACCCTGAGTAAGGATTCATTCATCCATGTGTATCACCTTGGGGTTTACAACATCCTTATTAATAGAAATAAGGATCGATATGACTATTCATTGATTATCAGGAGATGAAGAAGATTGTTACCAAGAACAAGTATCGTCTACACTGTATTGGTGTCATATTTGATCAGCTATGTGGAGATCAATACATTTTCATGATTGACCTCCATTCTGGATATCATTAATAATTGGTCAAGAATTTGGATATACCTAATAGAACAATATGTAAATGTTTTGAAAACTATGAATATTTAGTGATTCCATTTACCCTCACTAATTCCCCCATTATCCTTATGGATTTAATGATTAATGCCTTTTATAGATCACCTTGATCTGTTTTTTCTAGTCATTATAAATGATATTCTTATGTATTCAATGGTTAAGTGAGATCGTGAAGACCATTGGATAATTTTAATAAATTTACTTTTGGATGGTTAACTATATGAAAAATTTACAACATTATAATTTTGGTTGCCGAAGGGTTCATTTTTGGGTCATAGAATATTAAGAGAGTATATATTATTATATCTATCAAAGATGGAGGAAATCAATTTTCAGGATAGACCAATAATGATGATTGAGATACAAATTTTCTTGGTTTTTTAGGATACTATATATGGGTAGTGTATAAATTTTCATGATTATATAATCAATTCATCATGTTACCAAGTTAACTCGCAAAGGAGATATATTACTCTAAACAGATGAATGTGATGAAAATTTCAAGAATACGAAGATAAGATTAGTAAACACAACTATTCTTACATTTCCATATAGTGGGTTAGGGTTTGAAATATACAATGATGTTTTCATAAATGGATTGGGATTTTTTCTTTTCCATAATGAATTGTTTATAACTTCTGCCTCATTAAAATTTATGGTCTATGAGAAAAATAACCCAACTAATGATTTGGAGTTAGGTGTGGTAATATATTTCATTATTGATATGAATGGTTTATCATTATAGATAAATTATATATATATATATATATCTCACAAAAGTTTATAATATATATTTACATAGAAGTAGTTGAATATGGACCAGAGAAGATGGCTATAATGGATTTATGATTTGAACTTCACAATAAATTACCACCCCTGAAAAATGAAAAAGGAGTGCAATGATTTGAGTTGAATGGATCATGCAATATTGTCCATGATAAGGATCAAATCAGATTAAATATTTATGGATTTTTAAGTAATTGATCTAGAAATATTGAATGAAGGGTATAAATAATATCTATCACAATTTAATGTTCAAACATCTACTCAAGTGTAGATTGAATAGGGACAGAAAGAATATGTAGATCTATAAAAGAAGGCTAGAAAAGATCTTGTTTTTATCCATGCTCATGATGGAATTATATGTTTCAGGAACCATGTATGTTCTCTTTACATACCATATATAAAGAAGGTGTTGTTATTAGAAGTTCATAGATCATCATTATCTTTTCATCATGTAAGAATGAATATATATGGTGATTTTATAGTTTACATTTGTTGGGATGTAAAGAATAATGATATAAAATATTAATTATCTCAATGATTATAATTTTACCACATAATTGTTGAGAGGAAAAAATCATAAGGGGATATTACATCAATTCCCATATAATAATGAAAATGGGAAAACATCACCATGTATTTTTTCACTGGAATCCCCAAATTGTCCAAATGAAATAATTCTAATGTCCTGAAATTTCCTTATTATTTCTTTTAATTATATGAAATTATTTCGAGATCGATAATTCTGACGGTGTGAGATTTCGATGCCTGGAGTGCCTGGATTGATCCGTTGACGTTTTGTTAAGCTTTAATTAGTGCGCATAAGCAGTTTTCCTGGGAATGTGGAATAACTCTTAAACGATTTCCTGGATCAGAAATCAAATGGAATAGTTGCATTCATAATGGTTGGTTTATCCTAGGTGTTACTTATGTTTGGTCGGTGCGGGCCTCCTGTGTTAAAACCCAAAAATGGAATAGTCATTAATAAAATAATTAAATAAATTATTTTATTTTTCAAATTCTTATAACTAACAAACAGTAGATCAGATTGAAAATATGAGACCAGTGATGAACTCGTGATGGAATGCTTTATTTAAGAAGATACTAACATTTCTCGGCCCATGCCACTAGTGAAAGTTAGTTTTTGTCCGTAAATAAAATAATTAATTGAAAATTATTTTATTATAAAATCCATAACCTTTAAACGGTAACTCGAATTAGAAATCCAAGAGTACCATTAGTTTTTTTGGGGTGTGTTTTGCTTAGGCAGATCCTAACCTCGACCTGTTTGGTTCAAGGGTGACTGTTATACTTTTTCACATCTTTTTTTCTGGGTATGATCAGTAAACATGCAAGTGTTATTTTGTAACTTTTGAACTAGTTCTTGGAATTGAAATTTGAGGACACCATTGAACTTATAGCGCCGATATTCTCTTAAGGAGACTTTCACGTCGACTACAGTATGTTCAGAGAAAATGTTATTTTTGGAACTTTTAATAGAATAATTAAATTACTATATTATTTTATTATTATTCTATTCGTCCAATGGATGAGCGGTATGGTGGAAATGGTGACGTTCCAAGAAAGTAAATGGTTTGACCCTCCAATATGTGTAACAACAACATTGGGTGAAATTAGGAAGCTTCCTAATTAATGAGACCTATTAATTCACCATGTTGTTACATACCCTCCACCTCCCCTATAAATATAGAGCTAGGGAAGGGGTATCAGAGAGATTCACCAAGTAGCAAATTGCTGAAGGAATGCCACGAAGCCAGACCATTAGAAGACAAAGCCGACCCAGCAGGAGGAGGAGGACGACATCGAACCACCAATGGTCAACAAGTGAGTGGCATATTTGTTAGCCGGTCACGGGAACTAAGAACACTGTCCCCCGGAAATCTCAGATGATTCTACGACGTTCAAGTTAGGGGTTATTTTGGTTGTGTGTTTTTGATTTCCTCTTCCCCGTTCTTGAATTTATAAGAAGAATGCAGGTCAACAGACTAACGGGATGACCCATGATTCATTCACCCTTGAGGGAGGTTGTTGTGGGGTATCTTTTATGGTTTGTTGTTGATTTATACCCCCTTACCTATTCTTGACATTCTTCATGATTCATGAATTATTTAGCTACATGCTACCACCCTCTCTCAGAGGGTGCAGGCCAAACGAACATGGACCGACCACTCTAAAATAATGTGTGATTCCCGATGTGACCTTAACGAAAGAGGATGGTGGAGACCAGCACCAGTGGGGTTCAGGAATGGCGGCCGGCACCATGGATGGCCTTGACGAAGGCAGCGGCATGACCGCCCTGCCAGAGAAGGGTCGTAGTGGAGCAAGGGTGGTGGCTGGCAGAGGCCAGTCACACGAAGGGGATGGCAGTGTGGGTCAGTGCCACCCGGTGAGCGAGATCCGCGGTTATGTGAGGTAGCAATAAAGGGAGGGCGGCCGACTGATCTGGCCACCAGTGAAGGCGCGGCACACGACTTGTTTCCTGGGTAAGGTGGTCGGCAGTTCAACCTACCGTGGGGGGCCGCCGCACCGCGGCCCGCCACACAACGAGCCTAGCGTGCCACTACATCGTGAGCCCAGTGGGCCGCCACACCGCAGGAATGACCCGGCAGGCCAGGATGGACCTAGTGGTCCGATTATACCCGAATCGAGTCGGGTCGTTCCAGGTCGGGTCGACCCGACCAGGTCGGACCGGACCCAGACCCGCTTCGACCCATTTTTGCTCCTTCAGCCATATCATGAGCTCCGAGCGTCTGTTTGATGTACCATCTGCATTTCTGGAAACCTTAGAGTGAGATGTACCTTTTGGTATACCCTACTTGAGTTTTGAATAAAGTTGGGGTATGGCTGGGTGGGATCTAACATGAATCCAACTAGGCCTTCAGGACTAAAAGGATGTAGACCGGATGTATGATTGATGCACCGTTTGTTGCGTTGAGACCAATTTTACATGGAGGTCCTTTGGGATACTTCACCTTGGGACTTCATGGTTGTTAGAGTAGGACCTGTGCCGTGAGAAGCAGATCCTCCCGGAATCAATCGAGCTTAGAGTGCGAACATTATAGCTGGTTGTAACATGAGAAAGGGATCTTGTGTGGGTCTTTTCTAGGGATCCTCGGTGGGTCTGTGTTTGGAAGTCTCACTTGGATCTACTCTATGAATCCAAACGGGTCTACTCAAGGATCTTATGTGCTCCTGTTGTACTAGGTTCTTGTGTGGGTCTGATGATGTACATGGATCCTGTGTGGGTCTGGTGTACTAGGACCCTATGTTTTTCTAGTGAGGTACTAGGATCCTGTGTGGGTTTGTTGTACTAGGATCATCTGTGGGTATAATGATGTACTAGGATCCCGTATGGGTCTGATGATTTAGGATCCCATTTGAGTCTACTTCCTAACAGAGTAGGATGATTCAATAGTTACATCTAATCATCTTTACTGCAATACTGAAGTTATAACTAGTGTGATCTGAGTCCTTTCCTTCGCGGTGATACCATTTTGGTATTCTTCTGTGTGGCATACATATGTGGTAATTACCTTCGTGGTGATACTTTTGTTGTATTATTTTTTGTGACGTACCTATGTGGTACTTACGTTCGTGGTGATACCTTTGTGGTATTCTTCTCTGTGGCACACCAGTGTGGTACTTACCTTTTAGGTGATTCCTTTGTGGTATTCTTAAGCGTGGCATACATGTGTGGTACTTTCCTTCGTGGTGATACCTTTGTGGTATTCTTCTGTGAGGCGTACCTGTGTGGTACTTTCCGTCATGGTGATGCCATTGTGGTATTATTTTGTGTGTTGTAACTGTGTGGTACATTCCTTTTTGGTGATACCTTTGGGGTATTATTTTGTGTGGTGTACCTGTGTGGTATTTTCCTTTGTGGTGATACGTTGGTGGTATTATTCTATATGGCATACATGTGTGGAACTTTCCTTCATGGTGGTACCTTTCTGGTATTCTCATGTGTGGTGTTAACGTTGTAGTACTTACCATCCTGGTGTTACCATCGTGGCATCGTTTCCTTTGTTGTACAGTTGAGCTTTGAGCTAATGTGTTGGGCATTCTGTTTCCTCGTGAATGAGATGGTTATACTTGTTAACATAGGTATATATATGGGAATATACATATGTACGGTTTCTAGATGTTTCAATGATTTGTGGTTTATCCTTTGTGGGTTTTTTGAGACCTTCAAGGGTCTCACTGTCCCTACTATGTATCATTATACTCACCCCTTCATGGGCTATTCCCTCACCATGTTGTTCTTGGTGCAGATGGCAGACATCGCTGACTGAGGACGAGAGTACTAGGAATGGAGATAGCTCGGGGGTGGACCTTAGACAAGGCATACCGGAGAGATGACCATTCAATAGTTTCACCTACCCTTCAGGTAGGATCCTTGGCAGGTGTAAACATGACTTGTTTCATTTTACTTCTACATTCGATTTTTCTTGTACTTTCTTGTTGGGATTATATTCAGACCCCTTTTAATTACTATACACACTCTTTTTACTATTCAGTTTACTACTGTTCGTATCTTGTTGTTTTCCTGGTCATGTGTATATAGAGAATATGAAGGCAATGCCTTCCTAGTTTTGGGGAATACACATTTCGTTACTAGTCGCTAGCCCCTGGCCTATGGAAGGAAAGTTTGGGGTAGTCACGGCATGGGCCCCAGGGGACAGGTTGTGCCAATTTGGTATAAGAGGAGTTGGTTCTACCATAGAACATTTGAATCTGATCTTTTTAACAGCAATAGTGTTAAGTGTAGTGAGTGCGGTTATTTGATTAGGGAATCCAGTGATTGTGTGGCGGCCGTTGTATCCATACACTAGGACCCTGACTTCTGATTTCTGACTTAGTGCTTGAAAAAACTGATTGCATGTGTTCTTCGAAAAGTTTTCTTTCTGATTTCCTTGAGTCAGCTCACCAGGTATGACATAATGACCATGGCGCTCATGTTCCTTATCAGGATGTTGCTGCATGGACATCTAGCTAAAATTCTCGAGAGAGAGTACATGACGACGGCCCACCAAGCATGGAGGCTCTGGTGCAAGGCCCTCTTACTATGTTGGCAACTTCGGGTGGTGTACTAGTAGCACCATCACCCACTGGGTAGCAGTTACCACCAGCCACACTAGCAGATGGTGCATGCCGATTGAGCATGATTCACGAGTTTCACCAGCAGAGGCCTTTGAGGTTTCAAGGGGAGACAGATTCCCACACAGCTGGGGGCTGGCTGGAGGTGGTTGATGGAGTTTTTCGCCAATTTAAGACACTGTTAGAGTTTATGGGTATCTTAACAACTATTCTTTTGTAGTGAGTGACCATGAGGATGGTCTTCATAGTGATGAGGCTTTGGTAGTTGGATCGTTTCCTGAGATGGTACCTTATGGTAGTGTGTCTTCTATATCACTACCTGTTGGTCAGAAGTTACAACCAGTGGTACCGGTAGAGAACACATATAGGTTTATTACCATACGTGTGATTCAGCATCAGATGCCCCTCAGGTTCCGAGTTGAGCTCGACTCACAGGTGGCTGAGGAATGGCTTGAGGAGGTGGCTGAGAGTTCTCTACAGCTTCTACAGCTACGACAAGAAGACATTTAGGTAGTTTATTATTCAGTAATATGTACTGATAATTCATGGTACACGATGAATACGATATGATTAGTGCTTCAATGCTCGTACATTCAAGCACAGTGTGTTTAAGGACGTCTAAGCCATCACAATTATTTTATGCATTCCTAGTTATGTTGGGATGCTAGGGAGAACATTTGTGGATGAATGTTCATTGGATGAGCGGATACATCCAGTGAATGATAGTAGTGGGAAAATAGGAAACTGGTGCCATTCTTACAGACATGGGCATGAAAAAACGTTTTGAGAAGAAGAAGTATTAGGGAAAGATGAACTTGTAGGGCTACATATGTGGAAGAAGATCTCGGGGAGTAGCATGAGGTTGTGTAATTTTTGACATGTTACAACCACCCCCCATTTTTTGGACCCTACCAGAATCAGGGAGCTAAAAGATAGAGGAATGTAGTAGATTCATGAGGTCAAGGAGTGTGACCTAAGGGCTCTATGAATGATTTGAGGTACAATACGTGTCTACTACTAGCTACCGTATAAATAGACATAGGTACCAATCATTCCTTCTTTTCATGAATATTTTTCAATAAATAGAGTTTCTAGTTATGTCGTTAACTTGTCCCTCATGTCTGGAGGTACCTTTGGGAGGATACTCAACAATCACACCTACACCGATGGTGTGATCTAAACCTTGAGGTGAGATTTTTGGTTGGAACCTCTAGGTGGCAGCATCGAGGCCTTATGACCTTAGTTTGGGTATGAACTGGAAACCCACAGTTCATACTCAGATTGACTATATTAGGGGAAATGGTTGCGGTTTCTCTACAATGTTGGAATAGAGATTTCCTTGGTCGGAAAAAAAGGAAACTCGGGTAGCATTGGATAAACTCATGCATATGAGGGTGTAGAAAATCACTCTTGAGTTGGCTTGAATTATTCTTGTTGTAGCAGGAGTTTTGAGATTTCAATTCTTAATAGGTTTTTAAGAGAATGGGGACATCTTTTCAAAATATTTTTCCAGTATTACCCCTATAGGGAGAGGGACTCCTAGTTTGGATGGGTACTACCATAGTTTTGGACCAGACTTCTCTAGGGTAGCGGCACCCTTGTTAACTTTGACGAAGAAGGGGGAGAATTTCCTATGGACAGAGAAGTGTCAGCAGATCTTTTGGAAGTTGAGGAAATGAAGATGGCTAGAGTTCCTCCAAGACTATGGCTTTGAGATATTCTTTACTCCTGGGAAGGGGAACGTGATAACAGATGCACTCAACAAGTGGTTTGGTCAGCAGCTGCTGAGTGAACCGTCAGAGCAGCTAGCCGTACTGCAGATATCCTTTTTTGATAGAGATGATGCTACATACCTCCAATATATGACTGTCACTCCACCACACATTCATCAAGTTGGGGAGGTTCTACTTGGGGGGAAATGACTACGAGGCTCGACGTGCTTACATATCCTCAGAACAAGCACCTGATGCATTTTATGATGGTTGGGAGCACAACATCCTCTTCGGAGGACGTACCATGGTACCAGTGATACTTCAGGGGGAGGTGTTGACGGTGTTCCATATGTCCCCTATGGAGGTACATCCTAGGGTGTTGAAGATGTACCAGGACCTCCAACATTAGTACTAGTGGCTACAGACGAAGAAAGTGGTGGCATAGTATGTATCAAGATGTCTCACTTGTCAGCATGTGAAGTATGAATAGAGATGGAATAAGTCTTGTGCAGACATGATATGGAGAACCTCAAGGTTCTAGGAGGGGGACCATGTATTCTTTTGAGTCTCTTATCTAAGAGGACTAAAGAGATCTGGCCAAGGCTACACATTATCACTGAGGTTTATAAGTCCTTTTCAGATACTTCAGAGGATAAGTGAGGTATCGTACCACTTGGCTCTTTTACCACAGTTGGAGAGGGTGCACGACGTCTTCCACATATCCCAGCTACGAAGATACGACCACAAACCATCTCACATAATTGACCATGGTGAGTTGGAATTCCATGATGGGGTGAGTTTTAAATAGGTTCTAGTTGAGATTGAGGATCGGCAGGAGCGGGTCCTTTGTGAGCGGTCGATACCTCTAGTGTGAATACGCTAGCAGCACAAGAACCTCTAGGAGGGGACATGGAATCAAGAGGCTCAGATTCGTGATCAGTACCATCTTTTGGTTGTTCTGCCTTTGTTTTGACTTTCGAGGATGTAAATCCCTATGGTGGAGAGAATGTAATTTCTAGGAATTTCTGTATAATTATTTTTAATTATACCGAATTATTTTGAGACTGCGAAATATGACGGTTCAAGATTCTGAGGCAAAGAGTGCCCAGAATGATCCGTCGAAGTTTTGTTATGCATTAATTAGCGCACATAAGTAGTTTTCCTGAAAATATAGAATAACTCTGAAATGGTTTCCCGAATCAGAAATATGAGGGAACTATTGCGTTCAGAATGGCAGTTTTACTATAGGTGCGACTTAATTTTGGTCGGCGCGGGCCTCATGTGAGAAAACCCAAAAATGTCCTAATCATAAATAAAATAATTTAAAAAATTATTTTGTTTTTCAAATATTTATTATTAACAAACAGTAGATCAGATTGAAAATCGAAGACCTCTTCTGATCTCATGAGGGCATGATTTATTTCAGCATACACTAACTTTGGCAGGTGTAGGCCACCAGTGAAATCTAGATTTTTGCCAAAAATAAAATAATTAAATAACATTTATTTTATTGTAAAATCCATAACATTAAAACGGTAACTCAGTTTGAAAATCTGAGAGTACCGTTGGGTTTTTTGGGGTGTTTTTCTCATAGTCAAAGCCTAAACTCAACCAGTGAGGGTAAAAGGTGACAGTTATAATTAATTCAAATTTTTTTCATGTACGTTCAGTAAACGCGAAAGTGGCATTTTATAACATTCGAACCGGTGATTGGGATTGAAATATGAGGACACTGTTGATCTCACACTACCAATATTCACTTACGGAGACCTACACTTTGACTACAGTAGGTCTGGAGAAAAGCTAGTTTTTTAGAACATTTAATAGAATAAATAACATAACATTATTATTTTATTTTTATTCTATTCCTCTAACAGATGAGCAGTAAGGTTGGACTTGAGACATGTCAATCCAATAAATGGATTGAAACTCCAATCTGAGTGACAATAATGTTTGGGGAAATTAGGAAGCATCTTAATTAAAGAGACCCATTAACTATCCATGTCATTACTTACCCTCCCTCTCTTCTATAAATATGGTGCTAGGGAAGGGGTATCAGAGAGCATCACCATGTAGTGAATTTTTGAAGGAATTCCTCAATGCCAGACCTTTAGAAATCGAAGCTGACCCATCGGGAGTTGATATACGACATCGAACCACCAATGGGAAATTTGAAAGTTGTGTCTTTGGGAGCCAGTCACGGGAATAAGAACACGGTCCACCGTCATGCACAGACGATTTTCCGATGTTCAAGGTAGGGGTTATTTAGTTTGTGTGTTTTTTATTTCCTCTTCCCCATTCTTGAATTTGTACAAAGAATGCGGGTCAACAGTCTAATGAGTTGTCCCGTGATTCTTTCGTCCTTGCAAGAGGTTGTTTCGGGGTATCATGTAGGGTTTTCTGTTGATTTATACCCCCTTACCCATTCATGGCGTTTTTTCATGATTCATGAATTATTAAGTCACTTTCTACCTCCCTAACTTGGAGGGTGTGGGTCAAACGAACATGGACCAAACACTTTTAAATTCCTTGTGATTTTTGATGTGTTCCTCGCGATGGAGGAGGATGGAGATCATCACCGAAGGGGTTTGGTAATGGCGTCCAGTACCACGGGTAGCCGCGACGAAGGTGGTGGCGTGACCACACTACCGGATAATGGTCACGACCCATTGGTCGCGGCAAAGCAAGGGAGGCAGGTGGCGGAGTCCGGACGCATGAAGGGGATAGAGGCATGCGTCCGCACTGCCTGGCGAGCGAGGGCCATGACTTTTATTATTGCAACGAAGGGATGGCGGCTGGCCGACCTGGCCACTAGTAAAGGTGTCTCACACGACGCACCAAGCGGGGAAGGACGTTGGTCGTTCGGTCAGCCGTGACAGGCCGCGACACCATGGGCTGCCACATCAAGGTCTGCACCGCACCGCAGGCCGCCGCACTGAGGTCTGTGCCACACTGCGGGCCCCCACACCGAGGTCCTCACCGCACCACAGGCTGTTGCTCCTTGAGTCGGGCCGCACCGACGGGCCAAGCCGGACCCAGTGGGTTGGGTCTGACCCATCGGGCCGGGTCGACCCGAATCTGGTTGGGTCGGCCCAAGCTGGGTCGGTCCGACCGGGTGGGACCAGGCCCGGACAAACTTTAACCCATTTTCACTCTTTTGGTCACATCATGAGATATGGGAATTATTTTGATTAACAGTCAGCAGTTCCAGAAACCATGGAGCGAGTTTGACCTTTTGGTATACCCCACTTTAGTTTTGAATAATGTTGGGGTATAGCTGGGATGGATTGAACACGAATCCAACCGGGCCCTCTGGAATAATAAGCCAATAAATTAAAAACTAGACATCTGAATGACACACCGTCTATTGTGTTTAGTCCACTTTTACATGGAGGTACCTTGTGATACTTCTCCATGGGACTACATGGAGTTTGGGTATCGACCTATGGCTTGAGGAGCGGATCCTGCTGAAATCAATCGAGCATCATGCGAGAACCCTGTAGCTGGCTCAAACATGAGAAAGGGATCCTATGTGGTTCTATGCTAGGGATCCTTTTTGGGTATCTGTTTGAGAGTCTCACTTGGAACCACTCTAGGAATATATGTGGGACTACTTTATGATCTTATGTGGGTCTGTTATACTAGTATCGCGTGTGGGTCTTATGATGTACTAGGATCCTATGTGGGTCTTCTATACTAGAATCCTATGTGGGTCTGATGATGTACTAGGATCCTGTGTGGGTCCACTGTACTAGGATCCTTGTGAGTCTGATGATGTACTATTATTATGTTTGGGTCAAATGATTTAGGATCCTATGTCGGTCTGTCTTTTAACATAGTAAGATGTTTCAGTAGTTACATCGTATCATCTTTACTACCGTACCTATGTTATACCTGGTGTGAGTTGAGTCCTTTCCTTCGTGGTGATAACTTTTTTGTATTCTTCTCTGTGGCATACATTTGTGGTGCATACCTTCATGGTGATACCTTTGTGGTATTCTTCTATGTGGCATACTTGTGTGGTGCCTACCATTATGGTGATACCATTGTGGTATTCTTCCATGTGGCGTACCAATGTGGTACTTACCATTGTGGTGATTCCTTTGGGTAATTCTACTATGTGGCGTACCTGTGTGGTACTTTCCGTCATGGTGATACCATTTTTGTATTCTTCTATGTGGTGTACCTATGTGGAACATTCCTTAAGGGTTATGCCTTTATGGTATTCTTCTTTGTGGTATAACTGTGTGGTACTTTCTTTGTGGTGATACCTTTTTGGTACTCTTTTGTGTGGCGTACCTGTGTGGTACTTTCCTTCATGGTAATACCTATATGGTATTCTTCTATGTGGCATTACCTTTATGGTAATTAACTTTTTTGTGTTACCTTCGTGGTATCCATTCCTTAGTGGGATAGTTTAGCTTTGAGCTAATGAGTTGGGCCTTGTGTTACCTCGTGAATGAGATGGTTAAACTTGATAAATTAGGTATATTTATGGGCATACACCTAAGTAGGGTTGCCCGATGTTTCCATGATTTGTGGTTTACCCTTTGTCAGTTTTGTAAGACCTTAGAGGGTCTCAGGGACCCTACTGAGTATCGTTATAATCACCACTACATTGGATACGTCTATACCTTGATGTGTTTGGTGCATATGACGGGCAATGGTGCCTTAACACGAGAGTACCAGGACTAGAGATATCTCTGATATGGACCTTAGTTGAGGCATACTACAGAGATGACCGTTCAAGAGCTATACCTACCCTTCAAGTATGATCATTGGTGGGTGTTCAAATGAGCTATTTTAGTTTACTTTTAATTTCCTGTTTTTTTTGTACTTTCCAGTTGGGATTGTATTATAGCCCCTTTTACTTAATGTACACATGCTTTTTTCTATTCATTTTACTTTTGTTTTTATTTTTTTGTTTGTCTGGTTGTGGGTGTTTATCGGATATAAAGGCAATTACTTCCCTGTTTTTGGGGAATATGCCTTTCGGTATAAGACACCATCCACTGGCCTATGGAAGGCGGGTTTGGCAGAGTCACGACACTTTCCCCAAGGGACAAGTCATGACAATAATACTATATGAGTTGTAATAGATATCCTTTAAAAGTCAACTCATGTCATATCTATGATATAACTTCTCCTTATAGATAATATTTGAAATATATATATTAAGGATGTGGCACAGTTACTTGGAGTACCACATTCAATTGTGTTTGATTAGGATACAAGGTTTATGTCAAGGTGCTGGAGAAGTATTCAATAAACTATTGATATGGAGTTGCGTTTCAGAACTGTGTATCACCCTGAAATTCATGGAATGTATAAGAGAATAATTCAAACCCTAATGGATATTATGATAAATTTTTTATTTTATTTTAATGGTGGTTGGGATGAATAAAGTCCTCTAGTTGAGTTTTCATGCCACATTAGATTTTACACGAGTATTCATATAGATCCGTATTATTTCCACCCTATAAATATTTTTAGGTCATTATCATGATGAGAAGAATTTGGAGAATTAAATTTATTGGTATATAATATTGATGGTAAAAAGTTTGGTAAGGTTAGAACCACTCTGCAACACATCATGATCGCTCTGAGTTGGTGGAAAATATATTCTTACAATTGCTGATGTAATCATAAATTTAATGTTTGTGAAAAATTATTTATATGAATTTATCCATGGAAAAGGGTAAATAATGGAAAAATTAATTACTAGTTATATTTATCCTTTTAAATTATTTATTTTATCATGGATGTATCTTATCTTCAGCCATTATAACCAAATCATTGTCATGTTCATGATGTGTTCCATGTATGTCTCTTAAGGATGTCGGTTCCTGCTCCATAACATGTATTTAACTTTTAAATAATCCCACTAGAGAATTATATTTCTTAGTAGAAAAACATAATGGATATTTTTGATCATACAAAGAGATGTATTATAAAAAAACTACTCTTGAGGATAAATTTTTTTGGCGAAACCACAATTTTGAGTAAGCTACATGGGAACTCATGTATGGTATGAGGCAAAAGTATCCTCATATATTTATATAATAATGACAAAATATTGAGAGTTAAATTCATTTTATTGGTTTTATAATGTAACAACTTGTGTTTTGATTAATATTTTTGAATAAAATACATTTCATTGATATCTTTGATTAATCATATAAACATGTTTTAAAGAACCATGAGGAACTATTAATATTAGTTTTTTAAAAATATCATTACTATCTTCAAGTTAAACATATATAAATGTATATGAAACCATAATTTTAAAATATTAATTACTATTGTTTAATATGAAAAACCTCTTGATAAAAAATAAACATCTTTTGGAAAATTTATTATATGTTTCTAAAATACTATATCCTCAAAACTGTGTTTTTTAAAATTATTAATTTAATTTTTTACACTTTGAGAAAACTGTTATGATAAAGTAAAACTGATTTTTTGTTTGTTGGCATAAAATGAAATAGAATCCAGTAACTCTTAGCATGACTCAAACCAAATTTTTTGCTACCACTCAATATTGTATTAAAATTATGTGGATGAAGAATCATTATGATGATTTACTACTTGAGGTTATGTTACCCATTCTTTTAGGATGTGATAAACAAAGTGATATCATAATTACCAGAAATCTATTACAGCAATCCCATTAAAAAAAATTTATATCAAAGAGCATGATGTGAATATTGAAGATAAGCTGGAGTATGTTCCTACATAAGAATATGTTACTGAAATTTTTATAAAACTATTATTGAATGAACCATTTCAAAAAAATGAGGTTGAACATGGGCATCAAACCTCCTCTTCATTGAGGTTGAGGAATGTGTTTATGTCCTCTCTCTTATTATAAGGATGTTCCCTTCTAAAATTACCAAATCTTGAACTTTATTGAAGAAATCATTTCATTTCAAATTTAGTATCTTTTAATGTATATATTTTTAGTGAATAGGGATATAATAATTAGATAACATTCCATATTCATATAGATCAGATACCACAAAAACAGTATCCATATCTCTCAAAATATAAATAATTTTAAATATAACATATTTTCATTGAAAAATTATCATAACATTTATCTTGGATTCTTTCTTTATCTTACACATCCTTTTAACCTATGAAAATCATTTAAAAACATGGATGAGAAAAAAAATCTCAGAAAGGAATATAAAAAATGGAATGAAAACATTAGTCCATGAATTCTTGCAAACGTATGAAATCATTATCAAAAAAAGGCATACATTCACACATATAAACATACTTTGTGAAACTTTTGATTTTCATTAGATTTAAAAAAACAAGAAGAACATAAATAAAATCATTAAGGTATATTGGGGAATTATATACATAATCACGTAATTAAAAAATTCCCACAAACCAAAACAAAATCATACAACATGAATAATTTCATTAAAACATTATTTTTGAATTTCATAAAAGAGAATTCTAAAAAGGTTTTTAAAAGGAAAGTTCCATATAAATATCATATAATTGAAATTATACTTAATAGAGTGGATGGTATATGTATATACAGTGTAAATACACATAATTAAACATAATATAATCAACATTCATCTCACAAACAATTTTAATGCCACATAAATAATGAGGTAGAATGTTAACCCAATGAATGGAAATCAGGTTATGATTTCACTTACCTCGGGTTTGTCTTACATAACACTCTTTCAAACCTATTGTACAATGGTTAAAAAGAGTTTTATTAATATCTTACAGAAACATATTCCTATTTATAATACCTTATATGATCATTTAATTACATCATTTCTATATTTAATTCTTAGTATTTTTGTCCTTCCATTGTTTTGGTTACGTTCTTTGCATGATTTGTGTGATCGGTTCATGATGGATATTTTTACTGATTTGAAGTGAAACACTAAAATTGGAATGGAATGTTGTTTATATATTTCAAGAAACATATATTATACCATTTACCATTTTTAATTCTATCATGATTATTATTCATAAGTTAATGAATTATTTATATTGGTTTATATCATTTTGGTGATTCTTTAATCGTAATGAACACATTTTATTTTAAAAATTAATAAAATTTGTAAAAAAAGATTCCAGAACTTTATATAAGATATAATAAATAAATTATAATCTCATTTGACCAAAAAAATTGTTTCATGACCAGTATTGAAGGAAGTAAAGGAAATTTAAATCACATCGTTCACGAGGTTGGTAAATCGGTAAATTGCGAGCAATGTTTTAATATCTTAAATTAGTGGGATAGGAGAAGATGTATAATGGTGAGTTTTCGATAAACATGAAAAAATCTATAATAGTTAAGATAATATATCATTCATGCGTCTTGGATATGTGTAGGTGTGTAAATAAGAAGAATAGAAAAGAAAATGAAAAGAAAAGAAAGAAAACAAAAGATGATGTTTACCTCTTGATCTCTTCTCCTTGAGATCCTCCCTAAGGACCCTGGTTTTGGACTTTTGGTGAGACCAAAAGGTCTTGGATTTGGGGAAGGGTCTTGGAAGAAGTATTCGGTAGAAGATAGGCAAGGCTCAAGGATTGAGAGGTGTGGGAGGAATATTGGAATGAGGGAGATATTTATAGTGGAGGAGAGGAAGTATTTTACATAATTTTAATCATTATTATAATTTTTTTAAAAGACTATGATTAATCATTATTCATGTGACCCAAGATAGTTATAATTTTATGTGTGTTAGAACCAAATGTAATTAAATCCAAATTAAATCACCTATGATGCAATAAGGCAAGTATTTAGTATTTATTGCATTTTACTGTATTTTACAATTCATCAATATTAAATAATTTCAGAAAAATCCCAAAAATTGACACTAACCATTTTTTGACATGGAAAATTTATAAATGATATAATTTTTTTGAAAATTATTTCATAAATATTATGAATTTAATTTTTAAATAAAATAAAAATTTATTGAAAATTGAATATTTTAAATATATAACTCTTTTTTAACACATTAAAAAATTAATCAACATCTCATTATCTTATATCCTTAAGAAAATAAAATAATAATATGATTTACTATTCATAAGGGTCAATTTACTATTCATATTACTACTCTTAATGGTATGTTACTATTAACCAAAAAACAAGTTGGTTCTGTTGGACTTTAGATAACTTATAGATCACAACCGTATATGGTCGTTTTTTGAAATTCATATTATAAAAGATGAAAAATTATGTTTAATAGATAGTTATAAATATCTAAAAAAATAATTATTACCTGTATTTCTATTTATTTTTAAAAAAACATTGGTTGTTACATTATCCCCACCTTCTAGAAATTGTATCCTCGCAGTTTTATTTACTTAATAAACAAGTGAGGGTACCCTTCATCATAGATTTTTCAGAATCCACTGTCGCTTCTACAACCACGTGGTTTCTCCAAAAAACCATTACCCAGTGGATTACCTTATTCTACCACACATGTTTTCTTCAATAATGAATCTAAATAGTTTTCTCTTCACAAGAATGGTTCTCATCAAGCTGAACTGCTTCTAGGCTACATAATGAGATGAATCTAGCACATACTTTCTCAACATCGAAACATGAAAAAAATTATTTACCCAAGAAAAACTCAGAGGCAATGCTACTTGTTAGGTTACTATTGTAACTTTCTATAAGATTTCATAAGGTCCAATGATTGTGGACCTAGATTTCTTTTTATACCAAAATGCATAACACATTTACATGGTGATATTCTAAGAAAAACATTATCACCTACCTCAAAAGAAAATACATTCCACTTATTGTGTATATAACCTTTCTTCCTACTATGAGTTATCCACATGTGTTTCTATATCATATTCACTTTATCATCCACTTCCACTCCTGATTATAGTCACATCAACTTCCATTACCTAACATCATCATAAAAAATATGTAGTTATACACCTCTTCCCATACAATGCCTCAAAACGTTCCATCTGTATACTCGAATGAAAACTGTTATTATAAGAAAACTCAACTAATAATGATATTGATACCAACATCCCCAGTTGACAATTAAAGATTCTCAATGATTATCCTCCAATAACAAAATTGTTTGTTCTGACTGCCCATCTTATTGAGGATAAAAAGTGGTAATGAAATTAAATTATGTGCCCAATAACATATAAAGGCCCTTCCAAAAGATAGAAGTGAACCTGGGATCCTGGTCACATACAGTGGACAGAGGAACTCCATGTAGCCTTAAAATCACTTTGAGGTAAAATTGAGAAATCTGATCTAAAGACATTATCTATCAAATAGAACTAAAATATACAGATTTAGTCAACCAATCAACGATATTCCAAATTTATGTGTTACCTTGATAAGACTAAGGTACTCAAAATGTGAAGTCCATAGATATATTCTCCAATTTCCACTCTTGCAATGGTAGTGGCTAAATCATCTCATTCAGAAACTTTTACTCTGATTTAACCTATTGAAATGAAAAACATTTTATAGTAAAATATAAAATATCTCATTTCATTTCATACCACTAGTAATACTACCGATGGTGTTTGTACATCTTAGTACTCTTAGGATGAACTGAAAATGGAGAACTAAGAGATTCACAGAACAATTATTTCTTCAATTGGGAATCACGTGTAACACACAAAGTTTTACTAAATGTTAAAATATAATCTTTATTAAGGATAAATTATAGAAACATACACATTTTAAACAATTATACCCTTTTTCTGCTCATAGTCTTCCTTCTATACTTTCTGAATTCTGTATGATAATGATGAATACACTAAAACATTAAACCAAATATATATATTTCTTGAACCAACAATATATAGTCCAAAATTCATCAAATAATTAATTAAAGTATTCATGTTCCAAACGTAACATTATTAATGAAGTGTGATTTTTTTGACTCAAGGAATCCACCACATTGTTTGCTTTTCATGGATGGGAATTGATCATGCAATCATAATCCTTTATCAGTTCAAGCCATATTATCTACCTCATTTTTAATTCCTTCTTATTGAATACACACTTTAATCTTTTATAGTCAGTATATATTTCATATTTTGATCCATATAAATGATGCATCCACATTTGCAATGAAATCCCCCAACTACCAATTCCAAATCATGAGTGGGACAATTTACCTGGGGTTGTTTTTGTTTTCTTGAAGAATAAGAAATTTCCTGATCATTATTCATAAAAAACCAATACCCTTCAATGAAGCATCAATTTAGATGAGAAATTCACCATTTTGGGATGAAATGGACTCAACTTAAGCATTCACCAATCACATCTTCAGTTCCAATAAACAATCATCACATTGTTCTATACAAATAAATTTAACCCCTTTTGTGTTTACATTGTTAGCGGGCTAGATAACCATGAAATATTTTTAACAAACCGTCAGTAATAACCAACTAATTCAATAATACTATGACTCTGTGTATCATTTTTTGGTCTTGGATATTCATGAACCACTTTTTCATTGATAGGATCGACTAGTATTCCATCTTTATTGAAAAGTTTCCTAAGACAAAAAAAATTTGCAAAAACAATCACAGTTTCTAGATTTTTTATACGGTTTTTTTTATTTTAATGTTTGAAAAACAACCCTTAGATGGTATTCATGATCCAATTTACTTTAGAAAACACAATAATTTTCGCAACAAAAAAACCAAAAACATATCCAAGAACTCATAAAGTATTATATTCCAAAGTTGCATGAATACAACAGGTATATTAGTTAATTGAAATGGAATACCAAAAAATTCATAATGCCCATATCTAGTATCAAAAGCTATTTTTGGAATATCATCCTTCTTCAACATCAATTGATGGTATCCAGATCTCAAGTCAATAATGGAAAAGTACTGTGCTCCCTAGAGTTAATCAAACAAGTCATTGATGTGAGGAAAAGTATTCTTGATTTAAATAGTGATGTCATTCAACACTCTATAATAAATGCAATGTTTCATGGATCTATCTTTCATTTTAACAAATAAAACAGGCGCACCCCATGGTGAAGTGCTAGGATGAATGAAGCCTTTATCAATCAAATCTTGCAATAGATCATTAAATTATAAATGTTTTAGTACATACATTAAGTAAGGTGGTTTTGAAATTGTCTTATCATTAGGAACTTTTTCATTTGTGAATTCAACTCCCCGGTCATGTATGACACCAGTAACTTGTCAATAAAAACAAAAATTTATTCATTTACCACATGCATATAATTAATCTGAATCGTTTCATTATTTTTAAAAATATGGGCAATAGAACATTCATTTCCATATTTCAAAAGTTTCTTCTATTCATGATATGTTATAAATTGTATGGGTTTGTTATTCTATAAAAACTGAAACATTTTCTAAAAAAGAATTTCTTTATTTCTACAGTCAATATTATCATGATAAATAGAAATCTAATCGATTCCCTAATTTACATCAATCTCTACTAAGGGAAAAAGAATAAGGTTTATAGGTGAAGTATTTCCACAGACTATAATATAATGATTCTTATAATTTATATTCAGTATAATATTTCCCCTGGTGCTTTAACAACAAGTTCTTTTCTTATTTATTGTGGTGAAATTTCAAATTTACCAGAAAATTCCTCAGAAAGAAATAATGTGTAGACCTTGTATCAAACCACAATTTAGAAAAATTCTGAGTAAAAAAAGAAGTAACCCAACACAACTTCATATGATGGCCTGACATCTGCTCACATAGTCTCAAAAAATCTCACAACACTTTTTTTCTTATAGTCTGGCATCTTTGCATCATTCAGATCACCCTTTGGGCAGACATTCTCATAATGAACCATAGATCCACATTTAAATACTTAATAGTTTTTTTATTATGATTAGTTTTTGGATAATTATCATTACAATCTCTGGCCAAATGAATAAACATACCTTATCAAAAAAACATTACAGTTTTTCTATGGAATTCACCATGGTGATTTTTTACACACATTTCCCAAACAGGGAACAAGAATTTATTACCATCATATTTCTTTGGTTGATTCTTAACCATCACTTTCCATCTGGACCTCTTCTTTTCCTTATTGTCAAAGTGCACGTGACTATCAAAAAACTCCATCTCTACCCCCACAACACATTGTACAAGTTTCTCATAACATTTGAATTCACGAGAGGCTAATTCCCTTTGACACCTTGTCTTTAATCCTGAGTAAAAACATTTTATATTACTGTAACGATCCAAAATAACATTTTTAGAATAATTCAACATTTGGGTGAAGTGTGAATCATAAAAACAACAGTAACTTCCACCCTTTTCATCAATTAAAAAACTTTCTTCTCCATCCCAAGTCAAACCACGTTTTGGAAAATATTTTTTAATAAGAAAACTTTTAAACTCATTCCTCTCAAAGGAATCAATATCCTATCTATCCCTGGTATTCATGACCATTTACGACCACTGATCATATTAATCTTCAAAATGATAAATGTCAAAACCTTAAATTGGATTAATAGAACAACCCATAATGTTGAATATCTTTTTGAGGGCCTTAATCCATCCTTCAGCTACTAGTAGGTCTAAAAATCAATTTAAAGCATGAGGCTGTTGTCTTATAAAATGATCCATTATGATCATGTTTCTTTTTGGTACCTCTAGTTTGCTCTCTTTCATGGATGCTACAACCATTTATTCCATGCATCATCTGATCCATTAATTCCCCAAACTATTTGGTTCCAATCCCTAATATTCTTGGATACAGATTTAGAAGGTTTTCATTCTGTCGATGCCTCTCCTCTTCTATAAACATCATCCCAACCCCTAAATTTATCAAAACCATCCTCTGATACTAACTATAAGGAATCGACCTCATTACATTACATAATCCTGAATTTTGGTCAAGAACCAATTTCCTTTAAAATTGAGGAACTTCTTAGGATTAATCTTTTATATAATTGGGTTATACTAAAAAAACATCATTCCATATTCATATTGAGTAGATACACAAACAACAGTATTCATATCTTCCAAAATATAATTTTTTTTAAACAATACATGTTTTATTTAACAAATCATCATAACATTTAACATTCCTTCCATTATTTTCTAACTCAAAATTATAACATATTAAAATCATTTAAAAACATGGGTTTAAAAAACAATATCATTAATGGATACATAAAAAAGGAAAGAAAACATTAGTCCATTAATACATGTAACATATAAAATCATTTTCAAAAAAAGACAAACTTGAACCCATATAAACATAATTTGTAAAAAATTATATTTCCATGAGATTTCAAAAAAACTTATAGAAAATAAATATATCCATAATGTTATCTTGGTTAATTTATTACATAATCTTTTAACCCTCCCTACTTCCTTATAATTTGTAACCCTCACAGCAACCCTATAATATGTGTAACCATCATAGTTACACATGATGTAACCATATGACTGACCTCCAACATAAAAATTCCTAAAGAATTGGTAGGAGATATAGGTCCCACATTTTATCATAATAAATTCCCAATAACCAAAACACAATCATAAAACATGAATAATTTCATGAAAACCTTTCTTTTGAATTTTCTAAAACAAAATTTTAAAAGTGGTTTTTAAAAGGAAAGTCCCTTATAAATATCATATAATTGAAGTGAAATTTAACAAAGTGGATGTAATATGTATATAAACCTTAAATAAAAATAATTAAATATTATATAAAAATGTACATATTATAAGAAATTATAATACCACTTAAATAATGAGGCAGAATGTTAACCGAAAGAATGGATATTTGGTTAAGAATTCCCTTAACTTGGATTTTCATTTATTATAACTCATTTAAACCACATTTATAATGGTTAAAATAGGGTATTAATATCTTAAAGAAACATATTCTTGTTTATAATACCTTATAATATCATTTCATTACATCATGTATTCCAATAATTTTTAGTATTTTGTTCCTTCAATTGTTTTGGGTGCGTTCTTTACATGATTTCAATAATCTGTTCCTGATGGATGATCTTGTAGATGGGAAGTGAAAATACATAATTGGAATTGAATGTTATTTACATATTTAAAAAACCATAAATTATAACATTTTTTATTTTTAATTATTAAATGAGGATGATTTATAAGTAAAATCATTAATGATATTTGATTAGGTCATTTTCACGATTCTTTGATCGTAATGAACTAATTTTATTCAATAAATTAATATTATGTTTACAAAAATATTACAACATATTATATTAGATATAATACAAAAAATATAACCTGGTTCATCCATAAAAATGGATTTGTGACCAGTTCTAAAGGAGGTAAATGAAATTGAAATCACATCAACCAGGATTTCGGTAAATCGACACATCACTGATGGTGTTTTAATTTCTTGAATAAGTGAGAAAGAAGAAGAAATATTATAGTGAGTATTACATAAACATGATGAAATCCAGAATATTTAAGATACTGGATCCTTCATTCCTCTTGTATAAGTGGATGTGATGAAAGAATAATAATATAAAAGAAAATGAAAAGAAAAGAAAGAAAATAAAAGAGGATGTTTACCTCTTGGCCTCTTCTCTTTGAAATACTCCTCAAGGCCCTTTGTTTTGGACTTTTTTGAGACCATAAGTTTTTGGAAGTTGGTAAGTGTGTTGGGAGAATTTTTGGGTGAACTTATTCAAGCCTGAAGGCGTGTGAGGTGTGGGAGAAAGTGGGGAATGATGATAGTGTTTATAGTTGAGGAGAGGTGAGATTTTAAATTATTTTTATCATTTTTATAATACTTTTGCATATGATAATGAATAGTCTAAATTAATTTGACCCAAAATAGTAATAATTAAATGTGATTTGTAACCAAGGGGTCTTACATAATCCTTGGATCACATATGATGCAGTAAAAAATGTTTTTAGTTTTTATCGTATTTTACTTTATTTCACTATTCATCAAAATTGAAGAATTTCAAAAAAAATCCCAAAAATTAAACATAACCATTTCATGATGTGTAGAATGGAAAAAGGAACTCCAATTTTTCAAAATAAATTTCTAATCATTATTAATTTAATTTATAAATAAAATCTTAATTTATTCAAAAGTTACAATTTTAAATCCATATCTCAATTTTTAACCCCTTGAAAAATTTATCAACATCTCAGAATATTATATACTTCATAAAAAAAATACTATTTAAAATTAAAAGGGTTCATATTACTATTAATATTACAATTCATTATATAAGGCCCCAGCCTTAAACCTTACTTAATCTTGAGTTATTACAAGATTACACATTGAGGATCTTTTCAGGTTTAGAGTTTTAGATAATTAGATCATGAAACATGCATTACATTCCACATTTACACAAAGTGGTTACATAAAAGACAGTATTCATTCTTCCCATCAACGGAAACATAGTTAAAATATAACACAGATTCTTTCTTGACACATCCTTAACACTATCATCACATCATGTACCTTTCCCTTGACCTGTGAAAAACATTTCAAAAACTTGGGATGAGCATAAAAAAGCTCAGTAAGAGTTATAAAAATATGGAAAGGAAACATGAGTTCATATATACCTTAGAATGAAATCACACATTACCCATAAAACATAGGCATATCAAATCATGAATAAATCATAGAAAACATAAGACATAAAGGTATCTTGAGGCATTCATAACATTCTTACGTAGGGAGTAACCCTCTTGGTTACGTTTGGAATACCCATCACAGTATATTCCCTAAATCTCTTCGGATAAACCTTAACGTTTCACTCCTTCGCGTTACCCAATGCATTGGAGAGCTATATCGGGCTCACCCGCCCTTAGTTTATCACGGAACCACCCATTTTCATAACAATGACCAAGAACCATAGCATAAATGTGTCACATAAAACATGCATAAAGGAATCATAACATTTCCACATTTCAATCACAACATAACATTTTAGTATATTGAAATAATGAAACCATTCAAAAAGAAACCATTTCCAAAATCATTTTAAACATTTAATAAAGAGATTTTTGAATCAAAGTGTCCCATACCACCTTGAAGATTAAAATTTTAAACCATTAATATCCATATAAATAAATCCTTAAAACCATTTTGAAAACATGGATATTAATAAGAACAAATAATTAAAACATTTAAAACGATATTTTGGTTAAAGGGGCTTTACCAAAATTAGTGACACTTGAATACAATAATTGAGGAATAACATTTAGTCAGAACTTTATAATATCATGAGAATAAATGGATTCATGATATAATACTCCAAAGGACAGTATATACACCGTATAAGAGTGAATTGGTGCATAACAACAATGAACCCTCAATTGAAATGTCAAATGTGATGAAATCCCTCATAAAGAAGGTATCCTTAAATTAAGGACAAATCAATCTCAAAAATATGTGTGAAAAATATAAATACACCAAATATAAGTGGATATTAAGTGTAAAACAATAAAAGGTCATTCACACATATTCAATGGATGACATATTCAATGACTACATGTTGAACCCAAAGAAATCGAAATTGGGTTAAAAAGTTCCCTTGACAGCCTAACGGCATCACATCAAAATGAGTTGGTGAGAGATAAAAAGTGTATCTCATCACTTGGACTTAAAATTTACATCAATAAGGATATATTAGAACATATCCCAACATAACAATATGTAAATTAAAATACCCAACAAAAGAATTCTTTTAAAAAAAGGAGGGTGAAAGGTTCCCTTACCGACTTGGGTATCTTTCAAGACATACACCCCATGAAATAAGGACAATAGATCATTGTTGTAAATACTCATAAACGAATGTATATTACACAAAGAGTAGAATTATGGGCATTACATACACCACTCAATGTAATTTGTGGCAAATGTATCATAAATCTTACGGGAATAAAAGTGAGATGAAAAATCCCTTACGAAAACTCGACAGTCTAACGACGCCACATAAAACTTCCGAATATGGATTGATGAGATCAAATAGGGTATCTCATCACATTACAATAAAATTTACATCAAGATGAAAATAAAAGAACATCCCCCAACATTACAAAGAGGAGATTAAAATAAGTGACTTAAAGGAGAGTACTTAAAAAGAAAGAGAAAGGTTAGATCTCTTACGAAAGTTCGGCAGCCTAACGACGCCACTCAAAACGTCCAAAATGGATTGATGAGAGAGAATAGGGTCTCTCATCAAATGAAAATAAAAATTACAGTAAGTGTAATATAAAATATCATCCCAATAACAAGAAAGATGAGCTTTAAAAGGAATGACAGAAAAGTGTGTACTTAAAAAGAAAGAGAGGAGTAGGATCCCTTACCTTGGGTCCGACTTGACTCGAACGTTCTTTAACGTCCTGAATAATAAAATTGAGTTAATTTCTTCTTGATTAAGAACCTTTTACATCTTCATTATTCCTTTTATATCAATTATTGGCATGTTATAAAAATTATATAATCATTTAAGTTAATAATATTTGTTTTGCCGATATTTGGTTCTTAAGTCGAAAGTGGACTTCTTACAATTACATGTTGTTTGTGTGGCCAAATGTTTATTATATCCAGAATTGTAATCATGATGTAGATATAATATATGTCATATATATCCATTACATTCATGCATTTATAACATTACATAATCATTTATAAGTAAGAAATGAAATGCACCGTTCATGGAGACGGTAAGTCGTACGTACGCATGAACGCTACTTTCATTTCTATTTCGTATTTTATAGAATGGAATAATAATGATATAAAGGTATATTATAATTCCAGTATAATATCATATATAATATCATAGTTCCATCCTTTATACGTCCCACATATGGTATTTAACGAATGAAATCACTTTGAGGGGGCGGTAGTCCGCACTTCCTTAAATGAAGATATCGCGTTTACCCATAATGGAAACCATTAAGGTATGCCCAAAATGAAAAAAACAGAAGCTTAAGGAAAACATAAACATATTATATATCATATATAAAAATAGTGACATCATAATGGCCACCTTTGAAGTTGTTAAATGAGTATTGAACAATCATCGTTTCGGGAGGCAGAATTTCACCATCCACGGAAACCGTATGTTCTTTAACCATTTAATTAAGTTGTGTGAGAGTGTAGCTCGAATAAATCTTATAAAAACATCCTAGTATATTGATGATACTGGTTTTGTTACAAAAGAAGTAAATAAAAAGAGTTTAGGGGGTTGTAGAAGCAAAATAAAACAAATGAACATGAGAGAATGAATTACCTTTAAAAGTGTAACTCCTTTTGATTTGAGCCTAAAGGCTTCATTTGAAAGGATTATTGTAACACCCCAGGTAAATAATGAATATGAAATTTTCATATTTATCCATATTTGTGAATAAAATATTAATATGACTTTAAAGGGGATGCTATGCTCGATGGCGTACCCAACACGCAACAACGAGTTTCTTGGGAATCTTACATTGCACTTTAATAATAAAATAATATTATTTCAAATGATAGTTAACATGTAGTCGTTGTATTGTCAGTAATGGATATAAATAACTAAAATATGATTATATATGTTTTTAAATGTTTTTACATTTATACAATAAAAGATAAAGGCTTAAAATATGGAAAGAATTCAATTTTAGGCGTATATGCCCTAGTTTTCACTAAAGGTTCACTTATCACCTTTTGATGTAGAACCGTCATTAAATATAGTTTTGTTCACTCTTAAACATTCTTTTGGACCAAATAAAACTCTTTTTAATAATCGGGACATCAAAATTTACTTTGTGTAGATTTTTGGTATCTTTCCGATAAAGTTCTTTTTTTAATGAATAGTGTAAAATGTTGTATTTTAATTCAAAACCACTTTTTAATCTAATTTATTTATATGATTAGATTATATTTTTAATTGGTTTTAATGTTAAATTAGAAAATATTTTTACCATTAAATCCAATAGTGGTTTTTGGAATCAATTTCACTTTGAAATCAGACTTAAACCAGTGTCAATCTTTTGATACTTATTGTTTCATAAAAACACGCTATTTGCTCTGACAGCGGGAATTAATTATTAAATTAATTAATGTGACTTATATGTTTTTAATTTTTTAAAATAGACTTCATTTTTGAATTCGTAATATCAAATATAGATTAGGGTGAATTTTGGTAACTTTCTGAAAAACTTCAATTTTTTATGAATAGGGAAACCACTAAGTGGTAATCAAGCAAACTGATTTTTCAGTTAAATGAAAGTTTACCACTAATGTGTACTGAATTTTGAAAATCCGACATACATGGTTTTCATTAAGAAGTAAAATTTGGTTCAATGAGATTAAAATAATTTTTTTTTGGTGAATAGTAACTTATTAAGTTTTTAATCACGATTAGTGGCAATTAGTGTAGTTTAAGGTATAAATAATGCTTTAATGATATGAAATGACCTAGAAACATGTCAAAACATTATTTGTTGTGTCATGGCCGACCAAGACAATCCATGGGTCATCTTGGGGACCCCATGGATCCACTTTGGTTGGGAAATGACATAAATAACATTTTATTTAATGTAAAAGTAAAATTGACACAAACATGATATGTTTTACTAAAACAATTTTTAAGTGGGGTTATACAAGTCATACTTTTGATTATAAATATTCATTGGAAAGATAAAAAGATTTCCTACATCATAGTATTTTTTATATAATTTTTATACATTAAATAAATTAAATTATTTATGACATAATAATGATGCAGCGATGACATCATTATTTGACGATTTAAATAAAATGGAAAGATAATGTAAAATCTATGAACTACACATGTCCAAAACTTATTGTATGAGTGGATTTAGAATAATTATAACATTATCCACGAATTATATCAATTTGGGACCTTTTAAAACCGAAACACATTTTCAAATAAAGTATTATTTCTTTACTTTCCAAAAGTACCCCTCCTCTCCTCTTATAAAAGGCCCCCACCTCTACCTCATTTAACACACTCCTCAAGCCTTTGGCTCGGCCAACCCCTGCCCATTTACTCTCTCCACATCCCTCTCCTCATCCTAGAGGATTCCCTTTGGGCAGAATCTTTTCAAAGGAAGCCTTTAGGCTCAAATCAAAAGGAGTTACACTTTTAAAGATAATTCTTTCTCTTATGTTCATTTGTTTTATATTGCTTCTCCAACCCCCTAAAATCTTCTTATTTATTTCTTTTGTAACAAAACCAGTATCTTCAATATACTAGGATGTTGTTATAATATTTATTCAAGCTACACTCTCACACAACTACATCAAATGGTTAAAGAACATACGGTTTCCATGGATGGCGAAATTGTGCCTCCCGAAACGATGATTGTTCATTACTCATTTAACACCTTCAAAGGTGGCCATTATGATGTCACTATTTTTATATATGTTATACAGTATTTTTATGTTTTACTTATGCTTCTGTATTTTTCATTTGTGTCTTACCTTTATGGCATCCATTATGGGTATACGCGATATCTTCATTTTAGGAAGTGCGGACTACCGCCCCCTCAAAGTGATGTGATTCGTTAATGCCATACGTGGGACGTATAAAAAATGAATTTAATGATATTATATATTATATTATACTGGAATTATAATATACCTTTATATCATTATTATTCCATTCTATAAAATACGAAATAGAAATGAAAGTAGCGTTCATGCGTACGTACGGCTTACCGTCTCCATGAACGGTGCATTTCATTTCGTACCTCTAAATGATTATGTAATGTTATAAATGAATTCATGTACAGGATATATATGACATATATTATATCTAAATCATGAATAAAATTCTGGATATAATAAACATTTGGCCACACGAACAACATGTAATTGTAAGAAGTCCACTTTCGACTTAAGAACCAAATATCGACAAAACAATCATTATTAACTTAATGATTACATAGTGTTTATAAAAAGGAGATAAGTGATATAAAAGGAATAATAAGCTTGAAAAATGTTCTTAATCAAGTAGAAATTAACTCAAGTTTATTATTCAGGAGATTAAAGAACGATCGAGTCAAGTCGGACCCGAGGTAAGGGATCCTACTCCTCTTTTTCTTTTTAAGTATACACTTTTATGCCATTCCTTTTAAAGATCATATTTCTTGTTATTGGGATGATATTTTATATTACACTTACTGTAATTTTTATGTTCATGTGATGAGAGACCCTATTCTCTCTCATCAATCCATTTTGGATGTTTTGATTGGCGCCGTTAGGCTGCCGAACTATCGTAAGAGATCTAACTTCTCTCTTTCTTTTTAAGTACTCTCCTTTATGTCACTTCTTTTAAGCTCTTATTTGTAATGTTGGGGGATGTTCTTTTATATTTATCTTTCTGTACATTATATTGTAATGTGATGAGATACCCTATTTGATCTCATCAATCCATATTCGGAAGTTTTATGTGGCGCCGTTAGGCTGCCGAGTTTTCGTGAGGGATTTTTCATCTCACTTTTATTCCCGTGAGATTTATGCTACATTTGCCACAAATTCCATTGAGTGGTGTATGTAATGCCCATTATTCTACTCTTTGTGTAATATAATTTCGTTTATGAGTATTTACATCAATGATATATTGTCCTTCTTTCACTGGGGGTATGTTTTGAAAGATACCCAAGTCGGTAAGGGAACCTTTCACCCTTATCTTTTTAAAAGACTTCTTTTATTGGGTCTTTTAATTTACTTATTTTTATGTTGGGATATGTTCTCATACATCCTTATTGATGTAAATTTTATGTCCAAGTGATGAGATACACTTTTTATCTCTCATCAACTCATTTTGATGTGATGTCGTTAGGCTGTCAAGGGAACTTTTTAACCCAATTTCGATTTCTTTGGGTTCAACTTGTAGTAATTGAATATGTCATCCATTGAATATGTGTGAATGACCTTTTATTGTTTTACACTTAATATCCACTTATATTGGGTGTATGTATATTTGTCACACATATTTTTGAGATTTACTTGTCATTAATTTAAGAATACCTTTTTTATAAGGGATTTCATCACATTTGACATTTATATTAAGGGTTCATTGTTGTTATGCACCAATTCACTCTTATATGGTGTATATACATTCCTTTGAAGTATTATATCATGAATCCATTTATTCTCATGATATTATAAAGTTCTGAATAAATGTTATTCCTCAATTATTGTATTCAAGTGTCACTAATTTTGGTAAAACCCCTTTAACCAAAATATCACTTTAAATGTTTTAATTATTTGTTCTTATTAATATACATGTTTTCAAAATGGTTTTAAGGATTTATTTATATGGATATTAATGGTTTAAAATGTTAAAAGCTTCAAGGTGGTATGGGACACTTTGATTCAAAAATCTCTTTATTAAATGTTTTAAATGGTTTTGAAAATGGTTTTTAATGGATTCGTTATTTCAATATCCTAAAATGTTATATTGTGATTGAAATGTGGAAATGTTATGTTTCCTTTATTCATGTTTTATGTGATACGATTATGTTATGGTTCTTGGGAATTGTTATGAAAAACGGGTGGTTCCGTTATAAACTAAGGGCGGGTGAGCCCGATATAGCTCTCCAATGCATTGGGTAACGCGAAGGAGTGAAACGTTAAGGTTTCTCCGAAGAGATTTAGGGAATATAATGTGATGGGTATTCCAAACGTAACCAAGAGGGTTACTCCCCACGTAAGAATGTTATGAATGCCTCAAGTTACCTTTATGTCTTATGTTTTCTATGATTTATTCATGGTCTGATGAGGTATGTTAAAGTGCCTATGTTTTATGGGTAAAGTATGATCTCATTCTCATGTGTATATGAACTCATGTTTCCTTTCCATATTTTTATAACCCTTACTGAGCTTTTTATGCTCATCCCAAGTTTTTGAAATGTTTTTCACAGGTCAAGGGAAAGGTACATGATGTGATGATAGTGTCAAGGATGTGTCAAGAAAGAATCCGTGTTATATTTTAAATATGTTTCCGTTGATAGGAAGAATGAATATTATCTTTTATGTAACCACTTTGTTTAAATGTGGAATGTAATGAAAGTTTCATGATCTAATTCTCTAAAACTCTAAACCTGAAAAGATCCTCAATGTGTAATCTTGTAATAACTCAAGATTATGTAAGGTTTAAGGCTGGGGCCTTATAGTTGGTATCAAAGGTCGGTTTAGATAACTTTAGAGGTTAGGGTATTCTTTAAGCATAATTGACAATTACCATAATGGTTAGGATTACAGAAAGAGTCTTAGTTTTAGATAAAGTGAATGAGTAAGTATATCTTATTGTCTATCTTACTCATTAGTACATGATGGTTTTGTTGATATACTCACACTGGCTTTTCTATTTTTAGTGAATGGATGGATCTAGCAGGCACCAAAGAGACAATAGGTTTGAAGGAAACTGTGGTGGTTCTCTGATTAAGATACTAGATATAATGGAGGATTCAATGAGGAAACTCATGGTTGTTCTAAACCAAATATCAAGGAGTCATGATCAACCACTTCAACCTTGGTGAGTTCTCTAATGCATCGGGTACGAGATGGCCAATTCGATGTGGAAATTCAGGTAATAATTATTAAGGTAACCATTAGGGTTTATATGATAGTTAATTTTTAGGTAATTATGGGTTACTCTATGATATGATGGAAAGGAATGAGATAAACTTGAGGTTAAAATATGTTATGATTATTCTTGAAGATTTTATCTCATTTTGGGGAATGTTTTAAGAATTATATAGTTTTGGAAAATGTACAACACGTAGACCGTGTGACATCCCGTCGCGTCGGACAAAGCTGCGGGAATCGAACCCACAACCAATGTGCAACTGGTATTTATCACCTACCACTGGACTACGTGAAGTCCCTGGTTAGTTTGACTGATTCATTCTAGTTATATGATTTTATGAATTAAGAGTAAGTTGATTTTGGGTTATTTTTGAAAATGATTAACCTATCATGGAGGATATGTGATTAGGTTAATTACTTTTCAAAACGAGACTTTAGGAGCAACTGATATTGTTTGGAGATAAATGTTACGATTTATCATGGAAGACTATGCGACTAAATCCTTCAAATATTTGGGTTTCAATCATATATTAGTTTATTTTGAAGAATTTTATGGACAAATTGATTATAGAATGGTCCTCGTTGAACTTTGGGTTTTGTTGGACAAATTTTGGAGATTAAGAATAGATTTTCTTTTTATAAAGGGTTATCCTTTTCTGGATTATCTGATCTTGTACTAGCCTTTTCGGTTTTGTATTTGGTAAAAGTATAAAGACATGGGAAGTATATAGTTCTATTTTGTGGATTAGGTGATTCTCTAGAAGTTGATTATAGTACTCTTAATGTGAACAAGTCTTCCTAAATACTCGTCTTTTGGAGAAAATATGAGTTTGTGTAAGGAATCTAATAAAGGTTGAAATTCAATATGATAAGTGATTATGTTTCCTTATGAATAAATTCCTCAATAAAAAGTAACTTAAAACAAAAATGTTGTCTATTAACTTTTCCTACTGGGGAATCGAAGACCGTTTAACCCATCACAAGTTTGTGATTTTCTCGTGGTTAAATTTCTCCTAAACATGTTTTCTATCACTCTCCATCAGAACATCACCCTTTGTTTTTTCCTCCATGTCCATATTTTCATAAATGGAATCCTAGTATGGGTTAACTCGGGTGACCTTTGTACTTATCTTTCTTTATTTTAAAGTGTTTGCTTTACCGACTTTTGTTCCGATGTGGGACTTTCAAGGATGTTTCCAAGCACAATTTTAAAATTGCGAGGACGCAATTCCTAAAAGGGGGGAAGGATGTAACACCCCAGGTAAATAATGAATATGAAATTTTCATATTTATCCATATTTGTGAATAAAATATTAATATGACTTTAAAGGGGACTCTATGGTTGATGGCGTACCCAACACGCAACAACGAGTTTCTTGGGAATCTTACGTTGCACTCTAATAATAAAATAATATTATTTCAAATGATAGTTAACATGTAGTCGTTGTATTGGCGGTAATGGATAGAAATAACTAAAATATGATTATATATGTTTTTAAATGTTTTTACATTTATACAATAAAAGATAAAGGCTTAAAATATGGAAAGAATTCAATTTTAGGGGTATATGCCCTAGTTTTCACTAAAGGTTCACTTATCACCTTTTGATGGAGAACCGTCATTAAATATAGTTTTGTTCACTCTTAAACATTCTTTTGGACCAAATAAAACTCTTATTAAGAATCGGGACATCAAAATTTACTTTGTGTAGATTTTTGGTATCTTTCCGATAAAGTTCTTTTTTTTAATGAATAGTGTAAAATGTTGTATTTTAATTCAAAACCACTTTTTAATCTAATTTATTTATATGATTAGATTATATTTTTAATTGGTTTTAAAGTGAAATTAGAAAATATTTTTACCATTAAATCCAATAGTGGTCGTTGGAATCAATTTCACTTTGAAATCAGACTTAAACCGGTGTCAATCTTTTGATACTTATTGTTTCATAAAAACACGCTATTTGCTCTGACAGCGGGAAATAATTATTAAATTAATTAATGTGACTTATATGTTTTGAATTTTTTAAAATATACTTCATTTTTGAATTCGTAATATCAAATATATCTTAGGGTGAATATTTGGTAATTTTCTGAAAAACTTCAATTTTTGTTGAATAGTGAAACCACTAAGTGGTAATCAAGCAAACTGATTTTTCAGTTAAATGAAAGTTTACCACTAATGTGTACTGAATTTTGAAAATCCGACATACATGGTTGTCATTAAGAAGTAAAATGTGGTTCAATGAGATTAAAATAATTTTTTTGGTGAATAGTAACTTATTAAGTTTTTAATCGCGATTAGTGGCAATTAGTGTAGTTTAAGGTATAAATAATGCTTTAATGATATGAAATGACCTAGAAACATGTCCCAACATTATTGGTTGTGTCATTGCCGACCAAGACAAGCCATGTGTCAACTTGGGGACCCCATGGATTCACTTTGGTTGGGAAATGACATAAATAACATTATATTTAATGTAAAAGTAAAATTGACACAAACATGATATGTTTTACTAAAACAATTTTTAAGTGGGGTTATACAAGTCATCCTTTTGATTATAAATATTCATTGGAAAGATAAAACGATTTCCTACATCATAGTATTTTTTATATAATTTTTAGACATTAAATAAATTAAATTATTTATGACATAATAATGATGCAGCGATGACATCATTATTTGACGATTTAAATAAAATGGAAAGATAATGTAAAATCTATGAACTACACATGTCCAAAACTTATTGGATGAGTGTAGTTCGAAGCCTTATAACATTATCCACGAATGATATCAATGTGGGGCCTTTTAAAACCGAAACACATTTTCAAATAAAGTATTATTTCTTTACTTTCCAAAAGTACCCCTCCTCTCCTCTTATAAAAGGCCCCCACCTCTACCTCATTTAACACACTCCTCAAGCCTTTGGCTCGGCCACCCACTGCACATTTACTCTCTCCACATCCCTCTCCTCATCCTAGAGGATTCCCTTTGGGAAGAATCTTTTCAAAGGAAGCCTTTAGGCTCAAATCAAAAGGAGTTACACTTTTAAAGGTAATTCTTTCTCTTATGTTCATTTGTTTTATATTGCTTCTCCAACCCCCTAAACTCTTTTTATTTATTTCTTTTGTAACAACACCAGTATCTTCAATATACTAGGATGTTGTTATAATATTTATTCAAGCTACACTCTCACAAAACTACATCAAATGGTTAAAGAACATACAGTTTCCATGGATGGCGAAATTGTGCCTCCCGAAACGATGATTGTTCATTACTCATTTAACACCTTGAAAGGTGGCCATTATGATGTCACTATTTTTATATATGATATACATTATGTTTATGTTTTACTTATGCTTCTGTATTTTTCATTTGTGTCTTACCTTAATGGCATCCATTATGGGTATACGCGATATCTTCATTTTAGGAAGTGCGGACTACCGCCCCCTCAAAGTGATGTGATTCGTTAATGCCATATGTGGGACGTATAAAGGATGGATTTAATGATATTATATATTATATTATACTGGAATTATAATATACCTTTATAACATTATTATTCCATTCTATAAAATACGAAATAGAAATGAAAGTAGCGTTCATGCGTACGTACGGCTTACCGTCTCCATGAACGGTGCATTTCATTTCTTACCTATAAATGATTATGTAATGTTATAAATGCATTAATGTACAGGATATATATGACATATATTATATCTACATCATGAATAAAATTCTGGATATAATAAACATTTGGCCACACGAACAACATGTAATTGTAAGAAGTCCACTTTCGACTTAAGAACCAAATATCGACAAAACAATCATTATTAACTTAATGATTACATAGTGTTTATAAAAAGGAAATAAGTGATATAAAAGGAATAATAAGCTTGAAAAAGGTTCTTAATCAAGTAGAAATTAACTCAAGTTTATTATTCAGGAGATTAAAGAACGATCGAGTCAAGTCGGACCCGAGGTAAGGGATCCTACTCCTCTTTTTCTTTTTAAGTATACACTTTTATGCCATTCCTTTTAAAGCTCATATTTCTTGTTATTGGGATGATATTTTATATTACAGTTACTGTAATTTTTATTTTCATGTGATGAGAGACCCTATTCTTTCTCATCAATCCATTTTGGATGTTTTGATTGGCGCCGTTAGGCTGCCGAACTTTCGTAAGAGATCTAACTTCTCTCTTTCTTTTTAAGTACTCTCCTTTTTGTCACTTCTTTTAAGCTCCTATTTGTAATTTTGGGGGATGATATTTTATATTCATCTTTCTGTACATTATATTGTAATGTGATGAGATACCCTATTTGATCTCATCAATCCATATTCGGAAGTTTTATGTGGCGCCGTTAGGCTGCTGAGTTTTCGTGAGGGATTTTTCATCTCACTTTTATTCCCGTGATATTTATGCTACATTTGCCACAAATTCCATTGAGTGGTGTATGTAATGCCCATTATTCTACTCTTTGTGTAATATACTTTCGTTTATGAGTATTTACATCAATGATCTATTGTCCTTCTTTCACTGGGGGTATGTTTTGAAAGATACCCAAGTCGGTAAGGGAACCTTTCACCCTTCTATTTTTAAAAGACTTATTTTATTGGGTCTTTTAATTTACATATTTTTATTGTTGGGATATGTTATAATACATCCTTATTGATGTAAATTTTATGTCCAAGTGATTAGATACACTTTTTATCTCTCATCAACTCATTTTGATGTGATGCCGTTAGGCTGTCAAGGGAACTTTTTAACCTAATTTCGATTTCTTTGGGTTCAACTTGTATTAATTGAATATGTCATCCATTGAATATGTTTGAATGAACTATTATTGTTTTACACTTAATATCCACTTATATTGGGTGTATGTATATTTGTCACACATATTTTTGAGATTTATTTGTCATTAATTTAAGAATACCTTCTTTATAAGGGATTTCATCACATTTGACATTTATATCGAGGGTTCATTGTTGTTATGCACCAATTCACTATTATATGGTGTATATAATTTCCTTTGGAGTATTATATCATGACTCCATTTATTCTCATGATATTATAAAGTTCTGACTAAATTTTATTCCTCAATTATTGTATTCAAGTGTCACTAATTTTGGTAAAACCCCTTTAACCAAAATATCACTTTAAATGTTTTAATTATTTGTTCTTATTAATATCCATGTTTTCAAAATGGTTTTAAGGATTTATTTATATGAATATTAATGGTTTAAAATGTTAAAATCTTCAAGGTGGTATGGGACACTTCGATTCAAAAATCTCTTTATTAAATGTTTTAAATGGTTTTGAAAATGGTTTTTAATGGATTCGTTATTTCAATATCCTAAAATGTTATATTGTGATTGAAATGTGGAAATGTTATGTTTCCTTTATTCATGTTTTATGTGATACGATTATGTTATGGTTCTTGGGAATTGTTATGAAAAACGGGTGGTTCCGTGATAAACTAAGGGCGGGTGAGCCCGATATAGCTCTCCAATGCATTGGGTAACGCGAAGGAGCGAAATGTTAAGGTTTCTCCGAAGAGATTTAGGGAATATACAGTGATGGGTATTCCAAACGTAACCAAGAGGGTTACTCCCCACGTAAGAATGTTATGAATGCCTCAAGTTACCTTTATGACTTATGTTTTCTATGATTTATTCATGGTCTGTTGAGGTATGATAAAGTGCCTATGTTTTATGGGTAAAGTATGATCTCATTCTCATGTGTATATGAACTCATGTTTCCTTTCCATATTTTTATAACCCTTACTGAGCTTTTTATGCTCATCCCAAGTTTTTGAAATGTTTTTCACAGGTCAAGGGAAAGGTACATGATGTGATGATAGTGTCAAGGATGTGTCAAGAAATAATCCGTGTTATATTTTAAATATGTTTCTGTTGATAGGAAGAATGAATACTATCTTTTATGTAACCACTTTGTTTAAATGTGGAATGTAATGCAAGTTTCATGATCTAATTCTCTAAAACTCTAAACCTGAAAAGATCCTCAATGTGTAATCTTGTAATAACTCAAGATTAAGTAAGGTTTAAGGCTGGGCCCTTATAGTTGGTATCAAAGGTCGGTTTAGATAACTTTAGAGGTTAGGGTATTCTTTAAGCATAGTTGACAAATACCATAATGGTTAGGATTTCAGAAAGAGTCTTAGTTTTAGATAAAGTGAATGAGTAAGTATATCTTATTGTCTATCTTACTCATTAGTACATGATGGTTTTGTTGATATACTCACACTGGCTTTTCTATTTTTAGTGAATGGATGGATCTAGCAGGCACCAAAGAGACAACAGGTTTGAAGGAAACTGTGGTGGTTCTCTGATTAAGATACTAGATAAAATGGAGGATTCAATGAGGAAACTCGTGGTTGTTCTAAACCAAATATCAAGGAGTCATGATCAACCACTTTAACCTTGGTGAGTTCTCTAATGCATCAGGTACGAGATGGCCAATTCGATGTGGAAATTCAGGTAATAATTATTAAGGTAACCATTAGGGTTTATATGATACTTAATTTTTAGGTAATTATGGGTTACTCTATGATATGATGGAAAGGAATGAGATAAACTTGAGGTTAAAATATGATATGATTATTCTTGAAGATTTTATCTCATTTTGGGGAATGTTTTAAGAATTATATAGTTTTGGAAAATGGACAACACGTAGACCGTCTGACATCCCGTCGCGTCGGGCAAAGCTGCGGGAATCGAACCCACAACCAATGTGCAACTGGTATTTATCGCCTACCACTGGACTACGTGAAGTCCCTGGTTAGTTTGACTGATTGATTCTAGTTATATGATTTAATGAATTAAGAGTAAGTTGATTTTGGGTTATTTATGAAAATGATTAACCTATCATGGAGGATATGTGATTAGGTTAATTACTTTTCAAAACGAGACTTTAGGAGCAACTGATATTGTTTAGAGATAAATGTTACGATTTATCTTGGAAGACTATGCGACTAAATCCTTCAAATATTTGGGTTTCAATCTTATATTGGTTTACTTTGAAGAATTTTATGGACAAATTGATTATAGAATGGTCCTCGTTGAACTTTGGGTTTTGTTGGACAAATTTTGGAGATTAAGAATAGATTTTCTTTTTATAAAGGGTTATCCTTTTCTGGATTATCTGATCTTGTACTAGCCTTTTTGGTTTTGTATTTGGTTAAAGTATAAAGACATGGGAAGTATATAGTTCTATTTTGTGGATTAGGTGATTCTCTAGAAGTTGATTATAGTACTCTTAATGTGAACAAGTCTTCCTAAATACTCGTCTTTTGGAGAAAATATGAGTTTGTGTAAGGAATCTAATAAAGGATGAAAGTCAATATGATAAGTGATTATGATTCATTATGAATAAATTCCTCAATAAAAAGTAACTTAAAACAAAAATGTTGTCTATTAACTTTTCCTACTAGGGAATCGAAGACCGTTTAACCCATCACAAGTTTGTGATTTTCTCGTGGTTAACTTTCTCCTAAACATGTTTTCTATCACTCTCCATCAGAACATGACCCTTTCTTTTCCTCCATGTCCATATTTTCATACATGGAATCATAGTATGGGTTAACTCGGGTGACCTTTGTACTTATCTTTCTTTATTTTAAA
This sequence comes from Viscum album, assembly GCA_963277665.1. NCBI lineage: Eukaryota > Viridiplantae > Streptophyta > Magnoliopsida > Santalales > Viscaceae > Viscum > Viscum album. The sequence goes on along the minus strand of OY728119.1, from coordinate 679,767,605 downwards.
GTGTTTGTTTTACCGACTTTTGTTCCGATGTGGGACTTTCAAGGATGTTTCCAAGCACAATTTTAAAATTGCGAGGACACAATTCCTAAAGGGGGGGAAGGATGTAACACCCCAGGTAAATAATGAATATGAAATTTTCATACTTATCCATATTTGTGAATAAAATATTAATATGACTTTAAAGGGGACGCTATGCTTGATGGCGTACCCAACACGCAACAACGAGTTTCTTGGGAATCTTACGTTGCACTCTAATAATAAAATAATATTATTTCAAATGATAGTTAACATGTAGTCGTTGTATTGGCGGTAATGGATAGAAATAACTAAAATATGATTATATATGTTTTTAAATGTTTTTACATTTATACAATAAAAGATAAAGGCTTAAAATATGGAAAGAATTCAATTTTAGGCGTATATGCCCTAGTTTTCACTAAAGGTTCACTTATCACCTTTTGATGGAGAACCGTCATTAAATATAGTTTTGTTCACTCTTAAACATTTTTGTGGACCAAATTAAACTCCTATTAAGAATCGGGACATCAAAATTTACTTTGTGTAGATTTTTGGTATCTTTCCGATAAAGTTCTTTTTTTTAATGAATAGTATAAAATGTTGTATTTTAATTCAAAACCACTTTTTAATATAATTTATTTATATGCTTAGATTATGTTTTTAATTGGTTTTAAAGTGAAATTAGAAAATATTTTTACCATTAAATCCAATAGTGGTCGTTGTAATCAATTTCACATTGAAATCAGACTTAAACCAGTGTCAATCTTTTGATACTTATTGTTTCATAAAAACACGCTATTTGCTCTGACAACGGGAATTAATTATTAAATTAATTAATGTGACTTATATGTTTTGAATTTTGTAAAATAGACTTCATTTTTGAATTCGTAATATCAAATATAGCTTAGGGTGAATTTTTGGTAATTTTCTGAAAAACTTCATTTTTTGATGAATAGTGAAACCACTAAGTGGTAATCAAGCAAACTGATTTTTCAGTTAAATGAAAGTTTACCACTAATGTGTACTGATTTTTGAAAATCCGACATACATGGTTGTCATTAAGAAGTAAAATGTGGTTCAATGAGATTAAAATAATTTTTTTGGTGAATAGTAACTTATTAAGTTTTTAATCGCGATTAGTGGTAATTAGTGTAGTTTAAGGTATAAATAATGCTTTAATGATATGAAATGACCTAGAAACATCTCCCAACATTATTGGTTGTGTCTGGTCCGACCCAGACAAGCCATGGGTCAACTTGGGGACCCCATGGATCCACTTTGGTTGGGAAATGACATAAATAACATTTTATTTAATGTAAAAGTAAAATTGACACAAACATGATATGTTTTACTACAACAATTTTTAAGTGGGGTTATACAAGTCATCCTTTTGATTATAAATATTCAATGGAAAGATAAAAAGATTTCCTACATCATAGTATTTTTTATATAATTTTTAGACATTAAATAAATTAAATTATTTATGACATAATAATGATGCAGCGATGACATCATTATTTGACGATTTAAATAAAATGGAAAGATAATGTAAAATATGTGAATTACACATTTCCAAAACATATTGGATTAGTGGATTTAGAAGCCTTATAACCTTATCCACGAATTATATCAATGTGGGACCTTTTAAAACCGAAACACATTTTCAAATAAAGTATTATTTCTTTACTTTCCAAAAGTACCCCACCTCTACCTCATTTAACACACTCCTCAAGCCTTTGGCTCGGCCAACCCCTGCCCATTTACTCTCTCCACATCCCTCTCCTCATCCTAGAGGACTCCCTTTGGGCAGAATCTTTTCAAAGGATGCCTTTAGGCTCAAATCAAAAGGAGTTACACTTTTAAAGATAATTCTTTCTCTTATGTTCATTTGTTTTATATTGCTTCTCCAACCCCCTAAACTCTTTTTATTTATTTATTTTGTAACAACACCAATATCTTCAATATACTAGGATGTTGTTATAATATTTATTCAAGCTACACTCTCACACAACTACATCAAATGGTTAAAGAACATACGGTTTCTGTGGATGGTGAAATTGTGCCTCCCGAAACGATGATTGTTCAATATTCATTTAACACCTTCAAAGGTGGCCATTATGATGTCACTATTTTTATATATGATATACAGTATGTTTTTGTTTTACTTATGCTTCTGTATTTTTCATTTGTGTCTTACCTTTATGGCATCCATTCTGGGTATACGCGATATCTTCATTTTAGGAAGTGCGGACTACCGCCCCCTCAAAGTGATGTGATTCGTTAATGCCATACGTGGGACGTATAAAGGATGGATTTAATGATATTATATATTATATTATACTGGAATTATAATATACCTTTATATCATTATTATTCCATTCTATAAAATACGAAATAGAAATGAAAGTAGCGTTTATGCGTACGTACGGCTTACCGTCTCCATGAACGGTGCATTTCATTTCTTACCTCTAAATGATTATGTAATGTTATAAATGCATTCATGTACAGTATATATATGAAATATATTATATCTACATCATGAATAAAATTCTTGATATAATAAACATTTGGCCACACGAACAACATGTAATTGTAAGAAGTCCACTTTCGACTTAAGAACCAAATATCGACAAAACAATCATTATTAACTTCATGATTACATAGTGTTTATAAAAAGGAAATAAGTGATATAAAAGGAATAATAAGCTTGAAAAAGTTTCTTAATCAAGTAGAAATTATCTCAAGTTTATTATTCAGGAGATTAAAGAACGATCGAGTCAAGTCGGACCCGAGGTAAGGGATCCTACTCCTCTTTTTCTTTTTAAGTATACACTTTTATGCCATTCCTTTTAAAGCTCATATATCATGTTATTGGGATGATATTTTATATTACACTTACTGTAATTTTTATGTTCATGTGATGAGAGACCCTATTCTCTCTCATCAATCCATTTTGGAAGTTTTGATTGGCGCCGTTAGGCTGCCGAACTTTCGTAAGAGATCTAACTTCTCTCTTACTTTTTAAGTACTCTCCTTTATGTCACTTCTTTTAAGCTCCAATTTGTAATGTTGGGGGATGTTCTTTTATATTCATCGTGCTGTAAATTATATTGTAATGTGATGAGATACCCTATTTGATCTCATCAATCCATATTCGGAAGTTTTATGTGGCGCCGTTAGGCTGCCGAGTTTTCGTGAGGGATTTTTCATCTCACTTTTATTCCCGTGAGATTTATGCTACATTTGCCACAAATTCCATTGAGTGGTGTATGTAATTCCCATTATTCTACTCTTTGTGTAATATACTTTCTTTTATGAGTATTTACATCAATGATCTATTGTCCTTCTTTCACTGGGGGTATGTTTTGAAAGATACCCAAGTTGGTAAGGGAACCTTTCACCCTTCTCTTTTTAAAAGACATATTTTATTGGGTCTATTAATTTACATATTTTTATGTTGGGATATGTTCTCATACATCGTTATTGATGTAAATTTTATGTCCAAGTTATGAGATACACTTTTTATCTCTCATCAACTCATTTTGATGTGATGCCGTTAGGCTGTCAAGGGAACTTTTTAACCCAATTTCGATTTCTTTGGGTTCAACTTGTAGTAATTGAATATGTCATCCATTGAATATGTGTGAATTACCTTTTATTGTTTTACACTTAATATCCACTTATATTGGGTGTATATATATTTGTCACACATATTTTTGAGATTTATTTGTCCTTAATTTAAGGATACCTTCTTTATAAGGGATTTCATCACATTTGACATTTATATTGAGGGTTCATTGTTGTTATGCACCAATTCACTCTTATATGGTGTATATACATTCCTTTGGAGTATTATATCATGAATCCATTTATTCTCATGATATTATAAAGTTCTGACTAAATGTTATTCCTCAATTATTGTATTCAAGTGTCACTAATTTTGGTAAAAACCCTTTATCCAAAATATCACTTTAAATGTTTTAATTATTTGTTCTTATTAATATCCATGTTTTCAAAATGGATTTAAGGATTTATTTATATGGATATTAATGGTTTAAAATGTTAAAAGCTTCAAGGTGGTATGGGACACTTTGATTCAAAAATATCTTTATTAAATGTTTTAAATGGTTTTGAAAATGGTTTTTAATGGATTCGTTATTTCAATATCCTAAAATGTTATATTGTGATTGAAATGTGGAAATGTTATGTTTTCTTTATTCATGTTTTATGTGATACGATTATGTTATGGTTCATGGGCATTATTATGAAAAACGGGTGGTTCCGTGATAAACTAAAGGCGGGTGAGCCCGATATAGCTCTCCAATGCATTGGGTAACACGAAGGAGTGAAACGTTAAGGTTTCTCCGAAGAGATTTAGGGAATATACTGTGATGGGTATTCCAAACGTAACCAAGAGGGTTACTCCCCACGTAAGAATGTTATGAATGCCTCAAGTTACCTTTATGTCTTATGTTTTCTATGATTTATTCATGGTCTGATGAGGTATGTTAAAGTGCCTATGTTTTATGGGTAAAGTATGATCTCATTCTCATGTGTATATGAACTCATGTTTCCTTTACATATTTTTATAACCCTTACTGAGCTTTTTATGCTCATCCCATGTTTTTGAAATGTTTTTCACAGGTCAAGGGAAAGGTACATGATGTGATGATAGTGTCAAGGATGTGTCAAGAAAGAATCCGTGTTATATTTTAAATATGTTTCCGTTGATAGGAAGAATTAATACTATATTTTATGTAACCACTTTGTTTAAATGTGGAATGTAATGCAAGTTTCATGATCTAATTCTCTAAAACTCTAAACCTGAAAAGATCATCAATGTGTAATCTTGTAATAACTCAAGATTAAGTAAGGTTTAAGGCTGGGGCCTTATAATTATGCCCAAAGGGAATCCTCTAGGATGAGGAGAGGGATGTGGATAGAGTAAATGGGAAGGGGTTGGCCGAGCCAAAGGCTTGAGGAGTGTGTGAAATGAGGTAGAGATGGGGGCCTTTTATAAGAGGAGAGGAGGGGCACTTTTGGAAAGTAAGAAATATTACTTTATTTGAAAATGTGTTTCGATTTTAAAAGGTCCCACATTGATATAATTCGTGGATAAGGTGATAAGGGTTCTAAATCCACCCATACAATAAGTTTTTTACAGGTTTAGGTCATAGAGTTTACATTATCTTCTCATTTTACTTAAATCGTCAGATAATGATGTCATCGGTGCATCATTATGATGTCATAAATAATTTAATTTATTTAATGTCTAAAAATTATAAAACAATTACTATGATGTAGGAAATCTTTTTATCTTTTCAATGACTATTTATAAAAAAAATATGACTTGTATAACCCCACTTAAAAATTGTTTTAGTAAAACATATCATGTTTGTGTCATTTTTACGTTTACATTAAATAAAAGGTTGTTTATGTCATTTCCCAACCAAAGTGGCTCCATGGGGTCCCCAAGTTGACCCATGGCTTTTCTTGGTCGGCCATTAGACATCCAATGAGGTTAGGACATGTGTCAAGTATATTTCATATTATTAAAACAATATTTTTACCTTAAACTACACTAATTACCTCTAATCGCGATTAAAAACTTAATAAGTTATTATTCACCAAAAAAATTATTTTAATCCCATTGAACCACATTTTACGTCTTAATGAAAATCATGTATGTCGTATTTTTGAAATTCAAAACACAAAGATGGAAAAATTTCATTTAAACAGAAAAATCAGTTTTTCTGAGTACCACTTAGTGGTGTCACTATTCATCAAAAATTGATGTTTTTCAGAAAAATCCCAAAACATATAAGTCACATTAATTAATTTAATAATTAATTCCCGCTGTCAGAGAAAATAGCGTGTTTTTATGAAACAATAAGTATCAAAAGATTGACATTGGTTTAAGTCTGATTTCAAAGTGAAATTAATTCTAACGACCACTATTGGATTTAATGGTAAAAATATATTCTAATTTCACTTTAAAAACAATTCAAAAAATAATATAATCATATAAATAAATTATATTAAAAAGATGTTTTGAATTAAAATACAACATTTTAAACTATTCATTAAAAAATGAACTTTATCAGAAAGATACCAAAAATTTACACAAAGTAAATTTTAATGTCCAGATTCTTAATAAGAGTTCTATTTGGTCCAATATTATTTATAAGATTGATCAATACTATATTTAATGACGGTTCTCCGTCAAAAGTTGAAAAGTGGAACCTTAGTGAAAATTTGGGTATAAATGCCTAAAATTGAATTCTTTCCATATTTTAAGCCTTTATATTTTATTGGATAATTGTAAAAACATTTAAAAACATATAAAATCACATTTTAGTTATTTCTATCCATTCCCTCCAATACAACGACTACATGTTAACTACCATTTAAAATAATATTATTTTATTATTAGAGTGAAATGTAAGATTCCCAATAAACTCGTTGTTGCGTGTTGGGTACGCCATCGAGCATAGAGTCCCATTTAAAGTCATATTAATATTTTATTCACAAATCTGGATAAATATGAAAATTTCATATTCTTTATTTACCTGGGGTGTTACATCCTTCCCCCCTTTTGGGAATTGCGTCCTCGCAATTTTAAAAATTGAGCTTGGAAACATCCTTGAAAGTCCCACATCGGAACAAGAGTCGGTAAAACAATCACTTTAAATAAATAAAGATAAGTACAAAGGTCACACGAGTTAACCCATACTAGGATTCCATGTAGAAAAATATGGACATGGAGGAGAAAACATAGGGTCATGTTCTGATGGAGAGTGATAGAAAACATGTTTAGGAGAAAGTTAACAATAAGAAAATCACAAACTTGTGATGGGTCAAACGGTGTTGGGTTCCCCAGTAGGAAAAGTTAATAGACAAATTTTTTGTTTTAAGTTACTTTTTATTGAGGAATTTACTCATAAGGAAACATAATCACTTATCATGTTGACTTTCAACTTTTACTAGATTCCTTAATCAAACTCATATTTTTTCCAAAAGACGAGTATTTAGGGAGACTTGTTCGCATTAAGAGTACTATAATCAACATGTAGAGAGTCACCTAATCCACAAAAGAGAACTATATACATCCCATGTCTTTAGGCTTTAACCAAAACCAAAACTATAAATGTTAGTACAAGGTCAGATAATCCAAAAAAGGATAACCCTTTATAAAAAGAAAATATATTCTTAATCTCAAAATTTGTCCAACAAAACCCAAAGTTCAACGAGGACCATCGGATAAACAATTTGTCCATAAATTTCTTCAAAGTAAACCAATATAAGATTGAAACCCAAATATTTGATGGATTTAGTCACATAGTCTTCCAAGTTAAATCGTAACATTTATCTCCAAACAACATCAGTTGCTCCTAAAGTCTCGTATTGAAAATTTATTAACCTAATCACATATCCTCCATGATAGGTTAATCATTTTCATAAATAACCCAAAATCAACTTACTCTTAATTCATAAAATCATATAACTAAAAGAATTAGTCAAACTAACCAGGGAATTCACGTAGTCCAGTGGTAGGCGATAAATACGAGTCGCACTTTGGTTGTGGGTTCGATTCCCTCAGCTTTGTCCGACGTGACGGGATGTCACACGGCCTGCGTGTTGTCCTTTTTCCAAAACTATATAATTCTTTAAACATCCCCCAAAACGAGATAAAATCATCCAAAATGATCATAACATATTTTAACCTCATGTTTATCTCATTCCTTTCATTTTCCATCATATCATATAGTAACCCATAATTACCGAAAAAGTAAGGATCATATAAACCCTAATAGTTACCTTAATAATTATTACTAGAATTTCCACATCGAGTTGGCCATCTCGTACATGATGCATTAGAGAAATCACCAAGGTTGAAGTGGTTGATCATAAATCCTTGATAGTTGGTTTAGAACAACCATGGGATTCCTTATTGAATCCCCCATCTCATCCAGTCTCTTTATAAGAGAACCACCTTAGTTTCCTTCAAACCCATTGTCACTTTGGTTCCTGCTAGATCCAGCCATTTACTAAAACCAAAAAGGTCAGTGTGAGTATATCAACATAACCATCATGTACTAATGAGGAAGATAAACACTTAGATATACTTACTCATTAACTTTATCTAAAACTAGGACTCTTCCGGAAATCCTAACCATTATGGTAATGTCCCTTATGCCTAAAGAATACCCTAACCTCTAAAGTTATCTAAACCGACCTTTGATACCAACTATAAGGCCCCAGCCTTAATCCTTACTTAATCTTGAGTTATTAAAAGATTACACATTGATGATCTTTTCAGGTTTAGAGTTTTAGAGAATTAGATCATGAAACGTGCATTACATTCCACATTTACACAAAGTGGTTACATAAAAGGCAGTATTCATTCTTCCCATCAACGGAAACATATTTAAAATATAACACGGATTCTTTCTTGACACTTCCTTGACACTATCATCACATCATGTACCTTTCCCTTGACCTGTGAAAAACATTTCAAAAACTTGGGATGAGCATAAAAAGCTCATTAAGAGTTATAAAAATATGGAAAGGAAACATGAGTTCATATATACATTAGAATGAAATCACACATTACCCATAAAACATAGGCATATCAAATCATGAATAAATCATAGAAAACATAAGACATAAAGGTATCTTGAGGCATTCATAACATTCTTACATAGGGAGTAACCCTCTTGGTTACGTTTGGAATACCCATCATAGTATATTCCCTAAATCTCTTCGGAGAAACCTTAACGTTTCACTCCTTCGCGTTACCCAATGCATTGGAGAGCTATATCGGGCTCACCCGCCCATAGTTTATCACGGAACCACCCATTTTCATAACAATGCCCGAGAACCATAACATAAATGTGTCACATAAAACATGCATAAAGGAAACATAACATTTCCACATTTCAATCACAACATAACATTTTAGTATATTGAAATAATGAATCCATTCAAAAAGAAAAAATTTCCAAAATCATTTAAAACATTTAATAAAGAGATTTTTGAATCAAAGTGTCCCATACCACCTTGAAGCTTAAAATTTTAAAACATTAATATCCATATAAATAAATCCCTAAAACCATTCTGAAAACATGGATATTAATAAGAACAAATAATTAAAACATTTAAAACGATATTTTGGTTAAAGGGATTTTACCAAAATTAGTGACACTTGAATACAATAATTGAGGAATAACATTTAGTCAGAACTTTATAATATCATGAGAATAAATGGATTCATGATATAATACTCCAAACGACAGTATATACACCATATAAGAGTGAATTGGTGCATAACAACAATGAACCCTCAATAGAAATGTCAAATGTGATGAAATCCCTTATAAAGAAGGTATCCTTAAATTAAGGACAAATCAATCTCAAAAATATGTGTGAAAAATATTAATACACCCAATATAAGTGGATATTAAGTGTAAAACAATAAAATGTCATTCACACATATTCAATGGATGACATATTCAATGACTACATGTTGAACCCAAAGAAATCGAAATTGGGTTAAAAAGTTCCCTTGACAGCCTAACGACATCACATCAAAATGAGTTGTTGAGAGATAAAAAGTGTATCTCATCACTTGGAAATAAAATTTACATCAATAAAGATATATTAGAACATATCCCAACATAACAATATGTAAATTAAAAGACCCAACAAAAGAAGTCTTTAAAAAAAGGAGGGTGAAAGGTTCCCTTACCGACTTGGGTATCTTTCAAGACATACACCCCATGAAAGAAGGACAATAGATCATTGTTGTAAATACTCATAAACGAAAGTATATTAAACAAAGATTATAATAATGGGTATTAAATACACCACTCAATGGAAGTTGTGGCAAATGTAGCATAAATATTACGGGAATAAAACTGAGGTGAAAAATCCCTTACGAAAACTCGGCAGCCTAACGACACCACATAAAACATCCGAATATGGATTGATGAGATCAAATAGGGTATCTCATCACATTAAAATAAAATTTAAAGCAAGAGGAATATAAAAGAACATCCCCCAACATTACAAAGAGGAGCTTAAAAGAAGTGACTTAAAGGAAAGTACTTAAAAAGAAAGAGAGAGGTTAGATCTCTTACGAATGTTCGGCAGCCTAACGGCGCCACTCAAAACGTCCAAAAAGGATTGATGAGAGAGAATAGGGTCTCTCATCACATGAAAATAAAAATTACAGTATGTGTAATATAAAATATCATCCCAATAACAAGAAAGATGAGCTTTAAAAGGAATGACATGAAAGTGTGTACTTAAAAAGAAAGAGAGGAGTAGGATCCCCTACCGTGGGTCTGACTTGACTCGATCGTTCCTTAACGTCCTGAATAATAAACATGAGTTAATTTCTACTTTATTAAGAAACTTTTACAAGTTAATTATTCTTTTATATCAATTATTGTCATGTTATAAACATTATATAATCATTTAAGTTAATAATATTTGTTTTGCCGATATTTGGTTCTTATGTCGAAAGTGGACTTCTTACAATTACACGTTGTTCGTGGGGCCAAATGTTTATTATATCCATAATTGTATTCATGATTTAGATATCATATATTTCATATATATCCAGTACAGTCATGCATTTATAACATTACATAATCATTTAGAGGTAAGAAATGAAATGCACCTTTCATGGAGACGGTAAGCCGTACGTACGCATGAACGCTACTTTCATTTCTATTTCGTATTTTATAGAATGGAATAATAATGATATAAAGGTATATTATAATTCCAGTATAATATCATATATAATATCATAGTTACATCTTTTATACATCCCACATATGGTATTTAACGAATCAAATCCCTTTGAGGGGGCGGTAGTCCGCACTTCCTTAAATGAAGATATCGTGTTTACCCATAATGGAAACCATAAAGGTATGCCAAAAATGAAAAAAAAACAGAAACTTAAGGAAAACATAAACATATTATATATCATATATAAAAATAGTGACATCATAATGGCCACCTTTGAAGGTGTTAAATGAGTATTGAACAATCATCATTTCGGGAGGCAGAATTTCACCATCCACAGAAACCGTATGTTCTTTAACCATTTGATGTCGTTGTGTGAGAGTCTAGCTCGAATAAATCTTATAACAACATCCTAGTATATTTATGATACTGGTTTTGTTACAAAAGAAGTAAATAAAATGAGTTTAGGGGGTTGGAAAATCAAAATAAAACAAATGAACATGAGAGAATGAATTACCTTTACAAGTGTAACTCCTTTTGATTTGAGCCTAAAGGCTTCCTTTGAAAGGATTATTCCAAAAGATAATACTCTAGTATGAGGAGAGGGATGTGTATAGAGTAAATGGGCAGGGGTTGGCCGAGCCAATGGCTTGAGGTGTGTGTTAAATGAGGTAGAGGTGGGGGCCTTTTATAAGATGAGAGGAGGGGCACTTTTGGAAAGTAAGAAATATTACTTTATTTGAAAATGTGTTTCGGTTTTAAAAGGTCCCACATTGATATAATTCGTGGTTAAGGTGATAAGGGTTCGAAATCCACCCATACAATAAGTTTTGTACATGTGTAGGTCATAGAGTTTACATTATCTTCTCATTTTATTTAAATCGTCAGATAATGATGTCATCCCTGCATCATTATGATGTCATAAATAATTTAATTTATTTAATGTCTAAAAATTATAAAAAAATTACTATGATTTAGGAAATCGTTTTATCTTTCCAATGAATATTTATAATAAAAAATCTTACTTGTATAACCCCACTTAAAATTGTTTTAGTAAAACATATCAATTTTGTGTCATTTTTACGTTTACATTAAATAAAAGGTTTTTTATGTAATTTCCAAACCAAAGTGGCTCCATGGTGTCCCCAAGTTGACCCATGGCTTTTCGTGGTCGTCCATTACACATCCAATGAGGTTAGGACATGTGTCAAGTTCATTTCATATTATTAAAACATTATTTTTACCTTAAACTACACTATTTACCTCTAGTCGTGATTAAAAACTTAATAAGTTATTATTCACCAAAAAATATATTTTTATCCCATTGAACCGCATTTTACTTCTTAATGAAAACCATGTATGTCGGATTTTTGAAATTCAAAACACAATGATGGAAAAATTTCATTTAAACGGAAAAATCGGTTTTTCTAAGTACCACTTAGTGGTGTCAGTATTCATCAAAAATTGATGTTTTTCAGAAAAATCTCAAAAATTCACCCTAAGATATATTTGATATTCCGAATTCAAAAATGAATTCTATTTTACAAAATTCAAAACATATAAGTCACATTAATTAATTTAATAATTAATTCCCGCTGTCAGAGCAAATAGCGTGTTTTTATGAAACAATAAGTATCAAAAGATTAACATTGGTTTAAGTCTGATTTCAAAGTGAAATTAATTCCAACGACCACTATTGGATTTAATGGTAAAAATATATTCTAATTTCACTTTATAACCAATTCAAATGATAATCTTATCATATCAATAAATTAGATTAAAAATAGGTTTTGAATTAAAATACAACATTTTACACTATTCATTAAAAAAATGAACTTTATCAGAAAGATACCAAAAATTTACACAAAGTAAATTTTGATGTCCAGATTCTTAATAAGAGTTTTATTTGGTCCAATAGAATTTATAAGATTGATCAAAACTATATTTAATGACGGTTCGCCGTCAAAAGGTGAAAAGTGAAACCTTAGTGAAAATTAGGGTATAAATGCCTAAAATTGAATTCTTTCCGTATTTTAAGCCTTTATATTTTATTGGATAATTGTAAAAACATTTAAAAACATATATAATCATATTTTAGTTATTTCTATCCATTCCCGCCAATACAACGGCTACATGTTAACTACCATTTAAAATAATATTATTTTATTATTAGAGTGCAACATAAGATTCCCAAGAAACTCGTTGTTGCGTGTTGGGTACGCCATCGAGCATAGCGTCCCCTTTAAAGTCATATTATTATTTTATTCACAAATCTGGATAAATATGAAAATGTCATATTCTTTATTTACCTGGGGTATTACATCCTTCCCCCTTTTTGGGAATTGCATCCTCGCAATTTTAAAAATTGTGCTTGGAAACATCCTTGAAAGTCCCACATCGGAACAAGAGTCGGTAAAACAATCACTTTAGAATAAAGAAAGATAAGTACAAATGTCACCCGAGTTAACCCATACTAGGATTCAATGTAGAAAAATATGGACATGGAGGAGAAAACATAGGGTCATGTTCTGAAGGAGAGTGATAGAAAACATGTTTAGGAGAAAGTTAACAATAAGAAAATCACAAACTTGTGATGGGTCAAATGGTGTTGGGTTCCCCAGTAGGAAAAGTTAATAGAATTTTTTTTTGTTTTTACGTTACTTTTTATTGAGGAATTTATTCATAAGGAAACATAATCACTTATAATTTTGACTTTCAACTTTTACTAGATTCCTTAATCAAACTCATATTTTTTCCAAAAGACGAGTATTTAGGGAGACTTGTTCGCATTAAGAGTACTATAATCAACTTCTAGAGAGTCACCTAATCCACAAAAGAGAACAATATATATCCCATGTCTTTAGGCTTTAACCAAAACCAAAACTATAAAGTTTAGTACAAGGTCAGATAATCCAAAAAAGGATAACCCTTTATAAAAAGAAAATCTATTCTTAATCTCAAAACTTGTCCAACAAAACCCAAAGATCAACGAGGACCATCCGATAAACAATTTTTCCATAAAATTCTTCAATGTAAACCAATATAAGATTGAAACCCAAATATTTGAAGGATTTATTCACATAATCTTCCAAGTTAAATCGTAACATTTATCTCCAAACAACATCAGTTGCTCCTAAAGACTCGTATTGAAAAGTTATTAACCTAATCACATATCCTCCAGGATAGGTTAATCATTTTCATAAATAACCCAAAATAAACTTACTCTTAATTCATAAAATCATATAACTAAAAGAATCAGTCAAACTAACCAGGGACTTCACGTAGTCTAGTGGTAGGTGATAAATACCAGTCGCACTTTGGTTGTGGGTTCGATTCCTGCAGCTTTGTCCGACCCGACGGGATGTCACACGGTCTGCGTGTTGTCCTTTTTCCAAAACTATATAATTCTTAAAAAATCACCCAAAAAGAGATAAAATCTTCAAAAATGATCATAACATATTTTAACCTCATGTTTATCTCATTCCTTACATTTTACATCATATCATAGAGTAACCCATAATTACCTAAAAAGTAAGGATCATATAAACCCTAATGGTTACCTTAATAATTATTACCTGAATTTCCACATCGAGTTGGCCATCTCGTACATGATTCATTAGAGAAATCACCAAGGTTGAAGTGGTTGATCATCAATCCTTGATAGTTGGTTTAGAACAACCATGGGATTCCTCATTGAATCCCCCATCTCATCCAGTCTCTTAATCAGAGAACCACCTTAGTTTCCTTCAAACCCATTGTCACTTTGGTGCCTACTAGATCCATCCATTTACCAAAACCAAAAAGGTCATTGTGAGTATATCAACATAACCATCATGTACTAATGAGGAAGATAAACACTTAGATATACTTACTCATTAACTTTATCTAAAACTAGGACTCTTCCTGAAATCCTAACCATTATGGTAATGTCCCTTATGCTTAAAGAATACCCTAACCTCTAAAGTTATCTAAACCGACCTTTGATACCAACTATAAGGCCCCAGACTTAAGCCTTACTTAATATTGAGTTATTAAAAGATTACACATTGAGGATCTTTTCAGGTTTAGAGTTTTAGATAATTAGATCATGAAACTTGCATTACATTCCACATTTACACAAAGTGGTTACATAAAAGACAGTATTAATTCTTCCCATCAACGGAAACATATTTAAAATATAACATAGATTCTTTCTTGACACATCCTTGACACCATCATCACATCATGTACCTTTCCCTTGACCTGTGAAAAACATTTCAAAAACTTGGGATGAGCATAAAAATAACAGTAAGAGTTATAAAAATATGGAAAGGAATCATGAGTTCATATATACATTAGAATGAAATCACACATTACCCATAAAACATAGGCATATCAAATCAAGAATAAATCATAGAAAACATAAGACATAAAGTTAACATGAGGCATTCATAACATTCTTACGTAGGGAGTAACCCACTTGGTTACGTTTGCAATAACCATCACAGTATATTCCCTAAATCTCTTTGGAGAAACCTTAATGTTTCACTCCTTCGCGTAACCCAATGCATTGGAGAGCTATATCGGGCTCACCCGCCCTTAGTTTATCAGGGAACTACCCGTTTTCATAACAATGCCCAAGAACCATAACATAAATGTGTCACATAAAACATGCATAAAGGAAACATAACATTTCCACATTTCAATCACAACATAACATTTTAGTATATTGAAATAATGAATCCATTCAAAAAGAAACCATTTCCAAAATCATTTAAAAAATTTAATAAAGAGATTTTTGAATCAAAGTGTCCCATACCACCTTGAAGCATAAAATTTTAAACCATTAATATCCATATAAATAAATCCTTAAAACCATTTTGAAAACATGGATATTAATAAGAACAAATAATTAAAACATTTAAAACGATATTTTGGTTAAAGGGGTTTTACCAAAATTAGTGACACTTGAATACAATAATTGAGGAATAACATTTAGTCAGAACTTTATAATATCATGAGAATAAATGGATTCATGATATAAAACTCCAAAGGACAGTATATACACCATGTAAGAGTGAATTGGTGCATAACTACAATGAACCCTCAGTAGAAATGTCAAATGTGATGAAGTCCCTTATAAAGAAGGTATCCTTAAATTAAGGACAAATAAATCTCAAAAATATGTGTGACAAATATAAATACACCCAATATAAGTGGATATTAATGGTAAAACAATAAAAGTTCATTCACACCTATTCAATGGATGACATATTCAATGACTACATGTTAAACCCAAAGAAATCGAAATTGGGTTAAAAAGTTCCCTTGACAGCCAAACGGCATCACATCAAAATGAGTTGGTGAGAGATAAAAAGTCTATCTCATCACTTGGAAATAAAATTTACATCAATAAGGATATATGAGAACATATCCCAAAATAAAAATATGTAAATTAAAAGACCCAACAAAAGAAGTCTTTAAAAAAAGGAGGGTGAAAGGTTCCCTTACCGACTTGGGTATCTTTCAAGACATACACCCCATGAAAGAAGGACAATAGATCATTTTTGTAAATAATAATAAACGAAAGTATATTAAACAAAGAGTATAATAATGGGCATTACATACACCACTCAATGGAATTTGTGGCAAATGAAGAATAAATCTTACGGGAATAAAAGTGAGATGAAAAATCACTTACGAATACTCGGCAACCTAACGGCGCCACATAAAACTTCCGAATATTGATTGATGAGATCAAATAGGGTATCTCATCACATTACAATAAAATTTAAAGAAAGAGGAATATAAAAGAACATCCTCCAACATTACAAAGTGGAGCATAAAAGAAGTGACTTAAAGGAGAGTACTTAAAAATAAAGAGAGGTTAGATCTCTTACGAAAGTTCGGCAGCCTAACGGCGCCACTCAAAACGTCCAAAATGGATTGATGAGAGAGAATAGGGTCTCTCATCACATGAACATAAAAATTAAAGTAAGTGTAATATAAAATATCATCCCAATAACAAGAAAGATGAGATTTTATAGGAATGACATAAAAGTGTGTACTTAAAAAGAAAGAGAGGAGTAGGATCCCTTACCTTGGGTCCGACTTGATTCGATCATTCTTTAACGTCCTGAATAATTAACATGAGTTAATTTCTACTTTCTTAAGAACCTTTTACAAGTTCATTATTCCTTTTATATCAATTATTGACATGTTATAAACATTATATGATCATTTAAGTTAATAATATTTGTTTTGCCGATATTTGGTTCTTAAGTCGAAAGTGGACTTCTTACAATTACATGTTGTTCGTGTGGCCAAATTGTTATTATATCCAGAATTGTATTCATTATGTAGATATCATATATGTCATATATATCCAGTAAATTCATGCATTTATAACTTTACATACTCATTTAGAGGTAAGAAATGAAATGCACCGTTCATGGAGACGGTAAGCCATACGTACGCATGAACGCTACTTTCATTTCTATTTCGTATTTTATAGAATGGAATAATAATTATATAAAAGTATATTATAATTACAGTATAATATCATATATAATATCATAGTTCCATCCTTTATACATCCCACATATGGTATTTAACGAATCAAATCACTTTGAGGGGGCGGTAGTCTGCACTTCCTTAAATGAAGATATCGCGTTTACCCATAATGGAAACCATAAAGGTATGCCCAAAATGAAACAAAAGAAGCTTAAGGAAAACATAAACATATTATATATCATATATAAAAATATTGACATCATAATGGTCACCTTTGAAGGTGTTAAATGAGTATTGAACAATCATCGTTTCGGGAGGCAGAATTTCACCATCCAGGGAAACCGTATGTTCTTTAACCATTTGATGTAGTTGTGTGAGAGTGTAGCTCGAATAAATCTTATAACAACATCCTAGTATATTTATGATACTGGTGTTGTTACAAAAGAAGTAAATAAAAAATAGTTTAGGGGGTTGGAGAAGAAAAATAAAACAAATGAACATGAGAGAATGAATTACCTTTAAAAGTGTATCTCCTTTTGATTTGAGCCTAAAGGCTTCCTTTGAAAGGATTCTGCCCAAAGGGAATCCTTTAGGATGAGGAGAGGGATGTTTAGAGAGTAAATGGTCAGGGTTTGGACGAGCCAAAGGCTTGAGGAGTGTGTGAAATGAGGTAGAGGTGGGGGCCTTTTATAAGAGGAGAGGAGGGGCACTTTTGGAAAGTAAGTAATATTACTTTATTTGAAAATGTGTTTCGGTATTAAAAAGTCCCAAATTGATATAATTCGTGGATAAGGTGATAAGGGTTCGTAATAAACCCATAAAATAAGTTTTGTACATGTGTAGGTCATATAGTTTACATTATCTTCTCATTTTGTTTAAATCGTCAGATAATGATGTCATCGCTGCATCATTATGATGTCAAAAATAATTTAATTTATTTAATGTCTAAAAATTATAAAAAAATTACTATGATGCAGGAAATAGTTTTAGATTTCCAATTCCTATTTATAATAAAAAATCTGACTTGTATAACCTCACATAAAAATTGTTTTAGTAAAACATATCATGTTTGTGTCTTTTTTACTTTTACATTAAATAAAAAGTTGTTTATGTCATTTCCCAACCAAAGTGGCTCCATGGGGTCCCCAAGTTGACCCATGGCTTGTCTTGGTCGGCCATTACACATCCAATGAGGTTAGGACATGTGTCACGTTCATTTCATATTATTAAAACATTATTTTTACCTTAAACTACACTAATTACCTCTAATCGCGATTAACAACTTAATAAGTTATTATTCACCAAAAAAATTATTTTTATCCCATTGCACCACATTTTACTTCTTAATGAAAACCATGTATGTCGGATTTTTGAAATTCAAAACACAAAGATGGAAAATTTTCATTTAAACGGAAAAATCAGTTTTTCTAAGTACCACTTAGTGGTGTCACTATTGATAAAAAATTGATGTTTTTCAGAAAAATCCCAAAAATTCACCCTAAGATATATTTGATATTCTGAATTCAAAAATGAAGTCTATTTTAAAAAATTCAAAACATATAAGTCACATTAATTAATTTAATAATTAATTCCCGTTGTCAGAGCAAATAGCGTGTTTTTATGAAACAATAAGTATCAAAAGATTGACATTGGTTTCAGTCTGATTTCAAAGTGAAATTAATTCCAACGACCACTATTGGATTTAATGGTAAAAATATATTCTAATTTCACTTTAAAACCAATTCAAAAGATAATCTAATCATATAAATAAATTAGATTAAAAAGAGGTTTTGAATTAAAATACAACATTTTACACTATTCATTAAAAAATTGAACTTTATCATAAAGATACCAAAAATTTACACAAAGTAAATTTTGATGTCCATATTCTTAATAAGAGTTTTATTTGGTACAATAGAATTTATAAGATTGATCAAAACTATATTTAATGAAGGTTCGCCGTCAAAAGGTGAAAAGTGAAACCTTAGTGAAAATTAGGGTATAAATGTCTAAAATTGAATTGTTTCCGTATTTTAAGCCTTTATATTTTATTGGATAAATGTAAAAACATTTAAAAACATATATAATCATATTTTAGTTATTTCTATCCATTCCCGCCAATACAACGGCTACATGTAAACTACCATTTAAAATAATATTATTTTATTATTAGAGTGCAACGTAAGATTCCCAAGAAACTCGTTGTTCTGTGTTGGGTACGCCATCGAGAATAGCGTCTGATTTAAAGTAATATTAATATTTTATTCAAAAATCTGGATAAATATGAAAATGTCATATTCTTTATTTACCTTGGGTGTTACATCCTTCCCCCCTTTTGGGAATTGCGTCCTCGCAATTTTAAAAATTGAGCTTGGAAACATCCTTGAAAGTCCGAAATCGGAACAAGAGTCGGTAAAACAATCACTTTAGAATAAAGAAAGATAAGTACAAAGGTCACCCGAGTTAACCC
Organism: Viscum album; assembly: GCA_963277665.1. Lineage (NCBI taxonomy): Eukaryota > Viridiplantae > Streptophyta > Magnoliopsida > Santalales > Viscaceae > Viscum > Viscum album. Next base: position 679,747,873 of record OY728119.1, on the reverse strand, counting down.
ATACTAGGATTCCATGTAGAAAAATATGGACATGGAGGAGAAAATATAAGGTCATGTTCTGATGGAGAGTGATAGAAAACATGTTTAGGAGAAAGTTAACAATAAGAAAATCACAAACTTGTGATGGGTCAAACGGTGTTGGGTTCCCCAGTAGGAAAAGTTAATAGACAAATTATTTGTTTTTATGTTACTTTTTATTGAGGAATTTATTCATAAGGAAACATAATCACTTATCATGTTGACTTTCAACTTTTACTAGATTCCTTAATCAAACTCATATTTTTTTCCAAAAGACGAGTATTTAGGGAGACTTGTTCGCATTAAGAGTACAATAATCAACTTCTAGAGAGTCACCTAATCCACAAAAGAGAACTATATAAATCCCATGTCTTTAGACTTTAACCAAAACCAAAACTATAAAGGTTAGTACAAGGTCAGATAATCCAAAAAGGGATAACCCTTTATAAAAAGAAAATTTATTCTTAATCTCAAAATTTGTCCAAAAAATCACAAAGTTCAATGAGGACCACCCGATAAATAATTTGTCCATAAAATTCTTCAAAGTAAACCAATATAAGATTGAAACCCAAATATTTGAAGGATTTAGTAACATAGTCTTCCAAGTTAAATCGTAACATTTATCTCCAAACAACATCAGTTGCTCCTAAAGTCTCGTATTGAAAAGTAATTAACATAATCACATATCCTCCATGATAGGTTAATCATTTTCATAAATAACCCAAAATCAACTTACTCTTAATTCATAAAATCATATAACTAAAAGAATCAGTCAAACTAACCAGGGACTTCACATAGTCCAGTGGTAGGTGATAAATACCAGTCGCACTTTGGTTGTGGGTTCTATTCCCACAGCTTTGTCCGACCCGACGGGATGTCACACGGTATGCGTGTTGTCCTTTTTCCAAAACTATATAATTCATAAAACATCCCCCAAAACGAGATAAAATCTTCAAAAATGATCATAACATATTTTAACATCAATTTTATCTCATTCCTTTCATTTTCCATCATATCATAGAGTAACCCATAATTACCTAAAAAGTAAGGATCATATAAACCCTAATGGTTACCTTAATAATTATTACCTGAATTTCCACATAGATTTGTCCATCTCGTACATGATGCATTAGAGAAATCACAAAGGTTGAATTGTTTGATCATCAATCCTTGATAGTTGGTTTAGAACAACCATGGGATTCCTCATTGAATCCCCCATCTCATCCACTGTCTTAATCAGAGAACCACCTTAGTTTCCTTCAAACCCATTGTCACTTTGGTGCCTACTAGATCCTGCCATTTACTAAGACCAAAAAGGTCAGTGTGAGTATATCAACATAACCATCATGTACTAATGAGTAAGATAAACACTTAGATATAATTACTCATTAACTTTATCTAAAACTAGGACTCTTCCTGAAATCCTAACCATTATGGTAATGTCCCTTATGCTTAAAGAATACCCTAACCTCTAAAGTTTTCTAAACCGACCTTTGATACCAACTATAAGGCCCCAGCCTTAAACCTTACTTAATCTTGAGTTATTACAAGATTACACATTGAGAATCCTTTCAGGTTTACAGTTTTAGAGAATTAGATCATGAAACTTGCATTACATTCCACATTTACACAAAGTGGTTACATAAAAGACAGTATTCATTCGTCCCATAAACGGAAACATATTTAAAATATAACATGGATTATTTCTTGACACATCCTTGACACTATCATCACATCATGTACCTTTCCCTTGACCTGTGAAAAACATTTCAAAAAATTGGGATGAGCATAAAAAGCTCAGTAAGAGTTATAAAAATATGGAAAGGAAACATGAGTTCATATATACATTAGAATGAAATCACACATTACCCATAAAATGTAACGCCCCGACCCCAGTTACCCAGAGTCGGTGCATTATTACATAACATTGGCATGATCACAAGAAAGATCAAATCTCGAAAGACCGATTGGTTTAGTAGCCTTGGAAACACTAGATATATTCATAAGTTTTACATTACATTTCAAAGTGAAAAACTACTACAACAACAAAGTCTTCATATCCACACTATTAACCCCTCATAATATCCCTGCAAGTCATTCATAATTTACTTCTTCACTACCTGGGAAAAATAAAACATAGAAAAGGGGTGAGCTCAAATGCCCAGTAAGGATAACAATATAGCGGAACATTCAAAATAATCATAAACATTTAAGGCAATGAATTACTAAAACAAAAGCCTTTTAAAATTGAACTTCAACATAGTATGGAAAAAGTAAAATGAAATAATTCCATTTACTTATTCACATGGATATTCTACTAATCGAATAATCACATGCAATATCAATAACCACTTTCATAATGTTGGAATGCATAATGCCAGACTATCATAACCACATAGCCAAGGCCTCGTGCCAAGACTACAAATAAGATTTTGTCAAGGCCTTGTGCCAAGACACTAGTTTGTCTCATGAGACCTACCGATGCATCGAGGAGCTATAGCGGGCTCCACCTATCACTTATTAAGTCCAATGCATTCCCATATAAAACGGTTTAAACATAACATAAACATTCGTATTAAAACAAGCATACGAAATGTCAATAATTTCACCATAAATTATGAATGGTATAAAAATAGCACATCCACAGTCAAACATATCACAAAACCTTCAATACAATATAGAAGTTTTGTATCATAATAAATCAACTTCAAATAATCATAAAATCCATCAAAGGATGTTGACATAGATGAAATCAAAATTCTTTTTAAAGAAGTATCTCCTTTTATTTTAAAATCATTTAAGATCCATATAAAATAAAACATTTTCTTTGAAAATATTCTTATAAGCTTGTAAGGGAAGCTTTGACGATTTTATAAAGGCGGAAAATAACCGCACCCGCCGTATAAGTTAAAAACAAAACATTCTTATCTTAATTCTGTCGAAAAGGTTAAAAAGGACCTTGTTTTGAAAACGACCGAAAGATTCCTTTATAAACCACTTATAAAAATCAAAAAGGGTATAAATGACTTTAACTCATATTCTAGTAAATAGTAAAAATGTTTTGAAATGCATTTTTAAGAAACATGGATGTGGATGATAAAGAGATCCCAGTAGATTATTACGTATAAACAACCTTGGATAATGAAGAGGTTGTAAAGTAAACCCTTACCTTGTAATTTTCCTTTGTTGGGGTCGGTTAACCTCCTTTATAATGGTGAAATAATTGTTATTAAATTATACACGAATCATATACATTAATATGATATCATATATGATCTTTTAACATTGCTTTATTAATAATATCTTAGTATTATCGTCGTTTCAGGTGATAATCAATTCGTTCTTCTTAAATGTTTGGTTACGTAAGACATGTTTGTAATAGATAGATTAAATCTTATTCATAATCAGAATGATATTAACATTATTTTTAACCCTAAAATGAAAATAAGACTTGAATGGATACGATGGAGGATGGATCTCATCGCGTTCGTGGAGACGGTAGTCCGTACGTACGCACGAACGCTACTTCCATTTAATTTTTATTTTAAAATAATTGAATCCAAATGATACATAGGTATATTACTATTCCAGTATAATATAATATTTTATATATGTTACTTAAGTTCATTAACACCATCCTTTATACGTTCCATGTGTGGTATGAACGAGTGATATCATTTTAAGGGGGCGGTAGTCCGCACTTCCTCAAATGAAATTATCGTATGTATATACAACATGAAACGAATAATGGTATGAAATAAAATGGAATTACAGAAGCTTATATATAAAATATATATCATTAATATCATATTTAATTACAGTGCCATCATAATGGCCACCATGAGAGGCGGTAAGATGTATTTGAACAATCATCGTTTCGTGAGGCGTTAGTTTGCCATCCACAGAAACATTATGTTCATCATCCATTAGATGGAGTTGTGTGTATGTGTAGTTTGAACACTTCTTATAACAACATCCTAGTATATTGATGATACTGGTGTTGTTACAAAAGAAAGGAAATAAAAAGATTTTGGGGGTTGGAGAAGCAAAATAAAGGAAAATAATTTAAGAGAAATCGTTACCTTTAATTTAGGTAACTCACTTTGGTTGGAACCAAAGGACTTCTTGAAATGATTTCTGCCTAAGGGGAAGCTTCAAGGAGTAGGAGAGGGATGTGGGGAGCTTAGTTGGGCAGAGTTTGGACGAGCCAAGTGGCTTGAGAGGTGTGAGGAATGAGTAGAAGTGGTCTCCTTTTATAAGGGAGAAGAGGGGCTTTTTAGGAAAGAGTGAAAGTATTACTTTATAATATAATTATATTCGGTTTATAATGGTCCAAAAATCATTGAGTTCGAAGATACGATGACTAATATTCTAAATAACATCAACCAATAAGAATTGGACAGGTTTTAGATAATATTTTAATCATTATAATCTTATTTATTTAAATGATTTATTAATGAGGTAAACATTTCATCATTATTGTGTCATTAATAATTTAAATTATTTGATGTCTAAAAATTATAAATAAAATATCATTATGTAGGAAATCTTTTTATATTTCTAATGAATATTTATAATCGAACATCCAACATGTATAACCCTATGTAAAAATTGTTCTTCTAAAAGATGTAAGCTTATTCCATTTTTATTTTTATTTTAACTTTATTAATATAAAGTGTCCCTAGCACATAAAAGTGGCTCCAAGGGGTCCCCAAATTGACCCAAGGATGCCCATGGTCGGGTAGGTGTCCACCAATAAGGTTAGGACACGTTTTAGGGTAATTTTGTATTATTATAATATTATTTTTTATCCTTTATTTTCCGGATTTACCCTTTAACCATGGTAAATAAAATATTTACCACAGTACTATTCAAAATGTCTAAAAATAAAAGTTACCTATTTACACAATTTGAACATCCTGATTCCAAATATGGAATTAATTTTCCTAAATTCAAAACACAGAAGTGGCAGAAATTAATTTAAAATTAATTCCCGCTGTCAAAACAAAAAGCGTGTTTTTAAGAGATAATAACTATAAAAAGATTGACACTCGTTTATGTTCGGGTTAATTGTAAAATTATGTCCAATGACCAACATTATATTAAATGTTAAAAATATATTCTAAATATACTTTAAAACCACTCAAATTCACAATTTATCACTATTAATTATTTTTATTAAAAAAGTTGTTTTTAATTAAAATTTATTAATTTTCACTATTCATCAAAATATGAAAGTTATCCGAAATGTACCAAATATTCACCTTAGGCTAAATTCGATATTCCGAATCCAAAAATGAAGTCCATTTTGAAATATAAAATATATATGATTTCAAAAAGTAGGTATTACTATTCACAACGGCTAGTTTAATTAGTTGTGGTGAGTGTTAGAACTCGAGGTTGCGTACAACACACGCTATCGCATTATTCGAAGAGAAGCGTACCGTAGAAGCTTGGGGTGTTACATTCTCCCCTCCTTCAAATAATTGCGTCGTCTCAATTTCTAGGGTATTACTGCATAAAAAGACTCGGGTGGTTCTTCATCATAAGTTCCTCGGGTTCCCACGTTGCCTCTTCCATCTTATGATTTCTCCACAAAACTTTTACCAGACGCGTCGTCCGGTTTCTCAGTACTTGTTCTCTTGTATCAAGAATCTTGACGGGCTCTTCACAATAAGACAGATCGGGTTCCAGTTCTAATTCTTCATAGGTGAGTACATGCGTTGGGTCAGGCATGTATTTCCTCAATAGAGATACGTGGAACACATCGTGAACTTTGGAGAGACTTGGCGGCATTGCCAATCGGTAAGCTACAACCCCAATTCGTTCTGGAATTTCGAAAGGTCCGATGTACCTGGGACTCAATTTACCTTTCTTACCAAAACGTATTACTCCCTTCCACGGAGATACCTTCAGGAAAACATGATCACCGACTTGAAATTCCAAATCCTTCCTTCGATTATCGGCATAGCTCTTCTGCCTACTTTGAGCAGCTTTAATGTGATTTTGGATTACCTTCACCTTTTCCACTGTTTCCTCCACCAGTTCTGGGCCTACAAGTTTTCTTTCACCAACGTCATCCCAACAGGTTGGTGTACGACATCTCTTTTCGTATAATGCTTCATATGGTGCCATCTGAATACTTGAATGGAAGCTATTGTTATAGGAAAATTCTACCAGAGGTAAATATTGATCCCACATACCCTGAAAGTCAAGTGAGCAAGATCTCAACATGTCTTCTAAGGTTTGAATAGTCTGTTCTGATTGTCCATCTGTCTGAGGGTGGTAAGCAGTGCTCAAATGATGTTCAGTATCCAGGGATTTCTGAAGACTTTTCCAAAATCTTGAAGTAAAACGGGGATCAAAATCAGAAACAATCGATAGGGGTACTCCGTGAAGTCTCGCAACTTCATTAATGTATAGTCTTGCTAGACGTTCCAGGGGTAGATCTTCTCTTATAGCAAGAAAATGTGCTGACTTTGTAAGACGATCAACAATAACCCATATTGCATCGTACCTTCTAGGAGTCTTTGGTAGCCCCATGACAAAGTCCATCGTAATATTGTCCCATTTCCACTCCGGTATGGGAAGAGGTTGCATGACTCCTCCAGGCTGTTGCCTTCCAGCTTTGACTTGTTGACAAACCATACATATTGACACAAAATCAGCAATCTCCCTCTTCATGTTGTCCCACCAAAAATGTTCCTTCAAATTTCTATACATTTTGGTGCTCCCAGGGTGTATAGAGAAATTGGAACTATGAGCATCATCCAGCAATTCCCTTTTTAGATCAGGTATATTGGGAACACAAAGTCTCTTCCCGAATTTCAAAATTCCATCTTCATACACAAAGTCTCTCAATCTCCCATCATTCACAGCTTTAATTTTTTTTTTTGGAATTCTTCATCATCAGTCTGAGAACTCATAATCCTTTCTAGTAAAGATGGTTTGGCAACCATTTGAAAAAGCATTGATGTTTCACCTTCCCTGGTTATTCCCATGTCCATCTTCACTAGATCCATGAAAATTGGATCCCTTGCAATTCTCATATTGTTCAAAACTCCATGGTCTTTTCTACTCAAAGCATCTGCCACCTTGTTTGCCTTCCATGGGTGGTAGTGTATCGTACAATCATAATCCTTGAGTAATTCAAGCCATCTCCTTTGCCTCATGTTGGGTTCTTTTTGTGAGAAAACATACTTCAAACTCTTGTGATCAGTATAAATCTCACATTTTTCACCATAGAGGTAGTGTCTCCATATCTTCAAAGAAAAGATCACAGCTGCTAACTCAAGATCATGAGTAGGATAGTTTTATTCATGAATTTTCAACTGTCGTGATGCATAGGCAATAACGCTATCATTCTGCATAAGGACACAACCAAGTCCTTTCTTTGATGCATCACTATAAATAACGAACCCATCATTCCCCGATGGTAGAGTCAATATAGGAGCATTGACTAATCTTCTCTTCAGTTCTTCGAAACATTCTTCACACTCTTTTGTCCAAACAAATTTAACCCCTTTACGTGTGAGCTTCGTTAATGGGTTAGCCAATCGGGAAAAATTCTGGACGAAACGTCGGTAATAACCCGCCAATCCAATAAAACTTCGTACCTCAGTTATACTCGTAGGTGCTGGACATTCTTGGATTGCCTTGGTCTTAGAAGGATCAACAGAGATTCCATCTTTAGAGACAATATGGCCAAGAAAAGAAATCTCCTGAAGCCAGAATTCACACTTGCTAAACTTCCCATATAATTCATGCCTCCTCAGAGTCTTCAAGATAATGCGCAAGTGATTTTCATGATCTTCGTAGGTTTTGGAGTATACCAGAATATCATCAATAAATACCACCACAAATTCATCGAGATACTCCTTGAAAACTCTATTCATCAGATCCATGATTACAGAGGGTGCATTAGTCAATCCAAACGGCATTACAGTAAACTCGTAATGCCCGTACCTGGTTCGAAATGCTGTTTTCGGAATGTCTTCCTTCTTCACACACAACTGATGGTATCCAGATCGAAGGTCAATCTTTCTAAAGTATTGAGCTCCATGCAGTTGGTCAAATAAATCATCAATACGAGGTAGGGGATCCTTGTTCTTTATTGTTATAGCATTGATCTCCCTGTAGTCAATACATAACCTCATAGATCCATCTTTCTTTTTAACAAAAAGAACAGGGGCTCCCCATGGAGAAACACTAGGGAAAATAAATCCCTTATTACTCAATTCCTCTAGTTGTTTCTTTAGTTCGACTAACTCTACAGTGGCCATTCTATAAGGGGTCTTCGATATAGGCCTTGATCCAGGAATCAAATCAATAGAAAACTCAACTTCTCGTTCTGGAGGATGTCCAGGTAAATCTTCCGGAAATACATCTACAAATTCTTTCACAACAGGTACATCCTCTATTTGAACATTCCTTTCCTCACCGACAGTTATTTCATTCTCTTCCTCCCCAATAATTGAATTAAGTTGAGCTACTGGGGGTGGATCTAAATAAGAATTAGGTGGTGACGATTCTGCTCTAAAAATAAGGTGCTCGTTATCACTATCATCAAGAATCGTAACCTCTTTCTTCTTACAATAAATCATCGCATCATAGTCCGAAAGCCAGTCCATACCGAGGATTATATCAAACTCAATCATAGGTATGACGATGAAATCAGCAGATAAAGAAAATTTATGTGCTTTAATGGGGACTGATTCACAAAACTTTGTTGCAACGATACTTCCCTTTGGAGTTTTAACTGACAACTCCCTTATTAAATCAAATTGGAAATATCTAATTTTCTTAGCAAACTGGGAAGATATGAAACAATGCGATGATCCAGAATCAAATAATGCATTTTCTAAACTTGAGGAAACCATTAAATTACCTGCCACCACGTCTTTCGGAGCTTCTACCTCAGCAGTAGTGATAGAATAAGCCTGGCCTTGATCCCTTGGACTTTTCTGAGGTAAGTTCTCCTGATGCTTAGGACATGCATTTGCATAATGCCCCATCTCCCTACAATTATAGCACTGAACGTTGGTAGCTTCCTTCTTCCCCTTGCAATCATGAGCGTGGTGGCCATTTTCACCACACTTGTAACAGACTCCCATTCCCTTCAAGCAAGTACTAGGATGTTTCTTCCCGCATTTACCACAAGATGGATATTCAACCTTTCCCTTCTTCCCCTTATTTCCATTCCCAGATTGATCAGCAGGTCTCTTCTTCTCTTGCTTTGCTTTAAAGTCATAAGACTTATAGAATTCCTTTTCGGTCTTGATAGAACATGAGACAATGTCTTCGTACGATGAAAAGGATTGTGAGACTAACGCTCGACAGAGAAATGGTTTTAACCCATCAAAGAAACGATCAATCTTACTTCTTGGGTTAAGAATATAATCACCAGCGTACCTCGCTAACCTTGTAAAGTTAGCCTCATACTTTGTGACATTCTCATCCTCCTTTTGTCTCAGACTCAGAAATTGCCTTTCCATATCTGCTCGATGGTCGCGAGGGAAGTATTTTTCTAAAAATAGCTCTTTGAACTCCCTCCATTCCATATTTGATACTTCATCATCTTCCTTTGTATTTGGAATCCATGACCACCATTGATCAGCATCTCCAGTGAGGCGGTAAACTGCCATGATAACTTTTTCCCTTTCACTTCTCCCCAAATCCTGAAATATTTTCTCTAGGGAAAATATCCATTGCTCAGCTACTAAGGGATTTGTACTCCCATTGAACGTTGGTGGTTGTTGCCTCATGAATCGATCTAACATTGATCCTCCACGTTGCGGATCAGGGTGCTCCATACGGGTAAGGTTATTATTCATAACCTGAGTAAGTTGTCCCAGTATGGTGATTAGCTGATCGACACCAGTTGCATCACCAGCCCCACTATAATTATCTTGAGCAGGAGGGCAATCCCTACATGGAGTGCGTGCATTGATACGGTTTCCATTTCTTCCACTAGGCGCCATTTCTAAACAATGGCATAAACTAGATCAGTTTATGAATCAAAATACATAATCCCATACTTATAAAACACTTAACATAAATTGAACTATTTATGGATATAATCCATAATCATAAGAATTTTTTCTTTGAGGATGTATATACTCATAATCCCTTCAAAATGATTTGTAAAGAAAATGAGAGTTATCCTAATCATATCCCCCGGGAGTGTCGTAACCAAGAGTGCAGCAAGGCCCGTTGTCGTGCACCAGTTCCCGTTCGAGTCTAGCTCAAAGCGGTGTTTTCGGGTTTTACCCCTAGGTACATCTGTGCCAGAGCCGCCTCTACCTGCTCGTATCCAGACAGGGATGTATTGCTCGGAAAACTCACAAAATCTCTACAATACCAAAATTTTAGGAAGTTCTTCTATACTAATCCTCAAAGTTCATCTTAGGTCTACGTGCTCTAATCAGAGTTTATCTAAATCTAGTTTCCAAGGTTTGTACTAAACTTCCTCTGATACCAACTGTAACGCCCCGACCCCAGTTACCCAGAGTCGGTGCATTATTACATAACATTGTCATGATCACAAGAAAGATCAAATCTCGAAAGACCGATTGGTTTAGTAGCCTTGGAAACACTAGATATATTCATAAGTTTTACATTACATTTCAAAGTGAAAAACTACTACAACAACAAAGTCTTCATATCCACACTATTAACCCCTCATAATATCCCTGCAAGTCATTCATAATTTACTTCTTCACTACCTGGGAAAAATAAAACATAGAAAAGGGGTGAGCTCAAATGCCCAGTAAGGATAACAATATAGCGGAACATTCAAAATAATCATAAACACTTAAGGCAATGAATTACTAAAACAAAAGCCTTTTAAAATTGAACTTCAACATAGTATGGAAAAAGTAAAATGAAATAATGCCATTTACTTATTCACATGGATATTCTACTAATCGAATAATCACATGCAATATCAATAACCACTTTCATAATGTTGGAATGCATAATGCCAGACTATCATAACCACATAGCCAAGGCCTTGTGCCAAGACTACAAATAAGATTTTGTCAAGGCCTTGTGCCAATACACTAGTTTGTCTCCTGAGACCTACCGATGCATCGAGGAGCTATAGCGGGCTCCACCCGTCACTTATTAAGTCCAATGCATTCCCATATGAAACGGTTTAAACATAACATAAACATTCGTATTAAAACAAGCATACGAAATGTCAATAATTTCACCATAAACTATGAATGGTATAAAAATAGCACATCCACAGTCAAACATATCACAAAACCTTCAATACAATATAGAAGTTTTGTATCATAATAAATCAACTTCAAATAATCATAAAATCCATCAAAGGATGTTGACATAGATGAAATAAAAATTCTTTTTAAAGAAGTATCTCCTTTTATTTTAAAATCATTTAAGATCCATATAAAATAAAACATTTTCTTTGAAAATATTCTTATAAGCTTGTAAGGGAAGCTTTGATGATTTTATAACGGCGGAAAATAACCGCACCCGCCGTATAAGTTAAAAAAACATTCTTATCTTAATTCTGTCGAAAAGGTTAAAAAGGACCTTGTTTTGAAAACGACCGAAATATTCCTTTATAAACCACTTATAAAAGTCAAAAAGGGTATAAATGACTTAAACTCATATTCTAGTAAATAGTAAAAATGTTTTGAAATGCATTTTTAAGAAACATGGATGTGGATGATAAAGAGATCCCAGTAGATTATTACGTATAAACAACCTTGGATAATGAAGAGGTTGTAAAGTAAACCCTTACGTTGTACTTTTCCTTTGTTGGGGTCGGTTAACCTCCTGTATAATGGTGAAATAATTGTTATTAAATTATACAAGAATCATATACATTAATATGATATCATATATGATCTTTTAACATTGCTTTATTAATAATATCTTAGTATTATCGTCGTTTCAGGTGATAATCGATTCGTTCTTCTTAAATGTTTGGTTGCGTAAGACATGTTTGTAATGGATAGATTAAATCTTATTCATAATCATAATGATATTAACATTATTTTTAACCCTAAAATGAGAATAAGACTTGAATGGATACGATGGAGGATGGATCTCACCGCGTTCGTGGAGACGGTAGTCCGTACGTACGCACGAACGCTACTTCCATTTAATTTTTATTTTAAAAGAATTGAATCCAAATGATACATAGGTATATTACTATTCCAGTATAATATAATATTTTATATATGTTACTTAAGTTCATTAACACCATCCTTTATACGTTCCATGTGTGGTATGAACGAGTCATATCATTTTAAGGGGGCGGTAGTCCGCACTTCCTCAAATGAAATTATCGTATGTATATACAACATGAAACGAATAATGGTATGAAATAAAATGGAATTACAGAAGCTTATATATAAAATATATATCATTAATATCATATTTAATTATAGTTCCATCATAATGGCCACCATGAGAGGCGGTAAGATGTATTTGAACAATCATCGTTTCGTGAGGCGTTAGTTTGCCATCCACAGAAACATTATGTTCATCATCCATTAGATGGAGTTGTGTGTATGTGTAGTTTGAATACATCTTATAACAACATCCTAGTATATTGAGGATACTGGTGTTGTTACAAAAGAAAGGAAATAAAAAGATTTTGGGGGTTGGAGAAGCAAAATAAAGGAAAATAATTTAAGAGAAATCGTTACCTTTAATTTAGGTAACTCACTTTGGTTGGAACCAAAGGACTTCTTGAAATGATTTCTGCCTAAGGGGAAGCTTCAAGGAGGAGGAGAGGGATGTGGGGAGCTTAGTTGGGCAGAGTTTGGTCGAGCCAAGTGGCTTGAGAGGTGTGAGGAATGAGTAGAAGTGGTCTCCTTTTATAAGGGAGAAGAGGGGCTCTTTAGGAAAGAGTGAAAGTATTACTTTATAATATAATTATATTCGGTTTATAATGGTCCAAAAATCATTGAGGTCGAAGATAAGATGAATAATATTCTAAATAACATCAACCAATAAGAATTGGACAGGTTTTAGATAATATTTTAATCATTATAATCTTATTTATTTAAATGATTTATTAATGAGGTAAACATTGCATCATTATTGTGTCATTAATAATTTAAAATATTTGATGTCTAAAAATTATAAATAAAATATCATTATGTAGGAAATCTTTTTATCTTTCTAATGAATAATAATAATCGAACATCCAACATGTATAACCCTATGTAAAAATTGTTCTTCTAAAAGATGTAAGCTTATGCCATTTTTATTTTTATTTTAACTTTATTAATATAAAGTGTCCCTACCACATACAAGTGGCTCCAAGGGGTCCCCAAATTGACCCAAGGATTCCCAAGGTCGGGTATGTGTCCACCAATAAGGTTAGGACACGTTTTAGGGTAATTTTGTATTATTATAATATTATTTTTTAACCTTTATTTTCCGGATTTACCCTTTAACCATGGTAAATAAAATATTTACCACAGTAACTATTCAAAATATCTAAAAATAAAAGTTACCTATTAACACAATTTGAACATCCTGATTCCAAATATGGAATCCATTTTCCTAAATTCAAAACACATAAGTGGCAGAAATTAATTTAAAATTAATTCCCGCTGTCAAAACAAAAAGCATGTTTTTAAGAGATAATAACTATAAAAAGATTGACACTCGTTTATGTTCGGTTTAATTGTAAAATTATGTCCAATGACCAACATTATATTAAATGGTAAAAATATATTCTAAATATACTTTAAAACCACTCAAATTCACAATTTATCACTATTAATTATTTTGATTAAAAAAGTTGTTTTTAATTAAAATTTAGTAATTTTCACTATTCATCAAAATATGAAAGTTATCCGAAATGTACCAAAATTTCACCTTAGGCTAAATTCGATATTCCGAATCCAAAAATGAAGTCCATTTTGAAATATAAAATATATATGATTTCAAAAAGTAGGTATTACTATTCACAACGGCTAGTTTAATTAGTTGTGGTGAGTGTTAGAACTCGAGGTTGCGTACAACACACGCTATCGCATTATTCGGAGAGAAGCGTACCGTAGAAGCTTGGGGTGTTACATAAAACATAGTCATATCAATTCATGAATAAATCATAGAAAACATAAGACCTAAAGGTATCTTGAGGCATTCATAACATTCTTACGTAGGGAGTAACCCTCTTGGTTACGTTTGGAATACCCCTCACAGTATATTCCCTAATCTCTTGGGGGAAACCTTAACGTTTCACTCCTTCGAGTTACCCAATGCATTGGAGAGCTATATTGGGCTCACCCGCCCTTAGTTTATCACGGAACCACCTGTTTTCATAACAATGCCCAATAATCATAACATAAATGTGTCACATAAAACATGCATAAATAAAACATAACATTTCCACATTTCAATCACAACATAACATTTTAGTATATTGAAATAATGAATCCATTCAAAAAGAAATCATTTCCAAAATCATTTAAAACATTTAATAAAGAGATTTTTGAATCAAAGTGTCCCATACCACCTTGAAGCTTAAAATTTTAAACCATTAATATCCATATAAATAAATACTTAAAACCATTTTGAAAACATGGATATTAATAAGAACAAATAATTAAAACATTTAAAACGATATTTTGGTTAAAGGGGTTTTACCAAAATTAGTGACACTTGAATACAATAATTGAGGAATAACATTTAGTCAGAACTTTATAATATCATGAGAATAAATGGATTCATGATATAATACTCCAAAGGACAGTATATACACCATATAATAGTGAATTGGTGCATAACAACAATGAACCCTCAATAGAAATGTCAAATGTGATGAAATCCCTTATAAAGAAGGTATCCTTAAATTAATGACAAATCAATCTCAATAATATGTGTGACAAATATAAATACACCCAATATAAGTGGATATTATGTGTAAAACAATAAAAGGTCATTAACACATATTAAATGGATGACATATTCAATGACTACATGTTGAACCCAAAGAAATCGAAATTGGGTCAAAAAGTTCCCATGACAGCCTAACGGCATCACATCAAAATGAGTTGGTGAGAGATAAAAAGTGTATCTCATCACTTGGACATAAAATTTACATCAATAATGATATATGAGAACATGTCCCAACATAACAATATGTAAACTAAAAGACCCAACAAACGAAGTCTTTTAAAAAAAGGAGGGTGAAAGGTTCCCTTACCGACTTGGGTATCTTTCAAGACATACACCCCATGAAAGAAGGACAATAGATCATTGTTGTAAATACTCATAAAAGAATTTATATTACACAAAGAGTAGAATAATGGGCATTACATACACCACTCAATGGAATTTTTGGCAAATGTAGCATAAATCTTACGGGAATAAAAGTGAGATGAAAAATCCCTTACGAAAACTCGGCAGCTTAACGACGCCACATAAAACTTCCGAATATGTATTTATGAGATCAAATATGGTATCTCATCACATTACAAAAAAATTTACAGCAAGAGGAATATAAAAGAACATCCCCCAACATTACAAAGAGGAGCCTAAAAGAAGTGACTTAAAGGAGAGTACTTAAAAAGAAAGAGAGAGGTTAGATCTCTTACGAATGTTCGGCAGCCTAACGACGCCACTCAAAACGTCCAACATGGATTGATGAGAGAGAATAGGGTCTCTCATCACATGAACATAAAAATTACAGTAAGTGTAATATAAAATATCATCCCAATAACAAGAAAGATGAGCTTTAAAAGGAATGACATAAAAGTGTGTACTTAAAAAGAAAGAGAGGAGTAGGATCCCTTACCTTGGGTCCGACTTGACTCGATCGTTCATTAACGTCCTGAATAATAAACTTGAGTTAATTTCTACTTGCTTAATAACCTTTTACAAGTTAATTATTCCTTTTATATAAATTATTGACATGTTATAAACATTATTTAATCATTTAAGTTAATAATATTTGTTTTGCTGATATTTGGTTCTTAAGTCGAAAGTGGACTTCTTACAATTACATGTTGTTCGTGTTGAAAAATGTTTATTATATCCAGAATTTTATTCATGATGTAGATATCATATATTTCATATATATCCAGTACATTCATGCATTTATAACATTACATAATCATTTAGAGGTAAGAAATGAAATGCACCGTTCATGGAGACGGTAAGCCGTACGTACGCATGAACACTACTTTCATTTCTATTTCGTATTCTATAGAATGGAATAATAATTATATAAAGGTATATTATAATTCCAGTATAATATCATATATAATATCATATTTCCATCCTTTATACGTCCCACATATGGTATTTATCGAATCAAATCACTTTGAGGGGGCGGTAGTCCGCACTTCCTTAAATGAAGATATCGCGTTTGCCCATAATGGAAACCATAAAGGTATGCCAAAAATGAAAAAAAACAGAAGCTTAAGAAAAACATAAACATATTATATATCATATATAAAAAAAGTGACATCATAATGGCCACCATTGATGGTGTTAAATGATTATTGAACAATCATCGTTTCAGGAGGCAGAATTTCACCATCCACGGAAACCGTATGTTCTTTAACCATTTGATGTAGTTGTGTGAGAGTGTAGCTCGAATAAATCTTATAAAAACATCCTAGTATATTGATGATACTGGTTTTGTTACAAAAGTAGTAAATAAACAGAGTTTGGGGGGTTGGAGAAGCAAAATAAAACAAATGAACATGAGAGAATGAATTACCTTTAAAAGTGTAACTCCTTTTGATTTGAGCCTAAAGGATTCCTTTGAAAGGATTCTTCCCAAAGGGAATCCTGTAGGATGATGAGAGGGATGTGGAGATAGTAAATGGGCAGGGTTTGGCCGAGCCAAAGGCTTGAGGAGTGTGTGAAATGAGGTAGAGGTGGGGGACTTTTATAAGAGGAGAGGAGGGGCACTTTTGGAAAGTAAGAAATATTACTTTATTTGAAAATGTGTTTCGGTTTTAAAAGGTCCCACATTGATATAATTCGTGGATAAGGTGATAAGGGTTCGAAATACACCTATCCAATAAGTTTTTTTACATGTGTAGGTCATAGAGTTTACATTATCTTCTCATTTTATTTAAATCGTCAGATAATGATGTCATCGCTGAATCATTATGATGTCATAAATAATTTAATTTATTTAATGTCTAAAAATTATAAAAAATATTACTATGATGTAGGAAATCGTTTTAGATTTCCAATGATTATTTATAATAAAATAGTTGACTTGTATAACCCCACTTAAAAATTGTTTTAGTAAAACATATCATGTTTGTGTCATTTTTACTTTTACATTAAATAAAAAGTTGTTTATGTCATTTCCCAACCAAAGTTTCTCCATGGGGTCCCCATGTTGACCAATGGCTTTTCTTGGTCGGCCATTACACATCCAATGAGGTTAGGATATGTGTCAAGTTCATTTCATATTATTAAAACATTATTTTTACCTTAAACTACACGAATTACCTCTAATTGCGATTAAAAACTTAATAAGTTATTATTCACCAATTTTTTTTATCCCATTGAACCACATTTTAATTCTTAATGAAAACCATGTATGTCGGATTTTTTAAATTCAAAACACAACGATGGAAAAATTTCATTTAAAAGGAAAAATCAGTTTTTCTAAGTACCACTTAGTGGTGTCTCTATTCATCAAATATTGATGTTTTTCAGAAAAATCCCAAAAATTCACCTTAAGCTATATTTGATATTCCAAATTAAAAAATAAAGCCTATTTTAAAAAATTCAAAAAATATAAGTCACATTAATTAATTTAATAATTAATTCCCGCTGTCAGAGCAAATAGCGTGTTTTTATGAAACAATAAGTATCAAAAGATTAACATTGGTTTAAGTCTGATTTCAAAGTGAAATTAATTCCAACGACCACTATTGGATTTAATGGTAAAAATATATTATAATTTCACTTTAAAACCAATTCAAAAGATAATCTAATCATATAAATAAATTAGATTAAAAATAGGTTTTGAATTAAAATACAACATTTTACACTATTCATTAAAAAAATGAACTTTATCAGAAAGATACCAAAAATTTACACAAAGTAAATTTTGATGTCCAGATTCTTAATAAGAGTTTTATTTGGTCCAATAGAATTTATAAGATTTATCAAAACTATATTTAATGACGGTTCACCGTCAAAAGATGAAAAGTGAAACCTTAGTGAAAATTAGGGTATAAATGCCTAAAATTGAATTCTTTCCGTATTTTAAGCCTTTATATTTTATTGGATAAATTTAAAAACATTTAAAAACATATATAATCATATTTTAGTTATTTCTATCCATTCCCACCAATACAACGGCTACATGTTAACTACCATTTAAAATAATATTATTTTATTATTAGAGTGCAACGTAAGATTCCGAAGAAACTCGTTGTTGCGTGTTGGGTACGCCATCGAGCATAGCGCCCCCTTTAAAGTCATATTAATATTTTATTCACAAATCAGGATAAATATGAAAATTTCATATTCTTTATTTACCTGGGGTGTTACACATTAAGGTATGTTATTATAAATAAAACAATTTGGTTCTATCAGACTCTAAATAACATACTGATTATAACCGTAGATGGAAGTTTTTTGAAATTCAAATCAGAAAAGGAGAAATAAATTAGGATTATAGGCAAGTAATAAGTACTTAATTAAAATACGTTTCATGCAATTAAATTTATTTTAAAAAAAATATTTTTCTTACACCTAGGTTGTCTTTTTATAGTGTTTTTAGGGGTATAATTATTTAATAAATATATCAATTGATATGTGCTAGAACGTTTTATGAAAACATTCTGTAGGAGGATTTTTTGGGTAAGTTATGATTAAATCAAGTAAATTCATGAAATATTATACCTATTTCTTGGAATGGTTGTAAATTTTTTTTTGTTACATTATATTTGAATAAGTGAAAAAAGTTGTGAAGAAAATTTGAAGATGTTCCATGAGTCCCTACTTTTGGAAATAATGGTATTTCAAAAAATGATTATTGTTTACTATATTGTGTTAGATTGCATTGGTCTGGATATTTTTTTAATTAATCTATTTATTGTGATTTCAAAGATCAGTGATACATTAACCTTGATTAACCACAAAATATAAATGGGGATATTGTTGGGTCCAATTTACATGGTATTTGTTTTTGAAATCTAAAATATGTTTGGCTTCCCAGAGTTTTCATTTTTGTGAAGGAAAAGAAATCACCTACCTTTGTATTTGTTAGTGATAAGTATGACAATAATGTTAAGGATATTGAAATCACAATTCTTATGAAAGTCTATCAGTATGAGGAGAATTTTTCTACTTCAATAGATTTAATGGACTCACCAGATTTCCGTAATAGAAGAAAGATCCCAGTGGATGATGAGTTGGTGTTTTCATGGATCCGATAAAAGTATGATGATTATTTTCTTTTTTTCACAAAATCAAAATATTTTATACAGAACAATTGAGGTATACTTGGTAAATGAAAGTAGGAGATTATATTTTACTAATCATGTTGAACTGTTTTCAAAGGAAAGAATTTTTGTGGAAGAATAATCCGTTATAGTACATACTAATGTATATCAGACAATGTCGAAGCTGATTATAAAAGTATTAAAAGTAATGAATAAGTAATGATACATGTAAATGTTTTTGAAAGGGGAAAGTTCCTAATGAAAAATATTTCTTATCTCAGTTCATCAGAGTGAGATTACCCGACGCAAAAAAAATTGGCTAAGAAGGATGATTGTAACATAAAGTTATAGAGATTTTGGTTTTCAATTAGACCAATAATACAGGATAAAAGAATCATCATATAAATAAGTAGCATGAAATGTATTGAAAAAATTAATGTCTTTTTAAAGTGTATGTTGTTAGAAACAATATATAGGAAGTAGCGTGGCATAGAATAGAGTCATAATAAAACCAATCATCAGATGAAAATAAAATGAATAATTGTATTGTGAGGAATTTTTGGGACTAATAAAAAGAAACTAAATTATGACTGATGAATTAAAAGAAGATGAATGTATTTTTGTGACTGGCATGAATAAAAAAATATACCAATCAATAACGTTGTTAAATTTTTTCGTCATGAAAAATTTATTTTTATTTTCCTCAACAAATGGATCCATAGAAAACAGTAACTCTGACGTGTTGAACCTAGGGGAATGAGATAAAATATATTTTGTCTTGTCACAATTGTTTTAAGATCCATTTGACCAGTGAATAAATCTTTTTCAGAGTGAATTTGAGACCAATCCATCTTGTGAAAACTGACAGAAATAAAAATTATTAGATACAGGAGCATCGGTAAAAGAAAAATATTAAAAGAAAAATTGTTTCAACCACCCAAAAAACATTGTCATGGGGAACATAAAATGTAGGTTTAAGTAGTTGTTGATATAACAACAAAGGGTATATTATAATGGCCATTTGGAACTGAGGATCATATTGAGAAGAAACTTATTTATTTTTTATTTATCATTTTTTTTTCAATTAATGTAGAAAAAGGTATTGATAATATCAGAATGGGGAATAAGAATAATAATGCATAACATAAAGTAAGTTAAAATAAATCGTCAATTTTTATACGACTCAAGAAATTCCTTGAAGAGTTGAGAATAGTTGATAAAGCCAAATGTTTATCCTAAATTCAATGAAAATTGATACTTTGAGAATTTAGGTTAAGAGGTAATGTTTTTCATATTCCCATTCGAACCACTTTTGGGTCGCTTATAAATAGTAGAGGTACATTGTACATTACTTACACATGTACTGTTTGAAAAAGAAGAGGGAGAAGCTCTGATTTTCTATGAAGATGAAGTTTTCAGATTTTTATTTCATGAGGATGTTTTTCAGATAGAAGAATATAGGAGAAGAGGAAATAGGTTAATCTGATTTTTTAATTGGAAAGATTAACTAAACAAGGTTTTGTAAACTGATTCTGAAGAAGTTCATAATTTTCTAAACCATATTCTGATGGAATTCTACTTCATTATTGAGAAATCAAACATTAGAATGAGAAATAGAACTTAGTATCATTACGGTTCTATGAATTATTTCATGATACTGGATAAGGAACTATATTTTTGTTTTGGTGATATTATTTTTGAATGTTGACAAGGTGGAAAAGTAAAAAGTTTTTACAGAAATTTTATTAGATTATTTCATGCTACTTGATGAAATTGAACAATTTTATTGAAGATTATTCTCCAATATTGTAAGTAAATATCCTAATCATTGTATTACACATAAAATGATTGTTTTCTAGTGGATTTTTTGGTATTGTATTCTTTCTAAACAATTCCAATGATATAGCTACACATTTTACATTTTGAAATAGGAAAATTCTTGTGTTCACATGGATTTGTGTTTTCTTCATTTTCAGCAAATATTGAATTCATTAAAAGGAGGTGATTCTTTTTTCCAATGTAAGGAAACATAAAATAAATCGATATCACTAATTCAACCCTCCACCTCATAGTAATTTACTGATCCAGCTGGGTAATTCTTGTCATGCATATGGGATTATACTAACAAAATAGAGGCCTAACCACTTTATAGGATAAGAACTATGATATTAATTTCCTATTATTACACAATAGAAGAACCTGATACCTTTGGTTTTTTTGGGTTCATCCCAAATATGTTTACCCAATTCCATATTCATTATATCAAACTATTAGGTTGTGAATTACTCAACACATTTTACAACAATCCAGGTTGACACATCTTATATAATATTTTATCACCCCAAAAAGTATTTATGGTAAGAATTTATGGGCTCAAACATTCTTGAATATTCATCACCAATTATTCTTCAAGCATCCATGGTTCTAGAAAACATTATGAAAATTCATTCTTTTGAATACAAACTATGAATGTGGGGTCATTGAACCTTCCATAAACACTTATAATTTAAAGTAACATCATAGATGACAGATCATTAAAAAATTCATGAATACACATCCTTCAAAAAAAGAAACGGTTGGTCCTCAATAAAATACAATAAACTACAATAGAAGAAGGTCTGAGATAAAACACCCCAATGTACATAAATAAATTGGCCAACCTACAATACCCAAATTTACTAATATAGCCAGTCCAAGCTAGGATCACATTTACAAGAACTATAAAATGTACAATTTATAAGGCCATAAAATACATTAGAAATAGGTCCAATATAGAAGAACTTAAACTGGGGCACAACATTGGTCTAGTATTCCAGACCCTAAAACAACCAACTAAAAAAGACACAATTCTTTATTGGTTGAAACACCCACAAAGGGAATCAACAAAAATGTCATGTTTTTTCCTAATGGTCATGAACATTGTTGATAGATAAAATATTGAGAATCTATGTCTATCACAAAATTGACACACCCATTTATAATAAAAAATTCCACTAGGTCATAGGTTCCATTTTGATATGCAGCCAAATCTATAATTATTTTAGGATGAGAAAAATATGGCCTAATAACATTAAGAAATTGCATTGTGGGAAAAATGAGACCATATAAATTCAAATGGGACTTTTATAATGTATAGGAATCATCTTGAAAATGAGTAATTATGAAACCATAAAAATCGGTTCACGCCGTATAAGTTAAAAATAACATTCCCCTCGTACTTCTGTCAGAAAATCAAAAAGTCCCTTATATGGTAACCAAAGGAAGGATTCCATTAATACAATGTGGTAAAAAGTCAATAAAGGGTATAAATGACATTAAACATTCATGGAAGAATATTAAACATTTTATGAAAACATTTTTATAAAACATTGTCATGGATGATAAACGTAACCCCAGTAAATACTTACATATAAGCAATCTCGGATAAAAAAATGAGATTGAAAATTTATCCCTTACCTTATGTCTGATATTATTCGTATGTATCCAAACCTCCTGTACAATGATTAAAATAATGTCATTGACATATTACAGAATCATATTCATTGTTATGATATCATATATAGTTTACTTATGACTTTATATTACACGTTATTTTGTAAATTCGATGTAAAAGCAGCGATTTGGGTAAAATCGTTTCATTTATTGTACGTGTTTCGACTTGTTGTTCATGATATTATTACTTATATCCTGATTTTCTGATTTCAAAAATTTAAAACATGATTTATATATAATATATATTCTGCATATAAATATATATGATAGATCGATAAATGGAATGAAATACACCGTTCATGGAGACGGTAGGCCGTACGTACGCATGAACGTTGTTTTTGTTTTCTTATTGAATTTAAGGGAATTACGTATATGACATACATACATATATACATAAATCCAATATCATTATTATTTCATATATTTCATTATTATTCATTATATATACTTTATAGTCATTCATGAATGGTTAACATGGAGAATGAATCTCATCGCGTCGTGGATACGTTAGTCTGTACGTACGCACGATCGATGATATCATTCCCATGATCGTGGAATTGTAGTTATGTGCATGTATAATATTTCAGAATCAATATCACTTTAAAATTATCATATATAGTTATTTATTTACACCATTATACCCATCCAGGTAAGGTGGTGGTCGAAAACATATTACACCACAACGTGGAGACGGTATACCGTACGTACGCACGCGCGATGATTTCGTTTTCCGTATGATGGATAGAAGGAGAAATCGGGTTATTTAATATTTATCATAACATATCAGTATATAATAAATACTTATTTTATTACTTTATAATGATACAACTAAAGAAGAATAATTAGAAGAAGAAAGAAACTTGAGAAAATCGGAAGAAGAAATTACCTCTTCTTCGACACACCTCCTTTAAGCTTCCTCCTAAGGAAGTAGAGATTCTCTTTTGAAAAGACCAGAACCTCCAGAATGTTTCTAGGGAAGTGGAGAAGAGAAACGGGAAGGTTTTTTCCAAGCTTCAAGACTCAAAAGGGTGTGAAGAGAAGAGGTAAGGGGTGTCGTTTTTATAAGGGAGGAGAGGGGAACCTTTTGAAAAACTCAAAATATTATTTTACAATAAAGTCATATTAGGTTTATAATAGCTCCAAAATGATTTATTTCGAAGCTAAAGTGGGGATGATTCGAACACCTCTCAATCAATATATTTTATACAGGTTTGGGTCATTATATTAACCTTATCCTTTAGTTTTAACTCGTAGTTACTTAGATTGTCATTTACTATGTCACTTTGTATTTTTATATTATATAGTAAATAAACATACCATATACATCCAAGAGACCCCCAAAAGGTCCATTAATGATAAAAATATCATGATATAAGTATCTTGGGTGAACCTTGGATTTTTATAAATATAATAACAATTAATAATATAATATTTGTTTAAAAAACTATTTTATTTCAATTTTGACACTATTTGGTAATTGATTTTTGAAAAATTCATAACAACATGATTAGTTCGGAAAAAGTTAGTAACATCATTACTAACATTTATTATTAACCTATAAAATTAGCGTAATTCATAAAAAGTCTCAAATTACATTTATTTGGGTATTTATAACCTCAATTATGTTAGTATGTTATTAATAAGGTAATTACTGCATCATCATTATTTCATAAATAAATTAAATTATTTAATGTCTAAAAATTATAAATAAAATAAAAATATGTAGGAAATATTTATAACTTTTTAATTAATATTTATAGTCTAATTCATCTTATTTATAACCTTATATTAAAAATATTTTAGTTAATAAACTTTGATTTTAACTATTTTAACCAATCTTTAAATAAAATAATAATAAGTGTCCTAATCTAATCCAAGTGGACCAAAATGGTCATATTTTATTCCTAAAGTTGAATTTGATCGAATTACACTTATCCAATAGAATTAGGACATTTGTTAGGGTAATAATAATATCATTTTTACCCTTAATTAACATATTTATTTTTAACCGTGATAAATAAAAGTAAAATGTTACTATTCACCAAAAATTATTTTCATCTCATTGAACCAAATTTTAGCCCTTGATATTAACCATTTATCTCATATTTTGAAATTCCCCTCATAGAAGCGGTAAAATTATGTTTTATGTGATTTTCCAAATTCTCCTAGGAGGTGGGTAAAAGACAGTGAAAAGTTCAATAAAATTTTTATATATCTCAAATTATTATAAAATGACTCCAATGAATTTCATTGAAGTTATATATGTATTATGTTTTAATTTTGACTTAAATAAATTTAAATAAAATAAATAATTTATTAAATAAAAAGTTGGTTTTTAAATAGTAACCTAGTGTTTTCGCTATTAGTCAAAAATTGAAAGTTTTCAGAAAAATACCAAAAAATCACCCTAGGATAATTTTGATATTTCTAATCCAAAAATGAAGTCCATTTTGAAAGATAAAATTTATAAAATTTCAAAAAGTGGGTATTACTATTCATAATGGCTAGTTTATATAATATTTTAATAGCATATCTTTGTTTAGTGAACCTCGGTATTGTGTACAACACACGCTATCGTGGAAGGTCTTGATTGCGTGTAATGTAAGCTAAGTCAGGGTTGCGTGTTGTGAAAGACTCCTTCATTTTTTTGTACAATAGAATCCAACCATATTTCTTTTATACATTGAATATATATATATACACACTCAATGTTTCATGGAATGACTACTATCAAACGAACTTGAAATTGTGTGTAAAACAATCCAAGAATAGTGTTGTGTATACTGCAAGCTAATACAGTGTTGCCTATAGTGAAAGATAATATTGGTGTAGCATACAAAACAAGACATCAATGAAAATAAAAAGAATAATCCTCATAAAATCTCAGGTTGTTACAACTTTCAATTTAAATTCTTTAACAAAAGGTGGGAATTTTTTTCCATAACTTCAAGAATGTCATAAATAATTTAAATAAGGTAAGGAAACATTATTTCTTTCCATATATTCTTGTTTTTACCATATAATATAAGAATACCATTATGAATCATAGAGTTATAAACGTCTATAGAAGATCCATTTCTTACAAACATCAACTATATTTAGTTATAGGAAACTATTATTTGAATCTATTTGAATGAACCAATCATGGTCTCTGTGAGAATTGATATGGTAAGTGTGAATTAGGGATCTTACACTTTTATATTTTATTTCTTAAGATAAAAAATTGAAAAATTATTAAAGTGATATTAATTTAATGAAAACAATAACATGTGAACTACCATATAAACATATGTATTTATAAGGTTCACTAATGAGTAATATTTGATATTGTAAGGTATGGTTTGGATATAATCCAATACCAAAAAAACACTTGAAAAAAATGCACTGATCTGGTTTAAAATTTGGTATTATCCATGCAGTTGAAAATAATTATAGTCATTAGATAGTGCATGTGATCCTCACATAGATAAAATATATAAATAATGTTTTTTGACAACTATGAGAATCATTATGCACTAGGTTTCATTATGTTGTTATAGTGATTATTCTACAATCATCACACATTTTTTTCATGAATGTATTACTTGTTAATTTAATTGTTTAACCATATAATTCAATAACTATCTCCAAGTACTTTTCTATAATTTTTTTCTAATGACCTATTCTTTTGGTATGATCTTTCTAGTCATCCATCCTGTAAACTCTATCCGGTATCTTTTGAAGGACAATACAATATCGTCCATGATATCATGAAATAAAAATAGTACATTTTGAATTAAATACAAAAAAATATAAATATTCATATGAATTATTTTCACTGATGAATATCTATCTTATTTAACCAAAAACTTTTTTACATCTTCTTCCTAATTCTAGCTTGATTTAAAGAAATTTATGGTATCCTATAGAACAATCCTACATTAATATAATATTATGATCTCTTAGACACTTCTATATATCTTTAACTCACATAGTAAATATACAACATGATTCATTGAAGAATAAATTCAATTATACAGGAACATTTCCTCTAATATTGTATATAAATGTTCAAAATTTATTCAATATTTCCAAATTTTTACTCCCAAGGACCCTCCTAGAAAATTTCTTCCATTGAATACATTGGATGATCGTTAAGACCCAAAATCAACAAAATACTTCAAAATATCATATTACTCAGTGATAATCCTGGATATTTCATTGATAAAAGTTATAATATTGAATTATAAACATAGTATTATCATGTTTGATATGTTTATGAATGTTTTATAATGTATTTCAATCCCAAATAATATTATTCCACCCATTCACGCAATAAAAATTCATAGAAACACTTTCAATATATGAGACATAATCTGATGTTCCCACACAAAGTTTTGGGTATATTCCACATGTATCCCTCTTGAAACAACCACTATATCATGAGTTTCATATGAACTCTTCATTCTTTTCTTTCACGACAACTTCTAACCGATGATCGTCTTACCAAAATATTTGTATAATAACTTCATAAATACCATCTGTTAGACAATTTGGATAAATATATCCAGAAATATTATAACAAATTCACATCGCTACAACGTAGATTTCCATTTTGTTGAAACTATATAAAATAAAACCACTTTCACTAAAAGAAGTTGGTTCATCTTATTTATTTTGTTCAATAACATTATAAGAGATAATCTAATTTTCTTCATCTGATTGGTCATCGACTGATGAAATTCATTATCAAAATCCAATTTTACATAAAAAATCACTAATAAATATAATTTAAATATGCCCAACACAATATCTAGTCAACCAAACCATAAAGAGATTCATTATGTCTGATGAAGATCCATAGAAAATCATATAATGATGTTTTTTAATTATAAATGATTTTATACCCCATTTGAATAATGGTAGGGTACGATATATTTGGTTACATGTGATGTTTGAAAAATTAATACCAAAAATGAATATATAGATTTTTTCATCAAACATCCGGTTAGATAGATATTGGGAGTATGATAAGATGAGTATTCCACATAACACTGAAACCTATTTCCTTATGTCGGCATTTTCATTCAAATAAACATGGTATAATAAACATAATCTAATCATATCCACCCATTAACCATTTTTTTAAAAAATGTATGCTGATTTCTGTTAGAAAAAAATACAACGTTTTTGAGAAAAACTCATTCTTTCATAACAATACTTAACCTACTTCTTATTATTATAGTAGATATTCATTTAAATTATACTCAACCACTTGGTCTAAATAAACTGTTCATCAAATTTTTATGATATTCACATTTATATACATTTGTCTATGTAGATATGAAATTAATCAAAAACTAGTATAGTATAAATATGTTTGACCATAAACATACACCATCCATGTTTTACCCTATAATATATTAAATTGATTAGAGTATTTGATTAATTATGATATGGTTACCTTATGTAAAATCTAGATATATATAATATCTCATACAATAAATTCTAATTTATTCAAATCATATCTTCTCTAATAGAAAATAAAAATAATAAAACATTTTAATTTCTTTTGTGGATGAGTCAAGTATATGCAGATAATCTATTCTAAGAACTATACGTGACATTATTCATGATTTGAGTTATAGAACAATGTGTGAAGACCATTTTTTGGAAAATAAAATACGAAAAAATATGCGAAAAGTCTAGGTGTTGTAATGTATAATCATTGGGAGGAAATAGTGGAGCAAAAATAATATAACTAGAAAACCAGATTCTATATAGATTGACACAAATAGGTATATATTTTAAATAATGATTCATATTTTCAAATCAACTTAGTCATATATAGTTATTGTGGAAAACTTGGACGATGTTTTGATAAGTGATATCTTCAAAGAAATCTTGGTGGAAACATAATTAATAGGATGAATAGGTTAATGTAGCAGTTATCCTTGACTAGACAATTGATTTTCTATGGAGATCGATGTATATGGGATTCATCATATGAATATTTGAAGGTGATAAATACCAAACACACTAGATGATTTCATCTACATAAAATGGTGACTATCATTCTTATTGATAATTAGGGATCATCTCTTTTTTATAATATTTATTTTTATTAATAAATAAATGAAAAATTGTAATCTTATGAATAACAATGATATATTATACCATGAAAATTGTTTTGAGTTATATCTGTTGTATTCAAACTAACATTTATTTTAATTCATCTTATATAGTGAGTCTTAAGGTTTAGTATTTTAGATTTTGATTTTAGTGTGTTGTTTTTTCAGTGCATCTATAAATGAAACATGATATAATTAGATATTTTTTGTCTTCTTTAATAATTTATATTTCCTATCATATAGTGGATTATTGGATTGTATCTGTAACCCTATAAAGGATTTTTAGAGCATAAAATGTATTCTCATACATCTAGGCCCATGTGGTTGTGTTTTAGTACTCATTTTAGTATCTTGACTCTCTTTTATTACATATAAAAGAATATTTTAATGTATTTGATAATCCAATCATATGTTTATAAAAATTTTGTTGGAGTGTATTTTTCCTGGAATATGATTTCAGATAAGGGCACGATACATGTGGGAATGTACAATGGAATGAACATTTAGATCTATAAGTTTTATATTTGTGATTGTAAACTAATAACGTTTATAGATATTATTTTGACAACAACCCACCTTGATATAATGGAAAATAAAGAATGAGATATGATGGAAATGAAATCAGTGGTTGTGACCTAAATGCCACTTGCATGAAATGTTTCCTTCAACATTCAATAGATAAAAACTATTTATAACTCATGAAGAACCAAATTAAAATGTTTGAGAATCCCTTAGTGACGAATAATTTAAACATACTATGTATATTTTTCCATATGTATATCTAAAAATGAATGTCTATAATATATCATATCAATTTTTTCAAATGTTTCTAGATCCAATTGGATTCAGTGATAGTAAATATCAGGGATATTTACTATGAGCTATTATTAGTTTCCTTACTACAATAATCGTGTGGTAAAATTAGAGTAGTTGTGAGTAACTAGAGTATAATGGATTAATTTAAGTTCATTGATTTTAGATTCCTAATCATGAATAAGTAAATTACTTGAATAGAGATTAATTCATCTTCTATAAATTCCATATCGTGAAATTAAGGGGAATACAACAAGAATAAAATTATCTTTATGGGGAAATGAAGGAAGATTTCATATAGGATTACTTAAGTGGAAGGTGATCCCATACATTGTCATTGTGGGTGTAAGGACTCCAAAAAATTATTTTTATAGGAGAAGATTCAACTATATAATTTTGTCATTGTGGGAGAAAGGACTCCAAAAAATTATTTTTATAGGAGAAGATTCAACTATATCATTTAAATTTATATAAGTGTATATGGGAATCAATATAAAATTATATGATTGGTTTAATCTTATGTTTTTCAATACCACTTTATTATTTTGTGGTAATGGAATGAGTTTTTACAGAATGTATAAGTGGTTATTTTTATAGATTTATATTTCCAAAGGGTTTGAAATGGTGTATCTTGTTAAAAAAACATCTAATCGTAGTTGGTATGAGAGATATATCTATCTGAATAGGGAACATATATATTTTGGAGTTTCATGGAGTCAAGAACACACTGGGTTTATGTAAAAATAAAATAATGGTTGGGAAATTTGGTGAAACTAGATATTTATGTCATTTGAAGATAGAGAATGGAAGATCCTTCTGGGATACACGGTTATGAAAAAATGAGTGACAGAAATGATGTAATACCTAACTGTAGCATCTAAAGGTAAAATGGATACAAGAGTTAACATAGACTAAAACTTTTCCTGATCATTTAATATTTATCAGTTGTAAGGGGATATAAATCCATATTGAAAATGGTATGTTGATGTATTGCTCTATAGGTATCAAAAATGAAAATAATGAATCCTTGCGAATCCATGGATGGTGTACTTATAAATTGAAGGAAATGTATCAATACACCAGATATTGGAGTTGGTTCAAATTAATTTTTCAAGGATATATTTAGCGCTTTCTTAGATAGGATCACTCTTGTATATTACCATGATAAATGATACCACATTAATAGGGTTGGTGTACATAATGAATCAAAAATATATGTCCTATGGAATCATTATCTAGTAGAGGTAATGATGGAAAAAGATACGAAATGACAGGAAATATTATTATAGTTGGAAAATGGTGGGGAACATCAAGTTGGGTGTTTTGAAGGGATTACTAGTGGAAGTAGATTCAGTTTCGGAAGAATATGCCATGGATTCTGGAATACATGGTGTTACCAAAAGGATAAAAATATTTACATTTTAGAATTCTCTAAGAATGAGTATTTATATAGGTTTACATGATGTGTTTTATTTATAATTAGTGAACTATGAGGCATAAATAATCATCCAAATTATTTTATCTATAATCAAGGACTTACATATGGATATTGGTTATCTGGAAAGGGATATTGGTTTTAACAATATCAAAGTCCTTCGTGGACTCACATATTTCCATGTTGATTCTATGGAGTGTGAAAATATTGTTAATAAATATTCATAATGATAATTTATTAGCTACAGAGTAAATTACAGTAAGTTTAATTTATAATTCCATGATACTGATTAATTTTTCATGTAATATGATGTAATGGATGTTCTAAAAAATTTAAATAGAATATGAATATTGGACGTAACCGAGTGTCTAGAGTATTTACCAGAAGGGTGTCAAATTTAGATGTTGCTGCAATGGTTTAAAGTATCATCATGATTAGAGACTATAGAAGGTTGAGGAAAATATCTAAATTTTATTAATTATTACGCATCATTAAAAAATGATATGTTCCACTGATGTTGTTATAGAGATATACGTGGAAGAGGCACCCAAGGAATAGATAGGAGAACTATTTGTTCTATGTATTTCTATGGAATGTTGGAGAACCTAAGAACCTAATAGAGGATGGAATATTGGAATAAAATAATTTTTGTAGTATGTTTGGGGGATTTAATTGATTCAATCTATGTCTGCAATACATTGGAGTTAATGGGAAGAACTATTGTGATTACATTTTTACAAAACAAAAGTTATTATTAGATCAAATAATAATATATTATGGTATATGGTGGTACAAGGTCTGGCTTGTCATGAAAAGTTTCCAATAAATAAAAATAGTATATTTATTAACAATATTTTATTTTATTTTTAAATATATCATAGAACAGAGAGTGATAAGAATGGTTTCATTAGAAGGAAATCATTATAAAAATTTATATGTAAAGTAAACTATCCACTATAGGGACTTAGATAAAGAAATTTACTGTAACAAATGGTTGGTTTAATAGAGTTCCCAAAATAAAAACATATGTACCAACTCATACATAATCTATACTATCTAAAGAAAGAACCAATAAATTATAGAAGTAAGTTCAATAACTTCTTTTAGGTTTGGGAATTTTTTTTTGGAGCAAGGATGTTTATTTATTATACATGAAAGAGTTTGATTATGGGTGATTCAGCATCCTTATAATATACATTGATGACATGTTTAATATTTTTTTTAAATAAATGACCATTGATTTGAAGGTTGGACTATTTTGTTGTTTTGATATAGTGGATCATGGTTTGGATAAATATATTTTAGTGCTAGAAATAGTGAGGGGCATAAATTTAAATATTTTATACATGATCCTATTACATAATGTCTGGTGGGAGGTATACCCCATCCACAAGGGAAACATGAATCTTGTGACCACACACTTAGAAAGAACATTCATGTTGTGTAATGAATTTGAACAATGATTAATACATGAGGTTGGAAATATGGTTAAGGTTACATATCAATAAGTTTTGGAAGTCTCAAGTTCACCATGGATTATAATTAAATAATCATAGTGATAGTAGTGGATTTCCTCAATATGATTATATTAAACAATAGAAAAGATCATTGTGAGGCCTTGAAATAGAATATCATATAATAATAGGGTTTTAAAAGAATAGAAATTTATATTCAATCATACAATACCCTATACGGTTTGTGAAATCAAAACATGGGAGAGTATTTGACACAAAAACAAGTATTACCATACGTGTTTTCACATTTAGGGAAATGTTAGTTAATTGGTTATCAAAGAAACAACATGTTGGTTTTCTCTTGATAATAGAAGAAGATTACAATACTATAAATGAGTTAAGGATTTTTTTTAATTTGAAAGGGTTCCGTTTTGATCTTTAATGGATGCATGTATGAGAAGTTTTAATTTTTTTATTCTGAGAGTGAAATCAATTTAGCAGGAAATAAGGTGTCCCATTATTCGATGAAGAACAATTAGATGAAGAACTACTTCATCCAAATGTTTTTATTGAATGGAATTATGTATCTATAGAATATAAAATGAAAATTAATATAGGGGACATGAAACTAAATGTGTTTTTAAGAGTTATACTAAGGTAATGTTGCACATCAGTTGGGTAGGGATTACTATAAACATTCTATGGTACCATGATACTACTAATAGATGTTGTGGAATGATAGTAGGTCTACTAGAGTTAATAGTTGATTTAGTTATGAAACATGGAAAATGATTCTAATGTGAGGGAGATTTTTGGGTTATCTATTGAATTTTGAAAGCATTTTGTGAACTAAAACATCAATAAAAACACATATAGAAACATTTTTTGTCCAATATATTATAATTTAGAGGAAATGGTGGAGAAAAACTGATATATATAGGTAAAAATATTCTATATAGAAGGAAATATATAGACAAATAGTGTAAAACAAAGTAATCACATCCACTAAACTCATTCATATGAATGTTTTGTGCATAGAAAATAATGGTTTAATTTTAGAGATATATCTATTTTAATTTTAGAGTATTCATAGGGAACCATGTGAATATTTTTATCTGATATAAGTCCTAAATCAATGTAAGTAATTACCATCAAATTCAAAATATATGGTTTTCATCCCTTGAATATCAGATGGTAGTCACTAATAGACACATTGGTTTATTTATTATATTTCATAGGTTGATATTCATTTATTTATATATTCTTAAGGATTAAATATGGTGACAACTCATTCATTTCTCTAATATATAAGTAACACAGTATTCCAAAATGGATAAATATTTATGTTTAAACCACATAAATATTATTTATTATTCAATTTTCTTCTATAATTTATTCTAATAGATATTTATATGGTGTCTCTAATGGTTTTATGTTATATATGGTAATTTGGATGAAACATATTTTCCATTTATCATTCACTGCATCATGGGATCATTCAAGAATTTTTTTTCTACTTCTACATGTTCTAGTTGATATTTATTTGTTGTTTAATAGATGGTATCCATGATACCCAAATACTATTCCCTTAATATATACATTGACGTGTCATTAATTTATCCCAAACCTAGATATAAATTTAACATTCCTCCAAGATATCTAGGTGTATGTTACCCTCTTCCATGTTGTGTTTTCAATATCATCAATACATAAGGAAATTATATAAAAAATACAGATCTACGATCATGGGTATAATCATGAAACATCGTCGTGTTCTAATCATATGTCAAAATGATAATTTCCATTTTATGAAAAATTTGTATCTTGATTAAATTTTTCTATGGATAAATTGTGGTGTATAGATATACTATCTTGGATCCAATGGAAAATTCCACTTTATTTCTATTTTCTCAACCACTCTAGAATTTTAGTCCACCAATCTATGTCTAGTTTCCCAACATAAACCCTATGTAAAGATATAAGAATCTTTATTCAGTTATTCTAAATGAATGAACTATAGTATTTGAGTAAATTATTCCTCTTTAGGTGATCAAAAACCTGGATTTAATTATTCATCATAGTAACCCAAACAAATTGAAACAATAGTCTCCCATTGGTGCCAATAAAATCCATGAAATTATAATCTCAACTTGGATAGATTCATTTTAAGGATTTTCCTCTAGGAACATACATGATATCCAAGGAATATTATAATTTATATTATATTACCTTCCAATAATATTACTTTTATTTTAAATAAATTAAATTCTATGTGGTGGAATTTTTTGGATCCTAGTTTTTTTTTCTATGGACATTCCTATGATTTTAAAAATTTGGGCCTCACTCATGTGATATGATTTGATTTAAAAATTATGGAGTTTCACACTAAATAAATAAGTCTCAAATAGGTTCTCTATTTTTCATAGGAATGATCACATACATAGGGTTGAAAATAACTCCAAAACATCATCAAATCTCATGTCATGGTGGTGAGAACCTCTATCTGGGAGTAATACATGGATTTCCACTACTATTGGAATTTTTTTTAAAACCTTAATATTAAAATTCTGATCCAATATAGACTAAAATTATTATTAGAATATTTAATTTTTGGGAATAAATTATATATATGAAGATATTTTATTTAAAAATATTTATTTTGATATCTAGTGGAGATAAAATGAACAAATAAATAAAATGCAACGTCTAATTGATGATTGAATTTTATGATGGTGTTTTGTTGAAATATATGTGCACGCCTATATTTGTATTCACATCCATGGAAAACCTACCTAATGTGAATATTCATGATCAACCTACAGCGTGAATTCCTAGAATGAAAAAACTAGATGTACACACCACTTCATGTATGTTCCCTGCCTCACACACCCATCCATGTATTCCCTAGTACATGTGAACTCATCCTACTTCCCACTCACATATATCCATACCCATACATGGGTTTTTGATGTAGTTAAAGGAAGTACCATACCATTGATGGTTTCCTGAGATGAGGGATTCCAATAAAATGACACCTTATATCCTATCCCAACACGAATAGATAAAGTACCTATTATAAACCTAAAACAAGACATGAGTGAAAATTTATAGTCCTCATAAAACCATTGTTTAAGTGATTTTAAAAACCAAACATAATGTTATGGGATAGAAAAATACAGACACTGACCCTCCTAACTAGAGTCACACCCATGTAATTGACCATTTAAACACTAGACCATATTGTAACTATATTTTTGAGAAACCCTTCACCCAGGTTATGTACCTGGGGACCACTTCACCTAGGTTACCAAAAAATAGTCTCCAATTTTAATAGGTTACCTACATACCTATTCTCTATGGTATCCATCATGGTTTCCCCATTACACTTGGTAACATATGCGGGTTAACATTAGTCCCTACAATAGGGGATATTACACCTCACCCCCAATCAGATTTGTGTTCTGTTGTGATATCTTACCCCTATAACTTTATCACTCACCCCTATGAAATATTGAATGTGACTCCAAAAACATTTTCAGTCGAGTCAAATATGATTTATTTCATAATACTCAGAAACACAACCTTTATCCTAATAAACCTTTGATTCTTGATACACTTCTAGGTACCAAAAATTAATTTATTAAATATTATACTCTTCTTATTATCATATATCATGAGTCAATATTATCTTATTGGTTTCCTAGTAAGCCTTCAGTCGAGGTAATCTTATTTTCTTCATATCACATTATCATATTTACATTTATTTGTTTCCTTATATGTCTTGAGTTGAGAATCATATATTGTTTCCTTAAAATTTTATGATTTGAGATATATTACATGGTTCCTAAAAAACATTCAACTCACTCACACATTAGTTTAAACATAAAAGGGTTTATTTTGTGTAATTCCCACACAAAACATTTCTTTGAACCTTTCCATATAGTGGTATAATCAAGATGCAATTAAATTGTTTTAAAGTGGGAGTGCATAAAAAACCAAAACATGTACCACTATAGTTCTTATCACATGAACATAAAAGTTATGACGTGTCTCATTATATGGAATTGATTGAATTGTTCTATGATTATATTCATCAGGATAATTTGGAATCCCTTTTCATGGGTCTGATCCAAACTCTAAAACTAATCCTATCACATTTCACAGTATCACAATTCCTCATTTGTATTTAACGAACTCTAGATCACCCACCTATATTGTTTATATATCTATATTAATAAGATACTTGGATTAAATGACAAATAATATTATAACCATTTTTAGTGTTGTCTTAAATTCATGTTTCCATTCAATCAATTCCACATGAGGGTAACAAGTATTGATAATGAGAAGGATTTTTGAATGTGAATTAAATCTAAATGACAGGTTGGGAATAGTAAATAATGACATGTAAGGGATGATCTTACATCACATCCTACCATCAAATAAAAGTTTTCATCATCATCATATTAGGAGATTTAGTGACCACTAACTTTCAAAAAGTGTGATATCCACATGGAAATCAACACAACCAAAAATTTTACATGAGGAATAGAACCCATTAGAAACAAATATATTGTGATAATATGTACTTGAGATAATTTGGGTCATTAAACACCAAAAAACTCTTTCCTAAAAAGTTATGAGGACAAAATCTCTTAGTTTATACTACCATATTTTCCTCCTTGTAATGTATTTGTTAATTCCACTCATGTTTCTTCAAAAAATTAGATCCATAATAAAATAATCCTCTAACATAAAAATAATATATTTATGAATGACTCCTAATACATTATAATAAAGGTATACTCTTGACCTAGCATAGGTTTGGTAAATATTGATGTGGTAATCAATATCCACCTAATCTCTTGAAATGATCTCTGTTGATGATCATAGAACTAAAACTTTAACCCTTCTATGTTAATTTCTCCAATGGGATTTCAATTTTAGATTACTAATTAATGCATTTTTTATATAAGACTATTAAACATAGCAAGTTATATATCCTGAAAATAGTATGAGGAAACTCACATGAAGGTCTATTGATAATAATTACAACAATATTACTTTCGTTAAAAATAACAACATTATGATCAGGAAATGAACCATCATGAGATTAGAATAAAGATAATGACATTTCAGTGAGCCCAATATGATCACCAAATATTGACCTTGTAACTCTAAAACCTATGTGTTCATAAAATGTTTATCAATTATTAGGAAAATAAGGATCCATATATAAATTTAAAACAATATTACTTTATGAAATAAATAAATAAAAATAATTCATTAGAAAGAATGTCATACCACAGAATTCATATAAACCATATATAGAAATAAAAAATCCCTGGAATATCTATATAACTCACACAAACCTAGGGATATTGAAACATAATATCAAACTTGTAGAACAAAGTTTGCCAACATTGATAAATAAATAATTGGGGAAGAAGGCACAAATTATTTATCATAACCTAATCCTACTTCTGATAATACACACAAATGCATTAAGTGGAATCACTCTCCTTAGTGAAAGATATGAGCATCCAAAGGGGAAGTGATTAAGTGAATAAATCAATTTTACACCATGTTACATACCTATACATTTAGAAATATCAAATCCATTATATTAAACTTGTTTAAATAAATAAATATGAGGTCTACCACTAGCACCAACTCAAAAGTAAACTCAACCTATCTCTCTCAGGTGGAAAAATTGATAAGTAGTAAGGAATGATATCCTAAAACCGGTCCAAAAAGAGAAATTTAGTAACATAAAACTCATACATTAGAAAAAAACTCACAAATTGGGAAACAATAATCATTGTTTGTTGATTTCCAGATTCTAAATATCATGTTTATAAATCATACACTTTGATTATATCTTCTCTAACACCATTAGAGGACAAAAGGGATACCCATAAATGTTATATGAAAATGTGTACTCAATAGTGATACATACATTGCACACCCCTGATCAAATAAATATGAAATTATTAAAACAAAAGATTCCTATGGATTTCTAAAAATAAAAATGATAGTAACATATTGTGCACACTTTCAAATTCCCTCATATCACACCCGCTATGTTTTTATAAATTGTTATCGTCGCTAGGAAACACTCCATATCCATACACAATTCACTAACTATCCATGAATAAATTAACGATTATAAATTACTCATACTAAAAAATTAATAATATAATGTATATTACACAATTATTATACTATTGATTATTAATGGTCCCACACCATGATCAGTAGAATATTTTTCTGTCTCAATAAAATGGATTAAGCATATGTCCCTTCCCTAGTCACCTGACATCTGATTACCATAAGGGTTATCACTATATTGAATTTGATTATCCTATACAAAGGAACCATTCCACCCTCTATGTTTTTATTTATTGTATGAACCCCAACTACAACAAAGATATGATATTCCAAACCTAGAACCCATCCCCTGAGCCCACTCACTACCAACATGGAAACAACTCAAGCAATACTACTGTAGATATCCCATATAAAAACATGATTGATAATCAATGCTCATTTAATTAAATTGAGATATTATTCATCTTAAAATAGCATACTAGTAACACTCTACATGAGTCCACCATCCCAGGGGAAGAGATAAACCATGTAATTCAATGGCCTACCCAATGTCCCCTAGAAATGGTTACTAAAAAATCACTTCTTACATCCCAAATGATCCACTCCCATATCTAATAAAAAATAATCTACTTTGGTATTCCACTCTCAAAAGATTTTATCTCTATTATGAGGCCCTATTTCACTAACTGAAAATAGGAATTCATGTGAGAGATGTTCATAAAAACTAGTAACATAACCATCTAGCTATATCTATATTATCCAATAGTGTATGTTTCATTAACCACAAAATGGGTGAAGGAAAATTTATATTTATTAACAGAGAATCATGATCCATCATAGATATGTCCCCTTATAAAATATATATATAATCAAGGAATATATCTACCTTTAAAGACATAATGAAAATCTTATCAATGAAATAAGCATGAACTTCATTCCAAGTTAGGACCAAATGATCTTCATTTTAATCTAGTATTTCTCATGAGTGTTTCATTGGGCCCCATAGAATAAAAGTAGCCAAATGAACCATTTTAAAATAAGGTGTATCTATTTGATCAAATGTTGCGTACAAATACTTGATCTAGAACATGGTAACATATAGGCCACCATCCCCTATAATGAGATGTTGCTATTATATCCGGAAGACTATATTTATGTTATATATAGAAAAATAGATCATGGATCCCTATTATCTATTTAATATAGGGAAAATATTAAAATATCTTATAAATTATTATCAATTTTTTTTCTAGAATAATCGATGATTCCAACACTGTAGCCGGTGGGGTATCCCCAATCCAACTCTTATGAAGGTCCATTGGATTTTTCCTTCGAGAAATATCCATAAAAATCATAACACATGTCTCAAAACACATATATAATAATTCAAGATAACATAGTTTAGAAAAATAAATAATTTTTTTCATGTCCAGCTACTTCTTCATAAATATACACAAAAGTGTCTCATACAACTCAAGAACACTCTAGAACATCCTACCATCTCTTGGGTTTAGGTCGATAACTGATTCAAATTTCTCATAATCAATAATCAATTATCTGCCATAAAGATGCAATTAAAATGGATTCATTCATATAAGAATACCCTAATAACTTATCAATTAAAACTCATTACGACTTCTTGTTGACACATTAATTCACCTAACCCTATTTGAAACTCATCCATAAATTACATAAACGAAAACAGAATAATATTATATTACAAATATGATGCATGAAAACATACATACATACCACCCTAGGAAATAATGAATATAATAAATGATTAATCACACAACATGTTATTTGAAATCCTAAATTCCTAATATCCAATAAACATGAACAAGAATCACATTCCAATGTAACATGGAATTTGTTTTAATTTATTAGTAGAGAACATGTATAGGGTCTATTACATGTTTTAACCACACTTATATATTTATATGATATCCCCAATAGTCAAATATAAGAATACAAGGATATGGTATATATTTTTTACATTTCAACGTCTTTAACCTGATCAACACCCAACAAGGTAACCAATTAATCATAAGATCACCATACCATATTCTAGATAATCATGACTAGATGTTGGGTCAATTGATAATATGGGGAAACTATACCCTTAATCAGATAACCATAAATAGTGTGAAAAATAATACAAACACATCATTCATAATAAATTACAAAATATAGAAATTACATATTCAAGGAATCATATAAAAAACTCATAAAATGATTTAGAGAAACATGAAACAAATTTAATATTATATAACTAATAGATATAGATTTTTTAACCATAAAAATACGGTTACCCATAATAGGTTTTTTACATCGCTTTTAATTTATAAAAAAAATAATGATACAAGATACTCATAAAAAAGAGCTACAAAATAATGACAAAGTATGAAATACAGACCAATTCCATCTATACTATTAATCATATTGCATATTAATGGGGTATTTATTGGAGATATGAATATTTATACATCATTAGTCATCCTTCCATGTGTAATAAGAGAGATTTCTAATATATTATCTTCCCTCTTATTGTGGGTTATAGATGTACCACCTTCCACATTCAATGTCCCATGCCACATCATATACTAGACCGACGATTTCATTAATTCAGAATTATTAAAAAACCTAA
The DNA here is from genome assembly GCA_963277665.1 of Viscum album. Taxonomy (NCBI): domain Eukaryota; kingdom Viridiplantae; phylum Streptophyta; class Magnoliopsida; order Santalales; family Viscaceae; genus Viscum; species Viscum album. The sequence goes on along the minus strand of OY728119.1, from coordinate 679,706,375 downwards.
ATAATGAATGTTATATATAATTTAACACCAGAAATATGAATGTTCCTCTAATGAAAACAAATTCGGTAAATAATAAGATCTTTAGACACTTATATAAGAGAATACCCCTACCCAAAGTCTATTGCAAAACCTAGAATAATCAAAACCTAGTGATCCTGAACTACCCTACCCTTGACTTAATAATGATAAATTTAAATATAAATATATTATTACTGAACCCATACACCAAAGGATACTACTATTACCATATTCATATAAAAATATATGATAAAATATATCTCATCCATATGATCTCCTTCCACATCCAATGGATAAACATTTTCAAAGATGTGTTTATGATTTCAATGTTGAGATATTTTAATTTTTTGTTATAAAGAAGAAGTATTCAAGAAAAATGATGATAATTATCACCAAAATTTACCACATTATATTAACACAATATCATCAATCACAATGAAAAAAATACACAAAAGTATGTGATCTGTATACTTATTCACTATATGAGTAAACCATAAATCAAGAAGAGTCTCAATTGAGTCCATCATGGGGTGAACATCAAAAAGGATTAAAATAAAATTCTATAATCTAACTACCCATGATCCTTTAATAAAAATATGATCCATATATTCAAAATTTTATAATATCAAACATGCATATTTATAGGATAAGGGAATATGCCCATTTTAATCATAACATCATGAGGACAATAATTTGTTATGATAAAAAATATAGACATTAATTTAATTGGTATTATATTATACAATATGATATACTCCACCAACTATTTGGATTTGGGATCCTATTGAATAAAAAAAAGAAGATTAGGGGGGAATTCAATCGACACCGGGTAGAAAAACAACCTAATTAATATATGATGATTAATATATTTTACTATATAGAGAATATTGGTAATCCAGAATAACTATTGGATGGATGGTTTGATAGGAGAATGAATATCTAATAGTTATGCCTAGATCTATAAATCCTAGAAAATATAAATAAGAATACACTCACTGATCCTTCTAGAAAAAGAATATAAAATATTATATCACCCAAATTGGATAATATTATACTATAGTAATGAAAATAATAGAATAATTGATATATAAAACAAATAATGGATCTAAGTATCCACCAAGTACTGCCTACCACTCTAATGATCCATTATTCTAAACTATCCATTGTTGGTCTATTTTTATTACCGACATCACTAAATATATAGTCCTTATACCCACCAAGGTACTGATGAAGGGTGTGAGAAATATAAAAATATTAACCAACAATGATATCCCTAAATAAATACATAATATATCAATGTATGTATAATGTGTTATGAAAATATAAATAACAATATACACTATATGTCAAGTCATAAAGGTCTAAAACAGACACTCAGTGAGTGACCTTACCCATTTCATCCATTAAAAATGGTAGTCTAAATATATCAACCCTGACATAAAGGGTTTATAATAGTTTACAAACAATTAACCATACTCAGAAAAATAAAATTACATATGTTAGAATAATATATAATTATTCCATAAAAATCATCGAAAAAATTAAATTTATATTATGTTAAACTATATATAATCACATATTTTCTTCTACTTGATTTTCATAACATAAACCCCATCATCAAGTAAATGAGTGATTATTTATAATGTCATATCTCATAATTAATATGACTAATTGATAGGTATAAAATTCCATACTACATTAATGGCCTTCTAAATTGATATATCATATAATCATGTGACTTACATAACGAATGGGTTAGAAACATATCCAACTATAATATGGACTCTAATTGTATTTGAATATTATCCAACTGTATTTCCAATACAAATATTTTATTAATATAGAGTAAAAAATCTATTTTAAATATTTCATATTATTTTTTTTTATATTTACACTAACCTTATTTCATTCATACATACAATGTAAAATCATCCAAGAACAATTTAATTTTATGGTGGAAATCACCTAACCCATTCCACATGTTATATAATATAAATGATAATAAATAAAATAACAGTTACACAACAATCCCAATCCTATTCAAGACACAAAGATACTCGAGTTCCAAAACATAAAGGTATACTTATAGCGAAACTAATAGGGTCTAATAATGCATATTATATTGTAATGAACAAAACATATGGGTGCTAAATCTATGATTCAATTTGGGAAAAACACTTTTAATATAAGTTTTTTTCCTTTTAACGTCGATTATATGGAGATTTTATTACCAGAGATGTTTAAAGTGGGTCATTAAATGATCGTTTCTATAAAACAATATAAATGAATTTATTTTCAATTATTTTGTTGTTGTTAATTATATTAAATTATTTAAAAATTAAAATTTTCAACTTTTAGATTTAGTTATTTTGAAAATCAATGTCAAAAGTAACATTTGACAACAAATTTTAAAATAACTAATATGAAAATTGACTAATATTTTAAAATATAGATTATATTTATCAAGTAAAAAATTATTAGAAATAGGAGTTTAATATTTTAGAGATGAAATTTAAATAATAATAAATAAATATAAGGCTTTAAATTAATTTTATTTCTTTTGGTGGTTTCCTTTGAATTGCTATGTTTTTTTGACATTCATCTTATTTTTAGGGAAGAACTGAGTTTGAATCCACAACAAAAATTGATAAGGAATTTTTTTACTTTGGTTAATGATTCTCATGACGATGTTTTATCATTGTAAATAAATTGGAATATGTCTTAGCCATCATAAAAAAATTATAAAGAATTTTATCAATGATGATAACAAATAATAATGAAATTAGATGATTATAATGAATAACATGTCGAAATTATCGATTAATGAAGTGATGAAAATTTAAAGTGGACCAAAGTGGTTAATGATCTAAAAAGAACATGAATAATATGTTTTATAATGTAAAATAAAATATATGTTTAGTTGATGTAATAAACAGTATTTATATATAAACTATATATGGATGTGATAGTCTTGAGTATCTAAAATCTAATTTGAGAAAAGGTTAGTTATTTTTAATATTAGGATATAAAAAATTATTATTGAAAAAAATTTATAGGTAATCATTAATTATAAAAAACTAGTTCAAATATAACTATTATGGAATTAAGAGATAATATTGAAACTCTATTTATATTGAGTTATTTAATGAACTAATGTTTGATAAATTTCAGATGGACTTGAGGGGATAAAATTGGGGTTTGTAAAAATTGGTGAATATATTAATAATTGTTTATAAATGGATAAAATAGTAAGGATTTAATTTCCTTTTGGGGTGAAGATAAAATCTAAAATCTTCTATTTATAGAAATTATTTTATTTAAAAATTTCTTACCCTATGTTATATGTGTGAAAAAATTAAATTCATTTTTTTAAGATAAAAAATGATAGTTAATATATAATTTTTCCAAAAGTTATGTTTCCCATCTTCAGTAAACAAATATTCATTTTTTGAATTTGAATTAGATTATTGAGGAATACCATAAATAAATTTAATCGAACACACTATGAAAAATTATAATTTTTAACTTACAAACACAAAATTGTTAATCATTAGTTGGTAGATTCAATAAAAAATATATATGATATTGTAAATAAAAGTAACATAATTAAACAATTTAAATTATATGGATTATAATATACATTAGATATAACAACTATGAGAATCACTGTACAATGATTTAATAATATTATAATTAAAATTCAATGATTATAAATGAAATATTTAATCTTTATATAAATGTATGTAATTGAAATTGTTAGGATTTAATGGATATATGTAAGAAGGTAGGAAAATTTACAACCACTCTAATCAATATGTTATTCATTTCAAATATTACCATTAACATAATAATCTAACTGTGGAAATAAACATTTCCCCATTAGATTATTAATTCAACAATTAGAAGATAAATATAACTATTATAATTAACTATATAGAATAATTATTTCTATTTCGAAATAGAATATTATACATCTTATACTTCTAAAAAAATCCATGGTGCATTTCATGTTCCAATATATAATTTTTTTAAACTGTATAATACATATTCCCTATTATATATATATATATATATATTCTAGTTTTTTAATAAATCTATTTATCATACATTTTTATGTCCATTTAGTAGGATTTCACCAAAGTTCCCACACTATATCTTTTTTAAAATACTATATAAGATCTAGTTTAAAATACATTATTTATCGAATTTTTTTTCTATATATCCTAATTCTAAATTCAGAAACATTTCAAAAAGAATCATTAATATTGACAACATCGTTGAATCCTTATAAAATTTATTTTAATAATTTATTTAAAACATACCATTAAATTCCCCCTTTTGAAATTCTTTTTCTATAAAATAATTAATAATAAGCATGACTAAAAATAAAAAACTATCTAACTAATTAAGAATACCAAAATGTAATATACCAAATCAACCTAGAGAAAGAGTTTTGTGTGTCATCATTCATAAAAATAATATGGATCTCAAAGGAAATTTATAAACTATGATAATAAATAATAATGTGTCGTAAAGAGTATATAATCGTGGGTTTCTCCTAAAAATCCAACTAGATGATCCTATATATATATGTAGAATTATCTACTAATATATTTATGAAAACCCTTTTCCTAACAAAATATATACTATCAACTTCCCTGCCTAGTGGAACTCCCAATGGGCCAGGACGTATCCTACAAGTGTATGATCTATCAAGTGTCATCTTGACTAGATCAAAACTATTCATCAATATTTCACTAATATTCTTAGGATTCCTATTATAATATTGGTGGAGGATAGTGAAGGGTGTGTTTCATTGCAGAGGCACAGCAATAATGGGTTACATCAGAAATTATGAAATATATATACCTAAACCACCCTCTTACATCATTATTATCGAATACCCTTTTTGAAATCACAAAATCATTTTTAATACTCTCACTCATTAAATAATTTTCCTAATATATTTACATTGGTATTAAGCTATGGTTATGACTCATTTATATTTCAGATTTCATTTCTTTAATTATATAAACATGCATTGAATTTTGAAACTAATAATAGGTTTTCAAAACCACCTTTGAAGGTCCATTTGTGTGTAAATATCATGTTTGAATTTCCATATTTATGTTCTATACGAGCCATTAGTTTTTAAAGTGATATATATATATATGGTTACAAATATTTATATTTATATATACGTTTAGAGACTGACATTAAAATACATATGATTCTTGATTGAATAATACTTTTAAATCATGTAATATGAGAATGTGTTTCAGTAACCATGGAGAACCCCCCTATTTTAAATGAATATGAAATAGGGATCCCTAAAATTATAAATGAAAACATCATGTAAAAATTAAACAAATAACATAAACATATATAATTAATATAAAATATTAAATAATTTTAACAATCAGCTATAATTATTTTTAAATTTAATTCCAAAGAGAAACCTCTTATGACCCATATAAATCAAATAAAAAATCAAATAATATCCTTTTATAAAACTAAACTCCATAATGAAAATATTTTAGGAACCAATGTGTATTTGTAGAATACATTAATTAATGTAATATAAAATTCAGAAACACCATAACAACATTTATGGATATGAAAAAAGAAAATTATGGAAACACCTACCAGGATCAAGCCTATATGATGAGAGATAATCAAGAAAAATAGTGTAAGGACCACTGAGTAACCCCAATACCCAAGGAAACAAATCCACAAGAGTTTATATCTATAAGACCCTAAGGTATTTGACATGAACAACGCAAATAAGTATAGCAAAATGAAAAAAATAAGAATGGATATGGGGAAGAAAAAATATGTCCAAACATTGATAATGATTCCAATAATCAATGAATGAGCCTCAAAATCTCATGCAAGGAAAATGAGGAGGCCACTAGTTCAACACCTCAATTGGTGTCGCATGATTGGTATGTTATATAGTGGTTTTCAGATTAAAATAAGCAAGGGTATATAAACCATTACTATAAATTTAAACCATGGAATTATATTTTGTTTTTCCTGATGGTAATCCAACACATGAACCAACCACGAAATATCTTATAGACACACATTTACATAGGTATGGATTTTCAAAATGGTTATAAAAATCATAAACATACCATATATTAATAGTATATGTCACTAAAATTGTTAGTATTATCGTGGAAACAATCCTGAAACCTACACTGAATCTAAAATACCTTTAAATATTTTATAAATTTTAATATAAACACTTTTAAAATCAAAATAATTAATACAAAATAATATAAAAATTAATGTAATGGTAAAGACATGAAGCTTCTCCCCACCATAACAATTTTTTCTCTTCAAAATCATTGATTTTGTATAGAAAGGTATAACATTCAATATAAAATTGACATGAGAGGATACATAACCAAAAAATCCAACCTCATAGTTTGGGACTATACCCAAGGAAATTAAAGGACAACACAACCCAAAACCTAAGACTAAAACACTATAAAGACAACAAAGGGAAATTTTATAAGCATATAATCTTATATAAAAAACTACCATTATATTTGGTTAGTTATATATTTTTAACAAATATATATATATATATATGTACATAGAGACACTCTACTAAGGAATACACCATGATACGAACATCATATAATTCATTGAGTCTTCTCTTGGATGTATGACCTAAATAACAGAATGGAACACAAGACATTTTAAAAACTAATTTATGTTCCAAAAAATTTAATTGAGATAAACATTACCCTAATTTTTAAAAAGAAATAAATTAAATAGTGATTAAAAAACCACCTTTAGTTTTTATTTAATATAATGGAATTTTACCAAAAAAGTTATTAATGAAACATTAATTTTTAAATTTGAATATCAGTTCAAAAAATCAATATTTAAAGGACCAATGCTTTGAAATATTCACTATTAGTTTCTAAAATATACCATTTCCCTTTTTAAAATCGTTTTTCATTATAATGTATCAAATAAATACAAACCACAAACATAAAATCATTATAAAATTATCATTAATAAATCTAAAATAATAATGACCACTGACCAAAGGAAATTCAATATAAAAAGAAATGTGAAAAAAAAAATTAAAGGGGGTTTTGGTTGTTCGCTATTTGGAATCAATTTTTCACATAAAATTCCCCATATGTCTGATTAGATACTGGATTATTTACACAATCATGCACATGGGAACCATACTGTTTTAATACCATTAGGAAAACTATGATCCATGAGTTTTTGTCTCAATTTCTCTTGATATCTCCCAAAACCTTGAAAAAAAATATTAAACACACACAATAATCAATATAAATCTAATTTCATAACAAAAACCATAAAGAATAATAAAAAAATAAATCATGTAATAAAAATTCAAAAAATAATATCATATGGTAACTTATATTTCATCGTAAACAGTTGTGATCAAAGATTAACCCATGACCTATTTCTCTCAATCAGAAGATCTTATCTCATATCTATTAGAATTATAAAAAACCAATTGGGAAATAAAGAAACATTGATCTCTCAATAAATTGTCATATGTTAACATCGTTTTATGAACTAACACATCACACACTTGAATGATGAACCCATGCTAGCCTATGACATGACCTGAGGTGTATTCTAAATCACCTGTGGTTGAAAATAATCATGAATAAATCAAAATAAACTCATTCAAAGTGATTTTACCCAAAATAATAATATTTAAACCCCATAGTATGATATTACCATAAAATATTTACAAGTGAATTCATACAATTAACATCGGTACCTAAATTATAAAATCCATTCCAAAAGAAAATAATCTAATTAGAAGAATAACCAGAACAAATATCAAACTAAAAAAAGAAAATATTCAAAATAAATACAATGAAACATCAAGAAGAAATATTTTCTAATGAAACTATGAAAAAATAAAAACCAAAATACCAAACTATATCCTCATTGGAATCAAAGTAACCATACATCTTTAAGATCACTATGAATACACTATGTGTAATCCAATGACATGACCATGATCCATAAAAAATTCACCAAGTCAATAATGACTAACTTGTGTAAGTAGTGTTTGAGTATAACATCCTTATATGATTTCTTCAAATAGTCCATTCATTTTGTTTTTAAAAAAATTATAGAAACACTAACTTTGAATAAATTATTTAAGGATTAGGCTTTCTTAATTTTCATAAAGAGATCTTATAAAAAAATTAAATCTTTTTTAATATACAAAAAAACATTTTCACAGTAGAAACTATCTTTAAAAATATCATTTAAAACATACATTTTATATCCCCATTAAAAAATTCATTAAAAATTGGTAAAAACAAACATGAATAGTTATTTAAGAAACACATAAGTAAATAAATATACGAAAATGTAGAGTGGAATGTCAAACAATAATAAAGAGAATAATAAAAATAATGTTTGAAAATAATGAACCTATTAATTTAAATGGATAAAACAATATAGTTAGTAAAAAAGAAATATAAATAATATACTATCATAGGTAGATATTAAAAATCTAGTGAGATAATCATGAACAAAATCATGTCTGTTCAATTTTTGACCTAACAATGCATCCCTAGTTAATAACCAACTTGGTTATCTCAACATGCCTCTCTGATGTAACTACCCAAGTGTTAGGAAATATCCCCAAATAGGATATCTAGATGGTCTAATCTTGAATAGATAAGAACCATATCATAATATCTCTCTCTATGATGCCTATTATTCCAATTATACTAATAATATAGTTTTTGGATGAAATTGTATCTTGTAAGACACACACTAATAAAAATTAACATGGAATACTAAGATAAAAACATACCAAAATTTACCATCCTACAATATTATTACCCAATCCGCATTAAAAATCACATAAACTACCTCAAAAATCACCGTCCATCAAAATATAATTTCAAAAATAATTCCACAAGTCATAAACATAGGGTTTTAATCATTTTTAATTGAAAAAAATCATTTGTAATCAGTTATAAGAAGGGGTTAGAATTTGTATCAAATAATAGGTTTTCTAAACCCTCTTTTAAAATCAATATTCTATTCAATATCTTATTTGAAGTTACTTTTTAAATATCCCCAAAATCCATTAATTTGTAAATTAACAGTATATATATGTGTACATGTAGATATATATGTCTATATATGTATATATGTATATATGTATATGTATATAAAGATATTTATGTACATGTATATGTTTTTTGAATGATAATTTGAAATCAGGTTAAATTTGCAAACATTTTTTTAATCATGGAGACCCCTCTCCCTATAAACCAACACAACACAAGGAACCTTAAAAAATTATGCATGAAAAAATTCAAAAATTACATATACACTATATATATTTATATCGAAAATAACATAAAAAATATCAAAACACAGCATTATTTTCATTTAAAATAAAATATAATGAGAAAAATCTTGTAACCCAAGGAAATAAATATAGAAAGAAAATAAAATCTATTATAAAATACAAAATCATAAATGAAAAAGTTTTACAGATATAATTTTTTCATATTATAAATAATATTATTGAAAATGAATTTTTTAAACCTATATGAAACATGAATTAATAGAAGAAAATTATTGTATGGAATCAAAAACATGGGAAATGAATAGTTGACATAAAAAATCAAAAATGAAGGGAGGTATGTCCAAAGGGGAACCTACGAATTGAAATAACCAATGCCTTAAGAGTTTTCATGCATATCATACCGAAGAATTAGACAATACCAACCAACAATTGGAGAGGAAAAATAAAATAAGGAAAAGGAAATGGTTATTAGAAAAAGAGTCCCAAATCTTAGGAATCTACATGAAAATGGAAGGAGAAACCAAAAAATCCCATTTAAGAGGAAGGAAGATTCCAAACATTGTGATCTGGAGTTGGTGTTTCATGATTTGAAGTATAGGGAGGGGTTTTGAGATAAAAATCAAGGATTTTAGGATATTAACGTCCTAAATATTTAAATCCTGGGTTGGAAACATTGTTTCCACAAGATTTTCTAAAGCAAGATAAATTGTACACTCCCTAATAGAATAACCAAGAGGACATTATGGGTTTCCTCCAAGTTAGAAAATAGATAAAAAATAGTGAATAATTGGTCTGATAAAAACAATATGTTATTGGAGAAATTAGTATTAAAAATTCACTATTATATTTACTAGTATTAAAACTAAATAATTCTAACAATTTACAGAAAATCAACCTAAAACTCAAGGATACGAAATATCATCAATAAATTAGTAATATAAATAAGAAATTATATGTTCTCGCGTGATAATTAGACCCATAATAACACTATTTACTACTAAATAATAACATAGCTTCCACATAATGTTCTAACATGGAATATAAAATATAGATAAGGAGAGAATGTAAAACTAAAATAACCAACCTATATGTATAAAAAAACATGGAAATTAAACCATAACCCATCCCAAAATTTGGGAATAAAAAAATTAGAATCCACCCATGGTAAATAGTTCAAAGGATGAGACCTTTATTATTTATTATCACCATATTTATCTATCACTAATAAATCTGGGTAAAAAAGGAGCAATGGACCTTGGGAACATACTATTTGGAACCACCACACCTGTTATCTGAGGGATGAAAATAAGAGACACAACCTGTTACTAAAACATTATTCTATAGAAACATACATAATCCCTTCAATATGACGTAAGGGATAAATAACAAAAACATAAAAACATATATTAAATAATTTAAAAAATATAACGAAATAAATGAGGGTAAAGAGGGAGAACCATGTAAAAGATCGACTGGGGTCCCTCTTTGGACCAAGATAAGATAAAAATTACTTCCTCTTCCGACACACAATCATAAAAAACCCTTAATGATATTAGGAGACCATTATGGGTATACTCATCACTGAAAGGTAAGGGTAGTGAATCAATTCTATGATAAATTTAACCAAATAACAAATTTTATTCCATTAACTCTAAGATCATTTAGGATCTTGATTATGACATTCACTTTTACTTATTTTATGGATGTATAAGAATTCCTGTAAAGGATTACACATTCTATTTTTTTTACAAATTTCAGAACTCAAAAAATAATAGATGATACAATATTCTAATGGTGATAACAAATACATTAATTATACACTATAATGAGACAACAATTTCTAAAATGTGGATAGAAAATAATCCGTACAGTATGTGTAAGTCCCTAAAATTTAGTAGGGGATGGAAATAATTTGGAATCCCATGAAAGGTGATAAACATGCCCCACTTAAATTTCTAAACTAATTATTTATAGTATCTATGTAAACAGTTACCAAATTTTTTGTTAGATACTGCATAATTTCTACAAAATATTCCACTTATTGTGATATTTTATTAATTCCACATTAAAAAATTGTTCATAACATTCTTCTTCTTCACTAGTTACATTAATAGTAGTGGGTGTGAAACATTCCTTACTCATATTCTATCATTTGGAAACTGTCTATCTAATACAATGACCAATCTAGTCTGTCCAATCTAGTCAGTCTGATTTGGTTTTTCATGTGATTGTTCACCCAATTATCATATATCAGATCTCACTTCCTCTTCTTATTTTTCTAATCTACAACTAATAAGAAAATATAATCCTGTATCTTGAAAACCAATTCCTCTTTCCTCTTTATCCAGTTGTTTAAATTCTTCTTGTTACCCTTTCATTATCGAGTTCTTATACTTTCAAAATTTTCACCAAAATAATAATTTCTCAAACAAATCATATCAGACAATTTTTTACAACACTTAAATTCATCAAATTAATGCATTATCATGAAACAATTAATTTCATCACAACATTCTCAATTCATCATCACGCTTTATAAAGTCAACAATTTTATAAATTTTTATGGAGTGTAACATACATAATATCAACCATCCTTCTGAATATTTCAAGTTTCCCACTATTAAAATTATTCCGGTTGAATACCTTTCGAAATCACAAAATATAGGTGTCAAAAAATCTCTATAGGAAACTTCCTTAGATATTAACAACAATGTTCTTATTTAATACTTCTGAAATCATGGATAGAGTCATGATCTCCTTCAATAATTATCAAAATGATGGTCATCCTTATAATTATAACTATTTATAATAACAATACAATAAAATATTATTTTTAATAAAACAATATTTTTAATATAACAACTGTAGCATGATGACCCCAGGTCCAATTAAACTGTTCTTGGATTTTTTTAGGTCACATGGACTCAATCACACATCCTCTTAGGATAAAGTTTATTGACTGATAGAGAGGGTGAAAATTTGGTTTGGTGGGGAGACTATAACCACTTACCAGAGAGGGACAACATATATAATTGAATGATAAAATAATAGTGGAATCATATGAATAAGTAGAAGGAATCATAAAAAACTAAACATAAAGATAATAAATTATAAAAATGAATAATAATTGAAAAATGAACTTTGATATTGCTATATATATGATGCATGGTAAGCTGATATTTAAAATTGGGAACTAGGGAATCGACATCCAAACATGATACAAAGACAGTAAAAAAGGAAAAAAAGGTTCCTCCACTAGAATCTCTATTGTATGTTTGGTCCTCTTCTCCTATGCTCCGTCAATAATCTAATAATATAAAAAATATATTGCAGGGAACTTTCCCTTATAAATACCTACATATAGATAATCTTCTCAGGTACCAAAGGAATCTAGAGTAGGGTTTGAGATTAAAATCTCAATAGGTCACCACCAACAATGTCTATATGTAATCCAAATAGTTATCCTAACTAAATAGTGTTAAGGTAATAATATAAAATGACATAAATATTGAAAAAAATAACCATCCCACTCAGGTTCCTATAGGACACCTGGCGTGTGTACCTGATTCTGCACATGGATGCAATGGTGGTTTAATAAATCATTATACATATAGTAATGATATATATATATATATATATTCTTTAAATGTTGAGTATTTCTATATAAACCATGTATGTGTGGATGTAAGTGGTCATATACCAAGAATACTAGTACTATTTGGGCTGGGGTGTCACTCATAAATCCATAACCAGTCTGGCGAGCCTATAATCTCATGAAATTTGGTAAATAACCTACTTATGGTTTATATTGTGAGTTTTCATGCACATAAATTGGGATGAATAATGATGCATCACGTAATCACCCGAATAAGGGACGTGGTGAAAAAATCCTAGTATCTAACTAGTGTCAATGGAGTTCAACATCATGCTCAACACTAGTTTGGGAGTGTGATACTTCTATGATAAAAATCACCTATCATCATTCCACAACCTCTATGTTGTCGTAATTGTAACTCCCTAAGATTTCATAGTACATTTTTTTTGAAAGTAATTCAATAACTTGCACTACACGCAACACCGAGTTCTAGCGCACCATGACATACCAAACTAGCTGTTCAAAAATGGTTATGAATAGTATTAACTGAATTTTGACCTTTATATAATCATTCTAATTTTAGAATCCATATTATGAGTTTCTTAGACATAATGTAAGAACAAATACATTTTTCAGATAAAAGAAGTATTTTTCAAAAAATGCAATTTTAATGCTTTTTAATATGGAAGCCTTTTTAAATCAAATATTTGATACTATTATATATTCAATTTGAAACAATAAACTTCTTTTTTAGAATCGATAAATAAGAATTTAGTTTCAAATTTTTTTTTCTGTTTTTATGATAACTTTCATATTTGGGTGAATAGTGAGAAATACTAAATTTTAACTGAAAACAAAATTTTTAATCATAATAATTTATAGTGTTAAATTATACATTTTAATCGTTTGGAAGTATAAATAGACTATATTTTTACCATTTAATCCAATGATGGTCATTGTATGTAATTCCACTTTGAAATTGGACATAAGCAAGTGTCAAACTTTTGATAGTTATTATTTTTTAAAAACACGCCTTCGGTTTTTGAAAGCGGGATTTAAATTTAAATTAATAAATGTAACTTATATGTTTTTAATTTGGTAAAATATACTTAATTATTGAATTCAGAATATCAAAATTAGCTTAGGGTAAATTTTTCTTATTTTTCTGAAAACTTTTAATTTTTGATGAATAGTGAAAAACATTGAGTTATAGTTTAAAACATGATTTTTATTTAAATAATTATTTATTTTATTTAATTTTTTAGGTCAAAATAGATACATAATACCTATATAAGTTCAATGTAATTTATTGGAGTCACTTTATAATATTTTTAGATATATAAAAATTTTATTGAACTTTTCACCGTCTTTTACCCACCTCATAAGAAAATTTGTAAATTCACATAAAACTTAATTTTACCGCTTTTGTGAGTTGAATTTCGAAAATCCAAGACACACGGTTAATATCAAGGAGTAAAATGTTGTTCAATAAGATAAAAATAACTTTTATGGAATAGTAACTGTATACTTTTATTTACCACGGTTAAAAATAAATATGGTATTTAAGGGTAAAAATGATAATATTATTACCCTAACACATGTCCTAAATCTATTTGATAAGTGTAATTAGACCAAAAAAACATTATGAATAATATATGACCCTTTAGGTCCACTTGGATTAGATTAGGACATTTATTATTATTTAATTTAAAGAAGAGTTAAAAGTGTTAAATTCAATGTTTATTAACTAAACCATTTTTAATAAAGGGTTATACATAAGATAAATTCGACTATAAATATTATGTAGAAATATAAAAATATTTAATAAATAATGGTATTTGTTTTATAATTTTTAGACATTAAATTATTAAATGTATTTAAGACACAATGATGATGAAGTAATAACCCTATTAATGAATGAATCAAATAAAGGGTACTATAAATATTAAAATAAATATAATTTCAATGTTTTTATGAAATACACAAATTTTCTAGGTGACTATGACATGTTAGGGATGAATTAATGTATCTTTTTTGGAGTAATAAATTTCTTATGACTTTCAGAAAAACAAAATACAAAATAGTGTCAAAATTGACATAAATTATTATTTTAAAAAAATACTATATTACTAGTTGATATTATATTCATAAAAATGTAAGGTTCAGAAAAAGGACCTAAATAATTGTATATATGTCATTAATGAGCCACTTGAGGTTCTCTTGTAATTTTAGAGTATGTTTATTTACCATATATAGTAATAATTCAAGAAGACACGGTAAAAGATAAACTTTTTAACTAAGTGTTAAATCTAAATGATAAGGTTAAAATAGTAAACTAAACTTGTCTAAAACCTATTGTTTGAGATTATTTAGACCCATAACAACAAAAGTCTCTATATAAATTCATTCGGAACCATTATTAACCGAATATGATTGAATAGTAAATTAATACTTAAATCTTTTCCTAAAGTGACCCTCACCCCTTTTATAAAAGGGCACTTCCACTTCTCTCAAAATCACACCTAAAAATAAATTTGGCTCGGCCAAAACCTCCCCCAAATATCCTCCAAACATCCCTCAATTAGACCTAGAGGCCTTAGTTTGATCATAAATCCATCCTAAGGATTCCTTTTGATCAAATAAAAAGGAAGAACCTGAAGAAGATGTAATGATTTCACCACCCTCTTTCAAGATCCTTTCTTCTTCCAGTTCTTCTTTCTTTGTTATTTCCATCATAAAATAATAACTCCAGTATCATCAATATAATGTGATTTTATTATAAATATTTCAAAACAATATTCATTATTCTATCCATCTTATTAATGATAATGTCACCATGCGTGCGTACGTACAACTTACCGTCTCCATGCCGTGGTGTAATTTTTATTCAATACTATGTTATTTGGATGGATATAATGATAAATAATATGTATATAAATAATGAAAATAACATGATAACGTCTCTATAAAATCAATATATCATCCAATTACACACCATTAAGAAAATTATATTGTTGCTCGTGCGTACGTACGGATTACCGTCTCCACGACGCGATGTGATTCATTTCCCCGATCACCATTCATCGATGATTATAAAAATATAAATTACTAATAAATATGTAATATATGAAATAATAATTCTACTAGAGATATATATATTTATATATATATGTACTTACATATATCTTCTTCACATAGTTCTGTTCAATACGATATGAAAACGGAAACAACATTTATGCATACGTACGGACAATTGTCTGCATAAATGTTTTTTTATTTCATTTATATGTCTATTATACATATTTATATTCTAAATATATATGATATATAAATAATTTTTTATATTCTGGAAGTATTTAAGTCTTGGTCTAATTGATACAATCAAAAGTAACAAGTTAAAACACATATTATAAAGAATGTGATTATTACCCAAAATGTTAATTTAACATAGAAATTATTATTAAATGGGTATAAAAGTAATAAATGAAAAATATATGATATCATAAATATTAATATGGTTCTATTATAATTTAATAACATACTACGATCTTCATACAGGATGTTAAACAAACCATTGACTAAAGGAAAGTGCAAGGTAAGGAGTTTTCATCTCACTCCATATTCCCGTGAGATTCATGCCATATTGCCACTATTACCTTTTTGTGGTCTATGTACTACCCATAATTGTATTCTTTGTGTAATAAAATTTAATTTATGTGTATTTAAATATTCATTTTATGATACCTCTTTCATGGGGTGTATGTTTCCTAAGTTACAAAATTGGTAAGGGTTAATTTCACAATCTCTTTATTATCCGTCACTACGCCAAAAACTGGCAAGGGAAGGGTTACCCCTTTATCAGCACTCATAAAAAGCGTTGATAAAGGGGACCCCTTTATCAGCGCTTCTTTTAGTAGCGCTGATAATGGGGGGATTTATCAGCGCTTTTTCCAGAGCACTGATAAATGTTGAGTTTCAAAAAAAAATCATGAAAAATAATATTTTGTTATATAAGTATATTTATATTGATATAAATACAATATATATGTTTTAAAAGTCACTACGAAAAAATCGGGCATTAGCGACCGCCATTGGCGGTCGCAATAGGCCTATAGAGACCTCCCAACGACCGCCATTGGTGGTTGTATCAGCTTCGTCGCAGTAGGCCAATAGCGACCGCCAATGACGGTTGCTATATGTGGCCAAAATTCCGGCCTTAAGCGACCGCTTGGAGGTTGCTACCCTGGGAAATTTTTTTTAAAAAAAAAGTTTCCTACTGAAAGAAATATATATATAAATTTATATATTAAATAATATATATATATATATATTAAATAAAATATTTATATATATAATATTAAATAAAATATTTTAAATATATAAAATATGTTTTAAATATTTTAATATATATATATATATATTAAAGAAATATATATATATAATATTAAATAAACTATTTTTCATTTTTTAATGAAATGTACGAATTGTGTTTTTTTTCTTCACGGTGTAAAATCATAGATAAAACAAGGTACAAATCATAAAAAATGGAAAACCATTTCAAACTGCATAAACAATAATATCGTCATAAAAAATAAATGATAAATGTGCTTCAACGATCCGAGCAGGTCCATCCATTTCAATCTTCTGCTTCAATAAACCTACAATAAGACAAAAAAACAAAAAAACAAAACAAACATAAATTGGACATAATTATTCAGTTATTATATACATATAATAAAATTAAATCTGACATCAAATCATCGTGCTATAATAATTTAAAACCCCAAATTTAAGAAATGCTATCATTTCAGGTCATTCGGAGCACGTTTTGTTTCCGAATTCGACTGTCTCACGCCGTTTTTTGTGTTTTATGACACAAGAAACGCGTTTCCGGTCACCGCGCTCAAGCGAAACCTCTGATTGACGTTCCATCAGCATGACCATTTCCCAAATCACACAACGGATGTTGTCATATGGTTTCATGGCATTCCGAGGTCGTTCGGGTGGTTTTAACCCCCCAAACACGCCGTTTTAGCGCGCGCCGAGCTGCTGAAAACGACACAATCGGCCGTACCGCGCGCATCGCACGTCCGATGGGTGCACCGTCTCCTCCTACACATCACGAATAATATTCCTAATGTTTACGTGTGGTTTCAGGTCATTCGGAGCACGTTTTCTCTGAATTCGACCGTCTGACGCTGTTTTTGGTCTATTATGACACCGGAAACGCGTTTCTGGTCACCGCGGTAACCCGACACCTCCGATTGACGTGTCGTCTACCTGACCATTTTAAAAACTACAAAAAGGCTGTTTTCTTACAGTCTCATGGCATTCCGAGGTCGTTTGGGTGGTTTTGACCCCCCCAACGCGCCATTTAAGCACGCGCCTAGCTGCTGAAAATGACACAATCGTCCGTACCGCATGCACCACACATCTGATGGGCATGTCATCTCCTCCTACACATCACAAATAATATTACTAATGTTTTTGTGTGGGTTCAGGTCATTTGGATCACGTTTTCTCCAAATTCGACCGTCTCACGCCATTTTTGGTGTTTTATGACACCGAAAACGCGTTTCCGGTCACCGCGGTCAAACAACACCTCTGATTGACGTGTCGTCAGCACGACCATTTCAAAACTCACACAATAGATTTTTTCATTCGGTTTCATGGAATTTAGAGGTCGTTCGGGTGGTTTTGACCCCCCAACGCGCCCTTTTAGCACGCACTGAGCTGCTGAAAACTACACAATCAGTCGTACCGCGTGCACCACACGTCTGATGGGCGCGCTGTGTAGAGACCCGAAGCTTATCGTACATGGACATTACATTACATTTGCGGAATACTTAGTACATAACAAAAACACACACACAAGGATCGTAATAGTTTAGTGTCTTTGGAAACTCGGAACATAATCTTCTAATCGTGGTGAAAGATCTCCAATATCTCCCATAAAGATCTTCCCTTTTTTTTTACCTAAAACCTTTCTTTATATCCTGGGGAAAAGAAAACAT
The DNA here is from genome assembly GCA_963277665.1 of Viscum album. Taxonomy (NCBI): domain Eukaryota; kingdom Viridiplantae; phylum Streptophyta; class Magnoliopsida; order Santalales; family Viscaceae; genus Viscum; species Viscum album. Next base: position 679,687,399 of record OY728119.1, on the reverse strand, counting down.
AAAAGGGTGAGCTCAAATGCTCAGTAAGGGTATACAAAATAAAAATCAATCACATCATATTCATAAGAACATAACTTTTGGAAATCTTAACCTACAAAAGAGAGCATAATTTCATAACATGGGATAAATCATAGTAGTGAAATGAAATCACAATAATCATAACTTAAAACATGAAACTTTGTGGCATTCACACATAATCATAGAGAATCATTTCTTGTTAGTCAAGACTCATTTCCAAGACTATCTTAGTGGACAAAGTCCCTTTCTGAATCGAGTAACCCTCGTTTCAGTCCTGTTTCACTGAACCGGTATAACCTACCATTCCAGCCATGTCTATCTCATGAGATATAAAATCTTTACCCAATGCATTGGAGGGAGATATAGGTCCCACCCATCTTATAATGAATCCTTTCTTATGTGTGCCACATAATCATAAATCATACATCATTGCATAACCCATGTAATACAAATGGGATTCTTAAACAACATGACATCATAAAACCATTCATATAAGATAAAGGAATTCATAAACATAATTCCATCACAACATAGTCAAATCAATGTAAAAATATGGATAGAAACAGAACCCTTTATTATCTTAGATGGAAAATAATTTTGATAAAACACTTGAATTGAATTCTTGAGGAAAATATCCTTTCTTCTTCAAAATCAATTTTTTTACAAAACATCATGCAATTTTAAAAGAAAGATATTTTATTGAAAATAGTCATGAAATCTTTTAGAGGAAGCTTCATGAAAATAAGGCTTTATAAAACAGTAGAAATCCGTTCGTGCCGTATAAGTTAAAAAAAACATTCTTCGTACTTTTGTCGGAAAAGTCAAAAAGTACCTCGTACGAAAAACGACAAAAGATTCCTTTCACACATATTACTAAAAACTCACCGAAGGGTAAAAATGGATTTAAAAAATTGTAGGTGGATGGAAATAATATTACATATTGATGAAACATGGATGTGGATGATAAAATACACCCCAGTAAATACTTACGAATAAACAATCTCGGATAAAAATGAGATTGTGATATTTCCCTTACCTTAGGTCCGATTTGCTTTGTACGTGTCCGAAGCTCCTGTATAATGGTTTAAATAATGTCATTGACTTATTACAGAATCATATTCATTGTTATGATATCATATATGGTTCACTTATGACATTATATTACCCGTTCTTTTGTAAACTCCATGTTAAAGAAGCGTTTTGGGTAAAATCGTTTCATTTATCGTAGGTGTTTTAACATGTTGTTCTTGAAATCATTATTACTTATATCATGATTTACTTACTTCCAGAATATAAAACATGATTTATATATCATATATATTCAGTATATATATATATATATAATAGATAGATAAATAAAATGAAAAACACCGTTCATGGAGACGGTAGTCCGTACGTACGCATGAACGCTGTTTTCCTTTCCTTATTGTCTTGAAATGGAAGTAAGTAGATGACATACATATATATATACATAAATCTCGTAGCTTTATAATGTCATATATTTCATTATTATTTCTTATATATACTTTATAATCATTCTTAAATGGTTAACATGGAGAATGAATCTCATCGCGTCGTGGAGACGGTAGTCCGTACGTACGCACGAGCGATGATATCATTTCTATAAATATTGAATTGAATTGGAATGGATTATACAATATATCAGAATCAATATGATGTTGTAATAACTATGTATAGTTATTCTTTACACCATTATACCCATCCATGTAAGGTGGTGGTGGAAAATAGATTACACCACGGCATGGAGACGGTATTCCGTACGTACGCACGCGCGGTGATTTCTTTTTCCGTAGGATGGATAGATGGTGAAATAGGGTTGTTTCATACTTATAATAACATATCAGTATATGAGTGATACTGATGTTATTACTTCATAATGAAACAACCTAAGAAGAAGAAGTGGAAGAAGAAATAAAGATGAAAGAATTCGTAACGGTATTTACCTCTTCTTTGAAGTGCCTCTTTGAGACCTCCTCTTAGGGAACTAGAATTGGTCTTTGAGGAAGACCAGAACCTATAGGATGTTTCTAGGGAAGTGGAGAAGAGATTTTGGCAGGGGTTGGCCGAGCTTGAGTGCTCATATTGGTGTGAGGAGGAGGGGGAGGAGGTGTCCTTTTATAGGGGAGGAGAGGGGCACCTTAGGAATATCTCAAAATATTATTTTATATTAAAGTCAAAATCGGTTTATAATGGTTCCAAAGGGTATTATTTCGAAGCTAAAGTGGGGATGGGTCGAAATCCTATCAACCAATAGAATTTAGACAAGTTTAGGATATTATTTTAACCTTATCAATTAGATTTAACTCTAAGTTAAATAATTTAACTTTTACCGTGTCTTTTTGTTTTCTTTCACTATATGGTTAATACACTTACTATAACATGCCAAACGAACCCCAAATTGTTTATTATTAATATATATATCCTTATCTAAGTCATTTGGCCGAACCTTAGATTTTTAGGAATACAATAACAATTAATAATATAATATTTGATTTAAAAACTATTTTGTGTCAATTTTGACACTATTTGATATATGATTTTTGTGAAAGTCATAAAAGAATTAAATGTTCGAACCAAGTTGATTAAATCAACATTAATATATCATAGTAACCTATAAAATGAGTGGAATTCATAAAAAATCTCAAATTACATTTATTTTGGTGTTTATAACATCAATTATGTCAATATTTCATTAATAAGATAATTACTGCATCATCGTTGTGTCATAAATAAATTAACTTATTTGATGTCTAAAAATTACAAATAAATTACCATCATGTAGGAAATCTTTTTAGATTTCTAATGAATATTTACAATCGAATTTATCTTATCTATAACCCCATATTAAAAATGCTTTACTTATTAAACATTGATTTTAACTATTTTAACCTTTCTTTAAATAAATTAATAATAAATGTCCTAATCTAATCCAAGTGGGCCTAAATGGTCATATTTTATTCCTAAGTTTGTTTTTGGTCGAATTACACTTGTCCAATAGAATTAGGACATGTGTTAGGGTAATAGTAATATCATATTTACCCTTAGTTACCCTATTTACTATTAACCGCGGTAAAAAAAATAAAAAGTTACTATTCACCAAAAAATTATTTTCTTTGAACCACATTTTAGTCCTTGATATTAACCGTGTCTCTCGGATTTTCGAAATTCCATTCACAGAAGCGGCAAAATTAAGTTTTATGAAAAATTCAGTTTTTTTAACTACCACTTAGTAGTTTCACTATTCATCAAAAATTGATGTTTTTCAGAACAATGCCAAAATTTCATCCTAAGCTATATTTCATATTCCGAATTCAAAAATGAAATCTCTTTTACCAAATTCATAACATAGAAGTTGCATTAATTATTTTTATAATTAAATCCTGCTGTTAAAATAAATAGCGTGTTTTTAGGAAACAATATATATCAAAAGATTGACACTTGATTATGTCTGGTTTAAATGTGAAATTACAACCAATGACCAACATTGTATTAAATTGTAAAAATATATTCTAAATATACTTTAAAACCACTCAAATTAATAATTTATCACTATTAATTATTTCGATTAAAAAAGTTGTTTTTAATTATAATTTAGTAATTTTCACTATTCATCAGAATATGAAAGTTATCCGAAAAGTACCAAAATTTCACCTTAGGCTAAATTCGATACTCCGAATCCAAGAATGAAGTTCATTTTGAAAAATAAGATTTACAGAATTTTAAAAAGTGGTTATTACTATTCATAACGGCTAGTTTTAATAATATTTTAATAACACATCGTTGTTTAGTGAAACTCGGTATTGCGTATTACACACGCTATCGAGGAAGGTCGCGACTGCGTGTAATGCAAGGCAAGACAAGGATGCGTGTTGTGCAAGCTCCTTTTGGTGTAGCGTACAACACAAGACATTAATAAAATTAAAAAAATATTTTTTTATAAAATCGTGGGCTGTTACATTCTACCCCCCTTAAAATGAATTTCGCCCTCGAAATTCGTCGGGGTTATAAATGGTTTACTATTCGAAAGTTTCTTTAATAAAAACCCACATCGTAAAAAGGAATATCAAAACCAATATTTAAAAACAAAAGTATGAAACGTAATGGTTACCCAAATAAACTAATCATTGGGTTTCCACATAGGTGAAAATATGGATATGGAAGAGAAATCTAACCATCATGTTCTGATGGAGAGTGGTAGAGAACATGGCTATGGAAAAGCCAGTAATCACAAATCCATAGATTTGTGATGATATAAGGTACCATCTGATTCATCAGGTATAAGATCACTAGGACAACATTTTTGGTTTTCAAGATCATTTCCTCTAAAGTTGAAAATTTGAATTTTAATAAATACTTACTTTATTTTGGTACAATCTCACTGTTGTTCGTGCCTTGAACAATTTCCACTTCATCTCTTAAATAAATGAAGTTGAATTTGTTATTCGTGAAGTGTTAGCAGATCATGTGATAGAATGACGGGTCATTCCATCTGTCTCAAACAAAAGGTTAGCAAAAATTATATGCATAAATCGATCTATAGTGAGATTAATCATATATGGTTCCTAAAATGGACTTATACTTCATATATCATACTGCTTAATATAATAAAACTAGTTTTTACTAAACAGGGACTTCATGTAGGCCAGTGGTAGGCGATAAAGGCCAGTCGCACTTCGGTTGTGGGTTCGATTCCCACAGCCTTGTCCGAAGCGATGGGCTGTCGCCCATCCTGCAGGTTGTCCTTTTTTTTAAAACTATATTACTATAACATCCCATAGTATCGAAAAAAACTTCTATCCTTAAACAATAGTAACTTATGTCCAACATAATCCATTCCAATCTTTAGTCCTATCCATAATACTGCAGTCCATTCTCATAACATAGTGAAAACGATTACCAGAGATTTAATACCATCATTGATCCCCATAAGATATGTCTTGTTGGTCACATTCTAAACATTCAAAGTCCTTAATCATGTATTCTCTTGAATACCTTAGAGAAAACATGAATGCAGTTTAAAGTTAACACTTTCCACATACCATAATCCTCAAAATTATATATACTCAAACCATGATATCACTTAGTCCTTATATCAATCATGAGCTCATGAATACAATCAAACATCTCATTATCTTCTTATCCTTTCTACTTTCCAAAAGTATCTGAATAACCTTTCATGGTTACTGGTAACATTAATCAGACAACAATGTAACAATCCTTACATGTCTCTTTATTCCATAGTACCATGAGATTACTTATACAACATTACACATGATAAACATGTAATCATTCCACTACATTCTTAAACCATTGACCGAGCTTCAACAATTCTTTCCTCTCACATATCATTTGTAGTCTCTTCATCATCATCCACATAAATACTACCCATATGACCATACTGATTCTCTTCATGAGTCTTTCCCTTAGGGCATTTGTTTGCATAATGCCCATACATTCCACATTTAAAACACTTAACCATTTTTGATGTCGTAGCAATACCATTATCCTCATCCATGGTGTTAACCGACCCTTTTCCTTTGCACTTACTTGCTTTGTGTCCTTCTTTTCCACACCCAAAGCATCTTCCAGTTCCTTTGAAACATTCTCCTTGATGCCTCTTCCCACATGATTTACATAGGGGGAATTGAACTTTCTTTCCTCTATGATCATCATGAAACTCCATCTTTCTCTTATTAGCCGAGTCAGGAAACTTACCAAATTTTACTTTATTGATCATGTTGTGAGATTGCTGATTCAGCATAATAATGATGTTTGGACATCCAAATCCCATTTCATTTGGTTGCTCATGAAGAATATCATTCCATTGTCCATCATATCCTCCATTATTGTGAATCATCTTGTTTCCAGCCATTTTCTAAAACCCAAAAAGAATAGTGTGAGATGCAAAAATCATGCTAGGGAAAACAACATAATAAAGGGGGAGTACCTTCAATATCTAACATCTTAGGTTTGATTCTATGATCGTTAGCGTAGTTCTAGTACTATAACCTATACGTATACTTAACCTTAGAGACATCCCTGGACATACCTTAGAAATTTCTCTAGGGATCTCACTAACGTTTTCGCATCCTAGTTTCCAAAGGTTTACTAAACCTTTCCTCTGATACCAACTGTAGAGACCCGAAGCTTATCGTACATGGACATTACAATACATTTGCGGAATACTTAGTACATAACAAAAACACACACACAAGGATCGTAATAGTTTAGTGTCTTTGGAAACTCGGAACATAATCTTCTAATCGTGGTGAAAGATCTTCAATATCTCCCATAAAGATCTTCCCTTTTTTTTACCTAAAACCTTTCTTTATATCCTGGGGAAAAGAAAACATAAAAGGGTGAGCTCAAATGCTCAGTAAGGGTATACAAAATAAAAATCAATCACATCATATTCATAAGAACATAACTTTTGGAAATCTTAACCTACAAAAGAGAGCATAATTTCATAACATGGGATAAATCATAGTAGTGAAATGAAATCACAATAATCATAACTTAAAACATGAAACTTTGTGGCATTCACACATAATCATAGAGAATCATTTCTTGTTAGTCAAGACTCATTTCCAAGACTATCTTAGTGGACAAAGTCCCTTTCTGAATCGAGTAACCCTCGTTTCAGTCCTGTTTCACTGAACCGGTATAACCTACCATTCCAGCCATGTCTATCTCATGAGATATAAAATCTTTACCCAATGCATTGGAGGGAGATATAGGTCCCACCCATCTTATAATGAATCCTTTCTTATGTGTGCCACATAATCATAAATCATACATCATTGCATAACCCATGTAATACAAATGGGATTCTTAAACAACATGACATCATAAAACCATTCATATAAGATAAAGGAATTCATAAACATAATTCCATCACAACATAGTCAAATCAATGTAAAAATATGGATAGAAACAGAACCCTTTATTATCTTAGATGGAAAATAATTTTGATAAAACACTTGAATTGAATTCTTGAGGAAAATATCCTTTCTTCTTCAAAATCAATTTTTTTACAAAACATCATGCAATTTTAAAAGAAAGATATTTTATTGAAAATAGTCATGAAATATTTTAGAGGAAGCTTCATGAAAATAAGTCTTTATAAAACATTAGAAATCCGTTCGTGCCGTATAAGTTAAAAAAAACATTCTTCGTACTTTTGTCGGAAAAGTCAAAAAGTACCTCGTACGAAAAACGACAAAAGATTCCTTTCACACATATTACTAAAAACTCACCGAAGGGTAAAAATGGATTTAAAAAATTGTAGGTGGATGGAAATAATATTACATATTGATGAAACATGGATGTGGATGATAAAATACACCCCAGTAAATACTTACGAATAAACAATCTCGGATAAAAATGAGATTGTGATATTTCCCTTACCTTAGGTCCGATTTGCTTTGTACGTGTCCGAAGCTCCTGTATAATGGTTTAAATAATGTCATTGACTTATTACAGAATCATATTCATTGTTATGATATCATATATGGTTCACTTATGACATTATATTACCCGTTCTTTTGTAAACTCCATGTTAAAGAAGCGTTTTGGGTAAAATCGTTTCATTTATCGTAGGTGTTTTGACATGTTGTTCTTGAAATCATTATTACTTATATCATGATTTACTTACTTCCAGAATATAAAACATGATTTATATATCATATATATTAAGTATATATATATATATATAATAGATAGATAAATAAAATGAAAAACACCGTTCATGGAGACGGTAGTCCGTACGTACGCATGAACGCTGTTTTCCTTTCCTTATTGTCTTGAAATGGAAGTAAGTAGATGACATACATATATATACATAAACCCCGTAGCTTTATAATGTCATATATTTCATTATTATTTCTTATATATACTTTATAATCATTCTTAAATGGTTAACATGGAGAATGAATCTCATCGCGTCGTGGAGACGGTAGTCCGTACGTACGCACGAGCGATGATATCATTTCTATAAATATTGAATTGAATTGGAATGGATTATACAATATATCAGAATCAATATGATGTTGTAATAACTATGTATAGTTATTCTTTACACCATTATACCCATCCATGTAAGGTGGTGGTGGAAAATAGATTACACCACGGCGTGGAGACGGTATTCCGTACGTACGCACGCGCGGTGATTTCTTTTTCCGTAGGATGGATAGATGGTGAAATAGGGTTGTTTCATACTTATAATAACATATCAGTATATGAGTGATACTGATGTTATTACTTCATAATGAAACAACCTAAGAAGAAGAAGTGGAAGAAGAAATAAAGATGAAAGAATTCGTAACGGTATTTACCTCTTCTTTGAAGTGCCTCTTTGAGACCTCCTCTTAGGGAACTAGAATTGGTCTTTGAGGAAGACCAGAACCTATAGGATGTTTCTAGGGAAGTGGAGAAGAGATTTTGGTAGGGGTTGGCCGAGCTTGAGTGCTCATATTGGTGTGAGGAGGAGGGGGAGGAGGTGTCCTTTTATAGGGGAGGAGAGGGGCACCTTAGGAATATCTCAAAATATTATTTTATATTAAAGTCAAAATCGGTTTATAATGGTTCCAAAGGGTATTATTTCGAAGCTAAAGTGGGGATGGGTCGAAATCCTATCAACCAATAGAATTTAGACAAGTTTAGGATATTATTTTAACCTTATCAATTAGATTTAACTCTAAGTTAAATAATTTAACTTTTACCGTGTCTTTTTGTTTTCTTTCACTATATGGTTAATACACTTACTATAACATGCCAAACGAACCCCAAATTGTTTATTATTAATATATATATCCTTATCTAAGTCATTTGGCCGAACCTTAGATTTTTAGGAATACAATAACAATTAATAATATAATATTTGATTTAAAAACTATTTTGTGTCAATTTTGACACTATTTGATATATGATTTTTGTGAAAGTCATAAAAGAATTAAATGTTCGAACCAAGTTGATTAAATCAACATTAATATATCATAGTAACCTATAAAATTATTGGAATTCATAAAAAATCTCAAATTACATTTATTTTGGTGTTTATAACATCAATTATGTCAATATTTCATTAATAAGATAATTACTGCATCATCGTTGTGTCATAAATAAATTAACTTATTTGATGTCTAAAAATTACAAATAAATTACCATCATGTAGGAAATCTTTTTAGCTTTCTAATGAATATTTACAATCGAATTTATCTTATGTATAACCCCATATTAAAAATGCTTTACTTATTAAACATTGATTTTAACTATTTTAACCTTTCTTTAAATAAATTAATAATAAATGTCCTAATCTAATCCAAGTGGGCCTAAATGGTCATATTTTATTCCTAAGTTTGTTTTTGGTCGAATTACACTTGTCCAATAGAATTAGGACATGTGTTAGGGTAATAGTAATATCATATTTACCCTTAGTTACCCTATTTACTATTAACCGCGGTAAAAAAAATAAAAAGTTACTATTCACCAAAAAATTATTTTCTTCTCATTGAACCACATTTTAGTCCTTGATATTAACCGTGTCTCTCGGATTTTCGAAATTCCATTCACAGAAGCGGCAAAATTAAGTTTTATGAAAAATTCAGTTTTTTTAACTACCACTTAGTAGTTTCACTATTCATCAAAAATTGATGTTTTTCAGAACAATGCCAAACTTTCATCCTAAGCTATATTTCATATTCCGAATTCAAAAATGAAATCTCTTTTACCAAATTCATAACATAGAAGTTGCATTAATTAATTTTATAATTAAATCCTGCTGTTAAAATAAATAGCGTGTTTTTAGGAAACAATATATATCAAAAGATTGACACTTGATTATGTCTGGTTTAAATGTGAAATTACAACCAATGACCAACATTGTATTAAATTGTAAAAATATATTCTAAATATACTTTAAAACCACTCAAATTAATAATTTATCACTATTAATTATTTCGATTAAAAAAGTTGTTTTTAATTATAATTTAGTAATTTTCACTATTCATCAGAATATGAAAGTTATCCGAAAAGTACCAAAATTTCACCTTAGGCTAAATTCGATACTCCGAATCCAAGAATGAAGTTCATTTTGAAAAATAAGATTTACATAATTTTAAAAAGTGGTTATTACTATTCATAACGGCTAGTTTTAATAATATTTTAATAGCACATCGTTGTTTAGTGAAACTCGGTATTGCGTATTACACACGCTATCGAGGAAGGTCGCGATTGCGTGTAATGCAAGGCAAGACAAGGATGCGTGTTGTGCAAGCTCCTTTTGGTGTAGCGTACAACACAAGACATTAATAAAATTAAAAAGAATATTTTTTTATAAAATCGTGGGCTGTTACACGTTGTCTCCTCCTACACATCAAGAAAAATATTCCTAATGGTTTTGTGTGGTTTCAGGTCATTCTAGGCACGTTTGCTCCAAATTTGACCGTCTCACGCCGTTTTTGTGTTTAATGACACTAGAAATGTGTTTCCTGTCACCGCGGTCAAAATTCACCTCCGATTGACGTGCCGTCTACCCGACCATTTCACAAATCACACATTAGCTGTTTTAGTATGGTTTTACGGCATTCTGAGTTCGTTCGGGTGGTTTTGACCCCCCCCCCCCCCAACGTGTCTTTTAGCGCGGGCATAGCTGCTGAAAATGACACAATCGGCCGTACCGCACGCACCACATGTCCGATGGGTGTGTCTTATCCTCCTACATGTCACGAATAATATTTCTAATGTTTTCGTGTGGTTTCAGGTCATTTGGAGCATGTTTTCTCCGAATTCTACAGTCTCACGCCGTTTTTTGTGTTTTATGACCCCGGAAATGCATTTCTAGTATCCACCGTAAAACGACACCTCCGATTGACGTGTCGTCTGCCTGAACATTTCAAAAATCATACAACGGTTGTTTTTGTACGGTTTCATGGAATTCTGAAGTCGTTCGGGTGGTTTTGACCCCCCAACGTGCCATTTTAGCGCGCGCCGAGCTGCTCAAAACGACATAATCGGCCGTACCGCGAGAACCGCACATCCGATGGATGTCTGTATCCTCCTACACATCACGAATAATATTATGAATGTTTTTGTGTGGTTTTAGGTCATTCGGAGCACGTTTTCTCTGAATTCGTCCGTCTCACTCCATTTTTGGTGTTTTATGACACCAGAAACGTGTTTCCGGTCGCCGCGGTCAGACAACCCCTCCGATTGATGTATCATCTTCACAAACATTTCACAAATCACAGAGCGGATGTTTTTGTATGATTTCATGACATTCTGAGGTCTTTCGGGTAGTTTTGAACCCCCAACGTGCCATTTTAGCGTGCACCGAGCTGCTGAAAACGACACAATCGGTCGTACCGCGTGCACCGCACGTCCGATGGGCATGTCGTCAGCTCCTACACATCACGAATAATGTTCCTAATGTTTTCATGTGGTTTCAGGTCATTCATAGCACGTTTTCTCTGAATTCAACCGTCTCACGCCGTTTTTGTGTTTTATGACACTAGAAACACGTTTCTGGTCACTGCGGTCAAACGACACCTCCGATTGATGTTCTGTCTACCCGAACATTTGAAAAATCACACAACGGCTGTTGTCATACGGTTTCATTGAATTCCGAGGTCGTTTGAGAGGTTTTGAGTCCCCAACGAGCCATTTTAGCGCGCGCCGAGCTGCTGAAGACGACACAATCGGACGTACCACAAGCACCGCATGTCCTATGGGTGAGCCGTCTCCTCCTACATGTCACGAATAATATTCTTAATGTTTTTGTGTGGTTTCAGGTCATTCGGAGCTCGTTTGATCCGAATTCGACCGTGTCACGCCGTTTTTGGTGCTTTTTGACGCAGGAAACGTGTTTCTGGTCACCGCGGTCAAAAGACACCTCCGATTGACGTGCCATCTGAATGACCATTTCAAAAATCACACAACGGCTGTTTTTGTATAGTTTCATGGCATTCCAAGGTCTTTCGGGTGGTTTTGACCCCTCAACGCGCCATTTTAGCGCTCACCAAGCTGCTGAAAATGACACAATCGGCCGTACCGCGTGCACTGCACGTCCGATGGGCGTTCCGTATCCTCCTACATGTCACGAATGATATTCCTAATTTTTTTAGTGTGGGTTCAAGTCATTCGGAGCACGTTTGCTCCGAATTCAACCGTCTCACGTTGTTTTGGTGTTTTATGACACCAGAAACGCATTTTCAGTCACCAAGGTCAAACGACACATCCGATTGAAGTTCCGTCTACCCTACCATTTCCCAAACAACACAACGTCTTTCTCCATACGGTTTAATGGAATTCCGAGGTCTTTCAGGTGGTTTTGACCCCCCAACGTGCCATTTTAGCGCACGCAGAGCTGCTGAAAACAACACAATCGGCCGTACCGCACGCACCACACGTCCGATGGGGGCGTCGAATCCTCCTAAACACCAAGAATAATATTACTAATGTTTTTGTGTGTGTTCTGGTCATTCGGAACATGTTTTATCTGAATTCGACCGTCTCACATCGTTTTTTGTGTTTTATGACACCGGAAACGCGTTTCCGGTCACTGCGGTCAAACGAAACCTCCGATTGACGTTAAGTCTGGACAAAAATTTCAAAAATCACACAACGGCTATTGTCGTATGGCTTCATGGAATTATGAGGTCCTTCAGGGGGCTTTGACCCCCCAACGTGCCATTTTAGCGTGAGTCGGGCTGCTGAAAACGACACAATCGGCCGTACCGCACGCGCCGCACATCCGATGGGCTAGCCGTCTCCTCCTACACGTCACGAAAAATATTCCTAATATTTTTGTGTGGGTTCAGGTCATTCAGAGCACATTTTCTCCGAATTAGACCATCTCATGCCGTTTTTGGTGTTTTATGACACCAGAAACGCATTTCTGGTCACCGTGGTCAAATGATACCTCCGATTGACGTGTCATCTACACGACCATTTCACAAATCACACAACTACTGTTGTAGTATGGTTTCATGGCATTCTGAGGTCGGTCGGGTGGTTTTGACCCCCCAACGTTCCATTTTAGCGCACATCAAGCTGTTGAAAATGACAATATCGGTCGTACCGCACGCACCACATGTCCGATTGGCGCGCCGTCTCATCCTACACATCAAAAATAATATTCCTAATGTTTTCGTGTGGTTTCAGGTCATTCGAAGCATGTTTTCTCCGAATTCGACCATGTCACGCCGTTTTTGTTGTTTTATGACACCAGAAACGCGTTTCCGATCACCGTGGTCAAACGACACCTCCGAGTGATTTGTCGTCTCCCCGACCATTTGAAAAATCACAAAACGGTTGTCAGGGGTGTGGGAAGGGTTGTCCGAGGGTGCATGGAGGGTTGTCCAGGGTGCGGGGGGGGGGGGGGGGGAGGGGGGCTGTCTGGGGTGCAGGGGGCCTGTCCGGGTTGCGGGAGGGTTGTCTGGGGTGTGGGGAGGCCTATCCGGTGTACGAGGGGGGGGGGGGGGGGTCTGTCCGGGGTGCGGGGACCAGTCCGCGGTGCGGGAGGGCTGTCCGGGGTGCGAGTAGGGGGATCAGGAGTGTGGGGGCCTGTCCGGGGTGCGGGAAGGACTGTCCGGAGTGTGGGGGGCCTATCCGGGGTGCCAGAGGGCTGTCCGGGGTGCGGGGAGGGCTGTACCGAGTGCGGGGAAGGCTGTCCGGGGTGCGATAGGGTTGTCCAGGGTGTAGGGAGGGTTGTCCAGAGTGCGGGGAAGGCTCTTCGGGGTGTGGGAGGACGTTCCGGGGTGCGGGGAGGGCTGTCTAGAGTGCGGGGAGGGCTTTCCGGGGTGCGGGGGGGGGGGGGGGGGGGGGGGGGGGCTGTTGGGTGGGGGGGGCATGTTCGGGGTGCGGGGAGGGCTGCCTGGAGTGTGGGGAGGGCTTTCCAGGGTAGGTTGGGGACTACAAATAGTGAACTCATCTCATTCATCCAAAACAAGTTTAATGGTTCATATTAGGAATCACATGTTTTTTTCAAAAATATTAAAGAACATGCAATTATAAACATTGAAAATTAAATGAACAAAAAATATCCAAATCAACAATCATTTTCATGGTTACTTCTCAATTCGTTCACAAAAAAATTGCATGAGGCCAAAACACACATGATACCACCAAATCGCAAAAAAAACTCACTAGAAACCCAACATAAATATCAATAACAACCCCAACATTAAAAGCAGTAACACTCCTCATGAATATGATGTGTCATGCATGTTCATCACTGACCTCCATCCGGTGGTCCAGGGGACTACAAAAAATAAACATTATGAATATTTTCATAAACATAATAATTTAAATTAAATAAATAAATACAGTATAAACCTGCACCGTATGATCCTCTGCACCATCACCTAGACGCACATATTCCCGCAGTGCTCTAACCTCAGCAGCCAATTGCGCATTTGCCTCCTCGGAAGCCCACATCCGTGCCTTGAAATCTGACAACTGTTGTGTCATCTGAGCAACAACAGGACCGACAACTGCAGCGCGTGACCCTACAGAACGAGGAATCCATGTTCCATAGGTCAAACTATATCGATGCCCGTCCCGACAAATAATGCGATCAAAGATCTCATCCCTTCGCATGGGAAGCTGCCGCTGGTCCTCTGGAAGATGTTCTAATTCTGCATCAAATTGAGCCTGTGAAATATTTAAATATATATAAATATATTAATATATAGATTTAATGTATGTGTTGGTAATGATTACAAGCACGTACTATCAATGTTGTAGCCTCTTGATCACTGCGATCACGATTCCTCATCCACACTGACATTTTATCAGTTAACGCACCTTGCTCCCGCAACTATATATGAATATAATATAAACACAAAACCGTATTAATTAAAAAAAATTAAAAAATGAATAATAAATACCTCATGTCAGATCTGAGACATGTGACGAGTCCCGAGCCTGTGAGGTTGTCCATGCAACCCTCGATTCTCAGAATAGTGTGTTGACTCCTCCTACATTCAATTCATTCAAATTTCAAAAAAAATCACACATTCTTAAAAATGTATATACCAAAATAAATATATAAACCGCAACACCCTCAGTAGACCAATATGAAACTAAATCACGCCACTGAGCCGGGAGGACACCTCTCGGGACTTTTTCCAGAATTTCTGGGGCACCCACATTTGTTACCCAGTGGTCCCTCTTGACTTTTCCTTTATAGTCTTTCCACATCTTATGACATTATTTCATACACACAGGCTGAAACTCATCATGACATTCTTTCAAATTTTTCTATTAAAGAAAAAAATCACATATGTTATTGTTGTTTATACATAGGGAATAAAGTAAAATGGTCTTCTTACCTGAACCTCCCTCCAAAGATGATCTAATGTGTCCTGAGAGATAGAATCCCAGTCACGCGTGGTCAATGGAAATCGATGTGGTTCACATATGATATGACCCAGATGACGAAAAAATGCAGGGGCATTCTGTCCCACAGGATGAAATACCTCATCAAATGAAGCATCAAAAGTCGTGTCGGAATTCTATAACAATATGCCACGACCAGGGCCTCTCCTGTGAGAGGAAGAAGCAGTAGAGTCTGATCATCTTGAAAACAATTTTATATACAAATTGAAAGATGTTATATATATATACATGTTTATTAATTACATAAAAAATAGAGACAATTACATTCCAACATACCTCGACCCTGAGATGTAGATGCCTCAAATGGATGATGTGGAGCTTCTGCCTCTTCCCTGACATGCCAACAGTCATGGAAAACATTGGTAAGGGGACTATCCGAAGTGTCCAAATGATAAATTGGATTTTTATAAAAAAAATAGAACTTTTACAGTTTCTAATCAAACAAAAATGGATTGAATAATTATTTTTGAATGAATTTTAAAAAATCAGAATGTTCACAAAACAGATATACAAATTATGTACAAAACCAATCAATGCATAGCCAAATTTCAAATTGAATTAATAAAAATTCAACCAGCACATGAACCAAATGAAGAATACCTCAATGGGAAGATACACCGACAATAAAATCAATATAACATGAGTTAAATCACCCTAAATATTTATAACTAAATAAACTTCCAAAAGTGAGGATTAAAAATTAGTAGGATTTATAAAATGTTTAGATAATTTATGATATCTTAGTCTGAATAGCGGGAAAACAGTTATACATTTCATTAAGCATGAAAATCGATAGTTTCTCCTTTAAAAGCCACTCTGACCCAATAAATATCTTCTTCACGTTGAACTATGGTATGTTGATCAAGTTGTTGGGAAACAAAAGGAACAGTCTCGGGTTCATCTTGTTCAAATACAGACACTCCTCGCCGAGAAATTTTGAAAACAACTTGCCGACTTGGATTCGAAGGCAAAGTAATGAAGAATACTTGTTCCACTTGTGATGTCAAAATGAAAGATTCATTATCAACTAATTCATTTCTGTATAACATATAGTTAAAATTCACCAATGAAAACTGATATTGATCGACTTTTCATCCACGCACTGGATCAACCCAATTACACTTTAACAATATGTACATCAACCCGTGTGTGTATACAAATTCAATGATGTCTATCAATTGACCATAGTAATAACCATAATCGGAAAATAGACAACTGATGCCACTGTTTTGTGTTTCTCATCTGTCGTCAACATCATTAATGTGAAATCGAAAACCATTAGCATCTACAGATTTATAACGACGAGCCGTTATAGATGAACCCTCAGCCAGTTGGATAAATTCATCAATTAGCATGGGGTCCCATAACTCCCTCAGCTTATGAACCTACATAATTCATAGAATACAATAATGATATATGAAGAAAGAAATTAATATAATACTTATGAAGTTATATGTGTCCGAAATTAATTACCCATTCTTATAACTTTAGTATAGCATAAGTTCGGGGTCGATCCATAGGGAACCATGGAGTGCATGAATTTAATTGAGTTAATACTTAATTAGGTGAAGTATGCAATGTTTAGAAACAATTGGGTTGATTTTCGGGTTTTGATTTAAACAAAAATGATTTACTTTGAAGAATGGATACAGTTTGAAGGAAAACAACGGGTAAATTTAAAGAGATCTTAGAAATGGAAAGAAAAGATGTGTCGGGGCTGTGGTGAATAAGAAGTTATTATGCAGATTGTTTAAATGGTTTTGATGTTCATAATTATTCAATCATTCAGGATTTTATTTTGTTACAAGATTTCCTTGGTCCGGTTCCTCTTCTTTGGAATTAGAGCAGTTGACTCCTTGGTCCGGTAGTCAATGTCCTTAATTCATTATTACGTCTAGTCCATTACTTGAATTGGTTAAAACCTTCCAATGTTCATGGATGTTTGCAACGTTACTTTTCTTTTGTATCGCTAAGAATCCTTCCCTTGGTCCGGCTAAAAATTATCAGTTATATTAGATAGTGGCTTAAGAAAAGTAAGATGAATTAAAACGATTCAAACACAACTATATAAAACAATATAAAAATTATGATCCCATCATCCACAGCCCCAACACGAGGGGTTTAGTTACACATAGAATTGAGGAGAGAAATGACACACATGATACCTGACGAATTCATCGTATAGGTGTTGAGGTAGAGTATCAGAGGGTGGAATGGTGGAATATCGAAATGACGGAACCTCGGTGGCTTCGAGAATGGTGGTAGTAGAGCTTCTCCCTCCTCCAATGGTTCTAAAATTTTCAATCCGTAGGCCAAGGCCTCATTTTATAGAAAAGTACAGTACACGGCATGTATAGAAGGTACACACCATGTACTTTTCATCAACTCATTTTTGGCGACATTTTCTCTGCTGGCAGGTGGCCGAGCACGCCGTTCTTGACTTTTGCACACAGGGCCGCCTGTAAGTTGAGTGAACACAGCGTGTAGCGCCGCCATACACGGCATGTAGCACCGACATCCCCTTCTAGAATAGAAGGCATGGCATGTAAAAGTTCAAACACGTCGTGTCTTCATCAACGACCACATGGGTGTGTGGACTTTTCTCTGCAACCACTGCTTCTAGAAGGTGGTACACGACATGTAGCGCCACCCCACATGGTGTGCATCTCTAGATAGAGACATGGGCATGTACACCCTGCTTTAGTCCGTGTCCTTGTCTAGATGTACACAACGTTTATAGAATGTACACGCCGTGTAGTTTCAGAAATTTCACAAACTTCCCTTGATCCGTGTATTAAGCCAGAAAGCTCCTGCAAGTAAACAGATTCACCAAAATCAAAGAATATGTTCATGAAACCACAACTATTTTCTGAAAACATGCTTTTATCTTCAATTATATATGACGAAATGTATACATAAATTGGGTGCATTAAATCCCCCCACACTTAGTCGTTTTGTTTCCCTCAAGAAAAATCTCAACATCTAAATAAGAGAGCTTATACTTTGAAAAGGAAGGCATTTAGTTAATCAAACGTATAACTGATAAATTTACTAAGGTAAAATTCTAAAAGGCACAAAAAAATTTAATTCATAAGATATTAAAATCATACCTCATATATAATGTAATTAACTACTCTCATCCTCTTTCAACACATTGTTCAACATTTCAAAAATAAGCATGCCACTTGATGATTTACCTTACCAGTTAAAATCACACTCCACATTCAAGACGTTTTAAATCGAAGTTATGCTCAATCCAAGGCATATAAATTCTATCCATAGGATTCCAAGATATCTTGTTATCCACTTCAGAAAAATTGAATTACAAAAATCATGAGGGCATTTTCAATAAGGTTTAGATGTTTCTATGGCTAAGGGTTGGTAGGTTCAGATGTGAAAATAAATTCTGAGGCTTGAAAAAGGATGGAAAATTCCATTAAACAACATTTCATGATATTAAAAGTAAATCTCATTGAAAATACATCCTTCAATGCCAAGTCAAATGCTTTTTTTATCATTACCTACTCCCTTAGGTAAGTAGGGTTTATGAGAAAATAAGTATAAGGTCCCCTCGTTGTTTGTTTGTTGTTGTTTTTTTAAACAAAAAAACACAAGGGAATCCCTTATGAATACAATGAGTACATGTTTGGAACCCATTATTCCCCAAATAATCAATAGGCACTCCCCCACACTTTATTTCATGGATGTACAAAGATATGACATGTATTTCCAACTCCCTATTTAAAGCTTAAATGAATAATCATGAAATGATTAAAAAGAAATAGGGTAGGAAGGGTAATTGTCTTGTAATGTGGCTTCCTATAAAGGTTGTTCGTGGATTCAATGGTCTTAACAAAGATTAAATGTAGGGTAGGTCTTAAGATAAAGGGGTTGAAACAAACTAATTCCTAAATCATGTTAAAGTAATTGCACAATTTATTCATATTTCGAAAATAAAAACTTGAAAATTCTGGTAGTGATGAATTTCCTACGAATCTCTCAAGAAAGAGGGTATTAGAAAAGAAATACGAAAAAGGGTTTAGAATACATCTCGGGAGTGGAAAAATAATAAAGGGATAATTAGGTCATGACATGCACATAAATCATTAGCCTAATTAATGTAATTTAATCAACGATGAAAGGTTGTAATTGAAACTATATCAGAAATCATTTTAAAATACATAAAAACTAAAAAGCATGTAACCTTTCCAAAAGTTCCTACTGATAAATCTATCATTTATAAGATTAATTAACAAAAATTGCATTACATTTACAAATATAGAGTCTAATAATGATATCTCCTAGGATAGTTTAATGGAAAAGACTATGGTGAAAGATATAGATGCTCCCACACACTTAACACTGCACATGGTCCACCAAGTGCAACACTAAGGTAAATGGTAGGCAGCAGGGAGAAATGGGGGAAAATGATGGAAAGTAGTGGAAGAAGTAAATCCAAGAAGAAAGAAAATAGAAATGGAAAAATACTCCCCTCGTGAAAAGTGATTCCCAAAGCGCGCCATGTCGGTACCTGCGACTGTCGAGAAAAAGAAAGACTACAAACATGCATAACATCACTGCATAGAAAATGACAGAAGAGATATATAAGAGAAAGGAAAATGCCACTATCATGGGGTCGCCTCAGGGGAGGCATCATCCTGTACAGAAATTACCGGGAGAGATGGCGTAGGAGTCGTGGAAGGGTGAGGCTCTGACTCGGCATCGGGAAGGGTAGATGAAGAAGTAGGAGCCGCAGGTGCTAGACTCAGAATTGGATACTCAGCAGCAGGCCCTGGCCCGGCAGAAGTGGCAGCAACAGAGCTCATCGTAGTCATCAGAACAGAAGTTGTTGCCGGCATAGGAGACTTCTGTGGAGCAGTAGAAGAAGGGCCAGGAATGGAGGCATGGGCCGGTGGATGAGACAGTGGAACACTAAGATGCTGAGCAATATGTACCTACAGATGCTCCATCAGGTCCTGGCGGCCATCCAGACGAATCAAATGGCGTGCAACGGGGTCCTGGAGGCCGATGATACGGGCCAACTATTGCTCCATCGTGGCTAGGCGGAGGGAAATGGCTGGATCGACCAAGGGTGTGGGGGTAGGTAGGATGGGAGATGGGACAGAAGAAGGAAGGTCAGAAGAAGTGGGGTCAGTAGGAGGTGGGTGAGGTGGAGAAGCGGGAGGAGGTGGGGAAGGAGGTGCAGGGTCAGCAGGTGGGGCATGGTCAGCAGGTGGCAGGGGCTCGAGCCTGAGAAATGATGTAGGCACCCCCTACTTCCGGACCAATCCCATGTGAATGAGCATGAGGAAGTCCATCCACTGAGGTGAACCTATCAAGTCATGAGGTAATGAGGGCTCAAATACCCCCAAGTGGTGGGCAAGACGGGTGTTGTAAAACCTGTCGTTCAGGTTGCCCTGACGGCTGGTAAACAAGGAGTGAAAATAGGAGGCGGCAAGAAAGGGGAGGTCTGGGTAGGCGTGCTGGATGACACAGGTAAGAAGCTCCATGTCACAGCCGGTCACGACCCCCATATCCTCATGACGGTGGAAGAGTATGGCGTTGAAGCACAGGTGGGTGAAGCGAAGGACGAGATCGGCTATAAGAGTGCTCTTCTGAGAAGTGGGGGAGTACCGGTGGTTAGGACCAGTGATCTCCCGCCACATGGCAATGAGGTCAGAGCGCTCGGGCCGAGTCAAGTCAGAAAAGGGGGGTGGGTTGAAAGGATGGGGGTAAAAACCACACCCTCGGCCGAACTCTGTCATCGTCAGAGACAAACGGCGTCCGCCTAGCCGAAATCGAACCACTGGCACCGCATCTCCAGGCGTCTCTCGGTACTCTGCTCCATCGAAATCAAAGGAGGCCGCAAATTCCAAAAATAAATCTCAGAACATAGGAGTATTGACCTGAAAAATCGTGAGGAGTGCGGTGTGCCCGAGAAGTACCTCTAACTCCTCCCAAATACCGAGCCACTGCGGAATGCTGTTGTCAAGGTACCGGCCGCTCAATGGTATCGGCCGACGAGAAAAGCGTCGGCGCCTGTCCTGTGCGAGGTCGGTGACCGGGAATACCATGCAGGTATAGAGAGCACCTGTAGGTCCCGGACCAGGTGCCGGTGTAGCAACATCATCTGGCTCTGGAGGTGGATCCGCTGAAGAAGAAGGTGGCTCGGTGGAAGGGGTTCTCGAAGAGGGACCAGCTACTGAGGATGATGGTACATCGGAAGTGGCATCTGGTGCAGTAGAAGGAGGCCCCGCCTCATCTGAGGGAGTGAGTGGCGGCAGAATGGCCAACAGAGGGAGCTCAAAGACCGAAGTGTCGGTGTCCAACTGAGTAGGTGGTTGGAGTTAGATCTGACGATAACAGGACTCCTCTCCCTCAGTGGTGGAGGCTGGCCACTTCCCGTGAGAATTATCATGATCTGTCATATCCTGAAATAGAACGAAAAAGAAAAAGAAAACAAAACAAAAGAAGAAAATCAAACAATGAAAATGTGAGAAAATTGGAAAATAAAAGTACACGGCGTGTACTCCAGAGTACACAGCGTGTAGTCAGAAATTGAGAGTATCTTGTGTTCCCTGTAAAGACACGCCGAGGGTGAAAATACACAATTTAATAGGGCACGACGTGTACCGAACATACACGCTGTGTTCACATCAAAGTGCAGGTGGTTGTGTAACAAATGACACAGCCATGTTTTTATCAGTTTTGAGAAAATAATACACGCCGTGTAGGTTATGGACACGGTGAGTACTGCACAAGAAGAAAATGTCTGTGCAGAGGGGGAGACACAGGCCGACCATAGATATAGAGGACACGGCGTGTACCGAACATACACACCATGTTCGGGAACATGGGGTGATAGGCCGTGTTATGTGCCACACACGGAGGGCCAACACAAACAACGGACACAACGTGTACCAAACACACACGCCGTGTAAATGAAAATGGTGTGTGAGACTGTGTGCCAAAGTGTACGTGGCCACGATGAAATCGACACGGTTTATACCGAACATACACACCGTGTATATTCAAATTTCTGAAAATTCATTATGAGGCCGTGTTCAGAAGTACACGGCATGTGTTCTTCATTTCGTGGCCCTGTACTGCCGGAAGCCGAATGGTCGGCCGATCCGGAAAACACACTAAACGAGTCAAAAAATTTGAAACAGAGGGTGTAGAATGGTGTACCTGGATCGAGGATCACAATATGAGAGGAATCAGAACTTGGAACGCCCCAAATCAACGGATTTGGCAAAAGGAGGTTCGGACGACGTTCGGGAGAAGAAACGGGAAGAAGGGGAAGAATGGGACGGCTGTGCAACATGGCATCAAGCCTGGTGGCCCGCGGCTTATATAGACGAGGTACACGGCGTGTATGTAAAGTACACACCGTGTATTTTTTTGTTTTTTTTTGTTTTTTAATTATAAAATTTATTTATTATAGTAAACTATATAATAATTATTAAAAATAGAAATATTGACAAATTCTATTATACATAAGCCTATACACGACGTATATCGGGAAATAAACACCATGTATTTTAAAATAAGAAAAAGAGTGGTACAACCTTTGGTCCAGTGCTTGGGGAGGAATTCGAACCGGTGATCGGCTGATTCGAACGGACGCCTTCACCCACTGAAGAAAAGGTTGTTCTGCTGTTCATATTTATTATATATATATATATTTATTCTATATGAATTATACACACAGAAAGAAAAGAAAACACGGCATGTGGTTTTTATTTAGGAAAGGATGGGGGTGAAGTGTGGAGATTAGTGCGATTCGAAACTGGGTCTTGTAAACCTGGTGTCGAGAATTTTCCAATCCGCCAACTTCACCCGCATGTAATTTCTTATTTATAAGATTTTTTTATTTATATTTGAAAAATCATGACGCAGACGGCGTATATCGGAGTACATGTCGTGTGGTTTTATTAAAAGAACAAATGACGGAAATGGGATGGTTGTCTGGATTCGAACCCGGGTCTTTTGAAACCGGACTACGATTTTAGCCAACTGGACCATCCCCATCATGGGTTTTATTAAACAAATTTATATATATATATAGATTAAAAATACTACACACATTGTGTAATTAAAAGGAGGAACCCCGTGCCGAAGGTAAGTCAGGAGGATTCGAACCGAGGACGACTCGAATAAATTCCAGCGACTTTGCCATCGGCACCGACATCATCCCTGGTTAGTTATTTTTTATTCTATAAATTTATACTATTATGTTTACAAATTAAAAAGATAAGTACACACCGTGTATATAAGTGGGACACGTTGTGTAACCTCTAGGTTGCCTCCCAG
The DNA here is from genome assembly GCA_963277665.1 of Viscum album. Taxonomy (NCBI): domain Eukaryota; kingdom Viridiplantae; phylum Streptophyta; class Magnoliopsida; order Santalales; family Viscaceae; genus Viscum; species Viscum album. The sequence continues at coordinate 679,663,648 of OY728119.1, read as the reverse complement.
GAATCGCCTTTGTTTTAGGTCATTGGCTCGACCTACTTACCTTGCTTACCTGATTTTTACGGTGGATAATGGTCCTAATAGTGGCCGCCCTGGCCATCTAGGAGTTGAAATTTCTCTAGATCTTCTTCAACAGGAATGTCTGGATTGGAAAAATAATCAGAAATATAGGAACATACCAGATCATCCACCAGGTGGTCATCCAGGGTAGTTATTGCAGAAAAATCCTCATGATCGGACGATGATGCATACTTGATGGCTTTGAGAACATTGTAGGAGACTATCTCATATCCTACCCGAGAAATAAGCTCCCCTTGGTGCACATCGATCAGTGCCTTCCTAGTTTCCAAGAACGGCCTTCCAAGTATAAGAGGTGCTTCCTGGTCATCCCCCATGACGAGGATGATGAAATCAACAGGGAGAATCATCCTACCCTCCTTGACCAGTACGTCCTCAAGTAGTCTCTTTGGGTTCTTGATGGATCCATCAGCAAGTTGAAGGGCGACGCGGGTAGGCTTGATCTCGTGGAGTCCCAGCTTCTTGAAAACACCGAGGGGCATAAGGTTCACACTGGCCCCTAAGTCGCAGAGGGCCTTTCCAAACTCACAGGATCCAATAGTACTAGGAATGGTGAAACTACCTGGATCATGGAGTTTGGGAGGAATGGAATGTTGAACCCCTGCAGAGCACTCCTTCATTAGTGCAATAACGCCAAAATCCTCCATTTTCCTCTTATTCGATAGGATTTCCTTCATTTATTTGGCGTATGATGGAATTTGTGTCAGTGATTCCGCAAATGGTATGTTTATATGTAGATTCTTGAAAACATCCATAAATTTGTTGAATTGGTGGTCAAGATTCGTCTGCTTCAATCTTTCCGGAAAGGGTAAGGCAGGATTGAATGGTTGGATTACTTCATTTTCGTTATTTTGCAAAGCCTCCTTCTGCGGGATATTGGATGATGAGGGGTCGGTATTGGTACCTTTTTCTTCAATAGTGGGTGTGGATGCATCTTGCTGTGCTGATTGGGGGTCCTGGTGGAACTATTTCCCACTTCGGATCATGATAGCATTGGCCTCCTCCCTTGGATTCATATCAGTGTTCCCTGATAGTGTACCGGGCTGCCTCCCTGAGAGTTGATTTGCCAGTTGGCCAATCTGATTCTCCAAGACTCGAATCAAGGCTTCCTGATTCTGGAACCGAGTGTCAGCAGTAGATATGAATTTAGTCCTTAGATCCTCTAACCTTGAGGTGTTCTCCTGCTGAGGTGGTTGTTGAGCCGGTGGAGGAGGTGGCTGTCGTGGCTGTTGTGGATGAGGGTTTTGATACCATTGTTACTGATAAGGATCCTGTTGGGGTTGTTGCGGCCTTTGGAATTGGTTCTAATATGGAGCTTGGTTGTAGTTGGGCGGTCGCTGGGGCGGAGGATTTTTCTATTGTTTTCCCCAGCCTGTGTTCTGTTGATCTCGCCATGTCGGGTTCTAGTACTGCTGGAACTGGTTGGGCCCTCGATTTTGGGCAACATAACTCACCTCGCTCGTCGAGGGGCCTCCAGCCGATCCCGAGCATTCTCCCATGATGTGGTTATCACCACAATCACCACATGCTGGATGGTACGATGCATGACCTTGAGATGCTCCTTTGAGGTTCAATGCGTCGATTTTCTTGGACATAGCGTCCAACTGAGTAGCTAACATAGTGGTAGCATCAATGTTGTGCATACCTCGCTTTTGAGTCCCCTGATCGGAGTGCCACTGGAAGCTATTGGCTGACATGTCTTCCAGTAGTTCGAATTGTTCTTCGGGGTACTACCGCATCACCGTACCTCGAGTAGCAGCGTCCACCATGAACTTGGTATTCGTGGTAAGTCCTCTGTAGAAGGTCTGTACTTGCATCCAGAGTGGGAGTCTGTGATGGGGGAATTTTCGTAACATCTCCTTGAAGCGTTCCCCAGACTCGTACAACGACTCAGAGTCGTGCTGCTGGAAGTTATGAATCTCATTCTGGAGTGTCACCATCTTGGATGGCGGGAAGTACTTGGAAAGGAACGCCTGTGCTAGCTCCTCCCAAGTGAGGATAGATCGTTGTGGCAACCCCTTGATCCAGTCCTTCACCTTATCCTGTAGAGAAAAGGGAAATATGCGAAGACGGATGGCGTCCTCATACACGCCATGGAACCGAAAGGTGTCGCAAATCTCTAGAATGTTGGAGAGATGGGCATTCAGATCCTCGCTGGCCAGACCTCCAAATTGGACTGTGTTCTGGATCAGCTGCATGATAGCAGGCTTGATCTCGAAGTGCTGGGCCTGGACCGGAGGACGAACGATGCTCGTATCATCTCCGTGAATCAAAGGACGTCCGTACTCCATAAGGGTATGTCTTGGATGTTGTTGTTGATGGGGTGGAGCTTGCATAAACTACTCTTGAGGGGAAAAGTATGGTCGTGGGAAGAGTTGCTACGACGGCCATTGGTAATCCTTTGGGAGGAATTCCATGAAGGTTCCAGGAGGTTGCTCCGGTAGACCAGTAGCGGGAGGCTGCTGATCTTGGTACTGATGCTCAATCGCAGCATCTACGGCAGGTGCTCCCTCATCCTTGTTTGCCATTGGTTGTGGTTGATGGTTGTGAGTTCATGTCCGTGTACGCCGACGATGAAGCAAGCTCTGTTCGATTTCCGGGTCATGTGGAACTAATTCCGAAGACTCGGCACTTCTGGATCGTGAAAAGCGTCGAAACATACCCTTGAAGCGTTGCAAAACATAAAAACAAACACCAGGCATAAAAGGGAAAAAATAAAAAAAGAGAAAATTTGAAATGATATTTAGAAAAGATGTTTTTGATAATTTTTTATTTTTATGATCACTTAAATCAATTATTAACACAATTTAAATCTTAGCACTAAACGGGATCCCCGACAACAGCGCCAAAATTTGGTATATGCTCGTCGTTGATTGAAGTTATATACGTCCTAAATTAATTACCCGTTCTTAGAACTTTATTATATCATATGTTTGGGGTCGATCCATAGGGAACCATGGCATGCATGAATTCAATTGAGTTAATAATTAATTAGGTGAAGTATGCAAAGTTTAGAAACGATTGCGTTGATTTTCGGGATTTGATTTAATCTAAACTGATTTACATTGAAGAATGGATACAGTTTGAAGAAAAGCAATGGGTAAATTTAAAGAGTTCTTAGAAATGGAAAGAAAAGACGTGTCGGGGCTGTGGTGAATAAGAAGTTCTTATGCATATTGTTTAAATGGTTGTGTTGTTCATAATAATTCAATCATTCAGGATTTCATTTTGTTACAAGATTTCCTTGGTCCGGTTCCTCTTGTTTGGAATTAGAGCAGTTGACTCCTTGGTCCGGTAGTCAATGTCCTTAATTCTTTATTACATCTGGTCCATTACTTGAATCGGTGAAAACCTTCAAATAGTCATGGATGTTTGCACAGTTACTTTTCTTTTGTATCGCTGAGAATCCTTCCCTTGGTCTGGCTAAAAATTCTCAGTTACATTATATAGTGGCTTAAGAAAAGTAAGATGAATTACAACGATTCAAAAACAACTATATAAAACAATATACAAATAATGATCCCATCATCCACAGCCCCAACATGAGGGGTCTAGTTACACATAGAATTTAGGAGAGAAACGACACACGTGATACCTGACGGATTCATCATGTAAGTGTTGAGGTAGAGTATCAGGGGATGGAATGGTGGAATAGCAGAATGATGGCACCTCAGTGGCTTCGGGAATGGTGGTAGTTGAGCTTCTCCCGCCTCCAATGGTTCTGACCTTTTCAATCCGTAGGCCAATGCCTCATTTTCTAGAAAAATACAGTACACGACATGTATAGAAAGTACACGCTGTGTACTTTTCGTCAATGCGTTTTTTGGTTCCATTTTCTCCGCTAGCAGGTGGCCGAGCACGCCGTTCTTGACTTTTTCACACGGCTCCACCTACATGTTGAGTGAAAACAGCGTGTAGCGCCTCCATACATGGTGTGTAGCGCCGCCAACCCCTTCTAGAATAGCAGACACGACGTGTAAAAGTTCAAACATGTCGTGTCTTTATCAACGACCACATGGGCGTGTAGACTTTTCTCTACAACCACCGCTTCTAGAAGGTGGTACATGGCGTGTAGCGCTACCCCACACGGTGTGCATCTCTTCCTGGAGACATGGGCGTGTACACCCTGCTTTGTTCTGTGTCCTTGTCTGGATGTACACGACGTGTATAGAAAGTACACGCCGTGTAGTTTCAGAAATTTCACAAACTTCCCTTGATCCGTGTATTAAGCCAGAAAGCTCCTGCAAGTAAACAGATTCACCAAAATCAAAAAATAGGTTCATGAAACCACATATATTTTCTGAAAACATGCTTTTATATTCAATTATATATGACAAAATGTATACATAAAGTGGGTGAATCAACTTCACTCATAATGAAAATCAATTTATACGTACATAATCCTTGAACCAATCATGAAATGACGGATAATGAGACTGTTGAATTTTCAACTCAGTCGAACGATACAACTCTTCTTTTATCTCATTAATGTGTTTTCTGCAAATGATAACGCGATGGTTTAATGATAAACTTATGAAAACAAAACATGTAAAAGTTAAACAATAAAAGTGATAAGATACTTACTGCATTAATGGTGCACCTGATGGATTATTGAACAAGATATATCGATGCACTTGTATCCACTCGATGTTGTCCATATCATATGCGGTTCATTCTCTAACTGGACCATCCTGAATCCGAGAGGGCTTATCTAATTTTTTTTCAACATTCGTATGATATTCTGCACAAAAATTAGTACACTCATCCATCAAATAACCATTGGCTATTGAATCCTTCATATGAGCTCTATTGCATACAAATTGTTTCAATGTACTCAAATACCGCTCAATACGATACATCAACCTGAATTGCACTGGACCAGAAGCCATTACATCATTAGTTAGGTGCACTTTCAAGTAGACCATAACATCGAAAAACGAGGGGGGAAATAGTTTTTCAAAGTGACAATGCATAAGTAAAATTTGGTCCTGTGAACTTTTTAATTCACTTATTTGTTGATTTCTTAAAAAAAGATGTCTAAAAAAATTACTCATCTCAATCAACAACTGAACAACATTGGGGGATAAACAATCACAAATTGCGATTGGAATCGACTGCTAATGTAGTATGTGATTGTCATGACTTTTCAACCCTTGAAATGTCTTGCTCGTTAGATTCATACACTTTGAAATATTACAAGAGTAACCATCAGTCACCTTGAGCATCTTCAAAATGGAAAGAAATGTCTCTTTCTCCTTCGTAGTCATCATATACTGTGCAGCAGGCATATATGCCTTGTTTTCATTAGATAACTGTAAATTCAATTGTTTCCTTAAACCCATTCTTCCAAATCACGACGTACATTAACATGGTACTTTGATTTCCCACTCACACCTAAAATGGTCCACAATATGTTATCACAAACATTTTTTAAATGTACATGACATCCAAATTATGCCTCAACATGTTAGTTTTCCAATATGGAAGACTATAAAAAATACTTTTCTATTTCCAATTGTGACTGCGCTGCCTACCCGCAGCTCGAATATTATGTACCGGAGGAGCCACCAAATCCTGAATTTCATATACCATGTGGTTGTTTTCTTCCTCAACCTGCGATAAAATTTCGACTCCTATCATGATCTTTGGTGCTAGCCTGAACTCTCTAGACTATCAAATGCCACTCTTTCCTTTATGAACCTGTACTGAGGGGGGAGAAAACTTATGTGGCCCATATATGTCCATTTTTTGGAATGCCTAATCCATACAGATTTTTTACTTTTGTTGCAACAAGGGCAAGAAAATTCCCCTTTCGTAATCCAGCCTGAAAAATTTGCATAAGAAGGAATATCATTGATTGTCTACAATAAAGCATCCTTCAGTTTGAACATTTCATTCGTTTCACAGTCATAAGTCATCACACCATCGCTCCAAAATTCATTCAACTCATAAATCATTGGATGATGGTAAACATCAATCTTATCCCCCGAACATTTAGGTCCATCAATAAGAGTGGAAAGTAATATAAATTGTTGCTTCATACAAAGCCACGAAGGAAGATTATACAGAACCAAAACCATGTGCCATGTGCTATGAGTTGCACCAACCATAGTCTTGAATGGATTGAAACCATCTGCTGCCAATCCCAATCAGACATTACGGACATCTTTGGAAATGTCGGGATGTCTCTTATCAAAATCCTTCCATGCATGAGAGTCTGCCGGGTGGGTTAACATATCACTTTCATGAACTCTTTATTCATGCCAACTCATTAAATTAGAAACGTTAGATGACATAAAAAATCTTTTCAACTGTGTTCTAAGGGGAAAGTGACGAATTTTCTTTACGGAAATCAGTTTCCACTGTATCACAATCTGACTTTGATGAGTCCAATTTCCCCTTTTCTCTTTCCACATGGAAGCACCAAAAACCATACAAATATCCAAATTGGATGTTTCCTTTCTAAACAACATACAATTGTTTGAACATGAATCTATGGTCTCATATGTAAAAACTAAGTTATCTGTCAGCTTACGAGCATGGTAATACGACTCGGGAATCTTAGCGTTGATAGGAAGAACCCTTTTCAATAACAGCAACAGCATGTCGAATGATGTGTCTAACCAATGATTCAATGTCATAAAATTCAAAAACTCCACGATAAATGACAATTTATTGTAAGAAGTAAATCCATGATATAATTCTGTTTTTGCATCATCAATTGCTTCATAAAACCTCCTCGAATAACGATCTACAATAGAGCAAAGATTTATCTCATCGGTCTCAAGATTCTGGATGTCAATGCCTTCAGGATCCAACCCACATACCATTTCAGTAACCATTTCATGCATTGGATCATTCATCCTTGCATCAACATCCATCCGAACTGCATTCGTATTTTGACAACGAATATATTCTTCTCCATGATGAGTCCAACTCTTATAATTTTTCAGAATTCCATTTAATAAAAGGTTCTCCCTCACAGTATCTCGTGTGAATTGATATCTGTTAGCACATTTTCTACATGGAAACTAATATATTCACTTTCAAATCCTCTAGGTGAAGTCAATAAACTACATAATTCCATTGAAATACTCTCTAGACGTTCAATTTAGAAGATCAATCTAACTCTTATCCATAATAAGATCTCTATAACAAACATTTACACAAGTCTTATTACATTTTCATTTTTCATATCAAATATATTTAAAATAAATACTAATTAATTGTTTGTGAAACATTTATAAAATAATAATGTAAGTGAAAGCTCATGTCATACCTGATTGCGCTACAAACCTGGAAGGGAGGGGAGCCAAAGGCGGTGCTACGAGGGAGAGGAGAGGCAGCGGTAGGGAGCAAGAGCCGGATCTGGTGCGCGAGGGAGGGGACGGGCGACGGCGGTGACGGGGATCCAGAGGAGAGGAGGCGGTGAGGTTTTAACGGTGTAGCGATGGTGGGACGACGAGGGAGGGGACCAAGGACAGGGGAGCCGAAGTGGACGGGTAACAACGATGAGGGGACGAGTAGCAGTCGTGCTGGGAGGGAGGGGACCGGGCGGCAACAGTGCAGCAAGGGAGAGGACGGTGAAGGAGGGGATGGATGACGGTGGTGCGGCGAGGGAGGGGATGAAGATGGAGGGGACAGGGGTTGGCGGGGTGTGGGGGGGGGGGGTGTTCGGGGTGCTGGGTGGGAGGGACGAGGGAGCGGAGGGCCGAGGGCGGAGGTCGGAGCCCGGAGGGCTGCCCGAGGGCTGCCTGAAGCGGGTGGCGGGAGGCCCGAGGGTAGAGGGAGGCCAAAGGGAGGCCGGAGGAGGGCGGGGAGGTGGAAGGCGGCCGAAGGAGGGCGGAGGGTAGCCGGAGGGTAGGGCGGAGGGCAGGCGGAGGGCGGCTGGATGGCGGCCGGCGGAGGGCGGGGCAGTGGAGTGCGGAGGGTGGGCGGAGGGCATGGAGGAGGGCAGCCGGAGGGCGGCCGGCGGTGGGCGGGGCGGCGGAGGGCGGCCGACGGAGGTTGGAGGGAAGCCGCATGGCAGGGCGGAGGGTGGCCGTAGGGCGGATGGCTGCTGGAGGGCGTTCGGTGGAGGGCGGCGTAGCGGAGGGTGGTCGGAGGAGGGCGGAGGGAGGCCGGAGGGCATGGCGGAGGGTGGCCGGAGTGCGGCCGGCGGATGGCGTGGCGGTGGAGGGCGGCCGGCGGAGGGTGGCCGGCGGGGGGTGGAAGGGCGACGGGGAAGGCACGCGGCGAAGAGGACAGCGTGCGGCGGTGGGGCAGGGCGCGCGACGATTGAGGATGGCAGCGACGGGGACGGCACGCAGCGATGGGGACGGCGCGCAGCGACGGTGAGGATGGAAGGGTTGGGGGGGGCGCTTTGCAAGAGGAGGTAGGAGAGGGTTCGGTTGGGGGGGGGGGGCGCCGAATCCAGGTTTCTATTTAGGGAAACCTAGCAACCGCAATGGGCGGTCTCTATAGGTAAAGGGGCTCAATATCCCGTATTTCTAGTAGTGTGTTATAGATACATATTAATAGACTATTATATTTAATATATAAGAAATTTAGTGAAAATTGATTCATCATATTTTTAAAAAATAGTATTAATCAATAATATTCTAATTATTATCGATTAAAAATAATTTAATAACAATTTGAGGACACAAAAAATCAAAACAATTAATAAAAGATCTAAAATACATTGAAAATGTAACTCAAACATCAAAGGGCCATAACTTTTTATCCAGGTGTCTGTTTGAGCTCTACACCATATCAAATCGAAACCTACGATGAGCTATATGCGCTAGTGTCCCAGGTGGAACCTCTTTCACATTTTTTGATCCCAAAAAAGCACATAAGGCCTCAAAAACTGAGTTTTTAGTCGGGATACCCCGATTTTTTACATTCAAACAAGTATAACATTTGATCCGGATGTCCATTAGGCATGTACCACATATCATATCGAATATTGTTTCATTTTCTTCGATTTGACTGGTTGTGGCGTTGAAATGGAATTCTAGATTATATTTTATGGTCGTTTCAACATTTTATGGCTTTTCAAATACATATATATGTGTATTTATTCGTAAATATATATTTGTCTGTGTGTGTGTGGTTGTCTATGTGTGTGTCTGTGGGTTGTATATATGTATATATGTATTTATTTATTTACTTACTTATAAAAACAAATCAAAAACAAATTTTTTTTCGAAAATGCATTTAAAACTAATCTTATATGTACATTCTATGGCTTTTCAAATACACATATATATGTATTTATTCGTAAATATAAATGTGTTTGCATGTGTGTGTCTCTGTGTGTTCTTGTGTGTTTTATATATATATGTATGTGTGTTTTATATATCTATGCATGTATTCATGTATTTATTTATTTATAAACATACATAAAAAACATATTTTTTCGTAAATGTATTTAAAACTAATCCTATATGTATATATTAATATACAAATAAATATATGTATAAAAATTTATAACTAAAAATATATATACAAATATATTAATATATGAATTACTATATATATACTAATATATGATTAAATATATTTATATTAATATGAATCTATATCAATATATGAATCAATATATCAATAAATATAACTATATATATAGATATATCAATAAATAGAGAACCAAATGAAATGGCATAGTGGTAAAGGTGCAGCAGCGAAAGGGGGGAGGTCCCGGGTTCGAGTTTGGGTGGAAGCAAAGGGGGTACATGTGTATGAGGATGTGCAGGAAGGGAAGCGTGCGGGAGACCTCCTAGTGCTGATAAAGGGGCTGTGAAGAGCTGATAAAAGCACTCCCCCCATCTTATATTTAATTTTTTCTATTTTTTTTATTTTTCTGACCTTTATAAGCACTTTTTTAGCACTGATAAAAGGGGCCTTTAGCAGCACTTTTTAGAGCGCTGCTAAAAGGGACCCCCCCTATATTAGAACTGCGCTTTACAACACATTTTTAGCACTGTTAAATCCCTTTTTTAGCACTGATATAGGACGTTTTTGTAGTAGTGCGAGGTTGTTTTTACATAAGTATCTACTGGGGAATATTTATTATCCACGTCCATGTTTCATAAAATAGTTTTCAAATTCTTTATTTTAAGGTACCTTTTAATAAGACATCATTTTATATGTTTTAAAGATTTATTCTTCAAAACCATTCTCATTAATGTCCATGTATTCAAAATGGTATTAAGGATTTATTTAAATGGACATGAATGTTTTAAAATGTTAATTACTTTCAAAAGTTTCAAAGTGTTATTAAAAACATTGATTCAAAAATGTTTTTAATTGTCTTCCTATATAAATTGTGTGACATTTAAATGTTTTCATGAAAAAAGTATATTTCTCTCAAAGAGTATTACAAATCAATTTCATCTATGTCAATATCCTTTGATGTATCTTAAACATATTTGAAGATAAATTTTTATGATACAAATCTCCGATATTGTATTGAAGGTTTTATGATATGTTTGACTATGGATTTGTTATTATTATACCATTCATGGTTTTGGGATAAAGTATTGACATTTTGTATGGTAATTTTAATACGAATGTTTATGCTATGTTTAAACATTTTCATATGAGGAATGCATTGGACTTAGTAAGTGACTGGTGGAACCCTCTCTAGCTCCTTGATGCATCGGTAGGTCTCGTGAGAGAAACTACTATCTTGGCACAAGGCCTTGACAAAATCATATTTGTAGTCTTGGCACAAGGCCTTGACTATGTGGTTATGATAGTCTGTCATTATGAATTCCATCATTATGAACGTGGGTATTGATGTTGAATGTGATTATTCAACTAGTAGAATATCCATGTGAATAATTAAATTTCATTATTTCATTTTATTTTTTCCATATTATGATAAAGTTCATTTTTAAAAGGCGTTTGTTTTTGTTATACATTGCCTTAAATGTTTATGCTTATTTATGAATGTTTCCATTATATTGTTATCCTTACTGATCATCTGAGTTCACCCCTTTCTATGTTTTATTTTTCCCAGGATTCCAAGAAGTGTATTTGTGATTGATATGCAGGGTCAATACAAGGGAATAATGGCATTCATAAAAGATTATTTTTGTTGTTTTTTATGTCATAAAGTGAAATGTAACATCCATGTATGTAATCTATTTTCCAAGACTGCTAAACTAATCGGTCCTTTGGGACTTGATTCCTTATAATCATGCCAATGTATTAAAATAATGCATCGACTCTGGGTAACTGCGGTCGGGGCGCTTCGGTTGGTATCATAGGAAGCTTAGTAATAACCTTGCAAGCTATATTTTGATAAACTCTTATTAGAGAACATAAACCTAAGATAGACATTGAGGATTAGTATAGAAGAAATTCCTAGAATTTTGGTAATGTAGAGATTTTGTGAGTTTTCCAAGAAAATACGTCCCTGTCTGGATACGAGCAGGTAGAGTCAGCTCTGGAACAGATGTTTCTATGGGTAAAACATGAAAACACCACTTTGAGCTAGACTCGAACATGAACTGGTGCACAACAACGGTCCTTGCTGCACCTTTGTTACGATACTCCCAGGGGATATGATTAAGAAAATTCTCATTTTCATTACAAATCATTATGAAGGGTTGTTTAGTATATATTTCTTGAATGAAAACAACTTTCTGATTATGGATTATATCCATAAACCATTAAATTTATGTTAGGTATTTTACAAGTTTGTAATTATTCATAACAATTCATAAATTGACCTAGTTTATGCTATTGTATAGAAATGGCGCCCAGTAGAAAGAATGTGAACTCTTGAAATACTTATGATCCAAAGAGTAAAAAGGATCATATCATTCGCGGTATTAAGCCAACATTTAGAAGGGAAATATTCTCCCATGTATGCTCAACATATAAATAAATATTATCATGTATTAATAAGATAATTAATTAATTCCTTGAGTCCTATGGAATTAAAGGGAAGCAAGAGAAGAAAAGGATGGAAGAGAGAATTAAGGATAAAGGGAAGAAGGAAAAGAATAATTTTACCATATGTAATAATTGTGGAAAGAAACAACCTGGAAATTGCCTGAATGGAATGGAAGTTTTTTATAAGTGTGGAGAAAAAGGACATCATGTATGTGACTACAATGGTAAGAAAAAGGTTTCAAATATATAGTGCTTCATCTTCAAGGAGTTGGGGCACTACGCGAACCAATGTCCAAATCTTCAAAGTCTGCACCAAATGATGCTATTGGATAATAATCAACTTATGATGCTTCCACAGATAAGGATGAATGATTAGACTTATTATGTTGTTATTAGATAATTATGTCATTTGAGTGTTATATCAACAATGTACTTGTTATAATAATTATGGAGTATATAAGGATTGTATTACAGTACTATTTCATTAAGGACATGAGATTGTGTGGAACCAAGAAAAGTGACTCAATAATAGGTTATGTTTTTGGAAAATATATAGTTGAGTGAAAGATAAACCATAATATGGTATTGAAACCAAGGTAGTGATTTTGGAATAATAAATTATTGATTTGGATAAATTATATTGGATATTATTGACTACGTTGAAATTGATTAATGATTGGTATATTATATCATTGTTTGAGTTTACAATATTTTTGGATAGAAGGAATCTATCTATTTTTCTATAAGGAATAAGTGATCATGAATGTAATCAATATGTTGTTATGGTAATTCAGGATTTAGTAGTGTTTTAAAATAATACATGATGAAGGTGTTTCCATGTTATTACATGGAAACAAGGATCTTCATTGTCTTTACCTTCCTTATAAATTTTCAATGTTGAGTTTGGAAAGATGTATTTTGGATAATTCTAGTTTGAGATTATTTTTGGATAGCTATAAAAGGATAACCCAGAGGTCAGGTGGAAACCCTTCACATCCGGAAATGCCGCGAGACTTGAACCCACAACCGAAAGGCGACAAGGGTGTATCACCTTCCACTGACCCATGTGATGTCTTGGATTGAATAATGTAGTCTTTTTAAAAAAAAATCTGGTCTAAGAATTATAAATTCATTTTGTTTTTGAACCATATACAAATAGGATAAATAAAATGTTATTTTTAAGATCTATTATCTTTTAGGGTGAAAGATTAGTTTATGGTAGAAATTAGTTAAAGGATTGGACTATACTTGTCAAGTATATATTTTTATTCTTCTATTATTCTATGAATAAATTAAATCTTATTCTTTAGTGAAGGGATATTAAAACCAAAAATGTATTATCCTAATACCATATTTTTTTTTGAACCGATGGTATTTTAAATCATCATAGATTGATGAATTTAAGGCCCTCAATTTTACACTTGTTTTTGATTGATGACCTCAATCACTACATATAAATATTTACATTTTACTAAAATTATATATCTCCAATTTCCACCAATGTTCTCCTAATAGATATTATAATTTGGTGGTGACACTTTCATTTCCCTTTTCCTCTTATTAAGACTAAATATTAATAACCTAATTTTCGATGTGGGGTTTCCCAAAGGAATTTTCTATTTTCAACCTTTTATTTTCGAAAAATAATTTCAAATTTCAAGGACGCAATTTATTGCAGGAGGTAAGAATGTAACACCCCCAGATTTCATAGAACATTATTTCTTCAAAGTAATTCAATAACTTGAACTACACGCAACACCGAGTTCTAGCGCACCATGATTTACCGAACTAGCCATTCAAAAGTGGCTATGAATATTATTAACTGAATTTTGATCATTATAGAATCATTATAATTTTAGAATCCATATTATGAGTTTCTTAGACATAATGTAAGAATAAATACATTTTTTAGATAAAAGAAGTATTTTTAAAAAAAATGCAATTTTACCACCTTTTACTGGGGAAGCATTTTAAACTCCAATATTTTAATCTTTTATATATTCAATTTGGAAAAATAAACTTCTTCTTTAGAATCAGGACATAAGAATTTAGTTTCAACAATTTTTTGGTGTTTTTCAGATAACATTCATATTTGGGTGAATTGGGAAAAATACTATATTTTAACTGAAAACATATATTTTAATCAAAATAATTTAGAGTGTTAAATTATACATTTTAATGGCATCGAATTATAAATAGATTATATTTTCACCTTTTAATCCAATGATGGTAATTTTAAGTAATTTTACTTTGAAATTTGACATAAACAAGTGTCAAACTTTTGATAATTCTTATTTCTTAAAAATACGCTTTTGGTTTTGACAGTGGGAATTAATTTTAAATTAACAAACAAAAATTATACATTTTTAATTTGGTAAAATATACTTCATTATTTCATTCGGAATATCAAAATTATCTTAGGGTAAATTTTTGGTATTTTTAGGAAAAATTTTAATTTTTGATGAATAGTGAAAAACACTGAGTTATAGTATACAACCGAATTTTTATTTAAATAATTATTTATTTTATTTAAATTTATTTTTGGTCAAAATAGATACAAAATACCTATATAAATTAAATTTAATTCATTGAATTCAATTTACAATAATTTTAGATATATAAAAAATTTTATTGAACTTTTCACCGTCTTTTACCCACCTCCTAGGAGAATTAGAAAATTCACATGATACATAATTTTACCGCTTCTATGAGTTTTATATCAAAAATAAAAGACACACGGAAAATATCAAGGATTAAAATGTGGTTAAATAAGATAAAAATATTTTTTTTGTGAATAGTATCTTTTTACTATTATTACCACGGTTAAAAATAAATAAGGTTTTTAAGGGTAAAAATGATATTATTATTACCCTAACACATGTCATAATTCTATTATATAAGTGTAATTCGACCAAAAACAACCCTTTTAATAAAATATTACCCTTTAGGTCTAGTTGGATTAGATTAGGACAATTATTATTATTTAATTTAAAGAAGAGTTAAAAGTGTTAAATTCAAAGTTTATTAACTAATTTTTTTAATATATGGATATACATAAGATAAATTAGAATATAAATATTCATTATAAAGATAAAAATATTTCCTACATCATTGTATTTTATTTATAAAATTTTAACATTAAATAATTAAATTTATTTATAACATAATGATGATGAAGTAATTACCTTATTAATGAAAGAATCAAATACATGGTATTACAAATATTAAAAAAAAAATTCAACGTTTTTATGAAATAAACGAATTTTTTAGGTTACTATGACTTGTTAGGGCTGATTCAATGTATATTTTTTGAAGTTATCGTGTTGTGATGACTTTCACAAAATCAAAATACTAAATAGTGTCAAAATTGACATAAATTAATATTTAAAATAAATACTCTATTATTGGTTGATATAATATTAATAAAAATATAAGGTTAATCCATAGGGCTTAAATAACATGATATATGTCATTAATGAGCCACTTGACGTTCTTTTGTAAGTTTAGAGTATGTTTATTAACCATATATATTAAGAATACAAGAAGACACGGTAAAAGTTAAACTATTTAACTAAGAGTTAAATCTAAATGATAAAGTTAAAATGGTAACCTAAACATGTCTAAAACCTATTGGCTGAGAGTAATTCTACCCATAACCACCTAATTCTCGAAATAAATTCATTTGGAACCATTATAAACCGAATATGATTGTATAATAAAATAATACTTTAATCATTTCCTAAAGTGACCCTCACCCCTCGTATAAAAGGTCACTTCCCCTTATCTCAAAATCACACCTCAAAAGCCATTTGGGTTGGCCAAACCCTGACCAAATATCCTTACAACATCCATAAATTTGACTTAGATTCCATAGTTTGATCATAAAGCCATCCAAATGAGCCCTTTTGATCAAATCAAAAAGAAGAACCCGAAGACGAGTTAATGATTTCACCAACCTCTTTCAAGTTCCTTTCTTCTTCAACTTCTTCATTCTTTGTTATTTCAATCCTAAAATAATAAATCCAGTATATTCAAAATATCGTGACGTTATTATAAATATTTAACAACTATATTCATTATTCTATCCATCTTATGAATGATAATGTCACCATGCATGCGTACGTACGGCTTACCGTCTCCACGCCATTGTGAAATTTGCTATTCAACAGTATGTTATTTGGATGGATATAATGATGAGTAATATGTATATAAATAATGATAAAACATGATAATGTCTCTGTAAAGTTAATATACCATCCAATTTCACACTTTTAAAGAAATTATATTGTTGCTCGTGCGTACGTACGGATTACCGTCTCCACGACACGATGAGATTCATTTCCACGATCACCATTCATTGATGATTATAAAAATATATATTACTAATAAGTATGCAATATATGAAATAATAATTCTAATAGAGATATATATATTTATATATATGTGTACTTACATATATCTTATTCACTTAGTTCCGTTCAATACGATATAAAAACGGAAACAATGTTTATGCGTACGTACGAACTACCATATCCATAAACGGTGTTTTTCATTTCATATATATGTCTATTAAACATATTTATATTCTAAATATATATGATACATAATTCATTTTATATATTCTGTAAGTATTTAAATCATGGTCTAAGTGATACAAACAAGAGTAACAAGTTAAAACACGTATGATAAAGAATGTTATTATTACCTGAAATGATTATTTAACATGGAAATTATTATTAATTGGGTAATATAAAGTCATAAATGAATAATGTATGATATCATAAATATTATTACGGTTCTGGTTTAATTTATTAACATACTACTATCTTCATATAGAAGGTTAAACGTACCCTCAACTAAAGGAAAGTGCAAGGTAAGTGGTTTTCATCTCACTCCTTATTCTCGTGAGATTCGTGCCATATTGCCTCTAATGGACCAAAGGCCTTCATTTTTTATTGAGTTTTGAAAATCCACCTTTCAAGGGGTGAGGTGGAACCCTTAAAATTCCCATAGTCATAATTATTACATGGCCCATAGGCCTTAGAGGAATTCATTTCCCATGGGATTTAAACATTACATACAACCCAGACTAACTACTTTCCATTATTACCTTTTGTGTAGTGTATGTACTACCCATAATTGTATTATTTGTGTAATACACATTAATTTATGTGTATTTACATATTCATTGTATGATACCTCTTTCATGGGGTGTATGTTTCATATGTTACAAAATTGGTAAGCGTTAATTTCACAACCTATTTTGTATCCGAGGATGTTTTTACGTAAGTATCTACTGGGAGATATTTATTATCCATTTCCATGTTTCATAAAATAGTTTTCAAATCGATTCTTTTAAGGTGCTTTTAATGAACCATCATTTTAAATGTTTTAAATATTTATTCTTCTAAACCATTCTCATTAATGTCCATGTTTTCAGAATGGTTTTAAGAATTTATTTAAATGGACATGAATATTTTAAAATGTTAATTACTTTTAAATGTTTCAATGTGGTATGGGACACATTGATTCCAAAATGTATTTAAATGTATTCCTTTATAAATTGTGTGACTCTTAAAAGTTTTCATGAAAAAGGGATATTTCTCTCAAAGAGTTTTACAAATCATTTTCATCTCTATCACCAACCTTTGATGGATTTTAAACTTGTTTGACGATGATTTATTATGATACAAATCTTCGATATTGTATTGATGTTTTTGTGATATGTTTGACTATGGATGTGTTATTATTATACCATTCATGGTTTAGGGATAAATTATTTACATTTTGTATGCTAGTTTTAATATGAATGTTTATGTTATCTTTAAACCTTTTCATATGAGTAATGCATTGGACTTAATAAGTGACGGGTGGAGACTGCTATACCTCCTCGATGCATCAGTAGGTCTCATTAGACAAACTAGTGTTTTGGAAGAAGGTCTTAACAAAAGCTTATTTGTAGTATTGGAAGAAGGACTTGAATATGTGGTTATGATAGTCTGTCATTATGAATTTCATCATTATTAAAGTGGTTATTGATATTGCATGTGATTATTCGACTAGTAGAATATACATGTGAATAATTAAATGGAATTATTTCATTTTATTTTTTCCCTATTATGCTGAATTTCAAGTTTAAAAGGATTTTGTTTTAGTTATACATTACCTTAAATGTTTATGCTTATTTACGAATGTTTCCGCTGTATTTTTATCCTTACTGAGCATCTGATCTCACCCCTTTCTTTGTTTTATTTTTTCTAGGTATCCATGAAGTGTATTGTGGTTGATATGCAGGGTTACACCAAGGGAATAATGGCATTAATAAAGGATTATTTATTTTGTTTTTTAGGTTATAAAGTGTAATGTAAAATTAATGTTTGTAATCTATTTTCCAAGACTGTTAAACCGATCGGTCCTTCGGGACTTGATTCCTTGTAATCATGTCAATGTATTTAAATAATGCACCGACTCTGGGTAACTAGGGTCTAGGCTTTACAGTTATTTTATTTATAATATAATATATAATATACCAAATATTATGAATTACATTATCCATGTTCCATTACATATATAACATTACCATTTCAATGCAATCATTAAAAATCATAATAAACTATGTGGTCATAACCCCTTTAAAAACCATTTCATATAAAACATGAAATTCATATTATAAAGGCCATTAAACATGTAAAATCCATTATAAATTATTAATTCATTTCAAATAGTCAATTCATTTAAGGTATACCACCCCCATGAGTGAGACAACCTATTTATTCTTATCTTATTAATTTATTTAACATGGAATTTAAATTCAATAAATATAAAATGGTCATTTAAAAAAGGGTGACTTGGTTAAAAGTGGAAATTTATAACTTTTAAAAATCCAAATATAGGTTGGGTCAAACGCCTAAGTAGAGATTTGGCATTTGATAACAATTACACGCCAGGGGAAAATCAAATAATAAACCCATATGAACACTCAAAAGGTGATTAAATCATTTACACGATAATCCATTAAGTGGAATTTGACTTTGAACACCCATGGGGTGTTAGTAAATATATTTAACCATATATAATTCACTAAAAATAGATCAAGTAAAATTTATCAAGGTGAAAAGTTCAATTAAACCTAAAGAACTCAATATAAAATTGATTCTCATAAAAAGTTGTATGAGGCATATAAAATTAGCTATGAAGAATTAAATTCCAAATGGAAAATGTGGTTATCACCTACGTCAATTCCATAGACGAATCATCACTAAATATCAACCTTGGATTTAGTGTAGGGTAAAAGTGATCTATGGAATAGTACAATGACCTGAATATAGGGAAAATGATAATTCATCTAAATAGAATGATGAATTTTATGATAAACTAAAATAGGATGTAATAATGTAGAGGGGCGTAAAATGATAGATCAAATTCCTCTGATGGATCGAAAATTAGACACCGAACATGTAAGCAATAACATATAATAGGAGGGGGATATTTTGAGCTCATCGTAAGAGGAAGCCTGGTTTAGCTGCTGGAGGAAAAATGTGGAAAATAATAAGGTTATAAAAGTTAAATGAAGTGAAAAATTGTTATTTAACACCAAAACCTAAGGGTGCATAATTTTGGAACACAATTTGTAATCAGTGAACATCCCTTATAAAGTAAATGCTATAAGGGAGCACACTACATGATTATGTGTACATTTAATATTAATGTCTGAAAACCATTAAAAATGATTCTTTCTTAAATTTCAGATGCACCACATGGTTATGGACCTCAGTTTTCATGGTTTCAACCTATCTATGACGCCTATAGGTATCAACCCGGAATAACCACAAGGTTTTCCCAAACCATGTTGCCCAGTATTTTTCCCATTTCTCTAGAACGCTAGGCTATGAATAGGAAACTAACTCTCCTATGATGTTCTTTAGGTCATATTACACATGTTCTATGTGTAAATGAAATATTTAAATTGAAAAACTAATGATCTGTAGCTTTGTGAAAAGAATTTTTTTTACAACCTCCCATACATAGAGAATCTCATCCCTGAGTTGGCCTTTTGAGGGTAAATAGGTGTCACCAGGAAAGAGTTATGGTCAAAAGTATCATATAAAATAATCCCTTTTATAGGACTCATTTTTACTTAATAGTGATAACATAAAACCCATATAAAAGGAAATAACAACCTTAGAGTGTCTTTATGATCTGATAGACAATATGAAGAGGATACTCCATGAAGGAATCATCTAAGTCCAACTCTAACTCATCAAGGTGGATGACATGTGTTTGGTCTAGATAGTGTTAGAGATGATGAGATAAATAAAACAAATCATACATTAACATATATAAATATGAAAGCACTAATTGGTAAGACACAAGTCTGAGTATGTTCAAAACTACGAAGGTTCCAATTATAACACCCCATGATTTTGGGAATTATTATTTTTCTAATTAATTTAATCTTTTGATATTTTACATTTCCTTCAACTCTGAAAATAGTTTTATATTTATTTTTTCAATCACTATGTTCAACATTTCTTTCAAACAACACCGATTTGGTGAATGGTACATGACACAAACACGGTGTACGATACATAGAACATCGACTACACATATGTTACAAATAACCATGATTTGGTCTACGTTACACGGAATAATGATATTTCTAGGAAACATCAGTTTATTGTAATAATTATTTAAACAAGATAATTATCACCTAGATATTAGACATAGAAATATGAATATTGATAAAAACTTTTTAATCATTTTTTATATTCTTGTTATAAATATAAAACACATTGATAACAAAAGATATATTTTTTGTAAATGACATAATATTTTTAAAAATATATTTTTATCAAATGAACTACATTTCATGTATTCCTATGAAAAAATAATATAATTAATTTTAAACTCACAAAAATTTTAATTAGATAAAATAATCTTCATTTTTTAATATATAATTTCTAAATTATTCTGCGGTTAAATTCTTTTATTGATATTGAGAAACATCATTTTTTGGATAAATTTTTAAAAATACATCTCCTTTGTTGAAAACTACATTTTCATTTAAATAATTATTAATTATAAATTATATTTTCTATTTTATATAAGGTCAAATAAGATACATTATATATCTATGAATAAATATTAGTTCATAATAATTAATTTCACCATGATTTTGAATAAAAAAATTATTAATATTTTGAACTTCATTTTCTACTTTAGAAACCCAAAATTTCATCTCGTCTGTGGGATTAGAATTAATATTAATTTTTCATCTTATATGAATTGAATATATAAATCTAACATATAATATTTTAAACTGTATTATATTTATATTTTTTTTATAACATGTTTATTCTTGACCAAAATGATTAGTAATTGTGATTAAAATCAACCACAACAATTAGCATGTAATTAAGCTTAATTAGGGTCTAAATATTAAATTTTAGGTGCCCAAATTTCATATAAACTTGTCAAAAATATGTTGGATGGAAATATATAGACCCTATACTCCATTTTATTCAGATAGAATCATAATTGGACCCACTTTCAATATAAAAACATGGGTTTAATTCTCTCTTCCAATATTTACAAGGGTGTCACTCCTCCTTCCTTATAAAAGGCCACCCCGTCTCCCTCTTATTTACACCCCTAAAAACATGTAGGTTTAGCCGAGATCATCCCAATCCAATTTCTAATATACAAACCTTTATAATTTAAACTTCACATTGGGAAGAATGTCTACCAACAAAGCATTTTGTCCCAATCCAAAAGGAGTTTTACGATTAAGAGGTAACACCTTCTCTCAAGATCCTTTATTTTATTTTCCTTGTCCACCTCTTCTACTCTCTTTATTCCATGATTTAATAAGAACACCAATATCCTCAATATACAAGAATTTGTTTATTCTGAGTTTTATAACTCCACTAATACAGACTTCCATCTATTGGATAACGAACATACTATTTATGTTTACAGTGAACTTACACATCATGAAACACTGCCTGAATAATATAATTAAATTCATGGGTAATAACATATCAATTTTATGATCTTTATTTCACGTGGATTATGTTTGAGAAGCTAGGAAATCATTAAATTATCCTTGTCTCAATTATTCTTCTTTGAGACTTATTTTTTGTTATGTATCTTATTTATTTCAGGGTGTATACACATCCATTTTACATGTTATGTAATGAATTTACTTATTTTCATTATATTTTATGTTTCATGTAATTTCCTTATCTTACATGGAAAGTATGATCCCATGTAACCATGTAGAAAGAGTTTATTGAGAAACATTAATCAATTTTCGTGATTTTGAATGATTATGCTTCTTTGAAGAAATATTATGATCCAAATCTCCTGAAAACTCATTAATTTTACTCTCCTTTAGTTATTCAGTATTTATTAATATATTGGTAAAATTTATTCTACTATATAGTACATACTATAGTTAATAAACTATTTTTTTAAGAAATCCTCACTTTACCAACTCTTTCATCGGAAATGTATATTCCTTTAAAACTGTGTTTAAAAGAAATAATTTCTAAGAATATTATACTAATAAAATATGATCGCTAAAAAAATTTACATTTTTTTACTAATATTTTCAAGGTCATTTTATTTTCACTTTATAAATGAGGCATTTTTCTAACCTTTTTACCTTGAAAAAGGAATGTTCTTTTTTACCCCATAAGACATGTAGAAATTTATATACCATCAATCCTATAATGATATATTTTCATGTTTAATGGTTTATTATTTAAAGGAAAAATTTTAAAATACATTTTGAAGGAAAATGGTGTTTTAAACGTTTTGAAGGACTTTTTATAAGTTTTCAAGGAAGGTGATTTTCATAATATTTTCAATCTTATTTTATAGGATTCATAGGAAAATGGTTTTCAAAATGTTTTTAATTTTATTTTATAAGTATTCAAGGAAATTGGTTTTCAAAATTTTTTCACTCATATCTTATAGGTTTTCAATTAAAATTATTTTCAAAATTTATTCAAGCCTTATTTATATGCTTCCAAAATATTTTCAATGATATGGTTTTCAAAAAAATTTCAAGCTTTATTTATAAGTTATCAAATTGTTTTCAAAGGAAAATAATTTTGAAATGTTATGATGGTTATTTTATATGTTTTCATGGTAAATGATTTCAAAATTATTTCATGTATTAATTATATATTTTCAAGGAATTTTATAAGAAAATAATTATCAAATTGTTTTTTGTATTAAAAATAATATTTCAATGAAGAAAGGATATTTTCATGAAAATTTATTTTTTAAAAATATTTAGAAATTATTTTCAATTTATGATGACATCTATTGATTTTACTCAAGCCCTTCAAAAAAATTATCTAAAGGATTAATTCATATCAATTTTTAGAATTATTTATGCTTAATATAGTGGTATTTTTTAAACCAATTTCCCTTTAATGTGTTAAATGTTTATAAAATCTCTTCCTCTTTCACATTTTATAGGTTTATGAACTCTATTTCCATTTCTTGGGGATTACTTTTGATGAAATGATTATGAAACCAATTTTTTCCCATAGTTTAAGATATGATTACATTTTTATAAGACCCATTTAATTTCATGGGTTATGATATGATTATTTATGATCTTATAGAACATTTATATTTGATTTCACTATAAGACAGGTGGGACCTATATCTCCAACAAAGCATTAGGTATATATTTATATATCATGAGATAAACTAAGATGGTGTTGGGGGTAAACCTAGACTACTAATATGGCCATGGGAGTGAACCATGACTAAAAATATTGTATGGAAAATGAACTCGAGATATTAAGATGTCTATGGGAATTAACCTTGATTATAAATATTATATGAGGAGTGAACCCATAATTCTAAGATGGCCTTGGGAGAAACTTCTTGTCTACTATGGAAATAATATTATATGATTATGTGTATTAAAAAATTATATTTATTATTCCTATGTTATTCTTTCATGGATTATGTAATTTATTTATATTTGATTCATGTCTTATTAACTCCTAATCATTATTATGATATCTAATATATAGGGTATGACCTTCAATTTTTTTTCAAGTTTAATATCCCTTTGTTATTGTCATGCCTATAAATTTCCATTATATATTATACTAAGAATTTGAGCTCACAAAATTATTATCATTCCATTCAAAATATTGTGAAGAAAGGTTTTTATTAGAATTACTAAAGGTAGAGATCTTCTTGGCCGATGTTGAAGATCATTCATCATGATAGAATATTTTGTTTCTATGTTTCCAATGACCATAAACAATTATTCTCCATGGGCATGAATTTTTTGTAATGTATTGATTATTCATATATAATTATGTAATATCCATTCTTGTTAATCCTAGGTCTTTATATTTGTTATCAAAGGAATGGTTTAGTAATAATTTGGAAACTATGATGATTTTTTTTTGAGATCCCAAGGTATATTTCTATGTATATTTCTTGGGATGTTGTAAGGATAAGTATAAGTATGAGACAACATTTAGGAAAATGGCATGTAATTTTGGTAACATATAGAGTGAGTGGTTTCTGGAAATACATCTGTTCTTTGATAATAAAATTAGATGTGGGTCAGGAATAGATGTACCTAGGAGAAAATACTCCAAAAAGATGTTCTAGGTGTGACTCGAGGTAATCTGGTCCATGACTATGGGCTTTGCTTCAAACTTGGTTTGACACTCCTGGGGACATTCTTTTGAAATTCATTATCTCTTCATGGACCATCTTATTTTATTTAAATATAAGTTTGTGATGAATAACCTAGTATCAACTTAGTCTGTCATATATTAAGGAATGTGTTATGATTTATACATATTATAAATAAATCCTTTCATGAATATGTAGTTTTCTTCTATGATAAGAAATTATAACAATATGCTTCTAGTATTAGTCAATTTTGGGAACTGGAAGGAATTCGATTAACATTGAATGAGATGGAATGATTTTTTGTGGTTAGTCATGCAGGATGATCACTGGAGTGAATGAATTTTTTGTCATGCCTAGTATGTTTCATGGAACAATATTAATAAAATCTAAGGTAACCACCTCCTAGATTCACCAAGGAAGAGAAAGGTGGAGTTCCCTGAGATTTTGGGCAATAGAGACCATAAAATAAAGACGATACAGTTTTCATTATTTCATGAATGTAAAAAATAAAAACCTAATTGATAATCATATAAGAACAATAATAAGTTTTTACTGTGGTAAATATGGACTCAAAATAAGTGAATTTATGTGAAAAATTAAGTTTTTTGTTAATGGAATGGATGAGAATATTTTTTTACCATTGGGATTATATAATTTTAGTTGATTTTATTATGGAATAATTTTTCATTATGATACTAAATTCCCCAAGAGGTAATGTCTTAAAAAACATCAACAAGGTGGTATGAGTAATGGTTACAATGTCGATGATGAAGATACTAGAGATGAAATTTAAAATAAAAGAGGAATTTTATGATATTATGAGGTAGCTTTTCTAATGAAATAAGGATGATGTGGAATCGTTAAATCATTTATGTATTTGGATTTAGGACGTTTGATAGATGAAAGGTGAAATATATAAGGTCTGTAGAGTTTATGTTTTTTCACTCTGGATTTTCTATATCACATTGAATGGTTTTGATGGAATAGAAAAGTGATATAATGGAAAAGTGATGTCCATGTTAAACACATGATTAATGTAAAGACGACCCATAATTTGATTCTAATTTTATGATAATATTTTAGGATAAAGATATATGAGATATTACTATGTAAATTAGATGGTACAAATTACGTTGGAACAAATTATGGTCTTGTTGACATGTAGTTTGTGCTATAATGGATGAAGTTAAAAAACATTTGAATTTATCGAACAAATCAAATAAAACATGATTGTGGAATGATGCATTTTTTAAATAAGGATTTATGGTAATTCAATTTATAACCGTGTTTCACGAGAATATATTATAGGGGTATTCACATGTTTGGAATGTGACAACCAATAGTTAGTTTCTGATATATGGGGGTATCACAGTTAAGCTGATTTCATGACTTTATTTCTAATGTTTTGGATTTATATCTAATATATGTGTTATAAGGTTAACAAATCATGAAATGATTATGTTAAACTTTGGAGGAAGTATTTATTCACCGATTCTGTATTGAACCCCTTGTTTAAAAGGCCATTTAGTGATTAAACTTATTTCAATGATTTCCATTTTATTTATTTTGGAAATTATATTAGTGAATTTTTAGAAAAGGATATAATGTATTACATGTGTTAAAAAATAATGTTCAGTATGTCTGTGGGACCTAAACCCATGACCGAAGGATGATAAGTGTTTCACGCTTGTCACTGGTCTACATAATGTCAGGGTTAATGTATAATTATTTTTGATGATTAATAATTTATGATGAAACAAGAGTGTCACTATTTTTTATTAGAGGTTAATATATTAACCATATTAATTATTAGGAATAGTTATAGATAAATATTTATAATTTTCATTATTTTATGGGTGTTATTATCTACTAAAAGTGTATATTAGTCCTTCGTCCTTCAAAGTTAATTTCTGGACATCAATTTCTTGATGTAATGGATGAATTATAAATTGATACAATGACAAATAAAGAAAGATGTTTTTTAAGAAATATGTAAATTAAGTATATTTTATTATATTTGTTGTCAATACAAGGATTACTCAATTTTTTGAAATTGATCAAAAGAATATATTTCGTCCAAATTAATTAATTTTGATAAACCAATAGCCTTTTAAATTATTAAAGACTTATGAATTTGAGGCCCTCAAAATTTATTTGATCATTCAATTGTTTGTGATTAAAGACATCAATTAATTCCTATAAATATTTTTTTTCCATCCATGTTAAATATTCACATCCAAAATATGTTATCTAATGTGGAAACCCAGTTATATGTTACTTTGGGCGACCGTTATGGTTCCCACATTCCCACTTAAATGATGTTTTATTATTCATTTTTATGATATGGGTTTCTATAAACCAAACATTCAATTTCTAAATATTGACAACCTTAAATTTTTTTGAATAATGTTATCATTTTAACTGGGTAGAATGTAACACCCCATGATTTTGTGAATTATTTTTCTCCTAATTAATTTAATATTTTGATATTTTTCATTTCACGCAACTCTTAAAAATAGTTATTTATTTATTTATAAAAACAATAAATCAAAATCCCTTTCAAATGACACTAACATTTCATAAATTAAATGATTCTAACTCAGTATTTGATAGATAGAAAAACAACTCGGCATATGTTACATGCAACCAAAACCTGGTGTATGTTAAACACAACATTGAAGTTTCAACAAAACATCATTTTACTGTTATAATTATTTAAAAGATATACTTAACACCTAGACATTAATCTTAGTAATATAAATAAGAATAAATATATTTAAAAAACTTTTTATCATGGTTTTTCTAAATATAATATATTGACCCCAAACGATATTATTTTTGGTAAACAACTAATATATCTAAAAATATTATTTTATCAAATAAACTATATTTCATGTCCTTATATGAAAATATAATAAAATTAATTTTAAACATAGATATAAAATTAATTTGATAAAATAAACTTCTATTATGAATTTATAAAGTTTAAATTATCTTAGCGTGACTTTTGGTGATTTTTCTAAGAAACATCATTTTTAATGAATTGTAAAAAATACACCATCTAAAATAAAAACCACCTTAACGTTTAAATATTTAATAATGTTAATTTAAATTTAAATTTTTACTAAGGTCAAATTTGAGGAATTATACATATATTAATACAATTTAGGTAATTATAATAAATTTCAATTTGAAAATTAATTTATAAAACTTTGAACTTCATTATACTTGAAAAACCTGTAATTTCATATCATCTGTGTGATTAGCTTTAAACATAATATTTAATATATTTTGAATTAAAAGTTTAAAAAAAATTAAAATAATGGTAAAAATTCTAATACTTCGTTTCAAATTATATCATGTTGTTTTTTGATCAAAATGATTAGTAAAAGTTATTATAATTTATAATAGTGATTATGTTCAAATTAATATTAAATAGGGACTAAACATAAATATTTGGGATCCAAATGACCATGAAAGTAGTCCTAAATTTATTTTATGTACCTATTTATAACCTATAACCCCTTTAAATTATTTTGGATAATTATTGGATTGAATTTCAATAAGAAAAACATGGTTGGAATTCTATCTTTAAATATTTAAAAGGGTGACAGTTCAATTTCCATATAAGAGGTCACCACCTCTCCCTATTATTAAATCATATAAAAATAATTATATTCTGAAAATATATGACCAATAAACTTAAAAAAATCCATACCATACTCCTTTAAGTATCCCTTAAAGAAAAAATTCTTCCAAGGAATCCTTTTGGCACAAACTAAACGGAGTTAGCTGATTAAGAGGTAACAACGTCTCTCAAGATCCTTTATTTTGTTTTCCATCTCCACGCCACCACTATATTTATTCCATGACTATATAATAATATATGTATCATAAATAAACAATTTTTTATTTTTATTTCAAGGGTTATACCAAAACATTCATGCACCTCAATCTAATTGGTAATGAAGATAATGTTTATGTGTACGGTGAACTTCCGCCACACAAAATTACGATTCTTCAATTTTTTCATACCATCTCTCATGCGGGACATTATTATGGACCCTCTATTTTTTTATTTCATATATTATATTTATAATATATTTAATATAATTTATCACTTGTTAATACACATATCTTTTTAATTTCAATGTTATGTCAATACGATAATTTTGTTTGAGTAAGTGTGGACTACCAACCCCTCAAATCTATATGATTCCTCTATACACTACATGGATTTTATTAAGGATGGTTCAGGTGAATATATATGATACATAATATATCAATAAAATATATTATTAATAATATATATATATATATACATAAATTTATTTCACTTTTTTTTCTTTCAACAAGATAATTAAATGAAAATTGCATTCATGCATTAGTACAACCTACTATCTCCATGATCAGGGTATTCCATTTCATACTTATATATTCTATTTATTATTATAATATATATATATATATATTATAAATGATTTTTATATCATGTATTAATTTATTTAAGGCATGATATAATTATAAGGACCAAAGATATAACAAATTAAGACACATGTGAAGAATAAATCGAATATTACCCAATATGAAACCAAAATAAAATATGGTTAGAAAGAGAGTAATATATGGTATTAATCACACAATATATGTTATTAGAAGTAAAAATATTGGTTTTTAAAATATTTATAATGAATTTATACTTATTATACCGGATTTTTGGATGAGTATGAAAAGGGTCAAGCCCCAAGCTTAGGGGATTCCATATCAATTTTTATTTCTAGGAGATACATGATATGTTGTCTACTCTTTGAATTTATATGGTGTATATAGTACCTATGATTTTATTATATTAATAAATAATAAAATTTATCATTACTCACATGTCCATTTTATGAAATTTATTTAATGTACATTACGTTTCAAACATTACCAAATCGATAAAATAATTTTGTCACCATCTTCCTTCATGGAGTATCAAGGTTTGTTATGGGAATAAATTATTTTTCAAGGTGTATATAATTAAATTTTACATCTTACGTCATTAATTTCAATATTTTATTGATATTATATGATTCATGTAATTTTATGTGCGTACATGGAGATTGTGTTCCCATGTGAATAAGGGGTAAGAGTTTATTGAAACAATCACATCTCTTTTCGAGATTATTAATGATTATGATTATTTGATGAAATATCATGACACATATCTCAAGAAAATTCGTGAAAATTAAAACAATTTTTTATTCATGATCTATACATATATTGGAACCATTTATTCTACTCTTTGAAACATAATATAGTTAATAAAGTGTTTATTTAAGAATGATTGACATTTCCATATCTTTAGTAAGAAAATATTTTTCTTTAAAACCATGTTTTATAAAATTGGTTTCAAATAATATTATAATAATATCCTATAATTATTAAAATAAATAATTACCCTTTTTTAATTTTACCAATGTTTTCCAATGAATCTTTCGGTTGCTTTCAGTATGATACATGTTTCTAAACTTTAAACAATGAAAATGGAATGTTCTATTTAACACATATGAAATATATGAAATAATCCACCATCAATCCATTGTATATTTCTTTTCATGTTTAAAGTATAATTTCTAAAATAATATGTTTTAGATATTTCATAATGGAAAATGGGTTTCGAAATGTTTTCAATCTCCTTTTATAATTTTCAAGGAAAATATGTTTCAATATTTTATCCTGATTATTTTATAATTTTTCAAAGAAATTGCATTTCAAAATGTTTCCAAGAATATTTTATATGTTTTCATGGAAAATGGATTTCAAAATTTTTTCAATATTAATTTATATTTTTTCACAAAAAATGAATTTAAATATTTTTTAAAGTCTTAATTATAAATTTTCAATATAATCTCATGGAAATCATTTTCAAAATGTTTCCCATAAATCATTATATGTTTTAAATTTTTTTCAATGAAAATGGATTTCATGGTGTTTTCAAGATTATTTTATATGTTTTTAAAGAAAACATGTTTTCAAAATGATTTTAATTCTCCTTTATTGATTTTAAGGTATTTTTTAAGAAAGATATTCTCATATATGTTTTTGTATTAAAAATCCTTTTTCTATGACAACATAATTTTTCCCTTAAGAATATTTTTTGAATGATATTTAAAAATTATTTTCCATATAAAATGATATATATTGTTGTTACTCATTCTCTTCTAGGAAATGATCTAAAAGATTTATTCATATACTTTCTATGAATGTGGTATGACTTTTGTGATGGTCTCTATTAAACTTGTTTTTCTTTTACTGGATATATGTTTATGAAATCCATTTCTCCTTCAATGGTTTATCTTTTGAAGAAATGATTATTAAACATGTATTTTTCTATAGGTTATGAAATGATTACTTGTATATAATAACAATGTCATTTCATGGGCTATGAGATGATTATTTATGATCATGTGACATATGTAGGTATGATTTCACTATGATACGAGTGGGACCTATATCTCTCTCCAATGAATTGGGTAATGATTTATATCTCAAGACATATAATAAAATTGTATTGGGAGTAAACATTGATTTATAAGAGGAACATGGGTGGGAAACATGAAAAACAAGATGGTTTGAGGAGTGAACTAGTTCTACTAAGATGTCCATTGGAGTGATCTGTGACTACCAATATTGTACGGGGAGTGAATGAATACAACTAAAATGGTCTTAATAGTGATTCCATGACTACTTTGTAAATCATATTATATTCTTATGTATCTTTCGTAATTACATGTTTTTTCCTATGTTATTATTTCATGGATGGTGTTTTTCATTTATTTATTATTCATGACTTATGAACTTCAATTATTTATAATGATCTATAATATGCATGATATTATCTTAAAATGTTATTCATAGGTTACATACCCTTCTGTTCATGTTATTCTTACACATTTCCTTTATTTACCTTATTGAGAAGCTAATATCACCAATTTCTTTTGTGCCCTTCCCCTATGTTATGAAGAAAGGTTGTAGGTTGAAATAATAAAGGTCAATATTTTAATGGAACATGTTGAAGATCATACCATATAATAGAATATTTTTTTCCATGTTTCTAAAGACAATAGACTGTTATGGGCCTATGGCATGTATTTTTTGTAATGCACTAAGTATTCATATAAAATTATTAAATATCTTTGTTTATTAATCCTGGATCGCTATATCAATGACCCTTGTTGAGATATTATTGTTCATATGAATATGTCTATTCCCTAAATTGGGTGAGAATCCCATGAAAACATAGTGTCTGACCTTGAAGATGAGAGGTCACCAGTGTTTAT
This sequence comes from Viscum album, assembly GCA_963277665.1. NCBI lineage: Eukaryota > Viridiplantae > Streptophyta > Magnoliopsida > Santalales > Viscaceae > Viscum > Viscum album. The sequence continues at coordinate 679,631,681 of OY728119.1, read as the reverse complement.
TAGAATACAACTCCATTCAACAATGAGTTTTCATCATGTGATTTCTGATTTCCTAGACCAATTATGTAGCCTAATGTATGAGACGTTTTCCATGAATAGTTATATCACATACTTCAATCTAGCATAGTGGTGATAGAAAAATTCCTACCATATAATATTTCAAAAGTATCTATCTCAATGGTATCGTGAAATATTTTAGTATAATTGAACTCAATGATGGTAATTTTCTTTTCCCAAGAAACCCAAAAATTTAGGAAACATGCATAGATCATTTCTTCAAGAACATAGATCAAACAATCTATCTATCCATTAAAATATGGGTGATATTCAATTCTTATATTCTCCAATGTACCCAAGGCCTTCTGCAACACTTATAAAAACCATGATGTAAAATCTGAATCTCGGTCAGAAATGATATAATGGGGAGCCCCATGGAGATATATAACCTCTTTGGAATATATCCTTCCATGACCATTTAATGAGAAGGTATTTAAAATCGATAAAAAGTATGATACCTTCATCATATGATAAATGAAAACCCACACTGTATCATTTCCTTGAGGTGATCTGTGTAGCGCAGTCACGAAATCCACAGAAAATTCGTCCAATTTCAATTATGGAATGGACAATGGCATTAAAAGACCGTCTGATTGATAATTTTCCACCTTCACCTACTAAAATGTGAAGCACTGATTAATTAATCTTGAAGTCTTCTGTTTCATACCAGGTCACCAATACTAGCACCGTATATCTTGATACATTTTGGTGACACTGAGATGAACCTCCAATGAGGAGGAACACAATTCCTACATCCACTCCTCTAAGATATCATCTAGAACACATAGACTCCCACGGAAAAATAATGTATCATCCCAAAACATGGTACAACCTAAAGTTATTTCATTATTAGAGATTTATTCCCTTAGGAAAATGCCTTCATTGTCATATAGTTTCCTCATTCGTACATGTTTAAGAAGACTAGAAGAAAAAAATAAGGTTGTGTGGATATTCTTACTATAGTCCTCCTGAACCTCAACATGAATCTCTAAGAATAATTCTATCATATTTCATTCACCTGATTTGTAAGCATGTGCAATAGAAAATAACTATAGGTCCCCCACCAACATTAGTTCTCTATGATTCAAATATAGCTATGTAAAGATATATATGAGTATTTTTTTATTATATCATACAATAAAATAATCTCCAAGAATATAGTGTCTCCATCAAAATAAAGAATTCTCAAAATCTATGAGTTGGACATTACATGTTGGGTAATTCTTCTTCAGAGGCCTCAAATGAAAATACTTATATGCAATGAGTTAATCATCCTGAATCATAATAGCTCTATGACTGATACAAAATACATCAAAGGAAATTGTATAACTCGTTTCTAGTTCTGGAATAATGAGTATCAATGCTGAAGTCAAATGGCCCTTCAATTACCGAACGTCATTTTAGTAAGATAATAAACATAAAAACATCACCCAATTATTTTTAAAGCATGTAAGTGGAACTAAAAGATGTGATAATTCCTGAATGAATCATCTGTAATATTTGGATATCCCCAATAAACACCTAATTCAAATGAAGTTATTTTGATACTCCTCAGAAATTTTATCTCTCACTTTCTCTGGGTGTACAGAAGCTCCTTACTCTGAGATAATATGACTCCAGAAGTGGACATAGAAGATCGAAAAGTTGTATTTACAGAACATGTGAGAGATAGGATTCTCTATCGATGTATTCAGAATGATATTAAGATGGATTTCATTTTCATTTATGTTGAGTTAGTACATCAGGATATCTTCAACAAATTCTAACACAAAATAAATCCAGATACAGGTGAAAAAAAAGATTCATAAATTCCATAAAGACTACAAGTGCGTTCATAAGTACAAAAAACATGACTACGTACTTGTATGAACCAAAAATATTTATGAATTCTTTATATGGTATGCCGGATGTCTTGAAATTCATTTAGTGATACCCCAACCTCAAATCTATATTTAAAAACACTTTCTCTCCTGGAAGCTAATCAAAGAGGTCTTCTATTCTAGGTAGTTGATACCGATTCTTGATTGTGTGTTATTTAAAATGATGGTATTCTACACAAAGCCTGAGGATACCTCCATCCTTGGAAAAAATGATTGGAGAACCCCAATGAGATGTGGTGTGGTGTATAAAGCCTTTATCATCCAGATCATACAATTATATCATGTTCTCTAGAAACATATTAGTATCCATCCTATATGGATAAATTGTCGTTGGTGCTGATCCTAGAACAAGTTCATTGGTAAAATATACCACTTTTGGGGGGAATTATAGAGATGTTTCTATGAAAGATATACCCAAAAAAAATCCACTTCTATAGAAAAAATAGTGGGTCTTAGCCCCTGGTCATCTAGTAAAAGACTAGTGATCTTAGTTGTAATACTACCCAGCCTATGATGCTCAGGCCTTTACCTAGTCACAATGAAATCCCATTCTCCCTTATAAACCTGAATAAAACTATCTAGTGATGTAAAATTCACCCACTGATGGCAGTAGTAAATATAGTATTAATATGTAACTAACCATTCTATAACAATGATTACATCAAAGGTCCTCATGTCGATGATAACGACATTCCATAGGAAAAAGTAACTTCTTATGTCATGGTGGAAGTTATTAAAATGCAGACCAAACCTTTGATCAGATACCCTACTTGATATAAAGAATAATAACACCCGGATAGTGTTTGATCTCTAGGCATAAACTTCTCACAACAGTCTCAAATAAAATTGGGTTAGATGCGTTAGTGTCCAATAAAACATATAGTAAAGTGGAGGAAACTGTAACAATTACTCTTATAGTAGTAGGTCTAGTTCTCTACTCCTATGGAATAGGATGGACTACATGTAACTATCTTTTACTGTAGGCCAGAGTCATAATATTACTACACTGATCAAGGCCTCTCTACTGGTGATGAGAATGATAATCCCAACTTCCACAACCTCAACTATTTCATTCGCCAGATTGGCTGCTGGTATTACAGTTGCCTACTTGATGTGATCTCTTTATCTTCACTCTTAATCATATAGTAGGTTTAGATCCCCGTTCACTAGGCACCGATTGGTAATTTCTACCATATTGAGGGATATGGACCTTCCTTTTATAACCTCTACACTCCCCTAGGTCATATAAGCGTTGTGGGATTGTATGTCAAATATTTCCGCGGTATAGACATATTAAGAAACATTCTTCATGTGGAACGTGACTATTTCTTCCTCCATGAGATGTCTCAAGAGATATCTCCCCCCACAATAAGAACCATTGACTGCACTAGTTACCAAACCACCCAAACTCTCACCATTTCCATGCTTCATGTTTCAATATGTAATAAGGTATTGGATGAAAATTTATGAAATTGTAGTCTACTTAAAGATGTTGTACTATTATTAGATGGTGTGTACCATCCCATACTCAAATCACCATGTAGTAATGGGATTATCCATAGCTAAGGTATGATAGAACCATTGTTGCTCTGTAAAATGAGAAAAGTATTCCATAACTAACTTGATCCCATACTGTAGGATCATGAATTCAATAAATCTATCATCCCTCTTAGTTAGGTGATATATGCAGTCATACAATATATTTTGATAATCAGCACATACCATGTTTGTAAACTGATTCTCTTAGGTGATAACATCCCACCACTACATGGATAAATCACACAACATATACAAAGACAGTTTTACCCTCTTATATGAAACAATAATTAGATTCTAAAATATAGATTAGATTTATTCAATCCAAGACCTTGAAGAATGTGGTCTAATGTCCCCTGATAAGGTGGGAGGATGTTTGTGTTGAAATTTAGAATTCAACTATACCATGATCGAGGTAGGTCAAAAACCCCCATGAATCATATATAACATTTGTAAAAATATCTATTGAAATTATGAATTGGTTTCAATATCAGTTATTGGATGACATTCCACATGTGGTATTTCAAGATTAATTACTATATTCTTATAACCCTCCACTCTTGGTATATGTTCGCCACCACCTTATGGGTGTTTGATCAGAGGATGCCATAGTGGCATGATACTAAAATTCAGAACACACACCATAGAATATATTTAAGTAATTGTTAAGACTGCATTTAAGAACTAGGATAGTAATAAATCCTTCCTATAGTAATGATTATACCTCTATAACTACTCAAAAAGAGAGGTCTAGATAGTAAAATAATATCATAACATGGAATAAGAACATAAGAGACACCACAACCCACTACTAAGGTCGAGTTCAGTCTATATCATTATTTTGGATATATATAAAATGGTTGTTCATACGATATATGTCATATTGCCTTTTAATTTCTTCTTATTAAAATATTTAATCCTCTTCAAATGGTTGAATTAAATGGATAATAATTTCCATTCCATAAGATCCTATACATTGTATGATCTAGAATTTGGTGTCCAATTACCCCACACCATAACACATTCTAGTCCATGAATCCAATGGACCATTTCTCAATGTTTAATAATTTACTACTTATGTTTTTTATATAACTTTTTCGGAAAAAATTAGGTTACATCATGCACTTTATAACAAAAGTATGTTTTCTAGCCTCTTTAAGAAGTGTTCTCACAATTCAATAAAAATGAAGGCAATATATATATGAAATAAGAAAATTCATTCTATAAATTAACATGACATGGAAAATACATTATATATATCTATTAGTGTGCATAATAAGGATGGATGATCTTATCTAAATCCCCCATTAAATCAGAACATACTAAGGAAATCATTTCGGTCATAATAATTCCAAAAACACCACAACATAGGTTATTTCACCAAAAGTGAAGTCATGCCAACTATAAATGGAATAATCAATAGTTGTTATTACCAATCCAAGGTAATTTTGATTTCCACTGTACATTGGTTATATATGTCGAATAAAATGGAAAATTAAAAATCATTTTAATTCATAATATCTTCTGTAATTAGAAAATAGTAAGATAAATAAAAAACATTGGCTCTGATACCAAATTATAACATCCCACCATGGGATCCACATAATTCGTACCATGATCCAGTGGGCCACATGGCCCCAAGAATGCCTCCCTCTATGCCATAGGTTACTGACTAGAATTTATCATGTGAAGGTGGTTTGATAGGGAGAAAATAACCTCATACAAATGTGGAACAAATGATACACATGAAACATACACTAGTATGAGAAGGGTATAAACAAGAAGACATAATATAAAAGAAAGAAGCATAATAAAAATAAACTAGGAAACTGAATAAGAATCTCAAAACCAATATAGATGATTCAATAATTGATGTATGGAATACTAATATAAAAAATGGGAATATGGGAACATCCATACCCTATTTCTCAAGCAGGGCCATTGACCTTATCAATACCTACAGACATATAATATTCTCATGTACCAAAGGACACCCAAGTAGTGTTTCAAATAAAAATCTTAGTAGGCAACCACAGATGGTGTCTATGTTAAATCTAAGCAGTGCAAATAACTAAGTAGTGTGCATGTAATATTTGAAATGTAATGTAGTGCCGAAAAAATAACCAGACCACACAGGTTTATATAGGATGCCTGGTTGGTATACCTGATTCATATAGAGGTCAGAATGGTGGTTTGATCAATCACTATACATAGAGTAATAATATATATATTTGTTAATTTTAAATAGAATCCACCTATTTGAAACATGTACATGTATACATAAATGTCCTTGTAATTTAAATAACAGTGCTAAATGGACCGGGGCATAACTAAGAGGTTAATGACCAGTCTAATGGGACTATGTGCTCAAGAAATAGGGTAAATTCACTACATCCCATTAAAGGTGTGATTTATCATGGATGACACTTAGGATAGTGACTGAGCCATCACACCATCACTTGAAAAAGGTATGTAGTTCATAAATCACAGCATCCAAATGTGTTAATTTTATGAGATATCATGCTCAAAAATTGATGTGAGGAAGCATGATACCTCAATGATCAACAATACTATATCATCAAACCACGACCTCTATGAGGTGAAATTTTATTTAAAATATAATAAAGAAGTCAACACCTACTATGAAATTAATTAGCCAAGTCCCATTATATAAAAACAATTACCATTTTCATGTAAGTATTTAGCAAAGAATAATGAATTGTGTGGTCATACCACCATATATAAAACATTTCATATAATACATGTGACTCATAATATAATGGTACTCATCTTCTTTAATCCATTCTATATTAATAATCCATTTCAAATAGTCAATTCATTTAAGAAAAACCACCATCATGGGTGATACATCCTATGTAATACAATTTAATTAATTCATTTAACATGGAATTAAAATTAAAAAATATTGAATAGTAATTTAGAATGGTTCCATAGTTATGTATAAAAATTTTCTTCATGAGAAAAAACAAATATATGTTGGGCCAATCACCGAGGTGGTTCGTTGGTCTTTGATAATAAATACACACTATGGAAAAATTAAGAAATAAGAAAGGTTTCATTCTTTAAAGTGTATTTGGGCATTTATAGGATTAACCATAAAAGTAAATATGAATTGGCAAACCTATGGGGTGTTGATAAATGGATTTAACCACTTGTAATTTACGTTATATGGAACAATATACATGTATCAAGGTACAATGATCAATTAGACATGAATAACTCAATATAAAATAGATTCTTGAAAAACAAATATGACATTATTTACAATTTTATAGATATAGAGTATCAAAAATCAAAGGTTAAATGCCGCGATTAGCTTCCTCAAGGTCATAGATAAATTATCTCTCAATATCAGCCTTATATTAGGAGTAGGATGGAAAAGATAGGGTAAATACTCAGATTCCCATAAAATATGGAAAATGTGACTGCAACAAAATAGAACAATGGATCCAAAGATTAACTGAAATAGAAAGTTAGAGAATAGATGAGATTTCTGAGATAGATCCAGTGCTTCTGAAGGATCCATGATTAGACACCAAATATAGAAGTTACATACAAGGAAAGAAGGAGGAAATTTTAAGCTCCATGTGAGATGAAACTATGTTTATCCACTTAAGGAACAATGTGGAAAATAAAATTGGTTCAAATGTTAAATGAAGGGAGAAATTGTAAATTCAACCGAATATATAAGGGTATGCATTTTGAAAACTGTGTGAAAACTTTGCACAAGTCACTTCTATATTAGGGAACACCGGGCTATTAGGTTCATAGTTTATCATATCATGCACAAAACATTAAAAATGGATCAATCCCAAATATAAACAACATTACATGAACATGTTCCTCACGATTCATGGTTTCAAACAAACCATGCCACCTAATGGTCTCCACTATCTGAAACCACACAGTTTCAAAAACATTGTGTGGCCTGGTCTTTTCCCTATTTCTATAGAGCTCCGCGCTCTGAAAGAGGCCTCATAATATTTTGTGACATTAATTAGTCCACATTTCATGGTTATCATGCTTTATTCCAATAGAAAAACTATTTATCCAAACCTTTATTAAAATATGGTTCATTACATCTTTATAGCACATATTCTTTCCTATGAAACACTATCTTATTTTCATTCATCACATTGTATGAAAAACTTAAAATCATATGTAAGATACTTCCTCTAAAAATGTAATAATTTATAAACCATCATCTATTAACATATCTTGGATACCATTGACCAATAAATATTATTATATTCTAATTGTTAAAATAATCTGAAAATATTCATTCAGTGGACAAGAAAATTTCATATTCATTGGAGATTATTTTTTTGAATCTATTACTTGGAATATTTAGTTTGATGGACATAAATATGAATATTTTTTCTGATATAACTGATCAGATTCTTTTTTAAATGGTGAGCAGTGATATCCATATATTTTCTATATCAAATCTATGGAAACAGTTTTCCGATCATTAGAGTTATTTTATCATCTAAAATCATAATGATTCATCTATTTAATGACATTCTTTAGAATTTTCTTATGATTCAATAACTCATATCTTATCATTCATCAATATCTTAGTTCAATGATCATCACATTTTTATTTTTTCTATTATCATCATTTGGAAAACTGTTCTTGAACATTCGTGATATTATTCACATTCGAAGAGAATATTGGTATAAGTCCTTATAATATTGTTTAACAAAAAATAATAAAAATAATAATATTATTGTATAATGTCCTGAAACAATTAGTCTATTCACTTCAGTCAAATGTCACCATGACTATCCTTTAATGGTCTCCCAAAAATTCATCTATCTAATTAGAATTTACATGCAGGTCCATCTAATGGATTATGGTTTATGACTTTGGAATGTTTCTCATAGTGAACTCTACGATGAATTTATAAAATCATATCCCTTAAGAACTCAGTATGATGTGTCTACTTGAAAAACATCATCTAATGAAAGCCATCATTTTATTACCTCCACCTGATCATCTTCAACATATATTTCTATTTGTATTTGTAAATATTTTAAGGAAAATATTTAAATAAATTTCCTAATATATAAATTCCATTCACTAAATAAACATGTGAATTTCTTGAGATAATAAGACTTGAATAATTCATTTCTTATTCAATCATTCATACATGAAACATAAATTATGTTACCAATATTTGATAATTCATCTGAGCATTCCAAAAAAATTATACATTACTTCCTCAATATACATATTTAATGGAAAAACTTTTTTTAAATTGACCACCATTAAATATAATAAAAAATTAATACGGTTATTTTTTTCAACCTCTTGAAATGAAAAAAAAATTCTATATCATTAACCTTTATTAACTACTATTGACAATGAATATAACTCTCACATTAAATGTGATATTTAATATCCTCATAATATTTATCTTAAATATCATTAACGATACTTAAACAATTATATGTAAGTACGTGAATCATACTCTTATTTATCTCCATTTTTTATTTCTAAACATTATTTTCAATTTCAATATTCCATAATGATAAAAAATAAAACGATCATTGGAAAATGGTATTTGTTTTTTATTAATAAATATTAAATCCATCATTTTACTTTAATTCTATTAGAGCCATGCTCAATGTAGAAACCATGGTTATTTATATTAGGGAAAAATGTTACTAACAGATTATGATACCACATGGAATGATAAATCAAAAACATTACATTAATGTTTTTACAATTTTATTCTATTATGAATATGTTAGTTGATATATAAATCATTTTTATGATTAATCATCCTGAAACTCTTTCACTTTCAAAAAAAAATATTTAAAACATTCGAATAAAACAATCTGGATATGTGGGCATAGATCACATTCTTACATACACATTTCTTATGTCAATGGTTAATTAATTTTCTCCCTTTTGTGTTAAGAGTATTATTTCACATAACCGTTATAGATAGATTTGTTAAAAGAATATATTTACTACGAAACATTCATCAAGAAGATTAAAAAATAATCATATTTATATTTAATAATTATTTTAGATTCATCTTCATCTATCTCAAAATGTGTCCCCATCATGGATAATTTTCTGTTATTATTCAAGATGTTGAATACCTTAATAATATTTTCTTCATGAAATTTATATTGAGGATTCACAAAAAATCGATATTTCTTATGTGGTTTTCTAAAAATTTGAAAATTTTCACATCTTTACAAAAGAATCTATTTTTTAATGTATTCCATCAAAATTTTATATTTAAGATAAAACCATGATGTGAGATTCTTTCATATTTATATCATGTATTGAATATTACCATTATAATGTTATAAAGGGTAATCCTATTTTATTTTTTACAATAAAAAATATAGGAAAAAATTTCAGATGGAAAATTTATTATATTGGATATTCAGAGTCGGAATCCATTTCACTCTCTCGTGTTCTCCGCCTAAAATAATTCCTCGATGTCAACACACTATTTTGAAATAGAAAGAAAAAATAATAATGGTTATTAGAAAAATGATCAAATGAATTTCACCATAATGTGAACATAAATGTTTAGATAGTTTTTTCCACAATGTTTCTCCATCTCCTTCACTCATCATGCTTGTACATTTAAAATTCAGTTCTGATTGAGGTTGAATAAATAAAATCAATTATTCAATATTGTTTTTGAATGTTCACATATCAAAATATTTTTAATAACATTTATCACTTCTGGAAACATTAATTTACATTAAAAACCATTATTATTATAGAATAATTACAGAAAAATATTTCAGAGTGTGTCAATCCATGTATTATGTCACAATCATAACTTACGAATCTTCTTTTGGGATCTTTTCTTTTCCTTTACCAGTAGTAATTTCTTATGATTCCCCATTTTTCCTCATCATATACAAATATTCTAGAATGTTTAATGAAATATCGTTAGGAAAATTTTAAATAGGTTATCATTTTTCACATAGCTTTTTCTTAATGATAAAATTATTTCTTCGTTATTTTGGATACTATACTTTCCATTTACTAATTGGGATTAGAATCCAAGGAATTATCACCATTCATTCCTAAAATATTTTTAGGTTATTTTTTACAATTCTATTCTTATTATTTCCCAATAAGTATTATTCTTACATATCCAACTATTGTGGACATTATTTCTTATCATATTTTGATACATGTCATGATAATTATGCACCAATACTATGACCACTTTCTTTTCCAGCTTCTATGGAATTTTAAAACATTCCATGTAATTTTGACATATTTTATTTTCATACATTGTGGATGTATTTTAATATTTTCAATATCCCCCTTTACATGAGATTTTTTTTATGGGATTATTAAAAAATCTAGTGTTTAATTATTTAATTTGTTACAACACCAACATTTCTATACAATCCTTGAATTTTTTTTCAATATTATGTTTGTGGGGTTTATTCATATATTGATGGGGGTATTCAAAGGGGAAATACATTTCACACACTTATTCCTATATACTCAATATATATTGTTAGGTTTTTGATCACCATTCATTATCCCTAATTTTATAAATTCTATTTTCCAAAATATACGATTCATGAATGCAGATTTTTAAGAATTAGAAAAGGTTAGTATAAATGATAACTCTATCATCAAATATATATGAGATAGATCATTTAATAATGGAATGAAACTTTTATCAAATTTTTTATGTCAATTAACATTAGAATTCTCCATATTGGAAATGTGTAGATGAGAAAACATTTTCCTTCTTTTTTGTAGTCTCAATATGTGTCTTACCTGTATTGATGATCTTATCTTCCAATTCCTAAAATCTAATATTCTATTTATCTTGGAGGTATTTAATAATATTCACTATTTCCTCTTATTCCTCCTTCATTATCTCAAATTATACATTATTAATCTAGTCATCTTTTTACACTAATGATTCATGATCGTTGACCTTCTTGGATTTTACTTCGAATTATTATTCCTTAAAATCAATGTTATTTCCAAATTTTCTCCCATTTCGTGGATCCTTTCTTTCTGATTATTCTTCAATCCATATTTCTCCTCAAATTATTTAATCTATTTGTATTTAATATTTGACGATATTATTTCATGAACCACCACTATTGATTCAATGGATCTAACCAACTTGGATAGATTTATACATTGTAGACTATTTTTTTAATGTCTTCTCTATAATATCTCCTCTCTCATTATGTTGGGTGATCTCTCAATGTATTATCTTAAAGACTCCTAAAATAAGAGAGACTATTTATTTTGGAATACAATATTGAATATATTTCAATCCACTAATTAATATATCTTGATAATTTGTATATCAATCATCATAAACACTAATCCCATTATCATATTCATGAGGATAGTTTATACAAAAATTTTAACATACCACATTATTATATTTGAGTATTGATTCACATGATGTAGGAATGTTGTCTTTCTCTTAAGTTGTAACATGAGCTACCAAAAATTCACATGAAAAATATATTTATTTTATTTGTAATAAAAAAATAGAAAAATTAATACTGCTTCTTCATTAAGAGTGAGGACATATTTTATACATTATTTATTATTTAATTATCATGTTCATCATGGTGTTAGTAGGAAAATAATTTAGATCCATGGTAACTGAATAATCACCAAAAAATACACTACATTGTAATTAATTAATGAAACACACGTAATCAAAATAGACTAGCTTCATATAGAGAATAAAATATTGGTGAACCTGGTCTCTGATTCTAATTGAGATGGCCCATTTAGGATGTACATGGAGATCAGAGTTTGGGGATGAATCAACATTGGGATGTTTTTAACCAATTTTATCATTTTCCATTTAACTCTTAATAATATTTGGATCTTGATTATCTTATTATACTTTCCTTATCATATACTATTGTATGAAATATGGTAAAAGATTCCACGTGATATTCTTTACAATGATCCCAACTCAATAACACTAACATGTACATTATATTTATTCGGAGACCAGTATATGAATTATACACTACAATGAGATACCAAGTACCATGGTGTGGCTATAGAATAATCCATGGCCTAATTGTGGGTACCTGCACTTTGGGAAGGTGGTATAAATTGTCATGGATCACTTTACATGTTGTGAACTTATCCAACTTACATCTCCTAATTTTTTATTTATATATCTAATGCATATTGACTCAAAATTAATCATTATATACAATGAAACTATAATAAAGTATTCCATCATTGAGAAATATATTGAATTTCAATGTTCTATGTCATTTTATAGTTATTTATTGTACACTGGTTTTATGCACATTAGTAGATAATCAAATTTCCTTTTAATTATTTCTTCATATAAAAAATTTCCATTTAGTGATCCATACGATCCTTCTAGTACAATCTAGTTCATTTGATGATTCTTTCCTATTGATGATTTTCTCAAGGATATTTTATTTAATATACATTACTCTATATTTTTCCACCATCCAATTTTTAATGAAAATATATCAAGTATATAGATAATCTCTCCTTCCTTCCTTTGACTGATGCATGATTTCTCTATCTATTACCCCTTGCTTCATCCTATATCACATATATTATAACATCATTCAAAATGATAATATCTCACAAAATTTGTGGCTAAAAATTTCCTATATAACATGAATTTTTCATCCTAATGAAAATTCAAACAACTCTCAATTTTAACACACCATTCATAGCACATCAATACCCATTTAAATAAGTAGTAGTTCTAAGAAATTTTACAGTGAATATTTTAATTATTTTGAATCACCCCCCCCCATATTAAATGCATCATTCTCAGAAACATACTCACGTTGAAAATATAAAAACATCTTAAAATATAGGATTTATACGATATTCAGAAGAAACATCTTTATCTTTTTACATTAATGTTTTACTTAAATTGTCTTGAAATATTGAATATAATCTTGGCCCACCACCATGATTATCAAAATAGTTATCATCCCACTCAAAATCCCCACAAATAATAATTTAATAAAATATTGGTAATGTTATATGAATTATTTATATATTAAAACATCATAACAATTCTGGTAAATATTTAAATATCATTTTCTGTTCCTCCAACTCTTATAGAAATAATAAAAAATAATTCATATGGTTATTTATTTAGTCGATGAAATTCTTTGAAAAGCATATTATATTTCTTTGGCTTAGCACTCTTTGACCAATGATCCTTTAAATATTTATTCAGTGGGTAGAAATCCTTTATTCCTCATTTTATGTCATCTATCTAATGAAAATTCATCGAAAAATCATTCTGATGAACACAAAATGAAAAAAATATCATGTGACATTATTTAAATACTTATTCATGATCCAAATAGATTAGTAGCCTCATTAATTTCTAATTAATGATATCTACATATTTTGTATGATTATTGTAATGGAAAATTTTCCTGATCATTCATAAACCATTATCTTATAATTCAAAATCATTCTTCATTCACAAGAATTTTTTCAATAAAATATATTCTATAAGTGATGATTTAGAAACTTCTCTCTGAACATCCAACAATGTCCTCATTCAATGATCATCACATGTTTCCCATATAAATTAAATTAATAAGGATCCTATTAACCAATTATTTTATAATAGTTCACTTCTCATTTTTATCTTTGAACAATTCCATCTAATTGAATTTTTATAACCCTTTATAAAAATTCAGTAAGTGACACACAATGATCGATAACTGTAGTTCCACTTTAACATCATTATTAAATGAAACTGTCATAGCCACCCAGAAATATCATTTGAAATTAGGAAAATTGCAATCTCTTTAAATGAAATTTACCCTTTTATAAAAATTAAAATTAATAAAAACCACATTAAATTTTGATATTTGATCAATGGAGAATAAATAACTTAAATTTTTTGATATTTTTTTTATCAATATCCATCCTATATGACCATGAATTTGATCAGTCAAAAATTTATGTCCACATTTTATCTGATCAACTCAGTTTTTTGACATCTGTTTACATTACAATATACATTATTTATTATAGTACCCCAAATATTCATCTATCTATTGTAGATTTACATCTTGGTCTATATGATAGACTATGATATATTAAATAGGAAAGATTCATTGGATAGACTCTATGATGACATTATAAAATCCTTTCATGTGGGAACTCTATTCGTTAGAGAAAATTTGAAATAGTTATTTAATTGATAATCTAAAACAATTACCTCCACATGATCATCATATTCCTCTATAGTTATTTATATTTGAGTTTATTTTTGTGGAATTTAGATATGTAAAATTACTAATATAGGTAATAAAAATGGTTCTCCAATCAGTAATCAATTTTTTGGGATATTAGAATAATTGCATCAATTGTCATATGTAAACTCAACTTCTTTAAAACAACTTGTGACTTTATTAGGGTAATACAACATCATATATTCATTTTTTATTCATTTTTTCATCCGAGAACCTTTAATATTTTACCAAACATAGACAATTCAACTGATAATTCCAATAAATTTTTCGTTATAACGTCTTCAGGTTATTGACATCAATAAAATATCTCTATTTCAATGAAAACATTTAACTTCCATTGAAAAAATTGATTTACAACTTCATTAACATATTTAAATTAATGATGAATTTCTATTTCATTGAAAAAAATTATATAAGATTGATAAAAATATAAATATCACATAATTATATATCCTTAAGATAGCCCTATGACCACAACTATAGCATATATTTCATAATTTCAAGCAATAAGGCATATAACCCAAAAATAAGTACCCTAACAACACATAATAGACAACTTATTTTATAAAGGAATCATTCTATATGGTTATCCTTCCATATCATACAAATTAATTTACTTAGGATTATCATACCTCAAATTAGTCAAGATATTAATACTTTATTAACACTGAATTGTATAGGGCTACAAACCATGTCAGTATTTCCATTATTTATGGATTCTATCACCAATCCATAACTGAAGACATCCTATAGAAAAATTGGATTGAATAGAGGTATTCAAGAAATTAGTTTTAGATAGAGACCCATCAAAAAATATGGATCCTTCTTGGAGTCCATAAAGATCAACTTAGGAAAGAAACAGAATAACTGATTACGATGGGTGACATAATCCCTGACCATTTGATTTCACCACTAAAGACTAATTAGTTTTATTCCCCACCTTGTAATAACCTTATTTTGAATATTTTTTTGAATAAATATGGTCTTATGTAATTCCAATGACATGATAATTTAAAGATAAAATGAAATAATGGTCTACAAACATTCTAGACTGGGTCCTTAGAACACTTCTTAGATGGTCATCACTAATGAGGCATTTCTATTTTTTAAAGAATTGAAGTCTCATTAAATATTATATACTCAAATTTTATCCCCTTTAAGTCATTGTTTTCCATACAAGAAATGAATAAACGTAAGAGGTTTTAACTCTAAAACACTATATTGAGTATATGAATGGTCAAATGCTTGAGGAACCTAACATATATCCTATGAGAAACATGGATATATAATACCCCGTGATACAAACATCCTATGGTCTATCAATACATTACTGGGAGGCATGATCTAAATAATATAATATAACTTAAGAATCAATTGAACACATTTTTTGTCGAATGACCACTATTAATTAGAATCATTGTGATAAAACCCTGAATATCATTATGTCAAATTAACAAATTAAATAATATTCCAAAGATCACCTTTAGAAACATTTAAAAATCATTTAATTTCATCTAAATCTATGTTTAAGATAAGGAATTATTTTCCAAATTTTATTCACATTTAAGGAAAACTAATTTGTTTTATGATCTATCCATTAAAAGTTATGTAAAATTTTAAACATCTTTTTTTCCCCCGTTAAAACCATTTTTCAGTAATAATGTATTAAGAATATGTAATCCCAAATCCTAAAATAAATATATAACTCTCCTTAATCAATCCTAAATAATAATGACCCCCTTCTAAATGAAAATATAAATATAAATGAATTGAAATAAATAAAATTATAAGGTTATATTAGTTATGTGTAGTTTTTCTAGATAGTTCAATAGACTATTCTCCAACCATGTGATAGGACATGGGGATCTTCAACAAACCATGAATATGGTCATCCCATTATTTGTTATATTGTGTAGGAAAACTATACAACTACAGTTCATGTTTCATTTTCATCAAAAACCAAAAAAAATATATCCAATAAGAATCAAAACACTATCAATTTCTAATAGAAATCCATAACGAAAAATAAAAAATAATGTATATTATAAAAATTCCAATCCAAATATTCATTGGGCACTAAATTCTCATCACGAGTGGTAGAGATTTTCCACACACTATTAACCAACTTAATGGTTTCTAATGATCCTACCTATTGTTGATCAAAATTCCTAAATAATAATGGAACATAAAAAAATAGACCCTATCTTGTACCTAGGATATAGTACCATTTAATCATGAACCAGCCCATCATACCACATAACTGAGAACTCAAGCTAACCCATGACTTTAACCTAGTCATATTCATGGCCAACCCAAATAGGAGACAAGCACTAATGAATCAAAATAAACATGATGTGAAATGTATTCCCATATAAATAATATTTAAAACACACAGTGGAAGTCTACTAAGAAAATGAAAGTGTGCTTCTATATATTAATCATACATAGATGAATAAAATAATAAGTTCTAAAGTGAAATAAACAAAAATGATTCATAATTGAAAAAACATCCAACAACAGAAACAAAACATTAAAAAAATAGATAAAATGTTTAAAAAATATGATGAGATGGATGATATATCCTTTGAAAAAAAACTATAATTCCAAACTAAATCTCAATATGAAAGCAACTCACCATCCATTATCAAGAACACCATAAAAACACCAAAATAAATTCAAATCAAAAAATATAAATTGTAAGAAACCACTATATCTATATACATCTAGTGGATAATATTGTTTTTTAGAATAAAATAAAATATTTTAGTAATTATTCTATTTTTGCCTTTTCCACAACATTACATGAAGATAATTTTGAAATATGATATTTAATAGTATGGTTTTCATCATTTTTATAAAGAGAACTAAATTAATTTCTCAAGTCCTCATTAAAATACAATATAACATTGAATCCTTAGAATCCCTCATTGAAAATTGCATTTAAAACATAACATTATATTCTCCCATTTTAAAACCACTCTGTTAAAAATGATTAATAAAGACCCCATATTATGGTCAAAGAAACAATTAGATAAATTACTATTAAATATTTAAATATCAAACTAATAAATGAGCATAATCATAATTGTAAATAAAAATAATAGATCTGCTATGGGAAAATAATAAACCATATTGATGATTTAAAGGAACAATTAATTTGTAAATAATAAAGGGATTGTCATAAATATATAATGATATGATCCTAGATGTAATGAAGTGGAATAATTCATTTTCCTATTGTTGAATACCTAGATTATAACTAATAATCTACCCTTTAATTACCTCACCAATGTTACTCCCCCTGGTTTAGTATGTATCCCACATAAGGGAGATCATTATAATATCATAATAAATAGATAATAATGATATATTAATATATTATTAAGATTGATAAGATTCATATATAAAAGAGGTAGTTGTTTGAGAATGCTTATTCCATATATGACACAAAAAAACAAGGAATCAATTGGAAAATCATTCAAATAACATAACCCATCCTACCCTCCCACATTTTTCATACCCAATCCCTACTCAAATTCAAATTATTGACCTTAACAATGATCATTATTGAAAACAAATTATTTCAAACATAATTAATTGGTGATTATCTTAATGGTATGGCTTATTTTAATTTGAAAAATAATTTCTAGAAGGTGGTAACCAAGGATTGGATTTTGAAACAAATAATAGGATTTCAAAGCCTCCTTTAATTATACACTTCTAAATTAATATCATATTTTATGATTTAATTTTATAGAGTATAATGATCCTCTAGTTTCAGAATTGATAGTTTTATATAGGTTTATGTAGTTAGGTATGTGTTAATGAATATATATATATATATATATTTATTTATTTATACACCTAGACATATTTATATATAATCTTTTTTAACCCCAAATTAAAATAATTTGAAACTTCAAAATATTTCAATAACTAAGTACAAACCCCATCATTAAAACCAATATAACTCAAGGAATCATACAAGAGTAAATTAAAAAAAAACGTTTCAAATTTAATATAATGATATGGGATTATCATACATAAATTTTACAACAATTTTTAAAAATATTTATTACATTAAGAAAACACTTTCATGGGGAACATAATTTTACAGTGCCTTTGGAAAATTTGAAACACAAATAATTGGTTCTTAGGTAAATTCCATCATTTCCCACTATGGTCTTTATAAATTGAACCCTTATTATATATATCATACACAATATATTTCTTTATAATTTAAGGAAAAGACACATAGGAAATGATGAGATCATATTATCTGTAAGGTTAAACTATAATAATACATAATAAAAACATGCACATAATGGATTAAGAATATGAGAACAATAATTGTAAACCACACCTTTCATATGAAGGATAAAAACTTATAACCATGAAATAATTATTTGTAATTCACAAGATATTAATCCTATGGAAAGAGAAGAACATAGTATATGAGAGAATAACATTGGTATAAGTCATGTAATTTTGGATGAAACATAATCATCAAAAATCAATTCTATAGTATTCGAGGATCACTTACACGGTTATCATTGTGGAATATGTTCCCTCCTGAAACCATCATAGTAGTGAAGAATCACTACTAAGACAATAATAAATGACAAAACCCGTTACTAAATTGGATTTATTCCATGTTTATTCCTATATATCTCATGAAATATAAACCATTACCCAATGCATTGGGGATGATATGGGTCCTAAAAATATCAAAATGAAAATAATATGTTTGTATCACATAATATCAGAAAAAATTTAGCATAAAATTACCCATTAAATGAAATGTGTTTCAGAAACATTTACTAATATCATAATTTATTTAATAGATACAAGTTTCATAATAATTTCATCATTTCATTTTAGGAATAATTGTGAACATATGTGAGTTTCATAAGGATATAATAATGTTATAACATATGGAAGATCAATGGGGTTTTTAAACATATTTTAATCATGAAAAAATACATACAGAGAAATAATAAGATTGAAATCCTTAGATCATATACATAGTGATGTATAAGTAGAATTAGAGGACGTCATATTATATAGATAATTATTTTTAAATATCACATCAAACATTTTGGGGGGGAAATTATTTTTTATTGAAAGTCACTTTTTAAAATAAAAAATTCATAACATGTTTTTTAAATCTATTTCCCTGAAAATAATCCTTATGACATATGAAGTAATATTTAAAAAACATTTAAACAATTTCTGGAGTGAAATAAAATTCTATATTGAATAATTTTTTTTAAATAATCATAAATTTTGAAAATCATTTTCAATGAATATAAACAGTAATGCATATAAATTGATTATCAATTAAATAAATGGTAATGATGGTGCGAAAAATCATTTCATTTTGAATACATTAAAAAAATATTCATTTCACATTTTTGGTAAAGTAATAAATGGTAATTGTCTAGAAAAGAATATTATGATTCCTTTAAATAAATTAAAAGTCAGTCACTGTTAAGAACTTATTTAATAAATAATTTGAATACATCTTGGAACATTTTTCAAAAAAGTTTTAGAAAACATGGTTTTGGAGAAAAAATGATTTTTATTTTTGATAGAAATAAATATGTTTTCTATTAAAAATATTATATTGATCTATTGAGTAATAAAGAGAGGAAAATGAAGGGAAAACATGTATTCTATATAAAAAAACAAATATAATGAAAAACATGAATTTATTGATATATATACCATATTATTTAATCATTGGAAGCATAATCATTAGCAATACTGATAATTAATGATATTGTATCAAATAAATCAAACAACTTTGGTAATAATGAATAATAATCCCCATGATAGAATACCATTTTTTAAACTAATAATATCATTAAAATAAGTAAAATAATTTTACAACATATAAAAGTGGATGTATATTCACCTTGTAAAATAATATTGGTTCAAAACATAACATATGTCCCAAAGATGGCTATGACCAAATGAATTTGATATTGAGTTGATGAAACCCTTGTGGAATTTATAATGAAAGAATCAAATGTTCATTAGAGGAAGTTAAAAAATATAAAATATTATATAATGAAATGGGATATATATAAATATGTGAAAACAATTGGGTTTGGAATATAATGGGTAATGAAATTATTGTTCATAGTGTTAAACATGACCCATGGTTTTGGTAATGAGGTTATGAAATCCATACCTTGAATTATGAATCAGTTGATCATAATATAACCTCCAGATTAACAAACATAACGATCTTATTCACCTAATATTGATCCTTTTTACATATCCATAACCATTTATAATCATTATTTAGAGGGATATTCTTGGTTGATATTAGAGTTTTGTATTCTCAGTTGGATGATGGAAAATCAAGGAATGATTTTAGCAGCATGATGTCTATACAAAGGAACTGTGAGATGGGTTTTATTAAGGAGGAAGGAAGTATTGAATTATAAGTAAATCATTTATATATTAAATTAATGATTACAAACATGTAGTAGCATAATAAATTAGAGAAATAAATCCTTATAGAAATTTATGTGATTGAATTGAAAATAAGAGGCAGAGAATCAATGAGTGCTTTTAGTAGCATAATGAATTCAATAAAATATTTATAGAATTGTTTTAATTAGAATAAATTATATTCTATAATCATGATGGAATCATTTGGGAATTAATTGTTTGATTATTAACATGTTAATGCACAATCAATATAATATCATTGGGATTATCATGAAAGAGGTACATGAATCTAAAAGACGAGGAGAAGAACCCTTACTAAAGAAAGTAGCATCTTAAAGCATCATAATATTCCATAGAACCATAGGAACATGATGTGTTCCTTTTTTAGAGAGGTAAAATGGAAAAAATCATCAAGGCATTTGGGGTGGAGTTGGATGAGGGAATGGGTTGGAGTGAGAGCCTTTTATTGTTAATAACCGGGGCTTTTCATGAAAAAATAGAGTAAGGTAAGGGGTACGAATGTAATCACGTTGCATGATTGATGGTTTGGTGAGTTACGTGAATTAGTTGGAGAAATCGTAATTGAAAACTACACGAATTTAATTATTACCTAAAAAATATTTCTATAATGTTTATGTTACCTTTCAAATTTTAACAATTCAAGGTACCTTACATAACAACATTATCCTTATTAATCATGATTAAAATTTATTAATTGGAATAATTTTATTAGAAATAATAGTATATCACCCAACATACATGATTTTGACATGATGAATCTGAATTTGGATGACTTTAATCTAATTTCAATTTAAAATTATGTGAAAATCAACTTTTTAATTCAAACATAAAATGTGTTCTAAAACTATATATTGTAGAGAAAATATATTTTAATTATTAAATTTTCCTAACGGTGATTAAAAATAAAATTAATGCTGATTAATTTTTTTATATACCTAAAATAAGAATATATAATTTATATAAAATGGATTCATTTAATTTACAAGAACACAACTTAAAAAAAGTATGATTCTTTTAAAAAAAAAATCATTTTATCGTGGTGATGAGTTTTTACATAATGTAACATAAATATTATACATAAAATAAAATTTCCCATAATATATAAATTTTGAAAACTAATTCTAAATTTTAAAAAAATACTAGTATGATTAATTTCTAACTATGATAAAAAAATTTAAAATAATAAATGAATAATTTTTTTTGAAAATCACTTATGTTCTAAAATATAAAATATTTGTTAATAAATGTAATCAAATTTTTTTAAAATTATAATATCACAAATAAAATAAATATTTGATCTTATATAATGGTCACACTAATATTAAATTCGTGCATATATACAAATAACCTCCCAAAAGTCCAATAATTTGTAAAATTATAATTCATCGATATAACAAAAAATCATTCATTAAATAAATCTCAGAAAAATGAATCTTAAGAAAATATTTTAATGTTTAAAACATAAAATTATTTGTTTTTCTTAAATTAAAATTTTAGAATTTTAAATTTATATTTTAAATAAAATAATTATAATAATAAAATCAAATTTTATTAAAAAAAATCACTTTTCTAACATCTTCTCTTTTTGATCATATTTAATATATATTTTTAAATAATATAAAATCAACATATTTTTGTAAAAAATATATAATTTAATATGAACATTTTAAAATACTTTTTTATTTAATTTATTAAGGAAAATTGTAGTAAACTTATTTAATAAAATTTGTTCTAAAAGAAAACCATTTTTAAATTATAATCTTATAGAGTAATAATATATAATTATTTTAATTGATTCTTATCCATTTATCAAGAAATGATTATATTATTTATTTATATTTAATATTTAATATTTAATTTTAGTTGAGTGTTCCTTTATTTTGGTGTTACATGAATCAAAATCTATTGAATATAGTGTTAAATTATAGGATCTAAAATATATAGTGGTTATAGATCTAGTACAATGCTATTATAGGGAAAATTTTACATGTTCCCAAAAATAAGTTGTTTTTATATATAATATCCAAATCCACTAAAATTAATAGTCCTCAAATTTATTTGAAATTATTGTGACATTGAATATTAATGTTAAATATTTACATATTTATATCGGGTTATCTCAATAGGTATATAATCTAAATTCAAAGTTTGTACATTTATCACCAAATCTAGGAATGTGGGTCTAGGGTGACTCAGCTAGTATCAAATAATGATTTAGTTATTTTGGTGATGATAAATAGAGAACAACTGAGGCATTATAAGAAAAAAACTAAATATATGAAAACTCATTATTAATTTTGTAATGTATAAGGTATGAAGCTTCCAAGAAATGACATTCTTATCTTGATTCATATTAGATGATACAATTTATTTCATATATTATAGTGACCCTAGATTTTTCTACATAAATAATACCACCTTATATTTTAATATTAAATGCAACCCCTAAATAGACACATGCGGTTCATTATGGTTTAGTATCATTAGAGTCAAGACACAGAATCATCTTACTTCATGAAATATCTTCAACATATCCCTTAAATATCATCCCATTTTGAATAATTCATTATAAAACCCAAAAACAATTACTAATTTATAACCTAGGGAAAGGATAAATAAGAAAGGGTGATCCTAGATTCTAAATAATGGAAAAATGAAAGAAATTACTTGATATTAATATGAAATCATATGATCAATAGAAGGGTTTATGATCATGAAAATAATATAAATTTTTCATAACCAATTTATCAAAGAAAATAAACATGACTAATAATATAATACATTATCATTTCAAATGTCGGGAATCATAAGATTGATAAATCATCATAAATTTATCATTAAAGATAAGATATTTACATATAAGTGTGGAAAAATTATAAGTATAAGAGCCATTTTTTATTTATAGTTTAAATATACTATCCATAAAATCATTGTTGATTACGAATCCCAACATGTTCCCAATAACATTACAGATAAAGAATCCCTACCTACATCTCATTTTAGATTAAGTAGATTTACTTGTATCCTATAGTGGATCAAGAATATCAACTTTTGTCTCATGTTTATCTCAGGAGTTATAATAAATTATCCAATGTATTGGAGGTATATATAATTTTGGGACCGCCCATCAGTAATTGAAAATGAAAAATATGTGTTCCAAAATGCTATTAATCATGAATCATATCATCATATCAAAACCCGTGAAAAGCAAACAAGTTTCAAAAACATAAAAGATCGAAGAGAAATTAGTTATTTAAATAGTTTTCTATCATAATCATATACCACCAAAATAGTGAATTGGGATGGTATCATTGAATAATTTTCATGGTACATCATAACTATAGTGAAGAGTTGTTTTTATTATTGAATAGAAATTATATTAAATATTATTAAAAAAAAATATTGAGGAAAATACAATTTCAACAATAAAAAGATAAAAATTTCAAAAATATTAAAGAAAACATTTTTGTTAAAATAACCATGGGAACATATAGTGTAATAATTATGTCATTGATCCTTCATTAAATTGGTAAATTCAATATATTTCCTACATGTTAAAAGAAAATATTCCTTTCATTCTTTTATAATAAAATTCATAAATTACCACATGATTAAATTTAAAATAATAATCATATTTAATAATTTTCTATATAATAAAACAAGGATAAAAAATAATTTAATTTTTTTGGACAATGGTTATAACTTTTTGGATTTTTTTTAAAATTGATGTCATGGAAATATATTATTTTTTACTGAAGAGAGAAATAATGTTTATTTTCCTCAAAAAATCTATTTTTGACTCTTGAGTACATAATAAATGAAAATGAAATGTGAAAATGTATGATTATGAAATTAATATTTTATAATAAAATAAATGTTTTTATTGAGAGAAATATCATAAAATTTCATCATCCGAAGAACAATCATATGCAATCATGATAAACAATGTGATTTTAACATACAAACCCTTTACACATCGAGAACCTTTGAATCACAATCCCCATGAAGGAAAAAAATTATGTGTATATATATCCAATTACTTTCCTGACATGAATCATAAAATAAATCCATGAGTAGTATATACACTACACAAAAGAAAAGAGTGGTGTATATGATATATGTCCTAGAGAAATAAAAGTGATATAAAAATCACTTACCTTATCTTTTGAATTTACTCATACACATATGAAAAACTTATATAATAAACATTGGTTTATTATAAATAGAATACATAACCATACATACATATATATACCATTCCATATATGATTTACTTATAACATTTAACCACCTATTTATTTACATTTTTTATTAAAACCAATGTTCAGAGTGATAACTGTTATGTTTTTCATGTATTTTTGGGTTCAATAGTTTTGAACATTGTAAATTGAACATGGTTAAATCATATCTAAAATATTATTTATTATATAAATATCATATATATTTCTTATAGAAATATTTATCGTTATCCATAAATATTATTTTTATAAAAATGAACTACATCATTTCTTGAGATGGTAGGTCATACGTACCCATGAAATCTGTATTAATTATAAATAGAAGGAAACAAGTAAATATATATATTAATTAAACAAGAAATATTAATTTTTTTAGCAATTATATCATATAAATTCAATAAATCAATTCTTATTACCATAAATGTAAAAATAATATTAAAAATGTATCACATTAATTCGTTGAGGCAGTAGTCCACACGAACACCTAAGGAGTAAGAATGTATATATTGTATTATAATTAAAAAAGTACAAATATTCCAAAATTTTCATATATATATATATAATTTAATTCCATCATTATATACATCAATGAGAGGTGGTGGTTGAAAACAAATTATATTGATTCGTGAAGTGGTAGTCCTCTGTACACATGATCAAAGGTTTCATTTCCCATTTGATAGAAGTAGAGATTGATATAGGTAATTACATGAAAATAAAAAAATATTAATATATTAATTATTATTTTTATATTATATCAACATTTTTAAAGAAACTTTTCCGGACGTAGAATAAGAAATAAAACAAAAATGAAATGTTACAAAATATAACTATCCTGTAGATAACCTCTTTAGGTTTACACTTAATGTAACATCCCAGGTAATTAAAGAATAAATAATTTTCATATTTATTAATATTTAAAAATTAAATATTAATTTTAATTAAAAGGGGTTTCTACGTTCGATAGCGTACTCGATACACAACGATGAGTTTCTTTGAAAACTTACGTTGCACACAAGTAATAAAATAATATTATTTTAAAAGTTAGTTAACAAGTAGCCGTTGTACTGGCAGGAATGGATATAAATAACTAAAATATGATTGTATATGTTTTTAAATGTGTTTACATTTACCCAATAAAGGATAAAGGCTTAAAATACGGAAAGAATTAAATTTTAGGCATTTATACCCTAATTTTCACTAAGGGTTCACTTATCACCTTTTGACGGTGAACCGTCATTAGATATAGTTTTTATCAATCTTATAAATTATATTGGACAAAAAATAACTCTTCTTTAGAATCGGGACATCAAAATTTACGTTGTGTAAATTTGTGGTATCTTTCTGATAAAGTTCTTTTTTTAATGAATAATGTAAAATGTTGTATTTTAATTCAAAACCTCTTTTTAATATAATTTATTTATATGATTATATTATATTTTGAATTGGTTTTAAATTGAAATTAGAAAATATTTTTACCATTAAATCCAATAGTGGTCGTTGGATTAATTTCACTTTGAAATCGGACTTAAACTAGTGTCAATCTTTTGATACTTATTGTTTCATAAAAACACGCTATTTGCTCTGACAGCGGGAATTAATTATTAAATTAATTAATGAAACTTATATGTTGTGAATTTTGTAAAATGGAATTTATTTTTGAATTCGGAATATCAAATATAGCTTAGGGTGAATGTTTTGTATTTTTCGGAAAAACATCAATTTTTGATGAATAGTGAAACTACTAAGTGGTAATCAAGCAAACTGATTTTTCAGTTAAATGAAATTTTACCACTAATGTTTATTGAATTTTGAAAATCCGACATACATGGTTGTCATTAAGAAGTAAAATGTGGTTCAATGAGATAAAAATAATTTTTTGGTGAATAGTAACTTATTAAGTTTTTAATCACGATTAGTGGTAATTAGTGCAATTTAAGGTAAAAATGATATTATAAAAATATGAAAACACCATGACACTTGTCCTAACCCTATTGGATGAGTCATGGACGACCAAGAAAACCCATGGGTCGATTTAGGGGACCCCATGGAGCCACTTGGGTGAGATAATGATTTTAATGCCTTTTTTTAAAATAAAGGTGAAAATGACACTAACATAAATTGTTTTACTAAAATAATTTTTAGAAGGGGTTATAATAATCATAATTTTGACTATAAATACTCTTTGGAAAGATAAAACGATTTCCCACATCAGGATATTTGTTTTATAATTTTTAGACTTTAAATAAATTAAATTATTTATGACATCATGATGATGCATCGATGACTTCATTATTTAACGATTGAAATAATATGGAAAGATAATGTAATATCTAAAACCTACACATGTCAAAAACCTATTTTATGGTAATATTTCGAAGCCTTATCATCTTATATTCGAACTATATCAATGTGGGACCTTAGAAATTCGAAACACTTATGAAAATAAAATAATAGTTTCATGATTTCCAAAAGTGCCCCTCCTCTCCTCTTATAAAAGACCCCACCTCTAGCTCATTTCACACACTCCTCAAGCCATTGGATCGTCCATCCCCTAACCATTTACTATCTCCACATCCCTCTCCTCATCCTAGAGGATTTCCTTTGGCCATAATCCTTTCAAAGGAAGCCTTTAGGCTCAAATCAAAAAGAGTTACACTTTTAAAGGTAATTCATTCTCTCATGTTCATTTGTTTTATTTTGCTTCTCCAACCCCCTAAACTCTTTTTATTTACTTATCTTGTAACAACACCAGTATATTAAATATACTAGGATGTTTTTATATGATTTATTCGAGCTACACTCTCACACAACTACATCAAATGGTTAAAGAACATACGGTTTCCCTGGATGGTGAAATTCTGCTTCCAAAACGATGATTGTTCAATACTCATTTAACACCCTCAATGGTGGCTATTATGATTTCACTATTTTTATATATGATATATAATATTTTTATGTTTTCCTTAAGGTTCTGTATTTTTCATTTTGGGCATACCTTTATGGTTTCCATTATGGGTAAATGTGATATCTTCATTTAAGGAAGTGCGGACTACCGCCCCCTCAAAGTGATGTGATTCGTTAATGCCATATGTGGGACGTATAAAGGATGGATTTAAAGTTATTATTTATGATGTTATACTGGAATTATAATATACCTATATATCATTATTATTTCTTTCCATTAAAGTATGAGATAGAAATGAAAGTAGCGTTCATGCGTACGTACGGCTTACCGTCTCCATGAACGGTGTATTTCATTTCTTATCCCCAAATGTAATGTACTATTAAAAATACATGTATATATTGGATATATATAATGAATGATATATCTAAATTATGAATATAATTCTGGAATTTAAATATACATACCTTTCATTTAGTTTTAATTCAATTAATATGACAAAGAAATGAAAGTAGCGTTCATGCGTACGTACGGCTTACCGTCTCCATGAACGGTGCATTTCATTTCTTACCTCTAAATGATTATGTAATATTATAAATACATCTATATGCTGGATATATATGATATATATGATATCCAAATCAGGAATGTCATTCTGGATATAAAGAACTTTTGACCACACGAACAACATGTAATTGTAAGAAGTCCACTTTCGACTTAAGAACCGAATATTGACGAAACAAACATTATTAACTTAAATGGTTACATAATGTTTATAACATGGCAATAAGTGATATAAAAGGAATAATGAACTTTAAAAAGGTTCTTAATCAAGTATAAATTAACTCAAGTTTATTATTCAGGACGTTAAAGAACGATTGAGTCAAGTCGGACCCGAGTTAAGGGGCTTCGTCTCAATCTCCTTTCATTGAGGCATATTTCGTTTTATACACAACTTTATTTTATACGGTGTATAAACCCCTTTGACTTTTAATTTTATACAAAAGGAATCTTTTTCTATGAAGCGTTTTACTAAATGACAAAAAGGAATGTTTTTTTAACGTACGCAGTGACAACGATTTTTTCCGCCGCCATGAGTATTATTTGGTCTTTGGCTTCCTCAAAAAGCCGTAATGATTTTAAAATAAAATAAATACCATATACTCTATTATGTATTTTGGTATTGAAAAGGTTTTTGATAAAGGATTCTATTATGTCAATATATTTATGATATATTGTGATTGAAATGTGGAAATGTTATCTTTCCATTATATTGGTTTTATGTTTTATGATTTTATATTGGTACTTGGACATTTTAATTGGTGGTTACGTTATAATCCATATGACGGGTGGTGCCGTGAATACCAGGATGGGTGGTTACGTTATAACCTCCAATGCATTTGGTATGGAAGTCCGCCGTATGGCTATTCCATTAAGTATGTATGGAAATTGGCCGTATGGCTATTCCATTAAGTGATATGTGTGGAAGTTGACCGTATGGTTATTCCACTTAAGTATGTTTATGTCCCAAGTTACCTTTATATATGTTATGTGTTCCTTTTATGGGTTTTATGGTAATCCTTTTGTTATAAAAAGGTAAGTAATGATACTTTATTCAGTGAAGGGTTTTTACTACTTCATGAAGGTGAAGGAATTACTTTGATAGAGTATACATGGTTTACTTGATTTTGAAAAACTAACAGTTTTCATTCTTTGTGTATCCCTTACTGATCTTTTTATACTCACCCCAAGTTTTTTTGAAATTTTTTTCACAGGACTTAATGTGGAATACGGTTAAGGATGGGATCAAGGGAATGTCATGCTATATAAAACATGGAACTAGACATGTTTCTTTTAAGAGTTTTTTTTTATTATGGAAACTTAGTAGAAGTGACTACTTTGTAATCTTTTGAGATGTAATAGTTATGTTCTAATTCTCTAAAACTCTAAACCTGAAAAGATACTCAACGTGAATTATTCATTTAATTCAATATTAATTAATGTTTAAGGCCAGGGCCTTATAGTTGGTATCAAAGGTCAGTTTAAACAACTTTAGGAGTTAGAAAATGTTAAATTATAATATGATTGAAATGATATAGCATTTATGGATTACTATGTTGCTTCGTCTAAGATATTTCTGTGTTCAGAATAGTTTTCCGCAGAGGTAACAAAGCAACTATGTTGGGACGACATTAGGAGGAAGACAACCTTCCAAATCAGCAACCTGAGATGGTCGAAATCGGAACTGAACTGTTTGTTGCAGTGATGGCACAGTTGACTCATGCTATAAATGGTGGTGGTATCCACGCACGAGATATTCCAGATCAACCGCAGAGGAACATGTCATTAGTGGAACATTTCATGAGGCAACATCCCCCATCATTTAGAGGATCATCTGACCCTGTGCATGCTGAATGGTGGATTGAAGCACTGGAGAAGATTTTTGATGTCATTGGGTGTTCAGAACCTCAAAAGGTTAGTCTTTCTGTTTACCGTTTTGAAGGTGAATCTGATCAGTGGTGGTGGATGGTGAAAAATTTCAGGGATAGTGATGAGATTGAGGATATTCACTGGGACAAATTCAAAGGTTTGTTTCTTGAGAAATATTTTCCTAAGGTGGTTCGTCTTAGGATAGAAAAATAGTTCCTAGAATTGAGGCAGGAGGATGTTTCAGTGGCTTCTTATGAAGAAAAGTTCACTCGATTGGCACGGTATGCTCCAAACTTCATACGAGATCTTGATAGTAAAATAAACCGTTTTTACTCAGGGTTAAAGCCAAAGTATCTAAGTGCTTTAGCTTCTCGTGAGTTCAAAAGTTATGAAAAACTTGTTCGATGTGCGGAGAAGGTGGAAATGGAATTTGCCGATGATCAGGTGTTCTATGACAAACAACAGAATAAGAGGTCTAGTTGGCAGGCAAAGGGGAAGAATTCATCAATGAATCAAGGAGGTAAGAAAAAAAAATATCCATCCTGTGATAAGTGTGGTAAAATGCATCCTGGAGAATGTTTATCCAAGTCTGGTAAGTGCTTTCGGTGTGGTAAGTCTGGTCATATTGCTCGTAACTGTAAGGAAGATGAACAAGCAGGCAATGAAAAGCCAATGGTAAGATGTTTTAAGTGTAATGAAATGATTCATTATGAAAACGAGTGTCCAACGAAGAACTCATCTGGGGGAATGCAGCCAGACTACAAGTAAAAAGGGGTGGTGAAATCCTTTGCAACAACTTCAGCATATGTTGGGCCATCGAATGAAGTGGTATCAGGTACACTGTTTGTTTGTTCAGATTATGCCAATGTGTTGTTTGATTTAGGGTCTACACACTCTTTCATTTCAGAGAAGTTTTCTAGTAAATTGGAAATTCTATATCAAGATATGAATCATGAACTTATGGTAAAAACACCCGAAGGGAACGTTGATACAAAAAGGAATTATAAGAACCTTCATATCCTTGTGTGTGGAAAGAATCTACCAGCAAACCTTATTGTTTTGCCTCTAGTAGAGTTTGATGTTATTTTGAGCATGGATTGGCTTTCTGTTTATCATGCTAAGATTGACTTTAGAGCTAAAATGGTTTCTTTTCAGAATGATTTTCAGTTTGTGTACAAGAATGAACCCTTGATTTTGATAACATATCAGGAAGTTGAGAAACTAGTAAAATATGGAAATGAATGTTACCTTGCACATATTTTTGAAAATAAAGGAACTGTTCAGATTAATGATGTGCCAGTGATAAATGAGTATCTTGATGGTTTTCCTGATGAGTTGCCTGGTATTATTCATGATTAGGAAGTTGAATGTACTGTTGACTTAGTTCCTGATTCTAATCCAATTTCAAAACCCCCTTATCGAATGGCTCAAGTTGAAATTTTAGAGTTAAAGAAACAATTGCAGGAGTTATTAGATAAAGGTTTCATTCGACCTAGCACATCACCATGGGGTGCTCTTGTCTTGTTTGTTAAAAAGAAAGATGGATCAAGGAGACTTTGCATTGATTATAGAGCCTTGAATAATATTACTATTAAGAACAAGTATCCTTTGCCTCATATCGATGATTTGTTTGATCAGCTCCAGGGAGCTCAGTATTTTTCAAAGATTGACTTGAGGTCGGGGTACCATCAGTTGAAAGTAAAAGAAGGAGAGGTTCCGAAGACTGCGTTCCGTACTAGATATGGACATTATGAATTTGTAGTTATGCCTTTTGGGTTAACCAATGCACCTACTGTATTCATGGACCTTATGAATAGAATTTTCCATGAGTTCTTGGATAAGTTTGTGGTTGTTTTCATCGATGATATTTTGGTGTTTTCTAAAAGTAAAGAAGAGCATGAAAGTCATTTAAGGGTTATCTTGCAAACCTTAAAAGAAAAGAAACTATATGGAAAATTCAGCAAGTGTGAGTTTTGGTTACAACAAATTTCTTTCCTGGGTCACATTGTTTCAAAAGATGGCATAACTGTTGATCCTACTAAAACAAAAGTTGTTGAAGAATGGCATAGACACACAAATGTAACCGAGATCCATAGTTTTCTTGGTTTGGCAGGTTACTACCGAAGGTTTGTTGAAACTTTTTCACGGTTATCTAGTCCAATGACTAAGCTAACTCGGAAGGGTGTTAAGTTTATCTGGACAAAAGAATTTGATGATTGTTTTCAGGGATTGAAAAGAATATTGGTGAATGCTCCAGTTTTGGCACTTCCTTCTAGGAATGGTGAGTTTGTTATATACAGTGATGCTTCGTTAAAGGGACTTGGCTGTGTCCTTATGCAGAATGATCAGGTAATTGCTTATGCTTCACGACAGTTGAAAACTCATGAGGTAAATTACCCTACACATGATTTGGAATTAGCTGCTGTTGTTTTTGCTTTAAATATTTGGAGGCATCATTTGTATGGAGTAAAGTGTGAAATATATACTGATCACAAAAGTTTAATGTATATATTCACTCAGAAAGAATTGAACATGAGACAATGGAGATGGCTAGAATTAATCAAGGATTATGATTGTACAATTCATTCCCCTCTGGGAAAAGCAAATAAAGTGGCTGATGCTTTGAGTCGAAAAAGTAATGCTTCATTAGCAATGTTGCGTTTGGAACGTGATCCTTTGGTTAAGGATTTGATGAACTTTGGAATAGAAGTTGTTGGTGCAGGAAGTACTTCTGTTTTGTTTTAGGTATCAGTGAAATCTTCTCTATCAGACAGAATCAAGCAAGAACAGAAGCGAGACAGTGAGTTGCAGAAAAAGGTAGAGCTGGTTCAGAAAGGTAAGTTGCCTGAATTCAACATTTATAATGATTGTGTTTTGAGGTCTGGGAAGAGATTATGTGTGCCTTGTGATTCACAGTTGAAGAATGAGTTGTTATGTGACGCTCATAGTTCCCCGTTTTCAGTTCATCCTGGCAGTACTAAGATGTAGAGAGATCTGCGGGAGTATTACTGGTGGGATGGAATGAAAAGAGATATTTCTGATTTTACTGTGAAGTGTCTGACTTGTCAGTAGGTTAAAGCAGAGCGGCAGTTACCGAAAGGGATGCTTCAGCCTTTACCAGTTCCAGAGTGGAAATGAAAAAACATATTCATGGACTTTGTTGTGGGATTACCGAGGACATCTCGAGGTAATAATGCAATATGGGTTATTGTTGATCGCTTGACTAAATCTGCACAATTCCTTGCTATCCGAGATACTTTTTCCCTAGATCAACTTTCCCGTTTATATCTTAAAGAGATAGTCAAGTTACATGGAGTTTCCCTCTCCATTGTATCTGATCGTGATCGCAGGTTCACATATAACTTTTGGAAAGGCCTTCAGAAGTCATTGGGTACTGAATTAAATTTTAGTACATCTTTTCATCCTCAATCAGATGGCCAGTCAGAACGAACAATTCAGAACTTGGAGGATATGCTACGAGCTTGTTCGATGGATTATCAGGGTTGTTGGGACCAACATATTTCTTTGGTTGATTTTTCTTATAATAACATTTTTCATTCCAGTATACAGATGGAACCATTTGAGGTATTATATGGGAAGCGGTGTCGAACTCCAGCATTTTGGGATGAAGTGGGTGAAAGGAAGCAGATGGGACCAGAATTTGTAGAAGAGATGGCAGAAAAAGTTCAGTTGATTCAGAATCACATGAGAACAGCTCAGAGCAGGCAGAAGAGTTATGCGGATAACCGGAGGAATGATCTATCTTTCGAGGTAGGTGATCATGTTTTTCTCAAGGTTTCTCCTTGGAAAAGTGTGATGAGATTTGGTAAGAAAGGAAAGTTGAGTCCAAGGTTTATTGGACAATATGAAATTCTGGAGAAAGTTGGATCAGTTGCTTACCGAGTGGCTTTACCTCTGAGTTTATCTCAAGTACACAACGTTTTTCATGTTTCGATGTTGAGGATGTATATGCTAGATCCATCTCATGTTTTGAGTCCAGAGGTAGTTCAGCTGGAGGAGAACCTATCTTATGAAGAACAACCAGTCCAGATTCATGACCACAGGGAGCAGGTGTTACGGAATAAGGTGATTCATCAGGATAAGGTTTTGTGGAAAAACCATGTGATTGAAGAGGCAACGTGGGAATCTGAAAATTCTATGAGGGATAAATACCCCTACTTATTTTGATAAGTGAATAAAATTGTGAGGACGCAATTTCCAAAAGGGGGGAAGGATGTAACATCCCAGGTAATTAAAGAATAAATAATTTTCATATTTATTAATATTTAAAAATTAAATATTAATTTTAATTAAAATGGGTTTCTACGTTCGATAGCGTACTTGATACAGAACGATGAGTTTCTTTGAAAACTTACATTGCACACAAGTAATAAAATAATATTATTTTAAAAGATAGTTAACAAGTAGTCGTTGTACTGGCGGGAATGGATATAAATAACTAAAATATGATTATATATGTTTTTAAATGTTTTTACATTTACCCAATAAAGGATAAAGGCTTAAAATACGGAATGAATTCAATTTTAGGCATTTATACCCTAATTTTCACTAAGGGTTCACTTATCACCTTTTGACGGCGAACCGTCATTAAATATAGTTTTTATCAATCTTATAAATTATATTGGACCAAAAATAACTCTATTTTAGAATCGGGACATCAAAATTTACTTTGTGTAAATTTTTGGTATCTTTCCGATAAAGTTCTTTTTTTAATGAATAGTGTAAAATGTTGTATTTTAATGCAAAACCTATTTTTAATCTAATTTATTTATATGATTAGATTATATTTTGAATTGGTTTTAAAGTGAAATTAGAAAATATTTTTACCATTAAATCCAATAGTGGTCGTTGGAATTAATTTCACTTTGAAATCGGACTTAAACTAGTGTCAATCTTTTGATACTTATTGTTTCATAAAAACACGCTATTTTCTCTGACAGCGGGAAATAATTATTAAATTAGTTAATTAAACTTATATGTTTTGAATTTTGTAAAATGGACTTCATTTTTGAATTCAGAATATCAAATATAGCTTAGGGTGAATTTTTGGTATTTTTCTGAAAAACATCAATTTTTGATGAATAGTGAAACCACAAAGTGGTAATCGAGCAAACTAATTTTTCAGTTAAATGAAAGTTTACCACTAATGTGTATTGAATTTTGAAAATACTACATACATGGTTTTCATTAAGAAGTAAAATGTGGTTCAATGAGATAGAAATAATTTTTTGGTGAATAGTAACTTATTAAGTTTTTAATCACGATTAGTGGTAATTAGTGTAAGTTAAGGTAAAAATGATATTATATAAATATGAAAACACCATGAAACTTGTCCTACCCATATTGGATGAGTCATGGACGACCAAGACAACCCATGGGACGATTTAGGGGACCCCATGGAGCCACTTGGGTGAGATAATGATTTTAATGCCTTTTTTAAAATAAAGGTGAAAATGACACTAACATAAATTGTTTTACTAAAACTACTTTTAGAAGGGGTTATAATAATCATAATGTTTTATATAAATACTATTTGGAAAGATAAAAATATTTCCTACATCAGGATATTTTTTTTATAATTTTTAGACTTTAAATAAATTAAATTATTTATGACATTATGATTATGCAGCGATGACTTCATTATTTAACGATTGAAATAAAATGGAAAGATAATGTAATATCTATAACCTAAACATGTACAAAACCTATTGGATGGAAATATTTCGAAGCCTTATCATCTTATCTTCGAAATATATCAATGTGGGACCTTATAAATTCGAAACACTTTTGAAAATAAAATAATAGTTTCATGATTTCAAAAAGTGCCCCTCCTCTCCTCTTATAAAAGGCCCCCACCTCTACCTCATTTCACACACTCATCAAGCCTTTGGCTCATCCAAAACCTGCCCATTTACTCTCTCCACATCCCTGTCCTCATCCTAGAGGATTTCCTTTGGGCATA
The DNA here is from genome assembly GCA_963277665.1 of Viscum album. Taxonomy (NCBI): domain Eukaryota; kingdom Viridiplantae; phylum Streptophyta; class Magnoliopsida; order Santalales; family Viscaceae; genus Viscum; species Viscum album. Next base: position 679,594,886 of record OY728119.1, on the reverse strand, counting down.
ATCCTTTCAAAGGAAGCCTTTAGGCTCAAATCAAAAGGAGTTACACTTTTAAAGGTAATTCATTCTCTTTTGTTCATTTGTTTTATTTTGCTTCTCCAACCCCCTAAAATATTTTTATTTACTTCTTTTGTAACAACAACAGTATATTAAATATACTAGGATGTTGTTATAAGAGTTATTAGAGCTACACTTTCACACAAATACATCAAATGGTTAAAGAACATACGGTTTCCGTGGATGGCGAAATTCTGCCTCTCGAAACGATGATTGTTCAATACTCATTTAACTCCATCAAAGGTGGCCATTATGATGTCACTATTTTTATATATCATATATAACATGTTTATGTTTTCCTTAAGCTTCTGTATTTTTCATTTTGGGCAATCCTTTATGGTTTCCATTATGGGTAAACACGATATTTTCATTTAAGGAAGTGTGGACTACCGCCCCCTCAAAGTTATGTGATTCTTTAATGCCATATGTGGGACGTATAAAGGATTGATTTAAATTTATTATATATGATTTTATAATGGAATTATAATATACCTATATATCATTATTATTTCTTTCCATTAAATTATGAGATAGAAATGAAAGTAGTGTTCATGCGTACGTACGGCTTACCGTCTCCATGAACGGTGCATTTCATTTTTTATCCCCAAATGTAATGTACTATTAAAAGTACATGTATATAATGGATATATATAATAAATGATATATCTAAATTATGAATATAATTATGGAATTAAAATATACATACCTCTCATTTAGTTTTAATTCAATTAATATGACAAATAAATTAAAGTAGCGTTCATGCGTACGTACGGATTACCGTCTCCATGAACGGTGCATTTCATTTCTTACCTCTAAATGATTATGTAATATTATAAATACATGTATATGCTGTATATATATGATATATATGATATCCAAATCAGGAATTTCATTCTGGATATAAAGAACCTTTGACCACACGAACAACATGTAATTGTAAGAAGTCCACTTTCGACTTAAGAACCAAATATTGACAAAACAAACATTATTAACTTAAATGGTTACATAATGTTTATAACATGGAAATAAGTGATATAAAAGTAATAATGAACTTTAAAAAGGTTCTTAATCAAGTATAAATTAACCCAAGTTTATTATTCAGGACGTTAAAGAACGATCGAGTCAAGTCGGACCCGAGGTAAGGGACTTCGTCTCAATCTCCTTTCATTGAGGCATATTTCGTTTTATACAGAACTTTATTTTATATGGTGTATAAACCCCTTTGACTTTTACTTTTATACAAAAGGAATCTTTTTCTACAAAGCGTTTTACTAAACGACAAAAAGGAATGTTTTTTTAGCGTACGCGGTGACAACGACCTTTTCCGCCGCCGCGAGTATTATTTGTTCTTTGGCTTCCTCAACAAGTCGTAATGTTTTTAAAATAAAATAAATACCATATACTATTTTATGTATTTTGGAATTGAAAATGGTTTTGATAAAGGATTCTATTATGTCAATATATTTATGATATATTGTGATTGAAATGTGGAAATGTTATCTTTCCTTTATATTGGTTTTATGTTTTATGATTTTATATTGGTACATGGACATTTTAACGGGTGGTTACGTTATAAACCATATGACGGGTGGTGCCGTGAATACCAGGACGAGTGGTTACGTTATAACCTCCAATGCATTGGGTATGGAAGTCGACCGTATGGTTATTCCATTAAGTATGTATGGAAATAGGCCATATGGCTATTCCATTAAGTGATATGTGTGGAAGTTGACCGTATGGTTATTCCACTTAAGTATGTTTATGTCCCAAGTTACCTTTATATATGTTTTGTGTTCTTTTTATGGGTTTTATGGTAATCCTTTGGATATAAAAAGGTAAGTAATGATACTTTATTCAGTGAAGGGTTTTTACTACTTCATGAACGTGAAGCTATTACTTTGATAGAGTATACATGGTTTACTTGATTTTGAAAAACTAACAGTTTTCATTCTTTGTGTATCCCTTACTAAGCTTTTTATGCTCACCCCAAGTTTTTTTGAAATTTTTTTCACTTGACTTAATGTGGAATATGGTCAATGATGGGATCAAGGGAATGTCATGCTATATAAAACATGGAACTAGACATGATTCTTTTAAGAGTTTTTTTTATTATGGAAACTTAGTAGAAGTGACTACATTGTAATATTTTGAGATGTAATAGTTATGTTCTAATTCTCTAAAACTCTAAACCTGAAATGATCCTAAACGTGAATTATTCATTTAATTCAATATTAAGTAAGGTTTAAGGCCGGGGCCTTATACTTAAAGTCATCTAAAAGAGTGTTTAATAAAATAAGGAACAAAATAAGTGTGAAAATAATTAATTAATTTATTTGGGTATATATATTTGAAAGTAATAATCCTTATCTATGATTCAGATAGGGTTTGGAGTTCCATTTTATAATTAAGTTGAGTGGAATAGTTGAAATATTTCAATGTTTCACAAAACATTCATGATAATTTTTGAAAAATATGTAGCCTAAAAGGATCATTATAAAAAATTAGATATTATATGATTGAAATATGTATATTAAATATAAATTAGACTTGTTTTTGGTTATTTTTGACAATTATCATTTTAGTTTAACAATAAATAAACCCACTCGAACCTTAACCACTATAATCAAGTTTTATTATTTTTAAAATTCATTATAACAGTAAATTATGGTGAAATTGTTACCTAAATTTAATTATGATTATTATATATATGGAATCTATTTTACCAAATTCAATTGATATATATTTTTATAATTTAATTTAAATTCATTCCTATTGACATCATGGAAAATAATTTTTCCAATGAAAAAATTTTCATAAGTATAAAAGGATTTTATTTCAAAATTTAATCAAAGAATTTTTATCACGACCCATCCTTAGGGCCCGTTCTGTGACTACCCCATTCCCTCATTCCATAGGCCAGGGGCTAGAGACTATAACCTAAGGTGTAAATCTCGTTAAAAAGGGAAGGTGTTGCCTTTATATATGTAAACAAACACAACAGAGTACACAAGCTGAAGTAAACTCTAAGTAAACTGAGTACAAAAGTATGTGTTGGAAGGTAAATGGGCCGGTATATAAACCCAACTGAAAGTACAAAACAACTGAGAAAGAAAGTACAACAGCTGAAAATTAAATCAGCAACCACCAAGTCGTCCCCTGGAATTTCCACATGAAGGGTCGGTATAGATAGTCTCATTGGCTCCACAGGTCCAGCCGTCCGCTCTGAGTACGTCCCACCAAGTGGTCCACCTCTAGGTACCGTCTCACTCCACATGACTCCACCTCGATCAGTGATTTATTTCGTCTGCATCCAACACAACGTAGTGTGGCCATATCCCATGCAAGGGTGAGTATACGATAATTAGTAGGGACCAAGAGACTTCTGATGGTCTCCCAGAATCCACAAAGGAATAAACCACAAAGGAATAATACAAACACAAAGTATCAACCGACACTTCTTAGGTATATGCCCATACATATACCTAAGTAATCAATTCCAGTTCAGCTCCAACACCAGATCCCATGTATAACCCAGTCCACATAGGAAAGCACAACCCATTACACACAGGAAAGCACAACCTAGTCCACACAGGAAAGCAAGTCAATCATATCGATGATAAATATTGAAATTCAATGCTCATCTCACACTGGTATAATACTCACGAAGAGGGGTGGAGATGATAGATGTAGCCTCTGAATCATCTCCCATGTCGAACCCACGTAGGATTCAAGTATAGAAGTCATCGCTGCTAAACCCATGTAGGATCCTAGTACAGTAACCATCGCTGGCGAATGCACGTAGGATCCAAGTACAGTTATCCTCGCTGCCAAACCCATGTATGATCCATGTACAGTCATCCTCGCTAGAGAACCCATGTAGGATCCAAGTACATTTTTCATCGTCATCGCAGCCATAGCCAGCTCTAGGGTTACCTCAAATAGCACACTTGATTACTGGAGGGTATGCTCCTCGAGTCAAATATCGATACATCAACTGTCACGAAGTCCAGAGTTGATGTATCATGTAGTTCTGTCCCACAACAAAGGGTAAAAACCACGAAAAATGTGCCCAAGTCACACAAAACAAGACAACCAAGACATCCCACTAAAGTACACTACGTGTAGGTAAGCGATACACGCCGTGTTACCAAACACCAGGTACTGCCAGTGTGAAACGGCCCATGTCACAGGGTTGGTCAGGTATATAAGTAAGTACACAGTGTCTAGTATGGTTATACGCTATGTCCAAACCTCTAGGGTCGGTTTCATGTGAGCTGGAAAGGCCTGGCCATGTGATTGAGTACATTCCCGTGTACTCCACCCCGTGTCCGTGTATTCCCGGAATACACGCTGATTCATCACGAAGCCGATTCTTCCAGGGTGAGGTAGTACACACCGTGACCATGGACGTTTGGTTCTGCACGTGTCTGTGTATCTTCCAGATTACACATCGAGCCTCGTGAATCCGCTTATGCCTTTCTATGAAGTGAATACACGCTGTGTTAATTGTCCATGTATTGATGTCTGTGTCTGTGTATTTTCCCTAAAAACTCGCCATGCCCATTGAATCCTCCTCTAACAAACAGTGTGGAGAGTTCATGCCATGTGTATAGAGTCACACGCCGTGTGTTACTTTTCTAACATCCGAAACGGAAGCCACAATACGTTTGTACTACACGACGTCTGCGTCTGGGGGACACGCCATGTATTCCAGAATTTTTCCAGAAACGACACCTCTGGCCAGTACGCCTTCTGAGGTGTCTGTTCTTCGTTCTAATAATCTGATTTCCACAAAACATCTGTCTCTAGGTCTCCCCAATGCTCTGAGTCCATTTACGATGTTTTCAGGCCTCTTTTCGGCTCCGAAAACATAACATGATTCACTGCTCAAGAACTCTTGAATAACTCCATATATTCACAAGAACTGTGGAGGAATAGGTCCATGTTAGTTTAATCTGGTACCTTCCGCATTAGTCCGATAACAAATGGTTTAATAGGAACAACAACATGGAAGGAAAACCAATCATTACCCAATCCAAACACACCCCTACCTCGATAAACGATGTCGTTTACCGGCATTGCGTAAGATGTCGTTGGCATGAGTCCAAGGAGGGGACGGCATCTCACACTAGCTGCGGAGAGAATAAGGAAAGGAATGTCGTCTATCCTTGTGGTGATGGCGTTCTTCGTTGGATGGGTGACATTATTTGTTGGAGGATGAAGTTCTTCATGGAATGATGAAGTTCTTCAAATGAAGCTATAGTTCTCCCAAATCTCCCCACACAACAATTCTAACCCAAATTAAAATAAGGCTTCCTCTTATTTTATTTTATTTTGCCAAGCATTCAAAATTAAAAAATTCAAAATCCAATCCACTTAATTAATTAAACCATGAGTTTTCTAATTAATTGGGTGAAAGGATGGAAACTTTAAATTAGGGGGAGTGAGAAGAGGAAAAGTCACACCAATAAATACAAGGGGGTTATCAACATTAAAATAATAGAGTTTAATGGGCGGTTTAAGGGGTTTAGGGAGAGTGAATGGTTGGGGATCATGTGGTCCCGACATCACAATTATCCTCACATGGGTAGTTAATAGTTTTTGGGTCCCATCATAACTACCCCATGTAGGATATAACCACATAAGATAAAGAATAAAAATTGTTCCATAATTGTTTATTCACTTCATATTTAAACCACAAAATTTAACTCCTTCTCCCGTGAAAACGCATCTACGATAAAAGTTTTCTTAAGAAATTACCGGTGATGCGGTTTCATCGGTGCCCTCATATTTCAATTTCGAGCACTGGTTCAAAAGATAGAAAAACATGCTCGTTCGTTCACTGAACGTACCTGAGCTAAACATCGGAAATTGATTACGGGCACACCGGGCCTCGGAATCAGGTGCCATCAAAAAAATGCATTCTCCTAATATACCAAAGAATTTAAGAAAAAAAATTCTTTTAAATTTTCGGGTCATTACATTACACACACCCCAGGTCTTTACGTCCCCGTAATTATACATCATAAAACAGGGAAACAAAAGAGGTTATTATGCACGCATCTGGGTCTCCCGCTCCCATGTGCTCTCCTAGAGGTTCTCGTGCTACCACATGATGTGCACTAGATGAATAGACCATCCATATAGGACCCGCTTCTGTTGATACTTGGTGTCCACCGGGACCTCCGCAAAGGTCGCCCCGTCATCGATGTCCAGCTCCCTGTGGTCGATGATATGCGTCGGGTCATGCACGTATCTCATCAGTTGAGATACGTGGAAGACTTCGTGCACTCGGTGCAACTGAGGTGGAAGGGCCAGGCGATAAGCCACCTCGCCTACCCTTCTAAGAACCCGGAATAGTCTGTTGAAGCACAGATATAACATGTCACCCCGTCTAAATCTCGGTAATCCACATCGAGGTGAGACCCGTAAGAAAACGTGGTCACCATCCTCTAACTCTAGTGGTCTCCGTCTCCTATCAGCATAGGACTTCTGTCGGATCTGTGTAGTCCTCATCCGCTCCTTGAGGACATACACCTTCTCTGTTGTAGCTTGAACCGTCTCTGGTCCTACGAGTGATGACTCCCCAGGGTCAGTCCGGCACAGAGGTGATCTGCATGGTCGGTCGTATAATTCCTCGTATGGTACCATCCAGATGGTGGAGTTGTAGATTTTGTTGTACACAAACTCCACCAAGGGTAGGTGATCCTCCCAACTATGACCAAAGTCACGGACAAATGCATGGAGCATTTCCTCGAGTGTCTGAATAGTACTCTCCGTCTGGCCATCCGTTTGATGGTGAAAGGAAATGCTCAGGCAAAACTACATCCCAAAAGCCTCCTACAACCCCTTCAAAAGCCAGGAATTAAAGCGAGCATCACGATCGCCGATGATAGATTATGGCACACCATGAAGCCATACGATCTCCTGAATATAGAGGCATCCCAAGCTCTCCACTGAGCGCTTCTCTCTGATAGGTAGTAATTTGGACGAATTGGTGAGTCGGTCAAAAATCACCCTGATGGAGTCGTGTCCTATGGATGTACATGGAAATCCCGTCACAAAATCCATTGATATACCATCCCACTTTTACTCCAAGACCTCTAAGGGCTATACCAAACCTGTCAGTACTTGGTGGTCCGCCTTCACCTTCTGGAAGGTGAGGCATCGAGAAACAAACTTTGCCACAGCCTTCTTCATACATAGCCAACAGTGCTGTCTGCTAATATCCCGGTACATATTCGCCACTACCGTTTGTACCACCAAAGGGGAAGTGTGAAAATCCCTCAGCACCTCCTCCTGTAATGCAGCTACTACCATGGTATGTCCCCTGTAATGAATGACGTGCTCTCCTCCTATAGAAAATCCATCAAGTTCCTTTCCTATGGATATCTGTGCACGTCGCGTCTCACAGTCAACGTCCCCATTTTGTGATTATCTGACTTGCTGAGGTAGTGAAGGAGTGACTGTGAGTGATTGTAGAAAGGCTGCTCTATCTCTATCCACGAAGGATATCTACAATGCGGCTAGGTGCTTCGTCACCTCTCTAAGTAGTTGAATACTCGATTTCCTGCTGAGAGCATCAGCTTCTACGTTACCCTTCCCAGGAGTATAGACTATCTCAAATTCATAGTCCTGGAGGAACTCAAGACAACATCTCCATCTCAGGTTCTGGTCGTTCTGCGAGAAGATGTACCAGAGACTCTGGTGGTCTGAGTAGACTGTAAAGCGCTTTCCCATCAGATAGTTCCACCACATCATCAATGCGAAGACCACTGCTTCTAACTCCAGGTCATGGGTAGCGTAGTTCTGCTAATGCTTCCTCAACTTTTGTGAACCATAAGCGATCACTGCCTAATCCTGCATCAGGAAACACCAGAGTCCGGTCCCTGATGCATCACAGTAAACTACGTACCCTACGCCCGCCTCCGGTAGCCTCAAGATGGGTGCACTGGTCAATCTATGTCTTAGCTCCTAGAATCTCTGCTGACATCTATCTAAACACACAAAGGGTTTCCCATTATTCGTCAAAGGTGAAAGTGGTGCAGCAACTCTGGAGAAGTCTGGAACAAATCTCCGATAGTACCTAGCCAAACCTAGGAAACTCCGCACCTCAGTCACACTCCTGGGTGGCTCCCAAGAAAGAAGTGCCTCGATCTATGTAGGATACACCACAAATCCTACCTCAGATATAATATTCCACAAGAAGTTGACCTCTCAAATCCAGAACTAACACTTCAAGAGCTTACCATAAATCTGGTGCACTCGGAGTATGTCGAGTACATCCCACAAGTGGTAAGCATGCTCCTCCTCAGTAGTCGAGTAAATCAATATGTTTTGAATGAAGACTACGAAAAATCAATCAAGGTAAGGCTGGAAGATCCTATTCATGAGACTCATGAACACTTTAGGAGCGTTGGCTATGCCAAAAGGCATAACCAAGAACTCATAGTGTCCATACTGACACATGAAGGCTGTCTTCTGCACATCATCGTCTCAAAATCTGAGCTGATGATAGCCTGACCTGAGGTCTATCTTCGAGAACCATCGTGCTCCTTTGAGCTAATAAAATAGGTCTTCAATCCTAGGGAGTGGATACTTGTTCTTTACAGTCATCTGATTCAGGAAACGGTAGTTGACACATAGTCATAAGCACCCATCCTTCTTCTTGGCGAATAAAATTGGAGAAGCCCAGGGTGAAACACTAGGTCAGATGAATCCCTTGCCCTGCAAATCCTCCAGTTGTACCTGTAGCTCACGAAGCTCAACAGGTGCCATCCAATATGCTGTAGTAGATATCTAGGCAGTCACGAGGTATAGGTCAATGTAGAAGTGTACCTCTCTACGAGGAGGTAGTCCTGGAACATCATCAGGGAAAACATCCGCATATAGATCCACCACAACAGGAAAACTCAGACTCCACACATCAACTGTTCTGAGGATGAGACTAGCCAACTGATTTGGGATCGTCTACCATCTCCTCTGCATAAGTCAATCATATGTGGCAAAGGCTCCCTTCTCACCGGTGAAGGTGAACCTGCTCCCATCTGTGCGGACACACCGTACTTTGTACCTAATACATGTGATCTAAGCATGGACTGTAGATAACCAATCCATGCCCAAGATGACGTCGTAAGGCCTCAAAACCACTACAAGAAGATCCCAACCGAAGATCTCACCTCCTAGATTAAGCTCACACTTCTGGCACCACTGTGTAATCGTCGAGTCTTCTCCCGTAGAAGTCTCTAGCCATAAGGATCGATCCAATGACTCTGTCGGAATTTCCGAGCTCCGAACAAGGGCAGCGGAAATGGAAGAATGACTCGCTCTTGTGTCTATAAGATCTTCATTAAGGGAAGATTAGACACAAATAGTACCTCGAATCATCGTAGGTGGGTCGTGGTCATAATCCTCTTCTGCCTGATGCTGAGCCTTCCTCTATCCACTAGCTCCATGTGGTCAGGGTGGACCTTGCGGTGGTGGTGGTGGTAGATCCTCAAAGCGTCGTCCACCACCCCCTACTCGGCCAGATCCTCTACCTCATCTGCCTACTCCCTGCGGACCGCCACATTCGAAACTCTGCTTCTGCCTGGGTGGTCCCTCAACCATCTACTACTCCTCTGCATGGTGGTTCGGGCAGTCACAAGCCATGTGGCCCTGCCCGCTGCATGCATAGCACTACCTGCCTCTCGTATGACTGGCTCTATTGCGTGTCCCCCGCACCTCCGAACCAGTATCCTGAGGTCACCCACCTGATGTCCTGGTCCGCTTGAACCTCTGTGACATCTGTCTACTACCAGATGTAGAAGACTCCGCTATGTGTCGTCCTACGGTACGTCTCGCTGCTGGCGTAGGCTCAACAAGGAAGATCTCCCCAAGTAAGGCTCTCTACAGTACTCATTCCTGCGTCCGAATGCTGAGGGAGATCATCAATGCTCTGATCTCATGCCTCATTCCCTGCTCGATGGTCGGGGCCCAGAAGAATGGGTCCCGTACCATGTCCATGGAGTAGCGTGAGAGGTCGGTAAATCTCACTGAGTATGGGGCTACTGTCAAGCTACCCTACCGCAGCTGTAGTAACTCCTGGATGTGAACCGCATGGGGGGTGGCTCGAACAAACTCCGAGAAGAAGTGGCTCTCGAAGTCCGTCCAAAGCAGTGATAACTCGTCGTGCACGTAGAGCATCAGGGTTCACCATCTACCTACTGCTACGTGCAGGAGACTCGCCGCAAGAATCACAATAAGATCTATTGTTGTCCCTACGAATCTGAAGACTCGAACAACATCCTCCAGCCAATCCTTGGCTGCCCGAGGGTCTGTCTCTCCATGGAACTTGGGAGACCACTGTTGCTGAAACTCATGCAGCGCACTCAGGCGTCATGCACTATCAGTTTCTGGGGCTAGTGGCATCGGTGGCTTGGAAGGTAGAGGTACCGATGGTGCCTCCACTGTAATGGGGCCCTGCACCTAGGCCTCGTCCCTCAGTGGGCTACCATCTCGCACATAACTGGGAACCCTAGCTGGATGCCATTGTGGGTCCATCCTAAAAAGAAATAGGTGCGCCACGATTAATACAGTATACCTGATGAGCTGACACAATGTAATCACAAATAAAACTTTTGAAAGACACAGGCAATCAATGTTTTCAGGCATTGAGTCAAAAATCAGAAGTCAGTGTCCTGGTGTACGGATACGTCGGCCGTCGCACCTACACTGGAATCCTTGGACTAATAACCACATTCAATACTCTAATCATTATTTCTCCACAGAGAAGAAATTATCATAGTCTTGAGTTCTGTGATAGAATCGACTCCTATGATACCAATTTTTCATGACCCGTCCTCCGGGCCCATGTCGTGACTACCCAAGCCCACCTTCCATATGCGAGGGGCTGGAGACTAGCACCAAATGCATAAATCCCAATAAAAAGGGTAGGATTTGTCTTTATTTATGTAAACAAACACAACAGAGTACGTAAGACACAGTAAACACTAAGTAAACTGAGTAAAAAAGTAAGTGCTGGAAAGTAAATGAGACGGTATACAAACCCAACTGAAAGTACAGTACAACTGAGAAATAAAGTACAAGAGCTGAAGAATAAAGTAGAAACCACCAAGTCGTCCCCCGAAATTCCCACCTGAAGGGTGGGCACAGATAGTCTCACTGGCTCCTCGGGTCCGGCCGTCCTCTTAGAGTACGTCTCGCCAAGTGTTCCACCTCTAGGTACCCTCCCTCTCCACAAGACTCCACCTCGATTAGTTATGAGTGTTGTTTGCATCCAACAAAACGTAGTGTGGGCATAGCCCATGTAGGGGTGAGTATACGATACTCAATAGGGACCCCAATACTTCCGAAGGTCTCCCTGAATCCACAAAGAAATAAACCACAAAGGAATAATAAAAACACGAAGTATCAACCAACACTACTTAGGTATATGCCCATACATATACCTAAGTCATCAATTCTAGTTCAGCTCCAACTCCCGGGCCCAAGTACAACCCAGTCCACATTGGAAAGCACAACCCATTCTACACAGGAAAGCACAACCCAGTCCACACAGGAAAGAAAGTCAATCATATTGATGATAAAGATTGAAAGTCAAGACTCAGCTCACAAAGGTATACTAATCACAAAGAAGGGTGTAGATGATTGATTTAGCCTCTTAAACATCTTCCCTATCAAACCCACGTAGAATTCAAGTACAGAAGTCGTCACTGCCGAACCCACGTAGCATCCTAGTACAGTAACCATCGAGGTCAAACCCACGTAGGATCCATGTAAAGTCATCCTTGCGGTCGAACCCATGTAGGATCCATGTACGGTCATCTTCACAGCCGAACCCACGTAATATCCATGTACAGTTGTCATCGTCTTCGCAGTCACAGCCAGCTCTAGGGTTCCCGCACGCAGCACACATGATTACCGGACGGTCCGCTTCTCGAGTCAAAGATTGATACATCAACTGTCACGAAGTCCGGAGTTGATTTATCTCATAGTTTCGTCCCACGACATAGGGAAAAAACCAATAAAAACATGCCCAATTCATGGAGAACAAGACAACCAAGCCATTTCAATAAAGTACAAGGCGTGTAGGTAAGCGATACACGCCATGTCACCAAACACCGGGTAATGCCCGTGTGAAACGGCATGTGTCGCAGGGCTGGTAATGTAGATAAGTATGTACAAGGTGTGTGGTATGGTTACACGCCGTGTCCAACCCTCTAGAGTCTGTTTCATGTGCGTTGGCCATGCCTGGCCGTGTAATGGAGTACATTCCCATGTACTCTACCCCGTGTCCATGTATTCACAGAATACACACCGAGTCATCACAAAGCCGCTTCTACCATGGTGAGGTAGTACACGCCATGCCCCTGGCCGTGTGGTTCTGCCCATGTCTGTGTATCTTCTATATTAAACGGCGTGCCTCGCGAAGCTGCTTCTACCTTTCTATGAAGTGAATACACGCCGTGTTACTTGGTCATGTATTGTTGTTCGTGTCCGTGTATTTTCCCTAAATACACGCCCTATCTATCAAAGCCTCCCCTGACAAATAGTGTGGAGAGTATATGCCGTGTGTATAGAGTCACACACCATGTGTTACTTTTCTAACGTCTGAAATGTAAGACACATTATGCTTTTACTACACGGCGTGTGCTTCTGGTGGACACGCCATGTATTCTGGAATTTTTCCAAAAATAATGCCTCTAGCCAGCATGCCTTTCGAGGTGTCCGTTCTTCATTCCGATAATCTGATTTCCAGAAAAATTCTATTTCATGGTCACCCCAATGCTCTGAGGCCGTTTAAAAATGTTTTCGGGACTCCAATCGGCTCTGAAAACATAACATGATTCACCACTCAAGAATTCATGACGAACTCCACATATTCACAAGAATGGCGGAGGAATCGGTACGTGTTAGTTTGGTCTGGTCCCTTCCACATTAGTTTGATAAAAAGTGGTTTAAGAGGAACAACAACATGGAAGGAAAACCAACCATTACCCAATCCAAACACACCACTACCTCAAAAAATGATGTCGTTTGTCGGCATCGCGGAAGATGGTGTTGGCGTGTGTCCAAGGAGGGGACGACGTCTCACACTAGCTGTGGAGAGAAGAAGGAAAAAAACATTGTCTCTCCAATTAGGTGATGTAGTTCTTCGTTTAAGAGGTGACGTTCTTCGCGGGAGGATGAAGTTTTTCACGGAAGGATGAAGTTCTTCAAATAAAGCTAGAGTTCTCCCAAATATCCCCACAAAACAATTCTAACCCAAAATAAAATAAGGCTTCCTATTATTTTATGTTATTTTTCAAAGCATTCAAAATTACAAAATTCAAAATCCAATTCACTTAATTAACTAAACCATGATTTGTCTAATTAATTAGGTGAAAGGTTGGGATCATTTAATGAGGGAGAGAGAGAGGAGAGGAAAAGCCACTCAAATAAATACAAGGGGGTTGTCAACACTAAAATAAATGAGTTCAATGGGTTGTTTAAGGGGATTAGGGAATGTGAATGGTTTGGGATCGTGTGGGCCCCACCTCACAATTATCCTCACATGGGTAGTTAAAAGTTTATGGGTCCCATAATAACTACCCCATGTAGGATATAACCACTTAAGTTCCACAATTTTTTATTCACTTCTTATTTAAACTAAACAATTTAACTCCTTCTCCTGTGAAAACACATCTACGGTAAAAGTCCTCTTAAGCAATTACCGGTGCAACGGATTCATCGGTGCCCTCAGATTTCAATTCTGAGCACCGGTTGAAATGATTGAAAAATCTGCTCAATCGTTCACTAAACATACCCGAGCTAAACATTGGATATTGATTCCGAGCACACCGTTCCTCGGAATCAGGTGCTGTCAGAAATTGCGTACTCGTAAAATCCCAAAGAATTTAAGAAAAAAAATCTCCTTTAAATTGACGGGTATTTAAAATTATTCCAATGAATTAAATTAAATTAACCATAACATAATTAAAATAATTTTATTTTTAAACACACATTCAAAGAAACTGTAACCTGTAAACTCTTTTAATTAAAAGTGTTTCTAAATAAAATAAATATATTTCACCATTAATCAAAAAATTATTCTTTTTAGAAAATATTGAAAACATCACTCTATGATAATTTTTAAATGTTTATTTGAAATATTATGTTCATTCATTCAAATATTTTTTCTAAAATTGGAAAAAAATAGTTTTATAATTTTCCACAAAAAAAAATATTTTTAGGAGAAAATGTATTTTTGAAATATATGAATACTTTAGTAAAAATTATGTGCTTAAATTTGAAAATATAATGTTTAAGTAAAACTGTTATACTAAATTTTTTTAAAAAACTTATTCCTATTCAAACATAAAATATTAATGGATATGATAAAATAGTTATGTTTAAATAATAATATTAATAGTATATTCTGGTTTGTTAAAACACAGTTTTATGTATTACAAAATATATCAAGGAAATTAAATTAATTTTAAAGTCATATTTCATGAAATACCATAGTGTAACATTATAATCCCATTAAATTGTAATGTTCCCTCTAAATATGTAATCTCCCGGATTCGGGAGCCACCCAAAGGTGTCCCTTACCTATTTTGTCAAATTGCCTCAAGCGCATTTCCACGAATGCTAGAGGCTACCGACTAGCAGTGAGAGATTTGGGTGTGATAGTGGGGAAACTATGTCTTCATTGGCTGAGTAAAATGAGAGAAATATATATATAACAACAGAAGAAATATTAGTAACATAAAAAAATTAAACAACAGAATAGTGAAAGTAAATAAATAACTGGAGAAAAAATATAATTATGCGGGTCACATATGTATAGGAAATCAACCAAACAATTCACAATCAAAAAATAAAATTGAAAACCAAAGTACAAAGATAATGAGAAAACCATCCTAGCATCACAAGCCCGAGCTTGGTCCCATGCTCTCATAGTCTTCAAAAATCATGTACCGGAAGTAGAAGGGTGCTTGACTTTATCTATACCTATAAAAGAATAAAATATTTGGTCCCAAAAACCATACCCAAAAACATTGTGAGACAAAATCCTAGTAGGAAACCACCCAATGATATGTTCCTAACTATTAGTAAATATATATAGCAAGATAATATGGAAAATAAAATAATAAACAAAGAACAACTGATAAGTAAAAAATTAATCTAGTTTTAACTACAATCATTTAAATTATCAATTACTCATCCAAAAAATACAAGAAACCCTATGGGAAATTCCACAAAGCCTAAACCAAATAGTTCAACTAAAAATTCCGAAGAAATCCTCTGGGAATGTTCACATAGCCAAAACCCTCTAGTTAAACTTATAAAAATAAGATATAATGACTGTTTGGGTAAGATCAAATAGTCTAACCCCTTTGGTCTTATGAAAAAAAGACTCTCTCAGGAAGCACTCACCATCAATTTCCCTTATATTCTTTTAATGATAAACTACATAATATCTGAGGAGGAACTCAACTTCAATTCTCCATGTGGTCTTGTAATGATATCTATAGACAATATGAGGGAGAGATCGATGTTAATCCCCCCCTATGGCCTCACAGCGTGAAAAGTACAACAGACACTTTGGGGAAGCCTCTAATGTCAATTCCCCATATGGTCTCACTACATCAGGTTCCCATAGCCCTGTGTAAAGAATTCATGCACAAACAATTTTCATCATCCAACGTAAATCACAAATACTACTTGGATAAATGGAAAAAAATCATAAAACAAGCATTTCAGATAATTTCTGTCCATCCTAACGACAATAGGGATGGAAAACAGAGAATCATAACATGGAATCCTAGACCCAATGGTCAACAATAACTCAAACAAGGGAAAGAACATACATAGAAAGGTATATAACACTATTTATTATAAATAAACCATAATCAAGAAAAAAAGGCATGGTAGGAATTAATAGTGTTAAATTCCCTAAACACACAATATCTTAAACTTCGGTATTGAGCCCTTTTTAACATATAATTGAAAGACAACCTATAAAAGGCACAAACCACTAACCTCGACATTATACCATCAATATAGATAAATATCAACATTTTATTTGACCTAGAATATCATAGATGCAACGACCCAATGTTTTTCAATGGAAATTACCTTCTTATAAATATGTCATAAAATCACATGAAAACAAAAAAAACGAACTATTATGTTCTATGTGACCTTTAAACATATGTTTTCCTCTTCTATATATGGAATTTTGAAAATCTGATATACATGGTTATGATTAGTAATTTGTTTGGAGTCCAATAAAAAAATTATTTTTTTGGTGAATAGTAACATAGCCTTTTGAATAGTAACATACCCTTATGAATAGAGATTTACCCTAATGAAAAATAACATTATGTATGGTAATATATAAATAATATTCAATGGAAAGTATGATGTGACTATTTTTAGAAAAGTAAATGAATGTTTTGAAACTGGGTTTTAATAATAAATTATGATTTTAAATAAATATTAAAATAATAATCTTTAGAAAACAATTTTTTAAAAATGAACTTCATTTTTTGGATTCTACATGTCAAAAAATTGTTGGATAGAAATTTTGGGATTTTTCTGAAATACATGAATTTGGGATGAATAATGAAATAACATAATTTACAAAATAATCTAAATAAGCTAATTATATAGTAATGAATGATGTTATGCTAATGTAAGACCTATTGGTTCAGGACCAAATGATAAAATTGCTATTTTTGGTCATGGAATACTCAATATTCCATGTCTTGTGGGGAAATAATAAATTAATGAATTTTATATAGAGAAATCTCCCCTCCCCTCCACTATAAAAACCATCCTTCACAACCTCATTTACATACACCTCTCAAGCTTAAATCCTTTTCTAAACTCATCCCAAACATCTTCCCTTTCCCCTTACCCACGTCCATGAGCTTATGGTCTCATAAAATGACTTATCCTAGTTCTCGTAAGTATCATCTCAAGAGGAGGATTCAAGAGGTAATTTCCCTTCGTATTTCCCTTAATTTACATACAGTTTCAAGTTCGATTCTTATTATCTCACCCTATATTCATCCACACGGTATGGTTACTCTAGTATCAAACATATAATGTAATGTTATAATACTAATGTGATATTATATCATACAACTCCCTTTACCTCTTCCTTTTATTTTATAAAAGAAAACGATTTTCATGAAGTGTTAATCAATTAACATCAAGAACGACATTTTTTTTCCATTTCAACCTTTATATCTGGTCATGAAACCATTTTATGGTTGAAAAAATACGTTATATGTATAATGTCTTATTTAATGTTCTAAATCTAAATTATGTACATATTACTATATGATTAAACAAAACAAGTTCAGTGTGGTCGGAAAACCGTCCAAGATAACCCAAACAATAATCATTTAATTCTTATCTAATAATTCATCCACACAATATATCATATAATTCATTATAAGATCATTTTAACATCTCTCAGATCATTAATAACATAAATTTTCTTTTTATGTTTATCCAAGTTCTACACGAACATCCATTTATGAATACATGTGAACCGCTCATGAAAACCATAAAAACGAACATTCTCGATCAATGTTTTTAAACTATATAACTCATCCAAAGGCCCGTAAAATAAATTAATATAATAGTAATAAATCATATGCATGTACACAAGGTTCTGAAATTGTCAAATAATGTATCTAATGTGGTTATATAGTCCATTAATATGAATGAACCGTACGAATACAAGGTAAGGGGAAAATATTGAACCCATCATTCCTTATTCGAGTTATCCATCTTTCAGACATTTTTTGTATGATAACTACATAAAAATAATTTTTTCATCATTAGATTCACTTTTTATTGGAAATAAAGTTTTTCTAATAAATTTTATGTCAAGAAAATGTTTTCCAAAAGAACTATTCTTTTAGAAACACACCTTTTACTTCTAACTCACTGTTAATGGTTATCTTATAATTTATGTTACTCCCACTTAATTTTGGGACAAAATTTTTTATGAATGTGTTCTTATGAGATGAAACCAATTACATTACAAGGGTTATTTGTGTTCATTTTTGATATATGATCATTGTGGCTTGCGTGATAAATGATAATGCTATGATGTGATGGGTGCGCCTAGAATTATATAGCACAATATGAATATTTCAATGTGATGGGTACCCCTGGATTTATAAAGCAATCCAATGCATTCGGTAAAGTTCCAAATCTCATGAGTTAATGTGAAATTATATGAAAAGATGTTTCTATCTTGGTTCACAATTATGTGTGGTGATTAACCACTAAGACATGATGTTTTATTTTTATACATTTCCACATTTCAAGTATTTTATTAATGATTCCTCTCATGTTCATGATCCATTTCCTATGTTATGGTTATTCTCACCAATTTTTATAGTGTTCTTATCTATACTCTTACTGAAGTTTAATCTCACCCATTTTGATGTTTATCCTTAGGTGACTACATGTGCTAAAGAGAGTTCAAGTTCTAATGAGAAGCTAGAGAAGAAGGAATTAAATAAATGTTTATGCTTGATGTTGTAATTGTTATGTATGGTACCAGTTTTCCCAGGAAGCTAAACCATTGGATGCTCTATGTAGAATACTATTATGTTTTTTATCATTAAAATGATGTAGTAGTAATGTAAGAAATGTATCTTTTGCTATAGTTGGTATCAGAGGCAAGATTTAGTTAACTCGGGAATTTGGATTACTGAACCCTAGAGAAAACCTCTATCATGAGACTATGTAAAAATATGCACAGAAGAATCTTTATATTAGGATCCCATATGTTATGACTTTAGTATATATTGTACAAATTAATATTTTATTCATGACTTGTTGACTTATATTTTGTTCTATCATTTTATATTTTAGAAAATGGTGGGAACTAGGAGAAACCAGACCAACAATTCATGCGAGGGACAATGAAATGATTGCCCAAATGACATCCACAATTATTTGGGAGGTGGAGATCAAAACACCACGGTGATGCTTACTCAAATATCATAGGTTTTGAACAATAACCATAATATTTTTGAACTTCCTCCTTCACCAAAGAGGGAGAAACTAGATATTGAATGATTTATGAGGCAACAACCACCGATGTTTAGTGGATCTTCCGATCCACTAGTTGCAGAGTAGTGGGTCAACTCCATGGGGAGGAAATTTTTTGTGATTCAATGTTCTATGATGGATGAGGTGACTCTAACCATTTATTTCAAATATGGAGTGGCTGATAAATGTTGGAATTTTATTAATAACATCATGCCAAGGGAGGAAATTGATGAGATGGAATGGGGAGACTTTAATATAGTGTTTCTTAACAAGTATTTCAAAGAACTCTTCGCATGAAGATGGAGTGAGATTTCATAGAGATTAAACTAAAAAAAGGAATATGTCACAATCTACAAAGCGAGTTTTACAAGTCATTCAAGGTACACTATAGGTTTTGTTATCAATAATGATAGAAAAATTGATAGATTCTTTAGTGAATTAAAATCACACCATCGAAAGTCTCTTGAAATTTGAGACATTACGAGTTATGAATAATTTTTTATATGTGATCACAATGTGGAGTTGGAATTTGGAGAATGGTCTCGTGGATATGGTGACAAGAAAAGAAATATGGATTTTCTTGCTGGAGGATCTAATGAAAATGTTTTTAAGAATACTCAATGACCCACATGTCAAAATTGTGGGATGTTGCACCATGGGAACTACATCAAAGGAATGGGGAAGTGCTTCAAGTGTGGGAGATAAGGACACCATTATCAAGAGTGTTTAGAATACATGAAAAGAAAGGATAATGTGGTGGAAGAAAGGAGAGAGCCCCCCATAGTTCAATTATACAATTGTAGGGAGCTAGGGAAATGTGTAAGCCAGTGAACTAAAGCTCTATTTCTCGAGGATAATCAGCGTCAAAAGCCCCTAATTCCAAATGAACAAGGGAAGGAATATACAATAACTATTGTGGATGTGGAGCAAGATAATGATGTCGTACAAAGTACACATCCTATTCACTCATGAATGGAAAAATTTTTATTTGATTCTGGTTCTACACATTCCTTTATATCTTTCATGTTCTCTATAACTATAGAATCAAAGCCTCGAAACCATGAAGTTGATATATCTATAAAAACACTATGTGGTGCAATCATTGCAACACAAGTGTTTGACTCTTCACCTGTTGGAATATATGGGATGATTCTTCTAGGGAATATCATAATAATTCGCTTGGAGGAACTCCACGCTATAATGGGAATGGATTGTCTCTCGTTATATAGAGCACATTTCAACTACCAGGAATAGGAAAAATCTTTTCATATTACAAACCATCCCATTATCCCATTCAAATTCAAAGAAAATCATTGATCTTCTTTGAAAAATCCTCCAACAGTGTGAGTGTTGATTACCTAAGAAAGAAGCATACCTATAATAGATGGTTGAGTCATAGGATAGAACCAACCTTCCAGGAATTCCCATCGTGAGTGAATATGGTGATGTATATCCTGAAGAGTTACCTGGAATTCCCCTGGATCTTGAGGTAGTGTTCTCAAAAGAGATCATACCCGAAGCTACTCCTATCTGAAAATGACCCTATAGGATGGCTCAAATCGGACTGGAAGTTTTAAATAAGTAGCTTCCAGATCATCTGGACAAAGGTTCATACACCCTAGTGCATCACCTTAGGTTGAACCAATTCTATTTATGAAGAAGAAGTATGTAACAATACTGCTATGTATCGATTATCTGGAACTAAACATGATCACCCTAAAGAACATGTATCTTCTCCCACGGATTGATGACTTGATCGATCAGTTAAGAGGAGTTCAATACTTCTCAAAGGTGGACCTTTGTTTGGGATATCATCCGCTAATGGTGAAGAATTAATATATTCATATGAATTCCTTCCATACAAGGTATGTAAACTATGAGTTTCTAGTGATTCCCTTCGAACATACTAATTCTCATACAATCATCATGGATAAGATGAATACAGTCTTTATACATCACCTAGACATTCTTTTGGTAGTGTTTATTGATGATATTATCATCTAATCCAAGATCAATGAGGAACATACAGAACATCTAAGACTTGTGTTAGAGACATTGGGAATGTAGATGTTTTAAGCCATGTTCAGCTTGTGTGACTTCTGGATGAATCAGGTCACGTTCTTGGGACATGTGATCACAAGTGACGGAATTTTTGTAGACCCTTTCAAAACAAAGTTGATTGAGGAATGGCATTGGCCCTCTAGTGTCACAGAAATACATACATTTCTTGGATTAGATGGGTCCTACAAAGGTTTTGTGAAAACTCTCTCACGATTGTCAAGACCACTAACTATGTTAACAAGGAAAGGGATAATGTTTGTCTGGATAGAAGAATGTGAGGGGAGATTCAAGGAGCTAAAAAAATGTCTTCTAACTACACTTGCACGCAAACTACTGAATAGTATGGATAGTTTTGTGATATACAATGATGCCTCAAATAAAGTCTTTGGTTGTATACACATGAAAAATGAAAATGTGATAGCCTATACCTCATGGCAGTTGAAGATCCAAATGCAAAACTACTTGATACATGATCTAGATTTGGTAGTTGTGATTTTTTCCTTGAAAATCTGGTAGCACTACCTTTATGGCGAGAACTGTGACAAATACATTGACCACATGAGCCTAAAGTATATATTCACAAAAAAGGATCTCAACATGAGTCAAAAGAGATGTTTAGTGTTAATCAAGGATTAGGATTGCAATATTCACTATCATCCTAGAAAGGTGAACAGGGTAGCTGAGGCTCAATGTAGAAAATAACCTTCTACTATATCAATGATACGGATTGAGAAAGACCCTATCTTCGTGGATATGAAAAGGATGTATTTAGAAATCATGTGGTCATGGAATATATCTAAAATTTTAAAAATTATTATGCAACCATCCATCCAAGAGAAGATTCTGGAATCAGAAAGGGATGATGTGGAGATACAAAAGAGGGTGAATGCAGTAAAGGAAGGGAAGCTACAAGAGTTCCATATCGACGATGATGGTGTGATTGTGTTTGGAATACGGATTTATGTGCCTTCATCTCCCAGGATAAAGAATGAGATATTGGATAATTGACATAGCTCAACATTCTCTATCCATCATGGGAGTACCAAGATGTAACATGATCTCCGAGAACACTACTGGTGGGATAACATGAAGAAAGAGATTGGATAATATATCTTAAGGTTCTTGGTAAGTCAGCAAGTTAAAGAAGATTGACAAAGGTCCAAAGGGATGATGTAGCCATTTACTATACCCATGTTGAAATGGGAGAATGTTACTATGGACATTGTCATGGGTCTCCAAAACACATCGAAGGGAAATAATGCGACATGGGTTGTGGTTGACTGAGTCACCAAGATTTCCCATTTTATTGACATTCAGGATGATCTCTTACCTGAAAAACTTACTAGAATATATGTGAAAGAACTGGTGAGACAGAATGGTGTTCCACTCTCAATTGTCTATAACCCTTATCCAAGGATCAAATCTAAATTTGGGAGGTGCCTTCAACTTGATTTGAGTACTGAATTAAATTTCAGCACGACTTATCACCCCCAAGCCGATGGTAAATATGACTGTTCTATTCGAACACTTGAAGATATTCTATGAGACAGCTTTATAGAATTCAAAGGTGGATGGGATCAGAATCCCCCACTGGCTGTGTTCTCATACAATAATAGCTTCCACTCGAGTATTCGGATTTTTCTATATGAAGCTCTGTATGGAAAGCAATGTAAAACTCTGACCTGTTGGGGTGAAGTTGGAGAAAGAAAACTACATGGACCCGATCTTGGGAAATAGACGTCAGAGAAGGTTCACGTCATCTAGAAACACATCAAAGCTACTGAGAGATAGTAAAAGAGATACGCTGACACCCATTTACGGGACATGGAGTTCAATGTTGGAGATAAAGTCTTCCTTCGAATATCACCATGGTAGAGTCATGTAGTTTGAAAATAAAGTGAAGCTATGCCCAAGGTACATTGGCACCCTTGAGATCCTTGACTGCATAAGAGTTGTGGCCTATCGTCTTGCACTTCCACCAAATATGGATCATGTTTAGGATGTTTTTCATGTATCACTCATGAGGAAGTACATATTGGACACCTCTCATGTACAAACCTCATAGGTGGTATAACTACAAGATGATCTCTCCTATAAGGAGAAGCTAGTATAGATTTTGGACTGGAGAGATATGGTTCTACTCAATAAGATAACCCACCATTTAAAAGTGTTATGGATCTACCATAAGTATGAAGAAGCTACATGGGAACTGAAAGAGGTGATGAAGGAGAAGTACACTCACAAGTTTATGTAAAATGAAATTTCATAAAGAGAAAGAATGTAACAACCCATTGCTTTTCAATGGAAATTACTATATTAAAAATATGTCATAAAAATCACATGGAAACACAAAATAATGAACTAATAAGTGCTATGTGACCTTTAAACATATGTTTTCCACTTCTATTTTTGGAATTTCAAAAATCTGAAATACATGGTTGTGATCAGTATGTTTTTTGGATTCCATTAAGGAAAACCTAATTTTTGGTGAATAATAACATACCCTTATGAATATTAACATACCATTATGAATAGTGATATACCATAATTAATAGTAATATTACCTAAGATAATATATAATTAATATTCCATTTAAATTTTGATGTGACTATATTTTTGAATAAGTAAATGATTGTTTTAAAAATGCATTTGATAAAAAATTGTGATTTTAATTAAATTTTAAAATAATAATATTTAGATAATTATTTTTGAAAAAATGGGCTTCATTTTTTGATTCTTACACATTGAAAAATGGTTGGGGTGAATTTTTAGGATTTTTCTGAAATACATGATTTTTTGGATGAATGGTGAAATACTATAATTTAAAAAATTAGCTAATTATAGATTTTGCCTGATATTTTGAAGGCTTAAGAACAATTGGTTCAGGGTCACATAATCAAATTACTATTCATGGTCATGGAAGTCTCGTTATTCCTTGTATTTTGGGGATAATAAAAATTAATGAATTTTATATTGAGAAATCCTGTCTCACCTCCACTATAAAAACCAGCCTTCACACCCTCATTTCCTCACACCTCTCAAGCTTCATGCCTTGTTTAAAATATGCCCAAGTGCCTTTCCTAGTCCCTTTCACACGTCCAAGAGCTTTTGGTCTAAACAAGAGACCATCCCTAGGTCCCCTAAGGAGGATGTCAAGAGTATGATTCAAGAGGTAATTTCCCTTCCTCTTTCCTTCAATTTTCTTTTCAATTTCATGTTCTTTTCTTATTCTCTCCCCACCAATATTCATACACATGCTATGGTAACTATAGTATCATATATATAATGGAATGTTATTATACTAATAGGATATTATACCATACAACACCCTTCTCCTCTTACTTTTATTTTATAAAATAAAACGTTGTTCGTGAGGTGTTAATATATCACCTTCAAGAAGGACATGTTTTCTTTTTTGTCTTTCTACCATTATATCTGGTCATGAAAACCTTTTTATTGTTGAACAAGAATATTTTATATGTTAAATTTACTATTTTATGTTCTGGAACTAAATTATGTACATATTACTAAATGATTAAAGAAAACAAGATCATTGTGGTCGAAAAACTGCCCAAATTAACCCAAACAATAATCATTTAATTATTATTTAATGATTCATCCACATTGTATACTATGTAATTCATTATAATATAATTATAACTACTAAAATATCATTAATAACATAAAATTCATGTTTTGTATGTTTATCCATGTACTACATGTACATCCATTTATGAATACATGTGAATCGCTCAAGAAAACCATAAAAATGTACATTCCCAAGTAATGTTTTTAATCAATATAACTCATAAAAAGTACCATAAAATAAATTATTCACACCATAATAAAAATATTCATGTAAAAAGGTTTTTTAATTGTCAATTAATGAATCTAATTTTTTTATTCATGACACTAAATTGAAGGAAGCATTTAGCTACAAGGTAATGGGAAAATCTCGAACCCAACTTTCCTTTTTCGGGTTCTCCCTCTTTCACTTATTTTTTTTGGTATGGTCACTCCATAAAAATAATTTTTTCATCATTATCATCCCATTTTACGGGATATAAATTTTTATAATTGTTTTTATGTCAATCAAAATAATTCCAAATTAAATCCTCTTTCAAAAACACACCTTTTACTTCTCACTAAAGGTTGATGGGTGTCGTATAAAGTATGTTTTCCCACTTAATTATGGGAACCCAAGGTTTATTAATGTGTTCATATGAGATAGAACTCATTCTATTACATGGGTTAGTTACGTTCATTTTTTTATATATGGTATTTTTGGCATGCATGATAAATGATAATGTTATGATGTGATGGGTGTGCCCGAAATTATATAGCGAAATATGAATGTTTCAACGTGACCGGTGTGCCTAGAATTATATAGTGCTCTAATGAATTGGGTAAAGTGTTGAATTTCATGGGTTAATTTGAAATGATGTGTGAACAAGATTCTATATTTTTTCATAAGTATGCGTGGTATTTAACCTCTAAGACGTGATGTTTTATTTTTATGCATTACCACACTTCACGAATTTTATTAATAATTCTTCTCGTGTTCACGATTCTTTGCCTATGTTATAGTCATACTCACCCACTTTTTATATTTTCCTTATCTATCCATGTATTGGGAATTCAGATCACCCCTTTCTATGTATATCCTCAAGTGACTACATGTACTAAAGAGAGTTCAAGAGCCAATGAGAAGCTAGAGAAGAAGGAATTAAAAAAAATTTATGCTTGATATTATAATTGTTATGTGTGGTATTAGTTTTCCCAAGACACTAAACCATTGGATCCTCTATGTGTAATACTATTTTGTTTGTTATCTTTAAAATGATGTAATAGTATTGTAAAAAAAGGTTGGATCGCTATAGTAGATCTACAAAAAAGTGAAAAACATTAAACCTTTCATAACACACGAAGGAAGAGAAAAAAATAAAAGAGGATCTAGAATAAGTAAGAATGAATCATGGTGATTCCAACACAATCAACGATGTTCGATTTGGAGGACAGACGACCGATCAATGGCTCAGTGAGAGTTCAGTGATTCCTGTCGCTCTTGTACGAGATGGGTTCAGAATAATTAAATTCTACAAATGAGACGTGGTGCTGTTACGATATATCAAAAAAAAATAAAAACATTTGGAATTTTATTTAAAGATACACTGCGTGTATATGCCTTTTCTAGGAAACTCTTTATGAAGTCTGCCACGTCACCCCGCATGGCCTTGTCTTTGCCGCTACTTACCCAAAACACACTCATACATGGTAACAGGGTACATGACATGTACTTCTAGGTACACAGCGTTTACTCCTAATATTTCCAAAAAATAATCCACATTTTCTCATGAACACCAGAAAATAAGATCCATACATGAAAATAAGAACTGAGTTCTTACAAACGTCCCCCCATACAGAAATTAGGCCCCGAATTTCCCTAAGAAGGTGCTGAATAAAATCTTCAAACAGGTCTGACCATTGTGAGCTCACATCAGTATCCCTCTCCCATGTCTCGTCATGTTCTCGCCCGGGATTCCATAGCACCCGTACAAGAGGATGAGACCGTCCACAGAGAACATTCATGATTTGATAAAAAATTTGGATAGGATGCTCCTTGAACGATGTGTGAACCTCCAACTCGACTACATCGGGTTGAAAAACATGTGATGGATCTGAGAAGTAATGGCATACCTGAGAATTGTGGAAGACATCGTGAAAATCCTGATACCTCTGATGTAACTACAGTCGATATGCAATTGGCCTGACTCTCTCTAAAACATCAAATAATACAACGTATATTGGGAAAAGCCTACCCTGTCTCTTAATCCATCTATGTCCCATCCTCGGAGTGACACGTAGTAAAACCTGATATCCTATATCGAACTATAGAGGTCTTATCTGTCGATAAGCATAATAATTCATTCATGACTGTACAATATCCATTGTATTTCAAATTAACTTTACCTTCTTTGTGGTCTTATGGACAAGGTGACGTCCCATCATAGCTGCCTCTCCTGCCTCTAGGCAACATAGAGGTGACCGACATGGACTACCATACAATGGTTGATATGTTTCCAACTGAATAGTCTCCTGAAAACTATTATTGTATGAAAAATCCACTAGTGGTATATGATTTCCCAAGATCCTCCAAAATCTAGGATTCATACTTGAAGCATGTCCCCCAACACCTAAATAATATGCTCAGACTTGCCATCTTTCTGGGGATGGTAGGATGTACTTCGAAGTACCTGTGTACCAAGATCCCATTGTAGTTCCTTCCAAAACTAAGTATTAAAATCAAAATCATTATCTAAAAATATTTGTGCATAACTCAATGTAAACATACAATATCTTGGATGTAAAACCTTCACATCCCTTAAAGAATGTAGGTCTCCTTGGTTAGTAAAAAGTGTGAAACCATTGTGACCCTTTCAAGGAAAACCCAAACTACATCATTCCCACAAGGTGATCTGGGTAAAACTATCATGAAGTCCATCACAACATCATTCCACTTCCACATCATAATGGGAAACTGCTATAAAAGACATATTGGTTGGGGATGTTTGGACTTCACCTGCTGAAAGGTGGAACATCTCATGCCAAAACCAGTGGCATCTCTCTTCATACTAGGCCACCAATACTGACACGGTAGATCACGATAAATCTTGATGACACCAGGATGATCTTCCCAAATTGAAGAATGAAAATACTACAACAACACCTCATAAATGTCTGTGGACACCCATACACGCCCATGAAAACATATAGTATCATCCATGCCTATTTTCTATTTAGGAATAAGTTCATATCCAAACACACTCTTTTGAATAAATAGGCCTTAAAAATCTGATAGATTCCTCATTTTCACCTAATAAAGTAGAGTAGAGGTAATATCTATAGAATAAAGAAACATGTGCCCTTGTCTATCATGAAACTCCAAATTCATCTAAGAGAATATAGCCATAATATTCCATTCACTACTGACCTCTAGAACCACATTTATTTGATTCCTCCTGCTTAACGCACCTTCCACTGTGTTTCCTTTCCTATTCATGTAGGCAGGCACAATGTCAAAGGAATGAAGTTACTCAACCCAACATCGGTGTCTCAAATTCAGATCTTGCTGAGTAAATATATATTTTAGACTTTTGTGGTTGGTGAAAACCATAAAATTCCCTCCAAATGATAATTTCTCCAACAACATAAAGCATGAAAAATTGTAGCCAACTCATGATCGTGTATTTGGTAATTCTTCTCAGGTGGCCTCACCTATCGAGACCCGTACACAACAACTCCTTCCCCGTGCATAAGCACTACTCCCATCCCAATACCTGATGCATCATAGTAAATAATATAACTTTTTTCTGAATTTGGAAAAACTATCATCGATGATGAATTCAATATCCCTTTCAGCTCCTAAGGCTAAATCACAGGAATCTATCCATGGGTACATCTCACCCTTCTTAGTCAAGCGCTTGAGTGGTTCTTATAAGAGTGAAAAGTCCTGTGTAATTTTCCTTTAGTAACCTAACATCCCCAGAAAAATACTTACCTAAATGTTTTTTTGGATGATCCTAGGAAAATACTTCTCTCAGTTCCTATGGCTCTACTATTACTTTTATATCTGAGATAACATGACCCAAGAAATGAATCAGATCCATCCAAAAGTGGTATTTTGAGATCATAGCATATTACCAATACTCTCTCAATATACTAAAAAGGATCTCAACATGGGTAGCATGGTTGTGTCTAGTGTGAGAGTACACTAATATATCATCTATAAAAACCTCCATTAAGGAATCTAACTATAGATGGAACACTCAGTTGATCAGTGGCATAAAAACTAATGGAACATTCGTGAGATTGAATGGCATACCACATACTCTTATAGATCCTACCTACTCTAAAAGGAGGTAAGATGTATATCAGATGGTCTAACATGCAATTGATGATAACCGAACCTCATGTCAATCTTAGAGAACATCCAGGCTCTCTAAAGCTGATAAAAAATATCATCAATCCTTGGAAAGGGATATAGGTTCTTGACCATAAAAATTTTCAGCTTCCAATAATCCACAAAAGGTCTGAGGGTACCATCTAACTACTTTGAAAATGGGACAAAAACCCCCAAGGAGAAGTACTGGGTCAGACGAAACCATTTTCCTACCAATCCTCCAACTACATCTTGAGTTCTTGTAACTATGGTGTAGTCATCCTATAAGGAGGAATGGACACTGGTGTCACTCCTAGAACATGATCAATAGAAATGTCTACCTCACACTTCAGATTCAAACATAAAACATCCTATGGAAGGAAAATCATGAAGTGATCCACCACTAGGGGAAATTCCATATGTGGAGTACCCTGGTATGCTGGTATACACTATTAATATAGGTTGTAACTCCTCCCAACCCATGATGCTCGGGTCTCACTCTACTCGCCTAGACATCCCATTAACCCTTATGTAGAAACATACATCCACCTAGTGATGTGAAAATTACCCTACAAAAATAATAGTCGACAACATCCTGGTAGGGAATGAACCAATCCATTCTAAGAATGACATCACATCATGTCATC
This sequence comes from Viscum album, assembly GCA_963277665.1. NCBI lineage: Eukaryota > Viridiplantae > Streptophyta > Magnoliopsida > Santalales > Viscaceae > Viscum > Viscum album. The sequence continues at coordinate 679,565,114 of OY728119.1, read as the reverse complement.
TATAATAGATATAGGTCCCTTAAGAAGTGAAACCAAACAAAATTATGAGAGAACTCCTTGCACTGATGTACACAAGCCATTAAAATCCCCAAACGAGTGTCCACCATCATGATATCAGCTGAATAAAAGATACAGAACACAAGGCTCTCCACAATAGAAACATGTATGAAACTATTGGAAGCCCATGTATCGAAAAGTGAAGAAGCTAAAACTATAGAAAATAGAATTTTACATCTAACTGTAGTGGGTCTAGGAGCATTCCCATGATAGGTCTGATCCAATGCAAACATCCAACCTATACCAGGGCACTACGACCCTTACTTAACACCCTAATCTGATCCAACATGCTTTCAGTAAAATCCCGGTGATTGGATACCACAACTATGACCTCCAAATCATCCTGAAAGGATAGTCTAACTTCAATTATCAGACTAATAAGAAATTGGTGGTCCTAATCCTAAAGGAGGAGTCATAGAAGTACCTCTGTCACCAGCTGCGAGTTAGAAAAATATGACAAAAACGCTGAAGATGGCCCATCTTGCTACAATATTGGCACTCAAAACAGGTCTTTCGGGAAATTTGGCCTCATATGTCCACTGTTACTATACTAGTATCATAGCACCTAGATACCTGAAGGTGCATCCTTCATACTCGGATATCCACATGTAGACTCCATGTGGCATTTACTACTATTAGCCATAGTAGCACCAAATTTGGATGTTGAACCGCCTTATCACACAGCTCTATAATCCCTCAGGTAGCGTTTTGTGATCAACACCTGTTTGACTATGGAAGATATGGTCATTAACATGAAGATATTCACCAGATATCAGATTTCATGCCTCGTACCATCCTAAATCATCCTTTCAAGGAATTACTAATCACCCCCCTAGAATGGGTGTGAAGCACTACAGCTCTGTGAAGTGAGAAGAATACTTTATGAATGAGAGAGTACCCTTCTCCAAACTCATGAACTCTCTTACATGATCGGCCTTCAAAGTCTCTATGTAGAATTATTCATAGAGGGAGTGATATAATTCATCCCAACCCATAACCTGATGGCGTCCTTCTGATGATATCACATCCCACCATCTCTTGGCGGAATCATGAAGCATGTAAGTAGAGAGATTCAACAACATTTTTCGAGGCGTCCTTAGATGTTTGATGAAAGATACCATAGATACAAACCATGAGTCTATACCCTGAATTCCTCTATCTCCAGATAAAGTTGGAGGATGCTGCTACTGAAATATCTACATCAACTCTTCCATAGACGGGGTAGGAGACGGTGCTCCCTAGAAAGTTTGCATAATCCTCATGAAGCCCTCTCAGAACTATGCATTACACATGCATCTCGAATAACAGCTGATTCCATGTTGGAAATGACAGGAGGGTCTTCTATTAGTCCTTAATCTACCATGTCTGGTGTCTGATCGCTGCCCAATATTTGGTGTAAAATTGAAGGATGTATCAATGTTATGTCTCTGAAAGGTCATGCACACACCTTTGTTTAAGATTATCATGTAATGAAACATAGAAGTGAAATATTGAACATGAGAATAAAAGAATTCTGGTTTTTCAGAAATATGGATACATGATATATATGACCCCTATACAGCATGTTCCCTTATGTTTTCACATGGGCATGTACTTCTACCATCCTAGGTCATGTATCCCCAATACACACGACGTGTTCTCCTTGAGACAGGGTGTGTACTTGAATCATTTCCCTATGCCCATGTTCCTCTACATAGTTATACACATAACTCATACCTAGGTAACTGTACATGGATTGTGCACCCTAGACATGTCATGTATCCCTTAATTCATCACCATACATGTCATCAATAACATGGTATACTCAACATGGCATGAAAGATCAAAACATGACGTGAATAACCTGAGTTTCATCCATCTGTGTTATCGGTCACAAGACTAGTTACAAGACTCTTATAACACGACATGTACTCCCAATATACAACAAGTTCCAACAATAAATTCCCAACCCTATCTTCCTTCTGATAGAGTTATTCACACGGTTATGGACTACACGACATGTACATAAAGTGCACGATATGTACCTAAGAAATTATGTTCCCTCCTAAATAGAAGGATACATGGCATGTATTCCAAAATACACACCATGTATTTTGGTTTTCTCCAGAAAATAATCCTCATAATCTATTCTAGAACCCCATAAATGACGTAAATTAACATTAAAGTGAAAAATTATGATTTTTAGGGGCCCATACTCCCCGCAAATCAATGATTTACATCATATTCATATCACTGAACATGTATAACAGGGCATGAAAACACATGATCCACCAAATTCTGATCCATGGGGTCCCCTAACACCTTAGGGACCAAAGATTGGTGCTCATTCAAACCAAACCATTCAAAATAAGAAATAACATATCAAATAGTAGGTATTTGATCAAGGCATATATCACAAAAAATATGCATATCTATCACTACATCTATCACAACAACATGAAACCGATAATGCACCATAAATGGCATGACAAGAATGCATGACATGTGATCTATAACAAGTTCCTATATAATGCAGGATATGTAATCCCCTCATCTCATCGTGTTTCTATAGAAATAAAACCTAAATAATATCAATGATAATAGAAGAAAACATAAAGAATCACCAATGGTTGAAATCAAATAAATTTTAATAATTGAAAACCAAACAATTTCAATATTTTAGGCATATTGGCCTCTCCCTATACATGGGTTAGATACTGCAGAGCACATCTTATTACCAACTTCATATTCATTTTTATCCTTGTCTATAGGCTCCAAAGAGTAAGTGAAATAAATAAAATCCTTTGATAACACTCTGTAACGTCCCAGTTCTGGTAAACACCTAATGGTGCCCCTTACCAGGTTGGTCACTTGGCCTCAAGTGAATTTCAATGAATGCTAGAGGCTGCTGACTCTGCTGAGGGCATTGGGTGTTATAGTGGGGAAACTATGCATTCCCTTAACTATATTTGAAACAATACAATCTATTTTGTCCCAAAAGAATGATCCAAATAGGGTGTGAGAAAAAATCCTACCGGGCAACTGCCCAATGATCTATTCCAACTTATCAGTGAAAATATACAACATGCAAATATGAAAATTGGTGTAATAAACAAGGAAGTACCCAAAAGTAAATAGTCCTACAGTTTCAACTATATTCATTTAAATTATCAATTATTCCTCCAAACAAATACCAGCAACCCTATATGAATGTCCACATAGCCTAACCCCTCTACATCAATTAATCATTTATTGGAAACCCTCTGGGAAAGGTCACATAACCTAAACCTTCTAGTTCAAATTATAAAATTAAGATATAAGAACCCTCTGGGTAATCTCACACATTCTAACCCATTTACTCTCATTCAATCAAAGACTCTCTATGGAAGAACTCACCATAAATCCCCCCTATAGTCTTTTAATGATAAACTTCATACTCTCTGAGGAAGAACTCAACGTCAATTCCCTCTATGGTCTCGTAACAATAACTATAGACAATCCGAGGGAGAACTCAACGTCAATACCCCCTACGGATTCATAGTGTGAAAAGTACAACAAAAACTCTGGGGAAGCACTCAAGGTCAATTCCTTCTATGGTCTCACTTCAACAGGTTCCCACAACCCTGGGTAAAGAATCGTGCACAAACGATATTCAACAACCAAAGTAAATCACAAATACTACTTGGATAAATGGTAACATTTCATAACACAATCATGTTAGATAATTTTCCCCCATCATAACAACACTAGGCATATACAACGTAGCAACCTAATAGGGAATCCTAGACCCAATGGAAAATATCAGATCAATCATGGTAAAACACATCAATATAATGGTAAATATCCCTATTTATAATAAAAAACCCATACTCAAGAAAACAAGGCATAAAAAGCATTAATAAAATTAAATTGCCTAAATAGGAAACACCATAAAGTAGGGTATTGGGACCTTTTTTTACATATAATTCAAGGAAAACATATGGAAAGTAACAATTCACCTACCTCAACATTGTGCGATTAATATAGTTGAATGACATCCTTTTATTTGACCTATAACGTCATAGATCTAAAAAAATGTCAAAAACATTCAACCTTAAATAACTCATGAAGAGGATAAATAAAGAGAAGAGGATCTAGAAGAAGGAATCACTAACTGTGTTATTTCCAACACAAATGATAGTGTTCAATTCAATGAATAGACAACTGATTGGTTTCTTGGTGAAAGTTCAGTTATTCTTATCACTACTGGACGAGACATGTTCAGAAGAATTTATTTATGTAAATGTGACATGGTGCTAGTACGATATATCAAAAATATAAAAATAAAGGGTGTATTCAATAAAGATATTTGGTGTGTATATCCCTTTTCTAGGCCATACATTAAGTTGTCTTCCACGTCACCCCACGCGGTCATGTCTTGGCTGTTTGACACCTGAGACGCGGTTGTACACAGTAATAGGTTACTCAACATGTACTCTTAAGTACATGGTGAGTACTCCTAAAATTTCCAAAAAAACTCCATTATTCCCATGAACACTAGAATACAAGATCCATACCTGAAAATAATATCCGATTTCTTACAAAATTGCATCCCTTTTATAGGAAATACTAATAAAATTTCACCTCAACACATCCTGATTTTAAATGTACCATCAACAAGTTGGTGGTTTCACCACAGATATTTGACCAAGTGAATGGTCTTGTTTCATAAAACATTCTACATAACATCAATAATCTCCAATAGTTTTTACCCACATTAGAAACCCTATTCCAATGGTATAACATTGAATTTTAGTACATGTGAAGCGTTATTTATGTACTTCCTCATGAGAGACTCATGAAACACATCATTGAATTGATAGGGGTTCGTTGGAAGTTCCATGTAAACGAAACCATCCATACTCTATAAAAAATGTCAAAAGATAAAAAATACCTAGGACTCATCATTCATTTCATTATGAATCTCAAAAAATACATCCATGGATAAATTCATAAAAAACATATCACTAATATCAAACTGAAGACCACATAGTTCATTATTAACATAACGTTTTTATCGAACCTTAGCTAGATTGATGTGATTCTGAATGGAGATAAATTTCACGTCTATTTTCATACATATATCATGTTTCAATAGTGTTATTCCTCCAACATTATCAAAACTCATTGGAGTTCTACACCTATTTTAGTATAGGGATTCATAAGGGGGATTCTGAATACTCAAGGGAAATCTAATATTTATGAAAAATGAAATAAAGGAAGGTTATGATCCTAAAAAACATTCTAATAGATAGGATAATGTCTTAACATATCAGCTATTTTTTTTAAATTACCTCTTATAATAACTAACTATATGAGGATGATATGTTGTGCTGAAACTTATCTCTATATCTATAGCATGTTAAGGGATTTACTTGATATTCATGGTAAACCTAAAATATCGATGAGGTACAATATTTTATTGTACTCCTTAAATCATTGTGACATCCTTATTTTATATTTTGAAAATCTAATGAATGGATAAATTCTCTTTTATGTATGTATTGTGCACTGCTATTATAAGACAATTGAATAAATCCTATATAACATTATGGCCTTTAGAAATTTGGGGGTGTCACATAAAAAATACATGGTGTTATTTTCCCATTTCAAATCATGTATGTGTAATGGTTTTACCATCCTATTCAATTCTTTTATCATATTCTTCAATTTATAACATACAATGGTTCATGTTAAAAAAACATAAATATCTCTCATCATTCCATCCCTCTAAAAATACTCTTTCATATCTTTATAAAACGTGGAACTTCATGGATGAATAGATATTGAGGAACTATGATCTTTCCCTAACAAGAAAATTTTAAAATATTGGTTTGGGTGGACGAAAAACATAGTTCTAGAACCATATCATCCCATCATAATAAAAGGTAAAGCCCAGGAACATTTCAGACCTTCTACTACATCTCTACATCTTCCTTTTATTCCAATTTAATGTTTAGATAGATAGATGGTTGGATAATCATTTGAGAAATATATGAATTCTTCAAATCCATAAATATAAACAGAACCATACTATTAAAATACTTTAATATTTATACTTTTGTGACCCTCATCATAGATAAACTAGAATGGTCCATTCGAATCAAATCATTAGCCACCTTTCTCACCTTCCGTGGGTGGTACTGTATTAAGCAGTGATAATATTCAATTGTTTACAAACATATTATATGGAATATATTCAACTTCTTATATGGGAATACATTACTTTTAGAATTATTGTTTCTATCAGTCCTTTATTTATAAATACAGTACCACTATTTATTTAATGAAAAACACCACAACTAATTACAAATCATGAGTTGGGAAATTTTTCTCATGAACCTTCATTTTTCATAATGTATTAGATATCACCTTACCATTATATATTATAATGCATCTAAATTACTTTATTGATGCATCTCTATATATTATAAACCATTAATTAGTATAAGGTAATGTAAAAATAGGTTTAATGACTAACTCTTTATTCATTTCCTTGAAATTTTCCTCAAATTCATCTAATAAAAGGGAACATGGAAACCTTATAATATTACATGGTATGTTGATTGTAAATCCCTGATAAATTTTTGACAATGTGTTGATAATATCCAACAAAACCAATAAAAATAAAATCATATTCCCAATGGTTGGTCTAGTCCAATTTTCAATAAAATCAGTCTCTGAATGATCTATAGATATACCCTATTTTGAGAATATATGATTAAAAAATGAATCCTTTTGTAGCTAAAATTCACACATGGTAAATTCGGTATGCTAATTATTCATTCCACCAGGACTATAAAAACTATCAACTGATCATCATGATATTCATTTGCCTTTGAATATATAATAATATCACCAACAAATTACAACAAAAATAGATCTAAATATTCAATAAAATTTATATTAACTAAATCCATGAATATAGCTGGAAAATTAGTAAGACCAAATTGAATCACTATATATTCCTAGTGTTTATTCCTTATACATAATGCTATTTTAGGTATATCCTTCTTCTCGAACCTCAATTGATGATTTGCATAATTATGGTCGATGTTGAAGAATTGTTGATCCCCATGTAGTTTTCAAAAAATTAATCAGTATGGGGTATATGATATTTATTTTTGTTTGTGTTATTGTTCAATTCATGAAAATCAATGATGTGTTACATTGATCAATATATCATTCATGAAAAACAATATGTCCATGACATGGTTGCAGACATGGCTAGATTATTCCCTTGTGATTATTATTTTGGAGTTTCTTCATCAATCCCCTAAACTCAATTATTGAAGTTCTATATAGTTTCTTTGAAATAGGTATAGAAACATGTATGATTTCTATATGGAACTCAACTTCAATATTCATTTAAAGAAAAAAAACAATTCATGAAAATAGAAAAAAGATATTACACAAGAAGAATGGTATTGATTTTGAGTCTTTCCTCAACCATATGATATAAAACCCATTTGAATAATAATCAAGACCCATATAATGGATGTGATTTCCATATATAAATCATATTTATCATCACACTGATTGAAAATAAATAGTTGGTCCATAATATCAAATGTGACATTCATTACATAGTAATTGATGTGGGATTTATGTATAAAAACTCAACCAATACATAATATAACATCAAATACAATCAATGGGAGAATATCATGATTTATAAGAATAACATTTCCACAATCATTATCCAAAGTGGAAAAATAGACATGAAATATGACCATACTAACATTATGGAGTTTTATTGATAATTCAACATCTAGTAAATGTGGTTTCATTTAGATTACCTTAGTAGATTCATAAGGCTTGAAAGAATGTATTTCAAATTCAAATTAAACATTATCATTTCTAGTGTGGATGGTAATATCACCTTTCACAATGAAATTATCATAAACCCATCAATAATAGTGATTTCATTGGATTTATCAATGTATCTCTCACTAAGAGGATGATGATGTTGATCATCATAATTATCCTTTATATTTGAGTACTAGTTACCATAATAACCATACTCATTTAATTTTAAGAATTATAGAATGAGTGGTTCATTTTTGTGTGTATTATTCTTTCCCAATGTATTAACCAAACAATTCATTTCCATCCAAAATTCATAGGTTTTCTGACCACCCATCAACAATAATATCACATCCATGTTGAATTCAAGAAGTCCCCTTTAGTTATCTTCCTTTATTCCAGAAATGTACATTGTAAGGATATCTTTACACCCTATGCGTTATTTTAGTCTTCATGAGACTTAGTTTTTTTCCTTATAAAAACTATAGGATTGTTAGGTAACCCCATTTTCCATTTCAAATTTGATATCACATTTAATAATATATTCCTTGACACCGAATTCCTTTTAGGAGAACTCCCATTGGGAACTTGGATTTAATCATCTGGGAAATCAACCAACCATAATTTTTGGATTGATGAAAACAACAGAATCATACCTTGAAATTCTTGGATATATTGCACATATGTACCAACAGATCTATAATCTTTATATATTAGCTCATGTAATTACTTTTAAATTTCAATAAGAAGAATATAAGAAAAGTTATTATTAAAAACTATTAAACGTATCCAACTCTAGTATTTAAATTTATTATTATTTTCATATATTCTTATTAAGATACCTCTACTAATCAACTTCACCTTTAATATAGAAAAATGCTAAAATTATTTTATCATGTTATAAACACTATAGGAGAAAATATATAGTTTTGATGGTACTGATCTATTGGTTGGCATCAAGTGAATCATTATAACCTCTAAATGAATGTGGATTTTTCCTCATGAATGAATCAATATAATATGGTCCCCTCCATTACTTGTGTGTGAGTTAAAAATAATTAATATATTGATAATGTTCTATAATAATATAAAATTATTTCTTATTCTATATACCATATTATTTTATTATCATCAGTAAAATAATTGATTTTTTCTATCAAATTCCCCATTAATACTATTCCGTTAAGTTCTATCCTCTGATTAAAAAAAAAAATTATAGTGTGAGGAACAAAAATTATAGTATAGAACCACATAATCATGAAAAATCATTTATAGGATGTCTTAATAATGACACATTCTTTTCAATATATGACACATTATGTTTAACAGAAGTCATTCATTGTCTATTCTATTCAAATCCATTATGATGGTTAATAAATAGTTTTTTTGTAAATACTCCTACCCTAGTATCCTAGAGCCGGTGAATTATTTTATTACATTAGTATAATAAACAAGGAATTCATATCCCAAAATACCAACTAGAATAGTAGATATAGAAATATAGATACAAATATAAGTATTTAATTATAACTTGAAATGTAATACAACAAGTAAATTTATTAAATATATTTATAAACTCCTAGACTATCCCTGCAGGTCACTTATAATATACAACATCAAATCCTATGGAAAAATTAAACATAATAATGGGGTGAGATAAGATTCCTAGTAAGGGAAAAAAATAAAAAAGAATCTATAATAAACATAGAAAATAATTCAAGGTGAATGACAGAAAACACATGTCATAAACACATAAACTGGAACATAATATGGTATAAATAAATACTCATAAAAAAATTCCATATACATAATCACATGAGAATAAAACTCAACCATGGATATTATACTAGTCTAATAATCACATCGAATATCAATTACATATATTATAATCGGGGAATGACTAATTTTTTACATATGAAAAAACATACCATCGAGGCCTCATCCAAGACATTTGAAAAAAACTTGTTAACACATCTTCAAAATATGAATTTGTTTTCTTTACTGAGGCCTACCGATGCATCAATGGAATATATCATGCCCATACCATCACATATGAATTTAAATTAATTCCACCTATGAATTGGGGGAAATATAAACAACATATGCATATGTTTTATCAGTTAGTTAATATAATCACAAACCATTCTGAGTAATATGGTGAACGATATCAAGACAACACATCCAAAATCAAACTGATCATAAACCATTTAATAAAAAATTTATATGATTTCATAAAATATCAATCCAAATTAATCATACAATTAAATAGAGGGGTTTTAAATAGTTGAAAATACACTAATAAAATCACCCAAGAATTCTTGAGAAATATACTGTCTTTACATTGAATGAAATAGTACTTTTGGAAAACAAATCATTTTTATTTTTCATAAAATAAGATTATAAACATTTATATCCCAAAAAATAAAAGGGAAGGAAAATAAATGATATTTAAGGAACAATAAAGTAACATGAATTCTGAAAATGGAGTAAGAGAGGGAAAACCCAATGGAAGACATTTGGGGTAGAGAATCCCCTTACCTTTTGTCTGAATGTTTTCTTCACTCGCACATAATGTCCAAGATAATGAAAATATTTTAATTAATATTTTAATTATAAATATATTATAAGTATATCTGACTTATTAAAATTTTATTTTGTTCAATATTGTTCTTTTTAAGGAGGGATAAGATCCAATTTCATCATTCAGAAGTGTTCATTTTTCTTAGTTTTTAGGATTGGTTCACTTGTATACATGTACGAAAGCTGATGTGAAATAGGAATAATTATCATGAATTGAAATTATATATTATTAATGAACTTATATTATAGTTAAATTTATTTTATATAACTTTTTCCATATATAAGCATGATTTATTAGATAAATCATTAACGATAATAATTTATACTTTTTGGTTGTTTTTTCTATTATCATTAACTACTTTTGTATTATTAATTAATATTATGTTTACATAATAGATTTAGAAAATTAAATATGTTTCATTACATATATTAATTTATTATTTAACAATAAAAATGGATTTATATCCATACATGAAGGTGTAATTGAAAAATGAAAACTTTTCATCCATGAGGGCGTTAAATTGGCATCTCAAGGACGATGTTTCCATTTTTTTTAAAAAGAGGAAGGGAAATGAAATGACGGTGGATATCCCATTTCCAAAATAAAATTATATTATATATAATATATTATAGTTATAATTAATTTTTTGATATAGGAAGTAAAAAAAGGGAAATAAAATAAAAGAAATTCAACGAAAATTAAAATGAAAGGGGATCTTACCTCTCGAATTATACTCTTTGAGAACCTCCTTAAGGAAAATTTAAATGGTATTTTGGTGAGACCAGAAATAAAAAATATGTTGGAGATATTTCAGAGAGGTATTTTGAATAAATTGGTCAAGATTCAAGGCATTGGAGGTGTGTGGAGAAGGTGTGGTATTTATAGTGGAGGAGAGGGTTGTTTTTTGATTTTTTATCCATTTGATTATAATTTAGGACAAAGAATATGAATAGTTTAAATATAATAACTAAATATTATAAAACAATGTTGGGTAGTTTGGGATTATTTTGTTATATCAAATATTCATCATTTATGACTCAGTAGTTCATGTATTTTTTAAATATCATAAATTACCGTATTTCACTATTCATAAAAAATTCATCTATTCTCTAAAAATCCGGAAAATTCAGCCTAACAAAATTTAGACACATAGAATATAATAATTAACCAATATTTATGAACATATTTTTCAAAATATGAGAAATTTAATTTTCAAATAATTTTATCATTTACAGGAAAAATACTGAATTTAAGATTATAACTGATTTTATAATAAATTCAAAAATTAATTAAAGCATCATAAAATAATTTTTTAATTATAAGAAAAAAATATATATTAAATTATAAAGATATTTTATGAAATGAAATTTTATTTTAAATTAATATATTAACAATAAAATTTCAAATAAACATTTTTGTTTCACAAAAATACAAACACTAAATTTATCATTTTTAAAACATTTATTTACTTATTCCACTATTTAAATATTTCATATATTGATTAATAAAACACCTAAACATTATTTATACATTCATGGGTGAAGTTACTATTCTAATTGGCTTGAATATTATTATTACTAAGGGTCACATTAATATTCCAACAGTTATATTTAATAGTATATTATGGTTTTAAATGCATCTTTTCATGAAGCATAAACTATTGACGATGTTAAATTTTAAAATAGACATAGCATATAATATCATGGTGTTCCATTCTACCCTAATTAAAAAATTTCCATTTTGAAATTCCCATAATGTCACCTAATAAAAAAGTCTTTTAGTTATTCATCATAAATCCCTCTAGTTTCCATGTCACCTATTCAATTTTATGATTTTTCAAAATTAACATACCAGCCAAGTCATCTGATTCAACAACATATATTATCTTGGGTGGGGAATCTAGATAGTCTCATCACCATAAGATAAATTAAGTTATAATTATATTCACTCATATGTGAGTATATGTGTTGGTTCTAGCATTTACATCCATAACAAAGAGGTGTTTAACATATTGATTACATTGGAAGGGAAAAAGGCATCTCTAAATGATAATCCACAAATACAATTCTATCCAGAATATCAAAAGGTCCAATGTTCCTTGAGATCTATTTTCCTTTCTTGCCAATCATTATAACACCATTCAATGGAGATAATTTCATAAAATTTGGATCTCACACTTGAGACTCCAAATCATTTCTTAGATTATCAAAAAATAATTTTCGCCTAATTTTAGATTATTTGATATGTGTTTGAATATCTTTCCCCATTGCTATTGATTTATCCACATGATTTGGTCCTACAAGCTTTCTTTCCCCAACTTCATCCGATCAAGTTGGTGTATGATATCTCTATCCATATAATGCTTTATATGGAACCATATGAATACTTTAATGGAATCTATTATTCTACGAAAACTCTACCAAAGGTAAATATATGTTCAACATATCTTTAAATTTAAGTGGCAATGATCTCAGTATGCCATATATGGTTATAATGGTCATTTCAAACATCTCATCAGTTTGAGGGTGATAAGTTATACTAAAATAAAACTCAGTGTCTAAATATTTATAAATAATTTTCATGAATTTATATGTAAATCATGGAAAACAATTAAAATAAATTATTGAGTTTCTCCATGATGTCTTAAAACATCATTAATAAAAACTTTTGTAAGGGGATTTATTAGAAAATCGCCCATTATAGAGAGGAAATGTGCATATTTGGTAAGTCTATAAAAATACCCATATTTTGTCATTATTTATTAGAGTTTTTATTAATCCAATGACAAAATCTATATTAATGTCATCCCATTTCCATAGCGGTATAGGTATAGGTTTCATGACTTTAATAGGATGTTTCCTTTCATTATTTATTTATTGAAAAAATAAACATCCAGATACATATTTAAAAATTTCATTCATTATATTATACCACTATAAATGTTCCTTAAAATATATATACATCATAGTCCAACTAGGGTGTATAGAGAAATTAGAGGCATGTGAATCATCAAATAATTCACTTCTTATCTTCGATATAGAGGGAACAAAAGTCCTCTTCCCAAATTTTCTAATTCCATCCTTATACACGAAGTCTTACAACATCCCAACATTCACAACTTTAATTTTTCTATTACAATAGTAATCATCCGTCTAGAAACATTTTATCATTTCCAATAAATACGGTATGAAAACCAATTGAAATTGTGGTGATATTTCAACTTTCTTATTAGATCCCATATTCATATTCACTAGATCCATGAACACATGATCCCATTAAATCCACATTTTTTTTAAGAAACACCATCATTCCTTGTCAATCCATCTACTACTTGATTTTCCTTCCATGGGTGATAATGTATTGAACAATCATAATCCATGAGAAGCTCAAGAAATCATTTTTGCCTCAAATTTAGTACTTCATGTGAGAATATATATTTCAAATTCTACTGATCTGTATATATCATACATCTTTCACCATAGAATTAGTTTCACCATATCTTCATAGAAATGATTCTAGCTGATAAATCAATTTCATATGTTGTATAGTTTTGTTCATACTTTTTTAATAGCCATGACGCATATGAAATAAATGTACCATTATTCATATGTAAATAAAAATTTCATTTCTTTGATGCATCACTATATACAAAAAAATCCATAATTTTCCTGGGGTAGGCTCAATATTTGAGTAATCATTAGTTTCGTCGTTAATTCATCAAAAAATTCTTCACATTCCTTTATCTAAAGAAACATAACCTCTTTATGAGTAATATTTCTTAACAATCTATCAAATCAGGAAAAATTATAAGCATACTGACAATAGTAACCTCCTAACCCAATGAAACTATGTACCTCTATTATATTTGCTGGAGTAGGCCATTAATGAAATACCATATACTTCATAGGATCAACTAAAATTACATCTTTAGAGACAATATGAATAAGAAAAGATACTATTTGAATGAACAATTAACGCTTACAAAACATTCAATATAAATAATATCATGTAATGATCTACAAGAAAATATATATGTGGATCTCATAGTCATTATAGAATTTGGAATATGTGAAGATATCATCAATAAATACAACAATAAAATCATCATGATATTTCTTGAATACTATATTGATTAGATGCCTTAAAATACGGGGTTCATTATTCAGCCCAAATAGAATATTTTTAAACTCATAATTTTTATAACTTTTTTGGAATACTATATATGGAATATCATCATTCTTCACATACAGTTGATTATATCAATATTGATGATCGATATTTAAAAAACACTCTGATTCACGAAGTTCATTAAATAAATCATCAATATGAGGAAGATGAAACTCTTTATTCATTGTAATATCATTGATTTCTCAATAGTCGATGCAGAACATCATGGATCTATATTTATTCTTGACAAAGAGAACATGGGATCCCCACAGATAAATACATGGTCATATAAATCCCTTATTACACAACTCATATTGTTGTTTCTTCCACTCAACTAATTCCATAGTTCCCATCATTTTAGGAGTATTTTATACTTTTCATGCAGAAAATATCAAATAAATAGAAAACACATCTCCCCACTATAGAGGATGACTAGGTAAATACTATGGAAATAAATCAAATTTTTCAGGTAAAATTGCTACATCATTAATTTAATGCTTTCTTTCCCCAACCATAAATGATTTATTTATCTTATTATCCATGAATATCATTTGAAATTGATAAGGGTGGTGAATCTTGATATGACTCAGATGATGAAGTCTCCCATATAATGATTATAAATACCACACCTTCATTATGAATAATAATTTCCATCCCTTTTAATTATCTTTTTTCATTTTATGTCAAAATATAGTACATACCAAGGATTATATCTAAATAAACCATAGGTATGATAATAAAAATAGAAACTAGATCATGTTTATGAGTCATAATAAGAACTTCTCAACACATATTTGTTGGGATAAGGTCTCTACTAGGATTCGTAACTGACAACTCCCATGTTAAGATGAATTGTAAATATACATTATTTAAAGAAATATGGGAAGATATAAAGTAATGCAATGATCCAAAGTAAAATAAATCTTTACCTAAATTTTAGGAACTACCTTCTATCACATAATCAGGAACATCAACCTCAGGTTTTGAGATCACATAATCTTCTCTATTATCCCTTATCATTTTCTTGGGAATGATTACTTGATGATTTAGACAATAATTAGCATATTGTCCCATCACCCTATAATTATAGCATTGAACATTGGTAGCTTTTATTATCCATTACAATCAAAAGATTGGTGGAATTTTTCTCCACACATGTAGAAATTTTTTCCTTTTAATAAGGAACCAGGTTGTTTCCTTCCACAAGTCCCAGATATTAATAAAATTCAATTTTTTTCTATTTATCCATTATTTACCCCGCCACAAATTTCGTCCCTTTTTTCTATTTAAATAATAATACTTAAATAATTATTTCTCTTTCTTGATATCACATGAGTCTATATCATTTTATTTTGGGAATGTTTGTGAGGTTATTTCCCTTTGAAGGAATGGTTTTAACACATTTAAGAATAAATCAATATTTCCCTTCAGATTATGTACGTAATCTATAGAATTTCATGCAAACATTGAAATGTTATCTTCATACATGGCGATGTTTAATCATATTTTTGTATCAGATTCATTATTTTTTCTCTATATCTTCTTGTTGTTCTTGAGGGAAATACATTTCCAAGAAAATTTCTTTACAATCATTCCATTACAAATTTTAATTTTCTACCTCCTCATGTATAATCTACCTCCATTAATAAAAATCTCATAAGAGATGATAAACTTCCATTATAAACATCTCCCATTCGATTCATTCCAAAGGGAGAAATATATTCTCTATAGAACATATCCATTTCTCCGCAACATATTGATATTTATACCCTTTTAATGATAGAGGATATTATTGCATAATGTGTAATAACATTTTTTATCTACATTGTGTATCATGATGCTCCATATGAGTAAGGGTATTATTCATAAAATGATTCATCTATAAATAAATTATTATTAGTTACAGAGCTCAAGTTTCAACTCATGATCGAATAATATTTTATTGTATATAAGTGATGTCAAAACATGGAATACATACATTGATATAGTTTCAATTCCTTCAACTATGCGTCATTTCTATGTAATGGAAAACACTAAATTATATTACAATTCCTAATAAATAATTTATAACTACTAATAATTATCATAAAATTTAATATTTATGCAGGGATAATAACATAATTATAAAAATGGTTTCATTGGGGAAATATTTACGTTTGAATACATTATAATGGGTTGAAAATAATATATGAGTTTTCCAAAGTATATCCCAAGGAGTATCAATCGAGGTCTGTGTTATGGCCCATTGTTGTGTAACATGTTATACCGAGTCTGGCCTAACACACTTTGTTGGAGTTATAACCCCAAGGAATATCTGTTCCCAAACCCCATCCACTTGTAGTATCCATAGAGGGATCCATTTCAGGGAAGACCCACAAAATCTCTACCTTAAAAAAGATTCTAGGATGTTTATCTATTCTTATCATCACTATCTATCTAATGGTTATGTTCCCTAATCTACATTTTATAAATCTAGATTCCATTATTTATACTAAAAAACCTTTAATACAGACTATAAAGACCCGACCACAGTATCTCAGAGTTCCAACATTATTTATTTACATTGTAATAATGAACAAGGATATCGCATCCCAAAAGACCAAATAGATTATTAGATTTGGAAACCCGAAAATAAATATACATATTACATTACATATTTAAACGAAATATAGCATAGTAACATCATTTTAAATTTCAATAAAATCAATTACTATCCCTACAAGTCATTTGTAATATACATAATCACATGCTATGGAAAAATGAAACATATAAAATGGGGTACATAATATTCTTAGTAAAGGTAAAAAATATAAAAAATAACCATAATCATAAACAATAAAGCATGGTTAATGTTAAACAACATGTGTAAAAAACATAAACATGAACATAATATGGCATAAATAAATGATGATCTAAATAATTAAATATAAATAAACACATGTGAATAAAACATAGACATGGATATTATACTAGTCTATTAATCACATGTATTATCAATTAATAATATCATTATGAGGTAATGCATAATATTTGACATCTAGAACATATAGTCGATGTCTCCATAAAGAAATTTGAAAATAAATAGTTAAGACCTCGGCAAAATCCATATATTTTTTTGTCTCATGATACCTACTGACCCGTCATGGGGCTATAGAGGGAACTTCATATGACTTACTAAGTCCAATTTATTCATCATATGAATGGGGTGAATTAGAAACTAAATAAACATAAATTTCCCCAATCGGTAAACATATTCACTGACCTTTTTGAGTAATATGGTGAATAATATATTGATAAAATATCCACATTTAAACTAATCATATTCCATTTAATAAAATTCCTTATATAATATCATAAATGATTAATTTAAATTTAGAATAAAATTAAATTGAGTGAATTTATATGGATGAAAATACTCTAATATAATTATTTTTTGAATTCTTGAGAGAAATGTCATGTTTACATTGCAACAAATTTTTCTTTTAGAAACAAGTTTTTTCCCATTAAATCAGAATATAAACATCTATATCCCTAAGAATAAAATATAAATAAAAGAAATGATATTTATGAAAGATTAAAGTAACATCCTTATTGAAAATTGAATGAAAGAGGGAAACTGTAAAGGAAGAGAATTGGGTTCGAGAATCCCCTTACTTTATGTCCAAATGTGTTCTCCACTTGCACTTATTGTCATGATAATGAAATTTGAAAAATTAATAATTATGTTCTGAACCTATTAAACATGCATTGGATTTATTATAATTTAATTATGTTTACTTATTTTATTTTTGATGAGTTATCAGATTCAATTTCGTCGTTCAAGAGTGTTTGTTTCCTAGGTTTAATGATTTGTTCACTTGTATACATGTATGGAAGAACATGTGAAATGGGAATAGATATCCATAATTTAAATTAAATGTTATTAATGGAAATACATAAGATATAAGGTTATTATGTATCATTTTTTCTAGTTATGAAGATGATTCATAGATAAAATATTTATGACAACCCTTTATATTATTTTGACATTTTTCGATTATCATGCACTAGTTTTGTCTTATGGATTAATATTATGTATATATACTAGTTCCATAACATTAAATAAGATATAATAAATATATTAAAGACTAATTTAATCATAAAAATGGGTTTATGACCAAAATTCAATGAATAATTTAAAAAAGAAAACTCATCATCGAGAAGGCTGTAAATGGGAACCTCACATATGATGTTTTCATTTTTAGAAGAAAAATATGAAGAGAAAAGTATTGATGTTTGATATAACATTATCATAATTAATTTTCATTATATATAATACATTTTATTTATCATGAATATTTGGATAGAGTATTCATATAATAGATAAGGAAACAAGAAAAATTAAAATAAAATTAAAAGAACAAAAGTGGATTATACCTCTTGATTTCTTCTCCCTGAGAAACACCTTAAGAATCTTTTAAAATTTTTTTCTATATAATTATAAGACCAGAATCTGGGCGAGTAGATTGGTATAGGTATTGGGTTGAAATTGGGTAGTCCTCATGGCTTTAGATGTGGGGGGAGAAAGGATGGTATTTATAATAAAGAGAGGGGTTTTGAATATTTTATTCATTTTTGTCTTATTTTGGATATAGAATATGAATAGATTGAGAATTATCATTACTTAATTTAAAATAATAATGAAATATTCTTGATTATGATCTTATATTATCCATATATCCCTTATGACTCAACAATTCATATATTTTTTAAATACTGCAAATTACATTATTCTAATATTGAAAAAAATTTCTATTCTTTATGAAATATCCCCAAAATCTACCCTATCTATTTTTTGACATGTATAATTCAAAAATGAACTCCATTTTGTTAGAATAATTTTTTAAATAGCAGAATATTGTTTTAAATTATTCATTTACTCAAAAAATACAGCTTTTAATATTGAAACTGATTTTATGATACTTTCAGAAAAATAATTAAGGTCCCATATAATAATCTTATAATTATAATAAAAAAAATGTTAATTTATGAGCCTATTTGATGATTTTTTTTAATAATTATATTAATTATTAAATTGTAAATAAACATTTATCTATCCCAAAAACGCCAACACATAATTTATCATTTTTAATACATTTATTTAAACATTCCAAGATATAAATATACAATATTTTCCTTTATAAGACACCTAAATTTTATTTATAATTTTGAAGGTTAAGTTACTATTCAATTAGCCAAATTAGTATTCTTAATGGTCGCATTACGTTTCCAGTGGTCATATTTAATAGTATATCATGTTTTTAAAATTGGTTTTGGGTAGATCACAAAATCTAAATGATGTTATATTTTAAAAGTGACATTCCATAAAATCATGGGTCGTTACATTTTTTAATTTCCAAAACATTTAGTCTTGGAATGTAAAAAAATTTGAGCTGTAAGGCCTATTTCCATACACCAGGTGATGATCGATTAAATCCCAATGTCCCATTTTTATATTTATTAGCTGTATGTTACACAATTCTGAGTAGAAATCCACTTGTAATAACTTGGATGGGACGTAATTTATTATAAAAAACTAACTATTTAATTCACCAAAAATTATGGATAGTTTCTTATATATAGACTTAATCTTATGGTTCGTACTATGATTTTCTAACCCTAACCTCCAATGTTTGATTAAACCCTTCCTCTGATACAAATTATAGTGGTATGTAATTATTAATAGTCATTAATAAATGATACCAATCAGAGCACTCCATGGATGTGTGCACATCCATGGATAGATAATTACCACTATCCCAAGAGGAAACCCTTTAATCTTGAATATTATTATGGTAGAGACATGATTCACCCAATTTTAACATGCGATATTTCCCAATGATTGCATTCCTTTATAAAATTGATCTGATACTAACTATAGAAACCAATTCTGTTCATAAATAAATAGTAAATCCTTTCATAGGAATATTCTATACACCTCATCATTACGTTCCTGAGGGCCATATGGGTTTAGTGTCTTTGTATACTAAATAACAAATATTTTTATATCTAGAAATTTCTTCAACATATCGCACAACAATATATTCATTTAGTAGTTTTCATTAACATACCCTTTAAAAAATTTATCATATCCCAGGGAAAGGAAACTTAAGAAAGAATGATATCAAATGATTGGTAAGGGTAAACATTAGAGATATCAATTGATGGTCATATAAAATAATAATATAAACATATGTTAAAGAGATCTTTAATATAACATACAATGTTGATACACAATCTATCAAGGGTTTTAATCATGTTACATGACATAATAACTTAACATTTCAAAATAAATCAACCATAATAGTGAAAAGTGATCAGAAATAAATAATGAATCATAGGATGATGTCATATAAACTTGGGACCATGATATGTTTATAAAATATTTGATATGTTAAGGTTAACTATCAATACCATGAAATCATAGTGGATTGGGAATCCCAACCATCCTCAATGAGTGGAATGATGTAGTTTATTATTGTAATAATTTGTTTCACTCATCATAACCAAAAACATGCCAGTAGAGGACTTATCCATTTTACATAGGTTAACTATAATTATTCTTTTGGGATCACCACATCCTGACCCCCTTTGAATTTCCATTTTCATTCATGAAAGTCACAATACTCCCTTTAATATGGGTGTCTTGGAACCTAGATTTCCTTTATACTTATAATATCTATTAACTATAATGAAGTGTATCCTATATTGGTAAATTTCAATGTATTAATCCATTTATTATGACATTCCATTTTTCATAATTCACTAATAGTCACTTTGTCCTTATTTTTTCACTTATATTGACCATGTGGGATCTATTTATAGTTATTTAACACATCCTTATTAAATCCAAATTACATTATGTTGGTGTTAACTTTTTAAACACAAAGAACCACCTTTAATATATTTCTTAAAAATAAACTAAATGTCAAAGACCACCCTAATTTTAACACTCTATCATGTTGACATGTATTTAGTTTAAAAAACAATTTATTTTGAAAAACACTACATAATGCTTCGAGTATTTGGTGTTTCCCCTATTTGTTTCCATTGTTTTTAAATAAAAACATATTAAAATTATTGTTTTTGATTAAATAATCTATTAAAATAAAGGATATTTTTTATTTTTTAAATCATATTTCTAATGGTTTTATAAAATAATTTCTCATTTTTTTCAATATCCTTAACCAATGATTCATTTCATCAGGGATATTATCTTTTGATACAATCCACTTAATTTATTTTATTTTACGATGGATAAATATTAAGAAAGAAAGAATGAATCATATTCCATTATATTACTTAATTAATATTTGACGGAATAAATAAGGGATTTTTGTTCTTTAGAATAGAAATAAATAGTTTATTACTATTATATAGGTGGGTGTATTATAACCCTCTAATGAACTGGTAATGTTTATAAGTCATTAACTCTAAAAGGTACTTGTGAAGATATTATAATCCCAAGGATACACATTTGGTAAGCCATTTCTCATGGGTACACTAGTGGTAAGAGAATGACTAAGGGTACAAGATTAATAAGTACAATACCAAGGTAGAAAATAAGTGGATAACCCATTGAGAAGAAGGTTCATAAGAGGCTATCCTGATCCTAATAACGTATACATGCGGTTAACCAATTTATAATATGGTTCATGAGTGGTTATCCCAGTCCTACTACAGGATGAATTTCTTCATGGGTAGACTTTACATATGATTTGTATGATTATGATTATTCCACACTTTAACTAACACTTTTTTGAAATATTATGATAATTATGGTATATTTTTTTGGATAATGACCTATTAGTTATGATTTTTCACTCTTATAACTCATGTATTATATTATGATAAATAATTTTTCCATGAATCTGGATTTATGATCCAAAACCTATTGGTTGTGACTTTTATAAGATATGATCATGTTCCCATACCTTTATACATATATTATATTCAAATATGATCTTTGATTATTATCTCTGCCATTTACCAGGGCTTAGAATATGAGCTCAAAAATTCATATGTTTCATTTTTTATCAGAATTATGAATAGGTTTATAACTAATGAGATGTTTGAAAGGGGATATAATACATTGTGGCTATAGAGAAATGATAACAAGTTCCAAAAAACATTTTTTTATATATCTAATATTAAAACCCTTATATATAACGGATCTCTAGATTGTCTCAAATTACATTAATAAATAATATTAATCTAAAATTTGTGCTTTTTTGGGATATATTACTTTGTAACGAATCCAATTATGAAGTATGAGCATTTAGTACTATTTTTTGGAGTTTAGGTATATAATGTCTTAACGAAATAATGAAGTAGCTAATGGAATATGTATCCACTATAAATAAATAATTTATAAGTGTGTAACAAGCTCCGAGATTGAAACCTTTCTTGTATTTTCATGCAAATTATGTTTAATGAATAATCATATTATCTTAAAAATTATGAACCCTGACTCCAATTTTTATAATTTTGTTTTTTCCTTCTCCTATAACTGATCCAATTATATATCATTACTAATTAGTAATATCAAAGATTGTTATAATAGGTTCTTTATACATATTAGTTCAATTATTTAGGTCCCTTTTATCATTTATAGTATATGCGCGTGTATAGATTAAAATATAGTCTCTATAAGAACCGGTATCTAAAAAAGGGAAATAAATTTATTCTTCTAGTCATTAATAATGGGTATTTTTTTAATCTAAGGGACGAAAATTCATAATATTCATTCTAAAGTTAGAAAAACGTGAACCATGATAAGTTAGAAGAAACACATTGATATATAATCCCAGCAAAAAATCCATGAGATGAGATTCCATATACGATATTATAGTGCTAACATAAACACTAATTTGTTGGTGTTTTTTATCTAACCCTTACCTTTTAGTAAACTCATAGATTTAGGAACATTGTTTTCTATTTATAAAAACAATCAATTTATATAAGAATAAAAATAAATCAAAAACCTTGAGTATTGATATAGAATCTACGATATGACATATTCTACATCCACCACTGAGTTAAGTGATTTTTGGAAATCCTATTTTACCTATATGAAGAGTTTTTTGGGAGGGGTTTAACCTATCATATCTCATAAAAGGATTTAAAAAATCCAAGTAATATAACTATCTTAGATATAGAGAATGAAGGTGATACAAAACATCTAAAAATATTTAACAAATGGTAAGATAAGTTGAAGGTGTTGTGGACACCCAAGGGAATGCTACATTAAAAAAATTAATATTATTTATCTATTTACACAATTATAGTGTAATTCCTTCTTGAACCCTTCCAATCAACATCGATTATAATTTGTTGAGATCTATCCATTTCACATTGAATTATCTTACCCATATGAAAGGATGTTGTTTCTTATAAATCAATATAAGGGGGAGTATCAAACCTATCATTAAAATATTTTATAAGATTTTCAATGAAAAAATTCTCAACATTATTGGTCAATGAAGTTTCAATGATTCTTATTATTTGATATTATAAATGTGACCTAATGTGGTAGCTCATGTAACTCTTAAAAGTTTACTCTAAGTCTTTTTTCCACACTTGAATGATATATCTATCCTATTAACTCATGGGATGCAATATTTTTCACATGGAAACGTACCTTGAGTTCTATCCTTATATTAATTTATTATCTAACCTATATTTAATTCCATATATTTTATCAAAGAAAATCAATAAATAAAATTATCCTGAATGTCTATGATGGAAGCTTCAGTGGATTTTATAAAACATTATAATTATTCATTTGATGAAATTTCATTATTTTAAATACTCAATCATTTATATTGAAATATTTGAAAAACACAACATTATGTAAAGCATTTGTATTATATCGAATGTTATGTTGAACCATATATTAATGAAAATTATTATTCTTTTAAAATAATGATAATTTAAATCATAAGTAGTCAAAAAAATAGGAATTAATAGGTCATAGTGTGGCCTCTGTGACACTGTATAATGATGTGTAAAAATATTACATTAAAAACCTATATACCATTTTAATATGAAATACATTATCCAATAAATATTATTACTTATATTCCTTTAGTTGTTAATTATTTTTTACTTATTTTTATGGATTTTTATAGACTGGGGGAGTTATATTTCAAACCAAACAATTAAGAATCACAAAAATCCTAGGTTACTATATTTAAACATATTATAAATCAAGAAATTAATTCATCATATAATATTTATTGTATAAGAATATTAAAAACCATATTGTGAAAACATGAATAAAATGTTTTTATATAGTATGACGTCTCCCTAAAAATCAGTGAATTATATTGCTTTCATACTAAACTCAAAAAAGTCATTTGGGTTATTATTAATCATTATCACTTTAACCAAGTATATTCCCATCCTTGAACCTCCCATTTTAAATATGTTGAAAATTTTACTTTCTTGTCTAAAATACCACATTGATATCATCAACAAAATTTTTAACCCTTATTTCAAGGAACAATGTTTGAAATTACTTCTTCAGGTTTTTGAATACTTTAAATTTCATCTCCTGGAATAAAATTAAGCTATCCAAAATGGTTTTAATAGTATATTATGATGTTATTCATTTGAACCCAGTGTGTTCATTATATAATTTCACAATTTGTTCACCTCCATAGAATTATTTTTCTTCAAAACCAAAATAGGGATGAACTATTATTGGATCACACATTGTTTTTCTAGGATACATCTAACTCATATCTTAATACTAAACCATAGTAGGATAAACCGTTTTCCTCATATTAATTCCTGTTTTATTTCTATTTATACAAATATTTCAACATCCTTCTACACGTGAAACAAATTTTACTTAAACCTATATGTATGAAACTAGACTATATTGAACTAATTCATATAATATCTCATTTGTGAATTCCTTAATAACACATATAATCCATGGATTTCATTCCAATCAATGATCAATATATAAATGTTTGAAAAAAATAAAATAAAATATATTTAAATGTATTTTTAAAAAATATTGATATAAAAAAAACATTACTACCTATTAATATATTAAATCATATGTATTGAAATTATTAGCCATAAATAAAATAAATTTATACTATGTAATGAAATAAATGAACATGTTTTTTAAGTAAATCTATGTTATAAGTATAATCATATATGTAAAGGTAATAATATGAAATGAAATTTACCTTTATATTCATAATATATATATATATGTTTTTAATTATAATTATTATATTAATATGTATTAAAATTAAACTAAATTAAAGGTCAAAATAAAATATTACTAGAAAAATATTTTCACATACCAAGTACATCTCAAGGGTTTATTTCAGAACCTCATATATGATTGGGATAATTTTATCTTGAGTAAGAAGAATTAATTCCTTTTGGAGTTATACCATAGTACATGCATGAAATGGGATTACTGTGAGGTCTAATAATATAACTAAATTTGAGATTAGAGATTTTTTTCTAAATAAATACTAGTATACCCTTAGTGGTTATTTTTAAAAAGTGCAGATTAATATATCAATTGAATGTTATAATATGTTTTTTTAGTTGTCTAGTGGTCTATGAGGTAACTAGGTTCATATTTTAGTATATGTACATAATCATTATATAGTATTACACTGAGTAAATTTTGTAAATTTATGATTCCTTGATAATATTCTGAAAATAACTTCTTATGTTTCATATCGTGAAACAAAGTGGATTACTGGTTATAGTGTCATATTAGGGGTTATATTTTTTAGTGGTATCTCTCGATGAATGTATAATAATTGATAGTATTAATGAATTATGTGGATATGATACTTATGATTATTTTATAATTGTGGGATGTTAATAACTGTGATTATAACCATATATATGATTGTGATTTTTAAAAATGTTATGTTAGTTTGGAAATTTATATTTTTTTCCATTTAAGAGACAAAAATTTAATGTTTTAGAATGGTTTTATTATATTAAGAGATCATTAAGTTATTATAAATATTCCAAGAGTGATGTGATGTGTGAATATTATGTATATATTATGTTTTTTTAATTCATAAATTTTCTACAAATGTTAATATATTTTAATTCATGAATTCAGTTATGTTTTTCACATAGCATGTGTAATTTGATAGTTATTGGTTGTTAAAGGTGTTCAAGAAGAATCAAGAGTTATTTTTAGAGTGTTGGTCTTAGTGTTAGTAGTTTAATATATAATATATAATGATGTAGGTACCTGGTGGTTGGTACATAGTATGAGTGACCGCTATGTGGGTGGGTTGATTTAAAAATAGATATAGAATACATGGATCCCCTGTGATGGGTACACATTTAGAATTTGATGCCAAATAAAGGTCATATTGGTACTAAGTGGGAGTATGGGATATTAATTTTAGATACTTAAAATATATAATATAATTAAATCATGAGTGTTTTTGATCATTGTATTTTTTTAGTCCCAATGGGAGTATATTGAGATTTTAAATTGGAAAATAGGTATTCTATAAGAGATTATTTAGATATAGTTATTCTGTTGTCTATTGTTTTTATTACATAAATTATGTTCAAAATAAAATTGAATAGATCTTTTTAAATGTTCATGTCTATTAGTGTTTCATGAGATTGGGGGATGATTTTTAGAGTTGAGATATCAAAGTTTGAAATAGGATTTAAAGCTTTATAATAAATCACACTATAGTGATTTCCATCATTATATAATTATTTTTAAGAGTTATTAATTCATATGATAAAAAATATGTGTAATTATATCCCTATCGATGTAGACCGTATTTATGGAGATTTTATGTTTGTTCACACCATGATTTTTCCAGAAAGATTTTAATAAGAATTACAAAAGAGTATGTTATACTAGTATGAATGTTATTTAAGGAGTGAATATTCTAATGGAAGAATTAATCGTATAACAATCATAATATTTAAATTGAAATTGAATAAAATAATATAAGGATGTTGTGAACTAGTCTACTATGAAATATGATCCACACTATGATTAAACATTTTATTATTTTGTTTTTTACTATTTCTGGGACGCTAAATAATTTCACACTATAATGGCATATACCACATAAATTTATAGGATGAAGTGTGGATTATAAAATTGTATTTTTTGAAATTTGATAAGAGGAGTGTTAAAATTTTCACTATTTTGAGTTTTTGTGATGGATTGAACAAAAACATATGATATCATCCAGCAATAATTTAGACATATATAAATGAAGAAATACACTACACTATACATTATTTAATGACATTGAAAGTGGAGAATTATTCTGAGAAGTAATTAGAGTGGAAATGGTTGATCATGACATAATGTATGATGGCATGCCATGATTTTTTTATGGATTGTAGATTTATAGGTCATTGAATATGTGTCATATTTAGTTCTTCAAGGGTCTTCCATAACATGAACTATTAAGTCAACTAATCCTAATTTAGGTTACATAGATCCAATTACATAATGAGTTAGTGTAGCTCAAGAGTAGTGTAAAAGATTTTTATCATTAATTAAAATATAAAATAAAAAAAAAGTTTCAACTATGTAAGAGAAATATTTTTTAGAGGATGTATAGATCAAAATATAAATAAGGATTAATAAAGAATAATACTAGTTTCCATGAAAGTATAAGAGGAAGAGGAAGAAGATGAATAAAAATTTCAATGAAAAATAGTTGGAGGTATAACATGGTAAAATTTACACAACTATATTTTAAAATAAGATAACTATTTTCTAAAGAATTTATGACACACAAAAAAATTATAATAAAAGGAAATATATCACATGATACATTATAAAATATTTTTCTAAATAACTTCAATCTTTTAGATAGCTTGTGGAACACACAACCCCAAGTTAAAATGAACAATAATATAAAATAACATTATAACCCATAATTTATGATTTAAGGTATGAAAATTACTAAATAATTTATGAAAATTATGGTTATCTAATGATGAGAAATAAAATAATAATCAATTTAAGGAAAAATAAATGTTTCCTTAATAAATGTATATTTTTCTAAAAAATAGTTTCGTTGTGCTATTCCCACATAAGATAAAAAATATTTTAACAAATTTTTTATATTTATTTGAACTAATAAAGATTAATATTTTAAATTATAATATCAAATTTATTATATGTTATTTTTTTTGTTTTTTTGTAAAATATTCATTTTCCGTTAAATACGATAAATATACGCAATTTTACATTAATATTTCCACTTCATTTAAATTATTTATTAATAGAAATTATATAATTAATTTTTTTAAATTTAAAATTAGTCTGGTTATATATATAGTAATTTAATTTAGGTCATTG
This sequence comes from Viscum album, assembly GCA_963277665.1. Lineage (NCBI taxonomy): Eukaryota > Viridiplantae > Streptophyta > Magnoliopsida > Santalales > Viscaceae > Viscum > Viscum album. The sequence continues at coordinate 679,536,099 of OY728119.1, read as the reverse complement.
TGATCATATTTATATTGAATTAAGATGTAAACACTTTGTAAACTATTGAACATGATCTATTTGAAAACCTGCATTCTCATTATGTATGTGAGATTCATATTAAATTATGTTTTCCAATTAGGTGAATGGAATTATGAAAAATGAAATAAAATTTTTTAATCATAATAATTGACATTATCTAATAAATTTAACATAAATTATCAATAAAATTAACATAAAAAATATTTAATTATCGTGGTTATGAAAAAAATGGATCTACTAGGGGTTAAAGAAAAAGGATGAGGTTTATATTTGCCTAAAAACTGGTCATAAATCTATTATAATAACATATTTTGACCATATAATGAATAATTATAGTTAATTCTCTATTTTGGACCATTTTGTCTTGTAAAACATGATTGTACACATTTTTCATTCCAAATTTAAAAAATGTGCAGCTAACATGACTTGTAAAAAGCCACCCCCTTCCCACTATTCTCCACACCTTAAAACCCTTTTTGTTTGGACAAAACATACCCTAATCACTAAACTACATCACTAAACTAATAATATAGGCCTTATTTGTTTTAATAAATATAGTGTTGGAATAGTTTTGTGCAAACATAATGAGGTTATATGATGAATAGTTAACGTTCTTCAAAGCGCATTTTAATTTTATTTATTCATCCACCACCTTAAATTATTAAACCATCATGCTATTATAACCAAAGTATATTCCATACATAGATTTTTTTTAATAATATATTCATCACCAAGAGCCATCCCATCTTTCATCCAATGTGTTATGAAATTATCATTCGTCTGTATCGTGAACTGCCACTTTAGAAACAGATGTCATTCATTTTCATCCATTACCTACTCTCACGGTTCGAAATGATTATGGATATAAACTATATATATATATATATGATATTTATAATACAATTATACATATTAAGTCATTGTATCATGTATACATTATTATGTTCCATTTTATAGGGGTTATGATAACATCTCTCATGTGTACAGTGAACTACCACATCGTGAAGCAATGTGATTCATTTTTCACTAAATCTATACATCAAAGGGAATAAAGAATATAGTAATGAAAACATGTGATAAAAATTAAATATTTATTATACTTCTAATATATTTATTATTCTGAAAATATTACATGTAATTTTCTATTTTATACTAAAACACATAACGATATTCCTGTACATGTGGACTACCACCTTCATGAAGAAATTTCACTCTCTTTTCACAACACACCACATTGATGATAAATATATACGAGTAAAGATACTGAATTATTATGATGAATATGATTTTATTACCAATTTTAGTAATTAAATATTACATAATTTATTTTCATACTGGTCATTGAAAAATAAAAACGTTATTAATGCCTACTTATGGCCTACTCTCTCTATAATTGTAACACAGTTCATTTTTCATAGTCATAATTCAGGAGTAATTTTAAAAATAATATTTATTTATAAAAATTAAAGAGAATTCAGTATTATTATTATATAGATAATATGATTGTATTATATGTGAATTAGCTAAAAGTGTGACGAAAAAATACGTATAAGAAAACAAGGAAACTAACACCTGAATTAATGAGAATAATGAATGATTATTAACAAACGTGTGATAAGAGGGAATTAAAGGACCATATGTGATATTATTGGTAATATTATGGTTTTATTATAGGTATATAATATGTTAAAACCCAATATTATGGTTGTTAAAGTATGTGAAAAAAAATGAAGAGCAAGGTAAAGGTTTTTTGTCTCACATTTACTTATACGAGACATACAACATATAAAACAGCTAATTACATTTTTTGGTGTTTATATTGACACATTGAGATGTTATATCACAAATATATTTATCCTAATGGTATTTTAAATTTCATTTAACATCATTTCATTTATAGGGAATCTGATTCAAATGCTACGAAATTGGTAAGGGTTTATTTCAAAATTTTATTTTAATCAGGACAGTTTATAATTTAATTTCCATTGAACGATATTATTGGATAAATTCTTAATAAATCATTTAATTTTATTTTCATATTTATATAAACTAATTTTTTCTTTATAATAGTATCATGTTTTCAGTCATTGTTAATTAAAATAAATGAGAAAATGTTTTTAATAAAATATGACTTCATTTTTTTCTTCCAGTCAAAAATCCATTAACATCCAAAACTATATTTTATAAAAAAATTATTTTTATAATTATTATTTAATAAATACATTTTTTCCCATGTTTTCTATTTTAATAACAATTTTTAGAGTTCAAAGTAACATTTATACACTTTTAAAATGGAAATAGATGTCTTTTTTAACTTACACAACATATACAAAATTACCAACCACCATGACAATCATTTCAATGAAGAATCATTTGAATGATTATGAGCTGAATTTAAACTAATTTTATATTCTAATTTTATATTAATTATTAGTTTTTAAAATTTACTTTCCCTGAAAATTATTCATTATAATTTTCTCAATTTTCTTGTTTTTGAATTGTATATTTAGAAGGAATTTTTATATTCAACTACAAATGTTCGAAGTGATATTTAAAAATAATTCATTATATAAGAAGAAATACATTATTTTAACTTATCAAAAAATATGAGTATAATCTTCTGATGCCATCCATTTTATTTTTCTAGATGGTTTATGACCAGTTTGAATGAGGATGCAATATATTGATACCCTTCATCTTACATAGTATAATTTATGATTATGTTTATTGATGGGGAATGTATTTAAATTTATTATTCTAGTAATAATATTAACCCTTATGTTTATTATCCTTCACTAATTTTATTTTAGGAATTATATGGACTTTTTATTTGATGTGTGGGGCCTACTATATCCCCTCGTGGAATGAATAGGTTTCATGATACATGCTCAATATGAACTTGGTCAATTACTTAAATAATCATATATATGTAATAGAACAAAAAACGATGGTATTAAATGTATCTACACAAGAAAAAATGGAATTATATATCATGGAACAAGCATCAACAGAATGATTTAGATGTGTAACATTATTCATTTCATCATTATGAATTCCATTATTGAAATTCCATGTGATAATTCGATTCCTTATAATACTCATGTTTAAGTTTCCCAGTAATTTTTTATTCATATAGAATTATATGATTACCATTTAATCATCCCATAGTATGCTCATGTTATTTAATATTTAAATTTGTTGTAGTTAATCACCATTATATATTGATTATTCATTTTTATTCACATGTTCTACCGTGCACACACCCTTACTATGAATTGGATCTCACCCCTTTCTTTTGTTTAATTTTTTCTAGGATAAATGAATTGTTTTGTGATTGATATATAGGAATACTCTAAAGGAATTAATGTATTTATCATTTTATTATACTTGTGTATTATATATTTTTTTAAAATAGATTGTGAATTTCATGTATATATCATATTTACAAGGACTAATGAACTATTTGGTAAATTTGGATGTGATTATTTATTTCTTATGCCAATGTAAAAAATATACCCATCATTTAAGATACTGGGGTTGGGGCCACAATATTTTCTATAAGATGATGTTTATTAGAAACCTTAGGAACAAGATTTAGGAATCCATTGATTAGAGAACATAAATGCATGGTAGACGTTGATGATAATTATAAATGAAAATAAAAATTATTTGTTAAGAACTAGATTATATGTTTTACAATGAAAATACATCCTTATGTGGAAACTACAAGTGGAAATAGTTATATAATAGAGAAACCTATGGTAATAAAGATAAAAATTGGGAATTGGGAATAAAATACTCCTTACATGGTGCATGGAAATGGGATATACTTTTCACTTTTCTTAACAGTACGAGGAGATATTTTTCTGACAATTTACATTTTTCTTGAAAATTATTAGGTTTGATTGGAATATAAAATATCCCCAATTTAACCATTTTTATTATTATGAGATTAAATGTAACACCCGAGACTTTTATAAGAAATATTTTGTTTTTATTTTATATAAATCATGAAAGGAATATTTCACAACACACAACACTAGCTTGTCTTGCTTTACACGCAATCACGACCTTCCTTGATAGCTTGCGTCGTACGCAATACCGAGTTTCACTAAACAACGATATGCTATTAAAATATTATTAAATCTAGCCATTTTCAATATTAATAACCAATTTTTGTAATTTTTAAATTTTATTTTTCAAAATGGACTTCATTTTTAGATTTTTAATATCGAAATTAGCCTAGGGTGAAATTTTGGTATTTTTCTGGAAACTTTCAATTTTTGATGAATAGTGAAAACACTGGGTTACTAATAAAAAACCGACTTTTTATTTAAATAATTATTTATTTTATTTAAATTTATTTTAGGTCAAAATTTATACATAATACCTATATATGTTCAATGTAATTCATTGGAGTAAATTTATAATAATTTTAGATATATAAAAATTTTATTGAACTATTCACCGTCTTTTACCCACCTCCTATGAGAATTTTCAAATTTACATAAAACTTAATTTTTCCCCTTCTGTGAGTGGAATTTCAAAAATCCGAGAGATACGGTTGATTTCATAAGTAAAATGTGGTTCAATGTTGTGAAAATAATTTTTGGTGAATATCAACTTTTTACTTTTATTTACCACGGTTAAAAGTAAATAGGGTAATTCCGAGTAAAAATGATATTATTATTACCCTAAAACATGTCCTAATTCTATTGGATAAGTGAAATTCGACCAAAAACAACCTTATGAATAAAATATGACAATTTAGGCTCACACAGATTAGATTAGGACATTTATTATTAATTTATTTAAAAAGGGTTAAAATAGTTAAAATCAAAGTTTAATAAGTAAATAATTTTTAATATAGGGTAATACATGAGATAAATTCTACTATAAATATTCATTAGAAATCTAAAAATAATTCATACATATTGGTATTTTATTTTTAATTTATTTATGACACAAAGATGATGCATTAATTATCTTATTAATAAAATATTGACATAATTGATGTTATAAATACCCAAATAAATGTAATTTAAGACTTTTTATGAAATACACTAATTTTATAGGTTAATATGACATGGTATTATTTATTTAATTAACTTTGTTCGAACTAATCATTTTGTTATGATTTTCACAAAAATCAATTAATAAATAGTGTCAAAATTGACATAAAGTAGTTTTTAAAACAAATATTATATTATTAATTCTTATTTTATTCCTAAAAATCTAATGTTAGGCCAAATGACTTAGATAAGGTTTTATATATTAATAATAAACAACTTGGGGTTCTTTTGGCTTGTTATAGTAAGTTTATTAACCTTATAGTATAATAACACAAAAAGACACAGTAAAAGTAAAATTATCTAACTTAACGTTAAATCTAAATGATTAGGTTAAAATAGTAAACCAAACTTGTCCAAAGTCCATTGGATGAGAGGATTGCGACCCATCCCTAAATTAGCTTCAAAATAAATCAATTTGGAGGTATTTAAAACCGAATATGGCTTTATAATAAAATAATATTTTTAGTTTTCCAAAGGAGCCCCTCTCCTCCATTATAATAGGGAACCTCTTCCCTCTCTTCCTCACACCACTTTGAGCCTTCAATATTGGACAAACCCTGCATATTTCTCCTCTACACTTCTCTATAAACATCCTAGAGGTCCTGATATTCTTCAAAGACCAATTTTAGTTCCCAAAAAGGAGGTCTCAAAGAAACATATCAAAGAAGAGGTAATGTCCGTTACCGATTCTTTCAACTTTATTTCTTATTCCACTTCTTCTTCTATAATTGTTTAATTATGAATTAATAACATAAGTATCACTCATATACTGATATGTTATTATAAGTATGAAACAACCGTATTTCACCAGCTATCCATCATACGGAAAACGAAATCACCACGCGTGCGTACGTACGAAATACCATCTCCACGCCATGGTGTAATCTATTTTCCACAAACACCTTACATGGATGGGTATAATTGTGTAAATAATGAATATATATGATTATTTTAATGTGATATTGATTCTGAATAGTATACATACACTCCAATACAATTACACGATCATGGGAACGATATCATCGCTTGTGCGTACGTACGGAATACAGTCTCCACGATGTGATGAGACTCGTTCTACATGATTTTAATTGCATAATGATTACATAAATGAATTAAGTGAATAAATATGATATATATTACAGTAATACCATTCTGAAAATGAGGTATCTATAACCTAAAAAGAAGAATAAGAATTTATTCGACAAAACACGCATAAGAACAAAAAGTAATAAACACCCGAATAACAAGTAACAATGAAATATTAATAATAATAAGCTAATAATATGACCATATATGATACCATAACATTGATTATGATTATGGAATAAGTCAATGAAATTATTTAAATCATTATACAGGAGGTTCAGAAACTTACGAAGAAAATCGAACCTAAGGTAAGGGAAATATCACAATCTCATTTTTATCCGAGATTGATTATACTTTGGAATTTACTGGGGTGTATTTTATCATCCACATCCATATTTCCTCAATATATAATATTATTTCCATCCACCTACAATTTTTTAAATCCAATTTTACCTTTCGGTGAGTTTTTAGTAAAATATATGAAAGGAATCTTTTGTCATTTTTCGTATGAGGTACTTTTTTACTTTTTCGACAAAAGTACGAGAAGAAAGGTTTTTTTACTTATACGACATGAATGGATTTTTAAAAAATTATTTCTAAGAAGCTTCTTTTACTAGTTTTCAAGTTTATTTTTAATCAACTTCTTTTAGTTTATAATTTTATGACATGTTAATAATGGAAAAGTGTTTTTGAAGTAGAAAGGATATTTTCCTCAAGAATGGAGTTCAAGTGTTTTATCAAAATTATTTTCCATCTAAGATAATAAAGGGTTCTGTTTCTATCCCTATTATTACATTGATTTGATTATTTTGTGATGGAATTATTTTTATTAATTCCTTTATCTTATATGAATTATTTTATGATGTCATGATGTTTAAGAATCCCATTTTTATTACATGGGTTATGCTATGATGTATGGTTTATGATTTTGTGGAACACATAAGAATGGTATCATTATGAGCTGGGTGGAACCTATATCTCCATCCAATGCATTGGGTAAATATTTTATATCTCATGAGACAGACATGGCAGGAACAGCAGGTTAAACCGGTTCAGTGAAACATGACAGAAATGAGGAGTGAACTCCTTTCAGAAATTGACTTTGTCCATAAAGATAGTCTTGGCCATGAGTCTCGACTAATAATAAATGATTCTCTATGATTATGTGTGTATGCCACAAAGTGTCATGTTTTAATTTATGATTATTGGTATTTCATTTCACTACAATGATTTATCCCATGTTATGAAATTATGATCTTTTTTGCAGGGTACGATTTCCGAAATGTTATGTTCTTATGAATATGATGTGACTGATATTTCTTTTGTTTACCCTTACTGAGAATTTTAGATCACCCTTTTGTATGTTATCTTTCCCCAGGTCAGGAAAAAGGTTATTAAGTAAGATATTCCAAAAGGGACTATAGTTATGATGAAATAAATGAGAGACAGTGTAGACGCTTTATGAACCAGTTGTTTATGTTTCCCAGTTTCTAAAGACACTATACCTATACGATCCTTTCGTGGTTTTGATATATGTTGTAATAAGTGTACTTAAATTTTGAATTTATAACATTGTATGAAAATTATGGGTCGTTATAGTTGATATCATAGGAAAGGTATAGTCAACCATTGGAAACTAGGATGTGAAAGCCTCAGTAAGAACCCTAAGGATAAGTCTATGAAAAGAACACAATATTAGTGTTTTAGAAATGGCCATGAATAACCTATGATAAGGCCTTAAGTGTGAAATTTTTTTCTTGATTATGTGGTCTTCCTATTATAATTAGTGTTGCTCACACTATTCTTGTTGGATTAAGTCAATGGCTGGAACCTGAAGGAACCGGGTTAATGCGGAATGCGACGAGCAGTGCAATGATTTCCCCCCTGAGCAACCAAACGTTATGGGAGATGGAATGAAAAATCTTGTAGCCATGCTCACACAAAATTCTCAAGCTATGAATCATGCAGGACTTCCAAGCGATCAAAGGAAGGAGCAACATTCTGTTGAATCCATTATGAGACAGCGTCCACCATAATTCAACGGGTCTACTGATCCATTTGTTGTTGAACAATGGATCAGTACTACTGAAAAGATATTTTCGTTTCTTCAATGTTATGAACATGAAAAAGTCATCTTAGCAGTGTATCATTTGGAAGGTGATGCTAATCAATGGTGGAATATTATCAATAATACGAGGCCAAGAGATGAAATTGAGTCCATGGAATGAGACGAGTTCAAGAACTTATTTTTCAATAAGTACTTCCCTCGAATTCTACGAACAAGTATGGAGAAGGAGTTTCTTGAACTAAAGAAAAAGGATGATGAATCTGTTGGTACCTATGAAGAAAATTTTACAAGACTTTCAAGGTACGCTTCTGGTATTATTATGCAACCTAAGAGTAAGATCAATCGATTCTTTAGTGGCTTAAAACCAAGTCTTAGAAGGGTGTTAGGGATAAGGGACTTCAATAGCTATGAGGAAATCATTCGATGTGCTCTCAAAGTTGAGATGGAGATTGGAGTAACCCATCAGGCATATGGGTTTGATAAGAAGAGGAAAATGGAATTCAATGGAAAATATAAAGAGCACACTGAATAGAATATGAGTTTTCCCTTATGCTCAAAGTGTGGAAAGAAACATGGAGGGAGTTGTCTAAATGGGACAAGTAAATGTTTCAAATGTGGAATGGAAGGTCATCGGGAATTTGAATGCCGCAATGATGGGAAGAAGATGTCTAGTGATGCAAACAATGAAAAGGCTATACAGAGTGCATGTCTTACACTTCAATGTTACAAGTGCAAGGAAATGGGGCATTATGCCAATCAATGACCTAATCTAAGGATTGTTAATGATGAGAGACATCAATAAACTATTAAATCAAATGACAAAGGAAAGTGACATGCAATTTCTATCAGCGATGTGGAGTACGATAACGAAGTGGTGAAAGGTACACTTACCATCCACTCTAAAGTAGAAAATGTTTTATTTGATTCTGGATCCACCCACTCCTTTATTTCTGAAGAATTTTCTAAAGGTATCATTGTATTACCTCATCAATTAGATGTTGAGTTAGCTGTGACAACCCCTAATGGCACAATAGTCGCATCAAAAGTTTATAATTCTTCTCCGATTGAAGTTTTTGGGAAAGTGCTTCCTGAAAATCTTGGGATCCTCCCAATAGTGGAATTTGATGTAATTATTGGCATGGATTGGCTTTCTCTATATGGATCTCATATCAATTTCAAAATAAGGGAAGTCGCATTTCATATTCCAGATCAATCTTTGATCTTCTATCGATGCATGGATGAACATAACCTTCCAGTAGAAATTTATTCCATTTTATGGGTCTTGATTCCACTAAATGAAAGTTATTTAGCTCAAATGGTTGATGAGAAACTCATGATTAAGAATATTCCCATTGTACGGGAGTTTTATGATGTCTTTCCGGAGGAATTGTCGGGTCTTCCACCAAATCGTGAAGTTGATTTTTCAATAGAACTCATACCGGGTGCTTTACCTATTTCAAAGACACCTTATAGAATGGCCGCAATTGAGTTGCAGGAATTTAAGAAGCAACTCCTAGAGAATCTTGATAAGGGGTTCATACGCCCTAGTGCGTCACCTTGGAGAGAACCTGTTCTATTTTTTAAGAAGAAATACGGATCAACGAGACTCTGCATTCATTATCGAGAAATTAACAAGATCACTATCAAGAAAAAATATCCTCTCACGCACATTGATGTCTTATTTGACTAACTACGCAGAGCTCAATACTTTTCCAAGATTGATCTTCATTCAGGGTATCATCAATTAAGGGTCAAAAGGGTGGATAAACCAAATACGGATTTCCGTACAAGGTATGGAAACTATGAATTTATAGTGATTCCATTTGGTCTAACTAATTCCCCTTCTATCTTCATGGATATGATGAATAGAGTCTTTAGAGACTACTTTGATCAGTTTGTGGTAGTCATTATAGACGATATTTTTGTATATTCAAAGAGCAAGGAAGAAAATGAAGATCACTTGAGAATTATATTGAAGACCTTGTGAAAGGAGAATCTTTATGCCAAATTTACCAAGTGGGAATTTTGGCTTCAAAAAGTTTCATTTTTGGGTCACATAATTTCAAATGAGGGGATATTTGTGGATCCAGAAAACACTGAGGTTATCAAAAGATTTTCGAGACCAACAACAGTAACTGTGATTCGAGGTTTTCTTGGTTTTCCTGGATATTATCGACGTTTTGTGAAAGATTTGTCAGGATTATCTAATCCACTCACGAGGTTGACTCGGAAAGGAGTTAAGATTGTTTGGATGGAAGAATGTGAAGAGAATTTAAAGGAGTTGAAAAGAATATTATCCAGTGAACCTGTGCTCACACTACCTTGTAGTGGAGAAAGGTTTGTGATCTACAGTGATGCATCCATGAAGGGATTGGGGTGTGTTCTTATGAAAAATGATATGGTGATAGCTTATGCCTCATGACAGGTGAAAATCAATGAGAAAAATTACCCAACTCATGATTTGGAGTTAGCTGCGATAATCATTGCATTAAATATTTGGAGGCATTATCTTTATGGAGAAAGGTGCGACACTAACACTGATCATAAAAGTTTAAAGTATATTTTCACACAAAAGGAGCTGAATATGTGCTAATGAAGATGGTTGGAGCTGATTAAGGATTACGACTGCTCAATTCATTACCACCATGGGAAAGCAAACTAGGTGGCAGATGCATGAAGTCGACAATACCATGCCAGTTTATACATGATGAGGATCACAATATATCCAATATTTATGGATTTAAAAAGGATGGATCTTGGAATTATAATGGAAGGGGAAAAATCATATCTTTCTAAAATGAATGTTCAACCATCTATACAAGTGAAGATTAAAGAGTCATAGAAAGAAGATGTAGTGTTACAAAAGAAGGTGAAAATGTTCCAAAATTCAATCTTGATTGTGATGGGATAATAATGTTCCGGAATCGGGTTTGTGTTCCTCCCATCCCCGAATTAAAGAAGGAGCTGCTGGATGAGGCTCATAGTTCTTCATTCTCTATTCATCCTGGAAGCACGAAGATGTATAGGGACCTGAAAGAGTACTTCTGGTGGGATGGCATGAAAATAGATGTTGTTGAATATGTCTCTCGATTCTTGTTTTGTCAGCAAGTTAAAGTTGAGAGACAGAAGTCTAAGGGGATGTTACAACCTTTACCCATACCCGAATGGAAATGGTAAAATATCACTATGGACTTTGTCCCAGGACTTCCTAAAACATACAAAGGCAATAATGCTATATGGGTCATAGTTGATCGTCTTACAAGGTCTGCACACTTCATTACTATTAGTGAAGATTTTTCTCTTGATCAGCTTTCCAGGATATATGTAAAGGAAGTGGTAATATTCCATGGACTACCACTTTCCAATACATCTGATCGGGATCCGAGGATTACCTCAAAGTTCTGGAGAAGTCTTCAGTATACTCTAGATACAGAGTTGGGTTTCATCACTTCTTATCATCCTCAGAGAGATGGTCAGTCTGAGACGACAATTCAAACTCTAAAAGATATGTTGAGAGCTTGCTCAATGGATTTCAAAGGTGGTTGGGATCAACACCTACCATTGGTGAATTTTTTTTATAATAATAGACTTCACTCTAGTATTCAAATGGCTCCTTATGAAGCTCTCTATGGAAGGAAATGTAGGACTCCAACTTGCTGGGATGATGTTGGGGAAAGAATGCTATTAGGACCCGATCTTGTTGATGAGATGGAAGAAAAGGTCCGATCTATTCAACAACACATAAGAGCAGCTAAGAGTCGACAAAAAAGTCATGCTGATAACCGAAGAAAAGACTTAGAGTTTGAAGTGGGTGATAAAGTGTTCTTACGAATATCTCCTTGGAAGAGAGTAATGAGATTTGGAAGGATGGGAAAGCTGAGCCCTAGGTATATTGGTCCTTTCGAAATTCTGGATCATGTTGGGAAGGTAGCTTACCGATTGGCGCTTCCACCGAATATCTCTCAAGTTCAAAATGTGTTCCATGTATCTCTCCTGAGAAAGTACATACCTGATCCTTCACATGTACTCAGTTCAGAAGATGTACCGCTGGAACAAGATCTTTCTTATGAAGAACAACCGATAGAGATTCTCTATCATAGTGAAAAAATCCTACAGAACAAGACCACTCACTTTGTGAAAGTTTTATGGAGGAACCACCAATTATAAGAAGCTACATGGGAGCTTTAGGATATGATGAGGGAGAGGTATCCTCGTCTGTTTGTTACAAGTGACGAATTTCGAGGGAGAAATTCATTTTAAGGGGGGTAGAATGTAACACCTGAGACTTTTATAAGAAATATTTTGTTTTTATTTTATATAAATCATCAAAGGAATCTTTCACTACACACAACACTAGCTTGTCTTTCTTTACACACAATCGTGACCTTCCTTGATAGCTTGCGTCGTACACAATACCGAGTTTCACTAAATAACGATATGCTATTAAAATATTATTAAAAATAGCCGTTATGAATATTAATAACTACTTCTTGAAATTTTTTAAATTTCATTTTTCAAAATGGACTTCATTTTTGGATTCGGAATATCGAAATTAGCCTAGGGTGAAATTTGAGTATTTTTCTGGAAACTTTCAATTTTTGATGAATAATTAAAACACTGAGTTACTATTTAAAAACCGACTTTTCATTTAAATAATTATTTTTTAAGGTAAAAATTTATACATAATACCTATATAAGTTCAATTTAATTCATTGGAGTAATTTTATAATAATTTTAGATATATAAAAAGTTTATTGAACTTTTCACCGTCTTTTACCCACCTCATAGGAGAATTTACAAATTTACATAAAACTTAATTTTACCGCATCTATGAGTGGAATTTAAAAAATCCAAGAGACACGATTGATTTCAGTAAGTAAAATATGTTTCAATGAGATGAAAATATTTTTTTGGTGAATAGTAACATTTTACTTTTATTTACAACGGTTAAAAGTAAATAGGGCAATTAAGACTAAAAATGATATTATTATTACCCTAAAACATGTCCTAATTCTATGGGATAAGTGTAATTCCACAAAAAACAACCTTAGGAATAAAATATGACCATTTATTCCCACATGGTTTAGATTAGGACATTTATTATTAATTTATTTAAAGATGGGTTAAAATAGTTAAAATCAATGTTGAATAAGTAAATAATTTTTAATATAGGGTTATAAATGAGATAATTCGACTATAAATATTCATTAGAAATATAAAACTATTTCTTACATAATGGTATTTTATTTGTAATTTTTAGAAATTAAATAATTAAATTTATTTATGATAGAAAGATGATGCATTAATTATCTTATTAATAAAATATTGACATAATTGATGTTATAAATACCCAAATAAATGTAATTTGATACTTTTTATGAATTACACTAATTTTCAAGGTTAATATGACATGTTAGTATTAATTTAATTAACTAATTTCGAACTAATAATTCTGTTATGACTTTCACAAAAATCAATTACTAAATAATTTCAAAATTGACATAAAATAGTTTTTAAAACAAATATTATATTATTAATTGTTATATTATTCCTAAAAATCAAATGATCGTCCAAATGACTTAGATAAGGTTATATATATTAATAATAAACAACCTGGGGTTCTTTTTTCTTCTTATAGTAAGTTCATTAACCATATAGTGTAAGAAAATAAAAAGACACGGTAAAAGTAAAAGTATCTAACTTAAAGTTAAATCTAAATGATAAGGTTAAAATAGTGAACAAAGCTTTTCCAAATTATATTTAATGAGATGAGTTTGACCCATCTCAACCTTATCTTATAAATAAATCAATTTGGAGCTATTTAAAACCGAATATGGCTTTATAATAAAATAATATTTTTAGTTTTTCCAAAGGAGCCCCTCTCGTCCCTTATAAAAGGGAACCTCCTCCCTCTCTTCCTCACACCACATTGAGCCTTCAAGATCGGCCAACCCCTGCCAATTTATCCTCTCCACTTACCTAGAAAAATCCTAGAGGTCATGGTCTTCTTCAAAGACAAATTTTAATGCCCAAAAAGGAGGTCTCAAAGAAACATCTCAAAGAAAAGGTAATGTCCGTTACCGATTCTTTCAACTTTATTTCTTCTTCCACTTATTCTTCTTTAGTTGTTTCATTATGAATTACTTACATCAGTATCACTCCTATACTGATATGTTATTATTAGAATGAAACAACCCTATTTCACCATCTATCCATCCTACGGGAAACGAAATCACCGCGCGTGCGTTAGTACGGAATACCCTCTCCATGCCGTGGTGTAATCTATTTTCTACCACCACTTTACTTGGATGTGTATAATGGTGTAAAGAATGAATATATATGATTATTGTAATCTGATATTGATTCTGATATAGTATACATACACTCCAATACAACTACATGATCATTGGAACGATATCATCGCTCGTGCGTACGTACGGAATACCGTCTCCACGATGTGATGCGACTCGTTCTACATGATTTTAATTGCATAATGATTACATAAATAAATTGACTGAATAAATATGATATATATAACACTAATACCATTTTGGAAATGAGGTATCTATAACCTAAAAAGATGAATAAGAATTTATTCGACAAAATACGCATAAGAACAAAAAGTAATAAACACCTGAATAACAAGTAGCAATGAAATATTACTAATAATAAGCTAAGAATATGACCATATATGATATCATAACAATGAGTATGATTCTGGAATAAGTCAATTACATTATTTAAATCATTGTACAGGAGGTTCGTACACTTACGAAGCAAATCGTACCTAAGGTAAGGGAAATATCACAATCTCATTTTTAACCGAGATTGTTTATAATTTGGAATTTACTGTGGTATATTTTTTCATCCACATCCATGTTTCTTCAATATGTAATATTATTTACATCCACCTAAAGTTGTTTAAATCCAATTTTACCCTTCAGTGAGTTTTTAGTAAATGATATGAATGGAATCTTTTGTTGTTTTTCGTACGAGGCACTTTTTGACTTTTCCAAAAAAAGTACGAGAAGAATGTTTTTTAACTTATACGGCATGAATGGATTTTATAAACATAATTTCAAATATGTTTACATTAAAATTTTTCAATTTTATTTTAATCAACTTCTTTTAGTTTAGAATTGTATGACATGTTAAGAATAGAAAAGTGTTTTTGAAGTAGAAATGATATTTTCCTCAAGAATGGAGTTCAAGTGTTTTATCAAAATTATTTCCCATATAAGATTATAAAGGGTTCTGTTTCTATCCCTATTATTACATTGATTTGATTATGTTTTGATGGAATTATTTTTATGAATTACTTTATCTTATCTGAATTGTTTTATGATGTCACGATGTTTAAGAATCCCATTTTTATTACATCAGTTATGCAATGATGTATGGTTTATGATTCTGTGGCACACATAAGAATGGTATCATTATGAGATGGGTGGGTCCTATATCTCCCTCCAATGCATTGGGTGAAGATTTTATATCTCATGAGATAGACATGGCTGGAACGACAGGTTAAACCGGTTCAGTGAAACAGGACTGAAAGGTGGAATGAACTCGGTTCAGAAATGGACTTTGTCCACTAAGATAGTATTGGAAATAAGTATTGACTAATAAGAAATGATTATCTATGATTATGTGTGTATTCCACAAAGCTTCATGTTTTAAGTTATGATTATTGTGATTACATTTTACTACCATGATTTATCCATTGTTATGAAATTATGATCTCTTTTGGAGGGTAAGATTTCCAAAATGTTATGTTCTTATGAATATGATGTGATTGATATTTCTTTTGTTTACCCTTATAGAGCATTTGATCTCACCCTTTTGTATGATTTATTTACCAAGGTCAGGAAGAAGGTTATTAAGTATGATACGCCAAAAGGGACTATAGATATGATGAAATAAATGGGAGACAATGTAGACGCTTTATGAACCAGTTGTTTATGTTTCCCAGTTTCTAAAGTCTCTATACCTATACGGTCCTTTCGTGATTTTGTTATATGTTGTAATAAGTGTACTTAAATTTTTAAGTACTAAAATTGTATGTAAATTATGTGTCGTTATATTAAATATGCATATATTTACCAATTTATATATATTATTTAACTGGTTTTGTGATTATACAATATGTGTCATAATGTTATGATATAATTTAGTGTATTCTATTTTTTAGAAATGTATCTTAATGGAAGGAATGGAACTGTATCAATGATTTACTCTACATATCAATTTTCCTCATGATAATAATAATGAAGGAGGTAATGTAGTTGTCACTGGAACAGATCAAATTATAAATATATTTGGGAAAATGAATTGGGCAATGAGTAATAAAATTTTCTATATAAAGCATCTTACTAAACAATAATTTGGTGTTTAAATTTTATACTACTTCATACTATAGAAACCTCAGTCATACAATGGGTCTAAAAACTTGTTTTAATTCTATCAATGTATATGTTTCTTAGAGATGATATTTCTCACTATGTGAATTTTTTAAAAGGAGAAAGCTGTTATGGAATTTTAACATTTCTCAAAAGATATGGATCAATAGTGGCCATTGATTTTATAAAGTAAAGATGATTATGAAATATAATTCAATGAGTAGAATATTTTTTAGGTAATGTTATTAGAAAAAAATTTCACATGTGCATAAAATGAAAATGGAATTAAAATTTTTGAGTTAATAATGAAAGTAATAGTAAAATGTTTCAATATGTGCTAGTAATATTATATGGTTATTATGACATGTTTCAGACTATGTATTTAATCAAAAGAGAATAATTTTTCATTACATTAATGGGAGTAATATAATCCTTTGAAGGGATACTATATCATATAAATTATAATAATACAAGGACATAGTATCATATTCCACCAAGAGAGTGAAAAAATTAGAGAAGTCTTATGGATTGAAGGGAATAAAAAGAAAAAGATGCTAGAAGAAAAAAATTAATACAGGGAAGAATGGAAATAATGAACGTCCAACATGTGATACATTTAGAAGGAAAAAATGGAATATGATTAAAAATTAATGTATTTTTTATGTGTGGAGAACAAGGAAAAAATTATCTTGATTATATTGGAAATAACGAATCATCCTGTGTGTACTTATTTCAATATAAGGATATTTTGAAATAGAAAAATTAAGTCCATTAGTATCAATGAAAAATACCTCCAAAGAAGCTAAGGGGTCGAGGTTAGGCTTATGCTACTACTATTGATGAAGTGGAATTATTACTATTATTGTGTATTTTTCTCCTATGAATATAATATAAAAGTATTTAATTAATGAAAATATTGAAACCTGTAAGGATTTTACTACATTTATTTTTCATTAATGTCTTAAAAGTATATTTCCAGTGGTTTCGATGACCAAAAATAATGATTCAACTAAAATTTGAACTTTGTGGAAAAAACTATTAAGGGAAATATATCCATAAATATGATCCAAATGTATATATAATGAAGTTGGGATAATGATATGATTGATATGGATAATGTAAATTGGAATGTACTAACAATCATGAAAATGATTAATGATAAGTTTATTTTTGGAATTTAGTGACCTTCATTGTAATGTTATGCATCTTAATCTTTTGAATGGTCATAAAAGATAAAAATTAATAAAATGGTTAATGCCATATATTTAATGATGGTTATTATATTTATGTATTAATTCACCATATGGAGATTCGTGCATATTGGATAACCCATGCTAACCATTTTTTATAATAAAAACTAGATATCTTAGGAATGATTGATCATTATATTATCTATATTTTGATCCATTAAATTTTAATTTTTGTTCTTATGGAAAAAATAATAATTATTGGATATTAATTTCTTGGAATATGATATGAATTGTAAATTGATCAATGAAATACTGGATGATGAAATTAGGCTTCAAAAATAAAAACCTATCAAGTTAATATATTCACTTATAATCATAGAGAGTAAAATAATTACTCAAAATTAAGTAATGGATCTCGAAAAACAATGTTATCCTATTACCTTTATATTTCATTAACAATATGGGGTTTGAAATCATCATTCATATATGGTTCTGACATCATTATCATTCCATTTATCATTCCTTTTTATGTGATATATTACATCTATCACTCCTTATAATTATTTACGCTTTTCTTCCATATAAATTTTTTCATTTATAACTATGTTATCATAGATGGACGTATAATAATGTTTTATCTATAATTATATTCATACTTTATTTTACCTATTACTGATAATATATTTTATTAACCCTTATAAGATGTATGTTTTTATACAAAAGTATTTAAAAATGTCAAACAATGCACTACCATGATCAAGTTTAAATTTCATGGATGCAACTTATTTAAGGTGGGGTGAATGTAGCACCCCAATATTTGAAACTAAGATCACTATTTTTTATAAATTTTATGTTAAAAACACCATAAATATGAGAATATATAACAATCAAGACTTTATGTAATATATATTTTCGAATCAATTTAGTCCCATTGATATATTACGATACATATAACCTCGATTCAAAATAAACAATAATTTGTATTCCATTATATAATATAAATTATATATGAGGGTATTTATAGTACTAAATATATTATTAACATTTTTCCTAAATATATATTATAAATAAAATAAGAGTCGTTTCAAATAGAAAATCTTCTTTTGAAAAATTATATTCCTTCTTAACAACGGTTTATCCAAGTGTTGTACAAAACAATTAAAATTAAATTTCAAAAAAAAAATAGAAAATCTATTTGAAAAAAATTGATATCATTTTTGAGATAATAATATGAATAATTATATTAGGGTGAATGTTTTTTTATTTTTGTGAAATTATTGTTTTTCAAATTAATAGTGAAAAAATACCGAATGTTGATTGAAAAGTGCATTTTGGTTCTATTTTATTAAAAAGGTAAATTATATTATGAAGTAGATATAATGTAATTAATGTTTAATTATATATATATATATATATCCAATTTAGGTCATTATAATCATTTTATATTGAATTTTGATACAAAAACATTATATTATTTTGATCATTTTCTCTTTGAAAACCAGTTTTATCATCATTTTTGTGGGATTAATTTTCAATTAAAATTCTCAAATAATTTGAATGGAATTTTGAAATTGGATTAAATATTTGGAATCATAATTATTTATATTTTTCTAATATGATAAAAATTATTTTCGACTAAATCTAATAGTGGAATTTTAAAAACTAATTACTGCGATTAAGGTAAAAATATATTCCCAAGAGTGATTAAATAAATTCATTAGATTAAAATTTACCAAAAATCTTTTCTAAAATATATATTAAATACATAATTATTTCATATCATGAATAATTTTTTATAATGATCCACTTTTGACACTTTTGAAATTTTTAACACATGGATAAACTGTTTCCATTCCAAAAATTACTAGTGTGATGATAACCTCACTTATAAAAGGCCACCAAATATCCAATTATCATCACAAATTCATACCCTTTTGGTTAAAGAATTAAATATCCAAATAAATTTAAAACATCTCTACCATCATCATAGAATAATTATTTTTTATCTAAACCCAACATTGTATTGATTAGGTGGAACTTTAATTGGTGACCATAAGAAGATGCAACATTATTAAATATTCATTTTAATTTTATTTCTTCCCTAACTCATTAAGTTATTATTAAAACAATATTATTTCAATACATATGTATGATACATGTACTCATTTATTTTTTATAATTATAAAATGACCCAAAATAATCCCATCTTCCATCAAATGTGTTAAAAAATCATCAATCTAGTGTATGGGAAACTACAGCCTCATGAACTGGTGTAATTCATTTATCCATTACCTCCACTCATAGTTGGGTATTAAGATAGATAATATATATAAATTATTTATAATATAATTATACATATCTATTCTTTATATCATTTAACCCTTTTTTATTTTCCTTCCCATAGTGGATACGATAATGTTGATCATTTGTAAAGCAGAATTTCGAATCCCGCAGTGATGTGATTTTTCACTGACACTTTACATGAAAGGTAATAAGGAAAATGTTAATTAAATTATTTAATATAAATAAAATAATTATTATATTAATGATATTTTTATAATTTTGAATATATAATAGACAATTTTCTTTTTTTACATTGAAAAATGAAAACATCAGTCATGTACTTATTGACTACCGCCTTCATGAAGTGATGAAACTCTTTTTCATCACCCCACCACATTGAATATATATATATATATATAATGAAATATTTTTATACATATTATATTATTATTATTTTTTAAATAAAAAATATTACACAAAATAATTCCATAATGATCATTGTGAAATTGAAACGTTGCATGTGTGTAAGTACGACCTACTGTCTCCGGAATTTTAACATAGTTCATTGTTAATATATATCATACATGATTTCATTTAAAATTATAAATGATTTTTGAATATTATAATTATTTCATTATTATTATTATGGATTTAATATAACTATATATTATGTCCAAGAACAATATCTTTCATGAAAAAACACAAATGGGAAAACAATACTATTAATAGTATAAACTAAGAGAATAAAGAATGAATATTAATGAACAAGTGATGATCTTTTACAATTAGAAAATATATTATATTATAAATATTATTATAGTTAAAAAATAAAATTATTACATGTTTAAATATACTATATAGGAGTTTAATGTATGTTCAACCAAATAGAAACATGATGCAATTGTTTCAATTGTCACATTTACTTTAGTGATCCATATACCACATTCACCACTCGTTTTATTTTTCAGTTGTATATAATGACCATTTGATATGATATATCATGAATATATTTATCTTCATGGTATTTATAATATCAAATTATTTAGTTTATTTTATGGATTTTATGATTCAAATGATTCAAAAGTGGTGAGGTTTTATATCACAATTTTAATTTAATCGATATTGTTTATATTTGTATATTAATTATAGGATATTATTTAATAATTTTCTAATATTCCCATTAATTTTGTTGTACTATGGTAATTATATAACTTATAAAAGTAATATTACATGATTAACTCTCTTTTATACTGAAAAAATATATAAAATGATTTTAAAAATATCAAAATTCATTTCACTCTTTAATCAGAAATAAGTTTTCTTCCAATTCTATATTTTCTAAAACTGTTCCCAAAAATAATTTATCATTATAAAAATTATTTATTAAATAAATTTTAACCGTTGTTTTAATCTTTCAAAAATTCTTTGATGAAAATATTTATGTATTTTTCTTAAAAGGTATATTTTTCCTTTATACAATGTAAAAAGAGTGTTCTTTTTTACTTACACAACATGTAGTGAATTAACCACTATCAAAACCATCATTTTTAGGAGACCACTTTTGAATTTATACAAGATTAATTTTAAATAAATTGGATTTCTTAACATTCATGTAATTTTTTTTAATATTGATTTTTAATGAAATAGATTTTTCAATGTTTTATGAAATTTTTATATTGAAAAGGGTGATTTTTAAAGAAATGTTATTTTCCCAAATAATTGTTCCAATTGATCTTCCAAAATAATTTTCCTTCTAAAAATAAATTCTTTTAAGTTACTTATGATTTAATAAAGATATAATCTAATGATTCCATTGTTATTATTTCTTACAGATGGTCTATGATCATTTCTACTAGGGATGTACTATGTTGATACAATTAATTTTACAATGGATGATTAATTATTATGTTTATTGATTGGGTAATGTATTCATATTTCATCTTATAGATTAAATATGAATTTCTATGATAATTATGATTCACTCCTTTCATTTAAGGAATGTATTAGTCTATATAATTGATGGGTGGGGCCTATTATACACCCATGATGCCTCGATATGCCTCATAAGAAAAAATAAAAATAGATTTGGCCAAGGAAATACACATTTTTATGGATGTCTTGGAAAAATCCACGATTGTACTATATTTCTAAAACAAAATTTCTCAATTTTTTGTTCTATATGTCTAGCATTATGAATTTCATCATTATTAATAAGAATATTAATATTCCATGTGATTATTGAATTAGTTAGAATATTTATGTTCATGTTTTTTGCACATGTCAATATTTATATGAAATTATTTGGTCATCATTATTTCTTTAATATTATGATAATGTTATTTATTAAATGGAATGTGTTTCAGTGATTACCTTTCAATTCTAGATATTCATTTTTATTCATATATTCTGGAGAATGCTTAACCTCATATAGAATCTGAGCTAACCTATTTCTTATGTTTAATTTTCCCGAGTATATTAGAATGTTTTTTTGATTCATATGCATGGATTCACTAGATGGGATGTTGGTGTTCTTAAATAAAATTCCTTTTATATTTTAGGATTTATAATTAAAAGTTAATTTCATGTATATGTCTTTTTTCAAAAGACTATTAATGTCTTTGGTCCTTTAATATGTGATTATACGTGTCTTATGCCAATTTAATAATGAAAAATCCTACTCCAAGCTACTATGGTTTGGGTCACTATAGTTGAATACTATCGTGTTATTGAAAAATTATTTTTATATGATTTTTACATAAGATAAAATATTAAAATTCAAGAGGCCCATTGTGTATATTTAAATTTATGGATAATATATAATCATTTTAAGTTATACAATGGTTATAATTTGATGAGTGGTCCTGGGTTTTTTTAGAACCTTTCGAGTATATAGATACACATTTTGAGTAGTAACTTATATAAAAATATATTTTCCATAACATTTTTTTAATTTTTAGTGTGTTTATATTGTACAAAAATGTCCTCTTCATGCACTTTAGCAGGAGATGAATGTTTTTTAAATTAATATTATAAAATGGGTAGATATTATGATTCACCAACAACATAGTTATTTTCAGTATTTACGATGTACCATTAAATTTATATCATAACACAAAGGTTTCCTTTGGAGATGATATGTTTTTATTGTTTTAATTGGTATGTTGTCCCCAATGTTAGAAGAATCCGAATCTAAATATATATTTTTGGACATTTAAGACATAAAATCATTGAAAAACTTTTAGATTTAAAATTTTTATACAACAACTTATTATTTTAGGAATGATATATTCATTAAAAATATTCATTCAATTTTCCTAGATGTATTAGAGGCATCCATTTATGGTTTTGTTCCTTTTAGTTAAGTTTCAATGATGATGATTTAATATGGAATCAATTTGTTGAATGATTATTTCTTTCTCATTTAGAATTTTGTTATTCTCTTCTAAAAATCCTTTTAAAATTTTAATTGAAGAAAATTGTGAAATTAATTGTAGATAAATTTAGAAATTTATTTAATCAGAGTGAAAATTAAAATCAAGATAAGATATATATTTGGATATTTAAATTTTAAAATATTTTCAGGACTGATAAAAAACAATGGATGGATTATCCAGTAGTGTTAATGAAATGGTGATTAATATCATATTTTTTTGAGATGGTATATGATTATATGGTTTATGGTTAAATAATTATGGTTTT
The DNA here is from genome assembly GCA_963277665.1 of Viscum album. Taxonomy (NCBI): domain Eukaryota; kingdom Viridiplantae; phylum Streptophyta; class Magnoliopsida; order Santalales; family Viscaceae; genus Viscum; species Viscum album. The sequence continues at coordinate 679,512,284 of OY728119.1, read as the reverse complement.
TTCAAAATTGGTTTTATGAAAATATATTAAAAATTAAATATCTTGATTTGGGTGAACTTCTATTGGATATGTTTTATGAAATTGTCAATATTTGTGAAATGTGGAAGGGTAGAGACCTCAAGATAACGATAAGGGATTTATTTGGAATGTTTATTAAACCATTGATTCATGTGAATAATAATAAATATATTGATAATGAGGTGTAAGAATCTCTATATGAATAAAATGTTGAAATGAAATTTGGGAAACACATGTCATTCTATTTAAGAATCATAAGACTAGGTAATAAATTTTTTTGAAGAAATATTCTACTTAAATGGATCAAGTGAAGATCTATTCTAAATATCACGTAGAATTTAATTTAGTTTATAAGGTATAATTTTATGATGATGATGAAGATATTATATGATATATATAAAATTGAAATCAGCAAAATATTCTTAATTGTTGAAATGTATAAATTTACGAAAAATCAAGAAAAAAATTTCTTATATAATATTGATGACATTACTAGTTATAGGAAAGTTGTTTAATATAAAAATTATATAAAATTTGGTGAATTTTGATTCATTGAAAATTTGAATGACTTTGAATTCACTAATTATTAAATTATCAATGATTTAATTGATGATGTATCGAAAATATATTTCATAATAAATAAATCACATAAGAAATGTCTATAAAAGATTTCAAGGATGAGGAATAAAACGAGAAAATAATGAAATATTGTTTATCAAAAAGACACAATGATGCCTTATATGTTGAGAAGGATTGCAAATTGATGGGAAAAAGTAATTACATGAATAATATACTCAATAAAGAGAATAATATTAATGTTGATAAAGATGTAGAGACCAAAAAAGGGAAAGATATTGTGATTATACAAAAAAGTATCTAATTTGGAATAGTGATTAGTTAATTTGAAATAAATAATACATAATTATATTTAATCAATTTTAAAAATCTATAGTAATAGGTTAATTTAAACTTGTTATGAAAATATATATGTTGAAAATGTTTATTTTTTGTAAAAATATGGCATTATAATGAAATAAGAATATTTTCGAATGGAAATATTTATAGAGAAAAATACAACAAATATTTATTTTAAAATGGGATATTATTATAAAATTATATATTAGTGGCTGTATAACAAAATTTGGGTTCATCATGTGGGATAAATAATGATGGTTAAAAGGTTAATGAATAATAAGCGTCTTCTTTTTTACACTAATTGTTGATTATAGGAAAGTATAATTTTTATGGTTACATCAATTATTGTTGGGTATTTGAAAACATGTAAAGAGTATTCTGGTTTAGTTATCAATAAATATAAGATCCTATAGGATAATATTGTAAATGATTTAGGGGATGCATCCCACTAAAAATTTTAATCATCGAAAACAATAAAAAATAAAAACTGAGAGATGAAAACAAATTTCAATAACTTAAATATGTTTTTTTGACGGTGTTAGAAGCTTGGAAAGGATACTAATTATTATATAACCATAATTTCCACTAGATCAAGTGTTTTTTTCAATACACAATAGTATCATTAGAATAAACACAAATTCAATAAATAGTTGTTGTGTGTTGAAGATGCAATCAATAAATCTCAAATGGAACATCCCTATATATTTGATATCAGATGTCACTCAAACATTATAAGAAATTTTATGCTCTAAAAATATGCTAAAATGTTAAAATTAGGTTTATTGGACATATTTAGGGAAATTTCACTAAAAATGTGATTTAGTTCCGCAATATATAGAGAAGTAAATTTGGAATAAAATAAAATATAGTATTTTTTATAGGATGAAACAAAACATAATAAGTTTATCTTGGCTCTATGTTGAAGGAAATTATGTGACGTTTTAGAAGAATTAATTTTTTAAGAGTTTAAAGGATCTATTTGTTTTATAGATATAAAAATGTACATAAACAACTTTTTTAGATTAGTGAAAATAAAAGTTCATGTTACATGATCTTGACTGAAGAAAAGAACTCATGGAAATGAAATGTTGGCGACATTTGTAAAATAGAGATGACTAATGTTACATAATTAATTAATTTTTATAATGTTCATAAATTTATGATATTGATAAATTTTATCTAATCTATAGTGGAAAGGGGGAATTTTTTTAATTATTCATATATAAATGTGGAGATTCAAATTTATAATCTACTCAAGCTCATTCATTTTAATGTTTGTGGGCCTTTGATAAAGAAGTAAAAATATAGGGATAATATATTATTACATTTATTTATGAATTCACTTATAATTATTGTATTATATTTTATAGTTATAATTTAGATTCCTTGAAGATGATTAAAAATTTTAAATATGTACATAAATGGATATTGGGTTATCTTTCATGATTTTCTGAAGAAATATTGGTGATGGATACAAAATGTCAAATTTCTAATCATTACATGAAAATAAACATATTTACTATAAATTTATTATATAATGTATCCATTTTTTATATGAATGGAAGAATATATTTTGGGTGGAAATGGATAACACTATATTAGAAAAGAATAATATGTATCAATTTTTTTTGCAGAACCTATTCAAGTAAAAATACTTGATAAATTTTATTATTATTATAATCTTGGCATGAAATAATATTTGTAATTTTTTATCATTTTATTGTCACGTTTAGTGGTGAAAATATAGGGTTTTTTAAAAAATAAATAAGATAAGGATGTCTTCAATTCATATCTTAAAAAGGGAAGAAGAAATTGTTTCACCATTAAGTAGATAGTGGGGATTGTAGATAGTTATGATGTCAATGTTCTGTAACACTAATATAATGATTTTATATATCATGAATCATGTTATATAAGTGAATCTGTTGAGATGGAAATGGTAGGTAAGTATTATGATGTTTCTGAAAAGGTCAGAAATTCAGGAGTTGTAAAGGTAAATACTAATAACATATCTATTTCATGATATTGAATATAGTTTTATAAACTCATAAATTGACATGAAATCAAGTTTGGGTCCATAATATTATTGGTGAACAAATATAACTAATTAAAAAATAAGATAATTTTAAGGATTATAACTCATACATCATTTCATTCCCTATTTGAATTGAAGGATGTAAAAAAATATTAGGATCACCATGAGTGGATTGAATCTATGATGAAGATTTAGATCAGATTGAAAATAATAGACCATGAAAGTTTGTGTCAAAGTCCATAAAAATAAATGTCATAATAGCTTTGTTTGTGTCTATTAAATCATTAAATAATAAAGGATAAGTTTGTTGGATCATAAGATTATGTTTTTATCAATAAGAGGGGTGAATTATAGTTTATAATACTAGACATTAAAAATTTAAAAAATTATTTTATATAAATTAATTAAACATATAATCATTCCAATATAATTTTCAAACATAATTTATAACAATTTATAACAACCAATATAATCATTTTTTAAAATATACCCAATTGAAATTATGTAAAAGATATAGTTAACAAGAATAAATATGTAACCAAATTTTTATAAAGTGTGTAAGAATAAAATACAAAAACATTCATATGAAATATTTCAGACTTTATCTTTTACTATTATAAAAGAAATTACCTAGACTTAAGATATAGACAACAATTATCTATTGTAAGGTCTATATTTTTAATCCTCGGAAGACCTCAATACAATGATTTGAGAAAATTACTATTTTACTACACCTTAAAACCCTCAATATGATGATAAAAAAACTCTATCAATAAAAATAGTAATAGAGATAATAAAACTAGATCAATCATTGAAATTGGAAACAAAAAAAGTTATTAAATAATTTCAAAAATTACTCATACAGATATATTATAAAAAAACTCTCTATAGATTATACTGAAACACTCTCAATGTAACAAGTAGTTACAATATATTTAAAGAAAATTCTGATAGATTCGGTTTAAAAAATATACTTATATAAGAACATGAGGATCTATTTATTGATTATATTCTAGATTTCATATTACTCATTTTTCAGTATTAGTTGCAACAACATTTGGAAAACTCCATCTTTACAAGAATGTATTAGTCTAGTATCATTATCTGATGGTCTTCTTGATAATTCAACATTGAAAATAATTTAGATTCCATCCATAGAATACGAAATGTTATTCCTATGGAATATGTGATGTTTTTTCAACTTTTGGTATTTATGAAATATTATATAAAGATCATTTCTACCCCTATCTGAAGAGGATTATATTGTAGGATTGTAAAAAACATATCAATTCAGACTTCTTCAATATTTTTATTATAGAAATTATAAACATCTATGAATTGAATATTATATTTATATGTTAAATGAAAAATGTAAATATTTGTCTGATTAAGGATGTATTGTCTAATGGTAATGTTATTATTCATCCAGTAAAATACTATTTCATAAAAAAAAATTATGAACATGGGAAAATATAAAATTTTATAGTTTATAAAATTTTAATGAATTGGATTATGATATTTTAAAAGTTTTACTATAAGGTGTTGAGACTTATAATTTTTACAAAATCAGGTGATGAGAAAAATCAAAGACGAGTGTGAAAATGTTATTCATCGGTATAAAAAATATTTTCGTTGAGATTATCACACAGGTTTCTACACTTGAGACCATTTGAATATTTTGTTATATTATAATAAAAAAGATATACAAGATAAATCAAATAGATGTAAATAAAAACTTTAAAAAAAGAAAAAATAAACGACGAAGTATACAATGAGAAATATAATATTTTATTTCTTATAGTAGATAATGGATTTGTTTTTTAATTGAAAAACATATTATATAGATTAATGAAAACCCTGTGATATTGGTATCCAATGCTTGATTAATGCATGAAGGGACTAATGATAAATAATTAAAGATTAGAAAAACATATATACAAATTAATATAATTTTTATTATTTTAATATTAAAATATATATAAATGAAATCATTTTTTTTTTGAAGTGAAAAATTTAAATATGAGGAATTTGATTTTGTTATGAAGAATATGTTAGAGATGTCCATTCTTTTATAAATGATGTATATTAGTGGTTAGAAAATATATAAAGAAAAGTGTTATATTTTTGTATCTCAAGAGAATTGTAACAACCAAGCTAAATTTATGAAACAATTTATAACCACATTAGTATTCCTGAAATAGATATTTATATTAATTAACTGAATATAATGTAATTTTTTTATTGAAAAGGAGACATTTTTTTTTGTTAAATTCATTTTCATGCATTAAATGGTTTTATGTAAAAATATAATTTTAGAAATGTGGAACATGAATTTCAAAAAATATAATATCAATTTTTTTATATAATATCAAGATTATCATAAATTGAAATTTTAATTTTATTCTAGAAATATAAATATTTTATTGAATAGTGAAATATCATATTTTTTGTAAAATTGTTATTTCAGTTAGTTAAATAATGTAATTTTAAATACCTATTGATATCGTTGTTTAATCTCAATGTAACATAGGTATTAATTAGTTTGATATGATGGAATTGATTACATTTTTTAATATTTGTATGCTACGTCTGTATAAGTACATTTTTGGGGCTAAAAAATATTTTCCTATAAAAACAATTATTCATTAGGAATTATATTTTATTCATAAATAATTTTATTAAAATGAAATAAATATAATTTTATATAATTTAATTAATATTTGGAACCAGGAGATCCAAATTTGGTATGGATCCCCCCTATTTTTGGTCTTATAAAAATAATCTGTAGAAAGTATTTGTCACCTAAATAAGGGTAAATTAGTTAATTAAGGGTAAAAATTATATGAATATACCTTTAACTCTCCATAGAATGTGTTTTTTATTTTATTTGATATGTGTGTTTCAACCTTTACTATCAAATATTCAAAAAATTTAAAATTTCATACCACGTTTCTTCGAATATGAAATTTATATTATTTTATGTAAATATAATGTCAAATATAGAACAATTTACATTTTATATCTGTAAAATTTTATGATGGAGAAAAAAGTTACTTATGTTTGGTTCTAAATGGTAATTTGAATGATAAATGATTTTGTTATCAAGTTAATTTTTTATATTTTTAGGATGAAATAATTATTGTAAATGAATACACAATACCCAATCATTGATTATGAATGCATTAGAAAAATAGTTTAAATAATTATAAAAACACTAAAATTAAAATTTTTTGGTTATTTTTTAATATTTTAAACACCTTTTTATTATTATTTTTGAGCACATTAAATTCCTTTCATAGTTTTTGTTGGATGAAATATTATGTTTTAACAAACCATAACAAACTATTAATATTATTATATAAATAAGACCATTATTTTCAAGAATTAAAACATTCATTAATGATGAAGAATAACCAAATTTTAAATATTGACTATATATTTATTATATATATAACATATTTATCAACATACAAATTTTTTTGTAATTTCATCATATGTTCAGAAAATATATTTTTCTCTAATTAATGTTTTGTATTTCTTTTTTTGTGAATAATATTAATTTTAATTCAAATCATTTATTAAATTTATTTTATAAACTAAATAAATTTTATTAATTATCATGTAATATTTTTAGGTTCAATTTTTTGGATTAATCTGAAAAGATTACTTTTTTGATGAATAGTGAAAATAATGGTAATATTGAAAACTGAATTTTTGTTTAATGAGTATTTAATGATCATTTTCTTAAAATTGGTTTTATAATAACATTAGGTCAACTATATATCAATTAATATAATTGAGTTTGTTACAATAATTTTTATAATGAATTATTGATAAAAAAATTTATCTTTTGACCATTTTATCTTCAAAAAACCAATTTTTCTTCTTATTTGGGGTTTAATTTTATTTTAATTATTTACATTTGAGTTAATGGAATTTGGAAAAGTTTATATAATTTTGTAATCATCACTAATAATATTATATAATAAGGTAATATCAAAATTTAAACATAATTAATCATAAAAATAGTAAAAAAATAGTCATTTAGTAAAAGGTAAAAATGGGATTACAATGGTGTTAAACAAGAAATATACAGTTTAAAATGACTTAAAAATTGTCTAAAACCGATTTTATGGCCATATATTGACCATATCATGTCTAAAAATAGATAATGGTCCGTTTTTGGTCCTTTTGAGATGTGAAAAGGCTGGGTTCATTCTTTCCAAAAAATACAACTACACTGTTCACCACACTTATAAAATACCACCATTTATCCTCTTTTATTCATTCTACCTAATCCATTTTTTTAGAAAATAAATACTAAAATATATTCTTTTAATTTTTATTCTTGTTTGATAATTCTTATATTTTCCTGATAGAAAACATAGAAAGGATTTTGGTTCCAACATAAGGAGGTTACCCAAAGAAGATGTAATGTTATTAAATGAATGTTTTTAATTTTATTTCACCATCAAGATAATTAAAATATTTCATAAAAATAATTATATAATAACCTATATATATTTTATATAATTAAATATTTATATTTTATTTTCATGACAAAAACCATATCAACTTTCATCAAACATGATATGAAATCAGCATTCATTTGAATGGTGGACTACTACCTCATGAACTGATGTTATTCATTTTCCATCACCACCACACAAATATGGATATAATGGTTGAATAAATTTTTGTGTATTATATAAAATAAATTATTATATTTTGAAAATTATTATATTGAAAATTAATTTTAATTTACATTATATGGGAATACGATAACATTTCTCGTGTGTATGCAGATTACCACCTCGCAAAGTGACGTGATTTGTTCACACTATATGTGAAAGGTAATAAGGATAGACTAAATGAATATTTGTTGTATATATATATATATATCATTAAACCTATTCTATAGTGGTGATATATTATTTACCTTTCACTCTTTCAATCTGTCGATAAAATGGATACATCATTCTTGCATTTGTACGGCCTATCATCTCCGGGAACGATGTATTTCATTTTCTATTTTTAACATTTATAGATTACTATATATATATATAATGTATAAATATTTAAATATAGTTGAAATTATGGGTATTAGGGAACCATGATCATATTAAAAAGACTGAAAAATTATGAAATTCAAATAATATGAAAGAAATCGTTTTTATTGCCTGCAACATTACTTTAATATGGAATTGTTAATAAACATATAAAAATTTTCACAAGTAAATAATATGTTGTATTATGTATATATATGTATGGGTGTGTAATATAGCTATAATAAACACATATTTATTATAAAGAATTTTTGAACATGTGTGGAGGAAGTTGAGACATATAGTAAAGGAATTTTGTCTCAATTTAACTTTGTTGAGACATATATAATTTTAGCACCTATATTCTTTTATGAGGTGTATTTATAGCACAATTTACATGTGAAATCATGAATTTATTCATTTTATTTATATTATATGTTTAATTTAACGTTATTATTTAATTTTTCTTTTGGTTCAAGTAACCAAAGTGGTAAGGATTTTGTGTTACAATTTCCTTATTTATTAGGATCACTTCTGATTATGATTTTCATGATTAAATAAAATGAATTATCTCTCAATAAACACATTTATTTCATTATACTATGCTTATTTATATAGAAAACACATTTTCCATTCATTTTACCCTCTATATGTACTTAGGAAATTAAAATATAGTTTTTTAGGAAAATAACCTTTATTTCCCTCTTTAATCGAAATAACCATTTTCTACATAACCCGGTTTTCTAAACATGTTTTCATAAATTGTTTTTAAGATGTTCCTATATATTTATTCAATAAAATTTTACCCATTTTTTACTTTTAATTGTATCTAAAAGGAATCCTCATGTCATATTCCAAAAAGAGACCATTTGGATTTTATTTAAAATGTGAGGGGGATCAATCATTTAACATGTATGATATTAATGGAAATTTCTTAAATTTATGAAAATATTTTCATTAAATAATAATTCATATATTATTTTATTTTATTAAAATGGAAAATTATTTCAAAATTATTTTAAAAATTTGTATATTTACAAATTCAAATAAATATTTTTTTTTCAAGAAACATTAAAAATGGTTTTTATTTCAAATTTATTTTCCATCTAAGATGGAATTCATTGACATAAATTATAAATTATTAGTTATATGATCTAAGGATACCATTTTTATTATTATTATAAATTTTTTTTCTTTACAATGTTAATTTTTTTTGAAAATTGTATATATTCCATGGGTTTCCATGATAAATTTCATATAAAACCTGCAACTATTTCCATGGGTTATGCTTTGATTAAATAATTATATATCTATGAAACCTAATTACTTTCCATAGGTTATGTTGTGAAGAAATTCTTAAAAACCATTCAATTTCATGGGCTATAATATATTGAATTTTATATGATATTATCGAAAATATATGTCTGGGTTTCATTATGTGATGAGTGGGACCGATATCATCCTACAATAAATTAATAAAATATTGATATCTCTGGATATAAAGTTGAATGAAATAATATGTTAACCCAGTTATATATGAGACTATATCCAATATGATAGTCTTGCAAGTACACCTTGTATATTAAGATGTTTTGGGAAGAGAACCCATTACACTATGCTGGTATTAGAAACGAGCGATGAAATGTGAAGCTTATTATTTTTTATGGTTATTTGTATATAATAAATATATGTTTTATGGAAATTTTATGCTCTCATGGTTCATATTTTTTATTTTATTTTGATTCATAGATTATGAACATCTAATATATATTTCATGACTAATAATTATGACATATGACATTAAATGTATGGTTTTCAAATGTTATACTCATATTATCATTTCCATTATCTCATGAAATATTGATATATCCCTTGGATGCCCTTATTTCCCATATAAGATCACCATTTACTATATTTTACTTCCCCAGCTAGTGACAAAATCTATTCTATATTATATTCATAATAAGGGAAAATGTTATTAGTATCTTAGTGGGATATGATGTATTTCACTTGTGGAATTTTTTTTAATATCTCCATGATTATAAAGGAACTATAAATTTACAATCCCCAAGAATTTCATTATATAATTTAATGAATATTTATATAAGAACATGTATAATATATGTAGTACAATCTTGGGACCTTTCATTTGGTATCATGGTTTATTATTAGTTATCATTTTTAGACTATGTAATGAAAACAATTTTGAGAACTCTATGGATATGTATAATGTAATTATAAGGTTTAACTAATGTATAAGAAAATGTCTGGGAGTATTGGTAAATGATAAAGAGAGTGGTCTTAAAGAAACTAAATCTTTATTTTCATACAAAATGTTGATTTAGATCTTCATCATCGGTACCTAGGTATAATAAATAAAAAATTATAATTTCATTTGGATTCAATCGTCACCTGGTGCACGACAATGGTCCTTACTTCACACCTCGTTAGACACACATAGGGTATTTGATTAGGAAATTCTCAAATAATTTATGAGTGACATTGAAAGATTTAAATATATTATGACTATAAATTAACTAGGATAAAATTAGTGTTTCATTGTTTTGAAATATGGTTCCTATATTTATATATCTTATAAGAAATTTCTCCAGATTATTTGGTTATCTACTAAAATTGATGTCTTTACACTGTGATTTTTTGTTTTAAATAATTTTTAGAACCTAAATAACCATGTAAATGTTGTTTGATACATATAATGAATTTATTTTTTTCCATATAAGATAATCATTATAGGATATAAAATGAAAAATATCACTTATGTTTTAACAAAACCATATCAAGATATCGATCATGATGAACTTCCAAATGAAAAAATGGTAAAAGAATGTTCCATTGATTTTTTCATGATGAAACAACCACCTTCATTCCATTCTTATAATAATACACTAACTTTTTTAATTATTTATTACTAAAAATAAAAATATTTTATTATTCTTCAATGTTCTGAGACTAAAAAGTCATTTTGGTTGTCTAGAATTTTGAAGGTGAAGTAGATCAATGGTGGAATCACATAAATAAAAAAAGGGAACATGATGAAGTTAATCCTAATGAGTGCGGTTTGATTTAGATATTATTTTTCAACAATGCATCCCGTTATTCCGTCATAACAATTTGGAGAATGAATTCATTTAGCTATAACATAAGTACAATTAATTTTCTAGTTCCTTTGATGAAAATATTAAAATACATTTAAAGTTTTATTCTAGTATTATCATCCAACCTGAATATAATGTTGATCAATTAATCAATTGATTAAAACCAAGTATTTATAGGAAATTAGTTATAAGGTACTTCAATAGTTGTGAATAAATCCATTAATGTGCTCTCAAGGTGGAAATGGAAAATTAATTTTCCCACCAATCTAATGGTTTATACAGCAAAATGAACATGGTGTCAAAGGAAAATCTAATCACTATGGACATAAGATGATGATATTTCATTAATTCTTGAGTTGTTTAATGAAACATGGAGAAATTTTTTATAAAGGGGTATAGAAATTTATTTTAAGCGTGGGAAGGAAGGTAATTGATAAATTGACTTCTGGACTGATGGAAGGAAGTTATCTAATGATGTTATTAAATAGAAAGATATACTAAATGTACTAGCCAATCTGTAGTGTATAAAATTTCATGAGTATGGGAAATATGATAACCATTTCCCAAATCCAAAGGATAATTATTAATATCAACACCTTCACATTCTTAAGATGTGAGACATGTGGAAATATCATGTGATCAATTTTTTTATATTGGTTATGATAACGATGTTTTGATAGGAAATATTATTGTCTACTATAGAACAAATAATTTCTTATTTGAAAATGGATCTACCCATTTCTTTTTATCTAAAGAATATATATGGGTATATAGATTCCACCAAGATTAATCGATGTATAATTAGAAATGGAAATATCCCATTGGTATGATGATCACATATCAAGTATATGATTCCTTTATAGTTGATGTTTGTGTGAATTGGATTCTTATAAATCATTTCATTCATCCTTTGGTTGAATTTTATGTTATCACATTCTTGGATTGGGGTTCCCAAGAAAAATTCCACTTCAGTTCTCTAGGAATGGAAGTGAAATTTTATATTCCAAAATAACAAATGATTATATATCGATATGAAGTTATGTATGAACTTTTTATGGATATCACATACATTATATTGGTCTGGATTTGCTATTAAAATGGGTGTTTATCTAAATTGATAGGGAGTAACATGAAATTAATCATATGCCTATTTTTTTTATTTTGTGATGTACTTCGATATAAGTTTCCTAGTCTTCAAATATATTGTTTTGTGTTGTTTTGAATAAAACTCATACCATGTGTCCCAAAAATTTTAAATATTCCAAATATAATGTCACTAATTGAGTATTATTAAGTAATGACGAAAATCCAAGAGAACCCTGAGTAAGGATTCATTCATCCATGTGTATCACCTTGGGGTTTACAACATCCTTATTAATAGAAATAAGGATCGATATGACTATGAATTGATTATCAGGAGTTGAAGAAGATCATTACCAAGAACAAGTATCGTCTACACTGTATTGGTGACATATTTGATCAGCTATGTGGAGATCAAAACATTTTCATGATTGACCTCCATTCTGGATATCATCAATAATTGGTCAAGAAGTTGGATATACCCAATAGAAAAATCTGTAAATGTTTTGAAAACTATGAATATATAGTGATTCCATTTACCCTCACTAATTCCCCCATTATCCTTATGGATTTAATGATTAATGACTTTTATAGATCACCTTGATCAATTTTTTCTAGTCATTATAAATGATATTCATATGTATTCAATGGTTAAGTAAGATCATGAAGATCACTAGATAATTTTAATAAATTTACTTTTGGATGGTTAACTATATGAAAATTTTACAACATTATAATTTTGGTTTCCAAAGGGTTCATTTTTTGGTCATAGAATATTACGAGAGTATATATTATTATATCTATCAAATATGGAGGAAATCAATTGTCAGGATAGAACAATAATGATGACTGAGATACAAAGTTATATTGGTTTTTTAGGATATTATCTATGGGTAGTGTATAACATATCATGATTATGTAATCCAGTCATCATGTTACCAAGTTAACTCGCAGGGGAGCTATATTACTCTAAAAAAATGGATGTGATGAAAATTTCACAAATGCGAAGATAAGATTAGTCAACACAACTATTCTTAAATTTCTATATAGTGGGTCAGGGTTTGAAATCTATAGTGATGTGTTCGTAAATGGATTGGGTTGTTTTCTTTTCCATAATGAATTGTTTATAACTTATGCCTCATGAAAATTGAAGGTCTATGTGAAAAAATACCCAGCTAATGATTTGGAGTTAGGTGTGGTAATATATTTCATTGTTGATATAAATGGTTTATCTTTATAGATAAATTATATATATATATTTATCAAAAAAATTTATAATATATATTTACGTATAAGGAGTTGAATATGGACCAGAGAAGATGGTTATAATGGATTTATGATTTGGACTTCACAGTACATTACCACCCCTGAAAAATGAAAAAGGAGTGATATGATTTGAGTGGAAAGGATCATGCAATATTATCCATGATAAGGATCACAACATATTAAATATTTATTGATTTTCATGGAATTGATCAAGAAATATTGAATGAAGGGTATAAATCATATCTTTCACAATTTAATGTTCAAACATCTACTCAAGTGCAGATTGAATAGGGACAGAAAGAAGATGTAGAGCTATAAAAGAAGGCTAGAAAAGCTCTTGTTTTTATCCCGGATCATGATGGATTGATATGTTTCAGGAACCATGTATGTGCTCTTTCCATACAATATATAAAGAAGGGGTTGTTATTAGAGGTTCATAGATCATCATTATCCTTTTATCATGGAAGAATGAATATATATATGGATTTGATAGATTACAATTGGTGGGATGTATAGAATAATGATATTAAATATTAATTATCTCAATGATTATAATTTTACCACATAATTATTGAGAGGAAAAAATTATAATGGGATATTCCATCAATTCCCATATAAGAATGAAAATGGGAAAACATCACCATTTATTTTTTCACTGGAATCCCCAAATCGTCTAAATGAAATAATTTTAATGTATTATTGTTTATTTATTATTTCTTATAATTATATGAAATTATTTCGAGATTGATAATTCTGATGGTGTGAGATTTCGAGACCTAGAGTGCCTGGATTGATCCGTTTAAGAATTGGTAAGCTTTAATTAGTGCGCATAAGCAGTTTTCCTAGGAAAGTGGAATAACTCTTAAACGATTTCCTGGATCAGAAATCAAATAGCACTGTTGCATTCATAATGGTTGGTTTATCCTAGATGTGACTTATGTTTGGTCGGTGTAGGCCTCCTGTGAGAAAACCCAAAAATGCCATAGTCATTAATAAAATAATTAAATAAATTATTTTCTTTTTCCAATTCTAATAACTAACAAACAGTATCTCAGAATGAAAATATGAGACCAGCAATGAACTCATGATGGAATGATTTATTTAATAAGATACTAACATTGGTCGGCCCATGCCACTAGTGAAAGTTAGTTTTTGGACGTACATAAAATAATTAAGTGAAATTTATTTTATTGTAAAGTCCATAACCTTTAAACGGTAACTAGAATTAGAAATCCGAGAGTACTGTTAGGTTTTTTGGGGAGTTCTCCACTTAGGAATATTCTAACCTCGACTGGTTCGAGTCAAGGGTGACTGTTATAATTTTTCACAACTTTTTTTCTGGTTACGGTCAGTAAACGTGAAAGTGGTATTTTGTAACTTTTGAACTGGTTCTTGGAATTGAAATTTTAGGACACCATTGAACTTCTAGTGCTGATTTTCTCTTAAAGAGACCATCACGTAGACTGCAGTATGTTCAGATAAAATGTTATTTTTGAAACTTTTAATAGAATAAATAAAATAACTATATTATTTTATTATTAATCTATTCGTCCAATGGATGAGTGGTATGGCGGGACTGATGACGTGTCAAGAAAGTAAATGGGTTGACCCTCCAATATGTGTAACGACAACATTGGAGGAAATTAGGAATCTTCATAAATAATGAGACCTATTAACTCACCAAGTTGTTACTTACCCTCCCCCTCCCCTATAAATATAGAGATAGGGAAGGGGTATCAGAGAGCTTCACCAAGCAACGAATTGTTAAAGGAATTCCGCGAAGCCAGACCATTAGAAGAAGAATCCGACCCAACAGAAGGTGAAGGATGACATCGAACCACCAATGGGAAACAAGTGAGTGGAATATTTGGGAGCCGGTCACAGGAACTAAGAACACTGCCCCAGGAAATCTTGGATGATTCTACGACGTTCAAGTTAGAGGTTATTTTGTTTGTGTGTTTTTGATTTCCTCTTCCCTGTTCTTGAATTTATAAGAAGAATGCAGGTCGATAGACTAATGGGATGACCCATGATTCATTCACCCTTGTGGGAGGTTGTTGTGGGGTATCTTTTATGGTTTTTTGTTGATTTATACCCCCATACCTGCTCTTGACATTCTTCGAGATTCATGAATTATTGAGCTGCTTGCTACCACCCTCTCTCAGAGGGTGCAGGCCAATCAAACATGGACCGACCACTCTAAAATCATTTTTCATTCATGATGTGATCTTCACAAAGGAGGAGGATGTAGACCAACACCAGTGGGGTTCAGGAATGGTGGCTGACACCATGGATGGCCTTAACAAAGGCAGCGGCACGACCGCCCTGCCGGAGAAGGGTCGCAGCGGAGCAAGGGTGGCAGCTGGCAGAGGACAGCCACACGAAGGGGACGGCGGTGCAGGTCAGCACCACCCGGTGAGCGAGATTTGCGGCTATGTGAGGTAGCAATGATGGGAGGGCGACCGACTGAGCTGGCCACCAGTGAAGGCGAGGCGCACGACTTGTCGCGTGGGTAAGGTGGTCGGCCCTTCAGCCTATCGCGGTGGGCTGCCGCACCGCGGCCCACCACACAGCGAGCCCATTGGGCCACTGCACCATGAGCCCAGTGGGCTGCCACACTGCAGGAAGGAACCGGCAGGCTAGGATAGACCAAGTGGTCTGATTCTACCAGAATCGAGTCGAGTCGTCCCAGGTCGGGTCGATCTGACCAGGTCGGACCGGACCCAGACCTGCTTCGACCCATTTTTGCTCCTTCAGCCATATCTTGAGCTTCGAGCGTCCGTTTGATGTACCATCAGAATTTCTGGAAACCTTAGAGTGATATATACCTTCTGGTATACCCCACTTGAGTTTTGAGTAAAGATGGGGTATGGCTAGGTTGGATCTCACACGAATCTAACTGGCCCTTCAGGATTAAAAGGATATAGACCGGATGTCCGATTGATGCACCATTTTTTGCGTTGAGACCCATTTTACATGGAGGTCCTTTGGGATACTTCACTTTGGGACTTCATGGTTGTTATAGTAGGACCTGTGGCTTGAGGAGAAGATCCTCCCGGAATCAAGAGAGCGTAGAGCGAGAACATTATATCTGGTTGTCACATGAGAAAGGGATCTTGTGTGGGTCTTTGTTAGGGATCCTATGTGGGTCTGTGTTTGGAAGTATCACATGGATCTACTCTAGGAATACAAACAGGGCTACTGAAGGATCTTATGTGGGTCTGTTGTACTAGGTTCCTGTGTGGGTCTGATGATGTACTTGGATCCTCGGTGGGTCTATTGTACTAGGACCCTATGTTTGTCTAGTGATGTACTAGGATCCTGTTTGGGTTTGTTGTACTAGGATCCACTGTGGGTCTAATGATGTAATAGGATCTCATATGGGTCTGATGATTTTGGATCCCATGTGAGTCTACCTATTAACAGAGTAGGATGATTCAATAGTTACATCTAATGATCTTTAATGTCATACTTAAGTTATACCTAGTGTGAGCTGAGTCCTTTCCTTCAGGGTGATACCATTTTGGTATTCTTCTGTGTGGCATACCTATGTGGTAATTACCTTCGTGGTGATACCGTTGTGGTATTCTTTTGTGTGACGTACCTAGGTGGTACTTACGTTCGTGGTGATACCTTTGTGGCATTCTTCAATGTGGCACACCGGTGTGGTACTTACCTTTTAGGTGATGCCTTTGTGGTATTCATAAGTGTGGTATACATGTGTGGTACTTTCCATTGTGGTGATAACTTTATGGTATTCTTCTGTGAGGCGTACCTGTGTGGTACTTTCCTTCATGGTGATGCCTTTGTGGTATTATTTTGTGTGTCGTAACTGTGTGGTACATTGCTTTTTGGTGATACCTTTGGGGTATTATTATGTGTGGTGTACCTGTGTGGTATTTTCCTTTGTGGTGATATGTTGGTGGGATTATTCTGTGTGGCATACCTGTGTGGCACTTTCCTTCATGGTGATACCTTTCTGGTATTCTTCTGTGTGGTGTTACCTTTGTGGTACTTACCATCATGGTGTTACCTTCGTGGCATCGTTTCATTTGTGGGACAGTTGAGCTTTGAGCTAATGTGTTCGGAATTGTGTTTCCTCATGAATGAGATGGATATACTTGTTAACATATGTATATATATGGGAATATACCTATGTACGGTTTCCATATGTTTCCATGCTTTCTGGTTGATCCTTTGTGGGTTTTGTGAGACCTTTGAGGGTCTCACGGTCCCTACTGTGTATCGTTATACTCACCCCTTCATGGGATATGCCCTCAACTTTTTGTTCTTGGGGTAGACGACGGACATCGCTGACTGAGGACGAGAGTACTAGGACTGGAGATAGCTCGGGGGTGGACCTTAGACAAGGCATACCGTGGAGATGACCATTCGAGAGTTGCACCTACCCTTCAAGTAGGATCGTTGGCAGGTGTTCACAGGACTTGTTTCATTTTACTTCTACATTCAATTTTTTGTGTACTTTCTTGTTGGGCTTGTATTCATACCCCTTTTAATTACTATACACACACTTTTTACTATTCAGTTTACTGGTGTTTGTATCTTGTTGTTTTCCTAGTCGTGTGTGATTACAGAATATGAAGGCAATGCCTTCCCAGTTTTTGGGGAATACGCCTTTCGTTACTAGTCTCTAGCCCCTGGCCTATGGATGGCAGGTTTGGGGTAGTCACGGCATGGGCCCCGGGGGACAGGTTGTGAAAATTTGGTATAAGAGGTGTCGGTTCGACCATAGAACATTGGAATCTAATCTTTTTAACAGCAATAGTGTTAAGTGTAGTGAGTGTGGTTATTTGTTTAGGGAATCAAGTGATTGTGCAGCGGCCGATGTATCCATACACTAGGACCCTGACTTCTGATTTCTGACTTAGTGCTCGAAAAAACTGATTGCATGTTTGCTTAGAAATGTTTTCTTTGTGATTTCCTTGAGTCAGATCACCAGGTATAACAAAATGACCATGGCGCACATGTTCCTTATCAGGATGCCGCTTCATGGACATCTAGCTAAAATTCTCGAGAGAGATTACATGATGATGGCCCCCCAAGCAAGGAGGCTCCGGGTCAAGGTCGTCTTACTATGTTGGCACCTTCGAGTGGTGTACTAGTAGCACCATCACCCACTGGGCAGCAGTTACCACCAGCCACACTAGAAGATGGTGCATGTCGATTGAGCACGTTGCATGAGTTTCACCATCATAGGCCTTTAAAGTTTCATGGGGAGACAGATTCCCACACAGCTAGGGGCTGGATGGAGGTGGTTGATGGAGTTTTTCGCCAATTTAAGACACTGTTAGAGTATATGGGGATCTTAACAACTATTCTTTTGTAGTGAGTGACCATGAGGATGGTCTTCGTAGTTATGAGGATTTTGTACATGGACTGTTGCCTGAGATGGTACCTTAGGGTAGTGTGTCTGCTATATCACTACCTGTTGGTCAGCAGTTACAACCAGCGGTTCCGGTAGAGAACACATATATGTTTATTACCATACGCGTGATTCAGCATCAGATACCCCTCAGGTTCATAGTTGAGCTCGACTCACAGGTGTCTAAGGACTGGCTTGAGGAGGTGGCTAAGAGTTCTCTACAACTTCTACAGTTGTGGCAGGAAGACATTTAGGTAGGTTATTATTCAGTAATATGTACTGATAATTCATGTTACCCGATGAATATGATATGATTAGTGCTTCACGGCTCAGACATTCAAGCACAGTGTGTTTATGTACGTTAGATCCATCACAATTCTTTTATGTATTCCTAATTATGTTGGGATGCTAGAGACTACATTTGTGGTTGAATGTTCTTTGGATGAGTGGATATATCCAGTGAATGAAAGTAGTGGGGAAATAGGAAACTGGCGCCAGTCTTACAGACATGGGCATGTAAAAACATTTTGGGAAGAAGAAGTATTAGTGAAAGATGAATCTATAGGGAAACAGATGTGGAAGAAGAGCTAGGGGATTAGCATGAGGTGGTGTACTTTTCTACATGTTACAACCACCCCCCATTTTTTGGACCCTACAAAGATCAGGGAGCTAAAGGATAGAGGAATGTAGTAGATTCATGCGGTCAAGGAGTGTGACATAAGGGCTCTATGAATGATTTGAGGTACAATATGTGTCTACTACTAGCTGCCGTATAAATAGACATAGGTACCAATCATTCCTTATTTTCATGAATATTTTTAAATACATAGAATTTCTAGTTACACGGTTGACTTGGCCCTCATTTCTGGAGATACCATTGGGAGGATACTAAACAATCACACCTACACTGATGGTGTGATCTAAACCTTGAGGCGAGAGTTTCGGTTGGAACCTCTAGTTGGAAGCATCGAGGCCTTATGACCTTAGTTTGGGTATGAACTAGAAACCCACAGTTCATACTCTGACTGAATATATTAGGGAAAAAGGTTGTGGTTTCACTACAATGTTGTAATAGAGATATCCTTGGTCGAAAAAAAAGGAAACTTGGACAGCATTGGATAAACTCATGCATAGGAGGGTGCATCAAATCACTATTGAGTTGGCTTGAAATACCCTTGTGGCAGCAGGAGTTTTGAGATTTCAATTATTAATTGGTGTTTCAATGAATGGGGGCATCTATTCAAAATATTTTTCCAGTATTACCTCTGTAGGGTGAGGGACTCCTACTTTGGATGGGCACTACCATAGTTTTGGACCAAACTTCTCTAGGGTAGAAGCACCCTTGTTAGCTTTGATGAAGAAGGAGGAGAATTTCCTATGGACAGAGAAGTTTCAGCAGATCTTTTGGAAGTGGAGACAAAGAAGATGGCTAGAGTTCTTCAAGGACTATGAATTTGAGATTTTCATTACTCCTGGTAAGGGGAACGTGATAACAGATGCACTCAGCAAGAGGTTTGGTCAGCAATTGCTAAGTGAACCGTCAGACCAGCTAGCAGTGCTGCAGATATCCTTTGTGGATAGAGATGAAGCTACTTACCTATAATATATGACTGTCACTCCACCACCCCTTCAGAAAGTTGTGGACGTGCAACTTGGGGGAAATGAATGCAAGGCTCGACGTGATCAGATATACTCAGAACAAGCACCTGATGCATTTTATGAAGGTTGGGAGCACAACATCCTCTTCAGAGGATGTACCATGGTACCAGTGATGCTTCAGGGGGAGGTGTTGACGGAGTTCCATATTTCCCCTATGGAGGTACATCCTGGTGTGTTGAATATGTACCAGGACCTCCAGCATCAGTACTAGTGGCTACAGACGAAGAAAGTAGTGGCAGAATATGTATCAAGATTTCTCACTTTTCAGTATGTGTTGTATGAATGGAGTTGGCATAAGCCTTGTGCTAACAAGATATGGAGAACCTCAATGTTCTAGGAGGGGGACAATGTATTATTTTGTGTCTCTTATCTAATAGGACTAAAGAGATATGGCCAAGGATACAATTTTTCACTGAGGTTTATAAGTCTTTTTCTGATACTTCAGAGGATAAGAGATGTATCATACCACTTGGCTCTTTTACCACAGTTGGAGAGGGTGCATGACATCTTCCACATATCCTAGCTAAGGAGATACGATCACGTACCATCTCACCTAATTGACCATGGTGAGCTGGACATCGATGATGGGGTGAGTTGTGCAGAGGTTCTAGTTGAGATTGAGGATCGACAGGAGCGGGTCCTTTATGATCGGTTGATACCTCTGGTGTGCATACGCTAGCAGCACGAGAACCTCTAGGAGAGGAAATGGAATCAAGAGGCTCAGATTCATGCTCAGTACCATCTTTTGGTTGTTCTGCCTTTTTTTTGACTTTCGAGGACGTAAATCTCTATGGTGGAGAGAATGTAATTTCTCGGAATTCCCGTATAATTGTTTTTAGTTATATGAAATTCTTTTGAGACTGTGAAATATGAAGGTGCAAGATTCTGAGGCAAAGAGTTCCCAAAATGATCCGTCGAAGTTTTGTTATGAATTAATTGGCGGATGTAAGTAGTTTTCCTGAAAATATAGAATAACTCTGAAATGGTTTCCCAAATCAGAAATATGAGGGAAATATTGCGTCCAGAATGGCGGTTTTACTGTAGGTGCGACTTAATTTTGGTCGGCTAGGGCCTCCTATGAGAAAACCAAAAAATGTCATAATCATAAATAAAATAATTAAAAAAATTATTTTATTTTTCAATTACTTATTATTAAAAAACAGTATATCCGATTGAAAATCGAATTCCTCTTCTGATCTCATGAGGGCATGATTTATTTAAGAAGAAACTAACTTTGGAAGGTGTAGGCCACCTGTGAAATCTAGTTTTTTGCCGTAAATGAAATAATTAAATAACATTTATTTTTTTTTAAAATACATAACATTAAAACTGTAACTCAGTTTGGAAATCTGATAGTACAGTTGGATTTTTTTGGGGTGTGTTTCTCTTAGGCAAAGCCTAACCCCAACAAGTGAGGGTAAAGGGTGACAGTTACAATTATTTCGAACTTTTATTCATGTACATTCAGTAAATGGCCAAGCGGAATTTTTTAACTTTCGAACTGGTGATTGGAATTGAAATATGATGACACTGTTGAACTCACAGTGCCAATATTCACTTTCGGAGGCCTTCACTTTGACTAAATTAGGTCTGTAGAAAAAGATAGTTTTTAAAACATTTATTAGAATAAATAAAATAACTTTATTATTTTTTTTATTCTATTCCTCTAACGGATGACCAGTAAGGTGGGACTTGAGACGTGTCAATCCAATAAATGGCTTGAAACTCCAATCCGAGTGACAATATTGTTTGGGGAAATTAGGAAGCTTCTTAATGAAAGAGACCCATTAACTATCCATGCCGTTACTTACCCTCCATCTATTCTAGAAATATGGTGCTAGGGAAGGGGTATCAGAGAGATTCACCAAGTAGCGAATTTCTGAAGGAATTCCTCAATGCTAGACCTTTAGAAGTCGAAGTCGACCCATCGGGTGGTGACATACGACATCGAACCACCAATGGGCAATGTGAAAGTGGTGTCGTTGGGAGCCAGTCACGGGAACTAAGAACACGGTCCACCGGTAAGCATAGACGATTTTCCGATGATCAGGGTAGGGGGTTATTTAGTTTGTGTGTTTTTTATTTCTTCTTCCCCATTCTTGAATTTGTACAATGAATGTGGTTTAACAGACTAACGGGTTGTCCTGCGATTCATTCGTCCTTGAAAGAGGTTGTTTCAGGGTATCTTGTAGGGTTTTCTGTTGATTTATACCCCCTTACCCATCTTGACGTTTTTCATGATTCATGAATTATTAAGTCGCTTGTTACCTCCCTAACTTGGAGGGTGTGGGCCAAACGAACAAGGAACAACCACTTTTAAATTCATTGTGATTTTTGATGTGTTCCTCGCGATGGTGGAGGATGGAGATCAAAACCGATGGGGTTCGGGAACGGCGGCTAGTACCACAGGTAGCCACGACGAAGGTGGCGGCATGACCACACTACCAGAGAATGGTCATGACCAGTTGGTCGCGGCGAAAGAATGGAGGCGGGTGGCGGAGTCCGGCCACATGATGGGGATAAAGGCACGCGTCTGCACCGCCCGATGAGCGAGGGCCGCGACATTCTATCGTTGCAACAAAGGGATGGCGGCTGGACTGCCAGCCACTAGTAATGGTGTGTCGCATGACGCATCGAGCGGCAAAGGAAGTAGGTCGTCCGGTCAGCCGCGGCAAGCCGTGACACCATGGGACGCCGCACAGAGGACTGCACCACACCGTAGGCCACCGTACCGAGGTCCGCACCACACCAGGGGCCCCCACACCGAGTTCCTCACCGCACCACAGGCTGCTGCTCCTCGAGTCGGGCCACACTGACGGGCCAAGCCGGACATAGTGGGTTGGGTCGGACCCATCGGGCTGGGTCGACCCGAATCTGGTTGGGTCGGCCCAATCCGGGTCGGTCCGACCAGGTGGGACCGGGCCCGGACAAACTTCAACCCATTTTCACTCTTTTGGTCATATCATGAGCTATGGGAATTAGTTTGATTAACAGTTAGCAGTGCCAAAAACCATGGAGCGAGTTTGACCTTTTGGTATACCCCACTTGAGTTTTGAATAATGTTGGGGTACAGCTAGGATGTATTGAACACGAATCCAACCGCCCCCCTGGACTAAAAGGACAATAACTTACAAACCAGACGTTTGATTGACCCACCGTCTATTTTGTTTAGTCCACCTTTACATGGAGGTCCGTTGTGATACATCTCCATGGGACTTCATGGATTTTGGAGTATCGACCTATGGCTTGAGGAGCGGATCCTCCCGAAATCAATCGAGCATCGTGCGAGAACCCTGTACCTGGCTCAAACATTAGAAAGGGATGCTATGTGGTTCTGTGCTAGGGATCCTTTGTGGGTCTGTGTTTGAGAGTCTCACATGGAACCACTCTAGGAATATATGTGGGACTACTCTATGATCTTATGTGGGCCTTTTATACTAGTATCACGTGCGGGTCTGATGATGTACTAGGATCATGTGTGGGTCTTCTACACTAGAATCCTATGTGGGTCTGATGATGTACTAGGATCCTATGTGGGTCCGCTGTACTAGAATCTATGTGAGTCTGATGATGTACTATTATCCTATTTGGGTCTGATGATTTAGGATCATACGTGGGTATGTCTTTTAACAAAGTAAGATGTTTCAGTAGTTACATCTAATCATCTTTACTACGGTACCTATGTTATACCTGGTGTGAGTTGAGTCCTTTCCTTCATGGTGATAACTTTTTTTATTCTTCTGTGTGGAATACATTTGTGGTACATTCCTTCTTGGTGATACCTTTGTGGTATTATTCTATGTGGAATACTTGTGTGGTGCTTACCTTTATAGTGATACCATTGTGGTATTCTTCCATATGGCGTACCAATGTGGTACATACCATTGTGGTGATTCCTTTGGGGTATTCTACTATGTGGCGTACCTTTGTGGTACTTTCCTTCATGGTGATACCATTGTTGTATTCTTCTATGTGGTGTACCTGTGTGGAACTTTCCTTCGGGGTGATGCCTTTATGGTATTCTTCTGTGTGGCATAACTGTGTGGTACTTTCCTTTGTGGTGATACCTTTGTGGCACTCTTTTGTGTGGCATACCTGTGTGGTACTTTCCTTCGTGGTAATACCTATATGGTATTCTTATATGTGGCATTACCCTTATGGTAATTAACTTTGTGGAGTTACCTTCGTGGTATCCTTTCCTTTGTGGGATAGTTGAGCTTTGAGCTAATGAGTTGGGCCTTGTGTTTCCTCGTTAATGAGATGGTTAAACTTGATAAATTAGGTATATTTATGGTCATATACCTATGTAGGGTTGTAAGATGTTTCTCTAATTTGTGGTTTACCCTTTTTCAGTTTTGTGAGACCTTTGAGGGTCTCAGGGACCCTAATGAGTATCGTTATATTCACCCCTACATTGGATACACCTATACCTTGTTGTGTTTGGTGCATAAGACGGTCAATGCTAACTTAACACGAGAGTACCAGGACTAGAGATATATCTGATATGGACCATAGTTGAGGCGTACCGCAAAGATGACCGTTCAAGAGCTATACCTACCCTTCAAGTATGATCTTTGGTGGGTGTTCAAATGAGCTATTTCAGTTTACTTTTAATTTCCTTTTTTTGTACTTTCCAGTTGGGCCTGTATTATAGCCCCTTTTACTTAATGTACACATGCTTTTCTCTATTCATTTTATGTTTGTTTTTATTTTTTTGTGTGTTTGGTTGTGGGTGTTTATCGGATATAAAGGCAATTCCTTCCCTGTTTTGGGGGAATATGCCTTTCGGTAGTAGACACCAGCCCATGGCCTATGAAAGGTGGGTTTGGCATAGTCATGACAAATTCCCCAAGGGAGAAGTCATGACAATAATACTATATGAGTTGTAATAGATATCCTTTAAAAGTAAACTCATGTCATATCTATGATATAATAACTCCTTATAGATAATATTTGAAATATATATATTAAGGATGTGGCATAGTTACCTGGAGTACCACATTCAATTGTGTTTGATTAGGAAACAAGGTTTTTGTCAAGGTGCTGGAGAAGTATTCAATAAACTATTAATATGGAGATGGGTTTCAGAACTGTGTATCACCCTGAAATAGATGGAATGTATAAGAGAATAATTCAAACCCTAAAGGATATTATGATATATTTTTTTTAACGGTGTTTGGGATGAATAAAGTCCTCTAGTTGAGTTTTCATGCCACATTAGATTTCACATGAGTAATCATATTGATCCGTATTATTTCCACCCTATAAATATTTTTAGTGTTTTATCATGATGAGAAGAATTTGGAGAATTAAATTTAATTGTACATAATATTGATGGTAAAATTTTTGGTAAGGTTAGAACCACTCCGCAACACATCATGATAGCTCCGAGTTGGTGGAAAACATATTCTTACAATTGCTGATGTAATCATAATTTTAATGATTGTGAAAAAAATTTTATATGAATTTATCCATGGAAAAGGGTAAATAATGGAAAAATTAATTACTATTTATATTTATCCTTTTAAACTATTTATTTTATCATGGATGTATCTTATCATCATCCACTACAACCAAATCACTATCAAGTTCATGATGTGTTCCATGTATGTCTCCTAAGGATGTCGGTTCCTGCTCCATAACATGTATTGAACTTTTAAATAATCCCACTAGAGAATTATATTTCTTAGTAGAAAAACATAATGGAGATTTTTTATCATACAAAGAGATATATTGTAAAAAAAACTACTCTTGAGGATAATATTTTTTGGCAAAACCACACTTTTGAGTAAGCTACATGGGAACTCATGTATGGTATGAGGCAAAAGTATCCTCATATATTTATAAAATAATGACATAATATTGAGAGTTAAATTCATTTTATTGGGTGCATAATGTGACATCTTGAGTTTTGATTAATTTTTTTTGAATAAAATACATTTCATTGATAGCTTTGTTTAATAATATAAATAGGTTTTAAGGAACCTTGAGGAACTATTAATGTTAGTTTTAAAAAAATATCATTACTATCTGTAGGTTAAACATATATAAATGATTATGAAATCATAATTTTAAAATATAAATTACTACTGTTTAATATAAAAAACATATTGATAAAAAATAAACATCTTTTGGAAAATTTCTTATATGTTTCTAAAATACTATATCCTTAAAAGAGTGTTTTTTAATATTATTAAATTTTTTTTTACACTTTGAGATAACTGTTATGATAAAGTAAAACTGATTTTTTGTTAGTTGGAATAAAATGAAATAGAATCTAGTAACTCATAGCATGACTGAAACCAAATATGATGCTACCACTCAATATTGTATTCATATTTTGTGGATGAAGAATCATTATGATGATTTACACCTTGATGTTATGTTACCCATTCTTTTAGGATGTCATAAACAAAGTGATATCATCATTAACAGAAATCTATTACAGCATTCGAATTCAAAACAAATTTATATCAAAAAGCATGATGTGAATATTTAAAATAAGCTAGAGTATGTTCCTACATAAGAACATGTTACTGAAATTTTTATAAAACCATTATTGAATGAACCATTTCAAAAAAATGAGGTTGAACATGGGAATACAACCTCATTTTCATTGAGGTTGAGGAATGTGTTTTTGTCCTCTCTCTTAGTTTAAGGATGTTCCTTTCTAAAATTACCAAATCATGAACTTTACTGAAGAAATCATTTCAATTCAAATTTAGAATCTTTTCATGTATATATTTTTTGTGAATTGGGATATAATAATTACATAACATTCCATATTCACATAGATCAGATACCACAAAAACAGTATCCATATCTTTCAAAATATAAATATTTTTAAATAAAACATATTTTCTTGGAAAATTTATCATAACATTTATCTTGGCTTCCTTCTTTATCTTACATATCCTTTTAACCTATGAAAATCATTTAAAAACATGGGATGAGAACAAAAATCTCAGAAAGTAATATAAAAAAATGAATTAAAGCATTAGTCCATGAATTCATGTAACGTATGAAATCATTATAAAAAAAGGCATACTTTCACACATATAAACATACTTTGTGAAACTTGTTATTTTCATTAGATTTAAAAAAACAAACAGAACATAAATAAAACCATTAATGTATATTGGGGAATTATATAAATAATCCTGTAAATAAAAAATTCCCAAAAACCAAAACAAAATCTTACAACATGAATAATTTCAAGAAAACATTATTTTTGAATTTCTTAAAAGAGAATTTTAAAAAGGTTTTTAAAATGAAATTGCCATATAAAAATCATATAATTGAAATGAGACTTAATAGAGTGGATTGTCTATGTATATACAGTGTAAATACACATAATTAAACATAATATAATCAACATTCATCTCACAAACAATTTTAATACCACATAAATAATGAGGTAGAATGTTAACCCAATGAATGGAAATCAGGTTATGATTTCACTTACCTCGGGTTTGTCTTACATAACACTCTTTAAAACCTATTGTACAATTGTTAAAAAGAGTTTTATTCATATCTTACAGAAACATATTCCTATTTATAATACCTTATATGATCATTTAATTACATCATTTATATATTTAATTCTTAGTATTTTTCTCCTTCCATTGTTTTGGTTACATTCCTTTCATGATGGATATTCTTGCTGATTTGAAGTGAAACACTAAAATTGGAATGGAATATTGTTTATATATTTCAAGAAACCAATATTATACCATTTACCATTTTTAATTATATAAGGATTATTATTCATAAGTTAACGAATTATTGATATTGGTTTATATCATTTTGGTGATTCTTTAATCGTAATGAACACATTTTATTTTATAAATTAATAAATTTTGTACAAAAAGATTCCAGAACATTATATAAGATATAATAAATAAATTAAAATCTCATTCGACCAAAAAAATTGTTTAATGACCTGTATTAAAAGAAGTAAACTAATTTTAAATCACATCGTCCTCGAGGTTGGTAAATCGGTACATCATGAGGAATATTTTAATATCTTAAATAAGTGGGATATGAGAAGATGTATAACGGTGAGTTTTCGATAGACATGAAAAAATCTATAATATTTAAGATACTATATCTTTCATGCCTCTTTGATAAGTGTAGGTGACTATAGAAGAAGAATAGAAAAGAAAATGAAATGAAAAGATAGAAAACAAAAGATGATGTTTACCTCTTGATCTCTTCTCCTTGAGATCCTCCCTAAGGCCCCTGGTTTTAGACTTTTAGTGAGACCAGAAGGGATTGGATTTGAGTAAGGGTCTTGGAAGGAGTATTCGGTAGAAGATAGGAAAGGCTCAAGGATTGAGAGGTGTGGTAGGAAGATTGGAATGAGGGAGGTATTTATAGTGTAGGAGAGGAAGGATTTTACATAATTTTAATCATTTTTATAATATATTTTTCCCAAGACTATGATTATTCATTATTCATGTGACCCAGGATCATTATAATTTCATGTGTGTTAGAACCAAATGTGATTATATCCAAATTAAATAACCTATGATGCAATAAATCAAGTATTTAGTATTTATTGCATTTTACTATATTTTTCAATTCATCAAAATTAAATAATTTCAGAAAAATCCCAAAAATTGACACTAAACATTTTTTGAAATGGAGAATTGATAAATGATATAAATTATTTGAAAATTATTTTATAAATATTATGAATTTAATTTTTAAATAAAATAAAAATTTATTGAAAATTGATTATTTTAAATATATAACTCGTTTTTTAACACATTAAAAAATTAATCAACATCTCATTATCTTATATCCTTATGAAAATAAAATAATAATATGATTTACTATTCATAAGGGTCAATTTACTATTCATATTACTACTCATAATGGTATTTTACTATTAACTAAAAAACAAGTTGGTTTTGTTGGACTCTAGATAAGTTATAGATCACAACCGTATATGGTCGTTCTTTGAAATTCATATAATAAAAGATGAAAAATTATGTTTAATGGATAGTTATAAATATCTAAATAAATAATTATTACATTTATTTCAATTTATTTTTAAAAAAAATTGGGTGTTATATTATCCCCACCTTATAGAAATTGTGTCCTCGTAGTTTTATTTAGTTAATAAACAAGTGAGGGTACCCTTCCATCATAGAATTTTCATAATCCAATGTTGCTTATACAACCACTTGGTTTCTCCACAAAACCTTTACATGGTGGATTACCTTATTCTACCACACATGTTTTCTTCAATAAAGAATCTAAATAGTTTTCTCTTCATAAGAATGGTTCTCATCAAGCTGAATTGGTTCTAGGCTACAAATATGAGATGAATCTAGCACATACTTTCTCAACATCGAATCATGAAAAACATTATTTACCTAAGATAAACTCGAAGGCAAAGATACTTGTTAGGTTACTATTGTAACTTCCTATATGATTTCATAAGGTCCAATGAATTGTGGACCTAGCTTTCTTTTTATACCAAAATGCATAACACATTTACATGCTGATATTCTAAGAAAAACATGATCACCTACCTCAAAAGAAAATTCTTTCCACTTATTGTCTACATAACCTTTCTTCCTACTATGAGTTGTCCTCATGTGTTTCTAGATCATCGTCACTTTCTCATCCACTTCCACTCCTGATTATATTCCCATCAACTTCCATTCCCTAACATCATCATAAAAAAGATGGAGTTATACACCTCTTCCCATACATTGCCTCAAAAGGTTCCATCTGTATACTCGAATGAAAACTGTTATTATAAGAAAACTCAACTAAATAATGATATTGATACCAACATCACCAGTTTTCAATTAAGATGCTCAAAGATTATCCTCCAATAAAAAAATTGTTTGTTCTAACAGCCAATCTTATTGAGGATAAAAAGGGGTAATGAAATTACATTATGTGCCCAACAACTTATAAATGCCCTTCCAAAAGTTAGAAGTGAACCTGGGATCCTAGTCACATACAATGGACAGAGGAACTCCATGTAACCTAAAAATCACTTTAAGGTACAATTGAGAAATCTGATCTAAAGACATTATCTATCAAATAGAAATAAAATATACAGATTTAGTCAACCAATCAACAATAATCCAAATTTCTGTGTTACCTTGATAATACTAAGGTACTCAAAATGTAAAGTCCATAGATATATTCTGTAATTTCCACTCTTGCAATGGCAGTGGCTAAATCATATCATTCAGAAACTATCACTATGATTTAATCTATTGAAATGAAAAACATTTTATATTAAAATATAAAATATCTCATTTCATTTCATACCACTAGTAAAACTACCGATGGTGTTTGTACATCTTAGTAATTCTAGGATGAACTGAAAATGGAGAACTAAGAGATTCACACAACAATTCTTTCATCAAATGGGAATCACGTGTAACACACAATGTTTTACTAAATGTTAAAATACAATCTTTATTAAGGATAAATTATGGAAACTTACACATTTTAAACAATTATACCGTTTTTTAGCTCACAGTCTTCCTTCTCTACTTTCTAAATTCTGTATGATAATGATGAATACACTAAAACATTAAACGAAATAGATGTATTTCTTGAACCAAAAATATATAGTCCAAAATTCATCAAATAATTAATTAAAGTATTCATGTTCCAAACATAACATTATTAATGAAGTGTGACGTTTTCGACTCAAGGCATCCACCACATTGTTTTCTTTTCATGGATGGGAATTGATTATGCATTCATAATCCTTTATCAGTTCAAGCCAGCTTATCTACCTCATTTTTAATTCCTTCTTAGTGAATACACACTTTAATCTTTTATGGTCTGTATATATTTCATATTTTGATCCATATAAATGATGCATCCACATTTTCAAAGAAAACCCACAACTACCAATTCCATATCCTGTGGGGGAAAATTTACCTTGTGTTGTTTTAGTTTTCCTGAAGAATATGAAATTACCTGATCATTATTCTTTAAAAACCAATACCCTTCAATGAAGCATCAATGTAGATGAAAAAGTGACCATTTTGGGATGTAATGGCCTAAATTGAAGCATTCACCAATCATATATTCTGTTCTAATAAACAAACATCACATTTTTCTATACTAATAAATTTAACCCCTTTTGTGTTAACATAGTTAGCGGGCTAGATAACCATGAAATAGTTTTAACAAACTGTCGGTAATGACCAACAGATACAATAATACTATGAATCTTTGTATCATTTTTTGGTCGTGGACACTCATCAACCACTTTTTCTTTGATAGGATCTACTAGTATTCCATCTTTATTTAAAAGTTTCCTAAGACAAAAACAATTTTCAAAAAAAATCACAGTTTCTAGATTTTCTATACAGTTTTTTATTTTAATGTTTGAAAAACAACCCTTAGATGGTATTTCTGATCCAATTTAATTTAGAAAACACTATAATTTCCTCAAAAAAAAAAACCAAAAACTTATCCAAGAACTCATGAAATATGCTATTCCAAAGCTGCATGAATACAAAAGGTATATTATTTAACAGAAATGGTATACCAAAAAATTCATAATTCCCATATCTAGTATGAAAAGCTATTTTTGGAATTTTATCATTCTTCAACATCAATTGATGGAATCTAGATATCATGTTAAACATGGAAAAGTACGGTGCTCCGGAGAGTTAATCAAACAAGTCATCGATGTGAGGCAAAGTATTCTTGTTTTAAATAGTGATGTCATTCAACACTCTATAATAAATGAAATGTTTCATGGATCTATCATTATTTTTAACAAACAAAATAGGGGCACCCCATGGTGAAGTACTAGGATGAATGAAGCCTTTATCAATCAAATCCCGCAATAGATCATTCAACTCTAAATGTTTTAGTAGATCCATTTAGTAAGGGGTTTTTTGAAATTGTCTTATCATTAGGAACTTTTTCATTTGTGAATTCAACTTCCCAGTCATGTATGACACCCGTAACTTGTCAATAAAGACAAAAATATATATATTTACCACGAACATATAATTAATCTGAACTGTTTCATTATTTTTAAAAATATGGGCAATAGAACTTTCATTTCCATTTTTCAAAAATTTATTCTAATCATGATATATTAACAATTTTATGGGTTTGTTATTCTATAAAAACTGAATCATTTTCTAAAAAACAATTTTTTTTATTTCTACAGTCAATCTTATCATGATAAATAGAAATCTAATCCATTCCCCAATTTACATCAAACTCTACTAAAGGAAAAAAGAACAAGTTTTATAGGTTAAGTCTTTCCACATACTATAATATAATGATTTGTATAATTTATATTCAGTATAATATTTCCCCTAGTGCTTTAACAATAAGTTCTTTTCTTATTTATTGTGGTGAAATTTCAAATTTACCAGAAAATTCCTCAATAAAGAAATAATGTGTAGACCTCGTATCAAACCACAATTTAGAAAACTTCTGAGTAAAAAAAGAAGGAACCTGACATAACTTCATTGGATGGCTTGACATCTGCTTACATAGTCTCAAAAAATCTCACAACACTTTTTTTCTTATGGTCTGGCATCTTTGAATCATTCAGATCTACCTTTGGGCAGACATTCTCATAATGAACCATAGATCCACATTTAAAACACTTAATAGTTTTCTTATTATGATTAGTCTTTTGATAATTATCATTATAATCTCTGGAGAAATTTCCAAACATACCTTATCTAAAAAACATAAATGTTTTTCTAAGGAATTCACCATGGTGAGTTTTTACACACATTTCCCAAACATGGAACAAGATTTTATTACCATCATATTTCTTTGGTTGATTCTTAACCATCATTTTCCATCTAAACGTCTTCTTTTCCTTATTATCAAAGTGAACGTGACTATAAGAAAACTCCATCTCTACCCCCACAACACATTGTACAAGTTCCTCATAACATTTGAATTCACGAGAGGCTAATTCCCTTTGATACGTTGTCTTTAATCTGGAGTAAAATCATTTTATATTACTATCACGATCCAGAATAACATTTTGAGAAAAATTCAACATTTGGGTGAAGTGTGATTCATAAAAAAAACTATAACTTCCCCCTTTTTCATCAATTCAAAAAAATTCTTCTCCATCCCGAGTCGCACCACGTTTTGGAAAATATGTTCTAATAATAAAACTTTTAAACACATTCCACTCAAATGAATAAATATCCTATTTATCCTTAGTATTCTTGACCATTTACGGCCACTGAACATCTTAATATTCAAAATGATAAATGTAAAAACCTTCAATTAGATTAATAGAACAACCCATAATATTGAATATCTTTTTGAGGGACTTAATCCATCCTTCAGCTATTAGTGGGTTTGAAAATCCATTTAAATCATGAGGCTGTTGTCTTATAAAATGATCCACTATCATCATGTTCCTTTTTGGTACCTCTAGTTTGTTCTCTTTCATAGATGCTACAATAATTTATTCCATGAATCATCTGATCCATTAATGTCCCAAACTATTTGTTTCCAATCCTTAGTATTCTTGGATATAGATTTAGAAGGTTTTCATTCTGTCGATGCCTCTCCTCTTCTATCAACATCATCCTAACACCTAAATTTATCAAAACTATCCTCTGATACTAACTATAAGGACTCGACCTTATTACATTTCATAATCATGAATGTTAGTCAAGAACCAATTTCCTTTCAAATTGAGGATCTTATCAGGAATAATCTTTTAGATAACTGGGTTATAATAAACACATATCATTCCATATTCATATTGAGTAGATACCCAAACAACAGTATTCATATCTTCTAATATATAATTTTTTTTAAATAATTCATGTTTTATTTAACAAATCTTCATAACATTTAACATTCCTTCCATTATTTTCTTACGCAAAATTATAACATATTAAAATCATTTAAAAACATGGGATGAAAAAACAATATCATTAATTGAAACATAAAGAAGTAAAGAAAACATTAGTCCATTAATACTTGTAACATATAAAATCATTTTCAAAAAAAGACAAACTTGTACCCATATAAACATAATTTGTGAAAAATTATATTTCCATGAGATTTAAAAAAAACATATAGAACTTAAAAATATCCATAATGTTATCTTGTTTAATTTATTATATAATCTTTTAACCCTCTCTTCTACCTTATAATTTGTAACACTCACAGAAACCCTATAATTTGTGTAACCATCACAGTTACACAAGATGTAACCATATGACCGACCTCCAAAATAAAAATCCATAATGATTTGGAAGGAGATATAGGTCCCACCCTTTATCATAATAAATTCCCATGAACCAAAACACAATCATAAAACATGAATAATTTCATGAAATCATTTCTTTTGAATTTTATAAAACAAAATTTTAAAAGAGGGTTTTAAAAGGAAAGTCCCTTATAAATATCATATAATTGAAGTGATACTTAACAAAGTGGATGGAATATGTTTATAAACCTTAAATAAAAATAATTAAATATTATATAAAAATGTACATCTTATAAGAAATTTATATACCACGTAAATAATGAGGCAGAATGTTAACCCAAGGAATGGATATTTGGTTAAGAATTCCATTAAATTGGATTTTCATTTATTATAACTCATTTAAACCACGTGTATAATGGTTAAAATAGTGTTATTAATATCTTATATAAACATATTCATGATTATAATAAATTATAATATAATTTAATTACATCATTTCTTCCTTTAATTTATAGTTTTTTGTTCCGTCAATTGTTTTGGGTGCGTTCTTTACCAGATTTCAATAATATGTTCATGATTGATGTTCTTGTAGATGGGAATTGAAAATATAGAATTGGAATTGAATGGTATTTACATATTTAAAAAACCATAAATTACAAAAAAATTTAGTTTTAATTCTTAAATGAGGGTGATTTATATGTTAAAATAGTGTTGATATTTGATTAGGTCATTTTCACGATTCTTCGATCGTAATGAACTAATTTTATTCAATGAATTAATAACATGTTTACAAAAAGATTCCATCATATTATATTAGATATAATAAAAAAAATATAACCTGGTTCATCCATAAAAATGGTTTTGTGACCAGTTCTAAAGGAAGTAAAAGAAATTGAACTCACATCAACCAGGATTTCGGTAAATCGACACATCACGGATGGTGTTTTAATTTCTTAAATAAGTGAGAAAGGAGAAGAAATACAATGGTGAGTATTATATAAACATGATGAAATCCAGAATATTTATGATACTGGATCATTCATTCCTCTTGTATAAGGGGATGTGAGGAAAGAATAATAATAGAAAAGAAAGTGAAAAGAAAATAAAGAAAATAAAAGAGGATGTTTACCTCTTGGTCTCTTCTCTTTGAAATCCTCCTCAAGGCCCTTGGTTTTGGACTTTGGTAAGACCATAAGTTTTTGGACGTTGGTAAGGGTGTTGGGAGAATTCTTGGGTGAACTTATTCAAGCCTTAAGGATTGAGAGGTGTGGGGGAAAGTGGGGAATTATGAAAGTATTTATAGTTGAGGAGAGGTGGGATTTTATATTATTTTTATCATTTTTATAATATTTTTTCATATGATAATGAATAGTCTCAATTAATGTGACCCCAAATAGTTATAAATACATGATATTTGTAACCAAGTGGTCTTACATTATCATTGGATCACCTATGATGCAGTAAAAAAAGTATTTAGTTGTTATCGCATTTTACTTCATTTCACTATTCATCAAAATTGAAGATTTTCAAAAAAAATACCAAAAATTAAAAATAACCATTTTGTGATGTGTAGAATAGAAAAAGGAACTCCATTTTTTGAAAATAATTTTATAATCATTATTAATTTAATTTATATATAAAAATATAATTTTTCAAAAGTAACAATTTTAAATCTATAACTCAATTTTTAACACCATGAAAAATTTATCAACATCTCAAAATATTATATCCTTAAGAAAATAAAAAAAATATTATTTACAGTTAAAAGGTTTCATATTACTATTAATATTACAATTCATAAAGGTATGTTACTATTCATCAAACAATTTGTTTCTATCAGACTTCAAATAACATCTGATTATAACTGTAGATGGTAGTTTTTTGAAATTCAAATCAGAAAAGTAGAAAACAAAATTAGGTTTATAGGCTAGTAATAAGTACCTACTTCAAATAAGTTTCATGCAATTAAATTTATTTTATAAAAAAACATTTTTCTTACACCTAGGTTGTCTTTTTATAGCATTTTCGGGGTATAATTATTTAATAAATACATCAATTGATATGTGCTAGATATTTTTATGAAAAATTATTGTAGGGAGTGTTGTGGGTAAGTTATGATTAAATGAAGTAAATCCACGAAATATTATACATATTTCATGGAATGGTTGTCAATTTTTTTTTGTTAAATTATATTTGAATAAGTGAAAAAAGTTGTGAAGAAAATATGAAGATGTTCCATGAGTCCCTACTTTTGGAAATAATGGTATTTCTAAAAATGATTATTGTTTACTATATTGTGTTAGATCGCATTGGTCTAGAAAATATTGTAATTAATCTATTTTTTTGTGATTTCAAATATTAGTGATACATTAACCTTGATTAACCACAAAATATAAATGAGTGGATTGTTGGGTCCAATTTACATGGAATTTGTTTTTGAAATGTAAAATATGTTTGGCTTCCCAGAGTTTTATTTTTTGTGAAGGAAAAGAAATCACCTAACTTTGTATTTTTTAGTGATCAGACTGAATATAATGTTAAGGATATTGCAATCATAATGCTCAAGAAAGTCTATCAGTATGAGGAGAAATTTTCTAGTTGAATAGATTCACTGGACTCACCAGATTTCGGTAATAGAAGAAAGATCCCAGTGGATGATGAGTTGGTGTTTTCATGGATCTGATAAAAATATGATGATTATTTTCTTTTTTTTCACAAAATCAATATATTTTATACAGAACAATTGAGGTATACTTGGTAAATTAAAGTAGGAGATTATATTTTACTAATCATGTTGATCCGTGTTCAAAGGAAAGAATTTTTGTGGAAGAATATGTCGTTACAATACATACTAATGTATATCAGACAATATCGATGCTGATTATAAAAGTACTCAAAGTAATGAAGAAGTAATGATACATGTAAATGTTTTTGAATGGGGAAAAGTTCCTAATGAAAAATATTTCTTATCTCAGTTCATCAGATTGAGATTACCCAACGTAAAAAAAAATTGGCTAAGAAGGATGATTGTAACATGAAGTTGTAGTGATTTTGGTTTTCAATTAGACCGATAATACATGAGAAAAGAATCATCATATAAATAAGTAGCATGAAATGTATTGAAAAAATTAATGTTTTTTTAATGTGTATGTTGTTAGAAACAATCTATAAGAAGTAGTGTGGCACTGAATATTAGAGTCATAATAAAACCAATAATCAGATGAAAATAAAAGGAATAATTGTTTTGTAAGGAATTTTTGGGACCAATAAAAAGAAACTAAATTATTACTGATGAATTTAGAGAAGATGAAAGTATTTTTGTGACTAACATGAATAAAAAAAATATACCAATCAATAACGTTGTCAATGTTTTTCATCAAGAAAAATATATTTTTATTTTCCTCAATAAATGGTTCCATAGAAAAAAATAACTCTGGCGTGTTAAACCTGGGGCATGAGATAAACTATATTTTGTCTTCTAACAATTGTTTCAAGATCCATCTGACCGATGAAGACATCTTTTTTAGAGTGAATTTTAGACCATTCCATCTAGTGCAAACTGACAGAAATAAAAATTATTAGATACAGGAGCATCGGTAAAAGAAAAATAATAAAAGAAAAATTGTTTCAACCACCCAAAAAAACATTGTCAAGGGGAACTTAAAATGTAGGATTAAGTAGTTGTTGATATGACAAATAAGGGTATATTAGAATGGCCAGTTGGAACTAAGGATCATATTCAGAAGAAACTTATTTATTTTTTATTGATCATTATTTTCAATTTCTGCAGAGAAAGGTAATGATAATATCATAATGGGGAATAAGAATAATAATTCATAACATAAAGTAAGTTAAAAGAAATCTACAATTTTGATGAGACTTAAGAAATTCCTTGAAGAGTTTAGAATAGTTGATAATGAAAATTGTTTATCCTAAATTCAATGAAAATTGATACTTTTAGAATTTAGGTTAAGAGGTAATGTTTTTCATATTCCCATTCGAACCACTTATGGGTCACTTATAAATAGTAGGGGTACATTGTACATTACTTACACAAGTACTGTTTGAAAAATAAGAGGGAGAAGCTCCCATTTTCTATGAAGAGGAAGTTTTCAGATTTTTATTTCATGAGGATGTTTTTCAGATTAATGAATATAGGAGAAGAGGAAATAGATTAATCTAATTTTTTAATTGGAATGATTAACCAAACAAGGTTTTGTAAACTGATTCTGAAGAAGTTCATAATTTTCTAAACCATATTCTGATGGAATTATACTTCATTATTGAGAAATCCGACTTTAGAATGAGAAATCAAACTATGTATCATTGTGGTTCTATGAATTATTTCTTGATACTGGATATGGAACTAAATTATTGTTTTGGAGATATAATTTTTGAATGTTGACAAGGTCGTACAGTAACATGTTTTTTACCGAAATTTTGATAGATTATTTCATGCTACTTGATGCAATTGAACAATTTTATTGAATATTGTTCTCCAATAGTGTAAGTAAATAACATAATCATTGTATTCCACATATAATGATTGTTTTCTAGTGGATTTTGTGGTATTGGATTCATTCTAAACAATTCCAATGATGTAGCTACACATTTTGTGTTTTGAAACTGGAAAATTCTTGTGTTCACATGGATTTGTGTTTGCTTCATTTTTAGAAAATAATGTATTCATTAAAAGGAGGTGATTATTTTTTCAAATGTAAGGAAACATAAATGAAATCAATATCACTAATTAACCATTCCACCTCTTAGTAATTCGCTGATCCATCTAGGTAATTATTGTCATGCATATGGGATTATACAAACAAAATAGAGGCCAAACCACTTTATAGGATAGGAACTATGATCTTAATTTCATATTATTACACAATAGAAGAACCTGATACCTTCGGGTTTTTGGGGATTCTACCAAATATGTTTACACAATTCCATATTCATTATATCAAACTATTAGGTTGTGAATTACTCAATACATTTTCCAACAATCCAGGTTGACACATCTTATATAATATTTTATCACCTTGAAAAGTATTTATGGTAAGAATTTAGGGACTCAAACATTCATGAATTTTCATCTCCCATGATTCTTCAAGCATCTAGGGTTCTAGAACACTTTATCAAAATTCATTCTTTTGAATACGAACTAAGAATGTGGGGTCATTGAACCTTCCATAAACACGTATAATTTAAAGTAACATCATAGATGACTGATCATTAAAAAATTCATGAATACACATCCTTCAAAACAAGAAACCGTTGGTCCTCAATAAAATACCATAAACTACAATAGAAGAAGGTATGAGATAAAACACCCCAATGTATATAAATAAATCGTCCAACCTACAATACACAAATTTTCAACAATAGCCAGTCCAATCTAGGATCGCATATACAAGAACAATAAAATGTACAATTTATAATGCCATAAAATACATTAGAAATAGGTCCATTATAGAAGAACATAAACTGGGGCACAACATTGGACTAGTATTCCATACCCTAAAACAACCAACTAAAAAATACACAATTCTTTATTGGTTGAAACACCCATAAAGGGAATCAACAAAAATGTCATGTTTTTTTCTAATGGTCGTGAACTTTGTTGCTCGAATAAATATTGATAATCTCTGTCTATCACAAAATTAACACACCCATATATAATAAAAAAATTCCACTAGGTCACAGGTTCCATTTTGATATGCATCCACATCTAAAATTATTTTAGGATGAGAAGCATATGGTCAAATAACATTGAGAAATTGTATAGTGGGAAAAAATGAGACTATATAAATTCAAATGGGACTTTTATAATGTACAGGAAGTCCCCATGGACTATACAAATAATAGTTGAATACCTCAAAAAATATTATTGGAATGAAATTTTGGGAGGATGACAACCATAGAGTCCAAAGGTTGTAGTCATGAGAGGGAATGAAAACATTATACAAATGAGTAAGTCTATATAAAAGAATCTTTTATGATAAGGGGTTTCTCTAAATATCATGTGGGGGAAGAATCTTTAGAAGCTCATTGATGGTGAAAATAAGAACAATTGTTAGGAATTGTAATTCCTAGAAATCATTGCAGCTATCTAGCTATACTGCATGATTTACATGAACTAGAATACATCAATATAAAAAAAAGAATAATATATTAGTTAAGGAAAAATCTTATCAATGATATGAATGAGTCTAACAATATCCTATGAATCTACTGAACAATGAAGGGATTCTTGATCACATGACCTAAAACATGTCTCACAAACCACATGACCCACCAAGATCTCAATGATCACATGACCCACATGGAATCTCTCAACCAAAAAACTAGATACAAGAATCATGATCTAATGACCCTAATATGGTCACATTAACCACAAGATGGTTATGCAATCACACAATCGAACAAGTAGATAATGAAAATGTAGAAGGAAATCCATGCAGCCAAGGACCTAGATCATGGATCCATAAACTTCCATGAAATTATTTATCATTCATCTAAATAATTAGAGATACAATGAAAATAACATGATCAAGATATCAAGAACTAAACCTATGAATTATTTTTTCAGTCAACTATTGTGAATAGATCTTATGATCGATTGCTGAATAGGGTTATTGTGAAAAAGATATCATGATGTGTTCTTGACAAGGGATCACTCTATGAATGAAATAACAAGATCTCTGTGGGATGATATAACTAGTGAAATGAGATGCCTCCCAACCCCTATTTTTATAGTTCTATATAGAGTACCAATGGTCACATGAGAGAGAAAATGTCACCGAATAAACTGATCAATGAGATCCCAATGTCATAGGAATGAATTTAACTTC
This sequence comes from Viscum album, assembly GCA_963277665.1. Lineage (NCBI taxonomy): Eukaryota > Viridiplantae > Streptophyta > Magnoliopsida > Santalales > Viscaceae > Viscum > Viscum album. The sequence continues at coordinate 679,470,710 of OY728119.1, read as the reverse complement.
CTCGGAACTACATCTTTGTTCCTAGGGATGTCTCCACAATGGGGGATGTGGAATTTTCTGGCTCCCACCAAATGATAATCATAAAATAAAAAAGGTATGAAATAGAGGATCATTGGGCATTTATTTCTCCAAAAAAAGAAAGTAAAGATTCCAAATTATGTGGATCTTGTAAAACACATTATAAAACATGATTGGATGACCTTCATAAGGATATGGGAGGAAATAATGTATAGAATATGACCTTCTCATGATCATGTGGGTCCCTTGGACAATTCCCTCCAATTCTTCAAAAGGAATTCAAAAAAGCACTAATCTATGTGTAGGATTCCAAGAAAGTTCCTATGAATCATGTGACTTTTCAATCATAATACACATGATATTAATCCAAAACCCTTGATAATATAATTTTATATAACGAAGGAAGCCACTTGAGATGGATATTTACATTGATCTTCCTGTGGCATAATCATATAATCCCCAAGAAACATGATGTCCATGGATATACATTAACCTGGTTATGAAACAACATATTAGCATGTCAACTTCATTATTTGAAGGACCTCAGAGACAATAGTTCAAGAAAAGTGTTCCCCTATAGATCTACCAATAATCATAGGGGGTTTCCATTGGAATTCATGAACATGAACACAAGTTCCATTAATGATCTTGTAATGAATCCCGATTAATAAGATTGGTTGTCCCAAAAAATAATCAATCATAATCATTAGAACTCATGTCCTCCTAGAATACAGGATATCATTAAAAGAAAAAAGGGAAAATAATCTCATGAAGGTAATATATGATCATATTTATATTAAGGGGGTTATACATACATGGAAATTCCCATTAACCCCACAGAGACCACTCAACATGTCAAGTTGATCTCATTGAGGCCCCTTTAACAATACATATTTATCTCATGAAATACCTATCAATATGTCAGCATTCTCCAATGAAGCCCCACTTGAAAATCAATTTTTTTTTCCTGAAATACCTTTTGATATCACTGCTAGTTCCCATGGAGGTCCCTATTAAATGATTTTTTATCCCATGAAGGACCCCAAAATATTCATCTACAATCACATGAATTACTTTTCATGAGGGTTTTTATCTTTTGAAGACTAATAAAATTCTTTTCATGACCTTTTGAAATCTCTCTGGCATACAGAAATGTTTAGGATAAATCCATTTAATAGGCCAGAGTCTAATAAATGTGGTGAAAATAACATTCTTAGAGTCACTGTCATTATGTGGGACCATGGATGACCCACATAATGATCATACGATGCATGTGATTCAAAAATCCCTCCACCAAATCTAGTTCATATTTGAGATATATGATCTGCTCAAGGAGGCATATAATAAGTGAATAAGGTCCTATAAATCATCCCCCTTAGCATAGAAAATATACATTAAATTAGAAAAATCTATATTGGAGCATAAGAATGTAATTCTCTGAACTTTTATTCATGTGATCGAAAGGGTCTTCCAGTAGGTAATATACTGGGAATAGATTAAGGGATTATGTGGCGTGGATAGGTATTTCACACGATCATCCTATAGATCACGTGAAATAAATTCAACTTGTCAACCATATATAGAAAATGAGTTCTCACATGTCGACTGGGTAACATGAGACCTAATATTAGATAACACGAGATAAACATTGAGCCACATATAAATTAATGTTCAGAATAAAAGATGAATAATATGACAGGTTTATGAAGAAAACATAAGAAAACCATACTGTGTATCAAGTGACCTACCAATATATTGGGATAACATCAGGACATAAATTCCAAATCATGTGAACCTCTCCCGACATTCAATTTAGATAATTTAGTGTCCCATGTACATGGTAAGAATGCGATGAGATTACCTCCAGCCAATACACCCATGTATTACAATGTCCTCATGTTTTTATAGAAAAATATTGGATTCCTTCCCGAAATTTCATCCATGTTATGTAGTGGCCCCAGGGAATGTCAGCCTATTCTTGCAATGACCCCTGGTCATGTCAACAAGGTCGTGTGTTACCCTACAAAAATGTCTTATTGATCATGTGATTTCCACTAGAAATGTTATCTAGGTCATGTAACACAAATTAGAAATTTTATCATTGATCATGTGATATTCTCATGAGTTTTCATCCAAGTCATGTGGGACCCATGAGCCATGTAATCCATGATCATGTGATTTCACACAAACATGCCATTCAGATCATGCGATATCCTCTAGGAATGATATCAAAGATTATTATGTTTCTTTTATACATGTTCATTAGAGGAACCGGGACATGTTTAGACACCCTCAGATAAGAAATTTAGATTCCCCATACATGTCATGAAGAAAATTAGGATATTTCAAACGGGTAATTAGGACATGTTTGGAAGACGTCACATGATATTATAACCTTTTAAAATGGATATACTATGGAATATCCCCAGATAAAATATGATAACATTTATTCCTCTCTTAACAAAACACATAGGACACATACTTGATTCCAAAGTTCTAATTGGATTCCAAGTCAATGTTTTACCTACATGTCTCTAAAGTTCAAACAAATAGGGCCCAACCACTCTTGAAGGTGCATCATTCTTCTTCCTCCATACAATTTATAATTCAACAAAACAATAAGAACACTAATTGCAATACTAATAGGATATATATGATTCATTCATGAATCCCATGCTGTAATTGGAATCCACATCATGTAATCCCCTCAATGAAATCAATATTTAAAACCAATGGGACCAAACACTCTTATGTGTACTTCATTATTCCACTCCACCAATGTAATGAGATGCTAAATAAACTATGATAACTCTGATTCATATCCAAACTAGATATATTGGATTCCTTCTTATGTATTGAGTTCCAATCGGAATCCACCCTTCTATATGTATCCCAACATATATGACATTCAAAAAACATGGTACCCATACTCTAATATAGGTACATCATTCTTCCTTATCAATCAGTATATTGAAATGTCAACTAAAATATGATGAATCTGATTCCATCCATAACATGTATATGATATATTCATTACTAAGGCTTTAGCTATATATCAGAAACCCCATCAGGTCTTCCCCAATGTGTAAGTCATACATTCTTTTGAATTGAGACTGATTACATGATACCATTTATTTATCACAATGAATAAGGTTTTAATGAGATTAGGGATTTTTAGGAATCATATTATTAAAATCATGAATCTCTACTATCCAGGGAAACGTTAGTGTGTGATCCACGATAAGTGGAATTATATGATCACCCTATATATAAAAGAATCCACTTTGAGGTAAGTCTTGGGGAATGGTCAAACAATAAAGACTCATATTCTTCTAATAAATAGGATACATATGATACCATTCTCAAGATCCAGCACAATGCATGTTTCATATGTTCCCACTCATATATGTCCATTCATCATGATGATAAATTTCATGGATTCGCCTTACTACATGGGTTTTGATGTCTTTCAAAAATAGTATACACATCAAACCTCAAAAATGATCAATCATATCCTCTAAATATCAAAAACCAGCCTTTATTGTAGACAAATATCTAGTGTTTTGATGTATGTATTCAAAATATAATCATCTAACCATTTATATGAAATAATGGGAAAATAATGAATATCCTAGGATATATTCCCATGGAATAATCAATAGACCCCTATTACTTATAGAAGGATTCCAAACATGGTCATTTTGGTAGGGTACTGATCCTAGGTTGGGAATAGAAATATATTTGTGACCATATATTAAATCTATAAGGGATTATCAGAGTAGGAAACAATTCTCTTGAAAAGGGTGTGATGAGACGGACCTCCCAGACTCTTAACCAATGTGAGCTCCTAATTGAAATTAGTTGTAATACCAAAATTGGACAGATTTATTTGGAAGGTAGCTCTATACTAAATTATGGTTGTGGGGACCATTAAGAGTTTCTATGAATTATGAAAATGTGTAATTTGAAAATAATTCACACAGATATTCCTCCCTGATCATGGGTTAAAAGGGATAGACATGCCATCTCTCATTGAACCATATCATTCAAACTATTAATAATATTTTATTAAAAACTATAATAAAATCCTCAAGTATATGATCACACAAAAGTAGATCAATATGTTCTGGTATAAGTGGTATGATCTGATCAAGGATTAAAGATTTTTAATTCGTTGCCATCGTGGTAAGGTGAACAATTTACCCATTACTCTGAGTAAAAAGGAACCCATAATACTATCCAATATAATGATTAAAGTAATCCAATATCCAATGATAGGAATATTATGGACATGGGAATAATGAAAGGGACTCCATACTACCATTCCCAAATAATTGCTCAACCATCCATTCTTGAGTGGATCAAAAAGGCCCAAGAAGAAAATGTGAAGCCAAAAAATGATGGTAGTGAATATTTTGGAGTTTAACTATTCCAAATATGGAGCCAACAGTTTTGTAACCCCAATTTACATTCCATAAAAAACTATAACTGATGGGTGGATTCTAGATGAAACACATAGATCGTCTATCTCTATTCACCTAGGGATCACTAAGGTTTATAGTGGAATGAAGAAAAAATTAGAGGATAACATAAAGAGGGAGAATTCATAATTTGTATCATGATGCTTCGTATGTTAACAAGTCATGGATGAATGATAGAAATAAAAGGAAATGATGCATCCATTTCTCATACTAGTATAGAAATGGGAAAACATAACCATAGATTTAATCATAGGACACCCAAGGATGTTTAAAGTAAATAATTAAATATAGGTGTTAGTTGACCACCATTAAATGTTAGTTCATTTCATTTCTACCAAGGAACATTTATCTCTTGACTAAAATTCCATGATATAATTAAGGTAATTTGTAAGACTATATGGAGTGCCACATTCTATTATATCTACTCAAGAATAGAGGTTGACTTCATGATTCTAGAGAATCCACAACCCATCAATAGATACTGAGTAGAGGTTCATTACTTCTTATCTCTCTCAAATTGATAATAAATTTGAGAGGACCATTCATACCCTAGATGATATAAAGATATCATGTCCAATGGATTTACAATGTTATTGGAATCAACACATTCCCCTTATGGATATATCATTTAACACAAAAATTCAATTTTATCATTCAAATAGAACCTTATGGGGCTATGTATGAGATATGGTTTTAGATATTGACCTGCATGGATGATGTTGGAGAGAGAAATATGATGTGAAGTAATCTTATCTAATAGGTGATAGAGTAGCTTCATACCATTAATCTTCATATAAAATATACAAAAAGATGATTAAAATTCTCAGAATATATTCGTTTATGAGGCCTAGATTTTGAGGTTGGAGATATTTTATTCTGTTATACATCATAGTGGAAGAAAGTACTCAAGTTTGAGTGTATATTAAAGCCTAGTTAGAATAAATCATCCCATTAATGATCATTGATCGCATTGCTACTATTTCATATTGACTAGAACTCCCAACAAACATATATTAAATACATGATGTGTTCGATGATTCCCTCTTGAAGAAGTACAAACAAGACAACTCTAAAGTACTTAATCGATATGTGGCACCATTTAATAATTATTAATCATATTAGGGTCATCATATTATGATCTTAAATAATAGAGACATATTCAAAAAAAATCTACTCCCATAGTCAATGTTCTATTTTGGAAGCACCTGTTTGAGGATGTAACCTGGGAACCTAAAGAAGAAATGAAATTGAAGTATCTAGACCTGTTTAATTAATTGAAATATAAATTATAGTATATGATTTCAAATGGGGGGTATAAAGTAATGTCCTAAATTTTATAAAATAAATATCATTCTTTAATGAATAAATTCCTGATGATTTAATATAGTTTTAGAAAACCACAACCCTACTTTGGATATTTTGGAACAATTATAAAACAAAACATGTCAGATTTAAATGATTGTTAAATATCATAACCATTGATATTTTATCCATTGTACAAAGACTCATAGGATTACTTTATATTAAGGGTTATTATAATGACTTATTTTAAAAGAAAAAAATAGTAATGGCATCAAACAGTAGGATAAACCCCTATAAAACCCTTTTACTAGAGCTTCCAAGAGAGTTGGAATCTCTAGACTTTAATCTTAACCAAGACCATGCTAAAATTCAACAAATAATGCATGGAAAAATCATGTATTGGAGAATTTAAATCTTTTAGGGATTAATGCCCTTACCCTATTTATCAAACCACCCCATGAAATCCCAACAATCTGACACCGTACCTCGATGGCATATGCTGGTTTGATAAGGCTAATGTATCTCGAACATAGTTGTATAAATTTTAATAATTTTTTAAAATCATATAATGATAATATTATTCTAATTTTAATATTTTATTATCAATAATTTTAATTTTTTTATAAAATTTCAATTTGGTACATGAAATAACAAAATTCATAATTTTGGGAAATATATATTTTTATTTTAGAAACACTTATTATAAATTCCAGATTATTTAAATAAATAATATTTTAATAAAATACAATTAATCGATAATATTTTTAAAATATAAATTCTATTTTTATTTAATGAAGTCTAATGTAGTTTTTATAAGGGTTATAAAGTTGTTTATTTCACAAAATTGGATATTTTCTAGCAAATATGGATTTTTATTTCAAATAAGCAATTGTCAAATTTATAAAATTATTATTATAAAGATCATTGTTATTTCAACATAGGATACTGTAATTGGAAAACTGTGAATCATTTTAATTTTCTTAGAGAGTGATATATTTGGGTAAAAATTAAATATGGTATAAATATATAGTCGAAATTATGACATCATAGTTGCCTATAAGTAATGTAATAAATGTTATAAGATGAATAAATTGACATAAATATGTTTCCCCTTTAATATTATTTTATTTTGAATTTATTTGAATAATCCTGTAAAACAATTATGAATCCTTCAAAGAATATATTCTATTCCAAGCATACAAAGTCATTTTTTTTAAAACATGTCTCACATTCAAATCCCCAAGGGTAATATTTTATGGATTTTTTGTTATTTTCCTTAAAAAAATTTAACAACCCCATATTTTGTAGAATACATGAGAAATAATCATGGAACAATTTTTTATTATTTTATAATATAGAGTATAATACTTATGTTTAGACAGTAACACATAATTACACATATTTTTCTATAAATATCCACTAAACCTTGTAATCATTTTCACTCAATAGACATTGATAATTAAGTTCCTCTTTATATAAATCTCCTAATACTATACATGGTGGTTTAATTCCCTTATGAAACTACTATCAATATTTTATAAGTTCCCTCTCATGGTAAGGGATCCTCTCCTCATCCACATTGGTCAAGTTCTTTCATTTTATTATAGATCTTGATTTTGAATAGTTTATGCCTAATGTTTTTTACACACCCTCATGATGTATGTCTATTGATAATCCCATTTCATTTTTTAAACCCTTTCATGTAATTTTATGTACATCCCTTATGCTGCCAAAATTTTACTATGATTTTCTATACCAAACAATTTTATTGTGAATACCCATCACCAAATCCGAATAGGTGCATTAACCTGGATTTACCAATCTATAATAAACTAGCTACATTCATGTATAAAAACAAAACCATTTAATTGTTGTGTTAAATGTTATTAAGTATGTTCCTATGTTTTATGAACAATGTGGAACACAAATTCATGAACACTATATTAATGCGACGGGTGGGCCTGTAATTATATAGCCCTCCAATACATTAAGTATTTTTTATCTAATGAGTCTGAATATTTTATTCACAGAATTTTGTATAAATAAAACTATATTATGATTTCAGGATGGTTGGCCTTGACATAGGCTTATGATGTCATATTTTGTGTCATTTAAACAATCCAATATTGATTTGATGTCATGATATTATATCATACATAGATGACCGTGTTTATTATTACCTCCCTTTTTAGGTAACATTAATATCTTTATATCTCTAACATTTGTTACTATAATCATGTTATACTCCGATTATCACCTTAGTGTGCTTTATATATGACCATTTACTTAGGTACACCCCAAGTGTTCTATTGTAGTAATATAATATTGATGTAATATAAGGGATTTTTTTAGTGATTTTAATTAATAAAGATATACCAATATTAAAATTAATGTGATAGACCCCCAATATCCCAAATTCAAAAGACCTCACAATCTTATGGGATTATATTATGTGCATAGATATGAAATATATCATGAATTATGATGTATTAATGTTATGGGTAGTCATATGAAGAATAAAATAGACTAGAAAATGTCAAAACAATTCATATATTTCCTGGATATGTATGTTAATAGAGTATCTTTTTTATAGATCATTCTTAGTCATCTGGCTAGTTGACTAATTGAACTCTAGAGGGTGTAAAATGTGTCTTGACCAAAGAGGGTGATGGTTATTTCAAAGAACTCAAAAGGGATTGATGAATACACTAGTGTACTACATTACCTCTATAGATGATGATTTTCTAATCTATAATAATATTTCATTGATGATAAATGGTTGTGTTATAATATATAGCAATAGGGTAATACCTTATGATTTAAATTAGATGGAACCTCATGAGTAAAATTATCATACACATTATTTAGAATTATTAGCTATGTTATTTTTCTTAAAAATTTCATGTAGTATTTTATATGTGTATATTGTAAAATATTTATCGACCACAAATATTTGGAGGTATATATTTACATGGAATTATTCTAACATGTTTAAAAGAAGATTAATATAATTGATTAAGGATTATGATTGTAAGATTCATTACAATCCTCCAAAAATCCCACAAATTTTATGATAATTTGAGATAAAATGATACCTCTACATTAAAAATGAATCATTTATAGTATTACTATTTTATTAATGATTTGATGAATTTTACGGAATAAATTATGCATGTCGGAAAGTCCCCTCTTTTTCATTACGTGTTTGTACAATCATATTCATCAAACATAATTAAGCATGCTCTTAAATGATATCATGTTTTATGAGAAAATATGTCATCAGTTATGAATGGTATATTTTTAGAGATTAATACTGATGAAGAAGCTTTTTTATATTTGGGAAGATTTTATTTTTACCTTTTGGTTGATTGTTGAAAAGATAAATGTAGAGTGAAGCTCAAATTTCCCTATTTTCTCTTCATCATGTATGTACTAAGTTATACAAATATCGTCCAAAGTATTACAATTGGGTTATAATGAAAATATATATTTATGAATTTACCCTAAAATGTTTCACATTTCAATAGGTTAAATCATAAAAAACAATTAACAAAGGGGATAGTTCATCATTTTACAATACCAAAGTGGAAATGAGGAAACATGTTGATAGAATTCACAGTGATATTACCACAAATATCTCTAGGTAATAATGCAATTTGGGAGATTATTAATAAACTAATTAAATCAGAACATTTCTTTTCTATTAAAGATACTATGTCCTTTAATAACCATTCTCAATTATATATCAAATAAATATCTATGTTACATAGAATACTTCTCTAAATTGAATCTATCCATGATCCTAAATCCATTTTATTTATTACAAAGGCAATTATAAGGTATCATTTATGGAATGAAAATTTAGTATACCTTTACATCCCAAAAAAGGGGAATAGTTTGAGGGAACTATTCATACCGTATAAGACATGATTTGACAATGTTAAATTATTTACATGGGATTTTTCATAGATTCTTTCACCGGTTTAGTTTTCTTATAATAAGAAGTTTAATTCTAGTATAACTATGACACCTTATGTTGAATTATAAGAAACATTGTTTCAAAAAACATCTTGTTCGTATAATGTGGGTGAATTGATGTTGTTAGGACTATAGTTAGTCAAAGAAATTGTTGAGAAGGAAAAGTTGTTTCAATAATATAGGAAGAAAAATTAGTGAAAGAATAATTATAATACATATACCTGGAAGACATATTCTTCTTTCGAGGTAGGTGATAATTTTTTTCTTGAATGTATCTCAATGAAAAAGTGTAATGAATTTTTGAAAAAATGGGGGAATAATCACATGGTTCATTTGACCATATAAAATCTTGATGAATTTTGTATCAAATTCCATTAAAGTGGACTTCGGTAAAATTTTATCTCTGTTACTTGATATATATCATGTTTCAACATTAAAAAAATGTGTTCAGAATAAGTCTAATATTTTTATCCAAGAAGAAGTTCAGTTTGAAGAAATCAAATATTATGTGGAAATTCTAGTTCAAAATTACTAACCACGCTGAGAAGGTTTTTAAGAGTAAGGTAATTCCTCAAGTTTATTTTTTTTGTAAAAACCATATAGTTAATAAAGAAACATGGGAATATGAAAATACATTGGTGGGATGATATCCACACCTTATCTTGAAATGTATAAAATCTTGTGGATGAAATTATATGAATGTTTTAAAAAATAACAACACAGTAAAATTAAATAATTAATTTTAAAACATATTATTATTGTTGAAGTTGATAATTATATTCACATAAGAATATTATTAAAAATTTCAACCAAAAATGAAGTATATTTACTTTTATTACATTCATTTTCACACATTTTATGGTTTTATATAAAAAAATAACCACTACATTTCATAAATTTAATTTTTAAAAATCGAAATTACTTTTGAAATCCTCATATCAAAAATTCCTCATGTTAATATTGTGAATTTTTTTTATGAAAAATTGATTTTTCATTGAATACAGAAATATTCTGATCTTTGTAAAATGGTCGTTTATTCTATTTTAATAATGTAATAAAAAAAGAATAATTATGATTTGAATTTTATATAAATTTTATAAAATCATGATTTTTTTAGAAATATTCTAATTAATTATATATGAGTAACATTTTGATTTAATTTTGGTATAATTACATTTTTTGGCTTAAATAATGCATTTGCTACAAAAATAGTTTCATTTTATTTTTTTATTTAAATATTAGTTTAATTTATACTCTTTCATGAAATTTATCCATTACTAATAGATTCCATATTTTAAATTAGTAGGTCTAAATTTGGAAAATATGACGCTTTGAATTTTTTTATTGTGATTAATAAACATAGTATGTATTTTTTTGGAACCACAACCATTTTATGCAATAAATTTAGTTTGGTTTGTGTTTGTTGTCTATCCTAATTTGATGTTGATAATTCTTTCTAGGAAAGGGACTATACAGTTCAAGTGGACAACAGTACTGAATTTGGCTTCCCTTTCCAGTGTTTTCCAAATTGTTGGGCCAAAAAATCAGAAATTTCAGAGATTTTTATTGGTAAAAAATGTGAGAAAAATATTGGAGTGGTATGTGAAATTCATTTAATGTGTGATTAATTGGGTTTTTACGGAATGGTGAAAGTATGTTATAATTTACACATAAAATGTGTTTTGGGACCAGAATGCTAAAAAATGGAAAAGGTGTGAGATGCTCGAAAAATCTACTGTTGTGCGCAGAAAACAGTTCTTGCATGAAAGGTATTAGGTGTATAAGGAGAGGTTTTACGCGACACGGTGGGTTTAACATGTGGGTTTAGGATAATCTTATAAATAAGAGGTTACCCCCTCATTCAGCATGACAAATGACTTAGAGAAGATATGAGTTCTGATGTGTATAAAATTTGAGAGAAATGGTAGTTCTGTGGAAACATTAAAGTTATGCATAAAAGTTAATGTTGTGTGGAGAAGTAATAGATGCGCTGAAAAGATAAAGTTCTTTGAAAAGGATATAGTTTTCATGTAAAGGGTGTATTTGTGTGATAGTATTTCTACGTGGAAAGAAAATCTTGTGCACAAAAGTAAGATCTTGCATGCACAAGGTTTGTGTTGTGTGCAATTACCAGTGTAGGATAAATACATGTTCTGAATATCTGGTTTAGTGGTTCAGTACATTCAAGTGCATCAATTTAGGACATCGATGAAATCAATGTCCCATGTTGAACAAATACAAAGACTTAAATTCAAATCTTTTGAAGTGACCTTATGCTCGATAAACTGAGATTGAATTCTATCAAAGAAGTGAGCTAGGGGGATTCGAGGGAAGTGATACGAGGGACGCAGTGAGATATCTCATAACTTTGTAAATGTAGTGTTCCTGACACATCGTGACTGTGACTGAATCTTTTAATCCCCAAAATATTAATTATTATTTTATTTAGGTATGACTAACACACTTTCGGCCTATGCTCCTTGGATGAATCCCTTTAAGGTGAATTATGTAACTTTTTTTGTCATCTCCCTGCTTTCATTTGTTTCACATATTTAACACGTTCCTACCAACATGAAAAAATGATATACAACATTAAAAAGAAATATTTGAAACCTGGATTCTCCCCTCCCCTCTGAGGGTGTTCAAGGGTCCTTCATTTTTTTCACTAAGGTATGCGTAAATAAGGTAATGTAGTTTAATGTTTATTAGATAAGGCCTACAACTCTCCCTAAGGCATGTATTTATTTTATTGTATATCTTTTTTCATAGTTATGTATGAGATATTTTAATTTTTTTATATTTATATCTAAATTCACTAAATTATAACATTTATATTATTTTATGTAAATATAGAGTACAAATATCACTCTCTTTCTTTTAATAACTATTATTTTTTATTCGGATAAGTACTTATTTTGTTTAGTCAAAAATAGTTGTTTGAAAAAATAAAAAATTTCAAAAAATTTAATTTATTATAATTATTTTGTGATAAAATAATTACCTTAAATTCTCACATGACATTGACACGGTGCATGTTAATGAAATTGAAAAATAATGAAAATAATTTTAAAAACTCTAAAAGTAATATTTTTTGGAATGTTACAGTCTTCCATGATTTTAATAGATTTATTAATCATAGTTTATATGATTTAATGGATTATATTTTATATTATAGTGTATTTATGTGTTATATCATGAAGGTTTTTATATATTTATTAGCATATTTAGAGGAATTATTTTATCACTTATTGACTATGTTTTTCCGAGAGAAAACTAAAAAATTTTAGAAGGAATAGGTGTTGTGAATAGTTAGTGCACAGTTTCCCCACACTATGAACCCTCCACAATAAGCTATGTGACCCAAAATAGAGGAGATTCACATGGCCTGAATAGATTTTTTCAAATATTGTTCCCTCTTAAGAGTAGACGTAAATCCCCTTGGGGAGGCACATAGTTTAGAAAACTATGAACCGCTGCCTAGGAATCCAAGAATAGGGTTTAATTAACTAAAAAATGAGATTTAAAATTTCTATATCCCCCACATAGACCCTAAATTGACACAGACCAACAATAATCATTTTATCCTGTTTTAGGATGATCCCTAATGAATTATTAGGGATTTTAACCACCTTTCATAAATATTTGAATCCCATAATGACGATATGAACCCCAGTTTGTAAGAGTCTCTTATCTCGATTAGTTTCCCACCCTTCTCACGTTCTTATCCCATCCTTAGAATGAATTTTCCTTTACTGGATCTAGATCTAGATTTATGTCTAATGGATCATGATCTTATTGATCTTGTTTCTTGAATTTGATTCAAAATCTCATTCTTCATCATGGGTTTGACCATTTCATTTCATGTTGGGAAATTTCCATTGGGTGATCACTCATAAATTTATTTATGGTTGGTATGCTAAATTAAAATTTGATAGTATTGATTAAATTACAAGTACATAATTATGAAAATTTTATTTTCAAGATCGGTAAATTGTATTGATAATTAAATTTATTTGAATTCTTTTCCATGTGGTAAGTATTTGGGTTGAAATGGGGAATTAATATTATGTAATTGGGTTAATTAGTTATTGAATTAATTAATGGGTTTTTGGGATTTTGAAACCGGATTATATATATTTTTAATTATTTAATGGGATATTAGTATTTTGAAAATAGGTTTTATTAATTGTTGAATCAATTTTTAGAATAATGGGAATATTGAATTATATGAATGAATTGATGAATTAATTAATGGTAACTATTGTGATTAATCAATTAATTGAATTGGAATAATTAATTGTTTAAATAATTAATAGATGTGGAGATTGTGAAATGGGATTATAAGATTACTATTTTTTGACCATGATTGATGTGATATATGTGATATTTTGATACATGTGATAATTTGGTTGATTGATATTCTTGTGTGGGATATGGTATGCTACATAAAAATCCCATAGTGATAAATTTATTGATATACATGTGTGAGATATTATCTTATGAATCAAAATACAATAGTGATAAATGGGTGTGGGACATAGACTATTTCTTCAAAATTCCACTTGTGTGATTTTTTTATAAATGAGTTCTGGGTCACAGACTACTACGTCAAATACAAAAGGGAACCTAGGAATAGTGATCTAGGCCCTATAAGTTGGCATTGGACAATGGATCCAATTATCCCAAATATTTTTTTTTACTAAAATGGATAATGAAAGTCCATGTGTTATAATGTTTTTTAAATTCAATAAGTAATATGGTTCAGACTCCTACACTGGCTGAATTAGGTATTGATAGTTCAAGTGTCCTTGGGAACCAAAGATTTATGTAATTATATAAATATTAATTGAATAAATAAAAACTATTTAATTTATTTCAAGTACTTATTCATTATACAACTAAATACATACTTATTGATAGGATATTGTTTTAAAATCCATTGGTGGTGGCCTACTGAGTTAGACTCACACACTACTGGTGATACCTGATCAATACATGAATATATTTCATGGTTGTGGGATAGGATAAAGGAAATGAAAATGTTCTAAATAAATGAGATGGAATGGATCATCAATGAGGGAACTAGATGTGATTCACGAACTTTTTTGGATAATCAGTGTCTTTATTTGTTATAGGTTTTCAATATTTACAATAAATAAATATTCAACATGGAATATCTAGCGTTTAGTTATGGATATTGTATATTATGTTTTGGTAATAATGTGATACTATTTGTGGTTAGTTATGATAATATCATTTGGTCATTATTATATTACATCCTTTATGGTATTACTATAATAATGAGTTTTTAGTCTCATAGTGATCGATATTGGACCCTCACTACTAGTCAAAAGCCTCTATTATATGGGGGGAACACCTGAAGGAACATAGTGAACCAGTGTGAGGAATTGGTGTTTATAATATAGTTAGGGATGTTACAAAGTTGTATCAGAGTCCATATTTCAATTATTTATTTTAACTTACTATTTTGGAAAGGTAGAGAGGACACTCAAAATAGTTGTTCTTTGGACATGAGATTTTATATGGGAGTAGCTGACCCATGTATAGGGAAAAGAAAAGTTCCCATGGTGTGATAGTTGTTATTGATGTTTTTTATTAGATTTGGATGTTATTTCACCATGGCTTATGCACTTGTTGTGTGATGTGACTATTGTGTCTTATGTTTTAAGATATTTGACTCATGGGCCAAAATAGAATGTGAGTTGAGTTATAATACATCATTCTTGGATGTCCAAATTATTTTCTTGGCATGAACCATTTTATTCACACAAAGAAAAAGATTATTTTGGGAATTTTATTTAATTAAAATTCATTTTTTTGGGTAAATTAAATTAAAATGTGTAATGTGTGATTGAGAACAATTTTAAAATTGTGAGAATGGGAAAAATGGGGTTTTAATGATAAGATTGAATAATGATAATCTGTTTACCCTTCATAATGATGACCAAG
This sequence comes from Viscum album, assembly GCA_963277665.1. Classification (NCBI taxonomy): domain Eukaryota; kingdom Viridiplantae; phylum Streptophyta; class Magnoliopsida; order Santalales; family Viscaceae; genus Viscum; species Viscum album. Next base: position 679,454,961 of record OY728119.1, on the reverse strand, counting down.
ATATAGGATGGTTTAGGGTTGTGATATAACATCAGTTTTAACCATGTATAGGGGTTTTAGGGAATGAATTATTACATGTTTTTTGAATATCTATTATTTAATATGTTAATGTTGTGTAATGTATCCTGATATTTATGTTTCTTCATTATAGAGAAATTACCCCATGATGATGCTTTTTAAGGGGATGACATGAGGTTATGACTCAGAATGACCCCGAAGAAAAAAACCTAAGTAACTGATAGTTACATGTGAGGTTATTCGAGAGTAGTTCCAATATAATATTTTTTATTAAATTTAGTTTATGTAAGGAGACCTAAGAGGGTTTAGAAGATCATGTGTGATCTAACAATTTATTTTTAGTAGCATCAAGGGTGAAACTGAGGTAGTTGAGTTCTATATTGTGTATATTTAGATGATACCTGACTACCTACAGACTCATGATAATAAAAAATTCAAGATTCCCATTTAAATTTTACGTGGTCATGAAAATAGTTGATGGGACATCCGGAATTGGGATAGGAAATAAGAATATATGGGGTGGAAGGACATTCATGCTATTTTCTTGAAGAACTTTTACCTTGAGACACTCTTGAAGGAGAGTGAAGTTTAGTTAATGTGTTTGATTCACGGAAATATGTGTGTTTTGGAATATGTTGGATATTTTATCGATTTATAGTACATTGTTCCAGTGTTTACATGACATGATACAAGTGTGTAAAAATAGTTTAGGGATGGGATTAAATGTGCAATAAATTACCAGGTGAATATCTTTAGGCTGAAGAAGTTTTCTAATGTGGTTAAAAAAGATCTCATTTTTAAGGGGAGCCTGGAGGAGGATTCCAATGGGGAAATGGTTATTTCTAATAGACGATTAGGTGGTATGACTTCAAAGATCTAGAAGAATCACTATGAAAATGATATCTCAAGGGATAGAAAGAAGAGTAGCCGAGGGGAACGTTTAATTATATAGGACCTTTCTCAAGTAATATGTCACCAGTGTGACAGGTCGGGACACTACTGTAGATAGTTCCCCTAATTAATGGTAGAGTTTCGAGGATACAATTTGATGGGAAATATACAATTGTTCTATAAGAACCCTAGATAAACTGGTAATAATGGAGGATCTAGATAAAACCAAAGTGTGGGAAGGGTTTATTTTACGCTGTCTCATTCTGAAAACCGGAGTTATATAGGATGTGGTGGTAGAGGTGGTGGATGTAGTACTTATGGGTATGAACTGCCATATTAGAAGAGTGGTGAATCTCAGAGTACTCAGATAAAATCATAAGGAATAAGAATAAAATATTTACATGATGTTCAGTATACACTAGTGGATAAAAATATTTGGTCATTAATAGTTAGAGGTTCTATTATTGTGTCATGCATTTTATCTAATGTATTATTTGATTCTAGTTACTATGATTATTTTATATCATCACAACTTGTGAACATGTTATGTCAAACTGCAGAGTTATTAATCTTGTTGATGATGATAGATATGCATTTGGGAGTACAATCAAGTTTCATACGTCCGTGAAAATAGTGTTCCCTTGAGTTTGGTATGTATAATTTTCATTGGGAGCTTTATATTACAAATATTTCATGTGTGGACCTAATTTTTTGTATGGAATAGCTAATTTCATACTAAAACCTCCAATATTGTTAGTGAATTAAAGTGAAATTTTTATCTCTTAAGGGTGATAATTTAATTTTCTATGGATAGCGGGATATCCAGGTGGGAAACGTGAGGAAAATTCCTCAACAATTGGGGGATCTCGCACCTAGTTTTCTATTCATTTATAGAATGATGGAGGTGTAATGTAGGTTTTCCTTCCACTCATAGTGGATATTCTTGAGGATGTTTTTCATGAATCCATATAAGTGTTTCCACTTGAGAGAGATTTCACGTTTACAATAGAGATCATACTAAGGGATAAGACAATTTCTATTACACCTTATAGAATGCAAAGAATAGAGCATCAAAATCTCATGAAATAGCTTGAATAGTTTACTGATGAGAGGTTTATTTATCCAAGTACATCTCCATGAGGTTCCCTAGTCTTATATTATAAGATTGATGTTATGACTCTACGCTTGTGTGAGGACTCCCGAAATTTGAACAGTTTTTATTTGATGAAATGATTATCCACTTCCACGTATTGATGATCTATTTGACCAGTTTAGGAGAGCTTGTGTTTTTTACAAGATCGATCTCAGATCAGGGTATCATCAGTTGACAGTTCATGCTTCTGATATACCAAGGATTACATTTGGAAGAAGGTATGACCCTTATGAGTTTTTAATAATTCCATCTGGGATTATAAACCCACAACCAGTGTTTATATCTTTTATAAATCGAATCATCCATATGTACATGGATGAGATTTTGGTTATATTTATGGAAGCCATCTTGGTGTACTCAAAGACTCGTGATTATTATTCCAAAAAATCATAAATTCATCCATAGTAGACTAAGGGGGTATTGAATATATTCAAATCAATATATGTTTCAATTATGGATCAATCATATAAAATTATTGGGTCAAATCATCACCGAGGATGGTCTATCATTTGACCTATGTAAGGTTTAAGTAGTTGTTTCATTGGAGGATTTGAATAATTTTTTTGATATTTTAGGTTTTTTATAGAATGAGAGATGTAATTGGATTCTCATCGAGATCATTTTTTGGATTTGTAGGACCAATTTTGTGCATGACCATGAATACAATATGTTTTGAATTTCTTGGATCATGTGATAACACCATCTGAGAGTTAAATAATGACATTAAATTGGTATAAATTCTATTCCTACCTGATCCAAGGGAGTATTATATAGTGTTTAGTGATTCTTATGGTATATTTCTTGGAGTATTGTTAAGGAAGGGGGTTGAGTTGTGGCATATGCATCTTGAAAATGAGGCCACATAAAAATAACTAAACTATGTAGGACCTTGAGTTGGCTATTATTTTTTATGCTTTGAATGGTTGGAAGCATTATCTATAGGGAGAAAATTTTACTATATATACATTGATAAAAATATAATAATGTATATAATTATGTAGTGAGATTTTAATCCCCAAAAGTATTGGAGGGTTGTATATATGTAGTCATTTCATTTTTGGATAATATATATGATTGAGGATGGAAATAGTTTTTTTTACATATTAAGTAGAAAAAATGATTAATTCAATTCCTGATTCTATATCTAAGTGGAAGATGATGAATTTTCGGGATGAAAAGAATGTTGTGGTTTAGGAGAGTTAGTGGAAGATAAATCATGTATATGTTTTAGTAGAGTCTTAACTTTTTAGATAGTTCAAGTATTTACAATATAAGGATATAGAGTGTTTCACCTTTAGGGAAATCCTTGAAGGTGGTAGACACATTCAAATTGGACCATAGATAAGGATATGATATTCTATGATAGGAATCTGGTATTTTTCTTACAATTATATGGGACGAGCTGATGCTAAATTTTCATGCGTCAAATTGGGTGGGGATTCCAGGTATGACCAAAATTTACTGTGACTTATGATTACAGTTTTTGGTGGCCAGACATGAAAAAGTATATAATAGGATTCCTAAAATTATGACACACCTATCAATAGGTGATGGTCAAGCATCACTGTCAATGTGGTTTAATATAGACATTTCCATTCTGTAATGTAAGTGGGATGATATTTCTATGGATTTCTTAGAGGCTCTCCTGAGGTTGACATGGAGGAATGAAAATATTAGGGTGATGATGCATTGAATGAAGATTTTGGAACATTTCGTGAGTATCTAGGACAACTTTTTAGTGGATTAACTAGGAGACTATGAGATAGTCCATCTGCACAGGGTGCCACATTCTATTATTTCTTACTGTGATTCATGTTTTATTTTAGGATTCTTGTAGGTCTTATTGAAGGAATATGGTCTATAGGTTTTCATGACTGTGACATTCCACCTATAAAAATATGTTCATTCAGACAGTACAATATATGTGATTTAGTATATGCTTCGAGTATATGTTCTAGAGTTTAATGGGAATTAGAAAATCACCTAAAAATAGTGGATTCTTTCTATATTAATAGTTACTAGTAAACTAGAATGATGGAAAAATACAATGATCTCTGTTGTAGGCCATGAAGATCACCTCTATGATGGATGGAGGTTGGTGAGTTAGAGTTTTTGGGACGGAGCCTTTTGCTAGAGACGTCATAGCAGTTTCAATTGATTCCAAAAAAATGGATACAACCTAAAGTATAAAAAATCATATAATGATAAACATCTATGACCCTTAGAGTTTGTAGTGTTAGATCATGTATTCATTCATGTTTCATAATGATTGGGTTACCCTAGGATACAAATTAAAGGGTAGTTATTTCCCAAATTTCCTGGAACATTTGAGGTCGTGGAGAGAATTAGATTAGTGGATAACCATTTGGCTATTCCATAGAGGTATAGTACTAAGTATAAAGATTTTCAGGTTTCACAACTATGCTGGTATCCCCCCAACCATTATCATTGGTTCGATGTTGATGATTTAGAGCTTGATATACATGCGTACATTGAGGTTAATCAGATTTAGGAGTTAGATCATAGTGATATGCTGTTTTAGGGAAATTTTGTGATGATAAATCATGTATTGTTTCAACATGGATATGTGCAGGAGAAAACATGGGAGATAGAAGCAGATGTGTGAGATTAGTGGCCCGACTTTTTACCATGGAATATTCAGGATGCTTGGTTGTATAGCTCAGGGATGAGCTATTATAAGGTAGAGATATTTTTAGATCTTATTATTTTATAGAGTTGTATTAGGATTATTGATATGTATTATTTTTCCACATTTTGAGTATGTTTTCTTTGGGGTTTATATTTGGAGAATTTGAGTGAAAATTGCATAATTTTTAGTGGAATATGGGATGTTCAATGTTGTCAAAGGGTTTTCCATAACCATTCACCCAGCCCAGTATATCATATAAACCCATAAAAATCTTATCCATATGATAGGCACATTTATTTTCAAACTACACACTCTCTTAGGAGTAATTGTGCACCCCCTTGAATAGGTGCATGGTTAAGGATCACGGTTTTGAAAACTATACACCCCTACCCAAGAAATCATACATGGGGACTTAATAAACGTGATAATTAAATTTAAAATTTTCTGAACCGCATATTGACACCAATTCGACCCGAGCATGACTATAATCATTTTCTATCATTTTTTATGCTCCTAGATGAATTCATATGGACCCCAATCTACATTCTGGTCAATTTGAAGTCTAGACCAAATTCTAGAAACATTCTATGTATGATTCTCTTATCACGATTACTATCTTTTCATTCTCCAATTCAACTCCCATAATCTGAATTCATTCCTTCCCCTTTTGGTTTATGATCTTGATGTAGGTTTGATGGATCTTGATTAATTTGATCTTGTTTCTATGAATTTATTTAATATTTCATTCATCATCATGGGATGACTATTCCATTTTATTTTAGGGAATTTATATTGGGAATTATCTCAACAATGTGTTTGAGGTATGGGGTGTAAATTACATTCCCATAGACTTGATTTAATTACATGTATGTAATTTTGAATTTTTAATTTCCCTGATGGAGAAATTACATTGATAATTAAATTTACTAGATTTAATATCCCTGATATAATGATTTGGATTAAACTAGAGTAATTGATATTATGTAATTTGTATAATTGGTTTTTGAATAAACTAATCAAATTTATGAATTTTATTAGTGGGTTAGTTAATTGTATAATTAATTAATAGGATATTAGGATTTGGAAAATTGGATTAATGAATTTTTTAATTAATTATCCGAATATTGAGATTGTCGAATTTGATTAATTAATTGTTGAATTAAATAATGGGAACTACTGTGACTATTCCATATATTAAATTGGAATGATTAATTTTTGATTTGAAATGATACAAGAATGTTACTGTTGAATAACCTTGATTGATGCGATATATGTGATATTGTGATACATGTGATATTGTGATTGATTGATATTCATGTGCGGGGCATGGTGTACTACATCCAAATCCCATAGTGATAAATATATTTATATACATTTGTGGGACATGGTTTTCTCAATCAAAATCCCATAGTGATAAATGAGTTTGGGACATAGACTACCACATAAACCTATCACTTGTGTGATTTTTTGATAAATGTGTTATAAGTCACAATATTCCACTTCAATTACCTGCGAGGTGCTATTCATGGAGATATATGCCCAACATGTTGTCATTGGACTATGTTTCCAATTAGTTGTAGCATGAATTGAAATGAAATTGATAATGAAAGCCTATGTATTGTAGTAATTTTTGAATTGAATTATTAATATTGTTCAGACTAAGACATGGTTCAAAGCAGTTATTGATAGTTCATGTGTCCTTTGGAACCCAGTAATAATGTAATTAAATAAATAGTAACTACTAAATAGTAAATTGTTTACTTTATAGATTATATTTAGTCCACAAAAAATACATAAACGGTTATTGACATGATATTGTTTTAGACACTGATGGTGGTGGCCTACAGATTTTTACTCACACCTTACTCTGGCTACCTAATTGGTACCTAAATAGATGACATGAATACCAGAGAGGATAATGGAAAAGGCCTTATGATAGACGTATGAGTTGGTATGAAGAATGTGTGAGGGAACCAGGCATAATTCAGGACCTTTTGGGATTTGTTGATGTCTTTATTTATCATAGGGTTTTTATATTGAAAATTGATACATATTAGGAAAGGAATAACAATTATTTAGTTTGGGATATATTAGTTTCTATTTTGGTCATATAGTGATACTGGTTTGGTTTGGTTATAGTTATATCATTTGGATATTATTGTTTTATTTCTTCTGTGGTATTACTCTCATAAAAAGGGTAAGGTCTTCCCATGAAAGATACTGAACTATTGCTACATGTCAAATGCCTATGGAATATGTGAAGGAATGAATGAGGCCACATAGAAAATTGTCTTGGGACACCTGTGTGTGGCAAATGAGTCATGATTTCACATCATGTAATTATCAAAGAAAAATTAAATATATAGTTACAAAAATGGCATTAATTTTATTTTATAAAAAAATAATTTGTTACTTGATTTAAAATTAATAATAATATTATCATAAAATAATTTAATGGGTTAATGATTAAAATATCACCCATAGTTAATTTATGAGTCCCCTGACCTATAATCATAATATTGTTGACTCCATTACTGTAAAGAAACATGATACTATGGTACGTTTTTGAAGAGTTCACACGGGTATAAAATAAAAAGATAAATGTAAAAAATAATATAAATATATTAACATTTTATTTAATGAGAATATTAATACCCATAATAATATTATATTTATATTAATTCAATTTGGATCTATTTTTTCATGACAATTAATTTATACTAATTTTCTATTTCAGGAAATTTCAAGAATGGACCTCACCTCACATACAAAAGGAATCTAACTACACTATATTAATCACTCGTATTCAGTACTCTAGATTATCAATACTTATCCAATTATCTAAGAAACATCATTTCCTTTTATCTGGAGGCCTTGGTATGATTATAAATCCATCCTTGGAAGGAATTTGATGCAATTCCAAAGAGGTTGTCGAAGTTTGATGTATAATTCCGAACCATGTATTTTTTTTCAACTACATTCTTAAAATATTCTTAAATCAAGATGAAATAATAACATAAATGTTATAAATTTACTACCATGTTGTTATGTTAATGTAATAACCTATATACATATTCTCTTTTATGAAATTGGGAATAAAAATATCGTTCATGCATACGTGTGGACTGCAACCACCTCAAGAAAACATGTTTTTTACATCACCGACTATCACATATTGTCATGATTATTAATTAAATAAATAAATATAAATATATATATATATATATATTATTCATGAAATATTAATCATTATGAAAAATTAATTTATCATCTATTTTATGTATTTCAATTCTTTAGAAAATTTTAAAGTCGTTCGTCCATACCTATAGATTACCACATCCAAGATGCGATGTGATTTTTTTCATCATCACATAAAATTAATGATATATATTTATATATTTTTATATAATGAAATAATTTTAAATTTATGATAGGATTGTCATTACATATATAATGTAATACTTACCTTCTTCAATCCATGATGTTTAAAAAATATAAAAATTACTCATCCAAATAAATAAACTATTATCTCCATGATTGTAACGTAGGTCATTTTGTATTAACATCATACATGGTTGAATTTAAAAGTATAATTAATATATAAAACGTATAATTATTTCATCATTATCATTAGAGATATGAGATAATAATTTCCTCATTTACAATAGTCAACAAACCAATTTCATTCTGGACATATGATTAATATATCATCAAAGTGCCCTACCAGAACATAATTGATTAAGTAAAGGAATATAATGTTTAAGTACATAAAATAAAATGAATTAAGATGATATATAATTTAGTTGGTGATTCATACTCACGTTAAGAGAATTTTTATACAAAAAACTTGTTTTAAATATTTTGAGGACTTATTTTCTAAATATTATTGTTCCATGTATATATTATTAAAATTATTTTATGGTTGTATTTATATATAGAATATTTATAAATTGAATTTTATTTCTAAATTTCACATTTTTTAAATAGTTTAAAAAATTACATATTTATTTATTCTGCACTTAATGATTGGACTTTTTTTGAAAAATGAAAAATAAATGTTCAATTTAATGTATATGTAGTCAATATATTTCCCATTCACAAAATTATCATTTGATTTTTTGATAAAAGAATATGATTTCAATTTTTTTCATTTATGATAAATACCCTTTATATTTGTTTTAGTTAATTTAGTTTTTAGAATTATTTTATAATATGGAAGGGTATTTCATTATCCAATTTTTTAATATAGATTAAAATGAATTTTTTAATGGTTTTATGACGGAAAGGTATAAGAATTAAATATTTTATTCTTGATATGGTACTAGATGATTTTAGATGAAGATGGATGAGTATAGTAGAGAATATATTATTATTGATACTAATATATATTATATAAGGGGATAGCTCGATATATATCTCATATGTGTTAGGTAATGTCCCATATCTTTAAAGGTATATAGAAAAAAATTCAACTAGGGATGTTTCTCTAATAGAATTAATTATTCTCTAGTTAACAATGACATTATTTTATCAATTTTTTGGATTACAATTCTCTCTAATACAAAAAATGGGGTTTTTTCAATGGGGTTTTAAGGGTTATCTTGAGAAAAAAGTAAAATTTTTCTATTTGATAAGTTTTTTTTCATATTCTAGTATAATATTTTATTAAATGTACATATTTTTGGGGTTTTTTATTTCTTTTTCTCTAGAAAATGTATCTTTTTATCCCATACTAAGATATTTTTGACCATCCAATGTTTTTATATTTATTTCATAAAATTCAAATACTATTAGAAAAAAAGACGAAGTGAACTTGAATGTCATGAATATTTAAAATAAAAATAAAAAAACTCATATTAAACATTTTATTTTATGTGAAATATTGATACTAAGTAGAAGTATCTTCATTGTAACATATAGGATTGTATTTAAAAATTAGGATATAATCCTCTCAAAATATAAATCTAAAATATTATTAGTAATGCAGTAATTTTAGTTCTTATCTAAAAACATTATATTATGTAATAACTAATGATGGGTCTTTATAATAATTATTCCAAAAAACTTTTTATGAATATTATAATAGATGAATTTGATGTTTATTTTTACACCAATATTCATTTGATCTAAGATATAATGTAATGAATCTATAAAAATATACTAATTTAATGTAGTTTTGACGTGTTATTGGGAGTTTACATTAACCGTCATCTCCATGAATGGATTTATTTTCCATTGTTACGTTTTTTCTTGATTATAGAGTACATCTATGAAATCGTATCTTTTCACTAAAAAAAGTATAATAAGATATTGAAAAATAATATTGAATTATGGTTTGAAATCTAATAGTGTTAGAGGACATTATCTTTTCAAGTATTCATATGTGGATTGGTATGAAAATGTGGAAGCTAGATCGTATTTATCTGATGTAGTTTTCTTTATAGAGGAAAGGTGTGTGAAAATGTATATAAATAATAAAAACATAGTAAATTTGAGTATTACCAAGGTATAGTATGCTGGTAAAACTAATTCAACATTCCATTTATGTGGATGGATAATCATATAGGTCAACATGAACCTCTTTCTGCTCGTTGGTCTAGATAATAAATGTTTTATAATTTTATCAAGGAATGTGATTTTGTATTCCTGGTTAACTATCATTGATATAAAATATTACTTCATCGGGGATATTATGTTATATGACATGTTAAATATGGTTTTTATTCCTATAATTGATTAAATGGCTTATGTGATCACCAAAACATTAATAAATGAGTTATTTTATAATTTGAGGCTAATAAGTGTAGTTTATCTACCCATTACTCAAGGACATGGTATGGTGGATTAAATACTCTATCACACATTATCATAGTATATTTATTTATTAGGAATAATTAAATTTATCTCCCATTTAACATCCCTAAATTCATAGGGGTAGTTAAAGATCATTAATTCATATAATATTACCTTCCTTAAAAGGGATTTCATATTGTAGGGGATTATTTGAAAAGGATAAGCTATAGAGTGATTAAACATGTTTGTGATTTATGTGAATTGTGAATACAAATTATATGATTATTGAAAAATTACAATGGATCACATTATAAATTTTTTAAAGAATTGTTTTGGTAAATGAATTATGAACTAAAAATAAATAGTGTTGCGAGGAAGTAATTTTTAGACACATTAAAATAAAACATTTAATTATAAATAAATGTTATTTTTTATACACTATGTTCAGTCACATAGGATTATAATTATTGTATTGTTATTTATTTCTATGGTTTTTTAGTTTGAAATTTTTTTATGTTGAATAGTTTGTAAAAAATCATAATGCGGAGGTTTTTAAGACCAACAATGGAGAAAATATTGAAATAGATAGTGCTTATGACCATAAAATGTTGATTAGTCCTAGAGAGTTTGTTATGATATGAGGAAATGGAAGAAGCGTTTAAGAAGAGATGAAATTGGTACAATTTAGCTGTTATCTTTTTTTTTCAATACAAAAAACTAATACAAGATCACATTAAATGGAGTTGTGTGTGAGGTAAAGTCTGTTAGGAAATCTAGCGATATATAGATGTTATTTGGAATTTAGATGATGAATTTAGGAAGAGGTTGTGAATTATTAAATTAATTCATATATAAAGCTATTTCATAATTCAATCATGATGTATTCTTATGATTAATTAAAAAGAAAGTGAATATTTCTTAAGGATAACCCAAATAAAAGAGACTCAACATATGAATATGATGATTCATGTAATGTTTTGATTGTTTATAGGACTCCGTAATATCATTGTTTGAGTATTTCTCTATATGTATTTGAACGTCAAGTAATGATTAAATATTCATATCAAATAATTATGAAATTTAAAACCTAATGGTTTATTAAATGATTTAAAAATATGATTTGAAGATGTTTTAAACAATATTATAATGAAATGGAGACCACATTATGATATAAAAACATGAATCTTTAATGATTTAAATATTTTATTTAGCTTCTTTTAAGTCAAACCACATTTTTTATTACAAGTTGGCATATAGAAGGTTGTGTTTCTTATAATATAGTGTTTCATACTGATGAAAAACCATGAGAGTGTAAATATTTACTATTTTTATGTAAAATGGATTGGTTATTCCACAATATATATTATCACCCCAAAATAATTCATACATGGAGAAGATAATAAGGACATTGTATAATAGAGAAATTTATCACACCAAAAAGTGATATGTACTTTGAGAATAATATAGAAGAAAAACATATTGATCCTCCCCACAATGTATGATGTCACCATTGTGATTTTTTACAATTAGAAGAATGAAATGATTTTAGTAATGTGGATCATTTATCTATCATGGGTTACCTGTAATTTCTTAAAACATATTACAATATTATAATGTGGATTGAAGAAATTGACATATCCAATGACTAAAAAGAACTGAGTGAATTTGATGAGTAGTGGAATAAATAATGATATTTGATTTTAAATATTATGTTCCAAAAATTAAGTTATATAATATCTATTGTATATAAAAAATATATATATTTATATATATATTTAATATTAGAATATATAATATTACCTTCTACTTTTAAAATATTATAGGAAGGTTTGGAATATGAGAAAGAAGAATAATAACCACAACGACAATTCGAGGTACTTCAAACTTGGTTGAATACTCTCTTAGTATGGGAAAAAAATTATCTTTATTATTCTTGGATAAAATAAAAAAATTCATGAGAATAATTTAGTATCTTCAGATTTATTACAATCCCTACTAATTTGTAATCAACATGGTGATTCTATTGGAATTAGAAATCATAGGGTTTATCATATCATTCTGAAGAAGAAGTTGATCATTTTTATTATTGAACCTTATATGAATCAACTTTTCAAATTGTAATTGTTATTTAGTGCATGTATATCATATAATATACGATATTTTTATTCAATTAAATATGTAACATTGTTTTTTAATGAAGGATCATAAAATGTTTTATATACTAATTCACATACATCTTAGTGATTTACCACTACTTGTGAATGTTATTATTTAATAAATAAATAATTTATTAAATCAAATTTTAAATTAATCGAGGTATTCCATAGTTCCCCATAATTATCATACATAAATTATCATCTTATTTGAGTAATATTCGGTACATATAATCATGATCTATGCTACAATTGAATTTGTTTTGTGCATTTAAAAGCATTTATACATAAAAAATAGTACATAGAAAATGAATATCATATCCAATAATTTTACACATATATTAAAATTAGTAGTAATAACATACACCAAACCTTTTTTCATAAAATGGGGAATTAATTCATAGGAAAGGGAGAGAACAAATTTCATGTAAGTGTAAACGCGATATATACCAATTATATTAAAGCGTAAGATGATCACATGGGTATGATGACATAATCAAGTGAATGTTATCAACATAAAATGTTCATACCTAGAAATGAAAATATCATAATCTCCAAGAATCAATTTATATTAATAATAATTATTAATAAGTATTTCAAATTATTATTCTTCATCGATGACTCATAATATAAATAGGTATAATAATAATCATAAGAATCAATAATCTTGCAAATAAATATATTCACAATCATTTATACAACTTATATTGAGAATATAGATAGAAAGTGACCATACTCGCATATCAAAATGTTAAAAAATATATTCACTCTCATGTCCACATATATACCTCTTACAATAAAAATATGTAATCACACTCACATGTCAATATGTAAACCCATCTATTTTCAATATTCTCTCTACTTTTCATCATAATCTAATGAGATAAAAATATCATATTTCATAATGAATTATAGGGATATAAAATTTTAATAACATCCATAATATTAGGAAAATCAATTCATCTATGTTTTACATTGTTATAAAACCATCATCATATCGATATATCCTAACCCATTTTAAGAAAAGACAATTCATAAACACTTCATCAAAATACAATCCATAGAAAATTGATGGGTTGCATTAATATCTCACAATTGTAATTGTAAATCATCTATTCAAATACTAAGTATAATATCATATTATCAAATACCAATTTAATTACAGATTAAATAATTTTATGAAATCATAAATGTTTGTTTTATTTAAAATATCTCTGGAATATTTCCTTAGGAAAATATAATTCACATTTGAATGTGACATATTTAAAATATAAAAAGTATAAAAAATATTATCTAATTGATTTTAATTGAAAATAAAAAACAGAAGCATGTAAATTAATCTTCGTAGAATATAATTTTTATGATATTGGGAAATTACATTCATTATGGGTATGTTAAAATAATAATTCTTTTCAAATTTTTAGAAAAAATATAAAAGTACATCAATGGTAAAATGACAATAATATTCATTTGAAATATATTTTAAAAAATTATAAAAACATTAAAATTTAATTTAAACAATCATTTGATAATAATAAAATAATTAATGAAAAAAATTTAATTTGAACATTAACATTGAAGATATGATTCTTGGTAAAGGATGAAATAATGTATTTTTTCTTACAATCATTTTACAGATCAATTTATTTTCCAAAGAGATAGAAGTTGTAATAATAAATGAATATTAAATTAATAAAAATAGGAGAATAAATATAAAATTAGTTTATTATATATGTATAATATAACATCCTTAATTTAAATACAAGTATAAACAATACATATTTAAATTGAATTGAAAAAAAAATCAATTACTATATCAGTAGTCTCTAAATCAAAACATCACAAATGGGATAAAAATAAATGGATTTGTGAATTGCCATAATTTTCAATATAATAATTTTAAAATATATTCCGGGGATTCATAAAAACTGAATAAATTAAAAAAGTGGTGAATATGACATATGTTTCACAGAAAGAAAGGTGAGATGAGAAACTCATACACCAAGACTAACATTCTTCACAAGCACTCCAAACAACATTATAAACAGAATTATATTTATAATAATAATATATAAAAACCATTTGTGTACTTATAATACCATAAAATATCCACTTATAACTTTTAAGAAGAAATGTGTTAATAGTTACTTACAAAAATCATTAGTTTTGATTGTTATCTTTTTCATCGATCATTAAATATTCTATTAGGCAGTTCCAGTAATTTCACATTGATCATGGTAACATTAAAAATTAAATTATAATACTTACCTAAGTATAATATTTATTCAAAATATTAAAATTTTATAATTATTTGTATAATTGTTTTATTGAAAATTAATTACCCCACTTAGTGGAGACAGCAGTTTGTACGTACGCAGAAATGAGGTTTCTGAAATTCGATGGTTAGAATGAATTAAATTTAAATAACCATTAACCTTAAAAATATATATTAAATAACATATATAATATATATTCATTAAATAACCTTATTACCATTTTTTATAAATATATAATGAAAAATATCATATCTCTTCATGGTGGTGGTTTTCCACACGTATATATGAGGTACATTAATATTTTCCATTGGACGGAATGATAGGATTATATATAACATATTATGATTGAATAATTATAATAATTACATTAATATCATATTTAAACCATAAACCTGTCATAAAAACCATCCATGTAAGATGTTCATGAAAATTGAAATATATCTCTACATGGAGGCAGTAGTTCACATGTGTGCAAGAATGATATATTCACTTTCAATTTGATGAAATAGATGGTGGATAGTGGTGGTTAAATATTCATAATAATATTTTAGTATATTTTTCATGATGTTATTTTCAAATTATGATGAATAACAAATATTTATGGGATGTTGAACAACAAATAAATTGAAAGGGGTCTTATAGGTTGATTGATACTTCTTTAGTAGGCCTCCTTTAGATCCTCTCTTAACGACACATAAATGGTCTTTTTGAAAGAAAAACTCAACTAATTTTTGTATATAGAATTAGAGAAGAGAAATTTTTAGGTATTATTTGATATAAATTTCTCAATGTGGTGTAAATAAAAAAAATGTGGTGTGTCCTTTATAAGAGAGGGAACATGTACTCTTATAATGTTGTGAAACAATAAAATATTATATAGTCACATTCTTGGCCAAGAGATTAAAAAATTACATGGATTATAATATAAATAGGATATTTTACTAATATATTCTTTCAATAAAATTTATATTGGTTTTGATTTCATTTTAAAACATATCTTTTAGACTATCCTATTTTTTCAATTTTTTAAAAATAACCGTAATAAAAACCTCTTCAATATAAACATTTATACATCTAGTAATGATAAAAAATTTCAAATAATTTTATTGAGAATAAATATTCGACAATATAATATCCTCTTTATCCTCATTCAATATTTTTATGATTTATATATAGTTTAATTAAATATTTTATTTCATAAAATATCATTATTTTCAATCTTAACAATGTTCATTTTATATGACTCTAATGATATAAAGATTTTAATGGTATAAAAATATAATATATTAAATTATTAATTAAATATTTATATATATTATTAAAATTTTTGAAACACAATAAATCATCCAATTTATAATTTTTTCATTATTTATAAAATATCTTATTTTATTTTTCTGTTGTTTCTATAGGAACTATCCCAGAGATTTATAATCATTTAATGAAATTATATAATCTAAAAAAATTTAATAAATGTATCATCATGATTTTATATTATTATTATCAATATAAACATTCATATTCAGGAATAACTTCTTTTCATACCCATGTGATCATATAATAAATATTTAAAATTAATGCAGTAGCATTTTTTATTTTTTGTTACATAAAATATTATATTTCTCATAATCCAAGATAAATAAATAAAAGATAAAATTATAAAATATGGTTGGTTATGGATAAAATATACACATTAAATGAAATATATTAATTTTTGGGAATACTTTTTGACCTTATATATTCATTTTGAAATTTATTCTCAATGTTACACTTACCGAGGTGACAAATATTTACCACTATTACTCTTCATAATGAGAAAAATCTAAAAGGGAATATTTTCCAAATTGGAACACACTAATCGTAAATAAGGTATAAATTTTTTAATATGCATCCTCAATAAGGGTATGAAACTAATATTAATATAAATTAATAAAATGTATCACAAAACAGATTTTTGAAAAATGCATTTTAGCCAAAAAATTACCTTATATCAAAATCAGGAAAATTTATAATTCAAATAGAATTAATTATATAATTTAAAATAAAATAAATAAAAATTAAATTAAATTAAAAAATAAAAAACATATTTATACTTTTATATTACTTTATTTAAATAAAAATATATAATTATTTGTAAAATCCTTACTTTTTAATATTCAATAAAAAATGAATCATTTAAATAATAACATAAAAGTATAACATAAGAGAAATTTTATATTATGATTTAAAATTTTAATTTAATTTTATAAAATATAATATCCCAAACTTGTATAAAATAGTAAATTTTTTTCCAAATTTCATTTAAAATTATTTTAAAAGAAATTTAATATTTGTAGCAGAAAATGACATCACAATGAATTGAGTGAAATTACTAAAAATTAATATGTATTTTTTTGATTTGGGCCATTAAAAATATATTTAAAAATATAAATACTCATATTCATAATCACTAATTGAACATTTTAGTTTGAAAATAGGCATATAAATAATAAAACAGTTATAACATATCCAAATTTTCATAAATATCATTATTTGGCTTGATGAAAGAAATATAGCTTATTATTATTTTAAAGTAAATATCCAGGGTGTAAAATCATTTTACCCCATGAACATGAACACTGAAAATTTAAATACGGTCATCAAATGTTTAACATTTTATAATACCTTTGTATAAAACCCAAATCAATTATAAAAATAATAAAAATTCCTTTGAAAATGGGATGTTGGAAAGGAAATGGTTACCTGAAATAAAAAAATATTTGGGTTCCATGATAAAGAGAACATTTTTGGAATGGAAAAATATAGAAATTAATGATAATTATATTATCCAAGGACTAATAGTGAGTTATAGATAATATATACATGGTTATTATAACTGTAATATCATTGAGTAATCACTTCTATTATATAATCATCTAATCCTAATACATAAAACTATCAATCAATCCACATTAATGATTAACATAACATAGTTAATTCCTTGTTCTATGAGTTATCCCTTATATTAGGGAATATACTCGTATATTTATCATATTTTCCATACATAAGACATTAATATATAAGTTATAACATAGGATGAACTTGATTTTTCTTGAAAAGACTCTCCCGTTTTCCTCAGTAATTAGATACTCTGTGTATTTATTTTATAAACACTATTTATCTTATTTTTAATTTTATATATTTCATTAGATTTTCATTCCCACATAAATTTCAAATTTTATTCTGAATATTCTCCACACCATGATATTTATTAGACTTCATAATTCCCATATTATGTGTATCGAGAGACTCTCCCATGTTGAGATTATTAATAAATGAATGAGATAACCAAAAAAATTTCATTCCAAATCCAATTTCATTTACTTTATCATAAATAAAATTATTCCATTTTCTATCAAAATCAAATTAAAGATAAATCCTTCTAGATCCATCCATTGAACAAAGAAATAATATAATAGTGTGAGAAAAATTAATCATATTAAGCAAACAAAAAAATATTTTATTAAAAGTGTAAAACCTGGGATGTTCTTTTCAATATATGAATAGTTATGTTTAATCTTTTTCATTCATAATCATTATCTTTTTAAATAATTCATTATGGTATATAAATAAAATTTAAATAAACCCTAGCATATATCCTAGTATTATGTATCCATGTGTGTAATATTAATCCCACTCATCATAAAATAGATATGATTGTGTTAATACCCAAGATTCCCTATTCATATTTGTAACCAATGGTTCATTTTTTCTTTAGATTCATTCAATTTCTATGATCAAAAAATAGATTTATTTTCTATGAAATCCACACATCAATAATATTAATAAATCATTATATTATCCTGTAAAATGGAATTTCGATTTTGTTTTCACTATTATTATACTATATTAATCTCTAAATATTATCTATAGCAGGATATAATACTGAAAATTGAAAACCATACATTTCAAAATTATCTATTTTTTCTTATATATCATTATTCATTACATATCATCATAATCTGCACTATATCCATATAGGTTAAGTGTACTTGTAAACATGGATATATAAAAAATTCGTTCGTAATAAAAAAACTAAAAAATCACTTGCCAATTTAATTATACATATCTACCGTATAAGAAATAAAATTCTTAAATCCATTATTTATAACCAGGGGAAGGAAGACATAATAGAGGGTGAGATTAGATTCCCAATAAAGTAACACATGGAAGTTAAGAAAGATAATAATGAATAATTTGTTCATAAGCGAATAATAAAAAATCAAGTGTATATTCTCGATATAAAAGATTCATAACTATCAAATCATATATTATAAATAACAAACTATATGTAATATTATTATACATGATCGATATGGGTGTGAATGAAATAATCATCATTCATGAGTCATAACAAAGACATGTGGAATAATAATCATAGGAATCATAATCTTCTGAAAAACCATTTTTACAATCATATCACTTTATAATCTAATGAAAAATACTAGAAAATAATCATATTCACAAATCATAATATTTAATCTTATTTATAATATTGTCCAAATATATTATCTAGAGGGTACCTGAAGAAATCGTACTCATACATCAATATTTGACGAAATAAATTCACAATCATGTCCAATATTTTCATCATTATGTAAAGAGATATCAATATCACATCACACAATCCATTTGAGGTCATTATAATTTTGGCCCCACATATGACATAATCATTATCAATTCATATGGGTTAAATAAGATCATAAAACATTAATCTTATCGACATATCAAAACCTGTGGAAATGATTCATTATTTATAAACATTTAATAATAGTATAACCCATGTAAAACAAATTGGGTTTTTAAAAATATCATAAACATATTAACAAACCATTCAGAGAAGGAACAAGGATGTTATAATTAAATCATTTCCCACAAAATTAAATATTAACATCAAATCATTTATCATATATGAAAATCATCTTTAATAGACACATATAATTCTTATTATGCAAAAAATATTCCTTTTAAAATCACTAATTTAATATTTATAAATATTTTCTAAAATATTATGGAAAAATAATTCTTTTCAAATAATGATGTGAAACTGTAAAGTATATTTCAAATCATTTTTCATTAATGATGGTTGGAAATTCTATTCAAGACGAAAATGATAAATCAATGAGTACATTAACATTTTTGAAAAATGTAAAAATTATATTGTTTAAAAAACTCTAAGAAGATTACTTTTAGGTGTTCGAATAGAAATTAATAATTAGATATAAATGGAATGAATATTAATAATATATTATGAAAAAAAAAATCTTCAATTCGTTATAATTAAGAAATTGAACTGGAAGAAAATATTCTCGCCTAAAGAGGATAAAATGATTATTTTTCTTTAAAAAAACTTACTGATTCATTTTGTACCAAAGAGAGGAAATTAGTATTATTACCTGAAAATTTTAGACAAAAGATAAGATAATTTAAATGGTATTATCATATAAGTATTATATATTTTCTTTAATGGAAATTCAACCATTAAGAATCCTAATTAAAATGAGATTAAAACATAATCCCTTGCCACTTTGGAAATATATGAATCAAAAACTCGTGAATGATAAAACCTTAGATGGATATTTAAATGACTATGATTTTCATTACAATAACCAAAAAAAATTCTATGGTAGTATATACACCAAATAATGTAAAATTTTTGGTAATATGTCATATTTCTCACAGAAAGGAAATTTAAATGAGAAACCCTTACCTCATGTTTGACTTGCATCTTATGTGTTCAAAACACACGTATAATAAATTTATATATATTATACAAACACACATACACAAACACAGACACGCACATGCATATATATTTATATATAAGAACCATTTATATATTTATAACTTCATATACTATCCAATTTTAACTATTAAATACCAATTTATGAAAATATCATTCTCTAAATCACCAATTCCTAGTGTTAACTAAATTTTTTATCTTGAAAGTCTCTATTTGTCATTTTGAATCATTTAAAATGTATCATTATTCTATTATATCATGATTATTAATAATTAAAGAAGTTTCATTTTTATTTATAATATACACTGTTATATATATTAATATAAAGAGATGATGAAATATGAAATACAACATTTCATGGACATGGAAGATTGAAATTACACAAGAGTGTTTTTCTCACTTTTCAACGGTTATAATAAAAGAAATGGAATTAATAAATAACCATTATAGAACAATTATTTTATCATATATATTAATTAAATATTTCATTAATATAATCCATGTATATAAAACATGAAAAATGGCATCATGGACGTGGTATTCTACATGTTTACATGAGGGATATTATCATTTTCAATAGGATGAAAAGGTAAGAAGGAAGATAATATATTATAATCACAAAAGATTAATTATGTTATAAATAATATATATAATCATTATAAATCCTGATAACCATCCATGAAATATAGGTATGGAATATAATTTGTATCGATACATGGAGGGGGAAGACCACACGTACACATAAGTGATACATTAACTCCATATTTAATGGAATAAAGGGTCGATAATGGGAGTTACATAATTATAATAAAATTAAATTATACATGTCATGTTGAATATATAATTTTATTATTATCATAGTAAAATTTTCATGGCTTTGATGAAAATATAAATTAAAAGGGTTTTGGTAGGTTGATTACCTTTTCTAAAGTATGCCTCTTTTAGACCCCTTCTTAAGGACCATATAGATGGTCATTAATGAAGAAAATAAACTATACATCATGGATATATTATTTTTAATATTATTGTGATGTTTTGTTAAATATATATGGATATAAAAATCTATAAAAAGTAAAAGAAATAGTTTTCTTTTATAAGGTTTGGAAGGGGAACACTTGTAATGTTTCAACACTATAAAATACTATAATGTTACATTCATGGATATGTTTTTAAAAAAAATTTGGGATTTTATGTTTAGTATGATATTAACATAATATAAATACCCAAAAAAATTATAATTGTTTATATATAATTTTAATCCTTATATTTCTGATTGACCCATTAGTTAACTATTTTTAACCATAACCGTATTAATAATACACTCAATATTAATGGTTTTTTAAAATTTAATATAAGGTAAATGTATTATCACAATTATTCATGAGAATACATTATTAAAAAATATTTTCTATATTTTACACAGCATAAAAATTAATCATTCTTATAAAATTTATTAAAATATTATTTTTCATAAAATATCATTATTTTTATTTTGAATTTAGTAATTGGATTTGACAGTACAGACATGAATCTAGTAATTTCATTCAAATATAATCTTTTAAAATATTTAAAAATAATTTATAGTATTCTAAAAAGCACAAAAACTAAATAATTCATCCAAATTATATTACATTTTTGTTTTTTAAAATTATTTACTTTGTTTTATCCCCTCTTTGGACATGTACTATATTAGTGTTATATATTTGTTTATTTTAATTATATAGCCACTAAATATTAAAAATAAGTTACCATGGGGAATTTTTATTATTATAATCATTATAAATTTAATTTTCATTCAAAAAATATTATTATCCATATGTGAACATCTAAGTAATTTTTAATAGAAAGAGAGTGAGATTTGGAATTTTTCATTACATAAAATATTATAAAAGTCATAATCAAAGATAAATTGTTAAAAAGGTACATTTCCAATTCATAAATGATTTTGGAAGAAAAATAAAAATCAAATAATTTTTTTTAAATTGTTTTGTGGATCTCTAGACCTTTTTCCATATTATTAACCTTTTTTACCCTTTTAAACTTATCAAGGGGTCAAATATTTACCATAGTCACTATTCATAATCACCAAAAATAAAATGGACCTAGTTATGAAATTTAATCCTTTTAATTCCATATATGATAACCATTTCTCAAGATTCCTTATCTTTAAATAGGAGAAATCAATTCAATTCAAGATACATTAAATTAAATATAAAACATTATTTATAATAAAAAAATTCAGCAAAAAATTTACCTAATATTATAATAATTATTATTGGGGACTAATATGAAATCAATTAGATAATTATAAATAAAGTTAATGATATATCACTTTATAACCAAATAAAAAATAGAATGACACCTTTAAATTACATTATATAATGAAAATAAATTAAAATGTTTTAATCATTTAAATTTCTATCTATTTAATATATCATGGATATGGGTTGGGTGCTTATAAATGTTGAAAAAATGGATAATATTGATGGATGTGGATATAGAGTGAAATTGTAGTACCCTAAATATCATTTTTATTCCAAATATAGTGGATAATCCTACAAATTCGATTAAGATTTAGGGGGCTTCAACATATTTCATGAATGAATCTCCTAGAAGACCTTGTATTTTTACTCACATCAGATTTTAATCAAACCATTCTAATACAAAAATCACCAGAAATGGATCGGTTGTAGTTATCAAGGGGAAACATGTCATCATTTTGAAATGAATAATGTATTGAAAATACTCAATCATCATTCACCCAATTCAACCATTGGATGTTAAAACACAGACTCTTGAGTTGAGGAAGAAAAAAATTCTTATATATTGGGGGTTTTATGGGTGGATAATCACCTTGTTTGGTAAGGGTTTTTAACATTTTTTTAATTTGGTCAGGATTTAAATCATATAATTGGGAATTGGTTTTGTATTTCTCAAGACGACCCTCTTTCGTATCAAATATTGTGATCCCTTCTTCAATTTAAATTCGGATAAGAGATATATAATGAAAAAAACATAATTCATGGACATATATAGTTTTATTAAAACCACTAAATATTTTGGGATGTCTCATCAGATATTTGAGATCTTTTTAAAAATACAATGAAATATGGCATTCCAGGTATCATCGTTTCACTCTAAACCTAATTGAAATTAACCACTCTGATGTTCCTAATATTTCTATTATTTTAACCAAATCTAACCATTATTGGTAGATACATGTTCAATATGAATATTTTTATTATTTTTTAAAATGTTTACTTCTATAAGGAATTATATATAAAATGATGTAAACACATTCAGTGTAGGAATTGAAAGAAGTGTGTGTGCATGATTGAGGACTGAAAAATAAAAACATCTTATAATAAAATGAGTTAAAAGGATGGGATGGATTCTTTATGAAAAGTTATTATTATTAATGATAACATAAGGGAACCGTGTAATATTATTGTGTCTATTTCCTCTAAGATTTCCAATATCATAGCTCTGATGTGAAACATAAAGGGATATTCTCCTACTGGTGGGAAAAAATATTATCTTTTTTTAAAGATATTGATCAATAAAATTAGGAATTAATGGTGAAGATGAGGTATAATGGTATAACATGGGATTAAAATTTAGGTTTGGGAAATGTAGAGCCCCGTGATGAAATCCAATCTTTATGGGAAGCTAATGCGCAATTGGTTTCTTATTCTAATTTCAATAAGTAGTATTAACTATTTACTTTTAAGGGTCACAAGTTAAATGAAGCATATTTGGTTAAACCAAATGGTGGTAAGGAAGAAGATAATGTAATGATAACTATAGTTAATTAGGATATAATCCAACTATCTTTCCATCATAAGTCCAAATAATATGAGCCTTAACATGAGTCTATGTAGGGTTTAACAACTCAGATCAAGATGCATACTAATGTAGTTATTCATTCATGTATACATGAGTAGTAATTGTTTCCCATCACTATTTCTCATGATGGTCATATTGATGGTCTAACATATAAAACCCCCATGGTTTAAAAGTCTTTTTATGTACCCCCCTTCAGGTGGATCATCCTTCAAACTCACAATATTTTAAGATGAAAACATTGGGAATTGGGATTGTTTATTGGACATATCCATCTCATTTTTCTTATTCAATGATAACTGTAAAATAACTGTTTTTCAAGGACCATCACATGGAATTTGACGATGAATGGTTTAATAATTCCAATAGTAAACTCCTCTATAAAACTATAAAGGTTAAAGGAGACCCCACGGTGTTAAAGAGGACATTGAAGATTTTTTTGACTCCCAGGATGATGTTATCTTTTTTCCAATAGAACCATATTTCATTAGCAACCAGGAATACATTATTTTACAAAAATTATTATCAGTCGACATTGATGAAAACAACTGAAAAAACTCTGATATTGAATATCGATATCTATCTTTGAAATACATTATGTAAACTATTATTTATGACCCCTATAACTCTACATTAGATGAGGATTATGAGAATCCTCAAAGTATTAGACCACTAATAATTGGTCAATAACCCAAGGATAGAGTTTTTTATATATGTAATAAAATATATTGAGGGGAATATAGAAATGAACATCAATTGTTTTTTGTATTTAATGATAGAATTTCATATCTGATTTAACCCCAACACATCCTTTTATGTTTCATTTTTTCTAATAATATTTTTTGTCATTGGTTTGGGTCATCTTGTCTGTAGTTAAGCCATCTTGGATATTATTCACTATTCACTAAAAAATTAATCAATTTAGAAAAATAGCAGAATAAAACCATATGTTAATTAAAATATTTTTATTTTATAATTTTTTTGACTTTCTAAATTATGATATATATGTGTCTGAAATTAATTAACTCTTTTCAACACAAAATGACATAAAAATATTTTTGGATGAAAATCTGTTTTTCAAATATAAAATGAACTCAATAAATTCCATTTTAATATTTCCAAATAATTTATTAATACATTTATAAAGAGAAGTAATGTTTTAAAAATCTTTCATAACTTGATTAATCATATTCATACCTTTACATTCAATATAAATATTATAAATTTAATGTATAAATAATGTTATTTTTATGATATATCTAAAATTAGAAAAAATGACATGACATGTTTGATAAGAAATCATTCAATCATAGATTTATGTTAAAATAAATATTTGGTGTTTTAATGTTTCTATCTTTCATGTTTGTCCATGCAGTACACCCCTTTAACTATTTCCTTCCTTTTCACTGCCCAAGATCAAGATCTTCATTTATCTTTATCGAATCAATGATTAGACTCCACCGTATGATTTCAAAGGGTATGTATAATTATCTTATTCTATTTAATAATATTTTAATATTTTTAAATGTCTGTTTTATATTAGTTAAAACCATATTTTTGGGGGTTATTCATGCTTTGTGGATTTCATATATGAGAGTTCAGTTAATTTTATTAAATCACATAAAAATATTTTAATGGTAATGAAGTGGGTAGTATATATTAATTACCATAGAATTATATTTGTGATATCTTTGTTTTGGTATGTTTTATCAACTAGGAATGTTCAAATAATTAATAATGAAACCATGTGTGTTTTACATGGATTAAATAAATGAGTTAAAATTAATAATTCTAGAAGAGTTATTTTGAGTTGTATTTGACATCATGGTTTCTAAAAACTATTCCTTTATCCAAAGTGTTATGGATGTAAATATGATAACATGTGACGGTTATTATTTATTTGTTATAACATAGTGTACCATGATTGGTTCCCAGTATTAGTGCATGATAATGGGATGTATATTGTTATTACGATGACATTGCGATATAATTGAATGATAGTGAAAATTTTGTAATGGGTTTTGTGTGATAACCCATCCAATCATATTCTTTATACTGGAGTATGGAAATATTGTAACCCATGATAACCCTTTGGATGAATTTTTTTTATATTCCATTCTTTAATTATAATTATTATTATAAAGAAATATTTAATTTAGGCTATTTGGTTTTTTTATACTCAGTTTATTAAAAATATTCTCATGATGATATAAAATAGACATAATGAAAATCCAAGGATGACATTAATATGATCCAACATGTAATTTAAGATGAAGATGTGTTTAATATGTTAATAGGTATAATTATTAAAAATTAGATATTCTTGTTGTATATTTTATTCTATTTCATAAATTAGAATATATTTGAAATTTAGGTGGGTTTAATTCCAGCTCTGGGGATAAAGATAAAAATGTGGTTGGGTGTAGTTCCAAACTTGGATAATGTTGGAATATTGTAACTGGTTGACTGTAATAACAATATAAGGATTTTTTGATAGGTGCTTTGTAGTAATTATATCCTATAGTATTCATGTTATGCGGGTTAAATTTATAAAAAAATATTGATCTTATTAAGATACTAGTTCGGTGTAATAAAAAACTATGATGTTTTAGTTGTGTGAATTGGGTGTAAAACCATACATGGTTCCTATGTAAGGTGTAAATTCATCCATTATTTTTGAGACCTCTTAGATATTATAATTGACAAACATGATTCCACCCCCTGTTATTTAATGATAAAAATGTGTGTACCCCACTTAATAATAGTTCAAAAAAGGTATGGTTGATATTTCGTGCCATGGTAAGACCTAATGAAAAAATTAGTATTTATTATTGATTTCATATTGTTATTATATAACATTTTTAATTGATATGAAAATATATCTTTATTTACATAGGGTTATCATTTATTGTGGTCTACTAAGCTATAATCACACCTAGATTAGGCACCCCATTACACACGTTTATTTAATCTTTCATGACACTGGAATGTGAAAAGTCCCTAAAGTGGATGGTTGATCTAAAGATGTAATGGTGGAGTTTGGAGAAAGGAATCAATGATGATTCTAGATAATTATTTTTGGGAACATTACATATTCCATTTTATTAGACTATATATTATATTATTTTCCCATGAGTATTCATGTTTTCGTCTTTTTGATGCATGTGGAATTATAATATCTCATTTTAATATAACATGTCCTATAATGATAGAAAAATTGTGGTAATGTATATATAAGGATTTTCATATAATTATGACTCATATTATTATGTATTCAAATATAATTTAATTATTTCTATACAAAAGAGGGTATATATATCCTAGGTTATAATAAGACCCTCACTACTAGTTTTCAGCATCTAGGAAATGATAAGGTACACTTTCAGGGTTTAATTGTCAGTTTTGGTCACTATAGAGGTGACCAAATACGGTGATATTATAATGTATTTCTAGGGATGATTATTTTGTCATTCTTGTTAGTAATGGTATAGGGAGGGAAGATATTTCATGATATTGGGATGGACAATATTACTAAGATTAGCTAACCCAAAGATAAGGAAAGTCCCTACTACCAGGGAAGGGATTAAATTTCTTGGGTTTTGAGTGTTGTTATTTCATAGTTTTTAGAAACATGATTTGTCATATATAGTTAATAATATCTATCTTATCATGGGATGTTTAGAGGGAGTGAATGTATTCACCTTTTTTGCATATATTAGACTCACAAATAAATTAAATGCTTTATTATTATTGTTCATCCTAATTATTACTTATGATACAATTATTTAATATTTCACCAAGAACTTTTGTATTGTATTTATTTATAAACTGATGGAGGTAATATTAATGATTGAACCATTGGTTATTATAATATTATGAGTACATAATGTAAAATTATGTGAATATTATATATATTGTTGACCGCAACTATGTGTAGATGTGGGTAAACAGGGAAACTGAGTTCTAAATAACTTTATTAAATAGGAATTATGTACGAATTATTGGAGCACTGAAAATATTTTTACTTATATTAAACTATTAGATCAATAATTTTAATGATAATATGGAATGAGGTTTTTTGTATTGTAGAAAAATTCCACAATTATGATATAAATTAGAGCTCTAAAAGGGTGGGGATGAGAATTCCCCTTTAACAGTTGGACCTAATTATTGTTTTGTGTAAATTTCAATGTATGTATACTTTATTTTATGAATAGAAAGGCACTATGAGAAGGGTTATATATGTCAATGTTGTTAAGGGAAGTTTATATGTAGCACCCATTCCTCTATATGTGTGAGGGTTGACCATATGATGATGAGTTATAGGAGGAGTCTGTATAGAATATTTTTTACCATCTAGGTTAAATACCATTAAAGGGGTGGGTGCTGCATCAGGGTATGAAAGATTCAAACAACATTCTATTTAGATATTGTTTCATCATTACAAAAATTAATTTTCTCTTTGATCCCATATAACAGAATAAATTAGAATCAAAACATGAACATGACACATCAATTTTACCTTGTTCACCCACACTGTGTTATTTCCAAGGACAATTAAATGGAAATATGTCGATGTATTAAATCAAAAAAAATAACTGTTGTTACACGGATCAACTTGGACTCACATTCCATTCTAGTTTACAATGATTCATGTTTTTATTGATCAAATATCTCTCAAATAAAGTGTACACTCTACTCTTTATGGTGATTCTTCAATTGATATGAAACGACATGGAATTTATTCAAACATAAGTGTTTCTTAAAGATTAATTTTTCCCCAATAAATTAAACACACTTCACCATGTGGCAATTTCTTTGACTAGATACATTTTCCATATTGTTTTTGTTTCACTATAGCCCTCCTTAAACCATTCACATAAACCATTTCACCATAGAGGGAATGTAATAAATGATCTTACTTTACCTCCTATATTAATTATGCCTCAAAGCCCCCATCTAATTTTCAGACTAAATTTCCACACAAAAACATTCTATGAAATGAAATTTCATTTTGGACCACCTCCTTCTCGAGAAAAAAATTCTCCACAGACATATTTCAGATATAGTGGAATTATCTAACCAACCATTATCTCTAATAAAATTATTTACATTTATTCATTTGATTTGGGGTCCGTTATATAGGTAATGAAACTCTTAAAACCCACTAATAAAAGTTATGACTAATTTCATTGCGAGATAGCCTTCACATGGAACTACACTCTCTATGAGGTTTGAATGGTGCATGATTTCCCTTACAGTGGTCTTTGAAACATTGGATTCTTCCACAAAATAAAAAACCCTTTTTATTGACCTATAATTCACATAATTTGAATGAAAAAGTAAAACACTCCTTTTGGTTTTCAAAATGCATATTCCATGTAGAATCTATGCATTTTTTTCACTTCGTAGTTCTGCATAATTCATATATGATTTCTGTAGTCAAAATATTATGTGATCTACATAAATTTAAAAAATTCATTGAAACCCCTTTTAGGAAATATATAGTAAACTATGAATTATATAATATAATCCTTCAAATTTATATAATCTGAATATTTATTTTCAGCCCGTGAAATAAGAAAAAAACTGAGAAATGACTACATAATATATACCCAATTTATTTTACCACATACAGATAATCCATTCCTCTTTCTTGATGCTTACTCACCACACCAGGTTAGAAATCACACTAGATATCCACAACCAACATCATTAACATGATTTTTAAAAAAAAATCAACTTAATGAAACTGAAAATTTACCATGATTCTTTTTTCCATCATAGACACAACCCCTAAGAGGAAAGTGAAGTTGATGGAAAACATGTTATTGGGGACAAATAAGTGCTTCTGGGATCTAAATATGTTTTTATACCAATATGTGGGGTTTTTTGAGAAGTATTTATTTTTATTATTATAATAAATTATTCTCTATTATATTATAGTTATATGTGTTCTAAGAGTTTATACACCTAAAACTGAAATATATTTACAAAACTAATTATGAAGAGTGTTTCAAAATGGTCCTTACTTTTATCAAAAGATTTTTAAATATAGGACAGATATAGTTTAGGATTTTAGGATGGGATGAATATTTATGTTCCTGTAAATATTTTCTATTATACATCATTTAAAATGGTTGTGAATCACACACTCATAGACAATATGATCTTCAATACGAGGAGGGGAACTAGGAAGGTAGCTTCATGTGTTAAGAATGTTAGGAATTATTTTTCTAGTTCAAAGTAAAATTTTGATTTCTACCAACAGGGTGATTATGGGATCATCCTAAGTGGTGGTTTACTTGTCCACCTCTGGAAGGAAGTTACCTGGATTTTTTACAACAATGGATGTCCTATTTATATGAGACCACAGATCATCCATGTAACAACCTGAGATTTTATGAGAATTATTGTTTTTAATTTCTTTGATGTCTTTTGTTGTACGCTACACCAAGATTATCTTTCTCTATATGAAACACTGTATTAGATTGCACTATACGAAACACTATTCTTGGATCATGTTACACACAATTTCAAGTTCGTTTGATAATAGTTATTCAACGCAACGTTGAGTGTATATATATATATATATATATTTTTTTCAATGTATAAATGTAATATGGTTTTATTCTGTTATTTGAAACAACAATGGATTCTTTCACTACATGCAACCCTGACTTGGCTTACACTACACGCAATCACGACCTTCCTCGATAGCGTGTGTAGTACGCAATACCGTGTTTCACTAAACGAGATATTATTATAATATTATTATGAACTAGCCATTATGAATAGTAATACCCACCTTTTGAAATTTTATAAATTTTATCTTTCAAAATGAACTTCATTTTTGGATTCAGAATATCAAAATTAGCCTAGGGTGAAGTTTTGGAATTTTTCTGAAAACTTTTAATGTTTTATGAATAGTGAAAACACTGGGTTTCTATTTAAAAATCGACATTTTATTTAAATAATTATTTCTTTAATTTTTTTATGTTAAAATTGATACATAATACCTATATAAGTTCAATTTCATTCATTGTAGTCATTTTATAAAAAATTTCGATATATAAAAATTTTATTGAACTTTTCACTGTCTTTTACCTACTTCCTAAGAGCTTTTTATAAACTTACGTAAAACTAAATTTTACCGCTTCTATGAGTGTAATTTAGAAAATATGAGAGATATGGTTAATATCATGGAAATAAATGTGGTTCAATGATATGAAAATATTTTTTGGTGAATAGTAACTTTTTACTTTAATTTACCACAGTTAAAAGTAAATATGGTAATTAAGGGTAAAAATGATATTATTATTACCCTAAAACATGTACTAATTATATTGGATAAATTTAATTAGACCAAAAACAACCATAAGAATAAAATATGACCATTTAAGTCCACTTGGATTAGATTAGGACATTTATTATTAATTTATTTAAAGAAGGGTTAAAATAGTTAAAATCAAAGTATAATAACTAAATGATTTTTAATATAGGGTTATACATAAGATAAACTCAACTATAAATATTAATTATAAATATAAAAAGATTTCATACATAATGGAACTTTATTTATAATTTTTAGACATTAAATAATTTTATCTATTTATGACACAATGATGATGCAGTAATTATCTTATTAATGAAATATTAACATAAATGATGTTATAAATACCCAAATAAATGTATTTTGAGACTTTTTATGAATTAAACTAATTTTATATGCTAATATGACATGTTAGTATTGATTTAATGAACTTTGTTCCAACTAATCATGCTGTTATGATTTTTAAAAAAAATCAATTACTAAATAGTGTCAAAATTGACTTAAAATTGTTTTTAAAACAAATATTATATTATTAATTGTATTTTTATTCCTAAAAATCTATGGTTCGGCCAAGATACTTTTATCATGATATTTGTATCATTAATGGAAAAAATTGGGGGGTCTCTAAGATGTATATGTTATGTTTATTAAGTACATAATATAAAAATACAATGTGACATGGTAAATGTCAATCTAATTAACTAAGAGTTAAAACTAAAATATAAGGTTAATATAATGACCCAAACCTATCTAAAATCTATTGGTTGAGAGGATTTAGACCCATCCCCACCTTATCTTCTAAATAAATCAATTTGGAACTATTAAATACGGAATATGACTTTATTATAAAATAATATTTTAAGTTTTTCCAAAGGTGCCCCTCTCCTCCCTTACAAAATGGGCACCCCTTCACTCTTCTCTTCACACCCTTTTGAGCCTTGAATATCGTCCAAACCCTGACCATTTATCTTTGAAACTTCCGTAGAAACGTTTTGGAGGTTCTGGTCTTCTCAAAATACTAACTCTAATTCATTAATAGAATGCTTAAAGGAGGTGTGTCGAAGAAGAGGTAATCTCTTCTTCCGATTCTCTCAAGTTTCTTTCTTCTTCAAATTCTTCTTCATTAGTTGTCTCATTATAAAGTAATAACATCAGTATTACTTATATACTGATATGGTATTATAAATGTTAAACAACCCTATTTCCTCTTCTATCCATCCCACTGAAATCGAAATCACCGCGCGTGCGTACGTACGGAATACCATCTCCATGCCGTGGTGTAATCTGTTTTCGACCACCACCTTACATGGATGGGTATAATGGTGTAAATAGATAAATATATATGATTATTGTAAATATTATATATACACTTCAATACAACTCCACGATCATGGGAATGGTATCATCGCTCGTGTGTATGTACGGACTACGGTCTCCACGACGCGATGAGATTAATTCTCCATGTTAACCATTCATGAAAGATTATAAAGTATATATAATGAATAATAATGAAATATATGACATAATAATGATACTAGAATTAATTATATATATATTTTTATTTCATCTACTTAATTCCATTCAATTCATTAAGGAAACAAAAACAGCATTCATGCGTACGCACAACCTACCGTCTCCATGAACGATGTATTTCATTCCATTTATTGATCTATAATATATATTGTAACAACCCGAGATTTTATAAGATATATTCGTTTTAATTTCTTTCATATATTCTTTTTTACTCTACACTATAATTATCTTGCGCTATACGTAACACCATATTAGCTTGCAGTATACGCAACACTAATCTTGGATGGTGTTACACACAATTTCATGTTTTTTTTATAGTAGTTATTCTACAAAACATTTAGTATATATATATATTCAATGTATTTTGTTATACGCAACAAAAAATGAGTCGTTCACTACACGCAACCCTGACTTGGCTTGCATTACTTGCAATCGCGACCTTCCTCAATAGCGTGTGTTGTACGCAATACCGGGTTTTACTAAACAACGATATATTATTATAATATTATTATGAACTAGCCGTTATGAATAGTATTAACTAAATTTATAATTTTATAACATTATTATTCATATTACTCATTTTCTATAACATGTTATGAGAATAAAATAAATTTTTCGGGTAAAATAAGTATTTTTCAAAAAATACAGTTTTGCGGCCTTTTGATGGTGAACCCACATTAAATCTTGTTTTTGACATGTCTATATGTTAAATTTGACAAAATAAAATTCTTCTTCGGAATCAGGATATAAAAATTTACTTTGGATAAAATTTTCATATTATTCTGATAACATTCATTTTTTAATGAATAGTAAAAACACGGTATATTTTCATTAAGAACAATTTTTTTCATCGCAATAATTTATATAGTTAGATTATATTTTTAATAGGTTTTAAAGTTTAATTATAATATATTTTTACCATATAATCCAATGTTTTTCATTGGAATTAATTTCACTATGAAATTGGATATAAACAAGTATCATTCTTTTGATAGTATTAGTTTTTTTAAAAAACATGCTATTTGTTTGGATAGCGGGAATTAATTTTAAAATTAATTAATGCAACTTCTATGTTTAGAATTTGGAAAAATAGACATCAATTTTGAATTCAGAATATCAAATAATGCTTAGATTGAATTTTTGTTATTTTTCTAGAAAACTTCAATTTTCGATAAATAGTGAAACCACTTAGTGGTAGTTAAAAAAACTGACTTTTTCATTTAAATGAAATTTTACCACTTCTTTAAATTTAATTTCGAAAATCCGAGACACATGGTTAATTTCAAGGACTAAAATTTGGTTCAATGAGATTAAAATAATTTTTTGTGAATAGTAACTTTTTACTTTTTTTACCACTGTTAAAACTAAATAGGGTAATTAAGGGTACGAATGATATTATTATTACCCTAAAACATGTCCTAATTTTATTGGATAAGTGTTATTTGGAAAAAACAACCTTAGAAATATAATATGACCATTTAGGCCCACTTGGATCAGATTAGGACATTTATTATTAATTTATTTAAAGAAGGGTTAAAATAGTAAAAATCAAAGTTTAATAACTAAATCAATTGTAATATAGTGCTATACATTAGATAAATTCTACTATAATTATTCATTAGAAAGATAAAAATATTTCTAACATAATGGTATTTTATTTGTAATTTTTAGACTTTAAATAATTTAATTTATTTATGACACAATGATGATGCAGTAATTATATTATTAATGAAATATTGACATAATTGATGTTATAAATAAACAAATAAATGTAATTTGAGACTTTTTATGAATTAAAATAATTTTCTATGTTAATATGGCATGTTAGTAATGATTTAATTAATTTTTGTCGAACTAATCTTTCTTTTATGATTTTCACAAAAATCAATTACCAAATAGTGTCAAAATTGACATAAAATTGTTATAAAACAAATATTATATTATTAATTGTTATTTTATTCATAAAAAACAATTGCTTGAACAAATGCCTTAGATAAGGTTATATATATTAATAAAAAAAACTTGGGGTTTGTTTGGAATTTTATAGTATGTTTATTAACCTTATAGTGTAAGAAAACATAGAGACATGGTAAAGGTTAAATTATCAAACTTAAAGTTAAATCTAAATTATAAGGTTAAAATAGGAACCTAAACTTGTCTAAATTATATTGGATTAGATGATTTAGACCCATTCCCACATTATCATCCAAATAACTCAATTTGGAGCTATTAAAATCCGAATATGACTTTATAATAAAATAATATTTTTAGTTATTCCAATGGTGCCCCTCTCCTCACCTATAAAAGGGCACCTCCTCCCTCTCTTCCTCACACCACATTGAGCCTTCAATCTCAGCCAAACCCTGCCAAATTCACTTATACACTTCCCTAGAAACATCATAGAGGTCTTGGTCTTCTTCAAAGACAAATTTTAGTGCCCTAAGAGGAGGTCTCAAAGAGGGACTTCAAAGAAGAGGTAATGACTGTTACCGATTCTTTCAACTTTATTTCTTCTTCCACTTCTTCTTATTTAGTTGTTTTATTATGAAGTAATAACAAAGGTATCACTCATATACTGATATGTAATTATATGTATGAAACAACCATATTTCACTATCTATCCATCCTACAGAAAATGAAATCACCGCACGTGCGTACGTACAGAATACCGTCACCACGTCGTGGTGTAATCTATTTTCCACCACCACCTTACTTGGATGGGTATTATGGTGAAAGTAATAAATATATATGATTATTATAAATTGATATTGATTCTGTAATATTATACATACACTTTAATACAATTCTATGTTCATGGGAATGATATCATCGCTCGTGCGTACGTACGGACTACCATCTCCACGAACGTGATGAGATTCATTTTCCATGAATAACCATTCAAGAATGATTGTAAAGTATATATAATGAATAATAATGAAATATATGACATAATAATTTTACTGGATTTATGTATATATATATGTATGTCATCTATTTAATTTCATTCAATTCAATAAGGAAACAAAAACAGCACTCATGCGTACGTACGGCCTACCATCTCCATGAATAGTGTATTTACTTTCTTTTTATATATCTATAATATATATGTATATGATGAATATATATTATATATAAATCATTTTTTAAACTCTGGAATTATAAAAATTAGGATATAAGTAATAATATCAATAACGACAAGTCAAAACACATACGATAAATGAAATGATTTTACCGAAAATGCTGCTTTAACATGGAATTTACAAAAGAACTGGTAATATAAAGTCATAAGTGAAACATATATGATATCATAACAATGAATATGATCATTTAATAAGTCAATGGAATTATTTAAATCATTATACAGGAGGACCGGATCCATAGGAAGCATATCAAACCTAAGGTAAGGGATAACTATTCCAATCTCGCTCTTATCCGAGATTGTTTATTCGTAAGTATTCACTGGGGCTATATTTATCATCCATGTCCCTATTTTCTAAAAATGGTTTCATGTATTTTTAAAGTCCTTTTTACCCATTTTTGTCTTTTACTACTTGGTATGTATGAAATCTTCCTTTTACGAGGTACTTTTTGACTTTTCTGGCAAAAGTACGAGAAGAATATTTTTTTAACTTATACGGCATGAACAGATTTTTAGGGTTTTATACAAGCCTTATTTTCATGATGCTTCCTCCAAAATATTTCATGACTATTTTCAACAAAATATTTTTCTTTTAAAATTGCATGATGTTTTGTGAAAGGAAATTTATTTTGAGGAAGAAAGGATATTTTCCTCAACAATTCATTTCACGTGTTTTATCAAAACCATTTTCCATATATGATGACATTATTTCATAGGAGTATGTTTCAAGTATAAAGTCTCTATGATTTACATAGATTCAATTTTCTTATTATGAAATGATATCCATTTCTTTTATATGGATTATGTGATGATGGGATGATGTTTACGAAACCCATTTTATTCGTTGGGTTATGATGAATGATGTATGGTTATTTTGTGGAACAAGTAAGAATGATTTCATTATGAGATTGGTGGGACCTATATCTCCCTCCAATTCATTGGGTAAAGATTTATATCTCATGAGATAGACATGGCTGGAATGGTAAGATAATCTGGTTCAGTGTTATAGGAGTGGAACGAGGAGTGAACTCGATTCAAAAAGGGACATTGTCCACTAAGATGGTCTTAGAAGCAATGCCATGGCCACTGTTGAAATCATTACATGTGCTTAATGGATGCCACAATTACATGTTTTATTCCCATGCTATTTTATCATGATTTATGTTCCATTATGATCGCTGCCTTATGTACTTCCTTGTTTTATTTCGTTGCTCAATATTTTAATGTTTGAACATTATGTTCATGTTTTTAAGTTCAAATGTATGTGGAATGTTTTATTTTATCCATGCTTACCCTTACTGATAATTTGAACTCACCCTTTTTATGTTTTATTTTCCCCCAGGATTAAAAGAAAGTTTTTAGGTAAGGAAACAAAAAGTGGAAGATATTTATGAGAGATATTGAAGATCTATCACCATGATTAGAAGATTACATTCCATGTTTCCAAAGACACTAAACTATTACGGTCCTTGTGAGTCTATTTTTGTTATGTATTATGTATTCTGCAAATGTAAAGTAATATCTATGTACGTCATGCTTTGGGTCTCTACATATATATATGTATATTCTGAATATATATTATATATAAATCATGTATTACATTATGGAATTAAGTAAATCAGGATATATGTAATAATATCAAGAACAACAAGTCCAAAAACGTACGATAAATAAAATGATTTTACCCAAAACACTGCTTTAACATGGAATTTACAAATGAACGGGTAATATAAAGTCATAAGTGAAATATTTATGACATCATAACAATGAATATGATTCTTTAATAAGTCAATGACATTATTTAAATCATTATACAGGAGGTTTGGATACGTACGAAGCATATTAGACATAAGGTAAGGGATAATTATTCCAATCTCATTCTTATCCAATATTGTTTATTCGTAAGTATTTAATGGGGTTATGTTTGTTATCCATGTCCATATGTTCTAAAAATGGTTTCATAAAATGTTTACTTTTCTTCCGTGTATGTTTAATGTCATTTTTACCTTTTTTACTTTTACAACATCGTATGGAAGGAATATTCCTTTTGTTTACCATACGAGGTACTTTTTTTCGTTTCCGGAAAAAGTATGAGAAGAATGTATTTCTTAACTAATACGACATGAATGGATTTTTACGGTTTTATAAAGCTTTATTTTCATGAAGCTTCTTTCAAAATATTTCATTACTATTTTCAACAAAATATATTTCTTTTAAAATGGCATTATGTTTTGTGAAAAGAATTTGATTTTGAAGAAGAAAGGATTTTTTCCTCAAGAATTCATTTCAAGTGTTTTATCAAAACCATTTTTTCCATCTAAGATGAAATTATTTCATTTGTGTATGTTTCAAGTACAATGTCTCTATGATTTACATGATTTCACTTTTCTTATTATGAAATGATATCCATTTCTTTTATATGGATTATGTGATGATGGGATGATGTTTATGAAACCCATTTTATTCGTTTGGTTATTATGAATGATGTGTGTTTATTTTGTGGAACACGTAAGAATGATTTCAATATGAGATGGGTGGGACCTATATCTCCCTCAAATGCATTGGGTAACGATTAATATCTCATGAGATAGACATGGATGGAATGGTAAGTTAATCTGGTTCAGTAATATAGGACTGGAACGAGGAGCGAACTCGATTCAGAAAGGGACTTTATCCACATAGATGGTCTTGGAAGCAATGCCTTGGATACTATGGAAATCATATAATATGCTAAATGGTTTCCAAAATCACATGTTTTATTCCCATGATATATTATCATTATTGATTTTCCCTTATGATATATACCTTACATACTTACAAGATTAATGTCTTTGCTCAAGATTTTGATGTTTAGAATTTATGTTCATGTTTTTGCATTAAAATGTTTATGGATTGTTTTATGTTCTCTGTGTTTATCCTTACTGGGCATTTGAGCTCACCCCTTTTTATGTTTTCCTTTCCCCAAGATTTAAATAAAGGCTTTAGGTAAGAAAAACAAAAGGGGAAGATCATTATGGGAGATGTTGAAGATCATTCACCAAGATTAGTAGATTATGTTCCGAGTTTCCAAAGACACTAAGCTATTACGGTCCTTTGGTGTCTGTTTTTGTTATGTATTAAGAATTCCGCAAAAGTATTTTATTTTCAATGTATGTCAAGCTTTGGGTCTCTATAGTTGGTATCAGAGGGAAGGTTTAGTTAACCTTTTTAAACTTGGATATGAAAACTTTTGTGAAATCACAAGAGATATTTCTAAGGTATGTCTAGGGATGTCCCTAATGTTAAGTAAAAGTATATGTTATAGTCCTTGAATTACGGTAACGGTCTTAGAATTTAACCGAAGATGATAGATATTGAAGTTAATCCCCCTTTATTATGATTTTGGCCTCTCACTCTATTATTTTTGGGTTTTAGAAAATGGCAGGGAATGGGAAGATTCAGGATAATGGAGGATATGATGGACAATGGAATGATATTCTTCATGAGAAACCTAATGAAATTGGATCTAGAAGTATAAATATTGTTATTCTGCCTAATCATCAATCTCATAATATGACCAATAATCTCAAATTTGGTAAGTATCCTGACTCAGCTAATAAGAGAAAGATGGAGTTTCATGATGCTCATAGAGGAATTAAAGTTCAATTTCTATCATGTAAATCATGTGGGAATAGGCATCAAGGATAATGTTTCAAAGGAACTGAATGATTATTTGGGTGCGGAAAAGAAGGACACAAATCTAGTA
This sequence comes from Viscum album, assembly GCA_963277665.1. Classification (NCBI taxonomy): domain Eukaryota; kingdom Viridiplantae; phylum Streptophyta; class Magnoliopsida; order Santalales; family Viscaceae; genus Viscum; species Viscum album. The sequence goes on along the minus strand of OY728119.1, from coordinate 679,414,655 downwards.
AGTGCAAAGGAAAAAGTTCAATTAACACCATGGAGAAGGATAATGGTATTTCTATGACATCAAAAATGATTAGATGTTTTAAATGTGGAATGTATGTGCATTATTAAAACCAATTCCCTAAGGGAAAATCTCATGAAGAGAATCAGCATGGTCACATGGGTAGTATTTATGTGGATGATGATGAGGTGAATACAAATGATATATGATATGATAGAAGTGTTGAAGCTCAGTCAGTTTTTTAAGAAGGTATTTGAATGATTGTATGTTTATCAAGAGTTATGTTGTATAGTTAATGGTACTATGGAATGAAGAATCATCTAAGTATTGTTACACTGTTGTTTTTCCTAATGTATTTGAAAGTATATGTTGATTGGTACCGGTAACCATGAAAGGTTATTCAGATATTTTTGGAAGGAAGATAATATGAACATAATGAATGGTTAAGGAGAAAATATGTTTAATAGTATTCATGATCTCCTGATTGTTATAAAGAATAAGTGATATCATGGTTTGAGTATATAGAATTTTGGGATTTTGGTATGTGGAAAGAGTTAACTTTTGACAGCACTCATGTTTTCACTAAGGTTCAATGGGTATTCATTTTTTAAGAGAATACATGATTAAGGCCTTCGAATGTTCAGAATGTGACCAACAAGACATATCTTATGATATATATGGATTAATGATGGTATTAACATTATTGTTATATGAACTCTCTGGTAATCATTTTCATTATAATATGAGATTGGATAGTAGTACTTTGGATAAGCCTAAAGATTTGAATGGATTATGTTGGACATAAGTTATAATTGTTTAAGGCTAGAACTTTTTCGATATTATTGATGGAACGTTATAATAATGTATTTTTAGAAAAAAAAAGACAACCTGCAAGATGGGCGACAACCCGTCACATCGGACAAGGCTGTCGGAATCGAACCCACAACCGAAGTGCGACAGGTCTTTATTTCCTACCACTATCCTACAAGAAGTCCCTGGTTAGTAGAAACTAGTTTTATTTTGTTATACGGGATGATAGATGAAGTATAAGTCCATTTTAGAACCATATCTGATTAATCTCACCATAGATGGACTTATGTATATATCTTTTGCTAACTTATGTTTGAGACAGAGGGAATGACCTATCATTCTATCTCAAGATATGTTATAACTTCACCAAAAACAAATCCAACTTCATTTTGTAAAGAGATGAAGTGGAAATTGTTCAAGGCACGAACAACAGTGATATTTTACCAAAATAAAGTAAGCTATTATTCTAATTCAAATTCTTCAACTTTAAGAAAATTATCTTGAAAACCAAAAATGTTTTCCTAGTTCCCTTATATCTGATGAATCAGATGGTACCCTAGATCATCACAAATTTATGGCTTTGTGATTGTTGGTTTTTTCATAGCCATTTCTCTACCACTCTCCATCAAAACATGACAGTTAGATTTTTCTTCCAATATCGATATTTTCTCCTATGTTATCCTACGTGGAAACCCAATGATTAGTTAATTTGGGTAACCGTTACGTTTCATACTTTGTTTTTAAAGTTAAGTTTTGTTATTCCATTTTACGATGTGGGTTTCAATTAAAGATACTTTCAAGTATAAAACCATTTATTACCCCGATAATGTTCGAGGGCAAAATTCATTTTAAGGGGGGTATAATGTATCAACCCGAGATTTTATGAGAATTATTATTTTTAATTTCTATGATGTCTTTTTTTGTACGCTACGCCATGATTATCTTGCGCTATATGCAACACTGTATTAGCTTGCATTATACGCAACACTATTCTTGGATCATGTTACACACAATTTCAAGTGTGTTTGATAGTATTTATTCTATGCAACTTTGAGTATATATATATATATATTCAATGTATACATTAAATATTGTTGTATTCTGTAATTCCCAACAACAAAGTAGTCTTTCACTAAATGTAACCCGGACTTGGCTTACATTACACGCAATCACAACCTTCCTCGATTGCGTGTGTAGTACACAATACCGAGTTTTACTGAACGCGATATTATTATAATATTATTATGAACTAGCCATTATGAATAGTAATACCCACTTCTTGAAATTTTATACATTTTATCTTTCAAAATGAACTTCATATTTGGATTCCGAATATCGAAATTAGCCTAGGGTGAATTTTTGGTATTTTTCTGAAAACTTTCAATTTTTGATGAATAGTGAAAACACAGGGTTACTATTTAAAAACTGACTTTTTATTTAAATAATGATTTATTTAAATTTATTTTAGGTTAAAATTGATTCATAATACTTAGATATGTTAAATTTAAATCATTGGAGTCATTTTATAATAATTTTCTACATATAAAAAGTTTATTGAACTTTCCACCGTCTTTTACCTACCTCCTAGGAGCTTTTTGAAAACATACATAAAACATAATTTTACAACTTATGTGAGTGGAATTTCAAAAATACGAGAGACACAGTTAATATCAAGGACTAAAATTTGGTTCAATGTGATGAAAATAATTTTTGGTGAATTGTAACGTTTTACTTTTATTTACAACGGTTAAAAGTAAATAGGGTAATTAAGGGTAAAAATGATATTATTATTACCCTAACACATGTCCTAATTCTCTTGTATAAGTGTAATTCGACCAAAAACTACCTTAGGAATAAAATATGACCATTTAGGTCTACTTGGATTAGATTAGGACATTTATTATTAATTTATTTAAAGAAGGGTAAAAATAGTTAAAATCAAAGTATAATAACTAAATCATTTTTAATATAGGGTTATACATAAGAGAAATTAAACTATAAATATTCATTATAAATATAAAAATATTTCCTATGTAATGAAATTTTATTTATAATTTTTAGACATTAAATAATTTAATTTATTTATGACACAATGATGATACAGTAATTATCTTATTAATGAAATATTAACATAAATGATGTTATAAATACCCAAATAAATTTAATTTGAGACTTTTTATAAATTAAACTAAAATTTTATGTTAATATAACATGTCAGTATTGATTTAATTAACTTTTTTTGAACTAATCACACTATTATGATTTAAAAAATACAATTACCAAATAGTGTCAAAATTGACATAAAATAGTTTATAAAGCAAATATTATATTATTAATTGTTTTTTTATTCCTAAAAATCTATGGTTCGGCCAAGATACTTATATCATGATAGGTGTATCATTAATTGACCACTTTGGGGTCTCTTGGATGTATATGGTATGTTTATTAACTATATAATATAAAAATACAAAGTGACATTGTAAATGTCAATCTAATAAACTAAAAGTTAAAACTAAAAGATAAGGTTAATATAACGACAGAAACCTATCTAAAATCTATTTTTTGAGAGGATTTAGACCCATCACCACATTATCTTCTATATAAATCAATTTGGAGCAATTAAAAACCGAATATGACTTTATTATAAAATAATATTTTATGTTTTTTCAAAGGTTCCCATCTCCTCCCTTATAAAAAGGGCACCCCTTCCCTCTTCTCTTCAAACCATTTTGAGCCTTGAATCTCGGAAAAACCCTGAAAAGTTCTCTTATAAACTTCCCTAGAAACATTCTGGAGGTTCTTCTCTTCTCAAAAGACCAACTCTACTTCTTTAAGAGAATGGTTAAAGGTGGTGCGTCGAAGAAGAGGTAATCTCTTCTTCTGATCCTCTCTAGTTTCCTTCTTCTTCAACATCTTATTCATTATTAGTATCATTATAAAGTAATAACATCATTATTAATTATATACTGATATGTTATTATAAATATGAAACAACCCTATTTCAACTTCTATCCATCCTACAGAAAACGAAATCCCCGCGCTTGCGTACGTATGGAATACTGTCTCCACGCCGTGGTGTAATATGTTTTCGAACACCACCTTACATGGATTGGTATAATGGTGTAAATAAATAAATATATATGATTATTGTAAATATTATACATACACTTAAATACAACTCCACGATCAAGGTAATGGTATCATCGCTCATGCGTACGTACGAACTACCGTCTCCACGACGCGATGAGATTCATTCTCCATGTTAACCATTCATGAATGATTACAAAGTATATATAATGAATAAAAATGAAATATATGACATAATAATGATACTGGATTTATGTATATATATATTTATTTCATCTACATAATTCCATTCAATTCAATAAGGAAATGAAAACAGCGTTCATGCGTACGTACGACCTACTGTCTTCATGAACGATGTATTTCATTCCATTTATCAATATATCATATATATATATATATATATGTATATTCTGAATATATATTATATCAAAATAATATTTTACATTATGTAATTATGTAAATCAGTATATAAGTAATAATATCTAGAACAACAAGTCCAAACACGTACGATAAATAAATCGATTTTACCCAAAATGCTGCTTTAACATGGAATTTACAAAAGAACACGTAATATAAAGTCATAAGTGAAGAATTTATGACATAAAAACAATGAATATGATTCTTTAATAAGTCAATGACATTATTTAAATCATTATACAGGAGGTTCCGACACTTATGAAGAAAATCAGACCGAAGTTAAGGGATAATTATTCGAATCTCATTCTTATCTGAGATTGTTTATTCATAAGTATTTACTGGGGTTATGTTTATTATCAATGTCCATATGTTCTAAAAATGTTTTCATAAAATGTTTAATTTTCATCCATATATGTTTAAATTCATTTTTACCATTTTTACTTTTACCACATCGTATGGAAGGAATCTTTCTTTTTTTTACCATACGAGGTACTTTTTACTTTTCTAGAAAAAGTACGATAAGAATGTTTTTTAACATATACGGAATTAATGTATTTTTACGGTTTTATAAAGCCTTATTTTCTTGAATCTTACTCCAAAATATTTCATGACTATTTTCAACAAAATCACATTCTTTTAAAATTGCATGATTTTTTGTGAAAAGAAATTGATTTTGATGATGGAAGGATATTTTCTTCAAGAATTCATTTCAAGTGTTTTATCAAAACCATTTTTTCCATCTAAGATGGAATTATTTCATATGTGTATGTTTCAAGTACAATGTATCTATGATTTACATGGTTTCACTTATCTTATTATGAAATGATATCTGTTTATTTTATATGGATTATTTGATGATGAGATGATGTTTATGAAACCCATTTTATTCGTTGGGTTATTATAAATGATGTATGTTTATTTTTTGGCACACATAAGAATGATTTCAATATGATATGGGTCGGACCAATATCTCCCTAAAATTCATTTTGTAAAGATTTATATCTCATGAGATAGACATGGTTGGAATGGTAAGTTAATCTGGTTCAGAAATACAGGACTAGAACGAGGATTGAACACGATTCAGAAAGGGACTTTGTCCACAAAGATGGTCTTGACAGCAATGCCTTGGCTACTATGGAAATCATATCATGTGACTAATGGTTGCCATAATCACATGTTTTATTCCCTAGATATTTTATCATGATTGATGTTCCCTTATGATATATGCCTTACGCACTTCCAAGAGTCATGTCTTTGCTCAACATTTTGATGTTTAGAATTTATGTTCATGTTTTTGCATTCAAATGTTTATGGATTGTTTTATGTTCTCTATGTTTATACTTACTGGGCATTTTAGCTCACCCATTTTTATGTTTTCCTTTCCTTGGGATTTAATGAATGGGATTAGGTAAGGATACCAAAGGTGGAAGATCATTCTGGGAGATGTTGAAGATCTTTCACCAATATCAGAAGATTATATTCGGTGTTTCCAAAGACACTAAACTATTACAGTCCTTTGGTTTCTGTTTTTTTTATGTATTAATCATTCCGAAAAAGTATTTTATTGTCGATGTACGTCAAGCTTTGGGTCTCTAAAATCCACCTTCTTATAGACTATCAATGTTTTTGTTATATTAGAAACCATCAATAGTATTATAGTACTGTATTGTATTCATCACATGGTAGAAATTTGGTGTAGAAACAATACTCTACAGTTTTTCCAAGAGGACCAGTACATAGTGATAATTATGGTTATTCTATCATTTTGGGTCACGTATAAGGATTTGATACACATGGGTTTGGGAAATAGTGTTAGATGGATGATACCAGACCCGAGAGTCAATATACATGAGCATAGGTTTGAGTCCTAAACATGATGCATGGTGTTGAATATGATCTAAAAAATGATGATATTAGGTTAAAATTAGTTTTAGGTATGTTATTTGTTAAGTTCACCCCTTTTTATGTTTTTTATACTAGTTCATTTTAATTTTTTTATCTTCTAGATTTAGTTTGATTTGGGGGAGACAATATAGTAATTATATGGGATGATATCTATTTGTACACCCAAAAGGATGTGATCTATGTTTAATTGGTGTTGTTTAGAGTTTGATATAATGATCATTGAAAATATTATTTTTTAAATTTATATATGATAGATATGCATATATTTTATGGGAACCTTGGGATGGATTAGATGAATCGGTATATATCTCACATTGACTACTACATCCAATGGGTGTCATTCATGTCCATTGTGAGTTTTAATTATACCTAGGACTAAGTGTGATATTTTTAGAAAGGCCATCTAGTTCTTAACCATTGACACAAGGAAATAATTCGATCCATGTTTGGTAGCATTGTTTGGGTGATGATGTGATTCCAAAAATGGGTTTCCTCGTATTGTTGACTAATAATGGAATAGATTTCATACGGATTTATTATGTTTTCCAACCAAGAGATATGTTGACTTATTAATAAATTTTATAAGTGTATTAATACATTTCCCATTCCTTTATATCAGATAGATCACATAGAACTTATAGGGTAAAATTTTTAGCTAGAGGACTTTGAGTCAAAAGGATCCATTTTCCCAATCACATCATCTAAGGGTTCTGTATTGTTATTATACAAATTGTATAGTTCTTTGAGACTATGATTGGATTATACATATTTTAAGAAGTTTATAGTAAAGAAAAATTTACTTTTTTACTTGTATAGAATACCAATTTGACTAATTAAGGAAAGACATGTTTTCCCCCATGATTTACATAAGTATGGGTTATCATATGTACTGAGTGGGGCCTATTGATATTCCTAATTCTACATTAAAGAGTATGTGTGAACTATATATATATATTATGATGCTCTTAAATTAACAAACACACCAATAGTGTCTATGAACTCATTGAGACAGGATATCCATCAATATATTGATTAATTTTTTTCCCCTATTGATGATATTCTGTTGTACTCTTAGTTATGGGAGGATTGATCTTCGAATCTAGATATTTTATAGAACACACTAAAAGGGACTCATCATTATGCAGTCTTTATAAAGTGTTAGTTATGGATCAATTTAGTTCACTTCTTAGGGTATAAGATATAATTTTATATTATATTAGAAGACATTTAGGATGTATGAACCATGACTTATTGGGAGATACCCAAGGATTTATATGATATTATTATCCTTATGGGATAAGGAGGCTCTATAGAAGAGAAATTTAAAATAGTAACTAGTTTAAAATGATTATTATGTCCTATTCCATGTAGGGTATAATTTTTTAGTTGTATGAACATTGTAATATAGACTTCTAGTTCGTGAAAATCAAGTTATCTTGTTCATAAATTATAACATCACTCATACCGATTAATGATTGTACCCTATAATTTAATGCCTTAATGATAATAATTTTCTCTATTTTAAAATATAATGGTAATATTTAAACATATAAATCCATTATCTTGTGTTTTCATAAAGGGAATTAAAAAATTCATGATTTAGATATAATGGTTATACTGTACAGAAGGATATGATAGAATCACTATATTTCGTGTGATAGGGTTATGGTATACCGAGAAAATAAGATCACAAGGTATATATTTTTTCTAGCATGAACTAAAACATAAATATATGTTGTATTTTGAGTATCCACAGTCTTGTTTCATCATGATGGAATGTACCCCTATGAAGGGAAATTCCATTCAGGATGTTTTAATAAGTAAAAATTGGGAATAGATAGTACATGATGCTAGTAGGGAAAAGAATATAATGATATTAATCCCTATTTTGTGTCTATACATTAAAGAGTATCAATTAATATTTGATATATTATTTCTTGTTATTACCTCTCCAATCCTCTAGAGAGGGAATGCGAAGAAATTTTACAACATAGATTTCTAAGTTATGGTGGATAATGTATTTGGTGGGGACCCAGTATTAGATTTGTTATAAAACCCTAAATTGTAACTTCTAGGTTTATTATTGTATGAATAATTTCTATGGCGATTTTTAGGTGTCTTGGGTTTAGTATTATTTTATCTTTTATATGTTTTCATGGTTTATGTGCATGATTTACACAATTATTACTAGAAACAATTCACATTCAATAATTATGGGGTAATAATTTTCACAGTAACTACTATATTTTGTAAATAATGTGAGAAAACAATGATACCTGCTTGTGTTTGGGAAATTTTTTCATTTCCAATTATCATTATCCAAGGCTTATCTCCCAATCCACCCCATTCAGACACCCATATCCTAGGATCCTACTAATGAATTTTATAATCTTCATAACACCTAAATAGTATATTCTCAGTGATATGATGGTTGGATTTAATTTGGATAAAAATATAGGGATCTTGGTTCATCTTTCCTTGGTTTTTCAACTTTTTATACACATTACCCTAACACAAGTGGCCTTGGTATGATGATATTTATGTATTGATTAGATCAAAATGGGGAATTTGGTTTCTAAAGTTTTTATGATACCCATTTAGACCTATTTTGGTAGATTCTAGTAAAAGAGTCAAACTAACAAATTTATTTGTATGAATTCATATAATATGATTTTATTTTGTGGTCACATGGTTTCTTAATGTGGTAATAATATTTTTTGATATTGATAAATATGTTATAGGTTATTTGGATTTATTTATTCAAAAAAAAACTATGATTGATATGTCTTCAATTTAAAAAAAAATATGTGTATTTTTATAATTAAATTGTAATTTTAACAGAATTTTTGCTTTATTCATTTTACAATTTAAAACAAATTCCAGTGATGATTCTTAATGGAAAAATTATTATTTATGATGTTTGAGAAGAAAATTTTATTATAATTTGGAGTGGCCATTTTCATAAATGTTTTCAATACTTTAAAAATGAGTTAATGAAATAAGTAACTTTTTAGTGACTTCCATAAATTGATTTAGAATTGGTATTTGATGTCAAATTTTATTTTTAATGGTTTTAAGGCTACTAAATGGGGTTTTAGTGGGATTTACAAACAATGTATTTTATTAATGTTAATTAAAACCATGGATTTCAACATTGTGTAATGATGTTTGATTGATGGGTTGGTTGTGACCTTATCGACAACAGTTTTATTAATTGATTATGTTTATATATTAATGTGATGTTTATTGTAAGGTGATTCATTCTTGTGATTATAGGTCGTGGATCATTTTATGGGTGATGATAGGGGTGGAAAGGGTATGATCGTGATATTATCCTTTATTATTTTTATGTGAATATCATTGATTAAAACTGTCTCAAATTTTTTATTATTTCATACGGAAACATTGGCTAAAATTTTAAAGATCATGGGATGGATCATTACTAGTTGATATATTTCCATGGAAGGAATCCCTTAGTTGATATTTATCTAGAAAAAGTAATGTGTCTTTGATTAGTCTTATTTGGTGCGATTAGGGTGATGAGTGTCAGAATGTAAAACCTGCGGTACTCGGGTTCTTCCTATATATTATGTGCACCATCTCATTATTCCAAAATGTTTATCCTAATGTTATATTTCATATGATTGGATTTCATTATTTATTATTTATCATTTTAGTTATTTAGCATCTGATTTGGGTCTAATTGATGGATTTATTATTTATGGTTATGTATTTTTTTGTATGGTTTCCCTTTCACATTACTTATATGTGGTGTATCTAAAATTGTTTTAATGTATTTGAAATAGTATTATCCATGTACTATAAAAAAGAATAAAATAATGATTTGGTTTTGGAGTATCAAATGCTATCATCTTTAAATGGGTGTGTCATATATACTTTGTTTATCTATCCATTGAAATAAAATGAATACCAATTCAAATTTATTTATTTTAAAACTAGTTAAAAATATTTCATTAATAATATGAATGGAATAGACCCATTGTGGTATCTTTATAGGATTTTTCTCAAGACCTATATACTCAAATTACTAATAATTTACTATTCATGTCTTATGAATGGTCCTCCGGTCTTGTATTCTTGGTTGGGATTAGAACCAATCACTTTTATAAAGTTGGTGCACACACCATAATCATATATGGTTTGATTTTCATATTGGGTGACTTCCTACTAGGCCTTTTTCATTTGTTTTTTTATTAATTGGTATATTCGTTTATTGTATTTTTGTATGTATGATTTGATCCATTGTAATTATTTTCTATCAATTTTTTTATTTCAGGTTCGGATTTATTTGTTTGGAATATTTATTATGATATTATCCAAAATGATTTTGTTTTATACCCTTAATGATTTTCTTCATCGTCAGGGGATCAGGAATATCCCTAGGTCTGTGGTGGGTCAGTTTATGTATCAGCTCTAGTGGAACTCTGGATAGGTTGTTACAAGATGTTTTAGAGATCTTATCATTTTGTTATTTTTGGTAGAATATATATTTTTCCCTTGGTTCTTGAGTAATAGGAATAGAGGATTTATTATACATAGCTTCCTGATATGAATCCTCATGTTTCCAATATTATTTTGTTTTTTTCTTTTTAATTTGGGTTTTATTATTTATTATTATTAAGGTATTTAGATAGGGTTTTCTAATAATCTGAGTTATATAAAGAAATCAAGAGATTTATTGATAAATTTCAAGTTATTAGAGGAAATTAAAGGAAATACATTGGTGAACATTATATTTCCATGGTCCTTTAAAATTTAATCATTCCATTTAGACCATTCTAGAAATATTCAAGTTTAAGTCACATAGTTGGCACATGGTCTGAAAAACTGTGTGACCAAACCATGAAAATGAGTGAACATTTTGGTTTTTTTCATCAAAAAATTGGATACATAGGGATTATAATTTTATGGTGCTTTTCTGTGAGTATTGCAGTAAAATTTCATGGAATTTTAAGATTTATAAATAATGTATTTGGGAAATTTTTCAGGCCTTGAGGTTTGAGTTTGTTTGAAAACATAGTTTTGGATTCTTTAAATTTTATGGTGAAGGGTTTTGAAATTCGTAAAAAATTATTTGAATAAAATTAATTTAATATTTTATTAGTATCCAAAAGATAAATGATTTTGGATAGTGGGATATGAATTTTTAATGGGAATTATGTAGGGGAATTACTTTTATTGATTTGTTCAAAATGATTGAATGATTTTCAAAAAAACATAATGGGGGTTTCTTAAAAACATATGGTAGTATAAATTTAATGAAATTGTTATTAGAATCTTTTGAAATAGTATTTTGAATTTTTTTTTGGAATATTTTTTTGAGGGTTGTTCCTGTGTTTCCTTTATAGTTTGATTTGATATTTCTCAATTGAATCATTTGTTTTGTGAAATTTTAGAATGTGACCCTTCAAAATGAGTGAACAATGCAAGAAAAGAATGTGCATGTTAGTCAACGTAGTGATAAAAAAAGTACTTTAAAATCTAGAACTAATCTAAGACAATTGACATAGTAGAAAAGGTATGGAATTTTTGATTCATATATCAGGTCTGAGTGTTCCGGAATTGGTTTCATCCAATATTACTGATGGAAAAAAAATACTGTGTGGAAAAAAGTGTCTATTTATGATCAAGGGATTTCTGATTAATTATAATCACCTGTTGCATCTAGGGTGACGTGTTCCATTATTTTGTTTGAGGTTCTGAATTTGGATTTATCAGATCTCACTATACATGCCAAACGTATTGAGGTTTTGTATTAGGGATATTTTAACAGCACATTCATTGAGAAATTTTATCCCAAGGAAGTGATAATTTTTAAGGTAGTCGAATTTTATCTTTCTCTAGTGTGAAAAATTGGTAAAGTATTTTGTGGAACATTTATCTAGATTTATGCCTTTTTCTCTCATATTTTTTGTTGAAAATTTAATAAATGCTTGGTTTTTTGATAGAGGCCATCATATAGACCTTTATTCATCTTTATTTTATAATATCCTATTCACCATTATAGTTGTGGTCAATAAGACTATTATAACATAGTAATTCTAAGTAGTGAATCTTGTTTTATGTGATTACTTGAAGCCGTACAATTCCAGCAGTGTTGATCCATCTATAGCGAATCAAAAGTAGGAGAATGGTGATGATGGTAATTCATATTCAAAACATATTATTCGTACTTATTGCTACCAAACAGAATTATTATGAATATAGTGTGGGAATTTTGGAAATGATAAGACAACTTGTTCATCCGCACAAAGAAACTATCATTAATATATACCTCAATAAACTATGGATATTTTATAAGCTTACTGGGCATAAGAAGGTGTCATACACCTAGTTTTATGCAATGAAGTACTCTGTGGTGTTTCCCCTATGAGCAAGTTAGAGTTTGAGAATTATTTTTTGTATTTATCTTTCATAAATTTTTTTTTTAAAGTTAAATTTCATGACTCCTGTAAATCACGGTAATTTTTCTTATAATTTAGGAATGTCATGTTTTCCATGTGCTCATGTATATTTAAATGATAATGCATAATCCATTATTGATATTTATTATCTTTTATGCATAATAATGAAAAAAGAGTAAATGTTTCTTAAAAAATTTATAAAAAGATATCATGGTGTAGGATAATGTAAAATAGTTAAGTTATTGGTTTATAGTTAGATCAATAGAGCTATTGGGTTGGGATTTATGATTTAGAACCATGTTGAGCCACTAATCATCATGTTCGATCTAAAAATATTATCCTCATATTTTAGGTACCCATGATCTGAACCAAACTATTCCAAGTGGATATGTGTTCTTTTTTTCATATTTCTCCTATTTTTAAAGAGGGTGATGGATTTTTGATTATGTTAAGTTATCTTTTGGTAGTTTTAATGGGTTATCTCATTTTTAGTGTTTAAAGAAAATTAGTTTCTGGTCAGTAGAATAATGTCTCATTATTTGAGATCATTCTATTGGGTATTTCTTTCTGAAGTGTCACAATTTAGTGAAATTTTAAATCATGGGGAGATGTGTTCCAAGTATCTATATGTTATCATCATTCTAGTTGTGTATATTTTTGAGTAAATTTTTTTGGTTTATGCTACAGATTTTAGCTCATGTGATCTCTTATCTTCTAAATTTAGTGATTATTTTATCTTCATGTAGTCTATCATGGTAATTGAGAGTCTATTGTCAATAGTTGTGTTAATTTTGATATATCTAAATTCATTGAATACCTCTAGACTATCTGTCCCAAAATCTCATTTCATTTATCATCTCTTTTCATTATTTAAATAGTGTTTTCCCCAGGGTGTGTGTTGTTTCATTAATGTACTAGATATTTCAAATAGATATGCATAAATATACTTCTGGTCCTTCTCATTAATGCATTAGACATTAATTTTACAACTTTCCCAATTTTAAAATGACCTTTTTGGGATATATAGTGGCACAATGAGGTGAATTTTAATGCCTTGAAATTTAACTTCAAAGTGTATTTGTTTTTAGTTAATTTTTCCCCTGAGTTCAAATTGTGTTATGGTGAAATTTTCATATTTTTAGAGACTTTTGTAATGATGAATGATTTATTTTCAGTATATAAAAACATGTAGTGGAATCAAGACACCTTTTATATTTTATGGATAATTTCTTCGCCATGGTAACCACATGGTTTGGTAAACCATTTCTGTAAACCGTGTCACCTAGTCAGGTGGTAGAATTTTTTAATTTTCCTCTTGTTTTTATTTGATGATTCTCAAAAAATGACCCTATTTAGACCACACTAATCTAGGAACCACCAAATGGATTTCATCCACCTCCCAAGCCCCTCTATTGGGTATTTATGGTGATTTCCTGAAGGTTTTTCATATAGATTGGAATGATATGTATAACCATTTCTTGTTACTTGTTTTCTATTATTATTTAATATTTTCAACTAACAACAGTGTAAAAGGGTTGTTTATTTTGTTTTCTAGGGTTTTCCAAATTTGGGTGTTTGGTTTCTAATAGTTTTGAACCACATCTTGATGCCTATTCTAGTCGTTTCCATTGAAGGTGACATGGTTGCACAGTTTGAGGTTTGGTTTTCCATTCATTCACCATTATTTGATAATTCACTCATTTCATGGTTTTCTAAATTTCATTTTTTATATAGATAATTATTTTATATTTTATCAAGATTCCATTAATCAAATATTTTCCCTAATTAGTGGGTTTTCCAATGTCCATAATCTATGGAGTTTTAAAATTAAATGCATCTTTTATGTAAATTGGTTTTTAAGAATTCTAAATGATTTATAAAATAAAAATGATTGTTTTATTGGTGAATGAGAATTTTTTGTGATGTTTTGGGTCAAATGTGAATTATATAGTGGATTTCCTTTTTGTTTTATATGATTTTATTTTTTTAAATTTTTGTATTGACTTATGGATCCATTCAGTTATTTCCATAAATTTATTATGATTATGAGATTCATAGTAAATTAGATTGTTATTAGTTAGTGTCTATCATACATATGGTGTTCATTTTGGGAATATAATAAGGTATTGTTTGTAAATTATAAATAAAATTCTTGGTTGGAACATTATTAAATGATGGTTTATTGGTTGCTTACTCTATCATTGAGCTCGGTTTCATTTGTTGATGATGATTTGTTTTAACGATTCAATGTATGTTTGTTGTGATTAATTACTACTCTTATGGGATGGTAATCATTTTAAGGGTGGTGGTGGAGAATATAATGACTGTATTTTGATGTTAGAGTCTGGGTTTTTTTTGTTTTCATGTGTTCCAAATTTTATTGAAATTAGACAACTGAAATTACTTATTATATGGGGAACCATGGGATACTAATTGGAAGATCATTTGATGGTTCGTTGATAGATATGTAATTCACTATATTTCAACCCTTTGTACAAACTTTTCTATCAATGGTATTTGCCTTTGATGAGCTTAGTTGAGAGAAATTTGGGTGATAATGTTGGAATGTGAGACGTGAATACCATGTGTTCTTCCTATGTATGTGATTTATCATCCCATGATTCCCTAATGTGTTGCCTCATGAAATGTATCATATTTTATAATTTCATTATTGATTATTTTACATTTTTGTTTCTTACCTACTAATTTTTACCTGATTGATTCATTAGTTATTTATGGTCGTGTATTGTTTTATATGGGCACATTAACTTACTATTCATATATGGTGACTCTACATTGGTTTTAAACTAATGAAAAGTGGATATTTTTATTGGTGTATTAAAAATTTTAAATGAAAATATTGGTTATGGGTTTTCAAATGCTAAAGTAAATAATTTGGTAGGTTTTTGGAACTTTTTTTAAACAATGAATAGAAATAAAGAACTATTTTTATATATTTATTTTCAAACATGTGGAATTGTTTTTTTAATAAATGATAAATTATTCAATCATGGGGGTATCATTATAGCATTTTTTAAAACCATATACACTCATGTTGGTGGGTATGTAACCAACATTTCTTGTACATTGTCCTTAGGTAATGGCCTATCAGTTTAGCTTGTTAAAACTATCATTTGGGAAAAAGGGTTCTATGTTGGTAGGAATAATGGATTATTGAGAGTTATAGGAGATTGATGTTTTTTTGGGTTTCATAACCCCAATAATTCTAATTTTATTTTTGGTTTAGTTTTGAGATTCATTTAAATATTTTTTATATGCATTATTTTATCTATTTTATTTATTTTGAACCTATTCTATTATATTAATATTGTATGTATTGTTTTGGACTCATGAGGTTGAAATTACCCCCAATGGATTTTTTTCATACCCATTATGGTTGTTTTTATCCTTTGAGGATAAGGAATGCCATTCAAGTAAGTATCGGGCTAGTTGATGGATCTATTTTGGGGGAAGCTTGGTTCTGGTCGTCACATTGGACATACAATAATGATGGGTTTCTATTAGTAATAGGTAGGGTTTTAATACATATAAGAATGGGTGATTAGATAATAAAATATAAACCTGAATTGAGGTGAGATGATAAACCAGGGCTTACTAAAAGGTTCATGATAGTTGCATGCAATAGTTTTTGGCCTTGATAAGGAAGGAAATAAAATCATTTTTCTCAACATGTTACACCTATTATTACGTGAAGAAAAATAAATATTGACCCACATTCCTTATATATCAAAAATAATTTAATATGTGAAATGGGGTTGATGTGGTTATGAACTTCAAGAAGTGTTTATCACGTTCATATCATGGGCATGATATAATAGTGGTTATTTTCATGTTGTCAACAAAGGTCATAAATTTTCTACTGATTATATAGACCTATTCAATTGAAGAGTATAGTATGAGATATTTTTGGAAGATAATTATTCTTTATGATGTTATAAAAATCATTATATATAATTCTCATACTCAATTAAATTATCACATAACAAAATGTATATATATGGTTTTTAAAACAAAAGTGTATTTGATTACTCTTTACCATCAAAAAATATTTGTGATGTCTAAGAATATTATTTGATTGTGGGAAGAGATGATTTTATAATATGTGATTGAATCTTATGGTGAATTAGAGAACTACATGACATGTAAATTTTTCAACACTAATAATAATTATTGTTGGCGCCAAAAATATGGCCCGAAAGGAAGGAACGAAAAAGACAGCCGGCACGCTGCCTCGCGAAGCACAGCCGCGAAGCACAGCCGCGGAGCCCGTCCGCGGAGCCCCGCCGCGCAGCGCCCCAACCTTGGCGGCCCCGCGAAGCTCCGGAGGCGGTAATCCTCCGCGAGCGCGTTTGACGTTCGCGAGCCGCCGCGAAGCACCAGAGGCGGTGATCCTCCGCGAGCGCGTTTGACGTTCGCGAGCCGCCGCGAAGCCCCGAAGGCGGCGCACGAGCCCTGCATCGCGGCGCGCCTTCCCTATAAATACTCGACTCCCCCTGAGTCCCGAGGGACGGACAATCCGACCTTTCGGCTTCTCCTCTCCCGAATCGTGAAGCAAGCTTTGCCCCGGGAATCATGAGCTCCGCGAGGTATTCCTACTTCGCGAGACGACTCTGATTTATTTCGTCCTGAGCCCCTCTTCCGAGAGGGATGCCCTTCGCGAAGCCCAAAGGCGTTCGCAATGGAAGGGGATTCCCAAGGGAACCCGGGCAGCCGCGGAGCACTCGTGCTTCGCGAAACACCCAACCCACGCTAGTAATCCCTATGCCAAGGCAGGATAACTATGCATCGCGAAGCACATTGCTTGGCAGGACCCTGCTTCGCGAACCATTCCTTCTTCGCGAGGCAGTGCTCCGCGAACACTGTTCCACTTCGCGAAGCACCACCCACTCCCACCTATGCCCCATGCTAAGGCCAAGGCACCCCACTTCGCAAAGCACACTCCTCTTCTTAGCGATTCCTCCTTCCGTGCGACCCTCCAGGTTTGCACGATGTGATTTCAAAGTCCCATGGACAACACCTCCCGTAGCGTTGCTTCGCCCAATGCTCCTTCGCATAGGCACGCTAACGGCTATTGCTTCTTCACATATCCATGCTAACGTGGACCCCTCGATGGCTCCTCCCTCGACCCCCCTCTACCATGGCCTTACTGGTACCTTCCCTTCCCCAAGGACCAGAGGGTACCAGTTATGTAAGCCCTAGGGGTGTGGAGTGAACCCACCTCGTCCGAGCTGCAGGACGTTAAACTGCCAAGCACCACGTCCTCAACACATGACGTTAAACTGTGACCCAACCTCGTTTCCCTCACAAAGGGTCCCCCCAACTCGAACATTTTTTACACCACTCGTCTCTACGGGAATGGAACTCTTCCGCACATGGAATGAGATCCTCCTTGTCGGAGTGGTGTATGTTCGTAGGGGAAGGGTCGCCTCAGAGCATAAATCCCTAACCTTTGGTACGGATGATTGCACCCATGCATCTCGGTACTTCCCCACTACCAAGGTCAGTGGAGGACATGATAGGGAACGAGGCACCTCCCATTGTCGGACCAAGGTCCTTCTTTCCCGCGCTTTGTCGCGCAATGGGCCTCCATCCTAGAGTAAGTCCCAACACCATGGGCCGCCCAACGCGTAAGCCCCCCCTTCGCTTCTCACGGACGCACCCTTCGCGACGTGATCGTCAGGTCCTTGCAACCTCTTGTTTCTCACACCGAGCATGACTCACGTGGGCTTAGAGTGAGCACCGACCCTGACAAACCCTTCTGAACTACGAGGTCTTTGATCCATGTCAAGGCATGGTACGTAGGAAGCCTCCACGAGGTTCAAGCCCACCATCAGTGGACCAAGGTCTACTTTCTTCTGAACTACGAGGTCTTTGATCCATGTCAAGGCATGGTACGTAGGAAGCCTCCACGAGGTTCAAGCCCACCAACAGTGGACCAAGGTCTGCTTTCACGTCGGTTTACCGACAAACCCTTCTGAACTACGAGGTCTTTGATCCATGTCAAGGCATGGTACGTAGGAAGCCTCCATGAGGTTCAAGCCCACCATCAGTGGACCAAGGTCTGCTTTCACGTCGGTTCCCCGGCGAAATCTGAACTACGAGGTCTTTGATCCATGTCAAGGCATGGTACGTAGGAATCCTCCACGAGGTTCAAGCCCACCCATCACCCAATTCACGTCGTGTTCTACCTACGTCCAGTATGACGTTAAACTACATCCCGGTCCAGTGGTAAGCCATTGCGACCCAACCCCATTTGAACTACGAGGTCTTTGATCCGTGTCAAGGCATGGTACGTAGGAAGCCTCCACGAGGTTCAAGCCCACCCGTCGTTTATTCACGTCGGGTCCCATTCCAGTCCAGCGGTAAGCCGTTGTGACCATTTGAACTACGAGCTCTTTGATCCATGTCAAGGCATGGTACGTAGGAAGCCTCTACGAGGTTCAAGCCCACCCGTTTTTCACGTCGGGTTTCACCCCCGTCCAGCACGACGTTAAACTGCACCCCGGTCCAGTGGTAAGCCATTGAGACCCACCATTTGAACTACGAGGTCTTTGATCCATGTCAAGGCATGGTACGTAGGAAACCTTTATGAGGTTCAAGCCCACCATCAGTGGACCAAGGTCTACTTTCTTCTGAACTACGAGGTCTTTCATCCATGTCAAGGCATGGTACGTAGGAAGCCTCCACGAGGTTCAAGCCCACCAACAGTGGACCAAGGTCTGCTTTCACGTCGGTTTACCGACAAACCCTTCTGAACTACGAGGTCTTTGATCCATGTCAAGGCATGGTACGTAGGAAGCCTCCACGAGGTTCAAGCCCACCAACAGTGGAACAAGGTCTGCTTTCACGTCGGTTTACCGACAAACCCTTCTGAACTACGAGGTCTTTGATCCATGTCAAGGAATGGTACATAGGAAGCCTCCACGAGGTTCAAGCCCACCAACAGTGGACCAAGGTCTGCTTTCACGTCGGTTTACCGACAAACCCTTCTGAACTACGAGGTCTTTGATCCATGTCAAGGCATGGTACGTAGGAAGCCTCCATGAGGTTCAAGCCCACCATCAGTGGACCAAGGTCTGCTTTCACGTCGGTTCCCCGGCGAAATCTGAACTACGAGGTCTTTGATCCATGTCAAGGCATGGTACGTAGGAAGCCTCCACGAGGTTCAAGCCCACCCATCACCCAATTCACGTCGTGTTCTACCTACGTCCAGTATGACGTTAAACTACATCCCGGTCCAGTGGTAAGCCATTGCGACCCAACCCCATTTGAACTACGAGGTCTTTGATCCATGTCAAGGCATGGTACATAGGAAGCCTCCACGAGGTTCAAGCCCACCCGTCGTTTATTCACGTCGGGTCCCATTCCAGTCCAGCGGTAAGCCGTTGTGACCATTTGAACTACGAGGTCTTTGATCCATGTCAAGGCATGGTACGTAGGAAGCCTCTACGAGGTTCAACCCACCCGTCTTTCACGTCGAGTTTCACCCTCGTCCAGCACGATGTTAAACTGCACCCCGGTCCAGTGGTAAGCCATTGAGACCCACCATTTGAAATACGAGGTCTTTGATCCATGTCAAGGCATGGTACGTAGGAAGCCTCTACGAGGTTCAAGCACACCCGCCTTTCACGTCGGGTTTCACCCTCGTCCAGCACGACGTTAAACTGCACCCCGGTCCAGTGGTAAGCCATTGAGACCCACCATTTGAACTACGAGGTCTTTGATCCATGTCAAGGCATGGTACGTAGGAAGCCTTTATGAGGTTCAAGCCCACCATCAGTGGACCAAGGTCTACATTCTTCTGAACTACGAGGTCTTTGATCCATGTCAAGGCATGGTACGTAGGAAGCCTCCACGAGGTTCAAGCCCACCAACAGTGGACCAAGGTCTGCTTTCACGTCGGTTTACCGACAAACCCTTCTGAACTACGAGGTCTTTGATCCATGTCAAGGCAATGTACGTAGGAAGCCTCCATGAGGTTCAAGCCCACCATCAGTGGACCAAGGTATGCTTTCACGTCGGTTCCCCGGCGAAACCTGAACTACGAGGTCTTTGATCCATGTCAAGGCATGGTACGTAGGAAGCCTCCACGAGGTTCAAGCCCAACTCTCTTCGGACCAAGGTCCAGCTTCACGTCGGTTTACCGGCACCATCCTGAACTACGTGGACTTTGATTCCCTGCCACGGGGATACGTAGGAAGTCTCTTCAAGGCTCAAGCCCAACTTCGCTGTCGCCCTCCTGCGATGGTCCCATCTCATTCTCAACCGTCTCTGCTAGACGTTAATCATGCAACATACCCTGTGTTGAACATGGGAAGCTGAGGAAAACCTCAGATACGTGTCTATGACATGTAATTCCCTGCGCTCGATGTGGGATGCCTTGGGCTTCCACGCCCTCGAGAAGCCTTATGATTGAGGATAACAGACAGACACGCCAGGTACCCCAGCATCCAGACACGCTACTGATGCCTCAAACGTGATTACTCCCCTGACCGAAGGTTGCTTCCCTGACTGGACCCTTTGGAATGTCCCGACAGAAGCAGTGTAATTAACCGGAGTCCATGGAAACATGACACCGGGAAGAGTTTCATGAACTACGTATTAAATATATAAGGGAGACCCGGACTAGGTGACGAGTTCTGAGGAGGAATCCACAGGAGGAAGAACCGACATCCCATCATCCCATTTCGATCAAGTAGCAGACGTACCTGAACAAGGGACGAATGCCGACCGCCTTTGGAAAGTGGGAATGCGGGGCAACAAAGCCGCGCGTGCCCCTCCCCCGCGGACGGACGCGCGCGCGCCCCGGCGAAAGCGTCAGAAACAGAAATGGTGAACCCGACGTGAAATTCTTCTCCTCAGCATGGAGATTAGTAGCGTTCGAGACACCAGTAGATTGACGTGTCACCGGATTCAGATATCCATTGCCTGGTCCCGCCAAGTAAATGGCGGGCCTGTCGTGGAACTCACCAGAAGTCGGGGTAGTAGAACGTGGGGCGCTCCGCTCCGCAGCGTGTTGGCGTGGATCCTTCTCACAGACAAGGAGGATGGAAGAACGCTGGGGCACTGGCTGTCAATCCTTTTCCTCTCAGTACTGATGAGTTGATCCCTTCGTTTTCCAGGAACCTGGTTGCTATTTCAGAGATGCGGTCACCATCCGCTCCTCGCCCGCGCAGGGGCAGGGGCAACACCACTATGGCCACTCCACATGGCGCCACTACCGCCACGACGGCTGCCACGTCACGGGATGCGGGACGTCCACGTCCCCTTTCCCCATCAGAGGTCATCCAACGAAGGGTGATCAACAGCCTCGTGCGCAGGTATGAGGAACAAGGGGTCATCCCGACCAGGGATATGGCCCATTTGGACCTGGAGGCTTCCAGGCCCCGCCGTCAACGCCGCCCTAACAGGCCGCGCAGGGAGCCCCCGCTCCCCACTTCGACATTCAACCGTTTCGGGAGCCTATCCCCAGAACGCCTTGACGACTCTTCGCCTTACGCCGAAGAGGCAGGCACGGTCCGGCTCAGTCCGCTCAGGGCCCCGACCCAGGACCCCCAGGCGAGAGCTCCCGTCCGGCCACGTCAGCACCGCCGTCCGGACCCGCAGGAAGAACAGGCAGACTATGTCCCTGCACCACCTGCACCGGCCCGCCTGACCCGACGTCAGCGCCGGGCCCGGGCTGAGGACGCTCTCCTAGCCGCGTCCACGTCGACAGCTATAGTGGCCCGAGCCACCGCCGACGTACATTATGAAGCCCCCGCCTACATTGAGCAGGGGCACCCCTTCGCCCAACCAAGATTGAGACCCCAGCCGCCCCATGGGCAGGCCGGGTTGACGCTCCGGGTTGCAGGCCCTAGTGATGATTGTCGCGAACTAACCCGCGGTGATGCCACCCCGTACGGAGGTCCTCCCCGTACCACTACTCCACAGAGCGTGGGCCTTCCCCCGCTCCGAGGTTCGTCGTGGAGGCATGCCTCGTGCTGCCCCCATCCTGCAGGAAGACCTGCCCTGGGGCAGTAATGCTCAGCGCGGAAACATTTCCCGCGCCCGCCGTACAGGGTATGAAGTCCGTCCTTTTGAAGGCACCGTCCATCCGGTTCTTCGACGTGGGGCCCCCCCTACGTCCTCTCTGCGACTGGCGAAGATCCTTCTCGCCCCAGCAACTCAAGGAGTGAAGGTCAGCCTCGCTCCACTCGCATCGACCATGGAGGCCTTCCCCATGCTCCTGCCTGTTCCAACAGAGGCCCCGCCCACGTCGGTACTGTTCGTGGAGGTCCTCCCCATGTACCCTTTGATATTTGCCCTGGTGCCCCCGGCACCCCGGCTGTCTCAAGTGGGGGCCCTCTCCGCCACGGCGCTAGTGCCGCCCCAGGGCTGCCTGATAGGGGTCAACCCTGTCCCGAAGAGCCACCCAGGGGCAGAAGAGCGGGTCGTCGCCACCACAAGAAGAATCCTGGGAAGGCCCAGGGGGGGATCAAACCTGCCCGCTTATCCGATTCGGAAGCGGAATGCGATTCAGCGATGGAACCTTCTCCCAGCTCCTCTGTATCAAGGACTGGGGCAGGAACCAGACGCTTCAGCCTCGTTCTCCCGGAATTTGAGGTCCACCGGATTCCCGTCTCTCTCCGCAGGTATATCCAGGAGGAAGAAATCCTGGGAATTCCGCAGGTTTCGACCGCGCAGTCACCGCCACCGTCACCCGAAGCGCCCTCTACCTCTACTCGGGATCACGAGGAGCTGTTTTGGGGGTCAACGGTGGTAGAGCCACGACATGACCGGACACCGGTAACGGAAACTCCCGTACCCGAAGCAGTGGCTGTTAGCCCGTCCTATCGTGACATTGTGGTCAGGTCAGCTCGCTCTTCAGAGGAGGGCCCAGAGTTCGGTGGCCAGTCTGCTCGCTCGCCGTATTCTCCACCGTCGAGTTTGCTATCCCAGAGGTCCATCTCGGTACCGCTACCGGTCCCTCAGCCACCCCCGGTTGATGAGTGGGGAGATGAAGGGCCGAACCCCGAGGACGAACCCAGGAGCTTCTGGAGTATTCTTGCAGCGGACTACTTCCCAGAGAAGTTCTGGCCCACGGCGGCACTGAATTTTCGCGTACCCGAGTCGCTTACCCCTGAAGAAGTGGGATGCTTTTGTCGGACCCTGTGGGCGACGCACTTCCGCCTCCGTTGGGAATGGGTAGTGTACCCCAGGATTCGAGAGCACTTCGAGGAGATTGGCAAACAGTGCCGCATAATTGATGCAGCGGCGCTCCTTGCGGCCTAGCACCCCGAGTCGCCCGGTCACCAGAGTGCCCTCCAACGAAAATGCGTCCAGAGTTTCAAGGCACTCCGCAAGATCGTCAGGGAAGCCACCCCCCATGTGCAAGTCCGTGGTTGGGGACGCTATGCCGCTCTCCTCTTCGACCCTATCCGACGACAGCCCGATTCGCTATGCGACATTGAGGATATGCCCTCAAGAGGGGTCACAGTCCACATGGCCGACGTTGTGGATAAGGAAGATGAGCTTGAGTTCCTTGATGGGGACTTAGCATCCAAGGGCGTACCGCCACTACTCGACCCATCAGGGAGAGTCACCCGTCAGCAAAGGAACCTGCTAGGCCTCCCCGTACCCACCGAGTCACTGGCACTCGGTCGAAGCACCGGCAAGGGTAAGGAGCATGTCGGGATAGTCAAGCACTCCGACCCGTCCGCCTCTGTGTAGAAAACGGACGAAGACCCTAAGAAGGCCACGTTGCACCAGCAGCTTGCTGAGCAGAAGAGGCTGGTCGACGAACTCTTGGCTGAACGCGCCGCAGAGCGACGACCCGACTATGGTAATCCTAGGCCGGGGCAGCAGGGGCAGGAACAATTTCCCCCCGGTGAGATGCCTCCGGGCAACCCTGATCATGCTACTGCTGCGGACAGGGCAGAATCCGGAACGTACGGCAAGAGGGCGCGATACGTCTCACCAAACCCCCCTGAGCGACGGGGCAATCTGAAGAACCCAACCCGGGTTCCCCTGGTCGCCCAATAGGTCGTCCAACCAGTCAACCCGCGAGCAGCAGAAGCCGTCTATCGTGTTGAAGAACTTGGCAATGCGCTTGTGGTTAGGGACCCCCGTCAAGACAGGGACCCCCACCCGGAGGACCTTATTGCGGCACTCACAGCCCGCCTCGAGGCGTTGGAGACACGGCAAGTGGCGGTCCCACCGGACGGCAAGCCTTATCCCGCGTGGGTGGATGATATGCCCGCGCCTCCGGGTTTTGGGAACCCCACTTTCTCGCCTTTTAACGGGACAGGGGACCCACCCCAGCACTTGGCTCATTTCTCTTCCAGGTGTGGCCCCATGCTGGGGACCCCGGCTCAGCAAGAAGCCGCTAAGCTCCGATGTTTTGTACAGACGTTGGAAGGCCCGGCATTCGTCTGGTACAACCAGCTCCCCATCGGATCAGTGACCGGTTGGGAGGATCTTCGCCGACAGTTCTTGTACCAGTTCAGCTCCACCACGCGGAAGACCAGCATCGCGGACCTCTTTAAGTGCAAACAGAGGCCTGATGAGCGGGTTGCAGACTTCATCTCCCGGTGGAAAGGACTTACGTATTCTCTCGATATGCCGCTGACTCAGGAGCTATTACTGACGATGTGTGTGGGGAACGTAAAGACAGATCTGGTACCCTCCTTGATTACCCAGAACTACCCTGGGGGGTTCAGAGACTTCTCGGATAAGGCCCAGCGCTTCGAGGAGGCCCTGCAACAGGCTAGTCAGGCACGTTTGCTGCCCCCTATGATCCCAGCCAGGAGGGCCGCCAGGGCTGAACCCGCCGCAGTGGCTCAAATAGAAGCCCCGAGGCAGCTGGAATTGTTACCGGCGGCCCCACCCCCGCAACCCCGCAGAGGTCCTCCACCTGAAGCACAGGCTCCTGCCCAGCAGCGACCGCCTCAGAACCGACAGGTTCCCCCACGCAACGCGCCACCGCCACCTAGGCGAGACAACCAGGCGCCGCCCCCTCGGCAGGCCCCTCCGGTCCCTCGACAGGATCAGGCCCCCAGGGATCCTTACCCGGAAAGAAAGTACCATACCTATTCGTTTAACGAAAATCAGGTCCCTGGTTACATCCGAAGTGCTCTAGAGCAAGGGATCGTGCGTCTTCCTGAGTGCAGGAGGCCGGCAGAGGCGCATCTCACTGATCACCCCAACTACTGCCCTTATCATCAGATCCTGGGGCACACCCTCAAGCGATGCTATGTGTTTAAAGACTGGCTTCAGGACCAGGTCAACAACAACATAGTCAAGTTGGGCCCAGCGCCAGCGCAGGTGGCAGGCGTCTTTGCGGGATCAGAAATCGGCAGTGACAGCGAGGGTGAGTGGCAGCAGGTCCCTAGCCGCGGGTCCCAGAAATACGACAACTGGATGGCTCGAAAAACTGTCGTCCATGCCCAGGGTATCATCTGGGCACGCTTGAAGCAGTCGGAACCTTCAGAAGAAGTAGTTGGCACCTCAACATCGTCTTCACAGTCGACCTCTGCCCAAAAAGGCAAGCAGCGGCGACGCAGGAAGAAGCAACGTGCACCGCCAGTGCCGTCGTCATCCCGCACTCTCGGCGACTTTATGCCTCCCGAAATGGGCATTCCCCCCAGAATCCGCCCAGCGGTGGATGACTCTTCGAGTGACAGTCAAGGGTACGCTTCGGTTAACACCGTGGAGCTGGTAAAGCCCTATATGACCCCCGACGAGGGGGAACCCCAGGCAGACCGCCCCAACGTTCCCAGCCGACGTCAACGTCAGCAGAATCGCAATCGCGCCGGTCACCGAGGTATGTCAGCAGGCACTTGTGACCAAGCCGTGCACGCTACCGAGACCAGGCAGCAGGCTCAGCGCAGATCTCAGCACGCGCAGACCCATCCAGCACCCTTGGCTCTACCTCCACCGCCGTTCGTGTTGCTGGATCAGGGAGAGCCGCCTCGTTCGTATCACAGCCAGTCTCGCCCGGCGACGGGCCAGCCCCCGCTTTTCGATCATAGCCCGGCGACTACTCTCCAGGCTTCTACTAGCAGGCAGCAGGATGTACCCAGTGCTAGCCGACCGCCAGTTCAACCAGCAGGACCCGCTATGCCTCCAAATGCCGAAAAACCCCCTGTAAGCAGAGGTTCGCGTTTGGCACGCAAGTATGATGTCCTAAAGCACCTAGCCGGCATTCCGGCGAGGCTTTCCATCCTTGAGGCCCTGCGCTTGTCATCCGAGATGCGCGAGGCACTTTCCGTGGCCCTAAGGAGCCCCCTCCAGTTCGAGACGGAAGTGGCAGCCGCGGAGGCCTTCCATACCGAGACGATTGAAAACGCCGAATGTCAGGCGGTTATCTCGTTCTCTGGTGAAGATGAAGACCCTCCTATACAGGGGCACATTCGCCCACTGTATATCACTGGCCACTTTAACGGTGTGGAAGTCCGTCGCTGCCTCGTTGACACGGGTTCTGGAATCAATCTAATTCCGACCCGGACGCTGCGAAAGCTGGGTTTGTCCGAAGGTGATTTGACTCCCTCTGACCTCAGGATTCAGGGGTACGACAGGACAGAGCAAACCCCGGTCGGCAAGATCCGTCTGAGGACCCAGTTCGGTGGCTTAATTGCCAGCACCGAGTTCATGGTTGTTTCTCAGGACACCGCCTACAACGCATTGATGGGAAGGCCATGGCTCCATCTGCATGCAGCGGTTCCCTCGTCGTATCACCAGTGCCTTAAGTACTCGCTCAACGGTCGAGTAGGCGTGCTCCAAGGAGAGGCGTCCCCTTTCGCTTCTTGTGAGGCCCGCTATCTGGATGCGGGTTATTACAAAAGTAAGGACAAGCAGATCCTGGTCAGCGAGGATGAGCCCGCCCCAATCACAAGTGATCCCTGGGTGAGCATGGACGACGCCTACAACCTCCCGATCCACCGGTTGGAGGCCACGACCCCTGACATGGGACAATGTTTCGTTGTTTCGGGTACCCAAGGAAGGCATGTTCCCGCGTCCAAGCGACGGCGGAAAATCACCTCGTACTCCTACATCAACCAGGCTCGGGTCATCCCGGAATCTCCTACCCTTGTACGGTACCGGGATGTCAAGCTCATGACAACGGCGGTGCGCCATACGTCTCTATTTCGCCGGGCTGGAATCAACCGACTCTGGCCGACACGTCACCACTGCTTTGATATCATCAAGCGTGGCCCCTTAGGCCGAAGGCCAGATGGGATAGGGTCAAATGCATTCATTGCTATGGTCTCCACGACAAGTGAGTCTCCTGATGCGATGACCGCTGCTGCCCAAGCCGGCACCAGCTACCCCTCGGGTTTTGAGAGCCCAGAAGTACCTTCCGTCACGGGAAATCCCCCCACGGCAGGGGAGGAAGACTTGGAGGATGCTCCCCCAGCCTTTGATGAAGGCGTCTCTACCACGGTCGATGAGCTGGTACAGGTGAACCTTCGTAGCGAGGCAGATCCAAGACCCACATTAATCAGTGCGGCCATGTCCCTCGAGGAGCGGCAGCAGTATGTAGACTTCCTCAAACAGCACCGCGATGTGTTTGCCTGGAGTTACGATGAGATGCCAGGGCTGGATCCCCAAGTGGCCGTCCACCGTCTGGGCCTCCCAGTAAAACATCGTGGGTTTAAACAGCCTCCCAGGAAAATGCACCCTTCCCATGGCGCTATGGTTGAGGCCGAAGTTGATAAGCTAATCAAGGCCAACTTCGTCAAAGAGGTCCAGTACCCCAAATGGCTCGCCAACATTGTGCCAGTCCGGAAGAAGAATGGGCATATTAGAGTCTGCATCGACTTCCGCGATCTCAATCGCCACTGCCCAAAGGATGACTTCCCACTCCCGGTGACAGAGCTGTTGATTGACGCCACGGCCGGGTTCCAAGCCCTCTCTTTTATGGATGGGTATTCCGGGTATAACCAGATCCAGATGGCCCCCGAAGATGAGGAGTCCACTGCCTTCAGGGCTCCCCAGGGTACCTTTTGCTACCGGGTAATGCCATTCGGTTTGAAAAATGCAGGTGCCACTTATCAGAGGGCCATGCATCGCATATTCAAACCGATCCTCGGGACATTGGTGGAGTGCTACGTGGATGACCTTGTAGTCAAATCATATCAGCGCCAGGACCATCTCAAAGACCTTGAGAAAGTGTTCGGTTTCCTCCGTTCCCGTCACCTGAAGATGAACCCACTGAAATGTGCCTTCGGAGTAACCTCCGGGAAGTTTCTGGGCTTTGTTGTCAGATACCGAGGTATCGAGATCGACCCGGAGAAGATCAAGGCCATCAGCCAAATGCCTCCCCCGAGCAACATTCAGGAGCTTCGAGGCCTGCAAGGCCACTTAGCCTATATACGCCGATTCATTGCGAACCTGGCCGGCAAGTGTAAGCCCTTTTCTCGGCTCATGAAGAAAGGCGCTGCCTACGAATGGGATGAGGAGTGTCGGATCGCCTTCGAGGAAATCAAGCAGTACCTGCTCCAACCTCCGGTCTTGATGCCACCCGTCTCTGGAAATCCGCTGGTCCTTTACGTGACCGCCCTGGAGAGATCCCTCGGCGCGCTACTCGCCCAGAAGAATAACGAGGGCACTGAGAACAGTCTCTACTATCTCAGTCGCATGCTTCTCGATACGGAGGTCAGATATTCCCTTACCGAAAAGAGCTGCCTTGCGCTCGTTTTCGCCGTGCAGAAGTTGCGACACTACCTGCAACACCACGAGGTGCAATTGATCTCTCGGGTGGATCCGCTGAAGTACATCCTGAACCGCCCCATGCTGACCGGCCGGCTAGCACGGTGGGCGGTGATTCTCCAGCAGGTTGACATCAGGTTTGTGCCTCAGAAGGCCGTTAAGGGACAGGCATTGGCAGACTTTTTAGCTGCCCATCCAACCTCCGCGGATCAATCCCTGGACCTGGATTTTCCCGACGAGATGATCCTCTCGGTCGATCACGCTGTCCCGTGTTGGAAAATGCATTTCGACGGCGCCTCCCGGAGCCCCACTGGTAGAAGGCTCAACGAACCCAAGCTCAACAGAGTGGTTCTGGGTATTGTTTTCATTACCCCGGCGCAAGCCGTCCTGTCGTACTCCTTCCTGTTGTCAGAAGGTTGTACGAACAACGAGGCAGAGTACCAAGCTCTCATCACCGGCCTCGAGTTGGCCCTTGAGATCCATGTACCCCATCTACAAGTGAAGGGAGATTCTGAGCTGGTAATCAAACAGGTTAATGGCGACTACGTCATCAGGAAGCCAGAGCTTGCACCGTTGCTGGAGTACACCCTCCTCCTAATGGCCCAGTTCTCTTCTCGGCCAGAGGTTACCCATGTCCCGCGGTCGCAGAACGGCCAAGCGGACGCCCTAGCTGGCTTAGCCGCATCGCTCGCAGAACCCGAGCAAGATGATTTGGTCATACACGTGGCCCACCGTAGAGTCATTGCTCCCGTCACCCAAGAGGACCGTGATAGCCTACGGGTAAGTCATCTCACCGCCGGACCCTCCGTATCAGGAGTCCCGGGCTCGTCAGACGCAGTGGTTGAAACGACCCCCGATTGGAGAGCACCTTTTGTCGATTATCTCCAAAATGGCCAGCTCCCGGACAACCGGGCCGAGCGCGAGCGAATCCGACGCCGCGCACTTCAATTTACCCTCCAGAGCGGCCCCAGTCTTGAGCAGACCCTCTATAAACGGAGTTTTGATGGTGTCCTCCTCCGTTGCATCCAAGGAGTAGAGATACCTCAAGTTATGCAAGAGGTTCACGCCGGTTCCTGTGGCGCCCATTAAGCTGGGCCGAAGCTGTCCCATCAAATCCGGATGCTAGGGTACTTCTGGCCCTCCATGATCCACGATTGTATTGGATACGCCAAGAGATGCCATGCGTGCCAAGTGCACGCCAACTTCTTGCATCGGCCGCCAGAACCCCTCCACCCCACCAAGTACTCTTGGCCATTTGTGGTATGGGGACTCGATGTAGTGGGACCATACCCGCCGGCAACAGCCCGCCAGTGTAGGTTCATCCTGACTGCTACAGATTTCTTCTCCAAGTGGGCAGAAGCAGTTCCGCTCAAAGAGGTCAAGGCCCGTTCCGTCGTCGACTTTGTGAGCTCCAACATCATCCACCGGTTTGGGGTCCCTCACGCCGTCCTCACTGACAACGACACCAACACCCGAGCAGCTGAATTGAAGAAATTGTACGCTAAGTACGACATCCGGTCAAACCATACCTCCCGCTACCATGCACAGGCGAATGGACAGATCGAGGCATTCAACAAGACCCTCTCTAACATTCTGTAGAAGATGGTTGGTCAGAACAAGAAGAGTTGGCCGGACAAGCTCCCCAACGCCCTCTGGGCTTACCGAACGACGACTCGCAACTCTACCCAGGCGACCCCATATTCCCTGGTGTATGGAGCTGAGGCCGTCCTACCCGTTGAGATCCAGATGCCATCGCTACGCACAGCATTTTATGATCACCAGACATCAGATGAGGTAGCCGAGATCCGTCTAGCTGAGTTAGAGGCACTGGACGAGAACCGGCTTCGTGCCCTGCACAATCTGGAATGGCATCAGGACAAGATGGAAAGAGCTTTTGACAAGAAGGTTCGACTCCGCTCTTTTCTACAGGGTGACCTGGTGCTGGCCCTGCGAGCGCCAATGATTCCTAGAAGGAAACCGCCCAAGTTAGAACCCAAATGGGAAGGGCCTTATATCATCCATAAGGTTTACCCCAATGGAGCATACTCCTTGGTGACCACAGATGGAGAGCGTGTAACCCCCCCCCCCACCAATGCCAGATTCCTCAAGTGATACTTTGCCTAGGGCAAAGAGGGTCCTGCATGACCCTAAACTGCGAGAGGGTCCTGCATGACATTAAACTGCATTGGTCCTGCACGACCCTAAACTGCGACTTGGTCCCGCATGACCTTAAACTGTATCTCCGTCCTCACTGCAAGACGTTAAACTGCAAGTAAGTCAGTTCTTCCTGACCGAGGCTCAGCCTCAGGCCCCTTGGCCTCTTTGGGCCCCTGGCCCCGTCTCCACCGAGGTCTGGCCCCAGGCCCCCCTCGTTTCTCTCCGACTTACCCTCTTACGGGATCGTACGGTACAGTGTAGGACTACGTTCTCACGTTGGGATCATGTACCATGCCGCACACATCCTCGAACGAGATGCCCCTCGTCCCGCATGACGTTAAACTGCATGTCAAGAACTACGTACGGCTTGATTCCCATCTTCATGGGATACGTAGCAACGCTCGGACGCCTTGTCTTGAGCCTAGCCCCAAGCTTCTTTCTTCCACTATTCCCCCTGGGAATGGTCTCCTTGGAGGATCTTTGTGTAGCAGGGCGTCGGCTTTCTTGGCCCCGCTCATGCAACCCCACTCACGCAAAGATTGTAAAGGTCGCACCATGCGCCCACTCCCGTTCTTCTACCCTCCCACGTCCTCACCGCATGACGCTAAACTGCATGGCCTTCAAGAACTACGTATGGCTTGATTCTCATCCTTATGGGATACGTAGGAACGCCCGGACATTTCGTCCGTTGGCCCAGCCCAAAAGCCAAAATCTTCCCCTCGGGTCAAGACACGGCAGGGTGCACACTTTTGCCCCGACCCACGTCGAGCAAGCCTCGACCCGGCTGCACATTCCCCCTGGAGGTGTTTGCCCCCTTCGTGGATGGATTCACAAAGCCCAAGGGCTCTCCTACCAATCCGGGCCAACGCCCCGAGGGTTTTCTCAAGCAACAAATCGAAACAAGTCCCGCGTTGCGAATTTGGTCAGCGGTCGACGCTCATTTGTTGCCCCCATGCGGGTCACCATAGGAACGCTGTGTTTCGAATATGGTCAACAGTGATTCATTCTGCCCCATCCTGAGGTGACAAACTTCCCCAGGTGGTGCCAGTGATCGGGCCCACAGCCCAGGATTCCTCACCCGGAGCGTACGGTGTGGTGTAGGACTACGTCCTCATTCACGTCGGGATCATGTACCATGTCGTACGACTCCCCTTCCGAGGCTCAGCCCCAGGCCCCTCGGCCTTTCCAGGCCGCGGCCCAGGACCTATCTTATAGGATTGTACGGCAT
This sequence comes from Viscum album, assembly GCA_963277665.1. NCBI lineage: Eukaryota > Viridiplantae > Streptophyta > Magnoliopsida > Santalales > Viscaceae > Viscum > Viscum album. Next base: position 679,381,919 of record OY728119.1, on the reverse strand, counting down.
GGCGTAGGGCTATGTCCTCACGTCGGTATTTCGCCATACTGTACACCTTGCTTAGGGATATGTTATTCCCCTCCTCGTCCGGTATGACGTTAAACTACATTTCAAGAACTACGTGTGGCTTGATTCCCATCCTGATGGGATACGTAGGACCACTTGGATGTCCAAGATCCGGGTCCAGCCCCATTCCTCGAGAATCCTCATCCCATCTTGGCCCCCTGGCCTATCCTTCCTCCATGAGGGGATCATGTGGTGCGGTGTGGGATTATGTCCTCATTCACAACAGTCTCGTGCTGACCACGCCATGCTCCCACCCCCCTGCTGATTTGTTTCGTCGACCCCTCTTTTTCGGCGGTTCTCCAATGTGCTTAAGAGTACTCTGGTTCACTACCTGGAATGCCAAGCTTTACTCGGATACGTCCTCACCCACTTTCCAGGCTTTGCGTATCCCCGCATCAGGGCTTTCACCATCTTTCACACCCGGAGGGACTCCCAAGAACGGCCCGGATACAAAGCCCAAGGGCTCTCCTACCGATACGGGCCAACGCCCCCCAGGGTTTCGGACGACAAATCGATAAAATCCCGCATTGCGAATATGGTCAGCGGTCGATGCTCGTTTGTTGCTCCCACCTCAGGCTAACGCGATACAGACGCTGTGTTTCCTTCATGGATAACAGTTTTCCTCTGTCGTCATGCCAACCCGTTAAGCCCAAATGTCGGGTACACAATTCACACCCTTCGTCACTTCATCGTGTCCAAGTAGAGTCTCGGGATTCTTGGTACTTTTCCTCCGTGCACGTCAGCGCATTGGGAGAACAAGCTGCATCAAAAGTGTCCTTCGAAACTCTCTGCTGACTCCCCTTAAATGGATGCCCCAAGTGTTGCAATGAGGGTCCCCCCCTTGTTTCCCACACCGAGTTTATCTCACGTGGGCTTAGGGATTGGGCTGACATCTGTGCTTACTTGGGAGTTGTCACCACCCACGGTCCGAGCTCTAAGACCATAAACTAAGACTCTCATCTGGAACTACGTTCAAGACCCCTTGTCTTTGGACCCAGCTTGAGTTCAGAAAATTTACCTCTGTAATCCTCTCTTCAGGACCCTGATCACGGGACTGCGTGGCGCAGTGTAGGACTACGTCCTCATTCACGTCGGGTTTGCAACAACTGCACCACGCACGCCCCCATTCTGAGGTTCAGTCCTCCTGTTCTGTCCTGCATGACATTAAAAGGCACCTTTCAGAACTACGTGTGGCTTGATTCCCATCCTAATGGGATACGTAGGACCACCTGAATGTCTAAGATTCGGGTCCAGCCCCACCTCTGGGAGATCTCCTGATTTCCCGGTCACCTAGGCCACTTGGTCCATCCCTCTCCAGCGGGGGATGTGCAGGTATAATACAAGGTTTTGGGCATCATGCCCCCCTTCCCCTGGGGATCTACCATCTCTCGATCACCCTCAAGGTTGAGTCCCTTGGCTCCCTGTAGTGGTTCACCCATGTTTTAAGAGCACTCTAGTCTATCACCAAGAGTGTCAGATTCAACTTGGTCAAGTTCCTTCCACTTGTCAAGCTTCGTGTTACCCTCTATTCGGACTTCCATCATCTTTCACACCCAGAGGGACCCCCAAGAACGGCCTGGATACTACGCCCAAGGGCTCTCCTACCGATACGGGCCAATGCCCTCCAGGGTTACGGACGACAAATCGATAAAATCTCGCGTTGCGAATATGGTCAGCGGTCGATGCTCGTTTTGTTAGTCCTCATCTCAGGCTAACGCGACAGGATGCTGTGTTGCGAACATGGTCAGCAGTAATCCCCTGTCGTCACGCCAGCCCCTTCAGTCCTTGAATGTTGGTTGCATGGTTCACATCATTTTCCACCCCATCATGTCCGGGTGAAATCTCGACACTTTTGGCGCTGTCCTTCAGTGCACCTTTGCATGCTAGGGGGACAAAGCTGCAATCTAGCGCCCTTTGGGGCACCCATGGTCCGAGCTCTAAGACCATAAACTAAGATCCATTCGGGACTACATTCAACCCGATTCCCATCCTCATGGGACACGTAGGACCGCCCAGACGCCCTGTCTCCGGGTACAACCCATTCAGGAAGCCAGTCTCTCTCCCTGTTTCACCTCTGTATAGGCCCCTCGGCCTAAGGTTTCCCCCCAAAATGGCGTACAATCTGATGTGGGATCATGTCTCCGTCAATTGTGTTTTATAACACTGCGCACATTTCCCGCCTAGCATCGTCTCTGCTACGTCTGCGTTGCATGACGATAAAATGCATGCTTGGTCCTATCATACGACCCTAAACTGTGACATTATCGTCCTGGCCGCACGACGAAAAACGGCACCGCACTGTGGTGACCTCGCTGTAGAGGACATCACGTTGGGTATTGGTCACGTTCCATGCCATTTGTCAACACCCATCACGGCTTGATTCTTGTGGCGGCATCACGACCTACAGTTCTAGGCCTGTCGCTTCACAAAAAAAAACCCCATTCACCTCAAAGAACAAACAAGATACATCAAATTCCGCTTCTTTTAGTGCAAGGGCCACGTCCGCACTTCCCCTTTCCCCTGGCACTGGTACTTTACCCTGCCACCTTCGAGAACTACGTATGGCTTGATTCTCATCCTCATGAGATACGTAGGAGCGCCCGGGTACTTCCCCGCGGGTCCAGCCTAACCCTGGTGTTCGGTCCCTCGACTCGAGCTCATTCACGTCAGGTTGTGATGTCATGCATCCCCTGATCCCTTTTTCCAATCCATGGTCCGAATTCTATGACCATAAACTAAGATTTCCCCAAGGGAAAGGAATCTGCTCCCTCTCTCTAATACGTTTCGTTGACGTATTCAGATGTGTTTTGACAAAAGGCCCGAAGCATGGGATTTTCACAGGGAAATTCCCCTCATCCCATGACCAAGCTTCGTGAGCTCACTATTTGGATCCTCATCCTCCTCCACATCCAAATGGACCCTCGGACGACGTGGATACTAAGCATAAGGGATCTCCATGAATGCTGGACCTAAGGGCCCTACAATCGTTTCGGGCCAACATCCCTGCGGATATTCGACAACATTTGTGACACGGTCCCGTGTTTCGAACGTGGTCAACGGTCGACCCTCATTTGTTTGTCCCCATTTCAGGCTAACGCGATAGGATGCTGTGTTGCGAATATGGTCAGCAGTAGTCCTCCATCGCCACGCCGTCACCATCCTGATCCGAATCTCGAGCGTCATGATTCACACATTTCCACTCCCTCATGTTCAAGGGGAACTCCACCATACTCGGCTCTTTCTCTTCGCGCATCTAGATGCGCTGAATGATCGTGTTAGTGTCATTGGGCCGGTAGTCACCAAGCATCCCTTTGCCCCAACCTGCCCCTCTCTGCGTCGGGAAATTCCCACCACTACTACTTGTTTCCCACACCGAGCACGACTCACGTGGGCTTAGTAGTTTTGGCCGGATGTGTACCAACACGGTTAGGCTACTCCTCGTCCAGTACGACGTTAAACTGCGCTTCCAGAACTACGTGCGGCTTGATTCCCATCATCGCGTGGGATACGTAGAGACGCCCAGGCATTTCGCCTAGGGTTCAGCCCCAGGAATCACAAAAAATCATGTTCCTCCCCATTTCCAGCCCTCTGGCCTGACCCCTCGGGGAGAACTATGCAGTTACAATCTTACCCTGAACAAGTTCAGGATGCCCCAAGATCCCATTGGGAAGTGATAGACCCCCTCGCCAGAGAGGCCCTGCCCCAAGAAGGAATGATCCGTGATCAGGTCGATGCACCCATCTGGCGTACTCCATCCGCGGTGGTGCAACTACCGAGGTGTTGGATTCTGTTTGAACAAGCCACCACTCCATGTTCCACGCTTTGCGTGTCCCTTATTCGGACTCTCGTCCTCTTTCATGTCTGAAGGAACCCCCTAACGGCCTGGTCTTGTGCCACATCGGCTCACCTACCGTCCTGGGCCAACGTTCCGGAAGACTGGTCATGTCTGGAAGGACCCCCTAACAGTATGGATGTCCGACCTATGGTCCACCAACTGTCATGGGCCAACGCCCTGAAAGATTGATCGACTACAAATTGATAAAATCCCGCGTTGCGAATATGGTCAGCGGTCGATGCTCATTTGTTGTCCCCATTTCAGGCTAACGCAGTAAGGATACCGTTTGTCCACCACGCGCCCCTGGTGTTGCCCCGATCGTGCATAAGAGCACGTTGGAGAAACAATAATTCGGCTATCCCGGGAGTTCCTCCTCCGATCAATCCTTCCCCATCTTTCGGGAATCTGGACTGGTTTGAGGGAATTGTCGTCAAACGTCCCGCAAACATTGCAGGGATGCAACAAGGCAATTCAACAGTGGAAATCGTGCGTGCTACGGAACTCAAAACAAAGGAGAAAGAAAGAGTTGGAGCACAAAAGTGTTAATAAAAGCTTCTTTCGAGTTCGCTACAATACTCGGGGGTTGACTTCCCCCATGGACGGGTTGACTCCGTCAAAAGAGCATTGCAGCTCCGCCACCCGTTGACTTGCGGCGTCCAAAGCCTGTTGCCGCTGATTTAACTCCCGCTCCTCTTCAGCAGCGGCGGGGCGTAATCCGTCAACCCTGGCCCAGGCCCTTTCCACCTCGGCCTGGACGACAGCCATCCTTCCAGAGGTCTGCTCCATATGCTCCTCAGCCTTTGCCAGCTGGGCCTTCAATCGTAAGACCAGCTCAGACTGCGCATCGAGAGTGGCTGAAAGCTCGTTGGCCCGGATCTGCATCTGTTGGACCTCGCCTTCAGCCTCCTGGAGCTTCCTGATGCTGGTTGCCTTCCTCCGCTGCCATCCCATGCTCAGCCCATGATCATGCTCCCGGATCTTCTCATCCATGAGGTCTCGGATGAGCGCGTGAGGGCGTTGGGCATCCACTCCCCCGGCACACAGTTCGCGCAACCGCGAGCGGAGCCTGTCCATTTCGGCCAGCCATTGAGCTTGGGGAGTTTCCCTGATAAAGCGTGTGATCAGCTTCCACGACCGGCGGCGGACTATGCTGCTGTCTTCCTCATCAAAGGCTGTTTCGTCCCAATCCGCGCGGTCGGCAGGCTCGTACACAGGATATGCCTGTAGGAATTCCTCAGCGGGATCCGCATCTGGCGTTGAGTCTGGTACGACACCTGACGCTGGCACAGGCACGACAGGACTGGGACTGACCGGTTGATCCTCTTCCTCGGAGTCCACCTCGATGACTTCAGGTATGACCCTGCTGGTGGTCCCTCCAGTGATGGTGTGCACCGCAGCTGGAGGAGGTGAAGGGACTATCGTCACCATCACCGGCATGCCCCTGGGAGGGACGCCGCCAGACATCCCAACCAGCCTCGCTGCAGCAGCCCACGCCAGTCGGAGAACTGTATGACAGAAAGAGACATAAATGTTAGTCGACATGGCCCACGTGTGGCAACGAAGAGACCAGTGGAGGAGACATACGAAGATTGACTTCTGAGCACTGCTCCTGGGCCGGTACTGACGGGACTCCGAGACGGGGCCCCCCGTATACTGCTGGAAGATCTAGAGATTTCAGAGGAGCCACCTCAGACCCCCTGGTCCCACCAGACGCAGAACTGGACGCAGCCATAGGCGCGGGTTCTGAAGGTCCCGCATCGTCACCCGCCGAGGAGCGAGAACGAGGCCTACGAACAAGTTCCTCCTGCATGACTCAAACATTGGTGAGAAGTCTGTAGGGATTCAAAAACAGATCGTAAGAAGAGACGTTTGGAATGTTACCTCAAGAGCCTCCGCGAAGTCGTCGGATTCTGAGCTTCGGTCTCCGACCTCGCCCTCCTCCAGCAGGTCCCCCCCTCCAGCCTCATCCTCCCGAGAAGAATCCCCTGATTCCTCCGGCAAGGGGAAGCGCTCCCTCAGATCGGCAACCGATGGCTGTGGAGGGACTGTCTGATTCAACAGTACCCTCACCCGGTCTGTCATTGGGCGAGGGACACCACTGGAGTGGATGTAATCCTCCAGCTCGTTCAAGTATTGCTCCGCCTCCGCCGGAGACACCATGAATCCAGCCCGGACTGGGCCTATGCCCGGCAGTCTCATCCCGAGGAGATTCAGGTGAGCCCACATCTCAGATGGGCTGAGGAATTGCCGGTTGACGTCCCAGACGTCCCAAGCCTCCGGAAAGACAGCATCTTCTGCCATGTCAATGTGACGCAGCCGCTTCCCCGGAGCCTGAGTGGATATCCGACGGAATCCCCTCGGTGGCCGCCCCTCCGGATGACCCTGCTCTCCCGGAACAACCGGATCCGCCGCTGCTACCATACCCTCGGCCGGTGTGGGTCTCTCTGCCATGGCAGCCCCGCTGCCATGGGTGGCCCTAGCTGCCCTTCGACCCCGACCTCGAGATAAAGGAGGCCCACCGTCACCAACCCGGATTGTTGGCTGCTTCAGCATCTCCCCGGGATAAGCGGCCTCCCAGCTGATGGCGTACTCCTTCACTAAGCCGAAGGCGGCGGTGGATGGAGGTAATGTGATCTGCATCTTTCCATCCTCACGTGTGAACATGAGCCACAGCTGCCTCATCACACACGGGTGCTCCTCGTGACGCACCTCCCAGTATACCTGCGGGGTCAGCCGCTGGAGGCACCGGAACTGCCTCGCAAAACGGTGTGGGGTGTACGGTTCACAGATCGGCTCACGATCTATCCGAGCCACCAAAACTCCACCTCGGAAGGCCAGGAGGTAAGCCCGATGCTCTTCCGTTCCCCGTCCATCATCAGTAAGCCTCCCCGTCGGCAGTGGAAAGGGATGAAAGTTGAACTCGTCCGCCCTCCACACCCTATTCAGCACCATCGGAACGGCCAGTTTGAATGGGAAGCTCCCAACTGCGTTCAGAATGGAAGGGAGAAAGTCTGATCCCGGCGGCGAAATGGGGTTTGGATACTCATAAATCCCCCTGATGTGCGCCGCGATCCACCCATACAGGAGGTGGAAGGGCCCGCATATTCTTGGCGGCTTCTTGCCCTCGCTGATACGTCGCAGCATTCTGTATAGCTTGGCGAGCATCGGGATCCCCAGGTTGATCCGCTGCCCCATGGCCAGCATCGACGCCATGATGAACGAGCTGGGCCGTACCCCCATGCTTGTATCTCTCACTGGTAGGATCCACCCACATATGAGAGCCGCGATGAACGCCGCCAGCCTAACTACTGGCTGTTGTTCGGTGCTGACGCTGAAACCCCAAGTCTTCCATTGGCTGTCCTCCAAAACCCGCCAATACGAGTGCCCCTTACCCCGCTGGGCTGCCCTCGGACAAGTTCGAGGCCTTGGAGGGAACTCTCGATTCTCTTGAAAGTTCAGGAAACACTTGAACCACCTCTTGAAGTGGACGTCCCTCACGGCCTCCTTGTCCTCTCTAGGGACAAGCGCCATCAGCGCTGACGCCAGCCGTGGCATTTGCTCAGCATCCCCCCATGCACTGATGACGGGGAGGAACTCGTCGTACATGGCCCCCAAGATCGGGACCCCAGAAACCTGGTGGACATCCCACAGGCTGATGCCCACCTCCCCGTGATGCAGATGAAAAGTGTTGGTCCTGGACGACCATCTACTCAGCAGTTCCGGCATCAGCTGCTTTGGCTGGTAAATGTGGAACTGGGAGGCCCATGCCGCCTCGTACAATCCCACTCTCCTCAGCTCAGCCTCGAACTCCTCGCACGAGGCGCCTACCCAATAGGCCCAGGCCCAGTCGTCGGTAAAATTGCCGCCCTGGCGCAGGTCCCACTCATCGGACCATCCCTTCTTCGGATCCTGCAGAGCCGCCTTCAGTATAGTACGGTAGAGAGGAGGGGACGTCTCCGGTTGCAGTGGACTCCCGTCAATGTCATTTACATGATTGTAGAGGCAATCAGCGGTAACGGGTGTGAAATCCTCCCGTGCATGACCATCGGCCGCCCTAAACCATTGGTGCTGGCATGGTGTGCTCCTGAACCAGCAAGCTGGTTCATCCCTTCCCGCCTCAGGGATGAAGACGTCATCCCTCAGCCCGAAGCCGTACAACGGCAGCTTTTTGCACTGTGGATAATCCTTCTGACCTTCCGATAGCAGATCTATCAGAGAAGTGTGGTCTGAATGGCTGTGAACCATTTCCCCCAAGCCTGGATGGTTGGCCATCTCATCCCGGCGAGCAGCATCTGCGAGCACTCCCAGCACAGCTTCTTGATGGGCCATCTTTAATGTCGACCCTTAGAAAAGTTTTTCCCCCTGGATCGCGAAGCTCGGCCGCGAAGCTCGACCGCGAAGTCGGATCGCGAAGATCGGTCGCGAGACGAAGCCGCGAAGTCTGGCCAAGGCAGACAGAGGTTCGCTTGGCGCGGACGCGGAGTCGGAGACTCGCGGTTCGCCGCGAAGCTCGATTCGCGGAGTGCTGTCGCGGAGTACGCGGAGCTTCGCCAAATCGAGAGCGCACAAAAAGACAAGACACGTGAAGACAAAAGAGGGCGGGCCCCCTATTTATAGGCGATGACCACGGAGCATCGCAGCGCGCCTCACCCGCGCGAAGCATCGCGGCGCGTCCGGATCCGCGGCCCCGGCGAGCATCGCGGTCCCCCTTCGCGAGGACGCATCGCGAACCACCGACAGTTTTTGGCGATTGTCCCTCAGACTTCGACCCTTCGCCCTCCGCGGCTCCAAGTCTGAGGGGGGGCATTTGTTGGCGCCAAAAATATGGCCCGAAAGGAAGGAACGAAAAAGACAGCCGGCGCGCTGCCTCGCGAAGCACAGCCGCGAAGCACAGCCGCGGAGCCCGTCCGCGGAGCCCCGCCGCGCAGCGCCCCAACCTTGGCGGCCCCGCGAAGCTCCGGAGGCGGTAATCCTCCGCGAGCGCGTTTGACGTTCGCGAGCCGCCGCGAAGCACCGGAGGCGGTGATCCTCCGCGAGCGCGTTTGACGTTCGCGAGCCGCCGCGAAGCCCCGAAGGCGGCGCGCGAGCCCTGCATCGCAGCGCGCCTTCCCTATAAATACTCGACTCCCCCTGAGTCCCGAGGGACGGACAATCCGACCTTTCGGCTTCTCCTCTCCCGAATCGCGAAGCAAGCTTTGCCCCGGGAATCATGAGCTCCGCGAGGTATTCCTACTTCACGAGACGACTCTGATTTATTTCGTCCTGAGCCCCTCTTCCGAGAGGGAGGCCCTTCGCGAAGCCCAAGGGCGTTCGCAAAGGAAGGGGATTCCCAAGGGAACCCGGGCAGCCGCGGAGCACTCGTGCTTCGCGAAACATCCAACCCACGCTAGTAATCCCTATGCCAAGGCAGGATAACTATGCATCGCGAAGCACATTGCTTGGCAGGACCCTGCTTCGCGAACCATTCCTTCTTCGCGAGGCAGTGCTCCGCGAACACTGTTCCACTTCGCGAAGCACCACCCACTCCCACCTATGCCCCATGCTAAGGCCAAGGAACCCCACTTCGCAAAGCACACTCCTCTGCTTAGCGATTCCTCCTTCCGTGCGACCCTCTAGGTTTGCATGATGTGATTTCAAAGTCCCATGGACAACACCTCCCGTAGCGTTGCTTCGCCCAATGCTCCTTCGCATAGGCACGCTAACGGCTATTGCTTCTTCGCATAGCCACGCTAACGTGGACCCCTCGATGGCTCCTCCCTCGACCCCCCTCTAACATGGCCTTACTGGTACCTTCCCTTCCCCAAGGACCAGAGGGTACCAGTTATGTAAGCCCTAGGGGTGTGGAGTGAACCCACCTCGTCCGAGCTGCAGGACGTTAAACTGCCAAGCACCACGTCCTCAACACATTACGTTAAACTGTGACCCAACCTCGTTTCCCTCACAAAGGGTCCCCCCAACTCGAACTTTTTTTACACCACTCGTCTCCACGGGAATGGAACTCTTCCGCACATGGAATGAGATCCTCCTTGTCGGAGTGGTGTATGTTCGTAGGGGAAGGGTCGCCTCAGAGCGTAAATCCCTAACCTTTGGTACGGATGATTGCACCCGTGCATCTCGGTACTTCCCCACTACCAAGGCCAGTGGAGGACGTGATAGGGAACGAGGCACCTCCCATTGTCGGACCAAGGTCCATCTTTCCCGCGCTTTGTCGCGCCATGGGCCTCCATCCTGGAGTAAGTCCCAACACCATGGGCCGCCCAACGCGTAAGCCCCCCCTTCGCTTCTCACGGACGCACCCTTCGCGACGTGATCGTCAGGTCCTTGCAACCTCTTGTTTCTCACACCGAGCATGACTCACGTGGGCTTAGAGTGAGCACCGACCCTGACAAACCCTTCTGAACTACGAGGTCTTTGATCCATGTCAAGGCATGGTACGTAGGAAGCCTCCACGAGGTTCAAGCCCACCATCAGTGGACCAAGGTCTACTTTCTTCTGAACTACGAGGTCTTTGATCCATGTCAAGGCATGGTACGTAGGAAGCCTCCACGAGGTTCAAGCCCACCAACAGTGGACCAAGGTCTGCTTTCACGTCGGTTTACCGACAAACCCTTCTGAACTACGAGGTCTTTGATCCATGTCAAGGCATGGTACGTAGGAAGCCTCCATGAGGTTCAAGCCCACCATCAGTGGACCAAGGTCTGCTTTCACGTCGGTTCCCCGGCGAAATCTGAACTACGAGGTCTTTGATCCATGTCAAGGCATGGTACGTAGGAAGCCTCCACGAGGTTCAAGCCCACCCATCACCCAATTCACGTCGTGTTCTACCTACGTCCAGTATGACGTTAAACTACATCCCGGTCCAGTGGTAAGCCATTGCGACCCAACCCCATTTGAACTACGAGGTCTTTGATCCATGTCAAGGCATGGTACGTAGGAAGCCTCCACGAGGTTCAAGCCCACCCGTCGTTTATTCACGTCGGGTCCCATTCCAGTCCAGCGGTAAGCCGTTGTGACCATTTGAACTACGAGGTCTTTGATCCATGTCAAGGCATGGTACGTAGGAAGCCTCTACGAGGTTCAAGCCCACCCGTCTTTCACGTCGGGTTTCACCCCCTCCAGCACGACGTTAAACTGCACCCCGGTCCAGTGGTAAGCCATTGAGACCCACCATTTGAACTACGAGGTCTTTGATCCATGCCAAGGCATGGTACGTAGGAAGCCTTTATGAGGTTCAAGCCCACCATCAGTGGACCAAGGTCTACTTTCTTCTGAACTACGAGGTCTTTGATCCATGTCAAGGCATGGTATGTAGGAAGCCTCCACGAGGTTCAAGCCCACCCACAGTGGACCAAGGTCTGCTTTCACGTCGGTTTACCGACAAACCCTTCTGAACTACGAGGTCTTTGATCCATGTCAAGGCATGGTACGTAGGAAGCCTCCACGAGGTTCAAGCCCACCAACAGTGGACCAAGGTCTGCTTTCACGTCGGTTTACCGACAAACCCTTCTGAACTACGAGGTCTTTGATCCATGTCAAGGCATGGTACGTAGGAAGCCTCCACGAGGTTCAAGCCCACCAACAGTGGACCAAGGTCTGCTTTCACGTCGGTTTATCGACAAACCCTTCTGAACTACGAGGTCTTTGATCCATGTCAAGGCATGGTACGTAGGAAGCCTCCATGAGGTTCAAGCCCACCATCAGTGGACCAAGGTCTGCTTTCACGTCGGTTCCCCGGCGAAATCTGAACGACGAGGTCTTTGATCCATGTCAAGGCATGGTACGTAGGAATCCTCCACGAGGTTCAAGCCCACCCATCACCCAATTCACGTCGTGTTCTACCTACGTCCAGTATGACGTTAAACTACATCCCGGTCCAGTGGTAAGCCATTGCGACCAAACCCCATTTGAACTACGAGGTCTTTGATCCATGTCAAGGCATGGTACGTAGGAAGCCTCCACGAGGTTCAAACCCACCCGTCGTTTATTCACGTCGGGTCCCATTCCAGTCCAGCGGTAAGCCGTTGTGACCATTTGAACTACGAGGTCTTTGATCCATGTCAAGGCATGGTATGTAGGAAGCCTCTACGAGGTTCAAGCCCACCCGTCTTTCACGTCGGGTTTCACCCCCGTCCAGCACGACGTTAAACTGCACCTCGGTCCAGTGGTAAGCCATTGAGACCCACCATTTGAACTATGAGGTCTTTGATCCATGTCAAGGCATGGTACGTAGGAAGCCTCTACGAGGTTCAAGCACACCCGTCTTTCACGTCGGGTTTCACCCCCGTCCAGCACGACGTTAAACTGCACCCCGGTCCAGTGGTAAGCCATTGAGACCCACCATTTGAACTGCGAGGTCTTTGATCCATGTCAAGGCATGGTACGTAGGAAGCCTTTATGAGGTTCAAGCCCACCATCAGTGGACCAAGGTCTACATTCTTCTGAACTACGAGGTCTTTGATCCATGTCAAGGCATGGTACGTAGGAAGCCTCCACGAGGTTCAAGCCCACCAACAGTGGACCAAGGTCTGCTTTCACGTCGGTTTACTGACAAACCCTTCTGAACTACGAGGTCTTTGATCCATGTCAAGGCATGGTACGTAGGAAGCCTCCATGAGGTTCAAGCCCACCATCAGTGGACCAAGGTCTGCTTTCACGTCGGTTCCCCGGCGAAACCTGAACTACGAGGTCTTTGATCCATGTCAAGGCATGGTACGTAGGAAGCCTCCACGAGGTTCAAGCCCAACTCTCTTCGGACCAAGGTCCAGCTTCACGTCGGTTTACCGGCACCATCCTGAACTACGCGGACTTTGATTCCCTGCCACAGGGATACGTAGGAAGTCTCTTCAAGGCTCAAGCCCAACTTCGCTGTCGCCCTCCTGCGATGGTCCCATCTCATTCTCAACTGTCTCTGCTAGACGTTAATCTTGCAACATACCCTGTGTTGAACATGGGAAGCTGAGGAAAACCTCAGATACGTGTCTATGACATGTAATTCCCTACGCTCGATGTGGGATGCCTCGGGCTTCCACGCCCTCGAGAAGCCTTATGATTGAGGATAACAGACAGACACGCCAGGTACCCCAGCATCCAGACACGCTACTGATGCCTCAAACGTGATTACTCCCCTGACCGAAGGTTGCTGCCCTGACTGGACCCTTTGGAATGTCCCGAAAGAAGCAATGTAATTAACCGGCGTCCATGGAAACATGACACTGGGAAGAGTTTCACAAACTACGTATTAAATCTATAAGGGAGACCCGGACTAGGTGACGAGTTCTGAGGAGGAATCCACAGGAGGAAGAACCGACATCCCATCATCCCGTTTCGATCAAGGAGCAGACGTACCTGAACAAGGGACGAATGCCGCCCGCCTTTGGAAATCGGGAATGCGGGGCAACAAAGCCGCGCGTCCCCCTCCCCCGCGGACGGACGCGCGCGCGCCCCGGCGAAAGCGTCGGAAACAATTATTAAGAATTTATTTATATTTAAAATTTTGAGGACTTGCATGGGGGAGTTTTCTAATAACAAAATTTTTTCATTAGAGGTATATGATCTATTTATTATAAGGTTTAGTCTCATACAAAAATGAAATGAAGTACATTATGATGATTTTTATGTATTAATTGGATAAATACATTAGGAATCATTTATTCATAAACTGATAACACATTCATTTCTAATTTTATGTGTGTGATCATGCATTCTTAAGAGTGTATCCTATTTTAGTACACCATCCTCCTTGAAGGATGGGGACGTTAGCACCCACCTTCATTATAGTTCCCCAGTCTTAAACCTTACTTAATCTTGAGTTATTACAAGATTACACATTGAGGATCTTTTCGGGTTTATGGTTTTAGAGAATTAGATCATAAAACATGCATTACATTCCATATATAAACAAAGTGGTTACATAAAGATAGTATTCTTCTTTCCCATAAATGGAAACATACTTAAAATAAAACATGGATTCTTTCATGACACTCCCTTGACACTATCATCATATCATGTACCTTTCCCTTGACCTGTGAAAAACATTTCAAAAAAACTTGGGATGAGCATAAAAAGATCAGTAAGGGATATAAAAATATATGGAAAGGAAACATGGGTACATATATACATAAGAATTAAATCATAATTTACCCATAAAACATAATCATTTCAACATACCTCATCAAATCATGAATAAATCATAGAAATCATAACACATAAAGGTAACTTGAGGCATTCATAACATTCTTACGTAGGGAGTAACCCTCTTGGTTACGTTTGGAATACCCATCACAGTATATTCCCTAAATCTCTTCTGAGAAACCATAACGTTTCACTCCTTCACATTACCCAATGCACTGGAGAGCTATATCGGGCTCACCCACCCTTAGTTTATCACGGAACCACCCGTCTTCATAATAATGCCCAAGAACCTCAACATAATCATATCACATAAAACATCCATAAAGGAAACATAACATTTCCACCTTTCAATCACAAGATATCAATAAAAAACATTGATATAAAAACATTATGAAAACCATTTTCAATACCAAAATAAAAGAAAAGTAAAACATGGTATTTATTTTTCTTTTATAAAGAAGGTATGGCTTGTAGAGGAAGCCAAAACTCAAATAATGGTCACGGCGACGGAGAAGTCATTGTCGCCGCATACATACGACAAAAACATTCCCTTTTGTCATTTAGTAAATGCTTCATATAAAAAATATTCCTTTTGAATAAACGTAAAATTCAAAAGGGTTTATACACCGTATAAAAGAAGGTTGTGTATAAAACAAAATATGCCTCATTGAAAGGAGATTGAGACGAAGTCCCATACCTCGGGTCCGACTTGACTCGGTCGTTCTTTAATCTCCTGAATAATAAACTTCAGTTAATTTCTACTTGTTTAAGAACCTTTTTCATGTTCATTATTCCTTTTATATCACTTATTGCCATGTCATGAACACTGTGTAATTATTTATGTTAATAATGGTCGTTTTAATGATCATTGGTACTTGAGTCAAAAATAATCCCTTTATAATTACATTTTGTTCATTTATCCATTATATCCAGAATTATAATAATTATGTATATATCATATATATCTAGTATATACATGCATTTATAATATTACATAATCATTTAGAGGTAAGAAATGAAATGCACCATTCATGGAGACGGTAAGCCGTACGCACGCATGAACGCTACTTTCATTTCTATTTCGTGTTTTATAGAATGGAATCATAATGATATAAAGGAATATTATAATTATAGTATAATATCATATATAATATCATAGTTCCATCCTTTATACATCCCACATATGGTATTTACCGAATCAAATCACATTGAGGGGGCGGTAGTCAACACTTCCTTAAATGAAGATATCGCGTTTACCCATAATGGAAACCATAAAGGTATGCCCAAAATGAAAAATACATAAGCTTAAGGAAAATATAAACATATTACATATCATATATAAATATGGTGACATCTTAATGGCCACCTTTTAAGGTGTTAAAAGAATGTTGAACAATCATCGTTTCGGGAGGCATAAATTCACCATCCACAGAAACAGTTTGTCCTTTAACCATTAGATGTAGGTGTGTGTAAGTGTAGCTTGAATACTTATTATAACAACATCCTAGTATATTTAGAATACTGTATTTGTTACAAAAGAAAAGAATAAAAAGAGTTTAGGGGGTTGGAGAAGCAAAATAAAACAAAAGGACTCAAGAGAAGACATTACCTTAAAATCGGGTAACTCTCTTAGATTTGAGCTCAAAGGCTTCCTTGGGAAGCCTTCTGCCCAATGTGAGGATTCTAGGAGTAAGATAGGTATGTGGAGAGACACAATGGGCAGGTTTTGGCCGAGCCAAATGCTTTTGGAGTGTGGGTAAGGAGGTAGAGGTGGGGGCCTTTTATAAGAGGAGAGGAGGGGAACTCTTGGAAGGTAAAGAAAAGTCACTTTATTTTAATATGGTATTCGGATTTAAGAGGCCCCACATTGATGTGCTTCACGTATAATGTGATAAGGGTTCGAAATCCACCCATCCAATAGGTTTTGGCCATGTTTAGGTCTTAGATTTTACATTATCATTCCATTTTATTTAAATCGTTAAATAATGAGGTCATCGCGACATCATCATGATGTCATAAATACATTAATTAATATAAAGTCTAAAATTTATAAAAAAATACTATTATTTAGTAAATCCTTTTAGCTTTCAAATTACCATTTATAATAAAAAATCTGATCTTTATATCCCCATGTAAAAATTGTTTTAGTAAAACATCTCATGTTTGTGTCATTTTTACATTAACATTAAATAAAAAGTTATTTATGTCATTTCCCAACCAAAGTGGCTCCATGGGGTCCCCAAGTTTACCCATGGATTGTATTGGTCGGCCATGACACATCCAATGAGGTTAGGACATGTGTCAAGCTCATCTCATATTATTAAAACATTATTTTTACCTTAACCTGCACTAATTACCACTAATCGCGATTAAGAACTTAAAAGTTACTAATCACCAAAAAACTATTTTAATCATATTGAACCACATTTTACTTCTTAATGACAACCATGTATGTCGGATTTTTGAAAATAAAATCACAAAAGTGGAAAAGTTTCATTTAAACGAAAAATCAGTTTCATTAACTACAACTTAGTGGTTTCACTATTCATCAAAAATTGAAGTTTTTCAGAAAAATTCCAAATCTTCACCCTATGATATATTTGATATTTTGAATTCAAAAATGATGTCTATTTTACAAAATTCAAAAAATATAAGATGAATTAATTAATTTAATAATTATTTCCCGTTGTCATGACAAATAGCGTGTTTTTATGAAACAATAAGTATCAAAAGATTGACACCAGTTTTAGTCCAATTTCAAAGTGAAATTGATTCCAATGACCACCATTTTATTAAATGGTAAAAATATATTCTAATTTCACTTCAAAACCAATTCAACAGATAATCTAATCATATAAATAAATTAGATTAAAAAGCAGTTTTGATGTAAAATGCAGTATTCTTCACTATTCATTAAAAAACAAACACTGTCTGAAATATACCAAAAATTCACACAAAGTAAACTTTGATGTACCAATCATAAAGAACAAGTTTATTTTGACAAACATAGCTTATAAAATTCTCAAAAGATAGAATTAAAAATGGTTTTCCATCAAAAGGCAATAAAACGATCTTTTAAAAATATTAGTGTATTCAATGCTTAAGATTGGATTTATTTTCATTTTAAGACTCTAAAACACTAACTTATTCATTAATAGACATAGATAAAAATATATATTACTCATTACTTACTTGGGATGTTACATCCTTCCCCTTTTTGAAAATTGCGTCCCCGCAATTTATTTACTTATCGAATAAATGGGGGTACTTATCCCTCATTGCATTTTCATATTCCCATGTTGCCTCTTCCATCATGTTTTTTTTTTCACAAAACCTTTACCTGATTAATCACATTATTCCATAACACTTTCTTCCTGTGGTCAAGAATCTGGACCGGTTGTTCCTCATAAGATAGGTTCTCTTCAAGCTGAACTACCTCTGGACTCAAAACATGTGATGGATCTGGCATATAATTTCTCAACATCAAAACATGAAAAACATTGTGTAAATGAGATAAACTCGGAGGTAATGCCACCCGGTATGCAACTGATCCAGCTCTCTCCAGAATTTCATATGGTCCAATAATCTTTCGACAAAGCATTCATTTCGTACCAAATCTAATCACACTTTTCCAAGGAGAAACCTTGAGAAAAACATGATCACCTACCTCGAAAGATAGATCCTTCCTCCGGTTATCCACATAACTCTTCTGCCAGCTCTGAGCTGTTCTCATGTGCTTCTGAATCAGCTGAACTTTTTCTGCCATCTCTTCTACCAATTCTGGTCCCATCAACTTCCTTTCACCCACTTCATCCCAGAAATCTAGAGTTCGACACCACTTCCCATATAATGCCTCAAATGGTGCCATCTGTATACTGGAATGAAAACTATTATTATAAGAAAACTCAACCAATGAAAGATATTGGTCCCAACTTCCCTGATAATCCATCGAACAAGGTCGTAGCATATCCTCCAAGGTCTGAATTGTTCGTTCTGACTTCCCATCTGATTGAGGATGAAAAGTTGTACTAAAATTTAATTCAGTACCCAATGACTTCTGAAGGCCTTTCCAAAAGTTAGAAGTGAACCTGGGATCACGATTAGATACAATGGAGAGGGGAACTCCATGTAACCTGACTATCTCTTTAAGATACCAACGGGAAAGTTGATCTAGGGAAAAATTATCTCGTATAGCAAAAAAATGAGCAGATTTAGTCATGCGATCAACAATAACCCAGATTGTATTATTATCTTGAGATGTCTTCGGTAATCCCACAACAAATTCCATGGATATATTCTCCCATTTCCACTCTGGCACTAGTAAAGGCTGAAGCATCCCTTTCGGTAATTGCCGCTCTTCTTTAACCTATTGACATGTCAAACACTTCACAGTAAAATCAGCAATATCTCTTTTCATTCCATCACACCAGTAATACTCCCGCAGATCTCTGTACATCTTAGTACTTCCGGGATGAACTGAAAACAGAGAACTATGAGCTTCACATAACAACTCTCTATTCAACTGTGAATCACAAGGCACCCACAATCTCTTCCCAAATCTCAAAACTCAATCATTATCAATGTTGAATTCAGGAAACATACCTTTCTGAACCATCTCTACATTTTTATACAACTCACTATCTTGCTTCTGTGCTTTCTTGATTCTATCTGATAGAGATGATCTCACTGATACCTGAAACAAAACAGAAGAACTTCCTGCACCAACAACTTCTATTCCAAATTTCATCAAATCCTTAACCAAAGGATCACGTTCCAAACGCAACATTGCTAATGAAACATTACTTTTTCGACTCAAAGCATCAACCACTTTATTTGCTTTTCTCGGATGGTAATGAATTGTACAATCATAATCCTTGATTAATTCCAGCCATCTCCTCTATCTCATGTTTAACTCTTTCTGAGTGAATATATTCTTTAAACCTTTGTGATCAGTATATATTTCACACTTTACTCCATACAAATGATGCCTCCAAATTTTTAAAGCGAAAACAACAGCAGCTAATTCCAAATCATGTGTAGGATAATTTACCTCATGAGTTTTCAACTGTCGTGAATCATAAGCAATTACCTGATCATTCTGCATTAGGACGCAACCAAGTCCTATCAATAAAGCATCACTGTATAAAACAAACTCACCATTCCTGGAAGGGAGTGCCAAAACTGGAGCATTAACCAATCTTCTTTTCAATTCCTGAAAACAATCATTACATTCTTTTTTCCAGATTAACATAACACCCTTCCGAGTTAGCTTAGTCATTGGACTAGATAACCGTGAAAAATTTCCAACAAACCTTCGGTAATAGCCTGCCAAACCAAGGAAGCTACGAATCTTAGTTACATTTGTGGGTCTTGGCCATTCTTCCACAACCTTTGTTTTTGCAGGATCAACAGTTATCCCATCTTTAGAAACAATATGACCAAGGAAAGAAATTTGTTGCAACCAAAACTCACACTTGCTGAATTTCCCATACAATTTCTTTACTTTTAAGGTTTTCAAAATAACCCTTAAATGACTTTCATGCTCTTCTATACTTTTAGAAAACACAAAAATATCATCAATTAAAACCACCACAAACTTATCCAAGAACTCATGAAAAATTATATTTATTATGCCCATGAATACAGCAGGTGAATTGGTTAGCCCAAAAGGCATTACTATAAATTCATAATGGCCATATATTGTACGGAATGCAGTCTTCATAACATCTTCTTCCTTTACCTTCAGCTGATGGTACCCCGATCTCAAGTCAACCTTTGAAAAATACTGAACACCCTGGAGCTGATCAAACAAATCATCGATATGAGGAAAAGGATACTTGTTCTTAACAGTAATATTATTCAAGGCCCTATAATCAATGCAAAGTCTCATTGAACCATCTTTGTTTTTAACAAATAAAACAGAAGCATCCCAAGGTGATGTGCTAGGTCTAATGAAACCTTTCTCTAATAAATCTTGCAATTTCTCCTTCAACTCTAAAAGTTCAATTTGACCCATTCGATAAGGGGGTTTTGAAATTGGCTTAGCATCAGGAACTAAGACAACATTAAACTCAACTTCCAGATCTGGTATTATTCTAGGCAACTCAATAGGAAAAACATCAGGGTACTCATTTAACACTGGCACATCATTAATCTGAACAGTTCCTTTATTTTCAAAGATGTGTGCAAGGTAACATTCATTTCCATCTTTTACAAGTTTCCTGGCCTCTTGATAAGTTTTCAATAGTAAGGGTTCATTCTTGTACACAAACTGAAATTCTTTCTGAAAAGAAACTTCTTTAGCTCTACAGTCAATCATAGCATGGTAAATAGAGAGCCAATCCATACCCAGGATAACATCAAACTCTACTAGAGGTAGAACAATAAGGTTTGCAAGTAGGTTCTTTCCACAGATAAGGATAGGAAGATTATTATAAATTCTTTTTGCCTCAACATTTCCCCCAGGTGTTTTTACCAAAACTTCAAGATTCATTTCTTGAGATGGTATTCCCATTTTACTAGAAAAGGTTTTAGAGATGAAAGAATGTGTAGAACTCAAATCAAACAACACACTGGCATAAACTGAAAAAAACAAACAATGTACCTGATACAACTTCATTTGATGGCCCGACATCTGCTGAAGTAGTTGCAAAGGATTTCACCACCCCTTTCTTCTTGTAGTCTAACTGCTTCCCATCACCCAAGCTCTTTGTCAGACAGTTGTTTGCATAGTGTCCCATCTCATTTCACTTATAGTATTTCACTAACTGTAAATCAGATTTGGTCTTACCATCACCTTGATCTTTTCCAGTGAAATCACGAGACTTTTGTCCCATCTTACCACATCGGTAGAACTTTCCAGAATTCAGAAGACATTCCCCAGCATGCCTTTTGCAACACTTATCACAAACCGGAAACTTAGTTTTCTTACCGTCATACTTTTTTGAAGAATTCTTACCTTTCTCCTGCCACCTCGGTCTCTACTTCTATTGGTTTTTATAGAACAGTTGATCATCGATAAACTCCATTTCCACCTTCTTAGCACATCGAACAAGATTTTCGAAACTTTTAAAATCACGAGAAGCTAACGACCTTCGATATTTTGGCTTTTATCTTGAGTAAAAACGATTGATTTTATATCAAGGTCTCAGATAAAATTTGGAGAATACCTTGCCAATCGAGTGAACCTTTCTTCATAGGCAGCCACTGAGTCTTCCTCTTGCCTCAATTACAAGAATTTCTTTTCCATCCTAAGTCGAACAACCCTAAGAAAATACTTCTCAAGAAACATACATTTGAATTCATCACAGTCGAGAGCATCAATCTCATCAGCATCCCTGATATTTTTAACCATCGACCACCACTGATCTGCTTCACCCTCCATACGGTAAATAGAAAGACTAACCATTTGATTGTCTGAACACCCCATGACATCGAAAATATTCTCCAGTGCTTTAATCCACCCTTCAGTTAGCACAGGGTCAGATGATCCTCTGAATGATGGGGGATGTTGCCTCATGAAATGTTCCACCACTGACATGTTCCTCTGCGGTTGATCTAGCTGATCTAGTGTATGGATACCACCGCCATTAATCGCTGGAGTCAACTGAACCATTACGGCAACAAATTGTTCAGTTCCAATTCCGACCATCTGAAGATGCTGATTTGGAAGGTTATTTCCTTCGGAATGCCTCCCTAGCACTGCTTCCCTGTTTCCTCTGCGGAAAACCATTCTGAACAAACATGTCTTAGATGAAGCAACATGGTAATCTTCAAATACTATATCACTTCAATTTGACAATGAAAAAATATTTTTGGATAATCATTTAATAGAATTCTTACTCCTAAAGTTATCTAAACCGTCCTCTGATACAAACTAGAAGGCCCCAGCCTTAAACCTTACTTAATCTTGATTTATTACAAGATTACACATTGATGATCTTTTTGGGTTTAATGCTTTAAAGAATTAGATCATAAAACTTGCATTACATTCCACATATAAAAAAAGTGGTTACATAAAGATAGTATTCTTCTTTCCCATCAATGGAAACATATTTAAAATAAAACTTGGATTCTTTCTTGACACTCTCTTGACATTGTCATCATATCATGTACCTTCCCTTGACCTATGAAAATCATTTCAAAAAAACATGGGATGAGCATAAAAATCGCAGTAAGGGATATAAAAATATATGGAAAAGAAAACATGGGTACATATATACATAAGAATGAAATCATACTTTACCCATAAAACATAAGCACTTCAACATACCTCATCAAATCATGAATAAATCATAGAAATCATAAGACATAAAGGTAACTTGAGGCATTCATAACATTCTTACGTAGGGAGTAACCCTCTTGGTTATGTTTGGAATACCCATGACAATATATTTCCTAAATCTCTTCGGAGAAACCTTAACGTTTCACTCCTTCGCGTTACCCGATGTATTGGAGAGCTATATCGGGCTCACCCGCCCTTAGTTTATCACGGAACCATCCGTATTCATAATAATTCCCAAGAACCTCAACATAATCGGATCACATAAAACATGCATAAAGGAAGCATAACACTTCCACCTTTCAATCACAATATATCAATACAACACATTGATATAAAAACATTATGAAAACCATTTTCAATACCAAAATAAAAGAAAACTAAAACATGGTATTTATTTTTCTTTTAAAAAGAAGGTATGGCTTGTAGAGGAAGCCAAAACTCAAATAATTGTAATGGCGGCAGAGACGTCGTTGTTGCCGCATACGTAGGACAAAAACATTCCCTTTTGTCGTTTAGTAAAAGCTTCGTATAACAAAGATTTTTTTTGAATAAATGTAAATGTCAAAGGGGATTATACACCGTATAAATGAAGGTTGTGTATAAAAAAAATATGCCTCAATGAAAGGAGATTGAGACGAAGTCCCATACATTGGGCCCGACTTGACTCGGTCGTTCTTTAATCTCCTGAATAATAAACATGAGTTAATTTCTACTTGTTTAAGAACCTTTTTCAAGTTCGTTATTCCTTTTATATCACTTATTTAGATGTCATGAAGACTATGTAATTATTTAAGATAATAATGGTCGTTTTAACGATCATTGGTACTTGAGTCAAAAATAAACCCTTTATAATTACATGTTGTTCATGTATCCATTATATCTAGAATTACAATCATTATGTATATATCATATATATCCAGTATATACATGCATTTATAATATTACATAATCATTTAGAGGTAAGAAATGAAATGCACCGTTCATGGAGACGGTAGGCCGTACGTACGCATGAACGCTACCTTCATTTCTATTTCGTATTTTAAAGAATGGAATCATAATGATATAAAGGTATATTATAATTCCAGTATAATATCATATATAATATCATAGTTCCATCCTTTATACGTCCCACATATGGTATTTAAGGAATCAAATCACTCTGAGGGGGCGGTAGTCCACACTTCCTTAAATGAAGATATCGAGTTTACCCATAATGGAAACCAAAAAGGTATGCCCAAAATGAAAAATAAAGAAGTTTAAGGAAAACATAAACATATTATATATCATATATAAATATAGTGACATCTTAAGGTCCACCTTTGAAGGTGTTAAAAGAATGTTGAACAATCATCGTTTCGGGAGGCATAAATTCACCATCCACGGAAACAATATGTCCTTTAACCATTAGATGTAGGTGTGTGTATGTGTAGCTAGAATAATTCTTATAAAAACAACCTAGTATATTGATGATACTGGATTTGTTACAATAGAAAAGAATAAAAAATGTTTAGGGGGTTGGAGAAGCAAAATAAAACAAAAGGACTCAAGAGAAGACATTACCTTAAAATCGGGTAACTCTCTTAGATTTGAGCTCAAAGGCTTCCATTGGAAGCCTTCTACCCAAAGTGTGGCTTCAAGGAGTAATAGAGGGATGTGGAGAGCCAAAATGGGCAGTTTGTGGCCGATCCAAAGGCTTTGGGAGTGTGGGTAAGGAGGTAGAGGTGGGGGCCTTTATAAGAGGAGGGGAGGGGCACTCTTGGAAGGTAAAGAAAAATCACTTTATTTTAAAAAGGTATTCGGATTTAAGAGGTCCCACATTGATGTGTTTCGAGGATAAGGTGATAAGAGTTCTAAATCCTCCCATCCAATAGGTTTTTTCCATGTTTAGTTCTTAGATGTTACATTATCATTCAATTTTATTTAAATCGTTAAATAATGAGGTCATCACTACATCATCATGATCTCATAAATAATTTTACTTATTTAAAGTCTAAAAATTATAAAAAAACTAATATGATGTAGGAAATAGTTTTATATTTCCAATGACTATTTATAATCAAAAATCTGATCTTTATAACACCATGTAACAATTGTTTTAGTAAAACATCTCATGTTTGTGTCATTTTTACTTTAACATTAAATAAAAAGTTATTTATGTCATTTCCCAACCAAATGAGCTCCATGGGGTCCCCAAGTTGACCCATGGATTTTCTTTGTCGACCATGACACATAAAATGAGGTTAGGACATGTTTCAAGCTCATCTCATATTATTAAAACATTATTTTTACCTTAAACTACACTAACTACCACTAATCGCGATTAAGAACCTAAAAGATACTATTCACCAAAAACTATTTTAATCTCATTGAAACACATTTTACTTCATAATTAAAACCATGTATGTCGGATTTTTAAAAATCAAATCACAGAAGTGGGAAAGTTTCATTTAAACGAAAAATCAGTTTCATTAACTACCACTTAGTGGTTTCACTATTCATCAAAAATTGAAGTTTTTCAAAAAAATTCCAAAACTTTACCCTAAGCTATATTTGATATTCTGAATTAAAAAATTATGTCTATCTTAAAAAATTAAAAACATATAAGATGCATTAATTAATTTAATAATTAATTCCCGCTGTCATGACAAATAGCGTGTTTTTATGAAACAATAAGTATCAAAAGATTGACACCAGTTTAAGTCCAATTTCAAAGTGAAATTGATTCCAATGACCACCATTGGATTAAATGGTAGAAATATATTCTAATTTCACTTCAAAACCAATTCAAGAGATAATATAATCATATAAATAAATTAGATTAAAAAGCAGTTTTGATGTAAAATGCAGTATTTTTCACTATTCATTAAAAAATGAACATTGTCTGAGAAATACCAAAAAATTCACAAAAAGTAAACGTTGATGTCCCAATCATAAAGAATAAGTTTATTTTGACAAACATAGCTTATAAAATTGTCAAAAGATAGATTTAAAAATGGTTTTCCACCAAAAGGTAGTAAAACAATCTTTTAAAAATATTAGTGTATTCCATGCTTATGATTGGATTTATTTTCATTTTAAGCCTCTAAAACACTATATAATTCATTAATAGACATAGATAGAAATATCTATTACTCATTACTTACTTGGGATGTTACATTCATGGTGAAATTTAAGGTTTCCAAGAGGGTTTATACTAGGTAATACAATATTTTAATTTTAAAAAGATATTGTGACATAGATGATATATTCACTGAATCTCATCTTTTGAGTTACCATCTTGTCCCTTACCAATTAAACAACATTGATGACATCGAGATGGTTTCTGATGTGTCATTTGAGGAATGAGATGTTTAGATAGTCGATCAAAGTAATAATTTCCTATAAGGAAATATGCTACCTGGAACATCTAATGTAGTATCACATGAATATAATTAATGATATATGGGTGTATGAGTGGGATATGTAAGTTGTGTTGTTGAACATGATTTCTAAAACATCATGATGAGATAATTTTAGGGTTGATCTTCCATATAGTATGGATATTTAACACCCTATATATTTTTTTGAAAACTTAATTTTAATTTTATACCATCCATGTGTAATATAATGGAATTTGGTTTTTGGAGGAGTCGGAGGAGGCCTGAGGGTTGATTTCCGGGATTTATTCCTTGTTTTAGTACTTTAGTATTGAAGGTATAAGGCACTAGGTACCTTGTGGTATAATATTGAGTAGCTAGTATCCCCTGTTTAGGGTCGGTTCCAAAAGGGATACAGACACCCTAGTTTACATAAGATGGTTACCCATTAGGGGTTGAGTGAGAACCATGTGGGAGTATGTGTTATTTATTTAAAATTGTAATAAATTTAATTAGCTTATTATTTAATTTAAAACACTCTTAAATGAGGTTATCCCTCATCCTATCTTATAAATGGTGTTGTACTCTTATTCTCTTACAATTTATTTTATCTCAATCCATGTGTTATGTCACCTTCATTCTTTGCAAGATCAATGAGTTATTTTCCCTATAAGATCTCTATGAGTATGTAAAATAATCATATTCCGTTCTTTATTTATTTCCCTAACATTCTAGCTATAGTTAACTCATTACACTATATTTTAGGTGGTTTTGGATGATCGATTGATTTAGATCATGGGAGTTCCATTCTTCTATTAAAATCACTAAAGAATCCTTTCATGATTATGATGTAGGTGGTTTCTATCAAATCCCATTTAAATGTGTGTATGAAATGTGTGTTGTGATACATTTGATCCATTGTTCATGTCTAAATGATCTCTATTGAAACCATATAGGGTTCTCATGGATCTTATAGTTATTTTGAGTGATAAGGCCATATGTGTTTTTTAGTGTTATTTGACACCATCATCAATAATGAAAATTCATTGACCAAATTTTTATGAAAGTGATTATGAGAAATAATGTGGGGTGTAAATGGTTAGGTAATACCCTAGTAGAAAATGATATATTACGTATATTAATCCATGATAAAATAATTAATAATTTTATTCAGATAAAATATATGTAACCTTGAATTATAAAATAAATTGTGTTCGATATTTTGTGTGAGTAAGAAACCTAACACGAAGAGTATACCAGTGTTTGGAGTGTTTCCAACACATTTATTCCATTAAGATTGTCATATGTTTATATTGAATGTTTCATTTATCATTTATCTCACATTATAAAAATTATTTTATAATTTGTTGTTATTTATACTCATGTAGTTAAATTTTTATGATTTTTATATGAGGTTGTGAGACACTCCAAACCCTTAAACCTTTATCCAATGCTCAACACATAATCCATAAATATTAACTTTTATTAGAAATGAAGAGTCCTAAATTTAAACATATATAAATATAATATAAATAAAAAAACCTATATTCTCTTATAAATCAAATCCATTTTTATTTTATTGATTTAGGGAATTATGAAAAAATTTACATATAAAAACCTAAGCCTTTTTTATCTAATTGATATTTAATCATTATACCAACATTTTTCTATACAATAAAATTACCTGAAAATATAAAAAAAATCCAAACATTAAAAAATTATATATATATATATATATATATATATATATATATATCAGAGAAAAACATTATTACTAACCAAGGGAAATGGGAACATAAGAAAGTTGAGATAAAACAGTTAATATGTTTAAGCATCGTAGTTATACATCAAAGATCATAAGTGATCATGTGTTGATTATTTTATTATGATAACATAATAAAATGAAATAATTATTACATATTAGATTCATTCCCAATAAAATATATATCATAGGAAATGATTAATGATATAATAATTTTGAATAGAAAAAGATGTCGATCAGAAATGTGTGGAATCATTAAAAATAAAGCATAATTTACAAAAACATAACAGAAACATAAGACATATTTTTTTAGTATACACTTAATCATAAAAAATAATCTCCACTGTCAATTATTTATTTTTATAACATCATAGTGGAAAAATTACCAATGTGTAATGGGATCACTGTACATTCCAATAAACATATCGGATAGATCCCCACAATTGATTTTCTTCTCTTCTCATTCCCCTTAATATTATCTCATAAGATGTCAGGATGCACCCATTTCATTGTGAGGATATAAATTATTAGTCCCACCCATTATATAAAAAAACACTCATGTGTTTCATAACATCAATAGAAAAATCACCATCTAATCATATCTTAATTAACCAATGGGAATGAAACTTGTTTTTTAAATATATTATTAAAATTATAATATCATAAAACATCCCAATAAGGTAATTGGATTTATAGCATTATAAAATATCTAAATGAATAATAATATTACTAAAAATATTCCTATATTTATATAAAATAGTTTTATATAAGAATAGTAAATATACTATGAAAAAAAATATAAAAAATAATGTTCAACGTGTTTATATTAATAAGTTAAAAATTCTAAAAAATGATAATAATATTTTATTTATTAAAATATGTAAACTTTTAAAGTAATTTTTATGATAAAAAGTACTTGAATTTTTATAAAATCCATTTATGTTGTCAATAAATAAAAAAACTCTTTTCTCTTTTGCAAAAAACAAAAAAAAGTCCTATATTTTATAGTATAATTAGATCCATTAAAACACAAGAGAAGAAGGATAACTATTTATAATAATTCATTTAGAAATAATATAAATGTAGAATATAACATTTAATGTATATTTTTTTATTAACATTCATATAGAGGATAAATATTCTTGATAAAAATGGATAAATAATGTCAGTATTTCACAGAAACATTATTTTATTATTTTTTTGTAACATAGAAGGTGAAATTGAAAGAATACAAAAAACCCCCATAAAAACATGTTAAATTTAAATATATAGGGATTATGATAGATATAAAATATAATTTTTCAATGTTTAAATTTAATAATAACATCTTGAGATAAAAGAGACATTTTGAAATAAACTTATACAACATTAGATGCCATTGAAATAAAAATTAATCTCAGGGAGACTGTTAGATAGATTTATAAATACATATATTTTTCATTAAATTCATTATAAATTACATTCATTTCTTTTATATAGACCACAAAAAATTTAGCATGTTTAATATAGAAAAAATATAAGTGAATGGAAATAGAGATGGGGAAAAAATTATAATATTTTTCTTTCATGAATGTAAATCTCATTAAATATTGATCATTAAATAGATCTTAAAATATTTTAATATCAGGGTGTATGATAAAAATAATCCATGTGGATGTATATGCACTCCACAGTATAAAACAAGTAGTGAATATCGAATATGTATCAACAAAATTAATGTCATATGGAAACCATTAACATAAAATATTTCTTCTATGAATGTTTTTTAACATAAATTATAATAAAGATAATTAACCTAATGAATTATTACAGAAAATTATTTTACTATATTAACTATTTTATTCGTCCATTATAATCATTTACTACTCGAGTTTCAGTTTCATGTTTTATATTTTTCTCATCAGAAGTTAGTAATTTCAATTGATTCACACATGTTTTTTAATATTGATGTCAAATCTAATATTTTGTTAAAAATTTTACCTTTAAAATAAAATTTAAGGTAGAAGAATATATTTTCATTGATTATTAATTATTCTTATAAAATAAATCATTATTATTTTAAGTTATGATTTATTGGCATGATATTAACTATGATCTTTTTAGGAAATTTTTGAATTTCTACTTTTTACTTTATAATGACGCTTAATTATTGTTTTGTCCTTATAGAATAATATTAATGAAAATTATTTCTACATAATACAATATTTATTCATCAAATACATTTTTTAATCATATAAGTAAGGAGGTGATGAAAATGGGATATGTAATATCATGGAGGTGGTAGTCTTCATGTACATTGTAGGGCCATTTTAAATTTCTATTATATTAATATTAAGTATAAAATCATTATACAATTAAAATCAATAAAAAATATGTATATAAAATTTAAATATGTAATTATTTGAATATGGAGTTGTATTATTTAGGGATTTTTATAAATAATCAAACGTGAAATAGTATGGTAATAACATATACATCTTTATTAGATAATATGTGTGTAAAAACACAATTTAATTTTTTGGAAGGATATTTTGGAAGAAAAAATGTGAAGGATATAGGATGAGGATTTTAATAAAAAAATTTGGTATATAATGGACAATATAAGTTGCCCAACCATTTTGTAGAAGTGATAAGTAGAGGTTCCTATTTATAAGTTAATCGAGTGAAACCCTTATCAATACTAATAACATTAAAATAATATAACGTAATTTTCAAGGTAAAGTGGAATCATGTGGAAAAAATTAAATTATTGGATAATTGAATATCTAATTCAAATAAAAAATAACATATTGGAATGTTTCTTTTTATTTTAAGCCTTATATATTAGTTTAACCCCCTTGTTAACCATTATTAACTATACTACGGTGGAAACTTTTTAATCATGGTAACTATTCATTATAGCTAAAAATGAAATGGTTCTTATTAAAAATATTACATATTATGATTTATAAAAAAAATAATTTACAATATTTAATTATTGTAAGTGGTAAAAATTAATTTAAATATATGTACTCCAAATGGAATGGAAATCATTTTTTAGAGAAATTAAATTGTTGACATAAAAATGATTCTATACTAAAATTATATATTAAATTTATTCTCATGAAATATATTTATTAGGAAATAAAAAAAATATATTTCTGTGACTAAATAATAAAATAAATCCTAATTTGGAATTATAATTACCTAATTATTTAAATGGACTATAAAAACATTTTATAAGAATAAAACGTCAATTAGGTTTTGAAATAAAAATCATAGTTTTATGCATTCAACATAATATTTTTTATGATATAAAATAGTTAATAAAAATATATTTTCAGTATAAAACATTTATAAAAATATTTTATGTCTATCATATACCATATTGATGTTGTTATTGTAATTGTATTTGTAGAATCAATAATTTTTACCATTCATGTAAAATGGAAAACATCTCAAAAAGTTCCCAAATTACACCTAATTATTACATTGACATGATGAATTATACAAATTTGTTCATTTTGTAAAATTAATATTTCAATTTTTTAAATTTATATTTTATTTTAAAAATTAAATAGAAATAAAAAAACTATTATAGAAAACAAAATCCTCTCAAAATATCAAGTGTTCTAAATAATATTTCATATAAATTCTTTATTTATTCATTGTTAATTTATTAGTTAATACAAATAAAAATATTAAAATTTATTTATTGTTTAAAATAAACAAATCATGAGAAATAATTGTTCGAATAACAAAATTTTATAAAACGATTAATCTAAATAATATATCATTATTTTTTAATTTTATAATAATTATATTTCTCCATTCAAAATAATATTATATAAGTCTTTAATTTATTATTATAATAAATTTTAGTATTGGTTAATTAGAATATTTCATGACTGGTTTTTCTTCTAATATTTAGGTAATGTATGTTATAGAACACATTTTTCTTTCATGGATAACAACATATTGGAATCTTGAGGTGTTACAGGTTAAGTGTGATGTAAACATAAGGTTATGTTTAATATGATGCTCTGTATATAGTAAAAATGAATGTGGTTAATATGTGTCTAGATATAATTCTATCTTTTGTGGTTATTTCTTGTGTGAAATTGGGAAAACTTATAATATATGGATATATTTTACAAGGATTTGTGTGTCATGTCTACTCATGGGTGTTTATAGGAAATTCATTGGGTTTAATTATTACACAAGGGAATGTGGATATGTGGATTATTTCAATGTTAGATATATGTATTAATGTGATGTGGGTTGGGTGTAATTACAAACATGAAACTTGGTGAAATATAGGTTTTGTGTATTATTATTAATTAGTCATTCAATAGTGTGAGTTGGATATACAACCAATAATACCCTACATGAATAGTTTTTATGTGTACTACGAATTGTATTATTTTAACTTATGTGATTTTATATTGGGTGGACATCATGTTGACCCTTTATATTATTATATGCCACGTTACAACTCAAAACTAGTAATACACATAGTAGTATTGGCTAATAGCATGTGTCATAATAAAACATGATGATAAGAAAATTACTTATTATTAATATTATATTTTTATTAGTTTCCACGTAATATATATATTCACTTATATTTTCTAGTTTTGGTTGGCGACACCATTGGTGGTGTTCTATTAAGTTGTACTAAAACCCTTTTAGGTATCTGTGAAACCTTTTCATATTTTGAGGTAGACAAAGAATTTCATACAAAAATGATACATCTCATGAGATGAATATTCATTACATATCATTATGATCTATGAAAAAACCGTAGAGGTTTAGTGTCTTTAAAATCATCGATACATAAACAACTGGTGTATAAAATATCTACATCATCCCCTCCAATAAGTTATTCATAACTAGAACCCCTCTTAGTGTTACCTTAATTATGTATTTTTTTCACAACATGGGTTAAAGGAAACATAATAATACATGAAAAAGAATATTAGTTATGGTAAATAATGGAGATGTATATAAATGCTTTTTTAATCATTATATGAGAATAATGGTATGTGAAAATGAGATATACATTTAAATATCATAGTAAGAAATTCAAATTTAACAATCAAGAGTAATGAGAAAAGTCAAGAGTGATTATAAGACATGAATCATGTAGGAATCAAATAACAAGATCCTTGAGAGAATAATATTGGCATAAAATAATGACATAAAAGATTTGAATATAGTGTGGAATAATGGTTATCATTAATTTCAATGCCAAGGATACCCCCCAAGATATTCATCACATGATAATATTAGGATAACTACCAGTATTACTGATTCAGGAGAGAGATAAACTCAATTATTCCCTCAATTAGGTTTATAATAACCTATTGTGTACCCTATTTATCACTTAGGATAATATATCATGAAACCACTGGGCTCATAAAACATTAGTTTTTTCTAATTAATTGGAGGCCTATAATTGAATCACTCATCACTTAATCATAATATACTCATATTTATGGAATACTATCATGAAAACAATTATAATCCCATCATAACAGAAATTATTGAAATGAAAATGGGGTTCATCAAGATTAGATCGTAATAATATTAAAAAAAACAGTGAATGAATAAGGATGATATCATAGAATCATATCTAAATTTATTCAAAAGTAACATAAAATGATGGTATTGTAAATGAAACAGTATTTTAAAGACCACATGAACATTTCTAGTTGAAAAATTTCATTTTAATTTTAAATTATTTAATTTAAAAAAATCCAAAATATAAATGAAGTAAATTTTCACCAAAAAATAAACATAAAATCATGTAAAGGAATCACCAGTGTAATGAGTATTTTTTATATTCATAATAACTGTTTCTATTGTATATTTAAAAATTACGATTATGTTAAAACACTTGGTGAAAAGTACTTAATTCTGTAAAAGAAATTAAAATTCAAATAAAACTCTATATTGAGAGTAAAATGGGTAAAAATTATTTTAAAATATCAAATAAATGGATTAAAAAATTTTTTGAAATAATTTTAATTGACGTTTTGGAAGAGAATAAAAATTATCCCAACTAAAGAGGCAAATAAACTTAGTTTTCCATAAAAATATTTTTTGGTCTCTTGAGATCATAAAGTGAGTAAAATGTAAAAAAAATAATTATCTAGAAATAAACAAAAGAGAAGATTATTCAAGGGATTTTTAATATATATATATATAATATAATTAAATATTTATTAATCTATATATGGAAAGTCCTGGTAAAAATTATATTATAACATGAAACCCTTAACACTTTGGTAACATTTCCATTAAAACCCCCCTCAGTGAAATAATCTGAAATTTAATTTTAGATACCAAGAATTATAATGTAACCATGATATAAACTATCAATATTTTAAGTATATACATCTCATAAATATAAATATATTAATAATATCAACCATGTATCAATGAAACAATATTAATATGTTAAACCCTTACCTTGTGTGTAACTTGATTAATAAGAGACTTGGCCTCCTATATAATAAATTCAAATTTATTATCACTTTCTAACAAAACTATATAAATATGTATAAAATGAAACATGTTTTATTAATAAAATTTTATAAAAAATTTATAAATAATTCTTAATTAGA
This sequence comes from Viscum album, assembly GCA_963277665.1. NCBI lineage: Eukaryota > Viridiplantae > Streptophyta > Magnoliopsida > Santalales > Viscaceae > Viscum > Viscum album. The sequence continues at coordinate 679,347,886 of OY728119.1, read as the reverse complement.
ATCACTTTTCCAAGTGAAAATGTATTTCATATTTCATCCACATTTCAGTTCAAAAGAACATGTCCTTATTCATGGATCATAGATGCATCATCTAAAAATATATATTAATCATATAAATATCAAGATCCAAGTATAAAAGGTAGATATTTAAAAATGAATTACACTAGTTATGGAAATGGTAGTCTGTACATACACATGATTTCTATTTTAATTTAAAAATGAGAGAGTGAAATTAAGATAAATTATTTTTTATAATTCCAATATAGTTATTATATCATAAATTATATATATATATATATATATTAAATACATCATTTTATAGATCCATGTTAGGAATTGATGGAAAATTAATTATATCTCTATGTAAAGGTGGTAATCCACCCATACATATGAGAGATACATTCATTTACAAAATGATAGAAATAAGGGAAGAATGTTTTTGTGATTCCCTCTTGGTAAAAAGATATATTTAAATAGATCAATGAGAATCATTTTGTCCATTTTAGGTTTTACATAAATATGGGTTTTGACTCTTGTAATTTTAGGGAAATTCGTCAAGGTGCATATTATAGGCTCACAATTATTACTAAACATCCTATAAGAAGGTGATATGGAACCATGATGCTAGAGCGGAATTTTACATATTTTGAGCTTAGTCTTTTAGATCATGAAACCAAAAAATAAATTTTTTGGTTGCCGAGGTTATTTTATATAGGTGTTTCATGACATAAGTTTGGTTTTAAAACCATGAATCCCTTCCCCTATAATCCATGCAAATAAATTTATAAAGGAATAGATGCAGATAAGGTGTTTGAGGAAGCAACTGAAATAGTAGGTCTAATGCATCCCAGATGTGGGGAAATGTTAGAGGTTGCAATGGGGTTGAAATTATGTTCATTGAAAATGTTATTGGTTTAATCTATGTATAGTGAAATATTACACCTCAATTGGCTTATGTAGGTTGATCATAATATGAATTTTTTAGGAGTGCATCAAAGATGAGAAGTCCTCTGGTATGGTTAACCAGAAGCTACTAGAATTTTTATATATGGGGGATATCGATATCGTATGTAAAATTTTCCGGAATAATTTTGAAGAATTTCTGGAAGGATGGGGTTTTTTAATTTACAATATAACTGATTCTTCATATGTATATTTACTTTTAACATTCATAAAAAATCTTATTGATTATAAAGATAATAAAGAGTCATATTTGAGCCTAGGGTATTATCAATGAAATGATGTGGTTTTTAATATGAACCATGATAGTGTTGTTGGACTAAATTTTTTTATGGATCATTTTATATGGAAATTTGGGATATCATTAATGATTTACTTTGTGTAGCTATGTGTGATTGTTTCAATAGAGTAGCACTCCCAAGATCTGTTTATGCTCCAATATTTTTTCTAATTCTGAATGATCATTATCTCATAGAAATGTGAAAATATCTTCCAATTTTCCTATATAATATTATTTAACAATCTCACTTTGTACTTTTAAATAAGAGGATAAGATATGTAATTCCAAGATTTGATTCCATGGAGATTAATGGATTCATTCAATGGTGAATAATTCAAGGGGAAGCAGGTATTTCCATGTAAATTATGGACGATATGGATAGAAATACCATTGACTCTAACATCATTATTATGGTTGATATTGATAAATCCTATGAAACTATTAAATAGATCATAATATTCATAGTTCTACAGAGATTTGGGTTCAATTGTTGATTATGTGACATGGTTATTATATTATACACATTACCAGGGATCTCCATCTATTTTATGGTGATGGGATTTGGATTTTTCAAGATAGTGCTAGGTCTGTGAATAGGTGACCCAATTTCTCAAACTATATCCATTATTTGTCATGTTTCCCTCACTAGGAATATTAAATGATGGTTGCATGAGGGTTCTATTCATAAATTCAATAACATGTATAAATATAGTATCATTTTCCTTTTTTTTTGTTTCCTATAACAACCTATTATTCTAGAATAGTTGAATCAAATCCATGGTAGGATTCATAACAATTATTAGAAGATATTAAAATAAAAGTGGGAAATAGAACAATTCAACAAATATAAATGTATATATCCCAAAAATGATAACGTCGGCACAGAAAACTTATATAGGACAATCATGTTATGCAAATATGGAACCACCCCTTGGATGACATGGGGCCGACCCTAAGAAATAAGAGAATAAATAAGGTTATTTTTTAAGTAATTTCTAATTGGATCACATGATTTATTAATAACTAGAAGAGAATATTCCACTCTATTGGGGGTAGAATCACATTGGCGGATTGTGTGCTCACAAAAAAAATCCCATACTATTAATTATCAAAGCATTGAAGTGGACTATCAATTGGATATGAATTAACATGAAAAATAGAATGGAATTTTCTATTATATAAGCTGAAAAAGATTGGATAAATTGATTTATAAACATAGAATTAACAACCACAATGTATCATGTTCCCCGCAAGTTGTGTATGATAAATTATCTTCGAATATTATGTAAAAAAAGAACCATTGTCCATCATTCATGTGAAACATATTTGGAAATACTTAGAGAGTGTGGGATTCCAAGAATGGTTAAGCTTTTGACATCATGATGGCGATGATTGAGCATCAGGATGTCTTGGCGAATATGTATCCTTTGGTGCTAGGTAATGGATATATTATGTTCAATAATGACAATTGGACTAGTGTTCCTCTCTTCTACTCGAGATTCCATATCCTAAAAAACTTATTTAAAGAGTATAGATATTTTTCTTCCTTTATAGACTCTAATATTGATGATCACTACAAACCTATTTTTAAGAATGTCGTTTTGGTTTATGAGCCAGACCGTTGAGCCATCATGGATTCCTCCTTGGGGTTTTTTTCTAGTAGGGACTAAATGAATCTATGAAAGATAGTAGTAGATATACTTTTTGGTAAATAACACCTTGGTTAAAATATAAACCGTAAAAAATAGAACATTCTAGTATGTAGTTGATAAATCAATCCATTCATATAGATGAATACATGTAAAATAAAGGGATCATTATCTTGTCCAACTTATGGTGTTAATCATCATGGAGTTTAGAAATAGTCAATCACCAATTTTGAAAGGGCAACTTGGAACTATTTATTCGGATCCCCCCTGACCAGAGCCTAGATTTATAAGGTAATAGGTACATTATCAGTGTGGTTTTTAGAATCTGGGTTCCATTATGATGATTGAAATGTCTCCAAAAATATGGCACATAGTATGGTGATTGATGTAACACGATAGATACTACGGAAAGAATGAAACATAGAAAAAAATGTTATTATCTCTATATTAATTTATTATTGGGGTGAATATATTCCCTGGTGGCCACGATCAGGTTTATTATCCCTAAATTTAGATAATTTTAATCTCTTAAAAAGATTATTCACAAAGATGTTTGTGAATGGATGATGGTCAATGGAAAAGAATAGGTATGTGGGTAAGGAGGCAAAACCTATGTATGTTTAAAAAAAATATTGAATATTCTTTGATGGATGGGAATATCAGAGGAATTGGGCTCATACAAGATGGTAGAGCCTCAATCCTTGTCAGCATAAGTATATTTTATGTGAGGGGTGATTCCCTTAATGCTTAAGTAAGGTAAATGGTTAGTGGATTACACATGTTACATCCCCTTAATATCAATATTATTTTTGTAGAATATGACTCTAAAGTTGTTTTTGATCTTACTCAAATAAAGATGATTACATCTTGGAAACTCACATACCATATCAAGAAATGTAGATTTGTCCACAATTATTACACAAAGGTCACACTCTCTTGGAGGGAAGTAAATTTTTCTATTGAATCTCTCTCTATAAAATAATACACTGAAAAACCCATCATATTCTATTTTGGTACATGCTCCCTTCATAATGACTATAATCTTATTATCCAAGGAGATTCCGTGGCCTCTCACCATTTACATCCCACTGAATTTGAATTGTAAAGAGTGTCTTAATATTAAAAAAAATATTTTTTTAGTCAGTAGTAATTGGATTGAACTATCCTCTCTATACCAATCAAGTGGGTTATCCCCATGATTTTATAGTGATTTCCACTTATTAATGGTGGATCACCTCATGGAAGGTCTTTTTTTGTCATACCTTATCTATAATCACAATATCGTTCCCTAATCACCTTTCCCATTATTTTATTAGAAGCTGATCATGATGTGATATCTAGATGTAAAGTGTTTTATGGTAAATTTATGTTCAATCTTGTGGATCAAGTCTTGTGTTGAATAGATATAATCATTTCTAAAATTCTTTATCAATGGTGAATCATTTTTATATATTCATGAGGAATGGTTCTATGTAAAATTGTATTAAACAATTTATTATAAAATTTTCTTGTAAATTTATACATTATGTTTAGTGTGAATGATTAATGTTATGAAATTGTATATTGGGTAGCTAGAAAAGGTGGTTTAAAAGGGGTTTTATTAAAAATAGTTTTACTCATATTAAGAGTTTAATGAAATGATACAATGATGAAATTGAAAATAAAAAATATTTTCATGATTCAAAATGGTGATTCATTTCCTGGAAATTGTATTATAATACATGATCATGGTTTATTTAATAGTGTTTAAAAACATATAAAATTGGGAACCTTTAGTGTGTATGATTATATACCTAGGAATAAAAAGTGAGTTCCGAACCACTATATGTAATTATTATGATATCCATAGACTTCGATAGGAATAAAAATTGGTACATTTAATATTATATTTGGCTAGAGTTCATTTTCATGTCCTATTATGTATTCCCATAGGCAAGATCCCATCTTAATCTATGTTTTTTACATAATGGATTTTTTTCATGTTTTTTTCTCACATGATTAAATAATTTTACTAATTCTTATGTAATTTATTTCATGTATTTTTAATATTTATATTTTATGATAAAATGAAATTATTATAACAAAACAATTTTATGGTTTATAAAAAACAATTCAATTTAAATTTATTTTTAAAATTGTTTTTTAATAATGTTAGAACAAATGGTTTAACTTTATTAGACATTGTATAGATTCTTGGTGGTATTGTACTGTGATTTATGCTCACATCCATATTTTTAGTTATGGTGTATATAGATATATTTTTTAGGACTCGTGTAATGGGATGGTAATCATGTATTTTTTCAGCTTTTGTTTTTTGTTGTTTCATTATTTTTGAGATGGGATGGTGGTGTCATATGGTTTAATAGAGAGTTGTTTTAAACTTATCTTATTTTCATTTTTTGGATTTTATAATCTTGGATTAACCATGAATTACTAGTGATTTTTACTTTATTTCCACATTGTTCTCTAATTTTTTTCTGTTTCTATTTTTTCTTGATGTTTTTGTTTGTTTTTGTTTATCTCCAACTTATAGGGTGCTATAACAAGTGATATTTCAGGACTACCAGGGTTGGTTCCTTACAATTTAGTATTATATTTACTACATAGATGAATGTTTTATTGTAAATCGTTTGTTTTTATAGGTTATATAGTATATATGAGTTTGGTCCTTTGAAATTTGTGTAGTAAGTGAGGAAGGGTTCCTCATCAGATTAATTTGTGTCTGAAATCAAGTTTCCCTATAATGTCAGATATTTTTATGATTTTTGAGCTTGGGTTATAATTTTATTAGGTGAAATTTAAAAAAATTATTTATAAAACATGTTCTTTTTTAATATTTTTTCTTTAATTACTTAAATTCATTTTTTGGTTTATTTTTTTTATGAAAAATTTTAAATTTTGATTGTTGAATATTTTTATTTGAAATAAGTAGTTTGTTTTCAGAAAATATGATACATTTAATTTTTTTAATTAAGAAATACCTCCAAGAAAACTATTTCATATCTAAGAGAGGATGTTGGGAGAAATGTTCTGTTGAATAATCATGAATTAGATGCAGTATTGGTGAAACCTCTTATCTATACTATTTAGATACATGTTCATGCTGGTGTCAGAATCCCATGAAAAGTTGTAGATCATGGCTCAAAATTTACAAAATAGAAACAACATATCATGACATGTGACAAGGTAATATAGCAATCTAATGAGTGGATTGAGGGGATTGAGGGGATTTTACACTTTTTTTAGAACTATAAAGGACTCTAAGGTGGGTTTAGCCACATGAATACTTAAAGTATAAGGATGAAAATGGTGGGACTCCATTTTCCAAGGAATGGTAAATGAAGTTCTTACCTAGAAATATTTCATGAAAATATTCAACCATTAGTTTCATATTGATACATTATGATTGAATGTGACATAGTAATTTATGACCTTATAGAAACCGAAGAATTCAGTTATAGAATATGTCGCCCATTTCACAATGTTTTTCCACCTAGAACCTGATCTTCTTAAAAATGATTGCCTTATATATAAAGGATTTCCACGATGAATATGAGGGTCCACATTTAGCCAATGATTATTATCTCATTTTTAATCACCATTGTTGATGTGGTTGTTAAAGAAGCTATGGAAGTGATGTTTCTATATGGGATAATGAGTTTTAGTGGAGCATTAGCTACTATTAGAGGTAGGAAAGGTGTGCTTTATAGATTGAAAAGGAATTGTAAGGATAACATATATTCATCGGGACTACTTCCTAGGGAACCATTGGAGAAATTATGAAGTTTTCAATCAGTGTGGATGGGTTGGTCCTACCAAGACAAACTATAGGGAAGCAACCAGGACATGTCATCCTTGTGAATAATTAGGGTACCACAAGCATTATTGTGGGATAATGTTCCAATGAAGTATAGTTGGATCCAATCCAACAAAACTATAATAAGTTTATTCTCATGAATTTATGTGTGGTGTATATCATTATAATGACAATGGTGATAATCATGTAGAATAGATATCTCAATTATAAAATAAGTCCAAACACATTTATATAGTAGAGTATATGCCATATGAAGATATAAAAGAGGTAACTACTATTAGAGCTATGATATTTTTACCTCTTATATAGTTTTGTATTTTTTATATAGGTTAAAATTACTCTTTTATATAATTATAGTTAATTTATATTTTTATTATGTTTTGATATTATTCATTCTTTTTGGATCATTCCACGCCTTCTGGACAGAGTTCAGAACAAGGTTTTGAAAGGCCATTGTATTGGGTGATAATGTCTAACTTCAAAGAGATTTCATATCACTTATTTCATGATCAAGGTGTCTTCAAAATTATTGTTTTCATTGATTTTTTAATCATTTTTATGGCTTATATTGATTATTAACATCTTAATGTTTAGTTTAAATCACCCGATTGAGTCCCTCGTGTCTTTATGGGTGAGTGGGATTCTGCATCAGGGAGAGTAGAGAATACTATATCTTTTGGTGGAATAATCTCATGCAATATTTCAAAGATATTTATTTGTAACATTACTTTCCATATGAGTAACCTACTCCCTAGAGTGGTGAGTGTGTACCCCCATGGTCTTTCATTATGATTCCTTAGGGTATCACCTTAGAATTTGGTTGAGTTCACTATATACCCACTCCCTGGGCGGATGAATATTTCTTTAAAATTTATCCCATGAATCCTACTAACATAAAGGATATTAAACTTCACCTTGAGGATATATATTCTAGTTTATTTATTCATCATGTTGTTTTAAATTATGATTTAGCAGTTCACATTTCTATAAAGGTGGATCAACCACTAATACATTCTATAGATTACCTAAATCATAAGGATGTGATTGATAAAGAAATAAATTATATTTTAAATATATTAATGATATATTTGAGAAATTAGTTTGAGCATGATTGTTTTCTAAGATTTATTTATAATTAGGGTACCATTAGTTTATAATATAACAAGGGGATATACATTGTACAATTATTTGGAGAGAGTAAGGGAAATTTGAGTTCCATTTCATTCCACTCAATATCACTATTTTTTGGGGTATTTATAGTATTTATGAACTGGACTATTCTTCATTTCATGGAATCATTAATTATAAAAATTAACGATGATATCTTTGCGTAACCTAATTTGGAATAGGATCACATTGATCAATTAGATAACAACCTTGAAATCCGGAAAGAATTTATTTTTTCATGTAATCAATATATATGTTATGTTTTTATCCATGAAGTGACGTTTTTTGGGTCTTGATAAATATGAAAGGGTAATCCAAGTGGATCATGAACAAATATAGGTAGTAATTTCTTCGGAACAACCCAACATTTTTTAAAATTTAGTGGGTCATAGGATTAGTTGGTTATTTTCATGTGGTTTGTTTATGATTTCCTCAGGAATGCAACAGAAATCATAAAATTTACCCACAAGGGTGTTATAATTGATTGGAATGGTAAACTTCATTGATATTTTTAATAATTATGGTTGATGTTAAAATTATCTCTAAGTATAATTATTTCACATCCAGACATGAGCTATGATGTTTTCTATAATCCCTCAGGTATGGGATTGGTGTGTGTCATGATACAAGGAAAATCTATGGTGGCCTATATCTCATGATAATTAAACCATCACAAGATGAATTACCCTAAGCATGTCCATGATTAGGTTAGAGTGATTAATTCTTTCAAAACATATAGACACTATATAATTGGATATAATTTAAAAATACATTCAAATTAAAAATAATAAGATGTATATATTTATTAATAGGGATCTGATATTTCCACAAATATGATAGGTTGAGTATTATCAGTAATTCTATTTTTATGTTTATATACAATCAAAAAGGAAAATTTGGTGGCTGATGAATTGATTAGGAATTTAAAATCAAAAATCTTGAAGGAATTAGTGGTAATGTGATAACTGATGAGTCAATTTTATGAGATTATCCATCAAGTGGAAGTGGAAGATGTGAATGTGTTGATACCTTATTTTTAGGCTGATACATTATTTTTTGAATAGATTAATCTCAATAAGGCATGAGATAGAAATTTTTAGTGATTTAGTCCAATCCTTAATGGTGAGGAGAATTTGGATGATTGGTATTGGTCTCTCGTTGACACATTCAATTTATGAGGTCATTTCTATATTGTTGAGAATAGAATTGATGGATAGTATAAACTAGTCTAGTAGGTCCATACATCGTATAACTGCTATGATGTATCATTATCTGGTATGTTACTTTTGGTGCCCATAGATGAGGTGGTTCATTTATGATTTTTTGTCATGATTCCTTACAAGTCAGTTAATTAAAACATAACTTAAAAGACTTATAAGTTTCCTTCAACTTTTTTGCCTTTTGATGTGGATGTGGGATGAGATATATATTAAATACATCATCATTTACCATGGAATACTAGAGGAATTAACTTTATCTATGTGATCATTTAATGAATGGATAAATTTTTTTATTTCCCCCATAACAAAGAGATGGTAAAGGTGGAAAAACATGAACACTTATACATTTGAGTGGTTTTGAATCTTTATAGAGTTAGCTCCATCTTTGTTTCTGATAGAGACCCATGGTGTATATTTAATTGGTGGATATGGTTTCAAGAGGTGATGGATAACTAACTAATATTAACAATCAAATACCACCAATAGATGGATAGTTAAAATAGGTGAGCTATTTAATATTTTGGGCGTATTAATTGGGCATGCAAGTTTGATTTTGGTATTTCATTGGAAAAGAATCAATGTTTCGGAAATTTTTAGATAGAAAAATTTATTTTTGTGATAATAAATTGTAACCCTTAAAAACATTGAATTGTTGGCCTTGTTGATCTCTCCAATGATGGGAAGAGAAAGTAGATATGTCCTTAGTTAGACTGAGCATGGTCTAAGAGGAATCAAAATAACGTATAAAAAATATTTAGGAGGATAATGATTAATAAATAAATAAAATAAATATTATATAGAACATCATAATAATTCACTAGCGTTTGAGTTTAATAAACGTTTCATTCTCATATACTTACCTCACTTGGGACATCATCAGTTATCTAAGTTGTGTATGTCGGAGTATATGTTTTTTAGACCTTTTATGATTAATGAACGTCTCAGAATAGGTTATTATTTGCTATAATTTAAATCTCATAATAGATCGACCAAAAAATGGATCATCATTCCCAATATAGTATGTTATATGCAAAGATTTTGAAAAGAAACACAATGTTCGATAGAATATATGATTCAAAACACTGAGGTTAAATGAACAATAAATTATAATTATTTAAATGTGACAGATAAGACATAGGCATTTAATTGTAGGGAATAAATACTATTAACAAAATTAGAAAATATATAATGTTATGACGCATTTATGTAGTACATGATTATGTTAAAAATTATAATTATTGTTTTTTATAATGAATTTTACACTATGAAATAGTATAAAAACCTTTTTTTATAAAAATAGGAATTTTTCGTGAAACTATTTTCATATTATTGTAAATGTTTAATTTTAAATTAAATACTTCTTTTGAGTTTTAAAAAATGTATTCAATATATAAGAACTCAGACCTTCTTTTCTGGAATGTTTTGTCTTTTGTGGTGTTTTTGAGAAAAACAAGAGTTTATGGAAATCCTTAAAGTTCACATCGTGTACTTATATGTACACACAGTGTACTATTTTGCAGAACGTAGCCATGTGCTGGTTGTGTAAGGGCTGAGCACACAGTCATGTGTGTTGACCTGAAGACTACATAATTTGGGGGCTGGTAAGGGTAGGTACATGCCGTGTACTTCCAATTTACACATCGTGTACATTCTTTTTTTTAATTAAACGGACCAGGGTAGCGTCTAATAGGAAGATGTGTCTTCTTCTACACCTTCTTCAACCAAGAGTGTCTGTATGACATTGATCCTTCCCAAAGCCCCTGATCGATCATCCATTCTCCAAATCGAACTCTTTCGGTTACGTTGTAACTAATCGGTGAGTTCCCTCTTCCTCTTGAACCTCATTTCATGTTTTCTCTTCACTCAATAGTTATCCTCGGTTTAAATTTTTTGAAATTTTTGTAGATATATCATGTTCGAGGTCATTCCAAGGGGTGGATCCAGAGTATATAAATCATACAACATCGAGGTAGGTGGTTTGTGAATTTCTGTAGATAGTATTTGAGTTATATGTGCAAAAGTTCCCCATACCCTTGATGGGGGTATTGCGTGTTTACGGTTTTAACCCTATTATTTCTTGCTATGTTTTATATGTTTGAGTAAAGTTCAATTAAACTAAAATAGGGTTCACTTCTATGATATGGATGTTTTTTAATGCTTGTATTGCTTATAACCGTTTGGTCTTGCGTTGCCTGTTAGGTTGCTTGCTTTCTTTTCCAAGTGCTGATAAGATGGAGTAATTTTATTTATCTAACATGTTGTTATGTTGTAGACTGTATAGCCAAAGACTTCATGAGGTATACATTTACTGTTATATATCATTATGATTGATTGAATTACACTGGGCTATGAGAACCGGGTGTAGTAGACGGTATGGAGAATTGACATTGAGGGCTTCACCAGAGTGTCTATTTTACTATTACGATGTGAGACCATAGGGGGAATGGATGTAAGTGCTTCCTCAGAGTGTCTATAGTTCATCAATGTGGGCCAAGAGGGGTAATTTTAAATTGATTTCTTCCCCAAAGAGACTTTTAGTTACTGATATGATGTTATAGTTGGAATTGATGGTGAGTGCTTCCTCAGAGAGTCTTTGCAAAATCTGAACTAGAGGGGTTAGACTGCGTGTACTTCCAATAGGGTTGCATTTTTGGTTTGGTTAGACCAGAGGGGTTAGGCTGTGAGTACATCTAGAGGGTTACCTGCATATGATTAGCTTCTTAGATGATATCTGATAATTGAATGCATTTGAAGATGTAGAATTGTTTACTTTTGAGTACATCCTTGTTTATTTATTCATTTAGAATATAACCTACCATATTTATTTATTGACTATTAGGCCCAGATCTTTAGGTGGTTGCCAACTGGTATCTAGTATCACACCCTTTTTGGGTTATGATTTTGGGCCCAAATAGATTATATTGCTGAAGCTATAGATAAGGGAAAACGCCCTTCAAATTCAGGTACTTGATTGGTGTAGAGTTGGGGAGAATGGGACCAAGCAGAGGCTTGCGATGATGTGGATATTTTTTTCGGTTATCTATTGAACATTGGTTTAGTATTGTATTATATCATTTTAATTTGTATGGATAATTTCATAGACATATGTGTCATGCATTATATATGTCTGGGTGTGTGTGTTTGTGTGTGTCTCTTTCTGTGTCTATGTGCTCCCGTTTTTTATTACTTCCATTGTTTACCTATTGCATGTTTTACTGCTTCTTCTATTGCTATCTATTCTACTTCCATTGAGTTACTCTTCCAATGAGTGCACAGTATCCCTATTATCACACCCAAGGCCCTCACTTCTAGTCGTCAGCCTCTGGCATTCAGGGAAATGTGCTGGAGGCCATGTGACCAACTGGGTACAGGGCGCCTATAAGTGGCTTCTGGAACTAGGACGTTACAAAGCGGTATCAAAGGAATTCATTTCGTCTTGACTAACTATTTGATGCTTATACCCTGAGATAATAAAAAAATATGCAACGCTCCGACCCCATTTACCCAGAGTCGGTGCATTATTGAATAACATTGGCATGATCACAAAAGATCAAGTCTTTAAAGACAGATTAGTTTAGTAGTCTTGGAAACACTATATATATTCATAAATCTTACATTACATCATAAAGTAAAAAAACTAGAACAACATCTTTTCTTCATATCCCCTCATACTATCCCTGCAGGTTATCTATAAATTACTTCTTCACATCCTGTGAAAAATAAAACATTGAAAGGGGTGAGATCAGATTCTTAGTGAGGATAACAATATAGATGAAACTTTCATAGATAAGCATAAACATTTAAGGCAATTTATAACTAAAACAAATGCCTATTAAACATGAACTACAACATAATATGGAAAAGATAAAATGAAGTATGTCCATTTATTTATTCATATGGATATTCTACTAGTTGAATAACCACATGCAATATCAATAACCACTTTCATAATGATGGAATTCATAATGATAGACTATCATAACCACATAGTCAAGGCCTCGTTCCAGGACTACAAATATGATTTTGTCAAGGCCTTGTGCCAAGATACTAGTTTGTCTCATGAGACCTAATGATGCATCGAGGTGTTATAGCCGGATCCACCTGTCACTTATGAAGTACAATGAATTCCTAATATGAATTATTGAAACATAACATAAACATTCGTATTAAAACTAGCATATGAAATGTCAATACATTATCCACAAACCATGAATGGTATAAAAATAGTACATCCACAGTCAAAAATAACTCATTCGATACAATATGGAAGATTTTATTGTATAAGATTATCCTCAATCGAGAATGATGAAGGATATTGATATAGATGAAAATAATCATAAAAACTATTAGAGAGAAATATCCCCCTTTTTCTTGAAATCATTTAAAAGTCACCCTATTTTTCAAGAAGCCATTTAAAAATAGATTTATGAATCAAAGTGTCTCATACCACTTTCAAACATTTAAAATGAATTTTAATTTTAAAACTTTAATGTCCATATAAATAAATTCTTAAAACCAATTTTAAAATATGGACATTAGTGAGATAGATTTAGAATAATAAATCTTCAAAACATTTATAAAAGATATTTTAGTTAGAGTTCATAAACAAAAGAGAGAAACTTGAATACAAATAATTGAGGTAATAAAAACCTTGTAATATCATGAGAATAAAGGGGTTAATGATATATTATGTCAAAGTACATTATATACACCATATAAAAGTGATTTGGTGTATAACAACAATGGAGTCTCAATGGAATGTAAATTGAGATGAAATCTATCATAAAGGTTGCATACTTAGGTTAAGGATAAATCAACGACATAACTATGTGTGAAAAGTATAAAAACAATCAATATGATTGGATTTTCAGTGTAAAACAATAAAAGGACATTCACACATATTCTTGTAAATACAACACCAATGAATTGGATGTTTAACTCAACAAATAGTGATTGAGTAAAAATTACTCTTATCGAGTTCATATTGATGACTTGAGAATTTATAAATGGAGTGATTATGTGTATCAAAATTATATCCACAGAAAGGAGAGTGGAAATTATGACATAAAAAAATGAATAGTGATTCCACACATAATCATGGAGTAAAATAATCAATGAAGTATGCGTAAAGATGAACGAGTGGAAATTGAAATTTTGAATTCCCTTATTGATTAGGTAACATATGAAACATACACCCATTAAATAAGGATCATAAAATGATGATTTAAATCTCCATGAATTAAATTATATTACCCAATGAATACAAACATGGGAAGTATACACACCACATGCAATAAATAAGTGGTGAATAATAGAAATCTTACGAAATTAAAAGTGAGATAAGAAATCCCTTACTTTGTACTTTTCCCTTGGTCGAGGGTAGGTTAACCTCTTTTATAATGATGAAATAATTGTTATTGAATTATAAAAGAATAATATACATTAATATTATCTCATATAAGATCTTTTAACATTGCTTTGTTAATAATATCTTTGTATTATCGTCATTTCGGGTGTTAACTTACTCGTTTTCTTATATTTGTTTTGTTATAGAAGTCATGTTTGTTATGGATTGGTTGTATCTTATTCATATAGAGAATTATATTAAGTCCTTAAGCATTATTTGTAATCATAAAATGAGAATTATACTTGTATGGATATGGTGGGGAATGAATCTAATCACGTTCGTGGAGACGGTAGTCCGTACGTACGCACGAGCAATAATATCATTCTTTTAATATTAAAATCATATATAATTGGATGGTATATCATATATACAGAATCATTATCATGTTATATTTATTATTTACATGAATTATACATCATTATTATACCCATATAAATAATAATGTTTTGAATAACAATTACACCACGACGTGGAGACGGTAAGTCGTACGTACGCATGTGTGGTGACATGTCATTCAAAGGATGGATAGAATACTGAATATGGTTGTAACATATTTATAGTATCATAACAGTATATATAATATACTATATTTATTATTTTAGAATGGAAATAACAAAGAAAAAAGAAGTTGAAGAAGAAAGGAACTTGGAAGAGTGTGGTGAAAACATTACCTCTTCTTAGGGTTCTTCCTTTTGATTTGAAAAAAATGGTTCCATAGGTTGGCTTCCTGATCAAACTAAGGTCTCTAGGTTGAATTGAGAAAATTTGGGAGGATATTTAGTCAGAGGATGGTCGAGACAAAAGGCTTGAGAGGTGTGAGGAATTGGATAAAAGTGGTGTCCTTTTATAAGGGGGAGGATGGGCTCTTTAGAAAAAACTTAAAGTATTAATTTATAATAAATTCATATTCGGTTTCTAATGGCTCCAAAGTGGATTATTAATTGTCTAAGGTGGGTATTGGTCTAAAACCATCCAACCAATAGATTTTAGATAGGTTTGATTCACTATAGTAACCTTATCTTTTATATTTAACTCTTAGTTAAATAGTTTGACATTTACCATGTCTCTTTGTATTTTTATATTATATAGTTAATAAACTTAATATATGCGTCCAAGACACCCCAAGGGGTCCAATAATGATAAAAAAATCATTATATAAGTTCTTTGGCTGATCCTTAGATTTTTAAGAATTTAATATCAATTCATAATATAATATTTGTTTTAAAAACTCTTTTATGTCAATTTTGACACTATTGGGTATTTTGTTTTTGATAAATTTATAACAGAATTATTACTTCTAATAAAATTCATATAACCAATAATAATATGTCATATTAACCTATAAAATTATTTTCATTCATAAAAAGTCTCAAATTACATTTATTTGGATATTTATAATATCAATTATTTTAATATTTCATTAATTGGGTAATTACTGCATCACCATTGTGTCATAATGAAATTAAATTATTTAATGCCTAAAAATTATAAATAAATTACCATTATGTAAGAAATATTTTTTTATTTCTAATGAATATCTAAAATCTAATTTATCTAATGTATAAACCTATATTAAAAATGGTTTAGTAATTAAACTTTGATTTTAACTCCTTTAACTCTTCTTTGAATTAAATAATAATAAATGTCCTAATCTAATCCAAATCGACCTAAATGATAATATTTTATTCCAAAGGTAGTTTTTGTTCGAGATACACCTATCCAATAGAATTAGGACAGGTGTTAGGGTAAAATTAATATCATTTTTATCCTTAATTACCAAATTTACTTTTAACCGTGGTAAATAAAAGTAAAAAGTTACTATTCACCAAAAAAATTATCTTAATGAACCACATTTTACTCCTTGATATTAACCTTGTCTCTTTGAATTTTGAAATTCCACTCACAGAAGTGGTAAAATTACGTTTTACGTGAATTTCCAAATTCTCCTAGGAGGTGGGTAAAAGACGGTGAAAAGTTCAATAAAATTTTTATATATCTAAAATTATTCTAAAATAAATCCAATGAATTACATTGAACTTATATAGGTATTATTTATCTATTTTTACCTTAATTAAATTTAAATAAAATCAATAAATATTTAAAATAAAAATTCGTTTTTAAACTATAACTCAATGTTTTTTCACTATTCATCAAAAATTGAAAGTTTTCAGAAAAATACCAAAAATTCAACCTATGCTAATTATGATATTATGAATCAAAAAATGAAGCCCATTTTGAATGATAAAATTTATAAAATTTCAAAAAGTGGGTATTACTATTCATAACGGCTAGTTTGATTGGTTGTGGAGTGTGTTAGAACTTGAAGTTACGTACAACACACGATATTGCATTATTCAAAGGGAAACGTACCGTGGAAGCTTGGGGTGTTACATTATCCCCTCCTTCAATAAATTTTTTCCTCACAATTTTTAAAATTGGGCTTGGGAATATAAGGGAAAGTCCCAAATTGGAAAAAAGATTCAATAAAACTATCACTTTAAAAGAAAGAATGAGAAGTAAAAAGGTCACCCGAGATAACCTATACCAGAATTCAATATAGAAAAACATCGATATGGATGATAAACTAATTGTAAAACTCTGATGGAGAGGGATATTGAACATGATCAGGAGAAAGTTAACATAAAGAAAACCGGAAACTTGTTATGGGATAAATGGTCATTAGTTTCCCAGTAGAAAAATGAAACAGTAAACATTTTTTTTGTTTTAAGATACATTACATAAAGATAAGGAATTAATTTCTGAGATTGACTAAGAACATAAAGAGATATATATAATTTTTTATTAATGTTTCATTCTTTAATAGATTCCTACTACTAACTCATTTTTAAACGATGAATATTCAAGAAGACTTGGCTACACTAGAAGAGATAGAATAAACTTCTTATAGAATCAGATGATCCATGAAGGATTAACTATATATTTACCTTATATTTAGAGATTAATCAAAAACAAAATCTCTAGTATAAGATCTGATGATCCCCCAAAAGGATATTCCATTAGAGAAAGAAACGCTATTCTAAATTTCTATAATTAAACCAACAATACCCCAAAGTTAAATAAATACCATTCAATAAACAATTGTCCTTAAAATCCTTCAATATAATCCAAACTAATATTGAAACCCAAAATGTAGAAGAATTTGGTTATGTAGTCTTCCACATTAAATTGTATCTCCAAATGACATCAACTACTCTTAAAGTCACATACTTAAAAGTAATTAACCTAATCACATATTCTATATTATAGGTTAATCATTTCCATAAATAACCCAAATCACTATAAATCCACAACAAAAAAATAGTTAAAATCCACCATTACTCCTCAATTGAAATCCCATTGTATTCTATTTTCCTTGGGCATATAGTGGTCCCAATAAAGGGAACATCTTCCAAAATAACATTTATCACTTAATCACCAAATCATTTTCCTATACTGAGGGTATTCACTTGATAATACATAAGATCTCAAATCAACTTATTATTGATCAATAAATTCATTTACCTAAAAATAATTAGTCACACTAACCAGGGACTTCACGTAGTCTAGTGTTAGGTGATAAATCTCTATCGCACTTTGGTTGTGGGTTCGATTCCCACAGCTTTGTCCAACGCGACAGGTTGTCACATGGCCTGCGTGTTGTCCTTTCTCAAAAACTATTTTTTATAACATTTCCAAAATGATATAAATTCCTCAAAATGACCATAACATAATTTAACCACAAATTTTATCTCATACCTTGAATTTTCATCACAAAATATAATAACTTGTTATTGCATCAAACCAAAAGATCATATAAAACCAAATGGTTATTTATAACTATATCCACAAGATAAAGGACATGTCTTCCTCAAATATCATTCTCACATTGTAAATTGCAGGGTTACACATATAAGAGAAAATTCATCCAAATTAATCTCAACAATAAAGAGCACTAATACCTTTAAATATTATTCCATCCATTTATTTCCACAAAGGCTTTTCCTTGGCCAAGAGGTTATCCTATATAATAGGGCATTGACTTGGGTGATTCCAAGGTCCCTTGCATTTATGACAAATGACCATAATTGAAATCTTGGGACAATTTTTATTTTATCCCATAGTACTCTTCATTTTTACTCTGCAATTCTTCACTTTATGTCCTTTATTCTAACATGTAAAGCATTTATTTGTTCCATTGAGACACTTTCTTGGGTTTCTCCTTCTACATTTCCGGCGTGATGGAAATTGAGGATTCTTTTCTCCATGTTCTCTACTGCTAGAGATCTTATCATTCATCACCTTTATCTTCTTTATTGAGTTCGTGAATTGGTTAATATATATATTGATGATCATATTTTTGGAAAATTCACTTGGCATGAAGACGATATCTTTTACACCTATCAAAATTCCATTTTTTTGCTCATTCCCACCACCTCTCCCACCTTGTACATCATTATCAGAGTCATTATGACTTCCTTAGAATCCTACCGTTGACTAAAACTAGAAAGGATTGTGTGAGTAATAGTATTCATAAGATCATTTAGAGAATATCATGTCACCATATTCTCAATTTGAAAAACATTATGATTAACCATGGTCATTTACTCTCATAATACTTCAAATTGTTTTGTAATGAAAATGTGTATTATCCTAAGCATATCCCCCAGGATTTTTGTAACCAAGAGTACAGCAAGGCCCGTTGTCGTGCACCAGTTCCCATTTGAGTATAGATCAAAGCGGTGTTTTCAGGTTTTACCTCTAGTTGCATCTGTTCTAGAGCCGCCTCTACCTACTTGTATCCAGACATGTATGTATATCTTGGAAAACTCACAAAATCTATACAATACCAAAATTCTAGGAAGTCATTCTATACTATTCCCCAAAGTCTTTCTTAGGGATATGTGATCTAATCAGAGTTTATCTAAATCTAGCTTCCAAGGTTTTTACTAAACTTCCTCTGATACCATGTGTAACGCCCTGGCCCCAGTAACCAAGAGTCGGTGCATTTTTACATAACATTGTCATGATCACAAAAGATCATGTCTTAATATACCGATTAGATTAGTAGTCTTGGAAACACTATATTTATTCATAAGTCTTACATTACATCATAAATTAAAAAAACTAAAACAACAACTTGTCTTCATATCGCCTCATACTATCCATGACGTTCATTCATAAATTACTTCTTCACATCCTAGAAAAAATAAAAAATTGGAAGGGGTGAGATCAGATGCTCCGTAAGGATAACAATATAGCTGAAACTTTGATAGATAAGAATAAATATTTAAGGAAAATTATAACTAAAACAAAAGCGTTTTAAACATGAAATTCAGCATAATATGGCAAAGGTAAAATGAAATAATTCCATTTACTTACTCAAATAGATATTCTACTAGTCTAATAACCACATGCAATATCAAAAACCACTTTCATAATGATTCAATTCATAATGCCATACTATCATAAGCACATATTCAAGGCCTCATTCCAAGACTACAAATAAGATTTTTACAAGGCCTTGTGCCAAGACAATATTTTGACTCATTAGACCTACCGATGCATCAATGAGCTATATCGGGCTCCAAACTTCACTTAATAAGTCCAATTCACTTCTAATATGAAAGGTTTGAAACAAAACATAAACATTCGTATTAAAACTAGCATATGAAATGTCAATACATTATCCACAAACCATGAATGGTATAAAAATAGCACATCCACAGTCAAAAATATCTCATTCGATACAATATAAAAGATTTTATTGTATCAGATTAACCTCAATCGATAATGATGAAGTACATTGTCATAGATTAAAATAATCATCAAAACTATTAGATAGAAATATCCCCATTTTTCTTGAAATCATTTAAAAGTCACATTATTGGTCAAGAAGCCATTTACAAATAGATTTTTGAATCAAAGTGTCCAATACCACTTTGAAACTGTTAAAATGAATTTTAATTTTAAAAACTTAATTTCGATATAAATAAATCCTTAAAACCATTTTTAAAACATGTACATTATTGAGATAGATTTAGAATAATAAATCTTTAAAACATTTTAAAAGAATATTTTAGTTAGAGTTCCTAACCAAACGAGAGACACTTCAATAAAAATAATTGAGGTAATAAAAACTTTTTATTATCATGAGAATAAAGGGATTCATGATATATTATGTCAAAGTACATTATATACACCATATAAAGGTGATTTGGTGTATAACAACAAAGGAGTCTCAATGGAATGTAAATTGAGATGAAATCTCTCATAAAGGTCATATCATTAGGTTAAAGATAAATCAATGACATAATTATATGTGAAAAATATAAATACACTCAATATGATTGTATATTCAGTTTAAAACAATAAATGTACATTAACACATATTCTTGTTAAAACAACACCAATGAATTGGATGTTTAACTCAACAAATGGAGATTGAGTAAAAATTACTCTTATCAAGTTCAGACCGATGACATGAGAATTTATCAATGGATTGATTATATGTATCAATAGTATATCCACATAAAGGGGAGTGTAAATTATGATCTAAGAAAATGAATATTGGTTCCACACAAAATCTTGGAGTAAAATAATCAATGAAGTATGCGTAAAGTCGAATGAGTGGAAATTGAAATTTCGAATTCCCTTATTGATTTGGTAACTTACGAAACATACACCCATGAAAGAAGGATCATAAAATTATTTTGTAAATATACATAAATTAAATTATATTACACAATGAATACAAACATGGGCAGTATACACACCACATGCAATAAATAAGTGATGAACAATGAAAATCACACGGATTTAAAAGTGAGATAGGAAATACCATAATTTGTACTTTTCCCTTTGTACAAAGTAGGTTAGCCTACTGTATAAGGTTTAAATAATTGATATTAAATTACAAAAGAATAAAATACAATAATATTATATCATATATGATCTTTTAACATTGCTTTGTTAATAAAATCATTGTATTATCACAGTTTCGGGTGTTAACTTACTCGTTTTCTTTTATATGTTTTGTTACATATGTTGTGTTTGTTATGGTCAAGTTGTATCTTATTCATATACAGAATTATATTAAGTACTTAAACATTATTTTTAATTATAAAATGAGAATTAGATTTGTATGGATACGACGGAGATTGAATCTCATCGCGTTCATGGAGACGGTAGTCCGTACGTACGCACAAGCGATAATATCATCCTTTTGATATTTAAATCATATATAATTGGATGGTATATCATATATACAGAGTCATTATAATGTTATATTTATTATTTACACGAGTTACACATCATTATTATACCCATCTATATAATAATGTTTTGAATAACAATTACACCACAACGTGGAGATGGTAAGCTGTACGTATGCACGTATGGGGACATTTCATTAAAAGGATCGATAGAATACTGAATATGGTTGTACCATATTTATAATAACATCAATTTATATAGAATATACTAGATTTATTATTTTAGAATGTAAATAACAATGAAATAAGAAGTTGCAGAAGAAAGGAACTTGAAAGAGGATGGTGAAAACATTACTTCTTCTTCAGGTTCTTCCTTTTGATTTGATCAGAAGGGCTCCTTAGGTTGGCTTTATGATCAACATATGGCCTCTAGGTTGGATTTAGGGGAGTTGGGAGGATATTTGGGCAGAGTTTGGCCGAACCAAAAGGCTTGATAGGTCTGAAGAATTGCATAGAAGTGGTGTCCTTTTATAAGGGGGAGGATGGGCTATTTAGAAAAAACATAAAGTATTAATTTATAATAAATTCATATTCGGTTTCTAATGGATCTGAAGTGTATTATCCAATTTATAATGTGTTTATTAGTCGAAAATCACCCATGGAATATATTTTATGCAGGTTTGGGTCACTATAGTAACCTTATCTTTTAGATTTAACTCTTAGTAAAATAATTTGACATTTACCATGTCTCTTTGAATTCTTATATTATATAGTTAATAAACATGATATATACTTCCAAGAGACCCCCAAACTGGTCCTTTAATGATAAAACTACCATTATATAATTCCTTTGTCATAACCTTAGATTTTTAAGAATATAATATCAATTAATAATATAATATTTGTTTTAAAAACTCTTTAATGTCAATTTTGACACTATTGGTTATTTTGATTTTGATGAATTCATAACACCATTATTACTTCAAATAAAATTCATATAACCAATAATAATATGTCATATTAACCTAGAAATTTATTTTAATTCATAAAAAGTCTCAAATTACATTTATTTGTATATTTATAATATCAATTATTTTAATATTTCATTAATTCGATAATTACAGCATCACCATTATGTCATAATGAAATTGAATTATCTAATATATAAAAATTATAAATAAATTACCATTATATATGAAATCATTTTATATTTCTAATTAATATTTACAATCGAATTTATCTTATGTATAACCCTGTATTAAAAATGTTTTAGTAATTAAACGTCGATTTTCACTCTTTTAACTCTTCTTTGAATTAAATAATAATAAATGTTCTAATCTAATCCAAATGGACCTAAATGATAATATTTTATTACTAAAGTTTTTTTTTTGAGATGCACTTTTCCAATAGAATTAGGACTTGTGTAAGGGTAATATTAATATCATTTTTACCCTTAATTACCATATTTACTTTTAACTGTGGTAAATAAAAGTAAAAATTTACTATTCACCAAAAAAATATTTTTTTCTTCTTGAACCAAATTTTACTCCATTATATTAAGCGTGTCTCTCAAATTTTTGAAATTCCACTCACAGAAGTGGTAAAATTATGTTTTACATTAATTTCCAAATTCTCCTAGGAGGTGGGTAAAAGATGGTGAAAAGTTTCATAAAATTTATATATATCTAAATTTATTCTCAACTAACTCCAATTAATTACATTGAACTTATATAGTTATTATGTATATATTTTGAACTTAATTAAATTTAAATTAAATAAATAATTATTTAAATAAAAATTCGTTTTTAAACTATAACTCACTGTTTTCTTATTGTTGCTCAAAAATTGAAAGTTTTAGAAAAATACAAAAAATTCACCCTAAGGTATTTTGGATATTCAAAATCCAAAAATGATGTACATTTTGAATGATAAAATTTATAAAATTTCAAAAAGTGGGTATTACTATTCCTGACGGCTAGTTCGATTGGTTGTGCTGTGTGTTAGAACTCGAAGTTACGTACAACACATGCTATTGCATTATTCAAAGGAAAACATATCATGGAAGCTTGCGGTGTTACAAAATAGGTACATAGTAGTAATTTTTTCATAGGAGTAGCTAACCCGTGTTTAAAGAAAAGCCAATATGCCTCGTTGTTGCAATATTTATGGTTTTTCAATTTTTCAGTTGATTTGATTTCACCGTTGGGTGATCCACATGTTTTGTACTGTTATCATTGATATTATTACGGTTCTATTTATGTTTCAACCTAATGAGATGGGGTTATTCCATATCATGCATCATATAGTAACTTTCTAGAGATCATATTTCATGACTTCCTTCCATGCCATCTAGGTTTCATTTTGGATTGCATGTTGTTGTGATAGATGTTGTTCTAGATTTGCATATTGTTGTGATTGATTCCTTGATAAAATACCATTTTTTGGATAGGGTATTCACTTTTGTAAGGTTCTGTTTGAATGAAAGCCAAAAATTAGTTCTTGATGTGTTATGGGGCCTCATAGATCATAATTTGATTGATCATTACACTATTATGCCTAAAAATGACATTTATATGAATCCGTGATTTGATTTGTGAGGTGTATGGGCACTCACGGGTCAGAATTTGGCACTGTAATGTTCATTTATGTGTTTTATGGGTTTCTAAGTAGTTTCTAAGGCTTACTGTTCGGAAGAACCTAGAATATAAGGCGTGTAATAATGAATACACTCCATGTGTCCTTATGTTTAGGAAGGAGCTATTTTTCTTGAGTACACACCGTGTACTATATGTACATCTCGTGTAGTCTCTCACTGTGTCACTGACTGTGTGGGCAGAGACACGAGGTTGAGAAATATTTGATGGGACACACCATGTACTCGATGTACACATTGTGTTTCATATACCATGTTTCCACCCGTGTGACTAATGACATGGATAGATGAAAACATGATTTCTACATGTCGTGCAAGCTTGAACACGCCTTGTAGTGCATTATTTGTATCCAGCCATGTAACTAAAAACAAAGTTCGGTGAAGTTATTCTAGTACACACCGTGTCTAGCACTAACACACCTCTTAGTCTTGTTCTGGGAAAACCATGTGGCCTAGCCATGTAGAACTCAGGTAGGTGAAGAGAATCCAAGTACACTCCGTGTCTTATGACAACATGGTGTGTGTATGGGGTGTTACATGACCTGGGTTTGAAAAAGTACACACCCATGTGAAGGCTTAAGGGAACATGTCGTGTATCCATGTTTTGAAAAACATTAATTCATTCCTTCTATTGTTCCCTTATCACACATCAACATTTAATCCCTTGTTAATGTTGATCAATGGTATGTTATTGAACATGAAGAGTCATGCCGCCGAGATGTCCTCCGGTTGTCCGACAGTTACAAGGTAGTGATTAGACAGCAGATATGGCTGAGTAGGGACTACCAGTAGTTTCTATAGTTGTTCCATTCTTGGAACCAGCCATCATTCAGGACACAGGTGGTGACACAAGGTTCCAGAAGGGATTTATGAGGTTTATGCAGACCTTCTGAGGAGTACCACATCCATCCCCATCTATGGCATAGTATACATGGTTTTTCTGGCAGTAGCATCCTTCCACCATTACAAGGGATGGAGGACCTCAGGCTTCACAGTCATGGTTATAAGCCCTGCTTTCAATCTTCAAGCATCTGCAGACACCTCTAGAGAGGAGGTTGAATCTTGTATGTATATTCTTTGGGAATCCTCCAAGTGATGGTGGGATGTGATCTCAGAGGTGGGATGCCAGCAGGTTATGTTGTGGGATGATTTCCAGCATTCCTTCTATGAAAACTTTTACTTTAAGACTTTGAGGGTTGATCAAGATCAAGAGTTCAAGAATCTGAAGCAGGGTACTCCTTCTGTTATGGATTATTCTTATCACTTCACAGATCTGCAGTGTTTCATACCTATTCTAGGATGTGATGAGTTATTTTTGGCAATAAAGTTTGAGTATGGTCTCAGTAATAACATCCAATTATAGCATAAAATCTTAAAGTTTACATCCATCACTTCTATTTTCATCCATGTGTTGATCATGGAGCAAAACCTGAGGGATTCTGGAGTGGTGAGCCAGGGCGGTTCGACATCCGAAGCTGGTATCCATCCAACTGACTACAGGAAGCACTGCATGGATTCTACATGGGGGGGATCCTAGAAGGTGGGACACATCTTCTGGTAGCCATGTTGTTTGCTACCAGTGTGAATAGAGCATGCATACGAGGCCACAATGCCCGAGAGACTCAGTGGAGTGGCGATTATGCGGAAAGATGGGCCATCTTCAGTGCTCTCTTAGATTTTCTCACCTGTAGCTGGTGACAATGGTTCTTCTATGAATCCTTGTTCAGGAGTAGCACAACCAATTTCTCACTAGTCTGGGATTTGGAGTTCTTTCAGTCATTCAAGCCAAGGTGGAGGTCATGGCCATGCTAGCTAGAAGCTAGGAATTCAGTGACAATAGAGTGGATCAGCTCAGAGTGGTCAGGCAGGGTCACAGGGCCGCAGTGCAGGACAAACTTTTCAGTGGATAAGACCCAGTAGAAGTAGGAACCTAGGCCCTCTACAGATCATGGTACGATCCTTGTTGAATCATTTTTATCTACTTCTCTTTTCTATATGGGGGATTCCAATATATTTATATATATTTTTGTTAAAGAGAGCCTTGGGCTCTGTATCTTTTCTTGTGCCGATTTCATGATACTAGACACACCATTGACGACAAGAACAACTAGTGTACGATAGTGCAAGGAGTGCCCAATAGAGGTTGTTGTGTTTCAATTATTAAGAGACTTTCATTCCCTAGAGATGACAGGCTATGATGTAATTCTCAGAATGGATAGGTTAGTTCTCTCCCAGGAATTTATAGATTTCTATCGTCATAGGTTGAGTTTCACATCACCGGAGGGTGGATCGTTTCTTCATAAGGGAGAATGGAATGTCCTGGAGAGCAGAGCGGGACCCGAGCATCATAGATTGAAATAATTTATAGCCCATATTTCTAGTCTATATATGGATGACTAGGGGACTTCACAGATGGACATTCCTCTAGTGGTGGATAGTTTCATGAAAGTATTTCCAGAGGAATTTTTTGGTTTTCCTCTGGAGTGAGTGGTGTACTTTTCTATTTAGCTTGTTCCAAGAGTGGAACTAGTGTTCATTCATCCTTGTAGGATGGATACCCCAGAGTTACATGAGCTCAAGAATTATTCATAGGAGTTGGAGGCAAAGGGTTTCATCCAACCCAATACTTCTCCTTGGGGTTCACCTATCCTATTTGCAATGAATACGGAGAGTACCCTAAGACTATTTGTGGTTTATCAGAAGTTGAATCAGTTGATGGTCAGGAACCGATATCCCTTGTCAAGGATTGAAGATATCATTGATCATCTTCGAGGAGCCCGAGTGTTCTCGAAGATTTACGTGAGATTCTGCTATCATCAGTTTCATGTTAGACCATCTGGTATAACTCTTACTGCCTTTCAGAGTAGTTATGGTCTATAAGATTATGTGGTTATGTCATTTGGTCTCACGAATGCACCTGAAGTTTCAATGGAATTGATGAACCAAATGTTCTATCCATATTTTGATTCATTCATGGTAGTATTCATTGATTATATCTTGGTATACTCTCACACTCGACACAACCATGATAACCATATTTTGTTCATTTTGAGTACACTGAGAGAGAATCAGTTATATTCTATGCTCCCAAAATACCTCTTTTGGATGAACCAAATTCACTTATTGGGTGAAATTATCTCAAAAGTAGGAGTATCTGTAGACCCCGAGAACATGAGGGCAGTAGCTTACAGGGAGAAGATGAAGAATTTTATTGAGGTAAGATGGGTTTAATGGTTTTTTGGTAACTAAAAACATTGTATATAATACTTTTCATGCTTAGCAGTGCCACTGACAGGCCTAACTAAGAAGGTTGTGAAGTACTTCTGGTCAGATTCATGTGACTTAGCCTTTCAGAAGCTGGAAGGGTGGTTGACTTCAGCACCGATACTAGTATTTCTAGAGTTGGGAAGAAGCTATATTGTATAATTTGATGCATGTAGTATCAGGATGGGTTGTGAGCATATATAGGGAGAAGGATTCATTGCATACGGTTCTCTATAGTTGAGGCCACATGAGAGGAATTACCTGAAACACGATCCCGAACTGGCTGCAGTTGTTCATGCCTTACAATGTTAGAGACATTATCTACTCAGAGTGCATTTTGTGGGTTTCAAAAATCACAAAATTCTCACATATATCTTCACACAACATGACCAAAATTTTAGACAATAATGGTTGGCTGAGTACCTCCTGTCCTTTGACTTTGATCTTTCCTACACGCTTGGGAAGGGTAATGTTGTGGCTGATGCATTGAGCAGGAGGACTGAGATTAAGGTTGTTCAAGCGGACAACAGTGAGTGGAATATTATGGCTTTGTTCCCTGAGATGTTTTTGGAGGTTCACGGCCATCGTGGGAAGACATTTAATTATTCTTTGGCTGTTACCTCTACTCTACTTGATCGAGTGCCAATGAGGTAGCTATCAAATTCTGAAATCTGAGTCATACCAGAGAGTGTTTTATGAGAGGACCCTATTTTTGGATGGACAGTAGGCAAGGATGAGATCTTTAATTTTCATTGATTCATGTGGGTGCCAGCAGACATAGGCAAGGAGCTGATGCGAGATTTTCATTCCTCAGTTTGGGTAGTTTATCTTGGTGTCATAATGATTTATCATGATCTACACTGTTAGTATTGGTGGCCAGGTATGAAGAGAGGAGTTGTTGGGTTTGTCATGAGATGTCCCACCTATCAACAGGTGAAGGCAGAGCATCATTGACCAGCAAGGATTTTGTAGTAGGTACCCATTTCCTATTGGAAATGGAATGATGTCGTGATGGACTTCATGATGGGTTTATTGAGGTCACCTCGAGGGAATGATGTAGTTTGGTTTATCACTAACAGACTCACAAAGGTATCTTACATCATGCCGATTAAGGAGACCATCAGTTTTAATGATCTCGAAATGTTATACATTAGAGAGATTATTCATTTAAGTGGAGTTCAACACTCCATTGTTTCAGACAGGGATGCCTGTTTTACTTCTCGTGTCTGGTAGGGACTTTAGAAGGATTTGGGTACATAGGTACTTTTGAGTACAACTTTCCATCCTAGATAGATGGCCAGTCTGAGCGTACAATTCATGTGCTTAGGGACATGATTCGAGCATGCATCCTAGATTTTAGAGGTTCTTAGGAGAAGCACATACCTCTTGTGGAGATTTCCTACAATAATAGTTCTCAAGAAACTATATATATATAAACTCATGAGGATTTGCAAGTTAAGCCATATCGATCACCCTTATACTAGAAAGAGGCCTGATAGGGAGATATATTGGGACCTTGACTTTTCCAGGATACCACAAAGCATATAGTGCTGATTCAGAAGAGGATGGATGCTGCACAGTCTTGACAGAAGTCTTATGCTGATTGATGGAGACGACCTCTAGAGATCCAGGTCGAGGATCATGTTTTCCTATATTTGACACCGAGGTTAGGACCCAGGAGGATTATGAGAATGGGTAAGCTTTCACTGAGGTGCCTCGGGCCGTTTGTGGTTTTGGAGAGAGTTGGCCCGGTTGCCTATCGGTTGTAGTTACCTCAATGGTATCAGGAAATGCACGATGTCTTCCGTGTTTTTCAGCTTCAACGTTACTTCTCAGGCCCGTCTCATGTTTTTCAACCCGAGGAGGTTGAGTTAGTGGTGGATGCCTCATTTGGGGAGTATCTTATCCAGATTATTGATCGAAGTAATAATGTTCTCTATCGTCGGTCTATTCCTCTGGTACGAGTGCTATGACAGCATACGAAAGTACATGATGAGCCATGGGAGGGGGAGGGTGATGTATGATCATAGTGGTAAGAGATTTTCAAGGATTATTCTTCTACACCATCTTGATATGGAAATTTGAGGACTAGATTATTTAAGAGGAGATTTTTTAAGAACCTGGATCATCTTTTCAGGGTTTTTTTTCATTCGAGTGTTTTTGAGAAAAATTAGGATTTCTAGGAATTTTTTTAGTACACGTTGTGTACTTATATGTACATGGTGTAAACTCCTTTACTACACATATCCATGTGTAGGATGTGTAATATGTGAGCCCATAGCTGTGTGTGGTGACCTAGAGACCATCTAATGCGGGGGCGGTAAGGTCATGTAGACATCGTTTACTTCTAATGTACATGTCGTGTGCTTTATTTTTTTTTCATTAAATGGAATAGGGTCCCGTCTAATTTCCATAAGTGTATTCTTCTTTGCCATATTTTACTGAGAGTATTGTTACGATGCTGATCCATCCTTGAGCCCCCAAATGAGCATCCTTTCTCCAAATTGAACTCCTTCGATTGTGTTATAATAGCAATAGTGAGTTCTCTCTTCTTCTTGAACCTCATTTCTTATTTTCTCTTCCCTCGTGAGTTATCCTCAGTCAAATTTTTGAGACGTTTTTGTAGATATACCACATTCTAAGAAGATCAAAGGGCCGATGCCAGAGTATATCGATCATACAATGTCGAGGTAGGTGGTTTGTGCCTTTCTGTAAATAGTCATTGACTTATATTTGAAAAAGTGCCCAATACCCATGATCAGGGTATTTTTTGTTTATGGTTTTAGCCCTGTTATTGCCTGCTACATTTTATATTCTTGAGTAGAGGATAATTGAATGTAAATATTGTTAATTGGTATGCTATGGATTTCTTTACCATGCTTGTATTTTTTATGACTGTTTGGTCTTTATTACCTTGTTAGGCTGCTTTCTTTCCTTTCCTAGTGTATATAGGATGATGTAATATTATTTATTTGACATGTTGTTATGATGTAGACTGTTTAGTCAATTATTTCATGAGGTATACATTGGTTGTTATATATTTTTATGCTCTATTGACTTAAATTGGGCCATGATAACCTGTAGTAGTAGACCATAGGGATAATGGATGTTGAGGGCTTCTCCAGAGTGTCTTTTTTTACTATTACAACTCGAGATTATAGGTGAAATGGACATAAGTTCTTCCTTAGAGTGTTTTTAGTTCCTCGATGTGGGCCAAATGGGGAATTGGAAATTTATTTCTTCCATAGAGGATCTTTTAGTTACCAATATGAGACTATAGGGGTAATTGACTGTGAGTGTTTCCATAGAGTGTTTGTGAAAAAGCTGAACCATAGGTGTTAGACTGTGTGTACTTCCCAGAGGGTTGCATGTGTTGTTTTGGTTGGACCAGAGGGGTTGTACAGTGAGTACTTCCTAGAGGGTTCCTAGATTATGAATTGCTTCATAATTGGTATCTGATAATTGAATGCATTAAAAAATGTAGGATTGTTTACTTTTGATTACTTCCTTGTTTACTACTTCATTTTGATTATAGTCTGTCATATATATTCACTGACAGTTAGGAATAGATATTTGGGTGGTTTCATACTGGGATCTTGTCTCAAACCCTATTTGGGTTATGCTTTTGGGCCCAAATAGATTATATTATTGCAAGTATTGATAAGGGAAATCACCCTTATACATCAGGTTCTTAATTGTTGCAGAGTTTGGGAGCATGGGACCATGCTGAGGCTTGTGATGGTGTAGAGTTTTTTTTCTTATGAACATTGGTTTAGTATTGTATTCCATCATTGTAACTTGTTTGGATACATTCTTAGACATATGTATCTTGCATCATATATAAATATATATATGCTTGTGTGTGATTATAATGACATATACTTTACATACATTATTATTACATCAGAATTTTAGCATAATTATTACAGCATATAACAAAACCATGAAAGGACCGTATAGGTATAGTGTATTTAGAAACTGGGAAACATAAACAACTGGTTCATAAATCATCTACAGTTTCTCCCTTTTATTTTATCATATCTAGAGTCCCTTTAGGAATATCCTACTTAATAACATTCTTCCTGAACTGGGGAAAGAAAAAATACAAAAGGGTGAGCTTAAATTCTCAGTAAGGGTAAACAATGGAAATATCATATTCATAAGAACATATCATTTCAAAAATCTTAACCTGCAAAAGTGATCATAATATCATAACAAGGGATAAATGATAATAGTCAAATGTAATCCCAATAATCCTAACATAAAACATCAAACTTTATGGCATACACAAATAATCATAGAGAATCATTTCTTAGTAGTCAAGACACATTTCCAAGACTATCTTAGCAGACAAAGTCCATTTCTGAACCGAGTTCACTCCTCGTTTCAATCCTATTTCACTGAACTGGAATAACCTGCCGTTCTAGCCATGTATATCTCATGAGATATAAATATTTACCCAATTCATTGGAGGGAGATATAGGTCTCAACCATCTCATAATTAAACCATTCTTATGTGTGCCACAAAATCATAAATCTTACATCATAGCATAACCCATGTAATAAAAATGGGATTCTTAAACATCATGCCATCATAGCATAATCTATATAAGATAAAAAAACTTCATAAAAATAATTCCATAATAACATAACCAAATAAATATAAAAATAGGGATAGAAACAGAACCCTATATTATCTTAGATGGAATATAATTTTGATAAAATTCTTGAACTCCATTTTTGAGGAAAATATCCATTCTATATCAAAAACATTTTCCTTTCTTAAAATGTAATATAATTTTAAACTAACAGAAGTTGATTAAAAAATGATATATTTTAAAGTAAGTTTCATGAAAATAATGTTCTAAAAATACATTCATACTGTATATGTTAAAAAAACATTCTTCTTGTACATTGGCCGAAATAGTAAAAAAGCACATCGTACGAAAAACGACAAAAGATTCCTTTCATATCTTTTACTACAAACTCACTGAATGGTAAAATTGGATTTAAAATTTTTTTGGAGGATCGAAATAATATTACATATTGAGGAAACATGGATGTGGCTGATAAATACACCCCAGTAAATACCAAATTATAAACAATCTCAGATAAAAATGAGATTGTGAGATTTTCCCATACCTTAGGCCCGATTTTCATCAAACGTGTCTGAACCTCTTGTATAATGATTTAAATAATGTATTTGACTTATTACAGAATCATAAGATTTTTTATGTTATCACATATGGTCATATTATTAGCATCTTATTAATAATATTTCATTGATACTTGTTATTCAGGAGTTTATTGCTTTTTGTTCTTATGTGTGTTTTGTCGAATAAATTCTTATACATCTAATTTTAGGTTATAGATACCGCATTTACAGAATGGTATTCATGTAATATATATCATATTTATTCATTCAATTATTTTATATAATCATTATGCAATTAAGATCATGTAGAACGAGTCACATCACATCGTGGAGACGGTAGGCCGTACGTACGCAGGAGCGATGATATCGTTCCAATGATCGTGGAATTGTATTGAAGTGTATGTATACTATTTCAGAATCAATATCACTTTAAAATAATCATATATAGTTATTATTTTCACCATTATAACCATCCAAGTAAGGTGGTGGTGGAAAACATATTACACCACGACGTTGAGATGGTATTCCGTACGTACGCATGTGCGGTGATTTCATTTTCTATAGGATGGATAGAAGGTGAAATAGGGTTGTTTAATACCTATAATAACATATCAGTATATTAGTGATACTGATGTTATTACTTCATAATGAAACAACTAAAGAAGAAGAAGTAGAGGAAGAAATAATGTTGAAAGAATCGGTAACAGACATTACCTCTTATTTAAAGCGCCTCTTCTTAACTTCATCTCAGGGAACTAAAGATGGTCTTTTAAGAAGACCAGTACCTCTAGGATGTTTCTAGGTAAGTGGAGAAGAGAAATTGGTAGGGTTTTGACAAGCTTGAAGTCTCAAAGTGGTGTGGGGAGGAGAGGGAGGAGGTTCCCTTTTTTAAGGAAGGAGAGGGGCACCTTAGAAAAAACATAAAATATTATTTTATAATAAAGTCATATTCGGTTTTTAATAGATCAAAATTGATTTATTTAAAATATAAGGTGGGTATGGGTTGAAATACTCACAACAAATATATTTTAGACAAGTTTAGGTTACTATTTTAACCTTATCATTTAGAATTAACTCTAAGTTAAATAAATAAATTTTACCATGTCTTCTTGTTTTCTTACATTATATAGTTAATAAACATACTATAACAAAGAAAACAAACCATAAGTTGTTATTTTTTAATATATATAACCTTATCTAAGTCATTTGGACGAACCTTTGATTTTTATAAATAAAATAACAATTAATAATATAATATTTGTTTGAAAAACAATTATTTGCCAATTTTGAAACTATTTGGTAATTGATTTTTGTGGAAATCATAACAGAATTATTAGTTCTAATAAAGTTGATTAAATCAATAATAATTTGTAATATTAACCGATAAAATTATTTTAATACATAAAAAGTCTAAAATTATATTTATTTGGGTTTTTATAACATCAATTGTGTTAATATTTCATTAATAAGGTAATTACCGCATCATTATTGTTTCATAAATAAATTAAATTATTTAATGTCTAAAAATCATAAATAAAATATCATTATATAGTAACTCTTTTTTTCTTTATAATGAATATTTATAGTTGAATTTATCTTATGTATATCCTTATATTAGAAATGATTTAGTTATTAAACACTGATTTTAACTATTTGAAGTCTTCTTGAAATAAAATAATATTAAATGTCCTAATCTAATTCATGTGGACCTAAAGGGTAATATTTTATTCCTAAGGTTGTTTTTGGTCTAATTAAACTTATCCAATAGAATTAGGACATGTGTTAGGGTAATAATAATAACATTTTTACCCTTAATTGCCCTATTTACTTTTAACCGTGCTAAATAAAAGTAAAAAAGTGACAATTCACAAAAAAATTATTTTTATCTTATTGAGGCAAATGTTACTCCTTGATATTAACTTTGTCTCTCAGATTTTGGAAATTCCACTCACAGAAGCGGTAAAATTATGTGTTATGTAAATTTTCAAACTCTCTTAGGAGGTGGGTAAAAGACGGTGAAAAGTTCAATAAAATTTTTATATATCTAAAATTATTATAAAATGACTCTAATGAATTAATTTGTACTTATATAGGTATTATGTATCAATTTTGAAGTAAAAAAATTAAATAAAAAAATAATTATGTAACTTAAAAGTCGGTTTTTAAATAGTAACCTAGTGTTTTCACTATTTATAAAAAATTGAATGTTTTCAGAAAAATACCATAAATTCACCCTAGGAAAATTTCGATATTCTGAATCCAAAAAAGAAGTCCATTTTGAAAGATAAAATTTATAAAATTTTAAAAAGTGTTTATTAATATTCTTGATGGCTAGTTTTAATAATATTTTAATAGCATATCGTTGTTTAGTGAAACTCGGTATTGCGTACAATGAAAGCTATCTAGGAAGGTCGTGATTGAGTGTAAATCAATCCAAGATAGTGTTTGTGTGTAGTGAATGATTCCTTTGATGATGTATATAACATAAAAACTAAATATTTCTCATAAATATCGTGGCTGTTATAGTGCTCCTGTTGTTTGTTACTTTCATTGTTTACCTATTTCATGTTTTACCGATTCTGCTGTTGTTATCTTTTTTAATAATGATGTATAACTCTACCAATGAAGGCATAGTTTTCCCATTATCACAGCCAACACCCTCACTACTAGTCAGTTTCCCTTGAAAGTTGGGTAAATGCTCTTGAGTCCATGTGACCAACGGGGTACGGGGCGCCTCTAGGTGGCTTCTGGAACTGGGACATTACACAATATTTAAAAATAGGATGTCAAAATAAGGAAAATATTTCTCATTATATTTATTGTCTCTATTAATAATAAACGTAGTAATTTTTTCTACCATGGAAAATTTTGAATCAAGTAATTAATGTGAAAATAAAATTATATATAAAATAAAATGAACCTAACACATTTCTTAATTATATTAGATAGGTTACTCTCATTGATACTAATCCATTATTTGGTTATACTGAATTTTTGAATATTTGGCTGAGATTTTGAATTTTATAATATAATA
Organism: Viscum album; assembly: GCA_963277665.1. Classification (NCBI taxonomy): domain Eukaryota; kingdom Viridiplantae; phylum Streptophyta; class Magnoliopsida; order Santalales; family Viscaceae; genus Viscum; species Viscum album. The sequence goes on along the minus strand of OY728119.1, from coordinate 679,312,069 downwards.
TTTAGATAAAAATTAAAAATGTCACACTAATCTTTTTCATAACAATAAAACTATTAACATAGATATTACTAAATGATATGTTCATTTATAAAATGGAATCTCTTCATTAATTTTGATTCAAACTCAAATTATAATTTTTTAAACAATATCTTCCCATATACATTACTAAAATCCCTCTACTATATATACTGTACATCTATATTTCCTAACAATATCCCTTTATGGTCTTAATGTGTTACAAAAATTTCGTTTTCCAAAGAATATTGATCGAGTTTAATAGAGAATTTCAATACAATTTTTTCTTATACCACTTGCAAATAATCCATGATAATTGAGATATAATAACACTAGTATTTTTGATATAATTAGGTGTTATTAATTTAATTTAAAATTTATATACATATCCTATTCTATCCCATGGGAAACAAAACCATCACTCATGTGTACAATTGACTTCCACCTCACGAATCGATGAAATTCATCTCCCATAACCATATATCAAAACTGGTTATAATGATGAATTATTATTATATTAATGATATTCATGAAATATTTAACATTTTTTTATTATAATATGCCACTTTTTGTCTTTATCGTGCACTAGAAAATGATAATTCTCTTCGTTTGTATGTGTGGGCAATGACCTTTATGAAGTGATGTGACTTGTTTTTCATGACCACATCACATTGATTATAAATAATACAGTTTTAAAAAATGTTTTATAATACATATGATAATATTATCAATATAGAAGGATAAAATTATTTTTACCTTCTTTCAATTATGATCATTGAATAATCGAAAATGTTACTCATGCATACGTATGCCCCACCTTCTCCATTTTTGTAACATAGTTCATTTTTCATAACTATATTTAAGGATTTTTGTAAAGTACAATTTATATCTTAAAATGATAATTATTTCATGATTATTATTTTGGATATAATGTTATAATTACCTATTTGTCCATAGTAAACCTACCAAATTAATTTTTGATATATGAGTTCAATATATTCAAAAACCCTGATGTGATTTTAATTGATTATGTATTTATATATAATCTGGTATAAAATTAAATAATAGAATAATTAAAATGAAAAATGTTCATAAAAAATATCAAATTAATGGATTTTTTTTATTCGTGATGATTTAGAATGTATATGGTTAATCAGAGTAAATATAATGGTATTTCATTTAAAAATAATCATTTAAATATTACCTTAAATCTCTATTTTTATATTTTATATATGTTTTGAAAAAATGGTTTAAATAAAGTTTTTATTATTATTTAATTGTGTTTTAGTGTAATTTTAACCAGTGTTTTACATTTTACAAAATGTTTTGAAAGATATATTTTTTTAATTTAATGAATGGGGTACTCATTAACTTTTAATTTAATAGTATGAGTGAATTTTTAAAAAAAATTATACAACATGAACTAGTTTTACCCCCATAATTACTTATATTTTTATTGAAGTTTCCTGCAAAATTTTAAAATACAATTTTCAAATAAATTTTTTCCCTTTCTAATTGTGTGGTTTTCATTAAATTTGGAAATTATCATTCAATATTAATATTTTTTGAGTTTAATTATGAGAATAATTGATATCATGTTTTCTGGTTCTTGGAAATTATTTATGAGGAAGATTAGTTAATGTATAAATTAATGGTGTGAGAGAACGTTATATCTCTCTAATAAACTAGGTAAAATTATGGATTTAACCAATAATATTTAACATAAGATATTATTTAAATATATTATGATGGTTATGCCAAGTGTAACTATGATTTTTATTTAAAGTGTAAATTTTTTTACTCCATGTATAACTACGAGGGCCATTCCATGTGTATTTAATATGATTCCGCAATTTACGTACCTAAAAAATTGATTCTTTCTATGTGTTATTATATAAATAATTTTATTTCACTATTTAAGATGAATATATACTAATTTGTAAGATAAAAAAGTATAATTTTTGGATAAAAAATTTATTTTGAGTTTCTCATGATTTTAAACCAACCATATATTTATTATTTTTCCTCTATAAATTCGTATGAATCTTTTTATGAATTTTTTTTTGGAAAATTAGTTGATTTATTGGGTAATAAAACAGTTATTTGGAGTCCCATTTTTTTCTAGAGAAATTTAAATTTTTATAATTATTCATTGAATAACAGTTTCTTTCATATGTTATTTTTATATCCCTAAGTGATATATTTATGATCCTCCCAAATTTAAAGAAAAATAATTGAGTTTAAGGATGGGTTAGGGAAAGGTATAATTCTTGTAAAATATTGTGAATAATTATCATTGAAATAAATCATGATTTATGTTAAAGGATTGATATTGTGAAAAAATTGATATTGATCAAAAGTGTCAAATTTATAAAATATGTTTATTAAATGAAAGTGTTGTGAAATAATTCTATAAAATTATAAAACAAAAATAACGTTGGGAATGTGAGAAACTAAATTCTAGTATAAATTAAATAAAATATGTTGTTTTTATGGATATGTCCATATACTGGAGGCACTAATAGTAACCCTACTATGTGAATGAATGGTAGAGTGCTAAAATTTATACAAATACATCTATGGATGAATAATCAATTCATATTATGGATCACGAGGATAATGATGAACAAAATAATAAAATTTCAATAGTACACATGTTGTTGAAGTTTGGATAAGATCTCCAAAAGATGTTGGATTTGGAATTGTTGATGAGGCTGTGGTGAAATTATCTCTTTGAAAGTTCAGAATCATGAGTTCCTTCTTGGGGTAGAAATATTATATGGTGTGGATAATTGTGACAACCTAAAGGATAGAGGTATTCATTAGTTTTTGGTTTTTTTATCCTTTTTTCATTCAATGGTTTTTTGGAAATGAGGGATTGAAACGGTTTAATTATTTGGAAAATAGTCTAAGATTATGATTTAGGTGTATGGTAAGTAATAAATGTGTTGTGTCCACACAATACGACTCTATACAACTCTAGTGATGATTTACATAGTCTATGAAAAATTTATCAAACTGTGTGACACTCCAGGAAAACTATATGAGGAACTGGGTTCCTTTTATTGATAAGTCATATGGAATGAGCTCAATTTTTTTAATCGTTCGGCTCTTCATCGGGTAACTAGGCACCATTATTTTCAAATGGGATGTTTCTAGGAAATATGTATTAAAATGTATTTTCTAAAACTGAACCATGATTTAAACATAATAATATTTTTATGTACCAATTTTCCCTTGATCAATTCATAACTAATCACCTTCTAATACACTATAAGATCAGATAAACCAATCCTCAACACTCTAGAGGGATCTTTCCTTTAATTCATATTTAATTCTCCTTAATCATAATGGATCAATATAAGGTATTTCTCATTTTTTATATGATCACCTATGTTAAAAAATATATATATCCTTAGTATCATTTTCCCTTGTTTCTTTTAACCCTATCATGTTGGGATTTGTAGATCTATAGAGTTTTATAAAAAATTGATATTGATTATTTGGGATCTATTCTTGTGAGTAATCTGTTAACTAATTTATAATATTTTATCTTGAATTTTACATGTTTTCACATATTCTTGTGGTATGGGCCTCCATAAAGTGGTGTTACCCCATGTATTAAATAATTTTATTTTATATGAGTTTGGTATGGTTAGTGGAAATGGTTGATTTTATGAAATTCCATATTCAGTTTTGTGGATAAGTGTTTTTGAATAGGGTATTTCATTTAAAATATTTTTATGTACTTTCTTTGTTCAATGAAATACATCAATGAAGTATTTGAATATAAAATTTATTTCCAACATAGAAGTGGTGATGTATTAGTATGAAATGTATTTATAATATGTTATAATTGTATAATTAATGGTCTTGCAAAATATATACCATTTTGAACCTTTGGTACATCAGGTTATAGACATATGAAACATTAGTTAGTGTAGTACAAATGGTGGTTATTATGGTGATATTGATAGACTTTGGTAGTACATGATATCGATAGGATTCATATTATTCTTTGATAGTTTTACGTTTTATGTCCATGTATTTATTCCCATAGTCTATATCCCATACTGTGAAAGGTTTTATCCATGATGGATTTTTTTCATGATTAATTTCTCAAATAATTATGTGATGGAGTTTTATTATGAAATTATTCAAATGAATATATAATGTATTTCAAATACTATTACTATTTCATCTAAATGATAATATCAAATTATTTTAGAGAAGGTGAATGATGTTTTAAAAAATGTTTGTCTTTTTAAATTTCATTATAAAGATGTTTTTTAATTCTAGAACTGAAGATTTCATAGTATTAGTTATAGAATAGATCATTGGAGGTATCATTCTATGTGTCGTGTTGAAACCCCAGTTTTTTACTTCACTTTTCTAGATATACATTTTCAGGAATCGGGTAATGTGATGGGATTAATGCTGTTTTCTTACTTCTATGGTATGTCACCAGCTTCTTTGTCAAATGTGTTGGTTGTGAAAGAAGGTTTCATATAGACTTCTGATGATATTTTACTATTTCACATTAAGTATTAACCACTTTTGGATTGATGGTGTATATCTCAGGAATGTGCACATTCCTTTAAAGTTGTATTATTTTTTTATTATTATTCCAGATAGTCATGATACTTTTGTGGCTATCTTTTTTGATCTACACATTATAGAAGGAAACCATAGGTGTTGGGTCATATTGTCCCAAGATTGTTTATTTTAGTTATATTATCACAATAATTATCTTTTAGTGTAGTTATAAGAAAATATTAATCATTTTATGAGGGATACAATAGGATTATAGAATGTTAGATAATAAGTAAAATTGAAATTACATAGTTATGATTAATACCTCTATATTTAGGAACCTCATTTTTCATAAAACCTAAAACGTGAATGGTTGATATTATGATAAATCAAGAAAGTCATGGATATGTGGGGAAATTAGAAATTATTTTTATATCTATTGGATGATATAATATTCTCATAATTTTTGAATAATATAAGAGAGTTGGTATCATTTAATAAGAGAGGGAGGGGTGCACATGGAATTTTTCAAAATATTAAAACATAATAATTTTTAACTAAATACAAATGGATCCAAAATAACTTATATTAAAATAAAATATTATATATGTTCAATAAATTTCTATAACATTTTGTGTAAAAAAATTTGGTGTAAATTTTACCATCATCTCTTAGTTTAAACTCTAAGTAACCCGATTTTAACCGTAACCATGGTAAAAAAACTGTTACTAATTTTACTATTCATTATTATTAAAAAAATATGGAATTTGTTAAAAAATTTGGAAATGTATATTTAAATTTTATAATAAATTTTATAAATTAAAGTTTTTCATATTTTTCATATATTAAGCATAAAAGAGACATCTAAAGTATAACAGAAAAATTATTTTCAAAAAAAATACTTAATATAAAGATATTTTTATACCAAAATTAAACATAATTTCATTTCCATTGAAATTTATTATATTATGTTCAATAAAGTAGAAAAACTGATATTTTAAAAACAATTCCTAAAAAATGTGACTTTTTAAATACCTAATAAGAAAATATAATTATCTATAAATTTATAATTTTTTCACGATTCATTAAAAAATAAATATTTTTCGAAAAATTATTTAATTTTAAATTTTGTAAAATTTAATATGTTTATTTAAAATATGATAAACTTTTTATAAAAAAAAATATAATTAAATGGTATAATTTAATTATAATATATATGAAAAATATTTAATAAAACATTGTTTGAAGGAAATGTTTTTAACCCTTAAATGAATTTACTGAAAATTTATTTGTTTTTTTATTAATCGGTAAAAATATTTTATTTATATAAAATAATTGTACATATTTTTTATAATATGATTTTTATTATTAATAACTTCCAATTTAATGTCTATATTTTAAATTTGACATTTAAATAATGTTATTTTCATAGTATATCATACAACATGGAATGTTTGGTGTTTCTTGTTAAGAAATTTATTAATCATGATATTATTTTAAATGGAATTTCTAGGTTTTACATTCTACCACCATAGTAAATTTTTTTATTCATATTTTTTATGTCATAAATAAAGGGTTCAATTTTTTAAAATACCTTGGTTTAAAACCCACATCATAAAAAGGTATAATAAAACATTTTTTTAAATTGGGAAGTGAGAAACATAATGGTTTCCTGAAAGTACACATTATAGGGTTCTTAGATAAGGTGAACTTTGGAATTATTGGAAAATATTGACATATATGAGAAAAGGTACATCCTAGGAATAATATAGATTACTATAGAACATGATCATGGAAAATTTAAAGACCACCAAACCATAAATATGTAAGGGGTTAAAACTACCATCAATTCCTTAAAAATAATGGTAAATGGGGAATCTTTTTCATTTTGAAGATATTTTTCCTATATATTTTTTGGAATTATTTTAACATTGAATATGTAAAAATATGCATACTATATTTTTCGAACCTATAATTATAAATTTTCCATTGGTTATCAATTTCAATTAGTTTCCACCTATGTTCATACCATATACCAATAATGAAGGAAAATATGATTTTTTCATGTATGAAGAACTAACATAAAAATATAATAGATTATATGATCTATAATAGGATGGCATGTCACTCCTCACATATTCATTAAGTTACTAAAACAAAAAATATTTACTACATGGTAATATAGGAAAAAAAATTAAACTATAGTTTCAATCATTTATATCATTTATTTCAATATAAATACCAATAAAATACATAATTCAGTCTAGAAATAGATTAATTATAGAAATACATAAAACATGGCTATGTGGAATTCAAAACTGAAAAATTACTATTAAAAAATTCAGAAATGTTTCAAAATCAGCATAAAAAAACGAAATAGCTCTTAATGTGACATTCCAAATTCCTGAATATATTTTAAATATACTCTCCAAAAAAATTAAAAATACCCTAAAAAGTAAAGGAGAAAATATAAACATAAAAAATTTAACATTTTATTTATTCCAAAAATAAAATAAAATAAAATAAAATATATTTCATAAATTCCAAAAATGTAAAAACATCATTATTTCTCTTTTAAATCGCATTATCATAAAATGAACAAAAACATTTAGAGTTAAAATTACGATTAAATTTAATTTTTTAATATAAATCATCTATTATACAAATTTATAATAATAATCTCAACATCAAAAACGTATTAAAGGATATATATCCCTAAAACATTTATTTTATAAAAGTATCCACTAAACAAACAAATTAGTTCTTTAGGTTATCAGTGTGATTCAATATACACATAAAATTCGTTAAATAAAATCTATTATAGAAAAAATACATAGATTTTTCACGATTCAAATAACTCTAATATCATTGAGAAAATAATTCTAAAACAGATTTATTGATTCTTGATACGTATACACATTAAACATTCCACTTTAATGATTGGAATAACATATTCCATTATGTGTCCTTGGAGTCAACCCTTGGATTAGGGAATTAACTCATTTAATACCAATGTCACCCATATTTATGAAACAATACTATAAATGGATCCATGGGATTCACATTGTTTCCCAGTATTATATTCTTTATTTTCCTTTTAAAATTATGTGCCCTATATCTTTCGTTTCCACACATAAAACATCTAAATTTTAATTTTGGACATTTACTAGTGTTCTTATTCCTAAATATTTGACATGTCATAATCTAAAACTTATTACCTCTATGTTCTTTGTTAAACATCATTTTCCTATAATTTTGGATCATTGAGAATATCACATATTTTTAGTTTCTTAATCACATATAGACAAATCTAGTTATGAATAACCAAAATATTTTACATTCCATCTCCCATTTTATTTGGTTTCTCATTAGGTAAATTATTTCATCATCTGTCACAGTCATTATTAACATGATTTCTCTTATATCCATTCATAGAGTGATCAACAATAATCATACTAAGTAATCATATAATATCGAAAAATCAATCATTGGGTGTCTAAAGAAGAACACTTTATTTTAAATCTGTGACAACATATATTTAACCTAGGTTATACATTTCCAGTATCTATTCTAATCCTTCATAATTGTCCCAAAAAATTCTCTTTTCCAATGAATATCCCTCAAAAGTTTTCAACCCACTGTGATTCCTAATACCCACTCCTCATGTAAAGGAGACAATATAGTTAATATCCAATCTTCTACATTAAGAGTTGTTACCCCTAGGCGATTATGTTATGCATCTGAAACCACATGATAATATATTGAGATCTTGTATTTTTTCAAAAAACCAAAGTCCTCTATTTATTAGAACATAGTGTGTTCTCATATAAAAGTCTTATACTAAAGACTTTCACTAATGTTTTCTAATCCTTGTTTACAAAAAAATATCACATTTCTCTGATACTGACTGTGTTACACATACATTTCATAAAAAAAATTATATATCTTTTTATATGAATAATAATTTCATTCCTTTTATATCTACTCCTGAAATATAACAGTTTAGGGTCATTAGACACATGAATACATAAAAAATTATTACAAAAATGATAAACTACAACTCCCACTACGTTCTTCAAAACCAGATCCCTTATTATTAAAATATTGACTTAAACCATTATATATATCTTGAGGAAAAAAGAAACATAATAATGGTTTTGCTCTGATGTTAAGTAACAATAAAAAGTGAGGTATAAAAAATAATTTTATTTTATGAATAACATGATCATTTTGAAACAAGAATATGATCTTAATATTTTAAAACTACCACCATGAATTCATTGATCACAATAAAGAGTAATTTTATATATCTTGAAAGTTCATAATCCATCAATCCTAAGGAAATCAAATAGTATGAGAAATGATATCATAACATTGTAATATTAACATCACATAAAATTGTATAATTTATTTTATAATAATATTAATAATTGAAATATTATTTCAATGATACCAACCAAGACATTCATTAGATAAAATGATGAGGAAAATTACATGGGTACCTATTTTGTACTAGGGATTTCATTCTGACTACCCTCTTTTGAGGTTGGAATAACCAACCATATGACAACTTTTTAGTATGGTAAAACCACCCATGTACACATTGAAAAACATTAATATTTACACAATGAATTGGATAAGAATAACAGAACCACATTTCTCATAATCATAATCCATAAATATGTATTACATAAGATCAGAAAAAACATTTATCATTCCACGTTTTCTTAACCCATGGAAAAGAGAACAAGTTTCATCATGATTTAATAATTATAACAAAAACCACCCAAATAAATAATAAGGAATTTATATTTTAATCATATATCTAATGAAATATAATTAACAACAAGGTATTTTACCAATGATAAAAAATTTCTTTTAAAGATCAGTAAAATATTTCTTGTGGAAGATACCAATTTCATATTAAAATTACTTAAATAAAATTTAATTTTTACAAATATTAATGTAAATATTTTCTGGTAAAATATCCATGAAATCATGTTAATTATGATTCAAATAAAATATAATTCATTGTGGATAAAAAATTTGTTTGGGTGGTATATGTTAAAATAATTATTCTACTAATAAATTTGGAAAAAAATTCCTCATTCCGAAAAGTACACCATTTTAGAAATTTTATTAAAATAATTCAGAAATTAGTAAAAATGACCTTAAAATTCATATTATAATATTAAAATCATTCTTGAAAACTTTTTAAATAGAATATTTTCGTGGATTAAAAAAATTACCACTGAAGAGAGAAACAAAGTCGATTTTTCATAAATGAATTATTTCTATCTATTTTTTACTTATAGATAGGAACATGAATTTAAAATATTTGTTATATAGAAATATATATAGTATAAGAAAATTAATGATTTGTTTTTAGGATTTATCATATAATATCTTTATCGAAAATTTATGCATAAATAATCTTTGTAAAAATGTGATGGGAATGTAAAACCCTTCACACGTTAGTATCATTTGAATAAAAACTATATAGATAAAATAATTAGAATTGTAAACATAAATACAAGGAAATTATAAGGATCCAAGATATAACATTTAAAAGGGTTAGTATATAAATATATAAAATAAAATTAGTCCAATAACAACAAACATCTCTCAATAAAACAATGATGTTTCAATGATTCCTTACGTTAGGTCCATCTAAATTTATATGATCAATAAACTTTTGTACAATAAATATACTTTATAATACATTACAAAAAAACTGTATACATTCTTATAATATAATACTTGACTTAATTATAACATTTTATTACCTTTTTATTACCGACTCATTATTAAAACCACTATTCTGAGTGATAATTGTTACCTTCACCATACATAATTCGGTTCAGTAGCTCTAGTCCTCAAAATATAATCATGATTAAATTATATAAATATTTTTATTCATATATTAAATTTCATATATATTCATTATATACATATTAATAATGATTTATGTAACACCCCAAGAATTCATAGTATGTTATTTTTTCAATGTAATCAAATAACTTGCACCACACGCAACACAGAGTTCTAGCGCACCACGACTTACCAAACTAGCTGTTCAAGAGCGATTATTAATAGTATTAACTGAATTTTGAACATTATATCATCTTTATAATTTTAGAATCCATATTATGTGTTTCCTAGATATAATGTAAGAACAAATTCATTTTTTTCAAATAAAAGATGTATGTTTCATAAAATGCAATTTTACCACATTTTAATGGAAAACACATTTTAAATCCAATATTTGAAACTTTTATATATTCAATTTGACAAAATAAACATATTTTTTAGAATCCGGGCATAAGATTTTAGTTTCAAAAAAAAGTGGTGTTTTTCTGATAACTTTCATATTACGGTGAATAGTAAAAAATACTATATTTTAACAGAAAACAACTTTTTTGATTAAAATAATATATAGTGTTAAATTATATATTTTAATGGTTTAGATGTATAAATAGATTATATTTTTAACATTTAATCCAATTCTGGTCATTGTATGTAATTTCACTTTGAAATTGGAAATAAATAAGTCACAATCATTTGATAGTTATTATTTCATAAAAATACGCTGTTTGGTTTTGACAGTGGAAATTAATTTTAAATTAATAAATTCAATTTTATGTTTTTAATTTGATAAAATATACTTCATTTTTGAATTTGGAATATCAAAATTAGCTTAGGGTGATTTTTTGGTATGTTTCTGAAAACATTTACTTTTTTATGAAAAGTGAAAAACACTACGTTATTAGTAGAAACTGACATTTCATTTAAGTAATTATTTGTTTCATTTAAATTTTTTAGGTCAAAATAGATACATAATACATATATAATTTCAGTATAATTAGTCTACGTCATTTTATAATAAGTTTAGATATATAAAAATTTTATTGAAATTTTTCCATCTTTTACCAACCTCCTTGGAGCATTTTCAAATTTGCATAAAACATAAATTTACAATTTTTGTTCATTGAATTTAAACAATCCGAGAGACATGGTTGATATCAGTATGTAAAATGTGGTTCAATGAGATAAAAATATTTTTTCGTGAATAGTAATGTTTGACTTTTATTTACCACGGTTAAAAGTAAATAGGGTAATTAAAGGTAAAAATGATATTATTATTACCCTAAAACATTTCCTAATTCTATTGGATAAGTGTAATTTGACCAAAATCAACCTTAGAAATAAAATATGATCCTTTAGGTCCAATGGATTAGATAAGGACATTTATTATTATTTATTTCAAAGAACAGTTAAAAGTGTTAAATTCAATTTTCAATAAAGAAACCATTTTAATATAGACTTATACATAAGAAAAATTATACTGTAAATATTTATTAGAAATATAAAGATCTTTCCTATATAAAATTATTTTATTTTAAAATTTTAGACATTAAATAATTCTATATATATTTGACACAATGAGGATCCAGTAATTACCTAATTAATGAAATAATAAAATAATTGATATTATAAATATTTAAATAAATGTAATTTGAGACTTTTTATGAAACCCTCTAATTTTCATGTTTAATATGAAAATTTAGGGTTGGTTAGATGAATCTTTTTCAAAGTAATAATGCTGTTTTAATTTAGAAAAAACAAAATAACAAATAGTGTCAAAAATGATATAAAAGAGTTTTTTAATCCAATATTATATTATTAATTGATATTATATTCTTAAAAATAATTTTTTCGGCCAAAGTTCTTAAAAAATATTATATAGGTCATTAATGAACCACTTGAGTTTATTTTGGATGTTTATAGTATGTTTATTATCCATATAATAAAAAATTACAAAGAGATGTTGTAGATGTCAAACTATTTAACTAAGAGTTAGATATAAAAGATAAAGTTAATATAGTGACCCAAACCTATCTAAAACCTATTGGTTGAGTGGATTTAAACCCATACCCACCTTATCCTTTATAAAATTCATTTTTGAGACATTATAAACCACAAATGATCTTATTATAAAATAATAATTCTACCTTTTCATAAGGTGCCCCTCACCCCTCTTATAAAAGGGAACCCCCTTCTCTCTAATTTACACATTCAAAGCCATTTGTATCGGCAAACTCCTGCCCAAATACTCTCTCAACTGTCCTCCCTTCATCTTAGAGTCCTTCCTTTAGTCATAAATCCTACCTCTGGGGCCCTTTTGATCAAATCAAAAGAACGTACCTGAAGAAAATGTAAATATTTCATCATCTCTTTCAAGTTCCTTTCTTCTTCCACTTACTCTTTTTTCTTGTTTCCATTCTAAAAATATAACTTTAGTATATTCTATATAGTGTGATGTTATTATAAATATAGTACAACCACATTCATTATTTTATCCATCCTTTGAATCGCATGTCACCATTCAAGTGTATGTACGACTTACCATCTCCACGTCGTGGTGTAATTGTTATTCAATTAATTATTATATATATGGGTATAATAATGATGTGTAATTGATGTAAATAATAAATATAACAAGATAATGATTCTGTATATATGTTATACCATACAATTATATATTATTTTAAAAACAAAAAATGATATAGTTCCTCGTGCGTATGTAAGGATTACCGTCTCCACGAACGCGATGAGATTCAATCCCCACCGTATACATTCAAGAATAATTTTCATTAGATGATTAAAAATAATTTTTAAAGGCTTAATAAAATTCTGAATATCAATAAGATACATCCTATCCATATAAAACATTACTTATGTAAAAAATCATATAATGGAAAATGAATTAGTTAACACCTAAAATGTCGATAATACTAAGATATTATTAAAAAAGATATGTTAATAGATCATATATGATATAATATTCATGTATATGATTCTTCTATAATATAATAACAATTATTTCACAATTATTGAGGAGGTTAACCTACCCTCAACCAAGGAAAAGTATAATTTATGGATTAATTTCAAAATCTCTTTATTATCCGTGTTTGTTTTTACTTAGTATCTATCGGGATATATTTTAGATCCACATGCATGTTTCGTAAAAATGTACTTCAATTTTTTTTACTATTTACTAGACTATGGGTTAAAGAAATTTATACCCTTATTTTACTTTTTATAAAATGTCTTCAAACGAATCTTTCTGTTGTTTTCCAAACAAGGTACTTTATAACCTTTTCGACAAAATTAAGGTAAGATTGTTTTTTCTAACTTATACGGCGGGTGCGGCTATTTTCCGTTGTTATAACAACGTCAAAGATTCCCATACAAGTTTTTAAGATGATTTTGAAAATAAATGTTTTCTTTTATAATTATATAACATTTATAATATTTCAAAATATTAAGAGATATTTCTCTAGAAAACGGATTTTATTTCATCTACGTTGACATCCATTGATGGATTTTTATTTCAAGTTGATTTATTATGATACAGAACATCCATATTTTATTAAAGGTTTTGTGATCTATTTGACTATGGATGTGTTATTTTTATAACATTAATGGTTTATGGATAATATTTTGACATTTTTTATGCTAGTTTTAATACGAATTATTATGATATGTTTAAACCTTTTCTAATAAAGAATGAATTGGACTTAGTTAGTGATGGGTGGATCCCACTATTGCTATTCGATGCATCAGTAGGCCTCAAGATACAAACTAGTGTCTTGGCACAAGGCCTTGACAAAATATTATTTGTAGTCATGGCACAAGGCCTTGACTATGTGGTTTTGAAAGTCTAGCATTCTGCATTCCATCATTATGAATGTGGCTATTGATATTTCATGTTATTATTCAACTAATAGAATATCCATGTGAGTAAGTAAATGGAATTATTTTGATTTATAATTTCCATATTATTCTGATGTTTAGGTTGAAAAGTCTTTTGTTTTAGTTTTATACATTTCCTTGAATGTTTATGCTTATTTATGAAAGTTTCCTCTATATTTTTATTCTTACTGAGCATTTGAGATCGCCCCTTTTTATGTTTTATTTTTCCTAAGACGCGAAAAAGATTATTATGACTGACCTGTAGAGATAGTATATGGGATCTCAGTGTTGTCTATGGAAACAATGTTGTTGTAGTTTTCTATTTTATGATGTAATGTAAACATTATTAATGTATCTATTAATTCCAAGGATAATAAAATAATCGGTCATTAGAGACTTGGTCTTATTGTCATCATGTAAAAGATGTGTAATAATGCACCGATTCTAGGCTTCTGGGGTCAGGGAATTACGGTTGGTATCAAAGGAAGTTTAGTACAATCCTTTGAATGTAGATTTAGATAAACTATGATTAGAGAACATTACCCTAATATAGACTTTTTGGATTAGTATATAAGAACTTCCTAGAATTTTGGTAATATATAGATTTTGTGTATTTTAGAAGCAATACATCCCTATCTGGATAAGTGCAGGTAGAGGTGGCTCTGGCACAGATGTACCTAGGGGTAAACCCCCAAAACACCACATTGAGCTACACATGAATGAGAACTAGTGCATGACAACGTGCCTTACTGCACTATTGGTTACAACACTTTTGGGGATATGCTTAGGATAATTCTCATTTTCATTAAAACCCATTAGGAAGGATTTGTGAGTATATAATTCCTCAAGGAAGAAATTTTTATGATTATGGATTATATCCATAAACTGTTCAATTTATGTTAACTATTCTACAATTTTGAAATTATGAATTGTGATTCATAAACTGACCTTGTGTATGCCATTTTTTAGAAATGACTCCCGGTAGAAGCAATGAGAACACCAACAATACGTATGATCCAAAGAGTAAGAAGGATCATATCTTTCATAGTATTAGGCTAAAATTTAGAAGGGAAATATTATTCCATTTATTCTCAACATATGATGAAAGACGGATAAAGGGAACAAGGGAACGAAGGATTTTCCCATATGTGATAATTGTGGAAAGAATAACCTATGTAAATTCTTAAAGGGAATGAGAGTTTGTTATGAGTGTGGAGAAAAAAGACACCAAGTATGTGATTACAAGGATAAGAAAAATGTTTCATTTTAACAATGCTTCATCTTCAAGGAGTTGGGTCACTACGCAAATTATTGTCCAAATCATCCGAGTATACCTCAAATGATGCTATTGGATAATAATCATGTCATGATTCTACCACAGATGAAGAATAATGACTAGTGTTCTAATGTTTTTGTTAAAGGATTATGTCATTTTAGTGTTTTATCGATGATATACTAGTTTTATGAATTATGTAAATAAATATGGATTGTACTACAATACTATTTCATTTAGTATTTGAGATTATTTGGTTTTATGAAGAGTGAATCAACAAAAAGATCAACTTCTTGGAAAATATATGGTTGGAGGAAAGATAAATCTTTATGTGGTACTGATATTGTGGTAGTAATTTTGGAATAAGAGATGCATGATTTGGATAAATTATATTGAATATTCTTGACTATCTTGGAATTGATTAATGTTTTGATTATTTCATCATTTTTTGGAATATTAAAAATTTTTGGATATAAGGAATATATCGAGTATTATATTAATGATAAGGGAGCATGAATGTAATCAATATGGTTTTAGGGTAATTTAGGGTGTTACCATGTTTTAAAATAATACATGATGAAGGTGTTCACATGTTATTACACGGAAAAAAGTATCCTCATTGTGTTTAACATGGTTATAAATTTTGGATTGTGAGTTTGGATAGAAGTATTTTGGATAAGTCTAAAGGTTGAAATGGATTATGTTTGAAATTGGATTTTATTTTTAAGGTTA
The DNA here is from genome assembly GCA_963277665.1 of Viscum album. Classification (NCBI taxonomy): domain Eukaryota; kingdom Viridiplantae; phylum Streptophyta; class Magnoliopsida; order Santalales; family Viscaceae; genus Viscum; species Viscum album. Next base: position 679,295,760 of record OY728119.1, on the reverse strand, counting down.
ATTTTGGATTGTTATAAAAAGGAAAACACACAGACCTTATGACAATCTGTCACGTCAGACAAAGCTTTGGGAACCGAACCCACAACCATAGTGCGATTGGGATTTATCTCCTAACACTAGATTACATGAAGTCCATGGAATGTATATTGTAGTTTTTAGGTCTGATTTGTTAATTATAATTTCATTATTATTTGAACCCTATACTATTAGGATAAATAGAATATTTTTTTGAAATCTTTTGTAGTGAAAGATGAGTTTGTGGTTGAAATTAGTTGAAGGATGAAATTATACATCTCAAGTATATATATATATATATTATCTTTCCTCATATTCAATGGGTATATTATTTCATAAACTTTAGTGAAGGGATCTTAAAACCAAAAATGTGTCATCTTAATTCATTATGTTTTGTTGAACCGATGGTATTTCAAATCACCATAGATTGATGGATTGGAGGCCCTTGATTTGACACTTGTTTGTAATTGATGTCCTCAATCACTCCGTATAAATATTTTTGTTTTTCCACTAATTATGTGTCTCTAATTTTTACCAATGTTATCCTAATCGAGATAATAATTTTTTGGTGACCCTTTTATTTCCCTTTTCCTCTTACTAAGACTAAATTTTATTTACCCAATTTCCAATGTGGGTTTTCCCACAAAGGTATTTTCTATTTTCAACCTTTTATTTTTGAAAAAATAATTTCAAATTGCGAGGAAACAGTTTATTTAAGGATGGGGGAATGTAACACCCCATGATTTCATAGTGCGTTATTTCTTCAAAATAATCCAATAACTTGCACTACATGCAACACTGAGTTCTAGCGCACCATGACTTACAAAAATAGTCGTTCAAAAGTAGTTATGAATATTATTAACAAATATTAGAACTTTATATAATAAATTTAATTCTAGAATCCATATTATGAGTTTCTTAGACATAATTTAAGTACAAATTCATTTTTTCAGATAAAAGAAGTATTTTTACAAAAATGCAATTTTACTGCCTTTTACTGACGAACCTATTTTAAATCCAATTTTTGAAACTTTTATATATTCAATATGAAAAAATAAACATCTTACTTATAATCAAGACATAAGAGTTTAGTTTCAATAAATTTCTTGTTTTTTCGGATATCTTTCATATTTGGGTGAATAGTGAAAAATACTATATTTTAACTGAAAACAACTTTTTTAATCAAAATAATTTATATTGTTAAATTATATATTCTAAGGGTTTGGATATATAAATAAATTATTTTTTTACCATTTAATCCAATGCTGGTCTTTGTAAGTAATTTAACATTGAAATTGGACATAAATAAGTGTCATTCTTTTGATAGTTATTATATCTTAGAAATATGTTTTATGGTTTAAACAACATGAATTAATTTTAATTTAAATAAATGAAATTTATATGATTTGAATTTGGTAAAATAGACTTCATTTTTGAATTATTAATATCAAAATTATCTTCGGGTGAATTTTTGGTATGTTTCTGAAAACTTTTAGTTTTTTGATGAATAATGAAACACTACGTTATTGGTTAAAATCATCTGATCATTTAAATAATTATTTATTTTGTTTAAATTTATTTTATGTAAAAATAGATACATAATACTAATATATGTTCAATGCAATTCCTTAGTGTCATTTTATAATAAGTTTAGATATATAAAAATTTTATTGAAATTTTACCATATTTTTCCCTCCTCCTAGGAGCATTTGCAAATTTGCATAAAATTTAATTTTACCGCTTATGTGAATTGAATTTCAAAAATCCGACAGACACGGTTGATATTCTCAAGTAAAATGTTGTTCAATGAGATAAAAATAATTTTTGGTGAATAGTATCTTTTGACTTTTATTTACCACGATTAAAAGTAAATAGGGTAATTAAAGGTAAAAATGATATTATTATTACCCTAATAGATGTCCTATTCTATTAGATAAGTTTAATTCAACCCAAAACAACCTTATTAATAATATTTGATCATCTAGTTCCACTTGGATTAGATTAGGACATTTATTATTATTTAATTCCAAGATGACTTAAAAGTGTTAAATTCAAGGTTTAATAACTAAACCCTTTTAATATAGGATTATACATAAGACAAATTCGACTATAAATAATCCTTATAAATATAAGGATATTTCCTACATAATGGTATTTTATTTATATTTTAAGGCATTAAATAATTAAATTTATTTATGACATAATGATGATGCAGTAATTACCTAATTAATGAAATATTAAAATAAATGATATTATAAATAATCAAATAAATGTAATTTGGGACTTTTTATGAATTACACTAATTTTATAGGATAATATGAAATTTAACGGTTGGTTTGATGAATTTTTTTGAAGTAATAATGCTGTTATGAATTTAGAAAAAACAAAATACTAAATAGTGTCAAAATTGGCATAAAAGAGTTTTTAAAACAAATATTATATTATTAATTGATATTATATTCCAAAAATTCAATGTATTGGAAAAAGGTATTAAATAATATTAAATATGTCATTAATGAACCACTTGAGGTTCTTTTGGTTGTTTTTCCTATGTTTATTAACCATATAATATAAAAATACAAAGAGCCTTGGTAAATGTCAAACTATTTAACTAAGAGTTAAATATAAAAGATAAAGTCAATATCATTACCCAAACATATCTAAAACCAAATTTTTGAGTGTTATTCCACCCATCCAAAACTTATCATTTATATAATTCATTTTTGAACCATTAAAAACTGAAAAGTATTTTATTATAAAATTATATTTATAGCTTTTCCTAAGGTTCCCCTCACCCCTCTTATAAAAGGGAACTCCCCCTTCTCTCTAATTCACAACTTCAAAGACATTTTTCTCGGACAACCCCTGACCAGATACCATCTCTACTATCCTCAATTCAGCCTAGTGGAAATCCTTTAGTCATAAAATCATCCTACGGGGCCCTTTTGATCAAATCAAATGGAAGAACCCGCAGAAGAGGTAAATATTTCATTACCTCTTTCAGGTTCATTTCTTCTTCCACTTCCTCTTTCATTTTCCTTTCGATTATAAAATAACAACTCTAGTTTCTTCTATATATATTGATGTTATTATAAATATGTTACAACCATATTCATTATTCTATCCATCATTTAAATAACATGTCACCATATGTGCGTACATATGGCATTCCCTCTCCACGTCGTGGTGTAATTGTTATTCAATACATTATTATTTGGATGGTTATAATAATGATTTGTAATTTATGTAAATAATAAATATAATATTATAATGATTCTTTATATATATGATATACCATACGATTATATATTATTTTTATATCAAAAGAATTATATTGTCGCTCGTGCGTACGTACGGATTGTCGTCTCCACAAACACGATGAGATTCTTTCCCCATCGTATCCATTCAAGAATAATTTTCATTAGATGATTAAAAAAAATGTTTATAGACTTAATATAATTCGGAATATGAAAAAGATACATACTATCCATAACAAACATTACTTACGTAACCAATCATATAAATGAAAATGAATCAGGTAATACCCGAAACGACTATAATACAAATAAATTATAAACAAAAAATGATAAAAGATCATATATGATATCATATTAATGTATATTATTCATGTATAATTTAATAAAAATTATTTCACCATAATATAGGAGGTTAACCTACCCTCGACCAATGAAATGTACAAGGTAAGGGTGAACTTCACAATCTCTTTATTATCTGAGGTTGTTTTTATGTATGTATCTACTCGAAAATCGTTATCATCTACATCCATGTTTCCTAAAAATGTATTTCAAAACATTTTTAATATTTACTAGACCATGTGATAAAGTCATTTAAACCCTTATTTAAATTTTTTTAAAATGGTTTGAATGGAATATTTTTGTCGTTTTCCAAAAAAGGTACATTATGAACTTTTCGACAAAATTATGGTAAGAATGTTTTTTAACTTATATGGCAGGTGTGGCTATTTTCCACCATTATATCTACGTCGAATATTCCCTTACATGATTATAAGAATAATTTCAAAATAAATGTTTTCTTTTATAATTATATGACTTTTAAATTATTTCAAAAAAGTATGAGATATTTATCTAAAAATGGTTTTGATTTCATCTATGTCAACAGCCTTTGATATATTTTTATTCGAAGTTGATTTATTATGATACAAAACGTCCATATTTTATTCAAGGATTTGTGATACTTTTGACTGTGTATGTGTTATTTTTATACCATTCATGGTTTATGGATAATGTATTGATATTTCGTATGCTAGTTTTAATACGAATGTTTATGAAATGCCTAAATCTTTTCATATGAGGAATGCATTGGACATAGTAAGTGACAGGTGGACCTTTCTATAGATCCTTGATGCATCAGTTGTTCTCATGCGACAAAATACTATCTTGTCAAAAGGCCTTGACAAAATATTATTTGTAGGCATGGCACAAGGCCTTGACTATGTGGTTATGAAAGTCTGGCATTATGAATTCCATCATTATAAAAGTGGATATTGATATTTAATGTGATTAGTCAACTCTTAGAATATCCATGTGAGTAAGTAGATGGATTTATTTAGATATAAATTTTCGATATTATGATGAATTTCAAGTCTAAAATGATTATTTTTTAGTTTTATACGTTTCCTTAAATGCTTATTCTTATTTATGAAGGTTCGGCTATATTGTTATCCTTACTGAGAATTTGAGCTCACCCCTTTCTATGTTTTATTTTTCCCAGGATGAGAAGAATTATATCAATTACATACCTTCCGGTATAGTCTATGGGATCTCAGTGTTGTACATGGAAACAATGTTGTTGTAGTTATCCATTTTATTATGTAATGTAAACCTTATGAATGTATCTATTACTTCCAAAGATACTAAACTAATTAGTCTTTAGAGACATGATCTTTTGTGATCATTCCAATAATATGTAATAATGCACCAACACATGGCTTCTGGGGTCAGGGCGTTGCAATTTATAAAATCTATTGATTGAAAAACGAATTATATCATTCATGGATATAGTAGTCAGTATGTACACATGAACGCTGTTTTTATTTAATAATCAAAAGAAAGAAATAATGAAAGATATTAATATATAAATCCATAATATTTATTAAATAATAAACATAATATTTACTTAAAAATCCATCATTACAAAAAACTATGTGTTGCAGTGATGGAAAACGAACGTTATCGTTACGTGGAGACGGTAGTCCACATGTACACACGAGCAACTCTTTTGTTACTTGTTTCATAAAAAGGAGGTGGAAAATGGTTGTGAGATCATTTTAATAACATATCATTATATTGATAATATTGTATTTATCATTTAATTATGTTTAAAATAATTATAGAGTATATGGGATAAGAAATAAAACTAAAAGTACCTGTTCAAGTGTAATACATCTATGTTAAGAAAATACTAGTGAATTACACATTCATCCTTGAAATGATGGTATTATAATAAACTAGGAAATCTGGGATGTGGAGAGGGATATAAGGTATTGGCTGAGATAATATTTTAGATAATGGTAAATAATATAGGATAGGTGGATTCCTTTTATATGGGAAGGATATGACACACATAGAATTTTTCCAACGATTAAAATATATTAATGTATTAAACATTAAAAATGGAATCAAAATGAATCATAATAAAAAAGGACATGATATAGGTTGTAAATATGACAATAAAATATGATTTATAAATGTTTATATTAAAATAACATATTATTTCTTAGTTTAATCCCCTTTTAAAACTGTTTTTACCGTAACTATGGTATCAAATTTTTACAATTTTTACGTTTCAATAAAACCAAAATGTAGCCTCACATTTTTTTATAAATCTTGATTCTAAATATGTAATAAATTTAATGAAATTTAGTATTGTTATGTGTAATAAATTAAATATAAATTAAACTTTAACAACATGATAATTTTTTAGAAGAAATCATTTTATTTATAAAAAGATTATAATACTAAAATTAATCATAATTCTGATCAAAAACAAATTTATTTTATTATCTCTAATACAAAGTTAAACATAAATATTAAAATATTTTAAAAAAATGAGACTTTTAAAATAATATATTGTAAAATAAAAATTTGAATGTATTTTATATTTTTTTCACCCTTCATTTAAAAAATAATCTTTTCATAAAAATAATAAAATATTACCTTAATATAATATAGATATGATGCTTTCAAAAATGAATTTACTTAAAAATGAATGCATATATATAATAAATAAAGGAATAAATTTGTATTATCTAAAAAAATTATACATCATTTTCATATTTATTATATTATTATTCATAACTTTTATATGAAACGATTATTTATGAAACTCATATTTAAAAATATCATTTGAATACAATATCGTAGTTATCATAATGATAGATATCTTGTGTTTAGAATTCTATAGAGAATAGTATACATTTAAAGTAAAATTGTCAGGTGAAATAGTTAATGGAAAATGACTTTTAGTAGATAGTTTGGAACTATATTTGGGTATGAATTAAAATACCGGATCTAGAAAATACTGAAAATTAGTTTTGTGGATGTCTCTACTATTTTGATTATTTTTTGATAGGTTTTTTCTTGTTGGACCATAAGATATAATTTTTATATCTATATGAATCATATGAATTTACAATGCATATTTTTGATATAGTATGTGTTTTTGGTTTACCTATCATTATATCATAGTTCTAGAAGACCTAATATTTATTGATATTATGATGACTGTAATTATTATTTCATTTGATATTTTTTTTGAATTATCTATTTGAGATGGTACAATATCTCCATAATATATTGAGACACTCACCATTGGTTAATATATTGTGGAATATATGGAGACACTCAAGATGTATGTATCACTTTGGTTCAGTTATATTATAGGTGAACTAGGATGGGGGAATTAAATAAGATATATTAATGAATTTCACCAGTGGTTCCTACCTTCATACAATCAAAATTTCCAAATAATGTGGGTGATTCTTAAATATGTTTGAAACATATTTTTTGATCTTAGTGGTTGTGTTTGATGAAATATGGTGGATGTTGCCTCATGAAAGACCCAACATAGTTTTTTTTGTCTCCTTTTATCATTTGGAAGTCCACCATGGTTCATAGATTTAGAAATATGTGTGAGCATAGAAATGAGGATTTTCACTCAAGATCCCATAGAATTCGTTTCCTCAGGAGGGAAATCTTGTCATTATCCATCGCGATCACCATTAATGTGGTTCATTTTGGTTCTATCCATTGACTAAAACCAAAATCATAGAGTATGGAATAATTATCATATTGAGTAATGGAATAATCATGAAAAGTATCTTATAAGATTTCTATGTTAGGACACATTCTATTATATATGACCCATTAGGTTTATACTAGTTTATTCAGAGCCAACATAATTTCAAAACCTTCTTAATGGTTTGTGAAGAGTTTTTTTTTAATTCCCAATGTGTATCCCCCATGAGGGTAAACTATGTGTGCAACAAGGCCTATTATTCAATACTAGATCACCCCGAGTCAGGCCCATAACATATTTCCAGATTTCATACCACTAGGTACATCTATGACATATACATATCCACTTATACTATATACATATGGATATATTTATAAAATACCAATCACTATATACTTCCCCAAAATTATATGACATTTTCAAATGCTATTCTTTATCCTTATACATATACATAGACATGTCCTTAGTGTTCTCACTCTAGTTTTCTCATCCAAGATTATAATGGTTAAAGAAAATATTTCTCTAATTCCAACTATAGAGACATTTTATTTTCATACAATAACATTTCATAACTTTTTTTGAATAATTAAAATATTATAAAAATAGGCACCCAAAGACTGAATGATTCTAGTGCGTTTGGAAACATGGAATAAATATAAATTTATACATAAAAGAGCTACATTATCTCCCAATGTGTTCTTATTAACTATAACCCTTCTGAGACACATCCATCATAATACACATCATGTTAACTAGAGGAAGAGAACATAATAAGGTGTGAGATAAAATGCTCAGTAAGGATAAACAAGGGATATATGTAAGTATAATCATATCAATAAGGGTATGATAACATGATCTTGAAAGTAGAAGATCAAACCCCGCATATCAAAGATCATTTACATGAATCAAGGAATATATATTAGTAGTTAATATGACATAAATCATAAAAAAATAAAACACATTATCCATGAAATCATAGAATAAGAATAAAACATGGAATTGTGGTAGAAACATAAACATATAATATTAAATCCATAATAGCCAATGCATCTCTAAAAAGACAATCTTATTAGTATAGGTTCGCTCCCCATAAAATATTGGTAGTAATGTTTCACTCCCATGTCCATCTAAGTAGAATTAATTCACCACTCATTCCATATTTTTAGTCATGGTTCACACCCATGGCCATATTAGTAGTAAAGGTTTACTCCAAATATATTATTATTCTATTTCATGAGATATAAATCATTACCCAATTCATTAGAGGGAGATATAATTCCTACCCATTTTATAGTGAAAACATAAAAACATGTGGAAAATGATCATAAATAATAATATCAAACCCAATGGAATGGAATAGTTATTATAAACATGTAATCATATCATAACCTATGGAAAGATATTTTTATTATAATAATTTATTCATGATCACAACCCAAGAAAAGTATCATGTTTCAAAATCATATAACACGTGAAACAGAAAAAAATTATAAACATAATTCCATAAAATTATAATACATTAAGATATTTAATATGAATGGAAAAAATTAATAATTTCTTCACAAAGGAATGACTGACACCAATTCATGGTATCTTGTATGGGAAAGAAGTCGGAATGATTTTCTAGAAACAGTTCTTGAGGATTGTATCCATTATGCATTGATATTTTCTTTAAAACAAAATCCATAATTGAAAACCATTTTCAGTAAAAATAGATTTGAAAACTTACAAATGATAAATTAAAAACCACAAAAAGGTTTTCAATTCCTTTTTTTTAATGGGCTTCAATGGTATTTGGAAAACATTTTTTAAAACATGGTTTTTGAATACGTATGATTTTTGACTGGAGGGAGAGATGGTTAGATTTTATGTAATTGAATTATGTTAATTAACAAATAGAAGAAAATGGTAATAATAAATGGATCTATATTTAATTAATAGAGGATATGGTAACTCATAAGTATTATTTAGAGATGGATCGTAACCTTTCATCAAAGTAAGCATAAACATAACCAATCTTAAAAAGTGATGAGATGGTTTCAACAAACAATAATAACATGGTAACTTGGGATCATATTATCCACGTAGGAAAACTAAAATAAATAAATCTTAAAATATCTTTTAATGAAAGAAATTAATTATATAAAATGTAAAATGGAGTTATATACACATTGATAAAGTGTTTAGGTGCATAACAAAACATGAGTCTCAGAGAAGAGATATTGTGACAAATTTATTTTTACTGAATTGAAATCATTTGCAACTTAGAACACATGAAAGAAATGACATAAAGTGGCTATACTAATATCCATAAATTTACGAATAAAAAACATATAATACAATCATGGGTAGTAAATATACCACACAAAATGAAAGAGTGATGAACATAGCATGTATCTCAAGGAAATAAAAAGTGATATTGTATATTCACTATCAACATACTCGTTAATACCACATGTATAATAAATATAAATATATTATAAATATTTTCAAAACCCATATTATTATATCTAATTCCATATAAGGTTTTATTACTGATCACATTGTCATGTGCGTCAAATTAGATTCTTAGTTTCACCCATATTTCTTTAGTATATAATGAACCCTAGGTCTTCTCTCGTCAGATCCACATATATAAAATAAAAACATTTAAGGTGTTTCAACAAAAAGGGAATGATAATTTGGAAAACATGTGGTTTAATGTTTAATATGTTTATAAAAAATTAAAGTGATAATCCAAAGCATAAATTTACAGAATTGATTTATTGTGATCAACCTTGGAAAATCACATGATGCTCATCATTCATCTCTTCAAGAGATATGATTAAGATCTTTTAATCCCTAGATTATAACACATAAAACTTTTTTATTACTGATTTTACCTTATGATACCTCATAGGGATTAGTTCAAAATAAAAAATGATTCATATGATATAGCAGATGATTGAATAAATTGTGTTTGACTTCATTACCAAAACTCAACAAGGAAAAATGAAGAACAATATGTGTTGTAAATTTTTGTATGTTTATAATTTGTGATACCTTGTCATAAATTTTAATATCCTTTATAATTATTATGAGAGTTAAATTGACCAATATGAACAATATAAACACCACAATTAAATGGGGAAGAAAAAGGGATGAACAGTGTGTGAATCATCACCCGAAAGGGTACCCCAAAACATGATCATATGTGTTTTATTAAGAAATACCTATACATAACTAAATTAAATAATAATATAGAATTAAGGGAAAAAAATATACCACCTGGAATTAAAAATATCATTCAAATTAATATAAACATGATGCTTGTGATTATATCACTTTCCTCCCCAGGTGATCAAGAGAAGTTTTGAAATCCATGGGAGGGGAGGAAGATGAAGATGTTGAAGTAGAACTTCCCATATCCATCAAAAAAATATTGTTGTGGTGATAGGACACCTTTGGGACTAAAAATGGCACCACCTTGCCTCCTGGTCGAACTCTTAAATGAGGTTACAAGGTTTCTCTTTTATATCCAAAATGGAAGGTGGTTTTGGGAACCCTGATTTTGAGAAACCACATGGACTACGGTTTTATGCCACTAGATGATCTTATCTCACATTAAAAAACTACAAAATTGTTTTCAATCCTCTTGGAATTATACATGATAATTCTGGCAGCCATATATTTTTTACAATAAGAGATATTTCCAAAATATAGATGCCATCTTCTGACTCTATTTAGATTTATTTTATTGGGAATATTAGTTCGGATGGGCCTATTAATAGAAAAATTGGGCTTGGGTTCATTCATGAAAGTTGTATTCCACTAAATTTATTATCATCACTCAAATGTTTGGCTGAATTTGACGCACTAATTAGTAGAGGTATTTAATTGTGTCTATATATTTTCATAGAATCATACGCAATTTGGCCCATTTTTCATCAGCATCATCTTATTCCTTCTAATGTATCTCTATCTGTAACAAAAAATTAATAAAGGTGATTTTGAACTTTTTAGAAGTGATAATAATTAAATTACTGAACAAAAAATTATGTTAAATTTGTTTTTATACTTGGAATGTTTCAATAAAAAACTAGTTGAATACATTGGTTTAAGGTGAAATAAAATAGTGAATCATGGTATGATCACACCGGGAAACCATTTTGCAGCTCTACCCCCCCCCCCCATGGATCCCTAGAGGCATCAGCACCCTATTAGGGTGGCGGCGATGACAGAACCACCAGACCTCTCTCCCTCCTCACATCCAGCCTTCTCCCCATTCTGAAATCCAGCTTCCCTTTTAGACTTTCCCCCTATTCACCTTTTCCCGAAAGTCCCCACATGCCACAAAGGAGTTCCTTATCTTCCTCTTAATTTACAAGAGTTCACAGAGGCATCATCTCTCCATGGATTATACCTGGTTGTACGTTTTCGTCATCTAAAGTTGTCACTGGATAATTTGGATAGGTTTGTTAACGGCATATGGCCCCTACAATAATGAGTCATCATCAGTCATTTGGATCCACGCCACTTTCTCTTGCACTTTTCATGTAATTAATATCTTTCTAAATCATGGTCCAAATGGAGTTGATCTTCTGATGATTCCCGTTTTTCCTTCTAAGATGGAGATATGAGTTTCACTAGAAACATGATCTTCCAGTTGTGAATATTTGGTTATGTTTCCAGGATTTCCCATTCCATTCCAAAATCCATACATTCTCAAGATGTTAGGTAATCTCCTTGAGAGATTAGTAGACATTTTTGAGCATTCGAGATAATTATTCCATCCATGTGCCCCCTGAATATGCGTGGAAGTGGACATCTCGAAGCCCCCCGTTGAAGATGTCTTTATTGATGTTAGTGATGAATTGTGTTTCCTTCAATCTATGGCTTTGGAGAATTGGTTAGACATTTTTTATCCTATTTTCATATTAGAAATATGCATATGGACTACCATACACCATAAAACATGATAATGAATGATAGCTAATCTGATGTTCTTCAAGTTCAAACAATCTGTGCTGAGCCTCCTCGGTTGGAGGTATAGTATCTTCCTAGTTCGATGGACGAGGTTCTGCCTAGATGTGGTTTTCTTGGAGATTAATAATCAGTTCTAATGGAGGGGTGGCTCAGAATATGCCCTCCTTATCTCAAATTTTGATGGATGGGGGTGTGGACATCAAGTGGATTCAGGTATCTGATTTCCCCCACTGCACCAGTGGAGCCGGTTGTTGAACAAAGGGCTGACATCCAGGAAAAGGAGAAGAGGGAAAGATGGATTCTGGTGGTTCCGTCTAAACCGAAGAGGATTAAAGGGGCAGTTCATATGGGTATTGGAGAATGAATTTTGGTGGAAACCCAGGTAGGGGGGGTTTTTTCTAGCAAGGCCAACTATTATCATGAGGGCTGGGTGACGTTGTGGGACAAGGTGTCTCCATAGAGTTCTTATCCACCCATTACCCTATCCAAAGGCTTTGGAGACATGAAGGATTCATGCATGGATATATAACATGATTATCTAGGCTCAATAAACCATTACAAGAGGATGATTATGAGAATTTCAATCAATTCTCTATGGACAATGTGGAGGGAACGTGAGTTTGAGGACTTCAGATTCCAAGGATAAAGAAAGGATGAAAGGGGATCCGTTATTCGGGGGTTGAGTTGTGATTAAAGAGAAGAAGTACAAGGGTTTGAAAGACTTTTCCCATCTTCCTAATCTGATGGAAACAAGATCTGTAAAAAGGGCCTAGGATATGGAATGTGTATCTACAGTTCAAGACCAGAATCAAATGAAGGGATCGGTCCTGAATAGTGTAAATGTTAAGTCAAGGGGTGGACACTATGAGGAACAATGGATGGATGATACAATGGGAAAAGTTTATGGGGGTAAAAAAAATACCTTGAAATTATTCTCAATTCTATGATAGAGGTGTCAGAAGCAGTTTTTTAGATCAATACTTTTGAGGAGGATTTGATCAAAATTTTAGAAAGAGAGTTCTAGAATGATGTCAGCAAGGAAAAAAAGTCTAGGGATGACCAACAATATTGAATTTTTGCATGAGGCTTCAATTAAGGGAGGATATATGCATAGAAATACATCTAGACTTGGGAAAAATTGATTTACCATTTTAAGATTTAATCAAGAAGTATTTCCATATGAAGGTTAAGACACATCCGTGGGAGCTATACCGGGTAAGTGAATCCAATAATCATAGCTTCGTTTTCAATGATTTTGAGATTTCTTACTGCATTAATTGATTCTAGATGTTGAACATGTGTGGTTAACCAATTTTCGTTAAAAGTGATTTTGAAATAAAATTTTAATTTTCAGGATTGTATGATCACACACCCGTACCTAAACATTCTCACACCTATGAAAAGTCTAATATCTTAGTTATGTACCATTACAATATCAATAGTGTAAGAGACATAAAAGATTATTTTTAAATTAAATCAATATTGTCTGATTTATGTAATCAATTTTTTTTATATTTCTTCTCTTAAATTTGAATTTTTTTCAACTTCATTTGCTAATGTATGCAACATGTCACAACCTAACTCACCTTGAAATTTTCTGCCTACAATCAAGGAACATATTAATATGGAATAATGCTATTTTCACAGAGTTAATGTTATCTTACAATGTTATTTTCAATATTTTATGTTCTCTATCTTAAGAAGACAACATTTCACTTAAGAGGACTTCCAACAGGTTGTTCTGAGGTTCAAGGGTTGATAGGATTTAATGTTTAAAAATTTTAAGAAAAAAAGGAGTGTCTAATATCTCACATAAAAAACATGTAAAAATCTAGAAATTTTTTATAATTAATATAAACACTCAACCCCTAACTATGTGTATCACCTCCAACTCACCATCCTCATTGCCCATTTGTATGGGTCACAAACAAGAAGTGAGAAATAATGAGTAAACATCATCTTTTCTATATATTTTTTATTTCATTCAATTAACTCAATGTGCAAAACAATTTTTTATATGAATTTTTTTTATATTATGTGGGAAACATGTGAAAAACAATGATTCAAAATTTATTGTGAACATTATACCAAAGTAAAATGCAGGAACACTTAATATCAACCTATAATAGTGATTCCCACCCCCATAATTCCCAAAGAAACACCCCATCCCCCACACTTTCTGTAAATAAAACATGATTATACACAAGATATGGGTAGGTATGGATAAATTAGTCTATAATGTGGCTACCAAATAATCATTTAATTTTATCTAAGTATTAATAATGATAAAATGTCAAGGTGGATGAAAATAGAGGTTAATTGTACGAAAGTATTTTCAATGAATGATTACTTCTTTCATGAATATAGCATGCTCAAATATTAAGGCTTCAAATATAATGATGTAAAGTTATATTTTCTGAAAAGGACTCATGACCCTAAATAATTTAATTAAAATTTATAATATGAAATAAATTTATTATAATGTCTCTTGGATAAATTACAAAAATATTATACAGTTCTAATGACTCATGAGATTCAAAAATCTACCAAACACAGAAGTATGATTTGAAAATTCAAATTCTAGATAAAAATTTGATATCAACATTCATTTGAAAAACATTATTCCAAAAAATTGGATTTTACACATAATGAACTCAAGTGAGATAAATGATTTTGATTCTTTTGATTAATTATTATCTAAAAACAAATAATAATGAAAAATAAATCAAAAATGAAAATGCATTTTTTTTTTGTTTTTTGATTTTTGTTTTATTCAGTCCTAATTATGACATATCACTCCCCACATCTAAAAATTAAATTCTTCTTAATGAATGTATTTTAAATAAATATACAAGTAAATAATGGTAGAGAGAAGGAATAACCTTCTATGTGGTGTTATATGTGTCATGCATCAGTTGTATTTCCTCAACCATATGCTTTGGAAAATCCTCATTGAAGTGTTTGAGCCTCTTCTGATTGACAGTAATACTATTCCCACTCTTATCATGAAAAAACTATATATAAACAAAGGGGTAAACATTAGTAAAAATATTTGTATTGATCCATCAGGAACAAATATTACTTGGGTGGACCTTTGGCTTATAATTATACATGAGGACCTCCTCACAAATATGAAATATCAACTGATGAATAATCCCATCATGAATTTTATTTGTTTATTATTTATAGATTCAGGAGTTCTCATATGCATCATGCCGAATTTCTTCTATCCCATGAATCTAAAAATTAATATGCTCACTTGTATCTGGGAGAATCATATTAAATTATTTCATAGCCTAATATGCATGGTGATCTACCTCCACTAGGAGGTGACAAGCCTTTCCAAACACAATTTGATATGGTGACATTCTGATCAGGGGTTTAAAAGCTATACAGTATGCCCAAATAGCATCATCTAAGTGCAAAATGCAATATTTCTTATTGGGTTGTACCATTTATTCAATATTTGATTAAATTTCTGATTTTGATATTTCTCCATGTCTATTAGTATTGGTTTGATATTAAGTTGATTATTTATGAACAAACCCATATTTTAAGAGAAGATTTTTCATGTTACGATTATAAAAATTTGAACCCTATTCATTAATGGTGTATCTTGGTAAATCAAACTAACTAAAAATCTAAGACCACACAAAATAATGTAAAAATAGAGAGTCATCCGTCCTGGTGGCCCTTTCTTCTACCCATTTAGATACATAGTCAACATCCAATAAAATGTACACAAAGAAAATTGAATTTGAAAAAGGACCCTTGAAGTCAGTGCCCCATATATTGAAGATATCTAAAAAAACATGGGATGTTGGGGTATTTGATTCATCATGGAGATATTCCCTATGAATTGACATTGAGTAAATGACTTGAATAACCGATGAGAATCCATATATAGTGATGGTTAATAAATACCTATGTGGATGAACTTTTGAGTTGTATGTTGAGAGATAAAGTGGCCCCCAAAATCCAAAGTGTGATTGGAGGTCAAAATATAGGTGATCTCATGGTTAGGGACACACCAATGAACAAATTTGTAACTATAAATTCTCCCTAAATATGGTTCATCCCTTTTGTACCATCGATAATCTTTATTATTTCTCTGGGATTGTGAATTTCTGAAATTATTGGGGACCCTAGATGTTTCTAGAAAATTCACATAGTGTGCATATCAATGGTAAGGACCACAACATCTCACAAGTTCTCATGAGGAACGAATTATCCAATGGGTAGGGGTGAGTCAACCTGGTGGTCCAGTGGTGGTTAAAACCTACTAATGCAGTTAGATACAACATTTTACACTCATCTCTTATAAGTTATCTCATGATTGGACTCAGGGAGGAGTATTATTCCCCACATGAGATAGGGTTTAGCTTCTGGTTCTTTTAAGAGAAAACAATGGATTGCATGATCAATAAAGACAATAATTTTTTTACCCAATAAGATATTAAATGAATTTTTACAAGGAAAACAAAATTGAAAGAAGTTGTTTTTCAGTGGTCATGTAGTTGCATTAGGCTGATTCAAGGGTACATGAGGCATAAAAATGAAATGAAGAGACATCTAATCCCTTTTGTGATAAAACATCCCAAATGCAATGTATAGGCATCAAACATATTCTCGAAGGGGAGATTCCAATTTGGCGGTTGGTTAATTAGAGGTTATTTGAGACACCTTTTTATTTAATTTAATGCATCCTCAAAAATTTTATCAAACAAACACTCTGAATCTTTTTGTAACTACCGGGACATGGGATGTGTGATCATACCATCTTTAATGAATTGGTCATAAAAACCAGCCATACCCATGAAATATTACACCTCATGAACAAATATTGGATATGTAAGGGTTGAAGTTAATTTAATTTAAAATTTATCCACTTGAATTATTTCATTTTAAATAACAATCCGAAGAACTATACTCCACTAAACCATAAAATGGAATTTTTCATTATTTAATATGTGATCTTTTTCAATACAACGATGGATGATAAAACTTATGTGTGTAAAAAATTAATCAATGGAAGTTCCCAACACTTTGATAAAATCCATAAAAACATCCATGAAACTCTCAAGGTATATTGAAAAAATACTCAACATACATCACAAAAAAGTAATGAGAGAATTACATAGACCAAAAAATTCCTTTTTTTATGAAAATGTGTTTAATGGACTAGTAAATGTTGTATTATCTTAATCCTCAAAAGCTATATGGATTTTGAAATAACCAAACTATCCATCATGTAATCAATAAGGGGACTTACCATTAAGTCATTCTAACATTTTTTCAATGAAAGGTAGAGGAAACTGGCCCTTTTATGTTGCTTGATTCATTCAATGCAAGTCAATAAAAACTTATCAACTATTCTTCACCTGTTTTGGAACCAATTATTTCCTTTTCTTATACAACTGTTATTCCAATTTTTTTAACAATAATTTTTCATGGGATAAGTAATTCACTATCATATATTTTATAAATAATCCCTACAGTGTGTAATTTACTAACATCAAATTTTACAACACCAAGGAGAATGGGATTTATCTGAAATTTAGCATTCCATATGGGCATAACATTAGCATCTAAAAGTATATGGTGTATAAAAATAGATGGAGTAATCCCTGAAATATTAGACATTTTCCATCCAATTTCCTTTTTTCACTCTCTCAAAATAGATATCGGTTTTGATTCCTACTATAGAAATAGGATATAGGAAATACTGATGGGAAATTGGTCAGTATCCTCAAGATAAGAATATTATAATATTTTATGGAAGTGGTTTTAATTCCAACACTGGTGGTTTTTTCGATTAAGGGAGGGGATTTTGGTGGAGTGAGGTCCATGAAACTCTCTATCTACACATGTTTATTCTCAAACGATGGAAAATATTTTGAAATGACATTTTTAGAATCATTGACGGTCATGGGTACCTAATAATTGACGCACTCATTTACTGATCACAAAATTTACACTTTTTAAATCCCACACAAAACTCAGAACATAAATTATAACTCAAACCATACACATGTGATGATGAAGAAAATGAATCAAGAGTACGTTTCGAGGAGAGAGTTGGGTGTGTGTGTGTGTGTCATTTGATATAACTTCAATCAAATAGATATGAAGAGTGTAGGGATCTTCAATATGGTTTTTTCATAGCTTTAGGATGTTAAAAATTACCTTTTCTCCACTGAACGCCTTGTAAAACATACCATTGTCAATAATAATGATTGTCTCTACTATTTATATGAATAGCCTCCTCAGTATGAGAGGATAATGTCCTTGGCTTTGGGTATTTTATATGTCCATAATGTAGAAGTCTATGATGAAGATTAGATTCATCACTTTTAAAAGGACATCCTTGATCACTCTAGATTGGTCTGTTGTGCTCCGGTTGGAAATTTTATAACAACGACCATTGGTTGAAGCACAGACTAAGGAATTATAGTAACTGATGCACCTAAATCTAGAATAGTATCTAAAAATAATGTGTCCCCTATGGTGCAAGGTATCGTGAATTTTTATGATTACTTGAATTTGGTTGGCATTACAGGTTGAATCAATACTGAGAAATTCCTTCCTTGGATAACTATTATATTCCTCATCAGTCTCTATCTATGGGTGAAACTTTTTCTATGAAATTTAGCATTTCAGGGGATTTGATTAACTACATCCAATAAAATAATATTAACTTTCAAAATTTTAAATGTATCAATTATTTCATTATCAATATCATTATCAAATGTTTTATAAGATTTATAGTGTCTTTGGGCGAAATGAAGAGGAATCAGTTGTTCTGGGGAATTCACAATGAAAATTTGTTTATTATTTTTGTCTTTTGTTTCAATAAATGAATATTTTTATGGTAGAAAAATGGAGTTTTCAGATGAGTGACATTCCTGTGGTGTTGAATTAGTATAATAAGAAACCTATTTACCACTATGAGGTGTAATTTTACATACATTGCCTTTTTAATTTCAGATTAGTAATGGGTTAAGATGGTAGTTTTCTAGAACCTTGCATATTAATCTCCGCAATTGTATTCTCTAGTCTCTCTATTTGAGATTGAATGTCTTGAATAGATAATTGTGTGGTATCATTGAACTAGAGGTTTTGATGTGCCATTTTTTTCACCATTTCATCGAGTCTTGGTATTGATTTTTGAAGAGGATGACTATTTTGAGATGTTTAGGGATAATAAGGTTTCACACCTTGTCCTTATTGATACCAGTTCTGTTTCAGGTAGCATAGATTTCCTCCTTGTCAATATTATAGCTTTTCATTCTGATCAGGGTTTGGATTTGGCCCAAATGATTATTTCTTGAAGAGAGTTTATTGGTGAATATGACTCCCAAGGAAAACTGATGCACAAAGATTAGATGAATCAATATGTTTCCATAAATGGTTATAAAAAAGAGTGTTATCAAAACAAATACCAAAATGTAATGGAACTTAAGGATAGTGTGAATTACCTTGTAGTTTTACTAATTTTCTAAAGAGGGTGTGAATATCATCATGTATATTATCTTCGTTTTTTCAATGGATTAATGGATTACCTCATAAACTCCTCAGGTTGGCGCAACTTCGCATGTAACAAATTGTTGGGCATTTTGAGCCATAATATTTATTAAATCACGAGTGGCCGATGAAGTTTTATAAAATATGAACCACCAGTACCAGCATGTATAATTCCATGATCTATGGGGATAATTATCTCATATTAGTATTGAATTATAATTTTTTCTCAAATTTTGTTCAGGGGGAATCTTTAACAAAGTAGTTTGAATCTCTCCCAATATTCATGAAGGGTTTCTCCTTATGATTGCATAATTATGATAATTTCATTTCTAATTAATGCAGTTCTAGAGCTAGGGAAAAAATATCTAGAAATATTCATTTATGTTCCATCCATCCACCAACTTTGGTAGGCAGATAGTATAGCCAGTATTTGGCTACAACATGAAGGGAGAAAGGGAAGGCCTTGAACATTATGAGGTCCTCAGAAACATTTTGGGTTTTCATGGTGTTTAAAACTGTGCGAACCACTTTAATATGATTATGAGGGTCCTCACTGCGATGTCTATTAAATTTATGAACAATGTGAATGAGGACTGATCTCATCTCTATTTTTCCTTCTTTCTTAGGATACAAGATGAACGCAGGGAGGTACACCAAATCTAGGGTTGTCAGTTCTTTTAATGTTTGATTATTTGAAACCATGAATTATAGGATTTTTTGGGTTAAAATTATGATTGGTTTGGGAACACATTGATTTATAAAAGAGGTTTCTATGTGTTACATTATTTTAATATTCTATATAACCTAATTTGAGTGTGATGTTTCTTATCAATTTCAGGGCCAAATTCAAGAAGTTTTTATTTTTCTGATCAAGTCATCCAATTAAGTTATGGTTAATTGTATTTTTTTCATGATTGAAGATAACTGAAATAAAATCACATAATAATGTTGGAAGGAGAAAAAATAGAGTGTTATACTATAGAATTTGATAGAGAGAGAGAGAGAAGATGAAGAAGATAGTGAGAGATAAAGAACACATAAAACAAACCAAAATAAAAACCAAAACCAAAATGAAACCTATAATGGTGGAAGATATCAAAAGTTGTAATAAGTAAAATAGGATAGTAAATAAATAATCAGAAATAAATAATAAAAATTATTTTTTATCCCTGGAAATGCCACCAAAATTTCATCGTGTTGTGAGCGCGTCAAATTAGAAGTTTAGTTTTACTAGAATTTATGAAGTATAGTTGGAAACATAGTTCATCTCTTGATTGAGCCATAGATCATTTAAAAAATAAAAAGGGTTTTATTATGTTAATAATATGGAAATGGTATTTTTGAAAACATGTGTTTTGATAATTTAACAATTAACTACAGAAAATTAATGTAATAAAACAAAGTAGAAATTAATAGAATTGATTAAGTGTGATCAACATGGGAAAATATTATGATGCTCATCATTCATCACATAATGAGATAGGATTATCATTTTTTAATATCTGTTTTAGAACACCAAAAAGTTGGTTATTAATTAGTATGAACTAGGACACCTGATATGGTTTAGTAGGAAAATCAAAATGATTCACCTGATACCACCAATGATTTGGTAAATTGTGTTCAACCTCATAACCAAAACTAACAAATACAATACATGAAGAACAATATGTGTTGTACTTGTTTTTATGTTTTTTATTTTAGATACCATGAAATAAATGTACATGGCCTTGATAATTTTTATTATGGTTCAATTGAATAATAGGAACCTCACAAACACCATAATTGAAAGGGGGAAGAAAAAGGGATGAACTGTCTGTAAAACATCACATGAATGGGAACCCCCAAACATGATCATAAGAGTTGGAGTAAGACATAAGAATAAATAAATATATTAAATAATAATAGAGAATAAATAAAAAACCATATAACCTACAATTATAAAATCATTCAAATTAATAAAAACAATAATCTCGATATTACATCACATTCATCCACACACGATCACGAGGAGTTTATAAATAAATGGGAGTGGAGGAAGAAAAACATGTTAAATTATCACTTCCCAAATCCACAAAAACTGATAGGGATTATGGGAGGAACCCTGATGTCATGAAACCAATTTTCCCATGGTTTTCAACAACTATAAAATAAACAATTAATTTCCAAAAAACTTCATACATTTTCATTCCTCTTGGATTTATATCAGTCAAATTTTGGTGGAAATATATTTTTTATAATATGTTATATTTCCAAAATATTGTGGAATACTTTTGACTCGGTGAATATATTTTTATTGGACAGATTGGTTTGAATGTCCCTATTAATTGATGAATTGGTGTCGGGTTCATTCATGAAAGTTGTATCCCAAAAAATATAGGATTAGAACGGAAAATTCAATAACAATTAGACACATGGATCAATTGAAGTATGTGGTTGAGTCCCTAGATCTTCTTGTATTCTAGCTAATTTTGGACCATTTTTCATTAACTTAATCTCGGTCCATCCATATCACTTCCACCTATAAAAAACAAAAAATCAAGTGAAACATTCTATTTTAATAGTGATAATAATTACAATATTGAACCAAAAATGAAGTTAAATTTGTTATTATATGAGTAAATATTCAATAAAAACATGTTTAATACGTTGGTATATGTGTGAAATAAAATAGTGAATTGTGGTATGATCAACTACGACCTTATATTACCTTCTTTTAAACTATCCTATATTAATGTTTAAAATCAGATGATATTCAATTTTTTCATTTCATGTGTCGTAACATATTATATATCAGGTCCTTATACATATATAATGATTCCATAATTTAAACTAGGAAATTAATAAAATTTTAATTCAATATATTATTATTTTAATAATATAAATAATAAATAATTATTAAATGGAATATATTATTCATGGATATGGTAAGCCGTACAAACACATGATGTTTGTTTTCGTTTTTATTTTCATATTGAAGTAACTAATGGAAATGATATCTCTGTATGTATTTATATAAAAACATTACATTAGTATTATAATGTTATATATCATATAAGTTCACTAGAACATGAGCCTCAACCTAGTTACAGAGATCTCTCAATGTGTATCAACAAGACCGAGGTTCAAAACTAGGTGAATGAATAATTCCAGTATAGTAGTAGGTATTGTAGTATGTACTATTCGATATTGTATCTACCGGAACTGTTCACCTTGGGCCACCAGTTATGGTTTGGAGTCCTTAAGGTCATTTGGCCACCCATGCCTTTGGGTCAGTTTGGCTTTTGGGCCACATCATGGTCTGTGATCCACCTCAAGGATTTTAGGGCCACCAGATTTGCAGTTGTATAGATATATATTACAAGGAATCACCCCAGAGGAAGATTTAAGAGCATGGCACATTCACCACATCATGGGAAAAACATATTTGGAAGAATGGGAGGGTAAGTCATTTTCTATCGGTACAATACCCATGCACCTAAACATGGACATGCTAGTTGAATAGCCATGCAAAGGTGGAGAGGTTATCATAAAGTAGATGTTGTGGAGGGGCGGTTTCATGTAGTCATAGTGTGTATGATTTCCTTAAGAACTATGGGTCCTGTAATGTCTCCAAGCCAATGGGAAATGTAATATCTAATCCTACAAGGTTTTTAAGGGTTCCCCTCATCCCTTTAAAGGAGGGTTATCAAAAAACAATAAAAAATAAGGCATTCTGGCCATTAAAAAAATATAAGTTCACTAAACCCCACTTTCACAAATTCCATGTATTATGTGAATGATTCACAACGCTTTTAGGGGGTGGTAGTTGACACATCCTCAAAAAAATATCATATCTACAGCAAATGGAATGTAAAAAATATATGTGTTTTAAAAGGAATATATAACATTAAAGAAATAATAAATATATTTTATAACATATATAAATTGAGTGTCCATCATAATTTCTACCATTAGAGGCGATTAGGAAAATTGGACAATTATCATTTAGTGAGGAGGTAGTTCACCGTCCACATAAACAATTTGTTCGTTATAAATTATATGAAGGTGTATGCAAGTGTAGGTTAAATGATTTCGAAAAAACATACTTGTATATTTTGGATACTAGTTTTTTTATAAAATCCCGAAAAAAATAAAGTGGAGGGTTGGTGATTGAAAATAAAATAATGGACATGAGAGATGACATTACCTCTTAATCGGGTAACCTGTTTTGGTTTATGCTAAAAAAAATATATCTTTTTATTTCTTCCCAAGGGGTGGATTATAGGAGTATGGGAGGGATTTTTTGAATTTCATCTGAATATATTTGGTTTTATAGGTGTGATGAACTGGTAGATGTGGTGTCTTTTTATAGGGAAGGGGGAGTGGTACTCTTGTAAATATTTTAAGTGAGTATTCCACCAACATTTTTTATATTCAATGTGGATCCAATAATGATAAAAATCTAATAAAATGGAGTATATGGTATATATATTTTCATCTAATAACATTTGGACATGTTTACATGGAATTGTGGGCCTTAAGGATATGGTTTAGTCCCTTATAATGCTTAATTTATACTTAATCAATGTAAATAATGTAATCATATAGTCACTTCTAGAGATTATATTTATAACCCTGTATTAAAAATGATTTAGTAATTAAACGTCGATTTTCACTCTTTTAACTCTTCTTTGAATTAAATAATAATAAATTCCCTAATCTAATCCAAATGGGCCTAAATGATAATATTTAATTCCTAAAGTTGTTTTTGGTTGAGATGCACTTGTCAAATATAATTAGGACTTATGTTAGGGTAACATTAATATCATTTTACCCTTAATTACCATATTTACTTTTAACCGTGGTAAATAAAATAAAAAAGTTACTATTCACCAAAAAAATATTTTTGCCTTATTGAACCCCATTTTACTCCATGATATTAAGTGTGTCTCTCGGATTTTTGAAATTCCACTCAAAGAAGTGGTATAATTATGTTTTACATTAATTTCCAAATTCTCCTAGGAGGTGGGTAAAAGATGGTGAAAAGTTCCATAAAATTTATATATATCTAAATTTATTCTTAACTAACTCCAATTAATTACATTGAACTTATATATGTATTATGTATCTATTTTGACCTTAATTAAATTTAAATTAAATAAATAATTATTTAAATAAAAATTCTTTTTTAAATTATAACTCACTGTTTTTTTACTGTTCCTCAAAAATTGAATGTTTTCAGAAAAATACAAAAAATTCACCCTAATCTAATTTCGATATTCCAAATCCAAAAATGATTTCCATTTTGAATGATAAAATTTATAAAATTTCAAAAAGTGGGTATTACTATTCCTGACGGCTAGTTCGATTGGTTGTGTTGTGTGTTAGAACACGAAGTTACGTACAACACACACTATTACATTATTCAAAGGAAAACAGATCATGGAAGCTTGCGGTGTTACAAAATAGGTACATGGTAATAATTTGTGCATAGGAGTAGCTAACCCGTGTTTAAAGAAAAGCCAATCTACCTCGTTATTGCAATATTTATGGTTTTTCAATTTTTCAGTTGATTTGATTTCACCGTTGGGTGATCCACATGTTTTGTAATGTTATCGTTGATATTATTACGGTTCTATTTATGTTTCAACCTGATGAGATGGGGTTATTCCATATCATGCATCATATAGTCACATTCTAGAGATCATATTTCATGACTTCCTTCCATGCCATCTAGGTTTCATTTTGGATTGCATGTTGTTGTGATAGATGTTGTGCTAGATATGCATATTGTTGTGATTGATTCCTTGATATAATACCTTTTTTTGGATAGGGTATTCAATTTTGTAAGGTTCCATTTGAATGAAAGCCAAAAATTAGTTCTTGATGTGTTATGGGGCCTCATAGATCATAATTTGATTGATCATTACACTATTATGCCTGAAAATGAAATTTATAAGAATCCATGATTTGATTTACGAGGCGTATGGGCACTCACGGGTCAGAATTTGGCACCGTAATGTTCATTTATGTGTTTTATGGGTTTCTAAGTAGTTTCTAAGGCTTACTGTTCGGAAGAACCCAGAATATAAGGCGTGTAATAATTAATACACTCCATGTGTCCTTCTGTTTAGGAAGGAACTGTTTTTCTTGAGTACACACCGTGTACTCTATGTACATATCGTGTAGTCTCTCACTGTGTCACTGACTGTGTGGGAAGAGACACGGGGTTGATAAATATTTGGTGGGACACAGCATGTACTCGATGTACACATAGTGTTTCATATACCATTTTTCCACCCGTGTGACTAATGACATGGATAGATGAAAACATGATCTCTACATGTCGTGTCAAGCTTGAACACGCCTTGTAGTGCATTATTTGTATCCATCCATGTAACTAAAAACATAGTTCGGTGAAGTTATTCTAGTACACACCGTGTCTAGCACTAACACACCTCTTAGTCTTGTTCTTGGAGAACCATGTGGCCTAGCCATGTAGAACTCAGGTAGGTGAAGAGAATCCAAGTACACACTGTGTCTTAGGAAAACATGGTGTGTGTATGGGGTGTTACATGACCTGGGTTTGAAAAAGTACACACCCATGTGAAGGCTTAAGGGAACATGCCGTGTATCCATGTTTTGAAAAACATTAATTCATTCCTTCTATTGTTCCCTTCTCACACATCAACATTTAATCGCTTGTTAATGTTGATCAATGGTATGTGATTGAACATATAGGGTCATGCCACCAATATGTCATCCGGTTGTCCGATAGTTACAAGGTAGTGATCAGATAGAAGATATGGCTGATCAGGGACTACCAGCAGTTTCTATAGTTGTTCCATTCATGGAACCAGCCATCATTCCGGACACAGGTGCTGACACAAGGTTCCAGGAGAGATTTATGAGGTTTATGCAGACCTTCTGAGGAGTACCACATCCATCCCCATCTATGGCATAGTATACACGGTTTTTCTGGCAGTAGCATCATCCCACCATTACAAGGGATGGAGGACCTCAGGCTTCACAGTCATGGTTTGAAGCCCTGCTTTCTATCTTCAAGCATCTCCAGACACCTCTAGAGAGGAGGTTGAATATTGTATGTATATTCTTTGGGACTTCTCTAAGAGATGGTGGGATGTGATCTCACAGGTGGGATTCCAGCAGGTTATGTTGTGGGATGATTTCCAGCATGCCTTCTATGACAACTTATACTTGAAGAATTTGAGGGATGATCAAGATCAAGAGTTCAAGAATCTGAAGCAGGGTACTCCTTCTGTTATGGATTATTCTTCTCACTTCACAGATCTGCAGTGCTTCATGACTATTCTAGGATGTGATGAGTTATTTTTGGCAAGAAAGTTTGAGTATGGTCTCAGGAATAACATCTAATTATAGCATAAAATCTTAAAGTTTACATCCATCACTTCTATTTTCATCCATGCACTGATCATGGAGCACAACCTGAGTGATTCTGGAGTGGTGAGCTAGGGCGGTTCGACATCCGAAGCTGGTATCCATCCTACTGACTACAGGAAGCACTGCATGGATTCTACACGGGGGGATCCTAGAAGGTGGGACACGTCTTCTGGTAGCCATGTGGTTTTCTACCAGTGTGAAAATAGCATGCATACGAGGCCACAATGCCCGAGAGACTCAGTAGAGTGCTGATTATGCGGAAAGATGGGCCATCTTCAGTGCTCTCTTAGATTTTCTCACCTATAGTTGGTGACAAGGGTTCTTCTATGAATCCTTGTTCAGGAGTAGCACAACCAATTTCTCACTAGTCTGAGATTTGGAGTTCTTTCAGTCGTTCAAGCCAAGGTGGAGGTTATGGCCATGCTAGCTAGAATCTAGGAATTCAGTGACAATAGGGTGGATCAGCTCAGAGTGGTCAGGCAGGGTCACAGGGCCGTAGTACAGGACAAACTTTTCAGTGGATAAGACCCAGTAGAAGTAGGAACCTAGGCCCTCCACAGATCTTGGTACGATCCTTGTTGAATCATTTTTATATACATCTCTTTTCGATATGGGGGATTCCCATAGATTTATATATATTTTTGTTAAAGAGAGCCTTGGGCTCTGTATCTTTTCTTGTGCCGATTTCATGATACTAGGCACACCATTGGCGATAAGAACAACTAGTGTACGATAATTCAAGGAGTGCCCTCAAGAGGTTGTTGTGTTTCATTTATTAAGAGACCTTTATTCCCTAGAGATGACAGGGTAAGATGTAATTCTTATAATGGACATGTTTGTTCTCTTCCAGGAAGTTGTAGATTTCTATCGTCATAGGTTGAGTTTCACATCACCGGAGGGTGGATCGTTTCTTTATAAGGGAGAATGGAATGTCCAGGAGTGCAGAGTGGGACCCAAGCATCATAGATTTAAATAATTTATAGCCCAGATTTCTAGTCTATATATGGATGACTAGGGGACTTCACAGATGGAATTTCCTGTAGTGGTGGATGGTTTCATGAAAGTATTTCGTGAGGAATTTTTTGGTTTTCCTCTGGAGTGAGAGGTGTACTTTTCTCTTTATCTTGTTCCAAGAGTGGAACTAGTGTTCATTCATCCTTGTAGGATGGATAACCCAGAGTTACAGGAGCTCAAGAATTACTCATAAGAGTTAGAGGCAAAGGGTTTCATCCAACCCAATACTTCTCCTTGGGGTTCGCCTATCCTGTTTGCAAAGAATACGAAGAGTACCCTAAGACTTTTTGTGGTTTATCGGAAGTTGAATCAGTTGATGGTCAGGAAAAAATATCCCTTATCAAGGATTGAAGATATCTTTGATCATCTTCGAGGAGCCCGAGTATTCTCGAAGATTTATGTGGGATTCGGTTATCATCAGTTGCATGTTAGAACATCTGGTATAACTCTTACTGCCTTTCAGAGTAGGTATGGTCTATACGATTATGTGGTTATGTCATTTGGTCTCACGAATGCACCTGAAGTTTCAATGGAATTGATGAACCAAATGTTCTATCCATATTTTGATTCTTTCATGGTAGTATTCATTGATGATATCTTGGTATACTCTCACACACGACACAACCATGATACCCATATTTTGTTCATTTTGAGTACACTGAGAGAGAATCAGTTATATTCTATGCTCCCAAAATTCCTTTTTTGGATGAACCAAATTCACTTATTAGGTCAAGTTATCTCAAAAGTAGGAGTATCTGTAGACCCAGAGAACATGAGGGCAGTAGCTTACTAGGAGAAGTTGAAGAATTTTATTGATGTAAGATGATTTTAATGGTTTTTTGGTAACTAAAAACATTTTATTGAATAATTTTCATGCTTATCAGTTCCACTGACGGGCCTAACTAAGAAGGGTGTGAAGTATTTCTGGTCAGATTCATGTGACTTAGCCTTTCAGAAGCTGGAAGGGAGGTTGACTTCAGCATCGATACTAGTATTTCGAGAGTTGGGAAGAAGCTATATTGTATACTTTGATGCATCTAGTATCAGGATGGGTTCTGTTCATATATAGGGAGAAGTATTCACTGCATACGGTTCTCTATAGTTGAGGCCACATGAGAGGAATTACCTAAAACACGATCCCAAACAGGCTGCAGTTGTTCATACCTTACACTGTTAGAGACATTATCTACTTAGAGTGCATTTTGTGGGTTTCAAAAATCACAAAATTCTCACGTATATCTTCACACAACATTACCAAAATTTTAGACAATAATGGTGGGCTGAGTACCTCCTGTCCTTTGACTTGGATTTTTCCTACACGCTTGGGAAGGGCAATGTTGTGGCTGATGCATTGAGCAGGATGACTCAGATTAAGGTTGTTCAAGCAGCCAATAGTGAGTGGAATATTATGGCTCTCTTCGCTGAGATGTTTTTGGAGGTTCACGACCATCGTGGGCAGACATTTCATTCTTCTTTGGATGTTACCTCTACTCTACTTGATCGAGTGCCAATGAGGCAGCTATCAAATTCTGAAATCTGAGTCATACCAGAGAGTGTTTTATGAGAGGACCCTATTTTTGGATGGAAAGTAGGCAAGGATGAGGTCTTTAATTTTCATGGATGCATGTGGGTGCCAGCAGACATAGGCGAGGAGCTGATGCGAGATTTTCATTCCTCAGTTTGGGTAGTTTATCTTGGTGTCATAATGATGTATCATGATCTACACCGTCAGTATTGGTGGCCAGGTATGAAGAGAAGAGTTTTTGGGTTTGTCATGAGATGTCCCACCTATCAACAGGTGAAGGCAGAGCATCATCGACCAGCAAGTATTTTGTAGTAGGTACCCATTCCCTATTGGAAATGGAATGATGTCGTGATGGACTTCATGATGGGTTTATTGAGATCACCTCGAGGGAATGATGTAGTTTGGTTTATCACTAACAGACTCACAAAGGTATCTTACTTCACGCCGATTAAGGAGACCTTCAGTGTTAATGATCTTGAAAGGTTATACATTAGAGAGATTATACATTTAGATGGAGTTCAACACTCCATTGTTTCAGACAGGGATGCCCGTTTTACTTCCCGTGTCTGGTAGGGACTTTAGAAGGATTTGGTTACATAGGGACTTTTGAGTACAATTTACCATCCCTAGATAAATGGACATGAGTGATGAACCTATCATAGGCTGGTAAAAAATGTTATTTATATTTTTTAAATCCAATAGAGTCATCGATCTGTATCTTCTAACTTAATGATATTTTGTACTCAATTAGTCACTGATTCTAAACACTTATTGTGTTTCTGCGTTATTATATTTTATTTAAATAGCTAAAAAATATAGTTATGTAGTTATATAATACAAGATAGATAATGTAGATATTCATATTAAAATGATTATATGATGAATGATGTTTTCAAGAACTTATTAAAAAGTAAGGGTGGGAAAAACATGTTCCTTCATTATTCATTATATTACCTAAACATTATATAACATTAAATCCCATAATATATGGTCCAATAATACCTATTTTGAGATTGAAAATAATAATTTATAAGAAATAACTTTGGTACACTTACCATGACATAACACTTATTAATTAATGATTAACACACCACAATAAAGAATGTGAGATAATACAAGACTCAAGTTCATCATTTAATATTTCATCAATCAACAAAGTAAAATCCATCATATGAAGTTTGTTCCCATGAAAAGAGAGGTTATTTGTTTGGTTGTTCTTATAATGAGTTCATTTATTATTACCAATAGTGGTAGATTATCATAACACAAACCTAATTCACTTCTCTCTTCATCGACAAAAATATAACAAAAACAAAATTGATAAATGGGAATTTTAGAACATTCAAAAAACCACCACAAAAAGAAAAACCCCAAGTTAGTAACTTACCATAGGTAGTATGAGAGATTAATGAAAATAAACTAATATATATAAAAGATAGAAATATGATAGATCTCAGTTGAAATTTTAGTGGACAATAATGTGATTTTTAAGAAACCATTTATTCCTTATAATAGAACTTCATTCATGTCTATCAAACCCCATTCCATGGGGGTTGATGTATGAAATGTCCCAACATTACATTACCTTTGGACCAAGGTCATAAGAGGTTATTAAAATGATATACAATAATAAATAAATAATATTTCACCATAAATACACAGTCATTCATTGTATAAATACCCTCCTAATAAAGAATCCATTTATCCTAAAGCGATCCACCACACAAAAATCAATAGATCCAACATCTATACATAAAGTTATTTTCATTTTAAATGCTAATTTATAGTATTATGTGACCTAATAACATATGTACATCATTTACATTGTCATGGTGGAATGTTTTGTAATCATGTTGTGAAGTCCATGTAAATTATTGAAACCAAGATATGATTTCATAACCTTTACCTATCACCATATGGAAGAACATTTTGGAAAATAGTTTACATGGAATTTCCAATAACTTTCATACTAGTTATCTAAATAGATATAGAGATGATGGTTATGTAATAAAAAAATATTATTAAGAATGAATTTTATCTTTTCAGAACTGATTTCATTGTACGTTTTTTCCAGTGAACATTAAGGGCTACACTACAGAGAATCATGTAATGAATAACCTCTATAAATAACCTCAATGAAGAAGGTCCCACATGAAATGATGCTATGAACATAGTTCATGTATACTTCATCCTAAATTTTGCTTCTCATATTGTGCTTCATGATGGTTTAATAAGACATGATAAATTGTGAAAACTATTTCAAAGTGGGTACATTACAAATCTCTATTCGAAAAATGTTCTTTAAGAAGAGGCATCAAGAGTAATATTTCACGGGAAACACTCACATCATGTATTTTGTCCTCCTACATTAAATGGGTTTCATAATAGGTTATTCTTACCCTCTTTTTCTTTCTATTAGCCTGTGATAAATTTTGACCTCATATACCCTTCTCTAAAATAATTTACATAATGAATAGATAGGCTTCCCATTTATTATATCCTTTGTTATGTTTACCCACTAAGGAAAATGACAACTCAATTGAGATTGGTGGTACCTATTTTCAAAATAAAACCCTTTAAAGGGGCTTATTATCAATGACACATATCTAAAATGGTATGATATGTGTATGCCTCACTATATCCTTTAGTTTCATCCATTTCTTGAAAAATACATCCTCAGGATTGGGTGAATTACTTTATGAATACCAAATTAGATTACCATAATATACCTTTTGAGATGATAATGGGATTCCTCATGTCACATATATGAGATAGAAAATCATATATTAGTATCCCAATTCATAATCCCTATTAAAAACCGTTAGATTAATCACCTATAATGTACTTTATATTTTATAATCTAATATTTCTCATTGAAATAATGACACACATGGGCATAGATATCTGAGTTTTTTACTCAATTATAATGATTTAAATAGAACTAACAAGGGAATCCACCTAATGTGTATGACCCAAACCAAAATATACCCCGATTTGGGACTCCAACCTTGTGGTAATACCCAAACCATTCATATATTCATGGTGTGAAACCTCCTAAGAAGTATGATCTAAACCAATCATGGCCTAATTTTTTTGCCACCTCTTGAGGTGTAAGACCCTTAAAAATAATGCACTCACTAATAACCTCATCCCAATGAATTTATGTTGATTATTATATAGTAAAATATCAAATTAATAAGTCCCACTCAATCCTCTATTTTCAAACCCTTCAATAATCAAAAGTCCCCATCTCATGATGATAAACTCTATAGGGCACATCCTTATCGCCTGATATAGAACTACAAGACAATGTCCATACTAAATTATTTCAAAGTATATTTTATGTTCCTATAACCTGAACATATACAATGGAAATTTTATTTTGTGTGAATTTTTTCTTATTATGATGGATATGTCAGACATATATTCGAATTTCAAACCCAAAAACATCAATCCACTATTATCCATCCTCATAAGTCCATATTCCTTGTGAAATATTTCTGTCCATTCCTTATTAGGATATATCTTCTGAGAGATCAGAAATCCCATTCACCATATTCATATTCTATGTGACACCCCTCATTGATCCCTATTAATGAGAAATAACCCCTACCAAGATGACCACATTCATTATTTTTTTTATTATACTTACTTCTTTATTGCATATTCATTATGAAAACACAATATTCTCAATTCTATGTATTCTGTTTGGTTAAATTATCCCCAAAAATTATCAGTCCATATTACAAATGAAAAACCCTCATCTAATTTGGATTTATTCCCATGTGGTCAAATACAAAGGGATTTTAATGCATTAGTCCAGCACCAATCATCACTAAGAAAAATTCAGCCAATCCTCTTTCCTATATGACATTAAACGTCATGGATCAATTTGTACCACATGACTGTAAAATGTAAAACATATTATGTTATGTAAAACTAATATAAATTGGTTCTGGTTTTTTTATGGGGATATGTAGTAATCCTATTTGAAAATACATAATTTTACACATTCACAACCTACTGATTCCTTAGATGGTGATTCACTATAATGTTCTGAGTTGTGTGAATTTATACCATAGTATTATATATCTAAGAATCATCATTTAGAACAAAAATAATATAGGGAACATATAATACATTCATATGTTTACATTGATACATGATAATAATCTACTAATGAAACATGTTTAACTAATGTTACACTTTGTTTTCGGAAGGATTCATGAATATTACTAAAATATATATTAGACTCCCAGAGTTTCAAAGAATCATATTAAATAATGATGGGATGAGAGAAAACTCCCACCCTCTTGATCAACATGCATTCTGTAAGAACCCAGTACTTCATTGAGGTACATATCTTGTGTTTTCTATCTCTTATCTATTTAATATATTTAATATGGCCTAATAGTGATTCGTGTTTAGGTCATGGTAGTCTTGGGGTGTCCAAGTGACATTGGAAGCCCAAAACCCAAGGTTTGTGGTGTTTTAGGTCTTATTTATGGTGATTAAAACCTCTACGGGGTTAGCCGCATGTTTTATTAAACCGTGTGATGCGAGGAAGAGTTGTCATTAAACTATGTTGGGTGACTATGCAGCCTTCCCTTGCTACATTCCTCAACCTTGCGAAACGGAACACAGTTTTGAAAAAATTGCATCTTAACCATGATACCTAATCTTTTTTGATAATGTGATGATTTTACCCTGAAATATTTACACCATAAAAAATAATTTCAATTATTCATTTCACAGTAGAGGGTCATGATTTTGAGCCCCCTCTTGAGCCTATATTAGGATTTCAGATCTCTTCATGGTCTGATCTCTGATTCGAACACGGGTCATCTCCTTGGATCCCCCATGATAAGTCCTCGATTCCTTTTAACCATTTCTTGATTCATTTGGTTATCGATTGTGATATTAGGATATATGATAAAATTCCCTTGTATCCCATTTTTCATACATTCTTTAGATTTACTGGAAACCCAATAAAATTAAATCTTAATACTAGAAAATCTATCTAGAACGAGCCTAGGGAAGGTTGTCTTGTGCCATTCAGTAATTGTCGACTTGTTTATATATGTCAGAGTGTCGGACACCCATTTTTGTGGTGATTCATGGATTTATATTTTAACACTATTATTTCATAATTTCATTTAGGTAACTGAATGGGTGTTCTAAAGCTTGAAATATGTTTTATCCATTGATTAAGGGCAACTCCATGGATGAGTTCCCTTGGACGATCATTTATGGATGTTTGGTATTGGAATCCAATGAGGCATGCCATTGATTCCCTGTTATGGGTCATTAAAAATGAAATTATTTTTTAATAGTATTACAATAGTTTAAAATTTTAATTGAATTGGATAAGGGTATGGTATTGTTACTTTTCCCATTTCCCCGTATATGCATATGTTTTTTTAAGAATGCTTGGAATTTATGGATCTAATTGTGAACCTGCCCATGTGAGTTGATTATTGTTTATGAAATATAATAGTTTAATTACAATGTTATTCTAGTCATCAGAAATATTACCTTGTGAATAAATGAATGGTCATGTATTTGAGTTTCATCTTTTCTTGAGACACCCCTTGGTGGTGAGTTATATAAGATTCTTTTGTTGTTTACCATAGCATGCCTAATGAGATGTAAAATTGAATTTATTATGATTAAATTATAATTATTATTTTGTGAATTAGGGATTATGTTTAGAATTCCATGTATGGGATCATATGAATATTAAACATTGTATCATGAGTGAACCATTGATTGCACGAACGGGCTCAAAGAGGTTGTACTTATATGTCGAGTGAATCATGGATCCATTTCGGGATTCCATGGATGGACTTGAGAGGATTTTGATTATATGTCATGAGTTATATATGGGGCTTCCTGATAAGACCTAAAAGTACGGGATCATTAACATGGACTTATACCACAACTAGAGTGATATCGGGTCCTTGAGCGGTTCCCCGGGATAGTCTTTTAGGGTGTTGGTGGATTTTTACCTTGAGGGATACTTGAATTTCCACTTGGAAATATCAAATGATGGGACCAACTTATAATTTAATATAGAAATTGAATGATTTATGACGCATTCTCTAAACCAAAGCACAAACTTGGATTCAGTATTCACTTACGCTTTCATAGATGGCCTTATAAGGCATCTTTTGTGATTACAGTTATACGAGGGATACTAGACATGATCCAAATTTTGAGGCTTTTAAATAAAATATAATTGAACTGTTAAATGGATAATGAAATTAAATGTAAATGGAAACTAGATATTTTAGGCTGTTTACTTTTGAGTACTTTCTCAGTTAATGTTTTTATATGATAGGATTGGCGTAGACCATTGGTGGTTTCCTACTAGGTTTTAGTCTCACACTCTTTTTGGGTAATGTTTTGGACCAAATTAGGTTTTATGATTGTAGGATTCGATAAGGTAAATCACCCTCTTATATATACTTGATATGATTCTTATAAGAAGGATAGCATAGGACAAAGCTGAGTCTTGTGATTCTCCTGAGATTATTATTGGTCATTTGTACCTTTGTCACTTGTATTATATATGACTCCATTGTAACCTATTTTGGTTGTTTTCTTTAACATATAACATGTAGCATCAACTATTGTACTATATGAATTAAGTTTATTTATGCTATCATTCTTCCATTGTATTCTTCTCGTATATAGTGTTAGTGCTTCTTCTCTTTGTATGTTATTATATGGTGTTACAATCTTCTAAGGAGGGAAAAGTCTCCCCACTATCACAATTAGGCCCTATCAATATGTAATGTCCCAGAAATTCCATATAATTGTTTTTAATTATATGGAATTATTACAAGACCTCAAAATCTAACAGTTCACAATTCCGAGGCCTAGAGCACCGAGAATGATCTGTCTATGTTTTGTAACGCTTCAATTAGTGCGCGTAAGCAGATTTTCTGAAAAAGTTTAATAACTCTTAAACAGTAACCCGGATTAGATTTCTGAGGAGACCATTGCATTTAGAATGATGGGTTTACACTTGGCGTGATATAAATTTAGTCGGTAATAGCCTCCTGTGAGGAAACCCAAAAATGGCTTAAGAGTAATTAAAATAATTAAATAAACTATATTATTTTTCTAATTCTTATAACTCACAAAAAGTAACTCAGATTGAAAATATGAGATAACCATTGAACTCGTGACGATATTTTCTCTTTTGTAAGATAGTAACATTGGTCGGTGCGTGCCACTAGTGAAAGTTATTTTTTGGCCATAAATAAAATAATTAAGTGACAATTATTTTATTGTAAAATCCATTACTTTTAAATGGTAACTCAGATTGGAAATCTGAGAGTAAAGTTGGGTTCTTTTGGGGTGTTTCACATAGGCGAAGTCTAACCTCGACCGACACTGGTTGAGGATGACTATAATTAATTTTCTGAACACTTTTTAGGTACATTCAATAAACGCACAAGAGGCATCTTATAACTACTGAACTGGTGCTCGGAATTGAAATCTGATGGCACTATTGAACTCGCAGTGCTGATATTCTCTTAAGGATACCTTCACCTTGACCCTAGCGGGTAGAGGGTAGAAGTTATTTTTTCAGATTTCTGTGGGAGAGTTAAAATAATAAAAATAAAATAAATAACAACTTTTATTTTATTTTTAAAACATCCCATTTTATGTTTAGTAGTGGGAACCACCTGAACTAAAAACCACCAATTTAAATTCAAGGGTGGGGACCACCCGACCCTTGAACTCCCCCTTTAATGGGTGATAACTCATGGTTTTCCTCCCATTGATGTTCCAACTCAAGTAGTTTATTTAAAAAACTTATTTGGCACTTCACCATTTGGTTGAGGGATTGGTGGCACAAAGAAGAGCACTGGAGATCTTGGAAGGAGATTCTTCAATGAAGAACATCCACAAAAATGAAGTGCGACTTCCGAAATCGACGAATGAGGAACCAACATGGATCGTCTTGTCGGAGTGATGAATGTCGATGTCCTCTTCGGCAACTCCATATTCTTCCCCACGTTGTCTCCAAGAAATGATGTAGGGGTTTTTATATATGTTTGAATTTTTATAATTGATTCCTCATATCCTAAATTCACAAAGACTATGGAAAAATGAACATGGCCATTATCCCACACATAAACCATGCTCCTATATTTTTTATTCTTCGTGCATTTTTCGTTCGTTCTTCAATTAGTAATATTTATTGGAACTAAAAACACAAAGTTCTATTGAGTGCGATATATAGACGCGAATCCCTCGACACAAGGATCACAAATATGTGATCGTTTAATTTTTTAGGCTTGGAACGAAGCCTTAATGGCTCGCGGAAGGAGGTTCCCAAATATTTATTGATGCTAGAAACATACAATTCTGTTAAGCGTGACATATGGACATGGAGTGCTCGACCTGAGGATCACAAATATGTGATCATTATATTTTTCATGTATAAAACAAAGATGTGGTGGCCCACAGAATGTGCGATGAGGTAGTGTGATTTCTATTTGTGTGTTAGGGGCACGGCTCAGGGAGAGGTAAATGGTGCGATGTGTGGTGGTGGAGGACAGTCGGGAGGTAGCGTCCAGGAAGTGTGGCAGTTCTAAGGCATCGCGACATGTGTAGTCGTAGGTTGTGGCGGTAGTCTGGCCCTGTGGAAGAAGGA
Source organism: Viscum album (assembly GCA_963277665.1). NCBI lineage: Eukaryota > Viridiplantae > Streptophyta > Magnoliopsida > Santalales > Viscaceae > Viscum > Viscum album. The sequence goes on along the minus strand of OY728119.1, from coordinate 679,257,367 downwards.
AAAATCGTGAATGAAGATGGAATTAGATTTGAGGGAGAAACATAAATATTTTGATAAATATATTAAAAATGAATATAAGGTTCCAATTAAGAGGGATTCATGATCAACATGAAAAAAAGGGACATGAAATTTAATACATGGAAGGTTTAAAGCAAATTATTAATACTAATATTAATTTTTTTTTTGGGAAAACCGTGTTTTGACCGTAACTTCTTTGTGTGACCTCGGTATCATGAGCCATCAGTGGAAATATGACCTTGACATCAAGATGTAAATTATATATCCAATATTGGATGTCTTTTTTGGATTTTTGGATTAGTTACCTGAAACGCTCAGATGATAATAATAATATTATTATTATTAAATCATCGACCATCCATAACTCATTCTTGCGACGTCCGAATGACGTACCGTAAGTGGAGACGTGATCCTAACATTAAGACTATTGATTTAATTCTAATGTTGATTATTAAATTCTGGTTCATGGCTCAGGTCCTCGAAACACCCAATATTATTATTATTATTATTATTATTATTATTATTATTATGACATCTTGTATTTGACATATCTCCCTCAAACGGTGTTGAAATGACGAACCGTCTGCAGCACTAGAATCCTCGGATCGAGAGGATCCTTTTGTTATACCCCACTATAGTTTTGGATAAGGTTTGGGTATGGTCGTGGTAGCATGTGCACGAATCAAACTGGGCCCTTGAGACTAAAAGGCTAATAACTCACAGACCGAGTGTCAGATTTACATGTCGTCTGTTGTGTTAAAACCCCTATGATGTGGCAGCCCTTTGATATACTTCTTGATGGGAAATAGTAGTAGTTGGAGAATCAACTTGTGGCTTGGGGAGTGGACTCTCCTAGAGATGATCCATCCTAGTTAATAAACCATGTAGCTGGCTGTGATGAGAAGAGTCCTCTCATAGAGATCATGTGTGGGTGAGCTCCTGGAGATCTTGTATGGGTCAGCTCCAGTAATCATCTGTGGGTCATCTCCAATGATCTTGTGTGGGTCAGCTTCAAATGATCTTTTGTGGGTCATCTCCTAGCAATCATGTGTGGGTCAACTCTATGGGTCTTGTGTCAGTCAGCTCCAGTGAACCTGTGTGGGTCAGCTCCTAGAGATCATGTGTGGGTCAGCTCCAGTGATCCTGTGTAGGTTAGCTTCTATAAAACCTTTGTGGGATAGCTCCAGCGATCCTGTGTGGGTCATATCCGAGCGATCCTATGTGGGTCATCTTCGACGATCCTATGTGGACCATCTCCCAGCGATCCTGTGTGGGTCAACTCCCAACGATCCTGTGTGGGTCAAATCTAGTGATCCTGTGTGGTTCCTCTCCTAGTGAACCTATGTGGGTCAGCTCCTAGAGATTCTGTATTGGTCAGCAGCCGATCCTCTTAACACAGTAAGAAGATTTAGTGGAAATAACTTGTCATCACTACTACAATACCAAAGTTATACATGATGTGAGATGAGTTCATACCTCTATGATACATTCCTTCATGGTAATTCCATGGTGGTATTATTCTGTGTGGCGTACCTATGTGGTACTATCCTTTGTGGTTTTCCTTCCATTGTGGAACAATTGAGTTTTGGGTATTTGGGTTAGACCCTTTGTTTCCTCATGATTGAGATGGGAATACTTGATAACTTAGGTATATGTATGGGCATATACCTAAGTAGGGTTGATAGATGACTTCATGCTTTGAGGTTTATCCTTTGTGGATTTTGTGAGACCGTGAGGGTCTCGGGGTCCTTACTGAGTATTGTTATACTCACAAATGCATGGTTTATGCCCGCACCATGTTGTGTTTGGTGCAGACGACGGACAACGTTGATCGAGAATGAGGGTACCAGGACCGAACGGAGCTCGGAGGTGGACCATACAACAAGTCGGTACACAGAAGAGGTGGACGGTCGTGGAGTGCCGAGGAGTCGATCTATACCTACACTTCATGTAGGAACATCAGAGGATGGCCCATTACCTATCTTCCTTTTTTCACCAGTTTACTAATACTTTTAGTTTCATGTGCCTTCTAGTTGGGCTTGTATTATAGCCTCTATTTCTTACAGTACTTGCATTATTTACTATACAGTTTGCTTGAGTTGATATCTTTTTGTGTGCATGGTTGCGTGTGTTTATAGGTCATAAAGGCAAGGCCTTCCCAGTTTAGGGAATACACCTTCAGTGCAGTCTCTAGCCCCTAGCCTATGGAAGTTGGGCTTGGGGTAGTCCCAGAACGGGCCCCGGGGGATGGGACGTGACAAATTTGTATCAAGGGATTCTCTTGTAACATAGAACTATGAATCTGATATTTTTTGTGTGGAGCCATAGTATTAAGTGTTTTTAGTGTGTTTTATAGTTCGGGGAGTCTAGTGTTGGTGCGGCGGCCGATGTATCCATACACCATGACCCTGAATTCTGATTTCCGACACAGCGCACGGAAACACTGATTGTGTGTGTTTTGAATAAGTTTTTTTGATTTATTTGAGTCAGCTTACCAAGTATAACATAATGATCGTGGGGCACCTTTTCCTTATTAGGATTTCACTGCATAGACTGCTAGCTTGGATTCCCGAAAGAGTACACGATGACAGTCCACTGGGCAATGATGCTCTGGTGCAGGGCCCTCTTACTATGTTAGCACCTTCGGGTGGTGTACCACCGGTACCACCACCCGTTGGTCAGAAGTTACAATTGGTGGTACTAGTAGAGTACACATATAGCCTTACTGCCTTATACGTAATTCAGCATCAGATTCCCCTCATGTTCCGAGGTGATCCCGACTCACAGGTGGCTGAGTACTGGCTTGAGGAGGTGGTTGAGAGTTCCCTAGAACTTCTACAGCTTCAGTAGGATGACATGTCGGTAGGTGAGTATTCATCGTGGCATACCAACCTTTCCTAGTACACGATGAATATGATATGATCAGTTTTCAAGGCTCATACATATGAGCGATGTGTTTTTATGGACATCTGAGCCAACCATTTTTCTCTATGCATTCCAACTTATGTTAAGGTGATAGAGAAAACCTTTGTCGTTAAATATTCTTTGGCTGAGCGGATACAACCAGTGTGTGTTAGCAGTGGGAATGCATGAAACTGGTGCTAGTCTCAAAGACTTGGGCATGTAAAATGTTTCGGGAAGAAGAAATTTTTGGGACAGATGAGTCTTTAGGGCATCAGACGTGGAAGTAGAGCTTGGAGACAAGCATGAGGTGGTGTCATTTTTGATATGTTACAACCACCCCCCTTTTAGTGGATCCCACCAGGCTCAGGGAGATGGAGGATAGGGGATGGGAGTATCTTCATGCGGTCATGGAATGTGACCCATGGGATATAGGAATTCTTCAAGGTACGATATATGTCTAATACTAGATACTGTATAAATAGACATAGGTACCAATCATTCCTTCTTTCCATGAATCATATTCAAGACCTAGTGTTTCCTATTAATACATTGACATGACTCTGGCGTTTGGAGATACCTTTGGGAGGATACTCAATAATCACACTTACGCTGATGGTGTGATCCGAGAATTGAGGTGAGAGTCTTTGTTGGAACGTCTCGGTGGCAGCATCGAGGCCTTACGATGTTTGTTTAGGTATGACTAGACATCCACAATTCATACTCATATTAACTGTATTAGGTAAAAAGATTGTGTTTTATATACAATATTGGGATGAGGTTTTTCCTTAGTCAGAAAAAAAACGGAAACCCAGGCCTCATAGGTTAAACTCATGAATAGGAGCATGCAACCGATCACTCTTGGGTCGGCTAGCCTTAACCTCGTGGCGGTAGGATTTTTGAGTTTTCAAGTTACCAACAAGCGTTACTAGAGTTCCTACAAGACTATGACTTTGAGAGAGTATATACTCCTAGGATGGTGAATGCAGTAGTAGATTCACTAAACAAGAGGTCTGGCATGCAGCTTCTGAGTGAGGTGAGAGAGAATCTAGCTGCTTTACAGATATCCTACGTTGATCGAGATAGAGCAGCTTATCTTCAATCTCTGATAGTCACTCCCCCACTACAATAGCAAGTTAGGGAGGTGTAGTGTGTTGACACTGACTATGAGGCTCGACGTGTTCATATATCTTCAGGCTAGCTACCTCGTGGAATTTATAAAGGTGGGGAGCACGTCGTCCTCTTCAAAGGACGTACGATGGTACCAGTAGTGCTATAGGAGGTGGTGTTGAGGGTGTCCCATATGTCCCCACTTACGGTACATCCTGGTGTGTCGAAGATGTATTAGGATCTCTGACATTAGTACTAATCGCCCAGGATGAAGGAACATGTGGTATATTTTGTATCATGATGAATCACTTGTCAGAAAGTGAGGACTACACAGAGTTGGAAGAAGTCTTATGCCGGCAAGATATGGAGACCTCTAGAGTTTGATAATGGAAACCACGTCTTTCTATGGGCCTCACCTCGACGAGGTTTTCAGAGATTTGGCCAGGGTGGCATGTTATCTCGGAGGTTCATCGGACCCTTTTAGGTCCTTAGCAGAGTTGGTGAGGTGGCATATCGCCTAGCCCCTCCACCACAGTTGCAGAAGGTTGATGGCTTCTTTCACGTATCTCAGCTGAGGAGATATGTGCACGACCCATCTCACATCATCGACCACAGTGAGCTGGACATCAAGGATGAGGTGACATTTTCATAGGTTCCTGTGCAAATTGAGGATCGGTATGAGAGAGTCCTTCGTGGACAATTGATAACTTTGGTGCATGTATGTTGGCATCATGGGAACCTCGCGAAGAGAACATGGGAGCATGAGGCTCAGATTCATGCTCAGTACACTCTTTTGGTTGTTTTCTCTTTATTGTGGCTTTCAGATATGTAATTCCCTATGGTGGGGAGAATTTCACGTTCTGAAAATTTTGTATCATTTTTTTAAATTATATGGAATTATTAAGAGACTACAAAATCAGACGGTGCACGATTCTGAGGCCTGAAGCACCCGAAATGATACGTCGATGTTTTGTTAAGTTTTTAATTAGCATGCGCAATCATTTTTCCTGAAGAGGTGTAATAAATCATAAACGGTTACATGGATTAGAAATACGAGGGCACCATTGAGTTCATAATGGCAGGTTTACCCTAGGCGCGATATAAGTTTAGCCAGCATGGGCCTCCTGTGAGAAAACCCAAAAATGGAATAATCGTAAATAAAATAATTAAATAAATTTTCTATTTTCCAAATGCTTATAACTCACAAATGGTAACTTTGAAAAAAAAATATGAGACCACCGTTGAACTCATGAGAGTATTCTATCTTTTGGAAGATAGTAACATTGGTTGGTACGGGCCACTAATGAATGTTAGTTTTTTTCCATAAGTAAAATAATTAAGGGACAATTATTTTATTGTAAAATCCTTAACTTTTAAAAGGTAACATGGATTGGAAATCTGAGAGAACTATTGAGTTTGATGGGGGTTATTATCATAGGTAGAGCCTAACCTCGACCTATGCGGCTTGAGGGTGACTGTAAATAATTTTACCAACGTTTTTTCTGGTATGTTCAGTAAATGTGAAAGAGGCATTTTATATCTTTTGAACCGGTTCTCGGAATTGAAATTTGAGGGCACCGTTGAACTCACAGTGACGATATTCATATAAGGAGACCTTCACCATGACCACAGTGGGTCAAGGGTGGATGTTATTTTTTAAGATTTTTGTGGGACAGTTAAAATAATAAAAATAAAATAAAGAAAAACTTTTATTTTATTTTAAAACCTCCCATTTGAGGTTTAGTGGTGGGGACCACCTGAACTAAAACCCCCTAATTTAAATTCAATGGTGGGGACCACCTTACACTTGAACTCCACTTTAATGGGAGATAATTCTTGGTTTTCCGCTTATTGATGTTCCAAGTCAATTAGTTTATTTAATAAACTTATTTGGAAATTCACCATTTAGTTGAAGGATTGTTGAAAAAAGTTAGAGCTCTTGAAATCATGGAAGGAGATTCTTCAATGATGAACATCCACTACAATGAAGAGTGACTTCTAGAATTGATGAATGAGGAACCGACTTGGAGCGTCTTGTAGGAGTGACGAACATCGATGTCCTCTTAAACGACTTCATCTTCTTCCCCACGTTGTCTCCAAGAAAAAAAGTAGGTGTTTTTATATATGTTTGAATTTGTTATATTGATTCTTCATATCCTAAATTCACGACGACGATGGCCAAATGATCATTTCCATAGTCCCACACATAAACCATGCTCCCATTTCTTTTTATTATTCGCATTATCTTCATGCGTTCTTTAACTCCTAATATTTATTGGCACTGGAAACACGGATTTTTGCTGAGTGCGATATATTGACGCGATTTCCTCGATGCAAGGACAACAAATATGAGATCATTAATTTTTTGGACTTCGAACGAAGCCATAATGGCTCATGAAAGGAGATGGCCAAATATTTAATGACACTGTAAACACAATATTCTATTGAGCATGACATATAGATACAGATCCCTTGACCTGAAGATCAGGAATACAGAATAATAATATTTTTCGGGTTTGGAATGAAGATGTGGTAGCCCATGAAAGATGCGATATGGCAGTGTGATTTCTATTGTGTGTTCAGGGTGTGGCTTCGGGTGAGGTAGATGGTGTGACGTTCGGCGGTGGAGGACAGCTAGGAGGAAGCATCCAGGTGATGCGGTAGTCTGGAGGCGTTGTGGCTCGGGTAGCCAGAGGTGGTGGTGGTGGTCTGGCCATGTGGAAGAAGGAAAAATCATGAATGAAAGTGGAATTAGATTGGAGATAGAAACATAAATATTTTGATAGATACATTAAAAATGAATATAAGATTCCAACTAATATGGATTCATGCTCATTTGAATAGAAGGTAGATGCAACGTAATACATGGAAGGTTTAAAAAATATTAATAATATTATTAAAATATTATTATTTTAATTTTTGTTCGGAAAACCATGTTTTCACCAAAACATCTTCATGCTACCACGGTTTCACAAGCCGCCAATGGCAATATGACCCTGACTTCGAGACGTAAATTATGAGTCCAATATTGGGTGTCTTTTTTGGGTTTTTGGATAGGGTACCTGAAACGCTCTAATAATAATAATAATATATTAATATTAAATATTCGACCATCTATAACTCATCTGCGCAATGTCCGAATGAATTATCATAAGTGAATATGTGATCCTGACATTAAGATGGTTGATTTATGTCTAATTTTGAATATTAAATTCTGGTTCGTGGATTGGGTCCACGAAACACCCATTATTATTATTATTATTATTATTATTATTATTATTATTATTATTATTATTATTCTGAGATTTGTTATTCGACATATCTCCCTCAAATGGTGTCAAAATGATGAACCGTATGTGGCACCAGAAACCTTGGATTGAGATTGTACATTCGGTATACCCCACATAAGTTTAGGATAAGTATGGGGTATGACTGGGTTGGATCGAGCATTAATCCAACCGTGCCCTCAGGACTAAAAGGCTAATAACTCACAGATCGGGCGTCATGTTGAAATGCCATCTATTTCGTTGAGACCCCTATGACATGATGGTCCATTGAGATACTTCTTCATGGAAAATCGTGCCAGTTCAAGAATAATCCATTGGCATGGGGAGCAGACTCTCCAAGAGACAAGCAAGACTAGTGCGGAAACCCAGTATCTGGGTGTGATGAGAATAGTACTCCCCTAGTGATCCTATGTGGGTAAGCTCCTAATGATCCTATGGGGGTCAGCTCCAGGGATCCTATGTGGGTCAGGTCGGGGAATCCTTTGTGTGTGAGCTCTTAGTGATCATATGTGGGTCAGCTCCAGCGATCCTATGTGGGTCAGCTCCTAGCGATCATGTGTGGGTCAGCTCCAGCAATCTTGTGTGTGTCACCTCCTAGTGATCCAGTGTGGGTGAGCTCCATAAATCATGTGTGGGTTAGCTCCTAGATAACCATTGTGGGTAAGCTCCTGGGATACTATTTGGGTCGGCTCCAAGAAATCATGTGTGGGTCAGCTCCAATGATCCTTTTTGGGTCATCTACTAGCGATATCGTGTGGGTAAGCTTCGAGCGATCATGTGTGGGTATCCTCCAGTGATCCTGTGTGGGTCAGCTCTTAGAGATCTTGTGTGGGACAGCTCCTAGAGATTCTGTGTAGGTCAGCAGCATAGCCTCTTAACGGAGTAAGACGATTCAGTAGATGTAACTAAACATCTTCACTACCATACCTAAGTTATACCTGGTGTGATCTGAGTTCGTACCTTTGTGGAACTTTCCTTCATGGTAATTCCATGGTGGTATTCTTCTGTGTGGCATACCACTGTGGTACTCACCTTTGTGGTTTTACTTCCTTTGTGGAACATTTGAGGATTGGGCTTTTGGGTTGGACCCTGTGATTCTTCATGATTGAGATGGGTATACTTGATAACTTATTTATATGTATGGTCATATACCTAACTAGGTTTGAAATTTGACTTCATGATTTTAGGTTTACCCTTTGCAGATTTTGTGATACCTTGAGGGTCTTGGTATCCCTACTGAGTATCGTTATAATCACCCCTACATAGGCTATGCCAACACCTTGTTGTGTTTGGTGCAGACGATAGACATCATTGATCGAGACTGATGGTACCAAGAATGGATGGAGCCTGGAGGTGGACCATAAGACGAGTTGGTACACAGAGGAAGTGGATGAACATGGAGTGCTGAGGATGTGATCTGTACCTACCCTTCAGGTAGGAACCTCGGAGGAACCCCCACCAGCTATCATACTTTTTTCACCAGATAACTTATATATTCAGTTTCTTGTACATTCCATTTGGGATTCTATTCTGGCCCCTCTTTCTCACTGTACTCGCACTATCTATTATACAGTTTTCTTGAGTTTGTATCTTGTTGTGTGCTTGGTTGTGTATTTTTACAGGTTATAAAGGCAAATCCTTTCCAGTTTTAGGGAATAATCCTTCAGTGCTAGTCGCCATCCCCTAGCCAATGGAATTCGGGCTTGGGGTTGTGACGGCACGGGCCCCGGTGGACGTGCCATGACACTACAAGTTGGTAGCCTCTGGTGTTTGCAGAGATGTACTTGAATCCATGTGATGAACCAGGCTCAGAGTACTGTAATGTGGCTTCTATGTTTGGGATGTTACCCAGTGGTATCAGAGGAGTATTTATGGGTTGATTTACTATATTCTGAAAATAGACTACATTAGGAAAAAAATGGAATTTGTTAATAAGTTGTGCCCTGAATTAGCTACCCCGTTATGGGGAAAATCCAATTGGCCTCGAATTGAATTGTTGATTTTGTGATTTTGAGCTATTAAAATTGAATTGATTTCACTATTGGGTAATGGACTTGTGATGTGCTATTATTATTGATATTTCTTTTAGGTTTTATTTAGTTTCAAGTAGATTATATGAGGGTATTACATCTCTTTCATTATATATTCACTTTTTAGGAATCACATGCCATGCATAATTGACATGCCATTTAGAGATAATTGCTAATTGTATACTATTGTGATAGATTTCAATATAGATATTCATATTATTGTGATAGGTATATTGGTATATATTATGGAATCGATTTGATGGATTCCATACTTTGGTCCATAAGGTGTGTGGGCCCTCTTTGATCAGAATTTAGTGGATCACAATTCTGACAAAAAGATGATTATATTGTGATGTGATATTGCTGGATGCCATGCTTTGATTCACATGGATTATGGGCCCCCACATATCTTAATTTTTCATACATTTTGTTTACCCTTCTGAAAGGGGATGCCATACAGATGAAACCAACATGAAAATAATGTGAAACTGATATGGGTTGTGATGGAGAAGTAGACCACACCCGACCTTATTAGTGGGATTTTGGAAGCGTCTATCATTTTTTTGACACCCAAACCTACCTCATGGGGTTGGAAAAGGGTTGAGGTCTAATAAATGAAGGTTTTTACCTATCATGTTTTTTACAAGCACATACGAGCTATGAAATTTGAAAATTACTATGAACTAAAGAATTTGATTGGCATTATAGAGTCATTCCACCACGATGACCTTGGTCTATATGAAAAGAAATAGGTGATGGTAATACCTCAGAGGTGGTATGCCATGGGATACCAGTGGACCTTCTAGTCATTCTAGTTCTAACACCACCTATGATACTTGATATAAGTGCTGATGCATGGTTAAATGAATGCTTTATGAGATTTATTGAAATCATTCAATGAAAACTACATCATTTCATGTCTATGGTATAAATGACATGAGTGTTACAACAATAGAAACCACCCATGTTTTTAGGGGATGGTGGACCTCAGGTTGTAGAGTCATGGATATACACCATTCTTTTTATCTGTAGGGATTTATAGACACCTCCTAAGAGGAGGGTAAAGATCATGAAGTACATAATTAATGATTACATCATGGTTTTGTGGGATGGTACCACATAGGTGGGTTATAATTAATATATGTCATGGGGAGTTTTTCATATAGTCTCTTATGTTTACTTTTATCCTGATATGTTGAGAGATGATAGAGACGACGATATTATGAATCTACAGATGTGTTCTTTGTCAGTTATGGACTACTTGGTCCATTTTACTAAGACCCGTTGATTCACCCATATTCTGATGGGAGACAATGTATCGATGGCTAGGAGATTTTCGGATGGTTGCATATTTGACATTTGAGTGCAGGTAAATATATTCCCGTTGACTAATCATTCATTTATAGTGAATAAATTGATTCTTAGCAATAATAACATGAAGAAATATGACATTGTGAGCTATGGTTATTCGATACATAGATCTCGTGTTGTCATCATGTGTAGTATGAAGCATCATTTAGAGATTACACATGGCGATTCTAGTAGTTATAACGTGTCTTTAGATAGCTATGTTATGTGCTTCCAGTGTAGTAAGATGGGGAATACAAGACAACAATATCCACTGGTCCCACTAGAGTGTCAATATTGTGGTAATATGGTCCATCTACAACACTTCTGCAGAATGTTTCCACTACCAGCTTGGGAGATAGGGTATGCATCATCTCCACATTCAAGAGTGGGGTTTTCATCTTCTCACTTGACATGGAGTGGGAGTGAATTGGGAAATTTAGGATGAGGTTGTGGTGATGGCTGTGTTAGACAGGCCATGTGTACTTAGAGACCAAAAGGTTGATCAACTTAGTGTAACCATGCGTTGTCATAGTATTACTGCATAGGTCAGGTATATGCAGTGAAACCCACCTATTAAGGGCAGGATCCTGGACCTTCTACTATCATTGGATCTATTCTAGTAGCCTCTATTTTAGCTTCTGCACTTTTTTATATTGGGGCTTCAAATAGTTACATACATGTGACCATTTTTGTTGGCCTTGGGATCTATGTTTATACCTATATAGATGTTATGATACTAGACACTCTTTTAGGGATGAGAACATAAGATGTGTGTCAGTGTAAGGAGATCCCCCCTTGTGATTGGTGGGTGTCACTTCGTATGGGACCTCTATGTCCTCAAAGTGAAAGAATTTGAATTCATTATTGGGATGTACTAGTTGGCTTCCTTTCATGGTTTTGTTTATTTTTATCATTGTACATTGAGTATTATGTCACTAGAGAGTGGAGGGGAATGGGATGTCTATGTGGGCCAAACTATACCATAGCATCAAGGGATGGGTGGGATGATAGCCTAGATTGAGAGTTTATATATGGATGATCACAGAACATGTAAAACTTATTTATATCCAGTAGTTTGTCATTTTAGGGATATATTTCCAATTGAACTTTTAGGATTATATCTTCTAATAGAAGTAGATTTATCTTTCTGGATAGTGCAAGGATCTTCACCTGTATCCATTCATTCGTATAGGATGGCTACGATGGAGGTGTGAGTGATTAATGGGAAACTAGAGGACCTAGAGGAATAGGGTTTTAACTATCCCAGTACTTCTCAGTGTGGTTCAATAGTCGTTTTTGGTAAAAAGGACTATGGTAGCCTCAGGTTATGCGTGGATTATTGCAAATTGAACCAGTTGATAGTTATAAACTGGTATACTCTGCCAAATATAGATTATCTCTTCGACAAGCTTCATGGAGCTCATGTTTTCATAGAGATTCATTTTATATTCATGTTATCATCATGTTCATTTCAGACTATTAGACATACCTTGAAAATCCTTTTGGAATAGGTATGGTCTGTATGAATATTTGGTAATGTTGTTGGGTCTCTTTAATGCACTAGTGGTCTTCATTGAAATGATGAACTTAGTGTTTTATCCTCGTGTATACATGTTTGTTGTTTTTTTCATTGATGATTTCATTTTTTATTTTAACAGTCAACATGACTATGATAAATATCTTGAGAACATATTGAATACACTAAGGGAACATTTATTATATGTTAAGCACAGAAATTAACACTGCTTGATGGATCATATTCACTTCCTGGGTCACATAATATGAGATACATAAGCATCACTAAACCTAGAGAAGGTGAGAGATGTAGTTTCCTAAGATTAGTCTAACAATGTCATTGAGGTGAGGAGTTTATTATGGATGGCTAGTTACTATTTACATTTCATATAGTACTTCTCATACTTAGCATCTCCATTGACAGACTTGACAAAGAAGGGTGTGATGTACGTATGGATAAATTATTTGGAGATGGACTTTTAGAAGATGAAAGGAATATTGAATTCAGTCCCAATATTGATTTTTCTATATCTAGGCAAGAGTTACACTATGTACTATGACACATCAGGTATCGGGCATGGAGTAGTTATTGTGTAGGGGGTCATGTCTTTGAGCATGGGTCTCAGAACTGGAGGCCACATGATAGGAATTACCCAACGCATGATACTGAGTATGCTAAGGTTGTTCATTCATTGTTTTGATGGAGAAATTACTTTCTGGGAGAGTGTTTTGGGGTGTCAATGGACCAAAAAAATCTCATGTAAATATTTACACCATGTTATTTGAATATGTGGTATAGATTTTGGGTGGAATAAATTTAGTATTTTCACATCAAACTAGCCAATATGTCTTGTAATAAATATGCAATGGCCAATTCTCTAACCAGGAGGACTCAAATACATATAGTGCAGCTTGAAAGTTGCGAGTTGCAGCTTACAGTGTTTCTCTATAAGATTCATTTGGAGGTGCATGGAAGTCAAGGGAAGACTTTTATTTCATCTTTAGTAGTTACCTCTACCCATCTGGATAGAATGATGATTCGGTAGCTATCATATTCTGAATTCCTAGTTCTATGAGATAGTGTGAAAGGTGAAAATATTCTTATGGATTAGACCGTATCCGTGGATGTGGTTCTGCATTTACATAGTCACATATTGGTTTTAGTAGATATGCGCAAGGGGATGAGGAATGATTTTCAAGACTCTATATAGGTAATTCATCATGGTGTCAATAAGATATATTGAGGTTTACATCATCAATATTGGTGGCACTGAATGAAAAGTTATTTAGATGGTTTTTTCATGAGGTGATCCACTATCCAGAACGTGAAGGAATAACATCAGTGACCATCCAGACTTTTACAGCTGCTACCCATTCCTATTTGGAAGTGGATCGATGTCATGATATATTTTTGGATGGGTTTATGGAGTTCTATTGAGGTATTTATACCATTTTTTTGGTTTTTTTAGTCTCACAAATTTTGAACATTTTCTGCAGGGTAAGGAAACCTTCAATGTTGATGATCTTGGGATGTTGTACATATGTGAGATTATATCAATACATGGGGTCCCACATTCTATCATTTCAGATAGGGATGCCTGGTTTACTTCTCATTTTTAGAAATGGCTACATAGTGTTCCATGTACTTAGGTGATTATGATAACAACTTACCACCCCTAGAGAGATGGCGCATTAGATTGCACGATTCAGGTGTGGGAGGACATGCATAGATCATGTGTCTTAGATTTAGGGTGCTCTTGGGAGAGTCACAAAACCGTAGTTGAGTTCCCCTATAATAGCATCTTTTAGGAAAACATTTTTATGGAACCATGTGATGATTTATATGTTTGTAATTTACAATCAACCTTGTGTTAGATGGAGGTAGGAGATGTAGCAATGATGGGACATCATCTTGTTCAGAAGAACACATAACATGTGTGGTTGATTTGGAAGAGGGTGGCTACTGTGAAGCCTTGTCATAAATCTTACCTAATCACTATAGAAGTCCTCTAGAGTTCGAAATCGGTAATTAGGTTTTCCTAAATGTTTCACTGAGTCTAGTACATAATGGGATAAAGATACAAGGAAAGCTTTCACCTAGATATGTCAGGTCATTCATGATTCTGGAATAATTCACGTCGGTTGCCTATTAGTTGTAGTTATCCCAGAGGTACCAGTTTATGCATGATGTCTTCCATGTTTATTAGTTATGAAATTTTTATTCACACTCGTCTCATGTTTTTCTTCCAAATGAGGTTGAGTTATTGGTAGACGCATCCTTTAATGATCATCCAATATGAATTGTGGATCATTGCAAGAATGTTCTTTATGTCTAGTCTATTATTTTAGTACGGCTACTATGGCAGCACAACCGAGTACATGATAAGACCTGGGGGAGCAAGGAAGATGTTTGATCGTAGTGGTTAGAGTTGTTCATAGATATTTTGTCACCACCATTGGAAGGGATATTCGGGGATCAAATTATTTAAGGGGAAGTTTCTAAGAATATGAATCTTCATTGAGGTATAGATCATGACTTTTATATATTTACTATATTTAATAACATAAAAATTTCATAATTTCGATTCTTGTTGATGTCATGGGAGAATCAGAGGTGTCAAGAAAATCATTGGATTCTTGTAACCCATGGTTTGGGTTGTTTTGGGAAAGTATCATAGTTAGTAGAAACCATGTGATATAAGGAATATGGGTCCTAATAGACACATTGTTAGAGTATAACATGTCGTAGAAAGCACACAACTGTGTGGTAGGATTGAAATTTTAGCATAACTATCCCATAGACCTAATAAATCGTTACTAAATGGTCAGAAAACCATGCAGGGTAACCATGAAACCACCCCATGATATTTGTAGAAACTGTGAGAAATGGTGCACGGTTAGACAAACCATGTGCCCAAACCATGTGATGTAGTTTATTTGGGTAAATGGTGATTTTTTCCCCAAAATGTTTATATCAAAGAAAACTTTTTACATTCATCATTTCATAAAATAGGGTCATGATTTTGAGCTCCCTCTTGATTATATTTGAGGATATCATATCCCTTCGTCGTATGATCTCAGATTAGAACATGGTTCGTATCCTTAGATCTACAATGGTAAGACCTCAATTCCTTTTTATCCATTCTCAATACATCAAGTTACTGATTGCGCTATTTGTATTTAGGATCATATACCCTAATATCTTTTTATTAATCCATTCTTTTGACTTCTACTAAACCAGGGTGAATCAACGCATCAAAATGGACGAGCTCTCTTGAACGAGCCAATCATAGGTGATATCGTACCTTTTGCTAATTTTCATGTAGGATATCTATACGGGAGTGTCACACACCCATTTTTGTGGTGACACCATGAGTTATATTTGAAACTTGTTTTTTAGTATTTTTTTTTGAAAATTAAATAGGTTTTATAAAGAATGAAATAGGTTTTATACCTTGATTAAGGGAAACCCCCTGGAAGAGTTCCCTTGGATTATCATTTATAGCCAGTTGGGATAGAATTCTTATGAGGAATACATTTTATTCCCTTTCATGGGTTATTTAATATTAAATTAGTTGTTAATGGAAATTCAATAGTGTTAAATGGTAATTGAATTGGTTAAGGCTATCGTATGGTTATCTTTCCATATTCCCCTTATATGCCTATGCATGTTCAAGCATGCTTAGAATGAATTTCTCCAAATGTGAAGTTTACCACGTGAGTTCATCAATGTTTATGCCATGCAACAATTTTATTTAAATGTGATTCTTTTTAAGAAAAATTTTAAATTATGAGTAAATGAAATAAAAATCCTTTGATTTTGGTCCTTCTTTAAGACATCCCTTGGTAGTGAGTAATATTATATGCTCTTCGTTTTGACCTCAGAATAGATAATAAAATGTTTGACTGAATTTCTTATGAAGAAATGTTAATTATTCTTGGTTGAATCATGGATTGTATTTAGTGTCCCATGGATGGGATCATATGACTGTTGTACCTTGAACCTTGAGTGAACCTTGTCTTATATTTTGATTCCATTGATAGACTCAAAGGGTTAATTATTTTTATGTTGCGAGTTAACCATGGATGCCTTGTACACGATCATAAGGGTTGTACTTATGTGCTGAGTGAATCATGGATCCATTTAGGGATACAATGGATGGGATCAGGAGGCATTTGAGTATATGTCATGAGTGATACTAGGGGCTTCCTTATAGGACCTCCAAGGATGGTCTTAGTAAAGTGGAATTATACCACACCTACATTGATATCGTGATCTCGAGAGGTTCTCCTGGATGGGATTGTATGGTTTTGGTGTATTTTCACCTCGTTTGATACTTGAATTCCTACGTGGGACTGTAAAGGATGGTCTCGGGTTATAATTAAATATTGAAATGGAATGATTTACAATGTGTCTTCATAGACAAAGAAAAAGTGTGGATTCACTCTTCAAATATGGCTGATTAGATGTCCTCCTAAAGTATCAGTTGTGCTTACAGTTATATGGAGGATGACATGCTTGAGTCATATCTAGACGCTTATAAATTTAGTGTTATTGAATTATTATATGAACTAATAGATGAAATGTAAATGGAAAATAGTTATTGGGATTATTTATTAATGAATACTTTATAGATTACTGTTATCATTATTGCACATTTAATGTTATATATATCACTTATATATTGGAAAATACCTTGGGTTGTTGCCTACTGGGATTTGGTCTCACTCCCTGTTTAGGTCATTTTTTTGGACCCAAACAGAATTTATGACTAAAAGTGTTGATAATGGAATGAATCGTCATACAATTACATGATCTATTGCTCAGGATTATGAGATCATGGGACCAAGATGAGGCTTATAATCCTTCTAGGATTTGTTTTGATTTTTTGTACTTTTTCACATGTATTATATATGACTGCAATGTAATCTATTTTCACGGTTTTATAGAACATGTAACATGTAGAATAATATATTTTATGATAATGACTATTGGTAATTTATACTATCAATATTATTCTATATACATCTATTATATGGTATTACTTCATTCAATGTTTGTATGTTATTCCATTGTGTTGCAATATTTTAATGAGGGCGTAGTCTCCCCACTATCATAGCTAGTGGATCACTTCTTTTTTGAAGCCTCTATCGTTTGGGTATATGTGCTTGAGGCCATGTGGTAAAATAGTATCGAAGCACTGTTATCTGGAACCCAGGTTTGGGACGTTACACATTTTAATAATAAACATTGAATGTTCAAGTAAACCCCATGCATTATAAACTAGGTATATATTAAATCAAAGAAAATACCAATGGAATGATTCTTTCATTAGATATTCCCATTAAAAAACAATATTTATAACCACATAAATCCTGTAACTATGATAATTGACTGGTCAAACATGACTATTACTTATATTGATCAAATGATAAGTTTCCCTTTTTTCTGTTAATATATCGTGACCCTCATAACTCACATTAATAAAAACAATTGGAATAGCTTCAATAATAGACATCCTCCTTAGAAACATCCAATGTGTGGGACTCATTGAATTGGAAGGAATTTTTTCCAATGTCACCCCCTGAAAATAATTCAAAAATTCATTAGTGATGGAGTACAACAGAAACAATATCATCCCCATCCTAAAGGTATCACACGAATCCCCCACCAATTTAAAACCTCACTATCGATCAAATTAGCAATGGATCATGGTGGAGAGTGTGGTACCTACTACCACCTCAAACCATTTTGGGTTCTATCAACTGAATTTTAGTAAAAAGTGCCTCACTTTTTTTAGGAAGGTAGCATGTATGGTCTACTATAGCCTCACTTTATCATATGAATATCTTTATATAGATCTTATTAAATTTTTCCATCACCATCACTACATGAAATCAATACATCCCCAATCAGTTGAAGATTCTTCCTAGTGAGACTTTGCTCTTATCTCTCAGATAATATTATCCATGAGACCTCCCTAGGGGTGGAGTGATTTCAACCATAGTAAGAAACCCCATATTTATAATTCCACCAAATAATCCTGTAAAAATATTTTGGTGGAAACTAGTGGCCAAGAAAATATTCTTATTTTTACCTAGTAAGACTATATAAATACCTTATCAACCCCAGGGGATGAACGACAACGTATCTCAATATAAACAATTGAATTTTAAAATATTCTCTCCCTTATGAATCACGATTTTAAACATATTCTAATGGTAAATTGAGGACTAGAGTAGACTCATACTACCACAATCACTATGTAATTGCAACAAATCCTTGTCACCACTATAAAATCCAGTCAATATATTTTGTTGTAAATATATGTGTAGGATTATATCCATAATAAAATCATAGAAAAAAAATCATAATATCACATCACTGGAGGTAGAAGATGGTCTTCAACATATATAATAATCCAATTAGGAAAAGCATGTTTTCAATACCATGCTAATATAGTAGGTCCTCAAAACAATTAAAGTGATACATAGGAGTAGGAAAAAATTTAAAATCTCACTAAAAGGGGTCCTTATTAGATCCTAGTGATGAATAACAAATAGAATCATCCATATATCTATGTTCCAAAAAGAGATCATCATCCCATTTTAACAACCACTTCAGTGTCGTCCAATATTATTTTTAACCCCGGAAAATCCCATTCACATACTTTAATAAAAAAATAATGTTTCTTTAGATTAATAACACATGGTATATACTTTTTCCATTATATATAACCCCATAATTCCAAAGGAAAATCCCAAAGGAAATCTCTCCTAGGTCACCCCAAATTTCTATATAAGGAAATATCCCTACACTTCTTAACGATTGAGTTCATTAGGCCCATAAGAATATTTCAATTGTATACCTTGATTTTCATGACACAACATTAGATGGAGGAAGTAACTATTTTTGAGGAGAACATCCCCATGATTTTATTACCATTACTTTTTCTGGTCCACACTAGAGTAACTTCTACAAGGACTATCCCCATAGAAATGTCTTGATAAATTATGGGAAATATTTTCAAGGTGAGAGATACAAAATTCATCCTCCCAGTTATAATATAAAATGTAAAGAATACCCACCCCATGAAAAAATATATATTTTCCATCTATATTTACCTCCCTATGGAATGTGTCATATGAATCCTACATGCAGTCGAACATTGATCCATGTTGGTAGTCCACCACTATGATGGAATCTACTATGGCAATCGTCCCAAATGTAACATCTCATTTAGGTTGGAATTTATTCCCCTTGGAAAAGTAAATTACATTATCAATCATCATGTAGGTTTTTAGTAAGAAATAAGAGATAGAAATGAAGCCAAACAAGACACACACAACTAGAGAGACCTATAATAGACTATAATAGTGAAGACCAAGGGCTTCCCCTTTAACCAGGTTTGCTCCCTGGGTTTTATTTAATTCACAGTATAATTAAAATTGGGTTCAAAACCCATATCATCAACAGAAACAAGGTATCCCATGAGTTTGTTCCCCTCACGCTTTGAGTGAAACACATTGATCTAGTTTTTGAGGAATCCCCTACACTTTCTTATGATGTATTAAATGGACCATAGAGAGGAGAAGAGGCCATAAAGGACGTCATCAAGTAAAATTGAATAAGTTACTGCATCTACAACACATATGTTCTTTAGATGACATAAGATGAGACACATAAGTAAAGCCTTAGCCTCCGACTGAATAGAGGAACCATGGCCCAACATAGAGTAGAAACCAAAAAAATATTAAACCATGGGATTCATGTACAAAACCACCACCCCAAAATACCCCCATGTTGCAAGAACCATCTTTATTGAGGTTCAGGAACCCAGAGGGTGGGTTTCATCGATCTAATTGTCTCTTGAAATTTTTTAACAGATTGATCAACATGAGAACTAACCTATATACGATGAAGAGAGGGGGTATCTACCCAATTATTAAGGAGTCTATCCCTATAGAGGAGGAGATTAGTAGTCCTTATTATAATGGGACTAGTAGAGCACTAAACACCATTATGCTTTGACTTGTTTCTAGCCTTCCATATGAAACATCACTCAGCATGCATGATCATGGTGTGGGACAACTTCTATGGGCCTTTATCTCCTGATCTATTGTACCACCTATCTGGAATGAGATTTTATTAATAGTGCAGTCAAGGATTTTTGTGAACTCCCATAAGAATCTCCAAATTGATCATGCCCTGTCACTACTGATAAATAGTTGATCTGCACTTTCCTCCTTACAATTTTTTTTGCAAGGGCCTCGAGACGCCTAAGGGATCCCACAACGTTTGATGTTCTCATCCATGGGTAGAGCCTTATTTCTAATTATCCATGAAAATAAGTGTTATTTAGATGGAATGAAATTGGGATACAAGTTATCATTCTAGACAGTAATAGTCTCATGGATATACCCAGTGTAGTGGACGTACCGAGAGGTTTTGTACCCCGAGGAAGATGGCGTGAAAAAACATCTATCATTCTCTGAGGAAAAATTAATATGGTTGAAAGTTTCCTATTGATCATAATACAATATATCCTTAATGAAAAATGTATAATTTCTAGATTACCTTAATTATATAAAATGGAAAAGACATCTCAGGAATCCAATAACTTCCCCGGACCAGTTGTGATGCCAAAACGATATTCCCCCCTCCCAAAAATCCAGCATGCATGCATTTGAAGTATAGAGTTATGGGTAAAAATGATGTCTTAGAATAGAGATCCATGACCCTCAACCAATTCCAGATTTCTATACTACTTCATGGTTCAACCCCATAGCGTTCGTTGTTCTAGGACTTCCAATGCCAATTTTTCATGCATGCAAAAGAGAGTATTCTCGATGCTTCGAAAATTGATTCCACCATCCCTAGTCTACCTTACATTCCTTTAACATGTTTCTCAATTGAATTTTTCCTCTAATAGAGGGTAAAAGATAATACCATCCAGGAGATTTCCAATTTTTTGAAGACTCCCTTAGGGACATCAATGGAAGAGAAATCATGGGCATGGGTAGAAAAAAGTATATTGTTGATGAGAACAATGTGGCTCCCAAAGGAAGGATATCTGTTCTTCTATTTGAGGATTTGTTCCACGATATATCTGGTAAGAAAATAAAATTCACTAATGCACAATCTTCCCAGAGATATAGGATCCCTGATATAGTCCAAGGGGAATCCCCCTCTTTGCATGGAAATGATGTTTTGAACTGCAGATTTTCGGCCAGGTATGCACCTATTAGAAATGTAGAAAATACATTTGAATTTTTTTTACACTTTACCACTATAGAAACAATATTCCTATAGAAACATATTTTGGCCTCTGAACAAACTTATTCATTCATTCATTAAAATAAGTGTGTCGTATGTAAACATTAAGTGAGATATAGACAGAGATCTCATGCTCCTTCGATATGACTGAATCACTCCGCTAATAGTGCTCCTCTGAATGAGACGACTCGTGACATCCTAGGCGATGATGAAAATTATGGGTTAGATTGGGTTACCTCTCTTTATGATGTGATGGTCCTTGAAGAGATCATAGGACTTCCCCATAATCAGAACCACCATCTATGATGAGGAGAATCATTTGAAAATGAGATCAATATTTTCTAGTGAGAATCAAATAATTTCCAACACCCTGTTGATGAATCCCCACTCCACACTATCATATGCATTGTATATATCTTTCATGATCACCATGTTAGAGAAATGATTTTGAAGTTAATGTCTCTATCTTGTATTGGGAAAGGGTGATAGATCCATGGATCGATCGACCAATCACAAACCCATGTTTCTCTTTGGAGATTCACAATGGAAGATGAATAGATCTTCTGGAATTAATAATACCATATAAGATTTTATATGGTATGTTACACAAACTCATTGTCCTATAGTGCATTATGGGGGAGGGTATCCTTCTTTTAGGAATGAGCACCATGGAAGTGGCGTAAGAAACCCGCAGACGGATCCCTCACTGAAAGAATTATTGAAGGAAAGAGATAATGTCTGTCTTCACCACATCCCACAAGGCCCTATTGATGCATCCCATGAATCCATCTGGACCCAGGGCACTTTTTGGGTCCAGGTTTAGTATAGAATCTTTGATCTACTTATTCTCTATAATAGAACTCATCCTATCATTGTCCTGGTTCGAAATACAGTTGGTAATCACCCCAAAGAGGTCAGTGTTTCTTCCTAGATAGCCATTGGGAATTTGGGGATTGAGACTAGCAAGAAGATCCCTGACATATGAGTGCACCAGGCCACTAACCACATCAATGTCATTTGTGTTGGTACCATGTTCCAAAATGATGTTTTGATGGATTGTCCACTTTCTTTCCTAAATGCATGCGTGAAAAAACAAAGTGTTCTTTTCACTCTTCTCTAGAAATTTGATTCTTGATTTTTTATCACCAAACATTCCTATTTTCGAATTCTATCCACTAGATATTCATATTTTCTAACAAGATCCTTAAATATACAATCATTCCACACCATCTCTAATCTCTTTTCCTGTAATTCCACATCCTCAATAGTAGCCACCATGTCATTATCGAAGGGAGAATTCTCGTCCACCCACACATGAAATCAGAACTTGAGACACCAAAGCTTATTTTGAATGGCCACCCATGAGATCCCATGGCTAGGTTCCTTACATAGGGTTATAAACAAATTTTGGTACCTGGGAATGTCAACCCACAGGTGATAAATACATAATATCTACTGGTGGACCTACCCGGAATCCAAAGAGACCAAACATAGGGAATTTGTAGAAAGACACTGAACCAAGTGACTCACCATATCATTGGGTAACAATGTTGTGGAATGCATGTTTTCCAGAAATCTATACAACTTACTCCATGAGAGGTGATGGAATCTAAAATTATTACACCAGGGAAAATGGTCACCAGATTATCCAAGATCCATATGGCTTTTCCACTCCATGACCTAAAAAATCCAAACAAGCTTTCCTTTATAAGGGTCCTATAACATTTTTTTCAACTGGGTATGAAATAACATTAAATTCACCCCCATAAATCCTAGGGATGGTTTCCCTGGTCAAAACCAAAGAGCTCACTCCAAAGAGATTCCCTTTGGTGTTGATCAAAACTCAAATTGATAATTTTCAGGAAGAGGGAAATGTTACATTTGGTTAACATTGAAGCGATGAACTGATTGTCAGCATGAACCAAATCAATAGACTAAGACCTATACCAGAAAATATAGACTTGGTGATAGGAAGGGGTAGCATACATGGATCTAGTCATTTTGATTTTCTAAAAAAATAGCTTATTCTATTAGGATTATTCTTGTGGTCAAGGATTAAAACTACATGGGCTTTGTGTTTATTCGCTTTTGAGGAAATAAAATCTATTTTGAACAAGGCATCGAGGATCCAGGAATAAAAAATAAGGATTAGAATCATTGAAAGGATAATGCTATAGCACTATCCATAAATATTGTAGCCTCCATGTAAAGGGAGGATGAATGCACTTTTAGGTTCCTAGTTTTTGAACGTGTGCATACACCTGATCTGTTGAGCAGTAGAATAGTATTAGGAGAAATAACATCAGTATTGCAGTACGAAGAAAGGCACTGATCCATTGATGGGATAGGAGGGGTACACTCTGGATCCTTGAAGGATTCCCTATCATCTAGGAAAGGGACTTGAGCAGGCGAGGCCAAAATACCTCTAGAGGAGGCATCTTGGGAGGGAATAACATCAGAAACGAAAACATCTACGACATTAGGGGTGAATGATAAGATAGAGGGAGGGGAGGGAAAGGCCAGGAGGGATTGAGGTCTAGACCAAAAATTAAATAGGGATTACTGTAGTAAAAGTCCATTGGGGAGCATGGGGAATTAATGGTTAGGGGTGACTAAGTCATCCTGGATGGGTGTCCAGTTTCTTGGGACGAAAGGAACTAAGGCCAGGCTATCCTATAGGAAACCTTCAAGTGGGAGTGGTGTATTGGGGACATGGTTCTGCTGGGTATAGTGAAACACCATCAAATATCTATCCGGCATAGGGGATGGCAAGAGAATGCCAAGGGGAGATGCACTGGATGAGAAAAACAACCTATCTTTGGGGCCTGATGCTATCGCAGGATGGATCCAGTACCCTTCATGAAGTTTTCTACACACATTGATTGAGTGACCCTAGAGGATGCAGTAAGAACAAAACCTATGTTATATAGGGTAAATTATTTCTTGCCTCCAACATAAGGTATCATTCACCCGAAGAAAGATCTTATTTTGTGTAGTAAGGGAAAGGTCTAGCTCCACACACAAGCGAGCCATAATCGTATCAACACAACAAATAGTCCTGACATCCAAACATAGTAATTCACCTAATCCAGCACTGATTCATTCAAGATACTGTGGAATGTTGTAAAAATTTTATTATCGCATAATAATGATATTATTTCTCAATCCAAAATAGACTGATGCAACAGTTATTATCCCAACCACCATTGAGTTTCTTATATTTCAGTACCAAATTGAATATTCCAATCAATTACGGTCCGCCCAATATAAATGTGGGTAAATTACCACTCTTTTATATCAATGTAAAGGTTTCCCTATTTTAATATGAGGAGAATTTCATGATCATGAAAAACAACATGTTTATAAA
Source organism: Viscum album (assembly GCA_963277665.1). Taxonomy (NCBI): domain Eukaryota; kingdom Viridiplantae; phylum Streptophyta; class Magnoliopsida; order Santalales; family Viscaceae; genus Viscum; species Viscum album. The sequence goes on along the minus strand of OY728119.1, from coordinate 679,232,512 downwards.
ATGAAAAGGAAATGTCCTAGACTATATTAATATCTCAATGTGACATTCTAAATAATATGATTATTACATCCTCATCTGAATATGTGGAAACCTATTTTAATCTAGAGGTGTTGCCTCTTCCAAACAATGTTCTGGAAAAAATATCAAATATATAGGATAACTCCACCGAAATATCTATTTCTACACCCTTTCAGTTTCATTAAACATGATGATGGGAAGGGGTTATGTATATCACAAACATGAAATCCCTAATTATTTAAGAAACTTCATTAGTTAACTATTGATACATTTTTTGATGTACACAGTATAGGATGGGGTGATTAAAGAAATGTTCATTTCACTATTCTCTACTATCATAAAAATCACTCTTTATAGACCTTATGAAATTTCATTTATTCCACCCAAATTCCCACCTTAGTATCTTCACATGTTATCTTGAATGATTATTATAATATTATCATGTCCACATCATAGAAATGGTGAACATGATAAGAAAAAAAAATTCAATGGATCGTTCATCAAGACACTAGGAAGGATGAGATTTCCTCTCATATAGGATTGTCCAATCCCAAGAATGAAATAGTACACTTAATAGAGAGAATATCACATTCAAAATATGAACTACATACACCCCATCCTCGAATAATAACCTATAAAATCAAAATGGTAGCTCTAGGGGCCGCATCTGTATCCATATAAACCCCTTCCAACATGTATGTGAGAATTTCTTCCACTATATCCACCCTATTGATCTTCATGTCCCGTATTATTCTATTATTTGAGAGTGGTCTTACTAATTCATCTCATGACCAAAAGTACCACATAAATTATAATATATCTTTATCCTTCTCTATGGATGACATAATTATCTTGAATAGTCGAGACACTATAAGAAATATCTATATAGTTCCACCCATCATGTGACATGTATCTATAATTAGGGACATGATCAGAAAGATCTATTAGAGAATATCTTAGGATCACCTACCACAAACCAGTTCTGTATGTATATTGTAAAGAGAATGTGAATCTTTTTTGGGTCCATATTCAAAAATTATTTTCTTATAATTTAATGTATATGGAGATTCTTGAATTTTATATTGATTAATATTTATAAAGAAACCATTATATGTACCCATATAATGATGATATGGGTCTATAATGATGTTACACATTAATAAACAACAATAATAAAAACAAAAACCCAACTGATGTTCTGAAACATGATTTTAATACAGATTATCATTGTGTAGAATCCATTTTCTACAATATAGTCCACAAAAAAATCAAGAATATGTCTTATATACAAAACATCAAATATAGGTTAAAATTTTATAATTCACCCATATATTAAATTATCACCACTGTGGTGAGACTAAACTAAATAAAAGGTAAAGAGTGACGCAATGAATCACCCATAAAATGTAGAAGTTGAGCCTCCCACATTGGGGGAATGATTGACCCAATATGAAGTAGGGAAAAAGGAGTTAATGTGACTCAATGTTGAGTTAACCATTGGAAATATTCCAATAGAGTTAAACCATCATGAAGAGACATGTGTTTCTCCTATAGTAAATATCCCTCAAAATAGATAAGCCTCTAAAACAAATGAGATAATAAATAAATCCATCAGACCAAATTAAAATTTGAAAAGAAATTCTACAGAGTATTAGTTATGAGTAATATCAAACTTTTCCACCACATGGAAGGTATCCAGAACAGTGTTAGGTGAGTTATCCCAAGATAAACCATACCATTTATCCACAATCGACATGGGAAGGATGAACATATCATGCTATACATGATCCCCATTATCATGTATCTATTAAGTAAACTATTCCTCTAGAACACATCAACTCCATAAAAATATTTTTAAGATCTAATGGAAGCCCTGGAGGGGGGCATGCACAAGAGAATAAAAAAACAGGCCCTGAATTGGTGGATGTGGATCCCCTACACCTAATTTTAAAAAGAAAATATTTCTATCATTTGGAGACATTGGGGACCTAGATACACATTTATTCCCTTTATATCTCAATTTTTTTCTTATTATGGTAACCCTGAACAAGCTTGAGGCATCTATGCATAGATTATTTTTGATAATTCTAGATAGAATTTTGTTTGTTTGGTGTATCAATCTACCATCCAATTCAGTCACAATAAGAGATTTCATCCTTAAGAAAATCCAATAAAAATAAACAATATGATTATAAAACAGATGGGTCTAGACCAATAAATTCATAAGAAAAAGATGAATAATAGTATATAGGAATTTATTCCCTAGTGGAAGGGTTTGAAATACCCCTTAAACTTCAAACTCCACCAAGAAGAGTTAATGAGGAACTATATAGAAAACTATCATGATGAGTTTTAAATATCACTATTTCTGGTAAAATACCCAAAATGATTATATTAGTTCCCCATAGTTGCAAAGAGGTTGGAAGATTCTATTTAGAGTAATAATACTGAGTATCTACCAATATAAAAAGCTCATGAAAAAAAACTAGTAATTCATAAATATTAGATGTTACCCTTAGGTTATCTTTGTTTCATGATTAATCATCCAATCCAATACAATATAATGTGTGGTATCCTTTAAAATAGAGGGAATAACACCTAAATCCTTGTCCATAGTTGGTAAAAGAGTAGATATTCCTTCAGTATGTGGACCAAAAGAATAATTTTTTTATTTCTGAACTAAATATGTCCTCATTTACATAATCACAATGATGGAAAATAATTGTATATAAATTTAAAATCCCATAAATCAAAATCAATTATCCATCATTGAACATGCAACTTATTTCCCCTTTCACAAAATGTTGGGATATACCATCAAGTATTGTATCATCTTTGATAATATCATCCAATATATGATGAATTCTAGAAAATTAATTTGATAAATCTACATGAGAAATTGGTTGTATTTTTATCACATTACCTATAGAAGAAGGGGAATGAATGGAACATTAAAATAAGGTTCCTTATAAAACTAATGATTAGCTGACTATAAAGAATGTTATGGGAGTTTTTTAAAATCTCTAGGAATAATTGAATTGGATAGTTATGATCCTAACTCCCTCTAAAATAGTTTATTCAACTTGTTTAGTTTCATGGTCTTCCAAAATACATTCTTTTTATTAGTAGATTGACCATTATGACAAGTAAATGGTACAAAAAGGCAGTATACTATCAATGTATATTTTAATTCAGACCCTTTCAGACATTATACCCCCCAACAATTAGAGAATAATCTCCACCCTACAAAAAATCATCAAGAATTTCCCCAAAAAATTAAATTATCAACAAATGAAGTGTCTCTATACAGATATATAAACATAATTTTCATTCCAGATAACATCTCTAATTAAGAAGATACCAAGGATCTGTCATTCATTTCTCATAATTAGAGAAAAGGAGGAACATGTCTATATTTCCAATGGGGTTGAGGGAGATGACGTCCACACAAATATCCATATTCATGTAACATCACTATTGGGGCTATATATACTAAAAGTTTCTAAATATAAAAAATATAGTTTCTATAGTAGGAGTAATGGTCTACACTTCATTCATTAATGGCTCATTCAAGATCATTCAAACGTAAGTATTTGTTGGAAAATAATAACCTTCCTAGTCAGCATTTAAATATAGAGATATTATCTTAGTCGTACCTCAATATTTAGAAGATTTTATCAAATTACAATGAGTAAGGAACCGACCAACACAATAACACTCATCTCTCAATCATCAAACTACATAGAAACCCCATATATGTAAGTGTATTTTTTTGGTAATAAATAATTAATCTTAATTATATTTTCCTTTTTTTCAATCATTCAATTTGAAATACCTTGTACCTTTCAAAAAATATTCAGAAGAAACCTATTGAGGCCCTTAAAATACATTAGAAATTTGAAGATGGGGTTATTTACAATGATTAATACCATGCAGATATTTTCACTTCAAAATTAAATACATCAAAATATATTATATAAGATGAAATATGGATCAATGTATAGGGAAATATTAATCACTTATATATATCCAAAATGTTTTAATATGTTTAATTTTATTGATATCTCACTGACAATTGAGTTAAAAAATCACTTTCTGATCTAGATGCTCCAATTATTTTCTAATGGTGAAGTGAATTATTATTCATCCACATTTATAATCCAATGTTAGGGAAAGAGTGATTAAAATAATATTATTCAATTAAAACAATGAGGCCATTTTTGGGGACATTGTTTATGATTTTGAGTTCATGGTTTGTTATCAACATTCAACTTTAAATATCTTATTAGGAAGACTGTGGCGTCATTTCCATGTGGAAGTGCCACATCATACCACTAGTTTACCATGTAGTATATCAATGGACCTGTTAGAGATATACATTGAGATAGTTCCATGTTTTAATCCCATGAATGTAAATTCATACATATATATATATATAGATTCTATAAATGGAGACAGAAAACAACTAACTAATGATGTTGTTCGGGTAACCACAGTAAAAACCCTATAAATTCACCCAATAAACCAATTCCATATACTCAGTGATGATTTAGTATTACGAATGAATCAAATTAATGATATTTCTATAAATTTAGGGATATATAAATTCTTAAACCCCCCCCCCCCATCTAAGAGGATAATCCACTTAATTTTCTTTCTATCATATGATGTCCAAGCATTAGTTCATCTAAAAAACACCTCTTGTAGAGATGATTAATTCCAAACCATTCATAGAGATAAACATATTTCCTCATCATATTTATGGTAAGGCTAGCTTAACTGACCACCATTTTCTATCAATGTACCCTGATATCTTCAACAAATTGGATATCTATCCCAAGAGAAGATTAAATTCCCATGGTTTGGGATTTTGTTCCTCTATCTTTTAGATATCAGCCACATAAACTGAATCTAGTTATTCCAAGTAAGGATCTAGTGCGAGTAATGATTATGGTTCCCATATAAAAATACACAAATTTTTCTCCAAATTCTAATGACACCCTTGAATCACTATCAGATTTTAGAATTACCCCACATCATTGGAGAAAATAGAATCATTCCTTATGATTTCTCTAGAATATCAATATTTCAGTACCATCAGTAACTTATATGATAGAAAAGTATAATATGGACATATCTAGAATTTAACTCCTGATAATTCCTATTGATTTCAACCTTCAGAGTCTATAAACGACACCTATACATAAAAAAATATGTTAATTCCATCACATTTATTATTTCTTATAAAATATACCATCAACACCGACATGCATCAAAATTGAGTAATAAAAATAAGTGTAATATATTTAATATTAACCTTCATCATTTGAGTAAATCATCTACACCACCATTGTTTAAATCAAACATATGAATCATGGAATAAAGGGATACCCACAAAAACATAATTAATGTTACTATGTCTCTCAATGAACAATATATGAACATATAATTCTGGAAACAACATTTAGATACCATCACCTGGAAATAATTTAGAAATACCTTGGATTTATCTTGACATGGACACTCATTATTTGGTCCTTCCTGATGATCACTACTTCTATAAATTAATATTTAAAGGGTTTTTTCTTAAATCTAAGTGCAATAGTGGAAACTAAACATGATAAGATAATCAAATACATCTTCATTTAGGATGTTAAGTACTCAAAATATATCATCAAAATTGTCTATGTTAAAGATAAAGATTCAAAATTATAGTGTTATTCACCTTTTTATATCTCAAAAATTACTACCAAATAAGGGATATCCAAATTCCAATCATGGTTGTTTTGATGGATGAAACTACTATTTTCAAATTTCTCTCCTTTAGTGATAGATATTCAAAATATAACCAGATCTATATGAATTATGAAGATGATGAGGTCCACTCTTTTAGTAAACCCCGTAAAGTATATTCTTATCAATTAATTCCATTTTTAATAAACAATGTCCATGAAAAATTCCAACAATCCTGGAACCATATCTTTAAGACCATTATTGATATGATGGTGCACTTATATGCCTATGATTATATGGTTAAATATCAGGAATTTTATGAAAATATATCTAACATTGAGATATTCTAGGAATTACTATGGAAAAAAACATGAAGATGAACCCTATAAAATGCACATTTTGAGTGACATCAATAATGTTTATTGGATTTATAGTGTTCCATCAGGACATTATGAATGAAATTGATAAAAAAGGGAATACATACCATGCCACCTGTAAATATTAAAGAAACTTAGTGATCCAATGGTGTACTTCCAATATCAATAGATCCATGTAGAACTTCAAAAGAAAATTCATACGCTTCATAAAGGTGATAAAGAAGGGTGTTAAATATAGACGAGATGTATATTGTCATAAATTTGACAAAAATATCAATAAATACCTCTCTAACACAGCAGTGTTGAAGTATTTTATTTATGGTAATCGAATCATTCAATATATGGTATATTTAGAGATATCGCATAGTTCTATTCTTTCACAGAATAATGATGTAGAAAAAATAAATGGTATATATTATCTTTGTAGAACCATTTTTACACTGAGACTCAATGTTTTGACTTTGATAAGAATTTAATTTTAATGATCATCATATTATTGAAATTGAGACAATATTTGTTGCATTACAAGGTCCATTTGGTCTATTGTTCCAACCCACCTAAATATATTCTCAATCATCAAATATTGATTTTTCATTTGGCATGATGGAATATTGTCCTTGATAAGTAATAAATCCAATTTATAACATTTAATGTAGTAAAATAGGGTGTATTTTCATAAAAACAGAATGGACCAAAGGACTTCATTGTTTATTCTTTTTTCATAATAGCCCTTTTAAGGGTAGAGTGGGAACGCTTAAATTTATGGTGGGATTTGTGACATTACAGAGCATAAAGGTATTATAGGGATACATCAGAGATGATGACTACATGAAACTACCCCTCCCCAGGGTCTGCATCATGATCAACTCTCCACCATTACATGGTTTTTTAGCAAGTTTCCCTATGTAGATATTCACATGTCTGATACAGATATAAAATTCCATACCCCCTCATTCTTCCAAACATGACAGATCTTCTCTCATTAATTCACCAACTCTAAATCTTTTAATTGAGCTTCTTCCTTATAGAATTATTCTATTTTTATTTGTCTTCATATCTTGTGTCCCAATGGTCATGAGGTGTCCTAAAAGCATTGAGGTGGCCTAAAATAATTGTGGGGGCCTGAAGGCCCTGTGGTCGACCGATGGACATGAGGTGGACAGAAGGCCTTAAGGGGTCCTAAAGGCCTTAACATGGCCTGAAATCTTTTCTTACTCGAAGGCCTAGGTGGTCTGAAGGCCTAATGAACACTAGGCCCCAACTGGTGGCCCGAAGGTGAATAGTTTCTATAGCTACACTACTAAATAGTACATACTATAGTACTTCTATAGTATCTAGGAAATATTCCTCCTCCCAAATTCGAACATAGATCATGTGGAAGAACATGAAGATTCCTCAGTAACTGGTTTGAGCCTCTTGTTCACATTGTAATAAATTTTTGGGGATCATATTACCTCAAAGGGAATGTCAAAAGATACATAATTACCCAATTAGGTGATATTACCCCTTCATGAAACTCCCCACATGTTGGAAATTTCTTTTAATGGTGCTTCCATGAGTCCCGCAAGGAGAAGTTTAGAAAATGTAAAACTCAATAGAGTCATCTTACAAATTTCTAGTATTTCTGCAACAATTTTTTTCCCTATTTCATCTAATTTTCAAAATTATTAACTGATAATGAAATATAATATTAACCTCTAATTGAATGATTTGAATTGGGTATATAGATACAAATTTCCTGACTAAATATTAAGTTTGATTCAATGTTGGAAATTTATAAAATTAATGGGAAATATTCCAAAAATAAATAGGAACTAATTTACCTATTCAATTTTATATGTGGTTTGATGGAATAATTTTCCATTTACCATATACCATTTCATATCCCATTATTTAAAAATTGGTTTGTAGATGTTCACTGATGCATTTCTAGTCCTAGAATATCCAAATCATAATAAGATAGTCATCATGATTTTACAACTTTTAGTGGTTTTCTTTTCCCATAGAAACAATTTGGAAGATATCAATGAGATTGAAACCAGTCCTAATCAAATATAGCTAATATAGATTATAAATTATGACACCATTGTACGGATTTACCCTTTATTTTAATACAAATTTTTTTGAATTTTTCCATCATATAAATCCATGTTGTAATTGATTCAATGAAAAACAATATACTTCATCATTTATAATGTGTATAGTAATCAAAAATTCCTCCATAAATATTAATTTGATGGGTTCCTCTATATATTAATTTAAGGTGTAGATACCCTCACTAATATGTAGGAGATATAAGGAGGTGCATGTGTTGATAATTAACTAGGAATAAATCTCTATGAGTAGATCAAACCATTTCAAGACTTTTTTCATCAATGACATAAAAATGTGTGGCGTTCAGTATAAAATTTATTCCTTTCCAAATGCCTCACAATTTTATACATGAAGCTTGAAGTATATACATACCACATAATATTCATGATACATTTCCAACTGGGTAATAAATTTCATGGGGCCATGCCCCTATATAGATTCATAAAATTCAAGTATATCTTTATAGCCACAGACTTCTTCTCCAAGAGGGGCATGGCTATATCCCTCAAAGAATTCGGGAAATTTTCTATCATAAACACTATAATGTCAAATATCTTTGTAAAATATTCTTTCCATCACACAATATTGAAATACTATAGTTCAAACATTTTCTCATCCAAGTTAAAAATGATCCATTTGTAATATTTAATTTTTTCCAACAACTCATCCTACCAAAAATGGATATTTTAATCCTTTTAACAAGACTCTACCAAACATTATCAATAAGATGATGGATAATTAAAAGAAGTATTTACCTAAAAACTTCATTCATTATTTGTGGGATTTTAACACCAAAACTAGTCCAACTACCGAAGTGGTCCCATATTCACCAATATATGGGATAGAGGCAACACTACCCCTCAAGGTTTTTCATCCCCCACACTACATTAGAATCTTCAACTAGGTCAAAAAATTAAAACATTCTTAGAAGTAGTTAGATGATTTTGAATAGCATAATGAGAACTTGGTTTGAACAAATAAAATCTAATAATTCCATCAAAATAGAGTTGAATGAGATATCAATAAAAAAATAATACCTCCATTTTTTTCCTCCAAGGTTAGATTGTATTTGTTCTCATAAATTTAATGACTCCTGGGAGGAAACCACCACGCCTTGAACTTATGTTCAAAATAAATTATCTCATACACGTTTAATACACCAATGGAGAATATTCCTTTTCCATAATTGATATATAGCACATCAAACATACCACAAATGCAAGGTTTCTCAAAAAATAATCTTACACTAATTTCACAACGGTTTACTTATATCCCTTCTAAATGAAATTATATTATTTTATGTAGGTCCTAATAATTTGACTATAAACTATATAGAATACAATACTAGTTATTTAATGTAATATTACATGGTTAGAGCCCTTATTCTCTGACAAAAAAAATTTCAACTTCATAGTCCTAGTTGTGAGACATCAACTCCACAACATAATGTCTTGGTCACATAATGATATAAATAAGGACATTTTCCACACAAGAAGTTCCAAATCTTGTGATATGTGTTAAAAATGACCATTCCCTGATCTCTACAACTGTATAGGTAATCCTATAATCGAATCTTGTTTCTCACACACACAAAAACCCATGTGATCTTAGAAGTCTTGGTCAATTGCTCTATATAGAATATCTAAGGCACACCCTAACCAAAAAAGGAATGATTTGTTATAATTTTAATGAAATTAATCCTTTTACAGTATCCTAATATTTATGGCATAATACCCCTATATAAGATTCAAATTTATATAACGATTCCTAGAAAAACAACATGTCTGTGTATGGGAAGATACATTTCTCTACTCATAAGAAATACCTTTATGTGCATAAAGGTTGAGAATTTATAAGAACTACATGTGACTTTATTAATATTAATGAAGGATACATAGATAAAATTTGATTACCAAACCAAGGATCTGCCACGAGAAAAAAAATCTGCATTCCTTGCATATATGTTTGATATATGGGAGAAATTTCTCTTCAATAACCACGTACTTCTTAATTTATGTTACTTCAGTATTTTTATTTTTGCTTGTATGTTTTGTCCACATAACGTCCATGAATTTTAGTAATGTAAAAAAACTTTTTAATATTAGTCATTTGGAATTTCTAGAAATATTTTTTTTAGATGGCATTGCTCTAAAGTGATGGCAATATTTTTCACACATTTCAAATAATTTATATATGTGAAGAATTTACCTCACAATAAATATATATATATTGATACATAACTTCATCATGTGTATAATATAATTTATATAGATACCCTAATAATAAATTCACCATGTAAATCTATTATAAAAATTCCCATTTCTTGTGTGTGGGACAACTCTATAAAGGATTATTCATCATAGAGTTATTCATCAAATAACCTATGTAGAAAACACCCCCGACTAATAAGATATTGAAATACATAGGGAATAAAATATAAGAAGTATGAATGAGATAATTCTTATTAATTTAGGATACATATTGATATATGAATCCTATATCTATGGCCCAAACTAAAATTACGCCAACCAAAATGCCTTTCTCTCATTGGTTTGACTCAGATGTACATATTATATTATATTGAAGATTTATATAAAAACAGGCACTAATATGGATGAAAAAAAGTACTCATCCTATTGATATAATAATCATTATCTGTATCACGTCCTCCCTATTGGCATCTTTCACTATGGAAAAAATTTGAATCATATGTGTCTTGATTTCTACTCCCAAATAACCTATAGTGATTCATGGATTTTCTATTCTTATTCTAGTTTTGAATCCATATCAAAATCCACTTCAACCATGTGATTATACCCCCTCAATAACCTTGAAGTGCCCAGATCAGTGTGAATCACTGAGAGGGGGAGGGGGTGAATCAGTGATCCCTTAAAACTTTTTACTAATTGATTCCTTAATCAATTAAACCTCTATGGCTGGTTAAAGCCTCGATCCACTCTTCTTGTATCTCTCACCTTTCCACGAATGATGCAGTAAATGTAAAGGTACTGGACACAAGGATTTACAAGGTTCGGCACCAAAGGCCTACATCCTTGCCATGCTCTCTCAGCATGGATTCTCCCATTATAACTTGTTAGAATTACAATGGTCGATACAGAGTCCCACTGTATCTCTCCTGAGTCCCACAGGAGGGTCTTTATACTGCGTCCCACAGTGTTACCAGAGTCCCACTGGCCTGCTCCAGAATCCCACTGAAGACTTCTTCTCCCTGAGTCCCACAGGGTCTTCTTCTGGCTGCTCGAGTCACACGAGTAGCTCTTCTTCTTGTTCAGCTCTTCAAGTATCTTCAGTAGTCTGGGATAAAGACTGCTGGCCTTGCTCTGTACCTCTGATCACTTGTGATGATCAGGGTCTTCTCAATCTACTGAAAACTCAGACAACCAATCTCTTTAACTTCAGTCTGGCTCAGTCTCAGTTGCACACCACTGATTTAGCACTGTTCACGTGTGCACGTGCATGCATGCATGCATGCACTCCCCTGATTCTCTTCTTGGTGCAGTAAACCCTTAGAGGGTGTAATTCTTTTCAGCACACACCTACTTCTCAAACTTCACACACTTTAAGCAATTTGTCTACACACATAAATGTGTGTTCTTCTTTGTGTGGATGTCCTCCCTTTTCTTCTTCTAAGTGTATACACACTTCTTAGTGCACACACCTAGGCTCAGCCTTCACTTGTTAAGCACACACAAATTCTTCACTTTGCACACACACTTGAATGAGTTCTTCTTTGTTGTGGCCAACACTTCATTTCTTGCACACACTTGACTTTGGCCTCTTCCCTCTTCTTGTTGCACACCCTTAACCCGTAGGTTGTTCTTCAATTTTGTACACACAAAATGTGTCTTCACTTGGTGCACACACAAGGTCACAACCCTCGGCCTCTTCAAATGCACACACTTAAACTTGGCATGTACTTATTGTTGTTGCACACACTTAACCCATAGGTGGTTCTTCAATTTTTCACACACACACTAAGGTGTGGTCTTCACTTCACCCACACAAGGCTATGGCTTGGGTTATCCACTTTGCACACACTTAGGCTTCGGCCTCCTTGTTTTGTTTGCACACACACTTCCTTTGTTCAATTAGCAAACACAAGGCTTGGCCTTCCTCTTCCTCTTGCACACACAACTTGGATTTAGTTGTGGTATTCCTCTCCTCCTTGCATACACACGGCTAGGGTGTAGTCTTTATTAAGAACACACACACAAGGTGTGTAATTCATACTACCCGAACCTCCTTCCAATGTGAAGGGCGCGCAAGGGGTGCGGCCACTTCCACTTCTTCTTCAAAGAGCACAAGGTATGAGCCGCAGCCTCTCTTCTTCTTCAAAGCGCAAGGCACACTTGGTGCACAAGGCAGCGTGCAAGTGCTCAAGGCCTCTAGGGCGCGCAAGCCTCGGGTGCAAAGCACCTTGGGTGCAAGGCACCTCAACCACGGGGCGCGCAAGAGCTACTGCCCCGGGTTCTTCCTGCCGCGCAAAGGGATAGCGCGCAGGGGACTCCTTCCCTTCACCTCTTTCGCGCAAGGGGTGCGCGAAAGGAACTCCTTCGGGCCTCGGGTGGCACCGAGAACAACAGCCGCGCATGTTCTTTGCGCGGCGGCTTCTTCTTCGCGAGGCAGAGGTGCACTCACGGTTCTTCGGATCTTCAACAAAGAATCAGCAAGCTTCTCGAGGGCTCGGCCTCATTTATATAGGCAGAGGAGAGGCGGTGCATCCGCGTGAGAAACATTTAATCTCCCGAAGATTTCGGGTATTTCAAGATTCTGTGAATCTTGAACTTTTTCTCTTGTTTCACGCGGGTTCCCTCTTCTTCGGTTTCCTCCACGTGCATGCGACTTAGAACGCATGCACGACCTTCTTTTCTTCCAATCCATGCAAATCATAAACACCCCATGGCCTCGGCACCTTCGGTTTGCCTTCGTCCAACATCGAATTCATTCATACGTTGCATGCATGTATATTTTTAAGCATGGTTTGGTTCAGTAGGTCCAGACGAGTCGGATGGTGCCTTCGGCTTCTTCAGAGGTGGCCGGAATCTCGAAATCCGGTGGTCGGCAGTGCTCTGGTTCAGCGGCTGCTCGCGGGTGGCTTCGGCTTGAGCTCGACGAAGGAGATGATCCGGGAGCCGTTGGATCGGGCGATCAAAATACATCTGACGGCCTGGATTAGATCGCGGCGCCGCGGATGGATCGTGCGGCGCAGATCAAGCGCGCGATGAGACGGACGGCCAGGATCTCTTCCGCGGGAAAATCCCGCGTCCCACATCGAAACGCCGCCCAGTTTTCTCGCGGCTTATTACCCAGCCGCTCCCTTCAACTCGCCAGTTGAACTTCTCCCCTCCTGGTGCCGCCCCGCACCGGGTTCTCTCTGCGGGCGCGCTCTGCGCCCACTATGCTCCCTGCGGGCGCGCTCCTAGCGCCCACTATGCCTCCTGCGGGCGCGCCACTGGCACCCACTATGCACACTGCGCTCCTCCGGGCGTGCCCCAGCGCCTCTGTGGTGTCTGCGGGTGCGCCCCTGCCGCCCTGAGCTCGCCCCACGGGTTCCCCCTTGGGCGTGGCGCCTTAGGCCCACATGAGCCTTGGGGTTGAACCCATAAGGTGCTCACGGGCTGGCCATATTTTTTGGCAAAGGAAGGATAACCATTTTGTTAAAAAACAAAGTTCTCCAAATGTATAAATGCCAACCCATGTTCTTCCAAGCCAAATGCCACTTCAAGCCATTCTTCCTCTTCCTATTCTTCCTTCTTCATTTCTTCTCTACTCTTCTTCTTAAGAATTCCATAATTTCTCCTCTCATATGATCTCTACTTAGGATACGGAATTCAAAAGGTTTCTTCATCTTCAACCGAGCTTCTGAATCAAATATTTCTTCAATAAACTTCATTGATCTAATCAGAGATCAATTGGAACATCTTCTGATTCACATGCACTAAGTGATAGTGCATGGACTTCATTAAACCACTTCATCCACTTACAACTTATGGATGGATCACTTTCAACTCCAACTCCTCATGCATTGTCACTACAATGCATGGTCTTCTAATCATGTTTTGACTTTGTATCATCTTGATACAAGTTCTTGGAACTCTAAGAACAGCTCAACAATCGTCTGATTTTCTTAGAGAATGTTTCAACCATCATCTCCTATGTCACTTAGTGAATCTCCTAGGTGACATGCATCTTAGTACTATGGCCATTCTCTCTTCTTAGAGAATGTTTCAACCATCATCTCCCATGTCACTTAGTGAATCTCCTAGGTGACATGCATCTTAGTACTATGGCCATTCTCTCTTCATCACCAACACCATCACATCCTTTGACATTCACATCTTGACTCCTTGACATCCATTCATTCCAAGACAACTTCATGCCTCATTGACAACAAATGCAACACAATGCACTTCAATCTCCCCCTTGGTATTTGTTGTCAATACACTCCTTCAGCACATATGAATGGGTCAATATGTGTGCCAATATTTTCTCCCCCTTATTGGCAATCAAATGCAAAGGTGTGGTGTGGTTCACTTTCACAAATATCTTCCTCCCTTATAAAAGCATTTTCTTTAAAATCACTAAGAGAGGGATGATGTCACATGTTCACTTGAGCAATGAACCTTTAGTAAATCAACTCTAAGTCTACTTGGGCAAACCCGGTGTAGAAAACAAGAGTGATATGACCAAGGAATTCAAAGCTGTCCATAATTCTCTACACATGTGAGATCATGCTTTGGGGTTTGAAATTTTTTCAGATATAACAATGAATTGCTAAATCCTGCACATACTTCACAAAACTCATTAGAAAGTTCAGTACTAAGATAAAGCTCCCCCTTTCATTCATTTGTCTTCAATCAATACTCCCCCTTAATTGTCATGATGAATACAATTAAGAAACAAGGGATGAAAGTATGATTGGAATACCTTCACTTTTCTCAAGATGGTATTAATCTAAGAATCCCATCTTCTTCAGATTGGCTCCCCCTCAAGGGGTGCACTCCATTCTTTCCAAACCATCCTCCAGCTGAGAATGATCATCATCTTCAATTCCCTGCAATGTTAGCACATGAAAATACCAGAAGTATAAGGGAATAAGATGGAACCTCCTTGGTTCATCAATGTGAACAACAAGGTTGAGAAGATTCTCTCAACCGAGATGTCCCATTTTCACCAGTCTTCACACTTGCACATTTGATCTTCATTGATGATTGTGCTGGTGTGGATCTCAATACATCTTCATGTGAAATCTTCTTCTTTCTTTTTGCCTTAGCAATTGCCAGAACTTCATCTTCAGCTCTCTGGAGATCTTTGGCAAGTTGCAACTGATTTGGCCATATGACTAAAGAGTCATTTGGAAGTGTGGCCTCAGTTCTGGAAGTTTCACATGGTTCCTTGGATGCTGTCAAGCTACCTCTCTTAGGCAACTTGTTTTCAATCAATCCCTTCTGCTTCTTCTGGATTGATTGTCTGTTTGAGTTCAGTTGGCTTCTATTAATTTCCATGGCTTGTTTGCAAAGATCCATGGTATGACCTTTCTTTCCACAGTAGAAGCATGTCTTCTTGGTGGTCCTTCTGGATGACTCACCCTTCTTGGATTTAGACTCCAAGGACTTCTCTTCATTCTTCAAACTCTTCTTGGGAGCATCTTCCACTTTCTTCTGCTTGCTTCCCAAGGAATCTCTCTGAGCCAGGTTCTGTGATCTTTTCTTCTTTTGAGCTCTGGATACAGTTGGAGATTGACATGTATCTATTTGACCACTTTTGCAATCATCCTAGATGTTTTCAAGTAATCCAAATCTATTTGCAGTAAACAGATGTCTCTGGACCTGTGGATGTTGCTTCCTTTCTTTTGGCTTGCTCCCCCTTGGCATGGGCTTCCTCTGTGCTTTGGCATTCAGTGGATTGTACCAACAATCCTTTGCACAATGCCCATACTTGTTACAACACCAACACTGACCCACAAATCTAGACCTCTTCTGTCCTTTTGATTGTTGGGTACTTTTCTTGACTTGCTGTGTTGTTTCAGGAGAGCTCTGCTTCTTCATTTTCTTCATCCATACTTGTTTGGAATTATTTTTCCATCCTGCACTTTTTGTGGAAACACATTTAGAAACATGAGTACAAGATGGTATGGATGGTACCTTCTTGTTAGAAGTTGTTGCACTTTCACTAGAGGATGTCTTGCTTTTAGAATCATCCTTCTCAAAGCTCACTTGAGTAGCAACATTTCTTCTTTCAGTTGACTGGGAGGCTTTGGATTTAGGTGATTGCTGATTTGTCAATATCACCTCTAGTTTTAAGCATTTCATGTTAAGGGAGTTCTTCTCATCCTCAACAGTTCTTAGCCTTCCTTCCCAATTCTCCACCAGTTGTTTCATCTGGTCTTCATGCACCTTCTTTAATTCTTGCAATGAATTGTTCAGCTCCTTCACCAATTTTACTTTGTCTTCAAGTTGAGCATCTTTAACAACCATTGATACTCTATGTCTCTTCTCCAGTGCATGGTAAACATCTTTGATTATAACTTTAAAGATTTCTTTCTCAGAAAGGCTTCTTTGCAATTCTTCAGCAGTGTCTTCATATCTTTCATTGCAAAGAGATACTGTTTCATCTTTAGCATTTACCAGCTTTCTGAGAGTGTTGGTTATGCCAACCCTTTTAGCCAATTGGACTTCCAGAGAATTGGCTTCATCTTCTAGCTGTAATTTTTCTTCTTGAAGATCAAGGAGGCCTGTAGCTATACACATTGCAACTTTCTTGGGGACTCTATTCTGAAGATATTTGATTGCATTTAGAAGATCATTGTTTCTTCCATCTTCATCACAGCTAGAGCATGCTTCATCAGAAGAATGATAAAAGGAATTGTCATCTGATGTGACATTCACATTTCATTCCATAGAAGGAGTTTCTCTGATTGCTACAACCTTCTTCCTCATCTTCTTTGCCTGTTTCTTCTTTCTATTTTTCTGAGTCTTGGCAGATATCTCCATTTGAGGCTGGTCACTCATTTCCTCAAATCTGCACTCCATAAAGACTCCCTTGGATCTTTTAGAGGTAACCTCCCTTTGATACCAATTGAAGTGCCCAGATCAGTGTGAATCACTGAGAGGGGGAGGGGGTGAATCAGTGATCCCTTAAAACTTTTTACTAATTGATTCCTTAATCAATTAAACCTCTATGGCTGGTTAAAGCCTCGATCCACTCTTCTTGTATCTCTCACCTTTCCACGAATGATGCAGTAAATGTAAAGGTACTGGACACAAGGATTTACAACGTTCGGCACCAAAGGCCTACATCCTTGCCATGCTCTCTCAGCATGGATTCACCCATTATAACTTGTTAGAATTACAATGGTCGATACAGAGTCCCACTGTATCTCTCCTGAGTCCCACAGGAGGGTCTTTATACTGCGTCCCACAGTGTTACCAGAGTCCCACTGGCCTGCTCCAGAATCCCACTGAAGACTTCTTCTCCCTGAGTCCCACAGGGTCTTCTCCTGGCTGCTCGAGTCACACGAGTAGCTCTTCTTCTTGTTCAGCTCTTCAAGTATCTTCAGCAGTCTGGGATAAAGACTGCTGGCCTTGCTCTGTACCTCTGATCACTTGTGATGATCAGGGTCTTCTCAATCTACTGAAAACTCAGACAACCAATCTCTTTAACTTCAGTCTGGCTCAGTCTCAGTTGCACACCACTGATTTAGCACTGTTCACGTGTGCACGTGCATGCATGCATGCATGCACTCCCCTGATTCTCTTCTTGGTGCAGTAAACCCTTAGAGGGTGTAATTCTTTTCAGCACACACCTACTTCTCAAACTTCACACACTTTAAGCAATTTGTCTACACACATAAATGTGTGTTCTTCTTTGTGTGGATGTCCTCCCTTTTCTTCTTCTAAGTGTATACACACTTCTTAGTGCACACACCTAGGCTCAGCCTTCACTTGTTAAGCACACACAAATTCTTCACTTTGCACACACACTTGAATGAGTTCTTCTTTGTTGTGGCCAACACTTCATTTCTTGCACACACTTGACTTTGGCCTCTTCCCTCTTCTTGTTGCACACCCTTAACCCGTAGGTTGTTCTTCAATTTTGTACACACAAAATGTGTCTTCACTTGGTGCACACACAAGGTCACAACCCTCGGCCTCTTCAAATGCACACACTTAAACTTGGCATGTACTTATTGTTGTTGCACACAGTTAACCCATAGGTGGTTCTTCAATTTTGCACACACACACTAAGGTGTGGTCTTCACTTCACCCACACAAGGCTACGGCTTGGGTTATCCACTTTGCACACACTTAGGCTTCAGCCTCCTTGTTTTGTTTGCACACACACTTCCTTTGTTCAATTAGCAAACACAAGGCTTGGCCTTCCTCTTCCTCTTGCACACACAACTTGGATTTAGTTGTGGTCTTCCTCTCCTCCTTGCATACACACGGCTAGGGTGTAGTCTTTATTAAGCACACACACACAAGGTGTGTAATTCATACTACCCGAACCTCCTTCCAATGTGAAGGGCGCGCAAGGGGTGCGGCCACTTCCACTTCTTCTTCAAAGAGCACAAGGTATGAGCCGCGGCCTCTCTTCTTCTTCAAATCGCAAGGCACACTTGGTGCACAAGGCAGCGTGCAAGTGCTCAAGGCCTCTAGGGCGCGCAAGCCTCGGGTGCAAAGCACCTTGGGTGCAAGGCACCTCAACCACGGGGCGCGCAAGAGCTACTGCCCCGGGTTCTTCCTGCCGCGCAAAGGGATAGCGCGCATGGGACTCCTTCCCTTCACCTCTTTCGCGCAAGGGGTGCGCGAAAGGAACTCCTTCGGGCCTCGGGTGGCACCGAGAACAACAGCCGCGCAAGTTCTTTGCGCGGCGGCTTCTTCTTCGCGAGGCAGAGGTGCACTCACGGTTCTTCGGATCTTCAACAAAGAATCAGCAAGCTTCTCGAGGGCTCGGCCTCATTTATATAGGCAGAGGAGAGGCGGTGCATCCGCGTGAGAAACATTTAATCTCCCGAAGATTTCAGGTATTTCAAGATTCTGTGAATCTTGAACTTTTTCTCTTGTTTCACGCGGGTTCCCTCTTCTTCGGTTTCCTCCACGTGCATGCGACTTAGAACGCATGCACGACCTTCTTTTCTTCCAATCCATGCAAATCATAAACACCCCATGGCCTCGGCACCTTCGGTTTGCCTTCGGCCAACATCGAATTCATTCATACGTTGCATGCATGTATATTTTTAAGCATGGTTTGGTTCAGTAGGTCCAGACGAGTCGGATGGTGCCTTCGGCTTCTTCAGAGGTGGCCGGAATCTCGAAATCCGGTGGTCGGCAGTGCTCTGGTTCAGCGGCTGCTCGCGGGTGGCTTCGGCTTGAGCTCGAC
Source organism: Viscum album (assembly GCA_963277665.1). Lineage (NCBI taxonomy): Eukaryota > Viridiplantae > Streptophyta > Magnoliopsida > Santalales > Viscaceae > Viscum > Viscum album. The sequence continues at coordinate 679,212,887 of OY728119.1, read as the reverse complement.
GAAGGAGATGATCCGGGAGCCGTTGGATCGGGCGATCAAAATACATCTGACGGCCTGGATTAGATCGCGGCGCCGCGGATGGATCGTGCGGTGCAGATCAAGCGCGCGATGAGACGGACGGCCAGGATCTCTTCCGCGGGAAAATCCCGCGTCCCACATCGAAACGCCGCCCAGTTTTCTCGCGTCTTATTACCCAGCTGCTCCCTTCAACTCGCCAGTTGAACTTCTCCCCTCCCGGTGCCGCCCCGCACCGGGTTCTCTCTGCGGGCGCGCTCTGCGCCCACTATGCTCCCTGCGGGCGTGCTCCTAGCGCCCACTATGCCTCCTACGGGCGCGCCACTGGCGCCCACTATGCACACTGCGCTCCTCCGGGCGTGCCCCAGCGCCTCTGTGGTGTCTGCGGGTGCGCCCCTGCCGCCCTGAGCTCACCCCACGGGTTCCCCCTTGGGCGTGGCGCCTTAGGCCCACATGAGCCTTGGGGTTGAACCCACAAGGTGCTCACGGGCTGGCCATATTTTTTGGCAAAGGAAGGATAACCATTTTGTTAAAAAACAAAGTTCTCCATATGTATAAATGCCAACCCATGTTCTTCCAAGCCAAATGCCACTTCAAGCCATTCTTCCTCTTCCTATTCTTCCTTCTTCATTTCTTCTCTACTCTTCTTCTTAAGAATTCCATAATTTCTCCTCTCATATGATCTCTACTTAGGATACGGAATTCAAAAGGTTTCTTCATCTTCAACCGAGCTTCTGAATCAAATAATTCTTCAATAAACTTCATTGATCTAATCAGAGATCAATTGGAACATCTTTTGATTCACATGCACTAAGTGATAGTGCATGGACTTCATTAAACCACTTCATCCACTTACAACTTATGGATGGATCACTTTCAACTCCAACTCCTCATGCATTGTCACTACAATGCATGGTCTTCTAATCATGTTTTGACTTTGTATCATCTTGATACAAGTTCTTGGAACTCTAAGAACAGCTCAACAATCGTCTGATTTTCTTAGAGAATGTTTCAACCATCATCTCCTATGTCACTTAGTGAATCTCCTAGGTGACATGCATCTTAGTACTATGGCCATTCTCTCTTCTTAGAGAATGTTTCAACCATCATATCCTATGTCACTTAGTGAATCTCCTAGGTGACATGCATCTTAGTACTATGGCCATTCTCTCTTCATCACCAACACCATCACATCCTTTGACATTCACATCTTGACTCCTTGACATCCATTCATTACAAGACAACTTCATGCCTCATTGACAACAAATGCAACACAATGCACTTCAAACCTTGGGATTGTTATTTATTTTTATTCAAACATATAAATCTATATTTTCATTCACGTCATCTTGATTTATATTTAACCCCCATATAATGTTGTGTGACATATAATACTAAACTAAATGGAAAATGAATTTTTTTCACGTGAATTTGAATTTACCAACAAATGGTATACCATATATTAAACTAAATGGTTTATGATGGCTTACCATATGTGTACCAATTAGTTGACAGTTGAGACAGAGCCTTGTAAAGGTTCTTGACATAGGGTTTCACTCCATTTAAACATCGAGATAAATTTACCATTTCATGATTTTATAACCAAATGTTTATAAATTCCCATACAATATGAGAACAATGTATTTAATGATTACTATTATCCTTATATATGTTGTGACATCGAAACCACATATTAGAGACCCATCAAAAAATCATCATTCATCTCCACTCATATCAATGATATCAAAATTTCCTAATCATGGAAATATCATGTTTAAAATTCCTCTATCAACCTTACAAAACATACTTTTCCATAAATCAAACATTATTATATAACTTTCATGGGTCACAATAACGATTTCACTTATTTCAATGGTGACTATATATGACTCCAAAGTATTCTTTAGTTTAAATATTTATACACATCTCTAATATGTATTTGAATATGTGTCCCTTAAATGGCATCTAAACAAGAGGCATCCATATCTCATGGAAAGTATTCTAAAAAATATTTACAACCATATAGTATAACAATGGAACCATCCCACAAACAAGGTCAATTATAATCCCCTGTGTATATGTTCTCCATCAATACTTTTGATCCAAGATCCACAAGTCAATATTTTTAACATTTCAATACCCTTTTAAGGGGTTATTATAGATTTTTTCTTTTAGACCTATTTTGGTTGACATTTTTTCCTTTTTTCCATGAACTGTGACATAATAATACATCTATCTCCCCCTGATATAGTCTATATTATTATTATTTCCTCATTCGAGTTAGGACTTACCATGTTTTTTATAATGTTTCACACTTATTTTTCTTAGATAAATGTCCTAAAGATTTTCACATAATGATAATTTATATAATAATTTAAACTCTATCCCCTAACATTACCAAACAACAAGACCCTACACTATTGATCAATGTTTTATAATACATGTAATTCTGAAAACGTATATATAGATGTCTGAGAAAAAATCATGTGTGTACCCACTAATATTGTCATTTTCATGGCCTAATAAGAAAAATATATAACAAGTAGAAAAGTAAAAAATCATGAAGGATTCACAATACGTCCTAAGAAAAGAGGAGACATTCCCATTAGAACCAATGTTTTAGTTAAAGTCTTATAAATGAAACATAAAATATATTTCCTCTATGTGTGTGTTCCATACCTGGTTAGGTAACATTTAGGATTCTAGTACGCTTCTAAATTATTCATTTCCTTCAGAATCCTACATTATTTTCCAAGTGTTTGAATCCTTGTAAAACATTCATGGATGAAAAAAATTCAGTGTATTCATTACTAAAGGAAAATTTTGTTTGGATATTAATACACACCCCTAATATGGATTTGCATATATTCCCATAATACGACGTATCAATCAGATGGATCTGAATACAATGGGGAATACCATTTAATTATTATACACTCATTCACTATTACAGTGTAACCCTCAATTTGAATGTGTTCTACAATCATATCAAGAATATGTATCCCATCTCCTCACCCTTGATTCAATATTTTTGGGTTCTTATTTCCACTTCTCAAAATTGAATTATTCATGTGGATTCAATAACCTCAACGTTATGCATATGTGCATTTTTTGATCACCTTCAAATAATGAGTTTGATATCTCATCCTCTAACTATTGAATTGTCCTTATTTTGTTACCCTAAACCAAACAACTCAGTTTTCTGGATTTCATGAACATAAAATGAATCACCCCCCCCCCAATATTTTTAATGGTATTCTATAATGTTACTGGGATCCCTTCTTGATGATTTTTACCCTACCATTGTTATTTAGATTCTCCACAAACTTTTTCAAATATGTATGACCTCAAAAATAAATATCATTGTCCCCAAATACTATAAAGGGAGAAACCATTCCATTTCTTTCTGAACCAATTATTTATTTATCATATCCACCTTCTGGTACAAAAAAAACATGATCTAGAACACTCTTCACTATGGATAATCATCCATCATAGATGAATATTACCACTTATGATTATTAGGAACCAAAAAAAATAAAACTATATATTCATGTTCGTGATTCTTTAAATATTAGTATTAGTATTATTTATCCTTAAATTTCTAGACTATAATTCTAATGTTATCTATTAGGAAAACCTACTTTTAATTTGTCAAACACGTGCGACACCAACAAAATAACTATCTACTATTCAAGAACTATGTTCTTAAACTACATATATTATTTCTTCAGTTTTCTATATTTGTGACATTGAGTTCTCCATTCAAATTTTTTTTTATCAACCCTATTTCTATATGGATTGAAAAAATCATCTTTCCTAATGCAGTTTGACTAATAAATATCAGAAACCTATGATTGAGGAACTATGGACTTAAACTATGTGCACCTATCTTGATCAGCGATGGAATTTTTTCCTCATTCACAATAGGTTTTTATTCCCATTATTATAAGTAAATCACTATACCTTTTGGTCCATGATTTTTAACATAAAAAACTAGCCACATAGGATCAAATGGCATGACCTAAAACATCTTATGTGAAGACAAACAGAACATGCCTAGTTGAAAACCCATAAATGGTGTATAGGGAAGAAATTGAATCCACAATTTTTAGACATGAATCTTACATTATCCATTAATAATTGAGTATTTAATGTAAAATATTGCATGAAATTTTAGGTAGAAAACCCATAAGGATAAATATAAGATAAATCTATGTTTCTCCCAGTTAAGCTCCCATATATGTTATGTAGGAGAAAGTTAGGAAGATAAAATAATAGAAAACAATCATGTGGGGACTGCCACCTAACCCCAATAGAAGTAATATTTTTTTCACAAGGCCCCTTGTCCATGTAAAAATTTAGAGTATTCATTTATCCTCCTCACACCAAGTATATCAGCCGAGAGGATTCATGTGATATTGATAATGGAATAACATTATGCTACGAATTTTTTTGATCATTGTAATCCTTATTCCTAAATCCCTCTTGATGATCATTATAAAACTAAGTCTAATCATTCATCAAAATGAACCAACTTTTTGTTAAGGTGATGTTGGTTATTCTTATACTCATCTATGATCCCTTCATATGAGTAAATCAATCATTTGAATATTTTGAATCTATTATTATAATAATTTTGTTTATTCCTATAAATATATGTCAGCTATTCCCACATGAAAATCATTCATCATAATGAACAGTATATATGCTTTTGATGATGGTAGTTATGCAAATACACATCCATGAGCCATTCCAATGATAAAATATTTCGACTCTAGCATTTGATAGCCACATTGGATTTTTACAATTTCAAATTAAATGATCAAATGGTTTCCTTAATTTTTTTCACTAAATATTTTGGTTTCATATAATATTATAAAACAGTAATAATAATGTAATTAGGGATATAAATTTTATAAAAAATCAAGTTTCATTTATTAATCACAAAAAAATTAGATTGACCACTAAAATCTATAATCTCTCCATGAGAATGAGATTTTTATCATTATTGGTTATGCTTAGTGGAGTAATAAATTTCAATAAAATTTTTAATATAGTAATCCAAATCTATTTGTTGTAAATAAAATGTTACAACCACTACCTCTACATCAAATCATATTTCTTCGACCCGTGTAGTGAAATCCAATCATGCCTTTTACACCTCCTTGACTAGTCACTACTCATCGTATAGTTTATCTCTCTATATTGTCCAAATATTTTTGTAGCATATATAAATCATGAGGAAATCGATCAAAATCATGATGAGGTCACTCCATTAAATCGTTTTTATCTTGAACCATATTTTTCATCCTTATCACCACACAAGCATGCTCAATGAATTAATTAAGATCAATATTTTTTTCCCAAGTAAAATGGTACATTGATTCTACAACAATGATTCTTGATGGGAGTATGGTCATTTTTCTTGATTTGAAACCACTTATTTCAACATAGAATTCATATAGACGTAATTTATCCTTCCATTCCAATGTAAATAGATCAGGTGATGAAGCTTACAATTTTTTCAAGAAAACCTTGCATGGGAGTCTAAAAGAGTAACATACATATAAATATTTCTATAAAATTTTCCTAGGATCATGATTGTTGTTGGGAGTTTCATGATCATATTTAAATTCAATCTCATAAGGTTGTACATATTTAGGGAATAACTCACTCATATTGGGCCTAGTATCAATACCTCTTGAATTAGCTAGAGATATAACAGCAGATGACCTAGTAATCTCTACCAGTTGTGATATTGGAAGATATTTATCATGAACATTAAAATTATATGATATAATTCATAAAATATTTTCATACTGTAAGCTAGTTGGTATATGGGAAGGACTTTATGGTTCCAGATATATACTACTTGACTTTGATCCTCTAATGTATTGACCTATATAGAAACCATTTTCCCAATCGGAGGCCCAGTACGTGGGTCCCCTTTTGAAATTTCCTACATAAGGCATTGTGATTCTACAATTATCCCTATAGGACCCACATCCAATTATGAGAGAAATTTATCCTCTATTGGAGATTCAAACATAGAATTCACCTTTTATCCAGCTACAAAATAATTTCCCATATCAAGAATTACACATGTTGTTTAATGAAGGCCAAATAAGATGACATGATAATCGATAAATCTTAAGGTCAATACCCTTCTTCCATGAACAAAATCATTTCATTTTAACTAGTGTTTTTTAATTATCCAAATAAAAAGCCACCATGTTTTTATCAATCTATTTTTGATCTATAGGGGAGATTACTATTATGTCTATATTGATGTCCAATTTCAATCCTCCTTTTATTCTGACCTCCCATGATCTTGTGGTTGTCCCCTTTAGATGGCTAGGATCAATATTTTATAAGGGAATTATAATTCCTACATATGAAACCTTGTTGGTATCATCTACCTAGACTGTGATAATATTAGTAGGAACTAAAATAATTGGACATGGCCTCTACTATACTCCATCTATTGCAGTACCAAAATATTCCCTTTAAGATGCATGAAAAAAATTGATCTTAAAAATATAGTATTGTGAGTATAGATTTCTGGTAACCCCGTCCATCAAACTAGGATCTAATGTAGGAATTATTGTTATAATATCAATATTAATTGTTCTTGAACATCTATGGTATTCATGTATATCTCTTATAGATATTCATTTTCACGTCACATGAACTTATTTTCTTCAAATGGATCCTAGACTCGAACATGTTGATCTGAAGAAAACATCAATAAAATCAATACAAAAATAGGGTAATGATAATAATCAAAACATGGGGAAGAAAATATAACTCTTAATTTATATCCATAAAAGGATATTCATTCTAGGGTTCTCACTCATCCATTACTAGCAACCTCCCAAGGAACTAGTGTTAAGGATGGAATAGTTGGTCATTGTGGAAGTAGAATGATTCCTTAGGGTTAGCAATCAATTCTCCTATATATTCAATCCCTGAAGGCGAACATTCACCTTCAGATAAATATACTAAATAAGACCATATATTGTATATCATTACTCTAAATTAATATTATTGACAATATATGTCTAATTTCATTCTTTTTAGACTCTTCAAAAGTTAAAACGCGGAACTATTTGATCACTCCTAATGCTAATAGATTAGTGTTTACAGAGTTATCTTACCTATCCCAAGGATGTTATCTCCTCCTCACTATTTGAAAATCTAGATGTAGTTATCATTAAGAGGAATCAATATATGTAATAGGACAATCCCTTTGGCAATGGATTTTGGATTCAATATTGATATGATTGTATTTCACCTCCTTGGGATAATCTATACAAGAGAAGTGAATATGGGTGACCAAATTCCCAAAATATGTTACATAATATCTTTTTTTAGATAGTTACCCTTAACTATTATATAATTCTTGTTCTCCCCCAATAATCCCACTATTTGAATGTGATGGGGAATTAGTTTTCAAGAAGAATATATTGGGGGTGTTACCCCACTATTAAATGAAGGTTCTCTTCTCGATGAAGGAGAAGAATATAATAATCCAACATGTTATCTCTATATTTATGAAATTTGAGGTTTCCATGGGGTTGATCAAATACATGTTCTTCCTACCTCAAATTTTGGTGTTAGTTCTTCAGTATTAATTCCTCCATAAGTAATATAGGAACATATATTTTTTAGACCAATTTGTATAAATACCCATTTGGTTATGTTCAAATCCATAATAATTCATATTATTTTCGATGACATATCACATCCTTGATATGTGGAAGGAAATCATGGATGTATATCTCCACTTAATTTTTTATGAGAAAAAATTTATTTTTGACTAGTATATCAATTTTTACTATACATAATGGGAGGTGAAAGGAACCATTTTTTTGATGTAAATTATTGATCACCAAAATGTTCTTGGTTAATAAACCATACAGATCATCTCTTAATTGATCTAGGTTACTGAAACACAGTCTCTATGTGAAATGAGAAACCCCCACTATATAATGGTTCATGATCTCTCACCCATTATGAAAAAAAATTTAATCATGAAAGGAAAATAATAATTCTCATCAATTAATTTTTCACAATACATTATACATGAAAAACTATGATGTCTGGACTCCATGAATATACTGAAAATACATCCTCAAGTCAGTTTCTAGAGAGATTTGACATTTATGAACTAATAGAACCCCTAATGAGATATAGTCCACTCCTAAAGGACCTACAACTAATTAACTATATTAAATGGAGATTTCAACATTCTATTGTTTTTGAATAAATGATATTTCTTTTCATGAACTGGGACCACTATGTATTACCATTAAAAATATCAAAACTCTGATTCCTATGTGAGTCTCATGTGTATCTAATATACAGTTTCTTAATTACACAGTGATAGAGTTTACTAACTTTAATGGCTTATCAAATATAGGGAAAACATAGTTCCCCATTCATTTTATCGTACCATTTGACATTTTGGATTTCTTGCATCTAGATTCCCCTTGGTCTAATGTTCAAGGAATCTCATTAGAATCCTAACTAATGGTTTTTTGAACATTTGGTGTGTGAAACATCTATGAAGAACTGAGTAATAGAATGTAAATATTATATAAGAAATCATCATCCTATATATGTTTTTTGTGATCATTAATAGTTTCTTTACTAGTGGAGGAATCCTTCCTGTGTCTTACCATGATGATGTATGGGGAATGAACACTTTATACATATCCCCCATGACTAGAGCTCCCATAAAATTCTCATCATCCCACATGTTAATTCCAAATTATTTATCTATAAAATGAAACATATTCATATATATGTTTAATGTTCTAAAAATGTATGGTAGGATTTTCTTGATATGATGTGTCAATTTTTTTGAATCCTGAATATCATCCTAAACATCCCTAACTTTTATCTCCTTATTTAATTTTCTCTTATCTCTCACAACCCTAGTATTATCGTCTGAATTCAATAACGAATATTCCCCTATAGATATGATACCATATTTCAGAACAACCTATATTATGATTTATTGTGTCTCTACTCAATATAGACATATAACAAAAATTATATAGATCTGGTCCTCACCATATTTCCACTAGTTACAAATGATTTTAGCTCAAGATGTTTAATTTGTAATTATTATATTATATGACATATAAACCATTCACAATTATGTTATCTCAGATATCATATCATCGATGGTTGATCCAAGTAACTATTTGGTTTTTTTTGAAGATATTTTATAAAGGAAACTTCATTTAGTGGACCAAAATAATATATCAATATTGTGACATATATGGTAAAATATTAGATGGTGGCCACCATGAGCATTGGCATAATTGGATGTTTGGTTGGGACCTGTTGTTGAGCATAAGATTAAATTATTTTGATCGTGGTAGATATCTTACCATATGTTTCTTTAAGGGTGTCTCTTAGAGTCTTTTCATTTTAGTTTTTATAGAAAAAAACATTTAGTTGAGATTAGAAGCATTTGGATGGATAAAAAATATAAATTCCAAAATCTCGCATAGCTCTATGCGAACAACATAGTTCTATGTGAGACATGTAACATTTATATATGATTTTTTTGGGTTTGTATAAGTGAATACTTAATTAATCACCACCATGTGAATGAATGAGATAACATAATTTCAAAAAAATCACTCACAAAGATAAATCATGATTTGTTACACAATAAAGATCACTTTCTCTTAGACTCTAATAAATCCACCATTGAAAAGAAGTGAATAATAAAGGTCCCATTTGTTGTTTATATAAAATAGAAAAAAATTAGAAGTACACCACGAAACACATTGTGCAATACTATTTTATCTTCTAAATACTCCCTTCTTCATGATGATTAGATCCTATTCTAACTAGGAATTTTTCGACACATGAAACTTTTGAAAACTACATATCCCTAAGACTGAGAAAAAAATAAGAGATGATGATTTGATAATAGAATTTATAATTAAATAATTCATCTCCAAAATTTTCAATGAATTCACATCCATTTTTAATGGAGATTTTGAGTGATAATATACTTACATCATTCACAGTGGTGATGGGGACTCTTATATGGTCATGTTGCATAGCACATGTACTATTTGGAATTCGGGTGGTGATTCCATAATATTATAAAAACACTACATGGAATGAACTTTTATGAAAATTGTTAACCTATAATTTACTATAAATACCCCACTCCTTATCCAAATCTAAAAATATACTTAGGGTCAAGAATATATGATTATTATCAACGAAGGTTTTTATCTTGTTAGAATCATTATCATGGTGATTAAATATTGGTAAAAATTAATGATATGATTTCAAAGCATCCCATAAATAATATACATCATAAAGAGAATCTATTGAGGATTACCTCATGATATGACCCCATTAACATAGTTCATGGGGGATTATTTGAGTTGTTTTTTCAGAGAGGATTTTTCATGAAGGGTTCATCATATAAGCTAATTCGTAATGGGTGCCCAATGGATGATACATAAAAAATGGTTCATTGTGGATGGTTTTTTACAATTAGACAACAAGAAAAATCCATTATTGGATGCACCAAATTCATGTATAATATTCTCCAATGAGATGTGGGTGGATCCATAGGTTCTTATTACACTTTTTATATTCCCAGGTCTGGAAAATAATTTGGAATTATTATTTTCATTTCATGAAACAATGAAAAAATAATTAAATGGACTTCTCCAAAGTCATATAATTCTATGAAGTCACCTAATTAGTATTGGTCAACTAATATTACCTTTGTGGTACCACATTTTAAAAAATTAAATACCCTTCAAATGGATATTTTAGCAGTTGGTCATTCTCTTAGGTAGTTGGGGACCTAGGATAGAACTGTAAATAAAATATCTTCTGTGATGACTTATCAATATTTTCTCAACATAGTTGGATAAAAATTGTCTTTATGAGCATCATGTGTGCTAAATTTATTTTTGGATCAATTCTTTTATGGGGTTCTTTTTGAAATATTTTTCATCCTTTTCAAGATGGTTACTTGAGATCCTAAACTGGGTGGTGACCACTCATAATCCCCTTGGAAAATAAAGGTATTTGTCTACATCTTCACATGGTATGGTTTTCATGACTAGAAAAGAAAATTATAGTTTTCTGTTTGGAATGTACATGGTAGGGGACACAAAGATGGATTTGTGTGCTAGGGGTGAATATGGGTGCATACAAAATAGGGTGTTCGTGCCTATGTAAGGGAAGAAGGGTGTTAGGATAGGATTTCATGTATTATTGAACAAAATAATTAATGTATGACTAATGGTTCATAACAGGGCACTCATGTGGAATGGTGCACACGAGTAGCAGCACAATGTTGTGAAAACACATGGACTACCATAAAACTCTATCATAAAAGTATATCATCAAAAGATTATTGTATTTTATATGGCTGTCCAAATTGTCTCTATGATCTACCAAAAATAATCATCTAAAATAATATAAACTCATATATAAAATATTTTTCAGTAATTATTCTATTCATATACCAAAAGTGCCTTATAGTGGTCTTGATGATGGATCGTACTATTAGAGAAAAATTTCTTGGACAATGAATGAAATATGTGGCCTTATCCTTGTGGTATGTTCTTGCCACCACATAAAAGGATTGGGGATAATATCTGAATGGTCTCTACATACTGTTTTTTGATAAGTTATTTTCAAAATGTTGATCCTAGTTGTTTCCTCTTTATCAACTATAAAACAGCATCTTTGACACAACTCATTTAATATATATAAAGCTCATATTATGGTACTATTGGAAATGTATATTGCATATAATGTTTTAGTTCCAATAGTAAAACACACATATTGTTGAGAAATGATTCAACTATCACCTATCATTAATCGCTTAAGGGATTTAAAACAATAAATTAAGGAATGGTCATTATTATGTGCAGTGTAAAAATACAGAGACTATGGTGGTTTGAGATGTTAGTACTAATTAGTTTCCATTGATCCTCTTGGAAGCGAAAAACCGTGATTTTTTAGAGTATCACATAAGGGACACAATTAAAATGGTGAGAATTATCTTATCTATAGTGACACATACTTCCCATAATTGTATATTACATGTAAACAGATAAATATACATTTCATAATACATTCATACATGATATAATCGTACATTTCTAGTATCTTTTGAATCATGGAAACATAAAAAACTTCTACATACAAGTTATACATCAAATCCCATGTAGATCATCATAAATTTAACCCGTATTTTATATATCATACATAAAAAATTTATTCATAACCTTAAAAAGTAAACATAAAACGGTGATCTCTAATAATCAGTAAGGGAAAACAAGGGAAATATCAATGATTATATAAGCATAACATGGAAAAAATGGTATGATAATATAAAATTAACATTTGAAAATCATACCTTACATATCATAGATCATAATAATGAGTTGTGGAAAAAACTATTGGTAGTATCTAATACTTGAATTATAAAATAATTAAAAAACATTATCCATCAGAGCTCAATAGTGTGATTCGAGGAATTATACATACACATAAGAATTGAAAATCATTTCCTTAGGTTTAATGGATTATTTTAAAATGTATAATAGTGTGATGTGTTCACTCCTTAAAACATCACAGTAGTCATGTTTCACTCTCAGGAGTATCATAGTGGATAAATTCTATTACTAACCATCCTTCACTCCCTTTTCCAGTCTTGTTTATCTTATAAGCTATAAATATTTTCCCAATTCAATAGATGAATATACAGTTCCAAACTATCATAAACAAATTTAACATATGTTATCCAAACAACCATAATTGTTTCATCATATCAAAACCCACAAAAATGAATGGGTTTCTTAAAAGTTTCATCATATCAATACCCATTAAGAATTACTAGGTTTGATAATAATTCCATCATTTTATCATATCATAACCCACTTAAAAAAATGTATTGTATAAACATATAGTTAGCATTAAAGTAAACCATATATAGGAGAAATAAGTATGGTATATTTGTCTGAAATACCTAAACAATAATAAGTTAAATCAAGAGATTTTTCTTTGATTAATAGAAACGCCATTTACATATGATTAAGATATTATTGAGGAAAAAAATCTTTCCATTTTGTAAATAACAAATATAATATAACTTCGAAATTATAAAGTGTTATTATTTCATTGAAAATGATATTATTAACTTCTAAATGAATTTTACCGTAAAATATTATTCATGATGTTGTTAAATGTCTTTCATTACAAAAAATTTAAAAAACCATCCTTCCATAAATTTTTTGAATAATACAAAACATACCCTGCTTAGAAAATGAAAGAAATATTATTTTAAAACCATATTGTAAGTGGTAAAAATGGGTAAAAATGTATTTGAAAATTATTAATACAATAGTAATAATATTCTTTAAAAAAATTTAGAAAATATTGATAATGAATTAATTTTTTCTTCAACCAAAGAATGAAATGAATTTCATTTTCCATAAAAACATAATTTCATTCTATTGAGTATAGTGCTAGGAAAGTGAATGGAAAACATGTATTTTTAATAAATAACCATTTGAAAAAAAAACCATATTTTTAATGACAGTTATATAATAATATTTACTCATTGTTGTAATTGTCTAAAATAATCATGATAAACTAAAAGATTATGACATAGAAACGATACCTTGAGTTTTCCTTCGTTCAATAGAACATTAAGTACATTTTAAGAAAATTTAAATATATTATAATTCTATATATAAGACATTATTATACATGTAATATCATATATTATCTCTTTATAACTTTTCAAGACCACCTTTTATCAAAACTACTTTATTAAAATCTCTATTTTTGTGTGTTAAATGCTTCATTTACCTTGAGTATTTCAACTCAATAGTTTTGTTCCTTGTAAATATTTATTGGTAACATCATATATATAAAATTATCCATGATATAAATAATATATATATAAACTTTATTTATATTAATTATCATCCATTAAATTTAATGATATAAAAATTAATTACACCGTTCATGTAGATGGTAGGTCGTTTGTATGCATGGACATTGCTTTCCTTTTTCAACAGATAGAACAAAATAAACGTAAAAAATAATTCACATTAATAGGATAATTATTAATATATATATATATATATATTATTAAATTTCTTCTGCATATCTAACCAATAAAAAATAAATTAAAAACATTATATCACCTTGCGGAGGTGGTAGTTCATAGGGATTCTCCAGCATCTTTATCATTTACCAGAGGATTAGATGGAAAGTAGTCTATTTTGATTCTATATTTTTAGAAATATAATTATTTAATAAATATTATATATAAACATTTAACCCATTAAAATAAAATTCCATAAAATATGGATATGATGAATGAATTGTATCTTTTTGGGGGGATGAAAGTTGTACATACACACAAGCGACACTTTAACGTCACCTTTGATAGGAACTAGCATTTATAAAGTTTTCTTCATAATCATAATAATATTTCAGAATATTTAAGATATTTATGTCATTAGTTTATTAGAAATACCATATAATTTGAGGAGGTAAATAAAATTATAAAATAAAGTGATTGGATATGGTGATTATCACTTTTTTTGAAACAACTCCTTTAGATCTCCTTTATATGGCTCTAGGGTTCATATTTTGGGATTTATAGAGCATATATAATATGTATAAGTGTGTTTATAATAATTTTTTTAGGATTTTAGTCAGTATAGAATGTTAAAAAAAATTAATAAGTGAGTGATAAGGTACCATTTATAACTGATGCAAGGGGAACATTTGGAATCTTTAAAATTAATAAATTATATTTAGTTCAATATCATGAAAAAATCCACAAAATGGAAACTAATTTGATGTAATGTTTGGGTATATTACTAAACACATAAATAAATTGATTTTTGATTATTTTTTAAATAATCTTAACCCTTATCCTTTTTATATACCCTACGTTAACCAATATTAATTCTCTCTACCATAACAACATTTTGAGTATTAAAGTCTTTCAATTTTATCTTATAGGTTAAAAATTGAAAAATAAATTAATATATTATGATATTATCGACCATTTAATATCCAATATATCTTCTTTAATGGTTTTTATATTCATTAAATTATTTCAAATAATATTTTCTTGATAATATATTTTTACTTTCAATTTTGATAATACTCGTTTAAATTGACCTAAAATACATATAAACAAATTTTTATTTATTATATATTCTTTTAGGAAAAAACTAATATGTCGTATAGAACAATTAAATTCATGAAAAACTATAAATTTCTCAAATCATATAACATTTAGTTCCCTTAATTGAATAACTAATATTTTTTTAACTGTGGAACAACTAAAGGTAATTATATTATACCTAAAAATTATAAATAAAATACCATTAGGAATAAAATTATATATTTGAAAAAATTAATATTAATATTAATGAAAAACTAGTTTTTAAAACTATTTTAACACCTAAATCATTTTTAAAAATAATATAGTGACATTTTGTAACATTCATTTATATTAAAAATATATAAAAAATTCAGAGGGACAAAATTTCATTGAACTAACAAATATCAAACTAAACATTATAAGATATGAATTAACATATTCATATAATAATCAGGATTAAAAATTTTGACCTTATAACTTATTTTTAATCTATATTTACTTGATTTACCCATTGCTATGTTGAATAATTTTACCACAATGTCTAATTATATTGAAGGCAAGGGTCCTTTTAGCCAATATAAACCTCCTGATTCAAAATAAATAAATAATATCATATAATTAAAGACCTATAAATTTTAAATTTCAATTTTAATGAATTTGACTGAAATTCGAGATACAAATATTTTTTGAAACAAAATACAATTTTAGTTCTAAAAATGGATTTATTCATATCTCATGCTTATTAATATTTTCTTAAATGTTTAAAACATTTGATCCAATAAAATAACCAATAAATTTCATTAATTCACTACTAGTTATTAATTAATATTATTAATGATAATAGATTTCTCATATAGAAACTATTTTTCTGAAAGAGAGACACTTTTATTTTCAAATAAGTTTTTTTCAATTATAATAAATTGAGAACTAGTGAGATAATTTAATAAATTTTTACACCGTATATTTTTCATAATTTATTTATTATTATTCGTACCCATAAATTGGAAAGATAAATGATAATGAGAACATAATATTTTAATAATGTTATGTGGTTCTTTTAAGATCAGGGCTTTATGTAACACAACCTATCGAATAAAAAAACTACATAATGAGAAGTATTTCATAAAAATATTGGTTTGTTTAATTATACCCCCATAATGTGAATTTTAACCTAAATATTTATCACACTGATACAAATATATGAGGAAAATTATACCTCATTACACCCTTAGGATCCCACATAGCTTCTCTAAATTGGTAGCATAAGCATAAAACATTGACTACATGACTGGTCTTGTTTCATTGAACATTCTCAATTTGATCCAGAATATCCAATAATTTTTCTATAAATAAATATCTCACTCCATTGGTATGACTTCAATGTTTAGTAAATTCAAAGGATCAAATATTGTCTTCCTTTAAATATATATATATAACACATCATGAACTCAAGAGAGACTCGGTGCAAGAACCTATCGTTAAATTACCATCCTTAGAATATCAAGAATTATAAAAGGATCAATATTCTAAGGGAATAGATTTCCCTTCATTGACTATACCATCTCCCTCTTCTAGTGGCATATACAAATTAATGACTTATCACCAATGTCAAACTCTATTTCATTTTGATGATTGTCAGCATAACATTTTTGTAGACTCTGATCTGCTCCTATATTTAGTTGAACTGATATAACATTTACTTATATTTCCTAAACTGGATCATGTACAAATTTATTTTTTTCTCTAACAATATTACCCAACATTGGAGTCCTACACTTCCTACCATATATGGAATCATAATGTTCTATATAAATTCTTTAGTGAAATCTATTACTATAATAATTTTCCACCAATTAATGGTGTTAAATTAAGAACCATTGGAATCTATAGATCAAGATCTCAATATATCATTTATGGTTTGCATGGTAATATCAGACT
Organism: Viscum album; assembly: GCA_963277665.1. Classification (NCBI taxonomy): domain Eukaryota; kingdom Viridiplantae; phylum Streptophyta; class Magnoliopsida; order Santalales; family Viscaceae; genus Viscum; species Viscum album. Next base: position 679,195,735 of record OY728119.1, on the reverse strand, counting down.
GAAAATTTGTATATGGATGGTATGCAGTGTTGATGCTTAACTCTATATTCAGTTCCTATTAATGAATTCTCTAATATAATGATGTTCTCCTTAGACCCTCATTAGAATCAATTGATAGTGGTACATCATAACATCTTACAACATCATTAATGTATAACAAGGTAAGATTCCCCTAATTGAAATTTTTCCTGATTTCAATTATGTGATTTGAATTTGTAAGTTGATTGACTGTAACCAAAATATAATTATCCACACTATATGATTTGGTGCTATTGATTAAAAAATGTAGATATGTCATCACATTTCTATTTTGGTATAGGCAATGGTAGTAACATCTCCTTATATTTAGGTCTCCCAAACATAACATTATAACAAACCATGAACTGATAAACATACTATGAAATGTCTTACTTTATTCCAAACAAGCATTAATACTCTCTCAAATATATATACATATTCATACTTCCTAGATGAATAGTGAATGAAAAAATATAAGCATCATCTAGTTTCTCATTCAAATATGGTAACAAATGGAAGCGTACATGGTTCTTGAACAATTTTATTCTATTAATATCATGGTTAAAATAAGGAAAACTCATCCCCTTCTTCTATATCTCTACATATTCATTATACAAATTTATTCATCACTTGAATATATTTTTGAGCAAACATTTAATCCATATTTCATTTTTCAAAATATATTATTATTTCTAGCTCTTTCCTTTCCAAATATATAAATATTTGATATTTTTATCTCATCATATATAAACTAACATGATTCATATAATTACATCTTTTTATACCTTATTCAATTTCCCATTGTGGTAATTTATTGAGAAATTATAATATTTAATTATCTCTAACCATCTTCTTCAGCATATGTTCAGCTAATGTGAGTGAAAATATATATTAATTTTTTTATCATTATATACCGAACACATTTCTACATAGAGATAATTACTTTATATATCTAATGTACAAATTACCATATTTTAGTATAAATATAGATTTTTTTAATGTTGATCATGCACCTTCAAGTTTTATATGGATTAATATATAACCATATCATACTATATATGGATGTGTCACATCCCATTCTTTTATGCATCGTTTTAGATTATACACTACTGGAAAACCAGGTATTTGCGACGGGCTATTTGCGACGGGATCCCGTCGCAAATAGCCATTTGCGACGGGGTCCCGTCGCAAATAGCCCGTTGCGGAAAACGCCGTCGCAACTAAACTTATTTGCGACGGGACCGTCGCTAAAGCCCTTTTTTGCGACGGGCATTCTCCCCGTCGCAAATAGTATTCCGTTTTTTGTAAAAAACTTTTTAAACAGTTATTGCGACGGGCCCGTCGCAAATACCTTTTGCGACGGTTCCCGTCGCAAATTGTTTTTGCGACGGGCCCGTCGCAATAACGTTTTTTTTTAAAAAATAAAAAAAATAATAATACTAGTATTTGCGACGGGAACCGGGACCCGTCGCAATTACTATGAATAGTATTTGCGACGGGACCCGTCGCAAATACTCTTTTTAAAAAAAAATAAAAAAATATTAATAATACTAGTATTTGCGACGGGCATAGTATCCCGTCGCAAATACTATAAAAAAAATAAAAAAAAATTATTAATAAATTATTTTAATTAATATAATAATAGAATTATAATTTACAAATGAAAATAATAAATTATTTTAATTAATATAATAATAGTAGAATTATAATTCAAAAATAAAAATAATAGAATACTAATAAATAATTTAATTAATATAATAATATTATAATTATAATTCATAAATAAAAAAATATTAATAAGTTATTTTAATTAATATAAAAATAATAGAATTATTTTACATTCAAATATTAAAATAATTCAAGTATTACCAAAAAATAATTAAATTATAATATTATAAAATTTTAATATATATATAAAATTTTAATATATATATAAAATTTAATATTATAAAATATAAATATTATTATTATTCATATTAATATTGTTATTTAAAAATATAATATTATTAATATTTTATAATGAGACAGAAACTACGAATAGAAAAAAAAAATATTTTGATTTCACAAATTTTATAACAGAAATACAAACTCTAATCTGTAGGAGGGGGGGGAGGTGGGGGATCTGCAGATGGTGGTGGAGGAAACTCCATCCCTAAAGCATGAGTGAGTCGGCGCATGTACTCCATCTGCTCCTGATGCTGCTGCTGCCACCGACTCGTCTGCTCCTCGTACAGCTGCTGCTGGCGTCGACGCTCCTCCTCATGCTGCTGACGTATCTGCTCCTGCTCCTGTCGGAGACTCTCTATCTGTGCAGTCTGAGATCGCAACTGCTCCTCATACTGTGTAGAAGAAGATGCACGAGCTCCCCTCGAGCTGGACGCCGACATCGCAGCACTGCCATAATAATCTCCGGGAGTCAGTCGAGAGCCGATACCAACTACCCGGCCCTTCTCGAAGGCATACTGGGTGGCCTGCATCCATGCCGCCTCATCAAACTGACGGGCAGTGGTCTGATCTGATGACTCGGCCTGACTCTCAGGCCGGGCCTGTGCCGCTGCGGCCTCATATGACTCCTACAGTTGCAATTTAAAATTAAAATTGTGAATATATTATATGCAGTTAATTTTTAAACTTGAAAACAAATAATACTGACCACGATGTGATGCTGACGATCACCTCTAAGCTCCCCAGTAGCAGGATCACTATACATCCTCCGATATACGTCGTACTCTGTAATATCGGGGTGCTCGACAGCCTATAAGAATAAAAAATAAACTGTTAATATTTATAGTTATATAAAATATTTATAAATAATGTACGTACCAGATGCTGTCTATGAGTACTGAAAGAACGACTCCCAGCTCGATGAGTCACTTCCTGCCTCCCCCGATTCTGCCTCCCCACCGATGATCTCCTCTGAAAGGCACCACTCAACCAGTGCGCACATAATCCATCCCATACATGGGATGAAATGTACTCTGGTCGGTGTGCTCTACATGACTCCTCAAAATCTGACACTCCTGATTTCTTCATCGCAGCTTTTCTTAAATTGTGCAAAAACTGACGAAGGCGATCACGCATGGCCACCTCCCATGCCTCGTGGATGGCGTCACGCATGGTATCCTCGATCGGATACCATAAACCCTACAAATAAATCAAAATATCAAGTTAGAAATGAAATAATTTTCAAAATAAAAATTATTTATTTACGTACGTACCAACCAATGGCCGAACATGGCCTGCTGCACATCAATGGGAATCTGCTCCCATGTGGTCCACGGCTGAGAAAAATAGTTGCGCAAAATAGCGCTGCCCTGTCCGACTGCTATATGCGAAAAACTGAAAAAATAATAAACATTTATTATGTGAATAGATTAATGAAATCTTAGTCAAATTCACAAGTTATTACACAGGTTATCACACCTCCGGGTGCGCGGATCAAACCCAAGACGTGGACGTCGCTCGGGGACGGGGTCAGGAATCATCAATCGTGCAAGACCGCGCCCCCTCCGCGTACTCCCTGAAGCGCCTGCAGGCTGAGGGTCATCTGCCAACAACTCATCCGCATCGAAAGGCAGGTCAGCCTCCGTCAACTCACGAAATGTGGCCTCGTCCATCTGAAACAGAAAATGTTAATATTAGCAAATAATTGATAATTACTATTATATATACATATATATACATATTATGATTGTATATAAATACCATGGAATTCTATAAGTGTTCATCTTCATCATCATCTTCATATATGTCAATGTCATCTTCATATTCCTCCTCAACATCATCGATATCCATTCGAGTTGCAGTTGCTTCATCTCTTACCATTTCAAATTCATGTGTGACATCATTAACATCATCGTCATCACCGACTCTTAAATGTGGGGTGTCGTCATCGATACTCATATCTCTTTGTAAAAAAGATTGATTTTGAGTACTTTCTTGAAAAACTTCAATTCTTTGCACATCAGTGAAAGCACATTCACTTTGACTAAACTGATTGTCTCGAATTTTGATTTTTATTACACTCCACCAATCAGTCAAGTCTCTTGATGTTGCACAGTACTTTGCATAATAAACTTGATATGCCTGTTGAGCCAATAAGAATGGTTCATTTACTGCGAGAACACTTTTACATTTAATATCGATGATTCCATGAGTCGGATGAACACGCACGCCTCTCTCTGTATCCAACCACCGACATTTGAACATGGTTATGTAATGTTGTCCAAGATAACAGAGTTCAATGATTTCATCAAGCATGCCATAAAAGTCAACTTCATTTTCTCGATGATGAGATCCTCTCAAGCTAACTCCACTGTTCATTGTTTTTTTCGATTCCCCATATGCATGCGTGTGGAATCGAAATCCATTCACCACATATGCATTATAAGTTTTAACAAGTTTGGAAGGTGGGTTACTCAATACACAGAGCCGTTTGTCAATTTTATCAGCATGTCGAGACACCTGAAGATTTGTGAAATAATTATCAATATAGTAAACTATACATTGAATGAGTTGCTAAATGATAAAGAATTTATGTTACCAGTTTTTGAAACCACTGAGAGAAATTTTTCAGTCGCCGTTCTTCGAGAGCAGCTGCTGTAATTTGTGGAATTTGTTTCTTGATATGATTATCATACAACCTATAAAAACCAAAGTTATTTACTGTAACATAAATGATAGAATAAGTGATATAAACACTTACAGTACAACTGATGTCATCTCTTCACAGTTGAGCAGAACATACGTATGAGCTCTATGATGTTCATCATCTGAAAGCCAGCGTTCAGAAACTCCACCAAAACCAAGCTCTGACTGGTTGAAAACAGATAATTGATTGTCGATTTCATCAATATTCCTCTCATTCCGTCCCATTCGGTTGTGTTTTGAAGGATACTCAGATTCAAAATAATGGGAGCAGAAAAAAGATATTTCCTCTTGCAAATAAGCTTCTGCAATAGATCCTTCAACAGATGCTTTGTTGCGTACTTTTCTTTTCAATTTTTGCATGCATCTTTCAAATGGGTACATCCATCGAAACTGTACCGGACCTCCACATTTGGCTTCATATGGCAAATGTAACATCAAATGTTCCATTGAGTCGAAGAAAGACGGCGGGAATATTTTTTCCAGTTTACATATAATTACAACAACATCTTTTTCAAGTTTGCCTAGAGCATCATAATCTGCCGTAGCCGCACAAATTTCCCGAAAAAAATGAGACATGTCTGTTATGGAATCCCAAATCACAGAATTCAACAGACCTCTTAATCCAATTGGTAGAAGTCTCTCCATTATAACATGACAATCATGACTTTTCAATCCAGTAATATGACCATTCTTTACACATCTACCCAAATTGGAAGCACAGCCATCTGGAAGTCTCAAATCTGCAATCCACTGACAAAATAATAAACGGTTTTCTTTAGACAGTGTATAAGCTGCTTTTGGTTTCAGTAACCTTTCTGTTCTGACATTCTCAAATAGTTCCAATTCTGGACGTCTGCAAATTTGGGCAAGATCTAAACGTGCATTTACATTGTCTTTGCTCTTTCCTGGCGTATCCAAAACTGTATGAAACAAATTATCAAAACAGTTCTTCTCAATATGCATGACATCTAACATGTGTCGGACCAACAAATCAGACCAATATGGCAAATCCCAAAATATGCTACGTTTAATCCAATTGTGTTCTTTCCCAAAACCAGAAATTTTCTGTTGGTTTATTGTGGGACCAAAAGTGATGGGAGGTAATGAAAATACAACCGATTTTAACTCCGAACCTGATAGCATTTTTGGAGGTCCATCCCTTTCAACTGTTCCTTTTCTGAAATGAGATCTGTTTCTGCGAAAAGGATGATCAGCTGGAAGAAATCTGCGATGACAGTCAAAATAACAAGGTTTCTTTCCATGAATGAGCATAAATGCTTTGTTCTCTCCCATACAGTAAGGACATGATTTCTGACCATGTGTACTCCAGCCAGATAACATCCCATAAGCCGGGAAGTCACTTATTGTCCACATCAATGCTGCTCTCAGTATGAAATTCTGTTTCGTTGCAACATCATATGTACTGACACCAGTACTCCACAATAAATTTAATTCATCAATCAATGGCTTCAAATAAACATCAATATTTTTCTTCGGATGTCCTGGAATTAGTAAAGTCAAAAAGATATATGGCTCCTTCATCAACATCCATGGAGGTAAATTATACGGAGTTAAAAAAACAGGCCAACATGAATATTGACTACCATAAGATCCAAACGGACAGAAACCATCAGTGGAAAGGCCCAGTCGAACATTTCTAGCTTCTAAAGCAAATGATGGATGCACTCTATCAAAATGTTTCCATGAATCACCATCGGCTGGATGATTCAAGCTTTTATCGGTTGAAATATTCTCTTTATGCCATGACATCATTGTCGCTGTATTCTTAGACATGAATAAACGCTGAAGTCTGGATGTAAGCGGAAAATATCTCAACTGTTTTACAGGAATCAAACCAGACTTCCCGTGTTGTCCTTCTTTATATCTCTGTTGCCCACATGTGGGACAACTATCCAACGACTCATTTTCCCCTGAATATAAAATGCAGTCATTTGAACATGCATGAATCTTCTGACAAGTAAGCCCCAAATTTCGAACCAACCTCTTACTTTCATAGTAATTTGCAGGTAAAACATTTCCTTCGGGTAACAGTGTTTTCAGCAAAGAAAATATCTGGTCAAAACATGTGTTTGACATTCCGTTATCTGATTTGATAGCCATAAATTTTGCAACTGCTTCTAATTTGCTCATCTTGCAGCCAGGATATAATGCATCCTCAGCAGACTTCAACAACTCATAAAATTCAGACGGTCCCAACTCAGGATTTGAAGCTATATCAGCCGGAGTTTCTGTATGTTGAACAGATGAACCTGCAACATCATGTACTAAATCTTGAAACTGGGATGGATCCGGAATCAAGTTGGTATCAGCTGCTCTGGAACTGCGTTCACCGTGTTGATACCAAAAAACATAATCAGCTTGAAAACCAAAACGCAAGAGATGTTCCCCCACTTTGTCAAACGTGTCAAACGTTCTCAATGCACATTTTCTGCAAGGGCATTTTATCTTTCCTTCTGAAACAAATTCTGAATTTGATGCCGCAAATGATAAAAAAATCTCCACACCCTCTATATATACTGGATTTAAACCAGAACCATTTGGATTTCTGCGTTGATTTATCCATATGCGGTCATCTAATAATGACTGTTGACGACCTCGCTGTTCCATATTTTTCTATAAAATATAAAAGCATTACTGGTTTTGAATAATTTGTTAGAAAAAACACTCAAGCAAGGATTACTAATTATTACAATTTATTACTAATTATTACAATTTATTGCTAATTATTACTATTTATTACTAATTTAGCAATACTTAGCAATACTTAGCAAAAGGAAAACTGCTTGAATAATGAAAGGAAATTTGATAATCATCGTTGTGGAGATGGTTATAAATTTTCCCTTCATTATCCAAGCAGATTTCGTTTACTAATTATTAGTAATAAAAAAAATATTATCAATATTTACGAAAAAACAATATTAATATTATTAAAATAATAAAAAAAATTAAAAAATATTAAAATTATCAATATTCAGAACAAACTTTGTTCTATTATTAACATGTTCAAATCTTAAAGGGTCGTCAATTGTCAATTTTTTGCTAAGTGTTCTTGAGTATTCCTGAGTATTCCTGAGTATTCCTGATTATTTGTGAGTATTCCTGATTATTTGTGAGTATTCGTGAGTATTCGTGATTATTCGTGAGTATTCGTGATTATACGTGAGTATTCGTGAGTATTCGTGAGTATTCGTGAGTATTCCTGAGTATTCCTGATTATTCCTAATTATTCCTAATTATTTGCAATTATTCCTAATTATTTGCAATTATTGGTAATTATTGGCAATTATTGGTCATTATTGGCAATTATTACTAATTATTCCTAATTAATCCTAATTATTCCTAATTAATCCTACTTATTCCTAATTAATCCTACTTATTCCTAATTATTCCTAATTATTACTAATTATTCCTAATTATTGCTAATTATTACTAATTATTGCTAATTATTTCTAATTATTGCTAATTATTTCTAATTATTGCTAATTATTTCTAATTATTGCTAATTATTTCAAATTATTGCTAATTATTGCTAATTATTGCTAATTATTGGTAATTATTTCTAATTATTTCTAATTATTTCTAATTATTCGTAATTATTACTAATTATTAGTAATTAATACTAATTATTGGTAATTATTGCTAATTATTGGTAATTATTGCTAATTATTGGTAATTATTGCTAATTATTGGTAATTAATACTAATTATTGGTAATTATTACTAATTATTGTTAATTATTACTAATTATTGGTAATTATTACTAATTATTGGTAATTATTACTAATTATTGGTAATTATTACTAATTATTCGTAATTAATACTAATTATTCCTAATTAATACTAATTATTCCTAATTAATACTAATTATTCCTAATTATTGTTAATTAGTCCTAATTATTACTAATTATTGTTAATTATTCCTAATTATTACTAATTATTGTTAATTATTCCTAATTATTACTAATTATTGGTAATTAATACTAATTATTGGTAATTATTACTAATTATTCCTAATTAATACTAATTATTGGTAATTATTACTAATTATTCCTAATTAATACTAATTATTACTAATTATTGTTAATTATTCCTAATTAATACTAATTATTACTAATTATTGTTAATTATTCCTAATTATTACTAATTATTGTTAATTATTCCTAGTTATTACTAATTATTGTTAATTATTCCTAATTAATACTAATTATTGGTAATTATTACTAATTATTGGTAATTATTACTAATTATTGGTAATTATTACTAATTATTCCTAATTAATACTAATTATTCCTAATTATTGTTAATTAGTCCTAATTATTACTAATTATTGTTAATTATTCCTAATTATTACTAATTATTGTTAATTATTCCTAATTATTACTAATTATTGGTAATTAATACTAATTATTGGTAATTAATACTAATTATTGGTAATTATTACTAATTATTCCTAATTAATACTAATTATTCGTAATTATTCCTACTTATTGTTAATTATTCCTAATTATTACTAATTATTGTTAATTATTCCTAATTATTACTAATTATTGGTAATTAATACTAATTATTGGTAATTAATACTAATTATTGGTAATTAATACTAATTATTGGTAATTAATACTAATTATTGGTAATTAATACTAATTATTCCTAATTAATACTAATTATTTGTAATTAATACGAATTATTTGTAATTAAAACTAATTATTGGTAATTATTACTAATTATTGGTAATTAATACTAATTATTGGTAATTAATACTAATTATTCCTAATTAATACTAATTATTCCTAATTATTCCTAATTATTACTAATTATTCCTAATTATTACTAATTATTCCTAATTATTACTAATTATTCCTAATTATTACTAATTATTCCTAATTATTCCTAATTATTCCTAATTATTGGTAATTATTCCTAATTATTGTTAATTATTCCTAATTATTACTAATTATTGTTAATTATTCCTAATTATTACGAATTATTGGTAATTAATACTAATTATTACGAATTATTGGTAATTAATACTAATTATTGGTAATTAATACTACTTATTGGTAATTAAGACTAATTATTTGTAATTAATACTAATTATTTGTAATTAATACTAATTATTCCTAATTAATACTAATTATTTGTAATTAATACTAATTATTCCTAATTATTCCTAATTATTGGTAATTATTACTAATTATTCCTAATTAATACTAATTATTCCTAATTATTCTTAATTATTACTAATTATTCCTAATTATTCCTAATTATTACTAATTATTGTTAATTATTCGTAATTATTGTTAATTATTCCTAATTATTAGTAATTATTGTTAATTATTCCTAATTATTACGAATTATTGGTAATTAATACTAATTATTGGTAATTAATACTAATTAATGGTAATTAATACTAATTATAGGTAATTAATACTAATTATTGTTAATTATTGGTAATTATTACTAATTATTCTTAATTATTGATAATTATTAGTAATAAAATGAATAATTATCAATAATTAGAAATAATTACCAATAATTACAAATAATAACATTATTAATATATTTTATTATTAATATTAAAATAATATAATTTTCTAATTTATATACAGTTCTTTTTTCATCTGTGCGTTTTCTATCTCCACATACAAATAATACATGTGAAGACAGCAAACACACAGATGAAAAAAGAACTGTATATATATAAAAAATTATATTATTTTAATATTAATAATAAAATAAACTAATAATGTAATAATGTTCTTATTCCTAATTATTGGTATTTATTACTAGTTATTAATATTTATTCTTAATTATTAAAAATTATTACTAATTATTCCTAATTACCATATAAACAATACTAATAATTTAAATTTATTAAGTAATAAAACAATGTAAACAAAATTAAATTACAACTAATTAATAATAATAAAAACTAATAAAAAATTAAAAATAAATAAAAAATTAAAATGAAGATAAATACCTTGAAAATTGATCTGTTCTGATCGTTCTTCAAAACTTTAATATCAGCTCCGGAGAAAAAACTTAAACTGGAGAAAAACTAAACTCTAGAAATATGATTCTGAGAGAGAGAGAAGATAAAGAATGAGAATGAAATGAAAAAAACGGATGGGGGTATTTATAGGTTAGATTAGTTGCGACGGGTCCATTTGCGACGGGATTCCCGTCGCAAATAGTATTATTTGCGACGGGTCCCGTCGCAAATACCTTCGCCAACATTTATTACGGTCAACCGGTAAATAGTTATTTGCGACGGGTCCCGTCGCAAATAACCCTCTGCCGACATAGTATTTGCGACGGGGGAATATTCCCGTCGCAAATACCATTTACCGCCGCCGGCTATTTGCGACGGGAATATTTCCCCGTCGCAAATACGTTTCCCGCGATTTGGCGCGCATCGCGGGAAAACTATTTGCGACGGGGAAAGCAATCCCGTCGCAAATGCCTCATTATTTGCGACGGGGATGTACCCCCGTCGCAAATACTTTTTTAACATGACTATTTGCGACGGGATTTAATCCCGTCGCAAATAACCCGTCGCAATTGCTCATTTTTCCCGTAGTGATATAACCTTCCCCACTCTAGGGTAGTGTATGAACGTGTGTGTTGAATATCCTTCTCATCAATTACTTTAAGCATTCCGCACATTCATCTATCTAAAGGAACATGTCTCCTTATTTATTTTACCTAGTGAGTTGATTCGATATATGTGAATAATTATCTACAACCAAGCGATAATATCCATTGAAACCAGTAAAACTATAAATATTTGTCATAATGATTGGTCTGGTCCAATCTTTAATAACTATTGTCTTTGAAGGGTCTATTTATATAACCTATCATTATATTATATAACACTAAAATCAATATTTATAAAGCTAAATTGAAATTTGTTAAATATTAATATATGGTTTATCCTTTCTTAGGGTCTTTATCATAATTATGAAATGATCTTCATGCTCTTCCTTTCCATTTTAATAAGAAAAAGCATTTATAAAGACCAGAACACACTAATCCAAGAATTATAAAAATACTCAATTCATTAAATACATGATGATAGTTGGGGAATTAATAAGACCAAATGGAATCATTATAAATTCATTGTGTCCATAACATGTACAGAATGTTGTGTTGGTTATATATTCTTTTATAACCCTCATTTGATGATATCTAGAATGAAAATAAATCCTATAGAAGTATTTAAATACAAGAAGTTCATAAAACATTTATAAAATACAACGTATATGATATAGTGTATTGATATTGATTTTGGATACTTCATAGTAATCAATGAGGAGTCTTAATAAACCATATTTCTTCTTAATAAATAAAAAAGTATCACCTCGTTATGATATTGTTGAATAAATGAATCTTTTTAAATTATTATCCTATAGTTTCTTCTTTAATCATTATGAATCGATCATGAAATTCTATATAAAGTGATGGAAATAATTGTACCACAAGGTATGAGTTCTATTGAAAAAAACATCATGATTTGTTGGAAGACCAGACATTTATTTTGGAAAGATATCAATGAAATACCACATAATTGACATATCTTAAATGTTTATTTTTCATTAAACCATCTAATATAAACACACATTTTTATTAAGAACCACGACCCATACAATAGTTTTAATTTCAATAAAAAATTTATTTCCTTTATAAATTTGATAAGAAATTATTTGTTTGTCTATAAAACCAAATGTATCTTCCCTTCATAAACAAAAAATGTGATATTTATCTAAATAAGTCCCATTCATTCCAAAAATGACAACACATTCAAAAAAATGAAACATGAAATTATATAAATGAAACACATTCTCGTAAACTTAAATCAAATTTGATTAAAAGACATGGGATGTAATCATTTAACCATTAGGGTATTTTCTACTAACTCAACATCTAATTTTTAAGGTGGTGATTTTATATGTTTATAAAATTCATTTTTTATAAGATATATGGTAGGTCCGGAATAAAACAATAAATTTGTTGTTCTATAGTGTCTTTTATGTTTACTTATCACTACATGGTTGGTGCCAAAATTAGTGGAAAGGAATAAATAGTAAATGAGGAAGCCAATGCCCAAGGGGATGCTTGGCGAAGCTCCTTTTCAGAGCCCATCAACACCACAACCAGCGCGAAGCCCCTCAGTTACATGGTTGGTGAAAAACCATTATCTCCACTGCGATCTACACAGAGTAAAAGAGGTGGAAGACTCCACAGTTATGACACAATTGAAAGAAATATCTTTGTTATGGTGGGAAGTGGATCTCCTCTAGGATCTCTATGAAATTGATATAAGCCTTCACGTGCACCATGTGGAGAACTGAAAAGGCCCATGTGCCAAGGAGGGGATGGTGGTCGACCTTTGGTTACGAAAAACATGACTCAATCTACTTCCAATATCAAAGCGCCACGTGGATTCACAACATGCTATTAGTGATTTACACCACCCCTCTTCTATAAATTCACGGCATCCCTCAGACCTGAAGGACAGATATCCCAACCTTTTTCCTTCTCAACTATCAAATCACGGAGAAACATTTTATCTAAGTAGCATTGATAAAAATTAGATTTTCAAGGTATTTGAGCATTGGGAAATACCTTTTCCCTTGCTAAAATAAAGGCCACCTCAAGTAGAGATTCACTTCGCAAAGCTCATTGGACACTACAATGGAATTATCTTTTGATGGTATCTCAGGTCTTCTCCAGGCACCCATCCTTCAAAAAATACCATCCATGCACATGTGAACCCCATGCCAAGGTAGGTTCACTATGCTTTGCAAAGTACATTTCTTTGTAGTGTTTCACTTTTCAAGTAACCCATACTATGTGAAGTCATACCCTTCAAAAGCATTTTCACATCATGAAAAACCCATTATCTGCTTGTATACCGCATGCCTATTCTAGGAAACTTCACTTGACGAAGCATAATCCTTAATGGAGTCTCTCCACTTTGTGGGGCACCAGAGCTTCGCAAGTTTCCTTACCATGAACCTCTTTGCATCACAATCCCTTCTCTCATATGACCTTATAGGTTTATACAAAGTGATTTCAAGGTCTCATGGGTGGTGATTCATTTTGGGTTTCTTAGCCTCATGCTTCTTTTCATAGGCACAATAACATATATTTATTTTTCACATAGCTACGCTAAAGTGAACCCCTCAATGGATCACTCCATAACACCTCCTCACCAAGGCATTATCGATGCCTTACCTTCCCCATGTCTAGTTGTTTATTATTTATTTATTTCCTAGGGTTGAGGAGTGAATCCTCATCATCCAAGATATAGGATGTTAAACTACCAAGAACCATCATCCTCAACACATGACATTAAATTGTAGCATTTTCCATTACAATATACATGGGTTTCCTCATCTCTAACATTTTCCATGCCCAATGGTCTCTGCAGGATTTTGATATTCCTCACATTTAATGATATATAATTTGAGAGATTGGATTCTATCCGTGGGTAACCACAACCATCTTGGTTTATGCCCCTATCCTTTCTTGTGGGAGGTGGATTTCTTGCTCCTCATTTTTTCATTGGTGCACAATGACTAGAGGAGAGATGGTAACATAGACCATCATTACCCCTTTCCCTCCCACTTTAGGCCTTATCTCCATCAGGCCTTCATCATGTAGTATGTCCCAATATCTAAATTTATAGGATGATAACCACGTGTAATCCCATGTTTCCAATTTGAGTTGTTAAAAATGTATAAGCCCCTCTTCATTCCTTGCATACGTACCATTCATGATGTGGTCTTTAGGTCTTTTGTGCCACTTATTTCTCACACAAAACATGACTCACATGGTCTTAGAGTAAGAATTGACCATGGAATCTACTCTAGATCACCTTAGGCTGTAATCCCCAGGCCCCCCATTATGGACTACATGGAATTATATCCCTTCCCCTTTCCAATAAATGTATATAGGAAGCCACCATGAGGTTCAATCCCATCACCCATCTCTCCTGAACATCTTCATGTTGGTTCTTCCTTGTACTTCATGATATTAAACATATTACCCTCTCTTCCAGAATGGCAATAAACTATATGTATATGAACTATTTGGTTTTCGATCCTTGTATCCTAGACAAGGTACTTAGGAAGCCTTCCAAAGGTTCAACCCCAAACATCAGTAAACATCAGTTTCCCCTTTATTTGGAACCAGATCCTTGGTCTATCCAAATAATTCCATACCAACTCTTGGGATTTTATCCTCACTTAAGCATCAACATCATCTTTAGGTTATTGTCCTCTAAGAAAACTCTAATTCATTGTCACAATCCGAAATATGTGTGTTTTGATCCATGTCTACTATAAAGTTTACATAAGAACCCTTCTGGATTTTCAACCCCAATCACTAGGTAAACCAAAACGATCTACGTGGGTTTTGATGCCCATATCCTAGACAACATACGTAGGAAGCCTCTCAGAGGATCAGCACCAATCATTGGAAAAATCGTTGCTTGGTTTGTTGGGACCCACATCTTTGGTCTATCCCAATAATGCCAAACCATATCTCATGCTGTTAACCACACATAATACCCAACATCATCTTCGGAACACGGTCCTCTGAGCACATAGAAATCCTATGCCACACTCCAAACTGTGAGGGTTTTTATTTCTATCTCCTAGAAAAGGTACATAGGAATCATCCCTTTGGTTCAACCATAATCTCTAGTAAACCTCGGTGTCCCCTTTGTTGGGTCCTATTTCTTTGTTCTGTCCCTTCATGGCATTAGACCAGCTCTTGAGATTCTTACCACGCGCAAGCCTTAAGATGTTGTTGGGTCATTTTCCTTTCTGCACAACCCAATTCCATGCCCCATCCTAAACTATGTTGACTTTTTTCCCTACCATGGAGATACATTGGAAGCCTCCATAAGGTTCATTCCAATCATTCGTGTCTCATCCTGGTATCTCACTTGAGAATTTGTGTTTTGGGAAGGTCATTCCCCAACCCGGAGGTTCTAATTCCTCATGGTCTCATCCATGCATACATTCTCGTAGGACAACTCCTTGGGTGTCCCATCGCCCAACAATACTATTTGGACTTTTATTCTTCTACATAGGGATATTTAGGAATCCTCTCTGAGGTTCAAGACCAACATCACTATAATCTTCATGTCGGCTCCATTACATTACCCCCATCCACTTCACTCCAACATCTGTCATCCTTCCTAATTCTTACCCAAGCTGCCACATCCCAGTGAGATCATGACATCCATCCAGTTTCTATCATTTATGGAAACCGGGATGCTAACCTTGTAAAATCCCCACACAATCCATAACCGTACAACCAAGAATATATCTCTCATGATGGTTCGTTACCCACGTGTATGCCCCAGCATGTCTCCTTGTCATTTTCCTTTGTGTACACTCTGATTCCATGTCTCACCCTCCGAACTACATGGGTTTTAATCCCTATCTATTTTGATTGGGTACTTATGAAGCCTTACCTAGGTTGAAATCTATCAAATGGTAAACTCTTGTGTCCCCTTTATTGGGACCCAAGAATCCTCGGATCTGTCTTCAATGGATGTTTTGTTCCAACCATCCAGTTAAACCCTTAGGTGCTCCCACTTGAAGATGAACACATCTGATCCACTCCTATCAGTGTTCTGATCAGTCTAATCCATGTCAGTTACTCATTAATCTTGTGAAATACCTTGTGTCAATCATGGGAATCTAAGGAAAACCTAATAGACATGCCTATGGCATATAATTCATCGCACACAATTTGGGATGCCTTAGGATTCTACACCCTTGGGATGCCCTATCATAAGAGTAAGAAACCTAGATGCATCAGTGTTTCAGCATCCATACCCACCAACGAGGTCCAACAAGACTACTCCCCCGATCGAAGGTGGCTTCCCTGACTTGACCCCATGGAATTTCCTAATAGAAGTAGTGTAATTAACCATAATCTATGAAGCTATGGACTCAAGTAAGAGTTTCACGAACAACATATTAATCTTTTCGGGAGACCAAGACAAGGAAAATAATTCTGAGGAAGACATGGATGTATTGACCGACATCCCATCATCTGGTTTTGATCATGGAAAAAACGATCTTAAATAAGTGATGGATATTGGCCGCCTTTGGAAACCAGGAATGTGGGTACACAATCATCACATCCTCAAAAAATAGATGTTCACCCCATTGAAATTATCATAAATAGAAATGGTGAAACTGATGTGAATATATTCAACTTAATGTGGAGATTAGTATAATTCGAGATATCATTGGATAAGCATGTCACTAGATCCAGTTATCTGACGCTAGGTCCCACAAAAGAAAACAGTGGGCTTGGCGTGAAACTCACCAGATATTGGGGCAGTTAGATGTTGGATATCCTGTTATACAACGTCGTTAGTATGTTTATTTCTCACCAATCATTGGAGATGTAATGGTGCTAGGGAACTAGATGCCGCTTTCCTCCTTTCAGCGTTAATGGTTGAATCTATCTGCTTTGTAGGACCCAAGATTGTATGATTGGAAACAGATCACCTCACACCCATCGACACAGGGGTCTGGGAAACACTAATATGGAAATACCGTGTGTCCTCTTCTCTCCTAGGATGACCTCCACATCCACAACTATTATGCACCTATTCCCCATCTCACATTCTGAAATTGTTTAGAGGAGGGTGATTAACAAACTTGTCTAACGTAATGAGGAAGAAAGAATTAACCCAACTCGAGATATAGACTAAAAAGACTCAGAGGATTTTGTGACACATATTATTCACCTCCCCCAAGGGATGCGTAGGGAGATACTTCTCCCCAATCAATCCTACAATCATTTCGGGAGCCTCTCCTCAGAACACTTTGATGACTCACTCTATTGCGTTAATGAGGTGAGGGATGTCGGGGCCAGCCTAACTGTTGTCCCATCCCAGGGACCGCCATTGGGGGCTCCCAACTGACTGCATCAACTCTACCATACATACCCATAGGCAATAGAAGAAGGTGAGTTATACACATTCACAACTGGGCCTATTCGAGTTATCCTAATTCCAATGTTGGGTGCAAGATGAGGAGGACCCCTTCTGGGGTGGGGTATAATTATCAATGGATACAGTGGCCCATACCACCACTGAGGTAAACCATCAATTCACCATTTATAATGAATAAGAGAACATATACATCCGACCTAGAGAGAGGCCCCAACATCCCCCTAGGGCAGCTTGGGGTGACTCTCTTGGTCACCAACACAAGCGAAGCCATTGCGGGCCGACCAGCGGTAATGACATCCAGAACGGAGGTCCTCCCCATGCCACTACCAATGAGAGAGAAGGTCCTACACACTCCCAAGCCTAGTGTGGAGTTCCTCCCCATGCCACCATCAGTCCGAGCGGAGGCCCTCCCCGCCGCACTGACATCTAACACAGATGTTTCTTCGGCACCTGTGATCCTAGGTGTGGAGTCGTTCCTCATGTCACAGGTGGTTGAGGTGAATATACACATCACCTAGTCACTCAAAAATGTGAGGGTCTTCCCTATGTGACTTCTATAATTGACGAAGGTTCTCCTCGTCCTGATAATTTGAGAAGCGGAGGTATGCCCCTCTTTATTGGCATCTAACGCAGAGGCCTATCCCATGCATAGTTTGACCAGAACGAAGGCCCTTTTTGTACCGTCACCACTACGGGAAACAAGCATGGATGTAATTACCATGATCTTAATAGCTCCAACAGAGGTCCTACCTACTCAAACACTTCCTGTAGGGATTCTCTTTGGGCGCCAACCATTAGCCAAAGAGGCCATCCCCGTGTTCCTTTAGACATTTGTCCAGGTTCTCCTCGCACCCCGACTCCCCCATGAAAAAGGATTACCCACCCTATCATCAGTTTTTCAGAAGGTCCTACTCACGCTGAAAATCTACCCTATCCTGAAGAGCCATCCCAGGGTTGGATGGGGGTATCTACCACCAAAGGAATGATATTGAGAAGTTTAAGATCATGGTTATACCCGTCTGTTTTTCAGATTCTGAGGTAAAATGTGATTTGGTAATGAAAGACTCACTTAGATCCTCTATGCCAAAGGTCGGGGTATGAACAAGGAGTATAATATCCATCCTTATAGAATTTTAGGTCCACCGGATTCTTGCCTCCATCCAAAGATACATCTTGTACGAAGAACATTTGTCCTCTTTCTGGGGTCTGGCCATTCAATCCCCCCTATCATCAACAAGATCACTCTCTGCCTCAATCAGAGATCATAGAGAGATGTTCTGGGGACAAATAGGGTAAGATAAACTACACGACCCCCCGTCAGTAACCACATCCCATGCACAGGAAACTGTTGTCGTTACTTCATCCTACTGAGATGTGGTGGTGCAGTTGTTGCATTCTTCCCAGCACATCCTAAGATGTGTTGTCTTATTATCTCACTCCCCGTATTCCCCAATGGATAGTCTACTATCTCAATGGTCTACCTCTTTGCTGTTACGGGTCCCACATACACCCCCATTTGATGAATTGGTCAACCAAGGGTTGGACCCTCTCTCTCAGCCGAGAAGCTTATGGGACATCCCTATAGTGGACCATTTCTCAGAGATGTTCTTGCCAGTTTCCACTACGAACATCAGGGTGACATAATTTTATTCCTAGGATGAAGTTGCGTGATTTCTCAAAATCCTCTTGGATATACACTTTTCCCCAATAACCGTCTAGTGGATTACCTCATGATTCACAAATAGTTTGGAGAGATTGGCCAGCTAAATCCTTGGTCAATGTGGATGCACTCTCTGTGACCTAGTTCCCTGAGTTTCCCAGTCATCATTAGACCCTCCAATAATTATGTGTGAATATCATTAAATTTATCCACAAAATTATTAAATATGATCACCCCCACTTTCAAATCCATGGTTTGGGGTAGTATTCCACCCTTCATTACAATTATATATGGTGCCAGACTGTCTCTCAAGGGGATATTGAGGAAATTCCTTCAAGTATGGTTGAGGTTAACATGGTTGACCTATCCGAGGGAGAGAACAATCTAGATCTCCTTGAAGAGAACATACCCCCCAAGGGAGTGCCACACATATTGGATACATTGGGAAGGGTAACTTGCTAGCAATGTAATTTACTAGGTCTTACCATACCTACTAAGTCGTTATCCCTCATTCGGAATCCCAATTAGGGAAATGAGGTTCCCAAAGTCATCAAACCCTCTCACCATTCTATCTCGGTACAAAAGACGAAGGATGATCCTTAAAAGGGTGTGTCACGCCAACAACTCGAAAAGCATAAAAATATGGTTGATGACTTTATTGTCGAACATGTAGCAGAACGGTGACTAGAATATGGTAATCCCAATCCATGGAAGTAGGTGAAGGTAAACCCTCCCCCTAGGAAGTTTCCTCATGGTGACCCTAATCATCCTACCCACATTGACTGGGTTGATGCCAAAGTTTATTGCAATAGGGCACGATATGCCTCACCATATATTACTAAATTGGGGGATACCCATCCTCAGGAACCATTTTAGGTTCCCCCAACTGCTCTCCAGGTCATCCCATCAGCCATTGGGCCCACATATCATGTTGGAGAATCTGCCAATGCCCTGGTGGTTAGAGACCCTCACCCATACAAGAATCCTCACTTGGATGATCCGATGGTGGTTCTTATTTCTCACCTTGAGGATTTGGAAACTCAATAGGTGGTTATTCCCCTTGATGGAAAGCCATATCTGGAAAGGGTATATGATATTCCAGCACCCCCTAGTTTCATAAACACATCCTTTTCCCCATTGATTGGATGAGTGATCTGCTGTTGCATCTAGCCCACATTATCTCATGGTGTGGATCCATGTTGGGAATTCCAGTGCAGTAGGAGGCCGCTAAACTTTGATGTTTCATAAAAACATTGGAATGGCCATTGTCTGTCTGGTACAGCCAGCTGGAAAGGCCTCACATACTCCGTAGATATACCTTTAACATAGGAACAACTATTTTCAATGTGTGCGGGGAATGTAAAAAACTGAAATGTCCCCCTCTCTCATCACCCAAAATTACCCCGGGGGACTTTGGAATTTCTCTGATAAATCCCAGCATCTAGAGAATTCATTGCATCAGGCCAAGTAGGGACATCTGTTTCCTCTCTTAGTCCTCGCTAGAAGGGTCGCTAAGGCCGATCCCACCACGGTAGCCCAAATAGAGCCCCTGAAGAAGCTAGAGTTATTTCAAGTAGAGACACCTCCACAGCCTCTCTAAGGCCCACCACTTTACGTGCAGCCTCAAGCCCAATGATGTCCACCAGAATCATAAGTCACCCCTACGTAACACACCACCACTACCTTGGTGAGAAAATCAGGTTCCACCTCATCAACAGGCTCCTCCAGTCCCACGTTAAGGACAATCTCCAAGAGCACCCCTTTTGAATTGATGGAACTTAACCAGATAATTTAATGAGGTTTAGGTCCCAATGTATTTTGGAAGTGCCTTGGAAAAGAAAATTCCACTATTTCCATAATAAATTGGATTCAATGAAGAAAATCACATTGATCACCCCAATTACTTCCCCTATCATTGGATCATGGGGCACACCCTCAGGAAGTGTTATTGGTTTAATGACTGGATCTATGACATTACTGATAACAACATAGTTAGGTTAGTTCTGGTCTTGGAATAGGTTTCATGTGTATTCATTCATCCTGACAGTGACAGATCCAGCGAAGTTGTGTAGCATAATGTTTTGAGTCGTGGGTCTCATAAGTACGATGTTTGGATGGCTTGTAAGGTAGTCACCCGTGCCAACAGTATTATCTGTGCATTTCTGAATCGACCCAAGATATGAAAAGCCAATGTGTCACCTACAACCACTACATTTGGGTTAACATCACAGCCTTCCTCCTCCTATAAGGGCAGACATCAGCGATGCAAGAGAAAACAAAGTCCCCCACAGAGGCCATCTTTATCTATATCTCTCATCGATTTAATGCTCTAGAGAAGGGAAATGCATCCAGAACAATCCCAGTGATGAAGAATTATACATGTGATGACCAAGGGTATGATTTCATTAACACCTAAGAGCTAGTAATCCACTAAATGTTTCCTGACGACAATAATGATAGATAGATCCTCCCAACATCCCCATTCGATGCCAGTGTCAATTGAGGCGTGAGTACATGAGTCGTCGGGATCCATTGGTCAGTGATTTCAGCTAGGCCGTACATGTCACCAAAACCAGACAATAGGCTCAATGTAGTTCTCAACATGTGCAACCATATAAACTTGTTTCATTAGATCCTCCTTCATCTTCATTTGTGATATATGATCTGGTGGAGCCACCACGATCGTTCTACGATCATCCACATTCAGTTATAGATAGACCTCAGTCACCTGGATCTCATCCAACAGTTATTCGATGCATTTTGGATATTGAGTAATGGGACATTCATAGCACCAATCACCCACCTGTTTAGCCAGAAGGGCCAGTCATACCTCCTTTCGCAGAACAACCTCGTGTTAGTAGAAGATGATGCGTGGCATAGAATTATGATATTTTAAGCATTATTAAAGAATTATTATGAGGATCTATATCCTTGTGGCTCTTTTTCTGTCATTAGATATGCACGAAGCCCTTACTGAGGCTTCAAGAAGCCTCCTCTAGTTTGAGACGATGGTAGTACCCATAGAAGACATCCATGTTTAGGCAGTCGAGCACGCTGAATGATATGCCATTGTCTCTTTTTCTAGGGAAGATTAGGTTTCACCCATATAGAAAAATATCATCCAACTTTAAATTAGTGTACATTTAAATGGAATGTATTTTGGTCATTGCGTTGTCGAAAAAGGCTCTAAAATTAACCTTATCCCGATCCCTACACTCTATAAGATGGGGTTGTCTGAGGATGATTTGAGTCCCTCGAAACAAAAAATTCAATGTTTGGATAGGATTGAACAGAACTCGATTGGAAATATCCACCTAATGACCCAGTTCAGTGGCTACATATGCAATGATTCTCATCCTCATGAGATACGTATGAACACTCAGACATTTTTTCTTCGGGTCCAACCATATTCAATAGAAACATCCTCATCTCTTTGGTCCCTAGGACTATGTCATTCAAGAGGTGTTATGTGGTGAGGTATGGTATTATGTCCTCATTCACGTCTGGTTTTCAATAGCCACACCCCAAACCTACCTCTTGAGAGATCTTCATCCACATTTTTTCCACTCATCATCTTGGCTTGTCTGCTCTCAAATTTGTGCACTCCACCCTCTTTGGAAATCCCCCAATTTGCCTAGGAGTACAATGGCTTAGGACCTAGAGTGTTGGATTCTACATAGAGATGTTTTCATCCATTTCCATGCATCATGTTTCCATTTATTTTGGCTTCAATAATCTTTTACATCTGAATGGACCCCCAAATGGCATGGATGCTTAGCCAGGGCTCTCCTACTATCATTTTCCAACATCCCCAAAGAGTTTGGAAAACAATTTGATACATGTCCCATGCTGTGAATATGGTTAGTGGTCAAAACTAATTTGTTGTTCCCATTTCAGGTCTCATTATATGGATGATATGTTTCAAACAAAGTCAATAGTTATCCTCCATCATTACGCCACCCCCACTATGACATAAATATTGGTCACGTGATTCACATCATTTTCTACTCTATCATGTCCATGTTGAATTTAGACACTCTTCGGGATACCCCTTAGTGCATGTTTTCTTGTTAAGATGATGAATCCATGGTATAGTGTCATTCGAGGCCCCAGACCATTTCCACGTTCTCTTTATTCCATGTGTTGTGAAGACATCTCCACCCTTGTTTCCCACATCGAGCACGACTCACACAGGCTTATGGATTTGGTCACGGTTTATACCCAATTTGAAGAGTCGCACTTTGTTCAGCCCAAGAACTATGACCATAAACTAAGATCCACCTTATCCTTAGAGAATGACGTTAAACTTCATGAATATTTCAGGAACTACGTATGGCGTGATTTCCATCCTAAAAAGATATGTAGGAACGCATGGACACTTCATCATCAGGTCCAGCTCTGGCTCCACTATTTATCTCTTCCATTATGCTCGTTTTCCCCGACTATTATAGTACTGTGTAGTGTGGAGTATGTGGGATTATGCCCTCATTCACATTGGGTTTTCAATAGATGCATAAATACACACCTTTTTAGATCTATTCTCTCATGCATGTCGCCCCACATGATTTTAAAATGCACTCTCAGATCTATGTATGGATTGATTCTCATCCTCATGGGATACTTTGGAAGACCCCTATGTTTCATATTTAGGTCTATCCCTATATCCTGTGATCTATTCCAACATCAAATTCAAAGGTTTATCCTCTAGAGTTTCACAAATATGTGGGCTTATTCCTTCATCTGCATTGGGTATTCTTTATCACACCTTACACATCCCATCCAAAACCTCATTATTCTATATAAATCCAAAACATATGACCTTAAACTATGCTTCCTGGTCCCACATGACCTTAAACTATTTCTTTTTTTATATGAGACACTAAAATACAAGGGCTAGTCCTATCATACAACCCCAAACCATGACACTATCATCCTAACCACAGTACGAAAAAAATGGCACTGCATTACGGTGTTGTCACTCGATGAGACATCATGTTTGGTTTCGGTTATCTGCTACACCATATGTCAAGGCCAACATATGTATTGATTCCTATATAAATTCCCAAATTCTCAGTTCTAGGTATGTCGCGTCACAAAAAAATCACACCTCTGCTATAAAGAACAAACATGATTCATCAAATGATTCTTTTTTTGGTTTGTGGCCCTAACCTGCACGACTTTATTGCCCCGGGCAATGGTATCCTACCATGAAATATATGAGAACTACGTGTGGATTGATTCCAATCATTATAGAATACATTGTAATGACTATATATCTTGTCTTTATGTCTTACCCCCGGAATCTAAAATCATGTCCTCTTTCCAGCCCCTTAGCCCAAACATTGTTGGGATCTTGTTGTGTGGTGAGTACCTCTTAGGTCCTTATTCACATTGGGTATTGCAACAACCACACCACTTGTCTCCCCTGTTGTTTCCCAATGTGGTTCTAGTTTTACTACCATAGACTATGATCTTCATTTCATAAATATATGTGGTTTGATTCCCATCCTCATGGGATACATCGAAATGCGCAAACATTTTTCCTTCAGGTCCATCCCCAAGAATGTGTAATGAGATAGGAGGCCTCCCTGATCATCAACGATGTCATATTTTTATACTATTCCACAATATTTTCATTACATTAAACCAAGTCCCCTATCAATGGTCCACTATATGAGAATATATCTGGATTTTTCTTCCTCATGACCCTTTTCATTGGAAAGGGATTCAACTCCCTCTATCTGACATGTATCATTGGCATACTCAAATGCTCTGTGGCCTAGATCCCAAAGTGTGGAATGCCACATGGACATTCCCTCATTTAATTCACATGCCTCATAATCCATTTATTTGATTCTCCATCAACTTCCATGTCGAGAGGGACCCCCTTTAGGGCCTGGTTTCATGCCACATTGTCTTACCTACCATCCAGGGGAAATGCCTCAAGTGACATAGGACAACATTTTCTGATAGGTCCCATGTTTCTAAAACACATAGCAGTTGACCATCATTTGTATATCCCCATGATAGGATAACGAAAAATAAAATCTATGTTTCAAACATGCTCCATAGTTATACTTTATCATCATCCCACCATCATTGTGATGCATATCTTATTCTCCGTAATTCTCATCATTCGACTCCCTTATGTTCAAGTGGAAGTCCAACACACTCAGTTTTACACATCTAAGAATCTATGTTTATTGAGAATGCAGGTTATTAATATCGGGACATCATTCACATAGAATTACATTGCTCAAATTGTCTACCACCCTATACGAGGAAAATCCAATCACTACTCATTATTTGCCACATCAAGTACAAATCATGTGGGATTTTTGGATTTGGTTGGATGTGTACTGCTGCAGTTGAACCACACATGCATCTCATCCAACACGATATTAAACTGCAATCTAAGAACAATGTAAGTATTAATTTCTATCCTAATGGGTTTCATAGAAGCACCCGAGCACTTTGTCTCAAGCCCAGACCAAATTAGGCAACCTCTGGTCTATGGTCTAAATAATCCCACTAGGAAAACATAGTTTGGAATGGATTTATTGGTCCTCATTCACATCGGTTTTACTATTACCGCATCACAAACACCTTCAGAGATTCCTGCTACCATCCTTGTCGCATGACGTTAAACTACATGACATCTCCATAAATACATATATGTAGATTCCCATCCTAATGGGGTACGTTGGAATGGCCAAACACTTAGTCTCTATCCCTACCCAAATTTCACCATCATTGGTCTCTTAACCAAATATTCATAACCAGGATTATGTGGTGTGGTATGGACTTCATTGGTCCTCATTCACATCAGGTTCTATAATGGTTGAACCGGTTACTCCCCCCATTGGGATCTCCCCTTCCACTCTTCGTCCTACCGTATGATGAAAAACATCATGGGTCCTCAAAAACTACATCTGTTATGATTCTAACCCATATGGGGTACGCAGCTACACCCAGGCATTTCGCCTCAGGCCCAGTCCCATGGCTATTAGCCCTTCTAGCCCCTCATCCCCGATCACAGTCTAGTCTCTATATCCTTAAACTAGGAACCTATAGTCCATGAAACATTACATTAAACCATTTTCCTCGGTCCATATAGTATGAAAATAAAAATACGTGCAACATCTTGGTCATATGTTTTTAAAATATGTGTCTATCATCCACCTTTGTATGAAATAAAAGTAGAAGGCATTATAGGTCCTCACGAGAGAGGTCCTTTCAGGAAGTATGTTTGATCCTGGTTCAGAATGATAAACCCACCTAATGTGTTTTCATCATGGTGGAATAATTTCAATAGCGTTGGACTCAATTCGAACAACCCATCACTCCACCAACCATGATTTTCATGCCCTTTATTCAAATTCCCATCCTCTTTCATGCCTAAAAGAACCCCCTAATAGTACATAATCTTAGCCTATAGATCTCATACTATCCTGGGATAACGTTCCAGAATACGAAGGTATGATTTTTTGAGTCAATCCTTATGTCTCGAACATGGTCATCAATCGGCCCTCATTTTTTATCCTCATCTTAGGTGAATGCAATTGGGATACTATGTTTTGAACATGACCAATGGTTACCCCTTCATTGTCATGCCATCCTTTCAATGTTCTAAATTTTTGGTATCATGATTCAGATTTTCCACTCCTCTCAGATTGGATTGATTGTAACACAACTGGATTTACCCCGCTCGAGTACTAGATAACATTGGGAAAACGAAAATTTGATTACACTGAGACCTTCCTTCTCTAGTCAGGCGTCCCTCTTCCATCCAAGAAATATGGAATGGTTGTTCATACCCCAGATTCACGAATACTAGTTGGAACTTCTATATTTAATTACAATAATGATGTGGTCATCCCTTTTTTCTCACATTGGACATGACCCACGTGATATTAGGTATTGGTCACTCGATATTTCATTAATGTGATATAAATGCATCAATCCAAATAAAATAGTGGAACTCATGCATGAAATAAAAATAAAAATGATAATACTAAAAGTATGTTAATGAGTTTACACTATTTATTCCACCCATGGACTGGCCCCTCCAAGAGATGGTTTGACCTCTTCAATAGAGCATCCCAGATCTGCCACTCTCTAGCTTATTGCATCCAGGATCTGCTGTAACTAGTTAAGCTATTGTTCCTCCTCGATGTAAATGGGGAATAATTCATCATCCTCAATCCAGGACCTATCCTCGTTGGCTCCAACAATATCCATCTCCCCAGAGGCTTGCCTAATATGTTCCTCATCCTCTATTAGTTGGTCCTTTAGCAACAATATGAGCTCTAATTGCGCGTCGAGGAAAGAAGAGTGATCATTCTCCCATGCCCTCAACTATTGGATATCATTCCTGACCTCCTGGAGTATCATGATGTTCATAGAAATCTTCTGCTGCCAGCCCACATTGAGGCCATGTTCATGCTCCAGTATCGTCCCTACCATGAAATCTCAGATGAGAATATGAGGATGCTCGACATCTACTCCTCCAACACAAAGTTTGCCAAGCTGAGAATGAAACCACCCCATCAGGTCTATCCATTTTTTGGGGGGTCTCCCAAATTAAGTTCTTGATCAACTTCTATGACCGGTGATGGATGACCAAGTTGTCCTCTTAATCTGAAGCTGTCTCATCTAGATCCCTGAGGTAGGTGGGTTCATAAGTAGGGAACGCCTCAAGGAACTCATCAGTGTGATCCACATCTGGTTTCTGGTATTGTAGGAATGGTGACATGTCATCCGATTGATCCCCATCATCGGATTCCACCTCAATGATTTCTGGTTTGGTCAGGTTGATGGTCGCACCTGTGGTCATGAGCATTGCATATTGGTCAGTATGGTCTTCCCCTTCCATGACAACCAGCGTTCCCATGGGAAAAGTAGCGCCAGAATCCCTAGTAATCATTTTCATGGTGTCCCACCCATGTTGATGAACTATGAATAAAAAATACACATAAAATAGTTTCAGTGATTAATAGAACAAAGTTACAGACTCTATGATGAATACTTACAGTGATTAATTAATTGGTCTCACACCTATGATGTTGCATTTGGAACCCTGATGTGTGGTTCTCCATATATGGTTAAGAAATTCAAAGACTCCGGGAGAACCACCCTCGGTGTCGTGGCCCTACTAGGTTCAGTAATCTTCATTGTTGAGGGTGTGTATTTTGAAGCTACATCTACCATTGTGTGGGAGCAGGTTTTTCATATGAGTCACTCATGCACATGTCAAATGTTAGATGTGATGGGCTATGATTCCGAAATTTTCTTCACAGGAAATTGGTTTAAGGCTTACCTCAAGATCCACCACAAACTCTTCCATCTATGAGTTAGAGTTGGTGACCTCACCCTCTTCTATAGTGCTCTCTCTATCATATTATTCCCCCAGGAGGACTCTTCTAATTCTTCTTGTATGGGGAAGTTCTCTCTGATGTTGGTGTAAGATAGATGTAGAGTGATTGTCTGATCGAGCATCACTTTTACCCAATCATTCAATGGATGTGGAGAACCCTAAGAGTGCAGAAAGACCTCATTCTCGGTGATATACTTCTCCCACGTCACCATAAGCACTGCAAATCTATAAATGGAGTGACCAATTCTAGAAAATTCAATCCCGAGATAGTTTAGATGGTGCCACATTTGGAAAGGACAGATGAATTGTCTATTAACATCACAAATTTCCCAATCCTCTAGGAAGACAACATCCTCTGACATGTCTATATGGAGTTGCCTCTTCCTCAGAACCGAAGTGGGTATCCTACGGAACACCCTGGGTGGCCTCCTTTCTGGATAACTTTCCTCCTTAGGGACTAGAGGGACTACTTCTATAACCATTCTATCGATCATTGTAGGTATCACCGCTACAAAATCCCTGCCACCAAGGGATGTTCTAGCAACATTCTGTCCCCAACCTCGTGGTTGAGTAGGCACCACATCACTGGAATTTATAGTCCGCCGCTTCAGCATCTCCTCTAGGTAGGCTGCCTCCAAACTCTTGGAATTCTCTTTAAGCAACCCATAGAATACTTTGGGTAGAGGTATATCATTCTAAATACTCACATCCATTATTTGATCATGAGCCACATCTTCCTCGTCACACATTGGTGTTCTTCATGATGTACTCCCATGTAGACCCACCATGTGAGCCTCCACATGCACTAGAACTGGCTCGTGAAGTATTGAGGGTTGTACGGATCAAAGAGAGGCTAGAGATCACACTACGCCACCAAGACTCAATCCCAAAAGTCAATGAGTTAGGACCGATGATCCTCTATTCCATGGTTTTCATCATTGAACACACGTGTTGTAAATGGGAATGGGTGGAAGTTGAACTCATCCTCCATCAAGACCTAGTTCATCAATAATGGAGGGGTTGACATCGTTGGGAAACACCCCACCGCTTTCAAAATTGGTGATTGGGAGTCTGACCATAGAGGGGAAATGGGATTTAGGTATTCATAGGTGCCAATATATGGTTTTTTCCATCCATACAAGAGAGGGAGTGGCCTACACACCCTATGTGGATTATTCGCTTAACAGATATGTCGATCACTTTTTATAGCATAGCAAGCATCGAGATCCTCAGATTGATCTGCTCCACTATATATATCATGGAATCCATGATAAACATGCTCGGTCGTATGCCCATGTTTGTGTCCCTTACATTCAATTTGCAACTATAGATGAGAACCAAAATGAACGCAGCCAACTTAACCAAATGTTGCTTCTTAGTGCTGGCACTGAACTCCCATGGCTTCCACTAGTCGTCCTCCATGTGAAACTATAAGGAGTGATCCTTTTTGTACTAGATCCTCTTCTGGAATGTGGGATGACTCATAGAAAACATCCCATATAGAGGTGAATACAGGAATTGCTTGCACTGCAACTTATTGCGAAAATCCCTCACCAACTGCTTATCCTCTCTTGGAACTAGGTCTATCAATACCTTTTCCAGCAGAAGCATCTTATCTGGGTCATGCCATGTATTCATAGTGGGGAGGAACTCGTTATAAATCACCCCCAATATTGGAATCCCTTTGATTATGTGATTCTCCCAGAGGATCATACCGACCTCCCCATAAAGAAAATGGAAGGTGTTGGTCCTCGACAACCACATGCTCAGATACATTGGAATCAGTTGTTTTGGATGGTAAATGTTGAATTGAGAGGCCCATGCCGCCTCATATATAAAAAATCTCCTCAAATCCTCCCCAAACTCATCGTAGGAGGCACATACCCAATAATCCCATGCCCATCCATTCGTGAAATTTCTGCCTTGGTGAAGATCCCACTCATCAGTCCACGCATTCTTCGGGTTAACTACGATTTCCTTCAAAATGGTGTGGTATAGCGAAAGGGATACCTCTACCTGCAATGCCTTCCCATCGACATTTTTTTACATGATTATACAAACAGTTGGCATTTATGGGTGTATAATCCTCCCAATTATGACTATTGGTGGCCCAAAAACATTGAAGATGGCATGGTGTACTCTTGAACAAGTAGGCTGGCTCATACCATCTTTCTTCGGAAATGACAATGTCATCTCTTAGACCAAATACATATAGAGGCATTATTTTTTTCAAGGGGTAGTTATTTTGGATGTCTGAAAACAGATCCACAATGGATTTTTGATCCTAATGGATCTGCACACATTCCCAAATCTGTAGGTTATTATACATATATTACCTCTAGGCAGAATCTATAGGGACCCCCAGTAGCTTCCGGGTGATCCATTACATATTCAAATTTTTGAAATGTTTTTTCTGGATTGCAGTCCCCGATCGCAGAGCTTCATTGTAGAACTCAACGGAAGCGACAGGTCACAGATCCCTACCATGAACCTTTGAGAAGCAATCTATGGAGCACATGATCATCAAGTCTAAATAATCATTGCGCGCCACAGATCAAAGAGATATCAGTTCTCAAAGCACAGTCACATAGCGTGTGGATCTTCAAGAATCAAGATGATAATCCCAAACAATTTAGGGATAAGTAAGGGAAAAATAAGGGTTATCTGATTTTATTTATATTCAATGACCTCCGAGCATCGCAACACACCTTGCAGTGGAAAACATCACAATGTTCTCAGCCCGCACATCACCTCTCTTTATAACAAACTTGCTTTGTGATATTGGTTTGCAATTATCCAAAACAATTTGGAACATTACCCTAAGACATTCACCCTCATTTTCTACTTGGCTCAAAGTTTGATGGGGGGACGTTTTTGAGAAAAAATGTGTGAAAAAGAAAAAAAATGAAAATATGAATCCAATTCCAATGGGGCTGCTTCACAAAGTTCTTCACAGAGCCTGTTGGCACCGCAGATAGTACGAATCCCCTCAAAACCACGGCCGGTGAAAATCCATGGACTCCTCTACTATTTCCACAGAGTAAAAGAGGCAGATGAACCCAGTTTTACAATGCTATTGATAGAATGATTTGTGACACAAAGGTAACCAAATCACCTCTTCAATCCCTAAGAAACTGATGGAATCCTCTATGAGCACCGTGGAGGGAACTAAGTAGGCCTCCACGATGAAGAGGATATGACTGTCAAATTTTCATTTATGAAAAACTTAACGTAATATATTTCCAATTACAAAGTGCCCTATGGCTTCACAATGAGATATAAAATCATCACACCACCCATCACCTATAAATACCAGGATTCCTTCTGACCCAAAGTTTGGATACCCCAACCATTAACCTTCTCAACTCTCAAATTGAAAAGCAGGTTTTGATCTGCGAAGAATTGAAAAAATTAGCTCTTCAATGTATTTGAGCATTGAAAAAGACCCTTTCCATAGCTCAAATATAGACCCTCTTCATGCATGAATTCCCTTACCGGAGACCATGAGCCACTACAAAAGAAGGAGCTCCCAATGTGAACTCGGGTCATTACCATGCTTCGCAAAGAACCTTCCATGCACATGTGAACGTGATGCTATGGTATGTTCATTGTGCTTCTCAAAGTACTTCGCTTCATAGTGCCATGCTCTCATAGGCACCCATGCTCCGTGAAGTCCTACTCTGTGAAAGCACTTTTACATCACAAAACACCCTTTAAATTCATGTATACCCCATGCCTAGGCTAGGGAAATCCACTTATAAAAGAATACTCATTCGCAGAGTCTCTCGACATTATGGGCCCCAAGAGCTTCCCATGTTCCCTTCCCACGAACCTATTTGCTTAGCAAACTCATTGTCCTATATGACCCTCAATGTTTGTACGAAGTGATTTCAAGGTCCCTTGAGGGGTGCTTCATTTTGTGTTTCTCATCCTCATGCTTCTTCATATAGGAATGCTAATGATTATTTCATCTTTACATAAACATGATAATGTGAGCCCCTCAAGGGATCACATCATAACACAACCTCACCATGGAACTCCAGATTCCTCCCCTTCTACATGTGTTGGTGGGTATCAGTTATGTATGTCCGAGGGGTGTGGAGTGAATCCTTATCATCTGAGAGGCAAGATATTAAATTTCCAAGCACCATCATTCATAGAAAATGATGTTAAACTATGGCCTCAGACCATGAAACATACACAATGTGCCCTATTTTGGACATTTTCTAGGACCTCTAGTCTTCATAGGAGTGAGTCCTTCCTAACATGTAATGAGATCCACTTTTTGGGAGTGTAATCTATCAGCGGGGAAGATAATCCATCTTGTTGTAAGGTCCTAGACTTTATTACGGGAGGTGGTATCTGTTCTCCATCATTATTCTATAGTACGCAATGACTAGATGAGAGATAGGTATAGAGACCACCATTACCCTTTCCCTCTCCCTTTTGGATTTATCACCATCGGGCCTCCATCTGGGAGTAAGTCCCAATCTCCATATCCCTAGGCTGATAACCATGCGTAAGCCTTTATTTCCTCTTTCGGCCGATAATCATGCATAATCCCTACATCATTGGTCGTGTATGCACATTTTGTGATGTGGTCATCAGGTCATTGCTACCTCTTGTTTCTCACATCAAGGATTTCTGACTTGGTATTAGAGTAAGCATCGACCCTGACATCCTATTTGGGTCGCCAGAGCATGTAAGCCCCAAGTCCCCCTATTACAAACTATGTGCACATTAATCCTTTCCTCATTCCAAGAAAGGTATGTAGGAATCCTTCTTAAGGATCAATCCCAATTCCCTTCAGTCCCAACCATCTTCACGTCTGTCTATCCTCATCCTTCATGAAAATAAAATGTATGCCCCTCTCGTCCGGCATGATGAAAAACTGTATGTATACAAACTATGTGTGTTTCAATCCCTATATCATATACAAGGTTTGTAGGAATTCACCCATATAATTAACCGCAAACATTGGTAAACTTCGGTGTCCCCTTTGTTGGGACCCACATCCTTGGTCCACCCTAGTAATTCTAGACTAACTCTCAGGCTGCTAACCACACATAACCCATGACATCACCTTTAGGTCGATGTCCTATGAGCACACCCCAATCATATTTCTCACTCCAAACTACATGGGTTTTGATCCCTATCTCCTAGATATGGTACGTAAGAAGGCTCCCTGAGGATCAAACCCAAAAACATGGTAAAACCATACAAAATACGTGGGTTGTGATCCCTGTCTTTAGGAAAATGTATGTAGGAATCCTCCTAGAGGGTTTAACACAAAACATCAGTAAACATCGGTTTCCCATTTTTTGGGACCCACATCCTTGGTCCTTCCCATTAATTACAGACAAAATCTCTAGTTGCGAACCACACTTAAGACCCATCATCATCATTGGGTTGTTGTCCTTTGAGCACACCCCGACATTATTTCTCTCTTCAAACTACACAGGTTTTGATCCAGGTCTCCTAGACAAGGTACATAGGAACCCTCCATGAGGTTAAACCCCAAACACTAGTAAACCGTGGTGTCCACTTTGTTGGTTCCAGCATCCTTGGTATGTACCTTAGTGGTTTCAAAGCATCTCCCAGGCTGATAACCATGAATAATCACCATCTTGTCGTCGGATAGTTATCCTTTGTGTGCAATCTAGTTCCATGGACCATCCTGAACTATGTGGACATTTATTCGCTTCCATGTGGAAATGTAGGAAGCCTACATGAGGTTCAAGCACATCAGCCATGTCTCATCCTTGTCTCTCCCTTGACACTTTGCGTTTCTGAATGTTCGTGCCCCATCCCGGAGGTTCAACTTACTCCTAGTCCCTTCCATGTATCTATTCTCACAGGCTGCCTCCTTAGGTGTCCCATCACCCCACCAAACTATGTGGACATTGTTTCTACTCCACAGGGATATGTAGGAATCCTCCCTAAGGTTCAATCCCAACATAACCATCATTGTCATGTTGGTTTTATTCCATACCTTTCATCCACTTCACTCAACCACCAATCATCCATCATGATTCTTACTCAGGCTACCACATCGTAGTGAGATCCTGACATCCATCCAGTCTCTTCCCTTTGTGGAATTTAGGCATCTAACCATGCATAATCCCTACAAAATCCATATCCATCCGACCTAGATTTTCCCTCTTGTGATGGGCCTCTAACCACGCGTAACCCATAGCTTGTCTCCAAGTCATTTTCCTTTTTTTACACCCTGATTTCGTGTCTCTCCCTATGAACTACACAGGTTTTAATCCCTGTCTCTGAGGACAAAGTATGTAGGAATCCTTCCGAATGTTCAACCCCATCCAATTGTAAACATTGGCATCCCCTTTATAGGGACTCAAGCATCCTTGGATACATCATAATTGGAAATTTTGATCCACCCATCTAGTAAACCCCTTAGGTGCTCCTTCTTGGGGATACACCTATCTAATCAAATCTTACCAGCATTCCGATCAGTATGATCCTTCACCTCTAGATGGTAATCTTTCGGAATACCCTATGTTAATCATGGGATGCTGATGAAAAAATTATATACCTTTATATGAAATATAATTCCCCTCACTTGACGTGGCATGACTCGAGCTTCCGCGCCCTTGAGAAGTTGTAACATAAAGGGATGATACCCAGAAACATCATTTTTTTAGTATCCAGACACGCCAGCAATGTCCAGTGTGACCAATTAAATGATCAAAGGTTACTACCCTGACTTGAGCCCTTTAAACATCCTGATAGAAGTAGTGTAATTAACTGGCATTCATGAAGACATGGCATCAGGGAAGAGTTTCATGAATAACTTCTAAA
The DNA here is from genome assembly GCA_963277665.1 of Viscum album. Lineage (NCBI taxonomy): Eukaryota > Viridiplantae > Streptophyta > Magnoliopsida > Santalales > Viscaceae > Viscum > Viscum album. Next base: position 679,160,201 of record OY728119.1, on the reverse strand, counting down.
TCATTGAGGGAGACCCGGACTAGGTGAAAAATTCCAAGGAGGAATCCACAGATGGAGAGACCAATATCCCATCATCTCGTTTCAATCATAGTAATAACATCCCTATGTAATTGATAGATGCCACCCACTTTTGGAAGTCGGGAATGTGGAGCAACAAGCAGAGCATCCTTGATGGACATATGTGCACCCCGACGAAACTGTCAGAAAAACACGTAGTTATTGTTCCCCTCATCAGAAATACTGGTCGCATTAGATTTCCATTTTTCTCTCAAGTTTAATTGGTTATTTATTTAAATCAACACCATTAAATATATGATTTCAGAAATAGTTAGAATAATTCATATAATCCTTGAATTTCATATATTAGACTATGGATTGGTCATTTTATGGAAATTTCAATCTTTTCACATCATAATATTACTTCATCCAATCAAATCAAAATTATATTTTTTAGTGACATTCCATTGTGAGAAAGAAACATTTATTAATTTCCTTAATCAAATTTCCATCATATTTATTTATACACATCAAACATAAATGGAAGATCATATTCTTTTATCCATTGTTTTTATGAATTCTTATGAATTCACTTTTTTCATTTCTTACTGAATACATCATATTGATGTGTAACTCCAATATCTATCTCCCCCTTGAGAGCACATTGAACAATTTCTTCAAATATGTTGATGTACATTATTTATAATACCCTTTAGAGCTTTTTTATTCCACTAATGAATAAATCTATCATACATTGGGGTTGGATGTCAATACCAGAATAATTCCTCACAAATCATGTGAAATTTGCTTCATATGTACCAAAATATTCATCATCCCTTTCCATTTACTCAAATAATTCATTCTCATCTATATATGAAAAGTATGAGGAAAATAATTCTTCAAAATTTTAGCATTTATATTTAGCACACTTCATATAATGAATTTATTATTATTAAATCATGTTCATGATAAGATTCCACATTTATTATTCTTCTCCTTCTAAAAGACAAACATGCGGAATAACTTTCTCATGTTCTAAATACTGAATAATGGAAAATATTTTTCAATGGTTCTAATCCATTACTCAACAACCATTAGATTTGTGGACCAACGAAAAAAGGATGATGTTTCCTCATGACTGACTCAACAAAATTGTGTTCCCTCCTTTTCTATTTTATAAGATTAGTGTGATACATATCCTAAGAACATTATATGAAAATAGTAATAAAATTATATGTTCTAAATCCAATAAAATTCATTGCATCATAAGGAAAATCATTTCATTGTCCATAATAGTTAGAGTAAAAAATTTATTTTAGGTTTCATCCACTAACAAAACTAAAAATCATAGTTTAAGAAGCAATAATCAAGTTGGGAAACCACATAATCATGAAAATTAAATTATTTAATGTCTATATCATATAACTATATTATATGTTAACTTAGGTTTAACCAAGGTTATTCATGAACATCACCAAAACATGGGTATCTTTTCCTATAATTAGACTTATACATATGGTACTTAATAATATTTTCTCATCATGGTTTCTAAAAGATGCCTAAACATTGATCTCATATAAACTAAATCATCCCATACATATCCTAGATTGATATTACATATATGTAGATGAATGTTCTTTACATAACATAACTATCGATGCCAGAATCATATTGGTATGTTATCATTTGAAACATGGAAATATAATAACTTGTTTATAATAGTTCCTAAACCATCCCCCATTTAGATCTTTATAGATATCACCCTTCTTATATATATTATACATAACAATTTTTTAAAATATTATAAGAGGAAACATAGGAACAGATGATCTATAATTCTCAGTAGGGGTAATCAAGGGATATATCAATGATTATATTGTAATAGTATTAGAAAAAGGGTATTGTAACATGAGTAAAATATTAAACAACCATTCCCTATATATCATATATCAAATTCTTGAATCATATCATAAATTTTGTGTGTTTATAAGAAATGAATCATATATAAATCAAAAATCATTATCCATGAGATTATAATATAGGAAAAAGACATGGAATATTGGTATACACATATGTATATAAAATGAATTCCTTAGTAGCAAATTCGAATTTCCAAAAAAATCATGGTGCAACTCCTTGACTCATTATACCATCGTAGTATTCAAGGTTCACTCCCAGAGTATCATTGTGGAAAAAATATCTTATTGAATTGGTTTTAATCCCAATTCTAGTCCTATTTATCTCATGAGATACCAATTATTTCCCAATTCATTGGTGGGAGATATTGTTCCTGCCAATAATGTAATCAAAATCATATATATGTGTTCCACAATATCATAAATCATTCATCAAATTAGAACACATGAAATGAAATATTTTTGAAAAATATTTAATCATAGTATAACACATTGACAATAAATGGTTATCATAAACATTTCATCAAATTATAACCTTTATAAAATAAATTAATTTTATAAGTATATTATCATCATTTATATAAATTATCCACTGGAAGAATAAGTATGGTTCCTTTAGATCCTATCATTTGTAAAGAATATGTTAAATAATGGGGTTTTTATGATGAAAATAAATACCATTAAATGATCATTAAAACGTTATTTCCATAAATTTGTTAGAAAATTCACAAATTACCTCATTTGTAAAAACACAATATGATTCCCTTGAAGCCATTAAGTATAAATTGACACATTGGTAAAAATGACATCAAACAATCATAGGGAAAAAATAAACAGAGTTTTTAATATTTATTTAGAATATTGATATCGGAGAAATATGTTTTTCAAAAAAAATGAATTTGATTTTTCTTAAAAATAAATTTTAAATATCATGACTACATAAGTATAAGAAAATAAAAGGGAAAATTATTTTCAATAGTTTTTGACACTTTTGGCAGGGTGTGCATCTGTCTGTCAAGGACACATAGGTGATGACCCACATTCCCACATTCCAATGGTGGGAGGCATCTATCACATCTTCAAGGACATTTTCTCCAGGATAGAAATTTGATAATGGGATGATGAACTTTGCTTCTGAGTATTTCTCCTTGAAATTATATTCCTAGTAAGGTTGTCTCTTAATGATTGAGACATTGTTCATGAAACTCTTCCCAGTGCCATATCTTTGTGGACACCGGTTAATTACAATTCCTCTCTTAGGATATTCCATGGGGTCAAGTTAAGAAATAAACCTTATGTCAGGGGAGTCATAACATTGGGCCTTGTTGGAATGTCTCGATGATGAATCACTGGTAAACCAGTAATTCTATCACTTATGAGAGGTATTCTCAAGGGAACGAAATCCTAAGTAACCCCATGTTAAATTCAAGGTATATTATTCTAGAGGAATGTCTCTGAGGTTTTCCTCAACTTCCCATTTTTTAAAGAGGGTATGTTGTAAGTTTAACATCTAGCATAGATAGATCGGACTAATCAGAACACCGATGAGAGTGGATCAAATGGGTATATCCCTAAGAGGGAGAACCTATAAGTTTTACTAGATGGATTAATCTGAACACCCTAAAAGCATGGACCCAGGGTAGTTTGTCCCATAAAATAAATATGACACACAGTGAAGGTACATACCCAAAATGGGGTATCGAATGGATGTATCAGAAAGCCCAAAAAGAGCGTACCTAGGGTGATGTGTCCCATAAATAGAACATGCCATGACCTCAAGGTTCTACCCAAAACGTTATAACCAAATGGATGGATAATAGCTCCAAAAAAGAATAGAATTAGGGTTTTTTGTCCTATTAAGGGAATATGTCACAATATGAAGGTACATCCCAAAAGGCAGTACTGAATGGATGGATTAGAATGCCCTAAAATAGTATACCTTGGCTGGTGTGTTCCACAATTGGAAGATGTCACACTATGAAGGTACATCCTAGAAAAGGAGCACCAAATGGATGGATCATAACTCCCAAAAAAAGAGTACCTAGGGTGGTGTGTCCCATAAAGTGAATATGTCAATCTGTGAAGGTACGTCCCAAAAAGTGATTACTGAATTTATGGATCATAATTCCCAAGAAGAGATGATCCTTGGTGGTGTGTCCCATAAAGGGAATATGTCACACTATGAATATTGGTATGGAAACCTCATTGGAAGTATTTGAGGATTAGTGGGTCCTGGAAAATGGGACACAAAGTTTAACAATTGGATGGGATTGCAACTCAAAGAGGTTTCCTACGTACCCAAAAAAATGGATAAAAACACGGGTATTTCAATTGTTTGAGACATAGAATTAGGGTGCATATGAAGGAAAAAAACCCGTGGACAAGTTAAGACTTAAGCATGTCAGGAATCTCGGGTACTGCAAATAGCCATGGGATGATTGACATGATTCCACTAGGACATAGAAACCTTGATAAAATTAGGATGGATATAGATGAAGTGTCAAGGAATATAATGAAGGGATATGGGGACCAACGTGATGATAAATGTTTTAGGCTTGAACCTCAAATAGGTTTTCTATATATCCCTATGGTTGTGATTCAAAGTCCATGTAGTTCTGGAATGGGGTGATGAATAACCTGGGAAGGTGGATCATGAGAATGGATGCATGGATGGGACCCAGAGGAAGTGGAACCTCTAGGCTGGGGCATAATCTTCCAAAAAAAATATGCATGGGAGATTTAATGATGGGACATGGGATATGGGATTGAACCACAGGGAGTATTCCTACATACCTTTCTTAAAATAGAAAAAATATCACAGTCCACATAGTTCCCAAAGAAGCATCCTAGAATCAGTGTTTACAAAAAGGAAAACAACCTAAATTAATTATTGGGGCTTACATGTGGTTAACAGCCCATCTCAAGATGGGAAATATTTATTGGAGGAGTGTGGATTGAGTGTCGCGATTACACATGGTTAGCTTCTTGAGAAGATATGATGTGTGTTCAGGGTGTACAGAATGAAAAAAACCCAAATGGGTGGATCAAAACACATCATGGAGGCGGATCCATGGTGATGTGTCCCAAAAAGGGAAGATGTTACATCAAGAGGGCACACCCCTAGAAGGGAACACCAATGTTTCCCATTAATTGTCATTGATCCTCAAAGAGGAACCCTATATACCCAAAAGGGATAAAAACACTGTGTTTATGGAGTAAACTATTTAATGTCATGCGGGGCAGAAGTGAACCGACATGAAATGATCAGGATAGAGTGATGATGGTCTAGAAATTCAAGGAGTATTTCTACATACACTACATTGGATACATGGATTGAAGTCCATGTAGTTCAGGAGAGAGGGGAATGGGACTTATGTGTGGATAGAGGCCCAGAGAGTATTTCATTGTCTATACTTCCCCAAATCCAACATGATTCATGCTTGGTGTGAGAAAAAATAAGCATCAGTAGACCCCAAGGATCGTGGAGAAAAAGATCCTCCAGCAAGGAGTATAGCAGGCCTCACACATGGTTAGTGGATCAACGAGGAAATTAGGGCTTATGTGTTATTTCCGATGCTTTTGCCGGGGCACGCGCGTCCGTCGCATTCGGGGGGACATCAGCTCTGTTCTGTCACCCCATATTCCATGTTTCCAAAGGCGGGCTTCATACGCTCCTTATTTAGGGATGTCTGCTCCTTCATCGAAATGGGATGTTGGGATGTCAGTTCTTCCTTCCATGTATTACTCCTCGGAATTCATCACCTAGTCGAGGTCTCCCTTATTGATTAAGACGAAGTTCTTGAAACTCTTCCTAGCCCCATATTTTCATGGACACTAGTTAATTACGTTGCTTATGTCAGGAAATCCAAGGGTTCGGTCAAGGAAGAAACCTTCAGTTGGGGGAATTGTCACGTTGAGGCATCACTGGCATGTCTAGACAATGGGGAATGGGCCTGTCTATCTTTTTTCCTTTATTATAGGGCTTATCGAGGGTGCGGAATCCCAAGGAACACCACATAGAGTGCGGGGAATCATATGCCATAGGCATGTATCTGAGGTTTTCCTCATCTTCCCATGTTTAACACAGGGTATGCCACAAGCTTAACATCCAGTGGAGATAGATTAGGCTGACCATAACAGTAGCTAGAGTGGATCAGATTGAAGAACCCCCTTGAGGGAACACCGGTATTGGGGCAAGCACATGGGAGGCTTCCCGAGTAATGTGCAGAGGAATGAGGGGGGGCATGATCTCACCGGGATGTGGCAGCCCGAGTAAGAATCTAGATGGACGATTGTTTTGGTCTTGAACCTCGAAGAGACTTCCTACGTACCATGCCTTAGCACTGATCAAAGTCCCCGTATTTTGAGAATGGATGTGTGGGGCTTACACTATAGGATACTCGGGTGTTGGTGAACTGACTTGATAGAGATCGGAACGACCAGGGGGTGGAATTGAACCTCGTGATACTCCCTACTTATCATGACCTATCCTGGATCAAAGAACACGTAGTTCAGATAGGATACTGGTGGACCGACGTGAGGATTGACCATGGTCCGATGGGTGTTGGGCTTGAACCACATGGAGGCTTCATACGTACCATGCCTTGACATGGATCAAAGTCCACCTAGTTCGAGATAGGGGCCTGGCACACCGATATGTAGGCATTCGAGACCAATTGTTGGTGGGATTGAACATCATGGAGGCTTCCTATGTACCATGCCTTGACATGGATCAAATACCATGTAGTTTAGATAGGTGTGTTTCGGCGAACCGACATGAGTAAGGACCTTAGCCCAAGTGGTTGGTGGGATTGAACCTCATTGATGGATCCTAAGTACCATGCCTTGATATGGATCAAAGTGCCCATAGATCGGGTAGGAGAAGGGTTGTTGAACCGATGTGAAGGAGTTTCAGAACAACTGGATGGTGGGGTCACAACAGCATACCGTTGGAGTGGGATGTACTTCAATGTCATGCAGGATGGGGGCGTGTTAGAGAACTGACATGAATAAGGACCTTGGTTCTTGTGGATGGTGGGATTGAACCTCATGGAGGATTCCTACTTACCATTCCTTGACATGCATCAAAGACCACGTAGTTCATAATGGATGCCGGTGAACCGACATAAGGATGGACATTGGTCCGATAGGTGTTGGGCTTGAACCCTGTGGAGGCTTCCTACGTACCATGCCTTGACACAAATCATAGTCCATGTAGTTTGGGAGTATATTTTAACGTCATGTAGGATAGAGGGCATTTGGGGCTCATGCTCTGAGGCAGCCCAAGGTGTGTCATGGTCGGTGCTCACTCTATGCTCACGGGAGTCATGCACAGTGTGAGAAACAATAGGTTGTAGGGACCTGATGATCACGTCGCAGAGGGTACATCTGTGGGAAACGAAGAGGGGCTTTCGAGTTAGGCTGCCCATGGTGGCGGGACTTACTCCAGGATAAATCCCAGAGGGTGACAATGCACAATAGGAGAGGGGAATTGGGGCTTACTCTAGTATGGAGGCCCTGTTCCCTATCCCACCTTCAATTGGACTTGGAACCGACGAAGTGGGGAGGAGTGGCATGTTACACCTCCTTCATGAAAAGCTAGGGGCTTATGACAAGGTGGTTGCCCTTACCCTGTGGAAAAATGCCCCTCCCAGAAGGAGGATATCAACCTATGTAGAGACCAAGTGGGGCATGGAGAATGTACAAGGTGAGGGAACCCCGTGTGAGAGGCACGAGGCGATGTCACAGTTTAACGTCATGTGATGAGGACGAGGGTGCTTGGCAGTTTAACGTCCCGTATCTCGGACGAGGTGGGTTTACTCCACACCCCAAGGACTTACATAACCAGTACCCTCTGCTCCTTGTGGGAGGGAAGGTACCAGAAATGTCGTGGTAAACGGTGGTTGTGGAGCGAAGCATCGATGGGTCCACGTTAGCGTGGCTATGTGAAGAAGAAATATCCATTAGTGTGCATATGCGAAGAATCATTAGGCAATGCAATGCCATGGGAGGTATCATCCAGGGAACATTGAAGTCACATCGTGCAAACCTGGAGGGTCGCACGGGAAAAGGAATTTCCAAGAAATGGAGTCCATAGGGAGGGGCCTTGTCGAACTCGATTTCTCTTCATGGTAAAGGGAACTTGCGAAGGGATGTTCTTCACGAAATGTGGTGCCTTATCCTGAGCATGGGGTGGAGGTACACATGGGAGGTGCTTTCTGAAGTGGAAAGGTGTTCGGGGAGCAATGCCTCGTAGAGCACAGATACCTCACGAAGAAAAGTGTCGGGAAGCAAGGTGCTTCGCGATGTATAGTGATCCTGCCTTGTCATGTGGATCACATGTACGTGAGGGGTGCTTCGCGAAGCATAAATTCTCCGCGACAACCCGGGTCCCCATGGGGATCCCCATCCTTCGTGAAGGCCCTTATTCTTCACGAAAGGCATCCCTCTAGGAAGAGGGGGTCAAAACGAGACAAGGAAGAGGCATCTCGCAAAGCAAAAATATCTTACATAACTCATGATTTGCAAAGCGAAGGGTGCTTCGCGATTTGGGAGCTGAGAAGCTAAATCGTCGGATTGAATTCCCATGGGCTCAGGGGGAGCTCGGTATTTTTAGGAAAGAGGCGCCATGAAGCAGATTATACACGGTGCGAAGAAGGATTGGGTTGCTTCTCGGAGGGATCGCGAACGTCAGGGTCGTTCGCAGAGTGTACCGCCTCCTATGCTTCGTAGAAGGCTTGCGAACGTCAGGGGAGTTCATGGAGGGTACCTCTTATTTTTCTTCGCAGAGGCCTTGCAAACGTCAGGGGCATTCACGAAGGGTGCCACCTCTTTTACATAGCTGCAGCCACGTTGCATGGTGGGCCTTTGTGAAGTGGCTTCATGAAGCCGGTCGTGGGGTCTCTTTCTCTTCATTCTTTTCCATAGACATTTTGGTGCCCAAAAATTTCCCCCCTCAGACATGGAGCCGCGGAGGGATCAAGGGTCTAAGTATGAGGTAAATCGCCAAAATCATCGTCGTTCGCGGTGCTCACTCGCAAAGAGGGTGCGTGAAGCGGAAAGGGGCCACGCGGCCTGGGCGCGCCGCAGAGATCCGTGCGGACAGGACACGCTGCGAAGCTCCAAAGGTCACTTCTTATAAATAGGGGGAATCCATCTATTTTTTCCTTTCCCTAATCCACAATTTTTTAATTTTTCACTCTCGATTCGTGAAGCTCCACGTACTCCTCGCCTGCTCTCCACGAATCGGACTTCACGGCGAAACAAGAGTCTCTGACTCCGTGAAAACACCAAGAAAACATGCACTTGCAAGAAGAGGCCAGGATATGCCATTTGGCTTCACGAACGAGCTTCACGAACATGCGTCGTGACCCGCCCTGAAATTTTTCCAAATTCAGAAACCCAAATGGCCCATCAAGAATCTGTTCTGGGGGTGCTTGTAGATGCCGCCCAGAGGAATGAGTTGGAAAATTGTCTGGGCCTAGGAGAGTTGGTCTGTAGCCACTTGGACCATAATTCATTGACTGAGCTACTATCAGAGATCCAAATGAATTATCCGGTGTGTAGGAAGCTGCCCTTGAATGGATTCGGGATGAGGGATGATGTCCTTATTCCTAAGGCGAGTAGGGATGAACCAACTTACTGGTTCAGGAGCACACCGTGCCAGGGCCAATGGTTCAGGGCGGCTGATGATCATGCACAAGAATACATCACACCTGTCACCACTGACTTCATGTAGAATCATCTGGAACAATGTTGATGGAAAGACATTTCTGCCAGAGACAACCCCTCCCATATACCACACAATACTAAAGGAAGCCTTGGGGGATTCGAAGAATGGGTGGTCCGATGAGTGTGACCAGCGCCAGGGTGGAAACTTCACAAATGACTTGGCATGGGCCTACTAGGTAGGTGCCTCAAGCGAGGAGTTCAGAGCCGATATAAGGAGAGTGGGTTTCTATGAGGTGGCATGGGCCTCCCAATTCTATATTGATCAACCGAAGCAGTTGATGCTAGAGTTGTTGAGAAGATGGTCGTCTAGGACCAACAATTTTCACCTGCACCATGGGGAGGTTGGCATCAGTTTGTGGGATGTCCATCAGGTTTAGAGGGTCCTGATCATGGGGGCTATGTATGATGAGTTCCTCCTCGTCATGAGTGTGTGTGGGGATCCGGAGCATATGCCACGACTGGTGTTGGCACTGATAGTGTTGGTCCCTGGAGAAGATAAAGAAGCGGTGATGGATGTCCACGTGAAGAAGTGGTTCAAGCAGTTCCTGAACTTTCGAAAGGATCGATAGTTTCCCTTGAGTCCTCAATCATTCACAAAAGGGGCTCAACGGGGCAAAGAGCATTCATATTGGTGGCTCATGGAATACATCCAATGGAAGACCTGGTGTTTTAGTGTCAATACCGAATAGCAGCCGATAGTCAGACTGTCGGTGTTTATCGTAACCCTTATCCGTGGTTGGATCCTACAAGTGAGGGATACCACCATGGGGTTGTAACCCTCCTCATTCATCATGGCATCCATTCTGGCCATAGGAGGGTGGGTCAATCTGGGGATTCCAATTCTCCCCAGATTGTACAGGATGCTACGGCATGTTAGCGAGGGAAAGAGGCCACTGAGGATATGTGGGCCCTTCCATATTCTATGTGGGTACATCGCAGTGCACATCAGGGGGATTTACAAATATCAGAACCCCATATCGCCTCCGGGGTCAAACTTCCACCCATACATTTTGAATGCTTCCAGGAGCTTTCCATCCAAATTAATCGTACGATTGGTACTGAACCGGGTGTGGAAGGTGGACGAGTTTATTTTCCACCAGTTTCCATTGACAATGGGAGTACTCACCGATAACGGTCAAGGGATGGAAGAGCACCGAGCCTATCTCCTGGACTTCCAAGGTGGAGTCTTGGTTGCAAGGGTGGATCGTGATCCACTCTACAAGCCACACACCCCACACCATTTTGCAAGGAAATTCTGGTGCCTGCAGCAGCTGACCCTAGAGGTCTATGGGGAGGTGCTCCATGAGGGTCACCCATGTGTGATGAGGCAATTGTGGCTCATGTTCACATGGGATGCCGTGAAAATGAAAAATTCATTGCCTCCGCCTACTGTCGCCTTTGGACTGGTGAAGGAGTATTCCATAAGCTGGGAGGCATGTTATCTGGGAGAAATGATAAAGTATCCAACTGTTCAAGTTTGTGATGGCGGGCCATCCCTATCCCAAGGTCAGGGTCGGATGGCGGAAAGGGACTCTCGGATTGGCAGGGTTTCTGTGGCGGCGAGACCTACACCGGTTGAAGGTGGGGCAGTGGCGGCAGATCCAACAGCTGCTATGGACCAGGAGGTCCCAAGAGAGTAGAGCCATCAGGAGGGGCGGCCACCGAGGGGATTCTACAGGATATCTACTCAGGCCCCAGGGAAGCGATGTGCCATATCAACATGCCAAAGGATGCTTTTTTCATGGAGGCTTGGGACATATGGGACATAAACCAAACATTCCTCAGCCCTTCCAAGATGTTTCAACACTTGAACCATCTCAGGATGGATTTACTAGGTATAGGCCCTGTCCAGGCTGGTTTTGTAGTGTCTCCGGCAGAGGCGGAGAAATATTTGGATGAGTTGGAGGACTTTGTACATTCTAGTGGTGCCATGCGTCCAATGATAGACCAGGTGAGGTTATTGCTGGATCAGACTGTTCCCCTACAGCTGTCGGTCGCCGAGTTGAGTGAGTGCTTCCCCATACCGGAATAATCAGAAAACTCCTTTTGGGGGGACAAGGCCAGTGGAGGGAGCCCATTGGAGGAAGGTGAAGTTGGCGATCAAGACTAGGGTCTCGACGATTTCGCAGTGGCTCTCGAGGTAACATCCCAAGTTTCTTTCATCAGGTTATGCTATTAGTTCATTATGGATTTTGTACCAATACTTGAACTGCGCAGGAGGAAGTTGTGCACAGACCACGTTCTCGGCCCTTGGCAGGATATGATGCAGGACCCTCGGAACCCGCACATGTGGCCACATATAGTTCTGTGTCTGGCGGGGCTAGGACATCCGAGGTGGCTCCTCTAGAATCTCTATACCATCCGACAATATACGAAGGGCCACGCTTCGGGGTCCCGTCAACATCAAATCAGGAGAAGCACTAGGAGTTTGATCTTTGTAAGTCCTCTTCACTGAATTCATTACTGCCACACACTGATCGTGCCAACTGACGTCCATTCCATTCTCTATCACGTACAGTTCTTTGACTGGCATGGGCCACTGCAGCATGGTTGGTCAGGATTTCTAGTAGTGCCCCTCCTAGGAGCATGCTAGTAATCATGGAGATAGTTACCCAACCAACCCAAGCTGAAACGCTTCCTATCATTTGTGGGACCACCAGCGGGGTCGTGCCTGAGTTCATTGAAGTGGGGTCCGATGATAAGGATCGACCGGTCAACCCAAGTCCTACAACACCTGACCTGACACCAGATGTCACACTTGATCTAATGCCAGATGCAGATCCTGCTGAAGATTTCATGAGGGCGTACCCCACATATGAACCTGCCTACCACGTGGACTACGATGAGAAGTCCTCTGACGAAGTGGATAGTGATATAGTTCGTCGCCGATCATGGAACCTAATCGTGCACATTATCGAAAATACCCCCATGAATTGTGGTCGTATAATATGGGAATACATTGCTCGTGGCTGCATGAACTATGTTCTTGGGGAGTAGATTCCCAACATCTTCATCTTCTCATCCGAGATCTCATGGCAGAGAAGATCTGGAAGTATGATCATGGCCTCAGCATAGGCTGGAAGCGGAGGAAGGTGACGAACATCAAGAAGCTCCGAGAGGCTGAAAATGAAGTCCAACGGCTACATATTCGGGAGGATGAGCACTCAGAATCTCTCAATGAACAATCTAAGATGTTCTCACGATTGAAGGTCGAGCTGGAATAGGAAGAAGAGCATATGAGGAAAGCTTCTGAAGAAATGGTCATCATCCAGGCTGATGTAAAGTGGGCCGAAACTGAGGCTGATGAACTGTGCCCCATAGCTACCGAGGAGGAGCGGGAGTTGAGCCGGCAGTAGAAACTTTTGGATGCCACAAGTCGAAGGGTGGCAGAACTGCAACATTCTTTTGATGGGGTCAACTCGTCCATAGGAGGGATAAACCCCTGAGTGCGGTTAGGATCCGAAAATCTCAAATGAACATTCATGTTCTGATTTATTTGATGTCATATCAGGCATGAGTTTCGTTATCGAGGTTGTATTTGTACGCATATGTTATATTCTTGAAACTTCTAGTGGTCAGTCCCTAAGCTCACGCGGGTTGAACCCAATATGAGAAACAATGGGTGATCACCATGCTATTCCATCTGAACATAATGCGTTGACCAAGATTCGGGTATCTAAGGTTTAAGTAACCAATACAGGTCTTCCGGAAATACTTTGGGGAGGCCTGATCGAAGGATTAGGACCTCAGAACAATCTACGAGCCACTGTTATGATCTGCTCTAGTGCACAAGCGGGTCAACTCCAGGGGCGTTGGGATTATTCCAAACATAGGGAAGTGGAAGGTGTGAATCACGATACCCAAAAAATCTGGAATTCTATGGGGGTGTCATGAAAATGAAGGATAGACGTTGACCTTGTTCGAAACATAGTATCCTCATTGCATTAGCCTGAAATGGGGATAACAAATGAGGGCCGACCATTGACCATGTTCGAAACATGGGGCCAGACTCAAAATACTACCCACTAGTCTTTCGGAATGTTTTCCCAGGATAGTAGGCAGGCCATATGTCGGGCATACATACTGTTAAGGGTTCCCTCCAGACATGAAAGATGATGAGGGTCTGAATAATGGGCACACAAAGCATGGAATGTAGTGTGAGGGTTTGTTCGAACATAATCCAACACTCTTGAAATTATGCCACCATGGTGGAATCACACTGGATGGGTGCATCGGTTTGATCATGGATCATTCTATCTTTTAGACATGACCTCTCTGGAGAAGGAATCATCGCTTCCCAATGTCATCTTGGAGAATCCCGGACTTGTTCGGGGTACAGTTTTAGTAACATGGTCCCTCACGAGGGGTTAGGCCATGGGCCGGAAATGTGGAGGAACAGGATCATGAAATTCCTGACGCTGGACCTGAGGTGAAATTTCTAGGTGTCCCTATGTATCCCATGGGGATGGGAATCATGTCGTACGTAGTTCTGGAAGCATAGTGTAGTCATAGACCAACACTGAGAGGTGAAATCCTCTCTAGAAGAGACTCTGGTGCATCTCCTGATCAATATGGGGCATCCTGAACTTGTTCAGGGTGGAACTACAGTTTACTGTCATGCGTTCAGGACCTATGGCCTCCTACAATTTAACGTCATAAAATAGTACGTGAAAGGGAAGAGACCAGGGAGCATGTGGTGCAGTATCTGTGAAACCGACATGAATGACGACATAATCCCATACCACACCATGTACCCCCAAAGGAAACTCTTCAGGTCGAGGGACCACGAGTGAGAATTAGGTTGGTCATGAAGCAGAGTGGTTGGGCATTCCTACGTACCTCAGGAAGATAGGAATAAAGCCATACATAGTTCTTGAAGAACAGTTTAACATCGTGCAGGATGATGAGAATCCATGCCGTGTTGGTACACCTCCTACAAAAACTACTAAGCCCACATGAGTTGTGCTCGGTGTGGGAATCAAGAAGTAATGGTGGGACATTCCTAACACCAGAAGAGGCATGCTTAGATGAAGGGATACTCGGTGAATACCAGCCTAATGATGCTAACTCGTCCATGAAGCGCACCTAGACGCTTTAAGAGATAGAGCCGAGTATGACATAATTCCACATGAACATGAGGAAGTGGAAATGTGTGAATAATGATGCTTAAAATCTAGATCACAATGATGGAGGCATGATGATGGAGGATAGCTGTTGACCATGGCAGAAACACAGCATCCACATCGTGTTATCCTGGAATGGGGACAGGCAGATGATGATCGACCGTTGACCATGTTTGAAACACGGGACCTATCGAAAATGTTGCCCAGGATCCTTAGGAATGTTGGTCTGGAACGGTAAGAGAGCCCTTAGGCTCAGCATTCATGGAGAGGCCTTAAGCCTAGCATCCATGTCATCCGAGGGTCCTTTTGGATGTGGAAGAGGATGAGGTTCCAAATAGAAATCTCACAAATCATAGACATTGAATGAGAGGAATGTCTCCATGAAAATTACACACTTTGGGCTCTCTGTCAAAACACATCTGTATACGACTAAGAGACGTATTAGATGAAGTGAGTAGAGTCCCTTAAAACAGGGAGATCTTAGTCTAGGGTCGTAGAACATGGACCATGGGTGGTAGGAAACATGGTAGACTCATGGTGAGTAATTAAAAAAACCAGACCTGAATGGGAACCGGGGGTTCTGACCACCACGTGTTCCTTTGAGAGGTTTAAGGTAATCATACCAAAAACGAGAGTTGAGATGGGCCTGAGGCAAAGTGCACATGAATTCCTACGTACCCCAAGAGGATGGGGATCATGCAGTACGTAGTTCTTGAAAAGTGGGCACGATTATGTACTAGTGCCATGGATAAAAGAGGTGTGTGGGTGTGTCCCGTGCACTAAAAGAAGCATTTTTTGATAAATATTGTTTGTCCATTAAGGTGAGTGTTTTTTTTGAAGCAAAAAGCCTAGGGTAATAGGCCCTGATGTCACCACACAAATCAAGCCATAGTAGGCATTGACAAATGGCATGGTGTAGGACCAATACCCAATGTTACGTCCTCTACGGTGAGGTCATCACAATGCGCTTCTGTCTTTCGTCATGCGTCCAGGATGATAATATCACAGTTTTGGGTCGTGTGATGGGACCAGGCATGCATTTTAACATCACGCAATCCAGGCGTAGCAGAGACGATGCTAGGCAGGGAATGTTTACGGTGTAATGAAACATAACCGATGTGAATGGGGACATGAACCCACATCACACCGCATGAAATTTTTAGAGGAGAACTTGGGGCCAAGGGGCCCAAATAGGTGTGAGAGGAATGGGGATGAAGAAACTAGTTACCAACTGAGATGGACCTGAAAACAAGATTCCTGGGTGGTCCTATGTATCCCAAAAAGATGGGAATAAATCCATATGTTGTTCTAGAGGGTTCCTTTTAATGTCATGCAGAACAGGTAAAATGATGGATAATTCTTAAAATGGGGTGCACGTAGAGCGGCTATTGCAAAACCGATGTGAATGAGGACATACTCTCACACCATGCCACACTGTCCCGTAGTCAATGTCTAGAAGGAGGGACATAAAATGAAAATTACTAAAACATAGGCTGGACCCAAAGACAAGAGGTCTGGGCGTTCCTATGTATCCCATGAGGATGGGAATCAATCTAAACATAGTTCTAGAGGAGATCATAGTTTACAGTCTTAGAGATCGGACAACGGAGGACAAAAACCATCCAAGTAAGAACATACCTCTACCTGATCGCTAAGCCCACGTGAGTCAAACTCAGTGTTGGAAACAAGGGAGGAAGATGTCTATTGCAACACATGGAACACACACCACAAAGGGAAATTAGTGTGGAGCCCCTATCGTGGCTCTGGACTTCCTAATGTGCAGATGTGCACTGAGGAATGGTACCAAGAGTTTCAAAGTTCTACATGGACATGATGAGGTGGAGAAGGATGCGAATCATATAACCGACATTTTGGGCTTAATGGGGTAGGCGTGGTGGTGGAGGATAACTTTTAGCCATGGCGGAAATACAGTATCCATATCGTGTTAGCCTGAAATGGGAATAACAAATGAGCATTGACCGATGATCATATTCACAATGTGGGATTTGTATCACTTTTTTGTCTGCAACCTTCAGTGGCATTGGCCCGTAATGGTAGAAGAGCCCTTAGGCCTAGCACCCATGCCACTCGGGGGACCCATTGGGTGTGAAAGGTGATGTAAGCCTGAATGAAGAGAAACACAAAGCCTGAAAATCGGGTGGAAGCATGTCTGGGTAGTGTCTGACATTCTTGGTACTAAACCAGAGTACCCTTAAGCACACTGGTGAACCGCCGAAGAGGGTTGACAAAGGAGTCCAAGAAGGAGAGGGTAGGCCAAGGGGCCATGGAAAAATGCAGATTTCTTGGAGATGGGGCTGGACCTGAAGTTTAGACATTCAGGTGGTCCTACGTATCCCATGAGGATGGGGATCAAGCCACATGTAGTTCATAGAGATACCCGGGGGGTAGGATACCCTAAAGAGGTAGTGTACGGTGTGGAAAGTAACTCGACGTGAATGAGGACATAATACCAAACCTCACCACACAATCCCATAATAGAGAACATGGGTCAGGGGCCTGAAAAGGCCAAGGGGCCTTGGTCAGGAAGGCCTGACTAGCTTAAAGTTTAATGACTTGCAGTGAGGATGAGGGTCAGGGACCCGAGAAGGCCAAGGGGCCTGAGGCTGGCATCATTCAGGAAGGCTTGACCATCTCTTAGTTTAACGTCTTGCAGTGAGGACGAGGGCCAGGGGCCTGAGAAGTAAAAGGGGGCTGATTCTATCCTCGTTCAGGAAGGCCTGGCTAGCTCATAGTTTAACATCTTATAGTGAGGAGGAGGGTCGAGGTCCCAAGAAGGCCAAGGGGTCTGAGGCTAGGCCTCATTCCGGAAGGCCTGACCAGCTCGCAGTTTAACATCTTGGAGTGAGGATGATGGTTGGGGGCCCATGAATTCCAGGGGGCCTGAGGCTAGGCCTCGGTCATGAAGGACTGACCAGCTTACGGTTTAAAATATTGCAGTGAGGAAGAGGGCTAGGGGCCCAAGAAAGCCAGGGGGCCTGAGGCTGGGCCTCAGTCAGGAAGGATTGACCAGCTTGCAGTTTAACATCTTGCAGTGAGGATGAGGGTCAGGGGCCCAAGAAGGCTAGGGGGCTTGAGGCTGGGCCTCGTTCAGGAAGGCCTGACCAACTTGCAGTTTAATGTCTTGTAGTGAGGATGATAGTCAGGGGACCAAGAAGGCCAGGGGGCCTAAGGATGAGCCTCAGTTAGGAAGGCCTTACCAGAATTTAGTTTAACGTCTTGCTGTGAGGACGAGGGGTAAGGTTTCTCACCCAGGGATGTTTACCGCACAGCGAATAACCCAATGAGAATGAGGACATAATCCCATACAACACCGCACAATCCCATGAGAGAGAACTTCGGCCAGGGGCCTGAAAAGGCCAAGGGGCCTGAGGTTTGGCATCACTAGGTGGAAGCTCGTCGTTTGGAGATACAACAGGGTGGAATGAGAAACTACACTTGATGTTTGGGACATCTTGGTGGGGACCTAACGATCCATGACAGCTATTAAACATGTTCGAAAGACAGCGTTAGGAGAAACAAATGAGCATCGACCACTGACCATATTTGAAACTCTGTATTTGTATCAATTTTTTTCTCGACATCCTTGAGGGTGTTGGCCCAAAGTGGTAAGAGAGAGACCATATGCCTAGCATTTATATAATTCAAGGTCCCTTTTGGATGGGGAAGGTGACAGAATCCTAGTTAAGGAGCGGTTGAAGAATATCTGTACCCATCTCTCAAAGAGGCAAACATCTCCAGGGAGCGGGATGTGTGGCCAGATCGAGGTTAGCTCGACATGAATTGGGGAAAAATATCACCATTTCCATGCATCTTAACCTGGGGAGATGATTCTGGTGTTTGGGCTAGGCCAACAGATGAAATTTCTGGGCATTCCTATATATCCTATAAGAATGGGAATAAAGCCACACGTAGTTCTGGAAGGCCATGTAGTTTATCATCATGCGGTGAAGATGTGGGAGGACAAAGGAACATGATCGAGCACATGGTGTAACACTTATAATCCTTGTATGAGTGGGGCTAAGGAATCCTACACCATATCATGTGAGGATACTCTGAGAAAACAATACCCAGAGGGCATAGTTGAAGAGAAGTGTTTGGGGATGGGCTCAAAATTAAGTGGCTGATCATTCCCATGTATCCCATGAGAACATGAATCAAGCCAGAAGTAGTTCTAAAAATGCAGTTTAATGTCATGTAAGACGATTCACAGTTTAAAGTAATGCATGACTGTTTAGTTTAAGGTCATGCAGGACTGTACAATTTAAGGTCTTGTCTGGCCATACAGTTTAAGGTTATGCCAGACCATAGGGTACAGACAATGTATTACTTGAGGAACTTGGAATTGGTGGGAGGAGTTATGCTCTCACCATCCATGATCACCAAGGATTATGGTCCATTGGAGTAAACCTTATGAACGGTGTACGGTCCTTCCCATTTGGGATCCACCTTGGGTGGTTTCCTACTAGAGATCATTGACCCTCAAAGGGATAATACATAGTCTCATTTCAGGAAGTATCAGAGGTGAATCTTCTGGTTGAAGGCTCTATCTATCTTATTCTGATGCCTTTCCAGATTGTGCAGGGCACATATCCTACTATCATTGAGTGTTTCTAATTCAGAAAGATGGATTTCGTCCACCTTATCTAGCGCCTTCTGGTCATAGAATACATTTCATAATGATGGCAGTTGGATCTTGATCTAAAGGACAGCCTCGGCCCCATACACCAGGGAGTATGGGGTCACCTAGATGGAATTGTGAGTTGTCGTCTGATAATCCCAAAGGAAGTTGGAGAGATTGTCCGGCCAAATCTTCTTATTCCGGCTAACCATTTTCAGAAAAATCTTAGAGAGGGTTTTGCTGAATGCCTCAATCATCTTATTTGCCTTCACGTCATAGCGGGAGGTATGGTTAGAGTAAATGTTTTACTTGGTGTAAAATTTATACATCTTAGCTTCTCGGAGGTTGGTTCCGTTATCGGTGAGGACAGCGTGAGGGACTCTTAATTGGTAGATGATGTTGGAGCTCGCAAAATTGACAATGGATCAAGCCTTGACTTCCTTGAGTGGGACTGTTTCTTCCAATTTGGAGAAGAAATATGTGGCGGTTAGGATAAACCTACACTGGCGAGCTGTCGCCGGTGGATAGGGTCCCATGACATCAAGTCCCCACACAACAATTGGCCAAGTGTACTTGGTGGAGTGAAGCGGTTCTGGCGACCGATGCGGGAAATTAGCATGCAATTGACATGCATGAAATCTCTTGGAGAACTCAATATAATCATGGATCATAGAGGGCTCGAAGTACCCCAGTCTCTAGATCTGATGGGATAGCTTCGGCCCAGCCTAGTGGGAACTACAGGAACCGGCATGATCCTCTTGCATGACCTGAGAAATCTCAACTCTTTGATGGCAATGGAGGAGAACACCATCAAAACTACGGTTGTAGAGTATTTTCTCAAGGTTTGGACCACTCTGGAGGGTAAACTATAGAGCGTGGCATTAGATTTTCTTGCGATCGTCATGTTCAGCTAGAAGGCAACCATTTTGGAGATACTCGACAAAAGGTGCTCTATAGTTGGGAGTCGTTTCAACCACTGCATCTTAAGAACTCGGGGCTCCTGACATGGGGGATCCGGCGGTAATATGGATTACTCGCGGGCCATCGTCATCCTCTGGAGAGATGGGACCAATGACTCTCTAGTGTGCTATATGTATAATAAGATCATCCTACTCGAGTTCTGCATGTTATGTCGCTAAGCCAGCCAAAGCTTCCGCTCAACCATTCTATGACCGAGGGACATGGGTTACCCCCGGTCGAGAGGGGAACTAGGCCATTATATAGAGGGTGCACTCCCACAATGGAAAGAGACCTGGATTCTTGACAACATAGTCGCCATTGACGTACTTGATGACTAGTTCAAAATCCCCTTTCACATGAAAATGGGGAACATCAACCTCAAGGGAAAACTCGAGGCCAATGATGAAAGCCTGATACCCTACCTTGTTGTTGGTGCAGCCTTCTGACAACAGGAATGACTATGGAAGAACGGATTACTCCGAGGTGATGAAGATGAAACGCAAGCCCACTCTGTTGAGCCTTCTACTGATGGGAATCTTAGAGGCACCGTCAAAGTGCATTTCAAAACACAGAATGACATGGTCGACTGAGAGTATTATTCATCACAAAAATCAAGGCCCAAGGTTTGATCCACAGAGGTTGGATGTGCAACTAGAAAGACTGCCAACACCTGTCCCTTGATAGCCTTCTAAGGCACGAACCTGATGTCAAACTACTGGAGAAATACCGCCCACCGCGCTAGTCGGCCAGTCAAAATGGTGTGGTTTAGGACGTACTTCAGCAGGTCTACGTGAGAGACCAACTATACATCGTGGTGCGGCAGGTAATGTCACACATTTTGTGAAGAAAATACGAGCGCAAGGCAGCTCTTCTCGATAGGGGAGTATCTAGTCTTTGTATCGAGGAGCATGCAACTGAGATATTAGAGTCTATTCTTGGCCCCTTCATTATTCTTCTAGGCGAGAAGTTTTCCAAGAGACCGATCCAAGGCAGCGAGATAGAGAATTAGCGGCTTCTCGGAGATGCGTGGCATTAAGACTGGAGGCTGGAGCAGATACTGCATGACTTCCTCGAATGTGGTCTGACATTCTTTATCCCAATCATAGGCGGTGTCCTTCTTCATGAGCTGAGAAAAGGGATTACACTTTCCAGCCAGGTTCATGATTAATCAGCGTATATATGGTAAGTGGCCTTGAAAACTTCATAGTACTCGAATATTTCTCAGGGGAGGCATCAGGATGATGGACTTGATCTTATCGGGGTCTATATCGATGTAGCGATACCTATAAACAAATCCAAGAAAATTCTCGTAAGTGACCTTGAAGGCACACTTCAATATGTTCCTCTTTAGGTTGGGGGAACGGAGGAAACCGAACACTTTCTGAAGGTCCTTGAGATGGTCCTAGCGCTAGGGAGATTTGACCACCGGATCATCCACATAGCACTCCACCAATGTTCTTAGGATTGGATTGAATATGTGATGAATGGCCCACTGATAGGTGGAACTTTCATTTTTCAGGCCGAAAGGCATAACCTGGTAACAGAAAGTGCCTTGGGGGGCCTTGAAAGAGGTGGACTCCTCGTCTTCAGGGGATATTTGGATCTGTTTGTATCCAGAATACCCATCCATGAAGGAGAGGGTTGGAACCCGGCAATAGAATCAATCAAAAATTCTGTCACTAGAAGGGAAAAATCTTTCTTCATACAGTGGCAATTGAGATCGCGGAAGTTGACACAGACTCTGATCTTCCCATTCTTCTTTCGGACTGGCACAATGTTGGCCGGAAACTTGTGGTACTGGATGTCCTTGACGATGATGGCTCTGATGAGCTTGTCAACATCAGCCTCAACCATAGCACCATGAGAAGGGTGCATCTTTCTGGGAGGCTGGTTGAACCCACTATGGTTTTTCGGGAGACCAAGGTGGTGGACGACTACCTTGGAATATAGTCCTGGATTCTCTCCGTAACTCCAGGAAAACACATCACTGTGTTGTTTGAGGAAGCCCACATACCATTGTTACTCCTCGAGGGACATGGAGTTACTAATCAATATGGGCATCAGATCTTCCTTGCTACCAAGGTTCACCTTTACCAGTTCATCGACCGTGGTAGAGGCCCCTTCCTCGAAGGCAGGGGGAGCATCATCTAGACCCTCTTCTCTACTTGTGGACGGATCTTCCGCAGGGGGAGTTGCTTCCAAGCCACCGATCATTGATGGGAGGCTGGTGTCGACTTGAGTGGCAGTGGTCAGCACATCAGGAGATTCATGCACCGCTGAGAGCATGGTGATGAAGGCAGTTGATCCAATCTTGTCTGGTCTTCGGCCCAGAGGGCCTTGCATGATGATGTCAAAGCAATAGTGGTGCATTGGCTTCAGCCGGTTAATACCATCTTGGTGAAACAGACACGTATGAAATATTGTTGTTGCCATGGGGCAGACATCCCGATACCGTACATGGTTGGGAGGTTCCAGGATAACTTGAGCCTAGTTGGTGTCGGAGTACGAGGTGATTTTTCACCGTCACTTGGACCTGGGAATATGACTTCCTCTCATATCCGAAACAACAAAAAAATTCCCCATTTCAGGGATCATGGCCTCCAGTCGATGGATTGGGACAACATAAGCATCTTCCAGACCCACCCAGGGATCACATGTGACTGGGACGGGTTCAACCTCACATGCCAGAATCTTCTTATCCTTACTCTTGTAATAGTCAGCATCCATATAACAAGCTTCACAAGAGGCGAAAGGAGATTCCTCTTCATGGAGAATGCCTACTTGACAATTGAGGGAGTATTTGAGGCATTGGTGATACAATGAAGGGACTGCTGCATGTAGGTGGATCCATGGCCTACCCATCAATGCATTATATGCGGTGTCCTAGGAGACAACCATGAATTCGGTATTGGAAACTAGGCCAACGAACGGGGTATTCAAGTGGATCTTGCCGACCGGGGTCTGCTCGGTCCTGTCGTATCCCTAGATTCTTATGTCAGAGAGAGTTAAATCTTCCTCAGACAACCCCAACTTCTACAGTGTCCGAATCGGGATTAGGTTAATCCTAGAGCCTGTGTCAATAAGACAGCGGAAGACTTCCACTCCATTGAACTGGATAGTTATTTACAACGGACGAATGTTCCCTTGTATGGAAGGGTCTTCATCTTCACCAGAGAATGAGATAAATCCCTAGAATCCAGCATCCTCAATTGCCTCAGTGTGGAAGGATTCTACAGTTTCTACATCCATCTCAAACTGGAGGGTGCTTTATAGGGCCTTGGGAAGTGCCTCACACATGTATGATGACAGATGAAGAGCCTCAAGAATAGATAGCCTAACTGGGATTCCAGCCAGGTGCTTGAGGACATAATACTTCCGCACCAAACGCGAGCTTCTGCTTATAGGAGGCTGCTCTGTGATTGGAGGCATGGCGGGCCCTGTCGGCTGAACCGGAAACTGGATAGTGCTAGGAATGTCTCGTTTCTCACTAGTCGAGGCCTAGAGATTAGTTATAGGATGAGGACTGGACAACTGAGATTGTCATGAGTAGTGAAAAACTGGCCGCAGCACGGACGAGGAAGCTCTGCCTGATCTAGTTTCACAAACAGCGGTGGAGGAAGATCTAAGGACACCATATGAGGAGGTTAGTCATTCTGAGCTCTACGCTAGGCCAACTGTTTTATCTCATTAGCATGCATGGCTTGGCTGACATCCCCAGCTGATGTTCCTTTACCACTGATATTGTCGCGGTTTCGCCGACGTTGCTATCGGCTGGGGACGTTAGGGATGTTCTTCTGGCGTTCCCCCTCTTCGGGAGTCATATTGGGATTTTCCAACTCCACGGTATTAACCGAAGTGTACCCTTAACTGTCACTTGATGAATCTTCCACCAGTGGGTGGATTTTGGGAGGGATCCCCATCTCAGGGGGATTGAAGTCACCAAGAGTGTGGGATGACAACAACATTGGTGGAGCACGCTGCTTCTTCTTACGATGTCGATGATTTCTCTTCTTCGAAGAGGCCGGCTGAGATGATGACACCGAGGCACTAGTCACAGATTTGAAGGTTCTGGAAGATTCAGGCATGCTCAAATAATACCATGGGTGTGGGAAATTGTTTTATGAGCAGTCCAGTCATCGTACTTCTGGGATCCGTGGCTGGGAACCTACTGCCACTTACCTCCATCCTCACTACCACTTTCTGACCTCACAAAGACACCTGCCACTTGTGTCGGGGCCAGGCCCAGCCTGACTATGTTATTGTCGACCTGGTCTTGGTGCCAGTCCTTAATCACATAGCACTTCTTGAGGGTGTTCCCCTAAATCTGATGATAGGGGCAGTAGTTGGGGCGATTGGTGAGATTCACCTCTATCGGGCTTCTGCACTCAGGTAAGCGCACAATCCCATGATCTAGGGAACTACGAAAGTAATCGAGGTCCTGATCTTCACTGAATGAGTAGGTCTGGTGTCTTTTCTCCGGATAGGGGGATCTAGGAGCCCGGCCCTGATGAGGGGCCGGAGGAGCCTGCCGAGGATGCAGAGCCTGATTATCTCTCCTAGGTGGCAGTGGCGTGTTGCACGGGGGAAGATGATGATTCTTAGGTGGTCACTACTGGGAATGAGGTTTTGCCTGATGTGGAGGGACTCTGTGGAGTTGTGAAGCTGGTGCTATAGGCAGCAATTCTATCTACCTGGGGGCTTCTATTTGGGCCACCGCGGCGGGCTTGGCTCTTGAAACCCTCTTGCTGAGATCACTAGGGCCAGGGGATGCACCTGACTGGCCTGTTGGAGAGCTTCCTCAAGGCACTGGGCCTTATTTGAGAAGTCTCTGAACCCTCCGGGGTAGTTCTGAGTGACCAGGGAAGGAACCAGTTCTGTTTTCACATTCCCCACGCACATCGTTAGTAATTTCTCCAGAGTCAGTGTCATTTTGAGGGAGTATGTAAGCCCCTTCCACCGGGCGATGAAGTCTGCGACTCACTCATCATGCCTTTTCTTGCACCTGAAGAGGTCTGCAATGATGGTCTTTCGTGTGATGGAGCTGAAATGGTATATGACATGTCGCCGAATATCCTCCCATCTGGTCACCGATCCAATGGGAAGATGGATGTACCAGACCAACGCAGGGCCTTCTAATGTCTATACAAAGCATCAGAGTTTGGCGGCTTCCTGCTGTGATGGAGTCCCCAACATGGGGCCACACCTGGAGGAAAAGTGGGATAGGTGTTGCAGTGGGACCCTGTCCCGTTAAATGGTGAGAAAGTGGGATTTCCAAAACCTGGTTGTGCAGGCATATCACACACCCATGCTGGATATGGATTGCCATCTGGTGGGACTGCCACATTTCCAACGCCTCAAGGCAGGCGATGAGTGCTTCCATTCGATCATCTGGTTGGGGGTCCTTGTCTTGACGGGTAACCCTAACCACGAGTGCATTGCTGGGATCTTTGACATGGTAGTTGGGATCAATGGCTCATGGAGAGACTGTTGGAATATCTTGCGGGGCAGTTGAGGGCACACGAGCTGGATTCCTCGGATTTTTCACCATTCAGGATGGTTTGGTGAGACGTATCATGCCCTCTTTCCATGAGTTTCGGCTTCAACCTTGTCCATGGGAGCGGTATGATCATGGTTTCCCAGAGGAATATCGCTAGGGGGAGATGTTCCTACCCGTGCTGCCCCGGCCTAGGATTGCCATACTCAGGTTGTCTCTCTATAGTGTGTTCGGCCAGGAGTTCATCGACGAGCCTCTTCTACTCAGCACGTTGCTGGAACAACGCGGCCTTCTCGGGGGATTCCTCCATCTTCTGCACTGAGGTGGATGGGTCAGAGTTCTTGACAGCTCCGACATGCTCTTTACCCTTGTCGGCATTCCGACTTACCACAAACAACTCGGTGAGTTTATGGAGACCTAGGAGGTTCCTCTGATGGAGATTAATCCTCCTTGATTGGTCTAATAGTGGTGGCACATCCTCTGGGGGTAAGTCTCCATCATGAAATTCCAGTTCGTTGTCCTTGTCCATGACATCGGCTATATGGACTGTGACCCTTCTCGGGGGCATGTCTTCAATATCGCATATTGAGTCGGGCTGCCATCAAATAGGGATGATGAGGAGGACAGCGTACTTCCCCCATCCACAGAATTGCACATGGGGGGTAGCCTCCCTAATTATTTTACGGAGTACCCTGAAACTCTGAACGCATTTTTGTTGGAGGGTCCTCTGGTGACCTGGTGACTAAGGGTGGTGGGTCATGGGGAGTGAAGCCAAATCGACCATATGAAATTGCTCACCAATTTACTCAATGTGAACTTGGCTCCTAGTGTACACTACCTGAAGATAACAAAGACGAAATTTCATCGCCCATTGGGTTTGGCGGAAGAACTCGACTTCCTATGGGGTGAGGGATTCCGGCGCACAGAAGTTCGATGCTATTGCTGAACAGAACTTCTCCGGGAAGTGATCCACTGCAAGAATGCTCCCGAAGCTCCTGGGCTCAGATTCTGGGTTTGGCCCTGTATTTACCCGCTCATCAATCAGAGGCGGATGAGGAACTTGTAGCGGTACTGAGGTGGACCACTGAGACAGTAAACAGGGTGGTAGAGAATATGGCGAACGAGCCAACCGGCCTCCTAATTCCAGGTCATCCTCCGAGGAGTGTGGTGATTGGACCACAATGTCACGATACGGTGGGCTGATAGCCACATCTTCTGGTGCAGGGATCTCGGTTACCGGTGATGGGTCACGCTATTTCTCAACCACCATCGGTCCCCAAAATAGCTCTATATGATCTCTGGTTGAGGTAGAGGGTGCTCTATGTGACGATGGTGGTGACTGCACGATTTAAATCTGTGGGACTCCCAAAATTTTCTCCTATTGGATGAACCTATGAAGAGATGCGAGAATCCAGTGGACTTCACACTATGGAAGAATGAGTATGATCACCTTGTTCCTACCCCGGTCATTGACACAGAGGACTGAGGGTAGGTTTCCATCGCAGAGTCGTGTAGTGCTTCAGAATCCGAGAAACAAACCAGTTTTATCTCAGTCTAATGCTTTCTGGTGTTCTTCTTGCGGCTGTGATGACCCGCCTTCCTGCCCTAGGATGGCTCTCCGGGGAAGGTAAAAATCATGGCATGAGAAAGTCCTTCGGCTGTACTAGTGTTGGGTCGGGGAGTGCTTCCACTTTAGTGGCCTGGGGTCCAAGGAGAACCAAGGAAGATGTCAAAGGGGACACGGGGAGGACCTCTGTACTGGATGCTGGTACGGGTGGGACCCTCACAGGAACTAATGGGAGCACGGGTAAGACCTCCATACCTGGTTCCCTTGGGGACGTCAGTGTGAGGCAGGTCCCCATATTAATTGGACCAAACACTGGTAGGACCTCCATGTTGGGTGATGGAGAAGTGAAGTTGATCTCCACCCCTCTGGTTGATAGGACAAATAGGACCTTCGTCGTCTGCTACAAGGACATGAGGAGGGTCCTCACATCGGATAGTGATTGGATGTGCAACGCCCCCACCCTGGAGGTCCGTGGTAGAAGGGGCGGCTCTCTGCCCAGTGTAATGAGAATGGGAGAGGCTCCCATATGAGGTGTTGTTTCCATGAGGAAGGCCCTCATTCAGGTCGTAGGTGGCACGGGGCATACCTCCGAGCTGGACTTTGGAGCGGGAACGGTCTACATCACCCATGGTGGTTTCACGAGTAGGGCCCTCATATTGGGTGGGATTGCTGCAGGTTAGTCTGTTGTGGCCACTGCCTGTGCATGCAACCAGGAGAGTCGACCCAGCCTTTTTGTGGGGTAGTTGGGGCCTCGATCTGAGTCAGCCATATAGTTGCCCCATCTCGGCGTATGTAGGTGGTTGATGATGCACGCCGACGGTGGCTCGGGCCATAGTAGCCGCTGACGTTGACGCCCCTTGATGGGTGTCCCACTCAACCTGTTCTCGACAATAGCGTCGGGTCAGTCGGACCGGTACTAGTGGTGCAGGTAGATAGTCCACCTGCTCTTCAGCTCAGGGAATTGGGTGGTGGCACTGGTGCGACCTAGTGGGGGCCCTCACTAGGAACCCCTGGGACAGATCTCTGGCCGGGCGAGCCCGAACATTCCCTACCTCATCGGCGTAGGGCATGAAGTCATCAAGGAGTTCCGAGGAGAGGCCCCCGAAACGTTTGAAGGTTGGAGTGGGGAGCAGCGGCTCCCTGCGCGGCCCTTGGGGGTGGTTTTGACGGCGTGGAAAGACATCTCTAAATCTAGGTGGGCCATTTCTCTCATAGGGATGACCCCCTCCTCCTGATACCTACGTACAATGTCATTGATCACTCTCCATTGGATAAAATCTGATGGGGAGAGGGGGCGTGGGTGCCCATTAGTCATGGAAGTCGAGGCCATCGTAGAAGACGTAGAACCACATGGGGTAGCTGTGTTGAGATTTACCCTACCCATGCATCGGTGGACAGGAGGGGATACTGTTCTGGATGTAGCAACTGGGCTTATTAGAGGTAGGGAGATCAGCTCATTAGTTTTGACAGGAAAAGAAATCAACACCCAGTGCCCTAGTCCCATTCCGTCTTCCATAGTAGGTAAGAGGGATCCATGCAGACTACATCATAGACTGAGATTCCCAACGTTTTTACTGCCCCAACTTCTGGTGAGATTCACACCAGGCCCACTATTTGTTTAGCGGTACCCAACACCGGATATCTGAATCTGGTGACATGTCACTCTACTGATGTCTCGAGTGCTACTAATATTTACATTGAGGACAAGATCTTCATGTCCGGTTCACCATTACTATTTCCGATGCATTCACCAGGGCACACATGTCCATTGCGTTTGGGGGGACGTCAGCGCTGTTCTGTTGCCCCACATTCCTGCATTCCAATGGCGGGCAGCATACCCTCCTTATTCATGGATGTCTGCTCCATGATCGAAATAGGATGATGGGATGTCAGTTCTTCTTTCCATGGATTCCTCCTCAGAATTCGTCACCTAGTCCGGGTCTCCCTTATAGATTAAGACGTAGTTTGTGAAACTCTTCTCGATGCCATATTTTCATGGACACCCGTTAATTATGTTGCTTCTGTCAAGACATTCCAAGGGTTCAGTCAGGGAAGCATCCTTCAGTTAGGGGATTACTCACGTTGAGGTATAACTGGCATGTCTGGATGGTGTGGAATAGGCATGTCTATCTTTTGTCCCTTATTATAGGTATTTTCAATGGCGCGGAAGCCCAAGGTATCCCACATCGAGTGTGAGGAATCATATTCCATAGGCATGTATTTGAGGTTTTCCTTAGCTTCCCATGTTTAACACAGGGTATGCCGCATGTTTAACGTCTAGTAGAGATGGATCGGGCTGATCAGATCACTAGCTAGAGTGGATCAGATTGAAGAACCCCCATGATGGAATACCGATATTGGGGCCAACACGTGGGGGAATCCTGAGTACTGTGGAGAGGAATGAGGTGGGCATGATCTCATCTGGATGTGGCGGCCCGGTTAAGACTCAGGATGGACGATGGATTTGGTCTTGATCCTTGAAGAAACTTACTATGTACCATGCCTTAGCACAGATCAAAGTCCACGTAGTTCAAGAACGGATGTGTGGGGCTTACACTCTAGGATGCCCTGGTGTTGGTGAGATGACGTGAAGGAGATTGTAATGACCAGGTGGTGGACTTGAACCTCATGAGGCATCCTAAATACCATTACCTAGCATGGATCAAAGACAATGTAGTTCAGATAGGATATTGGTGGACCGATGTGAGGATGGACCGTCGTCCTATGGGTGTTGGGCTTGAACCTCAGGGAAGCTTCCTACCTACCATGCCTTGACACAGATCAAAGTCCACGTTGTCTGGGATAGGGGCCTGGCACACCGACACGGAGGTGGTCGGGACCAATGGTTGGTGGGGTTGAACATCAGGGAGGATTCCTACATATCATACCTTGACATGGATCAAAGACCACATAGTTCAGATAGGTGCATGTTGGATAACTGACATGAGTGAGGAACTTAGTCCAAGTGGGTGGTGGGTTTGAACCTCATGGAGGTTTCCTACATACCTTTCCTTGACATGGATCAAGGTCCTTGTAGTTCAGGTAAGAGAGGGGCTGTTGAACCGACATGAAGGGGTGTCAGAACAACTGGATGGTGCGGTCGCAACGACTTACCGCTAGAGTGGGATGCAATTTAATGTCATGGTGGACGGGGGTGTGTCGGAGAACTGATGTGAATAAGGACCTTGGTTCATGTTGATGGCGGGTTTGAACCTCGTGGAGGATTCCTACGTACCATGCCTTGACATGGATCAAAGACCATGTAGTTCAGAATGGATACAGGATAACCGACGTGAGGATGGACCTTGGTCTGACAGGTGTTGGGATTAAACCTTATGGAGGCTTCCTATGTACCATTCCCTGACATGGATCAAAGTCCACGTAGTTCGGCTGCACAGTTTAACGTCATGTAGGATAGAGGGAATTTTGGGCTCAAGCTTTTACGTGGCCCATGGTGTTTCATGGTCGGTGCTCACTCTAACCTCACGTGAGGAATTCTCATTCTGAGAAACAAGAGGTTTTAAGGACCTGACGATCACGTTGCGAAGGGTGCATCCGTGGGAAAAAAAGATGGGATTACATGTTGGGCAGCCCATGGTGTTAGGACATACTCCAGGATGGAGGCCCGAGGGTGAAAAATCATAGTGGGAGAGGGGAATTGGGGCTTACTCTAAGATGGAGGCCCATTTCCCTATCCCACCCTCCACTAGACTTGGCACCGAGGAAGTGACGAGGAGAGAGTGGTGCCACCTCCTGCATGAAAAGCTAGGGGCTTATGCCAAGGTGGATGCCCTTCCCCAACGGACAAACTCCGCTCTCAGAAGGAGGATATCATCGCATGTGGAGACCAAGGGGGTGTGGAGAATCTCCATGGGGAGGGAACCCCACGTGGGAGGCACGGGGCAATGTCACAGTTTAACGTCATGTGCTCAGAACGAGGGTGTTTGACAGTTTAATGTCATGTAGCTCGGAAGAGGTGAGTTTACTTCATACCCCTAGGACATACATAACGGGTACCCTCTGCTCCTTGTGGGAGGGAAGGTACCAGTAATGCCATGATAAAGGGGGGTCATGGAGTGAAGCATCGAGGGGTCCATGTTAGAGTGGCTATGCGAAGAATAAATAGCCATTATTGTGACAATGCGAAGAAGCATTAGGCAAATCAATGCCACGGGCGGTATCGTCAGAGGGACTTTTAAGTCACATCGTGCAAACCTGGAGGGTCGCACGGGTAAAGGAATTTCCAAGCAGATGAGTCCATAGGCAGGGGCCTTGTGGAGTTCGGTTGCTCTGCGTGGTAAATGGAAGTTGTGAAGGGATGTGCTTCACTAAATTGATTTTATTAGCCTTATGATGGGAAGGAGTTACACATGGTAGGTTCTTAGTGGAGTGGAAAGGTGTTTTCGGATCACTACCTCACATAGCACAGATGCCTCATGAAGAAAAGTTTCGGGAAGAAAGGTGCTTCACGAAGTATAGTGATCCTGCCTTGGCATGTGGATCACATGTACATGAGGGGTTCTTCGTGAAGCATAAATGCTCCATGACAACCCAGGACCCATTGGGGATCCCTTTCCATCGCGAAGGACCTTAGGCTTCACGAAAGTCATCCATCTCCGAAGAGGGGGTCAAAACGAGACAAGGTGGAGGCATCTCATGAAGCAAAAATACATCGCGTAGCTCATGATTTGCATAACAAAGGGTGCTTCGCGATCTGGGAGCTGAGAAGAATAAAGGTCAGATTGTCCGTCCCATGGGCTCAGGGGGAGATCAGTATTTATAGGCAAGATGTGCCTCAAAGAAAAGTTTATACAGTGCGAAGATGGATTTGGTTGCATCATGGTGGGCTCGCGAACGTCAGTGGAATTTGCGGAGGGTACTACCTCCTTTGCTTCGCAGTGGGCTCACGGAAATCTGGGGAACTCGAGGAGGGTACCGCCTCCTTTGCATCACAGCGACCATGTTGCTTGGTGGGCCTCCGTGAAATGGCTTCGTGATGCCGGCTGTGGGGCTTCTTTCTCTTCTTTCTTTTCATTCCAAATTTGGCGCCAACATGTGTATTTAACAGCACCGGGAAATGGGATGTTGAGAATTACACCTTGAGGGAAACCTGATGAGGGTGTCCAACTATATGAGAAGGATGTCGTTTCGTTAATGTAAGGACTCATTACATATCAATCGTATAGGGAGTACCCTATCATGGTGGGTAGGGTTTTACACAATGGTATCTCGAGATTCGCGTAGTGATAAAGCCCATAGGTAATGTTAGAGCAGGAGGGCACTTGAAGCTATCCCCTTTTAAGTCCTCTCGGCCCTACCAAACATGTGGCAATAATAGTTTAATGTCATGTGTTGAGGTTGTAGGTTCTTGGTAGTTTTACATCCTACATATCCGATGATGAGGATTAACTCCTCAACCCAAGGACTTACATGACATGAACGACCCGTTCTTGGTAGCGGGAAGGAAGAAGAAATTCTATGTGGTAATGGGGTTGTGAATTGATCAATTGGCGGTCTACATTTTCATGGTTATATGAAAAATAAATACAAATTAGGGTACCTAAATGTAGAAGTACGTGGAAAAGAAACACAACATGGATAATTAATTGAGGGACGTACATGCCTAGTGGTCCATACAGAAGAGGGATTCATGAATCAAGAGGCCTTATAGAGATGGGATTTGCAGAGATCATCGGATCCCAATAGAAAGGGGATTGAAGAGAAGAAGGTTTAACAATGAATATGGAATCACATAGTTCATGTATTTTTAGATAAGATTGTCTCGTAGAGCACATGGATCACAGAGGATAAATATTCACAAAGGAGATAGCTTCATGAATCACAGTGACCTAGCCTAAGCATGGAGTTCACATGTGCTTGGATAGTGCTTCATGATGCATAGGTTCTTTACGAAGTCCCGATTAATCGAAGTGGTCTCATTCCATTGTGATGGAATATAGGCTTCATAAATGGAATACTTCTTTGATGAGGTGGTAATTTTGAGAAAAGTGAAAAGGGTTTCATAGTTCTCAAGTACCTCGTATGATACATTTTCTAGGTAGATTCCCAAAGAAAATAATACGTCACGATTGGGTAAATTGAAAGGATAAAGGTTATGGTATCGATCTTTTGGAGTGAGGGGATCTGGGTATTTATAGGTGATAGGGGTTCACGATGGGATAAGGGTGACTTGTGAAGAAATTGGAACTCCAAAATAGACGTAGACTCCACCAACATTCTGATAATTTTAGAGCCAATCGTCTTTCCCTCTGTGGAGGTCGCATGTGATTATAGTTTCTATGAATTTTCTCAGAGTTGCAGAAGAGACCATTACTCCCTTCACAGTGATTTCAAAGACATTATCCCTCCATCATGTTCGTTGGACTCATGATGTTGCCCTTAATTTTTCTCTGCAGCAGTCATAGAGAACATGAAATCCTTGCGTCGGTTGCGGTGCCGATGGGCATTGCAAAGTTCCTTTGCGAAGCAGCCCCTTTTTCATTATTTTAATGTTCTTCAATTATTTTTTCCATGAAAAAGATTTTGGCACCCACATAAACTAATAACATTAAGAGAATAAAATTAATATATCTTTTGAGAGTTAAATAATAATATTTTATTTTTGGACACATAGTCAAAATCATTATTTTTTAACAATGAGATTGTGACATAAAACCATTACCTCGAGTTCACCTTTCATCGAAATCAATAAAACAAATCTCATTGTGATTTTAAATTTATTATAATTATTTCAAAATTTCATTTTTATTCTTACAATTTCATATTTGACCTTTTTATTACATTTAAAATCCCCACTTTTTCCATAATGTTTTACAAAAAAAAATTTCCTGTGTGTTAAGAGTTTCGTTTATCATGAGTTTTTCATCTCAATAGTTCTGGTTTATGTACATTTACCATGGTTCTGTAATCAATCAGTTATAATAATGATACATATATCATATATATTCATTAGATACATATTTAGAGTCAACCAAAATATATAAATATATATGAAAATATATAACGTCGTTCATGGAGACGGTATGTCGTACATACACATGTATAATGTTTTCATTTTTCAAAAGATTGAATGAAAGTGAGGTAAATAATATTTCATCTGTCAAAATGATTATTATATCTTAAATATCATATAAATTAATCAGATAATTACTCATTACTTTAACAGTATAATATTAATTAAAAATGAATCACATCACTTTTTGGACGTGGTAGTCCACACGTAAACACAAATAACTTCATTGTTTTCCAAATTATTGGATGCTAAGTAGGTATTTTTTGCTATTATAACTCAAAAAATATAATTCCATCATAAATATAATATATATACATTATACACATCATAATCCTCATCCATAAATGTAACACCTAATATTTTTATGAGAAATATTTTGTTTTTATGTTATATACATCATCAAGGAAATCTTTCACTACACATAACACTAACTTGGCTTGCTTTACACTCAATCACAACCTTCCTCGATAACTTGTGTTGTACACAATACCGAGTTTCACTAAACAACGATATGCTATTAAAATATTATTAAAACTAGCAGTTATGAATAGTAATACCCACTTTTTGAAATTTTATAAATTTTATCCTTCAAAATGGACTTCATTTTCGGATTTGGAATATCAAAACTAGCCTAGGGTGAATTTTTGGTATTTTTCTGAAAACATTCAATTGTTTCTGAATAGTGAAAACACTGGGTTACTATTTAAAAACCGACTTTTTATTTAAATTTATTTTATTTAAATTTATTTTAGGTCAAAATTGATACATAATACCTATATAAGTTCAAAGTAATTCATTGGAGTCATTTTATAATAATTTTCGATATCTAAAAATTTTATTGAACTTTTCACCGTCTTTTACCCACCTCACAGGACAGTTTGAAAATTTATATAAAACAAAATTTTACCGCTTCTATGAGTGGAATTTAGAGAATCCGAGAGACACGATTAATATCAAAGTGTAAAATGTGGTTCAATAAGATAAAAATAATTTTTGGTGAATAGTAACTTTTTTACTTTTATTTACCACGGTTATAAGTAAATAGGGTAATTAAGGGTAAAAATAGTATTATTATTACCCTAACACATGTCCAAATTCTATTGGATAAGTTTAATTCGACCAAAAACAACCGTAAGAATAAAATATGACCATTTAGGTCCACTTGGATTAGATTATGACATTTATTATTATTTTATATAAAGAAGATTTAAAAAAGTTAAAATCAATGTTTCATAACTAAAACATTTTTAATATAAGGTTATACATAAGATAATTTTGACTATAAATATTCATTAGAAATATTAAAATATTTCCTACATAATGGTATTTTATTTATTATTTTTAGACATTATATAATTTAATTTATTTATGACACAATGATGATGCAATAATTACCTTATTAATGAAATATTAACATAATTGATATTATAAAAACCCAAATAAATGTAATTTGAGACTTTTTATGAATTACACTACTTTTATAGGTTAGTATTACATGTTATTATTTATTTAATTAACTTTCTTCGAACTAATCGTGCTATTATGATTTTCACAATAATCAAATACCAAATAGTGTCAAAAAGTGACATAAAATAGTTTTAAAACAAATATTATATTTTTAATTGTTATTTTATTCCTAAAAATCTAAGGTTCATCCAAATTACTTATATAAGGTTATATATGTTAATAATGAACAACTTGGGGTTCGTTTCGATTGTTATTGTATGTTTATTAACCATATAATGTAAGAAAACACGAAGACATGGTAAAAGTTAAATTATTTAACGAAGAGTTAAATCTAAATGATGCGGTCAAAATAGTAACCTAAACATGTCTAAAATATATTGGTTGCGATTATTTAAACCCATCCCCACTTATCTTCGATACAAATCAATTTGGAGCTATTAAAAATCAAATATGACTTTATTATAAAATAATATTTTAAGTTTTTCCTAAGGTGCCCCTCTCCTCACTTATAAAAGGGAACCTCCTCCCTCTCCTCCTAACACCACTTTGGCACTTCAATCTTGTAAGAAACCTTACAATTTACTTTATAAACTTCCCTAGAAACATTCTAGAGGTCCTGGTATTCTTCAAAGACCATCTTTAGTTCCCTAAGAGGAGGTTAAGAAGAGGCGCTTCAAAGAAGAGGTAGTGTCCGTTACCGATTCTTTCGACTTTATTTCTTCTTATACTTATTCTTATTTAGTTGTTTAATTATGAAATGATAACATCAGTATCAATCATAAACATATATTTTATTATAAATATGAAACAACACTATTTCACCTTCTATACATCCTACGGAAAACGAAATCACCGAGCGTGCGTACGTACGGAATATCGTCTCCACGTCGCGGTGTAATCTGTTTTCCACCACCACCTTACTTGGATGAGTATAATGGTGTAAAGAATACATATAAATGATTATGGTAAGGTGATATTGATTCTAAAATTTTATCCATACACTTCAATACAATTACATGATCATGGGAACGATATCATCGCTCATGCGTACGTACGGCCTACCATCTCCACGATGTGATGCGACTCGTTCAACATGATCTTCATTTAATAATGATTATATAAAATAATTGAATGAATAATTTTGATATATATTACTTTAATACCATTATATAAATAAGGTAACTATAACCTAAAAAAGAAGAATACGAATTTATTCGACAAACCACGCATAAGAACAAAAAGCAATAAACACCCAAATAACAAGTAGCAATGAAATATTACTAATAAGAAGCTAAGAATATGACCATATATGATATCATAACAATGATTATGATTCTGGAATAAGTCATTGACATTATTTAATTCATTATATAGGAGGTTCGGACAGGTACGAAGCAAATCAGACTTAAGGTAAGGAAAAATATGACAATCTCATTTTTATCCGAGATTGTTTATACATTGGTATTTACTAGGGTGTATTTATCATCCACATACATGTTTCATAAATATTTAATATTATTTCTATCCCCCTAAAATTTTTTAAACCAATATTACTCATTGATGAGTTTTAGTAAAAGATATGAAAGGAATATTTTGTCGTTTTTCATACAAGGTACTTTTTGACTTTTCCGGCCAAAGTACGGGAAGAATGTTTTTTAATTTATAGATATGAATGGATTTTTAGAACATTATTTACATGAATATTCCACTAAAAGTTTTCATGTTTTTTTTAATCAACTTTTTTTAGTTTAAAATTATATGGCATTTTAAGAAAAGAAAATGTTTTTGAAGTAGAAAGGATATTTTCCTCAAGAATCGAGTTCAACCATTTTACCAAAATTATTTTCCATATAAGATAATATAAGGTTCTCTTTCTATCCCTATTTTTTCATTGATTTGATTATGTTATTATGGAATTATTTTTATGATGTCCTTTTATCTTATATGGATTATGTTCTGATTGCACGATGTTTAAGAATCCCATTTTTATAACATGGGTTATGCAATGATGTATGATTTATGATTTTGTGACACACATAAGAATGGTTTCATTATGAGATGGGTAGGACCTATATCTCTCTCCAATTCATTGGGTAAAGATTTATATCTAATGAGATAGACATGGCTGGAATGGAAGGTTAATCCGGTTCAGTGAAACATGACTGAAACGAGGAGTGAACACGGTTCCGAAATGGACTTTTTCCGCTAAGATAGTCATGGAAATGAGTCTTGACTGCTATGATATGATTCTATATTATTATGTGTGTATGCCACAATGTTTCATGTTTTATGTTATGATTATTGGGATTACATTTCACTACTATGATTTATCCCATGTTATGAAATTATGATCTCTTTTACAGGTTAAGATATCCAAAATGTTATGTTATTATGAATATGATGTGATTTATATTTCTTTTGTTTACCCTTATTGAGCATTTGAGCTCACCCTTTTGTATGTTTTCTTTTACCCAGGTCAGGAAGAAGGGTAGTAAGTAAGATATGCCGAAAGGGACTCTAGATATGATAAAATAAAAGGGAAACAATGTAGATGATTTATGAACCAGTTTTTTATGTTTCCCAGTTTCTAAAGACACTAAACCTATACGGTCCTTTCATGGTTTTGTTATATGCTGTAATAAGTGTAATTCAATTTTGAAGTATTAACAATGTATGTAAAGAATGTGTCGTTATTGTTGGTATCAGAGGAAAGGTATAGTAAACCTTTGGAAACTAGGATGTGAAATCTTTAGTAAGAACCCTAAGGATAAGTCTAAGTATAGAACACAATCTTAGTGTTTTAGAAATGGCCATAAAAAACCTATGATAAGACCTTAAGTGTGAAATTTTATTCTTGATTATGTGTTTTTTCTATTATAATTAGTGTTTCTCACACTATTCTTCTTGGTTTTAGTCATTGGATAGAACCTGAAGGAACCGTGTTAATGTAGAATGCAATGGGAAATGTAATGATTGTCCCCCTAAGAAACCGAACGTTATTGGAGATGGTAAGAAAAATCTTGTAGCCATGATCACAAAACATTCTCAACCTATGAATCATGCAGGACTTCCAAACGAGCAAAGGAAGGAGAAACATTCTGTTGAATCCTTCATGAGGTAGCATCCAACCTCATTCAGTGGGTCTACTGATCCATTAGTTTCTGAACAATGGATCAGTACTACTGAAAAGATATTTTCATTTCTTCAATGTTCTAATCATTATAAATTCATCTTAGCAGTTTATTGTTCGGAAGGTGAAGCTGATTAATGGTGGAATCTTATCAAGAATATGAGGCCAATAGATGAAATTAAGTCCATGGAATGGGATGAGTTCAAGAACTTATTTTTCAATAAGTAGTTCCCACGTATTCTTCAAACAATGATGGAGAAGGGGTTTCATGAACTAAAGAAAAAGGATGATGAATCTGTTGGTACCTATGAAGAAAATTTTACAAGACTTGCAAGGTATGCTTCTGGTATTATTATCCAACCTAAGAGTAAGATCGATCGATTCTTTAGTGTCTTAAAACGAAGTCTTCAAAGGGCGTTATCCATAAGAGACTTCAATAGCTACAAGGAAATCGTTCGATGTGCTCTCATGGTTGAGATGGAGATTGGAGTAACCCATCAGTCATATGCCTTTGATAAGAAGAGGAAAATGGAATTCAAAGGAAAATATAAAGAGCACACTGAAAAGAAGATGTGTTTCCCCCTATGCTCAAATTGTGGAAAGAAACATGGAGGGATTTGTCTTAAAGGGACAAGTAAATGTTTCAAATGTGGAAAATAAGGTCATAGGGCATTTGAATGCCACAATTATGGGATGAAGATGTCTAGTGATGAGAACAAATAAAAGGCTACAGAGAGTGCACCTCCCACACATCAATGTTACAAGTACAAGGAAATGGGGCATTATGCTAATCAATGCCCTAATCTAAGGTTTTTTGATGATGATCGACGTCAATAAACTCTTAAGGCCAAAGACAAAGGAAAGTGACATGTAATCTCTATCAGTGATGTGGAGTACGATAACGAAGTGGTGAAAGGTACACTTACCATCCACTCTAAAGTAGAAAATGTTTTATTTGATTCTAGATCCACCCACTATTTTATTTCTGAATAATTTTCTAAGGGCATCATCGTATTAACTCAATAATTAGATGTTGAGTTAGTTGTGACAACCTCTAATGGCACAACAATTGCATCAAAAGTTTACAATTCTTCTCTAATTGATGTTTGTGGGAAAGTGCTTCCTGCAAATCTTGTTATCCTTCCTATAGTGGAATTTGATGTGATTCTTGGCATGGATTAGCATTGTTTATATAGAGCTCATAACAATTTCCAAAGAAGGGAAGTCAGATTTCATATTCCAGATCAATTTATGATTGCCTATCGATGCAAAGATGAACATAACCTTCCAGTGGAAATTTATTCCATTTTATGGGTCTTGATTCCACTAAATGAAGGTTATTTATCTCAAATGGTTGTTGAGAAACACACGATTAAGAATATTCTCATTGTACGGGAGTTTGATAATGTCTTTCCAGAGGAATTTCTAGGTCTTCCTCCAGATTGTGAAGTTGATTTTTCAATAGAACTCATACTGTGTGCTACGCCCATTTCAAAGACACCTTATAGAATGGCCTCAATTGAGTTGTAGGAATTGAAGAAGAAACTCCATGAGAATTTTGATAAGGGAGTCATAATCCCGAGTGCGTCACCATGGGGGGCACATGTTCTGTTTGTTAAGAAGAAATATGGATCAATGAGACTCTGCATTAATTATCGAGAACATAACAAGATCACAATGAAGAACAAATATCCTCTCTCGCGCTTTGATGACTTATTTGACCATCTATGCGGAGCTCAATTCTTTTCCAAGATTGATCTTCATTCATTGTATCATCAATTAAGGGTCAAAAGGGAGGATATACCAAAGATGGCTTTCTGTACAAGGTATAGACACTATGAATTTATATTGATTCCATTTGGTCTTACTAATTCCCCTGTTATCTTCATGGATCTAATGAATAGAGACATTAGAGACTATCTTGATCAGTTTGTGGTAGTCTTTATAGACGATATTCTTGTTTATTCATAGAGCATGGAAGAAGATGAAGATCACTTGAGAATTGTATTAAAGACCATGAGAAAGGAGAAGATTTATGAAAAATTTACCAAGTGTGAATTTTGGCTTCAATAAGTCTCATTTTTTGGTCACATAATCTCAAAAGAGGGGATATCTGCGGATCCAGCAAAAACAGAGGTTATTGAAAGATGGTCAAGATCAACAACAGTAACTGAGATCCAAAGTTTTCATGGTTTGGCTGGATATTATCAACATTTTGTGAAAGGTTTTTCACGATTATCTAATCCACTCATCAGTTTGATCGAAAAGGAGTTATGTTCGTGTGGACGGAGGAATGTGAAGATAATTTCAAGGAGTTGAAAACATGGTTATCCAGTGCACCTGTGCTCACACTGCCTTTTAGTGGAGAAAGGTTTGTGAATTATAGTGATGCATCCAAGAAGGGGCTGGGGTGTGTTCTCATGCAAAATGATATGGTGATAGCTTATGCATCACGACAGTTGAAAATCCATGAGAAAAATTACCCAACTCATGATTTGGAGTTAGTTGTGGTAATCTATAAATTAATGATTTGGAGGCATTGTCTTTATGGAGAAAGGTGTGATATTTATATAGATCATAAAAGTTTATAGTATATTTTAAGACAAAAGGAGCTGAATATGCACCAAAGAAGATGGGTGGAGATGATTAAGGATTACGACTACTCAATTCATTATTACCCTGGGAAATAAAATAAGGTGGAAGATGCATTAAGTCTACAAGACCATGCTAGCTTATCCATGATGAGGATCACAAAAGATCCAATATTTATGGATTTACAAAGGATGAATATTACAATTATAATGGAAGGGAAAAAATCTTATCTTTCTCAAATGAATGTTCAACCATCTATACATGTGAAGATTAAAGAGGCATAGAATGAAGATGTAGAGTTACAAAAAAAGGTGAGAAATGTTCCTGAATTCAACATTGATTGTGATGAAATAATAAGGTTCAGGAATCGGGTTTGTGTTCCTCCCATCCCAGAATTAAAGATGGAGATGGTGGATGAGGCTCACAGTTCTTCATTCTATATTCATCCTGAAAGCACGAAGATGTATAGAGACTTGAAAGAGTACTTTTGGTGGGATGGAAAGCAAAGAGATGTTGCTGAATATGTCTCTTGATGCTTGGTTTTTCAACAAGTTAAAGCTAAGAGACAGAAATCTAAGAGGATGTTACAACCATTACCCATACCCGAACGGAAATGGGAAAACATCACTATGGACATTGTCACAGGACATCCTAAAACATCCAAAGGCAACAATGATATATGTGTCATAGTTGATCATCTTACGAATTTGGCACACTTCATTGATATTAGAGAAGATTTTTCTCTGGATCAGCTTGCCAGGATATATGTAAAGGAAGTGGTAAGATTTCATGGAGTACCACTTTCCATTATATCTGATCGGGATCCGAAGTTTACCTCAATGTTTTGGTGAAGTCTTCAGCATACTCTGGATACAGAGTTGAGTTTCAGCACTGCGTATCATCCTCAGACAGTCGGTCATTCTGAGAAGATAATTCAAACTCTAGAAGATATGTTGAGAGCTTGATCTATGGATTTCAAATGAGGTTGGGATCAACACCTACCTTTGGTGGAATTTTCTTATAATAATAGCTTTCACTCTAGTATTTTGATGGATCCTTATGAATCTCTCTATGGAAAGAAATGCCAAACTCCAACTTGCTGGGATGAAGTTGGAGAAAGAAAGCTATTAGAACCTGATCTTTTTGATGATATGGCAGAAAAGGTCCGATCTATTCAAGAACACATAAGAGCAGCTCAGAGTCGACATAAAAGTTATGCTGATAACCAAAGAAAAGACCTAGAGCTTGAAGTTGGTGATAAAGTGTTCTTACGAATATCTCCTTGGAAGAGAGTAATGAGATTTGGAAAGAAGGGAAAGCTGAGCCCTAGGTATATCAGTCCTTTCGAAATACTAGATCGTGTTAGGAAAGTAGCTTACCGATTGGCGCTTCCACTGAATCTCTCTCAAATTCATGATGTCTTCCATGTATCTCTCCTGAGAAAGTACATACCCGATCCTTCACATGTACTCAGCTCAAAAGTTGTACTGTTGGAGAAAGATCTTTCTTATGAAGAACAACCGATATAGATTCTGGATCGTAGTGAAAAAGTCCTATGGAACAAGACCACGTTCTTGGTGAAAGTTCAATGGAGGAACCACCAATTAGAAGAAGCTACATGGGAGCTTCAGGATATAATGAGGGAGAGGTATCCTCATCTATTTGTTACAATGTGACGAATTTCGAGGGAAAAATTCATTTTAAGGGGGGTAGAGTGTAACACCCGAGATTTTAATGAGACATATTTTGTTTTTATGTTATATACA
This sequence comes from Viscum album, assembly GCA_963277665.1. Taxonomy (NCBI): domain Eukaryota; kingdom Viridiplantae; phylum Streptophyta; class Magnoliopsida; order Santalales; family Viscaceae; genus Viscum; species Viscum album. Next base: position 679,116,786 of record OY728119.1, on the reverse strand, counting down.
TCATCAAAGGAATATTTCACTACACAAAAAACTAACTTCGCTTTCTTTACACACAATCACGACCTTCCTTGATATCTTGCGTTGTACGCAATACCGAGTTTCACTAAACAATGATATGCTATTAAAATATTTTTAAAACTAGCCGTTATGAATAGTAATACCAACATTTTGAAATTTCATAAATTTTATTTTTCAAAATGGACTTCAATTTCAGATTCGAAATATCGAAATTAGCCTAGGGTGAATTTTTGGTATTTTTCTGAAAACTTCCAATTTTTGATGAATAGTGAAAACATTGGGTTACAATTTAAAAACCGATTTTTTTTTTAAATTTATTTTATTTAAATTTATTTTATGTCAAAATTGATACATAATACCTATATAAGTTCAAAGTAATTCATTGGAGTCATTTTATAATAATTTTTTATATATAAAAAATTTATTGAACTTTTCACCATCTTTTACTCACCTCCTAGGAGAGTTTAAAATTTTTAATAAAACATAATTTTACCACTTCTGTGAGTTGAATTTTGAAAATCCGAGAGACACAGTTAATGTCAAGGAGTGAAATTAGGTTCAATAAGATAAAAATAATTTTTGGTGAATAGTAACTTTTAACTTTTATTTACCACAGTTAAAAGTAAATAGGGTAATTAAGGGTAAAAATGGTACTATTATTACCCTATCACATGTCCTAATTCTATTGGATAAGTTTAATTCGACCAAGAACTACCTTAAGATTAAAATATGACCATTTAGGTCCACATGGATTAGATTATGACATTTATTATTATTTTATTTAAAGATGAGTTAAAAAAGTTAAAATCAAAGTTTAATAACTACAACATTTTCAATATTGGGTTATACATAAGATAATTTCGACTATAAATATTCATTAGGAAGATAAAACTATTTCCTACATAATGGTATTTTATTTATAATTTTTAGACATTAAATAATGTAATTTATTTATGACACAATGATGGTGCAGTAATTACCTTATTAATGAAATATTATCATAATTGATAATATAAATATCCAAATAAATGTAAATTGAGACTTTTTATTTATTAAACCAATATTATAGGTTAATATGACATGTTATTATTTATTTAATTAATTTTTTTAGAACTAATCATGCTGTTATGATTTTCACAGAAATCCAATACCAAATAGTGTGAAAAAGTGACATAAAATAGTTTTTAAAACAAATATTAAATTATTAATTGTGATTTTATTCCTAATAATATAAGGTTCGTCCAAATTACTTATATAAGGTTATATATATTAATAATGAACATCTTGGGGTTCGTTTGGATTGTTATTGTATGTTTTTTCCTAAGGTGCCCCTCTCCTCCCTTATAAAAGGGAACCTCTTCCCTCTCCTCCTCACACCACATTGAGACTTCAACCTCATTCAAACCCAACCAAATTTTCATCTAGACTTCCCTAGAAACATATTATAGGTCCTGGTCTTCTTCAAAGACAATATTTTGTTCCCTAAGAGGAGGATTAGAAGAGTCCCTTCAAAGAAGAGGTAATGTCTGTTACCGATTCTTTCAACTTTATTTCTTCTTCTACTGCATCTTATTTTGTTTCATTATGATGTGATAACATCAGTATCAATAATATACTTATATGTTATTATAAATATGAAACAACCCTATTTTATCTTCTATCCATCCTACAGAAAACGAAATCACCGCGCATGCATATGTACGAAATATCGTCTCCACGTCGGAGTGTAATCTGTTTTCCACCACCACCATACATGGATGGGTATAATGGTGTAAAGAATAAATATATATGATTATGGTAAAGTGATATTGATTCTGAAATTTTATACATACACTTCAATTTAATTACACGTTCATGGGAACGATATCATCGCTCATGCGTACGTACGGCCTACTGTCTCCACGATGTGATGCGACTCGTTCTACATGATCATCATTGCATAATGATTATATAAAAGAATTTAATTAATAAATATGATATATATTACATGAATACCATTCTGGAAATGAGGTATCTATAACCTAGAAAAATAATAATAAGAATTTATTCGACAAAACACGCATAATAACAAAAAGCAATAAACACCCAAATAACAAGTAGCAATGAAATATTACTAATAAGAATCTAAGAATATGACCATATATGATATCATAAAAATGATTATGATTCTGGAATAATTCATTGACATTATTTAAATCCTTATAAAGGAGTTTCAGACAAGTACGCAGCAAATCAGACCTAAGGTAAGGGAAAATATGACAATCTCACTTTTATCTGAGATTGTTTATACTTTGGTATTTACTGGGGTGTATTTATCATTTACATACAAGTTTCCTCAATATGTAATATTATTTCTATAATCCTAAAATTTTCTAAATCTAATATTTCTCATTTTTGAGTTTTAGTAAAAGATATTAAAGGAATCTTTTTTCATTCTTCATACGAGGTACTTTTTGACTTTTCCGGCAGAAGTACGAGAAGAATGTTTTATTAACTTATACTGCATGAATGGATTTTTAGAAAATTATTTCCATGAATCTTCCTTTAAAAGTTTTCATGTTTATTTTAAATCAACTTCTATATGATTAAAATTAAATGACATTTTAGGAAAGGAAAATGTTTTTGAAGTAGAAAGGATATTTTCCTCAAATATGGAGTTCAGGCGTTTTATCAAAATTATTTTCCATCTAAGATAACATAAGGTTCTGTTTCTATACCTATTATTACATTGATTTGATTATGTTATTATGGAATTATTTTAATGATGTCCTTTTATCTTATATGTATTATGTTATGATGGCACGATGTTTAAGAATCCCATTTTTATTACATGGGTTATGCTATGATGTATGATTTATGATTTTGTGGCACACATAAGAGTAGTTTCATTATGAGATGTGTGGGACCTATATCTCCCTAAAATGCATTGGGTAGAGATTTATATCTAATGAGATAGACATGGCTGGAATGACAGGTTAGTCTAGTTCAGTGAAACATGACTGAAACAAAGAGTGTACTCAGTTCAGAAATGGGATTTTTCCGCTAAGATAGTCTTGGAAATGAGTCTTGACTATTAAGAAATGATTCTCTATAATTATGTGTGTATTCCACAAAGTTTCATGTTTTATGTTATGATTATTGGGATTACATTTCACTACTATGATTTATCCCATGTTATGAAATTATGATCTCTTTTGTAGGTTAAGATTTCCAAAATGTTAGGTTATTATGAATATGATGTGATTGATATTTCTTTTGTTTGTCCTTACTGAGCATTTGATCTCACCCTTTTGTATGTGTTCTTTTCCCCAGGTCAGGAAGAAGGGTATTAAGTAAGATATCCCAAAAGGGACTCTAGATATGATAAAATAAAAGTGAGACAATGTAGATGATTTATGAACCAGTTGTTTATGTTTCCCTGTTTCTAAAGACACTAAAACTATACGGTCCTTTCATGGTTTTGTTATATGTTTTAATAAGTGTACCTTAATTTTGAAGTATTAACAATGTATGTAAATAATGGGTCATTATTGTTGGTAATAGAGGAAAGGTATAGTAAACCTTTGGAAACTAGGATGTGAACGCCTTAGTAAAAACCCTAAGGATAAGTCTAAGTATAGAACACATTATTAGTGTTTTAGAAATGGCCATGAACAACCTATGATAAGACCTTAAGTGTGAAATTTTATTCCTGATTATGTGGTTTTCCTATTATAATTATTGTATCTCACACTATTCTTCTAGGTTTTAGTCATTGACTGGAACCCAATGGAACCATTTTAATGCGGAATGCGATGGGAAATATAATGATTGTCCCCCTGAGCAACCAAACGTTATGGGAGATGGTATGCAAAATCTTGTAGCCATGCTCACACAACTTTATCAAGCTATGAATCATGCATGACTTCCAAACGAGAAAAGGAAGGATAAACATTCTATTGAATCCTTCATGAGGCAGTATCCACCCTCATTCAGTGGGTATACTGATCCATTAGTTGCTGAACAATGGATCAATACTACTGAAAAGGTATTTTCAGTTCTTCAATGTTCTAAACATGATAAACTCATCTTATCAGTTTATAGTTTGGAAGGTGAATCTGATCAATGGTGGAATCTTATCAAGAATATGAGGCCAATAGATGAAATTAAGTCCATGGAATGGGTAGAGTTCAAGAACTTATTTTTCAATAAGTACTTCCCACGTATTCATCAAACAAAGATGGAGAAGGGGTTTCTTGAACTAAAGCAAAAGGATAATGAATCTGTTGGTACCTATGAAGAAAATTTTACAAGACTTGCAAGGTACGCTTCTGGTATTATTATCCAACCTAAGAGTAAGATCGATCAATTCTTTAGTGTCTTAAAACCAAGTCTTCAAAGGGAATTAGCCATAAGCGACTTCAATAGCTACAAGGAAATCGTTTGATGCGCTCTCGTGGTTGAGATGGAGATTGGAGTAACCCATCAGTCATATGCGTTTGATAAGAAGAGGAAAATGGAATTCAAAGGAAAATCTAAAGAGCACACTGAAAAGAAGATGAGTTTCCCCTTATGCTAAAATTGTGGAAAGAAACATAGAGGGATTTGTCTTAAAGAGACATGTAAATGTTTCAAATGTGGAAAATAAGGTCATCTGGCATTTGAATACCGCAATGATGGGAAAAAGATGTCTAGTGATGTGATCAAAGAAAAGGCTACACAGAGTGAACCTCCCACACATCAATGTTACAAGTACAAGGAAATGGGGAATTATTCTAATCAATGCCCTAATCTACGGGTTGTTGTTGATGATCGATGTCAACAAAATCTTAAGGCCAAAGACAAAGGAAAGTCACATGCAATTTCTATCAGTGATGTGGAGGACGATAACGAAGTGGTGAAAGGTACACTTACCATCCAATCTAAAGTATAAAATGTTTTATTTGATTCTAGATCCACCCACTCTTTTATTTATGAAGAATTTTCTAAGGGTATCATCATATTAACTCAACAATTATATGTTGAGTTAGCTGTGACAACCCCTAATGGCACAACAGTCTCATCAAAAGTTTAAAATTCTTCTCCGATTGAAGTTTGTGGGAAAGTGCTTCCTGCAAATCTTGTGATTCTTCCTATAGTGGAATTTGATGCGATTCTTGGCATGGATTTCCATTGTTTATATGGAGCTCATATCAATTTCCAAAGAAGGGGAGTCACATTTCATATTCCAGATCAATTTATGATCATATATCGATGCAAGGATGAAAATAACATTCAAGTGGAAATTTCTTCCATCTTGTGGTTATTGATTCCACTAAATGAAGGTTATTTATCTCAAATGGTTGGTGAGAAACTCATGATTAAGAATATTCTCATTTTACAAGAGTTTGATGATGTCTTTCCGGAGGAATTTTCGAGTCTTCCACCAAATTGTGAAGTTGAGTTTTCAATAGAACTCATACAGTGTGCTACGCCCATTTCAAATACAACTTATAGAATGGACCCAATTGAGTTGTAGGAATTGAAGAAGAAACTCCATGAGAATATTGATAAGGGAGACATAAGCCCTAGTGCGTCACCATGGGGGGCACATGTTCTGTTTGTTAAGAAGAAAAATGGATCAATGAGACTCTGCATTGATTATCGAGAACATAACTAGATCACTATCAAGAACAAATATCCTCTCCCGCGTATTGATGACTTATTTTACCATCTAAGCAGAGCTCAATACTTTTCCAAGATTGATCTTCGTTTAGGGTATAATCAATTAAGGGTCAAATGGGATGATATACCAAATATTTCTTTCCATACAAGGTATGGACACTATGAATTTATAGTGATGCAATTTGGTCTTACTAATGACCCTATTATCTTCATGGATCTAATGAATGGAGACTTTAGAGACTTTCTTGATCAGTTTGTGGCAGCCTTTATAGACGGTATTCTTGTCTATTCAAAGAGCATGGAAGAACATGAAGATCACTTGAGAATTGTATTAAAGACCCTGATAAAGGAGAATCTTTATGCCAAATTTACCAAGTGTGAATTTAGGCTTCAAAAAGTCTCATATATTGGTCACATAAAATCAAAAGAGGGGATATCTATTGATCCAGCAAAAACAGAGGTTATTGAATGATGGTCAAGACCAACAACACTAACCGAGATCCGAAGTTTTCTTGGTTTAGATGGATATTATCGACGTTTTGTGAAAGCTTTTTCACGATTATCTAATCCACTCACCAGGTTGAATTGAAAAGGAGTTATGTTCGTTTAGACAGATGAATGTGAAGAGAATTTCAAGGAGTTGAAAAGAAGGTTATCCAGTGCACCTGTGCTCACACTTCCTTGTAGTGGAGAAAGGTTTGTGATCTATAGTGATGCATCCAAGAAGGGGCTGGGGTGTGTTCTCATGCAAAATGATATGGTGATAGCTTATGCCTCACGATAGTTGAAAATCCATGAGCAAAATTACCCAACTCATGATTTGGAGTTAGCTGTGGTAATCATTGCATTAATGATTTCGAGGCATTGTCTTTATGGAGAAAGGTGTGATATTTATATAGATCATAAAATTTTAAAGTATATTTTAACACAAAAGGAGATGAATATGCACCAAAGAAGATGGTTGGAGCTGATTAAGGATTACGACTGCTCAATTCATTATTACCCGGGGAAAGAAAATAAGGTGGAAGATGCATTAAGTCTACAAGACCATTCTAGATTATCCATGATGAGGATCACAAAAGATCCAATATTTATGGATTTATAAAGGATAGATATTAGAATTATAATAGAAGGGGAAAATCTTATCTTTCTGAAATGAATTTTCAACCATCTATACATGTGAAGATTAAAGAGGCATAGAAAGAAGATGTAGAGTTAAAAAAGAAGGTGAGAAATGTTCCTGAATTCAACATTGATTGTGATGAAATAATAAGGTTCAGCAATTGGGTTTGTGTTCTCCCATCCCAGAATTAAAGGAGCTGCTAGATGAGGCTCATAGTTCTTCATTCTATATTCGTCCTGGAAGCACGAAGATGTATAGAGACTTGAAAGAGTACTTCTAGTGGGATGGAAAACAAAGAGATGTTGCTGAATATGTCTCTCGATGCTTGGTTTCTCAGCAAGTTAAATATAAGAGATAGAAGTATAAGCGGATGTTACAACCATTAACCATACCCGAATGGAAATGGGAAAACATCACTATGGACTTTGTCACTAGACTTACTAAAACATCCAAAGGAAATAATGACATATGTGTCATAGTTGATCGTCTTATGAAGTTGGCACACTTCATTGCTATTAGAGAAGATTTCTCTCTGGATCAGCTTGCCATGATATATGTAAAGGAAGTGGTAAGATTTCATGGAGTACCACTTTCCATTATATCTGATCGGGATCCGAGGTTTACCTCAATGTTTTGGTGAAGTCTTCAGCATACTCGGGATACATAGTTGATTTTCATCACTGCGTATCATCCTCAGACAGACGGTCATTCTCAGAGGATAATTCAAACTCTAGAAGATATGTTGAGAGCTTGCTCTATGGATTTAAAAGGAGGTTTGGATAAACACCTACATTTGGTGAAATTTTCTTATAATAATAGCTTTCACTCTAGTATTTTAATGGCTCCTTATGATGCTCTCTATGGAAAGAAATGCCAAACTCCAACTTGCTGAGGAGAAGTTGGGGAAAGAATGCTATTAGGACCTGATCTTGTTGATGAGATGACAGAAAATGTCCGATCTATTCAACAACACATAAGAGCAGCTCAGAGTCGACATAAATGTTATTCCGTTAATCGAAGAAAAGACCTAGAGTTTGAAGTCGGTGATAAAGTGTTCTTACGAATATCTCCTTGGAAGAGAGTAATGAGATTTGGAAAAAGGGAAAGCTGAGCCCTAGGTATATCGGTCCCTTCGAAATACTGGATCGTGTTGGGAAAGTAGCTTACCGATTGGAGCTTCCACCGAATCTCTCTCGATTTCATGATGTGTTCCATGTATCTCTCCTGAGAAAGTACATACTCGATCCATCACATTTACTCATCTCAAAATTTGTACTGCTGGAGCAAGATCTTTCTTATGAAGAATAGCCGATATAGATTCTCGATCGTAGCGAAAAATTTCTATGGAACAAGACCACTTTCTTAGTGAAAGTTTTATGGAGGAACCACCAATTAGAAGAAGCTACATCGGAGCTTGAGGATATAATAAGGGAGAGGTATCCTCATCTGTTTGTTACAAAGTGACGAATTTCGAGGGAAAAAATCATTTTAAGGGGGGTAGAATGTAGCACACAAGATTTTTATGAGACATATTTTGTTTTTATGTTATATACATCATCAACGGAATATTTCACTACACACAACACTATCTTACCTTGCTTTACACACAATCAAGACCTTCCTCGATATCTTGCATTGTATGCAATACCAAGTTTCACTAAACAACGATATACTATTAAAATATTATTAAAACTAGTCGTTATGAATAGTAATACCAATATTTTGAAATTTTATAAATTTTATATTTCAAAATGGACTTCAATTTCGGATTCAGAATATCGAAATTACCCTAGGGTGAATTTTTTGTATTTTCTTGAAAACCTTCAATTTTTGATGAATAGTGAAAACACAGGGTTACTATTTAAAACCGATTTTTTATTTAAATTTATTTTATTTAAATTTATTTTAGGTAAAAATTGATACATAATACATATATAAGTTCAAAGTAATTCATTGGATTCATTTTATAATAATTTTTGATATATAAAAATTTTATTGAACTTTTCACCGTCTTTTACCCACCTCTTGGGAGAGTTTAAAAATTTACATAAAACATAATTTTACCACTTCAATGAGTTGAATTTTGAAAATATGAGAGACACGGTTAATGTCAAGGAGTAAAATTTGGTTCAATAAGATAAAAATAATTTTTGGTGAATAGAAACTTTTAACTTTTATTTACCACGGTTAAAAGTAAATAGTGTAATTAAGGGTAAAAATGGTATTATTATTACCCTAAAACATGTCCTAATTCTATTGGATAAGTTTAATTCGACCAAAAACAACCTTAAGAATAAAATATGACCATTTAGGTCCACATGTATTAGATTAAGACATTTATTATTATTTTATTTAAAGATGAGTTAAAAAAGTTAAAATCAATGTTTAATAACGACAATATTTTCAATATTTGGTTATACATAAGATAATTTAGACTATAAATATTCATTAGAAAGATAAAACAATTTCTTACATAGTGGTATTTTATTTATAATTTTTAGACATTAAATAATGTAATTTATTTATGACACAATGATGATACAGTAATTACCTTATTAATGAAATATTATCAAAATTGATAATATATATATCAAATAAATGTAATTTGAGACTTTTTATGAATTACACCAATATTATAGATTAATATAACATGTTATTAGTGATTTAATTAATTTTTTTATAACTAATAATGCTGTTATTATTTTCACAAAAATCCAAAACCAAATAGTGTCAAAAAGTGACAGAAAATAGTTTTTAAAACGAATATTAAATTATTAATGGTTATTTTATTCCTAAAAATCAAAGGATATGCCCAATTACTTATATAAGGTTATATATATTAATAATGAACAACTTGGGGTTCGTTTGGATTGTTATTGTATGTTTATTAACCACAAAATGTATGAAAACAAGAAGACATGGTAAAAGTTAAATTATTTAACTAAGAAATAAATCTAAATGATAAGGTTAAAATAGTAACCTAAACATGTCTAAAATATATTGGTTGAGAGGATTTCGAACCATACCCACCTTAGCTTCAATATAAATCAATTTGGAGCTATTAAAAACCGAATATGATGTTATTATAAAATAATATTTTATGTTTTCCTAAGGTGCCACTCTCCTCCCTTATTAAAGGGAACCTCCTCCCTCTCCTCCTCACACCACTTTGAGCCTTCAAGCTCAGCCAGACCCTACCAATATACCTTCTCGACTTCCTTGGAAACATCCTATAGGTCCTGGTCTTCTTCAAAGACCATATTTAGTTCCCTAAGAGGAGGTTAAGAAGAGGCGCTTCAATGAAGAGGTAATGTATGTTACCGATTCTTTCAACTTTATTTCTTCGTCTACTTCATCTTCATTTGTTTCATTATGAAGTCATAAAACCAGTATCAACAATATACTGATATATTATTATAAATATGAAACAACCCTATTTCATCTTCCATCCATCCTACAGAAAACGAAATCAACAGGCATGCGTACGTACGGAATATCGTCTCCACGCCGTGGTGTAATCTGTTTTCAACCACCACCTTATTTGGATGGGTATAATGGTGTAAATAATATCTATATATTATTATTGTAAAGTGATATTGATTATGAAATATTATACATACACTTCAATACAATTACACGATCATGGGAATGATATCATCTCTCGTGCGTACGTACGGCCTACCATCTCAACGATGTGATGCGACTCATTCTACATGATCTTCATTACATAATTATTATATAAAATAATTGAATGAATAAATATGATATATATTACATGAATACCATTGTGTAAATGAGGTATCTATAACCTAAAAAAAGATGAATACTAATTTATTCAACAAAACACGCATAAGAACAAAAAGCAATAAACACCCGAATAACAAGTAGCAATGAAATATTACTAATAAGAAGCTAATAATATGACCATATATGATATCATAACAATGAGTATGATTCTGGAATTAGTCAATGACATTATTTAAATCATTATACAGGAGGTTCGGACATGAACGAAGCAAATTGGACCTAAGGTAAGGGAAAATCTCACAATCTCATTTTTATCCGAGATTGTTTATACTTTGGAATTTACTGGGGTGTATTTATCATCCACATACATGTTTCCTTAATATGTAATATTATTTATATCATCCTACAATTGTCTAAATCTAATATTTATCATTTGTGAGTTTTGGTAAAAGATATTAAAGGAATCTTATGTCTTTTTTCATACGAGGTACTTTTTGACTTTTCCCGCAAAAGTACGAGAAGAATGTTTTTTATCTTTTACGGCATGAATGGATTTTTAGAAAATTATTTACATTAAGCTTCCTTTATAAGTTATCATGTTTATTTTTAATAAACTTCTTTGAATTTAAAATTATATGACATTTTAAGAAAAGAAAATGTTTTTGAAGTAGAAAGGATATTGTCTTCAAGAATGGAGTTCAAGCGTTTTATTAAAATTATTTTCCATCTAAGATAATATAAGGTTATGTTTCTATCCCTATTTTTACATTTATTTGATTCTGTTATTATGGAATTATTTTTATGATGTCTTTTTATCTTATAGGGATTTTGTTATGATGGCACGGTGTTTAGGAATCCCATTTTTATTACATGGGTGATGCTATGATGTGTGATTTATGATATTGTGGTACAGATAAGAATGGTTTCATTATGAGATGGGTGGGACCAATATCTCCCTCCAATGCATTGGTTAATGATTTATATCTCATGATATAGACATGGTTGGAATGGTAGGTTAGTCTGGTTCAGTGAAACGGGATTGAAATGAGGAGTGAACCCGGTTTAGAAATGGACTTTGTCCGCTAAGATAGTCTTGGAAATGAGTTTTAACTACTAAGAAATGATTCTCTATGATTATGTGTGTATGAAACAAAGTTTATTGTTCTAATTCAGAATTATTGGGATTACATTTCACTACTATGATTTATCCCATGTAATGAAATTATTATCTCTTTTGTTGGTTAAGATTTCCAAAATGTTATGTTATTATGAATATGATGTGATTGATATTTCATTTGTTTACCCTTACTGTGCATTTGAGCTCACCCTTTTTTATGTTTTCTTTTCCCCAGGTCAGGAAGATGGGTATTGAGTAATATATTCCAAAAGGGACTCTAGATATGATAAAATACAAGGGAGACAATGTAGAGGATTTATGAACCAGTTGTTTATGTTTCCCAGTTTCTAAAGACACTATACTTATACGGTCATTTCATGGTTTTGTTATATGTTGTAATAAGTGTACATTAATTTCGAAGTATTAACATTGTATGTAAAGTATTGGTCGTTATAATAAAATATTGTGGTGAAACATGAATTTTATTACTACTTTGAGATGGTAAGCCGTACGTAAACAAGAGGGATAATTTCACTTCTCATTTGATGGGAAAGAGAGTGTATAATGGGATTTTGATAATAATAATAATATTTCATAATATTTAGTATAATGAATATATTACATTAGGATAATAACCATATATTACTTGGGGTAAATATTTTTAGAAAAGAATGTAATCATGTAAGGCGATTACCTCTTCTGTGAAATGAATCCTTTAGATGCCATCAAAATGGCTCAAGGGATGGAATTTTTGGAAAACCAGAACCTATAGAATATTTACATGGATGTTTAGAATCGAAATGGAAAGAGTTTGATCAAACTATAAGGCTCCAAGATGTGTCAATAGTTGAGGGATTATGTGACTACACAAAAATGACTTATTGCGATACAAAAATTGCAATGGGCCTGGGGCCCATTGCAAATAGTCCATCGAAAGGGACTATTTCCTTTAGAATTTTGACCCGTCACAAGTAGTCCGTAAAAAGAGGTATTTGTGACAGTCTGTTGAAAATAATGTTGGCACACCATGCACATACTAGAGTGGGAAGAGTATTTGTGATGGGGAAAAAACCCCAATTACAAATAATCATTATGTGTTTCTGTTATTTGTGACGGGACTGATCACAAATACTATCTTTCACTGCTGCCTCGATTAACAAGAGGTGTGGTGTTTGCGATAGGTCCTGATGCAAAAAATAATATTTTTTACAGATCGTCACAAATAACGTGTTTTGTGATAGTATTTGCAATGAGACACTTCGAAAATACTAATTTTTACCACCACATCAATTAATAAATGTATAACTATTTGTGACGAGTCCCGTCATAGATAACCATGTCACAAATGATCTAACCTATATATACCCCATCTGATTTTCCAATTTCAAAATTCTATCATGTTATCTCCCCTTCTATGCTCTCAAATTTCTCCCTTCTGTTTTTTTCAAACTTTTTAATTTTACAGTGGACCAATTTTTAGGAGTAGCTTCCAACGAAAGATTTATTTATAATGTATTTATTTCCCTGTTTTCATTTTTTAGATAATTCATATTAATTTATACTGGTAATAATTATTTTTAGTTAGTGGTAATTAAATTAGAACTAGAATTGGATAGTTTTATTCTTCATTATTTATATGTAAAAATATGTTATTTCATTAAGAATTAATGTTTTTATGAAAAAATAAATAGTAATAATTTTTAATAATTTGATTCAGTTATCATTAATTAATAATAATCACGTGTGATTAGTAATAATTAGAATTAATTACTATAATTAGTATTAATTATTATAAATTGTAATAATTAGTAATAATTAGTAATAATTCAGAATAAATAGTAATAAATAGTAATATTTAGTAATATTTAGTAATAAATAGTAAAAAATAGTAAAAAACAATAAAAATTGAAATACATAGTAATACATAGTAAAAATTGTTAATATGTAGTAATAATAAGTAATAATTAGATATATTTAGTAAAAAATATTAATAATTAGTAATAATTAGTAATAAATAGTGGTAATTAGTAAATAATGTCAATAAATAGTAATAAATTTTAATAAATTTTAATAATTAGTAATAATAAGTAATAATTTGTAACAATTAGTAACAATTAGTAACAATTAGGAACAATTAGTTATAATTAGTTATAATTCGTGGAAATTAGGGCCGATTAGCAGTAATTAGCTAGCTTTAGTGGTAATTAGTAATAATTAGCTATAATTAGTAATAATTAGTTGTAATTAGTATTAATAAGAGTTTTTTAGTTATAATTAGCAGTAATTAGTAATAATTATCTTTAATTACTAATAATTGGCTGTAATGAGTAATAATTAGTAACAATTAGCTGTAACTAGTAATAAATAGAGGTAACATGTTATAAATAGTTTTAATTAGTAATAATCAGTAATAATTAGTAATAATTTGTAATAACTAGTGATAATTATTAATAATTAGTGATAATTAGTAATAATTAGTTATAATTAGTGGCAATTAGTACTAATTGGTGACAATTATTAATATTTTACAGTAATTAGTAATAATGAATGGTAATTAGTAATAATTAGTGGCAATTAATAATAATTAGTAATAAATAACAGTAATTAGGAACACATATTAATAATTAGTGAGAATTAGAATTAATTATTAATAATTAGTGATAATTAGTTATAACTCGAATTAAATATCACTAATTAGCAATTATTATTTGTAAATAAATATATGTAATTAATAATTATTATTTGCAAATAGCACTAATTGTTACTAAATAGTCATATTTAGGAAATATTAGAAATAATTAGAAATAAATTGGAAAAATTAGTAAACAATCATACCAAATAGTAATGAATTGTTATAAATTTTAATAATTAGCAGTTATTACTGCTAATAAATAATAATTAGTAATAATTCGTAATAATTTGTAATAAATTGCATTAATTATTAAAAATTTGTACTAATTGGTGATAAATAGTAATAAATAGTAATAATTACTAGTGATTAGTAATAATTTGTAATAATTTGTAATAATTTGTATAAAAAAGTAATAAAAAGTAAAAAATAGTAATAGAAAGTAAAAAATAGTAAAAAATAGTAAAAAATAGTAATAAATAGTAATAAGTATTAATAAATACTAATAATGTGTAATAATTAGTAATAATTAGTAATAGATAATAATAATCAGTAATAAATTGTAATAAATTGTAATAAATTCTAATAAATTGTAATAATTTGGAGGTAATTAGTGGTAATTTTTGATATTTACTGCTAATGAATAATAATTTGTAATAAATAGTAGTAAATAGTAAAAATTTGTAATAATATGTAATAACTTGTAGTACATGGTAATAATTAGTAATAATTAGTAATAATTTGAAATAAATTGTAATTGTTGTTAATTAATAGTAATAATTTGTAATAATTAGTAATAAATGGTAATAAATAGTTTCAATTACTAATAATTTGTAATAAATTATAATAAATAGTAATGATTACAAATAATTAGTAATAAAATATAATAATTAGTAATAATTTTTAATAATTTTGAATAAGTAGTAATAAATAGTAATAAGTAATAATAATATTTTTTTGGAAACCTCATGTTACAATGCTCAGAAATTAAGTTTTCACTATTATAAATCATGTTTTAAGCTCTCACAAGATCACGGTTTAGAATATAATAAATTACACATCAAATCCTATGAAATTTGTTTAATATTATTCTATTATATTTTAGTATGATTATGTTTAATCTTTTTCCATCGATTGAATATTGATTCTTTTAACATCTTTTATATATTTGGCCAAGTCTGTGAAACTGTAAGCTTGCTACTAGTTCCAGATTCTCATAAAGCCTATGACACTCTAAGCTTGCCACCATTTCCAGATTTTTTCAATGGACATTACACCGTTTCCACGGTACTGTTTCCAAGACACCGTAACAAGACACTGTTCATAATTTTGATAAAGGACAAGGCACTGTAATTGTGCTACCGGTTAATGAATTTGAAAAGGACCTGACATCATAACTGTGATATTGGTTCCAGATCTCAATGCAACTATGGAACTGTGACTATCTCAACATGACTCTCTCACTATGACTTTCTCACCACAACTGTGACAACATTCCATACATAACCATTTGTATGTATTTTCTAATGAAATGTAAAAGTATTTTCTAACAGTTATATTAGTGTTATTAATTGACACTAACATAATTAATGATCTTTTTCAGACCTCTCTACAGACAATACGAGGTAAGATGTGTCGAGATAGGGAACCTTGTTGGCTCCAACACAAGAATCGAAAATAAAATATAAACCATGGAGCTCAAGAAGAAATAGAGTGATAGTGGATTGCATTCAAAAAGAGAAGAACACCCATATATGCATGAATACACAGAAGGAAGAACACCTGGTTCCTACTAGATATAAACAATTAAGAACATGATGTGAACCATCTTGAATGAATCATTGTAGTAACTCAAAGAATAAGGAGAACATATCACTACATTGAAAACTAGAACACTTTACTATCAACCCTCAATTTTTAGAACAGGGGTGGAATATTTCATATGCTACATCCAAAGATTCAAAATCCACATTTTAAGACACACATCGCCTTCAAAAACCTATCTCATTATATTTAAATATATTTTGTAATGTTTTATCATTCTTTGAGAAGTATGTGTATTTGTATTGAAAACAATCACTATCTTCTACACCAAACTGGAGGATACAAGATAACCACACTCATATATCTATTTAAACTAATTTTTCCATGTATAACTATAGAAGAGGTCATGTGTTACATGCTTGTTAGTTTTACCACGTATAACTGTGGTAGAGGTCTTGCGACCTAGACAATATTGTTCACTGTTGTTAACCTCGATCCATGGTTTGGATAAATGATTTTTATATTTATATATTTCTCAGTGGCAGGTAATGAGTAAGTGGAGTGGATTAGGTCTCATATTGATACTAAACCACTTGTTTTATCTGTTGTGTCTTTTAATTTAGTCTTTCTCTATTTTACCTCATATTTAAAAAACATAAATTTTACTTTGATAGTCAATATTGAATAGTATATATAACTATTTTAAGTTATTAATGTAGTTTCAAAAGTTTTATTAGTATATTATATTGTTATAATTGATAATTAATCAATCATAAATTAAACTATTTAAACATTTAAACTATTATAATTTTACTACATTTCTTAATTGGCCTGTTTTATTTTTAATTGGGGGAATGATTTAAAAAAACATTTTTTACGGATATTTTTATAGGCACTCAATTCACCCCTTTCATGAGTGTCCTAATCTGACCAAAATTTGGTATCAAAGGTTGTTTTTAAACTTGTATTTTCAAAAATTTTCAATATATGTTTTCAAAACCTCTAGAATTATGATTTAGTTATGTTTTAAACATCATTAATTTGTTGTTTTTTCAAAATTTATAGCTCGTTAAAACCAAGTATTTATTTATTTTTCACAGATAATAGATTGGAAGGTTCTACTACCAATAGACCTCCATTATTTAGTGGAACAAATTATGCACAATGAAAAATTAAAATGAAAATTCACCTCAAATATGTGGGTTTTGTGATTTGGTCTTCAATTATAGATGAATGTGAAATTCTTAGTACTTATACAACTACATGGGATGACCTAGATAAGGATTATTATAACAATAAATGAAATTATATGAATTCCCTATACTATTATTTAGGATATGAAGAGTTTAATATAATTTCTGCAAGTAATACAACCCATGAAATTGGGGAAACTTTATCTATTTCACATGACGGAACCTCTATTGTTAATAAAATGCGACTTAATGCTTATACTATTAAATATGATAACATTAAAATGATATCTTATGAGCCTATATCTGCCATGTATCTTAGGTATAATGTAATTATGAATACTTCAATATCTATAGGAAGGGATGTTACATCCAAGGAGAAAATAAATAGAATACATAGATGATTACCACTTATATGGAGAGGGACTTATATAACAATTAGATAATAAAGTTTGTAACGACCTAATGTTTTTCAATGGAAATTTCATTCTATTAATTATGCCATAAAATCACATGAAAAAACAACATATTGAACCACTAAGTGCAAAGTGACCTTTAAACACAAGTTCGTTTCTTATGTGTTTGGAATTTCAAAAATCCGGTTTACACGGTTGTAATCAGTAAGTTATTTAGAGTCTGATAAGGAAAACACAATTTTTGGTTAATAGTACCCTACCCTTATGAATAGAAACATACCCTTAGGAATATTGATATTCCGTAATGAATAGTAACATCACCTATGATAGTATAAAAATAATATTCAAGTTGGAAGTACGAATTACCTATATTTTAGAATGAGTTAATGACTGTTTTAAAACTGGGTTTTGCTAATAAATTATGATTTTAATCAAATATTAAAATAATCATATTTAGAAAATTATTTTTTAAAAATGTACTTCATTTTTGGATTCAACTCATCGAAAAATGGTCAGGGTGATATTTTGGGATTTTTCTGAAATACTTGAAATTTTATGAATTGTAAATTAAGTTAATTTATTGTATATATACATTATAAGCTAAATAGACACTTCCTAGCACCATGGATGATGTCACCACCCATGGTTCTAATTTATTTGAACCATTTACTATTCTTGGTCATGTAATACATACTATTTCTTGCCTTGTGAAGAAATAATAAATTAATTATTATAATATTATTAAATCCCTCCTCTCCTCCACTATAAAAACCACTCTTCACTACCTCTTCTCTCCACTCATCTGATGCCGTGTGCCTTTCCATTATTCTACCAAAATCTATCTCCAAGTTCCTCCCTAACTTTAAAAAGCTCTCATACTCATAAAAAATCCAAAACCTCTACCCTTAAGAGGTTATCAGCGGAGGAAGTCTCAAGAGGTAAATTCCTCTTCCCAATTGCTTCTTTTATTTTAAGTTCTTTACTTTTTTATTTCTTTACACACCTCCCATCACCATAATAGTATGATAAATCCAGTAACATAAATGTACTGAAATTTTTCATGCTAGTGGTACATTTCATTATCTTTTCTCCTTTCCCCACCCTTTTATTTGAATGAAATGAAAGCACCGTTTGAGATATGATAATTTAGCACATTCTATGACAACAATTTATCAATTTCTGTTATTATCTTTATTTCTGGTCATGAAACCATTTGTGTTATGGTTGAACCAGATTATTATATATTTAATTTATCCTATTTTTTGTTCTACAGTCCTTTGGTACAAATGGAATGAAGTGATAAATAAAAACACATTCTTTGTAATCAAATCCACCGATTAACAAAAATGGTTACCACTATGGTTATATATATAATAATTCGACTTCACTCTAATTAACCTAAATATAAATAAAAACTATGTAATCTACTAGATATTAACTAAATAATATAACTTAAATTCTCGATAACCACTTTCATCTTCCATATAATCAAAACTTTAATATAAGTGAATTGATCTTTTAAAGTCATGTTATCAAATGAGCCCGAACAATTAAATTGAACCTTGTAACTAATAGAAAATTATATAAATGAACTAAAAAGTGTTATAATATATAATTTGAATATAGAATAGGTCCTGGAATTATTAATTAATAATATTGATTTTTTTATTTAGGTCGTTCATAACAAGTGGATAACACCAACAGATTTAAGGTAAGGGATCCTCCCCTTTTCACTCGTAATCATGATTGTTCTCTATGCTATGCCTTTTTTGGTAATAGCAAGTGATGGGGATTGTCTATACACCCTTCCAAATATAGACCTAATGTTTTATAACAGATTAGAAACCCCTTATTTCTCTCATCAAGCCTTCTTGGTTTCCCCTGATACCATGCCAATAAACCATAATGGATTCTACCCAAACTTCCTTTATTCCTTCGGGTTGCTCAATCATTATTTTTACCAAAATATAGTGTCTTTTCTTTTAATTTATCACTTCAAAATTCTGTTCATATGCTCCAAACTCATTTTCTAAGATCCATCTCTCATTCTGTTTCAGGGATATAAATGCTTTTACGTGAATCTCTTCTTGTTACGTCCCAATAAGCACACTCATTTTAAAGGAACTTTCAGAACTTTTACCAAATTTCATGTACACTCTATATTCGATTTTAAGACACCATTTTCCTTTTAAGTCTAGTATTTTCATTATATAAACCTTCTTGGTTCAATTCTGGTTTGATATCGATGAATGTCTTCTTTACTATTTTGAAATCTCGGTAGTATTTTCCTTAAAGCCACACAAAAATGTTCTAATACTAATGTCTCTCAAATATATTTCTTATGTAATGCCACTTATATTCGTTACAACCTACAATGTTTTATGCCTAAATTAGCTTATGAACGTCCATGTATGTTCTAATCCCTTTCATTCATGGACACTTTCATGATACACTCATTAGTTAGGATTTATGTCAAGAGTGTGGTACCCAATTCTCTCCATGGGTATACTTATATTTTTGAACAACTAATTATATATGATTACTCATGTGGAAAGAAGATTTATGGGGTAAGAATATTTTTGTTGCAGGAATATTCTTGAAAACAGTGATATGGGTGTGCCCAGATAGAACTCCAATTCATTGGGTACGGATAAGTCTCACGAGATGCGATGTGAAATGGCATTGGCGGTTAGCCTTTACCCATACTGAAATGGGAAACAAGATTGGCAGTTAGCCTTGAAACGTACTAAATATATGATTTATTATTCATCCACATTTATATTATTCCATGTTTATATGATCCCATGTTATATTAAATGATTTTATAAGTTTCATTCTTTGGTTATCATTATGTCATGCCTCCTAACTACTGTGGTTGAGATATATCCTTATGTTCATTCCCTTAATAAAATTTTTTGCTCATCCATTTGTTCATGTGATCCCCAGGGTACCCTATGCAGATGTAAGGGCTCAAAATATGTTAGAATCTCTTTATGGTGAATAAATAATGAATTTTATTAGCCCCATGTTTTATGTTATATTTAGCTAGTCTTCCATGAAACTAGACTTAATGATCCTTGGCTTGTAATCTAATGAATAATTATTCTTAAAATCATGAAATGTTTTATTTAAAAGGATCGGTTCATTATAGTTGTTATTAGAGGATGGTCTAGATTTTTTGAAGATTAGGGATAGACACCTTAGTGAGAACCTTAGGGATGAGACTATGTATTAGAAAATAGTCCTAAATTTTGGTGATTATATAGTAAGTGGTTTATGAAGCATATACGTCCCTATATGGATACGAGCGGGTAGAGGCGGATCTGGCACAGATGTATCAAGGGGTAAAACCCGAAAACACCAGTTTGAGCAAGACTTGAACGAGAACTGGTGCACGATAATGGGCCCTGATGTACTCTTGGTTACGACACTCCTAGGGGATATGATTTGGTAGATTCATGATCTGAGTACAAAACGTTATTAAGGGACAAAAAGAAGTCCATAATAATATAAGTTAATAAAAAGATCAAGGATAACCTAGATATAAACCTAATGAATCACAAGTTAGGATATACATGTTCTTTATAAGTTCATACTCTTATGTTCAAAGTTTATTTTAATAGCTAAGTATTCAAGACCTCTAATTATAATTTATTTTTCTTAGTTAATGGCTGGAAATAGAAGAAAACGTTCCAACAAACAATGTGATAGGCAATGTGATGACTGCGCTAATGACATGCTTGATGTGGCGGAAGCGAGTGCTCAAAACATCATAGCAGTAGTTGCTCAGTTGGCTCAACTTATGAATAATATCTTGAATCAGGAGGAATGTACCCCTCCTCCATGGAAAGATAATGATTCCGTATAATCCTTCATGCAGAAAAGGCCTCCCATGTTTAGTGGGTCTTCTTATCCCCTCCTTGTAGAACAATGGATTAACTCCATTGAAAATATTTTCTCTATCCTCCAGTGCTCGGAAGAAGATAAAGTTGTACTAGAAGTCTATCATTTTGATGCGGAAGATGATTAGTGGTGGACAATGATCAATAATATAGTGTCCCAATAAGAAATTGATTCCATGGAATGGGAGGAAATCAAGAGGATGTTTTTCAACGAATATTTTTTTCAAACCCTCCATCTCAAAATGGAAAGAGAGTTCCTTGGACTCATGTAGAAAGAAGATATGTCTATCAGGGAATATGAAGTGAAATTTTCAAGGCTTTCATGGTACACCTATGAATTTTTCATGAAAACTGAATACATGGTGGCTCGCTTCTTTAGTAGACTAAAGCGGAGTCTATGAAATGTGTTGGCGATTCGAGACTTCGACAACTATGAAGAGATTGTTCGTTGTACCCTCAAGGTTAAAATGGAGATTGGAGACTCTAAGTGGTCTCATGGGCCTAGTGACAAGAAGAAGAAAATGGATAACAACATGGGTGGTTCGTTAAACAAACCCCATGATGTAAAGAATCCTTGCTTTCCCCTTTGAAAAAATTGCAGGAAGAAGCATCTTGGTGAGTATCTCAAGGGAACAACGATTTTCTTCAAACGTGGAAAGTTTGGTCATATAGCAATGAATTGGCGAAGGGATATGAAAAATCCCGCTAATGTTGATGAAGAAATGAAGGTTCAGATCAACACTCAGCCTGCAGTGCATTGTTATAACTGCAATGAGCTTGTGCATTTTGCGAACAATTTCCCTAAGCCAAGGGTTGTCAAAGGCAATCAGCAACACCCTCCAAGGAAACAAGTAAGGTCATATGCTATCACTACTACTGATGTAGAGCCGCATAATGATGTGGTGATAGGTATGTTTTTTATTCATTCAAGAATAGAGAACGTACTATTTTATTCTGGTTCTACGAATTCTTTAATATCTTGAAAGATTAGTAGACCAATTCAAATACCACCTCAAAATTTGGGGGAAAAGTTATCTGTGAGAACAGGGAATGGAGAAATTATTGCATCCATGGTTTATAACTCCTCCCAAGTTAATGTTTGTGGACTAAACCTAATATACAATATTTTCATACTTCCTTTAGTGGAGTTCGACGCTATCATGGGCATGGATTGGAAATATTTGTACAAGGACAACATCAATTGTCAGGAAATGGATATCACTTTTCATAATCCAAAGCATCCTCCGATTCATTATAAGTGTAAGGAGGAGGATGAGTCTCCTATAAAATCTTCATCTCAAGTTTGGATACCACATCCTTGTGAGAATGAATATCTAGCTCAAATGATTGGGACAAAGGATAGAATCATTCTTGAAGACATTCCCATCATGAGGGATTACACTGATTTATTCCTCGAAGAGTTTCATGGTCTTCCTCATGACCGAGAGGTTGAGTTCTCAATTGAACTTATCCTTGGATCTCATCAAATCTCAAAGACACCATATAGAATGGACACTATAGATCTAGAAGATCTGAAGAAGCTGTTTCAGCAGAATATGGAGAAGGGTTTTATATGCCCGAGTGCTTCACTGTGGGGTGCTCCAGTCCTCTTCGTCAAGAAGAAAGATGGATCAATACGCCTCTGCATTGATTATCGTGAGCTCAATAAAATCACTATAAAAAACAAGTATCTCCTTCCACTAATAGTTGACTTGTTCGATCAGCTTCATGGGGCTAGTTATTTCACTAAGGTGGACCTTCAGTCGGGATATCACCAACTAACGATGAGAAAGGAAGATATTCCCAAGACTACCTTTTTAACAAGGTATGGATAGTATGAGTTTATAGTGATTCCCTTCGGACTCACTAATGCTCCTGTAATTTTTATGTATTTAATGAATAGAGTCTTAATAGATTACCTCAACAAATTTGTGGTTCTCTTTATTGATGATATTATGATATACTCCAAGATCAAGGAGGAACATGGGGATCATTTGAAAACTGTGTTAAAGACCTTGATAAGGGAGAAATTGAATGAAAAGTACATTAAATGTGAGTTCTGGAAGGAGGAAGTATCATTCTTGGGGAATTTTATCACCAGAAAAGGGATATATGTGGACCCTTTCCAAGATGAAGGAAACTGAAGAGTTGTTGAGGCCAACTTCTGTAATGGAGATCCACAACTTTTTATCTATAGCTGGGTATTATCGACGATTCATGAAAAACTTTTCAGGATTTTCAAACCCAATTACCAAGATGACATTGTAGGGAGTAAAATTTTTCTGGTCACAGGAATGTGAAGACTATTTCAAGGAGTTGAAAAAGAGGCTTATCACTGCACCGATATTCACACTCCCTACAAGTGGAGAACTATTTGTGGTGTATAGTGATGCTTCAGCGAAATGATTAGGCTGTGTGCTAACACAAAATGATAAAGTGATAGCATATGCCTCAAGGGAGCTGAAAATCCATGAGAAAAACTATCCCACGCATGATCTGGAGTTGGCGGCTGTGATCTTTGTGTTCACAATATGGCGACATTATCTCTATGGGAAAAAATCTGAGATATATACTGACCACAAGAGTCTCAAATATATATTCACACAGAAAGGGATTAATATGCACCAGCGAAGATGGATAGAGATCATGAAGGATTATGACTGCTCAATCCACTAACATCCCTCTAAGGCAAGAAAGGTGGCAGATGCTCTCAGTAAAAAGGATAATGCATCTTTATCAATGATGAGAATTGGAAAGGATATGATTATCTTAGATTTGAAAACTATAGATAGGAGAATCATTAAGGGAGGAACATCATCAATACATTATCAAATGATTTCTCAACCATCCCTCTTGGAGAAAATAAGGGATGCTCAGAGAAAGAATGTCGAAATTCAAAAAAGGGTGGAAGCTGTTAAAAATGGGAAATCCTCAGATTTCAAAATTGATGATGAAGGATTTGTAAGATTTGGGACACAATTATGTGTACCATCTGATCAAGATATAAATAAGGAGATATTTAAATATGCACATAGCTCGACCATCTCTATCCATCATGGGAGTACCAAAATGTACCACGATCTCCGAGAACACTTCTGGTGGGATAACATGAAGAAGGAGATTGCAGAATATATATAAAGGTTCTTGTAATGTCAGCAAGTTAAATATGAGCGAGAAAAGTTCAAAGGTATGATGCAGCCATTTCCTATACCCATGTGGAAGAGGGAAAATGTTACTATGTACTTTGTCATGGGTCTCCCGAAGACGTCTAAGAGAAATAATGCGATATGGGTTGTGGTTGACCGAATCACCAAGACAACCCATTTCATCACTATTCGGGAAGATCTCTCGCTTGAAAAACTTACAAAGAAATATGTGAATGAAGTGGTGAGGATGCACGGTGTTCCACTCTCAATTTTCTCTCACCGTGATCCAATGTTCACATCTAAATTCTAGAGGAGCCTTCAACTTTATTTGAGCATTGAATTAAATTTCAGAACGACCTATCACCCTAAACTAATGGCTAGTCTGAAAGAACAATTCAAAATTTTGAAGATATGCTTAAAGACTTCTCTCTTCAATTCAAAGGTGGATGGGATCAACATCTCCCATTATTTGAGTTATCCTAGAACAATAGCTTCTACTCGAGTATTCATATGGCTCCATATCAAGCCCTGTATGGAAAGCGATGTAGAACTCCAACCTGTTGGGATGAAGTTGGAGAAAGAAATATACTTAGACCCAATATTGTTGAAGAGATGAAAGAGAAGGTTCAAGTCATCCAAAAACACATCAAAGATGATCAAAGTAGGAAAAAGAGCTATTTTGACAACTATCTAAGGGACTTGGAGTTCGGCGTTGGAGATAAAGTCTGTCTTCAAATATCTCCATGGAAGAGAGTCATGTGATTCAGGAAGAAAGGGAAGCTACACCCAAGGTATATTAGCCCCTTAGAGATAATTGACCATATAAGAGACGTGGCTTATCATCTTGAACTTCCACTGAATATAGCTCGGGTTCATGATTTTTTTCACATATCACTCTTGAGGAAGTACATACCTAATTCCTCAGAGGTACTAAACATAGAGATGGTGTAGCTGGAAGATGATATCTCCTATGAGGAGCATCCAATGTAGATCTTTGATCGTATAGACAATATTCTACGCAACAAGATTACTCATCTGGTCAAGGTACTATAGGGAAACCATTCATACGAAGAGGCAACATGGGAACTGGAAGAAGCAATGAAGGAAAATTACCCACATCTGTTTTATGCCAAGAATGTAAAATGAAATTTCGAGGGAGAAATTTCTTAAGGGGGGAAGAATGTAATGACCCAATGGTTTTCAATGGAAATTACCTTCTCTTAAGTATGTTATAAAATCATATGAAAACACAAAATAATGAACTACTAAGTGCTAATAGACCTTTAAACATAATCTCTTCACTTCTATGTTTCAAATTTCAAATATCCGGCATACACGGCTATAATCAGAAAGTTATTTGGAGTCTGATAAGGAAAAATTATTTTCTGGTGAATAGTAATCTACCCTAATGAATAGTAACATACATTTATGAATACTGATATAACATAATGAATAGTAACCTCACCTATGATAGTATAAAAATAATATTCAAGTTGGATGTGCGACATACCTATATATTAGAATGAGTTAATTAGTGTTTTAAAAATGGTTTTTGATAATAAATTATGATTTCAATTAAATTTTAAAATAATCAAATTTAGAAAATTATTTTTGAAAAATGGAATTCATTTTTGGATTCTACATGTCGAAAAATGGTCATGGTGAAATTTTGGGATTTTTCAGAAAAACTTGAAAGTTTGAGGAATAATAAAATATGGTAATTTACAGTATATATACATTATAAGAAAAATAGACTATTCTTAACATCATGGCTGAGGTCACAACCCATGGCTATAATTCAAATGAACCATTTACTATTCTTGGTCATGAAATACTTACTATTCCTTGTCTTGTGAGGAAATAATAAATTAGTGATTATAATATTATGAAATCCCTCCTCTCCTCCACTGTAAATACCCCCCTTCACTCCCTCTTCTCTCCACTCCACTCAAGCCTTGTGTCTTTCCATTATTCTTCCCAAATATCTCCCCAAGGTCCTACCCCACGTACAAAAGCTCTCAGCCACCTCAAAATACAAAAACCTTTTCTCCTTAAGAGGTTCTCAAAGGAGGAAGTCTCAAGAGGTAAATTCCTCTTCCCAATTTCATCTTGTATTTTAAGTTCTTTTTTTTTATTTTCCTTCTTCACCCCCCATAACCATAATAGTATAATAAATCTAATAACATACATGTACATGAATTTCTTCATACTTGTGTTATATTTCATTATCTTCTCTCCTTTCCCCACCATTTTATTTGAAATAAATTAAAGCACCGTTTGAGATGTGCTAATTTAGCACATTCAAGGACAACAGTTTATCAATTTCTATTATTATCTGTAATTCAGGTCATGAAACCATTTGTGTGATGGTTGAACCAGATTATTATATGTGTAATATATCCTATTTTCGGTTTTGTAATCCTTTGGTAGAAATGGAATTGAGTTATAAATAAAAACACATTCTTTGTAAACAAATCCACCTATTAACAAAAACGGTTATCACTATGGTTATATATATAATAAATTGACTTCACTCTAAGTAACATATTTAAAAATTAAACCATGTAATCACCTATATATGAAATAAATAATTTAACATCAATTATGGATGACCACTTTCATCTTGCATATAATCAAAACTTGAATATAGGTGAAGCAATCATTTAAAGCCAAGTAATCAAACTAGCATGAACAATTAAATTGAACATTGTAACTAATCCAAAAGGATTTGAATGAACTAAAAAGGGTTATAATAAATAAATTGAATATAGAAGAGGTTTTGGAATTATTAATTAATAAGCGTAATTTATTTATTCAGCTAGTCAATAACAAGTTGAGAACACCAACAGATTTAAGGTAAGGGATCCTCCCCTTTTCACTCTTAATCAAGATTGTTCTCTATGCTATGCCTTTTTGTGTAATACTATGTGATGGGGCATGTTTATACACCATTAAAAATACTGACCTAATGTTTTATAAGTGATGAGAAACCCCTTATCTCTCTCATCAAGCCCTCTTAGTTACCTCAGATCCCATTCCAATAGACCATAATGGATTCTACCCAGACATCCTTTATTCTTCGGGTTGCTCAATCTTTCTTTTTACCAAATTGTATTTGTTTTTTATTTTTATGTAGCACTTGAAAATTCTGTTTATATTCTCCAAACTCATGTTCTAAGAACCATCTCTCTTTCTCTTTTGGGGAAATACATGCATTTAAGTGAATCTCTCCTCGATATTTTTCAATAAGCACACTCGTTTTAGAGGAGCTTCCCCAACTTTTACCCAAATTAAATTTCACTATATCTTCTATTTTAAGACACCATTGTATTTGTAAATCCTGTATTTTTATTATAAAAACCATATTTATTCAATTCTGGTTTGATATAATAGAATGTCTTCTTTACTGTTTTAAAAGCTCTATAGTATTTTCCTTAAAACCGCACAAAATTTTTTTTAATGCTAATATCTCTAAAATACATTTCTTATGTTATGTCACTTATATTTGTTACCACCTAACATTTTATATGCCAAAATTACCTTATGAACGTCCATTTATGTTCTAATACCGTTCCTTCATGGACACTTTCATGATACACTCATTGGTTATGCTTTATTTCATGACTGTGGTACCCAATTCTCTCCATGGGTAACCTTATGTTTATGAACAATTTATTATGTAAGATTAATCATGTAGAAAGAAGATTTATGTGGTAAGAATATTTATTTGGCAAGAATATTCATGAAAATAATGATATGGGTGAACCCAGATAGTGCTCCAATGCATTGGGTAACGATAAGTCTCATGAGATACGATGTGAAACAGGATTGGCGGTTAGCCTTGGCCCCTACTGAAATGGGAAACAAGATTGGAAGTTATCCTTGACTTGTACTAAAGATATGATTTATGATTCTGCCACATTTATATGATTCCATTTTTATATTATTCCATGTTATATTAAATGATTTTATAAGTTTCATGCTTTGGATATCATTATGTCATGCCTCCTAAATCATGTGCTTGAGATGTATCCTTATGTTCATTCCCTTACTGGGCTTTTTAGCTCATCCATTTGTTCATGTGTTCCCAAGGGTACCCTATGTAGATATAAGAGCTCAAAGGAAGTTAGAATCTCTCTATTGAGATTAAATAAAGATGTTTTTTAGACTAATGTTTTATGTTATATGTACCTAATCCTCCAAGACACTAGACATAATGATCCTTGGCTTATACTCTGATGGTTAATTATGATTAAAATAATGAAATATTTTATGTAAAAGGTTTGGGTCACTATAATGTTACATCATAATGTTTACAATAATAAAGATGATAGGAAAGATGGTGATTATGTATGTGGAATAATTAAATGTCAACAAGGTAGGGGAAGATGAACCGAAGAGAAATGCAGTGTCTTTAAAAACAACAACTTATACAAACATCGAAAGGGAATGGATACAAACCCATTATAACAGTACAATTAATGAATATTATCCACCATATTGTGAAGAGGAAATGGCTCAATTAGATTGAAGATTTAATAATTTTTATATAAGACATAAATTCTTCCGGGAGCCTAACTAGAAAGGTAAATATGAAAACAAGGGAAACTGGAAAAAGTAATGGATGAAAGGTGATACCTCTTGTGAAATATTATGTTATGAATGTAAAAGAAAATGGCATGTAAATGATGAATTTCCCAATGTAAAATATATGAATAGATATGAGGACGAAGATAGAAAGCATAAGAAGGAACTAAAAGAAACATGGAGTGCTTTTGAGGACAGATTAAGTGACTCAGAGACTTTACTTGATGAAAAGTCCGACAAAGACAATATGTGTTTTATGAAAAACACATATGAGGTATGTCTTGATTCTCCTAAAATAATAATAATTATTTTGGAGATGAAATTGATTGTTAATGTATGACAAATGATGAAATGTTTTAGTTTAGTGGAATGCTTGAGGAAACCTTTAATTAACTAGACGATTAATAAAAATCTCTAAATAAATACAATTCTTTGACTTACACTATTTAATCAGAAAATTATTTAGAAAGAGATATAAATTATAAACTACTTAAAGAAAAAAACCAACATAAATTGTATAATGAGAATTTGAAAAAGGATTTAGAGAAATTTACCAATGTAAATAATACTATAACACAAATTTGTAGTAATCAAGTAGCTCATATGTATAATAATGGAATTGTATACAAACCAGGAAAGATGAATATGACAAAAACTCATTTGGTATCAAATTCTAGAAAAAAATGTTTATGTTCCTAAAACTAATAAAAATTCTGCAAGTTGCATTATTAGGGAACTGTTTTACTACTTTATGTTTTTTTAGACAAAATATAGTTTATTTTTCAAATGATTTACAAATTCCTTATTGGAAACCCATGAATGAAGTATGGATTCCCAAAGAACTCATTACAAATGTTTATGGACCTATGAAAATATATTTGCCAAAACATCTATTGATTGAGTCTTATATTGAAAATATGACTTAAGAGATCCTCTAGAAGTATATTCTACCTGGAAAGTTTATATTTAAGACACATGATTGGAGATTACTCATGCTTCCAGAATATGATAAGGATTGATTGTGGACATGTAACCTTTGGTGACAATGCTAATGAAAAAAATAAAAGGCTCTAACTGGATTGGTAACCCTAACTCAGTTTTAATTTCTAAAGTTATTTTTTATGGATTAATATATAATCTACTTAGTATTTCACAATTATGTGATGATTTTTTATGTTAAATTTCAAAATAATGCTTTAAATGTCTTTACTTTTAGAAATGAATTAGTATTTTTTTCTCTAAGAAATTAAAATGTTTATGTTTTTAACATATATAAATTAGTTTATTAAAAAATTTCATGCTTTAGTGCATTTCACAAAGATTCATGAATTTGGAATAGAAGACTTGAACACTACAATATACAATACATTAAAAAGACTACTACAAAATGATTAGTTAAGGATCTACCCAAAATTGAGCTTCCAAATGAAAAAATTTGTAATCCTTGTCAAAAGGATAAACAACAAAAAATCTATTTTAAAACAAAAAAATTCGATTCAACGTCAAAAACTCTCAAATTTGTTCACATGGACTTTTTTGGACCTTATACAGTTTCATATCCTAATGGGAAGTTCTATGTTTTTGTTCTTTTAGATAACTACTCTATATAAACTTGGACCTTCTTCTTGGATCACAAAAGTGAATTTTGATCTAATGTCCCAAATTATTCAATGATTGTAAAAAATCATAGTGGTCTAAAAATCAAATCCCTATGAAGTGACCATGGCCGTGAGTTTTAAAACCAAATGCTTGAATCGTTCTGCTCACAAAATGGTCGTAGTCATAACATCTCGGCCCCAAGGACACCTAAAAATGGTTTTGTAGAAAGAATAAACATAAACTTATAGTAAATATCTTGAACAATGCTTTGGGAATATGACATTTCTATATACATTTGGGATGAATCAATGAATACAATATACTATATAATCAATAGAGTCTTGATTAGACATATCCTCATAAAAACTCCCTCTGAGATGTAGAACAACAGAAAACGTAGGGTTAACTACTTCAATGTTTTGGGTTGAAATGTTTATATTATTAATAGTAAGTATTATCTAGAAAATTATTCATCCACAAGTGATAAAGAAATTTCTCTAGGTTATTCAATTTCATGAAATTCATATAGTGTCTTCAATAATAGAACCAAATGTGTTGATGAATCTGTACATGTAATTTTTTTTTGAAATATATCCCCATGAACCTAAAACCTCTATAGAAAATATTGAGGATGATATGTAAAATCCGAAAATCAATGATAAATTATCTAACCATCCTATGAGGGAATTTGTTAAAGCATCCCATAATGGAAATTCTTCATATTTGATCCATAATGAACCCGAACCTGTTGAAGAATTTGAAATTACTAGACCCTATTTTTTATATCTATTTGAAACCTTAAAAACCAACATTTAGATGTTTTTTAGAGATTTAGATAAAGGATCATAGAATAGATCTTCTATATGAAATTAGGTTGAACATCAATCTTTTTTTTTCACAACTTGAGCCTAATAACATCAATGAGGCAATTAATGGTGTATGTTAGTTGATGGCTATGCCAGTAGAATTAAATCAGTTTGAAATAATCAATGTATGGAAAATTATTGGAAGACCTAAATACATCCTTAACATAAGAAATAAATGGGTTTTTAGAAATAAAGTAGATGAAATTGGTATCATATTTGGAAATAAATCCATATTATATGAAATAATTTTATAGTCAAGAAGAATGGATTTACTGTGAGGAAATATTTTTCCCCTGTCGCTAGACATGAAGCCATCATAATCTATCAGGATTATGGAACACATCTAAATTTTAATCTATATCAAATTGATGTCAATAGTGAATATTTAAATGGGTATATAATTAAGAATGTTTTTTTGAACAACCCCCTAGTTTTAAAAATCATCATTTTTAATTTTTTTAAAATTAACAATAGATTTATATGGTTTAAAGTAAGATCCATGATCTTGTTATGATAGACTAAGTAGTTTTCCTATTTACAAGGGTTTTACAAAAGGTATAGTTGATCCTACTCCATTTATAATTTTTTTATAAATATTTTTTAGTTGTTCAAATATACATTGATGATATTATTTTTTGAACTTGAAAAAATTCATTATGTATTGATTATTGAATGATAATAAAAAATGAATTTGAAATGTGTTTGATGGGTGAAATAAAGTCATGGATTTTAAATCCTTCAAAACAAGGAAGTCATTATTTTAAATTATAGTAAAAACATATTGATTTTATAAATCTTTTTAGATTAGATAGTACTAAAAGTAATGATATACTTGACTGCTAGTAGGCCTGAAACATTGTTTATCATGTGTATGTGTGCTCATTTTCATGAAAATCCCAAAGTGTCACATCATCTTGATATTAATAGTAATTTCTAGTACATAAAACATACTACCAAATTTGGAGTGTTCTATCCCATAGGACAATCAATTTACTTAGTTAGCTATTCTGATGCTAATTTTGGTGGTTGTATGTTAGATAGAGAAATCACCTCTGGTTCATGTCACTTTTTATGAAATTCACTAGTTGCATGGTGTAGTAATAATAAAAAATATGTTGCATTATATACTACTGCAGCTGAATACAAAGCTATTTGTGGTGGTTGTGATCAGATTTTTTTTATGGAACACACTTTTCTAGACTATTAATACAACTTAATTCATGTCCCTTTAAATTTTAATATCACAACAACTATTAAAATATTAAATAATAATGTCTCTCATTCTAGAACAAATCATATTGACATAATACATCCCTTTTTGGGATATAATTATCAAATATATGATTTCACTTTAGAATTTATTGTCACTGAACACCAGCATTCTGACATTTTTACTAAGCCATTAAATTAAAAAATGATGAATTATATCATACATGAATAAGGAATTATTAACATTGAGTGAACTTATTACAGTCTCAGGCTTACTATCTCACAGATTACAATCATATGTTCGCCTTGTCACAAGATACAGTCACACTGCTTTATGTCAAATAGTAATACTAACACCATGAATTCATGTACTGGTCTCAGTGTATTATTCAGAATTTCCTTTTAAATATTTCTTTTTTTATCATTTTAAATTTATTTTTATTGCATTTTCATTTTTAAACTTTTTAACTCCCTAAAAGATAAATACCTATAGCTTCACCTCTATCAAGATCACTTCCCTTGAAACTAAAACCCTATTTTCTCTCAAAATTATTTCCCTCCTAATATTTCATGAGCCCATGTGGAATTTTCTGGAATAAGCATCCATTATTGTCAACTCTTGAGAAGCGTAGGTCTTAGAATAAATAGAAGAAGTGTCTTGTTATAATTCCTAAGAAGACACTGAACCTAGGTTTGGAGGATTGAAATTTCATGTCCGAAATAGAAATCTATGCAGAGTAGCACTTGACCAATAGGTTCCTTATTCAAAGAGTACTGAAGGAACAATTTTGGTTATGTTGGTTTCCCTAATTGAAAAGACCCATTAATCCTAATCGTGTTTTTGTGTTTTATCAGTATGTCCACTTTTACTTCAACTCCAAGGATTATTTTATGGTAAGGAGTTGGGTCAATGGTTAAAGATGCATGTTTTTTTAGGCAATGAGATTCTTATTTAGGAATACCTCATGAAGGGATTTTTTAAGACTACTAGAGAGGACTTTATCCTCTAGGTGATTTTTTTATCCTAGAAGAGGATCTAGGAAGTTGTACATGAAATAAGAAGAAGAGAAGGCCTATTTCTGCTGAGCTTGATGATGAGTCATGATTGTTGTTCAAGTCCATTCAACATCTCATTTTCCCAAGGAAAAGGTATTCTTCCACACTTAAGTATCAGGATGCATTTTTTATTCATCTTCTAAATAATGGACACAATTTCATCTTATGTCACTATATTACACTTAAAATTTTTGATATGCAAAAAACTACATCAAATCCCTCCTCACATTTCTATTCAAGGATCATTTCTGCTATTCTTCTGGCCAAAGGTCTGGTTAGTCAAAATAAATAATTATTTGAGAAATATTTTTTCTTTTTCTCTATGGATACTTGTAGGAGAATGAAAATAAGTTGGAATCCAAAGAAGAAATCATGGATTGAGGACAGTAATTTGTTGTAGGTGGATTTTAATCCGGTTGAAAATCCATCAATATCTAAAAATGTAGTTTAATCTGGATTAGAGGCTAATGAGATTGTGGACTATTCAGCTCAAGAAATAGGTGGTGTTTTTAGTGATGGGTTTCTGGGAATATCTATTATGATATCAACTATCTATAAAGGTGAAGTAGATGCAAGTGAAAAGGATAAAGATAATTCTAAAGGAAGTGCTTGTGTAGAGGAATAGCATGATGTTGAGGAATATAATACTATTGAGAAAGAACCTATTATTGTTAAAGAGCATGCTACTGTGGAATAATCTGAATAACAGTTTGAAACTTAAGTAATCATATCTGATGAAGAAGATATGGAACATTACATTCAATTAGATAGAGAAGATATATGTGATCTTGATATAGTTGGAAGTATCAGAATGTTTTCAGAGATTGAGTCTCTTAGTCCTGTGGGAGATGGACCAACTGAGGGGGAGCATCACCCTATATTATAAAGTGTTAAATTTCCAAATCATGTTGATATAAATTATATTGATACCTTGTATAGGTTTCGTAGTTATTATGATATCGATGATAATCATGAGGACTCAGTAAAAGGGATAGATCTTTGGACTGTATTTTAGATGAAACCAAAATATTCCATAGAAGTATCCCCTGCGAAGGAATCTAAACCTATATTAGTCCCTATTATAGAACCTAGTCAAAAATATATTGTTTTTGTAAGTCATTGTGATCTGATTTTTTTGGAGAAAACTTATTGTCTGGCTTTGGGAAGCTACTATAGTCTAAACCTGCACCTGTGACAAATCTTAGTGAAATGGATGTTGCACTAGTGTTAGTGAAAAGTATTTGGAAGGCCCATCCAACGACGCTCTTTGAAATTAAAGATGATAGGGTTAAGAACATGTGTTTCAATGATGAGGTGAAATATATAAAATATTTGGTTTAAGATATGACGAAAGTCATGAAAACTGTTCAAGCTCATGTTTCTCATCTTAATGCAGATGATACTGAAAATATTCCACAGAAGGTTCTATCACTAATTCAAACCAAATTGATTATTGTGCATAAAAAAGTGGATGATAACAACACCATGATAGCCAATGAGATGCCTACACTAGTATCTGTACTCAATAAGTTGATTGATGAATATAGATATTGTTTACACACTAATCTAAACAAGCATAAGACTATTAATTCAGCTGTTTTAGCATCATCTACCTCTGTATAACCATATCAACCTATGGAAAATTACTTGATCAGATATGTCTTCAGAGAATAACATCATTATGAGTTTAGTGTTGCTGATAAAGAAAGTATCTCTTATTTTATAAAGAGCAGTGACCCTGTGGTTGATTTGGTGAGGGTCTATTAAAATATTACCAATAATGCTCAAGAATAAATCGCTATGAAAGTGTACTTTTACTTTAATTTAATTTATTCTAAGCATGAGTTGACTAATCACTTAATGTAAATAGTGGAGAATTTGAAGATACCTCCTGTCACTTAAGAATTCAAGGATATAGTGAATATAATCAAGGAAATCACCACCACTTTAGAGAAGTTTTTTGGAAACAAGGATGACATTGAGAAAGACATGTTTTATGGTGGATAGATCATCACAAACCTTATAATACTCTTCAAATACTATCTCTATGTTCAAATTACTACAACTGTGGCTCTTATGGATTCTCTTTTCTGAATTGCTCTCTATACTTTTACCTATCTGTCTTCCTCCACCTCTTTTTCTCTAGTGACTATGTCTCTTTCTCAGGCTCTAAGTCATATCAGACAAGTCCTTACTGAAAAAATTGTGTCTCAGTCTTCGACTTGGACAACCCTTTCTCCTTTTATAATTAAATGAGTTCCACTTCCTTCCCTATCCACTACATCTACCACATCCACTTCTGCACCCCCTTACTTCTCTCTCGGATGTCTCAGACAATGGAATTCCAAGGGTGATGAATCTCATGAAAAGTGAATGGTGGTTTTGATAGGGCTATATGATATTTCAATTTATGAGCCCTTATTTTTATTCAATGAAATGTGGACTCATGTTTTTATTCAATTTTTCATTTCTTTTACTATTTGGTTTTTTATTTGAATCTATTCTCTATTTTTGATAATCCCAATAGGGGGATAAATAAGTAATTTAATGGGGAGAAATACATAGGGGGTGAACTAAAAAAGAAAAAACTACTTAGTGAGAAATTTACTACCCTTTATGATATATATATATGCATTACTATATTTATATGATAACTAATCTATTTCTTTATGAATTCAGTGAATATTTATTCTCAAAATAGCTTATAGATAATTGGATATGTATGTGAAACCATGAGCTTTCTACCGGTTCAAGATTCTCACAATGTTTGTAACACTGTAATATTTGTACTAGTTCTAGATTTTTGAAAAGGAGCTGACGCCATTTTTGTGCTACTGTTTCCAAGACACCATTAAGAAATTTGGAAAAGGAATAGACACCATAATTGTGATACCAGTTAAATAATTCGCAAAGGATCAGACACCATAACTATGATACCGGTTCTAGATCTCAACACAACTATGGCACCGTTACTATCTCATTGTGACTCTCACCAGGATTTTCTCACCACGGCTGTCTCGCAGGGACAATATCACTATAACTGTGGGACCGTGGATATCTCACTGCGACTATCACATCATTCTATATATAATTATTTTTCTGTCATTCCTAATAAAATTTAAACATTGTTCCTAATGATAATATTTGAGTCATTTAATGACATTGACACAATTAATGATCATTTTCATAGCTGTTAGCAAATAGTATGAGGTATGTGGTGGGGAGATAGTACACCTTTTCGTCACCGACATATTCACTCAAAATAAAATATAATGTGTGGCACTTGAGCAGAAAGAGTGTGATTGTGGATTCCATGCACAAAAAATGAGTGACGCGCATACATGAATGAATACACTAGAGGAAGAACTCCTAATTCTCTCAAGATGTAAACAAAGAAGAACCTATTGTGAACCATCTTGAATGATTCCATGATGTAACTCAAAGAAGAAAGAGAATATCTCACTACACTGAAAATGAGAACACTTGACTCATAAAACTCTATTTTAAGAAGGGGACTTGAACATTACATGTTATGCATACGAAGAGTCCAAAGCTGTATTTCATGACACACAATGCCTTCTAAACAATATCTAATTAAATTTCTCTCTGTTGTGTATTGTTTTATTATTGATTGAGTAGTGTGTATATATGAATTGAATACAGACACTATCTCCTGCACTAAAATGGAGGATACATGATATCCTCACTCAAATATCTATTTACACTGGGTTTTCCCAAATATAAATATGGAAGAGGTCCTATGTGACCTGGTTGTTAGTTTTTCCATGTAGAACAATGGTAGAGATCTTGTGACCTTGATGGTCTTCGGCACTGTTGTTAACCCCGATTCAGGGTGTGGATCAAAGTTTTTTATATTTATATATTTCATGGTGGAAGGTGATCACAAAGTGCAGTGGATTTGGTCTCCACTTGAGACAGAACCACTTTTTTTATCCACTGTGTCTTTAAATGTAGCCTTTCTCTATTATAACTCATATTTCAGAAAGATATATTGTACATTGATAGTTCGTCTTTATTAGTAGTTATAATTTTTTTCCGTATTAGAGGTTGTTTCAAAAGGGGTATCAATATATTATATTTCTATAATTGAGAATTAATCAATCCTCACAGAAACTATTTGAATAGTTAGATATTATAATTTCTCTACCTTTGTTAATTGGGCTATTTTATTTTCAATTTGTGGAGTCTTTTAAATATACTTTTTAATAGAATATTTTATAGGAAGTAAATTCACGCCCCTCTTGAGTGTCATACTTTGACCAACAGTTAGTAATAATCAGTAATAATTAGTAATAAATAGTAATAAATAATATTTATTAGTATTAATTAGTAAAAATTGTGATAATTAGTAATAATAAGTAATAATTATTTATAATTAGTATTAATTATTGATAATTAGTAAAATTTAGGGATAATTAGTAATAAGAATTAATAACATGTAATAACATGTAATAATTATTAATTATTAAGAATTAATATCGATAATTTGGAATAATTAGTTGTCATTAATAGCACTTAGTAACAATTAGTAATAAATAACACTAAATACTAATAATTAACAATAACTAATAGTAATAAGTAACAAATACTAATCATTATCAATAATTAGAAATAATTTTTAAAAAATACAAATAATTGTCAATAACTCTTAATAATTGGAAATAACTACTAATAATTAGCTGTAACTACTAGTAATTAGCAATAACAAGTAATAAATATTAAAAAAATTAATGATTAGAAAAATTAATAACAATTTATTAAAAATTAATAATAATTAGTTATAATAAGAAATAATTAGTAATAATTAGCGATAATTAGTAATAAATAGGAACAATTAGTAATAATTAGTAATAAATAGTAATAAATAAGAATAATTAGTAATAATTATAAATATATAATGGTTATTAGTATTAAATAGTTGTAATAAGGAGTAATTTTTGGTAATTAGGAATAATTAGTGGTAATTAGTAATAAATAGTATTAAATACTAATAATTAGAAATAAATACTAACAATTTTCAATAACTAATAATAATTAGATATAATTACTAATAATTTGAAATAATTTAAAAAATTATAAAAACAAAATTATAATTTTATATCTTATTTTTTCATCTATCAAATAAATCATAAAAAATAATTATTTTATACTTTTAAAAGAAATATGGAAGAAGGACGGCGATAACTGTCATTATTAGATGATCACGCTTGGATAAATAATCACATAAATCAAAATAGTTCTGGTATAGAAACTATACATATTAATGGTGTTTAATCTTTTTTATCATTTTTATTATCAAAACCATAATTTGTTTTAAAAGCAAAAATTATATGTCCATGTATTAAATGTGATCTGTGGATGTTTGACGCATTTGAAAATATTGGGGGTCATTTATTGAATTTTTGTTTAGAAACGGATTTTGTTTTTGGGTATCAACATGGTGAATACATTTCTAGATAAGATACAAATAATTTCATTCCAAATCCAACATGGATTCAAAATTTAGAAAATGATATGGAAGGTCTATCATTTCAAAAAACTCAAAAGCAGGGTGATTTTAATTTAACTCTTATGTTAGATCCCTCTAAATTTTATAATTTGTTTATATTTGGTAAGGATTTCTTATATCATAGTTTCAAGAAAACAAAATTTGATGTGGTTGAGAAATTGATGGCTATTAAATCATATAATGGAATGTCCAATATCATTTTTTTAATTACATATTCTCTTTGGATAAAACATTATTACCTGAAGGAAATATGTTCCCAAAAATTATTGACGCATGAAAGAGGTTTGTACATAATCTGGGTCTTGGTTGTCCAAATATTCATGCATGTTCCATTGATTTCATATTATATTTTGGTGAAGATGATTTTGATTAATGTCCTATATTTGGAGAATTGAATTATAAAAATGATCAACAAGGGATGTTTGGATTGATTCCTGTGAAATAATTGATGTATTTCCTACTTACACCAAGATTAATACATTTATTTATGTCTCAGAACACATCCTACTTTATGTAATGAAACAAAACCACTATTTCAATTGGTAACAGCATAAATTATCCCTCTAATAGTTATTTATGGAAACATTTTGACCATGTACATTCATCATTTTCTTTAGAATCTAAAAACATGTGATTGGGTCTTTCTACTGATGGTCTCTCTCCATTATTTTCTTACTCATATTCTTATTGGAATGTCTGGACAAATCTGTATAATTTACCACCAAGGATTTTGATTAATAATACATATATCTTTTTGACCATATTAATTATAGGAAATATGAAAATGAATATATATCTTTATTTGAATCCATTGATTGATTAGTCAAATTTATTATGGAGTAATAGTGTTAGTACCGATGATGTTTCTATGAAAAGAAATTTATACTGAAAGATGCATTGATGTGGAAATTTAGTGAATCCCCAGAATATGGAATTTTATTTTCCTCGATTACACATGGTCCAAAATCGTGTTCATAAATTATGATAGATATAAAAGTTTTTATGCTCTTCTATTTAATAAAACCTTAATTTTTTATTATCATCATAAATTTATTCCAACCGATCATCCTTTTCAAAGGCACATATATCATTTTAGAAAAGAAATAATTAAAATATATGGTTCATATTTTTCCCAAATTTACTGGCTACTAGAACATGATCTATTTGAAAATTTCAGAACATGGAAGTTACTGAATAAAATATATGCTTATAAAATATCCAAAAAAAATCAGTTATTATTTAGTCAAGGTATTATAGATTTGAGACTTCAACGTGGTTATGTTTTCATATTTTTTAGAAGTGTAAAAAATGGTCATATTTTGGGATTAAAATGTCATGATTATCATGTTATAATGGAAATACTTCTACTGATTAGATTAAGTGGTTTTTTTGAATTCTATTATTTGGGATGTGCAAACAGATATATCATATTTTTGGAGACATTTGTGTGGTGAAAACATACTATGATTCCCTATATATTTTTCAAGAAGATGTTGTTTTCATTGTTTTTAAATTAGAAATAAATAATCCCACTAGCGTTATTTGACTCAATAGAATATTTGATAAAACATTTTCTTCAATAAAATATTATGGAGGTTCGGTACCATTCCGATGGATGTTCCCATTTCAGATATAAATATAGAAAATAAAGAAATAATTATGTAACAAAGCATAAGTATAAGGTTCAATTACAAAATCTTATTTCTAGGAGGAAATTTTATTTTTCTACCCTCATTATTTTCAATCTGGATATCCCTAATAACATAACTACATGGTTCATGTCAAAGAAACTTTCTATGGAGAAATTAGTAATCAATTATGATATTTTAATCATCCCAAACATGGCAATGGTGGAGTTCATAAATGATGGATTTTAGATGATTAAAATCACATAGCTCATTCATATATTATACTCAGTTGTGAATTAATGAAACCATTTATATTTTGAGTTATCTGATTACAACTTTAATAATCATTGTTTCTATAAAATTATATTTTATTATTTTTATATTATATGATAATCATATAATAAAATAGCTACCAAAAATTAAAGTATACGCTCTTGAAGAACATCCGAAAAATATTTTTTCCAATTGGTCTAAATCACTGGTAACATAAATTATTTATGGTTTAACATATAAAATCATTTCATTACTATTATATTGATAATTGTTTTACAAATTTTAAGGTATCTCATCATGACGATAAAATTGATAATCGATTATGTGTATTGAGTAACCATTCATCTAGAATGGTTAAATATTATAATGAATATATGGTGAATGTTTTTGGATTTCATTAATGTGCATATGGGGAATAAAAAAGCAATTAATAATGTTTCTTTCTTGATAAGATCACATTATAGAGAAATTGGAGTTGACATTTACATCAATCTATAAGAAATAGTTGAACTATTCTATCTGGGACAAAATTAAATAATGGATTTTAAATATCAATGGTTGGATACTGAGAGAGCCTTCGACATTCATCCGATCCATGGAATCATTGATATTAAATAAAAAAGGATTCTTACATTAAATAAACCATTTTTACTGGATCATTAGGCACATCAATTTTATTAAGGAAATTATTATTCTACTTCAATTGTGTAAAGTGAATGATGGAGCATAATAAAAAAGAAATATTTTTAAAATAAATTTATTTAAAGTGAATATGGTTCCACTGATGTGAAATGAAGTGATATTTTAAAGAGAATAATACAAATCCATATTTTCCATGAAGAGATACTAATAATGAAGATGATACCCCACAATTAAGGGTTGGTCAGGATGATGATGTTATTGATGTAACAAATTCATTTGAAATGATAAGAGATAATGAAACTGAAACTCCTATTGAAATTTATGATACCAAGGAGGAATATGATGATATTAAAGTGTCATATATGAAGATGAGGATGGAGATAAATATTTACTCAATTTAATGTAGGTAAAAATCATATATAATATATTTCTATATATAATAGTCTTTTAAAATATTTTCTAACAAAAATCAGTAACTAATTTCTAATACTAGTTGTTTTGTGTTCCAGATAGACCTAAATCTATTTTAGGTGTTCGAGGTGGTTGATCAACCAGGTGATGAGTATGATGTTGAATCATCTAACTCCCAGACTTCTGTTGGTTCAGCGATGACATAGAGGGGTCAAGGTATTGCGAGATTGATGATTCTGGACCCTATTCCCGAGCGATGTGCACATCTTGTCTTTGATCCAATCAAGTTGAGGTATGTTTACTT
The DNA here is from genome assembly GCA_963277665.1 of Viscum album. NCBI lineage: Eukaryota > Viridiplantae > Streptophyta > Magnoliopsida > Santalales > Viscaceae > Viscum > Viscum album. The sequence goes on along the minus strand of OY728119.1, from coordinate 679,073,986 downwards.
GTGTATTTAAGTCAATTTTCATTAATTTTCATTAATTTATTTACATAATAATTGTTTTATTATTTTTTCTCTTTTCTTCACAGCTTTTTTCATATAGATGTTCGATATAGGAGTGATGTATTACAAATTATTTTTGGGAGCATGGAATGGGATCATATTTCCATTGATGTTCAACACTACATGATTTATCATTTGCGGATACATAAATATTTAATATTTATTTAGGAATTTATTTAATTAATAAAATTAAATTGTTAATTATTTATTGGTTTTATGGTATCTCATTGATGATATAATGTGTGACACTATCTGGGAGGCACAAGAGGGTGTTATGCATGGGCGTTAACATCCATTTTTTCAAAATTTTAGGAGGAAAATTATGATGATATCATGAGTCATAGAGTTTGATCATTTTTGTTGTGCCCAATGACCTGATTACATTTCATTTTAGGTTTGAGAAGGATTTTGATCACATTGAATGGATCGTAAATTTTAGACGATATCATCGATATGTCAATAGAACTAGGGAAGACATAAGGTGATACATCGAGCCGCAAGTCATACATTCAGTATGCATATGGAACATATGGTAACAACCATTTTTAAAAAAACTTATATAACTTTAATTGTAAACTATTTTTTACATTAATATAGGTATTCAAACAACCTGATATTATGGAGTTCAGCATTTATAGGAGGATGTACAATGATCCTATCACTATAGATATTAGAGGTGATATCCATTGTCATGTTCTGGTTTGTATAATTTCATTTTCTGTTATAAAATTAAATACAAATAATATTTTAACCATCATAACATTAAATTTTAATAGAAAGAGTCATATGAGGTGACAACGTCACAAACACAAACTGAGATTCAGGTTGAGACCGAGGATCATATAAGTATAGTAATATTTGATGGGGAAACATGGATGCAAGTGCCTTTTTATACCTTTGAGAAAGGTTGAGTTGTTGGTACCACATCTGGAATGACACATATGAGTTATTTTGGTACCACTGCAATGTCATCATGCAAATCTATAGGAGCTCATGGAGAGTCATCATCATCTACTTCCAAGAATTAGGTACAGTTGTGAGATTACGGTGAGCTTATAGAGAGTATATGTATGGAGATGGAAGACTTTTGTTAACAGTAGCAGTAGTAGGAGGAAGAGATGCGTCTATTACAACACGACAACCAGGAGCATACGATAGGGTATATGCAATGTCTGACTCATGGTTTTGGGATGGAGTTCCCTCCTATAGCTCCTCCTAGTCCTCTAGATAACCCTCCCCTCAGTGACTTATTTACTTTTTAATGATAAACTTTTTAATGTAAATAATTTTTTAAATAATTTTATTATTACATATTTTTTTATTTCTATATAGTGAATTTAATATATTATTGTGAATATTGAGTTTTTTATTTCTTTATTTTTATTATTATTATATTTTTTATTTTTTATTTTTTTATATTATGTTATTTTTTTATAATATTTTCCAATATATATTATAATTTATTTTTATTTTTATTATTTTTATATTGTATCAAATATTTTTTTTGAATATTTTTTTATTTCAATTATATTTTTATAAATGTATTAGTTATTATTATTATTATTATATTATTATTACATATTTTTTTTTATTATTTAATTATATAATTATTATTACTATTACTATTATTATTTTATTAATATTCGACATATTATTTTTTAATTATAAAATTATATAATTATATAATTATTTTCTCTTTATTATTTTACTAAATTTTAATAATATTAAAGTTTATTATTTTTATTTTTATTATTTTTTATTTTCTTAGTTTTTTGTGACCGTCCCATCAGAAATAATTATTTATAAGTGGAATATTTGAAATTTTATTTTAAATGGGCACATTGTGAAAGGGGTTTCTAAAAACCCAAGTTAAACTATTTATAATGTGAGAGATTCCCATCGCAAATGCATTTTTTATGGTGGTCCATCTAAGAAATATGGATTTAAAATGCAATTTTTAGTGATGCAGGCACTTACAACAAGACTACGTTGCAATTGTCATTTTGCGACGAGATCCTATCACAATTCCTCCATCTTAAATTGTTCAATTTATAGTTTTTTCTATCCTTTTATAGTTTAGGTGAGGGAATATTTTGGAATTTCCCAAATTATTGTATTGTAATAAATTCATTCTCAATTCAAATTCCTAAAAATCTATAGGGATTTAAATATAAGTAAAGATAGAGTCTTGATACCTCAATCCAATTAAATTTTTCCAATATTATGTGGCTGTAATGACCCAAACTTTTATTAATGAAAATTCATCTTGATCTAACTAAATGTCATATTCTGTAATATGGTTATATAAGACATAGTAACTTCTTTTATTTTGTGTTTTTGGATTTTAAAATACCATTATGAAATGTTACCATTGAAAATATAGCCTTTGAACAGTGATCACATGATTAGTATAAATATAGGTCTTTAACCAATCCAATTTACTCAAACAATGGAAGTGATTGCCTCATCTAGTAGAATTGCTATGTACAAAGCACATATGTTGGATCTTAGAAAAGATGTGCTGTCACTGGGATTATCTCTTGACCAAATCAATGTTGAGTTTCAACACATTAAGCTTTAATAGACCCGCCTACAGTAAAAGTAGAAGTAAATGAAGATTACCACATGGGCGATGTTATCTGGTCCACCCCACGTGTCTGTCACCATTACCCACCTTACCCTTAAGCCTTATGCAGGTATTATAATGGGTTACGTAACAAGATCCTAGCACTATGATTTTGTGCATTATTTTTGTATAAAGAATATACAATCATTTTTATCATTGTTACATTGTATGTGATTTCAAAAATTCTATTTTTAGGTATTATTCAAGTTCAATTGAGAAATATATTTTTATGAATTAATGTATTTTTTGAATTAAATGATATTTTAATAAAATATTATTACTAAATTAGTTTTTACCAAATCTAAATTATTATATAATTTTTAAGAAAACAATTGTACTTTTTATTATGGTTTGAAAACTGTTTTTTTTTCAAAACACATGAATGTCAGTTATTATTTTAAAAGTGAAAATAAAAATATTTAGAAAATTATTTACATAAAAAGACTATCATTTTTGGATTCATGATGTCGAAATTATCTAATGGTGAAATTTTCATATTTTTTCTGAGACAGTTGAATTTTTGTGTAAAAAATTCAATACCATTTAAATATATAATGTATTTTATGACATCATAATGACCTAATAGTGAAAAAATAAATTAATATAAAAAGGTTATTTATCCAATACTTGTTTTAAATTTAAAATAATGTTATTTCATATTTGTCTTATTAATTTTAGGGTGCTTTATTGGACCCTCAAAAACATAAAAAATCTTTTAACTTTTTAAAATGATTTCCTTGAGGGTGTGATTCACCTCCATATAAGCAAGACTAATATTTTAATAAGTCAGACCATTGGAATAATAAAATATTTTTTTACACCCGCCTATGAAAAACCCCATGGGAAAAAACCATGGGTTGGTTTGTGGTTTGGATTTGTTTAATGCGTGGTGTCCAAAAACTAAATAACAATGAATTCCCTCTTCTTTATAATATAAACCCACTCAACCTCCTATTCCTTTTCTCTCAAACCATTGGGAGCTCAGCCATACTCTACCCTCCTCTCTTTATAATTATCCCAAGGCTCCCTAGGTTCCCTATAATCCTCTCTTAATTTTATATCAAGCCTTTGGGATCACACATCCATATAAGGGATCCTCACTTTCCCTCTTTCCTTATTTATATCCAGGTTTCCTTATCTTATTATTCCCTTTTATTTTCAATTAAAAACACAGGGATATGATTTCGCACCTACCCTATAATTTCCTACTTTAATTTTAATGGTTAGAGACACCTTTTATCTTTCATTAATGCCTCCCATGTACACCTGTTACCATGTCAAAGTGTTTTAGGGGATTTATCTGTCCTCATTTAAATTTAAGCAATTATTTTATATTGTGAATCTAAATTTAATTACATATGTTGTGATATTATACGTTATGACCCCTCACTATCCATTTCAGGTATAAATTATTATGCCTAGATTCTCTCTCATGAACTGATTTTATGTTTTCTATTTGACATTATTTTACTGTCGAAGTTACACCAAAATTTTCCATGCCAAAATCATCGTGAAAGTCAACACTATACCGATTTCGGTATCATTGGTATTAACCTTTATACACAGGTAGTTTTTGATCAATGACTTAAATTTATGTATTCCACATCTATTATTAATAATACAATTTATTATTTTTAATAAATCCATGTTGTATGATCATTATGGAACAATTATGCATGAAATTAAATGATTTAGAAGGGTGTTCCCTGATAGAGCTTCAATGCAATGGGTAATGTTTAGTATCATGACACACCATGTGTAATGAAGGTTTACTCATGAAAATTCAAGTGCAATGAGGGGTTACTCAATCTAATTCATGTTCAATGAGTGTTTACTAATGATCCATGTACAACGATCCTTGGCTCATGAAAATATCATGTTAAATGTTGTTCCCACATTTTTAGGTTATGATAATCATGTTATGTCATACCTTAATGTTCATGTTTCTCTTGTGCTGCATTGATATGTATATTTCCTAAAATGTATTATATTCTTCATTTTATTCTTTGTTTACTCTCATATGGGGATTTATAGATTACCCTTTTATTATGCATGTCCTTAGGTTCTCCCATGCAATGCTAAGTACGAAGGAATGTTGTGGTCATATAAAATATGTTTTCAATAAAGATGTTGTGTCTTTTGTTCTATGTTGTTATGTAATTTTCCTAATTTTCCAAGACAATATACCTCCTCATAGTTTTCTTATGATCAATTTTATGTAATAAATCATTATTATGTGTCTAATAATGAGTAGGGTTGTTATAGTAAAATTTTAATACTTATCATTTTGATTAACACCTGGTTAAATAATTTTAATATCAACTACCATAACAAAATTTTCAATTTTTTTAACAAAATACTAATATTCCTTCTATATGTATAACAAACATTTAACTATATAAATAACTGATATTATATAACATTAAATTCTATTAATATCATTTATTTTATAGTTCCACTAATTGACCAAATATAGGTTTGGAATTCTGTAATAATTTAAGGTAATAATAAAATATCAGAAATTTATAAATATATTACCACTATGTATATAATTACATTATTCAATAAATAATTTTTAATATTTGTTCACAAATAATTTTCCCCTTATCTAAAAATATTAAGGATATTTAAAACATACAGACTGTCATTTTATATCTTGGTCTGATGAAAAAATATAGAAATCATTTTCCTGTATAATTTTAAATTTTTATAATACATTTCATGAATAAAATTATATGAGTCTAATTACTTTCATGTAATAAGAATTAGGATGAAAACTCATAGCCTTATCATATATTTTTAATCAATATTAACCATATTTACCCATTACTGAAGTTATATATTTTACCAAGGATACTATTGATATGGTTGACAAATAAAATGATATTGGTCTACAAATTTGTTCCTCCTAATTCTAATTATGTACCTATTTTAATATAGCTTAATACCTATAAATGATAGAATTTAATTATAATGTTACTTTTAATATTTTAAAAATTACCTTTTTTCCAAAAAATATATTTTGAGCATATAACTGGAATTATTATTATCCAATGATTAGAAAAAGATTTTTTAAATGAAAAAACAATATTAATTAAATTAATATATAGATTTTATTAAAATCATTAACCAATAATTATTAATTTAATTTAATTTTAAAATATATTAAATTCATAAAAATAATTTTTTTGAAAAAAAATTCCACATTTACTTTCAAATAGTTTTTGTTTTAAATTATAATATTTTGATAGCTGATGAATTTATTTTATAGATGTGTAGATCATATATTTTTCATAATATAGTTATTATTATTCATACCTAACAATCCAGTGACTAAGTGATAATGGTAACATAATATTTTAATAATGTCATTCTGTTCATTTAAAAATGGTACTGTGTGTAACCCAATATATCAAATAAACCAAATTATTTAAAGAGATATAATTAATAAAAGTTTTAGGGTGATATATTATCACTACTTGATAGGTTAAAGTAGATTCAATTATCTATCTCATACTAGTAAGTATTTAGGGAGGTCATATATTTTAGGGATGCTATACTAGACTACACCCATGATAATGATGGGAACCTATATATATGAGATAGATTTTTGGTACCAAAAAATATTTGATAGGAGATAAAGGGTGATTTAAATTACATGAGATGGTAATTCTACCTGGGTTTGACTATGAAATATCAGGCCATTTATAGTTAGTATTGGTGGCCAAGGATTATTATGGATAATGTGGGGCTCCTACAACGATGCCTCGCTTTTCATCAAGTAAATATTAAGCACCAGAAACTCAAGAGTCTACATAAGACTACACCAATCACCGAATGAAAATGGGATGATGAGATTATGGATTTCATGAGAGGGATATTATGGTTTCCCTATATTAGTGACATGGTATTGGTTATTATATGTATGTGAATTCAATTAATTAATTTATTACTATTTTGGGAGACCTAATATATCTATGATATGAGATATATTTAAATATATAAGGGGTCTAGTTTGATTATATTATATTCTAAGGGGTATTTATTCAAATTTGGATACTTGATTAACAACTTATTTCAATGTGGTTCTATAGAGGGAATTGGACACTTAAGTAAAGATAAGTATGGGATATCGTCTATAAAATATTGGAATATATGATAATACTATATATTTATTTGAGGATATGCTTTGAACATAGATCCTAGATCCTAGTAATTTAGGGGAAATTCATCCAATATAACTGATGTTCACCTAGAACTGTATCCATTGTGAATATATTCAGATGACACCCTTTGTGTCCTCGTTAATTATTATATGGTGACTACACAAGTATTGGTTAGAGGAAGGGGAGTCTTCTGTTATTAGATCAAAAATCATGTTGGAAAATTTAGAGTATATTCAATTGATCCAAATGTAATTAGTTACCTCCTATAGAAGGAGACTATCATATAAATACTAGAGATGTTGACCACTATATTTTGTGATGAAAAATTCCATATTTTTCATATTTTACACTAGATTGGGAAAATAGTTTATTATGTTATTGGGAATATTGTTCCCATATTTATTGGACCATTTTCATTTTTTAAGAGGATCAAAATTGTAGCATATTGGTTTGAGAATTTTTAGAGAAAAAATATGATTTGTGATATATTCTATATAACATATATTTGGATATATTATCAAAAACCTTCTCATATGAATATTCGTCAAGATGTATACTTGTAGTTTTATGTTTCATTTTAGTAAAAACGTTTTATTATAGAAAATTAATGTGATAATACACTATGAGGGAAGGTGGTACCCAATTTACGCATGTAGTTACAACATGGGAATATATAATGGGTGATGTGAGAGTGAACGTTGGATATTAAAAAAATGTTTGAATCATTTTTTATGATTCTTGGTAATGAATCCCATAGATAAGTTATTTTTTGGTGTTGAGTTTGTAATAAACCATAAAAAATAAGGTGTTTGTTAATCCTAAAATTCAAATTTTATCAGTTATTTTTATGGATTTTTATTGTCATATTTGTTGAATATGATTAAGGGTTTTCTGTTTTGAAAATGAGGTTAGTGTGAAAAATAAATAAATGTGGAAATATTTCTCTTGATATACGAGACATCGGATGGCCTTGTATTGGCTACCCAATGGATTAGGAAAAGAGTCGGTCATACATTATTAGAAACTGAGAACCTGGTGGCATGTGTGTGGGTACCCAGATGTGTACCTAGTAACTTTTGGAAGTGGATAAAGTAGTTAATTATATTTTTTTCTTAAAATTTTATAACGATTAATTAATGATTAAAAAACACATAAAAAACTCCCCCCTCTTGTATAGTCCATGAATCTCCCCACGCCTATTTGATTTATCTTGATCCACCATTAATATCATTCTCGTTTGATCATAGATCAAGGAGTATCACGTCATCTTGGATCTCTGTAGATGAGTCCAAGGTGTCTCTTCCCTCTACTGTGGGATTTATTAAATACGTCACTTATATCTACCAAAAATTTCTCATTTGGGGGATTTTATCTAATTTCAGTGTTATTATTGAATAAGCTAAATCTACTAAAAATCTTCATTGAGTTTTCCTCTTCTACTATAAGGTATGTAGTATCTATGTTTTATCATCTAATTTTTTGAGGTTTAGGTACATAGTTGAGTGTGAGAATTAGATAATACATGAGATTTCCCCAATATGATATTGGATTGTGATATACGTACATAAAGAGTTTAATGAATATCATTATGGTTGTAAGAGTTCCTTCATGTTTTTTTGAATGTATGGTCACAAATAGTCTTGTTATTATTGTAATGTTTCATAAAATTTTGATTTTTGAACATCTAATTAAAATAGTTTTAATATATTTTAAATAAATTGACATTGTTTGGTTTCCTTTTCTTGTACCTTGACGATGGCGAATTTATGTATATAAAATCATATAATATTGGTTTACTTGTGGTGGTATATTGATGTTGTTAATTTCCCATTAAGGTTTTTTCCTTCTGTAATGGGATAGGTGGAATCCATAATTAAATGAAATGGTTAAAGGTAGATTTTACCATATATATGAATGAAAGAGGGTGTGATATATATCCTAATTTTATAATAAAAAATTTCAGTAATAATTATCATAATTCATTCATCATTTATTAAGAATGAATTTGTGAGAAGATTTTATGTCAATGCCTTTATATGACATATTATATATTCAAACTGGAAACAGAATAGGTGAAACAAGTAGGGTCACTCCATGCGTGAATAATCTAGATCTTGAGGATTATACAAGTGCTATTTCATATTATTGTTGTTATTATACCACATTAAAAATTCAGTATTTATTCTAGACTTATTTGGGGACATAATTTTTGCTATAATGATGAGTATATTTATCACAGCATACACATGCACCTTGGTGGACATACGTAATTCATTTACAAGTATAAAAGTAAGGAAATGGGATATATGAAATAATGTAAATCATTTTAGGTGGGTTTAATGAGAGATATTATTATGTTAGACTAAATCATCGATTTTATTTAAAATTTCATTTTTTTTGTTTATCTAGTTTTTTATATTATTAACCCCTATGAGGGGTCATGTTCCATGTGTATTACTTGTTTGAAATTTTTATTCATACACATTTTTTATAGCATGTGACATGTTTTTAGTGTTATAATTATGTTTTTAATTCCCATAATATAGTTTTTATTATGGATAAAGTGGTTATGTTATTTGTAATACTATTTTTGTGTATCTGTTCGAGGGTATGGTGTCTCCTGATATCTATATACCCTCTCTATTAGTTGAAAACCTTTCTCATAAATGAGAATTAATAGATTTTATGTGGTGACCTATTCATGTTATATTCATGTATACTGGGTTATGTGTTTTATATTGACCATCTATAATGAACCAGTAGTTTTTATCAATGAATTTTTAATGGGGGAAATTTTGGAGCATTTATGAAGTCGGTGAATTATAAATTTTTTTAATGAATAAAAGAAGAAAAGTTTTAGACATGTTTTAAATATTTAAATTTATGTGTAATAGGTTCAAATATGGATGAAAAATACATTCAATAATTTTTAATATGACTATTTATATAAATAATTTTGAGGTCGCTAAAAGTAGCCATAATGTACAATGTTCTATCCCACTAGGTACCCATTGGAGTGACATGTAGAGACATCCTATTGGTTTGGAAACTAGGTGGATGATGGATTTACACTGAACACCTAGTTTATTATTCAGTATCTATTTAGGGTATAATCCAAAATTTATAAGACTTAGTTTTATTATTTTGTGGTAACTATCATTTCATAGTCATATCACCTTTATTTTTATAATGTTAAAGAATAAATATAGGGGTATTTTTATTATTCTTTCCCACACAAATCCTATATTGATACCTATATTTATTCATATTGACTTAGAGTTTTTTGGTTTGTATATTTGAGGATAAATTTATCATATTTCCAATCAATTTTTCATTTCCTTCCCTTTCCAATAATATGTGATTTATTGAATTGGTGATTTATTATTCAATTCAAACAAGTCAAAATTTAATTACTTCAATATTATGTATCTTTAATGAATGGGGCATAAAGGAGGCTCAAAAGTCATGTATTGTCATTATTTCATAATTTTATGATAGAGAAATATCACTATGTTAGTTTTAGTAGGTATATAATCAATTTATTTTTAAATTCATAATTGGTCGAGCTAAAATTAGTTAGATCTTCCTGTAATGGGTGTCAGTGGAATTACATGATTTATTTTTTTCACTCTTTATTGTTGGTTCAGGGACACCGAGTCACTAAGTGAATCATTATGGTTTTTTTTCACGGATAATTGGGAGAAGTTATTTATAATGTGTTATAATTAATTAGATCAAAAACATTTAGATGATAACATGTAATGAGAGTTAAATATAGAATAATTAAATCTTGGATTAAAATTGGATGAGCATTAATAATGTGGGGTTACTCCAAAACTGAGGTTGGTTGTTCTCAACTATTAATCCATATATTTTTTGAAATGTGATATGTGTATAGGGGAGACTTAGTTCAATGTAACTAGAATGTGTATCGAGAGTGCACAAACATATTTAATATATAGTTAGAAAATATTATACATGATACAGTAATTCCACTAAAAATATGATATCCTTAGTTTCATTATAAGTCGAGTATTAAAGAAAATATTGAGTTGGAAATTTATATAGGCAGTAGATGGGGTGTATAAATCCAACTAGGATTGTTTTAGGATGCCTTCTAGATATAGTGTGATGGGTAACATTAAAATTGGTATATATAATTCAGGTGAAAATTTTGAGATTTTCTATTCATGAGAAAATCTATGAATAATATTTGGTTTGTGATAAAATTTCCTTATTAGTGGTCAGCCTACATGGAACTGGTTGATGGTTAGAGGTTCAATTAAGCTAGAGGTACTTCATGGGAATAGTCTATGTGTAGAAATTGTGAGTGAATTCTTTATTTAGGATTGTCCATATAGAGTTTACCATGAATTTAGAATCCAAATATTTATTTCTAAATTAACATGGGATGTGAAATTTTATAATACAGTTCATGGGGTCAGATATTCACCTGAGTAGTGTCTGATGTAAGGTTTGGAAATTGAGCGGCTCCCGCAATTCATGTAATGATGATCTAAGGATAGTTGGACCGGTTAGATAGTCATTTATCAGAGATTGTATTGAGATTTAGTGGGAGAAAATTATAGATGATGACCTATATTTTATAGAATCATTTATAATGGGATATTTGACTAAACTATTGATGTATCCTATGGTAGGTCTTAATATGAATGTATCATGAGATGGTATAATTCTAGCAAGAGGCTAGGTTTATGTATGGTTTTAAGATAAGATTGGTGCATTAGGGTAGAGTCAAGAGTAATTTTTGAGGTACCCTCAGTTAGAGTACTGTAACAATTGATAATGAACTTCATGTTATATTGAAAATATGGCCTTCCTATTTTAGAGGATGAATTTCCATTCATTATAGTGTAATGACCTAAACCAGTGATTCCAGATTCAATATATAAAAATGTTTCATATTTTATTATAAATGAAGATTTAATAATACACTAAACATTTTTCATTTTACAAACAGTTTTGTTCTTTGTTTTCTATAATGATAAAATACCTTACAATTAATTTATAGTGGTAAAAAAAAGAAATATTTTTTTTTTCTATTAATGTGATAACTCTAAAATCACTTTTCTCCATATTAGAATTTATAAGATAGCCGTTGAATTTTTTTTTAATAAAATGTGATGAGAATAATTTTCCTATTAACAGGTTTTAAAATGAGGGGAAAATAATTTTATAGAAACACATAATAAATAATCTTTTATAATAATTTATATTAAATTTAAAAATATGATATATATAAACACCATTTCAAAATAATTATTTTTAAAATTCATTTCCAAAATAATTCGTGATAAACAATTCAATTTATCCAATGAAAACATTTTTATGAACAATAATTTCTCTATAGATAATTTTGATATTTGGATGATCTAATGAAAACCATGTGGCCAAAATAAATATCATCGGAAAGACTACATCCTTTGAAGTTGTGTATTCACTCCCAATTCCACATTCTCCCACCAAATACCCACGTGTTGAATAAAATTTTATATAAAACATTTTTATGATATTCCTTTCTCAATAGCAACCCATAAAAACCCTTCCAAACTACTCGAATTATCTTCAAAGAAGAATATATTTATACAAGCTCAGAAGATACATTTCAAGAAATTATACATGTGTTTAGGAGAAATATATATTTTAGAATAAATAATAATACTTTGATAATATCAATAATTAAAAATTCATTAAATACTTTTCAAAATATAAAATTCATTTATGCACATACATTCAAATCATATAAATATAAAATGGAAAATCATAAAATTAAACTTGTAAAGTCTTGAAATGTCATTAATTAGAGATAACAGTCATATCTAACAACATTTATTCCATTTATATAAATTAGAAATAATATTATTAAAATGATATATTAAATCAGTAAATATTTCCATATAGAATGTATTAAATTCAAATTCTATAATTTAAATAAGGGATTTAAAATTAAACAATAATAAGTTTTTAGAATTTGTAATTTCGACCTAATAAATGAATTGTTTTTAAATTAATAAAATCCCTTATTAATTTAAAAAAATGTTATAATTATAAAACATTTACATATAAATTATTTTGAGTAAATATAATCATAAATATTGAAAATAAATTAATTAATATTATAATAATTTATTAAAATTAATATTTGATAATAAATGTTTCCCTTAAAATCAAAACATCAAAAAAATAAATTTTGTATTTTTATAATAGTAACTTACAATAAAATTGGACTATTGAAGTATACTGTCCAAGATAATAAAGACCTCATAAATATATTTATTTCTCTGTTAATTGACTCACAAAAGGCATGAGACACCCAAGCAATGCAGCACCAAGGCAGTGCATACAACACTTCAATGAGGAGGTGGGACATAAAATACTGACCACTAAGATAGTAATAAATAGAACTCTATATTTATAGGTTAAATCAAAATATTAGATTAATAAATAATTAAATAAAATCCCACAAATTTTCATTCATTATTTTGAAAATAGTATATGATGAAAAACAACCAGAATACCTGGGAGAAACCCGATAAGAAATTGTTACTCATCCACCTAATTTTAACATAAAAAATTAATCTAGAGTAAAAAAAATGCTGGTTGTAATGAACAATCCACAAATGAAAATTGTTTCCATTATACATTAAAATTGAAATTTTTTATAGAGAACAATATAAATCAATATTGATAAATTGAATGATTAGTCGGAAAAGAAGATAAATTGCACCGCAAACATTAATGAAAATTATTTTTCATTGGATTTAGCAATAGAGAAGAAATGAACTGTAAATTTACCCAAACCATATCAATAAAAAAATAATTCAATCATTTAATAAAAAAATTAACAATAACATCCAAAATAATGGGACGAATAAAAAAACTACATTCCCAAAAAATATTTGGATACCCTAACATAAATAAGAACGAACCTTCAATAGAACTGAAATCATTTACAGTTGACCCAACTTATGATCTTGACTCCTCAATATACATCCAAATTTGGAATAATATCATTCAGACCTCATGTTGGGGATAAAGTTGATGTCGATCCAGTCCATACATGGATTCCTGAAATCATAACCTTCATCCATGTTCGAGCTGCTTCCCAGAACGAAGCCCCTATTCCGAAGTCGATGCATTCGATCTTTTGTTTGATCTATGCTCAAGAACTACATCAAAGGTTGAATCTATATCAAATAAATCTCTCCACATTGGAAACCCTATTATATGATTTCTGGATTATGCCCTCTCATGAACAATAATAAATGAATCCCTTTTCTTCTTTTTCCACTTATCCTCATTTTTTTATTTTCCTTTTTTAATAATTTATCATTATATTTTATAATTTCATTAATATTCATATATAATTATATATATTTATATATATATTTATATATCCTTAAATGATTAAATTTTAATGATTTACCTCTAATATTAATAATAAAAAAACAAATGTGTCTCTATTTACATGTTATTATCCTTACAAAAAATATATATTTAATATTCATAAAAATATTTTAAATATGATTTTCTCTTAAAAAAATTGTTAAAACATATTTATATTGTTATGAAATATTACTTTTATAATTTATTTATTAAAAAAAATATTATTTCATGATGTAATATATAATAAAAATATTTTTCTTAAAGTTAAATGTTTACCAACATTGCTCATTGAAAATAATTTTATTTTAAAAAACGATTTATCAAATTAAGTAAAATAAATATAATTATATTAAAATATTTTTTTAAATAAATCAATTTCACATTTTTTAAAATAGTATTTCTAATTTTGAATATTAACATAAATTAAAATCTTATTTCTTAAAAATTATAATTTATATAAAAAAATTATGACATAAGATTTAGAAACAAATTTTTTTTCTTAAAATGATAATTGATGAATTAATTCAATATATCATCATTTATAATAATTTAATCATATTTATAATTATTATTATATAATTTTAAATAATTTTCATTTCTTTAATTAGAATACATAATTTCAATTATCATTTTAATTGCTAACATTATTTAAAATTATAATGTAGGTCATTTATTAATATTTCAATATTTATGGGATGTTACATATTGGCCTAGTGTACTCCGACTGTAGAGGATTCATGATTTTTTATTTTTGAAATTATGTATTCCCACTATGGTGGATGTCGATATTTTTATTTTGATCATATATATTCCTATTATATATACATATCAATCATATTATTATGTAAAAAATTTATTTGTTATATAAATTCATCACATAATCATAGATATTAGAAAATGAGTGTGAATTAATTGTTTCCATGATAAATATTTATATGTCTAATAATTTTATTTACTATCATAATCTATAGCTAGTAGATTCAGGTGAAATTGTCTATTGATTAAAAAGCAATAGATTGATTATTTTGATTTATGCTATTTTTTATGTATTTAGGTATTTATTTTTTGTATACAATCAAAAATATGTTTTATGGGATCATTTTCGGACCCCATTGACACTTTAATAAAATTGTTTGTGCTCGTAATATATATGTCCTCTCCATTGAATGTGAATATCTTATATTTAGTTATATGTTCGGGAGATTTTAAGGTACTATGGTTGGAGATGATGAGATTCAATTGGGATGAGATTATATTTTGATGTGATCTTGAGGACATAATTGTCAGTGGAGTGTCCAATATCTTATTGTTTCTTGTAAGGAATATTTTACCCACACTAGGGAAATAAAGTTAAGGTGTAGAAATTATATATATATAATGTGTATTTATTTCTTAATAGAATGTGATACATTACTGTTATGTTATACAATTTTTATAATATAATATTATGCTTTTAAGGATTATTTATTATCATTTATTTATGTTTATTTTTTCATTATGATATGATGATTATAAAATTCCTCACCGTACAAATTAGAACCTCACCACTAGATGGTGTCTTATGGAATATATTTATCCATGTATTAGGAGATGAACTGAGAAAACTAAAGAAATAATTTGTAGAATCAGAATTGGGAAGTTATAAAACCAACAAAAATAGAATATGAAAAGGACATGTAAATAACAATAAATATAGGTAACTCGATTCTAATACATCTAGAAGACGGAATATATAAAAATATATAAGAATAAAATACTATAAATAGATAGCACAATTCAAATTAATAAACTTCAATCAAGAATCCCATTACTTTACATCTAAACAAGCTTTTATCAACAATCTAACATCAATAATAATCAAAGATCATTCATTAATTTTTTAGTTGATAACACGATTAATTCTTATTTAATAAAATATTATTAATTTATATTTACTTATTATTTATGTAGTAAATATATGTTCATCAAATTTTTTTCATATGATTTACATTCTATAGTGACAACGTGGCATCGAACAAGAGAAACCAATAATTGATCATTGTCTATGATTTTAAAAAATACAAATTATGTATTTTAAAATATAGATTATGTATATAAATTCAATAATTTCATAGGTGTTCTATAATAAAAAAAATTCTAGTCATAAAAATAGTTATTTATCAGTGTATTTATTTTTGATGTTCATCTGTCATGATGAATTAATTTCAAATAATTATTATGATTCTAATTATAAAATTATTTAATAGTAATATTTTAATCATATGATAACATTTATATCAAACAATGAGATGTGATGAATGAAATAAAACCACTTCACTCATGTAGGTTTTATAAACGTGATGTGGGATAAATAATAATTTAATGGTTTTAAGAATAAATAAAGTATTGATTTTTTAACATTATAATTGAATTAAATAATTATTCTAACACATTATTATTATATTACAATGAGTAACTATATTTATAATAATATATAAAAATATGAAAACATAAAACATATTATAATACTATGTTACTTATTCTTTGATACCTCTCGTTGATTATGTGACTAAATTTTTCTGGATTGAATTGTAGTGAGACCAAAACCTTTGTAACATTTATTTGAGTCATCATGGTGTAAATATATAGATCAATTATTATTAATTTTATCTTTTTTCTCTATGATTTTTGGAAAATTCAGTATATATTGAAGTTGAATTGTTTCAATTATAGATGGAAAAGAAGAATCTGATAATGCAGATACATGGATCTACATGCTAGATAGGTTTTAGAACAGTAGCCCTTTTATGTGATTATTATAAGGACCCGACCTTATTAAATACATAATCTTGAATTTAGTAAAAAAACACTTCATTTTACATTGAGGATCTTTTCAAGTTTATATAATTAGAGAATTAACACAAAACATTCATAACATTACACATTGTTACATAGTGGATACGAGAAAAACAGTTTCCATTTTTCTCACAATATAAAACATTAAAACTTAAAACAAGATTCCGTGAAAATTATTCAACATTTAACATATCTTCCTTACTTGTATTACTCATCAATTAACCTATGAAAAATCATTTAAAAACGTCGGATGGGCACAAAAGCTCAGTATGGTATGAAAAAGAAGGAAAAATCACATTAGTCCATCAATACATATAATGTATGAAAAAAATTTCAAAAGGCATTCTTTCCACCCATAAATACTTACTTCGTGTAACATGAGATTTACACAAGATCCACACAAACATAAATATAATCATAGAGGTATCTTGTGGCATTACTTACATAATCTTGAAACCATCATGGCTACCTTAAAATTTGTAACCCTCATGGCTACCTTACTTTGTGTAACCATCGTAGTTACACATGGAGTAACCATACGGCCGACCTAAAACATAAACATAACCAATACATTGGAGGGAAATATATGTCCCACCCTTAATCATAAAAAATCCCCATTAACCAAAACATAATCATAAAAAATATATAATAGCACAAAAACATTGCTTTTGAATATTGTAAAACATAATTTTAAAAGAGGATTTTAGAAGAAAAGTCCCTTATGAACATCATATACTTGAAGAGATACTTAATACAGTGGATGGAGTATGTACATATACTGTAAATACACATAATAAAACATAATATAAACATAAACCATCACACAAACAATTTAAATAGCACATAAAAAAAAGTAGAAGGTTAACCCAAAGAATGAAAATCGGGTTAAGAATTCCCTTACCTTCATCTTGTCTTACTTCAAACTTTTTAAAAACTCTTGTATAATTCTTAAAAGAGTGTTATTAGTATTTTATAGAAACATTTTCATGTTTATAAAATATTATTGGGTCATTTCATAACCTCATTTCACCCTTTAATTGTTAGTATTTTGTTCCTTGCGTTATTTTGGGTGAGTTTTTTTTGTGATTTTCACGATCGGTACTTGATGAATCGTTCTTGTTGATTGGAAGTGAAAGTACAGAATTGTAATGGAGTAGTATCTACATATTTCCAGTACCATAATTTTTACCATTTATCACTTTTATTCTTTATATGATATTTACTTACAAGTTAAAACAATAATGATATTCGTTTAGTTCATTTTATTGGTTCTTTGATAATAACGATGCCATTTTCTCTATTAAATTAGAACAATTAGTAAAAAAGAATTCCAGAACCATATATGAGTAATAAAACATTTATTATAACCTGTTTCAACCATATAAATGGTTTCATGACCATACTTGAAAGAATTAATGGAAATTGAAAATTAATCATCCACGATGTCGGTGATTTGACACAAATGGACAATGTTTTTTGATTCTTTAAATAAGTGGAAGAGGAGAAGAATAATGTTGATAAATTTTACATAATCATGAGAACATAATTAATATACATGATTCTGGAGATTTCATGCCTCTTGGATAAGAGTGAGTGAGGAAAGAAGAAAAAATAATCATGAAATAAAAAGAATCTTGAAAAATTTATCACGACAATTCGGCAGCCTAACGACGACTCCTAAAATTTCATAAAAACAAGATTGACGAATGGAATGGAATATCTCATCATTAATAAAAAATATGTACATTAAGGGGGAATATTTAATGAAATATCCCAACAAAATACAAAGGGAATGGAAGAGAATAACATAAAATGAATGAAAAGAAAGAAAATAAAAGAGGATGTTTACCTGTTGATCTCTTCTCAATGAGATCCTCTTTAAGGGCTTTGATTTTGGTCTTTTGGTGAGACCAACAGATCTAGGACGTGGGGAAAAATATTGGGGAGGGAATTTTCTAGAAATTAGACAATGCTCAAGGCTTGAGAGGTGTGGGAGGAAGAGGTGAGTGAGGGTGGTATTTATAGTGGAGGAGGGGAGGTATTTTAGATTATTTTAATCATTATTATAAAATTTTTATCAAGACTATGAATAATCTCAAATAAAGTGGCCCTAAATAGTGATAATATCATGTGACTTCGAGTCAAGTTGCCTTTAATTACTTATGATGTCATAAATAGTGCATTTTATCTGATAAAGTGATTGTACGGTATTTTATTGTATTTCTCTTTTCACCGAAAATTCAAGTGTTTAAAAAAAACAAAAAAAATTCCCCAACCATTTATCAGCGTGTAGAATTCAATAATGAACTCTATTTTTAAAAAATAATTTTCTAAATATTATTAATTTAATTTCTAAATAAGGTCACAATTAATTCGAAAAATAACAATATTGAAGTGCAATTAGTTTTATGTGACATTGGAAAATTAATTATGATCCCATTATCTTATTTCCTTAGGAAAATAAAGTAATAATATTATTTACTATTAATGAGGTCATATTAGTATTCATATTACTATTCATAAGGGTATGTTACTATTCACAAAAAAACAAGTTTGTCTCATCAGACTCTAAATAACATACTGAACACAATTGTAGATGAACCTTTCTTGAAATTCAGAATATAGAAGTAGAAAACTTATGTTTTAAAGGATATTTAAAAATATCTTTTTAAAACAAAGTTCCAGGAATTTCTATTTATCTTAGAAAAACATGGGGTGTTACATTATCCCCACATTCTTAAAATTGCATCCTCGTAATTTTATTTTCTTTTTAAACAACTGAGGGTATTTTTCCCTTCTAGCATTTTCAGACTCCCATGTTTCTTCTTCAACCATGTGGTTTCTCCACAAAACCTTTAGCTGGAGGATTACCTTGTTCTGCAATACCTGTTCCCTTCGATCAAGAATCAGAACTGGTTTCTATTCATAAGAAAGGTTCTCTGATAGTTGAACTGCTTCCGGGTTCAAGACATGTGATGAATCTGGCACATAATTTCTCAACATCGAAACATGAAAAACATTGTGTACCTGTAACAAGTTTGGAGGCAAAGCTACGCGGTATGAAACTATTATAACTTTCTCTAAGATTTCAAAAGGATCGATGTAACGTGGACTTAGATTTCCTTTTTTACCAAAATGCATAACAATTTTCCAAGGAGAGACTTTAAGGAAAACATGGTCACCGACCTTGAAAGAGAAGTCTTTCCTTCTGTTATCTGCATAACTTTTCTGCCTGCACGGAGCTTTCCTCATGTGTTGTTGGATCATCCTCACTTTCTCACCCACTTCTTCAACTAATTCTATCCCCATCAACTTTCTTTCACCGACTTCATCCCAAAACACAGTAGTCCGACACCGCTTCCCATACAAGGCCTCAAATGGTTCCATCTGAATACTAGAGTGAAAAATATTATTATAAGAAAACTCAACTAAAGAAAGATGATGATCCCAACATCCTTGGTAGTCCATTGAACAAGCTCAAAGCATATCCTCCAAAGTCTGAATCGTTCGTTCTGACTGCCCATCTGATTGAGAATGAAAAGTTTTACTGAAATTCAACTCTGTTCCCAACGACTTCTGATTTCCCTTCAAAAAGTTAGAAGTGAACATGAGATCTCAGTCAAACACAATGGAAAGAGGAACTCCATGTAACCTGACAATCTCCTTGAGGTATAATCAAGAAATCTGATCCAATTTCATTTTATCTCGAATTGAAAGAAAATGTGCATACTTTTTCAGCCGAACAACAATATCCCAAATCGTATTGTTACCTCGAGAAGTCTTTGGTAGTCCCACCAAAAAATCCGTGGATATATTCTCCCATTTCTACTCTGGCACTGGAAAAGGATGAAGCATCTCCTTCGGTAACTGCCGCTCTGCTATAACCTGTTGACATTTCAAACATTTCATTGTGAAATCAGCAATATCTTTTTTCATCCCATTCCACCAATAATACTCTCGAAGGTCTCTATACATCATAGTACTTCCAGGATGAACAGAAAATGGAGAACAATGAGATTCACCCAACAATTAATTCTTCAGTTGGGAATCACAAGGCACACATAACTTTTTTCCAAATCTTAAAACACAATCATTATCAAGATTAAATTCTGGAAACTTACCCATTTTAACCAATTCTACCATTTTCTGTAGCTCACGGTCTTTCCTCTACGCTTTCATAATTCTGTCTGACAATGAATACTACACTAAAACTTGAAACAAAACAGATATATTCCCTTCACCAACAACTTCTAAGCCAAAATTCATCAAATCATTAATCAAGGGATCATGTTCCAAACATAACATGGTTAATGACGCATGATGTTTCTGACTTAAGGCATCCACTACATTGTTTTCTTTTCTAAGATGGTAATTTATCTTGCAGTCATAATCCTTTATCAGTTCTAGCCATCTTCTCTGCCTCATGTTTAATTCCTTTTGAGTGAATATATACTTTAGACTTTTATGGTCAGTATATATTTGGAATTTGGTTTTGTATAGATGATGCCTCTAAATTTTCAAAGCAAAAAACCACAGCTGCAAATTCCAAATCATGTGTGGGATAATTTAGCTCAGGAGGTTTAAGTTGTCTCGAAGCATAGGGAATTACCTGATAATTCTGCATCAAAACAAAACCAAATTCATTCAAAGAAACATCACTGTAGATTACAAACTCACCATTTCGGGAAGGTAAGGCCAAAACTAGAGCATTCAACAATCTCTTCATTAGTTACTGAAAAAAAACATCACATTCTTCTATCCAAACAAATTTAACCCCTTTTCGTGTTAACTCAGTTGTCGGGCTAGATAACCGTGCAAAGTCCTTAACAAACCGTCGGTAATAACTTGCTAAGCCCAGAAAACTAAAAATCTATGTAACATTTGTCGGTCTTGGAAATTCATCAACTAATTTTGTTTTGGAAGGATCAACATTTATTCCATCCTTATTTACAATGTGCCCAAGAAAATAAATATGTTGCAACCAAAAATCACATTTTCTGAATTTTCCATATAGTTTCTTTTCTTTTATTGTATGTAAAACAAACCTTAGATGATTTTCATGCTCCTCTTCAGCATCCCTATTCCTTCTGTGGAAAAACATTCTGAACGAACATTTCTTAGATGAAGAAACATGGTAATCTTTAAATGCTATAACAAATTAATCATAGTGTGAAAATCATTTTTGGTATTCTATCACCCTAAACCCTAAAGTTATCTAAACCATCATCTGATACCAACTATAAGGACCTGACCTTATTACATACATAATCATGAATTTAGTCAAAAAAAACTCTTCCTTTTACATTGAGGATATTTTCAAGTTTAGAGCTTTAGAGAATTAAGACAAAACATTCAAACATTACACATTGTTACATAGTGGATACCATAAAAACAGTTTCCTTTTTTCTCAAAATATAAAACATTAAAACTTCAAACAAGACTCCTTGAAAATTCTTCAACATTTAACATGTCTTCCTTCCTTATATTACTCATCCATTAAACTGTGAAAAATCATTTAAAAACTTTGGATGAGCATAAAGGCTCAATAAGGTAAGAAAAAGAAGGAAAAATCACATTAGTCCATGAATAATCATAATGTATGAAAACATTTTCCAAAGACATGATTTACACCCAGAAACAGTTACTTCGTATAACATGAGATTTACACAAGATCCACACAAAAATAAATATAATCATAGAGGTATCTTGGGGAATTATTTACATAATCTTGTAACCATCATGGCTACCTTAAAATTTAAAACCCTCACGACTACCTTAGTTTGTGTAACCATAGTAGTTACACTTGGAGTAACCGTACAGCCGACCTCTAACATACTCATACCCAATTCATTGGAGGGAAATATATGTCTGACCCTTCGTAATAAACAATTCTCAATAACTAAGACATAATTATACAACATAAATAATAGCATAAAAACATTTCTTTTGAATATTGTAAAACATAAGTTTAAAAGAGGATTTTAGAAGAAAAGTCCCTTATAAACATCATATACTTGAAGAGATATTTAATAGAGTGGATGGAGTATGTATATATACTGTAAATACACGTAATAAAACATTATATAAACAGAACCCATCACACAATTAATTTAAATAGCACATAAAAAAAATATGTAGAAGGTTAATCCAAAGAATGAAAATCGGGTTAAGAATTACCTTACCTTAAGCTTGTCTTACTACAAACATGTTAAAACATCATTTATAATGTTTAAAAGAGTATTATTAGTATTTTACAAAAACATGTTCATGTTTATAACATCTTATATGGTCATTTAATAACCTCATTTCACCCCTTAATTGTTAGTATTTTGTTCCTTGCATTATTTTGGGTGAGTTCTTTTGTGATTTTCACGGTCGGTTCTTGATGAATCGTTCTTGTTGATTGGAAGTGAAACTACAGAATTGGAATGGAGTAGTATATAAATATTTCCAGTACCATAATGTATACCATTTATCACTTTTATGCTTTATATGAGATTGACTTACATGTTAAACCATTAATGATGTTCGTTTAGATCATTTTAGTGGTTCTTTGATAATAACAACGTTATTTTGCCTTTTAAATTAGAACCATGATCACAAAATCACTCCAGAATAATATATGAGTAATAAAACATATATTATAACCTGGTTCAACCATATAAATGGTTTCCTGACCATACTTGAAATAATTAATGGAAATTGAAAATACATCAACCACGATGTCGGTAATTCGACACAAATGGACAATGTTTTTTGATTCTTTAAATAAGGGGAAGAGGAGAAGAATAATGATGTGAAATTTTACATAATCATGAGAACATAATGAATATACATGATTCTGGAGACTTCATGCCTCTTGGATAAGAGGGAGTGAGGAAATAAGAAAAACGAATCATGAAATAAAAGAAAATCTTGAGAAATTTCTCATGAAAACTCGGCAGCCTAATGACGTCTCTTAAAATTTCATAAAAACAAAATTGATGAGAGTAATGGAATATCTCATCATTCATAAAAAATATAGACAGTATGGGGGAATATTTAATGAAATATCCCAACAAAATACAGAGGGAATGAAATAGAATAACATAAAATGAAAGAAAAGAAAGAAAATAAAAGAGGATGTTTACCTCTTGATTTCTTCTCCTTGAGATCCTCCTTAAGGGCTTTGATTTTGGTCTTTTGGTGAGACCAGCAGCTCTAGGACGTGGGAAAGAAGATTGGGGATGGAATTTGGCAGAAATTAGACAATGCTCAAGGCTTGAGAGGCGTGGGAGGAAGAGTGGAGTGAGGGTGGTATTTATAGTGGAGGAGGGGAGGTATTTTATATTATTTTAATCATTATTATAATATTTTTGTCAAGTCTATGAATAATCTCAAATGAAGTGGCCCTAAATAGTTATAATATCATGTGAGTATGAAGAATGTGTCCTGGCATCACTTATGATGTCATAAATAGTGCATTGTTACAGATAAAATGATTGTACGGTATTTTATCGTATTTCACTATTCACCGAAAATTCAAGAGTTTCAGAAAAATACCAAAAATTTACCCCAACCATTTTTCGACGTTTATAATTCAAAAATGAACTCTATTTTTCAAAAATAAATTTCTAAATATTATTAATTTAATTTCTAAATAAGGTCACATTTAATTCGAAAAATAACAATATTGAAGTGCAATTAGTATTATGTGACATTGGATGATTAATTAAGATCCCATTATCTTATTTCCTTGGGAAAATAAAATAATATTATTATTTACTATTCATGAGGTCATATTACAATTCATATTACTATTCATAAGGGTATGTTACTATTCACAAAAAAACAAGTTTGTTTCATCAAACTCTAAATAACATACTGAACACAATTATAGATGACAGTTTCTTGAAATTCAGAATATAGAAGTAGAAATGTTATGTTTTAAAGGATATTTTAAAATATCTTTTTAAAACAAAGTTCCTTGCATTTCTATTTATCTTAGAAAAACATGGGGTGTTACAATTATTATGGATCAATTATGAAACCAATACATGTATAGATCCCTATTAAGTGGTACAATATAAATTAATTTTTATTGGGTCTAGACACATCTATTTAAAGGGATGATTGGAGAATTGATATTCAAAAAAATCATGTTCTACGTATGAAAAATCCATCCACTAGATATTATGTATATAATCTGGTGTATCAAGTACAAGAAATTTATTTAGATTATTTATTACGATTATTTGAAGTGTTTTAGAATTCCTCAAGATCAATTAAAAATGTTTTGTGATTGTTTGATAATGTTTTCATATATTTTGATGAGACTTGGAAAAATGACTAAGTCCATTTGGTCTCATAATAATTTGGTAAGAAAGAATTAGAAGTAAAATGTAAAAGGAATAAACTCACCCCAATAATATAAGGATAAATATGGGATTTGTTTTGATGAAACTAAGAGACATACATATCAATATTTCTTAAATTGAGAGTTATTAATTATGATTGGAGTTTATTGTGATGCTCAGGCATTGGGCCTCTCAGAAGTTCCTGGGTCAAGGATGCTGCACGATCTAAGGTGAACCTACCCACATGATAGAGGATACCAACTAGAGGTGATATCCAAATTTGTACAATGAGGAGACAATTATATCATATCATAGTATACAATAAAATGGAAAACAACTAAAATCACAAACAATATAAACACCAGAGTGTGTAATATCAAATAAAAATAATGTTATTATAAATGAAATGAATATTTCATAAATTTATACATAAATGGATCTCCCACTAGGTTGATAAAAATAAAAAATAATCCAGAATAAAAATATGAACACTACCCCAAATTCCACCCCCAAGCCTCAACCTAATCACATGATACCCCCAATGTTGTCCCACATCAATCCTTGAACATCATGTTCTCTATGCAGAAAAATAAGGTTTTCATGAGCATTGAGATAACCATGAAATGTTTGAGCATATAACATAGTAGGGTCTCCCCAAGGACACAAAATTTAAAATTTATATTAATTTTTAGGCTGTAGGACATGAAATTTCATAAATAGAATTTTATAATGAATCCTCTTGAAATAACAAGGATTCCTCAATACTAGATGGGGTATACATGTCTTCAATGTAATTTGGTTTTTACCCGAGTTCCACACACCAAATTATACGTACTATGGTATCGTGTAAAAATCCACTTGTTGTTCCACCTCATCCTTCTAGAAATTTTTTCTAGCATGTACATAAATATTCAGTGAACGATAGTGTCCAAAAGTCAACCCAATACCCAAATAGTTATGTAATGAACATACATCCACATGTCGACCTATTTCCTTATCCCTCAAGGTAGGTTCTATTACTCTTATCTCAGGTCACATCATGGACCAACCCCTTACGGGAAGTCCATAACCAATTCTTACTCAATCAATGTCCCAATTATTTCATATGACACCCCTTGGATTGTCTTTAACCCAATATTACTATAGAAATGTCCACCATGAACATAAATCAAACCTCTAAATGAATGGTAAACAACCCATGCCTATTAATGGTAAGGTCATATTCAAGAACATTGATTTATCCAAGAACACTCAAGGTAGGTTACATCAATATCACTAAATCAACCTTGTGGAATTTGAGAGGTCAGATCAATTACACATACCCATCCCTCTATAGTATTTTGAGGTCACATCATGCACATGTAACATAGACAAGGCATGCAACCTGTTACACATATATCAACATGATCCTGAGATGCTAGTGTCTCGTTACTTATCCCCTCACATCAAAAACATCACCTCATACCCACCTGGGTATCCCTTGGTTCCTCTAGACCCATCATTGTCTTCTCTCATTGATACCACCCCAACACCATCACAGAACATTGACTATAATTCTGAAGCGATACACCAATCTAGAACCCAAGTCCAAGTCCAACCATTCTAAATACCATTTTAAATCATACTCTTTATACTCTAGGACTTTTCAAATCCATAATATTCTACTAGAACCTAGACTCAATAGGTGGGATCCAATTCAATCAAAATCCCCTTAGTATCCAACTGGATGATCCTGAACAAATCCCTCAACACGTTCCTTGGACCTATATCACATCTATTATGGGAGATCCATAAGCTATTCTCCTTGTGGAATCCCATCTAAATTTCACAAGACTAGTCATATAAGACTAATTCCACTATATGAACATACTTTGACTCTGATCTATACTTATGAAGGAGTTCATCATCACTCACAAGATTCTTAGTCATCTTTATTGGTTTAACCTAACCCCAATCAACTCATTTCCTATCATTATCCCTACGAAAATCAATGAAGATTTTTTTCTGATATCAATTCCACATACATCCCATAGGTCCTATTTCATCTTAACAAAATTCAACTCCTCTTAATGAAAAACTCATTGGGTGATTCTAGTACAACAAAGGGAAAAACCGGAACATATTCTCATCCTATGAGTCGCAAAGAAATACAATCACCTTACCTAAAGACACTATCTGTCCATTTACCCAATTCTCAAACACAAGTAGTTATACATGAATCTACACACATATATATAAAATATATGAAATTTATTATAGGTTCCAATAATATCAAATATATTGTTAACACCTCTCTAAACTATATTGAATCTAGTACATGGAATATAAAAGTTTTTTGTAACTCATGATCACCTATCTCAATCCAAAAAAAAATAACTAATTATAAACATTTAAAATTATTTATCAATAATTAATTAAATATTTTATATCCTATATTTTCATTAGGCCCCATTCTCTCACTAAAATATCACGAAATAGGGAACAATGTACTCCTGATATGAACTAGATCCTAAGCAGCATGGATGCCCTAATTTATAAACTAATTTCAATTAATAATTTTATCCAATTTTTTAATGAACCCTAGGAATAATCCTATTGTTATGTACCACCACTAAAACAACATGCAACAATCTGTAGATGTTGTGTTGGAATGTTCTCTAAATAATCTAAGAAAATAACATATGATTGGGATGATTTCAACCATATTGTGGTGTAAATATTCAAGATCCCTAACATAATCAAGTGGAAATCTATAGAATCCATGTGAAAAACCCGATAGGGGAAATACCGTACAAACATACCTCAAATAAATAATTTATCACAACCAAAACCACCCTGGATCAAGGGGAAGGAGGAGAGTAAATGTGGGGGATAAACAAACTGAATGTTCTTTAGTGTATGTGTATTTGTTTGGGCAAAATACCATGGGTTTTGTCCTACCTTTTATTTTTTAACCATCCAAACATCCATCATGACATGAAATAGTTCAACTCAATGTAATACGTAGTACTATGGAACACCATTGAGAAGCACCATTTCACATCCTGAGCGCCCCCAATGAAACTAATTCAAAGTGTGAATACCCGTTCATGCAATGAAATCCCAAATAATTTTTTTTAATAGCTTGAAAATGTGACACTTATCATATATCCAACTGACCACCATGGTTGTCAAATTTTCCTCTAAAAACATATGATAACATATATTAAGGTCCTTCCATACTCTTAAATAACATAGATGGTACTTTTTTAACAAAATAAATACCTCAATAGAGTAATATTCAAACATATATTAAAACATGATGACCCAGAAATCAATATATAGTTACAAGATCTCCAATATAGTGATTATATTTCCCAGAAGATTTATGGTAATCATTAAACCACATCTCGTAAAATTACATGTTCATTAATTCTAAAACAAATCACTATATTGTGCCACTAAATTTCATATTTACTTCTTTAGTGCAACTCCAAACACAAAGCACATCATTCAAAAGACGTTGATCCTACTATTCACAATTAATTCCAACACCAAGATGATTTTCACAAGAACCTATATCTCCTTAGAGGTAGTGATGTATTCTTTCAATTCATATTTAGTCTTATGTTTCTTTCTAAAAAAATCCATTGTAAATGATCGATTCATATCCATTATGTTGTCCACTATAGGAATCTTTTACTATAAATGCTCTTTGAGTGTTCCAATAACCTTCTAACCACATTTCTAACAATGCCCCCAATGTAGTATAAAATTACCCCCATCAAATTCCTTATAAAAATATTAGGAGGACATCCTATAGAAATATTTCTTAAAAAATATTCTACATCGCCAACCAGCACATTAACTCATAGCTCTCAATCATAATTTCATGACACCATATGACATCCCATGCTCACCCAACTCCAAATCTAATGTTTGAACCTTGAATTTAGATTTTATGAGATCATTAGATCATTCACCAAATACTGATTCCATCTTGACCTCACCTTAAGCACTAGTATAACACCTATTTGACTCAGCTTCAGATCACACTGTAGCCACATTGAGCTTGATGAAAATGAATTGACTATACATGAAACCATATTAAAAAACTAAATATTATATGACCTAAATAACTAGATATTTTTGTATTTTACCCCAAAATAGTACCCTAGTTTTACCTCGACTATCAAATGATATGTCTAACCACCCATGGAACACTAGACGTTATGGAAATTCACTTATGAAAAAATCAATTCTTCCCAACATATGAGTATTGTTATAATATCCTACCGAACACAAATAACCAATCTCTTAATCCTATGATTCATCCATTACAAAAAGTATGGAATAGACATCACTTACTCACTCCTATATCAATGATAACTCCACACACAAACCACCACCTTTTTTAGCCTTCCTAGAATTACATCTTCTTTAACATAAAATAATAGTTTATTCCCCAACATATTAATTCCCTTACACTAATCATCATGAAAAAACCAAAATTTTTCCTACACAACACACGTGTCACTCTTCCAGATTAATGCTCATCTCTTATCAACCACTAACACCATTACCGACTAATAGTATTTATCAAGGAATAAACAACTTCTTAACCTAACACAATACCTTGACCATTCATTGATGTCACTTCCCACCACCATGGTAAATCTACCATTCTCATTCAACACCCAGATTCTTACGAAGGTCTCATAGCTTCACTTCCTCATCATCACCCTTTTACTAATAAAAATATTGAAAAATTCACAATGGATCTACACACATTCAACTCTTTGATAAATAACAGAACGTGAAACCTCACATAACAAAAATGCACTTTCCCTCGCATAACAAGATATTTCACTGAAACTCTTCTCTAATTACCTCTCTCATTCTTAGGATGAGTAATCTACTGCAAACCCTATCACAGTTTCCTTTATTTGATTTAATGAAATATCAAACCCATCCAATGAGTGACACATTAAAGGGAAATTGTTTTAAAACATACTCTTTTCCCCATGAGTGATGTCCTATATAACATTCAATCATGTTTCAATCCCACTAACCATTAATTTCTTCATATAAATATCACCCAATACCCCAAGGAATCAAACTCAATCCATGGATTGACATATGACCACCCACCCCTACGCATAGTTTAATAACCAAAAGAATCTAGTTTTTCTCCCACTGAACCACCAAAAGTGAATATTGAGAACCAATATGGTATTATAATATCTACCTAGTTTAGCTATGTATAATACCAACAAAATACAATATATGGAAAACAACATATAGGATTTTGTTAAGGCATCAAATAACTGAACTACCCCGAATAACTCAATTTTTACACATCTATAGAGAATCTCAACCAATCCTTTGATCACATCTCTTGTTTATTATAGAATCATCACTTCATTAAAATGAAATCAATGTTCGTGTTGACCCATATTTATTGTCCACACATCCCTTGAAGAATTTAATATATTACTATCTCTAGAGAACACCAAAACATAATATATAGAATAATTTCTATCATAAAAACACTCATAAATTAAAATCATGGTATTATGTAGTACAATTCCATAAATAATTTATATGGAATAACAATATATAAGTTTTTTTTTCAAAATTTATATAGTTTATCCATTCATGAGTAGAAACAGTCACATAAAAGTACTTATATGTCATGCGAATCATATGTTCCAAATATGAAAAATGTATATTGGCCTCTCACTAACTGGACCAAATATAAAATTCATATATATCATAAATCTAAAAGTCAATTGGGTCACCCAAGGATAAATCATTCAACTATAACATAGAAAAATATTAATATAAATCATATACCCCATGAATCATATACTTACTTCCAAATAAGGTATTATCAATGCAGTAGTATGATGTCCATAAAAATAATTTACACAATATTAGAACAACACTCTACTATCCCTATAAATAATAAGTCAAAATATTAATTTTATTCAACTTTGTAAACCCCATCCCGAATCCACTCTATAGTTAAATTTCCAAGGACTCTATATGTCCTTAAACATGCCTCCAATTATGAAAGATGTTTCTGAATAGCAGTGATGGCCTAATCTATAATAATTTGACAATGATCCCTCAAATAAGAGTGTAAAATATAGGAGAAAATAACTACAATCATAAATATCATAAACATTATAGTATTAAATAAAAAATAAAATAATGATATAATTAATGAAATGCATGATTCATGTGTCCATATATACATAAATCATTAACTACTCTGATCAAAGATAGAAATTAAAAAATATATTAAAATTGGACATGATGATATCTGCAAGCCTCATCCAAATCTCTAAATACCCCAGTGAATTACAAGATTGTTCCACTTACCATATGGTTATACGACCTAAAATGTAACCAGAAGGCCTACATGTGAACTATGATTCCCATGCTTGGGTATAGTGTATAACTCAATAGGGTATCAGCAAGAAACCCAAATATATGCCATCATATGGATGTGATTCAATGAGGAAAATAAATAAGAAAATTAGATATGATTTTTGATTCATAATTTGAAAACAACGATACTAATTAACTCAATGCAGTACACACTCCCTTTAGCTTGTTGGTAGCTAACTGGGCCACCACGACACCTTACTATATCTACTTCCTCACCATGATAGAATCCACACATCAGGCCAACTCACACTACATCAACTAAAAACTATTTCATTCATAATGATTTTGGGTATATTGTAATCCAAAACTCATCCAAATAACCTTTTAGATAACTCATAGTTATACATCCACATCTGAACCCACTATATTATATCTCATGGCAGGGTCCATTGGTCTCATCTCATATAAATTCAAGACCCAAATCCTATTGGATGGTTATAAATCCTAGAATATTTAAGGAAGAATCCAATTAAGGCACATAAACCCCCCTTGGAAGTCCTCTTCCCATGTATACAAATGAAAGGTCCACTTAGAACACCTTCGAATCCTCAGAATACAAGGTCCATGACCCAACCCTGTACACATATAGGAAAAATTCAAGCACATTGATGGATCTTTCACACTCATGGTAGGTCACATTAAGAACACTAAAACATCAATATAGACTCTATGGAGGTCACATCAATCACACTAACTTATCATTGTATACTCTATAGTCTTTATATCAACCACAAGGAACATAAAATGATCGTACAACCCATTGTATAACTCAGCAACAGACCTCAGTAATCTAGTCCCTTGATACTAATCCCCTCACCATAAAAATATCAAATATGTCCACTCATGGTGTCAAATGGATTCTAAAAACACATTTTTGTATGAATTCATTAATACCAGAACATGATTGTCACCTAGTGATGAATACAGTACTCAAATTATACACAAACCGAGACCCTAATATTTCTTGTAACCTCACTAGATCCCATTGTCAATACTATTCCATTAATAATTGGACTTTCCAATGAAAACATGTTCTAACTGACTCTGGCCTCAACCATAGGGTTATAATTTCCCCCAACCAACTTTTAATATTCAGTGTTTCGAGAAACATCCATGATTCTTTAAATAGGTCCTACATCACATCATATATTGGATACCCACAATCAAATAACAAAGAGGAATACCCTCCCCAGCACACACAACAAGTCTCAGGGGACTTATTCAACTTATAGAATAAAACAATACACAACATCAACCTCTTGAGGATACTCCTTATCACTCGTGAGATGTTTGACCATATTTCCCATCCTTACCCAGCCCCGAGACACTTATTCCTTCCCACTATCCACATGAATACAACCTAAGGTATCTAGTTCCTCATCTGAAGTCCCTGGTCCTCCCATTAGACTCTCATCAAATCAACCAAGGTCTTATACCCTATAAAACTTATTGTGAAATATCAGTTCATGAGAGAAATGACAAGAACTTAGTCTCATCCTAGGAGGCTGAAATCCAACCATTCATCTAACTTATGGAATATTCTTATCTTTATACACCACACCTAAACCCAAAAAATTATGAATGTACGAAAAACCATGAAAAAAATGTAAAATTTTATTATAGGATTATCATACCTCAAACATGGAGTTAACCTGTCCTGAAGATCTATTTGGATTTATCCAAGATTGATCGAGCACTCAAGAAATATTCTATCGCACATCTCATGCCACATGTTACATGTAATTAATTATTAACTTTTATAAATAATTTTTTATATTTATTAAATTGTAATAATAGATTGAGAACTCACCAAGAAAAATCCACTCATTAAAACCCTGAGTAATGAGTTGTGGTCCAATCTTGTCACATAGTTGAACCCCTAGAACGCAGAATCCCCAATTCATACACCCATTCTGTTTTCGAATTTTACACATTTCAAAAAAACCAAATAAAAATTATATGGTGATATACCTCCACAAAAACGATAAGATATGTTGTGTGATTGAACTCTCTAGATGTCAGTGGAAAAATCTGAGTTAATTCCCCCTTAATTAGAATTATTTACACCATCATTCAGAGGAAATATTATTAACCCTAATGAAAATTGATCCAAAATAAGGGATAAAATAAAGTGATAAAATAAAGAAGGAAATGACATTGAAATTTTCCACAAAATATCATCATATCACACTATAAACTACCTTGAATAAATGGAAAATAGAGGAGGAATATGGGGGTGGTTTTGGTCATATGTTCATTTTCATGTACTTCTATTCAATAAATAATTAGGGGTAATGACTCCCAATTTATTTTATTTTTTATAATAATTCCACAATATGACATTCAGAGTGTGAAACATGTCCACACCATGAAATACTATAAGAAAGGGACACCCACTCACCAACCATCCCATGTTCACATCTTAAAACCCGCATGATAATCCCATTCATAATTTGAATACATATTTACACCATCAGAGAGTTGATGCTACTATTTTTCAGAATATCAATCAGCAAATATACTTAATCACCTAAGACATCCCCCAAACATAAAATATTTCTGAATTTTTTAAGGGGGTTTTATACAATTATATACTCATTAAATGTCCTAGTTATGAATATAAACCCCATAATACATATAAATTCGAACTTAATCTAAAATTTAATGAACCTGAAATTCATAGTGTATTTCGACTATTTAATGGAATCATTAAAAAATGTATGGATCATTTATTCCTATATCGATACATTATAGGGATTATTATAATTTATTTTATAATCAATGATTAATTTATAATAACCATTGATTAGATTGTAAGGATCATCTATTCACTTCATAGGGATGATCTTATTTTACATAAGGATCTCCAAAATGATGTGTAAGGGTGAATTTCACACACAAAAAATATGACACCAATTTCATAAGAATGGTTTTAAAATTTATAAGGATTATGTTTATCTTTGTATGGATATCCTCTAATTTCAGAAGGAACAATTTCATGGTTTATATTCAATACGTTTCCATAATAAAGTATTCACTATTTTAAATAATTAAATATACGTTAAATGTTTCAGAATTAAACAATGATGTATTCTAATGAAATTTGAATTAATTAAATTTATGAATAGATATATATTCACAGATTTTAATTTCATAAATACAAAAGATTAATTTCAATTAAATCTATGGAATATTTTAGAATAATTACATGTTATAATAAACTATTCCATATCAAAACTTCATATATCCATATATAGGTTGATAAAAAACTTAAATGATTAACCCCGTATATTTGTGGTAACAAAATAAGTATTTGATATTAAAATATTTCATGAGGAATAAAACACATAAATCTTTAAAATAATTGTAAATGGATACCTTGAATTAAATTATATGAGGTTTGAATAAGTTGCTTTCTTATTGCTGAAGATAAAGGTGTTTCCATATTCTATTAGGCAAAATAATTTTCATGTTCTTTTATGAATATGAAAATTAATGTGATGACAAATTATATGGAGAATATTGATCTAAATATTGTAGGAAATTGATAATTAATTAATATAATGAACTTACTGGTATTGAATTACGGGAAATATAACTGCATCCCGGAAACCCATTTTATTTTAAAAAGAAGAATAACAAAACCTCAACCCATGTTAATTATTTGAGGAGATCACTATCAGAAAAACCCTCTTATTACGACCAATAATATCACTAAAGTTTTAGAAGGATTTGGTTCTCTGGGATAATGATCCTTTGTTATACTAGGATGCTTGGACTTCAAGGATTACTAGGACACACCAACATTTCTCTAAGAGCTATGAGGGTTATATTTATTGTTAATGAAATGAATGGAGTCACACTAAATAACACAAAGGATGATGTATAAATACCATATATGAATATATCTATAAGATATTTGAAATGTAGTTTCAAATGGTGGGAGATAGAACAAAAAACATGTCAGGAAGTGGACACTAAATCACTTGCGACTAATAATTTCATGATATTAGCTAAAAAAATTCTAGTGGATAGTATAAAATTTTATTATTATTAATTTATAATTGAATAATGAAGTCTAAAAAATGACTCATATCTACCAAAGAATATGCCCTCATATTAATACTGAACCTTATAAATTATTATGTATTTTTTCACAACTATTTTTCTAAATATGTGAAATGGAAAGATAAATATAATGAGTGTATAGTGATCATTTATGGTTGTAAATTTTTAATAAATTCATATTGATTTTCAAAAATAAATGGTTCTTATTCACCCCTCCCGATGCTTAGGGATCTCACAAGACCTGAAATGTATATTTTGTATCAGATCTGACGTAGTTCACGACTTAATGATCTATCATTTACTGAAGGTGGAGTTGGAATAATTATAATCTTATCCAAATAAAATGTGTGAATTTATTTTATGTAAATAATTATCATATATAGTTAAACCATATGCTTCAATATTTTCTATTACTATTTCATGAGGTGTGAGATGTTCTTATAATAGGATTGGCTTTACTTAGAAGAGATGATTCCATGATTTATGATCCAAATAGAAAATATGAAGTAGACTATAAAAAATTAAGTTCCACCTTGTTATATCCACTTTATAAAATCTACAAAATATAATTTTACTTAAAACTACTAATAATATATGAGGGAATGTGGGTAAACTGAATAATGGAATTTTGAAATTTAAGGAGTCCGAACAATTGATTTGGAGAGTTCTATTTGAATACATCCAAATAGATGGTGATTTTAATATAGATGAACAAATTATAATTATAAATGATATATTAATCAATGTTAGACTTTTTGGAGATTATCTAGAAGAATAAACTATTAAAATTAATCAAATGAGTAATTTCACAGATAGATTCCATCTAAATATGTCATCTTTAGTGGAGATAAGAGACATAACCTTTAATGAGTTTCACAAGACCCTACAAAACTCTCAAAACATGAAAGAAATATATTAAGAAATAATGTTAAGGATGACAATTTATTCAAGTAAATGAAATAAAAAATATATCAAGAATATATATGATTTATATGATTTAGTTTAAAAAAGGGTTACTAGGATAGGTGAAGTAAATAATAAATCCAAGTCCTTTATCTCAATGAACAGTGGAAGTGGGGAAGGAAAATAAACATGTGTTATTCATCTTAAATGATTTAATTTTGGATTCATTTAAATTTTTTAAATAGACTTCTAAAAGTAAAAATATCCGAAAAACAATACTCATGATGTGGAAGAGGGATTATTTAAAAGTAGATACAGAAAAACTAAAACATTGACAATGGGAAGAAGAATAATTATTCAGGTTATTATAAAATATATATAATATGAATGTTAGTTGATGATTAATAGTCATGATAGAGTGAAAATATAAAGGGAAACACAACTAGGAATCAAAAAATTCAAATTCTCAAATTAAAATTCCAGATGATGCCTCGATAATTGATTTGAAAAAAGGTATGAAAGAAAGGTTAAATATATATTGATATATTAATGAGTATATTTTCTTATGAATAATATTAATATTATAAATAATAATTAATATACATGTCAAGGAATGAAGAAAGGTATACGAGAAAAATAATTTTCTCATTTCTCTGATTAAGGATCTGAAGGTGAAGATTGAATTCGCCAGCATGATAGTCAAATATTACTATGTAATAATTAATATGAAATAATATGAATTAATCGAGTAATAATAATAGTTATATAATGACAAAATAATTAATATGAAGATAAATAATTATGTCTTTGATGTGGATATCCATACTGATTTATTAAAAGCTGTTGAGAAGGATATCATAAAAACGGAAGCTAAAGGTATTTTTTTATATTATCGGTAATACTAAATCTATTTTACCTTGAAAAAAACACTAATATTAAATATAGTTTACTTTGGGAAAAATAAAATCAAAAAAAAATCACTCTTATTTCACGGAGAATACGAGAATGATTTTGAAAATAAAATATTGAAAGAAAAGTGAAGAAAGAAAGGTTAGATTAAATATATTCATTAAGCATTTTTTCACAAAAAATAAAATAAATATCAATGAATATCAAGGTTAAAAAGATTATATTAGTGTTTTGGTACTTTTCTAAATAAAGTATATATTTTTGTCATATTATTACACTCTTAGTTAATTTTCATGAATCAATATGGAATTCTGGGAAGATGAGAAGTAACCACTTTAGAATATTAAATAACAACATAATATAGAAATTCAAAATTGATATGTCATCATGTAAGGATCTATTGAATGCTAAAAATTATATGAATCTTATATGATAAAGTATATCCATTCGAGAAGGATTTTGAAAATGACAATTTTTAAATGTATGAGGAATTGTTTCAAACTAAATATACATAATTGGATTCCAAGATCCAACAGATGTTGCATGGGTGATATAGAAAAATTGGACATGGGTCCATCGATTGTATTTATATCTTATATATGGAATAAAGAATGATAAATAAAAAATATGGTGCCCAATAAAGATTAATGTGCCTTTATGGATCACAACAACAAGTACCCACATAAAGTGATGAGTGGTAAGAGGTTCACACGACTTAAGGATGAAAAAATAGGATCTTAGTTTAGAAGAAACTATCATCCTGTATTTGTAACACTGAATATTAATGAAAATATATCTCCTTGTTCCCTTATATATTTGTTTATTTTTTCTAACATGCATTGAATTTAGGGAAACATATAAAGTGGGAGTTGTATGGTATTTTTTATTCTCTATAATTCAAATGGTGATAAACATATAGGTAATTTTTAATAACATTATAAATTTATGAGTGAATCCGTTGAGGAGATCCTTTTATAAACTAGTTATTTCCAAAAAATTTGTTTTTCCATGGAATTATAGAGTTTAAGGTAGCACAAAAAAATTGGATTTGAGGTATGACCATCATTTTTTCTACCCATTTTCATTACTATATTAAATATTATTTTCAATGGGGTGGTGGTTGATTAAAAAAATGAGTTGATGGGGGTTTTGACTAACATTGAATTAAACTTTTTTATGTGTTTGTTGATGATATGATCATTTTATACATTACTTGATAAGTTATTTTACAGAACCCCTTAATGAGAATTATATAATTAAAATCAAATATTAGATTTATTAATAGAAAAATTTTATTCTTTTGATAAATTACAATTATTTTATCAAATTTTTTCTCCTGTTGAAATAGATTTTACTTGATAAAGGATCATTTTTATATTCTATGTAGTGTAATACTTATATAAAATGATTTAGGATGGATCATTGAGTAAATTACTATTGTGGTATTAGTATGAAGGCGAGTTGTAGAGACCTAAAATTTATTGAAAAACATTTCATTTATGTTTAACAATGTTGGGAAAATATCCATAAATTTTAGGTAGGTATGGGTATTTAAAACATATATAAATAGAGATATTGAACTACACAAATGGATATTTGGATCTCTAATTGTATTTTTTTGTCAATAATGTTTAGGGAGGAAATTCCAAGTTTGCTGGAGTTGAGATATAACCATCATAGTTGAAAAATGAATGTCCTGATGAATTTTCTACAGAGAAAAATTAAATTGATAGTTCATAGGATAGAAACCATTATATGTAAATATTGTGTATCTATTCTTCAAGGAACTGGGATAAGTACTGAGGATTAAGAATTTGTGTTGTCTAAAATAGTTGTGATTTAATTTTATTTTTTTGGAAATAGTAATATTAAATAATTTTTCTTTAAGATGAAAATAATGTTGAGGGTATGAAGAATCCAACCACGGAAAAAACTAGTATGAATATTTTTTTATTAGGAAGTAGAGTTCTATTTAGATGATGTTTTTTTATAAGTTAAACTATTTGAAAATTCCTTAGGATCAATAACAAAATCTCTTTGATTATAATCACT
Source organism: Viscum album (assembly GCA_963277665.1). Classification (NCBI taxonomy): domain Eukaryota; kingdom Viridiplantae; phylum Streptophyta; class Magnoliopsida; order Santalales; family Viscaceae; genus Viscum; species Viscum album. Next base: position 679,034,192 of record OY728119.1, on the reverse strand, counting down.
AAATCCTACATTCTTTGTAATGATCGTGCTAAGAAGTAATTATAAGTAATGTTGAAAATCCAGAAACTCAATCCATGAACATAAGAATAAGAATGGGAAGTTCAAAGACAATAATAATAAATATAAGAACCATTTATACTCACATTAAAACTTAAAAATATGATGAGGGGTCGTATAAAGGTGATATATTTAAACATAAGGATCATTGATATTTACATTGATACATTGTAAGGATTATTTTGAGGATATGTAATGATATATGAAGAATTTCTAAGAATATTTGTGGAGTTCATACGGATTACCTGGTCACTTTATAAGGATAATATAAGACTCCATAATGATTGTCATTAAACTACATATGCATGATTTTGACACTTAATAATGATGTTTTAATGTTTGTTACAATGAATGGGAACTTGAAAAGGATGATGTTGAAATTTATATGGATCTCACTGTATTTCTTAGGTATCAATTATTATTATGACTTTGAGGATATTTTAGGAATAAAGTAAAAATTTAATTTGTAGAGTGACATATATGAAATATTTTTCATAGTTCATGAATTTTGTATTATGATAAATTATAATTATTTAAATTGAATCATTCACTGATCATTATGGCTCTAAATATCATAATAAATCAAAATAATTATGATTCATGGAGGGAAATATTTTATAATAATTCATCACCATATGAAACTATTATATATAAAAACTGCATAGAGTCTAGACCGAATGGGTGAAATATTAAAAGGAATTAATCCTTGTGTACTTTTATATGCATTAATTTGATTGTATAAGGACTGTAATATGTGAGATAAAATAGTCTCTGAATTAATTCTTCTTTGCTTCTCTATGTGATCATGTAGATTTTTGATAGCAGGAAAATAATAGGCTCTAATATTGGGGCAGTACCTTATAAATATTTATGTACTTCCCAGAGATTCAATTTTTATGTATATGGTAATGTTTAAGATAATAGGAATGCATGGATCGTGATAGTAACTAGTTATAGAGGTTGAATATGGATAGAAAAAAGTATTTAATGAAAGTGATCAAGGAATAATCATTCCCCATCTCCGTGATCTTACCAGACCTAGGCACTTAAATTAATACTAGTTCATTATAGTAATTTTAACCAAAGTATTTTTTTTATTTGTTGAGAAATAGGTGATGAAGGTCTATATTTATCAGTGAAGCATGAGGGGGTTTTCAAAAAAAATATAATTTTTTATTACGAATATTAATAGTATTAGTTTATAAGACTAAATGAAGAATTTCATTATAAAATTATGTTTCAATGACATTTAAACCATTCAAAAAATAAATGGATCCTTTGAAATTAAAAATACAAGATATGAAATAAAAAATTTATTTAAATAATATATTTCATAGATTTTGAAATAGTTTTGGAAATGGAATTTAATTTTTAAATACATTTTGTAACTAATTAAATACATTTTGAGTTGATAAAATCATTATATATATTATTAGAACATTTTTATAACAAAAAAGGTTTATAAAACATACTGAATATGTATATTTTATTTTTTTATTCATCCTGAAAATATATTTTTTTGAAAAAAACACACTTGATTAATTTTTATGTGATGGGTCCTTATTTAAAATAAATTTTATGAAAATAAGTATCTAAGTATGAGAAATAATTTATTAAATAAAAATAAAAATATTTTATAAAATAATGACTAAATAAAGTATAAAACTTAACCAATTAAAGGGATTTATTGTTAAATGAAAATAGTCACCAAAAATGTTTTTTGGAAATAAATGTGTTTAAACTTGAATTTAAACGTAGAATTGACAATTTAATGGTATCGGTTAAAATTTTATATTACTAATTTAATTTTTTAATGGACAATAAATTATAATATTACTATTTTAATGGAATAATTACATGTATAATGGTTCTATTTTCAATATTGACCTTACCAATTACAAAAAATAATATTTCAACATTTTATCTAATATAAATCTCTTAAATTCTAAAACTTTTATTTATTTAGTTTCCTCTCAAGGTTTTATATTTATTTTATAATATATTTATATTATTACACATAATATTTTTTAGTATTGAGGATATTGTAACAATGATATTTTAAGATAATCAGGTGGCATTTGAATTCCATTTTATTTTCATGTTACTTATTTACAGTTATTATATAATTTTACATTTTCATTCACATGGATATCATTAACATTTTTATAAATTTTTTATTATTATTAGTTATGTTTAATTTCTGGATGTTTTTTTGTTTTTTTGTTTTTGAAGATAATTTAGATTAATTTATACATTATAATTATCTATGATACAATTTTTTTATTTATATAAAATTTTTATTATTACATTTGATATATTAAAAACATATATTAGTATTTAAATAGAATTATAATATTTTTATAAATTTTATTATTAGACTATTTTTATTATGTATAATTATATGTTTTATTATAACTATGGTTAATTACATGTAACTATATCTAATTTTATATATTATATTTAGTTTTTTTGAAATATATTTGTCATTATATATAAATATCTAATTTTTTATATATTCTTATTTAACTATATATAATATAGACATTATATTATTAGTAATGTTACTATTATTATTATTATTATTATTCAACAAGAACACTCAAAGACCATTTGTAATGGGGTGCATATAGCCGGACAAGAAACTCAAGTTTAAATATGAGAAGAATCAAATTTTTGTTATTATTATATCAAGAATATAACATCATTGTAGAAAGCATTGTAGTGATCACTATAGTAAACATAATTACTATAGAAGAACTGTAGGAAGATGAATAAATGACCCACTTTCTAGGAGGTTTTTTAAAGCCTATATGCTCGGTAGGTAATACCGTAGGGACTAGCTGTAATGAAATTATACCATGAAATACCACCCACAAATCCTAGTCACTGTAGATGTTCTAGGTGCAAAACAAACATTCTAGCCTATTGACTTTAATAATTATTCAGAAATGTTTGAAAAATACTAGAAGGTTATTGAGAAGGAATGGATACATCAATTACTACAGTGTTCTTTTCAAATGTTTTCACTGAACGTGAAGATAATTTGAAATTTTCTATTAAGATATAGTGAAGTTATATTCAACCCCCTTGATAAAGGAATTCAGTTAGAAAATTAAAAATTATTATATTACCTATATTGATTTAAAGATCAAGAAACTCATTCACAATATGATCTTCATTTAACACACAATGGTTTAAAATATATTTTCTAAATTAAATACTATGATGAATAACATATTACAAAAAAAACATTGAATAAAAATGATGTGTCACATATTAATATTATAAGTTGAATGAAAAATTTGTAAACTAAGAGATATTAATCAACTATGAAACATACATTTTATTATTTACTTAATGAAAATAAATTATAAAAAAAAATAACATGAAATGATTAATATCATTTAATCATAAAATGAGATATTTTTCAAAGAATTTTTTAGAGGTGTTTTTTATTGTAATATATTTTTCAGATTTGAAATATTTCAATGTTTGAACTAATAATTTAACACTAAATTAATATACATTTAATAATATTAAAATCACGTGATGTTTAAAAATGAGAATTTTTGATGAAAAATATTATATATATATATATATATTTAATTTTTTCATTTGAAGATACCATTATGTAATTTATTTATTTAATATCGTGAAATTAAATTAAATTTATAATTTATCATGTCTAAAATATCTTAGGGTGAGTTTTTGGTATTTTTTTAAATGGTTGTTTTTTGGATGAATAGTAAAAAACACAGTTTCACAAAATACTCAATTTTGAGACACCATGATAATATAATTATAAAATATAGGTTTATGAAACCTTGTTTAGAATAATTTAGGTTTTAAGGACTCAAATTATTTATATAAAAATATTATGATCAATTTAGAAAACTATGTTTGCCATTTTGAATCTATGTAATTTGTTAATATTATAAAAATAACTATTTTCATCTATCTCACTAATTATGTAATTACAAGGAAAATTCATATTTTAGATATGTTTTTACAAAACTCTCAATTTTTTATTCATAAAATAACAAATTTTTTGTGCCCCAGTTCTATAGACAATTTGGGTGTAAAATCACATTTAGGCTTAAAAATAATTTTTTCAATTTTTTTTTCATTTTTTTTAAATTATTATATTCAAATTAATTTTTTACCATCATTTGAAATTGAATTTTGTAAAATATATTTCCATATTTGTAATAATAATATTCAAATTATGTTATTACGCTCATTTCATTATTTGTTATAAAAATAGTTTCTATTTAAAAAAAATTATCATCATTGAAATGGTCAAAAGGGTGGAAAAATTGGTTACACTAAAAGATAAGGCTTAAAATATCACAAAATCCTATAGAAATTTTATTATTTTATTTATTTAGCTCTTCAATTATACTTCAATTGAGAATTTTCCCATTTTTCACATTTTTAGAAAAATAAAATTATACTATTATAATGTTTTCAATAATTATATAAGTTTCACACCTATCAAATATAATAAACTCCACTACTCACTTATTAACACACATTGACAACATTATTGGTACTCTGCATGGAGTCGTTAATTTCCTACGGGGATACCCAAATTTAATAGTTTGTTATAGTCAGGAAAAAATAATAAAAATGCAGTACTTGAAAAGCTCGAGTGTATAGCCTAGAAAGATTATTTTTATATTATAATTTAATTAAAGAAATCAAAATCAAAATTGTATTGTTTTTATGGGGAAACAGAAAAAGGTCAATAAGTATTGGGTTTTATTTGAAGAAAATAGGCATTCCGAGCTCAGTTAGTTTAGGTTTGTGCACAATAGATTCCATTGATAATTAATTTATTAAAGTTTTTGTCATAATTTTGTCACCAAGGACCCTTTTTCTAGGTACCCTACTCTAATCTAGTGATTATACCATTGGAATGGTCATCTACTAAATGAAATAACAAAAGTAGGTAACCCAATACCCTATTTAAAATTAACTAACCTACATTTCACAAGGGTCATACCCAAAATACACTAATTTATTGATGAAATAAAATGATAGTAATTATAACAAAACCATGTTATGGAAATATGAAAATAATATGAATTATAATTGATAATAGGTGTTGCAATAATCCAAAACTAGATAAAAATATAAATACACCATTACCAAGAAACCCCTACAATCGATTCAACTGGAACAAATGAAAATATTCTCTCAAGCTAGGAATGTTGATGATGATCAGCTTGGGTACTCAGGGATGAATAGCAGTGATGAATGATGGTAAATCAGGGATTTATATCATTACTCTATTCGTACAGTCAGCCATGTGGATCTTTCTGATACTAGATATTTTCAATTGTGTGGATGGGGAGGGAAAAAATAAATTTTTTCATCAAAAGATCATCCACTAGCATCATTATTTTTCTATCCATTAAAACATTCATGATGTGAAATATTTTATACGGTATGTAATCCATGCCGAAAGAGGATTTTTTATCTATATTTTCCCAAACATTCAAAGCATGTATTTTTGTACACGATATGTAATTTATTTTCATAGTTTGTAAACATCACAAACTTTATTGGATGGCATCAACTTCTTTTAAAAAATTCATGTTGTGTAATTTGATACATGAATAGTAAATGGTCAACTACAGTTTGACATCTCTACTTTGGTTTCAAAAATATGGTATCATGCCATTAGAAAAGCTCAAATCACGAATTATCATTGTGCTAATAAAATATCCTCTTTTTATCCTTTTGAAAATATTCATTTCTTCATACTATAAATCATAAAAAAATTAATTCCATTCAAAAATTTGTAAGGGTAATCATTTAAATATAGACAATAAGTTATTAAAATACTTTAAAATATATGTATGGAACACATATATCTATTATCTAGGGAAATATTTATACAAATCAATTAATAAATGACCTTATAAAAACCAATTGTTCTTAGTCTCAAAAAAATAGACAATTAAAAAGGATTGTGGTGAAAACCAAAGGAGGATAACGAAGTAAGAGGTAAAGATTATAATCGAGATATTTTAAATTTCTTTCTACATCCACATCCTTTAGATGTATTATGATAATGAAAATAAAGTAAAAATAGTATATTTACTATTCTTAAATATTATAATTTTAATGGTACAACCATTATGTTTATCCTATCCAACCAAAGGAAAACTAATACGTCGCTCATGTGGGCTACTACATCCATGAAGTATGATGTTTTATTATTCTTCACCATCTATCTTGGATTATTATAAACAATAATTTAATTAACAAAAATTATATAACTAGTATAAGTAGGATTATATATATAAATCATTTTACACCTTCCTTTGTCTCCATCCATTGAAAAATGAAATTGTCTCCACTGTGTATGTGTGGACTACCCCCTCCACACAGTGATATATTTCATTTTTCATCACTATCATACAAGTCATATTCCAAAAGTGAATATAATAAATAAATATTATCTTTATAACATGATTTCTATTTTTTAATCAAGAATAATGTATAAGGACTAGAACAATCAAATCAAACCATGCATGAAAAATGAAACATTCAACACCAATATACCGAATTTAACAAAAAATTATTAATATATTATTAATAAGAATTTATAAATGAATAGTATCAAGAAGGATAAATATAAATATTTTGTAAATAAATATTCATAATAAATTGTAATTTTTTATAGTTAATGTTAGAGTTTTCTTAGCAAAGAGAAAGATCGAGGTATGGGTTTATGTTTCAATTTTCCTTTTTTGGGGTTGTCTATGTTTCAATTTATATTAGGGAAATTATTTATTAATTCTCTTATATACCCCAATTACATTGTTATAATCTAGTTATTTATGGTATATTTATTTATTCATTCCATTTTCCAATAAATGGTACTCAGAAACAATGAAATGACATTTTTATGTAAATCCATCATTATTTCTTCATTTTTGCCAAGAATATTTTCCCTTCATATCCATATTATATGTTTTTATTAAATTGTATTATTTTACATATATAAATTATTATTTTATTTTATTTTTAGGTTAATTAGAAATTAAATTAAAATGTTTTAAATTTTTATTATTAATTCATTCTATTCAAGAAATTTTTTACAAATTTAAAAATGTTTTAATGAATATTTTTTTCAATTTTTACAACTGGACTTACGTTTCCCACCACCAGGAAAATAATCATTTAAAATAATTATTTAATGATTGCTTATTTTTTCACTGAAATTAATATTCTCATTGATCTAGGATTTTTTATTTTTTCCACCTTTTAAAAAGAAATGTATATTTACTTTTGTTTCGAAAGAAAATATATAATGTCAATATAGGAAAATTTTTCATCTATATAATCATACTTCATATACACTAAGGATTTAATTATACCACCCCATTATTTCTATAGATAGATTAGGATCATGTTATTTTATTCGTTTTATGGGGAAAATGTTACGATTCTATATCCTAGTTTTTAAATAATTATTATTGTCGATTGTCAAGGTAAGTTATTTATATATTATATTTTTATTAATTTCCTTCATTTCATGAATAAATTGAACATATTAATTGATGGGTTTGATGTAATATTAAATTACCCTCAATGAATCAGCATGTCTCACGAGACATACTGTATTGGGAAGTTGATATAAGCATTACTTATTTTTGTATGATGAGTTCACATGAAGCATTGATAGTTTATAAGATGAATTGATTCAGGGACTTGATAGTAATAACATAATTTCATGACCTCAGGCCTTGAAGGTAAGATCATGATTTCATAACAACAATATTAAGATGTTCAGTTTTATGAATTAAGTCATTATGAAATTAGTTATTTCGAGTCATGTGATTATGTTATCAGTTAATATATTTTGTGCTCATGTTATGGAATTTATGGAATTTTTATTGATTATTTACTCTAGTTTATTTTTTATGTATTATGTATTCAAGCTATCTTCCATTATGAGATATCTGTTATAAACAATCTATGCTGGCACTTTTATTTTTTTACTTATCTCCAAGGAACCCAAAAGTGAATTTGTAATGAATATAGGGATAAAATATAATAAATTATTATGTTCTTTTTGGTATTTTGAATTGTATTTTGTATTTTTGAATGATAAAAGAAAATAATGTATGTATCAAATCTCAAAAATATAATAAAATATTCATTTCATTGGGATAAAATATATTATATATTATACTAATGAACACTTCAGTATACCGGGTTTTGGTTTGTTATAGTTTTTTTCACAGAAATATTAGAAGTAACCATTATAACTATATTTTTATCAAACACATTTAGTATGATAATTATGAAAAGCAACAATAATATTTAAGAACATATTTTTTATTTATATGTTATGGAAGAATACATTAAATATTAGATCAGAGAATTAGGTGAATGAAATTTTTTAACTATCAACTCTCTTTAATGAAATGAAGAATGCATCAACAGTCATAATTAACATATGGATTTCCCTCCTAAGAAATTGTTCATGGTTTTTGTTAGAGATGGGTATATTTTTATAATGTTAGGTTAGTGGAATCATGATACAACTAATATACTTTCCCATATGGAATAAATTACTTCATCATAGAATGATGTAATGATGTTCAATCACATAATTTTTAAAAAACCAACATTCTTCAATAGAGCCGCTAATAAATTGACAGATGAATAATGGAGCAAGTCCCTTGAAAATATATTTCCATATTTGAGATTTTTTAAAATAGATATGGTTATTTTAGTATTGTTTTGTTTAATGGGTGATATAGATGAATGATTACCATTGATAAAGACAAAAAAATAGAAGGGATGATATAGAGAATTGAAAAGAGGACTTTTAAGGTGATGTTATTTAATAAATATTTTCCTTGAGATCAAAGAGATAATCTTGAATAAAAACTCACTAATTTCAGTCAGAAGGAAATGGAAAGTGTTAAGAAGTATAAGGAAAATTTATATGATTAGAAATCCATTATACCTAATATGTAAATATTTTAAAAAATGATATTGTTCATTTCATTGATGGGATTATTCCAAGCCTTCAAAATGAACTATTTTCAAAAAAAAAATCATCATATAATGACAAGGAATCTTGTTCCACAAAAATAATGAAATCAATATTTGTGTCTTATATTTTTAATGGAAACTTAGAGAGGATGTTGACTTCTATTTAAAAACGAAAAAATTAGGCATAAGATATGATGCTAAGGGAAAAACATTGAAAATTTAATTATTGTGGAATGAAAACTCTTTATACAAACATCAATGGATTTAGATTTTATTACAGTTGTAAAGATAAGGGAAACTTAACTGACGAATGTGAGGTTAAGAAAGAAGAGACAAATATCCACTATTTCAACTATATGTATATGGTCCACATTTGGAACCAATACCCAAATGATCATGGTAATTTTACTCAGCAGAGGCTGATAGAGAAAATATATGATTATTCGATTACTATAGTTGAAGTTAATGTCACATATGTTGTGAGAATAGGTACATTGATCTTAAAAGTACATTTTATTTTATTCTATATCTACACAATCTTTTATATATTTTATTGATAAAGAATAACACCTTTAATATATGAGTAAAAAGTTATAAATTGTGAAATCTCATGCGATTCTAGAAACAATCGTAATTTATCAGGTAGTTCACACACATAAAAAATAAATTTATATATAAAAAGTGGAGTACATGAAATTACTAAAATTAATAAAAAAAACACAATAAATTGAGGAAGGGTTGATCCCCTAGGCCTAAGAGTCTAGGGGGTCAAGAATAATGGATTCCAATGGATTTTCCTCTAATAAGGTTCACACTCTCATGAGGAATATAGCCAATGATGGGGAAGGAAATAAATTATCCTTCAAGTGGAATCCAACATGAAAGAAAATCAACCACTTTGTTACCCTCTTTCCATGAATGAATAATGTCCATGAGATTTTGTATGAATAAATAAGTCATAAGAAATTTGTATGATATGGACCAATGAGTATCAATGGTGTTATGGAGAGATTTATGGATAGTCATGGAAATAATTTCAACCGCATCTAGAGAAATGTCCTCAGAAAAATCAAAAATTAATCCCTTTCAATATTTCCCTACCCTCTTATTAGAGGGTGTTTGTTGTACCGAATGAAGTAAAAAAGGAAACAACTATACATCCCATGTGATCCCAGTTTATTCCATTATTGTCATTATATCTACTGTATATGAAAGATCAATATTAAGAATCATATCATTTTTGTGGGGGGTCAAGAGCACTCACATGACTTGAGGTTAGACCCTTTAAATGAAATGTGAGGTATAACCTTCTGATAATATAAATATACGGCATGTGTAATCTTCTAATTTTCTCCCCATAAACCCAATTTCATATTTGTATGTCCTCATTCTAGAAACATAGACGTCCTTGAGAAAGAGATTCCTTCAAAACATATAATTTTTGAGTGACCACGATTCCCTAGTAACAAGAAACAATCAGAATGGATCTCACATTATTCATTATATTAATCCTCCCTTATCCCTAAAACAAACTTTAGATAAAACTTGTAAATCCTTGAACCCACACTTCCAGATTTATTACAAAAACATGTTGTGTATATTTTATATAACAGATCCAAAAAATCACTGTACATTACATATATGAGAATATTTTCTAGTCCAGGATTTGGAGAATAAAACAAAAACTTAAATTTATTGAATAAAAGTTTATAAATATAATTACAAAATAAATTATTTGATTTATCTACACTGGCATGATAACTGTCCATTGAACTTATGATAAATTATGTTCAAAACATTTTAATGACATGGGATGAGAAAAAAATATATCAATAAGGGATATAAATAAATAAATAAATAGTCAAGTTATAACATAAAAACCAATAAAACCCATTCAATGAAAACATATTAGTATTCATATAAACATAATTTAGTTTACATGGGACATATTTACCATATAACTCATTCAATCACCGTTACACATGGAATAACCATTAGACCAACATCCATTTCCAGAGTACCCAATGCATTAGAGAGCTATAATGGAGATCACTCATCAAATATAGAGATATAATGTGCTTAAACCAACATAACTATATCCAAGGAACATATCATGAATAAAAAACTAGATAAGTCATTTAAAACCTTGATCAAAACACATTCCAAGTTTCAAAATACACCTTCTTCATAAAAAATCACATTTAAAATATAAAAAAACATTCACACATATTGAAATTGTTTTCATAAAAAATTAATATGTCAAAATATAATGGAAACATTATAGTATTAAAGTATTATTAAATAATTAGAAATCACCCCTTCCATATATACACAAATCTATCTTTTTTAATTTCATTAAAGTGACTTTTAAAAGGACTTTTAAAGAAATACCCCTTATAAATATTATTGGACTGAGAATTAATTTTAATTTAATGAATATGTGTATAAAAATTAAATAAACATAATATTAAAAAATTAATCAGACAAATAATCTTCATACCATATTATAAATGAAGTATAAGGTTAACCCACATAATGAAAAATGGGTTAAGAATACCCTTACCTTGAGTTTGTCTTACGTAAAATGTGATTAAACCTGTTATATACGTGTTTAAAAAGTGTTAATAATAATTTAAAGAAGCATAATCGTTTCTATAAGACCTTATATGGCAATTTTGTTACATCATTCAACATATTTATTAATAATATTATGTTATTTACAATATTTCAAGTGTGTTATTTACATGGTTTCCATGGTTGGATCATGACATGTTTTCTTATTGAATGGAAATGAAAATCTAGAAGTGAAATGAGAGGTTATAATTTTTTTCCCAAAATATTAAATGATAATAATAATCATTTTTTATCTTATATGATGATGAATCAATAGATAACACATTAATGATGTTTAGATAATTTTGGAGGTTCTTCAATAATTACTAACTTGTTTCATCATATACCATTAATGTTATGAATATACGTTAATTACAGAACATAAAAATGGTAACATAATATCTGTTACAAATTGTTTCATCTATTAAAATGGATTTACAAATACCTTTTAAGTAATTAAATGAAATTTAAGACACATTATCCATGATGTTGATAAATCGACACATCACATAAGGTGCTTTTATTTTTAGATTAATAGGGAAAGGAGAAAGAGTATGATGATGAGTTTTTCCATAAAAAATATAAATGTAAATAATATATAAAATAATTTATCTTTAATTCCTCTTGTATAAGGGGATGTGAAGATAGTATAAGAAATGAAAATAATTGAAAATAGAACACAAGAAAATAAAATTGGATTTTTACCTCTTGATATCATCTCCTTGAGATCCAATTTAAGGCCATTGGAATTGTCATTTTGATGAGACTAGTAGGTCATGTATGTGGGGAAGAGAGTAGGGAAAAATTTTGGGCATAATTTAGAAAATTAACTATGCTTTAGATGTGTGAGGGGAAGAGGAGGGTGAAGGTGGTATTTATAGTGGATGAGATGAGGGGTTTTCCATTATTTTAACCTGTAGTTTAATATATTTGATGAAGAATATGAATATTATTGACTATTGTGACAATAAAAAATTAAAAGTGAATTTTAATTTGATCCAATTTTCAATTACATCATCCATCACTCTTGAATGATGCAAAAAATCTTTTATAAATCATATTTCGTAAATTATCGAATTCCAGTATTCCCAAAAAATTATTATATTTTAGAAAAATCACAATCATTTAGCCTATATATTTTTTAGATGTGTACAACTAAAAAATTTACACCATTTTATGAAAATAAGTTTCTAAATATGTTGAATTTGATTTTTAAATTATATCGTAATTTATTCATAAAATAAAAAAATTAAAACTATAACTCACATTATAGTACCCTTAAAAATTATTCAAAGTCCCATAAAATTATCTTACATTAATAATAAAATATAATAAATAATAATGATTAAATTGTATGAAAATAAATTTTCATTTAAATTATTTAATTAATCATAATATTTTAAGTTAATATTTATGACCTACTAAAAATACCAACACATATATAATGATCATATTGTGACTTTTAAGATGCCTTTTAATTATACATTCATGGATTAGGTCACCTTATATTTGGATGATTTACTATTCATAAGGTTCATATTACTGTTCATAAGGGTATGTAACTATTCATAAGTGTATGTTTCTATTAATAAGGGTATTTTACTATTCAGGGAAAACTATGGTGATCCTATAAGACTCCAAATGACTTAATGATTGGAATCTGGCAGGTATGTTTTTCGAAATTCAAAAATAGAATAAAACAAATTTGTTTAAGGATTAGTTTATAAAGGTAAAAATGTATTTAGTAGTTCATTAGAACACATAGTTTTTTATTTAAGATCTCTATATTTTACAAAACATCAACCTCAAATAGCCATGAAAGACATACTAGTAAACTATCACATGAATTTTCACACTATGTTGGCCCAATAACCCATAAAACATAACTAATGATTTTCCTCTTCATTGGTGTTCTGATAGTAAGACCACATTGAGAAAATGGGGATACCCATCCATTTGATCTCCTCTTGAGTTGGTAGAGCATGATGAAATATACTCCAAATGAGAAAATTGAATTTTTGTGGAATTTATTTACTACAAATAAGATGAATTTAGTCATCCTATTCATAAATTATGATAAAAATAGAACTATATGGCTTAATAGAAAATCATTCCAATGATGAAACTGTAAATATACACTTATAATGATCATTTTTTCTCTTAATGTGATTGAAAATTTATCCTGATTTTTTATCTATAACCAAATCTATTGTAGAGGGGTCATTACAAGATTTTCTAAACCTTATGTCTAGAGTTTTTCATCTATGAATGACAAGAGTGGAACCATCCCAATTATCATTACATATGATGATATTTCCACATCGGATTATCAAATGTCCATAGTACTATAGATGTGGAATATGAATCATTAGATAAATCTAGAGATTAGAAACCACCCAATATAATGATTCCTTATTATTCTTGTACTTCTCCTGGATGAACATGTCCCATAGAATACATCCTTAAATTAACTCACAATACAACTTAGTATTCATACAATGCATCGTATTTATGGCACTTCTCAAACCCATACCACCGTCTCCATTAGTTTATTCCAACCTTATCCATGATTCCTGGTTATGCCCACCATGTGAAATAGAATCCCATATGAATGTAGTTTTAAGGCTCTCAATGATCCTAAGGATGATATATAGAACTTTGAGAAAATATAATGCGCTAATTGGGATGGGGCATTAAATGATATGTACTATAGTCATTCTACCTATGAAAGAAAGAAACCTATTTTTTCACATAGTGATGTCGGGGGAGATACTATCCACTAATTTATCAGGGTGTTGTATCTGATGCCCCCTTGATGAAATTGTATCCCCTGAATATTTCATAAGTAATCTTTATCTACGTATTCCAATACTGTATACAATAATGTGGGATCACCTCTCTAAGAAAAGTATTCAGATAGAAAACCACTATTATGTTAGTTTCTTTTCTATCGGCACCACTAATAGTATACCTAAATTGTATTGTTATTTCAAAAAATGTAATGCATATTATGATTAAGGAATAAAACCTTGTAGTCTAAAATCATAAAATGAGATAAACCCTAAAAGTGTGATTCAGACCGAAATGGGAGGATGACGCATTTACGAATATTAATATTAATGTTTCTAATAAAGGAATATTTTTTTCCATGATAAATAAGCTAGGTGAAAATATCCCCCCTGTCGTAGCCCCCAGACTAATTTTATGGAACAAAAAATGCCTTCCGATAAAAGAGAATATAAACCAAGGGAAACTAAAGCATCAAAAATGAAGTTCGACAATCGATGATGTGAATCCCATGTAGTTAGATTCCTTAAAAATATATCCTTATTCAATAGAATCATAGGATTCATATAAATCCACATTAATGAAAATGTTCAAACCTTCATACTTCTAGTTAATTTCATAAATCATCTCTTAAGAAAGGTTGGTGATGCCTTGGAAAGACCTACCCTTTAAAAAGTCACAGAGCTCCTTAGAAATCATGAAAAAGATAGAACAAGATAATATCTTACTAATAACTCTTTCTATAACTTTTTACATAAAATTACTAATTCTAATAGGCCGATATGGTTTATGTGAATAAATATCTGTGTCATGTGGAATGAATTCCATATTAGTAACAATTTATACATCGGGAATGGAAACCCCGTGAAATAATTTTAGAAATACATTCATGATATAATCCTTATAAGCCCCTAAATATGACCCAACGAATGATCTCATGATTCCACCAACTCAAAAAGAGCTTATAGGAATGAGCACAACAACGACCTCCCATGATTCCTTCTCTGCCAAAATGGATTACAAAAAAATGATTGTTTTTATCTATAACCATATAAGGAATCACATAATTTTTAATGGCCACTCATTTAACCTTTATGTTTGAAGGGGTTATATTTTATAATAAATTATATGTATAATTTAAAATAATTGTGTCAAAGGTTATAATTTCTTTGGAATTTTTTATTTATACTCACTATTTTTATAATGAGTGGATAAAAATAAGGGGAATAAATTATCTTTGTTTTGTGGATCATATAATCCATTAAAAGTAGATTCTAATTTATTAGAAATGAAAAAGTCACTATGGTTTTCATGATTTAGAAAATTATATGATATAAAGAAGAAAATTTATGAAAACAAAATCAATGATTAAAATTAAGTTTCTAAAATTGAATAAAGTATGTATAATTTTTAATATTACCTATATTGATTGTAAAATTTTTCCATTACACCAATAAGATGAACTTAAAATTAAAATTTACTATATGCGAAATACCTCTGAACTATTAAGGTATGTCTCTGGAAACAAATCATAAAGTATGGGTCCTTTAATTGTACGCACATGATTTTAAAAATATATACATAAGAAATACTAATATACCTACCTATAAATTGTGAATTACATTCCAAGAGAAAATATAAAGATGATTCTATAAATATATTAAGATATATATATACATATTTAAGGAAGAATACAATAAAATTATGATGTTGAAACTTAATTAAAGTGGGGTGTAACATCCTAATATTTCAATGTATTGTTTTTTAAAATAAATTCTTGGTTGAATAATTTATAAGGAATGTGACATTGAACTAAAAAATCGTTACATATTAAAATTTAAATCATAAAATCTATTAGTAAATAGAAATATTTTAATTATTTATGATATTACACTATATTATTCTATTGATGAGATATATATATAAAATATATAATTATTTTGATATGAGCAAAATCATTCTATTTTAAAAAGATTTATTTTTAATGAAATATTTTTTTCGGGGTGTCATTAATTTAACAAATATAACACTATTGAAATATTTCAATGTATTAAATAAAAAAATTAACATTAAGTTAATTGATATTAAATAACATTAAGAACACAAAAAAATAGTAAAGGACTTATTTTTATAAAAAAATTATTACATTTTTTATTTACATTTAGAAGATAATTTTATATATTTGAAAATTCGAATTTGATCAAATAAAATTTATTTTATAATTAGTTAATCTAAATTATATTATTATTATTTTTGTGAATTATTTTAAATTGTAAATTTTTTCGTTAATATTGAGAAATATAGTTTTATAAATTGATATCACTTTTAAGATATCATCATGATAAAAAATTACAAATAATCCTATAAAACCAATTTTATAGAAAGAATATATATATTTAGGTAGAAAAATAAATCATATAAAAAATTTATACTTATTTTACCAAAACATGATTGACATTTTAGAGCCTAAGTAATGTTTGAATCTATTGAAATTAATTTTTATCCTTTCCCTTAATTATATAATTATATAGACAAAATATATTTTGGAATGTTTTTTAAATTAAAATATATATATATATATATATATATTTTAACCACAAACTAATATGTTTCATTATAATTAATTCTAAACAATGTTTTTTTGTAAAAGAATGTTTATTCTTCAGAAGCCATTTTTTAAAACAATTGTCATGTATATGTAGACTATTACCCCTAGGAAGCGATGTGTTTCATTTATCCTCAAAAAAATATTCAATTGTTATAAATATATATTCAATTAATATATATGATATATACTATATCATTTTAAAAATATGAATATATTTAATTTTTTACCATCCTATCATTCCATACATTGAAAAATAAAACCATCACTTCTGTGTACGTGAGGACTACTACTTACAAGAAGTGATATATTTCATTTTTCATCACAATATTACATGGATAGTTATAAAATTATATATAATAAATATAAATAAAATATAAAAAATTATTAATATTTGAAAACAATGAATAAGTAAAAAGTACTAGAACCATCGAACAGAAACATGCATAGAAAATATAATAGATAATACCCAAACACTGATCTTGATAAATTATTATTAAAAAAATGGGTAACAATAAATTATAAGTTAATGTAATATAGAATGATAAATAAAAATATGGTTATAATTTTTATTTATGAAAAAAATTACAATATTATACATGACGTTATATCATTTTCTACGAAGGGAAAGACTGAGGTTGGAGTTTATGTATTAATATCACTTTTTATCGAGGTTTTCTATGATTCCATTTCTATTTGGGAAATTATTTGTTGTTTATCTTCTAAAAACTTATTATTTTCTTCTAATATAATAGTTTTTTAGGTTTTAAAATATTATTTCTATTTCCCCCTCATTGGTACAAAAACGTATTGAAATCAAATGTTTACGAAAATTAGGCCTTATTTCTTCCCTTAGGATGAGAATATTTTTCCTACATATAAATACTATTCATTTTATAAATATATGTTATATTATATAATTAAATTATTTAATAATGACAATTTTAGACATCATAAATATTATATAAAAATTATTAAATATAATAGTTTTATTGTTTTCCATACAAGTCATTTTTTATTATTTTTAAAAACATGGAAATAAATGTTTTTTCACTTTAAAAACCTTACCACTTCTTCATAAAATAATTAAACTATAAATTAATGATATAATTTTACTATTTCCCATAGTTTTTTAATGAATATTCAATTCTCATTACTTCGTAAAGTTTTATTTTTCTCATAAAAGTTGCCAAAATAATTGGATATTTCATCATGTTTTCATATAAAATATTTATTGTCTTCAAAAATGTGTTGTTTATCTATGTAAATAGCATTTAATGAATAATATTATTCAATGATACCAATAAAATTCATTCTCTATATGGATTATATTCATGCTGTTTCATTTTTATTATTCATTCGAGATAAATGTGAATGGTTTTTTCTGACACTCACTTGCGGGTGATTATGGGTGGTTTCCCAATAATATTAATTTTCTTTACCATTCATGCCTCTAGAGGAAACTCAATGTGGTTCCCAATAAATTAAAATCTATGAATATACTCAGTATCTTTTGGTAGTCAATTGGGGTTTCAAACAAAATGGAACAGAAGAACTCACATTTTTTGAGAGGTTGGGAGGTCAATATTAGCATACCCATTTGTGTGGGATTATTTTCTATTATTGTAACCACATTTAGAGTTATGATATGTTAATGATATCCTACCCATTTTCCAAAATATGAGTACTTTACCTTATTCTAATGAATTTATCAATACCATGTGTTGATAGGGATAACTATGTGTTTCACAACAACTTTAATATTCATTTGATCCTTTATAATGATTTATTTTATATCCATTTTCAGGTACATTGGAGTTTACCTAAATATATGGAGGACATTGGTATCTTTGATATTGGATTTATCATTTTTGAGTAATTGTTTTTATCCTATTAGAATAGTAATCAAAACCCAAATATTTTGTGAGACATAGTTTGAGGTTGTATAATAGGTCGTTAACATGATATTTAACATTGTGTATAAAGAACATAAATAGTGGGATCAAGATGTGTGGAGGAATCATACATATATTGTTAAGAAATTAATTTGGGTCCATAAAGTTCATGTTATTAAAATCATTATAAAAAAAGACATGACATCAAAGACCTTGAGCGGGACTAAGGCATATAATGCTTCCCTAAAATGCCTCCTCTGTATAATGGCCCTTTTAGTGAAGATGAGATATAATTAGACTTATACACCATAGAAAGGGACCATGCTAGGGGAATACTTATCATTATATTTATACAATCATATTTATTCCATATTCCAACATGATTCATACTAAATGTGATAAAAAATAGAAAAGGGATGATTGGACAAATCACATGGTCGAAAACTTATTAAGAGAATGAACATTAATGTTTCCATTTCATCGATATAATTACCGGTCTCATGAATAATATGGTATAATTCATGGGTCTTAAGAAGGTTTCTTACATATCCTGAGTATAATTGGAATCAAATTATTCATATTTCTATTCATCCTTAACATACTGATGGGTTTCTGGTACATGGGAAATATTTCGAGGCTTACACATAAAAGGATTCTCATGTATGAACCCATTTATATTCTTATGATTTGTGTGGATAGAGGACAAACTCATTTTGAAATTTGGATCCTATGAGATATTATATTTTTTATATGGGTTTTATTACATATAGTTGGATTTCCATTAGATATTGGGACTTAATAAGTCATCTTATGTATCCTTCTTAGATAGGAATCAATGTTATCATATTCTGTTTCCTCATAACCCACATATGGGTTGAAATAATTAATTACACATAGATAAATTATTTATATCTTTGATGTTTAGGAATTCTAAAGACATACACCAGGATGTATTCCATATGTCACAAATTTATTTTTCAACCAATGATTGGTTAATATTGATTATAACCCTAAAAGTTTAGTCAAATATATTTGTTATGACGGTGAGGTTTATATGAGAGCATGAAATAAATAAATTCACATGAGTCTGTAACCCTAACAAAGTAAGGGAACACACCTTTAAAATGGTGTTCTCAATCAATGGTTCTTGGACAAGGGTTAATTTTGTGTATATAAAAGTGTGTCTACTAGATGCGAGGGAAATTTCATAGGGATTATTCTAACATGTCCATGGTGTCTGGCCGATATATCCTAATTTTCATCTCCAAATTTCCTAAGTGTACACCTAAACTGGTTGAAATGTCTCAGGGTTATTTTTATGATTGGAGATTACATTTCAATGGGTTGTCACCTAACAAGGATGACATGTCTGAGGTGCTACATGTGACCAATATAGACATTTCCTAGTCCATTTGTGTGATCAAGGATGACCTGACTAGAATTTTTTTCATGATTAAGGATGACACATTAAAGGTTAATTGTGTGATCAAGGATGATTTGTACAAGGCCTATAACATGTCCAATACAAAAGTGTCCAGGTCCACATGATGGCATCACGATACCATTTAGAAGTTGTAAAAATGTTTTTTGATATATTTATGTGGTAGGGACATTTAAGGATGTCTAGGATTATGGTCATGAAAATGAATGTATGTCTATGGGCTATAGTTTCATGTAAAATGGGATAATTCCATAGCCACATGGATAATTGTTTTCATTTTAGGGGGAGTGAATTCTCAGGGGTTCATGTTGAGGGAACACATCCATGGATTTAAATTGAAATAGAATTTAATATCCATGGATTTACATGAATGATAATGCTGAATTATAGAATTTATTGTATGAAAGTGTGTATGTACGTGGATGTCCACATCGGATGGATGAGGGTTAAAATAGGTGATTTATTTCATTATTTCATGATAAATAGGTGTATTCCCAAGCATTATTCTTGAATCACGTTATCAATGGGATCAAAAGATATTAATATTTTACTAAGATCACAAAATTGAGAGGGGTGTATGTCAATAGTATAACATGTTAATGAAGACACAACGGGGGCTAAATGAAAACATCATGATACTAAGGGTTCATGTGATCTCATGTTCAAGGAATCATGGATGCATCACACATGAAAAAGACATGTGTTGAGGGCAACCTATCTTGTCCACTCAAACTATGGGTGCAATCGAACATAACATGGGCGTCATGAGAATAAATTACGTAATAGATGGTCCATATGGGGATATTTGGGACTAGGAAGTCACATGATAGTATAACATGATGTTAAAATATTTATGTGATTGAATGATGGGTATCATGTGGTCGGTCTTGCGATTACATGAAAATTTACTCTGAAGGCTGAATCCCACATCTCCTCCACATTTTTTCTCCTATTTTATCTTTGTTTCCCCTAGCCTATGTCATTAATTATCTTATTAATGAGTGGCAGAGGAATTAATATAAGGAAATATGGATAGGTATATAACTTTTTTCATGGTGATGGTTTCATATAAATAATTTTGAGGCGGTGGAGTGGTCTGTATGAAAAAATGATGGGGGGATCTTTTGAATGGGAGTTGTTTTCTATTATATGATATGCCATAGTGATGTCCAAATATATTTTCATGAGTAAAATATCATAATATCAAGACCCTTATAAAATGTTTTTATATATTCATTTTATCACATCATCAATTTCAATAGAGGATCATTTTTGTTTAATATTTCTTATAAGAAAAGAAATGATTTCTAGCGTGTTTTTAGCTTGTGATCTATTCATGAAATTTAGTTTGTAGGAATCTATTTATTGACTCAAATGATTTATTAGGAGTCTTTATATGATTATGTTGTATATCAGTGGATATCCACTATAATGTCATTGAAGGCTTCACGCAATACAATGAAAAATGTGGGAGCCTCTCATGATGGAATGATTTGAAGACTTTATAAAAATTCATTAATGAGAGCATTGCTCGCATGATCATCATGATCCTAAAATTATATTCATTGTTATGTTTTGTGTGCTTCATTGAACTTCACATTATGATTCAGTTTATTTGATCATCTGTTTTCTATATCAAATCCATTGAATGTTCTATCAATGTCTTGATATCCACTGAATGAAATACATTAATGGTCTTGGGTTTGGGATGATGCCTCTTTTGAAAATGTAGCATCTCTATGAGCACATAATTCAATATATCAGTCCCTTGATCATGTAACAAAATCACGTGATTTGATGTAGGTTATCATCATTATTTCATGTGACTCCATATATTCTTTTGATGTCATGATGAATATCCCTACCAATACAACCAATACATTCTCAACATAGGAGGCACACATGGGGTAGTGTTAGTAATCATTGGGGTCTACTACCAATGATTACTACCACTACCCCATGTCATCCTCCTCTGTTATTATACCAACCCACGGTGTGGCTTAACATCCTATTGTGTGTGTTTGTGTGTGAACCCGCACTAATACTTACTATTAAATTTGGCTGATTTGGTACACTAGGAGTTGTAAAGGAAAATACCATCTGTCCCCAGGTTGATCAGGCTATCCAGAAAGTCATGGATGGATAAATTTCTTTCTAAGGGACTCCATAAAATACTTAAAATAATTATCTATTAAAAATATATAAATTAAAGTCCAAAATATAATAACTTATAAATTTATCATAAAAAAAATATACATTTGTTGTAAATTATGATTTTTTTCAAGGGCTACATGCTTCTAAAATCCTAGAAGGAAAATATTTTGTACATAATTATGGGTGGAAAGAAAATGATCCCCCTTAGAAGGATATTTATGTGGAATGAAATGAATATGATTATATGGTAAATTTATATCAATTTTCTATATATTTGATCATCTGATGGGATTTGATATTTTTCCTTATTAGGGGATTTCTTTAGACGGTTCGTATTGGGGTATTTCAGGTGCTATGAAGAGAAAAATATAGAACATAAGTGATTAGATTAATATAATTCATGGATTAGAAATGGTGTGGGAATTAATATACTAAAATTGGAATGTGTATAAACTAATAAATGGAAAATGGATTGGGTGTAATGGAAGTTGGGGATGGATCAAAATTATGGATTTTGGATGTTTATATATATACTAATGGAATGAGAATAATGTCATATGTAGTTATGAGAAGGAATCTAATGTAGACCAAGATTGTGCAAAGAGTATATATGGAAATGAATTAAGAACTATATAAATAATGTTCTGAGATAGATCAATTTTTTATGTAGATTAATATCTTTCATCACTTTATTATAAATCATGTGTAGGGATTCATGTTTTGGTGGTTATGTTTCATGGATCAGGGCGTCATGCCATATTTCAGGATTTGTGGAGTGGGAAACTCTATTTAGTTTGTGGTCCTATAGGATGGAACTTGTCTTGTTTAGTTTCAATACATGATAGTACTAGTTACCCTCAGATGGGTCCTAATAAATGAATACATAAAATAATGTTTTCTTGGGTTAGTGGACCTATCAAGTATTTATTAATGTTTTAAGGGGAAAAATAATGTCCCTAAAAGATTTTTATATATTTTTTATTTTCTTATATTTTTACAATGATTAATATAGATAATTATTAGAGGTAATGAGATTATATTTTGTTCATGCTAGCCTTTATGAGTCCTCAACCTAACATGTTTTGTTCTATTTCAATTTTTTATGTGCTCAATGTCTCCTATAACACATGGAGTGTGAGTTATGTCATCAGAGACTTGATTTTCTCCCAGGGTTCCATTTTATCATTTTATACTCTAAATTATTGTCTCTATTTTAATTTTATGATTAATGGTTCTTCCAAATAGCATAAATCTTATGTCTTAGGTAATTTTGACTCAGTCAATATGTTTCTATATTTTTTAGGTATTTTAGCCTAGACCATATGTTGCTGTATTTTAGAAACTTTTACCTTTAAAATTATTCAACTATAGTTTATGGTCCTTTATCTGATACCATTTATTTCAATAGATTATGATCATTAAGATTGGACTATCTATTACTAGTATTTAAGTATAGGTATTCATGGTGGGTTCCAGAAGCCTACATAATTTTTGGGATTCTGATGAATGAGTTTTCTTGAAGGGTTTTGACCCCCTGTAACCATATTTGATATTTTGATGAATAAATGTTTATAAAGGGTTTTAGAACCAAAAATTCTTGAAGAAAACACGAATTATGAATATCCATGATTTCATACCCTGCATCATTCTTGAAATTCGGCTTTATGTATAGTGAAATATTTGGGATTCTGAGTCTAGTTGGATAGTAGGAATGTGTGTTTTAAAAATCACATGTCTGGATCATGAACTAGTGAATTTGGAATAGTTTATAGATAACAATTTGGACCAAAAAACAACCCAAGCTGATGAGTTTCACCCCAATGTTTCTAGGCCTAAAGTGGAATAGAGGACCTTTCCCATACGGAGGTTAAAACTCCTGTTAGTGAATCAATGTCCCTTATGAACAGTCCCATATAGCATATATGCTTGATCAACCAGAAGGGTACCCATTCTTTTTCAAGGTTTCTAAAAGGGGTTTTAAGATACAAAAATATAGATGATGATTATAGATGTGGGTTGAAAGAGCCTATCAATGAATTGTTTTATCAATCTAGGAACGATTAGTTTATAGTTGGGTATCTTGGACCCTAAATCATGTAGTTTTTAGAAATTTGGTTTATACTATCAAAATGTTGGGGATTGAAATATTACATTCCTACTTTGAGAAAGTCTGAAATACATGATGATGTATCATCGAGGATTTCAAATCCACATTGATAGTTTGATAATGAGGATTGTAAATCTTGGTATATAATTATCAATGTTAACTAGAAATGGGAAATAGTGGGTACAATTTAACACTTAGTAAAGGGGGAAGCTAGTATCACACATATCCTTGATAATAAATCAAGGATTTAAGGGGGAACATTCATCTAGGATTAAAAAAAATACTCAATTCAAGCTATAATGTGTTGTGTTTTTCACCAATAAATCATAGTGGTGTTACTTTAGAGAAGTCAGTACCTATTAATAATAAATTATAGGGTGTATCAAAGAGAATGGGATCCCAAGGAGCATGTGGTTCTAAGAGAATGATATCAACATTGTAAATTTGTATTCTAAAGACATATTTCAAAAACATGATAGTAGTTTATGGAAAACATACACTTCATGAATGGTTAGGACACCCTAAATTTTGTTTTCACTGAATACTAAAAAAAATATCACCGTGGATGGATTGGATAAATCATTTATCTAAATTTTTACTAGAATTGGGGGCCCAATGAGTATAGATCATCTTTTACTATGCACTCTAAATGGTCTAAATGATATTTTTTCATTGTTTACTTATTCTGTAAATTTTTTCTAAACTCTATAGAAGAAGGTATTGGAAAGAAAATACTTGAATTTTACGTAGACATTACCATTTTTTGATTTCAATCTTAAATGTATTATGTATCATTCACTAGTAGTTTTGGGTTTTCTGATCATGACCATCAAAGGATGGAGTTTTAGTCTGTATATATATGACCAAAGTGTATACAGTTTTTTATTCATGATTAACTAGGACCTAGTACCATGGTTGGTACAAAATTTCATAATTAGGATTCCCAAGTTCATAAGTACCTCCAAAACCATCCATAGAGGAGGATGAGAATGTTTTAAATCACAGATCAAGCTTCTCAAATTAATTGAAATGGTATGGGGTAATCACATTAAGGATGATTTTTAATCACTCTTTAGTGAAGAGAACCACTAAAATGACGAAGAGTATCATGAGGTACTAATTCCCTTTTTCAATAATATGGAACATTTGATTGATAGATGGTAGCTCATATGAAGAAAAAAGGATTAGACATGCATAGTCGAACAAAGGGTCCCATGAGGTTGGGTGTCTCATTCCCATGGTCCACAGAAGGTTTTCATTAACTCAATAACCATAAAACATAATGTATTGCTTATGTATTGACGAATATTATAATATTATGGAAACACCCCAAACATTTTTTACTATGTTTAGGCTCTTATAGTACTTTGATAAGTAGTTATGATGTTTGATGTTATTCACATTTAACAAAATTCAGCTTGGATGCATCATTCAAGTATTATAACATCATGTGATGAGGAAATGTCACTTACAATTGTAGCATCATGTGGTAAGGATATAGGAACTGATGGGAAATTGTATAAGATATTATTAAATATTATTTACATTGGTCGGGTAATTTATATTTGGTAAGAACCTTTTATACATGGATGATCATATTTATTGCAAGCCACATGTTTGATCCCTTCCTATGTAGAGTTATCCCATATTGATTAATGTGGTATGTAGATATTACTCACACATAGGAAGAGATGATCTATATGAAATTACCCTATTTAAAGAGAGGAATATGAAATTTCAATGGCTTGTTTACCTAGTTTTACCTATGAATATTATAAGGGTACAAATCATTCCATTATCATATCATTTTAGGATATCCCTCCACACAGATATGACTTGTATTTTTAAGAGAGGGGTATTATATCTTATTCACTTAGTGAGTCTAGACTTCAGGGTTAGCTATGGTTTCATCAACATAGATTGCTCTCATTTGTATGGATAGATCATTTCCTTAATTAATAAGGTTTGGGAGGTGAAAAATTCAACCTATGAACATATTCATAGATAGTATAGCCCACAAAAAGCATGTATCGGCCTTGTAGGATAGACCATATATATTTTACATTAATTTCATGAGACTAATATTTTTTTGTGTAGTTTAAAATCAAGTTAATATGACTTCTAAATTCATTTTAATGACATGAAACTAGGAGGTTTCTATACAGATAAACATTGTGTGGCTATGATGTATCACTAAGAGGAGTAACTATCTATGAGAAAATGGGTCTTCATAGAATATTCATACAAAAAAATGGAAGTGTAAAAGAATATGACATCATAATTTCTTTTTTCCAATGAGTATGATTTATATATGTGTAACATCCACTGTGTCTGAATTCACTTCAATAGTTGGTTTATGGGATGTGAAAATCATGACCAATGAAAATTTGAGTTAACTGGAGGTGGAAACTTGTGGGTGTTGGTCAATAATTGATAATAGTAGAATCCCATATTTCCCAATGTCAAGATAATGACTCTTGGGTTTAATGGGTGAATTTCCTCTAAAAATAACATACACTAAGCACAAGATTTAAGGAATTACATCATTCAAAATCAAATACTAGTGGTGTCCTTTTGGATTTACCAGTCCATGTTACTATTTTTCTATATGTGAGTACCCATATCAGTGGATCCCAAGGTCAATGGGGATCCATGTGGTGGATATAACATCAGGTAATTGGTTATTATAATAACAGATATAAAATATATGAATTCAGTAATTGGGGAACATAAAATTCAAGAAGGGATCAATACCACAAAATGAAATGCCAAAATTAATTGAAAACATACCATGTTAATGTGTTAAAACATGAGATTCTTCACTACAAAATCTTCATATGTGATCATCTATTCAATGTGAATAATTAGTTTCATGAAATATAACACCATATGACTAGGGTGTTTTCTTGTAGTTTAATACCATGAAACAAGGACATGGTTATATTCATATGGAAAGAACAAACCTCAATATTTTTTGTTAGAGTAACATTACAGATTCCTAAAACACACATGATTCATGAATTCTATTTGAAACAAGAGAAAACTAGACATTTGATTGAGTCCTTCAATAGTTAATGATAGAAAAGTTTTGGGGGTATACACATTTCAATATCAGATGGGATCGCTTTACAAATTTTTTTATCATAATGGGGGATTTCTAAGAGTGGTGAAAATTCATCATAGGTCCTAAAAAGGAGTTTTCATGAATACCTTCATATCCCATGGAAATAGTAATCATTCCATATATTGTTTTTAGAAGGTTACTTGCATAGTTATGACCCATATGCAGGGAGGAGTGCATTTATATATGTTTGGATAGAACCACGATTTTGGATATGGGAATCACTGTGTGTCCTATAGAAATAAGAATTAAAACACCTGTTTTTATTGATTGGAAAACACTTCATGATTTATATTGCATCTGGACAAAGGATTTGAAATTTGGGCATCACCATATATTTTATTCAAGAAAGAATCAACCCATATGTAGTCATTCATTAGAATACTCTTCATGTATGTCTAATATATACATAGAGGGGTACATATTTCCATTTATATTTTGGCTAGATCTAGGATTTTAGATATGGGTGTCACTATATATCATATGTAAGCAGTGTTCAAGACTCTTGTTGATATTTAATGGAATACTCTCGATACAGGTCTCACCCACATGTATAGGTGGGAAATTTTTATATTGTGGTTGGAGCCATGATTTGAGAAATTGGAGTCACTACATATCCTAGGATAGAAAGAATCAAGACACACTAATTTCTAGAATATAAAACTATTCATGAAGGTCATAACGATATGTAGATGGGGGAATTTTTTCCATTTATATTGAATATAGAACTCAGAAAAGACATATAGATGTTTGGATTCATCATGAGATAGAAGGAATCAAGCCACACATAGTACATTATTTGAAAACACTCTTTGGTGTTCAGACCCATCTGCGAAGGTTCGTATTGATTCAGTTTATATTTTGGATGGACTTAAGACTTGTGATATGTGCATCAATATATGTAACATCCCAGGTAAATAAAGAATAAAATATTTTCATATTTATTAATATTTGCGAATTAAATATTAATTTTACTTTAAAGGGGATTCTATGTTCGATAGCGTACCCGATACGCAACAAAGAGTTTCTTTGAAATCTTACGTTGCACACTAGTAATAAAATAATATTATTTTAAATGGTAGTCAACACGTAGCCGTTGTATTGGGGGTAGTGAATATAAGTAACTAAAATTGATTATATATGTTTGTTAAATATGTTTACATTTATCCAATAAAAGATAATGGATTAAAATTGGAAAAGAATTCAATTTTAGGCATATATACTCTAATTTTCACTAAAGGTCCACTTATAGCCTTTTGATGGAGAACCCTCATTAATTATAGTTCTGGTCACTCTTATACATTCTTTTGGATCAAATAAAATTCTTCTTAGGAATCAGGACATCAAAATTTACTTTGTGTAAATTTTTGGTTTTATTCCGATAAAGTTTATTTTTAATGAATAGTGAAAAATGTTGTATTTTAATTCAAAACCTATTTTTAATCTAATTTATCTATATGATTAGAATATATTTTGAATTTGTTTTAATGTGAAATTAGAATATATTTTTACCAATAAATCCAATAGTGGTTGTTGGAATTAATTTCACTTTGAAATTGGACTTAAACTAATGTCAGTCTTTTAATATATATTATTTCATAAAACACACTATTTGTTCTAACAGCGGGAAATAATAATTAAATTTATTATTGCAACATATATGTTTTGAATTTTGTAAAGTATATATCATTTTTTAATTCAGAATTTCAAATATATCTTAGGGTGATGTTTTGGTATTTTTCTGAAAAACATCAATTTTTGATGAATAGTGAAATCACTAAGTGGTACTTAAAAAAACTGATTTTTTGTTTAAATGAAATTTTACCACCTCTGTGTTTTGAATTTCAAATATCCAACATACATGGTTGTCATTATTAAGTGAAATGTTGTTCAAAAGGATTAAAATAATTTTTTGGTGAATAGTAACTTTTATGTTTTTAATCGCGATTAGAGGTAATTAGTTTAGTTTAAGGTAAAAAGAATGTTTTAATAATATGAAATGACCTTGAAACATGTCCTACCATTATTGTTTGTGTCATGGCCGACCAAGAAAATCCATGGGGCAACTTGGGGACCCCATGGAGCCACTTTGGTAGGAAAATGACAGTAATAACTTTTTATTTAATGTTAAAATAAAAATGTCACAAACATGTGTTGATTTAATAAAACAATTTTTAAATGCGGTTATTCAAGTCATATTTTTGACTATAAATATTAATTATAAAGATAAAAATATTTCATACATCATGATATTTTTTTTATAATTTTCAGACATTAAATAAATTAAATTATTTATGACACCATGATGATGTAGTGATTACCTCATTATTTAACGATTTAAATAAAATGAAAAGATAATTTAACATCTAAGTACTACACTTGTCAAAAAACTATTGGATGGGTGGATTTAGAACTCTTATCACATTATCCTCGAAATATATAATTTTGGGACCTTTAAAATCGAAAAATCATTTTATAATAATGTAACCTTTTAAAACTTTCCAAGAGTGACCCTCCTCTCCTCTTATAAAAGGCCCCCACCTCTACCACCTTACCCACACCTCTCAAGCCTTTGGATCGTCTAAACCCTGTCCATTTTGTCTCTCCACATCCCTCTCTTACTCCAAGAATCCTCACTTTGGACAGAAGTCTTTCCAAGGAAGTCTTTGAGCTCAAATCAAAAAGAGTTACCCGTTTTAAAGGTAGTGTCTTCTCTTGTGTTCTTATGTTTTATTTTGCTTCTCCTACCCCATAAACTCTTTTTATTCATTTATTTTGTAACAACACCAGTATATTCAATATACTATGATGTTGGTATGAGATATATTATAGCTACACTTACACACACTTTCATCTAATGGTTAATGAGCATACTGTTTCCGTGGATGGCGAATTTATTCCTCACGAAACGATGATTGTTCAATATTCTTCTAACACCTTAAAAGGTGGCCATTAAGATGACACTATATTTATATATGATATATAATATGTTTATGTTTTCCTTACGCTTCTGTATTTTTCATTTATGTCATATTTTTATGGCTTCCATTATTGGTATACGCGATATCTTCATTTTAAGAAGTGCGGACTACGGCCCCCTCAAAGTGATTGGATTCGTTAATGCCATATGTGGGACATATAATGGATGGAGTTAATGATATAATATATGAAATTATACTGTAATTATAATATACCTTTATTTCATTATGATTCTATTCCCTAAAATACAAAATAGAAATGAAAGTAGCGTTCATGCGTACGTACGACTTACCGTCTCCATGAACGGTGCATTTCATTTCTTACCTCTAAAGGTTATGTAATATTATAAATGCATGTATATAATGTATATATATGATATATATGATATCTAAAAAATGAATATAACTTTGGATATAATGGATACATGAACAACTTGTAACTATAAAGTGTTTATTTTTGACTCAAGTACCAATGATCGTTAAAACGACCGCTATTAACTTAAATAATTACATAGTGTTCATGACATGGTAATAAGTGATATAAAAGAAATAGTGAACTTGAAAAAGGTTCTTAAGAAAGTAGAAATTAACTCAAGTTAATTATTCAGGAGATTAAAGAGCAATCGAGTCACATCAGACATGAGGTAAGGGAACTTCTTAACCCAATTTCTGTTCTCTGGGTTAATCTCCTACTTTCAAGTTATTTCATGATATTATAATGTCCTATATTGTATTTTTACTTTATTTATGTGTAATTATAGTGAATAAACATAATAGATCTATTTTATTTAAAAATATGATCTTTGTAAGGGACTTCGTCTCAATCTCCTTTAATTGAGGCATGTTTTGTTCTAATACAAGACTTTCTTTTATACGTTGTATAAAACACCTTTGACTTTTCATTTCATTCAAAGGGAATATTTTTCTATGAATAATTTTACTAAACAAAAAAAAGGAATGTTTATTTTAACATATGTGGTGACAATGACCTTTTCCGCTGATGTGATTATTATTTGGTCTTTGGCTTCCTCAACAAGCCGTGATATTTTTTAAAATGAAGTAAATACCATTTACTCTTTTATATATTTTGGTATTGAAAATGGTTTTTATAATGGATTTGTTAAATCAATATATTTAAGTGATTTATTGTGTTTGAAATGTAAAAATGTTTTCTTTCCATTATTTTTTTTTTATGTCTAATGATTTTATAATTGTACATGGACATTTGACAGGTGGTTACATGATAAACCATAAGAATAGTGGTTCCGTGAATACTAGGATGGGTGGTTACATTATAACCTCCAATGCATTGGGTACGGAAGTCGGCCATATGGCTATTCCATTAAGTGATATGTGTCGAATTTGACCATATGATTATTCCATTTAAGTATGGTTATGTCCCAAGTTACCTTTATATGTTATGTTTACTTTATATGGGTTTTATGGAAAGATTATGGTTACAAAAGCGTATTTAATGATATTTTATTCAAAGAAGAGTATTTTTTGCTTCATAAAGGTGAAACGTATTACTTTGATAAAGTATTCGTGGTTTACTTGTTGTTTTGGAAAACTAACACTTATCCTTCATTTTGTATCCCTTACTGAGATTTTTATGCTCACCCCAAGTTTTTTTGAAATTTTTTTTCACAGGAAATAATGTGGAATAGGGTCAAGGATGGGATCAAGGAAAAGTCATGCTTTCTTAGACATGGAACTAGAAATGAATTTTTTTAGAGTTTATGTTCTGAAAAAAAAGGAAACTTTGTAGAAGTGTCTACCGTGTAATCTTTTGAGATGTACTAGTTATGATCTAATTCTATAAAACTCTAAACCTGAAAAGATCATCAATGGGAATTATTAATTTAATTCAATATTATGTAATGTTTAAGGATGGAGCCTTATAGTTGGTATTAGAGGTCGGTTTAGATAACATTTGGAGTTATAATTCTATTAAATGATTATCCAAAAATATTTTCTTATGGTCAAATTGAAAAGATATAGCATTTAAAGATTACAATGTTGCTTCACCTAAGATATTTCTTTGTGTTGATAATGGTTTTTCATAGAGGAAACATGGAAGTTGTGATGGGAAGGAATACAGAGGGAAATGACCTTCCAAATTAGAAACCTGAGATGGTCGGAATCAGAATTGAACAGTTTGCTTCAGTGATGGCTCAGTTGAATCAGGTGATAAATGGTGGTTGTGTTATTGATGATATTTTGGTTTTTTCTAAAAGTAAATAGGAGCATGAAAGTCATTTAAGGGTCATTTTTCAAACCTTAAAATAAAATAAATTGTATGGGAAATTCAGAAAGTGTGAGTTTTGGTTGGAACAAATTTCATTCCTTGGTCATATTGTTTCTAAAGATGGAATAACTGTGGATCTTGCAAAAACAAAAGTTGTTGATGAATGGACAAGACCCACAAATGTAACCGAGATCCATAGTTTTCTTGGTTTGGAAGGATACTAATGAAGGTTTGGTGAAAATGTTTCATGGTTATCTAGTCTAATGACTAAGCTAACTCGGAAGGATATTAAGTTTATCTGGAAAAAAGAATGTGATGATTGTTTTCAAGAGTTGAAAAGAAGATTGGTGAATGCTCCAGTTTTAGCACATCCTTCTAGGAATGGTGAGTTTTTTATATACAGTGATGCTTCATTGATGGGACTTGGTTGTGTCCTTATGCATAATGATCAGGTAATTGCATATGCTTCACGTTAGTTGAAAACTCATGAATTAAATTACCCTACACATGATTTAGAATTAGCTGCTGTTGTTTTTTCTTTAAAAATTTGGAGTCATCATTTGTATAGAGTAAAGTGTGAAATATATATCGATCACAAAAGTTTAAAGTATATATTCACTCAGATATAATTGAACATGAGACAGAGGAGATAGCTATAATTAATCAAGGATTATGATTGTACAATTCATTACCATTCGGGAAAATCTAATAATGTGGCTGATGCTTTGAGTCGAAAAATTAATGCTTCATTAACAATGTTGCATTTGGAACGGGATCCATTGGTTAAGGATTTGACGAACATTGGAATAGAAGTTTTCGGTGCAAGATGTTCTTTTGGTTTGTTTCAGGTATCAGTGAGATCATCTCAATTAGACAGAATTAAGCAAGCGCAGAAGAAAGATAGTGGGTTGCAGAAAAAGGTAGATCTGGTTCAGAAGGGTAAGTTGCCTGAATTTAATATTGATAATGATTGTGTTTTGAGGTTTGGGAAGAGATTATGCGTGCCTGGTGATTCACAGTTTAAGAATGAGTTGTTTTGTGCGGCTCATAGTTCCCCGTTTTTAGTTCATCCTGGTAGTACTAATACATACAGAGATCTGCGGGAGTATTACTGGTTGGATGGAATAAAAAGAGATATTGCGGATTTTACTGTGAAGTGTTTGACTTGTCATTAGGTTAAAGTAGAGTGGCAGTTACTGAAAGGGATGATTCAGCCTTTACCAGTGCCAGAGTGGAATGGGAAAATATGTCCATGGACTTTGTTGTGGGATTACCGAAGACATCTTGAGGTAATAATGCAATCTGGGTTATTGTCGATCGCTTGACTAAATATGCTAATTTCTTCCTATTCGAGATACTTTCTCTCTAGATAAACTTTCTCGATTGTATCTTAAAGAGATAGTCAGGTTGCATGGAGTTCTTCTATCCATTGTATCTGATTGTGATCACATGCTTACTTCTAACTTTTGGAAAGGCCTTTAGAAGTCATTGGGTACTGAATTAAATTTTATTATAGCTTTTCATCCTCAATCAAATGGACAGTTAGAACGAAAAATTCAGAATTTGGAGGATATGTTATATGCTTGTTCGATGGATTATCAGGGAAGTTGGGACCAACATCTTTCTTTGGGTGAATTTTCATATAATAACAGTTTTCATTCCAGTATACAGATGGCACCGTTTGAGGCATTATATGGGAAGTAGTGTCGAACTCCAGCTTTTTGGGATAAAGTGGGTGAAAGGAAGCTGATGGGGCTAGAATATGTAGAAGAGATTGTAGAAAAAGTTCAGATGATTCAGAAAC
Source organism: Viscum album (assembly GCA_963277665.1). Classification (NCBI taxonomy): domain Eukaryota; kingdom Viridiplantae; phylum Streptophyta; class Magnoliopsida; order Santalales; family Viscaceae; genus Viscum; species Viscum album. The sequence continues at coordinate 678,999,361 of OY728119.1, read as the reverse complement.
ACATGAGAACAGCTCAGAGCGGACAGAAAAGTTATGCAGACAACAGGAGGAAGGATATATCTTTCGAGGTAGGTGATCATCTTTTTCTCAAAGTTTCACCATGGAAAAGTGTGATGCGATTTGGTAAGAAAGGAAAGCAGAGTCCAAGGGTCATTGGACCATATAAAATTCTGGAGAGAGTTGGATCAGTTGCTTACAGAGTGTCTTTACCTCTGAGTTTATCTCAGGTACATAATGTTTTTCATATTTCGATGTTGAGAAAGTATATGCCAGATCCATCTCATGTTTTGAGCCTAGAGGTAGTTCAGTTGGAAGAGAATCTCTCTTATGAAGAACAACCAGTCCAGATTCTTGAACATAGAGAGCAAGTGTTGCGGAATGAGTTAATTCACTAGGTAAAGGTTTTTTGGAAAAACCATATGGTTGAAGAGGCAACGTGGGAATCTGAAAATTCTATGAGGGATAAATACCCCCACTTATTTTGATAAGTGAATAAAATTAAAAGGAATCAATTCCAAAAAGGGGAGAAGGATGTAACATCCCAGTTAAATAAAGAATAAAACATTTTCATATTTATTAATATTTGCGAATTAAATATTAATTTTACTTTAAAGGGGTTTCTATGTTTGATAGCGTACCCGATACGCAACAAAGAGTTTCTTTGAAATCATACGTTGCACACTAGTAATAAAATAATATTATTTTAAATGGTAGTTAACACGTAGCCGTTGTATTGGCAGGAATGAATATAAATAACTAAAATATGATAATATATGTTTGTAAAATGTTTCTATATTTATCCAATAAAGGATGAAGGCTTAACATACGAAAAGAATTCAATTTTAGGCATATATACTCTAATTTTCACTAAATGTCCACTTATCGCCTTTTGATGGAGAACCCTATTTAAATATAGTTTTTTTCACTCTTATACATTATTTTGGACCAAATAAAATTCTTTTTTATAATCGGGACATCAAAATTTACTTTGTGTAAATTTTTGGTATTATTCCGATAAAGTTTATTTTTTAATGAATAGTGAAAATGTTGTATTTTAATTCAAAACCTCCTTTTAATCTAATTTATTAATATGATTAGATTATATTTTGAGTTGGTTTTAAAGTGAAATTAGAATATATTTTTACCATTTAATCCAATAGTGGGTTTTGGAATTAATTTCACTTGGAAATTGGACATAAACTAGTGTCAATCTTTTGATATATATTGTTTAATAAAAACACGCTATTTGTTATGTAGCGGGAATTAATTATTAAATTTATTAATTTAACTTATATTTTTTGAATTTTGTAAAATAGAAATCATTTTTGAATTTTTAATATAAAATATATCTTAGGGTGATGTTTTGGTATTTTTCTGAAAAACTTCAATTTTTGATGAATAGTGAAACCACTAAGTGGTACTTAAAAAACTGATTTTTCGTTTAAATGAAATTTTACCACCTCTATGTTTTGAATTAAAAAAATACAACATACATGGTTGTCATTAGGAAGTAAAATTTGGTTCAATGGGATTAAAATAATTTTTTGGTGAATAGTATGTTTTATGTTTTTAATCGCGATTAGAGGTAATTAGTGTAGTTTAAGGTAAAAATAATTTTTTAATAATATTAAATGACCTTGAATCATGTCATACCCTTATTTTATGTGTCATGGCCGACCAAGAAAATCCATGGGTCTCCTTGGGGACCCCAGGGAGCCACTTTTGTAGGAAAATGACATTAATAACGTTTTATTTAATGTTAAAATGAAAATGTCACAAACATGTGTTGATTTACTAAACCAATTTTTAAATGGGGTTATACAAGTCATATATTTGACTATAAATATTCCATAGAAATATATAAATATTTCCTACATCATGCAATTTTCTTTATAATTTTTAGACATTAAATAAATTAAATTATTTATGACACCATGATGATGCAACGATTACCTCATTATTTAACAATTTAAATAAAATGAAAAGATAATGTAAAATATAAGACCTAAACATTTCAAATACCTATTTTATTAGTGGATTTCGAACTCTTATCACCTTATCCTCAAAATCTATAATTTTGGGTCCTTTAAAATCCCAAAATCATTTTATAATAAAGTTACCTTATATAACTTTCCAAGAGTGCCCCTCCTCTCCTCTTATAAAAGGCCCCACCTCTACCGCCTTACCCACACCTCTCAAGCCTTTGTCTCGACCAACCCCTGACCATTTTGTCTCTACACATCCCTATCTTACTTCTAGAACCATCACTTGGGGCAGAAGTCTTTCAAAGGAAGCCTTTGAGCTCAAATCAAAAAGAGTTACCCGTTGTAAAGGTAGTGTCTTCTCTTGTGTTCTTATGTTTTATTTTGCTTCTCCAACCCCCTAAACTCTTTTTATTCCTTTATTTTGTAACAAAACCAGTATCTTAAATTTACTAGTATGTTGTTATTATAAGTATTAGAGCTAAACTTACACACACCTTCATCTAATGGTTAAAGAGCATACTGTTTCCGTGGATGGCGAATTTATGCCTCACGAAACGATGATTGTTCAATATTCTTCTAACAACTTCAATGGTGGACATTAAGATGACACTATATTGATATATGATATATAATATTTTTATGTTTTCCTTAAGATTCTGTATTTTTCATTTATGGAATACCTTTATGGATTCCATTATGGGTATACGCGATATCTTCATTTTAGGATGTGCGGACTACCACCCCCTCAAAGTGATTTGATTCGTTAATGGAATATGTGGGAAGTATAAAGGACGGGGTTAATGATATTATATATGGAATTATACTGGAATTATAATATACCTTTATTTAATTATGATTCCATTGCATAAAATATGAAATAGAAATGAAAGTAGCATTTATGCGTACGTACGGCTTACCGTCTCCATGAACGGTGCATTTAATTTCTTACCTCTAAATGTTATGTAATGTTATAAATTCATGTATATACTGGATATATATGATATATATGATATCTACATAATTAATATAACTCTGGATATAATGGATACATGGACAACTTGTAACTATAAAGAGTTTATTTTTTACTCAAGTACCAATGATCGTTAAAACGACCGTTATTAACTTAAATAATTACATAGTGTTCATGACATGGTAATAAGTGATATAAAAGGAATAATGAACATGAAAATGTTCCTAAAGAAAGTATAAATTAACTCATGTTTACTATTTAGGAGTTTCAAGCAATCGAGTCACGTCGGACACGAGGTAAGGGAACTTCATAACCTAATTTCTATTCTTTGGGTTAATCTCCTAATTTTAAATTATGTCATGATATTATTATTTCCTATTTTGTATTTGTACATTATTTATTAGTACTTATAGTGAATACACATAATAGATCTATTTTATTTAGAAAAAATTATATTTGTAAGGGACTTCGTCTCAATCTCCTTTCATTGAGGCATGTTTTGTTCTAATACAAGACTTTCTTTTATACGCTGTATAAAACACCTTTGACTTTTCATTTCATTCAAAGGGAATATTTTTCTATGAAGCATTTTACAAAATGAAAAAAAGTGAATGTTTATTTTAACGTACGTGGTGACAATGACTTTTTCCGCAGCCACGAGTATTATTTGGTCTTTGGCTTCCTCAACAAGCCATGATGTTATTTAAAATGAAATAAATACCATATACTCTTTTATTTATTTTGGTATTGAAAATGGTTTTTATAATGGATTTGTTATGTCAATATATTTAAGTGATATATTGTGTTTGAAATGTGGAAATGTTTTCATTCCATTATTTTTGTTTTATGTATTATGATTTTAAAATGGTACTTGGACATTTGACGTGTGGTTATGTGATAAACCATATGACGGGTGGTGCCATGAATACAAGGATGGGTGGTTATGTTATAAACTCAAATACATTGGGTATGTAAGTCAGACGTATGGCTATTCCATTAAGTTATATGTGTGGAAGTCAACCGTATGGTTATTCCATTTAAGTATGTTAATGTCCCAAGTTACCTTTATATTTTATTCGTACTTTATATGGGTTTTATGGTAATATTTTGGTTACAAAATGGTAAGTAATGATCTTTTATTCAATGAAGAGTATTTTCTGCTTCATAAAGGTGAAAATTATTACGTTGATAAAGTATTTATGGTTTACTTGTTGTTTTGAAAAACTAACAGTTATCCTTCTTTGTGTATCCCTTACTAAGATTTTAATGCTCACCCGAAGTTTTTTTGAAATGTTTTTCACAGGACATAATGTGGAATAGTGTCAAGGATGGGATCAAGGAAAAGTCATGATTTATTAAACATGGAACTAGAAATGAATTTTTTTAGAGTTCATGTTTTGAAAAAAGGACACTTTGTAGAAGTGTATACTGAGTAATCTTTTGAGATGTACTAGTTATGATCTAATTATCTAAAACTATAAACCTGAAAAGATCCTCAATGGTAATTTGTCATTTAATTCAATATTAAGTAATGTTTAATGCTGACGCCTTATAATATATATCCTATCATAGTAGGAATCAATCCACACATTGTTCTTCAATGGAAAAATATCCATATAGGTCTAAACCATACTTAATGGGGGGGGAATTGTTTCTATTTGTATTGCAGGTTGACCAATGATTTGCGATTTGGGCATCACAATGTATCCGGTGGTAGTATGAATTCATGAAAAATTATGCTCTTAAATGGTAAACATTTAATATAGGTCTGAAACATAAACATATGGGGAATTTTTTCTATTTTTATTTTTTTGGACCCAAGATATGATATATGTATTTCATTACATATCATGTGATATCGTCAATCAAACCACACATAGTTACCAAATGAAAAACTCTACGTGAATGTATAATCGATTTGTAGAGGGGGAATATTTCCCTTTTATCTTTCTTATGGACCCATTATTTTATATCTAGGTGTCAATATGTAACTTTTTCTAGAAATAAAAAAGCCATTTATAGTTCTAGAATGGAAACACTCTTTGTAGGTTTGACCAAACACATTGGAGGGAATTTTTTCCATTTATATTATGGATAGAACCCGTATTTGAGATTTGTGTGTCCCTGTGTACACTGTGATGGAAGGAATCAAGATACACAAAGGTCTTGAATAGGAAATAATCCACATAGTTCTTACCCATACATAGGGGAGGGAAATTGTTTTTGTAATATTATGGGTGGACCTAAGATTTGAGAGATGGAATCAGCAAATATCATATAATCTCTAAAATCTAGTGATACATAGTTCTTGAATGAGAAACTCTCAATGAAGTTTTTACCCATATTTTAGGAAGGGAATTTTTTCATTTATATTATTATTTTAGCCAGGATTTTGGATCTAGGTATCACTATGTATCATTTGATAGCCGGAATCAAGCCACATATACTTCTATAATAGAAACATCTATACATAGGTATGAACCATGAATATATGAGGGTGTTGCGTAAAATTATATTATTTTTGGACCTAGTATTTCAGGTTTTAGTATCACAACATTTCTTGTGATATCAGTAATCAATACACAAGAAGTTCTTGAATATAAAACTTTCCACATAGGACTGAAATATATCCATAGGGTGGAATTTAATCCATTAATATAATATATTGACACATGATTTGAGAACTAGGTGTACCTATATATCCTTTTATATAAGAAATAAATCAACATATATTTTTTAAAAATTGAAAACTCTGCATACGGATCCAACTCACACATTTTGTGGGGAGAACATCATTTTATTTTTGCACATATATAGATCATGTTCCATGAACTTTACCTAATGTAACATCATATATGTAGATTAATTTCATATTTTAATGAACTCTCCTATCCATTTTATCATCATGGGGTTACTATTTATTGGATAAATATTAATTTTAGGAATTAGGAAAATATTCAGTTAATTTTAACATCAAATGGTGAGAAATTATTTTTTGTTGTTTAACATCTTGCGGTAAGGATGTACTCTTTATTATTTAACATAAGAAGATAAATTATAAATATTATATTATATTTATATTATTATAATCAATAAATTATGTCCATGATAGAAGCTATGAAAATTAATTTCTAATAATCCTTTCATTAGTGGGGGGAATGTGATCCCTATCTATTGTGTCCAATGAGTAAGATCACTTGGAATGGACTTTATGTATGATTTAAGGCACTTCCTAATTGGTTTCTACCATTAGAGGTTTCATTTCTATTACCATTGGGGGTTATGGTATCCAATTATAGTTCTCCTTAAAGGAAGAAGTGGATGTGAGCCTTTTTTATTGAAGGCTCATATGATCTAATCTTGATTATATATTAGGTTGTGTAGTCTATGCGCCATTTTAATAATGAAGTTTTCTAAATCATCTAGATGATTTTATGATTTCTCTTATCATATGAGTTTCCAAAATATATCTATTAAGGTTTAGAGAAACTATATTTCAAAGGGAAACACTACTTCAGTTCTATACACCAATAAATATGGAGTCTCTTATGTGGAAATGTATGGTGGTACAATGGGCCCATAAATCATGATAGAGATTTTATGTGTAGGTATTCGGGTCCGTGTCAATCATTTTTTGGATAAAATTTTACATTGAAATTTTGAAGTCCTCTATTTATCCATTTTTTATTTCATTGTAGAAGTATTTCTTGTTAGAGTTGAGGTTTCACACCTAGTAACATTTATTCACCATGGGATAGTAGAGGTTGGTTTCATTTTCCATTAATCTTATTTGAGGAAACTGAATCTGCTGATGATATTGGACTTTATATAGTAATTGATATTCTTCATCCCAACATAATTGATGGGTATCTTTTAACCCATTTATAAAATAAGTTAGCCTTAGTAATGATGTATTTGACCCGTATAGCTTTTTCTTTGCGATATAGCCCCCAGAAAGTCGCTTTCGTATACAAAAAATTCCGAGAAATATTTGGTTTCATATAGAACTCTGTGGGTCGATGGATTAAATTTTCATGAATTTTTCATATTTTAAATTTCATTGTTAATTCCAAATAGCCTTTTATCGTTGTTTTCATGTAGTAACGATGCATCCTTCTATGGTGGGAGACTCTGGCCCCAAACCAATGAGCAATACTAGAGCCTACATGGAATTGATCTATTATGATTGGAATATCTCCTTTTTTTTCTATTCAACTGAAGAGTATTTCATCAAATCCTTGGGTTTTGATGGATTTTTTCTCATTTGAATTATCTTTTATTGTATAGTTTGCTACTCTTCATTGGGTCTATTCATTTTCAGCTCGATATAATTATAGGGTACCATTTTTGAGGTACTTTACTATGGAATCCATATATATTGGGGTTGATATATGTTAATCATTCTCTATGGATGTTTTTAGCTATTTTATTTTCTCCCCTTAATAACGGATGACTAATGAGTCCACTGATTTTTGCATGATGTGAAAACCTCTTCATCCATATCATGGTTTGCTAGGTAAATAGCTGCATTAACTAGTGCATCGACATATAAATTGTTTGGTCAAGTTAACTGATCTAATTTTTGTTTAAAAAAAATTCTCCCATAAATCCACTAGCATAACCGATATGAGGGTCAAATTATTTCTTCATTGATGGAAATATCATAGATGATTTTTTTATCACTATCATTAAATTTCATTTGATGTTCAGGTAGTCTATCTATAGTTGTAGTTAATGATCCAAGATTGGAATTAGGGCTTGGTATTATTCTACATAATTAGTGAATCCTTTGGATAGTTTGAAATTGAATAGAGAAACTTCATTTTGTGGCATAATTATACTCCACTAGAACTTCCTAGTTGAGATTATATTATTACATTAGCTTTCCACTATGACTTCAAGAGGCACCATAAAAATATATTTACCAAATTTATGTTGTGTCATGAGTATATAAAAAAATTTCTTCGTGATGTTTAGTGTCAACTTGTTTAAACTACATGGTGGGATGTTCCAAAATAAAATCAATAATGTAATTCCCATTAACTACCTCTTATGACACAAACAAGATGTCGTATAATTTTTTAATAAATTACCATTGTCTAAATGCCTAGTATTTATATGGAGGAAAAGTATATACTTGAGATGGTCACTATGAGAGATGAAATTTAATTTATGATGATGAAATTAATGTCCCATATATTTCATTGCAATGATGATTTCAGGGTAGATATATTGATATCAGAATACCAGTTCTCAGTACCTATCATCATTCAACTGTGATAATAGGGTGTTTTTTCATTCCCTACATCACTTTGAATACATGGAGAGCACCAAGATATCATTCAATTGTGGAAACATATAAGATTATAATATTTCCTTATACATGTTGTATCATGATTGATGGGTGTGGTATGTTATTGTTGATATTATCCAATGATTCATCGAAATCCCCATCCCATTTGGTAGACGACTCCCTTGTTTATTATCTTAGTGAAGGGGATATATTTTCCAGCATGGTTAGTTATCTAATGACAAATATAAACATGGTTCCTATGGACCCCCATAGTTATTTATGATTGTGTGGGGGAGAAATTTCAGGGATTCATATAGTCTTCTTCTGAGTGACCACAATGTCATTGTGGCCTATAGAAAAGCCAAAAAAATCCCATAAATTTTCTCAAAAATACAACTTTAGAGGATCTATGTTTGAACAGTGCTGGTGATAATTGATAATTATTGTTAACAATATATGTGGAGATCGAATAATTGTTTAAATTTTACTACAAGGTCGTCGACATAAAATTTTGTTTTTCAATAATGTCTTAAATATATTATTCATGGTGCATTGCAAACTAGATCTAGCATTAATTAAACCAAATTACATGACTCCAATGTAATAGATCCATGTGGCTCTATGAAGGTGGTTGATTCCTCATATTCAAGGGCCATTAATTTTTTATTATACCCAAAATACCCATCCATGAAGGAAGGGGTTGGAATCTAGTATTTGAAGCAACAAAACATGTTGTGTTTGGAAATGGAAAATCTTCTTTCGGGCAGTGTATATTAAGGCCTCTGAAATCGTTTTAGGCCATGATCTATCCATTCATTTTTTGATGGGGGTGATTTTGGGAGGCCATTTTTTAGGTACAATACATCATAGAAAAATATTAATTGGATATATTTTCCATATTCTAATTATATATTTGTACTATGAGAGGGGTTATTCCTCATAACAACATTCTGGAGACTATAACAGTCATCATGTATTCTTAGGTGATGCGTAGTGACATTGGGTTTCTGCCCAGAAATTTATATATTATTCCGATAAAATGTGGATCGATTATTCTTTATAAATTCAATATACATCAACTACACCTTTAGAATCATGGATGAAATAATAAATATAGGTTGTAATAATTATTTTGTTCCCTGATTCACTGACCTAAGCTCATCGATTATGGTTGTGACTCCTTCAAATGAAGTAGGGTTGTTTGAGAGGAAATCCCATTCTCCATATATCATTGACAATATAGATGTTTTTTCATATTTTTTGGGTAATATAAGGTAATTTATTTCTCCTTTAAGGAAGGATAGGCCATGGTAAGAGTGGTTTTCATGATGAACCACTAGATTCATCATAGAGTGTTTATGGGGAAGCATTCTTTATTTTATAATTCCACTAGGTGTGGGAGGATCCTATGTAACAGCCCGAGATTTTATGAAAAATATTTTTTTTACTTTTATTAATGTCTTGTGTTGTATGCTACACCAAAAAGAGCTTGCACAACACACATCCTTGACTTGCCTTGCATTACACGTAATCGCGACCTTCCTCGATAGCGTGTGTAGTACCCAATACCGAGTTTCACTAAACAACGATATGCTATTAAAATATTATTATAACTAGCCATTATGAATAGTAATAACCACCTTTTAATATTTTAGAAATTTTAGCTCTCAAAATGGACTTCATTTTTGGATTCGGAGTATCGAATTTAGCCTAAGGTGATATTTTGGTACCTTTCGGATAACTTTCATATTCTGATGAATAGTTAAAATTACTAAATTATAATTAAAAACAACCTTTTTAATCAAAATAATTAATAGTGATAAATTATTAATTTGAGTGGTTTTAAAGTATATTTAGAATATTTTTTTACAATTTAATACGATGTTGGTCATTGGATGTCATTTCACATTTAAACCAGACATAAACAAGTGTCAATCTTTTGATAGATATTGTTTCTTAAAAACACGCTATTTGTTTTAACAGCAGGATTTAATTATAAAATTAATTAATGCAACTTCTATGTTATGAATTTGGTAAAATAGACTTCATTTTTGAATTTGGAATATTAAATATAGATTAGGATGAAATTTTGTAATTGTTCTGAAAAACATCAATTTTTGATTAATAGTGAAACTACTAAGTGGTAGTTAAAAAACTGAATTTTTCATAAAACCTAATTTTACCGCTTATTTGAATGGAATTTCAAAAATCCTAGAGACACGGTTGACGTCAGTAAGTAAAATTCGGTTCAATGAGATTAAAATTATTTTTGATGAATAGTAACTTTTTTACTTTTATTTACCACGGTTAAAAGTAAATAGGGTAATTAAGGGTAACAATGATATTAATATTATCCTAACACATGTCCTAATCCTATTGGACAAGTGTATCTCGACCAAAAACAACCTTAAGTAAAAATATTATCATTTTGTCCCACTTGGATTAGATTAAGACATTTATTATTATTTAATTCAAAGAAGAGTTAAAAGAGTTAAAATCAATGTTTATTTACTAAAACATTTTTAATATAGGGTTATACATAAGATAGATTCGATTTTAAATATTCATTATAAATCTAAAAAGATTTCCTAAATAATGGTATTTTATTTGTAATTTTTAGACATCAAATAAGTTAATTTATTTATGATGCAGTAATTATCTTATTAATGAAATATTGACATATTTGATATTATAAATACAAAAATAAATGTAATATAAGACTTTTTATGAATTCCACTAATTTTATAGGTTACTATGATATATTAGTGTTGATTTAATAAACTTTTTTCGAACATATAATTCTGTTATGACTTTCACAAAAATCATATATCAAATAGTGTCAAAATTTACAAAAAATAGTTTTTAAATCAAATATTATATTATTAATTGTTATTTTATTCCTAAAAATCTAAGGTTCGGCCAAATGACTTAGATAAGGATATATATATTAATAATAAACAATTTGGGGTTCTTTTGGCATGTTATAGTAAGTGTATTACCCATATAGTGTATGAAAACAAAAAGACACGGTAAAAGTTAAATTATTTAACTTAAAGTTAAATCTAATTGATAAGGTTAAAATAATAAACTAAACTTGTCTAAATCCTATTGGATGATAGTATTTAGACCCATACCCACTTTATCTTAGAAATAAGACCCTTTGGAACCATTATAAATCGATTTTGACTTTAATATAAAATAATATTTTGAGATATTCCTAAGGTGCCCCTCTCCTCCCTTATAAAAGGGCACCTCCTCCCTCTCTTCCTCACACAAATTTGAGCCTTCAAGCTCGTCCAAACCCTGAAAAAATCTCTTCTCCACTTCCCTAGTATCATCCTAGAGGTCCTGGTCTTCTTCAAAGACCATCATTAGTTCTTTAAGTGGAGGATAAGAGAAGGCGCGTCAAAAAGAGGTAATATCCATTACCGATCTTTTTCAATTTCTTTCTTCTTCAACTTCTTCTTCTTTAGTTGTTTCATGATAAATTAATAACATAAGTATTTCTTATATACTGATATGATATTATAAATATTAAACAACTCTAATTAACCTTCTATCCATCATGTAGAAAAAGGAAATCACCGAGTGTGCGTACGTACAGAATACCGTCTCCATGCCGTGGTGTAATCTATTTTCTGTCACCACCTTAATTGGATGGGTATAATGGTGTAATGAGTAACTATATATGATTATTATAAAGTGATATTGATACTGAAATAGTATACATACACTTCAACACAATTCCACAACCATGGGAACGATATCATCGCTCGTGCGTACGTACGGACTACCGTCTCCACGACGCGATTAGATTCATTCTCAATGATTAACCATTCATGAATGATTATAAAGTATATATAATAAGTACTAATGAAATATATGACATAATAATGATACTGTATTTATGTATATTTATATGTATGTCATCTACTTAATTCTATTCAATTCAATAAGGAAACGAAAACAGCGTTCATGCGTACATATGGACTACCGTCTCCATGAATGGTGTATTTCATTCCATTTATCAATATATTTTATATATGTATATTCTGAATATATATGATATATAAATCATGTTTTAAATTCTGGATATAATTAATCATGATCCAAGTAATCATATTAATAATTACAAGTTAAAAACACCTATGATAAATGAAACGATTTTACCCAAAACGCTTCTTTAACATGAATTTACAAAAGAACGGGTAATATAAAGTCATAAGTGGACCGTATATGATATAATAAAAATGAATATGATTCTGGAATAAGTCAATAACATGATTTCATCATTATACAGGAGGTTCGGACACGTACAAAGCAAGTCGGACCTAAGGTTTGGGAAATATCACAATCTCATTTTTATCCGAGATTGTTTATTCGTAAGTATTTATTGGGGTGTATTTTATCATCCACATCCATGTTCCCTCAATATGTAATATTGTTTCCATCCAATTACAATAGTTTAAATCCAATTTTACCCTTCGGTGAGTTTTTAGTAAAGAACATGAAAGGAATCTTTTGTCGTTTTTTCGTACGAGGTACTTTTTGACTTTTCCGACAAAAGTACGAAGAATGTTTTTTTAGCTTATACAGCATGAATGAATTTTTAAAACATTATTTCCAAGAAGCTTCCTTTACAAGTTTTCAAGTTTATTTTTAATCAACTTCTTTTATTTTAAAGTCGTATGACATGTTATGAAAGGAAAAAATGTTTTTGAAGAAGAAAGGATATTTTCCTCAAGAATGGAGTTCAAGTGTTTTATCAAAATTATTTTCCATCTAAGATAATAAAGGGTTCTGTTTTTATCCCTATTATTACATTGATTTGATCATGTTGTGATGGAATTATTTTTATGAATTCCATTATCTTATATGAAATGTTTTATGATGTCACGATGTTTAAGATTCCCATTTTTATTACATGGGTTATGCAATGATGTATGATTTATGATTTTGTGGCACACATAAGAATGGTATCATTATGAGATGGGTGGGACCTATATCTCCCTCCAATGTATTGGGTAAAGATTTCATTTCTCATGAGATAGACATGACTGGAATGGTAGGTTATACCGGTTCAGCGAAACAGGACTGAAACGAGGGTGACTCGATTCAGAAAGGGACTTTGTCAACTAAGATAGTCTTGGAAATGAGTCATGACAAACAAGAAATGATTTTCTATGATTATGTGTGTATGCCACAAAGTTTCCTGTTTTAAGTTATGCTTATTGGGATCTCATTTCACTACTATGATTTATCCCATGATATGAAATTATGCTCTCTTTTGCAGGTTAAGATTTCCAAAAGTTATGCACTTATGAATATGATGTGATTGATTTTTCTTTTGCTTACCCTTACTGAGCATTTGAGCTCACCCTTTTATGTTTTATTTTCCCCAGGATATAAAGAAAGGTTTTAGGTAACAAAAAGAGATGATCTTTATGGGAGATATTGAAGATCTTTCACCACGATTAGAAGATTACGTTCCGAGTTTCCAAAGACACTAAACTATTACGATCCTTGTGTGTGTGTTTTTGTTATGTACTATGTATTCTGAAAATTTAATGTAATGTCCATGTACGATAAGCTTCGGGTCTTTACAGTTGGTATCAGAGGAAAGGTTTAGTCAACCTTTGGAAACTAGGATGCGAAAACGTTAGTGAGATCCCTAGAGATATTTCTACGGTATGTCTAGGGATGTCCCTAAGGTTAAGTATACGTATAGGTTATAGTACTAGAACTACGCTAACGATCATAGAATTAAACCTAAGCTGTTAGATATTGAAGGTACTCCCACTTTATTATGTTGTTTTCCCTAGCATGATTTTTTCCTCTCACACTATTCTTTTTGGGTTTTAGACGATGGCTGGAACCCGAAGGAACCGTGTTGATCAATGCAATGGAAAATGCAATGATTGTCCTCCTGAACAAACAAATGTTATGGGAGATGGAGTGAAAAATCATGTTGCTATCCTTACACAAGCTATGAATCATTCTGGACTTCCAAATGAGCAGATAAAGGAACAGTATTCTATTGAGTCCTTCATGAGGAAACGTCCACCTTCTTTCAGTGGGACTTCTGATCCACATGTTGTTGAACAATGGATCAGTACCACTGAAAATATATTTTCAGTTCTTCAATGTTCTGAACATGATAAAGTCATCTTAGCAGTATATCGTTTGGAAGGTGAAGCTGATCAATGGTGGAATCTTATCAAGAATATGAGGCCAAGAGATGAAATTGAGTCCATGGAATGGGACGAGTTCAAGAACTTGTTTTTCAGTAAGTACTTCCCTCGTATTCTTCGAACAAAGATGGAGAAGGAGTTTCTTGAACTAAATCAAAAGGATGATGAATCTGTTGGTATATATGAAGCGAATTTTACAAGACTTTCAAGGTATGCATCTGGCATTATCATCCAACCTGAAAGTAAAGTTGATCGATTTTCAGTGGTTTAAAACCATGTCTTCGAAGGGCATTAACTATAAGAGACTTCAGTAGCTATGAAGAAATTGTGCGTTGTGCTATCAAGGTATAAATGGAAGTTGGTGTTACATATCCATCTCATGGTTTTGACAAGAAATGAAAGATGGAGTTCAAGGAGAAATCTCAGAATAATGGTGAAAAGAAGATGAATGTTTCCTTATGCAAAAAGTGTGGAAAGAAGCATAGTGGAGATTGTCTTAAAGGGACTAGAAAATGGTTTAAGTATGGAAAAGAAGGTCATCGAGCAGCTGAGTGTCGAAGTAATGGAAAAAGGGTTTCTAATGATGTGAATAAAGAGAACACTACAGAGAACGCACCACCAGCACTTCAATGCTTCAAGTGCAAGGAAATGGGGCATTATGCTAATAAATTCCCTAATCCAAGGGTTAGTGATGATCAACATGTGCAACCACTGAAGGAAAAGGACAAAGAGGAAGTCACATGCGATCACTATTGGCGATGTTGAATATGACAACGATGTGGTGGAATGATTAAGTGTTTATGTAATGGGATTCCAAAATAATATTGTATCATGGAGTATTGGAATATTTATGTATTGGTCTAATGTGGTATTCAATGTAATTGAGATATTTTTGGAAATAAGATGAAATGCGCATAATGAAGGGAAAACGAGAAAACAAAATGTTTAACAGTATTCACGAGCTCATGATTGATTTAAGGACTAAGTGATATCATGGTTTGAGTATATAGAATTTTGAGGATTTTGGTATGTGGAAAGTGTTAACTTTTAACTGCATTAATGGTTTCACTAAGGTATTCAAGAGAATACGCGATTAAGGACTTTGAATGTTTGTAATGTGACCAACAAAACATACCTTATGATATATGGGGATCGACGATGGTGTTAAATCTCTGGTAATCATTTTCACTATGTTATGAGAGTGGACTGCATTATTATGGATAAGCCTAAAGATTGGAATGGATTATGTTGGAAATAAGTTAGTATTGTTTAAGGATAAAAGTTTTTTCGATATTATTGATGGGATGTTATAGTAATATAGTTTTAGAAAAAGGACAACATGAAGGACGTGCGACAACCCATGGAGTCAGACAAGGTTGTGGGAATTGAACCCACAACCGAAGTGCGACTGGACTTTATCACCTTCCACTAGCCTACAGGAAGTCCCGGTTTAGTAGAAACTAGTTTTATTATATTAAGCAGTATTATATATGAAGTATAAGTCCATTTTAGGAACCATATATGATTAATCTCACTATTGATCGACTTATGTATATAATTTTTGCTAACCTTTTGTTTGAGACAGATGGAATGACCCGTCATTCTATCACATGATCTACTAACACTTCACGAATAACAAATTCATCTTCATTTATTTAAGAGATGAAGTGGAAATTGTTCAAGGAACGAACAACAGTGAGATTGTACCAAAATTAAGTAAGTATTTATTCTAAGCAAATTTTCAACTTTATGGAAATGATCTTGAAAACCAAAAATGTTGTCCTAGTGATCTTATACCTGATGAATCAGATGGTACCTTATATCATCACAAATCTAAGGATTTGTGATTACTGGATTTTCCATAGCCATTTTCTCTACCACTCTCCATCAGAACATGATGGTTAGATTTCTCTTCCATATCCATATTTTCACCAATGTGGAAACCCAATGATTAGTTTATTTGGGTAATCGTTACATTTCATACTTTAGTTTTTAAAGACAAGTTTTGTTATTCTTTTTTACGATGTGGGTTTCTATTAAAGAAACTTTTGAATAGTAAACCATTTATAACCCCGACGAATTTCGAGGGCGAAATTCATTTTAAGGGGGGTAGAATGTAACAGCCCGAGATTCTATGAAAAATATTCTTTTTAATTTTATTAATGTCTTGTGTTGTACGCTACACCAAAAGGAGATTGCACAACACACATCCTTGAATTGCCTTTCATTACACGCAATCGCGACCTTCCTCGATAGCATCTGTAGTACGCAATACCGAGTTTCCCTAAACAACGATATGCTATTAAAATATTATTATAACTAGCCGTTATGAATAGTAATAACCAACTTTTAAAATTTTAGAAATTTTAGCTCTCAAAATGGACTTCATTTTTGGATTTGAAGTATCGAATTTAGCCTAAGGTGAAATTTTGGTACCTTTCGGATAACTTTCATATTCTGATGAATAGTGGAAATTACTAAATTATAATTAAAAACAACTTTTTTAATCAAAATAATTAATAGTGATAAATTATTAATTTGAGTGGTTTTAAAGTATATTTAGAATATATTTTTACAATTTAATACAATGTTGGTCATTGGATGTAATTTCACATTTAAACCAGACATAAACAAGTGTCAATCTTTTGATAGATATTGTTTCTTAAAAACACGCTATTTGTTTTAACAGTGAGATTTAATTATAAAATTAATTAATGCAACTTCTATGTTATGAATTTGGTAAAATAGAATTCATTTTTGAATTCGGAATATGAAGTATAGCTTAGGATGAAATTTTTCCATTGTTCTGAAAAACATCAATTTTTGATGAATAGTGAAACTACTAAGTGGTAGTTAAAAAACTGAATTTTTCATAAAACTTAATTTTACCGCTTCTGTGAGTGGAATTTCAAAAATCCAAGAAACACGGTTGATGTCAGTAAGTAAAATGTGGTTCAATGAGATGAAAATAATTTTTGGTGAATATTAACTTTTTTACTTTTATTTACCACAGTAAAAAGTAAATAGGGTAATTAAGGGTAACAATGATATTAATATTACCCTAACACATGTCCTAATCCTATTGGACAAGTTTATCTCGACCAAAAACATCCTTAAGTGTAAAATATTATCATTTAGGCCCACTTGGATTAGATTAAGACATTTATTATTATTTAATTCAAAGAAGAGTTAAAAGAGTTAAAATCAATGTTTATTTACTAAAACATTTTTAATATAGGGTTATACATAATATAAATTCGATTTTAAATATTCATTAGAAATATAAAAAGATTTCCTACATAATGGTATTTTATTTGAAATTTTTAGACATCAAATAAGTTAATTTTTTATGATGCAGTAATTATCTTATTAATGAAATATTGACATAATTGATATTATAAATACCAAAATAAATGTAATTTAATACTTTATATGAATTCCACTAATTTTATAGGTTACTATGATATATTAGTGTTGATTTAATCAACTTGTTTCGAACATATAATTCTGTTATGACTTTCACAAAAATCATATATCAAATAGTGTCAAAATTGACAAAAATAGTTTTTAAATTAAATATTATATTATTAATTGTTATTTTATTCCTAAAAATCTATGGTTCGGAAACATGACTTAGATAAGGATATATATATTAATAATAAACAATTTGGGGTTCGTTTGGCATGTTATAGTAAGTGTATTAACCATATAGTGTAAGAAAACAAAAAAACACGGTAAAAGTTAAATTATTTAACTTAAAATTAAATCTAATTGATAAGGATAAAATAATAACCTAAACTTGTCTAAATCCTATTGGTTGATAGTATTTCGACCCATACCCACTTTATATTCGAAATAAGACCCTTTGGAACCATTATAAACCGATTTTGACTTTAATATAAAATAATATTTTGAGATATTCCAAAGGTGCCCCTCTCCTCCCTTATAAAAGGGCACATCCTCCCTCTCTTCCTCACACAAATTTGAGCCTTCAAGCTCGAAAAACCCCTGAAAAAACCTCTTCTCCACTTCCCTAGTATCATCCTAGAGGTCCTGGTCTTCTTCAAAGACCATCCTTAGTTCTTTAAGTGGAGGATAATTGAAGGCGCATCAAAAAGAGGTAATATCCATTACCGATCTTTTTCAATTTCTTTCTTCTTCAACTTCTTATTCTTTAGTTGTTTCATGATAAAGTAATAAAATCAGTATTTATTATATACTGATATGTTATTATAAATATGAAACAACTCTAATTAACCTTCTATCCTTCCTACGGAAAAAGGAAATCACCGCGCGTGCGTACGTACGGAATACCGTCTCCACGCCTTGGTGTAATATATTTTCTGTCACCACCTTAATTGGATGGGTATAATGGTGTAATGAGTAACTATATATTATTATTATAAAGTGATATTGATACTGAAATAGTATACATACACTTCAACACAATTCCACAACCATGTGAACGTTATCATCGCTCGTGCGTACGTGCGGACTACCGTCTCCACGACGCGATGAGATTCATTCTCAATGATTAACCATTCATGAATGATTATAAAGTATATATAATAAGTAATAATGAAATATATGACATAATAATGATACTGTATTTATGTATATTTATATGTATGTCATCTACTTAATTCTATTCAATTCAATAAGGAAACGAAAACAACGTTCATGCGTACGTACGGACTACCGTCTCCATGAATGGTGTATTTCATTCCATTTATAAATATATTATATATATGTATATTCTGAATATATATGATATATAAATCATGTTTTACATTCTGGATATAAGTAATCATGATCCAAGTAATCATATTAATAATTACAAGTTAAAAACACCTACGATAAATGAAACGATTTTACCCAAAACGCTTCTTTAACATGAAATTACAAAAGAACGGGTAATATAAAGTCATAAGTGGACCATATATGATATAATAAAAATTAATATGATTCTGGAATAAGTCAATAACATGATTTAAATCATTATACAGGTGGTTCAGACACGTACAAAGCAAGTCGGACCTAAGGTAAGGGAAATATCACAATCTCATTTTTATCAGAGATTGTTTATTCGTAAGTATTTATTGGGGTGTATTTTATCATCCACATCCATGTTCCCTCAATATGTAATATTGTTTCCACCCACTTACAATATTTTAAATCCAATTTTACCCTTCGGTGAGTTTTTAGTAAAGAATATGAAAGGAATCTTTTGTCGTTTTTTCGTACTAGGTACTTTTTGACTTTTCAAACAAATTTACGAAGAATGTTTTTTTAGCTTATACAGCATGAATGAATTTTTAAAACATTATTTCCAAGAAGCTTCTTTTACAAGTTTTCTAGTTTATTTTTAATCAACTTCTTTTATTTTAAAGTCGTATTACATGTTATGAAAGGAAAAAAATGTTTTTGAAGAAGAAAGGATATTTTCCTCAAGAATGGAGTTCAAGTGTTTTATCAAAATTATTTTCCATCTAAGATAATAAAAGGTTCTATTTTTATCCCTATTATTACATTTATTTGATCATGTTGTGATGGAATTATTTTTGGGAATTCCTTTATCTTATATGAAATGTTTTATGATGTCACGATGTTTAAGATTCCCATTTTTATTACATGGGTTATGCAATGATGTATGATTTATGATTATGTGGCACACATAAGAATGGTATCATTATGAGATGGGTGGGACCTATATCTCATTCTAATGCATTGGGTAAAGATTTCATATCTAATGAGATAGACATGGCTGGAATGGTAGGTTATACCGGTTCAGTGAAACAGGACTGAAACAAGGGTGACTCGATTCAGAAAGGGACTTTGTCCACTAAGATAGTCCTGGCAATGAGTCATGACTAACAAGAAATGATTCTATATGATTATGTGTGTATGCCACAAAGTTTCATGTTTTATGTTATGCTTATTGGGATCTCATTTCACTACTATGATTTATCCCATGATATTAAATTATGCTATCTTTTGCAGGTTAATATTTCCAAAAGTTATGTTCTTATGAATATGATGTTATTGATTTATCTTTTTCTTACCATTAATGAGCATTTGAGCTCACCCTTTTATGTTTTCTTTTCCCTAGGATATAAAGAAAGGTTTTAGGTAAAAAAAGGGAAGATCTTTATGGGAGATATTGAAGATCTTTCACCACGATTAGAAGATTACGTTCTGTGTTTCCAAAGACACTAAACTATTACGATCCTTGTGTGTGTGTTTTTGTTATGTACTAAGTATTCCACAAAAGTAATGTAATGTCCATGTACGATAAGCTTCGGGTCTTTACATCCTAGATATCCTATATTGACTAGAATTTCATAGGGGAATAATCAATTTTCAGTAATGGGATGAAGGAATTATCAGAACCCCATAGAGAATTATCCTAATCACATTTTGATGAATCCAATTCTACTATTGCGATTACTATCACATGGAGATGATCTATGGAATTTTTTGTTTCATGATAGCATATTGGAATTAAATCTGATACTAAAATCATGTTTATGGGTAGAAAATAATAGCTTCCCAGAAAACTGTATGGATTCATAGGGGTGGTCCACAAGGAAATTTGGGCCATAAACTCTATATTATCATCCACCAATGGTTTTTTTTCTTCTTTTAGAAACAAACCTCATTATATACATATTTAAATGACTCAATGAGAGAATTTTCACCATGTGGTATGACGACCATCCCATCTATGTGGTATTTCAGCCATGATGAAATGTTTAAGGTATTATATTTGTATATGAATATAAGTTCTTCCAGGAAGGACAAAATATGGTGTGTATTGATGGATAATCCTGAAATAAGTGTTACATGTGAGTTCCCGAAACTGCTCCTTGAGCATGATCATCCTAAGAGGCCTTTTTTCTCACTTATCATACCCTATAATTGTTAGATTTATCATATATTATTCCCCCTTTATATATCCCAAATGTTAGAGGGTAAGAATCGAGATGATTTTGATCTAAGTACCATTTTAAACCAAATACCATATAATGTCTAAAATAACAAGTTTTCATAAAACATAATGTTTTATGATATATCCATAGATAACTACTTCATGATCCTATCATGGGAACATGATGTTTATATGACATTTAGATGAAATAGTTTCCAGTTAATATACATATGTTGTAGCGACTTATGTATCAAACACTCGTGGGATGTGGAGGGCCTTGATGAGAGAATATATGAGTTATTATGAAATATATATAAAAATCATGGTTTATTTTTGTGTTTAGAACAAAAAATAACTATTTTAGAATGTCATATTTGTTTCAAGAGGTTTTCACTTCCTAAGGCAGGGTTTCACCCAATTACGTGGATCAACTGTAATTGTGTTTGAGGCATATGCGCATGGTACATCCTTATGGGTCAACGGATCATCTTTAGTAAGTGGAATATGTTTTGTTGACCTTCCCCAATTTATTATAAGATCATAAAATCACATCCCCTCTTGTCGCTCATGTAAAATGACTGGGTTCTAATGAACAGTGGTGCGATCTGATAAATATACAATCTGCTATTTGGATTTTTTTGATATTTTTCCACATTGTGATTAATTCATATATATATATCATAGGGATTTGATGGAAATATTTTTTTGAACATTCCAATGTCATCCCACATATCCTCATCATCTGATTCCTTTGCCTCCAGCTCTCAGATTTGGTACAAGGAAATCCTACTTGAAGCTACATTCATCATCAGAGAAGGGATCTGTAAACTGAACTACATTAACAAAACAAAAAATGATCTCCTCATCTAAATATGGTTTTTCTTGGTGGGTCAGTGCTCATTTTATATATGATGATGGTAAGTCATATGTAAGAATTATAGATTGTGCAGGAGATGGATATGACTATTTCTATTATTTCATTTCATATGCATGATGATTCTTTTTACCTATATAAGGTGTATTAAATTTTTTATACCTATATTGCATGATCATTTTTAGTTTTTTTTAGTTTCTCTGTCAAGGTGGAAGGATCTCAATCAACTACATTTCAAGTCTACCATTTTTCAAAACTTTTATCAATGCCTAGTCGAAACTTATTTCATGTCACCCTGTTCTTCTTGTTAATTGCTGATTACATAGGTCCCCTCTATCAGGAGATTCTATAGTATAACTTATATATAATCATCCATTTTTTTGAGAGAATATTTTGAGAAAATGAAGTACTAAATGGTGTGACCCCGCCTCTAATTGAATGGTTAGTTGTTAGGATTATAAGTGGGGATGTCCTTTTGGGTTTCCTGGGAATCGGTAGATCGAGTATGGTATCTTCCAACTATGAGAGGAAATTATCATCAACTAGATCATTTTATAATGAATATTCTTTATTCATCCGTTCCTCAAATCACAGAAAACCTGGATCTATTTTTTTATTTAGACCACGGTAGATATTCTAATATTATTGGGATTAAGATTATATAGTATTAGTGGTACATTTGGTAATTATAATTTCCACAAGATTCTAAATATATATATATATTAGATGTTGATATGTTTCACGTTTTACATTCATTTTCTTGGTATGTAAACTAGTTTGGTTCACTTCATGTGATAAGGACAATATTTTATAGCTTAACATCATTCCACAATGAAATTGTCTTGTAGTTTTACATCCTAAGAATATGAAGTCATCATGTAGTTTAACATAATGAAACTAGTAAGTATCATGTAATTTAATTTCCACCAAATTGAATGTATAGATAAGTTTAATATCAATGAACTAGGATGCATTGTGCAGTTTAATTTAATGAGACAATGATTTATAATGTAGTTAAACTAATGAAACTAGGACATATCATGGAGTTTAATGTCATGAAACTAGGTCATATCATGTCATGACCTATTAGTTGTAAGACATTTATGATAGAGAATAAATTACTTTTACCAATATTTCATTTAATTTAGGATCCTATAACTCTATGAACCCTTCATTTACATTCTTCTCTAGAAAATATTTAAAGACAATGAAACACTATATTGTTAGCATGAGACGTTGGTGTTTGGGGAAGTGATTTTTATGGAATGTAATCTTCACCACACTCGCCCCCCTCATTGTTAGGATTTCTATAAAATCAATCTACCTACAATATTCAATGGTCTTAGTGAATTTTAATGGATTAGAGGAATAAAATCTGTCCTACTTCATTATAAGAGACAACCATTGATAACTTGGAGATATGTGGCTTAGGTTCTAATGCATAACATGTGTGTCTAGTTGAGAAATATTTTGTTAAATGAGGGGGGATATAGGTGTTTTTTGTTCCAACATACTCTTATTCATTTTCTTATGAATCCATTTCTTATTGTCATCGAAACTCTCTATTGTATGCCTAAAACACAGGTGGTTGGGTTAGTGATTTTCATCTCTTATAAAAATCTCATCACTCGGCTTCATAATTATTTTGGTTCTATCAAATCATTGTATATGGAATAGTAAATATAAAAAGATATATGTTTTTAAGGATGGAATATACCATTTGTTTTCTATCATCAAGGGTCGGGTAACCACGTTGCATCTTCAACATCAAAAATATAACTATGTTGTCAAGGTAAAATAGAACATTTTCATGTTTTTGGTGGAATAAACCCCTCATTATTGGTTCAAGAGACAATGATGAAGTTTTATGGCCCTTGGATAATGATGGTTCTTCCCATAGATTAATGTAACTTGGCCATCCTGTATGCATTATGGAAACTGGTGAGGTCAGATGGTTTATAAAGTACCGCGAATGTGGTGGTAAAAAATAAGGCAGTTACATAAGAAAAATGGGTTTATGGTATCAATAATATAAAAAATAACATATCTACGTGGGCTGGGGTGAAGTGTAATATCTTATGTAATTCACTTTTCTAGGGAATGTATAATATGAAAATATTATATCCTTATGGGATGGGTCACTTCATTGGAAGGTGGACCTTTGTAGGAATATGTTGATGGGTTATTCTACTGAAGGGAAAAAAGGATAATTCCTATATTTAGGTTCCATAGGCCCTTATTCACTCATTGAAGTTGAGATATCTATTCTTACATAGAAATTTCCTTATCATCCTTAAGTGGATGAATAGAATAATTCATTATGATACCCAATCCTCTATGAACAGTATCATGAGTAGATTCTGATGGGAGTTTCACCATGTACCTAGAAGACTAAACTTTTTGTTTCCACTCTCTATATTCCCCATCAATATTTCACTCGGGAGCACCATCTCAGTCAAAAATACCATCTATAGATGCATACATTTTACAGTTGATCCCTAATTTTCATATGTTGGGGGAAGAAGGTGATCCATAATATTTTTACTCATGTGAATATTAAAGGGAACGATCTTAATCATTAGGATTTCTCTCATCTGGATCCATTGAGAATACCTTAGATTCAATAGATATCATATTGATGGATACATATATGGGATGGTTCTTCTATTAAATGGAGCATCTCATTTGATGGTTTGGTTCTAGATATGTTATTTAGTGGGATGGTACCCACATTACCATTTTTTAGGGTGGCTCCCATTGTATTTCTGGTGGGTGGGTTCCTATTTTACCTTTTTGTGGATCGATTCCCATATTGAAGATGACCCCTAACTAAAAATGGAAATAAATCCCACATCATTGTGGGTTATGGGTCTCATATGTATTATATATACTCTATGTCTAGTTGTGATAATGTTAGAGCCTATTTTATTAGAATCATATTGTAATTATTCATGGACACTTTTGTGATACACTGGTGAGCCTCAAATAGATTACTGGTAATAGAAACATAATCCTTCTATTTAGGTTTAGTTGTTGAACACCATAGGCAAACATTCCTTTTAGATTCCCTAATATGGATGGTTGGGGTAGTCATAAATTCCTCTACAGTTCCTTGTGGAATTGAGTTCACATTTGGATGAGGATAAAAATAATGGATAGGATCCCTCATATGAATCTCTAGAGTTGTTGATTTCATCTATTTATTTTCCTCATCCACCACCCTAGAGTATGGACGGTATGTTTTTTTGTTCTCTAGTGACAATCTCTCAAAGTAGTTAAATGTGAGAAAGAGTGTTGCCTCCTCTTCTGTATCCTATTTTGGAATATACTATCCATGGGGATTCAACTTTTGGAGTATTTCAGGACCTTCTTCTAATTTTGGGATAGATAAATTGATTTTTTTACTACCACACCAAACATTCACCAACTATCCATAGAGGTGTTGAATTTGTTACTATTAATGTTAGGGCCTCATGGCCAAGGATTCCATGGAAGACGATGCATATGAACGATGTATCGGCTGACTTCTCGTAACTTCTTGAGGTGATATTCATTCAATACTATCTTCTCAAGAGTTTTTAGAATCATTTGGCACATTTTATGATTCCATTTTGATTTTAAGGATCATCCAAAATACTATATAATAAAAAATACACCTTCTAATTGGAGCATCATATGTAAGAGTACATGTTCAATCAATTACATTCACAATTAAATGATAAATATGTATAAATTTATGTAATAAAAATGTTTAGAATTATTTAAATATTTCTCATGGACTTTAAAATTATGTTATCTGAAAAATATAGAATAAATTGACCTAATAGAAACTGGGCAGTCTATCCTTTTTAACTCATGAATGGAAAGACATAGTTAAAGGATTTCATGTCAAGTTCACCATTTTGTTTCTCAACAAGTGTGGATGGTTTTTCCTGATGATCATTTTCAATTTATTCAGAGTGGTTGAGAAATATTTTGTATATAGATTCCCATTTTCTCTCAAATATAATCTCCCAACAGTTCCCACATCAATGAGAAGAAAAAAAATACTCTTTCTGAAAGAAGACAGTCAACTAGGGTTTCAAACTGAATGAAACATAAGAACTCACATTGTTTGAGAGGATGGGAGGATAGGCTAAGGACACATTGGGGGGATAATTTTATATTATATGAATCTCTAATAGATTTAATATTTTTTTTTAAATCCTTCTAAATTTCCAATACGAGAAAAGTTACGCCTATTTTAATGACTTGTTAAATAACACATATCTATTAGAATAATTGTGTATGTCATTGGTTCCCCTATATTATATTCATAATTTATGGTAAATTATTTTATATCCATGTTCACATACTCCATATTTTATCTCCATCCATGTAAGAGGTTGATGTCTTATATATGGGATTGAACCATTGTGTGGTGTCCTATACATTCTGTGTAAACTTGTATAAAAAAAACATTGTTCATGGGACATAGTTTAAGGTTGTATTGGAATACTATACCAGGTAATTTTAAATTATATGGAATGGATAAATATACTATTCTCAATCCATGAAGAGTAATTTTTTGTATCCTCTTAATAACTGAATCTTAGTAAAAATATTTTGCGTTATAGGATTCTATGTCGTAAAAAGATTTGACAACATAGGCCTTCACCTGGAATTATACATGTAAGGATACCTTGAATTTTCTCATCAGTATTATGATCCTTTGAGTTTAGATGAGATGTAATCAGACATAAATCCAAATGAATGGGACCACATTGGTGTAATTCCAATTATTCCATTGATGAAATCAACACAATTCTATAAGACCACTTGATTTATCCTCATGGTGACAAAAAAATATACAGCGGATGGTTGGAAAATTTGAATCATAAGAAATATGCATAGGGATTACACAGTAATGTTTCCCTTACAAAGGTATGATTACCGATATCATGGAGAATATGGTATAGATATCGGTCCTTAGGAAGCACTCGTATGAATCCTATTTATAATAGGAATCAGAGTCCTCGTAGTTTAGTTCTTCCCTAACCCACTGATTCATTTGAGGAACATGAAGAAGGGTTAGGGTTTACAAATAAAATGATTCCCATGTATAAACTCATTTCTTATCCTCCAATGGATGAGGATGGAATATAGGCTAATAGTGGAATTGAGGTCCTATAAGATTGTGTATTTGGAATATGGAGGCACTTACATCGAGGGGGAAAACTGTTATATCATGGGCCTTAGGATGGGATCATGTAAATCATTTTTCGACCTGATATAATGTTCTTTTAGTTTAATTTTTATATATACAACTAATGGATTTAAATGAGTGATTAATGTTAGAGAAATTATTCTTATTCCGGTGTCTTATTAAAGTTGGGGACTTACACCAAGATATATTCCCATGTTACATATTCATTCTTTATCCTCTCATGGTTAAAGAGGGTTGATGAACATGAAAGCTCTGTTGAAAAAGTTTTGTATGAAATTGAGGCACATCTGAGATCCAGACATGAATACAGTCATATCACTTCATAACACTATTCCATTAATGACACCCACAATTCAAATGATGTACTCTTCCAAAAGATCATCAATGTGGGTTTACATTGTGTATGAACAAGTGTGTCTTCCAGATGAGGTTGAAATTTCTATATTGTCTACTTGACATGTCTTGTGCGTATTCATGAAACTTCAGGTGTGTTTACATAACATTTCATTAGTTTAAAAATAATAATTATGAAATGACCTCTACTACTTTGCGTGATTGAATTTTACAATTCAATGGATTGTTAAATGAAAATAATGACATGTCTATTGTTCCTCTCATGATTAACTAGTAATTTCCATGGCCTTTCACGTGATGAAGTCCAACATGTCTTTGGTATATCATTTTATCATGGCCGAAATGTCCACGAAATGTTCCATCATCATGTCTGACATGTAGAGGTTCTATATTTTGATCAAAGAAATCATGCACAGTGCATGTCTCTTGTTCACGATGGACATGTACTATAACGCATGAGGGAATTGCGAGACCAATGATGAGTTATTACATAATGATATCCTAAGATATAAACTTGGCGGTGTATCAAAAACAATTCTAGGATAGAACATATGAAAAATACTTCTCTTCCAAGGGTTCATGTTGCATGTCCAAGGGGATCATTCCACCGCCGCATTATGAAAAATCTACATTTTTGGGTGAGTTCATTCCTAGGTGTTCATTTTAAGGGTGTTAATATGATTATTTTCATTCAAATAGGATGACATATCCATTGGATAACATGCATGGAAATTATACACATTGAAGAGTGATTTCTTGAAATGTCTGTATGACTGCGGATGATTGTTCTGCATAGCTAAGGGTCTATGAAGAGAGTTTGGTTTCATTGTCACATGATAAGGAATATTGTTCTCATTTCTCAAGAAAGAATCATGTATTGAGATGGATTGTATGATATTAATATTTTCATGGAATAACATGAACTCTAGGAAACTATGTCAACAGACCTGCATGATAGGGAATACCCATACAAAACATCATGCATCCATCAATCAACTGAGCGTTCACCTGTTCTCCTCTAAAAGGATGCATGGTGGCATCACAAAAGCAAATTTCATAGGTCAAGGCATATCTATCCAGACCACATGAACTAGGGGTTTCATCCAACCTGAAATGGGGTTCATTGAATATTCCACACAACAGGTGGTTAATATGAGGATATTCCAGCCTAAGGCTTTTTATTATAGCGTTGCATGATCTTCAATGCATTATGTGATCTTGTTAGGTCTATAATGTGGTGGGTCTTTAATTTTCATGAAGAATTTATTTGAAGGTAAAATTCAACTTATCCTCCTTAGTTTTTTTCTTCTTTTATCTCACATTCCCCTCCCCAATCTCATTCATCATCCATTAAAAGAGTGGGGTTAGGGGTTATTATAAGAATATTTGGCCTATTACATATATACCATTCATAGTGATTCGATTTCATGTAGAGGCTTGAGGTAGTCAAGATATCATTCAAGAACAATTAATGGAGGATCCCATGACAAGGAGTTAAATTCTTTTTTATGTCAAATGATGATGATGTCCAAATGAATTCATACATTTTTTATCTCATGTACAAATGAACCTTAGAAAACATTTCAATTTATTAATGTGATCACATGATCAATTTCATAGGAATGATATATCTTTTTTATCATTTCATGTATGCAAGGAAAAGATTGTCATATCATCTTGGCCTATCCACTCGTAATGTGATGGTGTGTCTAGAAATCCATTGGGCACCATACATGATTGATTAATAAGATTCATAGGATCAAGTTGCATAAAAAATTATAGTTTATAGGAAATCCTCACAGGCTTCATGTGAGAAAATGAAAAATGTTGAATCATCTAAAAAAGAAAAAAATCTATATTATTAATGTGAACATAGTGGTGTCAACTCGGTTTACATGATCATTATGATACTTACTTGTGATTGATTATCAAATCCATGTTCTCCATACAACATAACATGATGCTTTAGTTTTTGTGATCAAGAGTTATAAGTATCAAAGCCTTTTGATTATCCCTCATTATATAGAGATCACCCGAAAGAAATCCTTCAATGTTCATGAGTTAGGGATGAAAAATATTTTGAAAATTTGACGGATTTTGGAAAAATAATCAACATGATTAGTCCCTTGATCGTGTGATGGCATTGGGTTGTGACATGATGTTCATCAACATGCCTTCTAGAAAATTCACATATTCTTATGATGGACTACTAGCTATCCATATTTGGACACATAACCCCTAGAGCCTCTCATTCTAGATATATGCAGTCACCTCTCATTATAATCATCATGTGATGAATTAGATCCTCCAATAGATTAATTCTTGAAAAATGATGTTTGATAAATTCTTTACGGGAATTTATCCTGTATTTTGTTTTGTATTTGAATAGTAGTGGAAGGATTTCATTGGGGAGGATTCAACATTAGTTTTCTCGAGCTCAAACCAATGTTGTCATGGAGTGCGAAGGAAAAAGGTTGAAGAAAAAATGTGTCTTCAATAAAACATAAGATACATATTTCCTCAATCATCATATCTTATTTCCATTTTCCATTTAATATATAAATAGTGCCACCATGGAGCTTTTCCCTCATCAGATAGTTAATTTCTCAGAATGCACTCAATAACTTTTCTCAGATCCTCAGGCTAGAAAAACTATGTATTCGGGTTCACTTCTGAATATTGTTGGCATTGATCCCTATTGGAATCATATATTACATTTCCTAACTATGGTAAAAATCTACATCCACATGTGTGATCATATACACATACTCGCTCTTATGTTTCTTATGCTAGTCATCCATGCTGGTTCTTTGGGCATGGTTGTGGAAACTCTAATATGTGATCTAGTTGGGCTAGTTGGATAGCTAGTTGTGGAAGGTTAAATTTTTGGTTAAGGGAGTCGCTAAGATACATATAATAATTATCTACGTAAATTAGAAATAATAAGTTACAAAATAAATGTTTTTATAAAACGTATCCCCGTGCCACTTTTATGTCATTGAAAAATTTGAATAGTATTTTCATAGGTTTTAAACATCTCGAATCTATAAGGGTAATGTGCTTAGTACACAATTATGGGTGATAATAACTACGATTTGTTTGAAATTTTGTATGATAGTTTTTAAATACATATGCTTATTGACGATTAATGTAAGAATATTATGTATTGAATTATTATTAATTTCCCTCATATGATTAATACATTACATATAGTAATTAATGGATGGGGATCATTATTATTCATCCTCATAGTTTATTGTTTGGTCTCAAAAGAAAAAAATGTGTTTTTTTTGATATATTCCATTCCTATTTATGTTTTAATTTTTGGCATAAATATTCGATAGTATGTAAGATGACATGGTAAGTGGACTTAACTATTTGATAATTAATCCTTAGCATGATGACTTTATGGTTATATCATGATGTCCTGGATTGAGTATTAATATATATATAGAAATATATAGTCCCTCATTATGAAACAAGTTATTTTTCACTTTTATTATGTTATCCAAGAATATATTTTGTTCTTTTATTGTTGAATATATGGAACTTTTATTGATTATTCAATTTAAATTATTTCTTAGGTCATATGTATCTCTGATATATTTCACTATACACATTCCAGTAATGAGCATCTATTCTCACTCATTAATTTATTTTTTCCCTAGGGAATCCATAATTGAAATTGGAATGACTCTAGGTATATACTATAAAAAATAATGAATCATTCAATAAAATATTAAATTTTACTTGAAATTTTTTGATGTAATGGGAAAATAATATGTGTATCTATTCTCACAATACCTCTATTCTATTAGATCCAATTAGATGAGATCTCGTGTATCATATTCCAATGTATTATAGTAAACATAAGAAATATGCTACTAGATTCAGGGTTAATAAACATTGTATACAATCCCGGATTGATGAGATGGTTCTTCATAAATATGGGATCTTGAAATAGAAAATGATGGTTAGTTGGATCATGTATAGAGATACAAAAAAACAATTCCATTTATTACATTTGAAAAAAAGGTTAAAAATATTATATTTAATCTCTTTATCTGTGTTGAAACCCCCAAAATTGATTTAGAGATTGTTTTCACCCTGGTCCCATAATTATTTTATATCATCGATAAATGTAACATTCATCTCAATTTAGAGAAAATATCCATGACCCCTCATCTCATAAATAAGATATAGAATGCATTCCTAACATGTGCTCCTTGTAATTGGGAAATGAAAATATATATATTCTATTTGACTACTGATAGTGTTACTGGACCAGAGGGCCTTTCTTATTACGTTTTTATGAAATTCTGTCTTGAATTGAATGTCAAATGGGGATTTTTTAAAAAATATTACGCACATCAATTTTATATGAATTTCACCAATGATTATTTTAACTCTAAAATGGGGTTTTAATCTTGGGAGTGGTGACTCTTCAATTGCATTTTTAAATTTTAATCATGTCTTACATTAATGTTTTTTGAAAAAATATCACATGAGAATCATGGGTGAATCATGTTATGGGCATATAAAAGTATTATTTTTTGTGATACCACTAGTGTTTATCATTATTATAGCGATAAAATATAGATGTACATTACATTGATATGATTCATGATTGTCTAGTATAGTGTTCCATTATCATTCCAAGAACTCCTTCATATATGATTGCTCCCACTTATGGTTTCTTTTATACATGATGGTGATGTTTCATTTTTTATTATTACATTTGTTTTCTTATAATCCATCCATTTATAGTTTTTATTATTACCCTATATTTATATTTTATATACATTTTCATTTTATTGGTTTATTTGAACAAATTATACTTTAATGAAAACAAAACTTTATTTTATAAAATGGTTTTTCAAATGAAATTAGATTATAATTTTTTTGTATTAAATATATAACTAATGGTTGACTAGTAAAAGGAATTGTATAGATTCATATTGGTATCTTACTTGGTGATTCCCTTATACCCTACATATTCTTTTATGATTATGATGAATTGGTTTTATAGGGTACATGTAAGGTAGAAAGTGTCATATATCTCACTATCTTCTCTTTGTTTATTTCATCTTTATTGTAAATTGTCATGTTGGTGATGGACATTCAAATTGATTCTTGGAATTGGTTTTGGTTTTTTGAGCTACTAAGATTAGCATTTTTTCATGGTCTTGTATGCCTCATGGGTTTGAACCATTTATTCCATGTTGTACAATGAATTTATTATATTTATGTTGTTATACATGAGACATTTTGTTTAATATTTCAGTGTGAAATCATTCATAATAATTTTTTTTTGATATCCAGGTTCTTATCGTCAGCCCATGGTAATGGGGAAAACGCTTCAGGCATTGTGGGGGGAAAACATGGGGAGGTGTTTGTTCAACGCAGTTTGGATCATTAAAAATGTAATCAAATGATACAGTTGTTTCTAGGGTTATTGGAAGGCAAGAGTAGGACCATTAAAACATGGGTAGTAAGTGTGGAAGGGTTCCTGACTAGTTCACGTTCTTATCTAATCTCGAGTTACTATGGTTGATCTTGGATTTTTCTTCAAGATTGAGAATATTAGTTGGTTAATAAAAAGAACATAATATTGGTTCTCATTTAGATAAACCATTTCATATCCTCTTTTTATTATTCAATTTTAACACTATTAATTTTTTAAATATATATTTCATTAAATTCTATTTTTTCTAGGGCTTCCCTAGGTTCTTAAAAGACATCATTTGATTGAAACATGTGTTCCTAATGTAATAATTATTTATATATTCTGTTTAATAGATAATTCACACCAAAATATCACATCTAAATTTAGGGGGGGTAAAGCATTATCTTCAGCAACTTCCTAACGTATACCATTTTATTATGGAAGCAGTTGTCCAGATAATATAGAATCTAGGTCTGGTGGGTGTTAGAAACCAATAAAAGACAATGGACCATACCTAAAAATCTTCAATTAAAAATCCCAAAGTCCTTCATGATAAGAAAGTAGTCCAAGAACTCTGACAGTGTCTTGAATGAATTGAAAGGATTATCCCCATGTTGAGGACTCTAGAGGACTCAATAGTTGATTTCACCAAATATATGGTTGAATAACTAGAAATGAAATGTAAGGAATCCATCATAAAAACTAATATTCCTGAGGATCCTCCCATGAGAACTTTGAAGAATGTATTAAATGTGTAATTTTATATTGAAATTTTGAAGGTTGTAAATAATCATTAATTTGTGACCTTAGATAATATGGAATTTTCTTTTACGAATTAAGTAACTTTATTAAAGAGTTAGTGAAATTTTCAACCAATCATGATTCTAATGACTACTATATTAAATGAGGTTCATAATGGGTTTTAAGGATGATATTTTGTCGATGATGATTCTCATGTGTTTGTATACATTTTCTAAGCTGGTAAAAAATGTGGTTATGGTTGAGGTAGACATTTTATGTAATATAAATATCAGTGGTGATTCAACTCATGTATGGCGTGGTTAGGGTGTATCTTCTTTTCATAAAGGGAAAAATAGTAAGGGTGCTTAGTGTTTTTAAGGATGCATTTTATGGACTTGTTCAGGTTATCTTCTTATAGCTTATTACCACTGTAGAAGACATAGATATACCTAGATTAATTGTATTATAGAAACCCATGATTGGAATAAAAGTATATCACATAATTTTATATGAATATTCAGTACATTACAACAATACATGCCCATGTACCATAATGGTTTAGTGTCTTTGGAAAACATATAAACAAAATCATTTATCCCTGTAAAAGATATTCAATATCTCCCATAAAGATCTCCACCCTTAGTACATCTGCCTAAAACCATTTTTGTAATCTATATAATGGAAACATAAGAAATGGGTGAGATCAAATGCACAGTAAGGGTAAAAAAGGTTGATATGTACGCATAATAATGATTATAACGGTATGAGAAAAAGATCATGAAAATAAGAAAATCATACCCTATATATTAAAGATCATATACATGCATCATGGCCTCAATTATGGAAGTTTATAACACATGATTCATATGGAAATAAAAAACACAATCCATGAAATAATAATATAGGAATAAAAGAAGGAATTATATAGGACACATAAGTATATAAAAACCATGTTTTAATGAAGCCTACCAAGGCCTTTGTAATATGTATGTCTTTGGATAGTCACCAATGTACCTACATCCGGAATGATATACCCTGCCATGTACCCTCTTGTTTAGGGATTGGGATATCCTCTCGTTTACCCTTTTAGCACATAAAAAATTTATCATTACCCAATGTATTGGAGGGGGAAATAAGTCCCACCCATCACATAATGAAATCATACATGCATGTATCATAAAACATGTATCACATCAAGACCCATGAAAAAAGTAGGGTTAAATACACAGAAACTCATCACCCATGAAATGAAATGGGTATCAATAACATTTTATCACATCATAACTGTTGTACCTCTCGTACCCCTCGTGGTTTAATTTTCATGATCACAATCACTCTCTTATTTATCTAATCTTGTTTTCAAGTGTTTTTGTTAATAGGAATGATTTCAGGAGTAATAAGTGGCAAAGGAGGAAAAGTGGACTATTTTCATGTCCACCGGCCAACCGGTGGCTTGACCACCGGCCAGTCGGTGGACCCTGGGCAGAAGGCTGAGCTACTGCCTCAGCACCGGCCAACCGGTGGCCTCAGCACCGGCCAGCTGGTGGCACCCAGCCAGAACAGTGTCAGCCAATGCCTCAGCACCGGCCAACCGGTGGCCTCCCCACCAGCCAGCCGGTGGAGCATGGGCAGAATTGATCTTCTTTTTGCAAGCACCGGCCAACCGGTGGCCTAGCACCGGTCAGCCGGTGGAGCCAGTCAAACTAGTCGTTGGGCCTTTGACCAGACCTGTCCACATGCCTCCCAACGGCTCCGAAGGCCTCTCCAACGGCTCCGAAGACTCCCAAAGGCCATATGAGGGTTCCCCCTCTATAAATAAAGGACTAGGAATCCACGTAACATACCCGGAACTATAACCAAGCCAACGAAGCCCACATGACACATTTTACATCATTTGGCGAACCTCCGGCGAATTCCTTCAAGGAACCCCAATTGCTCCAACTCACTTCCACATCCAAGGAGCACCACCAAAGAATCTTGGGAGCGCTCTTCATCAACTCCATCAATCCTTTGGCGCCCAAGACTTCTCCCATTACGGTTTTTCTTGTTTTATCATTTTGAGCTTTAAAATTGAGTTTGTGCCTACAAACTCCCATTTCTCTCATCCTCCATTCTTTTGGGTTATCACATCACCTTTAAGGTGTGAAGAGGTTGGTCAAGCCTTTCCTTTAAAAGGCTTGAGACATTGGTGATCTAGCCTTCACCTGTAAGAAGGCTAGTGGGTTCTTGCATAACCATTAAAAGCAAGTTATAATAGGTTCTAGACTAACCTTAAAGTCTAGTGGGTTTCTTGCTAAAACCATTGAAATGCAAGCGGTAGTAAATCTCTCAACGGTTGAGTTGGGAGCGGAGACGTAGGCTTGGGTTTAAGCCAAACTCCGTTATCAATTTTGTGTCCTGCCTATTTTATTTCTGCTGCACTTTGATAATTGTTTTTAATTTTTAATTATTTTTTAAAAGGCAATTCACCCCCCCTCTTTCCATCACTTCTTCTCTTTCTCCCACCAACAATTGGTATCAGAGGGAAAATTTGAGTAATACCTTCACCGGTTTCAAATTCAAGATCCATTGTGATGGCTTCAACTTCTTTCGCCCCCGAAGGCTATTCTTTGGGTCGTGCTCCATTTGTTGATGGAACCCACTATAACTATTGGAAAACCCGCATGACTACTTTTCTTAGAAGTATAGGTTATCCCATTTATAAAATTGACATGCATGGTTATTCTCTCTCCTCTCCCGATGAATCCAAATGGACCCAAGCCGATATTAAAAATTTCGAGCTTGATGGCAAAGCCATGAACGCTCTTCATTGCAGCCTTGATGGTAATGAATTCAATCGAGTTTCCACATGCACCTCATCACATGAAATCTGGAAACTTTTGGAGGTTACCCATGAGGGGACCAACAAAGTTAAGGATACTCGATTGGACATGTACCGTTAAGATTTTGAGTCTTTTTCCATGCATCCATCCAAATCTATTTCTGAAATGTTTACACGCTTTACTGACGTTTTCAATGGTAGAAAGTCTCTTGGTGATGATGTGTCTGCAGAAACAATGGTCAAGAAGATCCTTTGGATCTTACCAAGCTCATGGGCACCAAAAGTCACGGCAATACAAGAAGAAAAAGACATCAAGAACATGCCAGTCGAAGAGCTCATTGGATCCCTCATGACCTATGAGATCACCATGAGGAGGCAAGCTGAAAAAGAAGGCAAACCAATCAAAGTTCCAAAGAACATCGCCTTCAAGGTTCAAAAAGAAGAAAGCTCCTCCTCCTCATTGTCTTCCTCTTCAAGCGGCAATTCCGAAATGGAGAATCTTTCCCGCAAAATGCACAAATTCATGAAGAAGCACAAGAAGACGAAATCCCTCAAGGCTCAATCCAACGAAAAATCCGAGCCCAAGGTAACATGTTACGGGTGCGGCGAGAAAGGCCATTACAAGCCCGATTGTCCACTCAAAAAGAAAAAGGCCAAGAAAAAGGAGAAGAAGAAGGCTTTCAAGGCCACATGGAGTGATAGCTCTACATCCTCCTCCTCCTCCTCAAGTGACAACGGTAACAAATGCCTAATGGCATTTCATGAGGTAACCTCTTTCGACTCCTCTTCCTCTTGTTCTTCCAATTCTTTCAATCATTTATCTTATGAGGATCTCCAACATGCTAGAGATCAATTGGAGGAAGGTTTTCACGAACTTTCTTCCCAATTTGTTGCATTAAAAAAGAATTTCAAAAAACTCTCTTCCGAAAAGGAACAACTTCTCAAAGAAAAGGAAGAGTTGTCCCTCAAAGTCCAAAACCTTCCCAATGTTGATTCTCTGGAATCAAAAATCAATGATTTAAGGGAATCCCTAGCCAAGTTGACCCAAGGGGAACAAAATTTTACCAAATTTCTTGGTTCCCAACGCATATCTAGAACCACCGAAGGGCTTGGCTATTCCAAGCAAGCTTCCTCTTCCCATGCTCCAACTATTTTTGTAAGGGGTAGCTCCCAATTTAAATTTTGAAATTATTGTAAAAAACCTGGGCACTTAATTTATGAGTGCAATTGCAAAAATGCCCGGTATGGAAGGCCAAAAACTATTTTCTTTAACGATGAATTTTATAGGAGAAGACCCGCCACTAGACATGTATGGATTGAAAAATCCCTTTTAGCGAGTCTCACCAGACCAAAATTTGTCTCGGTTTCAAAAACCTCTCCCCGGTGAATTGTTGTTTTTATTTAGGGGGAGTTAGGATCGTTTAAGCCTTTTTGCTTTATTTCCAAAATTTTTAATTCAAATTTTCTATTCAAAATTTTCGATTCAAAACTTTCAATTCAAAATTTTCAATTCAAAATTTTCAATTCAAAACATTCAATTCAAATTTCAAAAATTTCAATTGGTTTAAAATCTCTATCTCGTTTTTCAACGAATCCCTCAATCAAGTTATATGCCCCGTGCTATTTTGATAATCACAAAGGGGGAGAAATTCTTGGTTGATTGGGGGAGAAATCCTTTAAAGCATGCCTTTCATTTAAGCCTTTTACATTGTTTGTTTTGGTGATTGTGATCATCAAAATAGGGGGAGATTGTTGTACCTCTCGTACCCCTCGTGGTTTAATTTTCATGATCACAATCACTCTCTTATTTATCTAATCTTGTTTTCAAGTGTTTTTGTTAATAGGCATGATTTCAGGAGCAATAAGTGGAAAAGGAGGAAAAGTGGACTATTTTCATGTCCACCGGCCAACCGGTGGCTTCACCACCGGCCAGCCGATGGACCCTGGGCAGAAGGCTGAGCTACTGCCTCAGCACCGGCCAACCGGTGGCCTCAGCACCGGCCAGCCGGTGGCACCCAGCCAGAACAGTGTCAGCCACTACCTCAGCACCGGCCAACCGGTGGCCTCCTCACCGGCCATCCGGTGGAGCTTGGGCAGAATTGATCTTCTTTTTGCAAGAACCGTCCAACCGGTGGCCTAGCACCGGTCAGCCGGTGGAGCCAGTCAAACTAGCTGTTGGGCCTTTGACCAGACCTGTCCACTTGCCTCCCAACGGCTCCGAAGGCCTCTCCAACGGCTCCGAAGACTCCCAAAGGCCATATGAGGGTTCCCCCCTCTATAAATAAAGGACTAGGAAGCCTCGGAACATACCCGTAACTATAACCAAGCCAACGAAGCCCACGGGACATATTTTACATCATTTTGCGAACCTCCGACGAATTCCTTCAAGGAAACCCAATTGCTCCAACTCACTTGCACATCCAAGGAGCACCACCAAAGAAGCTTGGGAGCGCTCTTCATCAACTCCATCAATCCTTTGGCGCCCAAGACTTCTCCAATTACGGTTTTTCTTGTTTTATCATTTTGAGCTTTAAAATTGAGTTTGTGCCTACAAACTCCCATTTCTCTCATCCTCCATTCTTTTGGGTTTTCACATCACCTTTAAGGTGTGAAGAGGTTGGTCAAGCCTTTCCTTTAAAAGGATTGAGACATAGGTGAGCTATCCTTCACCTGTAAGAAGGCTAGTGGGTTCTTGCATAACCATTAAAAGCAAGCTGTAATAGGTTCTAGACTAAACTTAAAGTCTAGTGGGTTTCTTGCTAAAACCATTGAAAAGCAAGCGGTAGTAAATCTCTCAACGGTTGAGTTGGGAGCGGAGACGTAGGCTTGGGTTTAAGCCGAACTCCGTTATCAATTTTGTGTCTTGCCTATTTTATTTCTACTGCAATTTGATAATTGTTTTTAATTGTTAATTATTTTTTAAAAGGAAATTCACCCCCCTCTTGCCATCACTTCTTCTCTTTCTCCCACCAACAATAACCTATGGAAAAGATGTTGGATTTATAATCATTTCTTTATTGAATAAACTGTGAAAAGAAGCCAGTATAAAAGAATATGACACACAGAAAAGAAACAATGTTTCCAAAAAATATTACATATTGAATAGAAAAGGGTTTCATAAATACCATACCATTAAGTTTAACCCATTCATATAAAGAATATAAATGGATCCTTTTGATCATTTCCTATAAGGGAATGAGTAATAAAAATGGATGTCATCTTAGATGGAAAATTATTTTTCAATATGTATCAAATACAATGATTGAGGAAAATATCCTTTATTCTTTGAAAAATAATATTTAGTACATAAAACCATTTTATAATTATTTTCATATATAATTTCTTTAAATCTTATAAATAATTATTGACATAATTTAAAAAACATTCCTTAAAAACATATAAAATAGGCTTCAAAATATTTTAGTAACATTTTTTATTGAATTGAAAATTTATAATAAAATCATGAAAACTGGTTGAAAATTATTTCATTGAAAATACTTTTAAAACTTATAAATAGTTAGTGAAAACATTTTTAAAACTATTTTATCATAAAACTTTTAAAAAAGTATGAAAACAGTTGGAAAACATTTTATTGATTACTATTAAAAAAATCCTAAAACGTTTTGAGAACCATTTTAATTGAAAATTTAATCTAAAAACATTTTAAAAAATAACATTTAAATATGAAAATAGTTATAAAAGGATTTATTGGTACATGTCGTACCAGGTAAACAGAACAATCATTTTTCACGGAAAAAAGGATAAAAAATCTTCTCCTCCTGAAAGTGGTATTAATGTTAATTTAAAAACATTAGAAAAAATAGTAAAAATTTATTATAATTATCATATTATATTAGTAATATATTCAAGGAAACCCGTTTTAGAAAACTTGGTTATAAAGGAGTACAGATTTCCTACAGAAGATTGGATAAAGTCAGGCTTTCATTAAAATACATTCTTAACTATCTTTTAAACCAAAGATTATAAATTGGTAACACAAAATAAATATATCATGAATAACTATATTATAAAAAAAATTCATTAATGTATTAAAATACCAAATCAATGAATTCATTAATTGATGCATAAATCTAAAAAATCAAAAAATGCACTGATATTGTTTCTATAAACTCTTATCACTTGGTAACATTGGAGCATACTCTCCATGTAAGAATGAAAATATTTCATGAAGCTTAAAATACCATTAAAATAAATAGTTTCATGATATAAAATGTGAAATATAAGCATATAACACCTCAAGTTATAATTTAGGGGCATAAAAAACATGAGACTAAATGAAGTCAAATTGTAACAAAAATATCTCACCGATTGGGTAACTTTTGAATCATAATCCCCAAGAAAGAAAGATCATGAAATAGGTATATTAATACAAATAAATATAAGTATAAGATACATAAAATTCAATTTTTGGTAGTACATACATCACATATAATGAATGATTGGTGAACATAGTATGTATCTCACAGAAATAAAAAGTGAGATGAAATCTGCTTACCTTGTGTTTTGACTCTCATCTTACTCATTCACAAAACCTAAATAATAAATAAAAATTTATTATAAATATTTTATAGAACCATATTTTTATATATAATACTATTTTGGGTTTTATTATGACTTTATAATACCCTCTTTTTGACCATCATATGGAAGGGTTTCACTTCGGCTAATATTCTCTCTTTTTCAATATGTGTCTTAGTTTTTTATATGGTTAGTCCTTATAATTATATCATGATTCTTGAATGAAAAAATGATATAAATATAATTAATAAAAATTATTTTTTTATAAAAAAAATCTATAGAATATATATGCATGAAATGGAATATAACACTAATGGGGATGGTAGGCCATACGTACGTATGCCAACTATTTTTGTTTAATTTTTGTATTGAAAGTATGAAATAAAATGACCTATATATATATATAGTTGTTAAATTTGATTTATTATAATATATATATATATCTTATATATATTCACTAATACCATATTTAATAAAATCCAAATAGTGTATGAACAAATAATATCACTTTGAGGGGACAGTTTTCCACACTTTATAAAATGAAATTATCATATTATCAACAAACAAAAATTAAAAAGATATGTTCTATATAAGTAATAAAGATGATTAAACAAATAATAATTATAATATGCGTCATATATAAAAATATTTTCCATCATAATGGGAAAAATGGTAGGTGGTATTAGAAAAATGAAGAATCATCATTTCATGAGGCTGTAGTCCATTGTTCATAGAAACAATATGTTTGTTACCCATCAGATGAAGGTTTGTGTATGTGTAGGATGAAACCATTGAATAACAATATCCTAGTATATATAATATAATGTATTTTTATAAAATAAATGAATAAATAGAGTGCTGTTGTGGAGAAGAATAATAAAGGAATGGATCTTGAGAGAAGACATCATCTCTTTATCAGGTAACTCCTTTTGGTTAGTGCCAGAAGGCTTCCTTGAGTTTCCTTCTGCCCATGAAAAAAATTATAGGAGTAATATACGAAATTTGGGATCCATTTTAGCAGATTTTTGGAGATATGTGGGACTTTATAGGTGTGAGGATGTTGGTAGAGGTGGAGTCCTTTTATAGAGAAGGGAAAGGACTCACATGCAATTTTTTAGAAACAATATAGGTGTACTCATTTTCTTTGATAAAAAAATTATATCATACCAAAAAAATTAAATAATGTATGGTGTATTAAAGAAATATTTAAATTAAATTGGTTTTGTAAAAATTTATAGAAAATTTGGAAACCTAATTTTATGTTTTAGACCTTAATTAATATTACCTTGTCCTTAATCACAATGACTAATTTTAATCATTTTTAATAATAATTTTTGACAAAAACTAAAATTTTCAAATTAGACACTTAATATTATACTGATTAAAATATTTTAAGTTAGTTTTACAAAATTAAATCACAAAATAGGAAATTTTTTTATTAATACTATTCCTGTAGACATGACAATGTTACTGGTTTTTAAAGTAGAAAGAATTTCTAATGTTTGTTAAGATTTTTTATTCAATTACAATGTGTAATTAATTTTAGTTAATTAAATTGTATTAATATATGTAATATTTATAACATTTGACCTTTAAATAATTTGTTATATCATTTAACACTAATAATTAATTTAAAGAGTTGTTTTTAATAAAAAGCAATATTTTTCACAATTCATCAAAAAATGATGTTTCAAATCAAAATCCAAAAACATTGGCATTGGATAATTTTGATATATTGAATTCAAAAAAGAATTTTATTTTATCAAATTCAATTTTTGAGGGTGTTTCAAATTAATTTTATTATTTTTCACCAAATAACATTAAATGTGGTTCATTCAATAAAACAATATTTTTAATCAAAAAAGGAATTTAACAAAATTCATATCCTTCATTATAAATATGTTTTATTTATATAAGAAATTATAAACAATATTTTAGAAGTATTAATTACTATTCATATTAAAAATATTTAATGGTTTGGTTATAACTACCATGTATAAATATTTATAACAATAAATTGATGTTTTGTAGAAACTCGATATATTTGTAACGTACACCATG
Organism: Viscum album; assembly: GCA_963277665.1. Lineage (NCBI taxonomy): Eukaryota > Viridiplantae > Streptophyta > Magnoliopsida > Santalales > Viscaceae > Viscum > Viscum album. The sequence continues at coordinate 678,955,952 of OY728119.1, read as the reverse complement.
TTGATGTTCCGAATGAGAGGAATGTCTAAATTAGGGCATTGAAATACATAAATTAAAATTTAATTTAATTGTTTAAAATGGTTTTGTGACCTTATTAATATTTCCATTTATAATCAATCGGTTTTTATATTCAATTATAATTAATAGGTAACCAATGATTTCATATTATATTGAATAAACAATATATTTTCATAAATTAGTTAATAAAATTCATAAACACTATTTTAACATCATGGTTTTATCTTATTATTTAAAATAATCATATTTTAATAACATATTATTGTACTTTAAAGCTCGTTATTTTGTTTTATACAAGTCATCTAGGAAAGTCATTATTACCTATAACACAAGTTAACATTGGTATTCATAGTAAAGCAGAGTAATGTTTATATTTCATGTAGTCTATGATTAACTTGGTGTTGCAGATAACAAAATCCAAATAGAGTGACTTAATATTAAATGAACTATATTTAGGGTTACATGAAATGAAAAATATAAAAAATATCAAATTAATTTGATTAAATATTCAAAAAAATATTAGTGTTTTACATTATACACCCTTAAAATGAATTTCTCACTCGATACTTGTATGGGTTATCAACGGTTTAATAATTGAAATTATCATTCATAGAATCGGACATCATAAAAATGAATACAATAACATCCATTAAAATGTGAAATTTTGAACCATAATGGTTACCCAATGTAAAATATAACAAGGTTTCCACATAGGAGAACATAGGTTGGGAGTGAAGATTGGACATGGAGGAAAAGTCTAAATATTTATAAGGAGTGATTGAGGCCATCAATAAAAAACAATAGAATGATCAGAGAAATTTTTAGGGACTCAATGTAAAAAATATGTGATTATTTTAAAGGCCATTAGTTAAACAAAATGTTTTTTATTAAGATAACACATTTTCCTTTATAATCATTAACCAATCGTTGTGTAATTATTTTATTGACCAAGAATAAAAAAAATCATTCTTTGTTTTTGATTTTATCTATTTCCAATTCATACATTACATCATGAAATGGATGCATAGAAATTAATTTAGTTTCTTGAAGCACTAAAATAAACTTTAAAAAGATATTAAGTCCCACAATAGAAAAAAAATTATAATAATTAATCTAAAAATATTCTTATAGATCATTAAGTTTATTAAATTAATCTCTAAAAATAAAAAGTAACACAACTGTTACATGATAAATAATTATTCATCAAAAAATTTTATAAATTTTCCAGGAAAATGTGTAGGCCTATGGTAGGCATGAAACCCTTATCATCATTCGGTCACAGGTTCAAGACCCATTATCTTGTAATAATTGATTAGTTTTCACCCAACATACATGATGTCCTTTTCTAGAACCACACGAATATAATTTTGAAAATAAATATGATGGACATCCTTGAAATAAGTTTAATAACAAATTGCCTTATATCTAAGGTTTTTTATACCATCTCTATACATAAATTCCTCCTCTGAAGTTGAATATAAATTTTCTTGAATGGTTAACCTTATAACACTTACGAAGGATGGAAATCTATATATTTAGAAATAAATTAATGAAATCATATTATCATTGATCCCACATATATCAAAAGTACCACATTGTTTGTCACATTCCAAATATATGTATACTTTTATAGTATATTCCATTAAAACATGGTAATAACCTTAATTAACAAAAATCCTTTTGGAAAACATGAATTCTTCTTTATTATAATGTATACTGGATATATTCCATAAATCCAAAAATTTAGTAAAATTCATCCATGATAGAATAACCCACCTATTAACAAGTCCTTACAATGTTCCACGTTAATCAGTACCATCCAATTTACATATTCATAACATAATTATCATAAAATAAGGAACATATTAAAGGTTAGCCTTTTTCAAAATATAACCTGGTCATTAAATCACTCCACATTTCCACCAGGAACATTCAACATAAACATTTATATACTGAGCATAAAACATAATTAGAAATAATAAGAATATTTCATCATTCAGATAACATAATTTTTGAATCCAAATACATATAAACATTATTAATTACACTCCATCCTTATTCCATTAAAAAGGCCACCTCATCTTATTACATAATGCCTCTTTCCTTTTACATTTCATCTATAGTCTCGTCATCATCAAAAATGTTACCATTACTCACACATCCTTTCTTATTCACTTTAGAACATTCCTAATGGGAAATTGAGTTTCATAATGACCATTTAATACCCAATTAAAAAAATTAACCTTTTCTGATATCTTTGGGTGGCCAATATACTAATCCACTTTGTTAGCTAAACTCTTCATTTTTCCCTTGCAATCACTTACATTATTTCCTTCTTTTCCACAGTAAAAATATATTCTTTTTCCTCTAATAAATACAATTATGATTTTTTCCACATTCATAACATAATGAAAAACTAATATTCTTCTCTTACATGGTCTCCATTACCCTAAATCTCAGCAAACTCCTTATTTATCTTCCTCGGTGATTCCAAGAGTTGGTTAAAGTGCACATTGTTAATCACACAACAACAAATACATCCTTTATCAGCGCTAAGAATGGCCTTTAACAGCACTAGAAAAGCGTTGTTAAAGTCGGCGAAGATAAGGGGGGTCCCCTTTTTGAGTGCTTTTTTTAGCACTGATAAAGGGGTCCTATATCAGCGCATTCATTTTAGCGCTGATAAAGGACCTGTTTATCTGTGCTTTTAAAAAAGCACTGATAAAAGTTAAAAAATTAAATAAAAGTAATTAAAATTTAAAAAAAATTAAACAAAAAATTAAAACAATCATGCCAATCCGGGGGCTTTTATAGCGCTTGATCCCCACTTTTAATAGCGCTTTACAACCCCTCCAGCGCCCCACACGCACCCCCTCCACCCTTTATCATTTCTAGCACCCCACATCCACCCCCATGCGCGTGCCTCTACCTGCAACAGGTTTTGAAGTCGAGACCTCCCCCCTGCGCGCCTAAGCCCTTACCACTACTCTATTTTGATTTTTTTTTCTATTTCATGATATCTCTATTTATATATATATATATAGTTATATTTATTCATATAGTAATATATATTTATATTAATATATATATACAGTTATATTAATATATATATATATATAGATATATTAATATATATATAGTTATATTAATATATATATAGTTATATTAATATATATATTTATTTTAATATATATATAGTTTTATTAATATATATATAGTTATATAAATATATATATAGTTATATTAATATGTATATAGTTATATTAATATATATATAGTTATATTAATATATATATATATAGTTATATTAATATATATATATAGTTATATTAATATATATATAGTTATATTAATATATATATAGTTATATTAATATATATAGCTATATTAATATATACCACTATTTATATATATATATATAAATATAGTTATATTTATTCATATAGTAATATATATTTATATAATTATATATAGTTATATTAATATAACTCTCTATTTATATATTTATATTTATATTTATTCATATAGTAATATATATTTATATTAATATAAATATAAATATATATATATGAATATATATATTTATATTGATATTAGTATATATATTTATAGTGATATTAATATATATATTTATAGTGATATTAATATATATATATATAGTAATATTAATGTATATGTAGGTATATTAATATATATATATATAGCTAGATTAATATATATATATATATAGTTATATTAATATTTATTAGTTATATAAATATTCATATATTGGTATTTTAAATAAAATGGATATTAGTTATTATTTAGATAAATCTAATATATTTTATATGTAAATATGTTTAATTATTTATTTTAAATATTTAATTTTTAGGTGTGATTATATAAAAAATATGTACATATAGTTATATATTTGACTATAAATAGCAGTGAATTATAAAAAACGATCAAATTTCAAATACATAATATCAATATGAATGTAATACCATGGAATAAATTTAGTACCTACCAAAAAAGCCAATAATATCCCCTTAAATGAGGGCGAAAATCCACAAAATGTTAACAAATCGGGGTACCCCAACTAAAAACTATGTTTTAGAGGCCTTCTGGTCCTCTTTTGGCCTCGAAAATCTCTTGACTACGGACTCCCTAGTCACCACAACGTAGAGCTCGTCGCACGATTCAATTTGATATGTGGTAGTGCTCAAACTGACACCTGGATCAAAAGGCCTGGCCGTTTGAAGTTTGAGTTGCGTTTTCAACTTATTTTGGATCTTTTTTTTATTTTTTTATTTTTTTATTCTTAAAATTGTTATTAAATGCCTATTACTCCATAATAATTAGAAAATTATTATTTTAAAATATTTTTTAAATTTTTTATTAATCCATTTTCACTAAATATCTTATATATTAAGTGTATTAAGTGTAAATGTACATTTATACTTATCTAAAATATATTTAAAAGTTATATATTATATTTATATCAATATAACTATATTTATATATTACTATATTTTTATATATTTTTATATTTTTATTTTGAATTCGACCCTTTATTAGTGATTTTAAAAAAAGTGCTGATAAAGGCCCCCCTTTATCAGTGCTTTTAAAAAAAGGAATGATAAAGCCCCCCCCCCTTTATTAGCGCTACTAAACAAGCGCTGATAAAGGGGGTCCCTTTATCAGCGCTAAAAAAGTGCTGATAAGGGGGGGGGGCTTTATCAGTGCTTTTTTGTGCTCTGATAAATCCCCCCCTTTCATCGCTTTTTCATTAGCGCTGATAAAGGGGGGGGGGGCGCTGGGAAAAACTGTTTTTCTAGTAGTGTCAGGTTCCTTGAAAACATATTAGGAATAATAAAAACATCATTAAATATATTGATCATCCCAATTGACTTCTCATCAACAAATCACACATCACATTCAACATTAAATCATTTCCTTTTGGCTTTCGACATTAACTAAAACTAGGAGGATAGTGTGATAATTACTTTTCATAGTAGAAAAACACATGAAAATATTTATTAAAGGTATTTCTAAATCATGACACATTCTTTAATATATGAAACCCTAGGTTCATCCTAGGTTAATAATAACCAAATTTAATATAAATCCTTCATGATTGTTTGTGTTGATTTTGTGAATTTTCAATGCATTTCCCTAGGGAGTGTCAAACTAGGTGTATAGTAAGGCTCGTTGTGAGGTAACAGATTACACTGAGTTAGGATTGGAATATATTGTTTGAGCTATTACCCCTACGTACATCTATTCTACAGAAACATAAATTTCAAGAAACCAGACGAGGATTTAACTCTAGTAAAACACTCACTCATACTTTTACCAATAATTTGTGACATTTTTCTAAATTTTGACTCATCCCAACACTTATATGTAGAGAAATCCGTATACCTAACCTTACAAATATACCCATGGATCCCACTACTATATTTTCATCTTTTTTTACAAAGGTTGACTTAAACTTTCCTTGGGTACCAACTATAAAGACCCATTCTTGACATACATGGATATTACATATTTTCATAAAAATATTCAGTACTTTACAATAATACATTCCTGTGGACTGTAAATGTTCGGTGCATTTGGAAACATGGAAATAATATTCTATCCTGGGGAAAGATAATCAACATCTCCGATAAAGATATCCACCTTTTGTACTTCTACTTAAAACCATTCTTCACTATCTAGGGAAAGGAACCATATGAAATGGGTGAGATCACATGATCAATAAGGTTAAAAAGGAAGATATATAAGCATAATAATGAGAATAAGTATATGTGAAAGTGATCATGAAAATAAAAGACAATGCCCTCAATATCAAAGATCATATACATAAATCTGAGATAAATAATTCTAGTTCATAAGATATTAATCATAAGGAAATAAGATCATTATCCAAAAATCATAACTTAGGAATAAAACATGTAATTGTAGCAGACACATAAAAATATATAAAACCCATGTCAAGGTAGCCTACTAAGGACATTGTATCATATTTTTCTTGGGATAATAACCCATGTACCTACTTCGTAGTTGGGATGCCCATTTGTGTACCCCTTATTTCATGCTTTAGATGACCTCCTATGTACGCTTTGAGCTCCTAAATATTTATCATTATTTAATTAATTAGAAGTATATATAGGTCCTACCAATCAAATAATTAAATCTTACATTCATGTTCAACAAATCATTCATCATATTATGACCAATGAAAAAACATTGGTTATATTAACTTCAAATAAAAAGATATGGTAGAAATTGGTATCATTAACATTTTATCACACAATAACATATTGAAAGAATATAAGTTTCATAATCATTTAATTATGTCATAACCCTCCAAAATAAAATGGTTTAAAAAACATATTACCCATAGAAAAGAAAATAATATTCATAAAGATTAATATGTGGAAGGGAGACGGTTTTTATAATGACCATTATATTAAGCATAACATATGCATAGAAACGATATGAATGGAACCATTAGATCATTTCCAAGAATAAAATAAGTAACATTAATGGATGTCATCATATATTGATACCAATATTAAAATATATTACTAAAATATGGAGGAAAATATCCTTTATTATTTGAAAATGTATTTCTAATACATAAAACCATTTGATAATAAATTTCATAGCAAATACCTTTAAAACATAAAAATTATAATTTAAATAATTTGAATATATTTTTCCGTGAAAACATAAAAAATAACCTTAAAAAAAGTTAGTGACTGTTTTCTTCAAAAACACATTGAAAAAATATGATGAAATCTTGAAAAAAATTTAAAAAAATTTCTTTTAAAATATTTGAAAACTTAAAAATACTTCTTGAAATAATTTTGAAAGACAATTTCCTTAAAAACATATAAAATGTGTCTGAAAAAAATCTTAAAACAATTTTTCATAAAAAACATATTAAAGAATATTGAAAACGTTTTGAAACCCATTTTAATTGAAAATTTATGTTAATTTTTGTAAAATTTAAACATTAAATATGAACATAAATCATCAGAGGATTGATGTCAGATAAATCCATACATGTCTTAAGAGGTTAAAAAACTATTCCTTTTGCATGGTAAAAAAGATAAAAAAATTTGTCATTCAGAAAGTGACAATAATATTCTATTTAAAACATTGATAAATTTAAAAAAGCGTAATATTATATTTTAATAGAAATAGGATATTATTATAATATTCATGGAACCCCATTTTAGAAATAATGGTTTTGAAGGAACACAGATTTCCAAGTAAAGAGATGGTGAAGTTAGGCATTCATAAAAGTAGATTCTTAAATATATTATTTACCAAAGAGAAGAAAATGGTACCAGTACATGAATATATAATGAATAATCATAGGATAATAAATTTCATTAATTTATTGAAATATGGATAATAGGAATTCCTTAAAGGAATCATAAACATAAACAATCTCAAAGAGTGGTGAGATTGTTTTAACAAACACTTATCACTACGTAACATGGTATCATAATCTCTATGTTAGAAAGTAAAATTAGATAAAGATTAAAATATCATTAAAATAAATAGTTTCATGATATAAATTTGAAATGGATGTGTAAACATTTTGGGAGAGAATTTTGGTCCATAAAAAACATGATTCTCAAAGAAGGCAAATTGAGACAAAACTATTTCAAATAATTTGTATCTTTTGAAGCATAATACCCAAAAAACAAAGACCTTAAAATAGATATGTTAATAACCATAAATAAAAGTATATTATACTTATAATACAATAATGGTAAGTACATACATCACACAAAAATAATGAGTGGTGAACATTTCATGCATCTCACAGAAATAAAAATTGAATGAGACCCCCTTACCTTGTGACTTGAATCTAATTGTACTTGTTCAAACCACATGTATAATAAATATAAATCAATTATAAATATTTTATATAAACATATTATTAATTAAAATATCATATATGGTTTGATTATTACCTTATATTATCTCCTTCTTATCCATCCTATGTTAAGGTTTCATTTTATGTAATATTCGATTTGTTTTTCATTTGTGTCTTAATTTGTTATATTGTTGGCCCTTATACATATATCATGATTCCAGAATGCAAAAAATGATATAAATATATTATATATAAAGTGTATTTTTATTATTATAATCGATATAATATATATTCCTGAAATGGAATGCACCATTCATGGAGACAGTAGGTCGTACGTATGCATGAACATTATTTCCGTCTAATTTTCAGGTTGAATGAAATAAATAAAATGAAATATATATATATAATTGTTACACTAAATTTTTTATATAATAAATATCTTATATATTCAATAAATCCACCCTTAATACTATCCAGGTAGTGTATGAATGAATCCCATCTCTTTGAGGGGTGTTATCTCACATTTGGTCAAACAAATATTTCGTAATAAAACCAAATGAAAAGAAAAATGATATCTGTATTAAAAGTAATAAAGAATAAAAAAATAAAAAATAAACATAATATATGATATGTATATATATATATTTCATAATTATTCCCACAATGGTAGGCGAAAATGGAAAATGAACAATAATCCTTTCGCTAGGCAGTAGTTCGTCGAACAATGAAACAATATATTCATTACCCATTAGATGGTGTTTTGTGTATGTGTAGGATGAAACCATAGAATAAATAAATACTAGTATATTTATTATAATATTTTTTTGTACATTAATGGAATAATTATATTGGAGGTGGTGGAGAAGGAAAATAAAGGAAAGGAGCTTGAGAGAAGATGTTACCTCTAAATCAGATAACTCCTTTTGGTTTTTTCCAAAAGAAAATCATGGGTTTTCTTAGTCCCAAGTTAAGGCTTATAGGATGAATATATAATATTTTTCATCTTATTTGTGTAAATTTTTTCTAATCCAAGGTGTTTTTTATGTGTGAGGAAGTGGGAAGAGATGGTGGACTTTTAAAGGGAAGTGAAAGGACTCACTAGGAAATTTTTCGAAACAATTTATGTGTACACATGTTACTACCCAAAAAAGTCAAAACGATCCCAAAAACTCAAGAATGGATGTTTTATGGAAGAACTATGTAAAAAAATGGGCTTTGGACTTGTGTATATATCATTTGGGAACTTATATTTATGGTTTAGTCCCTAATTAATCATAATTTGGCCATAATCGCAATCACTAATTTTAATCACTTTTAGTAATAATTTTGGTCAAAAATAAAATTGATCTAATTATAATACAAATATTATACTTATTATTGTGGTGTATGTTCGTTTTTTTAAATCAATTCATAGAAGTGGATAATATATTATTAATGTTAATCCCATAGACAGGATGAAGTTATAGGTTTTTAATATAGAAAGAAGTTCAAAACATTATTATGATTTTATATTCAATTTCAATGTGAAATTGATTCAAATGAATTAAAATTTTTTAACAGATGTAATATTTATCCAAATTTACCTCAAAAAAATTTATAATATCATTCAATATTAATAATTTATAAAAAATTAATTTTTAACTAAAAAGCAGTATTTTCCACTATTCATAAAAATGTAGGTAATATGAAAAACCCCAAAAATAATATCTAGGATAATTTATCCATTTATAATTCAAAAAATATTTTTATTTAATCAATTTAAATTTCAAAATATGTAAAAATTGTATTTTATTATTTTTCCGAGAAAGACATTACAAGTGGTTCATTTGAGAAAACAATTTTTTGAAACATAAAGGGACTTTACCAAAGACTATATCTTTAATTATGAATATGTTTTATTTATATAAACAATTATAAAAAATATTTGATAATTAGTTATTACTATTATTATTACTATGTTTTAATAGCTTGGATATAACTAACATGATTAAATAATTCTAAAAAAAAAATGATGTTTTGAAGAAACATGGTATTTCTTGTGACATGCACCAAGTCGATGTTCTGAGTATAATGAATGTTGGATTTTGTGCATTGCAAGAAAAAATGAAAATTTAATTTTTTATGGTAAAATGACTTTGTGACCAAAATAACATTTCCTTTTATATTCAGTCATTTTTTATATTAATTTATAATTAATTGGTAACCTGTGAATTCATATTTTATTATATAAACCATATAGTTTTATAAATTAGTTCATAATATTCAAAACCACTAATTTAATATCATGTTTTTATCTTATTATATTTAATAATTATATTTTAAAAACAAATTAGTGTTTGATAAACCTAGATCTTGTGTGTTCGATAAGTCATTGTGGAAATTCATTGTTGCGTATAATAGAAGCTAACCTCGGTGTTTCATCTAGAGTTGGACAAAAGATTATGTTGTGTGTAGTGAACGATTTACTTGGTGATGCATATAACCCAAGCCAAACGTATTGTTTTAATATAAAATGAACTATATTCAGTGTTTCATGAGATGAAAAATATAAAAATGGATAGATTAATTCAAAAAAATAAAAAAATATCGGTGTGTTACATGTATCACAATGGATTTACCGTCGCTGTGGATAATCTGGCCATCACAAGAATTTTTTTGAATGATATATAAGGGAAGAATAACTATATCCACTCATGAAAAATTCTCCCAGTCATGTATTTATGTGTAAAAGTGTAGTTGATCTCATTCGCATTCAATGGGGGACACTAGTTAGTGAAGAGATCTCAAGGTGGAGATGAGGCCAGATTTATTTATTTAGTAGAGTATTCATAAGAGGAATTTAAAGCAGTGCTAACTACTATTGGTGGTATGTTTTTTATTTTATATGTTGTGGCCCTAGATTAAATTTATATAGGTGAATCTATTTATTTGATACCATATAATTTTATCAATGTGTAGATATTGTTTTTATATCTTATTCCATTCATAATGGATCCTTCCACTCTATTTGGAAGTAGAAAAGAAACAAGTTTTAAAAGTATTTATTTTACTGTATTGATTAAAAACTATTATGTTATGTGGTTTTTCAATGTTCAAGAGCTTCATATCTTCAGTATCATTATAGAAATTTATTATATATATAGTTTTAAATCCATGATCAATTGAAATTTTCATTGGGTTTAGTTTATATCTAATGATGGGGTTACTCATATTATATTGGGTGAGTGGGATCAATGAATCAATTGGGTGGGTCCTATTATTTCTAATTATGGATTGGTCACATGAAATTTTTTAGTGATATTTCATGATATTTTTTACCTGAATTCATATAGTCTACTTCTTTTCATGATTGATGAGTACTATTATGTTTTTCTTAATTATTTTTTTGGATTAACAAACTAGGGTGACCTTTAGTTTTATATTCACTTTATTGTGGGGATGAGACAGATCTTAGGTACAAATTACATCTGTCACTATTTGGGTTAAATAATATTAATTTTTTTCTTAAGGATGGGGAGGTAAAAGGATTTTTTCATTTGAGGGGTTTATCATGGGTTCAACTCGTAGTTGTTATAAAGATGTAATATAGAATACTTTATCATGATGCTGATTTATGAAAAATTAAACATCTGATTATTATGATCAAGTTTGTATTTACTAGTACTTATGATATTTCTAATTTTTCATGGTTCCTCTATGGTTTTATAATATTGATATTTGATTAGGGTTTAATCAAATAAGATTACAAGTGGTAGATATTCCTATGACATTATTTATGAGAAGGTTGGGATTTGAGATTACCTATGTTTTCCATTTGGTTTTTCTAAAAATACTCCAGAGATTATGGATTTAATTTATCATATAATTATTTTTTATTGAAACCTTACGTGGTTTTTTTGTTGGATAATATATTGATGTATTATAATCCATATAAAGAAAACTTATATTATATGGATATTGTTCTCGTATTTCAGAAAGAATAGAATCTATATTGAAATATTTCTAATTTTTTTATTTTTAATACTAAAAGTGATGTTTTGAGATATTTTATATCTAAAAGGGGAACCTATGTTAATCATAGAAAGATAAAAATGTTAATATATTAGAATAAACCCGTACTTTTATTTTATATTCATAGTATTCTGGTCATGGATGGTCATCACAAGTAGTTTCTTTAGGATTTTTCTAGGATTGTATCTCTTATAACTTGGTCAACCCAAAAGGGTGAAAATATTGAATGTAATGATATGTGTCAGAGATTATTTGGGTAAATAAAGGTGTGTTTAAAGTTATCGTGAGTTCAAATTCATATAGAACTAGGTATGGATTATTATGATTCCCACTATTCTTTATGTATGCGATTTATGTTTTTTATGATATAGGGGAAGTAGGAGTTGCCTATGGATATCCTAACATATGTCCACTTGAGAATAATTAACCTACACATGATCTCAATTTGGAAGAAGTGATTCATGATTTCCTATCATGGAGCTATTATGTGTTCGGTGAGTGGTTTATTATGTATTCATATCATAAAACCATTGAGTATGTTTTTCCATGGAGTGGATTAAAAACAGGATACAGATTCTAGGATGATTATCTTTTGAATTTTGATTTTGTTGTTTCAGACAAACCCAGTATAATAAATGTGGTTATTAAGGCATTGAGTTGGAATTTACCATCAAAATCCATGATGAATCAATAGAAGTGTGGTCTTTGATGATACTTTTGGAATAAATTATCTTTCATGATGAAGAAGCTGATATAAAGGTATTCATAGATTATGTGAAATATAATTAATTTTTTGAGGATCGAATTCATTTTTAGAAAGAAGTAGACACTCATTTTTAGGGATTTAGAAACATTATTTTTTTGTGAAGCCTCAGCTATCTTGTCTCATTCTCCTGATAGTGTTATTTTTCTCCTAGGGGAAATTAGTTTTCTGATATTTTTTGTTCGAGATTTTATAGATAGTTTATATCGGATTAGTTATTGCAAAAACCCTTCGAGAAATATGATATAAAATGATTCTAAATGTTTTTTTAGTGGTTAAGGATGAGGTGTTTGCTTCAATTTTCCATATAATGATTCCTTACCTACCAGAGGATTAATATGTGGCACCAAAAACCTATTCATTTATTGTAACCCTTACACATTCTAATATGGAAGTGATATGAGATATGCACGGTCTTTTTAGCTGGTTTACCTAATAATACAATATATAATTTTTAGATTTGGATGACCATTGATCGACCTACCAAATAAAATATTATTAGTCCTATTAAAAATTTCCTAAAGGTAGAAGATACTGGGAACAAATATCGTTGTGTAAATTTGATGATTTATATATTACATTAAGATATTTTTTCATAGACAACCATGAATTATATATTGGTTTTAGATATGTTTGTCAGAGGTGATGGGTACCTTGTTGAAATTATGCATGATGTATCACACTAAGAGGGATGGATGGACTATGTGGTTGATTGATATTAATGAAAATATACATTAAGCATGCGTGATTGATTTTGGTGGTTCATGGAAACGAATATTTTCTTCATTAAATGTTTTTCAATAATAGTTTTCAATATTTGATTAAATTAACAATCATTGAAGCATTTTATCGGTATCAATATAGATATCCCTAATGTTGGGTGGAAATGAGAGAATGATTCATTGTCAGACAAAGTCATGTTAAAGAGAAGATTAGAAAGGTTCATTTGATTTGGAATAGGTTACCAACAGATAAGAGTCTCATGAAATCCTATGTAGACCTTGAACATCTCTCATAATAGTTTTTCGCAAATGATTGTGTTTTTTATCAAGGATTCATCTTTTCTGGAATTTAAATAATTGGAAAATCATTGTATGTTTTTAATGAGTTTTTTATACCTTTAATAATTTTTAAACATCTTGGAATGGTGAATTATATGCTAGTATTTTTCTCTTACATGATGTTGATTCAAGAAATGTTTCTTTTTTCACAATTGAAGAACTATCAACCAATCACTTCACATTCGATCCGATGGGATCATGTTATTTTTATACTGATATCCAGATGGTTATGAATCCACATCAAATTATGGATAAATAGGGATTTTTTTTAATTCTAAATAATTCCTTTGGTATTTTTAAAATAGTAGTGTCGACTCAATAGATATGAGTTATGGTAGAAAGAATCATTAATTGTGATGTAGTGTCCTACATTATTTGAAAGTATATAATATTGAATGCTTTCTAGGGATATAATGCATCATAATGGGTTGATTTAAGATTCCCTTTGTGTAAGGGCCCAAAAATTAATCAATGAAAATTCACATATTATAATAATTTTTTATAGTTTAAATCACAGAAAATAACATTTATATCACAATAAAAACACTAGAAATGATAAATTAATTAAATAAGAAGTATGGAAAGAAATTAAAGAACCTAAACCAATGGAATAGTATCATGACCTATGGAATAGTAGTGTGACTATTAATAATAGTAACTTTATCAATAGAGTAGTATCATCACCTATGAAAATATAAATAAGATTTATCCTTATTATAAATGAAACTATCATATAATTATATCATAATATACGTAAACAAATTTTCTAAAAATGATAAATTAATTGTTCGTGTTTTTATAAAACATAAATGATTATTAATACTTTTATAAGTAATGTAATTATTTAAAAGTTAATTTATTTTAATAAAATATATTCATAAATAGATATTTTTTCTTATGATTATAACATAATTTTACAAGACATTAATTCAATTTTCAATGTGTTAAAAATCAGTTATAATTTGAAAATTATTTTTTTGAAAAATTGATGATTTTAATTAAAAGTTATATTTCTCATATTTATAGATTTTCTTTTATAAAATGAAATCCATTTTTTAATTATTCATATCATTAATGGATTCAAGTGAGTTTTTTGGGGTTTTTAAAAATAGTTGATTTTTTATGAATAGTTAAATATTATAATTTACAGTATAAGGAAAATAAATACATTTTTGAGTCATGAATGAGTCATGGATGATTTATGAGGATATTGTTTTTAACTCAAATGAATTAGTAACTGAATTTAGTCCCAATAATTCAAACTATTCACAGTCTTGGCCCAAAATAATAAACTAATAAGTAAAATTATCAAAAAACACCCTTATCCTCCACTATAAATACCAACCCTCACCACCTGTTTTTTTGACTCATCTAATTCATTGAAGAATTCCAAAATTCCACCCAAAATGTTTCCCATTCCACTCACCAATTCCCATATGTTATTGGTATCAATATAATACCAATCTCAAGTTCCTCATGGAGGTTCCCATGGCGAGGAATGTAAGAGGTAAAACCCTCTTTCTTTTTCATTTAATTTCATTCAAATTTAATTTATATTATTATTCTCTCATAACCTCACATATCCACGTGTAATGTTAATTACACTATCTCACAAATATGTAATTTTTTTTATGATAATAGAACAATCCATCATCATTTATTCCCCAACCACTTTTGGTTCTAAAAATTAAAATATCATTCATGGTGTGTTAATTTACAAAATTCAAGGATGATGGGTTTTTAATTTATTATACCAAATTAAATTATGGTAGTAAAACTATTTTTTCTAAAATAAAATAATATATTTATTATATATTATTTAATTTTCTGGAACATGTATATATACACAATATTAAATAACATAACAAAACTGGTTCACGATGATCGAGAAACCATAAAATTAATAAAAATGATTATAATTAATGTTTTATATAATTATTCATCTCAATATCATATAAGTAAACTGATATATAAGTAAAAATAAACTACATTAATTTCAATACTAAAATATAATTTCAATTATAAAAAAACAATTCACAATCTACATAATCATTCATACACATATACAAAAGAAATGATTTTAAAACCAAGAAAAATAATGTTCCCAAATGATGATATTGTATCATAGAACACATAAAAATTTGATATAATTAACTTAAAAAAATATAATAAATCAAATAAAAGTATAAATTGTTATTAATTAATTAAATAATCGATTTATTTTGATTATTTATTACATAATGATCAAGTGGAGGATACATTCAGGCATATGGTAAGGTATTCTCTCCAAACCTTCATTTTTACTTTGTGCTACACATTCTCTCTCTTTACCCAATTCAATCATTAATTATTCTAATTTAATTCTCATACATTCTATTTTTTATGATCAAAAGAAATTTACCTATCCCAATTCTACTTTATTTTATTAGGAAATACATGTTTTTAAATAGTTCCCTACTAATTTCATTCGGATAAGGTATCCCAATTAAAGGGAACTATTGGATTAAAATCCATTTTCAAATACAGTAAATAATATGTTTTATTCTATATTTATTTTTCTAAAATAACCAATTTTATCATTAATAAAAATCTTGGTTCATTTTTTGTTTTATACAAACTATTACACCTTTTCTAGTTTTAATGAATCATTAACATTTTATCTTAAACCACTCTAAAGATGCTCATTTATAAATTTTCACATACATTATTAATACAAGTTTTCAATTATCTTTTAAATAACTTATCATGATCTAAGACTATATTCCATTATGATTTTTTATTTTTATTTGAATCTATTATTTTATAGTCACCATTATGATATTCTTTTCATTCTATACCTTCTAACATGATATGATACCCAATTCTTACCATGGGTAACCCTTATGTTTATGATCAATTCAATATGTATGATTGTTCATATGGCACACATATTCATGAAAATTTTATTATGGTTACTCCTAGATAGAACAGTAATGTATTGTGTAATTTTTACCCTTATGCGATGTTGTATGAAATAGTCCTTGTGGTTAGCCATGACATGTGATCCTACATGTGCAATGAGACATGACTCATGATTATGTCGTGTTTTATTTTTATTACACATTACTATGATACTATTATTACAATATCCCATGTTATAGATTTTATGCTTTAATATGTTTATTAATGTTCCGTTACTTGTTATGCCATCATGTTATGCCTTAAAAACCATGTTTTATGCTTTATTCTTCTGTTTATTCCCATAAAAAGCTTTTTATCTCATCCCATTCTTCTTATATTCCACAGGTTATCCAATTTACTAGTATGGTATCAAATGGTTTTCGGATATAAATATGAAGATTAAATAAAATATGTTATTATTTTAGTTTCATACTTTCTATTTATGTGTCTAATCATCAAAAGAAATTAGACTTTATGATACCTGGTTTGTATTTGAAGGATAGTTATTATTATAATCTTGTAATAATATTTGTAAAAGCATACGGTCATTATAATTAGTATGGGATCACAATATACATATTTTTGAAGATTAATACTAGATAACTTTAGTAAGAACCTTGTGGCCAATTATATCAGCATGGATAACCTAAATTAAATCATAGGGAATCAAAATTTAGGATATAATAAACATTTAAATGTTTATCCATATGTGTTCAATGTTTATTTTTTATCTTCTTATTAAAGAAGTATTAAATCCACCATAATTGACCTTTTTTTTTCTTAGTTAATTGCTAGAAATTGGAGAACTTGTGCTAATAATAAATGTGATAGGAAATGTGATTGTTTCCATAAAGAAATTATAATCAGGTTTCAAATGGGTACCCAAAACATTAGGATACTACTTTCTCAACAAGATCATGTTATGAATAATAACATTAATCTTTTAGAATGACCTACTTCCCAAATGAAATATCACTTTTCCATCAAATCCATTATACAAATAATACCTCCCTTGTTTAGTGGATCTTCTGATCCCCTCCTCATGGAATAGTGGATTAACTCCATGAAAAAGACATTATATGTCCTCTAGTTCTCAAAATAAGGGAATTTTGTGTTGTAATTCTATCATTTTAATGAGGAATATGATCAGTGGTCGGCACTGATCCAGAATACTATTCCCATGGTGGAAATTGATTTCGTGAAATTTGAATATTTAAAGAAAATATTTTTCAGTAATTATTTTCCCAGAACTCTCTATATTATGATGTAGGGGGAGTTTCTTAGTATGATGAATAAAGAAGATGATTATATCATAGTGTATAAATAAAACATCACAATACATGAACGATACACCTCTATATTATTCATGATCACCGAATGTAATGTGGATCACTTATTTAGAATACTAAATCCTTGCCTATGAAAATCAGTAGTGTTCTGAGACATTTAAATATCTGAATAGATCTTTTTTTTGCCCTAATGGTTTAAATAGAAATAAGAAACTGTCTATAGTCCCATGGGCATAGATATAAGAATAAAAATGGATTTTAAAATTGATGGATCAATAGATAAATCCCTATATGGAAAAAAATCCTCATATCCAACATGTCAAAATTCTGGAAAGAAGAATCATGGGAACAATCAAAAGTGAACCAATAATTTTATAAAATGTTGGATAACAGAGAATCAGGCTAATAACTGTTGAAGGGTTATGAATAATACCAATAATGATGAAGAAAATTGTAAAATTAAGATCAATACTCAACTACTAGTTCAATTTTCAACTACAAGTAACATTGGAATTATGAAAACCATTTACATGATCCAAGGGTTATTGGAGTAATTTAACAAAAACCACCTCCATGGAATCAAGAAGATCATATTCTTTCACTACTACTGATGTAAAGCCCGATAATAATATGGTGACAGGTATGATGGTTATTTATTCTGGAATAGAATATGTACTATTTGATTCTATTTCTTTTAATTAATTAATTTCTATCATGTTTTGTAGAATTATTCAACAACTATCTCAAAGCATGGAGGATGAGTTATAAATGAGAACTGATAATGGGGAAGTTATTGAGTCCAAATTAAAATACATTTCTAGATTTTAATTCTATATTGGTCATGGATTGGCTAGGATTATATAAATCCATCGTCCAATGTTTGGAAAGGGATATCACTTTTCACATCTGAAAAATCCTCCAATTTTGTGTATTTTTTAGGAGGAGGATTAATCAATATCATAATCCTAATCTAAATTGTGGATATTATTACCTTAATAGAATAAATATCTTACTAAAATAATTAGGCAATGAAGGGAATAATGCTCGAAGATATGCCCATTTTGAGGGATTAAAATAACGTGTTCCCTAAATAGTATCATGATCTTCCTCCTGATCAAGAGGTTGAGTTTTAAATTGAAACTTTTTCTTGGAGGTAAACCTATATCAAATAAACCTTACAGATTGACCACTGTTGAGTTGGAAGAAATGACGATTCAGTTAAAAGAGACATTGGATTAAGGTTTAATATGCTTGAGTGCTTCACCGTGAGACACACTAGTCTTCTTAATCTAGAATATAAATAAATCAATTTCCATCTATATTTATTATCTTGAGATAAAAAAGTAATGATAAAGATCATGTATCCTTTTCCATGGAGAGTTGAATAGTCTGATGAACTATGTGGGGACAAGTATTTCTCTATGGTGGACCTTAAGTAAGGATATCACCAACTAATGGTTAAAAGGGAATATATTCCCAATAATTCATTTCAAACTAATTATGGTCACTATTAGTTCATATTTATTATAATGGGACTCAATAATTTTATGGAAATTTTAATGGATTTAATGAATAGTGTCTTTAGAGATCACCTTGAAAAATTTTTGTACTCTTTATTGGCGTACTTCTTATATACTCCATGATAAAAGAGAAATAATAGGAACATTTGAATACAGTGTTAAAGGCTTTGAGAAGGGATAAACAATATAATAAGTATAGTAAATGTGAGTTATTTGTTGAAGAAGTATCATTCATGAGAAATATAATAACCAAAAAGTGGTATTTCTAGACCCTTAAAAGATATAAGAAATCATAGAGTGGCCATGCCAACATCTGTAATAGAGATCCATTGTAAATACCAATACTTTTTTAAATATAATTGTTTTTTGAAAATGTGTGTATTATTATTGACATTATAAACCATGTCTTCTTTTAGTGATGCGAATATAATGGGAAATGTGACGCTATATATTCAATCGTTACATGATCATTGGTCAATTATAACCATTGAAAAATATGACCATTAGAAATTGTGCTCTTTTCAATAATTTTAATGTTATAATTAGTACCTATAAATAAAAATTTGACAAATGATAATTGAAAAAGAAAAAAGATATAATGGACTCAACTAGTAGATTAATGATGTTTGAAGCCCTTTTTTCAGATCTTTGAAGGTAGGTATCATCACTGGGGTTCTCCCTTGACCAATCCCAAGAAGATCTTCAATTATTGAAGCTTAAATGAAATCACCTACACGAAAATGTTCAATTTAGGGGAGATTACCATTCTTTTGATGTTATTAGAGGCACCTTAACAAAACTACAACCATAGAAAAACTTACTCATAGGGGGTATGTGGGTGTAAAAGGGGTTATGTAAAGACACCCTTGTTTTTTAATGTACAATTAAAATATTTAAATGAAATATTTATCCCATTATTTTAGTTTTAAGAATAGTTTTCTTAATAAAATTTGGGATAGAATTTGATAAAAAAAATTGGGCAAAATTTGTACTTTCTATAAGAGATATAAATAATTTTAATATAAAATGGTTTATGAATAATAATTATTTTAATTAAATATTGTGATTAAAACACTCATTCTTAAAAATAAATGATACATTGTTTTTTTCAAGTGTGAGGAATTTTACATTGCATTTTCAATGAACAATTATTTTTAATAAATAACGTTTTTTATATATAAAAGATAAAATTATCATGTATAAGAGAATTAGTTTTAAAATTTTAATTTAATTTTTTAAATCATAAATATAAATTGGGTTAGTGTGAATTTATGACGTTTTTCTAAAATAATTTTTTTTAGTGAATAGAAAAAATACAATTGGAATTTTATGGTTTGTTAGTGGAATGATAATTATGTAATAATGAAGTAATTTATAATTAAAAAAAATAGCAAAAAATATATGATTTTATTAATATAATGTATTTTAATATATTTTAATCAATTTACAAACATATAATCTTCTTTCTGTGTTCTAAAATCGAATATTTATCTTTTGAAAAATTTATTTTGTGCAAACATTAATTTAACTAGACAAAATAAGTAATAAAAAATATTGATTGACAATATTTTTAAAAAAATTATATGTGTCCCAAGTGTCATATGCCATTGTAAAATAACATTTTCAAGCCACTAGGTTTTCATTTACAACTACATAGGGTCGAATTCCTTTATTTATATATTAATAAAAAAACATCCACTTTTTCTACAAATACCCAACCATTTATCTATTTCCATTCACTAAAAATTCCTCACACAAGAAGATACGATATTTTCAACTCCCAAGTAGTCATCTTATAGTGTCTAAAGTCCCACAAGGTCCCAATCCTCTTATTTTAGAAGATACTCTTCAATGTAAATGAAACAAACTTCTTTTCCTTTTGTTTTAAGAACCTATTTTTGTATATATCCTATAAATGTTATGGAATATCTATATTATTTGATTTCTTATTAAATCCATTACATAAATAATAATTTTTATCAATGGGAAACACATATCCCATCACTTTTTACCCTTTTATAGGACCATTTTTTATAACCATTATGTAGCCAATTATACTTTTCATAATTTCTATCGTCTCCTTAGGAAATTACCTTTTATATTCAATATGTGAATACCAAAAAATATTTCGTTTCCTAGGATATTCAAAACGATTTTTAAATAACTATTTGATTCTGTTTTTTCATATATGAAATCCATATTCCCTTTTCATGGGATAAATGTCAAAAAATGATATTGTTCTCTAAGCACATTTTAAAACACCATGATTTGGATATGAAACCCATTTATTTTATTAGAAATGAGTTATTTATGGAATATTTTCTTATGATCTATGAATATCACATTAATTAATAAATATAAATGGTTCACCATAATATAAATCCAATTCTTTGGTTAAATAATTTAATCTCTATTGATGATATGTCTTATGATACCTTTCCAAATTACCGTGGTAATTTTTACAAAACCTCGGTGAAAAACCATTGTGATATGTTTATGAATATGTCATTGGAATTTTGTATACAAATATTTATGTTATGATTACAGTTTTTCTTACTATGATATACCACTTTTTCATTCATCATACACATATTTTATTTCTCATGTTCTTATTGATATTTCATAAGATCAAATATAAACTATTTCCCTCGGTTTACCTTACCTGGCATAATCCTCAGACATTCCTCTGATGTATGTCCCTAGGTTTTGAGATGAATTAAAATTAATCTGTATAATCCATTTGATAATCCATTCTCATTTTTTTTGATTAATCAGTTATGTTTTCATGTATTATGTACCTTGTTTCAAATAAACTAAACATTAAAATATATTATGATTTATACAGTGTAATGAAAAGGTATGTATTAAAAATGATGGATTCCATAGTTGGTATAAATGGATAGTTTAGTTATTTTTTATAAATTGGAATATTAAATATTTATGAATAACCATATAAAAATATTCAAATACAAGAAAACATATAGGTATGATGGTGAAGTATTAAGTAATTTGTTTCTTAGAAAGAAATGCATGTCTAGATAGGAACATGTGGATATAGATCTGGAAAAAATGTATCTACGGTTAAATAATTAAAAAACTAATTTAAGATAGACTCCAAAAGGAACTGGTGCATGACAACATGCCTTAACGCACTCCTAGTTTGACAATCCCGAGTGATATTCTTGGTTAATCTAAAGGCTTTTATGAACCATTATAAAGGATTAATAGAAATTGTATTTACAGTTAAAAAATAAAATATTTAAGAATGATGTCTTAAGAGATATAATTCATTAATAATTATAATATTTATAAAAAAACAAATTTCCCATTGATGTCTTCTTATTTTAGAAAACAGAATGAAATATGAGGAACCAGGTAAACATTTAGGGAAATTGACCATGGAGTGACATCCCTTCGATGGATGTCAAAGAGAAAAACATCACGAAAATGATGAAACATATGACTCAAGTTAGGAAAAATAAGGTGAATCAAGTTGATAGATGATATTATCCTTTATGGGAAAAAATATCCATTGATTCATCTATTTTTTTAATGACCACTTTCATTCTGTGGGTCTACCAACCCATTGATTTTTAAAAGATGGAGAATCTCTATAGAAAAAATATTTTCTATACTTCTCAGTTCAGAGAAAGATAAATTCACGTTGGTTTTGTATAACATAGATGGAAAAGCTTATCAATGATGGTAATTGGTTATAAACATTAATTTGAGAAGGTAGATTGTTGTAGGGGAGTGGGGTGTGTTCAGGGAAACATTTCTCAAAAAATTATTCCCCACGTTTGATGAGAATGAAAATAGAGAAATAATTTATAGAGTTCATGCTGAAGGAAATTGAATATTTGGGAAGCTATTAAATAATAATTACAAGTATTTATCTCTACCCCTATAGATTTTTCTTGGATCTTATTGGATGGTTTGAAGGATTATTCACTGTACTAAGAAAACTTCAACAAAATAAACTATCCAATGGAGTCATTGGAAATGATAGAGGGATAGTGAAAAATTCTATGAAGGTTGACATGCATTTCAGAGAGGAAAAGTGGTCCCCTAGTTTAAATGAAAAGAAGATATCAATAAATCTAATATTGGGGATAAACATCGATCATATAAAATGAAGAAAGAAAGTGAAACATTACACATGCAATAATTATGTGAAGGAGCATTTTGGCATCCTCATTCTGGAGAGAGGGAATGGATATAAGTGTGGAAATGAGGGAGATATTTTTCAAAACTATCATAGTGAGGAGAATCCCAAAATTATCATCCATAAAGAAAATTGGAAGATATTGCATGCCCAGCTTAATGACCTTTAATTCAACTTTGGAAATCTTTGAAACATTTGAAATCAGTCTCTAAATATAAATATTACGAAGGTTAAACACCATCTACATCAAAATATTCCAAGACAGTAAGTTCATGATTTTCCTATCGTGATATTTGAATTTTATGGTTAAAATGTTATGGTTTAAGGTACTCTTATTGTTCTCTAAAATCTAGAAAGTACATTGTTTTATTACGGATCTATGAAATCCATTATATCCTATAAGTTTTCCATGAATATAAAATATACCCCTAAACATCTAGATGTATATTTATGAGTCAATACACCTAGAAGGATTATGATAACATCAAAAGTGTATTGAAACTCTATCATTCACATTGGTGAGCACAACCTTATTGCAATTATAGTAGTCATTCCCATGGTTGACCTTGACACTATACTAGGTATGTACATGCACTCAATGTATAATAATAAGATAAACTGTTGATGAATGTAAATATTAGTAGTGTTAAATGGAAAACCTATAGCTTTTCAATCCAGAGTTATATTGGTCTGAGATTTATCTTTAAGCACTTACCATGGATTTATTTATGGAAATTATCAGTGAAGATTAACAAGGAAACTAAAGATTATGAATATAAAAAGTTCCCATTGTAAAGGATTACATTGAAGTATTTATAAAGGAGTTACCTAGACATCCCTTACAATGATAGGTATATTTATCCTTTTAACTCATGCCTGGATCCAAGATAAAATCAAAGACCCCATATTGAATAGAAATGATGAACTAGAAGAATTAATGAAACAACTCCAAGATATTTTGGATAATGGGTTTGTCAAACCAATTTATTATCCTCAGGGAGCAAAGGTTATATTTGTGATAAATAAGGATGTATCAATGGGCTACACATTGATTTTAGGGAACTTAATTGGATCACAGTGAAGAACAAGTACCCATTTCCATGCATTTATGATTTATTTGGTCATATTCTTGGGGATGAATTATTCTCTAAGATTGATCATCGATCTAGATATCATCAATTGATGGTAATGAAAGAATATATTCCAAATACTACCTTCTCATCAAGATTTTAGAATTATGAGTTAGTTGTTATGCTCTTCGGCTTGACTAATTCCACCACTATATTTTAGGATATGATGAATTGAGTATTTAAGGACTACTATGATAAGATTTGGGTTGTTTTTATTGATGATATTATGATATATTTTGAACATAGAGATGTTAATCAGGATCATATATTGGTTATATATCAAACACCGATGGAGGATAGGCTATTTGGGGATTCATGAAAATTTATATTCCATTTACAACAATTTTCATTCATGGGGAACATTGTGTGAAATGAATAAATATCATTTGACCATACGAAGACAACTGTTGTGGAGGAGTGGCCACATACAATAAATTTAACTGAGATTCGCAGTTTCCATGAATTAGTAAGATATTATCAATTGTTTTTGAAAAATATTTCATGACATTATAATACAATAATAAAGATAACTCGAAAAGGGGTTTTTTCATTAGGATAAAAGTTTGAAAAGAACGTATCCAACATTGGATAAATAGATTGGTTACTAAACCTTTGTTAGTTAGAACCTCTAATAGATAATGATTCGATAATTTTTGAGATACATCTATGAAAGAGCTTGGGTGCATCCTCCTAAAAAATGAAAAGGTGATTTCTAATGAGTCTCGATAGTTGGAGCCCCATGTGAAGAATTATCCTATGCATGACCAAGAGATGGTTGCGGGGGGGTTTCAATGAAGATATAGAGTAACTATTTTAATGTGGATAAATATGATATATATCGAGAGAAAAAAGGTTTTAATTGTATTTTCACGCAAAATGAATCATACATGAGACAGAAGAGATAGATAAAACTTATTAAATACTATTATTTTTTAATTCATTATTATCACAGAAGAGAAAATTAATTCAATGATTCATTATGTTGGAAAGACCCTTTTACACTTGAAATAATGCAGATTCATGGAGATCCTATGACCAAAGACCTTGTAAAACTAGACATGGATATCATATGATTAGGGATATCATAAAACCTATCCCAAATTAATCTCAACCATAATTAAAAGAGAATATCATTAAATATAAAAGAGATGATACATAATTATAAAGGAATAATGGGTTTGTGAAGACTGTGAGGTTTCTTGAATTCAATATTGACCAAAAACGTGTACTAAAAATTTGTAGAAGTCTATGTGTTACATATATTCTGGAAATAATGAAGGGGTTGATGGATGTAGCTCATAGATCTTCATTAACTATACCTCTAGGAAGCAATAAAATATATTGGGATCTTTGTGATCATTATTTGTGGGATAATATGAAGAGGTATATTTCTGACTATACTATAAGGTGTCTAGTGTTTCAACATGCAAAGGAAGAGAAGAAAATTACTATATCTGTATTATAGCCACTACCCATACCTACATGGAAGAGGAAAAAATCACTTTGGACTCTGTCACTGGCCTCCTAATAACATCCAATGGAAACAATGTGATATAGGTTATAGTAGATAATCTCACAATTACTACCCATTTCATTGCTATTCAGGAAAATTTACCTCTTAACCAACTTTCATGATTTATGTGAAGGAATTTGTAATGATGCAGCGAGTAACACTCTCTATCATTTTTATCATGATATTCGGTTCACATTAATATTTTGGAGAATTATTCAACATTATCTGAGTATGGAATTGAATTTTAAAATGACCTATCACACCAAACTATTGCCTAATTTGGAAGGACTATTCATACACTAAAGTACATGGTTAGAAAATGCTCATTGAAATTTAAAGGTTGATGGGGGTAAATATATCCCATGAGTTGAGTTCTCATACAACAACTACTTACACTATTGTATTGAAATTGAACCCTATGAAGCTTTATATGGGAAGTGATTTAGAACTCTTATATGTGTGGATGAAGATGGGTAGTGAAAAATTCTTGGGGATGTTATTGTTCAAGAGATGGCAGATAAGGTTCATTCCATCCAAAAACATATAAGGGCTTCCTAGAGTCAGAAGACCATCTTTGATGACAACCCTCGTAGGGAAACGATGTGTGATGTTAGAGTCCAATTATTCCTCTAATTTTCACCTTTTAATTGATTCATGAGGTTTGGGAAGAAATGAAAGTTTATCCAATGGCACATCTGCCCTTATGAAATCCTTGATCACATAGGAGATGTGGCCTTTTAGCTTGCACATCATACAAATCTTGCTCAATTTCATAATGTATCCCATGTTTATCTCTTGAGAAATTAAAAACATGACCCTTCACATGTATGGAATCCTCAAGCGGTATGACTGGAACATTACCTCTCTTTTGAGTAGTTGCCGGTGGATATCTTATACAATAAAGACAAGGTTATACGAAACAATATAACTCACCTCATCAAATTGTCGTAGTGGAACTATAAAAATAAAGAAGAAATGTAGGAACCATAAGATATAATGTGGAGTAAGTACCCAAACCACTTCTCAAATAAGTGATCATGATAACTATTTAGGGATTAAATTTGTTTTACGATGGAAGATTGTAACGACCCAAACTTTTTTAATGATAATTGTTTCCTAAAAAATGTGTGTAATAATATTCAAAAAGATTCCATGCCTTTTTAATGAATAGAATATAATAGGAAATGTAACCAACTTGATTTAAAATTTTATATGATCACATTTAAATCATGACTCTTGGATAATATGACCACTGTGAACAATAAACATGATAAAAAATTTAACATTTTAAATATTTTTATTACTACAATTTTGGAAAATGATAATTGATACAAAAAGAATATTTTATGTACTAAATTAGTAGATTCATTCCATTTGAATCATATTTTTCAAACATGGGAGTATGGTTTCATCACTTGGATCCACCTTTTACCTTGACCAAAATGATCTTCAACAAGTGAAGCTTGATTGAAATTTCCTACGGGAGAAGTTCAAGTAAGTGGGGATTGCCACTCATCCGATGTTATATAAGGTACCCCATGAAACTAACACCATTTTACACCATAATCCTAGGTCATATGTTTGTGTATTAAGGGTCTATGTATCGAGGCACTACTTTCTTAAAGTGTAATTTTTTGTTTATATAAAATTTTATCCCATCATTTCTTGTTGAAGAATAGTTTCTCCTAATAAAAATGAGCTAGAAATTGATAAATTGATGTTTAGAAAGAAATTTTACTATCTATAATAGATATAGATAATTATAATAAGAAAATATATTAAAACTAATACATATTTTTAATCAAATAGTATGATTAAAATAGTTATATTTATAAATAAATGAAAAATTATTCTAGTGTCAAAAAGTTTCTATTCATTTAAAATCCACTATTATTTATAAAAAATAAGGATTTTTATATTTAATATTTAAAATATCATATTTATATAATTATTTTGATAAAATAAATATCATTTTTGATATCAGAATTTCAAAATTTAGTTTGGGTGAGTTTATGATAATTTTCTAAAGTATATTATTTTTCGTGACTAGTAATAATTGAGTTTGAACTTTTTAGTGTGTTAAGGACAAAAAAATGATGTATTAAGGATGAAATAACTAATTATCCATAATAAAATAGATAAAATTTGTAATTTTATTAATATCACGTGTTTTAATATATTTTAATCCATTTCAAAATATATAATCTAATTTCTAAATTCTAAAATGGGAACATTACCTTTAAAAATGTTATTTCGTGAAAACAATAATTTTCCATTCCATAATAAGTAATATAAAATTCTGGTCTACCCTTTTAATTTAACATAACATGATAGGTTTCTCATGTTTCAAATATTATTGGATAATAAAACAAACATGCCCATGGTTTTTCATTTACCACAAGCTTTGTTTCTAAGGCCTTTTTTAGAAATTTATAAAAAAAATCAGCCACTTTTTCTATTAGTAACCACCCATTTCTCCATTTCCAATAACAACAAATCATACAACATGAATATATGATATTATTACCTCACAATGGGTCCTTTAATGTTTTTCGCAACCCCTATGGTACCAATCATCATTTTGAGGTGTTACTCTTCATGGGAAGGGAAATATCCTTCTTTTCTCTTCGTTTCAAGAACCACATTTTGTATATGTCCTCTGAATGTTATGGTAACTCATTATTATATAATTTTTATTCATTGAATTATTTTAAAATCTTGTTTTATCAATTTGATATCCCTATCCCATATATTTTTACCATTTTCTAAAAACATCTTTTATACCCATTGTGTTGCTAATTTTACTTCAGAAAATATATATCTTCAACTCATGAAATTCCCTTTAATTTTCTTTATATGAATTCCAAAAATCTATCTTTTATAGTATTATTCATTATGGTGATAAAATTATTTATTTTATTTTATTTTTTACATATATAAACCCTTCATTCACATATCTTTGGATAAAACTGACACTATCATCATGTTCTTTAATCCCTTTTTAAAAGACCATGATTTTGATACAAATCTAGTATATTTTATTCTCAATGGGTTGTTAATGAAATGATTTATAATGATATATGTAGATAACATTAATTAATATATATGAATTGTGTGACAAAAATGTGATCCAATTCATTCGGTAAAGAATTTAATATCTAGAGATGAAATGCTTTACATTACCTTGGTGAATAACCCTAGTAATTTTTAGAACACTTCGATGAGAATCCTTGGTGATAAGTTTTTGAATGTATTGTTTAAAATTTTTAGCCCGATATTCATCATACTATTCAGGTTATTTTTATTTTTATATACCCATTTCATTTTCTCATACCTTCATTATATTCCTCATGTTCTTATTAATATTTCTGAAGATCACATGTAAACGATTTCCCTTTCTTTCCCTTAGTGGGACTTCTGATCAATATTTAATTTGATATATGTCCTCGGGTTAAGAGATGAAGTAAAAGTAATTATTTTGAACAAATGAAAGACAATTTCTCATTATTTAGAATAATTTTCTATGATTTCATATATTATACACCATGGTTCCATGAATCTAATTAGAAAAAGATCATCTATTTCTTCCAATGTATTGAAACATTATGTATTAGAATGAATTGATTTCATATAATTATTTTAATTCTATTAGTTTAATATCACCTGATCATTGTGAAAAAAATATCATAGTTGTCAAAGTCACTATCCATGTTGATTCAGAATGAAGAAAATATTTTCTATACAAGTGAATGTCAGGACATCATTATTGAGTTTTGTAAAGAGACTTATCACTACATCATTTATTACTGTACCATCAAATTTGGAACTCCTTTTGGTATCCAAAAATACTTCTAATAAGGGAATAAAAACTATAATGATGAAAAATGAAAATTTTATATCATATTCTCCATGGTAGTTGGAAATACATGAGTTAAACTACCCCATGCATTATTGGGAGTTACTGGTTCTAATCTTTGAATTGAAAATATAGCGGCATTATCTCTATGGGAAAAAATGTGAGATTTATAATGACAATAAGATACTAATATATATTTTTACATAAATGGAGCTTCATATGAACATGTAAATGATTTTAGATCTAATCATGGATTAAAACAGCTCAATAAACTATAATCCTTCTAAGAAAAATAAGGTGGCAGATGCTCTATGCTGAAAGGATACAACATCATTAATAATAATGAGAATTGAAAAGAATCCAATCATATTATACCATTAAAGGATAGACATGGGAATATTTAAAAAGGATAATAATCAATCATATCTTAAATGATTTCTCAACCATCCCTCATGGGGAAGATAAATATTCTTAATGATATGATTTGGAAATTCAGATTAAGGTTGAAGCTATCAAAAATGGGAAATTGTATTAGTTCAAAAAGGATGAGGAACGAGTCATGATATAAGGTTCATGACTCTGTGTAATGTACTATTGAGAGGTAAATAAAGTTATTTTTAATGACACACATAGATCAACATTATCTATTCCCCAAGATCATGATGATGTATCATGATCTCCAAAAATACTATTGGTGAGAAAATATGAAGAAGGACATATATGAATATACATGAGAGTTCCTAGTATTTATGAAAATGATGGATGAAAGGAAAAAGTCTAAAGGTTTGTTGCAACCATTACCCATACCAACATGGAAATGGGAAAACATTATAATGGACTTTGTCACTAGATATATGAAGACATTAAGAGGAAACAATGATATATGGGTTGTTCTAGATCATTTTCCATAGAAATTTAATTTTATTACAATTATAGAAGACTTATCTTTATATCAACTCTAATATAAGTACATTAGGTATGTGTTAAGGTTGTAGTGATTAACCATATAAATTGTATCTGATTTATATCCAAGATTTGCCTAAAAGTTATGGAAAAGTCTCCAACAAGATTTAATAACTAATCATTACATCAATACAGCCTATCACTCTTAAATTTATAGCCAAACTAAGTGGATTATTTAGACACTGGAAGATATTTTGATAGTGTGTTCTATGGACATCATGGGAAGATGGATCCAACATAAACATCTGGTCGAGTTTTCTAATGATAATATTTTTCACTCGAGCTTTCAAATGGGTCCATATGTAACCCTTTATCGAAAATGATTTAAAACATCAGTATACCAGTATAAAATTAGTAAACCTATACAAATATGACCTAAAATAGTGTAATATGTGTTAGAAAACGTCAAAACCATTCAAAAAAATATTCAGACATCACCAATTCAATATATGAGTTATGAAGACAATTATTGTTGAGACCCTGAGATTATGGTTGTAAACATTGTATTCCTCATCATATATTCATGGAATAAGATCATGAGATTTGGGATGAAGTGAAATCTATGTATCAAGTAAATCTTCCCCTTCTAGATTATTAATAATGTTGGATATATGGCCTATCGACTAACACTTCCAACAAACATATCTCAAGTACATGATTTATTCCACATATCACTATTGAGGTTGTACAGTAAGAGAATGATCTTTCTTAAGAGGATCATCCAGTGAAGATCTCGGATCAAAGAGATAATGTTCTATGCAATAAGACCACTCACATAATGAAAGTTATATGGAAGAACCATATATAAGAAGATGAATCACGGGAACCAGAGGATGTTATAAAGTATAATTAACCTGACATATTTTCATAATAGTTTGTAACATGATATTTTAGGGAGAAATTAAAAATGGGGGAATAATGTAAGGACCTAAAAGTTTATCATGGAAAATTATCTTCTTATAATAATTTTATATAGTATTAATCGCATAACAACACATATACGACACAATCAGAACATTATAAAAGAAGAACTAATGAAAAAATAAAAATGTATAAAAATTAAATTACTTTAACAAAAGGAATAGTAATAGGGGCTATGTAATAGTAGTGCGACCCTTACGAATAGTAACCCATCAAATTAAATTATAAAATCACCTATGAAAGTATAAATAAAATATATCCATCTAATAAATAAAAATATTATTTAATTATATCATAATATAGATATGTTGTTTAAATCTTCCAGGAACACTATCAACACGCCCTCATCATCTATGGCTCTCCTGACCATTACCTTGGCTGGGACACCAGATCCAATTATACATCCTACATGGCTTTCTCAGAAACATCATATGTCAAGGAATCCATATTCCCCATAATTTATTGAGACACTCCATCCAAATTATTTTAATGAAGAACAATTCAAATGTTTTTCATATCTATATGTGGGATTCTCTTCGTGATCATATGATGTCTTAGTTTCAACCTTCCTTGAAGAATCCAATTATCTATAATGGACCCTATTTGTAAAGTTTGAGATATACAACCCAACCCCTTTCATTTTAAATGTTTCGTCTTCTTATAGAACATGGATTCTCTTACTAGGGTCTTGGTTCTTAACAAAAAGGCATTACACATAGTTCGTTATTCTCAAGATTGTTTTTTTCATGGCATGGTGAAACACCCTAATTCGGTAGGGAGTTTGTGGTTTTTTATTCTCCACTGGTTGATGGATGTTTTTCTAGGTAGAGATTCTTCTCTTGATGTAGTGTGTATTTCAAAACATGGTTTGTCTATTCCTTTCATGCTTCTTGGGTTCTTTTACATCATTTGGAACTCTCTGGGATCTTTCTTTAATGTGGATTAAGGGTCACTTCACCTTAATTATTCCATGATAGTGAGGATTTGTTTTGTGATGGACATAGAATCCCATATTCCCCCCATGTTTCATCTCATAGTAAAAGGGATAGAAGATTGGTCTAAATTTTTGGTATATCCAACCCCACCATGTTTCTGTTCAAGCTACCACATCCAAGGCTATGCCTCCATAGAATATCAAATGTCTAGACATTCCAAGTTACAGGTTTAGCTGAAGGCTTATTATCTGGTCTCTTATGTGGATTCTAATATTCCATTTACTAGGTCTTATGTGGGGCCTGGTGACCATGGGAAGATGTTTCTTAACCCTCATTTTCCTCCTAAATAAGAAGCCTAATTTTCTAGATGTTGAAGCCTCTTTGAGGACCCTATTCTATAGTGTCAGTACATTGTTTCTATCCCCCACCAATAGCCTTATCTCAATCTTGTTATTTTTGGGTTTAGTGTAGTGAATTTTTTTCTCATCCATTCAAGGGATCATCTCTCATATCAATCCTTTTTTCCTTACTAGTTATATCCATAAAAAATATTTTATCATAAGAATATGTGGATACAATTATGAAGACTCATACTCCAATTATAAGCTCTCCCCCTAGGGGTTTGGATGAGACCTCATTGGTCTCTCCTTCCATGGAAACACTCCCATACACTCCGAAATCTATGGTGGTTAGGTGTTAGTCATCTTTGTCAAAGACCCATTTCACTCCCAGTGGAGTCCAATCAAGAGCTTAGTCAAAATCATATTCTAAGACAAGATATTCATAGAAAGTTCTTGTCCATATGTATGAGGCCAAATTCCAACAACTCCTAATTTAATAATTTGTATCATGTAAATGAATTTTGGTGGATTGGGATCTCATGTAAAATAGTATTTTATCTCAAATGATTTTCTTTTTCTACTCTCTTTATATGGTTTTAGTTCTTGAACACAAGCCGGATCCAACTAAAACAAATATCTTTTTTTATTGTATGAGATCAAGTGGTTTTTTTCATGACACCCCAACAAATTTTCATATTTTTTCATTAGGAAAAAAGGATATTTAGTGGACCTAATTTATATTTCTGATCATAGAATCATGATTAATGTATTAGTGGGAGGATCTGAAGCCTTAACTTTTGTTGTGTATTTTAAATGTGTTGCTTATGGTTGTGAATATTTGTGGGATGATTTTAGATATTTCAATATAAGAGATTTTTTTTGGTTTGTTGGTGGGGACTATAACATTATTTCTTGAATGGATGAGAAAAAAGAAGAAGTCGTTTTTCCAGAAGGACTATACATGTGTTTATTACTTTCATGGACAATAATAGTCTTCTTGATTCTGGTTTCCTAGGAGACCCTTCCACATGGGGCAATAACTAGCACAGAAACAAGAGGTATTGGATCAGACTAGACCAATGCTTGGTGAATAGAGGGAATATTTCTATTTTCTCGGATTTCAATATTTTCCATATGGTTCATGGCCTTTCAGACCATTCATCTCTTCATATTAATTTATTGTCTAGGATCAATAATGATGATTTCCCATTTTTCTTTTTATGGGCTAACAACTATCATTTTCATGAAATCCTATGAGACATTTGGAACCATTATATTAGTGGTAAACTATGAACATCACTTCAAAGGAACTCAAGGTAGTTAAAATGTCTCATGTGATCTTGGGTGAAGGATCTTACTCTTGGTGATGCCGAATTGGAGAATCTAAGAAGATATATTCAGTAGCCTGAGCCCCATCTTGAGAACTCATGGGGTTATGGGTCCTTTGAGTAATTGAGGTGTAAAAAGAGTTTTTTGATTAATTTCTTATGAAGATTGAATGGGTGGAAAGAGAGAAATCTGGAATTAAATGACTTTTTTTATAATACATCAATACATGTTTTTCCACGTTTTCATTAGATAAAAACATAGATTTGGTCATCCAAATCTACTCTATGATGATGTGTCCTTTTTAAATGATAAATACATATATGGGACTACAGATAATATTCATTTCAGGACCCTCATGGATTCCTCTAACTTTCACATGGACAGTGGATACCTGATAGGCCCATCTGATCTGTTTGACATTATTCCACATTCGGTTTTGATGCAACAAATAGAATCATGTAAGCTCTTCCAGATGAAGAGTAAATCTGAATTGTATTCTTGTATATTAATCTAGTTAGTTCCCTCATCTCATATATCTTCCATAATTATTTATACAGGTATTCCTAGGATCTTGTGAAAAAGAGTTTGATCATCATAGTACTGGATTTCCTTCAAGGGGTAACATTCCTCAGGTGGCTTGTGTGACTAAGCTAGTGTTGGTGCCTACGGTCATGTCCCCCTATCATTGAATCATTACCACCCAAAATTTTTTTTTAGTATTATATATAAAAATCATGCTATCATTCTAAACTCTAGGCTTGGTCCTTTCCATTAGAGATGAGTGACTGAGGAGCATCATTGTTTTGTTGGAGGAAGATCGATTCATGCGGCCATTGTCATGGCACCAGAGATTATCAGTGACATCAACATAATGTTTTTTGGCAGTAATATCTATCCATCTTGATATGATAAAAGATTATGATATATTTGATAGGAAATTTATCATCAGGGT
This sequence comes from Viscum album, assembly GCA_963277665.1. Taxonomy (NCBI): domain Eukaryota; kingdom Viridiplantae; phylum Streptophyta; class Magnoliopsida; order Santalales; family Viscaceae; genus Viscum; species Viscum album. Next base: position 678,920,366 of record OY728119.1, on the reverse strand, counting down.
CTTCTCGGTCAATGGGTTTTTTATAGTGTGTTATTGAATTTATTTTTCACTACTTTATTTCTCCCCAAATGGTTACTTCCATCATGTGTAAACATTCTGTGTTTTTCAAAGCAATCATAGGATTGAGACAGGGGGACCATCATTCCCCCTCTTTATTTTTTCTCAACATTCCCTCAACTATTATTTGAATCATTGATATTAATTGGGTAAAGTTACTCCCTACCGCAACAAGAATTTCCTTTGGAATCACTCATCTCATGTTTGTTGAAGATACCATTATTTTTGTCAATTGATGTAGAAGGTCCTTAAATGGGGTTAATGAGGGTTGGGATGTTCATTATGAATGGAGAGGAATATTTTTTAACCTGTAGAAGTGTATTTTCTTTTCCCCTAATAAATGATCGAAGAGACACATAAGGGATTTGGAATCTAGTCTTGGTGTGCTGAAAGGTTCATTCTGGATGAATTAACTGGGTGCTCTTATCTCCCCAAACACCATACTCATTAGAAATTTTGATATGTTTACCAAGGAAATTGGGGGGTCATTCATAATTGGAAAAATATATTCCTATTATTTAGAGGAATATTTATGAAAATTATCTCTTTTCGGTCCACCATGCCAATGCATATTTTGTCAAATCATAAGGTTCCTAAGAAGGTGATTTACCATTGAATCACATTTGAATGAATTTTTTGGGATGTGTATCAATAAGGTAATTCCACTAGGATTCTTGGAAAAATATGGAAAATTCTGTAGAAGAAGGCGATATTTATTTAAGAAGTGTGTAGGGCCTAATGAATGGGCTCCATGCCAAGCTTTCTCAGGATATAATCAAGGAAACAAATTTTTGGGGAAAACACATGCAAATAGTTTATGGCCATGCCATTTTGTTTCTAGATGTAGACCCTCTAAAATACAGATGCCAGTCCAACCTAAACTGTCTTTTCTCCAGCATCATACTCAGTGGATTACATACATTCCAGACATCATCTTTTACACCAAAACTGGTCGGGGAGAATCCTTGGCTTTCCATTCTATCCAACTCTGAACCTCACTTTTAGGGAGGCCATATATCACCCCACCCTAATCTATGTGACCATGGATGAAATCCAAAATAATATTTTTTATATCATTATAATTTCCAATGATATGGACAACTGAATATTTATGGGATCTACAACTAGTAATTTTTCTATCAGATAATTTCAAAAAATTCATTCTATACCCACATAAAATGATCAGTGGGGTGTCAATTTTTGTGTAAGAAAGCCCTTCCAAATTTCAATTCATGGCCTACTGAGTTTGTCACAATGCTCTTCCATCTGAGGATAATGTACAACGAAGAGGGATTTGTCATTCCTTGATGTTCTTGTGTTGTAGGGAGCTGCAAATTGGAACTAGGAACCAATTATTTTTTAATACTGACTTAGAAAAGGATATTTAGAGTTTATTTGGACATATTCTAGGATTGTATGAATATTTGTTTTCTCTTAATTTGTTCCAAAAACATTGTTTTCAAGCAGAAGATATACCCATTCTGTAGCCCAAGGCCAGAGAGATTATCTTCATTACTGGAGGATGGATCCTCTGGTCATCCAAAAATGATATGTGGAACCAGCTTCTCATGACATCTATCTCTAGAAATATCTTTAAATTTAGGAACATAGTTTTGGATTTCGCATGGATTTATAAGGATTTAGTGCACACAACCTTAATTCTGCATATTCTTTCTTCTTAGTTCCTTCTTGATTCTACCTCTGCAGCCATGGACAAATAGAAGAACTGAAATTTTATGCTCTGGGGAACAAGTGGAATACAGATGGCTCATGCTCCCTGTGTTACATGTGTGGGGGTGGAGTTATCATATATTCCTTGGTCTCCCTCATTTATTTCATCTCATTATTTTATGGATGTGGGGATTCTTTTCAAGGAGAAGCTCTTTCCGTGTTGCCCGATCTCCAGTTATGCATACAAAGGAACATAACTATCATGGAGATTGAGATAGATTCGATATATATATTCAATTATATTTCTAGTAAAGGACCTATTCCCTAGTCCATTTAATATTTAATTAGGCATTTCTAGTGTCTCGTGGACAAGAATATGGTCATTCATCATAAATGGAGAGAGGGGAACATGGTGGAAGATTATCTTGCTTCTCAAGCGTCTCAGACCGACTGGCTTATTATTATCTCCAGTCATGGTTCATTTCCTTTGGAGTGATAAAACCCTATTCAAGATTATGCACTTGGGCCTCAATAAAGTAGGTCCTCTTAATTGTTTCCCTTGTTATCTTCTTTATCCGTAATAAAATAAAATTATTTTTATGGAATAAGTAAATTCTTTTTTTAAAATATAAATTAATTATTGGTATTTTTATATTACAAAAATATGTATTTACAATTTTATAATTAATATAAAAATTTAAAATAATTTTTTTTATAAATATATTCATAAATAGATATTTTGATTTATTATGATTAGAAACTAATTTTATGAGACTTTAATTAATTATTCAAAGTGTTATAACAATAGTTATAATTTTGAAATTGATATTTTTGTAGTAAATGATTATTTTTAATATAAAATAATTTTTCATATATAGACAATTATATTAAAATATAGAGTTCATTATTAAATTATAATTTTTTAAAAATTGATAAGGTTAATTTCTGGGGGTTTTCTAAAATTGTTGAATTTTTGGTGATTACTGAAATACGGTAATTTGTAGTAAAAGGTAAATAAATGAATTTTTGAGTCATTCTTGATACATGGATGACGTAACTGATAAATATTTAAAAACCACATACCATTGTTACTATATTTAGTCATCAGAATGTAAACTGCTCATAATATTGATCCAAAATAATAATCCAATGATGAAAATAATCAAAAAACTCTTCTCTCCTCTACTATAAATACCACCCCTCAACACCTATTTTCTATAAACCATTAAATCCTTGAATCTAGTTCAAATTAAGACCCAAAAAAATCTCAAGTCTTTATCCTATTCTCAAAATACATTGGTCTCATTAAAAGTCCAAACTCATGTTCCTCAAGAAGGTTCTCAAGGAGAATAATTCAATAAGTGAAAACCTCTTTCCTTATCTTTTAACTTCTTTTTAATTTATTTTATTTTGTTATTCTATCATCACAAAACCTTATCCAAATGGAATAGTTACTATATTTTCTCAAAAATACTATAATTTTAGTATGTTAGTGTGATAATCCACCGTCATTCCCCCCCACCTTCTTTCTCAAAATGAAAACATTATCTTTGATGTATGAATTTATTGCAGTCACAGACAAAGAGTTTTCAACTTTTTTTACAAACTTAATGGATAGTCATAAGCCAATTTTAAAAGTTACGGAAGCTTATAATATGTGTATTAAATCATATTTAATGTTCCATAACCAGTATATATACATTATATTAAATAATAGAACATAACTAATTCGTGATGATCAAAAAATCCCTAAATTAATCTAAAGGATTATCATTAAAATTTTATCAAATGATTCATCCTAATACCTCATAATAAAATGATATATAATACAAAATAAAATACATTGTGTTTATTAATAACAGATAATTTTAATTATGTACAACTATTCCCATTCCATGTGATCTTTCAATCATATATAAAAATGAACTGATCATGAAAACCAAGGAAATGGACACTCAAGAACGATACAATTATACCATATAACGCATCTTAAAATGGTATAAATTGACATAATAAAATTATAAAAAATCAATTACACTTATAAATGTACATTTAGTTGATTAATTAATTGATTTAATTTTATTATCTAGGACAATAAGTTCATGTGAATAACACATTCAGACATAAGGTAAGGGATTCTCTCTAACCCTTTATTTTTCTATCGGGTTACAAATTCTCTATATTTACCTAAATTTAATTCTTAATTATTCATATTTACTTATACTAAATTATATATTTATTTCCAAATGTATTTTTCCAGCACAATTATTCTATAATTAATGGGTAAATATGTATTTTCAAAAATATACCTTCTCAATTCCACCTAATAAACAAGCCGGATTAATGAGAGATTTTGGATTCTTACCCCTTTTAAAGTACACTAAATAATATATTTTATGAAAAATTTATATTTCTATAATCAAAAATTTTGTCATTAAAAACTATCTTGGTTTATATATAGTATTATAATAATAGTTATTCATTTTCCATTTTAAAGAATTTTTTTAATTTCAACTTAAATTGTATTAAAGTGGCTCATTTTTAATGCTTCATAAACAATATTTTTACATGTTATTACTTCAATTTGAAATGAATAATAATGATATATGACAATTTTTATTTATTATTGTTCGTTTATGATTTAAATTAATTATTTCAAGGAAACAATTATAATATTTCCGTTTGTTATGCCTTTTGACATGGTATAATACCCAATTATTTCCATGGATATACCTTAAGTTTATGATTGATTCCTTATGTATGATTCTTCAAGTATAAAAAATATTAATGAACATATTCTTATGGGTGCACCCAAATGAAACTCCAATAAATTGGGTGGTGTATAGTCTCATGAGACGTCATGTTCAACAGTCTTGGTGGCTAGCATTGAATCATTCTCCATGTGCAATGATCTTGGTGGTTATCCATAACTAGTGATCCTACATGAGAAATGATCCTTGAATCATTATTATTCCATGCATTATGTTTCTTCCAAATTACTTTCATTCCATGATTACATGAAGAAAAATTATATATTTTTCCTCCATATGTTTTTTCATGTTTGATTCAATTTTATGTCATCATATAATGCCTTCTAACCAATGTAATTTTCAGTATTATTATATTTATTCTACTACTAGGATTTCAGTCTCATCCCATTGGTCATATATTTCCTATTTTATCTTATAAATATATAAGGGCTCAAAGGGTGTCAATAGATCATTATAAAGATTAAATAAAAAAGGTTTTCTTTTTGGTTTTGTGATTTTTAATTATGTATATAATCTTCTAAAGACCCTATACATTAAAATCAATGATTTTTAATGAAAGTATGAATATACATAAATATTAACAATAATTTGTGTATAAGGATAGTTTTATTATATTTCAAGTAATGTTTTTAATTTATTTGGGGTTTAGATTATCTTTTTTTATTTTCTAAATGATTTTGTGAGTCTAGTGTCAAGAATTTTGAGTTTTAGGGGAAAAATGTTAGATGGAAGGTATATTCAAAGTTAATAGCTTCCATGAAAAAATAATGTGATATTGATATAATGGTTAGATTAGTGATTTTCATCATCAGAGAATGGGTTTTATAACCATGGTTCTATTCCCATGTTTCAGTGTACTATTTTTTCAAGGACCAGTAGATACTAAATGGTTTGAACATATTTTATATAACTGTGTAGTCAAACATATGATGTATAATAGGTTCATAAATTTAAATATTAATCTTGATAACCCTGGTAATTTTTAAATCTAATCTCATTAAAATAAATCATTATCTAAACCAAACCATTTTTAGAATTTTTATAGGCTTCTCTAATTGGCTCTTCACTGTTTCTACCTTGTTTTGCATTTATATTTTCAAGGAATGTGTGAATATCTTCTTGTTATCTCATATTTTATCTAGATATTATCTTAATAACTGTTCTATTATATTCTATAGAATCCTAAATTGATATGTTTTCTTGATATCATGTGTTTTTTGGGTAATTGATGATGTTTTTATGGTTCTAAGTTATCGAGGATCCAATATCTTAATTTATAATACCTATCTTTGAAGTAGAGTAGGTTTTATCTATTTGTGAGGTAGTTGTACCTAGAAAATTTTCTATTCTCATGAATTATATAAAATTTTTGTTAATTTATTTATTTATTCCTTATGAAAAAGATTAATTTGATATAATACAATGTATATTTTATGAAATTTCATATTGGATGGTATTTATTGGGTTTTAAATGGAGTATGTCCTTAAAATTGTTTATGAAAATCACATATTTGATGAAATTTATCAAAGAAAGTTCGGAATCTAAACTGGGTTTTCTATCGTGGGAATAATGATTTTTTATTTTGAAAACATTTTTTTGATGTTGTGAGAATGTTTTACTTGGATGATATTTTTGAATACAAAGCACTTGGGATCCATGGGTGAATCAGAATATGGACATATGAATGCCTTAGGGTGTGCTCCATCATTAAGGGACATGATTGTGATGTTGATAGAGCTTGGAAGGATTCTATATTGGTTTGATTCAGGGTATTACTAGATTATTGTTCCGTCATGTTTTCTTGTACATATTCTCACAGTTTAGAACACACTTTTTATTTTTTTATACATGATGGTGATCTTTCAGGCATGATTTATCACATTTGTATCTCATAGACATTTCATAGATGATTTTGATTATTTCCCTCTATTTATATAAAGTAAAATTTTCTATTTCTTGTTTTATTTGAATAAAGAATTCAATAAGAAAATCCAAGATATGTTTTATAATAAAAATTAATATAAAAATCTTTAGAAAACATGTTTTCTTTTAAATATATAAATAATAGTTTCATGATAAAAGTCATTATTCACATTAATAGTGGTATCCTACTAGGTTTCTTCCTCAAACACTATATATTCTATTAGATGAATATATATTCTGTTTTTAATGGTAAAGGTTAAGTTAAGTGCATCATATATATATATTTATTATCTTGGTTGATGTAATATTTCTTGTGAGTTGTGTTGGTGGTGGAAGAAAGACAAATAGAGGCTTTTCTTTGGTTTTATTTTAATATGAATTGAAGATTATCATATTATCTTGGTTTTTTATGTCTAACAATTATGAACCATTTCATATTCATTTTAACTATATTGTTTTTATTTTTATTATACCAATGAAATGATGCGTTATCTTTTAGAGTGAAATCATTCCCATGTTTTTGTATGTTGATATACAAGTGCTTTTTAGGAGCATGCATTGATTAAGAAAACACTTCATCCCATATTAAAAGAAAACATCAGTGATAGGTCAGGTCGAACTATCTTTTTTCATTAAATAGAGAACCTCTTCACAAGTAATAATTCTTCTATATCATTCATACTTGGGAGTATTATTGATATAAATATCATGAGAATGGTTTTATATCATTACTCACCATTCTAGTATGTAATTAGAAATTCTTTTATTTAATTCAACCCAAAATTAATGTAGATAACAATTATTATATATAAGATTAATATCATGGAATCAAATAAATACCATATTTTACTAAATCTTCCCCTCCCCCAAAATGTTTCTAATTTCGCCATCACTATAGTGATGGACATGTCTGAAAATATCAGAATTTTGATCCCAATGTGAAGATTTTAGAAAATAAAAAAATTCATATTTTTTATGATGTCTTTTCCCTCTAGTTCCCATTCATAATAGTTTTAATATTGAACAATCTTGACTAAAATTACCTTTGTGAACCAGGTGACTCACCTCCATCATTGTTTAAAATATTAAGCAAAACATTTATTCCAACCTATACTGTTCTTCTCATATGGATAGTTTAGATCAGTAATTTCCAAATAAATCTTGTTAAGGAAGAAGTATGGTTGAAAATGTATTCCCTTTACAAACATTTATATGAGGTCACATAAACATTCCCACATGTATTCATTTTATAAAGATTTTTTAGACCCATTTAGAGGTGCATATTCATATTGTTTCTTTTTTATCCACTAGTATTTGATGACCTCAAGTATTTAACAGTTCATATTAGTGGTCTATTTCTAAGTGGATAACATTGTGAACAATAAGTAACTACTATTTTTTAGCATTACAGTCAATATAGAACTATAGGATGAAATTATGATTGATGTATCATGCCCTGACTTAATAAATGTCATCATCTATATCTCTAATTATTTCCAATATACTATAATGATGAAAAAATATCTAATAATACCTTATGAGAACTAAAATTATCTATATCTCTCCAATTCCTTTAATGATATTGAAGAAGAAATATTTATGATTGTTCCCTCCATTACATAAATTGATCATAATATTCATGGAAACTACATCCCTTGGTGCTATATGGAAATTTTTTTGTGGTGTTCCATTAATTATGGGTCATAGATTTGTGAAAGATCATTCCTCCAATACGTAGAGATCAATATTTCTATTGTGGGGAATAACTAGGATATTATCTATGTGTTTATGTACCCTAAGAAACATTATCCATCCATAATCAACATTGAAAGTGACTCATAGTCTATGTTCAGCCTATTTAATGAAAAACAACATTGGGTCCCATGTTATATTTACTTTTAATGGATTATCATCACCAAATGCTTTTCTTATTTCGGCCTATGGGTGATGCATACCATCATTGGTGTGAAATTGGTTGTTGATTCTCTCTTTGAGGATACATTTTTAGTATAATGTTTCTTATTGGTATTTTAGACAGACTGATCACTATATCCATATTCATTATTTGAATTATATTTTAAATATATATAACTCTATTTTAAGATCAGCCTTCTAATCTATATTTTGTTTTCATTTTCATTAAAATTGAGGGTTATTGATCATTAGGATTTTAACTAAATCCATTATTTATCATATTTTTTATTATTTGTATCATTGTCATCATCATCATCATTAAAATTATTTTAATTATGTATATTTTTACAAATTATGAAAATATGGGATGTTTGGATAAGCTAAGAAGAGAAAATTGAAACTAGTGATCTTTCACAAATATGTATTTTCCATAATAAATTAGATTCATTATTTTGGAAGGTGGGAATTATAGAATGTTGGATCAACCTAATGAACCATTAAATGAGGTTAAGGATAGTGTCATGTCTACTCGTGGTGGGATTTTAATTTGTGATGATATCAATGGATGGAATTTTATTTCATTGAAGAATGGTTCCTAAGAATTAATCATTTGAAAATGTACTTCCCATATAATCACAATTTAATATGGAATTATAGAAAGATTAACGATTTTTAAATACTCTATTACTTCATGGATTTTTCAACCGATATGTGTAAATTCATAAAGAAATAAGGACACAAATAATTTTTTATTTATTATCTAGGGTTTTGATAGTGGTAGTTTATAATAATTGGAAGGGTGGATTTCTATATTTTATCCCCTTATAAGGAATTGAAGCATTGTTAATGGGTTCATGGTTCCATTTTCTAGGAGATCTGTATTATTAAAATTTAAAACGTGACATTCATTTTAGTCCTTTCACACTTTTGAATAATCATGTATAATATATTATTATAATTACCATTATCAATTTGATAATATGGAATAACCATAAATTTTTCAATATTTCCTCTACTATTAATAATCCTATAAAAATAAATTAGGTTATGGAGGTTTCATAGTTTCAATATTTTAAAATAAATCACGTGTAGTTTACCAAAATTTATTTATTAATTGATGTGGTTTTTCTTCCCAACTATTTATCGTAAATTTTTTTACATGTTTAGTATAATAAAATAATTTCATCTTTTATGGATTTTTGTACCGTTTTTCAATCTTATGATAATTTCTACTGTGGTATTTTTTAGGTGTTTTATTCATTAAAAGGTCATGAAAAAAAGGATTATACATAATTTCTAAATAATTAGACTATGGTAGGATCTAGATACATTGATCTATTATAAAATAATGGACCATAGCTAGTTTATAGACTCAAAAATCCATAGTGCCATGAGAAAAACTATATTTAACTCTCATTAGAGGATGGATTTATTATTGATAGAGTATACATTGCTTGGAAATCACTTATGTTGGTGAATAATTAGACTATTTGAAAGGATAGGGTGAAAAGAATTTTCTTATTATAGGATCTATAGAATGTGTTCACTCAACAAAATTTAGTTAAGGGATTTGTAAAAATATGTTTATCTGAGAAATATAATATAATTCATGTTATGGTATTTAGGAAATATATTCAGGGAAATGAATAAGGAATGGGTCATTCTAGTTTGGGTGGGATAATAAACTCAAATCTAAGGTATAATTGGAAGGATTGTATTCAAGTCCCATTGGGTAAACCAATGGGAGTGGTTTCTGATTCTATAATGGGTAAGGATCAAGGTGATGTATTGGGATATGACACCCTAAATAAAGAGATAAAATGTAATTAATTACCTGAATTATAGTTCTTTATTATACACACTTTAAATAATGATATAAATAAAATATATGGATATATATAATCATGGTAAGCCGGTATGATATGGAGAAATATAACTCATTTAAAAAGACAATTGAAAATAATAATTCCCTTTAAAAAGTAAAGAATCTCTTTTTTTGTTGAGGTATGATTCTAATAAGTCCATCATAGGGGAACTGACCAATAGAATTATTATTATAACCTTAATATTACTATGTATAATAAAATTTCAAACCTCTCCATTCAATAATTTTAATTAAAAAATTGTTTTATTATATAAATGTGTTTTTATATTGTTGTTCTTGGTGTTTATATTACAAATATTTTGTGGTCTCATGTAGGAAAGTTTTGGTTCCTATGGGTAAACCAGTTTAGATTTTATAATACATAAAATACCTATTAACTATAAAGGGTATATAATTTAATATGGAATCCTAGAATTAATCGAACTAAAACTGATAAGTAACGAATTAGAATACTAGTAATGATTGTAAAAATAAATGAAAATTACATTGTGGGTTTAATGAAGAGAAAAATACCAATAATATAAAATCTAAATTCATGCAAATAGAAACTAAATAACAGATATTTTTTAACAAAACATTTCATCATAATTGATTCAAATTGAATCCATTGGGCTTTTTAATAACTCTCTATTCTTTATATTATTTCCTCTCATGGTAATATAATATTTTTGGTGAATGAAATAGATACCTAAAAACATATTTAAAGGCAAACACCCAAACCCAAACAGTAGTTATACCTGCTTATAAGTATCCTGTTAATGAATTACATGGTATATAAACCCCAAAATGAAATTATTATGTAATAATGAATTTGATAATATTTTTAAGAATAAAATAAATAAATAAAACTCATCTCCATTTTACCATAAAAGAATAAACATCAATAGATGATATAACCCATTATTACATGATTTTCACTAAAAAACACACCCCATCATGTTAGTCATGATAGTGTGAAAAATAAAACTAAATCATTGTATAAATAGTCCAACGAAAATAATAATAGATATATGATCGATCCACCCGACTGTTGAATTTATTTTCTAAAGCATTTAAGGGTCTCCTTCTATAGACAAAAAACTCCTTTTTATCTCATCATATCTCTGAAAATATATATATGGGTACACTATTTATAATTATATATCTAATTCCAACTCATATTCCATATATATAGCTGCCCAACTAAATGTGAGAAAGTAATTAAATATCACCCAACATATATATAATTGTTTTTTATAAATATTTATATTAGTTTACTATAATTATTTTTTGATTATATGTTAGCTCATGGTTTGAATGATATCTCATAGCGTGAATAATGTTTTTATCTTGAACTTCTATTCTATGTCAATAATGTTTTCACTCTGTCCATTTATCATCATGTTACAAACTGAATCCCATACATATGTATCTCTTTTTCATTTATGGTCACAACATAAAGAATACCCTTCATGGAATTTCTGGTTCTGATAAAAAACTGTTTGTTACATTGTATCATGTATTAGTAATCTACATGGTGTGTAATGAAACATCGCAATAAGATAATTTTTTTTCAATTGAAATTTTGGAATTTTAGTGACTCATATGCTATCACTGGGAATCAAGACCACAATCAAATGACTCATATTCACTTCTCATTGTATGGAATCCTCATCTATGGCACAAAAATCATCACATATTTTAACTCTTTCCTCATCATGCATGGAATTTCAGATGTAATATCTTATTATTTTCTAGTTAACATCCATATTTCTAGTAACACCCTTGTTCTATAAGATGTTTACAAATATAGATTCCCCTATTCAAAAAATTCTTCCTCCAAAATCAAATGTACTAAAGTAAACGTCCATCTTATTTATAGAGAAATATATTGATCTTGATCCTGAAAATGGTGAAGAAAAATTCTAGTGAACCTTATATGGCTCCAATGTCTCTCACAGTAGTGAATCCTAGCCTCATAAATCCCAAAATAATTCAATCCCATTATTCAATACCAGCTTACCAGTGCAGTGAGACATGATGAGGTGGAGTAAGGTGTAAAAACATAGCATGTTTAAGGTGGAAATTTTAGGACTTAAACTGCATCTTTCCACCAAAGTTGTAATGCCCCGACCCCAGTTACCCAGATTCGGTGCATTATTGCGTAACATTGGCATGATCACAAAAGATCAAGTCTCGAAAGACCGATTAGTTTAGTAGTCTTGGAAACACTAGATACATTCATAAATTTTACATTACATCATAAAGTGAAAAATCACAATAACATAGTCTCCATAGTCCACACTTCTATCCCCTTCAGACTATCCTAGTAGGTCAGTCATAAAATAATTCTTCACATTCTGGGAAAAATAAAACATTGAAAGGGGTGAGCTTAGATGCTCAGTAAGGATAACAATATAGAGGAAGCATTCATAAATAAACAAAAACAATTAAGGCAATGTATAACTAAAAAAAAGCGTTTTAAACTTGAACATCAACATAATATGGAAAAATTAAAATGAAATAATTCCATTTACTTATTCACATGGATATTCTACTGGTTGAATAATCAAAATCAATATCAATAACCACTTTCCTAATGATGGAATGCATAATGCCAGACTATCATAGCCACGTAGCCAAGGCCTTGTGCCAAGACTACAAATAAGATTTTGTCAAGGCCTCATTCCAAGACACTAGTTTGTCTCATGAGACCTTCCGATGCATCGAGGAGCTATAGCGGGCTCCACCCATCACTTATTAAGTCCAATGCATTCCTCATATGAACATGTTTATAAATATCATAAACCATAACATAATAGTATCACATAAAACATGCATAAAGGAAACATAACATTTCCACATTTCAATCACAAGATATCATTACAACACATTGATATAATAAAAACATTATCAAAACTATTTTCAATACAAAAATAAAATATAATTAAAATTTGGAATTTATTTTTCATTTAAAAAAAGTTATTACTTGTAGAGGAAGTCGAAACACAAATAATGGCCACGGCGGTGGAGAAGTCATTGTCGCCGAATATGTAAGACAAAAACATTCCTTTTGTCGTTTAGTAAAACGCTTTGTAAAAAAGATTCATTTTGAATAAAAGTAAAAGTTAAAGGGGTTTATACACCGTATAAAAGAATGTTGTGTATAAAACAAAATATGCCTTAATGAAAGGGGATTGAGATGAAGACCCTTACAAAGATCATTTTTTAAATAAAGTAGATCTATTTTGTGTATTCACTATATGTACACAAAAATAAATTACAAATACAATAAAGGACATAATAATATCATGACATAATTTGAAAGTAGGAGATTAAACTAAAGAAAGTAAATTGGGTTAAGAAGTTCCCTTACCTCATGTCTGACTTGACTCGACCACTCTTTAACCTCCTGAATAACACTCTAGAGTTAATCTCTACTTGCTTAAGAACCTTTTTCAAGTTCATTATCCATTTTATATCACTTATTACAATGTTACGAAACTATGTAGTCATTTAAGTTAATTGCGGTCATTTTGTCGATCTTTGGTACTTGAGTCAACAATAAAATTCTTATAATTACAAGTTGTTTATGTGGTAGAATATCCATTATCTCCAGAATTATATCCATGATTTAGATATCATATATATCATATATATCCAATATATACATTCATTCATAATATTACGTAACATTTAGAGGTAAGAAATGAAATGCACCGTTCATGGAGACGGTAAGCCGTACGTACGCATGAACGCTACTATCATTTCTATTTCATATTTAATGGAATGAAGATATAATTATATAAAGGTAATATATAATTCCAGTATAATATAATGTATAATACCATTTAATCCATCTTTTAGACATCCCACATATGGCATTAATGATTCATATCACTTTGAGGGGGAGGTAGTCCGCACTTCCTAAAATGAAATTATCGCGTTACCCATAATGGAAATCATAAAGGTATGCCATAAATGAAAAATACAGAATCATAAGGAAAACAAAAACATAATATATATCATATATAAAAACAGTGTCATCATAATGGCCACCATGAGAGGTATTAAAAGAAGATTGAACAATCATCATTTCGTGAGGCAGATTTCTGCCAACCACACAAACAATATGTTTTTTAACCATTAGACGAAGGTGTGTGTAAGTGTAAATCAAATCCTACTCATAAAAACATCCTAGTATATTGAAGATACTAGTTTTGTTACAATATAAAGGAATAAAAATAGTTTATGGGGTTGGAGAAGCAAAATAAAACAAAATAACATAAGAGAAGACATTACCTTAAAATCGGGTACCTCTTTTTTAATTTGAGTCAAAGGCTTCCTTGGGAAGAATTCTGCCCAAAGTGAGGCTTCTATGTGTAAGAGATGGAATTTTTGAGAGTATTTGGGCAGAGTTTGGCAGAGCCAAAAGGCTGTTATGGTGTGAATAATGTGGTAGTGGTGTGGGCCTTTTATAATAGGAGAAGAGGGGCACTCTTGGAATGTAATGAAATGCTACTTTATTATATAATGAGATTCAGATTTTAAAGGTCCCACACATACATATTTCGAGGATACGGTGATAAGGGTTTGAAATATACTCATCCAATAAGATTTTGACAAGTTTAAGTCTTAGATTTTACATTATCTTTTCATTTTATTTAAATTGTTAATTAATGAGGTAATCGCTGCATCATCATGGTGTCATAAAATATTTAATTTATTTAATGATTAAAAATTATAAAAAAATATCAGGATTTAGGAAATTTTTTTTCATTCCAATGAATACTTATATTCTAAAATTTACCTCATATAACCTCATGTAATAATTGTTTTAGTAAAACAACTCATGTTTGTGACAATTTTATTTTTACTTTAAATAACAAGTTATTATTGTCATTTTCCTACCCAAGTGGCTCCATGGGGTCACCAAGTTGTCCCATGGATTTTCTTGGTCGGACATGACTCATACAATAGGGGTAGGAAAAGTGTAAGGGTATTTTCAAATTTTTATAATACCATTTTTACCTTAAATTTCACCAATTACCTTTAATCGTGATTAATTAAACTTAAAAGTTACTATTCAGCAAAAATTATTTTTATCCCATTGAACCAAATATTACATCCTAATGACAACCATGTATGTTGGATTTTTTAAAATCAAATTAAAAAGGAGGTAATGTTTCATTTTAACGAAAAATCAGTTTTTTAACTATCACTTAGTGGTTTCACTATTTATCAAAAACTGATGTTTTTCAGAACAATGCCAAAATTTCACCCTGAGCTATAATTGATATTCTGAATTCAAAAATGGTGTCTTATTTACAAAATTCCAAAAATATATGCTGCATTAATTAAATTTATAACTAATTCCCAATGTCACAACAAATAGCGTATTTTTAAGAAAAAATATATATCAAAAGATTGACCGTTGTTTATGTCCAATTTCAATGTGAAATTAATTCTAATGAACACCATTGGATAAAATGGTAAAAATATATTCTAATTATACGTTAAAACCACTCAATAGTATAATTTTTCACTATAAATTATTTTGATTAAAAAATTTGTTTTTATGTATTTTTCACTATTCATAAAAAAATTGGAAGTTCTCAGAAAAATACCAAAAATTCAACATAGGAAAGTTTCGATATTCCGAATCCAAAAATGAAGTCCATTTTGAAATATAAAATACATATAATTTCAAAAAGTGGGTATTACTATTCATAATGGCAATTTTGATTGGTTGCAGTGTGTTAGAATCTCGAACATGCGTATAATGAAAGCTATTGCATTATTAAAAGAGAAGCGTATTGTGGATGCTCGGGGTGTTACATTCTCCCGTCATTAAATAAATTTCTTCCTCGAAATTTGATTTTTTTTGAAAATAATAGGTTGAAAATAGAAAATACCTTTGTGGAAAACCCACATCAGAAATAAGGTTAATAAAAATATAACTTTAAAAGAAAGAAGGAAAAGTAAAAAGGTCACCCAAGATACCCCATACTAGGATTATATGAAAATATGGATATAGAGGAAAAAAACCATCAAGGTCTGATGGATATTTGTAGAAAACAAGATTAGGATAAAGTTAACCACAAGAAAATCACAAACTTGTGATTGGATAAACGGTCATTGAATCCCCAGTTGGAAAAGTTAACCAAAAACTTTTTTGTTTTAAGTAATCTTTCATAAAGTTGAGGAATTTATTTAAGAGATTTACTAAGAATGTAAGGAAATATACTTACTTGTCATGTAGACTTTCATTCTTTAATAAATATTTACCACAAACCCATATTTCACTCCAAATGGTAACAGAACTGAAAAATATTCTATTTATCCTAATTTTATAAGGTTCCAAATATTACCACATACCATTTAGATTAGGAAAAGTATTTTGTTATAACCAGGGACTTCTTGTAGGCTAGTGGTAGGTAATAAAGGCCTGTCACACTAGTGTTGTGGGTTCGATTCCTACAACTTTTTCTGACGCGACGGGTTATCCCCAAACCTACATGTTTTCCTTTTCCTAAAACTATAGTATTATAATTTTTCAAAAATAATATTCAGAAATGTTTTTACCTTAAACAATACCCTCCAAGGATCAAATTAATCCATTCCAACCTTTATATTTATCCAAAATACTTCTGTCCAACTCATAGTCCAAATTTTATAAGGAAGGTAAACATAATAAAGATCCCATTTTTTCGCGTAACAACATGTGAGCACCTTCATCATGTATTCTTTTAAAACACCACAACATCCTGAATTACCATAAATCCTTATTTATTACATTCATGATCCCTTATTACATATAGAATACTAGATATACTCTTTCTATCCAAAAATGTATACAAATCATTAATCAGTTTCAAGGAAGTTAAGAATATCCAATATAATTTATCAAAATCAATCGTGTATTATTCCAAAATCACTATCTTGGCTTCAGAACCATATTATGGTTTATCTTTCTCTCAACCATATATTTTCCAAATATTTAACCTGCTGTGGAGTCACTTTTCTTGGTTCCACACAATCTCAAGTCCATGATGAAATAGTACTACAATACAATCCTTATATAATCCCTAATTATTATAACCAGTACATCATTGATACAACACTCAAATGACAAAATTATTTAATAATAACATAAGAACTCTAATCATTCATCCTCATCTGTGGTAGTATCATAACTTGATTATTATCTAATAACATCATTTGGGGCATACTCTGATGATTTGGACATTGGTTTGTGTAGTGTCCCTACTCCTTGAAGATGAAGCATTGTACATTTGAATCCTTTTTCTTACCCTTGCAGTCACGCACTCGGTGTCCTTTTTCTCCAAACTTGTAACAAACTCCTATTCCCTTCAAGAATGTTCCAATGTGTTTCTTCCCACAGTTATCACATATTGGAAAATTTCTCATTTCCCTTGTCCCTTTATCCATCATTCTCTCTTCCATCCTTTTCTTCACATTCTTCCCTTCAAATCCATAAGACTCATAGAATTCTTTACTTATTATATTAACACATGATACTATTTCTTCAGATGTTGAGAACACAGGGGAGACTATTTCCCTTCTAAATATTGGCCTAATACCGTGAAATATATGATCCTTCTTACTCTTTGGATCATATGTCTTGATGGAGTTTACATTCCTTCTACTGGGCGCCATTTCTATACCATGGCATAAACTAGGTTAGTTTCTGAATTGCAATGAATAATTCCAAACATGTAAAATATGTAATGTAAATCGAACGGTTTATGGATATAATCCATAATCATAAAAAATGTTTTCTTTGAGGATGTATATACTCATAAACCCTTCATAATGGTTTGTAAAAAAATGAGAATTATCCTAAGCATATCCCCCAGGAGTGTCGTAACTAAGAGTGCAGCAAAGCCCGTTGTCGTGCACCAGATCTCGTTCGAGTCTAGCTCAAAGCGGTGTTTTTGGGTTTTACCCCTAGGTACATCTGTGACAGAGTCACCTCTACCTGCTCGGATCCAGACAGAGATTTATTTCTCGGAAAACTCACAAAATCTCTATAATACCAAAATTTTAGGAAGTTCTTCTATACTAATCCTCAAAGTATATCATCGGGATATGTGCTCTAATCAGAGTTCATCTAACTCTAGCTTCAAAGGTTAGTACTAAACTGCCTCTGATACCAATTGTAACTCCCTGACCCCAATTACCCAGAGTCGGTGCATTATTGCGTAACATTGGCATGATCACAAAAGATCAAGTATCAAAAGACCAATTAGTTTAGTTGTCTTGGAAACACTAGAAAATTCATAAATGTTGCATTGCATCATAAAGTGAAAAATCAAAATAACATAGTCTCCATAGTCCACACTTCTATCCCCTTCAGACTATCCCTGCAGGTCAGTCATAAAATACTTCTTCACATCCTGGGAAAAATAAATCATTTAAAGGGGTGAGCTTAGATGCTCAGTAAGGATAACAATATAGCGGAAGCTTTCATAAATAAACAAAAAAATTTAAGGCAATGTATAACTAAAAAAAGTCTTTTAAACATGAACTTAAACATAATATAAAAAAAGTAAAATGAAATAATTCCATTTACTTATTCACATGTATATTCTACTGGTCGAATAATCACATGCAATTTCAATAACCACTTTCATAATGATGGAATGCATAATGCAAGACTATCATAACCACGTAGCCAAGGCCTCGTGCCAAGACTACAAGTAAGATTTTTTCAAGGCCTCATGCCAAGACACTAGTTTGTCTCATGAGACATGCCGATGCATCGAGGAGCTATAGCGGGATCCACCCATCACTTATTAAGTCCAATGCATTTCTCATATGAACAGGTTTAAACATATCATAAACCATAACATAATCGTATCATAGAAAACATGCATAAAGGAAACATAACATTTCCACATTTCAATCACAAGATATCAATACAATACATTAATATAATAATAACGTTATCAAAACCATTTTCAATACGAAAATAAAAGAAAATTAAAATTTGGTATTTATTTTTCATTTAGAAAAACTTATGGCTTGTAGAGGAAGCTGAAACACAAATAATGGTCATGGCGGTGAAGAAGTCATTGTCGCCGAATACGTAAGTAAAAAACATTCCTTTTTTCATTTAGTAAAATTCTTTGTAAAAAAGATTCATTTTGAATAAAAGTAAAAGTCAAAGGGGTTTATACACCGTATAAAAGAAAGTTGTGTATAAAACAAAATATGCCTTAATAAAAGGGGATTGAGACGAAGACCCTTACAAAGATCATTTTTTAAATAAAGTCGATCTATTATGTGTATTAACTATTAGTACACATAAATAAAGTACAAATACAAGATAATACATAATAATATCATGACATAATTTGAAAGTAGGAGATTAACCCAAAGAATGGAAATTGGGTTAAGAAGTTCCCTTACCTCATGTCCGAATTGACTCAACCGCTCTTTAACCTCCTTAATAATAAACTATAGTTAACATTTACTTTCTTAAGAACCCTTTTCAAGTTCATTATCCCTTTTATATAACTTATTACAATGTTACGAAAATAATGTAGTCATTTAAGTTAATAACGGTCGTTTTGTCGATCTTTGGTACTTGAGTCATCAATAAACTTCTTATAATTACAAGTTGTTTATGTGGTAGAATATCCATTATCTCCGAATTATAACCATGATTTAGATATCATATATATCATATATATCCAATATATAAATTCATTCATAATATTGTGTAACATTTATAGGTAAGAAATTAAATGCACCATTCATGGAGACGGTAAGTCATACGTACGCATGCACACTACATTCATTTCTATTTCATATTTAATGGAATGAATTTATAATTATATAAAGGTATAATATAATTTCATTATTATGTAATGTATAATACCATTTACTCCATCCTTTATACATCCCACATGTGGCATTAACGATTCAAATCACTTTGAGGGGGCGGTAGTCCGCACTTCCAAAAATGAAATTATCTCGTTTACCCGTAATGGAAATCTTAAAGGTATTCCATAAATAAAAAATACAGAATCTTAAGTAAAACAAAAACATAATATATATATCATATATAAAAACAGTGTCATCATAATGTCCACCATGAGAGGTTTTAAAAGAAGATTGATCAATCATCATTTCGTGAGGCAGAAATATGCCAACCACAGAAACAGTATGTTCTTTAACCATTAGACGAAGGTGTGTGTAAGTGTAAATCAAATCCTACTCATAACAACATCCTAGTATATTTAAGTTACTGTTTTTGTTACAATAGAAAGGAATAAAAATAGTTTAAGTGGTTGGAGAAGACAAATAAAACAATATAACATAAGAGAAGACATTATCTTAAAATCGGGTGCCTCTTTTTTAATTTGAGTCAAATTATTCCTTGGGAAGAATTATGCACAAAGTGAGGCTTCTGTGAGTAATAGAGGGAATTTTAGAGAGTATTTGGGCAGAGGTTGGCCAAGACAAAAGGCTTTTATGGTGTGAATAAGGTGGTAGTGGTGGGGGCCTTTTATAAGAGGAGAGGAGGGTCACTCTTGGAATGTCATGAAATGCTACATTATTATATAATTAGATTCGGATTTTAAAGGTCCCAAACATATATATTTCAAGGATACGGTGATAAGGGTTTGAAATATACTCATCAAATAGGTTTTTGACAAGTGTAAGTCTTATAGTTTACATTATCTTTTCATTTTATTTAAATTGTTAATTTATGAGGTAATCGCTGCATCATCATGGAGTCATAAAATATTTAATTTACATAATGTTTAAATATTATAAAAAATATCATGATTTAGGAAATATTTTTTTCGTTCCAATGAATATTTATAGTCGAAAAGTTACTTTATATAACCCCATGTAATAATTGTTTTAGTAAAACAACTCATGTTTGTGACATTTTTATTTTTACTTTAAATAAAAAGTTATTATTGTCATTTTCTTACCCAAGTGGCTCCATGGGGTCACCAAGTTGTCCCATGTATTGTCTTGGACGGTTGTGACTCATACAATAGGGGTTGAGAAAGTGTAAGGGTATTTTCATATTTTTATAATACCATTTTTACTTTAAATTTAACCAATTATCTTTAATCACGATTAATTAAACTTAAAAGTTACTATTCAGAAAAAATTATTTTTATCCCAATGAACCACATTTTACTTCCTAAATACAACCATGTATTTCAGATTTTGTAAAATCAAATCAAAAAAGTGTTAATGTTTCATTTAAACAAAAAATCAGTTTTTTAACAATCACTTAGTGGTTTCACAATTCATCAAAAATTGAAGTTTTTCAGAACAATGCCAAAATTTCACCATGACCTATAGTTGATATTCCTAATTCATAAATGATGAATTTTTAAAAAATTCCAAACATATAAGTTTCATTAATTAATTTTATAACTAACTCCCGATGTCACAACAAATAGCTTGTTTTTATGAAATAATATATATCAAAAGATTGACAATTGTTTATGTCCAATTTCAAAGTGAAATTAATTATAATGAACACCATTGGATAAAATGGTAAAAATATATTATAATTATACTTTAAAACCACTCAATAGTATAATTTATCACTGTAAATTATTTTGATTAAAAAAGTTTTTTTTAAGTATTTTTCACTATTCATAAAAAAATTGGAAGTTCTCAGAAAAATACCAAAAATTCAACATAGGCAAATTTCAATATTCCGAATACAAAAATGAAGTCCATTTTGAAATGTAAAATACATATAATTTCAAAAAGTTGGTATTAATATTCATAATGTCAATTTTGATTGGTCGTGGTGTGTTAGAATCTCGAACATGCGTACAATGGAAGCTATTGCAGTATTAAAAGAGAAGCGTATCATGGATGCTCAGGGTGTTACATTCTCCTGTCCTTCAATAAATTGCATCCTTGCAATTTGAAATTTTTCTTTGAAAATAAAAGGTTGAAGATAGAAAATACCTTTATGGAAAACCCACATCAGAAATAAGGTTAATAAAAATATAACTTTAAAAGAAAGAAGGAGAAGTACAAAGGTCACCCAAGATAGCCCATACTCGGATTCTATGAAAATATGGATATAGAGGAAAAACAAACCATCAAGGTCTGATGGAGTGTTGTAGAAAACATGATTAGGAGAATGTTAACCATAGGAAAATCACAAACTTGTGATTGGTTAAATGGTCATTGAATCCCCAGTTTGAAAAGTTAACCAACAACGCTTTTGTTTTAAGATACCTTTCATAATGTTGAGGAATTTATTTAAGAGATTTACTAAGAATGTAAGGAAATATACTTACTTGTCATGTAGACTTTCATTCATTAATAAATTGTTACCAAAAACCCATCTTTCACTCCAAATTGTATCAGAACTAAAAAATATTCTATTTATCCTAATTGTATAAGGTTTTAAATATTACCACATACGATTTAGATTAGGAAAAATATTTTGTAATAACAAGGGACTTCCTGTAGGCTAGTGGTAGGTAATAAAGGCCTGTCACACTAGGGTTGTGGGTTCGATTCCTACAACTTTGTCCGATGCGATGGGTTATCCCCCAACCTACAGGTTGTCCTTTTCCTAAAACTATAGTATTATAATATTTCAAAAATAATATTCAGAAATGTTTTAACCTTATAAAATTCTCTCCAAGGTTCAAATTAATCCATTCCATCCTTTATAGTTATCCAAAATACTTCTGTCTAACTCACAGTAAAAATTTTATAAGGAAGGTATACATAATGAAGATCCTTTTTTTCCACGTAACAACATGTGAACACCTTCATCATGTATTCTTTTGAAACACTACAACATCCTCAATTACCATAAATCCTTATTGATTACATTCATGATCCATTATTCCTTATATAATACTAGATATACTCCTTCTATCCAAAAATGTATACAAATCATTAATCAGTTTCAAGGAAGTTAAGAATATCCAATATAATTTATCCAAATCAATCATGTATTATTCCAAAATCACTATCTTGGTATCAGAACCATATTATGGCTTATCTTTCTCTCAACCATATATTTTCCAAAAAATTAACTTGCTGTGGAGTTACTTTTCTTGGTTCCACACAATCTCAAGTCCTTGATGAAATAGTACTGCAGTACAATCCTTATATACTCCATAAATATTATAACCAGAACATCATTGATACAACACTCAAATGACAAAATTATTTAATAACAACATAAGAACTCTAATCATTCCTCCTCATCTGTGGTAGTATCATAACTTTATTATTATCCAATAACATAATTTGGGGCATACTCTGATGATTTGGACATTAGTTTGCATAGTGTCCCCACTCCTTGCAGATGAAGCATTGTACATTTGAAACCTTTTTCTTACCCTTGCATTGATGCACTCGATGTCCTTTTTCTCCACACTTATAACAAACTCTCATTCCCTTCAAGCATGTTCCAAGGTGTTTCTTCCCACAGTTATCACATATTAGAAAATTTCTCTTTTCACTCATCCCTTTATCCATCATTCTCTCTTCCATTATTTGCTTCTTTTTCTTCCCTTCAAAGCCATAAGACTTATAGAAATCTTTACATATCTTATTAACACATGATACTATTTCTTCATATGCTGATAACACATGGGAGACTATTTCCCTTTTAAATATTGGCTTAATACCATGAAATATATGATCCTTCTTACTCATTGGATCATACATATTGATGGAGTTCACATTCCTTCTATTGGGCACCATTTCTATACAATGGCATAAACTAGGTTAGTTTATGAATTGCAATGAATAATTATAAACTTGTAAAATAATTAATGTAAATTGAACGGTTTATGGATATAATCCATAATCATACAAAATGTTTTCTTTGATGAAGTATATACTTATAAACCCTTCATAACGGTTTGTAAAAAAATGAGAATTATCCTAAGCATATCCCTTGGGAGTGTCGTAACCAAGAGTGCAGTAAGGCCCGTTGTCGTGCAACAGTTCCCATTCGAGTCTAGCTCAAAGCGGTGTTTTCAGGTTTTACCCCTAGGTACATCTGTGCCAGAGCCGCCTCTACCTGCTTGTATCCAGACATGGATGTATTTCCTGGAAAACTCACAAAATCTCTATAATACCAAAATTGTAGGAAGTTCATCTATACTAATCCTCAATGTCTATCTTCGGGTTATGTGCTCTAATCAGAGTTTATCTAAATCTATCTTCAAAGGTTAGTACTAAACTTCCTCTGATACCAACTGTAATTCCCTGACCCCAGTTACCCAGAGTCGGTGCATTATTGCGTAACATTGGCATGATCACAAAAGATCAAGTATCGAAAGACTGATTAGTTTAGTAGTCTGGGAAACACTAGATACATTCATAAATGTTACATTACATCATAAAGTGAAAAATCACAATAACATAGTCTCCATAGTCCACACTTCTATCCCATTCAGACTATCCCTGTAGGTTAGTCATAAAATACTTATTCACATCCTCGGAAAAATAAAACATTTAAAGGGGTGAGCTCAGATGCCCAGTAAGGAAAACAATATAGCGGAAGCTTTCATAAATAAACAAAAACATTTAAGGCAATGTATAACTAAAAAAAAATTCTTTTAAACATGAACTTCAAAATAATATGGCAAAAGTAAAATGTAATAATTCCATTTACTTATTCACATGGATATTCTACTGGTCGAATAATCACATGCAATGTCAATAACCACTTTCATAATGATGGAATGCATAATGCCAGACTATCATAACCACGTAGCCAAGGCCTCATGCCAAGACTACAAGTAATATTTTGTCAAGGACTCATTCTAAGACACTAGTTTGTCTCATGAGACCTGCCGATGCATCGAGGAGCTATAGCGGGCTCCACCCGTCACTTATTAAGTCCAATTCATTCCTCATATGAACAAGTTTAAACATATCATAAACCATAACATAATCGTATCAGATAAAACATACATAAAGGAAACATAACATTTCCACATTTCAAAAACAAGATATCAATAAAACACATTGATATAATAAAAACATTATCAAAACCATTTTCAATACGAAAATAAAATAAAATTAAAATTTGGTATTTATTTTTCATTTAAGAAAACTTATGGCTTGTAGAGGAAGCCGAAACACAAATAATGGTCACGACGGTGAAGAAGTCATTGTCGCCGCATACATAAGTCAAAAAAATTCCTTTTGTCTTTTAGTAAAATTCTTTGTAAAAAATATTCCTTTTGAATAAAAGTAAAAGTCAAAGTGGTTTATACACCGTATAAAAGAAAGTTGTGTATAAAACAAAATATGCCTTAATTAGTGGGTATTGAGACGAATACCCTTACAAAGATAATTTTTTTAAATAAAGTAGACCTATTATGTGTATTCACTATAAGTACACAGAAATAAAGTACAAATACAAGATAGGACATAATAATATCATGACATAATTTGAAAGTAGGAGATTTACCCAAAGAATGGAAATTGGGTTAAGATGTTCCCTTACCTCGTGTCCGACTTGACTCAACCGCCTTTAACCTCCTGAATAATAAACTAGAGTTAATCTCTAATTAATTAAGTACCCTTTTCAAGTTCATTAACCCTTTTATATAACTTATTACAATGTTACGAAAATTATGTAGTCATTTAAGTTAATAACGGCCGTTTTGTCGATCTTTGGTACTTGAGTCAACAATAAACTTCTTATAATTACAAGTTGTTTATGTGGTATAATATCCATTATATCCAGAATTATATCCATGATTTAGATATCATATATATCATATATATCTAATATATACATTCATTCATAATATTACATAACATTTAGAGTTAATAAATGAAATGCACCGTTCATGGAGACGGTAAGCCGTACGTACGCATGCACACTACTTTCATTTCTATTTCATATTTAATGGAATGAAGTTATAACGATATAAAGGTATAATATAATTACAGTATAATATAATTTATAATACCATTTACTCCATCCTTTATACATCCCACATATGGCATTAACGATTCAAATCACTTTGAGGGGGTGGTAGTCCGCATTTCCTAAAATGAAATTATCGTGTTTACCCATAATGGACATCGTAAAGGTATGCCATAAATGAAAAATACAGAATCATAAGAAAAAGGAAACACAATATATATCATATATAGTAATATTTTCATCATAATAGCCACCATGAGAGGTGTTAAAATAATATTGAACAATCATCGTTTCGTGAGGCAGAAATTTTCCAACAACAAAAACAGTCTGTTCTTTAACAATTAGACGAATGTGTGTGTAAGTGTAAATCAAATACTCCTCATAACAACATACTATTATATTGAAGATACTGGTTTTGTTACAAAATAAAAGAATAAAAATAGTTTAAGGGGTTGGAGAAGCAAAATAAAACAAAATAATATAAGAGAAGACATTACCTTAAAATCGGGTAACTCTTTTGTGATTTGAGCGATAGGCTTCCTCAGGAAGAATTCTGCCCAAAGTGAGGCTTCTAGGAGTAAGATAGGGAATTTTAGAGAGTATTTGGGCAGAGGTTGGACGAGCCAGAAGGCTTTGAATGTGTGAATAAGGTGGTAGTGGTGGGGGCCTTTTATAAGAGGAGAGGAGGGGCACTCTTGGAATGTCAAGAAATGCAACTTTATTATATAACGATTTTCGGATTTTAAAGGTCCCACACTTATATATTTCGAGTATAAGGTGATGATGGTTTGAAATATACTCATACCATAGGTTTTTTAAAACTTTAAGTCTTATATTTTAAATTATCTTTTCATTTTATTTAAATCGTTAACTAATGTGGTAATCACTACATCATCATGGTGTCATAAAATATTTAATTTATTTAATGTATAAAAATTATAAAAAAATATCATGATGTAGGAAATATTTTTGGATTTAAAATGAATATTTATAGTCGAAATGTTACCTTATATAACCCCATGTAATAATTGTTTTATTAAAACAACTCATGTTTGTGACAATTTTATTTTTACTTTAAATAAAAAGTTATTATTGTCATTTTCATACCCAGGTGGCTCTATGGGGTCCCCAAGTTGACCCATGGATTTTCTTCGTCGGCCATGACTCATCCAATAGGGGTAGGACAATTTTGAGGGTATTTTCATATTTTTATAATACCATTTTTACCTTATATTTCACTAATTACCTTTAATCGCGATTAATTAAACTTAAAAGTTACTATTCACCAAAAACTATTTTTATTACATTGAACCACATTTTACATCCTAAGGACAACCATGTATGTCGGATTTTTGAAAATCAAATCATAGAAGTTGTAATGTTTCATTTAAACGACAAAACAGTTTTTTAACTATCACTTAGTGGTTTCACTATTCATCAAAAATTGAAGTTTTTCAGAACAATGCCAAAATTTCACCCTAAGATATAATTGATATTCCGAATTCAAAAATGATAAATTTTTTACAAAATTCCAAACATATAAGTTTCATTAATTAATTTTATAACTAATTCCCGCGCTCACAACAAATAGCGTGTTTTTAAGAAACAATATATATCAAAAGATTGACAATTGTTTATGTCCAATTTCTAAGTGAAATTAATTCTAATAAACACCATTGGATAAAATGGTAAAAATATATTCTAATTATACATTTAAACCACTCAATATTATAATTTATCACTATAAATTATTTTTATTAAAAAAGTTGTTTTTATGTATTTTTCACTATTCATGAAAAATTCGAAGTTCTCAGAAAAATACCAAAAATTCAACATAGGAAAATTTCGATATTCCGAATCCAAAAATGAAGTCCATTTTGAAATATAAAATACATATAATTTCAAAAGGTGGGTATTATTATTAATAATGGCAATTTTGATTGGTCGCGATGTGTTAGAATCTCGAACGTGCGTACAATGCAAGCTATTGCATTATTAAAAGAGAAGCGTATCGTGGATGCTCGGGGTGTTACATTCTCCCGTCCTTCAGTAAATTGCTTCCTTGTAATTTGAAAATTTTCTTTGAAAATAAAAGGTTGAAAATAGAAAATACCTTTATGGAAAAACCACATCAGAAATAAGTTTAATACAAATATAACTATAAATGAAAGAAGGAGAAGTACAAAGGTCACCCGAGATAGCCCATACTAGGATTATATGAAAATATGGATATAGAAGAAAAACAAACCATCAAGGTCTGATGGAGAGTTTTAGAAAATAGGATTAGTAGAAAGTTAACCACAAGAAAATCACAAACTTGTGATTGGTTAAACGGTCATTGAATCCCCAGTTGGAAAAGTTAACCAAAAACGTTGTTGTTTTATGTTACCTTTCATAAAGTTGAGGAATTTATTTAAGAGATTTACTGAACGTAAGGAAATATACTTACTTGTCATGTACACTTTCATTCTTTAATTAATTTTTTCCACAAACCCATCTTTCATTCCAAATGTTAACAGAACTAAAAAATATTCTATTTATCCTAATTGTATAAGGTTCCAAATATTACCACATACCATTTAGGTTTGGAAAACTATTTTGTAATAACCAGGGACTTCCTGTAGGCTAGTGGTAGGTAATAAAGGCCTATCACACTAGGGTTATTGGTTCGATTCCTACAACTTTGTCCGACGTGACGGGTTATCCCCCAACCTACAGGTTGTCCTTTTCCTAAAACTATAGTATTATAATATTTCAAAAATAATATTCAGAAATGTTTTAACCTTAAACAATACTATCCAAGGTTCAAATTAATCCATTCCAACATTTATATTTATACAAAATACTTCTTTCCAACTCACAATCCAAATTTTATAAGGAAGGTAAACATAATGAAGATCCTTTTCTTCCGCGTAACAACATGTGAACACCTTCATCATGTATTCTTTTAAAACACTACAACATCCTAAATTTCCATAAATCCTTATTGATTACATTCATGATCCCTTATTCCTTATAGAATACTAGATATACTCCTTCTATCCAAAAATGAATACAAATCATTAATCAGTTTCAAGGAAGTTAAGAATATCCAATATAATTTATCCAAATCAATCATGTATTATTCCAAAATCACTATCTTGGTATCATAACCATATTATGGTTTATCATTATCTCAAACATATATTTTCCAAAAATTTATCCTGTTGTGGAGTCACTTTTCTTGGTTCCACACAATCTCAAGTCCTTGATGAAATAGTACTGCAGTACAATCCTTATATACTCCATAATTATTATAAACAGTACTTCATTGATACAACACTGAAATGACAAAATTATTTAATAACAACATAAGAACTATAATCATTCCTCCTCATCTGTGGTAGTATCATAACTTGATTATTATCCAATAACATCATTTGGGGCATACTCTGATGATTTGGACATTGGTTTGTGTAGTGTCCCCACTCATTGCAGATGAAGCATTGTACATTTGAAACCTTTTTCTTACCCTTGCAGTCACAAACTCAGTGTCCTTTTCTCCACACTTGTAACAAACTCCCATTCCCTTCAGGAAAGTTCCAAGGTGTTTCTTCCCACAGTTATCACATATTGGAAAATTTCCCTTTTCCCTCGTCCCTTTATCCATCATTCACTCTTCCATCCTTTTCTTCTCTTTCTTCCCTTCAAAGCCATAAGACTCAGATAATTCTTTACATATCTTATTAACACATGATACTATTTCTTCATATGTTGGGAACACATGGGATAATATTTACCTTCTAAATATTGGATTAATACCGTGAAAGATATGATCCTTCTTACTCTTTGGATCATACGTATTGATGGAGTTCACATTCCTTCTATTGGGCGCCATTTCTATACAATGGCATAAACTAGGTTAGTTTATGAATTGGAATGAATAATTCCAAACTTTTAAAAGACTTAATGTAAATTGAACGGTTTATGGATATAATCCATAATCATAAAAAATGTTTTCTTTGAGGAGTATATACTCATAAACACATTATAATGGTTTGTAAAAAAATGATAATTATCCTAAGGATATCCCCAGGGAGTGTCGTAACCAAGAGTGCAGCAAGGCCCATTGTCGTGCACTAGTTCCCATTCGAGTCTAGCTCAAAGCGGCGTTTTCGGGTTTTACCCCTAGGTACATTTGTGCCAGAGCCACCTCTACCTGCTCGTATCTATACAGGGATGTATTTCTCGGAAAACTCACAAAATTTCTATAATACCAAAATTTTAGAAAGTTCTTATATACTAATCCTCAAAGTCTATCTTCGGGCTATGTGCTCTAATCAGAGTTTATCTAAATCTAGCTTTAAAGGTTAGTACTAAACTGCCTCTGATACCAACTATAACGCCCTGACCCCAGTTACCCAGAGTCAGTGCATTATAGCGTAACATTGGCATGATCACAAAAGATCAAGTATCGAAAGACCGATTAGTTTAGTAGTCTAGGAAACACTAGATACATCCATCAATGTTTCATTACATCATAAAGTGAAAAATCAAAATAACATAGTCTCCATAGTCCAAACTTCTATCCCCTTCAGACTATCCCTGTAGGTCAGTCAAAAAATACTTCTTCGCATCCTGGGAAAAATAAAACATTTAAAGGGGTGAGCTCAAATGCTCAGTAAGGATAATAATATAGAGGAAGCTTTTATAAATAAACAAAAACATTTAAGGCAATGTATAACTAAAACAAAAGTCTTTTAAACTTTAACTTCAACATTATATGGAAAAAGTAAAATCAAATAATGCCATTTACTTATTCACATAGATATTCTACTGGTCGAATAATCACATGTAATATCAATAACCACTTTCAAAATGATGGAATGCATAATGCCAGACTATCATAACCACGTATCCAAGGCCTCGTGCCAAGACTAGAAGTAATATTTTGTCAAGGCCTCATGCCAAGACACTAGTTTGTCTCATGAGACCTGCCGATGCATCGAAGAGCTAGAGAGGGCTCCACCCATCTCTTATTAAGTCCAATGCATTCCTCATATGAACGGGTTTAAACATATCATAAACCATAACATAATCGTATCACATAAAACATGCATAAAGGAAATATAAAATTTCCACATTTCAAACACAAGATATCAATACAACACATTGATATAATAAAAAGGTTATCAAAACCATTTTCAATACGAAAATAAAAGAAAATTAAAATTTGGTATTTATTTTTCATTTAAAAAAACATATGGCTTGTAGAGGAAGCCGAAACACAAATAATGGTCACGGCGGCGAAGAATTCATTTTCCCCACATACATAATTCAAAAACATTTCTTTTGTCTTTTAGTAAAACTCTTTGTAAAAAATATTCCTTTTGAATAAAAGTAAAAGTCAAAGGGGTTTATACACCGTATAAAAGAAAGTTGTGTATAAAAAAAATATGCCTTAATGAAAGGGGATTGAGACGAAGACCCATACCAATATCATTTTTTAAATAAAGTAGATCTATTAGGTGTATTAAATATAAGTACACATAAATAAATTAAAAATATAAGATAGGACATAATAATATCATGACATAATTTGAAAGTATGAGATTAACCCAAAGAATGGAAATTGGGTTAAGAAGTTCCCTTACCTCGTGTCGGACTTGACTCAACCGCTCTTTAACCTCCTGAATAATAAAATAGAGTTTATATATACTTTCTTAAGAACCTTTTTCAACTTCATTATCCCTTTTATATAACTTATTACAATGTTACGAAAATTATGTAGTCATTTAAGTTAATAACAGTCGTTTTGTCGATCTTTGGTACTTGAGTCAACAATAAAATTCTTATAATTACAAGTTGTTTATGTGGTAGAATATACATTATCTCCAGAATTATATCCATGATTTAGATATCATATATATCATATATATCCAATATATACATTCATTCATAATATTACATAACATTTAGAGGTAAGAAATTAAATTCACCGTTCATGGAGACGGTAAGCCGTACTTACGCATTCACGCTACTTTCATTTCTATGTCATATTTAATGGAATGAAGTTATAATTATATAAAGTTATAATATAATTCCAGTATAATATAATGTATAATAACATTTACTCCATCCTTTATACATCCCACATATGGCATTAACGATTCAAAATCACTTTGAGGGGGCGGTAGTCCGTACTTCCTAAAATGGAATTATCGCATTTACCCATAATGAAAATCGTAAAGGTATGCCATAAATAAAAAATACAGAATCATAAGAAAAAAAAACATAATATATATCATATATAAAAATATTTTCATCATAATGGCCTCCATGACAGGTTTTAAAAGAAGATTGAACAATAATCGTTTTGTGAGGCAGAAATTTCCCAACCACAGAAACAGTATGTTCTTTAACCATTAGACGAAGGTGTGTGTAAGTTTAAATAAAATACTCATCATAACAACATCATAGTATATTGAAGATACTGGTTTTTTACAAAATAAAGGAATAAAAATAGTGTAAGGGGTTGGAGAAGCAAAATAAAACAAAATAACATAAGAGAATACATTACCTTAAAATCGGGTAACACTTTTTTGATTTGAGCCAAAGGCTTACTTGGGAAGAATTCTGACCAAGGTGAGTCTTCTAGAAGTAAGAGATGGATGTTGAGAGAGTATTTGGGCAGAGGTTTTCTGAGCCAAAAGGCTTTGAATGTGTGAATAAGGTGGTAGTGGTGGGGGCCTTTTATAAGAGGAGAGGAGAGGCACTCTTGGAAAGTCATGAAATGCTACTTTATTATATAATGATTTTAGGATTTTAAAGGTCCCACACTTATATATTTCGAGGATAAGGTGATGAGGGTTTGAAATATACTCATACCATATGTTTTTGACAAGTGTAAGTCTTAGATGTTAAATTATCTTTTCATTTTATTTAAATCATTAATTAATGAGGTAATCACTGCATCATCATGGTGTCATAAAATATTTAATTAATTTAATGTCTAAAAATTGTAAAAAAATTATAATGATGTAGGAAATCTTTTTGTATTTACAATGAATATTTTTAGTCGAAATGTTACATTATATAGCCACATGTAATAATTGTTTAAGTAAAACAACTCATGTTTGTGACAATTTTATTTTTTACATTAAATATAAAGTTATTGTTGTCATTTTCTTACCCAGGTGTCTCCATGGGGTCCCCAAGTTGACCCATGGATTTTATTGGTCTTCCATGACTCATCCAAAAAGGGTAGGACAAGTGTATTGATATTTTCATATTTTTATAATACCATTTTTACCTTAAATTTCACTAATTACCTTTAATCACGATTAATTAATCATAAAAGTTACTAATCACCAAAAAAATATTATTTCATTGAACCACATTTTACATCCTAAGGAAATCCATGTATGTCAGATTTTTGAAAATCAAATCACAGAAGTGGTAATGTTTCATTTAAATGAAAAATCAGTTTTTTAACTATCACTTAGTGGTTTCACTATTCATCAAAAATTGATGTTTTTTAGAACAATGCCAAAATTTCACCCTACACTATAATTGATATTCCGAATTCATAAATGATGACTTTTTTAAAAAATTTAAAACATATAAGTTGCATTAATTAATTTTATAACTAATTCCCACTGTCACAACAAATAGCGTGTTTTTAAAAAACAATATATATCAAAAGATTGAAAATTGTTTATGTCCAATTTCAAAGTGAAATTAATTCTAATGATCCCCATTGGATAAAATGGTAAAACTTTATTCTAATTATACTTTAAAACCACTCAATAGTATAATTTATCAATATAAATTATTCTGATTAAAAAATTTGTTTTTATGTATTTTTCACTATTTATAAAAAAAATCGAAGTTCTCTGAAAAATACCAAAAATTCAACATAGGAAAATTTCGATATTCCAAGTCAAAAAATGAAGTCCATTTTGAAATATAAAATATATATAATTTCAAAAATGGGTATTACTATTGATAATGACTATTTTGATTTGTCGCGGTGTTTTAGAATCTCGAGCTTGCGTATAATGCAAGCTATTGCATTATTAAAAGAGAAGCGTATCTTGGAAGCTCGGTGTGTTACATAAGTTCATTGTAACTCATATAAATCACTAATCTATATCAAAATTTTCAGTTTTTAGAGACTCATCTATATAACATTATGTGGTGGGGGCTTCAAGATTAGCAATATGTAGCCACCCAGCTATAGGGCCATGAACGCTCTATTTATATCCATTTAATACTATATTAATACTTTTTCATAATAGTTTTATACAATTATTTTTAACATAAAAATATATAAAATAAAAAACAAGGATATTTATATAATGAACATGATTTTGATAGGTTTTCACACTACATGACCAGATTGGTTAATTGTCCTAAATATTCTTTTCGATCCACATTGGCTAAAAATAGAGAATAAGAAATAATAAACATTTGAATAATACAAAAATTTGGATATACTAAAATATATAAAGAATAAGTAGAAATAAAACACACCATTCCAAATTGGCAGATATAACCTCCAAAAAAGAAATTAAATAGAACCCAAATGGCTCACATAAAAATCCACAAGACATCGATAGATCCAAATGAAAGTTCAATGAATTGTATCAAATAAATAGAACCTAAGAAAAGCAAAGTAGATTCCAACACACATACACATACAAACCGGTGTATTTTATGAGTGTGATAAAAAAAATCCTAATAGTACATCATCGGATCCTATGTAGGTCCTATAATATTACAATCCAAAAATTATAGTTTTAGAGTAATATTAAAAATAGTTTTTTCATATGATAATCCATAAATAAAACATATATGATTCTTTATCTCTTTCATTCCAAAATAATTTATAACCATTAAAATGAAAATCTAGGTATATCTAGAATTAAAATATTATTTTATTCCCAACTAAAAAAACATAGATTTCGTTTAATTCATTTTGAAACCAGGAAAATTTTTATTTAAAATCCCTAAGAATGAATAAAATTTCTTCAACTTTTTGAAAACATTTTGGAAATTAATTTTTCGATAAAAATATCAAAGTACATTTAAAATAAAATATTTATAAACTATTCATAAATTATATCAAACATAAACAAAAACCATAATCCAATAAGAGTATAAACCTGAATTCCACCAAGATATCAACTAGTTGAAATGTAACAAACTATAATAATATTATAAATTCCAGTATAAAAATCAAAGTAAAGGGGATTCAAAAAATTTATATGTAATATAACCTAATACATCATCATAAATTAATATAAGAATCATGTGACACCCACTAGGATTTGACATTAATTATATCGATCTTGGATCCTGGATCAATGTTCTCTATGTAAATCTTAACGACTTCTTCATCTGGATTTCTCATTTGTTAATCGAGGAACCCAAAAACCCCCAGGATGGTGTAACCTTCCTAGGGAACTGGATAGACTAGGAACACTACTACCCCACCACCCACCAACTAATTTTGTTTATTAAAAATCCAATTTTAAGCTGCTAGATGATGAACACATCGATAGTGTTAAACAAACCTAGACATTATACTCACCTTCCCTTGTTTAATGATATATCAATAAAAAATAGTGTAGGGATTAAAAATTAAAATATGAATAAATGAATAAAAAATTAATATCATCCCACCTACAACACCATTTCATGAAACATACCCTTTCAAATCCATGTATAAGCATAAATAATAAACTCCAACAGGAGGTTACAATCGATAAAAAAATATAACATAAAAAAGGGGTCAAAAAATGATGGTATTCACAATATGAAATCAACTCATTTCAAAAAAAGTGTCAATTGGTACTTTGAATATACACTTGGATTTCCAAAATATAATATCCATATTTAAAACAATTCCATGGTGAAACTCTTTAAAATTAATAGGCGCTAATAAACCCATTGAAAAAACACCAACATCACATTGAAATCACTTGAAAACCCCATATGGATATAAGTCGTAAATTTATTAAATATTTTCTATCATATATAATTTTAAAAAATAAAATCATTAACCATCAAAAAACCCTTTCAAGATAAAACTATTGTAGAAAATTGCTTCAATACACATTAATTACTATTATTAATAATTAATTTTTTATTGAAATATAAAACACTATAAGGGGTTTTCTGAGAACCCAATCATCGAATAACCAAGGGTACATTAGATATATGAGTAATTAACCACATTAATTCCTATTTATGGTTTATTCATAACTTTTAACAAACATAAGGCATGTGATTCCCCCATTACAAGTTATGAAAACCATTTAAACCCATTTTGACACCCCATGGGTAAAACATATATATAATTTTTAAATAAATAAATTTACAACATCCAATCAATTCATATAATGTATTATTAAATATATATATATATATATTAAAACATAACTCAATACAAGCGGAATCAAGTGATAGCATTTATCCTTTTATAGTGAAATAAAAATTATAAAATGATAAAACTTACACATGTACTAAACCATTGAATCAACCTTATTAAATGACATATAAAACTACACAATCAAACCACACACCAATTAGGGCACATGGTAGAAATAATATTTACAGGGGATGGTTAAAGGATAAGGGATAGGGTGGAAGATAGAAACTAGTGTTGAGTATAAACATGAAATAAAATAAATAATAGAAAATATCAAAGGACAAATAAATATAATGAAGGATTAGATTTAACATATCTCCATGAATGTAAATAAGAAATAAAAAGAGTATTAAATTGTATAAACCCCTAAAATACGAAATGTGGGGAAATGAAAAAACACCGAAAATTTAAAACTCAAAAGACCCATTCATTGGTGAACCATTTTTCCCTGAATGAATGGTATCCCCCAAGATTTTTTTTTTCATTAAATACTCGGTTCATGGGTAAAAATAAATAAGGACTACCAACTAGTTACCCGAGTTTTCGAATTTATTGATTGGACTATGTTTCACTAGGGTATCTAATTTAGGTTAATCCTTGTATCTTCCCAATCCCAACTGAACCACCCTAACATGAAAATAAATCCTTAGTTACTAAAAATCAACAAAAATAACTAATATAATAAAAAATAGTGACATCAGGGTGCCACAATTCCACCCCCATGAAACATTTTACCCGTATATGTATTTTGAAAAATGAGAAAAAACATAAATCTAAAATTATGGAACCTAAGAATAAGATGCTAGAAGGTTGAGAAAAAATAGAGATCATTTTAGTAACAAAACAAAACCCCAACCATCCAAAAAATCCTCAAAATAAATAAATTTTGTCTTCAATCATCCACAAACATCCTAAAATTTTACATGATACACGATCACCCAATTTTAATCTTCATGAAGATGATAACCTAGAATTGTGCTCCAAACAATTCAGGATTCATCTAGAACGGTGAGAAAAAAATAATTACTTTCCCAAAAGGATACATATCATTATGAAAAACACATCACATTAAAATATTCCAAAAAATGAAAATTCATTTCAATAAAAAAATAATTTAAATATTTAAATCAATATCCCTAAAAATATAATAAAATCCAACGAATATCAAAAAGACCATAAAAAGGCCAAAAACCCATAACACCTCACAACACTAAATGAAAAAAACACTAAAAAAATTCATCAAAAATAACATCATGGGTCCCACCATATAACAAAAAAATGAAGGGTAAGTAACATATATCTTCACTCTACGTACACTCTCCTTGGTGAACACATCATATAACATTGCTTGATAGTACTCTTATTAATATAAAAAACCAATATCTTGTCCAAGTAACCCAATAACATACCCAATGCATTTATGTGCACTGTACATCAACTAATAAATACAAAAACTATATATTAAGGATTGAACACACTAAATGAATAGTACTCCCTAATGAGAAACCAAGAGGTATCCTAAAGAATACACAAGGTTGAAATCACATCAAAACCCTTCCACCATTAACTCAAGAATAAATCTTAAAAAATATCATCAACAAAATTCTAATTATATCCAATCAACATGGTCACTCAAACAACATCTCCACCACTAACATACCCTAGTGAAGACCCAAAATTACCTTTAAGCATGATATTGATCTCACGCCACCACTCTACTTGGAGTCCTGTCAGAGTTATAAATTAGAAAAGGCCAATATATCGGTTTAGAAGATGAAATCAAGGATTATACCATTGAATAAATATATTAACCATAATTGGGACCAATCAAAGAGGCATAAAATAATCAAAATGAATGATGAATGAAATTTCAACATGCTTTATAATCAAATCAAATGGGCCGATGTTTAAAAATTTGAAAAATAAAAATCCCCCAATATTCAATATAAGAACATTGTAATAATCCCCCCCATTAAAATCATCTAATTTTAAAATGTATATAATTTAAAATTACTAAATAAAACATGAGTTGAAAAACCAAACCAATCTATTTTTATACAATTCTACAAACAATATTCTCCATGGAAATGATTATTCTCCCCAAAATAAGAAATGTTATCCAAAGTCTCTTTAAATGGAATAAAACCTTTAGAAAAAATTCCAATATTTAAAAAACATTTTATTACTTTAATAAAATAAACAACCATTTGATGAGATTCACTTTTATTTTAATACATTTATAGGCTTTCATTTTTAAATAAAAATTCTTCCAGAATATCATAATGAAATCAACAAAATTTAAAACATTTAAAGAAGTCCAAATCATTTAAAACAATTACTTCCCCTTTTCAAACCCAAAATATTCTTTTATAAAACTAATCAGTATTCATACAAAACCATTTTCCAACAGTCACATAATAATATTAACTGAAAAATACCCATAAACAGTCCAATATATTATCATTACCATTCATAAATTATAAACTAAATCTATTTCCCATAAACAAATACCTATAGAAATTCCAAGAATCAAGATATCTAAATAGAAAATCAACAAGGTATGAAAATATATGCTTGACTTTTCTTCATGGTTTCCAAGCTATGTGTAAATCACGCACTAGATTCAATAAAATTTATAAAACCATTTAATTAATAGGTAAATTATTCTCCATGACATGAAAACCAACCTCATGTCTCTATATATTTCTACATTATAATTCCAAAATTCAATGTTTGACCCCCAAAAAAACCCTTATGTTTCAAATAAGTATAAAGACATGAAAATCTCAAACCTAAATAGAACAAATTTAATTTAAACTCTTTCCAAAACTCATCATCCCTTGGGAACCAAAGTAACTATGTGAGAAATATCTTACTTGACTCTCCCTATACAAATATCTTGCTAAACTCTCCCTATTGAGAACCTATCCCCTAATATGATTTCTGATAAATAGACTACGATAACGTACCACATCACCAAAACCAATCAGTTATAAGTTACTAAGGACATTCTCAATCTCCATTGGATGTAAAACAGTTCTGGGGTATCATGAACACAAACCCTTCGGAATAGTTTCACCCTCGTAACAATAATATAAACATATATTGGAATCTACTAAGAATCCAACATGACCTATCCAGATTTTGAAAATCCATGTATATAATATAATATGATATAAATTAATTGACTAAATAAATAGTTTATAATAAATTATATGAATATAATAAATACAAATAAAAGATATACAAAACATATATCGGAAGCCTTAATTAAACACACTAGACCAAATTGGATGATAGAACCTCCTTCAAAAAGATGAAATGAATCTAAAATAGTTCCTACAAAACTCCACATGACCGTAGTCCCTCTTGATATCCCAAAATATCTATTGATAGGTCCAAATGAACATCTAATGAGTGGTATCAAATAATTGGAAAATTACAGAGAACCTAAGATCTATATAAACGTACACACATCATTACATGTGCATGGTGTGATCCTAAAATTACATGTTCTATTTCACTAATGATTGTATGGAGTTAATTTTGTAATATATTCATTAACCTTTATTTTTTGAATTATCTAAAAAATATGACTATAATACAATCAATATTAATGGGAAAAAGTGTCATGATTTTTCTCATTCTATCCAAAACAAGATTGAAAGCTACAAATAAATTTGGATAACCTATCAAAAAATAAAAATATAAAACTAAACGAACAAAATTTTTTTTCCTTTATAACATATTCTAAACAAAGAATAGGGAACATAAATTAGTGAGAATAAATAATTTCTTTATCTTTTGAAAAAAATTCCAAAATTTCCTTTTACATAAAAACTGACATGTTTTTAAATTAAACGCTTTACAAACTATACATAAATAATATTGGAAGTAAAATGAAACCAAAATAATATCAATTTATAAACATGAACAACATAAATCTATTAATGGGGTAAAATTAAATACACCATAACCATCCAAAGGTGTCTTGTGGTCAAATCAAAATAATATAGATGAAAATAAGGTATATATAGGAATATCCCCCAAATTATCATTATATGGATCTAAGAAGCATGGTAAACTAACTAGTCTATAACATGAATGATATTGGACATTGTTATGGATAATTATGCTATTTTTGAATACCAATAATATCATCATCAGTCATTCCCTTTCAATATAGACATGTACCACCTATGAGGGATTAAATATTGTAGGGAATTGTCTATCCAAACTTATTAAGATAGTGTAACGCACATCCTGGACTTCTACATAGCTACCCAAGGATTACATGATATGAATATATATATATATATATTGACAAAAAATAAATAATCATATAAATAATATAATAATAAATAATTCATATCTCCCCTCTAACACCCTCAAACAAAATAGCCCCTTTAACACCCATATAATGAATCAACAACAAACAGCCCCCACATTGTCATTATTCATAACAAATGTAACATAAATAATATTTGTATGCAATAAAGATATTCAAAATTTAAAAAAAAATCTATTTATTAAATTTACTAATGACCAATGAAAACACTATGGGAATGTAAAAACAATTTATACACATTTAAAACCAATCAATGTAGAATTTTTTTAAATTAATGGGTTCAAAGAATCCACTTAAAAAATAACCCACTTCACATTGAAATCATGTAAAACACCCAATGGGTATAATTCTAAAACTCATTAAATATTATCAATCACACCCATTATTAACCAATTTACCCATTAAAAATCATTATTCTTTTAAAAAAAATCAAACACCCCATCAAAACATATTAATTATTTTTAAAGGTCCATTCAATTATTTTCAAAAATACATAGAAAGAGACTAATCCATGCCATGATAATGAATCCATTGAAAATGAATTTCAATACCCAATGGGTAACACATTTTTGTATAATTTGTAATGAACACATTTAAAATATAGATTCATTTTTTATCATATAATATAAAGGGGAAGCATAGGGAAACTTATATCAATCCAAGTAAAGAAAACTGTAATGCTTCATTTTCAATAAAGAGTTATATAAGAAGAAATAATAAATCCTATATTGTCCCATTACAATTAAATAACTATGTTTAAACCCAATAGTAAACACTATAATATTCGAAAACAAGGATTTGGGTTTGTAGGATAAAACAATCAAATGGGACAGTGAAAGGATTAGAGGGAAGGGGGAAGCTGAATACTAACCCTGACATAAAACATAATATTCAAGGAAGATGATATATGTACCAAGGAAAACAGAAAACATAGTGGGAGGATTTACAAGTGATATACCTCCATTTGAATATGAAAAATAAAGGGGAATAATGTGGCCAAACCTGTTAAAATACAAATAGGTGGAAAATATAAAAACACCAAAAATAAATTAGTTGATCCATTCACAGGGTGAAAAATATTTCAAAGGGTAAATAGTGTTCCCTCCTAAAAATATTATGTTCTAAACTATATGAGGTAGAGTCCAAAGGTCAAATAGAGGGTTGGTTTATAAGGTACACAATGTTTCATGTTGTAAACTATTAAAGGTTCATCCCTGCAGCTTGTCAATCCCTCCAAACCACCATAGTATTCCAAGAAAATCTATAACAACACTAATGTAACCAAATATTAAATAATATAAGGTATAATATATCATTATGGGTTTAAAACTAGAGTTATATTTTATATAATAAATTACACATATAATAAATCAACTTAAACATAAACTACATCTTCATTATTTTGATCTCCATAATGCACTTCTAAATCCATTTGAAATCCTTTTTATGAATAGGATATAAAAGGAAAATACTATTATCACTATAATATTTTAAATTATTACATAAGAATATTATATTTATTTTTTATGTATAAAGGCACTCCGAGAGTGTGGGATTTTGAGGCCCTGTGAAGCTTAAAATAAATTCTGAAATATATTAAATATATTAAATATAATAAATATTACATGTTCATTGTATTATTGAATTTTTTTTATAAATATTAAATAGAGGCTTATATCATTAATCCATGTCTATAATTGAGTGGATATAATTCTATTTACCCAAGGTGAGACAAATTCATTGTCGGTGTTGGATGTTTGGTTAGAAGACATTACAAGAAAAAAAATATGTGTATTTATTTATTTGTCTTATTATATTAAAATAATGACATATTTTCCGGCAATAAATACATAGTTATGTTGGTATATTAGATATATACATTTAACCCTATATTCCTAGATGATTATTGGATAATGAAATTCCTGGTGAACAACATCGGATCAGATCGAGATCGACAATCAATTTGGCATCACAATTCAAGTTTATCACCAACAGAATTGATATGGATTCTTTCTTCAGTAGATATCATCCATATTAATGTATTATGTCTATTTTTAAGATTTATTCCCAATTTATTATTCCTAAAAAAATAGGTTCCATTCAACTAAGTAATTTTTTTCACTGATCGATTGTATTGTTGGTAAGGTATTTATTAATTGGGTTTAGTGGATTTTAATTTTTGATTATATTATGTCTCTTCATTTTTAGTTCATATATTAATTAATTAAGGAAGACATGAAAACTTTCTATGGACTTCCACATATTTTTTTGTTTGGTACATTTATTCCCTTGTTCTTCACACATTTATTATAGGGAATTTATTTTGTCTATTCTTCAATGAATCCATAGTATTCTATTATTGTGAGACAATTTTTCTTTGAAAAAAATTGATATTGTGGGTAATGATGAGATCATGTTTTTAATTATTGTGAATGAATACACCAAATGATCAATTGATGATAGATTTTGAGACATCAAATCAAGTAGTGTGTACAACGGTGATGAGACACAACAATGATCATTTTCCAATCTTCAGAATTAGAATGAATATGATAATCAGTGATGAAAAAATAACACAGATCCAGATCCACGTTCAAATATTAGACTGGTGGTATATCTAAAATAACTGAGGGAGTGGGCGAAGCTATGCGAATAGGTAAATATTTATGGAATAATCAAATATTCATGGCATGTATATTAATAAAAT
Organism: Viscum album; assembly: GCA_963277665.1. Taxonomy (NCBI): domain Eukaryota; kingdom Viridiplantae; phylum Streptophyta; class Magnoliopsida; order Santalales; family Viscaceae; genus Viscum; species Viscum album. The sequence continues at coordinate 678,876,762 of OY728119.1, read as the reverse complement.
ACTCTATATTTTTTTTAATAATAGTGGTTTCTATGGTTTTAGTGGAGAGATCATGATCAATTGGCATGTGCTCCCTACCACATTCCATGTGGCCCCAAGCTAGCTAGATCAGTATATACATGATGTAAATGCCCAGTAAACCAAGAGGAGTTATACACTGTGTGATCCATTCCACACACTGTGTACACCCTAGTATATATATCAGTATATAGAGGTGGAACCTACCCGAGGGACCATGTGGAAGACAAAATTCCATGTACACGAACATTTACATGGTCATAATCCATCATACATTAGTAGGACATAATGTTGAGGAGACACATCGTGTACTCATAGTACATTCTATATAAAATCTAAAAGAAGGATCTTATCCCCTTTACTCTTTATATTTTACAGGCTTCATTACAGAATGTTCCATGATCTATTAATTATGGGTTTTGTATGGATGCATATCATATTTATAATCTAGTTATCCCATATGAGGAACTTTAATCTTTTATAGTGATTCTAGAATCACTATATGAGGCCTTGTGTGATATTCTCTATCACCATCATTATACTAGGTTGGGATCTTAGAATCGTTATGAAAAAAACTATGTGGATGTTGATCCCCTACATAGTGGGATAATCCAAATTTGGTTTTTTCTATACCCCATGGAATTGGATGTGATCCCCTTCTATATATCGAAATCATTGGAATTCTATTGTGTACAACATATGGTGAGACCCAACAAATGTTACATCTTCGATGAATTCCATTAGTTGTATATCACTCATGGAGTGTGTTCTCCCAGAAGAGTTTTATATGGATACATTGAGCTGTAATCCTTGTATTGAATTATGGTTGGTACCTTACATTGAGACTATGTGTATACCATGAGTATATCTAGATATTATTGTTATTTATGTTGTTTACATGTCCCTTTTATAAGTTGACTACTTTTTTTGATTCAATATTCTTAGATATTTAGAGATTTCCTATTGGACATTGTTATAATCACCTATGTCTTGGATTTCGCAGCATATTTTTTGTCTCATGAAGATGACCAACTTGATGATGGAGTCCTAGATGGACAAGTAATATGAGAATCATAACGAGCCAAATAGAATGAGTTGTGTTGCAGTGGTTTAATTTTCAGCAGTCCCCTCCTACTTTATAGATTAGTTTTTTTAGATTCTTTTGGTAGTATTTTATTTGTAACCCTATGTTTATAAAATTTTGTGTATACTATAATGGTGGGATTTTAGATGCATGTGTCCATGATTATCAGTTGTTTTTTATTTTAGCATCGTATGGTATTGCAGAGGTATGTGTCTGTGTATAGGTAAAATAGACCAACTCCTCCCATGTGTGTGATATGCCTACATAGTACTAGTCACCATCACTAGCCAATTGGAGGTGGACTTTGTGTAGTCACCATTTTGACCTTGTTGGGATTGTTCAGGACATAGTGGTATCTGAGGATTTATCTTTACCTTATTACCGAAGTATGTTGTATTTTTTATTTTAATGTAAATAGTTTAATGTGTTTTGAGTTCAGATCTCAGGATATAGACTCCAGTGTTGGTGGGGAGGCTAACATATCCATTCACCAATACATTTAAAACATTCTTGTTAAATTGGTAAATATATACATTGGTTTTTGAGATGTTATTTCTGCATGAATCATATATGAATTGGTTGTGGTTCCTATGTCCTTTTTGAGTTATCTATAGAGATATACTCTCTGATCATGGTACATATTATTTATTATATAATTTGTTAATGAAAGTTTCTAGCTAGTATTAAGCAGTAGGATCATGAGGATGATCCACCCTTTACTGATGCTTCGATACATGGAACTTTTCTGGTGTTGTTACCTCATGGGGGATTACTATACCTACAACCTACTTTTAAGACGCATATGGAATTGGTTGTTCTAGAAGTTACGCTATATTGGATGAACATGATTCCGGAGTTTTATTATTAGTGACCCCTAATTTTTAGTGGTGATCCAGTCCCATAGAAAGCTGAGAATTATATAAAGATAATGATGTGATTCATTCATCTTGTCATGACACTAATATGCAACATGGTGGTCATGGAAGTGAACATTGTCAATGGTTTTATAGGATGATAGTGGGGCTTACGGACCCATTTTTATGATGATATGGAAGTTGAATATAAATAGTTCATGTGAATTTTTAGAGAGGTGTATTATCAATATAATTTTCTACTTTTTCTCATCCAAGAGATTATACAACTTTAGCAGGGCAGTACAATTATGGCTGGGAATTATTTGAGGATGACCAACCTCACTCAGTTCACAATGTATATGGTGTGTAGTAAATTCTGTTTGTATTAAAATATTTAATGAGATATACATAGAGACATCTGACCCAATGTGATACCACTATTAATTTCATTCAATTTTGGGGTATTGGATCATTATTTGTTTCAGAATTTATCATTGAGAATTCGATATGGATAGTTGTTTTCGTCAGTATAAACATGGGATCTGAGACATTAGTGGCAGGTAGTTGATGATACACATAGGTACTTATATTTGTAATATATTTCTAGAAAAAATACTAGGACATGAGTTTTTTATATCAGGGACCACACAATAAATATAATAACACTTGAGAGAGGTGGTTTGACTCTCTTGATGGCCATGGACATCATTCATGGGGTTTCCTAAATCGATGTTTAGCTGATAGGGAGATAGTGGTTGGGAATCCTATCTAAAGGTAATGGATGGATTTGGTATGTATATATGGTGGTGTATGTCTAAATGGAACATGGAGAGCTTTCAGAGGTTGAAGACGTTGTGAATTGTTAACACTACCACCCCTTAGTGGTCCCTACCAAGCTTAGGGAGATAATGGTCAGGGGAAAAGGAAGTTTCAGGTGGTTGAGGATTATGAACCAGAGGCTATATGGATGATAAAAGGTATTATCAATATCCTATCTAATTTATCTATAGTTTTTATAGAGACAAGTTTGATCCACTCCTTTCCTTCACATATGTTGTTTGAGACATAGATATTCCATTTGATCCTTCAGCTCAACCCTTGTGCATAGAGGCATCTTCTATAGGTGACTCAGGGATCAAGAAATTCTATATATGGTGCGACATGACTCTTGGTGGTGATAGTTTCTTTTGGAATCACATTGTAAAAGAAATCTGGTAGTAATAAATCATCTTAGGTATAGTTTGGCTATATATAGTTCATTCCTCCATACACTATTTTAATCAAACGACGTAAAACAAGTAAACAAAATGATGGACACATGTATAATAAATTGCACATGATTATACAACATTTTTCTAGAATGACCATTGGTGTAGTGAAATCTTTGAGTTTTCGGTTTCCAACGGTGGTGGGAGAGTACACGTATATCTTTACTAAGGATTTTCATAGATTACCTCCCCATTGAGTGGTATAAATATTCATTGATCAATAGCTAGGGAAATCTATGATATTGGTATCATTGTTTAGGATATCTCCTAAGGGAATTCATTTGCTAAGGGTGCAGTTAGAGGACATGTTGTGGATGGGAATTATGAAGTCTAGTGTTTCACCTTAGGAAGCCCATTATTGTTCTCCAATAAGTTGGATGTGATCTTCAAGTTTTCTATTGAATACCTTCTCTTAAACAAGGCGACACTAAAGAACAAGTATCCACTAATGAGTATCAATGACCTCTTTGATCAGTTGATAGTGGTGTGATGGTTCTTAATGATTCAACTCATATGAGGCTATCACCAACTACAAGTACGATTTCAGGATATACCAAATATAAAATTCTTATGTTTCTACAGTCACTATGAGTACTTGGTCATTCCCTTTATCAGGATAAATGCACATGAAGTGTTTATGGGACTCATAAAAAATATATGTTGGCCTTCCATAGAACTATTTATAATGGTATTAATTGATGATATCATAGTGTACAAGATATCCTTGGAGAAGAATTTGAGACACTATTGGATGGTCTTAGATGTGTAATGAGAAACTCACCATATCGGAACATCTTGATGTATCAGTTTTTGAAAGAGGAGGTCCACTTTTGAGGACATTTTATCTCAAGAGATGTAGTATTGTTGGACATGGAAAAGGTTGATGTATTGTTATCTTGGGATCCGTCCAAGTGTGTGAGGGAGGTAAAAAGCATCCTTGGGTTGTAAGGATACTATCATAGATTCATATATAATTTATCCAATATATCATATCACATAAAAGTATTGACCCGAATGGAAAAACCATTTGCATGGATAGAGATGTTCTAGCTGAATTACTAAGAGTTTAATAATAGATTGAAAAGCACTCCGATATTGATATTTCCAATGTAGGGTAACAAGTTTGTAGTTTTATACAAAACATAAAGGAAAGGGACTTCTTGAGCTCTGATGTAGATGCGTAAGGTGATTTCCTATAGTTTATGTCAATTGAGGCCACATGAGAACTACACAACCCATGCCATTGAGCTCACCGAGGATTTCATCTCACTGAATTTGTGGAGATACAACTTTATGGGTGAGTAGTTTATAATCTATTTTGAATACAAGATTCCCATGTATATATTCTCTCAAAATGGTCTTTACATTATAAATAATTGATTTCTAGAGCTTTTTATGATTATAACTATGAGAGTATCTATATTCTTAGGAAGTGGAATGTTTTAGAAATAATGCCTTGAAAAAGATAATTTTCACATTTTCTTAGTGAGGAATTTGAGTATTTCGCCTTATTACAATTTTAAATTTTGGATGGGGATGGAGAAAATTTCCTCTATTAGATAGTTGTTACCCCTTCTCTTTTATATTGATTCTGAGATGGATGATAAGGATATACTGACTCTGAGAACCTATTTACTCAGATACCCATTGGAAATTCTCATGGTGGTTTATTTGAAGGTGGGGGAATTTCATTATTTTCATAGGACAGATAACGGAATAATTTCCACTAAGATATGATGTGCTAAAGATGTTTCGTACTTCCCCCTTAGTATTATCTTCAATTATGGAAAATATGTTCCTAAAATGTTGTAGTAGTTCTGTTGTTGATGTATGAAGATCATTGTTTACTAGTATTTCTCCCAATGCCTTAATTTTAGACACTTGAAGGAAAACTACCAGGTTCTAATGCATTTAGCTCAACCCCTTAAAGTTCCACACTGGAAGTGGGTTTTGATTTCCATGGACATCAGGATGGGGTTTCCATATATGAACATAGGAAACGATGCTATCTATATGATCTTAAATAGACTCAACAAGTTATAAAACTCATTAGATATCTAAAATAAGATTTTAGAAAATACATTGAGATACCTTTAAAAGAAAAAGATAGTCTAACTCCATAGAGTTCCGTCGATAATCATTTTAAACCATTATGCTAATTTTGCGGTGCAATTATTGATAGGGCTCCCGAAGTTTATTGAGACGTAATTGAATTTGATGATGATATATCACTACAAAAATTACCTATAATATTAGTAGAAAATTCGGGTCTTGTAAGAGATGTTTTGTTCATTCATGTGGGATTTTGGAAATGGTTTGGAGGATTTCTGAACCATGGTGGAGTTTCTTTATAAAAATACCTATCATTCTGCAATTAGTATAGCACTATTTTAAGCCTTTTATGGGTAAACCTGCATGTCAACACTATTGGGGACCATACCAGGATATTAATAACTTATGGGACCATGGTTATTGTTAGTCATGGGAGAGATGGAGATGATCATCCATACACTGAGTATGCCTGCACAAATCATATGGATGTCCAATATGGACTAAATATGGAGGCATTTGGAGTTTGAGGTGGGAGAACACAGGTTCCTGAAGATCTCACCTCAATTTGGGTTGTGAAAACATGGTAAGGGTGGTAAGATTTATCTGCGATTCACTGGCCCATTCTAGATAAATTTTAGAGTTGGCGATATCGATTACTTCTTATCTCGACATCAATAGTTGTACATGGTATACAATGTCATCCACATGTCCCTGTTGAAGATGTATTTTCACAACCTGTCACAAGGTATTGACATGGGATATATGTCCATCCATGATAGAGATAATTTTTCCAAATACCATTTATCGACTATTGATTATCCTGGTATGATCCTCTCTGGATGAGTGATTCCTTTAATGCATGTGTTGTGGAAGCACGATAATTCTTAAGAGTACCGAGGAGTTGGAGACCCAGATGTGTCCTCAATATTCACATATATTTGTGTAGTATTTTCTTTGATTTAAAAGATTTATCAAACCATGGTGGGGAGAAGGTAGCGACACATATTTACTGGTTTATTACATTATATTACTATATAGATAGTTTTTAAATATTAGAATCGAGATGTTGTGTGACTTTGAGGCCTTGCGATCCCAAAATTAATTTTTGAAATATAATAAATAAATATTAATTCCCGCAAATGCATATTTGTATTAATATATTTTAATAAATAATAATCAAAGGTTCATATATGAAATAATCACATGTCGTTGAGTTCAAATTATTTTATTTACCATATGAGTGATGTAATCATTTTTGGTGTTGGACTTTTGGTTAAAATCTATAATGGGTGTAAATTATAAAATGCATTTATTTATATTTATAATTAATTATGATGGTGTGGTGACTTATTTTGTCCTCCATAAATACTTGATTATGGGGGATCTTAGGGTTGTACACATAACCTAGGATACCTAGAACACCATTAGGAGAGAGCATTCTTGGAGAAAGACATCAGATCTGATTGAGATCAAGGGTCATTATGCCATCAGAATTCAAAAAACATTCTAAAGAAAATAGAACATATTCATTATTAATTAGGGATACATCAATCTCAATTAATTGCTTCCTTAGGTAGATTTTTCATCACATTAATTTCCATATGGTGAACATTAATAAATAACAAATGAATTGATTCACGGATCGAACATACTGTGTGTACTGTTTAGATTGTCTATGATTGGGGGTTTTAAATTATTGATTATAAAATAAATTTTTTTCATAATTATAATAAAAATGAATCATGTAAAAAACAAATATAGGAAGAGGATCATTCCTCATATTTTATTTTTTTCAAGTATGTTCCCATGTTCTTTACATATTCAATGCATCCAATTTATTTTGTCTGCAGTTCAATGAATACCTGATATTCAATTGTTGCATAGACATTTTTTAGAAAAATATTTGATACCATGGGTCTGTATGTGTCCGAGGTTGTGTTTGTTGGGAATTAATATGATAAATGATCAATAAGTGATGGATTTTGAGACCCTATTTTACCTTGGGAATATGGTAGTGATGAGATGAAATACTGACCATTTCCAGAGCATTGAATTGTCCAATATCTGGCCAACACTGATGATAGGATCAAAAATATTGATTTGCATGGTCACTAAAAATATTGGAAGTTGATCCATGAGAATCAGAGTCTCAAGAGAGGCCATGTGAAGAGATATGTACATCTATAAAATTAGTATATACACTGTTTTTAAATTAAGAACACAAACCATGTATTGTCCTAAGATAGGTGGATTGAGTTTACATAGAGAGATCAGGATCACATATCATGTAGTCCCTAAATCAACTAGAGTGGTGCCTACCATGCCATCTTGGAATGTACTATGTGAACATGACTATGATGTTGGGTGGAATTACATGTCATGTGGGCCATGCCACATATGATGAACAACCTGGTAAAGGCTCTCTGGGTACATGTGGTACACCCATAGGAGAGTATAAACCATGTGGTGGAACACATCACATTAAATCAAACACATATATGTCCATGGTCTTTTATACATAGGTAGATCATAGTGCTGAAAAGACACATCCTCTAGTCATAGTACACACTATTTTCCTTCCTTAAAAAGGCTTTGAACCCATTTCCTCTTCATATTCAATAAATTTTGTTAGTTCATGTTCCCATGATCTATTTAATACTGGTTTAATATGGATTCAAATCCTATTAATTGTATGGTGATCCCATTGGATGAACTATGGTCTTGGACAAGGCTGTTACAATCTGTCCATGAGCCCTAAAATAACATCCTCTATTGTCAACATTTCCCTAGGTTGGGTTATTGGTATCGTCATGACAAAAACAATATCTTTTTTGATACCATATTTAGTGGGTTAATAAAGATTTATTTTTTGTATACCCTATGGGATTGTGTTTCATACCCATATAGTTGTTGATCCCATCAATCTTCTTTCATGTACTACCTATGGAGTGACCCAATGACCATAACAACCTAGATGGACACTATCAGAGATATTTGAGTCTTGGTGTGTGTTCTCTGAGTTGATTATTAAATGTAACCTTCAAGAAAGAATACTATGATAGAATTATGGTTGTGAATGTACCTTGATACTATGTGTCTTCTATGAATATATATTGGTATTCCTGATATGTATGTGGTTTTCATATCCATATAATTAGATGACTAATATTCCTGATTTTATATGAATATTGATTTTAGGTATTCCTATCGAGTATTTCTATAATCTCCCATGTATTGTTTTTTCCTTCATGTGTCTTGTATTATGTAGAATACTAGACTATTCATTGAAATCTATAGGTACCTGGACTAGGTAGATCTTAGCGAAGCGGATAAGCTAAATTGTGTTCAGGTTGTTATAGTTAACACAGTCCCCTCCTACTTTGCAAGTTAGAAATGTATTAGTTTCTTTTGAAGGGATTGTTTTATACCTTCATTCCCAGTACATTTTTGTGTACTATGGAAGTGGGATTTTATATGTATGTATGCACAGTTATCAATTTTATTTATTTTCAGCATTATATTGGTATGGTGATGTGTACATGTATATATGTACCTTTGGATAATGCTTCACATGTGTGTGATATTTCTAATTGATGTTAGTCCCCAGCCACAAACTATTGGAGGTTGGATTAGTGTAGTTAATGTTTAGGCCTTGTTGGGTTGACATGTTACAAATACATAATTGAAATGGATGAGCTATAAAGAATATTAATAGAGTAAACATTATAATTAATTATTACAACTGAGAAAAAGGAGTTCTGAGGTATTATAAAATAATAAAATATAATATAATCATATTGAATTATGACATAAACAATATCCTCGGATATCGAATCCAAATAATGTGGAAACAATGTAAGACCTAAAATCATAAACATATGTATTGTCTCTCTCCCTTAACAACATAACATGGTGTGCAAGGATTACTATTCATGCACCATACATGGTATCTAATGAGATGAAATAATTAACAAATTAATTTTAGGGTTAAATAATTATAGTCCCCCCCATCCCATCATAATTATACTTGCATATGTGTTCCATATAAGGAAATCATATATAAGTCATAATCAAATGAAAACTCTTAGAACAAAATTCGTTAAACAATGTTCTATGGATACAAAATCATTGATATTTCATAATTATTTACATTTGATATAGGAATAAATATTCAGAACAATAATTTTTTAAATAAGAAGTATATTACTTAAATATTAATTCAATGTTAAGAATATTTCATAAGAATGGGTTGAGTAGTTGGTTTCAAACTTCACTTCATAAACAATGTTTTAAGAAATAAGTAAAGCATATTTATTGAATGATAACACATGATATTTGTCTTAAAACCATAAGTAATATAGAATGGTTTCCAAAAATTATTCATAATTTTATTAAATAATTTAGGGGACAAATAATAAAATATTACATCATGAAAAGAAATAGTGAATTTGAAAGTTACCATAAAACATACTATTTTTAATTAATGACCAAGAGGGGAACATGAAAAACATGTATACTACCCAAAAAGAAAAGGAAACATATAGGTATACATTCAAGAGGCATATATATAATATATAAGAGATAAATGAGTTGAATTGTGGGGAAAAAATTAGTTTCTACACTGAAATAATAAAATGAAATAAAAAAAGAGTGGTTTAGAAATTCAGTTACATACAGTACTTACTCGCATAGTTAATGTATATATCTTCTTGGATAATTTAAATAGTCTTATTAAATACATTATTTATAAGCTTTTTCATCTATATTTTTTATAAAAATATTATTTTAGGATTTTTAATAATCATTTAATTAAGAAATCATGTTTATTCTTATGATCCAAAAGATTTTCCTTCCATGGTCCTAAGTTCACTTCTATTTGTTGATGATTATATAAGATCTTATAAAATGAAACCCAAAATAAAAAAGTGAGAAATATTTTTTATTCCATTCAACATGTTTAAATGGTAACATATTCATTTTTTTCTGAATGTAAATTTTACTATTTAATTGAATATTCATCTAGGTGATTTTACCTAACATTAAAACGATATTTTTTTAGTTTCTTGAATATTAACACATTATAGTTTATAAATTAAGTTTTAATTTTATTATTATTATCATATTCCAACATTAGATTATTATTTTTTACCATCCTTGAATGTGGTGATTAAAAAAGAAACATGACATATATGGAGGCGAATGTCTGTGCATAACATAAGTGAAATTTTAATTTTCAAATGAATTAAAGGAAGGTATATCGTGGATATTTAATTAATATAATGATATTTAAATATATTTATAATAATTATATTACTATTTCATGTTTTATAAAATATATTTTGAAGAGGTATATGTATAAAATATTTTAGGAGCTCACTTAAGAACATTTTTATTTCCATTGGATATCTTCTCATATACTACACCTTAAAGAACCTTATATTAGAATTTTAGTGAAATTATCACCACTAGGAAGTTATTAAGTTTCTCAGGGAGGTATTTTTGAATGTATTAATAATCTATGATGTGAAAAATGTGTCAATAAGAGTATTGATTAAGTCTTCATCTCATTAGGGATAACAGTACCACTTTTGTGAACATACGTTCATAATAAAAGAGATTAAGAAATTATTAATTATATTTTCTACTCAATTGATAATTAATGAGGAAAGGATTAGTTAAGGTCATGAAATCCTTAACTTAATAATTTAATAATGATGCTATGTTATATTTACTTCATTATTTAACATTCTTTATTCATTTTAACATTTACATTGGTGACTAATTTTTAACTAGGTATCATATTTTTATGACCTACAATTAAATTGTGAATATGTAAAATTTTATTTATTATAATAAAAATAGGAATTCCATATTATTTAATTAAACATACAAATGTGTCAAAAATAAAATTAAATAAATGTAATAAAAAATTTATTTATAATTATAAAAATTTATTGAAAAATCCTTGAAATTCACCAAAATATAATTATGATCTAATGGTTTCAAAATGTACTTCTACATTATAAAATTTAAATTATATATTTAGGAATTTCTATTTTAGATAAAATCTTATAAAACATGGAGAAACAATTAATTTTGAATAAAAGTTATTTCTATTGTTATGAGTGATTACATTTATAATTGATATCATCTCTTAATTAAAAAATGAATGATAATTAGTTATTTATACATTTAATAAAATTTACGTTTATGAGATTGTTCATTGAATTTAGTGGAATTTAGTTATTAGATACATAATTTTGAAAATGTTTTTTGTTTACTAAAAAATATAAACTATGATTATAATGTAATGTTAATAGACAATTTTCTTTTCCAAAAACTACATTATCGAAATTTTATAACTATTTTCTGATAATATCACACTATAGATAATATTAATTATGTATTAAAAAATTTAATAAAAATATTTTATTTAAAAACTTGTTAATTATCATTTTAGATTTATTTTCTAGTAATAAAATATATGCATTGAATATGATAAAACGTATTTAGAAATTAAATAATGTATGTTGTAATAAAAATAATTGAAAAAATTATATTTTTCCACTCATAATATGTTTCAAATTAAATGTTTTAACTTTATATTCAATATAATTTTCTTACTATGAACCGTGTATCATACATTTCTAACCAACAGATTGAAATGACTTAATTATCATGAAAATAATATTTTTAATAAAATTAATTTATTTAAAAAATATAATATTTAAAAAAATCGTAAATATAATAATAAAGATTTAATTATATATAAAAATTACTGGAATGAGATCTTGAAAACATATTGGATAATGGTAGGTGTTGTACCTTTATCTCGCTTCAGTCGTTGATTTAAGGCCACTACCTCTCTGAACGTGAAAAGTTGTCACCTTTCTTTCAGGTTGTGATTTTTTAATAATACATTTTATTAAATAAGATAGCATTATACATGAAAAATATACTATTATATAGATTATTTGATAATTATTTATATTCATTGGATTTATATTCTAAAAATTATTTGAATTAATTATGAAAATACATTTACATTTTAATATGGGAAAATATATCCATTGTAAATCTAGGATATTACATTCTATACCCTTAAATAAATTGTCTCCTCAGAATTTAAATTCTGACTCAATTATGTAAATATTAGAGAGTATCCATGACATATATAAGACTCAGGATATAATTCCTAATGAGATATCAACTTCTCTAACATGGTAAAGCCTATGAAAAAATTCATTTCCCTTATGATTTCCATATATTGACCAAAAAACAATCCTATGTTATTCTATAATGAAATCTAGTAATAATCATTGAATATAAAAATTGTAAAGACCCATAAATTTAAAAGAATTTTTTTTATTAAATTCTTTGGGATTTTACAAGTACACAGTTTCTGACGGCATATGATTCTGAGGCCCGGTGTACCCGAAATCAATTTTTGAATTTTAGCTCGGATACGTTTAGTGAACGAACGAGCAGGTTTTTCTATCTTTTGAACCAGTGCTCGGAAATGAAATCTGAGGGCACCGATGAAACCGTAGTGGCAGTAATTACTTAAGAGGAATTTTTCACAAGGTGCATTTTCTTGATAGGAGTTTTTAAAAACAAAATTGAGGATTAAATGTGAAATTAATAAAATTTTTCGAACAAATTTTACTTCTAACCTAAGTGGTTTTATCCTAAGTATGGGAGTTGAGGTGGGACCCACTAGATCCTAACTCCTATTATTTGGATATTTGTGAGGTGGGGCCTATATGAGCCCCAGACCTTTAAATTCCTTTAACTCCTCTAACCCCTCATAATGTTCGCAACTCCCCATTAATTTGTAACTATCCCCTCTCTCCTCTTTAATCATTCCAACACACTTAATCAATTAAGTGAGTTATGTGTTTGAATTTTAAAATTGAAATGCTTGGATGGTTATAATAAAATAAGACTGAGTCTTATTTTATTTGGGGTTTTAGGATTGTTGTGTGGAGACATTGGGGGAGAGAGCTCTTTTCTCCTGAAGAACTTCATCTTCCTCATCGAAGAACGCAATGAACGACGGGGCCAACCTCGAATTATTTCTTCGCGATGTTGAAGAAGTGACGACATCTTTCCATGACAACGTCAACAGAACAACGAATGAATCTCCATCCTCTGTCAAGGCGATCAAACTTCATGAATTGAGGTAGGGGTTAAGATCAACTTTATATAATTAAAATTGCACTTTGTTTGTCATTGAGAATTCTCGTTCTTTTGGCTGCAAGTTATCTAATTAACAGGTGGAGATCAGAATTCACAAACACGGCTGGTCCTCCTCCCCTATTTTGTTGATCCTCATTGAACTTGCGGCGATGGCGGCGCGATTCCAATGCACCGTACAAGAATGGAAAAGACTGTGGCTGGAGCGGGACGTAGTGGAGGTGCGCGGCGCAGACGCACCGCGCCAGTGAGAATGAAGGGGGCCGCAGCTAGGAGTGGGCCGCGGTGGAAAGGCGCGGTGTCGTCGCGCCGTGCTAGAGAACCAAGGGGTCTTGGTCAGAGCGGGCTGTGGTGGAGGGGTGCGGCGCCGTCATGCCGCACCGTACTGATGGAAGTCATGACCTAAACCCGCAGTAGATCAGCAGGAGGCGGCCTCTCCAGGCTGGCCACCAGCACACCCTGAAGGCGGGACCCCAGCGGGTCCTACGTGGCTCAACCGGCTGGCCATAATGGATGGTCGTTACCCAGGAAAACGGGGGCTGAAACCCCCTGGCCAGCAAGCAGGGCGGACCCCACTAGGTCTGCCCTTTGGTTCCAAGGTGGTGTCGCCCCCCTTCGCACCATGCGGCCGGCTCCGAGCCGGGATGCATGGCTGTACCCAGTGGTGGGCCACCAGGCCACGCCCCATAGTGGGCCGGAGCCGAACCAGGGTCAGGTCGACCCGGACCAGGGTCGGGCCGACCCAGGAGGTATTGGGCTGGGTCGGACCGGGCCCAAACCCCCTATTTTTCGGACAGATCCATTATAACGCCAATATCCTGGGCTATGGACCTCCGATCGACACATCATCAGTTGCGTTGTGATCCTTGGATAGAGACGGTCATTTCGGTATATTACACTCAATGTTTCATAGAACATTGGGTTATGACGGGTTGGTTTGAACACGAAACCAACTGCACCCTCGGAGCGGAAACACTTATAAGTTGAGCTCCGGATGTCCGACTGTCGTGCCATTGACATTGTTGGATTCCTCTTAGTGAGAAGGTTCTTTTGGCTTACTCTGCTCGAGTTTTGGACGCAGCTGGAGTATGGTCTGGTTGGTTTTAACTTAAAAAACAACTGGGCCCCTAGGACAAAAAAGCCAATAACTCTCAGACCAGGAGTCTGATTGATACCCCATCTATCACGATTAGTTCCTATTTACGAGATGGAAATTTGAGATACATCAACTTTGGACTTCGTGATAGTTGATGTATCGACCCCCCTTGGCTCGTGGAGCGGACCCTCCCGGAATCGAGCGTGCTGTGTGCGGGAACCCTAGAGCTGGCTGCGACCGCGATGACGATGACGACTATACATGAATCTTATGCAGGTTCGGCAGTGAGGATGACTATACTAGGATACTACGTGGGTTCGATAGCGATGAAGACTGTACTTGGATCCTATGTGGGTTCGGCAGCGATGGCGACTGTACATGGATCCTATGTGGGTTCGACAGTGATGGTTACTGTACTCGGATCCAAAGTGGGTCCGATAGCGATGACTTCTGTACTTGGATCCTACGTGGGTTTGGCAGAGGAGATAATTCATAGGCTATATCTAATCATCTCCACCTCTCTTCGTGAGAAGTATACATGTGCGAGCTGAGTATTGATTTTCAAACTTTATCATCGATATAATTGTCATGATT
Organism: Viscum album; assembly: GCA_963277665.1. Taxonomy (NCBI): domain Eukaryota; kingdom Viridiplantae; phylum Streptophyta; class Magnoliopsida; order Santalales; family Viscaceae; genus Viscum; species Viscum album. Next base: position 678,861,600 of record OY728119.1, on the reverse strand, counting down.
TCCTATGTGGATTGGGTTGTGATTTCCTATGTGGATTGGGTTCTGTTTTCCTATATGGATTGGGTTATGCTTTCCTGTGTGGACTGGGATGTACTTGGGCCCGTGTGTTGGAGCCGAGCTGAAATTGATGACTTAGGTATATGTATGGGCATATACCTATGTAGATTTGGTTTATACATCGTGTTTGAATCCTTCTATTGTGGAATATCCTTTGTGGATTCTGGGAGACCTACAGGGGTTTTGGGGTCCCTAGTGAGTATCGTATAGTCACCCCTGCATGGGCTATGCCCACACTACGTTGTGTTGGATGTAGATGACGGACATCGCTGATCAAGGTGGAGGCTCCTAGAGCTAAACAGTACCCGGAGGTGGATCATTGGACATGACGTACACGGAGCGGACGGCTGGACACGAGGAGCCGAGGAGACTATCTATACCCACCCTTCTGGGGGGATTTCCAGAGGATGGTTCGGTGTTGCTGGTTTACTTTTCTGCTACTGTACTTTCTTTTCAGTTGTACTTTAATTTCAGTTGGGTTTGTATTCTGGCCCATTTAATTTCCTTAACTTACTTTTGCACTCAGTTTACTTAGTATTTACATCACCTTGCATACTCTGTGGTGTTTTTTTACTTTATAAAGGAAATTTCATCCCTTTTATCAGGATTTATGCCTTTGGTTCTAGTCACCACCCCTGGCCTATGGAAGGCAGGCTTGGGGTAGTCACGGCCCGAGCCCTGAGGACGGGTCGTGACAAATTAGTATATGAGGAGTCGGTTCTATCGCAGAACTCTGGACTCTGATAATATCTTCTGTGTGAAGCAATAGTGTTTAGGTTATTGATTGTGGTTATCAGTCCAGGGAATCCAGTGATGGTGTGGCGGCCGACGTATCCATACACCAGGACCCTGACTTCTGATTTCCGACTGAGTGTACGAAAACGTGGATTGCATGTGTGTTTCAAAATATTTCATTGTGATTACTTTGTGTCAGCTTACCAGGTATACTTTATTAACCGTGGTTCACCTATTTCTTTTCAGGATGGCCCCATGATGGCAATCAGATAGGGTTCTGAGCTTTGTGCGAGATGGCAGCCCACCGAGTGACGAGGCCTCGGTGAAGGGCCATATTACAGCAGAGGCACCAGTGGTACCTCTACCTGCCGATCCACCAATGCCAGCAGCCCCAACATCTGAGAGTTTACGTATCCAGAGTGCAATGAACAAGTTTCAACGTCAGAGACTGCCCAGGTTCCATGGGGAGACAGACCCTCAGGCAGCCGAGGATTGGCTGGAGGCTGTCGTTCGAGTCTTCAGGTTGGTAGGGACACCAGCAGACCTCATGGTGATCCATGCAGCGCGACTCCTGCACGCGGCAGTAGGTAGATGGTGGAGCCTGATGCTCCAGGTGTAGGACGAGGCATCTCTTCTTTAGAAGGAATTCGAGAGCCTCTTATGCTCGAAGTTCATTCCAGCCAACCTCCGTGCGGTGCGCATTCAAGAGTTACTACAACTGCGGCAGGGCAGCATGACGGTATCCCAGTACTCGAGGAGATTTACTGATCTCTTGCGCTACTCCACAGACATGGTATGAAACCCATTCTTCTAGGCCTGGACTATCGATCAGGGACTGAGGCATGAGATCAGGGCATCGATTATCTCCCTCAGAATTCTGACATAGGAAGAAGTACTAAAGCGATCCCTTCTTGTAGAGAGCTTTCTTGCGGAGCCTACATCCGCAGTGAGACCTACCGCAGGGCGGCACGTAGCCGAGTCTTCTATAGCAGGAAGACGATAGATGTCATAGTGGTCCAAGCGGACCAGACCATCAGTTGGACGAACTCAGGACACTGGTTCGGAGGTGCGAGGCACACGAAGCAGCTCCAGTCATCCAAGAGGTGGACAGTGCTACGCATGCGGCGGGCAGGGCCACATGGCTCGTGACTGTCCGACCCTCCATGCAGAGGAGCAACAGACTATTGAGGGACCACCCAGGTAGAGGTAGAAGTTCGACCGTGGTGGTCCGCAGGGAGTAGGCGGACGAGGCAGTGGAGTTGGCCGAGCAGTAGGTGGTGGGAGATGCTTTGAGGCTCTACCACCACCACCACCAGAAGGTCCACCCCGACCACAGGGAGCTGGCGGACAGAGGCAGGCCCAACATTACGCAGTGGAGGCATATGACCGCATCGCACCTGAGATGATTTGAGGTACTATATGTGTCTACTACACCCTTTATTTTGTTCTTATAGACACAAGAGTGAGTCATTATTTCATTTCTTTTGCCCTTGTTTGGAGCTCAGAGATTCCGAAAGAGCCGTTGGCTCGATCCTTACAGATAGAGACTCCTACAGGAGCAGACTCGACAATTACACACTGGTGCCAGCAGTGTGAGCTTACTCTAGGAGGAAAGGGCTTTCGCTGAGATCTTCTTGTAGTGGCATCGAGGCCTTACGACGTCATCATGGTCATGGATTGGTTATCTAGGGTCTATGCTTAGATAGACTATATTAGGCGCAAGGTGCGATGTGTTCGCACTGATGGGAGAAGGTTCACCTTCACCGGAGAGAAGGGAGCCTTTGCAGCGCAGGATGGACTCACGCAGAGGAGAGGAGAGCCAATCACCCATCAGATGGCTAGCCTCATCCTAGGAGTAGTTGATGTGAAAAGTACGAGTTTTCCTGTTGTGGTGGATCAGTATGCAGACATTTTCCTAACGACGTTCCCGGACTACCTCCTCCAAGAGAGGTAGACATATATATTGACATGTACCCCGGGACTGCACTGATATCTACTCCTGCATATCGGATGGCTCCCGCTGAGCTTTGAGAGCTAAGGGTACTACTGGAGGACTTGCAGGGCAAGGGATTCATTTGACCCAGTGTTTCACCCTGGGCTTCCCCGAAATTGTTCTCCAAGAAGGCGGACGATATCTTGCGACTGTGTGTCGATTACCATCGCCTAAACCAGGTGACTATGAAGAACAAGTATCCACTTCTGAGGATCGACGATCTCTTCGATCGGCTCAATGGAGCACGATGGTTCTCGAAGATAGACCTCAGGTCAGGTTATCATCAGCTCAGAGTTCGAGTCGAGGATGTGCAGAAGATGACCTTCAGGTGGCGGCATGGACACTATGAGTTCTTGGTTATGCCTTTTGGAATAACCAATGCTCCAGCAGTGTTCATGAGTCTCATGAACAAGATCTTCCAGCATTACCTCAATCTATTTTTCATATTCTTCACCAACGACATATGGATTTACTCGACTACTGAGGAGGAGCACAGCTACCACTTTTGGGTTGTACTAGATACACTCCGAGAGCTCCAGATTTATGGTAAACTATCGAAGTGCCAGTTCTGGATCCGGGAGGTCCACTTCTTGGGGAACATTTTCTCTGAGTCTGGAGTTTCGTTGGATCTTGCGAAGATCGAGGAAGTGCTAGGTTGGGATCCACCTAGGAGCATGACGGAGGAGTGGAGTTTCCTTGGTTTGGAAGGTTACTATCAGAGATTTGTGCCGGACTTCTCTAGAGTTGCAGCACCACTCTCAGCTTTGACGAAGAAGGGGAAAACCTTTTTGTGGTCGGATAGATGTCAGCAGAGCTTCTAGAAGCTGAGACAGATATTGACTTGTGCACCCATCTTGAGGATACCGGAGGAGGGCACATGGTACGTAGTTTACTGCGATGCATCAGGGATCGGTCTTGGGTGTGTCCTGATGTAGGGGCGGGCAGTGATTTCCTATGGATCACAACAGTTGAGGTAGAACGAGCAGAACTACGCTACCCATGACCTGGAGTTAGCACCATGGGTGTTCGCCTTGAAGATGTGGTTGCACTATTTGATGGGCGATCACTTTACAGTCTACTCTGACCACCAGAGTTTAAGGTACATCTTCTCGCAGAAGGACATGAACATGAGGCAGCAACGATGGCTCGAGCTCTTCTCGCACTATGACTTTGAGATATTCTATACTCCTGGGAAGGGAAATGTAGTAGTTGATTTTCTCTACAGGAGGTCAGGGATTCACCTACTTGGAGAGGCGACAGAGCAGCTATCCACGTTGCAGATATCCTTCATGGATAGAGATAGGTAAGCCTTTCTATAGTCTCTCACAGTCACTCCACCACTTCTTCAGTGGGTCGGAGAGGTACAGTGTGGAGACGTTGACTGTGAGACGCGACATGCACAGGTATCCTCGGGACATGCACCAGATGGATTTTCTATAGGAGGGGAGGACTTCGTCCTTTTCAAAGGACATACCATGGTACCAATTGCTTTACAGGAGGAGGTTCTCAGAGATTTTCACACATCCCCTTTAGAGGTACATCCAAGAGTGGCAAAGATGTATCAGGATCTCAGACGACAACACTGGTGGCCAGGTATGAAGAAGGCGGTGGCAGAGTTTGTTTCATGATGCCTCACCTTCCAGCAGGTGACGACAGATCATCAGGTACCAACAGGCATGGTACAACCCTTAGATGTCCCGACGTGGAAGTGGGATGGGGTATCTATGGATTTCATGACCGAGCATCCACGTAATTCTAGAGGACACGACTCCATTTGGGTGATTGTAGACCGACTCACCATGTCGGCCCACTTTCTACCTATCAGAGAGAATGGCTCAGTGGAGATCTTGGGACTCCTCTACATTCAGGAGATTGTACGACTTCATGGTGTACCATCATCTATCATCTCTGATCGAGATTCTCGCATTACTTACCGGCTCTGGGAGGGGTTACAAGAGGCATTTGGGATGCAGCTATGCCTGTGTACCGCCTTTCACCCTCAGATGGATGGTCAGACAGAGAGTATCATTCAGACTCTCGAGGACATGCTCCGTGGATGTGTCCTCAACGTTTTTCGCACCTGGGAGGTCACCTAACCATGGTGGAGTTTGCGTAAAAAACAGCTACCACTCCACCATTGGGATGGCACCATACGAGGAATTGTATGACCGACCTTGTAGATCACCTCTGTGTTGGAAAGACCCAGGGGAGTTATCACTAGAAGGACCATAGATGGTCCAATCCACGTCAGAGAAGGTACTGGTCACCCAGAAGTGGATGACGATAGCTCAGATCCAACAGAAGTCCTATGCTGATAGGAGGTGGAGAACACTAGAGTTCGAGGATGGAGACCACGTTTTCTTACAGGTCTCACCTAGGTGTGGATTACGGAGATTTGGCCGGGGCGGCAAGTTATCTCCATGCTTCATCAGACCATTACAGGTTCTCAGTAGAATATGCGAGGTGGATTATTTCCTGGCTCTTCTACCTCAGTTGCACCGGGTGCATGACATCTTTCACGTATCTCAGCTGAGGAGATACGTGCACGACCCGATGCATATCATTGATCATGGGGAGATAGACATCGATGACAGGGTGACTTTTGAGGAGGTTCCAGTAGAGATTGAGGATCGACAGGATCAGGTCATATATGTACGGTCGATTCCTCTTGTGCACATCAGGTGGAAGCATGGGAAACTCTATGAGAGAACATGGGAGCGGGAGGTTCCGATGCATGCTCAGTACCCTCATTTGTTTCCATAGTTTTGTGATATATCTTTACGGGGACGTAAATCCCTTGGTGGGAGTAATGTAAAGACACGTAAATTTAAAAGAAATATTTTTCGTAAATTATTTGGGATTTTACGAGTACGTAGTTTTTGACCGCACTTTTTTCCGACGCCCGGTGTGCCAGGAATCAATTTACGAAGTTCAGCTCGGGTACGTTCAGTGAACGAACGAGATGGTTTTTCTATCTTTTGAACCAGTGCTCGGAATTGAAATCCAAGGGAACCGATGAAACCGCAGCGGCGTTAATTTATTAAGAGGACTTTTTCCGGTGATTCGTTTTCTCAGGAGGAGTTGTTAAAAAAATGAGGATTAAATGTGAAGGAAATAAAATTTGTGGAACAAATTTTACTTCTAACCTAAGTGGTTTTATCCTATGTGTGGGATTTGGGGTGGGACCCAATAGATCCTAACTCCTCTTGTTAGGATATTGGTGAGTTGCAGACCATAGGAGCCCCACCCCTTCAAATTACTTTAACTCCTCTAACCCCTCTTAATGTTGGAAACTCCCCATTAATTTGTAACTCTCCCCTCTCTACTCTTTAATCATGCCAACAAACTTAATCAATTAAGTGAGTTTTGTGTTTGAATTTTAAAATTGAAATGTTTGGAATGTTATACTAAAATAAGAGTGAGTCTTATTTTATTTGGGGTTTTAGGATTGTTGTGTGGAGACATTGGGGGAGAGAGCACTTTTCTCTGGAAGAACTACATCTTCCTCCTCGAAGAACGCCGAGAACGAAGGTGCCATCCATGTCTTCTTTCTTCGTGACGTTGATGAAGAGACACTATCATTCCACGGCAACATCAACGGAAAAATGAAAGCATCTCCATCCTCCATCAAGGAGATCATCCTTCTTGAATTGAGGTAGGGGTTAAGTTTAATTTTATTTAATTAAAATTGTGTTTTGTTTGTCGTTGAGAATTATTGTTCTTTTGACAGCATGTTATCGACTTAACGGGAGGAGATCAGACCACACAAACACATCCGATCCTCCCCCCCCCCGTTTTGTTGATCCTTATTGAACTTGCGGTGAAGGTGGCGTAGTGCTGATGCACCGAGCGAGAATGGAAAGGACCGCGACCAGAGCGGGCTGCGGTGGAGGTGCGCGGCGTCGTCGCGCCGTGCCGGTGAGACTGAAGGGGGTCGTGGCCAGGAGATGACCGCAGCAGAAAGGCGCAGTGCCATCGCGCCGCCCCGGAGCACCAAGGGGTCGTGTCCAGAGTGGGCCGCGGCGGAGGGGCACGGCGCCATCGCGCCGCGCCGACTGGACGGAAGCCGCGGCCTAAGGCCGCGACGGTTTAGTAGGAGGCGGCCGGGTCGGCCGGCCGCCGACACACCCTGGTGGCGGTATCCCTGCGTGTACCGCATGGATCAAACGACCGGCCATAATGTCCTATCGTTACACAAGAAAACAGCGGGTTGAAACCCCCGGCCAGCAAGCAGGGCGGACCGCACTGGGTCCACCATTCGGATCCAAGGGGGTGGCGCCCCACTTCGCACCCCGCGGCCGACACCGATCCGGGCCGCATGGCCGCGCCCAGCTGCGTGCCAAGCCGCGCAGTTTGGGACGGGCTGTGGCCAACTAGGCCGGACCCGGACTCGGGTCGGGTCGACCCGGTTCGGGCCGACCGAGGGGTTATTTGGCTGGGTCGGACCGGGCCCAAACCCCATATTTTTCGGGCAGATCCGTTCTAATGCCCATATCATGGGCTACAGACCTCCGATCGACACACAGTCAGTTGCGTTGAGATCCTTGGATCGAGAAATTCGTTTAGGAATATTACACTCTTGTTTTCGGAGAACTATTGGTATGGCTGGTTTGGTTCGTACACGAAACCTACTGGGCCCTCGGAGCAGAAATGCTTATAACTTGAGCTCTAGACGTCCGATTGACGTGCCATTGACTTTGTTGGATTCCTCTTAGTGAGAAGGTTCTTTTGTCGTACTCTGATTGAGGTTTGGATGTAGCTGTAGTATGGTCTTTTTGGTTTTATCTTAAAAACTAACCATGCCCATGGGATGAAAAAGCCAATAACTCTCAGACATGGCGCCTGGTTGACGCGCTGTCTATCGCGTTGAGTTCCTATTGATAAGATAGACCATTGTGATACATCAACTCTGGACTTCATGAAAGTTGATGTATTGACCCCCCTTGGCTCGTGGAGTGGTCCCTCCCGGAATCGAGCGTGCTGTGTGCGGGAACCCTAGAGCTGGTTGCGACCGCGACGACGATGACGACTGTACTTGGATCCTACATGGGTTCGGTAGCAAGGACGATTGTACTTGGATCCTACGTGGGTTTGGTAGTGATGATTACTGTACTTGGATCCTACGTTGGTTCAGAATCGATGATGATAATACTTGGATCCTACGTGGGTTCGGCAGTGATGGTTACTGTACTTGAATCCTACATGGGTCCGGCAGCGACGACTTCTGTACTTGATCCTACGTGGGTTCGGTAGAAGAGATGATTCAGAGGCTACATCTAATCATATCCACCTCTCTTCATGAGTAGTATACCTATGTGAGCTGAGTCTTGATTTTCAAACATTATCATCGATATGATTTTCATGCTTTCCTGTGTGGATTGGGTTGTGCTTTCCTATGTGGATTGGGTTCTGTTTTCCTATGTGGATTGGGTTATGCTTTCCTATGTGTACTGGGTTGTATTTGGGCTCGTGTGTTGGTGCCGAGCTGGAATTGATGAATTAGGTATATGTATGGGCATATACCTAAGTATAGTTGGTTGATACTTCATGTTTGTATCCTTCCATTGTCGAATATCCTTCATGGATTCTAGGAGACCTATGGTGGTCTCGAGGTCCGTACTGAGTATCATATACTCACCCCTACATGGGCTATGCCCGCACTATTTTGTGTTGGATGCAGACGGTGGACAACCCTGATCGGGGTGGAGGCTCGTGGAGAGGAACAGTACCAGGAGGTGGATCACTGGACGGGACGTACATGGAGCGGACGGTTGGACCCGAGAAGCTGAGGAGGCTATCTGTACCCACCCTTCATGTGGGATTTCTAGAGGATAGCTTGGTTTTGCTGCTTAACTTATTTTCTGTTGTACTTTCTTTTCAGTTTTACTTTACTTTCTGTTGGGTTTGCATTTTGTCCAATTATCTTTCCATCACATACTTTTGTACTCATTTTACTTAGTATTTACTTCAGCTTGCATACTGTGTGGGTTTTTTTACTTTATAATTGTAATGCCTTCCCTTTTATCGGGATTTACATCTTTGGTGCAAGTCGCCAGCCCCTGGCCTATGGAAGGCGGGTTTGGGGTAGTCACGACACGGGCCCCGGGGATGGGTCTTGACAAAAATAATTATTATGATACCAATAATAGTAACTTGAGTATGTTATTTATTTGATTACATGAAATTCAATATAAAAATCCATAAAATAAAAAAATGAATCCAGAGGCCTACTGTCTTTGGTAGATTATACATATCATACGCCACCATAAACAAAACCTTTATGTTCCCTTTTCTGATATGCATAATTTTATCCTAAATCACATTACAATCCTATTACTACATTGGATACCCAATAGAAATACATATTTATTTATAATATCTTAATAAAAATGCAAAACATTGTATCAAAAAAAGAATAAGATCATATAAAATCATATGTATTCTAGAAAGAAAGAAAATGATATCATGGGAAATATATTTATAAGAATATGGGGGAAACATAAATATGAAATCATATATATTTCTAAAGGGTGTCTACTAGGATATAATAAGATGGGTGTCACACCGTTCTCGGGTTATGATGAACATTAATCGGTTTGGGTTACCACATCTACTCAAGTGCACCACACTATAAGTCAAATGATGTTGACTGGGAGCAAGGAAATAAGGTATAACTATAAGGAGATTTTTCCCTCATATCGGAGTAAGAAAAAAATAACAAAATAACTGAACATCTCAAATGTATATAGAAAACTCAAAGAAGATTTAGATAAATATAGTTGGTTATAACGAGTAAAATATAGTAAAGGCCCAAAAAAACCAATATATAAAAAAACTGATCACCTAACGGGATGTCCATATACATTTTAATAAATAAATTAAATGATAAGAAAGTAAAAGGATATTTTTATTTCTGAGAATCATTCCACATATGAATCTCCAAATTCACAGTTGAGGAATCTAAATCGATTAGTCTCAATCCTCTGCCCAACCAGTTCATGTATCCAAGTGAAAATCTGCTCAGGTACCCATGTTCAATGGTGTCCTAAGTAGGGTACAAGTATAAAACTCAGTACGGCACCAACACCATGTTCTAGTTCATAACAAGTATATGAATTTTATTTTTAGTTTACCTACTCAAGTGAATTTTAATAAATATAATAAATTATGAAACCACATAAAATATCTATTGTAATACATAAGGCGTGAGGGATACTCAGGATGACTATAATTCCTTCAGCCAGCTCCTGAAATTCCTCTGAATAAGATAGATAAAAATAAGTGGATATGATTACTATCCCCATGATCACATGTATATGCATCTATAAAATATAAGGTATAATTTAAGGTATCATTTGAAAACTCTACACATAAATAACTAAGTAGGATAAAAAATTATTGGTTATACTAGTGAATATATTTCTAAACATTAAAACCTAGAAAAAATCTTGGTGTTTTCTATACCATTCCAATTTAATATTCATAGTTCATGGAATATAGGTAATAAATAATTAGAAATTTATGTGTATTACTAAGGGGTTACTCGAAGCCTCATTTATTACTAAAGAAAGCAATGACCTCTTAAACCGGGTAGAGGGAAACCCATTACATAGCCCGAAGGCACAGTGGACAATTAGCCAATTACATTGCCCATAGGCCCATTTTTTTGCCAAAGTCCATACTCTGAATAGTACTGCTACAATACCTGCGCTGATACAGTACCACATAGTACCACCACTACTAAAATACCCTTCTCCCACTATAGTGCCATTCCACCGCTATAGTACCGTCGGTGCTACAGTACGCTACCACACTGCTACAATACCCTACGCCTAGTGGGTTTTGAACCCCCATTTTTCATGTAGAATTAAGGAGTGCTTACCACTAATCCAAACCCCAACTACTATAAAATTATATACTAATGGGTTAACCTTAGGTAATTCATAATGAATAATCTCCCAATCCATGAGGATAACTCAACATCAGTAAATCATAAACTCTATATTTTACTCCCCGATAGCTCTAGGATATGAAATAATTGTTCATTAACTCATTTAAATGATGTATCTCAATAATCAATTGAGGTGATTATCATTAGCCTCATGGGTTTTAAATGAATATATGGCCCGACGGATAGGATTAATCCCAAAAACCTCTAACATTACTTGAATACTATTATGTTAGTTCTTCTATGTGATACACTATAAAGAGGGGTTTTGAGTTTCACTCTGAAACATCCTTTTCCAACCTATATAGTGGATAATAGAAAATAAAAAAAATTTGTGGGATCCTACTATCAAATCCTACATGTTTATTTCACTATTAATCTAGGGTACTGCAAGAATTAATTACATTTAATTCATGAATTGGGTTATAGTTCAATTATTAACATTTTCACTAAGGATTTGGATCATGCTCTTTCAGTAATAAAATTTTATATTAATATATATTAATATATCCTGATACACAAGTATAAATATGTATTTGTTTATAATATAATACATATATATCAATTTTTGGTAACTAGGGATTATAAATGTCTCTCTTCCATGTCAATTATTAATGTCGGGTCTAAGGGTTCCATGGAACTTGGTCATGAAAGGAACTAATGTAGACCACACCCCATGTTATCCTATTATTTATATTTAATTTATATATTTTAAATTTAATTAATATCAACTTTTGATAATATTTAATTTAATTGTTGGTGGGTGGCCACATGCTGGATATGACTCCACTACCCTAACCATATATATCATACTAGCTAATCTGGGGTTATATTGTGAAACCCTATGTCATCATGGCATGGCTCCCAAGAAATTTCTTATTGGGGTAATAAAATATTTGTGGAACCCAACCTAGGGTTCCCTCCAAATTCATGTAATTGGACAAAGCATGTCTTGCACCACCTTTTTAAAGAAGGTCCTCAAGTCACAAAGGTCTATTTTTTTAGCTCTCCCTCACCCATTCCTAATAAAGTGTCAATAGTTTGGTACCATTTAAATCAATGGGGTCAATTCAGAGAAGATCCAAGCCATCGACAACCAAGGTATTGTGAAAAATCCCATGGGTTGAAAAATAACCCTTGATTTAACCTATTTTACTTACATACTTATAGATGGTGAACTTGTTTAACCACGGTAAATTATCTATTAGATTAGTAACTATTAAATTTAGTTTACAATTATTTTTTAAAAATATGTTAATTTAATTAGGGTTTACATCCCACATTTTGTGTGACCTGAGAATAATATATAGCACATCTATATTTTAATCAATATGAAATAGTCATGTACACCAGAAAACTTATATCATACAGAGCTTTCCAATTTATTCCAAGGGATGAATGCAACTGTTTTGGCTCATCCAAAGATATCCAGCATCATCCTTGATCATCAAAGATCCCATCTCACAACCAGAGCACAACAATAAAATAATTATTATCTAATTATAATTAATTTATTCATTTCATTAATAAAAAAAATATTTTTTAAATGGTTATAATTTTTAAATTCTCAATGAATAATCTCGTCACAAAAAACCATTACCAAATAATCTCTAATAAAACATGGCACACCCATATCCTCAAATCTGTAAAAATTCCAAATAAACATTATCGATATTGTAATAAAATTAATTTAATTTAATATTTGAATATTTTAACATATTCAATGAAAAAATCCCTAAAAATGGCACATGTCGATGTGCAGATGGTATCCTAGGACATCCTCTTCCTAGATAGAGTAAAATTTTCATCATGTTTGATTGATACCACCTTGATATGGTGATATTGAAACACATTCCTTAATCTGGGGAAACCAAAAAATTTAAAAATTGAAGAATAAGAGAAACAAAGGGTAAGAATGCTAAGGAATTAACATAAATCACTATAAAAATTCACCACAAACACCCCCATGGAAGGGTTAAATATAGAGATATAGGGTGAGATCTTTGTGGATTCATGTGATAGAGGGAGGGAGATAGTTAAAATCTATGAGGGGAAAATTTTTAAATACACTATTTTGATGAGATTATGAGAAACATCATGGTTTTTCAAAATAGTTGACCAAACCATGAGCCAACCATACACCCTAATCATTCCAAGTCCATCCACCTCACACAAACATGGATAATGGTTTAAATGACATTGAACTAACCATTAAAATTGTATGTGATTTTTTAGACATTCACATGGATTCCATATTCTATCTCCTTTTTTTCTCAAAATATGTTCCAATTCATTCAGAGAAATATTTTTGGGGTGCATTGTTGGATCTAACCAGATTCCAATTGTGTTCAATTTTTATCATTTTAAAAAACCATGAAATCATATCTCCAAAAACCAAGGTCACTCTCAAATCTTTTGAACCCTCTATATAAGATAATTTTAAGACCATATGGGTCCTCTTGACAGCTTCTATTACTCAGAATATCATTATGAGCCTCTGATAAAAATTTTATCTGTTTAGTAGTTAATATTTTAAATTCCGTATAAATGTTTTATATCATTTAGATATGGTATCAAACACATTTTATAGCATAATAAATATTATCCTTGATATTTCTTGATGAGAATCCAACCAATCAACCTTACCTACCTCATTCGTGAATTCCCATTAAAATGGGTGTTTCATATCATTGAATGGTCAATTCACTCTCGAAGTGATAAATAAATATATGAAACTTAAACATAGAAAAAATTATCCAACAGTAGATTCCACTAATTGAACATCATTATGGAACATAACCATTCCCATATAATTTCAAACAAAGTTTTTTAATCACCTAGATCATCCCTAGCCTTTGGTGCTACCCGATATAGGTTCATTCCATTAGTATCCAATTCCAAGGTACTGTTCTTACACCATCCATATTTTCATTCACGAAATGCATATAGAATATTGAACATGATCCCAGAGTTTTTCTTTTATACCTTCTATATATTAAAAATTATAATGGAGATCAAAACTTTTGTGGTCAACCTATCCTAAGAACACTAGGACTCTTTCTACAACATGTTACCAAAAAACTGATCTCTATGCCTTTTCTCGAGGAGAGACCCCTTGATCAATAAAAACAATTCATAAACATCCATGCTCAAATTATTGGCGATATTCCCTGGCCCATCCATCCAATTTTCATTTCCATCAAGAGGATATAATATAAACACCATTGTACTTGTGATATGAAACCTACCTATATTGTCACAAAACATCCCGAGTTAGACATACACACTCAAACTTCACTTGATACCATCCACTAAATTATATATATAATTCACCAAAAAAGCTTGTACCCATTGGTTTCTTTGGTTCACCTGCATAAAAAATCGACAACAATTATTCATCAATGATTCACGTATTTCCATGGAACTTTTAAAAATAGGGTCACATCCTCATGGCCAACATCTTTCTCCCCACCGTAGGTGATTACTTTTCATCACACTAATGAAACTAGTTATTCATAAAAAAACCCATACTCTATCCATCACTAGACATAACCAATATCATATTTGAATCCCACCCATTTCCAAGAGGTAATGAAAAAGTCACTTACCTACTATTCCTACCCCATGGGAATAGAATCATGGCATTCTCCATGAATTAGTTAACAATGGAGTCACCCCAATTTAGTTGTTCCTTGAATTATTTAATAATAAAAGTCATGATTCTCCTCCTCATTCATTCATACCTATTACTAGTAATCTCCTTATATTAATGACCCCTAACTCCACATCTCCAAAAAAAATTGTTTCAAGGTTTATGCTCCAGTTAAACGTCCCACGAAATCGATTAATTTTTTGAAACAACCCTCATTATAGGGAATTACCTTTATTTAACCTGAATCACTAATTCACCAAAACCAAAATAATCTCATTAATTACCAGTAGATCTCATCCAAGTCATTGAAATATCAAATTTCACACTGTAATGGTCCTACACATAATTTTCAAAATGAACATAAATTTTATTTGTCAAATATTTTAAATAATGAAAAATATAAAACTAACCATGACATCATATAAGCCAGTTATAGGCACTGCACCATTTTCACCCTTTGGTTGGGGGATCAAGCCTTGTGAGCATACCAGATGTCACAAGTTGTAACACAACTTTCATGTTTCATTTTATGTAAAAATATTTTCATATAATCCTTATAACATTACCACAAATGTTATGAACATCCTAAAAAAACAATCTTAATATATTCCAAAACTAATAAATTATTTAGCCTTAATGTTTACCTCATACCTTTCATTTTTCATCCAAAAAATTTTAATAACCTATAATTACCTCATAATAAACGATCATATAAACCCTAAAGCTAATAACTAAAATTAAAATTATGTAAAAACAATGAATATATCATTAGTACTAAAATAATATTTTAAAATGTTAATATTAAAAGTTACATATACAACATAAAATAAATGTCTCAAAAAATATCATTAGTAACCTCATAATTTCCTCAAATAAAAGCTCAAAAATGTTGTCTAAGAATTTGAACTTTTGATCAACATTAAATTTAAAAACCCATGATGGTACCTTTAATATTAACATAACCTCAAATGAAAACATTATAATCTCCTAATATTTATAAACTGTACTCTGATACCAACTATAACAACCCCAGACCCACATTCTCGGATATGATGCTAATGTATAAACATAACATTTCTATCTTTCATGCTGATAAACGTTAACCAATATTTTATTCAAATCATACAACATCAAAAAGGAAATATTATATCACTTACATACCGAAATACCTTTTTAGATTAATGTTTTAGAAAATTAGGTCAAACTATTAACAACATGTGTTAGTAAAGAATTGGTTCATAAAGGTCAACATCATCTCCCACTATACATAGATTTTCTTATTCCACGATAAGTATTCAATATATCTTATATAATTCCAAACATATGAATAATTTTTAAACATCAATCATTTATCATTATTCTTCCTAACATGGAAAAATGAAACATAAGAAAGGGTGAGCTTATATTCTCAGTAAGGGTAAGAATAATATATTCATATGGGTATAATATCATGACCATAAAATAAGAATTTCATAACAAATATGGAAAATATCATAGAAAATTTTTTTGAATAAAACATTAGAATTTGAATATATATTAATAATAAGAATGAGAACCAATCATAAATAGATCAAGAACCATAAGTTCAAGTAATTATTTTTTCAGGAAACATCATATGTATAAAACCTATTTCATATGCAAATTTTAATTACCAAGAACATCAGATAAAGATTAAAAACCAACATCACATAATGGATCAATAAAATTGACTTGTTTCATATAATAGATGATTCAATTAAACATGTTTCCCGAAATGTATCATGTATATTGACTTTTTTCACATAATTGTGTCATGAAATACTTTAAATTACTGATGTATTTGAGATAGATATAGGTTACACCCATATCATAAGGATAATAATACATATATGTTACAAAATGTTATAAAACATTCATCATATAACAACCCCTGAGAAATAAATGTGTTTAATAAAAATTTCATCAATGCCAACCCCTGGAAATGAAATTGGTTTCATAATCATTTCATCTTTTCTTTATAAACATAAACTACTGAGAGAGATAATACATATTGTTTCCTTTGATTATATCCCAAATAAATCTCATAAAACATAAACGAATTTCAATATATATGGAAAATTATTTTATAATATCACTTGGAATATTTCTTGAGGAAAATAAAAATTGAAAATTGAAATTAATTTAAAAAACAAGTTAAATTATAAAGGAAAATAATTTTTTTAATTCAACCATAGGAATATTTAATGGAATATTAAAATAATAAATTAAAAAAATTGTTTCCAATTTTTTTTCATGTTATATAAGTTAAAATATATTCCTTTCATTCTGTTGTCTAAAAAGTGACAATGTACCACTTTTGGGAATTGACAAAAATATTCCTTTCAAAGAATCCTTAAAAATTAAAATATGGTTGAAGAATAAATTTAAAAAATAATAGGATAATATTAAAAATATACTTAAAATTATTTTTATAAAACATTGATATAGTAGGGAAAAATCAAATAATTCTTCCAATTGAAATTTAAATATAATCAATCCCAAAATTTGATGAGATTGTGAAATAAAACCCTTACAAATATGGTAACATTTTAATGACAAGAAATAATAAATAAATATTTATATATAGATATATAAATCTATAAAAAATCAATAATAAACATCATAAAAAACAATCATGGATAGTATATACACCACATCACAGAAATAAGTAGAAAATATGGCATGTGTCTCTCATTATTAAATATGTGATGAAAACACCATACCACAAGTTTTCCTTGATATAAAATTAATCAAACCTATTATATAATAAATTTAAATTTATTAAATTTATATAAAATAATAATTTTCAATATTACAATATCATATATGTTATCATTGTAACATTTTAACAGCCCCTTATGTCCATGATTTCATATTAAATTTGTTATTTATAGGTGCTAGCAATTTCATTTATCCTGAGTATTTCAGTTCCGTTGTCCTAGTATTTGATAACATTTCTTTCTCACAAAACATCCATAATATTAATCATGATATAAATATCATTTATATTAATTATATTTATAATTATATACATCTATAAAATATAGATATATAAAAATGAATTACATCGTTCAAGGAGATGGTGTGACGTTTGTAAGCATGGATGTTGTTTCCATTTTTCATTGGAAGGAAAAAATAATGGTAAATACTAATTAAATATTATAAAATCATTATTATTTCATATATGTCATATACATTCATTAATTATTCCTAATTACCATACATGTAATATAAAAATTATTATATTTTTATTCATTCATGGAGGTTGTTGTCCCCAAGTGTGCACGAATGACTTTATCATTTTTAATGGTTTAGAAGATATGAAGGTAGAAATGATATTTTATAAAATATTTATAATTGTACAATAAATATCATATATAATAATTAATCCCTATTCAATAACCATCCATAATATATTTTCATAAAAATCAATTTTATCAGGACATGGAGATGGTAAGTAATATGTATGAATGATCGATACTTTCCCTTCACATTTGATGGTAAACAATGTGTATAATTATATTTTATTAGTAATAATTAAATATTAGAATATTTAGGATTCATATGTAATTATTTTAGGATAAAAAATGGATTTGTAAGGGTAGAGAAGAGTAGAAAATGAAAGGGATCAGTTATGGTGATTAGATCTTCTTTGAAATGACTCCTTTATATCTCCACTAGATGGATTTATGATTTTCCTTTTAGGAAGAAAAAACCTAATGGATATAGATAGTGATGTTTTTAAGGTAAATTGGTATATTTTTATTAACCTATAAGGCTCAATCTAGTGTAAATAAGTGAGGGAGGATATCCCCTTTTATAATTGAGGTAAGGGGAAATTTGGGAATTCTCAAAAGATTAAATTATAATTGATTTATTATTAATAAAAATGGTTCCAAATGGAATAAAAATTGAAATGAGGTGATATATTATACTACATATTACCTTTTTCACTTTTTTTAATATTTTTTAGGATTTTAAATAATTTTATAAAATATTATTCTTTTAATACATCATTATTTTTAATTTTGACACTATTAAATTAATTTTACTTAATGAACCTAAATACCAAGAATAAATTATAATAAAATCTAGTAACATAAAAATAATATGATCTGTTAACATAAAAATTCATATATACACATTAAATCACAGAAATTATATTTATTTTAATATTTTTTAATTCTTTTGTTATATTTTTTATTAATTAATTGAATTTTGAATTAGTTTTCCATACTAAATTAAGGACGTTGTACAATTACTAAAAATTATAAATAACATTTTGACATTAATTTTTTTTATTAACCTCCAAATGGACTGTTATATTAAATGAAAACTAGGTTTTTTCCCAATGTAGACACATAAATTATATTGAAAACAAAGATACTGGCATTCTATAACATTCTTTGAATTAAATAATATATACGTTGTTTTGTAGTATAAGTGTACATTAAAAACACAATATATAACTGATGATGATAATGGTTGAATTCCATTTGTCTAATAAAATTTATAAAGGTTTTGACTATAATTTTACCCTTATATGTTGATTTAAACAATTCATTAACACTTTTAATATTTACAATGAAAACACGATTCTTACTCGCTGTGGGATAATATAGATTATATCAATGAAACAATGTCCCATTTATTGTAAGTTTATTCTATTATAAAATATATCCTAGTAAAATTATTGAATATAATTTTTTTGGAATTCTATATTATATATATATTTTTTAAATTATCATTAATATAATTTTTTTGAAACTATTCATTAATTTGACATTAATAACATCAAGATAACAATTAAACAAAAAAATTAACACTTATATAACATTTATTATCCATATATACAATTCATAGATCACATTAATTATCTCAAATATTATTTCTTTATTTTTTTTAGTATTATTTATTTTATTTTTCTCATTAATTATATAAATATTGCATCATCATTTTCTGGCATTTAAGATTATTAATTAATCATTAAAAATTAAAAATAAATTTCCATGATTAATATAAACTTTCTTCCTTCAAAAATAAAAATGATAATATAACATATCTACTGGTCATACACCTATAAAAATTATTATTTTCATTAAAAACTATACTATGACATTTTTCAAAATTTCATAAAATAAAATATTATATGGTTATAATCATATCCCAATTGAAGAAAAGAACATAAAATAAAATATTTTTTATATACGAATGAAATTTAATCATAAAATATAATTTATTTATGTTTTATAGTCATTTTATAATACTTATAATTTAAATTTTTAACTTTAATTACCTAATTTACCCTTTTCTATGGTTACAATAAATAATAAAGATACCATTTAGATTGGCCAAAAAACCTATTGGATAGTAAGAGTATATGATGGCTAAAATAGGGTGTAAAATTTTAGTTTAAAAATTAAATTAACATAAAAACCTAATACATATTGTTTTTTATAAATATCAAACGTGGAAGGAGTCTCATGATCAGTGCATATGTATCAGACTCAGAAGTTATCTGAGAAATATTATTAATTATTCGAGCTCAAAATAAATATGATAAAACAAATATTAGAAATTTTTAGAATGTAATATTTCAATGATAATATTTCCTTCATAATATAATGATTTTTTGAAATAAGTAACAAACAATATTTTAATAAATTAATAACAACTTATGAGTTTATAAAATATATTATACTCTTTATCATTAATAGTTAAGGAAGTCATAAATTCTTAATTAAGATATCTAAAATTTTCAAACTAACTATAATGTTATATCATTACTTTTTAATAAATCCCTCGATATGAAGATCATCATTATATCATTTTTTTCATAAAAAAAGAAATCTGTCTTTTCAAATATTTGTAAAATCTTCGTCTTCTAATCCCCTTGAATACCTTAATCACTTTAATTGGATTCACATATGTTCATATCCCTACAAAATCATGATCTAAATGTTTATTAGATTATGAGAATATAAATTGATAACTATTCTATGGAATTTAAAATTCCCCATTGAGAATCCTTAGAACACTACTCTCTGATTTATTACAAACCATGATAAGGGGATGTTCTGGATGATTGATCTTTATATTTTTTTTATTTTTAAAATAATCATATCCTAGATACTTGAATGCACACTAATTTATAGTTATCCCTCCAATGGTCATATTTCCATGGTTGATAGAGTTGGTTGTAACTTCCTCAGATGAACTTCCCTAGAAATCTCTTCAAAATGTCCCTATTATTTGTCCATTTGGTAGAACCACTATAATTATGTTATAGTTTATATTTCATAGTCATAATTCCAACAGTCTAATTATAATATTTTACACCTTATATGGAGTATAATATTGTAAATATGATTGACTAGACAATGGTCATTCTAATGGATATGAAATCGATAATTCTGATGGAAAAAACATTAATCAATCCAATGGATAGAGCACTAGTCAATCTGATGGGACATACTCTTATTTATTTTGATATATAATATTAAATAATAAAATTCTCATATACATTTATATAAAATGTATTTTTTTCATTTGGTATAAATTGATATTTTCTACAAAAACATTCTAAAATACATGAGAAAATCAATGTTAGTTAATTCATATTTTATAAATATCGTTGTGATTTTACAAAACTATGGGATAGAAAAGTTGAATGTGTAAACATTTGACTCAAAAATATTATCCCTTTATTAAATAAAAAAACACAACACTTACAATTATTAACTACTAAATTTGATAAACGTTCAACCCTTTGTTCCATTAAAAACATCAAATAAATTCATCATAAAAAATATCTCCCTTTTTCTTATATTAACTCTACCAATCTTGATAACTTCTATTTTTCTTTATTCTTAATTTGATAGTAAATATTATTACTTAGGATACTCCCCCATTATATATTTTATACCTTTTTATACTTTCTCCCCCTTTTGATTTAAAAAAAATTAATAGTTAATGTAACATATTTTACAAAGAATTTTTAAGGTATTATAAGAAATAATTATTTTTTATAATTATTCTTCCAATATTTAAAGATAGAACATTCATCCATATAAAATTTGAAAACATTCATAAAAAATGTATTTGGATAATAAATAATTCATACTATATATCGTTCTGAATTTTTTTCTTGGAAATACATCAAGATTTCAGAAAAAAGTATTTACTTTCCTTCTTGTATAAATTATTAACAATAGTATTTATCCTCTAAATTTCCTTCTTATTACTCTCAAATTATTATTATATGGATTCATGATTGGATATCTTTTCTTCTATCACATTGAAAATCCAATTCCAGTCTTTAGAAATGATAAAATCCTCTTCAGTAAAAATTCACTATTTCATTAATATTTATATAAAACTATCATTTAAAAGATCATATTTTTATATATTATTAATTAACCATATGATTATCTTAATTATGTACATATATTTCTTATTTTTGAGAGTCTGAATTTTTTTTGAAATTTTTCACAAACATTATCAAAACAGATAAGTCTAATTAATTCTTCTCAAAAGAACCAGCTATATCAAATGAAACTATCAAGACTTCAAAAAAGATGTCACCATGTTCATTAAAATATATATCTACCTATCTTGACCATTTAACAAAATAATACAACCTCTATTTCAATGCCTTATATTTATCTATGAGACACTAAATCTTGGATTCATTCTGAACAAAAGACTCAGTCAATAACTTCAATGACTCCAACCTCTCATTCATACCATTCTTGATCTTCTTTCACTAGGATTCATTGTTTGAATGATAAAAAATAGAATCTATAATTTTTTTTATATTTGAATATATATACATATATATATATATATATATTATAGGAATAATTAACTAAAGACTATGGTTCTCCGGATAATGATTATGAATTATGTTGGTGAGAATGTCCAACATCCGTCTTTTCTATACTTTTAACATTTTCATCATTTAAAAACATAACCACATCATCTTCTATATAATTTTTATTTTTTTGGGAACTTTTTTCTTCCTCTTCCTCAAGAGTGGATTATTTTTCATTCACTGAAATATCTAACACTATATTTTAATTTAATTGAGTTGATAATAATTTAGAAGATGATGATTTATCCTAGGAACATTCTTCTTTTTTCCTTATACCTCTTATTATTATTCTTTTTTTCTTATTCTTATTCTAACTCATTCTTTACCTGCTTGTAAATTCATAAAAGAAAGGTTTTAGAATTTTGAACATGTTTTAGAACTTTCTTCTCAGAAACAATGTTAATTGATCTCTTAATTTGATTTTCTATTTGACATTCAACTCCAACTTCTATTCTATTATCGCCGTGAGAAATAAATGGAACAAAAAATGTTTCAAAAAACATTACATCAATTGTATAATGTGTTTTTGATTCTAGTCTAGGTAAACTAATGATAATGGTAAAATTTATAATGTTTGATCAGCAAGTTCTTTTTCAATCCCCTTTATCAAATTTTCCATCATTATTTCTTGATCAAATATTTTATTCTCATTTTTCATTTTCTCAACCCCTTTCATTTCATCATCTGTTTTACCTTCAAATCTAAATCTTTAGATTTATCAGAAATAATATATATGTCTCTTGTATTGTTTGTCCTTTTGATCCAATAATTTATTTAATTCCCCATCACAAATATATTTTTATTTAATTTTAATCCTTATATGATATTAGAATACAATCTTATTTTCAATAATTAATCTTTCTTATTAAATGATTCTTCATTGGACACTACATTTTCTAATTTGTCTACATATACTTTCCTCTTCAGATTGAATACGACTTTAATTATTTATAGGGAATATCCTAAAATTAATGAAAAACTTTTCAATAATTTCATGATATTTATTCTTAATTTGAAACACTTCTACACAATCTATCAAAATTTTATTTATAAAAGAAAGAAAAATTAGAATTCTCAATTTCAATGAGTTTTTCATTATACCATGAATTAAAACAAAACAAAACAAACCTGATTTATTTACATAATATTGATAAGGAATGAAAAAATGATTATGTTAATAATGATCAGTGTATCCCATTCTCCTATTCTCGTAATCAGATTATCTTTTATCCTCAAGGTAACTAATCATCCTTCCGATTGAAGATAAAATACTTTTTTAACCATTTAAAAATAATTGAACTATGATGATTCATCATTCAACATTTCAAAACATCATGGATTCATTGGAAGCTTTTGTGATTGTTGGTACACATATCCTTCTATTGGAAAATAATCTAAATCGTCCATCTTTTGAATTACAAATATAAAAATCTTAGTAAATAGGTTAAAAACAACTAAATTAAAATAATATTTAACATTAAATTTAACTATTTTCTATAATTCTCTAAATTTTTTGGAAAATGAAAATTGAAATCATAAATATATATATATATATATATTACAATCATTGATATTATATAAATCTTTACAAAAGAGAATCATATTTCTGATACGATTTTTTCTTGATCAACCTTTACATTATAACTTCTATCTTTTCAAAATATTAATTGACATCCATCATACTAAAACTAATTCTTAGAATAAGACTAAAAATTTGAATAGAACTAATTTTATATATTCCAAAATAATCATAAATTGGAGATTGGGGGTTAGTAGGAAACTCTAATATTCTATGTGGGTTAGGGTAACCCACTCACTTATATATAGGATCTAGGGTAACCCTTTCAATACAAGAGATATATATGATCGAATTCAAAATTTTATTCTAATATTGTAGTTGATATTTATCCTAAAATTATTTAATAAATTTTTTGAATTCATAATAGAAAATTAAAAAAACTTTTCACGAGATTAATTTATTGTCTCATTACCTAAACACTTACCTTATTAAAAAATTTAATGTTTATAAAAATTAAAGAACATGTAAAAATATAAAAACTAAAAATTAGTAGATAATTGAAAAAAATAGAAAATTATTTGAATACATGTCAGATTAAAATTATAATTTCAATGTGAAATATTCTTCAGCCGCTTATTATTCTTGGTTTTTATTAAATAAATTGAGTTAGGTAATTTTTATAATAAAAAGTCCATCCAATAAAATTTGTATGAATTTTTTATCCTGATTAATTTCATAAAAAATATTATTCTGAAAAACATTTAGTAAAAGTGCTGATTATACATAATTTATAAGAAACATAAAAAAAATTAAGAAAAATAAAATATATAAAATAATTTAGAAAAAAGAACATTTTTATTCCTCCTTTGAAAAACTGTTCATTCCTATATAGAGATTGTTAAAGATGATGTAGATATGAACGATCATTTGATATTGATCATTCCTAGAATTTGTTAAATATATTCAAATTTACTATAACTAAGTTGTTATGTAAAAGTATCTTCAAGATGTTACTGTCTTCTGAGGAATTCTAAATTGAAGTCTCTTTTTTATATGCGATCTTGGAGAAATTGTTTTATTATATCTATGTTATTTTACCATGAGGTATGTAATGGTTTTTACTAAATTAAATGTAACTTATTTTATAACAAAATATCTATGTTTTTCTAAAATAGATCACATATTATATGTGTGTTTGTTTCATAAACCAGACAGGATCACAAATACATTAAGCTTCCACGAGTTTGACATTAGCAGTGGAAAGTTCTATTGAGTTTTGTTTCTTGCAACAATAATACAATAAATCATCTCTTAAGAAATGAAAATTTACAGAAGTATTTTCCCTATTAAATTTATAGTTTCCAAATTCAGTATCAAATTTGTTTTGATTAAAAATATTTTCTAGAAGAAAAAATTATACATAAATGAAAAGTTTAATTAATAGAAGAAAATCATTTTGATGTTTGAAGATGATACAAATTTTTATTTTCATGATATCATGGACATAAGAATACAAAAATATTAAATATAGATGAATATTTCTTGTGTAACATTATATTCCAACAATTTATCAAATTATATATTTATCAAATGGTTTACCAAATTCATCAATATCTAAATTTTATCATGTTCTAATAAGAATAATAATAATTTTTTTTCACATATGAATTTATTAATAAGAACTATTATATTTTTATACTTAAAATATGAGTCCCTTCTCATTTTTTATTATTTTAAAAACCTGTAAAATAAGTAAGATACCCCATCAAGATCAAAATAGTATCAAGATTTATAATATCCAAAAAATAATATGTTAATGTATTTTGATTTGATCCAATTATAATTTCATTAACATAAATTTAAATAGTGATTATATTTTTATAAACCTATTTTAGAAAATATTTGGATATGCAATTTCATCAAAATAATTTTTTTTATCAAAAAACAAGTTCATTTATCATACTAGGCTCTATGGGCTTTTTATGTCTATAATGTTCCTTAGTACGATCAAAAACAAGCTTTGAGTGCATTTTATTTTCAAACCAGGGGTCATATTACATAAAACACCTCTTAAATATATCTGTTATGGAATGAACACTTGACATCTATTTAAAATATATTGAAATTATGGAATGATGCTTATAATAGAAGTATAATAATAGCTCCAAGACTATATATTTAATAATATGATCCTTTATAATATAAGCCCTCTTTTAGATTATATTTTTATTAAAAAGTCTATATTTATTCCTATAAATTATTGGATTTTCACCATATTTTTTCCAAAAAAACCAATTGTTCTCTACTTATAGAAGTATATTCTGGTCGTTCAACCAAGGATAAAAGATGATTCTTCTCAAATTCATTGAGAAAATCATGATTTTATTTTATAAAATTTTCCTCACCTATGGACTCGTTAAGAATCAAAGTCTAGAATATAGATAAAATTAAATAAATATTAATTTCATTTCTCAAATAACATCTAGTTCTAAATGGTTGATCTACATTACGAATGATGTTATAACTAGGATGATTCCAAATAAGTAACATATTTATTTGGTTTATATGACACTACTATTAAATACAAATATTAATTTATCATGAGTTATAACATCATAAATATATTCTTATATTGTTATATCAAGGGATGAACATTCCAATATAGGTCAAAAATCAGTTTTTTACATACCATCTGAATATTTGTATTGAGGTTGTTTTAATGAAAAAGGATAAGTTTCAAAAAATTTAATAAGTATTGTTTCCTCAACATTACCTGTATTTTTATTAAAAACCATATGTACCTTACATGTTATAGAATAAACAATAAATATCCCTTCATCATATTTTAGATAAAATTTAAAAAAAATTTCTTTATTATTCAAAATGAATACTTTTCATCCAAAAAAATTGAAGTGATAAATTTTTGTTTACATTTGACCAACAACTCTAATATAATTTCATTAATAAAATGTTTTATAAAAAATGATTTATATTATAACATTATGTACTAACTAAATCAACCCAAAAAATTTAGAAATTGAGTTTTAACTAAGAATTGTATTAGTAATATCTTAAATAATTATACTTCTTGTTTTGACTACACAATTTATCTTCGGTGTTCTAGGTGTTTTAATGTTTTGTACAATACCTTCTTTCTGAAAAATATTCAAAATGAGAATTTATAATTTTTTACCATTATCTTAATAAATACTTATTAGGTCTAGTTTTTTATCAATTTTAATCTTGTGATAAATGTTTCAAAAAAAATAATTCCCACTTATTATCTAGAAAAACCACAATTATATATAGTGATATAATTCATTTAAAAAAATAAATAGTATTTTCCATTGATACTTCGAATTTGTATAGGAACAAACAAGTCCATGTATACTAACATTAAAGCATCATAAGTTTAGACTACCTATGTTCTGGTAGATCCTTAAATATTCCTTTATTTTAAAATTTAGTTTGAGTTCAAACATTAACGTGCCATAATAATCTATCCAATAACAATGATTTCTATTCCATAGCACTACGTAAATGTAGAAATTGGAACTAAAGGACTTCTATGTTTTGTTTCACAACATTCTCATACCGATTTTAATATATAATATTTTCATCTTTAGAAATATTTATAATAGATTTATCATTATTGAAGTACACAAGATTTCCATCACCACATAAATTTCATGTGCTAATAATGTAGTGATTAATTACTATAACAAATAAATAGTTTCAAATTAATCATTTTCCAAGAAAAACTATGTTACTTTTTTTGGTAATTTATGCTAAAGTATTATCTCCAAAAGTGACTTTTCCACCCTTTAATATTATGTTCTTCTTAAATAAGTCTTTGATTCTAGTCACGATTCTAGAGAAACAGCTATCCATACACCATTTTTGGTTGTATTCTTTATTTTGTTAAACCAAAAACATTATAATTTCAAAACCCAAACCTTATTAGGTTTGGTATTAACAGAAAAAATGATTTTAGGAATCCTCATTTTTAACCTTAGTATATTGAGAAAAATGTTATTTATTTTGAAATGGAGTTTCTAAGAAATAAAAATTATTTAAATTTATTTAGATAACACTTTTTCTTATATATTTTACCACATTGAAACTTGGTTAAATTCGATCAACTTGCATAAAAAATAGTTATTTTTAAAAATCATGTTTCTATTAGTAAATCTCATTTCATAAAAATATCAATGAGGTTTAATTTTTTAGTCATTTTATAAATGTTTTCCATAACAATTTTGATCATAATAATAATTTTTTTTGACTAGAAATATTAAAATTCACTTTTATAAATAGTTTTTATCAATAGTAGAATTTGGATTCAAACTAAGTCATACAATATCATTTTGTAAACCTGTTTTCTTGAAATTATACATTTTAAGTTCTTTAGAAAGATTTTATTTCTAAAAACTAGCTTTAAAAAAATATTTATAAATATTTTATATCTTAGAATATAAAGTATAAAGCCTTCAATTTTATTTCACATGTTTTTATAGAGAAAATCATGTTTTTGAGAAATATAATGATTTTTATTTTCACGTAATTTTCTAAATCTGGATAGTTCTTTAAAAATTTAGAAATAATTGTTTATCTAAAATGAATAAGATTCTTCATCAGAAGATGTATAACTATTATCATAATTACTATCAAGATTATTTTTATTTAGAGTAGGATTTATAAGAGTTTCATATATTACCATATACATAAATCATTTTTTTAACTTTGTAATTTCCTTATTGAATTGTATATTAATCTCCCAAAAAAATTAATTATATAATGAATTCTAATAATAAATTTACTCACCACATTCACTCTAAATTTCTACGATTTTCAAATTTTCTTATTCTTGTTCTTATAATACATCTTTAAATTACTATCATAATTTGTATCCACATTATCCTTTTCGTTCAACTTACTAAAATATGGTCTAATATGTTATGATTTCTTACATTCCTAACATATAACGTCTAATAAATTATTTTTATCTCTTCTAGATTTGTGATTTTCATTATATCTATATGAAAAATCTTTTTCCCATCAATCACATTTATCCTCTTTATAATACTAATTAATTTATTTCCATATTATTCTGATGAACAACTATCTAACTCAAATATTACATTACTCTTTTTAGAATACATCAAAAAGTACTTAGAAGATTGCACATTATTTTTTAACATTTGAGGTTATTGATAAATATACACTCCCATTATTATTTATCATATTTGCTTTATAAAAATTCATTTATCCCTCATACTGCATAATAATTCTAGTCAAATCATCTATAGTTAAATTATTGGTCCTTCTCGTTTAATCAAAAGCATTTTTTATTCCTATTCAACATGCATTATCTCTATAATCGTTTTAAAAGATATTTCATCTATAATATTATTCTCACCAAGATATTGTAAACTACATACTATAATCATAAATATTTATTGAATATTGGAAATTCATTCTCTAGTAGAAAAATGAAAAATTGATAATTAGATCAATGCATAGATCTTCTTTTCTAAATTACATTAGAATATAAAAAATGAGTTACCTTCAACATAATCAGAATTCTATTTATAGAATCACAAGATAATATTTTTCTATAAATTTTTATTTTTATATAACATAATAGGGGTTTCCTTATTCTATAATTCAACTAATATCCTTATATTTCTTTATTAGTTGAATATATAACACCATTCTCTAGAATCATAAAATTAATAGTCGACATCAAAAAATTGTTCACACCAATGTTAATGAGAAATACTTTAACAAGATATCTTTATTATTCATAATTGGTAGCTTAATATATTTGTGGTCAACTAGGATTCGTATTTTTTTGTGTTCCAATATTTAATCATGCAATATAGTCAAGAATAAACTATTTCTAAAATACATGTTGGTGTAATTAAACATTGTAAATAAAATATATATAACAATGTCATATAAATTATAACAACTTTTTATATATATAGAGAAGTAAAAAACTCAAAAATTAATATACTAGAACATTCTATGATACCAGTTGTTGGATTAAAAGATTATATGATAGATAAAAGAGGGGTGTAAATTTTAGTTTAAAAATTAAAGTAACAAGATAATCCATAATCTAATTTTTTATAATGATCGCATTAAGAAATCATATTTTTATTAGAGTACACGTATCTGACTCGAAATTTTTCTAATAAATCAGTTTTATTACTCAAACTCACAAATAGTCTAATAAAAAGTATTAGATAGATTTAGTGAATACGAATTTCTAATAAAAATTCGATAGATAATTAATTTTTTGAAACAAGTAATATGAAATATTATAAAAAATTAATCATGACTTATATGATTTATTAAAGATACAATACTCGTTAACCTTTAGAGTTGAAGAAGTAATAAATCTTGATGTTACATATCAATAGTTAACAACCTAACTCTAATGGTTTTTCAATCCATACCAGAAAAAAAAACATTTATCTAATGATAGCCATCATATCTTTTTTTAACAAGAGATCCCAATATATGAATATTGGTATAAGTTGTGTCATCTAATAAATATAGAGTAACCATGATTGTGCCAAAGTATTATTTTGTGGGTTGGGTGTGGTGATGGAACTGTTAGGGTGAATATTGGGTATCATAGTAGATGTAAGAATATGATCTAGTGGGAATTTGGATTCTAGAGTTTCGTTCTTGTGTTTGGGTTGATACCGAGGGATGTATTACACCATATTGAAGGGAATTCACCATAGAAAAGGGTTGGTTGGTGATTAAATAATTTTTTTGGATGTTATGGATGTAACATAAAATCAAATTCCTGAGTTAAATGTAGAATACATGATTAATGAATTATGATTAATTTTGATGGCAATGATTTTTATGGATGATTCATCATGATGTTATTCCTAGGATTTGGTATGGTTATTTTAAAGATTATTATGGATAGGGACCTATACGTGATTTCAAGGATCTAGACTTCCCATTATTATATATATATATATGTTTGGGTTAATTTTAAGTAATTATGAGGATGTGGCATAACTATTATTATTATTATTATATTTAGGGGGACCTTGAGGTAATTCCAATGAACTTTTATGTCCATTTTTATACTATTTGGGGATTTTTGATGTTGTTATTTGGATCTGGTGTGCCCATTAATATTATATTGTTGGGGGATAATTGACATTGCTCATTTTATTTTGTGTTCCCATTATGATTATACTGATAGGGGTCCCTGGACATAGTCTATGAATCTGGTCTATACGTATTTTTATTATAAATGATTTTGGAACTCTAGAAAAAGACATTCGACACTGAAATAAGTAGGTATATTCTATCGTGGTTGTCACATTTCACCTGATGATCAATTTTGGTAGTTTATATATAGGTTCTAAACAATTTATATTATATATTTATTTATTCGTTGATCAATGTCACATTATAATATCACAATATTTATTTGTTATTTATGGGATTGTGATGGTGGTGACCTAATAAGATAGGTACTCACACCCTACTTAGAAGAAAACTATATTTGGGTACCAAATAAGCCTTTAATAATAATAGGTTAATATTTGGATGAGTTCTGAGGTAGATTTATCCATTATGATATATTAAATGGAACTAGCGACTCGGTTTAGGATAGGCTCGGGGATGTGCTAAAGGATCAATGAATTTGGTTTCTTTCTTCTACTTTTTATTTTTATCACTATGGTGGGTAGTTAGTGTGGGGTATGATAATATAATACATTTAATTTTATAATTTTCTATACATTATCAATTAGTAATTATGAGTAATATGATTTTTTTCAATTTTGTATAGTGTTTGGTTATTTTTTTTATAACAATATTAGGGAATACTCTCGCTACGATCACATGTCACATCCCATATACTTGTCGGAAGACACTAGAATATATAGAGGAACTCCTAAGGTTATGTACCAAACAATTATATTATCTTCTTAGAGTGAATTGTGGTGGAGAATTTACAGTTTTATAAAACCCAACATGTGATAATGTTTATAAATCATTAAAAAATTACGATTTTTGATTTAGTGGAAGGTATGTTTTGAAAACTAGAACATGTTATGAAATTATAATATATTTATAAATTTAAATAGGTGGTTTTGGAAATTATTTAATTATTAGGACTGAAATATGTTGCCTGACAGAGATACATGTATGTGCTTCAGAGTGGTTAGTCTATTTTAGGGACCACTAGTTAATCGGTGGGATTTTACCGCTCATTAGTGGGATCAGAAGTATCCCATTATTAGGGATAGGCTCTTCAACCTAATTTTTTTCTTATTCTAATAGTTGGTGGGTTGGGTTGTATCTTAATATCATGGCTGGAATCATTGGCTAGTCAGTGAGCTCATGTTAGCTAGATGGTAGCCTATAAAGAATCCCAGTTAGTTTCCCGAGCTCATCAAGTAGTAGTTGTTCCCAAACAAGGAAATTTGTTGGGCTTATGGTTATTTTATTTAGTAGGGGAAATATATTATTTTTACAATCAAATATCATTCAAATATATTAGTCTAAGTCACATTGTATAGTGACATTAGTCTAGTTTCTCCCTTTTTCCTTCTACCCATGGTTTTCCTCGATTTGTAGTGATTTTTAATTATATTCCATGATGATTTGAAGGTATTAATATTTATTCTTCATTTTTTCTTCCCTATATTCTTTTTATGATGATATTTCATCATATTTAGAGAAGTATTTAGAGATTATTTCATCAAATAATACTGAAATAATCTGATAATGATGGGTCATTTTCCTATCTTGCATATATGGGGTCTTTGGATGATATTTTCCTGTCTTCATATGAAATTTTGAATATGGAATTTAACCCTTTGAATTTTATATTGTATTTTTAAAAAATTAGGAATGATGGAACTTTAGAGTGAACATTTGGTTATGTACGTTCACTTTTCTTTAATATATGAGGATCATATAAAATCTATTCACATTATCCATTGATGTTTTGGTGGATTTAAGTTGTTGAAATAATATTATATATGGATTTTGATTTAATTGGATAGAATTGGTAATGGTCATGATGTTATGTTTAGGTATTTTTCCTAGAATGATATATGAGGTTTGTTATAGACATTCTACATGTCAACGGATGTGCTTCTGGTGATGAGGTATTATTGGGCCTGAAATGGATGGAAAATGGTTAGTTGATTCAATATGGAAATGTACGGGCTGCATGAATGTGTTTTCTAGCTATGATATTTGAGGTATATTTGTTTAATTAAGTTATGTGGTCCGAAATCATTTCCCAAAAGATTATTTAGATTATTTATTCATTTGATATTCCTTTTTATATGTGGTCTTTCCACTATGGGTGATTTAACAATGAAATGATAAATTATTTATTTAATAAAAATCATGATTTAATTAAATATAATTACCATACATAGAATTACATATGTGTCAAGGGCCATGGTTGACCCTTGTGCACAGGTTGGGCATCTAAGATGTCAATGGTTGGGAGTATAATTTAAATTGTGTAAAATATGTAATTTTAACACCATTAAAAGTTTTAAATAAATAATTTTGAGAATATAGAGGACCTAATTGGTGCTCAAAGGGCCCTTAAGTTGTGTTGATCTATGAATTGGGATAATTTTTCCTAATTGGCCTTATATTATTTGGTATTATCTTAGAGACGTGGTGTAACATTACATAAGCTGGGAAAGAATGAATTTAGAGGACCATGGTATGTGACTTACTATGTTCCATATATTGGGAGTGGTGAAAAACAAGTTAGGGTCATCCTTAGGTGTCACTTTAGACCAAAGGATATGGCTTTTCAACACTTGGGAGTGTAGAGATTCTTCTTTATTTTAGGGTTGAGACTAAGGGATAATTTATCCCTAAGATATGCGAGTTTCCCATATAAAATTGTTGGTAATTAATATATTACTTTTCTAGGTATTCATAGGAAATAACCAAATACATGAGTCATGAGTTAAATTATAGAAAGATGATTAGTGATTTTTTATTAAATTTTAAGGTTATTATTGTAATGTTTGGGGGACATTGATGTGATTCCGAGGATCTAGTATGAATATTGTTATAATTATGGATGGGGGACTATAATGTGTTTATGAGGATATGGTATTTATATTATTATATATATACTATTAGGAAACCTTGATTTTACTCTGTGTATTTGGTATGCCTGTCATCATGATTATTATGGTAGGGGAGCTTGAGTTAATTCCACGGATCTAATATTGTTTTTTTATACTTTTGGGGGAACATTGATTTTTTTTCAAGATCCAATATACCCATTTGGATTATACAATCGGGAGACCTTGGATATTATTCCTTTAATGTATCATTTCAATTATGAGTATACAATTGAGGGACCTTGGACATAGTCACTGTATTTAGTGTAACCATATTTTTATTATATATTATTATTTTATTATGGAAAGAGACTTCTAAAACTTTTTAAAGAATGTATGATCAATATCGGGGGGCCATGTTTCACTTCAGGATCAATGGTGGAAATTTATTTTACTTGTAATATATATTTCTATAGTTATATATTTATTTATTCATCTAAGTATGAGTAATAACCCAACCAATGCTGGTGGTAAAATCAATTAAATTTATGAAAAATACCCTTGAATTTTATAATTATATAGTATCGAGGATATTAGAGGATTCCTAGTGTGTTCCCAAGGTGATTTAGGATTCAACATATGGATTTGGAGAAGTAGAAAAGAGCACACAATTATCTAATAATTTTTTGGTAACACTACAACCTAGCCATGTGAGCCTAAAAGTTGAGGAGCATGGTAATTAAAACCATGAGAATGTGGTTAGAAAAATTCTCCAAAACTATAATTTATTAAATATGTCTTACATGTGTTTTGATATGATTTAAATAATTGTGTCCCTAATCGTGGGGGTTGAGGGGATTCTGGGTATTAGAGGTCGAACATTTGGCACATTGATGAGCCAACGGTGTTGCAAGAAAATATGACCCACCAAAATGTGGATAAAATGTTATTTTTATCCTTAAATACTCTAGGACTTTAAATATAAATTGGTAACTTTTCCACCATTTAGAGTGTCATTAAACACTCCCCTTCCCCTTGGATAATTTGGGAGGGTCTTCTTCAATTAACTCACATTCCAACTTCTTTCTATCTTGTTAGATTTCTTGGTATATGGATATCACTCTATTAACTTATAATCTTGTTATTTACCCTACATTAAATCTCACATTCTTTATTTCATATAAATACCCTATTTTCAATTACTTTTTCATATATTTTTATTTTTTATATTCTAGGATCTTCTAAAGGCTAATATTGAACGAGTGGGTCTGTCTATTCCTATGGTAGGTGGTTTCTATGTTTTTCCCATAGATATACACTCTTCCTTTGGCGCTTTCATTATTTTTCATGCTGTATTTCAATGCATGAAACATAAATTAAAAATAATTTTAAAACCATAATAGAGGTTATTCCAATGTAACACCTTATACAATTTAATATTCATGAAATATTTGGAAATTGCAATTTGAATTAGGTGTGTTGTGGATAAATTATGATACCCAAAATAAACCTTATGTGTTAGTTTATGAAAATTGAGAATAAACCTGATGTGATGGTTTCTAATAAGTAATAATTCATTGTACTTGTAGTGGTTGTGAAACCATGATTTTACCTGATATGTCTTTTTTTATAATGATAATACACCCGACATGTGGTGGTTGTGATACAAATAATACACTCGATATGTGGTGGATTGTGAAAACCTAGAATACACTCAATATGGGGTGGATTTTGATGATGATAAGACATCTAATATGTGTTTGTTCTTAATAGGATCTAGGTACTTAGGTTGGAATGATATTAGTGGAATTATAAGAGACATCCTACACTGGCTGAAGTAGGTAACTCAATCCTAGGGTGTCACCATGATGCCCAGGTTTGGTTTTTTTATATAATTTTTTCTGATATGTAAAATATTTTATTAATTTCACTTTTCAAACATAAGGTATTGGCTAGAATTTCTTGGCAGTAGTGTAGAGACCCAAAGATTGACGTATATGGACATTACATTACTTTTGCAGAATACTTAATACATAACAAAAATAGACACACAAGGACCGTAATAGTTTAGTGTCTTTGGAAACTTGGAATGAAATATTCTTACCGTGGTGAAAGATCTTCAACATCTCCCATAAAGATCTTACACTTTTTTTTCCTTACCTAAAACCTTTATTTATATCCTGGGGAAAAGAAAACATAAAAGGGGTGAGCTCAAATGCTCAGTAAGGGTATTCATAGGGAACACAAAACCATCCTTAGACATTTGAATGTAAAAAAAACTTGAGCATAAAATCTAAACATCATAATCTTCAGCAATGATATAAAACATGGCAGTACGTAAGGCATCGATCATGAAGAAACATTAATGATGATAAATTCGAATGGGAATAAAACATGTAATTGTGGAAACAATTAAACACATGAAATGATTTCCATAGTATCCAAGGCATTTCTGCCAATACCATCTTAGTGGACAAAGCCCCTTTCTGAATGGAGTTCACTCCTCGTTCCAGTCCTGTATTACTGAACTAGTTTAACTTGCCGTTCCAGCCATGTCTATCTCATGAGATATAAATGTTTACCCAACAAAATGGAGGGAGATATAGGTCCCACCCATCTCATATTGAAATCATTCTTTCGTGTGACACAATATAAACAAAAATCATTCATCACAACCCAAGAATAAAATGGGTTTCATAAACATCATTCCATCATAACGTAATCCATACAAAAAAATTGGATATCATTCCATCATTAGAAAAGTGAAACCATGTAAATAATAGAGACATGATAATTGAAACATAAACATGTGAAATAATGTCATCTTAGATGAAAATGGTTTTGATAAAACACTTGAAATTAATTCTTGAGGAAAATATCTTTTTTTCTTCAAAATCATTTTCATTTCACAAAATGTCATGCAATTTTAAAAGAAAAGAATTTTGTTTAAAATAGTCATGAAATGTTTTGGAGGAAGCTTCATGAAAATAAGGCTTTATAAAACCGTAAAAATCCTTTCATGTTGTATACGTTAAAAAAAACATTCTTCTCGTACTTTTGTCGGAAAAGTAAAAAAGTACCTTGTTGGGTAAATAAAACAAAGATTACTTCCATACCATGGGGTAAATGTAAAAATGGGTAAAAAGTACATTAAAAATATATGAATAAACTTTTATAAAATATGGACATGGATGATAGAAATAACCCTAGTAAATACTTATGAATAAGCAATCTCGGATAAAAATGATATTTACAAAATTACCCCTTACCTTAGGTCCGATATGCTTCGTACGTATCCAAACCTCCTCTTCTTAGATACACCTCTTTGAAACCTCCTCTTAGGGCAATAAGATTGGTCTTTGATGTAGACCGAGACCTCTAGGATGTTTCTAGGGAATTGTAGAAGAGAATTTGGCAGGGGTTGGCCATGTTTGAAGGCTTAAAGTGGTGTGAGGAAGAGAGGGAGGAGCTTCCCTTTTATAAGGGAGGAGAGGGGCACCTTTGGAAATCCTAAAAATATTAATTTATAATAAATCTAACCCCACTTAAAAACCTCCAAAAATGACTCATATTCGAATATTAGATGAGATAGGGTTTTAATATCATCAACTAATAAAATTTAGACAAGTTAGGAATTTATTTTAAACATTATCAACATTATTTATCCTTATTTAATCAATTTGATATTATTTGTGGTAATAACATTATAAATTTTAAATTTTTATAAATAATTACTTATTTGTGGATAATTTTATATAATTTGACACTTTATGGCATTTTATACCATAGAAATTTTAATTTATAATTTTTAAATATTTTTGTGATTTTTAAACAATTTTATAATATGTTATTTTTATAAAATAACAATAGTGTCAATTTTGACATTATTCATTTATTTGAATTTAAATAAACAATATACAGAAGATATGTTCGAACTAATGCATTTAATAGATTCATAACACATCCTATTTATCTATAAAATTAGTGGATCACATTAAATAGTTCATATAATATTTAATTTAATATTTTTAAAACAATTTATTTGATATTTCTCTTAATAAAATAATTTTAACATCACTATTATGTCACCTTTAATGATAATTATTTAATCCCTAAAAATTATAAATAAATTCATATGATGTAGATAAATCTATTAGATTTCTAGAGACTATTCATTTTTGAAGTTTCATGAATTTTATCACTAAATTAAAATTAATATACTTATAAAATATAAGAAAGTGACATGTTGTCACTTTCTTTGGTTTTAATAATAATTAAATTATTTTCATAGAAAAAAGTCCATTAAAAGATTATAATATGACCCTTAGGTGATATCGGTCGAAGTTTTGTCATCCAATAGGATTTTAGCAGGCGTTAGGAAAATTTCATAATATTATATTTACCCTTAATTACCTGATTTACCTTTAACTATGGTAAATAAAATTTACCATAGTTACTATTCATAAAGCCCAAAATTAAAAAGTATCTTATTAATATAATTTGGACCCACTGATTCCAAATATGGAATCCATTTTTTGAAATTCAATACACAAAAGTTACAGAAATTAAATTTAAATTAATCTCGTTGTCGAAAGAAAACGAGTTTATGTTTAAAACATTGCAAAATATTGAATTGATTTAACCTACAATTTCAAGGTAAAATCAATGCTAATGACATAAATTATATTAAATGGTAAAAATATATTCTATTTATAATTTAAAACCATTAAATATTATAATTTAACAATATAAATTATTACGATGAAAAAAGTTGTTTTTAATTAAAATATAGCGTGTTTTTACTATTCATTAAAGTATGAAAGTTATCAGAATAATAGGAAAATTTTATCCAAGGTAAAATTTTATATCCTTATTTCAATTAATAATTTAATTTTGTAAAATTTAACTTATAAACATGTCAAAAACTATATTTAATGTGGGTGTGCCATCATAAGGCGACAAAACTGCATTTTTTGAAAAATACTTATTTTACCCAAAAAAATTATTTTGTTCACATAAAATGTTTTAAAAAATATATAAGATGAATAATAAGATTATAAAATTCAAATGTTGGTTAATACTATTCAGAACGAGTAGTTCGTGATAATATTATAACCATATATCGTTGTTTAGTGAAACCCGATATTGCGTACAACACACGCTATCGAGGAAGGTCACGATTGCGTGTAATAAAAGCCAAGTCAAGGTTGCGTGTAGTGAAAGACTTCTTTGTTGTTACATATAAAAAAATCCAACAATATTTCATTTATACATTGAATATATATATATACACTCAATGTTGCGTAGAATAACTTCTATCAAATGAACTTGAAATTTTGTATGACACGATCCAAGAATTGTGTTGCGTATACTGAAAGCTAATACGGTGTTGTGTATAGCACAAGATAATCTTGGTGTAGCATAAAACACATGACATCAAATAAATTAAAAAGAATACTTATCATATACATTCTACCCCCCCTTAAAATGAATTTCACCCTCAAAATTCGTCGGGGTTATAAATGGTTTGTTACTTGATAATTTCCTTCATAGAAACCCACATCGTAAAAAGGAATGCTAAAACATAATTTTAAAAACTGAAGTATGAAACATAATGGTTACCCAAATTAACTCATCACTAGTTTTCCACATAGGAGATCATAGGTGAAAATATTGATATGGAGGAGAAATCTAACCATCATGTTCTGATGGAGAGTGGTAGAGAACAGGGCTATGAAAAATCCAACAATAACAAAGCCATAGATTTGTGATGATATAAGGTACCATCTGATTCATCTAATATAAGAGAACTAGGACAAAATTTTTTGTTTTCAATATCATTTCCCTAAAGATGAAAATTTTGAATTAGAAGAAATACTTACTTGATTTTTGTACAATATCATTTTTGTTCATGCTTTGAACAATTTCCACTTAATCTCTTAAAGAAATGAAGTTGAATTTGTTATTAGTGATGTGTTAACAGATCATGTTATAGAATGATGGTTCATTCCATTTGTTTCAAACAAAAGGTTAGGAAAAGTTATCAAATATACAGAAGTCCATCTATGGTGAGGTTAATCATATAAGATTACAAAAATAAACTTATACTTCCTCTATCATGCCTCTTAATAAAATAAAACTAGTTTCTGCTAACCAGGGACTTCCTGTAGGCCAGTGGTATGTGATAATGGCCAGTTGCACTTCGGTTGTCGGTTCGATTCCCACATCTGTGTCTGACGTGATGGGTTGTCGCACGTCCTGCAGTTTTTCCTTTTTCTAAAACTACATTACTATAACATCCCATAAATAATATCTAAATAGGTTATATCCATAAACAATACTACCTTATGTCCAACATAATCCATTCCAATCTTTAGGCTTATCCATAATAATGCAGTCCACTCTCATATTATAGTGAAAACGATTACCAGACATTTCATAAAACCAGTATGTTAATACCATCGTTAATCCCCATGTATCATAATATATGTCTTGTTGGTCACATTCCAATCATGTGAATACCTTAATCATGTATTCTCTTGAAAAATGAATACCCATTAAACCTTAGTGAAAACATGAGTGCTGTCAAAAGTTAACTCTTTCCACATACCAAAATCCAAAAATTCTATATACACAAACCATAATATAATCTTCTCCTTATATCATTCATGAGATCATGAATACTATCAAACATTTAATTTTCTCCTTATCCCTTCATTATGCACATACCATCTACTTTTCCAAAATATCTGAATAACCATTCATGGTTACTGGTACCATTCATCATACACTTTCAAAACGTAAGGAAAGACAATAGTGTAACAATCATTAGATGTATCTTTATTCCATAATACCATGATATTACTTATACAACATTACACTTGATAAACATGTAATCATTCCACAACCTTCTTAAACCATTGACCAAGCTCCAACAATTCTTTCATCTCACATATCATTTGTAGTCTCTTCTTCATCATCATCATAAATACTACCCATACGACCATAATAATTCTCTTCTTGAGACTTTCCCTTAGGGAATTGGTTTTTATAATGCCCGTACATTCCAAATTTAATACATTAAACCATTTTTGATGTCATAGCAATACCATTATCCTTATCCCGGGTGTTAACTGAACCATTTCCTTTGCACTTACTGGCTTTGTGTCCTTCTTTTCCACACCTAAAGCATCTTCCAGTTCCGTTGAAACATTCTCCTTGATGCCTCTTCCCACGTGATTTACATAGGGGAAAGTGAACATTCTTTCCTCTATGATCATCATGAAACTCCATATTTCTCTTATTAGTCGAGTCAGTAAAATTACCAAATTTGAGTTTATTGATCATATTATGAGATTTCTGATTTTGCATAATACTGATTTTTGGACATCCAAATCCCATTTCATTTGGTTTCTCATGAAGAATATCATTCCATTATCCATCGTGTCCTCGATTATAGTGAATCATCTTGTTTCCACCCATTTTCTAAAACCCAAAAAGAATAGTGTGAGAGGCAAAATCATAATAAAGGGGGAGAAACTTCAATATCTATCATCTTAAGTTTAATTCTAATATCATTACTGTGACTATAACCTATACTTATACTTAACCTTTGGGATATCCCTAGACATACCTTAGAAATATCTCTAGGTATCTCACTAATGTTCTCGCATCCTAGTTTCCAAAGGTTGACTAAACCTTTCCTCGGATACCAACTGTAGAGACCTAAAGCTTGACGTACATGGAAATTACATTACTTTTGTGGAATACCTAATACATAACAAAAATAGACACACAAGGACCGTAATTGTTTAGTGTCTTTGGAAACTAGGAATGAAATCTTCTAATTGTGGTGAAAGATCTTCAACATCTCCCATAAAGATCTTACACTTTTTTTCCTTACCTAAAACCTTTCTTTATATCCTGGGGAAAGGAAAACATAAAAGGGGTGAGCTCAAATTCTCAGTAAGGGTAAGCATATAGAACACAAAAAAATCTTTAGACATTTGAATGTAAAAAAACATGAGTATAAAATATAAACATCAAAATCTTGAGCAATGACATAAAACATGGCAGTACCTAAGGCATAGATCATGAAGAATCATTAATCATGATAAATAAGCATGGGAATAAAACATGTAATTGTGGAAACCATTAAGAAGATGAAATGATTTCCATAATAGCCAAGGCATTGCTGCCAAGACCATCTTAGTGGACAAAGTCCCTTTCTGAATCGAGTTTACTCCTCGTTCCAGTCCTGTATTACTGAACCGGTTTAACTTGTCGTTCCTTCCATGTCTATCTCATGAGATATAAATCTTTAACCAATGAATTGGAGGGAGATATAGGACCCACACATCTCATATTGAAATCATTATTTCTTCTTCCACAATATAAACATAAATCATTCATCATAACCCAAGAATAAAATGGGTTTCATAAACATCATTCCATCATAACATAATCCATACAAAGAAATTGGATATCATTTCATCATTAGAAATGTGAAACCATGTAAATCATAAGGACATGATACTTGAAACATAAACATGTGAAATAATTTCATCATAGATGAAAATGGTTTTGATAAAACATTTGAAATTAATTATTGAGGAAAATATCATTTTTTCTTCAAAATCATTTTCTTTTCACAAAATGTCATGCAATTTTAAGAGAAAATGATTTTGTTGAAAATAGTCATGAAATTTTTTGGAGGAAGCTTCATGAAAATAAGCCTTTATAAAACACTAAAAATCCTTCAATTACATATAAATTAAAAGAATTCTTTTCATACTTTTGTTGGAAAAGTCAAAAAGTGCCTTGTAGGGTAAATAAAACAAAGATTCCTTCCATACCATGGGGTAAAAGTCAAAATGGGTAAAAAGGACATTAAACATACATGAATACACTTTTATTAAACATGGACATGGATGATAGAAATAACCCCAGTAACTACTTATGAATAAGCAATCTCGGATAAAAATGATATTTGAAAAATTATCCCTTACCTTAGGTCTGATATGCTTCGTACGTATCCAAACCTCCTCTTCTTCGATACGCCTCTTTGAAACCTTCTCTTAGGGCACTAAGATTGGTCATTGAAGTAGACCAGGACCTCTAGGAAGTTTCTAGGGAAGTGGAGAAGAAAATTTGGTAGGGTTTGGCCGTGCTTGAAAGCTCAAAGTGGTGTGAGGAGGAGAGGGAGGAGGTTCCCTTTTATAAGGGAGGAGAGGGGAACCTTTCGAAATTTTTAAAGTATTAATTTATAATAAATCTAACCCCACTTAAAAACCTCCAAAAATGACTCATATTAGAATATTAGATGAGATAGTGTTGTAATCTCATCAACTAATAAAATTTAGACATGTTAGGAATTTATTTTAAACATTATCAACATGATTTATCCTTATATAATCAATTTAATATTATTTGTGGTAATAATATTTTAAATATTAAATTATTATAAATAATTACTTATTTGTTGTAAATTTTCCATAATTTAACACTTTATGACATTTTAGACCATATAAATTTTAATTTATAATTTTTAAATATTTTTGTAATTATTAAACAATTTTATAATATGTTATTTTTATAAAATAACAATAGTGTCAATTTTGACATTATTCATTTATTTGAATTTAAATAAAAAATATACAGAAGATATGTTCGAAATAAAAGATTTAATATATTCATAATAGGTCATGTTTATCTATAAAATTAGTGGATCACCTTAAATAGTTCATATAATATTTAATTTAATATTGTTAAAACCATTTATTTGATATTTCCCTTAATAAAATAATTTCAACATCACTATTATTTCACCTTTAATGATAATTATTTAATCCATAAAAATTATAAATAAATTCATATTATGTAGATAAATTTATTATCTTTATGGAGACTATTCATATTTCACGTTTCATGAATTTTATCACTAAATTAAAATTAATATACTTATAGGATTTCAGAAAGTGACATGTTGTAACGTTTTTTGGTTTTAATAATAATTAAATTATTTTCATGAAACAAAGTCCATTAAATGAATCTAATCTGACCCGTAGGTTATATGGGTCTAGTTTTAGTCATCCAATAGGATTTTGGCAGGTGTTAGGTTAATTTTAAAATCTTATATTTACCCTTTATTACCCGATTTACCTTTAACTATGGTAAATAAAATTTACCGTAGTTACTATTCATAAAGGCCAAAATTAAAAATTAGCTTATTAATACAATTTGTACCCACTTATTCAAAATATAGAATCCATTTTTCCAAATTCAACACACAAAATTTTCAGAAATTAAAATAA
The DNA here is from genome assembly GCA_963277665.1 of Viscum album. NCBI lineage: Eukaryota > Viridiplantae > Streptophyta > Magnoliopsida > Santalales > Viscaceae > Viscum > Viscum album. Next base: position 678,817,401 of record OY728119.1, on the reverse strand, counting down.
AATTAATCATGTTGTCGAAAGAAAACGAGTTTTTTTTAAACATTGCAAAAGATTGAATTGATTTACCCTACGAATTCAAGGTAAAAAAATGATAATGACATAAATTATATTAAATGGTTAAAATATATTCTATTTATACTTTAAAACCATTAAATATTATAAATTAACCACATAAATTATTTTGATGAGAAAAGTTGTTTTTAATTAAAATATAGCGTGTTTTTAGTATTCATTAAAATATGAAAGTTATCAGAATAAAATGAAAATTTTATCCAGGGTAAAATTTTATATCCTTATTCCAAAGAATAATTTTATTTTGTAAAATTGATCATATAAACATGTCAAAAACTCGATTCAAAGTGGGTGCACCATCAAAAGGCGGTAAAAATGCATTTTTTGAAAAATACTTATTTTACCCGAAAAATTTATTTTGTTCACATAAAATGTTTTAGAAAATTTATAAGATGAATAATAATGTTATAAAATTAAAAATGTGGTTAATACTATTCATAACGGGTAGTTCGTGATAATATTATAACCATATATCGTTGTTTAGTGAATCCCGATATTGCATACAACACACGCTATCGAGGAAGGTCACGATTGCCTGTAATGAAAGCCAAGTCATGGTTGCGAGTAGTGAAAGACTCCTTTGTTGTTGCCTATAACAAAATCCAAACATATTTCATTTATACATTAAATATATATATATATATATACAATCAATGTTGCGTAGAATAACTTCTATCAAATTAACTTTAAATTGTGTATAACACGATCCAAGAATTGTGTTGCGTATACTACAAGATAATACGGTGTTTCATATAGCACAATATAATCATGGTGTAGCATAAAACACATGACATCAAATAAATTAAAAGGAATACTTATCATAAAATCTCAGGGTGTTACAAGTAGCATTTGTGGTGTCTTACTACGTCTAACTCACACCTATCTTAGGATTTTATTTAGTACCTAGGTAGAATTTATGCCTAAAGGACTATATATGGGTTTGTACCCCATAACATATTCTTTATTACCTATATGTTAAAGCAATGATATGGATGTTAGGATAGGGATCATCGAATTTGGAGTCTTTTAGTCATTATTTATGGTCTTCGGTTATTTAATTTTTTTTTAATCAATGTATTTGATGTGCTTGATGGATGTCTTCAGACTTTTATTTTGTGTCATAGTGGTCATTTCATGGGGTTATACTTATAACTTGTCCCATTTCTTATTTTTCACATTTGTCATTACGTGTTGTATGTTACATATATTATATCCATTTTTCACCCTAACACAGAGGGTATAGTTTCTTCATGTAATTGTATAGACCCTTAACATTTTCCAGTATCCTATAATGTATGGGGAGGCATGATTGTGGTCAATGATGCTCCACTGATCTGTTATGGGGTAGAAAAATATTACAATGTGGTATTAAATATCTCTTTTCTATTGAATTATAATTTGGGTGGTAGATAAGAGACTAGAAATGTGTTAGGGGTTGGTAATGGGCTCATTCGTGTGTGTATCTAAAATAAATATGGTGAATGATCCATGTCACCAAGGATAGGATTGTAGATATTGTTTGTGGTTTTATTTTTTTATTTACACCTTAGTTAGTACACTTGTTTTTTAACACAATCAATTCATGTATAGTTTATCTCTTGGGATGGTATATCAATTGAGTGTGGGAGTGTGTTCATGCATCATCTAGGCATGTAGGTTTTTCATGAAATTACATATTGGTGGTGATTTATTTAAATAAAAGTATATTCACAAGCTTGTTGAAACTAAGGAGTCTGATTATTTATTGTGCCATCATCTAATTATATATATTTTTCCAATAAAAATGTATATTTTAATTTTACTTGTTCAAATCTGTGACAATATTTGTATTAAATTAACATGTAATAAATAATATTTATATTATTTCATTGGATAAATATTGTGTATTAAAAAATATAGAAGGTTATTCCCTCATATATTTTTAATAGAACCATATCTAACCATGTGTTGCAAATTTTTAAACATGAAATGTGGGGAAATATGTAATAATGATTAATGAAAATTAAAAACAATTCTCCATAGATCATCTAGTTCTATGATATTTATGTGTTGAGTAGAAAATGTTTTAGGATACTTTTACTTCTCTATTTTACATACAAAATGATATCTTCCATATTAAGCTATTTTGAGTTTTGTGTTGGCATTGTAGTGATATGATACGTTGAGAGGATGGGGTTCAATATGAGGATGGTGAGGGTAAGGGATACATTATTTACAGTGCCCATATATAGAGGCCCTATTATGATGAGGTCTTCTATGATTAGTTTATTTGATTAGGAGGTATTCTTATCAACTTGTACCTTACATAGATAAACTTACACATCTGTTTCAGTGTCATCACACATCATTTTTTATTACCGAGGGTGTTATAAATTAATTTTACATATGGATGAAATCTATATATATTATTATGAATTGATTATATACACTGGATGATAATAGTATAATTTCGGAAGTGTATATGTTATGAGGGAGTGCTCGATGTGGGTGGCATGTCCTTTTCAAGGCATATTAGCATGTTGGGTTGACTTAGATAGTTTCTAGACCTACATTTTCTGCTACTTCTTCCATAATACATTGTGGTAAGATAGGGACTGAAAGTTCCTTCAAATTAAACATGGTTTATTTTTACTATAGATTATTTCACCCATTTTATATGATTATAGTGTTTTACACCTTCTTTTGATGGTGATTAGGCTTCAAGGTACAATCAATTCGAGAAGGTCCTCCATTACAACGTTAAGGTAAAGGTGAATGTGTTTCTCTTGGCCTGTTTTATGATATAGTGAATAAATCGTAAATTATTGAAATAAATAACAACGAGAGATCATTTTTTGGTGACGTTTTCACATATTGGTGATAGTGTTGGTAAATTATATAGAAGGAGGAGATACCATGACATTGAATCGTTCTAGGAATAATGTATTTAGGAAAGTTAGAGTTTTGATTATTTTCCTCTATTATGGGTATTTGGTGAGGAAGTGTGTCTATATGGTGGATTTCTAAGATAGAAGAGTCTAAAATGTACGAAACGACTAAGAGACTGAAATAAGTTTAGAAATATGGAAGATATCCAACTTTATTTATATATGAACAATGGGAACCTAGTGGAAGGGTTCCTAGATCAATTTTTTATTCTTGGACTATGAATAGTGCACCTTAGAAGAATAGAATTTTGGATTCCATTTGATTTCTAGAACATTTTGGTTGTTTGGAGAACCCACGGTCAGGGGATGAAGAGGATACAATAAATGGTTGAACCAACTAATCATTAATAGGAGATGATCATGGTATATGGAAGGTGTATGTTTTAGAGCCTACCCCTAATTAGTAGGATATGTGGAAATATATTTCTCAAGGTATGATTTTATTATATTCAAATCAATCATTTATATTATTACATAAATGAACATTAAATTTTTTCAGCCTCACGCACTCTGTTTTGATGTTCGATTTTCTTCTAGGGTACATTAAAATAGTCCTATTGATCAATACATGTTTAAGAATGAAATATGATGGAATCCATTGGTGTTCATGTTATGACTTGGTTATTTCAACTTATTAATTTATTTGGTATTTATTTGTATTCTATATGGGTGGTTTTTTGTTATTTTGGGGATGGATTATTTTGTTATCTATCAGCAACATGTTGACTTTTAAGATTGAAGATTATCATAAACCATTGATCAGGGTAGATGTTTTAAGTATATATGTGTGTGGGATATCATAGAATTTCACATCTATTCATACATTTAGATGATTGAATGTTTTACCACTCAAGTGTATTGTTTTTTTATAAGTAACAGATAGACTCATCAACCTCACATTCATTAATGGTTCACATATTACATGTTTTTTCTCTGAGGACTTCTCTATATTTCCTCTTGATTTAGGTATTTAGTTCACTAATGATATTTTACTAGGTGTTGTGTTAGTTTCCATTCCACCAAATTGCATGGATTGTTTTGAGATTAAAAATCTTAATAATAATTTGGTAGATATAGAGGCGAAGGGGTTCAATCATCTAAGTATTTACCCTTTGGGTGATATTGTATTTTTCATCCAGAAGGAAATGGGGTCCTTGAGATTATGTGTATACTACGAGAGACATAAACTTATGATGGTTTCCAATTGATTCCCACATACACAAATTTATAACCTATTTAATCAGTAGGAAGGGCTGTATCATTTTTATGATTGATATTTGTTTTTGGTACCATAAACTAAGGGTATGAACTATGGATAGCTCTCTCATGGCCTTCAGGAGAAAATATTGACTTTATGAATACCTAGTGATATTATTTTGATTGACATATGAATCATCCAAGTTTATGTACTAGATGAATAGTATTTTACACCCTTATTTGTAATATTTAATTTTCATGTTCATTGATGACATGTTTATGTAATCCAGATCTTGAGAGGTGTACAATGTCCATCAAGAGATAGTACTGAGTACCTTAAAAGGGTAATAGATTTATAAAAAAAGTTAAACTATCAGTTCTGTCTTGATCGATTTCACTTCTTGGGTCATCTGATATCAAAAGAATCCATATCAATTAACTTAGATAAAGTAAAGATTTTGATTTCTTAGGATAGTCCCAATTTTTTTGAGATTCATTGATTCATTAGGATAGCTAGTTTTCATTATATTTTTATCAATAAATTGTCAAAACTCATTGCATTACTGGTGTGGCTGATCATAAAGGGAGTGAAACATTACCATTATAATTCTTGTGATTATCATATTAGGATCTAGATGAAATGTTGAATTTTTTACTGATATTGAACATACTCATTCTAGGTAATGACTACATCTTGTGTAATGATTCCTTATTGGTCATCTTAGTTGTATTGTTGATGAGGGATTGGTGGGTAGTCGATTATGGGTCCAGAAAAATGAGGCCTCATGAGTGTAACTACCCTATTCATGATTTGGAGATGGTCATTGGATTTAAAAATTTGATAATTTGTGGAACACACTTATATGGAAGACGTTTACAATTTAAATAGACAATAAAAACATGAAATATCTTTTCTCCTAGCCTAATATAAATATCATGTAGAGTAGTTGGGTTGAGTATCTATAATCATTCAATTTAAAGATTCCTTAATTTGTAGGTAACATGAATGTAGTGGTGGATAATTTTAGAAGAAGGAATCAGACTCGAGTGGTGTAGAATATTTTGATATGTTTGGTAGATGATATCTATCCTTTATATGTAACATTTAGATGTCCAAGAGTACAAGGGCCTCATGACATTGTCTCCCCTCTCTTTCACTTCATCACTTCTTGTAATGGTGAAATAGAGGTAGTTATTAGATATTGATAGCCTAATGAAGTGGGATATTGTAAATTGTTGGTATTCCCCAATAAATTAGTCCTAGTAATATGATAATATTTTATATGTTTGGGTATTATTAGTGGTCCATATAGGCATCTGTGAGGACATGAAGTGTGACTTCCACTACATGAGGTTTGTTTTTTATATAGGGAAGGCCAAAATGGATCATGATGTGTACATGAAATATTGGCTTCTTGAAATGTAGAAAGACATTGTTTTTTGTCAATCCTACAACAACCATTAAATGAATGCAGTGCATCATCACGCTATTGGTTTACTCTAGTCATAGGAAATTATACAGTGGAAGCGGGATGATGTCAAAATTTATTTTTTAATACCATACTGATTACTCTCCATAGTCAAGATGTGGTTTGCGTTAACATCTATCATATGACAATGGGAAAAAACTGTTTTCACACCAAGGACACCTCTACATTTGATGTACTTGGAAAATTATATGTACAAAAGATACTACGGCTACATGGTATCACAAATAACCTCATATTATATAGAGATCCCTACTTCACATTGAAATTCTACAAAGTCTTTTATAAGGTTCTAGGAACCCATATGTATCTAAGAATATATTGGCATATTTAAATCTATGGGTAGCTATATCATAACCTACCAATTCTTGAGGACATTCTATGAGCATGTGTCCTCGATTTTAGAAGTTAATGGGAGACTCACCTAACACTTGCAATAATTTTCTCACAACAACAGATACTAGGAATATATTACGAGGGGTCTATTAAAGGACAAATATGATAAATTGTTTCAATCATCCTTGTCTTTTTTAAAGGATATTATGTTAGTTAGGATATAGATAAACTTTTTATAGGAGACCACAGATCAGGTTCAGATAATTAGGAATTATTTGATGAACGTATAAAGAATGAATATGTCTTATTATGATAAAAAATAAATTCCACTAGGGTATTTGGTTGCTGATCGTGTCTTTATTCATGTTTCACTGATGTTTAGAAGTGTCAAATTTATTGTAAGGTAATGTTAGTGTGAATTTTAATATGGTTTTCTACAATTAGGGAGATAATTTTCTCTCTGGAATACTAGATATCACATTCACAAAGGTATGAACTAACTCTAGACATGTATCCAATGTATAAAATTTTATTATATCATTATGTTCCATCTCATCTTATTAACACTAATGATGTTGACATATAGTCTAAATCTTGTTTTGAAAACATTCATGTCTGTATCATGGACCATAGTGAAAATACACATTGGGGGGAAAATGTCCTTCTAGTACATGAGAACTTTAGAATATCTAGAATATAGAGGAAATTTAGTAATGATAGATAGAAATTAGAGCTCAATGGAAGGAAAAGTTTGGAGGTTGTGGAGGGATATTGAGATATTACCTCAATAAAAATCTAAAATATCAAGGGCTGGTTGTAAAATACCTCTCAACTGAAGAGGTATACATCATTTTAATTTATTATAAAGCACATTATTTTTCAATAAACAATTGTATCTACATGAGTGGGGGAGGCCACAAGAGTTATTAGGGATTTCGGGGCCTCCCATTTTAGTTTCCTGAGAATCATTACAGGGTGTGTCACTAGAACATAGTTTTCATTAACCATTCCCTACAACCATAAGTATATTAAAGTGAGGAATTTGGGATATTAATACCATGACAATAAATTGGGGGAAACCTTATGAATCATAAAATTTATTTTATATGTGTTCCACAGGGATTTCAGATAGATTGGAAAAAATCTACGAGCCTATCCTTTTGGGGTGAGGGGCTTTCAGATGATGGAGGATACACAGTTAGAGTACAGTTTGGCCAACTGTGAAGCCAAATCATAGACCTTAGTTATAAGTGATAAAAATGATGTTTTTCCCTTATGACCCCTAAATCATTAAAAAAATTCACTTTTTCTATCCTTTTTAGTGGATTTTTTCACTCCTCATTAACTTTTATATTTTCATTGAATCACATTCATTTTTCATTTATTTAGACTTCAATCTATCATGATAAAAATATTATGTCAAGGTTATTATTTTGTTACAGTTTTATGTGGGTTCCCAAGACCCAAATAATGAATATAATTTCAATACCATTACATATAAATAACTGTATATATATAAGTGATTATATTACCATAATAGTGTTGATACTGTTACGAACACTGTATTTATGGTAATTTCCTTCAATTACATGTTGTATCAAAAGGTTTTATCAATTCCTATGTTATAATGATAACCTAGAGATACCATGAATATAATCATAATTTTATGTACTATGGTCAAGATAAGTCATTCTTTAGGAAATATATTATTTGCGACCACCAGGTGTTGGGGCTTCATAAGAGTCGAGACTTCTTTTCATGATATTTTCACATGGTGATCTCAAGAAGATGAGATCATGAAGACTGAACTCACATTAAGAACACCACTTGATTTAAGTGTCATTGGTTTTCTATATATGTGAACACATATAAATGTCTCATTATTTGAGGTTATTATCAGTTTATATTATATTATCTTGTATATTGATGTAGGATAAAAACAATGGAATTGTTATCATAGAGAGGCATCATGTATTGGGTGTGTCATTTTTTGTATCACAAGGATTAAATAATCATGATAAAATTTATCACCTAAAACTAATTGGTATCTAATCCCTAGTTAATAAAGATTATAGTACCTTCAGCAAAGTCATTTCCATAGAAATGTACAATAAGTCTTTGAAGTTGGTTCAATTAATAATAAACAAATAATTTATGATGACACGATGTGTTTTCCTGGTTTATGAGATATCATGAAGAAAATATATGATATTACATAGCATGTATTTATAGGAAAGGATCTCAATGCTATGAATTTCCCTTCTATCCTTACAGACCTCGACGGGTCTCTAGACTACACTCATAGTCTATAAATAGTATTCACTACTATCAAGATAAGGGCCTAAAGGTTCACACATGTACTGAATTCAAAATTTTACTCTATTATAATGAATTAGAGAATAGGGTATGGTGGGCCCTACTACGGGGTGCGAGACATGTGTAATAATAAATGATCTCCAATGAATAAATAAATTAATTATTATTCAATTATTTAATAACTGTATTTGGATAATTTTTATAATATTATTCACAAGGCCTTATGTGATTTCATCAAAAGATATTATGAAAATGACTTTTATATAATTATTCAAGGTTATTTTAATATTTATGTCCATTATGGGTGAATTTAATGACTAAATTTAATCACATAATAAATATTTTTTTATGTATTACAAGTATGTGCTAAAATTTAAATTATTTTTATGATAGTGTTAGTATTCATACTATTTCATCAATGGAATATTTGGTTGTCATAATTTATATGGGGGTAAGAGAACCTATTAGAGTTGATTAAACTATAGTATAGAAGAAAGAGGGGCATCTTTTTTAATGTAAAATTCATTCCTGTAGAAATAAAATATCTTATATCCTCCTTCTCACATCATATGTAGACAAGTACACATTTCAATCATTTGAACTTTAATCATACTCTTAGATCGAAGGAACAATATTATAGTGATCATTAAAATATCTACGTCATCATCAAAACTCAATGCTAGCACTCAAATCATAATGATCGGTGTTCCAATAGAATCTTTAAGCATGTTTGGATAATATAGAAGGATTTGATCTCAATTATTTCGAGAAATAGTTATGAATGATGAGATATTATTGAATTCATAGTCGAACTGAATGTGATAATCGTTCATTTAAAATTTTCTATTTGAGTAATTTAACATTAGATCATTATACATATATCAGGGAATGTATCTCCTGATATATTGAAGTTTCTTCTCTGTAGTTCTAAAAAAATTAAATTTCTCAATCCCTCAAGACTCCATTGTGCACATCGATAAGAGGAATTCGAAATACCCTACATCGATATGATTTTTGGAATCCATGATACCACCATCAAAAAAATTAGTTTTGATCGAAACTCTTTTTTTATATGTGCTATAATTTTTTAAATATATATATATATATATTTTGTATTCAGATAAATATTTTGTGGTGAAATCCCATGTTTGGTCATGTTATAAAAAAAATTAATTGGCTAGAATAGTGTCATTCATTGGGATAAAAGTACACAAGATTTTTGAATCACTAAAAATAAAATAAAAACATAATATCTAGACTTTAAGAAAATAAAAATTCCAATTTATGGGGGGGGAAAATATTCCAAAAAATTGTTTTTAAAAAATATAAAAAACATACATCTTGGGTGGATTTTAATGCATGATTCCAAAGAAACTAATAAAAGAATCCAAAAGGGGTAGTGGCTGATATTGAGCCATTTTGGACTCCTAATTTCACATTTGTCCAATACTATTATGACAAATTGCTGCTTCATTCGATATTGACCTGGCTAGATGCACCCCACAACCTCCAACTACCATAATTTTTCGGTCGATGAAGCAACCATGGTCACCACCTCTAATGGAAAACCATCCACCAAAATTCGTTATCAATGACATGGTAAGTCTGCACTGTCATGCCACTGATGTGACACCACATGTTTCTTTATGGCCTTCAATAATGGTCACCCACCCCACTTCCTAGTATACATGACCATGGACTCATTCCCATATGACAATGAGAATATTTATGTGATCCCCTAGACTTGGTGCAACTGCCCCAACCCTGAATGGGTTCTCCACTGACCTCTCATGGGTTTTCCCAACCCAAAACCAACCAACACATGTTTTCCCAACCTAGAACCACCCTACATGGGTCTCTCCTAACCGAAACCACCCAAAAAAGGTATTCAAGACCCAAAATGGATATGGGATGGGTTTAATTGACCCATAATGTTCTTATATTGGCTCTGAGGCCTATTTCATATTTATAATATTCAAAAAAATACTCCAAAATGGTAATAAATTTAATGTTAGATAAATAATTTAATTTTTTAATTGCAATATATTAATTTCTAGATCAAATTAAATAAATTAGATAAGTAAAATATTTTATTTAATTTATTTAAATACCATTGACTTTATTTTATTGTATTTCATTTTTTTCACTCATTTAATTTATCTATAAACAAGTCTGAAGGATTGATCAACCATTATTTTCATTTTTTCACTTTTATTTATTTATTTATTTCAACTATCTGAGAAGATTTTTATAATTTATTTATTAATTACGGTTTATGAATTTTCCTCATCCCATAATATGTATATGGCTTTAAACATCCATGGGTCTATTTCTGTTTTTATTTTCCACTTTCAATGACCACGTCACTTGTTAGTGAGTATATATTTACTTTGATTTTGACATTGTAAGACGTGGGCTATGTCAAGACGAGGTAGTATCCCAATAAGGATTTGAAAAAACTAGAATCCAGTGATAGATGAGATACAAATCATGAGTGAATCGGGTATTATACCATTAGGATCACAGTTGATCCCTTGAGTATAAATTGATTAACCAATACCAATTTCCCTAGTGTAATAGGGTTATTTATTTTTTTATGCCTTTTTAGATTTTCTTGTAATATTCTTGTTTGAAAAATTTCATAAAATAATAAATAAATAATGCATAAATATGTGATGAATTTTTTCTATTCATGAATTTTTCAACTATTATTATGATAACATATAATATACATATTTAATAGAAAAGGATTACATTCCTTGAGAAATAATAAAAACTATCAATGTGGTATTATTTCATAATGCATTCAATAAGTCAAAGTTTAACAAAACCTGGTGTACGAGGTGCTCATCATCCCTAGTTGAATGTTCCTCCTCCTACTGTGTATTTATTTTATCGGTGATAGGTTAAATTATCTAATATTGGTAGAAAATAGTTATCCACAGATATCTTATTATAATTTTAGAGGAAATAATTGACGAAATCAATGTTATTATTTTGAGAACTTGGGTCTTCACTATATAGTTTAAGGATAAACAGTTCAATTTGGTGTCTACCATAAAACACTCTGAGTTTTTGTAGCCATAGCATCGAGTAGGAGTGGAGGTTTCAAGGATCCTTTCCACTAGATTACTAAAGTAACTGGATATTCTAAATCATGTAGTGAGATATTCTAGGGGTGGATTAAATAGTGGGATACATATAATTATATAATTAATCAATAATTTCTAAATGTTAATTTAGATTATTTAATAACTACTAATGTTCATCTTTTGATAAAATGGAAATCAGCAGCACTAGTATATTATCAATGTGATCAATTCTAGATAAATAAAATATCCTAACAAACCAAAACATCAAGGATTTATATAGGTGCGTACACATAGTAATACTGAATGAGAGGATTCTTTATGGGTTTGATTCCTCACATTAGGTTTACTCCCATTGTGGATAAGGTAACATAGATTAATAAAATGAAAATTTATATAGATGATGAACTAGAAGTATAGTTTAACATGTTTTCATCGATGTCCAGTCAACTAAAGAAAAATAATCGGGACTAAGATTCCAATAAGATTCTTAATCATCTCCAAGAGTTTTATCCAAAGACAGAAGGGAAGGTTGTGAGATATCAAGTTCATTGCATAGGTGGAAACTAGTAGAATTGAATCATGATGGAACTAATATTCTTAAAATGATTGGGTACATCCGGAGACATGAATATATTTGGCTTAAATTGAACCATGAACTAGAAATTGATATAATTCATTCCTCTTTACAACCAATATATTAAAATTTTATTATTAACTACCAAATTAATAACCTAAAAAATTCATTCCAATACAGTTTGGATGTAGTTCTCCATGATGTTAAGCATATGAATAATATCAATCATTAGTCATTATAGTGAAAAAGAGGATTAATGGATAACGTAAAGGTTCTATGGATAAACCCCTGATCAAGACACTAATTCACCTTCCTTCAAAAAATCCAAATATACAGAGGGAGGTAAATGAGTTGGGGATGTCTTCTTTTCTTATGGAAATAAAGGAAGCTATAAGAAGAATCATAAGTATGGGAAAATTAAACAAGTTGATTCCTCATCCTCCGGAACATCTGTCATTGAATGAAATTAGTATTTATCTATACATTAGGTATTGGATTCAACATCTGTCTCACAAGTTTCTATTCATATATAGGAACCACGTATATTATAATATATTTCAAATAGGTGGATCTCTGAGTTGAATATTTTGTGAGATTAGTATCCATGGAAGTGGGAGATTGTCATAAAACATTTCCATGTAGTTTGTTTCTTTTATTAGATAACTTTTATTATGTTCCATCTGTTTCTAAAAACCTAATATCATAGTGAAGTTTGGTAACCACTAGATTTTATTTAATTTTTGGAAATAATCTTTTTAAATTTTATGAGGATAAAAAATGTTATTGAATTGATCATTTTAAAAATAGATTGTATATACATGAACTCAAAACCCCTATAATGTAAGTTAATTAAAATCCCAATGCAAATGTCTCTTATAACACCTTAATATGAAACATTAGACTTAGTCACGTAAATGAATAGTGTTTAGAAAAATGACATCAGGAAAGGTGTTTTTTAGAATATGTAGATTTAATACCCTGGATGTGTGTCACGATTATTTATAAGCAAAAATGACCAAAGGAAACTTCTTAGAGAAAGGATTAAGAGGCACAAAAGTTTTAGAATTGATTTATACTAACATCTTTAGTTCATTTTAAATAGATTCAAGGGGAGTTATTTCATATTTAAATACTTTTACTAATCACTATAGTAGGTATGTATATATCTACTAAATGAGTAATAATTTAGATTCATTTCATATGTTTTTGAAATAGCATCATGAAGAAGAAAAATAAATTGGCATGAAGATTATGTCACTTTACTCAGACTGGGGAAAATAATATCCCAACAAAGCATTAATTGATCACTTGAAAGAATATGGGACAATATCCCAACTCCCTCATCCTTATACACCTTAGTGGAGTTGTGTTAGTGGGGTTGGAATCAGACATTAATTAGCATGAGAAAAAAACTAATGATTTCGAAAACTCTTATGTTATCATTTTTCATATATGCATTGCAGACAAAAATATATATAGTTAATAGAGTTATTTTTAAATTAATAGATTGGATTATATATGATTTTTTATGGAAATAAACATAGTCAGTAACAAATACATGTTTTGGGATACCATGATTTTTCTAGACTGTACCTAGTGAAAAATTGTCATCCAAAATAACGGTGTACATATATATAGATTATCCTAAAGAAACTAGAAGATATTACCTATATAGATCATCTGATAGAAATTTAATTATAGTAATACATGACTTATTTCTCTCATGGGAACACATTTTCCATGGGAATAGTGGTAGAAATATTGGATTTGATGAGTTTTATGCTCTACATATACAATAGTTTGTACGCAAAAAATCACTACAAGCGACATTCATAGATAAATATATTCCTGAGACACAATTATTGTATAGGTTATCTCGAGAGGTTAGATAACCATAACATTATATATTTCTTGTCATTGAGTCAAGTGGCTCATTACTCCAATATAATGATGAACCAATAACATATAAATATGTTCTATAACTAAGGGATACTTCTAAATAGAATGATCCCATGCATTCAGAGATGGATTCCATGTACCAAAATCACGTTTAGATTGTGGGAGACCCTTCAGTTCATGTAAAACCCAATATGTTCAAATCATTATTCAAGAAAAAGTTTAATATAGATGGTAAATTAAATACCTATAAAGAACATTTTTTAGAGTAGGGCTTCAGGAAATCTCAATCCATAGACATTGAAAAAACCTTCTTACCAGTAGTGATACTGAAGTCCATCAGAATATTACTTATTATATCATCCTTCCATGATTACGAGACTTGGAAAATGTATGTTGAAATAGATTTTCAGTATGATAATTTTGTTTAATATTTCCATATGACTCAACCATCAGGGATTATTAAGTAACAAAGTGTTGATAATCTATGGAAGATAAAGAGATCTATTTATGGGTTAAGCAAGAATCGTGATCAATGATAGTTTGTCATGTTGATTCTATAAGAGAATTTGATTTCATCAAGGAAGAAAGAAATCCCCATGTCTATTCTAAAGTTAATTGAATTAAATATTTTTCCTTGTATTATATATTTATTAAAAAATAATTCTGAGAAATGAAATACAATCTTTATAGTATGTTAAGAGTTGGTTAATTTAATGATTCTCCATGAACTAATTCGATCTATCAACCTACATAATAGGGATTATGAACTATTGAGATGGGTCACAAAGTCTTATTGGTCAATGTCAAAGTGCATATATTGAAATGGTATTAAAAAAATAAAAACATATAATAATAAAAGATAAGGGGTTTTCCAATGTCACATGGTATCACTATCTATATGAAAATGTGTCTGCAAACACATGAGGAGGATAAAAAAATGTATAGAATCTATTATTAATAAAAAGATGGATCTATTATGTATTTAATGATATGTACAAATTTCTATGTCTCATTTAAATTAAAAACTATGGGAAAATATCTTGATAATCTAACAAAGATGTATTGGAGGTCCGTGAAAACTATTCTAAACTACTTGAGATGTATGAAAGATAATATTCCTTTTTTATGGTTGAGATGGGGAACTAGTTGTGAGTGGATAAACATATGAAAGTTTCTAGATAGATCATGATGATATGAAATCATAGTAAAGTTAGTTATTTTGTTCTATAGTGGTTTCCCAAGACCCAAATTAAAAAGTACTTTCGATTACTAGATCATGTATATCGTGATATATGCATGATGTGTACTTAACATTATAGTGTAGACATTTCTACATCCATTATTTAATGGTAATGTCCACAGATTAATCATCATATCAAAATGATATATAAGATATAAGGATATAATTTTAACCTCAAGATACCACAATATTAATCATAAATATATGTATTGTGGTCACGATACATCATACTGAGTGGTCATGGTTGATGTCTGATTATCAGATGTTGGGGGATCATAAGCATTAAGACATCTTCTTTTGACATTCACATTTTGTTATCTCTAATAGTGAGATCGTGAGGACTGAGATGCAAATAAAAACATCACATTTTTTTTGGTGTCATTGGTTGATCCTATCTATGGACATCTATATTGGTCTCAGACTTGAGATTGTTACCAGTGTGTTTTATTTGTTCATGTACATTGATGCTTCAAAAAACCTTCATAATGAAATCATATCAAGGTATCATGTGTTTTGTGTTCCATTAGTTGAATGTCATTGGATAGATTGTTCAGATATGTTTTATTTCATTCGGGTTTTGGAAGTTATATTTTGGGTCTATTTTATGATGATAGTAGTACCTTTACATGAACTTGTCCATGTAATTTGAGGAGAAATTCATCTAGTTTGATTGAAAAATAATAAATAATGAATGGGAGATAACCCAAGTGTCTGTCATGATTTATGAGATATTAAAGACAATCAGAATATATTACACAATGCATGTTCATAGGTAGGTTTTTGTTGATATGAATATTTCATATCTTATTAGTTTTCATATTGAGTTTCTAGAATCGTATATTGTTCTATAGATTTTATTCATTATAATCTAAATAATGGCCTAGAGGGCCACAAAAAATAATTCATTCAAGAATCTGACCTTTCTAGAAAAATATGTATATCCTTCATTGTGGGACCCACCAATGGGGTCCAAGATTTTTTCAAGGATGTATAATCACCAATATAAGGAAAAAAATTCATATTACTCAAGTTAAGAATAATTGTATTGAATTTATTTATTAAAATTATTCTCAAGTTAGTAGGTGAATATGAGAAAATATTATTTGAACGAAGATTATTTTAACATTCCAGATTCATTTAATATTGGTGGGTATTTCAAGTCATACTAAGGACATGGTTTTTAAAAAAATTTATTTAATATATACTATTCATACGTAATTAAATATATGTAATATATATGAGACAATTTAGTTTTTCATTATTATTTATATAGTGGATGATAAATATACGGGGTTTGGGGAACCCTTTTCGAGTATTTGAGAATTCACTATAAATAAGTGAGAGAGGCTTGGGAATAAAGCCTAATCACTATGATATTTATTGATCATCACTCTCTTATCCCACATTCTATAGTCAAAATGACTTGATCCAAGTGATTGAATTGAGATCATATCCTAACAGAAAAGGCATGTTAATACTGTGCTCATTGGGATATCAAAGGCATCGTCATATCACAGTGTTATCACCCTTAATTCAATGAACAACACTCCTATTGAAATTTGAATCATGTGTGGACAATATAGAGGGATTCTACTATTTATGCTTCGAGCAATGGTTTCCTATGATGAACTAATGATAAGTGTTCTTTTATTTGAAATAGATACATGTTAGGTTTTTATTTCTATGTTTTGTTTAATTTACACAAGACCCTCCAACTATACTGGGTTTTGGATCATCAGATACGACAAGTCGCATCATCCCAATGATGGAAAATTTTAAATCCACATCCCACTAGATTTCACTGCTTCCCTAGTACCATCACTTGTTATCGGATTTATCACACAAATTTTATGAGCTAATAAAAAAATTATTTTTCTTTAAAATTAAGTCATGGGTTTGAAATCAATTGTAATAGATCTAACCATGATTCAATTCGAGTTCAGATTTCCAGGTGATGGAAATCCCAATAAAATTAATGGATTGAAATTAGTTGATTAACTATTATAAAAGTTAATAATAGTCATGATTTATTTTTGGACAGACCCATGAGTTCTTGATTGTAAATGATGGAATAGTGAATTCCATCCAATCACACTTATTTAATATCTAAATAAACAATTGAAATACTATTTTATTTTAATAATGTTTGATTTTTTTGCGGATTTTAGAAAAA
This sequence comes from Viscum album, assembly GCA_963277665.1. Classification (NCBI taxonomy): domain Eukaryota; kingdom Viridiplantae; phylum Streptophyta; class Magnoliopsida; order Santalales; family Viscaceae; genus Viscum; species Viscum album. The sequence goes on along the minus strand of OY728119.1, from coordinate 678,800,088 downwards.
ATAGATACCATACAAAATTCCCTTTCTGTTTAAAATAAATAAAATTAAAAAGGCCTTTTGAAAAATGGAATTTTGGTAGATCTAACAAATGAAAAAATCTTCCTTTTCAATGATTCTTATATTACAAGGTGTCCCCCAAGATACTATGTTTTCCATATAAGTAAACACTATTATTGAACATCCTACAGTTTCAGACTACTCCACATCCACCACCTAGTCATCACCACTCCCAGGTGCCTCCCATGGTGGCCAGACAGTGCCCCTTATTGCTCTAGCTAGACCCACCTCCCATTGCATGTATGAATCCACCTCTCTAAAAAAGTAGAAGACTTATGCTTGACCGCACTCTCACCTAGTGGCCTTTATCACGCCAATGTTTTCCCCTTCTCGAGTTATAGACCTCTCATCTAGGGTGACCATCGTCTTCCTAGAAAGACCAACCCTGAAGGCTAACCAAATTTCAGTGCATTGTACCACATCAACCATGGTTTCCTCCCTCAATGGGATGGAGCCATAAATCCACTACCCACCACCCAGATCGGTCCTGGCCACTATCGGCCACAACTTCCAGCATTCTCTCCTTTAAGGAAACAATCCTGATTTGAATTGGTTCTGATCAGCATCTTCCCCCTGTCAAATATACTTCATCTCCTCCTGTTCCAATGTAGAATTACCTACCAACAGTTTGGACTAGGTCTAGCTCCTTAGAGGTGAGGTTACCCACTTCACATCCCTTGTCATTCCAAAATGTGGTCTAGGATGGTTTACCAAACATGAAAAAGGTATGGATGGAATGTCTACTCAAAACATCTCCACATGGGATTTTCTTTTCCTGAAATAGGTTTGTGTAGGCTCGGTGAGACCCAAAATGGGTCTAGGTGGTGTTTTGGGGCACGCGTTAATCAAATTAATCCACTTTATTTATTTAATTTTTGATTTAAATGTAATTACTTAAAATTCTAATTTTTATTTTAAAATTACAATATTAAAACCCAATGATACAATTAATTAAATTTATTAATTAATTATAATTAATTATTTAATTTAAATGCTGGTATTAAAATCAAATAAATAATCAGGCTGACTGTGAATTAAAGAAATTATTTGAATTTTTAATTCATTTAATTTATTTAATAGACCTTGTACATAAATAATTGGAATTTTATTTCATCACATTTATAATTATACAAACTCATATTGAGAAACTGATCTGACCTATGTGTGTGGGTTTTTATTTCATTTAATTTTTTATCAAAAATGTGTAATGATTGTAAATAATAATTTATTTTATATATATTTTTTTTGCATAATCATATTTTCTATCAAAATTTATACGGGCACGTGTGGCCAATTAATTTTTACTTCTTACTCCTGAGTTCCTCTATCATAAGTTCGAGTACAAATGTACTTTTAACAGAGATTATATATGCCCTGGAAACCCACAATATGAGGGGGTACTCAATGATAAGGACCAGGTAATATAAAGACAATTCTATTTTCATGAGAATTTTAGATGAGAAGTGGACTCACTAGATGGTGAAATCTCGATCATGAGTCAATCCATGACTTAGTTGTAATACCTCTTTGTTTTTGTTGATCCATTTAGTTTAAATGGATTGATAATTATTAGATTCTAAACACAATTCAGGTTGTTGTTTTTTCCGTTATGAATTTATTTATAATTTTTTTTATTTTAATGACAGTGGGAAATATATAAATTAACAAATAATAAAATACTAAAATAAGAGATGATTTTTCTATTAATATTATGTTGTGAAGAAGACAACATAGATTAAAAATATTAATATAAATGTATTGCATTGATCTAGAAACACATAAATCCCCCTATGAATTATTTTGTCACAAATTCCTTCCATTGATTGAATTTGAATATAAACGCTTCTTTGGGGTGCTTGGTAATCCATAGTTGAGGGTGCCTCTTACTACACAGGAGTTCTTGTGAATATTATGGGTTAACTTAACTAAATTTTATAGTGGGGATTATCCATAGCTCTCTTTATATCACCTAAGGTGAAATGATTTGATAGAATCTAGGTTACAATTCAATGAAGCCGGGACATCGCTCAACATATCCAAGAGCTGTGAGTTAATGTAGTTGACCAGCAAATATCCTACATGAAATTATCCAAGTAGTGTCATAGGCACTGCTGGCATACTATGAGAGGAATTTCAAGGATACTTTAAAATAGAATACTCAAGAGAGAGATTATTCTGATTATAGTTTATAGGGCTCCAATATTTTGATAAAATAGTTGGAGAAATCTAAGGATATAATTAATCAATAATGTCTAAATCTATAATAAAGATAAAATTACAATCTGCTAGAATTTATTTTTGTACAAAATAGAATTTAATACCTAAAAAATATTCTATTATAATCATGGAAAAATTATGTTTCCAAACTAGCCCTTATATCCAACTGTAGTATATAAATTTTTCATAATACTGTGATATCATACATTCAAGGTGCTATAGTCCAAATAATAGTTAATCCAACTCAGGAAGCGAGGGTGTTAAAAACAATTCTTACAGGAGGCGCATCAAAAATTCATATTATGGTTATGTCATTATTCTATCATCAACTTTTGATGTGGGTTTTGGATTCTACATCATGACTTGGATGATCTTTTATGTAGTCTCATCTCCAAAAAGGTTACGTGGAGAAAATGAACCAATATATGAATGTGATGATTAACCTATAACTATTTAAATTGAAAAGATGATCATGATCCTTAAAAACATATAATTATTGCATAATTTTCACCCATTAGTCTAGTATCATATAATGTTTTAAAATGAAAAGTATTGAGACAATGATTGGTTACATTTTACCTATGGTTTTAGATGTAAATAATAACATCAAATAAATATAAATCTTTAGTTATTAAGGTGAAAAGGTTGAAAGTAAAGGCGATAAGAAAAATGGAAGTACTGAATCAAAATAAACTTATGAAACATCCTTAAAATATGGGAGCTAATTAATAAGAGGTTATTTCCTTAGCGTATCATGAAATCAATCAATATATTTTTAAATGAAATGAACTGAATCACAGAAAAATGTATTCTATTCTTCTTCAGGTATATTCATATGTATAAAATTTAATGTGTCGATTGTACATTTTGGATATTGAATGAATTTTTTTATCACATTTGTGTATTTAAATACAGGACCAAATTATGTATAGAGACAATGCTTTAGGTAAGATGTGTTCTCTAAGCAGGTGATAAAGCGTGGTGCACATGTTTGCGCTAAGAAATACACGACTTCTGTATTCCCAAGTTGAATGACCAGTATTACTTGTATTCTGTATGAAGAAAACATTTATCTCACCTATCCATTATACACAAGGAAACATTATTACTTTTTTATTAATGGATGTTGTTTTTGGTGCCTCATACTCAACTAATTGTTCAGTGAAACAATAATCCTAGGCTATACATGATGAATATAAAATGTATTACCAATATACCTGGTTATGGAAAGATAATTATTTGTTAAGAAAAAATAAATTTGTAATTAATTTATATAACCAATATGGTATTTTGACTCATTAGAACTAAATACATTATGTATTATCAATTTATATAATTATATATTTTGAAAAAAGAAAACTTAAGAGATAATTGTACACCAAAAGGTTTTCAGAATCAGTTCATATAGTGAGCGTGAAATACTTCAGGGGTAATCTAGTGGTAAATTAAATTTATAAGATTACATTAAGTGTTTATTAAGGAATATGGAAATGAATCATTTAATATTCATGGTCAGAACATGTTATTTTCTTTAACCGATCATGTCGAATAATTTCATGACCAAGCATTCGTCAATAAATTTAATGTAGAATGATGTAATTTCTAATTGTAAAGTACCTTATCTACATCCAAGAAATATTTATTATAATTAGGATCAAGGATGAGTCCTACATGTTTACATTGATTAATAAAATTCAGGGTTGATCAATGCCTAAACACACATTTAGCACATCAGGGTCAATATGTAAGTGGTATAAATTTTGAAACACTTATAAACATCCACTATAATTCAAGAAAATATTTTCAAATATTTGTGACATAACATAACCATATTAAAAATATCATGAATAATTTATATCATAATAGTTTTATTATTATTTAAAACTGTTTTTATAAGAATATGTTTTAAGATGAAAATAGCTTTTTAGGGTATAAATTGACTTACATTAAGAAAAAAATAAAGAGCATCTAATGTAATCATCCACAATGTATCTTAGGATATTACTAAAATCAATATTATTGAAAATAAGAAGTAATGTAATATATTACATATGTATAAGAGGGTATAAATCTTTTCTAGAGATAATGGGAGAAATATTGACATGGGTTTAGTCAATACCAGAGATGCACAAGTAGTTGTCATAGGAACAAGTTCCCTAAGAGTTCATGTAAGGGGATTATTTTTGAGAGACATATTATATAAGGATAAAACCATAATAGTGGTTTTATATTCACCATGATCATTAATTTATTTATCAGGGATAATAATAATTCCCACAAGTAGGTAGTATATATAAATAAACTTAGATTACCATGGTAAATAATAATTCAATAAGGGATTCCATTTATCAATGTTCAAAGGGGTTATTAATTTGAAAAATGTTTTGGGTATTAAAGTTAAACTATACATGGATGGTATAAGAAACATCCCAATAATTCAATACTATTTACCTCATGTCGTTCGGCACAAATAAATTAGAAATTTAATTGCCATAGAAAATTTCAATGATCATTTTATTAGGCATTGGTTCTCAATACCACCTATTATAGGAGGTTTCAATACGGCATTAGTAGAAAGGTATTGTAAAATCGTGATTTAACAATTAGTCTTGGAAGATACTAAATTAATTTTAGGATTAATGTAGTAAATATGATGTTAGAATATTATTTTGGAATTAATCATTTCTATGTTTCTAGAATGGATTAGTGGGTGTTCCATTTGTTTTTCATGTAAAATATGTTCTCTATGTTATGAAAACAGCTATAGGTCTTACATTTAGTTAAGAACAAGATGAATATAACTATCTATAGATTGAATTATCCTAGAAACCAATTTTGTAAGGAACATGATCTATTGAGGTAGATCTAATGAGTGCATAGAATTTTTTAATCACACATATACTAAAATTTTATTGAAATATACAGGTTGGAAGAATCTGATATAGAATTTTTTGTCAATGTCACATGGCATAAATCTCTCGAATTAGACAATGTTTTTTATATGATAAGATGAAAGTGGTGAATTGAATTTCATACACTTCAGAAATGGTTTAATCAAGTATTTAAGGATATGTAAAAGAATTAATATTTAAAACATATACATTATTCTAGAATAATATCAGTTATATCTTGGAGAACTTAAAGTGAAGTATTCAGAACCATATTATTGTTCTTGGGAATGGATAAGATATATTTACATGTGATGTGGAGAGGAAGGATTAAAATTAAAGGGGACACAAACTAGTATTCCTTGGATCTATGTGATCTTATTTCATGGTTAGGATATACTTAATGAGTGAAATTAACTCATATAAGACAGTGGTTATCCATACCTATATATATTTTGTGCATTGAAGATTTTAAGGAATCTAAGAAGTAGTTATTAACCCCATATATTTGTAGTAGTTCTTGGAATTTCTCCTAGTATGTAATTTCTAGTCATCCTCATAATTATTTTACTGGTACTAACCATGATTTCATGTTTTGATAGTGGATAATAATGATATACTCGTCGATACCCTCTGTATAGAAGTTTTAATGAAGGATTTGAGGTTTCATATAAAAGAATATCCATGTTGTTTTAAAATGGAAGACCAAGAAACTAAAGCTATTAATTAGAAAAAATATCATCATATTTATTTTGTAACTAACAAGGATAGTTATATAGTTTGGTCTAGTGCAAGTGGGAGTATTTTAATAGTAGGTTCCCTAGACCCAACATTAATAGTAATTTTGATTACTATATCATTTAGATAGTGAGATATGAATGATGTTTACCTACCATTTTAGTGTAAACATTTCTCCAACTACTATTTAATGGTAATTCCCTTAGATTAATTTTCATATAAAAATTTTATAGTATATCCCAATAGAAAATGAGAACTTTGAGATAACATGATATTAATCTTAAATATATTTCATTTGGTATAGATACATCTTGTTGATAGGATATAGTTGAGGTCTAACAATCAGGTTTGGGGGGATCATAATCATTGATACTTCTTCTAATGAAGTTCCCACATGGTGATCTCTAGTACTGATATCATGAGAACAAACCTCTCAATATGAACACCATATGTTTTGGGTGTCATTGGTTGTTCTTATCTATGGAAAAGTGTTTTGGCATCATATATTATCATCATTACTAGTGTGTTCCAATTGATTACATACACTGATGCATAGAAAAAACAATGATAATGAAATTTTGGTGAGGTGGCTTATGTTGGTTGTGTCATTTGTGCTTTGGCAATGGTTGAATGGTCAAGATTGTATTTCTCATATATAGTTTGAAGAAGTTTTATCTTGTTCCTATTTGATCAGGATTGAAATACCTTTATAAGAGGTTGTCCAAATTAGTCTATAGTAAATCTATCCAATTAGATCAAAAATAATAAAGTAAGAAATTATGATGGAACAATAGGGAATTGTAATTTATAAGATATTAAATACAAAAATATTATACTACACATTTAGTTTTTTTAGGTTGGTCATAATTTATATGAATATTCCTTATATCATTAGGTTCCATGATGGGTTTATAGACTCCACTCATTGTCTTTTTCTTCTATTCACTATTATCAAGATAAGGGCCTAGTGGGTCACACATAATATCACATTCAAGAATCTCACCTAATCAGTTTAATATGTATATCCTCCATGATGGGACCTACCACTAGGGTTGGAGATTGTCTAAGGATGTACGACCACCAATGGAAGAAATAAATTTATATTCTTTAAAGAAATAGTAATTGAGTTAAATTTTTTATTAATATTATTGGCATGGTGTTTAATGAATGTGATAAAATAATATTCCAATGAATATTATTTTAATATTATAGGTTTGATTAATATTAGAGGGAATATTGAGTCGAGTTAATGAATCAATTTTATCACATAATATATTTAATATATATTATAGTTATGTGATAAAATATAGATTATATTAATGGAATATGTTACTTCAGTATAATTATTTTTGTATTTGATAATATTTATACGGGGTTTGGGGATCCATTTCCTAATATATGTGCATCCACAATAAATAGGTGAGAGAGGATCTCAAAAAATGTCTACTAACATAATAATTATTTTCATCTTAATGATTAAAATTATTAAATCACTATCCCACCACCTTCTTCTACTACTCCAGTACCATCAAGTTTTTCTTGAATAGTGTTGTGGTGAGGTATAGAATCTCGATGCAACCAATGGTTTCTGATTCTATAGCCAAGTCATAGTATATTTCATCTTATGATTAATCTAAGGAAGTGGTTTGAAAACACATATTTTCATCAAACATTGTTATTTTTTGTAGTAGTGTAGGCCTTATACCAGTTTATTATGATAAAACATCAGCTATGGTTCTTTTTAAGAAGAAAACGTCACACCATAGGAAAAATAATTTTCTTCAGAAGATTCATATCAATACAGATTTTAGTCAATGAGGTGAATTCATAGTTTTCATAATTAAAACAAATAATAACATTATATACCCTCAATCTAAATCCATATCTAATTATAATCATGATTCTAATGTGATATGTAGTGGGATAAAACATGTTTTTAGATAGATATATTTAATGTGGTATTGTTGTAAGTGGGTTCCCTATGCCCAAATAATCCTTGTAATTTAATTACCATTACGTTAAATATTTTATTTATACATCTATTAACCATAAAATAATAGTTTTGATACTTCTACAACCACTAAATTTAGGGTAATGTACAAAGACTGCAAGTTTTGTCAAAATGATAGAAAATTTCCAAGGCTATAATGAGTTCATAGAGATACCATGAAAGAAGTATTAAAGATCTTTTCTTATATTCCAAATACATCATTATAACATGATAAGGATAATGTTAGAATATTAGGTTTTAGGGGCTCATAATCAATGAAGATTATTCTCATGATTTATTTACTAATTCATTCCGAGTAGAAGATATCATAAAGAATGAACAACTGAGAAGAAAATAAAATGTTTCAGCTGACATTGGTTTTTTCTATTAGTGAAAACATATAATAGTCTCCTATATTGAGGTTATTAAATGTGTATAGTATTTTATCATTTAATTTTTTCTGTATGAAAACTATGGCATTTATGTCATAGTGATGTAGATTTTTTTGATTCATCATTGGCGGAATGACACTAATTGAATAATTAAATCAAATTTATCACTGATGAAAGAAAGTTATATGTTAGGAATTCTAAGTAAATATGTTAATACCTTCATTAAATCCATGTTCATTGAAAATAATATATGTCTGTAGACTTAGGTAAAAAATTAATAAATCATCAAAGGATGATGAAAACATGTGTGTATCCTATTTTATGAAATATAATTAGATAAAGAGATTATATTACATGGTGTGTATTCATAGAAAAGGTTTTCATCACTATTCCTTTTAATTATCTCTTTAGGAGACATTATGGTATGCTAGAATCTTTCCTTTTTATATAAACATGTATTCACTACTATTAAAATAAGTTTCTACATGGTCAAAAACTAATCACATTCCAAATTATGCACTATTCTAATGAATTGGACTACCAGATATGGTGGACACCAACATGGGGTCCCAGACATGTCTTAGAATAAAAAATAACCCTTGGATTAATAAATTCATTAGTATTTTAGTATAGAATAATTTTATTTTAATTTATTTATTAAATGTATTTAAAATTTATTAGGTGAATATATGGAAAAGGATTATTGGAATGATTTTTATTTTAATATTAAATGTATAATTAATATTTAAAAAAATAAAAGTCGAGTTAATCACTCACTTGTATCACTGAATATATATTAATTATGTATTATAAGTATGTCATAAAATATTGATGATTTTTATGATGCAATTATTTTATCATAACATTTCATTTATGGAATATTTAGTGGGAATTATTTATAAGAGGTTTGTGGGAAACATTCCATGTTATTAACCTCTGTAATATAAGATAGTGGTAGATTCTCTGAGGAACTATTAATTCTTATGAATTGGAGATATCCTCTATCATGCTTCTTAAATCCTAGATAGTGGAATCCACATTCTCTTCATTCAATCATTTATCATCATCACAGATCGACAAAACTGGTTCATGGTGCTAGCACCTCGATTAGGTTGATCAACATTCCCATGGACTCTTGAATTGTTTTTGGATAAAACATAGTGACTAAATAATATATACTTCAATTAAAATTCACTTTATAATATTTTTTTTAACTCTCCATCAAACCAAATGAGATAATTATTCATTAGTATTTTTGTTCTTAAAAAATTCATGTGGTATATTGAGACTATTACTATGATGAAGATCATTGGAGATGATGAATTAAAATTAATCCAGGGAATAAAAAATTAAAATATTTTGACCACTATATTTCTATATATACCCCAGTAAAAATATTTAATTCTAATATAATTGATTCTCTTCCATAAATTATCTCTTTTATAATTTCATTTACATACACTATTTTTAGGTTTCATTTATAATACATCAATTTGTACCATTATATGTTGAATTAAAGGCCAATATAATGAATGTGGCTCCTTTTAGGACTGTGTTATGTGGTCTTTGAGTTTCTTCCGTAATCACACTATTTTACTATTTTTACATTGTTTTTTCTTATGTCGATCTTCCATGCATGGCCCCTAAATTAGAAACAAACTATAAAATAGGGTTTTACATTAAAAATTTATAATCATATATTTGACAAAAAAATATGGTTCAGGTTATTCCAATGTAACCCCTTTTGTGTTTAAATGTTTATTAAATTATTTGAAATTTTAATTTTAATGGGTGGTGCATTTAAAAAATTGTGATACATGGAATACACTAGATGTGGTCATAGGTGATAACCAAGATTACACATGATGCATGGTGGTTGGGATAAAAAGAACACACAAGATATGTGGTAGTTTATGATACTAATAATACACCAAATATGTGGTACTTTTTATAGCTATAATATACCAAATATGTTTTGTTTTGGGATAAATAGTAATACACACAATATGGGTGGATTGTGATACTAATAATGCACCTGATATGCGATTGTTTTATATATTTTTTTGGATAATTGTAATGGATTTATAATTGAAACTATCTTAGAGATATCATATATGGCTGAAGTAGGTAGTTCTATCTTCAATAATCGCCTCAAGGAATAAGTTTGGATGTTATTTGTTTAGATACATGTTTTTAGGTATGTCATCTTTTTAAATCATTAAAATTTACAACAACAAGTTATCAGATATATTAATTTATTGATGAAAATATTTTTGGATTACTGAGTGATAATCAAACCCTACTCAATTAATCATTTGGTACCTTATTATACTTCATGATTTTATGAATTAATAAGGGAAATTTTACAATGAATGATTCTTTATTACCTATAGGATGGAGTTGGGTGATAGAAGATGGTGTAGGGATAGGATCCTTTGGGGTCATTAGGTATTTCTTTGGTTTTATAGGTTTCTGGATTACTTGTTTACTCTACGTATATGATGTACTTAATGAATGAATATGTCATTTTATTCTGTGTCATCATGTTTAATTAATGGTATTATATTTAGTTAATGGATCATGTAATTTTTTTCTTGTTCCATTATGCGGTGTATGCCAATTTTATTATTTCTTTTTTTCTTCACTCTAACACCTAGGTTATAGTATCTCCATTTAATTACATGGGCCATCGTAATTATTTGATATCTAATAGAATATTTGGAGGTGCGCTTATAGTATGTGACACTCCACTAGTTAGAGAATAATCCAATGGTACAAGGATGAGGGACATTACATTATATCACATGCACATATCATTGAAGTTAGTAGACATGTATGTGGCCTTGTTGAGGGTTCCCTATAGAGTTTTCTTCTATTACCCTACATTGGTGGCCACTTCATTTGTTTAACGTAGTATCCATCACTATTCACATGTTCAGGTTGGTCAGAGGCCATGAATTTCATTACATGGATAGATATCAAGGATATAATAGTGACTAGGATGAGGAGAGGCTTGGGATGTAGAATACCCATAATAAATTTGGGTTCTTTATTTTATTTATTATTTATGACTCATCATTTGGGTGATCATTTTGTGTTTTGAATGTATACTAAACTTCATTATTTACAATTGATGACCTATGTATATTTATTATTTTTTCCTAGTCCAAATTTTATGGATTGTATTTGGTTATTTCTATTATGATTGTTAATATAATATGAGTTTTTATTCTCTCTATAATCACACCTTAAATACTAACTTCTATATGGAATCCTCTTTAATAAATGGAGGTGTGCCTAAGGTCATGTATCATCATAATCATTTTATTTATTAGAGTGAACTAAATATGGGACATTAAAATGTGGTTCCATAAAATCTATCTTCTTATCTTACTATTTTTCGAGTTGCTAGAAATGTGATATTGGAATCTATTTGACCTTGAAATGTAAATAGGATTCATGTTCCATAAATAGATTTCCTTTTAAAAATTTAAAGTTACCAAGACATTGGGATTTATGATTTTTATTTTCAGTGTTACTATATTCTAATTTCACCTCATGTGATGCACATGATGTTCAGATTTATGATTTATTATGGATTTTTGTCTTTGGTTCCATTAGTAATAGACGAGTTATTGTATTTAAACTCTTTACTAATTTTAAATATTCATATCATGAATCATACTTTTCTAATTTGAATAAAAAATGTTATTTCTTGTTATTGTAATCCTTGTTAATTATTTTGATGGTATGTCTTGTGGATTCAATGGTGATACTCTCAGTAATTATAATGGGACAATACCCCCATGTAAGGGATGTATGATGACTATAATAGGTTAGTACATTAATTTTAGACCTTAGTGATGGAACCCTAATGTGTGTTACAAAATAGGGTCAATTATATAATGTAATAGTATAAAAATATATGGTTCTTTTTATATATATTTATGATAACATTATACTTAGTTGAACCATGGGTTGAGGTTACATAATATGGATCATCTCGAACAATATTTTTTTTTTGTGTGTGCATGTGTGTGTGTTGGATTATTAGATCATGATTCATTACTGGGGTAGTCCTGTATGCAGATGTCTGATTAGAATTAGTGATTGGATTGGGTTTATGACATAACAAGTGATTCTGAGTGTGTTTATGATAAAATATTCCCTAGGGTGGTAAATTTTACTGTGAGTAATAATTTGGTGTTAATGATGGGAACATAAGAGAGTTTCACGCATGTTATGACCTATATGATATATGGAATATGGGTTTGGTAGGAGATACTAGTGCTGTGTGACTTGTATTATGACCTTAGTGAGGTGAATGTTATGTTTGGAATGTGGATCATTTTTCCTTGATATTATTGAGACATGAAACCCCATGGAAACTTGTGAGAGGCATTTGAAATGGAATGTGAGTTCCTTTGAGGTGGGAAGCATGGAAATGTTCTTTAGGATATAATAATGATTAATGTAGAGTGATACTAGTTATATAATATGGGAATGTGGTTATAAAATATTTCAATGAATATATATTAATGTTTTTCTACTTTTTAAATCCAATAAAGGATTTAAGAGATGGATCTGTAAGGTATCTGACCATGTGAACTACCGATATTACATCGTCTTCATATAGAAATTGTATGTTGAAACTTATTAATTATTAAATTTAGATTTCATCTAAAATTGATTATTTGATATTCATGGAATATGTGAGATTCCTTATTTTGATGAAGATTTTCTGAAGTGTTGTGAACATGATGAGAACAGAATTCCCAAGAGAATAACTATTGAATTAGGTTCAATATCATAGGATTAATATTATATGACTCATGGGAGCAATATTCGATGGATAAAAAAATGTTGTAATAAATTATACACCCATAATAATTCGATAAGATTGAGATGGGTAACATTATGTACAAATGGAACTAGTTTTGATGTGAATCTATGAGTTTTTTTGTATAGTATGAGGACCTATGAAAATTTTTAGATGCTTGGTTGAGCTCAAAATGGATAGCTTGTGGAGATTCTAGGTTTTTATTCAAGATTCTTATATAATTATTTATATCAAATCTAATTTTGTTTTAGGAGGACGAGTCTCTCAGGATAGGTCCATTTGGCTCACTTATCCCTCTATACCTCCACCATTTGTTCACCTTAATTCATGGTAATTCGGATTGTGATTACATGATGATATCAAGATACGGTCATTGATTTATCATCCATTCCTCACCATTTTAATTATAAAATTATCTTTATTTGAATGTAGATTGGTATTTGATGAGTATTTCATTGAATTATTTGGAATGCATATGAGAATGTAGGGGATTTATCTCAACTTCTCTAGTAGACATACTACGAGGTTGGTTTGAACTGTTCAAAAACTATTTTGATTAAGTTATGTTACCATATATTTTATTTGTATTTTGATGAAATTTGGATGGATTGAACTTTGTATCAACCATTTGATTCGGTAATTTTTTCATCTTTCAAAGAGGAGTACTGGGGACATTGTATGCATATCATTCATTAAAATTTAGATGGAGTTAAATCACATCCCTAATATTATCTTATAATTTTTATTAATGAATTAAATTATTGATGGTATTGGTGTTTTATGTTAGGGATTTTTTATATAAATATATGGGAGGTTCATTCTAGAACATCTCCATGTGGTTTGATGTGGTTCTGTTGAGTGTATTTCATCGGGCCTCAGATGGATAGACTATGTCTAGTTGATCAATAACATACTAGGATGGGCATGATGATTTAGTTTTAATTCTATTTTAAAATAGGTAAATCTCATTAATTAAGGTATATGGTCCCCAGGAATTACTTGATGAGTTGTGAATTATATGTATTCTTTTGATATGAGATATGATATGTGGTCTCAACACTATCGGTGATTGAACTTTGAATTATTAAATTATTTCGTTATGAATGATTTTTTAATAAAAGATAATTACAATATGTGAAATACAATTTGTTCCAATGTCCATGGTGGCCCCTTGTGTACTGGTTTGATATACTAGTTCCTAATGGTTGAGGGTATAACTGAAATTTTTCACCTAGTGTTATGTGATCCATGTGATAAGTTCTAAATAAATATTTTTGTGAATAAAGTCAACCAAAGTGGTTTTTAAAGACCCCTTGGATAGTTCCAAGCTATGAATTTCGTGAATTGGATCATATTTTCCATATATAATAGTATTATTAATTATAGACTTTGGGATAGATGAGATGAGTTAGAGATGAATAAATGTTGATGACCTATCTAATTGCCTTAGTATTATCTTTTGGGTTGGGACTAGTGAAAAAATAGCGAGGTTCAACAATGGGTGGATCCTTAGACCCACATATATACATGATGAGACTTAGGAGGAAAGAGATTCAACTTGATTTTGATAGAGATTAAAGAATGTATTATCCATTGGTGATCAAGTTTTCCCATTGGGAATTTTTGGCTAATGATTAAATATTTTTCAAAGGATTCTGAAGATGTCGCATAAAATCTATGTCATGAATAAAATGTTAAACACTTGATTATTGAATTTTAATTAGATATTATTATTAGGATTATTATTTTTGGTGCTGGATTAATGTGAATATAAAAATTTGGTATACCAGTTAATATTATTAATATGGGTGGGTTATATTGAGGTGATTTCAAGGATATCGTACACGTATTATTATATATATACCATTGGGGACCTTGATTTGACTAAAATGATTTAGTATAATGGTCATTTTGATTATAATGTTTTGTAAAACTTGTGTTGATTTAAAGGTTTTGGTATTCCCATTTTTGATCTTTTGTTGGACATTGGATGTTGTTCCTTGGATTTTATATTCCCATTATGATTATACTGTTGGGGAAACATGGATTCAATTTCATGGATCTAGTATTCCCTATATATTTCATCATTTATATATTTATGTATTCCACTGAGTATTTCACATTCACATATCACATCATTTAATGTCTATTTATGTGACCAATAATGTGGTTCTTCACTGAGTTTCATACTCGTACCTTGCTCAGGTGGACACTTCATTTGGATATCAGAGAATCCATCAATATTTTTAGGTTATGGTTGGGAAGAGAACTATAGTATCTTTACTAAGATGGATATATCTAATAAGACTTGAGACTAGGAAGAGTGTATGCTCAAGGATTTAGTTGAGACATGGTGTATTTTGGTTCATTATTTTATTTTCTATTTTTGAACGGTATAGTGGGTTGTCAGTTTCTGGTATGATTGTATGCTACACTTCATTTCATACTATTTATGAATACTTTTTATTTCTTTTTTCTACAGAATCAAATGTTTTAAATTTTCTAATTAGTTTGTTTATTTTTTATGTTATTGCTATTATAAAATAATGGTATATCCACCCCATGATCAAACCTTACACCCTTGTTGATAGTTGGTATCATCTATCATATAGAGAGGCTTTTCTGAGGTCATATAATGACCTGATGTGGTCACTACATAGAGTGTATTGGGTCATGCATTTCATAGTATTATTATTTCTTAATTACCCAAAAAAATAATTAAAATATTTTTTAGTGTGTTTCTTTATCCATATTTCACATAATGTATTTATAACTTCTTTATTTAGAACACAGTTTAGTACGAATGGAGAACTATCTAGGAAGTAAACCATAATGAAACTGAAAGGTCACATAAACTCTCCATCAGTCAAACCATGTTAAGAAATTTGATATTCCTCCTTTAAAGATATCATTACATTGTAGTGTTAAAATAGGAGTGAGTTGTGACAAAATTCCACAATAATTTTGTAGAGTTATGATTTCTTGGATCAAAAATTCAATAGCCTAATCTAATGAAAAAATCATAATATTTTTTCCCAAATCATTATTTACTCCATTATAAAAACATTAAAGAGTCCAAATGTTCCATAATTTTGTTTCATCGAAAAAAAAATATCCATACGAACTAAATACATCGGTAAGAGTAACTAAATATCTAAATCCACTAATTTCTTGAGTACTCGTTGGTCTACATACGTCATTGTGTATGAGATATAATAATCCAGTTCTCCATTTACCTTTATATTAATAGTTTCTTTTTTATATTTTCTAATAAAAAATATTTACATATATCAAATGATTCTTAAAATAATCACTCCAAAAATACATCTCTATGGGTTATTTATATGTGTTTCATTCTTACATTTCAAAGGTGAAAATTCAAAAAGGTCTACGGGAGTAGAGACAACCCAAACTTGTTATTTTGAATTTTATAAAAAATATTATCTAAACGTATAATATACAAACCATTCATTATATTCACACAAATATTAAAAAATCATTCTTATATGTTGAAATACTTTTTTTAATGATTGGAAATTTCATCTTCTCCAAAAAATATAGATAAATAAAAATTTTATTTATATCTGAAATATAATAATTGTTTTAAAATTAAAAGAACATTCCACCATGTAAAACTAGATCACAAGTACTGAATTGTGATTCACTAACTCTTCCTCCATTATTAACAAAACTATATACATCACTCTTCAGAAATTCCCTCCTGTCTCTCTGTATGTGTCTTTCATCACAAATGTGGAATGTATATCAAATATCCAATACCCAAGAGTTAGTGTATCTATAATTTAATTACTATAAAAATAATATTCAATGACTATGTAATTTTATTCTTGATAATAATTATCAATCCTAGATACTAAAATTTTACTATTTTATAGGTCACTTTGATTACTAAACTTAATATAATTAGTGTAATGAATTCCATAATCTACAAAAATAACATATCAATGGGAGAGATTCATGTTAATATATATTTTCATTAAAAAATATGGATGATATTTCACAAAATGATATTGGTGACCCTAAACATCAGATAATTTTAGAAAACCAAGATCCATGTTTCCTTAAATGATGAGTATGTGTAACGACCAGAACATTTGAATAATATTTTTTTCTTGAATTTGTGTAATATTTTATTTTATAATCAACGAAACTATATCGTTTAATTAATGAAATGATTATAATTAAAATAATACCACTGGGTTTCGACTGTTATATGACCATTGGTCAATGTGACTATAGGAAAATAAACTCATAACATCATTATTGTTGTTTATAAATAAAATTTATAATGGTTAATTAAAACAGAATGAAGTGTCTATGGCATCGTATAGAAGACTTGGTCCATATGAATCCCATCATTCATTGCTTCAAAAAGATGTTTCATCACTAGTATTTGCTCTGGACCAAGCCCATATTGAGCTTCATCATGTAAAACTTGAACGGAATCACATATAGGAGAAGATCAAGATTATAGAAATAACCACTCAAGAAATGTTGTCTAAGCCTCGCGAATATTCTATCACCCTAGCACACCTTACACTTAGGACATATTCTTGTGTTATAAGGGGATATTTAACAAGGCCTTAGTTACTTTGTGTAATCCTGTTTGTATAAATAAAATTATTATTTCTAATTATGGTAAAATTTCTAAATTTCAAATGTCTGGATAAATATAAGATGTATTTATAGAAGTTCCATATTATTGGTTAATTTTGGAAATAGGGTATTTTAAAATATATTTTTATACATTAAATAATGAATAATGTGAAATTATATTCAAAAATTATTCTTCTATTGTTGTGAACCGTAAGAAATTTAGAATCTAATAATATCAACTTAATTTTTACTAAATAGTAAATTATGAATAGTTATATAACGTTATGAATAGTAACATGACCAATGGAATAGTAACCTCACTTAAGAACGTATAAATATAATTTTGGCATCTTGAATGGTAATGTGTCATAATAGCATATATAAATAACTATTTTGGAAATTATTGGTTAAGTATTAGTTTTTTCAAAGTAAATAGCATTTTTACATAAATATTTAATATCTCATTATTAGAAATTTTTTTAAAAAGGAGTTCAATTTGGATTTCAGAGCATTGATATTAGGATAGGGTGAATTTATGAGATTTTTATAAAAAAAAATTTTGGTGAATAAAAAAAATACAGTTGTGAGTTTCGATGGAATTAATGACATCATTAATGATGTAATAATGATATTATAATTCTACTATACTATTTAATATTATGATATTTTATGTGGTGTCCCATGTGGAAAATACCATGGATAAATACCATGAGAAATCCCATGGTTTTTCAAATACCACCGATGAGGTGTCTCTTGGAAATTATTAAAATATTCCCTCACTTTTGCAATAAATACCAACCCATTACTTCATTAAATTCATTAAAAATACATCATAAACGGTTTTTTGGTATTTTTACTTCTAAATGAGTCTTCCCAATGTGCCACAATCCACCCAAGGACCCATCCTTCAAGCTTTCTAAGTTACTCTTCAAGGTAATGGAACCTTTCACCCTCCTCCTTTAAGTCTTGACATCCATTATGTTATGTCTTCTAGTTTCAGTATTATTATGTTGGAGTTTGTTCTTATATGGCCTTTTCATGTTATTTTTATTTCCATATTATAATATTCTCTTTCCACACTCATCAACTTATTTTTTTGAATTTTATGTGATGCTGTTAGGCTGTAAAATTTTCGTAAAAGAAATCACATCTTCTCTATTATTTCAAGTATTCTTTTTCTTGTCGCATGTCACTAAAAAATCCATACCATGATCTTATTTAAATTTTATTCTATACCTATAAAGTATTATGATTTATTAATTAGTGTGTGACCATTTCCCATTTCATTTTTAATGTATTCTGAAACCATGTTATAAAGCTGTTATGCTACAGAAATGTCGTCTCAAAACATCTCTTGTTTTTTTCATGAAATTATATTATTTTCATTATGAGAATACCCAAAAAAAATTAGTTCTGGGTTTATTCATCAATAAATTAAAAGTTTATATTTGGATTAGTATTTTACATACATAAAACCATAATTCCTTTTCCATGGGTTATAAATGACATAACGGTCATGTTTTTATGGACTCTTAAAACGTCATGATTTTGAAATGAAAACAATTTATTTTATTCTCTTTGGTTTATTTATGAAATTTTTGGTTATGATATATTTTTATCACATGAAAATACAGACATATTAAGGGTGAGCCCTGATAGAACTCAAATTCATTGGGTAAAGAATTTAATCTCCAGATATGACAAGTTTCACGATACCATGGTGAATAACCATGGTAATTTTTATAAAACCATGGGGATGAATCTTGGTGATATGTTCATGATTGTATAAATTAAATGTTGTAGCAACATATTCATATTATGACTCACATTTTTTAATTATGATATTTTTGTACTTCCATTTCTCATTTCATTATTTTTTTCATCATGTTCATATTTATATCACAAGTAAACTGACTCCTTTTCTTTCTACACCGGGCCTTCTGCTAACCCATTCATTTTATGTATGTCTCCAGGATATGAGATACAATAATTATACTTAGGATTAACCTTTTATAAATCCTTACAAGTGGATTAGAATAATGTTTACTATTTTTAAGTATATTGTTCTTAATTTCCATGACACTAAATTTAATGATCCTTTGTTTATAAAATGTAATGAAATGGTATGTAATAAAAGGTAGGATTCTATAGTTGGTATCAAAGGATAGTTTAGTTATTTATGGAAATTAGGATATGGAAACATTAGGAATAAACCCATAGAAAAATATAAATATAAGAAATCTTAGTGGTGTTTTTGGAGAAATATTAAGTAAGTGGTTTTCAAACAAATAAATGCATGTATGTATATGAACAAGTGGATGTGGCTTTGGAAGAGATGTAACTATGAGTGAAAACAATGGAAAGGAGTTTCGGCCTTCACCAGGGGTATCTTGGTTCATGACAATGATCCATGATGTACTCTTGGTTTGACACTCCATAGGGATATGTTTTTTTAATCATTATCTTTTTAAGAGTCTTTATGAAGGATTTATAGAATCAATTTATTATATAAGCATGAAGTTTTAAGACCTAAAAAGCATTATAGATAAAAGATTCATAGATGAAATAAGATTCTCACTATGGTTTTATTCTTTTATAAAATGGAGGGAAATATGAGGAATCATGCAAATTGTGACCGCAATGGACCATGCACTGATGGTCATCCGATGGAAGCTGGAAGGGAAAAGTTCATGAGAATGATGAACCAACTGAGTCATGATATGGGAAATAACATGAATGAAGTTATGAAATTGATATCACCATGAAAGGAACAACATTATGTTGAGTCCTTTATGATTCAATGACAACTGACCTTCATTGGATCTACGGACACATTAATTTTTGAATATTAGATCAGCACTATATAGAATATATTTTCTATTCTCCACTGTTCGAAACATGTAAAGGTCACCCTGTATGTTTACCACTTAGAGGGAGAAGCTGATCAGTGTTGGGAGCTGATAAAAAACATGAGGTCAAGAGTTGAAGTAGATGCTATGGAGTGGGAAGTGTTCAAGGGGATCTTCTTCAATATGTATTTCCCTCGTTTAATGAGATCAAAAATGGAGATTGAGTTTCTCAAGCTGAAGTAGAAGGATAACGAATCTATTGGAAGCTACGAGATGAACTACATCCAACATTCCTTTTACACCTTTTGATTTGTCATGGATCTTAATGGGAAGGTTGTTAGATTCTTGGGTGGACTGAGACCTCGTCTGTGGAAGAATCTACCAAACTGAGACTATCACTAATGGAAAAATTACTTATACCAACGGTTTAGAACCATTCATATAGGTCCCCAAACCGTTGGTATAGCATATAAAATGGTTTGGGAAACATTTGGGTGATTTGGAATGGGGATAGACCTATCCCAATGGTTTTGGGGAAACCATTGGGAAAGACCTATCCTAATGGTTTGAAAACCATTGGTTTGCGTCTTTAACAATGGTATTCAAAGCCTTGGGATAGGTATTTCCCAACGGTTTTCCCCAAACTGTTGGGATAGGTCTATAACCATACCAAATCACCCAATGGTTTCCCAAACCATTGGTATAGGTATATTAAAAAAAATTACAGTGGTGGTTTGAACCCAAAACCTCTTAATTATATATCAAAGACTTTACCACTATCCTACAATTACCTTTGTGAATATATTTGGATAAATAAATAAATATATATATATATATATATATATGTAATTTATATATTGAATTATTTGAAAATATTTGAAAAAATAATTCATAAAAAATAAAGGAACCTATCTCAATAGTTCTAAAAATGTTGGGGTATGCATTTACCAATAGTTTTGAGAGCCATTGGGATAGGTACCCACCCATTCCCAATGGTTTGGCTAAACTGTTGGGAAAACTAGCCTCTAAGTGGGATTTTCCCAAAGTTTTGGCCAAACCATTGGGAAAGGGGAACTATACCAATGTTTTTTTCAAACCGTTGGTATAGATGCATTAGTATAGGTCAAATTTCTAGTAGTGTATGACAACATTAAATATATCGTACATAGTAAAATACAGATCAAACTAGAGTTTGGTGAGACACAATGGACTCAAAAATCCAATGACAAGAATAGATCAATGGAGCCAACCCTAGGGAGGAGTTTCAATCAGGGAAGAGGAGGAAAGAATGATCAATGTACCACGTGTAATAAATGTCAGAAGAAGCATTCTGGGAACTACCTACTCGGGAGCGGGAAGTTCCACAAGTGTGGAAGAGAAGGCCGTATCGCACGAAATTTTCATACTGATGAGAAGCCACAACTCCTAAAAACTAACAATAAGGGGTAGATGGTGGATGTCCAACCTGATGTCCTATGCTATTACGGTGGACAACTTGGGCACTTTTCCAATCATTGTCCAAATCTGAGGGTAGTTGATGGGAATCACCGTCAGCATTAGCAAAGGCCAAGGGAGAAAGGTCCTACTTTTACAATCACTATGGATAAAGTTGAAGTTTCAAATGATGTGGTGGAAGGAACTCTTGTAGTTCTCTCAAATCTGGCATGTACTTTGTTTGATTCTGGTTCTACGTATTCCATTATTTTATCCATGTTTTCAAGTAATTTAGAATCATCCCCTGAATTTCTAAAATTAGAGTTATCAGTCAAGACTCTTGGTGGGATTATCCAAGAATCGTCAGTATTTTGAAACTCTAGTTTCTTAATTTAGTGAGAAAAATATTATTTAAAATCAAGTAGTCACTCCCATGTTGGAACACAGCATTTGACTAGGGATGGACTGTCAATGAAAGTATATTTATATAATTAGATGTAGAAGCAAGGGAATCTCAGTATTATTGAATGGAAAACCTATTGTTATATTCCATGGATAGATATCTCAACCTCATATTTGTCTATAAAAACCTCTTATATACATCTTTATGGAGTTAATCAGTGACGAAGAAGAATGAAATGAGTGTTTAAGGTAATAAAATGTCCCCTTCCTCCAAGAATACATTGATATATTTCCTTAGTATTTACCCAGACCTCCCCCGAAAAGAGAGGTAGAGTTCTCCATTGAACTCATACCTTGATCTCATCTGATATCAAAGACCCCATATAGGATAGAAAATGTTGATCTAGAGGAATTAAAAAAACAAATCCATGATATTTCAGAGAAGGGTTTTATCTAATAAAATTGTGTCTCCTTGGGGAGAACGTTTTATATTTTTGAAGAAGAAGGATTGATCAATGTGGCTATGAATTGATTATAGAGAACTGCAAGCAGTGAAGAAAAAATACCCTATTCAAATAATTCATGAATTATTTGACCAACTACAAGGTGCTCAATTCTCCTCTAATATTGATCTTCAATATGGTTATCATAAACTGAGGGTGAAGAAAGAAGATATTCCAAAAACTATCTTCTAATTAAGATATGGGAATTATGAGTTTGTTGTTATTCCCATCAGGATGACAAATGTACCTACTATTTTTATGGATTTGATAAATATATTCATTAAGGACTACCTCAATAAATTTGTGGTAGTTTTTATTGATGATATTCTGATATATTCCAAAAGTCGTGAGGAGCATGAGTATCTTCTATGGGTTATTTTGAAAACACTGTAGAAGGATAGGATTTTGCAAAGTTCTAAAAATGTGAATTTTGGTTACAAAAATTTTCCTTCTTGGGGAACATTGTAACTAATAAAGGAATCATAGTTGACCCTTCAAATACAATGGTTATAGAGGAGTGATCACATACTACAAAAATAACTGTGATTTGTAGTTTCCATGGATTAGCGAGATATTATAAGAGGTTTCTGAAAAAAATTTCATGAAACTCTAATCCATTAACCAAGTTAACATGAAAAGGGTCAAGTTCATCTGCATAAAGGAGTTTGAGGAATGTTTTTAAGATCTGAATAATATATTGGTTACTTCACCCTTGTCAAAGCATACCCCAAGTGGAGAAGGAATTTTTATTTTTAGCGATGCATCTATAAAAGGGTTTGTGTGCGTCCTCATGGAAAATGAAAAGGTAATTTCTTATGCATCTCAACAGTTGAAGACTCATTAACACAACAATCCTATGCATGATCTGGATCTGGATGTTGTTGTTTTTTCTTAGATGACATGGAGGCACTATCTTTATGGGGATAAATGTGATATATACATAGACCTTCAATGTTTGATGTATATATTCACACAAAAGAAATTAAATATGAGATAGAGGAGAAGGTTGGAACTTCTCAAAGACTATGATTGTTCAATTCATTATCATCCTAAAAGAGAAAACAAAGTCTTTGTTTCATTAAGTAGGAAATACCTAGTTGTTCTTTACATGGTGAGGATTCAAGGAGATCCTTTGATCAATGAAATAGAAAAGCTAGAAATGAGAATTATAAGGGAAGGTGTATCATCAAACGTAACCCAAATTATTTCTCAACCGTCGTTACAAGATAAGATCAGGAAATCTCAGAAAGAAGATCCTTTGTTAAAAAAGTTGTTTGATGCTGTGAAAAGTGGGATGTTTCTTCAGTTCAATATTGATCAAGAAGGTGTACTGAAATTTTGTACAAGACTATGTGTTCTATCTTTTCAAGAAATAAATTAGGAGAATATGGATGAATCTCATAGCTCGACTATCAATATACATCCTGGAAGCTCAAAATTGTATGGGGACCTTCGTGATCATTATTGGTGGGATAATATGTTAATAGAGATTGCTGAATTTACTACAAGGTCCCTGGTATGTCAGCTAGTGAAGTTAGAGTAACAAATTTATAAAGGGGTATTTCAACCACTACCCATACCATCATGGAGGTGACATAATATCAAAATGGACATTTTCACTGGTATCCTAACAACTTCCTAAGGAAACAATGAAACATGGGTTATTTTGGACCATCTCCCCAAGACTTCCCATTTTATCTTCATTTTGGAAGATTTATCTCTTGATAAAATTTCCATAATTTATGTAAATTAACTCGTAAGGATGCATGGAGTCCCACATTCTATCATATCTGATTGTGATCCAATGTTCACATCAATATTCTAGAGAAGTTTCCAATATGATTTTAGTACTGAATTGAATTTCAGTATGACCTATCATCCCCAAACTGATGGCCAATATGAAAGGACTACTCAAACACTTGAGGAAATCCTAAGAAGATACTCAATAGAATTTAATGGGGGATGGGATCAACATCTCCCATTAGTTGGTTTCTCTTACTATAACAGCTTCCACTCGAGCATTCAAATGGCACCCTATGAAGCTCTATATGGGGAGTGATGTAGAACTCTTACTTGTTGGAATGAAACTGATGGGAGAAAGCTTCTTGGGCATGATCTTGTGCTAAAGATTACCGAAAAGGTCCCTGCTATGCAACAACACATTAAGGCTACTCCGAGTCAGCTACAGATCAATGTTGATAACCGTTGAAGGGACTCATATTTTTTGGCTTGTGACACGGTATTTCTTTTAATTTCAACTTGTAAGTGAGTCAAGAGGTTTTTGGAAGAATGGGAAGCTCGTCCCTGGGTACATTGTCCCATATGAAATCCTTGATTACGTAGGAGCAGTGGCCTATCAGTTTTTACTTCCTGCAAATCAAGAACAAATTCATGATGTCTTCCACCTGTACCTCTAAATTCAGTACATACCTGACCCATAACATGTAATAAATCCATAGGTATTAGAACTCGAATATGAACTATTTTATGAGGAGCACCCGGTGGAGATCTTGTATCATAGAGACCGGGTTCTATGCAAAAAGACTACCCACATTTCTAAGGTGTTGTGGAGGAACTTCTAATATGAAGACGCCACATGGGAACCAGATGACTCTATGAGGAAGAAGTAGCCACACCTTTTCTCTTCTGAGGGTACAAGATGAAATTTTTAGTACGAAATTTCTTAACATGGAAGAATGTAAAGACCTGAACTTTTGAATAATACTTGATTCTTGAGCTTGTCTGATATTTTATTTTACACCCAAAAAAACTATATACTTTAATTAATGAAGTGAGTATAATTAAAATAACACCACTGGGTTTTGACTATTATATGATCACTGGTCAATATGACCATTGGAAAATATACTATTAACATTATGATTATTGTTTTTAAATAAAAGTGATAATGGTTAATTAAAATAGAAATAAGAGTTGATGGCCTCATCTAGTAGACTCAGCCCCTACGAATCCCATATTTTAGATCTTGGGAAGGAAGATGCATCACTAGGATTTGCTCGGGACCAAGCCCAAGCTAATATTTAACATGTGAAACTTGAAAAAAAAAATCTTAAGGGAGAAGTTTAAGCTAATAGAAATCATCACTCAAAAAATATTGTCTGATCCACCACAAGATTCTATCACCACACAATACCTTACACTTAGGTCCTATATAGGTGTTATAAGGGGCTCTGTAACAAGTCCTTGGTTAGTTTTTTAATCCTATTTTTATAAATAAAATTTTTATTTCTTATTAAAATTTGTGAATTTTAAATGTCCAGATAAATATAGGATGAATTTATAGAAGATCAATATTATTGGTGAATTTTGGAAGAAAATGTATTTTAAAATATTTTCTAATACATTAAAAAATTAATAATGTGAAATGATTTTAAAAAAATGGTCTTCTACAGTTGTTATCGATAAGAAATTTAAAGTCTAATAAGAACAACTTCATTTTTAGTGAATAGTAAAGTATGTATAGTTATATTACGCTTATGAATAGTAATGTGAAAAATGGAATAGTAAACTCAATTAATAAAGTATAAATATAATATATGAATCTTGAATGGTAATGTGATATAATAGCGTATGTAAATAAATGTTTCATAAATTATTTGTTAAGTATTAGTTTTTTCAGGTAAATAACGTTTTTTGTTAAAAATTAAATATCGCATAATTAGAGAATTATTTTCATAAAATGGAGTTCATTTTTGAATTTATAGCATCAATATTAGGTTATTGTGAATTTCTAAGATTTTTATAATTTATTTGTTTTCCGGTAAATAGTAAAAATACATTTTTCAGTTTCTTTGTGATTAATGACATCATTGATGATTTAATAATAATGTAATATATTTGGTTGACTTTTGAATAGTAATATATGTTATGAGGTGTCCCAAGTGGACAATTCCATGGTAATATTCAATGGTCAAGCTCATGGTTTTGCAAATACCACCGATGAGGTGTCGCAGGGAAATTAATAAAACACTCCCTCACTTTTGATATAATTACCAACCCATTACTTCATTCCTTTCATTAAAAATTCATCATCAATGAATATATGGAATATTTACGTCCCATGTAGTCCTAAAAAGCTTTCATCATGCTCTCTAAGGTCCCAAGCTTCATGATTTTGATGTTACTCTTCAAGGAAACTGAACCTTTTACCCTGCCTCTATTATGTCATGGCTTCCATTATGTTATGTCTTCTAGTTCGCATCTAATCATGTTTGTTTATGTTATTATATTCTCTTTTCATGTTATTATTATTTATAAATATTGATATCATCTTTTCACTCTCATCTACTTATTTTTCTAAAATTTAAGTGACACTATTAGGCTGTGGTATTTTCGTAAAATAAATCGCATCTTTTATTCTCTTTCATGTTTCCTTTTCTTGTGGTTTCCATTAAAAGATCTATACCATGATCATATTTAAATTATATTATGTAATTATAGTCTATTATGAGTTATTTATGAGTGTGTTACCCATTCCCTCTTTCATTTTAATTCTAAAACCATGTTATATAGTCGTTAAGCTGTAGAAATATCTTCTCAAAACCACTCCTTTATTTCTCAAGAAGTTATCTTATTTTATTTATGTGAATACCCAACCCTATTTTAGTTCTAGGGGTATCTATAAAGACATAAAAATGGTATATTTGGTTCTAGAGTTGACATACATAAAACCCTCATTCCTTTTCCATGGGTAATAAATGACATAACGAACATGTTTGTATTCACTTTTATAACGTCAAGATTTCGAAATGAAACCCTTTTATTTTATTCTCTAAGGGTGATTTATGAAATGTTCAGTTATGATATATGTGGATAACATGAAAATAGAGACATATTAAGGGTGTTCTATGATATCAGTCCAATGCATTGGGTATATAATTTAATCTCTAGAGATGATAAGTTTCACAGTACATTATTGAATAACATTGGTAATTTTCATGGCACCATGGGGATGAACCCTGGTGATATGTTCATGAAAGTCTAAATTAAATGTTGTATCCATATATACAAGTTATGATTCATGTTCTTTTCATTATGATATACCTTTAGTTCCTTTTCTCATGTATTTATGTTTTCATCTAGTTCTTAGTAATATCAAAAGTAAACTAATTCCCTTTATTCTCTTACTAGTCCTTCTGCTAACCCTTTCCTTTGATGTATGTCTCCAGGTTATGATATGTAGTAATTTTACCTAGGAAGAACTTCTGATAAAGCCTTATAAGGGGATTAAAAGAATTTTTAATGTTTTCGTGTATATTGTTCCAAATTTTCAAGACACTTGTCTATAAAGATCCTCTATTTGTAAAATGTAATGAAAAGTTATGTAATAATATGAGGGATGCCATAGTATGATTTTTCATTCCTCTCATCACATAATTATTTAGGTTGGGAATTATCATGGTGAAAATAATTTTTAATATTTAATAATTGAGAAGATAAGAATTATCCTAATAAATCATATTAATTCATCTACACTATTCATTGGTATATTTTATATGGTTTATAAAGATAAGTGTATCCCAAATGAAATTCTAAGAAAAACTTCCAAAACCTAGTCTAGAGACACCATTATTTGGCACAATCTACCAACGATTGGACCATTTTCATATATTAACTGATTTCATTACATAATATAATCCATGTGTACCCTATATTGGAATAAACTACCCAATTGAATGATCAAGGTATTGAAAAGTGTTGTTTTGGAAATAGAATGGCACATAGTGTTTCTGTGCTTTCATTTAATGTTTTTCCAAATTGATATACATTATATGAATGTAAATTTCATAAATATTACATCTTATGAAATATTTATCATCTCATGTTTTTTCCTTTAATGTATATATGATTATTTTAAATTCTTTGGGAATCATTATTCCAAACACAATATTATTATGTTCATACCACATTAATGTGTAATTATTTACAAAACCCATATGTTTGTATTACTCACCGGTGAATAGAAACTAAAAAATTTTCATACATATAGGAATGCATCATATCCATAATGTATATTAAATTTTCATGTAATGTAAGAGAGTTATATGATATGTACAATCTTCATGAGGAAGATCAAAGTGATAGATAATCCACCCCATTCACTTTTTTGTCTAGGCATATGAATTTGGGCTAGTAAGTGATCATACCACAAATTCCTCTACACAAGAAGACATTTATCAATAGATAATTAAATTCATGACAACTCTACAGACTAATCTAAACCAATTATATTCACCAATTATTATGGGGATCATAAATTTAATTACAAACTAAGGTCAATGTAGATGAAAACTAAATTTTATAGTGTTGTACCTAATACATAATTCAAGGTTATGAATATAATAAGTAGTTTTTTAACATATAAGAATAAATATTAATCATATTTATTAAATAATTTATTAAACCTAAATTTCACTAGAATTTCAATAAATAGTAAAAATTATATTGTTGTCAAACTATGTGATAGACAAAAAAGAAAACTTTCAAGGGTAATCCTAGTTAGAAACATTATACAAGTTATAAAAACATGAATATATATATTTTTCTTTCAAAATATACATAAACTCATTCATGTTATCATAATATGACATACGGAATATTATTTAAGCCTCTGAACATATTAATCATCATTAAAATTTTGATTTGGTCTAAATAATATTATTAAATAAGTCTTGAATTTTAATATGAATAGTATCAATTTAATTAATTATGATACATTCATAACTATAAATATAATAACCTTTTTATTTTATCCCCATAATTTTAACCCTTTATAAATTATTTCTTATTTTTTCTAAATAAATATTTTATTTGTAGATAATAATAAATACCATATAAATTCTTCTAGTGATTTTTAATATTATCATTTAATATTTAAGAATACTCTAAATATTTTTAAAAAATAATTATTTCTAAAAAATATATAATTAAATAATTCATAAATCTTTTATAAATTAAAATATCCCAAAATAACTTTTACAATTTTTTTAAAAAAATGTTTAATAAACAATTTTAATTAAAAAATGTTGAAAAATGTTAACCTAAACATTTTATGCTTCATTATAGCATTCAAAATTTCATGGTTAATCAAATATGGCTTCTTTTAATCCATAAAATAATTTAACCCAAGAGATTACAATTTTTTATACCTCTTATGTGAAGGTATTCCATTATGGTGTTGAGATAAATGTCTTTTAAAATAGCCAAACTAGTTTTTTACCACATGTAGTGTAATCCATCATTAATTGACATCTTTTATAATGGTAAATGGTCTTATAATTATACAATGATAGATGAAAATAGAACCTTCCATTTTATTATAGCATGATACCAGGGTTTTTTGTAGTTTGAGGGACCACAGGGAATCATATCATGTGTTGCTAGTTTTGGTTTCTAGAGATTCCTTGGGATGAATTGCCACAAATGTCACTATGTCATGGTGAAAGTTGTTCATTTCGAAATCATATATTTAGAACATCTAATCCCAGAATAAAAATTATTCAATACCACTTATGGGGTTTTTTGGTTCATCTTACAACCCTTGTAAGTGGATGAAAAACCTAACACATATGAATCTATCTATAATGAATCAAATGTGAAAACTTTTTAAAACAAACTATAAACATGCGTACCTTAAATGCCCAATTATAATATAATTTCCTCCATTTTCTTCAATGGATTTATCTTCATGATGATCACTAGGATTATGAGTTAATTTCCTCCAACCCTGAAGGTGGAACACCATCTGATGGGTCTATGCATGCTTTTGAGGAATCTCAAACACCTGAACGGGTTCTAGAGACTTCTCAATGTGCCTGACAATATTTAGAAATAAAAGACAAATTTGGATAACATGAAAATTATTTACCACTATCACACACCCTTCCACAAAATAAAATGAGAATAAATTCATCCTTATATAGGCATCCATAAATCAATTAATTTAATTAGATACCCAGAGAAAATGTAATGTTCCAGATTTTATCTCATAGAAACTGAAAATTGTATCAATTTTATGTCTATTAATTGAAGACATCAATGAATGAGGTGTTTTATCAATAAATGGACCATCTCTTTGATAAATAATATATGATAAATTTAGTGTATAAGGTTTTAAATGTTTCATGAATAATATGCATGCTTAAACCAAGTGTGTCTGGAATCCATGATATTATATACACCACCATGGTGTAGCAGTGGTCATTTTATTACACATGAAACAAGTTATGAATCATTTATCTCTTCAAGATGTTATACATTTGGTATAGAGAGGTTATAACCACTTCAATATCATCTCTATAATATTCAAATACATTATATCTTCACCAAGTGTTTAAATAACTCTAACCACTTCAATGATATGATTGGAAAATGAATCAGTATTCTTATATGGGTACAAAATTAAATCATAAGTCCTATTATGAAACATGAATATTTTTCCCTTTTACCATTATATACACATTATAAATATTATCCAAAGTATCCCACATAGTCGTACTTGTAGAGAAACTCGTCACCTTCATATAGATTAGATTATAAAGTGTAGGAGATAAGGAATTTTTGGCCTTAGAAACATTATAATTTATTTTTCGATCATCATGATTCACAAATAGTTTAAAAAAATAACATACATATATCCCCTATATAGTGGTAGAAAAACATTTGATTCTATGATATCAAAAGAGATATATCATTAGGTTTTTTTATATTTGGTAATTATGGCCTTCAAAAAAGGACTCCTTTTTCTTTCATAGTGGTCTCTATATTATCTTATCTCTAATGTAAGATTAATTACCTAGAACAAGGACCTTGTACTACTCAGTATAATCTATCCCAATAGAACCTAAGAGGGGGTGATTTTGGATGAGTATTTTATTTTTTACATTTACAAATAGTCTATCATGTTTTCACGATAATCATGAATCTATTAATTCATTCATATACACTGAATATTCTAATTCATAAAAAAAATAAATATATAGGGTTTTACTAATTTTGTGGATATGGATTAATATAAGAAGAATACATATATGTTTTGTTAATGTACCATATAGAAACACTATATAGTATATGTGTTAAACCTTTCATAGGTATAACCTATTGTTAATATTCGGATCACTACAACTTGTTGTATCATTTCTCAATACATAAAAAATATGGATTATAAAAGTAATAGTAACACACATATCACTTATAATGATTCTTCAAAAAAATGTTAACACTAGAATAAGAAATAGTGATATCATCATTTCTTATAGATCATTAGTGTATATCTCATTGCATCCTCTCTTATTTTTATTATTGTAACAACATATTTAGTTATTTATTTATTCCTATAAATTAATAAAAGACTAAAAGAGATTGTTTGTAAATTTTAAATATGGAAACTTCAAAAAAAATTCATAGCCAAATATGCTACATTATATTTGAGTTGAATCCATCTATTTAATATCATAGTCTCTACATAATACTTTTGATGATGTGTTCTATTTATTAATATAGAAATATGATGATATCCTCACTGAATAAAAATCCAAAACATCCTTAAATATCAATGTATTCTTCCATTGAAAAAATCCACAATATTTTTTGTTCTTTTTTAACTGCATTATCAATCCTATTATAAAGTTGATAATATTTTGGCCTAGCTAATACCTTGTCCCATGCATGAAAAATTTGTGGTGTGTAACTATAGTTCATGATGTATTCATCCTATTAGTTCTAGCATGTTTTAGTGTGAACCATTTATCCATAGAGTGTTCATCACAAATTAACTAGTACCACTAAAACCTAAAAATTATTTTTCACAGTGTGGAAATCTATCCTATGGTGTGGTATTCTCTTCTCAAAGATTAAAGACAATTTCCCTTAAATTAACCCTATGTACTCATAATATTACACTTACATATCCCCTCTAATTAATGAAATATATTATTAAATATTCCTTATTGATTCGTGATAATCATTCTCACATATTCCCTCAGTTTTGGAAAAAAATCATATGTAATAGGTTGATGACCCCTACGTATCTCATTCTTTTGTTGTATTTTCCTTCTATTCTATAAATTACTCTTACCTAAAATGAATCATTTTTACATTGTATAAACATTTTCTATGTCTTTTATTCATCCAATATATGTAACTTTTATCCATAGAGAGTACTTATCTAGATATTTTCCCACTTCCCTATTTCATTATCACTGGTTACTTTTATATACATAGGGAGTAACTCGATAGTTGTTTTTGAATTTCCAATGATATACAAATTTTACATTAACATATCACAAAAGTAACCCTTATGGATACCTGGAGAGACATCATCCATTTCGATGTTCTTTAAGAATGTGACCATGTTACATATACTCAAGGCATGGTTAATCATACGTATAAAATAGAAACCATTGAGAGTGTGTCTGAAACATATTTATTTAAGTCGGTCCTATGAAAAATACATTGTAAAAAACCAAATAAAGTATATGTTGTTCTAAAATTAACCAGTAAAGGAGGGTCCTTTTTTAAAATGTGTTTGAGAGTCATGTTTGCACATAATAAATCTTTAATACTTAATTAATTCCATTTTGAGTTATTGGGTGTCCGATAAATAGAAAAAACTAAGGGAGAAACTATACACTCAAATTATTGAGATATATATTTGTTTTTTATATTTTTACAATATTATTACCATATACACTATATTATTATATTTACTATTTACATTCATATTCCACTATTCACCCCAAATATGTTTTTCCCCAAAAAATAAAATGACCATCTTACCTAATTTAAAAATCTAGATTCCAAATATTAACTTCATTTTATTAAATTTAAACTCAAAATGCGATAATATTAATTTATTTTAAAAAATATTTTTTGAAAATAAAAATATATGGTAAAAAATATATTGTAATTAATTTTTATACGTTCAATTATTATCATTATTTATTTATTTAATGCATATCAAATATATGATTCCAAAAAAAAATAGGGACATTTAAATAATGGTTATATATAACTTATAACATTTTCAATATATCCATAAGTTATATGTATATAGAGTGACCAAAAATAGTTATATTAACTTTCTCATTCATATATCTAGCCTGACATGCTTCTCAAAAATCATTCAAACTATTCCTTAATTTCTTAATCAAAATTTATATTATACTTCTATTTTTTCATTTGTATAATGGTGTTTATTTTCTAAGGTGGGAGAAATGTTTTTTCCTAATGTGTAATAATCTTTTATATTTAATGGTTACAAGGATTATATTGGATTATATATTTTCTCATCCAATAAAAGATAGGGAATAAGGACTGATTTTGGGGGTGAGTATGGTTTCATAGTAACTCTTGTTAGGTTCCCCATTTTCAAATCTCATAGAATCTACCAAGGGATCCCGTGTTCATAACACGCTACAGAACATCTTTCGAAACATTGGTGGTCATTTAGTGTTTCTAATCCAATATCACTTTGGAACCCACATTTGTTTAGAAGATGGAAGGTCATGTTAATCACAACCTTTTATGGGGGGGGGGGGGTTTATCCTTCCATGGGAATCTAATATAAATTTAATATAGGTTCATGAATCATTCCCAAATCTATATATGGTATTGGATAATATAATATAATAATTTTTTTTGAATCCTTATATACAAAAAGTGGGTTCCATTATTGATGAAATCTAAAAGTATTATAATTCCTCTATTTGTTTCCCAACATATTCCATATAAATTTGAGATTAATTGGTTTTTGAATCTATATAGCCAGGTACTCT
Organism: Viscum album; assembly: GCA_963277665.1. Classification (NCBI taxonomy): domain Eukaryota; kingdom Viridiplantae; phylum Streptophyta; class Magnoliopsida; order Santalales; family Viscaceae; genus Viscum; species Viscum album. The sequence continues at coordinate 678,765,366 of OY728119.1, read as the reverse complement.
AGAGTTTACCATTATAGAGGAATGCAGTTGGTTTTTTTTGGGTTATGATTGAACCTTTGAGTGGCATCCAACGTATCCTATAATAATAGAAAGAAAACCCCAAATTGTTCATTTGAAATAGTTTTAGGTTGTATTATTGGGGTACACCATTCTATTAAACATATTGTGGTGAGGACGAGTATGAGGGAATTTAGGCATTGGGTAAGGATATTGATCCTTATCATGTAATACTATGTATCAGACATATAATTTGAATCAAATTCTTCATTGCTTGGTTTATCCTTATCCAAATTACACACAACGATAGATAATTAGAACTAATGATGGTTATTGAATTTGATTTTACCTATATGAGAATGTATTTGGAATGTACACCAAGGTAGACATCCATGTGTAGACACATCTATATAATGTTATTGAATGGGTCTTACCCTTTGAGTTTTCCCTAGTTAAGGGATTTCATAATTCTTGTGATTCGATCGTCATAGATCCCAAAGCCCTCATGATGATACCTGGTGTGAGAAATAAGAGATAGAATGTGATTAGATTAACTTCACATGGATGTGTCGCTTATTCAATGAATATTACCAATTATAGAATGTTTGGTATGTATCATGAACCTTAGGAAGGTTTTCAATGTATCTTGTATATAATAAGAATTGTATTATTCACAGTTTCGTGGGTCCATAATATACTAATGGTATTTTGGATATTAAGGGCATAGTGAAGGAATATATTTAATATTAATCCCATATACAATACCACTATTAATCTGTTGATGGATAATGAAGGATGAAAGACTCACTGGAGGGTTTTGGTCCCATTAGTAAGTGTGTTTTGTATATCAATGGACTTACACCCAAGTGGATTCCCCTTGGATGTTGGGCCTTATAAATGAGTCCTACATATCCTATTTAGTCCAGTATCATAATCCTCATACTTCATTTTCTTCCATCCTATTGATGGGTTTGGATAGGTAATTATAATCAAAAATATTATTATTCGCCTAAGAGTTTTGGAAAATATGGGATTTGAACTAGGATGGAGTCCCATCGGAGAAACCCATATCTTATCCTATCATATCTAGATAGAGGGGACCATGGTTGGTCTTTTTACCATTATTATAAAGTATTAGGATCTCTTAATAAGGTTGTATGCATTAATAATCCTATCATATTATGGAAACATCCCCTGTGAAGGTGCAATACATAACCAAAGAATCATGGTTTTGGGATCACATGGATCGAGGGTACATGCACAAGTATTCTTGTTGGATAAAATTGAAATGTCTTGGGGTCTCTACCAAACATGTCCAAGGTTTCTTCTAGAAATATCATGGGTGTCAACATTATCTATAAAAGAGTGTGTTCATAACATGTTTGTGATTTTTTCTTGACATGTCTAGGAGTATATTCTTGACATGGAGAACATGTAACAGGGTCTCCATGTGATCAAACCTAAAATGTTTGTGGATATTTTCATGATCGAACATGACATGTATAAAGATTGTCATGTGAAGAAATTTACATGTCCATAGTGTCTCAAGATAATTGATTGATATTTATTGAGTGTATTTCAGGATCTAGTTGGTATTTTTGAAGCACTTTACATAAACCAGGTAGCAAGTATGAGGCATATTATGGAAAAAATCTAGCATATCTATAGATCATCGCATTATTTGGATGATATGTTTGGAAGAATTCACATGAACAATATGACATTTATATAGGTCATTGCATGATCAGTGAATATATCACACGAGTCATATTACCCTCCCGAATGAAAATCTCTATATCCATATTAACATGAAGCTTCAATCATTTCCTACCTGTATGATGAAAAATCCCTCCATTTTTTTAGCTTATAGCCTATTGAGGCATCACTTAGTCAAGTGGACACATAGAAACTTCTTTATGTAATCCATATGGAATGTTATAAGTATTTTATGTTATCAATGGGATGATCAATATATAAACTTTAATATCTCACATAATACCTTAATACATTCACTAGACATAACTATATTAATACTCTTTTAATTTTATGGCCATATGCTCTAAAAATTTCACTCTCGCCTATCATCCCCTGTGTTTTTTTCTATGTTGGGGGTGGGTGAATTTATAGGTATTATCTCCCCTATTTTATGCCTCTTTTCATGGATCTTAAATAAAAAAAATTGGATTTAGTTGATATAGGGAGCTTCACCTCACATTATTTACATGATCCAACCATGCCAATATCAATGACACCATCCTTACTGCGTTTGATGAAAAAAATCATATGATCATTCCATATTTAATGTATTTATTGAACCCATGGAATATTTATGGGCCTTCACATGATCAAATATACATTTATAATTTCCTTCGTGGGATTTAATTTATATGTATGATATCATTTACATGGTTGAGTTGGCATGCCAAGGGGCCTTCGTATGATCTAACAGACATGTCTATGGACCATCATGATCTCTAACTAGCCTATCATAAGAACTTTTCATGATAAATAAACTAATCACATAAAACAGAAAAATAAATTTTATAAAAACCCATATAAATCTCGTAATCATAAGGGTGTCATATTTTTCAGATTTTATTTAATAAATATTATGTTGTTTTCCCATCAGTTTTCCATTCAGGTGTTGCATGATCAAGATGACATGTTTGATATTTATCGTATCATAAATGTGACATGTATTGGGGCCTTTATGTGGTGATATTAGCATGCACATGGTTATTTTCATGTGGCCCATTAACTAATCATGTGAACCACATCATAGTGCTTCAAGATAATAATAATATCTCCCTTCATATGAGGGTTACATGTTTTTCTAAATTTTTATTTCATGAATGGCTTGAGGTATTGTAAAAAAAATTTTAAAAGTCACATCGTATGATAAAAAAGGATTACCTAAGGGCCTTTCATGATATTAATGTATCAATTGGAAGCCTTCATGAGATCGGGAGGGTGTGTTGGAGGGGATTAATATCATTATGAATAGATCATAGGAAGTACGTGACCCATTCATGTGATGCCCCATGGATAAAGTTATTCATTAAACCCAAGTTCCAAGTCCTCGTGTATCTATGATTCTACATAAATTTCTTGATAAAATAATTCATATTCATATGGTATTTCTCAAATCATAAATTTTTTGATCCTCATTTCAAAGGTGTCAAAAAATTCCACCCATAAAAGTGAATCCTAAAGGAATAAGGTCTCAGTAATGAGTAATTAAATTCCTCCCTCAGTCTTTTGTATTTCCCCCGGATAGTATTTTGAATGTATTTATTTATTTTGGGATACCTTTACCATACTGTGAGGTACCCAATAAATAGTGCAGTGAGAGGATGGTTATTTCAATTATGACCCAATCCTCTAGACCATAGTCAATTTATAATAATTCATGATTGTTTCATTATACAACCTCAAGTAACCCCATCATGAGGGCTATTTGTAAGTCCTGAACTCATGATCACATCTCTTTACCTCTTCGTATTAATTCTTTGTATTGAAAACATGTGCGATAAATCTCTAAACTAGTTTGTGGTACTATTTTTGGGTCATTTAACACGGATTTGGTCATGGGGATATTTTACATAGTTCACTGGTCTCTAAGGGATATTATATAATTTAGTAATATTTTTTAAATTTGTGTGACCATCACATGGTCACTTAATTGCATTTCTTAAAATAGATAACATGGGTATAAGTTTCTACAGGGTTCATGCAATTGACATGTCTTGTAAATGCTCATGTGATCATGATTCCTTATATGGGTCACATGATCAACCCCATGTTGCCTAAGATATACATTTATTTTAGTCCTTTTGACAAGGTTCTTTATCCATATGACATGTGATTGTCAAATTTGGGTCCATTTGTCTTTAAAAATTGATGTTGTGGATATAGTAGCTCATCATAATTTTATGGATACAATTAGAGATGTTGGTCAATATATGATCTTCCATTCATCTCCTGTGCAGCTATCGAACCAGATGAGGATGAATCTATTGAAATATCCTAATTCAGTCATGTTACCTCTATAAATATTTTTCCTAAAAAATGATACTCCTACTATGGAACCTCGTATGAATATAATTCCCCCTTCGTTGTTCTTGAATACCCATAAAACCTTCAGAGGAATATGCCTCATATAGGTCACTTCATTTTCGAGGAAAAATTAACTGATGAGTATATGTTAATGTTTGTTCCAACAAACTTTGAATAGTTCTAATGTAAATATATTACTAATATCAATACGTATAGATCAATAATGGGGAAATATACTTTCTATCCTAAGCTAGAATGGTTTCTCAATAGGGACTTCAATCATGATGTGTCTTTGGGATGGATTGGGGCATGCCCTTTTGGGGGTACTGTAATACCATCAAATTTATTGTTGAGTTAAATATAATTTGTCGATATGTGGCCTACTATATATTTTGTAGATGATTTATTATTCTAAAAAGGAAAAAATTATATAATTTATAATCTGATGGAGTCCAGACTAAAATACATTTCATTTTATGCATGGTGATGTCAAAATTAGTCTTTGGGACCTCGTAAAAATCTATAGCGCACCATTTTTGGGCGATAATTTTGATGAGTTTCTACCTATATAATCATTAAAGTATGATGTAGAGTATAACCCTCGAATTTATATGTAGATGATATAGATTGATGAGAAGTTCATTGGGATGGAACCTATCAAGGACCTACTTCTTATGAGGACAATCTTGTTTAAGAAATCGGTGGTACATTTTGTCAAGAAGGCCCATTCTAAACCTAAGTAAGATAAGTTAATGTCCTACCAATAAAAAGATCATCTAATGGATGAATGTTCTTATTGTCCTATGGATTAAAAAATTCTATTTAATGAATGGATGTGGTAGTTCATTATTAAAATCGACCGACCTATTCAATTGTTTTTCATTCATGTAATATATCTTAGTGGGTACCTACTCTAGACATAAGAAAATAGTGGATATGGGGTTTTACATTAATGGTGGGGTTGTGAAAAGTTGGAGGATATCACTTGGGTTTGGATATTCATGTTTTATCTAGACTATACAAACATTTAGGACATGTTTATGGAGGATGATCCCTGTAAAGAATCTCCAACACTTTCCAAGTGTTGTGAGCTTGGATAGGGGGAACCTAGGTAGATATGAGTATCTAAGAACCAATAATATACACAGAATTCATTTTAATCCATTTTTGATGTTCATTAGTTGGTTTATTCCTATAAATATTAAGAGTTAGGAAATTATGGCTTGACTAAACAAATATGACCACATTTCATTCAATCCTTACAGGGTTCCCACTTGCGGTATAACTGAAAATGGCGGGGGAACATCTAAGATCATTCTAACATGGTGTACATAAATGAGGAATCCCTATATAATTGTATAAAAGATACAATTTTCTATTACTGATACGCACCATTTCAGTTAAAGATTTATGTATGATACTTTCAAATAATGTGTCCTTCAACCCACCATGTCCAATTTGAAAGACACATAATGGGGGTCATGAATTTAGTTTCATATTTACCCATGAGGAGACTCAAAATAAAGTATAATTCCATCCAAATGGCACTAAGATTTGTTTTTCAAAGTTATATACCTATACTTGGATTCCTTCATACCTAAATGGTAAACTATATACATTGGTTCCTAAGACCATAGAGATACCTATGAATGTTAAGGTCAATCTGAGACACAACAAGAAGAATCATTTTAGAAAATCAATGAATTCAGAGATTCCTCAAAAGAATTTTAATCATCAAGGATCATTTTTTTTAAATGGTGTTGTACTGATTTATATGTATTTTATGGATGAGGAACCAATATCAACCGAGTATATTAGAATGACGTTTCATTATGCATGTCACAGATGGTGAATTTTATAAAAAAAATCATCTAATGAGGTGTATGGACTGATACACCTTTTTACAATAGTTTTTTGTTCCTTTAAAATATCCCAACTTCAAGGGGAATCACCTTTAAAATTTATATTATTGAATTAAAGACCTTCGTTGATGATCACAATGCGATGATGCAATTTGTGAAAGGCTAAATCCATTGTTCACCCCAGTACATTAGAGTATTGTTCTTGGATTGGTAGTGGTTTCATCAGAGTAGGGGAATCAGTATCTATACAAATAATTGGTAGGACTAGTTATACTACAAAATTAAAATGAAACTTTAACCATCAAACCAATTTTTATATATATATCTACATTGAATTTTCATATATATGGCTGGAAGGTGAAGGGGCTCATTCATGCTTGGAATATTTGGTGGATTCTCCTAGGGGAATAGATGATGGAGATGACCTGGGAAATGAAAAGGGCCAAATGATATGGGATCCTTGGGTGAAATATATTTAATAAGGATTATGGTATCCAATACTAAGGCTAATTAGTCCAAAAATGTTTCAGTTCCATCTCTAGGACATTCGGCATCACCCCCTTCCACAGATCCATCACCTGAGAGGAATGGAAAGAGTAAGTGCTCTGTGTGTTCAGATATTTATCACATTGAGTCCTTGAATATGTGTTATACTTTGCTTTTATCTCTTCACAATCAATTATAGTAGCTTATTTTGACCTAAATTTGTGAAGGCCATCAATGATGCCATGTGTAGGAATAAACATCTATTGATAAGGACCTAAGTGGGATTTTTGTGGCTTCACTATAAACCAAAACAGTGGTTTTGATCCAAAATTTGAGGAAATGATCGACGATTATGAAGGGTCTTATCTGGTACTAGCTACTAATTTTATATTAATCATTCCTTTTGACTCAACATAGTAATGTATACTTTTAGAGTAGGTAGATTCTAGTAGCTACACTGCCACTAACATTGCTCTGATGGAGGTGTCATTATGTTAGGGAATTTCTCCTTTGGTGACCATATATTTTTTCAAAGCTATATTATTTTGATTAACAATTATTTAAATATACTTCCCACATGGGTGGTGTGTAGAATATGATAAAATAAAAAACATTCATGGTTCTTCCAAGTAACACTTCACAAGTGGGTGTAACTTCTTCCCCTTGAAGATGAGATTAGGGGATATATGTTTCCATATATGAAACTAAAAATCTGTGTTCCTTGAACAAATCATGATGGTTAACTATATTAAAACATCATATTATTCATCATAATATTGAGAATACTATACACCTCCTAACAAAACTGATGTATAGAGGATCTGAAACCATTTTCTTCAAGACCCTCCTCGACTAGATCGACTAATGCATGTTAAAAATATACGTCATTCTCCTTGAAAGACATTAGTATGATCCCCACACTCAATTTCTTTATCCTAAAATTTATTTATCCTCTTAAATTGTTTTTGAGTGAATGTTTTGAGTATGAAATGTTTCATCAACTATTGTTGTAAAGGGTATGAGGGGGTATTTGGAGCTTATTCATAGATGGACCTTGGGAGGAGGTGAATTACTAACTGGGTCATATCATGATTTTTGTTTACTACATATGTCTATGGGAGATTGGTATATAAAGTTCTCTATTCCTGAGTAAAAAAAATTATTAGGTAATAGATGAAGGTCCTTGAAATGATGGTGATAGCAGTAGTGGCATCATATTTGGTCAGATAAAATCGGGATGTACCCATAAACGAGGGTTCACATTATGTGATAGTTGTAAAAGATCACAAAAATATAATCAACACTATTATGGCCATGATTGGAAGTCTACAGTTCAAAATTTATCATCTTACAATGTAGATTTCACAGTTTTAGTATACACTAAAAACCTCAAAAGAAAACTACGTCAGAGAAGAAGGGTCCCCTTGACATAGTGGAGAAGGAATGGCATGATTCTATTTCTAGGGTGGAAATATTACATGGGTTTTGGAGGAAGAGACTAATTCAGGTGAAAAACAATGCCATTTTATAACCTCCCAAGAACAGAATTTTGTAGATCTTGAGGAATCATCAGATTAAATATTGTAGCAGCCATGTTCTTCATTGAAAATATTTTTTTTATCTAAATATCTAGGAAATACACTCTAGACTATTGATATTTTTAGATTCCCTTATACTTTATTAATGAAAAAATATTTCAATATTTATATAATTTTTTCAAGATCTGTATCTCATAGCTTATTAATTTTATTTTATTCTTTTGAGAATATCCCATAATTGGTAATTGGTTTAAGGAACCTCATTGATGTATCTACTCTAGTCATTCCATTATCACCTAGTCAAAATATATATTTTGGAAAAATATTTCCTAAATGGAGAGTGATATAACATTTCATTAAGATTCATTAGATAAAATATTAGTGTGAATGGAATTGAAGTTTTCTCAGGCTTCCCTTTATAGGTTTCAATCCTGAAATGTTTAGTTCCTTTTCCATTTTATAAATTCTCAATGATACTAGAATCAAATATGGTGTGGGTATAGAGAGCCGAGACATGATTTTTTTTCCAGAATACCATTTTTCAGATTTTTAACATGGTGATAAATGTTTCTCCTTCAGTTGGTTGTTTGAGGTTTAGTAAACCAAGTTATAGTTGTAGGTAGGGTCTTCTAGAATGAAATAAATATTTTTGTAGATAAATTATTTTTATCATGGAACATCTACTGATGTGGTTTAGGTCCTTCTAGAATGAATCATATATTGTTGATGTTTAGTTTCTTCTATCTCAAACATTGTATTGCTATAATGTAATTTATTATAGGTCATACATTCTATTTTAGTTATTGAGGTTCTTTTATCTCATATCCTCTATTTCTTTATTTTAGGGTCTTCTAACTCTAACCTTCTATTTTTTTAGTTATTGGTATTCTAGCTCATACTTTCTATTGTTATATTTTTGGTTATTAAATATCATCATTTCTATTGTTTTATCATAGGGCCTTCTATTTTGGACCGCCAGTTCATGTATAATCCTAATATATAGAATGGGTGAATAATGGGTATTCATAGAAGGTGGGAGCACCCTTATTCATTTCCAAGATGATGAATGATGAGTATTTAGGAATGGTCTGGTCTCTCCACATCTTTACTAAGATAATTAAGGATGGGTATTCATGAATATTTTTAGATCCATGTATCCTTATACAGATAAAGAAAGATTGGTATTCATAAAGGGGTTTGAAACTACAAATCCTTATTAAAGTATGGTTTGGTGTATGGTGATGTAATGTTAGGGATTCCAAATAAACATGTATTTTTGTAATATTAGTTGTGTAAATAAAATATCTAAGAATTTCAACAGGGGGTGATGGAATGGGGTAGCCACATCAAGTTTGACTACAAAACACTATGAGGTTTTAAGTTCCGCTATGATGTTTGTGAGACTTGTGAGTATTACAGGTCCTTTCCTATAAGGGGAGACACCTCACCATTATATTTCTATATCCCTTATACATATCCAACTCATTATTTGTCAAATAGATTGGTCCTTACTCTATTACAGGGGTCATGGAATATTTATGAAGATACAAACACATTCATAGTGATGTAGAATATATAATAAAGGCAATCCAATGAGGGTTCTAGAACCTTGAGGGTTTTTCTTTTTATTATTTGGATGAATTATCCCCACACCACCTGGTTTTAGGTCGCATGGTGTGGGAAATAAAAAGATCTGAGAATGTAATTTTATAGCCCTCCTTTATGAATGGGTTTAATACATGGTGCCCTAATGTCAAGGATGTCAAATACACATGAATATTCTAGTTATTGGGATTTTAAATCATGGTGTATGAACATATGAGTCAATAAAAAAGGGGAATAAGGGGGTTTCGGTAAATCGTTAGTAATGGTGAAAACTATTATTGTTTGTTTCTAGAATAATAACTCATGTATTTATGGGGAACCTTTCCTCTAAGGCAAAAAAACCACCAAGGTCAAGCTCTAGGGAGTTGTGTTATTCACTAGAGAATCATAGTAAGGTCTCTTCAGAGTAGCAAATCCATGTTACCAATACACTAAAGGGAAGAACCAAGGTAAATAAATCAAGGATATTGGTTCTAGGAGAAGTGTATTTACTCATCTAATTGGTTACTTTTAGATCATGCATCAGATACATTAAGTTAATTTGTTGAGAATGAAATATTCATGAAGGGTTAGGGAACCCAAAATGTTTTTCCAGATCATAGTGGACAAATTATCATTGTAAGGGGATGTGATAAATCACCTCTCTAGCATTTTCCTAGACTATTGGTGTCTATCGAATATGGATAATAATTTACTAAGTACACAATATAAGATGATTAATTTTTTATCTACAATTAATGTTTTAACTAAAATATATTGGTGAAGTGTTTAGTGAGAAGATAAATAAATTCTTATAAGATTTACCACTGTGGATTTTCACTCAAACAGGTTTTATGCCTCTTTCACAAGTAGTTCATATTATTGTTATTTAGACCATCCTTGGATAATGTTAAGGTAATAAAACATTGACCAAGTGTATGATGTTTAATGTCATGAGTTATATGAAATTTATAAGAGGATAGTGCTACATGATATACCAATTAGGATTTCCAAGGTAAGTAGTACTCCAAAAACCTTCTGAACTAATGAGGAAGATAAGATAAATCATGGTTCAAGGTTCTCTATTCATGATTTACGACAAGGGATAGTGATGCTATGGGTGATCATGAATCACTCTATGATGACAAGCTCCATTATGATAATGTCATTTCATTCAATGATCCAAATCCTACTTTCATGGAAAAGTCATATTTGGTCGATTTGCTGGGATAGAATATACTAGAGGCAAGGGCAAACAAGCATTGTTAATAAAATGTTCCCTAGATTTATGGTATTCTTTTCGATGTCCATGGGAGGATTAATGAAATACGAGTCATTAAAGTCATGATGTTTTTTAATGGATTGTGGTTATCTGAAAGATATTGTAGAACTACTAACATTGGTTGACTAAAGTCAGTCTATTGTGTTCATTTAGTAAGGATTATTTATGGATGATGGTCTATACAGTTTGGCATCATGTATTTGGGATGCATCTATCCTGATGTTTAACATCCTTTGGCAGGGATGTATTCCTTTTATTTTATCATTTTCTAGTATGCAAATAATAACCATCTTGAAATTTTTCTAGATAACCTAATGAAAATATTCAATAGTATTCTGCATTTAGATGTAAGAGGCATATTTTATCTTTTCATGGTCTTATTTCTGGAAAATCATATGCTATATCCCGTCTTATTCTCATTTATATTATATGGGAGATATTCTTTGGTAGATTAAATTCATATGTAGGTTAAATTATTTTGAATGAATTGTCTATCCATAAGAGGTTTAATATATCTTATGATAGACCAAATCTTTGGGGGGGAATATTAAATTTATTTTTCTTATCTTCCATGGGTTTCCCTATGTAATTTGTAAGGCCATGAATCATGTCATAGTCAAATTTCATATATGAATCCCCATAGGGAAAATATTATCATGTGGGTAGGAATTACTTTAATCAGACCATACATAATACTTTTTATGAATCCTTTGAATGGATATATATCATGTGCCAAAAAGGAGTATCAATGAAAACATAGTTTGGTATTTTCATGGAATTGGTGTTCATAGTTTCATACACTAAAAAAGAAGAATAGTTTTTTTAATAATTCTTGGTAGGGCTTGCAAATCATTGAAATGAGTATCACTACGTATCATATAGGGATGTTAATCAAGCCACATGTCATTCTTGAAAGACTCCATATGTCTATCTAAATAATATATAGGGAGGGGCATTTTTTATTATCCCTTGATAAGCATTGACATCATAGTTGGCTAAGGTATCATATTCATAGATTGAGATCATAAAAAGGAAAAGGGCATTCCCATGTCCTTTACTAGTATAGTGATGAAACATTAATATATAACATAGATTTATGGATAATACAACCCTCTATATAATTTTTTAGATCTTCTAGGATGGATCATATGTCATTTATTATATCTTCGTGTGACTAAGATGTTGTTTTGTAGTTTAACATCTCATGAATAGGACATATAACTGAGTGGAATGATAAACTCCAGGAAAATGGGCCATTATAGGATATGTATACCATGATATAGAGCGGTACAAGAATACGATATTATAATATTTCATTAACAATGGATATTATTCACATATGTGTAACGTCAAGGGTATCAAAATCTTGTTGAATAGTTGGGTTATGGTAAGTTTAAATTATAACCCAAAAATAAACTTGTAATTGGGATATGGTGATTGATGGGTATAGTTCAACCATAAATAATGGAAGAATACCATATTCCCTATAGTTAGGATAATTTCTCCTGTATTTACAAAGTTCCTATCATATAGGTCCAAAACATCAACTAGGTTTAATATTTGGGGTGTTGTATTAATAACCAGTGAATCCTTGTGGGATCCCATTAGAAAAACCAGTCCTTGTTGCCAGTTTACTAAATGGGGGAACTAAAATTATGGGATATCATAGTCCATAAGATTTTATGAGAATGAATAAACTCTAGTAATTTGTTGGTAGAAAATTATTTATGGAATATATGATGTTGGTTAATGGAAAACATAAAATACAAGAGGGGTTCGAGCACCATAAATGACACACTAGTGTTTATTGGACACATTTCTTGGAGAACAGATTAAACATGTGATCATTAAGTACACAATAATCAATGGGGATGATCCTTTCAATGTGAAAACCTATTTTCATTCATTTTAATGTAATTCAATAAGGAAATTGTCATGAATTTAAACATCATGATATTGGGATGTTGTTCCCTATCTTTAGATAGAACGCCCCTTGATTTCATTTGTCATAGTGCCATTCTAGTTTCCCAACACTATTTGAAAAGAAACATATATCAATGATCTACAACCATTGGTATAGGTCTCAAAACCATTGGTATAGGTTATAACAATGGTATGGGATGGTGTTGGCTTGTGAAGCATCAGTATAGACCTATAATAATTGTTTTGGGAATCCGTTGGTATAAGTGTGCTATACCAATGGTTTCCAATCCATTTTCATAGATAATAAAAAATAAATATACAAAAGGTTTTAAAAATCATTGGTATAGGAATTTCAAAAAAATCACTTCTAGTTTTGATCCATAAACCTCTGATGTATATCTCAATGACCAAACTGCTAATATACAATGTCTTTTTGAAACAAAATATGTTAAATATATATTTATATTTATATGTAAATTAATTCTTGATGTACTCAATGTTATTTGATAAAAAAAATTTAAGAATAAAAATACCTATACAAATCGTTTAGAGAAACATTGGTAGGGGTATTTCTAATTTTGTGACCTAGGCCAACATTTTGGAAAAATTGATAGTATAAGGTCAATAAATGGGGACTATACCAACATTTTTGCAAAACCATTTCTATATCAAAACCATTATAATAGGGTACCTATACCAACAATTTTTCCAAAATATTGGTATACGGTCATTTTATTTTACCTGTACCACTGGTTTGTCCAAACTAATGGTAAAGGTATAGTTCTAGTAGTGTTAATATAATATGAGAAATGTTTGTCTTGAGAAACAAGAGATATCGGGATAGTCAATTGAGTCGTGCAAGTGTATTAAAAGAATATGTGTGGGTATGCATATTTTGGTAAGAGTGTGAATCCCAACATATATTTTTTTCTCATCAAGGGAAATATTTGGGACTTATGAGAATTCATGATTGGGTCTGAAATTGAGGAATTTGGCATCACTATGTACGAAATTTCTTTAGAATCATGCTACATGTGGTTTTTTTACTATATACCTTGAACATATCTGAAATATATGCATGAAATGGATAATTGTTTTACATTATGGATGGAACCAATATTATATATAATGGTCTCACTATGTACCCTTTAGTAATAGGAATAAATACACAAACAAATATGATAATGTCTTTGCATATAGATGGAACTCATATGTGGGGAAGATGAATTTCATCATTATGAAATGGATGGACATAAGATTGAATAACTAGGTGTAACTAAATATCATGTAGTAATAGGAAGCAAGACCCACCTAGATATAATATAAATGCAATTCAATTTAAAATATATCTACTATGACAAAGAATATAAAGACACAGACCACAAAATCTGTATTGATACCCCTTAGATGTGGGGAAGATGGATGAAATGTATCATGTATTTAAATATAAATATATATGTATATATAAAGAAATATCATTTAGTGATTGATGGGACTAGTTCCACACCATTGGTAAAATAGATCATGGGATTGATGGTGAACATTATTCTTTAACCAAAATATTCTCAAGTCACAAGTTCTTAGAAATTGTGATATTCACTAGTGAATCCAAGTGTGGTTTATTTAATACTGGCTAGTTCCAATTACAAATATGTCATGATATTCAAAGAGAATATACAGAAAATGTATTTGGTGATTTAGACATGAATATAGGGGAATAAATATTATAAAAATTGGGAGTACAAATGGATTTTTATAATTTAGGATTTCTAGACTTTATAGTATATACTTACTATAAAATGAAAGGGGGAAATAATGTGATGTCATAATTATGATTTGAAAATGGTTACGATTCACAGTTGAGTAACATAAAGAGTATTTTGATTTGATTGAATATTGGGTTATGGGATGTGTAAATCATAATACAAGAATAAATGAGTCAATATGAGATGATGGTTGGTTGGTATATGTCAACCATGGATAATATTATAAGCCCATACTCTAAAATTTTAGTGAAATAAATTCTGGATTTAAGGGGGAATGTCCTATAGAAGTTAAAAATTCATTACAAAAAAAATTTATATAGTGTTTTATGATTCAAAAGTGAATCAATCTAGGGCCCCTTTGGATTAGCCATTCCTTGTTACCAATTTGATACAGTAAAAAACCAAGGGAATAAGAGATCATGTTCCATGGGGTTCCAATAGAAGGATATAAACACTTGTAATTGGTTAGTATCAACTCAAATTCAAAAAATATGAAGCCAGTTCATGGAGAATGTAAATTATACGAAGGGTTTGAGCACCCTAATGGCTATAACAGTGTTAATTGAACACATTGTTTTGGATGAATGTGATAAAATTACAATTATTGAATTCACATTCATTTAGAGATGATTTTTTTTGGAATGAAGTACATGTGTTATATTGTTTAACATCATGTGGCTAGAATATTTTCATACAATTTAACTGCATGCCACTAGGATATTGTATTTTCGATTATCATCCTAGTACTAGAATGCTTTTCTCAATCTTTGGATAGAATACACATTGATCACACCAGTCAGAGTGATTTTTTAGAATACCTAAGGTCACATGAGTCCTTATTAGTGTGGGAAACAAGGGATAATTATGAAGATAATGGGGGTAAATGAGAGTTCATGAAAGAGAGTATGTTTTTGTTGGGAAAAAATCCCTCATGGTAACTTTGTTGTGTTTTGGGTTGATTTTGGTCAATGAAAAAGTAGGTTAACAAGGTATTCAGTGGATTTCCAGTGTGATTATTGGTAAGGTTTGTTGAAAATATATATTATAGAGGTATGAAATACCTAAAAAGGTTTGTAATTCTTTGTGTTCAATGTGTTGATATTTCCCATTGTTTTTCAAATTTTTGGGGTCCAAAATTTAGAGGATGGAACATGTTTCATGAAAGTTTTATTTCTTGGTATAACATAAATGAATAAGGAAAAGGTGTGTAATTCATGAAGGTTTGGTGTTTCTATAAGGTTTGGTGCTTCATCAAAGTTTTTTGTTTCTCAAAGGATTAGTATTTCATGAAATATAGCTAAGGATCGAAGGAAATAAGATAGATGTGCAATTATATGATGTTTTTTGAATGGTAAGTTTCCATAATGTTTTACAAAGGTAGGGAGCTTCATAAAAAATGAATATTAGTTCATGAAAATAATGTGAAATGGATGGAAGTTTCATAAATGGTAATAAATTCCAAAAAATAGGTGTATACCCCATCATATGCAGTGAGTGAGCCTTAAATATAATCAAAAGGCTCTAAATTGTGTAAATTTATAGGCAAAGTATATTTATTATGTTGATGTTTTTATAATATAATTTACTTCACGATGAAATAAAGGTTATTGAGGGCTATGTAAGCCTCAGAAAAGTAGTGAGTTTTGAGAATGTTTTCTGTTTCAATAAATAAAAATGTTTTGTAATAAATTATGATGTTTTGAAAAATATAGAGAAAGGGATTCATCAAATTGAATCATTTATGAACCATATGGGATTTTCTACTTAATATATGTTAATGTTGTATAATTCAAGACGGTAAAAGTGTTACTTAATTATTCAAAAAATGATGTGTAAAACATATTTATTCAAGTTATCAATGGAAAAATCTTATGAAGAATCAGTTATCAAACTTCACTCGATAGAGTAGTTTGCTTACAAAATGTGGTTGGTTTTATACAAGTAAGGATAATGAGTCATATTCAAAAATGATTATAGAATTTCACATTAATTAAATTTTATATATGAACATTTCCTTTTTATTCTCCTTGGACATAACCCAGGGCAGGTGAACTGAGTATAATCATTATGTCTTATGTATGATTTCATTTCTTCTCATTCATTTAGATGGGAAAGGGAGAGAACAATGTTATGTTTAATTATGAATGATGATATGAATGGGTATTAGTATAAACATATCATACCCTAATTCACCCCTATCATGGTCCTTAGTCTAGTTGGGACAACAATCTATATCAGTGGTAATGGATATAACCGGTTTTTTCGCTCTCAATTATTACAATGGTTGTAGTTAAACCCAAAGGTATTGTTTAATTCAGTGGAAGAAATATTAGTTGTGGATGAATTTAATTCCTCTCTACTTATGATCATTATTAAATGATATATTTAAATATATAGTGAACATTATTAAATCTAGTGTCTATAGTAGAGCTTCATTAGAAGAATACCAAAGAGAATTGGATTCTGATGTGAGAGGAATCAATGCATTAGGGGTAGCTTTTTTCAATGAAATATACAAAAATTATATGTCATTTAAGTCACCAAATTAAATGTTGGAAAATTTTCTAAATTTCAATAAGGGTGACTCAAAACACATCGAAACTAAATATAGGTTCTATGAAACAAATGTGAGGATTTTATAAGGAAATCCAATGAGACTATTTATGCATATTTTGATAGAGTGAATATTTTTGGTGAATAAATATGTGGTATCCGAAAACTGTTGAATATGTATAGATTGTTAAGTGTATCTGGGGAATACTTCCACCTCAGTTCAATTCAAAATCCATTTTACTGGAAAATAAATTTCCCCAGATGCAAACATTACGTAGCATTTATAGTACTCTTGATGCATATGAGAAGAGAAATGAATATATTGAGTTTATAAAAATAAGGAATTAAAAATAGGTTGAATTCAATTCCATATGGAAGCTCACTATTGATGACGTCCATATGGATGAATAGATAGATGAGTTAATGTCAGTAAATTACTAAAATATACATATGGGAAAAGGAACATTCAAAGGGAAACTCCAACTCTCTTTCATTTGATGTGTAAAGGTTGGACATCTATCAGCAAGGTTCCCTAAAAATTTTCCATATGATAATGTGGATAATTTTGGAATTCCCATATTTAAACTTTTATCCTATGTGAATGGTAATAATAATTTTAAGAGAAATATCATCAAAAAATGAATATCCTTTCATATGAAAATGAACCTTTTGAATAATATATGCTTGAAGATATGAAGAATTGCAATAATCATTGAGGCAATTCTATGGTGGCAGTTATATGTATCTACCAAACATAGGAAGAAAGAAACAATGACAAAGAAGAATTTAAAGGAATAGTTAATATATAAGATGAATTTGAATCCAGTCTCGAGGATATAGTAGTTTGAAGATCTAAAAATAGATATAAAATATAGTTTTTCCTAATTCCAAATTTTTATATATAGTAGGAGGATGAAGAGAAGACTAATCTCAAGGAATAAATTCCAAATCACATTTCTTCAATTCTAGTGGGCTCAGAAAAGGTTTTTAAATACCATCGAAAAGTTTAAGAATAAAAAAGTGTGATTAATGGATTTACATTCACAGAGAAAGATCAAATAAAAACATTGAGGCATATTTAGAGGAAATGTTTTATCAATAATTAAATTTATATGATTAGGATAGATTCATTACTGTCATTATTAAATAAGGAATGTAAAGCATTTATGTGAAAGAAAATATTGTAGTGGATGATATAAATCCAAAAATATATATGAAAAAGTCATACACAAATGACGTGATTGTTATGGGGCTTGATCACAAACTGAAATCAGTGTTGATTGATATCAGATATAAATAACCCACTCCAAGGATGAAAAATGATTCAGGCTTAAATCAGAATAAGAAGTCTCAGTGAAACCATTGAAAAAGTGGTTGTACAATAATAAATCATTATAATTCGCCTCATATTATGTGTCATTGATATATAAATAAGGTACATTTCGAAAAAATATTTTCCATATCCAAAAGGTATCAATATGAATAAGAGTATAAAAAATTGTTATATAGAGTTCAATATTCCAAGAATTATTTAGATGATCTCTATTTCAGGTGTGGAGGATTTTGATACAAGGATAAATATTGATCATCAATTGTGTAGGGGAATATTCCGAATCATACCTAATATGGTCAGGAGAAGCATGCCAAAGAATATTTAAATTTTATTAAAAAGTGAATTCATTTTTTAGCTATACAAGATAAATTTGGTCCATAATACTATGAGTAAGTTACATTATAGGAATCCAAAATAGTTATGAAATTAAAAACATGGATAAAAAAGATAAGTTCTAATCATGTAATGGTTCCACATATTCCCCTTAATGAATCATATTGTGATAGCATATGGTACCTTGATAGTGGATACACAATCCATATAAAGAGAAATAAAGATATTATTACGAGTATATAATATGGAAAGGAAGGTGTGGTCAAATTTTGAAATTATCTAGGATTAAATATTATTGGCTTGGGAAATGCTGAATTTTGTGGAAAACATATCATATGTGATGATTTATTGGTTATCGATGGTCGTAGCCATGACATGATAAATGTTAGTCAATTGGGTGACTTGGGACACTCAATAGTATTTTTTAAGATGTCTTGTGTTGTGAGTTGAAAAGATGGTATTTTTTCTTTACTCGGAAAGTGCATGAAAAGGAATATCTACCCTTTGGGTAGAGAATAAGTTATGTGATATATATTAAGAGATATGTAAAATAGGTTCTGTCATAAACAACTTGGTCATCTATAACCATCATCCATGGATGATCTGGGAAAAATGTCATTTAGATCAAGATCTCCCCAAGCTATCACATGATCATACTCACATATATGATTCTTTTCAACAAGGTATGATTACCAAAAATACATAAATAGAAAAAGAACACAAGTCAGTTAAAGTTCTTGAATTGGTGGATGAATATGTGTGTGTAACTATCTCGCCAGGACCCATTGATGCGAATATGTAACTATTATCTTTTTATTAATGATTTTAGAAGGGTGGAATTATTATATATCATTTCCCACAAGTTTTACATGTTCAATATCATAAAAGAATATTGTAGGGAATAAAAATGGATTCTTGGATAGAATATTCTATATTTTTGAACTATAAATTTCATAGTGTTACCAAACATATAAGTCAAATATTATATTGATAAACAATGGATAATACATCATGTTTTTGTCATGATAACTCTTCAGAAAAATGATGTTTCTAAGAGAGCAAATCATATCATAAAAAATTTTCTTGGAAAATTATTAAAGGAAATTTAGAGAAACTATATATGGAAGTATCCATGACATCAATTTATATATCTGATAGGCCATTATTGTGTCTGAAGGAAGAATAGTCTTCATAAAAGTTGTGTTACCGAAAGAATCCATCATTGGAAAACATTATAGTTTTAGAAGAAAGTGTTTATTATTATTAAGGAAAAAACACAATAAATTTAAAACTCATGTAAATGAGGTAATATTCCTTTCATATTCAGGTAATAGAAACGTATAAAAATACTTCCAACATAGTCTTGGAAAAGTAGTTGAAGCCAATGATTTCAATCAAGTAGAAAATAATTAGGATCATCAACAAAATAATTAGTTCATTGATATAGTGATAAGGATGTAAGAACATGATGGGGATTATGAGTGGAAAATTCTGATTTAGTAAATGATATTTATATTGAGCAGAAAGAAGTTAAATCTATATCAATATAGAATAATAAGACTTGAGCTCAGATTGGAAGGGAAAACATCTTTATTGATCAGGAAACTCTTCTTCAAATATTATGAATTATGTATTCATAGTAGAAATACTTAATATATTAGGCAGGTCCTAATGGTTTTGAATAAGTATATATAAATTATAACTGGGTTCTGGTTATGAAATAATATCTTGAAAAAATTGAGAATAATCGGACATTGGATATTGTTTCGAGATTGACTTATAAAAATTTTATTGGGGCCAAATGGATCTTACAGAATAAACTAAATGAATATGGATTGGTAATTCATTTCAAAGAACAAATAGTGTGAAATTGATACTCCCAGATTGAAGGAATATACATTAATGGCCCATTTTCACCTATTTCAAGGATTAAGACAATTTGTATAGTCTTGGACATTGTATTCAAAAAGAAATAACATGTTTTGTAG
The DNA here is from genome assembly GCA_963277665.1 of Viscum album. Taxonomy (NCBI): domain Eukaryota; kingdom Viridiplantae; phylum Streptophyta; class Magnoliopsida; order Santalales; family Viscaceae; genus Viscum; species Viscum album. The sequence continues at coordinate 678,744,665 of OY728119.1, read as the reverse complement.
ATGGATATCCACTCAGTTTTTTAGATGGAGTTATTTAAGAAGAAGTGTATATCGATCATCCAAATGGATTTCATGTTCATGAATATGAGATAATTGTTTTTGGGTTGAGTATGGAACTATATAATTTGAACTAATCACTAAAAGCATTGTATTCAAGTCTTGATCAGTTTTTGAAGAATATCAATTTTCACCTTCATGGATTTTATTACAATATCTATGTCAATAATGATCATAATAAGTGGATATTGGTTCTAGTGTATGTATATGAAATGATATTGGTGGATCAGATGAAGCACAGTGTAAAAATTTCAAAAACATCCTAAAGAGTGAATTTGAAATGTCAATGATTGGTGAATAAACTTATCCTTAGTATACAGGTGAAATGAAGAAGTAATTGAACATTTAATTCACCATCCAAATATCAAAATGAGGTTATTATAATTTTTTGAATGAATAATTTCCAATAAATGAAAATTATAGTGGCTACCTAGATGAAATTATCATGAGATGATGAAATCATAGCGATTAATATCACATAATATAGATAGATCTTTCAAAGTCTATTGTACTTAATAATGGCACAACCTGATATTATATTTTCTACAATCCATGAAACACCATATCAAAAAATACCAAATAAATCCACTTATATAAAGTATAAAATAATACTTTGATATATCATGGGAATGGATGATTTTGATTTTATGTATAATGAAAAATATTAGAAAGTGTTTCTAGGATATAAAGATTAATATTAGGATGGCTCTATATATAATAGAAAATCAACATCATGTGGTGCATTCTATCATGGATGATTGTGTATTTATTGGATAAGCAAGAAACCATATTTAATTTCATTAAGAACTACAGAATCTAAATATATTACACCCAATAAACCTTACTTAAATCTTTTTGGATGAAACATAACCTTGATGATATGGGAGTTGAAGAGATTTGTTAGTTTAGAATCCATTGAAATAATACAAGTGGTATAAATATCATAAAAAATCCAATCCATTAATCACGGATGATGAAAATTGAAATAAAGGGTCATATTATTAAGGAGTAGAATGATCTTGTGAAGTTATAATACCTTCCCATATAACTACAGTTTGAAGACATTCTGAGGATAGACTTACCTAAAGAGGAATTTGAGTGGTATTTAATGGGTCTTTGAGTTTATTTGGCTCCCCAAACTTGGAAAAGTGTGGATGTGGTACCCCCTCTCCCAGATGTATGTTATAATTCTATTGTTAATATATGTTTTCCTTATAATTGTTTAACCACAAAGAAATCAACTTTGGGTTCATTGTTAAATGGAGGGGGAAGTATCTTGATCAATATAGGGGAGAAGATAACTGGGTGGAATTAATTAGGATGAATTTTAAATATGATGATTCTAAATATGATAGATCAAAGGATATATATTATGAATTAAGGGGTTCACGATGAAGGTAGATTATTGTTTTTGGAATGTAGTGATTCATTTATGAAATATGCATGCTACTCCTATTTCTCACATCGATCATGGATCAGTTGGACATAGACGATGATTTGAGTAAATCGTTGATCACTTATTATTATAATAAGAAGATATTTTTTGTATAACGAATAAGAATATTTAAATAGGAATTATAGGATGAATATATTTCAAAACCCCAAATGGGTATATTTTTGGGAAAAAAGACCTCAAGGTAACTTTTTTGTTCTATTGGGTTAATTTGGTTTGTTGAAAAACAAGTTCTACAAGGTCATCTATGAAGCTATATCAGGATTTATGACAAGGTGTATTAAAAAGGATCCTATAAAGATGTATGGAATCTCTAGAATAAGAATATGAAATTGTGTTTACAATGTGGTACCGTTTCGTAATATTTTCCAAAACTTTTGGATCCAAAAACATAAGTATGGATAAAGTTTCTTGAATGATGGATTTCTAGCGATTCTCTATAAAAATATAGATAATTCTATTAAATTCATGAAGGTTTGTTGTTTTTTTAAGGAAAAGCGTTTCACAATGGATCAATGTTTTGTAAATGTTTTTAGTGTTTTGAAACATGGATTAGTCATCAAGGAAAGATGAAAAGTTATTAGATAATTAGAAGTATTACAAATGGAAGGATTCTCTATTGTTTTGATAAATATATGGATCTTTTCATAAAATAATTTAGAGTTCTTAAAAAATAAATGGGGATGTTTAAAGTTCACTAATTGGAGGCAACATCTATAAATAGGTGTCAACAACCCTTATTAGAGCGAGTAATACATAATAAAAATCACAAGGCTCTGAATTCCTAAAAGTGAATTATGAAAGAATTTTATTTCATAAAAGGTTTTATAATATATCTATTTTTAAAATAAGGATGATTCCAAAATTATATTTTAGCTTCATGAATATAGAAAGTCTCATGAAATTTGTGTGTTTCGTGAATGTAAAATGTTATGTGTTGAATAATGATGTTTCATGAAAGTGTCAAAAAGAATTTCATGAAATTGAATCTTACATGAACCAAAAGGAAATTCAATGTTAATATATGATAAAATTTTATTCATTAATTTGGTTAAAATGGATCATAATGATTCAAAAAATTAGGCAAAAATTATTCTGATTCAAGTGATAATCTAATGAATCTTTTGAAGGAGATGTTATCAAACTTCATAGAAGAGAATAGTGAGAAAATCGAATTGACTGTAAACTATAAAGTAAAATGAGTATAAATTGAACTATGTAAAAGAATTATGCCATAGTTTATTTGTTATATAAGAATATTTTCTTTTATATGCACCTTTTATGTATCATAATGTGGGAGAAGCAAGTAAACTTTGTGTGTCGTGTTAATGATTTCATTTCTTCTCTTACATTGATATAGGAAAAGGAGTAAAAAGTGTTTTTTAATGAATAAACATGATTATGAGGGGAATTAGTTTTAATCAATCATTCCCTAATTCACCCTCCCCCTCTCTGTGTATTTATCCTAGTTGGTATAATATTAGGGATGTTCACAATATAATTTGGATTTGATCATCTACATCAATCATAATATCCAGGAGGAACATGATTAGGAGTGATGGTAACACATGGATAGGCATGGAATAGATGGATCCAGTGTCACTTCATATCATGTGATAATAGGAACCAATACATATGTAGTTATTAGATTGTAATTTATTAGTACTATTCAAGCCTCGGTGTAGGGAGAAGAAATTTTTATCACATTTTTAATGGGCCCAAGATTTGGGATCTGGCCATCGCTATATATCATGTTATAATGGGAATTCAGCCAAACCTAGTTCACACATGGAATCTTTCTTATGCAGTTCTGACCTATAGATTGGTAGGGGTATTTTTTTCATTTATATTGTGGGTGGGTCAATAATATGATATATGGACATAATTACATATCCTATAGAAATAGGAAGCAATCCACACATAGTTCTTTTATCTAAATTTCAATTTGTAGGTCTGATCTATTTCCAAGTAGGGGACGTTTTTCATTTATAATATTACTGGACCCAAAAGATGAGATCTAGGAATCAATATATAACCTATGATAATATGATTCAAATCCACCCATAGTTCATGAATGGAAAATTCCTTAAACAGGTCTGACCCATACACAGGGAGGATGATTTTTTAATTTATTATTACTGTATGACCAAATTTTTGGGATTGGGGAATCAATACATCTCCTGTTATAATAGATAGCATGCCATATGCAGTTCATGAATGAAAAATTCCTTATACATGTCTGAATCATACATAGGGATAGGTAATTTTTTCCATTTATATTATGGTTGGACCCTTTATTTGGGATCTGAGTATCACTACTTATCATATGAAAATTGGAATCTAGCCACATGTAGTTCCTCGATGGAACAATCCATGCACAATTCAGGATCATAGACATGGAGGGGAATTTTTTCCAATTTATGTTTTCTTTGGAACCAATACTTGAGATCTAGGAATCACTACATATCTTGTGATAACAGGAATCAAGAAACTTATAGTTCATAAAAAGTCCCTTATACAGATCTGACTTTCACATAGGGATGTGGGTAATTTATATTTTCATCTAAATAGATCTAGATCATTTTTACTAAATAATTCCTGATATATTCTCCTATGTTAAATTAAACATCATGTGGTAGGATGTATTCCATTAATTTTAACATCATACAATGATGAAATAAGTTGGGTGGTTTAATCTCATGTGGTAGGGACATCTTTTGTGCAGTTTAACATCATTCGATAAGGACGTATGATGATATGTTGGTTAAATTATTGTTTCTAAGAATTAATATCATGATAAAATATAACTGAATTATTTCTTAAGAAACCTCAAATTGGTTGTGGTGAATCACATTTTCCATCCATCGTTTCCAATTAGTAAGCTTTTTAGGAAGATGAAAGGCCCTTCCCTCATTGGTTCCATCATTAAGGGAATATTTCCTAGAGTCATTGGTATGTTTAGAACCAACACTAATTCTCCATGGAGGAATGAGTAGATGACATCCTTTTTATTTAAGGCTCGTGTTATCCAATTCTAATGAAACTCAATGTTCTATTGTGTATGAAACCTTTTTTCATCAGGTTATTCTAACTCATCTAGCCACTTCATTGATAGTTTTTCATTTTTTTAGTTGTACAATAATAGCTATTATGAGTGATGTAAATAGAAAATCTAAGGGAAAAATTTCCATTTTTCTATAAACCAATGAATATCGAGTTTCTTGTGTGGAGGTGTATCTGGTGGTGTGGAAAGACCATAAATAAAGAAGAAGATTATCTGGCCAAGAATTATTGCCCTTATCCACCATTTTAGAGTATATATTACATATTCTTATTGAAGGAATTTATCTATAATTTTCAACTTTATGGTAGTGGGGTGAATTTTTAGACCCAATTCTGTACTCCTAGTGTAACCTCTTCAGCTCGGAAGAACAAAATTTAGTGTCATTGTACATCAATATCCTGTAAGGCACACCGAATCTGGAGATTAAATTATCCTTTATTATTTTGATGATATTATTTATCCCATATCCTTGAGAGGTAAATGAAAGATCTATTTGGAAAATAAGTCAAAAGAAGAAAGGTTGTACATAAACTTTACAGTCATACCTTGGGGATATCGCCCCACAACATTCATTCCCTATATGGAAGTCATTAAGGACTAATTAGTTATATGTAACTCTAGGGGCCAATTGAACAAATTTACATGAATCTGAAATGTGTGACACTTCCTACTAAATTCAATCTAGTCGAATATCTTTTTTTTCTTGTTTTAAACAAGTCTTTTAATTTTAATGTAGAGTCTGGTTGTAGACTGGGGAGCATGGTAAGATCTAGTATGGACTTCTTCCATTATAGTGGGAATTTATCTTTCTATTATGAATATGAGGTGGACTATATCAATGTCTTATTTAAGTACGGATTTCTGATCATTTTTCTTATATTGATGGGAGAAGTTTGCTACTAGACATTGAAGGTTTTCCCCTTTGTCACAATCTAATTTGAAATTCATTTAAAAGGTAATATATTATGGGATTAATCCATCCATATTTGGATTCCAAATCATCTTCATATTTTGAAGAAATGCCCTTATTTATTTACTCAATATTTCATAGTATGACTAGTGAGACAAACCTATAGTGCATGACGTGTAAAACCTCTTCATCTTGATTATGATCAGTCAAGACTATGGATACAATGGCCAGAGCATCAGTGTGATCATTTTCTGATCAATGGTCATGATGAGGTGTTGGTTGAAAAGGTAATTCCTCTATTAGTCTTCAAACGTAAACAATGAGAGGTTAAAATTCCTCTTTATTTGTGAAATAATAATAGTTTATCTATTTTATTAGAAACACTATCTTCCCATTGATATTCTGGTTTGATTTTTTAGTTCCATAGTTAGTTCCAATTTGACGATAAGGGATTCATATTCTACCTCATTGTTATTTTAGCCTTACGATATTGAGAAATAATAGGAAAAAATATATTTGTCTGGGGAAAAAATACCTTCCCTTTTACAACCCAGTTAATCATTGGGTATTCCAATCTATTTCCATTATTACAATGGTAGGAATTATCAAAATACATCTCCCATGTATTGGTGGTGTCATCGGAATAAAATACTATGTCATCGTGATGTCTAGTGTCCACAGATGTTCTTTTCCAAGTGGGATGTTCTGTAAGGAAATATTTTATAGACTAACCTTTAATTAAGTTATATGACATGAATTTCATGTCATAACATTTTGGGGAAACTAACCATTAGGATAAATAGACATTTAATATAAGACGTCCAAGAATATACTTGTGCCAGTCTAGAAGAAAGACTTGGTGTACATAGTGATGCTTCTAATAATAGCATATATTTTTTCCAATAAACATGAGCGTGATAAAAAAATTATACCATAATATTGAGTTTTAGTATGTAGAATCATTTGATTAATATATTAGAGGTTTTTTTCAATCCCCATGTAATTTTTCATTACAAGTAGCACACCATGATATCATTCTACGGCATCAACATATAGGATAAGTTTCTTTCCTTCTACTAGAGGTATCAAGACTGGTGGATGTAGTAGATATTTAATGATCTTCTCAAATGTTTCATAGAAGATCTCACCCCTATTATAAGTTACTCCCTTATTCATTTTCTTATTGAATGTAGATTTTGTTAGCTTGGTTGGATATGAAAATATAAATGTAAGTGAGCTAGACATGGACACCCCTATGTTACATATGATTATATGGGTGTAGTATTTCTAGGATCACATTAATATATTTTGGATCAACCACGATGTCATTGTAGCACACCAAAAATCATTGGAATTTCCCAAAAAATTAATCCAAAAATAAACCTCATAGGATTCATATTTATACAATACTACTACAATTTGATGAATATTTCTTGATGTTTAGTGAGGTGATAACAATGTTATAGAGATTTATTGACAACTTTATTAACATAAAACTCTACATTTAATCCCCATATGGGTTAAAAAATATTATTCATCATGAATTGGTGAGTAGAAAGAGTGTTCATTAATCCAATGGGCATGATCTGGATGTAAAATATTCGATGAGGTTCTCTAAAGTTATTAGCTTCATCATTTTTAGGTCCATCTTTATCTACTTGTACCCTAAATAACCATCCTTAATGAAAAGGGTTTGGAATCCAGTAGTTGCATCAATAAAAATTTATATGATTTTAAATTTGAAATAATCATTCGATAAGTCTTTATTAGGGATTCAAAATTCATTACAAACCCGGATCTTCGTGTTTGAATTCATTATGAGGGAAAAAATTTCAAGCCATTTTGGGTACTTCCCCTCTCAGATAGAGATGGATTTGATCAATTTTTTCAAATTTGGAATATATGTTATTAGAATTAGAGTGGTTCATTATCTTATCCACCATGTTGAAACCTTGAAGGTCATTAGGAAATAATGTGTGATGAGTTTCCACATCAGGGTTCATCCTAGGAATAATAGTATAATTCCAAGAGAACACTTATGAATGCTGCTTTAGCAATGATATTTACAATTCCTCATATTCGAGAGGCATGGAGGAACTAGTCAACATAGGTCACCGGTATTCTTCATTTCACAGATTGACTAACCAATTCTCTTTGATAACAGTGTAGATGCCCCTCTCATATTCATAAGTATCATTCTTGAGCTTATCCTTGTCTTATTCTATTTATGTATCTGTGAGGGAATCTTCCGGCACAATGGCTAATTCAGTGGTATCTCTTTCTTTATTGACATATGTGGACGCATGAGGTGAGACACTGATATACTAGACATCCAAATTCATTTTAGAGTTTTTAGGATACTTCTATTCCTTTAGACTACCATTGGGGGAAGTAGAAGTATGAAAATCTTGAGTTTCAAAGAATGTATTGGGGGGTTTAATTTTTTCTAATTGTGAAATTATAATATTATATTCCAATAAACATTATTCTGACATCCATTTAATGAATATACATTATCTAATTCAGTTTCTATCATGTGTAAATGGTCCAATGTATTTTTTGGTCTATGATAGTTTTTTATGATTGATTCTATTGTGTCGATCATGTTTATAGGAAACACATAATCACTTTAGATAATTATTTATGGATTGGTAGGACTGATTCTTAATCTATTTGGAGTAGAACCCAACATATCATCATCCATAATTGGTTGTTTTCCTTACCTATTTTATAAATATTCCTTAACATATAGGGCTTCACATTATTTAATGTGGACATTGTTACCATGTAGTTTATTGACCATTCCATTGATAGGGTATTTCAGGATTTGATCGAATATTGAAAGTACCACCATGTGGATATGATGTTAAGTTCATCCTAATATTACATTGCATTCTGTATCTTTTTGTATAAACATGAACTCGGTATTATATGTGAGATACTCGAACTATGCATTGAGCATGAAATTTTCAAGGGGACTTTTCTCACCCTTGTCATACCAATGAATGGTTAATTTGGTTGGAGATAAATCCCTATCTCTATATCTGAATTTTTGGAGGGTATGGAATGAGATAAAGTGGATATAGGAACCAATGTCAACTTGGGATATTAAAATATAAATATTATCATGTTATCCTTAGTCATATTGGGATCCTATATGTCCCTTGATAAATTCTTCTCAGTCAAATTCTATGAATGAGATGGTTGTATAACATTATATTGGAATAATATCTACTTAGTAAACCTTTTATATAAAATAATTTGTCAAAAACTCTTGTGGGTGCCACAGTTCCCATATGGGTGATCCTATGAGCCATTTTGATGGTAAGAGAGAATCTAGTAATGAGAGTGTGTCTAGAACAACCACCAACTATTTTATAATGCCACATTTTTGTACCAGATGACTCTACATCCCAAGGTGGGTTTTAACTTTATCAAGCTACTTAGTATCTAAGGTATTTGAGGTAGATGGGCATGGTGCATGGGAAAATGTTAATATAGAATTAGTTTCATATATTATATTTTACATTGTCCTACCACATTGTTTGGTATAATTATACAATTTCACCCCTCGTAATCAATTGTACAAAACAATTGTCTTTAAATGACCCCTTATGGGCTATCAAACATATCCATGCTTATTTTGGGCTTAATAAAGTTCTCTCCCATGGGTTTCAGCCACATATATGAACTCTATGGGGATGTCACTAGAATATTAGGTTCGACCACATCTTCTACATTCCCTATGCCCTCCTATAATATATCCTTGGCCTATGGATCCCCGATCAGGTATAGGGAACACAGCCTAATGGGAATATTCATCATCGGAGAAGGGATTTTTTATGTGAACTACTTTAATAGAGTGAAAAATGTTATTTTCACCCAAATATGGTTTCATTTGGGCGAATGGTTCACATTTTTTCAAATTCTAATGGAATTAAATCAATAAGAGTCGTAGTTTTTTAGGGGTTAGAATGCCTCTTAATATAGTTTCTTTTCCAATGCTTGTTGATTACAATTATAAGGCCCCAGCCTTAAACCTTACTTAATCTTGAGTTATTACAAGATTACACATTGAGGATCTTTTCAGGTTTAGAGTTTTAGAGAATTAGATCATGAAACTTGCATTACATTCCACATTTAGACAAAGTGGTTACATAAAAGACAGTATTCATTCTTCCCATCAACGGGAACATATTTAAAATAAAACATGGATTCTTTCTTGACACATCCTTGACACTATCATCACATCATGTACCCTTCCCTTGACCTGTGAAAAACATTTCAAAAACTTGGGATGAGCATAAAAAGCTCAGTAAGGGATATATAGATATGGAAAGTAAACATGAGTACATGTATACATAAGAATGAAATCATACTTTACCCATAAAACATAGGCATATCAAATCATGAATAAATCATAGAAATCATAAGACAAAAATGTAACTTGAGGCATTCATAACATTCTTACATAGTGAGTAACCCTCTTGGTTACGTTTGGAATACCCATCACAGTATATTCCCTAAATCTCTTCGGAGAAACCTTAACGTTTCACTCCTTCGCGTTACCCAATGCATTGGAGAGCTATAACGGGCTCACCCACCCTTAGTTTATCACGGAACCACCCGTTTTCATAACAATGCCCAAGAACCATAACATAAATGTGTCACATACAACATACATAAAGGAAACATAACATTTCCACATTTCAATCACAATATAACATTTTAGTATGTTGAAATATTTAATCCATTAAAAAAGAAACCATTTCCAAAACCATTTAAAACATTTAATAAAGAGATTTTTGAATCAAAGTGTCCCATACCACCTTGAAGCTTAAAATTTTAAACCATTAATATCCATATAAATAAATCCTTAAAACCATTTTGAAAACATGGATATTAATAAGAACAAATAATTAAAACATTTAAAATGATATTTTGGTTAAAGGGGTTTTACCAAAATTAGAGACACTTGAATACAATAATTGAGGAATAACATTTAGTCAGAACTTTATAATATCCTGAGAATAAATGGATTCATGATATAATACTCCAAAGGACAGTATATACACCATATAAGAGTGAATTGGTGCATAACAACAATGAACCCTCAATAGAAATGTCAAATGTGATGAAAACCCTTATAAAGAAGGTATCCTTAAATTAAGGACAAATCAATCTCAAAAATATGTGTGACAAATATAAATACACACAATATAAGTGGATATTAAGTGTAAAACAATAAAAGGTCATTCACACATATTTAATGGATGACATATTCAATGACTTCATGTTGATCCCAAAGAAATCGAAATTGGGTTAAAAAGTTCCCTTGACAGCCTAACGGCATCACATCAAAATGAGTTGATGAGAGATAAAAAGTGTATCTCATCACTTGGACATAAACTTTACATCAATAAGGATATATGAGAACATATCCCAACATAAAAATATGCAAATTAAAAGACCCAACAAAAAAAGTCTTTTTAAAAAAGAGGAGGGTGAAAGGTTCCCTTACCGACTTGGGTATCATTCAAAACATACCCCCAGTGAAAGAAGGACAATAGATCATTGATGTAAATACTCATAAACGAAAGTATATTACACAAAGAGTAGAATAATGGGAATTACATGCACCACTAAATTGAATTTGTGGCAAATGTAGCATAAATCTCACGGGAATAAAAGTGAGATGAAAAATCCCTCACGAAAACTCGGCAGCCTAACGGCGCCACATAAAACTTCCGAATATGGATTGATGAGATCAAATAGGGTATCTCATCACATTATAATATAATGTACAGAAAGGTGAATATAAAAGAACATCCCCCAACATTACAAATAGGAGCTTAAAATAGGTGACATAAAGGAGAGTACTTAAAAAGAAAGAGAGAAGTTAGATCTCTTACGAAAGTTCGGCAGCCTAACGACGCCAATCAAAACTTCCAAAATGGATTGATGAGGGAGAATAGGGTCTCTCATCACATGAACATAAAAATTACAGTAAGTGTAATATAAAATATCATCCCAATAACAAGAAATATGAGCTTTAAAAGGAATGGCATAAAAGTGTATACTTAAAAAGAAAAAGAGGAGTAGGATCCCTTACGAAAACTCGGCAGCCTAACGGCGCCACATAAAACTTCCGAATATGGATTGATGAGATCAAATAGAGTATCCCATAATATTACAATAGAATTTACAGAAAGTGGAATATAAAAGAAAATCCCCCAACATTGCAAGGATGAGTTTAAACGAAGATACATAAAGGAGAGTACTTAAAAAGAAAGAGAGAGGTCAGATCTCTTACGAATGTTCGGCAGCCTAACGGCGCCACTCAAAACTTCCAAAATGGATTGATGAGAGAGAATAGGGTCTCTCATCACATGAACATAAAAATTACAGTAAATGTAATATAAAATAACATCCCAATCATAAGAAAGATGAGCTTAAAATAAATGACATAAAAGAGTGTACTTAAAAAGAAAGAGAGTTGTAGGATCCCTTACCTCGGGTCCGACTTGACTTGATCGTTCTTTAATGTCCTGAATAATAAACTTGAGTTAATTTCTAATTCCTTAAGAACCTTTTTCAAGTTCATTATTACTTTTATACCACTTATTACCATGTCATAAACATTATGTAATCATTTAAGTTAATAATATTTGTTTTGCCGATATTTGGTTCTTAAGTCGAAAGTGGACTTCTTACAATTACATGTTGTTCGTGTGGCCAAATGTTCATTATATCCAGAATTGTATTCATTATGTAGATATCATATATGTCATATATATCCAGTAAATGAATGCATTTATAACATTACATAATCATTTAGAGGTAAGAAATGAAATGCACCGTTCATGGAGACGGTAAGCCGTACGTACGCATGAACGCTACTTTCATTTCTATTTCGTATTTTATAGAATGGAATAATAATTATATAAAGGTATATTATAATTCCAGTATAATATCATATATAATATCATATTTACATCTTTTATACATCCCACATATGGTATTTAACGAATCAAATCACTTTGAGGGGCGGTAGTCCGCACTTCCTTAAATGAAGATATCGCGTATACCCATAATGGAAGCCATAAAGGTAAGACAAAAATGAAAAATACAGAAAAATAAATATAAAATAAACATATTATATATCATATATAAAAATAGTGACATCATAATGGCCACCTTTGAAGGTGTTAAATGAGTATTCAACAATCATCGTTTCGGGAGGTAGAATTTCACCATCCACGGAAACTGTATGTTCTTTAACCATTTGATGTAGTTGTGTGAGAGTGTAGCTCGAATAAATCTTATAACAACATCCTAGTATATTGAAGATACTTGTTTTGTTACAAAAGAAGTAAATAAAAAGAATTTAGGGGGTTGGAGAAGAAAAATAAAACAAATGAACATGAGAGAGTGAATTACCTTTAAAAGTGTAACTCCTTTTGATTTGAGCCTAAAGGATTCCTTTGAAAGGATTCTGCAAACGGGAATCCACTAGGATGATTAGAGGGATGTGGAGAGAGTAAATGGGCAGGGGTTTTCTGATCCAAAGGCTTCAGCAGTGTGTTAAATGAGGTAGAGGTGGGGGCCTTTTATAAGAGGAGAGGAGGGGCACTTTTGGAATGTAAAGAAATATTACTTTACTTGAAAATGTGTTTCGTTTTTAAAAGGTCCCACATTGATAGAATTCGTGGATATGGTGATAAGGGTTCGAAATCCACTCATCCAATTGGTTTTTGACATGTGTAGTTCATAGATTTTAGATTATCTTTCTATTTTATTTAAATCATCAAATAATGATGTCATCGCTGCATCATTATTATGCCATAAATAATTAAATTTATTTAATGTCTAAAAATTATAAAAAAATACTATGATATAGGAAATCTTTTTAGATATCCATCGACTATTTATAATCAAAATTTGGACTTGTATAACCCCACTTAAAAATTGTTTTCGTAAAACATATTATGTTTGTGTCATTTTCACTTTAACATTAAATAAAAAGTAATTTATGTCATTTCCCAACAAAAGTGGATCCATGGGGTCCCCAAGTTGACCCATGGCATGTCATGGTCGGCCATGACACAAAAAATGAGGTTGGGACATGTGTCTAGGTCATTTCATTTTATTAAAGTATTATTTATAGCTTAAACTACCCTAATTACCACTAATCGTGATTAAGAACTTAATAAGTTACTATTCACCAAAAAATTATTTTAATCTCATTGAACCACATTTTACATACTAATGACAACCATGTATGTCGGATTTTTGAAAATCAAAACACAATGATGGCAAAATTTCATTTAAACGGAAAATCAGTTTTTATAAGTACCACTTAGTGGTTTCACTATTCATCAAAAATTGAAGTTTTTCTGAAAAATCCCAAAAATTCACCCTAAGCTATATTTGATATTCTGAATTAAAAAATGAAGTCCGTTTTACAAAATTGAAAACATATAAGTCACATTAATTAATTTAATAATTAATTCCCGTTGTCATGACAAATAGCGTGTTTTATGAAACCATAAGTATCAAAAGATTGACACTAGTTTAAGTCTGATTTCAAAGTGAAATTGATTCCAACGACCACTATTGGATTTAATGGTAAAAATATTTTCTAATTTCACTTTAAAACCAATTCAAAATATAATCTAATCATATAAATAAATTAGATTAAAAAGTGGTTTTGAATTAAAATACAACATTTTACTCTATTCATTAAAAAATGAACTTTATCGGAAAGATACAAAAAATTTACAAAAAGTAAATTTTGATGTCCCGATTCTTAATAAGAGTTTTATTTGGTCCAAAAGAATGTTTAAGAGTGAACAAAACTATATTTAATGACGATTCTCCATCAAAACGTGATAAGTGAACCTTTAGTGAAAAACTAGGGCATATACGCCTAAAATTGAATTCTTTCCGTATTATAAGCCTTTATCTTTTATTGTATAAATGTAAAAATATTTAAGAACATATATAATCATATTTTAGTTATTTCTATCCATTCCCGCCATTACAACGACTACATGTTAACTACCATTTCAAATAATATTATTTTATTATTAGAGTGCTACATAAGATTCCCAAGAAACTCGTTGTTGCGTGTTGGGTACACCATCGAGCATAGCGTCCCCTTTAAAGTAATATTAATCTTTTATTCACAAATATGGATAAATATGAAAATGCCATATTCCTTATTTACCTGGGGTGTTACATCCTTCCCCCCTTTTGGGAATTGCGTCCTCGCAATTTTAAAATTGCGCTTGGAAACATCCTTGAACATCCCATATCGGAACAAGAGTCGGTAAAACAATCACTTTAAAATAAAGAAATATAAGTACAAAGGTCACCCGAGTTAACCCATGCTGGGATTACAAGTATGAAAATATGGACATGGAGGAGAAAACATAGGGTCATGTTCCGATGGAGAGTGATAGAAAACAATAAGAAAATCACAAACTTGTGATGGGTTAAACGGTGTTGGGATACCCAGTAGGAAAAGTTAATAGACAACATTTTTGTTTTAAGTTACTTTTTATTGAGGAATTTATTCATAAGGAAGCATAATCACTTATCATGTTGACTTTCAAATTTTACTAGATTCCTTAGTCAAACTCAAATTTTTTCCAAAAGACGAGTATTTAGGGAGACTTGTTCGCATTAAGAGTACTATAATCAACTTCTAGAGTATCACCTAATCCCCAAAAGAGAACTATATACATCCCATGTATTTAGGCTTTAACCAAAACCAAAACCAAAAAGGTTAGTACATGATCAGATAATCTAGAAAAGGATAACCCCTTTATAAAAAGAAAATCTATTCTTAATCTCAAAAATTTGTCCAACAAAACCCAAAGTTCAACGAGGACCATACGATAAACAATTTGTCCATAAAATTCTTCAAAGTAAACCAATATAAGATTGAAACACAAATATTTGAAGGATTTAGTCACATAGTCTTCCAAGTTAAATCGTAACATTTATCTCCAAACAACATCAGTTGCTCTTAAAGTCTCACATTGAAAAGTAATTATCCTAATCACATATCCTCTAAAATCAACTTACTCTTAATTCATAAAATCATATAACTAAAAAGAATCAGTCAAACTAACCAGGGACTTCACGTAGTCCAGTGGTCGGCGATAAATACCAGTCACATGTTGGTTGTGGGTTCGATTCCCGCAGCATTGTCCGATGCGACGGGTTGTCACACGGTCTGCGTGTTGTCCTTTTTCCAAAACTATATAATTCTTAAAACATTATCCAAAATGAGATAAAATCTTCAAGAATAATCATAACATATTTTAACCTCAAGTTTATCTCATTCCTTTAATTTTCCATCATATCATAGAGTAACACATAATTACCTCAAAAGTAAGGATCATATAAACCCTAATGATTACCTTAATAATTATTACCTGAATTTCCACATCGAGTTGGCCATCTCGTACATGATGCATTAGAGAACTCACCAAGGTTTAAGTGAATGATCATGACTCCTTGATAGTTGGTTTAGAACAACTATGAGATTCCATATTGAATCCCCCATCTCATCCAGTATCTTAATCAGAGAACCACCACAGTTTCCTTCAAACCCATTGTCACTTTGGTGCCTGCTAGATCCATCCATTTACTAAAACCAAAAAGGTCAGTGTGAGTATATCAACAAAACCATCATGTACTAATGAGGAAGATAAACACTAAGATATTCTTACTCATTCACTTTATCTAAAACTAGGACTCTGTCTGAAATCCTAACCATTATGTTAATGTAACTTATGCTTAAAGAATACCCTAACCTCTAAAGTTATCTAAACCGACCTTTGATACCAACTATAAGGCACCAGCCTTAAACCTTACTTAATCTTGAGTTATTACAACATTACACATTGAGGATCTTTTCAGGTTTAGAGTTTTAGAGAATTAGATCATGAAACATGCATTACATTCCACATTTAAACAAAGTGGTTACATAAAAGACAGTATTCATTCTTCCCATCAACGGGAACATATTTAAAATAAAACATGGATTCTTTCTTGACACATCCTTGACACTATCATCACATCATGTACCCTTCCCTTGACCTGTGAAAAACATTTCAAAAACTTGGGATGAGCATAAAAAGATCAGTAAGGGATATATAGATATGGAAAGTAAACATGAGTACATGTATACATAAGAATTAAATCATACTTTACCCATAAAACACAGGCATATCAAATCATGAATAAATCATAGAAATCATAAGAAAAAAAAGGTAACTTGAGGCATTCATAACATTCTTACATAGGGAGTAACCCTCTTGGTTACGTTTGGAATACCCATCACAGTATATTCCCTAAAACTCTTCGGAGAAACCTTAACGTTTCACTCCTTCGCGTTACCCAATGCATTGGAGAGCTATAACGGGCTCACCCGCCCTTAGTTTATCACGGAACCACCCGTTTTCATAACAATGCCCAAGAACCATAACATAAATGTGTCACATAAAACATACATAAAGGAAACATAACATTTCCACATTTCAATCACAATATAACATTTTAGTATGTTGAAATATTTAATCCATTCAAAAAGAAACCATTTCCAAAACCATTTAAAACATTTAATAAAGAGATTTTTGAATCAAAGTGTCCCATACCACCTTGAAGCTTAAAATTTTAAACCATTAATATCCATATAAATAAATCCTTAAAACCATTTTGAAAACATGGATATTAATAAGAACAAATAATTAAAACATTTAAAATGATATTTTGGTTAAAGGGGTTTTACCAAAATTAGAGACACTTGAATACAATAATTGAGGAATAACATTTAGTCAGAACTTTATAATATCATGAGAATAAATGGATTCATGATATAATACTCCAAAGGATAGTATATACTCCATATAAGAGTGAATTGGTGCATAACAACAATGAACCCTCAATAGAAATGTCAAATGTGATGAAATCCCTTATAAAGAAGGTATCCTTAAATTAAGGACAAATCAATCTCAAAAATATGTGTGAAAAATATAAATACACAAAATATAAGTGGATATTAAGTGTAAAACAATAAAAGGTCATTCACACATATTCAATGGATGAAATATTCAATGACTACATGTTGAACCCAAAGAAATCGAAATTGGGTTAAAAAGTTCCCTTGACAGCCTAACGGCATCACATCATAATGAGTTGATGAGAGATAAAAAGTGTATCTCATCACTTGGACATAAAATTTACATCAATAAGGATATATGAGAACATATCCCAACATAAAAATATGCAAATATAAAGACCCAACAAAAAAAGTCTTTTTAAAAAAGAGGGTGAAAGGTTCCCTTACCGACTTGGGTATCTTTCAAAACATACCCCCATTGAAAGAAGAACAATAGATCATTGATGTAAATACTCATAAACGAAAGTATATTACACAAAGAGTAGAATAATGGGCATTAAATACACCACTCAATAGAATTTGTGGCAAATGTAGAATAAATCTCACGGGAATAAAAGTGAGATGAAAAATCCCTCACGAAAACTCGGCAGCCTAACGACGCCACATAAAACTTCGAAAATGGATTGATGAGATCAAATAAGGTATCTCATCACATTAAAATATAATGTACAGAAAGATGAATATAAAAGAACATCCCCCAACATTACAAATAGGAGCTTAAAAGAAGTGACATAAAGGAGAGTACTTAAAAAGAAAGAGAGAAGTTAGATCTCTTACGAAAGTTCGGCAGCCTAACGGCGCCAATCAAAACATCCAAAATGGATTGATGAGAGAGAATAGGGTCTTTCATCACATGAAAATAAAAATTACAGTAATTGTAATATAAAATATCATCCCAATAACAAGAAATATGAGCTTTAAAAGGAATGGCATAAAAGTGTATACTTAAAAAGAAAAAGAGGAGTAGGATCCCTTACGAAAACTCGGCAGCCTAACGGCGCCACATAAAACTTCCGAATATGTATTGATGAGATCAAATAGAGTATCCCATCATATTACAATAGAATTTACAGCAAGTGGAATATACAAGAAAATCCCCCAACATTTCAAGGAGGAGTTTAAAAGAAGATACATAAAGGAGAGTACTTAAAAAGAAAGAGAGAGGTTAGATCTCTTACGAAAGTTCGGCAGCCTAACGGTGCCACTCAAAACTTCCAAAATGGATTGATGAGAGAGAATAGGGTCTCTCATCACATGAACATAAAAATTACAGTAAATGTAATATAAAAGAACATCCCAATCATAAGAAATATGAGCTTAAAATAAATGACATAATAGAGTGTACTTAAAAAGAAAGAGAGTTGTAGGATCCCTTACCTCGGGTCCGACTTGACTCGATCGTTCATTAATCTCCTGAATAATAAACTTGAGTTAATTTCTAATTCCTTAAGAACCTTTTTCAAGTTCATTATTACTTTTATACCACTTATTACCATGTCTTAAACATTATGTAATCATTTAAGTTAATAATATTTGTTTTGCCGATATTTGGTTCTTAAGTCGAAAGTGGACTTCTTACAATTACATGTTGTTTGTGTGGCCAAATGTTCATTATATCCAGAATTGTATTCATTATTTAGATATCATATATGTCATATATATCCAGTACATGCATGCATTTATAACAATACATAATCATTTAGAGGTAAGAAATGAAATGCACCGTTCATGGAGACGGTAAGCCGTACGTACGCATGAACGCTACTTTCATTTCTATTTCGTATTTTATAGAATGGAATAATAATGATATAAAGGTATATTATAATTCCAGTATAATATCATATATAATATCAGATTTCCATCCTTTATAAATCCCACATATGGTATTTAACGAATCAAATCACTTTGAGGGGGCGGTAGTCCGCACTTCCTTAAATGAAGATATCGTGTATACCCATAATGGACTCCATAAAGGTAAGACAAAAATGAAAAATACTGAAACATAAATAAAAACTAAACATATTAAATATCATATATAAAAATATTGACATCATAATGGCCACCTTTGAAGGTGTTAAATGAGTATTGAACAATCATCGTTTCGGGAGGTAGAATTTCACCATCCACGGAAACCGTATGTTCTTTAACCATTTGATGTAGTTGTGTGAGAGTGTAGCTTGAATAAATCTTAAAAAAACATCCTAGTATATTTAAGATACTTGTTTTGTTACAAAATAAGTAAATAAAAAGAATTTAGGGGGTTGGAGAAGCAAAATAAAACAAATGAACATGAGAGAGTGAATTACCTTTAAAAGTGTAACTCCTTTTGATTTGAGCCTAAAGGCTTCCTTTGAAAGGATTCTGCAAAAGGGAATCCTCTAGGATAATGCGAGGGATGTGGAGAGAGTAAATGGGCAGGGGTTGGCTGATCCAAAGGCTTGAGGAGTGTGTTAAATGAGGTAGAGGTGGGGGCCTTTTATAAGAGGAGAGAAGGGGCACTTTTGGAAAGTAAAGAAATATTACTTTACTTGAAAATGTGTTTCGGTTTTAAAAAGTCCCACATTGATATAATTCGTGGATAAGGTGATAAGGGTTCGACATCCACTCATCCAATTGGTTTTGGACATGTTTAGTTCATAGATTTTATATTATCTTTCTATTTTATTTAAATCATCAAATAATGATGTCATCACTGCATCATTATTATGTCATAAATAATTAAATTTATTTAATGTCTAAAAATTATAAACAAATACTATGATATAGGAAATCTTTTTAGCTTTCCAATGACAATTTATAATCAAAATTTGGACTTGTATAACCCCACTTAAAAATTGTTTTTGTAACACATATTATGTTTGTGTCATTTTCATTTTAACATTAAATAAAAAGTAATTTATGTCATTTCCCAACAAAAGTGGATCCATGGGGTCCCCAAGTTGACCCATGGCATGTCATGGTCGTCCATGACACAACCAATGAGTTTGGGACATGTGTCTAGGTCATTTCATTTTATTAAAGTATTATTTATACCTTAAACTACCCTAATTACCACTAATCGTGATTAAGAACTTAATAAGTTACTATTCACCAAAAAATTATTTTAATCTCATTGAACCACATTTTACATACTAATGACAACCATGTATGTCGGATTTTTGTAAATCAAAACACAATGATGGCCAAATGTCATTTAAACGGAAAATCAGTTTTTATAAGTACCACTTAGTGGTTTCACTATTCATCAAAAATTGAAGTTTTTCAGAAAAATCCCAAAAATTCACCCTAAGCTATATTTGATATTCTGAATTCAAAAATGAAGTCCGTTTTACAAAATTCAAAACATATAAGTCACATTAATTAATTTAATAATTAATTCCCGCTGTCATGACAAATAGCATGTTTTATGAAACCATAAGTATCAAAAGATTGACACTAGTTTAAGTCTGATTTCAAAGTGAAATTGATTCCAACGACCACTATTGGATTTAATGGTAAAAATATTTTCTAATTTCACTTTAAAACCAATTCAAAATATAATCTAATCATGTAAATAAATTAGATTAAAATGTGGTTTTGAATTAAAATACAACATTTTACACTATTCATTAAAAAATGAACTTTATCGGAAAGATACCAAAAATTTACACAAAGTAAATTTTGATGACCCGATTCTTAATAAGAGTTTTATTTGGTCCAAAAGAATGTTTAAGAGTGAACAAAACTATATTTAATGACGATTCTCCATCAAAAGGTGATAAGTGAACCTTTAGTGAAAACTAGGGCATATACGCCTAAAATTGACTTCTTTCCATATTTTAAGCCTTTATCTTTTATTGTATAAATGTAAAAATATTTAAGAACATATATAATCATATTTTAGTTATTTCTATCCATTCCCACCATTACAACGGCTACATGTTAACTACCATTTAAAATAATATTATTTTATTATTAGAGTGCTACGTAAGATTCCCAAGAAACTCGTTGTTGCGTGTTGGGTACACCATCGATCATAGCTTCCCCTTTAAAGTCATATTAATATTTTATTCACAAATATGGATAAATATGAAAATTTCATATTCCTTATTTACCTGGGGTGTTACAACAATAACCTCTTTAAGTCATTTTAAATGGAACATCCCTTGGTGATGGGGGAATAACATATTCGTGATGCTATATCCATAGGGTGATGTGGGCTCAGTTATATTTTTTTATTCATCCACTTATCAATTATTTTAATTCTTTGTTAGAATTTCTTTTCAATAACCCTCTTCTTCTAGTTGAGTGATGGTAAAAAAGGAAACATGTTTCAGGGCCTTTCTTGTTGCCATATGTCCAGAATTATCCAAACTATATAGAATGTAATTTAAGAATAATCAATACCTAATAGTGTGTCCTAGTATCTTATGATAACGGTAGTAGTCTGGGAAGTTAGTGAGGTTGATATTATTGGATTTCCTAGGCTATGGTACCTTAAGTAGGTTATTTGACATGGTTATAAGGAAATAGTAAGGAACCTATTCCTTGTGGAAAGAAAACTCTTTTTCATCCATCTATCAAATTTTCATTGTCCTTGATCTATTTTTTATTCTAGTATAGGATGATTTTATTGTTACTCCTACTCTACAAGATGATTCTGATGATTTGGGGTCTACCAAAGGGCTAAAATGGGAACTATTTGAAGATTAATGATAATAGTAGCAGTTTTTTTCATTCCATGAATTCATACATATATTGTGGGTGTGGGCCGAGATTTGTCTCACGATTATTGAATGTAGAAACAATTTTTATTGCGAAGTAGAAATCAAGTTATTAGCCATAGGTTTTCTCCCAAAGAGGAGAGAAAACAAAATGAGGTTGTCAATTTTTTAGTTCATTTATAAAAAAATTATTTAAATTTGGGATGTGAAATTAGGAATTCAAAAAAGATGATTAAATAATTGATATTAAATAGTTGATGAGAACTGGTGACTGTGTTAGTTTTGGTCAGACCTAATCAAATGTTATCCTAGTTTCAAATTTTTTTCAATTTTTATTCTGCTCACTAGGAAAATATATATTTATCTATCAATCCTTATCTCTCTCTCATCATCAATGGGTTATAGTGATATTATTTCTATATAAAAAATCTGAAAGGTCTACCCTCCTTCAAAGGTGTGCATGTTTTGGAGTGGATCTATTGATTAATTATGTAAATCACTGACTAGGATGGTTTCCCCTAATAAACAAATAGTAACAACTTAAAATTCCTAACATGTGCTGAAAAATGGATATAAATCAACATCAAAATTTTATTTTTTCAATCATATAATGTAACAAATTGGGTTGATTCATATTAGTATCGTTAGAAAAATAAATTAAAATAAATACAGAGAATATATATTACAACCTCATTTTGAATTTTATAATGTGAATAAGAATTGAAACTATAAATAAAAATAATGAATGAATTTAGTCATTTAGTTTAAAAAATAAAACAATGAAATTGGTATACGCTTCCCTTTCTAGATTACTCATATATACTAATACTCAATATATTTGGATGTCAAGTTGTTGTGGGGGGAATAAATCTATGAAAGAGTGAAAAAAAGATAAAGAGAATAATAGAAACTAAATTATATCTATTTGAGATACTTATCTAGGGTATGTCATCCCATTGATCAATCTACCATATAATTGTATAATGGCCTTCTATTTATAGAAGTCTGAATCCTCAAATCTTCCCCTAATACAATTCTTTCCATATAAATATTATTTCAAGGTTTTTGTGTACTATTATTTTTTAACATATGGAGTTGTTTTTAATGGATATTCAAATATCTTCAAAAGATAATAGTTTTGTTTCATTTCATAGTGGACTATGGACTAGTGCGTCATCTTAGACTATGGATTTTTTGAATGTTATTCCCATTGGTGACATAATATAGAACACATGGGTCATTGTCATTGATCGATTGAATAACATCGGTGAAGGCAGCCTCTTCCCCTCATTACGACTTCAAAATATCTTGATAAATATCATCTGCTACAAAATGATTCAAGGTGGACTTAATTGGCCTCTTAGGTTATCCATGGTGGTCTTAGTCTATGGAAGTGGGTATTTAGGCCTTTTTAGTCCATTCTTCCTTTATAGTTCCTGGATGGAACTCAATTATTTACACGACATTGATTTCTGTTGATGTAGGTGTTTCTAAGGTTGTTTGAGAAACCATATGGGATCCACTGTGGTTTAGGGTTTTAGAAGATGAGATGAAATTACGCTTCTCCATTGGTGAAAATGGAGTATCTTAGTGAGTGGGTGGTGGTCATGTGATGTCGAGTGGTGGAGATGGAGTTGAGTAGTGGAGCGAGGGTGTTCATGGATGGGGTAGCAAAGCAAGAGAAGTTTGAAAACATTTTCTTATATGTGAATCATAATCAAATAAAATCACCCCACATCAATTATCATCATGGGTTGTGTGATATTTTATAATATATCATGCAATATCCCCATCTCATAATTCAGCTCTGATGATGATCTCCTGGTACACTAGACACACCCGAAAGGGATCATACTACACTACACATCTCATTTTTCCTTCGCCCCACCTATTAATCCATAAAAATATGCTCTTCTCCATTTCCCAAGTTCTCTTACAGGATTGTTCAGTCCCTCCCATCACTTTCTTGGTTGTCCAATCCCTTATAAGCTTACTAAGTGGGGAGATGGCCGGGTAGAGGGCTAGTCGAGCCTGACCATAAATTTTTCATGGAAATATGTTAAAAACATTAGTTAATTGTCAAATAATTTACTTTATTAAAATAAAACAGTATACACTCAATTAATCATATTTAAATTTTTAATGTTTTATTTTACCCACATTTTTATAAGGTAATTAATTCCATGAGAAAATTGGGAAAAAATTATCAAAAATAATTTAAAATTTTATAATATATGCATGATAAAATGAGTGTATAAAATATCCCCACACGTAATCTATAATTTTCCAAAATCATAAAATATTGACAAAGAATTCAAGTGGTCACCAATGTTAACAATTTTCAATTTCATGAGTAATAAATTAAAATAATTATCAATGATAAGTCAAATTTTTATGTTCCACATAAAATATCAATTTAATTTCACATCATTAAAAGAAACAAAAAAATCCTTGTATTTTATTATATTATTTAAGAAAATAGTGATTCCATTCATTTAATTAATTAAGGTTATGTAATTTGATATTTTAAAAAACATTATATCATTATATACCTCTATTTTATATATTTTATATCATCTCTCATTATATAAAGTCATGTAGATTTATTCTATTGTCATTAAAATATTCTGTTAATCCATAGGCTTTCAAAACAACCTCTTTGTATAATTTAAAAAACGGAAGATAAAATCAAGAGAACTTTCAATAAATTTTCAAATGACTCTGAAGCAAATAGTTTTTGAGGATTTATGTAAAAATTTATTTATCTAAGGTAGAAGGTTCGTATGTAAAGATTAATGAATGAAATTAAATGTAAAAATTTAATGAAAATATTCACTTAAAAAAGAAAATCTCATTTACCTAAGATCAATGTAAATGTTATGACCCTGAAAATCATAAAGAATTATTTTTTCAACCAGTAGAATATTTCCCCAACTTCTTTCCTATTTCCTTTCAAATTTATTTTTTTTTATTTTTGTAACACATGCATAGAATAAACCTACCATCCATTACTTAACCACATATGATTATGATCATCGATCTAGTAATGGATAATTTTATTCTACCAAGTTAAAACCATTTTTTTTATTTTTCCCTTTATATATAAGGGGGGAATAAAATGTACAATATATTACTCCATAACCTTTCACAATTCCAAATAACCAAGATAACACCCCCACAATTTTCCCTATAAATATAAATCATACCTTTATCCATGAATCCCTTCACCCCCACACGTCAAATTTAATAAATCATCAAAATTACTAAGAGGAGGGTATAAATGGATAAAATGTCTGCAAATATGGATCATTATTAACATGGTCATTAATGTTCTTTATGGGTTTAAAAATTATTATGATAAAAAAATTTCTAGAGGATAAGGGATTATCAATAAAAATTATTCAATCATTTTAAATTTTGTTTTTTAAAGTTATAGCATTGAAAATTTCAAATGCATGTTCTAGGAGGTGACATGTCCCAAGATCAGTCATCAAATATTCTTATGAAAAAGGAAAATAATTAGTCTATAAATCATCTAATGAATGAAACATAATATTTTCAAATCAATCATGGAATGACTGATAATAAAAAATAAATATACATGAATATTATATATTCATAGCATGAAAAATGACAGGGAATTTTCTTATACATGAATTAACTAATTCCTTAAAATCATTTGTCCTCATTTTTATAACCAAGATTTTCTCTAATAATTCAATTATCCACCTTACTCATTCAATATAATTACCATTGAAATTTAAAAAATAGAATAACATGGTTCTTAAGAAACTAATGTCTCTAAGATAACTCAATTAAAAAATAAATTAATAACATGGAATTAAAATTTCATTTTAATGCTTAGAATAGATTTGGGACAAGTGTTAATTAAATTTAAAAAATGAACATTAAATATTAACTCCCTTTTATCATGAAGATTTAAGCCCTCCTACTGCACTATTTGGGGTTTCATTGATGTATCATGGGTATAAAGATAAGAATAAAAAAACTAATAGCACAAGAATACTAAATTAAACATAAGTGGGAATTAGGGGTAGATTGGACAAAGTAATAATATGGGTTTCCTCCAAGAATGGTTTTTTTAATAACGTTATGTCGACAAAAAAATATATTTTTTCATTGAAATAAAAAATCCTTGAGTACAAGATTTCCTCCCCCATACATAACTAATGGAGTATAAAAAATGTTATTAAATTGATTTTTTCATATAACTAAATTTAAAATTAAATTTATGCATATAATAAAGGGTAAATGAATGGTACGACCTGGTGGATTTTCCATGGTAATCAGGGTGATGTATTTTAATCATATCCACTAGTACTTGAGATAATGTCCCATTGTAATTCTTCACCGTCTACCCATTTATCTTAAATAGGTTTTCTCCTCCTTCGATTATGATCTATATATCACCAAAGGTTAATACATGAATAATTTTAAAATGACATTCACATCTAGTCAAATGTTTACCTTGCATTATCTTATGTATGGATTTGTATAACAACACTTGATCTTTGTGGTCAAAGGTTCTTAATTGAATTATCATACTATGGGCCATATATTTTTCACTCATTATAGATATTTTATTTTTAAAGGATTCACTATTTTTTTATATACCTCCTATAGTGGTAATATCCCCTCTTTCAATGATTTTTTAATGTCTATATTCACCCCTCTTACTACCCAGTATGCTTAGCATTTTAGATACACAAGTTGGTTGAATCTCATTCCATAAATCAATATATAGAAGATAATCTCAACTAGTGTCTCATAAGAATTCATATAATCCCATAAGGTATCATTCAACCATGAGATCCGGTCCTTTTTGGTTTAATAAACGTTTCTATAATGCCTTTTACTTTATTATTAGACACTGCTTATTTACAATTTGTTTGTGTATGGTGTTGAGTTGATGTATTAGGATGTACCCCATACATCATAAGTAATATATCTATATTAATATTATATAAATGAGTTAATTAGTCATGGATGATTTCTTTTGGTACTTTAACTGTGTATAATATGTTATCCTAGAAAAAATCATACAAAACATAAGCATCATCAGTCAAAGTGACTTTTTCTTCCACCCATTTTGAAACATAATAAAAAAATATAAAACTATATAAATTATCAAATAAAATTAGGAATGTTCTCATGAATTTTATCCCCCATACTTTAGAAATTTCAAAAAATTTAATTGTTTTTTTATTTCCCTTTTTTTAGATATTATAGTAAAAATGAAATTTTCACATTTTTTACAATATTCATAAGAATATTTGAATAATGTGGGCCTATAAATTCATTGATGTCATATTTTTTAATATTCCATATTGGATCAAAAGTGTCCTTCATAGGAAAATGTATGACATAATTTAAAAATTAATTCAATTTGATTTTCATTTAAACACTTTTTAATTACTAGATCAACCCACATTTTCTAGTAGAATTGGGCTTCCCAAATATAAAATCTATAGATGCATTTTATATTTTTTCATTGGGTGATAGATTAAATGAAATTTTACCTGAGAATTCCCCAAATAATTGACAATTTCATCATACCATGGTACATATATTTCTCTGATTAAATATTTTTCTCTAGGTTTCTCATCATCTAGAGGGTTATGATTTATAATTTTGGGATTAGCGGTGTTGCGTTGTCTATTTATATGCCCAACCACTTTATTTCCAGTTCCCTTTTTTCTATAACCACTATATGCAACTACTATAAATTTTCAATCCATCTTAAAAACCATGGATTAGTATCATAAATTTTTATTAGAAAACTGAGAGTAGAATGATCATAAAAAAACAAAAACAATAGTCCCCAATAAGTGTGATCATGATTTATATTATCAAATACAATTGTAAAGAACTCAATTTCTATATTTGTGTAATTGATCTATGTCTAATCCAATTTACATGATTTAAAGGCTATGACATGAGGTTTTCATTCAATTATTTTGAAGGGGGAATCTCTTATAACTTGATTTTATGCATTGTATAGAAATTCAAGAGGATTGTCCTTATTGGGTGGTTATATTATTGGTTGTTTCATCAATCATTTCTTTGATTCTTCAAATGATTTCGTGCACCCTTAATAAACAAAAAATTTAACTTCCTTTAATAGTAATATTGAGAGTGGGAGATAAATCTTACTAAAATATTTGATGAATATTCTATAAAACCTCCAATGTCACAAAAAGGGTCTACCATTATTTAAGTAAGTTAGGTTATGTAATGAATTTATTACTCTAACATTCTTATTTTTCAGCCTTAATTAATTTCTATGAAATTTTGTGACACAACTTTGTTACATTGTTGATTGGGAAATGACATTTTTCAATGTTTCAGACAATATTTTTAACAATGTTTGTTTTAATAACTCATTTAAAATTACCTTATCAATGATCAAATGAATTATGAAAATCATTAAAATGTTAGAGAAATACATACTGCAATTTATCTATATAATCTATGAAAATACTATAATAAATCATTGAAATGATCATAGGGTGTTGTATAGAACAAAAGGAACCTATTGTATGTGAATGTTACAAAGGGGTATATAGAGATTTCCTTCTCCTATAATTCTGGTGCAATTGGTACATAAATGAATCATAAAACAACCAAATTTAATGTAGTAATTATTTTTTTCATAGTAGACTTTACATCATATCATTATTTAATGGGATAGAAAAATGATTCTTTTTTGTAACATGATTCCAATTCCTGTAATAATATCACATCGTCCAAATTTTTTCACACTCATGGGGATCTGTTCTTTTTTAATTATTAACAATAGTTAGACCAGTATTCTATGTGATGAAATGGATACAGTTGGCCCATTGAGGATTAATGATTGGGTAGATTATGTCAGATACAAATAATAGTTATATGTCCTTAATAATAACAGTCATGAGGTTGGATTATGTCATCTTTTTTATTGTCAAACTAGGTGGGAATCAACTTCTAAAAATAATATATGTGATCTTCCAGTAGGTTTGATCACTATAATATCTTCTAAACTACATCATATGGCTTGGAAAATTATTTTGAGAAGGTCAGTCAGATTACCTTATTAGTTTAGAGATAAATTATTAATGATTATCACTGAAACCCAATCCCATTAATAAGTTAGTGTTATTTTAGATCACCTGGTAGTATTTTTCACACAATAATTGGGGATGTTTCATGGGGTAATATTATTGTTAGTATTCCTATATCTATATACTGTGTCTTCTGTATAATTTTAGGTTCTCTTAATAAATCATCAATGGAATGATAGTTTACCTCCCATTATAACTTCATATTTGGATTTTTCAGTTCTTAGTTGTTTGTACCTTCAAATGAAATGTTATCTCCTACTAATAAGAGTTCATAAAGCATAACTATCTTATCTATTGTTTCCATGAATTCATCATGGGAGATTTCAAAAAGTGGTTTATTTCTTGGTATATGATTAATTACACCAAAAATGTTGAAATGTGTAGTGATATCTCCAAGTCCCATTATGATTATTCCTTCATGGAAATTAATGATGTTCTTACCAAATTTAATAGAAGTTTTTCTAAGAATTTTTGTTGACTGTATTTGTGTTATATCAATTTCAATTTTAGATATATCTAAGTTAGATTGTTTGATGAGTCCTTATAGTCTAACTAGTAAATCTTTTATATCTCCTAATGAAAAAAACTATTGATTTTTTTTCTAACTATGTGACTACTTTGGTTGGATTCAATTCTATAATATATAAAGTGAAAAATAGTGAGTAAGGCCTGAAATGTTTTGAAGAAAAAAAAACAAAATAATGTATTACTAAATTGTAAATAGAAAATTACATATAGAATAAGAAATATCCCAAAATCATGACATTTGTTTTGGTATTGGTGGTGCAATCAGCGATGAGGAAATTCTCTCTAAATACATTCTCTTATTTCCATCGGCCCTCAATACTTTCATACATATTTCCTTGATAAATTTTTCATATTTAAATATTTTTCTTATTGAATTCAAAGTGGGATATTGACCCCATATGTTCAAAACGTATTATAAATTTCATTTTTAACTCGCACATATTCCAGATTGTTAAACATAGATAATGTAGTAAAGAATGGTTTTGGATGAAATTTCTCTTCCTTCTTGATTTCAAGAAGGTTTTTATGGAATTTATTTTTCAAAATGGACAGATGCATATTTATAATTCTTCTTAGAATTCACATCAATTGATTTTTCAGGTGGTGGGATCTCTTTTCTACTTCGTGTTCTAATCATGTTTTTCATTCTATGGGATCTAAAACTATCTTGGTAGGTTTCACTCCTAGATTCATGGCTAGAAATTCCATCAATTTTATGAAATGGATGAATAAATCATTAAAATTTCCTTTCAACACTCAACATCTGACTGTATTCATTGGTTCATAGTTTATGGTTCACCAGTTGATGGATACTAAAAATTATTCTATTAGAAAGGTGGTGGTTTAAATTTTTGATGAAAGGGATATGGGTTCTGATATTTTTTGTTGTTGTAAAGGATGAAGTGGTGGGTATTGTATTTCATATTAGGGTTTATTTTATTCTAGATGAATCATAGTTGAACCTGGGGTTAAGATTTTTAATTTTGGTGGAATATTCATGGATGATTGGATAGATCAAAAATTTATATTCCTTGCACTTCTTTACACTGGTTAGTATAGTTATAAGTATAAGAGAATAAATCGCATACATTATTGTGCCATTTTTGTCCACATTCTTGTGTCTCAAAAATCTATCTTAGTACACTGGTTATTTCGTTACGTGTTGCTTCAATTATGGTTGATGATAAATTATACATCTTTACCTCCTTGATGCCTCTTGTGCTCGCACATGTAGTTCTTAATTACATTGAGTTCTAAAAAATATATTCAAGAAAAACTGAAGAATATTCCAGTGACTCACAAACCAAGGATCCTTCATATGGGGCATTGATCTGATTCTGATAATTATTGATTATTCCTTAGTATAAGAAAATATGGAAGTAGTGTTCCTCCATGTTTTGATGTGGGAAACTGGCACAAAGCATCTTGAATCACTTCTAATACTCATAAAGTATCTCTTCAGTTGACTTTTGAATGGAATGGATCTTTTTTAATATATGTTATTTTATTTGTGGGAAAAAATATTTTCAAGAATAATGTTTGGAGATATTCCAAATCATAATCCTCTCAGGGTTGTGTCCTATAGAGTTATTCTTTTGCATCTCCCTCAGGTGATAAGGGGAATTCCTTACACTTTACCTATTCCTCCATGAATCCTCAAGGTTTTAAATTGGAGTATATGTTTTTGAATTACTAAATATGACTATTTGTGTCTTCGTAGAAAAGACCATGGAATTTAGCTAGAATTTGAGTCATATTAAATCATAACTCAAAACCATTCTATAAGGTAGGTATATCTAGTGGATTTTCTTGGTTAGAAAATTGCGATGCAGAGAGATCATATATAGTTTTTTTGGGATTACTATCCATTTTGGAAAGGTCATGCTGATTCTAGAAAGCATTAATTGAATATATGAGGTGTACTTCCTAAAACCCATATTTCACATTTTTTAATTGATTTATTATTCTATTGATTTCGATATGAATTTTAATTAATTGATCTCATGTTCCTCAGGGCATTAAAAGTTTGTTAATTAATATTTTTAAATTTTTGGTGTTTTTTGCAACATAGTATCCTCATAAGCAGTCAAAATATTAATGCATTCCGATCATCGGTAGTGAAAAGATAATATCTATTACCTATTCTAATTCTAGTATTTAACCTTAGTTTGTATCCCAAAGAGGAGTTCAATGAAAATGAGGGTGTCATTTTTTATATTGATTTATAATTTTTTTAAATTTGAGATATGAAATTAAGGAATCAAAATGATGATTAAATCATTGATTTGAAACAGTTGATGAGATAAGGTGACATTATTTTGTTTAACAATACCAAATTCTATGTTATCCTGGTTTTTAATTTTTATCAATTTTTATTCTGTTAACTGGTTGAAGAAGAATTTATCTACCGATTTCTCTCTCTCCCCCATTTCAAGTGGTTATTGTGGGAATTTTTTATCTGAATCTTTAGGTAGGTAAACCACCTTCATTATGTATGTGAGTGTTGAAAATATTCTTATGATTAATTAGGAAAATTCCTGACCCGTATTGTTATTCCCTAATAAACCAACAGTTCTGACATACAATTACCAACACATGTGGACGGATGTTGACCACTCACCAACCAAACATTATTTGTTCAATCACATTCAAAAAAGAATTAGGTGGAGGGATATATGGATCATTGAACATTGAAATTTAAATAAATAGTGTGAAAAAATATTGTATACATTTATTAATTTTAAACTATGAATAATATTTCGAACATTAAATAAGAAGAAATAATTAATTTATTAATTTATGTTTAAAATTAAAACAAGTCATTTGGTTCAACTTCCCTTTCCATATCACTCATATGAATTAACCCTCTACTGATTGGGTGTTTGATTTGATGTGGTAGGAATAAGGAATCACAAGAGTAAAAAATAAAACTAACAATAGAAAAACAAATAGCTCAATCTTTTTCTCTAGCACATGGCCTCCCCCAGTCACGCACCTCTATAGCAATATGAAGGGCTTTATATTTAAAAAATGGTTATATCCTATATTTTTCCCTTGATAAAATTCATTCCATTTAAATATTGATTCATTATATTTGTGTGTCATTATTTTATTTTAATATCTTATAGGGTTTTTAATGTATTTTAAAATATCTTTTGATGATAATATCTGTTTCCCATTTTACCATGGATAATGGACAATTGGAGTTGTGTGGTTTATATATTATGTGCATGGAATGCCCATTATTGTAAAAACATGTAATGAATTGATTGTGGTCTCAATAGTGATGCATTGTAGTCGAAAAGGAATTCTCTTCCATCTATAAGGCCTTAAAAGTGGCCTGGTGAAGATCATATATTATGAAAGGATTTAGTGAGGTATGAGCTGGCATTTGATGTCATCCATGGTGGTACAAGACCTTTTATGTGATTATTTGTAATTAATTGATCCATTAGTCCTTCGAAGTGTTTGTATTGAGATATACTATTTACAATTCTTCGATAGTCTTTAAATTTGGTCCATTTGAGCTCATCAGAACCCCAGATGGGATCCCAAGTAGTTTTGGTAATCTAAGGTGGAGATGCATTGGAGCTTCTCTAATGATATAAGTGGATTTTACCAATGAGTTCTATAGTAGTTGGGGTAAAAATAATGACATTGAGTGGTTGAGAGGAGGTTTCCGAGTATGGGTTAGACAAGACGAAGCAGGATGATGGTGTTTTTTAGTGTGAACAATAACCAAAAATACATCATCATTCATCATGTCTTATCATGGGTGGTGTTATTGTTTATAAAAAATCATGATACATACCTGGATAAGAATATTTCTCTTGATATGGTCTCTCATTTCCCTACACACACATGAAATGGGATTCACCCCACCATTTTTTTTATGTGGGCTTAAGTCAACTTATGCATATATCATTGTGAGATCCTCCCCATGGCCCATTCTCTACTATCAAATTATGCAGGCCCACAAAGTGTTTGATTGGATTTCTATCCCCTTGTTGGTTGCATAAATGGTGGGATATCGTGGTGGAGGGATATTTGAGCCTAACCTTAGTTTTTAACTTAAAAATTATTAACCTATTAGTAAAATTATCATGAAAATTACACATTCAAAGTAAAACATTAAAAAAAATATAAAAACATTTAAATTCGTAAATTTTATTTTGCCATTATTTTAAAAAAAACAATTAATTTTATTTTCTTATTGATTAAAATTTATCCAAAAAATATAATTTCATATAAAATATGCATGATAAAATGAGTGTATCTTGTCTTTTTTACAAAGTTCTTGAATTTTATTAGATATTTCATAATGATTCATAGTGTTTTCAACTCATCTCAATGATTATTAGCACAATGCTCCTGAAAAGTAATATTTTTATAGTGTGATATTGAGTTAGTATTTCAAGCCTTTATATCTGGTGAGGAAGTTCTAAACCCTACCATTTTCATGTTTTACTTATTTTTGTGATCGACTAATGAAATTTTCATTAACATAGAACTTAATATAGAAATTAATTTTCAATTATGGTCTTTATAATCCATGAAAAATCATGATGGGAGGATTTTTTAGTGATTAAATGGTATCACAACTAAATACTATAAAAAATATCATTTTGGTCAACTCTTTCTAGTCTCGAAGGCCATTTATCAAGAAACATCAGGACATGAAGTGGATAAGATGCATTTTTGGGTCTTCTGTGTCATAAAAGATTGAAAAGATAGGATTCTTAAAATTGTGCGAGGTAAAATAATCATCCACCCATTGAATATATGTATTCATTTAACGTTTCATGGGTGGGTCCACCATTCCATCAATTCCATTCAAACTTCTTGGGATTCATTTATATTAAGTAGTTCTAGAGGTATCATGGTCTATAGAACAACCCATCTATAGGTAGTAGGTGAGGATTGGTATGGTTACCATGCACTTGTATTCTTCTTATTCTAGATCCATTCCAAGTATATATGATATCCCTAAGGAGGAGAGGTTATTTTTGAAATGGAAAAAATTCATGATCATCCTTAAATCCCCCATTTATGTAGAGTAGTTTCCTGGATCTAGAGAAAACCTGATGCGCAAATGCCAATCCTTCTTGATCATTAGCTCTCTCACGAGGTGTATAAGCATGGATATTAATCTCTATTTGGTTTTGGTACACAGAAATAATATTTCCATAGGGTGGTTCCTTATTTTTTTGTATGGGGTTTTATATATAAATTCTTATATGGTTATATGTGTTCCTATATAGAGAATATTTTAGATCATCTAGGTGGTGAGTGGGATGTATCAAGTCCTTTCTTTTTTATCCTTGGAAGAGTTCTATTGAGTATATTTAAACTCATCATTCATAGGTGAAAAATTCGATATCACTCTCTGATTCCATATACGTATAAACTCAATTTTAACATTCTGATCACCTACCATTTGATGTATTCTTTACTGCATTCTGTGCCCCCACATTTTTTTCTCAGTCTTCACCTTTTTTCCAAATTGATAGTGATGACATGAAATATGGTGTATCAGGAAATGGTAGTTAACCCATATCTCTACATAATTTAGTGATTCCTTATCACTTTATACTTCTTATAGGGTTGTACCATTGTAATTTATCTAAGACATTGACCATATTGTTTAATGAAGATAATGAGTTTTGATTTCCTTTGACTAACCTTCCTTCTATTGTTGTTTGTAAAAAATAACCTTATGAGAGTTTCCAATCAAACAATTTGAGTGTCCCCTAATGATAAAGGTATTTCTTGTAGCTGGTGGAATGGTTGGGATGTCAGTTGTCGATATTTTCCACCTCTCCTAAAGAAGACCGATTCCTTTCAGGGTGATTATAATTATAAAAATTCCATACACCTGTGAGGTGGGTCTGAATTGGGGAAACTATTGGCACTTTTTGATCTTTTCATTGAGTAATTGATTATTCATATTTTAGAACATGAGATAGAAATGTCTTCTTCCCTATGGTATGTGGTTGATATATAATTTATATCGATTTCTTTGGGACCCTGTTGTTTTTTGATGACCCTGATGATGGATATTGAGATGAAAATTACCCCATACCTTTTGTATTGGTTTTATTATAGAAGGATTTAATGGAATATAAAACTGAAATATTCCAATTTTTGTGACATGTCATCTTTTCATGGGTATAGAACAATGGTTATTTGTGATGGGATTCAATTCATACTAGAAGTTATCGGGTATTCCGAAACTACATCTTCTAGGTTTGAAGTGTATTCCCTTTTGTTGAGAGGCCAAAATTATGAGTCTATTAGAGGGAATATCTCTTATTTCTCAATGTCTATACATCCTCAATGTATAAGAGTCTCACATTATTGAAAAAATATCCCATAATCTACCTGGTCCTTGTAATCTATATTACGGCTATTAACATACTAGATTCTGTATCTAGGGAGAGTTTTTCCCTATGGATATTATAATATGAAATGATAAATACATTATATATCTTCAAATTGGAATATATTAAGAGGATTTAGAAGCCAATCATTGGATAGTTTACATGTTTTATAGGGAAACACACCATAATCATTTTTCAGGTTCTTCAGATCCTGGGTCCCACACCACAGTGATCACAGCCATGCCTAAGTAACCCAAGAGTGTATTTGTGATCTAGATGTTACACTCATATTCTTAATAATTTAGGTGAATAGCCCTCATCCTTTTATGGTTCACCCATATATTATGAGGTAATTATAGCATGTAATCCTCTTATGGATCATTTAAGATATCATAGCTGGAAATATCAATCATCCAGAACAAGTTCAAATGTTTTTTTATCCAACTCCATCCATATAACCATTCCTACTACTATTTTATTAAATTCATATTCTTTAATCGGGTCAAACCATAGATGTTATTTCTATAGGTCACCTCTAGACTTTAGTGAGGTGGGGTTGATAGTTTATGGGTAAGTATATTGAGTTAACCAATGTGTTTTGAGAGCCTATATATATAATGGTGTTTGGGAAAAGGGACTATTTAATTTTCTAAGAATGATACCATTGGGGGAAGTTATCCATGGTGGATTTCAAGAGTACTGCCCCAACAATATATCAATATACTACTATGTGGAGAAAAATTGAGGTATTTATCTTCTTCTACTCTATATAATGATTCAACATACCCTTGAGGTGTTATAGATAAACAGTGTATGTCCCTAAGGACACTTTCGTTGAGTAGATTAGAAATGTGAGCCTCATATTTATTCATGGCCAAAATATGTCAACCTTTCATTTATGGTTGAGTAGGGGAATGATCCTACTATATTATGGTCATCGAAATATGTTGATGAAAATGTATAATTATAGGAATATGATCCTTCTACTAAGAATCTACTAGAGTATACTGATGATATTATTTATCGTTATATGTGATATGAGCCTACCTATGGGTAGTTTCTGGAAACTCCATTCAGGCCTCATTAAAGTGGGGTTATAATTTTGATTCATATATGCATTCCCTATAGAAATATGTTGATTGATCTCTAAAATAGAAGAAGGGGGATAATTCACCACCTATATAGCCTTTGGATGATTCTGTAGTAGTCTTTTATTGGCAGAATTACGAATATGATCTGGTCTCACTTAAGTTATAAGAATATGGTGACTATCTTCCTCAGTAGAGATACGTTCCTTCGATGAGGTGAATTCAAAATTATACTAATGAACCTCAGTTTGAGTTGGGGTATGAGAATAGTCGTATTCCTTTGAAATATGTCACTATATTTTTTGGATATAAATGTGCTCTTATCCTAAAATTCTCTCCAAACTGCCTTGGTGGGCCCCATTCATAATGAGAATATGATTTTATCTTATGCCTCACACATTTTTTATAATATGCTAATATTCCTTCGAGATGGGAGCTAGAATGTGTTATCTCTTTTCAGTACACACATATTCATTTTTATCATGGAGATATACTTGTTGAGCTATTTGGATATGAATATGTGCATGTCCTGTATATATTACACTATAGTGATGTACCTATGGAGCTCTATTTTGGTTTTATAGATGTAGTAAACTTTAGTAGAGATCATGTAGGAATATAAACCTACATATTCTTGGTCTCCAAGACATACTTTCAAATCTATTTGTTTGAAGTTGGGATATATTCCCACTGCTATCATTTTTATTCCATTAAGATATACTAGTGGGTTTTATTATTGAGGGTAGGGATATCCCCCCCCCCCAATATTGTCATATGAATATACGTGAATTATTGATCTGGGTGAACAGGTATATGAGCTTGCTCCCTGGATGCTGCTGGAATTTACCTATGAACATCATTAGTGTAATCTGGAATATGAGCCCACTCCTTTTCATATAAATCTTTTTGTTACTAGAGAAGTCTCTATGGTTCACGGGAATTATTATTTAGGGTGGTGACCTATGGGGTACTTATTTAAAAAATAAGCCTTATGGGAATTGGAAGGATGGCATTGATAATAGTGGCTGATAGGTTCCCTCTTATGTATCTCATTAATTGGGATATAGATATGGTATACTACTTGATCCACCATCCTAGGGTATGGAAAATACTGATTTTGGATATTATTCTAAAGTGGTTGGTAGTGGTGATAGCCATCACTAGCCTCATTTTTTTCATTCCATGAATGATACAACCTTGTAAGATCTAATATCTAAGGGCCTCTTTGTGCATTCTTTGGGGTTGGGATCATACCACATCAGTGGTGTTTCTAGAAAATTAGGTTCGCCACCGAAATGTAAAGGAATTAGGTGAGAGATTCATTTTTACGACCCGTGGAGTGTTTTTTCATAACATGGGTTATAGAAAAGTATTATTAAAGAGACATGATCAGAGGTCATGGTTTTGTTTGTGATCGTAGTGCCTACGTTGACAAAAAAATAATGGACAAGGTCTCGAATCATTGCATCATTGAAATTATGAAATTTCCCAATTTGATATACAATGGTAGTACAATTATTTTTTCTTGTTACAGGTTTGACCATTTTTATTATATGGAAAATGCATTGTGAAATTTATATCTCATGGAAACCATGATTATATTTTATTTTTGAAATATTTCACATCAAGTTCAACATTTTTTTAGAGGACATGAAAATAGAACTTCTCGATGTGCATTAAACCGATTGTATTTTTTATTTGAAAGATTACACATCGGGTTCATTATTTTTATCTCCATCATAATGTGGGATTAGAAAATTAAGGTCCAATGTGTGAGAAATATTTATCTTTTATTTTTACTTTTTTCATTTTGGAGTCACCAAATTTTTATGAAAAAAGTTTGGCTCTAATAATTGATTGTGTAGAGGGGGGGAGGTTGAGTATGGTTAACAAAATCACTCATTATGATATCACCATTTTCATCTACCATGAAATATCCCAATGGATCCAACATTTGAAACATTCTATGAACCTGTTTTACAATAGAAGGTGATCTTTTGGTGCTTCAAAACCAATGGTATTGATGAACTCATATCGTCTATGAGGATGGATTGTCATTATCATAGCACCCTTTTGGGTGGAATTATTTCCTATTATGAGACTATTTTATTAATATAATAAATGTTCATGAATCATTACCAAATCGTGATAATATATTTGTTACCCTAACAAAAAAATAGTTTTTGAATATTTATGTAATCAATGGGGTTCTATTACTTAAACCATATACATGTATCATATGTCCTTCATATGTTCCCATAATATTACTTTGTAATGGGTGACTACATTTGTCTTGAAGTTATATAACTAGGGACGTGGGATTTTACCACCATCAAGGAATGTTAGTTTTGCTTTCGTGTTGACATCAATCCTTTAAGAGGCATCATTTGTATCCAGAATGAACCAGAATCAAAACCCACATATTTCATATGGCATATTTAAATATTGTATGCTAGGACTACACCGTGTAGTTTAAAGTCATGAGTTAAGGATTTGTATGAAGGTATTTAGTCATTGGGTATAGATATAA
This sequence comes from Viscum album, assembly GCA_963277665.1. Classification (NCBI taxonomy): domain Eukaryota; kingdom Viridiplantae; phylum Streptophyta; class Magnoliopsida; order Santalales; family Viscaceae; genus Viscum; species Viscum album. The sequence continues at coordinate 678,704,854 of OY728119.1, read as the reverse complement.
ATCCCTAGGAATGGATCTTAAATATATTAAATATAACCGAATTAAAGTCTTTATATTTTAGTAAATCATCATCCCGTTGGTGGGAAGGGATATATAATTATCACTCATGATGGTTATTGACACAATTTCTACAAATATGGTAATTTCATCAGAACCTACACCATGGTAGATTCACATATATGGAGACATTTAAATCATGTTGTTGAATGGGGATTACACTATGGGGGTTCCCATGTTAGGGGATTTCATGATTCTAGTGATTTTATCATCACAATTCCCTAAGATCACGTGATTCAAGATCCATCTGAGAAAAAAGATATATTGAGTGATTGAAATGAACTGCAAATAGATGTTGGAATTATGCAGTAATTAAAATATACTATGAAATGTTCGGTATAGAGATTTCTCTTTATGATAGAATCCTACATATAATTTATATAATAGTAATCAAATTCATCATATTTTAGTTCGTTCCTGACCTAGTAAAGTGTTTACGGTGCTTGAGGGAATGGTCGAGGCTTATAATTAAAAGGATTACAATGTATAATACCACTCCTCATCCACCGATGGATATGTAAGGATGATAGAATCATGGATGAATTTGAGTCCCATGAGTTATTTGTTTTTGGATACTGATGAAATATCACAAAATAGGATTCCCCTAAGAGTTTGTGACTTAGAAACGAATCATATGTACCCTATTTGGGAATGAATTAGTGTCCTCATAGTCAATATTTTTCATAACCCACAGATGGGTTGAGATTGGTTATTAGACATGATGTTATTATTATTATCAATGTGGTATATGAAAATTATGGACTTATTCAATGATAGATAACAATATGATATACCCAACCCATGTCCTATGATTAATAGAGAGTCAAGACCATCAGTGGTCAATTGGAAATCCTTGCATGCCATGAGGATCTCATAACCAGGATAAATTAGTGCATAACCCTATCCCATTATGTGAACTTCCAATATGATGGGGGGATACGTGACCAAAGACTTGCGGTTGGGGGTTCACGTGACATGAGGTTACATAACTAATTTTTCTTACTAGACAAGGCTAACATGTTTGGGGTGTCTTCCTAGAAATATCATGGTTTATGATAAATTTCTATGGTGTCTTCCAAACATGTATGAGGGTGTATACCTGACATGTTTAGGGTGTCTTTTGGACATGTATAAGGTTCTTTTCCTGAAAAGTCTGTCATGTTGAACGGTCTTCATGTGATTGAACGCAACACGTCCAGTGGTCTTCTCATGGTTGAACCCGACATGTTTGAAGATTATTGTTTGACTCAAATGAAATTTCTAAGGTGTTTCATGATATATGGTTGACATGTTAATAATTCGTCACATGATCTGGTTGATATGTCCATATGAATTCTAATGAACCATCTGACAGTCTAAGGACTATCACATGAAACAACTAGCACATCCAGATATCATTGCATAATCATGATGATATGTATAGAGGACATCACACGAATCATCAAACAAGTCTATGGCTTATCGTGTTATCATTGAGAAGTTCAATTGAAGCTTATGGACTTCCCTCATGAAAATTAGTACATCCTCCTTTGAATGAAGCATCCACCATTTCAAGCCTTATCACAAAAATGCCTCAATTTTTTTAGGTTGTAACCTATTGTGGTACTGTGTGATCAATTTGAAACTCGTAATCTCGATCACATAATCTGTCTAGAATATCATATGTCTTTTCAGTGATCAGTGGGGAGATCAAATGAACTTCTTAAACATTCCACTTAATCCATTTTTTCATTCCCTAGGCTTACATGGTGTATGATTCTTGTGATTGTGTGGTTCTCCACTCCTGAAAGCCAAATATCTCCTTTTCTCTAGGATGTGTTCTTTATCTATGTGTTTAGGGAAAATTTAAAGTAATCACCACCCCAAATCTAATCTTCTTTGTACAGTTCTAAAAAAACATATATTGTATTGAAATAGTGGATGGATCTTCACCTCATCCATTTCAGATGTTCTAGCCATGAGTCATCCATAATGTAATTTTTCATCATGTGATAAAGATTTATTACATAATGACTCTACCATTACCCTATTTATTCAACCCATGGCATGTCAAATGGGCTTCACATGATAAAATATACATTTAAAAATGACTTCATGATATGGTATCCATATGTTTGATAGCCTTCTGAAGATTGATTTAGCATGTCAAGGGGCCTTCTAAATATTATACTTTTATATCTAGGTCCCTTTGTGAGATCAATATAGCATGTTAGAAGGTCTTCAGATGACTGGAAAACTAATCACCAAATATGCATAAACCATTTTCATGAAAAATAGTGTCATTTTCACTCACATAAGTGTACCACATGTTTATAAATTTTTTATATATACAATAGAATTTTCCCATCAATTTTCTATCAGGGTGTCTCATTACCAAGAAGAAGTGTCTCAAATACATTTCACAATTAAGGTGGAATGTATAAAAGTATTTTTCTTGATAATACCGGAATTTTCATATCACATTATCTAGCGGAAATTTTTTAAATACTTTTCATGATAAATGTGACATTCACAGAAGTATTGTTTTTGATGATAATGACACGTATCAAGTTATTTTCACTTGATCCATGTACTGATCAAGTGTATCACATCAACCCTACACAAGAAAATAAATGAAATTCCCTTCAGATGAAGTTTCCTCCTTTTTTAGTATTTATTTCATGAACAGTCAAGGTGACTGTTAATAAATTGTTTTCTATGATATCACAATATCAATAAGAATCACCTAAGGGGATTCACAGGACCATTTGGGCTATTCTATATGCATTCATGATATCAAGAGGGCTTGTTAAAGGGGCTTCAAGCAATCATTTATAGATTATGTGAAGCATATAACCCCTCCATGAGATGTTCTTATTGTCATGTGATTCATAAAAGTCAGGTTCTTAATCCTCATATGTCAATGGTTCTCCTTTACTCTATATAGAAAATAATACCAATGATTTATTTATTTCTCTAATCTTAACTTTTTTATGCTTATATGGAGAAATGAAACAAATTTTTATACTCATCTTTATAATTTTCAACCGATACATCACGGAAGAATACTTAAATCTAGACATTGATTATTTACTTGTGTTTATATACACCTTATAGTTATTATAGTTATTTTTTTCTATATATTTCATATAATATTAATTTTTTTGTAATACTATTATACGTTAATAAAATAAAAAAATCATTTTAGATTAATATTATGTATGCAACATGTTATTCAAAACCTGAAAATTACTAAAGGATAATTCACACTAAAATATACAGTTGTGCAAACATCATGATGTAAAAAAATTATATTTGATGTTGTAATGTTATTATTAAAAGTGGATAGTGTGAAGAATGATGATGATTACAATATTTAATTCTTGGAATTCATTGTATATGGTGTGGTTTATTGGGAGAATGGGACAAGAACTTATAGTGCATTAATAGTACTGAAATTGAAAATTATTTATATTTAGTTAAGATTACATGTTTTCCTTTTCATATTGAAGATTCAATAGGTATTATGACCATGATAATGTCAATTAATTATAATTTTATTAATTTTTTCATTATTATCTACATGTTTTATTGATTATATAGTGTTGTAGTTATAATTAATAAGATTGTGTGTCAGTGTTAATATTTATTTTCCTTATTTCACTTAATTTTAATTCATTTAATCATATTTGTATATGATTTTTTATCTAATATTAAATCACAAACAATAGTTTCCACTGATGTGATACATAATAATTAATATTAAGTAGAATAATATTATAGATTTATTTTATTCAGTTTTTGATTATTTTCATGGTAGAATAATAAGTCACATATAAGTGAATACAAATTAAATAAATAAAGAAATTGGAATTTTCATATTTTGTATTGTTTCTATAATCAATTGAATTAGTGATAGATATTATGTAATCCTATATAATGGATACCAACATGGATAAAGAGCTTGAGATTGTGAAATACTAGTTTTTTTGTTACCAATAGATTTGGTTATAAAAGTATTAAACTATATTCATAACACTGTGGAATAATATTATGATTATTTATGGGAGATGTTACGTTTCTGAATAAGAAATTTATTATCTTTTAATTGATGCTAATTGGGTGAATAATTATTAAAGTATAAATATTTTTGATTTGGTAATGCAAACACCGTAATTATATTCATAACTGTAACTCTATCTTCTCCATTAGTTTCCCATTAAATATTTTTTTTATTTTGTTAATTAATTTCTAGAATTTTAATTTGTATTGGATTAAGCTTTATCTCTCCATCCATTCACAAAATATGATACTGTTGATGACTATATACATTGTCTTTGAAGTATTAACATTATTTCAATTATTACAATAGTTCACGTGTTTATAAATTTCTAAATTTATCATGTCATGAAAACATGTATCATATTTTTATTACTATTTCTAGAGATAATTATTGTATTTGGAACCCCTTGATAGAGGGAAAATTTGGTATTAAAAAATTAATAATAATAATAATAACATGAGGTTATGAATCTTGGTTTCTTGTTTTTGTAGGATATACAACAAGATCTTAGGAGAGCAGACTAGAATGTCCATCCCCACACATTTACAATCACCATCCACTCTACCTTACCATAGGGAATTGTATGAAATTTTAATTTTCTTCATCCATGAGTTATATAATAATTGTTTTCTGATTATTATTCTAATCAGTTTCATAAACCATGGTTGAATGAATTATCATAATCTAATATTAATTTACACCTTGTGTATCATTAATCTCATAGTCTTGATATTCCAAAAAATTAATTATCTAATTATTTATAAAACATATCTATTTTATAAAAACAATTGGATATTTTTCAAAACATGGTTGAATGATATCAAAACACAATATAATATTCACCACATTTTACACTAGAGGATTAAACTATGCTTAAAAACCACAATGTAAACCCAAAACATCAATCATAGAGAAGAAAATGTTTACTTTGATGACTAACATAAATAATTTTCCTTATTTTAAAATAAATTTAAAACGTATTTGACTTCCATGATAAAAAAATAGAAACTACACTAAGTCAACGTTTCAAATTTGGCTCCTTAAAATCACTCCACATCCCATTTTATGATAGTTATTTTAAAGAAGCTATTGTGGAGTTACTATATAAATGAAATATTTTTTTAGTGTGTAGATAACGTCTTAGTTACTCCTTACCACCACACCATTCAAGAATCTTCTCCACCACAGTATGAATCCCTAATTGAAATAAAATTTCAGGAATATGAGCGTCATGTAATTTTTTATATTTGATATAATGGTTTAGAAAACAATTTTATTTCACATTATTTTTCTAAGAGTCCACAACACTTATCCCCTAAAATAAAAAATGTATTATTTTTGTGTATATCTTCTTATACATTTGAAGGATAAAAACATATTTGAAATTATTAAGGATATTAAATTTAAACCCTTATTCACTTTGATGGAGTGAAAATTAAACAAGTATTACATGTATTTCTTCATGTTATTAGAAATTACTTAAAATGACCATAGCTCACCTCTTTCAAATGATCAATTTCATTAAAACACATTTTCATTGAAAACTATTTAGGGATTAAATAAATAAGATAGTAATTATTCTGTATAATATATGAAATATTTTAAAACACTAGAAGAATATTATTACACATATGATTTTAAGCTCATCGTGACAGATATTCCAAATGTCAAACATGATAATAGAAATCTAGAATATATTCCTAGATAATATATCATTAATGACATAATAGAGTCACTCACTAAACTAAATCATGTCCCATTTTCTCCATTAAATATGTTATCTATAAATCCACTTGAATAATCCATATAATAAAATAATGATCTTGATCATGATGTATTCAATGAAGTCATAGATCCTGAATAAAGTGGGAAACCAATAAAATGATTTAAGTCTGTGAGAGGGAATGAAAATGGATTGGGATATATATATTATTCATAAAATTCGTTCAAATATGTGATGCATATATGTTTATAATTAATGTAGTGTGGTACTTTTTTCTATTTTATAAATTAAAAGGGATAATAATATTGATCATAATATCATCATTATCAACCAAAATAATTGTTACTTGGTGTGTTTTATTCACATGAGATTTATATATATCCTATACGATGGGGTTTTTTACCTCATTCCACCTATCCATTTTTATAACATGTTTTCATTAAGATATCCTATTTAAGATGAGATAATTATCTTATTAATATATATTTTTAGTACTCTTTATGATAATGAAGTAGATTAATATGATATATTTCTAATCGATTCTGGTAGAGCGACAATATCATATTGATAAATGTAATGCAATCTTTTTTATCAATGTTAGGGAACCCATCATTAGTCTATGTTTTGTTACATTTTATTTCATTTTATATTTAGGTAATAAATTTGGAATGCATTCATTATGGAATTTTCTCATAAAACTACTTAGTATTTGAATTATTCAAACATATTTTTCTTATCCATGTGATTATATAGTTATGGTGTTATGTTTCTGAGGTGATATTGGTATATTACAACTCTATGTGTATTTCATAGGTTATAATATTTCATGGAACATCATATAGTAATGAGTATATCTCCATGTCTATCTATTATTGATATGAAAGTGTTATATTTGTTTATATATATTTTTTATAGTTTAAAAAATACCGTTTAAAATATGTTAACATGATATTAATATTAGAACCCACATGTGAAAGTATCTCGGGTGATAGTATAAAATCATTATTACAGGTTAAAATTTACATGATCTTTTATATCCATGTAATAAAATTTTTTGAAACTATTCCATTATTCTAAAATAACATTTTTTAAACTCATTAATTTTTTAGAATCTTATTTACACGCATGCTCATATATGTTATCTAACATAATATTTTCATACCAATGAAATAATTATTCATTATTTAATAAAATTATATATTTCATTATATTAGGTGAATCTTTGGGGATTATATAACTTCTAGAACTCCATGTTTTTCACTCAAAACTATTATAATTTATAATATTTTATTAAAATTTTTATATATTTATTTTTTCTAATTAATAATTTTTTACCCACTGACTCAACATCAATTTTCACCACAAGATATCTATTAGAATCCATAAAAATATTCCTTAGGATGATCTAATAGCCCATATCAATTCCCACCCATATCATGGATATCTTAATGATTATTTTTCATTCCAACTATGAGGGAGAGATTATTTCTGTGAGAGAGTTGATTGAGGTAAAGTGAGTTATTTTATACACATGGATAAACATTTTATCATCATTTTATTTTTTTATTTATATTATATTTATATATATCACTTACATATTCTTTTCAAAAATATAAATTCTTACTGATTCTAAAAATGTGAACCTTTTTGTTATTACATAATAAATATAACATCAATGAATACCTATAAACAGACAAAAAAAATTGGGGATAAATATCACTCTTATCCCCATGAACTCTCTCTATGTCTCCTTATTTTTCATGCTTAGTTTTTCCATTTCTCATGATAATTATCATTATTTTCTGCTTATCAACTCTATTCTTCCTTCATTCGTATGTATTTCTCATGTTTAACCAAATGGATTTTAATTTTTGGATTTTTTTCATTATACGGTTTTCTATGTGTCTAGTTTGATTTTTTTTCCAATGATCAAGATGAAGACACTATATTCCACTATTATGTCCAAAAAAATTGCCCCATTTGAAACTATTTTTGTGGGGATATGATGGTATTTTTGGTGGTTTGGGATTGTGAGGTGGATGCATTTTGGTTCTCAGTTTTTTTATGTTTTTTGTGTTGTCTCTTAGTCATTGTGTTTTATTTCCTCCATTATATGTTGTATGATTCATGATGTCGTCACAAATAGTTTCAGCCCAGTTTATCAATCCCCACTACCTCAGTTTGTGGTTTATCCAGTGCTGAATTTTATGAGTGAAAAACATAAAGAACTCATATAAGGAAAACCTTTATTAGTACTAGCTAAAATTTCTAATAAAGAAAAATGTTTTCAAAAATAAAAAATAACCATTAAAGTTTATATTTTATTGATGCATTGTTTATCACTAATAATGAAGAAACATTATTAGAGCTTTTCTTAGCACTAATAAAAACTTTTAACAATAAAATAATATTAATATAAATAAAATTTAATTATTTATATTCAAAAATTTATGTATGTTTATAAACATTAAATAAAAAACATGTATATAACTAATATAAATATGATATATTAATATATATATATATATATTAATAATTAGAAAAATATGAAAATAATTTTTCTATTGTTAACATGTGATATTTGAACTTATATTTTTATATCAATGTCTTAGTGCATATATGTGTACGCATTATGTTGTGTGTGTGTGTTTTTGTGTTTTATTATATATAGATATTATATGGTTTCATATGAATGTATGTTTATTTATATATGTCCACATATATGTTGGATATACACACGCACACGCACACAAACACACATATATATATTTATATATTAAATGTGTATATATTTATGTATTCCACATACCTATTTCAAATTTTTTGAATATTTTTCATTTTTTGATATAAGATATTTTAAATTTATTCATTTTTTAAAAATAATATTTTTTACTAAGTATTATTTTTAATATGTTTTAATTTAAATTATTAGTATTTATTAAATTTTATATATTATGTTGTAATATTTTTAAATATTTTCAATTTATATAAATATTTTTTTTAGACTCATTCTTTAATATTTCCATCTTCTAGAGAAGAAACCACATGTGGTGTGATTCGGGCAACAGAACTGATAACTGATGTGGTTCTAGAATGTAATTTTTCCTACCACATAACCAATATAGGTAGTTCTTCCTAGACAGTGACCAACATGGGAATTAATTTCCAACCTAGAAATGTATATTCAAAGGTTATTTGTCAGATTCACAAACAGAATGCTTTTGAATTTCATGCAGAAAAACTAGTGATGATGATGAACAAGAAATTAAGAATGTACCTAATGTAAATATTTTGGGACATGCCATTGGTGATGATATAAAAGATGATAGAGGTGGGTCATGGAATTAGGAAAAGACATATAATAGGTGTCATCATCCTTATGGTCATGGTCATGGGTGTAGACGAAACAACATTTGTCTTCTCTTTTGACAGAAATCAATGAAATTCATTGTATTTGACTTATATCTTTGTTAATTTATTTTTTTATGGTTAGGAATGTTGATTTTTATTTTATTTATTTTAGAGGCAGATGTTCCTTGTATTCCGACATCCTATGTTGTCATGTTTTTTGTTTATTTAATAAATGGGCTTCGACCCCATCATGTTGAAAGAAAATAAAATAACGTAAATATTATATGAATTTATTTTTTAAAATAGATTTGTCTATAAATTTGTTTTTATTATTTTTTAATATTTCATACATATAATATTATTTATTTATTATTAATTTTTATTGGTTTTTTATTTTTTAAAATTTAATCATTTTTTATTATTTAATTATACGTATATTTATTTATTAAAAATGGAATATTATAAATTTATTTATAAGTTATAAAAATAATATATTTTTTTGTTTATAATGTTAAAATTTTTTAAATATGTTTGATATTTATATTATTAATTTATTTAAATGATTTTTTAAATATTTTTTGAATTTAAATTGGTAATTTAACATTATAAAAATATATAAGACTTTAAAAAAATTATAAAATTATAAATATATAGATATTAATTAAAATAATTATAAAGCTGTATAAAATATATTTTAATTATAAAAATATTGATTATATTTATAATTTTTATATATTCATATTGTAATATATATATATATATATATATTTATAAATATATACAAATATCATTAAATATATTTATTTATAACTATAATTATAAATATATAATTATAATAAATATATTTATTATAATATAAACAGCATGAATCATGGGCATGCCCATGGATCCCAATTTTATTGAAGAAAGATTTAGTACATCTTTCAAGGGGATATGAGGAATTCAAACAAATTAAAAGACACTTCAAAACATAAAAAATCATCTATTGATTCAGCAATTTCCCCTACCTTTCGGATGACGACCCATACTCCATGTTTTGGTTTGTTTCAATGTCTCGTTATCAATATCATCTGGTGGGGTTGTGTCTACCAAATCTGATCTCAATATTAACTTGTTTAAATTAGTGCCTTTGAATTAGTGGGAATTTTCAAATTATTCAAGGAAAAACTCCATGCTATTGGACTTGTTCAAGATTTAAAGTAAGAAAAGTGACCTTACCAAAGACCCATCAAGCAAGCCATCCATGTTAATTTTTTCCTTCATTCAATGCTCTTTAGAAAAAATGGGAATATTATATGATTTGTGTAAGATCTATATGATTTGTATTTCATGAGCCATAGAATATTTTACAAGTTGAGATTGGATAAATGAATTGGTATCCTTATATTTGTTTACACTGGAAGGTGTGTCATCTAATGCAATAATCATCCTACCCTTATTGGAGGTTATCAATGCATTACTTTTACACTGAGGATATTTAGTTGATTTAAGGGATAAAATCGTTCTCCTACCTCCATCCAAAGAACCCCAACTTTGGGAAGTCTGTTTTTTGTGTCAAATAAGAATTCCAGAATCAATATCAGATTTTTTCGTACCCTTTCAGTCAAAAGAAGCATCCAGGACTTTCTTCATACTCACCTGCACATCAATTTCAGAAGACACATGAAGCTCTTTTTAAGAATATTCATGGTCAAAATCAGTTTCATCATTAGATACCAATGTATACCATGAACACATGTGTTTAGAAGACATGGGATTATGTCTCCCAACCCTATCAATGGGATTGTGCAGCACTAAACCATACCTATTTTCAGTAGCCTCTGATTGTTTTCCCCTGATATGTAATTATTTTCTTTCCTTAAAAGGCACATCTTTCATGCCCTCTTGTCATGTTGGATCTTCGAACACCATGTTCCTCCACATATCGATATTTGTATACATTGGATGTTCTAGCATATCCCTCACCACCTTCTAATATATTTAATATATATATTTAAAAAATATATATATTTAATATATATATATATATATTATTAAAAATATATAAATATATATAAATATATTTATAATATTATAAAAACATTTTTCAATATACATATTTATAAATTTAAAGAAACAAGATTTGGCCAAACCCTGTTATTAATAAAAATATAAAAAATGATACCTTAATATAAGGAAGGTTTAAATCAATACTTTCATCAAAGATATTTAAAAAACCAAGATATCCAAAAAGGACATAGAAAAAAACATATATTATATTGATAATCATTTTTCTCTTCCTTGATAATTCCCTTGGCCTTATAGATGAAAATCATGCCTCTATTTCTTTTCTATCATTGAGGGATCTTATTCCACATCTAAGGATGAAGTTAACTTTTGACCTTCGATACTCTGGGTGCATGCTCTATACATCCATGAAAAGTCTCTAATTTAATTTTTGGTGTTAAGACAAATTACTTCATCAATATTGATGGAAATAAATTCTATAATATCAAAATATTCATGAATTATTATTTCAACATGATCTAAATCTATAAAAATAACCTCTACTTGAATATCAAACCATTCTGTCATTTCTTTTATGAATACTAGAGGTGACCTTTCACCCTTAAAGACTTCAGGAAGAATTTTATTTTCAATATTAACTTTCTTTGACCTCCCACATTTTCAAAGAAAATCCTTATTGAGGTAATCACATGTAAAATTCATCCAACTAGAAAAATAAAAAGAAACAAGTAACAACCCAGGTACTTATAAAATAATTTTTTTTCATTTTGAAATAAAATATTAAAATTCAGTATAAATATATAATGAAATACATCAGATTTATAGAAATTAAGTAATCTATTATAATAACATATTAACCTTACATATTAACATATAATTAAAATTTATTTATCATATATGTCAAAAAAAGATATATTTATATAATGGTATATATAAAAAAATGTTTTGAAACTGATAAATTATGTGTTGGTATTTTGGTGAAACATAAATGTTTATGTATACCTTTCTAATTAATTTAATGATTTAAAATAAAATTAATTTTCATAAAAAAGATTCATAAATTAAAATTTTATTTCCTTTTGATTATAAGAAAATTTTACGAGTCCTTAATTAACATTTAATTGAGTTATAAAATCAGTTATAATTTTAAAATTTATATCTTTCAATTAAATGATGAATTTATTTAAAATGTAAATTTCTCATATTTAAAAAATTATTTTCAAAAAATGGATTTTGTTTTTATATTATACAAGTTGAAAAATGGATAGGGTTTATTTTTTTTATTTTTCGGAAATTGTTGATTTTTTTGGTAAATAGTGAAATATAGTAATTTATAGTATATGCTAAATACAAGAATTATTGAGTCATGGATGATTTATGGTTGATATAAGCCCAAAATATAGAAGATTAAATTATTATTTTAATATATTTCATGGTAATTCACAAACTATTCATAGTATTCATCCATAATAATAAACTAATGAATAAAATAATGGGAAAACACCCCTCTCCTCCCATATAAGTACCACCCCTCACCACCTCTTTTCCTCACACCTTCTAGGCAACAAAGATTCTCTGAATTAGATATAATATATTCCCATTCCCATTCCCTATGTCCATGGGGTTCTTGTCTCAATAAAAAACCAAAACGATGTGCCTTAAAAAGGCTCTCAAAGAGGATAATTCAAGAGGTAAAATCCTCTTACTTTTTCTTTTAATTTCTTGTAATGTATTTTTTATTTTATTTTCATATCCTGAAACACTCTATCCAAATGTGCATGATAACTCTATTATATTGTAATCACAATATGAATATCATGTTAATGGAAGATTCATCATCAAACTTATTTCCCTCTATCATTCATTCTAAAAAATGATATCACCACTAGTGATGTGTTAATATTATTGACATCATGGATGGTCTGTTTTTGTTTCCATTTAACAACATCAAGGTTGTTTACTATACCAATATAATGGTTGTCAAATACATTAAAATTTATTTAATAACCCTTTTTACATTCCAGAAGAAAAATATTTACATAATACAAAATGAAAAAACAAATCGAGTTCGTTGCGATCGAAAACCACCAAAATTAACACAAATGACTATCATGAACTATTTATATAATGATTTATACTATTGAAAAATAACCAAAGTATATATAATACCATTTAATACTAAATATGTTCATTAATAACATTTAATTTTAATTATATTCCACTTTTCTTATTTTATATGATTTTCCACACTCGTATACAGGTAAACTAATCGTGAAAGAGAAGGAAATGAAGACTCTCAAATGATAAAATTGCATCTTATAACTTCTTAAAAAGGCCAAAATTAAATTAATAAAATCATACTATATAAAATACATGTAAATAATTTTATAAATAAATTAAATTAATTAATTCGATTTGATTGTGAAGGATATTATGTTCATGTTTATAACACTTTCAAACATAAGTTAAGGGATTCTTTCTGAACCACCATTTTTCCTTCAGGTTATACATTCTCTCTCTTACACCCAATGTAATGCTTCTTTTTTTATTTAAATATTCTATGTTATTTTTAGGTGTTACAAACTCATGTATCCATATCATACCATCTATTTTTATAGGTAAATATATGTTTTGAAATGGTTCCCTTCTCAATTCATTCCTAAAGGAAAGCTCGAGCGAAGAGAACATCTAGATTGCTTACCAATTCTCAAGTTCATTCCGTAATCCATTGTAATCCCCCTTAATTTCTTAAAATCAATTATTTTATAATGAATGAAAATCATCTTTCAATTCTGGTTTTTCCTTTTTTCAAAAAGAAATCCATAATGAATTGACTATGGTAACCATTAGAAGAACATACCCAAAAAAGGAAGTAACAATATATAATTAATAAATGGCAGAAAAGTCATTATAAAAACATCATATAAGGTACTATAGATAATAATAGAGTTTTTACATAAATTAATTACACTCTTTAATCCATTATACTAGATTTTGACTTTATTGTTACTCCATGTGTGACTATAATGGTTACACCATATTTTAGTCATGAGGGTTACAAATCATATGGTAGCTTTAAGGGTTAAAAATAATAAGTAAGTAATTCCCTAAGTTACATTTATTGTCTTATTAATGTTTTCTTTGTTTTATGGAAATCTTGTGTTCTCAAAAAGTATATGATACGTTATTAATGAGAAGTATGTATTTTGGAAAATTATTTCATTTGGTTGTATGTATTCATGGGATAACGGTTTTTTATGTTCCTTACTGATATTTTCTGATCTTATCATGTTTTTAAATATTTTTTCACACGGATTAAGGATGGGTTAGATAAAATAAGAATCCAATATGATTTTTTGAAGATTTTCCATGAAATAATTTCATTAAAAACTTATATGTTATGGACGACACATATATTCTTTTAGTAGTACAAACATGGTATGCTTATGGGTTGATATGTATCAATTATGTACTAATTATCTCAAACTCTAAAAAGAAATTATTTTTGGGAAGGTATGAAATATTATTTAAATGAATTTACAAGATTGTGTGAATTTTAAGGCCAGATCCATGTCGAAAATTCCTACATTGAATTACAAAGCCTCTAAAACTATCCTATTGGGGTATTGTAGTTGTCTCATTCTACTGAATGAAGTCAATAGGTACATCAATCAATTATAGATCTCCAGTGATGGTCTACATGTTACTAGCAGCACGTTTTTTAGATTTGGATAGAACAATGGAATACGAATTCATGTTTTCTATACCTTTTAAGTCAAAAGAGGATGACATATTTTATCTATTGACACAAATAATTTTCATTATCACCATACACCTCATGTTATTTATCAAATTCATCATGGTATGTTCTGATTCAAACCATAGTTTTCATTAACTTGCCAGAACTGTAAGTGTCTGTTCTAGAAAAAACCAATCCAATAATTCTTGTGACCAATTTATTCATAAAATAACTAAAACCCTTGTCCAGGACATCTCCCATCAAGGTAATTATAACTAGGTTCTGATTGTCTTTAATGGAATTTCCCTGGTCCCCCTTTCCACCTTGAACACTTTTTTGAACAATTTTCCCACATATTGATTCTTCATATCAAAAATATATTGTTTTATAGAATCCTTATAAACAATTGAGTTCCAATCCTTATAAATTGTGGTTTTATCCCATTTAAATATGTTCTGGAAACCTTCTAGATGAATCCACCTAGAGAGAACTAGATTACACTAGAAGATCCCCATCCCTTGAATCATTTTGTATCTCTCATCCATTTCCTTCATTGGTATCACCACCAATAGTGCCCAACCCATCATCATTATGTTTATAAGAACCCTAAATTCCTATATCTTTCCTTTTTAAATTCACAAACTCCATATGATTTCCAAAAAGATATTGTTTTTTTAGCCAAAGAACATTCTTGCATCCTAAAATTTCATGGATAACCAATTAAAAGAAATCAAAAAATGAGGGAACAACTCATAATTAAAATCAACATCTGTCTTGAGGCCATCAGGCAGTAGTATATTATTATTTTTTTATGTATTGGGAAGGTCACCGTCAACCAAAACTCTTATATGATACCCTTATTTACCTTTAATGGTATTATCATAAAGCTTAAGAGGTTCTCCAATGAAAGATGTGATGTCATTAATGATTTTTGGATGTCAAAGAACCTGATTGAGCCCATGAATGTGTGCCTAGATCTATACATTTGAATTATTTTAATTTTAAGGATTCATATTGATCTCCCATATCGAGAGCCTAACGACACTTGAATTTTTATTATAGAAGCTATATTTTGGTGAGGGGACTAGTCACGATGAGACATCGTTGGGAATTGTATGACATTGGCATGTATCTGAGGTTTTCCTCAGCATCCCATGATTAACACAGGGTATGTCACGAGTTTAACTTCCATCAGAGATGGTACAGAACACTAGGAGTGGATCAGATTGAAGAACCCCTTGGAGGGAACATCGATGTTGGGGCCAACACGTGGGTGGCTTCCCGAATATTGTGGAGTGGAATGAGGTGGCATGATTCCACCAGGATGTGGTGGCCTAGGTAGGAATCGGGATGGGTGATGAAGTGAAGGTGGGATTGAACCTTGTGGAGGCTTCCTACGTATCCTTGTGGAAGGTAATCAACGTCCGCGTAGTTCAATGACATGGTGGGACACCTGAAAAGGGTGAACTATAAGAATGAACGCATGGATGGGAACCAGAGGTAGTAAGACCTCTGGGTTAGTGCATGAGCTTCCCGAGGCACGTTTTCCCGAGAGACAGGTCAGGATGAGACATGGTTATTGGGATTGAACCTCGTGGAGGCTTCCTATGTACCATGCCTTGACATGGATCAATGTCCCCGTAGATCGGGTGGATGAGGCTTAAGCTCTAAGACGGCCCACAGTGGTGGATATGAGGCTTACACTCTGAGTAGGCGCACGATGGTGATATGGGGCTTACACTCTGAGGCGGCCCATATGGTATGGGGGTTACACTCTGAGGCGGCCAATGTGGTATGTGTCTTACACCCTGAGGTGGCCTACAATGATGGATGGATGGGTCTTACTGTCGGAGGCGGCCCACAATGATGGATGGATGGGGATTACACTCTAAGGTGGCCCATAATGATGGACGGATGGGGCTTATGCTCTGATGCGGCCCACAATGGAGGATGGATGGGGATTACACTCTGAGACGGCCCACAATGATGGATAGATGGCGCTTACACTATGAGGCGGCCCATAATGGTGGAAGGATGGGGCTTACACTCTGAGGTGTCCTACAATGATTGGTGAACCAACGTGAAGTGGTCTGAACGACCGGGTGGTGGGCTTGAACCTCATGGAGGCTTCCTACGTATCCACATGGCAGGGAATCAAAGTCCACATAGTTCGGGATGGTACAATTTGACGTCATGCAGGATGGGGCATACAGTTTAACATCATATTGGATGGGGAATTGTCATGGTCGATGCCTAATCTATGCCCACGTGAGTCGTGCTCAATGTGATAAATAAAAGGTGGTAGAGACGTGACGATCACGTCGCGAAGGGTGCGTCTGTGGGAAGTGAAGAGGGGCTTATGCATTGGGCCGCCCGTGGTGCTGGGACTTACTACATGATAGAGGACCGAAGTGCAACAAATTGCAGAGGGAGAGGGATTTGGTACCGAAGAAATCAGGGTCCTCGTTCCCTATCCCATCCTCCACTGGCCATGACGGTGGAGAAGTATAGAGGTCCATGGGTGCTATCTTCTGCAAGAGGGGCTAGGAGCTTACACCAAGGAGGCCTCCCTTCCCTGGTGGACAAACCCCCCTCCGAGAAGGAGGATACCATCCCATGTGGGGGGGTGATCCCATCCCTGTGGAGACAAGTGGGCGTAAAGAATGCCCGAGATGGGGGGACCCTGCGTGCGAGGCACATGGAAGATCACGGTTTAACGTCATGTGTTGAGGACATGGTGCTTGGAAATTTAACGTCCTGCAGCTCGGAAGAGGTGGGTATGCTCCACACACCTAGGACATACATAACTGGTAACCTCTTCCCCTTGGGGGAGGGAAGGCATCGGCAAGGATGTAGTAATGGGGGGTCATAGAGCGAACCATCAAGGGGTCCACGTTAGCATGGCTATGTGAAGAAGCAATAGCCATTAGTGTGCCTATGAGAAGAAGCATGAGGACAAGCAACGCAATGGGAAAAACCACCCAAGGGACCTTGAGGTTACTTCGTACGATCCTGGTAGGTGGTATGGGAAACAAGCGCATGGTGTGTATGCCCGACATGTGTGCCTGGGGCATCTAGAAGGAGGTAATTTGGCTCCTATTTATGGAGGCACCCAGGGAGCATCAAGGTGAGGGGTCCCGGAGATTGCGCACAAAAAATGGTTTGCGCGCAAAACACCGGGATGGCGCGTAATCAGGGAAGAGGGATTGCGTGTGGCTCGGATGATCGTGCACAAGGGATATGAATAACACGCGAGTGGTGAAGGCCTCACCCAAAGGCAAGGCTGCACAGAGCGAAAGAGATTGCCGTAATTGGACCATTTTGCGCACAACAGAAGGAATTGCGTGCAAAGGAGGAATCCTGAAGGGTTTGGAATTCTGTTTAATCTTGAGGTATTGCGCGTAAAGGAAGATCTCGGGGAGAGGTGGCACGAAAAGGATCAGTACCTGAAGGCCATCTTGTGCGCGCGGGTGTCCTATTTTCTGCACGAGAGCCGGTTCGAATTACACAACCTGAAATGGAAGGGGTATCCTTGTATTTATAGGAATCCAGTGGCACGAACTCCTGGGTGGTGTGTGACAACTTGCATGCCAGAGACGGCGGTGCATAATGTAGAGCGCACAGGTACAGGCGTGCAATTATTGTGTGCCCGCACCGGGGACCATTCGCGAATCCTAGACCCCTTCCGTATGACACAACTTTTTTCACGCGCATTCCCCCTTTTTCTGCACAACACTTCCGTGCCCTCTGGATCGGGTCTCTGGGTCCGAATATGACTTCGCTTTTTCATTTAGAAAATTCCTTTAGTAATTATTGACTTTTCAGCGTCTAAAAATTCCCCCCTCAGAATTGGATCAGTGAGGGGTCGCAACGATCGGATTCTGAGGGAAACGCGGAAATGCCGAAGTGTTGGGCTTCATGGGCCCCCTGCGTGCAAAAAAATGTTATTGCACATAAAATCCCCACTTGGCATGGAATCCCATTTCTGCGTAGCATGGAACCCATGATTCGCCTATAAAAGGGACCATTGGTCCCATGATCCATACGCAACATTTTCACGCGATAGGTTCTGAGCTCTCGTGCGTGAAATTGCCTCTGCACCTACGCATAAAATCCGCTTTGGCAGCACGTAATTTCTCCATGTATTGGCTGTATTTACATGAAAACATGGGATTTTCCACGCCAACTTCTCCTATTTCATGCCCAGCATATGAATTCCACACAACACATCCAAATTACGTGCAACACTCTCGAGGCACTTGGCTGGAAAAAGATGGATGCAGACCAAGTCATTGAGGGGGAAGTTGCTGCTCGCAGAGCTGAAATGACAGTGAATGAGGAGGTTTAAAGCACTAGGGTGGTTGTCTCCAACAACCATACTTTTTTCAAACTTCTATCCCCCACCCAAAAGGAGTACCCATTGTCCAACAACCTTCCACTCTAGAACTTTATCATCTTGGAAGAGGTTCCACTTCCGGGCTTCGAGGTTGACACACCACGGTCATGGGTGACCCATGAGGATGACCTTCCCCAATAAAATATCACCAAAAATGGTTGTCCTTCCAGAGAAACTAGGAACATGGATGTATATGTCTTCAAACCGAGGACTAGGACCATTGATGGCGGTGATCCTGTTGAGGAGGGTTCCACAGCCCTCTACACAAGCAAATTCTGTCAGAACATCATGGACGATACAAAGTGTTGGCTACAATATTGGGATTTGTGGTCCGGATGCAACTTCAACAGTGATTTGGCCCAGGTGAACTGGGTTCTCCATACGTATGACCAATTCGTGGCTGAGCAGTGGCACATTGGTCTTTTCGAGGTGGTGTGGACATCGTAGTTTCACTTCTACTACCGGCCTGAGCTCGGTCCGGATCTGTTCACTCAGTGGTCCCCTGACACCAACACATTCCATCTTCACCATGGGAAAGTTAGCATCAGTCTATGGGACGTCTGCTGCATTAGAGGTATCCCACTGTAGGGCAATAAAAATGACAAGTTCCTTCCCCCAATGAACACCTAGGGGGATAGATCACTGACCCCCATGTTGACATAGCATCTACGGGAGCTGGCCAAAGAGAGGCTGGAGGTCAAGCACTTCCTGAAGGACATCGCCTACAAGTACTAGTTCAGCCTGTTCCGGGATAAGGACATGGCGGTCAAGATGTCGAGACGGAAAAAACGGTGCCCAAACACAGCTCAGAGGATCAAGGATGGATCATACTGGAGGATCCTAGAGGCAGGGAAATACCAATCATGGGGCTATCGTGTTAATGAGGCCCGAGACTTGAATTTTTGATATGCTGGGTTCCTCGCCACCTTCCTAAGCGGGTGTCTCCTTCTGGTGCGGGACGCAAGGATGAGCATCCAACCAGAAACCCTAGTGAGGGTGGGCACCATGGCCGCCAATAATAGGTTTAATTTATGGGTCCTCCAGATGGATAGGTTGTACGCCATTCTTGGACGCATCTCAAGAGGGGGTCACCTCGGAGGGTGTGTGTGGCCCCTTCCAGATCATCCATGGCTGGGTGGAAGCTCACCTTGGTGGGTACACTTTCCCAAACTCCATTCGTCCTCTGGGCAACGGCCTGCGACCATCTCTGCTGAACATTGTTGGGGTCGTGCTGATGGTGCTCATCGAGGAGGGAGTAAGGACTAGAATTGGTAACCATGCCATCTTCAACTCCAGCCCATTCCCCACCCCGATCAGCTAAATGGTGGAAAATGGGAAAGGCTCGTTGGAGCAGCAGGAATATTTCCAGAGCATCTAAGGCAGGGTGCTTGTGCCTCAGATTTACGGGAAGATCATCGGCAAGCCTTACGTGCCTTCCCGATTCTCCAGACAGTTCGGGTGCCTCCAGTGATTGCCGAAGAGGGTATTCACATATTTCTGGGAGGAGAGGAATCCATGTGTCCTTCTCCAGATGTGGTTAATGTTCAGAACTTATGTTATTGGGGATGTTGTCACCATTCCTCCCACCGGGGCTGACGTTGGCCTATCAACCGAGTATGCCGAACACTGGGCCATCGCATACCCAGAGGGGATTTTGCGTAAGTGAGTTCGGAAACTCGAGGTTAACTATTTAGAACCTAAGATATGAGAGAGCATGTAAGGTTCTTCTAGAAGGTGGGACCAGGGGCACACCAGGTAGTAAGGCCTACGCAGGTCGGGACCTCAGTAGTGGGAGCATCGCATTGTGTTGATGCGACCTCACTGCCCGGAAGAGGGTCACACGGGGTAGCCAGAGAACTGTGCAGGAAGCAGATAAGACACATGATCCAACCTTCCCATGATGCAATATTCCACGCATTATGGTCAGCCTGGATAATCCCATGGCAGTCGAT
Organism: Viscum album; assembly: GCA_963277665.1. Lineage (NCBI taxonomy): Eukaryota > Viridiplantae > Streptophyta > Magnoliopsida > Santalales > Viscaceae > Viscum > Viscum album. Next base: position 678,683,587 of record OY728119.1, on the reverse strand, counting down.
GAGCGTTGAATCCCTTTGGTAGAAGATAATGCAGGACGGGGTCCAACTGCCAGAAGTCGGGCGGCTGGAAAATCACATTGAAGAGAAGGGCAGTGTACTGCCCCCATCCATGGACATGCGTGTGGGGGTGGCCACCTCGATAACATTGCAGAGTACTTGAAAACTCTGAACGCATTGTTGTTGGAGGGCCCTGTGGTGGACAGGGGACTCTGGGTTCCAGACTGTGGGGAGCGTGGGGAGGTCGACCCAACAACATTGCTCGTCGATATCCTCAAGGAATTCTTGGATCCTAGGATAAGGCACTTGATGGAGGCGAAAACTGAAGTGAGTACCCTGGAGGGTCTCGCGGAAACATTCAAACTCTCCTGGGGTGAGTGATTCTGGTGTATCAAAATCTGACCCTGTGACCGTCCAAAACTTCTCAGTGAAGTGTCCTGCTATGAGGATGGTCCAGAAACTCCATGACTCAGGTTGGGGATCCGGCCCCTGATGACCCTGCTCATCAACTGGGAGTGGCTGGGGAACTGGAAGCAATGCCGAGGCAGGCCGCTAGGCCGGTGGGGTGGCTGACGGAGAATACGGAGAGCATGCCGATTAGCCGCCGACTCCTAGGTCATCCTCTAAGGGTTCCAGTGTCCTAGACTCCATGTCGCGGTAGGACGTACCGATGAACGATCCTCCCGTTACAGTGTTACTTCTTTCCGAGGGTGTGCTATGTCGTGGCTCTTCTGCCATCGACCCCTAAAAAAGGTCTTCGCTGTCTATGGCTGACGTGGAATTTGATTTCTGAGAGTCCAATGGTGTCTGCATGTTTGATCCCTGGGGGTGCACCAAGTCCTCATCCTCTTGGATATAGCTTCTGAGAGAGGCGGGGATCATATGGACCTCAAATTCGGGGTGTACGAGGCTGACGCGCAGCGTCCCAATCCCAGCACTTGACTCATAGGACTGAGGAGAGGGCTCCATCGCCGAGTTTTACTCTACCTGAGAGTCTGAGAAACGGACTGGTCTGATTTCTGTCTGGCCTTCCCTAGAATTCCTCTTACGGTGACGATGTCCCGCCTTCCTGCCCCCTAGGTGGCTCCTCGGGGGAGGGCTGGTTTCCATCATGGAGTCCTCTAGCCTCACTGGTGCTGGGGCGGAAAGGATTGAATTTTGGGGTGCAGGGAGCACCGGGGAAAATCTCGAAAGGGACACGGGGAGGACCTGTATGTGGGTGAGTGACTCGATATACAACAACTCCATACTCACTTCTTGCTGTAGGGGAAGTGACACCGTACCCAGTGTAGTAAGAACTGGAGAGAGCCCCACCCGGAGTGATGTTGTCATGGGGAAGCCCCATACCTATGGTGAGGGTGGTGCCAAGAAGGCCTTCGGGCCGAGGTTGGAAGCAGGGAGGGCCCACACCTTCTAGAATGGTGGCACAGAGTAGACCGTCATGCTGGATGGAACTACCACGGATTGGTCTGCAGCGGCCTTTGCCTATGACGGCGACCGAGAGAGTCAACCAAACCTGCCCGTGAGACGGTTGGGGCCTCGATCTGGATAGGGCATATAACTGCCCCTGATCAATGTGTACGAGGGTTCGATGAAAGGAGTCAGCAGTGGTTCGGGCCATAGTGGTCACTGACGTTGATGCCCCAGGGCGAGGATCCTCTTCTGCTCATGCCTGACACTGGAGTCGTGTCAGATGGGTTGGAGTCGATGGTGTGGGCACATGGATTGCATGCTCCTTGGCACGAGGAGTCATGTGATGGTGCCGACATGGCCTAGCAGGGGCCCTTGCCATGAACCCTTGAAGTGGCTCTCCAATTGGGCCAACCCGGACATACCCTGCCTCATCGGTGTAGGGGAGGGAGGTGTCAAGGAATTATGGGGATAAGATCCCAAAATGGTTCAATGTCAGGGTGGGGAGAAAAGGCTCACTCCACGGCACTCGGGGGTGGCGTTGGCGGTGAGTTTCAGTTTCCTCGAGGTCCAAACAGGCCTTGTCCCACGTGGGGATGATCCCTTCCTCCTAGTACCTACACACATTGGTGTTGATTACCCTTCGTTGGATAATCTCTGAGGGGGAGAGGGTGCGTGAGCACCCAGAAGTCGTGGTGATTAGAGCAACCGTGGAAGAGGCAGAACCACAAGGGGTGCCCACATCGGTACTGCCCCTACCAATGTGCCGGTGGGTAGGTGGCGATCGAGCACTGGATGTAGTGATCTGATTCCTAAAAGCAGGGAGACGAACCCATTAACACTAATAGGAAATAAATTGACAACCAGTATCCCAGTGTCATTCCGTCCTCCAAAGTCAGTAAGAGGGATCAACACTGACAATGTAGTAGAACAGTGTACTCAACTTCTTGACTAACCCAATCCCTGGAGGGTTTCACGTCCTATTGCAGGGTGCCCGAACCTGGTCACATGCTTATCTTCCGACACCCCAAACCCTACCAGTCTCCATATTGATAAGAAAATATACACATCGGGATCACCATTTTTTGTTTCATAAACTTTATTTAGGGAGCGTGCATCCGCCTGTGAGGATGTGCTACTGTGGCCCTACATTCCCACTTTCCAAAGGCGGGTGGCATCTGCTCCTTATTCAGGGATGTATGCTCCTTGATCGAAACCGAGATGATGAGATGTCGGTTCCTCCTTCTATGGATTCCTCCTCGGAGCTCATCACCTAGTCCGGGTATTCCTCAATGATTTAAGACGTGTTCGTGAATCTCATTCTCGGTGCCATATTTTCATGGACGCGGGTTAATTACGCTGCTTCCGTCGAGACGCTCCAAGGGGTCTTGTCAGGGCAACAACCTTCGGTGAGGAGAGTAGTCATGATGAGGCATCGTTGGCATGTCTTGACACTAGGGAATTGGAATTTCTGTCTTCTTTCCATTATTATTGGGCTTCTTGAGGGTGCGGAAGCCCGAGGAATGCCAAATCGAACGTAGGGTATTGTATTCCATAGGCATGTATTTGAGGTTTTCCTCAACATCCCAAGTTTAAAAAAGGGTATGCCACAAGTTTAACTTCCAGAAGAGATGGATCAAACTGATCAGAACACTGAGAGTGGATCAGATTGAAGAACCCCCTGGAGGGAACACCGATGTTGGGGCCAGCATGTGGGTGTCTTCCCGAATGTTGTGGAGTGGAATGATGTGGCATCATTCCACCAGGATGTGGCCGCCTGGGTAGGAATCATGATGGGTGAGGAAGTGAAGGGGGGCTTGAACCTTGTGGAGGCTTCCTACATATCCCTGTGGTAGTGAATCAACATCCGTGTAGTTCTATGATATGGTGGGAAACCTGAAAAGGGAGACACGTGAGAATGAATGCATCGATGGGAACCATAGGGTGTAAGACCTCCGAGTTAGGTCATGAGCTTCCGGAGGCACGTGGGCTCGAGGGACAGGTCAGGATGAGACATGGTTATTGAGCTTCAACCTCGTGGAGGATTCCTACGTATCATGCCTTGATATGGATCAAAGTCCCTTGTAGTTCGGGTGGATGGGGCTTACACTCTGAGACGGCCCACGGTGGTGGATATGGGGATTACACTCTGAGGCAGCCCAAGATTGTGGATATGGGTCTTACACTCTGAGGCGGCCCATGTGGCATGGGGCTTACACTCTGAGGCGGCCCATCTGTTATAGGGCTTACACTCTGAGGTGGCCCATAATGATGAATGGATGGGAATTACACTCTGAGGCAGCCCACAATGATTGATGGATGGGGCTTACACTTTGAGGCATCCCACAATGATGGATGGATGGGGCTTACACTCTGAGGTAGCCCACAATGGTGGATGGATGGGGCTTACACTCTGAGGTGGCCCACAATTATTAGTGAACTAGTGGGAAGAGGTCGGAATGATCGGGTGGTGGGCTTGAACCTCATAGAGGCTTCCTACGTATCCCCATGGTAGGGAATCAAAGTCCACGTAGTTCGAGATGGTATAGTTTAAAGTCATGTGGGGTGAGGCATACAGTTTAATTTTATAGTGGACGGGGCATTTTCATAGTCAATTCCTACTCTAAGCCCACTTGAGTCATGCTCAGTGTGAGAAACAAGAGGTGGCAGAGACCTGACGATCACGTAGTGAAGGGTGCGTCCATGGGAAGCGAAGAGTGGATTACGTGTTTGGAAGCCCGTGGTCATGGGACTTACTCTAGGTTGGAGGCCCGAAGTGAGATAAAGCACAAAGGGAGATGGATTTGGGACTGAAGAAAGAAGGGGACTCATTCCTTGTCACATCCTCCACTGGACTTAGCGGAGGGGAAGTACGGAGGTTCATGGATGCTACCTTCCGCATGAGGGGCTAGGGGATTACACCAAGGAGGTTTCCCTTCCCCAGTGGACAAACACCGCTCCGAGAAGGAGGATATCATCCCATGTGGGGGGTGATCCCATCCACATGGAGACGTGTGGGCCTAAGAATGCCAAAGCCGGGAGGGAACCTACATGCGAGGCACAGGACCAGATCACAATTTAACATAATGTGTTGAGGATGGGGTGCTTTTCAGTTTAACGTCCTACAGCTCGGATGAGGTGGGTTCGCTCCACACCCCTAGGACTTACATAACTGGTACCCTTTTCCACTTGGGGGAGGGAAGGCATCGACAAGGCCATAGTAAAGGTTGTTCGCAGAGCGAACCATCGAGGGGTCCACGTTAGCGTGGCTCTGTCAAGAAGAAATAGTTGTTACTGTGCTGATGCAGAGAAGCATGAGGCGAACCAACACAATGGGAAAAACTGCCCAAGGGACCTTGAGGTTACTTCATATTATCTTGGAAGGTTGTAAGGGAAAACAACGCATGGTGTGTATGCCTGCCATGTGTGCCCGGGATATCCAGAAGGAGGACATCAGGCGCCTACGCAGGGAGGCACCCAGGGAGCATCAAGGTGAGGGGTCCTATGGATTTCATACAAAAAATGGATTGTGTGCAAAACATAAGGATGGCGTTTAATTGGAGCATAGGGATTGCGCGCAGCTAGGAGGATCGCGCACAAGGGATATGAATTTCACATGAGTGGAAAAGGACACACCCAAAGGCAAGGCCACACCTAGCGAAAGGGATTGCACGCAATTGGACCATTTTGCCTGCAACTGAAGGAATTGCGTGCAAGGGAGGAACCCTAAAGGGTTTGGAATTCTATTTAAGCCAGTGGAATTATGCACAAAGGCGGATCCTGGGGTGAGGCGGCATGAAAAGGATCTGTAACTGAAGGCCATCTTACATTCCCTGGAGTCCTTTTTCACACATGAGAGCCAGTTTGAATTCTGCAACCCTGATGTGGAAGGGGTCTCCTTCTATTTATAGGCATCCAGCGGCACGGAATGTGGACCACGCGGGTGCGGGCGTGCAGTTGTTGTGCGCCGGTGTCGGGGACCTTTTCTGAATCCCGGACCCCTTCCGCGTGGTGCAACTTTTTTCGCACACATTCCCCATTTTTCCGCGCAACACTTCGGGTGCTATGGACTGGGTCTACGGGTCCAAATATTACTTCACATCATCATTTTGAAACTTACTTTAGTTATTACAGACTTTTCAGTGTCTACAATGTTTAAGTGAGACCACCCTTAAAAATTTTCAGGTATTGGTACTCAGTACACGGTTCACTGAGACTTCCATGATCTGATCTTTTAACACACAAGTTTTAAATTTTTTAAATGTATGAGATAATTTTCTGATCAATTGGATTTAGAATTTTTAATTTTATTTCATGTTTATTTAATAAAAAAATAATGATATTTATTTTATTGAATTTTTTATTTGATGTAATTACAAATTTATTCTGAATGGGATACCTACTTTGGTTTTTGTATTTTTGGTATGTTTTTTCCCAACTCATATTCTGATCTATGTGCTAGAGCAGTGCACAAAATGATATTATTTTTCTCGATCTACCTTATTGATTCTCCACCCACTATAACCTACAATGATCCATTGTTGGTTCACCCTATCCATCGCCTTCATATTAATTTCACTCATTCATCCTTATTTTTCACACTTATTTTATGGACTTCTAAGTTGTACAAAGAAAAAAAACATGACCAAATATCTGGTAAAGTGGTGATAGTAAATTATTAGTTTTAATTTCTTTTGCATTGCATTGATAGTAACTATACCAATTTTCCAAGTATCCTTACCACTCTTGTGGTTTAAAATCAGAAAGTTCGCTTGTATTTCCTTCCATTACTAGGTATAAAAACCATTGTCATTTAAAAATTTCATGCATTTTTTTTGTAATTTACATAGGAATTATTAAATGAGTTTAATTTATTTTGTATGATTTTTTACTATTTTTATATTTATAGCACTTTGACGCATGCCTGTCGTAGGGCGTGGCAAAAAAATTATTTACTAAGTTAAAATGTAGTTAAGTGGTTGACCTAGGATGTCTCGTGAAGAGGAGTGTACACAAAACAAGTTGTCACATTAAAACGAGGGTAAATTTTTTTTGTGTTTTTGAAATTAAATTTGAAATTAAAATGATTGAAAAACTATGATATTTAAAATATTGATTAGGTCAGGGTCAGTTTCCTAATTATAATACTATCCTTGTTCAATTTAATTCAAACATCTTCTTCTTAGTTGATTAAAGTGAGTTTCCATAATCATTTTCTCTCAGTTCCTTGGTAAAATTATTATTGTGAGATAAAACCTTACCAAGATCTTGGTTTGGTCAACTCTCCTTCCATGTGTAAAATACTTGTATTGAATATTCTTAATTTAAATGGGAAATACTTGATCGGGTTTTGTTTATCCCAAACAATCAAGAACATTCACTACACCTTTTACACGTACCAACGATCGTCGAGTACATCACCACTAATTCCTGGTTTATTCCATCGTATATAAACCAGAAATTAATGGAGGGAGATATTGATTATTTTACCATGGAAAAAATAAATAACAGAATTAATATTCAAGAACGATCGAACATGATAATAAAATCCTCTATAAGAAATTGAAAACAACTTTGAAAAAGAAAGAAATTTATTCAATTGCGTCCAAGAACTCAAGCATTACAATGTAGAAAACCAACCCTTCCCCAATCACTCCAAAATTTTACCCCACCATGGTAAGGGTAATCGAGTTGAATGGGGAAGATGAAGGCATTAAAAAACTATGAAAAATGAAATAAATAAAAGAGAAAGATGAAAATTTCTTCTTCTTGGTGTCCCAGAAGGAATGGGGTGGAGAATTGATGATTTGGGAAGGAGGTGAGGGCCTTATATTATAGTCATAATTTGTCCCTCAAATGTTGACGCGTTGTAGACCCCTTTAATGACATCCTAACGCGATCCACCCTTCATGATTGTTGTTCATAAATGGCTTGGCCGTTCACCGTCAATATTTCAGCGCATTTGGACAAGTGAAGAATGTGTTATGTCCAATTTACTCTGAGAATGTATTCTGTTCAGTCTGAATCATCAAACCGTAAACCACCATTTTGTAATGAATTAATGTCCCTGAAAAAAGGCCATTTAAGGCGTGACCCCCTTAATGAAAATTGTTCCCAATCTTAGTATACGTCTATCCACAAAATGTCAGCTCCATTATAGTCGTTTTGAACGAGTTATGAATATTTCACTAAACATTCTTTTTTTCTGGATGAAATTTCCAAAAAGCTTCCTTGGTGTTCCTGAATAATCTTCAACTTTATTGAATTATTTGGACCTCAATATGGTCGAATCAGATCGTGGTCCAGCAGACAAAGTTGAAGGAAATAAAATTAGTATTCTAAAAAAATTTTAATCAGAAGATTTGGAATTTTATTTTTCCTGAAATGACAGAAATACCCATGACGTAAAATTCTGTCAAAAATCCAGAATTAGTCGTTTTTCACATTTGGGTTCAAAATAACACTAAAACCTAAAAAATGACAATTACCCATTCAATAACACTATGGTGGTATTATAAACAATTATTTACAGTATAAAATATATGAAAATATGAGATTCATCACTCCCCCACACTTAAACATTGCACTCCTGGGCAATCATCTTATATCCAAATCAAAATCCACACAACAATAAAAAATGAGAAAATGTAAATGATTTAATCCAAAATAGAATTCCATCATGTCTCATATATTAATAATAATTCTATATTATTTCATTTCAATCACTAAAATTTTTTCAACCTCATAAATCAATCTATGGCCCAATCACAACCGACCTCACATTGAATTTTTTTTGTCACTCTTTACTCAAGAGAAATTGAATCTAGAGTTATACTCATACTTGAAAATCGCATGTATCACCATAGGTTTGTGAAAATTCTCATTTATCCACAGCGTGAAACATAAAAATGAATTTAATCATGAGGGCTTTAATTAGAGGTTCAAATTATTCTGTGGCTTAGGGTTGGTGGGAAAATTATTGAAAAAAGTTCCAGGCTAGAAAAAGGAGGTTTGACTTTAAAGTATAATGCATGATTAATTTAAGTGAAAACATAGAAAATTCCTCACTCGATACTGATTTTAAATGTGAGAACCAACCCCACCCCTCTTTATGACATGGTACATGAGCCAATAAGTGATGATATTATCTAATTTCTCCTCTTTTTTTCAATGCTCCAGAAAGGCACAGCTTTATTTCTTTTTTGTTATGGAGGATGAGGTGAAAATTGAATACAATGAATGAATGACAATTCATGACCTTGATTTTTTTGGGAGGGACATGAGTCATAAAAGAATGTACAATGAGGAATTCAAGCTCATCTCCATTTTTTCTTTTTTTAGGAGAAATGGATGAAACAAATAAAGCACAATAAAATGACGACACATGCCCAATTCTCTTGTTATCCACTGCCCAAAGTATTGACACACACCTCGAATCACCCATAAATGATACACATCCCAATGAATGCACATTAAAGTCCCTTCCCCCACACTCAAACTTGAAATATCCATGCAAAAATACTAAAAGTGCCGGTAGGTAAGGAAAAAGTGGCTTGTAATGTCACTTATACCTATAAGGAAATTCATGGAATCTAAGGGCTTATGAAGGATAAATGTAAAGGAGGGTCTCAAGATAAAATGTGGCTAGCCAAAGAGATGCATCAATATTTTTAAATACATTTGATGAATTTCAATGCTTTGGAAGAGAATTATTCGCATATTTTGGTTCTCACACAAAATTCAAGCTTCCCTCAAGAAAGTGTGGGTATTATGAAGAATATGTAAATGTATTTTAGAATACCTCACAAGATTGGAAAAATAACTTTATTCGGTGTTTCATGGGCATGGAATTCAAAAATCAGTCAAACTCATTAAAATGCTTGAAAATCCATTTCAAGGGAAATTAATTTATATCAACAATCATTTAAAATCAATTCTTTCAAAAATCATTTCAACTCTTTCAAAATAAATTGACATGTGAAAAGTGATAAGAATATTCAATAAATCTCAAAATATGTTTTGGACTAAAAAAAAATTAAAGGAGTTTAAAGGATAATGGTAAAAAGTTAACTCCCTTTTGAAATAATGATTCGGTCCTCTTCATCTAATTCTCAGGGCTTCCTTCTGCCTTCATGATCCTACAAATGAAAAATTACTAAATTAATAACAAGGATCATTTTATTTAAGCTCAAAATGAAAAGAGGGAGGGGGCCACAAGGTAGACTATTTCCTAATGCTAAATTTGAAATCTAAATTCCTAATATTGAAAATTAAATTACTATAATGAAAGTGAAGGATAAATCTTGGTATGATCCCCCAAGTGGGCCATAGAATCTTTTACTGCCTCCATAGGGCAGTACCAGCTTTTATCCATAATCTGTTGGTGGATGAAGCTTCTTTTATTTGAACCACCACATGTGGTTCTTCCCAGCTTGAAGATCTTTGTTCTTGTTGAGGAGGACTCCATAGACAGAGTACAAAAGATCCTCCCCCTTCGAAATTTGGTACATCTTGCATGGCGGGGGTTGGAAGAAGTAGGGAACCTCCTCTTCATTTCGCTACTTGTGCAACATTCCCTTTCCCTTCTTGTGCTCCGCCTAGTAAATATTCAGTGTGTTCAGGGAGCTTTAAATGTTCCCCAACAGGTGCAATTTCTTTCCTTCATCATCCTCTAAAGCATAATGTGAGATGGCCGAATCTGAAAATTCAAAACTATTAGGGGTGATACTCAATTCATTTTCAATAAAAATAAAAGAGTTTGAGTTTAATATTGTATCATCACCCTGAGTCGGTTCGACTTTAATATCATCCTCAATTGAATGTGCCTCTTGGAGTCAACCTTCACTGGATGGAGGTAGGTAGTCGGGCTCCTCCACCTCATGTTTGGATGCACCTTCATGGATGTATTCAGTGAAATCAGGAAAGAGTAGTGGCACTTCCTTCTTGGCCTTGAATATTTTTATGTCAGCTTGGAGTTCGTTGACCATGGCCATCAAATCTTCCAATGAGATCCATGTTGTTATGCCTCTTTCCACTTGCGGACTGTTATCATCAGTGCATCAGCTCTTCGTTGGAGGGTCTCCTCAGTATATTCTGTTTATTCCTCCTTCACTTGTGAGAAATTGTTCCATGTAGAATAATTTGAATTTTAATGGATCATGAAAAAAAGTTTTTTTTTCAGTTTTGAAAAAAAAATAATGAAAGCTATCTAAAATTTAAAAATAGAAAAAGTAAAGTAAATAGCTGATAAGCTCCCCGGAAACGGCGCCAGTTTTGATGCACGCCTGTTGTAGGGCACGGGAAAACATTTATTTCTTAAGTTAAAATGTAGTTAAGTGGTTGACCTTGGATGTCTCCTGAAGAGGAGTGCACACAAAACGGGTTGTCACTTTAAAACGGGGAAAAATGTTGGGAAAGGAAATTTGAAATTCAAATGATTGTAAAACTATGATATTTAAAAAGGGTGATTAGGTCAGGGTCGGTTTCCTAATTGTAATGTTATCCTTGTTCAATTTAATTCAAACATCTTCTTCTTAGTTGATTAATGTGATTTTCCACAATCGTTTCCTCTCACTTCCTTGGTGAAATTATTTTTGTGAGAGAAAACCTTACCAAGATCTTGGTTTGGTCAACTCTACTTCCATGTGTAAAATAGTTGTATTGAATATCCTTAATTTAAATGGGAAATACCCGATCGGGTTTTGTTTATCCCAAACAATCAATAACATTCACTACACCTTTTACACGTACTGACGATCGTCGAGTACTTCACCACTAATTCCTGGTTTATTCCATCGTATTAAACAAGAAATTAGTGTAGGGAGATATTGATTATTTTACCAAGGGAAAAATAAATAACAGAATTAATATTCAAGAATGATCGAACTTGATAATAAAATCCGCTATAATAAATTGAAAACAACTTTGAAGAAAAAAAAATTTATTCAATTGCGTCCTAGAACTCAAGCATTACAATGTAGAAACCCAACCCTTCCCCAATCACTCCAAATGTTTACCCCACCATGGTAAGGGTAATCAAGTTGAATGGGGAATAAGAAGGAATTAAAATTCTATGAAAAACAAAATGAATAAAAATATAAAGCCGAAAAGATCTCCTTCTTGGTGTCCCAGAAGGAATGGGGTGGAGAATGGATGATTTGGGAAGGAGGTGGGAGCCTCCTTTTATAGGCAGAATTTGTCCCTCAAATGTCGACGCGTTGTAGACCCATTTAATGACATCTTAACGTGTTCCACCCTTCATGAATGTTGTTTATAAATGTCGTGGCTGTTCACCCTCAACGTTTAAGCTCATTTGTACAAGTGATTAATTCGTTATGTCCAATTTACTCTGAGAATGTATTTTGTCCAGTCAGAATCATCAAACCGAAAACCACCGTTTTGTAATGAATTAATGACCCTGAAAACTGCCATTTAAGGCGTGGACCCCTTAATCCAACTTGTTCCAAATCTTCGCATACGTCTATCCACAAAATTTCAGCTCCATCATAGTCGTTTTGAGCAAGTTATGGATATTTCACTGAACCTTCTTTTTTTCTGGATGAAATTTCCAAGAAGCTTCCTTGGTGTTCCTGAATAATCTTCAACTTCATTGAATTGTTTGGACCTGAAGATGGTCGAATCAGATACTGGTCCAGCAGACAAAGTTGAATGAAATAAAATTAGGATTCTAAAAAAATTTGAATCAGAAGATTTGGAATTTTATTTTTCCTGAAATGACCAAAATACCCCTGACGTAAAATTCTGTCAAAAATCCAGAATTAGTCGTTTTTCACATTTGGGTTCAAAATAACACTAAAACCTAAAAACATGAAAATTACCCATTAAATAACACTATTGTGGGATTATAAACAATGATTTACAGTATAAAATATATGAAAATATGAGATTCATCACTCCCCCACACTTAAACATTGCACTCCTGGGCAATCATCTTATATCCAAATCAAAATCCACACAACAATAAAAAATGAGAAAATGTAAATGAATTTATCCAAAATAGAATTCCATCATGTCTCATATATGAATAATAATTCTCTATTATTTTGATTTCAATCACTAAAATTTGTTCAACCTCATAAATCAATCTATGGCCCAATCACAACCGACCTCACATTGAAATTTTTTTTGTCACTCTTCACTCAAGAGAAATTGAATCTAGAGTTATACTCATACATTAAAATCGCAGGTATCACCATAGGTTTGTGAAAATTCACATTTCTGCACAGCGTGAAACATAAAAATGAATTTAATCATGAGGGCTTTAATTAGAGGTTCAAATGATTCTGTGGCTTAGGGTTGGTGGGAAAATTATTGAAAAATGTTCCGGGCTAGAAAAAGGAGGTTTGACTTTAAAGTATAATGCATGATTAATTTAAGTGAAAACACAGAAACTTCCTCACTTGATACTGCTTTTAAATGTGAAAACGAACCCCACCCCTCTTTATGACATGGTACATGAGCCAATAAGTGATGATATCATCTAATTTCTCCTCCTTTTTTTCAATACTCCAGAAAGGCACAGCTTTATTTATTTTCTTTTTTTATGGAGGATGAGCTGAAAATTGAATACAATGAATGAATGAAAATTCATGCCCTTGATTTTGTTGGGAGGGACATGAGGCATAAAATAATGTACAATGAGGAATTAAATCTTATCTCCATTTTCTTTCTTTTTTTAGGATAAATGGATGAAACAAATAAAGCACAATAAAATGACGACACAGGCCCAATTCTCTTGTTATCCAATGCCCAAAGTATTGACACACACCTTGAATCACTCATAAATGATACACATCCCAATGAATGCACAGGAAAGTCCCTTCCCCCACACTCAAACTTGAAATATCCTTGCAAAAATACTAAAAGTGTGTGTAGGTAAGGAAAAAGTGGCTTGTAATGTGGCTTAAACCTGTAAGGCAATTCATGAAATATAAGAGCTTATGAAGGATAAATGTAAAGGTGGGTCTCAAGATAAATTGTGGCTAGCCAAAGAGATGCTTCAATATTTTCAAATACATTTGATGAATTTCAATGCTTTAGAAGAGAATTATTCGCAAATTTTGGTTCTCACACAAAATTCAAGCTTCCCCCAAGAAAGTGTGGGTATTATGAAGAATATGTAAATGTATTTTAGAATATATCACAAGATTGGAAAAATATTTTTAGTCAGTGTTTCATGGGAATGGAATTCAAAAATCAGTCAAACTCATTAAAATTCTTGAAAATCCATTTCAAGGGAAATTAATTCATATCAACAATCATTTAAAATCAATTATTTCAAAAATAATTTCAACTCTTTCAAAATCAATTGACGTGTGAAAAGTGATAAGAATATTAATTAAATCTCAAAATATGTTTTGGACTGAAAAAAAATTAATGGAGTTTAAAGGATAATCGTAAAAAGTTAACTCCCTTTTGAAATAATGATTCGGTCCTCTTCCTCTAATTCTCAGGGCTTCCTTCTGCCTTCATGATCCTACAAAAGAAAAATTACTAAATTAATAACATGGATCATTTTATTTAAGCTCAAAATTAAAAGAGGGAGGGGGCCACAAGGTAGACTATTTCCTAATGATAAATTTGAAATCTAAATTCCTAATATTGAAAATTAAATTACTATAAAGAAAGTAAAGGATAAATCTTGGTATGATCCCCCAAGTGGGCCATGGAATATTTTACTGCCTCCAGAGGGCAGTACCAGCTTTTATCCATAATCTGTTGGTGGATGAAGCTTCTTTGATTTGAACCACCACATGTGGTTCTTCCCATCTTGAAGATCTTTGTTCTTGTTGAGGAGGACTCCATAGACAGAGTATACATGATCCTCCCCCTTCGCAATTTGGTACAGCTTGCATGGCGGGGGTTGGAAGAAGTAGGGAACCTCCTCTTAATTTTTTTTCTACTTGTGCAACATTCCCTTTCCCTTCTTGTGCTCCGCCTAGTAAATATTCAGTGTGTCCAGGGAGCTTTAAATGTTCCCCAACAGGTGCAATTTCTTTTCCTTCATCATCCTCTAAAGCATAATGTGAGATGGCCGAATCTGAAAATTCAAAACTATTAGGGGTGATACTCAATTCATTTTCAATAAAATTAAAAGAGTTTGAGTTTAAGATTGTATCATCTCCATGATTCGGTTCGACTTTAATATCATCTTCAATTGAATGTGCCTCTTGGAGTCGATCTTCACTGGATGGAGGTAGGTAGTCGGGCTCCTCCACCTCAGGTTTGGATGCAACTTCATGGATGTCTTCAGTGAAATCAGCAAAGACTAGTGGCACTTCCTTCTTGGACTTGAATCTTTTTAAGTCATCTTGGATTTCATCGACCATGGACATCAAATCTTCCAATGAGATCCATGTTTCTATGCCTCTTTCCACTTTCCTGACTGTTATCACCAGTGCATCGGCTCTTCATTGGAGGGTCTCCTCAGTATAGTCTGTTTCTTCCTCCTTCACTTGTGAGTAATTATTCCATGCAGAATAATTTTATTTTGAATGGATCATGAAAAAAAGTTTTTTTTCAGTTTTGAAAAAAAAATAATGAAAGCTATCTAAAATTTAAAAATAGAAAAAATAAAGTAAACAGTTGATAAGCTCCCCGGAAACGGTGCCATTTTTGACGCACGCCTGTCATAGGGCACATAAAAACAATTATTTCCTAAGTTAAAATGTAGTTACGTTGTTGACCTAGGATGTCTCCTGAAGAGGAGTGCACACAAAACGGGTTGTCACTTTAAAACGGGGAAAAATGCTGTGAAATGAAATTTGAAATTCAAATGATTGAAAAACTATGATATTTAAAAAGGGTGATTAGGTCAGGGTCGGTTTCCTAATTGTAATGTTATCCTTGTTCAATTTAATTCAATCCTCTTCTTCTTAGTTGATTAAAGTGAGTTTCCACAATCGTTTCCTCTCACTTCCTTGGTGAAATTATTATTGTTAGAGAAAACCTTACCAAGATCTTGGTTTGGTCAACTCCCCTTCCATGTGTAAAATAGTTGTATTGAATATCCTTAATTTAAATGGGAAATACCCGATCGGGTTTTGTTTATCCCAAACAATCAATAACATTCACTACACCTTTTACACGTACTGACGATCATCCAGTACTTCACCACTAATTCCTGGTTTATTCCATCGTATATAAACAAGAAATTAGTGGAGGGAGATATTGATTATTTTACCAAGGAAAAAATAAATAACAGAATTAATATTCAAGAACGATCGAACTTGATAATAAAATCCACTATAAAAAATTGAAAACAACTTTGAAGAAGAAAGAAATTTATTCAATTGCATCCAAGAACTCAAGCATTACAATGTAGAAAACCAACCCTTCCCCCAATCACTTCAAATGTTTACCCCACCATGGTAAGGGTAATCGAGTTGAATGGGGAATAAGAAGGAATTAAAATTCTATGAAAAACAAAATGAATAAAAATATAAAGCCGAAAAGATCTTCTTCTTGGTGTCCCAAAAGGAATGGGGTGGAGAATGGATGATTTGGGAAAGAGGTGAGGGCCTCCTTTTATAGGCAGAATTTGTCCCTCAAATGTCGACGCGTTGTAGACCCCTTTAATGACATCTTAACGCGTTCCACCCTTCATGAATGTTGTTTATAAATGTCGTGGACGTTCACCCTCAAAATTTCAGCTCATTTGGACAAGTGATTAATGCGTTATGTCCAATTTACTTTGAGAATGTATTCTGTCCAGTCAGAATCATCAAACCGAAAACCATCGTTTTGTAATGAATTAATGACCTTGAAAACTGCCATTTAAGGCGTGTCCCCCTTAATCCAACTTGTTCCAAATCTTCTTATCCGTCTATCCACAAAATTTCAGCTCCATTATAGTCGTTTTGAGCGAGTTATGGATATTTCACTGAACCTTTGTTTTTTCCGGATGAAATTTCCAAGAAGCTTCCTTGGTGTTCCTGAATAATCTTCAAATTCATTGAATTGTTTGGACCTCAAGATGGTGGAATCAGATACTGGTCCAGAAGACAAAGTTGAATGAAATAAAATTATGATTCTAAAAAAATTTGAATCAGAAGATTTGGAATTTTATTTTTCCTGAAATGACCAAAATACCCCTGACGTAAAATTCTGTCAAAAATCCAGAATTAGTCGTTTTTCACATTTGGGTTCAAAATAACACTAAAACCTAAAAACATGACAATTACCCATTCAATAACACTATGGTGGGATTATAAACAATGATTTACAGTATAAAATATATGAAAATATGAGATTCATCACACTTGATAAAAATTCTTTTACTATGGTTTTGATACTTATACACTAAAAATTAAGTTTTATTAAAATAAGAACACTATTGAGGAAAAGTAAGAAATCATCTAGTACATCTTGGAATATAAACATCAAAATACATCACATAATAATTTAAGAAAAGTTTCATCTTATTGAAAAAAATTTCCCTTATTAATTTCCTAGATTGAGAAATTACCCGTGCTCCTAGATCTTCCTTTATAAAGTCTTAAAATTGTCACATCATATTCATCCAAGTTTGGATTTAGTCCTCATAATTAATCTTATCACCATTGAAGCACCTAATCAGAATATGGTCCTACATATCAATCCATGCACACTTCTCACCATTAGTGTCCACCTGGAGTGCCCTTTCCATCATTTTGTCAGATTCCACTTTTGAGGCATTGATATAAACTTATTCTTCTATCATGGACTACCCCGAATGAGCTAGGTTATCTAGTGGGATCATATTGTAGACATTCTTTGAAATTGTCTCCTATTGTTGACCATCCATAAAACAGTTTGACATGGCCTCTCCTAGGCTAGATTTATTTTCATTAGGATTTACCTACACATTATCACAATCAAAATTCAAGACGAATATCTCTTTTGATTTAGTATTTTTTTACTTGACTTGGTCTCCATTATTTTTGAAATGAATGAATAGTCCTTGTTCTATTTTTTGCTATCACCTTTAGTCAAATTATAGTTCCCAGAATTCAGTCTAGAATTATTATCTTTCTTCTACAAACCATGTATGTGAATCACACCAACATTTTACTCATAGTAGTAATAAATAGAGTACTCTCTTAATGATGTTCCATAAATGTATTTCCCCTCAATGACGTTATTTACCTATGTGAACCCTTCGTAATTCAATACCGAACACTCAGGATCCATGCTTTCAAATATATTGAATATTAGGATAATAATCTGGTTCTTCCTCATGGTGGTTTCATTATCTTGATAAACCAAAATATCTATAGTACCCTATGTTAATTATGATAGAACCTTTTCACCTCTATCCACCTCTACTCCAACCAAAGACAACACCTTTTGGACAAGGTTTGTCTCTAATTGAGGAGAAAACAACCTTATATTCAAGGAATCATCACTAAAATAATTTGTATCCTTCTCTATGTCTAGTAGAGGCTGTTTAGTTAGCTTCAGATTAGATAAATCATTGTTGATGTTGCAAAAATGTCTACAACCATCAGCTTGGTTGCAGATCTTCCTACTTTCTGAAGATCAGTATATGGAAACACATCTATATATTCTTTTATGGTTATTAATTTTTTATATATTTTACACATGTGATATGGAATGAAACATAGTTTATGCACACGTATTATGGATTCATAATAAACTATAACATATTAAGCATCCTGACGTTATGAAAAACCTGAACATGGATGGCATCAATTTTGTCCATATCATCAGAATTTTCCATTACATTACAACCCAAAATATATTACGTAACCACCAATGGTGTAAAACTATGTTGACACAAGATATTTCATTGCTCCAATTCATGCATAGCTAACAAGACCAATTCAAGACAATGAGTAGTGTGATGCTTGACTTCTCTATTTTTTAACTCCAACTTTCTACACTACACATTGAATATTTTTCACTAGTTTATAAATAAGATATTTATATTCATTCAATAATAATTAATGGTTATTAATTTCATTTATTGGTTATTGAAATAGGATTTGATGGTTTTTAGTTCATGAAAATTATAATTCAACTATACAGTTATTTACCAAGACAAAGAACAAAAGTGTTTATTAATTACTTTTTAATTAAAGAATTAAATGAAGACTATATAGATATAAATATTGACACATTATTTCATATTTTTACACAAGGATATTTGAACTTGTGTAATGGGATGAGTTGTTTTCATAATTATAAATACATACATGTGTTAGTATAAATTGTAGTTCATGAAGTCAAATTCTATATCATGAACTTGGTTTTTAATTTTTGTTCATAAAAATGGGATTCCACAAATAGTATTTTTAAAATTTTATAGTCCTTTAAAATTAAAATTCTTCGATTGGATTGGGTTAGTTTTATATCATTTTTTTACAAAATTTGATTTAATTTTTCAAATACTTTTTAAAATGATAGTTGTGGTTTTTTATTCCTATTAGGTATAAATTTTTAAAT
Organism: Viscum album; assembly: GCA_963277665.1. Taxonomy (NCBI): domain Eukaryota; kingdom Viridiplantae; phylum Streptophyta; class Magnoliopsida; order Santalales; family Viscaceae; genus Viscum; species Viscum album. The sequence goes on along the minus strand of OY728119.1, from coordinate 678,664,714 downwards.
TTGATTTAAGAAATGTAATATTTTAATGTGGCATGTGGTGTTTAATGAATTTAATTTCATTGAATGGGTCTGTGAAGTGACTCTTTAACAAAATTTGAACTCTCTAGAAAGAGAATGAAAGATGGGAACTCCAGATCTGTACTTCTTGTTCATTTGATTTAAATTCAACAGTTTTAAATAATATTGGGTTCTTAAGACCATGTCATATGGTGTTGTCAAAGTTCTCATTATCTAGAAAAATGTAAAATATGGATCCTAAGAAACCTATAAATGAAACACTACCTGGCCTACCATGTTCCAAGTGAAAAAATGAATAAAAACCAACACCTCCCTCTTGTTGATTTCAATTTCTCATGTCATTCTATGGATCTTGGAATTATATTTAGTCATACGAGATATCATATAATTTTTCCTATGTATGATATCTATGTTTTTAAATAGTTGAAAATTTAATTAGACTACTCATAACTTTTATATATATAACACATTCCATCCATTAAAATATTTACACCACTATAAAAATAAAAATACCCATCATTCGACTCCAATTATCTAAGAAAAATGACAGCATATAGTTTAAATTCTTCCTTACGGAAGAACATTTATGTGTTCCAATATGATAATTTATGGGTATTTATTTATTTTGTGAAATATTAATATTACTCAATCAAATAGTATGGATGTTAATCTAAGAAATATAGATGTTATTTATATGAAAAAAAGATTATGAGAATGGGCTGAAATAGTTCATCACGCTCAAAAAAGATCATGCATATGACCCTTATCAAATCTTGTTTTTGTGTCTTCAATATTGTTATTAAATACTACTTAGTCTATAGGATTCGGAAGTACACAAGATACTTCATAGAATAGATTAAACTTATAAATTTTTTATTAAACATGGGGATAAAAAAACTGCAGATAGTTATAATGATAGGACTGCATTTTATGGATTATCTTATACGATTACATGTATGGAAAATGATGATGACCATATCAAGGATTTGATTATAGGTTTGAATGATGATTATGATTGTATTGAAGAAATCACAATGATCTGTGAAGATTAACTTCAGGATTATCAAAAAGTTTATGAGATGTTTAATAGTAGTGAATAGATGACATTATATACAAGTCTCACAAAATATACAACAATGTCAACCATACTAAATCTATATAATTGAAAATCAAGAAATGTATAGTGTTAAAAAAATATTACAGAACTACTTTCCCTATAAAATTATATTCTTCTAGAAGACAATGAGCTTCATTACTTAACACATGATTTTAGCCGAATTCTATCAATAAAGGGTGTCATCTTTGAAATTTGTCATGTATATATAAAGGATTGTATAGTGTTTCTCAAGGACCTAATATCGCATAACAATTCAAAAATTATGATGATTCTCAATACAAGAAAGATGAATTGGATCAAAGGAATATTGTATGTTACATTACAATCATTTTATGGTATATTCTCCTATATGGAAGTGTGGATACTTCAATATAATTAATATAATATAATAATATAAGAAATAATGATGGGAGACATTATCACCTAGAAGACTCTCCTCAGCTGAAGTGAATTGATCATGATTATCTTGTATTAGAAGAAGAGATGATAAATATTCATCTCAAACTATCTACATATTCAGTGAATCATTTAATTTTTCAAAGATACACTAATAGAGCATGGAAAGTTATATTAGAAAAATATTACATACTACCATGGTTATGCATGAAATGAAAATAAATTATTTTATCTATTATTATAACTAAATAAACAACTAGGTAATGAGATTCATGTTTATTTGTTCATGTTGGTTGATATTTCAAATTATTGTGGTGTTAAATTTTATTAATGTTATATAAATGAAGATTTCAAATTCAACTCCATATTTTATGGGATGTTAAATGAATTTCTTGATTATGGAAATTTGTATGGATATAACATTTAAGAAACTAAAGGGTTTCCCATTTTTGAACAAGGTTCATAGTCATTTAGGTTGAAACATTCACTGAAGGCTATGTTTTTAGGACATCATATAATTCTTTCGTGAAAACATATATACTGATCATGGATAACATCATTAGATGGGAGTTCAAAATAACATACAATGCTATCTCCACTAATAGGGGATCAAATGTTTTATAATTTGAAAGATATGAAGGCTTCTTTTGGTTACAATTTTTTTTAAAATCCTTACAAAAACTCTTTGGAAAAAATGATTAGTTTTTTCGTTACCATACTGAAATCGTTTGTACATCAAAAATTTTCATGATTGTATATATATTGAAAAAAATGTAACTGATAGTGTTATTTAAATATTACTAAATGCACCTTAAAGAAGGATGGAATTAAAGATAGGTTTGACATGATTTTCATGGGGATACATGAAGTGTTGGAGCCAGTGAATAGTGAAAAATTGTATTTTCTTCCCCCATTATTTTACACTCTTTTTAGGAATGTGATATATCAGTTTTGTAACATCATAAATGATATAAAATTTCTTGATAGGTATTAATCAAATATAAACTATATCAAGTCAATAACTAATTTCACGTTAAAGGGAATGAAATCACATCTATCTCATGTTTTAATACAACATATAATAAAGGTATCCTTACATGGAATCTTTCCATGAATGTTCTTCATACATTAATCAATTACTATTTCATTTTCAATGCTATATATAGAAATGTTATTTACCCACTTAAATTGGAAACCATGTAAAAGTAATTTTATTTTGTATTATGTGCATTGAAATGTTCTAACATCAAAAATTCATTGATATAAAGGTTCACCTGATAGATTACTATGAAATTAAGATTTGTAAATGTAGACCTATATATTATAGATAGATGAACCCCATTGAATGTTAAATGATGATTTATGAGAGGGTATTTCCAAAACCTGTTTCATCCATAAGGTTGTACAGTGGAGAAATATATTGATCATAAATTCATTCAATTATCTACTGAATAACTATTTGATGTGGAAAGCATTTGTCAAGTGAAATTTCATTTAATTATGTGATATGTGGGTGAAGGAATTTCCAGAATATATTTTATCACCATTAATATTATAAAGAAGAAACATCACTACCTTTAAATTTTGAATAATAGTTTAGAGGTTGTTCCATATGTTGAAACCCACAGTGTATTTATTATAAATTTAGATCCATCGGGGAATGAAACTGGTATATCATATAAAAATAATAAAGATTGTATATGATGGTTTTCGGAATATATTTTTAAGGAATCAACTAAAAATCCAATTTAAATTTCTGAATGAATTCAATTGATTACCAGAGGACCAAGTGTGCTTGTACAATATTATAATGTTTACTTCATTAATGGTTATAAATAATATAAAAATTTACTTAATGAATTAAATAACATGAAAAATAGAGGAGTTACACATATGGATAAAGGGATGCATTTATTTGAAACCAAGGAAATAAGTCCAATTATTGTGAATATGTCAAAATTGTAAAAATCAAACAATTATGAGAGTTGGATTATAGGACATTACAAGTACTAATATTTCAATCTTAGTGGGTTAATAATTAGTGTGCAGTTAAAATAGATGAATTTGGATTCTTGAAAGTGGATTTTAGTATAAAATTGTATATAGACAAATAATTTATAAAGGAATCATAGGCTGTGTAAGTATATTATATTCTTGATCGAACAATCTAAAAGTGATCAATTGTTATTTTATAGACCAAAAACATTGAAGGGTCAGATGTTAATTCATATGAGGATGGACCTTCCATGAGAACATCACAATAATTTCCCAACAGTCCCAACATAGACATGGTCATGTATGTCATAAGAGACCACAGTGAAGGTATTTGGATACTCCATAGAGGGGCCAAATACCATAAAACATTAAAAATAGAGTTCAATGATCATGTTATGTATTTTTTATAATATATATATTTTGATTCCTAATATTATAACTTTTTAACAACTAAATTTACTTTATCAAAATTAAATTGTCAACCAATTTTACATATAATGACATCTAAACTTGTGGATGCTCCCAATCCTGAGGAACTACATGTTTCTCAACATGCTCCTTCTCCCAATGTAGAGGAACAAAATACTTTTTTACATGTCGATATTACCAATCTAGAGTATCAATATATTGATGCTGTTGAAGCAAAGTAAATGGTATAAGGTTAAAAACCTATGTCTTAGAAAAAAGAAGCATAATACCATGATGGAGGTAGCCAGAAACTTTATGTAGAGAAATAAAGGAATAAAATTTGTGGTTGGTTGGAATGCACATGGCATGCCTATTAACCCATCTAGGTGATTTGTAGTAGTTACATTAGGGTCACTACTTGAATGTGTGTGCTGATTAATATAGATTTATGGATTAATGTTTTTTCCATGCTTATGAAATTATTTTGGGATGATTTTAAGGTAACATTAATATATTTATTGTTTTATTTAAAATATAATGAATAATTGATTTAATATTCATTATCCCTTATAGAGTGCATTTATAGTAGATTAACCCCGATTGAAAATTGTATTAATCCACACTTAAAGTTATCCTAGATGAATTTATATAATTATTACAAAGTATCATTTCAATGATATTGAATGAAAAATAATCTTACAAACATCATAGATGTATGCACACATGATAAACAAAAAAATGTGGGATGAATTTTTTTACTCCTCACAAGGATGCATTTATCAGGTACATTTTGAATGGTAATATATTTCATTATAATATGTGTATTAATTAATTTCATTAATAAATTAATTTAATGTAACAAAAACTGAGTTCACAAAATAAACAATGTGTAAAATAACCAATATACCCAAACTATAACGCAATGATAAGTTATGCTTCACTTGAAAATATGGTATGTATTTTGAATCTACCATATTTTTATTATGTAAAATAAAACAAAAAACATAAATATTTGTCCTTTTTTATATTCATATTGATGAAAAAAAAATCCGAAGCCCCATCCATCCCACATCATGCTCTATAGAAGGATGAAAGTATAAATAAAGGCACGATAATAATAGATTAAAATAAAAAAAGTGTGGAAAACATGTGTATGTATGATATAATACAATAAAATTATTTAAATATGTATTACATAATAATGATTATTTATTTTCTTATAATATTATTTTATCTTAGATAGAATAGTCTTCCACAACTCTACCAAAGGAACAACTATTATTAGTAGCTTTGAAATGGCCAAAATAGTATTGTTGCATTAGAGGTGCAGGTTTTCGTGAGTCACACTATTATTTTTGAAAAGAAATTAATTGGAAAATAAAGAATAGAAAATATAAGACATGATGTCATGATTATTATATTTAGAAGAATAACATAATTTGATGTAAGGGTTGTTAGAAACTGTTATGGAAAAAAGAGAATAAACAACCTAAGGATAAACATTACATGAAGATCACCCAACCCCACCCCCACCCCAAATAGGTTTAAGGCGATTCATTCACCATAAAGTGAAATCATAGAGGGGGTAGCTAATATTTTCATTACTTTTTATATGAAATGTGAGTCATACATAAACTAATACTTTTTGTGTAATGATATTCTATAAGGTGAGAATGATTGTGATTTATATCTATCAACACCCACAAGTAACCTTGTTCTGAGTGTATCATGAAAAATATCCAAGGAGATATTATACACAAATAACAACTTCCAATACATAATGTTAGATTTTCTATTCGAATAGCTCATAAGCTAGGCATTGAGAAACCTATTCCACGTAGTAATTTAGATATTAATACGGTCGAATAAGTTGTCAAAACTTTCATATCATGGTTGTTAAATCATGAAAATATACATGTCAATAGGGAGATATTAATTTATAATATATTTATTTTTGAGAAACCATTAACAATTTATGAAAAAATTCTTCTATCAATGAATATTATTACAGAAAACAAAGGGAATGGGTGAAATGGAAGGTTGTGTAAAAATAATATAAAGGGTCAACCAATCAATTGAATATATATTCAAAAAGTATCTTTACCCCTATAATTTATCTTCCAAATTTATTATCATTAACTTTTTGCGTAGATAAAATGTTTTAAACTAGTGTAATTATCATAATTGATTTATAAGAAAATATATATAGATTGGCCATTAATTTCTATATTATTTTAGATAATGTAAAAGAAAACCTCATGCATGAATGGTTAGGATTATCAGTTTTAAATGAATATATGAGGTGTGTTTTCAATATTTGATTGTAAAATAGATATCTACTATGTTAATTATGAATAAATAATATTCTTAAATTTTTAGGCATATATATCAATATTATTTGAAGGAAAATTCATGTGAACTGAAATTTGGACACATTAGTCCTCACATAGCTTCTATACAACTATTTTCATTGGAACCAAAGAAAATTTAAAAAATATTGGATAAACCGTCCACAATGTTTAAAAAATGAAGATGAAAATATCTTATCAATACTGATGTTGTAGGGGTAAACATCTACAATTTACTCATATAAAATATGTTTTCATTCATTTTATTACTTATACATTTTTTATTTATAGCATTGGTTTCTAATTATAGTCAATATGGATTCTCCAAGGATTTAATTTATAGATTTAATGCATGGATACCTAAAAAAATACCACACATGATGACATTTATCAATTTGTAATACACATCATGCAACATATTCAAAATTATATTCAAGTTATATAATTATGTTATGTTTTAATAAAAATTATTTTATAATAGGGTGGTGTTTATATATCATCCAAACCATGGAAGGAGGATATTCCATGAGTAAAAAAATCATATCAACATATAAAAATGGAAAAGTATTAGGGTTTATAAAATAACCTTCCCTTATAAAAACATATATAAAAAATTTACATATTTTTATCAATTTTTCACCAATTCAAAAACAATCAAATGGAAAAGATTTTTCTTATTTTGATCACAAATTTATGAATGTTATCCTATTAAAATGAAAAACTATCATACCCAAACATATATTTTATATGATAATGAAAATTTGAATTAAAACATATACTATTCATTTATTCAATTATATTTCTCCAATAAAATGAGTAATTTTGGTATTCCTCATATTCACCAGTGGAAATATTCTATTTTGGAAAGAATGAGCAGAAGAAATGGTGTCAAAACTCATATGGACATCATAAAGTGGTGAAGTATTATTAGTTATTTAGTGAATTTTATCTTCATTTTATCTAATTTTTTTGTTATTTTCTTCTTATTTTTTTCTAATACTTATTCTGTTAATTTTCATAGATATTGCGAATAATGATAATACATTGATAATGCACTCATGTACTATGATTATGCACTAAGTGAGGATGATTAACACATGATGGTAGACTTTTCTTTTGTATTTTTAAAATCATTAAACACTTCAGGATATCAAACAAAAATACTTTTAGATAACCCTGAATGATGAATGCATAGACAAATAAAAATTCATAGTGTGAGGTGTAGGATTCAACCACAACTCAATATGCTACATGGTATGCCTAGTATGAATATATGTTTATATTTTTTTAAAGATAAATTTTTGTTCAAAAGACATGTTACATACACAAAATCTATAAAACACATTCATATTGTTATGATAAATTAAAAAAACTATTCATAAGTCATTTGTGACGTGTATGAATAAAATGCACCTCAATACAATACATAGAGAGAACATTATTATATAGATTATAAAAATTTTATTCCAATCATGCTCATGTAGGCAGAAACAACACCATAATCAACTTCACCTCAATCTAATACATTGTTTTCTTGATATGACTCAAAGTGTCTATTTTTAGTTTATAATGTTTTTTAGTAAAAAACACACATCACACTCTCACAATTGATTGAACGCATTCATATTGTTTCGATACATTAGGAAAAAAATAAATAACTCACTTGGGACATGTTTGAATCAACCACACCTCAATTGAATAAATTGATGATCCAATATGACTTAAGGTATGTTTTTTCCAATTTAAAACTGATATATTAGTTCAATACACAAATCACATACTCAAGACCAATAAAATTAATTTTTATTGTGCTAATACTTTTGAAAAAAATAGTCTATAATCATTTTTGGAATATATGAATCATCCTCACCTCAATCTAATAAATAGTGTGCTTGTTATGACTCAAAAGTTTTTGTTATAAGTTTTAATTTGACAATTTTGCTCAAAGCATGTGTCTCTCGCTGAAAACATTGAAAACATACTCACATTTTCTTTATAATTTAGAAAAATGACCCATAAGTAATTTTTTTACATGTAGGAAATAGTCTCATGTCAAACATATTTGGAGATGTGATTTGTTATGAATCAAAGTATGTATTTTTAGTTTAAATTTAAATTTTAGTAAAAACCATTCATGAAATACTCATAATTTAGAAAACACATTTAATTTTCTTAAATATTACAACAATGACATTAATACTTTATTATGTGTACAAATCATCTACACATCAATTTATTAAATAGTATGACCAATATGACTCCAACTATGTTCTTTTATTAAAAATGAAAAAATTATTTTAAAAAACACATCACATACTCAAAACTAATAAACCACATTATTATTATTTTGATACGTTAATAAAATGGTAAATAAGTCATTATTGACATATAATAATTATATGTACCTAAATTTGATACATGGTGTGCCCAGTATGACTCAAAGTGTCAATTATTAGTTTAATAATGAAAATTTAGTTCAATACATGTGCTACTCCATAAAAATATTGAAAATGTTATTGTATTGTCTTGATACTTTATGAAACTAATTTTTATGTCATTTCTGACATGTATGAATTAGTATCGTGTCAAACCAACTCATGATTTGACTGGTATAAATCAAAGTCCATGTTTTTAGTTTAACATGACAATTGAGTAATAAATACATGTGGCATACTCAAAACAATGAAAATTTATTCACATTTCCTTGTTAATTTAGTAAAATCATCCTTAATTCATTTTTTATCTATACAAATTATCTTCTTGTCAATCTGAAGCATGGTGTGGACGGTATGACTCCAAGTCTGCGCTTTTATTTAAAATTGACTTTTTAGTTAAAAACACATATCATATAATTAAAATTGATAAATCACATTGAGATTACATTGATACTTTAGTAAAATTATCCATATGTTATTTTTGATTGTATGAATTATCTGAACCTCAATCCATCACATGGTGTGACAAGTATGTCTCTATGTCTTTCCATTTATTTTAAATTGAAACTTTAGTTTATAACACTTGTAACATACTCAAACCTAAGAAAACACCATAGTAATGCTTTGATACTTTAAGAAAAAAAGACCATAATTCATTTTGGATTTATAGTCCTTATCCACACCTAAATCCAATATATGGTGTTCTCGGTATGACCCAAAAGTACCCATTATCTACTTAGAAATGAAAATTTAGTTCGAAACATGTTTCACTCATTTAAAACAAAAAAACAGTCAATTTAACTTTACACTTTAGGAAAATAATTCATAATCCATATTTGGAAAGTATGAGTCAATCTCTCATGAAACTGACACATGATGTGATCGGTATGACTCAACATGCCTTTTTTTAGTTTAAATTGACATTTTAATAAATCAAACACATGTTATACCCAAAACCAAGAAAAACATTCATATTTTCTTTATACAACATGAAAATTGTTTGTAATCCATTTTTGACATGTAGGAATCAACTTCACATCCATATAGAGTAAGATGTGACCAGTTTGACTCCATGTTTTTCTTTTTATTTAAAATTTACATTTTAGTTCAAAACACACATCCCATGGTCAAAAATGATCATGCAAACTCTGAGTGCATTAATACTTTATACAATAATCCATATTCCATTTTTTATAGGTATAAATCAGTTTTACCAAAATTTGATACATAGTGTGTTCGGTATGGCTTAGAGTATCTTTATTTGTTTTAAACATACAAGTTAGTTTGAAACATTTCGCGCACTAAAAACTATAAAACATGTTCATATTTAATCAATACTTTCAAAAGATGATTTATAAGTTATTTTTGACATGTTGGGATTAGTCTCACATTAAAATAATACTTGATGTGACCGGTATGAATCAAATTCTGTTTCTTCAATAAAATTTTTCATTTTGTTAAAAATGATACTAAACATAATAAAAAAATGGGCAAACAATTTGGAATGTTTTTACAATTCACTAAAATTATCCTTACGTTGTTTTGGTATGTAGTAATAAATCACACATCAATGCAATGTATGGTGTGGCCGATATGAATCCAAGTGTGGATTTCATTTAAAATTTACATTTTATTTCAAAACACCCCTCACATACTCAAAACCAAGAAAATACACTTGTATCATTTTGATACTTAGGAAAATGATCCAAATTTCATTTTTAACGTGTAGGAATCAAGAACACCGTAATTTAATACACGGTGTGCCTGGTATAACTCAATGTGTTTGTTATCAGTTTTAAGTTGACAATTGAGTTCAAATCATGTGCCACTCACTAACAAATGATCCAAAACATTCATATTGTCTTGATATATTAGGAATATGATTCATAAGTGATTTTGGATGTGTATGAATTAGTATTAAATTAATATGAAACATGATGATCCCTATATGACTCAAACTACATGTTTTTAGTCTAAAATGACATTTTCGTAAAACTACACATGACATACTCAAAAATGAGAAAATGATTTCATTTTTTTGATCATTTTTTAAAATTATACTTATTAAATTTGTGATATGTAAGAATAAACCAAAAATAAAGATGACCCACGATTTGACTATAATGATTTCTAGTGTGTATATTGTTTAATATTGACATCTTAGTTCAAAACACGTGTGACATACTCAAAACTAAGAAAAAAATCAATTTTTTATACTATAAAAAAATTACTAGTATGTATTCTTTGATGTCTATGAATCTGCCTCTCCTCATTCGTATACATGGTATCCCTAAAATGACTCAAAATTTTCTATTATCAGTTTAATGTAGACAATTCAATTAAAAACGTGTTTCACACATTTTAAACTGAGAAAAAATTCTAAGATTGTCTTAATAATTTAGGACAACGATTTATATGTTATTTTTGATGTATAAGAATCAGTCTCACATCGAGCTAACAGATGATGTGTCCTATATGATTCAAAATTATTTTTCTAAAAAATTTAAATATACTTTTTAGTGAAAAATATATGTAACAATCTAAAAACTACACAAATGAATTCATATTGTGCTGCTACTTTAGGATAATGATCAAAAAATCATTTATGATGTGTATGAATCATCTGGTGTTCCTTGTATGCCTCAAAATATTTCAGTATCATTTTAAAATTTATTATTTATTTTAAAATGTGTGTCACTCACTGAAAACTTATAAATATTTCATGGATTATCTTGATAATTTAGGAACACAATCTATAATTCATTTGTGATGTATAGGAATCATTCGCACATCAAACCAACATACCATTTGATTTTTATAAATCAAATTCTATGTTTTTAGTTTAAATTGAAATTTTATATAAAAAAATACATCTGACATAAAAAACTAATAAAAATTAATAAACTTTATAAACTTTTGGAAAAAAATCCTTAATTTATTTTTTATTTGTAAGATTCAGCCTCATTTCTATCTGACACATGTTGTGAGCGATATGACTCTAAGTGTGTCATTTTAATTAAAAATGGTATTTTTTTCCAAACACACGTCGCATACTAAAAATACATAAAATCTTTATATGAATTGTTTTTGTACTTTAGTAAAATTATCTACAAGTAGTTTTTGATTTTCATGAATCATCTTCAATTAAATCTGATATATGGTGTTCCTAGTATGAATCAAAGTGTTTGTTATTAATTTAAAATGAAAAATTCTGTCTAACGAAGTGTCACTCAATGAAAACCAATAAAACATACATATATTGTCTTAATACTTTATGAAAATGGTTCAAAATTCATTTGTCACATTTAAGAATTAGTATCACCTCAAACCTTCATAATATTGACATGTTTGACTCAAAGTTAATGTTTTCTGTTTAAATTGAAATTTTAGTAAAAAAACATGACATACTCAAAAATAAGAAAACATTTTTTTATTCTATTGATTCTTTTGTAAAATAATCCCTAAGTCATTTTATTCATATAGATATCATCCATATATCAATTTAATACATATTGAGACTGATATGCCTCCATGTGTAATTTTTTATTTAAAATCAACATTTTAGTTTAAAACACACAACACATACTCAAAACAAGAAATACACATTAATATTATTTTGATAATGTAATAAAATTATTCATAAATCATTTTTGACATGAAGAAATCTGTTTCACTTCAATCCAATGCACGATATGGCAAGTATGACTCTATGTGTTTATTTATATATAAATTAGAAACATTAGTTCAAAACACATGTCACATAATCAGATACTAAGAAAAATCATATGAATTATTTTGATACATTTGGATGACAATACATATTTCATTTTTGACATATAGGAATCAACTGTACCAGAATCAAAAAAACACAGTGTGCTTGGTGCTACTCAAAATTGTCTGTTATCATTTTAAAATTGACAATATCGTTCAAAATGGATGTCACTTGCTGAGAAGTGATAAAAACCATCATATTTTATTGATTATTTTTTGAAAATTATTAATAGGAGATCTTTTTCATTAAATAATAATTCGCACATCAAAATGACATAAAATGTGACTAATATGACTCGAAGTGTGTTTTTTAGTTTAAATTGATATTTCGGTAAAAAAGTCATAAGACATACTCAAAACCAAGAAAACACGTTAATACTGACTAGATAGATTATAAAGATGATTTGTAAGGCCCTTCTGATAAGTAGGAATTATCCTCACATGAATATGATGCACAGTGTGAGAAGCAATACTCCATGTGTTTAATTCATTTTAAAATTTACATTTTAGTTCAACACACTTGTCACAAAATGAAGACTAAGAAAAAACATTCTGAATTTTTTGATACATTAGAAAAATGATCTATATATTATTTTTTCTGTGTTAGATTTATTTGTACCTCAATCCAATAAATAGTGTTTTTGGTATGACTCAAGAAATCCAATTTCAATTTAAAATTGAAAATTTATTTCAAAAGGTGTCACACACTAAAAACCAAGAAAAGGCACATGAATAGTACTAATACTTTTTTAAAATTATTTACACATCATTTTGGATGTGTATGAGTCAGTGTTATATCAACCGAAACATGTTGTGATTGATATGACTTGAAGTGTCTGTTTTAGATCAAGATAGACATTATAGTACAAAAAACTAAACAAACTCAAAACTGGAAAAACACATTTAGAATGTTTTGATACACCGTTAAAACTATCTTCATGTAATTTTCACATTTATAAATAAAAATCACAACAATACGATGCACGATGTGACCAGTATGACTCTAAGTGTATCCTTTTATTTAAAATGGACATTTCAGTTCAAAACACATTTCGAATACTCAAAACATGGAAAAAATATTCAGTTAATTTTTATAATTTAATGAAATTATATGTAATCCATTTTTTGTTGTAAGAATCATATGCCACTCAATCTGATTCATGGTATTACTGAGATGACAAAAAGTGTCTGATATTAGTTTAAAATTAAAAATTTAGCTCAAAACAAGTGTAACTCACTCAAAACTAAGAAAAAACTCATATTATCATGATACTTTAGGAAAATGAATCATAAGTCATTTTGGATGTATAGGAATCAGTTTCACATCAATCTGATACACGAGGTTACCAGTATGATTCAGTATGTGTATTTCATGTCTAAATTGAAAATTTAGTAAAAATGACACATGAAATTATCAAAACTGAGAAAACACTTTCATATGATTTTGATATTTTACAAAAATGATATGTAAGTCATTATTCATATATATGAATCACAATCACATCAATCTAATGCATGGTGTGACCAGTATCATTTCATCTCTGTCCTTTTATTTAAAATTGATATTTCAGTTAAAAAGACACGTCAAGTACCTCATACTAAGAAAACATATTCATATTGTTTTGAAAGCTTGGGAATCTTATTATCACAAGTCAATTTTAATGTGTTGGAATTAGTCACAACATCGTCTGAAATAAAATGTACTCGGTATGACTCAAAGTTTCCATTGTTAGATTGAAATTGAAAATTTATTTCAAAATGTGTGCCACCCAATGAAAACTCAGAAAACACACATGAATTTTCTTGATACTTTTGAAAAATGATTCCTGAAATATTTTTGACATTTAGGAATCATTATAATGTCATAATAACACACAATTTTACTATTATGACTCAAAGTGTATGTTTTTAGTTTATATTGAAATATTAATAAAAAATACATGTGACATACTCAAAACCATGAAAAAACAATTGTATTGTATTCGTACATTAGTAAAATGATTTGTAAGTCATCTACGACCGGTTATAATTATCTACATGTAAATTTGACGCACTGTGTGATCAGTATGAGTCCAAGTGTTTTCTTTTAATTAAAGTTTTTTATTAATATGTTGTTTCATGTTTCTGTTTAATTTATTTCCTAATAGTATTACTAGAAAAATATTTTCGTTTATAAGTGGGATCTTTTTCTTGATTTTGTCTAGTTTTTTTATAAACTGACACCATGACTGGTATTTTTTGAGAGGGGTTTAGGTTACAAAGTCAATAATGCCAATTATATATTTTATTTTTTATAGTACTTTCTCATATAACTGTACATAACAATTCATGAAATGTGTATAATATAATATTTTTTATGTATTTTTTATTAAATTTTTATTTAAATTAAATTATAATTTTTCCATATATTGTTGTATATATTGTAGTGTGATATAAATTTAATTTCACACTACAATAGGTAGACCATTATGAGAACTAATTTTATAATAAATAAAGTGAACCCTGTTTTAGTGCATTAAAAGAACTCATAATATGGGGTCCTTTATCAGTTCGTCTTTTAAGAATGATAAAGGACCCCCTATATTAGTACTTTTCATGCACTGATACTATAGGCCAACTTTTAACATCTCTTAGATTAGCAGTTCTTCTTTAACATTGATAAGGTCTATACCGATCACTTTTAAAAGACAATTTTTTATTAGTTCCCAATACTCTTTACCGAACCCATCATACATGACACTATTTTCGGTGTAGTATGTTGTTGGTTTTGGTGGTTTGGGACTATGATAGAGAGATTAAGGTAAATTAAATAACCATGTTATTATTGATCGATCCATTGGCCAATTATTTGCCTATCTTTCATGGTTCCTCATGGATTTGGTTCTTCATATTGTTGGATAGTCTCCCCATAGATTTTTGATGGGTTGATTGGTGACTGGTATGTTCATATATCATGGCTATCCCTTCTCATGGACTTTTTCATCCATGCCTTCCCAATATACTTGTAGGGTAGTTTTAAGGTATAGTTAATCATGTTTTTTTCTCCTATGGTAGTATTGCACCTCCATATGGTGTAAACTTATGATTTTTTCTGTATACAACATAAATAAAAAAACGTAATTTGAATATAGAAAAATATTGAAACTATTTTATATCTAGGTATATTTTCTAGTTGAAGGGTAGGAACTATATTAAAAAGTTCATTCTTAATATTTTAGTTATTGAACCACCTTTCCCAAAAATGTGACTTCTTTAAAACATTATTGAAGAAGGTGATTTCCGGTAAAGCTGCTCTGTTAATAGTTTTATAAGGAAGGAACTCTTATGGAAAGCACCTTCTTAAAAATAGTTCCAAGGATTTCACTTTCCTATAAAGCTCCCTCTATTCTAATTCATTATAAAATTGTGACTTTTTATTTTTATTTGTTTTGATTATATATATATATATATATATTATTTAATAATTTTTATTTCTAAATGAATTTAATTAGAAGAATTCAAAAAATATTCAACAAGATGTCACCCAATCCCTCCTTTTATAATGCGGGAAATTATTTCACTTTTTTCAGATTTTTTATGAGGGATAAAAGAACCTATTTGTATAAAAAATGAATAATATATTTTCTATAATAACACATACATGATTAGAAATAAAAAATCACAACACATTATTAATAATTAGTTGTTATCATACAATATAATTACTAGTAATTGATAATATATTTAATTTATTATTTGAAAATAAATAATTATAATAAATAATTTAATTAATAATAATAATTGATAAAGTTATTGATTATATTAATATTAATAATGTATCTAAAAAAATTAGTAATTTAATTATAATAAAATAATAATGATAAATATTAATTAATATTATAAATATTATTATTATCAAACACAAAGGTTTTGTGTTATTGAAGTTTTATTCTTTTGGATATATTTATAAAAATAATTTTTTTTATTTTTTTTATTAGTTAAGGATCGTATCATATTTAATGTGATACAATGAAAATGAATGCATTTGGGGTCCTCGCTATGAATAATAATGTCAAACTAATAAAATCATTATAACAATAAATACATGATAATAAATACATGATAATAAATTCATTATAATAAAGTAATGATTATAATATTAATAAAAATAAAATAATGACCCACAGGACCAAGAATGCACAAAATAATAGACAATAATTTCGTGACAATTAAGTCTTTATAATAAAGTCATGACCACTATTATTATTACTGACTTAAATAGTTATATTATCATTAAATATTATCAATAATGTTTGTAATATTAATAAAATGATATTAAAAATATTAATAAAATAAATAATTAATATTAATATCATTATCAAAAATAATCAGCAAATATTTATGAATTTTGATTAATTTTTTATTAAATATTATTATTATTATTTAGACAAATACTATTTTTGATAATTGATATTTTCTATTTATTAATTTTAATAAATTGTTTATATTTTAAATTTCTTAATATGTTTTAAGTTCTTGTGTTAAATGTCATTTATAATGTAATTATAATTTATATTTGTTAATATTTTATATTTCTTAACAAATATTTCTATTTAAATGTCTTGTTCTGAGACAACAATGTTCTTTAACATCTATATTATTTTTTATCTATTATATTGATGAAAATATTTTTTTTAATTATTTTGTATGTGTTTATTATATTTTCAAAATTTTACTTTGATTTCACTTATAGTTTTTTTAAAAGGCATTCAAATTCCATCACCTAAATTACAACAAAATTATTATGGTTCAAATAGGTAAATTTGGAAACCTATAAAAAATAAACAACATGTGCAATATAAATGAAACATTAATCATAGGAAAAACATATACAATATATTTTAAAAGAAAAATAATATCATAACTATAATAAAAAAATTAATTTACATGAGAAAAACATAATGAATTAATAAAATAACATGTATACTTTAAAAAATTTATGAGCAAAAAATATAGTATTAATAAAACATAAATGATATTTAAAACATTCATTGTAAAAATTAAAATTATTAAATTTAATGTCATTCCAAAAGTTCAAAAAACAATAAAAATAATATTAAGGAAAAATGGTATCTATAGAAAACAATTACCAGTACAAACAATATGTTTTGAAACAAGAATATTTATTTCAATGAAAATTATTTTTCTTTAATTTTTTATATGGTGAGTTAGTTCTTCAAATTTTATTTAGATTAGATTTAGAATTTATAATTTATAGTCTTTAAAATCACCTACTTGAAACATTATATAATTTTCAGTAGTTTATTTTGGAGGAATATAAATAATAATGTATGAATAAAATATTAATTAAATTTGGAACACTAAATAACATTATAAAAAATATTTAAAAGAAATAAATAAATTTATTAAATTGAAAATAATTTTCATGGAAAAAATATTCTTGTTCAAAACATAACATATACACGTTTAAAAAAAATGAGCATAATTCATATTATGTATTATTTTAGTAATTACATTGTTATCAAGTATTATAAAGTATGTTATTATTATTATATTAATAATAATAAAAATTATTTTAATAATGTATATTCAATGTTGATTATAACTTAAATTCAAAATTATTAATGTCATATTATTATTAGTATTATTATCCATATATATGAAACTAATGATAATGAGGTCCTTATACTGAGGTCACTATTATAAATTCATGATAATAATTTCATAATAAAAAATTCATTATCATAATGTAATGACATTATTAATAAACTCATGATAATTATCTTTTATTAATGTCCTAAATTTTTTGAATAATTATTTTATTTATAAATAATATTAATATTAATACAACATTAAAAATTATGTCATTATGTTCTAATAGACTTTGATTATTATTTATTAATATAATTATAATAACAATGACTTTTATGATAACAATATAATTAATAATAATTTCAATTAATAGTATTACGAAGAAGAAATTATTAATTTTATTATTTCCTTAATTTATTTTATGATTATCATTAATTCATTTACTATTATTATTATGTAATATTTTTCATTTATCATTTTTATGGAATTATTTTTACTTTTAGTTACTTTATATGTTGTAAGTGAATCTCATAAATTTAATTTAAAACAAAACAATAATTTCAATTTTATTAACTTTTTTATGTGTCTACTTCTTTTTAAAGTCCAAATGTTATTCTTTTAAAATAGATTTATTTTTTATCTGTTATGTTATTTTATATTTATTATTTTTATTTTTTTATTTTTAATTATCTTTTATGTGTTTGTTATACATTTTAAATTTTATTTTCACTGTATTTATATGTTTTTATAATCTTTCATAGTTTATCTCTAGTAACGCAAACAAACATCTTATGTTTCACAAAGTTTACTTTAGAATCATATAAAATATAAACTATAATTATAATTTAAAATGAAACATAAAAAAATATTAATATATATTAAAAATGGTGAACATTAAATAAATTGATAAATATTAAAAAAAGTAATTTAAACAACACGACCATTACTTATTTAAAACATAACATCTACACTTACAAAAAAATCATATAAAATACAGTATAAAAAAATATAAATGAAATTTAAAACATTGATATTAAAAAATATATTTTAAATGAAAAGGAATGCGAAAAAATTAATAATAATATATTTAGAAAAATATTATCTATAAAAAAAATATGTCAGCCTGAATGTTATGTTTTGAATTAACAATATTTCAAGTCATTGAAATTATTTTTCATTTACTTTTTTTATGAAATTATTTTCACTTTTAATTATTTTTTATATGTTTGGTCAGTGTTTAAAATTTCATTTTATTTTATTATTTCATTATAATTAATAGGAATTTAAAATAAACTACTTGAAGAATTAATATATTTTATGTAGGTGAATTTTAAATACTATAAATTATAAAGTATAAATAATATTTAAATGAAATTTAAAAAAGTGGAAGAAAATAAAAAAACATAATTTAATATTAAATGAAATATATATATATAATAAACAAATACATATTTGTAAGAAATTATTTTTATTATTTAAAAACATAAGATTTACACTTTAAAAAGCGCATAGTCAAGAATCTTATTAAGTATTATATTATTAATTACATTATTATAAACTATTATTAAAAAAATTATTAACATTACCATCAAATTTTTCAATCCAAATTGTAAGAAAATATTAAATATTGTGAAGTAAGCTATTAATAAATATTAAATATATTGTTATTAAATTTTATGAATTACATTATTATTAAATATTAACTATATTATATAAAAAAATTAAATTAAACATAAAATGTATAAAATATTATTATTAAATATTATAAACTACATTATTAACAAATATTAAATATATTAAATATTATTATTAAATATTATGAACTATATATTTAATAAATATTAAATGTATTATATAGACAACAAATATAAAACAAATTATAATCTTAGATGGGTGGGCACTGTCCAGGAAAGAGCCTTCTTTGTAAAATCGTTCAAGATGGATTTATTTCAGACACTCCCTTGTTCAAAACATTTCTAAAAAAGTCATTTTCCCAGACAACACCCATCCTTATATAAAATACATTCAGGTTCCTTTGGTAGTTCTAGAATATTATTCCTAAAATACATATTTCTTGAAAATGATTTTTATTTTTATTTTATATGAAAATTTCCTCAAAACATACTAAGTATATGAAATTTAATTTGAATAGAACATGTAATAGGGTTGATTTTGTTGAATAATTATCCAGTGGGGGGTTCTTGGAATGATTGAACTCATCTCTAATGAAATTCCAAAAAGTCCTTTGTTGATTTCGTGTTATTATGTTGTTGTTGGGATTCTATGGAAGGTATTGTTTTTATAATAGTGAGTATGGTTTTTTATGGTTTTTTTGTTCAATTTATTCTAGGGGTTGTCTCCGTATCATCCCATGAAGATGTTTTTTTATATTTCTTCTCATTTTTTGTCTATTTAGTAAAGGTTAAAATCTTATTCTTTTCTGGTATAGTGGAGATGTGGTATTCTTATTAGTGGTGGTGGATTCAAATATAATGTGTTTAATATTAAGGAATCATCATTGGCCATGGAGAGTGGTGTTTCCCATATAGGGATGGTGAGATGTAGTTTCGAGTTGATCACAAATTTTTTTTCAATCGACATGCCTTAGTCATTACTAACGAGCAATCCTTGGGGTGTACAGTTTTTATTTCATGTAAAAGGTCCACCCATTTATTATAATATTGGTTCCCACATTACTTTAAAGTGGGTTTATAAAATAAACAAAAATTATTGAGAAGAGATAAAGAGTTTCATATGACATTATATCACAGAGGTTTGATGAAATATGAGTTGTGTGTTCCTTCTTTATAGGATATTATCATAAATTTATTTCTTCATGTTCTGAAGTAACTTTTAATAACAAATTATATTTATTTATTCTTATTGTATTTAGTTGAGTTGTTTCCCATTAAGTATCTCATGACTGTTTATTTCACTATTTGATTAGGTATAAGAAAATAATTTTATGTGAGGGTGATTAATATTATGAGCGAGACACTTGGATTGATATATCATGCGTATATTTTATAATTTTTTCTGAATTTTTAATCTATATTTAAATTTTTTTATTACCCACCATCCCCAAGACTAAACATGTATTTTTACCTAATATTAATTCCTCATTATTAATGTAGTGTATTAATTTTTAAATAGTAAATATATGAAATTCATAGAAATCATACTATATTTAATGGGTGATGACTGCCATGTATATTTGGGATGTTAAAAGTTTATTTTTTAGGAGTGCATTCACATATTTTTTATGGATTTTTTTACAAATATGGGATATTATTATGTTTGATGAATTTTATGTACATGGATTTTGTTAAAAATTCAGTATAATTTTTATTATAAATAGTTTAGATTATTATTTTTTATTCTTTTATTACGATTTTTTAATTTTATAGTAAATGTAGGGATTTTTTAAAAAAAATTGTTATATATTAATATTTTTCTATTAGGTGTAATTTTTATTACTTTTTGTACTATAATAATTTTAGTTATTTTTAATAATAAAAAACTATTGTATTATTTTTATTAACATTTTCATTAAACCATTGTTATTATTATTTATAATTATGATTAATAATAAAATTACATATAATTATATATAAAAATATCTTGTTATATCTAGAAATGTTTGTTATTATAATTAAATAAAATTATATCTAATAATATCTTCATGTCTTGATGCGAAGTAGTGTGGCATGTGGCTGAAGAATTAAATAATCCCTCCAATGATGTAAGATATTCACAAAATACTTCCTAGACATGGAACTAAAGAAACGAGGTGAAATGGAAATTCCAACACTATAAATAAGAAATTCATGTCATGAATCATATTCTGGACAAGTATTATATAAAAAAATTAATAGAATACATGATGAGAACAATTTTTGCAATGATTCCACCACTTTCACGATGTGAAACCGATTAACGTTGTGAATCATAAAGGAATTCTTCAGTGGGATGTTAAAAAGGGCGACCCAAATTATGACATAAATGACTATTAATGGTCGTGACTGACCTCATGGAATATAATGTAACATTTATGCCTCATTAAACCCAATGATATCAATATCTACCCTCTATAAAAAAATACGTCCAGTGTTTCACTCTAGAATCATTCTTTCGGGATGAACCAAGGCTGGGATAAAAGGATGTCACCATTATGATGTGTAGAATAAGATCTTTATTCTCCTACCCCTTATGTCTACAATGAGGGGGTACACCTAGTAAAAATAAAATATAACCAAGGGGGTTTATTGTATTATGATATGTAATCTTTTAATGCATTTCAGTTTTGGGTCCTTTTTTACAACCCAAATTCCTCAATTCTCTTAATCTTCTTTAATCATGCATGACCATTGTTTGATCAGTGAGTAAATAATACTTTCAACACATTTAATTTTGAAATATTTTAACCATGACCATTGTGTGTATTTTCAACAATGATTAAATATGGTCATAATTTACCCGGTCATCAAAAACCAAATGTAACCTAAACTAAGTTCTCACACTATATGATTGTTCTTATATTTTATTATTCCATAATAAGTCATGATCTTAGATTTGATATTTTTGAGAACATTTTAAATTTTTTATAAACTCTTTAAAACCCATCATATCTTCCTTCCAATTTATTATATTATATTTCTCTCATAAAACTATTAATTCAATATTATTTATTATTTAATTTTTCCAAACATGTCTTTGAGGGTTCGACTACAGACTTTCATATCCTATAATACCTCATAGTTTTGTTTTTTATTTAATTATTATTATAAAATTGTAAATATAGTAACCCTATGAGAATTAAAAATGTTCGCAGGTACATCGCGCCCCTTATTTGTTTGACATGGATAGTTAGTGGGGAAAGGTAACTATAATTGATTAAGTACTTTGAGATGAAGTGTTTTCATGGATGGATGTAAGTCTAGGAATATTGTAACACCCCAATTTTTTATTCCATGAATATGTTGGAAAATATATTTCCCACATTAGGCTAAACTAAAATTAACAATGAATTATTTTATTAAGCTACAATATTGTAAAATAAAATAAAATCAAATAAATAAATTTCAAGATAACTAAATTAATCATAATTAGGAAAATTATATAATGAATTAAACTCTAAATAGATAAAAATACTACAATACTGAAATATTAATCATCATGATCTCCCATGAAGATCATATAATTGGTGATAATTAATAAAAAATTAAAAACAATAGAAATATGGTAAAAATATTGATTTGGAAATGATTATATGGGATAAATGATTTTTTAAGATGTACGAGAGGTTATATATAATTTTAAATGGTAAATATAATTATTATAAAAATAATGAATATATGAATGTTATAAATAAATAATAAGTATATAAAATTTATTATAATAAAAATATAACACTATTTTATAAACAAAAAATATATTCGAAATCATATATTTTTCTTGGATAATAAATAAAGGGTATCCCTCAAAAAGTTAAGTAAGGATAATAAATAAAAAAATAATTAATATTTTTAAAAGAAATTGTTTTTATTTAAGAGAAAATATATTTTATAGTATTATTTATTTGTATTTAAAATTAAAATTTCACATATTTAGATATTAGATTTTAAAAAATAATAATATTTATTTTAAGTTATAAAAAATAATTAGGAAGGATAATTTCATTTTTTTGTGAGAAAAGAGTGACCAAAGAGCATAACGAATTATGTTAGTAAGTAACGAAAATAGAAATTACAACATATGATAAAAATAACATATTAAACTTATAAAAACATTAATATTAATAATAGATTAAATATAATACTAAAATTGTTTTCCACTTATGAGACATTTTAATATTAAAAAGATATTCATTAACCATTAAAGAATAAGATATAATAAATATTCTACTCAAACTCATCAGTAAATATACCCTTTCTTAAACCATCCCAAAACACTTATCTCATTTTCTTTCCACTTTAATACCTTCTTAAATTTCCTCCAATATATTATTTTATAATGTTTTTTACTTGTTGTTCAATAGAAGGAGCCCTAAATACTTAATTATGAAGGAATTCATTATGAGAAATTGAGATTCCATCAATGTGTGTAATTAGGACATATCTGAATTTTTCATTTAAAAAATTATCTTTAATATTATTATGTATCCTTAAACAAATTTAATATTAAATATTTACATTTTTATTATTCTATGGAGAATGATATTGCTATAATATAACTCTATATTCATACTCATTTATTCATATCACATGTTCTTATTTGGGTAAGATCAATAACCTAAAAAATGTTTCTGTACAATATTCACCATTTTCATCATTTATTATTATAATACGTCTAATATATAATACAAATATGTAATCTATATTTTGAAAATAGTTTTAAAATTGGGTCACTCAAGTAAACATTCGTTATTAATTAATTCAATATTATTCGTAAACTAACCTGCAACATGTGCATTGTGAAATAAATTCATTAGATCCTTTTACATATATTTCAAAAAAATAAACTTTTACATTTATAAATTAATATAATATTATTATTATACTACCTTAATCAAAGAATTTTTATCGAAAATACATACATTTATGTTCAAAATCACCACAAAAAAGAGTGTGAAATATTTGAAATCACTGAAATCTCATAATGAAAATAAACTATAACTTAACATTGTATGTGTAATAAATAGATAAAATTCTTCAAAACAAATGTAAATAAAAATTAATAATGTAATAAAATAGGTTATTAATATTTCTATGTTTAATACATGTATATTTACAATGTTTTCTAGAAGTTAATATTGAAGGTAAGGGTTTCTCCATAAATCACTATTCATATCTTTAATTATTGATACCTAAAATTTTGTTAGGAAAATATACATATAATTTCCACTTAGATCCCATGTTTTATTTTTTTATAGTTATTTTTCGTATTTATATTCCTTTTTTACTTGTCCCCTGTTATTGATTCAGACATCATTGATGATGACATTTGTATGTGGAATTACCAGTATCAATCTCTAGTTGGAATCATTTTCTTCCATATACATATTATTTATATTATTCTATATATATATTATCTATTATTCTCTATGATTATATGATTACTTAAATTCACATTCTATTGACATATTCTTACTAAAAAGTTCTAAGTAGACTATTTGTATATCTCTTCCATTAGGTTTCTCATTAGGTCACTTTTTCCTATTATATTCTTCAGTTTTATTTACAATGATCTCTTTAAAATTTTAATGATTATTCAATTTTATTTTCATTTAATTTTTCATTATTTTTTAAACCATATATTAATAAATTATTTCATTAAAAATATTGTCAAATTTAAATAGAAAAAATTATAATTATTCCTCATATATTTATCTTATCTACTTTTAAATGGATTTTTTAATATTTTAATATCATTTGATATTTCACATATTTTATTGGGTTACACAGTAATGGAAATATCTCATTTATTTTCTTGGATTATTTAATTTTATTTCTTGTAACACCCCATGTTTCCGTGGTACGTTTCCATTTGAATAATGCAATAGCGTGTGTTGTACGCAACTTCGAGTTCAAACACACACTACAACCAAACAAACTAGCCATTATGAATATTAATACCCACTTTTTAAAATTTTATAAATTTTATCATTCAAAATGGGCTTCATCTTTGGATTCAGAATATCGAAATTAGCTTAGTGTGAATTTTTGGTATTTTTCTAAAAACTATCAATTTTTGTTGAATAGTAAAAAACACTGAGTTATAGTTTAAGAACGAATTTTTATTTAAATAATTTTTTATTTTAATTAAATTTAATTAAGGTCAAAATAGATACATAATACCTATATAAGTACAATATAATTCATTGGAGTTAGTTTAGAGTAATTTTAGATATATAAAAATTTTATGGAACTTTCCACCGTCTTTTACCCACCTCCTAGGAGAATTTGGAAATTCACAGAAAACATAATTTTACCACTTCTATGAGTGGAATTTCAAAAATCTAAGAGACATAGTTAATATAAAGGTGTAAAATGTGGTTCAATAAGGAAAAAATAATTTTTGGTGAATAGTAACTTTTTACTTTTATTTACCACGATTAAAAGGAAATAGGGTAATTAAGGGTAAAAATGATATTAATATTACCCAAACACATGTCCTAATTCAATTGGACAAGTGTATATCGACATAACACATCCTTAGGAATAAAATATTATCATTTAAGTCCATTTGGATTAGATTAGGACATTTATTATTATTTAATTCAATGAAGAGTTAAAAGAGTTAAAATCAATGTTTAATTACTAAAAAATTTCAATATAGGGTTATAAATAAGATAAATTAGATTTTAAATATACATTAGAAATATAAAAATATTTCCTACATAATGGTAATTTATTTATAATTTTTAGGCATTAACTAATTTAATTTATTTATGACACAATGGTGAAGTTGTAATTACAAAATTAATGAAATATTAAAATAATTGATATTATAAATATCCAAAGAAATGTAATTTTAGACTTTTTATGAATTACAATAATTATATAGGTTAATATGACATATTATTATTGGTTATATGAATTTTATTTGAAGTAATAATTCTGTTATAAATTTATAAAAAACAAAATACCCAATAGTGTCAAAATTCACATAAAAGAGTTTTTATAACAAATATTATATTATTAATTGATATTATATTCCTAAAAATAAAGGGTTCGGCCAAAGGACTTATATAATTATAGGTGTATCATTAATGGACCACTTGGGGGTCTCTTGTAAGTATATAGTATTTTTACTAACTATATAATATAAAAATACAAAGAGACTTGGTAAATGTCAAACTCTTTATCTAAAAGTTAAATCTAAAAGATAAGGTTACTATAGTGACACAAAACTGTTTAAAATCTATTCGATGTGTGGTTTTAGACCCCTAAAAACATTAGACATTTAATAATACACTTTTGAGTCATTATAAACTGAATATGAATTTATTATAAATTAATACTTTAAGTTTTTTCTAAAGAGCCCCTCCTCCCCCTTATAAAAGGACACCACTTCTATCCAATTCCTCACACCACTAAAGCTTTTTTCTTCGCCGAAATCTATCCAAATATCCTCCCAACTTTCTTCAATTCAACCTAGAGGCATTAGTTTGATCATAATGCCAACCTAGGGATCCTTTTTGATCAAATCAAAAGGAAGAACCTGAAGAAGAGGTAATGTTTTCACCACCATCTTTCAAGTTCCTTTCATTTTCAAATTATTATTTCTTTGTTATTTCCATTCTAAAATAATAAATATAGTATCTTATATATACATTTATGTTATTATAAATATGGTAGAACCATATTCAGTATTCTATCCATCCTTTGAATTCCATGTCACCGTACGTGCGTATGTACGGCTTACCGTCTCCATGTCGTGGTGTAATTGTTATTCAAAACATCATTATTTATATGGGTATAATAATGATCTGTAATTTATGAAAATAATAAATATAACATGATAATGATTCTGTATATATGATATAAAATCCAATTATATATGATTTTAATATCAAATTAATGATATTATCGCTCGTGCGTACGTACGGACTACCGTCTCCACGAACACGATGAGATTCATTCCCCATCATATCCATACAAGTCTAATTATAATTTTATGATTAAAAATAATGTTTAAGTACATAATATAATTATTTATATGAATAAGATACAACATATCCATAAAAAACCCAACTTCTGTAACAAAACATATAAAATAAAACGAGTATGTTAACACCCGAAACAACGATAATACAAAGATATTATTAACAATGAAATGTTAAAAGGTAATATATGATATAATATTAATGTATATGATTATTTTATAATTCATTAACAATTATTTCAACATTATACAGGAGGCTAGCCTACCCTCGACCAATGGAAAACTTCAAATTAAGGGATTTCTTTTCTCTGTTCTAATTCCGTGATATTTCCATTGTTCACCACTTATTTATTCCATGTAGTGTGTATACTTCCCATGTTTGTAATAATTGTGTAATATAATTTAATTAATGGATATTTACATCATAATTTTATGATCCTTATGTAACACCCCAAGCTTCTACAGTACGCTTCTCTTCGAATAATGCGATAGCGTGTGTTGTACGCAACCTCGAGTTCTAACAGTCACCACAACTAATTAAACTAGCCGTTGTGAATAGTAATACCTACTTTTTGAAAGCATATATATTTTATATTTCAAAATGGACTTCATTTTTGGATTCGGAATATCGAATTTAGCCTAAGGTGAAATTTTGGTACATTTCGGATAACTTTCTTATTTTGATGAATAGTGAAAATTACTAAATTTTAATTAAAAACAACTTTTTTAATCAAAATAATTAATAGTGATAAATTGTGAATTTAAGTGGTTTTAAAGTATATTTAGAATACATTTTTACCATTTAATATAATGTTGGTCATTGGACATAATTTTACAATTAAACCGAACATAAACGAGTGTCAATCTTTTTATAGTTATTATCTCTTAAAAACACGCTTTTTGTTTTGACAGCGGGAATTAATTTTAAATTAATTTCTGCCACTTCTATGTTTTGAATTTAGGAAAATGGATTCCATATTTGGAATCAGGATGTTCAAATTGTGTAAATAGGTAACTTTTATTTTTATACATTTTGAATAGTTACTGTGGTAAATATTTTATTTACCATGGTTAAAGGGTAAATCCGGAAAATAAAGGTTAAAAAATAATATTATAATAATACAAAATTACCCTAAAACGTGTCCTAACCTTATTGGTGGACACATACCCGACCATGGGCATCCTTGGGTCAATTTGGGGACCCCTTGGAGCCACTTGTATGTGGTAGGGACACTTTATATTAATAATGTTAAAATAAAAATAAAAATGGCATAATCTTACATCTTTTAGAAGAACAATTTTTACATAGGGTTATACATGTTGGATGTTCGATTATAAATATTCATTAGAAATATAAAAAGATTTCCTACATAATGATATTTTATTTATAATTTTTAGACATCAAATAATTTAAATTATTAATGACACAATAATGATGCAATGTTTACCTCATTAATAAATCATTTAAATAAATAAGATTATAATGATTAAACTATTATCTAAAACCTGTCCAATTATTATTGGTTGATGTTATTTAGAATATTAGTCATCTTATCTTCGACCTCAATGATTTTTGGGCCATTATAAACCGAATATATTTATATTATAAAGTAATACTTTCAGTCTTTCCTAAAGAGCCCCTCTTCTCCCTTATAAAAGGAGACCACTTCTACTCATTCCTCACACCTCTCAAGCCACTTGGCTCGTCCAAACTCCGCCCAACTAAGCTCCTCACATCCCTCTCCTCCTCCTTGAAGCTTCCCCTTAGGCAGAAATCATTTCAAGAAGTCCTTTGGTTCCAACCAAAGTGAGTTACCTAAATTAAAGGTAACGATTTCTCTTAAATTATTTTCCTTTATTTTGCTTCTCCAACCCCCAAAATATTTTTATTTCCTTTCTTTTGTAACAAAACCAGTATCCTAAATATAATAGGATGTTGTTATAAGAAGTATTCAAACTACACATACACACAACTCCATCTAATGGATGATGATCATAATGTTTCTGTGGATGGCAAACTAACGCTTCACGAAACGATGATTGTTCAAATACATCTTACCGCCTCTCATGGTGGCCATTATGATGGCACTGTAATTAAATATGATATTAATGATATATATTTTATATATAAGCTTCTGTAATTCCATTTTATTTCATACCATTATTCGTTTCATGTTGTATATACATACGATAATTTCATTTGAGGAAGTGCGGACTACCGCCCCCTTAAAATGATATGACTCGTTCATACCACACATGGAACGTATAAAGGATGGTGTTAATGAACTTAAGTAACATATATAAAATATTATATTATACTGGAATAGTAATATACCTAGGTATCATTTGGATTCAATTCTTTTAAAATAAAAATTAAATGGAAGTAGCGTTCGTGCGTACGTACGGACTACCGTCTCCACGAACGCGGTGAGATCCATCCTCCATCGTATCCATTCAAGTCTTATTCTCATTTTAGGGTTAAAAATAATGTTAATACCATCCTGATTATGAATAAGATTTAATCTATCCATTACAAACATGTCTTACGTAACCAAACATTTAAGAAGAACGAATCGATTATCACCTGAAACGACGATAATACTAAGATATTATTAATAAAGAAATGTTAAAAGATCATATATGATATCATATTAATGTATATGATTCTTGTATAATTTAATAACAATTATTTCACCATTATACAGGAGGTTAACCGACCCCAACAAAGGAAAAGTACAAGGTAAGGGTTTACTTTACAACCTCTTCATTATCCAAGGTTGTTTATACGTAATAATCTACTGGGATCTCTTTATCATCCACATCCATGTTTCTTAAAAATGCATTTCAAAACATTTTTACTATTTACTAGAATATGAGTTAAAGTCATTTATACCCTTTTTGACTTTTATAAGTGGTTTATAAAGGAATCTTTCAGTCGTTTTCAAAACAAGGTCCTTTTTAACCTTTTCGACAGAATTAAGATAAGAATGTTTTTTTTAACTTATACGGCGGGTGCGGTTATTTTCCGCCGTTATAAAATCGTCAAAGCTTCCCTTACAAGCTTATAAGAATATTTTCAAAGAAAATGTTTTATTTTATATGGATCTTAAATGATTTTAAAATAAAAGGAGATACTTCTTTAAAAATAATTTTGATTTCATCTATGTCAACATCCTTTGATGGATTTTATGATTATTTGAAGTTGATTTATTATGATACAAAACTTCTATATTGTATTGAAGGTTTTGTGATATGTTTGACTGTGGATGTGCTATTTTTATACCATTCATAGTTTATGGTGAAATTATTGACATTTCGTATGCTTGTT
The DNA here is from genome assembly GCA_963277665.1 of Viscum album. Classification (NCBI taxonomy): domain Eukaryota; kingdom Viridiplantae; phylum Streptophyta; class Magnoliopsida; order Santalales; family Viscaceae; genus Viscum; species Viscum album. Next base: position 678,633,640 of record OY728119.1, on the reverse strand, counting down.
TTAATACGAATGTTTATGTTATGTTTAAACCGTTTCATATGGGAATGCATTGGACTTAATAAGTGACGGGTGGAGCCCGCTATAGCTCCTCGATGCATCGGTAGGTCTCATGAGACAAACTAGTGTCTTGGAACAAGGACTTGACAAAATCTTATTTGTAGTCTTGGCACGAGGACTTGGCTATGTGGTTATGATAGTCTGGCATTATGCATTCCAACATTATGAAAGTGGTTATTGATATTGCATGTGATTATTCGATTAGTAGAATATCCATGTGAATAAGTAAATGGCATTATTTCATTTTACTTTTTCCATACTATGTTTAAGTTCAATTTTAAAAGGCTTTTGTTTTAGTAATTCATTGCCTTAAATGTTTATGATTATTTTGAATGTTCCGCTATATTGTTATCCTTACTGGGCATTTGAGCTCACCCCTTTTCTATGTTTTATTTTTCCCAGGTAGTGAAGAAGTAAATTATGAATGACTTTCAGGGATATTATGAGGGGTTAATAGTGTGGATATGAAGACTTTGTTGTTGTAGTAGTTTTTCACTTTGAAATGTAATGTAAAACATATGAATATATCTACTGTTTCCAAGGCTACTAAACCAATCGGTCTTTCGAGATTTGATCTTTCTTGTGATCATGCCAATGTTATGTAATAATGCACCGACTCTAGGTAACTGGGGTCGGGGCGTTACAGTTGGTATCAGAGGAAGTTTAGTACAAACCTTGGAAACTAGATTTAGATAAACTCTGATTAGAGAACGTAGACCTAAGATGAACTTTGAGGATTAGTATAGAAGAACTTCCTATAATTTTGGTATTGTAGAGATTTTGTGAGTTTTCCGAGCAATACATCCCTGTCTGGATACGAGCAGGTAGAGGCGGCTCTGGCACAGATGTACCTAGGGGTAAAACCCGAAAACACCGCTTTGAGCTAGACTCGAACGGGAACTAGTGCACGACAACGGGCCTTTCTGCACTCTTGGTTACGACACTCCCGGGGGATATGCTTAGGATAACTCTCATTTTCTTTACAAATCATTTTGAAGGGATTTTGAGTATATACATCCTCAAAGAAAAAATTCTTATGATTATGGATTATATCCATAAATAGTTCAATTTATGTTAAGTGTTTTATAAGTATGGGATTATGTATTTTGATTCATAAACTGATCTAGTTTATGCCATTGTTTAGAAATGGCGCCTAGTGGAAGAAATGGAAACCATATCAATGCACGCACTCCATGTAGGGATTTCCCTCCTGCTCAAGATAATTATAGTGGGGCTGGTGATGCAACTGGTGCCGATCAGCTAATCACCATACTGGGACAACTTACTCAGGTTATGAATAATAACCTTACCCGTATGGAGCACCCTGATCCGCAGCGTGGAGGATCAATGTTAGATCGATTCATGAGGCAATAACCACCAACGTTCAATGGGAGTACAAATCCCTTAGTAGCTGAGCAATGGATATTTTCCCTAGAGAAAATATTTCAGGCTTTGGGGAGCAGTGAAAGGGAAAAAGTTATCATGGTAGTTTACCGCCTCACTGGAGATGCTGATCAATGGTGGTCATTGATTCAAAATACAAAGGAAGATGATGAAGTATCAAATATGGAATGGAGGGAGTTCAAAGAGCTGTTTTTAGAAAAATACTTCCCTCGCGACCATCGAGCAGATATGGAAAGGCAATTTCTGAGTCTGAGACAAAAGGAGGATGAGAATGTCACAAAGTATGAGGCTAACTTTACAAGGTTAGCGAGGTACGCTGGTGATTATATTCGTAACCCAAGAAGTAAGATTGATCGTTTCTTTGATGGGTTAAAACCATTTCTCCGTCGAGCGTTAGTCTCACAATCCTTTTCATCGTACGAAGACATTGTCTCATGTGCTATCAAGACTGAAAAGGAATTCTCTAAGTCTTATGACTTTAAAGCAAAGCAAGAGAAGAAGAGACCTGCTGATCAATCTGGGAATGGAAATAAGGGGAAGAAGGGAAAGGTTGAATATCCATCTTGTGGTAAATGCGGGAAGAAACATCCTGGTACTTGCTTGAAGGGAATGGGAGTCTGTTACAAGTGTGGTGAAAAAGGCCACCAAGCTCATGATTTCAAGGGGAAGAAGGAAGCTACCAATGTTCAGTGCTATAATTGCAGGGAGATGGGGCATTATGCAAATGCATGTCCTAAGCATCAGGAGAACTTACCTCATAAAAGGCCAAGGGATCAAGGCCAGGCTTATGCTATCACTACTGCTGAGGTAGAAGCTCTGAAAGACGTGGTGGCAGGTAATTTAATGGTTTCCTCAAGTTTAGCAAATTCATTATTTGATTCTGGATCATCGCATTGTTTCATATCTTCCCAGTTTGCTAAGAAAATTAGATATTTCTAATTTGTTTTAATAAGGGAGTTGTCAGTTAAAACTCCTAAGGGAAGTATCGTTGCAACAAAGTTTTGTGAATCAGTCCCCATTAGAGCACATAAATTTTCTTTATCTGCTGATTTCATCGTCATACCTATTATTGAGTTTGATATAATCCTCGGTATGGACTGGCTTTCGGACTATGATGCGAAGATTTATTGTAAGAAGAAAGAGGTTACGATTCTTGATGATAATGATAAGGAGCACCTTATTTTTAGAGCAGAATCGTCACCACTTAATTCTTATTTAGATCCACCCCCAGTAGCTCAACTTAATTCGATTATTGGGGAGGAACAGAATGAAATAACTGTCGGTGAGGAAAGGAATGTTCAAATAGAGGATGTACCTGTTGTGAAAAAATTTGTAGATGTATTTCCGGGAGATTTACCTGGACATCCTCCAGAACGAGAAGTTGAGTTTTCTATTGATTTGATTCCTGGATCAAGGCCTATATCGAAGACCCCTTATAGAATGGCCACTGTAGAGTTAGTCGAACTAAAGAAACAACTAGAGGAATTGAGTAATAAGGGATTTATTCGCCCTAGTGTTTCTCCATGGGGAGCCCCTGTTCTTTTTGTTAAAAAAAGATGGATCTATGAGGTTATGTATCGACTACAGGGAGATCAATGCTATAACAATAAAGAACAAGTATCCCCTACCTCGTATTGATGATTTATTTGACCAACTGCATGGAGCTCAATACTTTTCAAAGATTGACCTTCGATCTGGATACCATCAGTTGTGTGTGAAGAAGGAATACATTCCGAAAACAACATTTCGAACCAGGTACGGGCATTACGAGTTTACTGTAATGCCGTTTGGATTGACTAATTCACCCTCTGTATTCATGGATCTGATGAATAGAGTTTTCAAGGAGTATCTCGATGAATTTGTGGTGGTATTTATTGATGATATTCTGGTATACTCCAAAACCTATGAAGATCATGAAAATCACTTACGCATTATCTTGAAGACTCTGAGGAGGCATGAATTATATGGGAAGTTTAGCAAGTGTGAATTCTGGCTTCAGGAGATTTCTTTTCTTGGCCATATTGTCTCTAAAGATGGAATCTCTGTTGATCCTTCTAAGACCAAGGCAATCCAAGAATGGCCAGCACCTACGAGTATAACTGAGGTACGTAGTTTTATTGGTTTGGCAGGTTATTATCGACGTTTTCGTCCAGAATTTTGCCCGATTGGCTAACCCATTAACGAAGCTCACACGTAAAGGGGTTAAATTTTTTTGGACAAAAGAGTGTGAAGAATGTTTCGAAGAACTGAAGAGAAGATTAGTCAATGCTCCTATATTGACTCTACCATCGGGGAATGATGGGTTCGTTATTTATAGTGATGCATCAAAGAAAGGACTTGGTTGTGTCCTTATGCAGAATGATAGAGTTATTGCCTATGCATCACGACAGTTGAAAATTCATGAACAAAACTATCCTACTCATGATCTTGAGTTAGCAGCTGTGATCTTTTCTTTGAAGATATGGAGACACTACCTCTATGGTGAAAAATGTGAGATTTATACTGATCACAAGAGTTTGAAGTATATTTTCTCACAAAAAGAACTCAACATGAGGCAAAGGAGATGGCTTGAATTACTCAAGGATTATGATTGTACGATACACTACCACCCAGGGAAGGCAAACAAGGTGGCAGATGCTTTGAGTAGAAAAGACCATGGAGTTTTGAACAATATGAGAATTGAAAGGGATCCAATTTTCATGGATCTAGTGAAGATGGACATGGGAATAACCAGGGAAGGTGAAACATCAATGCTTTTTCAAATGGTTGCCAAACCATCTTTACTAGAAAGGATTAAGAGTTCTCAGACTGATGATGAAGAATTCCAAAAAAAATTAAAGCTGTGAATGATGGGAGATTGAGAGACTTTGTGTATGAAGATGGAATTTTGAAATTCGGGAAGAGACTTTGTGTTCCCAATATACCTGATCTAAAAAGGGAATTGTTGGATGATGCTCATAGTTCCAATTTCTCTATACACCCTGGGAGCACCAAAATGTATAGAAATTTGAAGGAACATTTTTGGTGGGACAACATGAAGAGGAAGATTGCTGATTTTGTGTCAAGATGTATGGTTTTTCAACAAGTCAAAGCTGGAAGGCAACAGCCTGGAGGAGTCATGCAACCTCTTCCCATACCGGAGTGGAAATGGGACAATATTACGATGGACTTTGTCATGGGGCTACCAAAGACTCCTAGAAGGAACGATGCAATATGGGTTATTGTTGATCGTCTTACCAAGTCAGCACATTTTCTTGCTATAAGAGAAGATCTACCCCTGGAACGTCTAGCAAGACTATACATTAATGAAGTTGTGAGACTTCATGGAGTACCCCTATCGATTGTTTCTGATCGTGATCCCCGTTTTACTTCATGATTTTGGAAAAGTCTTCAGAAATCCCTGGATACTGAACTTCATTTGAGCACTGCTTACCACCCTCAGACAGATGGACAATAAGAACGGACTATTCAAACCTTAGAAGACATGTTGAGATCTTGCTCACTTGACTTTCAGGGTATGTGGGATCAATATTTACCTCTGGTAGAATTTTCCTATAACAATAGCTTCCATTCAAGTATTCAGATGGCACCATATGAAGCATTATACGGAAAGAGATGTCGTACACCAACCTGTTGGGATGACGTTGGTGAAAGAAAACTTGTAGGCCCAGAACTGGTGGAGGAAACGGTGGAAAAGGTGAAGGTAATCCAAAATCACATTAAAGCAGCTCAAAGTAGGCAGAAGAGCTATGCCGATAATCGAAGGAAGAATTTGGAATTTCAAGTCGGTGATCATGTTTTCCTGAAGGTATCTCCGTGGAAGGGAGTCATACGTTTTGGTAAGAAAGGTAAATTGAGTCCCAGGTACATCGGACCTTTCGAAATTCTAGAACGAATTGGGGTTGTAGCTTACTGATTGGCAATGCCGCCAAGTCTCTCCAAAGTTCACGATGTGTTCCACGTATATCTATTGAGGAAATACATGCCTGACCCAACGCATGTACTCACCTATGAGGAATTAGAACTGGAACCCGATCTGTCTTATTGTGAAGAGCCCGTCAAGATTCTTGATACAAGAGAACAAGTACTGAGAAACCGGACGACGCGTCTGGTAAAAGTTTTGTGGAAAAATCATAAGATGGAAGAGGCAACGTGGGAACCCGAGGAACTTATGATGAAGAACCACCCGAGTCTTTTTATGCATTAATACCCTAGAAATTTCGAGGACGCAATTATTTGAAGGAGGGGAGAATGTAACACCCCAAGCTTCTACGGTACGCTTCTCTTCGAATAATGTGATAGCGTGTGTTGTACGCAACCTCGAGTTCTAACACTCACCACAACTAATTAAACTAGCCGTTGTGAATAGTAATACCTACTTTTTGAAATCATATATATTTTATATTTCAAAATGGACTTCATTTTTGGATTCGTAATATCGAATTTAGCCTAAGGTGAAATTTTGGTACATTTCGGATAAATTTCATATTTTGATGAATAGTGAAAATTACTAAATTTTAATTAAAAACAACTTTTTTAATCAAAATAATTAATAGTGATAAATTGTGAATTTGAGTGGTTTTAAAGTATATTTAGAATATATTTTTACCATTTAATATAATGTTGGTCATTGGACATAATTTTACAATTAAACCGAACATAAACGAGTGTTAATCTTTTTATAGTTATTATCTCTTAAAAACACGCTTTTTGTTTTGACAGCGGGAATTAATTTTAAATTAATTTCTGTCACTTCTGTGTTTTGAATTTAGGAAAATGGATTCCATATTTGGAATCAGGATGTTCAAATTGTGTAAATAGGTAACTTTTATTTTTAGACATTTTGAATAGTTACTGTGGTAAATATTTTATTTACCATGGTTAAAGGGTAAATCTGGAAAATAAAGGTTAAAAAATAATATTATAATAATACAAAATTACCCTAAAACGTGTCCTAACCTTATTGGTGGACACATACCCGACCATGGGCATCCTTGGGTCAATTTGGGGACCCCTTGGAGCCACTTGTATGTGGTAGGGACACTTTATATTAATAAAGTTAAAATAAAAATAAAAATGGCATAAGCTTACATCTTTTAGAAGAACAATTTTTACATAGGGTTATACATGTTGGATGTTCGATTATAAATATTCATTAGAAATATAAAAAGATTTCCTACAAAATGATATTTTATTTATAATTTTTAGACATCAAATAATTTAAATTATTAATGACACAATAATGATGCAATGTTTACCTCATTAATAAATCATTTAAATAAATAAGATTATAATGATTAAAATATTATCTAAACCCTGTCCAATTCTTATTGGTTGATGTTATTTAGAATATTAGTCATCTTATCTTCGACCTAAATGATTTTTGGACCATTATAAACCGAATATAATTATATTATAAAGTAATACTTTCACTCTTTCCTAAAGAGCCCCTCTTCTCCCTTATAAAAGGAGACCACTTCTACTCATTCCTCACACCTCTCAAGTCACTTGGCTCGTCCAAACTCTGCCCAACTAAGCTCCCCACATCCCTCTCCTCCTCCTTGAAGCTTCCCCTTAGGCAGAAATCATTTCAAGAAGTCCTTTGGTTCCAACCAAAGTGAGTTACCTAAATTAAAGGTAACGATTTCTCTTAAATTATTTTCCTTTATTTTGCTTCTACAACCCCCAAAATCTTTTTATTTCCTTTCTTTTGTAACAACACCAGTATCCTCAATATACTATGATGTTGTTATAAGATGTATTCAAACTACACATACACACAACTCCATATAATGGATGATGAACATAATGTTTCTGTGGATGGAAAACTAACGCCTCACAAAACGATGATTGTTCAAATACATCTTACCGCCTCTCATGGTGGCCATTATGATGGCACTGTAATTAAATATGATATTAATGATATATATTTTATATATAAGCTTCTGTAATTCCATTTTATATCATACCATTATTCGTTTCATGTTGTATATACATACGATAATTTCATTTGAGGAAGTGCGGACTACCGCCCCCTTAAAATGATATGACTCGTTCATACCACACATGGAACGTATAAAGGATGGTGTTAATGAACATAAGTAACATATATAAAATATTATATTATACTGGAATAGTAATATACCTATGTATAATTTGGATTCAATTCTTTTAAAATAAAAATTAAATGGAAGTAGCGTTCGTGCGTACGTACGGACTACCGTCTCCACGAACGCGGTGAGATCCATCCGCCATCGTATCCATTCAAGTCTTATTCTCATTTTAGGGTTAAAAATAATGTTAATATCATTCTGATTATGAATAATATTTAATCTATCCATTACAAACATGTCTTACGTAACCAAACATTTAAGAAGAACGAATCGATTATCACCTGAAACGACGATAATACTAAGATATTATTAATAAAGCAATGTTAAAAGATCATATATGATATCATATTAATGTATATGATTCTTGTATAATTTGATAACAATTATTTCACCATTATACAGGAGGTTAACCGACCCCAACAAAGGAAAAGTACAAGGTAAGGGTTTACTTTACAACCTCTTCATTATCCAAGGTTGTTTATACGTAATAATCTACTGGGATCTCTTTATCATCCACATCCATGTTTCTTAAAAATGCATTTCAAAACATTTTTACTATTTACTAGAATATGAGTTAAAGTCATTTATACCCTTTTTGACTTTTATAAGTGGTTTATAAAGGAATCTTTCGGTCGTTTTCAAAACAAGGTCCTTTTTAACCTTTTCGACAGAATTAAGATAAGAATGTTTTTTTGAACTTATACGGCGGGTGCGGTTATTTTCCGCCGTTATAAAATCGTCAAAGTTTCCCTTACAAGCTTATAAGAATATTTTCAAAGAAAATGTTTTATTTTATATGGATCTTAAATGATTTTAAAATAAAAGGAGATACTTCTTTAAAAAGAATTTTGATTTCATCTATGTCAACATCCTTTGATGGCTTTTATGATTATTTGAAGTTGATTTATTATGATACAAAACTTCTATATTGTATTGAAGGTTTTGTGATATGTTTGACTGTGGATGTGCTATTTTTATACCATTCATAGTTTATGGTGAAATTATTGACATTTAGTATGCTTGTTTTAATACGAATGTTTATGTTATGTTTAAACCGTTTCATATGGGAATGCATTGGACTTAATAAGTGACGGGTGGAGCCCGCTATAGCTCCTCGATGCATCGGTAGGTCTCATGAGACAAACTAGTGTCTTGGCACAAGGCCTTGACAAAATCTTATTTGTAGTCTTGGCACGAGGCCTTGGCTATGTGGTTATGATAGTCTGGCATTATGCATTCCAACATTATGAAAGTAGTTATTGATATTGCATGTGATTATTCGATTAGTAGAATATCCATGTGAATAAGTAAATGGCATTATTTCATTTTACTTTTTCCATACTATGTTGAAGTTCAATTTTAAAAGGCTTTTGTTTTAGTAATTCATTGCCTTAAATGTTTATGATTATTTTGAATGTTCCGCTATATTGTTATCCTTACTGGGCATTTGAGCTCACCCCTTTTCTATGTTTTATTTTTCCCAGGTAGTGAAGAAGTAAATTATGAATGACTTGCAGTGATATTATGAGGGGTTAATAGTGTGGATATGAAGACTTTGTTGTTGTAGTAGTTTTTCACTTTGAAATTTAATGTAAAACTTCTGAATATATCTAGTGTTTCCAAGGCTACTAAACCAATCGGTCTTTCGAGATTTGATCTTTCTTGTGATCATGCCAATGTTATGTAATAATGAACCGACTCTGGGTAACTGGGGTCGGGGCGTTACACCTTATTTCATGGGTTTGTGTTTCGTATGTTACCAAATCAATAAGGGAATTGGAAACTTCAATTTCCACTCATTCGACTTTACGCATACTTCATTGATTATTTTACTCCAAGATTATTTGTGGAATCACTATTCATTTTCTTATGTCATAATTCCCACTCCCCTTTCTTTGGATATACATTTGATAAACATAATCACTCCATTGATAAATTCTCAATTCACTTGTATGAAAATGGTAAGATTAGTTTTTACTCAATCTCTATTTTTTGAGTTAAACATCCAATTCATTAGTGTTATTTATACAACAATATGTGTGAATGTGAATTTATTTTTTTACATTGAATATACAATAATATTGTGTGTATTTATATTTTTTACACATAATTATGTCGTTTATTTATCCTTAACCTAAGTATATGACCTTTATGAAAGATTTCATCTCAATTTACATTCCATTGAGACTCTTATGTTGTTATACACCAAATCACTTTTATATGGGGTATATAATGTACATTGAAATAATATATCATGAATCCATTTATTCTCATGATATTACAATGTTTTTATTACCTCAATAATTTGTATTCAAGTTTCTATCTTTTGGTTAGGAACTCTAACTAAAATATCATTTTAAAATGTTTTAAAGATTTATTATTCTAAATCTATCTCATTAGTGTCCATGTTTTAAAAATGGTTTTAAGGATTTAATTATATGGACATTAAATTTTTAAAATTAAAATTCTTTTTAAATGTTTCAAAGTGGTATGGGACACTTTGATTCAAAAATCAATTTTTAAATGGCTTCTTGACAAATAGTGTGACTTTTAAATGAATTTAAGAAAAGGGGGATATTTCTCTCTAATAATTTTGATGATTATTTTCTTCTATGTAAATATCCATTATCATTATCTATTGAGGTTAATCTGATACAATAAAATCTTCTATATTGTATCGAATGAGTTATTTTTGACTGTGGATGTGCTATTTTTGTACCATTCATGGTTTGTGGATAAAGTATTGACATTTCGTATTCTTGTTTTAATACGAATGTTTATGTTATGTTTCAAAATTTTCATATGAGGAATGCGTTGGACTTATTATGTGAGGGTTGGATCCCACTATAGCTCCTCGATGCATCGGTAGGTCTCATGAGACAAACTAGTGTCTTGGGACAAGGCCTTGAAAAAATATTATTTGTAGTATTGGCACGAGGCCTTGACTATGTGGTTATAATAGTCTAGCATTATGCATTCCATCATTATGAAAGTGGTTATTGATATTGTACGTGGTTATTCAACTAGTAAAATTTCCATCTGAATAAGTAAATGGAATTATTTCATTTCATATTTTCCATATTATACTGAAGTTCATGTTTAAAAGTCTTTTTTTAGTTATAAATTGCTTTAAATGTTTATGCTTATCTATGAAAGTTTCAGCTATATTGTTATCCTTACTGAGAATCTGATCTCACCATTTTCAATGTTTTATTTATCCCAGGATGTGAAGAAGTAATTTATGAATGACCTATAGGTATAGTCTAAGGGGATATAAAGACAGGATGTTGTTGTAGTTTTTTTACCTTATGATGTAATGTAAGACTTATGAATATATCTAGTGTTTCCAAGACTACTAAACTAATCAGTCATTCGAGACTTGATCTTTTGTGATCATTCCAATGTTATTTAATAATGCACCGACTCTGGGTAACTGGGGTCGGGGTGTTATAGTTGGTATCAGAGAAATTTTAGTACAAACCATGGAAGATAGATTTAGATAAACTCTGATTAGAGCACATAGCCCTAAGAAAGACTTTGAGGATTAGTAAAGAAGAACTTCCTAGAATTTTTGTATTGTATAGATTTTGTGAGCTTTACAAGAAATACATCTCTATCTAGATACGATCAGGTAGTGGTGGCTATGGTACATATTTTCCTAGGGGTAAAACCCAAAAAACCCACTTTGAGCTAGACTCAAATGGGAACTGGTTCATGACAACGGGCCTTGCTGCACTCTTGGTTACGATAATTCCGAGGGATATACTTAGGATAATTTACATTTTCCTTACACACCGATTTGAAGTATTACGAGATTAAATGACCATGGTTAATCCTAATGTGTTTCAAATTGAGAAAATGGGGAGATGATATTATCTAAATGATTTTCTGACTACTGTTACTCACACAATGCTTTCTAGTTTTATTCAATGGCTAGATTCCAAGGAAGTCATAGTGACTTTGAGAATGATGTATAAGGTTAGAACTGTGGTGTCAATGAGCAACAAATTTAAATGTTGATAGGAATAAAAGATATCATCTTCATTCCAAATCAATTTTCAAAAAATATGATCAACAATATATATATTAACCAATTCCCGGACTCAACAAAGAAGTGAAAGGTGATGAATGATAAGAGCTCCATCAGTGTAGACCATGGTGGAAATAATCCTCAATTTCCATCATGCAGGAAATGTAGAAGGGGAAACCCCGGAAATTTTCTCAATGGAACAAAGAATTGCTTTATGTGTTGGAAGGAAGGACATAAAGTGAAGAATTGCCGAGGAAAAATGAAGAGTACTATGGAAGAAAATAAAAATGGTCCCAAGATTCCAATTACTGTCATTTGTCGTAGATTTAAGGGACCTTGGAATCACCCAAGTCAATGCCCTATTCTATAGGATAACCTCTTGGTCAAGGAAGAACTTATGTGGAAATAAATGGATGGAAAAATATTTAAATGTATTGGTGCTCCTTGTTGTTGAGATTACTTTGGGTGAATTATCTCTTATATGTGTAACCCTGCAATTTATCATGTGACAATGATATTTGAGGAAGACTTGTCATTTATCTTGTAGATATAGTTATAAATAACCATTTGGTTTTATATGATCATTGGGTTTGAGGAAATTACAAATTATTATATTTTGTGATGAAAATTCAATGTATGAGATAACATTTGTTGTTAAATTATGTTATGGTTATTTTGAGAAATTTATCTGATTTTGGTAATGTTATAAAAATTAGTTTTTGAAAAAAATAACACACAGACCATGTGACAACCCGTCGCATCGGAAAAATCTGTGGGAATCAAACCCACAACCAAAGTCTGATAGGGATTTATCACCTACCACTAGACTACGTGAAGTTTCTGGTTAGTGTGACTAATTATTTTTAGTTAAATGATTTTATTGATAAATAATAATTTGATTTGGGATCTTATGTCTTATCAAGTGAATACCCATAGTATAGGAAAATGATTTAGTGATTATGTGATAAATGTTATTTTGGAAGATGTTCGCTTTTTTGGGAACACTATATGCCCAAGGAAAATATAATACTATGGGATTTCATTTGAGGAGTAATGTTAGATTGTTATCTATGTTTTTATTTTGGATTTATAGTGATTTGGGTTATTTATGGAAATGATTAACCTATAATAGAGAATATGTGATTAGGATAATTACTTTTAAGTATGTTACTTTAAGAGTAGTAGATGTCATTTGGAGATACAATTTAACATGGAAGATTACATAACAAAATTCTTCTATGATTTGGGTTTCAATATTAGATTGGATTATATTGAAAGGGTTTTAAGGAAAAGTGTTTATTGAATGCTATTTATTTATCTTTGGGGTGCTGTTGGTATAATTTTAGAAATTAAGGTTAGTGTTTCTTTATCTAATGGAATATCCTTTTGGGGGATCATCAGATCTTATACTATCCATTTTGGATTTGATTAATCTATAAAGACATGGTAAATATATAGTTTATACTTCGTGGATCATGTGATTCTATAAGAAGGTTATTCTATCTCTTCTAGTGTGACTATGTCTTCTTGAATACTCATCATTTAAAAATGAGTTAGTAGTATGAATCTATTCAATAATTAAACATTACTCAAAAAGTATGTATATCTCCTTATGTTCTTAGTAACTCTAAAAAATGAATTCCTCATTATTTAATGTATCTTAAAACAAAAAAAATGATGTCTGTTTACTTTTCCTACTGGGAAACTAATGACCATTTGTCCCATCACAAGTTTGTGGTTTTCATGTTGTTAACTTTCTCCTGATCGGGTTCTCTATCCCTCTCCATCACAACTTGACACTTATTTTATCATCCATATCCATGTTTTTCTACATGGAATTGTAGTATATGTTTTCTTGGGTGACCTTTTTACTTCTCTTTGTTTTTTTTAAAGTGATAGTTTTATTGACTCTTTTTTTCCGATGTGGGACATTCCGTTATATTCCCAAGCCCAATTTTAAAAATTGCAAGGATGCAATTTATTTAAGGATGGAAGAATGTAACACCCCAAGCTTCCATGGTACGTTTCCCTTTGAATAATGCAATAGTGTGTGTTGTACGCAACATCGAGTTCTAACACACACCACAACCAATCAAACAAGCCGCTATGAATAGTAATACCCACTTTTTGAAATTTTATAAATTTTATCTTTCAAAATGGACATCATTTTTGGATTCAGAATATCGAAATTATCTTAGGATGAATTTTTGGTATTTTTCTGAAAACTTTTAATTTTTGATGAATAGTAAAAAAACATTGAGTTATAGTTTAAAAACGAATTTTTATTTAAATAATTTTTTATTTTAATTAAATTTAATTAAGGTTAAAATAAATACATAATACCTATATATGTTCAATGTAATTCATTGGAGTTAGTTTAGAATAATTTTAGATATATAAAAAATTTATGGAACATTTCACCGTCTTTTACCCACCTCCTAGGAGAATTTCGAAATTCACAGAAAACGTAATTTTACCACTTCTATGAGTAGAATTTCAAAAATCTGAGAGACATGATCAATATGAAGGAATAAAATGTTGTTCAATAAGATAAAAATATTTGTTGGTGAATAGTAACTTTTTACTTTTATTTACCACGGTTAAAAGTAAATAGGGTAATTAAGGGTAAAAATGATATTAATATTACCCTAACACATATCCTAATTCTATTTTACAATTGTATATCGACCGAAAACAACATTAGGAATAAAATATTATCATATTGGCCCATTTGGATTAGATTAGGACATTTATTATTATTTAATTCAATAAAGAGTTAAAAGAGTTAAAAAAAAGTTTAATTACTAAAAGATTTTTAATATAGGGTTATACATAAGATACATTCAAATGTATATATTCATTAGAAATATAAACAAATTTCCTAGATAATGGAAATTTATTTATAATTTTTAGACATTATATAATTTAATTTCTCTAAGACACAATGGTGATGCAGCAACTACCGAATTAATGAAATATTAAAATAAATGATATTATAAATATCCAAATAAATGTAATTTGAGACTTTTTATGAATTAAAATAATATTATAGGTTAATATGACATATTATTATTGGTTATATTAATTTTATTCGAAGTAATAATGCTTTTATAAATCTATCAAAAAAAATACCCAATAGTGTCAAAATTGACATAAAAGCGTTTTTAAAAAAATATTATATTATTAATTGATATTATATTCATAAAAATATAAGGATTCGCCAAAGGACTTATATAATGATAGTTGTGTCATTAATGGACCACTTGAGGGGATCTTGGAAGTATATAGTATGTTTATTAACTATAAAATATAAAAATACAAAGGGACTTCTTAAATGTCAAACTATTTAACTAAGAGTTAAGTCTAAACAAATATATGTTACTATAGTGACCCTAACCTGTCTAAAATCTATTGGTTGGGTGGTTTAATACCCATACCAACCATATACATTGAATAATCTACTTTTTAGTCATTATAAAGAAAATATTAATTTATTATAAATTAATACTTTATGTTTTTCATAAAGAGCCCCTCCTATCCCTTATAAAAAGACTCCACTTATAACCAATTCATCACACCTATCAAGCCTTTTGGATCGGCCATACTCTGCCAAAATATCCTACCAACTTCTCTCACTTCAACCTAGAGGAATTAGTTTGATCAGAAAGCCAACCTAGGGAGCCCTTTTGATCAAATCAAAAGAATGAACCTGAAGAAGAGGTAATGTTTTCACCACCCTCTTTCAAGTTTCATTCTTCTTCAACTTCTTCATTCTTTGTTATTTCCATTCTAAAATAATAAATCTATTATCTTCTATATACTGTGATGTTAATACAAATATGGTACAACCATATTCAGTATTCTATCCATCCTATGAATGGCATGTCACCATACATGCGTATGTACAGCTTACCGTCTCCACGTTGTGGTGTAATTGTTATTCAAAACATTATTATTAAGATGGGTATAATAATGATGTCTAATTAATTTAAATAAAAAATATAACATGATAATTATTCTGTATATATGATATACCATTCAATTATATATGATTTTAATATCAAAAGAATGATATTATCGTTCGTGCGTACGTACGGACTACCGTCTCCACGAACGCGATGAGATACATTCCCCATCATATCCATAAAAGTCTAATTTTCATTTTATGATTAAAATTAATGTTTAAAGACATAATATAATTCTTTATATGAATAATATACGACCTATCCATAACAAACACGACTTATGAAACAAAACATATAACAGAAAACGAGTAAGTTAACATCCGAAACGACAATAATACAAAGATATTATTAACAAAGAAATGTTTAAAGATAATATATGATATCATATTAATGTATATGATTCTTGTATAATTAAATAAAAATTATTTAAACACTATAAATGAGGATAAACTACCATCGACCAAGTTAAAATTACAATGTAAGGGATTTCATATCTCACTTTTAATTCTGTGAGATTTCCATTGTTCACCACTAATTTATTGCATCTGGTGTGTATACTGACCATGTTTTATTCATTGTGTAATATAATTTAATTAATGGATATTTAAATAATCATTTAATGATCTTTCTTTCATGTGTGTATGTTTTGTAAGTTACCAAACAATAAGGGAATTCAAAATTTCAATTTCCACTCATTCGGCATTATGCATACTTCATTGATTATTTTAATCAATGATTATGTGTAGAATCACTATTCATTTTTGCAAGTCATAATTTCCACTCCCGTTTCTATGGATATAATCATGATACACATAATCACTCCATTTATAAATTCTCAAGTCATCGGTATGAAATTGATAAGAGTAATTTTTACTCAATCTCTATTTGTTGAGTTAAACATCCAATTCATTGGTGTTGTTTTTAAAAGAATATGTGTGAATGTCGTTTTATTGATTTACAATGAATATCCAATAATATTGAGTGGATTTATATTTTTCACACATAATTATGTCGTTGATTTATCCTTAACCTAAAGATACTACCTTTATGAGAGATTTCATCTCAATTTACATTCCATTGAGACTCCTTTGTTGTTATACACCAAATCACATTTATATGGTGTATATAATGTACTTTGACATAATATATCATGAATCCATTTATTCTCGTGATATTACAATGTTTTTATAACCTTAATTATTTTTATTCAAGTTTCTCTCTTTTGATTAGGAACAATAACTAAAAAATCATTTTAAAATGTTTTAAAGATTTATTATTCCAAATCTATCTCATTAATGTCCATGTTTTAAAAATGATTTTAAAGATTTATTTATATGGACATTAAAGTTATAAAATTAAAATTTCTTTTAGATGTTTCAAAGTGGTATGGGACACTTTGATTCAAAAATCTATTTTTAAATGTCTTTTTGACAAATTGTGTGACTTTTAAATGATTTCAAGAAAAAGGGTGATATTTCTCTCTAATATTTTTTATGATTATTTTCATCTATGTAAATATCCTTTATCATTATGAATTGAGGATAATCTGATACAATAAGATCTTCCATATTGTTTTGAATGAGTTTTTTTACTGTGGATGTCCTATTTTTAAACCATTCACGATTTGTGGATAAAGTATTGAAATTTTGTGTGTTAGTTATAATATGAATGTTTATGTTATGTTTCCAACTTTTCATATGAGGAATGCATTGGACTTAGTAAGTGGCAGGTGGATCCCGCTATAGCTCCTTGATGCATCGGTTGGTCGCATGAGACAAACTAGTGTCTTGGAACAAGGCCTTGAGACAATCTTATTTGTAGTCTTGGCATGAGGCTTTGACTATGTGGTTATGATAGTTTGGAATTATTCATTCCATCATTATGAAAGTGGTTATTGATATTTCATGTGGTTATTATACTAGTAGAATATCTATGTGAATAAGTAAATGGCATTATTTCATTTTACCTTTTCCATATTATGCTGATGTTCAAGTTTAAAAGGCTTTTGTCTTAGTTTTAAATTTCCTTAAATGTTTATGCTTATCTATGAATGTTTCGGATATATTGTTATCCTTACTGAGAATCTGCGCTCACCCCTTTCAAGGTTTTATTTTTTCCAGGATGTGGAGATGTAATTTATGAATGACCTGCAGTGATAGAATGAGGGGATATGAAGACAAGATGTTGGTGTAGTTTTTTTACTTTGTGATGTAATGTAAGACTTATGAATATATCTAGTGTTTCCAATACTACTAAACTAATCAGTCTTTCGAGACTTGATCTTTTGTGATCATGAAAATGTTATGTAATTATGCACTGACTCTAGGTAACTAGGGTCGGGGCGTTACATATCTTGTGAAAAATAATTGAATCTTATTTAACTCTTATGGTTTAATTATATTATGATTAATTTATGAATTTTTTTATATACATGTGAAATGCATATGTATGCTTTATCATTGTGTTCCATAGTTACTAAGAATTTTATATTAATCCAATCCATTGATTGAAAATTTATATCTCATGATATTAATATGTTATAATACATGGTTTCTTACACAAATCTATTATGTTATGGGACATAGGTGTCCATCCTTGTCTATTATGATATAAATGTCTTGTTGGTTAAACATAGCATAAGTTAGTATTTTCTATGCTTATGTATGTGAAGCATTATAAGGTTATTCCATATATTTAAGTTATTATTTATTAAATATTAATTTTTTTATTTCTTTGGGCATGATTCTGTGATTATGTTTTCATACCCCTATGTTTTCTTTATGTTTACATCTTTTATGGTCACATGTTTATATGTGATTTTTATATTTTAATTTTATCTCTTACTAAGAAAATGAGGTCAAACTTTTATTATGATTATATTTAATAGATCATGAAGAAGGATATAAAGTATAACATGTATATAAAGGATTAAACTGTTATAAAATAATTGAATAAATGTTTACTATGTTATAAAATAATATTTTTAGGTAGTTAATATTTAAATATACTAAACCATTAGGTTAAAGGTGCATGATATATTTTTTGAGTTGTAATGGATAGTCATTTATAATTATGTAATATGTATATTTATTTGTGTGTGTTTGTGTTGGTTAGTTCATCTTAGTTGGTATTAAAGTGGGGGTTTTGTTATATTTGGAGATTAAGTTAAGGATAACACTACGGAAAAACATAATGAATCCAAGGATAAAAGAAAGGTGTAACAAGTTAGGATATATTAGGATTTATTTTATTTATCATATGATTCCTTACCCTAGAGTTTATATTTTAGTACTCATATTAGTTTTTTTTCAATGGTTGGAACGTAGAGGAATTATCTGAATAATGAATTTGAAGAAAAATTAAATCATTCTCAAAATTAAAAACCTAAAAATAAGGAGGCTAGTTTAAAAAATTAGTGGATATTTCCACATAGCTATCTCAATATAGAAATAACAACATGAACCACCTAGTGATCATAAATTAACTAAATATGGGATACTCATCATTGATTCCCTCATGCATCAATGACCACCATCCTTAAGTCGGTCTTTCGATCCACTAAATATTTAGATATAGATGAACAAAAAATATATATTTTATGATATTTATTATTTTTAGAATGAAAATATTTATTTATCTATTAATAATTTATAATTTTACATGGATAAATTTTGTAATATCATCAAGAACATGAATAAAATTTAACAAATTGACTCCAGGTAATTGGAAGATTTTAAGAAAAAAAATTAATAAACATTTTCCATGAATAATTCAAATTAGATTGAAAATTCCTCAACATGAAACAAAAATAAGTGGAATACATTGGTATGTAAGTTGAATACTTAATTATCCATGAATGGAATTCCTCTAGTTATATAATTAACCAAAAAATAAAAACCAATCAATTCTTTTGAATCATAAACCCATGTATCTAAAAATTATTAACTAAAAGGGACATTAATATCATTGAATAAATTATCTAATGTCCACTTATGGTTGAAATAGAAATTTTAATTTGTCACTATAATCATGGATTTTTGGAAAATAAGATTAAAATAATGATTCATTGAATCTCAAGTTATGATTATTATAAATAATAAAAAGATTCAACTTTCTACAAACTAAAAATATTGGAAGAAACACTTTATAAATTGGATTAAAGGATTGAGAAAATACTTCAAGTGTTGAAGAAAATTCCATCAAGAACAGGAGTGTAGAAGAGATATTAAGAGACTCATTACCATAATTGAAGGGTTTAAAGTATATCATAGGGAACCTTTAATTGTTAAAAGATTCAAATATAAATAATTTACGTGCTGTGTAGATAAAGGAACTAATCAAATGGTAAATGATAACTACTAAAATCTACAAATATACATGAAAATAGATAAAATTAACTGTTATATAATAAATACAAATTAAGTGTTTTAGGAAAATGTAGTGTAAAAAGGTTGGCTTATAATCCACTCAAGAATTTCAGCTACCTTATTTGATTCTAGTTTTATAAGTCAATTATTAAGTAAATGTTTTCTAAAATTATTATTTCACCACCAATATGATTGGATATTATATTGTCAATGAAATAACATTGATAAGTGATAATAGAAGCCCAATAATAATGTTTTTCTTTGGTAGATGTTTTTGGAAAATTTCTTCCTTCAAATATGGTTAATCTCTCTTTCGGGGAATTTTATTTGAAAATGGGAATGCGTTATAACTCTCAACAATGATCTCATGTCAAAATATAGCAAAAGAAAATAGTATCTCATATCATATATCATCTTATGGTCTTATATGTATTAAATTATTATCACCCCTTGAAAACCAAACCCCTTATATATGTATTCATAAAAATTAATGAGTGATATTTATCTCATATGGTTAGAAATAAAATCAACATTTAATATATTCCATTTTTATAGGAATATATTAATTTATTTATTGAAGAGTTTCATATTTTCACCTAGATCGTGGGGTTAGTTTTTCCACTGAACTCATACCATGTGATATTACTATATCAAAGAGTCCTCATATATTGTCCCCTGTTGAATTGGTGGGTTAGTGACTAAGTTTCTATGTTTATAACTTTAAGAAGATTTAAATTTTATTTTTTGAGTAATAAATTAAGCTTCATTGGTGGAATTCATGGCACTGGTTTCCCTATATATTATATTAAAGATAATATATATATTTTTAGGCCATACTAATGGATTCATGGAAAATAATTATTTCCCCCCAAATTAATCCCTAGATGGAAGAAAAGTCACCATTGTTTGGTTGTAAATGGGGGGTTTCCTATAAGGATCGCATAATGGTATTTAGTATTATGGGCGTCGTGTTGGTCCCATCATATGTATTTTACTAAATTTTAAAAATAATAAAATATATGTGGGTAATCATAGAACTACTCTATTTATTCACACTTATAATCTATAATTAGGGTTATCCACATTCTTCTCCAACAACCCTAATTAAAGAAGGTGAGGGAGAGTGTGAAGTTTATATAATCAAGCATGTATTCTTCATGGGATCAATAACCAAACATGGTGAATATATGATCTTCATCATCCTATGATCCAATAATTGGTATGAATCATTATTTTGATTTTAATCACTTTTTTTTATAAATTCTAATATAATTTTTTCGATTATTATTATGTATTTATTGAAAAAACTATTATCCCTGTGTATTTATTAATTTATATTCCTAACTAAAACCATTGATTTCACGATGTTAGTTTTCATTGATATAAATTTTCAAGATTAGTGGTTTTCTGACCATCACATTGGACACAAATCCCCTAATTCTTCTCCCTTAACATCCTCCTTTCTCTCCAAGTGTTCACCAATGGCCATCAACATTATTCAAAATTCTTTGAACATGTCCTAAAATGATGAACAGTTGAAATCTAGGGATGTGGAAAGATGTTTTAGACATAAATTCATTGATTTGGGAGTATCATGATCTATTTTTGTTGATAAATTTAATTTGAGGTTTGGTGTCATGGGATCTAGTATATAGTGGCATGACATGGAAATGTATGTTCTATTTCAATCAATTATATAAAAACCATTGTCAAAAGGGCCTCACCAGAGTATTGTGATGTCACCCATAGGTTTGTATGTGATTGATATGTTTCATGGTTGTTATTTGGGCATGAAAATATGTGAAAGAAGTTGTGGTTGGATAATTTACAGTATCTAAATTTTTTACATGTTGAATATGTGATCACACCACATGTGATATTCGATAGACACATTGTGTTACATAAACTTATAATGGTTCAGGTTCCAAGACCATGTTAAATATCACACAGGGTGTACTATAGTTACATGAATGATACAGTTCAATGATTAAACATCTTTTCATATAAATTAATACCTATCGAACTATCCATTTGACTATAAAAATTTGGGGGACCTATAGGAACACCATGAATTTTGAACAAATGACATAGGTTGGTGATAGTACATGTTCAACCTGACCACATATCCCACACATTATATACATGTATCATACATGTCATGTAGTTCAAAACTTACATGAAATGTTGAATAAAGTACCCTACCTGACTACTGCCTTTAGGAAACAAATCGTGTCACCTTGAGTACATTTTTATAATGTTCATCGATTGGAGTTTATAATTTCTTCATTTTGATAACTCATGTTTGGGAATATAAATATTCTATTATTATATTTTTACCATATAAAACATTAGTTTATGTTCCTATTCAACATCAAAGGTGAGATGAACCAATATTAATGTTTATTTAAGTTCATTAGCTGTTTAGGTAGTACAACTCGGTTGAATAGATATTTTCAAATTGGACATGGTATTGGGTACTCCCCTCATAATGTGTTGACGATTGAGCATGGGTTATCAACATTCTTCCTATAATTCAGTACTCCCTTAAATACTCATCTTGTGAATCATACACATTCGATCATGGAATTGGTACACACGAGTCTGATGATACATGTGTCAAATATATGACTAATAAATTCAATAACTCCCTCACAATCTGGATGAGGGTCCTCCATCAATAGAGTTAGGTATTTCATACTATGATGAGTAACTCTTAATGAGTCATGAGTCCTCCATCGAGGTTCAGAAATCACTTTTCAGAGACTCTTTTACCATAGTATGGTAGGGATACCCCAATAAAACTTTTTAGAGGTGATTTACATTTTGAAATTGTCATTATTTTGATTAGTTGTGTGGTTCATGGTGATTTCTCCTTCTATAAGTGGGTTATAAAGAAGGACACTCACTTATGTACCTGCTTATTTAATTTAAAAGCATATCTAGGTTACTTATTACAATTTTTTAGCCTAACCGATCTTTCAGTTTTTCATTTTTTTTTCAGGGAATCCTGTTGGGTATATATAAAATTACATTAATATGGGAGTTTTCACACACATATGATGTCTTATAAAGGTGCTGGGTAGTTTGGTAGTGATATGAGAGCATGTAATTTCAAATGAGTATGAGCTTAGTAGAAAACAATTATGATAGGGGAACATATGTGTTCATGTAAAGAGTCATTAAATAAGGATTCTCGTTTTTTTCTATTTCTTCTAACTTTTCTTATGAGTTTTCGATGACCCTCACTCGTGGATAAAGTGTTAAAAAACATACTTCATAACTAGATTAAAAAAAGTGATATTTCCTAATCTAAATGAACATATATTTCAATTATTTAAAAAATATACCTCCCAATTATAATAAAAAGATCAATAGAATGTAATGTTTAGTGCTTTTGAAGATCAACTCCATAAAAAACTTATTTATGATACTTTTTATCTTTTCTCTATAATCAAACAACACTATAATCCCTTCTAGACATCCCATAAGTTACAGTAATCATCATAACCTAAGGAACAAAAAAAAAGAAATTTTTGTTCTCTAATGCTCAGTAATAGAATATAATCAACATGTCACCAAGAATTAGATCATAATCATATTAAAAAAACACGAGTAAAGGATAAATATATTATTAAAAATAACATAGGAATATAAAATATATCCATAAGTCAAGATAGAAAGATATATAATATCAAATTTACAAACTTGTTCAATGGTATAAAATTGGGGAAACATGACATAATAATCCTTATCCTTAGGGTATAAAATAATCCTAGAATTTAGAATTAAGTAACATTCATAGTAATTAGAAATCATAAAATTATGAAAATGGTTAATCACATCTAGTTCTTCTGCAATCTTTTGAATGTAGCTAATCCATGTCATGTTCACACTCAATCGAGAGAATATAGATAATCCTTAACATGTTCACAGTCAATCTTTTTAATCTAGCTAATATAAATTATTTTCCAACATGATTTCTTGAATAGATTAAATTTTCATCTTGTGTATACTCACTCTTGTGAACATAGCTAATCTAGGTCATGAACACACTAAATCTTATGTACATATATAATCAACATCATGTCCAAGATTTTCATATTTAACTTATGAGGTGAAAAATATTAACCAATAAAGATTATAGTGATATAAGAATTCCTCTATCGATATCTATACATATTTATATAACTTTAATTCTATAATTAAAATTTTAATCATCACTTAATTAACCCATGAAAAAGAGATGGGTTTATAAATAAATTCATAAAATATTTTCTAATCTATCCAGTGAAAAAAGGGTGATAGTATCATAAGAACATATCCCATGTATAACATAAGGATTACCAAAGGATTCTGAAAAAAGCTGTAAAATACCCTTTTAATATTAATGTATAAATAGAAACCAAAAACGAAATATCCATTTTTTAAATGATTTAAAACATTAAAGTGTTTTCAATGGAATAATTTGAGATTGATAAAATGAATTTAAAATTACCCTTCAAAACCCAAAAAGGTTTTTAAAACATAAAATTTAAAAATTTAAATTCAATCCATAAATTATACGAGGATAAATAAATACAGTAATGAGTTATTTAACCTAGGATAATTTAAAATCCATTTTAAAATTTAGAATTCATTTTTAAAATAATAATTTCAATTTTGAAAAACTGTAATAATATTTTATTTTATTTTAAATACAATTAATAAATAAAATCATATGGAAATCCTATTTAAATCATGGAAATGAAGCTTTTAAAACAAGAAGAATCATAATGATGAATGAAAATATAATATTTTTATAGAAAAGGTTTTTACTTTAGTCGTAAAGGATAATGATTCCAGTAATTTTCAAAATTAATTTTCAGAATAGGTTAAGTGATTTTTTTCGAAAATTTATTCTTAAAATAATGATCATCGGTAACAGATCCTTGAGAAAATACAAAATGGTTTCCCATATGAAATTTAGCGTAGATGATAAAAATAAAATATTTTAATGAAAATACGTTTTAATATTTTGAAAATTAATTTATTGAAACTGACATCATAAATAGAGAAATAATTCATTCATTTCAAAATACATAAATATAAATTTTAATATTACAAAACAACAACATATTTATATTTCCAAATATGAATGATAAATAGTAGAAGGAATGATGAATATGGGTATAAATGAGAAAGAGATCATTTGAAGAGGATGGGAATTCTTATTAGCATCATAAATACTTTTTAAAATATAAATTTATCAATTTAATTCCCTATTATATAAAGAGAAAATTATTTAAAATATCTCTATATAATAGAGGATACCCATTTTGTAAATTCATTCTTAAAGATGAGTAAATTTGAATCAAGAAAATAACCGGAGTAAAGAAGACCACTTATAATTCAAGAAATATTTTAATAAAAACCCCGTGAATGAAACAGAATGAATATATATTCAAAT
Source organism: Viscum album (assembly GCA_963277665.1). Taxonomy (NCBI): domain Eukaryota; kingdom Viridiplantae; phylum Streptophyta; class Magnoliopsida; order Santalales; family Viscaceae; genus Viscum; species Viscum album. The sequence goes on along the minus strand of OY728119.1, from coordinate 678,608,258 downwards.
AATATTAAATTAGGTACATAAAAAACATGGCACAAATAAATGAAATTTGCAGGAAACACCCATACAACATTTATAACATTATAATCACAATCCCTTGGAAGATAAAAAATGAAATGAAATGATAATTATCATTAATAAATATATAATAATTAAATAATACTTCAAATAGACATCATATACACCATATATTCAAAAATATGATCATAATAAAAAAAATGTTTCCAACAAAACGAAATTGAGATGAAACTATTACATCTTATTCTCAACTAGTCGATAACACTCTAAATATATAAACTGAAATCAATTTATAATTAATTTCAGAAAATTATTCATATATTTTACCTTTTATAATCTTAAAATATAATTATATATTTATTATTTACAAGTTATAGTTTATCTACATCATCATAAGTTTGTAATTTTAATTGTTTTTCACATGCTTTGTAATATCAACGTCAATTCCCATTGATTTATACCTATTTTTTTATTCTTGGATTATTTAAGGTGCTATAATAGATTTTTTAAAATTAATTATGAAGTAACAATATCATTCCCTAAGAATTTATTCTAGGGTTCTATGAGATGAAATTGGTGGTGTGGTTGTTTTCGGTAAATTTCAATGAACAAAAAGTGGTATATTAATATTTTCTAAACTATTTATATAATCGTTCAAGAAACATAAACAAACAATTATTTTATCATTTATTTATATTAATAACATTAGTAATGTTTCAATAATCTTTCGTGATATAATGTTATACCATTATTCACATAGGTGGTTAAACCCGCCAAAATAAGAACTTGTTACAACTGATGGGTGAGTATGGTTAAGAAAATTCTAATTTTTTAATAACATCATTATTGAAAAAATATAATGATATTATTTAAATTTTCAAAGGATTATTATCATATTTTAATATATTATTGTAAATATGAATTGTCTATATAAAAAATTAAATATGTTTCTTCGGTGAGGTTGTAGTTCGCACGTACACACGAGTGTCATTCTCATTTTCTCTAGAATATAAAGAAGATAGATATTGGTATAAATTTTTTTAATCTTAAAATTGTTTTATATATCATATTTATTCCTTAAATATACCCTTTTAACCATACATTTAATGTGGTTATGATGAAACAAATCATTCCCCTTATGGAGGTTGTAATTCACACATAACACAAGAGACATTTTCCTTTTTCAAATGGATCCACTTAAGTTTGAAAATGGTTATAATATAAAAATAATAAAATATTATCATACATATTAGAGTGATTTAATTATTTAACCTTGGTTAGATTATATTCAGTGGAGGTAGAAGAACAATGAAGCCAAAAAAAAAAACTAAGTAATTGTGTATTTTACCTTACTTCTAGGAATATTGTAACACCCCAATATTTTATTTGAAATATTTTATTTATTTTCATTGATGTATTGTGTTGTACGCTACACCAATATTAGATTGTGCTATACACAACACCGTATTAGCTTGAATTATATGCAAACACTATTCTAGGCATCTGTTTCATGCTAGAGCATCCTTCCTCAATGGCGTGTGTTGTACGCTATACCGAGTTTCACTAAACGAGATATTATAAAAATATTATTATGTACTAGCCATTATGAATATTAAAACCCAATTTTTTAAATTCTATAAATTTTATAATTCAAAATGGTCTTCATTTTTGGATTTGGAATATCGAAATTATCCTTGGATGAAATTTTAGTATTTTTATGAAAACTTTCCATTTTTGACGAATAGTGAAAACACTGAGTTAATGGTTAAAACCGACAATTTATTTAAATGATCATTTATTTTATTTAAATTTATTTTTGGTCAAAATAGATACATATAACTGATATATGTTCAATGTAATTCATTGGATTCATTTTATAATAATTTTAGATATATAAAAATTTTATTGAACATTTTACCATCATTTACCCACCTTCTAGGAACATTTACAAATTTACATAAAAAATAATTTTACTTCTTATATGAGTTGAATTTTCCAAAATAAATGAGACACAGTTGATATCAGTAAGTAAAATTCAGTTCAATGAGAATAAATTGTTTTTTGGTGAATAGTAACTTTTAATGTTTTTTCCACGGTTAAAAGTAAATAGGGTAATTAAGGATAAAATTGATATTATTATTATCATAAAAAAATGTACTAATTTTATTGGATAAGATTAATTAGACCAAAAAACGTTAGGAATAAAATAATACCATTTAGGTCCACTTAGATTAGATTAGGAAATTTATTATTATTTAATTCAAACAAGAGTTAAAAGAGTTAAAATCCAAGTTTAATAAGTAAAACATTTTTAATATAGGGTTATAAAAAAGATAAATTCGACTATAAATATTCATTAGAAAGAAAAATATACTTCCTACATAATTTTAATTTATTTATAATTTCTAGACATTATATAATAAAATTTATTTATGACACAATGATGATGGAGAAATTACCTTATTAAAGAAATATAAACATAATTGATATTATAAATACCCAAATAAATGTAATTGGAGACCTTGAATGAATTACACTAATTTTATGGGTTAATATAATATATTAGGGTTGGGTATATGATTTTTTTGAAGTAATAATTCTCTAATGAATTTATCAAAAAACAAAATACCAAAGAGTTTCAAAATTGATATAAAATAGTTTTTTAACAAATATTAAATTATTAATTGATATTCAATTACAAAAAATATACGGTTCAGCCAAAAGACTTATATAGCCATAGGTGTATCACTAAATAACCACTTGGGGTTCTCTTTTATGTATATAGTATGTTTATTAACCATATAATATAAAAATACAAAGAGACATGGTAAATGTCAAACTACTTAACTAAGAGTTAAATGTAAATGATAAGGTTAATATAGTGACCCAAACCTATCTAAAACCTATTGGTTGAGATGATTTCGACACATAAACACTTTATATTCTAAATAAATAAATTGTTTTCCATTATAAGACAAATATGACTTTATTATAAAATAATATTTTAATCTTTTCCTAAGGTGTCCCTCACCTCTCTTATAAAAGGGCACTCCCCCTTCTCTCTAATCTACACCTGCAAAACCATTTTCCTCGGCCAAAACCAACCCAAATACCCTCTCAAATGTCCTACCTTAATATTAATGGAATTACCTTAGTCATAAATCCATCTTAATGAGCCCTTTTTATCAAATTAAAAATAAGAAACCGAAGAAGAGGTAAATATCTCACCACCTATTTCACGTTCCTTTCTTCTTCCACTTCCTCCTTATTTGTTGTTAACATTTATAAAATAATAACTCTAGTATATTATATATAATATGATGTTATTATAAAAAGTTTCAACATTATTAGTTGTTTTATCCCTCCTATGAATGAAAAATTCACCACACGTGTGTACGTACGGCTTACCGTCTCCACGACGTGGTGTAGTTTTTTTTTCAAACATTTAATCATTTGGATGGGTATAATAATGAGTATAAATGATATAAATAATAAATATATCATTATAATTACTCTTTATATATGATATATCATCCAATTATATACAATTTTAATATCAAAAGAATGATATTGTCACTCGTGCGTACGTACAGACTACCGTCTCCACGAATGCGATGAGATTCATTTTCCATGATTAACCATTCAAGTATGATTATAATGTATATATAATAAATAATCCTGAAATATATTACATAATAATTATACTGTATTTATGTACATATATGGTTCATTTTTTTAATTCCATTCAATTCAACAAATAATGAAAATAGCGTTCATGTGTACGTATGGCCTATTGTCTCCATGAACGGTGTATTTCCTTCCATTTATTGATCTATAATATATATTTATATTCTGCATATATATTATATATAAATTATGTTTTAAATTAAGTAATTAAATAAATCAGGATATAAGTAATAATATCAAGAACAATAAGTCCAAACACGTATGATAAATGAAACGGTTTAACCCAAAACGTTGCTTTAACATGAAATTTACAAAAGAACGGTTAATATAAAGTCATAAGTAAATCATATATGGTATCATTAATATTATTATGGTGATGTTACAAGTTAATAATATGTTTAAACCCACTATACAAGAGTCTTGGACACATATGGATGAAATTTTACATAAGGTAAGGGATAATTTTTCAATCTCATTTTTATCTGAGATTGCTTATACGTAAGTATTTAATGGGGTTATATTTTTCATCCATGTACATAAAATGTATTTCATAAAGAGTTTAATATTCTTCCATGTATATTTAAAGTCATGTTTAATCATCTTTGAATTTTACATTGTGTTATGGAAGGAATCTTTCATTTTTTACCATTTGAGGAACTTTTTGACTTTTTCGGCAAAAGTACTAGGGGAATGTTTTTTTAACTTATAAAGCATGAATGGATTTCTACGGTTTCATATTGCCTAATTTCCATGAATATTCCTCTACAAGATTGCATGATTATTTTCAACAAAATCCTTTTCTTTTAAAATTGAATGGAATATTTTGAAAAGAAAATTATTTTGAAGAAGAAAGGATATATTCCACAAAATTCATTTCACGTGTTTTGTGAAAACTATTTTCCATCTAAGATGACATTATTTAGTATGAGTATGTTTCAAGTATAAGTTATCTATTATTTCCATGTTTTGATTCTTATTATTCTAAAATTATATCCATTTTTTGATATGGATTATGTTATGATGGTATGATGTTTATGAAACCCATTTTATTCTTTGGGTTATGATTAATAATTTATGTTTATTTTGTGTCACCGGTAAGAATGATTTCATTATGATATGGGTGGGACCTATATCTCCATATAATATATTAGGTAATTATTTATATCTCATGAGATAGACAAGGCTAGAATGACAAATGAATCTGGTTCAGTAATACAGGGCTGGAACGACATGTAAACCCGGTTCAGTAATGGACTTTGTCCACTATGATGGTCTTAGAAGAAATGCCTTTGGTACTATGGAAATCATAACTTGTGCTTAATGGTTTCCATAATTAGATGTTTTATTCCCATGTTATTTTATCATGATTAATGTTCCTTTATGATCTATTCCTTATATACTTCCAAGATTTATTTCACTACTCATGATCTTGATTGTTTAAACTTTATGATCATGTTTTTATGCTCAAATGTATATGGTTTGTTTTATTTTCTCCATTCTTACCCATACTGAGAATTTGATCTCATCCTTTTTATGTTTTCCCCGGGATATAAAGAAAGGTTTTAGGTAAGAAAAAGGGATGGTCTTTATGAGAGATATTGAAGATCTTTCACCATGATTATAAGATTATGTTCCAAGTTTACAATGACACTAAACTATTACAGTCCTTGGGTTTCTATTTTTGTTATGTATTAAGTATTCTGCAAAAGTAATGTAATGACCTTGTACGTCAAGTGTGGGTCTCTACAGTTGGTATCAGAGGAAAGGTTTAGTTAACCTTTGGAAACTAGGTTCCGAAAACTTTAGTGAGATCCATATATATATTACTAAGGTGTGTCTAGCGATGTCCCTAAGGTTAAGTATATGTATATGTTATAGTCCTAGAATTATGATAACGATCATGAATAACATAGGACAAAACTTATGATGTTAGAGATTGAAAGTAATCCCCTGGATTATGTTGTTTTCTTTGCATGATTTTTTCCACTCACACTATTCTTTTTAGGTTTTAGAAAATGGATGGAAACTGGAAGATTCATGTTAATGGAGAATATAATGGAAAATGGAATGATATTATTCATGATCACGAAAATGAAATGGGATTTGTAATGTGAAACATTGTTATCATGCCTAATCATAAATCTCAAAATATGATCAATAATCTCAACTTTGGTAAGTTTCCTGACTCAGTTAATAACAAAAAGAAGGGGTTTCATGATGATCATAGAGGAAAGAAAGTTCAATATTACTCATGTAAATCATGTGGGAAGAGACATCAAATATAATGTTTCAAAGGAACTAGAATATTATTTGGGTGTGGGAAAGAAGGACACAAATCCAGTAATTGAAAAGGAAGGGGTTTAGTAAACACTATGGACAAGGATAATGATATTTCTAAGACATCAACAATAGTTAAATGTTTTAAATTTGGAATGTATGGGAATTATTCAAACCAATTCCCTAATGTAAAGTCTCATGAAGAGAATCAGAATGGTGGTATGGGTAGTATTTATATTGATGATGATGATTATACTACAAATGATATATGATATAAAAGAAGTGTTGACGAATAAAATGACGATGCTCAGTCGATGGTTTAAATAGGTAGTGGAATGATTTTATGTTTACCAAGAGTGATGTTTTATAGGTAATTTAATGGTACTATGGAATAAAGAAACATCTAAGGATTGTTACGCTATTGTTTTTTCTTGAGCATTTGAAAGTATATGTTGAATTGTACCGGTAACCATGAAAGGTTATTCAGATATTTTTGGAAAGCAGATGATATGTGCATAAAGAAGGGATAAGGAGAAAATAATATGTTGGATATTATTAATGAGGTCATGATTGATATACAGACAATGTGATATCATGGTTTGAGTATATAGTATTATTGGGATTTTGGTATGTGGAAAGGGTTAACTTTTGATAGCATTCAAGTTTTCACTAAGGTTTTATGGTAATACATGTTTTAAAAGAATACATGATTAAGGAAATAAAATGCTTGGAATGTGAACAACATGATATATATTGTGATATATGAGGTATAAATGATGGTATTCACGTGCTTGTTATATGACCATTTTAGTAATCGTTCTCTTTATACTATGAGTTTGGAAAGATGTATTTTGGATAAGACGTAAGGTTGGAATGAATTATTTTGAACATCAGATAGTATTGTTTAAGGCTAGAACATTTTTATAGGTATTATTTCTGGAATTTTATAATATTATAGTTTTAGAAAAAGGAAAACCTGTTGGATGGATGACAACTCATCACGTCAAACAAGGATGCGGGAATCGAACCCACAACCGAAGTGAAGAAGGCCTTTATCACCTACCACTATCCTATAAGAAGTCCCTTATTAGAAGAAATTAGTTTTATTTTTTTAAGTGGTATGATATTTGGAATCTAAGACCATTTTTTGAATCATATACAATAAACCTCACCATAGATGGACTTATGTATATTTATTAAATTTTTTAACCTTTTCTTTGAGATAGATGTAATGACCTATCATTCTTTCACATGATCTGCTATCATTTCAAGAAAGAAAAATTCAACTTCATTTCTTTAAATAAGAGATGAAGTGGAAAATTTTCATGGAATGACCAATGATGATATTACACTGAAATAAAGTAAGTATTTCTCCTTGTGCGAAAATTTATCAACATTAGGGAAATAATCTTGAAAACTAAAAAAGTTTTCCTAGTACACTCATATTTGATGAATCAGATGGTACCTTAGATCATCACAAATTTATGACATTATGATTGTAGGTTTTTCATAGCGATGTTCTCTAGCAATCTTTATTAGAACATGACAGTTATATTTTTCTTCTATATCCATATTTTCACCTATGATCTCCTTTGTGGAAACCCAGTGATGAGTTAATTTGGGTAACCGTTACGTTTCATACATTAGTTTTTAAAATTAAGTTTTGGTATTCCTTTTTACGGTGTGGGTTTTTATGAAATAAACATACAACTAGTAAACGATTTATAACCTCAACGAATTTCGAGAGAGAAATTCATTTTAAGGGGGGTAGAATGTAACACCACGATATTTTATGAGAAATAATATTTTTTAATTTCATTGATGTCTTGTGTTATACACTACACCAAGATTATCTTGCACTATACACAACACCATACTAGGTTTCAGTATATAAAAACGCTATTCTAGGCTTCGTTTTCACGCCAGAGCCATCTTCCTCGATAAAGTGTGTTGTACGCAACACCGAGTTTCACTAAATGAGATATTATTATAATATTATTATGACCTAGCCGTTATGAATAGTAATACCCACTTTTTAAAATTTCATAAATTTTATATTTCAAAATGGACTTCATATTTGGATTCGGAATATTGAAATTATCCTAGGGTGAGTTTTTTGTATTTTTCTAAAAACATTCAATTTTTGTTGAATAGTGAAAACACTGAGTTATTGGTTAAAACCGAATTTTTATTTAAATGATCATTTATTTTATTAAAATATATTATCATTAAAAATAGATACATAATACCTATATACGTTCAATGTAATTCATTGGAGTCATTTTATAATAATTTTAGATATATAAAAGTTTTATTGAACTTTTTACTGTATTTTACACACCTTCAAGGAGCATTTTCAAGTTTACATGAAACATAATTTTACCGCTTTTGTGAGTTTAATTTCAAAAATCTGAGACACATGGTTCATATCAATAAGTAAAATGTGGTTCAATGATAAGAATTTTTTTTGGTGAATAGTCACTTTTAACTTTTTTTTACTTCGGCAAAAAGTTAATCGGGTAATTAAAGGTAAAAATGATATTATTATTACCATAAAAAATTTCCTAATTCTATTTGATAAGTTTAATTAGACTAAAAACAACCTTATAAATAAAATATGACCCTTTAGATTGACTTAGATTAGATTAAGACATTTATTATTATTTAATTCAAAGAAGAGTTAAAAGAGTCAAAATCAAAGATTAATAAGTAAAACATTTTTAATATTGGGTTATATATAATATAAATTATACTATAAATATTAATTAGAATGATAAAACTATTACCTACATAAAAGTATTTTTTTTATAATTTTTATACATTATATAAATTAACTTATTTATGACACAATGATGATGCAGTAATTACCTTATTAATAAAATATTAACATAATTGATATTATAAATACCCAAATAAATGTAATTTAAAACATTTTATGAATTAAAATACTTTTTTGGGTTAATATAATATATTATCGTTGGTTATATGAATTTATTTCGAATTAATAATTCAGTAATTAATTTAGAAAAAATAAAATACCAAATAGTGTCAAAATTGACATAAAAGAGTTTTTAAAACAAATATTAAATTTTTAATTGATATTCTATTCTTGAAAATATAACGTTAGTCCAAAATACTTATATAATGATTGTTGTATCACCAAAGAAACACTTGGGGTTATCTTGGATGTATATAGTACGTTTATTAACCATATAATATAAAAATACAAAGAGACAATGTAAATGTCAAACTACTTAACTAAGAGTTAAATATAAATGATAAGGTTAATATATTTACCCAAAGGAGTATAAAACCTATTGGATGAAAGTATTTAGACCCATACACACTTTATATTCTAAATAAATCAATTTTTATCCATTATAAACCAATTATGACTTTATTATAAAATAATATTTTAAGTTTCTCCTAAGGTGCCCCTCACCTCTCTTATAAAAGGCCACTCCCCCTTCTCTATAATTCACACCACCAAAGGCATTTGGATCTTCCAAAAACTTCATAAATACCCACTAAACTAACCTACCTTCATCCTAGAGGCCTTACATTAGTCAAAAACACCTATGGAGCACTTTTGATCAAATTAAAAGGTAGAACCTGAAGAAGAGGTAAATATCTCACCACCTATTTCATGTTCCTTTGTTCATCCACTTCTTCATTCGTTGTTGTTTCCATTTCTAAAAAAAATAACTCCAGTGTCTTCTATATAATGTGATGTTATTATAAAAATGGTATAGCCATATTAGTTATTGTATCCATCCTATTAATGAAAAAGTCACCACACGTGCGACGTACGACTTACCATCTCCACGTCGTGGTGTAGTTTGTTATTCAAACATTTCATCATTTGGATTTGTATAATAATGAGTATAAATGATATAAATATTAAATATAACATTATAATTATTATTTATATCTAATAAACCATCCAATTATATACAATTTCAATATCAAAATAATGATATTGTCGCGCGTGCGTACGTACGGACTACCGTCTCCACGAAGGCGATGTGATTCATTTTCCATGATTAACCATTCAAGTATGATTATAACGTATATATAACAAATAATCATGAAATATATTACAAAATAATGATACTGGATATATGTTTATATATGTTTCATTTACTTAATTCCATTCAATTCAATATGGAACTGAAAATAGCATTCATGCGTACGTACGACCTACAGTCTCCATGAATAGTGTATTTCCTTCCATTTATCGTTCTATCATATGTATTTATATGCTGAATATATATTATATATAAATAATTTTTACATTATTTAATTAATTAAATCAGGATATAACAAATTATATCATGAACAACAAGCCGAAACAAGTACGACAAATGAAACAATTTTACCCAAAATGCTGCTTTAACAAGGAATTTACAAAAGAACGGGTAATATAAAGACATAAGTGAATCATATATGATATCATAAATATTATTATGGTTATTTAAAAAGTTAATAATATGTTTAAATCCATTATACAGGACTCTCGGTCACGTATGGATGAAATTCGACATAAGGTAAGGGATAATTTTGCAATCTCATTTTTATACGAGATTGCTTAAACGTAAGTATTTAATGGGGTTATATTTTTCATCCAAGTCCATAAAATGTATTTAATAAGGTGTTTAATATTATTCCAGGAATTTTTAAATTCATTTTTCCCCTCTTTGACTTTTACATTATGTTATAGAAGGAATCTTTATTTTGTTTACCATATAAGGAACTTTTTGACTTTTCCCGCAAAAGTACGAGGAGAATGTTTTTTTATCTTATAAGGCATGAAAGGATTTGTACGGTTTCATAACGCCTAATATTCATGAATATTAATCTGCAATATTTTATGATTATTTTCAACAAAATAATTTTCTTTTAAAATTTAATGGCATTTTGTGAAAAGAAAATTATTTTGAAGGAGAAAGTATATTTTCCTCAAAATTCCTTCCAAGTGTTTTGTCAAAACTATATTCCATATATGATGAAATTATTTAGTATGATTCTGTTTCATGTATAATGTATCTATTATTTCCATGGTTCTGTTCTTCTTATGATTAAATTATATCCATTTGTTTTACCTAGATTATGTTATGATGGGATGATGTTCATGAATCCCATTTTATTCTTTGGGTTATGATGAATAATTTATGTTTATTTTATGGCACAAGTAAGAATGATTTAATTATGAGATGGGTGGGACATATATATCCCTCCAATGAATTTCTTAATGATTTCTATCGCATGAGAGAGACTTGGCTAGAATGGAAAGTGAACTTGGTTCAGTAATACAGGGTTGGAACAGCATGTAAACCTGGTTTAGTAATGGACTTTGTCCACTATAATGGTATTGGCTCCAATGTCTTGGCTACTATGGAACTCATAACATGTGATTAATGGTTTCCACAATTACATTATATATTCCCTTGCGATTTTATCATGATTAATGTTCTTTTATGATCTATTCCTTACGTACTATGATGATTTATTTCACAACTCAATATCTTGATTGTTTAAACATTATGTTTGTGTTATTATATTCAAATGTATATTGTTTGTTTTATTTTCTCCATGCATAACCTTATATATCATTTGAGCTCACCCTTTTTATGTTTTTTCCCCAGGATATAATGAAAGGGTTTAGGTAAGAAAAAAAGAGAAGATCATTATGGGATATGTCGAAGATCTTTCAGCATGATTAGATGATTATGTTCCGAGTTTCTAAAGACACTAAACTATTACGGTCCTTGGGCGTCTGTTTTTGTAATGTATTATGTATTTCGCAAAATTAATGTAACGATAATGTACTTTAAGTGTGGGTCTCTACAAATATCTCATTCACACATTAGATTAAGTCTTTGATAGGTGCTATTTTGACAACACCAAACCCACCTGCATGTTTTTATGATTATTTTGGATTTATTTGGATAGATTTTGGCTTAATCTGAGAGGCCTTCATTTTAAATAGAAATCGAGTGGTGATGGATCGCTTTACAAGGGAGATGAGTGGAATTATTATAATAAGAAAAAGAAAAAGTCACTATTAAAAGTTGAAATGGATCCAATAATGGAAAATAATGGATTGAGGGTTGTTTAATGGTTTATTATATCTCAAACATTCATTTAAACACGATATTTAGACACTTTTTTAAATTATTTTACTATAAAAATTTTCACATTTCCCAGTTTTTATTTTTTCCCTTAGTAATAATTTTAAACTAATAAATTAACTTCTAATTCCTAAACATCAAATGGGGATTATTACATAATTTTTAACTAATTATTTCAAAACATAAATACATCTTTTCAAATAAAATTTCAATTTTTTATAAAAATTAATTTTATTTTTATCACACATAACGATTAAAAATCATTTTTAAAAAAATTATATTTTTAGGTATAAAGAAATTGATAATGATAAAATAAAAAAATGATTTATATAGATTTTTTATATTCTTAAAAAATAGTTATGATTTTTTAAAAGTAATTTAAAATAGAGTTTCACTTTATGGATTATTTGTAAAAAGAAACATACCAACAATCATTTTTATTTAATTAAAATATTAATTAAGTTTTAAAAATATTAAATATGTGTTTCATAAATTAAAAAATTAATTATTATATTTATAAATATATATACTGTATATATATATTATTTCATAAAGTTTAAAATCATTCTTTTATTAAGAAACTTTTCTAGAAGAGATAGTATTTGTAAAATCATTATTTTCTCTATTCACCCCAAAATTCATCCTTTTTAGTAAAATAGCACAAATTCATACAAGGATATTTTTGAAATTATGAATGAAAAAATGTAGATTATTTTATCAAATTAAACTTCTAAAATTTATAAATTTAACTTTTAAATGGATATATAATAAATAATGAATTATGTTGTAATCAGAAAATGACTCTTCATAAATTAACTAATCTTATTCATATATCCTATCAATTGAAAATTAAATTAATATTAATATGTCATTAATATAAAGAATATTTTTATCACATTTTAGTTTTTAAAATCAAAAATACACAGCGCTGAAAATGGAATTTTTTTGGAAAATATATTTTTAATCCAAAATTAATCTTATTAGTTATTTAACTATGCTAATTGAATTGTATCCATGAATAATTACTAAACATGACATGTATTTTTATTAATACATACATTTCATATTTATTTTAACTACATTTATAACAACAAATTCGATACGTACATTATAAAGTTTATATTTATATTACTAAAACGAGCCATGATTTATTTTTTATTTAGTGTTTCATATAGAGAAAGTTGTTACAAATAGTATTTCATTAAGGAAAAAATAAACACTAAAATCTTATGGAATTATAATTTATATTATATATATTGGGATCCAGTTGTTTTCCTTACAACTTTTATTATTTTTTAACATTGTATATGGATGATTTGCATGTGCCATATTATAGTTGGTTTTACTGACTATCATGAATTATAGTAATATATTTTGGGGATACATGGGATTATACATCGGTATATTAGGTTAAATCCACCCATATTCTATTATATTTCTACTTGGTTTTATTGATCATATAACTTCTGATTTGAGGATGATTAAGGATTCACATTATAGTTACTATCAGTATAGGAAGGCTCTCAATGATTCGGGTTGTATTAGAGTATTATTAAGGATGTTTTTTATTTGGTATGTATATTAGAGTTGGGTGTCTTGTTTAGATAATTTTAGATCCTAAGGAAATAGTGTTAATGCATCTAGATTGATGTACCAAAAATAATTTGATATCATTACGTTGTATTCTATGTTAGTCTAAAAGTCAATATATGATTGTTTTGTTAGGTGATGGTATAAAGTATCCACCAACAGAACATTAATTTTCTAAATATGCATTATTATTATAGGAGAATTAATTTATATTCCAGTAAATTCTCAAATGAATATTTATATGATAGTAACTATATGAAAATGAGAAGTTTCACAGGGGGAAACCCCTAAATTATAAGATTGTAGGATTGATCATCAACTCAAATATAACACCTTGAGGTTTTAATATAATATTACATTTAAATAAGTTTATACTTCTAATATATTTCTCCACAGGAAACACCGAACATAAGAAAAACTGAAACATATATAGATAAAAATATAAATATCAATTAAGGTCATTAAAACCATGCCATTAAAATAGTGAGAATAAAAAAGATAATTTTATTTATAATATATTTATATAAATGAATTTAATGGGTAATTTTTATGTTAAATAAACTAAATATATATCTTTAGACAACTAATATGATCAATTTTTTTACTTTCAAGTATATTTTTTTAAAATTTTCCTTTTCATGCGATATATGTTAATTTTTTCAAAAAATTCTAATTAATGATGTTAAAAAAAATTATATGAATTCTTGTATAATAATAATTTAATTATCAAATGAAAAAAAATTAATTGATGATAGTTAATATTATTAAATAAGTGATTTTAATATAAAAACAGTTTTTTCATTAAATCTAATGTTTTCATTTAAATATAATATTTTAGAATTTTAATTTTCAAAAAAAAATGAAAATAGTTTTTTGGATTCTTTATATTTATATTTTTTTATGTTAAGTTTTTAAGTGTTTTCTAAAAATAGTATAATTTTTTTATAAATAACATGAATTTTTTGAGAATATTGGTATATATTTATAAATATGGAATTAGTTAATCCTTTTTTAAAACAAAATATGTATATTATAATTTTAAAAATATTAATTTTAATTTATAATTCAATATTTAAAATTATAGAACAGAAGTTATATTTTTCCAAAAATTGTTATAAATGCATTTTACATTTATTATTTTATAATTATTTTTTATAAATATCCTAAAATTAAAATAATAAATTTAATATAACATTTGGAGTCATTAGTTATAAATTATTTAATATGGACCAATTTATTTTTATTAATAATTGATAACTTACTTCGTTAAATACCTTAGTAAAAAGAAAATGGGGTAAAAATAATTTAATTAAGAGGGAAAGACCGCACAAATTTATAAAACGTCTATAGGAATGGTTAGTTGAGGTATTTATAAACATTATCCATTTACATACTAAATTATTTCCATAATTTTATAGCACTGTTATTTGAGAGTGACTTCCTATTATTGAACAGTTTATTTTATTTTTAAAAATTTCTTTGCTTTTCACAAACAAACGTTGCACACCTCTCCTCATATCATATCACACCATAATCTGTATATTTTATCCAAAAGAATAAAAAAACCTCCATTGAAAAATTTTATCCACCTCCAATAGGTTATTTTATTCTTATAACACCATCCCACAAAGTGTTAACCCCCTTTTCGAATGAGATAATTTAGGAAGTAATATACAAATTTTTAACTGTTCCTTTCTTATTTTTATTCCTTTATGTGTTCTTAATCATCAAAAAAATTATTAAAACATATTAAAAGGATAAAATATGTACTATTATGATACTTTTTTTTATTATAATGTTGGAAAAAATATTAACCACCTTTTCCTTTTCTATTAAGAATAAAAAAACTCTCATTCATGTGTTCTGTAGACTACCACATCTAGGATGGACCCTGTTTCGTTTTTCATTCATTACATTACAAGGATGCTCATAATCAGAAATTTAATTTTAAGTTTTATATTTATTACATATTTTATATTGGTTAATGATAAACTATATTACCCATTTTCTTTGTTTTATTGAAAATGAAATCATCATACATGCATACGTATGAGCTATCACTTACATAGAAGGTTTTATTTCCATTTTTATTTTCATAATATCCTTAAATGTATTATCCTAATGATGGGATGAATTAATAAATAGGATTATTATAATATTATTATGGTTAAAGAATGAAATATTCCACAACCAACTAACAATATGAGAATTAATAAATATTTGTTAATTCATCCATCCAAAAGTGTGTTCTGTGATAAAAAATAATTTCTTTGTACTATGAAATAAATTCATATAGGTTATATTATTCATATAATTATTTTTAATTCTGATATATATAAATAATAAGAACAAAATAAGATTGTTATTATTTTATTATAATTATATTAATACCAAAACACCAAATAATTATACATTAATCTTGGTATATTCATGTTTGGGTTGGTTTGACCACTTACTTGAACAATCCATTTTGTTTGTCATAGATGACTATAATAACATAATATATGGTATAATGAGATAAAAGTTTGAATAATTATTTATTTTTATTTTCATAATGGTAACATTTTTATTATTCTTATTAATTAATAAAACATCTTTCATTCATTAACAATCACCGAGACATGGTTATCATCGATTTCATCATCGTGGATTGTAACAAAAAATTCCATGAAATAAATGTATTAATTGAAATATCATGTAAAATATATTGTAGTATCTTTATTTATATTTTAATGATTAAATATTTAAGAAGAATAAATACTGAAACCGTTTTTTTTTAATTTCAATACAATCATTATTACATACAGTCCTTATGGGAAAAAATTTAATAACTAACTAGAATTCATATATATAATGATTATAAATGATGATTGACAATGGAAAATGATATGATTAAGGTTAATAAATATTTTATTAATTTGTTTATGTTTTTCATATATTAATGTGAATCACATTCAGGGATGTTTGTGCAAGAGTTATAGGTTTTCATAGTCTCAACTCTAATTCTTGATGCATGTTACAGATTATGAACCATATTTCATTTGTATTTTGTTATATTGAATTAATATTAAATTAATGTTATATAATTTATTACCTTATAATTCATTGGATATAATGTGAAAAATTATTTTATTATCTTAAAATGTATTTTGATTTATGTGTCACCCAAGTAATAAGAGTTATCAGTAACTCTGTTTTGGTTTATTGAGTTATAATCGATATATTGAACTTATGTCATATATTTTTTTCAAATTATGAAATTTTATCCAGTTTTCTATTATTTCATTATTAAAAACATTACCACATAAAACACTTCTAAAATTTTTCATACTTCATGATGTACATTTCCCATCATGGATATTGATCACTCAAATGTCCATTCATTGTGTTATAGAGTTTTTCATGAACACCATTTTTCCATGTTTGGTTTCTCCAACCAAAATATTTTATCATATCATATTTTATAATATTATTGTTAAATGTAATGTTTTTATACAATAATGGTTTTATGAATCCTCTTTAAATGTATGTTTTAAATAATGCTAAATTTTATATATTAAAAAGTTTTCTTTCATAATCAAATGTTTTCTATTTGGATCCATATTTACAATATAAAAATATATGACATTTTAGAGGATTCATTTTTGGATATTATATTTAAAACTAGATGATTCAAATATCATTCCATTCAACTTTTTAAAAATTACTTGTGAATATGACATGTATGAATCTATTTTACATCAAGGTTACCAATTTTTTCTAAAAATACCTTTTAAATTTTCACCCCCATTTTAAATTTGTTATTAAATTGTTTTTTAAAATAATGAATTTAGGTTAAATTATTTATCCTATAAAATTTATTTATATATATATATATATTACTAGGGATTGAAATCATCGGATCAAACAATTCATTTATTGATCCATTCTTATGTGATACCATTCAAATCATTATTTTGAAAGGATTTATTATCTATGTATTTATATTTCTTAGTTTCTTTTATTTAACTAGTAATATGTTACTTTTAAACCATCCCCCTTCTTTATCTGAATGACATATGTAATGTTCTTTTATAAAAAAATTGATTCATCAATGCCTTTGTCTTTCTAAATCACCCCTTTTTATTGGAATTATTTTCCTTTCAATGTATTTACTCTCTAAAAACACTATATTTACTTTATTTTATTGAATGGTTTTCACATATATATCATATTTCAAATTATTGGTGAAATTATTGACATTACTATACTACACTTACTCATTATGGTGTAAGTTTGAATGATTCTTACACAAAAATATATTCCACTAACTGATTTTGTATCTTTTATAAATTTATATATTTTTTATTCTGATATGGATTTTTATTGTTTACTTATTCAAGTTAACCATATATTGTTTCAATATTCAACTTATTTATCTATATGGGTTTTGTTTATTTTATCCCTTTTATTGACATGGGGAAATTTTTTGGCGTTCTGTGTGTTTTTAAAACTATATTGATGGTCATTTGAAAATTTTATAATGTATTATCTTTTCATTTCCTTATATAAGGAAATCATTGGAATTAAACAAGTTATGGGTGGGTCCCTACATTATATATGACCTTACTAAATTTTTGGGTTTCATGTGATAATAATTTTTTTTATATTTGGGCTTATGATTTCCCGTAATAATATATTTTATAAATGATAATGTCATGGTGTGAAAGATCATAATGTATTGTAATATGTCAGGGAATTTATTGTCTGAAATTATTCAATTCATTACTAAGGAACCATTTATTTTTATGCATATGATTTCGTTTCCTTTATTTTCTATGAATATATGACGCTTTTCGTTTCATTCTATTATGGAATTATTTTTTATTAACTATTCTAACAATAATATTCCTTCTCATATAATTATAAATTTTTATCTTTTTTTTCTATAACTTATGTTTTCACTTACTATGATTTTGAGATCACCCATTGTTATGTTTCAATTTCCCAAGATTATAAAGAAAATTATTTTACTTAATATATCCAATAGGATAGTTTTTTTGGATTCATTTTGGGATATGTGGTAGTCTTATTATGGATTAAGTAGTTTCTTATATAGTGGAAACCTAATTATTGATTAGTTTAACAGAAAATGGTATTTATTAGTTTATTATTTATTATAATTCACTAAAGGTCTAAACCTAAAAGGAATTGGGAATATATGTAACACAATATTTTCATTGGTTCGTGTAGATATTGGATAGTTATGTTGGGTAATATATAGTTGGTCTTGATGAAAAAATGTCGTGTATTTGTTAATGGAAACCAATCCAATAGTGTGGGTCTAGAGTCCCATATCAAATAAAATTGGTGATGTTGGAAAATTTTCTAAAATAGTTTTTAACGTCTTTATAAGAATATAAATAGATGGTAAATCTGCCTTATGTTGTATAGAATCCATCATTAGTGTATCAAAAAAATTTATTGTGGAAATAAATGATGAACACTCATGGATGAAGGCTAAAATGTAGGGTGAATTAAAAAATTTAGTCAATTTCATGATATATCTTGAGTATTTAGATGCTAAAAATACCATGGATGTTTTAAAAAGGGGTTTGGAATTATTTTAATAATTTCCACATTTATTTTAATTATTTATAATGAAATAGTATGTGATTTTGAAGTACATGAATGAGTTGAAAATAATTCTAAATTAATTTTGATGAAGCCTGAAATATGGATTTATGACATCATATAAGTCGTTTTCTTCTAAAAATGAGTCATTATCGGTCGATTGATTAAAACAAAAAATATATATTATATGGGTATGAGTAAACTACATAATTCATATGAGACTTTTAGTACTTTATAGGAATAATTTATTACTTCATACGAGTCATTATCATTTATAAAAGAGTTTAATTGAAACTTCAGAAGAGTCTTGGGACACTTTGTAAGAGTAAAATAAACATTTTCTTTGAGTAAATTGAAAATTTGGATTATTGATTAAAAACAAACATGTATATTTCCACTTCATAAGAGTAAATTGTGATATTTTAAGAGTAAAATTAATTTTAAAATGGTAAATATTGAATTTTTAAGAGACATGACTTAATGAAAATTTAGAGAATTTTATAGGCTGAAAATATAGTTATCGATAGTGAAATTATATTGAATCAAAAAAGATTTTCTGACTCTAGAGTTTTGAATTAATAATAAATACATCCTAAAGATAATTAAATTCATTTTTCCAAGCTTTATTTGGAGGCAGATAAAATAATATGATATAAGAAGATCGTTGTTTTATTGAAGCTAAGAGTTTCAAATGGAAAATATTGAACGTCAACATTTTTTTTATCAAAATGAGGATATATAAGATGATTCTAGAACTGTATATCAAGGATTAAAATATAAAAATATTAATTTTGATATATGAAAGTTAAAATTTAAGTTGATCTTCAGAGATAATGTTTAAAAGATCTAGGATAAGATGATTTTGAGAAAACAAAATAAGAATTTGAAAGGTGGTGCTTCTAGATTACAAAATATGGAAATGAAAAAAGTGAAGACGCAATTTTTTTGGTTTACATTCTAAATATGAATCATTAAGTTGTGATTAAATATAAATAAATTTATTTAAATTATAATGACTGGGGATGTTTCTAGGAATTATATTGATATTGAATTTTTATGGAAATTTGAGATACTCCCTTTCTAAAATGAGAAAATTCATGGCATAAGTCTATTAGATTTTTGATTTTATTAATATAATTGAAATTATTTTAAATTAAAAAATTGTTGTTTATCTAGATAAATAATCTCAAATATATATAACTGTATCAATTTAAAACATATCACATAGAGAGGTAAATTAAGAAAACGAAACAAAATGAAAGGACACTCCAATCATTTTATAGGATATATTGGTTGTGGTAAAAATTAATAATATCATGGGAGACACCCATATATGAACTATTGAGAAAAATTGAAAGAAAATGTTAATGAAAATTGATTTGAAAATTTTGATGAAGAGTTTCTATATTAAAAATATTGAAAATGATTTTTTGGAAATCCAATTTATAAAAAGAAAAATGTGTGTGTGAGAAATATCTGGTGAATAACTGAGATAGTATAACGAAGAGAACCTAATGATCTATCAAAGGAGAAAAATAAAACAAAATATTATAAAGAAGAAGAATGGGAATTATTCCATCACTATGATATTACATAAATTGAGTCGAAGGTGATATAGAGAAGAATTTATTGTGTCGCCAAGTATTGTATAAGGTTGAATTAGAAAAATGAGAATCTATGTTATCCCATTGTGTATATATTACTATTAAATATCTACTTTATATTGAGATCATTGTATAAGTGAATCCTTGAAATATATTCTAAAAAATATTTTTGGAGTTTGTCTAGGAATTATGACTAAATTATGAAAACTTTTTCATGTATATATATTATTTATTTTGAAATTTTTTTGAGGAAGTTTATTAGATCCATTGATGTACTAACATCCTATACTTTTTAGTGTTCTTCCATAATAGAATGAAGGAAAATTCCAAGACTAGTTGTGAAGACTGAAGCGTAGTGAGAAGTTGTGAAGTTAGTAGGATGGTAGTAGTTGTAGACATAGTGGGATGTTATGTGGATTTCGTATGCATGATGGGTTATTATGAAAACTACCCACACCACATTTAATTGATTATAATATTAGTACTATAGAATCATTGATAAAAGAGAATAACATATCAAAAAATGGATTATATTCCCTGAATCATAAATGAACCTTGGAAAAAAACATAAACAATTTACTTTTTCCATGATTTTTATATTGTATTTATGATTAATAAACAAAAAATGGATCCACTAGTGTCTTAATTATAAATAGTGGTTTAAATCCGAAATGGGTATTGGATAAAAAGATTATTTTCTATTTGTTTAAAATTATCCAACAACTAATTTACAACCCCACCCCCCATACTAGGTGTCCATACCAGTTTTGTGGGTATCTTAATTGGTATTATAGAAAACTAGGTTTCAATTGGCTGGATCTATTTTTAAGACACAATTGTTTCTATCAAATTAAATTAAGATAATGTTTGAAGTTATTTTTGAATGGACTAAAATGTAAATTTTTTTCGACCACTTTCAATGATAAATTAGAGGTTTCATTCAATAAATTTTATCATAGGAATCGAAGATTGAATAATAAGGTGACGATAAACTAAAAAATTGAAGGAGGAGCGACTATTACATTAAGGTGTATAAAATGGTAAATGTGTTTATAAATATTTATTTTATGATACCTCTGAATAATCAAGATCATGTTCTAAAGAGATGAGTTTAATGATCCGCATAGTGTTTTTTATTTAGAATCCATGGATTAATTAAAAAAATCCTTTTGAGGATAACATTTACTTATATTCTTATATAAAGTGACTTCATAAAGGAAATTCAAATATGGAATAATAATATAATTATGTTGAAAAATTATAAGATTATAAGGTGAGATGTTGTGACACCCTTGAAAAAATTATGAATGACAAGGAAGAATCATTTTTACATTGCAATGAATTATTATCATTGATTGATAAAGACTTGTAAAAAAGGTTTTTCGAGTAATATGTTTTTATTTTTTTTAGTGGATGTAATCCATGATTTAGAGAAACTACATAGTGTTTCCATGAATATCAAGGATGCTCATCAAAAAGTAAAAGACTAAATATTTATAGAACTGGTTAATTCTTTATTGGAGACAAATAAAATTCTTGAGGATCATATAAGGAATATTCAAATATATTTATAACATATGGTGAAAGAAGATTATGTCAATAAATAATTATTAAACTTGATAATACTTGAGTTGGATGTCAAAATAAATAATCTTTATGTCACCCCTATAGAGAAATCATAATCTATTGACATATAAAATTATTCCATGAAATTGTATGATATGTTTATTGATTTTAAGATTGCTAAAAATATTTTAAAGAAGATATTGAGATCCTTTAAGGATCATTCTATCGTATTCTCAGGGGAAAAGGTAACACAAAACCTAGTTCAATATGTTTTTACTAAATATATGTTTACTATTTGTGTAGACTTAAAAATCAAAAAATATGTGACTGTGGAAGGATAATATTTCTTATAAGTTTACCTCATCATTAAGAGATAATGTAATATTATGCTAGTAATTCAACCATGAAATACCTAAGACCCTATTATATGAAAATATTAAAGAACATTTATAGAAATCTAGAATTAAGGTTTGATTTATTATCTCAAATTTTCACACCTTGAGAAATATTTCTTATTATAAACCATTTTTTTATATGGTGTATTTACTACCTGTTTAATACTTTTTTCATTATCCTCTACTTATTAAGTTATTTTATGTTCCAATTGAAATATTATCCTTCATGGGGGGTTTCGACTTAAAATGCTTTAATGGTTGAAAGGGAACTTTTGTCTTAAATTTCTATTCTTGAGGCATGGATTTTATTGTGAACTTAATTTCAATTAAATTATTTATATAATTACCATTTGAAATATTATATCATGAATTTTATTTCATTCAAGGTATTTTATGTCTAATTACATGATCTATATTTAAAATTTGTTTTTATTAAGATGTTACTTAAGGTATCATAATTCCTAAAACCCTATATTTTTTATGGTAAAGTATGTGTGGTTTTTCTATCCATTGCATCCCTATCTGGATATAATAATGTTTATAAGGTTGTGGAAAAAATTCTCTTTGGTTTAATAACCCTAAATTCTATTTGTTGACTATCAACTCAATATTCACTCGGCGCACAATGAGATGGACTAACACTGCACACTTGGATAGACACTCCAAATAAATATGTTTGGGACAATTCACAAAATCATTACAACCCATAATAAATAATTTTCCCACCATTTCATTGAACTACTACCATTGTAAACTGCTGATCCCATCTGATATCTTCTATTGATTACTAATCCCATTCAAATTACATTATCCACCACTGTATCATTGTTTTTTTGATAATTTTACTTCCTATTACATTGATAATATCCCATAGTTTCTAAATTTATTTCAACATATTCTCTTAGATAGGCACATTATTCAATTAAATGAGGATATATTTGTTTTCATTACATCCATTATAGAGATAACCATTTTTTTAGTTTTCCTTACATAATTAAAAGGTTCATAAGATAAGGTTATGGAATTCCTTTTTAACTCATAAGATCAATGAATTCGACTTAATTAGTGATGGGAGGGGCCTGGTATAGATTGTGCATCGATGCATCAATATATATTTGGATTAAAACAATCTAGGGTGTTTCCATGTTACTTACACATTTATGTATGATATCTTAGAATAAGGACATGATGGTATGTTTATTATGTTATGTATTATGCATTATATCATCATGATATTGGTGATTATTATTCAATTTTTTATTGATGATCATGGATATAGTATCCCCTCTATTTCATTTGATTATGCAATTAATATGATCTTTTTTTATATAATATATATTTATTTCTTATGTTGAGTTATATTTTGTTGTATTATACTCCTTACAGAGGATCTGATATCACCCTTATTTAGTTTTCCTTTCCATATGAATCCTAGAAGTGAAAATTCTGTATTTTTCAAGGATCTACTATAAAATATTTTAATGTTCTTATGCAGTATGTATGAAAAATTATATGTTCCCATGTTTAATTCTAAAATATGTTATTAACTAGTCTTCCAATAATACTATGTTTTTGGATCCTTCAGGAACTATTTTATTATGTACCAATAATGTAATATTACAACTGAATCAGGGTTTTCAGTGACTGGGTTGTTATAGTTGGTATCAAAATAAGTATTTTAGAAACTGTGGGGAATGTATTTAAAAAATACCCAATCAGATATCACAAATATTATGAAAACACATTAATATTTTAAGAACTTTTTCCCATAAAAACATTGAAAAAATTTATTTTTACTGTTCAATATCCTACAGTAATTAAATGTATATTATTTTTTAGAGATAAAAAACTATATAGTGAATGAGAACTATATTAACATGTGTAATCAATGTAGGAATGTTCTTCCTAGGAAAATAATTTATTCTAGAGTTGGATTTGATCAAATCATAACCATAATTGGGTATTTGACCTAAGTTATAACAATTAAACTCACCTTTATAGTGTATCCTATTGATCCACAATATTGTGTATGTATAATGGACTTTTCCAAGTGAAAAAACCTCCCCAATTCAGTGGAACTACTATTGTTTTGTAGTGGAGAAGTTGATCATGTCCTTATAAATGATATTTCACTTCTAAGGAAGTGGTGTCATGTAAAAGTTTATCATGGTGGTATATCATCTGAAGGGATATGTGGATCAATGGTGGTCACAAATTCAGAACACTAAAGATTAATTTTATATATAGTGTATATAATATATAAAATTTAAGGTAATATTCTTTATAAAAATAATTTCTTCATGATAAAAGGGACGGAATAGAAAGGAAATTTTTCAATATCATATAGATTGAACAGGAAAATATTGTGAGTAGGATATAACATTATGAGGTTAGATAAACAGATTGTGGACTGTGAATGTATATTGGAAACAAATATTGATAATTTCAATGATATTATAAATTTGGGACATTGAGGTTCATTAGTATCTTATAATATTCATCAAATGAGGATATAGTCTCATGTTCTATTAAGATAGAAAATTATTTCTCCAATACATATGTATTAAAAGGGAAAAATTGGGGACTTTATTAATAGAATTGATGTTTGTTTCATGTATAAAGAAAAATTACAACAAGAATAAAAATTAAATGAAAAGGAAGAAGTTGATAATTTTCAACAATTTTACTACAAGGATATGGGAGACTATTCATGAAAATTACATAAACTTATATATAATTTACCTTAGAAATTTTATAGGGATCAATTTTTAGCTTATATTATTGCTATAACTGATCATAATGAACTAATCGGAATTGTAGAAGGTAAATTGATCCTAAACTCAATGTTAATGAATTTTTTATATGATTATATCTATATGAACTCCTTTATACAATTCATGATCATGTATAACAATTAATCATCACCAAATACATTGATAAAGGAGTTTTCATTTAATTCCCCTAATGAGATACATTTTCCAATAAATATTTAATGAGATATATCTTTTATGATGAATAGATATTATGTAGTGGAAAACCAGATTGTTATACATTTGTTTTATTTATAATTAATTATTGGAATAGATTTAATCTTACTTTATAATTCAATATTTTATTATCTTGAGATGGAGACTACAATTTTTAATGGTGACATAAAATCCCTTATATTTAAGGGAGATACTTAACCACATAAGTGTTTTATAGACACGCCTCTAGTATTTCACCTTAATGATATTATGATAGAAGAGTAAGAGACAACACTATCTATGAATGGGAATGATATACTAATGATGGAGTATGTAAACCTTTTAAAAAACAAATTGATATATATCTTGAATAATTACATGGGCCTCAACCTGAGTGTGAAGTTGTTATTTCCCTTAAAATATTTTTTTCATGAATGGATCATTTCAAAAATTTCATATATAATGGAACCATTTGTTTTGGTAGATTTTAATAAACTATTATAATTTTTTTCCAAAAAATATTTATATTCCCTTGGGTTTCATCATTGGGAGCCCCTATCTTATTCATAAAAATGTAGAATGGGTATATGATATTGTGCATCAGTTATAAGGAGATCAATTTCATTACTATAATAAATATATTATACTAGGAATTAATGGCTTATTTTATCAAATTATAATATCCTAGTATTCTACTATGATATATCTTCTCTGTTTTTATCATCAGTTAAGGGGGAAGAAGTAGGATATACTGAATACAATACTTTAAAGAAGATATAGACATTATGAGTATATGGTAATGACCTTCAGATTGACAATGAACCTTCTATTTTTATGGATCTGGTGAATTGAGTATTAAAATATTATATTGATAAATTCATGGTGGTAT
This sequence comes from Viscum album, assembly GCA_963277665.1. NCBI lineage: Eukaryota > Viridiplantae > Streptophyta > Magnoliopsida > Santalales > Viscaceae > Viscum > Viscum album. Next base: position 678,581,525 of record OY728119.1, on the reverse strand, counting down.
TAAATGACAATATCAGGATATAATCCAAAAAATATTAATAGTGTGAGGATCATCCATGGAAAATTGTTGACACCCTTAGAGAAAAATAACTATATGGGAAAATTAGGGAGTATGAATTTTATCTCCATGAAGTTTCTTTTCTATTCCATATTGTATATAATAATTAAATGTCAATTGATCTATTAAAGATAATGTTAGTTAAATAATTTCATACATCAAAAAATATAATTGAGATACATAGTTTCCTTAGTTTTTTAGGTCACTATCTACGATTTTTTCAAAAATAGTTCCCATTGGACAACTTGTTACCCAAGTTGACATGTAAATGGGATAAAGTAACTTGGTTTATAGAATGTGAGTAAAATTTATAATTGATAAATAGAAGAATAATTAATGCACTAATTTTGACGTTACCATTAGGAAAGGCAGGATTTTCAATATACTGGGATTCATCCAAGAAAACACAAGGTTTTTTCATTACATAAAATGATAGAGTAGTTGATTATGAATCAATATAATTAAAAATACATGGACAAAATTATCCAACTCCTGACCCTAATTAGGAAGAAGTAATATTTACCTTTAATATATGGTGGAAATATCTATATTTAGAAAGATGTGAAATATGTGTGGAAAAAAATATTTGAAGTATATTGTCTATCATGAATATCTCCACATGAGGAAAAGAAGATAGTTGGAGCTACTGATGGACTATGTTTCTTGATTAACTACCACTATATAAATGAGTAATGGTGTATGATGCATTATCTTGGTGGGACCTTGTATTTTTGGCCACAATGATGATAAATAATTATTTTTATTTAGGGATCAAGTAAAGATGGATAATGTGGTTTTTTAGGATAATAGATCCATTATTAATCTTCAAATAAAATTTTCAAGAACATTTGTAAAAAAAATATAAAGAATTCACAAATGGATGATAAGGATTTACAAAGGAGTATTAAATAATTAAATGATGGGAAATTGAAAAACATCATTTATAAAGAAGGAGTTTCAATTTTTGGAAGGAGGTTGTGAATACCATCCATACATAAAATAAATAGGGTTGTATTAGATAAAGGGAATACATAAAGCTACTATATACACTATGTTAGATTTAAAATTAATTTGTATTTAAAAGGAAATTTCTGGTGGGATGATGTGAAGTAGGAAAATGTGGACTATGTATCCAGATGCTTAGTGTGCCAAAAATTTATGGTTGAATGACAAAAACCAAAGGGGTTATTAAACCTCTACCTATACCAATATGGTATAGGGAAAATATTACAATGGACATGGTCACTATTCATCCAATTAATCAATGGAAGAATGATTTTATATGGTTCATTACCAATCACCTTTCCAAAGCTTTATAATTCATAGGAATAAGGGACGATTTAACCCTAGTGTGCCTTTCCTAGCTTTGTATAAATGAAATCATGAGACATTATGGAGAAAATTTATCCATTATATCTATTTTTGATCCTCTCATCACATCAAAATTAATGAATTGTCCTCAAATGTTTGTTTTCATCAAAGAACATTTATGAAGAACTATTTTCCTCAAACTAATAGAAAATCTAAAAGAACTATTCTCATACTAGAACAAATATTGAGAACATGTTCTATTGATATCCATGAAGCATGGGATTGGAATCTACATATGGTAGTATTTTTATACAATATTAGTTTTCCGTTTATCATTCATATAGAACTGTATTTTTCATTGTATTGGAAGAGACTTCATTCTTCAACTTAGTAGGGAGAAGTTCGATAAAGGATTTTTGAAGTCCTAGAACATATGGAGGATATAATATGAAATTATGGACTATCCCTGATCATACTAAAGTAGATCAAAGTAGTCAAAAGAGGTATGTTGATAATCTAAGTAAAGACATTGAATTTGATGTGAAGGGTCAGGTATTCATAATGGCGTCGCCATCAAAAGAAGTTATAAGATTTGGTAAAAGGGTTAGTCAAACCCTTGGAATATTGGGTATTTTGAAATTATATAGAGAATCAGGTATGTATATTATCAATTGGATATATTAACAAAATTTTATAAAGTACATAACATCTTACATGTATTTTTATTGATAAAATGTATGTCATATATATCATATATACTCAAATATTATGGAATAAAGTTGGAACATTTCATGTACTATAAAGACTATATATTATATACACCAGAGAAAAACTGTTGAGGAAATACAAAATTCAGATGGTTAATGTCATTTGGAGAAATAATAAACTCATTGTGGAAATATGGGGACTTGAAATATCTATGAGGATGGAATACCCACTGTTTTTTAGTAGCTGGCATGAATTCACTTATGAGGATTAAATTATGTTAGATGGTATAATGTAAAACCTAATACCCTATTATAGCAAGAGATTCAAGCACATTAGTGGATGTCATGAATGAAGATTAGGGTTTACTATATCAAATTTGCATCCCATGATACATATTTCTTATTATGAACCATTTTTATTTTTTATGGTGTATATATTACCTCAATAATATTTTGAATCATGATTCTATCATTATTATTGGTATTTAATGTTCCATTTGAAATATTATCCTACAAGGGGGTTGACTCAAATGTTTCTAATGTTGTATGGGGCCTTTCACTTAAGACTTTATTCTAGAGATATGTTTTTTCATTGTAAAACTAATATTATTTATATTCTATATATACTATCTATTTGATCTATTAATTGAGAAATTTTATTTTATTCACAGTATATTATGTTCAATTATAACCAATATTTGTCAAAGTGGTTTTCGTTGAGAAGTTACATAACCTAACTTAATTCCCAAATCCAACATTTTTTAATGTAAACCTTATGTGGTTTACCTTGAAATTGCATCTGTGTCTATATACAAGAAAGTGGGTATGTTGTGACACATATGCACCTGGGGGTAATCACCATGAAAAAAATCTAGTTCAGTATTAACTCAATATTCACTTAGTGACTGATGAGTGGTCCTTATACTGAACACCTAGATATACACTCCTAGGGGATATGATTTTCACAATTAACATGACCATTATAAACTATATTAAAATATTTTCCTACCGTACATTTAGTCTCCTTCCAATGAAAACTACATAACTCAATTAATATCCTCTATTAATAGCATAACCCTTTGAAAGTAACCTATCCACCATCTTATATTTATTTACATGAAAAGTTTACCTCCTATTACAGTGATAATACACCATAGTTTTTATGTTTGTTTTTATATATTCTTCAAGATTACCACATTATTCCATTAAATGGGAAATGTTTTTTTTCAGTGCACCCACTATATGAATATAAATATTTTTCATTGTTCTATGAATAAGTAATAGGTTTTATAGGGAATTTTATGAAATGTATTCATAACTCATTTGATAAATTAAATATACGTAATTAGTGATGAGCGGGTCCTTTTATTTATAGTTGCTTGATAAATTAGTAGGTCTCATGAGGTAGACTATCTTGGGTATTAGAATATTTCTTACCCATTTAAGTATGATTTCATTGAATAATACCATGGGAGAGTCAGTATGATTGCTAAAACCCACCAAATAAGCATCATATTTGACAAATACCTGAATCATATGTATTGAATCTTATATAAAGGAAATAATGGATTAGCATGGATACATGGGAACTAGGAACCTAATTAAAAAGAAAAAATAACCCTAAGAACTTCTTTTGATGGGGTTATACACATCACATGATCTGTTCATTGATCCAATGAAACCCCCCTAACAAGCTCTCTTGAACATATAAATTAATACAAAAATGTTTAAATGGTAATGAAAGGGCTACTATATGAGTTTCGAAAACCATGTGACATATCAATTGACACACTATAAAATTCCCCAAGATGTTTATAAAAAAATCCAAAAATTCTAGAAGCATTGTGTGAAGGGAGATGTGCAGATCTTTATGTGAAGTGATTATGTGGTTTACATTATTTTTTCATAGATGATGTTAAATAATTAGAGATATATTATTGTAATCATGTTAATTCCACTTGATATGTCACCTTCATCATGAGGAGGATCTCTGTTATTTTTGTTTGATCATGTGATACCTCGAGGGAAAATTGATATAAGAACATCACAGGATTTATAAAATGAAATCTACTATATGTGGAATTTTCATGTGAATATAGTTATGGTGATCCTCCTGTGAAGGGATATTTTGGTTTATGTAATATTTTATGGTTCATGTAAAATCCCTATGGATATGCCAGCCTCATCACATGAAGGGAACTGGACATGTCACCTTTATCATATGAAAGATCTCATGCATTCATGTTTCATCATATTATAGGAAAATTGAAAATCAATGGTTGAACATTGTAAAATTTATAAAATGAAATATGAAAAATATGGTAACTTTATTCAAAATAGATTTACTCTATTTTATATGTGAATGGTCTATGAACTTTTCTTAATTAATTTACCAATCACATGAAGGCCATATAACATGCCATCTTGATCCTACCAAGGGACCTAGTTATGTCTGCCTAAACATTAGAAGGGACACTCACATGTTTATTTGAATATTTTAATCCCATTTAACATGTTTTGGGTTCAATAAATATTGAAATTGTAAATGATCATGTGGTTTTTGGTTACCATTCCACACAAGGACAACATGACGGATGACACCTGGCCAAATCATGTGAAATGCTTAAAAAGATGATCCCTCAACTAAAAAAGTCACACATATGAAATTTTTGAACCATTTGAGGTTCCAATGATCCAATTTGGAGAATATTATAAATTCTCCCACTAATATATAAAAAATATAAATGGTGGTGGAGATGCGAGATTAGAATTTCAAGAGTGTAGAACTATGTAATCAAAAGATCATTCCACCATCTTTGTCCATGGAATAACTTAATGGATTTCGCATTATGTTTAAAGGAATTGTGTGATCACTCCATTTATGATTCAATACATGCATGTAAGATCAAGAGAAACAGTTTCCAACAGTTTTCATGGTTACAAGAGGCCTCAATAGGCTAGTTCCAGACGAATGTGGAGGCATTTATGTGATAATGGATAAAAATGGTGGTTGCTTCATGTGAAGATAGATATATTGATTTTTATGAGATAAGGCCTTGTGATCAATGTGATATGTTCACTGATCATATGAATTCCTCTATACATTTCATCCCATTACTAGAAACTTATTCTATACCAACAGTTTCAAACCATTGGTATAAACTATACCAATGGTTCCCTAAACGGTTGGCCGATGAACCATGGGGATAGACATGTACCAATAGTTATTGAATAACCTTTAGAATATGGATTCAGAATGAACTTTATACCATTGGTTACAAGAAAACATTTGTATAAATGTTTTTTAATGATTTAAAACCGTTGGATAATTTGAATTTTCATGTTTATTCCAACAGTTTAGAAACCATTAGAATATAATTTTACAAATGGTTTGATGTAAACCATTGGTAATGTTTGATTTTAGTATCTATACAAATGGTTTACAAAACATTGGTGAAAACTATGGCCAATAGCTTACATGAAACTGTTGGTATATAGTCGGATTTCACACATATGCCAATAGTTCTAAACCGTTGGAATAGCCTTTCTTTAATTCTAGAGGCAGACCTACCACTACCCCCACCCCCCCACATATAGATACAAGTATAATAGGATTGATTTTGTATGTATTTAGTTACCTGAGATTATATCCATTCATAATTATCACATAATTCATAAGGTAATTAAATACATACATCCTACAAGTATACACATATAGAATTAAAAAATAATTCAAAACATAATTACATACATACATAATTGAATACAAAATTAAATTCAGAATTCAAAAGGAAATTACCCTGTTCCATAAAGAATTCAGAATTGAATACATACAGAATTTAATTTTAAATTATGAATACAATACATAGAGAATTGAATACATAATTATGTCTGTGTTATACAAAATTATGAATACATACAGTATTCTGAATTATTTATACTATATTCAATTAAGAATTCAATACATAGAGAATTGTATTTTGTATACACATATAGAATTTAATTCATAATTCAGATGGTAATAGCCCCTATATAAGGAAATCAGGTTTCATGTTTTGAATACGCCATTTTTGTTCATATTCATTGATGATTTAAAATAAATTTTGTGTGTTTAAAGATTTACTGATACTTTTCACATGTAATTTGAAATGAAAAGGGATAAATGACTTAAAGAAATTTAATTTCAAAAATGGTGTATTCATAATGGGGATTGAATCTTGTTTTTCGATGAAAACTCAGTTTAATGGAATTGATTTTTTTGATAGACCAATTATACCTCATTTTCAACCATGATAATATGATGATATAGGATTTTAATAAATGGGATATAGGTCTCATAAAAGATATTCATTTGATTATTAGTGACGTTATATGGACTAGTTCGTTTTATGAAAGGAAGATGGTCATTATTCTATGAAAGGAGTGATTTAAAAAAATTGATTTGGGAAGTATTGGAATCAAAGATGTCAATATATTTAATGATGGTGTCATTGGAAAATTCACAAAGTGATTGTCCTATTATGATATATCCTCCAACTTATTATGAAATTGGTTTGAAATTAGACAATGAAATTGTAACATGAACAATCATTCAACCTTTGATTGGGCATCCCTCAAACACTACATCAAGAAATTTTTTTATGATAGAAAATTGATAGTGAGTAGGTGATCCAACCCCAACTGTTGTACTACCACCTTGAAAAAAAAAGAACTATACATAATTATCATCAATGCCCCTAAGGCTACAAACATTTCTATTTCTGATCTATGATCACAAATCTCCAGTGTTGATTGTAATTTTTCCACCCAAATTAGTATGAAAATCCAGAGGCACAATTTTATGGATTATGACACCCTCATATGGAAAAAAATGAGCATTGTAACTTAAATGCTAAGGATTTATATAATAAGGAATTTGGTGGTTCCAACAGAACACCAATATGGATTAGGAATTGAAAATCATGTTTTATCCATTCATCTGAGTTTCTCCTTCTATATAGGATTTGGAAATGTAGATTTACAACACAGGATAAAATCGAAAAATTAGGATATCAACAAGTATTTACCTAAATCATTTTTTCTAGTTGAAGAGGATATAAATCACTTATTCCTAGCGTGTAACGTTTCCCATTCATTATGGGACTACATCAACATGGGGTTTATCTTGGAATTTTTTAAAGACATGCAATATAGTGATTTCATGGAGAGAATATGTCATGCTGAATATAGTGAGTAGATTATAAGCCTTCTATTGGATTATATTGGGTATATTCTATCAGATATATGGACTTCTCAAAATACTACACTTTTTTATGTGAAATAGTCCTCTATATAAATGGGGACGATGTCCATTCACAAGGAGGATTATGGGGAATTCATGATTCAAACAAGATGTATGAATAACACATTTCATGAATAGTAAATCCTGATATTATTAAGTGTTATTGGTAGACTGAGGAAACTTATAATTATTAAATCCATTTTGGGGTTCCCACCAATATATTCATGGATATAGGATACTGTTAATGGGGAGTCTTCTTGGAAAAGTCATCGCATGCCATACTCCAAACACATCACTAAATACTATCAGTTGGGTGACATATTGTACATCAAACCATACCCAAATATATTAGATAAGGTTTTATAATAATTCCAGACCACTACCTAATTGTGAAAGGTTGGCTATATTCAAGTATCCACCCATCCTCTCTCACTCAATTGGATGTCAAACGCAGGTTATCCTATTCATCCCTTCTCACTCCAGGGTTAACCTACATGATGTACCATAGACAACCCTTTCATTATAGGGAGGACTCAAATCAAAAAAAAAACTAGGAACTCGGTTCTACTATGGATATCTCTCAAGTTTGTCTACACTCAAGTTGAGTCATGGCCTTAAAATCTCCACCCTCACACAATGATCATTCTTCTAACCTAAGTATCAATTTGACACAAGAAAGAAACAAATAACATGTTACATGTAATGTTTCACAACACATCGACTCTTAACCCGATAATTAATCATTTGGGATCAACCCAAGAGCCTCATGCTCATCCAAATATCCATCTCAACCTTATTATTATTATATCACATACCTCTAGACCAACCCATCACATCGACTTCACCCAACACCCTAGACCAACACACAAACTCAAAATCATTCTTCAACATGGAACAATAAACATTTAAAAAATAATGTAAAGGGGGAATATACAATATAATTCCTGCTATAGAAAATTGGGTATCACCCAGATTAGTTTAAATAGACAAAAAACAACTAAAACAAGACACTCTATCTTTCCTTTGAAAACTAATAAAATTTTATTTTTAGAAATAATTTAGAAATGAAACAATATTTCATCTTTTACACACAAGAAACTTGGACAAAAATCAATAAAAATAAATTTAGTAGAAAACTCTTCATTAATATTTAAATACCATTTCCAATTCGATTTCACAAATCTACCATTCTTCATTAATATTATAGTTAGTCAAATATTTTTTCTAAAATAAAATTTTTAAATGCAGAACTATTTCCCTATAAGAACCAAAAAACCCACTATGAAATAAAAAAAGAGGTCTACGAAAACTAGTTTTACTAAGGAGAACCCATCAACCATTTACTAATATCAATAGTCAATGACTAATAAGTGGTCTAATGATAAATAATAGGATCATGTTCTTCATCCAAGAGTTTGAGTGTATGTAAAAAATAATTGTGAAATATCTTTCATAACAGGTAAAAAAAAATTCATAGAATCCACACTTCCATGTCAAGTCATGTTTTATTATTTATAGATAAAGAAATAATAATAATGTGACGTAGCTAATCACATATATATTCAGTCACAAAAAATCATCAATCAACAAATCTTAGTATTATAAGACAGACATTTATTATAGATATTCATATGAAAAATCTGTAAAAAAAATTAAAAAAGTATTAGAGTAAATCCTTTTAAATAATAAGATAAGTTATAAGTAAAGGATATCAAGGGTTTAATTTGGGATAATTCCATCACGTGATGGTTGTGTAGCCTTGGACATCAATTTGAAAATGTCGTGAATTATTACCATGTGCCTCACATAGGTCACTTATCTCATGTGCATCCCATAGGTCACTTCACTAATAAGCCTCACACAAGTCAGTTAGTCCATATGACTTGCACATATCACTTCACCGAATTTTTTTTATAAAATCACATGTTATTACGTAATCAATCATTTGAATTCATATCTAAAGGATGCATTGAGAGTTATGAGAATAGAGGATTTAATACACCCAATGCTTGAAAAATAGTAAAACTGTATATGGGGACCATCGGGTAGACATCACAATTTATAGACATTTTACTGACCCACATGTCAAAAATACATAATATTTATGAACTCTCATGATGATGTGATTCCATAAATTCATAATTATGAGAGATATAGATATGGAATGAACTAAGTAGATAACCAATGATTTGTAGATATTTTGAGAATTTAATTCATCAATGATCACCAAAAAATATGTTGTGGATGTTCTTTTTATAATAAATTGATTCAATCGTGAACCAAGAATCATTATTTTATAGTTCCAGTAAACTCAAGATGTTCATTGGTCATGTAGTATTGTTCATTTACATTCCCTTACAAAAAAAAATCCAAGATAAAAATTCTATGTTTATTGTAATAGTGAATCTTTTTTCACTTTTAATTCAACATCTTGGTTGAATAATCAACCAATGACATGTTTTCGGAGTATTTGAGTAACCCCAAAAAATAACATAGTTTATTCTATTCTCTATAGTAAAATCTTCATTATGTTTTCAAAACTACCCTTTTTAGTAGCTTATGGTATAAAAAATGTCTTAAAATGGTAAATAATAAAAATTAATAATTTTCCAAAACATGATCCACTATGTTATTTTTGATAGAGGTGTACAAGATCAATGACAAGTGACAATGAATCAATATGAAAGTCCATCATGCATTGTTTTGAAGGGATGTTGGATTTTCGTTGATAGATTTTATTATATTCTTATACATTTAATTTCTAGCTATTAATGGATGTAAAATTACCCCCAAAGGTATAGAAATAATTTTAAAGATCTTTAACTTGGATTCATGCCAAAAAAGTTTTCTGAAATATAACCATATCATGATTCATGAGAAGCTATAGTTTATGGGATGTGTTTTTTCTAACATAAGGCTTAATGTTCATGTAATACACATCATATTCTATATTCTAATGGTGGTATGTGTTCATTTAGTATAAAATTTAATATGAAAATTATTTATACGGTTTGTAGTACATATTATAATAATAATAAATTAAATTTATTTTCATTATTAAAAATAATTATAGAAGTAATATACATGAAGCTGAAATTTTTTCCTTATAGTTCATGTTGGACATCTCGTAGATATTATAAAATTTTCCAAAACAACTTGGGACATAAAGGCACCAGGAAAATTTTGATTGTAACACAAGTTCATTTTACACTAGTATACGTGAAATATTTATAGTTCAAATCATTATATGTGGATAAGATTACATTATAATAATTCTCATAAGGGGATCATAATTCATAGTAAATTTCAATCAATGAAAAAATATAATATAAATTAAAGAACACATTTCAATTTGATGTAGAAGAACAAAAATTACATGCATCAAAGATAGATGGCCAGTTGTAAAGTAGATTTAGCACCCTCAAGAGTCGGTTGGGAAGTAGGGTTTGTAGTGTGGGTTCAAGATGGGTTTTTGAGGATCTAGGTGCATGCTATTATTTGGAGATTTTCTATCCCAAAATTTTGTAAAACCCATTGGGATAGTGGTAAATATTACCACTATACCAACGGTGGAGAACAACGATTGGGAAAAACCACCCTAAGACTAATTTACCCAATGGTTTTATCAAACCATTGGAAAATACGACCTTTAATATTCTTATACCACTAGTTTTCTATAATAGTTGGTATAAGGTCCTTATCCCAACGGTTTTCTTAAGTCGTTGGGATTGAGATATTAGTATAGGTGGGCTTTTCACTGGTTTCTAAATCATGTGTTGTCATCTAGGCATTTCTGTTAAATCATATGATGTTTTTTTGGACATATTAGGTAGCTCATGAGAAGAACTCATGACATGTAATATACCTAATTAATATTCATCTAGGTTTGTTATTTGGATAAAAAATGATTGAAAAATTAAATATTGATCACCTGACATCTTTTTGACATGACATTTTGTTCATATGAAGTCCTTGAAACATGATGGGATCATATAGAAGCCTTCGAACATGTTATCCTTAATAATATAAAGTTTCCTAGACATGTTGACTTAGATAATGCAAAGAACCCCTGTAATATTGGCTCTGATTATCAAAAGGATACCTAGAAACATCATATTTTTCTAAAGGAAATATTAATACATGATAGAAAAACAATTTTTACATGTCATTATTGTCACACAAAATCCTCTTAACATGTCATCATGATCACGTGATGACCTAAGATCGTGTCTTCCATATAACATGACAGTTGTCTATCATGTCATATGTTATCACATGAATACATATGGACATGTTAGAGAGACACTATGGATATGTTCGATAACAACACCAATCAATTCATATAGAAACATTTTACATCTCATGTAGAAACTGTAGTATTATCAGGGAAAAACCCTGGACTTGTCATGAAAACACCCCATACTTCTCAGCCTCATCAGATATGAGTACTCGAGAATGTGCCATAAAAATATATTAACCCACGAACTTGAGACTTTTTTCAAGAATCCCCCTTCATATATTATGTTTCAATAATGGGATATGGATGGGATCTTGTACAAACTTATGGGTATTATGGGATCCTCATTTTGTAACACCTCTATGTTTTTATGAGATAGATTTTTTTATAAATTATTTTGATGTTTTATTTCATACACTAAACAGAGATAATATTGTTCTACACACAAAAACATCATAGTATTTGGTATACAAAACACTATTATTGGGTTTTGTTTAAGACAATTTCAAGTTATTTTGATATATTTCATTCCACACAAAAACTCGGTTTATATGAATAACTGAGTATTATTGTGTTACCTTATAACCTAGTCCTTATAATAGAGGGTATGAAAAATATTAACTGAATTATTAAATAATGATTTACACATGATTTTATTATAATTATTTGGTGAGAAATTAATTATAAATTAAAATAAAATACATTATAAATAAATGGATATATTTTTCAGAAAACTATTTAAATGAAAATAAGTGAGTTTATAAAATAATAAAATAACTCATGATGTATTTTATTAATAATATATATATGAAATATATACTATGTCATCATATATATTTTCTAGACATGATATAATATCAAATTCAATTTTTTATATAAAAGATGTATTCTCTAAAAATGCAAGTTTACAGCCTTTTGATAGCACACCCATTTTAAATCTATCTTTTGATGATTTTACAAAATATATTTAACAAAACCAATATATTTATTGAAAACTATATTAGATAATTTACTTTGGATGATTTTTTGATATTTTTCGGATAACTTTCATGTTTTGATGAATAGTAAAAATATAATGAATTTTCATTGGAACCAAATTTTTTCATCGAAATAATTTATGTGGTTAAATTATATTATATAATATTTTTAAATTATAAAAATATTATATTTTTATTATTTAATATAATTTAGGCCATTGGCATTAATTTTACATTAAATTCAGAAATTAAGACCTTTCAATCTTTTGCAATGTTTTAACTTTTAAAACTCGTTTTCCAATTTCGACAATAGTATTTATGTTAAATTTATTACTGAAAATAATGTGTTATGAAATCTGAACATTTTCTTCCATATTTTGAATAATTAGATCCAAATTATGAAAATATATTTCTTTTATTTTTTGGGCATAATGAATAGAAACTTTGGTAATGTTTATTAATACGGTAAAACGGTAAATCAGGTAATGAAGGGTAAAATTAATAATATAAATTTACCCTAACAATTTTCCTAAAATCATGGTATGAGTTGTTTTAAACTTAAATCATTATTGGGTCGAAATGGTATCCTTTTTGAGGCAGTTGGATGAGACTATGACATATAATTTATTTTATTTAAAGAAAAGTTAAATATGTATTACTCAAATTTTAATAATTATATAATTATATAATATTTAATATAACGATATAAAGAAGGTATATTATACAATAAATACTCATTTTAAATATAAAATGTTGTTCTTTATCATGTTAATTTATTTTTAATTATTATGAAATAAAAAATAACCTTAAAGGCTAATACCTTGAAAATACAGAACCTATTTAATTGTTGAAAAATGAATAAAATAATTTTTATTAAATTTATAATTACCACAAAAAGGGATAGAAATGTTATTTTTATAATATATTTACCATAATAACCCATGGTACTACATGCTGACCATTTTGAGCCATATGGAAAATTTTATGGCCCTTATAATATTTTATTTAAAATGATGTTGTAGATGTCACATTATTGTTTTCATAAATATAATTTTATTACGTATAATTTCATATAAGTTATATTCGACTATACGTACTATTAAAAAATTTGGTTGATTTATCTAAATCATAGTATTCTATTTTTTTTATTCAACAAATATGTATATTTTATAATTATATAAAACTGATGTTGTAATTATTTTAAAAATGGAGATATCAAAAAAATGTTAATAAAAATATCAATGTAATAAAATTTGGAATGATTATTATATCCAATGAATTTAAAATATTAACTTGACCTATTAGTAATATAATAGAATATGTTTCTCAAATTTAACATTTTATACTTATATTTTTAAAAGTCAACGAATTGAAAGGTGTCATAATTGAAACTATTGATTGTTTATCAAATTAATGTACAATTAAATAATTTAAAAATTATAAAAAATAAAAAATAAAATAATTATGAAATTATTTATATGTTATAAATTATTAATTTATTGTATAATTGATATCAAATAAGAAAATATTTCACACATTTAATGTTGAAATGTTTGTAACTATAGTGAAAAATAAAATTTAATAACTAAGTGATAATTAAAAATATAAGATTTAAAATGAAAGAAAAACATATCTAAAATTTATTTTATGATGATTTCACAGCATTATATATTATTATATTCATAATTAATACATTTTTTGGTTGTTGTATGTGGTTTTAATTTATTATAAATTAATAATTTAAGAAATTCTAATGGAGCACCCAACCTCAATTATAAAATGGTACCTCCTCCCTCATTTCTTAAAAAATAATCGATCCTTCAAAATATTCCATAATTTAACCATTTAACTTATAAGCATCCCTAGTCAAATTCTATATGTTTTTTCTCTCAAAAGACTAACTCTAGGGTATTTAAGAGGAGATCTAGGGGAGCTCAACAATGAAGATGTAATCTCTTTTACCAACTCTCTCAAGATCATTTTTTGTTATACTTACTCATCTCTTTTTTTGATAATAAAGTAATAAATTTTGTATCACATATATAAAAATATTTTATTATGGTTACATGACCACTGTATTCCACTTTTTATCCACAATACAAAAAATGAAATAACCACGTGTGCATATGTACGACTTACCGGCTCCACGATGTGGTGTAGTCTGTTTTTCACCTCCACTTTACATAGATGGGTATAATGATGGAAATAATAACTATATATGATTATTATAAAAAATATCTTCATCCTGTAATGATATATTTTCCATCCACTACCAAACCATTTCCTAATTAAACCAATAATATAATCACCCGTGTGTACGTACAACCAAGCATCTCCACAATGTGATGGGGTTTATTCTCAAAAATATCATTTAAATAATGATTATATAAATCTTTATAATGACTAAATATGACATATTAAAAATTATAATCCTAAAATTAATGATATAAAGGGAACACATGAGTAATAACTAGGATTTAAATGACAAAACATGCAGCAAATAACGACCGAAAGAATATTAATAATGAAATATTATTAAGTGGGTGATAATATGATCACATATGATATAATAAATATAAATTTGATTTAGGATGAAGTTTATAGAACTATTTAATCCATTACACTACAGTTTTTGGTAAATATGACGGAAGCCAGGCCTTCGGTAAAGGATAATTTCACAATATCATTATTATCTATGATTTCTTTTACATAAGTATTTACTTAGGTATATTAATCATCCATGTCCATGTTCCTTGAATATGTATTCCAACATATTATGTATATTATTATACAATTTATTAAATTATATTTTACCTATTGGTGAATATTTATAAAACATTATGAAAGGAATATTTTTTTTTGTTTTTTATATTATATATATTTTGATTTATTCAACAAAAGTATGAGATAAATGTTTTATTTTAATTTCTACAGCATGAACAGATTTTTATGTATTAATAATTCCTTTTTTCCCTAGATCTTGATCTAAAATATTTTAAGTTTATTTTCTATGGATTAAATTTCTTTTAAAATTTCATTGCATTTTGAGAAAAGAAAATGATTTTTATGAAGAAAGGATATTTCTCTCATGAATTAATTTAATGTCCCCAATAAAAATTATTTTCTATATAATATGTAATTATTTAATCTATTTTCATTTCATGTATATTATACATATTATTCTTATGGTTTTATTATTTTTATGATGTAATCATATTTATGAAATCCATTTTTACATGGATTATGTTATGATGGAAGGATGTTCAAGAAACTTATTTTATTCCTTTGGTTATGCTATAATTAATGATTTATGTTTTTTAAGACATGTAAGATTGATTTTACTATGTGATTGGTGGGATATATATATATATATATCCAATGTATTGGGTAAATATTTATATCAATTAAGATAGACATTACTTGAATAGTAAAGGACTATAATAATAAATGATCTCAGTGCAGTAATATAGGTTTGCAACAGTAGGTAAACCTAGTTCAGTAATACAGGGTTAGAATAAGAAGAAAACTTAGTTCGGTGAAGGAAATTTTACACTATGATGGTCTTGGGATTAATCGTTGTCTAATATGGAAGTTATTTTCTTTTTTTTATGTGTTTTCCACAATTCCATGTTTTATTCCAATGCTATTTTCTCATGGCTAATATTCAGTTATAAATTATTTTTTATAAACTGCCATGATTTATTTTATGACTCGTGATTTTTTTTTATGTTATATGATGTACGATTTTCAAAAGATATGTTCTTGTTTTTACACAATAATATTTCTGTTTTTTATGGTTTCATTACTTACCCGTACTAAGCATCTGATCTCTCCATTTTCCTTTTTCTATTTTCCCCAGTATATAAATAATGGTTTTAGATTGGAAAACTAAATGGGATGATATTTATGGGGGATATTGAAGATCATTCACAAAATTAGAAGCATATGTTCAATATTTTCAAATGAACTAAACTAATACGGTCTTTAGTAATATGTTTGTGTAATATATTATGTATTTTCAAAATGTAATGTAATGTCCATGTACATCAATCATGGTTCGTTAGATTTGGTATCAGAGTGAAGGTTTAGTTAACCTATGGAAACTAGTCTTTGAGAACATTAGGGTGATCCCTAGAGATATTTATATGTATATTTATAAGGATTTCTATAAGGATAAGACAAAGTATAGGATAAAATCATTTATTTTTCGTAATGATCACAATTAACCTATGATTAAACCTAGTATGTTAGAAATTTAATGTACTTCCACTTGATTTTTTTTCCAAGTATGATTTTTCATATCACACTATTCTATTTGGGATTTAGATAATGGATGGAACTCTAAGGAACGATGTTAATGATAAGTGAAATGGAAAATGCGGTAATTTTCCTTGAAAACAAACAAATGTTATGGGATTTGTAATTAAAAATCTTATTGTCATGCGTACACAATATATTAATCATTATGGACTTCCAAATGATCAGATATGTGAAAATTATTCTGTTGAGTCATTCATAAGGCAATATCCACCTTATTTCAGTGGGTCTTGCAGCCCACGTGCTTCTAAACAACAGATCCATACCACTGAAAAGATTTTTTTCCCATCACAATTCAGAACATGAAAAATTCATTTTCACTATTTATAATTTTGAAGTCGAATTAGACTAGTGGGGGACTATAATCAAAAATATGATGCAGAAAGATGAGATTGTATCCATGGAATGGAATGAGTTTATGAACATATTTTCAATAATGAAATTATTTGTATTCTTCATAGGAAGATGGGAAAGGAGTTCCTTGAGCTTTAGAAAATAGATGATGAATTTTTCGGTACATATAAGGAAACGTTTACAAGACTTTCAAGGTACACTTCTACAATTATCATCCAACTAGGAAGTAAGGTTGATTGATTTTTCAATGTCTTAGAACCATGTCTTTGAATGACGTTATCCATAAGAGACTTTAGTATTTATGAATATATTGTACATTTTTCTATCAAGGTATAAATTAATGTTTGGTTTACAAATCAATCTCATGGTTTTAACGAGAATTAAAAGATGGAGTTTAATATAAAATCACAAAACCATGGTGAAAAGAAGATGATTGTTTCCCTAAAATAAAAGTGTATAAAAATAATGGTGGATATTGTATTAAAGGGACTAGTAAATGATTTATGTATGTAAAAGTATATCATAAAAAATTTCAGTGCCAATATAATGGATAAAAGATAGCTAATGATGTAAATAGAGAAGAGGATATAAAAAATACACCTCCCAAATATCAATGCTACAAGTGTAAGAAAATAGGTAATTATGCTAACAAATGACTTAATCCAAGGTTTATCAATGATGATCGATGTAAAAAACCTCTTAAGGCCAAAGACAATGTCAATTCACATGCGATCATAGTTGGATATTTAGAGTATGAAAATGAAGTATTAGAATGATTGAGTAATGGGATTCCAAAATAATGTTATCAAATTACATTTATGGTATTATAGAATAATGTAATATCTATGTATTGGTCCACATTTTTTTCATAAGTATTTATGAGTATATTTTGAGTGGTACTAGTTACCATGAAAAGTGACCAAGATATTTTAGAAAAAACCAATTAAGGTAAGGATAAGCGTTAGAATATGTATAATGTTAGGATAAGGAAATAAAGAGGTGTTTAATATTATTAATGAAATTGGAAATAATATGATGAAAAAGTTATTTAGGATATTTGGGATGGATAATACTAAATCTTTGGTATTTATGGTATGTTTAAAGAGTTAATTTTTGAAAGAAAGAATTTTTTCACTAATATTCTATGGTAATTCAATTTATTTCAAAGTTTTAAGAAAATACACGGTGAAGTTATTCACATGTTTTGAATGTGAACAACACAAAATATTGTATGATATATAGGGGATAAATGTTAAAAAGGGTTGGTGAACCTCTTTATAAAGTTTTTAAGTATTATCTTTTAGAAGGATTGTAAGGTTTTAAATTTATGGAAAGATTATGTTAAATATGGGATGAAGCTTTTTAGAATAAAGTATTACCTCACCATAGCTAGACTTTTACATATTCAATGACTTGTGCTAACATTTTCGTTGTGATAAAGACAGAAAGAATGACTTATCATTCTATTTATGGATTTAATAATCTACAAATGCTTGAGTAATGAGAAGTTCACTTGAATTTTTTTGAATAAGTGATTAATCGGAAATTGGTCAAGGGAAAAAGAATGTATCAGATTATACTTTATCAATTAAGTATTTCTCTTTATTCTTCAACTCTATGGAAGGGCTCTTGAAACAAAAAATATTATCCTAGTACATTATTTACAGATGAATAAGATGGTCTCTTAGATCATTGTTGATTTATGTCTTTTTATTTTTAAGTTCCTCTTAACGATGTTCTCTACCACAGTCCATCAAAACTAGATAGTTTGATTTCTCATCCATGTCAAAGTTTTCACATTCCAGCTACGTTATCCTAGGTGGAAAACCATTATTTGTAACTAAGGTAACTTTTATGTTTCTAACATTCCATTTTTAAAATTTGTTTTTGTAATTTTTTTATGATGTCGGTTTCTATAAATGAAATTTTTGATCATTAGTAATTTTATAACCTAGACAAATTTTGAGGGAGAAATTCATTTTTAGTGGGGAAGAATGTAACACCAAAATATTTTTAAGTGATAGATTTTTTATAATAATTTATTTTATGTAATTTTTAGTACACTACACCAATATAAGATAACTCTACACGTAATACTATCTTAGAATGTGGTATACACAACACTATACTTGGCTTGTGATACACACAATTTCATGTTCTTTTTATAGAGTTCATTTCACATAAGAGCGAGTTTAAGCGAAAAACTAAATACTTTTATGTTACCTTATAACCTAGCACATATAATTTTTGGTATGAAAAATATTAACTAAATTATGAAAATGTTCCTTACACATTATTATAAAATTAATTATTTAGTCTGAAATTAATTATAAATGAAAATAAAACCCCTTTAAATAAATATAAATGGTTTTTTAAAAGACTATTTAAATAAAAATTAGTGGGGTTAAAAAATAATAAAATAACAATTTATGGATTTTAATAATTAAATATATAGGTAAAAAATATTCTATGTAATATTTAAATTTCATATTGTAGGTTTTCTAGGAATGATATAAGAACAAATTCAATTTTTTGGATAAAAGAAGTGTTTTTAAAAAAATGAAATTTTACCACCTTTTGATGGTGCACCCATTTTAAATATAGTTTTTAGCAATTTTATATATTATTATTATCAAAATAAAGTTATTATTTAATATATATATATATATATATATATTTAATTTTGATAAATATTTCAAATTTTTCTCATAACATTCAAGTTTTGATGAATAGTGAAAAGATACTAAATTTTAATTGAAAATAACTTTTTTTCATAGAAATAATTTTTTTTGAGTAAATAATATTATTAAATAGTTAAAATTATAAATAGATTATATTTTAATTAGTTGATATCATGTTATTAATTAGAATTAATTTTACATTGAATTCAGATGCAAAAATATTTCAATCTATTGCAATGATTAAATTTTTAAAAACTATTTTTTCATTCTGAATATAAGATTTATTTTAAATTAATTACTAAAAACTATATGTTTTACATTTTTGAAATTTTATTTCGTATTAGGAATAATTAGTTCCAAATTATGTAAATATATTTCTTTTATTTTTGGGCATTATGAATTGTAACTTCTGTAATTTGTATTAATATGGTAAAAGGTTAAACCAGGTAATTAAAAGTAACAATATTATTATAAAATTACTCTAAAACTAGTCATAATATCACAAGATGGTATTTTTTTAACCTAAATAATACTTAGGTCGAAATGGTACCCTTTGGAAGCCACTTGGATTAGATTAGTATTTTTAATTTAATTTATTTAAGGAAAAATTAAATATGTCTTCCTCAAATTTTAATAACAATATAATTTTTAATATAAATTTTTATAGAAGTTAAATTAAACTATAGATACTTGTATTAAAGATAATTTTTTTTCTTTATCATGGTAGTTTATTCATAATTTTTAATAAATATTTAATTTCTTTAAAATGCATATACATTGACGTTGATGAAATTATTTAATTGATGAAAAATCAATGAAATAATATATATTAAAATTATAATAACCATAAAAAGACAAATAAAACCTGAAAAAATATTATTGGGAAATTAAATGTCAACCAAAGTCATAATTGGGTCATGTTTTTGACTATTTGGAGCCATATGAAAAAGATTATGACACTTATAAAATTTTACATAATGTGATGTTTAAGTTTCCACATTTATGATTCAATAGAAATAAACTTTTTAATCATTGATTTTCCAGAACATATATTTAACTATAACTATTATTAATAATTATAGATGATTTTTATTTTTCATATTATTTTATTTTATATTTTTATTCAAAAAATAAGTATATTAAATATTTACTCAAAATAGATGTTATATTTATTTTATTAAAGACGATAAAAAAATGTTATCAATAATTTTACAATAAGAATAATTTTTAATATTTAATATATAAAATTAATTATATATATTACCTTGGCTTCTTATTAATATAATTTAATATTAGGTTTGAATTTTACTTATTATCTTTATATTTTTAACGATCGATGAATTGAATAGTGTCTAAATTGATGTTATTTATTGTCTTTCAAAATAACGTATTAATAAATTATTCAAATAATATAAAATAGTTATTATATGGTCTAAAATATTATAAATTATTCATTTATGGTACAATTTTTATCATATAAGTAAATATTACACCCTTTTAATATTGAAATATTTGTTACCATAGTTAAAAATTAAATAGAATAAATTAGTGTTCACTATAATTTTAATGTTTAAATTGATAGAAAGACCTATATAAAATTTATTTTTTTATGATATTACCACATTATCCTGTCTAATATTATAATATACTGCATTTTTTAGGTTTTTTAATTTGGTTTCATTTTATTATTATTTAATTTTTTTTTAAATTTCAAAGTTTCCCCAACCTCAATTATAAAAGGGATCTTCCTACCTCATTTATTCAGAAATAATTGATCCTTAATTCTCATCAATACCATTTTAATTTACCTTATATACTATCTTAGTCAAGTTATAGATGTCTCTTCTTCTCAAAATACCATCTCTACTACCTTTAAGAGGAGATCTAGATGGATCTCACTGAAGAAGAGTTAATCTCCTTTATTGACTCTCTCAAGGCCACTTCTTCTTATATGTCATCTTACACTGTTGATTCCATTATAAAATGATAAATCCAATATCAAATACAAACAGATAGTTTTTTATGTTTATTGAACCACATTATTCCACATTCTATCCATCCTATGGAAAACGAACTCACCACGTGTGCGTACGTATGGCTTATCCTCTTCACGTCATGGTATAATATGTTTTTCACCATCACTATACATGATGGTAATAATTATGGATATAATAAATATATATGATTATTATGACAATATATTTATTGTTAAATAGTATACACAACACCCACATCAATTCCATTTCATAATTAAAGGAATGTTATCATCACTCGGGCGTACAGACAGCATACCGTCTCCACGAGGCGATGCGATTCATTCTCCATGATCTCATTTAAATAATAATTAGATAAAATTATATAATTAATAAATATTATATATATTAAATTATTATCATTATATAAATGATATAAGTAGAATCTATGAAGAATAATTGGGATATATATGACAAAACATGCGACAAATAACATATGAAAGAAGAGTAATAATGAAATATTATTAAATAGGTGAAAATATGATCACATATTATATTATAAATATAAATATGGTTCTAGATAAATTTCATAACACTATTTAATATATTATAAAGGAGTTTATAATACATACTAAGGAATCCAAACCTATTGTAAAGGAAAATTTTGTAATATCATTATTATCCGAGATTGTTTATAAGTAAGTATTTACTAGTGTATGTAAGAACCCGGACCTTCTTTTCAGGTATGTTTTTCCTTTTTCTGATGTTTTTTGAGAAAAGAGGAGTTTCAGGAAATTTTTGAAGTACACACTGTGTAATTTATAAGTACATGTAGTGTACTTTGATGCTGCTCGGGGCCGCGTGGTGGCCATGTCAGGACCATACACATGGACATGTAGGAGTGATGTGGAGGTCGTCTAAAGCAGAGTATGGAAAACCCTAGTACACGCCGTGTACTCTAAAAGAGAATGTCGTGTACTTTGTTTTTCATTAAACGGACCGGGGTCACGTCTTAACCCCAGAAACGTCTTCTTCTCTAGCTTCTTCGACCGAGGGTGTCCCATAAGGCCTTGAATCTCCTCCGAGCCCCCAAGCCTCTGACTGTTCTTCGAATCGACAACCGTCGATTGCGTTGGAACAACAGCGGTAAGCTCTTCCATCTCCTAGAGCTTTGTTTTCCAATTCCTCCTCTAATACAGGTTATTTTGGGATGTACTTTTTGTGTGTTTTCATAGATATACGATGATCTAATGGGATTTAAGCCTCTTAGTTTAAGTATATCGATCTCCTAGAATCAAGGTAGGTGATTTGTGCCTTTTCATAGGATGTCTTTCAGTATTTTGTGAAAATCCCACCAATACCCTTGAACGGGGTATTGCGTATTTTCAGTTTTTCCCTTTTTGTTTTCTCTCACTGCTTATATGATTGAGTATATGTTATTTTTTGTGAGTATGGTAATTTACTCTTCTTTGGATGTTTTTCCCATGCATGATATCTTGTTTATGACTATTTTGTCTAGTTTTTTCCTTTTAGGTTATTGGCAGTTCCAGGCCTAGTTTGTAGGATGGTATGACTGTTCTTCCATGCTGAGATGTTGTAGATTCTATTCATGTAGTTCATGATGATTCTTTTCCCGTTAGGTGATGTGATACTTACTGACTTCACACAGGGCTGTGAGAACCTAGTGTTGTAGACTATAGAGAGAATGGATGTAAGGGCTTCTCCAGAGTGTCTTATAATACGATGCGAGACGACAGGGGGAATTGACATTGAGTTCTTCCTCAAAGTGTCTGTAGTTCTTCAATGTAGGCCACAGGGGGAATGAGATATTGAGTGCATCCCCAGAGATCCTTTAGTACTATACGATACTATAGGGGGAATTGACGGTGAGTGATTCCCCAGAGAGTCTATTCTTTAGCTGAACTAGAGGGGTGAGACTGTGTGTGCCTCTCATAGGGTTGTTATTACTTGTAAGTTGAACCATAGGGGTTAGGTTTTGAGAACTACCCAGAGGTTACCTGTATGTTCTACTTGATTGAGTGATTGTTTACTTGTTTGTAATTTCAAGATAGAAACTATGGATTGTTTACTGTTTAGTACTTCCCTATTTACTGTTTACTGCACCTTTACCTACCATATATTCACTTACTAATAGGGACAGATCTTTGGGTGGTTTCCTACTGGGTCTTTGTCTCACACCTTTTCAGGGTCATTCTTTTGGGCCCAAACTGATTATATTTTTACAGATATAGATAATGGAAAGTTCCCTTCTACTTTATGTTCTTGATTGCAATGGATATAGAGCGCATGGGACCAATCTGAGGATTGTGATGCTGAAGGGTTTCTCATCTCTTTTTATTTTATACTTTGGTTTAATATTGTATTCATCATTGTGACTTGTTTGGCTATTTTCCTAGACATATATGTATCATGTATCATTTACATATAATTCTGCTCCTATTGTTTATTTATTAGTATTCTGCTGTTGTTGTTGTTGGTTATTTGTTACTTCCACTATTGTGTGTGTTGTATGTGTTGTATGTTGTGTATGTGTTGTATGTGTTGTTACTTATACTATGTACTCTTCTAATGAGGGCATAGTTTCCCCACTATCACACCCAAGGCCCTCGCTGCTAGTTGGTAGCCTTTAGCATTCGTGGAAATGTGCTTAAGGCCATGTGACCAACCGGATACGGGGGACCTCTGTGTGGCTTCCGGAACTAGGGCGTTACAAAGTAGTATTAGAGGAGCTTTCGTATCTCTTGGCTTACAGTTTGGAGCCTATAGCTAGGGATAGAACAGAATAGGTACTTGGTAATAAGTTGTGCTCAGGAGTATCTGACCCGTGTACATGGAAAAGACATACTACCTCGTTTATTGTAATTTTACTGGTTTTTAATTTTACAATTGATTTTATTTCACTGTTGGGTGATTCACATGTTTTGTGTTGTTACCGTTGTTGTTACTACGATTCTATTTCTGTCGCAACCCGATGAGATGAGGGTATGACATCTCATGCATCATATAGGAACTTTATAGAAATCACATGTCATACATTCTTTCCATGTAATCTAGGATGCATTAGAAATTTCATGTTGTTTTGATAGATGTTGTGTAGAATATTAATTCTCTTGCGAAAGATGCTTTGATATAATCTCTGTTGTTTGATAGGAAATATGTTTGTATAGTGATTTTCTTAGATGGACGCCAAATTTTGGTTCTTGAGGTGTTATAGGAACTTTTGGACCGAATTTGGTGGATCATTGACCTGTTTACATTGTTTGTAACTTGTATAAGATTCCAAAATTCGATTCGTGGGGTGTAAGGGCCCTCATGGATTGGAATTTGGCACCTTAATTCTTGTTTTCTCTGTTTTCTATGCATCAGAGTAGTTTCTGAGATACTGCCCAGAAAAACCAAGAATACACGGTGTGTACTTTATTAATACACAATGTGTAGTTTTTAAACCATGTCACTCAATGTATGGGAAGAAACATGGGGTTGTGAAAAACATTGTAGGAAGACAATGTGTATTGGTTTAGCACACCATGTAGTATGACGTTGGTACCCCAGCCGTTTCACGAACAACACGGGCCGTGTTGCCATTTCACATACACACTGTGTCTGAATTTTACACAATGTGTCTTCTAATCTAGGTACCTGGCCATGTCACAAACAACACGGGTCGGTGTTACCCTTTTTCGTACACGCCGTTTCCGAATGGGACACGCCGTGTAGTGTCGAGCAATGTGTCTGACCATGTCGCTAACAACACGGGCCATGTAATGCATGTCTAGTACACGTCCTGTCCTTCTTGAACATGCCATGTAGTTTTGCCTTGGAAGAGTCATGTGGCTTAATTGTGTTGAAGGGCTTGGGCAGGGAAGAAGATACAAGTACATGACAGGTGTTTAAATAACACGTTGTATGTTTGGCGTGTTACACGGCCTATTTAACAGAAGTACATGCCCATGTGAATGACTTAAGGGAACACGCCGTGTAGGGAAAGTACACGCCATGTAGTCACATTTTGCAAAACTTGAATGATTTTCTTCTACTGTTCCTCTCTTGTCCTTTCAGTTTTCTGTTCTTTGATGATCTTGAATATAATTTGTATTTGACCTTGTATATTTATGGCACCAAGACATCCTCCAGTTGCACACAAGTTTCCAGGTGGTGATCAGAAGCCTGATATGGCTGATCAGGGACTTCCCCCAGATCCTCCTATTGTGCCAACCTTGGCACCAACCGTGATACCGATTACAGGAACCGATGTGCATTTCAAGGAAGGGTTTTTTAGGATGATTCCGACCTTCCAGGGAGCTCCACCTCCTACCATGACTTTGGCAGACTTGACGTGGGTTTTCCAACAGTAGCATCCTCCCACCTTCTTAGGGGAAGGAGGACCTCAGGCTACAGAGGCATGGCTAGAAGACATGATGACAATATTCGAGCATCTGGAGACGCCTCCAGAGAGGCAGGTCAAGCTCGCTACCTAAATGGTATGAGACTCCACCAAGAGGTGGTGGGATGTGATCTCACAGGATGGTCATCAACATGTTATGGAGTGTGAAGAGTTTCTGCGCGTCTTTTATGACTACTTCTATCCAGAGACCCTGAGAGCTGACCGAGCCTTGGAGTTCATGATCATAGAGCAGGGTACTCTTTTTTTCATGGAGTATTCCTCTCGTTTCACTGAGCTTCAGCATTTCACACCCATCCAGAGCGCAGATGGTTTGTTCGTGGCAAGGAATTTTGAGGATGGCCTCATACAGGAGATCCGCTCATAGGTGAATATCTTATGGTTGACTTCCATCACCTCTATTGTCAACCAGGACCAGATTGCAGAGTTCAATCTAAGTGATTTTGGAGTTGATAACTAGGGCGATTCCGCTTTCAGGGTTAGTGCTTCACCAGCTGACAGCAGGAAGCGTCGTAGGGAGTCTACGTATGGTGATCTGAGGTAGCTAGGCACATCTTCAGGTAGCCAGGTGTTATGTTACAAGTGTGGATGAGCTGGGCATATAAGGCTGCATTTCCATAGAGACTAAGTGGAGTGCCGATCTTGTGGAAATATGGTTCACCTTCAGCACTTCTGTCTTGTTTTCTCACCAGTAGCTGGTGACAGTGGTTCATCCATGACTCCTCGTTTAGGAGAAGTGCCACCAGTTTCTCACTAGTCTGGGAACTGGAGTTCTTCCAGCCATTCCGGTCGAGGTGGAGGTCATGGATGGGGTGGTCAGTTGCCAGTCTATTAATGAAAACAGGGTGAATTAGCTCAGAGCAGTCAGGTAGGGCCACATGGCTGTGGAATAGGTCAGGCTTTTTCAGTGGAGCAGACCCAGCCGGAGCAGGATCCTGGACCCTCCAAAGTTTGAGGTATGATCTTAGTATCCATTTTTTTATCTTGTTCTCTATTCGATACAGGGGCTTCCAATAGCTTTATCTCTGTTGCTGTTGTGGAGAGCCATGGGCTCTGCATCTTTTCCTCGGCCGAAACATTGACTCTAGACACACCATTGAGGACTAGAATAGCTATTGTATGTCAGTGCAGAGAGTACCCTCGTGAGGTTGTGGGGTGCCACTTCTTATGGGATCTCTATGTCCTAGAGATGGCAGGCTATGATGTCATTCACATAATGGATTGGCTTGTTCCCTTCTAGGAAGTCGTCGACTGTTATTGCAGTAGGGTGAGTTTCATACCACCATAGGATGGATCTCTTCTTTATAGAGATGAGTGGGATTTCTAGGCGAGTAGAGCAGGACCCAAGCATCATGGGATATGAAGAGTTACAACAAAAATTTCCAGTCTATATCTGTAAGAACAAGGTACTTCTCAATTCGACTTTTTTCCAATGGTGGATCATTTCAGGGATGTCATTCTATAGGACTTTTCAGGTTTGCCTCTGGAGTGTGAAGTAGAATTTTCTATTGAGCTTGTTCTAGGAGCAGCACTGGTGTCCATTCCCCCTTATAGGATGGCTACACTAGAGTTACAAGAGCTCCAGAAGCAGTTGGAGGAGTTGCAGGGAAAGGGTTTCATATGACCCAGTACTTCTCCTTGGTGATCGCCAGTCCTGTTTGAAAAGAAGGCAGACGGTACCCTTAGGTTGTGTGTAGACTATCAGAAGATGAACCAGTTGACGGTCAATTACCGATATCACTTACCGAGGATTGATGATCTCATTGATCAGCTTCGAGGATCCCAAGTGTTCTCGAAGATTGACTTGAGATCCGGTTATCATCAGTTTCATGTTAGACCATATGATATACCACTTACTTCCTTCTAGAGTAGTTATGGCCTATACGAGTAGACAATTATGGCATTCGGTCTCACGAATGTGCCAGTAGTTTTCATGTAACTGGTGAACCGAGTGTTCCATCCAAACTTAGACTCCTTCGTGGTGGTATTAGTTGACGATATCTTGGTGTACTCTCACACTCGACACGACCATTATACCCATCTTGAGATCATTTTGAGTACACTGAGAGAGCATCAGTTATATTCCATGCTCTGGAAATTCCACTTTTGGAAGGATCATATTCACGTTTTGGGCCATTTTTTCTCAGAGACAGGAGTATCAGTGGACCCAAAGAAAGTGAGAGTAGTAGTTTCCTGGGAGCAGTCAAAGAATTTATTTGAGGTACTGAGCTTTCTAGGGATGTCTGGATACTAAAGATGCTTCATACGATGATTTTAATGCTTAACAGCACCGTTAATAGGTTTGAACAAGAAGGTTGTGAAGTTCTTATGGTCAGATTCATGCGAGTCAACCTTTCAGGAGCTGAAAGGGAGGTTGACTTCAGCACCAATACTAGTTTTTCTAGAACATTCCATGAGCTACACTGTCTATTGTGATGCTTCAGGTATCGGCCTAGGAGCTATTCTTATGTAGGGAGATGGGGTCGTTGTGTATGAGTCCTGGAAGTTGAGGACATATGAGATGAACTACCTGACACAAGATCTTGAGCTGGCAGCATTTTTTCATGCCTTACGCTGTTGGAGATATTATCTTCTGGGAGAGCACATTGTGGTTTTCACCGATCACAAGAGTCTCAAGTACATATTCACCCAAAGTGTTATGAATCTGAGACAGTGTAGGTGGGTTGAGTATCTTCAGTCCTTTGACATTTAGCATACCTATACGTCAGGAAAAGGAAACACAATGGCTAATGCGTTGAGAAGGAGGACTCAGATACAGGTAGTTCAGGAGGCTAGTAGTGAGTGGCAGCTTATGTCTCTTATCTATGAGAATCATTTTGAGGTGTATGATAGATAGGGGCATACTTTTCTATCTTGTGTAGTTGTTACCTCTATACTTCTTGATCAGGTAAGAGTGATGTAGCTATCAGATTCTGATGGCTTAGTCCTATGGGAAAGTGTGTTAGGAGAGGAACCTACTCCTGGATGGACAATAGGTGAGGATGAGATCTTGTGTTTCTAAGGATGTGTATCGGTGCCAGCAGACATACGTGAGGAGCTAATGCGGGACTTTAATTCCTCAGTTTGGGTAGTTCATCCTGGCATCACCAATATGTATCGTGATCCAAACCTCCAGTATTGGTGGCCAGGTATGAAGAAAGATTTCGCTGGTTTTTTCCTGAGATTTTCCATTTGTTAGCATGTGAAGATGGAACATCAGCGACCAATATGTCTTTACTACAGTTACACATTCCCAAGTGGAAGTGGAATGACGTCGTGATGGAATTCATGACCAGTTTGATGAGATCTCCTTGTGGGAATGAGACAATATGGGTTGTCATTGAAAGACTCACTAAGGTTGCTCCCTTCTTATAGATCAAGGATACCATCAGTGTTGATGAAATGGGACGGTTGGACATCCAAGAGATAGTATGTCTACATGGAGTTCCGCACTCCATCGTTTCATACAGGGATTTACGTTTTTATTCTCAGTTCTGGCAGGGGATTTAGAAGGCTTTGGGTACACATATACTTTTGAGTACAGCATACCATCCCCAGAAATATTGCCAGTTTGAGTGCACAATTCAGGTTCTGGAGGATATGCTCCGAGCATTCAATCTAGACTTCGGAGGTTCTTGGGAGAAGCATATACCTCTTGTGGAATTATCCTATAAAAACAATTTTTAGGCAACTATACAGATGGAAACATATGAGGCTTTGTACGGTAGGTCATGTCGATCACCCTTATGTTGGCTGGAGGTAGGAGGGACAGCTTTACTGGGACCTACTCTTGTTCAGGGGACCTTAGAGCAGATAGAGTTGATTCAGAAAAGGATGGCTACTACACAGTCTCATCAACAGTCTTATGTTGATCAGTGGAGATGACCTCTAGAGTCCGTGGTCAGGGATCATGTTTTCCTGTGTGTCATACCAAGGTTGGGACACAAGAGGATTCAGAGATAGGGTACGCTTTCACCCAGGTACGTCAGGCCGTTTGAGGTGTTAGAGAGAGTTGGGTCGGTTGCCTATCATTTACAGTTACCTCATAGGTATTGGGATATGAATGACCTCTTCCACGTCTCTCAGCTCCGACGTTGCTTTTTAGAACCGTCTCAGTTCTTTCAACCTGAGGAGGTTGAGCTCGAAGTGGATGCATCACTTGAGGAGTATCCTATCTGGATTGTTGAGCGCAGTACAAAGGTTCTTCATGGTCGGTCTATTCCTCTGGTACGGGTGCTATGGCAGCACAGGTGAGTACGGGATGAGACTTGGTAGAGCGAGGCTGATGTACGATCGCAGTGGCCAGAGCTGTTCAAGGTTTCTTCTTCTACACCTCACTAGGGAAATTTGGGGATGAATTTCTTTAAGTGGGGAAGTTTTAAGAACTCAGACCTTCTTTTCAGGTATGTTTTTCCTTTTTATGGGGTTTTTGAAAAAAGAGGAGTTTCAAAAAAAATAAAGTACACACCCTGTACTTTGATGCCGCTCGAGGCCGCGTGCTGGCCATGGCATGCCCATGCACACAGCCATGTAGGGGTGATGTGGAGGCCGCCTACAGTGGAGTATTGAAAATCCTAGTACACACCATGTACTCTAAAAGTACATGCCGTGTACTTCTGTTTTTTTCATTAAACAGACCGGGGTCGCGTCTTAACCTTAGAAATGTCTTCTTCTCCAGCTTCGTCGAACGAGGGCATCCCGTACAGACGCAAATCTCCAATGAGCCCCTGAGCCTCCATCTGTTATCTAAATCTACTGCCATAGATTGCATTGGAACTGCAGCGGTAATCTCTTCCTTCTCCTAGAGCTTTGTTTTCCAATTTCTTTTCTTTTGCAAGTTATCATGGGTTGAATGTTTTGTGAAATTTCATAGATCTACAACATTCTATGGGGATTCAAGCATCGTGGTTCAAGTATATCAATCTTCTAGCATTAAGGTTGGTGGTCTGTGCCTTTCCATAGGAAGTCTTTGAGTATTTTGTTCAAATTCCACCAATACCCTTGAATGGGGTATTGCGTGTTTCCTGTTTTGCCCTTATTATTTGCCTTATTTGCTTATATTCTTGAGTAGAGGTTATTGTTTTTGAATAGGGAAATTTACTATGCTTTGGATGTTTTTACCATGCATGTTTTTATGTTTAAGACCGTTTGGTCAAGTTTTTCCTGTTAGGATATTGCCAGTTCCAGGCCCAGTTTGTAGGATGGTATTACTATTCTTCCATGATGAGATTTTTTAGATGCTATCCAAGTAGTTCTTGAGGATACTTTGGTCGTTATGTGATGTGATACTTGATGACTTTACACAGGGCTGTGAGAACATAGTTTTATAGACTATAAGGAGAATGGATGTAAGGGATTCTCCAGAGTGTCTTATAATACGATGTGAGACCACACGGGGAATTGACATTGAGTGGTTCCTCATAGAGATTGTAGTTTCTCGGCGTGGGACACATGGGTAATGAGACATTGAGTGCTTCCCCAGAGCGCCTTTAGTACGATATGAGACTGTTGACGCTCCTTTCGTCACAGAATCTAATGATCGGAAAAGGGGAATATCTGAGCTCAAAGTGATTCATCCTTTGAAGAAAACATCAAAAATCGACAAAGGCATGAACAAAGGATCAAAAGCAACTGCACCGCGCAAGATATATCACTGTCGCGCAAGTACACTTGCGCGACGCCCTTGGTCGCGCAAGTGACTTGCGCGACTTAAGTGATAACCGCCCGGTAACCGCCTGGGGTCTTCTCCTGCCTATAAATAGACCCTGTGGGCCCCCCATTCAAGAGGATTTTTTTCCAGAAACTCGGATTGAAGCTCCCGACGCCCAAGCCTCTTTTCAAAGCTTCCGGAACACTTCAAAAGGTAATTTCTTACCTAGAACAGAAGATTTAAAGAGAAGAAAGAAGGCCTAAGTGTTGAAACTCATCAACACTTGCACGCCGCCTTATTCCTTCAATAGAACTCGTGCGTCCTTTTTTGGAAAAAACCTCAAGAGGATTCTAAAGGGATTTATAAAGAGTCACTCAAATATTCTAATGATGTTTGAGAATCGTGCAAGTACCCATCATGTCGTGCAAGTATACTTGCATGAACAATACTTGCGTGCCGCCGCAATACTTGCGCGCCTTTCAAGAATTGCGCGCCCCTACCTTTTTGGGTGCCCATCTTTCCCATTTTACCCCTCTTAAGCCATCACACCTTTCCTTTTCAAGATTCAGTCTTCAAGACACTCTTCAAAGCCATTTATGGCATGATTTCATGATTTGACATCCTTATCTGAAAGGAATTCTGTGGAATATCTCTCAAAACCTAGTGATTTAAATATCCTTATGTCACTAAATATGGAGAGTTCATTCATTTAACCTCATCCTTTAAGATGATAGAATCCTTAACATGGGTCTCCTTTTCCGTAATAATCCCTAGTAATAAGTCCATTAACTTGGGCATCCTCCTCAGGAGTTAGCCCCAAACCTTAATTCCTAACCTGGGTCTCCTTTTTCATGTATAAAACCCAGTTATAATCTTGGGCTTCCTTTTCAGGAATAAGCCCCAAGTCCCCTAATTTATCTTTAACCAGTCCTAATTTACCCTTGATTTGGGTTTCCTTTTCAGGAGTAAAACCCAAT
Organism: Viscum album; assembly: GCA_963277665.1. Classification (NCBI taxonomy): domain Eukaryota; kingdom Viridiplantae; phylum Streptophyta; class Magnoliopsida; order Santalales; family Viscaceae; genus Viscum; species Viscum album. Next base: position 678,548,580 of record OY728119.1, on the reverse strand, counting down.
CATAAGTCCCCTCCTAACATGGGCATCCTCCTTAGGAGTAAGCCCCAAGATTAGAGTATTCCAATCTCCATGAAGCACATATACCTTTATGGACCTTGTTCATGGATTTTCTCCCTAAAAGTGAATCCTAAACCTTCATCTATCTGGACAGTCATACATACATAAGCCCCAAACAATTTCTTATGATTGCATCTTTCATGGCACAATTGTCTAATTTTTTACCAATACCTCTTGTTTCTCCCACCGAGCATGACTCACGTGAGCTTAGAGTGTAAAAGTAATTATGACATCCTTCTTTGAGCCATCAATCATAAACGTCATACTCCATTACTCGAACTACGTGGGTTCTGATTCCTTTTCCAAAACAAAGGATACGTAGGTAGCCCATTTATGGGTTCGATCCCAACATTGAAATATTACATGTCCTTCTGAATGACGATAAACTTCAAGTGCCCCACTGAGTGGATTTAAAATCAGCCTGGTCATCATAATGACCAAGAGACTTTTATAAATGTTTTTGAAGGATACCATTGACTCAGAATCTCTAAATACATATAGATGATTCTCTATTGATGAAGAACCTCGAATACATATAAACGATTATCTAAATTTCTTACATATTTAATCATTGATTATTAAAACTGAAGGAAGGCTCATTTTATACTTGGTAATGTAATAAGGATTCACGAACATAACTTAAATCTATAAAGAGAGTCCCGGAGTAGACAATAATTCCTCTCAAAAAGGTGTGATGAGTCCGACCTCCTATCCTCTCGACCAATGCAAATTCCTAAGCCTCATTAGCCCACAAGCTAATGAGCGCCTACCTTTGGAAAGTAGGTCCAAATAGATGTGGAATCATTGGATGTTTTCGGTTCTACGAATAAACCCGTTAGAAACTGATCGGAACGTTTGAATCTCCCATCCAGGAGGTCATCCCCGGATTCCGTGCGAAACAAAAAATGGTGAACCCGACGTGAATCCTTAACCAAGTTAAAGTGATGTTTTTCTTATTTGTTAGGCCCCTTGGGACAACAAAGTAATCATTGACATATGCTTATCCAAAAGATGCAGTGGCCGGATTCATCTTGATTATGTCTGTTATATGGAACAGGCACTCTTTTCTCAAGATCTTCTACAAAATGGCTTTCCTTAAATTCACCCCTGTGAATACTACTGCTGTAAACACCTCTACTGTGAGGTCTGCTGCTGTGAAAACCAATGATGCTACTCCTGCTGGAACGTCGTCCGCTCTGAGGATGACATCACCAACTCAGCGTCTTTAACACTGGGTTTTTAATGCACTGGTTAAGGAGTATCATCGCAACGGTACTATCCCAACTCTGGAGGTCGCTCGTCAAGCCCTCCAAGTTAACAACTCTACCTGGTCGTCCGGACAACGGCGGCCAGCGATCAAGAAGCAGACGGTGCTGACTACCGTCTCCAACCGTTTCGGGTCGTTATCCCCGGAATGCAATTTCAATTCACTCCCTTACTCTGAGGAAGTGAATGAGAAGGTCCCTCAAGGCCTTAATTCAAAAAGACAGGAGTCCTTCCTGAGGGCTCCCATCAACAATCGCTGCCAGACTCGTGCGGTAGTGCACCCTCAACATGATGGGGGTACCGACTCCAGGCATTCAGTTCAGGTTCCTCGAACCCGAGCAGGCAAGATGAACCGCCAGAGAGGGAATCCGGTTAACAATAGGCAGGTTTTCATCCCTGTCATCTCCGGAGAAGTCCACCAACCTAACTTGGTGGCAAACAATGAGCAGGCACACACACCTGCCCATTTTAATTCCGCTGTCCAGCAGACTTGTCTGGCAGCATCAAGCCAATCCCGCCAGGCAATTCCGGAGGAGTACTATAGGCAGCAACATAAACCTGCTTATGCATCACCAGTTAGTCAGTAGGCTCGTCTGACTACATATGATGGATCTCGTCAACCGCGTTTGGCGAAGTGTAATCAGCAGGAACATACACCTGCTAATACTAATCAAGCCTACCAACAGTCTCGCTTGGTAGCGCACGGAGAAGTCAGTCGGAAAGCCCCAACGACAAATAGGAGGGAGACTCAACTCTCTGCCTCCACACTTGAGTACTTTCAAGATTCACTGACAGGAAAAGGAGGACAGGAGCAGGCACATACACCTCCTCCAAACCTGGAATGGACGTATATCCCCGTTCCGGCGGCTGAAGTCACCAAACATATTTTATCAATGGTGAAAGAGCAGAAGAAAATTCATGCTCATATTCTGGATGCTTTCCAGGATATCATAACAGCTTCAACATCATCTCAGGGACAGACACATAAATCTCTCCCTAGCAGTGGAGTGACACATCAACGATTCACTCCAGAATAGACATACACATCTGTTCCAGTCCAAGAGGGTCATGGGGCATACTCCCCCATATCATACGGACAACCAAGTCAGGCACATACACCTGATTTGAGTGGAGATCGTCAGCCTAACCTGACCATCTTTCCTGATCAGGCACATACACCTACTCAGAGTAACCACATTCGTCAACAAGTGGTTTCCAAAGCGATTAAGAAAGAATCTAAGAAAAAGATCCGCCAAGAATAGTCAGGAGATCAAAGGCTAATTTTCAACAAGGTCTTGCTCAATGCTGGAGTTCTTGAAGCCCTCAGACATTTATCTATCGGAATTCAAGATTCTACTCCCTCAGTTCCCAATAACGGGAACATTAATTCTGAAGGTCTTCAACAGACACTTCCTCATGAAGACTTGCTTCATGAAAATACGGTCAATCTTGAAGTTTCTTCTTCAGATAGGAGCCACAGGAACCCTATGTGTGGTCAGAAGACCAAGGAGCAAGACATCTCATCTTTTGCTGTAACCCATTATGGTGGTCCTCCCCATGATGATGAATTTCGTTGTGAAAGTCCTCTCCACAGTAGTGATTCACATTGCCTGGAAAATACTCCAGTGGACAATGTAGTGCCGAGAAAGCCCTTTTATCTTGAGGCACTTGCAAATGCGAAACCAGTCATGTCTGATGCTTTATCGCTAACATGTGAAATACTTTCTCAATCAGAAGATAGCCCAGGGTGTAGGTCATTATCTGAACCACCCCTAAGTCATGCATATTCTAGTTTGATCAATGATCTCTCTACCAATCTTGTTGAATCTGATGAAGCAACAAGGAAACACCAACTCTGGTCAAAACAGGTAGAAGAATCTTCATTTAATGATAAAGAGGAAATGCTGAACATGAGGAAAAAACTGGCAAAAGGTGAAGTACCAGTCATGTTTTGGCCTTTGGCTGACTCCCAGTACGACATTCCAAAGATGTTAACGGATGATGGAATCCATGATATTCGTCTCAACATATGGAAAACTCTTTGTCAATTAAAGAAGAAGGTATTATCTTATGATGAATATGAAAATCATCTTAAGATAATAGAAGGGCTACAACGTCAGATTGATTTGGCATCTCTATCAGTCTCTCGGTATCTGAAGGCTGAAAAACAACAGAGAACCCTTCAACGTTCATGCCTTGGCGCACTAAGAAAATTGCGTCAATTGATTTCCAATGCTCCATCTGATGTTCATATCAGAGGATGGGGTGTTCACGGAGCACTACATTTCACAGTGCTTTACAGTCAGCAAAGCCCACCTAAAATGGTCTCATGCAATGTTATTGCCCATGGCCGGCCACAGTCAATGAGCTTTGTTCATAATCAAAAGCTTTCTCAAGAACAGGCTTCAACTAGTTCCTCTCAAAATCAAGCATATAGAGAACAAGTTGTTGAATTGCTCCTACATCAAGCAGGCGAGAATATTGCACAAGCCTCTCATATGGAGCAAACACGTCATCAAATGACAGAAGTCTCGGAAATCATCCAACGGTCTGTTGAACCAGGTGATAAAAGTGGATACAGGCTAATGCATCCAGCTAATTTCCGAACTAAGATTCACAAGATCAAGAGATCTTTTAAGAAGATCTCAGACGTAGCATGTCAAGAGCCACCCCAGCTTGTCAGACTGGGGACTTCTCTAACCCAACCCTCAGAGTCAACAAATGGGATTCGAGGAGTTGAGCGGAATCAGCAGGAACATCCCCAGTTCACGAGACTGGGGACTCTTTCAAATCATCAATCCCCTTCTCAGAGAATATCGGTCTTTTCTCGATTGGGGAAGAAGGCCCAAGAGGAATGAAGAGCCAAATTATCAGGAGATTCCCTCCAAATTATAGCTCGTCAAGAAATTCCTAAAGGATTGAATCAACAAAAGGAAATGTCTCATCAAAGACATGAAAGAAGACAATATCACAGAAATGTTGGTAGAAGGGATGCGATGCATTATGCATCAATCAATGTCATCAATGTCGTTGTTTCTAATCCACCAGAGGAGACTCACTCAGGGGACTCAGATGAAGAGCGTCATGCTCAAGAAAATATACGCACCGATACAAATGAAGAAGGTGTACGTAAACGAAGTCAAAGGATTACTCAGAACCTAGGTAATCCACTTCCCTCCCTCCAAAAGGTATCCAACAAAGGGAAGGGAAAGAATCAGGTTACATATCCTTCCTCTGGAGAAGGTCAATCGCTCTCATTAGAGCAAAGGTTTGCACAACAAGAGGAAGAAATGAAAGAATTAAGAAGGTTGAATGCAGAACCACTTCAGAGTAGTCTTCTTCTTAAGAATGCTGAAGTTCGACAGCCGAAGGAATTTGTTGCAGTTACTGAGATGGATCAAGAATATCCTCCTATATCAGTACACCCTCAGAGGTCTAATCCCGTGGGTCAAGCGCAACAACGGTTGGCAGTGCTACCATCAGTTGCAGCACCAACCACCACGTCTGTCCAAGCTCCACTTATTGCACCTACCCAAAACCAAGTTCAACCTGATGTTTCTCAAATGTTAATAACTACTATTGAGTCATTAACAGCTCTGTTAGAAACTATGGAAGGGAAAAGGGTGCAAGTTCAACCTGAAAAGAATGTTTATCCTGAATAGGTAGATTCAATTTCTCCTCCATCTAGTTTTGGAAACCCCGTTTTCCCTACTTTCAATGGATCAGGAGACCCTGAACAACATTTGACGCATTGGGTGTCTTGTTGTGATCCTATGATGGGAACTACAGATCAGCAAGAAGCAGTGAAACTCAGATGCTTCGTGCGAACCTTGCAAGGACTAGCTTTTGTCTGGTATACAAGCTTTCAATCCCGGTCAATCATCGGATGGGAGGATCTTCATCAAAAATTCCTTCTTCAGTTCAGCTCAACTTTTCCAAAAACGACAGTTTTCGATCATACAAACTGTAAGCAAAGGGAGAATGAAAGAGTCTCTGATTTTATTGCTCGCTAGAAGGGATTAACGTATTCCCTGAGTTTAGCACTCCCTCAGGAAGAGTTGTTACCAATCTGTGTGGCAAATTTGCGTGACGAATTACGCACGCCATTGATCCCTATGAAATACACAGGATGGTTTCGAGACCTTACTTCAATCGCTCAGCAGGTTCAAGATTCCCTTATACAGGCTAAGGTTGAATCTCGTGTAATTCCATCAACTCCAGGAAGAAGAATGGGTAAAGCAGAAACTGCTACAGTTATGCATAAAAAAGGACCTATACCTATATCTACTTCAAAACCTTCATCTTCTCAAAGGACTCCACCTCCTGAACGCCAACAACAAAGGGCATTTCGTCCAAATGATCAAAGAGATCAACGACGAAAACAATTTGAGGATAGGAAGAGTAAAACATACTCTTTCCGAAATGAGAAAGTTCCTGGTTACTTCATTTCAGCTCTGGAAAATAATTTTGTTCAATTACCAGTGCCCAAGAGGCCAAACAAGGAAGGAGATGAAGACCGTCCCAATTATTGTTCCTTTCATCAAATGTTGGGGAATCCCATCAAAGAGTGTTTTGTCTTTAAAGACCTCCTGCAAAAGATGGTCGACTTGGGACAAGTCAAATTGAAGGTTTCTTTAGCTCATGTAGCGTGTGTTACCGCTACAGGTCCAGAGGAAGGAGGCGAGTGGCAGGAAGTCAGAAGCAAAACTATGCAAAAATATGATGATTGGATGGTCAGAAAGACAATCAATCGGACCCTGCCATTTTGTGAACACAATTGAAGAAGCCAGTTGTGTCTCCTACAAAAGCTACAGTGAAGCCTCCATCAAAAGACAATTCCTCAAAAGGACAGCGCAATTCAAAGAAGAAAGAGGGATCGGAAGAAGATGAGTATGTATCGAGGCCTAAGTTGTCTTTGACTCTGGCAGATTTTATGCCATCTACTTCAAAGCCACGGGCACCGCCCCATCAAACGGCACAGCCTAAACAGGCTAGTCAGGCAGGGTCTTTATCAGACGAAGAGTTAATCTTCAGTTCTGTTAATATGATTCAATTAACAGATCCATATTCCAGTCTTGATGAGCCTGAATTCCCTGTATCAAATAAGGGAATCCGAGGAAGTTCTAGAGGTTCATGATACAGAGGAAGAAGTGGATCTTTCCGAAGCCACTACTCCAATTCTACCCCTTCTAGCACTATGTATGTAGCAGAAACTCGTGGTAGAGCCCTTCAGCGAACTCAAAAAGAACAAGCAAGTTCTTTTGCCAATAGCCAACTCAGTTTTGGCATAGTTATTTTGGAAGACCGATTAAAGGTTCCATCTTCTTTATCTTAGCCATTAAATGGATCTAATCAGTCTAATCTTCCAAAACCAAGGATGTTGCCATCTTCTATCCCAATACAAGATGTATCAGCTTCCAAAGTAACTGCTTCCAAGGTACCTTCTAAACCTCATATTCCTGTTGGGAAACACAGACATCTAGATCAAAAGTATGATATATTGAAACAATTGGCCCATGTACCAGCCAAGTTATTAATTTTGGATGCATTGAATCAGTCAAAATATCTTCGGGAAGCACTCATCGAAGCTTTGTCAAGTCCTCAGGAGTTTGAAGCTGAAATTGATGCAGCTGAAGTCTATCACATAGAGAATAATCCTGCAGAATTCCATGCAGTGATATCTTTTACTGATAAAGATGAAGATGATGTTGTGCATGGGCACATAAAACCTCTATACTTATCTGGAAAAGTCAATGGTGTATATATCCGAAGAGTTTTCATTGACAATGGTTCAGGAGTCAACCTCATGACCATTTGTACACTTCGTCGATTGGGCCTCATGGAATCTGATTTATCTCCTTCTACCAGGATGTTACAAGGATATGATAAAAATGAACAAGAACCAATGGGCGAAGTTACACTCAGAACCCAGTTTGGAGATCTTGTATCCAATTCTGATTTTATGATTGTTGATCAAGACTCAGCTTTCAACGTCTTGCTTGGAAGACCCTTGCTACATCAGCATGCAGCTATTCCTTCATCAAACCATCAATGTCTCAAATACTATTTCAATAGTCAAGTTGGAACATTGTATGGTGATAAGGCCCCGTTCAAGACATGTGAGTCTCAATAAATTGAGGCATAATTTTATCACATGAATGGAAGAGAAAATTCTACAATGAAGGAAATTACCAAAGTTAATGCTCTATATGGTTTGGAGAAAATTCCAATAAATCCATTTACACATGTGAGTACAGATTATGTGTTACCTATCAGTCAAATTGACAAAATAGGCCCAAATGAAAATACTCTTATGGAAAGATCCATAATGTCAGTTACGGAAATCGAGCCAGACAACATGGGAGAAATTGGTAACCTACCAAACAGTGATGAAAGCATAAGTGGTGATGTCTTCATTTCCTCTGCTGAAATCCAACAAGTCTATACTTCTCCAATCAGGCCAGAAGAAGTTATAGCAACACCATAGGTGAATAATGATGTCGATTATCAATCCATCATCTCCTCTTTATTTCCCAAAGAAGGCCCTTTATCATCAATAGGGTCGGAAATGGAAGCTTCTTCTTCAAAATGTGAAAATTTTGATATCTCTTATGATCATGAAAATTTCGTTTTGGCATCTACTATGCAAGTAGAAATGGAAGAAATAGCACATGATGAAGAGGAAGAGGAAGATCTTAGAGATGCTCCTCCAGCATTTGAAGAGGGTATCTCTACCACTGTGGATGAACTCAGAGAAATAAATCTGGGTACAGAAAAGATCCACGCCCCACTTTAATTAGTGCGGCCATGACCCTTGAAGAGCAAGAGATGTATATTTCTTTTTTAAAGAAAAATAAATATATTTTGGCTTGGAATTATACAGAAATTCCTGGGCTTGATCCTGATATTGCTACTCATCATTTGGGTTTACCAAAAGAACATCGAGGATTTAAGCAAGTCGTGAGAAGAACACACCCAACCTATGCTTCCAAAATTGAAGCTGAAGTGGATAAGCTGATCAAAGCTAACTTCGTCAGAGAAGTTCAATATCCCAAGTGGTTTGCTAATATTGTCCCTGTAAAGAAAAATAACGGACAAATTAGGGTTTGCATCGATTTCAGAGATCTTAATCGGTATTGTCCTAAAGATGATTTCCCAATTCCGATTACAGAACTCTTAATTGATGCGACGACTGGTTATGAAGTACTTTCATTCATGGATGGATATTCCGGATATAATCAGATCCAAATGGCCCCAGAAGATGAGGAATCTACAGCCTTCAGAGCCCCTCAAGGTGTGTTTTGTTACCAGGTGATTCCCTTTGGTTTAAAGAATGCAGGTGCAACATATCAACGCGCCATGCATCGTATCTTCAAACCTTTCTTAGGGAAACTTGTTGAATGCTATGTAGACGATTTGGTGGTTAAATCCAAACAACGTTCTAATCACTTGGCTGATTTGGAAGTTATATTCCACAAGCTTCGACAACATAATTTGAAGATGAACCCCTTAAAATGTTCTTTTGGGGTAACCTCAGGAAAATACCTCGGCTTTGTTGTACGCCATCGTGGTATTGATGTCGATCCTGAGAAGACCAAATCAATCCTTGGTATGTCACCTCCTCATAATTTGAAAGAATTAAGAGGGATTCAAGGACACTTAGCCTATATTCGGCGTTTCATTGCCAATTTTGCAGGTAAAAGTTTACCCTTTACCAAATTATTGAAAAAAGGAGTCACTTACCAGTGGACTGAAGAATGTCAAGAAGCATTTGATGTTCTCATAAAATACCTCTTGAGTCCACCAGTACTCATGCCACCTGTTGAAGGAAGACCACTTATCCTCTATGTGACAGCTCTAGAGCGATCATTGGGTGCTTTTCTAGCCCAAAAGAAGGATGTTGGGAATGAAAATAGCCTCTACTATCTCAGTAGAACTATGCATGAAGCAGAAACCTGTTATTCAAGTATTGAGAAGTGCTGCCTAGCATTAATCTTTGCAGTTCAGAAACTGAGACACTACTTGCAACATCACGAGGTCCAATTGGTATCTCATAATAATCCGCTCAAATTCATCCTTAGTCGTCCAATGCTTACAGGACGTCTAGCAAGGTGGGCAGTTATTTTGCAACAGTTCGACATTCAGTATGTGTCTCAAAAGGCAATAAAGGGTCAAGCTCTGGCTGATTTCCTGGCTGAACATCCTTCCATGGAAGACACGTCTTCAGATATTGAACTCCCTAATGAGGAAGTTTTCTCTATTCAAGTGAATCCTCAAACATGGGAAATGTATTTTGATGGTGCTTCCAGAAGTCCAACAGGGAAGAAAATGGAAAATCCTAAATTCAACAAAGTTGGTTTAGGAATTGTACTCATTTCTCCAGATAAGGCATTGTTACCTTATTCCTTTCTATTGTGGGAAGGTGGTACTAATAATGAAGCCGAATACCAAGCTCTTATTACAGTCTTGGAGTTAGCACTCCAAGCACAAGTGAATCACTTAAAAGTGAAAGGTGATTCAGACCTGGTGATCAAACAAGTCAATGGAGATTATGCCATCAGAAAAGAAGAATTAATACCTTTGTATGATTACGTCAGAGAGTTAATGGCAGAATTCCCTTTAGAACCGACATTTTCTTATGTCCCAAGATCACAAAATGCCCAAGCTGATGCACTGGCTAATATAGATATAGCTCTAGCAGATCCAAATCGGGACGAGACAACCATCAGTATTGCCCACCGTCGTGCAATTTCACGGTATGTTCAAGCCAGAATAGAGGAAATTAATGAAATTAGTCCCATTCCTGAACCGTATGGTCATACTACCGGATGGATGACACCTATCAGGGAATACCTTCAAAATGGAACACTTCCACCGGATAGAGCTGAGAAAGAACAAATCTAGCGACGTGTGGTCAATTTTACTCTTTATGATAGCCCAAACCACCTAGAAAAAATTCTCTACAAACGTGGTTTTGATGGAGTTCTCTTCAGATGCATTGATGGTGAAGAGACAATGGCTGTCATGAAAGAAGTGCATACAGTAGTATATGGTGCCCACCAGTCTGGACATAGATTGTCTGATCAAATTCAAAGGCTTGGATAATTTTGGCCTTCAATGATACAAGATTGTGTTGATTTCGCAAAGAAGTGTCATTCATGTCATGTATATGCCAACTTCATTCATCAACCTCCAGAGTTGCTTCATACAGCTAAATACTCATGTCCATTTGCCACATAGGGAATGGATGTGGTGGGACCTTACCCTTCAGCTACGACCAAGCAGTTTAAATACATTCTTACTGCTACTGATTTCTTTTCCAAATGTGCAGAAGCAGTACCTCTCAAAGAAGTCAGTTCGAAATGCATTGTTAGCTTCATCAAGTCTAACATCATTACTAGATTTGGTGTCCCTCATACCATATTGACGGACAACAGCACCAACTTTTGTTCTTCTGAGGTGAATAAATTGTATCAACAATACAACATTAAATCCAACCATTCATCTAGGTATCATGCGGCAGCCAATGGCCAAATAGAAGCCTTTAAAAAAGACTCTTTCAAATATACTGCAAAAGATGGTGGATAAAGATCAGAGATCATGGCCTGATAAACTCTTTCATGCTTTATGGGCTTATCGGACTACCACCCGCAATGCAACGCGGTCAAATACATATTCGTTGGTATATGGAACAGAAGCAGTCTTGACAATTGAGTTCAATTGCCCTCACTCAGAGTAGCCATTTGTGATCAGTTATCTATAGATGAGCAATCCCAAAAGCGATTGAATGAATTGGAACAGTTAGATGAGAAAAGATTGTGCACTTTGCACCACTTGGAAATCTATCAGAATCGAATAGCACGAGCTTTTAACAAAAAAAGTTCGTCTTCGTTCATTCATTCAGGGAGAATTGGTATTAGTTCTCAGAACTCCAATGATACCAGGAAAGAAACCTCCCAAGCTTGATCCAAAATGGGAAGGACCTTATTCAATACATAGGGTCTACTCCAATGGAGCTTATTCATTAATCTCAATGGATGGAGAACTCATCACGACTCCAACCAATGCCAGATTTCTGAAGAAATATTTTGTATAAACACAAAATATGGTCCCCGGAACCAAGACTCTTACAATTAGTTCATACAACAATGGTCCAGTATGACCATAAACTGCAACTTCGTCCAACATGACGTTAAACTGTGAAAAACTTCTCTAAACCGTCCAGCATGACCTTAAACTGCATCATCCTTTGTCCATGCATATGACCATAAACTATTTGCAACTCCCTTATGTACAACAAGACGATAAACTGTGACGTCCTAACTACATGACGCTAAACTGTATAAAAGTCCCTTACGTCCAGAAAGACGTTAAACTATATAATCTCAAAGGTCCCGCATGACATTAAACTGCACCATTCACGTTCCATGTATATGACCTTAAACTATTTTCACTTTTGTCTGACATGACGTTAAAATGGTACACTCTTTTGTCCTTACTGCATGACATTAAACTGCACAATTCCCCTTTTTTTCCTACATGACATTAAACTATTATTTTTTTCCCTGCTACATGACACTAAACTGTGCAGCACCAATAGTCCTTACTGCAAGACTTTAAACTGCATAGTCCCTGAATATGTCCTACATGACATTAAACTGTGCATCGTTAAGGTTGTTATTACCTCTTGTTTCTCACACCGAGTATGACTCACGTGAGATTAGATAAAACCTCAACCATAACACTCTCTTTGGTCCCCTAACCATGTGTATGTCCCAACAACATTTTTTTTATTAGATCATTGTCCCCAAGAACAACTTGATCATTAATTCATTCTTTAATTGAACTACACGGACTTTGATCCTTGCCCTCCAGGATGGGTATGTAGGCAACCTCCCAGGGTTCAAGCCCAAAAACAATCTCTTCACATCGGTTCACCACCTTCTCATATGATGTTGATTCATGAAACCGCACCTAGAATCAATATCTTTACATTGATTCACTTTCGTCCTTGTTATATGAAGTTAAACTATGCAACACTTTTGTCTGTTACGACAATAAACTACAATTTTCTTTGATTTCTTCATTTGAGAGAGAACTGTTATTGACATTGATTTTTAAATCATGGTTTTCATTTTCAAAAGACTACATGCATACATGGTAATGCCTAAACGTTTTATCTCAGGTTAAACCATCATTGCACTAAAGTCCCCTTTCACCCTTCACATGTACGAACAAAATTTGCACAAAGGGTAGTTCTATAACTACGTGGGATTGATTCCCATCCTTATGGGATACGTAGGAACGTTCGATTATCCCTCGAATCCAGCCCCAAGTCTTTTGGGCCTAACCCCAAATTTCACTTTCAGTCCCTTGGCTGAAAAGTCCTCATGAAAACACACACTGTGTATTCATTATTATGGTCCGAATTCTATGACCCTAAACTAAGATCACTCATACTTTTGTCCTGCACGACGTTAAAATGCATTTCAAGAACTACATATGGATTGATTCTCATTCTTATGAGATACGTAGTGAAGTCCAAATTTTCAATTCAGGACCCAGCCACAACATGATTATGGTTATCATTGACCTATGTATCTCTATATACATTAGACAATACCCATCATTATGTGTTATAATCTTAACCTTAAATATTTTCAGATCTTCATAACCCTTTTCATGACTTCTAGTCACAAAAATGTCAAACTTCTGAGAATTCTTTTGCCTAACTATGCAGCATGTGCCCATAGGTGGCCTTGCATAAACAGTCCACATAACAGACTTGTTAGCCAAAAGATACTATTTTATTTGACCATGTAGCCAATTCCCTTAGGTGGCCCTATATATTTCAACCCACTAACGGGTTTGTTAAATAATGGTAACTTCATTCTTGAGAAGAATGCCTCTTTTGTCGTTATTTGTCTTAAAAGAAAGTATGTAGGGATCCGAAAAAAATAGCCATCCTTAAAATATTTGTCCCATATCCTTTTTTTCATGATCTGAAAGTATTCAAGTCTATGGTTTATTCTTCTTCCCTACGTTTGGGTCAGACCTTCGTAGGAGTGATATTCATCCAGTTCTTCGATATTCTTGTTCGGAAATATCTTCTCCATATTCAAGTACCTCTTTCCATACAACAAACTCTATACTTTAGAAAATTTGAATCTCCATAAACTTTCACTGGCTTTTAGCACTATGAAAGTAAATTTCTGAGAGTTCTTTTGCCTAACTATGTAGCACGTGCCCATGGGTGGCCTTGCATAAACAGTCCACATAACAGACTTGTCAGCCAAAAGATGCTATTTATTTGACCATGCAGCCAATGCCCTTAGGTGGCCCTGCATATTTCAACCCCCTAACGGGTTTTGTTAAATAATTGTAACTTCATTCTTGGAAACTACTTCTTCTAATGCCTTTTAGGTCTTTTTCATATCATTCCTCAGATTCAAATATTCTTAAGCCATAGTTTACATATTTTCTCTCATACTTGAGTATGGTAATATGTTTTCAGATAAATTGTCAAGGAATTGAATCAATTTTAATCCATTTTGGTCAAATCTATTTTGACCTTAAACATTAGCCCCTTTATGTCCGGCATGCATGACTTTAAACTGCCCACAAAAGACAAAGGAACTCTGAATAAAAGTCAAGTTCCAGCTCACTAAATATACATTTTCGTATGATTTAGGTAATATTGAGCAATTAAAAGATTCAAAGTTTGTAGGGTTATTGGTAATAATCCTAGTAAAAATCAAACTATGCTTACTAGGCCCATTGGCTTAAGTAAATTTGAAGCAGGTAATGAAAGAATGCAGGTACAAATGATTGAAGATGAAAGTGTTTTTCATTGATACACAAGAGTTGGAAGGACATCCACAGACTGGAGTCTCTTCTCTTTTTCAAGAATTACAAGAGGCTTTCAACATAACACTTCATTTGATTTACGGAATCCCGAGCTTCATCAGCAACCACCTGGAATTCATTCATTCAACTGGATACAATAAGAGATGCAGTGATACCAGCTCTTCTTGGAACAATTGTAAAGGATGTTCTTGAGTGCGGTTTGAGAAAATTTTATGCTGATCAAACAGTGACTCTGTTTCTGTCCGAGAGACTTGGAAGATGGATACATGGATTTGAGAATGGAGCATTAGAAGTAAAGAGCCATTTGGAGAGAGTACTCTTTTCAGATATTTCTCTAATACCATGTTTTTCTTCTCTCCACCAACCATTAGTGGAAAACATTTCAGCCCATGGGTTTTCCATTTTCATATCTGCAAGGAAATGACATGGAGGAAGAATCTGAAAGTTCACACCATTGTTGTTGCTCTTAATGCACAGCATAACCTAAGTGAAGGAGTAGCAGCACAGCTGCATTTCAGGTGTATAGTTCTTTGCATCTGGAACATTGACTCCTTGCAGGTGACCATGACCATATAGAGGCAGGTAGACGCTCTGAGGAAAATTAAGATGATATTTCTTCAAGTACTTAGCCAAATCTGGGAGAGTGCTGTTGCAGATATCATAATAATCATGGCCAATAATGTTCATCATGTCATCAATCCGCTTGCTAGCCAGTTCATCAGCTGTTCCAATTCCCTTGGGAAGCACTGAATCTGCAGAAAAGATGAATAAACTAACTCTTAAATGAAAAAAAATGGATAAGGCATAAAGGCGCGCAAGTCTAAAGAATGGAGCGCAATTATCCATGTGCCGCGCTAATTTTTGACGCGCAAGTGTAAACGGCGCAAGTAAAAATACCTTTACAATAGCGCGACATCGAAGAAAACGTTGGAAAACAGAGCACATTGTGCGGCTAAGATAACCTGCGCGACGAGAGCTCGAGAAGGTATGAAGTCCGGAAATCCGGATGCTTGTACGGAGGTGAGGCCATGTATTTATAGGCCAGGAGGCCTATCTGCGCGCCGTACCCAGTGCGCTCAAGGCCTGCGCGACGTAAACTTGCACGCTGCCCTCTATGCCCTGAAGACCTGCGCGCCCATTTTCCTTTGGATAGGATTCGATTTCCTCATAGTCAAATCCTCATTTCTCTCCGGATCCAACTCTGAGGGGGGGACTTTTGTTGACGCTCCTTACTTCACAGAATCTAAAGATCGGAAAAGGGGAATATTTGAGCTCAAAGTGATTCAAACTTTGAAGAAAACATCAAAAATCGACAAAGGCATGAACAAATGATCAAAAGCAACTGCACCACGCAAGTTATATCACTGTCGCGCAAGTACACTTGCGCGACGCCCTTGGTCGCGCAAGTGACTTGCGCGACTTAAGTGATAACCGCCCGGTAACCACCCAGGGTCTTCTCCTGCCAATAAATAGACCCTGTGGGCCCCCCATTCAAGAGGATGTTTTCCCAGAAACTCGGATTGAAGCTCCCGACGCCCAAGTCTCTTTTCAAAGCTTCTGGAACACTTCTAAAGGTAATTTCTTACCTAGAACGGAAGATTTAAAGAGAAGAAGGAAGGCATAAGTGTTGAAACTCATCAACACTTGCGCGCCGCCTTATTCCATCAATAGAACTCGCATGTCCTTTTTTTGGAAAAAAACTCAAGAGGATTCTAAAGGGATTTATAAAGTGTCTCTCAAATATTCTAATGATGTTTGAGAATCGCGCAAGTACCCATCATGTCGCGCAAGTATACTTGCGTGACCAATACTTGTGCGTCGCCGCAATACTTGTGCGCCTTTCAAGACTTGCGCGCCCCTACCTTTTTGGGTTCCCATCTTTCCCATTTTACCGCTCTTAAGCCATCACACCTTTCCTTTTCAAGATTCAGTCTTCAAGACACTCTTCAAATCCATTTATGGCATGATTTCTTGATTTGACTTCCTTATCTGAAAGGAATTCTGTTGAATATCTCTCAAAACCTAGTGATTTAAATATCCTTATGTCACTAAATATGGATAGTTCATTCATTTAACCTCAACCTTTAAGATGATAGAATCCGTAACTTGGGTCTCCTTTTCAGGAATAATACATAGTTATAAGTCCTTTAACTTGGGCATCCTCCTCAGGAGTAAGCCCCAAACCGTAATTCCTAACCTGGGTCTCCTTTTTCACGTATAAAACCCAGTTATAATCTTGGGCTTCCTTTTCAGGAATAAGCCCCAAGTCCCCTAATTTCCCTTTAACCAGTCCTAATTTACCCTTGATTTGGGTTTCCTTTTCAGGAGTAAAACCCAATCATAATTCCCCTCCTAACTTGGGCATCCTCCTTAGGAGTAAGCCCCAAGATTAGAGTATTCAAATCTCCATGAAGCACATATACCTTTATGGACCCTGTTCATGGATTTTCTCCCTAAAAGTGGATCCTAAACCTTCATCTATCTGGGCAGTCATACATACATAAGCCCCAAACAATTTCTTATGATTTCATCTTTCATGGCACAATTGTCTAATTTTTTACCAATACCTCTTGTTTCTTACACCGAGCATGACTCACGTGAGCATAGAGTGCAAAAGTAATTATGACATCCTTCTTTGAGCCATCAATCATAAATGTCATACTCCATTACTCGAACTACATGGGTTCTGATTCCTTTTCCAAAACAAAGGATACGTAGGTAGCCCATTTATGGGTTCGATCCCAGTTTTGAAATAATCCATGTCCTTCTGAATGACGATAAACTTCAAGTGCCCCACTGAGTTTCTTTAAAATCAGCCTGGTCATCATAATGACCAAGAGGCTTTTATAAATGTTTTTGAAGGATACCATTGACTCAGAATCTCTAAATACATACAGATGATTCTCGATTGATGAAGAACCTCGAATAAATATAAAAGATTCTCTAAATTTCTTACATATTTAATCATTGATTGTTAAAACTTAAGGAAAGCTCATTTTATACTTGGTAATGTAATATGGATTCACGAACATAACTTAAATCTATAAAGAGAGTCCCGGAGTAGACAATAATTCCCCTCAAAAAGGTGTGATGAGTCCGACCTCCCATCCTCTCGACCAATGCAAATTCCTAAGCCTCATTAGCCCACAAGCTAATGAGCGCCTACCTTTGGAAAGTAGGTCCAAACGGATGTGGAATCATTGGATGTTTCCGGTTCTACGAATAAACCCGTTAGAAACTGATCGGAACGTTTGAATCTCCCATCCAGGAGGTCATCCCCGGATTCCGTGCGAAACAGAGACTATATGGGGAATTGATAGTGAGTGCTTCCCCATAGAGTCTATTCATTAGGTGAACCAGAGGGGTGAGACTGTGTGTGCCTCCAAGAGGGTTTCTAGTACTTGTAGGTTGACCCATATGGGTTAGGCTGTGAGGACTACCCATAGGATACCTCTTTGTTGTACTTGATTGAGTGACTATTTAATAGTTTGTAATTATATGCTAGAAACTACTTATTTTTTACTTTTAAGTACTTCCCTATTTACTATTTACTGTACCTTTACCTGCCATATATTCACTGTCTATTAGGCACAGATCTTTGGGTGGCTGCCTACTGGGACTCTGTCTCACACCCTATTTGGGAAACTCTTTTGGGCCTAAAATCATTATATTGTTTCCATTATAGGTAAGGGAAAGCACCCTACTACTTCAGGTTCTTGATTGCACTGGAGCTGGAGAGCATGGGACCAAGCCGAGGCTTGTGATGCCGAAGAGTTGCTCATTTTTTTTCTTTTTTGCTTTGGTTTAGTACTGTATTCAGAATTGTGACTTATTTGTATCTTTTCCTAGAAATATATGTATCATGAATCATTTAAATATATTTCTTCTCTAGTTGTTTATTTATCAGTCCTCTGCTGTTGTTGTTGTTGATGGATATTTATTTCATCCACTGTTGTATGTGTTGTATGTGTTATATGTGTTGTAAGTGTTGTATGTGTTGTTACTTCCACTTTCTACTCTACCAATGAGGGCATAGTTTCCCCACTATCACACCCAAGGCCCTCTCTACTAGTCGGAAGCCTCTGGCATTTGGGGAAATGTGCTTGAGGCCATGTGACCAATCGGGTACAGGGCGCCTTTGGGTGGCTTCTGAAATCGGGGCGTTACACTGTATATTTATCATCCATGTCCTTGTTTCCTAAATATATATTCCAATATATTCTTTATATTATTCTAAAATATTCAATTTAAACTTCCCACGCCTAGTAGCACTGTTGAAAGGTCTAACCAAGAATGGAGTGAAGTTCTTATGGTCAGATTCTTGTGAGTCAGCCTTTCTGGAGCTGAATGAGAGGTTGACATCAGCAATGATACTAGTCTTGCCAGAGCCGGGAAAGATCTATATTGTTTACTGTGATGCTTCAGGTATCATAATGGGATCTATGCTTATGTAGGGAGATGGAGTCGTTGCGTATGGGTCTCAATAGTTGATGCCACATGAGAGGAACTGCCCGACGCATGATCTAGTGTTGGCAACTATTGTCCATGCCATACGCTATTGGAGACACTATCTTCTGGGAGAGCACTTTGTGGTTTTCACTGACCACAAGAGTCTCAAATACATCTTCACTCAGTGGGACCTAAATTTGTGACAGCGTAGGTGGGTTGAGTATCTTCATTCCTTCGACATTGAGCATGCCCATATGCCTGGAAAGGGAAATGCAGTTGCTGATGCACTGAGTAGGAGAACTCAAATACAGGAAGATCAGGAGGCCAACATTGAGT
Organism: Viscum album; assembly: GCA_963277665.1. NCBI lineage: Eukaryota > Viridiplantae > Streptophyta > Magnoliopsida > Santalales > Viscaceae > Viscum > Viscum album. Next base: position 678,529,605 of record OY728119.1, on the reverse strand, counting down.
GGCAGCTTAAGGCTCTGTTCTCAGAGATGCATTTAGAGGTGCACGAAAAACAGGTATAGACTTTCTTATCTTCTGTAGTTGTGACCTCTACCCTCCTTGTTCGGTTACTGATGAGGCGTCTATCAGACTCAGAATGCCGAGTCCTGCGGCAGAGTGTGTCAGGAGAGGACCCTCTTCCTGGATGGACTGTAGGAGAGGATGAGATCTTTAATTTCTAGGGACTCTTATGGGTTACAGGAGACATACATGAGGAGCTAATGCGATATTTCCATTCCTCTATTTGGGCAGTTCATCCTTGTGTCACCATGATGTATCGTGATCTACACCACCAATACTGGTGGCCAGGTATGAAGAGAGATGTTCCTGGTTTCGTTATGAGATGTTCTACTTGTCCGCAGGTGAAAGTGAAGCATCAGCGACCGGTAGGAAGTTGACAGCAGTTAACCCATTCCCGAGTGGAAGTGGAACGATGTCGAGATGGATTTTGTGACCGAGCTACCGAGGTCACCTCGGGGGAGTTATGCTACTTGGGTTGTCATTGACAGGCTTACGAAGGTTTCTCATTTCTTACCGGTCAAGGAGACCTTCAGTTTTGATGAGCTGGGATGGTTTTACATCCAAGAGGTCGTATGTCTGTATGGAGTTCCACACTCCATTGTTTCAGACAGGGATGCGCATTTTACATCCCGGTTCTGGCAGGGGATTTCTAATTCTTTGGGTACACTGGTACTTTTGAGTACAACATACCATCCCCAGACTGATGGCCAGTTCGAGCGTATGTCCAGGTGCATGAGGATATGCTTAGATATTGCATTCTGAACTTTGTAGGTTCTTGGTAGAAGGATATTCCTCTGGTGGAGTTTTCCTATAACAATAGTTTTCAGGTGACTATTCAGATGGAACCTTACAAGGCTTTGTACGGTAGGTTATGCCGATCACCTTTGTGCTGGATGGAGGCAGGAGAGGCAGCTTTGCTGGGACCCTGCCTTATTCAGGAGACCATAGAGCACATAGAATTGATTCGGAAGAGGATGGCTACAGAAAAGTCTCGACATAAGTCTTATGATAATCAGCAGAGACAATAGAATCCCTCCTTTTTAAAACATAACTTTTCATTGCATTTTACAAAACCGATGATCTTTAAGGTTTAGTGTCTTGGAAACCAAGAACTTAAAACATGAATACATAAAACATTCTTCTTAAACACTTGAAAAACTTCTCCTTATGTTCATCCTAGGTTCATTACTGCATCTCAAAACCCAGGAACATACATCAAAATAAAGGGTGAGAAGAAGGCCCAGTAAGGGAAACAAGGGGAAACATTTAACATGTCAACTTGAGATACATCAACATAATCATGATAAATAGCTTTAATGAATGAGAAAGTGATTATGAGGCATATCATAACGGAAAGAACAAGATTTATAACATTAATATGGGGCTAAAAAATTTATCTTAGACAACCATGAACATATCACCATGGTAAATCCCCAAGGTGTCATTTGAAATTACCAAGGTTATTCACCATGTTATCGTTGAAATTGTAATCTATATTGGTTACATCATTACCCAATGCATTGGAGCGTTATCAGGGAATACCCATAAATTTGTGTTTATAATCATGTGAGCCACATATATCCTCATAAAAAAATTCATAAATAATCCATATATCATAAAATAAATGGGTTTCATTTCCTAATCATAACGTTTTAATAACTGCTTTTAAGACATGATCTGTATGTCATTTTAAACCAATGAAAAAATAAATCGGGTTTCATGTACGTAAATCAAAGAATTAAAATAGAAAATTTTGATATATATTTGAATACCCATGTAGAAAAATATCTTTCAGTATTCACTTAATTAAATAAAATAATTAGAGAAAAAGTGAGACATTTTGAGATGAAAATTCCGCAGTGTAGTTGGTATGTTACAGGGTTTTAGAAAACACTGAAAAGAGAGGGGACATGGGTCACCCACTAATAAATGATACATAAAAGAGTAGGGGGAATAATATAAAGGATATAAGAACATGGTAATGAAATTTTAAGGAAATACCATATGAAATGAAAAACATGGAAGGAAGACAAAACTAGGATTTCTCTTATGAAAATTCGGCAGCCTAACGACGTCACTTAAAACATCAAAAATTTAATTTCACGAGATCAAATAGGGTATCTCATCATATGAACATAAAATATCAGTATTATAGATATAGTGATCATACCCTAAAATAATAAAAAGGAACATGGAAGACTTGACATGAAAATAGATCTTGAAAATGAGAAGGGTGAAAAATCCCTTAAAAATTCTGCAGCCTAACGACACCGCTTTAACATTCATAAAATGAATTGATGAGATCAAGAGGGGTTCTCTCATCATATGAACATGAAAATTAAATTATAATGAATATAAAAGAACATCCTCTAAAATAAGAACATGGAGCATAAATGAAATGACATAAAAAAGAAAACTTCGAAAGAAAGAGAAAGGTAGGATCCCTTACCTTGAAGAGTAACTTCCAAATCCTGACGTTTGGGACCTTGGGAGGCTTGAGGGAACCTTGAAAAGACTCATTGGGAGGTAACTAGACTTGAAATTCGTAGAGGAGGATTTTGGAATCGAAAGGATGAGAGAATGGCTTGGTATTTATAGGGGAAGTGAAGGGACAAGGCATTAATGGTCAAATGACACCTCATTGGTGGTAATGGAAAAACCATGGGCTTTCCCATTGTATTGGACACTTGGGACACCTCATACCTTATCTTACTATCCATAAGTTGACAATATTGATTACATACTTAATACATCATTTAATGATGTCATTAAACACCCATAACTTTAAAACTGTATTTTCACTATTCACCAAAAATTCATCTTTCTCAGAAAAATACCAAAATTTCACCTTTACCAAATATCGATACTCTAATTTCAAAAATGAACTCCATTTTATGAAAATAATTTTCTAAATAATTTTAATTTAATTTTTAGATAAATACACTATTCACCGAAAATTCATTTTTTCATATAAATCCCTAAAAGTTACCTCAACATAATATCGATGCACCATGTTAAAAAATGAACTCCATTTTATAAAAAAAATCTAAAATTTTTTAATTTAATTTATAATTAAAAAAACACAATTCACCCGAAAAAACTAATACTTTACGAATAATTTCTGAAATTGTTTTTTAGCTATTTTATTGAATCACATTACTTAATCAAAGTGCCTAGATTATATTAATACTTTATTTAAGTGATATTACTAATCCATTTGGTCACAGTACTAATCCAAAGCGTAAAATCACTATTCATAATTTACTATTCATCAAAAATCAAGTTGATCTTATTAGACTCTAAATTTATTACTGAACATAATTTTAGAAGACCATTTTATGAAAGTCATTACACATAATTAATTATTTAAGGTTTACATAAATATTTTCAAATATCCCTTTTCTAAAATTCATCAAAAATATGCATACTATATTTATCCAGATATTTGAAAATTCACAAACTTCATCATAAGAAGAAAGAAATTTTTTTATTTAAATCAAATAATTACACAAGGCAGTTATAGTCTCCTCACATAGCCCCTTATAACAGCAGCATAGTACTTAAGTTTAAGGTGTGCTATGGTGAGAGAATCTGGGGGAGGCTCGGCCAACATCGTAGGAGTAGTAATTTCTATCAGTTTGAACTACTAGCGAAGGCAATTCCGTTCTAGCTTCACATGATGATGTTTGTCTTGGGTTTGGTCCAGAGAAAAGCCCAGTGGTGCAACCTCCCTCCTAAGTTCTGTTAGATGGGTTTCGATTGGCATTAGACTACTTGATGAGGCCATAAAATCTTATTTCTTTATTAATTAACCAGGATCCCTTGTATTTAGAGACAATAATCACAACAATTAGTTTCCAAAGGTCATTCTGAATAACAGTTATATAATAGTCAAAAACCAACAGTATCATTTTAATTATACACATTTTATTAAATGAAAATGTTTTGTTGAGTATGAAATAAAATAACACACAAATTTAGGAAACAAGATTTATTCAAAATTTCGGATAGTTACAATCTTCCCCCTTAAGAAATTGTGTCCTCACAATTTTTGAAATTGGGCTTTGAAATTTCATTGAATGTCCTATATCAGAAAAAGAGTCAGTAACACTACTACTTTAAAAGAATTAAAAGAAAGTACAATGGTCACCCGAGTTAACCCATACTCGGATTCCATGTAGGAAAACATGGATATGGAGGAGTAAATAAAGGGTCAAGTTCTAAGGGAGTGTGATAGAAAACATGTCTAAGAGGTAGTTAACCACCAAAAAATCACAAACTTGTGATGGGCTAAACAGTGTTTAATTTCCTAGTAGGAAACTTAAACCAACGACATTTTTGTTTTATGTTCCTTTTAATAATTTTTAGGAATACATTTACTACTTAGATTAAGAACACAGGGTAATATATTTAACTTCAAGTAGAGTTTCATCCCAAAATAAGTTTCACCAAGACTAATCTTTTCTCCAAACAATAAGCATTCAAAAGCACTTGGTCTCATCAAAATCACTAGAATCATATTCTAGAGAATCACATAATCCACAAAAGAATAACTATCTATATTTAAACATTTATCCCAAAAATAGAAAGTGTAAGATAAAACAACTCTTCAAAAAGAAATAACCCCATAGGAAGGGAAACTACTTTTAATCTTCAAAGTTCCATGGTACTACCCAATGTTCATCATAAACCATTCCATAAATAACTGTCCTTAAAATTCCGCAAAATAAACCAAACTCGGTTTGAAACCCAAATATAAGAAGGATTTGATAACATAGTCATCCATGATAAACATTATCGTTCATCTCCAAACAACATCAATCACTCCTAACATATTATAACAAAAGTAACTATCCTAAACATATTTTCCCCAAGATAGGTTAATCATTTCCTAAATTACTATAAGTTTACCCTGAATTTTCTTATTATTCAAAATATAAGTCAACCTTTACTCCTAAAATAAAATACCTTAGTAATCTATTTACCTCGATCATATGAACGTCTTCCAAAATAATAATCATCTTTTAATCCCCTAATCATATTTTGTTTTCAAGAAGAACTGCTTCACAACATCAACATGTGGTACATGAAAATAGTTGTTTTCCTTAATGATATAAAACCATCTTAGGTAGTGACTCAATGTTCTAAGAAAACGTTAAAGATATGCTCATAGAGAATGAACTAAAATACAATATGACATAGACAATTATTGCGATGAAGTTGCATGTACTTTAGTCATCATGATCCATATTAGCATAGGACATTCCTTGTTCCCTTGTCCATGAAGATTGTTGATGCTCATCATGCTTCTCATCCCTTCCAAGAGATAATTGCCTTGGATAATGTCCAACTTCTCCACATTTATGACATTGAAATTTATAAGGTACATTATATCGAACCTTAACTCTATTCATCACATTATCCATTTTTTGAAGAAATTGGATACTTTATGCACTATCACCCCACACATAAAACATCTCCTGGTTCCTTTGTGACATTCTCTTTTGTGCACCTTTCCACACTTTTTTCACAAAGGAAATTGGGTCTTCGTTCCCTTATCAACTTTATGATATGAACATCCTTGAGACTTCGTCTTTTTCTTCCTTGATGAATTTGGGAATTCAACTAGGTACCAATTATTAATTGTGATTTTTGATAGCTAATTGGCATAATCACAATATGTTCAACATGATCAATCGTCATCTCTGCCACATTAATAGGGAAATCATCACATTTCCTATCACATTGGTTGTTGGGACATGTTCTTCTATTTCCCGCCATTAACTAAGAAAAGAATGTATAATTAGGGGCTTAAATAATTATCCAATAAACATGAAAATGAAACTTTAAGAATAAGAGGATAAACTTGTAGAATAAAAGTAATTCATAACTTGCGATCCCCGAGGTTCCAATCTAGGTTATCCATGATCATATATTCTTATGTGAATCTTTATTTTATTTTATCTTTGTTCCTTTAATAATAGTTCATACTAAACTTATTAATTTTCCAAAGCATATCCCCCAGGAGTGTCGTAACCAACAGTGCAGCAAGGCCCGTTTCCATGTACCAGTTCCCATTTGATTATAGCTCAAGTGGTGTTTTCTGGTTTTACACCTATGAACATCTATTCCCAATCCACCTCAACCTGCTCGTATCCAGACAGGGATGTATTTTCTTGATAAACCACTTACTCAATACTCACCAAAATATGAGGAAGATTTCCAATATTTAAACTTTTAAATAGGGTTATTCCTAAAGTTTTCATATCTTAATTTCCCCAAATAACTAAACCATCCTTTGATACCAACTATAGGGTCCCACCTTTTTATGAAATAAATTTTCATTACATTATACAAAACCGAGGATGTTTAAGGTTTAGTGACTTGGAAACTAGGAACATAAAACATGAAAACATAAAACATTATTCTTAAACACTTGAATGTATTATCCTTATGTTCATCCTAGGTTTATTACTGCATCTCATAACCTGGGGACATACATCAAAAGAAAGGGTGAGTAGAAGGCCCAGTAAGGGAAACAAGGAGAGACATTTAACATGTGAACTTGAGATACATCAATAAAATCATGATAAATATCTTTAAGGAATGAGAAAGAGATAATGAGGCATATCATAATGGAAAGAACATGATTCATAACTTTAATATTTTTCTACAACATTTATCTTATACAATCATGAACATATCACCAAGGTCCATCCCCAAGGTTTCATTTGAAATTAGCAAGGTTATTCACCAAGGTATCGTTAAAATTGTAATCTCTAGTGGTTGCATCATTACCTAATGAATTGGATCGCTATCAGGGCGCACTCTTAAATTTGTATTTATCATCATGTGAGCCACAAATATCATCATCAAAAAATTCATAAATAACCCATATATCATCAATGAAATGGGTTTCATTTCATAATCATAGCGATTTAAAAACTGCTTTTAAGACATGATCTTTATGTCATTTTATACCCGCGAAAAAGGAAAGAGGGATTCGTGTATGTAAATCCCAGAATTAAAATATAAAATTTTGATATATATGTGAATACCCCTTTAGAAAAAAGATATTTGATTATTCACTAAATAAAATAAATGAATTTGAGAAAAAGGGAGAGACATTTTGAGATGAAAATTCCATAGCATAACGGGTATGTTTACATGGTTTTAGAAAACATTGAAAAGAGAGGGGACATGGGTAACCCACTCATAAATGATCCATAACATAGTAGGGGGACAGAATTGAAAGGATATAAGAACATGGTAATGAAATTTTAAAAACATACCATATTAAATGAAAAACATGGAATGAAGTCAAAAATAAGATTTCTCTTATGAAAATTCGGCAGTCTAACGACGTCACTTGAAACATTAAAAAAATGAATTGAAGAGATAAAATAGGGTATCTCAACATATGAAAAGAAAAGATAATTATGAAAGATATTGAGAAAATACCCCAAAATAATAGAAAGGAACATGAAATACTTGACATGAAAAAAGATCTTGAAAACAAGAAGGGGTAAAATCCCTTAAAAATTCTGCAGCTTAACAGCGCCACATTCACATTCTTAAAATGAATATGATTAGAGAAAGAGGGGGTCTCTCCTCATATTAACTTGAAAAGGAAATTATTATGGATATATAAGAACATCCTCCAACATAATAACATTGAGCATAAAAGAAATGACATAAAAGAAAATACTTGGAAAGTAAAAGAGAGGTAGGATCCCTTACCTTGAAGAGTAACATCAAAATCATGATTTTTGGGACCTTGAGAGCCTTTAGGTCACCTTTGGAGGACTCCTTGGGAGGTAAGGAGACCAAAAATTCGTTGAGGATGATTTTGGAATTGAAATGATGGGAGAATGGTTTGGTATTTATAGGGGAAGTGAGGGGACAAGGCATTATTGGCCAAGGGACACCTCATTGGTGGTATTGGAAAAACCATGGGATTTACCATGGTATTGGCCACTTGGGACACCTCATACCTTATACTACTATTCATAAGTATACCATATTGATTACATACGTAATACATCATTTAATGATGTCATTAAACACCCGTAAATTAAAAACTGTATTTTCTCTCTTCACCGAAAATTCAACTTTGTTAGACAAAACCCAAAATTTCACCTTCACCAAATATCGATGCTCTGATTTCAAAAATGAACAAAATTTTATAAAAATAATGTTCTAAATATTTTTATTTTAATATTTAAATAAATAAACTAGTCTCTAAAAATTCATTTTTTTCAAAAAAAATCCCCAAAAATTACCTTAACATAGTATCGATTATTTGAGTTCAAAAATGAACTCCATTTTTTAAAAATAATTTTCTAAATATTTTTAATTTAATTTCGAATTAAAAAACACTATTCACCCAAAAAATTGATACTTTGCTAATAATTTCTTAAATAGTTATTTAACTATTATATTGAATCACATTACTTAATCAAGGTATCTAGATTATATTAATTCTTTCTTTAAGTGAGATTACTAATCCATTTGGTCACATTACTAACCCTATGCATAAGATCACTATTCATAAAAAATCAGGTTGATCTTATTAGACTCTAAATTTCTTAATGAACATAATTGTAGAAGACCATTTTTTGAAAATCATTACAAATAATTAATTATTTAAGGTTTACATAAATATTTTAAAATATCCTTTTTCTAGAATTCATCAAAAATATGAATACTATATTTATACAGACATTTGAAAATTCAAAAACTTCATCATAAGAAGAAATCACAATTCTTATTTAAATCAAAGGATTACACAAGGTAGTTGCGGTCTCCTTACATAGCCCCTTATAACCCCAGCATAGGACCTAAGTGTAAGGTGTGATAAGGTGAGAGATTCTAAGGGCGGCTCGACCAACATCACACGAGTAGTAATTTCTCTTAGTTTGAACTTATTGTGAATGTGATTCCGTTCTAGCTTCACACGATGATGTTCGGCATGGGTTTGGTCCAGAGAAAATCCCAGTGGTGCTACCTCCTTCCCAGGTTCTGTTAGATGGGCTTCGATTGGCCCAAGACTACTGGATGAGGCCATCAAATCTTCTTTCTATATTAATTAACCAAGATCACTTGTATTTATAGACAATAATCGTAACATTTAGTTTCAAAAGGTCATACTTACTAACAGTCATATAATAGTCAAAACCCAACAGTCTCATTTTAATTATAATCATTTTGTTAAATGAAAAAGTTATGTTGAGTATGAAATAAAATAACACACAAAATTAGGAAACAAGATTTATTCAAAATAACGAGTCATTTCAATCTTCCCCCCTTATGAAATTGTGTCCTCGCAATTTTTAAAATTGGGCATGGAAATTTAACTGAAAGTACCACATAGGTAAAAGTGCCAGTAACACTATTACATTAAAAGAAAGAAAAGAATGTACAAAGGTCACCCGAGTTAACCCATACTAAACATGGATATGGAGGAGAAAACAAAGGGTCAAGTTCTGAGGGAGAGTGATAGAAAACATGTCTAAGAGGAAGTTAACCACCAGAAAATCACAAACTTGTGATGGGTAAAACGGTCATTGATTACCAAGTAGGAAACATAAATCAAAAAAAAATATTACGTACCTTTTAATAATTTTGAGGAATTCATTTACTACATAGAATAAGAACACAGGGAAATATATTTACCTTCAAGTGGAGTTTCATCCCTTAATAAGTTTCACCAAGACTAATCTTTTCTCCAAATAATGAGAATTCAAAAACACATGGTCTCATAAAAAGGACAAGAATCATATTCTAGAGAATCACATAATCCACAAAATAATAACTATCTATCTTTAAAAATTTATCCCAAAAACAGAAAGGGTAAGATAAAACAACTCTTCAAAAAGAAAGAACCCCATAGGAAGGGAAACTACTTTAAATCTTTAAAGATCCACGGTACTACCCAAAGTTCTTCTCATACCATTCCATAAATAACATTCCTTAAAATTCCTCAAAATAAACCAAACTAAGATTGAAACCCAACTATTATAAGGATTTGATAACACAGTCTTCCAATATAAACTTTATCGTTCATCTCCTAACAACATCTATCACTCCTAAAATCTTATGACAAAAGTAACTAACCTAAACATATTTCCCCCAATATAGGTTAATGATTTCCTAAATTACTATAAGTTCATCTTAAATTATTATTTTATTCAAAATATAAGTCAACCTTTACTCCTCAAGGAAAATACCGTAGTAATCTATTTACCTCAATAATATGAATGTCTTCCAAAATAATAATCATCTTTTAATCCCCTAATCATCTTTTTTTTCAATAAGAATAGCTATACAACATCAACATGTGGTACCATACAATAGATGTTTTCCATAATGATATAAAACCATCTTAGTTAGTGACTCGATGTTCTTAGAAAACATTAAATATCTGCTCATAGAGCACGAACTAAAATACAACATGACATAGAAAGTTATTGCAAAGAAGTTGCATGTACTTTAGTAATCATGATCCTTCTCAGCATAGGACTTTCATTGTTCCCTTGTCCTTGAAGATTGTCGATGCTCATCATGCTTCTCATCCCTTCCAAGAGAGCATTGCCTTGGATCATGTCCAACTTCTCCACATTTACAACATTGAAAAGTATAAGGTACATTAGATCGAACCTTATCTCTATTCATCACATTATCGACTTTTTGAAGTAATTGGATACTTTATGCCCTATCACCCACACTTAATACATCTCCTAGTTCCTTTGTGACATTCTCCTTGGTTCCCCTTTCCACTCTTTTTGCACAAAGGAAATTGGGTCTTCTTTTGCTTATCAACATTATCATATGAACATCCTTGAGACTACGTATTCTTATTCCTAGATGAATTTGGGCATTCAACTAGGTACCAATTATTAATTGTGATTTTTGATAGATGGTTTGGAATAATCACAATATGTTCAACTTGATCTCTCGTCATCTCTGTCACATTAATAGGGCAATCTTCACATTTCCTATCACATTGGTTGTTGGGACAAGTTCTTCTATTTCCTAACATTAACTAAGAAAATAATTTATAATTAGGGGCTTAAATGCATTGCCAATAATCATGGAAAGGAAAATTTATGCATAGAAGGACAAAATTGGAGAAGAAATGTATATCCTAACTTGTGATCCCCTAGGTTCCAATCTTGGTTATCTATGATCATATATTCTTATGTGAATCTTTATTTAATTTTATCTTAGTTCCTTTAATAATGGTTCATCGTGTACCAGTTCCCGTTCGAGTCTAGATCAAGTGGTGTTTTCGGGTTTTACCCCTATGTACATCTGTGCCAAATCCACCTCTACCTGCTCGTATCCAGATAGGGATGTATTTTCTTGATAAACCACATACTCAATACTCACCAACATACCAGGAAGATTTCCTATATTTAAACTTTTCTATAGGGTTCTTAATAATGTTTTCATATCCTAATTTCCACAAATAACTAAACCATCCATTGATTCCAACTATAGAATCCCTGCTTTTTATAACATAACTTTTCATTACATTTTACAAAGCTGAGGATCTTTAATGTTTAGTGTCTTGGAAACCAGGAACATAAAACATGAAAACATAAAACATTATTCTTAAAAACTTTAAAGGATTATCCTTATTTTCATCCTATTTTCATTACTGCATCTCATAACCTGAGGACATACATCAAAAGAAGGGGTAAGCAGAAGGCCCAGTAAAGTAAACAAGGGAAAACATTTAACATGTGACCTTGAGATACATTCATAAAATCGTGATAAATAGCTTTAAGGAATGAGAAAGAGATCACGAGGAATATCATAATGGTAAGAACATGATTCATAACATTAATATGTGGATACAACATTTAACTTATAAAATCATGAACATATCACCAAGGTCCATCCCCAAGGTGTCATTTGAAATTACCATGGTTATTCACCTAGGTATCGTTAAAATTGTAATATCTAGTGGTTTCATCATTACCCAATGCATTGGTGCGCTATCAGGACGCACCCTTAAATTTGTTTTTCTAATAATGTGAGCCACATATATCATCATAAAACATTTCATAAAAAACCCATATAGCATAAAATAAATTGGTTACATTTCATAAACATAACGTTTTAAAAACTGCTTTTAAGACATGATCTGTATGTCATTATAAACCCACGAAAAAGGAAAGAGGGTTTTGTGTATGTAAATACTAGAATTAAAATATAAAATTTTGATATATATATATATATATATATGTGTGTGTGAATACTCCTGTAGAAAAAATTTCTTTGAGTATTCACTTAATAAAATAAATGAATATGAGAAAAAGAGAGTGACATTTTGAGAGGAAAATTCCGCAGCATAACGGGTATGTTACAGGGTTTTAGAAAACAGTGAAAAGAGAGGGGACATGGGTCACCCACTCATAAATGATCCATAACACAGTAGGGGGACAAAATATAAAGGATATAAGAACATGGTAATGAAATTTTAAAGACATACCATATGAATTGAAATACAAGGAAGGAAGACAAAAATAAGATTTCCCTTATGAAAATTCGGCAGCCTAACGGCATAACTTAAAACATCAAAAATTGAATTGAAGAGATAAAATAGGGTCTCTCGTCATATGAAAATAAAAGATCAGTATGATAGATATTGATATAATACCCCCACATAATAAAAAGGAACATGAAATACTTGACATGAAAATAGATCTTGAAAACGAGAAAGGTGAAAAAATCCCTTAAACATTCGGCAGCCTAACGGCGCCACTTTAACATTCTTAAAATGAATTGATGAGAGAAATAGGGGGATCTAATCATATTAAAATGAATAAGACAGTATGTTGAATTATAAAATAACATCCTCCAACATAATAACATGGATCATAAATGAAATGACATAAAAGAGAGTACTTAGAAAGAAAGAGAGAGGTAGGATCCCTTACCTTGAAGAGTAACTTCAAAATCATGACGTTTGGGACCTTGAGAGGCATGAGGGAACCTTGGGAGGACTCCTTTGGAGGTAAGGAAACCAGAACATAGTTGAGGAGGATTTTTTAATCGAAAGGATGAGGGAATGTCCTGGTATTTAAGGAGAAGTTAGGGGACAAGGCATTAATGGCCAAGGGACACCTCATTGGTGGTATTGGCAAAACCATGGGCTTTCCCAACGTATTTGCCCATGGTATTGTCCACTTGGGACACCTCAAAACGTATATTACTATTCATAAGTCGACCATCTTGATTACATACTTAATACATCATTCAATGATGTCATAAAAACACCTGTAACATAAAAACAGTATTTTCACTATTCATCGAAAATTCCACTTTGTCAGAAAAATCCCAAAATTTCACCTTAACCAAATATCGATGCTCTGATTTTAAAAATGAACTCCATTTTATAAAAATATTTTTCTAAATATTTTTAATTTAATTTTTAAATAAATAAACTATTCACCGAAAATTCATTTTTTTCAGAAAAAACCCAAAAATTTACCTTAACATAATATCGATGCTCCGAGTTCAAAAATGTACTCTATTTCATAAAAATAATTTTCTAAATATTTTTGATTTAATTTTTAATTAAAAAACACTATTCACTCGAAAATACTGATACTTGACTGATAATTTCTGAAGTAGTTATTTGCCTATTTTATTGAATCACATTACTTAATCAATGTGCCTAGATTATATTAATACTTTATTTAAGTGAGATTACTAATCCATTTGGTCACATTACTAATCCAAAGGGTAAAATCACTATTCATACTTTACTATTCATCAAAAATAAAGTTGATCTTATTAGACTATAAATTTCTTACTGAACATAATTGTAGAAGACCATTTTTTGAAAATAATTATACATAATTAATTATTTAAGGATTACATAAATATTTTCAAATATTCGTTTTCTAGAATTCGTTAAAAATATGCATACTATATTTATCCGGACATTTGAAAATTCACAAACGTCATTATAAGAATAAATCACAATATTTTTTTAAATAAAAGATTTACACACGGCAGTTACAGTCTCTTTACATAGCCTCTTATAACCCTAGCAGAGGACCTATGTGTAAGGTGTTCTAAGGTGAGAGAATCTAAGGGCGGCTCAACCAACATCGCATGAGTAATAATTTATATTAGTTTGAACTTCTCGCAAAAGTGATTCCGTTCTACTTTCACACGATGATGTTCGGCTTCAGTTTGGTCCAGAGCGAAGCCCAGTGCTGCTACCTCTTTCCCATGTTCTATTAGATGGGCTTCGGTTGGCCCAAGACTTCTGGATGAGGCCATCGAATCTTTTTCCGATATTAATTAACCATGATCACTTGTATTTAGAGACAATGATCACAATATTTACTTTCCAAAGGACATACTCACTAATAGTCATATAATAGTCAAAACCCAACAGTATCATTTTAATTATACTCATTTTATTAAATGCAATAGTTTTGTTGAGTATGAAATAAAATAACACCCAAAATTAGGAAACAAGATTTATTCAAAATTTCGGGTCGTTACAGAGAAGACCACTGGAGTTCGAGGCCAGGGATCCGTTTTTCCTGCGTGTCGCTCTGAGGGAGGGGCATAAGAGGATTTAGAGACAGGATAAGCTTTCACCACTGTAAGTAGGGCCGTTTGCGGTGTTGGAGGGAGTTGGGCCAGTTGCATATCAGTTCCAGATACCTCAGAGGTATCGGGCTATGCACGACGTCTTCCACATTTCTCATCTCAGACGTTACTTTTCAGACCCGTCTCATATATTTCAACCCGAGGAGGTTGAGATCGAAGTGGATGTGTCGTTTGAGGAGCATCCTATCCATATTTTCAATCGTAGTACGAAGGTTCTCTGCGGCTGGTCTGTTCCTCTGGTATGGGTGCTATGGTTGCACGGGCGAGTACAGGATGAGACCTGGCAGAGGGAGGCCAATGTACAATCGCAGTGGCCGGAGCTGTTCGGGGTTTTTGCTTCTATGCCTCGCTATGGAAATTCAGGGATGAATTTCATTAATGCGGGAAGTTTGTGAGAACCCGGATCTTTGTTTTAGGTATATTTTTCCTTTTCTAGTCGTTTTTGAGAAAAAGTGGAAAATCTGGAAATTTTCAAAGTACACGTCGTGTAATTTGATGCTGCGCCAGGCCATGTGCTATCCATGTCCGAGCCACACACACGTTGTGTAAGGGTGATGTGGAGGCTGCTTAATGTAGAGTATTGAAAATCTATGTACATGTCGTGTAGTTTCTTTTTTTTCATTAAACGGACTGGGGTCGCACCTAACCAACGAAAACACCTTCATCTTTATGTTCTTTGACTGGGAGAGCCCCATACGGCCACGAATGTCCTCCAAGCCCCTGAGCCTCCGTCTTTTTTTCAAATCGACCGTCGTCGATTGTGTTGGAACCACAGAGGTGAGCTCTTCCTTCTTCTCGAGTTTCATTCCTTGTTCTTCCCTCTTTCTTGAGATATCGGGGGTTGGATGTTTTGTGTGTTTTCATATATCGACGTTGTTATAAGGAGAATAAAGGCTCTTGGTCGATGTATATTGATCTCCTAGCACCATGGTGGGTGGTTTGTTCCTCACATTCAGATGTCCTTGAGGTTTATGTGCAAATTTACACCAATACCCGTGAACTGGGTATTGCGTGTTTACCGTTTTTCCCCTACTGTTTTACTACCTTGCTTGTATGCTTATGTCGAGGTAATTTGATCTTTTATGAGGATAATTGATGTGCTTGGATGTTTTTCCCATTCCATGTTCTTGTTATGACCTTTTGGTTTTGTTAGCCTTTGTTCGTTACACATGTTTCCATGCCTTGTGGCTGTAGGATGGAAAAATATTCATGACATGCTTGTAGTTTTGAAGAATAGTTATCCAGGTATCTCTTTAGGTGTACTTTGGCCTTATATATTTATTATGCATTGACTGGAATAGGACCGTTAGAACCTGGTGCTATAGACTATAAGGGATACACCGAGTGATCTTCCCAGAGAGTCTTGAATATTATTGATTATATGAGGGTAGACCGAGTGAGTGTCCTCATAGAGTCATGGTTATTATAGAATACAGGGGATATACTGAGTGAGAATCCCATAGATTCTTGGTTATTATAAACTAGAAGAGGGTAGACCGAGTGATCTTTCTCATAGAGTCATTACTTGTTTGAATTTTTTCCTTAAAACCTTTCTAGGGTATATAAGGAATTGACTGAGTGAGCTTCCTTAGAGAGTCTGTGGTAGACCTGAGACTATAGGAGGAATTGGCCGAGTGAGCTTCCTCATAGGGTTTTTAGACCTTGGGGCTATTAGGGCGTTAGATTGAATGATCTTTCTCAGAGAGTCCCTGACTATATTAGACTATAAAGGGAATTGACTAAGCGTGATTCCTCAGAGAGTCTTATAATTTTGTATGACCAAACCAGAGGGGTTAGGCTGAGTGAACTACCCAGAGGGTTGTTGTTACATATTTGATATGGCTAGGGGGTTTGGCTATGAGTACTTCCGAGAGGGGTTCTTGTTGTGGTTACCTGTTTTCTTTGCTGTTTCTTGTTCTTCTGTGGATTGGTTACTGTTGTATATCATCTTGTTACTGCTTGATGATTACTGCCTACTGTTTACTGTTATGGTTTACTGCATACTGTACTATTACCTGCCATATGCTCATTGAATGTTAGGCACAGATCTTCGGGTTGTTCCCTACTGGGATTTAGTCTCACACCTTGTTTAGTTCATGCTTTTGGGCCCAAAAAGACTATTTTGTTTCAGATATAGACAAGGGAAATTACCCTTCGTCTTCCGGTACTTTATTTCCATGGAGCAGGAGATCATGGGACCAAGAATAGGCTTGCGATGCTGAGGAGATGTTTACCTTTCCTTTCATACTTGTTTTGGTACTATTTTTATTTCCAGCATTGTGATTTATTTGGTTGTTTTCCTAGAAATTTATTATGCATCATTTCATATATACATATGTGCTCGAGTGGTTTATTGTTTTAGTCTTTCAATGTTTACTTGTGCATTGTTATTGGATATTTAATGATTCCGCTACTGCATGTTCGTTTACTTCCCCTGTGTACTCTTTCAATGAGGGCATAGTTTCCCCACTATCACACCCAAGGCCCTCACTGATAGTCGGCATCCTCTGGAATTTGGGGAAATGCGCTTAAGGCCACGTGACCAACCGGGTACGGGGGTGCTTCTGGGTGGCTTCCAAAACCGGGAAGTTGCATCTTTATATGGTAAACTTCTTGAATTTGATTGATATTTGTTCTAAGTGGTATGGATGATTATGTATATCATATAATTTTATAAGTGGGACTAAAATTTTATAGCCATCCAATACATTGGGAAATGTAATGTATCTCACAAGATGAAGTGTATTATGAGTAAACAAGATTCTATATTTTTTCATAATTTTGATGTACTAATTATGAATATATATATATACATATATATTAGGTTTTAACATGATTCTAAATTTTTTCACCACTATATTTTGTATTATACCACTAAAACATGATGACTCATTTTATTTCATTTCCAAATTAGAAAGATTTATACAATGTTTCTCTTATGATGTTGATAATGATCCCATGATTATGTTATGATGATGATTTTCATGCTCACCCATGTAATATTGTTTCAGGACCCATATTTTTCCTCTAACTAAGATATTAGATCGCCAATTTATTATATGTATATCCTCATGTGACTATATGTACAATGGATAAAATGTTATTTATAAGTATAAATAATATTTTTTTTAAATTTTTTTTATGTTTTATTAAGAAAAAGTTAGGAATGTGCCCAATTTTCCCAAGACACTAAACCTTTGGTTCATGGTTTTGTAAATATTATATGTTTTTTATCCTTATAATTCTGTAATAGTATAAATGAATATTTAGGCTCAGTAAAGTTTATATCAATTAATGTTTTAGTTAATTTGGAGATGAATATGAGAGAATTTTTGTGAGTATCCTATGGATAACACTGCGTGTATGTAAACATTCAAGATATTTTGTTTTTTTGAAATATTCTAAACATAGATATCCAATAAGTTAGAAACATAGAGTAAATCACATAAATAAATATACTATTTATTCATGCTTTGCTGAAAAAAATTATCAGCAAAACCTTTTCTATTTTAGAAAATGGTGTGAACCCTGACAAACCCGACCAAAAAATCTTATGAGGGACAATGTAACAATTTCCCAAATAATATACCCAATCCCATAAGTGGTGGAGTTCAAAACATTATGAAAATTCTTACCCAGTTATCTTAGGATATTAATAATAACCTAAACTATGTGGAGAATCCTCCTTCAACCATAAAGGAGGGACTAGACATTGAGTCTATTATGCAGCAACGACCAGCAAAATTTAGTGGATCTTCTCATCCAATTTTTATAAAATATTGTGTCAACTCAATAGAGAATATTTTTTTGTACTCCACTTTTCAAATAATTATAACGTGACTCATGTAATTTATCATTTACATATAGTGTTCGATCAATGGAGGGAGTTGATAAATAACACCAAACAGAAGGATGAAATATAATAGACAGAGTGGTCCTAATTTAAGAAAATAATTCATAACAAGTATTTTCCTTGAACTCTTCATAAAAATATGTATAGATAATTCCTAGACATAATGAAGAAGTAAGTTAAATATTTCATGTCATATGATGAAAACATCATAAGTCATTAATGATAAGCCTCAGGATTTGTTTTAATAAATGATAAAAAATAGATAGACTATTTTGTGCTTTAAAACCACATCATTGAAAGGCTCTAACCATTCAAGACTTTGTGAGTTATGAATAATTGGTTTGATGTGCTCTCAAAGTAGAGTTGGAGTTTAAATAATGTTTCCATTATTATGGAGATAAGAAGACATTAATAGTGTTTCTTGTACAAGGTTCAAATGATATAGGAAAAAGGATTTGACCACACATCTGTTAAAAATGTGGGAATAATCATTATGGGAACTACCTAAAAGGAATGGGGAAATGATTCAAGTGCATGAAAAAAGTGCATCAAGATCATGAATGTCGATGATACATGAAGGGGGTTGAAAATTTTATAGAGTAAAGGAAATCCCCACTCATTGTTCAATGCTTCAACTGTTGGGAGAAAATTATCTATACAAGAAAGTACAGTAAATCCCAAGTCCTTGAGGGTAATTAGCTACAGCAAAAGCCAAAAATAACGCATATCAATGTAAATATTATTCCATAACTATTGTTGATGTAGAGAAATAAAATGAGAACATATATGGTAAACATCCGAATCAACAAAGAATGGACAATTTCTTATATTATTCTAATACTACAAATTCCATTATTTTATAGATGTTTTCTAGAACTATTGAGTCGAATTATCAATACCTTGATGTATAGATATCTATAAAAACATCTAGTTGTGAAATCATTGCATCCCATGTATTGAATCTTCTACTCTTGGTTTATGTGGGAATATTCTTTCATTAGATCTCATAATACATCCCTTAGTGGAATTAGATTATATACAAGGCATGGATTGGATCTTGTTATGTTGAGCACAAATCAACATTCAACAAATGGAAATGTCATTCATATTCTAAATCATCCCATGCCCCTCTAAAAATTCAATGAAGATTATGAATCTCCTTTAGTAAATCCCTCAATTGTGTGGGTGTTGATTCCCTATGGAGAATCATAACTTTCCCAAATAGTTTAGTAATAGTAAGGTATTAACATGGAAGAAAATCCTATTATTATGAAATAAAATGATTTATTTCCCAATGAGTTACCTAAACATACCCAAGATCATGTGGTAGAGTTCCCAAAATAACTTATACACGGGGCTACATTAATATCAAAATGTCTTTATAGGATGGCCTCTATAGAAATAGAGGAGTTAAAGAATTAGCTATAATAGCATTTGGAAAAAGAGTCCATACTTTATAGTGCCCCACCTTTGGGTGATCCAATTATCTTTTTAAATAAAAATGGTTGATCAATGATGATCAGTATCGATCACTGAGAGCTCAAAAATTTCACTATAAAGAACAAGTATCCTCTCCAAATTACTGATGACTTGTTTGAGCAACTATGAGGAGATAAATACTTCTCAAATGTGGATATTCATTAGAAATATCATCATATAAAGGTGAAGAAGGAATACATTCAAAATACATATTTTCGTGTAAGGTATAGAAAATGTGATTTACTAGGAATTCCCATCGCACTTACAAATACCCCTAAAATCTATATGTATATAATGAATACGGTCTTTAGAGTATACTTTGAAAATTTCTTGGATGTTTTTATTAATGTTCTTCTAAATATACTCCAAGAGAAAGGAGGAAAATTAATAACTTATAAGGATTGAGCTGACCACATTAAGGAAGAATAAATTGTAGTCCAACATCATAAAAGTGACTTTTGGATGTAGTGTGTCACATTATTGGAAAACATTATCACAAGTGTAGTAATTTGTTGGGACTATTTAGTGAAAATGAAATTTATGAATGACTCATACCCATTAGTGTCACAAAAATCCCTAATTTTCATGGATTAGTAGTGTAACACCGATGTTTTATGAGAAATTTCTCATTATTTTCTAGCATTCTAACTAATTTAATAATGAAAGGAGTAATGTACTTCTGGATGGAATAACATGAGGAAATCATCATGGAGCTCAACAAGAGGCTAATCAATGCACCTGTACTCACACTTAAAACTATTGGAGAAGGTTTTTGTGATATCAATTGATTTTTAAAACTAATTATTGGGTTTTGTACTCATGAATAATGATAATGTGATATCCTATGAGACATATTAGTTGAATATACATGAGAAGAACTACTCGGTGAATGATATTGAGCTAGAAGATATGATTTGTTCCTTGAAAATCTTATGGTAGTACCTCTAGGGTGTGAATTGTGATGTGTATAATGATAATTAGGGACTAAAGTATATATTCACCCAAAATCATCTCATAATATTTCTAAGGATATGGTTAGATCAAATCAAGGACTATGATTTCACTATTCATTCCCATTTGAGAAAGGTGAACAAAGTAGTTAATGCTCTTAGTAAAAAAGAACAGGTTACTCAATCAATGATTTAAATTGTTAAATATGCCATCTACATGGATATAGAAAGGATGGATTTGGAAATAATTATAGAATGGAATAAATCCGACCATTCGCAAATGATTTCCCAACCATCTATCCCAAAAAAAGACAAAGGAGGCAAAAAGGGATGATCTTGAGCTACAAAAGAAAGTGAATGGATTAAAGGGAATATACAAGAGTTCCACATCAATGATTATGGTTTTATTTTGTTTGGAAGAAGTATTTTGTGCCTTCATCACCTGAGATAATGAAATATGTATTGGATAATGCACATAACGCATCTTTCTCCATACATCCTATATGTACCAAGATGCACTGTGTTATTTGAGAACACTTTTGGTGGGACAATATAATGATGAAATTCCGTAGTATATCTCAAGGTGTTTAGTACATAAGAATGATAAAGAAGAATGAAATAAGTCCAAAAATATGATGTAACAGTTTCTTATACCCATATGGAAATGGGAGAACATCGTTATGGACTTCATCATTGGTCTCCCAAAGACGTCCAAAGGAAGAAATGCAATGATGTTTGTAGTGGGTAGACTCACCAAGACCACCCTCTTTATCGAAACTCTGGAATATTTCTCACGTGAAAAACATTCCAAGGCATATGCGAAGGATGTGGTGAGGATACATTAGGATGAACTTTTGATAATTTTTAATCATGATCAATGGTTCACATATAAATTTTAAAGAATTATTCCACAATCTTTGAGTTATGAATTGAATTTATGCATGCCCTATCACCCCCAAACAAATGAAAAATATGAAATGACTATTCATAAAATCATGTATTTGAAAAGATCATGTTCAACGAAATGTAAATGAGGATGGACTATAATCTCCCATTTTTAGATTTATCATACAATAATTTATTCCAATTGATTATTCACATAGCTCCACATGAATCTATATATTGGAAGAGATGTAGAACTCTATCTTACTGGAATGAAGTTGGAGAATGAAATCTACTTAGATCTAATCTTGTTCAAGAGATGACTGAGAAGGTTCAAGTCATCCAAAAGCATATAAAATTTTCTCTGTGTTAGAAAAAGAGCTATAGTGATAACAGTTATATTAATTTCCAATTTGGATTTGGATAAAAATCTTTCTTTTTAATATTATCATGTAAGAGAGTCATGTTTTTAGAAATGAAATAGAAGTGTATCCATAGGTACATTTTCCCTTTTTGAGGTCCTTGATCGCATAAGTGACGTGGTCTATCAACATTCACTTCCACTAACCAGGTCTCAAGTGCAAGACGTATTCCATGTATCCCTCTAGTATAATTACATACCACAACCTTCACATGTCCAAAACTCAGAGGTGGTACAGCTAAAAGAAGATCTCTTATAGGATGAGTGGATGATAAAAATTTTGGACTGGAGATATGTGGTTCTTCACAAAAAAACACCCACTAGGTATAATTACTATAGAGAAACCATTTGTACAAAGAGGCGACATGGGTATTGAAGGAGATAATAAAGTAGTTGTAAATTCACTTGTTTTCACTATAGTATGTAAAAAAATATTTTAAGGATGAAATTTAAAAATGGGTAAAGATTGTAATTACCCAATATTTTATCAATAGAATTTTACATCTTATGATTATGTTATAAATAACATAAATCACATAAAGAACCCAATAAAAACATTATTCTCATATATTAATATTAAAATAAGTGATATTTTTAAAAATTAAGGAAGTTATACTAATAGAATAGTGATCTGGCCATTGAAATAGTAATATGACCATTAGGAATAGTTATCCGACCATTAGAATAGTAAATTCTCTTATGGATGCATAAATTAAATTTATATATCTTATAAATAAAAATATTATATAATTATATCATGATATAAGTAAACAAATGTTTTAAAAATGATAAATTATGTGTTGGTATTTTAATGAAAGTTAAATGGTTATTTACAATTTCATAATTATTTTAATTATTTTAAATAACATTTATGTTCATAAAATACATTAAAAATAAATATTTTTTCTATTGTAATTATAAGATAATTTTATGAGACCTTACTTAATTTTTCGAATGGTTAAAAATGAATTATAATATTAAAATTGGTAATTTTTTTAATTAATAATTATTTTATATAAAATTTAATTTATCTTATTTAGAAAATTATTTTCATAAAATATATTTCATTTTTTAAAAATAAATGTCTATAAATTGATATGATCAATCTTATAGAATTTTCTAAAATAGTTGATTTTTTTTAATAGGTAAATACTAAAATTTACGATATAATATAAGTACATGAATTTTTTAGTCATGGTTGATGTATGGATGTTGTAAGAACCATTATATAGAAATATCCTTCACGTTTTACTATATTTATTTATGGTAATCAACACTATTTATATTTTGATCCTTAATGATAATAAAACGACTAAAAAAATAAAAAACACCCCTCTTTTACCCAATATATACCACCCATCACCACCTATTCTCCACACACCATATAAGCCTTGTAGATTGTATAAATTATACCCAATTCCATCCCAAAGTTATTCCCCACTTCATAGAGCAGGTTTTCTCAATAAAATAATAAATTTATCTTATTTAAGGAGGTTCTAATAGAGATAACATTTAATATGTGAAATCTCAATCCTACTCTTTTAATTTCTTTTCTTTTGTTATCATATCCTCAATCCCTATATGAAGTGGCATGATACCTCCATTATCATATAGGTATAGTAATTTTATGGAAGTAATGAAAAATACAACATAAAATGTTTGCATTTCTCCTTTTATTCTAAATAAACAAAGCATCATCTGTGATGTGTCAATTCACAACCTTCATTGACGATGAGTTTTAATTTTTGATTAAGGCCTTCATGGTTGGTCAAAAAACCATTATTATGGTTAAAACAGTTTTTAATATGCATATATTAACATTTCAAATTTTTTCATACTAATTTATAAACATAATATTTAATAAAATGAAATTATTTTTTATGGACGGAAACACTCCAAAAATGAACTAAAAAATAATCATTAATGTTTTATCAAATAAATCATACTCATTTAATAAAAAATGTATATATAATAAAAATTAAACATTTATATTTTCATTAATTGAACATAATTTCACTTCAAGTGAATTATTCTCATTTTACAAGAACTTCTATAATTTTGTGTAAGTAAACCGACCATGAAACCATGAAAACAAACACTACCGAAATGATAAAAGTGAACACTATAACTCATATAAATGCCCATAAATGAACATAATAAAATCATAATAAATCAAATAAATGTAAAATAGTTTCTGATTTATGTAATTTATGAATATAATTTTATCATCAATGATATTAAGTGCAACAGAAGAGCTCTTTCAGACAAACGTAAGGATATTATCCAACCCAACTTCCCTTTTTTGGGTTATTCCCATTTCATGAATAATATATGTGTGGATATCCATTTAATATTCCTAAAACATTATTTAATTTTTATTAACATTAATTTTCTAGGATATACATGTTTCCAATATGAATTTATGACAAATCTAATGATTATTTTAAAAAAACTCTTCTTTCTGAAACACATCTTGAATCTTCTAGAGTAATTTTTTTCACTAATAAATGATGATTTTTATAAAAAATATGTTATTTGAACTTTTCCATTTTGGAAAGAACAATTATTCGTTAAATTATGATTGATTAAATCCCTATGAAACACACTTCTTTTTCATGGGTTGTTTCATTAATTTTATTGATATATGCTCTTTGTGGCATGCAGAATGTAAATATTATGATGTGATGGGTCGGCCTGGAATTATATAGTCCTCACATGCATTGGGTAATATGACGTATCATGTGAGATTATGTGTATTATAAATGAACATGATGATAGATTTTTTCATAATTATGATTTTATGATTGTAGTCATATGTTATGCATGAACAAGATGCTAATAAATTTCACCACTATGTATTGTTTATGACCACTAAGACATGATGTTTCATTTTTATGCATCACCCAATTCCATAAAAATGTATAATATATCCATTATTATGTTGATAATGATCCCATGTTTATTTTATGATGATTATGATTATTATCACTTATGTAATATTTTTTCATGTCCATTATTCTTCCTCTTACTGGGGTGATAACTCACCCCTTTCCTTGATGTATATCCTCAGGTGACTACAAGTACTAAGGTGATTTTGAGATTTATAAGGATAAAAACTAATATATCAAATAAATGTTTATGATTTATTATGAACATGTTATCTATGTTACTAATTTTTCCAAGACACTAAACATTTGGATCCATGTTTTGTAATGCTAATATATTGTTTATCTTTAAAATGTTGTAATTATATGAAAGAAGAAAAAGAAAGGTTTTTTTACTAAAGGTGTAGGAGATGTACATTTTATTTCTAAATTATGATCAATTCATGTTCAATTTGAATTATACAGAGATTCCCTAGATGAACCCTGATGTGGCTACTCGTCACATTGGCTTTCTCGATGAACATAGAGGTTTTAAATAGTAAGCTATGGGAATTCACCCATATCATGATACTAATGTGTAATAATATGATAAAAAATAATAAAATAAAACATTATTTTAGAGGTGAAATACCAAAATGAATAACCAATTTCATCCCCATCAATAAAAATATCATTCGGGTCAGTGCTATCATTGATTTCATATATCTTAATCAACAGTTCATGAAGAATGATTTCCCATTCCTGATTCTAGAAATTTTGATTGAAGAAACTGATTTCATATAAGATATTTACTTTATAGATTGGTATTTAATATATTATAAGATAACGATGTCCCTTGAAGATAAGGAACCCATTTTCTTCTAATAACTTCCGGGGGTCTTTTTCTACAAGGTCATTCCATTTGGATTAAATAACACTGGTAAAACTTACCAATGCGCTATGAATCCTATCACTAATCCATTTTTGGGAAGAAACATGGAATGTTATGTTCATGATATAGTAGTTAAATCTGAACATTATTTTTATCTCCAGACTTACCTCTACCTAATTGTAACCAAAATTAAGAAACTTAGGTTAATGAAAAACCCTCTAAGTGTGCTTTTTGAGTAATGATAAATAAATTCCTTCTCTTTTAGGTACACTACTATGGTACCAAGTTTGATCCAAAAAATAAAAAACTATAGAAATTGAACCCCCTTAGAAAAATAAATAAAAAATGGGTATTCTGGTTCATTGTGCTTATATTGGACGTTTCATATCCAACATGGTAAAAAAATATCTCCCCTTCACTATGTTAATCAAGAAGGGAGTAACCTACAACTACGATGAGGAATTCCAAGAAGCATTTGAGAATATCATATTTTACCTTTTATACTCACTGGTATAGAACCTACTAATATAAGGGAAGACACTTATTGTATATGTTTCAACCATGGAATGATCGCTCAGTGATATCCATTAAGATAAAAAAGATATAGGAAATGGACACAACCTCTAATATCCCATTAAAGAGATGATAATCACTAAGACCCGATATTCCAATGTTTAAAATAATTGTATCACACTATTATTAAAAATAAAAATATGAGGTGTTACCTTACAAATCAAAAATTCTATGTTATTTATTATATTTACCTTCTCAATTACATATTTGGATTCCCTATATTGACTAGGATTTTTGCATGATGTCCAGTTATCTTATAATAGAATGACATCAAATTCACATCACATAAGGTAGTTAAAGGGATGGAACTGGAATATTTCCACATGGAACATCCCTCCCTAGAAAGAAATATACTAAGAACCAATGTTCTAGAATAAAAAGTTGTGTATTACCATGACACTCCTCGAATGTGGGATACGTATTTTGATAGTGCCTCCAAAAGATCGATTGGAAAAAGGATGGAGAAATTGCAGCTTAACTAGGTTGGTCTAGGGAATTTAATTGTTTCTCTTTAAAAATAAATATTTCCTACTCTATCTTACTAACCTAAGTCTACCCTTATAATGTGGAAAAATACCAAGGCCATATCATCGGCTACCAGATTTCCCTATAGCTGCAGATTGTCTACCTAAATATAAAGTGGGACTCAAAGATAGTAATCAAAAAATAAATGGAGATTTTACCATAAAGAAGGAAGAACTGGACCCTCTAATTGGTTACAAAAGATAATTGATGATGGAATTCCATTTTTAACCAACAGTGCATCATGTCCCCAAATCACATAATGCCCATGCTAACACACTAACTAATTCACCCATGGTCAAGGATGATCTTGATTAGGATGAATTCATTTTCTATATCACACACTGAATAGTGGTATCACCAGTCATTATATAAGATAAGGAATAATTCCTTCAGTTAAACATTACCCCGTATCATGATGATCTTATATATTACCCCATGATGGATGGATTCCAAAATAGATTACCTCCAAAAAGGGTCCCACCCTTCAGATCAAGATATAAGGGAACATATCCAATGTCAGTTCATGAAATTCACAGGTTGGGATGGATAAAAAAGAGAAATAATACTTATATAAATGTGGACTTGAGGGATTCCTCCTGAGATTCATTACAAATGGATAGATTCTTATTGTCATGGAAGAAGTCTATGTGGGCTCTTGTAATGACAATATGTCGAGGAATATACTCTCCCACAAAATTTGGAGTATTATCTACTATTGTAAAACAATGGTGCAAGAATCTGTGGAATTCACTAGGAAATTTTATTTATTTTTGATTTAGGAAATATTTATCAATAAACTCCCATAATTTCTACATATAACTAATTATTTCCTATTGTTTTTTATATGGAGAACTAACATTGTGGTGATATATCTTCCAGCTATAAAAATCATTTTTAAGTAAATACTTACTAATAATACATTATCTTACAAATTGGATGAGTATATACGACTAAATTAATTTGGGATGAATAATATCATTAATTTCATAAAGTCCAATATGATCACCAGATTCAGTTTCACTCTCAGGATACTAATGTGAAATGGAACAAACATATGGTCTTCTAAATTAAGAAAATTGTATTAGGATTAAAAAATCAAGTCCAACCATTCATACCGCTATCATTAGTTGGATAAATTATTGAAAGAGGACTTCATAATTCTCTATTAAATAAACTCTAGAAAATAGTGGATAAGGAGAATAATTCATAACTGGACAAGCTCTTTAATGCTTTATTGTTCTACAGTTCAAGCATTCTCACTAACATGAAGGAGATCCTATATTCTTTGATTTATTGGAAAGTGGTAGTTTTCCGCCCATCTATTTTTATTTTACCTTTCACAAAGTAGATATATATGGAAAAACATTAGAAGAAAGAGAATCACATAAGAATCTAAATGTTTTAGAATGACTCAATGAGAAAAGTTTGTGTACACCGCACAACCTTAAAATACAATAGAATCATATTGTGTGAGCCTTAATAAAATATTCTCTTACACTCATTACTTCAAGGAGAAATAGTATTAGTTATTAAATCATCTATGATACTAGTAAAGAAACCTCCAAATGTATATCCCATGAGAGAATTTCGCTACATCATACATTTGTTCTATTCCTAGGGAGCATACTCATTTGCCATGATGGATGGAAAATGAATTACAACCACTTCCCATGAAAGGTTTCTCAATTTGTATTTTTCATAAATTCTAACATCATTCCTAGCCATTATGAAAAGAAACTAAACTATAGAACATTCTATGTCTTTAAATGAATACTATAAACTAAACAACATTCCATGTCCTAGAGTAAAGACTATAAACTATGTACCATCTTAAGTCCTTATTAAATAACGTTAAACTACACAGAATAAATCATAGTAATTGATGTTAAACTGCATGGATGATGTTACATGATGAGTTATTCACTACTCACGATGTAGATCTATGTGGGGGGGGCATGATGTCCTCTTATCCTTGTGTTTGAGTCAGATCCGCATAAAGAAATTTAATAATAAATACATGTGGCTTGAATACCATCCTAATAGGATATGTAGTGATACCCATATCTCAATCCTATGGTCTAGAAGTAATGTATATGAAAATACCTCCTTCTCTCTATATTTCTCAGAAATGTGTTGGGAATTTTCCATTCAATTACTTTGTGTAGCTTGATTCCAACATATATAAGATACATAGTGGTGCCCAAAACATAATTCATAAGATTATAAATAATATAAATAGATAATTATCTCCACTATTCATATCATTTAGTCCTATATATGGACTTATCCATTAATGAACTATGTGTGGCTTGACTCCTATTTATATAGGGTATGTAGTGATGCCCGAATTTCTAATCCTAGTTCCAACAGTAATATAAATGGAAAGTTGTCTCCTCTAGTCATATGGTTCAAACCTATGTAGGGAATTTTATATTCAATAACTATGTGTGGCTAGATTACTGTTACTATAGGATACATAGTGGCACATGGATCTATAATATGTGGTCCAATCATAATATAAATAGAATATGCTCCCATCTCTATGTATGGGTTAGACCTACATAGGGAATTTTACAATAAACAACTATTTGTGGATTGATTACTATTATTTTAGGATATTTAGTTATTTGAATTTATAAAATAATTGTTCAATCCACAATAAAATTGGAAAATGATCCCTCCTTTCATATGATTCAAATGTGGAGACGGAATTTCCTATTCAAGAACTATATGTCACTTGATTCCTGTTACATTAGGATATGTAGTGATGCCTAGATTTCAAATATTAGGTATAGTCAAAATAAAAATGTAAAATACCCTCTCATTATTTATAGGTCACACCTGTATAGGAAATTTCCATTCAAGAACTACATGTCGATTGATTCATGATTATCATAGGATACATAGTGACACCCGGATCCCAAATCCTAGGTCAATGCATAACATATGGAATGGAAATATCCCCCCCCCAGGGGTATGGATCCGAAATACGTATGGTTTTTTCCATTCAAGAACTATGTGTGACTTGATTCATATTATCTTCAGATATATATATTGATTCATGGATCACTAATCTTGGTTCTAGCCTCAATATTAATGAAAAATAAATCGTTTCAGTATATTGTTCATACATACGCTATGAATTTTCCTTCTATGAACTATGTATGGATTTATTAGATTTATCATAAGATATGTAGTGGAACCCAGGGTAATGATCTAAACTTTTTGAATGACAATTGTTTCTTAAAAATGTGTGTTTCATACAAAAAAATATTTCTTTAATAATGAAGTGAGTATAAATTGAAATGTGACCTTTTGGTTTTCAATTGTTATATGACCATAGGTTATTTATGATTTTTGGTCAATATGACCATTGGGAATTATACTCTTTATAGTAATTTTAACATTATCAATAGATTTTAAAAGTAATATTTTGAAAAATTAAAATTGATATAGAAAGAAGAGTCCATGGACTCAACCAGTAGATTAATTATGTTTTAAGCCCATTTTTCAGAATATGGGAGGGGGAATCGTTATTGGTAATATCTTGAAGAATCCCATGTTTATCCTCAACAATTGATGCCTCAACGAAATTTCCTATGGGAGAAGTTCAATCTAGTGTAGATTACCACTTGATCGATCTTAGCCAGGGCTCCCCAGAAATCTATCCCCTTTGGAAAACTTACTATTAGAGTGTATGTAGGTGTAATATGGGGGTTTTTTTCCCTAGTTACATAAAAGTGTAATTAATTTGTATAAAAAAAGTTTTCCATCAATTTTGTTTTAAAAATATTTTTTCTTGACAAATTTAAATTGAATTTGATAAATTGGTATTTCGAACAGAAATTGTACATTTTAGAGAAGATATAATTCTCATAATAAACTAATATATGATTGATAATTTTTTTTTTACTGATATAGTATGTTTAAACCATTTTTATTTAATGATAAATGATAAAATATTTTTATTTTATCAAGTGTCAGAAATTTTATTATGCATTTTCTAACAACTATTTTTTTAAATAAATCATTATTATTATATTTTAAAGATATAATTACCATATTTAATGATGTATTATGATAAAATAAATATCATTTTCTAAATCATCATGTTGAAATTATTTTATTGTGGAATTATTATAATTTTCTAAAATATTTTGTTTTTCGATGAATAGTAAAAATATAGTTTCTGTTTTTCGGTAATTTTAATGAAATTAGAATTATGCCATATTTTTGAAATAATTAGTTAACCATAATACAAGACTAAAATTATGTTCTTTTACTAATATCACATATTTTAATTGATTATAATCAATTTCCATTCCAATTTTAAAAATAGAAACTTTAACTTATTAAATTGTATTTTTTAAAACATTAATTTTCGTTGCCAAATTAAATAAAATAAAATAATGGGTCACTCTTTTGGGAAACAATTTGATAAAATATAACAAAATATTCCAATACTATGGGTACATACTATGATAAAACCCACAAGTTTTCAATAACCACCAATATGGTTTCCCATGCCATTATTTGGTATTTAATAAACAAATCCCCCACTTTTTTATAAATACTAACACATTTAACTATTTAAATTCATTAGAATATCATCCTACAGGAATATTTAATATTTATATGTCCCATTGATCCCATCTAATGTGTTATCAAACACCCAAGTTTCTAATCTTTGAGATTTAGGAGTTACTCTTCATGGTAGGGGAAATCTCAAATTCTCTTTTCTTTTCAACATCCCTTTTTATGTAGTACATCTTTAAAATTTATTGATTGTGTTCTTTTTTAAATTTTATTTTATCTCTCTAAAATATTAATTCTACATTTATATTATGATACCTTTCCCCATCCCTTTTTACTCTTTTCTAAAACAACATTTCATACCTCTTATGCTCCCCGTTTTACATCAAAAAAATTATCTTTTGTTTTCTTTTCTTGAATAACCACCCTATTTATTTTAGAGTATTATTCCAAATTATATTTAAATTATTTATTTTACTCTAGGTTTTAAATATATTTAACCCACATTCCCTCTTTTTGTGTCAAAAAAGACATAATGGTCTTATTCTACAGGCTCTTTTTAAAACTCCATGATTTTGATATGAAACCCATTTCTCTTATTCTCCCTGATTTGTTCATCAGATGCCTTATTTTTATATATGTGGCTCAAATAAAAATCAAAACATGTTAAGGGTGTTCCATAATTTCTCACCAATGCATTGGGTAAATAATTTAATCTCTAGATTTGACATGTTTTACGATACCTTGGTGAATAACCACAGAAATATTTATGACACCTTAATGAAAACAAATGGTTATATGATTATTAAAATCTCCATTAATTTTTTTATAAAAATTTCCAAAATTTTATTCATTTTCTTATTATTATGACATGACTCTTTATCTTTCCTTTATGATATTTATCATGTTCTTATTGTTAATCGACATGATCACTTGTAAACTCTTTAACATTCTTTTCCTTATAGGGCATTATAATCACCCTTTCCTTGGATTTATGTCCCTCAGTTATTATAAGTATTAAATGACATCTGATTATCCTATGAAGTTCCTTATAAGAATTTTTTACAATTTCATGTATTATGTACCTTATTAACAGGAAACTAAACTTTTAAAGATCCTCTGTTTGTATAATTCAATGTACTGTTTTAAAATAAAAAGGTGGGATTCCATAGTTAGTATAAGAGGATGGTTTGGTTATTAATGGAAATTAGGATTTGAAAAATTTAGGAATAACCTTAGGATCAAGTTAAAATATAGGAAAACATCCTGGTATTTTGGTAGAGTATTAATTATTTTCTTTTTGATCAAATAAATATTTTTCTGGATACACATAAGTGGGCTTAGTTCTAACACAAATGAATATGGGGTAACACTTTGAAAAAGGTGTATCGGTCTAGACATGGTGTAACCTGGTACACGAAAACGGGACATGTTGTGCACCTGGTTTGGCACTCTTGGCGGATATTTTTTCTTAATCCCAAGCTTGTTATGAACAATTATAAAGGATTTATAGAAAATTGAATTGGTTTTAAAGAATAACATATTTATTAATTATTTATTAAGACATAAAATTCCTACATAGTTATAAGATTATTTAATGAAACACACGTATCATTGGGGTTTTATTCTTTTAGAAAATGGTTAGAAATTGGAGGAATCATGTAAAAGTTGTGAAATAACATGAAATTACTGCCCTATGACAGAAGCTAGAATGGAAACATTCATGACTATAAATAATCCATTTACTCAACTTTTGTGAAATAATATGAATCGTGATGATACACTGAATTCTTCTTGAATAGAAAAACATTCTGTTGAGTCTTTCATGCATCAAAGACCTCATTCATTCCATGGATCTACCAACCCATTGATTTATGATCAATGGATAAGCTCTATTGAAAATATTCTTTTATACTACATTGTTTGGAACAAGATAATTTCACCCAAATTGTGTACAACTTAGAGGGAGAGGATGATCAGTGTTGTAAACTAATTAAAACTACAATTCCCGGAAAAGAGGCTGATGCTATGGGGATGGATGAGTTCAGGGTAACCTTTTTCAAAAACTACTTCCCTCCTTCGATGAGAATTAAAATTGGGAAGGAATTCCAAGAGTATAATAAAAAGGAAAATGAATCTATGGAAAACTATGAGATGACCATTATGAGGCTTTCTCTCTATACATCTATAATGTTCACAGATTTGAATGGAAGGGTTTATAGGTTTGTCGATGGAATAAGACCCCATATACTGATGATTCTATTCAATCAAGATGTTGACAAATAGGAAGAGATAGTACGAAGTGTTGTTACAAATGAACAATAGATTGGAGAGATGCAGTCGTCCCATAGATCAAATGAAAAAAAGAGATCTATGAATCCAATATTATTGAGTGACAATGGTCATAGAAGAGGATGCAAATAAGTGAAAAATTTTACATGCAAAAGATGTAGTAAGAATCATTCAAGGAACATCTTTCTCTGATGTAGTAAATGTAAAAATTTTAGAAAATATTTTCATATTTCTTATACGTGTTGCAATTAGGTAAGTCCTTAAATTATCAACACTAATGAAAATGTAAGAACGTGTTGGCCCAACATAAAGTCCAATTATTCATGTGTAGATAGCTTGAGTATTCTTCCAATCATTGTTCAAATATGAAGGTAATGTAGGGGAATCACCATCAACCTCATCATAGTCCAAGGGAGAATGGTATGTATTTTTATATCATGAAATCATAATTTTATGTTCCTAATTATATGTAGGAAGGTACTCACGTTTTTCTCTAAAATAACGAATGTAATTTGTTTGATTCTAGATATATACCTTCTTTTATTTCCTCCATGTTTGAAAAGAATATAAAATCAATTCCTAAACTAATAAAAGTAGATTTTTATTTAATGAATCATTGAGGTATTATCCAAGAATTAGTGATGTGTAGATACTCTAGTATTCAATTTGGTGAAAATAGTCTCATCGCAAACCTAGTAGTCATTACCATGCTGAAATTTTCATTATACCATGGATGGAATGGATATTAATGTATAATATTAATATCAACTGTATAAATAAGGAAATTACAGTAGTATTGAATGGATAGCCTAAAATTATCTTCAATGAATATATATCTCTACTCGAGATTTGTCTATAAGCGCCTCTCTTATCCCTATTTATGTAGATGATTGGTGAAGATTAATAAGGAAATAAACGTATATGAATCAACAATTTCCCAATCATTCAAGAATACATTGATGTATTTCTTGAAGAGTTACCTAGACCTACCCCAGATAGAAAGGTAGAGTTTTTCCTCAAACTCATTCCTAGATCCAATTTAATATCGAACACCCGATATAGAATAAAAAATTTGGTTTTCGATGAATTAAAGAAACAACTCCAAGATCATTTGGAGAAAGGGTTATCTGACCAACTGTCTATCCTTGGGGGGCACCTATTCACTTTGTGAAGAATAAGGATGGGTCAATTCGGTAACACATTGATTATAGGGAACATAATGGGATCAAAATGAAGAGCATGTACACTTTTCCAAGGATTTTTGATTTATTTAAACAGCCTCTTGGGGATCAATTCTTCTCTAATATTGATCATCGACTTGGTTATCATCAATTAATGGTAAGAAAAAATATATTCCAAATCCTTCATTTTGATCATGGTATGAGCATTATGATTTTGTTGTAATTCCCTTTTCCCTGAATAATTCTTCTGATATTTTTATGAATTTAATGAATAGATTCTTTAAGGAATACATTGATAACTGTGTGGTAATTTTTATTGCTGATATTATAATATATTACGAAATTGGTAAAAAGTGTGAGGATCATCTATGGGTTATATAGTAAACTCTTAGAAATGAGAGGATATTTGGAATGTTAATAAAATGTGAACTATGGTAACAGTATGTTTCTTTATTGGGGAACATTGTAACCAATGAAGGAATCTTAGTTTTCCCTATGAAGACCATGGTTGTAGAGGAGTGGCATCATCCTACAACAGTAATTGATATTTATTGTTTCCTTGGCTTAGTATGATTTTATAGGAAGTCTGTGAAAAAAATCATGAATATCCAATCCACTAACCAAGCTAACATGAAAAGGGTTTAATTTCATCTAGAAGAATGAGTTTGAATTTTTTTTTCAAGAGTGGATTAAGATATTTTTTTACTACACATAGGTTATCTCTACCCTCTATCAAATAAGGAATCATTATTTTAGTGATACATCTTTGAAATGGCTTGGTTTCATCATCATGAAAAAAGGAAAGGTGATTGCTTATTCATCTGGATATTAAATGCCTTAGGAATGGAATTATCCTATGCATGACCTAGAACAGACTGTAGTTGATTTTTCTCTGAAGATATGGATGAACTATCATTATGGGGGAAATTTTATATATACACAGACCAGCAATGTTTTGAAGTATAGTTTTACAGAAATTTAATTGAACATGAGACAGAGTAGATGGTTGGAACTTATCAAATACTATGACCATTCAATTCATTATCATCCCTGAAAATTAAAAAAGTTATCTAACGCCTTAAGTAGGAAATACCATGTTCTATTGTAAATGATCAGTATTCAAGGATATCCTTTGATCAAAGACTTAGTAAAACTGGACATGGGAATTGTAATAGAAGGGACATCATCAACCCTATCCCAAGTGATTTCTCATCCATCATTACAAGAAAAAAGATCATGAAAGTTATTAGAGAAGATCCTTTGTTTCCAAAAAAATATAGAGGTTGAATATAATGTGAAGTTTCCTAGGGTTAATATTGATCAAGACTGTGTACCTAAATTTTGTACAAGGTTCTTCACTTGATCTATTTTGGAAATAAAGAAGGAGCTGATGGATGAATCTCATAGTTAAAAATTCTCTTTACATCTTGGTAGCACTAAAATGTATAAACACCTTCATGATCATTATTTGTGAGATAACATGAAAAATGGATTGTTTACTACACTAAAATTTCCATGTTTTATCAACAAGTGTAGAAATAGTGACAACTTCGTAAAGGGTAATAACAACGATTAACAATTCCAACATTTAATTGGGACAAAATAATTTTGTATATTCTCACTCGTCACTCTATAACATCCAAAAGAAACAATTCGATTAGTGTTATGTTGTATTGAATCACCAAGACTGTCCGTTTGATTTCAATTATAGAATAATTCTCTCTTAACCATTCTTACAGGATTTTACATAAAGTGGTGAGGTTGCATGTAGTGCCACTTTTTGTCATTTCAGATCATGATCCAAGGTTAACATTAATAATCTATAGAAATTTTTAATAATCTCTAGATAATGAATTGAATTTTAGTATATCCAATCATCAAAAAACCGATGTCTAATATTAATGGACTATTCAGACACTTGGGGACATGTAGAGAACAGGCTCAATCTAATTTAATGGTATATGGGATCAATGCCTACAATTAATTTAGTTCTCATAAAACAGAAACTCTCATTATAGTACTCAAATTTCACCATATGAATCTATACATGGGAGGTGATGTATAACTCCTAGTTGTTGGGATGAATCAAGTGAGAGAAGGCTTATTGGGCCTGAAATTGTGCAAGAGATCATAGAAAAGGTTCATGTCATCCAACAACACATAAAGGCTTCTCATATTCAGAAGAATATCTATACTAACAACTGTAAAAAGGGCATGGAGATTGATGTTGGAGAAAAACCATCCTTCGAATTTCACCTTGAAAGAGACTCATGTGTTCTGGGAAGAAAGATAATATCATACCTATATAGATTGGCCCCTATGAAATCCTTGATTATATAGGAGAAGTGGACCTTCAGTTATAAATTCAACCTAACCAAGTGTAAGCTCTTGATATTTTCCACTTATCTATCTTGAGGAAGTACACACCTGACCCTTCACATTTACTAAATCTTGAGGTGGTAAAACTAGAACATGACCACTCTTACAAGAAGCATCTGGTGGAGATATTGGACCGTAGATACAATGTTTTATGTAACATGACTACGCACCTCATAAAATTGTTTCAGGGGAACCACAAGTATGAATAAGAGAAGACGTCCCCATAGGGAGTCGTCAGTTCTTGTGGTGATATGATAAAACCAATTTGTAAAACAAAAACTATGATGCTCAATTAAAATGTATTATAATGAATGTTTGGGTGTCGAACCCACAAAGACAAAGCATTTGTTCTAAATTAATTAAGGAATTCGAAATTTTAATTGATTGGTTGTTTGAAAAAAAACTATAAAAGTATTGATTGTGGATTGAATATCAGCATGGGAGGCATTCCATGTTCATGGTTTTTAGGGTCATGTGCTAGGGATTTATGTGAGAGTGTTATTATTCAGTTTTGGGCTCGGAATTGGGTCAGTGGTGATCCTTGGTCTTGGT
Source organism: Viscum album (assembly GCA_963277665.1). NCBI lineage: Eukaryota > Viridiplantae > Streptophyta > Magnoliopsida > Santalales > Viscaceae > Viscum > Viscum album. The sequence continues at coordinate 678,491,532 of OY728119.1, read as the reverse complement.
ATACTGTCCTAGTCCTATGATCTCACGTTTGGAATGGTCATATACTTAGAGAAATCACAAAATAGGTGACCCAAAATCTTTTTTAAACATAATAGACATATATTTCATAATGGTTATACAAAAATTAAGTAGATTAATTGATCCAATAATAAGATAACTTTCAGAACGTAGATATGGGAATGCAATACGAAAATAAAGATATTTGGAATTGAATAAAAAGCTTGCAGAAATACCAAACAAGAATAACTGATAAAAATTATCCCTAACATCACATCCCCCTACAGATCACATAACCCAGTACTAAAAGGACTACTCACTCATGGAGAAGGCAAGAATCATAGATACCCAAGGAATAATGGTAGCAAAGCGAGACCATGGTTCATCACTCTGTCATTTGGTGGCCTTCCCTTGGTTCTTTTTGACATCCTCTACCTCTCAATTCATTGAAATAGTGGTTGGATGTCTCATTTAATATGTCGACTCATCCAAAACCTACAGTCTGCATCGCCTATATTTTCTCTATGCGAAGACCCCTACATGACTTGTTCTTCGGGTACACGACATGTACTTTAGATCCTCTTTTTTCCTCCGTATCATTGAATTTGTGAAAATGTAATATATATTTTTTACTATTTTCACATCATGTATTGTTGGTACATGACTTTTAATTGGCATTCACATTTTATATTATCTTCATGACTTTTCCCACACAGTTTCTCAATACTTGAAATTGTAACGATGTGTACTCGTCTTACACGACGTGTGGTGCATTTTTTTCTTGGCATCTATCACATCTTCATCTCCAAAAATCTGGTGTCATGCGGCAAGAGAACCCCATAGCGTAAAGGGTTATTAGGATCATTTTTCATCCACATTTCATTTTCTTCACAAATATGTCATTTCCTTCCACAAATAATAAAACAATTCAATTTTTTCCAAAAATGGGAAGTTTATTCAATAAATTATAAAATCAACAAATAAAAACATCTTAAAATATAAACATGAAATAGATTTATCAATTGACATGGGAACCAAATGTAATAATGAGTAAATAGTACCCACACCATTTATCAATAGAGCGAACGAGTTGCAATATTTGGCTAGAAGTTTCTTAAGGACAGAATGTAATGACCAGAACTTTTTGAATGATAATTGTTTCATGAAAATGTATTTTTTTACAAATATATATATACATATTTATTTAATAAAGAAGTAAGAATAAATTTAAATGTGGCCTTTTTATTTTTGACCATTATATGAATATAGCTTAATTATTATGATTGGTTAACATGACCATCGAGAACTATACTATTGATAATAGTTTTAACACTATTATTTGTGTTTATAAGAAAATTATTGATAAAGGAAAATTGATACATAAAGAATATTCGATAGACTCATCTAGTAGAGTCTTTCTCTTTGAATCCCATCTAATGTTACATTAGTGGGAGGTAGCATCACTAGGATTCACACTTGACCATGATCAAGATGATCCCCAAAAAGTGAGTCTTGAATAAAATCTCATATGGGGTAAGTTCAAGCTAGTATTGATTACCAATCGGTCGATGTTTGCCAAGGAACCCCACAAAACTACCACCATAGCACACCATACTCTTAGAGAGTATGTTGGTGTAATAAGTAATTATTTTTTAGGCCTCAGTTGTTGAATCAAAATTTTCCTTATAAATTTTCTCATTCAATTATATTTTTAAAATCACAAACACAATTTCTTTATAAATTTTTTTTATCTATTTATACATTTCATTAGTAATTATTTCTATCTACACTAAAATATATATTATTGTTCTTCAAAACATTTATAGATAATAATATTATTATTTTCTTCTTATGTAAAAAATAATAATTCAGATCCTTAATGAATCATGGAATCCCTTTCTTTCTCAATTCTGATTCTCTCAGAATATTAATCCTGATTTATATTTCTCAATTCTGAACTATACCAATAATCGAATCTAATTTCTCTTTCTCAATTCCAAATCACGTAGAAAATTGATTAAATTATATACTTCTCAATTATGGATCCTCCAGAATTTTGATTCTAATTCTATCAATTTTTTTAATCTAATTCACTTCCTTAAATTATGATTCACTCAAAAATGTGAATCTGATTCATGGTTTCTCAATTTAGAAACATCTACTTTTCTGAATCTTATTATCATTTCATCAAACATGATTCTAAATTATTTCTAGATCTGATTTTAAATCTTTCTTAATGATTTCTAAATATTTTAAGAATACAATTATATAACTTTATTAATGTTATGATATTTTCTTAGTTTAATATTTTATAACTTTCTTAAAGTTTCTATTAAATTTATTAACATTATTTTTTATATAAAAGTATTCGTACATACTAAAATATTCTCATGTTATTTTTTTATATTAAAAGATTTCATCCAGTATGATATTATATGACCATTTTATCTTGCATATGTACAGGTCCCACCAAATGTTTAGGAAAAGATTACTGTTGATGGAAATTTTGAATTCTATAGATCTCACCAAAATATACCCAGTCATTTGAACATTTATGATTTTGTGATCATTTGGGAGAATTGATACTCTATAATAGATCTTCTAAAAATTTCTTTCTATGGAAGCATTGAGGACTATATGTTGTAAAGAGAATGTTCTATATACTTAAATCTTAAACATGATTTGTTCTACTTTGTGAGATTCAAATTGTTGTTATATATAATTGAGGGATTCCAAGATGAAGGAAGACATAGGTTCTGATTACCTTTTTAATCGACGACATCCAGTTATAGGGAAGATTGAGGTTCTGATCACCTTATAGATCGAGGGCCTCTGGGGATATCAAGACATATACCAATATTTGTATCAAGGTCTTACCCTGTTGTGGGTAAGACAGTCTTTCTTGAAAGTGTAAATTAATTGTCCCATATCTAAGGTGTTTTGGATACCCTACTCTTTGGGTTTAAATATTTTTCCTCTTTTACATGTAATTTAAATTTCTATTGCTATTTATAACAACAAGAAAGTGTTTCATATTATTTTTATTTTCATGTAACTCTGATTTAAGATTCAATATGATTTAAGGTAGAATCTGGTATAAGCCTTAATTTGTGTCTATTTTAGTTTACATCTTTATTAAAAATAAGGTGTTTTTCCTTAACCTTATAAAAGAGGGTTTAGGTGAATTCTATTAATTTAAATTTGTTAAACAAGGATTACTTATGGTTAAAAAAGAATGTTTTTAAACTTACAATTCACCCCCTCTTGTAACTAAGTATCTAAATCTAATATTATGATCTCACAATTAGTATCAGAGCATGTCTCTAAGATAATGATCATTACATGTGGTATTAAAATGAATATTTTCACTACTTATTTTACTTAAACTTTGTTTACTTATACAAGGTTTTACTTTTATAAAATCTCTATTTACTAATAATCACTAGAGTAACATGTGGAGGGGAAAAGTTTTTTTTCAAAGATGGAAGAAATGAATGTTAGATACTTAGATAATATGAACCTTGTAAGACCACCTATATTTGATGTTAATGATTATAAATATTAGAGATATAGAATGAAATATTTTTTTATAATTATTGGTGCAGACAATTTTTTATGGTTACATGAGGTTCTAAGACACCTGATAATGAATTCAGAAACTTTACTAACCATGAAAAGAAAGAATATGAGATAAAATATATGGTACAGAATAGTTTTATTATTCTATGATAATGAATATATATAGCTATATATCTTATTGTTAATAATCTAATAGAATTTGGAATAAACGTGAAGCTAAACATTTTGGTACTTCGAACGTTATTGAAACCAGAAGAGCCATGTTTATAACAGATTATGATGGTTTTAGTTTTCCATATGGAGAACCTATTATTAAAGTTAAACAAATATTTATGACTATTGTGAAAATTATACAGAAAATGATAGAAAATGGCTATATGATGAGATTCATATAGAAAATATTATTGACATCAAGCTTAACGAATAGGAATTAAAGAGAACTACTATTGATGAATTAATGAATGGTGTAATTGTTACTCTTGATGAATTATTTGGTACAATCTTACAAAATGATAATATATTGATGGGATTTGTTGATAATATAAAGAAGAATAATGGGAATATTTCTTTCACTGTTACTTCAAATCAGATGAAAACCAAGACTCTCGGTAATGTTTCTAAGAAAACAATGTCTAATAATGTTGTTATTTAGTTGAACTCAAGTGAATCTGAACATTCATAGATTGAGTTAGCCAATCTTCCTATAATAATGAACAATATTATAGGAAAGAATGATTTACAATACATATATAAAGAAAAATGATAGGAAAGATAAGAATGATTCTAATGTCACATGTTTTGAATACAAGAAAAGAAGACTTATCATACATGATTTTCCAAAGATTAAAAGAAAGGATAGGGAATATTTACATTCTAAGAGGAATGAAAAAACAATTAAAATCCTAAGTGATGGAAATCCATTACGGAAAATGATTCTTGGAATGAATGTGGTGGAGACTCATCTGATTAATCCTCAAATAATGAGTCTTTTAAACAAAATAATATTAGTCTTTTTTCCAGAATACCTATTGAGACTAAATATCATATGGACAAGGTACACATTATTGAATCATTAACCAATATATTGTTATGTTCTAATTATCCCAATGAAGACCATTCTATATCCTCATATGAGGAATATTCCTTCATTGAAGATATCTTACTTACTTTTGAAGAAGTACCTATGTTTTCCAAGTTTCATGAAAATGAAAATATTAAGATCAAAAAGAAACATGATAAGGGAAATTCTAGAATCAATATTTAAAAAACAATAAGTATCATATATTTATATTGATATTGATGAAAAATATTTGGAACTATTTATATTTTAAAAACCCTTGAGTAAGTTAATTATAAGAAGAATAAACTTTTTATGGATTTTGAAAATGTTATTTCATAGAAAAATGTTTTAGATAAAAACAGGAATACTAAGACTAGTGGTCATGATGATAAGAATAAAATCATTAGACTAAAATTTCAAATATTTACCTTAAATAATTTTTTCTCAATTATTACTTCTAGTAAGGATGGTTCTGATAAAAGTTATTCAAAAATTACTCCTCTTAAAATAGTTCTAGAATGGGCTATACTCACTCAAAACCTGTTATTAGCCACGAAATTTTTTGTTCCTCAAAGTTATCATTTTTTCACTGAGTTTCAAAGTGGTGAACACTAAGAGAAAATTTTTTCTTTAAAAAAAATGTGATCCTTAGGTTTTCAAAATATATACTTTTCTATGTAAATGTGGATTCTTAATATTTTACTTTCTAATAGTTATGAATCCATGAAATTTTAGATTTTTAAAATAAAATGGTTTATTCTCATGAAAAGAAAGAAATTACCAACAAAAATACTTTGTATATTTATAGTAGATTTTTTTTTCACATGATTGGTAATAAAAAAAATTAAAAATGTTATTAAGATGAAAGGTGGAACAGTCACTTTCAGTGAAAATTATTAAGTAGAAATTATTGGTATATATAACATTTTTCTTCTTAGAAAATCCTTAATATCAAATTTTTCATTATTTAAAGGTATTAAGCACAATTTATAAAAATTATTCAATTATGTGATGAATTTTACCATGTGAATTCTATGAATGATAAATGCTTAGTACAAAATTCAAAGGATGATTTCATTCTTTCTTCCCATCATCATGAGAATTTTTATACACATAACTTAAAAGAAATTAGGATCCAAGAATTACCATGACTTAGTGAAATGGAATACCAATCATGGTTATGGAATAGAAGGTTAAGATATTATAACCTTTTGAATTTTTGTAAACAATCTATGATAGTACTTGTGAATGATCTATAAGATTATAGATTTGATTCTTCAAAAGTCTGTGGTCCTTGTCAATATGGAAAGGAACATAATCCAATATTTATGTCTATTATTGATGTCTCAACTTCTGATGCATTACAGCCAGTTCACATGGAATTGTTTGGTCCTACACAAATTTGGAGCATTGGAGGAAAATACTATGTATTTTTTGTTGATGATTACATAAGATTTACATGGGTCTATTTTCGTGAAAGGAAAATATGAATCCTTTTCTTGGTTCAAATATATTTTAGTGAAAGGTTTAAAATGAGAAAAACCATTCATTGATAACTCTCAATAGTGATCATGGAGGAGAATTTGAAAATTCATACGTTGTAGCTTTTTTCAGTAAGAAATTCATTACACATAACTTCTCAGCTCATATAACTCCTCAGAATTTTTTTTGAATAATGATATCTAATTCATAAAGAGATAACAAGAACCATGTGGATTTAATACTCTATTTCTAAACATATTTGGACTGAATCTGGGAGTACTACTGGTTATACTACAAGTCATTTTTTAATAGGTTCACTTCCTAATAAAAGTCCTTATGAGCTATGGAAAATTCAAAATGATAATGTCTCAAAATTAGTGTATTTAGATGAAAAGTATTAATTTTGAATACAAATGATTATTTACACAAATTCTCACCTAAAATTTAGTTAAGGAATATTTTTAGGCAACTCCAAAACCTATAAGTCATATATAGTTTTCAATAAAAATTATTGTACAACTGTGAAAACAGTACATGGTAAATTTGATAAAAAAAGTTTGTTTTTAAACAACCTCAAACTACATCTTCGGATTCATTTTCAATAACTGATTATCAACAATTGATAAAAGATTTTTTTAATTAAGATAATACTCAGAAAAATGTTTCTAATTTATACACTCCCTATGTTTTTCTATCCTATGTTGATGAAACAATTTTACAAAACCCAAGATAGTTGTTTCGAAAGACTCATCCTAGTGACTGTATCATTAGTGTTGTACATCAAACTATAAGTACTCGAATTTCTTTAAGAAATGAATTAGAACATCTAGAATTCATTTTCTAATTAGAATGTAAAACTAAAAATGAATCTTTAGGTGTTGAATATTAGATTAAATTAAAGCAAGATGAACTAAATGAATTTGAAAGGTACAAAGTCTGGACCTTGGTTAAAACACCTATAGAAACGTTTATAATTGGATTAATGTTAGACATCAAAAATATATGTAATCAAAATGGAATCATAGTATGAAATAAATATTGATGAGTTTCTAAAGTATATAATCAAATTTAATGAATATACTTTGAAAAAACCTATGCTCTGGTATCTAGAATTCAATCTATTATAAATCTCTTATCCTTTGTAGAATTCATTAACATCAAAAAAATTTCAAATGGATGTGAAGTGTGTTTTCCTTAAGAGATATATTCAGGAGGAAGGTTTTTTAAACAACATCCTAGTTTTTTAATACAGAAGACATACTAAACATGTTTTTAAAATTACTTAAACTTTATAAGGTCTTAATCAAGACTCTAAAACTTGGTGTGATAAACATATAGGATGTTTTTTAAAAAACAATTTTTTTAAGGGAAATATTGATCCAACCCTTTTTATAAAGACATAAAAAACTGTTTTAATTGTTGAAATTTATGTTAAGGGAATTATATTCATATCAACTCAGCAATCCTTAATTGATCCATTTGACAATGTTATGAAATATGAGTTTGAAGAGATAGTGATGGGTGATTTAACTTCTTTCATTGTATTCAAATTTCTAAAAAATGATAAAGAACATATATCTCTCAACATAAGTATATTACATGTCTTCGTAAAAAGTATTGATATAGCAACACTAAAAGTATAAGTACTCCAATTGGTAAATTAAGTACCCTTTATCTTGATGAAGATGGGAAACCAGTGTATTAAACATCTTTTAGAGGTATGATAAGATATTTACTATACTTAATAGCCAGTCTTCCTAGATTAATTTTTTCAGTATTCTTATGTTCATGATATCAATTTTATCCAAAATATTCCCATTTAAAAGTAGTGAAAATAATTTTTCGCTATTTAAGGGAAACTACGGTCTTAGTGTTGGGGTTGGTTCCCAAAAAATCAACTTCTTTGAACTTTATGATAAACCATTATTCATTGTATGAATACTAATAAACTCCTTATCACATCTTGATTTTTCTTCTACATGAAATAGTATGTGATAATATCGTAAGAATAGTTGCCGCACTAAAATGTCATAGTAGATCCCTATGATGGAGAGAACCTGGATGTTCCGAGACACTGTTCATGAATATATGTTCTATGGCATGATGATATCATTTGAAGGTACACAAATTATACATGCTATCAAGGGTGGGGACTCATGAAACCTTGAGGCACCTTCTCATGGTGCACGCACTGGGTAATATCCAGGTGGATATTATGAGAACAAGACCCGCCAGTATGGAATCCAAATTCATATGTTTCATTGGATGTTCTTATATGTGGATGTGTGTATTGGTCCTTATAGATTAAGATTATTATTAATGGGTATTATGACTTGTATAATTATCTGTATTGATGAAAACCATGATGACTGATGTAAATGGAAAGGTTGGTTATGATGGGTGCATCACATGTAATAATGAATTATTAAATAATGAAAAAAGGATTTGTCACTTTTATGGAAGTAGACATGTCAGGCCCATTGATGGAAATGATATAGCCTAACTAAATATATGTCCACAGAGTTCACTAGGACTGTTCAATTTCGATATGTTAAAGAATGATAAATCAAACACATGGATTGATGGAATGTTCATGCAACCCACTTGATTGTATATATCAGGACAAAGGGATTATATTAAATGGTAATTTTTCGTCTAAGGTGACATGTCGTTTTGACATCAACTTTTTTCTCTTGGGTGCCTTGAACCTTTTCAAGATAGTAATCGTGGATTGTAGGAAACCCCCTGAAGCCCCTGAGAAAGAGTTCTACAGGTTCTCACTCTAATTGTATCCAATATCATATTTAAATAATTTATTTATTTAATAAGTTGAATAAATTTTATTCTCGGTTATGGTTTAATAATTATTCAAGTATGCCTAATCACATTTACTTATTCTCTAGTTATTCTAGAGAAAATATTTTGGACTGAATACTTATTTATCAGAGAAAAATGCATATATATTTATTTAATAAATAAATATTCATTATTCAAGGCCCAGTAAATATTGAGGAGGATCGGCAGACCATTTTATGGATCTAGTGAGAAATAATATTTAATTTTATTTGGTTAAATAATATTTAAATATAATGTTAAATTTAACATGATTTCACGGAAATAATATCATTGTAATTTTTATTTGACAAGGTTTTTTCACAAGGAATAATAAATTTACTAATGGAACCTGTGCTAATTATTTGTTTTTACCTATGTGTTAAATTCATTAAGAACATCTCATGGAAATAATAGCATTGCTATTATTATTTGACATGGATTTTTCACATGGAATAATAAATTATGTAAAGACACATGTGCTAATTTTTTATTATTACCTAGTGAATTAAATTTCATGTTATGTTATTATTCTCCATATAAGACAAGGGGTCATTCCACTGAATAACCAATGGTTGTGTTCCAAACATCCTTGGAGAAAAGATCTTGAACCTAGATAACCCTTCACTCTATAAAAAATCTCTCAAGAATAAGAGAGATCGTCCTCCAATAGATCATGGAGAATGTTTTATATGTGATGCTCAAGGAAATCAAAGGAGGATATCGCAAGCACAAGGATCCTCAGTTTTATCACCTAGAGACTCCTTCAGCGACGTCTAGAGATACATGGAGCACGTGTGGATCACTGCTAGAGGATTATTATCCTTGGATTCTATATCACATCAAAGCCACACCTTAGACTCGTGGTTGGACACGTCAACAAAGAAAGAATCACCTTGGAGGTAAATATATATTTTAATTAAATTAATAATAATCAAAATATTTCGATCATCTCTTATTCGTTTCAGTTTATATCATTTTTCTTTTCTCTTTGATTTAATTATTTGGATAATAGTGTTCAGTGATATCTTGATCCCAGATTAATCACTAATTATTAAAATAGAAAAACATTTGTACATGCCCATCACACACTTATGTTGTGCATTAAACCTACAAGTTGTATTAGAGAGGTCAAATTTTCATTTAAAATTATTAAATTAATTATTTGATGATTTATAATTTAATAATTTAGTTTTTCATCTCATGTTTAATTGTTCTTGTAATATGAATTTTGAGATTTGTTCATCCCTTATAATTTCTCATAGATCTAATAAAAATGGATAATTTTATGATTAAAATTAAATAAAGGATATTATCCAAAGGTGTTTATGGTTCTCTCCAGATAACAAAAGATTACATTCATTGTGGTCAGATCTACATGTCCTGTATTTGTGTTCAATTCATTAGGAGTAATTCGGAAATTGCTCAAGCCATGTGCATTAATGACACTTGGTGTAATTAATTCTTATACTGCGTGATGACCTGGACATACTGGCACATGGTCAGCCAGACTACACAATGTTCTATCCACTAGACATGGTGTGTAGTATCTTCTAGTAAGTGTCTAGTTGTGTTTCCCATACACAGTTTTCCCTAATTGTGACTATGTAATGTGGAGTCTACATGGCGTGTGACAATGGTCAGGCCATTTTCTCCAAAAATTTCCAATGTACACCTCAAATTCCATTTCCCTAGGCGTGTACTTTAGATTGATGGTGAAGAGAGTAGAAATTGTGTAGTCGGATCTACACGATGTGTAGTATTTCCAGATTATGGAGATTTACAAATTTATTATTATATAATGTAACCCATGAGACCTCTATCTTCATGTGGGCATAAATTTGGGACAAAATATGAGATAGGTTTTTGATATATATTTATATATATATATTAATTTTTAGTGAACAACTTCATAAATTTCAATGATCTGCACATCCTGTATTAGTTGTATTACAATTATAATTTCACATGCCTGCTATATGTCACAAAGAATGAAGTGTATATAAGTATAAAAACATTCTTAGTAGATTTATATGTGTATTAATCGGGTTCTGTCCAACGTACAGGTCATGTAAAATGTTATGGATGATAATTTCATGGAAATTCAGAAAAAAATTAAGATAAAAATGATTGATTAATTAATGATAATGGTTAATCAATTCAAGAAAAAAATTATCTTAATAAGAATGATTAGATAATTGAATTATGGTTTTATTAAATGTGTAATTCATTGTATGTATGTGGATGATCATGAGCCAGCCTAAACCTTTGTATGTGATTGGTTCCCTTTTAATTTATTTATTAAATTAAAATTTTTGGCATGTGTGTCTTCTCCTCATTCACATGTAGGGAGTGTGTGCCCATGGTTTCTTTTATGTAAAACCCTTTTACCCCTCACATGCATGTGAGTTAAAATAATATGTAATTGATGGATATCCCAAGCTAGTGGAGGAAAATTATGTTACGAGGCAAGGTGAAAACCAATCCATGGAGATACAAAGGTGGAAAGGTGGAAAGAAGTAAACAGAAACCTTAAACGGTTCAAGGTGTTTCTCCCATTTTTCAGGGTTAATTTTTCAATTGCAAGACAAACTAACCAATAGTAAATCTCACGATCGTACCCTTTATTTTATTTCTACCAGTTGTATGATTATTCATTATGTTTGTTAGATGTGATCGCATAATTAATGAACTAACAACTATACAATATGGAATAAAAATACAAATGGATTATGTGTAAATATTATCTATACATGGTTAATAACTTAATTATATCCAACATAACATTAAAAATCATGTGAAAAGATAATAAGTGAAAATTTACAAAAAATGGATAAAATCCCTTAATTAAATATTTGCTCAGTATAGACTTTCATTACTTTGGTTAGAACCGAACCATAGTTCAATGTGCTTGACCAACCCTAATAGGTGTGCATTCTAATTATTAGGGAATTATTATTTTTATGGGGTTGAATTAAATATATTTACATCAAGGGTTGACTTCCCTAGAAGGACTCAGTTTAACTAAGAGGCGATGGTCAATGAAATCGAAAATTACAGATTTCAGGATTGGGGAGTCAGGTCAATAGATCAATGAGTAATGAGTTAATTTAGTTGGAATTTCAAATTCCTACTTAAAACCATTAATTTTTATATACACACTCCAGTTGGGGTAATGTGAAGGGAAATATGGGTCTTTTCTACTAGATTGTACAAGAAACAGGATATTTCAAAGCCAACTGAGAGGGCTATTCTGTTTTAATAAAATAGTGGGATAATGATATATATATATTTATTTATTTTTCAATATTTATCAATATAAATTACAAAAACTCAATTAATATTAATTTTTAAAAACAACAATCAAAATTTCATTAAACATATCATTGTGATCCATACTCTAGAAGGAAAACCTTCTCACCAGTAGTAATTCCCAAGAGTGGAAAAGGTGCATTTGGGTTATCCCCCTCCATGAGTGGAAAATTTATGTGCTGGAAGAGCCTTTACCAGTTGCTTATGGAAATTAGGAGAGTGATGAGGAACACTTTTTGTACAAGAAACATCGAAATGATGCTACAGATGTTCAGTGCCTCATGCTATCTTCCATGATCAATGAGTTTTGAAGAAACATGTTGAAATGGATGCTTATTGCATGATGTATCGCCTTCAAGATCCCTATCAAGAGAAGGCAAGACAAGGGAGTTATGAGATCTCCAACTCATTTTTCACTACTAATCATGGATATTCTGCACACACTGGAACATATGTAGTCAATATTATTGGCTACATTAAGAGTCTATACATCATAGGGACTAAATTCCCAGATGAGTTGCGTATAGATCTCACTATATCATCACTTCCTAAGGCCTTATATAGTTTTATTGGGAATTATAATATAAGCAATAATGAGTATGTTTTATCAAAGATTCTTACCCTAATTCGCCATATTGATATGAACATGGGGCATGGAAACCCACGGTCCTTATGGTGAATAAGAAGAGGAATGACAAGGAAAAGGGCCTAAGATTTAAAAAAAACTAAGGCCTCTGATCACTGAATGACCAAGACGAAGAAGATATGAATACAAGAAAAGGAAAAGTATGTATTTTTCTTTTCATGTGGTATGTCAGGCCACTGGAAGAGGAACTGCACCAAGATGTAAGGGGAATCCAAAATGGTGTTCATTATTGAGTGCAATATTTCCACTTCTACACATTGGGTGTTAGATACATATTGTGGGGCACACATATGAATTCAAATGTATGTACCAAGTAGATTATGTAAAATTTTTAAAGGGGAGGTGGATCTGCGAGTTTCCAATGGTGTGAGGCTGGTTGATCTTTCCATTGGTGACTACCACCTCACATTTCTGATGGGAATGGTTTTTGTTTTACATGGTTGTTATTATTTACTTAGTGTTACCAATTACCTAATTTATGCATTGAGTTTATATACATATGGAATTATTTTCATGTTTAGAAATAAATGTTGTTACTTTTATAAAGAAAACATATGTTATGGTATGGAACATTTAAATAACTGTATGTATGTATTAAATTATTAGAACCTAGTGTTGGTAATTGATAACGAACCAAGTTCACATGACTTATACAATACTCGGTTTTGGCGTCACCACCTTGGTCAATTAAATTAGATGCTCCTGAAAAAGATATGTCACGATGGTTATTTAGACTCCTCTGAGGTAAAACCACTTGATAGATTTCATGCTTGTTTGCAACGAAAAATCACCAAACCACATTTTGGGGGACATGGTGAATGGGCCACAGAGATTCTACAAATATTACACACTAATGTGTGGACTATTTCTAATAGATGCTAGAGGTAGATATTCTTACTTCATTACATTTACTGATGACTTGAGTAGATGTGTCTATTTCTACTTATAGAGGTATATGTTTGGGTCCTTTTAGAAATTCAAGGAGATCAATAATGAACTAGAGAATCATCTTGTAAAAAAAATAAAGAAGCTTCAATCAGATTGAGGTAGATAATATCTTAACCAAGAGTTAATCATCATTTTACAGGAGTCTGCAATTCTATCTCAACTCACTCCACCTTATACACTATAGTGGAATGGTGTTTGTGAAAGGAGGAACTGTACATTGTTCAACCTGGTAAGGTCGACGATGAGTCATGTAGATCTTTCATTATCCTTTTGGGGATATGAATTGCAAACTGTGACAAACCCATTAAACCAAGTACCAACTAAGGTGGAAAATGGGATACCCATCGAGCTATGGAGTAGAAAGAAACCCACTTTGTCTTATACACATGTATGTGGATGCGAGGAATTGGTTAAGGCTTTATCAGGAAACATTCTAGAACTTTGGGGCACAAATTGCATCATTATATGGTATCCTGAGAAAAAAAAGGGATTCTACCTCTACAACACGTCAGACAACAATGTGAATATTTCAAGACAAGTCATCTTTCTTGATAGGGAGCACATCCTCAAAAATGATAGTTGGAGGAAGATTGAATTAGATTATGTTGATGCTCAAGAAAAACATGAGTTGGTATAGGAAAACCTTCCTCAGGTCCATGTGGAAGAGGTATTTCCTGAATACAAGTAATGTGTATGAGGACAAGGGAGGTAAGAAAACCCAAGAGATATGGTATCCTTATCACTAAGGATGTAAACTCATTGTTGTTGGTTAATGATGAACCTCTCTCCTAAAATGAAGTAGCAGAAATATCAAAAGATACAATATGGATAGAAGATATTAATTTTGAGATGGATTTCATATATCATAATCATGTCTGATGTCAGGTCGATGTTCCAGTTGATGTAAAGCCTATTGTGTTTAAATGGGTATTCAAGATGAAACTGGACATGGAAGGTCGAGTTAGTACCTCTAAGGAATGTCGATTGGTAATTGGTTCTAAACAGTTTCATGTAATTGTCTATGATGAATCCTTTTTCCAATTTCCATGATTAAATCAATAAGAATCATACTTTCCATAGTAGCATTCCATGACTATGAGATTGGGAAGATTGATGTTGAAACTGCATTCCTTAATGAGAACCATTTGGATGATGTCTCTATGTAACATAAATAAGTGTTTGAGAAACCAGGTGATTCGTAAAGGGTATTAATGTTTCATAGAATCATTTATGGATAAAATTATGTATCTAGGTTAGCAAAAAAATCAATTTGATGAATCCATAATAGATATTGGCTTCATTAAGAATGAATGTGAGCCATGAGTTTACAAGCGGTTTAATGGGAATGTGGTTGTTATCCTAGTAGTGTATGTTGACAACATATTTCTTATGGGAAATGACATACGAGTCTTGCAATAAGTCAAGGACTAATTGAACAAGTGATTCTCTATAAAGGATGTAGGAAGAATAAGCCTACATTATAGGGATCAATATCATTCATGATATATCCAAGAGGTTGCTAGGACATTATCTATGATAATACATTGACCGGATACTAAAGTGATTTAGAATGGAATAACCCAAGAGGGGATTGGTTCTAGTGTCACATGGTATACATATTTCTAATAAAATGTATCCCCATACACAATATGAGAAAAAGAGGATGAGTAAGATCCCATATGCTTCAGCAATTGGATCTATCATGTATGCCATGTTTTGTATCAAACATGATGCTTCCTATCCACTGAGCATGGTAGAAAGATACCAAGTAGATCTACAATAATAGAATTGGAATGTTTTCAAGACCATCCTTATGTTTCTGAGAAGAACTAAGGATATGTTCCTCATGTATGGAAGTGGTTAGGTTATTGTCATCATAGAGATTTCTAATGTTGGTTTTAAGACAAATCAGAATGAACTGAAGTCATAATCAGGATATGATTTATGTCTCAATGGAGGAGTTGTGAGCTGGAAGAGTTCAAAGTATCTAGTTTTCGCTGATTCTATAGTGGATTCAAAATATATTGAAGCATTTAATGTATCCATGGAAGCCTCCTAGATTCGGAAAATAGTTTAGGGGCTTGATGTGGCTCTTATAAGTAAAGATACCATTACATTGTATTGTGATAATACTATAGCGATGTCTCTTGCAAAATATCCAAGGTCACACAAATGGAGAAAGCACACACATTAAAAGTATCACCTCTTGAGGGATTTCTATCAAAGGGGTTAAGTTTCAATGTACTGAGTATCCACATAAGAGAACGTGTTGGACCCCTTGAATGAAGGCCTATCATAATAGAAGTAGGAATATCATGTGAGATTGTAGGGTCCTGAAAAATGTGCAAAGGAGAAAGAGAATCCCTTACAACATAAGAGATATTCTACCCAATTTTTCCCCACAAAATAATTGGGTAAAAGTGTTGAGAATACTCAAAGGATGGAACAAGACGAACTGGTCTGCGGACCAGTCCCATGATAACGCCACACGGACGGTTTCGCGAAGCACCCCCTTCACGGACCGTTGTCGTTCGCAAAATGGAGTCGGAGGTCCTCCGCGGTCGCGAAGTAGGATGGGCGCCGATCCGGTCCACCATCACAAACCTCCCTAGTCACAGACCACGTCGACCAGCTCAGGCTGCATCTGCTATCATTCGAAGAATGGAGGCGGAACCGTGCGTGGCCGGGAAGCACTCCCCGAGCTCATTTGGTTCGCTGGGGAGATGCATTCAATGCCCCCCGCGAGTTTCGGATTGACTGAGTCACCCGTGAACCGGGTCTCTGATCATGGGCATCTGCAAAAGGTGACAAATGACCATAGATATATCTCTTTCCCCACTCAATAAAAGGAGTTCAAGGGGGAATAGCTGGAGGAGGCAATTTTGGGGAGATCGACCAGATTTAGGTGGAATGATTTCGAAGGAAGGAACTTATGATTTCGCAAACTGTGAAGTTCTAGTATGCGAACCAGTACATTTATGAAGCTGGAAACGAGTTAATAAGGAATCAAAAACACATAATAACTTGGTGCACCGCGAACTTAAAATAACAAAGAAAAAAAGACCTTGAACCATGTCCCCTCCGCGGATGCACTCCCCATGGACCAGGGTGTTTATGCCCCTTTTCCGATCTGTCATGCCACGTAGCACCCTCCTACATGGGCAAAGCCCTTACCAACGAACCCCCGAACGACACCACCCTCAGCCGCCGCTGCTCGCGTGGAACCCTCCGCATACCAACCTAGTAATCGGACTGAACCCAAAGCTGTGAACCATCCTAGTTCACATGATACCTTCCAAGCCTCGAACCACCATGGTTCGCGGAATTCACATCAGTCTACGGACCACCCTGGTTCGCAGACAGCTTCTCCAACCTCATATCACCTCCCTACGCGAAGGGTGCAACCACTAATACACCTGTGTGGCCCTCCAGATTCTTCGGAGTTCCCATTCCCCAAGCCAGATAAAATCCTTCCAATCCGGCCTGATCCTCCACAGCTCCCTCATTGGCCCATTCATCGGCTCTGAGCCGAGGCCTCCACCAGAGCCACCAGACCCGTGTGGTGTAACCTTCAAGTGCATCAACACGTCGTTTTGAGTTCACATACCCATGATAAGTGAGGGCGAAGGGGTTGCTCCATCCCTTGAGAGTATTTCTGAAGCATTCCTGGGTTCACATTCTCACGTTAATGCGGAGTCCGATCACGGGAGTCCCCTTTCCACCCATCCACTTGTTAAGAAGGGGGCACTTCTCCCTTCCACGGGGCATGTCGGACTACCCATCAGAAGAGAGCCTCCATGCACCTCCGTACTTCCCCATGGATAAGGCCAATGAAGGACCTAGTGGGGAGGGGTGTTGCTCCATCTTTCATTATAGTCATGTCCCTCTCCCGTTGCGCTTTTTCTCCATGGGAATCCTTATCGGAGTAAGCCCTGACTTTTTGGGCCGCCACTATGCGTAACCCCACTACACTTCCCACGGACGCACCTTTCGTGACATGATTGTCTGGTCCCTGCTGCCTCTTTTTTCTCACACCAAGAATGACTCACGTGGGCTTAGAGTAGGAACCGACCATGACATCCTCTTATAGGCCTCCTCAGAGTGTAAGCCCCAATCCATAGCCATGGGCCTCCTCAGAGTTTAAGCCCTAATCCATTCTAACTATTTGGAATTTGATTCCCCACCACGGGGATGCGTAGGAAGCCTCCAAGAGGTTCAAGCCCGATCATCCTCAGAACCCTGGGTCCACATTCACGTTGGTTCTCCGACATTATCATTCGAACTACGTGGACATTGATCTCGGTCTCCTAGGAAGGGTACGTAGGAAGCCTCCCTGAGGTTCAAGCCCAAAAATAGGTCGATATGACTATCTTCACGTCGGTTCACCGCACCACTCCTAGATCCACCTCAATGAGTCCAGACTCCTCGTGGTAATTAATCCAACGAGGTATGGTAAACCGTGGGAATAAATGATTCTGAACCCCTACATCTAGCTAACCATTGCTCACCAAGAGAAATCCATGGATACAATGCTTGGATATAAACTAGAGATTCACGATCATATGAATATGTATTAAATCTATAAGAGAGTCCTGAAACAGGAAATAATTCCCCAAAAAAATTGTGTGATGAGCCTGACTTCCCATCCTCTCGACCAATGTGAGTTCTTAAGCATCATTGGCCAAACCACCCAGTGAGCGCTTGTCGTTGCAAAGAAGGTCCACGTATCATTGGATATTGAACCGTTGGGAATTTAAAAGTGAAGACCAGCGTACCCGACCCTAGAAATCGAGCAGGGTATATCCCTCCGAGAGATCGATCGTTGGGCGCTTCGGTCACCATCCCGAATAAAAAACGGTTCGAAACAAAAAATGGTGAACCCGATGTGAATCTTTAACCATGAATGACATATTTAACCTAATCCCACCATGTTCCCCCATTATACTCACAAGGAGGGCCACAAAAGGTCATTAATTACTCATGGGATCATGAGATTCTACTTTGAAGGGTTTGCTGTTTGTATTTGTTAAAATTTCCAAAAGGTACCATTCAGAACTCCCTTCGATCCAATGACGTCACGAAAGAACTCATAGGCACATGCTTCCAACAACTCAATGACCGGGCTTCCTCACCAATGGAAGACCCTGTCACCTACTCGGCGTCTCCAACGCTGGGTATCAGATGTGTTTATTCGAGGCAACCACGTGAATGGCACTCTTCCGACAGTGGAGGCGGCCATGCACGCCCTCAAATCCACCAAGACATGTCAGTCGCCCACCCAGCAGTAGCCGCGAAGGAAAATCCATACGGCCTTGGTTGCTATCTCCAACCATTTTGGGAGTCTATCCCTGGAGTGGGAAAATGCGTACCTTCATTATCTTAGTGATGTGGACGAGGTCGACGTTGAGGACTTCATCCCCGCCGAACGGGGGTTCCACTCTAAGGCCCCCACCAGAAGACGCCATCGCGGTCACGTCAAGACTCAACATCCTCATGCTCAGGTGGATGTAACCCCAGGGATCCAGGCCCATGTTCCCTGAGCTCCGACCCCTTGGACCTCCCGACGAGGGCGGGAAACTTACAACTGGGGACCGGCCATCACCCTTGTCCCCGAGGAGGAGCTCCGCAACCCAGTCACATAGACGCATCGCGAACAGGCACATACACCTGTTCACTCCTCCAAATCCCATCATCCAGACATGATGGCATCATATGAGCAGGCGTGCATCCCCGCCAGGCTCTGTCATGCCCATCGCTCATGCAGGACGGCACCTACCCGGTAGGCACCTTTCCATGCCAAGGGCCGTGAAGCCCACCAACTAGACATGGTGGCGACCCAGTGCCTATAGGACCAGCTCCTAGCAGATGATTTTGACGCCAAGCGTCCTGATATGGTGGCGATCATCAAATCCCACCATCCAGATATGGCGACAATTAATAGGTGGGCACATCTCCCTGCCAACAAAGGCCACTGAATCGATATGGTGGGAAACTAACCTATGCAGGGACATCTCCCTATAGATGCAATTAAAGTATGTCATCCCGATGTGGCGGAAAATGGAGAGATCAACTGGCATATCCCGACCCAGGAGAAGATTCATTCACCTGCCCCGACATAGGAGAATTGTAAGTACCCACTGACCACTGGAGGACCAGAGCAAGATATTTCTACTCCGATACCAGAATGGGACTTTATACCCATTCCAGACTAAGATGTATCTCTGCACATCCTAGCAATGATGGAGGAGTAGGTATTGATCCTAGATCATATCTTACAGACTTGCTAGAGTGTAATTGCATCATCGGCAACATCAAGGACTCGGGATCGTGAGACCATCTCCCCAATTGAGGCGACTCATCTAAGAGACGAGATAGCCGCCTCGTTGCAGATCAGCATCCCTACTTCCGACAAGGAGGTTCACTGGATATATTCTGTGACACAAGGGAAACCAGATCGAGTAGCTTCACTTGTTCCAACTGGGGGACACCCGTCTATCACGGTGGATGCTCCAGAGCAGTCATATATCCCTGCTAAAAGTCAAGATGTTCTTCAGTGTATCTCAGCAGCATCACGGGACCCAATTAGATGGGGAACCAAAGGTGAAGGCCATTTTCAATAGTAGACGGTCCCCACTGCCCTTAAGAAAATGCCCCGAACGCGCCGAAGGTAGACGAAAAATAAATAGCGGGTTCATGACTCCCTTCTGCTAGAAGATGGGGTTCCCAACACCACTAACCATGTATCGAAGGCTCATAAACCTTCCCACCCATTACCATATTATGGGAGCGACATTAGCAGTTGTGAAGGTCTTCCCCGCAATATCGCTACCAGCAGCTCTGAAGGTCACCCCCAGTGCACCAGTGGGGGGATCCTCCGCGGACATATAACGATCGATCACGAGAGCTCCTCTTTTGATGCGAGTCACGGAAACCCTCCACGTGACCAGAAGATCGAGCAGCAAGAAGGTACTTCACTTTTTTACGTCCAACCTAAAGGTCATCCTCGGGGTATATGCTACAAACACTCTCCATGCAGTGGGACCACAGATTATGATAGTAGTCCTCACTATAATAGTCACAACTGCAGAGGGCCTCCCCACAATGACATCTCATCACGACAAGAAGCCCCCCCCCCCTTGTTGTAGCCTGCCCTGAAGGTCCTCTCGAGGGGTTACATTTCAATGGCACTCCATGCAGCCGGAAATCATATCACGGTGGCAGTCCCCGCCACCCTGATAACGGAGGTCCTCCCCGTAGAGACGTCAAGTAACGAGAAGGCCCTCCCCTCATTGTGGTACATTCTGAATTCCCTCCCCAGGGTGTACCCCGTAGATATTCTCTCTACGGCAGCTGTATTGGTAGTCCTCGCCATTACAGCAGCTGTGATGGTAGTCCTCACCACCACGGCCGCCATTGCGAAGGTCCTCCCCGTAGTGGCCCCAAGAAAAAAGAAGTTCCTCCCCTTGTCACAGTGTGTCTTGAAGGTCCTTGAAAAAACACTATTTTGTTGAATATTTTATTGATGATAAATGATATAATTTCTTCAGATTTTGTTAAATATGTTTATTTATAAAATATTTGGGATTTGATCATTCATTTGAAAATTTTGTGAAAATTACAATTTTACCCTTTATAGTGCACTGTAGTATTTCGAAGATATATATTTTTATACTTATTATTTGAATTTGAAATTTTTATAAATGTTTTTCTAACATAATTTTATACAACTTTTATTCAGGACACAAGAGCTAAAGTGTGCATTCGGTTGTTGAAATGGGCCATGAAGTCAAAGTTGGGCTGGACTCGCCAGAATGGAAAAGAGTCTGTATTTCGGCCATAACTCCTTCATATTGGAATGGATTGAGCCCAAATATTTAGAGGAGATATAGGACCCATATCCTCACATTTGATCCTTCTGGAAGGCTGACCAATTCACTCGTTTTGAGGGTCAAATCGGCGGTGATATTTGGAATAAAATATTTGGCCGAATTTCCACATTCACACTTGAAACCACGTGTAACCTCTCCTCCCCTTCCCACTATAAATTGGAGTTTTTCTCATTTGGAGGGGTTGGGACGTGAATTAGGAAGTTTAGTGCAGAGGAGAAGAGGTTCCACTCCAATTATCCAAGCAATTAAATAAGGATATCTCTTGAATCAATGATCCCTTCGTCGAAGCCCTATTCTTCTTCCTCATGTTGTAATGTTTGTCTTTTCTTAATAAAATTCCTTGTTCTTCTTTTATTTATTCTATTTTATTCTATTTTGTTTAAATTTATTCTTCTCTTAATATTCCTCTTTGGGGTGGAATTCTTGAATAGAAGCGTTATTTGGTTATACCCATTATAAGCCTTTGCACATGCAAAACGCTTCTACGATGATTACGCCACCCATGGAAGAGTAGTTGTTTTTAGTAATCGATCTACCTCTCACCTTTTTCATTCATTTATTTTGAATACATTTTCTACTATAATTCAATAAACATGATCCACTAATTTAGTTTTTCAATTATAATAAACTAAGTGGGCAATTGAACAATTAACACAAAGCGCGCGAGGTCAGGATTTGTGTAAATTGTGAGAGCGCGATATTAATCGGTAATACAAGACCACACGTGATAAATTTGTAGAGTTCAAATACAATCCCTAAACTAAATTATTCCTCACTTCCAGAGTGGTTATGTGCGTTAATTTACCACTGACCATAAGCTAGCCTTATAACATCAATCAAATCAGGGTGCTACGATAGCATGTTCCGAAGCTAGCCTAGGGATTAATTAATTTCATCTTTGTGGTAAGGTTAATTCTCGTAGGGTTCGGGGGTTAACAAATTAGGGGATCATAATTAAGTTAATATTAATTTAAATAATAATTATTAATAAATTATTGAATAGGTAGAGTTATATTGATTACGTATTTTAAATATTTTCTAAAAAACATCTTTTTGTTGTGTCATTTTAATCGAACTTCATTTCAAAACAAAAAACAAAAAAAATACAATCTTCTTCCAGAAAACTTCTTATGGATTCATAAACTATAACCAACCCCAATCCATTCAAGTAGTGTTTTTATTTTATTTTATTTTATTTTTATAATACCTTTAAAAAGTTGTTTTAATTCACTTCCTCCTTTGAGAGACGACCTTGGTCAGCCACTCTACTGCACCTAAGTACCCAAAAATCACATTAATCATTTGAGGGTGCCCACGACAGCGCTCTTTCAAATTGGTGCCATTTCCGTGGAGGAAAATAATTATTTCAGTCAATTAGAGGTATTTATTTTATTATACATTTTACTCTCTTCCTCTCTTCTTTCTTCCTTCTTTACCCAATCCGATTTTTTCCTTCTTCTTTTATTTCCTTCTACTTCTTTTTGGACCATCAACTCAAACTTCTAATTTTTATTTTACTATGGTCCACCTTCCTTCCTTCCATCTTTAATTGATTTATGAAACGAAATAATCATGAATAACTCTTAGATCTTGACCCTGAGATTGAACTTAGCCTTAGGTCTAGAATCAGACGTTCTCAGTCTACGGGAAGATTCAATATTCAACCAGTTGGTGAATTCCTCTATTCTGGAAACATTGAAATTGTAAGAAATTCAAATTCAAACATAAAAGAGGAACCAATGGCTGGAAATAATGGAAATGAACTTAATAGAACCATTCAAGAATTGGATGCACCTGATATTAACTATCAACCAAATTGCATTGCATACCCGAATCTTGAATCAAACATTGAGTTCAAATCTGGGTTAATTCACCTTCTTCAAAAAATTTGACGGCTTATCTGGTGAGGATCCAAAAAAACACCTTAAAGAATTTAATGTGGTTTTCTCAACCCTTCAACCATGAAATGTTTCTAAAGATAAAATCTAATTATGAGTATTCCCATTCTAACTTGTTGGAGCTGCGAAAGATTGGATGTATTATTTACAACCTGGGGATGTAACTTGTTGGAACAATTTAAAATGTTTTTTCTTGCAGAGAATTTTTCCAACATCGAGGACCACTTCCATTCATGGGGAGATCTCGAGGATCAAGCATGCACAAGGGGAGTCAATGTATGAGTATTGGGAGAGATTCATGAAGTTGTGTGCAAGCTGCCCACATCACCAAATCTGTGAGCAACTCCACATTCCGTACTTCTATGAAGGACTCGCACCTATAGAGAGGAGCATGGTGGATGCTGCAGCAGGAGGGGAATTGGTGGATAAGACACCAGTATCTGCACGTGCATTTATCGACAATATGGCACATAACTCCCAACAATTTGGCGATTGAGGTACATCACATGTTAGGGGAGTACATCAGGTACGTCCTTCTCTTGAAAGTCATTTGATTGATACCAAGTTGGAAGAATTGAACACTATGGTGAGGTAGATTGAATTGGATCAAAATACATCCCCCCCCCCCTCAAGGCCTTGTGGCATTTCCACTGAGACAAGCCACCCATCTAACTGTTTCCCCCAACTACAAGAAACAGAAAATTGTGCAGCAGTATTTCCTGGGAGACCATATCAGCAACAACAACAACTGCATCCCCAAAAGAAGTATGAATCCTTTGCACCAACATTCAACCAAGGGTGGAAAGATCAACCGAACATGAGGTATGGCTCTGGAAAACAACAAAGGCCACACTTTCAACAAAACTTCCAGCAGCGTCCGCCTTACCAGTAGGGTTTCCAACAACCCCAAAGGAAATTTGAAGCCCAAGCATCAACAAGCCAATAAAAAGGGAATCCCCCACCAAAGAAAGATTATAATACTGATGATCTTTTGAAGCAAATTCTTCTTAATCAACAGAATGAGCTGAAGAGTCGAAGTTCGGTGATGAGGGAGTTGAAGTCTCAAATGAGCCAGATTTCCACCACCCTCCATGATCTTGTGAGTAATAATTCTAGAAATCTACCTTCCCAACCCACTCCAAATCCAAAGGGTGATGTTAGTGCCATCACATTGAGAAGTGGGAAGCAAATGAACGATACATCAGTACCTACCATTCCACCGGGATTCACCTCAACTCCAGAAAAGCCACATTCCATACCAACTAATGAGAAATCCAAGGATAAATATAAAGGTAAGAAAATGATTGATGATGTTCCTCCTAAACCCCTTAATTTTCCAGACAGGGTTGTTCAAACCAAGAAGATGGCTGAAGAAGCAATGAAAAAGGAGGTTTTGGACACATTCAAGCATGTGGAGATCAATATTCCTCTACTTGAATCCATTAATAAAATTCCAAGGTATTCGAAATTCTTAAAAGAACTTTGTACCAATCGAAGAGGGCTCAAGGGAAATGAGAGGATCAACCTTGGAAGGAATGTCTCAGCACTCATTACACCAACTCTAGCAATGCCATCAAAGTGAAAGGATCCAGGGACATTCACCATCCCTTGTACCATAGGTTAGATGCACTTCTCTGATGCACTTTGTGATTTAGGAGCTTCAATAAATGTGATGCCTCACTCTGTATTATCTTCTTTACAGGATGGTGAGTTGAAGCCGACGAAAGTAGTGGTGCAACTGGGAAATAGAGCTACAATATATCCAGTGGGAGTCCTTGAGGATGTACTTTTCTGGGTAAGAGACATGGTCTTCCTAGCAGATTTCAACGTGCTTAACATGGAGGATGACCAGGTAAGTTCTCATTCTCCCATAGTCCTAGGTAGACCCTTCCTAAAAACTGCAAAAACTATCATAAATGTCAATGATGGTACACTTTCCATGGAGCTTGGAGATGAAGTTGTGATATTTAATGTTATGGATTCCATGAAGTACCCCTCAGAGTATCACTCTACATTTTTTATCTCCCATTTTGAACCACCAAATAAAAACCCCATGGAATTTGATTGTTCTATTCTTAGGGAGATTATGAGTATTGGTTCTCATTTGATGTCTATGAGTACTTCCACACCAATTTCTAATGCAAAACACTCTATTAGATTTGATTTTGAAATGGTGTCATATTCTGATTTTGATCATTTGAACTCTGATTATGATATGGCTGTAGATTATGCTGATGGATCTGATGCTTTATTCTCTGATTTTGATGATGTATATTCTGATAATAATGCTCTTTGTGCATATATTTCAGTTCTGTCTATATCTCCATCCATACACCACCCCCTACACTGGAACTCAAGACATTTCCATCAAATCTCAAATACTCATAAGTGATAAGTGGTGACAAATTACCTGTTATCATTGCTAACAATCTCCCTTTTGAACATGAAGAAAAACTTTTGAATCTTTTGAGGGAGAACATCTGGGCAATTTGGTGGACCTTGGCTAACATATTAGGTATTAGCCCCTCCATTTTCATGCATAGGATTCTTTTGGAGGATGAGGCTAAACCGGTGAGGCAACCACAAATGATATTCAATCCAACACTTTTGGAGGTTGTTAAAAAAGAAGATGAAAATTTGCTTGAGGTAGGTATAATCTATCCCATTTCATATTCTCAGTGGGAAGTCCAATTCAGGTTATGCCTAAGAAAAGTGGTGTTACTATTGTTAAAAACGAGAATAATGAGTTAGTTCCAATGATGGTAAGAAATAGTTGGCTTATTTGTATTGATTATAGGAAACTAAATCATTCCACTCGGACAGAGCATTTCTCCCTCCCATTTATTGATCATATACTTGAGAGACTAGCTAGGAAGACACACTATTGTTACTTGGATGGATTTTCTGGATATTTTCAGGTTCCTATATCTCCGGAGGATCAGGAGAAGACTACATTCACATGTCCCTTTGGCACATTTTCCTACCAGAGGATGCCCTTTGGACTTTGCAACGCCCCAGGTACCTTCCAGATATGCATGGTGAGTATTTTTTCAGATTTTATTGAGACCTGCATGGAGGTATTTATGGATGATTTTACAGTGTATGGGTATTCATTTGATGAATGTATAATTAGTTTGGGAAATGTGTTGAATCATTTTATTGAGAATAATCTGGTCCTAAACATTCAAAAGTGTCATTTCATGGAAGATCATGACATTGTCTTAGGGCATGTAGTGTCAAAACATGGGATAGAGGTTGATAGATCAAAGGTAGATATTATTTCATCCTTAACATATCCTTCATGTGTGGGTGATGTTAGATCATTCCTTGGGAATGCAGGATTTTATCGGTGCATCATCAAAGATTTTAGTAAGATGTCTCTTCCTATGTCAAGATTTCTTCAAAAGGATTCTGATTTTGTATTTGATGTTTCTAGAAGGAATTCATTTGATGAGCCAAAACAATGTCTGACCACTCCACCTATCATACAACCACCACGGTGGGAGAATCCATTTGAGCTTATGTGTGACGCCTCCAAATTCGTGGTTGGATCTGTATTATCTCAGAGGGTGGAAGGAAGTTCACATGTGATTTCCTATGCATCAAAGAAATTGGATTCAGACCAATCAAACTACAATACCATAGAAAAAGAGTTTCTTGCTGTCATATTTTCTTTAGATAAATTCTGTCCATATTTATTGGGCTTTAAAGTAGATGTTTTTTTCTAACCATGCAGCTTTGAGGTTCCTCTTAAAGAAGCCAGATGCAAATCCACGACTTATCCATTGGATGCTCCTTTTTCAAGAATTTGATATTGAGATAATGGAAAATAAGGGATCAGAGAATTTGGTGGAAGACCAAATGAGTAGGCTTACTCACACACCCGAGGGTGACAGCTTGGACCATGTACCACTTCGGGACACTATCCCTGATGAGCATCTCTATACCATCCAATGTACGCATCCTTGGTATACTGATTCAGTTAATTACATCATTTCCACTAAAATCCCAGAAAATTTTAATAAGCATAACGTCCAAAAATTAAAAAGTGATTCTAGGTATTATGTGTGGGATCATCCTTACCTCTGGTGCATGTGTAGTGACCAAGTCATTAGGAGGTGTGTTCCTGATCATGAGTTTGAGTCTGTTTTGCATTTCTGTCATACAATTGCTCGTGGTGGACAGTTTGGACCCCAACTGACAGCTAGGAAGATTTTGGACTCTAGATTATATTGGCCTAGCTTATTCCATGATTCCCATGTGTTTTGTAATTCATGCTCTCGTTGTGAACACACTGGGAACATTTCTAGGAGACATGAGATGCCCCAACAACCCATACTATTCTGTGAGATTTTTGATGTATGGGGCATTGATTTTATGGGACCTTTTCCTAGTTCATTTGGATTTTTGTATATTTTGGTTTCTGTTGATTATGTGAGTAAATGGCTGGAGGCCAAGGCCACCAGGACTGACGATTCTCATGTTGTAGTGGATTTTATCAAGGCTCAAATTTTCTGCAGGTTTGGAGTACCAAAGGCCATAATCAGTGAGCAAGGGACACACTTTTGCAATATAAATTTTTCTTCCCTCCTTCAAAAGTATGGGGTGACACACAAAACATCAACACCATACCACCCCCAAACGAATGGCCAAGTTAAGGATTCAAATCGTGAGTTGAAACAAATCTTGGAGAAAAACGTGCAGCCAAATAGGAAGGATTGGAGCAAGTGCTTGGATGATGCATTGTGGGATTATAGGACAGCATAAAACACACCCATTGGTATGTCCCCATTTCAGATTGTTTTTTGGAAAGCATGTCATCTCCCCATGGAAGTTGATCATCAGGCTTATTGGGATATAAAGAAATGCAACATGGATTTGGCCCAAGCTGGAATCCAAAGGAAGCTGCAAATTCAAGAGCTTGAGGAGCATTGATTTTCGTTATATGAGAAATCAAGGCTCTACATGGAAAGATCAAAAGCATCTCATGATATAATGATCCAACAAAGGGAGTTTCATGTTGGAGAGAAAGTCCTTCCCTATAGTTCACGACTAAAGCTGATGCCTGGTATGTTGTGTTCCAGATGGTTAGGTCCGTACATTGTATATAATGTTTTTCCTTATGGAGTAGTGGATATCACACAAGAGGACACTAGAAAGAGCTTTATAGTCAATGGGAAACGTTTTAATAGATACATTTAGGGGCTTCCTACTAATGTAGTGGATTTTATCATACTGCATGACCCCATCATCACTTGAGCACATCAGGCTGTTCCTAACCCTTTCACTTTTATATTATTTGTCCCATTTAAAAATTCTTGATTTCATGTGCATATGTCATCTCATGGTTTCACATTAAAGAAAATGAAATATTTTAAGTGTGGGGGAGGGAACTTTTTAGTTTAGTAATTTCAATTGTTTTCCTATTAAAAAAATTGTGTGTTTTTCAAATTTTTTGTGTTTATTTTTCAATTTTCTTTGTGTTTTTGAAATTTTTTAGCTGAAATGATTCTCATCACAATTTTGAAATTCATATCAATGAGTTAAACAGTTTATCCCTTGAAACTAAACATAAATGAATGATGAAATGACTTTGTTTCAAGTTCAAATATTTAGTAATTTCATGAAAAGTACACTGAATTTTGAATCCCATACCACATCTCACTACCTTTATATTTGAAATCACTTTCATGTGAGGCTTCTGAACCATTATTTTCATATTCTTTACATTCAACTCACTTCTTGAGAGAACCAAACCATGCTTTATTTAACCAGAATTTGATCTATTTCTATCAAAACAAGAGGGTTTGAGGTACTTATGTTTAAATGATTGAGGAATTTGTTTGGTACTAAAGCCCCTATTTCAAAGAATCCTTTTTATAATGGCCTAACTTGAATATTTAATCCTTTTAGACCTTATAATCCATGAACATCCTGTTAGGTTAGCCACATTACAAGCCAATTTTCCCTATCCAACCAACTCTTGAAGTGAAATTGCATAATCTAGTTGAGCTTAAGTGTAGGGGAAGTTGTCTTGTGTTGTGCTACCACATTATGTGATACTTTGGGTGGAAAATTAAATTCTGAAGAGATGTGTTTGATGCTGAAGGAAGTCATTATATTGAATGTTGTGCCTTTTCTGGAGCTTTCATGACAAATGAAGATGTGCCTTTTCTGGAGCTTCTAATTGAGGTGGAAAGCTGTGCCCATCTAGAGCTTTCAAGAAAACCATGTTTGAGAAGATTGACATTTTTATGCTAAAATGATGAATGGTGTAAACATTCCATGAATTTTCATGATGATGGAGCTGAATTGATACTATGTGGATTAAAGAGGAGACCGTATTTAAGTGAAAATTGGATTAATGCAATTTTGCTTCAAAAAGAGTCAAGCCCTCCTCATTCAGCCTCAGAATTTTTCACATCTAAATCCTACCAACTGAATGCTATAGAACAACCCTGAAAATTACTCATGATAAACATATTTCATTGACTCACATTGGGTGGTGATGTAGGAATTTATCAAGCCTATGGTGACCCTTGTATGAGTTTGGATGAGAAAGACATTACAAAAAAATGATATTTGTGTGATGAGAGAAAATTCAAGCGAGGTAACTGTTTTGTGCATGGGAGGATAAATGAAGTGGAAATATATTGAATGATATAAATGGATAAATTTAAATAAGGTTTTCTATGAGTCATTATATTTTTTTTCTTGGTGTGTAATTGTTTGATCTCAAGGATATGTGTTTTAAAATTTGTTTTGATTTGATATTGATGTTTACTAGACAGAGGTTTTTCCCAGGGGTGCAAAATGGTAAGTGTGGGGGAGTTGATAAAACACTATTTAGTTGAATATTTTAGTGATAATAAATGATATAATTTCCTCACATTGTGTTAAATATGTTTATTTATAAAATATTTCGGATTTGATCATTCATTTTAAATTTTTGTGAAAATTCTAGTTTTACCATTCATAGTGCACTGTAGTATTTCAAAGATAAATATTTTTATATTTATTATTTGAATTTGAAATGTTTTAATAGTTTTCCTAACATAACTTTCTACAACTTATATTCAGGACACTAGAGCTAAAGAGTGCATTTGGTTGTTGAAAATGGGCCATGAAGTCAAAGTTGGGTTGGACTAACCAGAATGGAGAAGCTCTTGTATTTAGGCCATAACACCTTCCTCTGGGCCTGGATTAAGCCCAAATATTTAGAGGATATATTTTACCCATATACTAACATATGAGCCTTCTGGAAGGCCGGACAATTAATGTGTTTTGGTGGTAAAATGGGCGGTGCGAGTTGGAATAAAATATTTGGCCGAATTTCCACATTCACACTTGAAACCACTTGTAACCTCTCCTACCCTTCCCTCTATAAATTGGAATTTTTATCATTTGGAAGGGTTGGTAGGTGGATTAGGAAGTTTAGGGAAGTGGAGAACATGTTACACTCCAATTCTCCAAGAAATTCAATAATGGTAGCTCTTGAAGCAAGGATCCCTTCGTCGAAGCCCTATTCTTCTTCCTCATGTTGTAATTTTTGTGTTTTCTTAATAAACTTTTTTGTTCTTATTTTATTTATTCTATTTTTTTCTGTTTTGTTTAAATTTATTTTTCTATTAATCTTCCTATTTGGGATGGAATTCTTGAGTAGAATCGTTATTGGGTGATACCCATTACAAACCTTTTCACATGCAATACACTTCTACGATGATTACGCCACCCATGAAAGACTAGTTATTTTTAGTAATCGATTTACCTCTCACCTTCTTCATTAAATTATTTTGAATCAATGATCTAATATAATTCACTAAACATGATCCATTAATTGAGTTTTTAAGTTATAAGAAACTAATTGAGCAATTGAACAATTAACACAGAACGCGCGAGGTCGGGATTTGTGTGACTTGTGAGAGCACGATCTTAATCGGTAATACAAGACCACACAGGATCAATTTGTGGAGTTCAAATAGAATACCTAAACTCAATTAATTATCATTTCTAGAGTGGTTATGTGCCTTAATTTACCACTGACCATAAGCAAGCCTTAGAACATCAATCAAAGAAGGGTGCTACGATAGCATGTTCCGAAGCTAGCCTAGGGTTTAATTAATTTCATCTTTGTGGTAAGGTTAATTCTCGTAGGGTTCAGGGGTTAAAAAATTAAGGGATTATAATTAAGTGAATATTAATCTAAATGATAGTGATTAATAAATTATTGAAGAGGTAATGTTAGATCGATTATGTCTTTTAAATATTATCTAAAAAACATCTTATTGTTGTGTCATTTTAATCGAACTTCATTTCAAAACTAAAAACAAAAAAAATCTTCATCCAACAAACTTCTTCTAGATTAATAAACAATAACCAACCCCATACTTTCAAGTAGTTTTTTTCTTATCTTTTATTTTATTTTTAGAATACCTTTAAAAGGTTGTTTTAATTCACTTCCTCCTTTGAAAGATGACATTGGTCAGCCACTCTGTTACACCTAAATACCCCAAAATCACATTAATCATTTGAGGGTGCCCACGATAGCACTCATTCAAATTGTGGCTGTTTCCGGGGAGGAAAGTAATTATTTCAATCAATTATAGGTATTTATTTTATTTCACATTTTATTCTCTTCCTCTCTTCTTTCTTCCTTCTTTACCCAATCTTATTTTTCCCCCTTCTTCTTTTATTTCATTCTACTTATCTTTGGACCATCAACTCAAACTTATAATTTTTATTTTACTATGGTCCACCTTCCTTCTTTTTATCTTTCATTTATTTCTGCAATGAACTAATCCTGAAGATCTCTTAGATCTTGACCCTAAGATTGAACGTAGCCTTTGGGCACAAATCAAACATTCTCAGTCTATGGGATGTTTCAATATTCAACCAGTTGGTGAATTCATCTCTTCTGGAAACATTGAAATTGGAATCAATTCAAATTAAAACATAAAAGAGAAACCACTGGCCAGAAGTTATGTAAATGAACTTAATAGAACCATTAGAGAATTGGTTGTACCTGATATTAACTATCAACCATATTGCATTGCATACCCGAATCTCGAATCAGAATTTGAGTTAAAATCTGGGTTAATTCACCTTCTTCAAAAATTTCATGGCTTATCTGGTGAGGATCCAAAAAAACACCTTAAAGAATTTAATGTGTTTTGCTCAACCCTTAAACCAAGAAATTTTTCTGAAGATCAAATCAAATTAATAGAATTCCCATTCTCACTTGATGGAGCTGCGAAAGATTGGATGTATTATTTACAACCTTGAGGGTGTAACTTGTTGGAACGATTTAAAACATCTTTTCTTGCAGAGATTTTTTCCAACATCAATGACCACTTTCACTTGTAAGGAGTTCTCAGGGTTCAATCAAGAACAAGGGGATTCAATGTATGAGTATTAGGAGAGATTCAAGAGGTTGGGTGCAAGCTGTCCGCATCACCAAATCAGTGAGCAACTCCTCATTCAGTACTTCTATGAAGGACTCACACCTATGGAGAGGAGCATGGTGGATGCTGTAGTAGGAGGGGCATTGGTGGAAAAGACACTAGTATCCGCACGTGCATTGATCGACAAGATGAAACTGAACTCCCAACAATTTGGCGATCGAGGTACACCACATGTTAGGGGAGTACATCAGGTAAGTCCTTCTTCTCTTGAAAGTAATTCGATTGATACCATGTTGGAATAATTGACCACTATGGTGAGGAAGATTGCATTGGCTCAAAATACATCCCATCCCCCCCCCCCCTTCAAGGCCTTGTGGCATTTTCACTGAGACAAGCCACCCAACTGACTGTTTCCCCCAACTACAAGAAACAGAAGATTGTGCAGCAGTATTCCCTAGGAGACCATATCAGCAACAACAACAACTGCATCCCCAATAGATGTATGACTCCTTTGCACCAACATTCAAACAAGGGTGGAAAGATCAGCCGGACATGAGGTACGACTCTGGAAAAAAACAATGGTCACCCTTTCAATAAAACTTCCAGCAGCCTCCGCCTTACCAGCAGGGTTTCCAAAAACCCCAAAGGAGATTTGAAGCCCATGCATCAACAAGCCAACAACAAGGGAATCCCCCACAAAAGGTAGACTCTAATACAGATGATCATTTGAATGAATTTGTTCTTAATCAACATAATGAGCTGAAGAGTCAAAGTTCAGAGCTGAGGGAGTTAAAGACTCAAATGAGCCAGATTGCCACCACCCTCAATGAACTTGTGAGTAAGAATTACGGAAATCTACCTTCCCAACCCACACCAAATCCAAACGGTAATGTTAGTGCCATCACATTGAGAAGTGGGATGCAAATTAACATTACATTAGTGCCTACCAATCCACCAGGATTCACCTCAACTCTAGAGAAGCCGCATTCCATACCAACTGATGATAAATCCAAGGAGAAAGATAAAGGTAATAAAATGATTGATGATGTTCCTCCTAAACCCCTTACTTTTCCAAACAGGGTTGTTCAAACCATGAAGATGGCTAAAGAAGCAATGTAAAAGGAGGTTTTGGACACATTCAAGAGTGCGGAGATCAATATTCCTCTACTTGAATCCATTAAGAAAATTCCAAGGTATGCGAAATTCATAAATGAACATTGTACCAATCGAAGAGGGATCAAGGGAAATGAGAGGATAAACCTTGGAATTAATGTCTTAGCACTCATTACACCAACTCTAGAAATTCTACAAAGTTCAATGATCCTGGTACATTCACCATCCCATGTACCATAGGGGAGTTGTACTTCTCTGATTCTCTTTATGATTTAGGAGCTTCAATAAATGTGATGCCTCACTTTGTATTCTATTCTTTACAGGTTGGTGAGTTGAAGTCGATGAGAGTAGTGGTGCAACTAGAAAATAGATCTACATAATATCCAGTGGGAGTCCTTGAGTATGTACTTGTCCAGGTAAGAGACATGATCTTCCCGGCATATTTTGGCGTGCTTAACATGGAGGACGATCAGGTATGTTCTCATGATCCCATTAACTTAGGTAGACCCTTCCTCAAAACTGCAAAAACTATCATAAATGTCAATAAGGGTACACTATCCATGGAGTTTGGAGATGAAGTTGTGATATTTAATGTTATGGATTCTAGGAAGTACCCCTCAGAGGATCACTCTGCATTTGTTATCTCCCATTTTGAACCACCAAATAAAAACCCCATGGAATTTGATTGTTCTATTATTAGGGAGATTATGAGTATTGGTTCTAGTTTGATGTCTAAGAGTACTTCCACGCCTATTTCTAATGAAAAATACTCTATTAGATTTTATTTTGAAATGGAGTCATATTCTGATTTTGATCATGTGAACTCTGATTATGATATGGTTGTAGAGTATGCTGATGGATTTGATGCTTTATTCCTTGATTTTGATGATGTATATTCTGATACTGATGCTCTTTGTGCATATATTTCAGTTCCTTCTATGTCTCCATCTATACACCACCCCCCTACACTGGAACTCAATCCATTTCCACCAAATCTCAAATACTCATACTTGTTAAGTAGTGAAAAATTACCTGTTATCATTACTAACAATCTTCTTTTTGAACATGAAGAAAAACTTTTGAATCTTTTGAGTGAGAACATCAGGGCAATCGGGTGGACCTTGGCTGGAATATCAGGTATTTGCCCCTCAATTTTCATTCATAGTATTCTTTTGGAGGATGAGGCTAAACCGGTGAGGCAACCACAAAGGAGACTCAATCCAACACTTTTGGAGGTTATTAAAAATGAGTTGAAAAATATCTCAAGGCAGGTATAATATATCACATTTCAGATTCTCAGTGTATAAGTCCAATTAAGGTTGTGCCTAAGAAAAGTGGTGTTACTGTTGTTAAAAACAAGAAAGATGAGTTAGTTCCAATGAGGGTACAAAATAGTTGGAGTGTGTGTATTGATTATAGGAAACTAAATCATTCCACTCGCAAAGACCATTTCCCCATCCCATTTATTGATCAGATGCTTGAGAGACTAGCTGGGAAGACATAGTATTGTTTCATGGATTGATTTTCTGGATATTTTCAGGTTCCTATATCTTCAGAGGATCAGGAGAAGACTACATTCACCTGTCCCATTGGCACATTTGCCTACCGGAGGATGCCATTTGTACTTTTCAACGCCCCAGGTACCTTCCAGAGATGCATGGTGAGTATTTTTTCTAATGTTATTGAGACCTGCATAGAGGTATTTGTGGATGATTTTACAGTGTATGAGTTTTCATTTGATGAATGTCTAATTAGTTTGGGAAAGGTGTTGAATTGTTGTATTGAGAAGAATTTGGTCCTGAACTTTGAAAAGTGTCATTTCATGGTAGAGCATGGCATTGTCTTAGGGCATGTAGTGTCAAAACATGGGATAAAGGTTTATAGATCAAAGGTATATATTATTTCATCCTTAATATATCCTTCATGTGTGCGTGATGTTAGATCTTTCCTAGGGCATGCAGGATTTTATCGGCTCTTCATCAATGATTTTATTAAGATTGCTCTTTCTATATCAAGATTACTTCAAAAGGATTCTGATTTTGTATTTAATGTTTCTTACATGAATTCATTTGATAAGCTAAAACAACGTCTGACCACTCCACCTATTATACATCCCCCATGGTGGGAGATTCCTTTTGAGCTTATGTGTGACGTCTCCAACTTCGCGGTTGGAGTTGTCTTATCTTAGAGGGTGGAAGGATGTTCACATGTGATTTCCTATGCATCAAGGACATTGGATTCAGCGCAATCAAAATACACTACCACAAACAAGGAGTTTATTTCTGTCATATTTGCTTTAGATAAATTCCGTTCATATTTACTGGGCTCTAAAGTAGTTGTTTTTTTCTGACCGTGCATCTTTGAGGTACATCCCAAAGAAGCCAGATGCAAAGACACGACTTATCTGTTGGATTCTCCTTCTTTATGAATTTTATATTGAGATAAAGGACCATAAGGGATCATGAAATTGGTGGCAGACCAAATGAGTAGGTTTACTCACACACCAGAGGGTGACACCTTGGACCAAGTACCACTTTGGGACACTTTCCCTGATGAGAATCTCTATACAATCTCAGGTACGCATCCTTGGTATACTGATTTAGTTAATTACATTGATTCCTCTGAAATCCCATAAAATTTGATGAAGCATCAAGTGAAAAATTTAAATATTGAGTCTAGGTATATTGTGTGGGATGATCCTTACCTCTGGAGCATGTGTATTGACCAAGTCATTAAGAGGTGTGTTCCCAATCATGAGATTGAGTTTTTTTTGGATTTATGTCATACACTTTCTTGTGGTGGACACTTTTGACCCCAACGGACAGCTAGGAATTTTTTGGTCTCTGGATTATATTGGCCTAGCTTATTCCATGATACCCATGTGTTTTGTAAGTCATGCTCTCATTGCCAACACACTGGGAACATTTCTAGGAGACATGAGATGCTCCAACAACCCATACTATTGTGTGAGATTTTTGATGTATGTGGAATTGATTTTGTGGGTCCTTTTCCTAGTTCATTTGGATTTTTGTATATTTTGGTTGCTGTTGATTATGTGAGTAAATGGGTGGAGGCCAAGGCCACCAGGACTGACGATTCTCATGTTGTAGTGGATTTTGTCAAGGCTCAAATTTTCTGCAGGTTTGGAGTACCAAAGGACATCATCAGTGACCAAGGGACACACTTTTGCCATAGGAATTTTTCTTCCCTCCTTCAGAAGTATGGGGTGACACACAAAACATCACCACCATACCACCCCCAAACAAATGGCCATGCTGAGGTTTCAAATCGTGAGTTGAAACAAATCTTGGAGAAAACCGTGCAGCCAAATAGGAAGGATTAGAGCAAGTGCTTGGATGATGCATTGTGGGATTATAGGACAGCATACAAGACACCCATTGGTATGTCCCCATTTCGGATTGTTTTTGGGAATGCATTTCATCTCCCCGTGGAAGTTGTGCATCAGGATTATTGGGCTATAAAGAAATGCAACATGGATTTGGCCCAAGCTGGAATCCAAAGGAATCTGCAAATTCAAGAGCTTGAAGAGATTAGATTGTATTCATATGAGAACTCAAGGCTCTACAAGGAAAGATCAAAAGAATCTCATGATATAATGATCCAACAAAGGGAGATTCATGTTGGAGAGAAAGTCCTTCTCTATAGTTCATGACTAAAGATAATGCCTGGTAAGTTGCGTTCCAGATGGTTAGGTCCTTATATTGTATCTAATTTTTTTCCTTATGGTGAAGTGGAGATCACACAAGAGGAAACTGGAAGGAGCTTTACAGTCAATGGGCAACATTCTAAGAGATACATTGAGGGACTTCATACTAATGTAGTGGAATTTATCACACTGCATGACCCCATCACCACTTGAGCACATCAGGTTGTTCCTAACCCTTTCACTTTTATATAATTTGTCATATTTAAAAATTCTTCATTTCATGTTCATATATAATCTCATGGGATCACATTGAAGACAATGAAATATTTTAAGTGTGGGGGATGGAACCTTTTAGTTTAGTAATTTCAATAGTTTTCCTGTTTAAAAAAATGTGTGTTTTTCAAATTTTGTGTGTTTATTTTTCAATTTTCTATTTGTTTTTAAAATTTTTGAGCTGAAATGATTCTCATCACAATTTTGAAATGCATATCAATGAGGGAAACAATTTAACCCTTGAAACTAAGCTTAAATGAATGCTGAAATGACTTTGTTTCAAGTTAAAATATTTATTAATTTCATGAAAAGTACACTTAATTTTGAATCCCATGCTACATCTCACTATCTTTATA
The DNA here is from genome assembly GCA_963277665.1 of Viscum album. Taxonomy (NCBI): domain Eukaryota; kingdom Viridiplantae; phylum Streptophyta; class Magnoliopsida; order Santalales; family Viscaceae; genus Viscum; species Viscum album. The sequence goes on along the minus strand of OY728119.1, from coordinate 678,453,079 downwards.
TTTGAAATCACTTTCCTATGAGGCTTTTGAAACATTATTTTCATATTCTTTACATTCACCTCACTTCATGAGAGAACCAAACCATGATTGATTTAACCATAATTTGATCTATTCCAGTCAAAACTTGAGGGTTTGAGGTACTTATGTTTAAATTATTGAGGAATTTGTTTGGTACTAAAGTCCCTATTTCAAAGAATCCTTTTTATAATGGCCTAACTTGAACATTTAATCCTTTTATCCCTTATAATCCATGCACAAACTGTTAGGTTCTCCACATTAGAAGACAATTTTCCCTATCCAACCAACTCTTGAAGTGAAATTTCATAATCTAGTTGAGCTTAAGTGTGGGAGAAGCTATCTTGTGTTGTGCTGCCACCATCTGTGATACTTTGGGTGGAAAATTAAATTCTAAAGAGATGTGTTTTCTTCTGATGGAATTCTTTATATTGAAAGTTGTGCCTTTTCTAGAGCTTTCATGACAAGTGAAGATGTGCCTTTTCTGGAGCTTCTAATTGAGGTGGAAAGTTGTGCCCATCTTGAGCTTTCAAGAAAATCATGTTTGAGAAGATTGGAATTTTTTATGCTGAAATGATGAATGGTGTAAACTTTCCATGACTTTTCATGATGATGGGGATGAATTGATACTATGGGGATTGAGGACAAGACCATATTTAAGTGAAAATTGGATTACTGCAATTTTTCTTCAAAAAGTGTCAAGCCCTCCTCATTCAGCCTCAGAATTTTTCACATATAAATCCTTCCAACCGAAAGCCATAGAGCAACCCTGAAAAGTCCTCATGATAAACATGTGTCCTTGACTCACATTGGGTGGTGATGTAGGAATTTATCAAGCCAATGGTGGCCCTTGTATGAGTTTGGATGAGAAAGACATTGAAAAAAATGATATTCGTGTGATGAAAGAAAATTCAAGCGAGGTAAGTGTTTTGTGCGTGGGAGGATAAATAAAGTGGAAATATATTGAATGATATAAATGGAGAAATTGAAATAAGTTTTTTTATGAGGCATGATATATTTTGTTTCTTGGTGTGTAATTGTTTGATCTCAAGGATATGTGTTTTAAAATTGGTTTTGATTTGATATTGATGTTTACTATAGATGAGGTTTTTCCCAGGAGTGCATAAGGGTAATTGTGGGGGAGTTGATAAAACACTATTTTATTGAATATATTAGTGATAATAAATGATATAATTTCCTCACATTGTGTTAAATATGTTTATTTATAAAATATTTGGGTTTTGATCATTCATTTTAAAATTTTGTGAAAATTCCAGTTTTTCCCTTTATAGTGCACCGTAGTATTTCGAAGATAAATATTTTAATATTTATTATTTTAATTTTAAATTTTGTAACAGTGTTCCGAACTTAATTATCTACAACTTTAATTCATGACACTAGAGATAAAGAGTGCATTTTGTTGTTGAAAATGGGCCATGAAGTCAAAGTTGGGATGGACTCGCCAGAATGGAGAAGCTTATGTATTTCGACCATAACTCCTTCATCTGGGCCTAGATTGAGCCCAAATATTTAGAGGAGATATACGATCCAAATACTCACATATGATCCTTTTAGAAGGCCGGCCAATTCATGTGTTTTATGGTCAAATGGGCGGTGCGAGTTGGAATAAAATATTTGGTCGAATTTCCACATTCACACTTGAAACCACTTGTAACATCTCCTCCCCTTCCCTCAATAAATTGGAGTTTTTATCATTTGGAGCGGTTTGGAAGTGAATTAGGAATTTTACGGCATATAAGAAGAGGTTCCACTCCAATTATCCAAGCAATTCAACAAGGGTAGATCTTGAAGCAAGGATCCCTTTGACGAAGCCCAATTCTTCTTCCTCATGTTGTAATGTTTGTGTTTTCTTAATAAACGTCTTTGTTCTTATTTTATTTATTTTATTTTATTATGTTTTGTTTAAATTTATTCTTCTCTTAACCTTCCTCTTTGGGCTGGAATTCTTGAGTAGAAGCATCATTGGGTTATACCCATTATAAACCTTTGCACATGCAAAATGCTTCTACGATGATTATGCCACCCATGGAAGAGTAGTTATTTTTAGTAATCGATCTACCTCTCACCTTCTTCATTAATTTATTTTGAATCAATGATATAATTTAATTCACTAAACATGATACATTAATTGAGTTTTTAAATTATAAGAATCTAAGTGAGCAATTGATCAATTAACAAAAAACGCGCGAGGTCGGGATTTGGGTGAATTGTGAGAGCACGATCTTAATCGGTAATACAAGAACACACGTGATCAATTTGTAGAGTTCAAATACAATCCCTAAACTCAATTAATCCTCATTTACAGAGTGGTTATGTGCCTTAATTTACCACTGACCATAAGATAGCCTTATAACATCAATCAAAACATGGTGCTAAGATAGAATGTTCCGAAGCTAGCATAGGGTTTAATTAATTTCATCTTTATGGTAAGGTTAATTCTCATAGGGTTCAGGGGTTAACAAATTAAGGGATCATAATTAAGTGAATATTAATTTAAATGATAATTATTAATAAATGATTGAAGAGGTAGAGTTAGATCGATCATGTCTTTCAAATATTGTCTAAAAAAACATCTTTTTGTTGTGTCATTTTAATTGAACTTCATATAAAAACTAAAAATAAAAAAATACAATCTTCTTCCAGAAAACTTCTTCTAGATTAATAAACTATAACCAACCCTCATACTTTCAAGTAGTGTTTTTATTCTCTTTTATTTTATATTTAAAATACCTTTAAAAAGTTGTTTTAATTCACTTCCTCCTTTGAGAGACGACCTTGGTCAGTCACTCTGTTGCACCTAAGTACCCCAAAATCTCATTAATCATTCGAGGACGCCCACGACAGCGCTCTTTCAGTCCTCCGCAAAATGCACATCAAACATCAAACCATGATGGTCATCCTCGCCATGATGGCGGTTGTGGTGAAGGCCCTCCTCATAACAACGCTACACAGCCATATGGTCCTCCCCTTGCTGCGACATGCCTTGGAGGCCCTCCCTAGGGTATGCACTGTATAATTCCTCTACATAGTGAGGCGTCAATTATTAATAGTATTCCTCTCCATTATGGCCACCATTGTGAAGGTCCTCCCCGCAATGACATATCATTTTTACAAGAAGGTCCTCCCTCTGCCCAATCATGCACGGAAAATCCCTCATATGCTGAGGCACTCAGAAGGACGGGATGAAGCATGTCAGATTCTAATTCAATCGCTAATGACACCCTTCTATAATCAGAAGACGTTTCGGGGCCACGTTCATCATCTGCACCACCTTAGAATCGCCCACGTGACAATTCAATACATACCATTCCCACTGCCTTCGACCACACTATCGGCGGGCGTCTCAGTTGGGCTGACCAGGTAGAGAAATAACTAGAAGAGGAGTATGCCGACATGTTGCACATGAGGAAACGACTAGCTAGGGATGATATACCAGTTATGTTTTGGCCAATGGCCACCTCTCGATTCGATATACTAGGAGAGTTGTTGGAAGAATGCGTACACAACATCTGCCACAATATATGGACAACCCTCTACTGGCTGAAATCATGCTTCCTGCCCTATGATGGGTATGTAGACCATGTCAAGACAATAAGAGACCTCCTGCATCACATTGACATGGAAGCTCTTCCTTCAGCATGGCAACGGCGACCCGAGAGGCGTAAAGGAAACATTGAGATAGCCTGCCTCCGTGCGCTACACAAGTTGTGCCACCTCATCTGTGACGCCCTAATGAGAGTCCATATCAAGGGATGGGGGAAACATGGAACTCTGCAGTTCACTCCACTCCCCGACCAGAAGAACCCGTTCAGTATGATGTCTTGCAACGTCATCACGTCAAGATGACAATCGAGTGGTATCCCTATTCACGAAAGGAAACACACCCAACAGTGTCAGGCCTTGAGTAAGTCTTAGAAGCATTAGGATCTACGGGAACGAGTCATTGAAGAACTTTTGAATCAGGCCACCGAGAGCATAAAAAATTCATCTCGCCTAAGAGAGGCCAATCAGTGGTCATTACCTGCATCCCCAGAGGGGATTGTTTCACAGAAGAACACGGCACCAAACCCAGTTCACCCCCGAATGGGGGAACGTGAGATCAGGAAGGTCATGATAATAGCATCTACTACCAAAACCTAGGGTCAACTCTAGCCTGCACGGCCAGGGGAATTTTTCACATCAAATTTCCTCGTAAGACCAGTAAAAAAAGGAAGAGACTCAACGTCCAAGGAACGAATCCAACCCCAGTCCTCAGGTCTGGGAGAATTTTTACCACCTCAACAAGAACCTCCCCCACCTGAATCTGTATTCTCTTGGCTAGGGAGGATAGTCAGAAGAGGAGGCTCCTTCCATATCCCATCGTTTTAATCATCATCCCCTTCAAGAGGAAGGCGTGCCGTAAGGTCGCATCAAAGAACTCTCTGCATCACCCATCATCGAGGAACCCAAAGGAAATCCTGGGACAGAAGAGGGAAGACCAGTAAAAGATGCCGGATATCCTCTTCTTATTTGGAAGATGACATCTTCTCCGCCCCGCGATATGCATCCATCAATGTCATAGAGGCTAACCCCATCGGTAACGCCGATGATGATGAAAATCTAGATGGATCGGGAGACAATGTTTTCGGTCAGGCTGCAACCTACAATGAACCCCCAGGTGTGCACACTCGGAACTAGAGGGATGCTCTAAACATGGCCGCCCCTTCCGCTAACCATCCTCCACTGACCCTGTGATCTTTCAATAACGATAATAACAAAGGACCTGTTACACTTAACCCACCTCATTCTCTCGATAAAAACGAGCCACTAACACTGGAAGATAGATTCACTCGACAGGTAGAGGAAATGAAAGAATTGAGGAGTCTTAACGTCGTGCTACTCCAGAGGAACAACCTTATTAAAATCGCGTCTCAAGAAGATCCACGTCATGTACTCCCAGTAAGTGCACCTCAAAGACCAAGGTTTTCCCTGGTAAACGGAGCATGGTCAGGGCTCCTACCCAAGGAGGTACTTAGCCCGTCCAACTACCTAAACGTGGATCCGGATGAATACCAAGACCTCCCTCCACTTAGAAATCATCCTAAGCGAGTACTGCTTAATCCTCTGAAGGTGTCACAGGCAGCACATGCACCCCTTTTGCCATCCGAGCTGGATCCTCACGCAATGCCTTGGGCTACTGTAACACCCGAGACTTTTATAAGAAATATTTTGTTTTTAAATCATCAAAGGAATCTTTCACTACACACAACACTATATTGGCTTGATTTACACGTAATCACGGCCTTCCTCGATAGCTTGCGTCGTACGCAATGCCGAGTTTCACTAAACAATGATATGCTATTAAAATATTATTAAAACTAGACGTTATGAATAGTAATAACCACTTATTGAAATTTTTTAAATTTTATTTTTCAAAATAGACTTCATTTTTGGATTTGTAATGTCGAAATTAGCTTAGGGTGAAATTTTTGTACTTTTCGGATAACATTCATATTCTGATGAATAGTGAAAATTATTAAATTTTAATTAAAAACACCCTTTTTAATCGAAATAATTAATAGTGATAAATTATTAAATTGAGTGGTTTTAAAGTATATTAAGAATATATTTTTACAATTTAATACAATGTTGTTCATTGGATGTAATTTCACATTTATACCAGACATAAACAAGTGTCAATCTTTGGATAGTTATTATCTTTTAAAAACATGCTATTTGTTTTGACGATGGGAATTAATTTTTAAATTAGTTAATGTAAATAATATGTATTGAATTTGGTAAAATAAACATCATTTTTGAATTCATAATATCAAATATATATTAGGCCTAATTTTAGGTATTTTTCTGGAAACTTTCATTTTTTGATGAATTGTGAAACCACTAAGTGGTAATTAAAAAAACTGATTTTTTTATAAAACTTAATTTTACCGCTTCTGTGAGTAGAATTTCAGAAATACAAGAGACGCGGTTAATATCAAGGACTAAAATGTGGTTCAATGAGATGAAAATAATTTTTGGTGAATAGTTACTTTTTACTTTTTTTACCACGGTTAAAAGTAAATAGGGTAATTAAGGGTAAAAGTGTTATTATTATTACCCTAACACATGTCCTAATTATATTGGATATGTGTAATTCGACCAAAAACAACCTTAGGAATAAATTATGACCATTTAGGCCCACTTGGATTAGATTAAGACATTTATTATCAATTTACTTAAAGAATGGTTAGAATAGTTAAAATCAATGTTTAATAACTAAATCATTTTTAATATAGGGTTATACATAAGATAAATTCGACTATAAATATTCCTTAGAAAGATAAAAATATTTCCAACATAATGGTATTTTATTTGTAATTTTTAGACTTAAAATAATTTAATTTATTTATGATACAATGATGATGCAGTATTTATCTTATTAATGAAATATTGACATAATTGATGTTATAAAAACCCAAATAAATGTAATTTGATACTTTTTATGAATTACAAAAATTTTATATGTTAATATGACATGTTAATATTGATTTAATTAATTGTTTTCGAACTAATCATTCTGTTATGAGTTTCACAAAAATCAATTACCAAATAGTGTCAAAATTGACATAAAATAGTTTTTAAAACAAATAATATATTACTAATTGTTATTTTATTCCTAAAAATCTAAGGTTCAGAAATATTACTTAGATAAGGTTATATATATTAATAATAAACAACTTGGGGTTCGTTTGGCTTGTTATTGTAAGTTTATTAACCTTATAGAGTAAGAACACAAGAAGACATGGGAAAAGTAAAATTATTTAACATAATGTTAAATCTAAATGATAAGGATAAAAAAGGAACATAAACTTGTCTAAATTCTATTTTATGAGAGGATTTAGACCCATCCCCACCTTAGATTCTACATAAATCAATTTGGAGCTATTTAATACCGAATTTGGATTTATAATAAAATAATTTTTTTAGTTTTTCCAAAGGATCCCCTCTCCTCCCTTATAAAAGGGCACCTCCTCCCCCTCTTCCTCACACCACATTGAGCCTTAAACCTTGGCCAACCCCTTTCAATTTATTCTCTCCACTTCCCTAGAGACATCCTAGAGGTCATGGGCTTCTTCAAAGACCAATTTCAGTGCCCTAAACGGAGCTCTCAAAGAAGCGCTTCAAAGAAGAGGTAATGTCCGTTACCGATTCTTTCATCTTTATTTCTTCTTCCACTTGTTCTTCTTTAGTTGTTTCATTATGAAGTAATAACATCAGTATCACTCATATAATGATATTTTATTATAATTATGAAACAACCCTCTTTCACCATCTATCCATCATACGGAAAATGAAATCATCGCGCGTGCGTACGTACGGAATACCGTCTCCACGTCATGGTGTAATCTATTTTCCACCACCACCTTACGTGGATGGGTATAATGGTGTAAATAATGAATATAATTGTTTATTGTAAATTGATATTAATTCTGAAATAGTATACATACACTCCAATAAAATTCCACGATCATGGGAATGATATCATCGCTCGTGCGTACGCACGGAATACCGTCTCCACGATGTGATGCGACTCGTTCTACATGATCTTCATTGAATAATGATTATATAAATAAATTAAATGAATGAATATGAAATATATTAAACTAAAACCATTCAGTAAATGTGGTATCTATAACCTAAAAAGAAAAAATAAGAATTTATTCTACAAAACACGCATAAGAACAAAAAGTAATAAACAACCGGACAACAAGTAGCAATGAAATATTACTAATTACAAGCTAAGAATATGACCATATATGATATCATAACAATGTGTATGATTATGGAATAAGTAAATGACATTATTTAAATCATTATACAGGAGGTTCGGACACTTATGAAGAAAATCAGACCTAAGGTAAGGGAAAATATCACAATCTCATTTTATACAAGATTGTTTATACTTTGGTATTTACTGGGGTGTATTTTATCAACCACATCTCCTAGATATGTAATATTATTTCCATCCACCTACAATTTTTTAAATCCAATTTTACCCTTCGGTGAGTTTTTAGTAAAAGATATGAAAGGAATCTTTTGTCATTTTTCGTATGAGGTACTTGTTGACTTTTCCGACAAAAGTACGAGAAGATTGTTTTTTTAAACTTATACGGCATGCATGGATTTTTAAAACATTATTTCCAAGAATCTTCCTTTACAAGTTTTCAAGTTTATTTTTAATCAACTTTTTTTAGTTTAAAATTGTATGACATTTTAAAAAAGGTAAAGGTTTTTGAAGTAGAAAGGATATTTTCCTCAAGAATGGAGTTCAAGTGTTTTATCAAAATTATTTTCCATATAAGATAATATAGGGTTCTATTTCTATCCCTATTATTACATTGATTTGATTATGTTGTGATGGAATTATTTTTATGAATTCCTTTATCTTATATGTATTGTCTTATGATATCATGATGTTTAAGAATCCCATTTTTATTACATGGGTTATGCAATTATGTATGATTTATGATTTTGTGGCACACATAAGAATGGTATCATTATTAGATGGGTGGGAACTATATCTCCCTCCAATGCATTGGGTAAATATTTTATATCTCATGAGATAGACATGGCTGGAACGACACGTTAAACCGGTTCAGTGAAACGGGACTGAAACGTGGAGTGAACTCGGTTCAGAAATGGACTTTGTCCACAAAGATAGTCTTGGCCATGAGTCTTGACTAATAAGAAATGATTCTCTATTATTATGTGTGTATGCCACAAAGTTTCATGTTTTATGTTATGATTATTGGGATTTCATTTCACTACTATGATTTATCACATGTTATGAAATTATGATCTCTTTTGCAGGTGAAGAATTCCAAAAGTTATGTTCTTATGAATAAGATGTGATTGATATTTCTTTTGTTTACCCTTACTAAGAATTTGAGCCCACCATTTTCTATGTTTTCTTTCCCCAGGTCAAAAAGATGGTTATTAAGTAAGATATGCCAAAAGGGACTATAGATATGATGAAATAAATAGGAGACAGTGTAGACGCTTTATGAACCAGTTGTTTATGTTTCCCAGTTTCTAAAGACACTATACCTATACGGTCCTTCCCTGGTTTTGTTATATGTTTTAATAAGTGTGCTTCAATTCTGATGTAATAACAATTTATGTAAAGTATGGGTCGTTATAGTTGGTATCAGAGGAAAGGTATAGTCAACCTTTGGAAGCTTGGATGTGAAATCCTTAGTAAGAACCCTAAGGATAAGTCTAAGCATAGAACACTATCTTAGTGTTTTAGAAATTGAAATGAATAACCTAGGATAAGACCTTAAGTGTGAAATTTTATTCTTGATTATGTGGTTTTTCTATTATAATTAGTGTTTGTCACACTATTCTTCTTGGTTTTAGTCAATGGATGGAACCCGAAGGAACCGCGTTAATGCGGAATGTGACGGGAAATGCAATGATTGTTCCCCTGAGCAACCAAACGTTAAGGGAGATGGAATGAAAAATCTTGTAGCCATGCTCACACAACTTTCTCAAGCTATGAATCATGCAGGACTTCCAAACGAGCAAAGGAAGGAGCAACATTATGTTGAATCCTTCATGAGGCAGCATCCACCTTCATTCAGTGGGTCTACTGATCCATTAATTGTTGAACAATGGATTAGTACTACTGAAAAGATATTTTCAGTTCTTCAATTCTCTGAACATGATAAAGTCATATTAGCAGTGTATCGTTTGGAAGGTGATGTTGATCAATGGTAGAATCTTATCAAGAATACGAGGCAAAGAGATGAAATTGAGTCCATGGAATGGGACAAGTTCAAGAACATATTTTTCAATAAGTACTTCCCTAGTATTCTCCGAACCAAGACGGAGAAAGGGTTTCTTGAACTAAAGTAAAAGGATGATGAATCTGTTGGTACCTATGAAGCAAATTTTACAAGACTTGCAAGGTACACTTCTGTTATTATTATCCAACCTGAGAGTAAGATCGACCGATTCTTTAGTGGCTTAAAACCAAGTCTTCGAAGGGCCTTAGCCATAAGGGACTTCAATAGGTATGAGGAAATCGTTCGATGTGCTCTCAAAGTTGAGGTGGAGATTAGAGTAACCTATCAGTCATATGGGTTTGATAAGAAGAGTAAAATGGAATTCAAAGGAAAATCTAAAGAGCACACTGAAAATATGATGAGCTTTCCCTTATGCTCATTGTGTGGAAAGAAACATGGAGGGAGTTGTCTTAAAGGAACAAGTAAATGTTTCAAATGTGGAAAGGAAGGTCATCGGGCATTTGAATGCCGAAATGATGGGAATAAGATGTTTAATGATTCAAACAAAGGAAGGGATACACAGAATGAACCTACTACACTTCAATGTTTCAAGTTCAAGGAGATGGGGAATTATGCCAATCAATGCCCAAATCCAAGGGTTGATGATGATGGTTGACGTCAACAAACTCTTAAGGCTAAAGGAAAAGGAAAGTCACATGCAATTTCTATCAGCGATGTGGAGTACGATAATGATGAGGTGAAAGGTACACTTACCATCTACTCTAAAGTAGCAAATGTTTTATTTGATTCTGGATCCACCCAATCTTCTATTTATGAAGATTTTTCTAATGATATCACTGTATTACGTCAACAAATAGATGTTTAGTTAGCTGTGACAACCCCTAATGGCACAATAGTCTCATCAAAAGTTTATAATTCTTCCCCGATTGAAGTTTGTGGGAAATTTATTCCTGCAAATCTTGTGATCCTTCCTACAGTGGAATTTTATGTGATTCTTAGCATGGATTGGATTTCATTATATGGATCTCATATCAATTTCCAAAGAAAGGAAGTCACATTTCATATTCCAGATCAATCTATGATCGTCTATCGATGCAAGGATGAACATAACCTTCCAGTGGAAATTTCTTCTATCTTATGGGTCTTGATTCCACTAAATGAAGGTTATTTATCTCAAATGGTTGGTGAGAAACTCCCCATTAAGAATTTTCCCATTTTACGGGAGTTTGATGATGTCTTTACGGAGGAATTGTCGGGTCTTCCACCAAATCGTGAAGTTGAGTTTTCAATAGAACTCGTACCAGGTGCTTTACCTATTTCAAAGAAACCTTATAGAATGGCCCCAATTGAGTTGCAGTAATTGAAGAAGAAACTTCAATAGAATCTTGATAAGGGATTCATACGCCCTAGTGCATCACTTTGGGGAGCACCTATTCTATTTGTTAAGAATAAATATGGATCAATGAGACTATGCATTGATTATCGAGAACTTAACAAGATCACTGTCAAGAACAAATATCCTCTCCCAAGAATTGATGACTTATTTGACCAACTACGTGGAGCTCAATACATTTCCAAGATTGATCTTCGTTCAGGGTATCATCAATTAATGGTCAAAAGGGAGGATATACTAAAGACGGCTTTCCGTACAAGGTATGGACACTATGAATTTATAGTGATTCCATTTGGTCTTACTAATGCCCCTACTATCTTCATGGATTTGATGACTAGAGTCGTTAGAGACTATCTTGGTCAATTTGTGGTAGTCATTATAGACGATATTCTTGTATATTCAAAGATCAAGGAATAACATGAAGATCACTTGAGAATTATATTGAAGACCCTAAGAAAGGATAAACTTTATGCCAAATTTACCAAGTGTGAATTTTGGCTTCAAAAAGTTTCATTTTTGGGTCACATAATCTCAAAAGAGGGGATATTTGTAGATCCAGCAAAAACAAGGGTTATCGAAAGATGGTGGAGACCAACAACAGTAACTGAGATCCGAATTTTTCTTGGTTTGGTTGGATATTATCGATGTTTTGTGAAATATTTTTCACGATTATCTAATCCACTCACCAGGTTAACTTGGAAAGGAGTTATTTTTGTTTGGACCAAGGAATGTGAAGAGAATTTCAAGGAGTTGAAAAGAAGGTTATCCAATGCACCTGTTCTCACACTGCCTTGTAGTGGAGAAAGGTTTGTGATCTACAGTGATGCATCCAAGAAGGTATTGGGGTGTGTTCTTATGAAAAAATGATATGGTGATAGCTTATGCCTCACGATAGTTGAAAATCCGTGAGCAAAATTAGCCAACACATGATTTTGAGTTAGTTGCGGTAATCTTTGTATTAAAGATTTGGAGGCAGTATCTTTATGGAGAAAGGTGTGACATTTATATTGATCATAAAAGTATAAAGTATATTTTCACACAAAAGGAGCAGAATATGCGCCAAAGAAGATGGTTAGAGCTGATTAAGGATTACGACTGCACAATTCATTACCACCCTTGGAAAGAAAACAAGGTGGCAGATGCATTAAGTCGACAAGACCATGCCAGTTTATCCATGATGAGGATTAAAAAAGATCCAATATTTATGGATTTACAAAGGATGGATCTTGGAATTATAATGGAAGGGGGGAAATCGTATCTTTATCGAATGAATGTTCAACCATCTATACATGTGAAGATTAAAGAGGCACATAAAGAAGATTTCAAGTTACAGAAGAAGGTGAGAAATGTTCCTGAATTCAACCTTGATTGTGATGTGATAATAGTGTTCAGGAATCGGGTTTGTGTTCTTCCCATCCCTGAATTAATGAAGGAGCTACTGGATGAGGCTCATAGTTCTTCATTCTATATTCATCCTGGAAGCACGAAGATGTATAGGGACCTGAAAGAGTACTTCTGGTGGGATGGCATGAAAACAGATGTTGTTGAATATGTCTCTCGATGCTTGGTTTATCAGCAAGTTAAAGCTAAGAGACAGAAGTCTAAGGGGATGTTACAACCATTACCCAGACCCGAATGGAAATGGAAAAAAATCACTGTTGAATTTGTCACAGGACTTCCTAAAACATCCAAAGGAAATAATGCTATCTGGGTCATAGTTGTTCATCTTACAAAGTATGCACACTTCATTGTTATTAGAGAGGATTTATCTTTGCATCATCTTGCCAGGATATATGTAAAGGAAGTGGTAATATTGCATGGAGTACCACTTTTTATTATATCTGATCGGGATCCGAGATTTAACTCGAAGTTCTGGCGAAGTCTTCAGCATACTCTGGATACAGAGGTGAGTTTCAGCACTGCTTATCATCCTCAGACAGATGATCAGTCTGAGAGAACAATTCAAACTCTAGAAGATATGTTGAGAGCTTGCTCTATGGATTTCAAAGGTGGTTGGTATCAACACCTACCTTTGGTGTAATTTTCTTATAATAATACCTTTCACTCCAGTATTCATATGGATCCTTATGAAGCTCTCTATGGAAAGAAATGCAAGACTCCAACATGCTGGGATGATGTTGGGGAATGAAAGCTGTTAGGACCTGATCTTGTTGATGAGATGGCAGAAAAGGTCTGATCTATTCAATAACACATAAGAGAAGATCAGAGTCGAGAGAAAAGTTATGCCGACAACCGAAGAAAAGACCTAGAGTTTGAAGTGGGTGATAAAGTGTTGTTACGAATATCTCCCTGGAAGAGGGTCATGAGATTTGGAAACAAGGGGAAGTTGAGCCCTAGATATATCGTTACTTTCGAAATACTGGATCGTGTTGGAAAGGTAGCTTACCGGTTGGGGCTTCCACCGAATCTCTCTCAAGCTCAAGATGTGTTCCATGTATCTCTCCTGAGAAAGTACATAACTAATCCTTCACATGTACTCAGCTAAGAAGTTGTACCGCTGGAGCAAGATCTTTATTATGAAGAACAACCAATAGAGATTCTGGATCGTAGCGAAAAAGTCCTACGAAAGAAGACCACTCACTTGGTGAAAGTTTTAATGAGGAACCACCAATTAGAAGAAGATACATGGGATCTTGAGGATATGATGAGGGAGAGGTATCCTCATCTGTTTGTTCCAAAGTGACGAATTTCAAGGGCGAAATTCATTTTAAGGGGGGTAGAATGTAACACCCGAGACTTTTATGGGAAATATTTTGTTTTTAAATCATAAAAAGAATCTTTCACTACACACAACACTAGATTGGCTTGCTTTACATGTAATCACGGCCTTCCTCGATAGCTTGCGTCGTACGCAATACCGAGTTTCACTAAACAATGATATGCTATTAAAATATTATTAAAACTAGCCGTTATGAATAGTAATAACCACATTTTGAAATTTAATAAATTTTATTTTTCAAAATGAACTTCATTTTTGGATTCAGAATATCGAAATTAGATTAGGGTGAAGTTTTGGTACTTTTCGGATAACTTTCATATCCTGATGAATAGTTAAAATTATTAAATTTTAATTAAAAACAACTTTTTTAATCGAAATAATTAATAGTGATAAATTATTAAATTGAGTGGTTTTAAAGTATCTTTAGAATAGATTTTTAAAATTTAATTCAATGTTGTTACTTGGATGTAATTTCACATTTGAACCAGACATAAACACGTGTCAATCTTTTGATAGTTATTATCTTTTAAAAACACGCTATTTGTTTTGACGACGGGAATTATTTTTTAAATTAGATAATGTAACTGATATGTATTGAATTTGGTAAAACAAACATCATTTTTGAATTCATAATATCAAATATATCTTAGGCCTAATTTTTGTTATTTTTCTGGAAACTTTCATTTTTTGATGAATAGTGAAACCACTAAGTTGTAGTTAAAAAACTGAATTTTTTATAAAACATAATTTTACTGCTTCTGTGAGTAGAATTTCGAAAATCCGAGAGACACCGTTAATATCAAGGAATAAAATGTGGTTCAATGAGATGAAAATAATTTTTGAGGAATAGTAATTGTTTGGTTTTTTACCACGGTTAAAAGTGAATAGGGTAATTAAGGGTAAAAGTGTTATTATTATTACCCTAACACATGTACTAATTCTATTGGATAAGTGTAATTCGACCTAAAACAACCTTAGGAACAAAATATGACCATCTAGGCCCACTTGGATTAGATTAGGACATTTATTATCAATTTACTTAAAGAAGGGTTAAAATAGTTAAAATCAAAGTTTAATAACTAAATAATTTTTAATATAGGTTTATACATAAGATAAATTCAAATATAAATATACATTAGAAAGATAAAAACATTTCCAACATAATGGTATTTTATTTTTAATTTTTAGACTTAATATAATTTAATTTATTTATGATATAATGATGATGCGGTAATTATCTTATTAATGAAATATTGGCATAATTGATGTTATAAATACCCAAATAAATGTAATATAATACTTTTTATGAATTAAAATAATTTTTAATGTTAATATGACATGTTAATATTGATTTAATTAATTTTTTTCGAACTAATTATTCTGTTATAATTTTCACAAAAATCAATTACCAAATAGTGTCCAAATTGACATAAAAATAGTTTTTAAAAAAAATATTATATTATTAATTTTTATTTTATTCCTAAAAATATATTGTTTGGACAAATTACTTAGATAAGGTTATATGAATTAATAATAAACAACTTGGGGTTCGTTTGGCCTGTTATTGTAAATTTATTAACCTTATAGTGTAAGAACACAAGAAGACACGGTAAAAGTAAAATTATTTAACTTAATGTTAAATCTAATTGATAAGGAAAAAAAAGGAACATAAACTTGTCTAAATTATATTTTATGAGAGTATTGCGACCGATACCCACCTTAGCTTCGAAATAAATCAATTTGGAGCTATTTAAAACCGAATTTGTCTTTATAATAAAATAATATTTTTAGTTTTTCCAAAGGAGCCCCTCTCCTCCCTTATAAAAGGGCACCTCCTCCTCCTCTTCCTCACACCACATTAAGCCTTCAAGCTCGGCCAAACCCTGCCAATTTCTTCTCTCCACTTCACTAGAGACATCCTAGAGGTCCTTGTCTTCTTCAAAGACCAATTTTAGTGCCCTTAAAGGAGGTCTCAAAGAAGCGCTTCAAAGAAGAGGTAATGTCCGTTACCGATTCTTCCATCTTTATTTCTTCTTCCACTTCTTCTTCTTTAGTTGTTTCATTATGAAGTAATAACATAAGTGTCACTCATATACTGATATGTTATTATAAGTATGAACCAACACTATTTCACCATTTATCCATCCTACGGAAAATGAAATCACCGCGTGTGCATACGTAAGGAATACCGTCTCCACACCGTGGTGTAATCTATTTTCCACCACCACCATACCTGGACGGGTATAATGGTGTAAATAATGAATATATATGATTATTTTAAATTTATATTGATTCTGAAATAGTATACATACACTCCAATACAATTCCATGATCATGGGAAACGATATCATCGCTCGTGTTTACGTACGGAATACCGTCTCCGCGATGTGATGCGACTCTTTCTACATGATCTTCATTGCATAATGATTATATTAATTAATTGAATGAATGAATGTGATATATATTACACTAATACCATTCTGAAAATTAGGTATCTATAACCTAAAAAGAAAAAATAATAATTTATTCGACAAAACACGCATAAGAACAAAAAGTAATAAACACCCGAATAACAAGTAGCAATGAAATATTAATAATAATAAGCTATGAATATGACCATATATGATATATTAACAATGATTATGATTCTGGAATAAGTCAATGACATTATTTAAATCATTATACAGGAGGTTCGGACACTTACAAAGCAAATCAGACCTAAGGTAAGGGAAAATATCAAAATATCATTTTCTCCGAGATTGTTTATACTTTGGTATTTACTGGGGTGTATTTTATCATCCACATATCCTAGATATGTAATATTGTTTCCACCCACCTACAATTCTTTAAATCCAATTTTACCCTTCGGTGAGTTTTTAGTAAAAGATATGAAAGGATTCTTTTGTCGTTTTTCGTACGAGGTACTTTTTGACTTTTCTGACAAAAGTACGAGAAGAATGTTTTTTAAACTTATACGGCATGAATGTATTTTTAAAACATTATTTCCAAGAAGCTTCCTTTACAAGTTTTCAAGTTTATTTTTAATCAACTTCTTTTAGTTTAAAATTGTATGACATGTTATGAAAGGAAAATGTTTTTGAAGTAAAAAGGACATTTTCCTCAAGAATGGAGTTCAAGTGTTTTATCAAAATTATTTTCCATATAAGATAATATAGGGTTCTGTTTCTATCCCTATTATTACATTGATTTGATTATTTTTTGATGGAATTATTTTTATGAATTCATGTATCTTATCTGAATTGTTTTATGAAGTCATGATGTTTAAGAATCCCATTTTTATTACATGGGTTATGCAATGATGTATGATTTATTATTTTGTGGCACACATAAGAATGGTATCATTATGAGATGGGTGGGACATATATCTCCCTCCATTACATTGGAAAAGATTTTATATCTCATGAGATAGACATGACTGGAACGGCAGGTTAAACCGGTTCAGTGAAACAGGACTGAAACGAGGAGTGAACTCGATTCAGAAATGGACTTTGTCCACTAAGATAGTCTTGGACATGAGTATTGACTAATAAGAAATGATTCCATATGATTATGTGTGTATGACACAAAGTTTCATGTTTTATGTTATTATTATTGGGATATCATTTCACTACTATGATTTATCCCATGTTATGAAATTATGATCTCTTTTGCAGGTTAAGATTTCAAAAAGTTATGTTCTTATGAATATGATGTGATTGATATTTCTTTTGTTTACCCTTACTGAGAATTTGAGCTCACCCTTTTGTATGTTTTCTTTCCCAAATTCAGGAAGAAGGTTATTAAGTATGATATGCCAAAAGGAACTATAGATATGATGAAATAAATGGGAGACAGTGTAGACGCTTTATGAACCGGTATTGTTATGTTTCCCAGTTTCTAAAGACACTATACCTATATGGTCCTTTCCCGGTTTTGTTATATGTTGAAATAAGTGTGCTTCAATTCTGATGAAATAACAATGTATGTAAAGTATGGGTCGTTATAGCTACATTTTCCCAGGACCGATCCCAACAATATGTAAACTAGGGTCTCACCAACACCATAGAGGCACTGATAGCTCGATTGGAAGCAATAGAAGTTGGACGTGCTTTGATATAACAAGAGCGGAAGCCCTACCCAGATTTGGTGAGAAACACACCACCTCCACCCAATTTTCGGAGCCATGTATTCCATATATTCAATGGATCAGGTGATCTAGAAAAAAATTTGATTCACTACACGTCTTATTGCGACCCTATGATGGGAACTCCAGAACAAAAATAAGCAGTGAAACTCATATCCTTCATACGGACCTTGTAAGGATCCGCCTTCGTCTGGTATACGAGGTTGCTAGCATAGTCAATAAAAAGCTGGTAAGACCTTCGGCAGCAGTTCCTCTTCCACTTTAGCTCAACATTGCCTAAAACAATGGTCAGAGACCTCATGAACTACAAGCAAAGGGAGAACGAGAGAGTCTCAGATTTCATCGCTATATGGAAAGGTCTGACCTACTCCCTGAACAGGCCAATGCCTCAATATGAGTTTCTTTCCATATTCATCGATAATCTTCGAGATGAGCTGTGAACACCGCTCATACTGGTGGAGTGCACCACTGTCTTCTGCTATCTCTCGGCCATTGCCCAGAGAATTGAAGACTCTCTATAGTAGACCATCATAAAATCTCGAATAGCCTCGCAGGCTCCCACAAAGAGAGTAGTTAGAGCTGAAGCATCCTCTATCACACTCAAGCCTTCCCCTGCGCCCGCTCCACATCTCAAGCCTCCACCAAATCGTCAAGGGACCCATGTATATCAGTGGTCACCTCCGACTAATTGGGACGATCAGAGAGGGTCGAAGCCAATCCATCTTGAGGAATGAAGACACAAAATATACTCATTCCGAGAGGACCAATTCTGCAGCTACATCATCACCCCCCTGAATTTCAACATTCTCCGCCTCCCGGAGCCAAGAAAACCCGAAAAAGTCGGCCGCGATGACATTCCAGATTACTGTCCCTACCATCGAATGTTGGGGCACAATATTCTGGAGTGCTTTTTTTAATTAACTCCTGCAAAAGATGGTAGACACGGGGCAGGTCGAGCTGGGACCACCCCCAGCACATGTGACATATATTTCTACCACTGACTCCGATAAGGGGGGCAGTGGTAGGAAGTGACCAGTAAGAAGGGGAAAAAATTTGATAACTGGATGACTCAGATGACTATCAATCGAGCCCATGGCATACTCCAAGCTCAACTACAACAACCAATGTTTCAGCCCAAAGGGCCTAATACTGCACATCCGACAATATCGGCCTCGCAACCCTCAACGAGCCATTCGTCCAGGCATAATCAAAAAGGGAGGAGACAAGCGCAGTGAGTATCAGTCCATGACAAGGACAATGTTAGCCCTGATACTGTCAGATTTCATTCCGCCAATATTAGCGCCCCGGGAAAAGACCCACCAAACGACACCATCAAGGAAAACCGACCAAGTTGACTTGTTAAAGCATGAGGATCCAATTTTCGGTTCCATCAACGTTATCCATCTTATGGAATCATTCCCTGACCATGGTTATGGTTATAAACCCTATTTTTTTACGCAAAGGGCTGGGAGTGGGAATCGCAGAGGCATGGGATATCAGGGGAGGCACAGTTGAGGCCGAAATCAAACCTACGGTTGGACCTCGGCCCAGACCGTCAATATCATGGAAACCTGTGGGAGATCCCTTCAATGGAATCAACAGGAGAAAGAATACCCCTACACCTCCACAAGAGGCCACTCTTCCCCCATAATTCTTCAGTACCCATAAGAGGAGGAACAAGTGTCTAGCAGCCTAGTGCATGCAAACAGACTGGCCATGCCGAATCCCCGAAGTGTGGGGACATCGTCGAAATCTGACCACGTGGCCAGTCCCTCATCATCTCACATTCCAACTCCCATGATGCCCGCTAATACTTCCCCACCAACGGAGAAGCGTCGACCGTTGGAATAGAAATAAGACATCCTTAAGCAACTGGCATCGGTACCAGCCAAACTGTCAATCCTAGATGCCCTGAGTTTTTCAGCAGACCTTAGGGAGGCGCTTATAGAATCTTTTCTCATCCCCCAGGAGTTTCAAGATAAGGTAGCTAACACCTAGATTTACTGGACGGATACTGGACCATTCGAGTGTGATGCAGTGATTTCCTTCACTGGTCAGGATGAAGGTTCCATCATGCAGGGACACATCAAACCACTATATGTGTCTAACACATTAAATGATGTTGAGATCCACAAATTCATTATTGACAATGGATCTAGAATTAACCTTCTTCCCCTATGGACACTCCAAAAGTTAGGATACAGTAAGGATGACATAATCCCCTCAGCCACAACCATGTTGAGTTATGACAAATGTGAACAAAAGACAATGGGGAAAATTAAGATAAAGACCCATTTTGGTGACCTTGTGGCCAATTCAGAATTCCTGGTGGTTCGGCAGAACACAACATTCAATACCCTACTGGGAAGTCTATGGATTCATAAGTACATGATTGTTCCTTCATCCTACCACCAGTGTATTAAATATCGCGTCAATGGACAAAGTGGGACATTGCACGCCGATAAGGCCCCTTTCGAGCTCTCAGAGCCACACTACATTAACGTCAAGTTTTATGAGAAAAAGAAGAAGAGGCCTTCGCTCGATGGTATTGACTGGATTCTCAATCCAAATGGTCAGGAAATTTTTCCTGATGACCCCCGCAGATAGATTGGTAGAGATTACGTATTGCCCATCAACCATATTGAGAGCATGGGTTCAAGTTTAGACACGCACCCAGCTGTCCTAATGACCTCATCCATAATGACCGAGCGTGACAATGAAGGAATGTCCGCCAACCCTCAATTTGGGGGTGAATACTTGAGTGAGGATGCACGCAATGCCTCGCCTCCGGACTCCTAGGATCCTGATTCAAGAACTCTCCCATGGTTGGATCATGAAGATGAGGATTTGGGAGAAGGAGAGGAGAAAGATCTCAGGGATGAACCTCCTGCATTTGAGGAAGGCATCTCCACCACTGTGGATGAGCTCAGGGAAGTAAACCTGCGTACAAGGAAGTCCAGAGGCCCACTCTCATTAGTGCAGCCATGTCCCCCAAGCAGCATGAGGTATATACCTTCTTCTTGAGACAACACCAGGATGTATTTTCCTGGAATTACACAGAAATTCCAGGACTCAATCCCAAAGTGGTGATGCATCACCTAGGTCTACTAGAAGACCTTCAGGGCTATAAACCAGCCACCAGAACGACACACCCCTCACATTCTTCCAAAATAGATGCTGAAGTTGATAAGATCATTAAAGGAGGCTTCATGCGGGAGGTCAAGTACCCCATATGGTTGGCCAACATCGTCCCTGTCAATAAAAATAATGGAAAAATCCGTCTCTGCATTGATTTCATAGATCTCAATCGGAATTGCCCGAAAGTTGATTTCCCAGTCTCGATCACCGAGTTGTTAATCTATGTGACGGCCGGGTTTGAGTCTCCATCCTTCATGGACGTCTATTCTAGGTATAATCAAATCAGGATGGCTTGAGAATATAAAGAAGCCACTGCCTTCAGAGCCCCTTGAGGAGTATTCTTCTACAGGGTCATGCCCTTTGGTCTAAAGAACGCTGGCACAACAGATCAGCGCACCATGCATCATATCTTTAAACCATTCTAGTGGAGATTCGTTTAATGTTACATATATGACATGGTGGTCAAATCCAGATAGTGCTCAGATCACCTATCAGACCTTGATGTCATCTTCAATAAACTTCAACAACATATTCTGAAGATGAACCCCTTAAAGAGTGTCTTCGGGGTTACCTCATGGAAATGCCTTGTCTTCGTCGTACGCCATCATGGCATTGAAGTCGACCATGAAAAGACAGAGGTTATCCTAGTCCTGCCACATCCCCACAATCTCACTGAATTGAGGGGATTCCAAGGACACCTAGCCTATATCAGACGGTTTATAGCCAACATGTCAGGCAAATGTTTTCCCTTTACCTTGTTAATGAAGAAGGGGGTTACCTACCAATGGACGGAGGATTTCTAGGAGGCATTTGACAGCCTAAAGAGGAACCTATTAATCCCATTGGTGATCATGCCCCCGGTTGAAGGAAGTCCTCTTATCCTATACGT
Organism: Viscum album; assembly: GCA_963277665.1. Lineage (NCBI taxonomy): Eukaryota > Viridiplantae > Streptophyta > Magnoliopsida > Santalales > Viscaceae > Viscum > Viscum album. The sequence goes on along the minus strand of OY728119.1, from coordinate 678,430,951 downwards.
GACAGCCCTAGAGTAGTCATTGGGAGCCTTCCTCGCGCAAAAAAACAATGCCGGTAGTGAAAATAATCTCCATTACCTCAGCCAAACTATGATTGATGTTGATACTCGATAATCAAACATCGAGAAGAGTTTTTTGGCCTTGTTCTTCGCAGTTCAAATGTTGTGACATTATTTGAAACATCATGAAGTCCATTTGGTTTCACATAATAACATTCTCAAGTACATCATCAGCCGCCCGATGTTGACCGGGCGCCTATCCCGATGGGAAGTCATCCTGTAACTGTTTGTCATCTGGTTTGTGCCTCAGAAGACCATCAATGGATAGGAATTAGTAGGCTTTCTGGCAGAGCACCCTTCAACAGGGACTATCGCATTGGACGACGAGCTACCCGATGAGGACATATTCTCGGTTCAAGAGTAGTTCCCAACATGGGAAATGTACTTCGACGGCGCATCCCGAAGCCCAACCAGAAAAAGGATGGAGGACCCCAAATTTAACAAGGTGGGTTTGGGGATAATAATAAAGTCTCTAGAAAAGGAAGTATTTCCATATTCCTTCCTCCTGTCAGAAGGATGTACGAACAATGAAGCAGAGTATCAAACCCTCATTGCAGGCCTGGAGCTCGCACTCCAAGCACAAGTACAACACCTTAAGGTAAAAGGTGAATCAGAACTGGTCATCAAGAAATTCAATGGTGAATATACTATTAAAATGAGGAGCTGATTCCTCTGTTTTACCATGTATGAGGGTTAATGGTGGAATTATCCACAGAAATAATATTGACCTATATTCCCCGGTCTCAGAATGCTCAGCCTAACGCATTAGCCAATGTGGCCACAACCCTAGACGACCCATATCGGGATGAAACAACTATCAGTATTTCCTGTCGTCGAATGGTCCGGTCATTTGTTCAGGCCAAGATGGACGAAATCAACGAGGTCAGTCCTGTCCCTGATCCATATGCTCATGCCACCAGCTGGATGACCCTCATTGCAAACTACCTTCAACGGGGGAACTTCCATCAGACAGGGCTGAACGAGATAAAATACGGGGAAGGGAAACCAACTTTGTCCTATATGGTTGTGCGGGTCAGAAATAGGTCCTCTACAAATGAGGCCTCAGCGGAATCCTCCTCAGATGCATTGATGGAGAATAAATTGTTGTTGTCCTGACTGAGGTACATGCTAGAGCATGTGGGTCACATCAGCCGGGGTACAAGCTTTCCCATCAGGTTCGAAGACATGGGTACTATTGGACCACAGTGGCACGAGATTGCGAGCGCTTCACCACAAAATGAAACTCCTGCCAAATTCATACCAACTTCATACACCAACACCCGAAGTTACTCCATCAGGCCAAATACTCCTGGCCATTTTCCATCGGGGGAATGGACGTCGTGGGACCATATCCTCCCGCCACAGCCAAACAACTGAATTATATCCTCACAGCAACCGAATTATTTTCCAAATGGGCGGAAGCTGTACCCCTTAAGGATGTCGGGGCAAGAAGCATTGTCAGCTTTGTGAAAACCAATATCATCTCCAAATTAGGTGTCACTCATACCATAATGACGGATAACGGCACAAAATTATGCTTTACTGAATTGGTGAAACTATACCAAGAATACGATATCAATGTTAACCACTCATTTCGTTACCACGCAGTGGCCAACAGACAGATAGAGGCTTTTAACAAGACCTTGTCCAACATTCTCCAAAAAATGGTGGACAAAGACAAGAATTCATGTCCGGATCAACTCCTCCATGCATTGTGGGCTTACCAAACCACAATCCACCCCACTACTCGGGCTACTCCATACTCATTAGTATATGGAACAGAAGCGTTTCTTCCCATTGAGCTCCAATTTCCCTTGCTCCGTGTTTCCATTTGTGATCAATTATCTAACAATGATCAATTAGAAAGTAGCTAGGTGAATTGGAACATCTAGATGAGAAGCGGTTGCACACTTTGCACTATCTGGAAGTATACCAAAACCCGATTGCACGAGCCTTCAACAAAAAGGTTCGTCTTTGGTCTTTCTTGGAAAGAGAGTTGGTGTTGGTCCTACAGACCCCAATGATACCCAGAAAGAATCCTCCGAAGCTGGAGCCCAAGTGGGAGGGACCATATGTTATACACAAGGTCTACTCCAACTGAGCATATGCCATGATCTCCATGGATGGGCAGTCCACCACCGCTCCTATAAATGCGATATTCCTGAAGAACTATTTTGCATAAATAACTGAAAGGAGTTATCGTCTGAGCTGTAAGACGTTAAAATACCAAGCATCCAATGGTCTAAACTCTATGAGCTTAAACTAAGAGTATTTCATCCACACCAACATAACTAAAAGCAGTTATCGCCTGATCTGCAAGACGTTAAACTGTCAAGCACTCAATGGTCCAAACTCTATGACCTTAATATAAGAGTATTTCGTCCGCACCAAAATAACTAAAAGAAGTTATCGTCCAAGCTGCAGGACGTTAAAAATCCAAGCACACAATGGTCCAAACACTATGACCCTAAACTATGAGTATTTCTTCCTCAACGCACGACGTTAAACTGCACGAACAAGAAGTTTTAAAAATTCCCTCTTCCTCTGTATCTATACTAGACCTGTACGGGGTGGATTGTCTTTAAGAAAACTATGTATGGCTTGATTCCTACCTTCGCAGGATACGTAGAAATGCCAGGATCCCCTACCCTGGCCCAACCACTCCCAAATGCAATAAAATTAAAAAATTCCCCCTTACCCCCGTGTATGGACCATCCCTGCATGGGGTGACTACTTTTAAAGAACTACATACAACTTGATTCCTACCCTCGCTGGATACGTAGCGACGCCAGGGTTCTTCATCCTGGCCCATCCATCTCCATATTTAAGTTAAAAATTCCCTTTTCCCCCATGTATGGACCGGCCCTACATGGGGTGTATCCATCATCCTTACCTCATGACATTAAACTGCATGGATAAAGATGATTTAAAAATGCCCCTTCCCCTCGTGTGTGGACCAGCCCTGCATGAGGTGTACTCTTTTCAGATAACTACATATGGCTTGATTACTACCCTCGCAGGATACATAGTGATGTCTGGGTTCCCCTCCCTAGCCTAGCCACGCCAGAATAAAAGTTTAAAAAGCCGCATTCCCCCCGTGTACGGACTAGACCTACACAGGATGTACTTCCAAGAGAACTACGTGAGGCTTGATTACAACCCTCATGGGATATGTAGTGACGCCAGGGTTCCCCACCCTAGCCCAGCAAGCTATTCAAAAAAAATGCTCAGTATCCCCATGTACGTACCAGATCTTCATGTGGTGTATTTTTCATCCTCACCGCAAGAAGTTAAACTGCACGGACTTCAGAGAACTACGTAAGGCTTGATTCCTTCCCTCACAAGATACGTTGTGACGCTAGGGTCCCTCACCCTGGCCCAGACATCCCCAAATGAAAGTAAAAAAAATGCCCTCTTCCCCCGTGTACAGACCAGATCTACACAACATGTACTTTTCATCCTCACTGCACGATGTTAAAACTGCACAGACTTCTGCCTCACCGCATGATGTAAAAACTGCACGGACATCGTCCTCACCGCACAATGTTAAAACTGCACAGACTTCATGGAGACCAACCCAAGATATGTGGCAAAATGATATGGAATCACTCCTGGCGCATTTGGATGCATTCCCTCCATACATCAGACTCCACAGCCCGAACAATTATGGATCTTCATAACCATTCATGGCCATCAGAAGTGGAATGTTATCGAACCGTGGACACCTTTTCATGACTATGCATACCATTCCCTTAGTGGCTCTACATATTGATAGCCCCTGGCCCGTATACCAAATCCAATATTTCCTCAGGGGATACTCTTCCTAGCTCTGTACGCTTACCGGCCTCAGTGCCCCCATATCATATCTACAATCCATAAATTTATGGCACAGTGGTTTACAAGATCGTCCCCCTTTTCACATCCAAACATTGCCAGGGTATCCCTACCTAGTTAGCCTATTTATACTCCTGTGGTTCACATGATGACTTGCATCAACAAACATCAAACCAGGGCTAGGCTACTTTGACTCAATGGAAAATTGCAGTGAAGATGTTTCTTGTATGCTCGGACACCATTATGCCCACATGCTGAACTCTGTATAGTGAGCTACCTTGGGTTTTCATAATCATTCATGGCCATCTGAAGTGGAAAGTCATTGACCTGAGGAAACCTTTTCATGACTATGTATACCATGCCCTCAGCAGCTCTGCATATTGATAGCCCATGGCTCGTCTACCAAAGGCAAGATTTACTCGGGCGGTACTCTTCCTAGATCCATATGCTTATCATCCTCAGAGAAACCACACCACATCTCCTGATCCGGGAAACCTCAGAGTTGTAGTTTACAACCTTCATCCCCCACCCTTTTCAGAGTATATCGGAGCATGGTAACTCAGTTATCCTTTGAGTAACTACAACAATAGCCGCCCAATGGTCCGAGCTCTATGACCGCTAAACTATGAGTACTTCATCCTTACCGCACGACACTAAACTGCATGGAGTGAAGGTACACCCCCACACGCAATATAAATCAGCGCAGGGAGCTCTGTAATCTTTAATAGCAACTAGGGCCAAATATGCCTGACATGTCCAAATATTTTCTAACCAGATAACAGACTTCGTGGCCCGGACAATTACATATTCTCATAACCATTTATGGCCATCAGAAGTGGAAGGTTATCGAGTCGTGGACACATTTTCATGACTATGCATACCATTCCCTCAACAGCTCTGCATATTGATAGCCCATGTCCAATCTACCAAAGTAAAGATTTCCTCAAGAGATACTCTTCCTAGCCCAGTACGCTTACCGACCATAGAGCCCCCATATCGTTTCTCCTGATCCAAGAAGCCCCAGAACCACGATTTACACCAATCAACCCCTCTCCACATCTTGGGCATGCCGAGATGTTCAAGCCTAGTTACATTCTGATCAAGAGCGTCCTTTACAACAACGTCCGTACCACATGACGTTAAACTGGATAGAACATCTTGGCTGCCTAGCATAAAGCTATAAAGACCAAGCATTAAACATTCGAGGAAATGACCCCAACTACAAGCATTTTCACTGGTTTAAAAATGATCCATGTCCTCACTGCATAACATTAAACTGCAAAACATCTTTTAATAATGCTCCTCGTCTTTACCGCATGATGTTAAACTATACAGAAGCCGTCCTTACCGCATGACGTTAAACTGCATGACCAAACCTGTCATGGGTTTAGTAAGGAATGATGGTTTTTCTATGTCCCTCAGCGCACGGGTCAGACCTGCACAAACCACAATCTCATGTCAGCGTGAGAAGGGATGACATCACCCATTCTCAGGAAATTTAGAATAGATGTCTCTCCCGTATCCAGGTACCCTCTCCTCATAAACCATACTTTGTACTCAGAAAAATCTGAACTCTCATAAACCACCCCTGGTGGTCCTAAATTTCAACTTCTCTGAAGTTTCTCGACTATCAGGAGAATGAAATCATTGACCCAAGGACACCTTTGAATGACTATGCATACAATTCCCTCAGCGGCCTTGCATATTGATTTCCCTTGGCCCGTCTACCAAAGGCAAGATTTCCTTAGGCATTGCTTCTCTCCGTACACCTCTTGGACCCTGAGCCCTAATGTCTATCCCTGGATTCAGAAACCCTCTGAGATGCACTTTACCATCCTCTTTCATGACCCTGACTGAATATGGTGGAACTTCTCTGGAGAGATTACCATGAACTAGGAGACGTCGTTCCATTCTAGTTAATGTCCCAGCTGTATGACTTTAAACTGCCCCCAACTCCAACCCTCTTTTACGCTCGATAAATGCGTAGGACAGGGACTTTGTGTCCACGTTACTGATTAATAAAAATGTTCGCAAACCCTTTCAGACATCACGTACCCTTTTTGAGCCACCCCGTGTGGTTTACATAATTCTACAAGCCACCCATGGATGTTTCTATAAGCCTAACTTCCATGAAGTTCTCAGGCAATCAGAATTAGAGAGTCATTTACTTAAGGACACCTTTTCATGACTATTCATACCATTCCCTCATCGGATCTGCATATTGATCACCCCTGGCCCGTCTAACAAAGGAAAGATTTTCATAGGAGATTCTCTTCCCACTTCTGTACGCTGATACCGCTCCCATGCCTTAAGACGTTCCCTGCATGTCGTTCAAATTAAAATATGCTCCCCCACATGTGTTTGATAGGTATCGAGACATCTTTTGATCAACCAAACCTCATTGGGGACCTCACCACACCATATCTGGTCAAAGCTGTTCGACCTAAAACATCAGTAATGATAGTCTTGACGGTGGGAATTTAAATCATTCGCAAAAAGAGGCACAAAGCCTGTTAGGCTGAAAACCCGAAAAGGGTGACCTAAGAAAAAGTCGGGCCATACCCACTAGTTCCACACTAAATGAGCCCAGTCAAAATTAGGGTACTAAAAGAAAATACAAAACTTATGTGGCGTTTTTTGCTACAAATCCATAGAAATACTCAAACTATGCTCGCTCGATCACATGGTCTAGGAAAAAGTTGGAGTCTGTTTTCCTAAGTTATGATTAATTCTAATTCAGTGAGTTACTATTTACACAACAATTGTTTTAGTAACAGTCAAATTTTACAACAACAAAATATTGACAGAGATTGTGTTCCATTTGAACAAAAAGGGAGGACGTCCAGAAGCTGGGGTCTCTCCCTCAAAAAAAAGGAGAGAAAGGGTAAGAAAAATAGATTGTACAAGAATGGATCTAACATTCATAAAGGATCTTGGCTCACTCTCTCCACCAGATCAATGACTATGCGGTGAAGGTTGTTGCAAGTCTTCTCCAGCACAGCCTTCTCCTGGGCCTCAACCTCGGCCACCATATGAGTATGCTCCACTTTTTTTGGACATCGTCGATCCCTTTCCTGGTGACTTCCAGGCGACCAGTCGTAGTCGACAATTGATCCCTTAGCAATTCTGCCCATACTTCACATTCATGCAACTTGGAGGATAGGATGGCCGCTTGATCTCGAGAGCTCGCATCCTACGCTATCAGCTAATATAGTTTTATCATGTTTTTTTCCAGGGCTCAGGTCTCGCAATGAGAGGCAGTGAAGTGAGCAAGTTTGTGTTCAATAGTAGAAACTTCTTCATGGGCCATGACAACCTGGAAAGTGAGAGAATGGAACCGCCGATGGTAAAAGCCACCTGACCACAAACCCAGGAAGAGTTGTCAGAGAGATTCGGTTTTATTTTCCATCTCAGCTAGATGAGTTTCGGAAATAATCTCACAAATCCAGGGCCAGGCCCACCTGTTCACTACTCAGTGGTCTGCCATGACATGAGGAGCTTTTGGTGTCCACGTGAAGTAGCATGGGAACGAAGTCTGGCATTGCGATCAGTACAGACATGTGCACCCCAGAAGATGGTTCTGAATCTGGAAGGTCTTAATCTTCTAGCCCTGGTTCGAGCTTGGGAATCAAATTACCGAGTCTGTTATCGGCTGGTAGGACATCAGGAATTGTCTCGTTATGACCCAAATCCACAGGGTCACCCTCATACACGTCCAATAAGGTTGGGTCCATCTGGACTTCGGCTGCAGAGGGGCTTGGAGAGGGAAATCCCCTGAGTCGCTTTGACCGACGAACTGTTAGTCAGTCCTCCCTTAGAGCTGATGAGGAGGGTGCGGTAGGCACAACCTCCACAATGACTCTTGATTTGGGAACCTTCCGTACAGTCGTCCCCAGGATTCCATCAGGATAATATTTTATCCACGTTCTTGCAGACTCCAAGGAGAGGCTGGCAACTGCTTCTATGCCAGGAAAGGGAATGCTTGTGCCAGATCCCTCCCGCATCAGCATCAACCACCATTGACGGAGAGTGGTCGGGTGCAGCCCTTGAGCCCGAGGAGGGGGCATATAGACATGGAGTTTCATACACCCAAATTGGCGGTAGAAACGACAGGGGGCATACAACTCGCACAAAGAAACCCTTTCAATTTGCGCAGACATAAACCCATCCTGTAGTGAAATCATGTAAGAACACTCCTCCAGGCTCCCCCTGCGGTTATCAACAACGACGCTAGAAGGAGTAGGGTATGGAGAAAAATAAAACTAGTATAAGTCACTCAGAATCTTGATGATTTCATTAGAATTGAAAGACTTCAAACAAACCCCAGCTATATCAAGCAGGGTAGGCTGAAAGTTAGAAAGCGGGATGACTGTGTTATGGCCGTACTCATAACCGCGGAAATGATTCTCTATCCAGCCGTATAAGAATTCGAATGGACCATTTAGATGGTAGGGTGGCCCGCCCTCCTACATGTGGCTTAGTAGTTCGTAAATACGAGCCAAAGTGGGCACGACCAAGTTCACTAGGCAGCCCTCTGCCAACTCAACTGCCATCATTGAGGTGCAAGCTTTGACGCCGGGGTTGATACCCGTGAATGGAATAGCCACCCACTCAAAAACATAGGAAAAAGACCTGATTGCCTGAGTATAGGTGGAACACTAGGGTGCACCTCGTAACCCCATGAGAGGTAGTTACCTACTTCCAGAACCGCCCAGTAGGAAACTAGGATGGTTCGTGACTGTTGAGAAGGATGATTCCTATGTCACTTGAACATTGGCACGGGACCAACGATGTTAAGAAATAACCCTATCCAGGTGCTACAGGGAATAAGAGAGTGGGCACGCAAGGCCTGACCTAGTGACCGCTCTACCATAACTAGCAGATCCCTCGCTAATGAAGGAACTTGTTCAATGTCGTCCCATGCGTTAGGAGTGGGAAGAAACTCTTCATACATTTCTCCAATGATCAGAAGCTCTCCCAATTGGTAGATGTCCCATAAACTGATTCCAACTTCACCATGGTCTAGGGGAAAAGTATTAGTGCTTGAGCACCAGCGACTGAGCTGGTCAAGCAGGATCAAAGATGGGGGTAAACGGCAAACTGGGAGGCCCACACTGCAGAGTACACATTGACTGCTTTCAATGACTCGGGAGATTCCCAACAATGATGATGGACCCAGAAGGCCCAGGCACATTCATTTGAGAAAAGTCCACCAGACTGAGGATCCCACCTAGGAATCCACCCCGTGTTAGGATCAACCCGATTAAGATTAATTATGCAGGGGTAATTCTTGAAGACATCTTCTTGAGAGAAGTCTTGAGTGCACTGATCACTTTGGGTCCAAACAGAGCCTCTCAAAATGAAAGCGTCTTTTGGATCAGAAACAGAGGTTATCTCCCCCAATGGGGTAAGGTTCACCTGAATTCTCTTTTGTAAGGCTTCCAAGAAGAGAGACGGAAGACCAGAGAAAGTAAGATGGATAGAGATGGCATCTTGAAGACCAAAACCGTAAAGGGGAAGATGATTTGATAGTGGATAACTTGAGACCTCAGGAGAGAGGATGTCCTTAAAGACACTATAGTCTAGAATGATGGACTGACTAGGGTCCTCTTTGATGCTCTCCACTCTACGAATCATAGTTAGACATCTCCCCGAACCAATTGAGAGAGGCTAGGCACCAGTCCTGGGTGCAGGGCAAGGGGGAACCATGTTTTCTCACTGAACTATAAAAACCAGGGAAATAGTTAGTCCAGAATAATAAAATCTATATAAAATTGCCAAGCATAGGGCAAAGGAGTCAAGAATCCCTCATGATGAGGTCCCCAAGCAGGCCTCAAATGGTGGTTCAAGATGAATTCATCCTGAAAACCAACCCTATGAAGAATAGGTCTGTATTACCCTAGCCCGCGGAGCGTTTTCCAGAAAATCGTGAACCAGGTTGCTCAACGAAACCTTAATCCCAGATTTAGATAATCCGATTCGGAAGACTTCAGAAATTTTCAATGTCTGTAAAATTTCAGTCCGCTGACGGTCAAAACCGCGAAGCGAGTTCATCTGTGGCCCAGCGTGACATAATTTTTAATTAATTAAAAGTATTAGTTCACGGTTGGGAATTGGTCCGTGGAGGAAGGAAACCGCAAAGGAGGAATGGTTCACGGAAAGTGGCAGCTGGTTTTAGTGTGAGGACGTTCATGAAGGAACGAGCACACAGAGAAAAGCGAGAGGGCTCTGGTTTCATGATGAATCCCGTAAAAGACAAAGGAAGGGCCCCTGTATTTATAGGTGTGGTCCTTTACTGGGTCCACTCCTCTTCCGCAAACCATCCATGTTTCAAGACCACTCTGCATCAGAATGGCCTCCTCTTTATTCCGATTGGACCCCATTTCGATGGGGGCATTTGTAGGGTCCTGAAAAATCCGCAAAGGAGAAGGAGAATCTTCTACAACATAAGGGAGATTATACCAAATTTTTCCCCCCCAAAAGCATTAGGGAAAAGAGTTGAGAATACTCAAAGGATTCCACAATATGAACCGGTTCGTGGACCAGTCCAATGATAACGCCACGCGGCTGGTTCCATGAAGTACCCCCTCTGTGGACCATTGTCGTTCGCAGAATGGAGGCAGTGATCCTCCGCGGCCGCGAAGCAGGACGGGCACCGAGCCGGTCCACCATCACGAACCGCCGCAGCCACGAACTGCGTCGACCGGCCCGGGCTTCATCCACAGTCATTCGCTGAATAGACGCGGAACTGTGTGTGGCCGCGAAGCACTCCCCGTCCTCATTTGGTTCATGGGGGAGATGCATTCAATGCCCCCCGCGAGTTTTGGATTGACCGAGTCACCCGTGAATAGGGTCTCTGATCTTGGGCCTCCGCAAAAGGTTCTGAATGACCACAGATATATCTCTTTCCCCACTCAATAAAAGGAGATCATGGGGGAAGAGCTGGAGGTGGCAATTTTGGGGAGATCGACCAGATTCGGGTGGAAGGATTTCGAAGAAAGGAGCTTAGAATTTCGCAAACCGTGATATTTTAGTTTGAGAACCAGAACATGTATGAAGCTGGAAGAGAGTTATTAAGGACTCAAAAACGCATAATAACTTAGTGAACCACAGACTTAAAATAACAATGAAAATAAGATCGTGAACCATGGACCCTCCATGGATGCACTCTCCGCGGACCAGAGATTTTATGCCCCTTTTATGATTTGTTACGCCATGTAGCACCCTCCTACGTGGGAAAATCCCAGACCAACGAACCCCCCACCGGCGCTACCCTCGGCTGCCGCTGCTCGCATGAATCCCTCTGTGTACCAACCTGGTACGCGGGCCGAACTCGAAGCCATGAACCATCCTGGTTCGCGGTATACCTACCAAGCCACGAACCACCCTTGTTTGTGGAATGCCCATCAGTCCACAGACCACCCTGGTTCACGGATGGATTCTCCAGTCGCATAGCACCTCCCTACGCGAAGGGCGCCACCACTCATACAACTATGTGGCATGCCAGATTCTTCGGAGTTCCCATTATCGGAGCCATATAAAATCCTTCCAATCCGGCCTAATCTTCCATAGCTCCCTCATTGGCCCATTCATCGGCTCCGAGCAGAGGCCCCCACCAGAGCCACCGGACCCATGTGGTGTAACCTTCAAGAGCATCATCACACCTTTTTGAGTTCACATACCCACGGTAAGTGAGGGAGAACGGGTTTCTCCGACCCTTGAGCAGATTTACGAAGCATTTCTATGTTCACATTCTCACGTTAATGCGGAGTCCGATCCCGGGAGTCCCCTTTCCGCCCCTCCACTTGTTAGGATGGGGGAACTTCTACCTTCCCTGGGGCATGGAAGACTACCCATCAAAAGGGATCCCCCATGCACCTCTGTACTTCCCCATGGCTATGGCCAAGGAAGGGTGTAGTGGGGAGGGGTGCTGCTCCATCCTTCTTTGGGGTCAATTCCCTCTCCCGTTGTGCTTTGTCTCCATGGGAATCCATCTCGGAGTAAGCCTCGACTTTTTGGGCTGCCTCTATGTGTAAGCCCCACTCCACTTCCCACTGACGCACCTTTCATGACATGATTTTCTAGTCCCTACTGCCTCTTGTTTCTCACACCGAGTATGACTCACGTGGGCTTAGAGTAGGAACTGACCATAACATCCTCTTATGGGCCTCCTCATAGTGTAGGCTCCAATCCATAGCCATGGGCCTCCTCAGAGTGTAATCCCAAATCCATCCAAACTATGTGGACTTTGATTCCCCACTACGGGGATACATAGGAAGCCTCCAAGAGGTTCAAGCCTGATCACCATAGGACCCCCTGGTCCACATTCGCATCAGTTCTCCGACATTTTCATTCGAACTATGTAGACTTTGATCCCTATCTCCTAGGCAGGGTACGTAGGAAGCCTCCTTGAGGTTCAAGCCCAACAACTAGTCAATCTGACTATCTTCACGTCGGTTCACCACACCACTCCTAGTGCCGCCTCAATGAGTCCAGACTCCTCGGGGTCATTAATCTAACGAGGGATGGTAAACCTCGGGCATGAATGATTCTGAACCCCTGCATCTAGCTGACCATTGCTCACCAGGAGAAAACTGTTGATACTATGATTGGGTATAAACCAATGATTTCTGAACATATAAATATGTCTTAAATATATAAGAGAGTCTCATAACAGGCAATAATTCCCCCCAAAATGGTGTGATGAGCCCGACTTCCCATCCTCTCGACCAATGTGAGTTCCTAATAATCGGTGTCCAAACCACCCAATGAGGGCGTGCCTTTGGAATGCAGGTCCATGTATTCGTGGATATGGAATCGTTGGGATTTTCGAAGAAAAGACTGTTTTACCCAACCATAGCAATCGAGTGGGGTATACGCCTCTGAGAGATCGATCATTGGGCGCATCGGTCACCATCCCGAATAAGAAATGGTTCGAAACATAGATCTGGATGTCTGAAGGTTGTTAGTAGTCAAATCTTGGGAAAGTGGGAGTATGTTGGACTTGGTGCCCAAGAATCCAACTTCTTTTTACATTATGATAAATCTATATTCATTGGATGAATATTGATAAACTCCTTATCACATCATGAGTATTCTTATAAGTCACATAGTATGTGATAATGTCTTATGAATAAATGCCGCACTAAAAGGTCCTAGCAGATCACTACTATGATGTGAACCTAGAAGTTCCAAGACATTATTCTTGAATATATATATTCTATGGTCAGATGATATCAATTGAAGGTGCACATTTGAAACATCTATTAGGGGGTGGGGAATCATGAAACTTTGAAGCACCTTCTCATGTTGTTGGGTCATGGTAATATACAGGAGGATATTATGAGATCATGTCTGTCTATCAGAAAGTCCACATTGAAAATTGTCATAGGATGTTCTTATAAGAGAATGTGTGTATTGGTCAATATACATGAAGAATATTATTAATGGGTATTATGAATCACACTGTTATACTTATTAGCGACAACTGAGGTGACATATATTCGTGGTGAGGTAGGATATATTGGGTGCATCACAAGTAATACTGTATTAATGAATAATGCGAGAAAAGATTTTTCACAACTATAGAAGTAGAAATCTCATACCCATTTAGGGAAATGATATAGCCTAACTAAATCCTTGTCCATTATGTTCAATAGGCATGTTCAATTTTGGAATGTCAAAGAATGAGAAATCGAGCACATGGGTTGATGGTACTTTATTGAAACCCATTTGATTAGAGATATCGGGACCAAGGGATTATATTACATGGTAAGCGTTCATATGAGGTGACATGAAGTTGAGCGATAAAATTATTTCTATTTGGTTCCTTGACCTTTTTCCTAGGCGGTAATATTGGACTTTTGGAAATCCCACATAATTCCCACAATAATGAGGCCTAGAGCGTCAAACTCTATGTGTATCTAGTATCTCAATTAAATACTTTTTTTATTTAACAAGATAAATAAATATTATTTATATTTGGGGTATAGTAATTATTCAAGTATGCATGATCACATTTATTTCATCTCTAGTTATTCTAGAGATTATATTGTGGATGGAATATTTTGTTATCGAAAAATAATTCAGATGTATTTATTTAATAAATAAATATACATTATTCAACGCCTAGTAAATATTGAGGAGGATTGGAAAACCAAGTTATGGGTCAGGTGATAAATAAAATTAAATATCGTTTAGTTAAATAATATTTAAATATAACGTGCCAGTTAAGCCTGTGTGATGGAAATAATATCATTTCTATTATTATTTTACATGGGGATTTCACATGGAATAATAAATTCAGTAACAACACTTGTGCTAAATATTTTTATTACCTGGTTAATTGAATTCTTTAAGAACATGTAATGGAAATAATTGAATTTATATTATTATTTAACATGGGGTTTTCATATCGAATAAAAATTGAATTTGAAACCTCTGTTAGTTATTTATTACTACCTAGTGAATTAAATTCCTTGTTATGTTATCAGTCTCTATATTATCCAAGTAGTCACTCCACCAGCTAACCAATGGTTGTGTACACAACGTCCTTGAAGAAAAGATCTCGAGCCTTGAGAGATCTTCCCTCTCCAAGAATGATCTCCACAATGATAGAGATCCTCCTCCACTAGATCAATGAGAACACTTTGGGAGAAATTCTCAAGGTGATCGAAGGTAGAAATCGCAAGCCCAATGATCTTTCATTATAGCAAATGGAGACTCCTTCAGAAATATCCACATTTAAGTGTATAATTTGTGGATCAATGGTAGAGTATTCCTTTCCTTGGATTATACATCACAATGAAGTCGTATGTTGGACCGATGGTTGGATGCTTCAATGAAGAAAGAATCACCTTTGAGGTAATTCTACAATTTAATGAAATTAATTATAAAAAATATATGTCAGTCTTCTCTTCTATGTTCTAGGTTCTCTTCTTTGTCTTTTATCATTGATTCGATTATATGGATACTAGAAGTCATCGTCGGATTGATCCTTGATTAATCATCAATTATCGAAATTTGAAAAGTTGGGTACACGCCCATCTTGCACTTATGCTTTTCGTGGAACGTACAAGTGTGTGAGTCATAATACCCCATATTATTCTTTCTTGCATTATTCATTAATGTTGTATTATTCATGATGCACCCAACATATCCTACCTCACCACGAACATCTATCATCATGGTTTTCATCATTATATCTAACTACGCTAGTCATAAAACCCATTAATAATCATATTAAAGTCTAGGGGCCAATACACACGTCCTCATATAGGAACACCCAATGACACTTATGAATTTGAATTTTATACTGGTGGGTCTTGTTGTTATAATATCCACCTGGATATAATAAAGGTTGCGCACCATGTGAAGATGCCTCAATGTTTCATGAGTCCCCACACCTAATAGACTGTATCATTTGGGTCCCTTTAAATGATATCATGAGTCCATATAACATATATTCATGAATAATGTCATGGAACTTCTAGATTCTCATCATTGCAGGGATCCTCTATGACCTTTTTGTGTGAAAGTTATTCTTATGATATTTTCACATGATATTTCACATATAATAACAATCATGAGGTGATAATGATTTTATTAATATTCATCGAATGAATACATGTTTATCATAAAGTAAAAAATAAGTTTGTTTCTAAAGCACCAACTCCAACACTTAGGACTATTATACTCTTTTGGAAATGATTTTCTTTTATAATGTTTTCCGGCTGCTGAAATTTATGGTTGTATAATGGATAGGAAAAGTAAATCTAGAACTTTTCATTTCATAGCAGATTCCTTAGTTTCTTGGTCTTGTAATAAAAAAATTATAGAAATTTCCACTAATGAAGTTAAATATGTAGCAGTTGAATGTATTTGTACTCAAGTGTTGTGAATGTTACAAACACTCACAGATTATGGAATGAGTTTTACTGAAAATCAGATAAAATGTTATAACACTAGTTACATAGCCTTAATAAAAAAATCCAGCACCTCACAATCATGAAAATCACATAGATATTAGTCATCACATTCTTAGATATCCGCACTTAAAGGAGTTATTATTTTATAATTATTCAAATCACGAGAACAACATACTGATATATTTACAAAATCATTTATTTATGATATATTTGAATACATTGAATATATGGTAGGAATGATAACTTTATAGTACCCATTCATATCTACTTTTGGATGAAACTATATCTGAACATTATGATACTTCTTTTAATATGGGGTGTAAATGTGATTTCATTAATGGTTTTCAGAACGTGACACGAGTGTTTTGGAACCTACAAAAAAGTTTTTTGGATCCTAATAAATGTTTTTCAGAACCTAAAAAAATTCAAAACCTAACAGATGTTTTCAGACAGTAATAAAATTTATCAGAATCTATGATTTCTAATAATAATCTTATCAAATACTAACAAACATTCGGATAACACCGAATGGTACATCTTCTTACTTATAATATCTTTGTTTGATTTCCATTTGTTGGTATTTCAATATTCTTTTAAGAAAATGTTTTATCATATTCATCTTTCCTTAAATTTTTTTCCTTAAAACCTCAATATATTATAATCAATAATTTATCTCTATCTTAATAAAAACTTTCAGATCATATTAGATCAATGTAGACTAGTTGATTTATCAGGTAAGTTGAACCATCATCCTTGATGGATATATAATGGAGCCAACCAGTGTCCAACATCAAATTCCACATACTTTTTACTTCAGATTCTTCATATCTTTAATGATTCAGTTCCGGTTTCCATATCACGTTATTAAGACTAAAAATTATTGGAAAATATCCTCTTAGAATTTAATTTATGTGAATAAAGAACATAAATATTGGTCAATATTCATATAAAGGTTAGTTGATCAATAATTCTTCCTTATGTAATATTCTTTGATAATAATGATTAAAAATTTTCATGGTTGGGAATGTGTATGCATTGCTAAGGAAAAAGGAGAACAATATCATGTTAATGTAGATTTGGTTATTGAATCATATCAATCAGCCATTGTTTTAATGAATTATAAAATGATATGTTTCCGTTTAAGAGTAATGAGAAAGGTTATTCTTTGACTTATAATAATGCTTAAAATGTGATTGAGGTACCATGTGATATTGAAGCTTAAAATTTCTCTCATAAGCGTCTAGGTTCTAAAGGATATTTTGAGAGTGTTAAGTCTATTGATTTCTTAGGTCTTAATGGAATACAAAATACCATTTATCCCAACCTTTTAGGAAACATCAGGATTGTGTTATTATGGATGCAAGGTCTTATAATACTAGGAAAATGAGAAAATGTTACCCGAAAAAAAATATTCAAGATGGATTTTCAATTTAATATAAAGAATATTTACTTGTTCAAGTATATCATTCTCACTATTAGTATGATTAAGGATGAATCAACCAAATCTCAGATATTGATGTATACAGAAATCTTATCCAAGATCATCATTAGTTGTTTAATATTTGGAAAAGTCCCTTGAATTTCAATTCCAAAGAATTTTAAAATTCTTCTTCTAAGTGGTGATACAATTAAATTATTTAAATATTATTTTATTGATAATACAATCCATTTTGATGAATTTTAAAAATCAAGTGTCGGTGGAGATAGCTCTAAAAAGTAGTCATATAATCATATGAAATGAAAGCCTCGTGTATAAGAACCCTAGAAATCGTCTCAATCGTCCGAACCACCAAAGTTAAAGAAACAAAATCTTAATGAAATGAAGTTGATGCAATGTGGAGAGAAACATGATAACAAAATAAGGAGAAGTAGTGTATGGATTAGATCTAGAAGAAGATAAATATTTGAAAATCAGAGAATATGAAGAACTTGAGAAATAAGAAATAGAAAAAATTCTCATGGAAAATTAACTAAAGTAGAGATAGTTCAGGATCTGGTGAAATATACATAAATAACCTTATAAAACATTCATGTTTGGGAGGACTTTCATCATGAAAATGAACTTCCTCAAAAATAGAAATCATTTATAGTAGAATATATCCAATCAATAAAAGTAAATGAAGTCGTTCAAAGCTCAGTTCCAATAGTTCATGAACTGATTCAAGAAGAAGAAGGTGTTAACAACTAATAGAAATATAGTGATTATGAGATTCAAAAAATAGAAGAAACTAATAGGTAGATTCATTATGACATTTTATCTTTAAGAACTTCCTAATCCCCTTAATCAAATACTTTCCTTAGAAGGGAAATCAGTCCACAAATCCCAAGCATAGAATGACAATGTTTATGAAAGTGAAGTTCAACAAATCCCCTTCAATGATGAAGGCGATTAAGGAAAAGATAATTATGATGGTGAAAATAATGAAAATCAAGAAGATGGTGATTCTGGTGTTGATGATGATAAGATCATTAAATTTTATGATAAAATGGATGTAGTTCATAAGTCATAGATATTGGAATACAAGATATACAAAGGTAATAAAGCATATGTTGGAATATCTAATCAAACACGATCGGAGTCAGAAATATCTTCCTCCTCTATAGGAGAAGATTTTTTGTTCGTCTTTAATGAAGTTGGTGAAATCCATTCCATATTTTATGAACCTTGGGTCAATATTTCAGGTTATCCAACCTTCCATAAATTAGAAATCATAATCAAAAAACCACTTAATGGAAATTCTCAAAAAAGTTGAATCTGATTTCAGCACCATTGTGAAGAATTATGATTATTATAGGAAGTCTTGCAGAGATATAACAAAGTGGTCAAATCACATCAATAATGATATAAAATCTTTTTATGACATGTTAGATACATTAATGTGAGCCTTCAATGAATTGAAATCCCATATCAAAAATCATTCAAACAAATTCTTATAAAGGATAAATAAAGAACAAGATATTCGGTTTCAAGAAGATAGTGATTTATATGGGAAACTAAATTCTCTTGCTCATGAATTTAAAAGTATAAAAGATTTCTGAGATGAGGTAGATGAAAATATTAATCCCCAATAATATATTATTATGATCCAAGATGAAATGGTTCCAAACATAGAGAAGAAGATCCATGATCAGGAAGTACTCTTAGAAAAGATTCAAGATGATCACATTGAGATCAAAAAAGTGATGGCTCTAGTCAGTCTCTTAATACCGAATAAAGAAGGATCTTTCTTGTATTTATAATTTTTTTGTAAAAACATTTTTCAATGATAACCAATTTTTATCTCTTTTGTTTTCATATAGTTTGTTTTCTAAATTTTCAAGTACATTATACCTTTCGGCATATATTTTTGAAAATTATAAATAGAAAGAAAAATTATATAAAAAGGAATATTAGTCTAAGGAGGAAAATGTTCAAAGAATACATCATTAATGTGAGGGGGAGATATTTTCCAAATAAAGGATGAAAAATATATAATGTCATAATACATTCCTACGGGGTATTTCTTAACCTATGTGGGAGTTACTCATATTCATCTGATATTATAAACTAAGGAGGATGACTATTTTCCTTTTAAGTTTAAATATTAATCCTTGTGGTCTAAATATTCCTTTCTTAAATCCACTATTTGTGCATTCCAAAAAGGGTGAGATTGTTGAGTTAAAATTTTCTTTTTTACTTTTCTCATTATTTTATGTTTTGGAAATCACAAACATATTTTTTTAATAATATTTTTTAATCTATTTATAAATTTTATTAATAATTTTTTCTATCTATAAAGAATTGTATATGAATGTTCTTAAACCTTTTTATAGCTATGTCTAACAATATTTCCTCGTTAAGTCAAAATAATAAGTCAAATACTTAATTAAAATCAAAATCCATTGCTTTCTCAGTTCTGATTATATCATAATTTTGATTTTGACATCTATTTATCATTTCCGAATCATGTAGAAAATCGAATCTGATTTTGGTTTCTCAATACCGAATTTCATATAAAATCAAATAAAATTTATATTTCTCAATTCCAAATAATCCAGAATTGTGATTCTGATTCTCTCAAATTTGGGAATCTGATTCACATCCTTATATTCCGATTCACACAGGAATGAAAATCTGATTTATGATTTCTCAATTTCATAGCATATAATTTTATGAATCTTATTCTCATTTCTTCAATTCTGATTCTCAAATATTCTGTAATCTAATTTTATATCATTCAAAATGTTTTCCCAATTTTCTAAGATTATGATTTTATAAATTTCACAATGTTATGAAATTTACATAATCTAATATTTTTTAACATTCATAAAGGTTATATTTTATTTCATAACATAATATTTTATATAAATATATTCATACATACTTAAATTTTCTCATGAAAATTTCTTATATAAAACAATTTCATCCAATCTTTTATTATATGATCATTGTTTGTGGTAGCTGTACAGGTCATTCTGAAATATTGATTGTTGTAGATCTCACCTACAAATACCCAGTCATTAGAATGTTTTCGAATCTATTAACATTTTTGATAATTCATACTCTATGAGAGTTGTGAAAAAATTTATTCATGAGAAATACTTGATGAATTTATGTTTTGAACAGCTTATTCTATATACATAAATATTCAACAAGATATGTCATGATTTTTGTGATTATAATTGTTGATGTATACGATTGAGGGCTTCCAAGCTAAATAAAGACAGAGGTTCGGATTACCTTCTTAATCAAGGGCTTCTATGTTGAATGAAGACATAGGTGGTGATCACCTTGCTGATCGGGGGCTTTTGGTTATAGCAAGACAGATACCAACCATAAAATCGATGGCTTAACCTGGTGTGGGCAAGAAAATATTTCTTGAATATATAAATCATAGGAGCTTTGTCCAAGGTGTTTTGGATACCCTGTTCGTTGGGTTAAAAGATTTTTAATCTTTTACATGTACATTAAATTTATTTTTAAATTTGTAATAATAATAATGTATTTATTATACTTTCTATTTTATTGTAACTCTAATTTAAGATTATATATTCTTTAAGGTATAATATTATATAATATTTATTTTGTGCCTATTTTATTATACATCTTTATTAAATATAACGTATTTTTCCTTTACAACACAAAAGAGGGTTTAAGTGAATCTAATTTGTTTAACATTGTAAAAAAATTACCGTAAGGTTAATAGGAATGTTTTTAAATATATAATTCACCCCTCTTATAATTGAGTATCTACGTCTAATTTTTTAGTCCTATACAAGTTACTTAAAAGTGTAATTCCTTGGTATTAATAATTTTTTTTCTGTTATGTCTGTTTAAATAATAGTTTTTATTAATAAATTTAGATGGAATTTGGTAAATTCATTATTCAAACAAAAATTTTTCTCCTAAAAAAAATATAATTATTAAAATAAAATAATTTATTTTTAATAGTACTTATTTTAATGAGATAGTAGGGTTAAAACACTTTCATTTAAAAATAAATGATAAAATAATTTTTTTTTTCATGGGTTAGAAATATAATATGCATTTTCTATCCTCTATTATTTTTAATAAATTAGGATTTTTTTATCTAGAATTTATAATTATTATATTTATAGAATTATTATGATAAAAGAAAAATATTATTTTAAATCATCACATCAAAATTAGGTTAGGTTGAATTTATGATAAATTTCTAAAAAATTTTGTTTTTTGATAAATAGTAAAAGTAAGGTTTGAGTTTTTCGGTACGTTTAATGACAACATAAATATGTCATATTGATGTCATAATTAGTTAACTATAATTCATGACTCATATTATGTTATTTTATTAAGATAATTTACTTTAATAAATTTTAATTTTTTAAATATATAATTTAATTTCAAAATTTTTAAAAGGAAACATTAACTTTAAAATGATTTTTTTGTACAATTTACTTTTCCATCACAAAATAAGTAATATAAAACAATGGTAGTCTATTTTGGGAAACAATTGCATAAACTATTACCCAAATGTCCAATATCATGGATATATATCATGGTAAATCCCATGGTTTTCAATTACTGCTGCATAGGTGTCTAATTCCTTTATTTAGAAATTAATAAACAAATCCCCCAGTTCTATAAGAAATACCCATATATTTCTCCATTTCCATTCACTCTCATTCCGTCCTCAAGGAAACTATTTCAGGTTTAACTCCCAAATATTCATCCCAAGGTTTCCTCAAGCACCCAAAGACTCAATCTTTGAGTTTTAGGAGTTACTCTTCAAGGTAAGGGAAATCTAAACTTCTCATTTCTTTACAAGTTACATTTCTCTGTGGTATGTCATTCAAATTTTGGTAATATGTTCTTATGTAAAATTTATTTTATCCCTCCACTATATTGAGATAATGTTAATAATGGGATTCCATTCCCTCTCCCTTTTAACCCTTTTCTACAATAATGTTTTATACCCTTATGCTGACGATTTTATTTCTCAAAATATATCTCTTCTCCACAATAAATTCACTTTTAGTTTCCTTTATTGGATACCCAAAACTCTGTATTTTTTAGGGGTATTTGAAAATATATTTCAATTATTTATTTTATTTTTGTTTTTACATGCATAAATCATGTGTTCCCTTTTTAGGGTTTAAAAATTAAATAATGATGATATTCTTCAACATCTTTTTTAAAAAATCATTTGGACATGAAACTCAATTCTTTTATTATTCACTGGTAATTTATGAAATTGATTATTTTGATCTATGTATCCCACATGAAAATTAATTCATATTAAGGGTATAGCCTAAAATAACTCCAATTAATTGGGTAAATAATTTAATCTCTAAAGAATATATGTTTTACGATACCTTGCTGAATAACCTTGGTATTTTTAGGAGTCCTCAGGGATAAACCTTGGTGACCTTATTATGAATGTCTCATTCATTTATTGTAGACACATTTCCATGTAATGATTCATTTAACAATTATTAGAATATGCCTCTTTCTTAGGCCTTTATGATATTCATCATGTTCATATTGATATTTATCATGATCATATGTAAACTATTTCCTTGGATTTCCCTTAATGTGCATTATGCTCACCATTTCCTTTGATTAATGTCCAATGTTTATGAGATGAAATAATTTTATTTAAAATGAACCTATAAAAAACTATTTTAGCGAATTATAAGAATGTTTTATGATTTCTTGTATTATGTACAGTATTTTAAAGAAACTAAACATTAAAGGATCATATGTTTGTATAATGTAATGTAATATTTGGTAGTAAAAATGAGGGATTCCATACCCATATCCAAAATCATTGGCCAACCATAATATGAAAAAAATCACTCCCCCACATATTTGTGTATTTATTCCATCCATCACAATACACATAGTGATTCCTAGATCCTCCATTCCAGGCCTAGCTACTAGTTTCTATCCCTCCCAAACATTTTCCTTCATTATTATAAGATATATATAGATGTTCCAGACCTCATTAAATTGTTTAAGCCCCCACATATTTTATATCATGTATTCTCACATAGATTAATCGAATTCCTAGTTATCCCTTATTTATCTCATGAAGCATGACACATGTGAGCTTAGGAACCAAGAAAGTAGCTCTTGATGGAAAGATAGAGACAATTTATAGATAGATATTTCATCCTTATCAAATAAAGTTAAAATACATGACTATTTACAAGTCACGTGATGTTAAACTACATGGAAATGTCCCGGTCTCATGACATTAAACTGCATGATAATATTGTTGTCACCTAACATTAAACTACACAAGAAGAGGCCTTCATGAAAAACATATCATCCCCATGTTGATTATATATTCAATAATTTAACAAGTTATTCCACAACCATGAATATATGTTCTATACTAATTGGTGAATCCTTTAGGGTGCTCAAAAACATCTTTAATGTTACATCCCCTATGGACCAACATCATGTCAACAATATCATAGTCAATATCAACCAAATACTCATGTAAATATTCTTCTTCATGGAACCCCAATGGACATCAAACTCCCCTATTATTGGTTCCCCCTCTATAAAATTGGTAACAATGATTGGTTAATCCAAAGGGGTCCCACAAGGATTTTGGTGAATTATGTAATTTCTCAGAATTTTAACCAAGTGGATCGATTTCTATATGAGAGGACCCCCATAAATCTTGGGTATATTATCCCTATATGGTGAAATATCAGTTTCTAACAGTATTAATGGATAACATGTACCCACCGATACTCATTTCTTATTGAATAAAATATTCCTGGTTTAGTATTTACATATCCCAAAACCCAAATGTTCAAGTGGATTCATAACCCATATATGTTACTCATATGTGAATTGTACCCATTGTCAAATCAGGATTATAAAATCACATTAATGTACCCTTTATTTTCAAGTTATGTATCCCCTATAAAAACCTAACTCCCTTGAGCTTCAGAATCACTTTGGACACCCCCATATTTCCATCATACAAACACCACACCCCATTTTATGACTAAATTTACTAAACCATTAATGCATATTCAATTATCATTTCATAGACTTTGAACCCACATTCTCCCTGTTGTCACTTATATTTTATTAGTAAGAGAGACTATCCAATCCTAAAGGACTGTCAGTAGGATTCACTGATGAATAACATAATTCCTAAGAGCTTCAGCCAATAGGGTTGTTTGGTGCCAAAAGGGACCTCACTATGATTCACTAGTAAATAAAAGATGATTAATAGAATGTTTTTAAGGGTTGATTGGGTCATAGAGGAAAGTACCCCATTTATACCATGAGATATTTCATTAGTGTTTTGGAAGTAGTACCACCAATAATTGAACACTCATAATTGATATAGGTATTTAAATACATGATTTCATTAACTTATTTTCCACATTTCCTTGATGAACCAAGAATATCTCAATGTTTTTTCTTGCATATTCCATGTTTTAATGGTAGGTATTTAAACAGCATAGAATTTATATTATAAATACAAGTGGATTTTTTCCTACCACCATTAGATATATAGTGATGCTCAGATCCTGAATCATGGGTCCAACTATAACATAAAGGGAATATTCGCCTCCCTGCATATGGGTCTTACCTGTAGAGGGAATATTCCATCTGAGAAAAATGTGGTTCTTGATCATAATACTTTTGAAATAATTATCATTTCATGGATATAACACTCTATCTTAGTTATGAATCATTCCCCACATCAGAGCTAAATACAAGTAGTAGCCTTTGGAACATGAGCAGAATACACCTTAGAGTACTTGTTCCCTCGTCCATACACATGAGTTTGGTCGATATAGGGAACATTATTTTTAGGGTCTTTGAGTGTACTGATTCATATTCTCATAGGATATGTAGTGATTCATGGGTCCCCAATCGTATGATAGTCAATTATTCATAGAATTAAAAAAACCCTTTCCTTGGTATGAGTCAACACTGTGAAAAAGATTCTATAATAATAACTATTCTTGGCTTGATTTCTATACTATGGGATATCTAAAGATGCACTGATTTTCTATTACCATCCAATAAATGAATTCTTATTTATAAAAACTAAGTTCCTCACTAGGAACTAGGTTTTTTTAGGATTCATTTTCATACCAATATGTGAGTTCCCCTCTATATTCCCTATAATGCCCTCTTTTATGGTTCAACCAATGGACCAGTTTTCCCTTGATTCTCACACTGATCATGACTCATATGATATTAGGGAACTAGGAATGTCACTCTGAATATAGTGATTGAGGTTCATTCTATCCAAATATAGGGGACAATATCCTTGTGCATAATATTAATCTACTTGAAAATAGGTCATCGCATTGAAAATATTATCCCTTTGATTATTATATACTCAAGAGTCACATGTGTTATCCCTTCAATTCGAAATGTTTTCAATATATGCCGGAATATCATTTATGGTGATCAAACTCTTCTTGAATAATATTTTCTCTATGAACCAAGTTTATAGATATGATACCTAAGTTGATGAAATCCAATTCATCATGTTGATATTCTTCTCTTTGAACCCCATGGACCATGGGATTCTCCACACAATATTATCCCCTATAGTAAACTAGTAACATTGATTGGTTATACAAAAGGTGTGCCACTTGTATTTGCTGATGAATAATGACCATCTCAGAGCTTGTGAAATGGGTTTTTTTCATAGAGGAGAGGTCCCCCTTAAATTCATGATTTATTTTCCTAATTATGTGGAATATTGGATTCTTCCATTATCAATGGTTGACCTATAACAACTATATTACACCTCTAGATAAATCAAATATTATTGGGTCATGATTTATAATTTCTATAATAGAAATATTCAAGTGGATTTTTATTCCCTTTATGTAACACATCTATTCACTGTACTCATTTTTAGAGAAATATTATAATATCGTATTCTTTTACGACTTCATTATGTCATATAATGCTTATATAATGAACCAATTTCCCTGATTTAGTTTCTCCTCTTAGTGATATTCCCTTGTCACATTAATTTGAACTAAATGTCATTGTCCTAGTCACATGAAAATAAATTAGAAGACATATGGTCCATCTTGAAACTCCTAAAGTTTATTAAAGTGGGTAATACACTCAATGAATCTATAATATAGATGAATATTTCTCTTCCATACCAGAATAAAACATTGAAATTTCTATTCCCTATGTATAAGCCTAATCTATGTATAAGACAACTTAGCTAGACATGACGTTGAGACTGCCTGTGGGAAGAAAACAATACCCTTCTCCTCTACATATGAGTCAAATCTACAAAGTGGAATCTCCTTAAAATAGATGAATATAGAATGATTCCTTCCCTTAAAATATGAATGCAAGAAACCTATAATGGATATCCTTAATAATTAAATAGGCCTCTACATAAGGATGGTTAATTCATACAGTTTCTCTTTTCCTATGTATAAATCAAATCTATGTATGGATCCTTGTGCATGAAGCAGATCTATAGAAGAAATGATCCAACATATAGATACCCACCGGTAAGATTGTGAACTTATAAAATATTCCTCTCACATCTAGACAACCCCAAATAGTGAAAATTATCATTAAGGATATGTAGAACAATTTAGAAAAATATCTTATGTCCTTATCAAATGATGTTAAACTGTAAGAAATACATCATCAACACATAACATAAAGATGCATGACAGATGCATCCCCACTACAAGAAACTAAACTATGTAGACCATAATACACCAGTAATCCTTTTTCAAGGACCATAAGTTCCTAGATATGGTTAGAAAAATTTCATGGTGCTTCTATCACCTTTCTAGGATCATCAATCAGTTAACCACACTTCATGTATTGAGTGCCTCAGATCACCATGAACCATCCATGTCCTTGGAAAAGAACACCCAAGTTTGAGGGATGCTTTATTTGACTATGAAAATCATCCCTTATATTATATATATGAGGTTCTGACCATCCAGCAGTTGTGTCTTTTCCTTGAAAAAAGGACTTCTGATCCCTGTGAGATCTAACATCATCATAGAGGATCTCATTGCCATAGAGTGTTTTGTGATCATCCACAAAATGACTGTCCAAAAATATTATTCATTATTTCTATACTCTTGAGCCCTGATTTTCCACATTCTTATCTTCCTATTGGAAAGGAGATGGATTACTTATATCCATAGATATTTTAATTATGCTATTTTGTAACACTACACTAATATCAGGTCTGTGTGCATCATAAACATAAAATTTATGCACTTTGGTCAAATATGTGTGACCTTAAATTTTTTACTTTGATGGTCAAAAATCACAATACCTTAAAAATAATAGTGAAACAGTCATAAAAACATTTAGTTTTATAAAATGTAGAGGGAATTATGACAAGAAATCAATTCTTTTATTGTTAAACTCTTCAACTCTAGAATTTTGGAAAATATAAGTAATTTATAAAAAAGGCATAAAAATCATAGGGATCATCTGTTGGACCTAATAAAGTTAAATCCATGCTCAATAAACCCATCATGTCATTGAACAGGTTAGGGTAATGATTTTTCATACCTTCTTTGTCATGATGAAATGTTCACTAGTCAGAGAAAGAACTTTTAGGGTACTCAAATCCTTCTTCGATATTAAATTTTATATAAATAACCATCATATCATTGTAGTATAAGGTGAAACCCACCAATTCCTTTAGTTGATACACTTACCTTGGACACCCTTGACCTTGATTTATTTTTATTGGTTATTCCCTATAATGTATTGGTAATATGGAATAAATAATCTAAAGGGTGTGCATAAGTATTTAATAGTGAATAACATTGTGCATCAATACTTGTTATTAGTGATTGTTTTGGTCCTAGTGGAAATGTCCCACTTAAATACAAGCATTATTTCCCTAGTTGTGTGTGGTATGGGTTTCCACTACTTTTGAATGGTCGACCTGTATCCACTAACCCCTATTTTCAGTTGACTCAGATATTCCTAGATCATGATTTGTAATCCCAATAACTAGACAATTCAATTGGATCTGGCATCCTCAACATTACATCACCAGGTATTTTACCCATTCTCAATTAAATAATTTGATATTACATTATCAATTGTTTTAATAGTATGTGACACGTGACCTGAACCCCCATTATATAGGTATTGAGCATCACAACCATAAACATCTCAACCATTAGGATTCACAAACAAGTCATGGATAGTATTTATTCTTTACTATATATTACTTACCAAATGTTTTAATCTTCAAAAATCTATCATGGCCCTTGGAAAATAGAAGGGACCCCTCTATTTGACTATGTAATGGTTAGATCATTCTATGGGACCTAGACCATTAAACTAGA
This sequence comes from Viscum album, assembly GCA_963277665.1. Classification (NCBI taxonomy): domain Eukaryota; kingdom Viridiplantae; phylum Streptophyta; class Magnoliopsida; order Santalales; family Viscaceae; genus Viscum; species Viscum album. The sequence continues at coordinate 678,402,314 of OY728119.1, read as the reverse complement.
GGTGGATCATCTCTATAGTAAAGGACCTCAAATATCATGACCCCTAGAAACATCACAGTGGAATTTAGAACCTTAATGGGTTTTTCAATCATCTTTGAAGGGTCTTCCCCATTCTATATTCACTTGTTTAAACTCTTGGACACATGATTTACACAACCCATATTCCAACTATCCAAGTGGATTTGGAATCCCTAATGTAACACCATGATACATCCAACCAGATCTAACCAAGGATGTAGTGTATGAGAGCCATTCATTAATACCCATCAATCATCCTATCATCAGCTATAACACCCCAACACTTTACCATATTTACCTTTATATATCATTGCAATACACACAACACCCAATATAAATAAAACATTATATAGCCAAATTTTTAAGGTTCAATTAAATTATATCACATTAATAGGTTTTTTATATATTATATATCCATGAATAATAATTATACACTCGTCTAATAGTTATATGTTAAGAACAAACCCAATATTACACATAAAATACTATACATTTTAAGGAAATTTTAACGCCTTTTAATGAAAAACATATTTTAAATATTAATTTTGACACACGGTTGAATTTAATTAGATAAAATTAAATTCATTTTTTAATTCATAATGTCCAGATTATATGTTTTTTAATTTTTGTGATTTTTCTAAAAAATTCATTTTTTAGGGAATAGTGAAAAATACCGAGTTTTAGTAAAAAAATGCCTTTTCATTTAAAAGGTTTTAAATGTTAAGTTATATTATAAATTTAATATAATGTCACACTAGATAAATTATACATATGTTAATACAATTTAGTTCATTATAAAAAATTTATCCTTTAAATTGAAAAAAAAACATAACAATATTTTGAGCATTTTTCTACTAAAACAAGTTAATCAGTCTGTCTGTGAGATTAACATTATTCCTAATTTTACGCTTCTATGAAATGGATTTTGAAGATATTAGATCAACCATTTTAAAAAAGATGATATTTTTTGTTCAATAAAATTTTATTAAATTTTGAAAAAATTACTAGTGACAGTAATTTTTTTTATTATAATGATTAAGGTGTAATTAGGTTTAAAATGGATGAAAACCCAATGTTTTATGGGCCCAAATAACCTAGAAACCTGTCCAACACCCATTGTATGGACATATCTCATACTTGAGACATAAATAATTTCTTTTAAGAGGGTTTTTATTACTTTTTTAGGTAATAACATGAGTACACCTAACTTCATTCCAATAATACCAAGTGATCCCCTTTCCTTCCCTATTAAAGGAATCCACTTATACCAACTTTTCACACCTCTAATGTCTCTTAATTTCATCCAATACCAGACCAAATTGTCTCCCAACATCCCCACCAACAACCTATAAGCCTCTCATTAGTCATAAACAAATCCAATGAAGAAGACACCAAAAGAATTTACCCTATAAAGAGGTAACACCTTCTCTTAATCTCGCAAGTTTCATTAAACTTCTACACTCTATATAATATTATTGTTATACTATATAATAACCAATAATGTATCCAAAATATACTATGATTTTTTATATTAATATTTACACCAACAAATACACACACCTCTATCCAATGGGTGACTAAGATATTCTTTCTTGTCTATGACAAACTACTACCTAACGAAATAATAATTGTTTAATTATCCTATACCACCTATCATGGTGGCCATTATGATGGAATATATATTTATATATAATATATATTTCATTTATAATTTATTTATAATTCTTTAATTTTTATTTATGACATACCTTTATGCATCTATCATGTGTAAAAACAATAATTTTGTTTGAGGAAGTGTAGACTACCACCCCCTCAAAGAGATATGAATCCTTCATTCCATACATGGAACACATAAAGAATGGTTTTAATAATCATATGTATCATATATTACATAAATATGATACTGTAAATTATAGTATACATATCCATCATTTAGTTTTAATTTTTTAAATTGAACAATGATATGAAAGTAGTGTTCATGCGTACGTACGACCTACCATCCCAATCAATAGTGCACTTCATTTCTAATATCCAAATGATATTGACTATTTTAAATACATATGTAATGAATATATATGATAATTTAATTATTATTTACACTATTTATATGATTAAACCATGATATATTTAATAATAACAACAAATAACAAGTCAAAATGTACTTGAGAAAATGTGGAAATTAACACCCAAAACAGTTAAAATAATAAAAGATTGTTAACAAACAAGTAATAAAATATTATAAAAGATTAATATATAACATTATAAACATTATTGTTGTTAATTTTATTTTTAATTAACATATTTTAAACCACTTTACAAGAGGGTAAATACAACACACCCAAAAGGAAGGATAAGGTAAGGTATTATTGTATTACTTTTCTTTTCTTAAGGCAGACGCAATATACACCACTTAATTATTTTCTACAGTATATCTACAGACCCTTTTATTTATTATATAATGAATCCATTTTCTTCATGGTATAAAAAACATTCCCTCCTGGGGACTATGAATTAAATTTTTCTTGTGGTATAGGACATTTTGGAATGTTTAATAAATAATATCCTAAACCATATTCTTAATAATTATTTTTGAAATATCTCTTACCATTGTGATTGTTAAAATTATTTTTAAAAAAATTACTTTATTGTTTTAAATTTTCATTGTAACATACCTTATACATCTATATTCTCAGAAAATATATATTATTATTTCCTAAATTGTATATCAATTTTTGGGGTGTTCACTTTGACAGTTATTTGATTAACTAGGGTATTATTGATAAAACTATATCTTCTATTCAACATGGATACATCTTGTTAAGGAACAATGTTTATGAATGTTAGAAATGCTTTGGATTTGTACAACATGAGTTAGGCTCAGTTATATATATATCCCCTCGATGCTTTGGAAGTCTCATGATGTGAATCATTTGGAGAATTAAATGGGTTTTTACCCTACATTTTGTAAAATATATTTTGAAAGGTCTTGACGATAAAGGTACCATGTACCTAGTAAACATGTTATCCAAAAATTAACAATTTCCCTCATTTATATTCATTTATTATTCATCCATGAGTTATTGAGTCGACTTATCATTGGATTCATTTCATTATGGTGATTCAAATATTATTCATCCATGTGATTTTTCATCAACATATATAAGGATATGTTTAATTTTTAGTTCATTGGTTAAATGGAATTTGTTTCATTTCCTAACATGCCATATTGATATTTCCTTATCTAGTTTTTTGAGTGGAATGTGTTATCTTTTATGGAACTTTCTTTGTTAAATTATTCCTATTGATTCATTATTGTTTCTGTATTGCATACGCTTATTGAGAATTTGAGCTCACCTTTATTATGTTTCATTCCAAAGGTTATGAAGAATAGATCTATGAATAAGAGTTTACAGATGAAGTTTATTTATATTATTGTGTATCATGTTTTTTTTCACAATGTATTATGGGTATCATGTATTTAATATATATTTCCAAAATTGCTAATCTGAACGGTCATTCCGGATTTGTTTCCTTGTAATAATGTTAATGTAATGAATTAATACACCGGCTATGGGATTTTGGGGTTAGGGATTTATAGTTGGTATTATGGGGAGGTTCAAATAAAACCTTGGAAACAAAATTTAGAAAAAATAAATTGGGAAGCACAACCCTATGATATACATTAAGGAAAATAGTAGAAGAAGAACCTAGAATTTTTTAAGGTAGAGATTATGTGGGTATAGAAAGAAATAAATCTTTTTATCGATACTACAAGTGCATGTGTTTCTGGAACATATGTACATAAAAGTAACAACTCCAACATGGTGTTCTGGGGTTGACTCGTGGTAACCTGGTACATGAAAATGGGCCTTACTATGCACTTGTTTTGAAACTCCTGAGAGATACACTTAAGATAATTCACATTATCATTACGTAGCATTATGAATGATTTAAATGTGAACGTTCCATCACTGAAATAAAATTTATTATTTTAGATGAATTTAAATCGAGTGTTATACAATATTTTGTAGGACCTAGGGACACCCTGAGAGGGGAGGGGTGAATCATGGTGTCAGCTTTGTCTTCTAAAGTGATGGTTCTTGTTCGCACGTTGGTAGGAACTTGTTAAACATGTATGATGAAAATGAACATAAACCAAACATTCACATGTAGAGAGACAACACAACACTTTTTACTTAGTTCACCACTAAAGGCTACGTCCAAGGAGCATATGCCGACAAGTTCTCAGTCGTACCAAATTCTACTAAACTTCACTAGCTGTGGATTACAAAGGTTCTAGAACAGTCACTCTGTCCCAGGCTCAATGCCTTTACAAAAGTTCAGGGATAGCTCACTATGTCCCTCGGGTCACTCCCGTTGACTCCCCTTGGCTCACTGCCCTTAGTGAAGTCACACTCAGTTTATAGACATGAAGGTATATTCATAATTGAAAAATAATGAATCATCTATTGAATGTAGATGCTCTGTTGAAGTCCAACTTTCACTCGTATAATAATCCCACATTGCACCGAAGGTATCAGGCAATCTTCCAGTTTTCGTATAGCTCCAAAAGGGCCGACGTACAATAACCTCACCTGGCGCGCTTCTCTAAGACTGACGCGCACGATTCAATAACAGTGTGCAATTCACTTGCGCGGTACAAAATCAGCGCGCAGGTGACACCAACACACTTGCACGACACATCCTCCTTCAACTCCAAACTTGCGCGACTCTGCACCTTTAACTCCCAAACCGCCTTGGTCGCGCAACCAACAACCGACACCCAACCTCTACTTGGGTGACCCAACTACAACTTGTGCGACTCAGACACTTTTTTGACGAGATCTTGAAAAATCTATAAGTCTTGAACTTCATTCCAAATGAGGTGGGGTGGTCCTCTATTTATAGGAAAACCGGACCCCCTGCGTGGTGGCTTGCAAGTGTCCTCACGACCTGCAAGTCCCGGTGTGCAACTCCAACTGCCCTAGCCTCTGTCGTACTATTCACTTGTGCGACCACACCAATATGTGTAGACCTACTTTCCTTTACCATATTTTGATGTTCTGATCATGAAGAACAACCGGCGCGCAAGTTTCCAAACCTTCTAGTCATCGGCGCGCAGGTCCTTTATCGACACGCAGGTCACTGGCGTGACCAGCCCAAAACTTGCACGGCCCTGATCCCTTTTCAATTTTCCATGTTCTGATCTTGAAAAACATATAGCGCCCAAGTTTCCTCTCCTTCAAGTACACGACACGCAAGTATCTTTTCCAAAAAAACACTTTTCTCCATTTGTCAATTTTCGTGCCTAAAAATTTGGCAAACACTGGGAAACGACACCTCCTTCAATACTGTTGTCTACTTGAACTGTATGATCACTTTGTTGGTACACATTCTGAACTTCCACTGAGGATTGACAACAGGCACAAACCATAGTCCAATTCATGCATAGAAAACCATGGTTCCAACATATTTAAAATTCATGATTTTACCAGCTAATCCATAATATTCCATTTTATAGAAATGGTTTCTGAAAGGACGAATGGTATTAATACTCATTAAAAATTTAGAGTCCGACTTGCTGAGGAAACCAATACAGATTGTATTATAAGAGTGAAAATAAGATAATTATTAGGGATGTTTAGTCAGGTTATGAAAATTTACCATACCTGAATAGAGAAACCAATTCCATGGAGATTTGTTTATATTTTTCTCCAATATTCTAACCCCTTAACCAAACTTACAATTAAAGTTGTTATGTTTTTCTGGATGAAGGAATGTGAATAATCCTTTCATGAGCTAAAAATAAGATTGGTTACTGCTACAATTTTTACTTTACCCTATAGTAGTGATGGGTATTTCATATATAGTGATTCATCAAAGAAGGGACATGGTTGTGTCATAATTAAAAATGAAAAATTTATTGAATATGAATCAAGGAAATTGATGAATAAAAAACATACCTATCCAACCCGTGATTTAGATTTAGCATCTATAATATTCAATTTCAAAAAATGGGTACATTATCTCTATGGAGATAGATGTGAGATATACATGGATCATAAGAGCCTGAAATACATCTTCTCAAAGAAAGAGCTCAACAAGAAACAATGTAAGGGGCTCCAAATCTGGAAATATTATTAATGCTCAAAACACTATCACCTGGTGAAAGAGAATAATTAGGAAGACGCATTGTGTAGGAATGATCATGATGTTATAACCGAATAAGGATTGAGAGGGATCCTATATTAATAAATTTATTGAATATATATATAATAATTTATAAAAAAGGAGAGTCATCAATCATTTATCAAATGAAATTAAAACCATCATTAATAGATATGATAATGAATTATAAATATAATGATATGGACTATCAAAAGAAAATTAAAATCTTGAATGATGGAAAATTATTAATTTTTTTTTGTGAAGATGGTGTTTTAAAATTTGGAAAAATATATGGTGTTCCATCTAAACCTAAACTAAATATAGAATTGTTGGATGTCACTCATAGATCAAATTTCTCTAAACACTCTGGGAGAAAAAATATGTATTGGGACTTTAGGGAACACTTTTTTGGGATAACATGAAATGTGAAATTGTAGATTATGTGTCCCAATGTATAGTTTTCCAACAAGTGAATGTTATAAGACAATATTCTAAAGGATTTCGACAACCTCTTCCTATCCCTATGTGGAAATGGGAAGAAATTACCATAGAAATTTTCATAGGAAATCCAAAGACACCTCAGAAAAATGATGGAAAATGGGTTATTGTTGATCGCCTGAAAAAATATGTAATTTTCGTTCTGATAAGATATGACCAACCTCCTGATCTCCTCGGAAGACTATACATTAATGATGTTTTAATATTTCATGGCGTACCTCGGTCAATTTTCACTGACCGAGACCCCTACTTTACATCAAAATACTAGAAGAGTATTCAAATGTCCCTTGATGCTAAGCTCCATTTGAGAACTGGATACCACCCAAAAATTGATGTACAATCTGAAAGAATAATTCATAAAATGTAAGACATGTTAATACCATGTTCACTCAATTTTCAAGGTATGTGGGATCAATACTTACCTTTGGTGGAATGTTTCAAAAAGAATAGTATTCATTCAAGTATTCAAATGGAACTATATAAAGCATTATATGGAAATAGGTGCCATACTCCATCTTGTTGGGATGAATATGGTGAAATGAAACTCATAGGTATAGAACTTGTTGAAGAGATGATGAAAAAGGTGAAGGATATTTAGAAACATATCAAAATGGAACAATGTAGGAAAAAGAGTTATGCTACTAATCAAGGAAAGGATTTGGAATTCCAAGTGGGAGATCATTTTTCATGAAATAATATCTATGAAATGGTGTTATCAGCTTTGGTAAGAAGGGTAAATTGAGTCCCAAGTATATCAAACATTTTGATATTCTTGAAAGAGTTGAAGCTATTGATTATCGGTTAGCATTGTCGCAAAATCTCTTAAAAGTTCACGATATGTTTCATATATCCATGATGAGGAACTGCATGCTGATCAAACACATTCTCTAACATCTAATGAAATAGATTTTGAACCTGGACTTTCTTATTTCATGGAACCCATCTAGATTATTGACAACAATGATCATGTATTGAAGAATTAGAGGACTTGTCTAGTAAAGGTACTCTAGAGAAATCAGAAAATAGAAGAAGAAACATGGGAACCCGAGGATTCTATAAAAGAAAAATAACCACATCTTTTGTAAGTTAAAAACCATAAAATTTAAATGATGAGTTTTTTTGTAATTTTGAAGAATATTGGACCCCAAGACTTTACCATATTTACCATTAGATATATTTGAAATACACATAACACCCGACTTAAATGAAACATTATTTAGTCACATTTTTTATATTCAATTAATGTATATTAATTTTATAGAGTTTATTTATATATTATATATCCAAAAATAATAATTTTACACTCATCTAATAGGCACATGATAAGAAGAAACCTAGTATTACTCGTAAAATACTATATTTTTTAATGCAATTTTACTGCCATTTAATGGTGAAAATATTTTAAATATTAATTTTTATAAAATTATTAATTTAATTTGATAAAATAAAAATCATTTTTTAGTTAATAATTCCCTAATCATATTACAGGTAATTTTTATGATTTTCTAAGAAACTTCTTTTTTTAGTCAATAGTGAAAAAATATTGGGTTTTAGTTAAAAACTTTCTTTTCCTTTAAATAATTGTTAATTTTAAATTATATAAAGAATTTGAATTAAAGTCACATTAGATCAATAATAAATATATTAATAGAATGTATTAAATTATAATCAATATGAATTTTAAATTGAATGTAAAAACATAACAATATTTTGAACATTTTTCTAATAAATCCAGTTAATCTGTCTCTATGTGAGATTAGCATTAATCCTAATTTTTTCACATATGTCCTTTTTATTTCAAAAATCCTACATAAAATTTTTTAATAATGATTTTATTTTGGGACTAATATGAAAAACATAATTTTTTACAATAATGATTAGTGAATGTGATTAAAATTAATTATAATGATTAATGTGTAGTTATTCTTAAATATTGACTAAAACCCCATGTTTAAGGGCCCTAATACCATGGAAACATGTCCAAAACCCATTGTATGGAAATATATCGTCCATGAAACTTCCATAATGGAGTTATTGTAGTTTGTTTTGAATTTTTTTAAGTAATAACATGTAGCATCATGCCTTTTTATAACATAACGTTTCATAACATTTTACCAAACCGAGGATCTTTAAGGTTTAGTGTCTTGGAAACCAGGAACATAATACATGAAAACATAAAACATTATTCTTAAACACTTGAAAGGATTTTCTTTATGTTCATCCTAGGTTCATTACCGCATCTCATAACTTGGGGACATACATCAAAATAAAGGCTGAGCATATGGCCCAGTAAGGGAAACAAGGGGAAACATTTAACATGTGAACTTGAGATACATCAATAAAGTCATGAGAAAATAACTTTAAGGCATGAGAAAGAAATCATGAGACATATCATAATAAAAATAACGTATTTCATAACTTGAATATGTGGATACAACATTTAACATAGACAATCATTTTTTTCACCATGGTCCATCCCTTAGGTGTCATTAAAAATTACCAAACTTATTCACCAAGATATCGTTATAATGGTCATCTATAGAGATTAAGACTTTACCCAATGCATTGGAGTGATATTGGGGCACACCCTTAAATTTGACTTTATTATCATGTTATCCATATATATCATATTCAATAATTTCATTAAAAAACCATATAGAATAAAATAAATGGGTTTCATTTCATAGTCATAGCATTTTAAAATCTACTTTAAAGACGTGATCTTTATGTCACATTAAACCGATGGAAAATGAAAGTGGGTTTCATGTTTGTAAGTCCCAGAATTTAAATATAAAATTTTGATATATATGTGAATAAATTTATAGAAGAGTGATATTTGAGTATTCACTTAATAAAATAAATTAATTTGAGAAAAATAGAGAGACATTTTGAGACGAAAATTCTACAGCATAACGACTATGTTATAGTGTTTTAAGAAATATTGAAAAGAAAGGGTACATGTGTCACCCACTCATAAATGATCTATAAAACAGTAGAGGGATAGAATATAAAGGATATAAGAACATGGTAATTAAATTTTAAAGACATAACATATGAAATGAAAAACATGAAGGAAGAAAAAGAAATAAGATTTCTCTTATGAAAATTCTGCAGCTTAACGATGTCACTTAAAACTTAGAAAAATGAATTGACAAGATCAAATGGGGCCTCTAATCATATGAAAATAAAATCTCAGTATGATAGATATAGAGATCATACCCCAACATAATAAAAAAGAACATGAAATACTTGACATGAAAATAGATTTTGAAAACGATTAGGGTGAAAGAATCCCTTAAAATTCGGCTGCCTAACGGCGCCACTTAAAACATCAAAAAATGAATTGATAAGAGAAAAAGGGGTTCTCTAACTATATTAAAATGAATAGAAAAGTATGATGAATAGAAAAGATCATCCTCCCACATATTAACATGGAGAATAAAATAAATGACATAAAAGATAGTACTTGGAAAGAAAGAGAGAGGTAGGATCCATTACCTTAAAACATTACTTTTAAAACTAAAAGGATGGGACCTTGAGGGCTTGAGGGATCCTTGGGAGGACTCCTTGTGATGTAAGGAGACCAGAACATCGTTGAAGAGGATTTTGGAATCGAAAGGATGAGAGAATGGCTTGGTATTTATAGGGTAAGTGAGGGGACAGGGCATTAATGGCCAAGGGACACCTCATTTGTGGTATTGGCGAAACCAGGGGCTTTCCCATGGTATTTTTCCATGGTATTGGCTACTTGGGACACCTAATACTTTATCTTACTATTAATAAGTCGAACATAATGATTACATAATCATTACATCCTTAATGACGTCATTAAACACCAGAAACTCTAAACTGAAAATTCACTATTCACCGAAAATTCAACTTTCTCAGAAAAATCCCAAAATTTCACCTTAACCAAATATCGATGCTCTAATTTCAAAAATGAACTCCTTTTTATAAAATTAAATTTTTTAATTTTTTTAATTTAATTTTTAAATAAATACACTATTCATCGAAAATTCATTTTTGAAGAAAAATCCCCAAAAATTACCTTAACATTATATTGATTTTCTGAATTCAAAAAATAAAGTCCATTTTATGAAAAATAATTATCTAAATATTTTTAATTTAATTTTTATTTAAAAACCACTATTCACCCAAAAAAACTAATACTTGACGAATAATTTCTGAAACAGTTATTTACCAATATTGTTGAATCACATTACTTAATCAAGGTGCATAGATTATATTAATACTTTTTTTGAGTGAGATTACTAATCCATTTGGTCACATTACTAATCCTAAGCAGAAAATCACTATTCATAATTTACTATTTAACAAAAATTAAGTTGATCTTATTAGACTCTAAATTTTTTACTGAACATAATTGTAGAAGACAATTTTTTGAAAATCATTACACATAATTAATTATTTAATGTTTACATAAATATTTTCAAATATCCTTCTTTTAGAATTCATCAAAAATATGAATACTATATTTATCCAGACATTTGAAAATTCAAAAAACACATCACAAGAAGAAATCACAATTTTTATTTAAATCAAATGATTACAGAAGGTAGTTACGGTCTCCTTACATAGCCCCTTATAACACCAGCATAGGGCCTAAGTGTAAGGTATGTTTATATGAGAAAATATTAGGGCGACTCCGCCAACAACACATGAGTAGTAATTTCTATCAGTTTGAACTTCTCATGACGACGATTCTGTTCTAGCTTCACACGATGAAGTTCGGCTTGGGTTTGGTCCAGAGCAAAGCCCAGTGGTGCTACCTCCTTCCCAAGTTCTGTTAGATGGGCTTTGATCGGCCCGAGACTACTAGATGAGGCCATCAAATATTCTTTCTATATTAATTAACCAAGATCACTTTTAATTAGATACAATAGTCGCAACATTTAGTTTCCAACAGTCATACTGACTAAAGTTCACATAATAGCCAAAACCCAACAGTCTCATTTTAATTGTAATCATTTTATTAAATTAAAAAGCTTTTTTGAGTTTGAAATAAAATAACACACAAATTAGGAAACAAGATTTATTCAAAATTTTCGGTCGTTACAATCTTCCCCCCTTAAGAAATTTCATCCTCGCAATTTTTAAAATTGGGTATTGAAATTTCATAGAAAGTCCCATATCGGAAAACGAGTCAATATCACTATTACTTTAAAAGAAAAAAAACGAAGTACAAAGGTCACGTGAGTTAACCCATACTAGGATTACATGTAGGAAAACATGGATCTGGAGGAGAAAACAAAAGGTCAAGTTCTGAGGGAGAGTGATAGAAAACATGTCTAAGAGAAAGTTAACTACTAGAAAATCACAAACTTGTGATGGGTTAAACGGTCATTGATTACCCAGTAGGAAACTTAAACCAACAATGTTTTTGTTTTAAATTCCTTTTAATAATTTGGAGGAATTCATTTACTACATAGAATAAAAACACAAGGAAATATATTTACCTTCAAGTAGAGTTTCATCCCTTTATAATTTTCCACCAAGACTAATCTTTTCTCCAAACAAAGAGAATTCAAAACTAATTGGTCTCATCAAAGTATAAGAATAAACTTCTATAGAATCACATAATCCACAAAAGAATAATTATCTTTCTTTAAACATTTATCCAAAAAAAAGAAAGGGTAAGATAAAACAACTCTTCAAAAATAAAGAACCCTATAGAAAGGGAAACTACATTAAATCTTCAAAGTTCCACGGTACTACCCAAAGTTTATCATAGACCATTCCATAAATAATTGTCCTTAAAATTCCAAAAAATAAACCAAACTAAGATTCAAACCCAAATATAAGATGGATTTGATAACATTGACTTCCAAGATAAACTTAATCGTTCATCTCTAAACAACATCAACAACTCCTAACATCTTATAACAAAAGTAACTAAACTAAACATATTTTCCCCAAGATAGGTTAATAATTTCCATAAGTAACCTAAATTACTATAATTTCACCTTAAATTCATTGATTCTTCAAAAATATATGTCAACCTTTACTCCTGAAAGAAAATATCATAGTAATCTATTTACCTCGATCATATAGGGTTCCCAAAATAGTGAACATCTTCCAAAATAATAATCATCTTTTAATCCCCTAATCACATTTTCTTCAAGAAGAATAGCTTCACATCATCAACACATGATACATAAGAATAGATGTTTTACTTAATGATATAAACCCATATTAGGTGGTGACTCGATGTTCTTAGAAAACATCAATGATATGCTCATAGAGCATGAACCAAAATACAACATGACATAGACAATTATTGCGGAGAAGTTGCACGTACTTTAGTCATCATGATCCATCTCAGCATAGGACATGCATTTTCCCTTGTCCTTGAAGATTTTTGATGCTCATCATGCTTCTCATGCCTTCCAAGAGAGCATTGCCTTGGATAATTTCCAACTTCTCCACATCTACGACATTGAAAAGTCTAAGGTAAGTTATATCGAACCTTATCTCTATTCATCACATTATCCATTTTAAAGAAATTGGATACTTTATGCCCTATCATCCCACACATAAAACAACTCCCATTTACTTTTCGACATTCTCCTTGGTGCCTCTTTCAACACTTTTTGCACATGGGAAATTGGGTATTTTTCCCTTATCAACTTTATCAGATGAAGATCCTTAAGACTTCGCCTTCTTCTTCCTTTATTAATTTCAGCATTCAACTAGGTACCAATTATTATTTGTGATTTTTGATAGCTAGTTTTTCATAATAACAATATGTTCAACTTGATCTCTCATCATATTTGTCATATTAATAGGGAAATAATCACATTTCCTATCACATTGGTTGTTGGAACATGTTCTTCCATTTCCCGCCATTAACTAAGAAAAGAAATTACAATTAGGGGGCTTAAATACTTGGCCAATAATCATAAAAAGGAAACATTAAGAATAAAAGGATAAACTTGTATAAGAAAAGTATATCCAAACTTGTGATCCCTATGTTCCAATCTAGGTTTTCCATGATCATATATTCTTATGTGAATCTTTATTTTATTTTATCTTTGTTCCTTTAATAATGGTTCATACTATGATTATGAATTTACCAAAGCATATCCCCCGGGAGTGTCGTAACCAAGAGTGCATCAAGACCCATTGTCGTGTACCAGTTCCTGTTCGATTCTAGCTCAAGCTTTGTTTTCGCATTTTACCCTTATGTACATCTATTCTAGAGCCACCTCTACTGGCTCGTATCCAGACAGGGTTGTATTTTCTTGATAAACCACTTACTTAATACTCACCAAAATACCAGGAATATTTCCTATATTTAAGATTTTCTATAGGGTTTTTCCTAAAGTTTTCATATCCTAATTTCCACAAATAACTAAACCATCCTTTTATACCAACTGTAGCATCACGCCTTTTTATTACGTAACTTTTCATTACATTTTACCAAACCGAGGATCTTTATGGTTTAGTGTCTTTCAAACTAGAAACTTAAAACATGAAATAAAAAAAACATTCTTCTTAAACACTTGAAAGGGTTATCCTTATTTTCACCCTAGGTTCATTACTACATCTCATAACCTGGGGAAATATAAAAAATGAATGGGTTAACAGAAGGCCCAGTAAGGGAAACAAGGGGAAACATTTAACATGTGAACTTGAGATACATCAATAAAGTCATGAAAAAATAACTTTAAGGCATGGGAAAGAAATAATGAGGCATAACATAATAGAAATACCATATTTCATAACTTGAAGATGTGGTTACAACATTTAACATAGAAAATAATTTCTATTTAACAAAGTTCCATCCCCAAGGTGTCTTTTAAAATTACCAAAGTTATTCGCCAAGATATCGTTAAAATGGTCATCTCTAGAGATTAAGTATTTACCCAATGCATTGGAGCGCTATCAGGGCGCAACCTCAAATGTTCCTTTATTATCATTTGATACACATATATCATCATAAATCATTTCATAAACAACTCATATAGCATAAAAGAAATGGGTTTCATTTCATATTCATAACATTTTAAAAACTACTTTAAAGACGTGATCTTTATGTCACTTTAAACCCATGGAAAAGGAAAGCGGGTTTCATGTATGTAAGTCTGAGATTTAAAATAGAACATTTTGATATATATGTGAATACCCATATAGAATAAATATATTTGAGTATTCACTTAATAAAATAAAATAATTTGAGAAAAAGAGAGAGACATTTTGAAATGAAAATTCTGCAGCATAACGGCTATGTTATATGGTTTTAGAAAATATTGAAAAGAAAGGGGACATGGGTCACCCACTCATAAATGATCATAAAAATGTAGAGGGACAGAATATAAATGATATAATAACATGGTAATTAAATGTAAAAGACATACCATATGAAATGAAAAACATGGAAGGAAGAAAAAGAAATAAGATTACCCTTATGAAAATTCGGCAGCCTAACAGCGTCACTTAAAACTTAAAAAAATGAATTTAAGAGATCAAATAGGGTCTCTCATCATATGACAATAAATGATAAGTATGATAGATAGAGAGATCATAGCCCAACATTTCAAAAATGAAAATGAAAGACTTGACATGAAAATAGATTTTGAAAACGAGAAGGGTGAAAGAATCCCTTAAAAATTTGGCAGCCTAACGGCTCCACTTAAAACTTCCAAAAATGGATTGATGAGAGTAAGAGGGGGTCTCTCATTATATGAACATGAAAAGTAAGGTAGGATTAATAGAAAATAAAATCCTCCAACATAAGAACATGGAGAATAAAATAAATGTCATAAAAGAGAGTACTTGGAAAGAAAGAGAGAGGTAGGATCCCTTACCTTAAAACGTAACTCTTAAAACTCAAAGGTTTGGATCTCTAAGGATTGGGGGAACCTTAGGAGGACTCATTAAGAGGTAATAAGACCATAACTTCGTTGAGGAGGATTTTTCAATCGAAAGGATGAGAGAATGGCTTGGTATTTATATGGTAAGTGAGGGGACAAGGCATTAATGACCAAGGGACACCTCATTGGTGGTATTGGAAAAACCATGGGCTTGCCCATGATATTGTCCAATGGTATTGGCCACTTGGGACAAATCATTACTTATCTTACTATTCATAAGTCGACCATAATTATTACATAATTATTAAATCCTTAATGATGTCATTAAACACCCAAAACTCTAAACTGAAAATTCAATATTCACCGAAAATTCATCTTTCTCAGAAAAATCCCAAAATTTCACCTTAACCAAATATCGATGCTCTAATTTCAAAAATGAACTCCATTTTATATAAATAATTTTCTAAATATTTTTAATTTAATTTTTAAATAAATACACTATTCACCAAAAATTCATTTTTTTCAGAAAAATCCCCAAAAATTAACTTAACTTAATATGGATGTTCATAATTCAAAAAATAAAGTCCATTTTATAAAAATATTTTTCTAAATATTTTTTAATTTAATTTTTAATTAAAAAAACACTATTCACCCGAAAAAACTAATACTTGACAAATAATTTCTGAAATAGTTATTTATTTATTTTGTTGAATCACATTACTTAATCAAGGTGTGTAGATTATATTAATACTTTCATTATGTGAGATTACTAATCCATTTGGTCACATTACTAATCCTAAGCGTAAAATCACAACTCATAATTTACTATTCATCAAAAAATAATTTGATCTTATTAGACTCTAAATTTCTTACTGAACATAATTATAGAAGACCATTTTTAAAAATCATTACACATAATTAATTATTTATGGTTTACATAAATATTTTCTAATATCCTTTTTCTAGAATTCATCACAAATATCCATAGTATATTTATCCGGACATTAGAAAATTCACAAAGTTCATCATAAGAAGAAAATAAAATTTTTATTTAAAAAAAAGGATTACACAAGGAACCTACGGTCTCCTTACATAGACCCTTATAACCCCAGCATATGACCTATGTGTAAGGTGTGATAAGGTGAGATAATCTGAGGTCGGCTTGGCAAACATCGCACGAGTAGTAATTTATATCAGTTTGAACTTCTCGTGAAGGTGATTCTGTTCTATCTTCACACGATGAAGTTCGTCTTGGGTTTGGTCCAGAGAAACGCCCAGGAGTGCTACCTCCTTCCCATATTGTGTTAGATCAGCTTCTATTGGTCTGAGACTACTGGATGAGGCCATCGAATCATCTTTCGGTATTAATTAATCAAGATCACTTGTATTTAGAGACAATAGTCGCAACATTTAGTTTCCAACAGCCATACTAACTAACGGTCATATAATAGTCAAAACCCAACAGTCTCATTTTAATTGTACTCATTTTATTAAATGAAAATTTTTTGTTGAGTATGAAATAAAATAACACACAAAATTAGGAAACGAGATTTACTCAAAATTTCGGGTCGTTACATAACATGTGTACATGTAACTTCTTTTCAAGAATACCAAGTGAGTCATTTTCCTTCCCTATAAAAGGCCGCCACTTCAAACCATTCCCCACACCTCTCAGGAATCTTATGTTCAGACCAGACCTTATTAAATTGTCTCCCAACATCCATCACCATGACCTAAAAGACTCCCCTTTTCGGAAATAAATCGAATTTTTTTTTGGTATACACCAAAAGATGTTACCCCAATTAAGAGGTAATGCCATATCTCAAGCTCTCTAGTACCAATTCCATTCTCCACTCCCTATATTATTATTTTTATATGATTTCAAGAAAAATAATGTATAATAAATATAGTATAATTTTTTTATGTCAATATTTAGACATATACATACACACACTATAACGACCCGAAATCTTGAAGAAATCTTCTTTCCTAATTTTGTGTGTTATTTTATTTCATACTCAACAAAAAAAAATTCATTTAATAAAATGAGTACAATTAAAATGAGACTATTGAGTTTTGACTATTATATGATTCATAGTCAGTATGACCATTGGAAACTAAATGTTGCGACTATTGTCTCTAAATAAAAGTGATATTGGTTAATTAATATAGAAAGATGATTCGATGGCCTCATCCAGTAGTCTCGGGCCAATCGAATCCCATCTAACAGAACTTTGGAAGGAGGTAGCACCATTGGGCTTTGCTCTGGACTAAATTCAAGCCGAAATTCATCGTGTAAAGCTAGAACAGAATCACCTTCGCGAGAAGTTCAAACTGATAGAAATTACTACTTGAGCGATGTTGGCCGAGTTTCCCTCAGATTATCTCACCTTAGCACACCTTACACTTAGGGCCTATGCTGGGGTTATAAGGGGATATGTAAAGAGACTGTAACTGCCTTGTGTAATACTTTGATTTAAATAAAAATTATGATTTCTTCTTATGATGATGTTTTTGAATTTTCAAATATCCAGATTAGTATAGTATGGATATTTTTTTTATGAATTCTAGAAAAAGGATATTTGAAAATATTTATGTAAACCTTAAATAATTAATTATGTGTAATGATTTTCAAAAAATGGTCTTCTACAATTATGTTCAGTATGAAATTTAGAGTCTAATAAGATCAATGTAATTTTTGATAAATAGTAAATTATGAAGAGTGATTTTACGCTTAGGATTAGTAATGTGACCAAATGGATTAATAATCTCACTTAAAGAAAGTATTAATATAATCTAGGACCCTTTATTAAGTAATGTGATTAAATAAAATAGGTAAATAACTGTTTCATAAATTATTAGTGAAGTATTAGTATTTTCGGGTGAATAGTGTTTTTTTAATTAAAAATTAAATTAAAATTATTTAGAAAATTATTTTTATAAAATGGAATTTATTTTTGGAATTCAGAACATCAATATTATGTTATGGTAAATTTTAGGGATTTTTCTGAAAAAATGAATTTTCTGTGAATAGTGTATTTATTTATAAATTAAATTCAAAAAATTGAGAAAATTATTTTTATAAAATGGAGTTCATTTTTGAAATCATAGCATCGATATTTGGTTAAGGTGGAATTTTGGGATTTTTCTGAGAAGGTTGAATTTTCGGTGAATAGTGATTTTTCAGTTTACAGTTTCGGGTGTTTAATGACATCATTAAGGATGTAATAATTATGTAATCATTATGGTAGACTTATGAATAGTAATATAAGGTATGAGGTGTCCCATGTGGCCAATACCATGGGAAAATACAATGGGAAAGCACATGGTTTTTCCAATACCACAAATGAGGTGTCCCTTGGCCATTAATGCCTTGTCCTCTCACTTACCTTATAAATACCAAGACATTCTCTCATCCATTCGATTCCAAAATCCTCTTCAACAAATATATGGCCTTATTACCTCCCAAGGAGTCCTCCCAAGGTTCCCCCAAGCCCTCAAGTCCCCAACCTTTTAGTTTTAGGAGTTGTGTTTTAAGGTAAGGGATCCTACCTCTCTCTTTCATTCCAAGTACTATCTTTTATGTCATTTCTTCTATTATCCATGTTAATATGTTGGAATATGATATTTTATATTCATCCTACTTTTCTTTTCTTGTTCATATAATCAGATACCCCCCTTTTCTCTTATCAATCCATTTTTGGATGTTTTAAGTGGCGTCGTTAGGCAGCCGAAATTTAAGGGATTCTTTCACCCTTCTCATTTTCAAAATCTATTTTCATGTCAAGTATTTCATGTTACTTTTTATTATGTTGGGGTATGATCTCTATATCTATAATACTGATCTTTTATTTTTGTATGATTATAGGCACTATTTTATCTTGTCAATTCATTTTTTTATGTTTTAAGTGACGTCGTTAGGCTGTATAATTTTAATAAGAGAAATCTTATTTCTTTTTCTTCCTTCATGTATTTCATCTCATATGGTATGAAATTCAAATTCCAATACCATGTTCTTATATAATTTATATTATATCCCTCTATTTTTTTATGAATCATTTATGAGTGGGTGACCCATTCACCCTTTCTTTTGAACATTGCTTAAAACCCTATAACAGAGTCGTTATGCTGCAGAATTTTCGTCTCAAAATGTATCACTCTTTTTCTAAAATTATTTTATTTTATTAAGTGAATAATCAAAGATATTTCTTCTATATGGGTATTCACATGTATTTCAAAATGTTCTATTTTTATTCTGGGACTTACATTCATGAAACCCGCTTTCAATTTCCATGTGTTTAAAGTGACATAAAGATCACATCTTTAAAGTAGTTTTACAATGTTATGACTATGAAATGAAACCCATTTATTTTATTCTATATGGGTTGTTTATGAAATTATTGTTGATGATATATGTGGATCACATGATAATAAAGGAAAATTTAAGGGTGCACCCTGATAGCGCTCCAATGCATTGGGTAAAGACTTAATCTCTATAGATGACCATTTTAACGATATCTTGGTGAATAACCATGGTATTTTTTAATGACACCTTGGGGATAGACCTTGGTGAAACAGAAATGATTTTCTATGTTAAATGTTGTAGCCACATATTCAAGTTATGAAATACATTATTTTTATTATGAAATGCCTCATGATTTCTTTCTCTTACCTTAAAGTTATTTTTTCATGACTTTATTGATGTATCTCACGTTCACATGTTAAAGGTTTCCCCTTGTTTCCCTTACTAGGCCTTCTTCTCACCCATTCTTTTGATGTATATCCCTAGGATATGAGATGCAGTAGTCAAACAAGGATGAACATAAGGAGAATCCTTTCAAGTATTTAAGAAGAATGTTTTATGTTTTCGTGTTTTAAGATCCAAGTTTCCAAGACACTAAACCTTAATGATCCTAGGTTTGGTAAAATGTAATGAAAAGTTATGTTATAAAAAGGAATGATGCTACAGTTGGTATCAAAGGATGGTTTATTTATTTGTGGAAATTAGGATATGAAAACTTTAGGAAGAACCCTATAGAAAAGTTTAAATATAGGAAATATTCCTGGTATTTTGGTGTGTATTGAGTAAGTGGTTTATCAAGAAAATACATCATTGTCTAGATACGAGCTGGTATAGGTGGCTCTGGCACAGATGTACATAGGGGTAAAACCTGAAAACACCATTTGAGATAGACTCAAAGGAGAACTGGTACATGACAATGGGCCTTGCTTCACTCTTGGTTACGACACTCCCAGGGGATATGCTTTGGTAAATTCATAATCTTAGTATGAACCATTATTAAAGGAACAAAGATAAAATAATATAAAGATTAACATAAGAATATATGATCACGGCTAACCTAGATTGGAACCTAGGGGATCACATGTTAGGATATCCTTTTCTTCTACATGGTTATCCTTATATGCTTAAAGTTTCCTTTTCATGATTATTGGCTAAGTATTTAAGCCCCCTAATTATACTTTCTTTTCTTAGTTAATGGAGGGAAATGGAAGAACATGTCCCAGCAACCAATGTGATATGAAATGTAATGATTTCCATATTAATATGATAGAGATGATGATATATTAGGTTGAACATGTTGTGATTATTCCAAACCAGCTATAAAATATCACTATTAATAATTGGTACCTAGTTGAATGCCCAAATTCATCATGGAAGAAGAAGAGGAAGTCTCAAGGATGTTCATCTGATAATGTTGATAAGGGAAATAAGACCCAATTTCCCTTGTACAAAATGTGTGGAAAGGGGAACCAAGGAGAATGTCACAAAGGAACCGAGAGATGTTTTAAGTGTGGGGTTATAGGGCATAAAGTAGCCAATTACTTTAAAAATGGATAATGTCATGAATAGAGATGAGTTTAGATCTAAGGTACCTTATACTTTTCAATGTCGTAAGTGATGATAATTTGGACATTATGAAAGGAAATGCTCTCTTGGAAGGGATGATAAGCATGATGAGAATCAAAAATCTTCAAGGACAAGGGAACAATTCAAGTCCTATGCTGGGATGGATCATGATGACTGAAGTACATGTAACTTCTCCGCAATAATTGTCTATGTCATGTTGTATTTTAGTTCAATCTCTATGATCATATCATTAATGTTTTCTAAGAACATCGAGTCACTACCTAAGATGGTTTTATATCATTAAGGAAAAATCTATTTTTATGTATCAAATGTTGATGTTGTGAAGCTGTTCTTCTTGAAAAAAAATTATTAGGGGATTAAAAGATGATTATTATTTGGGAATACGTTCACTATTTTGGGAACCCTATAAGATCGAGGTAAATAGAATACTACGGTATTTTATTTGAGGAGTAATGGTTAACTTATATTTTCAATAATTGACGAATTTAAGGTGAACTTATAGTAATTTAGGTTACTTATGGAAATGATTTACCTATCTTGGGGAAAATATGTTTAGGTTAGATACTTTTGTTATAAGATGTTAGGGGTGGTTGATGTGGTTTGGAGATGAACAATAAAGTTTATCTTGGAAGACTATGTTATCAAATCCTTCTTATATTTGGGTTTCAATCATAGTTTGGTTTATTTTGAGGAATTTTAAGGACAGTTATTTATAGAATGGTCTATGATAAACTTTGGGTAGTACCGTGGAACATTGAAGATTTAAAGTAGTTTCCCTTCCTATGGGGTTCATTATTTTTGAAGAGTTGTTTTATCTTACCCTTTCTATTTTTTGGATAACGTTTTAAAGATAGAAAGTTATTCTTTTGTGGATTACGTGATTATATTGAAGATGATTCTTATGCTTTGATGAGACCAAGTAGTTTTGAATTCTCTTTGTTTGGAGAAAAGATTAGTCTTGGTGGAAACTTATTAAGGTATGAAAATATACTTGAAGGTAAATATATTTCCTTGTGTTTTTATTCTATGTAGTAAATGAATTCCTCAAAATTATTAAAATGAAATTAAAACAAAAATGTTGTTGGTTTAATTTTCCTACTGGGTAATAAAAGATTGTTTAACTCGTCACAAGTTTGTGATTTTCTAGTGGTTAACTTTCACTTAGACATGTTTTCTATCACTCTCCCTCAGAACATGACCCTTTTTTCCTCCTCTATATCCATGTTTTACTACATGGAATCCTAGTATGGGTTAACTCAGGTGACCATTGTACTTACTTTTCTTTCTTTTAAAGTAATAGTGTTACTGACTCTTTTTCCAATGTGGGACTTTCAATGAAATTCCCATGCCCAATTTTAAAAATTCCGAGGATGCAATTTCTTAAGGGGGGAAGATTGTAATGACCTGAAATTTTGAATAAATCATGTTTCCTAATTTTGTGTGTTCTTTTATTTCATACTCAACAAAACATTTTTGTTTAATAAAATGAGTACAATTAAAATGAGACTATTGGGTTTTTACTGTTATATGAACGTTATTCAGTATGACCGTTGGAAACTAAATGTTGCGACTATTGTCTCTAAATACAAGTGATCTTGGTTAATTAATATCGAAAAAATATTCCATGGCCTCATCGAGTAGTCTCAGGCCAATCAAAGCCCATCTAACAGAACTTGGGAAGGAGGTAGCCCTACTGGGCTTTTCTCTAGAACAAACCCAAGCCGAAATTCATCATGTGAAGCTAGAACGGAATCGCCTTTGCGAGAAGTTCAAACTGATAGAAATTACTACTCGTGTGATTTTGGCCGAGCCGCCCTCAGATTCTCTCACCTTAGCACACCTTACACTTAGGTCCTATGCTTAGGTTATAAGGGGCTCTGTCAGGAGACTGTAACTACCTTGTGCAATCCTTTGATTAATATAAAAATTGTGATTTCTTCTAATGATGAAGTTTGTGAATTTTCAAATTTCTAGATAAATATAGTATGCATATTTTTGATGAATTCTAGAAAACTGAATATTTGAAAATATTTATGTAAACCATAAATAATTAATTATGTGTAATGATTTTCAAAAATTGGTCTTCTACAATTGTGTTCAGTATGAAATTTCGAGTCTAATAAGATCATCTTAATTTTTGATGAATAATAAATTATGAAGAGTGATTTTATGATTAGGATTAGTAATGTGACCAAATGGATTAGTAATCTCATTTAAAGAAATTATTAGTATAATCTAGTCACCTTGATTAGGTAATGAGATTCAATAAAAAAGGTAAATAACTGTTTCAGAAATTATTAGTCAAGTATTAGTTTTTTAAGGCGAATAGTGTTTTTTAATTAAATATTAAATTAAAAATATTTAGATTTTTTTATAAAATGTACTTTATTTTTTGAATTCAGAACATCGATATTATGGTAAGGTAATTTTTGGGGATTTTTTTGAATAAAATTAATTTTCGGTGAATAGTGTATTTATTTAAAAATTAAATTAAAAATATTTAGAAAATTATTT
Organism: Viscum album; assembly: GCA_963277665.1. Lineage (NCBI taxonomy): Eukaryota > Viridiplantae > Streptophyta > Magnoliopsida > Santalales > Viscaceae > Viscum > Viscum album. Next base: position 678,378,392 of record OY728119.1, on the reverse strand, counting down.
TTATAAAATTTAGTTTATTTTTGAAATCCAGGCATTGATATTTTGTTAAGGTGAAATTTTTGGATTTTTCTGAGAAAGTTGAATTTTCAGTGAATAGTTAATTTTCAGTTTAGAGTTTCATGTGTTTAATGACATCATTAAGGATGTAATAGTTATGTAATAATTATGCTAGACTTATGAAAAGTAAGATAAGGTATGAGTTGTCCAAAGTGGCCAATACCATGGGTAAATACCATGGGAAAGCCCATGGTATTCCAATACCACCAATGAGGTGTCCCTTGTCCATTAATGCCTTGTCACCTCACTTACCTTATAAATACCAAGTCATTCTCTCATCCTTTAAATTAAAAAATCCACCTCAACGATTTTCTGGTCTCCTTACATCCCAATAAGTCCTCCAAAGGTTCCCCATTCCCTCAAGGTCCCAACCTTTGAGTTTTAAGAGTTGCGTTTTAAGGTAAGGGGTCCAACATCTCTCTTTCTTTGCAAGTACTCTCTATTATGTCATTTCTTTTATGTTGCTTGTTATTATGTTGGAGGATGTTGATTCCTATTCATCCTACATTACTTTTAATGTTCATATAATGATATACACCCACTTTCTATCATCAATCCATTTTTCTATGTTTTAAGTGGCGTCGTTAGGCTACCGAATTTTTAAGGGATTCTTTCACCCTTCTCGTTTTCAAAATCTATTTTCCTATCAAGTCTTTCATGTACCTTTTTATTATGTTGGGGTATGATATAAATATCTATCATACTGATATTTTATGTTCATAGGATGAGAGACCCTAATTGATCTCGTCAATTCATTTTTTTTATGTTTTAAGTTTCGCCGTTAGGCTGCTGAATTTTCATAAGAGAAATCTTATTTCTTTTTCTTCCTTCCATGTTTTTCATTTCATATGGTATGCCTTTAAAATTTCGTTACCATGTTATTATATCCTTTTTATTATGTCCCTCTACTGTTTTATGGATCATTTATTAGTGGGTGACCCATTTCCCCTTTCTTTTGAATATTTTCCTAAAACCCTATAACATAGCCGTTATGCTGTAGAATTTTCGTCTCAAAATGCCTCTCTGTATTTCTCAAATTTATTTATTTTAATAAGTGAATACTCAAACATCATTCTTCTATATAGGTATTCACATATATATCAAAATGTTCTATTTTAATTCTGGTACTTACATATATGAAACCCGCTTTCCATTTCCATGGGTTTAAAGTGACATAAAGATCGCATCTTTAAAGTAGTTTTTAAAATGTTATGACTATGAAATGAAACCCATTTATTTTATGTTATATGGGTTTTTTATGAAATTATTGATGACGATATATGTGGCTCACATGATAATAAAGTAAAATTTAAGGGTGCACCCGGATAGCGCTATAATGCATTGGGTAAAGACTTAATCTCTAGAGATGACCATTTTAATGATTTATTGGTGAATAACCTTGGTAATTTTAATTGACACCTTGCGGATGGACCTTGTTGAAATAGAAATTATTTTCTATGATAAATGTTGTAGCCACATCTTCAAGTTATGAAATACGTTATTTATATTATGATATGCCTCATGATTTCTTTCTCATGCCTTAAAGTTCTTTTTTCATGACATTATTGATGTTTCTCAAGTTCACATGTTAAATGTTTCCCCTTGTTTCCCTTACTGGACCTTCTGCTCACCCTTTCTTTTGATGTATGTCCCTAGGTTATGAGATGCAGTAATGAACCTAGGATGAACATAAGGAGAATCCTTTCAAGTGTTTAAGAAGAATGTTTTATGTTTTTGTGTTTTATGTTCCTGGTTTCCCGGACACTAAACCTTAACGATCCTCGGTTTGGTAAAATGTAATGAGATGTTATGTTATAAAAAGATGTGATGCTACACCCACCTCCATCTAATGTGCAACAAACATACTATTTTGATGTATGGAGAACTACTAGCTCAGGAAATGATGATTGTTCTCCTTTACCCTACAACCTCTCATGGTTGATATTATGTTGAAAACTCTATTTATTTATAATATATAATTAATTTATAATGTCTTTATAAATATTTTATTTTTACTTATAACATAATTTTATTCTTACATCCTGTGTAAATACGATAATTTTGTTTAAGTATTTTTGGACTACTTCCTTCTCAAATAGACATGACTCGTTAATTCAATACATGGAACATATGAAGGATGGTTTTAATAAACATATGTAAAATATATTACATAAATATGACAATTTAAATTATAAACACATATTTATCATTTAGTTTTAATTCATTTAATTCAACAAAGAAAGGAAATTAGTGATCATGCGAACATACATTCTACCGTCTCCATGAACGGAGCACTTCATTTATAATCTCCAAAAGCTATGGACTACTGTACTGATTATATATGATAATATAGTCATAATTTAAATTTTGTAGATGATTAAACCATGATTTATTTAACAATAACAACAAATAACATGTCAAACATACATGAGAAAATGAGGTGATAACAGAAAAAACAGTTAAAATAATAAAAGAGTGTTAACAAAGTGTTAATAAAATATTATAAAAGGTTAATATATGATATTATAAACATGAGTGCGGTTATTTTATTATTTAGTAACATATTGTGAACTACTATACAAGAGGCTACATACCACACAACATAAAGTAAGGCTAAGTTAAGGGATTCTTGTCTTACTTTTCTTTTCGTAAGGCATACACCATATACATCACTAAATTATTTTGTATTGTGTTTTTACAACCCCCTTTATACATTATATCATTAATCCCTTTTCTTAATGGTATTAACTAATTTCCTTCCTGGAGATTATAAATTAAATGTTTCAAGTAGTATGAGATTATTTTGGATGTTGAATGATTAATTATCTAAAACATATTCTTAGAATTTTTTGAAATATTGCTTCCCTTTGTGATTGTTAACATTATTTTATAAAAAATCACATTATTCTTATAATTTTTCATTGAAAATAACCTTCTATATCAATATTATCACACAATGGATATTATATTTTCCTAAATCATATATAATTTTAATGTGGTGTTCACTTTGATAGTTATTTGGTTAATTGGGGAATTATTGATAAATCTGTATCCATTATTCAATATGGATACATCTTGTTAAGGAACATTGCTCACGAATAAGAGAAATGCATTGTACTGGTACAACATGGATGGTTCCCAATTATTAATAGCCCCTCTATGCATCAGAAGTATACTAAGATGAATCATTTGGACAATTAGATAGGGTTTTACCCTAAATTTTGTAAACCATATTGTGAATTCTCTTGACGGTAAGGGTACCATGAACCTAGGAAGCACGACATGTAATACTTAGGAATTACCATCATTTTTTCAGTTATTATTCATCGATGATATATTGTGTTGACATATCTGTGGATGAAATTCATTTTAATGGTTCAGATATTATTCACCCATGAGATATTGCGCCGAAATATCTATAGACACATTTCATTTTCCGTTCATTGATTAAGTGGAATGTGTTTTAGTTTCCTAACTCTCCATATTGATTTTGCCTTATCTAGTAATTGAATAGAATCTGTTATCTGTTATACACCTTGCAATGTAAATTTATTCATATTTATTCATTATTTATTCCACATTGCTTATACTTACTGATAATTTTATCTAGATTTTATTATCTTTCATTCCCCAGGTTATGAAGAAGAGATCTATGAATAAGGATTTAGGGATGCAGTTTATTTTTGTTATTGTGTAGCATGTTTTATTTTGTTTTCCCAATGTATTATTGTTATCATGAGTGTAATCTAGATTTCTAGGACTACTAAAATAAATGGCCCTTCGGTATTTGTTTCCTTGTAATAATAATATTGTAAGGTAATAATGCACTAGCTTCAAGGTTATGGGGTCCGGTTTTTATAGTAGCGATATGGGGTGCCCGAACCATTCATGAATACCACTCTTGCATCCATTTTTTGTTTTAAGTGTACAAAGACATAAATGGTTTGTGCAAAAAAAAACCCCAAAATTCAGAAAATGGTAGTATAATATAAAAGACCCTATACTAAAAAATATTATCAAAATAAAGGACCATAAACTAAATAAAAAAATGGCCTAAGGGAAAAGACCTTAAACTACTGAAATAAATGGTCTAACCTAAATGACCCTAAACTATAATAATATATGGTTTGAGTTAAAACACCCTAAAATGCAACAATAGTCTGGTTTTTAGGTTCATAAAATAGCCAATTGAAAGAGGCACAATACTATCCATGTTGAAAACATGTAATGGGAACCAAGGGAAAAAGTCGAGTCTCTACATTCCAGAAACACACTTTTTTGATCTAGTTAAAATTGAAATCTTATGAAATATAAGAGGCACAAAACTTATCATATTGAAAACAAAAAAATGGGTTCCTGAGATAAATTAGTGTTTTATGCTTCCTAATCATTCCCTATATAGAATAAAGTAAATGTTTCATGAAATAAAAAATAAAATATGATAATGTTATAGGGATCATTATCATTCAAAAGAAAAAATAAATCTATGTTAAGTCCACCAAATTAGGGAAAAGTTATAGTACATTACCTCTACTACATGATTACCCAAATTTTCATTTTAAACCTTGTATTCTCAAAATAGTCAAATTTGGTGATTCAATAGGGAATTCTTATTCCATTAATCATTTATAGACTACTATTACATATAACCTATTAATATTTCCGCATTTGAGTTAAATTTTTTGGTTTTCTCAGTGTTATAAAAAAGAAATGATATCCTTGATATTCTATATGATATTAATTCAATATAAATTCTTAAACATGATGGATGAAATAAATACTGATAGAAACATATACAACTCAAAATATTTTTTCATCAATTATATATAAGAGGATGGAATTTCTACAAGTAATAATATGTTCTATGATTCCTCAAAACAAAATTAGGTTTATAATTTTTTTGGACAGTTCCAATATTTTCTCAAAGGATTCCTTGAGATCTACTAGGTTCTGTTATTATGTAGCAAAGGATTGGTGTAATTGATCATCTAATTCGATTTTCACCCGTACATCCCACAGTAATGCTTCTTCCCTTGCAACATCATCATGTCTCGACATATTTACTATGTCATAGAGCCCCTAATTCTTATATATGGTTTTTTAAAATGTTTTCACTGTGTATGAAAACAAAGAAAACTCTTACAGAAGATGATCAGTTTTAGACTACAATCATCTAATCTTAGCTTTTCTAAAATTGATCACGTTTTGGTGATCCATTACCACCTCTACATGATATGAATCATCATTTAGGTCCTCTTCCTAGATTTTTTGGTAGAATAAAAACACTCAATTTCTATTACCCTCAATTAAAAGGGCATCCACTATTATATTTTGGAAATAACTTCTTTCACCTAGGAATAGAGATCCATATAGTTAGATACCCCATAAGAGAGGGTTGTAAAAACATATCTGAGATGGCCCAGTCAGACCATTAACCCCTCCAAAGGGGCTTCCATGATTAAGGTCCAAATTTTCCCTCACACATTTGACCATATCAATTGATGAAGTGTCACATTCCCCTCCCTTCGACTCAAGACCAATCCAAAAAGAGGTATATATTTTGGGACTAAATTGTTGAGTGAGGGACTCATAGTCACATAAAATGATATTTTTGGTACTATGAAAGACTAAACCATAGTCAAACAAGTTGGGGGGATTCAGAAGAAGAAAATGTGGGGACATCATATCTCTGGGGAGAAGGTACTATAGTAAGAGGTACCAAAGATTATCAGTCAGTGAGTTATTAATATGATACTATCAAATAGTGAATAGACCAGATAAATGTGTTAAGTATATATTCCTCTATTTCATCACATGCAACATTTTTCATCCCAATCTCATATTCATTGGTAGCGGGGACACCCTCTTGAGATGAGCGACTTGGTGGTTTCACTAATGTTTTCTACATCAACACATTTTTTTCATCCCCTTTAAGTGTTGTAAGAGAAGGGTAATTCTAGGAAACATAATAAAAATGGGAAAATATGTTTCATACATGAATAATTATTAACCATCACATATATACACCTTAATCAAGACAAAATCAATAGTATATTAGCTACCATCATCAACCTCCTCCAAAAGTGTGTCCACCATTGCTGGTTAAAATGGAAAAATTGTTGCAAAATCAATGTAAATCACAACATATAACTATTTTTACACCTCAACCATTTCCAATCCTTGATGTAATGGGACATGTGTTGAAGTATATTTTTGAATAAGAAAAATACCATCAGTATTATCAAGAATACGTGTTTGTTCCTCCAAATGGGCTTGACAAGGATCTGTACATTTTGAGAAATTAGAATAATCTACCAAAATTATTTGAAAAATAAAGATAAATGATGTGTGACCCTTATGATATCATTATAGGTGAGAAAACTCATATGATATAGAGAATTTTCATTTAATTTTACTCTCTCAGAAAGGATCTAAAGAAGGAGCTGATGTTGAAGGAACTATAAATAATGTTGTTGTAGGTGTAGATTGTGGCCCATTAGGAAGAGGAACCACTTCCCTCAATAGTCATATTCAACCCATGTAAACCTCATCATCAATCCTCGTACCATCACCCAAGTCATCTCTAGTAGTCGTACCCCTGGGAACATACATATGAGATAATGAGAGTCATTGGTCCCCTCAGCCCCTTGTCTCTCCCAATGTGATTCAAGACATGTAAATTATGGTTTTGATAGTGATATAGTTATTTGAGGGTGGTGATGAAGTAATTATTATCACTTCTATAGGGATAAATTGGTTTCCCTTTTCCACAAAAAAATACAAATGTTCCATGAACAATCATCTATTTTACCGGAGGTGAATAGTGGAATTGGACTTTCACAAAATGAAACTCCACAACAATTTATTGGAGGAAGGTCTCAACCTCAGAAGTCCAATCTATAAATTTGATGTCCAGTAGAGAATTTATTTGAGAAAATCAGGTCAATTCAATTATCACTAGGCATAAAAAATTCTATATTTTAGCAGATGAGTTACCCTCCCTTTAAATTTCTCGTCTCTAGTATGTAAACGAAAACTCCATCCTAGTTGAGACTTCACTTACAAGTACCTCATTCATTTAAGATATGATAGTTTATTCCCTTCTTGATAACAGAAATGATTTTTGACACCTCAATTATTTATGAGGCATCTCTAAATTTTTTGTCTTATGGGAAGTAGGATATTTTTCATTCCTTGGGTTGGCGTCTCCCATTCATGGTCCCCATGTGGAAGTATGAATTGATGTAGATGTTTTCCAATTTGAGTATAAAGATATTCACATCTTGTTATTTTATGAGTATAGGTGAATCTTAAGACAAGTCATTGGGAAGTCTACTTGAGTTTTTTTATCTTCCCAGGAAAACAGCAACCAAAATTAGCGGGCCACAATTGGGTGCCTTTAATATCAAAACTAATGAGAATTAAGACACTTCATATGAATGAATCAGAATTGATACCTGAAAAAAAAAGGTTTCATACCAATGATAGAAAACATTTCCATATATCTTAGTAGATATTTCACAGTCATTAATTGAAATCATGTAATCTGAAGCTTCACAGATACCATCTCCATTATCGATGATACTTCTAGTGGGTGCCTCATAAGGCATGAAATATAAGTATTCACGTTAGTTCAGGTTATATTTTTCCCATACCTTATAATTAGACGTGTAAACCACACTAATACAATACCAAAAGGCATTAAAACTGACACCATGGATATTCTGGGAGGTCAGAAACTCATATAAACCCAGGTGATACCCCATCCAACCCCACAATACTTGAATGATATAGTGATCCTATATATAAAATTTCCCCTATAAATATAGTGTAGTATGAGATGTATTATTTTTAACATAGGAATGGAAAACCCAGTAATCCATCATCCCACCATATACAAAACCATCATAAAACTATAAACTCTGAGTCCACCCTTTTTTGGTATAGGGATCTCACTTAGGTACATTGTAAAAAACCATCCAAATAAATGGGTCAGTTGATATTAAGAATGAAATACCACCCCCAAATTTTTTAATATAACATATTTAACTATAGATCAATAGGTACCTTAGATCCTACAATACCTTTTTAATGTAACGTCCCTATAATTGTTGGATTTGTTTTTGGAACATGTCTTCTTGATAACCCATCATACCCATTTCTTAAAAGAAATTTCCTCCTTGGGAAATGGGGCCTTCGCAAAGGCTTTTTCATCTATTTTGATTAAATACAGAGAGATGGGAAAGGACTTATGTAAATTATACTAGGAATATTACAGAGTGAGAAACGTGATCAAATATATCTCCAAAAATTAGTCTATCATAAATTTATTTTATTTCCCAAAGGCTGATCTCTTCCTCACCATAGATCAGGTGAAATGTATTTGTTTCTTGGATTCCATTAGCTGAATAATTTTTTCATTAATAAATTGTCAAAATAAATATGTGTATGTAAAATATATGTGGCCTTATACATTCCAATTATCCTCAACTTAGTATTAAATGTTATGGCACAAGGTTCTACCCAAAAAGGATGACACTAGTCAATCCTAATGTTCCTCTTGACCAAAGGTCCTATCCAGGTAGCCATCCGAACATTTGATTCATAGTAAATGTTTACATTATCGATTGGTACATATGAATATTAGAATCATATTCACAGTGGTTAGGTTTAAAGATAGTTGTCTTGAACATTAATATATGACCATCAAAGCATTTTACCTCATAAATGAAGTAGCATATATGACATTTGTTTTCCCTAAAGGTGTTATGGGTCTTTAAGATTCAAGAAAGAGGCATGATAATTGGATAGGGTTATGGAATAAGAGAATAATTTTTTATCCCAAATGAGTATAGAGGTAGAAAATATTTAATTTCAATATTCCAAATGTTTATTCCCCATCTTTTTTTATAGATTCACCTGAGATGACTAGATGAATGTATGTTGGTCGATGTTTACATTTGCAATCACATAATTCTCACATACCATTAATTCAAGGAACTCTTTTAGTTAAGACATATATTTAATAATTGTATGTCATATGGGTAATGGAACCTTTCTAAATAGAGAAAAATATGTACCTAGATCTGGAACCATCATGATAATCATTTGTCCCATATAAGGGTTTGTAATCACATGACCTCTTATGGGTATCATGAGTTGTGTGACCCATGTAATATCTCATGATAACATGAAAAATTTTAAGACTTATGATATCATGACCATATGAATTTCACATGAATTTTATAAAGCATTTTCAATCACAGAAAAATCCCCAAGAGGTAACATGATGCATGAGAAGAAACCATGTGGTGACGAACGTGCATCACAATTCAAGATACTTACAAATTATTAGAAATCTTTTTTTTTTATAAAAATTTAGGATGAGGTGATCACATGAGGATATCAAATGAGAAAATATGTTATAGAGCCTCAAAAATGGTTATCATGATGGGTTAAATTAATTTTTCATGAGAAGAGTTCACATGAGAGAGGAAATCACAAGAGATATGGACACTTGGATCACAAGTGCAAAGGATGGCCTCCCACTCCCATATTTATATAGAACCTTTTGGAATACAAGAAATATATCAGATGACCTAAAAAGTCTTGGAGAAATAACTAGTGAAATACCAAGATACTCATTTTGGCATTTATATCCTAAGAACTCAGCCCTTGTTCATTCAGACCTCAATTTTGATGGGTGGAATTTGTTGACGTTCACCGAACGAGCATCAGATTAAACAAAAAACCCCAAAGAGAAAAATTATTTTACCCAAAAAGAAAATAATGGGGTTTCATGGATATATGGGTATTAGGATCTAGGTTCTTATGAACTGTATACCCCTAGGAACATCACGTGATGGGGTTATGCACTTCGTGTGATCTATTCATTGATCATGGAATGCCTATCCAACAAGTGCTACTAGTCTCACAAGAGAAACCAAACAAGTATGGATGATCATTAGAATGCTTCTAGATGACTTCCTAGAGTCACGGAATATGTCGATCAATATATTTTCTATAAAAACCAAGTCATTTATAAAATTAAAGGTGAAATGGGAGAAATCATCATTCAAAGGGAGTTACATTGATCAACATGTGAACGACTGATGTAGTTTGTATGTGATTGTTCCTGGAAGGCATGAAGGCCCTAGGGATATACTGGAATTTTCATGTGAAGGCCACTATTCTATTCAACTTCTTCATGCAATGGATCACAAACTTTTAGTTTGATCATGTGACAACCTAATGTATAACTGATGGCTGAATCCCATATTATTTATAAAATATATGATGAAAAAGGCATAAGCTTCATTCTAAGGAAGTTACATTATAACACCCCAATACATTACCATATTTTACTTTGATGAAAAATTAATTTTTTTCTTTGCATGCTTTATACACAATGTTATGCTTACACTGCACACAATACTAAGTAAGCTTCTGTTACACCCAAGATCATGTTTTACCACCTATTAATGGTTAACATATTTTAAATCAATTTTTTAAACACTTATATGTTTTATTTTAAAAAATAATTTTTTTATTTGAATTAGTAATATCAAAATTATCTTAGGATGGTTTTTTGGTATTTTTCTATGAAGTACCATTTTTTGATGAATAATGATAAATATTGAATTGTGGTTAAAAACAAATTTTTTTAAATAATAATTATTTATTTAATTTATTTTAAAGTCAAAATAGATCAATAATAAATATTTTATTCCAATTCAGTTGATCGGAGTTATATTTATTTTCAATTAGATATAAAAACATAATGAATTTTGAATGTCTCTTTAACTCACCTTCTCTCCACATCTACAAGAGATTAGTGTTAAAATTATTTTAGTCACTTATCGGAATTGAATTTCAAAAAATATACATAAATGTTTGAAATCAATATAATTTTTTTGCCTAATTGTAACACCCCAAGCATTCACAGTATGTTACCTTTTGAATAATACAATAGCTTTTGTTGTATGCAACTTCGAGTTCAAACACACCACAACTAATCAAACTAGCCATTATGAATAGTAATACCCACTTTTTCAAATTTTATCAATTTTATATTTCAAAATGGACTTTAGTTTTGGTTTCAAAATATTGAAATTAGCTCGGAGTGAATTTTTGGTATTTTTCTGAAAAATTTCAATTTTTGATGAATAGTGAAAAACATTGGGTTATTGTTTAAAACCGACTTTTTAATTAAATATTTAATTATTTTATTTAAATTTATTTTAGGTCAAAATAGATTCTTAATATCTATATATTTTCCACATAATTCATTGGAGTCATTTTATAATAAGTTTATATATATAATATTGTATCGAAGTTACTACCGCTTTTAACCCACCTCTTAGGAGCATTTCAAAATTTGTATAAAAATAAATTTTACTACTTTTGTGAGTTGAATTTCATAACTATTAGAGACATGGTTAATATTAGTAAGTAAAATGTCATTCAATAAGTTGAAAATAATTTTTGTGAATAGTAACTTTTTACTTTTATTTACCATGGTTAATAGTAAATGGGATATTTAAGGGTAAAAATGATATCATAATTACCCTTAACCCATGTCCGAATTCTATTGGATAAGTATAATTCTACCAAAAACAAACTTATGGATAAAATATGAACCTCATTGGTCCACTTTGATTACATTAGGACATTTATTATTATTTTATTTAAAGAAGAGTTAAAAGAGTTAAAATCAATGTTTAATAACTAAAACATTTTTAATATATGGTTATACATAAGATAAATTCGACTATAAATATTAATTACAAATATAAAAATATATCATACATTATGTTATGTTATTTTCAATTTTTAGACATTAAATAATTAAATTTATTTATGACATAATGATGATGCAGTAATTACATTATTAATGAATGATTAAAATAATTGATATTATAAATATCCAAATAAATATTATTTGAGACTTTTAATGAATTCCAATAAATTTATAGGTTAATATTACATTTTAGAGTTGATTAAATGAGTTGTTTTCGAAGTAATAATGATGTTATAAGTTTATCAAAAACAAAATACCAAATACTGTAAAATTCATTATAAAAGAGTTTGTAAAACAAATATTATATTATTAATTGATATTCTATTCCTAAAAATCTACGGTTCGACCAAAGGGCTTAAATAATATTATATATGTCATGAAATAACCACTATATGTTTTCTTGGATGTTTATAGTACGTTTATTAACTATATAATATAAAAATACAAAGAGACATTGTAAATGTAAAACTATTTAACTAAGAGTTAAATTTAACATATATGGTTAATATAGTGACCCAAAACTATCTAAGACCTATTTGTTGAGTGGTTTAAAACCCATACCCACCTTATCCATTAAATAAATCATTTTTGAGCCATTATAAACCGAATAAAATTTTATTATAAAATAATATTTCAATCTTTTTCTAAGGTTCCCCTCACCCCTATTATAAAAGGGCACGTCCTATACTCTCAAATTCGCACATTGAAAGCCTTTTGGATCAGCCAACCCCTACCTACATATTCTATGAACTATCCTCCATTAATCCTAGAGGCCTCCCCTTAGTCATAAAGTCAATATAAGGAGCCATTTTTATCAAATCAAACGGAAGAACCCGAAGAAGAGGTAAATATTCCATCACCTATTTCATGTTCTTTTCTTCTTCCACTTCCTTTTTCTTTATTACTTCCATTATAGAATAATAACTCCAGAATATTCTATATACTCTGAAGTTATTATAAAAATGTTACAACCATATTTATTATTCTATCCATCCTATAAATGACAAAGTCACCATACGTGCGTACATACGGATTACCGTCTCCACGTTGTGGTGTAGTTTGTTATTCAAATACTTCATCATTTGGATGCTTATAATAATGCGTATAAATGATGTAAATAATAAATATAACATGATAATGATTCTTTATATACAATAAATATGTTATTTTAATATCAAAATAATGATATTTTCGCTCGTGTGTACGTACGGATCACCGTCTCCACGAACGCGATGAGATTCATTCCCCATTGTATCCATTCAAGACTAATTTTCCTTTGTTGATTAAAAATAATTTCTAATGATTTAATTTCATTATAAATATGAATAAGATACATCCTATCCATAACAAATATTACTTACAAAACAATGAATATAATGGAAAATGAATCTGTTAACACCTAAAATGATGATACTTCTGAAATATCATTAACAAGTCAATATTAGAAGATCATATATGATATAATATTTATTTATATAGTTATTTTATAATTTAATAACAATTTTTAAACTATTATAATGTATTTAACATACCCTATAAAAAAAAGTACATTTTAAGGGTTAATTTTACAATCTCTTTATTATCTGAGGTTGTTTTTACGTAAATATCTACTGGGGCCTCTTTATCATCCACATCCGTGTTTTCATAAAAAATACATTTCAAAACATTTTTACTATTTACTATACAATAGTTTAAACTCATTTATATACTTATTTTAACTAATATTTTTTGATAGGAATATTTCCATCTTTTTCCAAACAATGTACTTTATGACATTTTTGACAAAATTAAGGTAAGAATATTTTTTAACTTATACAGTTGGTCTGGCTATTTTCTATCATTGTAACATCGTCGAATCTCCCCTTATTAGATTATAAAAATAATTTCAATATTTTTTTTCTTTTCTAATTATATGACATTTAAATTATTTCAAAATAGAAATATATATTTCTCTAAAAAAAAGTTTTGATTTCATCCATGTCAACATCCTTTGATGGATTTTAAGCTTATTTGAACATGATTTATTATGATACAACACATCCATATTTTATTAGAGGTTTTGTGATATTTTTGACTATGGATGTTTAATTTTTACACCATTCATGGTTTATGGATAAGTTATTTACATTTCATATGCTAGTTTTAATATGATTTTTTATGTTATATTTAAACCTTTTGATATAAGGAATGCATTGGACTTAGTAAGTGATGGGTGGACCCTACTATAGATCCTAGATGCATCGGTAGGTTTCATGAGAAAAACTAGTGTCATGGAACAAGTCTTTGAAAAAATATTATTTTTAGTCTTGTCACAAGGCCTTTACAATGTGGTTATGAAGTCTGGAATTATGCATTCCATCAATATGAAAGTAGCTATTAATATTTCATGTGATTATTCGACTAGTAGAATATCAATGAAAAGAGTTAAATGGAATTATTTGATTTTATCTTTACCATATCATGAAAAATTTCATGTTTACAAGGCTTTTGTTTTAGTCTTATACATTTCCTTAAATGTTTATGCTTATTTATGAAAGTTTCCACTATATTGTTATCCTTAATAATCATTTAAGCTCACCCCTTTCTATGTTTTATTTTTCCCAGGATGCGAAGAAGTATATTATGACTTACCTACAGGGATAATATAAGGTATATGAGTGTGTCCTATGAAGACTATGTTGTAGTAATTTTTCATTTTATATTTTAATGTAAAACTTATGAGTTTATCTAGTATTTCCAAGACTACTAAACTAATCGGTCTTTTGAGACTTGATCTTTTGTGATCATACCAATGTTATGTAATAATGCACCAAATCTATGTAACTAGGGTCAAGGAATTACAATTGTTATCAGATGATGTTTAGTACAATCCTTGGATGCTAGATTTAGAAAAACTCTGATTATAGAACATTATCCTATGATAGGCTTTGATGATTAGTATAGATGAACATCGTAGAATTTTGGTACTTTCATGATTTTTTGAGTTTTCCAAGAAAAACATCCCTATCTTGAGAAAACCAGGTAGAGGCAGCTCTGGAACAGATGTACCTAGGGTTAAAACCCAGAAACACTACTTTGATCTAGACTCGAATACAAATTTGTGCATGAAAATGGGCCTTAATGCACTCTTGGTTACGACACTCTCGGGGGATATTCTTTGGATAATTTTCATTTTAATTACAAACCATTATGAAGTGATTATGAGTATATACTTCTCAATGAAAACATTTTTATGATTATGGATTATATCCATAAACTGTTCAATTTATGTTATATTTGTACTAGTTTGGAGTTATGTATTGTGATTCATAAACTAATGTAATGTATGCCATTGTTTAGAAATGGTGCCTAGTGGACGGAATGGAAACCGTATCAACACACGTAATCCATTTAGGTATTTTCCACCTACACAAGATAATTATAGTGGAAATAGTGATTCAACTGGTTCTGATCAGCTTATCACAATACTAGGACAACTCACTCAGGTTATGAATAATAACCTTACCCGTATGGAGTACCGTAATCCACAATGTGGAGGTCCAATGTTAGACCGCTTCATGAGTAAAAAACCACCAACATTAAATTGGAGTACAAATCCATTAGTAGCTATGTAATAGATAAATTCAATAGATAAAATATTTCCCGCTTTTGGGAGTAGCGAAAGGTAAAAAGATGTCATGGCAGTTTATCACCTCACAGGAGATGAAAATCAATAGTGGTCATTGATTCAAAACACAAAGGAAGAAAATGAAGTATAAAATATGGAATGGAGGGAGTTTAAAAATATACTCTTATAAAAGTACTTTCTTTTTGACCATCAAGTGGATATGGAAAGATAATTTCTAATTCTGTGGGAAAAATAGGATGATATTTATGTAAAGTATGTGGCTAATATTACAAGGTTATAAAGACATGTTGTAGATTATATGTGTATCCCAAGAAGTAAGATTGATCATTTCATTGATGGGTTAAAACCATTTCTTTGATGAGCATTAATCTCACAATCCTTCTTTTCATAAGAATATATTGTCTCATGTACTATCAAGACATAAAAATAATTATCTATGTATTACAACTTTAAAGAAATATAATATAAGAAGAGATCTACTGAGAATTATTGATATGAAAATAAGGGTAAGAAAGGAAAAGTTGAATATCCATCATGTGGTAAATGTGGGGAGAAACACCTCGGTACTTCCCTGAAGGTAATGGGAGTCTGTTATGAGTGTGTTGAAAATGGCCACCAAGATCATGATTTCAAGGGGAAGAAAGATGCCGTCAATGTTGAATGCTACAATTTTAGATAAAGGGGGAATTATGCAAATTAATGTCCTAAGTACCATGGAAACTTACCCCAAAAAAGGACAAGGGATAAAGGCCAAGATTATGCTATCACTATTGCTTATGTTGAAGCTCCGAATGATGTGGTGGTTGGTAATTTAATGGGTTTTTCAAGTTTATCAAATGCTTTATTTGATTCTGGATCATCTCATTGTTTCATATCTTCCTATTTTTCTAAGAAAATTAGATATTTTCAATTTGACTTAACAAGGGAGTTGTCAATCAAAACACCTAAGGTAAGTATCATTGCAACAAATTTTTTGGAATCAAATAATATTAGGTAATATAAATGTTCATTATCTATTGTTCTTGTTATCAAAGCCATAATTGAATTTATTATAATCCTTAGTATGGATTGGCTTTGAGACCATGATGCAAAAATTTATTGTAAGAAGAAGGAGGTTACAATTCTTGATGATGATACGGAGTTCATTATCTTTAGAGCAGAAATGTCAGCACCTAATTCTTATCTAGATCCACCCCCAATAGCTCAACTAAATTCAATTAAAGGGGAGGAAGATAATAAAATAACTATGGGTGAAGAAGGGAATTTTGAAATATAAGACATACATATTGTGCAAGAATATGTTGATGTGTTTCCAGAATATTTACATGGAAATCCTCCAGAATGAGAAATTGAGTTTTCCATTTATTTAATTCCTGGTTCAAGGCCCATATCGAAGACCCCTTATAGAATAGACGCTCTGGAATTAGTGTAACTAAATAAACAACTAGAGGAATTGAGTATCAAGGGATTTATTCGCCCTAGTTTTTCTCCATGGGGAGCCCCTATTATTTTTGTTATGATGAAAGATGGATCTATGAGGTTGTGCATTGACTATAGGGAGATCAATGCTATAACAATAAAGAATATGTATCACCTACCTCGCATTGTTGATTTATTCAACCAACTTCCTGGAGCTCATTATTTTTCAAATATTGACCTTCGATCAAGATATCATCAGTTGTGTGTGGAGAAGGAATTCATTCCGAAAACAGAATTTTGAACCAGGTATGGGAATGATGAGTTTATAGTAATGCCTTCGGGGTTGACTAATGAACCCTTTGTCTTCATGGATCTAATTAATATAGTTATGAAGGAATATCTTTATGAATTTTTAGTGGTATTTATTGAGGATATCTTGTTATACTCCAAAATCTATGAAGATCATGAAAATCACATGTGTGTTATTCTAATGACTCTTAGAAGAAATGAATTATATGGGAAATTTAGAAATTGTGAATTCTGGCTTTAGGAGATTTCCTTTATTGGCCATATTTTTTTTAAGGATATAATCTCTATTGATCCTTTGAAGACTAAGGCAATCCAAGAATGGACAACACCAATGAGTATAACTGAGGTACGCAGTTTTATTGGTTTAATAGTTTATTATTGAGGTTTCATCCAAAATTTTTCCCTATTGGATAACCCATTAACCAAGCTCACACATAAAGGGTTTAAATTTGTTTTGAAAAAAGAGTTTGAAGAATTTTTTGATGAACTGAAGAGATGATTAGTCAATGCTCTTATCTTGAATCTACCATCAGGGAGTAATGAGTTTGTTATTTATAGTGATTCTTCAAAGAAATCACTTGGTTCTGTCCTTATGGAAAATGATAATGTTATTGATTATGCATTAAGACAGCTAAAAAATCATGAGGAAAACTATCCTACACATGATCTTGAGTTAGCAGCAATAATATTTTCTTTGAAGATATGGAGACATTTTCTATATGGTGAAAAATGTGAGATATATACTGATCACAAGAGTTTGAATTAAATTTTTTCACAGATGGAACTCAACATGAGGAAAATAAAATGTCTTGAAATACTCATGGATTATGATTGAACAATAAAATACCACCCAGGGAAGGAAAAGAATGTGGAAGATGCTTTGAGCAGAAAGGATCGTGGAGTTTTAAACTATATGAGAGTTGAAAGGGATCTTATTTTTATGGATCTAGTGAAAATGGATATGGGAATAATTATGAAAGGTGAAACATCAATACATTTTCAAATGGTTTCCAAACCATCGTTACTAGAATGGATAAAAAGTTCTCAAGCGGATGATGAGAAGTTTTAAAAGAAAATTAAAGCTATGAACGATGGGATATTGATCGAATTATTATATGAAGAGGAGATTTTGAAATTTGGGAAGAGGATTTGTGTTTCCGATATACCTAATCTGAAAATGGAATTGTTAGATGATGCTCATAGCTCAAATTTCCCTATACACCCTTGAAGCAACAATATGTATAGAGATTTGAAATAACATTTCTGGTGGGACAACATGAAAAGTGAGATTTCTGATTTTGAGTCGAGGTGTATGGTTTGTAAACAAGTGAAATTTAGAAGGAAACATCCCAGAAGAGTCAGGCAACCTCTTCCCATACCTGATTGGAAATGAGATAATATTACGATAGACATTGTCATTGGGCTAACTAAGACTCCTAGCAGGAATGATACCATATTGGTCATTGTTGATCGTCTTAACAAGTAAGCACATTTTCTTCCTATAAGAGAAGATTTACACTTGAACATCTAGCACGAGTATATATTAATGAAATTGTAAGACTTCATGGAGTACCCTTATCGATTGTTTCTAACCATGATCCCCATTTTACATCACGATTCTAGAAAAGTCTTCAGAAATCCATGGATACTGAACTTCGTTTAAGCACTACCTACCACCCTCAAACTGATAGAAAATCATAAAGGACTATTCAAACCTTAGAAGACATGTTGAGATCATTCTAACTTGACTTTCATGGTATGTGGGATCAGTAATTACCTTTGGTATAATTTTATTATAATAATAGAATCCATTCATGTATTCAGATTGCACCATATAAAGTGTTATATGGAAAGAGATTTTTCAAACCATCTTGTTGGGATGATGTTGGTGAAATAAAACTCATAGGCCCAGAACATGTTCAGTAAATGATGGAAAAGGTGAAGGTTATCCAAACTCACATCAAGGTAGTACAAAGTAGGCAGAAGAGCTATGCCAATAACTGAAGGAAGGATTTGGAATTTTAGGTAGGAGATCATGTTTTCTTGAAGGTATCTCCACGGAAGGGAGTTGTATGATTCGGTAAGAAGGGTAAATTGAGTCCCTGGTACATCAAAACTTTCAAAATTCTAGAATGAATTGGGGCGGTAGCTTACCATTTGGAAATGCTGCCATGTATCTCCAAAATTCACCATGTTTTCCACATATCACTGTTGAGAAAACACATGCATGACCCAATGCATGTACTTACCTATGGGGAAATTGAACTAGAACCTGATATATCTTATTGTGAAGAGCCTGTCAAAATTCATGATACTAGAGAACAAATGCTGAGAAACCGGACGACTCGTCTGGTAAAAGTTCTATGGAGAAGTCATATGATGGGGGAGGCAACTTGGGAACCCGAGGAACGTATGCTGAAGAACCACCCGAATCTTTTTATGCAGTAAGATTCTAGAAATTTTGAGGCTAAAATTATTTTAAGGAGGGGAAAATGTAACACCCCAAGCTTCCATGGTACGTTTCCCTTTGAATAATACAATTGCTTGTGTTGTATGCAATATCGAGTTCAAACACACAACAACCAATCAAACTAGCTATTATGAATAGTAATGCCCACTTTTAAAAAATTTATAAGTTTTATCGTTCAAAATGGAAATCATTTTTTGGATATGGAATATCGAAATTAGCTTTGGGTGAATATTTGGTATTTTTCTAAAAACTCTCAATTTTTGATGAATAGTGAAAAACATTGCGTTATTGTTTAAAACCAACTTTTTAATTAAATATTTAATTATTTTATTTTAATTTATTTTAGGTCAAAATAGATACTTAATATCAATATATGGTCAATGTAATTCATTGGAGTCATTTTTTAATAAGTTTAGATAAATGAAATTTTATCGAACTTATTACCACTTTATACCCACCTCTTATGAGCATTTCCAAATTTGTATAAAACTCAATTTTACCGCTTCTGTGAGTTGAATTTCAAAAATCTTAGAGATACTGTTAATATCAATAAGTAAAATATGGTTCAATATGATGAGAATAATTATTGGTGAACAGTAACTTTTTACTTTTATTTACCATGGTTAAAAGTAAATAGGGGAATTAAGGGTAAAAATGTTATCAAAATTACCCTAACACATGTTCTAATTCAAATAGATAAGTTTTATTTGACCAAAAAGAAACATAGGAATAAAATATGAACCTCTTTGTTCCACTTGGATTAGTTTAGGACATTTATTATTATTTTATTTAAAGAAGTGTTAAAATAGTTTAAATCAATGCTTAATAACTAAATGATTTTTAATATAGGGTTATACATAAGATAAATTTGACTATAAATATTATTTATAAATATAAAAATATTTCCTATATAATGGTATTTTATTTATAATTTTTAGACCTTAAATAATTAAATTTATTTATAACACAATGATTGTGCAGTAATTATTTTATTAATGAAAGATTAATATAATGGATAATATAAATATCGAAATAAATATAATTTGAGACTTTTAATGAATTAATCAATTTTTTAGGTTAATATGACTTGTCAGGGTTTATTAAATTGTTTTTTTCTAAATAATAATGCTGTTATGAATTTAACAAAAACAACATTTCAAATAGTGTCAAATTTGACATAAAAGAGTTTTTAAAACAAATATTATTTTATTAATTAATATTCTATTCATAAAAATATGAGGTTCAGAAAAAGGACATAAATAATATTTTATATTTCATTAATGAACCCCTAGAGGTTCTCTTTGAAATTAATATTATGTTTATTAACCACATAATATAAAAATACAAAGAGACATGGTAAATGTCAAACTATTTAACTAAGAGGTAAATCTAAAAGATATGGTTAATATAATGACCATAACCTAACAAAAACCTATTTTTCGAGTGGTTTGTGACCAATCTCTACATTAACCTTTAAATAAATCATTTTTGATCCATTATAAACCGAATATTATTTCATTATAAAATAATATTTCAATCTTTTTCTAAGGTGCCCCTCACCCCACTTATAAAATTTTATTTCCCCTTATCTCAAATTCACACCTTCAAAGCCATTTGTCTCGGCCAAACCATGCCCAAATATCATCTCAAATATCCTCCCTTCATCCTATAGGTATCCCTTTAGTCATAAAGCCAACCTAAGGATCTCTTTTGTTCAAATAAAAATGAAGAACCCGGAAAGAGGTAAATATTTCATCACCTCTTTCAGGTTCTTTTCTTCTTCCACTTCACCTTTATTTAATTTTTCCATTATAAAATAATAACTCTAGTATATTCTATATACTTTGATGTTATTATAAAAATGGTACAACCATATTCATTATTATATCCATCCTATAAATGACAACGTCACCATACTTGCGTACGTACAGATTACTGTCTCCACGTTATGGTGTAGTTTATTATTAAAATACATCATCATTTGGATGGGTATAATAAATAGTATAAATGATGTAAATAATAAATATAACATAATAATAAATCTTTGTATGTGATATACCACCCAATTATACTTTATTTTAATATCAAAAGAATGATATTGTCGCTCGTACGTACGTACGGATTACCATCTCCCGGAATACAATGAGATTCATTTCCCATCGTATCCATTCAAGAATAATTTTCATTTGATGGTTAAAAATAATGTTTAAAGACTTAATATAATTATGAATATAAATAATATACATCTTATCCATAACAAACAGTACTTACGTAATAAATCATATAATGGAATACGAATCAGTTAACACCTGAAATGATGATACTACTAAAATATCATTAACAAAGCAATATTAGAAGATCATATATGATATCATATTTTTGTATATAGTTCTTTTATAAATTTATAAAAATTATTTAACAATTATATAGGAGGTTAACATACCCTTGACCAAGGAAAATCACAATTAAAGGGTTAATTTAACAATCTTTTTATTATCCGAGGTTGTTTTTACGTAAATATCTATGGGGAACTCTTTATCATCCACATCGGTGTTTTCTTAAAAAATGCATTTCAAAACTTTTTCACTATTTACTAAAAAATGGGTTAAAGACATTTTTACCATTATTTGTCGTTATATGTTTTGAAAGGAATCTTTCCATCATTTTCCAAACAAGGTACCTTATGACCTTTACGACAAAATTAAGTTAAGAATGTTTTTTTAACTTATACAGCCGGTGTAGCTATTTTCTACTGTTATAACATCTTAGAAGCTTCCCTTACAAGATTATAAGAATAATTATAAAATAAATGGGTTCTTTTAAAATCTTATTACTTTAATAGGATTTCAAAATAGAAAGAGACATTTCTCTAAAAAAAAGTTTTTATTTCATCTATGTCAACATCCTTTGATGGATTTTAAGCTTATTTGAAGTTGATTTATTATGATACAAAACATCCATATTGTATTGAAGGTTTTTTGATATGTTTTACTATGGATGTGTCATTTATACACCATTCATGGTTTATGGAAAATGTTTTGATATTTCGTATGCCAGTTTTAATACGAATGTTTATGTTATGTTTAAACCACTCTATATGAGGAATGCATTGGACATAGGAAGTGATGGGTGGATCCCGCTATAGCTCCTCGATGCATTAGTAGGTCTCATGAGAAAAACTAGTGTATTGGCACAAGGCCGTTGAAAAATTTTATTTGTATTCATGGATCAAGGGCTTGACTGTGTGGTTATGAAGTCTGAAATTATGCATTCCATCATTATGAAAGTGGTTATTGATGTTGCATGTAATTATTAGACTATTAGAATATCTGTGTGAAGATGTAAATGACATTATTTTATTTTATCTTTTCCATATTCTTATGAATTTAATGTTTAAAAGGATTTGTTTTAGTCTTATACATTGACTTAAATATTTATGATTATTTGCGAAAGTTTCTGCTATATTGTTATCCTTACTGAGCATCTAAGCTCACCCCTTTCTATGTTTTATTTTTCCCAGGATGCGAAGAAGTATATTATGACTGACCTGCAGGGATAGTCTAAGGGATATGAGTGTGGCCTATGGATACTATGTTGTTGTATTTTTTCATTTTATAATGTAATTTAAAACTTACGAATGTATCTATAATTTTGAAGGCTACTAAACTAATCGGTCTTTTGAGTTTTTATCTTTTGTTATCACGCCAATGTTATGTAATAATTTACTGACTCTAGGTAACTAGGGTTGGGGCGTAACACTAATGGTATTGACAAAATGATTTTTGAAATGTAACTTTCGTATTTTGTTTACAATGATTAAGGTAATTTGTGTAATTAATAGTAAATATAATATTATAATCATTATAATATTACCCTAACACATGTCCTATTTTCATTGGATTTGTTATTTTAGACCAAAAAAAACCCTATGACTAAATTATTACCTTTTTAATCCACATGGGTTATAATATGGCATCTGTAGTATTTTATTTTAAGATAAGTTAAAAATGTCATACTCACATTTTTAATAAATATACCATTTTTATTATAGGGCAATAAAAATATAAAAAAACTGTAAATAGTCATTCAAAAGATAAAAAGTTGACATAAATCATGATAATTTATTAATTATTTTTAATGATAAAATAATTAACTTTAACAGAAATAAAATTGTTGCGCAATAATTGTTTGAATAATGAAAGAATCAAATAAATAATATTAATGATATTAATATAAATATAATATGATTTATTTAATGTCTTCCAAGATTTTTATTAATAAAATGGAGATTTAATTGATGTTTTAGAAGTATTTTATCTAATGTAACTAGTTTATTAGAATTTGTATATGATAAAATAATGAATAGTGTTGAAATTAACAAAAATGAAACTTAAAAATAAATAATATTTTTTTAATGATATAAAAATCATAAAAATATATAATTAATCCAAAAAACTATAATAAGGTTCAAGATGTAATAAATGATCTATTTGGGGTTATTTAGGAATATTATAGTAATAACATTAACCCATAATATATAAATTATATGATATCTTGGTAATAATTAAGGTGGTTTAATAAGGGTTAAAACATAAAGATAGTGATTAAACAAAATAATAAAAACTTGTCCAAAAATTATTGGATGAATAATATTATAACCTTATCACATTATAATATTTTCTAAGCTATTTTATAGACAAATTTCCATGAAATTAAATTATATATTATTTAAATCAATGATAGTTATAAAATATCATAGTACTGTATTTAATAAAATTTATGTGTCAACATAGGGATAAAATCAAGCGATGAATTAATATAAATTTCCATTTTGTTCAAAATGAAATTTAATTAAATATATAATTTTTTTAGAAATTATATAACTACCTTAAGTGCTTCTTCAATGTTAAAAGAATATTTATTTAATAAATAGAAATTTAATCTAATTGATTTCAATAATATTAATTTGGACATATTTGGGATGGGTTATTGTTTCTAATATAATTTTTATATCTATATGATATATCAGAGATGTTTTAATTCTTTATATTTGAATTCCCACTTTGTATTCAAGTATTTAAATTCCAAATAAAATAATAGTATCAAATTTGAAACTAATGATATTTTATTCAGTTAATTTGTAATTAAATTATTTAAAAATAAAATATATATATTAAATAATCACAATGAGATAAGATATAGTAAAAAATTCCTTATAATGTTCTTTTATGTTCCATTTTTTGTATCTTTATATAAAATAGTCTTTCTATATTTTCATATTTTGGGTATTTCCAAAAGTACCTCTCACCTTAATTATAAAAGGAAACCTCCTCCCTCACATTCTCACACCACTTTGAGCCTTATTTCTCGACCGAAATCTAACCATTTCCCTTCTCAACTTCTATAGTCACATCTTAGAGGTTCCAGTTTCCTCAAAATACCAACTCTATTGTCCTAAGAAGAGATCCAATGAAAGTCCATTGAAAAATATGTAATTGTTTTATCATTTCATTTAAGTTAATTTATTCTTCTAATAACTCTTCCTACGTTTTTTCCATACTAAAGTAATAAATAAAGTATCACATATATGATGACATTTTATTATTATTATGGGAAAACCATATTTTTCCTTTTATCCATCTTAAAAATAACAATATAACCATGTGTGCGTATATATGGCTTACCGTCTCTATGTTGTGGGGTAATTTTATTTTCATTACAAATTTATTTGGATTGGTATAGTGAGAAATATAGTGGATATATATAATATATATGAAATGATATTTATAAATTTATATCTTTTGAATAAATTATTTCAAAGTAAAATATTATTTTTTCCTCAAGAAATTTCTATGTTTTCATTAGAGTATTTTCATCAATGTTAACATCCTTTTTTGGATATTATGTTTGATTGAGGTTCACATCTTATGATATAATTTTCTATATTTACATGAATGTTTTATGATTTCTTTTGACTGTTGATGTGCTATTTTTATAACATTAATATTTTATGGATTAATTATTCACATTTTGTGTGCTAGTTTTAATAAAAATGTTTTTGTTGGTTATATTTCACCCACTTCGTTTGAATAATGCACTGTACCTATTATGTAATGGTTTGGGGATCGATTAATGAAATCCCTATTGGTTGGGGATTTGGTGATGAATTACCTATGGGTTGGTGACCATTTAATTAAATCCATATGGGTTGGGGACTGGTTAATGAAATCCCCTCGATGTATCGGTAGTTCTCGTGAGACAAACTAGTTTTTGTTTTGAATAATTTCTTACTCATTTATGTATAGTCGTGGAATGAGGCCTTGACATTATGGTTTTGATGTCTGGTATTACGAATTCCGACACTATGAGATTAGTTATTGATATTTAATGTGATTATTTCACTAGTAGAATATCCATGTGAATGTCTGTTTGATATTATATGATTTATTATTTCCACGTTATTCTCAAGAATATATTTAAAAGTATTGTGTTTCATTTTCATATTTAATTTAGAGTTTATTAATATTTATGTAAGATTATACTGTATTATTTACCCTAAATGAGATTCTGATCTCATCCCTTTGTTATGTTCAATTCTCCCAGGATTCCAATATGTGTACTTTGATTGATATGAAGGGTTATTCTAGGAGAATAATGATGTTATCAAGAATTATCTATGTTTTAGTTTATGTTATGAATTGTATTGTAAAGTACATGGATGTAATATAGATTTCTAAAAGTACTAAACTATTCAATCCTTTGGAATTTGATTCCTTATAATCATAAAAAGTATTAAAACAATACCCTGACTCCGGGCTTATGGGGTCGGGGCGTTGTATTTGGTATCAAAGGAAGTTTTACATCAATCATGGAAACTATATTTATAAATAAATAATTATAAAACATAACCTTTTGAATGACATTTAAGTTATTTATAAGTATAATATATCATCCTTTAGATTTGGTGATGGATAACATAGGTTAATATTATGGACTTATGGATTGAGAAGAATATTACTTCAATTAGAGTTCCAATAATTGATTCTTCATTACTATATCACTATGATAATTGTTTCTAACTTGGTACTTTCAGTTTGTTTCAATGGTTTGAATTGGAAAGGTTATTCAAGCAACAATTATACCACTGATGATGAAAAGACTACAAAAGAAAAATGAAATTAAGGTGGTATTAAAGAATAACATAATGAATCTTTGTTAATGGTTTTAGAATAAAGTGGCATGATTAATGTTCATGTGTATTTGGATTCAAGAATTATTTCATAAATGGTGCTCTGGTTATAAGAATCATGAGATATATAAGGATTTTACTTTAGTACATCTTCATCAAGGATTTAAAAAAATGAATGATTTCATCAAGGTTTTTAAAAAGATAAAGGTATGTGACAATAAGAGTTGCAATATGTTTTTTAGAGAATCTAATGTATTTTGGGAAATATAGAGAGTTTTTTGGACTATGAATTTGGAATGATGTGTTTTGGATGAGTCTTATAGTTTAAGTTGATCATTGGATATTATTGTTTTAGGTTAATGATTTATTTATTTGATATTTTATGCTACCTTTATTGTTTTTAGTAAATGGATATAGGAATTACATGTTGAAATTATGATTTTTTAAAATTTCTTCAGGGAAAAAATCCAACATGAGTATTCATATTTAGGTGTATGAAATGTAGTGAAAATATATAAATTTCCAAATAAAGGATAATATTATTCTTATGACATTGAAATAAATAATCTGAGTTTATTTTTTCATGTGCGTATCTGAATAGTAAATGAATCCCTCAACGTTAGGAAATTATTTTGGTAAAAAAATGTTATCCAAGTATCATATTTAATGTTGAATTAAATGGTCCCTTAGATCATCACAAATTTATATATTTTTTATTATTAACTTTTTTCTAATCATTTTCTCTTTTACTCTCTATCTGAACATGATGGATATATTTTTTTTCATGTCCATGATTTTTGTATATGGAAGCCTTGTATGTGTTATCTCTGGTATCTTTTGTCCATCCCTTATTTTTTATAAAGAGGAGGTTTTATGAACCCTTTTTCTAATTTGGGATTTCAACTAAGGAATTTTGAATAGTAAAACCTTAGTTACATAACCCAAATTTTAAAACAGTGAGGTAATAATTTATTGGGGGAGGATAAAATGAAACACCCCATGAATTTGAAATATTTTTATATTATAATAAAACGATTTTTTGAAAAATTATTTATACAAAAATTTACACTGACACTACACACAACACCGAGTAACTTTATAATGCTAATAATATTATTTTTACCCTTAATTACTTGAATTACCTTTAACTATTGAAAAAAAGAAACATAAATTTCACAAAACATTTATTTTATCCCATTAGGCTGAAAACTTAAAACTTATTATTTTCGTGTGTGCCCATTTTTCAAATTCTATTAACATACGTGACAAAAATAAATTTAACACTAATCCTATAGATGTGGTGAGAAGGCAGGTAAAATGATACTTTAAAATAAATAATATTTTTTATAATGAAATAAAATTAATAAAAATATAAAATTCCACCAAATGACTAGAATATGATTAAGGAGGTCATAAATGATCTATTTCTGGTTCTTTTCATATTTTATAGTAATAATATTAACCATTAATGTATATATTATATGATATCATGGTAAAAGTTAATGGTGTATAAGAAGGGTTAATACAAAAATATAAGTATTAAAATATAATAAATACATGTTCAAAAAGTGTTGGGTGAGTATTATTAGACCCTTTTTAAATAATGATTTATTTACAGGTATTTAATAGATACTTTTCCATGATGATAAATTATATATTATTTAAATTAGATATGGTTAAAAAATATCACTCCCTTATATTTAATAACTCATATGTGTCCACATAGCGACAAAACAAATTATCAACGAATATAAATGTCCATTTTTATCATAATATAATTAAATTCATTATATAATTTTGTTTTTAATTTTTATATATTATATAATTACCTTAAATGCTTCTTCAATGTTAAAATATAATTTATTTAATTAATAAAAGAATAAAATATTTTATTTTAATAAAAATAATTTTGATATATGTGGGATGATTTAACGATTCTAATTGATTTGATATATCTAAAGTATATTTTAATTGTGTTTTAATTCATTAGATTTTAATTCAATAGTTTTATTAATGTATTTAAAATCAAATTTAAAGAATATTATCCCATTGGAAAATAATGATATTTTATTCAATTAAATTATAATTTAATTTAAAAAAATTAATATTAAATAATAATAACAGGAAAATATATGGTCTAAAATGACATATAATATTTATTTATGGGCCATTTTTAAGACTTTGGATCAAGAATAGTCCTTTTATATTTTAATATTTTGAGGATATCTAAAAGTGACCCTCATCTCAGTTATAAAGTGGAACGTCCTACGTCACATTCTCAGACCAATTTTATCTTTCTTGCTCACCCAAACCCTACCCATTTACCTTATCAACTTCCCTAGTCACATCGTAGAGGTTTTGGTCTATTGGAAATACAAACTATAGGGTGCTAAGAGGAGATCCAACGAATTCCACCGAAGAAGATGTAATTATTTTTCCAATTCAAATATGATAATTTCTTCTTATACTTCCTATTAATATGTTGATTCCATACTAAATTAATAAATAATGTATCATTAATATGATGGAATGTTATTATGATTATGTTAAAACTGTATTCTTCCATTTATCTATCCTATTAATAACAATATCACCATGCGTGCGTATGTACGGCTTAGCGTATCCACATTGTGGTGTAATTTTTTTTCATCAACACTTATTTGGATGGGTATAATAATGAATATAGTGGATATGAAGAATAAATATGACATGATATTGATTCTTTATAATTGATATACCATCCATTTTTTTACCCATATACCATTAAAGGAATGATATCGTCGCTCGTGCATACGTACATCCTACCATCTCTATGTCACGATGAGATTCATATTCTACATTAACCATTCTAGAATGATTATAAATATATATATATATAACGAATATGTATGAAATATATGACATAATTATTCTACTAGTATAATATATAGACACACACACACACACACACACACATATATGTCATTTAGTTTCTCGCATTCATACATACGTACGGCCTACCGTCTCCATGAACAGTGAATTCCACTTTATATATCTACCTTATATATATTTATTTTTTTATATAATAAATATATATGATATATAAATCATGTTTTACATTCTTTAAATAATTAAATAGTGATTTTGATTATTCGATCAAGAGTGAAAAGTCAAAACACGTATGATTAACAAAGCGGTTATTACCCAAAAAATTACTTTAACATTAAATTGTTAATAAACAGGTAGTATAAAGTAATAAATAAATAATATATGATATCAGAAATATTATAATGGTTGTATTACAAGTAAATAATATGTTTAATAATACTATACAGGAGTTTCAGACATGTACGAAGGTATTCATACACAAGGTTAAGGTTAATTTCATAATCTCATTATTATCTGAGGTTGTTTTTATATAAGTATCTACTAGGGACATATTTATCATCCATGTCCGTGTTTTATAAAAAAATTCAAAAGGAGTCTTTTTAAGGTTTTATATATATAACACTTTAATAAAACATCAGTTTAAATGTTTCTAAGATTTATTCTTCTAAATCATTCTCATTAATGTCCATCTTTTTTAAATGGGTTTTAGGGATTTATTAACAAGGATATGAATATTTTAAACTTTAAATTTTATAATTTATCCTAAATTTTTCAAAGTCGTATGGGACACATTTTTTCATAAATATATATTCTAAAATGAAATCTTTTATAAATTCATAGACTTTAAATAAATGTCTTCAATGTAATAAAGGGTATTTTTTCTCATGAAATTTAAATGATTTTTGAGATTATTTTCAACTATGTCAAAATACTTTGTTGGATCTTATGTTTTATTGATTTTGACATCTTATGATATTATTTACCATATTTACTTGAATTTTTTATTAGTTATTTGTACTTTGGATGTTCAATTTTGATACCATCAATAGTTTATGGTTTACATATTCACATTTCATATGCTAGTTATCATAAGAATGTTTATGATGGTTATGTATAACCCTTTTCATATGATCAATGCATTAAAATTAGTATGTGATGGTTTGGGGACCAATTAATGAAATCTCTAGGTGTTGGGGATAGTTTAATGAAATCCCAATGGGTTGCAGACCAGTTAATGAAATCCCTATAGGTTGGAGAGTGATTAGTGAACACCCCTTGATAAATCAGTACTTCTCATTAGACAAACAGATTTGGGTTTTGTCAAATGTCTTACATGTTTCTATATAATCTTGGAATGAGCCATTGAGTGTGTGGTTATGATTTTGGAAATTATTAATTCCATCATTATGAGATTATTTATTGATTTTTTATGTGATTATTCAACTATTTCAATATCCATGTGAATGTTTATATGGAATTATTTGATTTATTATTTCCATATTATGCTCAAAATTATTTTTATAATGCTTGAGTTTTAGATATATAGTTTCTTTAATAGTTTATTCTTATTTTTGAAATATTCAAATGTATTGTTTTCCCTTACTGAGCATCTAAGCTCACCCATTTCTTATATTCTATATTCCATTGATTCCAAGATGTGTGTAATGATTGATATGTTGTTCTAATCTAAGATAAAACTAATGTTATCAAAACATTATCTACTTTTTATTTTCTGTTATGAATTGAAATGTAAAGTTAATGTATGTAATAGGGATTTCAAAAACTGTTAAACTCATCCCTCCTTCGTGATTTGATTCCTTGTAATCATGGAAATATATTAAAATAATGCACTGACTCCAAGATTCTAGGGTTGGGGCATTAAATATTTTTATCTCCATGTAAAGGGTAGATACAATTCATGATATCAGTTCATGGATCACATGAAATTAATAGGTAATTTTAATCCTCGTCAAATTAAGGGAATTGGACATGTTACCATCATCACTTACTGGATCTCAGATATGCCTCTTTGATCAGGTGATACACTACTGGACAACTAATCAGAGAACACCATAGGATTTGTAAAATAAAATCTGAAAAATATAGTTCCTATACATAAAGGATAGTAGTGATATTTTTAATTCTAATATACTATTCATTTCACCTGATCAAGTTACCAATCATGCAATGTCCCTATGACATTCCATCCGGATCTTGCAAAGGGACCTAGACATGTCAGTTTGATCTTGTGAAGGCCCTTGGACATGTCATTTTGTATTTATTAAAGTATTTTGACCAGTTTTGGGGACTATATATATGTAAATTGAAGAATGGTCATGCATTTTTTTCTTATAATGTGATAGAAAGATGATATCATGGATGGGAAGATGATTTATCAAGATAAATGTGTGATGTGTTGCAACTTCCACTAAATCAAGCCCCATATATGTGTTTTATATTTCAGGTTGAGCGGTGTATATTCGGGGTGTTTCTTCTTATAAACCTCCCCCAACATAGAAAAACATACATGGGGGGTGTAGATTCAAGAGAAGAATTTTCATAGAAGAGAAATATGCAACTCCAAGAGATTTCCCCTAGGCCAGCCTATGGAATGACTTAAGGGATTGAAAAGTATGATTAAAAATGTAACATGATCACTAAAATTTATCATGAAAAAGAATTTTCTCATGCTATAAAGATCACATGAAGGTTTTTATACATGTAAACTTGGTCACACGATTCCTCAACTGTTTATCACATGACAAACATTGTGGAATTTATAAGATAATGTATGGAAGCTTCATGTGAATATAGATACACTGATTTTCATTTGACTAGGTCATTTAATTCATGTGATCTATTAATTGATCATGTCAACTCACCAAGATATTTCATCTAGATATTTCTATGTCTTCTAAACATTCCTCCATGATCATTTTATGTCCTTTGGAAATTTCATATGGCTTACATGAAGCCCTCTGAGAATGTGAGATGGCTTTCATGAATCCCCATGAATGTGTCAGTAATATCATGTGATGTCTTTATATATGAAATATCGATCACGTAGTACCTTTCATATATTCCATTCTGGTCAAAATAGATTTTCTATACATAAAAACTTGATCATGCAACATCCATCAGACATGTTAACATTAATCCAAAACAATTCTCTAGACATGTCAAATTTTATCATGCTAAGAACCATGGGTATGTTATCTCTTATTATTTTGAGGATCTCTGAAAATTTCATACCTATCGTGAATACATCATTAAATTTTGTAGTAATACACTATAGACATGTCATCTGGGTCATACGATTTCATCTGATCATGTCATCTTGTTCACATGAATTCCTCAGGGTATGCCATCTAGATCATGTTACTCTCTTCAGACATGTTAGATTCAATCACATGAATATATCTGTAAATTTTATATAGACACTATGGACATGTCAAAGAGATACTCTTTCCATGTTAGAAATAATCTTTGAACATTTCAGATAGACACTCTAGATATGTTAGACAGTAACCTTGGATATTTATGTGAACACCCCCAAACATGCTAGCCTCATCCATCAGGAGCACATGGGACTATTCCATTGAACCATGAGAACCCATAAACATGACTATTTATTTAATATTCCCCTTTATATGGGATTTTTCCATAGTAGTATTGGTATGGGGACTCCTGCAACCAAATCATTATTATGGTATCCTCATTCCATCTAAACATGATCAGTTATCCACAAATGGTCCCCACTCATAATCCATTATGGGATTAGAATTTTAAATATTCTAATGGAAATACACTTTGGTGCATTTCCATGATATTATTTTTCATAGGAACCGTCCCATGTTGGTATATCAATCTTTATCATCCATAATTGGAGTGAGAAACATTAATAAACTTTATAGACTCTAAATATTAAAATAAGTAGGATACATATGATTCATTTTAAAGTTATAAGATCTATATAAAAAATGCCACCATGTTTTCCCTAGCATGTAAGTTCAATATCAATATACAGTGTGTCTTATTACGTCATATCTATTATTTATCAAACCAATAATTACAATTGTGATATTGGGGATTTACAACAATCATATCACTAAAATCATAAATTCCCCTTAATTAGGGAAACTTGGATTATAAACCTCGTTAAATTATGTGATATAAATACCTCAATAAATGGGTGTCCAAAATGTAATATGTACCAAATGAATTTCTATATTGATAAAATATGGGGTGATAACCATCATCGGTTTTAATTATCTATCCAAAACCATCAGTGGGTTGAGGGGAAACTGAACTATGAATACTCCAATTCTTGTTATTAATAGGATATATAAGAAAACGTCCAAATGTCATAGCTCCATACCCAAAGCCTAAGACCCCTCATATATTTCCTCTCCATATGATGTTAAATGAAATAGTATAATCTTGACATACAACCTTAAACTATGTCAAAATATCTATGTTTGTTTTGATTCCTGTTCTCACAGGATATGTAGAAGCCTCATAGAGGTTCAATCCCATCTCCAGGTCACTAATTTCTTCCCTATATATAATTAAACTCTTGATTGCCTAGTAATATGTCTTTAAAAGAAAATTAGCTAAACATGTATAAGAAATAAAAATAAACATATTTAGATCCTCTGATATATAAAAATGGTCTCATTAATATAACCTCTTTTTCATATAGAAGGATTAAAAACCCAATCATTTTATTATGATAAGAAATCTTATATCAAGATTTATAATAGATTAATGACTATATATTAAATATATATGAGTGTCCCAGAGTAGGAAATAATTCCACCTAAAAGGGTTCTATGAGTTCGACCTCCCATACTGTCAACCAATGTGAGTCCAAATTTCCATTGGGAATGAAACCCCAAATGACGAACTACATTTTAAAATCAAGCTTGTGATTCATCATGGATGTGGAAACCATTGGTTGTTTCTATGGAAAAACCGTATATAAATCATTTATTTTTAAAATATCATGATACCCTCATAATGAACCATTGTACAAAAATATATGTTGAAACAAATATGATGAACCGAGTGTGAAAACATATCATAACAGAACAATTGAATATTATAGGTGTCGGGTATTTAGTTTCCTAGACCTAGAGTATATCCCAATGAGGCAGTGATATCCATAATTATGCATTCCATCAGTATGAGATCGGTAATTATTAACCATGTTTTTATTTATTTTCATGGATATTTTATGACCTTTTGTTTCAATTTATTATCTCATTATTCTGAGTATTTATATATTTTTTCCATTTTATTTATTTCATAATTAAATAATGGTAGATTCATTTGTAAATTACTTCTTACTAAGAATCTAAGATAACGTTTATTTTTTTTCCTTCCCTGAGAAACATATAAGAGAACTATGTGTAAATTTAAAGGATATTATAAAAGATATAATAATGTTCTCGTGTACTTTTTTCAATTTAATGTTCTCAAGTTTCATATGAAAAATATGAAAGTATCTTATTTTCTAAGGATACTCAGATATTGTACCATGTAGTAACTCATTAATTATGTAAAAATAATCAAATATAACTACTAACTCTAGGTTTATAGATACTGGGATATAAGAATCCACCAAAATGAGACCAAATTAATAGGTTTTCCCAAAAAATTGTAATAAAGAAAATGTAGAAACTTTTATCAACTATGAAAAAATGATTTTTTGTGCATTGTTTTTTTTGCAAGGTTTAAACTTATGTAAGTTAATTTACATGACAAAATTAGTTGTATTTAATTTATAAAACTATTAAATCAAGTGGAATATAAAATGGAACTCAAAAGGGACCATTTCTAAAAAAACAGTTTAACAAAATGGGAGAAATCATTATATAAAAAATAGATTTTAATGTCTGGATAATTTCTGTGAGTTATGAAATAATGGTTATCATTTTAATGATGATTTTTGGTAAGAAATATTTTAATAACACTCTTTTCAAATTGAAATAATAAGAATATATTAATTACAAAAAGTGGTGCGAATGAAAAAAATCAAGTTTGTCTTAGGGAACAAGTAGAATAAGAAAGGTGAGAAGTGTACTCATGAGAAGAATGTAGATTGCGATGTAAAACCAATAGTGATGAAATTTTTATTTCACTATATTTAGAGATTTTATACCATTGAACATTAAACGAAAGATTAAAATTTCATTATATAAGGGATCAATCTAAAATTAAAAAGTAAATCCATCCAAGAAATATTTAGTATGTTTGGATTTGTTATTGACACTTCAAACGAAGAATTTGAATTTCAAGAGAGGTATCCAAGGAAACATAACCTATAATATGAATGAAAAGTGTATATATGGTGAAAACACTTGGTCATAGTTTTAATACATGATATGACAATATTTTAAATAAACATTTCCCAGAATAATAATGTCATAATGAAAATTCATTTAATTCATCATAACAATAAAACACATTATAATAAAATATAAAAATAATAAATTACATTTTCTATAAATTTATTTTTCTTATAATATAATTAACTATCAATAATATATAAAGATATAGAAATAATTATATAATTATACACATGCATCTCAATATAAAAACAAGAAGAGTTTTCAAATTTTAGGCATCAAATTAATGTTTTTAAAATTAAAAAGTCTATTTAAATATTTTAATAGCAATTATTTATCAACAAGATTCTTTTGAACATCCAAAATAATTTATTTTAAAGAATGTGTTTTCTTAAATTGTTTAAACCAAAAAACTAGGCCTTAAATGATAAATACCATGTGATAAACCCATTATAAGACCAATGGTTTTCTTTATTACTAATTTAGCGTCCACGGTCCATTGTTTAAAATTAATATACAAATTAAAACATCCTTAAACTCTCACTCCAAAATATGATTCTAAAAAATAATATTTACATTTATGGCTTCATGTCGTTAAATGTGACACAATTTTTTCAATCTAAAACAAACAAAATCAAAAAGAAATATTGATTCAATTACATACCCTAGG
This sequence comes from Viscum album, assembly GCA_963277665.1. Taxonomy (NCBI): domain Eukaryota; kingdom Viridiplantae; phylum Streptophyta; class Magnoliopsida; order Santalales; family Viscaceae; genus Viscum; species Viscum album. The sequence continues at coordinate 678,341,632 of OY728119.1, read as the reverse complement.
ACCTTTTACATATTGAGTTTTAGACAATTTGGAAAAACTCTTAAATATTCACTAGGATAAATAAACAACTGGTTCATAAAAAAACTACATCATCTCCCAGTAAGTTTATCCCATCTAGTAATCTTATTAAGTATTACATACTTATAACATTTCTCTAAAACCTGAGGAAAGTAAACATAGGAAGTGTCATCCTAAATTCTCAGTACGAGTAAACATAAGAATTAACAATTTTATTCCCTAGATGATCATAATATGATTATAAGGCTATGATGACTTAATAAAAATATAGGACAGAAACATATGATAATTCATACCCATCAAAACATGGTTCATAAATCATGAAACGTGATATACATGTTAAACATAAAACAAGATTCATATAAGTCAGTAGTCATGAGCTATGTGAAAACAATTATTGAACAAAAGATCCATTATATATTTATGGGAGTATTGGGGGAAAATATTAGTAATATGTAAAATAATACTAATGTCACTCTTAAAATCACTCTTACAAATGGAATAACATACTAGATAAATTCTAATAATCTCTTCGGAGAATATTATAATTGGTTAACTTCATCTCTTTACTCAATGCATTGGAGAGGTATGTTGGGTTCACCCATTATCTTGATCTATATCATGCTCAATTTTCATCACAAGAATTTTCAAATATGAATAACTTAATCAAAACACAATAAAGATTTCATTTTTAACGTAACAAAAACCATTATTTTTCCATATGATCTTTTTCCCCTAGAAATGAAATATATTCCATGAAAATTAATTTTAAAAATCATAATAAATATATATAAAGAATAATGATGGAATAATTATAACATATCCCTAATGGATCATAAGTAATATCAATGTTTGATGTCATTTATGAATATAAATAGCATTAAAAGATCATTAAAACATTCCGGAGGAAAATGCCCTATCCACATTGAAAAAAACATTTTAAAAAATAAAAATCTCAAAATAATTCTTAAAATTATTTTATTTATAAAAAACATGTAGAATTATAAAGGATTATTGAAACAAAATAATGGTCATGAAAATGGGAAAATCTGTTCATGTCGTAAGCATTAAAAACAAATTTTTTCAAATTTTTGAAAAGAGGGTCAAAAGTTACCCATAGAGAAATTGTTAATAAATATTCATTTAAAAATATTTAAAATATGAAAAATATCATGTAAAATAACTTTGTAAAATTATATAATTTTAGGATATATCATTCTTGAAAACATTTTAGATAATTTGGAAATGGAAGGAATAGATTTTCTAATGAAAAGAGGATAAATATGGTCTACTATTTTTAAAAACATTTTATAAACCATTTTGAGTAAAATAGAGGGAAACATGTTACTAAAAAATAAATATTTTATAAATATCCATAGGATAGTTAAAATGAAATTGTTTTTTTAGATAATTATGATATAATTACTCAATGTAAATTCATGCCCAAATAATCTTGATTATAATTGGAATAGATCATAACCCCCTTAACACTTGGTAAAATTTGATTTATAATTCCCATGAAATAAAACTATAAATGAATAATTAAATATCATGAATATAAGTAGTTTAATGATATAACATTTCAAAGTGGTAGTGTATACTCCTTGTAAAATAATATGTGTGTATAACATAAACATATGTCCCAAACCAAAAAAAATTAAGATCAATACCCCTTACAAATATCATATGATTGAAGTGCGAATTAATAATTGATAAATTATGTGTAAAAATTGTAAATATAAAAAAAATTGTTAAATAAAATAAAAATCCAAAAACTTTCATTCGACACATAATCTTGGAAAAATATAATCAATGAAAAATTGATATAACATAGTGACATGAAATTGAGTTATGAAACACTTACCACTTGGTATCTTTCAAGTAAAGTCCCCTTAGATGAAATAATTTGTATTGTCACTTGAAATAACTTTAATTATAAAGGATTAATAAAAAAATTAAAATATTCTTTATTTACCCCATATAAATGAAATTTGGTGAATAATATTAAAAAATTCTTCAATGAAGGGAATTTGATGTTAAATCCCTTACCTTTAGTCCATACTTGTCATATGTTTCTTTTAACTCATGTATAAAAAGTTTTTGTCAATAATTTAATTTTTAATAACATTATACTATTTTATTAATTTATAATAACTCCATTTGTTTCATTTATTTAAATGATATATTCAGTTACATAATCTATTATGTCCAAGTCGGGTGTTTTGAGATCATTCGGTTCAAATTTTAAAAATGGATATAGTATGTTAACTATGGTGATATAGGTAAATGTTGCATCATATAAAAATAGTAATAATGAAATAATTATCATTTTTATACATTAATTATATTTTTAATACCAACCTTTAAATATGATCATGAATAATGAATTATGTTACAAGTGTAGAGATGGTAAGTCGTACGTACGCATGAGAAAAAATTTCATTTTTCAATGAGCATGTTGGAAAGAAGTTAAGTATCATTTATCATTAAATAATAATGATAATATCAAAAATATATATTATTTATTTAAATAAATTTATATATATGATCGTTTTGATGTAGTGATGAAAATCTAATCACATCCCTTCGTGGATTTGTAATCCATACATACTCCCGAAAGATGTTATCATTTTCAATGGATGAAATGGTAATAAAAAACATAATATATTATGTTTATATAATTATAATTATACCATGAATAATCTTTGTATATATATACATACATTAAATCCATGATTATGACCATCCATGAGTGGCAGTGATGGAAAATGGTCAGTTTTCGAGGTTGTAGCCCTCCGTACCCACAAACAATTGTTTAATTCCCTATTTGATGGAAGAAAAATATAAACATATTTCTTTAATATAACAATAATAATCTTAGTATAAGTAATATATTTCTGTTATTATTTCAGAATGTTAGAATAATATTTTAATGAGTTAGAACAATAAATAAAATGAAAATGCTAGGTAGTGAACTATACCTCTTTTTTTTGGAAAACAACTTTAGGTTTATACCTAATTCCTTCCTAGGATGGATTTAGGATGAATACCAAATATATTAAATGTGTATATGGACTTTACAAAGGTATTTTGTTTGGTATTGGATGAAACAAAAGACACTTGACATTTTTATAAGAGAGGAATGGGGATGTGTTTTATAAGTGAAGGGAAGGGACAATTTGGGAATTCAAGGAATATTATAGTATAATATGTGCAAAAATCATGTAAAATGTTTCCAAATTGACATGGATTAAAATATAATGTGGAAATGGTCTTAATTAAATCAAAAAATATTATTTTTTATAGTTTTAGATATCATTCTAACCTTATATCTATGGATTAAGCCCTATGGTAACCATTTTTAACCTTAAACATAGTAAAAATGTTTTCAATATAAAAGGTTTATAAAATTAATTCAAAATTAGAAAATTTATCAAAAATGGCCAAGGGATGAATTTTTTTAACATTTATAATCTTAATTTTATAGTGACTCAACTTTTTTATATATAGATAATACATCTTATTAGATTAATATTAAGTACATAACATAATGATTCATGCTAGAATTTTATATATCTCATATATTTGGAAACATGGATACATATACAACTGGTTAATATGTGAATCACATCATATCCCTATAAGTTATTCATAAATAGAACCCTTTTTGACATATTATACTGAATACAGTTTTTCAAAACCCCATATTTTATAGAACATAATCATGATTCATGGAATGAATCTTAGTAGTTTAAAAGACAAGAACCATAAATAAATCAGAGAACATGATCCATGAGAAAATTGCATTGACATAAGATACTGATTCATGGAATACACATAAGAAAAAAATCATTTCATTTTACCAATGGCTTATTTCAAAGATTGTCATAGTGGATTGATTTCACTCACTAAACCACCATAGTCGTCAATGTTCACTCCAAAGACTATTATAGTGGATAAAGCAACTTATTGAAATGGTTTCACCCCCCATTATAGTTCATTTTAAACCATGTATAACCATAATTAACCAATTCATTTGATATATATTAATTACTATGGGATCACCCATCACATAATGAAAAACATTTATATATGTACCAAAATATTATAAAATATTTTTTTAAGAATGATCTATTTCCCAAATGGACAAGTCTCCATTATTAAATAAAAACATGGTTACAAAAGTCTGAAATGGGTCTTTTTAAAGAAATCATGATTCTAGAATTAATAAAGATCATCAGGTATTCCATTGATCAATTACAATTATGTGGTTGTTTCCCATTTATTCTCTAGACCATCCACCAAGTAGCTTGTGTCGTGGAAATCATGTGTTATAATATAATTCATGGATGGAATGTATTCCATGAAATTGATCCACCTAGAAGCCAACTTCCATGATAGATATATTGTTCCATTTATGAATTCCAACACCATCTTGGTAGAGTCACATTTAATCGATAAGTTGATCCATCCTAAAATCTTTTCCACTTCAACCGTAGTAATGATCCCAAGAATTTCCACGTCAATGGAAGTAATGGAAACACATGCACCGATGTGAAATCCCATAGAATTACAATAATTTTTTATAAATATTTAACCATACACATAGGTACCACGATTTTATCCTGAGGCCCCATCCATGTAGAATTTGATCTATTAATAAAATTGTGGAATCCATTTAACTTTAAGGGTTCCCTAGAGAGTGTGATAATTACTTATAATACCAAAATTATTAAAAACAAAAAGATCATGTATAGAGTTATTAAAAAACCAGTTTGATGATAATTTTTCCTTTCACAACAATAATGATTTTGGATATTTCCATTTGAAGGAAGAATATAATTCCCTAATGAATCTATTTATTGTGATTGTACAAAATCACATGAAGATTTTTAGTACTGGATTCATTAAGAAATTTCCATAGTTGTTGTGAGATGGGAATTCACATACAAGAATTTAAATTCTCCCTAATTCCAATAGTTTAGGGGATTTTAACCTCAAAAAATCACCTACTACATTTAATAATTAATCCATTGTCACACAATTGAGAAAAATATGATCAATGTTATCCCTATGTTGGTCACATATAACACATATTGACACCCGAAAACTACATTCATTCATCAGTATGTAGCTGGTAATGAATTAATCTCCTATAAAGTTTCAATAATGAATAAAGAATCAAATTCATTTTCAAACATTTAACCCAGGTGCATATATGAAACATTTTGATCAGATGATAAGAATATTTTTAGGATAATTTATTATTGCTAGGAAACTCCAAAATGAGATTATCATCACCATTAAAAAAATATAGTACAAAAAAATTAAATTGATACTAACAGTTATGATATAGAAGTCCTATATTTTCTCCGTAATCAATATATGTGTATCAAAATTTATATCATGAGAGATTAAGTTCTTAAGAATATTAGTACCTACCCATTTATCTAACCATAAATTTATAGATTAATTATTAGTTGACGGAAATTAAAAATCAACTACAATAGTCGAGAAAGAATAATTAGGGCTAGCGATATAGAGTATTTGAAACAGTTCACATTTCTAGGTTTTAGCTTTCCCAAAAATGTTCACTTTAGAAATTTAAGATCTTTCAAGTACCCATTGGTAAGTGAACAACTGAAATTATCCTACAAAGTCTAATTAAAATTTGTGGGGTTTTTAATACCAAGCCCACCGAAATAAATAGGTTTACATAATTATTTACATAAAACAGTGGAAATTATTCTTTGAAGGATGCATATACTATAAAAAATTCCTTACATAATCACTGATGTTTTTTTCAGGGCATCCATAAAAATATAAACCCCAAAACAATAAACAATTTTGGAGATAATAACTGATTTCACAAGGCTGATATGTCCTTGCATCGAAAGAGATTTTCATTTACATGGGGCTAACTAATTTCTTATTTCACTCACAATTTCAGAGAAATTCTAAAAATTAGTTTTTCCCTAAAACATCTGAATTCCCATATAGATAAAAGGGAACACTTTTTTACATTTTATTGTCTCATTGATGATACTCACTTTTCTAGTAGCAAGAATATTTCTTCCACAATACAAGTATTATTTTTCCCAAATATTCATCTAACCTAAAACCTATTACTAATGAAGTAGATAATTTTTAACTTAATTGATATTTATTTTATATCCTTGAGTGAAGAATATGAAGACGTCATCATATAATAAACTAGTGGTATAAATGAGGCATCTTACATCCCTGATAGGAGTTATACTATTTTCACCTACCATGTTTATGAGAAGCCTATAAGTAATCATCACCTACAGAAAAAATTATTGATGTGAGATTATATCCTTTCCAAACCCCACTTGAGAATGTAAAGTACCACTCAGAATATTCATTGATAAGCACTGAGATTTAGGGTGCAATCAGGATGGACTTTAACCCATTTAAAAAAATCTTCATCAAAGTCAAAACCAGATAAATCCTTATAGATAAATCCTTAATATAATTTAACTATCTCCTTGTAAAAATAAATATTGAGAGAAATATTACCTCATATGGTGGATTATCTATGATGTTTACCACATTCATAAGAAGTGATAAGATTATCTCGAGCAGTTTTACCTCTAAAAAGCCTAAATTGGTTTTGGGACACAATCCTTCATGAATTGCTAGAATGCCTATTTGAATGATTTTTCCTAATAATTTTGTAAATAGTGTTAATGAAGGAAATAGGTCTGAATAGATGAATCTCAATTTAATTATCAACATTAGGAGTGAGGGAAATAAGTTGTAATTGATTCCTTCCACTAGATAACCTTTTTTTAAAAAAACTAATTGGCCAGTTTGAAAACATCATAGTGGATAATATTCCAAAATAATTAAAAGAATGAGTTAGTAAAACCATACATCATAATAGAGATTCTAGAGATGAAACTAAAAATGAAATATCAAATATAAAATTAAATATTAACATTATATAAATTTTAATTTCCCTTCTGATTACCAGGATTTGGAATAATATCTTCGATTGAGTTAATACAATAATCGGGATCATTAAAGAGATTAATGTAATAAGATTTAACATGAGCAGCCAAGTATTAATTCCTATTAATAAAAATTATGTTGTCACTGATAATATCCAAAGGCTTATTTATTTTCCAAATGATTTGGAGAGAGGTGAAATAAATAGGGTTCTTATCACCATCGTTAATCCATTTGAAATTATATGTTACCCTCTGTATTCCTTCCTTGCGGTTCACTAAAAAAATTATGTCACAAATTACCTCATTTTCATGATCAATACCTTTAAAAAATTAACCACTAGAATCCTAATACTGAATAGAGTGTACAAGAGAATCACGTTGAGCAATATTTTCATCATTGTGAATAATAAATTCCTGGATCCAAACATTCATCTTTTTATTCATAATTTTGAGCTTTAAAATAATATCCAAAGCATCATCTTTAAAGAAGATATTACACCATGTTTCCTAGACTAATTTTCTATAATCAAGATGTAGGTTCCAGGATTTATTAAATATGAATGGGAAGGGAGGTATTTCTTCTATGGTAATAGTCTATACCAAAATAAGATTCTAATAATAATTTAATTTGGAAAGAGTGGAGTATGATATAGAGATCCACACATCAAGGGCCAATGCATTTATAGAGGTTCTATCCAATTTAATGGCCAACATATTATTAAGGTTCTTTTTATACCATTTATAATTGGAACCAACTAAAATTTATTTATAATGTTGGTTGTTTAGAGTACAATAGATAAACTCTCTAGTAATGGTAGAGGAGGTAACCATGCCTAACCATTCAACTTGATTCATAATGGAATTAAAATATTTAATACGGTTCCATGGAAACATAATTGAGATAATAATTTCTTTAATTTTATTCCATAACCTCGTTCATTCTTGATATCCATTGTAGACATATATGAAGAAGGAACATTGATGCATTACCATGTTATTTTAGTTGAAAGTGAATTTCTTTTTAGAGAAAACAAAAACATTCTTTCTCTTCTCATGTGAGAAAATAACCAAAGTCACTTGATTTAAATGTTAGAATTATTATTATTATTATTATGTTAACCCATGTTTTCATGATGAACAATATTCATGGTGTAAATCTCCTTTGGTTCAAAAATACCATGAAGGTTAGGCTTATGCTTATTGATAAAAATTATAAGGGATATAATTATTGGAGGTTTACAATAAAACATTTATTATATCATTACTCATTAAAAATATGTGTTTCGTTAATATTTCTTCCTGGAATAACCTGTGGAAATGAAATGGGTTTCGTAAACATTTCATCAATTCGTCATAGCATAAATCATAGAAAAATAAAGGGTTTTATAAAAATATTTCCATCATAATTAGAAGTAATCCATAGAATGAATAATGATTTATCATTTTAAAGTATCCCCTTTGAATCTTAATTAACATCAATAAGTATCATATTCGATGAAAAATTGCTTTAAAAGTACAATTGTAACATTTCATGAGAGAAATTTCATTTTCACATTGAAATCACATCATTAAAATATTAAAAATCAAAAATATTATAAAAATAATTATTTGAAAATAAATTATGAAACTATAAAATGAATCATCAATATATTGAGTGGTCTTGATTTCTAGAAATTGTGTTTATATCATATGAGTTAATAGAAAACATTCCTTTAATACTTTTGTAAAAATTGTCCAAAAAGTGACATGTTTTAGAAAATAACATGAATATTATTTTAAAAAAAGTTATTCTAAAATTTAATTCATGATTATAAATAATACTAAATAATCATATTATAATAGTAAAACATTCTTTAAAATCATTCAATGAAAACGTGGACATAGAATAAAAAGTATTTCGATCGAAGATAGAAAATAAATTCAAGATTACATTAAAACATTACTTCCATATATTGAGTTAATAAAAAGAGGAAAATGATAGGAAATAATGTATTGTCTAAAAATAAAAAATGTATAAGAAATTTTTTTAGTATCATGAGATGTATAAAATGAAATCTAAATATCCAAAAACTTAATTATAAATTATCCCCCTAAACAATGGGATTGTAACATAAAACCCTTACCTCAAGTTCCACTTGATTTCAAAGTTATATAACCACATTCATAATAAATTTAAATGTATTATAATTAGATTCCAGATTTTTAAAAATACATATAATATCATATACATTCCAATTAAAACATTCCAACACATATTTATTTGTTATTCTTTATTAAAATCGTCATTTCATGGTGTTAATTTTTTCATTCTTCATTATGATTTCAGGTATTAAGATTTGATCCTTATAACATGATCATGGATATATCATATTAATATTTTTCATCATGATATAAATATAATATTTATTCATATTATACATATTTAGAGTCATCCATAAAATTTATTGAAAGAAAAATGAAATACACCATTCGTGGTGATGGTCAGTTATATGTAAGCATGAATGTAGTTTTATTTTTTCAACAGATAGAATGAAAGAAAGGTAAATAATAATTAACCATTATAGAATCATTATTATATCATATATATAATATAATTTCATTAAATATATCTTTTATTACCATCCATGTAAAACAAAAATAAAAAAAATTCACATCACTTCGAGGCGATGGTAGCCCACACATACGCATGAGAAGCATTATCATTTTCAAAATTATTGGAAGGCAAGAATTTTAATATTATAATATAATTAAAATAATAATATTTATGTCATATTCATTATATATAATCATTTAATCCAACATAATACCAATCAAAAAATTATTGTGAATAAAAAATAAATTCCATTGTTATGTAGAGATGGTAAGTCATATAAATGCATGACTGATACTTTCACATCCACTGTGATAGGGAAAAAGTGAGGTTAATGATGGTTTAATAAAAATAATTACATTTTAGTATATTTATGATACTGAATTTATTAGTTTTCTATAAATAATATATATTTATAGGATTTAAATGAATAATTAAAAAGAAAGTGATCGTTTAAGGATATTATCTAATATTTGAAAGAACTACTTTAGATCTCATTTTAAAGATAATAGGGTTTTACTTTTCAGAATGTCATAATTTATATAACGTGTATTATGATTTTTAGAAGATAATTTGGTAGAATTTGGATGAGATATAGGGCTCAAAGTGGTGTGAATTATATAAATGTCGGGTGATTTTATAAGTGATGGGAGGGTCACTCATGGAATTTCTTAAAACATTGAAATATGAAAGTTCTTTCTCTAGAAAATATATTCTAAATGGACATATACATTAGAATAAGGTATCATTTGTTTGATATACCATAAACCAATAATATTTTGACAATCCTTGGTGGGTTTTAAACCTTACCATTTGGTTTAACCCCATAGTTATCATATTTTGACCATAACCGTATTAACAACTACTTCAAAAATAATGGGCTAAGAATGTTACCATAAATGGAAAAATGGTTCATAAAATTAAAATGGTTTCTATTTTATACGCTATTCCATTCACATGGATAAATATATGATTTTTATGAACATTAAATCATTTAATATTTAATATAAAATATAATTAATTTCAAGTATTAAATTATTAATTTAATTTCAATTTAACGATTCTGATACAAAGATGGAATTTGAATATAATATTTTTAAACAACCCTAATCTTTTATATTTGTCAAAAAAATTCATAACATAATAATTCACAAAAATTATGTTACTTATATAATTTTTAAAATTATTTATTTTATGTTTCTATTAATTGAATAATTATTGTGTCAACATTGCATAAACATTTATTATACCTATTAAAATACTAAAAATAATTATAAATTACTATGATAAAAAATCAATAATTTATGTTTCAAATAAACCATTATAACTAATATTATCCTCTTTTATACTTATGTACAAATTTCAGATATTTTAAAGTCAAGAGAGTGACATTTGGAATTTAATATTTTCCTAAATAAAAATAAAGGTCATATTCAATGAAATATGGAAAAAATATGCTATAAATAAAATAATTGGATGAAAATTATTGAAATAAATTAATCCAATGGTATAAATTAAATTTTTAGATAAAATTTAAAGCATTATCCCAATGTTCTGACCTTATTCTACCAATTTTCCCTTACTAATGTGACAAAAAATATCATAGTTACTATTCATATTTACAAAAAATAAAAGGGACCAATTTATCAAATTTGAACCTCCTAATTCAAAATATAAAATCTATTTATCAAGATTCAATTTATCTAAGTGTTAGAACATGATTTTAAATTAATTGCATAAAATGTGATGAAAAATACTTTTTGAAAATAAATTTTTAAGCATAAAACTTGATTTATTATTATTCATTTTCTTAATAAATATAAAAGTTAAAAAATCTGATTTAAAATATAAAATATAATTTTTATTAAATTAATTATCCAATAGTTATCAATTTGTTTTATTAAAATAAATACACATTACATGCCTAAAATCTGTTTTTTAGAATAACGTCTCTTTTACTTAAAAAATATTGGCATTTTAATTTATAATCAATTTATAACCAATGAATTTAGTTTTCACAATTCTAAACACTAATCTTTTATTAATTTATTTATTTCTATTCACACCCTCAAAATTAATGACTAGGTTATAACGATAAAATTCATTATGGTTTGATTAGACTTAGGGTTATGTGTATCATAATCTATCTAAGAAATTAAATTTATTTGAAAATAAATATATGATAACATATCATTGTGTTATAAATTAACCTCTTGAATTTTTTTTAGATAATTTAATAATATATATTTAATATAAAATATTATTAAATTTATTTTTAGAAATTTTCACAAAATTTAACTCTAAAAACAACATGGCAGTAATGTAATTCAAATATAATCTATTTAACAGTCAGCAAAACATTATTGTTAACAATAAAATTCACATGAAAACACAATGCATAAAAAAATATTAATTTTTAATTTTTAAATGATTTACTTTAAATTTCTACAGATTGTACAGTAACTATTTCGACATTGCGTAAAAGTTTAAGGAAATTATAACATCACTAAACATTTAAAAAATTCATTATAAAAATAATTTTATTATTCTCAAAATAACCATTAATATTCTTCCAAAAATTATTTTTATCTTATTGTGAATATATAAAATAAATTTAAAATTGAGAGAGTGGAATTTTGTATTTTTCATTTACTTACAATAATACAAATTTCATTTTCAATGAAAAATGGATGAAATATTTATAAATTAAAATTTAGGATAAGGATGATCAGACACTAGTAATTGAATATATTAATGGCTTGTTTTATGGTAATTTTAAGTTCTTATCTTGTTATTTTTAACCTTAATTGCCCAATTTACCCTTAACAAATTGTCACATATTTATTACGATTATTATTCATAATGACCAAATATAAAACAGAGTTAGTTTACAACATTAACCACCAAATTATTAATATTGGATCTATTTTATCATATTTAATTAATAAAATATTCAGGATTATATTTAAAATTATACTTGCAAAACATGCTGAACAATAGTTTTCAAAAGAAAAAAATGCCCCTTTTAGATATAAAAATGTTTATATACCGGATTCTTGCATAAAATTGATTACAATAAAATTTATTGTTTTTTTAATATAAATGAATGAATTTAATTTTATTATTAATCCAAAATGGAATGTGAAATTGTAAATACATAAAGATAAAATATAGTTTCCAATAAAAATCATTATTTTTACTATTTATTAAAAACATAAAAATTTCAGAATATTCTAGAAAAATTATATAAAGTAAATTTTGACATTTTTAATTCAAAAAGGTATTTATTTTTTTAAAATTAAAATTTTATAATTTGGAAATAAATCATTTTACTAAAATCATATAATGCATGAAAAGAAAATTTGGTTAGAAATATATAAATTTTCTTCTACTAAAATATTACATATTTCTATATAATGAATATAACTCTATAAAATATCATTAATTAATATTAATAAGTCATTAAAATGATTTATCCTAAATTTCAAGGGTTGTTACAGAGACCCCCCCGAATTAACTATAAATGCACACCCATCCTCTCATTCCTCATCAATCCAAAATAAAAACTCATGTTTCACCCACCATTATATTTCTCAAGAGTAATTAAAATGAGTTTCAATGGATCTAAGGTACTCTTCTGAATATTTATGAAGCTACCTTCCAATGTAAGTGTACTCAATCTTACTCCTTTCATTTTGAATTTCAATATTTTTATTATATAATCATTTCAAATTATATGTCAATATATTTTCATGCTTGAAAATAAATTTTATTTTCATCCACTTGGTATACATATCTAATAATATTTTACTTTTTTATCCCAATATAGCCTTTATTAAGATGTTATTATTTCAATATAAGGGTCTCTAATCCATTTTTATCCCTTGTTTTTTAATCCTCTCTGTTTACTTTTCATTTCAATGTGAGATGTTATTGTGATTCATTTTAATAAATTTATATCATATTATCAATGAGAGATCACCATTACCACTCATTATAATTCCTTCATAAGCTGTTATAATACAAAAAAAATTAGTTGAAAATGAAGTTATAAATGAACTTCATCGTAAATTTTTGTAAATAGTGTGTTGTTTCAGAGAAATGAAATCACTATTTGGATAATATAAGAGGGTATACAATCTAGATAATATGAAACTAGGTGAAATAACCTTGAAAATGTTTTGTTGGGTATTAACTCGATCTTCACATAGTTCAGAACATATTGGCCTAACTGCAAATTTGGTTTTGTACTCATTAGGGATATGCTTTAGATGATTCAAAAGGTATTTACAAACTATAATAAATGATTTGATTAAACTTTTATGGTCTATTTTATATTGATATCATTGAATCATAGAATTAATCTACACCATTATTTAATTATCAATTTATTGATAGAGGTAATTTATATTATATTGTTAATATATTATTGTTTCTATTTTCATTATTGGATATTCACCTAGATAACCATATTATTCCATTTAACGTGGAAATATTTATATTTTGAATATCCATTATATCTATTAAGGTTATTATTGATTATATATTAATGATTATTTATGTGCTTCCTTAAGAAATATTATGATATGTATTTTTTTCAACTCTCTTCATATTATTAATGTTTTGGAATTATTATTAAATGTGTGGTCCTATATTTATATTTCCCTTCAATGCATAAGAATTTCTCATGAGGCAAACTACTTAGGTATTTGGTATGATCTTTACCTATTTATGTATTATTCTTTAGCATCTGTTCTTGATGGTATATCTATTATTCTTGAAATAATTTATTCCATCACTATGAGAATATTTATTTTTTATCCAAGTATTTATTTATTTTTATATAATAAAGTGATATATAATTCTCTCAGTTCCATTTTTTATTGAATTTCATTATTCATGTTATATTATCGATTCCATGTCTACATATGATAGCATATGTTTTAAACTACCCCTTATTGAGCATCTAATCTCACACATTTATATTATTTCCTATTTTCCTAGGAAAACATGCACATTACTATGTGTGACTTCTAGACTTGAAAATATAAATAATAAATTTTCTTTTATTTTGATGATATACCTTAATATTTTAATGTAATAAAATAATCATTTATATATATAGTTTCCTATGACACTTAAATTATTGGATCTTATGTACTATGATCTATATATTTTGAATAATTATAATAAAACAATATTTGACTCTAAGTTATTATATTTGAAATGTTATAGTTAGTATCAATGAAAGAATAGTTGAAACTATATAAACAATATTTAAAAGAAAACAGTTAGAGTACATAACACTGTTAGAAACTCATAAAATATTGTATAAATTTTTATAGATTATTTGAAATGAATATATAATAAATTCATATATATTTTTTACAATTATTTATTATTTACAATTTTATTCATGAACTAATTTATTATATTCCATTGTATATAAATGGAGCCTAATTAAAGTAATAGAACCTATGTAAACACTTTTTGTAAATAAATGGATTTACCTCTTGAGAAATTCAATGAAGATGGTGTTAGAGAAGAATATATTTCAGATATATTTGGGGACGTGACCCTGGTTATCATAAATAACATTGCCTGTATAGAAGAACATTTTTTCCACAACGTGGTGTAAAAATATTGGACAACTTCATGAGGTAGAAGAATTTGTCCTTAAATAGAACCATGAATATATATGTATTTGAACAACGGAAAAATTACATAAAGAATGTATTAATTTGATTGTGATATAGTGAATTGGAGAAATTTATTGTTGACACCATAGAATTTGTTTCTGGAAATTCTCTGCAAAATTAACGATATGATTCTCACATAGACAAAAGAATGTCAATTATGAGTTAAGATGTTTCACCATAAAGGAAGAAGTTGTAGTATGGAATTATATCTTTCAAAATATTTCTCCAAAATCAGGGATAAGTGGAAATATCCCCCTCTAAAAGTTAATTTTGGATTTCCAGAATGATGAAGAATAGGTGTTGATTGATTAAATTTAAATTTATGAGTATTTTTCAAGTAGACATGGTGTATTTACCATCTCAAGATGTGTAGATCTCTTCAAGATCTTTGATTTTACTGGTCAAAAATCCCAAAAGGACGTACATATGAAGTGTTATGGCACTCAGAATATGATTAAATTATATAAGGGGACCTATGAAGAAATGCTACGTAGAGGAACTACGCGGAAAATCTATACAGAGGACCTGTGCGGAGGAACCACACAACAATACAGTTTTTACACCCCTAAATGGAAGAGCTACGTGGAGGACCTATGTGACTAAACTACCATCAACCAAGTCCCCTAATTGCCTATAAAAGACCCTTGGACTCTATATTTCAAATACAGAGAAAACTTTGAAGAACTCCCGAAGCTCCAATTGCTTAGCTCTTTTTCCCAGGTACTAAAAACACTCAATTACTTCTCTGAAACATGAGAGAAGAGAGAATTAAATGGGGAAAAGTTGTTCAAAGTCACATCAGGGTCTAAAAAACACGTAGTTTTACCAAGGACCTATGAAGACCTCCATGGAGCAGCTGTGTGGAGAACCTATGCCAGGTATTTTGGCGGTGCACCGGCGCGGAGCACCTTGGTTGAGCACCTACGCAACGTGGCTAGGAGGTGCAGCTGCGCGACACCGCTGGTCTAAACCATGGGGCGTATGCCCGCATACCAACACTCAGGATTAGTGTTGGGTTGTGGTACCAACCCTTGGGCTAGTCCCTTCACTTTCTTCACTGACACCATGAACAATAGAGAGTCACACTGTGAACTTTTCATGTTGGGTCGATGAAATTTCCCATTTCTCCCTTTATATGGCCCAACTTTGAGCCTTGGAATACCATGATCTGATACACTCCATCATAGTCAATGAAGTTCATTGATATGACTTACAAATCTAGGTTTCTTTCACATTTTTTTGAGTTAGGTCTCTTCTTATAGATTCCTCAAGTACCTTGAGTTGATACAACCCTCAAGAAACTCTTCAAACCTCATCACCTAACTCATATGATAGGTTAAATCTCAAATGGGCATCCTCCTTAGGAGTAAGTCCCAGCCAATCTCACTCAGGGAAGCCATCCTAGTGTAAACCCCTAACCTTTCATGTAGGAGGATGTATTCTTGCTTCTCTTTAATTCACTCATTCCTTACATTGGACCCTTGTATAATGTAAAGTGAATAGAGGGAATGCTCTTCACCTCGCCCACTTCCCCAGTTTCCCTGGCCTTTTACACTATCGTAGTCGTATCCACATCCTCTTCCACCAGTGGAGGAGGAAAAGTGAGGGTGCATTTTTTGTATCATTCACATCCTCCTATTTCTCACATTGGTCATGACTCACATGGGATTAGAGATTCATGATGATCACAACACCCCCACAATCTCATAAACAAATGAACTACAAGAACTTAGACCCCCACCATAATTGGGATATGTAGGAATCCTTCATCAGGGCCAGAGATCATTGGATATCCTCTTCAAGAATCCAACCGCCATTCCCTTAATCCAAGCATCCTCCATAAGAGTATTCCCCGAATTAATCCCCCAAATCACCGCGACATCTTATTAAGAAGTAATCCCAAACTCATCTCTCTCAAAGAATTATATTCTCTTATGAGACTCAATGAACTACATTATCTTTGATTCCCACCATAGTTTGGCTATTTAGTAAGCCTTCATCAGGGTATGAGATCATTGGATATGTTTTTTAGGAATCCAACCTCAATTACCTTAATCTTTGAATCCTCCATAAGATTAATCCCCAAATTAAGCCCCAAAATCACCAAGGCATCCTGTTTAGGATGTAATCCCAAAATCATCTCTCTCAAAGTACTATATTTTTTAAATGAGACTTAGTGAACTATGAGAACTCTGAATCCCACCATAATTGGAATATGTAGAAATCATTCATCAGGGCCTGAGCTCATTGGATGTCCTCTTCAAGAATCCAACCTCAATTCGCTTAATCTCAGCATCATCCTGAAGATTAAGTCCCGAATTTATCCCCCAAATCACTAAGGAATTTTTTTTAGAATGTAATCCCAAACACATCTCTCTCAAAGTACTATATTCTCGTATGAGACTCAATGAAATACGTGTTCTCGGATTCCCATTATAATTCGGATGTGTAGGAAGCCTTCATTAGGTATCGAGTTCATTGGATATATTCTTCAGGAATCCAACATCAATTCTATTAATCCAGGAATACTCCTTATGAGTAAGCCCCATATTAAGCCCCCAAATCACCAAGGAATCCTATTTAGGATGTAAGACCAAAATCATCTCTCTCAAAGGACTATATTAACTTGTTAGACTCAATGAACTATCAGATCTCTGATTCCCGCAATAATTGGGATACATAGGAATCCTTTATTAGGGACTGAGCTCAATGGATATCATCTTTAAGAATCTAACCGCAATTACCTTATTCTTGGAATCATCCTTATGAGTGAGCCCCGAATTAAGCCCCTAAATCACCAAGGAATCTTGTTTAGAAGTAATCGCATACTCATCTCTCTCAATGGACTATATTCCCCTATGAGACGCAATGAACTACGAGAACACTAATTTCCAAAAAATATTGGGATATATAGTAAGCCTTTATTATGGCCTGAGCACATTGGGTAACCTTTTAAGGAATCAACCCTCTATTCCCCTAATCCTGTAATTCTTCTTAGGATTAATCCCAAAATTAAGCCCCCAAACTTCCAATTCATCCTGTTTATGATGTAAGCTCAAACTCATCTCTCTCAGAGGACTATATTCTCCTATGAGACTCATGGGACAATAATAACTCTAACTCCCACCATAATTGGGATATGTAGGAACCCTTAATTAGGGCCTGAGCACATTGGATATCCTATTCAAGAATCCAACCCAAATTCCCTT
Organism: Viscum album; assembly: GCA_963277665.1. NCBI lineage: Eukaryota > Viridiplantae > Streptophyta > Magnoliopsida > Santalales > Viscaceae > Viscum > Viscum album. The sequence continues at coordinate 678,323,142 of OY728119.1, read as the reverse complement.
AATCTGCTCATCCTCCTTAGGATTATTCCCTGAATTAATCCCCAAAATCACCAAGGAATCCTATTTAGGAAGTAAGCCCAAACTGATCTCTCTCAAAGGATTATATTCTCCTATGAGACTCAATGAACTATGAGAACTATTATTCCAACCATAATTGTGTTACGTAGGAAGCCTTCATCATGGCCTGAGATGATTAGATATCGTCTCCATGAATCCAACCTCAATTCCTTTAATCTGGGCATCCTCCTTGAGAGTAAGGCTAAATTAATTCCCCAAATCACCAAGGCATCCTATTTAGGAAGTAATCCTAAACTTATATCTCTCAAAAAAACATTAATATTCTATGAGACTCAATGAACTATGGGAACTCTAATTCTCACCAAAATTGTGGAACATAGATATCATTTATCAGGGTCCGAGATCATTAGTTATCCTCTTCAAGAATCCAAACAAAATTCCCTAAATCTGTGAATCCACTATAGGATTAAGAGTAGAATTAATCCCCCAGATCACCATGGTGTCCAGTTTAAGAAGTAATCTCAAAATCAACTCTCTCAAAGGACTATATCCTTTTATGAGAATCATTTAACTACGTGGGATTTGATTCCCATCCATATGGTATATGTTGGAAGCCTTACTGAGGTTCAAACCCAACAGCTCAAACCAACCCTGTTCTTCCTGGGACATATTTCCAACAGGGTTTAACCTTACATGGAAACCCATATTCTTTCCATGTTCCTTGGGTTTAATAGGAATAAGTCCCACACCAAACATTGACTAAGAACAGTTCTCTTATATGTCTTCACCACTTGACATTAACCATTATGGATAAGTCATTATCACATGACCTTAAAAGGTATGATATGACCCATTAAACGGCACCAAACTATGAGGTTTTTGGTTCCTTTCACAAGGACACATAGGTAGCTCATTTATGCGTATGACCCCAACATCAAAAAAAATATTTGTCTCCCTAGACAACAATAAATTCCAGAGTGCCTCACTGAGTGGCTTAAAAACTATTATCTTCATAACAATGGTTAAAAGTGTATCTAAATAGTATATGAGAGGATAAAATTGATGGAAAACCACAAATACATATGTAAGTCTCCATTAATGAATAACATTGACTACAATTATATTATTATAAATTTCACACATACTAATAATGGATTGAAATTTCCAAGGGTAACCAATTTTATACTTGGTGAATTAATAAGAATTGATAAAAATGTCTCAAATTTATAAGAGAGTCCTGGATTAGACAATAATTCCCCCCAAAATGGTGGGATGAGTCCAACCTTCCATCCTCTCAACAAATGTATGTTCTTAAATATCATAAGTTCAAACACAACGAATGCCTACCTTTGGAAAGTATGTTCTTTTAGATAAAGAATTGTTGTTTTTTTTTTGTTCCATAAAAAAATCCAATGGAAACCACCTAGAAGCAGTGATTCCTAACCGGAAAACATGTTTCAAGGAACTACGAAATAAAAATGGTGGACTCGATGTGAATACTTAACCATGTAAATAGTTTTACCCTTCTATCTCGTCCCTATCAATTGAAAAAGGAATGCCATACAAAGGAATATATCACGCATTATACCATATTTTTTCTTTAATGGAGTACATTTTATTTCTCAGTTTTCTCAGAAATCCCTTCACTCCAAATGGATTCCTTCGAGTTTCCACCTATGAATTCCATGATAATTGCTCAAGTTGGATCCTCATATAAGGGAAGGACGTCATCACCAACTCAGTGTCTTCAACACTGGGTCACCAATGCATTGTTAAGGGAATATCATCACTATAGTACTATCCAAAACATGAAGGCTACCCAACAGGATCTCCAGGTTAACAATAACCCTCAATCATCTGGTCAGCAATGATTGATGATCTATAAGAGAACGGGGCCAAAAATCATATTCAATCATTTCGAGTCCTTATCCCTAGAACGCAACAATCAGTCTCTCAGATACAACATAGAGGTGGATCAAAAGGTCAAAAAGGCCATAAATCCAATATTTAGTGGTCCTTCCCAATGGATTTTACCAATAATCTTCGTCAGCAGAATCGCATTTAGTGAACCCCCAACATGATGGGGGTGTTTCCTTTGGTTGTTCGGCCAAGGTTCTGTAGACCAAGGCATGAAATATGACCTGATGAGAACAATATCCATCTAATAAGGAGAAAATTCATACCTTTTCCCCCTCGATAAATTTCCATCATCCTAACTTGATGGAATACATCGAACAAGCACATACACCCATCCATCCCAATTCTGCTGGCCAGCAAAATCATTAGGAAGAAACCCAACAATCATACTAGTTAAATATGGTGGAGTACAGTGAACTGACACACAAACCTATTTAAAAACAATCAGCTAGTTTTCTATCTCATCTGACTGCATTCAAAGAATCTTTCCAATCAAATATGGTGCAAATGGTAAGCATAAACATACACATACATACAATCACTAATTCTTCCAGTAGTCTCGTTTGACGGCATTGAAAGAAGTTTTTCTAACCATGCATAGAGGAAAATATCAAACAAGAACATACACCAACCGATATTCATCAATACTACCAATAGTTTCATATGGAAGCACCCGGATAAGTCTGTCGGAAATCCCCAACAAAAACCTAAGGAAGACTCAACTCTCTTCTCCCATACATGAGTACTATCAGTATCCACTAACAAGAAAAAAAGGATGAAATTAGGTACATACACCTTCTCAAGATATGTAATGGATGTATGTTATTGTTTCTTCTGTTGAAGTCACCAAACACATTTGGGCAATGGTGAAAGGGAATACACAATTTCCTACACGTATTCTGGAAGCATGCCAGAATATCATAACATCAACTTCTTTGATACCAAGGAAACATACACATAATTTTGTCCCCACACCTAGGATTACTCATTAGCACGCCATCCGAGAGATGATACACACCTCTATTCCCTTACAAGAGAGTTATGGGGCTTAATCCCCTATATTATAAGGGAAACCAAATCGAGAACATAAAACCTTTCCAATTGGAGATAATAATCCCATTTTGATGACCACTCCAAGGTAGGCACATACAACTTCCCATGATATCCACTTCTCCAAAAAGTGGCCCCAACATTATGAAAAAGATTATCCAAGAAGAATTATCACCAAACATAGTTGGAAATTCAAGATCCAATATGTGATCTTCCCCCTCTTATTGTTGTAGTTCTTGAATCACATGAACATTTATCTGTTGAAACTCATTATCCTACACTTGCATTACCAAATTATGGGAGTAGAAGTAGTAATTCTGAAGTTCCCTATCAGAAACATCCCCATTAAGGCCTGCATCATGAATATTTGGTCAATATAGAGAGCATATCTCTAGATGAGAACCACGATGAGCCTCTGTGTGTCCAAAAGACCAAGGGGAAATAGGATTTATCCCTTCATATAATCCACCATGGTGGTCCTCCCCATGATGGAATTTGCTGAGAAAGTCATCTCTGCAGTGGTTTTTCACATTTTTATGACAATTATCTATTAAAAAATGCAGTAATGAGAAATCCCACTTATCTCAAGGCACATTCCAATATAATGCTAGTCATGTCTGATGCTTTGTCACTAACAGGTGAAATACTTTCACAACCAGAAGACATCCTAAGGAGAAAATCATTTTATGAACCTATCTTGGGTCATTTATCATCTAATATAATAGAGGAAAAAGTGATTGATTACATTGTTTGTAATGAAACAATTGAGAAGAATCTACTCTGGTTGGACCAAGTGGAGAAACCTCTAGAAAATGATGATGAAGATATGTTGAACATGAGAAAACAATTGTCTAATGGTGATGTACCAGTCATGTTATGGCCATTGAAAAACTCCCAATTCAACATTCCCGAATGGAAGGAATAAGATTTCATTCATGATATCTAACACAAAATATGAAATACTCTTCATCATATGAATTTCCACGTATTACCGTATGATGAATATCAAAATAAGGTAAAGTTAATAGAAGGGTTGAAATTCCAACTTGACTTGGATTCTCTCTCTGTTTCCCAATATCCAAGGGTTAAAAAGTAGCAGAGAACCCTTCAACATGCATGCCTCAATGCACTAAAGATGCCACACCAGTTAATTTTCGATACCCATCTGGTGTTCTTATTAGAGGATGGGTTGTACATAGAACATTTCATTTTGTTGCGCTCCAAAATCAGAAAAGCCCGCAAAAAGTGGTCTCACGTAATGTTATTTCCTAGGACCGACTACAATCAACAGATTTTGTATGTAATCAAAGATAGACTCAAGAACAGGCCTTGACTAGCTCCCATCAGAGTTAGGCTCAAAGAGAGCAAGCTCTTGAGATATTTTTGTGACAACCATATGAGAACATTAAGCATGCCTCCTACTTAGAGTCTTTTAGTAATCAAATGGAATAAATGTCTGAATTAGCACAACCGTCTTCCGAAACAGGTGATTTGAATGGTTGCGGATGATGCAACCATGAATATTATAAACCAAAATATTCACAATTAGAAGAGGAGCTACACGAATCTCAGCTATAGTAGTTCAAGAGCCTCCCCGGCCTAAAGGGATGGGGGAAAGTTTAACTCAACCTTTGAATTCAATAATCAATGTTCAATAGTTTGAAGAATAAGAACAATAATAGCCCCAATCTATAGGGCTGGGTGATTTTTCATATCTTCTATCCCCTCCTCAACAGAAGTTGGTTTTCTCTCGACTAGGGATGAAGACAATAAGTGAATGCACAACTGAATAATCCAAGGATTCTCTTCAGGTTACTGTCCACCAAACAATTATCGATAATTCAGTATATAAAATAATAGAGTCTCATGGATGATACAGAAGGAGAAAATCTTATAAAGATACTGAAACAATTCCATCAATTCATTATGAATTAGTAAATATCCTTAATATATTTATAGAAGATCCCCTAGAGAATGAGTCTAGTTTTGGGGAGCCAGATGATGATTTTATAATCCATAACACGATACACACTAAATTAAATTATGGAGGTGTGCGTACCCAAAATCCGAGGCTTACCCAGAATCTGGGTATTCTATCTGGTAAACAAAACTCACCCCTTCGAAAGGCATCTATATCAGGGAATGGTAAAGGTCATCTCACATCACAATTTTCCACTGGAGCAGTCAGTCTCATTCACTTGAAGAAATATTTTCCTATAAAGAATAGGAGATGAAGAAGTTGAAAATACTCAATACAGAGTTATTTCAAAGCATTATTTATTCCATACATTCTCGAAAATAAGATTCCTAACATTTCCATCCTATAGGAACTCCCCATAAAAGAATATTTGTTGCAATTACAAATGTAGGTAATAAATTCCCTTCATTGGGTACACAACTAGGTCAGGATGAAACACATTATTATAGTTCTATCCACATGGGTTATCCATGAAAAATACAAGTAGAACCACCACCACTAGTTTTTTCAATCGTTGAACTAGTTCAAGATCCAGTTGATTTACCTATACAAGTCATAGCTCTTCCAAATATTCCCAAAATTATTATGAATACAATTGAGTCATTAATAACCTGATTGGATGATATGGAAGAATGGAATGCACTAGTAGAGCCAGAAAAGAATGCTTACCCTGAATGGGTGGATCTCATCACTCCCCTGCCAAACTTTTTGATTACTACATTTAAAATATTTAATGGCTCGGTAGATCCAGAGTAGCAAAAAACACATTTTGTTTCTCATTGTGATCCCATGATAGGGACCCCCTAACAATAAGAAGCAGTAAGCTCATAATATTAGTGGAATCATTACAGAGGCCAGTTTTTGTCTGGTATAAAATTTTGAAATCTCGATCAATTAATCGATGGGAAGAACTCCTTCAAAAATTCCTTCTCCAATTCAGCTCAACATTTCCAAAGAAGACAGTTTTCGAACTAAAAATTATCAATTTAATGGAGAAAGAAATATTTTCATATTTCATTGCTAAATGGAAAATATTTACATATTCCTTAAATCTAGAACTCCCTAAAAAGTGTTTCGGTCAATTTATTTGGAAAATTTGCATGATGAGTTATGCACACCACTGATCCCTATGAAATACATAAGTTGGTTTCGAGACATTCCTTCATTCTACCAGTAAGTAGAGGATTCCATTTTTGAAACTAAATCTAATTCTCCTGAAATTCCATCTTCTCTGGGAAGGTGAATAGGGAAATCAGAGACTGCTACAATCACACTCAATCTAGCACCTGTACCTGCTTCTACTTCAAAACCATCTTTATACCGAAGGGATCCACTTCCTGAGCATCAGCAGAAATGACCACCTCACCAAGATGATCAAAAGGATAAAAGGTGTATATAGTTTTGGAAATTAAAGTACAAAGTTTATTATTTTTTAAATGAACAAGTTATCGATTACTTCATTTCAACTTCATGGAATAGTTTGGTTTAGTTGCCAAGTCAATAAAAATGCAATAAAAAGGAGATGAAGATCATCCAAATTATTTCCCCTTTCATCAAATGTTGAGGCATCCCATTAAAAATTATTTTGATATCAAATACCTTGTACAAAAAATGGTAGACTCTAGAAAAGTGAAACTGAAACGTTCATCCGTCCATGTAGCATGTGTTACTGCTGCTAACCCATAAAAAGAAGGTGAGTGGCAAGAATTCAAACGAAAATATGGGCAGAAATATGATGATTGGATGAGCAGGAAAATGATTTACCGAACTCATTACATTCATAGAACATTATTTTAACATCCAATTGTTTCTTCTTGCACTTCCACCATAGTAAATCCATATTACATCAAAAGATCATTCTTTAAAAGGTTAATCCTCAAAGAAGTGGTGTGATCAGAAATATAAATTGTAGAAAAAAGAGGATGAGATGGTGTTAAGGCCCAAGTTGTCCTTGACTTTGGAATATATCATGATATATGTTTCAAAAGAATGGGCAGCGTCCCGCTAAACGCGACAACTAAAACTGAAATGTTATGAAGAATATTCATCTGATTAAGTGTTGATATTGGGTCCCATTAATGTTATACACTTAATAGACCCCTATGAAAATGATGATTATGGCGATGATGAGCCTGAATTCTCTGTACCTAACTGGGGAACTAGAGGTAGAATCTAAGTTTGAGGATATAGAGGAAGATTTGGATATACTACACAACACTATTTGAACTCAACCCTTACTCGAAGTGTTTATGCCGAGGAAACTCATGGGAGAGCCCTTAAGATGGATCAAAAAGAACAAGGTAATTATCCCACATGTGACAAGATCATCCTTGACATAATTATCTTGGAGAACTGGTTAGATGTCACAACATCATTATCTCAGCAAGTAGATAGACCGAGTTTTTCTAATCTATCAAAAAATGGATGTATTTTTAGCATCTTCCCTAATAGAGGGTACATATACATTGGGAGCATCTACTTCCAAGGAACTTGTAAAACCATATCTCTATATTGGAAAATGTAGACATCTGGACCAAAAGTATGGTGTTTATAAAAATTTAGCACAAGTACTGGCCATGTTGTCAATCATGGATGCCTTGAATCTATCAAAAGATCTTCAAGAAACATTTATTGAGGCTTTGTCTACTCCTCAAGAGTTTGAAACAAAAGTTTCTTCTACTGTGATTTACCGAATTAATAATGATCCTGCAGAATTTCATGTAGTTATATCATTTATAGATGAAGATGAAGATGTGGTTGTACATGGACACATCAAGAAACTTGTATCTATATGGCATGTTTAATGATACAGACATCCAACAATCCTTCAATGATAATGGCTCAAGAGTCGACCACATTCCCATTTTTACAATTATTCTATTAGGCCTCACTGAATTTGACTTATCCCCTTCCACATTACTGAATCAATGTTATGACAAGAATGAACAAGAACCTGTAGGAATGAATAAACTCATAACTTTGTTTGGAGACCTTGTGTCTAATTCAGATTTTATGGTTGTCCTACAGTACACGACCATCAACATTATTCTTAGAAGGATTTGGATACATCTGTAATGCCCTGACCCCATTTACTGAGAGTCGGTGAAATATTACATAACATTGGCATGATACAAGGAATCATGTCCCAAAATACCGATCAGTTTAGTATCCTTGGAAGTACTGGATACATTTATAAATTTTAAATTACATCATCAAAGTAAAACATCAAAACCATTTTTTTCCCATTTTGAACACTCTTATATCATTAGCCTATCCCTGGAGGTCAACCATAAAATAATTCTTCACATCTTGGGAAAAATAAAACATAGAAAGGGGTGAGCTCAGATGCTGAGTAAGGATAACAATGTAGTGGAAAATTTCATAAATAAGCATAACTATTTAAGATAATGTAAAAGACTAAAACAAAAGACATTTAAACCTAAACATTAACATAATATGGAAAAGATAAATTCAAATACTTCCATTTAATTATTCACATGGATATTCTATTAGTCGAATAATTTCATGAAATATCAATAGCCACTTTCATAATGATTGAATGCATAATGCTAGACTTAATAATAACATAGTCAAGGCCTTCTGCCAAGACAATACATAATATTTTGTCAAGGAATTATCCTAAGACACTAGTTTGTCTCATGATACCTAATGATGCATCGAGGAGCAATAGTGGGCTCCACTTGTCACATAATAATTCCAATTCATTCCTAATATGAAAATGGTTAAACATAACATAAACATTCGTATTAAAACTAGCATACAAAATGTCAATACATTATCCATAAACCATGAATGGTGTAAAAATAACACATCCATAGTAAAAAATATCACAAAACCTTCAATACCATATAGAAGATTTGTATCATAATAAATCAACTTCAAAGATGTTTAAAATCCATCAAAGGATGTCGACATAGATGAAATCAAAACTTTTTTTAGAGAAATATCCCTTTTTATTTTGAAATCATTTAAAAGCTATATAATTATAAAAGAAAACATATATTTTTAATATATTCTTATAAGATTGTATGGGAATCTTCTACGATGATATAACTGCGGAAAATATACACACCCGCTGTATAAGATAAATAAAGTCATTCTTGCCTTAATTTTGTCAAAAAGGTCATAAAGTACCTTGTTTGGAAAACAATGGAAAGATTCATTTCAAAACATATATGGTCAAATAAGGGTATAAATAAATTTAACCCATAGTAAATAGTAAAAAATTTTTGAATTAGATTTTTAATAAAACACGGTTGTTGATGATAATGAGGTCCCAGTAGATACTTATGCTTTAACAACCTCAGATAACTAAAGAGATTGTAGAATTAACCATAAAATTGTACTTATCCTTTGTCGAGGGTATGTTAACCTCTTCTATAATAATTAAATCATTGTTATTAAATTATACTAGAACCATATATGTAAATATTACATCATATATGATCTTCTAATATTTCTTTGTTAATAATAATTTAGTATTATCGTCATTTTGTGTGTTAACTGATTCATTTACCTTTATATAATTTGTTACATAATTAGTGTTTGTTATGGATAGGATGTATTTTATTCATATCCAAAATGATATTATGTTATTAAAAATTATTTTTAATCATCAAATGAAAATTATTCTTGAATGGTTACGATGGGGAAATGAATCTCATCGCGTTTTTGAAGACTGTAATATGTTCATACGTACGAGCGACAATATCATTATCTTGATAGAGAAATAATATATAATTGGATGGTATATCATATATAAAGAATAATTAACATGTTATATTTATTATTTAAATCTGTTATACTCATTATTAAACACATCCAAATAATGATGTGTTTGAATAACAAACTACACCACGACGTGGAGACGGTAAGTTGTATGTACACTCGTATGGTGACTTTGTCATTTATAGGATGGATAGAATAAATAATATGAATTTAACATATTTATAATAACATCACAATATGTAGAAGTTACTGGATTTATTATTTTATTAAATAAATAGTAAAGAACTAGGATGTGGAAAAGGAAAAGAAAATGAAAGATGGTGGGGAAATTATTACCCCTACATCGGGTGTTTCCTTTTGAGTTGATCAAAAGGTCTCTATAGGATAGATTTATGATCAATGTAATGCCACTAGGATGATGTGAGGGATGTTGGGAGGATATTTGGTCTGGGTTTGGCTGAGCCAAATGGATTTGGAGGTGTGAAATTAAGATAAGGGGAAGTTTCCTTTTATAAGATAGGTGAGGGTCACTTTAGGAAAAGCTTGAAATATTATTTTATAATAAAATATTTTTTTGGTTTTAATGTCTCAAAAATGAATTATTTAGAAGATAAGGTGGGGATTGGTCGAAAACATCTCAACCAATAGTTTTTAGATAGTTTTAGGTCATTATATTAACCTTATCTTCTAGATTTTACTCTTAGTTAAATAGTTTGACATTTACCATGTATCTTTGTATTTTTTATATTATATGGTTAATAAACATACTATAACAAGACACGAGAACCCCATGTGGTTAATTATTAATTTATATATCTTTATATAAGTCCTTTGGTTGAACATTTGATTTTTAGGAATATTTTATCAATTAATAATACAGTATGTTTTTAAAAAACTCAATTATATCAATTTTGACACTATTTAGTATTTGAATTTTTTGAAAGCCATAAAAACGTTATCACTTCGAATAAGATTTTTTAACCAATCATAACATGTCATATTAATGTATAAAATTAGTTTAATTCAATACAAGTCTGAATTTAAATTTATTTGGATATTTATAATATCAATTATTTTAATATTTCATTAATAAGGTAATTACTGCGTCATCATTGTGTCATAAATAAGATTAATTATTTAACAACTAAAAAATAAAAAAAAATAAAATTATGTAGGAAATTTTTTTAGATTTATAATTAATGTTAATAGTATAATTTATATTGTGTGTAACCCTATATTAAAAATTGTTTTTATTAAACATTAAATTTAACTCTTTTAACTATTCTTTAAATAAAATAATAATAAATGTTCTAATCTAATCTATATGGACAAAAAAAGATCATATTTTATTCCTAAGGTAATTTTTTGTAGAATTAAACTTATCCAATAGAATTAAGACATGCATTAGGGTAATTATGATATCATTTTTACCCTTAATTACACTATTTACTTTTTACCGTGGTAAATAAAAGTCAAAAGTTACTCTTCACCAAATAGTATTTTCATCTTATTGAATAAAATTTTACTTACTAATATTAACCGTGTCTCTCAGAAGTTTGAAATTCAACTCACAGAAGTGGTAAAATTATGTTTTATGAAAATTTTCAAATGCTCCTAGGAGGTGGGTAAAAGACGGCAAAAGGTTCAATAAATTTTTTATATATCTAAAGTTATTATAAAATGACTCAAATGAATTAAATTGAAATTATATAGGTATTATTTATATATTTGGACCTAAAATAAATTTCAATAGAATAAATAATTATTTAAATAAAAAGTTGGTTTTAATCAATAATGTAGTGTTTTCACTATTCATCAAAAATTGAATGTTTTGAGAAAAATTCCAAAAATTAACCCTATGCTAATTTAGATATTCCTATTCCAAGAATGAAGTCCATTTTGAATGAAATTATTTATTAAATTTCTAAAAGTGGGTATTATTATTCATAACAGCTAGTTTGACTGGTTGTGGTGTGTTTGAACTCGAAGTTGCGTACAACACAAGCTATTGTATTATTCAAAGGGAAACATACTCTGGAAGCTTGGGGTGTTACATTCTCTCCTCAAAATAATTTTGTCCTATAAATTTCTACAATATTAAAGCTTAAAATGATTTGGTCAGTTCTTCATCATAAGTTCCTCGGGTTCCCACGTTGCCTCTTCCATCTTATGGTTTTTCTATAGATCTTTTACCATATGAGTCGACCAGTTTCTCAGCACTTGTTCTCTTGTATCAAGAATCATGACATGCTCTTCACAATAAGACTGATCTGGTTCTAGTTCAATTTCTTTAAAGGTGAGTACATGTGTTGGGTCAAGCATGTGTTTTCTCAACAGTGATACATAGAACACATTGTGAACATTGGAGAGACTTGGTGGAAATTCCCAACAGTAAGCTACAACCCCAATTCATTCTAGAATTTCCAGAGGTCCGATGTACCAAGGACTTAATTTACCATTCTTACATAATCATATAACTCCCTTCCATGGATATACCTTTAAGAAAACACGATCTCTATCCTGAAATTTCAAATCCTTCCTTTGTTATTGGCATTGGTCTTCTACCTACTTTGAGGTGCTTTGATGTGGGTTTGGATAACCATTACCTTTTCCATCGTTTCCTCAACACATTTTGGGCCTATGATTTTTCTTTCACCATCATCATCCCAAAAAGATGGTGTGGGACATCTCTTTTTATATAATGCCTCATATGGTTCCATCTGAATACTTGAATGGAATCTATTGTTATAGGAATATTATACCATAGGTAAATATTGATCCCATATACCTTGACTGTCATGTGATCAAGATCTAAACATGTCTTCAGAGGTTTTAATTGTCTGTTTTGATTGTCCATCTGTTTGAGGGTGGTAGGAAGTGCTTAAACGAAGTTCAGTATCCAAGGATTTCTAAATAATTTTCCCAAATCATGATGTAAAACATGGATCATGATCATAAAAAATTGATAGGGGATTTCCAAGATGTCATACAACATCATTTATATATAGTTTTGTTAAACGTTAATGTTGTAAATCTTCTCTTATAGCATGAAAGTGTGTTGACTTGGTTAGATGGTCAACAATGACCCATATTCCATCACTCCTTCGAGGAGTATTTGGTATCCCCATGACAAAGTCCATCATAATATCATACCATTATTAATTAGGTATGGGAAGAGGTTGCATGAATCTTCTAGGATGTTGTCTTCCAGCTTTCACTTTTTGGAAAACCATACATTTCAACACAAAATCAGCAATATCCCTCTTCATGTTGTCCCACCAAAAATGTTCATTCAAATATCTATACATCTCACTGCTACCAGGGTGTATATAGAAATTGGAGCTATGATCATCATCCAACAATTCCCTTTTTCGATCATGTAAATTGGGAACACAAAGCCTCTTCACAAATTTCAAAATTCCTTCTTCATATACAATGTCGATCAATCTCCCATTAATCACAGCTTTCATTTTCTTTTGAAATTCCTGATCATCAGTCTGAGAACTTTTTATCCTTTCTAATAATGATGGTTTGGAAACCATTTGAAAATGTATTGATGTTTCATCTTCTATGTTTATTCCCATATCCATTTTTACTAGATCCATGTACATAGGATCCCATTCAAATCTCATCTTATTCAGAACTCCGTGATCATTTCTGCTCAAAGCATCTTCCACCTTATTTTCCTTCCCTGGGTGGTAGTGTATAGTGCAATCATAATATTTGATTAGTTAAATCCATCTCCATTGCCTCATATTGAGTTCATTCAATGAGAAAATATACTTCAAACTCTTGTGATCAGTATATATCTCACATTTTTCATCATAGAGATAGTGTCTCTATTTCATCCAAGCAATGATTACAGCTTCCAACTCAAGATCGTGTGTGGGATAGTATTGTTCATGATTTTTTAGTTGTTGTGATGCATAGGCAATAACTCTATCATTATGCATAACGACACAACCAAGTTCTTTCTTTGAATAATTACTCTAAATAACAAACCCATCATTCCCTAATGGTAGATTCAAGATAGAAGTGTTGATAAATCTTCACTTCAGTTCTTCAAAAAACTCTTCACACACTTTTTTCCAAAAAAAAATTTACCACATTATGTATCAGCTTGGTTAATGGGTCTTCCAATAGAATAAAATTATGGCCAAAACGCTGATAATAACCTGTTAAACCAATAAAACTATGTACCTCTTTTATACTCATTGGTGCTAGCCATTCTAGGACTACCTTTGTCTTAGAAGGATTAATAGAGATTCCATCCATAGAGACAATATGACCAATAAAAGAAATCTCTTAAATCCATAATTAAAAGTTTCTAATATTCGAATATAATTCATTTCATATAAGAGTCCTTAAGATAGTGCACAATTGATTTTCATGATCTTAGTAACTTTTGGAGTATACCAAGATATCATCAATAAATACCACTATAAAGTCATCAAGATATTCCATGAAAACTCTGTTCATTATATCCATGAAAATAGAGGGTGCATTAGTCAACCCAAAAGTAATTATTGTAAACTCATAATGCTCGTACCTAGTTCGAAATGTTATTTTCAGAATGTCTTCCTTATTCACACACAACTCATGATATCAAGATCGTAGGTCAATCAATTAAAAATATTGATCCCCATGAAGTTGGTCAAATAAATCATCAATCTGAGGTACCATATACATTTTAATTATTGTTATAGCATTGATCTACCTGTAGTCAACGCACAACCACATAGATCCTTGTTTATTGTGAACAAAAATAATAGGAGCTCCCCTTGGAGAAAAACTAGGGAAAATAAATCCCTTATTTCTCAATTCCACTAGTTTTTTCTTTAGTTACACTAATTCCACAGTGTACATTCTAAAAGGTGTCTTTGATATGTGCCTTGAACCAGGAATTAAATCAATGGAAAACTTAATTTATCATTCTAAAGGATGTCCAGATAAAACCTCTAGAAACACATCAACATATTCTTTCACATTCGGTATATCCTCGATTTTAAAATTCCTCTCCTCACCCATAATTATTTTATTCTCTTCCTCCCCAATAATTGAATTTAGTTGAGCTACTGGGGTGGATCTAATTAAGAATTGGGTGGTGACGTTTCTACTCTAATGATAAGGTATTCCTTATCGTCATCGAAAATTGTAACCTTCTTCCTCTTATAATAAATTTTCTCATCATACATTGAAATCCTATCCATACCAAGGATTATATCAAATTCAATCATTGGTATGACAATGATATCAGTCGATAAAGAATATTTATATGCCCTAAAGGAAACTAATTCACAAAACATTGTTGCAATGATACTTCTCTTAATAGTTTTGACTGACAACTCCATTGTTAAATCAAATTGTAAATATCTCATTTTCTTAGAAAACAGAAAATATATGAACAAATTCAATGATACAAAACCAAATAAATCATTGGATAAACTTAAGGAAACCATTAAATTACCTTCCACCATGTCTTTCAGAGCTTCAAACCTATAATTAGTGATCGCATAAGTTTGGCCTATCTCCCTTGGCATTTTCTGGGGTAAGTTTCCTTGGAGCATAGGTCATTCGTTTCCCTACAATTGTAGAATTCAACATTGACATCCACTTTCTTCTCCTTGAAATCACAAGCTTGGTGGCCTTTTTCACCACACTTGTAACAGAATCACATTCCATTTAGGCATATACCAGGGTGTTTCTTCCCACAATTACCAATGGATGAATATTCAACTTTTCCCTTCGTCCCCTTATTTCCATTTCCAAAGTGTTCAATAGATCTATTCTTCTCTTGATTTTCTTTAAAGTCATAAGACATAGATATTTCCTTTTCTATCTTGATAGTGCATGAGACTATATCTTCATATGATAAGAAGTATTGTGATACTAATGCTCTCCAGAGAAATGGTTTTAACCCATCAAAGAATCGATCAATCTTACTTTGTGCATTACGTATATAATCTTATGCATCCCTTGATAACCTAGTAATGTTAGCCTCATATTTTCCAACATTCTTATCCTCCTTTTCTCTCAGACTCATAAATTTTCTTTCTATATCCGCTCGATGGTCAGGAGGAAAATATTTTTTAAGAATATTTCATTAAACTCCCTTCATTATATATTTGATACTTCACCATCTTTATTTGTGTTTTGAATCGATGACCACCATTGATCTGAATCTCTCGTGAGGTGATAAACTCCCATGACAACTTTTTCCCTTTAGCTACTCCCCAATGCATGAAATATTTTCTCTAATGAACATATCCATTGCTCTGATACAAATGGATTTGTAGTCCCATTGAATGTTTTAGGTTTTTCTCCAATGAATCAGTCTGACATTGATCCTCCATGATCTGGATCAGGGTGCTCCATACGGGTAAGGTTATTATTCATAACATGTGTGAGTTGTCCCAGTATGGTGATAAGCTGATCAGTACCAGCTTCATCACAAGCTCTGCTATAATTATACTGAGTAAGAGGGAAATCCCTACACTGATTACATGCATTGATATGGTTTCCATTCCTTCCACTATGCACCATTTCTAAACAATGGCATACAATAGATTTGTTTATGAACCACAATACATAATTCTGAACATGTAAACCATGTAACATAAATTGAATAGTTTATGGATATAATCCATAACCATAAAACGGTTTTCTTTTAGGATTTATATACTCATAAATCCTTCATAATGGTTTGTAAATAAAACTTGAACAATCCTAAACATATCCGTCAGGAGTGTCATAACCAAGAGTGTAGCATGGCCCGTTGTCATGCACTAGTTCCCGTTCAAGTCTAGTTCAAAGCGGTGTTTTTGGGTTTTACCCCTAGGTACATCTATGCCAAATCTGCCTCTACCTGCTCATATCCATACATGGATGTATTTCTTGGAAACTCACAAAATCTCTATAGTACCAATTTTTTTGGAAGTTCCTCTATATTAATCCTCAGAGTCTATCTTTGGGTAGTGTTCTCTTGTCAGAGTTTTCCTAAATCTAGTTTCCAAGGATTTTACTAAAGTTACTCTAATACCAATGATAATGCCCCAACCCCAGTTACCCAGAGTTGGTGAATTATTATATAACATTATCATGATACAATGAATCATGTCCCGAAAGACCGATCAGTTTAGTAGAATTGGAAGTACTAGATACATTCATAAGTTTTACATTACATCATGAAATAAAAACATAAACAACATTTTTCCCCTTTTGAACACATTTATATCCTTATTCAATCCCTGGAGGTCAACTATAAAATATTTCTTGACATCCTGGAAAAAGAACATACTAATGGGTGAGCTCAGATGCTCAATAAGGATAACAATATAGCAGACACTTTCATAAATAAGCATAAACATTTAAGGCAATGTATAAGACTAAAACAAAATCCTTTTAGACATAAAATTAATCATAATATGGAATGGATAAAATAAAATAATTACATTTACTTACTCACATGGATATTCTACTTGTCGAATAATCACATGAAATATCAATAACCACTTTCATAATGATAGAATGCATAATGCCGGACTTCATAGCCAAATAGTCAAGGCCTTATGCGAAGACTATAAATAAGATTCTGTCAAGGCCTTGTTATAAGACACTACATTGTCTCATGAGACCTACTGATACATCGAGGAGATATATCGGGCTCTACCACTCACTTACTAAGTCCAATGCATTCCTCGTTCGAAAAGGTTTAAACATAACATAAAGAATCGTATTAAAACTAGCATACGAAATGTCAATACTTTATCCATAATCCTTGAATGGTGTAAAAATAACACATCCACAGTCAAACATTTCCCAAAACCTTCAATACATTATGGAAGATTTGTATCATAACAAATCAACTTCATACTAGTTTAAAATCCATCAAAGGATGTTGACATAGATGAAATCAAAACTTTTATAGAGAAATATATCTTTCTATTTTGAAATAATTTAAATGTTATATATTTATAAAAGAAAACATTTATTTGGAAAATATTTTTATAATCTTGTATGGGAAGCTTCGACGATGATATAATGGTTTAAAATAGCCACACCCACCGTATATGTTAAAAAAAGACATTCTTACATTAATTTTGTCAAAAAGGTCATAATGTACATTGTTTGGAAAATGACGGAAATATTCCATTCAAAACATAAATGGTCCAATAAGGGTATAAATTACTTTAACCCAAATAAAATAGTAAAAATATTTGAGTTACATTTTTATGAAAACACAAATGTGGATGATAAAGAGGTTTTAGTAGATAATTACATATTGACAACCTCAGATAAGTAAAGAAATTGTAGAATTAACCCTTACCTTGTACTTTTCCTTGGTCGAGGGTAAATTAACATCTTGTATAATAGTTAAATAATTTTTATTAAATTATAGAAGAACCATATATGTAAATATGATATCATATATGATCTTCTAATATTTATTTGTTAATAATATTTTAGTATTATCGTTGTTTCAGGTGTCAACTGATTCATTTCCCTTTATATGTTTTATAACATAAGCCATGTTTGTTATGGATAGGATGTATTTGGTTCATATACAGAATGATATTAAGTTCTTAATCATTATTTTTAGTCATTAAATGAAAATTATTCTTGAATGGTAATGATGGGGAAATAAATCTCATCGTGTTCTTGAAGAATTTTTCTCTATGTACGCACGAGCGACAATATCAATTTATTGATGGAGAAATAGTATGTTATTGGATGGTATATCATACATAAAAAATTAGTAAAATTTTATATTTATTATTTACATATGTTATACTCATTATTATACCAATCCAAATAATTAAGTGTTTGAATAACAAACTACACCACGACGTGGAGATGGTAAGACATATGTACGCACGTATGGTGAATTTGTAATTTATAAGATAGATAGAATAATGAATACGGATGTAACATATTTATAATAACATCACAGTATGTAGAAGGTACTGGTTTTATTATTTTGGTAAGGAAACAACAAATAAAGAGGAAGTGGAAGAAGAAAAGAACTTGAAAAGTGGTGGTGAAATTATTACCTCTAATTTGGGTGTTTCCTTCTGATTTGATCAAAAGGGCTCCAAATATTGGCTTTCTGATCAAATTAAGGTCTCAAGGATGAATTGAGGGAAGTTGGTATGATATTTGGGTAGTTGTTGGCCAAGACGAATGGCTTTGGAGGTGTGAAATTAAGATAAGGGGATGTTCCCTTTTTGAAGAAAGGTGAGGGTCACTTTAGGAAAATCTTGAAATATTATTTTATAATAAAAACGTTTTTGGTTTCTAATGGCTCCAAAATGAATAATTTCTAGGATAATGTGGGTATGGGTCCAAAACCTCTCAACTAATATGTTTTAGACATGTTTAGGTCATCATATTAAACTTATCTTTTAGATTTAACTCTTAGTTAAATAATTTGACACTTACCATGACTCTTTGTATTTTTATATTATATGGTTAATAAACATACTATAACAAGAAACGAGAACCCCATGTGGTTCATTATTGATATATATAACCTTTTATAATTTATGTGGCTGAATTTTAGATTTTAAAGAATATCATATCAATTAATAATAAAGTATTTGTTTTAAAAACACAATAATGTCAATTTTGACACTATTTAGTATTTGATTTTTTTGAAAGCCATAAAAACATTATAACTTCGAATAAAATATATTTAACAAACCCTAACATGTCATATTAACTTAAAAAATTATTGAAATTCATCATTAGACTCAATGTAAGTTTATTTGGTTATTTATAATATCATTTATTTTAATATTTAATTATTAATGTAATTACTGCCTCATCATTGTGTCACAAATAAATTAAATTATTTAATGTATAAAATTTATAAATAAAATAAAATTATGTAGGAAATATTATTATCTTTCTAATGAATATTTATAGTCGAATTTATATTGTGTGTACCACTATATTAAAAATGGTTTAGTTATTAAACATTGAATTTAACTATTTTAACTCTTCTTTAAATAAAATAATAATAAATGTCATGATCTAATCCAAGTTGAAAAACAGGATCATATTTTATTCCTAAGGTTTTTTTTGGTCAAATAATATTTGTCTAATAAAATTGAGACATGTTCTAGGGTAATTATGATATCATTTTTACCCTTAATTACCCTATTTACTTTTAACCCTGGTAAATAAAATACAAAATTTACGATTCACAAAAAATTAATTTCATCTTATTGAACCAGATTTTAATTATTGATATTAATCGTGTCTCTCAGATTTTTTAAATTCAAATAACAGAAGTGGTAAAATTACATTTCATGCAAATTTGCAAATACTCCTAGGAGGTGGGTAAAAGATACTAAAAAGTTCAATAAAATTTTTATATATCTAAACTTATTATAAAATGACTCCAATGAATATATTGAAATTATATAGGTATCATGTATCTATTTTGACCTAAAATAAATTTAAATAAAATAAATAATTATTTATATAAATAGTCAGTTTTAATTAATAACGTAGTGTTTTTCACTATTCATCAAAAATTAAAAGTTTTCAAAAAAATGCCAATAATTCACTCTATGCTAATTTTGATATTCTGAATCCTAAAAGGAAGTCCATTTTGAAAGTTAAAATTTATAAAATTCCTAAAAGTGGGTATTACTATTTATAACGGCTAGTTTTATTGGTGGTGGTGTGTTTGAACTTAAAGTTGCGTACAACACAATATATTATATTATTCAAAGGGAAAAATACCATGGAAGATTGTGGGGTTACAACATCAACATGCGAAAATTCCTTTGTCATATCATCAATATCTTAAGTAATAATTCAATAGTAGAATTGGGACATTATAAGGTGATAGGGGTCTGTTCAAAACGTCTGAATATCAGTATATTGAAGTAGAATTCTATCACATCAAGGGAACTAGGTCCGTGAAAAATGAGGTAACCATGATCAATGCTCAGAATGGCCTAGAAACATCCCAGCTAACCCATTAAAACATTTTATTAAAGATTATGTGATGCATATCAATCAAATTGAAAAGGTAAACCCAAATTAGAGAACTCATCCACTGGCTTCTATAATGTTAATTACAGAAATCGAGCCTAAGAGTATGGGAGAAATTGTTGATTTACAGAGTAGTAGTGGAGGCTTAAATGGATGTGTCTTTATTTCATCCAGTGAACTTCAACAAGTATCTACTTCACCAATCAGGATAGAAGAAGTTATCATAATACTAGAAGAAGATAAATATGTTAACTTCTACCCCAGCATCCCTTTATCAACACTCTAGGAAGACCTTTCATCATCAATAGATTCATAAATGGTTTCCTCTTCTTCAAGATGATTAACTAAAAACTCATCCACAAGAATTGAAGGTTTTGGATCATTCCCTACTTTGAAAGTAGAAACAGAATAAGTGACACGTAAGGAAGAATAATAATAATAATAATAATAATAATAATAATAAGATCTCTACGATGATCCTCTCGCATTTGAGTAAGGTGTCTCCACCGCTGTGGATGAGCTCAGAGAAATAAATCTGGTTACACAAGAAGATCCACACCTTACATTAATTAGTGCAGCCATGACTTATAAAAATCAATAGATGTATAAAACATTTTTAAAGAAAAATCGATATATATTTTCTTGTAATTATACCGAAATGGAAGTCCTTATTATCAATGTACCCACTCAAAATTTTGGTTTTCCAAAAGAGAATCGTGGTTTCAAGAAGGCAGCAAGAAGAACACACCCAGCTCATGCCTCTTAAATTGAAGCTAAAGTTGAAAAAATTATTAATGATAGCTTTTTCAGGGAGGTGCAGTATCCAAAATGGATAGAAATGATTTTCCTAGGGAAACGTTAAATTGGTAACATTAGATTTTCCATTGATTTTAGATATCTTAACCTGCATTGTCCCAAAAATGACTTTCTTTTTCTGATAATAGAACTATTAATTGATGAAACATCTAGTTACGAAGCTTTTACTTTCAGGGATTCCTACTCTAGGTAAAATAAAATCTGAATGTCCCTAATGGATGAATAATCTACATCCTTTCGATTCCCTCAAGGTGTGTTTTTTCATCGAGTAATTCCATTTGGCTTAAAGAATGAGGGTTAAAAGTATCAATGTGTCATGTGCCTTATCTTCAAACCCTTATTATGAATTTTTATTGAATGTTATGTGAATTATTTGGTAGTTAAATATAGAAAAATTTATAATCACTTGGATGATTTGAAAACTATATTCAATTTTCTTCATCCACATAATTTAGAGATGAATACCTTGAAATGTTTTTTTGGGGTAACCTCAAGAGAATTCCTCAGTTTCATTATATGCTATCATGGCATCGAATTTGATCTTGGGAAGACAAAATCAATCCCTTTCATGTATCCTCCTCGAAATTAGAATGAATTAAGAGGATATCAAGGACACTTGGCCTATATTTGGATCTTTACTACCAATTTGGTAGGTAAGTTTTTACCCTTAACTAGATTAATGAATAATAGAGTAACCTATCAATGGACTGAAGGATCCTAAGAAGAATTTGATACCCTCAAGAAATATCTTGTGAGTCCACTATTATTAATTCCACATGCTAAAGGAAATCTGCTTACTCTCTATGTGACAACTTTAGAGATATCATTGGGTTCCATCCTTTCCCAAAATAATAATGATGGGAATGAAAATAGACTTTACTATCTCAATAGAACTATTCTTGACAAAGAGACTCAAAATTCGAATATTGAGAAGTGCCTCCCGGTATTACATTTTGTAGTAAAGAAATTGATGCACTACCTGCAACATCATGAGGTTCACTTGCTATCTCACAATAGCCCACTAAAATTTATCCTCAATCGTCCATTGTATACAAGACATTTGGAATGGTGGGAAGTTATTTTGTAATAGTTCAATATCCAATTCGTACCTCATAAGGATAGAAAATTTCAACAATTGGTATATTTTCTCGTTGAGCATCGATATGTTGATGATACATCAAGGAATACTAAACTTCCTAATGATGAAATCCACTCTATTCAGGATAATCTCCAAACATGGAAAGTGTACTTTGACGGTTCTTCAAGAAGTCTAATGAGAAAGGGAATGTAAAACCCTAAACTCAACAAAGTTGGATTAGGAATAGTGAATATATCCCTAGAAAAGGAAGTGTTTCCTTATTCCTTCTTGTTGTTTGAATAAAATACCAACAATGAGGAAAAATATCAAGCACTCATCGCAAACCTGGAATTGGAGCTCCAGGAACAAGTTAACCACCTGAAAGATAAAAGTGATTCAGAGTTGGTAAAAAAACAAATCAGTGGGTATTATGGTATCATAAAATAAGAGTTAATCCATTTGTGTGATTATTTCAGAAGGTTAATGGATGAATTTCTCTCAGATCCAATATGGTCTGATGTTCCGCGATCAAAAAATACCAATGCTGATGCACTGGATAATGTAGCCACATCCCTAGAAGATCCAAACCAAGAAGATACAATCATCAGTATTTCCAATAATCATTTGGTTTCACCTTTCATTTAAATTATAATGGAATAAATAAATGACACCATCCCTATTTCCATGTTGTATGGTCATAATTCTGGATGAATGGCACCCTCATGGAATAAATTCAAAATAGAGTTATTACACTAGATAGTGCTTAAGAATAATAGATATGATGATGAGTGGACTATTTCACTGTTTATGATAGTCTGGATAACCAGAAGATCCTCTAAAAAAGTGGCTCCAACGGAATCCTTTTCAGGTGTGTCGATTGATATGAAACTCTAGCGGTCACAAAAAAGTACATGCCGGAGGTTGTGGTGATCACCAATCTAGGTATAGGATTTCTAATCAAATCCAAAGGCTTGGATACTTTTGTTCTTATATGACGCAGGATTGAACAGAATTCGGCAAGAAATTTCATCCCAATCAAGTTAATTACATCTTCATTCATCAACCCCTAGAGTTGCTACATACATTTAAATACTCCTGACCATTTTCAATATTGGAAATGGATGTAGTAAGACCTTATCCTCCTGCTACACCTAAGTAGTTCAAGTTTATTCTTACTGCTACTGATTTCTTTTCCAAATGGGCTGAGGCAATATATCTCAATGAAGTAAGAGACAAAATAATTTTTTGCTATTTAAATGCCATTATCATCACCATATTTGGTATCTCTCATACTATATTGAAATATAAAGGCACCAATTTCTCTTCTATAAGTAAAGATGTTATACTAGGAGCACAATATCAAATCCAACCATTTCTCTTGCCATCATGTGGCATCCAATGGGAAGATAGAGGATTTCAAAAAGATCCTAACAAACATACTCCATAATATAGTGGATAAAGATTCAAAATCATGGATTAATAAAAATTTTCATTCTTTATGGTCTTATCAGACTACTACATGTACTTCCACTTATGAAACTTCATATTCATTGGTGTACAGAACAGAAGCTGTTTTTCCAATTGAAATTCAATTGCATCATTCCGAGTTGCAATATATGATTAGTTATCTACAGATAAAATGTATCAAAAGTGATTTGATGATCTAGAATGATTAGATGAAAAGATATTGCATACTTTGCTTCATTTATAAGTCTATCAGAATATAATATCATGAGATTTAAGAAAAGTTCACCTTTACTCATTTCATTGAGCAGAATTTGAATTGGTCTTTAGGAAACCGATGATACCTGGAATGAAGCCTCCAAAGCTTGTGTGAAAGTGGGAAGGACCTCATTCTATACATAAGGTCTACTCAAATGGATCTTTTTCTCTAATATCAGTGGATGGAGAACTTATTAAAACTCTAACCAATGCGAGATTCTTAAAAAAGTACTTTTTATAACTGCATATCAAATATTCTCTTTGCATGACTCTAAACTGCACAACACAAAGTTCTAGTTGCAAGAAATTAAACTACATGACAACCATAAGCATCCATACTGCACGATATTAAAATGTATAGCATCTGTTGTCATTATTTCATGGTATTAAACTACATGACATAATTTTTCCTCATTACACAACATCAAACTATATAGTTAAGGTCTTATTTATTCGATGTTAAGAGCTTCCATGCGCTTTCATCATTGACATCATTGCTACTCCTTAGTAGAAAATGAATTCTATTTCTCCTTATGTCTAAATCAGTTCTTCATGGGGGATCCTTTTGAAGAACTATGTGTGGCTTGATTGTCATTTTCAATTAAATGTGTACAGATTCCTGGATCTCCAATCAGGGGCCCAACCACCACCAATTTTTTTATTTCCCTTTTCTCCTCCTATATATGAATCAGATCTATATAAAGAACTCTTTTAAGAAACATTATTTCATATTCATAAAAATTTGTGTCTTAAGTTTAACCATTATTCTTTCTAAATGTGTTAAAATCCCCCGTTTCCCACATCAATCGCAATTAGAGTGGGAAATGATTTTTTTTTCAAGAACTGCATATGACTTGATTATCATCCATATGACATATGTAGATATGTCTGGATCTCAAATCATAGGACCATCCACCACCACGATAACTCCCCACCTATTCTATGTATATGAATCAAACCTATAGAGGAAGTGTTCAAAGCACTACGTATGGCTTGATTCTCATCCCCTTGAGATACATAGTGAAAACTCTGCCTTAGATTTTCGTCCCAACCACGGTATAATTTTTTATCTCTCTTCCACATATAATTAAAAATCTATGTGGGAGTATTCATTTTGGTATGTACCGCCCTGACCCCAGTTACGCAGAGTCAGTGCATTATTACATTACATTGGCATGATAATAATTAAATCATGTCTTGAATGACCGATCAGTTTAGTATTATTGGAAACAAGATTCATTCATGAGTTGAACATTACAACAAGAAAAGAAATACCACACAAATATATTTCATTAGAATCATCCAAGCCTCCTAGATTATGTCTGCTGGTCACTCATAACTAACTTCTTCATATTCTAGGAAAATAAAATATAAGAAAGGGGTGAGCTCAAACGCTCAGTAAGGGTAAGTAATACAATGGAAAATGACATAAATATTAAGCATGATAAATAATTGAAGCCACAAGGATTTAACAATAATAAACATGAATAATTTTATGGAAATAATATGAGATAAGTAAATAATGCCATATTAAGCATAATCATGTGTATTTTAATAGTCTAATGACCACATGAACCATCAATATTATTTCGATAATGAGGGAATGTATAATTCCGGACATTCTGAAACATTTGTTCAAGGCCTTGGCCAAGACGTCTAAAAACGATTATGGCCTCGTCTAAAACCATAAATCAAACTGGGAAAGGGCCTTGGACATTTCCACGTCTAGTTGTCTCATGAGACCTACCGATGCATCGAGGAGCTATAGTGGGCTTCACCCGTCACTTATTAAGTCCAATACATTCCTCATATGAAAAGGTTTAAACATATCATAAACATTCGTATTAAAACAAGCAAACGAAATGTCAATAATTTAACCATAAACCATGAATGGTATAAAAATAGAACATCCACAATTAAACACATCACAAAACCTTCAATAAAATATGGATGTTTTGTATCGTAATAAATCAACTTCAAATAAACTTAAAAATTCATCAAAGGATGTTGACATAGATGAAATAAAAACTATTTGAGAGAAATATCTATTTCTTTGAAATCATTTAAAAGTCACATAATTATAAAATAAAAAATTTACATTGAAAATATTCTTATAAGCTTGTAAAGGAAGCTTCGAAGATTTTACAATGTTGGAAAATATCTGCACCCGCCGTATAAGTTAAAAAAAGACATTCTTACCATAATTTTTTTCTAAAAGGTTAAAAAGTACCTTGTTGGGAAAATGACGTAAAGATTTCTTTATAAATTTCTTATAACAAGTAAAAAATGGTATAAATGAATTTAACCAATATTTATTAAAATATTTATAATGTTTTGAAACACATTTTTAAGAAACATGGATGTGGATGATAAAGAGGTCCCAGTAGATATTCACATATAAACAACCTCGGATAATGAAGAGATTGTGAAATAAAACATTACCCTATACTTTTACTTGGTTAAGGGTAGGTTAACCGCATTTATAATGGTTAAAAAATTGTTACTAAATTATAAAAGAATTATATACATTAATATGATATCATATATGGTCTTTTAACATTGATTTGTTAATAATATCTTAGTATTATCATCGTTTCAGGTGATATTAGATTCATCTTTCTTTATATTCATTGTTATGTGAGACATAAATTTAATGTATGGGAAGTATATTATTCATATACATATTGATATCAAATCCTTAAACATTATTTTTAATCATCAAATGAAAATTAGACTTGAATGGATATGATGCGGACTGAATCTCATCGCGTTCGTGGAGACGGGAGTCCGTACGTATGCATGAGCGACAATATCATTATTTTGATATTAAAATAATATATAATCGGATATTATATCATATATAAATAATCATTATCATGTAATATTTATTATTTACATGAATTACACATCATTATTATATCCATCCAAATAATAATGTTTTGTATAACAATTACACCACGACGTGGTGACGGTAAGTCGTACGTACACACGTATGGTGACATGTAATTCAAAGGATGGATAGAATACTGAATATAGTTATGCCATTTTTATAATAACATCACAGTATATAGAAGATAATGGAGTTATTATTTTATAATGGAAATAACAAAGAAAGAAGAAGTTGAAGAAGAAGGGAACTTGAAAGAGGGTGGTGAAAACATTACCTTTTCTTCGGGTTCTTCCTTTTGATTTGATCAAAAGGTGTCCTTAGGTTGGATTTCTGACTAAAAAAAGGCCACTATGATTAATGGAGGTTATCTGAGAGGGTATTTGGGCAGTGTTTGGCCGAACCAAAAGGCTTTGAAGGTGTAATGAATTGGTTAGAAGTGGTGTTCTTTTATAAGGGGGAGGAGGGCCTCTTTAAGAAAAACTTAAAGTATTAATTTATAATAAATTCATATTCGGTTTCTAATGGATCCAAAGTGTGTTATTCAAAGTATAAGGTGGGTATGGGTCTAAATCCATTCAACCACTAGATTCTAGATAGGATTGGGTCATTATATTAACCATATATTTTAGCTTTAACTCTTAGTAAATTAGATTGACATTTACCATGTCACATTGTATTTTTATATTATATAGTTAATATACTTACTATATACATACAATATACCCTTAAGTGGTCCATTAATGATCCAAATATCATTATATAAGTCTTTTGGCCGAACCTTATATTTTTAGAAAAATAATATCAATTAATAATATAATATTTTTTAAAAAACTCTTTTATGTCAATTTTGACACTATTTAATAATTTATTTTTTGTTAAAGTCTTAACAACATTATTAATTCGAACATAATTAATTTAAGAAATATTAACATGTCATATTAATCAATAAAATTCTTGGATGGTATCAAAACTTTCAAATTATATTTATTTTAATATTTATAATACCAATTATTTGATTCTTTCATTAATAAGGAAAATACTACATCATTATTGTGTAATAAATAAATTTAATTATTCAATGTCTAAAATTTATAAATAAAATACTATTATGTATTAAATATTTTTATATTCATAATGAATATTTTCAGTCGAATATATAATTTATATAACCCAATGTAAATATTTTTTTTCTAAAAGATATATGTTTATGCCATTTTTGTATTTACTTTACCTTTATTAATATAAAGTATCATTATCGCGTACAAGTAGATCC
Source organism: Viscum album (assembly GCA_963277665.1). NCBI lineage: Eukaryota > Viridiplantae > Streptophyta > Magnoliopsida > Santalales > Viscaceae > Viscum > Viscum album. The sequence continues at coordinate 678,294,647 of OY728119.1, read as the reverse complement.
ATGGGGTCCCAAAATCGACCCAAAGATGTCCATGGTCGGACATGTATCAAAAAATAGGGTTAGGACATGTTTTAGGGTAAATTAATATTATTATAATATTATTTTTTACCCTTATTTACCGGATTTACCTTTGAACGATGGTAAATAAAATATTTACCAAAGTAATTATTTAAAATGTCTAAAAATAAAAGTTACCTATTTACACAATTTATACCTCCTGATTCCAAATAATGAATCCATATTTTTAAATTAAAAACATATAATTGGTAGAAATTAATTTATAATTAATTCCCGTTGTTAAAACAAAAAATGTGTTTTTAAGAGATAATAACTATCAAAAGATTGACAGTTGTTTATGTCCAGTTTATATGTGAAATTATGTCCAATGACCAAAATTGTATTAAATGGTAAAAATATATTCTAAATATTCTCTAAAACCACTCAAATTCATAATTTTTAACTATTAATTATTTTTATTTAAAAAGTTGTTTTAAATTAAAATATAGTAATTTTAACTATTCATCAAAATATAAATGTTATCCGAAAAGTTCCAAAATTTTACCCTAGGCTAATTTTGATTTTCCAAATCCAAAAATGAATTCCATTTTGAGAGATAAAATTTATAAAATTTCAAAAAGTGGGTATTACTATTCATAACGACTACTTTGATTGGTCGTGGTGTGTGTTAAAACTCGAAGTTGCATACAACACAAGCTACTGTATTATTCAATGAGAAGTGTACCGTGGAAGCTTGGGGTGTTACATTCTCCTCTCATTAAAATAATTTCATCCTTGAAATTTCTAAAATACTACCCTATGAAAGGACTTGGGTGGTTTTTCATCATGAGTTCCTCGGGTTCCCACGTTGCCTCTTCCATCTTATGGTTTCTCCATAGAACTTTTACCAGACGAGTCATCCGGTTTCTCAACACGTGTTCTCTCGTATCAAGAATCTTGAAAGACTATTCACAATAATATATATCAGGTTCTAGTTCTAATTCCTCATAGGTGAGTACATGTGTTGGGTTAGGCATGTATTTTCTCAATAGTGATACGTGGAACACATCGTGAACTTTGGAGAGACTTGGCAGCATTGCCAATCGGTAAGCTACACCCCCAATTAGTCCTAGAATTTCGAATGGTCCGATGTACCTGGGACCCAATTTAACCTTCTTACCAAAACTTATAACTCCATTCCATGGAGATACCTTCAAGAAAACATGATCTCCTATATGAAATTCCAAATCCTTCCTTCGGTTATCGGTATAGCTCTTCTGCCTACTTTGAGCAGCTTAAATGTGGTTCTGGATACCCTTCACCTTTTCTATCGTTTCCTCCACCAAATCTGGGTGTATGAGTTTTCTCTCACCAACGTCATCCCAACAGGTTGGTGTGCTCAAACGATGTTCAGTATCAAAGGCCTTCTGAAGACTTTTCCAGAATCATGAAGTGAAATGGAGATCACGATCAGAAACAATTGATAGGGGTACCCCATGAAGTCTCACAACTTCATTAATATAAAGTCTTGCTTGACGTTAAAGTTGTAGATCCTCTCCTATAGCAAGAAAATTTACTGACTTGGTAATAGGATCAATAATAAACCATATTACATTGTTCCTACTATGAGTCTTTGGTAGCCCCATGACAATGTCCATCGTAATATTATCACATTTTCACTCTGGTATGGGAAGAGGTTGCATGAATCCTCTAGGTTGTTTCCTTCTAGCATTCACTTGTTGACAAACTGTACATCATGACACAAAATCAGCAACCTCCTTCTTCAAGTTGTCCCACAAAAAATGTTCCTAAAATATCTATACATTTTGGTTCTCTCAGGGTGTATAGAGAAATTGGAGCTATGAGCATCATCTAATAATTCCCTTTTCAGATCAGGTATATCGGGAACACAAAGTCTCTTCCCAAATTTTAAAACTCCTTCTTCATACACGAAGTCTCTCAATCTCCCATCATTCACAGCTTTAATATTCTTTTGAAATTCTTCATCATCAGTCTGATAACTCTTAATCCTTTCTAGTAAAGATGGTTTGGCAACCATTTGAAAAATTATTGATGTTTCACCTTCCATGGTAATTCCCATGTCCATCTTCACTAGATCCATGAAAATTGGATCCCATTAAATTCTCATATTGTTCCAAACTCCTTGATCTTTTCAGCACAAAGCATCTTCCACCTTATTTACCTTCCCCGGGTGGTAGTGTATCGTTCAATCATAATCCTTTAGTAATTCAAGCCATCTCCTTTGGCTCATGTTGAGTTCTTTTTGTGAGAAAATATACTTCAAACTCTTGTGATCAGGATAAATCTCACATTTTTTACCATAGAGGTAGTGTCTCCATATCGTCAAAGCAAAGATCACAGCTGCTAACTCGATATCATGAGTAGGATAGTCTAGCTCATGAATTTTTAACTGTCATGATGCATAGGCATTAAACCAATCATTTTTCATAAGGACACAACCAAGTCCATTCTTCGATGCATCACTATAAATAACCAACTCATCATTCCCCGATGGTAGAGTCAATATAGGATCATTTACTAATCGTCTCTTCAGTTATTAGAATCATTCTTCACACTCTTTTGTCCAAAGAAATTTAACCCCTTTACGTGTGAGCTTTGTTAATGGTGTAGCCAACTGGGAAAAATTTTGGACGAAACATCAATAATAACCTGCTAAACCAATAAAACTGCGTACCTCAGTTATACTCATTAGTGCTAGCCATTCTTGGATTGCCTTGGTCTTAGAAGGATCAACATGGATTCCTTTGTTAGAGGCAATATGGTCAGGAAAGGAAATCTCTTGAAGCCAAAATTCAAACTGGCTAAATTTCCCATATAATTCATGTCTTCTCAGAGACTTCAGGATAATGCGCGAGTGATTCTCGTGATATTCGTATCTTTTGGAGTATACCAATGTATCATTAATAAATACCAACAAACATTCATCGATATATTCCTTGAAAACTCTATTCATTAGATCCATGAATATAGAGGGTGCATTAGTCAATCCAAAAGGAATTACTTTAAACTCATAATGCCCGTACCTGGTTCGAAATGTTTCCTTCGTAATGTCTTCCTTCTTCACACACAACTGATGATATCCAGATCAAAGGTCAATCTTTGAAAATTATTGAGCTCCATGAAGTTTGTCAAATATGTAACACCCCAAGATTCTACGGTACGCTTCTCTTTGAATAATGTGATAGCGTGTGTTGTATGCAACACCGAGTTCTAACACACCATAACTAATCAAACTAGCCGTTATGAATAGTAACACCTACTTTTTGAAATTATATATATTTTATATTTGAAAATGGACTTCATTTTTGGATTCGGAATATCGAATTTAGCCTAAGGTGAAATTTTGGTACATTTCAGATAACTTTCATATTTTGATGAATAGTGAAAATTACTAAATTTTAATTAAAAACAACTATTTAAATCAAAATAATTAATAGTGATAAATTGTGAATTTGAGTGGTTTTAAAGTATATTTAGAATATATTTTTACCATTTAATATAATGTTGGTCATTGGACATAATTTTACAATTAAACCGAACATAAACAAGTGTCAATCTTTTGATAGTTATTGCCTCTTAAAAACACGCTTTTTGTTTTGACAGCGGGAATTAATTTTAAATTAATTTCTGCCACTTCTGTGTTTTGAATTTAGAAAAATGGATTCCATATTTGGAATCAGGATTTCCAAATTGTGTAAATAGGTAACTTTTATTTTTAGACATTTTGAATAATTACTGTGGTAAATATTTTATTTACCATGGTTAAGGGTAAATCCGGTAAATAAGGGTTAAAAAATAATATTATAATAATACAAAATTAACCTAAAACGTGTCCTAACCTTATTGGTGGACACATACCCGACCATGGGCATCCTTGCGTCAATTTGGGGACCCCTTGGAGCCACTTGTATGTGGTAGGGACACTTTATATTAATAAAGTTAAAATAAAAATAAAAATGGCATAAGCTTACATCGTTTAGAAGAACAATTTTTACATAGGGTTATACATGTTGGATTTTCGATTATAAATATTCATTAGAAAGATAAAAATATTTCCTACATAATGATATTTTATTTATAATTTTTAGACATCAAATAATTCAAATTATTAATGACATAATAATGATGCAATGTTTACCTCATTAATAAATCATTTAAATAAATAAGATTATAATGATTAAAATATTATCTAAAACCTGTCCAATTCTTATTGGTTGATGTTATTTAGAATATGAGTCATCTTATCTTCGACCTCAATTATTTTTGGACCATTATAAACCGAATATAATTATATTATAAAGTAATATTTTCACTCTTTCCTAAAGAGCCCCTCTTCTCCCTTATAAAAGGAGACCACTTCTACTCATTCCTCACACCTCTCAAGCCACTTGGCTCGTCCAAACTCTGCCCAACTAAGCTACCCACATCCCTCTCCTCCTCCTTGAAGCTTCCCCTTAGGCACAAATCATTTCAAGAAGTCCTTTGGTTCCAACCAAAGTGAGTTACCTAAATTAAAGGTAACGATTTCTCTTAAATTATTTTCCTTTATTTTGCTTCTCCAACCCCCAAACTCTTTTTATTTCCTTTCTTTTGTAACAAGACCAGTATCCTAAATATACTAGGATTTTGTTATAAGAAGGATTCAAACTACACATACACACAACTCCATCTAATGGATGATGAACATAATGTTTCTGTGGATGGAAAACTAACGCCTCACGAAACGATGATTGTTCAAATACATCTTACCGTCTCTCATGGTGGCCATTATGATGGCACTATAATTAAATATGATATTAATGATATATATTTTATATATAAGCTTCTGTAATTCCATTTTATTTCATACCATTATTCTTTTCATGTTGTATATACATACGATAATTTCATTTGAGGAAGTGCGGACTACCGCCCCCTTAAAATGATATGACTCGTTCATACCACACATGGAACGTATAAAGGATGGTGTTAATGAACTTAAGTAACATATATAAAATATTATATTATACTGGAATAGTAATATACCTATGTATCATTTGGATTCAATTCTTTGAAAATAAAAATTAAATGGAAGTAGCGTTCGTGCGTACGCACGGACTACCGTCTCCACGAACGCGGTGAGATCCATCCTCCATCGTATCCATTCAAGTATTATTCTCATTTTAGGGTTAAAAATAATGTTAATATCATTCTGATTATGAATAAGATTTAATCTATCCATTACAAACATGTCTTACGTATCCAAACATTTAAGAAGAACGAATCGATTATCACCTGAAACGACGATAATACTAAGATATTATTAATAAAGCAATGTTAAAAGATCATATATGATATCATATTAATGTATATGATTCTTGTATAATTTAATAAAAATTATTTCACCATTATACAGGAGGTTAACTGACCCCAACAAATGAAAAGTACAAGGTAAGGGTTACTTCACAATCTCTTCATTATCCGAGGTTGTTTATACGTAATAATCTACTGGGATATCTTTATCATCCACATCCATGTTTCTTAAAAATGTATTTCAAAACATTTTTACTATTTACAAGAATATGGGTTAAAGTCATTTATACCCTTGTTTGACTTTTTATAAGAGGTTTATAAAGGAACCTTTCCGTCGTTTTCAAAACAAGGTCCTTTTTAACCTTTTCGACAGAATTGAGGTAAGAATGTTTTTTTTAACTTATACGGAGGGTGCGGTTTTTTTACGCCGTTATAAAATCTTCAAATCTTTCCTTACAAGCTTATAAGAATATTTTCAAAGAAAATGTTTTATTTTATATGGATCTTAAATGATTTCAAAATAAAAGTAGATATTTCTTTAAAAAGAATTTTGATTTCATCTACGTCAACATCCTTTGATGGATTTTAAGATTATTTGAAGTTGATTTATTATGATACAAAATTCTATATTGTATTGAAGGTTTTGTGATATGTTTGACTATGGATGTGCTATTTTTATACCATTCATAGTTTATGGTGAAATTATTGACATTTCGTATGCTAGTTTTAATACGAATGTTTATGTTATGTTTAAACCTTTTCATATGGGAATGCATTGGACTTAATAAGTGACGGGTGGAGCCTGCTATAGCTCCTCGATGCATCGGTATGTCTCATGAGACAAACTAGTGTCTTGGCACAAGGCCTTGACAAAATCTTATTTGTAGTCTTGGCACGAGGCCTTGGCTATGTGGTTATGATAGTCTGGCATTATGCATTCCAACATTATGAAAGTGGTTATTGATTTTTGCATGTGATTATTCGATTAGTAGAATATCCATGTGAATAAGTAAATAGCATTATTTCCTTTTATTTATGCCATACCATGTTGAAAGTTCATTTTTGAAAGGCTTTTGTTTTAGTTATACATTGCCTTAAAAGTTTATTCTTATTTATGAAAGTTTCCGCTATTTTGTTATCCTTACTGGGCATTTGAGCTCACCCCTTTTATATGTTTTATTTTTCCCAGGAAGTGAAGAAGTAAGTTATGAATGACCCGCAGGTATTTTATGAGGGGATTATAGTTTGGACTGTGGAAACATTATGTTGTTGTAGTAATTTTTCATTTTATGATGTAATGTAAAACTTATGAATATATCTAGTGTTTCCAAGGCTACTAAACCAATCGGTCTTTCGAGATTTGATCTTTCTTGTGATCATGCCAATGTTATGTAATAATGCACCGACTCTGGGTAACTGGGGTCGGGGCGTTACAGTTGGTATCAGAGGAAGTTTAGTACAAACCTTGGAAGCTAGATTTAGATAAACTCTGATTAGAGCACGTAGACCTAAGATGAACTTTGAGGATTAGTATAGAAGAACTTCCTAGAATTTTGGTATTATAGAGATTTTGTGAATTTTCCAAGCAATGCATCCCTGTCTGGATACGAGCAGGTAGAGGCGGCTCTGGCACAGATGTACCTAGGGGTAAAACCCGAAAACACCGCTTTGAGCTAGACTCTAACGGGAACTGGTGCACGACAACGGGCCTTGCTGCACTCTTGGTTACGACACTCCCAGGGGATATGCTTAGGATAACTCTCATTTTCTTTACAAATCATTATGTAGGGTTTATGAGTATATACTTCCTCAAAGAAAACATTCTTATGATTATGGATTATATCCATAAATAGTTCAATTTATGTTAAGTGTTTTATAAGTATGGGATTATGTATTTTGATTCATAAACTGATCTAGTTTATGCCATTGTTTAGAAATGGCGCCTAGTGGAAGAAATGGAAACCGTATCAATGCATGCACTCCATGTAGGGATTGCCCTCCTGCTCAAGATAATTATAGTGGGGCTGGTGATGCAACTGGTGCTGATCAGCTAATCACCATACTGGGACAACTTACTCAGGTTATGAATAATAACCTTACCCGTATGGAGCACCCTGATCCGCAGCGTGGAGGATCAATGTTAGATCGATTCATGAGGCAACAACCACCAACGTTCAATGGGAATACAAATCCCTTAGTAGCTGAGCAATGGATATTTTCCCTAGAGAAAATATTTCAGGCTTTGGGGAGCCCCTGTTCTTTTTGTTAAAAAGAAAGATGGATCTATGAGGTTATGTATCGACTACAGGGAGATCAATGCCATAACGATAAAGAACAAGTACCCCTACCTCGTATTGATGATTTATTTGACCAACTGCATGGAGCTCAATACTTTTCAAAGATTGACCTTCGATCTGGATACCATCAGTTGTGTGTGAAGAAGGAAGACATTCCGAAGACAGCATTTCGAACCAGGTACGGGCATTACGAGTTTACTGTAATGCCGTTTGGATTGACTAATGCACCCTCTGTATTCATGGATCTAATGAATAGAGTTTTCAAGGAGTATCTCGATGAATTTGTGGTGGTATTTATTGATGATATCTTGGTATACTCCAAAACCTACGAAGATCATGAAAATCACTTGCGCATTATCTTGAAGACTCTGAGGAGGCATGAATTATATGGGAAGTTTAGCAAGTGTAAATTCTGGCTTCAGGAGATTTCTTTTCTTGGACATATTGTCTCTAAAGATGGAATCTCTATTGATCCTTCTAAGACCAAAGCAATCCAAGAATGGCCAGCACCTACGAGTATAACTGAGGTACGCAGTTTTATTGGTTTGACAGGTTATTATCGACGTTTCGTCCAGAATTTTGCCCGATTGGCTAACTCATTAACGAAGCCCACACGTAAAGGGGTTAAATTTGTTTGGACAAAAGAGTGTGAAGAATGTTTCGAAGAACTGAAGAGAAGATTAGTCAATGCTCTTATATTGACTCTACCATCGGGGAATGATGGGTTCGTTATTTATAGTGATGCATCGAAGAAAGGACTTGGTTGTGTCCTTATGCATAATGATAGAGTTATTGCCTATGCATCACGACAGTTGAAAATTCATGAACAAAACTATCCTACTCATGATCTCGAGTTAGCAGCTGTGATCTTTGCTTTGAAGATATGGAGGCACTACCTCTATGGTGAAAAATGTGAGATTTATACTGATCACAAGAGTTTGAAGTATATTTTCTAACAAAAATAACTCAACATGAGGCAAAGGATATGGCTTGAATTACTCAAGGATTATGATTGTACGATACACTACCACCCGGGGAAAGCAAACAAAGGAGCAGATACTTTGAGCAGAAAAGACCATGGAGTTCTGAACATGATGAGAATTGAAAGGGATCCAATTTTTATGGATCTAGTGAAGATGGACATGAGAATAACCAGGGAAGGTGAAACATCAATGCTTTTTCAAATGGTTGCCAAACCATCTTTACTAGAAAGGATTAAGAGTCCTCAGACCGATGATGAAGAATTCCAAATGAATATTAAAGCTGTAAATGATAGGAGATTGAGAGACTTTGTGTATGAAGATGGAATTTTTAAATTCGGGAAGAGACTTTGTGTTCCCAATATACCTGATCTAAAAAGGGAATTTCTGGATGATTCTCATAGTTCCAATTTCTCTATACACCCTGGGAGAACCAAAATGTATAGAGATTTGAAAGAACATTTTTGGTGGGACAATATGAAGAGGGAGATTGCTTATTTTGTGTCAAGATGTATGGTTTGTCAACAAGTGAAAGCTGGAAGGCAACAGCCTGGAGGAGTCATGCAACCTCTTCCCATACCGGAGTGGAAATGGGACAATATTACGATGGACTTTTTCATGGGGCTACCAAAGACTCCTAGAAGGAACGATGCAATATGGGTTATTGTTGATCGTCTTACCAAGTCAGCACATTTTCTTGCTATAAGAGAAGATCTACCCCTGGAACGTCTAGCAAGACTATACATTAATGAAGTTGTGAGACTTCATGGGGTACCCCTATTGATTGTTTCTGATCGTGATCCCCTTTTTACTTCAAGATTTTGGAAAAGTCTTCAGAAATCCCTGGATACTGAACTTCATTTGAGCACTGCTTACCACCCTCAGACAGATGGACAATCAGAACGGACTATTCAAACCTTAGAAGACATGTTGAGATCTTGCTCACTTGACTTTCAGGGTATGTGGGATCAATATTTACCACTGGTAGAATTTTCCTATAACAATAGCTTCCATTCGAGTATACAGATGGCACCATATGAAGCGTTATATGGAATGAGATGTCGTACACCAACCTGTTGGGATGAAGTTGGTGAAAGAAAACTTGTAGGCCTAGAACTGGTGGAGGAAACGGTGGAAAAGGTGAATGTAATCCAAAATCACATCAAAGCAGCTCAAAGTAGGCAGAAGAGCTATGCCGATAATCGAAGGAAGGATTTGGAATTTCAAGTCGGTGATCATGTTTTTCTGAAGGTATCTCCATGGAAGGGAGTCATACGTTTTGGTAAGAAAGGTAAATTGAGTCCCAGGTACATCGGACCTTTCGAAATTCTCGAATGAATTGGGGCTGTAGCTTACCGATTGGCAATGCCGCCAAGTCTCTCCAAAGTTCACGATGTGTTCCACGTATCTCTGTTGAGAAAATACATGCCTGATCCAACGCATGTACTCACCTATGAGGAATTAGAACTGGAACCCGATCTGTCTTATTGCGAAGAGCCCGTCAATATTCTTGATACAAGAGAACAAGTACTGAGAAACCAGACGACGCGTCTGGTAAAAGTTTTGTGGAGAAACCATAAGATGGAAGAGGCAACGTGGGAACCCGAGGAACTTATGATGAAGAACCACCCGAGTCTTTTCATGTGATAAGTATTCTAGAAATTTTGAGGATGAAATTATTTGAAGGAGGAGATAATGTAACACCCCAAGCTTCTACGGTACGCTTCTCTTTGAATAATGTGATAGCGTGTGTTGTACGCAACACCGAGTTCTAACACACCATAACTAATCAAACTAGCTGTTATGAATAGTAACACCTACTTTTTGAAATTATATATATTTAATATTTGAAAATGGACTTCATTTTTGGATTTGTAATATCGAATTTAGCCTAAGGTGAAATTTTGGTACATTTCGGATAACTTTCATATTTTGATGAATAGTGAAAATTACTAAATTTTAATTAAAAACAACTTTTTAAATCAAAATAATTAATAGTGATAAATTGTAAATTTGAGTGGTTTTAATGTATATTTAGAATATATTTTTACCATTTAATATAATGTTGGTCATTGGACATAATTTTACAATTAAACCGAACATAAACAAGTGTCAATCTTTTGATAGTTATTGCCTCTTAAAAACACGCTTTTTGTTTTGACAGCGGGAATTAATTTTAAATTAATTTCTGCCACTTCTGTGTTTTGAATATAGAAAAATGGATTCCATATTTGGAATCAGGATGTCCAAATTGTGTAAATAGGTAACTTTTATTTTTAGACATTTTGAATAATTACTGTGGTAAATATTTTATTTACCATGGTTAAGGGTAAATCCGGTAAATAAGGGTTAAAAAATAATTTTATAATAATACAAAATTAACCTAAAACGTGTCCTAACCTTATTGGTGGACACATACCCGACCATGGGCATCCTTGGGTCAATTTGGGGACCCCTTGGAGCCACTTGTATGTGGTAGGGACACTTTATATTAATAAAGTTAAAATAAAAATAAAAATGGCATAAGCTTACATCTTTTATAAGAACAATTTTTACATAGGGTTATACATGTTGGATTTTCGATTATAAATATTCATTAGAAAGCTAAAAAGATATCCTACATAATGATATTTTATTTATAATTTTTAGACATCAAATAATTGAAATTATTAATGACACAATAATGATGCAATGTTTACCTCATTAATAAATCATTTAAATAAATAAGATTATAATGATTAAAATATTATCTAAAACCTGTCCAATTCTTATTGGTTGATTTTATTTAGAATATGAGTCATCTTATCTTCGACCTCAATGATTTTTGGACCATTATAAACCGAATATAATTATATTATAAAGTAATACTTTCACTCTTTCCTAAAGTGCCCCTCTTCTCCCTTATAAAAGGAGACCACTTCTACTCATTCCTCACACCTCTCAAGCCACTTGGCTCGTCCAAACTCTGACCCACTAAGCTCCCCACATCCCTCTCCTCCTCCTTTAAGCTTCCCCTTAGGCAGAAATCATTTCAAGAAGTCCTTTGGTTCCAACCAAAGTGAGTTACCTAAATTAAAGGTAACGATTTCTCTTAAATTATTTTCCTTTATTTTGCTTCTCCAACCCCCAAACTCTTTTTATTTCCTTTCTTTTGTAACAACACCAGTATCCTCAATATACTAGGATGTTGTTATAAGAATTATTAAAACTACACATACACACAACTCCATCTAATGGATGATGAACATAATGTTTCTGTGGATGGCAAACTAACGCCTCACGAAACGATGATTGTTCAAATACATCTTACCGCCTCTCATGGTGGCCATTATGATGGCACTGTAATTAAATATGATATTAATTATATATATTTTATATATAAGCTTCTGTAATTCCATTTTATTTCATACAATTATTCGTTTCATGTTCTATATACATACGATAATTTCATTTGAGGAAGTGCGGACTACCGCCCCCTTAAAATGATATGACTCGTTCATACCACACATGGAACGTATAAAGGATGGTGTTAATGAACTTAAGTAACATATATAAAATATTATATTATACTGGAATAGTAATATACCTATTTATCATTTGGATTCAATTCTTTTAAAATAAAAATTAAATGGAAGTAGCGTTCGTGCGTACGCACGGACTACCGTCTCCACGAACGCGGTGAGATCCATCCTCCATCGTATCCATTCAAGTATTATTCTCATTTTAGGGTTAAAAATAATGTTAATATCATTCGGATTATGAATAAGATTTAATCTATCCATTACAAACATGTCTTACGTATCCAAACATTTAAGAAGAACGAATCGATTATCACCTGAAACGACGATAATACTAAGATATTATTAATAAAGCAATGTTAAAAGATCATATATGATATCATATTAATGTATATTATTCTTGTATAATTTAATAACAATTATTTCACCATTATACAGGAGGTTAACCGACCCCAACAAAGGAAAAGTACAAGGTAAGGGTTATTTCACAATCTCTTCATTATCCGAGGTTGTTTATACGTAATAATCTACTGGGATATCTTTATCATCCACATCCATGTTTCTTAAAAATGTATTTCAAGACATTTTTACTATTTACAAGAATATGGGTTAAAGTCATTTATACCCTTGTTTGAATTTTTATAAGAGGTTTATAAAGGAATCTTTCCGTCGTTTTCAAAACAAGGTCCTTTTTAACCTTTTCGACAGAATTGAGGTAAGAATGTTTTTTTAACTTATACGGCGGGTGCGGTTTTTTTACGCCGTTATAAAATCTTCAAAGCTTTCCTTACAAGCTTATAAGAATTTTTTCAAAGAAAATGTTTTATTTTATATGGATCTTAAATGATTTCAAAATAAAAGGAGATATTTCTTTAAAAAGAATTTTGATTTCATCTACGTCAACATCCTTTGATGGATTTTAAGATTATTTGAAGTTGATTTATTATGATACAAAACTTCTATATTGTATTGAAGGTTTTGTGATATGTTTGACTATGGATGCGATATTTTTATACCATTCATAGTTTATGGTGAAATTATTGACATTTCGTATGCTAGTTTTAATACGAATGTTTATGTTATATTTAAACCTTTTCATATGGGAATGCATTGGACTTAATAAGTGACGGGTGGAGCCCGCTATAGCTCCTCGATGCATCGGTAGGTCTCATGAGACAAACTAGTGTCTTGGCACAAGGCCTTGACAAAATCTTATTTGTAGTCTTGGCACGAGGCCTTGGCTATGTGGTTATGATAGTCTGGCATTATGCATTCCAACATTATGAAAGTGGTTATTGATTTTTGCATGTGATTATTCGATTAGTAGAATATCCATGTGAATAAGTAAATGGAATATTTTCCTTTTATTTATGTCATACCGTGTGGAAAGTTCATGTTTGAAAGGCTTTTGTTTTAGTTATACATTGCCTTAAAAGTTTATTCTTATTTATGAAAGTTTCCGCTATTTTGTTATCCTTACTGGGCATTTGAGCTCACCCCTTTTATATGTTTTATTTTTCCTAGGAAGTGAAGAAGTAAGATATGAATGACCTGCAGGGATTTTATGAGGGGATTATAATGTGGACTGTGGAAACATTATGTTGTTGTAGTAGTTTTTCATTTTATGATGTAATGTAAAACTTATGAATATATCTAGTGTTTCCAAGGCTACTAAACCAATCGGTCTTTTGAGATTTGATCTTTCTTGTGATCATGCCAATGTTATGTAATAATGCACCGACTCTGGGTAACTGGGGTCGGGGCGTTACAAAATAAATCATCAATGTGAGGTATGGGATACTTGTTCTTTATTTTTATAGAATTAATCTCCCTGTAGTCGATACGTAACCTCATAGATCCATCTTTCATTTTATCAAAAAGAACAGGGGATCCCTATGGAGAAACACTAGGGATAATAAATTCCTTATTACTCAATTCCTATAATTGTTTCTTTATTTCAACTAATTCTACAATGTCCATTCTATAAGGGGTCTTCGATATAGGCCTTGATCCAGGAATTAAATCAATGGAAAACTCAACTTATCGTTCTAGAAGATGTCTAGGTAAATCTTTTGGAAACACATATAAATATTCTTTCACAATAGGTAAATCCTCTATTTGAACATTCATTTCCTTACCCACAGTTATTTCATTCTCTTCCTCCCTGATAATTGAATTTAGTTGAGCTACAATGGTGGGTCTAGGTAAGAATTAGGGGGTGACGATACCGGTCTAAAGATAATGGGTTCTTTATCATCATCATAAAAAATAGTAACCTCCTTCTTCATAGAATAAATTTTTGAATCATGGTCTGAAAGCCAATCCATACCGAGGATTATATCAAATTAAATCAGAGGTATGACGATGAGTTCAGAAGATAAATAACATTTATATTCTCTAATGGGAACGGATCCAAGGAACATTTTTGCAATGATACTTCCCTTATGAGTTTGGAATGACAACTCACTTGTTAAATAAAATTGGAAATATCTAATTTTCATAGCAAACTGGGATGATATGAAACAATGTCATGATCCAAAATCAAATAAAGCATTTTCTAAACATGAGGAAACCATTAAATTACCTGCCACCACATCTTTCGGGGCTTCAACCTCAGCAGTATTGATTGCATAATCATGGCCTTGGTCCCTAAGACTTTGCTGAGGTAAGTTTCCCTAACGCTTAGGACATTCATTTGCATAATCTCTCATCTCTCTAAAATTGTATCATTGAACACTGGTAGCGTCTTTCTTTCCTTTACAATCACCAGCTAGATGGCCTTTCTGTCCACACTTGTAGCATACTCCTTTTCCTTTTAGACAGGCACCAGGGTGCTTCCATCAACAATTATCACAAGGTGGAAATTCAATTCTTCCCTTCTTCCTTGTTTCCTTATTTCCTTTCCCAGATTCTTCAGCAGATCTCTTCTTCTCTTGCTTTGATTTAAAGTCATAAGTCATAGAGAATTCTTTTTCTTGTCTTGATAGCACATGAGACAATATCATCGAATGAAGAGAAGGATTGTGAGACCAATGCTCAATGAAGAAACGGTTTTAACACTTCAAAGAAACAATCAATGTTACTTCTTGGGTTACGTATATAATCTGCAGCATACCTTGCTACCCTTTTAATGTTAGCCTCATTCTTTGCGACATTCACATCCTCCTTTTGTCTCAGACACAGAAATTGACTTTCCGTATCTGGTCGACGGTCATGAGGAAAGTATTTTTCTAAAAACAGATCTTTGAACTCCCTCCGTTCCATATTTGATACTTCATCATCTTCCTTCATGTTTTTAATCAATGACCACCATTGATCAACATCTTCAGTGAGGTGGTAAACTGCCATGATAACTTTTTCTCTTTCACTACTCCCTAAGGCATGGAATATTTTCTCTAAAGAATTTTTCCATTTCTCAACTACTAAGGTATTTTTATTCCCATTGAATGTTTGTGGTTGTTTCCTCATGAAGCGATCTAACATTGATCATCCACGTTGTGGATCAGGATTCCCCATACGGTTAAGGTTATTATTCATAACCTGAGTGAGTTGTCCCAGTATGGTTATTAGGTGATCAACACTAGTTGCATCACCAGCTCCACTATAATTATCTTGAGAAGGAGGTAAATCCCTACATGGAGTGCGTGCATTGATATAGTTTCTATTTCTTCCACTAGGCGCCATTTCTAAACAATGGCATAAACTAAATCAGTTTATGAATAAAAATACATAATTCCATATTTGTAAAACACTTAACATAGATTGAACTATTTATAGATATAATATATAATCACAAAAATGTTTTCTTTTTGAAATTATATACTCATAAACCCTTCATAATGGTTTATAAAGAAAATAAGAATTATCCTAAGCATATCCCCCGGGAGTGTCGTAACCAAGAGTGCAGCAAGGCCCGTTGTCGTGCACCAGTTCACATTTTAGTCTAGCTCAAAGCTATGTTTTCAGGTTTTACCCCTAGGTACATCTGTTCTAGAGCCGCCTCTACCTGCTCATATCCAGAAAGGGATGTATTTCTCGGAAAACTCACAAAATTTATACAATAAAAAAATTCTAGGAAGTTCTTCTATACTAATCCTCAAAGTCCATCTTAGGTCTATGTGCTCTAATCAGAGTTTATCTAAATCTAGTTTCCAAGGTTCGTACTAAACTTCCTCTGATACCAATTGTAATGACCCGACCCCAGTTACCCAGAGTTGGTGCATTATTACATAACATTGGCAAGCTCATAAGGAAATCATATCTCGAATGACCGATCAGTTTAGTATTATTGGAAACAAGATTCCTACATGGGTTGAACTTTACAACTTGAAAATAAATACAACACAAATATATTTCATTATAAACATCAAAGCCTCCTAGATTATGCCTGCTGTTCAATCATAACTAACTTCTTCATATCCTGGGAAAATGAAACATAAGAAATGGGTGAGCTCAAACGCTCATTAAGGGTCAGTAATACAGTGGAAAATGATATAAATATTAAGCATGGAAAATAATTGAAACCACATGCCTTTACCAATAATAAACATGAATAATTTTATTGAAAGAATATGAGATGAGTAAATAATGCCTTAATAAAACATAATCATGGGTATTCTAATAGTTTAATGACCACATGAACCATCAATATTATTTCCATATTGAGGGAATGAATAATGTTGTATATTCTGAAACATTTTCTCAAGGCCTCGGCCAAGACGTCTAAAAATGATTAAGGCCTCGGCCAAAACCATAAATAAAATTGGGAAAGGGTCACAGCCAATTCCATGTCTAGTTGTCTCATGAGACCTACCGATGCATCGAGGAGCTATACCCGTCTCCACCCGTCACTTACTAATTCTAATACATTCACCATATGAAAAGGTTTAAACATATCATAAACATTCGTTTTAAAACTACCATAAGAAATGTCAATAATTTAACCATAAACCATGAATTTTATAAAAATCGCACAACCACAGTCAAACACATCACAAAACCGTCAATAAAATATGGAAGTTTTTTATCATAATAAATCAACTTCAGATATTCTTAAAAATCCATCAAATGATGTTGACATTGATGAAATCAAAACTATTTGAGAGAAATATCTCTTTTTTTGAAATAATTTAAAAGTCACATAATTATAAAATAAAACATTTACTTTGAAAATATTCTTATAATATTGTAAGGGGAGATTCAAAGATTTTACAACTGTGGAAAATAGACACACCGACCGTATAAGTTAAAAAAAGACATTCTTACATTAATTTTGTCGAAAAGATTATAAAGGACCTTGTTTGGAAAATGACGTTAAGATTCCATTATAAACTTATTATAAAATTTCAAAAAAGGGTTTAAATTACTTAAACCCATATTTTTTAAAATATTAAGAATGTTTTGAAAAACATTTTTAAGAAACATGGATGTGGATGAAAAAGAATTCCCAGTAGATAATCATGTATGGACAACCTTGGATAATGAAGAGATTGTGAAATAAACCCTTACCTTGTACTTTTTCATTGGATGAGGGTAGGTTAACCTCTTTTATAATGGTGAAATAATTGTTAATAAATTATACAAGAATCATATACATTAATATGATATCATATATGATCTTTTAACATTGATTTGTTAATAATATCTTAGTATTATCATCGTTTCGGGTGATAACAGATTCACATTTATTTATATTCTTCGTTATGTGAGCCATATTTGTTATGGATGGGATGTATATTATTCATATCCATATTTATATAAAGTACTTAAACATTATTTTTAATCATCAAATGAAAATTAGACTTGAATTGATACGATGGGGAATGAATCTCATTGCGTTCGTGGAGAAGGTAGTCCGTACGTACGTACACGCAACAATATCATTATTTTGATATAAAAATAATATATAATTGGATGTTATATCATATATACAGAATCATTATCATGTTATATCTATTATTTACATGAATTACACATCATTATTATACCCATCCAAATAATAATGTTTTGAATAACAATTACACCACGACGTGGAGACGGTTAGCCGTACGTACGCATGTATGGTGACCTATCATTCAAATGATGGATAGAATACTTAATATGGTTGTACCATATTTTTAATAACATGAAAGTATATAGAAGATACTATAATTATTATTTTAGAAAAGAAATAACAAAGAAAAAATAAGTTTAAGAAGAAAAGAACTTGAAAGAGGGTGGTGAAAACCTTACCTCTTCTTGGGGTTATTCCTTTTAATTTGATCAAAAGTGCTCATTAGGTTGGATTTCTGACTAAAAAAGGCCTATAGGATTAACTGAGGATAGTTGAGAGGGTATTTGGTCAGAGGTTGGCCGAACCAAATGGCTTTGATGTTGTGAATAATTTGTTATAAGTGGTGTCCTTTTATAAGGGGGAGGATGGGATCTTTAGGAAAAACATAAAGTATTAATTTATAATAAATTTATATTCGGTTTCTAATGGCTAAAAAGTGAATTATTAAAAGTCTTAGGTTTGGATGGGTCAACATCCTTTCAACCAATACATTTTATACAGGTTTGGGTCATTATATTAACCTTATCTTTTAGTTTTATCTCTTAGTTAATTAGATTGATATTTACCATGCCACTTTTTATTTTTGTATAATATAGTTAATAAACATACTATATAGATCCAAAAGACACCCCAAGTTGTCCATAGATGATAAACCTATCATGATATAAGTCCTTTGGCCGAAACGTAAATTTTTTGGAATAAAATATCAATTAATAATATAATATTGTTTTAAAAACACTTTTATGTCAATTTTGACACTATTTAATAATTGATTTTTGGTTAAAGTCATAAAAGCATTATTAATTCAAAACAAATTCATTTAAGAAATACTAAAATGTCATATTAATCAATAAATTTATTTTATGGCATCAAAACATTCAAATTATATTTATTTTAATATTTATAATACCAATTATTTGATTCTTTAATTAATAAGGAAAGTATTGCATCATTATTGTGTCATAAATAAATTTAATTATTCAATGCTTAAAAATTATAAATAAAATACTATTATGTAGGAAGTAATTTTATCTTTCTAATGAATATTTATAGTTGAAAATATAATATATATAACCCTATGTAAAAAAAATTGTAAAAGATATATGCTTATTTCATTTTTGTATTTACTTTAACTTAATTAAAATAAAGTGTCATTATCACTTACAAGTGAATCCATGGGGTCCCAAAATAGACCCAAAGATGACCATGGTATTACATGTATCAACCAATAGGGTTAGGACACATTTTAGTGTAAATTAATATTATTATAATATTATTTTCCACCCTTATTTACCGGATTTACACTTTAACCATGGTAAATATAATATTTACCGAAGTAATTATTCAAAATGTCTAAAAATAAAAGTTACCTATTTAAAAAATTGGGACCTCCTGATACCAAATATGGAATCCATATTTCTAAATTAAAAACACAGAAGTGGCAGAAATTAATATATAATTAATTCTCGTTGTTAAAACAAAAAGCGTGTTTTTAAGAGAAAATAACTATCAAAATATTGACAGTTGTTTATGTCCGGTTTAAATATGAAATTATGTCCAATGACCAACATTGTGTTAAATGGTAAAACTATATTCTAAATATTCTTGAAAACAACTCAAATTCATAATTTATCACTATTAATTATTTTTTTTTAAAGTAATTTTTAATTAAAATTTAGTAATTTTAACTATTCATCAAAATATAATTGTTATACGAAAAGTTCCAAAGTTTTACACTAGGATAATTTCGATATTTCAAATCCAAAAATGAAGTCCATTTTGAGAGATAAAATTTATAAAATTTCAAAAATTGGGTATTAATATTCATGACGGCTACTTTGATTGGTCGTGGTGTGTGTTAGAACTTGAAGTTACGTACAACACACGCTACTGTATTATTCAAAGAGAAGTGTAACATGGAAGCTTGGGGTGTTACATGTTCCCTCTCTTTAGAGATCCCACCAATGAAATAATAAATATCCCCATTTTACATATGAGTCAAATCTATATAAGGTACTCCAAACACATATCCAATATTGATTCAATCATTTCTCCTGCGCATTAAGCATTACCCCATTTCATATTTCACACTCTTATACTTGAATACTTTTAGATCATCATACTATTTGTTACAGTTTTTTTGTGATAGAGTTTTTGATATTTGAGAACTCTTTTTCCTGAAAATGCATTATGTACCCATAGGTGGCCTTGCATAAGTTTCCTACATAACAAGCATGTGAGTCAAAATATGCCACTCTTTGGCTATGATGTATAATCCCTAGTTGGACCTGCATAATACAACCCCCATAATGGGTTTGAAAATGTTGGTAATTTCTTTCATTGTTAAATTATCTTTGTACCCTTAAATATTTGATGAAAATATACAATAATCTTTATTTTAAAGCATTCGTCTATGTATATTTGTCTCATTACCTTTCTCTCGATCTGAAAGCCTTCTAGACCTTTGTTTACACAATTCCATCTCCATATGTTCAAATAAATATGAAATAACCATGTATAATTTTACCACATGTAATCTACTATTTATATTTAGGTCCTAGTTGTATGACATAAAACTAAAAATACCATACGTCATTCGTTTGGTTTATAACATCATAGAAATCCTATTCTTCTGATTCTTTGGAAATCATGATTGGAAATACTCTTTTTGTATTTAGGTACCTTTCTCTATAAATCGAACTCTGTGTTATGAAAAATCTAAATCTTTATAAAATTTCATAGGCTTATAGAAATAGAATGTAATTTTTTTAGAGATCCTTTTCTTGTCTATGAAAGACATTCCCTTAGGTGGACTTGCATAAGTTTTTTACATAACTGGCATGTCAGTCAAAAGACGCCAATATTTGGCTATACATCAAATGCCCGAGTCAGCCCTCCATAATATAACCCCCATAATAAATTTTTCAAATAATGGTAACATTATTATTAGAAAATACTTCCTCTAATGCCTTTATATTTTTTCCCATATCATTCATCATATCCAGAAATTCCAAATTCACAGTTTACAATTCGTCATTTCAATACTTGAACATGGTAATATGTTTCCAAATAAATTATCAAGAAATTGGAGAGTATCAAACCATTGGTCAAAGATAAGGAACATAAATTAAATAAACAAAATGTCCTCACTGCATGACTTAAAATTGAATAGTACATTTTCCTCACTGCATGATATAAAACTGCATAGTATAATGTTCTCATTGCAAAACTCTAAACTGCATTGCATGATATAAAAAAACATTCTGAATAATTTTAACCATTCTTCATGCACCAGAATTTTGTAGAAGTGGTTTTACTATTCATTATATATCTTGACATAGATAACCCTTTATTCTTATAATCACTTCATTGATAAAACTAACCATTGTTGTCTTAAGTCACACAAATATTATTTTCCCTTGATTTTCAACAATAAAATTTTAAATTCTAGAGAACTCTTTTACTTCACTGTGAAGTACCTACCCCTAGGAGGCCTTGTATATGTTGCCTAAATAACAAACATGTTACTCAAAGGATGACACTCTTTGGATATATAGCGTATTCCATAAATTGGACCTGCATAATACAGCCCCCACAATGGGTTCATCAAATATTAGTAACCTCGTTCTTGTAAAAGACCTCTATTATGTTTATACTTGTAGTTTTAGATTTGGTGACCATAGAAATCATGACTCTTGAATCTATTTGGATGTATCTAAAGAATATTTGACTAATTCCTAACCATTAAGCATTGGTTGGGACGAAATTTAAATATTTATGGTCAAATATATTAGACTTTAAACACCAGCCTTTTTTGTTCGACATGCAAGACTTTAAACTACCAATAACAAGAGACATAGTACTCGCCAGATTGAAAACCTACAAATGGTACCCTATATAAAATTTTGGTATTGGTCTGTTAGACCAACATTTCCTATTTTTCAGGAAATATTGAGTAATAAAAATTCAAAAGACACAAAATTTGTAGGGTTTTCCATACAACCCAACAAATAGTCAAATTATGCTTGCTAGGCCCCATGGATTTGGAAAAATTTAAAGCATCTTTCAAAATATGACATAACCCCAAAACCTACAAAATTAATTTGGAATTCATCATAGTTGCCTATTATTACCTTAGAACTAGATTCTTTTTATTCTGAACGAATTGAAATCTAAGGGGGGTCCTTTGTTGACACCATATAATTTATTTCAGGCACTTCACTGCAAAATTAAATATATGATTTTCAAATAGACAAGAAATGTCAAGAGTGAGTAAAGATTTTTCAACATGAATGAAGATGATGCAGTCAAGTGTTTTACCTATAAATGACTTCTCCAATAGTATGGATAATCAGAAAGACCCGCCCCCTGAAAGTTTGGATGTGGATTTACAAGGCCGATAATAAAAATGTGTCAATTGATTACATTTCAATTTACAAGTTTATTCCAAGAATACATGGTGTATTTACCATCTCAATAAGTGTAGACCATTTATAGGGCTTCAATTTTACTAGTCATGGATCCCAAAAGGATTTACTGATTAAATTATATGACACTGGGAAGACATAAAAATTATACAAAGGGACCTATGCGGAAGAGCTATGCAGAGGACCTACATAGAGGACCTCCAAAACAATATAATTTTTACACCCCTATGCGGAAGAGATATGCGGAGGACCTACACGAATGACCTGCATGGATGAACTCCCTTCAACTAGGTCCCCTTCTTCCCTATAAAAAGACCATTGGTCTCCCTATTTTAAAGGTGGAAAAAAGTTGGAAGAACTCCTGAGGCTCCCATTGTGTAGCTACTTTTTCCTTGTTCCCAAATACTCTCAAGTAATTATTATAAACATGAGAAAAGAATGAATTAAAGGGAGAAGTGTTTTAAAGACACATCATGGTCTATAACACATGGAGTTTCACCATGACCTAAGCAGAGGACCTCTGCAGAGCACCTACCCAGAGCACCTGTGCAAGGTGAATTGGTAAAGCACCTGCACAGATAACCATGGCAGAGCACCTACAAGATGTGACTAGAAGGGACACATGTGCGACCCCACTGGTACATACCACGGGGCCTGCGCCCTCACACCCCTACTTAGGATCAGTTTTGGGAAGTGATCTCGACCCTTCACGCCAGTCCCATTGCTTCTGTAACTGACCCCCATTAAAAATAGAGAGTCACTCATTTAACTTTTTGGGTCAAGTCAATGACATTTATCATTGCACCCTTTATGTGGCCCAAGTTCATGCCATGGAATACCATGATCTAACACACTCCATCACACTAAATGATGATCCATGAGTCGAAATACACATATTGGTTCCATTCACATGTTTTGAGTTTGGACTCTCTTTATGGATTCCATGAGTACCTTGAGTAGATAAATCCCTCAAGAAACTCCTCAAACCCCATAACCTAACTCCTATTCCAGGATAAATCTCAAATGGGTATCCTTTTTAAGAGTAAGCCCCAAACAATATCAATCAGCGCTTCCATCTTCGTGTGAGCCTCTAACCTTTCAAGTAGGAGGTTGTAGTCTTGCTCCCCTCAACTTTACTCCTTCCTTACATTGGACACTTGTCTAATGTAATGTGAATAGAGGGAAGGCCCGTCACCTCACCCTCTTCCCCGGTCGCCTTGGCCTCTACCACCATCACTATTGTAGGCATGTCCTCTCCCGTTAGCAGAGGAGGAAAGTTGTGGGTGAGTTTGTTGAATATTTCACATCATCTTGTTTCTCACATTGAACAAAACTTTCATAGGCTTAGAGATTCATGATGATCATAATATCCACACAATATTCTAATCCATTGAACTATGAGAACTCTTATTCCCAACATTATTGGGATATGTAGGATGCCTTCATTAGGGCTCGAGCTTGTGGGATATCATATTTAGGAATCCAACCTCAATTCCCTTAATCCAAGAATCCTCTTTAAGAGTATTCCCCGAATTAATCCCCTAAATAACCAAGGAATCATGTTTAGGAAGTAAGCACAAACTCTTCTCTCTCAAAGGACAAAATTCTACTATAAGACTCAATAAACTTTGATAACACTGATTCCCACCATATTTGGGATACAAAGGAAGTTTTCATCCGCACCCGAGCTCATTGTATATCATCATTATGAATCCTACATCAATTCCCTTACTCTATGTATCCTCCTTAGGTTAATCCCTGAAATAATCCCCCATATCACCAAGGCATCCTCTTTAGGAAGTAATCTCAAAATCATCTCCCTCAAAGGACTATATTCTCTTATGAGACTCAATAAAATATGGAAACTCTGATTCCCACAATAATTGGGATACGTATTAATCCTTCATCAGGGCCCTAGCTCATAGGATATCCTCTTCGGGAATCCAACCTCAATTCCCTTAATTTGGTAATCCTCTTAATGAGTAAGCCCCAAATTTATCACCCAAATAATTAAGGAATAATTTTTAGGAATTAATCCTAAACTCAAATCTCTTAAAGGACTATATTATACTATGAGACTCAATGAACTATGATAACTCCGGTTCCCACCATAGTTGGGATATGTATGAAGCCTTAATCAGGGTCAAATCTCATTGGATAAGCACTTCATGAATCCATCATCAATTCACTTAATTATGGTATCCTCCTTAAGATTAATCCCTGAATTAAACCCAAAAATGACCAAGGCATCATGTTTAGGAAGTAAGCCCAAAATAATCTCTCTCAAAGGATTATATTCTCCAATGAGAATCATCAAACTATGTGGACTTTGATTCCCATCCAAATGGGATTTGTAGGATGTCTCTCTAAGGTTCAAACCCAACACCTCAAACCAAACTTGTTCTTCTTTGGCTATATTCCCAATAGGTTCTAATCTTACTTGAAACCCATCTTCATTCCATGTTCCTTGGGAAGCTTATGAATAAGTCTCACTCCAAACCTCGACTAAGCATCTTTTGATTTGATAACATTAGCACATGACATTAAATTGTACGGCTAGGTCCTTATCACATGAAATTAAATGGTAAGATGTTTCCTATTAAAAGGAACTGAACTATGAGGGTTTTGGTTCTTTTCACAATGATAGGTAGGTATCCCATTTATGGGTATGATCCCAACATCAAAACAATCTTTCGTCTCCCTGGATGATGAAAAATTCCAGAGTGCCCCACTGAGTGGCTTAAGAACCTGTATCATCATAACGATGGTTAAAAGAATATATAAATAGTAAACTAGAGGATACCATTGATGGATAACCTTGAATACAAATGGATATCGCTATTAATGAAAAACCTTGAATACATACGGATGATTCTAAATTTCACAAATGCTAATAATTTTTTGAAATTTCCAATGCAAACCAATGTTATACTATGTGAATTAATAAGGATTCATAAAAATATCTCAAATTTATATGAGATTCCCATAGTAGACAATAATTCCCCCCAAAAGGTGTGATCATTCTGACCTCTCATTCTCTAAACTAATGCATGTTATTATGTATCGTATGTTCAAACTGAACGAATGCTGACCATTGTAAAGTAGGTCCATTTTGGATAAAGTAATGATGTATGTTTCTGGTTCCATAAATAAATCCAATGGAAACCACCTGGAAGTAGTGATTCCTAACCATAACACACGTTTCAAGGAACTATGAAATAATTATCCTCGTTTCATGTCTTTTTGTAGGAAATGATGATAAATGGTGGTCTTTGATTCAGAACACTAAGATGGAATGTGTGAGATAAAATATGGAATGGAGTTATTTTAAGGTGAAATTATTTGAAAATTATTTTCCAATCAATTAGATAACATGGAATGGTAATTCCTAAATTTAAGACAAAAGTAAGAGGACGTTTCTATTGAGTATGAGGATAAATTTATAGGGTTAACAATACATGGTGTTGAATATGGATGTAATTTAGACAATATTATGTAATATTTCTTGGAATATTTGAATCCAATCCTTCCAAGGGAATTAAACTCAAATATATTTTATTTGTATGAGAAGATATTTAAAATTTCCATCAATAACAAGATAGAATTATCAAATTATTCTACTTTCAAAGGAATGAAAAGGAAGAAGGAGTGTGAGATACATTGTGAAACAAATTTTGAAATCTAAAATAAAGGACGGTTGGAATTACCATCATGAAATTAATCTATAAAGAAACACCTAGGGTCTTCTTGAGAGGAATAAAAGTTTATGTTTGGAGATAAAGGCCATCAAGGTCATGAGTGAAAGTGGATGAATATATCTATTAATGTCCAATTATTCAATTGTAATAATGCCATACACAATTAAAATAAATCCCCCAAGCATTAAGATAATCTCACCTAGAATAATCCAAGTTAGAAAGGATGGGATTATGCAATAACAATAGCATAATTTGATGTCCCATATAGTGTTATAGTAGTTACGTTGATCATAAAAGAATGTTTAGTTAATATGTTATTTCATTATGGATCTACACTATATATTATGTATTTAAAGTCTTCCATAAACATTGAATCACCCTAAATATATTAGAGATAGAGTTATCAATAAATAATATATGCGTAAATATTGTAGTAATGAAAGTATATTAGTCTATCTCTATGAAAATACAAGATGGTTCTTTAGTTAAAAACACTCTGATAATACCAATAGTTAGCTTTGATATAATCCTTGGGATAGATTGGATCTCTAGGTTTAATTAAAGTATTTATTATCATGATATGATTATCACAGTCTCTAAGGTCGTAATAAAATCCCTTGTATTTATAACAGAGACTTGCCTAATTGAGACTTGTTTAAACCCACATCATGTGGATAATATTAATTAAATTATTAGAGAGGGTGAATAAATGAATGATAATTATATCCTAATCATTGAGGTTGTTTTAGGGATCATATTGATGTATTTTTTAAATATCTTCATAGATATCCACCTGACCATTATTTTCAATTATCTATTATCCTTATCCTTGATGAAATAACCATATATAAGTCTCCCTACATAATAGATCTAGTGGAATTGGTGGACTTAAAGAAACAACTTCAAGAGTTTTGGGATAAGGGATTCATACACCATCAGTGTTTTACTTTAGGGAGAATCCATATAATTTATAGAAAATGATGGATGGTATATGAGTCCTTGAATCGATTGTAGATAAATCATTTACATTACTATAAATAAAAATTATCCTTTACCTTTTATTGATAATTAATTTGATCAACTTCCTATGGATTAATTGTTGTCACCATTCTCTTCATCGTCAATTAAAATTCAATAAGGTTGGAATTCCAATGGTATATTTTTCATAAAACATTTGAACATTATGAGTTAATTGTTATTCTCAATGGGATAACAAATTTACCATCAATATTAATGAATCTAATGAATATATTCTTTAAAGAGTATCTTGATAACTTTTTTGTTGTTTTTATTGATTCTGTCTTGATATAATCTAAGTGATATGAAGTTCCTCAAGAAATTGTTTGAATTACCCATGAGACTCAAGGGGATAAAGTGCTATATGTGAAATTTATTAATTAATAATTTTGGATTTATCAATTTCATTTTAATACCCATATTTTCCCCAATGATGGAATATCTTTTCACCCTGAAAATAAAAATGTTTCAATATATTGTCCTACACCAACAAATATTAATAAAATATATTGTTTCATTGTTTTATCTAGTTACTATTGACTATTTTTTGAAAATATTTCTTGATCATATAATCCATTAACTATCTTTCCAAATAAGGCGTTAAAATTGACATGGTTTGAGGAATGTGAATAATTATTAGAATAATTAATGAAAATATTGACCGATGAACAAGAATTGGTCTTACCATTTGGAACTAAATGATTTTATATATATAGTGATGCATCAGAGAAACTAATAGGATGTTTGTAAAAATGAAAAATACTTGACTATATTCTTATGATTCATGGAATTTAATGATCCATAAATAATATAATCCAACTTGTGATTTTGATTTGGATGTTTTATTCATTTCTTCAAAGATATTGTGGTTCTATCTCTATGGTGAAATATGCAACATCTATACCGATCAAAAAAGTTTTAAATGTACATTCACTTAGTTGGAGATCAACATGAGATAAAAGAGACTTTTAGAACAACACAAGGACTATGATAATGAAATACACTACCATCCTATGAAGGTTAATAAAGTGACTGAAACATTATTCTATAAGAATTATATTGTTATATTTATAATGAGGATGGACAACGATTCTATAGTAAATTATTTAATAAATTTTGATATGTAAATTATTATGTAAATCGAAGACTCTGTAATTTTATAGGTAATTTCCCTACCATATTTAATATATAATATAAATATGTTAAAATAAGATGACATGGATTAATAAATAAAATAAAATCAACGAAAGGTTGGAAACTGAAAAACATTATCTGTGAATATAATTTTTTGATGTTTGGAAAGGGACTATATGTGCCATGGGTATCATATATTATAAGGAAATTATATTATGAATCTCATATCACTAACATTTGTATACACCCTAGTAGTAAAAATATATATAATGACCTAATATAGAACTTCTAGTGGGAAAACATGAAGCAGAAAATTGTATAATATGTGTCAAGATGCTAATTGTGTCATCAATTAAATCCTGATAGACAACTTCCAAATGGTGTCATGAAATATCTCCCTATACCAATACAGAAAAGGAAAAATATCATAATTGAATTTATTATTAAACTAACAAATAAATGTATGAAGAGTAATGGTACATGTGTCATTATATATAGACATAACAATTTCACACACGTCCAAGAAATAAGGTATGATATTTCTGCACGAAAGTCTTATAAGGAGAAAAATAATTGAATTTTTAAGACATAATGGTTTAGCTTTATCAATTGTATTTTATCGTGGCCCTCGATTGGAATTAAAATATTAAATATGACTTCAAAAGGCTTTAGAAATTAAGATACATTTGAGCATCACCTACAATACACAAACTGGTTGGTAGTCTAAAAGACAATCTAAACCTTAGAGAACATGATAAGGTCATCATCACTTAAATTTTAATGATCATCCTACCAATGCCCACCTCTATTTGAATTTGTATAAAATAATACCTTCCATTCAAGCATTAAAATGGAATCATATGGTGCCCCATATAGAAAAATATGTTATACTATAACATGTATAGATGAAGATGGAGAAATGATACTATTTGGCCCAGAACATATTAAGGAAACAACTAAAAAGGTATGATCTATCTAAAAATCATATCAAGAAATCTCATACAAGGTAGAAAATATTTGTTTACAATTTGAGGAATGACTTAGAATAACAAGTAGGATATTGTGTCTTCTTGAATGTTACACTATTTAAAGGATTTACATGGTTTGGTAAGAAGGGGAATCAATGATAAAGGTATATTGGGAATTTTTACAATTTAGATATAATTGGAGTTATGGATTATCGTATGAATTTTCCACCCAAACTATCTAAAGTGTATGGAGGATTTCATTTATCAATATTAAATAAGTCCATGCAAGACCCATCATAAGTAAAGACCACCAGTGAAATAGAGTCGGAGGATAACTTAGTATATAATGAAGAGGCTATCCATATTCTTTAATCTAGATAGTAAATGTTATGGAATCAGACAGTGAGACAGGTGAAATTTATTTGGAGGAATCACAAGTTAAAATTTAAAACATGGGAGCCTAGAAAGAATTTAGAAAAATTACCCTCAATTTTTCATGTATTAAGGCACATCAAATAAATTTACGGATAAATTATTTAGGTAGTAGAAAGTAATAATTGAGATTATACAGTAGTAAATAAACATTTCATCTCAAAAATTATGTCATAATAAAAATTAAACAATTTCAGTATAGGAGTAAAACACATAATAATATAGTAGAAAACAAATAAATTACATTTACAATAAAATAATTTTTTGATAATATAATTAATAATTATATATATATATATATTGATAAATAATATTATAATTACACACATGCATCATAAAATAAAAATAAGACATGTTTTCGAATTTTAGGCTCTAAATATGTGATTTTCAAAAACATTGGTGTTTTTATTTAATTATGAAATTTAAAATAGAGAAAGAATAATTCTCATAAGAATAAACATAAATTTATAATAATAATGTAAAAATTACCCAACGGTAAAATTTTCATAATTTTTTGTGACACGTGTATTATTCAGAAAAAAGTAAAATATTGTATGAATATATGGTAAGTATTATCACATATAAATGACTTAAAAATTATCTAATAATTATCATAAAGTCTCTATGCTAAAAATGGGTTTATTTAATAAAATAATTTTTCTCAAAGGAATAAATTAATTTTAAAAAACCAATAATGAATATTCCAGAACATAAAGTATATTTTAATGATTTTAAAATCAATTCTTTATGAATAAAAATATTATCCACATAAAAACTAATATAATTTATCTGATTAAAATTATTAAACAATTGAAATGAAGAAAATAATTCCCACGTGATAAATACCATGGTATAAACCTATGTAAATTCTATTGGTTTCCTTTTTTTATTAACCTAGGGTCCAAAGGCCATGCTTTGAAATTAAGAAAGAAATCCCCCTCATTTACTATAAATACCTAGCCATATTCTCATTCCTCTTCCCTAAAAAATTAATAAGCATGGATATATTATAAATATCTCCTTATAGAGTCTCTCCAAGGAGATTATATGGCTCTAAGGTACTCTTATTAATCTTTAAGAAGATACATTTCAAGTTAACGGTTCCAAATCCTCCTCATTTCATATTCAACTATAATTCCTTTGTAATATTATAATTAAAAGTTAGGTTTTCATATATTTTCATTCTTCTGATATATTTTTAATGAAGATTTACTTATTACCTCTCATTATATCCTAAGTTATAATAATATTGATAGAAGGGTCCTCAATCCTTATATCCCTTGCTTGTATAATCCTATCCACTTCAGTTTTATTTCAATAAGATGTGTTATTATACATCATTGTTATGAATTACTTGTCAGGTTATTAATGATTTATATCCATTACCTCTCATTATAAAGCCTTTATAAGTCATTATAATTATCAAACATTAGTGGAAAAACATTGGAATAATCTAAATCATTCTATATTTTGGAAAAGTAAAGAGTGTGTGGTTTCATATTAATATCACTATATGGATACAACAAGGGGATATAGGCTCTGGATAAAATTCACCTAGGGGTAAGAACATTTAAATAATTCCATTGTGTATTAAATCAATCTTCACTATATGAAAAAATGGGACTAAATATACACATGGATTGACACTCCTGGGGGATATACAATGGATGATTCCCAATAAATTTATAAACCATAATAAAGGATTTTATAATATTTTTGGTGGATAATTTATCTTTGTATAAATGAATCATTAATGATACCTACACCATGATTCATTTTTATTCCATTGATAAAGGTATTGTTTTCTACATTGTGAATATCCTATAGTTTTATGTTGATTGTTGGATATTCAACTATATATTCATATTATTCCATTGAATTGGGAAATATTTACATTCTATATATACTTTATTTATGTATGGATATCTATTTATTACATAACACAGGTTATTAATAAGGCTAATTATGGAACATTATGATATTTATTTTTATCCATATCTTCATATAATGGATTTATTAGACTTGTTGTGTGATAGGTGGACCCTGAAATTATATAAACTCTCAATGCGTCAGTAGGTCTCATGAGATAAACTAGTTATGTATTTGTTATATTTTTTTATTATTTGCGTATAATTTCATGAAATATGAATTCGATAATATGTATATGATTTTTGGAATGGTGAATTTCATCACAATGTGGTTAGCTATTTTTTATCCAACTATTTATTTATTATTATGTAATCCATGGATATATTATGCTCATTGTTCCATTTCTTATTGAATTTATTTATTCTTATCATATTATTGATTCCATACATATGTATAATAGCTTATTTTATGTGTTACACATTATTGATCATTTTTGTACACCGATTTATATTTTTTCCTATTTCCCTGGGAAGCCATGAGCATTTCTACATGTGACTTATGGGTTAGTGTGGAGAAATAATAAATTTTCATGTATCCATTTAATTTTCCTTTATGTTTTCAATATAATGTAGTGATAATTAACGTATATTGTTCCCTAAGACTATAAAATGGTTGGATCCTCTGAATTGTGATATATGTATTCGAATAAATTTTAATAAAATAACCATTGCCTATTGGTTACTATTTTCAGGGTGTTACAATAGTGATTTCATATGTATGACATGGAATCATGAATAATATAAGTTGTTGACAAATATGTTTCAAGAAAAAACTACTCCAAGTTCAAGAAATGATGTTTTGAATATGGAAAATAGAAAAAAAAATAATATTGATCATGTGAAAAATAATTTTTAATAATTTGTATAGATTGGTTGGAAATTTCCAAGAAGACAGAAAAAGCTGAAAAGATACTTTATGCCTTTGTTAAAAAATTTAGAAGCATATTTAAATTAATAAGAAAGGTGGAATCAAGAAGATTACCATTCTAAAAAAAGAATAAATAAATTTAAAGTTAAATAAAATGTAATAACGAAGATATCCATACAATTTATATCCTCAATAAATGTGTCTCTAGGTTGATAGAAAAGTCGCACCCATGTTTCTCACTTTAAGGAGATGATAGAGACCCGCCTTATATGGTTGTATGTAAAATATTGATTTTAAAATTATATAATTTTAATTTGAAAAAACTAATTTCCATAATGAATTAATCATTTCAAAATCATCTTAGGATTAATTTTTAATAGTTTTTTGAATATACTGATTTTCTAATGAATATTGAAAAATAAATATTTTTATTGAAAACTATTTTTTCTTCCATTGTATTTAAATGATAAAATTATGGTTCAGATGTTTTTTATATTTTAATTATTTAAACATGATAAAATTATTATTTTATAAATTTTTTTATACTTATATTTTTTAAAAAATATTTTATATTTTTAAAAATATTTAAAAAAAAACCATTTTGGGTTTCATTTTTTTTTGTTTATGATTGAATTAAATTATACAACTTCTATGTTTTCATTTTGAAAAATTGATTTCATATTCATAGTAAGTGGGGTCTAAATTTAGTAAATATGTCCCTTTTGTTTTTGTTAAAAATAAATAGTAAACATTGTAATATTTATTAGCATGGTAAGGGTAAATCATGTAATTTATGGTAAAAATAAAATGATATGAACCATAAACGGATCCAAAACATTCCTAAATATTATTTTATGGCTATATCTAAACCATAATCATCCTAGGGTCTAATTTTTGACCTTTTGTATCCACTTGGTTGACATTATAACCCTTATAGTATTTTAGTTAATGAAAAGTAAAACATGTCACCCTCTTTTCTTTCATAATTGTAATATTTTTAATATGGTGTCATCCATAAGATATATTCTACTATTAATATTATTTTTAATGATGGAATTTTTATATTCATCATCCTAGTTTATTTAAAATTTTTAGGGAATAAATAATTACCTTAAATTCTTATACAATGCTAATGTACACATAATTTATTAAATCAAAAAGTCAAATAAATCATATTCAAAATAATAAAATATATATATATTGTGATAGTTAAGGAGATAAAAAATAATTTATATGACCATGACATGTTTATTATATAATAAAAGAATTTTTTTAGATTTTTAATAGCTTTTTTGAATATTTTAAATTCAATGTAATGAATATGATTAAATTTGACAATAATGATATTTTATGGGATTAATATATTATCAAATTATTTAAAAATCATAAGAATATTAAAAAAGGAAACATAGAATAATATATGGTCTAAAATTTCATCTATGATTCATTAATATTCCATTTGGAAGTTTTTGTCTCCATATTACTCTTATAATAATTTATTATTTTGAGTAATTCCAAGGGTCCTCTCCCCCTATTATAAATGGGAACCACTTCTTAAAAATCATTCACACATCAAAATCCATTATGTTTGATGAATAACTACGAAAATTCCATCATATGGTCCCTAATATCATTAAATATTCCTTATTATAGGTATAAAACCAACCTTATAAGACTTAAGGTGTTAAACAAATGTGGTTTCCCAGATAAGAGGTATCGTTTTTAATCAACTGATTTTGTTTTATATCTCCTACCACCTCCAAAAAAAATTATTCAGCCATGATAAAATAATAAATAAATAATATTACATATAATTATATTTTATTATTTTTGTTATAGTACCCATGTTCATATTAAATTCCATAAAATGGAGAAAGAATTCATTATTAGTGATTATTGCAGACTACCGCCTCATGAACCGATGTAATTAGTTATTCATAACTGTCATTATTTTATAATTATAATTATGGAATTATGGTTTATATATCAAATTCATGACATATTAATCATTCTAAAAAAATATATATCATTTATATTCTTATCATTCCATGCACATAAAAATGATAATGGCATTTATGCATACATGTTGACTACCACTTCCACGAAGAGATGAGATTCATTTTTCATCACTACATAACATGGATGATATATATATATATATAAGAATAATTAGATAAATAATATAATATATGTGATATAATTATCATTTTCCAAAGATAAAATGATACTTGAATTCTTTCAATAATGATCATGGAAAAATAAAGATGTTACGCATGCGTACCTACAACCAACCATCTCTATGATTATAACGTAGTTAATATTCATTGAACATATTTAATGGTTCTATTTAATAGTATAATTTAATAATAAAAATTATAATTATTTCATAATTACTATTCCAGAGATGATGGATTTTTATCCCCATTGACCATAGTCATCATACTGAAGTCATTTTGGACTTATGAAATGAATATCCTCAAAACATATGATGATAATTTAATTAATTATGTACTTGTATATAACATAGTAGTAAGGATAAAAAGGAACAATGAAATTGAAAATGGTTCTTAAGAAATTAAAAACTTCATAAAATTTTTTATTGAGGAAGATAAATAATGTACGAGGCGAATCAGAATAAAGGTAAAAGACATTTATTTTAAAATATTGTTTTAAAGTTCCTCTTTAAACTTTTTAAAAAAAGTCAAAAAGATTTTTTTTAACTTATACGCATGATCATATTTTCCCGTCTTCATGATTCCTTAATAATGTAATTTTTTCTTGAAAATTATAAATGGTTTTTTTTTCAAATATGATTTTTTCCTTTGTATGTGCAGAATTTTTCAAAAATATGTTATTTTGAAATGAAAAATGTTATTTTCCTTAAGAATATTTTTATAATGAAAGAATTATTGTTTTATTTTCATGAAATGGTTCCTAGGAATTGTTTATGATGATGGTTATTTCAATAATGAACCAATTACTGGTGGTTCCATGATAAACCATAGAGGGGTGGTTACATTATTAACCAATGATGTGTTGTTTTATAATAAATCAAGGATGGGTGGTTATGTTATAACCTCTATTGCATTGGGTACTATGGAGTTTGAGGATTACCACATTGGTTACTCCATTTCTAAGAGTGATATGGAAAATGATGTTCCAAGTCAGGTATATAACATTTATGTTCCTTCTATTGAGTTTTCATGGCATTTTTATTAAATGTAATATATTGATGTTTTTTAAAATATGGTTCTTTTTTAGGGTAAAAAAGTAAGTTTTTAAGAAAATGTATTTTTTTTTATTTTAACTAGAATATATGTCACAACCCATCCGATGGGGCCTGTGTCATTACTACCCTAAGCCTTCCTTTTATAGGCCAGGGGCTGGCGACTAGTACCGAAGGCGTATACCCTAAAACTGGGAAGGCATTGCCTTTATAACCTATTACACACACAACCAAGAACAAAGCAAGATATGAACTGAATAAAACTGAATAGGTAACAATGTGAGTACAGTATGTAAAAGGGTCCAAAATACAAGCCCAACTGAAAAGTATAAAGAAAATTGGAAGGTACAGGACGGTTGATAGGTGAAAAGTAGCTCCTGGATCATCCACCATGAATCCTACCTGAAGGGTAGGTACAGATCATTAATGGTCGTCTCTACTGTACGCCTCATCTAACATCCTCCTCCAATCTACCTCTAGTCCTGGTACACTCATCCTCAGTCAGTGTTGTATGTCATATATGCCAAACACAACATGGTGCGGGCATAGCCCGTGCTGGGGTGAGTATAACGATACTCAGTAGGGACCTCGAGACCCTCAAGGTATCACAAAATCCACAAAGGATAAACCACAAAGCATGAAGCCAACTATCAACCTTACATAGGTATATGCCCATAAATATACCTAAGTTATCAAGTATTCCCATATATATCATGAAGAAACACAAGGTCCAACCCAAAAGCCCAAAGCTCAACTGTTCCACAAAGGAAGGAATACCATGATGGTAAGTACCACTCAGGTGCGCCACACAAAAGAATACCACCAAGGTATTACCACAAAGGAAACTACCAATCAAGTATGAACTCAGCTCACACTATGTATAACATAAGTACAATAGTAGAGATGATTATATGTAACTACTGAATCATCTTACTCTTTTAAGAGGAATACCCACACAAGATCATTCGGTACTGACCCACACAGGATCGCTCGGTTTTGACCCACACGGGATCGCTAGGTGCTGACCCAGATAAGATCATTGGGTGCTGACACACAGAGGATCGCTGGGTACTAACCCACACAGGATCACTCGGTTCTGACCCACACTAGATCTCGCGGTGCACACCCACATAGTATCGCTCAGTGATGACCCACACATGATCACTAGGGGCTGACCCACCAGGATCGCTAGGTTCTGACCCACATAAGATCGCTCGGTGCTAACCCGCACAGGATCTCTAGGTGCTGACCCACACAGGATCACCCAATGTTGACCCCCATAGGATCACTAGGTGCTGACGCACACAAGATCTCTCGGTGCTGACCCACAGAGGATCGTTAGGTGTTGACCCACATCATTCATCACGTCACAGCCAGCTTCAGGGTTCCCGCACTACGTTCACGTTTCTCTGGGAGGGTCCACTCCACAACCCTCTACACGATACTATAACTACCTCAATTTTTCAAATATAAGTATCTCAAAGGATTTCCACGTCATAGGGGTCCCAACACAACAGACGGTGCGTCAATCAGACACTCAGTATGTGAGTTATTAACCCTTTAGTCTCGAGGGCCCGATTGGATTCATGCTCTATAAAACCCAACCATACTGAAACTATATCCAAAAATCTAATGAGGGAAAATTAAAGGGACCATCTCACTCCAAGGTTTCCAACTCTACTGATGGTTCATCAAATGGACATCTGATACCAAAGTTATGGCCAAAAGAGCGTAAAGTTTAAAGTTGGCCCAGGTCTGGTCCGACCCGATCGGACTGACCTGGCCCGGAGGCCACGGAGCGGCACGAGGCCACAGAGTGGAATGGGGCCGCAGAGTGGCATGAGGCCGTAGAGCTGCACAAGGCCACATGGGTGGTGTGGAATCTGTGAGGGAAGTGAGGCCACGGGGCGGCGTGGGTTGCCGTGGACGGTGCATGCCATGGGGCGGCACGGCGGGGCCGCGGGCATCAGAGCCATGGGGAGGTGTAGCGGGGAGGCGCGGTGGCGTGGTGGGTCCATGGGCGGCCGATATGAGAGGAGACGGGGCGGGCCTGCAGATAGCACGGCGGGACCGCAGGGCGGCGGTGGCCGGGGCGGCGCTAAGGTGTCGGCGCCTTCGTCGTGGCCGGTGGTGGTGCTAGCCACTGTCCTTGAGTTCCACCAGTTCCAAATGCCGACACCAGTCGCCATCACCATAGCAAAGAACACTCCAATAAATAATGACAATGGAGGGGTCGGGCTAGGTTTTTTTGTCCCACACCCTCTGCATTAGGGAGGTAGTAATAGGATTAACAAAATTATAGATCAAGAAAGAGGAATTTATTCAAGAAATTTGATGAATTCAATAACAACCCCTACCTCTATTGTTCATTGAAGATTGTCTGTGGTTGAGACAGATTGGCTTTTTTCAATCCCGAAACAAGTCTCCTCCAACGGTTTTGGTGAGGAGAGGAAAAATATGAAGTTGGTGATGATGGCGTTCCCTCAATTGTTAGTTCGTTCATCGTTGGGGATCCTTCTACAACGTTTGGAGAAATATTTTTCGAAGGAGAATAATTATTCATTGGTGTTCTTCGTTGGATGATGAGTTTCTCCCCAATTCTCCAAAGCTTCTTCCTTTCCCCATTTCCACCAAAAATGAAATCCCAACATAATAGAATAAGTTATCTATTTAGTTTTTTGGTATAAATTCAAATTGACTTAATTAATTAATTTGGTTGGCCCCATTAATGTCGGTGGATACCAAAGGTCACCTTCCTCATTAAAGAGGGAGTTCAAGAGGATTCTCCCATTAAATAAGGATTTAGGGGGTTCAGGGTGTCCCCACCCTCAAATTCAAATTGGGAGGTTTTGGGCTCGGTGGTCCCCACCTCCATAATGTCACATGGAAGGTTTAAACAAAAATAATGTTAAGAATATTTACATTATTATATTCTTCCAACAAAAACCCAAAATCTAACTTTCACCCTCAACCTACTACGGTCGAGGTGAAGGTCTCCTTAAGTGAATATTTGTGTTTCGAGCTCAACGATGCCCTCATATTTCAATTTTGAACACCTATTCAAAAGTTACAAAAACCCACTCATATGTTTACTGAACATACTCAAAAAAAAGTTCAAAAATTCAATCCAGGCACACTTGTCCTCGGAATCACACGCTGTAAATTTTCGTGGACTTGTAAAATTCACATATATTTAAAAATAAAATTTACCTGGAAATTATGGGTCTTTACATTATACCCACCACAGAGACTTACGTCCCTGTTTGCCACATCACAAAACTAGGAAAATAACTGGGGGTACTGAGCATGTATCTAAGGTTCCCTCTCCCATGTGTTATCCTGGAGGTTCCCATGATGGCAACGAATGCGCACAAGATGTATCGACCGCCCACGAAGGGCTCTCTTCGGTTAATCCTCAATATCCACTGGATCCTCCATAAACTTTTCTCCATCCTCAACATCTAGCTCTCCATGGAAGATGGCATGGGAAGAGTCGTGCACGTATCTCTTCAGCTGGGATATGTGGAAGATTTCATGCACCTGGTGCAATTGAGGTGGAAGAGATAAGAGGTAAGCCACCTCACCAACTGTACTGAGGACCTGAAAGGGTCCGATGAACCTCAGAGATAACTTATCGACTCGGACAAATCTCCAAAAACCTCGTCGAGGTGAGACCTAGAGAAGGACGTGGTCACAATACTCAAACCCTATATGTCTCCATCTTCTGTCGTCATACGACTTATTCCTGCTTTATCTAGTCTTTATCCACTCCTGGATGATTTTTACCTTCTCTGTGGTAGCCCGAACCATCTTTGGTCCCATGAGTGCAGACTACCCTGGGCCAATCCAGCACAAAGGTGATCTTCAAGGACGCTCGTACAACACCTCAAAAGGTGTCATCCTAATGGTGGAGTGATAGCTGTTGTTGTATGAAAACTCCACCAAAGGCAAGTGATCCTCCCATCTATCACCGAAGTAGCGGATTCAATCACGCAACATGTCCTCGAGGTTCTGAATAGTCTGCTCGGTCTGGCCATCCATCTAAGAATGGAAGGCGGTGCTCAAATGAAGTTGCATCCCGAAAGCCTTCGGCAACCCCTACCATAGTCAGGAAGTAAAATATGTATCATGATCGGAGACAATTGTTGAGGGTACTCCATGTAGTCGCACAATTTTCTACACATAGAGGCATCCCAAGCTCCCTACTGAACCCTACTATCTAATCGGTAAGAAGTGGGACGACATGGTGAGTCGTTCGATGATCACTAAGATAGAATCATGTCCTCTGGATGTATGTGGAATTCCTGTCACGAAGTCCAAGGATATCCCATCCCACATTCACCCTGGGACCACCCAAGGCTAAACAATGCTTGTTGGTACCTGATGCTCCGCCTTCACTTGCTGACAAGTGAGGCATCGAGAGACAAACTCTGCAACTACTTTCTTCATTTTCGACCACTGGTGCTATTGTCAAATATCCTGGTACATCTTCACCACTCCTAGATGTACCGCTAGATGTAATGTGTAGAACTCCCTCATCACTTCCTCCCAAAGTGACACTGCTACCATGGAATGTCCTTTGAAGAAGATGACGTGCTCCCCACCTTCAGAAAATCTATCAGGTGCCAGCCCTATGGATATCTGAGAACGTTGATCCTCATTGTTAGTTTCCCCATACTGATACCCCCTAACTCTCTGAAGAAGCGGGGGAGTGACTGCAAGTGAATGAAGGAAAGATGACCCATCCCGATTCACAGAGGATATCTACAAAGTGACCAGATACTCCATACCCCCACCTAGCAGCTGTATACCATACCTCCAGCTAAGTGCATCTACTACAACGTTACCTTTACCAAGAGTATAGGCTATCTCTATTTCATAGTCCTAGAGGAACTCAATCCAATTTCATTGTCTCAAGTTTAGGTCCTTCTAAGAGAATATATACCTGAAAATCTTGTGATCAGAGTACACTGTAAAACACTCTCCCATCAAGTAATGTCACCACATCTTCATGGTGAAGACCACTGTTGCTATCTCCATGTCATGGGTAGCATAGTTCTACTCATGTTTCCTCAGCTGTCGATAATAATATGTGATCACTACCCGCTCTTGCATCGAGACACATCTGAGCCTAGTCCTCGATGCATCGCAGTAGACTACCTACCCATCGCCCTCCTCTGGAAGCCTCAATATGGGAGCACTAGTCGGCCTCTACCTCAGCTCCTGAAAACACTGCTGGCATCTCTCTGACCACAGAAAGGGTTTCCCCTTCTTTGTGAACATAGATAGTGGTGTTTCAACTCTAGAGAAATTTGAACAGTCTCCCTTAGAATCTACCCAAACATAGGAAACTCTATACCTCTATCACACTCCTGGCTGGCTCCCAAGAAAGTATGGCCTCAATATTTTTTGGATCCACTGCAACTCCAGCCTATGAGATGACATGTCCTAGAAAGTGAACCTCTTGGATCCAGAACTAGAACTTTGAGATCTTTCTATAAAGCTGTTGCTCCCAGTTTGTGTCCAGTACTACCTGCAACTGATAGGCGTTCTCTTCCTTAGTAGTCGAGTAGATCATAATGTCATCAATGAAGACTAGTAAAAAGCGATCATGGTATGGCTGAAAGATCATGTTCATGAGTCCCATGAACACTACTAGAGCATTGGTTATGCCGAATGGAATAACCAAGAACTCATTGTGGCTATACCGACATCTAAAGGTTGACTTCTTGCACATCCTCATCTCATACTCTGAGTAGGTGATAGCTTGATCTGAGGTCTATCTTTGAGAACCACCATGCTCCCTTCAACTCATCAAAGAGGCCACCAATTCTCAGAAGTGGATAATTTTTCATTCCTAGTCACATCATTCAGGCGCTGATAATAAACACAAAGACTCAAACTCCCATACAAATTCTTGGCGAACAAAATCAGGGCTTCCCAAGTTGAAACATTGGGTCAAATGAATCCCTTACCCGACAAGTCCTCCAGCTGTACCCACAGCCCATGAAGCTTCGTGGAAGCCATCTGATTTGCTGGTATAAACATTGGTGTCATCCCAGGGTAAAATTCAATGCAAAATTCTACCTCTCTGTGAGGAGGTAGACCCGGAACATCATTAGGGAAGTCATCCGCATACTGGTCCACCACTACAGGATAACTCGGACTCTCCACATCAACTTCTCCAAGGATAAGGCTAGCTAACTGATGAGTGATCAGCTGCATCCTCCTCAGAATAAGCCCATCCTTCCTTGCAAAGACTCCCTTCTCTCCAGTGATGGTAAACCTGGTCTCATCCGTGTGGACACACCGCATATTGTTCCTAATACAGTCAATTTTTTCATGGACTGTAGATAACCAGTCCATACCCAAGATGACATTGTAAGGCCTCGATGATGCTACTGGGAGATACCAGCTGAAGCTCTTGCCTCCTATAGTATGCTCACACTACCGGGACCAGTGTGTATTCTTCGTATCTGCTCCCATAGGAGTCTCTAGCTGTAAGGATCAAGCCAACGACTCCATCTGAATCTTCGAGCTCTAAATGAGAGTAGTGGAAATAAAATAATTAGTGGCACCTATTTCTATAAGTACTCTAGATAAGGTGGAGGAGATACATATTGTACCTCATATCATCTCCAGAGTGTCATGATCATAGGCCTCAGCTACCTAGAGCGGAGATCACCCCTATCCTCCTGCTCCCTGTGGTCAGGGTGGACCACTTGGTGGTGGTGTCAGTAACATCTCGAATCGTCTCCCACCACCAGCTACATGACCATATCCTCTTCCATGTCTGCCTGCTCCTTGATTACCACCTCAATCGAACAATTGTCTCTTCCTGGGTGGTCCTTTGACCATTTTCTGATCAGCTGTATGGCGGGCTGGACAGCCACAAGCCATGTGACCCTACCCGGCACATACATAACATTGCCCGCTCTTGTCATGCCTGACTCTGTATCTTGTGCCCTACAAAACTAACCCTGAATCATGAGGTCGTCCACCTGTTGGGTTGGTCCTCTTAGACCTCTGTGACATCTGTCTACTACCAGCTATAGAAGACTCTGTTATGTGATGACTGGTGGTGGGTCTTGCTGCTGGTGAATTCTTAGCAAGGAAACTCTCCACTAAGAGGGCTCTCTCTAACACCCCCGCCTACGTCGGGATGCTATTATAAATCATCGATGCCCTGATCTCCTATATGATTCCCTGGCCAAAGGTTGGGGCCCTAAAGAATGGGTCTTGTACCATATCAATGGAGTAGCATGGGAGGTCAGTGAACCTCACTGAGTAATGAGCCATAGTCATGATGCCCAGCTGTAGATGAAGAAACTCATGTATGCACACTGCGTGAAGAGTCACTGGAATAAACTCTGCTCGAAACAGGCTCTCAAAGTCAGTACATAGAAGCATTACCTCATCAGAACCTAGAGCATCATGCTCCACCATCTGCCTGATGCTGTTTATAGATGGCTGGAATCAAGGATCACCATGATATCGGTTGGTGTCTCTGCTAGTCGGAAGACTCTCACCACATCCCCCAGACAATCTTTAGCTACATGTGGGTCCATCTCTCCCCTGAACCTGTGTGACCTCTGGCGTTGGAACTCGTACAACTCGCTAAAGTGTCATGCAACCTCTGCTGCTAGGTCTGGTGGAATTGGTGGGCCAATGAGTAATGGTACCACTGGTGCCTCTGCTGGTGCCTCTACTGGAAGATGGCCCTGTACCGAGGCCTCATCACTCGGTGGGATATCACTGCGTACTAATATCAGAACCCTAGCTGTATGTCCTCGTGGAGGCATCCTAAAATGAAACAGGAGTTCCACAATTAAAAAGTTACATCTGGTGATCTGACTCAAGGAGATCACAAAAAAAATTCTTCAAAACACACATGAAATCAGTGTTTTCATGCACTAAGTCAGAAATTAAAAGTCAGGGTCCTAGTGTATGGATACGTCATCCACCACACCAACACTGGATTCCCCTAAACTGATAACCATACTCACTACACTTAACACTATTTCCATTAAA
This sequence comes from Viscum album, assembly GCA_963277665.1. Lineage (NCBI taxonomy): Eukaryota > Viridiplantae > Streptophyta > Magnoliopsida > Santalales > Viscaceae > Viscum > Viscum album. The sequence continues at coordinate 678,250,740 of OY728119.1, read as the reverse complement.
AGAAAGATCAGAGTCATATGTTCTAAGGTGGAACTAAAATCTCTTATACCAATTTGTCACAACCCGTCCTCCAGGGCCCATGTCGTGACTACCCCAATCCCTCCTTCCATAGTCTAGGGGCTGGTGACTAGCACCGAAGTATTATTCCCTAAAACTGAGAAGGCATTGCCATTATAACCTATAACACACACAACCAAGAACACAGCAAGATACAAACTCACGTAAAATGAATAGTAAACGAAGTGGGTATAGTAAGTAAAAGGGTCCAGAATACAAGCCCAACTGGAAAGTATAAGGAAAACTAGAAAGTACGAGATGCCTGATAAGTGAAAATCAGATCTTAGATTGTCCACAACAAATCCTACCTAGAGGGTTGGTACAAATCATGAATGGTCGCCTCTACAGTTATCCTAATCTAACGTTCAGCTATGAGATACCACCAGTCTTGGTACTCTCATCCTCACTCAGTGCTATTCGTCGTCTGCACCAAACACAATAGGGTTCGGGTATAGATCACGCAGGGGTGAGTATAATGATACTCAATAGGGACCCCATGACCCTTAAGGTCTCACAAAATCTACAAAGTATAAACCACAAAGAATGAAGTCAACAGTCAATCCTACTTAGGTATATGCTCATACATATACCTAAGTTATGAAGTATACCTGTCTCAATCTTGAAGAAACACAGGGTCTAACCCAAAATACCAATGCTCAACTATTCTAAAAAGAAGAAATACCATGATGGTAAGTACCACTCTGGTACGCCACATAGAAGAATACCACCAAGGTATTACCACAATGGAAAGTACCGATCATGTAAGATCTCATCTCAAAATAGTTATAAATTAAGTAAAATTGTATAGATGATTAGATGCAACAACTGAATCATCTTACTCTGTTAATAGGCAGACCCACACAGGATCTCTCGGTGCTGACCCACACAGGATCACTCGATACTAACCAACACAGGATCGCTTGGTGATGACCCACACAGGATCGCTAGGTGATGAACCACATAGGATCACTTGATGCTTACGCACACAGGATTTCTAGGTGATGACCCACACATGATCGCTCAGTGATTACCCACATAGGATCGCTAGGTGCTGACCCAGAGAGGATCACTCGTTGCTGACCCATACAGGATCACTCAGTGCTGACCCACACGGGATCGCTAGGTGATGACAGAAATAGGATCTCTTAGTGCGGACCCAAAAAAGATCTCTAGGTGCGGACCCACATAGGATCACTTAGTGTAGACCAACACTGAATCTCTAGGTGTTGACCCACACATGATCGCTCGTCATTATTCATGTCATATCCAACTTCAGGGTTCTCGTACTACGCTCGATTGTGTCTAAGAGGGTTCGCTCCACAATCCTCCGGTCAATAATCCAACTGCCATGAAGTCTGATGAATAAATATCTCAAATGACCGCCACATCATAGGGGTATCAACGCAATAGAAAGTGCATTAATCGGACGCCGGATTTAGAGGTTATTACCCTTTTAGTTCTGATGGTCTTGTTGGATTCGTGCTCAATCTAACTTGACCATACTCCAACTTTATCAAAAACACTTGTGTGGTATTCTCAAAGGGACTGCCTCACTCCAAGGTATCCAATGCCATTGACGGTTCATTAAACAGACATTTATTGCCAATTTTATGGCAAAAAGAGTGTAAAGTTCAAAGTTGGCCCGAGTCTGGTCTGACCCGCTCGGTCGACCCGGCCCGACCCAGCCTGGGTCGAGTTGACCCGATTCTTGTTGACCTAGCCCGCTGGGTCAAGTCCTGCCCAGCCTAGAGTCCACAGGGCGGCACGAGTCCGGGAGCAGCACAAGGCTGCAAGGTCAGCATAGAGGCCACGAGGGCGATGAGGCCGTAGGGCAGCGCGGGGCTTCGTGGCGGCGAAGTCCGCGAGGTGGTGCGGGGTGCCGCAGATGGAGAAGGTCGCGGCGGTGTCGCGGGGCATCACCATTCCGCCGTCACCTTCTTCGTGGCTAGAGGGGGTGTTGTCCGCCATTCTTGAGTTCCACCAGTTCCAAATGCCGACACCAGTCACCATCACCATTGCGAAGAACACACCAATAAATAACAACGACGGAGGGGTCGGGCCATGTTTGTTTGGCCCGCACCCTTCGCGTTAACGTGGTAGAAATTGGCTCAAAAAAATCATGGATCAACAACGAGGAATTTAATCTATGAATTTCATGAATTGAATAACAACCCCTACCTTGATTTTTTGTTGAAGATTGTCCACGGTTGAGACAGATTGGCATTTGTCGATCCCAAAACAAGTCTCCTCCAATGGTATCGGTGAGGGGAGGAAAAAGATGAATTCGTTGACAACGGTGTTTCCTCGATTGTCAATTCGTTCGTCATTGGGGATCCTTCGATGAATTTTGGAGAAATATCATCGAAGGAGAAGAGTTCTTCATTGGCATTCGTCGTTGGAGCATGGGTTTCTCCACGATTCTCCAGAGCTTCTCCCTTTCCCCAATTCCACCAAAAAATGAAATCCCAACATAGTAGAATAAGTTTTCTATTTAGTTTTTTGGCATAAATTCAAATTGTCTTAATTGATTTATTAATGTGGTTGGAACCATTACAGTGCGAGGATACCAAAGGTCACATCCCTCTTTAAAGAGGGAGTACACCAGGCTTCCTTCATTAAATATAGAGTTAGGGGGTTTGGGTGGTCCCCACCATCAAAATCAAACTTGGAGGTTTTGGGCTCGGTGGTCCCAACCTCCATAACCTCACATGGAAGGTTTCAACAAAAATAAAAATGTTATACATTTTTATTTTAATCTATTCTTCCAAAAAAGTCCCAAAACCTATCTTTCACCCTCGACCGACTACGGTCGAGGTGAAGGTCTTCTTATGAGAATATTGGCGCTACAAGTTAAACGGTGCCCTCAGATTATAATTCTGAGCACCGGTTCAAATGTTAATAAAACCCTCTCGTACCTTTACTGAACATATCTAAAAAAAGTTCAGAAATTCATTCTAGGCATACCTGGCCTCAGAATCACGTGCATTAAATTTCCACGGACTTTTAAAATTCCCATATATTTAAAAACAATTACATGGAATTCCAAGTCTTTACACTATAATATTTTCTTCCTTTTATGTCTCTCATTGAGATTTTTGCACTCATACAAAGTATTAAAATATTGTTTATATGGTTTAGTTGAGATTAGGGAAAAGGATGAGGGAAAAAAGAATATTTTGATGATTTCTCATGAAAAAGAAATCATGTTTTGTCTTTAAAATAGTTCAAATTGTGAAACAAATAGATATTGAGAAGAAGTGTATACATTGTAATATTTCAGTTGTTATATACGAGTTATAACCAAATTATTTAATAATATAAACCAAAAGTCTCCTCACAATTGTAAGAATGTCATTTTTAGTTCAAATTGACAAGAATATGTAATGTTTAAGGTTGAGTCCATTTATTTGGTATCAGATGATGGTCTAGATAAATTTAGGGGTTTAGAGAATGTTAATATAACTACTATTAAGGATGATACATTTTTGATAAAGTTGAAATTATATATCATTTAAATATTACCATATTTCTACATCTAAAACTATTTCTGTTCAGAATGGTTTTTCATTGAAGAAACAGGGAAGCTGTGGTGGGAAGGCATCGATAGAAAAATATCCTTATGAATTTGTAACCTGTAATGGATAGAATTAGAACTGGGATTTTTGTGAAAGTAATCAATTAATTAATATAGTTTACAAATAGATGTGGAATCCATAGAAGAGATATTTCAGAAAAAAAAATTAAGGAACATGATGATAGTGGGACATTTTATAAGACAACATACACCATCATTTAGTGGATCATCTTACCATGTGGTAGATAAAGGATAAATTAATTCCCAAGAGAATATATTCAACATCATTGGTTGTTCGATACTTCATAAGGTAACCCCTTATATTTATTGTTTTTATGATGATGATTATCGATGGTGGATTTTAGTTAACAATAAAAGATGGAGATTATCTTGAATATATAGAATAAGATGCTTTTAAGAATATTTTTCTAGAAAACTATTCTCCTAATACTATTCATCTTATAAAGGATAAAAAATTCTTGGAACTGACGTAAATCGATAAATATTTTATGAATGTGTATGAATCCGATTTTAAAAGACTATCCATGTACATACCAATTTTTTTAGCGACATTAATAGTAGTATTAATAGATTTCACTATAATTTGAAACCATGTTTATAAATATCATTAGATTCAAAAGAGTTTAAATTTTTTGAGAAAAATGTTATTTTTACTGAATAATATTTGACGGTGTTAAATAATACATATGTGCCTTATGATGAAAAAATTAATAATTACTCAAGTTGGATGGAATTACAGAATCATTAGTCAAACAAATTTAGTGGTATGGAAATCAAATTCCCTTTCTATAAAAATTTTTATAAAAGGAACCATGCATAATGTCTCCCAAAAATTGGGAAATGATTTTTATGTTGATTGTTTGGTCTCCTGGATCGCGACTGCATGAAAAATGAGTATAAAAATAATGAAAAGTTAATTGTAAGATTGATTAATTGAAATTAGTTGCTACATTATGATAATGTGTGCCTAAAGTTAGTAACAGTGGATGGAAATCATCAAGATAGAAAGAAAATAATTCATAGAAATTCCTATACAAAACTATGGTTGATGTTATGACAACAAATGAATTGGTGACAGGTATGTCACTTGTATTAAAAAAATTCCAATACAATGTTCAATTCTAGATCTTTATATTCCATTATTTCTGATACTTTTTAAGGAATATTGGTAACATAACATCATGAATGTATTATATAACTTTTTGAATAAACAATGGGTTGAATTATTTACTAAACCATGATTTAGAGGAATCTTACTACTATTATTGATGAACTGGGTTTTCTTAAAAATCTTTTTGAACTGACTATAGATAAGTTTGATATTATTTTGGGTATAGATTTACTTTCAATATTTCATTATAAGATAGATTTTATAGCTATTATATTATTCCTCAATGATTTAATACATTTAATAAACTAGAAAGAAGAAATTAAATTTATTCTAAATGGTAGTGAATGTTACATCAAACATTTTATTGAAATGAATGAAATAGTTCATATTAATGAAGTGTGAATAATGAATTAATACAAGGATGTTTTTTCTTAATGATTTTCCTAGTTTTATTCTTTTTCGGTGGGTCATGTTTACTGTTGACATTGTCTATGATTCTATGTTTATTAAAAAACCCCCTTAACAAATAAATCATATAGAACTTTTGGAAATGAAAAATAAATTACAAGAGTTGTTTGATAAATATATTATTCGACCAACGACATCACTTTGGGGTGCTTCATTTGTTTTGTTAAAAAGAAATATAGTTCCATGATACATTTCATTTATTATAGACCTTTTAATAACAAAACATTTATGAAACATTACTTATTGATTTATATAGATAATTTATTTGATCATATCTAGGGAGTGTAGTACATTTCAAATATTGATTTCAGGTTAGGGTACCATCAGTTTAAAGTGAATGAGGAATATATTCTAAATACTTCATTTTAGACTAGATGCAAGAATTATGAGTTTTTAGTTATGCCGTTTGTGTTGAAAAATGACCCCATTTAATTTATAGATCATATGAGTAGTGTATTCAATGAATATTTGGATACATTTTTTCTTATCTTATTAAGGATATTTTGGTGTATTCAAAAAGTTAAGAGGATCATGAAAAACATTTAAGGATATTTCTTCAAGAATATAAATAAATTAAGTCATATGGTAGATTTATAAAAAATTATTTTTGATTACAACATATTTCTTTATATGGGAGAATTATAAATAAATAAGGAATAATACTTTTTCTTTCAAAAAAAAGTGGTTGATGAATTGAAAATACCTTGAAATGTTATAGATGTTCAACGTTTTCTTGGATTAGAATGCTATTACCTATGGTTTTCTGAAAACCATTCACGGTTATCTATCCTAATAACTAAGTTAACATGAAAATGTGTTAAATTTATCTAGACAAAATAATGAGATCATATATTTAGGAATTCAAAATAAGATTGGAGAATGCATTAGTTTTGGAGCTACCCTCCACAAATAGTGATTTTGTCAAATACAATGATGATTCATTTAATGTATTTGGTTGAGTTCAAATGATAAATAATCATTTAATTGATTATTCATCATGGAAGATAAAACATCATGGTTTAAATTATCCCACACATGATTTATAACTTGATTTTATGGTTTTTTATTTAAAAATATTGGAGGAAAATTTAAAATGGATCCATGTGTGAAATATATATTGATCATAAATGTTTAATGTATATATTTACTCATACAGAGTTGAAAATGAGATAGAGAATATGTAGAAAACTGATTATGGATTATGGAGAAAAAAAATTCATTTTTCACTCTCGAAATGAAAACAAAGTGGTAAATGTTTTGAGTATAAAAAGATATGATACTTCAATCATGATATGTTTTGAATATAATCCTCTAGTTAATTATTTGATAAATGTTTTCCTAGAATTCATGGATGTAGGAACTTCCATTATTTTTTTGGTTTCAATGCAATCATCTCTATCATAAAAAATTAAGTAATCTCATAAGGTAGACTATGAGTTATAGAAAAAAAGGTAAAATTTTGTTTTAAAGGATAAGTTTCCTAAATTTATTTTTGATAAAGAATGTGTTTTTGAGATTTTTAATGATATCATGTGTGCCTTGTGGTTCCCATTTGAAGTGGGAGTTTTTAAATGAAGCTCATAGTTTCTTATTCTTTGATCATTCTTCCATGGAACGAAAATGTACAGATACATTTAGAATTATTACTACTAGGATGGAATGAAAAGATATATTACTTAATTTATCATGAAATGATTAAATGTTCATTATATTAAATAAGAATGATGATTAACAAAGGGAATTATTCATCCATTTCTAGTGTTATAGTAGAAATGAAAATATTTATCCATTGATTTTTTGTGGGATTACCAAAGACTTATCAATGTAAAAATATGATATTGGTTATTTTTGATCAACTAAATAAATATTTACATTTCCTCCCCATCTAAGATACTATGTATTTTGATCAAATTTCATAGCTATTATTCAAGGATATAGTTATGTTACATGGAGTTCCTATCTTCCTTGTATCAAATTGTGATCCCATGTTCAATTTTAATTTCTGTAAAGGCCTTCATAGGCCATTGGGTACTGAATTAAATTTCGGTACAACTTCTCATCCTCAATCAGATGGACTGTCAGAAAGAACAATTAAACCACAAAATACATGATTCATTATTATTAAAGGTATTAAAAATAAATTTGGGATCAAAAACTTTCTTTAGTAGAGTTTTCATATAATAATATATTTCATTCCAGCAAACAGATGGAACCTTATAGAGAATTATATATAAATATTTTACAAACTAATGAATTTTGGGATGAAGTTGCTAAAAATGTTTATGGGACAAAAATTAGTAAATGAACTATTTTAGGTTGTGGAGATGATCTTGAAAAATATGTGCTTTATGATGATGAAATTAATAAGTAGACAAGTTGGAAGGAATTATGGAATCTTTCATTATATAGATTTAGTGGTATGGAAATCAAATTATTTTCCTATAAAATGTGTTGTAAAAAGAACCTTGCATAATGTCTCCCAAAAATTGGGAAATTATTTTTATATTTAATGTTTGGTCACATGGATCATGACTGCATGGAAAATGAGGATAAAATAATGAAAAGTTAATGGTAAGATTCATTAATTGAAATTAGATGGTGCATTATGATAATGTGTGCCAAAAGTTAGTAACAGAGGATGGAAATCATCAAGATAGAAAGAAAAAAAGCATGGAAATCCCTATACACCACTATGGTTGATGTTGGGACAACAAATGAATTGGTGACGGGTATGTTACTTATATAATGAAATTCTAATACCATGTTTAATTATAGATATATATATTCCATTATTTCTGATAATTTTTATAGAATATTGGGAAAATTACATCTTGAATGTATGATATAACTTTTTGAAAAAACTATGGGTTGAAGTATTAAAGAAACAAAGATTTAGAGGAATATTACTATTGTTATTGATGAACTGGGTTTTATTCAAAATCTTTTTTAACTGACTATAGATAAGTTTGATATTATTTTGGGAATAGATTGACTTTCAATATATCATTCTAATATAGATTTTACAGTTATGAAATGTTTCCTCCATGATTTAATACCTTTAATAACCTCCCAAGAAGATGATAAATTGATAATAAATGGTAGTGAATGTTACATTGAACATGCTATTGAAATGAATGAAATATTTCCTATTAATGAAGTGTTAATAGATAATTAATACAAGGATGTTTTTTCTTAAGGATTTTCCGGGTGTTATTCTTTGTCGGTAGGTCATGTTTACAATTGAATTTGTCTATGATTCTATGCTTATTTCAAAACCCCCTTAATGAATAAATCATATAGAACTTTTTGAAATGAAAAATAAATTACAAGAGTTTTTAGATAAACATATTATTCAACCATGAACATCACATTAGGGTACTTTAGTTTTTCTTGTTAAAATTAAATATAGTTCCATGATATATTTTATTTATTATAGACCTTTGAATAACAAAAATTTTAAGAAACATTGCTTATTTTATTATATAGATGATTTATTTGATCATATCTAGGGAGTGTAGTACATTTAAAATATTGATTTTAGGTTAGGGTACCATCAGTTTAAAGTGAATGAAGCATATATTCTGAATACTTTGTTTTAGACCAGATGTGTTAATTATGAGTATTTAGTTATGCTATTTGTGTTGAAAAATGACCCCATTTTATTTATAGATCATATGAGTAGAGTATTCAATGAATATTTGGATACATTTGTGGTTATTTTATTGATGATATTATGGTGTATTCAAAAATATAAGAGGATAATTAAAAAAAATTAAGTATATTTCTTCAAACCATTAAATTGAAGAAGTTATATGGTAGATTTATTAAATATTAATTTTGGTTACAACATATTTCTTTCCATGGGCGCATTATAAATAAAGAAGGAATAAAATTTTATCTTTTGAAAAAATAGTGGTTGATGAATGGAAAAGACCTTGAAATGTTATCGAAGTTAAATATTTTCTTGGATTATCAAGCTATAACCTATGGTTTTTTTAAAACCATTCATGGTTATCTATCCCACTAACTAAGTTAAGATGGAAATGCGATAATTTTATCTGGACAAAAGAATAAGATCATATTTTTAGGAATTAATAATAAGATTGGTTAATGTGTTAGTTATGGTACTACCCTCTATAAATAGTGATTTTTTCATATACAATGATGCTTCTATGATTGGATTTGGTTGAGTTCAAATGATTAATGATTAATTAATTGATTATTCATTATGGAAATTGAAACCACATGATTTAAATTATCCCACATATGATTTAGAACTAGATCTTGTGGTTTTTTCTTTAAAAATATGGCAGGAACTTTTAAAATGGATCCATGTGTAAAATATATACTGATCATAAATGTTTTAAGTATATATTTACTCATATACAGTTGAAAATGAGATTAGGAATATGTATAGAACTGATTATGGATTATGACGAAAAAAATATTTTTTCACTCTCGAAAGGAAAACAAATTTGCCAATGTTTTGAGTATAAAAAGCTATTATACTTCAATCATGCTATTTTTTGAATATAAACCTCTGGTTAATTATTTGATAAATTGTTTCCTAGAAGTTGTGGATGTAGGAACTTCCTCTGTTTTTTTTGTTTCAATGCAATCATCTCTATCATACAGAATTAAGTATGCTCATAAGAAGACTATGAGTTATATAAAAAAGGTACAATTGACTTTTAAAGGATTATTTTCCTAAATTTATTATTGATAAAGAATGTGTTTTTTATATTTTTAATGATATTATGTGTGCCTTGTGGTTCCCAGTTTAAGTGGGAGTTGTTAAATGAAGCTCATAGTTCCCTATTTTTTGATCATCCTGGCATGAAAGAAAATGTACACATATATTCATAATTATTACTACTAGGATGTAATGAAATGATATATTACTTAATTTACCACGAAATGTTTGAATGTTCATTATGTTAAAGAGGAATGATGATTAGTGAAGGGAATTATTCATCCATTTCTAGGGTCGGAGTAGAAATGAAAATATTTATGCATTGATTTTTTTGTTGGATTACCAAAGACTTATCAAGGTAAAAATTTGATCTTGGTTTTTATTGATCGGCTGAATAAATTTTTACATTTCCTTCCCATATAAGATACTATAAATTAAAATCAAATTTCTCAACTATTACTCAAATATATAGTTATGTTACATGGAGTTTCTATCTCCCGTGAATCAAATTGTGATCCCATGTTCACTTTTAATATTTGTAAAGACCATCATAAGTCGTTGGGTACTAAATTAAATTTTGGTACAACGTTTTATCCCCAATCAGATGGAAAGTCAGAAAAAACAATTCAAACCATATAATACAAGATTCATTATAATTCATGTTATTAAAAAGAAATTTGGGATCAAGAAATCTCTTTAGTTGAGTTTTCTTATTATAATATATTTCATTCCAGCACACAAATGGAACCTTCTAAAGAATTATATAGAAATATGTTTCAAACTCAATAATTTTGGGATGAAGTTACTGAAAAAAATGTTTATGGGAAAAAAATTCGTAAAGGAACTATTTGAGATTGTGGATATGATTCTGAAACATATGATGATTATGGAGAGCAAGTAGAAAATCTTTACGTATAATAGGAGGAAAACCCTTTCAATTGAGGTAGGTGATCTTATTTTTTTTAAAAATATATACATGAAAAAATTCAATGAATTTTGTTAAAAATGGAATGGTAAGTCCATGGTTCTTTAGACCATATGAAATATTTGGTAAGGTTGTATTATTTACCTACCGAGTGTCCCCACCTCAGCGTCTATTCGGAGTACACAATGTTATTCATGATTTGATGTTAAAAAACTATGTTCCAGATTCTTATCATGTTTTCATCCTTGAAGTAGTTATGTTTGAAAATATCATTTATCATATTGATTAACCTATTAATATTCATGAGTGTATATAAAAATTATTGAAGAACTTACTTCACCAGGTTAAATTGTTTTGGTATACCATATGATTGAAAACCAATATGGGAATCTAAAAATGTAATGAAGGTAAGGTATCCCCATATATTCAATAAGTGAATAAAATTATGAGGATGAAATTTATAAAAGGGTGGATAATGTAAGAACCCAGGTACTTATAGAATAAATTTATTTCATAATTATTAGTATTCTTGAATTAAATACTAATATTAATATATTATGTTGTTCTTAAAATAAATTAATAGTTTTATTAACCAAATTTTTTAAATTGTTATATTTTAAATACTAATTTTCATGTTATATAATTTTAAATTGAAATAAATAATTTTACTTTTGAATTCATCAGGTTAAAATTATCTTATGATGATTTTATGGGAATTTTCTGAAAATATTGAGTTTTCAATGAATATTAAAAAAATACATAGTTATATTTAATACTATCTTTTCTTTCACTGTATTTAGAAGGTAAAATTATATTTCATATTAGTTTTAAATTATATTTAGGACATATTGATCGAGTTATGGTGTTTTAATTTTGTTTTATACTTTAATTTAGTATAAAAATAATTTTTATTTAAAAAGGCTAATTTTGTAAAATAGTCCCCTTTTATTTTTTCCATAATAAATTGTAAAGTGGGTAATTATTATTACCACAAAAAGGGTAAATCAGGTAATTTAGGTTGATAATAAAATCAGAATAAACGTAAATTAACCCAAAAACATACCTAAATATTATTTAAAAAGTTTATATTGTCCATAATCGTCAATGGGACTAATTTATGATCATTTAGATCAACTTGGTTGACATTAGTATATTTATAGTATTTTATTTAATGAAAATTCAAACATGTCACACTCTTGTTTTTATTGAGTGTGGTATTTTTAATATGGTGTTATCCAAAAGATATATTATACTATAAATATTTTTCGGAAAAATAAAATATTTTTCTTAATTATTTGAATTTCTATTTTATTTTTAGTGAAGTAATAATTTCCTTAAATTCTTACACAATGTTGATGTAGTAATTATTCAATTAATGGAAAAATAAAATAACTGATTTTATAAATATTAAAATAAATATAAATTGAGATATTTAAGGTGATCTATGAGTTATATATATGGAAATTAATTTTTTTAAATAATAACATGAATTTTTAGAATTTTAATTATTTTCTTGAGGATTTTAATGTTAATGTAAGGAATAGTATCAAATTTTACAATGATGAAATTTTATGGGACTAATATTTTATTTGACTATTTGAAAATCATAAAAATAATAAATAAGACCAAATGGGAAAATATATGGTCCAAAATTTCATTCCATATTCATTTATATTCCATTTTAATGTTTTCTATCTACATTAATCTTATTATATTTAAATATTTTGTGTAATTCCACGTGTTACCCTCCCTTCTCTTATAAAAGGGAACCTCTTATTCAAAATCCTTCACAGCTAAAAACCCATTTGGTTTTGACAAGACCTATGTAAATCCATTCTTTGACTACCTAACCCCATTATATAAGTCCATCTTTAGGAATAACACCAAACTTATAAGGCTTAATGTGTTAATAAAAGGGGGTTTCTCAAAGAATAGGTATTGTGTTTAATCAAGTGTTTTTGTTTTATTTCGTCACAAACCTCATTAAAATAATCATAAACCATAATAAAATATTAAATTTAGGATAATACATATATATAGGTTATTATTTTAGTGTGTTGAATTATATTTGTCTCCACTTCCATTAATGGGGAATGAATTCATCATTCATGTGAGCGGTAGACAACCACCTCATGAAATGATGTAATTCATTTTATCTCACCGTCTTTAAATACTAGTTATAGTGATCCAATTAAGGTTTTTATATGTTATTAATGACAAATTTACCATTCATAAATTTTAATATATCATTTAAATTATTATCATTCTGTACAAAGAAAAAACTATAACGTCGTGCATGCATACATGTAGACTACAACCACCATGAAGAAATATGATTTTTTTCACAACTTCATCCTGTAGATGGTATATATAAGTATTTTTTAAGAAATAATATGATATTATAACCATTATAGAGTGGTAAAATTATACTTTCCATATTTTTATAATTATCATTGAAATATGAAAACATTACTCATGCATACGCACGACCTACCGTCTCCATGATTATAACATAGTTCGTTTTTCATAACCATTTTTGATGGATTTATTTAATAGTGTAATTGAGGTTAAAAAATTATAATAATTTCATGATTCTACATATATATATGATTTATTAATGACCCTAATTACTATAGTAAACATATTGAAGTAATTTTTGACATACGAAATTAATATCCAAAATAGTCTGACAAGAACTTAATTAATTATGTACTTGTATGATCATGATAAAAAGATATGTAAAGGAATAATAGACCTGAAATTTTTTCATATGAAAGTGAATGATTAATAAAATTTTATTGTTATTTAAGACATATAATGTAGAGGGATAATTGTAATAATGGTAAGAAACATTCTTTTAAAAATCATATTTAAATGATCCTATTTCAACAATTTTACAAAATTAAAAAATGATTGTTTTTAAAATTATGTGACATAAGAATATTTAACATCTTTTATGAAAGAAGAATACCATGATGGTTTATTTAAAAGTATACATGGTTATTTTTAAAGAATCTTTTTTTCATTATATGTAAACATTTTTCTAAAATATGTGATTTATTATGAAAACGTTATTTTCCACAAAATTATTTTTAAGATGAAAGAATTAATGTTTTATGAATATTATATAGTTATAGGTAATTTTTTTTAATGATTTTTGGATTTATTGTAAACCAATTATGGTTGGTTCCATGATAAAACAACGGTGGGTGGTTACATTATTAACCAATGATGGGTGGTTTAATGATAAACCAAGGACGGGTGGTCACATTATAACCTCTAAGGAAGTGGGTACTATAGAGTTGGAGGGTGACCATATTAGTTACTCCATTTTTTAGAGTGATGTGTAATATGATATCCCAAGGTACCTATATAAAATTTCTTTATATTCTAATATGTTTACATAAAAATAGTTTTATTTTCAAAAGGTAATATAATGATCTTTAATAAAAGATAATTCTGTTTTTAGGGTAAAATGTATGTTTTTAAGAATTGTTTTATCAATTTTCAATAGAATAAAAGTTATCATTATTTTGTGTCTTGTAACAAGCATTTTTTCTCATAATATGTTTTTAAAAAATCACAGATGTTGACCTCCAAGTTTTAGTCATCACAAAATCATGATTATGATGTTATTAATGAGTTTCACGTTTTCTATAAGTATTCCATTATTCTAATATAGGGGATAATATTTTCTAAGGATGAGAACCCATTGATATTGACACCATAAAATTGAGGTACCACTGTGCATGACTCACTTCCAGCATAAAAATCTCACTAAATATGAGATACTGTGGGGATATCACACTGCCAACATGTTGTACTGTTGGACTGGAAATTTGAAAAATTCTGTGACATCGTCACTGGATATACTCTTACGATGTCGTGTTACAAGGAAAAAAAAATTGAATTAGTATAAAATAATGCCAGATAAAGAAATTTCAATGTGATACCTCCAAAAAATAATTGTTTCTAATTCTAAGACCCCATCAGATCACACACAGGTAGACCATACGCCACTAGTTGAGATGCCTTTAGAATAGTGGAAATTTGGATAAGTCTAAGATACCACCACCATCATACTACCAGAAAGTCATACCTCCAGAGTGTGACACTGTAAGATTTTTAGGCACTTCTAGCCTAATACACAACCACTATTTTTCTTAACTTATTATTTGAATCACAATATTCTAATATATATACTTAAATAAGTTATTGATGTTTACTATTTCAATGATTTTCTCTTAAATTCTTGATAGAAATAATTGTTGAGAGTGTCTGGATGTGCATTATGAGAAATAATCTGATCTAGATATTCTCTTGTTCTTCTATGAATAATTTTTTAGGATGCTCCCTCTTTCATTATAGAGACACAATAGTAAATGAAGTGGACCAATAGCAAGCTGAGATCTAGAACTTATTGAACACGCAAAGATTTGAACCAAATTGAAAATAATAATATCTCGCCTACTGGAAAAATTCAAATAGAAGATGAAAAATATATACACATCATGTTTTTCCTCTAGTAAATGAAAAAAGAGTCTATGAAACTCTATTTTCTTCAGGTTTTCAAGAAAACCTGATTCATGCCTCACTGTAGAATGAAGCCAAGAGTCAAAAGTGACATTGAAATACACTTATCATTTCTAAACTCAATCATTTAGGTTTTATTTTCTCTATTTACTTGTACTACATGTTGAGTAGTGTGTTTATACTCTATTTTATCATATACACACTGCCTCTTGTACTAATTTGAAAGCTACTCGATAACTTCTCAAACTATTTTCATATTTTTTTTCTCTCAATGATAAGAGTGGTAGTGGTCCTTGTGTGTCCTGTTTAGTTTTACACCCACCTATAACTATGGAAGATATCATATGTGAACTGGACATTTGTAAACTATTTTAAAACATCATTCATGTTGTGGTTCATCTTTTTTATCATATATAAACTTCTTGGTTGTGGGATAGAACTAAGTGGGGATGACTATGTCTGAACTTGAGACTAAACCTCTTGTATTCATTCTTTTTGTTGTGTGATTTAATTTTTGTTTATCTTATTTTCACTTTAAGAGAGAAATTTTTTTTAACTATAAAAAATATATATACTTTGATAATTTATATTTATTTGTGTTAATACTGTATTGTTATCATGTAAATTAAATTCAAAGAATACAATAGTAGAATATATTATTCATCTGAGGCCAAATCAATCTTTAGAGAAATATTTAGAAATATTGAGATCTATATTGTACTAAATATTTTGATAAACTAGGCCATATCTAAATATTTTAAGGGATTTTAAATTAATCCATTGTAAATAAAAAAACAATATTGTTTACTCCATTCACCCCACCCTAGAGATACTCATTCTGACCAACATTTTGTATTAAAGGCTTCAATTATTTGGTCTTAATGTTTTCAAATTCTTTTTATTTGTGAATTTAGTTGAGTTTTAAAGATCTAAATTTATGTTATTTCTAAATTTACTACCTTTAATGGATAATCATCAAGAAAGATCTACTACTAAATGGCCTCCTTTCATTAATTCTATAAATTATTCTCAATGTAAAATTAAATTGAAAAAGCATAGAGATCCCATGGGTTTTGACATTTAGTCTGCTATTGAAGATCAATATATTATAACTAATACTAATGAAAAATACTTGGGATTATACTACTAAGTTAGAATGCAGTAATAATTATAAAATATTCATTCCTTTCACTATTCTTTCAGATATGATAGATTTATTATAATTTCTCCATCTAAAACAACATTTAAAAATTTTGATAATTTTTTTGTTTCCCCTGATGGAAATGAAAATGTTAAATAAATGAGGAGTAATACATATACTATTAAATATGATAATTTTAAAATGATGCAATATGAACCCATTTCTGATATGTATCACATGTTTAATGAGATTTTTAACATAATGATCTCTTTGGGAACACCATTATCTGATAAGGATCAGATTATGAGACTACTAAGACGCATACCAAAAAGATGGAGAGTCATGTCAGTTTAAATCATATAATCAAGATATATAAGTAAAATAATTGTAAAATATTTGATTGAAAAAATTATGATGTCGGATAAATAATTGAAACCTAATCATTAAGATGATGAGGAGCCAAAAACAATTTTGGTATCTTTTATGACTACTTCCCCATAAAAAGGATAAAGGGAAAGAGAAATTAAAATATTCCAGTTCGAATGATAGTTAATCACCTTTTAATAGTGATGAGGAGATAGATCACATAGATATAAGATTTAATAAGTTTTATAAGAAGAAAAATATACCCAGAAAATAAAATTATAATGTAATTTATGACAACTGAGGAAACTCTATGAAATATTGGAATATGGATAATGATTCAATCATAATTTTTTGTTGTGAATGTAATAGGAAAAAAACATAAAATATTACAATCCAAAGATTAGGTCCAAGAACAAATATAATGATAAGGAAAACAAATTTCCATGAATGAAACATGGATTGCTTCATAGGATAGCTCCAGTGACTCTGATTCATCACATGAAGAGAATCCAAACATATCCAATTTTTGTTTCGTGACTGAATTCAATGAGTTAATTCATTTAAATACTATTTTTAATATTCTTCTTATACCTAATTCTGATAATTCATACACTAAAAAACATAATAATGATAATATGTAAACATAAAAATTATTTGAATACTACATTATGCTAGAGGACACCTTTAATGAATTAATGGATAAGTATAAATGTTTTCAAATTCAGAATGTTCAAACTATAATTATAAAATCTGAATTGACAATATAAATGAAGAAAAATTATCAACTGCTCAAAGAGAATACTAAACATAAACTGTCAAATGGGAAACGGAAGATAGATCATGAAAAGTTTATAAATGGTAGAGATACACTCAATCAAATTTTTTGAAAGACATTTTCCCCCAAATTTGTTACTAAAATTGGATATAATCTTTTATAAAGGGTAAATTATAAGAGTACATTTGTTCATAAGTCCAGAAATGATATTTATACTTCAAATAATTTTTCAAAATTTCATAAAAACTTTTATTTCAAAAATTATACAATCTATTTTTAGGAAACATATAACGAAATTATGGGTTCTCAATTCGATAATTTCTAAAAAATTTGGACCCAAAAAGATTTGGGTTCCAAAATCATTTCTTATTTAAAAAATTTTTTTGTAGGAAAAAATTGCTTGAATACCTCTTGTATAATTCTATGGTACTTGTAGAGTGTATATTCATGACATATGATATAATATTATTCATGCTTCATGAGCCTCATAAAGTTTGATGGTTGATGTATCACCTTTGGTGATAATCATAATGGAATGATCATTGTCCTACGCCAGATTAGTAAAAAAATTCAATTAAAAATTAAAATGTTTTATATGTTGATGGTATAAATTAAAATATAATTATAATTTCTCAATTTTTTGATGAGGGTTTGTAAGTTTGGTTTGAGGATTTTTTTGTAATGTTTTTTATTCAAATAATATTTTATTTTTTACTACTTTAAGAAATAAAGATATTTATTCTCAAGATTTAAATTCATTGATCTCTCAAAATATTTCATGCTTAAGATCCTTTCACAAGGATTTGTTTCTTTTCCATAGGAGACTAGGTTATTAAAACATTCACTCACATAGGATTCTAACTAGTAAAGGGTTAGTTAGGGGTTTTCCTAAGCATTAGTTTCCAACTGACTATATTTGTAACCCTTGTCAAAAAGGGAAACAATGTAAAGTTCGTTTTAAATTAATGAATGAAGTTTCATCTTTTCAACCCCTTGAGTTGGTTCACATGAATTTATTTGAAACGTCTATAGTTTCATGTCCTAATCAGAATCACTATGTTTATGTTCTAGTAGATGACTATTCTAGGTATACTTTAGTATACTTTCTAGATCACAAAAGTGAAGCATGCTCTTTCTTTATCAAGTTTATATGTCTGTAGAAAATCATACTACTCATTGGATTAAGGCCATAAGAAGTGATAATGTCCTTGAGTTTGAATATCATTATTTTGAATCTTTTTTTCTCGGAAGAATGATACACTCATAACTTTTATGATTCAAGGAAACCCTAGCAGAATGGAGTTGTTTAAAGGAAAAATAAAACTATAAAATTGATAGCCTAGAGTATCATAAATGATTATGACCTACCAATATATTTTTTTGGAAGATGCTTTCAATATGTCACGTTATATATTCAAAATATTTTTGATCATAATTATCCTTTATAATACCCTTAATGAACTATGGAACAATAGGAAACCTAAGATTAATTACTTTATAGTGTTTGATTCAAAAGTAATTTTTTAAAACTATGGATAATCATGGAAAATTTGATTCCAAAACTGATGTAGTAACTCTCCCTGGATATTCAATCTCTAAAAAATCCTATAGGGGTTTCAATAAGATCTCAAAAATAGTGCAAGTACCATTCCATGTCAAATTTTATGAAAATGATCCACATTTGACTACTACCTCAATAAAATAACTTGAGGATGACTTCTATTCTATAAATTTAAATTCTAAACCTTTATACTCTATTATAAAACAAGAATAAAAATCATCTAGTTCTGAATAATTTATATAACTTCTTGAACCTCAACCATAAAATCCAAAAAATTTCGTTCCCTCTTTCTCTTGAGTGATTAGAACAATTAAATACCACCCTTTAGAGGATGTTGTAGGTTATCTAAATAAGGGAATACAAACTAGACCTTCTTTTATGAATCTGGTCGAACATCAACATTTCATGTCTCATATTAAACCTAATAACATCAATGAATCTATTAATGATGATTTGGGGGAAATAAATATAAAAGAGGAATTAAATCATTTTTAATGAAACAAGGTGTGGGAGCATGTAAATAGATCTAAGTAAACGTTGACTGTTGGTACTAAATGGGTCTATACGAATAAACATGATGAGTAAAGAACTATAGATAGAAACAACGATATACTTATTGTATTTATTTATCGCCAAAAATATGGGATAGACTCTGAGGAATCCGTTTTTCATGTGGTCATACTTGAATCCATAAGAATATTTCTTCCTTAAGTAAGACATCCAGAATTGAAGCATTGTAAAATAGATGTCAACAGTGAATTTTTAAGTGGTTTTATAGTTGAGGATGTTTTTTGAGAAACCACCTAGTTTTAAAAACTCTATCCTTCCATATCATGTTCTTAAATTAACTAAATAATTATATTGTTTAAAAAAATATTCTAGATCTTGGTATAATACACTCAAAAAAGGTATGATTTCAAAAGTATTTTCAAAAGGAATATCTAATTTTTTGGTCCAATAGGGGCCTAGATACACTGATCGAGGGTGAATCATGGTATGGACAATCGTTTTTAAATTAATCTTGTTCAACTAGATCTTGACCTATTCATTAAAAGTTTCACTTTGTTTACGCTTAAATATTAATGCATATCTCATTGTTATTTTGTTTGTATGATGATTATTATTTGAATGAAATGTATGAAAGAAAGCACTAAGATTCCAAAATTTTTACTTGGTTCACCCTCACTGGGTTATATTTATGGAAGAAACAACAGATATGTATTGGTTGTACAAAATTCACTAACACTCACTACTAATAGTGATGTTTGTGATATATCACTTATATACCCAGGACTACTTCCTTTATAAGGTTCCAGTTTTTCTCACTACATTCCCAACGGTTACTCCCTATGTCTCTTACTTAGGCTCACTACCAGTGTGAAGGATCACTGCCTTCTTCTTCTTTTCCTCACTGCTCTTGGAAGGGATCCACTCAATGTTTATGGACTTGTAGGTCGAAAGAATTTTATGGACATGTAGGTCCCTAAATTATCTCTAATGAATAAATCGTCAATTTTATAAGGACTCTATATTGATGTTTCACTTTCATCCAAAAGATAAATACCACTTTTCCATAGTTTTACTGAGAAATCCCTTTTAGACACTTTTCACAATGCTCACTACCTTTTCAAAATTATCTCTTTCGTGAAGCTCCTTCATGGAGCTCTTTGCAAAGCTCAAATAACCTTCACGAAACTCATTTACTTTCATGAAACACAAAACATTTGTTTAGATTTTATAGACTTAATGAAGATGTTCCCTTTTTTTCAAATATCACTAAGACTTCATGAAAAAAACATCTTTCTTAAAGCTCAGAACATTCAGTTGATTTTTAAATTCTTCACAAACTTCTTTATATACAACCTTTGTGAACCGCCTTCATGAATCGCCATCGCGAATCGAGAGCCTTAAGATTTTTGTTAATTCTCACTTCTCTTCTAAAGGGGGTAGAGGCCTATATATATAAATTTTCACCGATTCCAGAAGCTTTCGACCATGTCATCACCATTTCATGAAGATTCATAATTTCATTCATGGTGCTCTCTATTTCGCATAGCTCCTTGAAGATTTCACATTCATACTGATTGTTTTAACCACAAAGCTGTGTATCCAAAACTTTACAACATTCACGATGCCTATTTTAAATCACGGATATCACCATTGTAAACCTTTTCACCTTTTCATACTATCCATTGTAAACTTCATTCTTTGTGAAATTCATTCTATTATAATATTATCATATGGCCTTCATATGGTATTCAAGAAAATCAAACCTTCATGATGCAATTCATAATCACAGATCTCTCCTTCACTAACATTCACGCACTCATGAATCACCCTTCGAGAAAATCCAGTCTACACAAAATTCATGCCTATTCCTTATTTTTACTAGGCCTTCATTGAAATCCATCTTTCGCAATGATTGTTGATATTGCGAAGATAACCATCAACATTCATTGATCCTTCATGAAACACAACTCACGAATCCCATCTTCATGAAATTCATGACTTTACTATATTTTAATATGGCCTTTAATAGAATACAATTTTCATGATGAAATCCAAAATCCAAATTTTGGAACCCCAAAATTTGGAAAACACTAGGAAATGACATCACCTTCAATATGTAACTTTATATAACATTTACACGGCATTCATTCCTTCATTTTGGATATATGTCAACATATCATGTCAATAATAATTCTGTAATCCACAAATTACCTTGGAAACCCACTTTTTTAACAAACATAATTATCCCAGAAATACAATAATATTACCTTGAGGGATTTTTTCCCAAAAATGTTGATCCAAATATTTTCATAAATTTATTTTCAAAAGATTGTTTAGTAAAAAATATGTATTTTGATGATGTTATTTTTTGATATTAAAGAAATTCATTATGTTCTAACATTTAAAAAATGATGAAAATTTAATTGGAAATGAGTTTAATGTGTAAACTCAAATTATTTCTTGGATTTCAAATTTTTCAAAACAAAGAAATAATTATTTAAAAAAAATAAATATAAAACTTATCTTTTAAAACATTATTACTTGTATAAAAATAAGATTACTGATAATCCTTTTAGTACCACATATAAATTGGATCTTGATGAAGCTAAGAAACCAGTTGATCCAATTAGTTATAGAGGTATGATTAGAAGTCTTCTCTACTGGATAACTAACTGACCAGATGTTATGTTTTGTGTATGTATCTGTACTCATTTTCAAGACAATACAAAAGAGTCTCACATTGTTGATGTTAATGGAATTTTCAAATTCTTCATGTATACAGCCCATTTAGAATTTTTTTACCCTAGAGAAAATAATTTTAATTTATTAATTTATTCTATGCTTATTTTGGTGGATTTAAGTTATACAATCAGAAAAGATATGGAACATGTCACATTTTAAGCATCTCTATAGTTTCATGGTGTAGTAAAAATAATCATTATCTAACATTCTCAACTACTGAAGATGAACACCTAGTTGACGGTTTTTTTTGCACAATTGTTTTTGTATGAATCACACTCTACTAGATTATGCATCGAAATTCTGACATGTCCTCATAAACTGTTACAACACAAGTGCTATTAACATTTGTAGAAGTCATATATCACATTCTAGGACAAAACATATTGACATAAGAAATAAATTTTTGAGAGACCATTTTCAGAAATAAGATATCACTCTCAAATTTATTTCCATAAAACATTAGTTAGCTGATATACTTACTAATCCTTTGAATTATGAGAGAATGAATTATATCAAACATGAGTTAGGAATGACAAATTCTGGTTAATTTTAATTTTTATTGAAAATACCATTATAATGAGACACCATTCTGGTTATCATGCCATTGTATTTTCATGTCATTGGTTGTCACATTGTAGTTTGTCACAGCATTGGCTATCATATAGTTGGTTTTCACACCGTTGAATTATCACACCAATGCTAGGTCAGGCCATTTCATATCAAGCCATTATAAATTTTTCTATTTTTTGATATTTTGAATCGACGGTTTATTTTCTAGTTTATGTTATTTCTTGTAAACTGATGAATTTTTTTTCAATTTTGAATTTGATTTCAAGTGTAAATTCAATATTAGAGTTCCTAATATCCAAAATGATATTAAAATAGCATAATTTCTATTCCAAACATACCTTAAGACTATTGTGATACTTATATATCTTTCTATCTCAAGCTAAGTGCAACCCTTTTACTCTCACATTTCAAATCTTTTCGAACCCTCGACTGAACAAGTCAGACATGTTTGTATGCAAATAATGTAACATAATTTTTATCTTTATCCTTCTAATTATATATCTTAAAATAAGCAAAAGAAAAGTTCATGTTCACCTACTCTAGTTGTTCCAGTTTCACTAGTTAACCTCAAGCTTTCCAACAAAATTATTGTACCAGAAAAGGAATTTGAGTCGATGTGGATATTGTATAGTAAATCTATGGTACTCAAAGTACTCCAGAATATGGGATGATTAGAGTGTTTTTCTTCAAACAAAATACCCATATACGCAAATCTAGTCTATGAGTTTTATCATCATGTAGAGTTTTTATTTAATGGAGATGGTGTTGATTGGGAAAGAAGTTGTTTGTATAGATAGGTTTTTAGCTTCTCATCAAAGAAATGGGATAAATGTTTAGGTGTTAATCTTGAAGGAATCTATGATGACTACTAAGGAAGATTTCCTAAAGCTAGTTGTTTTTTATTATGAGGATTTTCTTGCTATGTTGATAGTAGATGGCACAACTAGAAGGAATGTTTCCTCATAACTCCATGGGGAATGTAGGATGCTCTGTAATTTTTTAAAACAACATATCTTCCAAATATATAGTGCTTGTACAAAATTAAGATAAAAATATTTATATATTTTATCTCTTATGATAGAATGTCCCAAGGTTAATCTTTTTAGATATTTTATGGTTTATATGTGTGAGATAACCAATACATCATCGAGATCACACTCTTTGATCTACCCAAATAGGATTTATTTTTTGCTAAAGGAAAAAGGACCTAATAGATAAGGATGAAGTGTATAGTATATATTGAATTGTTTTTTTCTTACAAGTGATATGTTTTAAAGGATGATGATTAGCTAAAATACCCAGAAGAAACAATGGGTTGGAGATTTTGAGATGTTATCTGTTGAGTATAATCCAGTTGATCATCCAACTAGACTAAATAAGAAATTTGATCAAAGCATGGAAGATAATGAAGTATTTTAATACTATAATGTTGATAAAGATTAAGCTTTTAGTAAAGAATAAGAAATTGAATCATATGTTGATATAGGGAGTGATCCTTAGTTGTCTCAAAAAATTTCTACCATTAACTTTGGAGATTCTAATCCACTTAGGTGGTTTCCAAAAAGAGAAAATCTTATAAAAAGTGATGATGAAATGACTGAGGTATCTAGAGATGAGCTTTATAAATGTTCCAAATCAACTGAAGAAGATTATGAAGACGATAATAATGATGATGAAGAGGAATATAGAAATTGTGAAAATGAAAATAAAGATTAAAATGGTTTTAAAAGTGATGATGATGATAATGATGATGTTTTTTACCCTAATGCGTCTAGTGGTTGAATTATGATAAAGGAAGTGGAGATGCCTCTGGAGCATTAGGATGAATTTTTTGAGGGGGAGGAATTCCCATCTATGGAAATATTTCTTGATTCTTTGGTTGTTGATGATAATGAAGCCAACTCTTTTTGAACTAGCCAATAAATATATGATATAGGTATGGATGAGAAAATGGGAGTTATTGCTTCTTTAGAATGACATGTAGGTGAACAATATAAAAAGGATATTATGAAGGAAGACTTTTGGAATTAAGAGTTAGTTGAATTAAATGTTCATAAATTTACAAAGGAAGAGAACGTGGAAGGTGATTCCATAGATGTTATTTTTTAAATGGATTTTTAGAATCTTGATGCACTTTCAGTGGGTACGCAGTTATAAGATAGAATTTGTAGTGATGTTGTATAGAGCTCATATGATCAAAAATTAAAATAAATACCTATATTCATTATATATATTTTAGCTGTATAGAGTTATGATGTTCTCAGAAATATTGAGATAGTGGTGGGTGTACCTACTGTTGTGGTCCCTCCTACCAATTCTCTAGTAATTGTTGATGTTTTTGGGAGATGGGTTGGTCTCGTGTTTAAAGAATTATGAAAGTACTCTATTATTGAAAGGAGTCTACTAAATAATGGTGGACCTGATGTTTGAGTTAAATGTGGTCCAATGGGATCTTTGATATCTCATGTATACTTTGAATGTTTGATAGAAAAATTTTCATTAAAGAGACCTCCTACTCCTAAACAGGTTACCCCATCTCCCAATTTTATAATTGCATATAATCACTCAAGTTGACTTTAGAAATTTTTGTGAATATCTCCTTTCTGAATTTCATATGTGTTTGAAGAATAAATCTCCTCTCGTGACAAATTTTTTTAAAAATGATTCTTTTTATCTATTTGAGTTTGTTTCTAGACACATAAAATAAAAGCAAATGCATCAAATTAATGAGATAGATATTAAAAATAATCAGATCAGTTGTGAACTAGAATCCCTCAATAACTTTATTGAAGAATGATATTTTATTTTAATGATTCAATTAATGGTATCCTTAAAAGACTTGAGGATAAATCATCAGATGCTTATGTTTATAGTACTCCTCCATTGTTTATTGTTGATTAGTTAAGTACATTTTTCAGTGTTCATTTGAGAGTTTCTTCATATAGTTCTTCCATATGTATCATTGATCATCCCCAATACACCATGAGCATAATTGAGTATAATTAGGATCATATTCTCAAGTTGATTATCAGTTATTGCCATGAAATGAATGTTGATTGGAAAACTATAACTAAGTCCATCAAGTTATATCTCTCTCAGATTTATACTAGGAATGAAACAGATTAAATTTTCAAATTCTAGGCTAGTAAAATAAGGATACCTCTTATGGACTAGGATTTCAATGAACAAATAAGACATCTCAAATAGATGACTCCTTTATTGAAATGATTTATGGAAGATAAATTTTATTTCCTTTGTTCAATGGAATGTGGTGGCTAAATCATAATGGATTTAATCAATATCATGATTTTTTTCTTCGTGGGCATGAATAAATGGATGTTACATAGGAAGAAGTTCATATTACTCCATGGTTTTCTCTTAGACCAAGATTTTCAAGATATCAATTGGGAAACTTACCTGTCAAATTCCATTATTTTCCAATTTCTCAGGCCCAAGCTTTGAGACACCTGTGGATAGATGTTATTATAGAAGATCATTATCATATTTTACCTTGACTATCATCTGTTGTTCCATCTACTTTTCCCAGGGATGAACTTGTTACCTCAAATAGAGAGAAAGATAAATCCCATGCTAAAGGAAAAGCACCAATGAACCCCTCTGGTAAATCGTAATCCTTATTTTTTTCTTTGAAATTTTTTCTTTGATGGGACTTGGATTATAATAAATGTTTTGGTAATCATTATGAATTCATCTAATATTTATTATTCTATTTTTTATCCTTGTTTTAATACAAATTTATTTACCTTTTTGATAATACCAAAACGGGGATAATTCTTATCGCATATTGGAAGACCTTATAAAATTTAGGATTTAGTATATTGTTGTTTCTATGTTATCTTTGATTCTATATGTTTTTAATCATTCTATTATTCATTCTTACATTCGTTAATTACTCTTTACATATATTCCTTTGATACCATATGAACGTAATGGGAATGTTATGTTCTAATTTATACTACCCTAGATATCATGTTTAAACTTTTTTAATTAGTTTTATGCAATGATTTATGAATATTAAAAATCGGGAGATTTTTAACCTCTTAGTTTTGATGACAACCAAATAAAGAGTCATATGTTATTAATGAGTTTCATATTTTATATAAGTATTCCATTACTCTGAGATAGGTGATAAAATTTTCTAAGTATGAGACACCACTGATATTGACACCATCAAATTGAGACACCATTGTCCATGACTCACCGCTAGTATAAAAATCTCGCTAATTATAAGATACCGATAGGATATCACACCGCAAACATGTCTTACAGTTGGACTGAAAAATTAAAAAGGTATAAGACACCTTATGTCATCATACTATTTGGATGTCCATCGATAAGAATACAATTTTTTGTAAGTACATGATACCTTTATATGAGGAACTGCCAATGTTATACCGCCATCATAGAATTGTTGCTATTTTTAAGACACAATCAGACCACACACTGCCAGACCAGACACCCCTATTTGAGACACCATCAAAATAGTGGAAATGTGGATAAGTCTAAAAACCCACCAACATCATACGACCATAAAATCTTACTACCAGAGCGTGGTAGTGCCAGAAATTGAGACACAGCCAATAATTTTCGTAACTTATCATTTCAAATTACATTATTCTAAAAACTATATTTATTGAATTTAATGATTTTTAATATTTTAATTATTTTATCATAAATTCTAGAAATAAATCATTGAAGAGTGTGTTGGTATTTGATATATGATGAAGTTTATGATCTGAATATTATTATTTGATGCTACTGGTAAAGGTGCATCACACTCCATAATGCAGTAGAGAGATGAAGAAGTGGATGAAGTGGGCCTATAGAAAGATGAGGGATTCAACTTTCAAAACACACATAGGGTTGAACCTAATTACAAACAAGAAGATATCACCTACTGAAAAAAAAAGTACTACAGTCGGATCTATATATCCATATTATGTTCTTTCTTCGATTCAAAGAACTAGAGTATACAACACTCAGTTTTCCTGATGTTTTCATGAAAACGCAACTCAATCGTCAATGAAGATTAAGACCAAGATTCAAAAGATTAATTGAAAATGATTGAGAATTTCTAATCACTACTATTTTAGATTGCTCTATTTTGTTTATCTTTACAAAATTTTGAACAGTGTGTGTTTATACTCTGTTTTATCACACAGACATTGTTTTCTATGCTAAACTAGAAGATACATGATATATTCTCAAACTCTTTAAATAACTATTTATCCCATAGATAGGATTGGTGGAGGTCCTTGTGTGAAATTTTTAGTTTTAATCCCATGTATAACTGTGGAAGAGGTCGTGTGTCACCTAAAAAGTTGTAAAAAGCTGTAAAACTCAATCCAGGTTATAGATCATAATGCTTATTTTATATAAAATACATGGTGGAAGGTGATCACCATGTGGATAGGACTAATTATTGACACATGGGACTAAACCAATTGTATATATTCATTATGTTGTGTGATTTAATATTGTTTTACATTATTTCCATTTTAAGACATAAAATGTTTCTAATTATAAACAAAATATATACAGTGATAGTTTATATTAATTGGTGGTAATATAGTATTTTGATCAAATAAGTTTATTTCAATGGATCGAATAGTATTGAATGTCATTCATTCATGACCTAACAAATATGTAGATAAATCCTTATAATGATTAATATCTATATCATACTTCATATTTTGATAAACTGCTCCATATTTAAATATTTAGGGGATTCCAAATTAAACCATTTCAAACAGAATTTTTTATTGGGTAATAAATTTAACCCCTCTTGAGATACTCACTCTGACCAATAATAGGGTTCATATGAGAGTAGGGAAAATGATGAGTTCAAGAATAAAATTGTGAACATTTATCAAGAAAAAAACCTAGTTTTGTTTTTAAAAGTTTTCATATTCTTAATAATTCATATTGAGAATATGTTTTCAATTTTTAATATTTGAGTTTCTATGTATGAGTTATGACCTAATTATTTAAAACATTAAATTTAAATGATCTTTGGGATTATAAGAATGTGATTTTGAATTCAAAGAAACTAGATATTTAATGTTTAAGGCTAGGTCCTTACATGATCTACTAAATAAGGTACATTTTAGGATATTAATCTATTTTTATAATATCTTTAAATCAAAATAAGATTGAATAAAACTGATATTATAGGAATGACAACCACATTACCACATTTTTTATTTTTTATAATAAATTTGGATATAAAGGGGATTGAAATTAAGTTGAAAATAGAAGAAAAATGAATTTTTACTTGAATGTTTTTGGTGTGTTAATTGATTTTATTTTCAGTTTATAAGATTCATGAAAATAAATTTGAATGGACCTAGAGAAGTGATGTCTTGTTTACAAATCAATTAGTGGTTGAAATATAGTCTTTTTTATTATCTAAACTAATCACTCTTATTTTCTATACTAATCTATCCATAGTAGTCATAGATTTTTTTAATTAATGGAATATTGATGAGAGAAAATTGGGTGTATCACTTCTCTTATAAAATTCACTTAATATCTCATAATGGGGGTGAACACATAAATATAAAGAACAGATTGTGAGAATATGATTTTTAAATTGATAGTTTTAAAGGGGTGAATAATTTTCTCTTGGAGTACCTTCCATTATATTCATGAAATCTCAATAATGGGTATAAGACCCTATATCAGCATTTACATTTATTATCAACAATGGGGAATAGAAAAAAATTGACATTGGAATAAAACAAGTATTAATTTACACAAATGGAGTTTATGAGTTAGTGTTTTATTTGTTATCAAATAAAAAGTTAGTGTATGGTTAGTGCATTTTTTTCATTAGTTAAAAAATCCATCCACCAGACATGAAGATCATTCCAATGAATTGTGGTTAAAGGATAATAATAATTATTCCACTAAATATGAAAAGGAAGATTTAGATGATGGAAGTTAGAAAAAATTGTGGAGCTTTTTAGTTATTTTCCCAAACATCAGATGATTGGAGAGATGACCCAGAAATCAAAGAAAAGTGATAGAGTTAGAACACTATCTATGGATTTTTAGTAAGTGTTTATAATATTCCAATTAGTGGGAGAATATAGTTGATGTTTTGGAGAAACCATCCTTAGAGTACCTATAATATTGAATTTGTAATCAACGATGAATACACTTAGATAAAAGTTTAATTCAAGGGTGAATTTAAAAGTATTGATATATTCATGATCTATATTGAGTATTTAGATGCTTCAAAATACATTAGAAGCTTGCTCAAGGTATTTGGAAAAAGTTTAATAATTAGAAATTTGTTTAAATTATTAATAACGTAATTTGATGTAATTATGAAAGATGGATATAATTTAGGGAATGATTATATGTTAATTTTTATTATGTCTAAAATATATAATTATGACTTTATATGAGTCATTTTTAATCAACATATTAGTTATTATTAGTTGATTTATTTGAATTCGGAAAAAGTAAAATCTATGTATGAGTGAAATCCAGGGTTAAAAAGAATCTTTTATGGCTTCAAAAAATACATTAATGATATTATAAGATTTATTTTTCTACTTTGTAAGATTAGATGTTAAAATTTATAACAGTCTTTGGATAATTCTGTAAGTATAAACGGAACACTTTATATGAGTAAACTAAAAATGAGGCGATTTGATGAACTTTGTATAAGTTATTGGACACTTTACAGGATTGAATTGGGATATAAAAAAATCTAACGTGATTCTAAAAGAGTAAATTCTAACTTTATTAGAGTAAATGCTTAGCGAACATTTTTATAATTATATAGACTAAAAATATGGTTTCCCATAATTAAATTATGAAGAAGGAAATAACATTTGAGGATTCTATATATGTGACTTAATGATAAAAAGATCAATAATATATGACGATACAAGATTAGAGATTTATTTTGAGGAATATAAAGGGAACTAATATGAGAATATCCATGTTCTATTAAAGGTGGGAATTTTAAATGAGAATATCTGAAACACAATATCTATGATCGAAACAATGATAAATTAAATGATTTGGGTATTTGTTTTCAAAGATTTAAATATAAAAAAATAAATTATGATTCAATCTAGATAAATGAGACGAAAATATCCACGGTAGATTTGTAAAAAATAAAAGTTGATAGGGTTTGAGAAAAATGGAATGAAGATAAATGAGGTTTTTTAAGAAGTCCAATTCTGGAAATGAAAAATGTGAAGATACATATATTTTACTAAAATTTCTAAACATAAAAAAGACAATTATTATTCAAGATGGAAGAATTTATTTATAAGAGATTAATATATGTTTCATATATTAATTTGATTGAATCTAAATTTGGGCTAACATTTGAGATTCTCTTATCATGTAATCAGAGGATCCAGGTAAGAAGTATCTTTTATATATGAATATATTATATTATTTGAAACCATTTTACTAGAAAATGTTGTGGAATTGTTTAATGTTGAATATTATTAATCCTTTTTAAAGTATAATATGAATAATTATTCAACTGAGTGGAAATGAGAATAATATAAAAGGAAAAGGGTACTTATACCATTTTAAAAGATACAGTGGTTGAGTTAAAAAGTAAAATGATCATGAGATACACCCATGTAAAAATAATTAAGAAAATGTAAGATACATAGTGAATGAAAATTGGGGCACCAAATTTGATGGAAAAATCGACATTAAAAATATATAAAATATATTTTCCCATCATCTATGTGTAAAATTAAAAACTCTAGAGTTGTAAAAATGGGGTTAAAACTAAGATTGTGCAATAGAGAGAACCTAAAGATCTCTCAAATGAGGATAAGTGGACATATACTTAAATAAGAATAACTACAAGGTATCAATGAATAATTTGTGGTGGAATTTATCCATCAATCTTATATCATATTGAGTTATCCAAATCTAATAGAGAGAATAAGGTTATGTGGTACCCAATATATCAAAAGGTTATGTCTATAGAAGAAGAAGAAAAGTAAGGTTTGTGATAATTCATTCATACTATATATATACTAGTTATTGATATTCTTATGTGAGTGGTTCTTTAAAATAGATTTTAAATAAGATCTTGGATTTTTTTATGATTGGAGACTAATTTTATATTATTTGTTCATAATAATATAACATAGATTTCAGTGAATCTGTATATGTAATCAATTCACATCAGTCGATGCAGTGACATCATAGGTTTATTAGTGATCTACATGATTAGTATGAAGGAATATTTAATGATGAGTCAAGAAGACTGAAGTATAGTGAAAAGATGAAAAGTCTTGTAGGATTATATAAGTTGTAAATAGAGTGGGATGTTTTGTTTGTGTGTGATCTACCATGGGTTAAGATAAAAACTTCTCATAACACTTGTGATTGATGATAATATTATTAGTATAGAATATATGATAAGGGAAAATAATCGATCATAGTAAGGAATATGTTTCAAACATCAAGGAAGAAATTTGTAAAAAATCACATTCCATACATTATTGATTTCTTTTATTGCATGTTGTTTGTTTAATAGTATACTAATAACCAATCCATTAGTGTATTAACAGGAAATATAAGTTAAATTATATAGCAGGTGATAGATAAAGGGAAAGTTTTTAATTCCTTAAAAAGTATCTAACACCAGATTCACCCCCTCCCCCACCATCATAAGTCTCAATTTTGATCCTGTATGGTATCTCACTAAGGATATATTTCAGGATATAAAACCTAGTTTTACTGAGGTGGATGACGTATCCATTCACTATGACTCTGGTAAACTATTTTTCAAATCGGTAACATTGAGGTATTCGTTTTTTTAGTATAAATAAAGTTGTATGTGCATCATGGATTAATTGATCATTTATTCTTTTACACTTATTCATTAAGATATCTAGTTTAGAATTAATTATCATTGGTGCATCTTGTTAAATATTTCATGACACCATTCTAAAGGCTAGCTTGGATTTTAAGGTAGGGTCATGATACAACCCTAAAATAATTACAATATCCAATTATTGACTAGTTGAGTGACGAGGATTCCATTCAATTAACAGTCATTATATATCATTACCAGGTGAGTGGGGAGCAATTACATAACCCATAGTACAATAAGGATACCCTCTACTCATAGTGTAATAAAATTATCATCCACCTATTGAGTAGCATATGGTTCTAGTGGGATATGAAGTACCCAGTTCTAGTGGGATCAGTAAGAGGGGGAGGGGTGAATTGGTGACCCATTTTATTTTTATGATGTTTGTCTCATTTAAGAACATAAATATTATTGTCTATTAAAATACATGATCATATCTTCTTTTAAATATCAATATAAGACAATACATAACCAACAAATTCACAAAACTTTACACGATGATTTACATGGTTTTGTATAAAATAATACTCATTTCCTTGTTGTTTATACACCCAAAATGGATTTCCACTAACTTAAAAGGTAATTGGATAAACACCCAGAATACAATATTCCATTGAAAAGTTATACACCCCATCCATTCATAAGACAAATAATTATACATTCTAATTTTATGCTCCCTCAGTGACTGGTTATACACCCAACCACAAGACTCTAGTAGTGGGTTATAGACCCTACCCACAAAATCATTTTCAAAGGTGACCCAACATTGAAGGATATTATTCTTCTTATGAACTTCCTCCATAAGAAATTTTTATCACCATGCATTATATATAGATTCCTTTGGATCTTCAACAACTTTCAGGAATTTTATATTGATCTTGAAACTTTCTGTAGATTTTGGATGATCTAAATAAACTCAATATTAAACATTCCATAACTTCATGTCTAGAAATTATTATTCTAAAATTTCATCTTCTGAAAAAATTATTTATAGTTCTTCATCTTCTAGAACATTGGGATTCTAGTTCTTTCTTCCTCCTTCAGCCTAAAATTTATTAATAATTAATGTAAGTCAGAAACTCTTTTTCTTCAAAACTTCTCCTTTGTAACTCTCAATTTCCCTTTTCTGCATTCGATAGATGATAATTTCTTATTTCCTCCTTCATATAATAAATATTACTCAAATAGATATGAGAAACACACATTATTTAAAGTTAATGTACTCAGTTCTCAATTTATTGATTAACTACCATTATTGCCTTCTAATGATATTGTTATTTAACATTATTACGGCTGTAGTAAAACATGAAATCAATAGAATTAAACATGTCTATAGATCATGGATTGAATCATGCACTTTAATTCCATGAATAGTTATCTTTGAATTTCTAGCCCAACATTATTATAATGTCTAACTCTACAACAAGGTGATGTCCTTATGGAATCTTATAGAAAATTTTCTTCCAATGTAATAAATATTAACATTCTAGGTAATGATTTTTCTTTATGAAAACCTATGTAGAATTTAATGTTTTAAAAACTCTCAATCATGATAAATTTTATTCTTGTGGTCTCAATTATATGAACCTTCAATTAGTTTGAACATAGTCTTTAAGCTTCTTATTCAGATTAACTAAAATTATGATTTCCATTCTGTTTTAATCCATCTTTACCCTCTGATTCCTCCATATGGTAATCTGTATTTTGGAGATTATTCATTTGATCATTACTCATGATAAATATTTTGATCATAATAAGGTTATAAATATTCTCAACATCTAATTTATTCTTTTGGTTAATTATTATGAAACATAACAATCTTATAGGATCTTTAAAAATTCGGTATTCGTTACTTGAATAAAAAACTTTTTCTGAGTAGGCTTCTGTAAATTCAATACAACTTGTACTACAATTATTCTCTTTCTAATGCGATTTTATTCAAATAATTAAAAAAATAGCATCATATAACTTTTTTGTCCAAATACTTTAATAGTTTAGGTTTCTAATCTTGTGATTACAGAGATATTCAACTTTATACTATAGTTAATAAAAACTTTATCTATAGTGAAGTGATAAAAATTCCTATGGAATTCCTTTTGAAAAATACCACTAGAAACTACTTTATGTTTCCTTGTTATTTAACTAATTTGTTGCCTTCCTATCATATTTACATCCATATTAATCTATTATTGATACTTATATTCCACCTTCTTAGATTATAAAATATTTCCTCTGAATAAACTTAGGTTGAATCTTGAATGTCCGTGATATATAAAGATGTTTGGTACTTTAATGACTAAAAATCATCATCAACCTAAATAATATATATTTTAGCATAACCATAATGTTTACTTGATCTTATCCAAGAAATTTTTCTTTCAAAAACATTTTGACATATTGGGAAAAAATTCGACAAAAATACTTTGAGAATAACAATATCCCTCATTGTTTTTTTTCAATACCTCCACACATACTCTAAATCTATATGTGTGATCATTGTTTCTTCCCCTTATTAAAAATAAAATGAAAATAGAAATTTTTAGGTCATGTAAAATATTATCTCAAAAACATTCTCCTCCTATTTCATAAAAATTTAAATGCTGGGGTTATATCACATGGTTCATAGAAAAATCCCTTAGTTAATCAACTCTTAGTCTATATAAGAAAAAATGGTGTAGAAAAAAAGGGATATGTAACCCAGGTTTGATGTGGTATATATAGATATAAATTCATTTGATACAATACTTAAGAACTCAAACTAATCATTTTAGAGGTTTAACATAATTTTATTTATCAATGAAAATAAAAAATCCTATACACACTTACATAAACATAACCGAAAATTAAGGTACAAGATAAACAAATCCCCCTTTATCTCATCTTTTCGTTAACTTAATAGCCCCATTTAATAGTATGTTCAATAATAATGGAATATACTATGATTGGAATAATTTTTTTTTAATATATGTTAATTTGTTTCATGATATAATACCTATTTGGTATCATTTTTGTCTTATAATCTTCCCCTTATGTGATACCCTCAATTTCTTCACTTCATGGTATTTAGGAAAACTCCATGAGGGTTCATCCTTCTTACAATCATACTATTGAAATACATAATAATCTCATTCAATTACATCAATTTTATTTCAAAAAGACATAAAATAATATTGAATAAAGAAGAACCTCTTTGTTCATTGTAAGTAGCATTCAGGAATAGAATTTCTCTTCAACCAAGGACATTCTTTCATTTAAAACTCATCATTAATATTGTTGTAAAATAGTTAAAATATGTTGTTTCCCATCTTATTTTCTTGTAATACTTGGTTTATTAATGGATTTTTCACCACTTAAGTCATGGAAATTTTAGGCCCATATTTCCTATATATATCAGGTGTCTTCTTTTGACTTTTAATATCACCACTTATGGATGACTCTTCAAGAATCTCAAACTTCTAATATAACACAAAATCTATTCATATGAATTTAACTCTTTCTTCATCATATTGTGTTTTATTATCCTAGAATAGTTAGTCAAGCCAAATAACTAATAACTCTTTCTTCAATTCCTCTATTTAGTTTTTATTCTCACAATGTTTCTTGTAAAAATCACTATTGTGTGAGTTTTCCTTTACTATCTTCATAGTTTTCTTCCCATTTATATAATAATTAACTTATCTATGAATTATAGTCATAAAATACTTATCTTGTTGACCCAATAATCCACAACTATAAAAAACATCCATTAAAATAAAAAAAATTACTTTTCATTGTAATATTTGATAAAGATCTATTAAAATCTATTTTTCCCAAGAAATGTATCCATTTTTTCTCACTCATATCCCCTAGGTTCTTTCCTCTTCCCTATAAATAAATATTAAAAAAACAAAAATGGGACTTGTGGTTATACCTTATACTACACTAGTAATACCCTCTGAATTGCGATATATTAACATGGTTATAAATATATTCCAATTTTTTTGAAGATTTTATTCCATAATGTAACCCTAAATTTTGACTTTAAGGTAATGAATCAATTAGATAATCACATCCTTAATTACATTTGAATTCATTCCATTCATTTTCTTTGGAGTGAAACTCTTTATCCTCATCTAGGTTGTTAGATAAAATAGATATGGTTTTAATGGGTGTTGATTTACATTAACCCTTAAATCCATTCATCTCACCAGCATGTGATGACTATACATTGACTTCTACTAATTTATTGAATTATTATCTATAATTTTTTAAATCAAGTTGAACTGTGATACATATATCTTGTGTCTCAAACAAATATTCTTCATTTTCAACCGTGTTTTATTTAATATCACTCACCATCTTCTCAAGATCAACAGTATTCAATTTATAATATTTGATCTCATCAATATAGACTATTTCTTTATTTCTTAGCTATTAATTTTCAAAAACAACCTCATTTTTCTCTTTTGGTGATTATCCTTTTATATACTGGGTTTTGTAACATCCTTAATACATGCTTCTAACTCTTGCATTAATTTCTATTATAGTTTAGTTTTACCTTCTCCATCATCATCATTACTTAATGTTTTACAACCTTTTTCATGTGTAGAAATAAAACTTATTTAATTATGTGAAGAAATACATGATGATGAATCAAATTTCTCACACATTCCCATTAAATTCATATTATTATTTATATAATGTTTTTAATTTTTCTTATCTGTTATTGTTTTTTGATATTATTATTATCCTCATTAGTTTTTCATTAATTTTGAAAATCATAGGAAATGTTTCATAGATCATCACAATTCCATAACATTGATATTTTTTATTCCCTTCCATTTTCTTTTTTCAAAACTTTTTGGGAGAATAGAGAAAATTTTATTGAATTCATATTCATAATGATCAAATTTTGAATCACTTGAGTCAAAAAAAATTCTTCTTTAATATTCCCTTTTAATTTTTTTAAAATTCTATATAGTATTTTCTTTTTTTCTTAAAAACATTTGTATTTGTCATATCACAGGCTATTAATATGTTGTATCGTATATATAGTTCCAAATACTATCTTTCCTTAATGGGTGATATTTTCAAATCAAAATAATCTAAAATATTTATCATAAACATATTAACAATTATTGAAAACATAGGTTTCTCATGAAAACCTTAGATGTTTCTTATAATATCATTGACCATTTTAAAGTTGATATCAATTGTTACATCATTAGAAGTATTTATGTCTTTGATTTAGTTCCTCCAAATTTATAACGTGGATTGTTTGACTATGGTTTTACATTCATTGATACTTCTTAATCTTTTTTCCAAATTTATTTATCAATTTGGAGACCCCTGAAATTTATGTAATCATTTTAGAATAGATACATCAAGATAGAATTTTTTTTGTTTTACCATTAAACTCTAAACTACTCTTATCAACTCGATTCATGGTTTCACCTTCAGAAATTGGTTGAAAACCCATTGTTTTATTATCTCTCACTTCCAAACATATAATGAAATGGTAGGAAATCAACTAATTCATACTGCTATGATAATTCCATGCATTAAAAGTAGGCACTCACCTACGATTTAAAGAATTTTGATTCACTATTTCTTAGTATCTTATCCTATTGAATATAAAGAGTGAAACTTCCCTATGATACCAATTTATGATCCAAGGTTTGGTAAGACCAATGATATGGGTAAGGGAGAAACATTGGTCTCTTTTTTAAAACAAATCTCTAATTTTAGAACTTCAACATATGGGGCTAGTTAAATCCATGATTCTCCCTTATTTGAAATCTCGTCCTTACCTTGTATATATGAAAATGAAATCAAAAAATTATTACATGAGTATTTATAAGGATTGAAATAAAAACTACTCCTTTCCATGTTAATTATACACCCTAATATATATTCTCCCATAATATCAACATTAATTTGTTATAAACCCTAACTATAATATTCCTTTTTCTAAATATACACTACATTCCATCTTCAAAAAAATTCTATACACCCCATTTGAAAACTCATTCATTGATTTTTTATGGACCCAAACAACAAGACTCCAATATTTGGTTATACACCCCATTCAAAATATCCATTTCAATGTGTATGTAGTATATAAATATATTCTTATTTATATTTTTATTCCTACACAAGAAATATAGATCACTTTATAACTTTTCTATCTTCATTAAGATCTTAAAAATATTTTAATAAACGTTAATTAATCGTGAAACTTTATATAAATCATGGATAATCTTAATCTACTCAATATTCATCCTTCCAGAACCTGGTTTCTAGATATTATTCTTCTATAAATTACTCTTGGAGATTTTTATTTATTTTTTCCCCATCAAAATATTTTTCTTCCCCTTCTTCAAAACTCCTTTGACCAAAATGTACTACTAATGAAATTAGGTCCAATAAACACTTTTTCTCACTTTTATCTAGGGATATAAATTCATATCTTTTCCATAGGGAAGTAACTCAAGTGAGGTTACCTCATTTATATAATAAAATATTTTCTATAATATATATATGGAATAGATTATATTTAATTTTAACTTCCCACCATCTCAACACATGATTTGACCACCTTTACTATATTCTAAAGATATCATAATTTGACTCTATCTAACCTCCCAAAAAACATGGTATCTAAAATATTAAACCCACCCATAGATATTGGATTGAATTATATATAAGTATTCCACAAATATTTCTCTATGACCATATAGATAAACTTCATTGGAATGATAAACATTATAATAATGTAACTTCCTTCTAGAATATTCCCAAAAAATGTTCTTCTGAAGTAATCAATATGCTCATTCTAGTTCTCCCTTTTCATCTACTAAAAATAATATTTCATTTAATATTTCAAACTTTCTTCTACATGGTACATGTGGTTCTTTTATCACCATTAGAATCATCTTAATTTAGTTCATCCTTTGGCTTTCATATTCTTCTTCTGATAAGCTCAACTAATAATCATCATTATGATCAATTACAGCTTCAACATCTCATTACAACTTCCAGATATCTATATTCTAGACATTATTCATAATATCTT
Organism: Viscum album; assembly: GCA_963277665.1. Lineage (NCBI taxonomy): Eukaryota > Viridiplantae > Streptophyta > Magnoliopsida > Santalales > Viscaceae > Viscum > Viscum album. Next base: position 678,210,750 of record OY728119.1, on the reverse strand, counting down.
TACTCATAATCAATATTTCAATCATCCTAATTCTAAAACTTTTCTGAGGAACCACATAATTATTTTGTTTTTTCATCATCCATTGCCTCATCTTTTAATATATTTTAAAAATAATGATTATTTAAATGCATCCTCAAATTTTGGTGAACGTGATTTAGTAAATTTAATTTTTTTTAGATCATTAATGATCTATTTCCAATGTTATTATATTCTAATGATCAGAAATTTTATCATCTTATGAATTAGTTCTTTCAAACTCATCAATGGTTCGTGTTTTTATGCCCATGTATATAGAAAACATACTACAACATTTATTTTTGGTAATGTTATAAAACTCTTTCCATAATCCCTTTCCTATAACAAATTTTTAAACACCTTCTAGTACCTTTATTCTTCAACTCAACCATTTTTCTCCTTGAAATTTTTTGTTCATTTCATTTTCTTCCAAAAACTCATATTCTACATTCTTATATTATAAAATATTTCATTTGAACAAGCTCAACTAGAATCACGAATATCCTTGAGATATCATAATGTTTGGTAATTTTAATATCAAAAAAGATTCATTAGGTTGATTATTGTTTAAGTATTATAACCGTGTGATGTTTTAATATATGAAAACCTTTCATTATGTCGATGTGTTTGATAGCTTTCTCCACACGCAACACAGAACTTAAACAAAACCATGATATATTTTTAATTAAAAATATAAATATTCAGTATGAAATTTCGAACCATGATTTTGAATTAGAGGTAATTACTTAGAAAAACATAATTAAAAAGTATTTATATAAAAAAATAATGGCTAATTTTAATATGAATGAAATTCAATTAGTATAGACAAAATAACTAAAATCATTTAATGCTTATTTTTATAAAAATGTTTTTTATATTCATAAACAAAGTATATTATAGATAGATATTAATAAAATATATTTATAGTATGATGAATATATTACCAATACATTTATTATTGATTTATAATAAAAAATTGACAACATTTTAAAAAAAACTACATGAATAGATTTTCACTATATTTTTTTATTTCATTAAATTATTTAATTTTAAAATTTTAAAATTTTATTTCCGAAAAATAAATATAATTTTTCATAAAAATTAAGTATAAAATATTGAAATTAATTTATGGTATTTTTTTAAAGAATTTATTTTTAAATGAAGAATGAAAATACTAATTTTTTAAAGAAGAAGACTTTCATGACATTTTTAATATATAAATATGAATTATAAATTCATGAAACCTTTTTTTAGTAGAAAATATGTATTTATATGTGAATTTATGAATATAAAAATTTGGGTTTTATTTTAAAAACCAATATTTGAAATTTTAAATCATAAGTAATATATCTTAGAAAAAAATTATGAATTGTACATTTTTTTATTAAAATAAAAATTTATCACTTTTATAAATTGAATCAAATTAAATGGATTTAAAATTTATATCTAGTGGGACCATATTATCAAATAATTAACACTTTATTTTAGTGAATAATGATTACGTTATCATAGGTAAAAAATGATTATCGCGGTAAAAAATAAAATATTAAAATTAATAAATCAATGTGTAAGGGTCTTGAAGCATGAAAAAACATGTCTATAATTCATTAGATGATGTTTGTATCCATATTATCTCATTAAAAATCAATTATTTATTAATTGTTTATCGACTAGACATTTTTAACATTTAAACCATTTATATGATGTTGAAATATTTCCAGAAATGTCATTCCCACTAATTATAAAAGAGGCATATCACCACCACTTCAAGGCACTCCTAAAAATTTTATTTTCTCCTAAAATGACTTATTTTGTTTTATATAATTATATTTCACTCTCTTAATCTTCTAGTTATAAAATATTGTCTAATACCATCCATTTTTAAAGTATCATCCAAATAAATCTCAAAGTCATCAACATGAGTAATTATTTTACATAATAATTTATTTTTTATTTTTCATTTACAATAAGAATTTTTAAATACCTATGTAATTTAATGAGTAATTTTCATATAATTATTTTCATTATTCTATTATAATAATCACTAATCACCTTCTTTGTTATCTATTAATAAAAATAAAACCATAATTCTTATGTTGTGTGAATTACTACCTCCACAACACAACAAGTATGTTTTCATTAAAAATATTGAAATGGTGGAATAAAATAAGAATTTAATTAATAATTAAAATATTTATGTCATGTTTATTATTCTGAAATATTAAACCATATTACTCCTTTCTCTCATTCTATGGAAAATGAATTCTTCCACCATGTATATGTGTAGACTACCGCCTCTATGCAATGATTCATTTTAATTTTTATTTTCATCAATGCCTTACATGTATGGTATTGTGGAATGTATTATAGGATAAATATGATATTTATTATGTTATTAATGTTTTGGTATGAAACCATTTAGAACATATTAATGAAATTATCAACAAATGATTATTGTTAATTCAATCGTTTAAAATGAGCGAATTAAGAGGAAAATGATCCCTTATTTATTAGTAAGGACTTTTTATACAATATATTATATTTATAATTATTTATAATGTGTATATATCAAACTAAATAAAACAAAATATGATCACTATTATTATGTTATAATGATATTACAACAAAACCATCCCATAATTACCTGGTAATCAGAGTATGTTCATATCTAGGTTAGTTTAACAACCTACTTGAATAATACAATGATTTTTTATCGGGGATGACTATGAAAATTAGTCAAAATTATAATATGATTTATTTATTTATTTATTTATTTAAATATTTTTTTTCTGTTAATATTATATTAATTTTTAACTCATTAAATTAGGAAAAACATTTTATTCATTAAGAACCCCAAAAAATGATCATCACTAATTTCAAATTCGTAGTTTTTAATCAAAACTACATTGAAATGAAATTATAGATTTATAAAATAAAGAGGAATATCTATTATAATTACATAGATTATATAATAATTATTTACTGTTGTAAAAATAATAGATATCGACAACTCATTTATGAAACTTGTTCAACACGATAAAGATTACTTACACCCGAAGTCGGAATTAAGAATAAACATAGTAATATATATATAATGATTGTAAATTGACAATATAAATGTATATAATTATTAATATATTTATTTAGTATTTATTTAATTAATATAATTTAATTATTCAGTACATTTGGTGAAAGTACATAATGAATTTGGGCCAAGGTAATGGTTTTTATCTCAAATTGTTCTTATTGAGACATGTTTGGTATTATGAACATAATTTCATTTACGTGGTGTATATAATTAATATTTGAGGACTCATTTCATGAATTATATTTTCATCTATTATTTTAATTTAAATTTTAATCCCTCTATTTCGAGGGGTTTTGATTAATGTGTCACTCAAACTATAATAGTTTTCTTGATCATAATTATAACTCTTTATGATATGTTACATGTTATGAATCAAGGTACATTTTTATAATATAAAATTATAATAATATGAATTTCATATAAATTATTTCCCTATAATCCATGGGATAAACTAAACAATAAAAATTCATTTTATACAAATTAATTTTTAATCATGTGTTTCCCCGATCATAAGTGTTTTTTGTAATTCAATTTTCGTTTATTATGTTATTTTCATTCTTTCCAATTTATTTCATATATGTTGTGTAAATTATTAATTTTGAATTTATTATGGTTTATTCTTTCACTTTTTACATTTTTACCACATTAACCCTTTTTCAATTTTGTTTGAGCTACATGGAGTATGTCGCTCATAAGGGTTATTAATAATTAAAATCATTTTTCATTGAGTTATAATTTTTCATCTAGAAATATTCTTTTCCAAGATAGAATTATCCAAAAATAATATTTAATTATAATTTTTTTTCATAATTCTATTTGAGAAGATGATTTTGAATATAAATAATCCTTTCTTACTCTTTTTACAATGTTATTTTTTAACTTAAACTTATTCTGAAAAATAATAAAAATCGTTCCTCATTTAAATTTCATATGTTTTATATTATTATATGTATTTCACAAATATAAAATTTATATCTTTTCAAGGATCAATTAATTTGGATTAATTTTCAAAATAATGGTTTTCAAAAACATAAACATCACCTTTTCAAAAGATACCTTTGAATGATACATTCATGTTTGTATTTTACATCAATATTAAAAAAGTTTTTAAAAAATATATTTTAAGTTTTCACTTATATTTACCATGTCATTTTGAAAATAATTTACCCTAATTGTATTTATGAATCAGGATTTATCCTTTAACACATGTATATATTATAATTTGGCTGATTGAATATGAAATATCAAACAATTATATTCTTGATGCCTCCTTTTATGATATAATCTGAAAAATTATTTTGTGTCATTGTTTTTAATTTATGTCAACATACACCTGTGTTTCCTTTATTTCACTCTGGATATATTATTTCTAAAACATCCAACTTCATTCAGTAGATGGATGATGATTATGTTTTTTCGACATTTATTAAATCGTATACAAATTTCCCAGTACAGTGTGAACATCTCATTTTAAAAATTCATATTATAGGATATTCACCATGAAAGAACATTTATTTATTTACATAGTAAAAATTATTGACATTATATGTATTTTTATTCCAATATATATGATTATTTGAATGTTTAATGTGTATTTTTTACCATCGACATTCTTTCTCGAGATGGATTATGATCATGTTATCCTTTCTATTTACATGTGAAAATATATTTCAATTATTTATGATTATTGACTTCTAAAAATGGTTTAATATGTAATGGAATTATTTATCTATCATTATATAGATATCCATTTTTTATTCAATAATTGCTTCCTTAGGGAATCATATGAAATTTTTTAATTACTATTATATTGAATTCATTAGACATAATCAATTTATTGGAGAGACGTGGAATTATATCGCCCCTAGATGAATCTATACGTGTTATGTGGAACAAATGTTTGGGTTTTGGTGCATACCACTTACCATAATAGGATTATTCTATAGAAGAAGCCTTTAAAATTGGTTTTTGACATCCAATATTTTAAATTCCTTCAGTGTGATGTTAGTATTAATGATATTTGTATTTTTATTTATTTCTATGGATATATAATTCTCTTAGTTTTAACTAGGATATAGATTCATGTTTTTACCTATTCCTACCTTAATATTTTATCTATGTTTATGCCATGATTTATTCAGTCATTTTTTTCTTTATTGATCATTTGATCTCACCACATCTTATGGTTTCCTTTCCCCGTGTTATGAATAAAATTCGTACATGTAACATTATTAAAATGATAGCACGTGTGGAATAATATATATGAGATGTTGAAGACTCTTTATATATTAATTAGTTTTCTATATTATGAAAAAATATATTCTTGATACAAAGACCATGTGATTTGTTATTTTATAATGTGTCCTAATTCTATAAATCACTAAAACTAAAAAGATCATTTATATGTAATAGATTAAATAATTATTATTTATTTTGTAATTTATGATGATTATATTGAATATTTTAAAGTTAGTATCAATGAAATTGTATAATGCATGTGGTTAGGGAAGTGGATCTGAGAGTAAGGGTCTAGGGTGTAACATTTATTATATGAAACAACTTTCATCTTAAGTACCCAAATAAAAATTTTCATTAAACACATATTTCCATAATGAAAATAAATATTACAAAAAATTATTTTGGAACAATTGGACATGATAAGGATTCACATATTATGAATATGTTATGTGTGTTCTTGACGTAGAGACCACCTAGTTTCTATAGTCAACATGGTTCCCATGCTATAGAGGATTGGACAGTGTTAGTGACTAGAGTGTTTCTCTTAGTTTATATACATACTTATCTTATGGTAGCATTGGCATCTATCCTTATCTAAGGCATAATGAGTCACTGGTGGACCTTGTTCATCTTTACCTATGATGAGATGAATCTTATATCATCATAGTTTGACTACCCATTTCATGAGAATTATTACCCAAATACAATGACGATGGTGTGCGACACCTAGAGATTTTTTGAATTTTTGTTAAATGATTTGTTAAATGATTTATTATATATATTGTGTTTCACACAACATGATATTTAAATAAACCATAATATACTATTATAATATTATTATTTTATGTGCACATTATCACATAGCTATTAAAAAGGTGGCCATAAATAGTACTAAATACATTATGAAATATATATGTATATATATATATATATAATTCATACTCAAAATAAATTTATTGATTAATTCTTAATAAACAATCACTAATTTTTTAGTAAAGTCAGTTTCTTCTTCAAAAATATGTTTTCTTGAAAAAAATTATTTAAATTAATTTCTCTAAGAAACGATTAATATTAATATTTGGAACATTTAGAAATTTTATTTTACAAAATTAAAATAATTTTTGAAATCATAATAATAAAATTATACTCTGAAGATTTTTTGTGAATTTTTTGGAAGGATTTATTTTTTTAGTGAATAGTTAAAATAGTAATTTTTATTAAAAATTGTATTTTGTTTTGAGAAAGTACTATGACACCTCATGGATTTTATATAATATTTATCAATAATTAATTTTAATTCTTTTATAACTTGTGTTACATGTAACACTAAGTTTAAATGATCCGAAATATATTTTTAAAATATATTTAATGGATTGTTATAACATAACAGTTAAAATGGAAGGTATGAATAGAACTTACTAAATTAATAGATATATAAAAAATCCTACAAAATATAAATGTAGTTACGAATTATTTGTAACTAATCATTAATTTCTAGAAAAGTTATATTGTGTATAAAAATAGATTTACTACAAAATGATTTTCATTTATTTTGTGATACAATTATATATTTAGTTTTTTAAACTTTTTAAAATTATATTTCAAAAAATTACATACATTTTTTAAATCATGATATAAATATTATCCTAGGGTGAATTGCCAGTATTTTCAGAAGTGATTGATTTCACAATGAATAATGAATAGTAATGATTTTTTATTGTAATCTATATTTTTATTTCAACAATGTAAAAAGTTATATCTTAATTTAAAATGGTTTTAAAGAAAAATTAGAAATTTTATATTTTAAATAATATAATTAATTTCATTGGAATCAATTTTATGATTGAATTCAGTGTAAAAAATTATTATACATAAAAGGGACTTTTTTGAGAGAGAAAAAAACTGTTTTTAGGGTGCAATGTATTTTTTACTAAAAAATTTAGTAATAACTATTGGTGAAATATTTTAATTAGATTTATATATTATATATTCAGAATTGTTTTTTGGAAATAATTTATGATTTTTTCAAATCATGGGATAAGAATAAACCATGTTATATGATTAAAAATATATTTTTCTAAGAAGTTGTGTTCATCGTGTTTTGTACGTTTATTTTTTCATTACATTCTACCACTTATATGTGTTTAAATTGATAAAATTGATTCCATATTTTGAATAAATAATTTAATATTTTGTAAATATTCCCCTTTTATTTTATTTTAATATTAATAGTTTATGTGGTAAAATTTATCGCCTTGATAAAGGGTAAATTAGGTACATTTATATTGAAAATAAGTGATATAGCCATATATTTTTAAACTAATTCGTAATAGAAGAAATAAATTAGAACCTTATAACCTTATTCTATAAATTCATCTATATAATTTACTTCATACCATAAAATTGAATAATATATTATTTAAATCTATGAAATTTATCAAATTTCACTCTCTTAGATTTAAATATCCTTTATGTGTTTTTATTGGGAAAACTAGTAATGAATAAATATTAATAGTAATTTTCTGAATAATTAAATTATACTCACAATATTAATTTATTTATAATTCTTAGTTATTATATAATTACCTTAAATACTTACACAATGTTGAAACAATATTTATTCAATTAAAAGAAAAATAAAATAAATGATTTTGAAAATAAAAGTCATATAAATTGAGTAATTCATAGTTTTCCATGAATTTTATATATTTATATGACATGTCATTATAGTTTTAAAACATTACATTCAAATTAATTCTTTTTTTCTATTAAGTAAAATGAAATGACTAGTGCCAAAATTGATAATAATGATATTTTATAAAATTAATATGTTATTAAATTATTTTAAATATATACATATATTAATATAAGATATGTTTGACATTATATGGTCTAAAATTTCATAAATGGTCCATTTATGGTCCAATTTACACTTTATAGGTAAAAATTACAGCCCTTTAATGTTGAAAAAGATTTTTCTATAGTTAAAACTAAAATTGGTTAACTAAGGGGTAATCAAAATGATAAGATTTAAAATAACAAAAGACATTATATAAATTTTTTAGATGGTATAATTACCCTTTAAAACCCTATAATTAAATACAGATCCATTTTAATTCATATTTATCTAGAATTAATTTATTATAATTTAATCTTTTGACAAACTCTTAAAGTGAGCCTCGCCTCAATTATAAAAGTAAACCTCTTACATCACTTATTTACGCCACTTGGATCTTTCTATCATGACCAAAAAACTAATTTATCTTATAATCATTTTCATACCCATTCTATAGGTTCTTTTATTCCAAAAGGATAACCCCTATATCCCTTTAGAGGAGATTTAAAGGAGTCCTTTCAAGGAAGATGTAATGACCTTAACCGGTCACTTTTTTCTACTCTTCTTCACCTCCTATAAATATATTGTATTTATCATAAATAAATAAATTAAAACTAATAAATGTACAAAAAATTTACCATTTTTTTAAGAGACCACTATACAACCACTTTCCGATTAAATGATAATCGAAAGTATTACTCATGCTTACATATTCCTTACCATCACCACATTGGGATATGATTCCTTTCATCATCACCATTATTTATGCATGAGTATTATGACGAGTTTAATGATTTTATAGGATATTTAAGACATAATTATATTTTTTAGTTATAATATCACATCTAAATAATTATTATATAATTCTTTGTGAAACGATAATGTCATTTTTTCACATGTGTGGACTACCACCTCTATAAAGTAATGTAATTAATTTTACATTTATATTTTACATGGATTGAAATTTGGACTATTTTGGTGAATATATATGATATATTTGATTTAATAATGATCACATAATTGTTAATTAATAAATAACATTTTTTATCATTTGAAAAATGAAAATTGTGTTCATTTGTATGTATGGTCAACTGTCTCCATGAACGGTGTCATTCATTTTTCTATACCAAACATTTATGGAAAAAAGGAATATATATATATATATAAGGTATTATATATATATATATATAATTATTAATATTCTAAAGATTATGTAATTTGGATAAATGTACAAGGACTAGAACTACTGTACTGAAATACTCATGATAAACTAAACAGTTAACAGTAAAAAATAACAATTTTAATAAGAAATTATTGAAAAAATAGACAGTTGAAATGATATAGAGGGATCATATATGATATTAAAAGTATGAAAATTACTATGGTATATAAGTACAATAAATTGAAATTTTTTATATAGGATGTTAGAGTGATTTCAAATCAAGGAAAACCTAGTGTAATAGATTTTCATCACACATTTACTTCAATGATGTACATTCTATATTTCCCAATAATTTATTTCATTTGGTGTATATATATCCCATGAATGAGTCTTATTACTGTTATTTTGAAATTAATATGGATTTAAAACTACATCAATGTTTATTTCTTTCATGGGGATTATGATTTAAATGCTACCAAATTGATAAATTTTATATGTTATAATGTCATTATTTATTAGGAATGTTTATGATTATGTTTTTATGATAAAATATTGTGGTATAAAACCCAATAAAAATCATGATTTTTATTATCCATTTAAAATTATTTAGAATACATTTCTTTCATTTTAACTACCTCATCTTAATTAATTTTTATTATGAAAATGCGTTTTTAAGTTAACTAACTTGATTTCTCTCTCTGGTAAGAAATCTAATTTTCTTCCACATCCATATTTTCTTTAAAATGTTTTAAATAAGGATTTTACTATTCTCATATAATTTTTTAAATTAAATTTTATCCATGTTTTAATTTTTGAAAACAGCATTGAATTTAATCTTTTTTCCATTTTCTAAAGGAGGTAATTTTTGGCTTTTTCTGAAAAAACAAATATTAAAGGAATGTTTTTTATCTTATAAAGAATGAATGAATTTTCCAAATTTCATGAATAATACTTATTTTATATAATAATTTATTGGTTTAAAAGTTTATTTTCAAATGAATTTTCCCTATTATAAGTGCATTTTTTAACATTTGATTTCGAAATGGGAAATATATCTTCCTCATGAATGTTTAATGATCATTTAATGGTATATCTATTCATAAAAGACAAAATACCTTGCGTTAACATATTATTTATTGGTTATATGATCCAAGGGTACCATCCTAATCCCTCATATTTCTTGTTTTTATTTATGATGAAAATATGTGTATGAAATCCATTCCTTTTCCATGGATTATACTTTGATGAAATTATGATATGTTTAAGAAACCCAATTATTTTCATGGGTTTTGATATGATAAATGTAATAAGATTTTATGGAAAACATATTTTTTATTATCATTATTCCATGAGTGGGTATTACATATCCCTCCAATTCATTGGGTAAATATTCATATCTCATGAGGTAAACATGATAGGAATGGGGAGTGAACCTAGTTCAGTGAGGGAATTTTTCCATTATGATAGTCTTTGGCGTGAGCCTTCACTAATACGAGGGTTTGGGGAGTGAACTCATTCCACTATGATAGTATTGGAAAATATCACTGAGTACTATCAAAATTATTTTCTATGATTATGTGTATTCCACAATTCTATATAGTATGAAATTTTATGTTCTCATGGTTCATGTACTTTGATTCATTTATGATTCATGTATTACAAAATTCTATGATTTATGCCATTGCCTAGGATTTTGATATATGATATGAATAGTATTATTCTAAAATATTTTTATCATGTTCTCGTACTTTTATGTTATTGGTATGATCATGTGATCATTGATATCTCCATTGTTTAACCTTACTGGAAATATTAGCTCACCTATTCTTATGTTTCATTTCCCTAGGTTATGAATAAAGTTACTAAGTATGATATTTATAATAAGGTTTATAGTTTTTAAGAATTTAGAGGATGAATATGTTGATATTTTATGAACAAGTGTTTTATATTTCCATGTGTCCAAAAACACTAGACCTATATGATTCTGGGGTGGATTGTTATAGTACGTAATAAATATTCGTCTATTAAGTTATGATATCTATGTATGAAAAGAATATTTCACTATATTTACAAAGTTATATGTTATTTTAAAATGATTTCAATGTAAAAAAAATCGATTATATTTTAAATAATATTAATATGTTCATTGGAATCAATATTCTGATTGAATTTGGTATAAAACATTTTTTATGTAAAAATGTATTTTTCAGAAAAAACTATTTTTATGCACACAATGTTATTTTATATTGATAATTTAAATAAATATCCATTAGTGAATGATTTAAATGGAATTTATATATTATATATTACATAAAATTTTATAAAATTCATTGAATATTTTACTATGCATTGAATAATAGTAAACCATGTTTTATGCTTAGGAATGTATTTTTCTAAAAAGAGATTTTCATTATGTGTTGCATGATTATTTTAAAATTAATTTATTACACTTCTAGAAATATAAATTGATAAAATCGATTCCATATTTATAATAATTGTTTTAATATTTAGTAAAAGATATTTTTATATTTTTGGTCAATATGAATAATAACTATAGTAAAGTTTATCGCCTCGGTTAAGAGTAAATCGAGTTAATCTAGGTTAAACTAAAGTGATAAATTGAAATTATTCATCATAATCTTATTATATGAATGAAATTAGACCCATAAAATATTAGTCTTGAAATATAAATTTTTTAACAGACATTTTCCATGAAACTTTTATATTTAATATTTAATGCAAAGAAAGTTATAAAATGTCACTCTATTAGTTTTAAATATCTATTATATACCCAAATTGGAAAAAAGTAATGTTATGAAAGAATAAAAATATATATTTTGAGAAAAATTTAATTATTCTCATTATATACATTTATTTTTAAATTTTATAAATTATATAATTACCTTAAATTCTTGTGAAACAGTAATATAATATTTATTAAAATAACAGAAAAATAAAATATATAAATTTAAAAATACTAAATGTGATATAATTTGAATTATTAAATATCTTACATGAATTTTATATATCTATATAACATATTAGGGAGTTATTAAACCATTATATTCAAATTATCTCATTTTATTGATGTACTTAAATTCAAATTAAATGAATAGTTTTAAAAATGACGTTAATGATATTTTATATTATATAATATTTTATTTATTGACAATAAATTCATAAAAACATATATTCATAAAAATGAATGTGGTATGGTTTTAAACATCTAAAATGGTAAATTTATGTGTTTTTTTTCATTTTATAGTAATATTTTTATCATTTAAAGGGAAAGTAATTTTAATATTATGATAATTATCAAAAAAGTTAGTTAAGGATTTAAACAAAGATATAAGGGTAAAGATGTGATCCAAAATTGACAAAAAATTATTGGATAAGAATATTTCTATGTTTACCCTACTTATATTTTAATTATATAAATTTGTTTCCATTTGGGAATGAAAATAATTTATATTAATTTAATATATTATGAAATTCCAGGAACACCCTTCCCCTTAATTATAAAAGGACACAACTCCTTTATCTTCCTTACAAAACTTTTATTCTTATATCTCGGCCATAAACATCCAAAATACCCTCTCAAATGCTAAATACACATTATATAGGTTATTTTAAACCAAAAACCAACCCTATATCAAATAGATGTTTTTCAAAGAAGTTTTAATCACCTTAACAAAATTACTTTCTTTTTAATTATTTTTTAACACCTATAAAAATGTTTTATTCGTCATAAAATAATAACTTAAGTATTTAAATTTTTTAAAATTTTATTATGAATATCAAATCTCTTTTATCATCCCTCTTTCCATAAAATGGGAAGTGAAAATATTATTTGTGTGTACGTACGACTATTGTATCCACGTACCGATACAATTCATTTCTCATAATCATATTTTATGGATAGGAATTAAGATTTTTTTATGTTTATATATGAAAATTATGAAATTACTATACTTATTTAATTAAAGAATAATATCTACCCTCTTACCTTATAAACTATTTTAAAATAATAAGGTCTTTCTTGTATAAATGTAGACTACCACCACTATGAAGCTATGTGATTCGTTTTTATTTTTTGATTTACCGGGATAGTAATTTTTGATGTATTTAAGGAATATATATTATATATATTATAGAGTAATTATTCTTTAATGTTAATTTATTACATACCTTTATTACATTCTATTATTCAAAAAAATATGCACAATGTACATGCATACGTAAAACTTGTCATCTCCATGAAAGAGTTATTTCATTTTTATATCTTTGTATTGTATGAATGAATGAAAATATGTATATAATGAATAAATATGATATCTATATCATAATTAAAATTATTTATATGTTTTAACCATGATAAAAATGTATGTACCAAGAATATTGAACCATGATATACAAGAAAAACGAAGTACATGTCACCCAGAACAAATATATTAATAAATACGTTTTAACAAACTGGTGGTAAAATGATATAAGTAAATAATATATGATATGATATATATGAGTATTTCTATTTAACAGATTTATAATAAATCTATATCTATTTTACATGATGTTCAAATGTATACTGAGGAATTCATTCCTAAGGTAAGGGATTTTCATCTCACATATATTTCTATGAGACACATGTAATCTTCACAACATGTTACTTTTATTTGAGGTATATAATTCTGATGAATGCATCTTGATATGAATATTATGAAATTTATGGGCATTTACATATCCATATATATTTATTCCATTCATAGGTCTAACAATTAAAATGTTTCTAAAGTGGTAACTGGTTTTATGTTATAATATCATTATTTATCATTACAATTGTTGACAAAGATTACAATAATGAATTGTTATTATTTAATACACTCATGAATTATATTCCCCTCTAGATATTTATTGAAAATATATGTTTTCCAATCATTTCCTCATCTTAATTACTCAATATACAAAAAATATTTATTTATATAAATTCAATATTAATTCTTTCTTCGGTCAAAAACAATATTTTCACTTACATGTAAATTTTCAAAAAAATTAAAGAACATTTTTACTATTATGCAATGATTTTTTGAGTTCAATTTCAATCATGTTTAATTATTTAAAAAATGGTTAACTTTTTTAATAAAAACAATGAAAGGAATTTTTTCTTTTAAAATTTATAGAATAGATAGAATGTTTTACCAACATGACCAATAAATGTTTTAAAGATTAATTTAAAAGACTCCAATGTAATTCCAAAATATAATTTGTTCCATAATATTTTGAAAATATTGTTTTTAAAAGTGATTTTCAAAACGGAAAGGTAATTTTCTTCAAAAAAATATTTCAGTGACCATTTAATGAAATTTTCATATATGATAACATCTTCTGATGTTAGTTATTCTTTACTAGGGATGTAATCTAATGATAACATTATTATTATTTCCCTGTAGGGTTAATTTTTATGTTTATTATATTTTTTTGAAACCCATTTATTTTATATGGGTTACGTTATAGTAAATTAATTAAATTTTTATGAAATATATTTTATTTTAATAGGTTATTTTGTGATGATATAATGAATTTTTTATGATATTATGTCACAAATATGCATGGTTTTCATTTTTTGATGGTGGCTAAGATAGAAAAATGGATAGTGGTTATGTAATAACAAATTATCATTGTTATTGTATAACCGAGGATGTTGGTTACAGTATAACCAAGGAAGGGTGGGACCTATATTAACCACAAATGCATTGAGTAAAAATTGATATCCCATGAGATAAACTGAACTGAAATAGGGAGTGAAACCAGTTTAATAAGAAACATTTTTTATTATGATAGTATTTAGTGTGAACCTTTAATACTACGTTGTTTTAGAGAGTTCCCCCATTCCAATATGATAGTCGCATAATTGATCCTTTACTACTAAGGAATTAATATTATTTTTATTTTATTTATTCCACAAATTTATATCTTATGGAAATTTTATTCTCTCATAAATCATGTTATTTCATTACTTTATGATTCATATCTTATAAACTGCCAAGATTTATTACACACCACATGATTATGTTCTATGATATGGAGGGTATGATTTTAAAATGTTATGAAATTGTTATCACACCCTTCTGTTTATGTAATGATGAAGTGAGCATTGATATCTCCCTTGTTTTCACTTATTGAGCATATAATCACATAATTTATTAGGTTTCCTTTCCTTAGGTTATATTGAATGCTATTAAGTATGAAATATCTAATAAGGGTTATAGTTATGAATAATTTAGTGGAAAAAAATGTAGATATTATATAGACCATTTGTGTATGTGTCCATATTTCTAATTTCACTAGACCTATATGATTCAAACATGGATTATTATATTATATTACTCTTCTATTAAGATGTGATATCTATGTATGAAATTTTTGGGTCACTATATTTGGTATCAGAAAATATTTTGGTTAACCTTTCAAAACTAGGATGAGATACTTGAGAACCCCATGAATAAGTCTATGTATGGGATAAAATTATAATGTTTTGGTAATGATCATGAATAAACTATATTAAAACTATGGAGTATAGAAGAAGGTTTAATGATTTAGATATTATATAAGTGATTTTTTGTGATTATGTGGTTTCACACTATGATTATTTTTTCTCAAAAAATTATTTTTGGTTTTAGTCTATGTCTATCCTAAAGGTCTTGTGTTAATAGTGAATGTGATTATTTCCTGACAAATCCGGAATTTTATTATCCATAATCTCATTAGTGTGTGGTTTAATGTGGTTTCACTATTATTTTCACCAATTTTACAATATTATTTAAATGAAAACTCCTAGTGGTATCCATATCCAAAACAATGCATGAACTTTATTCCCAATGGATGGTGATACTTTGGGTTTACAGACCAAACAATGCTCAGAAAGTCAAATTGGTTGAGAGTATGGGTGTGTGGGCTCCTCAAACCTTTTGGGGTGAATTATTAAAAACTAGAAGAGTCTCTTGTAGATTTAATATGTGTCCTATATATCCTTCTCATATGCTAATAAATGACTTGTTACCCATGTGTCAATGACTTTGTTACAACCACACATTGATGGGTAAAACATTGTGTATGTCACTAGATCTCTATAATTATCTTATTTATTTCTAATGATTTTATATTATTTCCATGTTTCAATGCTCTGAATTTTATTTCCATATAGGGAGGTGGTTGGTGACCTAGAGATGGGATTGGCCCTCTTGTAGTCATCCTACGTATCTTATGATAAAAGGAATCAAAACCCATGTAGTTTGTTTGACATAGTTTAAGGTCTTCTAATCAGACTAATGAATGCAATTTAACATCATGTTTTAAGGATGTAAATATGATTCTCAAGCATCTATGAGGCATCATGTGTATCTTGTTAATACAAGAATCATAATTAATGTAGTTTTTGTATGGGTGTCTGTGTTGTGAAAGAGACTACAATAGCGGCCTTTAACGGGACTTATGCATACATGGATACCTTGAAATGATTCATCAGGAACATTGACCTTTGAGTGAGAATGATATGTAATCAAAATTACATCAAAATGATAGACCCACACAAGTGGACTTTTCAAAATGAAATTCTCACTATCATTACCAGTATTTAAGTCAACGTAAGTCATGATCAAGGTGAGAAAGAACAGATAGCAGGAGATTGGAAAAATTACATGAGAGAATATTTTATATGGGCTTACACATCTTCATTTCCCTTTTAGAGGTATGATCTCCAGAAACATTGAGGATACGGTATAGATATCCGAAATTAGGAAGGATCTCTTTGTATCTTATTAATAAAGGAATCAGAGTCATGTTAGTTCGATTTTTCCATAACCCGCTGATGGGTTTGAGGTATCTGGGGGCATGGTTAGGTGTTACACTTAAAATGATATCCATGTACAAGCCAGATTCACATCTATTAGTGGATGATGTAGGATGGTGTAATTATGGGAGAATTTGGTCATATGAGTCAGGAATATTAGGGATGTGAAGGGACTTAAACTGAAGTTGATTCCCAATGGATCTCGAGCCTTAAGAAGGCATCCTATGTATCCTAGTTATGAATAGAAATAGATTTATCACAGTTCAATTAACCCTACCTCGTTTATGGGTTGGGGTGGGTGTTTACACACGAATAAATTATTGTTATCACTAAGGTTTTGAATTTCGAGGGGCTTATGCCAGGATGGATTCCCATTTCCATATTCATTATCTATCTTCTAATAGATAATGGGAGATGGTGACCATGTAGGGTCTATTGGATTGATTGGTATGACATCGAAGGTCCTTTTGAGATAATGGAACATATAGGGTTTCGCGAGTGCATAATCCTATCCCATTAAGTATACTCCCCTAATAAAGAGGGTATTTATCTGAAGGTTCGGGATTAGGGTCCATATGGTATAAGTCTAAGTGTGTCTTCAACATGAAGTTGACATGTCCTAGGGGATCTTCCAAATATTCCTTGCTTTTTCACTTGACATTATTGATTTTTTTGTTGTAAATTCATTGATTGTCTATTGATCATGACATGGGTGTTGGTATGACATAGAAGAAACATCCAAGGTTTTCTTCCTGACATGTCTCTGATGCTTTTCATGATCAAATTTTACATATCCAATACATTTCTCATGATCAACTTACATTTCTAGGATGTCTTTCCATGATCTAATTGAATAGTTTTGTAAGTATTTTCATGATCGATGTTCATTGATTGGGAGGTATTCATATGATTAAAGTGGACATGTTCAGGGTATTTTTCATGATCATATGAATTATCTTAGAATGCATTGAATTATCAAAGTGGGGATGTCAAAGATATTTCATACAATCAATTGTTTTGTATATATATTGTTTCTTGTTCAACCTAGCCTTTCTTTAGGATTTCATATGAAAATTATTTTAGGTCAATGTACTATCGAATGGAAATTTTGACATGTCATGCTATCACATGAGGAACATTAATTTCCCAAGACCTATCACGTGACTAAATTGACTTGTCCTAGGTGTGTCTTATGATCAAAAAGACATGTCCGAAGATGACCAAGTACATCTCAAGACCGTTGAATAATCTTATAGTCCTGTGAACTTAATTTAATAATGTGGTGGGGTATCACGAATATTATTATGGTATCGTGACTTTTTATGTTTTTTGTCTCATTCCCTAAGGTATTATGCCTTAAGACCAAATAGAAAATATTTTTATTGGTGGATAAATGCAGAGGGAAGGATTTATGAAAAGGTCACGCATCCCTAGGATTTTATGGTAATATTGGGTCCTATTCATTTGTTTATATGCATGTCAAAGCCTCAGATGTGCCAAGGAGTTATCAAATGAATAATCCTCATGAATCTCTTTTTTTCATGGGATTCACATGACCTCATAAGGGGGTCTTATGATAGGGTTCTATTGATGTGTGAAGTGTATGGACATTAGTAAAAAAATGGAAAAGGGTTCCTGGATGATGATTTTCCACCAATTTTCATGCCTTTGTGGATTTTCAAGACTCAAAGGGAGAATTAACACCATGTGTGAAGATAACATTCCCATCAAAAATGTATTTCAATCATTGATGAAATGTTGTAGGTACCAAACCATGGTCGTGAAGCCAAGCACTTCCAAGAAATAAAATTATTTATATTATCTTTCTAGATAACCATGAACTCAGCATTAGATGTGAGATCCCTAAACTAGGTTTTGAAATTGATATTCTCGATAGGTCTTTTCTCACACTTATCAAATAGTTGAATGGTCATCTTTATAAAAGATAAATCTCCCTGAAAATATCCCAAAATTATAAGGGGCTAAATCAGGTTGAGGTGGATCATAGAACCAATTTCAATCATAGAACTATAGATTTTAACATTTTCGAGTTTTCTTAAAAGTTATAAGGGTCTGATGTGTCCCTAGATTTCCTCTCCATGATCTTGTACTTTGAACGATATGGATATAAGGAATTTTTATGGTATAGTCTCCACTCGATAAACCACTCCTTTAAAGACTTCAATCTCAATCTTATGTGGGCTTTGGAGGGCCCTGAGGAGTGTCCGTATGAGTTCTCTAGGAATATGGAAATCATTAAGGATTGTAGAACATCCACTTGATGCTGAGGACGTCTTCTAGATATTAAAATGTTTCACATTTTACCATCTTTTTACAAAGAAGTATTCCTTGAAGTTTAACGTCGAGAGTCATGGATTCTTTTTAGATATTTATTGACATGTGACTAATACATATCATGTAGTTTATAAGCATGAAACTAGGACTTTGTCAGATAGTTTAATGTCATGTGGCTAGAACATCATCATGTAATTTAATAACATGTGACCAGGATGTGGTTACGTAGTTTAATGTCATGAAACCAATACATGGTTCTTGTAGTTTAACATCATGTGACTATAATGTAATTGTGTAGTCTAACTTCATGCAATCAATATGTTTCATGATGTTTTTTTCAGGCGACTTCGATATGGTCCTTATAGTTTAACATCTTGCTACCAGGACATATCATTCCACAGCCTATTAGAAAAGAAAATCTTTATTTCATTGATAGAGTTATGATTACTATTTTTCATATCTGATTGGATTTAGGATCCCTTAACTCTATCAATCCTACATTTATGTGATTCACTAAATAAAAAATAAAACTAAATAAACTCTTGATTGTGTGACCGATACATCGGTGGTAGGGGAAATAATTTTAATGGTATATCAACCATGCCACACACTGATTCCTCATTGTAAAGGGTTTTATCTAATAATTCTCCAGGGAATAATTAATGCACATGTGGACATATTTTCATGGGAATCAATAAACATTTATATTTTTTCATTAAGAGATGAACAAATACCAAGATTTTCCCACGTACTACATATACCTCTATTAGCTTGAGAACATGGATGAGTTTGGAATCAAGGGTGTGGAGCACGAGTATTTAATGGTTTGGGGGTAAATGATATTTAAATTGGGGCCTTGAATGATGTAGATTCTCCCTGATAATTAAACAAACCTGAATCTCCTACTGGATTCATATAAAATACTATGTTTAGACGGTTTCTATAATACCCTTAATGAGGAGGTGAAAATATGAAAATTTCCCCAGGCTTATGGGTTAGGAGTACAAGAAGTATGAAAATTCACCAAAACCTATGGGATAGAGTTAGGATTAATAATGAATGGATTTCACAAAATTAGGGGATGAAAAAAATGAAAATTTCCCCATGACTATGGGTTGGGAACTTCACAGCATGGTGAAATTCCATTGGAAGGTGTCGGTATGTCATTTCAGTGAAGATATCATAGGATTATTCCCACAATTATTTATTATGTATCTGTATTATCTTTTAGTAGTTAAATGATCCTTTTAGATATAGAAATTTATTTGTAATCCTCAAGGGGTTGACTATCAAGATCCATGATAACAACCTTTCATTTGTCAATTGTAAGTGGAGTGGATGGTGAAAGGAGACTCAATGTGGACCCTTGATATTGAATCCTCTTTTACCACTGGCCCTTTACTCAATCAACATTTCCCTATGAAATTTAAAAATATTTAGTAACACCTTCTGTAGATTCTGGAAAGATACCACTGAGCCCTTCTATTATTATTTCAAAGGAAGAAGGTAGGATAAACAGTTGTGACTCAAATGACCGAAGGAGGGTATGATTATACATTTTATGAGTGTTCTCATCTAGATCCAATGAAAATTCCTAAAATTATTTTGATATCATATTGATGGAGACATATGTGGTTTGGTGCTCTTCTATTACAAAGTATCTCATTTGATGAGTTTTTGCAAGATATTTCATTTGGTGGGTTGTTTCTCATTATAATATTTGGGGGGTCAATGGGGATAATGTTATTTGGGGGATTCAGTACCCATAGTACTATTTGGGGGTCAATTCCCGTAGTAACATTTGGTGGTTCGGTGCCCAAAGTACTGTTTGGTGGGTAATTATCCATAGTGAATAGTATCCCATGGTAAAATATGATTGAATAATACCCCCATAACTATGGTCTGGGGCACTCCTTCGGATTCCATAGTTTCCAATGATGACTAGGATGAAGTCAAAGGACACTGGATAGTGATGATCTGGTATCTCTTCTAGGCTACTATCATGATACACTAGTATGCCTCATTAGAAATAGGTGGTAATAAGGATATAATCATGTCCTATATTTCCATTATTTGGATACCCCTAGAGATATCTTCTGGTAGATTACCTAATTTGGATGGTTATGGTAGGCATAACTTCATGTGTAGCTCTTCCTGAAATCATGCTCACATGTTGATAATGATGACCAGAACGGATAGGATCCCATGTATAGATATCTTTAGTGATTGAGTTTACATGGTTATTGTCCTCATTCATATCCATATATTAGGAAAGGTATGTTTTTCTGCACTCTAGGGATAAACTCCCAAATAGGTTAAATATGGAAGCAAGGGACACTTCCTCTACTGTGGCCTATCATGGGAAATATGGGAGATGATGATTCATCCTATAAAATATTTCATGATTTGATTTCTTATTCGATGTTCAGTTGTTCATGTGGTACCCATGTACTAATACATTCAATAAATGGCACTATAGGTGTGTCGTTGGTAATGGTATACGTCAGGGCAAGTACAGCTTACGAGTGGTCACAAATTATATTGGCACATTTGATGATGTCATTTTGATTGTATGGAATCTGAAGAGTCCTAAGGAGGAAATGATACACCATATTAGTAATTCATCATATATAAAATTTCATGTTCGATAAATTACATTCACATATAAATGAAAAATTATTGATCCCTTTTTTTATGAAAGGTTCAACATAATTAAATAAAAACATGTTGGGTTCACCATTTTGTTTTAGAACAATTTCGGAGAAAATAAATTAATTTTAATTGGTAATTCTATCCTTTTTAACTGGTGATAGGGATGAAACAGTTAAAATATTTCATGTCAAGTTCAATATTTTCATTTCCCAAAAACCCGCAACAGTCTTAGCACAATGCTCAATTGTGGGGGGTTGAATGTTGTTGAAAAGTCATTTAAATTGGGTTTACCATATTTTTCTTTAATAAAAAATCCCAAAGGTTACCTCATCCATAACTGAGTGTGGGACTATTTTGTAAAGGAATGTGGTCCTATATAGTTTTATACACAATAGTTCTTAGGACCCCACATTGGTTGAGAGGATCAGAGGTTGGGCTCATCACCCCCTTTTAAAGGGGATTATTACCTACTCTCAGACTCTCTTATAGATTTCATATATGTTTGTGAAATACTTCTCATGCCATGATATGGGACCTATTAGGCATGTTTCATTGAATTTATTAGTACCATGCATTGATAGGAATAATTTTTTGTATTTCATTAGATCTCTATCATTATATTGTTTATTTATGGTTCTTTTAGTTTATATCCATGTTCAAGCACACTGTATTTTATTTTCATTAGAGAAGAGGTTGGTATCGTATAGTTGGGATTGGACATCTATGAGGCATAATATGTTTCCCCTGAGAAAAAGAATAAAAACCCACATAGTTTGTTTGACATAGTTTAAGGTCGTGTGACCATATTGACACATGGAGTTCAACATCGTGTAGTAAGGATGTAAATATAGGGGTCATTCCTAGATGAGGAATCCTACATGTCCTATAAAGGAAATAATCAGAGTTTACATATTTTGTGTATGGGAACCTACATCATGAATGATACAATAATATATTCCTTGAGAGGTACTTATGAAAACATGGATACCCTGAATTTCCTCATCAAGAACATGGACCTTAGAGTGAGGATAAGATGTAATCAAACATACATCCCAATTACGGTCCCACATATGGGGGCATTCTCATCATGTTATTGGTATAATAATTTCCAATCTCTAAGCCCATGTGATTCATAATCACTGTGAGAAACAATAGAAAGTGAGAGATTGGACATAAAGTTTGGAAGCATATATTCAAAAGGCTTACACATATATTTTTTCCTTTGAGACACATTATTGTTATCCCAAAGGTTTAGGATTTATAGGGGATTATACTAGTATAGATTCCCATTGACATGTTCATTCTATATATTCTGACATAAAAAGAGATATGATATCTATGAAAGGTCTACTAAAAATTCTTGGTATGACATGGGGGGATCTTTTTAGAGAATGGCATAAATAGGGTCACATGAGTATATATCCTTAACTCATTAAGGAGACTACCATTTTAAATAGGGTATGAGGTTGAAGGTTCTCGGATAGGTTTCATGTGGTATAAGTCTGATTCTTCTTACTGGATGAAGTTGACTTGTCCTATGGGATCTTACAAATATGTATTGATTTTTTATAGTACATGCCTTTATTATTTGTTGGAAATTCATTAATTTTCTTTTGGACATGTCTTTGGTGTCGGTCAGACATAGAAGAAACATCCAAGGGTGTCTATCTGACATGTCCCAAATGATTATCATAATTGAAGTATATGTGTCCAAGACAGTTCACATGATCAACTGCCTTTTCCTATATGTCCTCCCATTATCCAAGTGTATCGTCTGGGATGTCTTCACATAATCCAAGTTCATTTTATGGGATGTATTTATAAGATCATAGTGTACATGTTCAGTGTCTTTCGCATGATCATATAAATTTTCTAGGATTTCGTCTCATGAACAAAGTGGTCATGTTATAGATATTTCACATGTTCATCATGGTTATATATATTCTATCGCATGATAAAATTGACTAATCCTAGGGATGTTGCATGAAAATTTTAATATATCAAGGGACCATCGCATGGAAATGATGACATGTCAATGAGTGTTCTCATAATCAATCTAAACTTTTAAAGGCCTATATCATGACAAAAATGACTTTTACAAGGTCTATATTCTGATCAAAATGACATGTCCAAGGACTTACAAGATCATCATGAGACCCGTGAAGAATCTCACGGTCCATTTAATCATGTATAATGGTGTCACATACCGTTTTATGATTTCTGGTCTATCCAAGTGTTGAAGTCACATTATCTCATGGATCATGCCTCAATATCACATGATCAATATTTTCATGGGAGTATAAGTTCATGGATAAGGGTTTATTCCAAGGCCACGCATCTCTATGATTTCCTGGTGAGAGTGGGGTCCTATTAGTTCATTTATATGCACGTCAAAGCCTTATATGTTTTGATTAATTACCACATGGTGGAGTGGAATGATGATCCATTTCAAAATATATTTTCATGACCTCAAAAGGGGGTTCTTGTGATGTGTTCTATCAGTATAGGCATAGAATTCACAATAGAGTCACAATATGAAAAAGCGTTCTCGGTCGATTATTCTAAAAATAAGCATGCATGGGGTTTTCATTCTCATTTCTTCCTTTGCATGATCAAGGACCCATGGCGGTGTTTCATGTAAAAGTAATCACTCCCACGACCACATGAAAGAATCACGAGATGTAAATGGTCACCGAATCACAAGACCTGAAGGTTCGTAGCATTGAGATAATGAAGGCTTCTGTAGTTCCTTCTTTAATATTTAACACAAGTAATACTTTTCTACTTGTGTATATCTACAGACACTAGAAAGGGTGTCCCGCATGTATGAGGTCATTCATTAGGTGAACAAATAGAGATTTCACTAGGTTATAGGGTTATTCTAGATAACTCTACATAAAAACGATTCACACATATGATCATCCTAAGTACATCACATGACTAATATCACCTTAGAATCATGAGATCAAGTGATCTATTGAAGAATTATGTGAAGTGTTTTCTGGTCATGTGATGGAGATGCATGTTAGTTTCGCATGGATGGATGAATGTTTTTATAGAAGATTCGTGAAATCAGTGATGTATAACATGATCATCAATACCTCCCATGTAATAATGTTTATTTGGGGGATGTTTTATGCAATTTATTTAATCATGTGGTCACTGATATTTAATGGATCATGTGATGCAGGTCACCATTTTCTATAGAATATCTTCTGAATGTGGAATCCTTCCACCCACTCTTATCTATTTATTTACATATTCCTCGTTGTTCTTCCTCCCCTCTTCCTATCGCGCTTGTGTGTTTTTTGGGGGAGGTAAGGTTTAAATATACATATATCAGCCTATTTAGATTCTTCTTTCACAATAAAGGTTTCATGGGTGTCATCTAAAGTCGGTGGAGGATTCTTGTGATCCACGCATGGGAGGCACTCAAGATGAAAATATAGGTTTCTCTTTATAAGAATCCTTAGTGATGTTCCCCATGCCTAACCTAATCATATGATTTCGTCCCATGATTTTTTGTGGTTCAATTGATGGATTCATGTAATCACATTACTAGCTTCATGTGATGTCCCTACATTCTACACATGGAAAATATTCATGGAATGTGTGGATCCATATTTCATTTCCATCATGTAATGGGGTGGAACAAAACTAATGATACTTCTTCCATGAAGGATGTTGATCATTTTAGGGGCTTCGAGTGTCCCTATTTAAATCAAGTGGCATTAAGAACATGGTTGTTGAGGGGGAGGTTAAATATGAATGCATGAGGCAACTAGATATCTTGGATAATATTGATCGAACGTTGGAGGTTTTTTCCATATGATTTTTATAGAGGAACAATGCATCGTGAGGATCCTTCCAACATTGATATGGCCTTCTACCCAGATACCCTTAATAATTGATTGAGTGGAATCATATCATTGAGCCGGTCGTGGGTTCGGCACTCGGTCCACCTTCACCCACGCCCCCACCAGTCACTCCTTCCCATTATATGTCCTTCCTAGGCACACCGAAACACACCCATGCACTCCCCGTATGGGATAACCTCACCCACTATCATCGTTGGGTTAGATGGATGGTTGGATCCTACGGAATGGTTAACGAGACTCATACAAATTCTCTTGGTTGAGTTGGTCACCTAGTTAGCCTGTTTAGAAATTTTTTGGCTGAGATAACCCAGGATCACTATAAAAAATCATATAAGTATAATTGATAAAATAAATTCTATTAATTTACTAAAATGTATCAATTCCCATCCACTTTACTTCAATAATGGTACCTCCAAGAAATTTTTTTGAGGTATATCAGTATTTCAGAGTCTTCATATTTCAAAAAAAATATGATAGATTGTGTATCAGACAATTATGGGTGTCAAAAGTGATGGACAATTCAATGATTCTCCTCTTGATAAAATAAATGTTATGGGAGATAAAGGAAAATATCTTATTATAATGATCACACAATTTTTTCAATCTATAAATAACAATGAGTATCTAAATGAGAAATATATGGAACAATATTCTATTGTGTTCTTTATGAGGAAATGTCCAAATTATTTTAGTTGGTCCACTGATTCTCTATCACTAATTGACGGATTGGTACCATTGAAACAATGTTTTACATTCTACAAATTTCATAAGATGAGAAATTCATTCAATTTTTTATCATTTGGAAGCTAAATCAGGTCATTAGTGGGCTCTAATGAAGAATACAAGACAAGAAGAAGAATTTGTCTCTATATAGTGGGATGAAAATAAGGGAATGTTTTTCATTAAAAACTTACCCTGTATTCTTTGCATGAATGAAGAAAATAAATTACTTAAACTAAAGTATAGAGATAATGAATTCTTTGGTACCTATGAGGAAAATATTATAGTTATTTTGGGGTACTCTTTAGGTATTATTATCTAATTTTAAATTAAGGACGATCAATTCTTTAGTGGATTAAGTCAAATTCTATAAAGAGCATTAACCATAAAAACGTTGGTAGATATGAAGAAATATTTAGATATCCCATAAAGGTGCAAATTGATATTAGAGTTACTAATCAATCATATGGTTTTGATTTAAAAATAAATATAGAATTCAAAAGGAATTATAAAAATCATGGAGAGAAGAAGATTATATTTTCTATATACATAATGTGTGGAATGAAATGTGAAGGAAATTTTATTAAGGTAATTAGTAAATGTTTTAAGTGTGGAAATGAAGGTCATAAAGAAATAAAATTCCAAAGTTATGGGAAGAAGTTATCTAATGATGTGAACATAGATAAATCTCCATATAATTCAACACTCACACTCTAGTTCTATAAATGCATGGATTGTGTGTATTATGTGAATCAATGCCCTAATCTAAGGTATAACGATGATAATAATCCCCAAAAACATTTGTAGTTAAAGTAAAAAATGGAATGTTTATGAAATCGAAATATTTTATGTGAATCATGATAATGAGTTCACATTTATCCTCTGCTCCATGGTTGGGGATTTCATGTTATAGATTGTATGAATATTCCCTATGATAATATTATTTTTTATTCTTTAGTGAAATATTCTGTGATTCTAAGCATTAATTATCTATATCTTCATAAATTTTGGAATAAATAAATTATATTTGATATTTTAAATCAAATTATGATCATATATTAGTGCCAGGATGAACCCAAATATCCAATAGAAATGTTTTTGGCTAAGAAACGAGATTATTTAAGGAATAAAAGATTAATTATATTTTGGAATCTTGGATGATTTTAATATGAATTCATTTTGGTGAATGATTAGGTTCTATAAATTTTGGTATTTCACTTTATGAGTGATGAAAATTATTTGAATATAATCATTAAGTTGATCATGGAAGGATATGAGAAAGAATCATTCCAATATTTGGGATTCATTTTTTCAATAATATTTTGAAGGATCCTTAAGGTTAACTATTTATAGAATGGATTAAGTTGAAAGTAAGATGTTATTGGGAATCATATTTCCAGCCATTTTTATATTTTAAATATTTGGATGAAAGAGTATTGACTAATAGATCTTATGATTTGTTAAAATTTAATTTCAGTGCTTTAAGCATAAAAATATTAATCTAGAATAATTATTTCATGGAGTAAGAGATGAAGTGGAAGTTGATAAAACCACAACCAAAGTATGATTTTGGAGAAAGAAAGTTATTTTAAACAGATCTAGTTTAGGAAATGATATAGAAATTTAGATCAATTAAATAGAATATTAATCCAGCTCATTGTCGACAGAAAATATATACTGAAAATCATCGACATGACTTGGAATCTGAAGTTGGTGATACGTTTTTTTTTTAACATTTCTTCATGGAATAAACATATGAGACAACAAATTAGGTAAATTTCAACCTTATGTATATTGTTCCTTTTGAGAGTATTGATCAGGTTTACACAGTAGCTTATCACTTGGTTCTTCTGCCAAACATCTCTCAAGTTCATGTTATGTTCCACGTATCTCTCCTGACGAATTTCATACTTGATCCATGAAATGTAATAAACTCTTAGGTTATACTACTGTAGAATGATATTTAATATGAATATAAATTGGTATAAATTTTTAACTCTAAAGATATTGTCCTATGGAACAAGACTAGTCACAAGGTGAAAGTTCTCTAGAGAAATCAGACATTCAAAGAAGTTATATGGGAATATGGGGAGTTAAGGAAACAAAGATATCATAGTTTTTTTTATCAAAGTGAATAATTTTGAGAGATAAATTCATTTTATGGTGTTATAATGTAACACAATAATAATTTTTGAAATATTTTTTTATAGATTTTATTTCTTTGATAACTTCTGTTACTCGCACACTCAGTTTAAACGAACTAGGATATACTATAAAAATATTATTATTAAATGTTCTCATTAAAAAATAACTGTTAAAATTATTGTGTTTGAGTAGGATAAACTAAATTTTGAAATTTTTATAAAGGTTCTACTCATTATAAATTTATTCCTTAATTATTAGTAAATAATAACAAAATTATTAGTAATGTCAATTTATTCATCAAAAATATGAATTCTTAAGAATTGATTTTTATTGATCGTTGTGAGAAAATATTGTGTTAAATTTTTGTAATTTTTAAGAAAAATTATTTCATAAAATGAAATATTGTTTTAAATAATAAAATTAAAATCATTTTAATATTGTTTTTTTGAGAATTTTCTAAAAACATTTATTTTCTGGTTAATATTAAAAAATAATGATTGTTATTGAAAAGTATATTTTATTTTGAGCAAGTACAAAGTTGAATTTTTTTAAATGAATTAAAATTAAAATTAATTCTATTTTATGTCATATAATCCAATTATGATCCCTTTAATCAATTTTATTTTATAATTTGTAATGGAAACATTTTTATATGTAAAAAAAACATTTTTCTGAAAATCGATTTGTATGCGCACAATTTTTTTATCATAACAAATTAAATTAATCAATATTAGTGAATTATTTTAACATAATGTCTATATTATATATTAAATAAAATTATTTATTGTTCATTTTATATTTTTTTATGAAATTGAAAAAAATAAACAATTTTTTACCTGTAAAATGTATTTTTCTAAAAAGTGGTTTTCATCACGTGTTATTTTCTTATTTTAAATTAATTTTTCCACTCATGAAAACTTAATTTTATAAAATTTATTACATATTTTTATTCATTAGGTTAAAATTTTGTAAATAGGTCATTTTTATTTTGGGTCAATATGAATAGAAACTATGGTAAAAATTTATAACTTTTATGAAGAGTAAATTAAGTTAATTTGTGTTATAAATAACTGATAATTACAAAAACAATCATCCTATTACTCATTTTATTCAGGTAATATTATAATAAAAATTTCCAAGTTTAATGGAAAATTTTTCAATAAAATGATATGTTTAATATTTAAAGTAAATAATGTTAAAAATTTGACTCTCTAAATTTTAAATATATATTATATGTTCGCATAGGGACAAAAGTAAGTTATGAAAATATATAAATGTCTATTTTGATATTAATGAAAGTATTTTCTTGCTAAAAATTTATTCATAATTTTTTTAAATTATATGATATCTTTAAATGCTTGTGAAACACTAATATAATATTTATTCAATTAAGAAAAATATAAAATAAATGATTTAAAAAATATGAAAAGTGATATAATTTGGATGATTTAATGTGTCTAATGAATTTTATAGATCTATATGTCATATTATAAATCATTATATTCAAATTCCCCAATATTACAAATATATTTGAATTAAAATTAAATTAATAGTGTTAAAAATGAAATTAATGATATTTTATAATACATAAAATTCTATAAAATGATAAAAAATTTATAAAAACATTAGATTTATTGAAATGAATATTATATGGTTTTAAACATCATCCATGTTCAATTTATGGGTTTTTAGAATTTTTTAGTAACATTGATAACCCTTAAATTTTAGAAAAATATAATATTATAGTTTTTGTTCAAAGGGTTAATGAAGGGTAAAAACAAAAAGATAAGGGTAAAAATATGATCCAAACACTCCCAAATTGTATTTGATGAAAATATTTCAAATTCTCCACTTATTATAATATATTTATATCAATTTAGATCCATTTTTGGTAAATAATAAATTATATTTATTTAATACATTATTAAATTCCAAGAATTCCCCTCTCCTCAATTATAAAAGAAACCTCTCATTTCTCTTCCTTTCACTACATTTATTCTTATTGATCAAAAATACCAATAAAAACTTTATAAACTTCCTTATTCAAATTCTAGTGGTATTTTTATCCCCAAAATACTAACCCTATGATCCTTAATAAGATATTCAAATGAGTTGTTTAAAATAATAGGTAATCACCTTAACATATCACTTTCTTTTTAGTTATTTTTTTCCTCCACTAAATATGTTAAATTATTCATAAAATAATAGATTCAGTATCCTAAATATACTAAAATTTTATTATTATTATTATTATGAAATCACTTTTATTCACCCGATTTTAATCAAATGGAAAGCAAAGATATCGATCATGCGTATGTATGACTTACCGTCCCCATTTTTTGATACAATTCATTTCTCATCACCATATTTTTTGGATGGGTATTAATATGGGTTAAATGTTTATATATTGTAATTATAAAATATTTTTACTTATGGAATAATTATTTCATATCTACATTCTAACCGTTGAATCCATTGAAAAATGATAAACATCGATTGTGTGTTTGTGTAGACTACCATCTCAACGAAACGATGTGATTCGTATTTCATTTAGGTTTCAAAGGGATGGTTATTAAGATGTAATTAATTGAAATATATGATATATTTTATATAATAATTAATTTATAAAAGTTATTTATTATTTAACTTTCTTTCATTCTATCTGTCGAAAAAATGAAAACAATGTCCATGCATACATACAACCTACCCTCTCTATGAACAGTGTAATTTTTTATCAGTATATATATTTATTGAATGAATATAAACATATATATATATAATGAATATATAGGATATTTATATTTTTATTAATATTTTTAATATTATGAAGCCATTATCCAAATAAAAGGACAAAAAATGCCGAACAAGAACATACATGAAAAATGAAGCAAATATCACCCAGAACAATGATTTAAAAAAAAAATTTAAAAAACAGGTGATTAAATGGTATAAGTAAATAATATATGGTATTATATATATATGAATATTTTTTTATAATACATTTATAATAAATTTAAATTTATTACAAGTAAGGTTCCAATGTATAAAAAGAATGTTGGACGAAAGGCAAAAGATTTTCAACTTACTTTAATTTTTGTGGGACGCATGTTAGAATCCCCAATTGTTTATTTTATGTGGTGTATATACCATGTAAGAATTTATTTTATTATAATTAATATGAAATTTATTGGGATTTAAATACCAATATATGGTTATTTTTTCATTGGGCTAACGATTCCAATGTTACCAAAGTGGTAAATGGTTTTATGTTACAATCACATTTATTATTATTATTATTCATGGAAATGTTTCCAAATATGAATTACTATGATCCAATAAACTCAAGAAGATTTTTCACCTCTTACATGTTTTCAATTAATTTTCTTGATCTTAAGTACTCAAGATACATAAAATATGTATTAAAAAAACAATTTCATTTCATTATTTAGTTGGAAAAACCTTTTTCTTTCATATCAATGATTTCTAAAAATGTATTAAATAATTTTTTTACTATTATACATTAATTTCTTATGTCATTTTTACCCATTTTAATTTAAATAAATGTTTTAAATGGAAGCTTATTATCTTCTTCAAAATGAAGCACTTTTTTTATTTTTTTATAATAATGTGAAAGGAATGTTTTCTTTAAAATTATATATCCTGAATGAAATTTCCCACCAGAATTCCTACTCAAGGTTTTGAAGTTTCATTTAAAATTTTCCATGTTTATTTTAAAATAAAATTATTTCCATTATATTTTTTAATTTTCTTATTTTAAAAGTGATTTCAAAATGAAAAAATTATTTTCCTTATGAAATATTTTAGGGATATTTTTATGTAATTCTCATATATGATAACATTGTTTGATGTTAATTATGTTTTATTAGGGATAAGATACAATGATACCATTTTCAGTAATTCTATGTATAGTTAATTATCATGTTAATGAGATGTTTATTAAACCCATTTATTTTCCATGTCTTATGTTATAGTAATTTTATGAAATGTTAATAAAAGTGATTTTCATTACACAAGTTATGATGTGATGATAAGATGAATGTTTTATAATATTATGGAACACATTTTTACAGTTTTCATTATGTTTTGGTGTTATGTTATAACCAGGTACTATGGTGACATTATAACCATGCACAGGGGTAATGTTGCACCCAAGGATGGTGGTTATGTTATAACCAAGTATATTGATTAAATTACACAGAAGGATGGTGGTAACATTATAACCAAGAAGGTGGATATGCTATAGAAAAGGGTGGGTGGAACCTATATCTCCCTCTAATTAATTGGGTAAATATTTCTATCTCATGGGATATATAGGAATGGAATGTTGAGTGAACCAAATTCAATAGGGGAATTTTGTCACCATGATAGCCTTGGGAGTGAAACTTAATTACTAAAATGATTTAGGGAGTGAACCCATTACACTGTGATAGTCTTGGAAATGATATTTTAATACTAAGAAAAAATTTCAATGATTATGTGTATTCCTCAAAGTTATATGTTATGAAAATTTTATCATCTCATAATGCATGTCATTTTATTCCTTTGTGGTTCATATCTTATAAGATAACAATATTTATTTCATTACTCAAGATTATGATATATGGTATGTAGGGTCTGATTTTAAAATGTTATAATCATGTTCATATACACTTATGTTCATGTTATGTTGAATTGATTCTTGATATCTCACTTTTTTACCCTTACTGGGCTCTTGAGATCACCATTTCTTAATTTTACCTTCCTTAGGTATTGAATAAAGGTATTAGGTATGATATGTCTTAAAATGGTTCTAGTTATGAGGAAATTAATGGGAGATGATGTAGATATTTTATGAATCCGTTTTTTATGTTTCTATGTTTCCAAAGGCATGAGACCTATATAATTCTTTAGAGGATTTTTTGGTTATGTAATTAATAGTTTTCTATTAAGATGTGATATCTATGTACTGAAATTATGACTCATTATATGGTGAACTTATATGATGTATTTTACATTTATAATGGAAGAATGATGGTTATAGAGTACCTGTAGAGGTTTTCAAACCTCACAAGGTACAATCTTGATATAGAGAAGGATGGATTCCATTAGAAAGGGTCGTACAAACATGACCACTATAAATAGATCTGATCTTTTTTATGCCCCTCTAAATCACCACATACATTGGTGTCATGGAGATGGATGTTTTATCGAGTGACTGTTTTATGGATATCCAATTAAGGGATCTTGTATTAGTTTTTAAAGAGCATAGTCTTTAGATATAGTTAGTTGATAGTAGGAATTAGGGTTATAATGTTAGAGGAATATACATGTATAATATTAGTCATGGGATTTAGTAGAAAAATATTCACATAATGTTTCTAATCAAACATGATATAGTATTTTCTATTCCTATAGAGGATGAGATCACATGGTCTAATATTTTCAGAATTGACGTGTAATAGAGAGCAGTCATGGTGGAACAATTGGTAAACCTCATTGAAAAAAGGTAGTGGAATGATCAAGGGAATCCTCATGTTGGGAATTTTGTTCCACCAGGTGGTGGATACATTAGGGGAATCTATGGTTCAAATAGATAATATATAGGGATGATGTTATTATGCACTTACACTACCACCACCAGGTGGTCCCATCCGATATTAGAGAGCTAGAAACCATGAGAATGGGTAGATTTAAGTGATTTGGGGATACAACTAGTCTTTTATTAATGTTTTTTGTGCCATTATCTATTAATTTTATACACTAGAACCCATTCTTATTGATATTAATGTGAAATATTATTTTTTTTATTTCATACCTTGTTCCAGAGTTAAAAATCTCAAAGGAACCCCTAACCTAACTTATGAAATTAGAGAATCATATTGGAGAAAATCACATGGTCACCTACTTCTGCTAATATTGTGATATTTCAATTAGTTGATATAGTTTTTCATTTTACCTCATATTAGTTGAAAAAAATCCCTTCAATATCATTGTTAACATAGACTATAAATTAATAGTTTGTACCCAGATAGACTACCACCATTATAGATTGAGGATGGGTCGAGATTTTACCTGGTGGGTGGGTTTGACCTTCAATAAAGGACAATGAGGGATATTTAAAAGAAAATTATAATAAATAAGCCACTAACCAGTGTGCCTATATTTTTTTTAAAGTGTATAACTTAGATAATAAGAATCCTAAAATCATGGGGGGTACGTATATGTCTTTCCAAAGGATTCTATAGGATTTCACCCTCGTTATGAGATATCCTTGTCCATATAATCTCACCCTAATACCACACTAATGCCTTTTTTAGCTTGTCGGATGGTTTTATATAAGATCAATGTGTTAAAGGTGTTACTGGAGTCCCATATAGAGAAAGGTTTCGTCTATCCTAGTGTGTACTTCTGGTCAGCTTTGCTGTCGGTTTCTAAGATAGTGGACAGTATCTTGAGGATTTTTTTTAACCATACATACTTAAATAAAGTGAAAATAATGATAAAATATCATCTTTCAAGGATTGATAAACTCTTCAACTAGCTGATGGGGGTGATCTGGCTATCAAAGATCAATCTTGGGTCTGGTAATCACTGGCTTTAGGTTTACAAGGAAGATATCTTAAATATGGAGTTCATGTGTCACTATAAGAATTATAAGTTTCAAGTGATTCCCTTTATTCTAATAAATACCCCAATTCTGTTCATGGGACTCAAGAAATCAATCTTTTATACTTTTGTATACAATTTTATAGTATTCTCCATCAATGAAATCCTTGTCAATTCAACGTCAGAGGATGAGTATGTTGAGTATCTAATTTTTTGTCCAAAAATTTCTTCAAGATCACTAATTCTATAGTAAGTTTTCAAAGTTTATTTAATGTATTTAGGAGTTCCACTTCTTATTCCATATCTTCTATGGGGGATGAAAATATAGAGAGCCTATGAAGATTTAGGTAGTTATTTCTTTGATGTGACCCAATAATCTGTTTGAGGTGTGCATCTTCCATGGGTTATCAAGATACTAACCAAGATTCATTGTATAAATCCTTAGGATTTTAGAACCCATGAATTCAATTACTCAAAAATCATAGCCTTTTGTATGATCTAAGAGATATTAGAGGATCTAAAAAGGTGGTTGATTAGTGCTTCTATCTTGAGGTTTCTAAATGAATTAGTTGAGTTTGTGGTGTTATGTGGTTCTTTTACTGATGATAAAGGTTTTATGATAATTTATTGATCGTTTTTATTTCATATGGTTCTATGTACTTGAGACATCACTATGAGGAAAACATGAACCACAATATGGAGCTTGTTGTTATATTGTTCACATAGAATAAACATATAAATTAACTTCTCTATGAATGGTTTATTATCTATATTGACCAAAAGAGTTTCAAGTAAATATTCTATTAGTGAAATTTAAAATTGATTCATAGTAATTAATTGGATTTCTTATAGAACTATAAATTAGAGATTTTATATTCTCTTAGAAAGGGAAACATGGTGATCGATTCCATAATCAAGAAATCATGTGCCCAATTGATGGAGGCATCTGTTTGGTTTTCATCAATGCGGATATGCATTGTGGATGAAGGAGAAATCAAAATTATTAAATTTATGGTGGTGGCCTGATCAAGCTATAATTTTTTATTTTGTGTTGTGGTATTTTATAAACTTTTTAACCTCATTTTCTGTTAATTCTAAATAGATTTCATTCCTCTTCTATTTTGGTTGAGTTTTAAATTTATCTCAAATAAGATTAATATAAATATATTTTCTAAATTATTTTATCCTAAAATTAATTTGAATTAATAAAAAATTGAAATTTTAATTTGGATCTGTTTTTGGTAAATAGAAGACCCATATATATACTCCATCCCATACATAAGAGTTTTAGGCTGATGCGAAAAGTTCATTAACTTTGTCACTGAGAAGAGATTGAAAATTCTGTAATGTGATATATATATATATATATGGATCCCCATCTAGGATACCAAAAGGTTTCAAAATAATATGTATAATTACACCATAGTGTAAAGATAATTATATTTATATGCGTGACTGATATATATGAGTCACCTCAATGAAACACTACATATTTAAAGGTACTTGACTTAGCCACTCGAGTGTTCTTTGATCAATCACAAAGATGGAATTTGAGTGATATATAATGGTAAAACCCATGTCATGAGTTCTACATAAACTTTATTCCATTAATGTGGTATTTATGTTACCTATACGTAAAATTAACCTCTCAACCTAGTTAATACAACAAGGTCCAGTCTGGTATCATAGGTATTAAACACCCAATATATAAGATTCATTTTTTTATATCTAATGGTCCATAGAAGCTATATTGATACCTAAAAGTTCAACCATTTGTCAAAAAATATTGTTCTCAAATATATATTGACATATAAAGGTTTAATTCCCAGAATAACCTGGCTATGATTCATATAGAGAATTTATAACAGTGTCTTTGACTTTTAATTTTTCCTTTTTAAAATTAAATCTAAAAGATATGGATCAAGGAGGAGTCAATGTGGATATCATCTGATACTTAGGTTAATATGATAATTTTCATTCTCAATTATTGTAAAAATATAGTAAAAAATTTTGTAAACTCTTAGATGGTGTACGATCCAAGATGGGGGGGAGAATTCAGTTGGGATCAAGGGAATATATTATTCATTGTATTCATCGAATGAAGTCTATTCCATCAGTTTGATGAATATTGAGATTTCCATATTAATTATAAGCCATATCATATTTGGAATTATTCTTAAAAATTCATACTAGACTTTTAAAATTGAATAAAACTCATCATAATCAGGTTTAGATGTTAATTCCTTCATTTTTTACTTGTTGTATTTTTCTCTAATGATATCACTCTAATATGATTATATTCATGAAAAAGAGATTTCCCCAACACCTCTTTCTAATGAAATATATTATAAAATTCTCTCTTTCTTGATCCACTTAGATGTTTTTTTCAATAGGTAGTGGAATAATTAATTTTTTGTATAGAATTTCAATTCATCATCCTTTCTTTTTATTTGGTTTGCATACAATACACCATCAATATTCTTCATATCTAATAAAAAAGATGAATTAAGGATTGGAACAGGAGTGGTTATAGGTTTTTTATCACATAGTTACACAAGAGAAGAAAATGTAGTAATAATGAAAAAAATTTATATAAGATGAAGTCAATAAGTGATGTTAATTGGTTGATGACTTATTTGATTAATAATATAGTAGGACAGATTTATTTGACTGAATTATGATTTATCTGGAAATGTAGATGGAATATTCATGGGGATTCCACATCCCCAAAACTTATTTCAACATTATTTCACTTACACTCAAACACACACGCACACCCTTGGTTCATTGATTTCTACTACCAATTGAACCTGTACGCAACCCAAAAAAATAATTTGGATTCTATATTTTGTTATATAACCTATTTTATATACTATATTAAATTTAACTTGGGTTCAATTTGGATTTCTTGACTGGCCCATGATATTCACGTTAATAAATGGGTGATGTTTATGGGGAAGAAATCCATCATATGTGTTTACATTTAATTTTATATTATTCTTGTTTGAATTTTTTTTATTATATGACTAGATATTGTTTCAAGAATTTATTTTTTTATCCATAGTTTGAGTAAACTCTCCTAAATATTTCTAAAAACCATAGGATTATTTTGAATTTGGATAGAGATTTTGTGAAAATCCAATTAACAAACTCTCAAAAACCACCTAATTATTTTATATTACCAATGAAATTTTTTATTAAATAATCATATAGAATTTTGGTTTAATAATGGAATAATCCAAGTAATATTGAACTTTCAAGGTTTAAAAAGTGAATAACCCAATAAAAATTTAAAGGAATTCTATATTATAGTCATCACCTTTAATACCAAAAGTGTTTCATAATCTTAAATAAAATGGAATGAATTTTCATTCTCCCTAGAGGGATTAGTAAATGGTTGGATGTATAACTTGTATCCAAGATATGTCAAAATCTTGTATTAAACCTAGAGATCCATTATAAGTAATTTTAGACCCACTTAAATGACAAAAAATTAAGGAAATATATTTCTTTCATAAATAAATACATCGATGACACTCTTTATGAGTACTATGAGAGGTTCAAGAAGTTGAATTCCTATTTACATATCAACCCATATAAGATCTATATTTCTTTATCTTCATCTATCAAGGCCTTATGAATATTAAAATGAACTTATTGGATACTTCTTTGGGAAAATTCCTCATAATAAATATTCAACTAAGGCCAAATATTTGAGAGAGATGATCTACCAAAACTCACAACAAACAAAGACAAATAACATAGGTTTTCATGAGGTAATGTGTTTTAAATATCTTTTAATGAGTGTATAATTTAAGAAATAATCTCTCTTGTGAGATATTTATCATACAATAGAGTGAATGAGTCACCATATATACCCCCATGGGTATAATAGTTGTGAGGATATTTAGATAATTTAACAGACTGTTACCCTAAAGTGTAAGACACTGAGATATAAGATGGCTTCTGCTAGAGATTATTCCAACAACCAATGAAAAACCAAGGATTCAAGGAGTATTCAATAATCTATTATGGAGATATAAACAAGTATCCACCAAAGAAACCATTCTAGAAGAATTTCCAATATGAATACCTACCACCAAAAATCCAAAGGATCATCTCTCAGCTTTCAATAATTTATCAACCTTAAGGATATAATCCATAACCATCCACTAAGGACCTACTAAGATAATTGGTTGACTATCAAGTTAATCAAAAATGTAATTTGATGACTCATGGTTCTAAATTGATTTATTTTTTGATAAATATAGTGGAAATGCCTGTTTTATTGGAAATAAGTAATCTACGCATAGGAACCAAAGAGTGGGAGTGGGAATACAATGAAAACTGCCCAAGCATAAAAGCTAGCTACCTGATTTTTTCTTCAAACTTTCACTTAGATTTCTTTCTTCCACTTGAATTGAATTACATTAAGCAACAGATCTTCTGTAGCCACACCCCTGACCTCTAGATCTTATTCCACATGGATGAAGAGCTTTTATCCATTAATATATGGTCTCGAAATTAGTGTTATCAGAGTTTGAGCTATCTGACTGATTCTCCATGGTTTTTTTAGGAGAGGTGTCCCTTGGTGTCATAATTCCCTCAATATCTTATCCAATATAGGGAAGTGTCTCCTAATGTTTAGTCTCATTAGTTGGCTACTCAACATCCATATCGGGATCTCCCTAAGAACTTGTTTTCTTGTATTAGGAAAGTTTTAAGACCTCATTATCCATGAAAGGGTTTTGAATAAACAAAACATATTTTAAGAGTAAGTGGGGGATCCGCTTCTAAATGTTTTTACCCTTTCGATTACTCGAAGCAGTAATTATTTCATAATGAAGCTGATGATCAACCACCTATTGTATTTCGTATTCATTGAATTGATTAGCCATCAATTAATTATCACAGACATTGATTGGTGACTGTTTTTTCTGTAGGTGGCCATTTTTTCCATTGCTTGGAATATCAGCATATATGACATTTTCCACTTCTGAGAACATGACAGTCTAAGATCTCTTCTTATTTCTAGAAGTAGAGACATTAAAATTAGTTGAATCACCTGGATGGTCATTATTCGTGACCATATTTCCCTTTCTATTAGGCTCTTGAGAATTACTAATCATCACCTTCCTCAAATTGTTAATTGGATCTTTGCGAGGAGCTCCAACACAAATAAAAGACTTTGACTTGTCTGTATCATTCTTATTTTACTTTTTCAACAAAGATTGACTGGGTAATATCTAATCCCACATCCCTCGTAGGAAATTTTCTTCGGAAATACCTCTAAAATGTTCTTAACATCCATACATTCAGAATAGAAAAGATTCTTTTTTCATACTCAATTTCAATTTGGATGTTATCAGATAGAGTCGAAAGGGGTTTCTTGTCAATCATGGTAGAGATGAGATCAATCTCCACCAATATCCTAGCTAAATTTACAAACCAAACATCCGCAGTCTCTTTGTTGAGGTGGATAAGAGTTCTAAATGTCGTACCAATGTCTTACAAGATCTTCGGATTCCATAGAATCCAATTAAGTCCATGTAGTCAAACCCATAACTGAAAAAAGGCATTTTCAGCACGGAAGACATTGAAATACAAAGACCATTGATGAAAATGAATCTATCTAGATTTTAGTAGTAGTGAACCAATGCCCCATGCTCAATGATTCAATTCATTTAATATAAAAAATAGTGAAAAATCCCCGCCCAAGAGAGACACGTTTCTAGTTGGAGAAACACCACAGAATCGAGATATGTTGAGTAATATCATCAAACTTCTAGGTTTGTTCACATTTGGGTAATATAATGCGTGCAATTACAGAGTTGTTTCCAATTTTCATTCGCTCGACGAATGCTAAAAGATTGGATTCAACGTGGGATGATGATCCCTTGAGAATTATTCTACTGGGGCATGTATCCTTAAGTAAAGATAAGACACTCGGTCCACATGATTTCTAACCTATAGATGAAAAATTGATCGTCACATTAGCATATGATTCATGTGAATCATCATGATGATGAAAAAAACATGTCACATGAGCATCCTTCATCACCACATGAGAGGAAGAAGGATTAGGTGCTGGTATTTCCTTCCGACCAGAAGATGGATCCTCGTAAGTGGATCTAGGTGTCGTAGGCTCTAAATTGAATTATTTTAAAATAAAATATAGGAAAATAAATAATAATTTGAACACATTGATATACCATGTTTTAGGTAAAGATATAGTTCAATAAATTATTAATTGAGAGACAAATTTAATTACTATTTCTTTCAGAAGTGGCTGGGAGGAACAGGGTGGTGGGGATTCACCACAGGAACCAAAAATTAACACTAAAGCACAAACTATGGAGGAACATGATCTTGTGATTCCCTAAGAGGAGGAACAAATTGAGATGTAAATATTTAATATGGGGAGAAAAAAAGAATTCTTTTTCAACCACAACCATTACCACCATTCCCTATAAGTATGCATCCACCAAACAAATTTAATGACGATCCCCTATAAAAATATGTATTTGATACCTTCAAGATAGTTGAAATCAATATCACGCTATTCAAGTCAATCAAACAGATTCCCAAGTATAAAAAATTTATCAAAAAGAAATGTACTAAGAGAAAACTGTTGTATGGAGATGAAAGGGTAAGCTTAAGTATGAATTTTTCTACCATAATCTTTATATTGTAACATTATAAAGGTTAATATATGGTTACTTTAATTATTCTCTACACTATATTAAATTTCATATTAATCAATACTTTATGAAATTTTTGAGCATCGATCAATGTCACGGATCACTCAATATTTTCTTCTCTGTAGGTGGGAGAGCTTGATACAACCTATGTTGTTGTACAACAAGCTAAAAGGTCTACCGCATATCTTGTGTGAGTTTTTGAAGATGTAATGTTAAGAGTGAATGGTCTATGTCTTCCCTCTAAATTATATTTTTGGATTAAAATATCTATTTAGATGGCACAATACAAGAGGGGTGAATTGCAGGTTTTAAAAACATTTTTTATCAGACCTAAAAGAAACTTAGTTCAAAAATATTTATACTAACGCAATTCAAAATACCTCTAAACATGATAAAACTATGAATCAGTGTGGGATCTAGTACCGATGAAAAATATAATCATGATTCAGTTAGTTATAATATGTATCATAATCAGATTTATTATGATAAGTATACCACATTTTCATAAAAAGTAATATTGTATTCTAGATGAAGATGATGATCAGAGTAAGAAAATAAATGAATGGAATTACAATGGTTACGATACTCAGAGTATTACAACAATAGATGATTCTACCTTACAGTGTATGGAATCGTATGTACTAATACAACGTGAAATGTATGTATTATAATTGAAAAAAATAAAATAATATTAAATATTAACAGAAATAAAAAAATTAAATTTATATCTTTCTATTAAAATTACAACAGAAAATTTAAAGAATACAATTCTTTTAACCCAAAGAGAAGGGTAGCATTTAAACTAGGATATAGGTACCTTGGTTTATACATTCAAGAATGGTTTTCATACCCACACTAGGGTACTCACCTGATTAAAATATCTTCTTTAGTATGTCTTCCTATCCCTGACATCCCTCGATTAAGCTAGTAATCAGCACCTTTGTCTTCCTAGACTCCGAAGCCCTCAATCAGAAATATATCTGCACCAGTATGTATGCATATATCTTTAATCCATCGATCCTAATCACAATTGATTGTTTTATCACAAAAAAAATAAAAACTCCTCAAAGATACAATTTCTCAAAACAAGATATTTATATCATTTATTCTTCAAATATTTCTCACATGGTAGTGATGTTGAAAGAGTGCTCACTAATTATCCCTACATTGAAAAAAGTGTGATGATCTAATTTGAATGCCATGGTATATATAGACTTCATCCCAATAGTCATATTCATGCTCCAACAGTCATATTTTTCTTGAAACTTCTATGGGACTTGGACACCTGGCACTTCAACAGTCATATTTAAATAGGATAAAGGGCATCGTTTTAGTTGAAATACATAACAAATTTCATGATATCATTATAATTGAAAAACATAAACATATTGTATGATGTCATTTTAATTTAAATACATAATATATTGAATGAAATCATTTAGATATAAAATATTTCCATTTACATTAATTAGGCTTTATGATAAACAATAAATTTAAGACAGATAATTTTCATAAAGAAAAGAATCGGTGGTTATGATTGAATCCATGACATGAAATTATAATTGATATCATGATTTACAATTCTGATTATACACCAATTACAATTGAAAAAATGTTATACAGTTATGATTGTAAACCATTCAAGATTAAAAGAAATTTATATGATTATAATATAATGTAATACATGTAGTTACGATTCATATGTAGATACGAAAGTCAATATAATATAGTTATTATTGTAAACAATATATGACGTTAGGATTGAAAACAATACCTATGGTTATAATTGAAAATAGTACATGTGGTTATGATTTAAAATTATACATTATAAATCATATTAAATGTGAATAAAAAAGGAATGTCTTTAGAAAGGGTTTTTGATTTCCATAACACAATAAATGGATATGTCAAAACAAAGCTTTTGACTAAACAAGCTCCCCTTTATTGAAATCACAAAACGAAAAGATAATGGCAAAACCAAAATTTATCTTCCCTGAGTTTTATGATATTCTTGAGAATTATGGTGAATATGACTAATTCCTCATTAGGATAAAATTATCCC
Organism: Viscum album; assembly: GCA_963277665.1. NCBI lineage: Eukaryota > Viridiplantae > Streptophyta > Magnoliopsida > Santalales > Viscaceae > Viscum > Viscum album. Next base: position 678,166,506 of record OY728119.1, on the reverse strand, counting down.
TGAGGATCGTACTCTCTTCTCTATATGATTTTACTACCCATTTCATAAGGATTATACACCTTAATATAATTTTCTTCTGGGTTCAAGACATTATCCCCAATATAAAACATTCTCCCCCTTTGTGATTTTCAAAAATAGAAAATTCTAGATAAACCTGCAAATAGTTATAGAAACAAAACATATGAGACAATAAAGGTGAAACAGAGCATGAATTTGATTTGATAAAAAAATACAAAAATAGTTAAAAAAAGAAATCATGTATTCTTCTTTCCCTCCTCTGTGAGATTAAAAATAGCTAGATTCATATTCTTGAATTCTTTTTTGTCCTATATAATACCTTAAAGAGATTTATTTTGATCTTGAAACATTTCTTCGTGTTCGATAAACATCTTTTATTGATTATTAAATCTTTCTTCTTGAAGCTAATTAATCTCTTCCTATGCTTTTAACTTCTCTTCTTGATAATGTAAATCCTATGTTTGGATTATGAAGGCCTTCTATAGGATTTGAAATAATTTTCTAAACCAAAATTTTTCATTTGTTAAATCTAATATTTTAATCTTGATATTCCCAATCTCTTAAGAGTGAATTTCTTTTGAAGTACTCGGAATTTTAAATGCCTTCACTTTCTCATTCATATCGTTGACCAACCCTTTGTAAGTCATATTAAGATCATTTAAAAGATGCCTTATTTCCTCTAGATTTTTTATAAAATTTTATATTTTAATCAGTGTTGTATGAACACATGAAAACTTTATTACAATCCTTTCTATGTTTGAGAGAATTTACTTTTAAAACATTTCAATTGAGTTTTAGTTTTAGAAATATGTCCATCAAAATCCTGATAGAATTCCTTCTTTCATTTTGGATATTTGAAAGAATATCTAGCTTTACTTAACTTTTTGTAAAATAAAGAATGATATTTTTTGGTCTATTCAATTCTTTCTTGATGTATTTCACTCCTTTGACTGTAATGGTTCTTTCAGAATCAGTATCTTTATTGGAATCAAAAAGGTCTCCATAATGAGTTCTTATAGGAAAATTATAAATTTTTTATTCAAATTTTCATTGGATTCTACCTCTCCGTATTCTTCATTTGGGATTTGAATTAGTTTCTATTGTATTGTATTCTGACCAACTTATTTTAAATATGGGTGATATAGAGACCGGTATATGAATGATTCCTCTTACAAGGATTCTGAAGGGATTTTCTTTTCAGGAGAGGTTTTTCTATTAATAGCTTTATCTTGATTCTCATTTTTCTCATCCTCCTACTCCACCTATTATTATTATTCTTGGATTCCATCCTTATCATTTTTATTATAAATATAATCATTAATATTTCTCTAAATATTGTCTTCTACTTCTTCTTCTGGAGCCAAGTATCTATTAAAAAACAATTTTACTTTTCTTTGACTGGATGGTTCTTGTTAACATAGATTAGCAATTTCTCTTAAAATAATCGTGACATTGGATTTCTGTACTCCTTTAAAAACCTTATCAATTTAAATAGCCTCATCCATTATCTTATTCATCCTATATTTATTCTCTACTTCTTTGAGAGTTTCTTGGTTATGAATTTTTTCCATCTAGGGCCTCAGTAGGATCAGGTCTGATTTGGGGTTCACCATCTTTCGTTTCTGCCTTTTTCTTTCTCTATTCAATTGTAACCTCATTAGGTACTTATTTCTCCTTCTTTTATTTCTTGGGTGATTCATACTCAGCTTTCTTCTTTTTATAAACAAAAAATTTTCACTCCACACGTTAGTGCATTATGTATTTATAAACAAAGTGTTTATCAAAGAGTTGAATATAATAAAAAAAACAAGTAAGATAAACACAGGGAAATACTATTCTAATATAAATCTATATATTAGTATTAAAAATACCTCCTCTAATAGCAAATTTATGTATCCATAACAAATAGACATGGATTTGATACCAATTGTTGAATTGAAATATGTATGTAGATGGCACAATACAAGAGGGGTGAATTATAGGTTTTAAAAACATTAATTATCAAACCAAAAATAAATATAGTTTAAAAAGATTTAAACTAATCCAATTCATTATACCTCTAAATGTGATAAAAAATTAATTGGAATGGTCCCTGGTACCGATGAAAAAGATTATCATAATTGGGCCAGTTATGATAATTATCATAATCAGATTGATTATGATAAGTATACCACATGTTATATTTAAAGCACAATCATATTCTAGATAAATATGATGATTAGAGTAAAAGAATAAATGATCATAAATTCAATGGATATGATAATAATATTATTACAACAATAGGTGATTCTACCATAAAACGTATAGCAACATAAGCACTAATCCAACGTGAAATGCATGTACTGTAATTCAGTCGATTACAATGATATGAAAAATAAATAGAACAAAAAAATAAAGGATTTATCTTTTTATTATAATTACAGTAGAAAATGTAAAGAATAACATTATTTTAACCCAAAGAGAAGGGTATTATTTAATCTAGGATATAGGTACAATTATTTATACTTTCAAGAAAGTCTATATTACCCACACCAGGGTAAAACCTCCATTTTAAGATCAGATTCAGTCTGTCTTCCTATCTCGGTAAGCTGTTAATTAAGTAGGTAATCATCACCTATGTCTTCCTAGCATTAGAATCCCTCAATCTGTGAAATACCAACACCAGTATACCTACATATCCAAAGAATACCTCAATCGTAATCAAAATTTATTTGTTTCAAAGAAAGAAAATCAAATCTCCTCAAAGATATAAGGGCTTGGAACAATCTATTCACAACTTGTATTATTCAGAGATTTCTCACAAGGAAGTGATTTTGACAGAGATCTCGTAGACTATCTCTAGATTAAAAAAAGTTGTTATGAGCTCATTTTAATGACTTGGTATTTATATCCTTCATCCCAATAGTCATATTCTTGCTCCAATAGTCATATTGTTTTGGAACATTCGGAGGGACATGAACACCTAGCACTTCAACGGTCATATTAAAAGAGAATACACAACATCGTGTGAATTTAAATTCCCAACATATTGTATGACATCATTCTGATATAAAATATTTCATTTTATAAGAATTATTATTTACTAGAAATGATAAGGTTACAAATGATTATTTTCATAATGAAAAGAATAGGTGGTTAGGATTGAAACCATGACATGTAATTACAATTGATATGATGATCTAATGTTATGATTATACACAATTTATAATTGAAAACATGACATAATGATCTGATTGTAAACCATTTATGATTTAAATAAATGCATATGATTATAATATAAATTAATAAATTCCATTACGATTGATATGCAGTTACGAATTTCTACCTATTAGAGTTTTGATTATAAACAAAATATGTCGTTACGATTGAAAACAATACATTTAGTTATGATTGAAAACAATACATGTGGTAATTATTTAAAATAATACAAAATAAATCATATTTGATGTTAATAACCATGGAATTCATTTATAAATATTTTTTGATTTCCAAAAAAATGAATGGGGAAGTCAAAACAAAACTTTTGACTCAACATATATATCTGTAAAATGGAAAAGAAAAAGGTACTTCTCATTCCCCTATCATCCTATAGAATTCATTTTTGAAAATTATAAGGACCATTATTAATATACATTAAATTAATATTACAATGAAATTTGGTTAATAAACTATGATCTTCAACATTTTTAATTCAATAAATTATTCTCACGAGGACCATTCTTATTTCACCATTTCCCACTCTAAAAACCATTTATATTCAGATGAATACTATCAAATTTTAGATGAAAGAATAAATGTAAAATAAAATATAATTCCACAGAAACATTAAAATGATTCTATTTTTTAAAATGACCTGATTCCTAAAAAAATTATACAATGAAAATTTTAAATATGATTTAAATAATGGATTTTTATTGTGTATATTATTTAAATAAATCTATCTGTAACTATTCTTCCTTGTACATAAAAATTCTAAATATGAGTGAAACTAATTTCACACAATTAGTATAACATCCAACCAAACTATAATTAAAAATTACTCAATTAAATTTGAAATATTTCTATCTTATATAAACAAAATCTATTTTTTTACTTTCAAATAAATTAGTACATAATCAAGAACAAAACATTTATAAATTATGAAATAAAATTTTAATTCCATATTGTAGACACTATGGGACATTTCTAGAATTAATCTGATTATTTTCATCATAAAATATTACAAAATAGTGAATTAAAACCAATGAGGTAGACTCACATAAGGCTAAACCAAATAGTAATTGAAGTAGTTATGAATGTGGTTGAAAATAGATTTTAGTGAAAACATAATTTACCAACTATCAGTCTCCTAGTGGGTGAGCCCCAACCAATTTGTCCCAAAATGTTCTATAATAACCATGATTTAGAATGAAATTATGGAATTTGTGCCCCCCAAAATTTAAAAATGTTGTACGGTATGTACTTATTATAGAAAAAAAACTATGTGACTTGAAAATACCACTTTCACATTCCCTTTATAGATAATATGCTTGAAATATTAGCAGATAAGGGTCACTACTATTTTCATTTATATTTTATATAGCTATTTTCAGATTCACATTACACTGAAATGTTAGTAAAAAACAAAATTCACTTATCCCTAAACTTAATTTTTATACTGATGTATGCCTTTTGATCTATTTTATGCCTAATAAAATTTTAACATTGTATGGTAAAAATATTTTTAGACCTCATTATAAGTATCATAGTAGTATTTTTAGATGAATTTATAGTATATGGAACTTATTTTGAACATTTAATTTTGAATATATTCAATGTTTTTAAAAGTATCATTGAAAATAATTTAGTGGAAATACAACATCTTCTGGATATATAATTTCAAAACAGGGGATTGAAGTGAAAAAAGGAAAAGATAATTTCATCTCAACACATCCATCCCCATTATTTTCGAACATGTTAGATCATTTATAATATATTATAGGTTATATTGAGTATTTATTTGAGACTTTAGAAAAAAAATTATTATCTAAAACTAACTTTATCAAAAAGGATATTGGATTTTTTTTATTAATAAATTAATAGATCTTTTGATAATCTCAAGAGGAGCATGACCATAACCTATAACACAAGGCTACTATCCTTGGATGTACCTTTTTAAGTGTTGTGTGATGCCTCAAACCAATTGTATGATTATTTATATCCAATAAGTTAATGTACTCATGCATGTGCTTGCATGTGATTCACAAACTTTAGATTCAACATGTATTAACTCCACAATCATCAAGTTGGAGTTTATATCTATAGTTTTTAAACATAAAAAAATTTATTTCATATTTTTTGGGAAGTAAATTAATAATTTACTCCGGCCTTAATGGTCTTATTGAATTTATGAAAAAACCTAAATAAATGGTAAGGTTTTTTCTATAGATGATTTTTATTTAAGAATTAAACATGGAAATTAAGGAAAATAAGGGTTATGAGAAGTTTATTACAGACCATAAGAGTAGACTATCCCACACAAAAAAAATTGAAATAACTACAAAAAATTCTCTAAATTATTCACTCCCTAATGTGTAGCTATATGAGTTCAAAGGTAAGGTGACTTATTATCAATACATGGTAAATTATTTAGTTACCTAAAAGTTACCTTATTTTTGTAATGCAAAAATTCCAATAGTTGAAGTTTTAATCAAGAAAAAATGTATGGGTGGACATGTACTTGTGTAATATATGTATTGATGATTTTATTAGGCGGTGTATACTATATGAAGAAGTGTCTTTTTTTCTTAAATTTTATCACACAATTCCATGAGAAAGTTATTTTACACCAGAATCTAAATCTAGGAAACTATTAGGGATTGGAATATTTTGAAATAAATTTTTTAAAGATGTTAAAACAAATCCATTAAAAATGTAAAAAAACTATCAGTTCAGTGTATGAATTTTCAATTGACAAGAAATTCACCAAAATCATTAACTTTTTTAAAATATTTATTATTTGGTGAATAGAATTTATGGGGAAATTTACAATTTCCTTTGGATTTTCCTATATTATATTGATAGTAGACTATTTCTTTAAATATATTGATGATTAATCTATTAGATCTAATGAATCGAGATTGGTTATAAATTTTATTATATCACACATCTTTTCCATGGTTTTAATACCTTGGTTAATCGAAAATTATAAAGACACAAACTTCTATAACTATAATATGGATACATTAATAAGAAGGTATAGTATACAATATAGGAGGTATACTACCTACCACCCATGAAAATTGAATAGGATGGGGTATCTAACTGGGAAGTTAATAGAATCTAAGAAAACATTGTGCTACCAAACTAAAAGTAATGGAAAAGAAAAATTCTTGTGCACTATAGGAATACATAACTACCTAGAAAATACCCCTTAGTATGTCCATTTATAGAATAGTTTATGATATTTTTTTCACCTACCTGTTGAGATGCATTACATAGCCTACTAGGCTGTTAAGAAAGTGAAAATTAAATTGAGAAAAGATAGTAAATATAGGCACCTTAAATTAAGATTCTTTAGGGGATAAATAGAGAAGACTATAAGAAATATATTTTGTATAAGTAAATGAAACAAATCACCCCATGATAAAATCATTCAGATAATTAACTTCCAATTTTTTTGTAAATAGTTACTTTTCTCTTCCATATCGAAACTTATGACAGGTATAATTCATTCCAAATAGACTGGGATATTAACTATGAAGAATTTTTTCCATTTAGTACAGATGAAATAATATAAGAAGAGTTATAAAATACCTTTATGGTTAATGGTATGTAGTAGAAGATGTTTGGTAAAGTTTTTTTAAAATAAATCATAGAGGAGTCCACGCACATCACTAAAACATATGAGTAAAGTAAACTAGGTAAAATATTTCATCACTATATGTTTTAACACATCCTATGGTTTCTATAATTCATTCAAAATTTTATGTTAAAATTAATTGAGGTTAGTGTCAAAGACTAGTGTCTAGAAGGGAAAAACTTATCTTAGGTAGTAAATAGATTTCCCTTGTTTTCATTATTTTTGTGTGTTTGTATCCTTATAAACAAATAAATACAATCAAATTTTCATTTGAATTTTTAATTTCCTTATTGGAATAAATAATAAGTCACATTGGGAAACATATAAGTTCTATTTTTTGAACTTTAAAAGGATTTTTAGTATAAAATAACAATGTAAAATCAAAATTATAATATAAATAATCGATATTTTTAAACATTTTCGGGGGTTACCTATCCATTTTTAATTAGTAACACCTCATAGGGTATCCATAAATAATATTTTTATAGCTCATATGAATTGCAGTAAAAAATGTAGATGAGAACTACACTTGAAATCTCCTTATGTCAAAAACATCACATGTGTTTTTTGAGTAATCCATTAAAAAGAGTTTGAGAGACCTAAGAGCCATATTACCAAGAATCAATTACATGATTGGATTATTAAACTTACTCTTTTTGTATTCCTACTATATAAATATTTTTTATTTTAATGTTTTTCATACTCATCTAATAAGTTATTTTCAAAAATTACGACTGGGAAAAATCTAATGAGTGCTAGTTTTATAAGTGGACGGAAAGGATTGGGGAATTGTTAAAATGGAAGAAGAAGGGAAAGATGATATAGAATAATTTTGTATAATAATTATTAATTATGTTTGAAAATTATTTATGGAACAAGAGGGGTTAATGATGTTTCCCCTTGTTAAAATTTTGATTCTAATGGTTTCTATTTTTTCAATAATGGAATCAACAATTAAACTTAAGAATAAGTGTCACATCTATAAACATGAGGAAAAGTTCTAGTTGAAGTTAAGGAGAGTGATCAAGCCAGATTATTTGAGTTTGTTTTTCTTATTTTATAGATTTTTCACCTTCAATTTCCTTTAATTCTAAATAAATGGTTTTACTCTTGAATTTTTATTGAATTTTTAATTTCTCACAAATAAGATTAATATTCATTATTTTTTTATTGATTCTAATATCATGGAATTATTTTTTAATAATACTATTATAAATTATTATTTTTCATGGTCATTAGGTTAAGGGAAGACCTATATGTATGGGTAATCTCATATATAACAGTCTTAGGTTGATGTGTAAAGGTTCTACATTTTTATCTAATACGAGAACAAAAATTTGGTATATGGGATATGTAATAGTCCCCAAAAAAGATATATAATAATTATCATATGATTCATCAAATTTACCTAAAACATAAACAAATACATAAGAGTTATTTTTATGGGTGGAAGATATGTATGGGTTATCATGTGGATGTACTGAACAGGTAAAACTACTTTCCTTGCTCACTATAAGGTTCCATGTCCATACGTAAAGGTATAAGCTGGGATATACATAATGGTAACCTCCACATCCCTAGTGATGTGTAAAATTAATCCATTTTCAATATGATTAAAACTACACATACATAATAGTAACCCTATGGCCTAAGTAATATATAAGTGTCAAAAGTTTTTCCACAAAGATAAAAGACAGGATTTAGAAGGGTCATTTTATTGAACATTAAGTGTTTATCCAATCTACACTGACATGTAATGGATCCCCTATTGGTAAAAATATGTTATGATAATATATGGAGGGTTATGTAAAGGTTTAATACCAGAAGGAATCTAGATCAGATGAATATCAAGGATTTTCTAGAGTTTTCTTGAAGAGTAAGTGCCCTCCTTCAACTTTCATAAGTCTATCTTGATTCCATGGATCAAGGATGAGACCACGTGGTTCCCATATGTGTATTGATGGACCATGAGAATTTTTTATTCTTGTTGACTTTAAGAATTGGGAAATAAAGATAGTGAAATCATAAATGGTGAAGGATCCAAGATATGGAGAAGTATTTAGTTTGGAATCAAACGACTGCATCATTTTATAAATAATTTTAAGAATATCTATTCCACCCATGTGAGGGTGATATAACCTTCTATATTTGTATAATAATATCCCATCATCATATTTATTATTAAACATTCATCCTTCCCATATAAAAAGGAATGAAACTCATTATAGTGGGGAATGGAATCTTATTCCTTCTCTTAATACATAGTGTGATTCTCTCCAATGATGGAATAGTTTTCCGATTGTGGTTTATGTATGGATACTTCCCCAATACCCATTGGTGTTGAATTCATACATTTAATATTAAATTTTATGTTTATTGATCTATCTAGAAGTGTTTTTACCAAAGGAAATACTATATTTCTATGTTTATTTGAATTCAATTTTACATCCTAGGGCTTTCTTTGGTTTCCATGCATTACCCCAGAACATTATCTATATCTTATATGGTGGAAGGGAGTGAAGATTATTTCAAGGGTGATCAAATGGTTTTGATCAATTAGCTATGAAAGAACAGAGAGTACAATGAAAATTTCACATCTTTGTGTAATTCAACCACACAAACTGAGGATAATTGATGGAAATATTAGTTGTTAATTTAGAGAGTAGAAGAGTTTCATATAAGTGAATTTTTATTTTTAAGGTAAAGTAGAGAGAATTTTTTTGGCATCAATAATATATGCTGAGGAAAAGGACATGAAGCGAAAGTGGAATCCAAAGAGGTGGCCTTGCGAAGACCAATCAAGGAGCCCAGAAGTATTTTGACTGGTGCAAAGCCCCCCCCCCCTATTGGTGCCTCAAAGAAAAGAGGCAAGAGGCTCTGTGGTATGTATGCAGTTTCCAAAGCCACCGTGAATCAAAGAGGCGGGAGGCTCCGCGATATGCCAGACATTTTAGAAGATTTTTCAACGCAAAGAGGTAGGAGGATCTATGATACGCCTTCCATTTGAAAAGCCACTATGATGAAAAGAGGAGGGAGGCTCTACGATACACTCAAAGTTTGCAAAGCTGCCGTGAAGAAAAGAGTAAGGAGGCTCCACAATACGCCTGATGGTTTTGAATCCACCTCAAAGTAAAGAGGTGGGTGGCTCTGTGGTTATGAAAAATCACTAGGTGGCTTCGCATAGAGCGATCCATCATTTGTAGTGCCTATTTCCTATAAATAATGGGATCCCCTCAATCCCAATGGATGGATCCTCTGACCTTTCACCTTCTCCACTCTCAAATCACAAAGTAATTTCTAATCTATGAAAGATGTGATTTTCAAGGTACTTGAGCATCGCGAAGTGCCTTTCCCATGGTTTAAATCCAACCCCACTTCAAAGAGGGATTCCCTTCATAGAGCCCGTGGGCCTCTGCAAAGGAAGGGGATCCCCAAGGGGACTCAAGTCTTCTCCAATTACCCATTATTCAATTAGTAACCTCTATGAACTTGTACACCCTATGCTAAGCAAGGGTCACTATGCTTCGTGAAGAACATTGCTTCGCAGTGCTACGCTTCGCAGAGCACCCTTTCTTCACAAAGACCTACTTCGCAAAAGCCTTTCCACTTCACAAAGCACCATCCATATGCACCTATGCCCTATGCCTTGGCTAGGCCACCTCACATCACGAAGCATACCCCTTCATAGATCCCCTCCACTACATAGAGCACCAGAGCCTCACAATACATCTTCCTGTAAACCCCTTAGCTTCGCAAAAACTTTTCCCGCGAGGCCCTATAGGTTTGTACGAAGTGATTTCAATGTCCCTTTGGTGGTTCTTCACATTTTTTTTCTTAGCCTCATGCTTCTTTGAATATTTACACTAAATTATATTGCTTCTTCGCATGGCCATGCTAACGTGGTCCCCTCAGTGGATCACTCCATGACATCCCCTCACCACAGCATAGTCGGTGCCCTCCTTTCACCACATGTTAATGAGTATCGGTTATGTAAATCCTAGTGGTACGAAGTGTACCCACATCATCCAAGATGCTGAACATTAAAATTCCAAGCACCATATTCCTCATCACATGACATTAAATAATGGCCTCACCTTGTGCCTTCTACGCATGGTTCCCCACCTCAGACATTCTCTGCGCCTACTAGTCTCGACATGAGTGAAATCTTCCTCACATGGAATTAGATCCTCTTTGTTGGAGTAGTTCCTATCCGAAGGTAAGGGCATCCATATTGATGTAAGACCCTAGCCTTTCTTGTAGGAGGTAGTACCCTTACTCCTCCTTTCTTCTTCTGTTCCAATGACTAGTGGGGTTATAGACATTGGGACTTTCATTATCTTATCCCTCTCCCTCTAATCTTTGTATCCATCGGGCATCCATCCTGGAGTAAGTCCCAATCTCCATATGCGTGGGATTCTAAACATGCATTATCCTATGTTTCGTCATTGGTCTACTAACCACATGTACGCCCCACTCCAATTCCCACAAATGCACCTTTCGTGACTTGATTGTCAATTCTTTATTCCCTCTTGTTTCTCAAAAAAAGCATGACTCATGTGAGCTTAGATAATGCATTGACCATGGAATCCTTACTAGGACTCCTTAGTGTGTAAGCCCTAAACTCATCCAAAACTATAGTTAATTTTATCCTTTCTAAGGCATGGTACGTAGGAAGCCTCCCTAAGGTTTAATCCCAACACCTCCATTGGATCCGACCCCATTCATGTCGGTTCACCAAACCATTCTGAACTATGTGGACTATGATCCTTGTGATGTCATGGTACGTAGGAATCCTCCATACGATTCAAGTCCAACACTTACTGGTCCCAACCCCTTCAATTCGGTTCACCAAACCATCTTGGACTTCAGGGACTTTGATCCTTCCCAAGGCATGGTACGTAGGTAGCCTTCCTGAGGTTCAAACCCAACACCTATTAGTCATGAAACCCTTCACATCGGTTCACCAACACCATTCCAAACTATGTTGACTTTGATCCTTTCCAAGGCAAGGTGTGTAGGACGCCTCACAGAGGTTCACGCCCAATACCCATCGGTTCCGACCACTTCATGTTGGTTCATCATTGTTATGAATGACGTTAAACTGTATGCCCCTTTTTGTCCTACAAGACATCAAACTATGCCCATTCAAACTACATGGGATATGATCCTTGTCTCCCATACAAGTTGTGTAGGAAGCCTCCCTAAGGTTCAACCCCATTCAGTGGTAAGCCATTGTCAACACCATTCAGTGGTAATCTGTTATCAACCCCATTCAGTGATAAGACAATGTCAACCCCATTCAATGGTAATCCATTGTCAACCCCATTCTGTGGTAAGTCATTGTCATCCCAACATGAAGGTAAGCCATCATATGATTAACTACATGGGTTTGTTCTATGCCTTGTACATAGGGTACGTAGGATTCCTCCTTGAGGATCAACCCCAAACACTAGTAAGCTTTGGTTCCCCTATTGGTACCCACATCTCTGGTCCTCCACTCGAGTATTAGACCAACCAGGGCTACTAACCACGGGTAAGTCCCAATATATCATCGGGTCACTATCCTCAGCACAAACTCCAATACTATACCCCATTATGAACTATGTGGACTTTGATTACCTTCCATGGGGATACGTCAGAAGCCTCCCTAAGGCTCAATGTAACACCCAAGACTTTTATGAGAAATATTTTGTTTTTAAATCATCAAAGGAATCTTTCACTACACACAACACTAGATTGGCTTTCTTTACACGCAACTGCGGCCTTCCTCGATAGCTTGCGTCGTACGCAATACCGAGTTTCACTAAACAACGATATGCTATTAAAATATTATTAAAACTAGCCATTATGAATAGTAATAACCACTTTTTGAAATTTTGTAAATTTTATTTTTCAAAATGGACTTCATTTTTGGATTCGGAATATCTAAATCAGCCTAAGGTGATATTTTGGTATTTTCTTGAAAACGTTCAATTTTTGATGAATAGTGAAACCACTAAGTGGTTGTTAAAAAAACTGAATTTTTCATAAAACATAATTTTACCACTTCCGTGAGTTGAATTTCGAAAATATGAGAGGCACGGTTAATATCAAGGACTAAAATGTGGTTCAATGAGATGAAAATAATTTTGGTGAATAGTAACTTTTTCCTTTTTTTACCACGGTTAAAAGTAAATAGGGTAATTAAGGGTAAAAGTGTTATTATTATTACCCTAACACATGCCCTAATTCTATTTGATAAGTGTAATTCGACCAAAAACAATATTAGTAATAAAATATGACCATTTAGGCCCACTTGGATTAGATTAGGACATTTATTATGAATTTATTTAAAGAAGGGTTAAAATAGTTAAAATCAAAGTTTAATAACTAAATCATTTTTAATATAGAGTTATACATAAGATAAATTCGACTATAAATATTCATTAGAAATCTAGAAATATTTCCAACAAAATGGTATTTTATTTATAATTTTTAGACAATAAATAATTTTATTTATTTATGACACAATGATGATGCATTAATTATCTTATTAATGAAATATTGACATAATTGATGTTATAAATACCCAAATAAATGTAATTTGAGACTTTTTATGAATTAAACTAATTTTCTAGGTTAATATGACATGTTAGTACTGATATAATTAACTTTTTTTGAACTAATCATTCTGTTATGATTTTCACAAAAATTAATTACTAAATAGTATCAAAATTGACATAAAATAGTTTTTTAGAAAAATATTATATTATTATTTGTTATTTTATTCTTAAAAATCTAAGGCTAGACCAAATGACTTAGATAAGGTTATATATATTAATAATAAAAAACTTGGGGTTCGTTGTTCTTATTATAGTAAGTTTATTAACCTTATAGTGTAAGAACACAAGAAGACACGGTAAAAGTAAAATTATTTAACTTAATGTTAAATCTAAACGATAAGGTTACAATAGGAACCTAAACTTGTCTAAATTCTATTTTATGAGAGTGTTTCGACCCAGCCCCACTGTAGCTTCGAAATAAATCAATTTGGAGCTATTTAAAACCGAATTTGGCTTTATAATAATATAATATTTTTAGTTTTTCCAAAGGAGCCCCTCTCCTCCCTTATAAAAGGGAACCTCCTCCCCCTCTTCCTCACACCACATTGAGCCTTCATGCTCAGACAACCCCTACCAATTTCTTCTCTCCACTTCCCTAGAGACATCCTAGAGGTCCTGGTATTCTTCAAAGACCAATTCTAGTGCCCTAAGAGGAAGTCTCAAAGAGGCGCTTCAAAGAAGAGGTAATGTTCGTTACCTATTCATTCAACTTTATTTCTTCTTCCACTTATTCTTATTTAGTTTTTTCTTTATGAAGTAATAACATCAGTATCACCCATATACGGATATGTTATTATAAGTATGAAACAACCCTATTTCACCATCTATCCATCCTACAGAAAACGAAATCATCGCGCGTGCGTACATACGGAATACCGTCTCCACGTCGTGGTGTAATCTATTTTCCACCACCACCTTACTTGGATGGGTATAATGGGGTAAATAATGACTATATATGATTATTTTAAAGTGATATTGATTCTGAAATAGTATATATACACTCCAATACAATTCCACGATTATGGGAACGATATCATCACTCCTGCGTATGTATGGAATACTGTCTCCACGATGTGATGCGACTTGTTCTACATGATCTTCATTGCATAATGATTGTATAAATGAATTTAATTAATGAGTATGATATAAATTACAATAATAACATTATGGAATTGAGGTATCTATAACCTAAAAAGAAAAATAAGAATTTATTCGACAAAACACGCATCAGAACAAAAAGTAATAAACACCTGAATAACAAGTAGTAATGAAATATTACTAACAAGAAGCTAAGAATGTGACCATATATGATATCATAAAAATAATTATGATTCTGGAATAAGTCAATAACATTATTTAAATCATTATACAGGAGGTTCAGACACTTACGAAGCAAATCGGACCTAATGTATGGGAATATATCACAATCTCATTTTATCTGAGATTGTTTATACATTGGTATTTACTGGGGTGTATTTTATCATCCACATCCATGTTTCCTTGATATTTAATATTGTTTCCATCCACCTACAATTATTTAAATCCAATTTTAACCTTCATTGAGTTTTTAGTAAAATATATGAAAGAAATATTTTGTTGTTTTTCGTACGAGGTACTTTTTGACTTTTCCGACAAAAGTACGAGGAGAATGTTTTTTTTAACTTATACGGGATGAATGGATTTTTAAAACATTATTTACAAGAAGCCTCCTTTACAATTTTTCATGTTTATTTCTAATCAACTTCTTTTAGTTTAAAATTTTATGACATTTTAAGAAAGGAAAAATGTTTTTGAAGTAGAAAGGATATTTTCCTCAAGAATGGAGTTCAAGTGTTTTATCAAAATTATTTTCCATCTAAGATAATATAGTATTATGTTTCTATCCCTATTATTACATTTATTTGATTATGTTGTGATGGAATTATTTTTATGAATTCATTTATCTTATATGAATTGTTTTATGATGTCACGATGTTTAAGAATCCCATTTTTATTACATGGGTTATCCAATGATATATGATTTATGATTTTGTGGCACACATAAGAATGGTATCATTATGAGATGGGTAGCACCTATATCTCACTCCAATGCATTGGGTAAAGATTTTATATCTCATGAGATAGGCATGGCTGGAACGGCAGGTTAAACCGGTTCAGTGAAAGAGGACTGGAACGAGGAGTGAACTCGGTTCATAAATGGACTTTGTCGGCTAAGATAGTCTTGGAAATGAGTCTTGACTACTAAGAAATGATTCTATATGATTATGTGTGTATGACACAAAGTTTCATGTTTTAATTTATGATTATTGGGATTACATTTCACTACTATGATTTATCCCATGTTATGAAATTATGATCTCTTTTTTAGGTTAAGATTTCCAAAATTTTTGTTCTTATGTATATGATGTGATTGATATTCATTTTGTTTACCCTTACTGAGCATTTGAGATCACCCTTTTGTATGTTTTATTTCCCCAGGTCAGGAAGGAGGTTATTAAGTAGGATATTCCAAAATGAACTCTAGATATGATGAAATAAATGGGAGGCAAAGAAGATGCCTTATGAACCAGTTGTTTATGTTTCCCAGTTTCTAAAGACTCTATACCTATACGGTCCTTTCCTGGTTTTGTTATATGTTGTAATAAGTTTGCTTCAATTATGAAGTAATAACAATATATGTAAATTATGGTTCGTTATAGTTGGTATCAGAGGAAAGGTATAGTCAACCTTTGGAAACTAGGATGTGAAAGCCTTAGTAAGAACCCTAATGATAAGTCTAAACATAGAACACAATCTTAGTGTTTTAGAAATGGCCATGAATAACCTAGGATAAGACCTTAAGTGTGAAATTTAATTCTTGATTATGTGGTTTTCCTTTTATAATTATTGTTGCTCACACTATTCTTCTTGGTTTTAGTCAATGGATGGAACCCTAAGGAACCGTGTTAATATGGAATGTGACGGGCAATGCAATGATTGTCCCCCTGAGAAACCAAACGTTATGGGAGATGGAATGAAAAATCTTGTAGCCATGCTCACACAACTTTCTCAAGCTATGAATCATGTAGGACTTCCAAATGAGAAAAGGATGGAGCAACATTCTGTTGAATCCTTCATGAGGCAGCGTCCACCTTCATTCAGTGGGTCTGCTGATCCATTAGTTTCTGAACAATGGATTAGTACTACTGAAAAGATATTTTCAGTTCTTCAATGTTCTAAACATGATAAAGTCATCCTAGCAGTGTATCGTTCGGAAAGAGATGTTGATCAATGGTGGAATCTTATTAAGAATACGAGGCAAAGAGATGAAATTGAGTCCATGGAATGGGATGAGTTCAAGAAATTATTTTTCAATAAGTACTTCCCTTTTATTCTCCGAACAAAGATGTAGAAGGAGTTTCTTGAACTAAAGTAAAAGGATGATGAATCTATTGGTACCTATGAAGCAAATTTTACAAGACTTGCAAGGTACGCTTCTGGTATTATTATCCAACCTGAGAGTAAGATCGGTCGATTCTTTAGTGGCTTAAAACCAAGTCTTTGAAGGGTGTTAGCCATAAGGAACTTCAATAGCTACGAGGAAATCGTTCGATGTGCTCTCAAAGTCGAGATGGAGATTGGAGTAACCCATCAGTCATATGGGTTTGATAAGAAGAGGAAAATGGAATTCAAATGAAAATCTAAAGAGCACACTGAAAAGAAGATGAGCTTTCCCTTATGCTCAAAGTGTGGAAAGAAACATCGAGGGAGTTGTCTTTAAGGGACAAGTAAATGTTTCAAATGTGGAAAGGAAGGTCATCGGGCATTTGAATGCTGCAATGATGGGAAGAATATGTCTAATGATGAAAAAAAAGGATGGGATACACAGAATGAACCTACTACACTTCAATGTTTCAAGTGCAAGGAGATGGGGCATTATGCGAATCAATGCCCAAATCCAAGGGTTGATGATGATGGTGGACGTCAACAAACTCTTAAGGCTAAAGACAAAGGAAAGTCACATACAATTTCTATCAACGATGTGGAGTACGATAACGATGTGGTGAAAGGTACACTTACCATCCACTCTAAAGTAGAAAATGTTTTATTTGATTCTGGATCCACCCACTCTTTTATTTCTAAAGATTTTTCTAAGTGTATCACCGCATTACCTCAACAATTAGATGTTGAGTTAGTTGTGACAACACCTAATGTCACAACAGTCACATCAAAGGTTTATAATTCTTCCCCGATTGAAGTTTGTGGGAAAGTGCTTCTAGCAAATCTTCTGATCCTTCCTATAGTGGAATTTGATGTGATTCATGGCATGGATTGGCTTTCTTTATATGGAGCTCATATCAATTGCCAAATAAGGGAAGTCACATTTCATATTCCAGATCAATCTATGATCGTCTATCGATGCAAGGATGAACATAACCTTCCAGTGGAAATTTCTTCCATCTTATGGGTCATGATTCCACTAAATGAGGGTTATTTATCTCAAATGGTTGGTGAGAAACTCACGATTAATAATATTCCCATTGAACAGGGAGTTTGATGATGTCTTTATAGAGGAATTGCCGGGTCTTCCACCTAATCGTGAAGTTGAGTTTTCAATAAAACTCATACCAGGTGCTTTACCTATTTCAAAGACACCTTATAGAATGGCCCCAATTGAGTTGCAGGAATTGAAGAAGTAACTCCAAGAGAATCTTGATAAGGGGTTCATACGCCCTAGTGTGTCACCATGGGGTTCACCTATTCTGTTTGTTAAGAAGAAAGATGGATCAATGAGAATCTACATTGATTATCGAGAACTTAACAAGATCACTATCAAGAACAAATATCCTCTCCCACGCATTGATGACTTATTTGACCAACTACATGGAGCTCAATAATTTTCCAAGACTGATCTTCATTCAGGTCATCATCAATTAAGGGTCAAAAAAGAGGATATACCAAAGATGGCTTTCCGTAAAAGGTATGGACACTATGAATTTATAGTGATTCCATTTGGTCTTACTAATGCCCCTGATATCATCATGGATCTGATGAATAGAGTCTTTAGAGACTATCTTGATCAATTTGTGGTAGTCATTATAGATGATATTCTTGTCTATTCAAAGAGCAAGGAAGAACATGAAGATCACTTGAGAATTATATTGAAGACCCTAAGAAAGGAGAAGATTTATTACAAATTTACCAAGTGTGAATTTTGGCTCCAAAAAGTTTCATTTTTGGGTCACATAATCTCAAAAGAGGGGATATTTGTGGATCCAGCAAAAACAGAGGTTATCGAAAGATGGTCGAGACCAACAACAGTAACTGAGATCCAATGTTTTCTTGGTTTGGCTGGATATTATCAACGTTTTGTGAAAGATTTTTCATGATTATCTAATCCACTCCCCAAGTTGGCTCGGAAAGGAGTTAAGTTTGATTGGACGGAAGAATGTGCAGAGAATTTTCAAGGAGTTGAAAAGAAGGTTATCCAGTGCACCTGTGCTCACACTTCCTTGTAGTATAGAAAGGTTTGTGATCTATAGTGATGCATCCAAGAAGGGATTTGGGTGTGTTCTTATGAAAAATGATATGGTGATAGCTTATGCCTCACGACAGTTGAAAATCCATGTGCAAAATTACCCAACTCATGATTTGGAGTTAGCTGCGGTAATATTTTCATTAAAGATTTGGAGGCATTACCTTTATGGTGAAAGGTGTGATATTTATAATGATCATAAAAGTTTAAAGTATATTTTCCCAAAAAATGATCTGAATATGTGCCAAAGAAGATGGTTGGAGCTAATTAAGGATTACGACTGCTCAATCCATTACCACCCTGGGAAAGCAAACGAGGAGGCAGATGCCTTAAGTCAACAAGACCATGCCAGTTTATCCATGATGAGGATCAAAAAAGATCGAATATTTATGGATTTACAAAGGATGGATCTTGGAATTATAATGGAAAGGGAAAAATATTATCTTTATCAAATGAATTTTCAACAATCTATACATGTAAAGATTAAAGAGGCATAGAAATAAGATGTCAAGTTTCAAAAGAAGGTGAGAAATGTTCCTGAATTCAACCATGATTATGATGGGATAATAATGTTCAGGAATCGGTTTTGTGTTCCTCCCATACCCGAATTAAAGAAGGAGATACTGGATGAGGCTCATAGTTCTTCATTATCTATTCATCCTGGAATCACGAAGATGTATAGGGACCCGAAAGAGTACTTCTGGTGGGATGGCATGAAAATAGATGTTGCTGAATATGTCTCTCGATGCTTAGTTTGTCAGCAAGTTAAAGCTGAGAGACAGAAGTATAAGGGGATGTTACAACCATTACCCATACCCGAATCGAAATGGGAAAACATCACTATGGACTTTGTCAAAGGACTTACTAAAACATCCAAAGGAAATAATGCTATCTGGGTCATAGTTGTTCGTCTTACAAAGTCCGCACACTTCATTGCTATTAGAGAGGATTTCTCTCTGGATCAGCTTTCTAGGATATATGTGAAGGAAGTGGTAAAATTGCATGGAGTACCACTTTCTATTATATCTGATCGGGATCCGAGGTTTACCTCAACGTTCTGCGAAGTCTTCAACATACTCTGAATACAGAGTTGAGTTTCAGCACTACTTATCATCCTCAGACAGATGGTCAGTCTGAGAGAAAAATTCAAACTCTAGAAGATATGTTGAGAGCTTGCTCTATGGATTTCAAAGGTGGTTGGGATCAACACCTACCTTTGGTGGAATTTTCTTATAAAAATAGCTTTCACTCCAGTATTCAGATGGATCCTTATGAAGCTCTCTATGGAATGAAATGCAGGACTCCAACTTGCTGGGATGAAGTTGGGGAAAAAAGCTATTAGGACCTGATCTTGTTGATGAGATGGCAGAAAAGGTCTGATCTATTCAACAACACATAAGAGCAGCTCAGAGTCGATAGAAAAGTTATGCCAACAACCGAAGAAAAGACCTAGAGTTTGAAGTGGGTGATAAAGTGTTCTTACGAATATCTCCCCGGAAGAGGGTCATGAGATTTGGAAAGAAGGGGAAGTTGAGCCCTAGATATATCGTTCCTTTTGAAATACTGGATCATGTTGGAACGGTAGCTTACCGATGGCCACTTCCACCGAATCTCTATCAAGTTCACGATTTGTTCCATGCATCTCTCCTGAGAAAGTACATACCTGATCCTTCACATGTACTCAGCTCAGAAGTTGTACCGCTGGAGAAAAATCTTTCTTATGAAGAACAGCCGATAGAGATTCTGGATCGTAGTGAAAAAGTCCTACGGAACAAGACCACTCTCTTGGTGAAAGTTTTATGGAGGAACCACCAATTATAAGAAGCTACATGGGAGCTTGAGGATATGATGAGGGAGAGGTATCCTCATCTGTTTGTTACAAAGTGACGAATTTCGAGGGCGAAATTCATTTTAAGGGGGGTAGAATGTAGCACCCGAGACTTTTATGAGAAATATTTTGTTTTTAAATCATAAAAGGAATATTTCACTACACACAACACTAAATTGGCTTGCTTTACACGCAACTGCGGCCTTCCTCGATAGCTTGCATCGTACGCAATACCGAGTTTCACTAAACAACGATATGCTACTAAATTATTATTAAAACTAGCCATTATGACTAGTAATAACCACTTTTTGAAATTTTGTAAATTTTATTTTTCAAAATGGACTTCATTTTTGGATTCGGATTATCGAAATTATCATAGGATGAAATTTTGGTATTTTTCTGAAAACTTTCAATTTTTGATGAATAGTGAAACCACTAAGTGGTAGTTAAAAAAACTAATTTTTTCATAAAACATAATTTTACCGCTTTTGTGAGTATAATTTCGAAAATCCGAGACACACGGTTAATATCAAGGACTAAAATGTGGTTCAATGAGATGAAAATAATTTTCCGTGAATAGTATCTTTTTACTTTTTTTACCACGGTTAAAAGTAAATAGGGTAATTAAGGGTAAAAGTGTTATTATTATTACCCTAACACATGTCCTAATTCTATTGGATAAGTTTAATTCGACCAAAAACAACCTTAGGAATAAAATATGACCATTTAGACCCACTTGGATTAGATTAGGACATTTATTATCAATTTATTTAAAGATGGGTTAAAATAGTTAAAATCAAAGTTTAATAACTAAGTCATTTTTAATATAGAGTTATACATAAGATAAATTCTACTATAAATATTAATTAGAAATATAAATAGATTTTCAACATAATGGTATATTATTTATAATTTTTAGACATTAAATAATTTAATTTATTTATGACACAATGATGATGCAGTAATTATCTTATTAATGAAATATTGACATAATTGATGTTATAAATACCCAAATAAATGTAATTTGAGACTTTTTATGAATTCCACTAATTTTATAGGTTAATGTTACATGTTATTAGTTATTTAATTAACTTTTTTCGAACTAATCATTCTGTTATGAGTTTCACAAAAATCGATTGCTAAATAGTGTCAAAATTGACATAAAATAGTTTTTAAAAAATATATTATATTATTAATTGTTATTTTATTCTTACAAATCTATGGTTCATCCAAATGACTTAGATAAAGTTATATATATTAATAATAAACAACTTGGGTTCGTTTGGATTGTTATAGTAAGATTATTAACCTTATAGTGTAAGAACACAAGAAGACACGGTAAAAGTAAAATTATTTAACATATTGTTAAGTCTAAATGATAAGGTTAAAATAGGAACCTAAACTTATCTAAATTCTATTGTATGAGAGGCTTTCGACCCATCCCCACCTTAGCTTCGAAATAAATCAATTTGGAGCTATTTAAAATCGAGTTTGGCTTTATAATAAAATAATATTTTTAGTTTTTCCAAAGGAGCCCCTCTCCTCCCTTATAAAAGGGAACCTCCTCCCCCTCTTCATCACACCACATTGAGCCTTCATGCTCGGAGAACCCCTGCAAATTTCTTCTCTACACTTCCCAAGAGACATCTTAGAGGTCCTAGTCTCCTTCAAAGACCAATTTTAGTTCCCTAAGAGGAAGTCTCAAAGAGGCGCTTCAAAGAAGAGGTAATGTTTGTTACCGATTCATTCAACATTATTTCTTCTTCCACTTCTTCTTCATTATATGTTTCATTATGAAGTAATAACATTATTATCACCCATATACTGATATGTTATTATAAGTATGAAACAACCCTATTTCACCATCTATCCATCCTACGGAAAATGAAATCACCGCGCGTGCGTACGTACGGAATACCGTCTCCACGCCGTGGTGTAATCTATTTTCCACCACCACCTTACTTGGATGGGTATAATGGTGTAAATAATGACTGTATATGATTATTGTAAAGTTATATTGATTATTAAATTGTATATATACACTCCAATACAATTCCACGTTCATGGGAATGATATCATCGCTCGTGCGTACGTACGGAATACCGTCTCCACGATGTAATGCAACTCGTTCTACATGATCATCATTGAATAATGATTATATAAATGAATTTAATGAATGATTATGATATATATTACACTAATACCATTCTGTAAATGAGGTATCTATAACCTAAAAAGAAAAATAAGAATTTATTCGACAAAACACGCATAAGAACAAAAAGTAATAAACACCCGAATAACAAGTAGTAATGAAATATTACTAATAAGAAGCTAAGAATATGACCATATATGATATCATAAAAATAAGTATGATTCTGGAATAATTCAATAACATTATTTAAATCATTATACAGGCGTTTCAGACACTTACGAAGCAAATCGGACCTAAGGTAAGGGAAAATATCACAATCTCATTTTATCCGAGATTGTTTATACTTTGGTATTTACTGGGGGTGTATTTGTCATCCACATCCATGTTTCCATGATATGTAATATTGTTTCTATCCACCTAAAATTGTTTAAATCCAATTTTACCCTTCAGTGAGTTTTTAGTAAAAGATATGAAAGGAATCTTTTGTCATTTTTCGTACGAGGTGCTTTTTGACTTTTCCGACAAAAGTACGAGAAGAATGTTTTTTTTAACTTATACGGCATGAATGGATTTTTAAAACATTATTTTCAAGAATCTTACTTTACAAGTTTTCATGTTTATTTTTAATCAACTTCTTTTAGTTTAAAATTGTATGACATGTTAAGAAAGGAAAAATTATTTTGAAGTAGAAAGGATATTTTCCTCAAGAATGGAGTTCAAGTGCTTTATCAAAATTATTTTCCATCTAAGATAATATAGGGTTCTATTTATATCCCTATTATTACATTGATTTGATTATGGTGTGATGGAATTATTTTTATGAATTCATTTATCTTATATGAATTGTTTTATGATGTCACGATGTTTAAGAATCCCATTTTTATTACATGGGTTATGCAATGATGTATGATTTATGATTTTGTGGAACGCATAAGAATGGTATCATTATGAGATGGGTGGGACCTATATCTCCCTCCAATGCATTGGGTAAAGATTTTATATCTCATGAGATTGACATGGCTGGAATGGTAGGTTAAACCGGTTCAGTGAAACAGGACCGGAACGAGGAGTGAACTCGGTTCAGAAATGGACTTTTTCCGCTAAGATAGTCTTGGCAATGAGTCTTGACTACAAAGAAATTATTCTCTATGATTATGTATGTATGACACAAAGTTTCATATTTTAAGTTATGATTATTGAGATTACATTTCACTACTATGATTTATCCCATGTTATGAAATTATGATCTCTTTTGCAGGTTAAGATTTCCAAAAGTTATGTTCTTATGTATATGATATGATTGATATTTCTTTTGTTTACCCTTACTGAACATTTGAGATCACCCTTTTGTATGTTTTATTTTCCCAGGTCAGGAAGG
Organism: Viscum album; assembly: GCA_963277665.1. Taxonomy (NCBI): domain Eukaryota; kingdom Viridiplantae; phylum Streptophyta; class Magnoliopsida; order Santalales; family Viscaceae; genus Viscum; species Viscum album. Next base: position 678,142,172 of record OY728119.1, on the reverse strand, counting down.
AGGTTATTAAGTAGGATATGCCAAAAGTGACTCTAGATATGATGAAATAAATGGGTGGCAAAGAGGATGCCTTATGAACCAGTTGTCTATGTTTCCCAATTTCTAAAGACTCTATACCTATACTATCCTTTCCTGGTTTTTTTATATGTTGTAATAAGTGTGCTTCAATTATGAAGTAATAAAAATGTATGTAAATTATAGGTCGTTATACTCAATCCCATTACTCGTGTCCCATTATGCTCTCTCCCTCGAGCCTATGTGTTTCCGAAGGGTCATGCCTCATCCCAGGGGTTCTACTTCCTCCAGATCCCAACCATGCGCTCATTCTCATGGACTGCATCCTTAGGTGTCCCATTGACATGTCGAACTACATGGAATTTGATTCGCTACCACAGGGATACGTAGGATGTCTCTTCAAGGATCACGCCCAACACTACCACCATATTCATGACGGTTCCATATCATCCCACACCACTTCATTCAGCTTTCCATTGACCATCCTAATTCTTAACTGGACCACCACATCCTGGTGAGATCATGCCAATTCACCTCTTAACTTCTCATAGAAACACTCGGGTATCTAACCCTATGATATCCCCATCATAAGGGATCCCTTCAGGGGTCGCACCCATCTGATCTACTGCTATAAGTGTTCTGATCAGTCTGATCCATCTCCTCTAGGCGTTGAACCTGCGACATACCCTATGTTAAACATGGGAATATAAGGAAAACCTTAGAGACATGCCTATGATTATATATAATTACCTATATTAGATGTGGGATGCCTCACGCTTTCTTGCCCTCGAGAAGCCCTATCATAAGGGGAAGAAACCCAGACATGCCATTATTCCAACGTCCAGACATGCTAGCGATGTCCAATGTGACTACTCCACCGACTAAAGGTTTTTACCTTATGAAGACCCCTTGGAATGTCTAGACAGAATCATTGTAATTCACTGGTGTCCCTGAAGACATGGCATTGGGAATAGTTTCAAGAACAACGTCTTAATTGATAAGGGAGACCCGGACTAGGTAGCAAGATCCAATGAAAAATCCTCGGAAGGAGAGACCGATATCCCATCATCCTATTTTGATCAAGGATAAATTGTCCCTGAATAAGAGAGGGATTTCATCCGCCTTTGGAAAGCGGGAATGCGGGGCAATAGCTGTGTTTCCTTCTCAACAGACAAATGTCCACCCTGAAAAAAGTTTCGGAAACTGAAATGGTTAACCCGACATAAATTTCTTATTTTCAATGTGGAGATTAGTAGCATTCAAGACATCAGTGGGCGAGCATGTCACCAGATCATGTTATGTGGCATGAGTTCCTGCCAAGAAAATAGTGGCCCAAGCGTGGAACTCACCAGAATTTGGGGCAGTTGAACATTGGACATTCCAGTCTGTGATATAGTCAGCATAGATCCTTCTTACCAACAATGGAATAAAGAATGGCATTGGGGCACGGTACGTCAATTTCCATTTGCAGCACTAATGGTTTAATATCCCTATCTTCCGGAACCCAATATGTTGTATTAGGAAACTGATCACCACCGACATATCGATGGAGGGGTATGGGAAACGTCACTGTGGTAATCCCTCATGCCTCTATTTCCGACATGGTAGCCTCCATGTCCATAGCTACTGGGCACCCATGCCTCATCTCCCTACCGGAGTTCGTTCAGCGAAGGGTGATAAACAACCTCGTTCACTGATACGAAGAGGAGGGGATTATCCCGACTCGAGATATGGCCTATTAGGATTTAGAGGCATATACGCCTCATCGCTACCCCTGCCCCCAAGGGACGTGAAGGGAGCCACTACTCCCCACTCTAGAACACAACCATTTTGGGAGCCTCTCCCAGGAACACTTCGATGAATCCCTCCCCTACGCTGATGAGGTGAGGGATGTCCGGGCCAGCCCGGTCGAGATCCCATTCAAGGGGCTCCTAAGGAGGGATCCCACTAGGTCACACCAGCACCACCACCCATACCCATGGTTCAAGGAATAGGTAATCTATATTCATACATATCCATCATTACTTCGTCTAACCTGATGCCAGAATCAGGCATAGGCTGAAAAGGATGCCCGACGAGGGGCGTCAACATTAGTAACTATCATGGCTCGTGCCACCAATGACATATACCACCAGTCCCATGTATATGTGGAGAAGGGGAACATATATGCCCAACCCGGATCGAGGCACCAACTGCCCCACGGACATGATGGGTCAACTCTCCTAGTTGCTGATGCAGGTAGTGCCCGCCACGGGCAGACATGTGGCAATAACACCCAGAACGGAGGTCATCCTTGTACCATCACCATTCAGAATACGGGTCCTCACCACTCCCAAGATCAGTGTGGAGGTTTTTTCCATGCCACATTCAATCCGAACGAGGGTCCTCCCTATTTTAGTGACACTCAGTATGGGAGCCTCTTCCGCACTCACGATCTCAAGTATGGAGCTGTTCCCCCTGTCGCAGGTTGCCTAAGTGAAGACGTTATGCATCTGGTCAACCTATAGTGTGGGGGTCTTCCACATGTCCTTAGATCCACTGAAAAAGGTCCTCCTCATACTCGAAACCAACACAGAGGCCCTACCCATGTTCTTCTCATCCGGTATGAGGACCCTCCTCCTACCGATGCTATTAGGGGACACAGGCATGGAGGTCCTACCCATGCTCCATCTAGCTCGAATAGAGGTCCTACCAGCTCTGGAACTTCTTGTGGAGATTCCCTCAACACATCAGCTGGTGGAAATGGAGGTCCTCCCTGTGTTCCCTTGGACATTTGTCTAGGTGCTACTCACACCCCAGCTCACTGAAGAAGAAGTCCTCTTTTCTTCAACATCAGCTCGGCCGTAGGACCTCCTCGAGCCAAAAAAAAATCAACCTAGTCCTGAAGAACCATCCTAGGGTAGGTGGGAAGGTCATAACTGTTATAAAAAGAATTCCAGGAAGATTCAGACTGAGAATAAACCCATCATCTTATCATATTTTGAGGCGGAATATTATTTAGCAATGTAACTCTCTCCTCAACCCTCTATGTTGAGGTCCGGGGTAAGAATAAGGCACATCAGCCTCGTACTTCCAGAATGTGAGGTCCACCGAATCCCTAACTCTCTCCATAGATACATCTAGGATGACGATTTTATTAATATTTTGATGACTTATTATATACTACCTTTACTTATTTTATATGAAATGTGAATAATTTTTGTGAAATATTCATTTTCTAAAAACAAGTATAATTTTTGAGGATTTTTAGAAGTAGTACAATTGAGTCTATTTACTATATTATTTATAACTATCACCCTATGGATCCAAATTGTGTGGTTCTTGTTTTTTAGGATTCCAAATTTAATATCCAATATTTAATTATAAGGTATCTTGGGCCAATTTGTTTATTTGAAGGCTCATATGGACCACACTAAAAGGCCCACAGAATCTTGTGAAGAAATTGGACCACCCATAACTATTGAATTACTGGACTCAATCGAGAAGTTAAAATTAATTAATTCTCCTCAAAAATTCCTAAAACAATTCCAGGAGTCATGGATAAAACGTTTAGGGCTCAAATCCCAAAACAAGGGGGCCAAATGATTCATTTAAACTCAACCCACCATTCTGGACGGGAATTAGAATCAGTACACTATTCATGACAAGTCTCATGATGTATTCATCAAATAAAGATGAGCTTTTTTAGTGTTAAATAGGAGATATAGGCGGAAGATTTTTTTTGAAGAAGGCATTCATATTTAAAGGCATATTCTTATTGATAAACCCATTCAAATTTCTGCCTTTCAAAAATATTGAATTGAAATGGACATATCGAATTGTTTTAATCAACCGGCCATAACATTGGATCCTTAAGTCCAATGGTCGCCCAATTGTTAGAGTATATAGAAGGGATATTTATATACAAATTTTAATTAGACCATATCTCAAGAATTGGCTGCCTAATATATCAAATTGGTTATGAATGTGGAGGGGATGTTTTGGAATGAAAACAGCCCACAACATTGGGCTATAAATACATCCCCCTACTCTCCTTGTAAGGAGTTGTCATTTTAGAAGAAATGAGCACATATTGGAATGACCAAAGCCTTTAAAAGGGATTTGGAGGACCTAACATACTCATGTTTTCACTTTATATACCTTTCCCCCTCTCTTTGTTTTCATTTACTTTTGTGTTCCTCTTTGTTGTAACAGTGTCAGTCTTTTCTTTAGAATTATGTTTTAATGCATGTCTCTTCTTCAATATATCATATTATCATCCACCTTCTATATTTTAATATTAATTTTCTTAATATAGTATAAATATAGTTGAAACCCTTTCCCTTATTTTTCGTCCCCATTCAATCGAAATTTTATTTTTAATTATCATCATTTTTTGTGTGTGTTTGTTCAACACACAACTCCTTTCTTATCCCTTTGTTTTTTTACTCTTATTAATTCATCATCAAAAATAAAATAAACCAGATTCCTATTAATATCAGTGTATGAGTAAATATATTATTGGGGTGAGTCAAAATTTAATGATGTTAAGTGATTGATAGTATTTTCTCGATGAATATTCTTTAATTTAACATTGTGTATGTCAGACTTAACATGTCATGGATTAATGACTTGTTTTGTTTAATGTGTGGTTTCCATGGATTATTAGAACCATAAATACACTACCATAAAATATTTATGATTGATATCAGAACCCTAAGTTAAGTTAAGACTTGGATTAAAGCCTTAACACTTAGGAATTCCAATCAACGTGATCTTGTGAAGTGGGTGTTAATTTAAATACAATATAAAGAAAAGATTAAGGATATCAGAAGCTTAACTCCCTAAAATTAAACTCACCCCAATAATTATAAATTTGTTAAATCAAGCTTAATCAATCAATTTTTAATCACTGCAAACAAACCCCCCAATCAGACTACAATCAACTAAAAACAAATGACTATTAAAAAGTATCATTGTCGAGGATTCGACCAGAGTGATTCTATACACATTATCAGAGCATCAGAACCTTGATCGGTTGATAGGTGACAATATGCTATGTGTTTAAATCAATCCTTTACTGGGGATGGTGCAATTAAATAGTCATTAGTTTCTATTTATTGTAAAAAAAAATTGAAAAAATTTGAAAAACAACACAAATAAAAACTCGCCTTCTCATAAAAACCATAAACATAAAAAACACAAAGAAAAATTCAATTTCTTATTTCTTCAAAAATATCTCTGAATGTCTCGTAGCCTCCCAAACAATCCCAAAGATTTTTTTTCCCTAAGATTGAGTGAACACTTCAACAACTTAGGAGGAACATAAGAGATAATCAACTCATTCAAGAACATGTCCCTGTCCAACCAATTGAATTAAATATCGACAATCCTAGGGAACAAATACTTAAATAACTTGATGCCCCTGATATGAATTACCAACCTCTTGGTATTCAATATCAAATAATAGAGGTTTAATTAGAACTCAAATCGGGTTTGATTCATCTTCTTCTTCATTTCCACGGGCTAGGCGGTGAGGATCCACAACTCCACCTTAAAGAGTTCCAAGTGGTTTGCTCTACCATGAATCCTCAAGGTCTTTCTGAGGAACAAATCAAACTCCGAGTATTCCCTTTCTCTCTAGTTGAAACTACTAATTCATGGATTTACTACCTACCTCCTGGTTCCATAACAACATGGAATGACATAAAGTGACTCTTCTTAGAGAAATTCTTTCATGATTCTCGTATTGCTTCTATCCGAAAGGAAATTAGTGGTATCCATCAATTCCCAAATGAATCACTCCATGAGTACTAGGATTGGTTCTAAAAGCTTGTTGCAACCTACCCAAACCACAAAATCCTTAACCAAATCTCGATCCAATACTTCTATGAGGGGTTATTTTCTATGGAGAGAACTCTCATTGATGTCACAAGTGGTGGTTCTTTTGTTTATAAGACTCTTGCAGCAGTAAGAGATCTCATAAGCAACATGGATGAAAACACACAAAAATTCCATTCTCGAGAACATGCTCAAGTCAAACAAGCCCAAGATAATTAATCAATAGAGCCAAACAAGATGATAGAATGGATGAGTGAACTTACAGGTCTTGTGTGGTAACTTGCTATGGCATCCAAATCCCTAACCTCATCTTCTCCACAATCAATGTTTCCTAGACCTATCAGAAACTATGGAATCTGCAACTCCCCATCTAATCCAACTGACACATGTCCATAACTTCAAGAGGATCAATCTGATTCATTTAGACCAAGGGAGATTAATACATCATATGCTTAGATGAACACCAACCCTCAACAATCAGATCAGATTGTTAGAAACTCCATCCAACCCCATCTTGAGCCTTTCTCCTATACATATAACCCTAACTTGAGATATAGGGATCCCATTTCTCATCTTCCTCAATACCCTCATCAAAACCCAAACCAATTCCAATATGGTCAAGGTTTTGGTAACTTCCAAAAACCTTACCCTTTTATTCCTCAACCTCAAAGGATTAGTTCTTCTCTAGGATTCCACTATCCTTGAGATCCTTCCCAATTCTCAAACCAATATAATCTCTTTCCCAAAACAAAAATCAAGGTAATACCAATCTGGGGCAAGCCTCTTCTTCTAATAATCCATGGGAAATCACTGTTGAAGATCTTTCCTCCTTCACCTGTTCTAGTCTCAAGAACGTTGAAACCAAAATTGGTCAAATTGCATCCCACCTGAGCCAGCAACAATAATCAAATTCTTCCCAACTCCCAGATCAATCATTACCCAACCATAAGGGTAATGTAAGTGCAATTTCACTTAGATCGGGAAATAAAATTGCTATGTCTCATGTTGAGTCCTCCAACCCTCCTTTGAATGTTGACATAGATAATGAAAAGAAAAATAAATATTAAAAGGAACCTGAAGCCATTCCCTCACCTCCTTCCATTCCACTTAGGAATCCAATTTCATTTCCAGAAGCTATTTCTATGCCAAAGAAGTCCTTTAAACCTAATCCTGAAATGCTCGACATGTTTAGATGTATTGAAGTCGACAGACCCCTCTTAGATTCCATATAACAAATCCACAAGTATGCCAAGTTTCATAAGGAATTGTGCACCCACAAGAGGAAACATAGGACCTTTGAAAATGTTTCCACCCAGCTGTCTATTTCTATAATATGAAAGGATCTAGGGAACTTTACAGTTCCATGCAAAATTGGAAGTTCCAACTTTGATGATGCACTCATAGACCTAGGAGCCTTAATTAATGTCATGCCGAAATCTATCTTCTTCAACCTTGGTACAGATCCCTTACATCCAAAAGGTGTTTTCATTCAGTTAGCCAATCGAAGAACTACTAGTCCTAAGGGTATAATCAAGGATGTCCTTGTCCATGTCAATGATCTTATCTTCCCTAATGATTTCTATGTCCTTGACATAGAAGGTGAGACAAAATCTTCTCGATCTCCCCTAATTCTAGGAAGACCATTCTTCATGATTGCTAGAACCAAAATTGATGTCCATTCAGTCATCTTATCCATGGAATTTGTGGACCCACTGGTCATGTTCAACATTTTCCAAGCCATTCAATACCAATCTGAGGATCACTCTGCATTACCAATCCTTGCTTTTGAGGATACTTCTAAGAGTCAATTGAACCCCATTACATCTTGTTAATTATGTTATAATGAGAAAAGATCTTGAGAAATATGCACCATGATTAACCATGTTATAAATGGTGATGTTTATGTTGACCTCTCATTCATAGACTCCATTAATATATAGGAACTAGAAAACTCTCTTGAATCCCACATCAACTCTGATCTCTACTACTCCACATTAGACAATATCAAGGAAAATGAATCTGAAGAAACTGAAGTCCCTTCCTCCATTATTGAATTGTCTAACCCATAAATGAATGATGAGACTGATATGAAACCTCTTCCCACACACTTGAAATATGCATTCCTTTTCCATGATCACTTATATCATGTCATTATCTCTGCTTCACTTACTGAAACTGAGGAGTCCAAACATGTTCAGGTGTTAGTGGAAAACAAAAAATCCCTAGGTTGGACCCAATATGACATTCTAGGAATCAACACTCATCTTTTAATGCATCAAATCCATCTTGAGGAATCATCCAAACCAATTAGACAACCACAAAGAAGACCCAATCCACTCATACATGAGGTAGTTAGGGAAGTGATCCCCAAGATTCTTAAATCTGGTATTATCTATCAAATTTATGATATTGAATGGGTTAGTCCAATTTAATTTGTACCTAAGAAGGGTGGCATAATTTTTTTCACAAATGAACATGGGGAGGTAGTCACAACTCGAGTGAAAAAAATGGCATGCGTGCATCGACTACTGGAAATTGATTGTTGAAACACGAAAAGATAACTGCCATCTTCCATTCATTAATCAAATGCTGAAATGATTAGCTTGAAAGTCACACTATTGATTTCTTGATGGATTCACTGGCTACTTTCAAATCCCAATCGCACCTCAAGACTATGAAATGACTACTCTCACATGCCCCTTTGGAACATATGAATATAGAAGAATGCCTTTTGGCCTTTGCAATGCTCCTTCAACATTCCAGAGGTTTATGATGAGTATCTTTTCTGAATTCATTGAACATGTCACCGAGGTATTCATGGATGACTTTACCATTTATGGTGAGTCATTTGAATCTTGAATTAATTAACTCTCTCTAGTCCTTCAAAAGTGTGTCAAGTGTAACCTTGTGTTAAATTTTTTAAAATTTCACTTCATGGTTGAAAATGGGATTTTTCTAGGTCACATAGTTTCAAAAGATGTTATTGAAGTTGATCCTGCCAAAATATAAGTGATCAAATCACATCTTGAACTCACTTCTATTCGAGACATATGTTCATTTTGTGGTCATGCCTGTTTCTATCAGCGATTCATCCATAACATCAGTAGGATTTCCCTCCCACTCACTCGGTTTCTCCAAAATGATGTCTCTTTCCATTATGAAGAGGATTTCAATAGATCCTTCATTGAACCCAATATTTCTCTTACATCTTCCCCGATTATCCAACCCCTATATTGGTCCTTACCCGTTGAGTTTATGTGTGATGCTTCTGATAGCATTGTTGGGAATGTTCTTGGTCAATGAAAAGATAATATTCCTCATGTCATCCATTAGGCCTCATAAACATTGGATAAAACTCAATCTCATTACACTGTCACTGAGAAGGATCTTTTAGTAGTGGTTTTTCCTTAGATAAATTCTGGTCCTATCACTTAGGTGCCAAAATCATCATCTTCATAGGCCATTCTTCTATAAAGTTCTTACTAAAGAAAAGTGATTCCAAACCGAGGCTAATAATATGAATCCTAGTGATCCAAGAGTTTGACCTTGAACTTAATGATAGACCAGGAAAATAAAACCCTATGGAATATCACTTGAGTAAAATTTATAATTCTTCTCATTCTGAAATAATTGATCCAAAATTTCTAACTGATCACCTTTTATCTCCCACTCCAAAAATACCATTGTATGCCCTAATAGTAAAATACTTGGTTTCTGGTGTTTTTCCTGAAATATTTTCAAATGAACAAAAAATGATTTTGAAATGTGATTAAAAATGATATTTTTGGGAAGAAAATAAACTTTGGAAAACTAGGGAAGACATGGTAATTAGAAGATGTGTGGATGAGGATGAACATTCGTCCATCTTAGAATTTTTCACTCACTTCATAGAGGTGGCCACTTTGGACCACAATGGACCTTTTGAAAGGTTCTCGACTCTAGACTCTTTTGGCCTTCACTATTCAAGGACTCACATGAGTTCTATCAATCATGTCTCACTTGTGAGAATGTTGGCACAATTTCAAAGAGAAATGAAATGCCCCAAAAGCCTTTAATTTTCTTTGAGATCTTCGATGTTTGGGGAATTGATTTCATGGGACCATTTTCCCCTTCCAATGGATTCTCATAGATTATTCTTGAATTTTATTATGTTTATCGGTTGGTTGAGTCCAACCCCACTAGAAAGAATGATTCACATAATGTTATTTAGTTCTTAAAGACACACATCTTCCACAGATTTCGAACACCTCGTTCATTGATTAGTGACATAGGAAACTTTTTTTGTAATAGAACCATGGAATATATTTTGAAAACGAATGGGGTTGTACATAGAACTTCAACTACATATCACCCCCAGAAAATTGACATGGATGAACTTTCTAATAGAGAAGTGAAAAGAGTGCTTGAGAAAATTGTAAAACCCACGAGAAAAGACTAGCCTGAAAGACTTGGTGAAGCACTTTGGACTTATAAAAATTCATATAAAACACACATTAGGATGCCTCATTTTAGGATAGTTTTTGGTAAAGCATGTTATTTACCCATTTAAATCCAACATTAGTCATTTTGGGCTATGAAATCTTTTACTTTTTTTTGAAAAATCTGGTGAAGAATGATTGTTGCAATTGGTTGAACTGGAGGAACTTCGAATTGATTCCTTTGAGAATTCTAATCTCTATAAAGAAAAATACAAGGGTATCCATGATAAACACATCCTTTGAAAGGTATTTCATAAAGTTGAAAAGGTAATTATCATCAATTTTCAATTTTGGATTTACCCAAGTGAGTTTAAATCTCGATGGGAAGGTCATTTTGTTATTACTAATGTTTACCCATTTAGTGCAGTGAATGTCCAAGACCCCTCTTCAAAAAAGATATTCCCAGTTAATGGACATCGGTTAAAGCATCACCACGAGAGGACACGCAATCCCAGAACCACATCAACTTCTATCGGATCCACAACTTTGGCAGTTGACCCACCACTGGATGGAGATGGAAACCCACCAAATCCAAACTAGGGGGCACCTCTTTCCCTTTAACTTCTCTCTCCCTCTCTCTCTCTATCTTTCTTCTTCTTCCTCCCTCATTCTCATTTTTTACCACATTCCTCTTCACATTTTTTATTTACTCTTTCTCTTTTGTGTGGGTGTGTCTTTATAAAAAAACTACAAAAAAACTAAAAAAATAAAAAAAATTATAACAAAATGAAAAGTCAAGTTTCATGCTTACTCACCTTCTAATTATAAAATTTTATCCAACATTTTGAGAGAGTCAACAGACATGTTTTCATCTCAAAAAAAATTGTATTTTCATGATGACTTTGGATAAAGAATTTTTTCTCAAAACCAAAACATTTTGAATGCTAAATTTTTGATTTGGAAAATGATTTTCCCCAACTATGAGATCCAACATTAGATTTCATGTCGAGGAAACCTATTTTCATCTTTTTAAAATGTGTGTTTTTCACCCCCATTTGTGAGTCTTGAGTTTGTGGACCTTCGATCAGAATTTCCTACTTTAGTGTACATTAATATGATAGATGCGTTTTCTGAGCCACATGAGAATTATAATAGAAAATATCATCCCATTAACCATACATTAATCCTCCTTTTTAAATCCCCTTCGAGCCTATGAAAACCTTTTCTTTGATGGCCACATTAAAATCCCAATACCTTATCCCACCCAATATCAACATGAATTTTCGTTACCTATTTTTTATGAAATATAAGTGTGGGGGTGGATTTCATTTTGGGTAATCTTTGTTGATTTCACCATATCGTCATATGCTTGAGGGAAAGAATCCATTTTAGTGTGGGGGAGTGGTTTTCCTTCCATGGGGTTTGGGAATGTATATATTCTTATGACATATTGTTCAAATTTTATTGACAAGTGTTCATGAAAATAAATTTTAAAAAATGAAAAAAAATCAAAAAAATGGTTCTATCTTAGGTAGGTCAAAAATCACTATTTCTCAGCCTTTGATATTGTTATAACTATTACAATTAGTCTCGCGAGGAGATCAATCATGGGATGGGACATGAGTGTGAGATCTATTTCAAGGTCAACTTTTGAAAAAAAAGAAAAAAAAGAAAACTTACATTATATTATTTTTTTATTAGGAGAAGTTTTGTGTTTTGTAAATATTTAATCTTCTCATTCCCTTCATATTTCCTTCCAATTTTGTGTCTTATTTCACATTTCCATTCCCTCGTAAATATGTGCTCCAATTTTCTTTCATGTCTCATTTCAAAGAAATGTGCATTTGCTTTTCCATGTTGGTGTTTTACCCCTCTTCTTCACTCTCTTGGACATTATATTCCCACCGTCACATAGCCACATGAAATCCCCTTCAAAATACCTCTTTATTCTCTTACACATTAGATAGGAATTGGAAGATGATAGCCATTTCATACTATAATATTTTCACTTTTGGTTAGTGAAAGAGTGAACCTCCACAAATGAATTTTATCATCCTAAGAGGTGTGAGTTTTGAGTGTCCACATTTTTTCATTTCAAAATTTGAGAATAAAAAAAATGAATTGTTTTTGGAACACTATTTATGTAAAAACATATGGTGGAATTCAATATGGATGAGTGAAATTGTCTAAACCTCCCTTAATTGGGGAAAATAGAATTTTAATATTTGTTTGTGAGTGAAAATAATTTGGTATTGTTTTTTATATTTATTGCATATAAGGAAATGAATAATAATTAGTATAGGTTATTTGATGTTATTAATTTTATCATGACTTATTATATACTCCATTTACTAATTTTATATGAAATGTGCATAATTTTCAGAAATATAAATGTTTTAATACTAAGTATAATTTTTGAGCATTTTTAGAAGTAGTCCAATTGATTCAGTTTACTATTTTATTTATAACTATCACCGTACCAATCTAATTTTTGTGGTTAAGGTTTTTTAGGATTCCTAATTCAATATCCAACATTTTGATAGACGGGGGAATATGCCAATTCTTCCATTTGAAGGCTCATATGAACCACACAAGAAGGCCCACACAATCTATGAAGAAACTAGACCATCCATGATGATTGAATTACTGGGCTCAATCCAGAAATTAAAATTCATTAATTATACTCAAACATTTGGATACCAAATCATGGAGTCATGTATGAAACTTTCAGGGCCCAAATATAAAAACAAGGGGTCCAAAGGATTAATTTAAACCCATCCCACCATTCTAGTCGATAATTAAAATATGTACACTATTCATGACATATCTCATGATTTAATAATCAAATCAGGATTCAATTTTGAATTGTGAAAGTGGATATATAGGCGGTCATCTTTTTTGAATAAATTATTAAGATTTAAAGGCATATTCTTATTGATAAACCCATTCACATTTCTTCCCTCCAAAACGTTGGGATTGAAATGGATAGATTAACTTTGTTTAATAAACCGGCCATAACATAGGCACCTTAAGTCCAATGGCCGCCACATTTATAGAGTAGATAGAGGATATATCAATCTAAAACTTGTAATAAGATCATATCTCGAGAATAGGCTGTCTAATTTATCAAATTGGTGATGCATATGGAGGGGCATTTTTGGAATGCTAAAGCACACAACATTGGGCTATAAATACATCCCCCTCCCCTCCTTGCAAGGAGTTGGCATTTAAGAAGTTAAAAGAAAATATTGGAACGACCAAGCCTTTTCGAGGGCTTATTAGGACCTTCCATACTCAAGTTTTCACTTGAGAGACCTTTCCTCCTCTTTTTGTTTTCATTTACTTCTGTGTTCTTCTTTGTTGTAATCTTGTAAGTCTTTGCTTTGCAATTCTGTTTTAATTAAATTTTATTCTTCAATATATATTATTCTCATTCACCTTCTGTATTTTAATTTTAATGTTCTTAAAATAGTTTAAATGCAGTTGAAACCCTTTCCCTTATTTTGCTTCCTCATTCAATCGAAATTCTATTTTTAATTCTCATCATCGTTTGTGTGTGTGTGTTCAACGCATAACTCCTTTCTTATCCCTTTATTTTTTTTCTCTTATTAATTCATCATCATATATATAATAAACCAGATTAATATTAATTTGAATGGATGAGTATTTCAATTATTTGGTAGAGTCAAAATTTAGTTATGTTAAGTGATTGAGTATATTTTCTTGATGAATATTCTTTAATTTAACATTGGGTATGTTGGACTTAACATGTCATGAATTAATGACATGATTTGTTTAACTTGTAGTTTCCATGGATTATTGGAACCATAAATACACTAACATCAACAAGATATGATTGATATTAGTACCCTATGTTAGGTTAAGACTTGTATTAAATTCTTAATACTTAGGAATTCCAATCAACGTTATCTTGTGAAGTGGGTGTTAATTTAAATTCAATTTAAAGAAAAGATCAAGGATATCACAAGCTTAACTCCCTAAAAATGAACTCACCCCAATATTTATAAATTTGTTAAAACAATCATTTTATATTATCTATAATCAACCCCCCCCCCCAATCAGAATACAATCAACTAAAAACAAATGACTATTAAAAAGTATCATCATCGAGGATTCGACTAGAGTGCCGATATACTCATTAGCAGAGAATCGTAACATTGACCATTCAATAGGCGACAATCAGCCATGCATTTTAGACGATTAGGATTTTGCATCCCCCCCCCAGGTATATTCATTCAATATCCACCATCATCATCAAAGGACCTCTCAAACTCAACCATATATCACAAAGAGTTATTCTGTGGACAAATGGAGGGAGAGAAAAAGCATAGTCTATCTCATGCAGCCAAAGTCCCAGCACCAGAAACTATAGTCACCAGCCTGTCTTATCACAATGGGATGGCTAAGTCACTACACTCATTAGAGTATAGCCTGAGATGTGGCGGTTGTTCATCTCGCTCGTTGTATTATCCATCGGCCAGCCTACCGTCTCAATGTTCTACATTGGTACCGCTACTAGTTCCCCAAGCGCCTACAATTGATGAGTGGGGAAAACAAGGGCCAGACCTCGATGCTGGGATGAGAAGTTTGTGGGAAATTCTTGTGGAAAACCATTTCTTGGAGATGTTTTGGCCAGTTGAAACGCCAAATTTCAGGTCACTAGAAGTGCTCATACAAGAGGATGTTGGATGCTTTCTTCAGACCCTCTGGGTGACTCACTTTCATCTTTGTCATTGATGAGTAGCCTACCCCAAGAGTCAGGCTCAATTTGAAGACACTGGTCAACAATTCCATTTGGTTTATTTGGTTGTACTCCCCATGTACCAGCGCCCTAAGTCACCATGGCACCAAAGGACCCTCCAACAATGATGAATCCAAATCTTTAAAGTGCTCCACGGGATTACCACGGAGGCTTACACCAACATGTAGATCCATGTTTGGGGGTAGTATGCAGCCCTCCATTTCAGTTCTATCTGGCTCCATCCTTACTTTCCATGCAATATTGAGGATATACATCATGGAAAAGTCACAGTTAACATGGATGATCTATAGGAGGAAGAGACAGAGACATAACTCATTGGGGGAAACTTACCCCCTGGGGGAGTCCTACAACTTTTGGACCCTTTGGGAATGGTTACTCACCATCAGAGAAATCAAATGGGTATTCCCGTACCCACCAAGGCATTGGTCCTCAACTGTAATACCAATAAGGGTAAGAATCATCTTGAAGATATGTAACCCTCTAACCCATATTTCTTAGTAAAAAATATAGGGGATGATCCTGAAAAATCCGTGTTGCATCAACAGCTCGCAGATCATAAGAAGATCGTCAGTGACCCCCTTGATTTGTGTGCTACGGAGTGACAACCAGAATACGGTGATCCTCAGTGGGGGGAAATAGGGGAAGGCACAACTCCCCCCCCCCAATGAATTGCCTTCAGGTGACCCTGATATTCCTACCCACAAAAATATGACTGATGATGGAAATTATAGCCAGAGGGTGTAGTTTGTGTTGCCAAGTACACCTGAGCGACATGACAATCCCTCCCATGTCACTCTGTAGGTCATCCCACCAGCCTCTCCACGAGTCATTAGGCCTAATTATCACGTTGAAGAACCCGCCAACACACTGGTGGTCAGGGATACTCATCAAGACAAGAAACCCTACCGAGATGATCCCATGGCAGCACTCATTGCTTGCCTCCAGGCATTGGAAATGCGACCGGTGGAAATTCTGCCTAATGGATAGTCGTATCCGATGTGGGTGGATGTCATGAAAGCACCCCCAAGTTTCGTAAATCCAGCATTCTCCCCATTTAATGAGATTGGTGACCTGCTGCAGCATCTTTCCCACTTAATTTCAATGTGAAGACCTATGCTAGGAACTCTGTCACAGCAGGTGGCCGCCAAACTCTGATTATTCGTACAGTCACTGGAAGGACATGTGTTTGTCTGGTACAAATAGCTACCCATCAGTTCAGTAGCCGACATGGAAGATCTTAGTTGGAAATTTCTTTACCTGTTTAGTTCCACCACTCAAAAGATGGGTATTTCATATCTCATCATGTGAAAACAGAGGGTTGACGAGTGTGTTGATGGCTTTGTCACCCGGTGGAAATGACTCACCTACTCCTTGGAAATGTTGCTAACTCAGGGAGAGTGGATGAAAATGTGTGCGGGGAATGTCAAGACTAAAATGGTCCCATATCTCATTACCTAGAATCGCTATGGGGGAATTTGGGATTTTTCTGATAAGGTCCAATGCCTAGAGAAAGCATTACAATAGGCTAAGCAGGCACGTCCATTGCCTCCTCAAATTCCTGTAAGAAGGGATGCAATGGCTTATCCCACCATGATGGCCCAAATAGAGGCCCCTAGGAAAATAGAGTAATTTCCAGTGGATCTGCCTCTATAGACTCTTAGATTCCCTCATCCATAGGCATAGCCTTAGGCCCAGAAGCACCCACCACAAAATCAGCAGGTGACCCCATGTAACGTTTTCCCCCACCCAGGCGAGATAACCATGTCCCACCTACTAGGAAGGCTCATATAGCCCCTCTTTAGGTCATATCTCTTAGATCCACCTTCCCAAATAGTAGAAACTTGACCTACTCATTCAATGAGGATCAGGTCCCCAATTATTTCCATAGTTCCTTGGAATAGGGAATTGTACGGTTTCCCAAATGCAGGAGACCATAAGAGGTTGATCTCATGGATCACCCCAACTACTACTCCTATCACCGGATCCTCATGAACACCATTAAACAGTGAAATGTTTTTAATGAGTGGATTCAAGACTAGGTTGATAGAAATGTAGTTATCTTAGGCCAAGCTCTGGCACATGTGGCATGTGTATTCGTGAAGCCCGATAGCAATAGTGACAATAAAGGCGAGTGGAATCAGGTTTCTAACCGCGACTCCCATAAGATCAAGAATTGGATGGGTCATAAGGTAGTCACCCATGACCTTGGTATTATATATGAATGTCTAAATCAACCCGAGCCTTTAGAATACATCTCATCACCCGCAGCTAGTACATCTGCAACAACAACTCAACTGTCCTCTTGCCATAAGAGAAAGCATCGGCGGCGCAATGGAAAACAAAGTTCCCAAATGATGTCGTCATCATCATGTACTATTGGAGACTTCATGCCCCCAAATACGGAGAACCCCTCCCATAATTTTTTCAGTAGTGCATGATTCCTCAAGTGATATCCAATGGTACGCCTCAGTTAACACCATAGAGCTAGTAAACCCCTACATGATTTCTGATGGTAATGAGTGCCTAGCGGATCCTCCCTATGTTCCCAGTCATCACCAGCATCAAAAAAGTCATTTCTATAAGGGTCATTATAGTGCCCCAATCAGCACTTCCAGCTAGGCAGTGCATCCCACCGAAACCAGATAGCATGCCCAGCACAGAGCTTAGCATGCGCAACCTTCTTATCTGATGTCATCATGCCCGCCATTTCCACTATTTGTGATACTGGATCAGAGAAAGCCACCTCGACAACACCGTGATCATCCACTCTTTCCAATAGATCGGTCTCATTCATTTATCCCTCATCTGTTTTTCACTCCATAGACATCATCCAGTGAGGAGAAAGAAATTCTCAGCACTAGTCAGTCATCGGTCCAGCCAGTAGGGTCTGCCATACCTCCTATCGCAGAGTGAGCTACTATAAGCAGAATCTCACATGTGGAATGGAATTATGATGTCCTCAAGAATATTTCAATCATTCCAGCAAGGCTCTCTATCCTTGAGGCCCTTTTTCTATCAGTAGATATATGTGAAGCCCTCACCGAGGCCTAAAAAACCCGTCAAGCTCGAGACGGAGGTAGTAGCCACAAAAGCCTTCTTTGATGATGCAGTGAAGCATGTTGAATGCTAGGAAATCATATTTTTCACAGTAAAAGTTGAATTCTCTACCATATAGGAACACATTCTCCCACTGTACATCATTGGTCATTTTAATGGTGTGGAGTTTCATCACTGTCTTGTCGACACAGGCTCCAGGATCAACCTAATCCCAACTCAGACACTGTGAAAACTGGGTTTGTCTGACGATGATCTGAGTCCCTCTAACCTGAAAATTCAATGTTATGATATGAAGGAACATACACCGATTGAAATTTTTTTCCTAAAGACCTAGTTCGGTGATTTCGTAGCCAGCACTGAGTTCATGGTTGTCTCCCAGCACACCGCCTACAATGCATTGATGGGAAGGTCATGGCTCCACCTGCATGCGGAGGTCCCTTCATCATATCACCAGTGCCTCAAGTACTCCCTTAATGGATGAGTGGGCATACTTCAAAGTGATTCCTCTCCCTTTTACTCTATTGAATCCCTCTACCAATATATCAACTATTACAAGATAAAGGATAAAAAAATCCATCCTAATGAATTTGAGCATGTTACAACTGCGACTGACCCGTGGACAAATCTAGATGATGCCTGCATCTTTCCAATCCACCGATTGGAGGCTACAACCCTAGACATGGGAAAATGATTCATTGTTTCTAGGATGAGGGGGAGCAGATTTCAAAGTCTATGAGATGCCAGAACATCATCTCGTACTCCTACTCGTATCAGGCTTCACTACCACAAAACGGGGCAAGGCCAGCACCACCCTTTATTAATGCTAACGAAAAAGCGCTGATAAAGGGGGGTACCTTTATCAACGCTAAAAAAAGTGCTCATAAAATTAACCCTTTAACAGCTCTTTTTTATAGCTGATAAAGGTACCCCCTTTAACAGCGCTTCTTTTAGCGGTGTTAAAGGGTACCCCTTTATTAGCGCTTTTTTTAGTAGGATTGATAATTGGGGATCGTTTACAGCACTTTTTCTAAAAGTGTTGATGAAGGGTCTACTTCCAAAAAATAATTAAAAACATATATTAATATATATATATAGTTATATTGATATAAATATAATATATATTTTTTTAATATAATTTTAAATAAATTTTAGATAAGTATAAATATACAGTTACACATAATATATAAGATATTTATTGAAAATGGATCATAAAATAATTAAAAAAATATTTTCAATTAATAATTTGATAATTATTATGGAGTAATAGTCATTTAATAACTATTTTAAGACTAAAAAAATTAAAAAAAATTAAAAAAAAAAGATCCAAAATATGTTTAAAACGCAACTCAAACTTCAAACGGCCATAACTTTTGATCCTGGTGTCCGTTTGAGCTCTACCACATATCAAGTCGAATCCTGTGATGAGATCTACACCATTATGACTTTGAGGAACCTAGTTCAAGCTTTTTTGGAGGCCAAAAAAGGCCCATAAGGCCTCCAAAACTGAGTTTTTAGTCGGGATACCCCAATTTTTTAACATTATGTGGATTTTCAGCCTCGTTTAAGGGGGTATTATTAGATTTTTTGGTGGGGAGTGATTTTACTCCAAGATATTAGATTCATATTGGTATTATTTCTTTGAAATTTTATCATTTTTTATAATGTACTGCTATTTATAATATAATATTTAACAATATATACATATTCTTTATATATTCACACATAAAAATGTAATTATAAATATAAATAATAAAATACATTTACATATAAAATATATTAGCTTTATCTAAATAATAACTAATATCCATTTTATTTAAAATACCAGTATATAAATATTTATATATTTATATATTTATTTAACTATATATATATATATTAATATAACTATATATATATATTTATATAACTATAATTATATATATTAATATCACTATAAATATATATGTTAATATAACTATATATATATATATTAATATAACTATATATTACTATATTAATACATATAACTAAATATATATATATAAATAAATAGATATCCAGTCATTAATCGGAGAACAAATCAATATAGCAGAGTGGTAAAGTCTTTAGGCGCGCAAGGGGGATGTCTCAATATCAAATCTTGGTGGAGGCAAGGCGTACGCATGGGGGTGGATTTTTTGGGGCTAGCATTGAGAAAGGGGTTAGCTGTAATGTTGATATAGGGTGGAGGGGGGTGCGTGCGGGAACTGGAGGGGTTGGAAAGTGCTGTTAAAAGGGGGTCTCAAGTGCTATAAAAGCCACCTCGATTGGGAGGTGTTTTTTAATTTTTTTTTAAATTTTTTTAATTTTTTTACTTTTATCAATCCTAAAAAAGAGTTGATAAAAGGTGGATTTTATCAATAATAAAAAGAAAGCACTGCTAAAGGACCGTTTTATCATTGTTTCTTTTTAGCGCTGATAAAAGACCCCTTTTATCAGCTCTTTTTTTAGCATTGATAAAAGGTGTCTTTATTAGCGCATTTTGGAGCACTAATAAAGGGGACCCCCCCTATCTTTGTCAGATTTAAGAGTGCTTTTCTAGCACTGTTAAAGGACATTTTTAGAGCTGATAAAAGGGGTATTTTTAGTAGTTCTCAGGCGACCCCAAAGCCCCTTACACCCATAAGATAACGAGATGTCTTTCCCATGGAAACAGCAATACGAAATATGTGCTTGTTCTGCCAGGATGGGTTAAACTGGCTCAAGACAATGTGTCATTACTGCTTTGATATCATCAGGTGTGGCCCATTAGTCTGAATACCAGATGGGATCAAATCAACAACCTTCATTGATATGGTTTCGACAGCACAGGAGTCCCCAGATGCAGTGTCTACCACCGCTCGGGCAGGCACCAACCTCCCATAGGGATCTGTTGATTTAGAGGAAGCTCCTCCCACCAAGTATCCTTCCCCCATAATCAAAAAATGGGGCCTTAGAGGATGCTCCTCCAACATTTGAAGAGGGTGTCTCTACCGCGGTTGATAAATTAGTACAAGTGAACCTCGGTAGCGAGACTGGTCTGAAACCCACATTGATCAGTGTCACTCTACCTGTCGAAGAGAAACAACAATAGATAGACTTCCTCAAACAACTCCTTGATTTATTTTCATGGAGTTATAATGGGATTTCAGGACGAGATCCTCAGGTTGTACACCATCTTGGTCTCCCAGCAAATCATCGTAGTTTTACACAACCTCCCAAAAAGATGCCCCCTTCTCATGGTTCCATGGTCAAGGCTGAAGTTGATAAGCTCGTCAAATAAAATTTCATTAAAGAGGTCCAGTGCCCCAAATGGATAGCCAATATTGTTCCAGTAAGGTATAAGAATGAACATATCAGATTCTGCATTGAATTCTGAGACCTCAACCATCATTTTTTGAAGGATTATTTTCCTCTTCCTATGACAGGTTTATTGATTGATGCAAAAACTGGGTTCCAGGACCTCTCCTTCATGGATGGGTACTTCATGTATAACCAAATCCTATTGGATCCCGAGGATGAGGATTATATGACATTATTTGAAACACAAGTTACTTTCTATTTCCAAGTCATTCCCTTAGGTATAATGAATGCAGGTGCCACCTATCAGCGGGCTATGAATTGCATATTTGAACTGATCATTGGGAAACTAGTGGAAAGCTACGTGGACATTATGGTGGTCAAATCTCAACAGTGTCAGGACCATTTCAAAGACCTTGATAAATAGTTCATCTTCCTCTGCTCTCACCACTTGAGGATGAAACCATTGAAGTGTGCCTTCAGGTCACCTCTAAAATGTTTCTCGGATTTGTTGTCAGATACAGGGGCATAGAAATCGACTCGGAGAAGATCAAGGTCACCAGCCAGATGTCTCCCCAAGAAACATCTATTATATTTGAGGTTTCCAAGGACACTTTCCTACATACGCTGATTAATTGAAAATTTGGTCAGATATGTGTAAACCCTTTTCTCGATTCATGAAGAAAGGTACTATTTATCAGTGGGATGAATAATTTCAGACAACTTTTGACGAAATCAAGCAGTATCTACTATAGCCTCTAATCTTGATGCCGCTAGTTTCTAGAAAGTCGATGGTCCTTTATGCGGCTACCCTCAAATGATCCCTCGACACCCTTCTGACACAGAAGAACAGTGAGGGAACTGAGAATAGTATCTACTATATCAGCCACTTTCTCCTCGATATGGAGACTAAATACTCCCCTATCAAGATAATATACCTCGCACTAGTATTCTCAGTACAAATTTTATTCCATTACATTCAGAACCATGAGGTATAGATGGTGTCCCAAGTAAATCTAAAAAGTTATATCTAGAACCTCCCTTTATTGACAGGTTGTCTTGCTCAGTGGGTAGGGATTCTCAAGTAGTTTTAAATGAGGTTTGTTCCTCAGCGGGCTATCAAAGGGAATGCATTGGAAACTTTCCCTGCTGCCCATCCAGCACCCGCAGAACAGTCTCTGGACCTTTATTTTCTTGATGATTTAATCCTCTCATTAGTCCAAACCATTCCATATTGGAAAACTCACTTTGATGGTGCTTCCTGGAGCCCCACTGGAAAAAGTCGCAATGACCCCAGACTCAACAGAGTACATATTGGTATCTTCTTCATCTCTCCAACACAAGCTATTTTTCCATATTCATTTATGAAATTAGAGGGTTTTGCCAACAATGAGGCAGAGTACCAGGCTCTCATCACTGGCCATGAGATGGCCCTTGAGAATGAAATTCCCCACATGCATGTGAAAAGGGACTTCAAACTAGTCATCGGGCAAGTCAAAAATGACTATGTCATCAGAAATCCAGAACTCGTACCACTGTTGGAACAAACGGTCCAACTGATGGCCTAGTTCCCAGCTCAACTAGACGTTACCCATGTCCCATGATCCAATAACAGTTGACCTGATGCTTTGGTAGGCCTACTGAATCTCTTGCAAAGCCTAATCAAGATGATTTGATTATCCACATGGCACACCGGAGAGTCGTCACCCCCGTCACTTTGGATGATAATGATATCCCGTAGGTAAGCCACCTTACCACCGGCATCTCTAAATCAAGTCCCCCAGGTTCCCCTGATGTGGTCATTGAAATGACTCCCGATTAGAGAACCTCCTTTGTTGAGTACCTCCAAAACAATAATATAACGGCAGATCGAGCTCAGCGCGAGCGAACCCGACGTCGCGCACTGCAGTATACCCTCCAGAGTGGTCCTTGTCTTGATCAAATCCTCTAAAATCATAGGTTTGATAGCATTATCCTCCACTATATTCAAGGATCTGATATTTCTCAAGTCATGAAGGAGGTTCATGTTGGTTCCTGTGGGGCTCATCCAACCTAGCTGAAACTGTCTCACCAGATCTGGAAACTGAGGTATTTTTATCCCTCCATGATTAGTGGTTGTATTGAGTTTTCCAAGATATGCCATGCATTCCAAATTCATGCCAACTTTGTGCATCATCCATCGAAGCCTCTCCACACTAAAATTTATTCATGTACCATTGTCTTATGGGGACTCGATGTCGTCAGACCATATCCATCGGTGACATATCTCCAATGCAAGTTCATTCTGACCGCTACATATTTCTTTTCCAAGTGGGTAGATGTGGTTCTACTCAAGAAGGGAAAGGCCCATTCTGTCATTGAATTTGTAATATCTAGTATCATCTACCAGTTTAGAGTCCCTCACTCTGTCCTCGTCAATAATGGAATGAACTTCCGAGAAGCCGATCTGAAGAATCTGTATGCCAAGTAAAACATATGTTCTAACAATACATCCCTCTATCAAATGCAAGAGAATGGCATGATTAAGTCATTAAACAAAACTACCTATAACATTCTACATATGGTGGTTATTTAGAACAAAAATAGTTGGATGGATAAGCTCTCCAATTCCCTATGGGATTATCAGACGACGACTCGCAATTCCACACAGGTGACGCCATACTCTTTAGTGTACGAAACGAAGGTCATCTTTCCCATCAAGATTCAGTTTCCTTCCTTGCACACAGCTGTCTATGATCAAAAAGCACCAGATAAAGTATTTGAAATCTATCTGGATAATTTTTAAGCGCTCTATGAGAACAGGCTTCGTGCCTTGCACAATCTAGAAAGGCATCAAAACATGATATCTAGAGCCTTCAATAAGAAATTTTTCCTCCATTATTTCTTGCAAGGCCACTTGGCATTGGCCTTCAGAACACCGATGATACCTAGTAGGAAACCACCAAAGATGGCGCCCAAATAGGAAGGGTATTACATCATTCATAAAGATTATCCCAATGGCACATACGGCATAGTTACCATGGATGGAGAGCATATAAATCCTCCCACCAATTCAAGGTTCCTCAAGCACTACATCGCCTGAAAAAACGTGGGTCCTAAATGACCTAAAACTATTATGTCTCACATTACATTAAACTGTATTATGTCCCACATGAAATTAAACTGTATGTCATCCCACATGACATTAATCTGTCATGTCCCACATGACATTAAACTATATTATTTTCCACAAGACATTAAACTCTTTGTTGACTTGTTGGACATTAAATTGTGAGGTCTCACATGAAATTAAACTGTATTATGTCCCACATGACATTATACTATATGTCGTCCTGAAGTATGTTAAACTGTCATGTCCCACATGACATTAAACTGTATTATGTCCCACATGACATTAAACTGTATGTTGTCATGCAGGACATTAAATTGTCATGTCCCACATGACATTAAACTGTATTTCATCCCACAAGACGTTAAATTGCATTTAAATAACTACATATGGCTTGATTCCCATCCTTGTGGGATACCTAGGAATACTGGGATGCCTCGTCTTGAGTCTAGCCCCCATGTTCTTCTTTTATTATTCCCCATGGGTATAGTTTTATAAGAGGATCCAGCATGGTGTCGTGTAGGATTATTTGGACCAACTCATGTTAGGATTACGATGACCACACCATGTTCCCCCTACCTCATTCCTCTATTCTCCCACATCCTTACCGCACGATGCTAATTGGCATGGCCTTCAAGAACTACATGTGTCTTGATTCCCATCCTTGTGGGATACATAGGAACACTCGAACATTTTGTTTGTCGACCCAACCCCAAACTTCAGGATCTACCCTCGGGTCAGAAAACATAATGTGGTGTAGAATTTTTCCCTTGTTTATATCAGGTTCATCATGACCGCACCATATATCCCCTCACTTGGAGATCTCCACCTCTTTCAATGCCCTGCTTAACGTTAAATTGCACGGGAACATTTATGCTTCACACACTCCATGTACTTCGGACTCTGTCAACTGTCACATCCAAAAGGGCCCTTGAATAGTAAATATATGTATCCTAAGGGATCTCTTACCATTTTAGTCCAACAACCTTGAAGACCTTGAATGAAAAACTAATACAATTCTCACAATGCGAATATGGTCAGTGATCGATACTCATTTTTTGTTCCCGTTTTAGGTCATGATATGGATGTTGTGTTACGAACGTGGTTAATAGTTGTCCTTCATTTTTTTCAGCATCCTCCCCATATTTTCTATATATTAAGAGTATTGGTAAATTCTATCGCATTATCCCCTCAAATATTTGTCTCCTTTGGGTAATAGGGTGATTCCAGCTGTCGTAACCTTATATGTTGGGGAGAGTCGAGACCTATTCTTTTTTTCCCACACCGAGCATTTCCCATGAGGTCTTAAAGATATTGGAAGGAAATACCTTCATGAAGAGTCATGTGTATATTGTCTGAGCTCTTCGGCCTTAAACTGTTATCCCAATCGTCCTCATTACAAGACGTTAAACTGCAAATCGGTCAGGATTTCGGGTCTTAGGACCCTCACCCCCTTTTGGCCCCCTGGCCCAATTTCTCATCTACGATTGTGTGGTGTGGTATGAAATTATGTCCTCATACACATCATGCTATTTTTTCCACACCACACATATCCCCTTGGTATATACCCCCATCATTTAGCATCTTTCCCGCAAGAATAGGTCCCACCATACTTTTCATGTCCAATCATTTGGGTTTTCCATCATATTGCATATCCAAAAAGACCCTCAGATGGTATGGATGCTTAGACGAGGGGATCTCCTACCATTTTAGGCCAATTTTCTCAAGGATTTAGAGAAATAAATTGATAGAAGTCTTGTGTTGCGAATACAGTTAACAGTTGACGATCAATTGTTTTCCCCCAAACCCTGGTCACACAAACACGGATACTGTGTTGCGAACCTGGTCAACAATTATCCTCTATCATTGTTGTCATTAAGCGGTTATCCACAGGCATGATGATCTCCCCTCTCCACTAACTTGTCCCATGCATATGACTTTAAACTAGGAATCTACAGTATGAGCCCTATAACCATAAACTAAGAGCACCATCATCCTCATCACAAGATGTTAAACTGCGAATTGGTTGGGACCTGCCATCTTAGATCCCCAATCTTGTCGTCCCCCAATCCCAAGTACTAATTTTGGATTGTACGGTTTGGTACGAGCTTTTTTACTCATTCACATCAGGTTACATGTCATACCGTTTGCATCTCCCATTGAGATACCTTATCTGCATCGTTTTTGCATGAGATGAAACTACACAACATCCTCTAGAACTATGTGTGGCTTGATTCCCATCCTTATGGGATACGTAGGACGACCCAAACATTTAGTCTTTCTCTCCAGTCCCATATCTTTGAAACCTCCAAATCATTCTAGACCCTTGGA
This sequence comes from Viscum album, assembly GCA_963277665.1. Taxonomy (NCBI): domain Eukaryota; kingdom Viridiplantae; phylum Streptophyta; class Magnoliopsida; order Santalales; family Viscaceae; genus Viscum; species Viscum album. The sequence continues at coordinate 678,115,342 of OY728119.1, read as the reverse complement.
CTAAGTAATTCTAGGAGAGGCATATACGGAATGGTATGGGCATATATCCTCATTCATGTCAGGTCTATACAACCACACCACATACCTCTTTTCCCTGAGATCTCTTCATCCCCTTGTTCCGAACTTCCCTTTTCATGTGGTCTATGCTTATGTTGGGCTCCTCGAACCTCTTTGGTAGTTCACCGATGGGCCCAGAAGTACTTTGGTTCAGGACCTAGAGTGTCAGAATCTACCTAGACATGCTCTCACCCATTTTCAGGCTTTTTGTTCCCCTTAATTTGGTCTTTCATCATCTTTCACATCCAAAATAACCCCAAAATGGAATGGATGTTTGTACTAAGGTCCCTCCTACTGTTTCCAGCCTACGTCCTCGAAGATATCAAACAAAAAATGGATACATGTCCCGCGTTGTGAATACGGTCAAGGGTTGACACTCATTTGTTGTACAAATTTCAGGTCACATGATATGGATGTTGTGTTTCGAACACAGTCAATAGTTATCCTCTATAATCATTCCAAAACCATCAAGCCCTATGTTTCAGTTTCATGATTCACAACATTTTCCACTCAATCATATCCATGTGAAATTTTGACACTCTTGGTACTGTTCCTCAGTTTGCATTTACACATTAGGAGGAAAAAGCCACGGTAAGGCATCATTCGAGGCTCTACACCAATTTCCACTCTCATGCATTCCATGCATTGAAAACACCTCCTGTGTCCCTGTTTCCCACATCGAGCATAGCTCACACGGGCTTAGGGATTTGATTGAGGTTTGCACTTTCTTGGAAGAGGTTCTCTACTCTATGGACCGAGCTATAATTCTTTAAACTAAGATCCCCTTCTAAGTCCTTTTGGTAAGGCATAGGAACCTTATCGCTCAGAACTACATAAATATTGATTCAAATTCTCATGGGATACATCGGAATCCCCATACATATGGTCTTCAGGTCCAACTCAGGTTCTACAAATTACCACTTATGTTCGGCCTAGTGGCCCTAACTTCCACAGAATGTCATGGTGTGATGTAGAATCTACACCCTCACTCACATTGGTTTTTCAATATTTGCACCACGTACTTCCATTCAAGGAGCTAGTCTCTCATGCCCCTATACAGCAAGATGTTAAACTGCACCACATAACTATGTATGGCTTGATTCCCATCCTCATGGGATATGTAGGAACACCTAGTCAGTTCTTCCATAGGTCTAGCCCCATATTATCTGACCTTTTCTGGCCCTTTTTCTTAAGGTTTCATTCCCAAAATTTTACATGGTGTGGTGTATACCTCATCCCCATTCACGTTGAGTATACTTTATCACATCATGCACGTTCTCCTCTAAAACGTTATTTCTTATATATGTTTCCAATACATATGAAATTAAAATATGCCTTCTAGTCCCACATGAATTTAAACTATTTCATCTTTATTTCATGGTGTTAAAATGCGTGGTTAATCCTATCAAATGACCCTAAACTATGATATCATCGTCCTGGCCACACGACGAAAAACAGAACTACATTGTGATGCCCTCACTCTAGGGGACATCATGTGGGGTATTTGTTATCCACCATACCATTTTTTCAATGCCTACAAATTGCTTTAATCTTGTAGTGACACTAAGATTCTATGTCCTCAGTCTGTTTCTCCACTAATAAAATTACACACCATCCTAAATAACAAATAAGATCTATCAAATGCCACTTCTTTTGGTGTGTGGACTAGACCCACACGATTTTATCACCCCTGGCACTGGTACCTTACCATACCATATTCAGAAATATGTTTTTCTTGATTCCCATTCTCATGGGGTATGTAGGAATGCCCATGGGATTTTCCTCAGGCCCAGCCTAACTTTCATTTTCGGTCCCTCGACCTAAAACCTCCCCATGGAACTCATGGTGATATAGACTCTAGGTCCTCAATCATGTCGAGTGTTATAGTTACATCACCAAGTGTCTCCCTCATTTTTTACCATATATGGTTTGAGATCTAAGACTATAAAATAAGACCTCTCTATTTCCTTTCTATAAGGCATAAAGATTCCATATAAAGAACTATGCATGGATTGATTCCCATCCTCATGGGATACTTAGGAAAGCCCATACATCCCGTCTTCGTGTCCATCTCCAAGAATCATAATGTCCTACCACCCATTTTCCTTAGCCCCTAGGCCCAAACTCTTTCAAGAACATGTGGTGGGATGAGTGACTCTTGGGGGTCTCATTCACATCGGGATATGCATTGCGCCACATGTTCCAATTCTGGGTAACCATGTAACTGCAGCTCTACCCTAAATAAGTTCAGGATACACTATGTTAATCAAGGGATGTGTCAGTTTCCCCTCTTGGGGGGATTCTCCTTATCGGCATTGGTATCTGACCATGTTTTGCTTCATGAACAACGTTTGGCTTGATTCTCATCCTTATAGGATATGTAGTGATGCCCAGACATTTTTCCTTGGGCCCAACCCTTGGGTTATTAACACTTCTTTCCCCTCATCCGTGATCAGGGTCCACTATCTATGACATTAAACTAGGAGACTACAATCCATGTAACATGACATTAAATTGATAACCATGGTCCAGGAAGTATTACCATAAAACTATTTACGATGTCTTGGTCAGATGACCTTAAACTATTCCATTCATCATCTGTATCTATATTATGTAACATTGTACGACATTCCAGGTCCTCGCCATAGAGTTCATGTCTAGAAATAATTTTGATCCTTGATCAGACTGATGCATCCACCTAATGTGTTTCCACCACTGTGTCATGATTTCAAGAGTGTTGGACTCCATTTGAACAACCCATCACTCCACCCTCCACGCTTTTCTTACCTTTATTGGGACCCTCGTCCTCTTTCACGTCTAAAGGAACCCCCTGACAATATGGATGCTCAGCCTATGGCTTGCCTAATATCATGGTCTAATGTTCTAGAAGACTAATGGATGAAATTTTGACTTAGACCCCATGTTTTAAATATGGTCAGTGGTTGGACCTCGTTTGTTATCCCCATTTCAGGATAACACAATAAGTTTACTATGTTTTGAACAAGCTCAACAGTTATCCTTCATTGTCATTCCACCCATATATTGTTCCAAAATTTGGGTATCGTGATTCTGAATTCACACTCTCCTATGTTTGGATTGATTTTAATGCCCCTGGAATTGCTCCGCTCGTGCACTAGAGCGCATTGGGAAAAATGGAAATTTTACTATTCTGAGACCTTCATTCTCCAGTCAGGCCTCCCACTTTCTTCCCATAAATCTAGAATTGTTTTTCAAACCCTGTATGACTGAAACATGGTTGGAACTCTCATATTCAGTTGGAATAACAAGGTGGTTATCTCTCATTTCCCACACCGGTCGCAACCCACGTGAGCTTATGGATTGATCGCCCGATGTTTCATGAATGTAATAGACTTGTAGAAAGTTAAAGAAAATAACGGAACTCATGCATGTGTCCAGAATAAATAATCAAATCATGAAACTATGGTCAATGTTACATGCATCACAGCACCTAAGGATCAAACCCTCCCATGGATGGTTTGTCCCCGTCAAAAGAACGTTGGAGCTCCTCCACTCTCTGGCTTGTGGCATCAAGGATTCATTGTCACCTGTTTAGCTCCCACTCCAATTCAGTGGTAATGGGGAGTAGTTATTCAGCCGCAATATGGGCTCCCTCCTCATTGCTCCAGACGACCTTCATATCCTCAGAGGCTTGCTTCATCCATCCTTCGGCCTCTGCTAGCTGGGCCTTCATTCATGATATAAGCTCTGATTATACGTTGAGGAAAGCATAATTCTCATCGCCCCAAACCTATAATTGTTGAATCTCATTTTCTTCCTCCTTGAGCCTCTATATTTTCATTTCTTTTCTCTACTACCAACCCACATGAAGGCCATGGTCATATTCATGAAGCATCTCCTTCATGAAATCTCAAACAAGCATGTGAGGACGTTGGGCATCCACTCCCCTAGTGCACAGTTCATGCAGTTGGGACCAAAGCATCCCCATCTAGTCTATCCATTGTGCTTTAGGGGTCTCATTGATGAATCTCTTGATCATATTCCATGATCAGTGAGAGGAAATTTTTCTATCCTCCTCATTAGAGGTCGTCTCGTCCCAATCTTCGGGGTCGAAAGGTTCATATGTGGAAAATGACCGCAAGAACTCTCCAGCAGGGTCTCCATCTGGTTTCTGATTGGGTATTTTGGGACTCATGTTCTCTGGTCAATCCTCATCATCGGATCCCACCTCAATTATCTTAGGATCTATCTTTCTGATGGCCCCACATTTGATCGGGGGTGACACGGCTTGGTCAGTGTGGGTATCCACCTCTACGACCACCAGCATCCCCCTGGGAATTGCACCACCAAGAGCTCCAGCCAACCTCGCCAAGGCATCCCATGCCATTTGAATTATAGTGCATGCAAGAGGCAGACAAGCATCAGTTAATCTGATCGATGGATGATAGTTACATATTCTGTGAAGGATACTTAGAGAGATCAAACAGTTGGCCTCTTTCTGTGGTTGATTCCTTCAGAACCCCTAAGTGTGGCCCTCCATATATTGTTGGAAATTCTGAAGGTTCTGGTTGGACCACCCTCATTGTCATGGTACCTCCCAGAATGATGATTGTGGTAGCCACAGGTGCAGTTCCTGAAGGCCCCACGACTGCATCTGTTATCGGGCAGGAGTGGGATTTACGTATAAGTCCCTCGTGTATAGATTAGTTATCATTTGAGAAGTCCTTGATAACCTAGATGAAGACTATAGGGATGTAATTTAGGCTTTTACCTCAAGGGCCTCTAAAAACTCCTCCAACTTCGCATCAGAATCATCAACCTCACCCTCCTATAGAGGGCTCCCTCTACCGGGTTACTCCACCAGGATGACTCATCTAGTTATTCTAATAGAGGAAAGACCCCCATCAATTCAGTAGACGAAAACTACGGAGGAGTCATTCGATCTAGTAATAGTTTTACTTGATCTGTTATCAGACACAGAGCACCCCGGAAGTGAAAAAATTCCACCATCTCGGCTAGGTATTGCTCCCCCTCTTCTTGGGATACCACAAAGTTGGCCCTGATAGGACCGATTCTTGGAAAATCCATCCTGAGATGATTCAGGTGTTTCCATATCTTCGATGAGATGATGAATTTCCTATTGGCATCCCAGATGTCCCAAGCTTTCGGGAAGACAATATTATTTGACATGTCCATATGGAACAACTGCATCCCCAGAGCCCAGGTGGATATCCTGTGAAACCCACTGGGTGGACTCCCCTCTAGATAAATATATCCCTCTAAGACATTTAGATCCACTACTACTACCTCCCTTTTGATTGGTGCAGGCCTCACCGCCACAGTATCCCCACCACCACGAGATGTCATTGTCAGCTTTTATCCCCGTCCTTGAGGTTGGGGAGATACCCCATCACTGACCCGGATGGTTTCCTATTTCAGTATCTCCCCCAGGTAAGTCGCCTCCTAAATCTTGGAATACTTCTTCACCATCCCGAAGATGGATATGGGTGGAGTTAGCTCATTTTTCATCTTCCCATCCTCCCGTGAGAACATGATCCATAGATTCCTCATCACACAAGGGTGTTCCTCGTGGCGCACCCCCAAGTAGACCAATGGAGTCAGCTGCCGCATACACCAAAACTGTCTCATGAAAGGGTGTGTGGTGCTCTATTTGTAGAAAGACTCTCCGTCATCCCACACCACCATGACTCCACCCCAAAAGTCTGGGAGGTAAAAACGATGCTCTTCTATTCCTCAACAATCATCATTGAACACACCTATTGGTAGCGAGAACAGGTATAAATTGAACGCTTCTTCTTTCCAGACCATGTTCGACACCGCCTTCAGGGTCAGCTTTGTCATAAATCTCCCCCACAGCATTCATAATGAATGGGATAAAATTTGATCATGTAGGGAATATGGGGTTAGGATAATCATAAATACCCCTAACATGCGCAGCTATGCACCCATACAAAAGGTGAAAAGTCCCACATATCCTCTGCGGCTTGTTCCCCTTGCTGATATTCCACATCATCGTATACCACTTGGTGAGCATCAGGATCCTGAGGTTGACCCGCCTCCCTGTTGATAACATTGATGCCATGATAAATGTGCTAGGTCTCACAACCATGTTTGTATCCCTCACTAGCAGTATCCAACCATATATAAGTGTCGCAATGAATGCAGCCAACCAAACCACAAGTTTATCCTTAATACTGACACTAAACCCACAGGTTTTCCACTAGATATACTCCAAGAGTCACTAGTATGAGTGCATATTTCCTCGTTGAACCCCCTTCGAGAAAGTCTTAGGACTCAAAGGGAATTCCCCGTCTTTTTGGAAGTTTAGAAACTACTTGAACAATCGATTGAAATGGGCATATCTCTCTGAATCTATGTCCTCTCCTGGCACCAGGTCCATCAATTCCCTCACCATCGGTGGAATCTTCTCTGGATCCTCCCATGCACTCATAAAGAGGAGGAACTCATCGTACATATCCACCAATATTAGGACCCCCAAAATCCTATCCAATCCCATAGGCTGATTCTAACATCTCTATGGTGAAAATGGAAGGAGTCGGTCCTCGATGACCATCTACATATTAACTCTAGAATCAGCTTCCTTGGCTAATAGATATGTAATTGAGAAGCCCAAGTAGCCTCATACATGACCACTCGCATCAGCTCTGCCCTGAACTCCTCACATGAGGCACCTACCCAGTAGGTCCAGGCCCAATCATCCATAATGATTTTTCCCAGGTGCAGATCCCACTCGTCGGACCACTCCTTCTCCTAGTTTCCCAAGGTCACCTTTAGAATATTGAGGTATAATGGGGGAGATGACTTTGGCTACAATTATTTCCCATCAACTTTATTCACGTGGTTATATAGGTAGTCAGTGTTGATAGCCCTGAAATCCTCCCTAGTATGGTCGTCAGCCACCCTGAACTATTGGCACTGGCACGACATTCTCCTGAACCAGTAAGTGGGATCATCCCTACTTGCTTTAGGGATGAGGAAATAGCCCCTAAGGCCAAAGTTGTACACATGCAGCCTCCTACATAGTAGTTAGTTCTTTTCACTCTCCGCCAATAGATCCACTAGTGAATCATGGTTCAAATGGATTCGTACGAATTCTCTAATACCCAATCTATTCGATATTTCATCCCTCTGGGCGGCATCTAAAATGAACCACGGGAAGATCCTTGTTGAGCCACATAGTTTTTAAAATTTAGATAATTTTTTGTTTTGGTTCACAAATCCATTTCACGAAACCGATCTGTGAATCCCGTCTGAAGAGCTCTGTCCCAGCAAGAAATCATGGAGACCTACCCCGCTCTAGAAGACACAAGCCATGGAGCTCACACTTGTGGAGTCGAAGGACTCTATGTGCGCTGTGAAGTAGAAAGGACCGATTCCTATAGAAAAATCACAGAGCACATAGAGCTTCACAAATCGAGAATACTATCACCAAAACATGGAGGCGACAAAGGATAAAATATAGGTCAACCTCCTTTATTTATAGGATACGACCCCTTGTGCATCACAGTGTGTCTGGCCATAGTGAGATTTACAGTCCTCTCAACTTGCATGGCACCTCTTTGAATCGCAACACTCCTTCATGAGCCTTCTTTGCGATTAAACAAAAGTTTTAGCGATTGAACCTCATACTTAGACACTCATTTGCTTCTTGGATCCATGTTTAAGGGGGGTATTTTTTGGCGCTAAATATTTGTGCGGGGGAAAAGGACATGGCGAAAAATCTGAATCCAAAGAGGAAACCTCTTGAAGACCAGTCGCAGAGCCCTGTATCACTGTGGTCATCGCAAAGCCCCCCCCCCCCCCTCGCTCGACCCTCAAAGAAAAGAGGCAGGAGGATCTGCAATACTCCTGATGTTTGTGAAGAAAAGAGGTGGGAGGCTCTGTAATACAACTGACATTTGTGAATCTACAACGAAGAAAAGAGGTAGGAGGACCTGAGATATGCATGATGTATGCGAAGTCACTGCAAAGAAAAGAGGCAGGAGGCTCAGCGATATGCCCAACATTTTCGAAGCCACCGCGATGCAAATAGGTTGGAGGATCCATGATATGCCTGACATTCGCGAAGCCACCACAAGGAAAAGAAGTGGGAGGCTTCGTGGTTACATCAAAGTGCCACATGGATTCGCATAAAGTGATCCCTGCTTCATATAGCCTCTTTCTTATAAATACCAGACTCCCCTCAACCCAAAGTACGGATCCTCTGGCCATTCACATTCTCCTCTCTCAAATCAAAAATCCATTTCTACACTAAAAAAGATGATGTCTTCAAGGTACTTGAGGGTTGAAAAGTGCCTTTCCCTTTGCATAAATTCAGCCTCTCTTCAAAGAGGGATTCCCTTCGCAGAGCCCATAAGCCTCCATGAAGGAAGGGGATCCACAAGGGGACTCAGGTATTCGCCAAGAACCCATGCTTCATGAAGTATCCTCTATGCACATGTAAACCCTATTCTATGAAAGGGTCACTGTGCTCTGCGAAGCACTTTTCTTCGTAGCAAAATGCTTTGCAGAGAACCCTTGCTTCATGAAGCGCTTCTTTGGGAAAGCCTTTTCACTTTTTGAAGCACTGTCCATATGCACCTTTTACCTATACCTAGGCTAGGCCATATCACTTTGTGAATCATACCCCTTCATGAAGCCCCTTCACTACATGGAGCACCAGAGCTTCACGAGGCCTCTTCTTGTGAACCACTTTGCTCTGCAAAACCTTTTCTCGTGAAACCCTATAGGTTTGTACGAAGTGATTTCAAAGTCCCTTGGGTGGTTCTTCACGTTTCATTACTTAGCCTCATGCTTCTTCGCATAGGCACGATAATAGAAATTGCTTCTTCACATAGCCACGCTAATGTGGGCCCGTCATTGGGTCACTCCATGACACCCCATCACCATGACATTTCTTGTACGTTCCCATCGCCAAGGGTTAAAGCATGCTGGTTATATAAGTACTAGGGGTTCGGTGTGAACCTCCCTCGTCTGAGATGCATGACATTAAACTGCCAAGTACCATTGTCCTCAGCACATGACATTAAACTGTGGCCTCACCCTATTCATTCTATGTTGGGTTCCCCACCTCAGACATTCTCTATGCCCATTGGTCTCCACGAGAGTGAAATATTCCTCAAATGGAATGAGATCCTCTTTGTTGGAGCGGTTTCTGTCTGTGGGGATGGGCAACCATCTTGTTGTAATCCTATTTCCATTCATGGAAGATGTAGTACCCTTACTCCCCCTTTCTTATTCTATTCCAAGGAACAGAGGGGTTATGGGCATTGGGACCTTCATTTTCACGTCCCCCTCCCACTGAGCATTGTCACCATCTGGCATCCATCATGGAGTAAGTCCCAATCTCCATCTCCTAAGGCTGATAAACACACATAAGCCCATGTTTCATCATCAGGCCTCTAACCACATGTAAGACCCACTCTAATTCTCACATAATCACCTTTCGCAACGTGATCGCCAGGTCTTTGTTGCCTCTTGTTTATCACACCGAGCATGACACATGTGGTCTTAGAGAAAGAATTGACCATGGAATCCTTACTAGGTCACCTTAGTATGTAAGCCCCAAACACATCCTGAACTATGGGGACTTTGATCCTTTCCAAGGCATGGTATGTAGAAAGCCTCCCTGAGGGTCAATACCAACACCTCCATTGGTTCTTACCCCCTTCTCATCGCTTCACCAAAACTATCATGAACTACGTTGACATAGATCCTTTCCAAGTGAAGGTATATAGTAATCCTCCCTAAGGTTCAATCCCAACACCTACTGGTCCTGACCCCTTCACGTCAGTTACCCAAACCATCCTGAACTACGGGGACTTTGATCCTCTCCAAGGAATGGTATGTAGGAATCCTCCGTGAGGTTCACGCCCAACACCTATTAGTCTCGACCCCCTTCACATCGGTTCACCAACACCATTCCAAACTAAGTCTAATTTGATCCTTTCCATGGAAATGTACGTAAGATGCCTCCCTGAGGTTCTAGCCCAACAACCATCTGTTCTGACCACTTCACATTGGTTCACTATTGTCCCGCATGATGTTAAACTATATACCCTTTTTCATACCACAAGACGTCAAACTGTGCTCATTAAAACTACATGGTATATTATTCATATATCCAAGACAATGTGCATAGGAATAATCTCTAAGGATCAACCCCATTCAGAAGTAATCCATTTTCAACCTCATTTAGTGGTAAGCTTTTGTCATCCCCATTCAGCGGTAAGCCATTGTCAACCCCATTCAACGGTCAACCCCATTCAGTGTTAAGTCATTCTCATCCCCACATGATGGTAAGACATATTAGAATAAACTATGTCAATTTGGTTTATTTTTCCTAGACATGGTACATAGGAAACCCCCTTTTGGTTCAACCACAAAAACTACTAAAATTTGGTTTCCCCCATATTGGGACCCACAACTCTGGTCCACCCCTCGAGTGTTAGAACAACCTTGGCTGCTAACCATGTGTAAGTCCAAGTATATCATCAGGTCGATGTCCTCTGCACACACCCTGATACTATACCCCATCCTAAACTATGTGGACATTGATTTCCTACCGTGGGGATATGTAGGAATCCTCCATGAGGCTCAATCCCATCACTCATGTCCCATAATGGTCTCTCCCTTGAGCCTATGTTTTTCTGGAGGGTAATTCTACAATCCTGAGGTTCTACCTCCTTCATATCCCATCCATGTGCTCATTATCATGTAATTCCTCCTCACATGTCACATTGACTCACAGAACTATGTGGACTTTGATTCCCTACCATGGGGATACGTAAGAAGTCTCTTTAAGGCTCATTCCCAACATTATTGTCACCTTCATAATGGTTCCATATCATCCCCCACCACTTCATTCAGCTCCCTATCATTCATCCTGATTCTTACCTGGGCCACCGCATCCCAGTTAGATCATACCAATTCAACTCTTTATTTCTCCTAGCGGTATTCGAGTAACTAAACATCTGATATCCCTAGAATCAACTAACCCTTTGAGGGTCACACCCATCTGATCCACTCTTGTCAGTGTTCTGATCTGTTTGATCCAACTCCTCTAGATGTTAAACCAACGGAATATCCTCTGTTAAAAATGGGAAGATGAGAAAAACCTTAAAGACATGCCTATGGCATATAATTCCCCACATTCGAAGTTGGATTTATAGGGAATACACACCCTAGAGAAGCCCTGCCATAAGGGGAAGAAAACTAGATGTGCCAGTGTTGCAGCATCCAGACATGCTGGCGATATCCAATGTGACTACTCCCCTGACCGAAGGTTTCTCCCCTAACTGGACCCCTTGGAATGTCTTGACAGAAGTAGTGTAATTAACTAGTGTCTATGAATACATGGAATTGGGAAGAGTTTCACAAACAACGTCTTAATCTATAAGGTATACTCGGACTAGGTAGCAAGCTCTGAGGAGGAATCCATGGAATGAGAGGTTGAACTCCCATTATCTTGTTTAAATCAAGGAGAAAATGTCCCTGAATAAGAAACTGATTACGCCCGCCTTTGGAAAGTGGGAATACGTGGAAACAGTTATGCGTCCTCCTCAATAGACGGATGTGAACCCTAGTGGAAGTGTTAGAGAAAAATATCTAAGGTGAGACCACTTCCATAATACTTGTTTCTACACTCTTTCACATACACGAGAACACACACACACACCCTTGGTTCCAAGATTTCCATAATGAATTGAAACCACACATAATAGAAAGAAAAAATAATGGTTCCTCCTCTCTGTGGTGTATCCCAACTAACACACTGTGATACATTTTTCATGGGTCTAATTTAAATTTCTTAACTGATCCATGATTTTCATGGAATATCCACTTTATATTATTATTATATAAGGGAGGCCCATATGGGATTGATTGAGTGTCAAATTTTCCATGGTTAGATATCTATTGATGATTCATTTAATGGGTTTTACAAAGTTAAGGAGCATGTTATCTTCTCTAAGTGGTAGAAAGTGGACCCAATCATGGTGTATGAGTGGGATTTGAGGGAGATTCACAATTACATATTATCGAAGCATCTAGGTATGACTAATATGTGACAATATCTAAATAATTGTTATTGTTGGAAATGAAAATATAGGAGTGTTTCTATGTTTATATCATGGTGTCTTAACTTTCAGAAGGTGAAGGAAAATAGCATAGTTTTAGTAAGCTTATCCCAACACATAATGGTTTCATAGTATAAGTGTCATGGAATATCGATAAATTTAATGATGGGACTTTTGTCTTTATTGAAAGATCATGATGCTATTTGGGTGATCATTGACTGACTGACCAATTCAACCCACTTCCATCCGATTTAGGAATAGAGTTGAGTTGAGAGCCAGGGATTACTGTAAATAGATGATATTATATACTTTTATGGGATACCCGTTATGATGATTTCCAACTGAGAACCTCAATACACATATTGACTATAGGAGAGTTTGTAGGAGGAATTCAAACCATAGTTTTAGTTGAGTGTAGTAGTCTACCCTTAAACTAATATCCTAAATAAAGGGGTCATCCTTGTTCTTGAGAATATATTGCAGGATTGTGTGCTTTATTTCAAATGGAGTTCGAAGTGTCACTTTCTTTTAGTGTTGTTCATGTACAATAATAGCAACCACTTACAAATTAGAATGAAACCATTCAATGGCACGCACAAGGTTTCATTCAAGTCACCCTCATGTCGCATGGAGACTGGTGAGCCATATCTTATGGGGATGATGTTGGTGTGGTTTATAATAGAGAACGTGAAAGTGATATAGGAGTTTATGGGTACATCTTAGATCCTTCCTAAGTCTTACATAGACTAATGAAAAGTGGTATTTGTTCTTCAATGAGGGATATTATGTGTTACATAGGATATCTCTGTGATGTGTTTATTAGTGATTTGGTTGGGGAATCAATCTATACATGTGTTTTAATGGGTTGGTCCAAACATTACAGTGGGCATGAAAGGTTTATTACCACCTAGTACTACCCCCCATGAATAGATTAGGGTCATAAAATCTTAAATGTGTTATAGATGAGGATACCCATGCATTATTCATCACACATCATCGAATGGGGTGAGCTACACATCAAGGATAATGATACCTTCTTAGAGTTTCTGGTGTAAATCAAAGAACTTTTAGGGTTATGAGGTAACATTTCTTCATGTTATTAGACATGTACATGGTTCAGTCTTGTTGAGTTCATGGCAGAAAAAATTGATCCACTAATTAATCAGACCTAGTCAGAACAACCATGACTCAACCAATTTATAATTCAGCTGGTGAAAAAAATCCAATTTAATGATCGAACATTCAAATACATTTTATCAGGCCTTAATATATTAATAAATTACATAAATGTTACATATAATAATATATATTAAATATATAAATTAATAAATTTTTTATATAATTATAATATAAACGTTAATACATTTTTATATATAATTATAACATAAAGATTAATTATTAAAACATTAATAAATTTAAACCTTTTTCATTTAAACATTAACAATAAAATAAATATATATGTTAATGAAATGAAAATTAATAATATAAGAATAATATAAATGTTAATAAAATAAACATTAATTAAAAAATGTTAATAATAAAAACATTATTTTGATAACAGTAAATATAAATGTAAATTATTTCAGCATTAATAAATAAAAACATTACTTTCTTAATACATTTTAATAAATATAAAAAAAATTAATATATAATAAATAAAAAATGGTATTGATAATATTTATATAAACATTATTATTAACATTTTGATATATAGTAATCTTTAATAAATATAAATGTTAATACATTTTAAAAAACAAAATTTTTGAATAGTTTAATTGGTTCCGAAAGGTTGTTTATCAGGATACTAATTAAAGTAAGAGTGTGTCATGATTATTAATTAGTATTTTAAATTTATTTATGTTTAAAAATTTGGCCTATAAATTTAATCCTTAATGAAAATTTTTATAAGGATAGGATTATTAGGTCGAGTGGGTCCCTTAATCCATATATTGGTCTACGCATTCTGTGGTAGCATGGTAATGTTCAAGAAAGCGTGTAGGAACATAAGAATTAAATTTGGGCTTAGTAAACTCACCAATTTATTTGGAAAACACTTTTTGGGATAAAAATACCTTAAATGTAGAGAGGATATAGCAGGCTGTCTATTTGCATATGGACCTTAAAATTTTGTAAATAATATTTTTAGAGCAGTTCATTGAACCATTTTGGTGGAACTCATGATATGAGAGGCCCCATATATTGTAATAAATTCAATATATTTATTTGTATACCACATCCATGTATTTGTGTAAAATAACCATTACATCCCAAATGGATCTCCATATGGGAAAACTATCACCTCAGTTTAACTCAGAAAAGAAGGTTTACTTGAGGGATGGGATAATATTAATTTTTATCATGGACCCGAGGTTGATCCAATCCTAATTATTTAATAAAAATGAATAAAACATTAAATTCATCAAAGTAACACTAGACTTGGTCTATTTCTTCATGCTAAACTTTTATAATTAAGTTTAGTCAAATTTTTTACCAACAACCCTAATTAGAGAGGGTGAGGTATAGCTTAATGTTTATATAATCAAGAGTGTGTTCTTTGTGATATCAATGATTCATCCAAATGCTGACATGATCTTCATCAACATTAAATATAAATCCAATTAAAACATGTTATTCTGAAGTTATACTCTAACCATTTTGAATTAACTTATCAAATTCATGTTTATATTATATATATATATATCCAAATATATATATCCCTACACATTTATTCATTTATATTCTTTCCCAGAATCTATACTTTCCCCGTATTCATTATAATTGATTGATTTGTGCATGATGAGTAGTGTTTATACTAGTGCATTGACCACCAACCCCTTGATTCCTCCCCATTAATTCCCCCATTTATCACAACACATTCATTTTCAACCTTCACCATGGTCGATGGTTTTATAACCATGGCAGAAAATGATTAATTAGAAGCATCTAGTGTTGAACAAGTACATTTTGGACATGAATTCCACTAAAAGGGAACTAGAAGGATGTAAAATGGGTAAAATATTGTATCCATATATGTGGTGGTGTAGAATTTGGCAGGAAGTTACATGGTAGGGAATCGAGGATTCATTTTATAGAAATTCTTATTGAATGAAGTTTGTTGGGGGATTTTTGAAGGTAGGTAAAATCTACTGATGGTGTGGTAATGATAATGGAGATCAATAGTTGTAATTTGAATGAAAAAAGAAAAAGAAATGAAAGTGGCATGATTTTTTATGTCTAGAGTTTTCTTTGGTTGAATACATAATTGCATAGTGTGATCTCCAATACATGTTTCATTTATCACACTCTAGTAATGGTTATAGTACCATGACCATGTTAAATATCACATGTAGTGAACATTAGTTACACATACCATGTATATCCTAGATTACATAGCTTAGTATGTATAAGAGTATATATGCAAATAGCCTCTTATCACCTCACATCATGTGGTCATGTACCCATATTGTAAATTTTATAAACATGACTTGAATTGGTGTAAGTAAACACTCGAGCCACTTGTGGGACCCACATATCATGTACCTTTATTGGTCGTTCTGTTTTGGAAAAACTAGAATATAAAGTCAATGGAAATACATGACTTCCCTACTACCATGGGTTTACACATCATGACCCTTAATGTTCATATAATGTACAATTCATCCACTAGTATTTTTTAAAAATTCTTACCCGAGACTCAGATTTTTATATATGAGTATTTAATTCAAATATTTTCTCATTTAGAGTGAAATGGTAGATTATTCATAGAAATTAAAGATAAATCCCAAGTTTATTTGAGTATATTTAGGTTGTATATATTTATAGGGTTGATGACTGGGTTTGGGAAAGATTATCCTTGGGAAAAAATGGTTGGGTTCTCTCATAGTGATGTGTTAATGAAAGGGAATGGGCCCCATGAATTATTTATATAATTTTGAACTCCAAAACATACTCAGTGTATAGTTCCTCCATATTTGGGTGTGGATTCTATACTCCCTTATTCCTGAAAATTCTTTGGTTCCCCAAATAACTGATATAGTCTGAAACATTCCTTCTATCAGGGCACGGGTCCTCTGTCTATATTTTTTGGTAATTGAAAATTTGGTGAGTAAATCTCAACGATTCATAGTTACTCCACTAATATTCAATACTCCCTTAACTTATACTATTCATCCTTATCAAGGTATGGGTCCCCCACTATAGTTTCTTATAGGTGTTGTGCATTTGTAAAAGCTGGTTAGTTTAGTTACTTTGGTTGATCATGGTGACATATCTTTTTATAGCTTGGCTATAAACAATTGTTTTCTCTTACATCTCTAGTTCCCTGCCTTTAATTAATATTTAGGTACTTATTAAATTTATATTTTAGATATGACTGATCATTCCATATATATTTCCTAGTTTCTAATGCATGTTTTAAGTTATGTATATACTCAACCCAACATGGTCATTCACCCACACATGTTGTCTTGTACAAATATAGGGTGTTTCCATGGTGATATTAGTGGATATTTTAATGATATATCCAAATATTAGCGGTTCTAGAAGGTGAAAAGAATAGTGTAGTGTTAGTGTTGAGAGTTATGAATCAAGGAGTCTTATTCTTTTCTAGTTTTACTTTTCATGTTTACATTTGAGATATTAGGCTCTTGTTTTTTTCTCATTACTTTTTGTGACTGTATTTTTCATTCTATGTGTATGATTAGTTTTTATCACATAATTTATATATTTTAGTTGGTTTTACTTTCTATCTTTTATTATATATATATCATATGCGGAGATATGTTGTTATGTATAAGTAAATTAGACAAAGGCCTCTTATACGGTGTGATATTATTACTTGGTGCTAGTGACCAGACCAAAACCCAATGTATGTGGTCTTGGGTTGGCACACTCTTCCTAATACCAACCCAAGCGTTGTTTTTATTAGCTAGTTGTGTTAGGTGCAATAAAGTAATCAACTAAAAAATAATTTGGGGAAGGTTTTTATATTCCACAGTAATTTACCATAGGGTGAAATAGTCAAATTAATTAATAACATGGATAGGTCAATGTATTTATTCATTGGTTATCATGATCTTAACAAGATCATGATCAAGAATGAGTATCCTCTAACCTGTATTTATGACTTGTTTGATAATCATTATAAGGATAAAAAATTATTACCAGTTGACCTTAAATCTAGATATCATTAGGTAAGGTTGAAAATAGAAAATATAAAAAATAAAATATTCTATACAAGATATTAGAACTATTAATTCATAAGGATTCCTTTTTTAATTATAAATTTCACCATTATCTTTATAGATCTGATGAATAGAGTCTTTATAGGTTGCTGATGTTTCAATAATTTATAATTTTTACCACATGTATTTTTTATAATAACAATATATTAATTTGTTCTCAAATTTAAAAATTTTGAAGTTATCTTGAAATTTGTTAATTTTTTTGTAAAATATTAATTCCTTGAATTATGGGTTTAAATATTAGTTTATGTTTTCAAAATTATCAATTTCTTTTTGTTTTAAATTGCAATTATTTTATGAATATTTTATTCAAATTTTTCATTACAAAATTATTATTAGTTTCATAAGTATATTTTGATATTATTTTAAAAATAAATTCTGGATTTTAATTGAATTAATTTATTTTAATTGATTTTGAGAATCCGATTTTATTTTTATTTTTATATTATTTATGGTAGTTTTTAAATCTAATTCCTCACATAGAATTGAAACATTTTTCATATTAGATATATGTGGATTAATTCAAAATATTCTTGGTTCTTTAAGGGTGCAATGTGTTTTTAAGAAGATACATATGAGTTAAATTATAAATAACGGGTATATGAAATTGTTCCTCTATAGAAAAAAAAGATAAGTAATAGTTTCTTTTATTGATGGTTTAATACATAAGAGTATCCACAGAATATGAGGATAAAAATAATGTGAAACCACACTATGGGATATAAGATTTGTTTACCTATGTGAGTATTTCACTACAGATGATTAAACCATGTGGAAAAAATTACATCATATTAACATTATTGCTCTCATTCACACAATACAATAAATTATCCCAGTTGAAGAGATTTGTTAGAATCACTTTTTATCTATAGATGATTCACTCAGGTATGATTCAAGAAATTTAATAATGTATAAATTTCATTTTGGTCACACAAACACTCATGTGATATTAAATACAAGTATTTAAAATATTAAAATGTTAACAAAATAGAAACTTGTTAACCCTAATGTTAATAAGAGACAACATAAGGATAAAATCAATGCCAAAAAAGGTAGTGTGGATAATTAAATATAAAATTATTAAATGGTTAATGAGTGAATAAAGAAAAATAGATTCATTTCCAAGTGGTATTAATATTGAATCACATAGAAAAGGGTTTTTAGTTATGATATGGAGTTAAAATCCATAAACATCGCCCATTTTGAGCTAAATATTACCTAGATATTCTATAAAATTGATCGATCAAAATGTTTATTAGTTTTATATAATTTTCATAATTATTTTAAATAAAAATGTATTCTTGACTATGGGAATTATTCCTCATTTTTAAGGATTGTTTCTTCTCTCTTTTCTCCTCTCTATATAAATTTCTTATATTTTGTTTCTAATTAAATTCATGTGTTGACTTATACCTCAATAAAATGATCTTCAAATCTATGTGGTGAGAGATAGAAAATTTTATACTTACATCTAGCTAAATACTATGGGCCTTCTAAGTCATTATTTCATTATTTCATTTTTTATTCATCTTGATCGAACTATAAGAACTCAAAGAGTTGTTAGAATAAGTATTATATGATAATATATTTGTTTTTAGGCATATTATTTCTTTTATTATTCAATATTAAAATCTTTTTCATGTTTTTTTATTCACTTATTGGTTGACTGAATGATGAAGTGATATGGTTTTATGCCAAGAAGATAATGGATAGACAGCGTGCTCTTGGGTTCTTAACTATGTTGAATGTTCATAATATGATTATAGTGATGATGATTGCTCAAATAATATTAAGTGTTTTCATTGAATAAAATTAAGTTTAATCTCTTTATGATAACGAATAATCTCACATCTATTAAACCATTAGATTTACAAATTTTATTTTTTACTTTTTATTCTCATTTCATTCTTTGTTCTCTTACATTAATACTAAATTATCATAATTTTTATATGTGTTTTATTGTTTGACCCCGAATTTTATATGATTTAGTGTTATTAAATTTTATCATTATAAATAATAGTAACAATAATAGAAAGGTATTTTTTATTGGAATCATTATGAGATCAAACCTAGTTTTTTCGGTTATAGTTTACGCTAGGAAATATAAAATTTATTTTTGAATAGATTTTCATGATAAATCTCACTTGTAATTTAGAAATTGTTGTCGAGGAGGCTTCCAAAATTTCGCTCACACTTTAAAAAATATATATATATATATATATAACATAAAATCTCAAATCTGAAAACAAACATCAATTTCAAATTCATTCATTGAAAAAAATAGAGCATAAATTGAAAAAACATTCACTGATAACTATTCATTCTCCCTGTTTTCCACTAATTTATATAGGTTCTTCATAAATGTGGTCACCTTCTATATTTTCATTAAATATCTTAATTTTTTCACTTTTTATGTTGAATAATTTATGAAATATTCATTACTATTTGAGTTTTGGGACTACTAATGTTTAATTGGGTTAACTATTGTCCTCTTGATTTGAAAATGAATTAATATTTTAATGAGGAAAAAGAGTTCACTTTGGAAGAAATAGTGGAAATATTTTACAAGAATATTTGAAAAATTTTAGATTCAATTTTTAATGAGGAATATTTTTTGATTTCATGCTTCAAACTAATTAAAATTTTTAATCTAAACTCTTTCAGTGTTTAGCTAAAGAACTCGGTGAATTTTATTCATAGTTTTCTGTATTTTTTACAATATAAGTAGATTAAAAAATACTATAATAATAAATTTAATAACATACTAACACCAATGAAGAATATAATTCATAGGATATTGAGGATCTCAAAGGATCCAATCCACTACCTGAAGACACAACATTTATCCTAAAGCTATTAAGAAACCAAGAGTTGGTAGTTGAAACAATAAATGGGGATGATATGATTTAATTAAAAGTTAATTTAGATAGTCACAACATGAATTTCATAACAATTATCCTTATTTGTACTATATAGGTTGATAGAGAATGTTTTCTACCTCATCTGGAATAAGAAATAAATAAGTTGAAGTAAAGAAGTAAGATTTTAGTCATCCTTCTCATAAAACCCTGAAAATTCAGTATGAGTATGATGTAGATGATAATGAAGAATATTTTTATTTTAAATATTTTGTTTCAAATAATTTTTTAACCAAATATAATATTTTTTGGGACACTGGATTTTTTAAATCCATTGAAAATGAATATGAGAATAGAAACATAATTTTTAAAAATATTATATATAATGAAATCATAGATTTTAATGAGATTAATTTTAAATTAAAAGGGGTAGTGATGAAATTAAATTATAAAATATGTTTATGATGATTTTTATAATCATATATAAGTTATAAATGAATAATTGAATGTTGTTATTCAATTTTAGGATTTTACCTCACTTTGATGTTCTGTTGGAATCTGAATTGAATTACTTTGATTCAAAGTTTTTATTTTCATTTCCTTGTTGAAAATTATAATTTTATTAAATAAATTGAATTTAGAAATATAGAACATGTATCTATATTTTAAATTTCTTATCATAAATGTAATATATCCACTGAAACGAATTATTTCAACTAATTTAAAATGGAACTCAGCCGATTGAACAAGAATTGGGAACTAAATTAGATAAAGATTCTAAAAGTATAAATCATTTAAATAATTTAAATTGTTTACTAAATTGGATGAAATTTATTTTTTGAGCAGTGATACTTTTCTTATAATGTGTGTTTTTTCTATGTCGAAAAAAATTGAGTGTGATGATATAAATTGTTTTCTAAAGTGTAAATGAATTCCTTGTTTGTGGTGAGAACATAAACTTTAAATTACATTTTTTCAATAAGAATTTTATTTAATCCGGTATAAGATGAATAATATTTGGTCTTAAATAATGGGTTGGGTGCTGATTTCATTTTATAAGAACACATTCACCGCAAATTTTATATTGAAAATAAAATTTAAAAAACACTCATAGTAAATATAGTTAATTATTTTGAAGGATTAAATGGGAATTTGACACAATATTATGACAAAAAATCCAACAATTAATTTTTTTAAATTAAATTGTAAATTTTGTAATATTATTTCTATAAAATTGAAATTTATTCTTTATTTTTAACATTTACACACAAAAACACTGATTGTTTTTTTAGTGTAAAAAAAATTATTATTTTTTATCTAAAAGATAAGGGAGGATTGATTAAGATTTATGTGTGTCTTCAACCCCCATTTGAGCTTGATGGTTTTGAACAAAGGATTAGTAATAAATATGCATAGACATTTATAAATAGATATTTTTACCCACAAAGAATAAATACTATTAAGTGTGTTTCTATTTTTATTTTTTCAATATTAATAATTTTTTATTTTATTTTATTTTATAGTAGAATAATAATGCAGTGTGGCTCAATATTTATATAAAAATATAATACATTTATTCACCTTAGAAAAATAAAATCAAGGTTGTGTCATTACACTTTATCCCTTTTAAGTGTTTAAATTTTTTTCTGTAATTTAAAATCAAGCTTGAGGGTTATGTTCATTACGTGAATGTATTTGTAATTATACTTGGACTGATTTGAATGTGTTTCATGTTGAATCTATGACATATGTGATTATTTCGTCATATAATTTAATTTTAATTGGAATTTGTTTTGTCAACTCATTAATATATTATTTTTATATCAAAATTTAAGAATTTTTTTAATTTTATTTTAACATGGTTATTACGATTTATTTCATCTATATTTTTAAAGATCATTCTGAACCGTAAATTTTAACTATCATGTACACCCATAAAACCTCTAGGATTTTCTATAAATGTGGAAAACATAGTTCTACTTTGAGTTTATTATCATCGTTAATAACATTTTAAATTCATAAAAATTTGAAATTCCATTGAATTTTGAGAGATTTAATTAACATCTATCACCGTAAGATCAATATTAATAACAATTATGAAGATAAATGTTGGGGAAATGACTTTTTTATCTAAGATATATTTCATTGGAATACAAATCCAATTTTCCTCAAATTTTATAAAATCTATTAGTCCTAGATTGATCATCTATATTATCAACTTTATGGTGTCTTTTATTCAAATTAAAACACATTTTTCTTATTTAAAGTGGTTTTGAATTCATTTTATTATTGGGATTAAGATGATGACACCTTTATATTATTCTCTTAAATATATTTTCATAGAAAAGTTTTTGGATTGCATTGTACATATTAAATTAAATTTGGTATTCATGTTTTTTATTAAACTTTTAATATCTACATTCAAATAATATATAATATTTACTCTAAATAAATGGTTAAAGCCTATTAGTATTTTTATTTTATGGATGAGTTTGTAAAAATATGTTTATAATATCTTTATTAATTATATAGACTCATACATTGTTTTTTATTTACGTTGAGATGATATTTATTTATTAATTTGTGCTAAAATTGGAATATTGTGATTATTTTTATATATATGTAAAATTTTGTGTAAAATGTAAATTCATTGAATTATTGGTTTAAATAGAATTTTTTAGGGTTAATTTTTGAATTTTAATAATTTTTAAATTCAAAGTATTTTTTTAATTCTTTATTATGTGTTTTTTTGGTAACTTTTTATTGGTTTTTTAATATACGTTAATTTAGTGTTAAAACACTATTTTTAATTTTTAATTCAATTATTTTTTTTTATTAATTTTTATAATAATATTTTAACTGTTTTTATTTATTTTTAAAAATTGATTTTCAATAAAATTTCACATGTTAGTGGGAAGGAGTTTTCATGTTGGATATATAAGAGTTAATTCAAAAGATTAATGGCTCTGTAATGAGATAATTTGTTTTGAATACAATATAGATGAGTTAATTTCCAATTTAAGGGAATACAGATAATTGTTCCTACATGGAAACATAAGTTATATAAGGTTTTGTACATATATGAGTTGATATGTAAGAGTCACTATAAAATCTTAGGGGATATGTAAAGTGAACCCACAACAAGTACTCTCAAATGATATTAACTCTACATGTATGTCAAAATGGATGGATGAATGTAACACCCCGAGATTTTATGAAAAATATTCTTTTTAATTTCATTAATGTCTTGTGTTGTACGCTACACCAAAAGGAGCTTGCATAACATGCATTATTTACTTTCCTTTCATTACACGCAATCGCGACCTTCCTCGATAGCGTGTGTAGTATGCAATACCGAGTTTCACTAAACAACGATATGTTATTATAAAAACTAGCTGTTATGAATAGTAATAACCGCTTTTTGAAATTTTGTAAATATTATTTTTCAAAATGGACTTCATTTTTGGATTTGGAATATCGAAATTAGCCTAGGGTGAAATTTTGGTACTTTTCGGATAACTTTCATATTCTGATGAATAGTGAAAATTACTAAATTTTAATTAAAAACAACTTTTTTAATCGAAATTATTAATAGTGATAAATTATTAATTTGAGTGGTTTTTAAAGTATATTTCAAATATATTTTTACCATTTAATACAATGTTGGTCATTGGATGTAATTTCACATTTATACCAGACATAAACAAGTGTCAATCTTTTAATAGTTATTATCTCTTAAAAACACGCTATTTGTTTTGACGATAAGAATTAATTTTTAAATTAATTAATGCAACTGATATGTTTTGAATTTTGTAAAATAGACATCATTTTTGTATTCATAATATCAAATATAGCTAAGGCCTGATTTTTGGTATATTTCTGGAAACTTTCATTTTTTGATGAATAGTGAAACCACTAAGTGGTAGTTAAAAAAACTGAATTTTTCATAAAAATTAATTTTACCGCTTCTGTGAGTGGAATTTCGAAACTCCGAGAGATACGGTTAATATCAAGGACTAAAATGTGGTTCAATGAGATGAAAATATTTTTTTGGTGAATAGTAACTTTTTACTTTTTTTACCACGGTTAAAAGTAAATAGGGTAATTAAGGGTAAAAATGATATTATTATTACCCTAACACATGTTCTAATTCTATTTTATAAGTGTAATTCGACCAAAAACAGCCTTAGGAATAAAATATGACCATTTAGGCCCACTTGGATTAGATTAAGACATTTATTAATAATTTATTTAAAGAAGGGTTAAAATAGTTAAAATCAAAGTTTAATAAGTAAAGCATTATTAATATAGGGTTATACATAAGATAAATTCGACTATAAATAATCCTTAGAAAGCTAAAAATATTTCCTACATAATGGTATTTTATTTATAATTTATAGACATTAAATAATTTATTTTATTTATGACACAAAGATGATGCAGTAATTATCTTATTAATGAAATATTGACATAATTGATGTTATAAATACCCAAATAAATTTAATTTGAGTCTTTTTATGAATTCCACTAATTTTCTAGGTTAATGTGACAGGTTAGTATTTATTTAATTAATTTTTTTAGAACTAATCATTATTTTATGACTTTCACAAAAATCAATTACCAAATAGTGTCAAAATTGACATAAAATAGTTTTTAAAACAAATATTTTATTATTAATTGTTATTTTATTTATAAAAATATAAGGGTCGGCCAAATTACATATATAAGGTTATATATATTAATAATAAACAACTTGGGGTTCGTTTGGCTTTTTATAGTAAGTTTATTAGCCTTATAGTGTAATAAAACAAGAAGACACGGTAAAAGTAAAATTATTTAACTTAAGGTTAAATCTAAATGATAAGGTTAAAATAGAAACCTAAACATGTTTAAATTCTATTGGATGAGAGGATTTTTAACCATACCCAAATTAGCTTCTAAATAACTCAATTTGGAGCTATTAAAAATCGAACATGACTTTATAATAAAATAATATGTTTAGTTTTTCCAAAGGTGCCCCTCTCCTCCCTTATAAAAGGGCTCCTCCTCCCTCTCTTCCTCACACCACTTTGAGCCTTCAAGCTCGTCCAACCCCTGCCATATTCTCTTATCCACTTCCATATAAACATCATATAGGTTCTGGTCTTCTTTAAAGACCAATTTTAGTCCCCTAATAGGAAGTCTCAAAGAGGCGCTTCAAAGAAGAGGTAATGTCGGTTACCGATTCTTTCAACTCTATTTCTTCTTCCACTTATTCTTCTTTAGTTGTTTCATTATGAAGTAATAACATCAGTATAACTCATATAATGATATTTTATTATAAGTATTAAACAACCCTATTTCACTATCTATCCATCCTACGGAAAATTAAATCACCACGCGTGCATACATACGGAATATCGTCTCCACGTCGTGGTGAAATCTGTTTTCCCACCAACACTTTACATGGATGGGTATAATGGTGTAAAGAATAGATATATATGGTTATTATAACATCATAATGACTATGATATATTATACCATCCACTCCAATTCTATTCAATAATTATGGGACCGATATCATCGCTCGTGCGTACGTACGGACTACCGTCTCCACGACGCGATGAGATTCATTCTCCATGTTAACCATACATGAAGGATCATAAAGTTTATATAATGAATAATAATGAAATATATGAAATAATAATGCTACTGTATTTATGTATATATATATTTATGTCATCTATTTAGTTTCATTCAATTCAATAAGGAAACGAAAACAGCGTTCATGCGTACGTACGGCCTACCGTCTCCATGAACGGTGTATTTCATTCCTTTTATCGATCAATAATATATATATATATATGTATGTATATGGTGAATATATATTATATATAAATCATGTTTTAAATTATGGAATTATTTAAATCAGGATATAAGTAATAGTATCAAGAATGACCAGTCGAAACACATACGATAAATGAAATGATTTTACCCAAAATGCTGCTTTAACATGGAATTTACAAAAGAACGGGTAATATAAAGTCATAAGTGAAACATATATGACATCATAATAATGAATATTATTCTGTAATAAGTGAATGAAATTATTTAAATCATTATACAGTAGGTTCAGATACGTACGAATCATATCGGACCTAAGGTAAGGGATAAATTTTCAATCTCATTTTTATCTAAGATTTCTTTTACGTAAGTATTTACTGGGGTTACGTTTATCATCCATGACCATGTTTTTAAAAAATGTTTTCATAAAATGTTTACCATTATTCCATGAATATTTAAAGTCATTTTTACACTTTATTGACTTTTTACCACATTGTGTGAATAGAATCTTTCCTTTGGTTACCATATAAGGTACTTTTTGACATTTCCGACAAAAGTATGAGGAGAATGTTATTTTTAACTTATACGACGTGAACGGATTTTTACGGTTTCATAACGCCTCATATTCATGAAACTTCCTCTACAAGATTTCGTGATTATTTTCAACAAAACCCTTATATTTTAAAATTGCATGGAATTTTGTGAAAAGAAGATGATTTTAAAGAAGAAAGGATAGTTTCCACAAGAATTCATTTCAAGTGTTTTGTCAAAACTATTTTCCATATAAGATGACATTATTTCATATGTGTATGTTTCATGTAAAATGTCTCTATGATTTAAATGGTTTAAATTTTCTTATGATGAAATGATATCAAATGTTTATGGATTATGTTATGACGATATGATGTTTAAGAATCCCATTTTATTACATGAGTTATGCTATGATGTATGATTTATGATTTTGTGGCTCACGAAAGAATGATTTCATTATGATATGGGTGGGACCTATATCTACCTCCAATTCATTGGGTAAATATTTATATCTCATGAGATAGACATGGCTAGAACGACAAGTTAAACCGGTTTAGTAATACAGGAGTGGAACGAGGAGTGAACTCGATTCAGAAATGGACTTTGTCCACTAAGATAGTCTTGGCAGCAATGCCTTGGCTACTATGGAAATCATATCACGTGCTTAATGGTTTTCCACAATTAAATGTTTATTTCCCATGCTATTTTATCATGATTAATGTTTCTTTATGATCTATGCCTTACGTACTTCCATGATTTATGTCATTGCTCAGGATTATGATGTTTAAATATTATGTTCATGTTTTGATCTTCAAATGTATATGATTTGTTTTATTTTATCCATGCTTACCCTTACTGAGAATTTGAGCTCACCCCTTATATGTTTTCTTTTCCCCTGGATTTAAAGAAGGGTTTTAGGTAAGAAAACAAAAAGGGGAAGATCTTATGGGAGATGTTAAAGATCTTTCACCACGATTAGAAGATTATATTCCGAGTTTCCAAAGACACTAAACTATTACGATCCTTGTCTTACTGTTTTTGTTATGTATTAAGTATTCCAAAAAAGTAATGTAATTTCAATGTACATCAAGCTTCGGGTCCGTTACAAAGAACCTCTGGGAATAATAATAAAATCAAATTAACACATCCCCTTTCAAGATTTCAGTAGAATTAATTCACCTAGAAATTGTTTTATTTTAATATATATTGAAACATGGATATTGTGTGTTGGATTTATTGGTAATAGTTGTTAGATTTTTTGACAAGTAAATAAATGTTGACTACATGTGAATATAAAGATCTGGTATATACTTAAAAGAAGAGTAAATGGTTAACATATATATGGGAACAAAATTTTGATAGTAATGGATGGAATAATTGAATAAATGTAAATAAAAAATAAATATCTTGTGAGAAAGTATTAGACCCATAATAGTGGGTATATAGAGAAGGATTTCCTAATATAAAATTATCTTGATATTTTTAAATATCATGTTCTTGGAACATGGAGATCCAGATTTTTATAATAAAGAAAATTTTGAAAGTTTTATGCTCTTAAAATTGATTATTATAGTTTAATATGGTATTAGAGGAATCATGATAATGTATGTAATATATTAAAACCGGATAGCTGTCAATATTGAGTGGATCCTTCCCATATAATTTATTATTTTTTTATAATGAAAAAATCCAAATTTTATTCAATCTAACATGATATTTTAAAAGAAATAAAATATTTTCCTAATTATTTTTTTGAATATTAAAAACAATTAATCCTTTTATCATTAAATTTGAAAAGAACTAAAAAATTTTATTTACTTGAAGCTTGCACTACTTGTACAAGAAAAAAATAAGGATTTATTGTTAATTATTTTTAATTTATTTTATTTTTATAAATATATATTTATTATTAATCTCATTCAAAAATTTATTCTTAGTCTTAAACCTTATATAGACTCATTACTGTACCTTATGAAATTTTTCTATGTACTCTACAATGTCAAAATTTTGGAAATGTACATTACAATGCTTGGAATGTACCCTATGAAAGTGATTTTTTATCTATTTTTTTACCCTATTAAGAATAATTGAACCCTATAAACTTGTAACTTATGGTTTTTTAACCCTATGAACTAATAATGTTCAATAATTATTATACCCTAAAAAATTGTCCTGAAAATTCATGGAAGTAAAAATACAAGAGGAAATAATTTTAGTTTAAAAAAAATCTTATTTTGATCATCCTCATGTAACAAAACTATTAAATGTACATAAATTTGATATACCCACAATATAATAGAAGTAACATCAAATTATGTGTAATCAATATTTTAGATGTATCGATACAAGTAATAAACATGTTGGAAAAATCAAACTTATGGTATTTTAACAACAACTGATAAATGAATAAGCACTATAGAAATAAAAAAAACACATATTAATGATTAAATAATAAAGTACTCCTTATAGAATATTATTAAAACCAAACCTTTAACCAAAATTTTATAGTGAATCATAAACTTAACTAAAGGAATCCATTACTATAAAATCATCAAAAGGTATCCAATCTTATAAACTAGAAGCTCATTTATGTCTTCTAATCCATAAGAAGCCCTCAATTGAACCCATCTATAGGAGCATGCTTCAACTAACTTGAATCATGGTAATCCCACTTATATTAAATGGATTCTTGGTTCTATACTCCACTTCAAGAATCCCATGATAATAACAGTTGAGATCACACACAAAAACACAACAACAAAACTATGATCTATTACAATAAAACCTCTCAATAATAAGATCTTAGATAACATTCAAAATTAAAACAATAAAAAACATTATATATAATAATTTTTTGATAGAATTTATTTATTTCCACCTTTTTAGAGTATTTTTTCCTATTTTATTTTTATCTTACTTGAAGCGTGTATCTATTTATAGATGATTCAATAATGGTTTGGTTTTTCAATATTCCTATTTAGTTGTAATAGAATCTGATGAAAATTATAAATCTACTGATGAGCTCAAATCCTATATTTATCTACCTTTGATGTTTTATAGCATCAATATTGTGCTAGTAAATTCATTGTTATCATTATTATTCATAATATTTAGTTTAACAGTTTTCTATAAACCATTAAATTTTCAGTGTTCGTAAATTCCATAATATCAAAAATGTTTAAAAATTATCAAATTATCAGTATTTCGCAAAACCATAAATCATCAATATTTTTTTATTGGTTTCACATTGTACAAAAAATATTATTCAAAAATCCTCAATTTAAATCAAATAGTTAATGAAATTTTTCATGATTTTCAAAATAAAAAAAATAAGTGAGACTTCAACTCAATGATCTCCCATTTTTGAAAAACACAAGAACACATGGAAAAACCATCCTTATCATAAATTTTAAAAATAACTACTACTTTTGTTTTATATAGATTATGATAAATAGAAACAAAATCCCGCACTTGTAAATAATAATTATTCACTATAATTCTCTCCCATTTTTATAAAAAAAATAGTATTGGTTTTTCATTTAAAATGTTTCCCAATCTATGAAAAAATTATTAAGCATGTATTTTAAAAATATTTAGACACTGATTTTACTAAAATTTCTCTACCTTTCTATTTTTGAAAATAAAAGAAATATATATAACATAAAATTTCTCGTTATGGTGTTCATTAAATTCCACTGTATTTATATAGAACTTATTTCCCTTTCTAAATATTTGTTAATCCCTGAAATACAAGAACTTTTCAAACACATTTTCAATAAAAACAATCATTTATCAAGGAATTTAAATTTTTTTAAAAGTTATTATAACATAAAATATTCAATTTGTAATGATAACTCATAAATATCAAAGAATACTAATATATAAAAATTAGGTAATTAAAGTTAAAAATATTAAAGCATTGGTAAATCAAAATGCTAAAAATTCATAGAGTCAAATCCAAAATGTTTTCAAGTGATAAAATATTGTCATTTTTGTAGTTTTAGACATCATATTATCATTTATTCTTTACCTTATTTCAATATTATCCACATCTAGTTGTACCACACTTTTCATGAAATAATTCATTTCCATAATTTCTTTTAGGGTTGAAATCTCACATTATTTGTCTTTAATATTTTGTTCTTCCTCCCTATGATTCTCTTTATGTTAATTAATCCTATGATTTTGAAAAATTTTAGGACAAAGTAACTCATAAAATTCCTTCCAATTCCAATAATTTTCAATCATAAAAAATTTTATATATTCATCTAGGATATTATCATACATAATGATCTTATCAAAATCTTTGAAATAAAATTTAAAATTATCTTTCAGTATTACATTAATAGTATTCAACAAGGATGGTTGATCTAAAAATTATCAATTAGATAGTGAGGTTTTAATTTCTAAAACACTATCCTTGACGTGAATAATTTTGAAATCAATAATTGGAAGAATCCTGATGACATTAAACATTTTATATAACAAATTTATGATAAAAACTATTTTTCCATTCAAGTATTTCAATTCTCGTACTAAATTCTATATATCTTTTGTCTACATATTCACTAGAATTATTATCATTTTATTTATATTTTCCATTAGTTTATGGTGAAATAACTTTTTTGGGTGATTAAATTTTCATCATGAATATTTTCTTATATTGATTAACTCCTTCATGTTTTTTTTAAGAAACAATTAAACATGTAACTTTTATTGTTTAAACCTTATCAACTAACTGAACATCAAATTCTATTAAAAGATATGTTTATTTTTTATTATAATCTAAAATATTAGTTTCACCATTAGATGAACTTATATAATTTTAATGCCTATATCAATTATCCAAAAAAATTACATTAATTTTTATACATCTTTAATAGGAGAAATGGATTTTGAAAGATAAATTTTGGATGATTTCTCCCATTCTTTTACGACACCTAATTATTCTAATATACATAACTTTAAATTTGGAAACTATTTTCCACTATTAATTCTTTATTTGATAGAATCACTTAATGTTTAGATTTTAAAAAAATTATTATGTGATTCCTTTCCTTTTAAACTTAATTTTTCTTATTTATTTAAACATATATATCTTTAATATCAACTATATAAATATTTGAGGAAGAATTCACAGATTACATAATTTCTTTTATTTTTATCATCATTCTTGAACCATTTTTTTCAAATAATCACCAATATATTCATACAAGACATCAAATACATCCGCATAATGTCAATTTTTATACATTGAAATACTAGAATTTTAAATTTCAAATTTGTTCACTTTTTATCAGAAACTAATATATCATGAGTACTGATCTCAACTGAATATATAACCTCTATACTTTTTTTAACAAAATTATTTTCTATCATAAGATATACGACTGTTATTCAAGATATAGTCTCATAATTTAAAGGGCTTTCTTTTACTCTCTCTACAACACTAAAATTTGATACTCCTTTATATATATGTCTAACGAAAATTTTACTCAGGGATTTTCCTTAAGGTAAAATATTAAATTTAATAATACAATAACATAATTCTACAATATAATCCCAATTTAATTTCAAAATATAAAATTTTATCACGTTTCAGAGGAAATATAGGATAAATCATCATACATTTTGATTATATAGTTATCCAACTTTCATGGAAAAAGAAGAGATTAAATCAACTATAAAATCATTTTACCTTCAAATAAATATGATTCATCTTATGAACTTTCACATTAACTATAAAAACCAGAAGCAACAAATATATTCTTAATAAAATGTCCATATGTATATGGAATCTTAAGAGAGATAAACCTTAACACTCTATTTATGGGTAGTTTTTTAAGATCCAAAAAATTATTCAATGAAAAAGAATGCTCATGACTTCAAATAGAAAATTTGTCTTTCATAGAACCATTTGATTCAAGAAAAGATATTGAACTATAAAACTAATGGAGAAAACGATAACAATACTATTTCAGGTTTTTACCAATGAGAACTATTTATTTCCATCCTTCAAAATGAATAAATTTATTCAAAAAATAATCATAATGATCATACGACTCAGGATAAATTAACCGTTAACAATCAAATTATCTTCAAAACCATTCTCATGAATATTTAATAGATTTTACAAGTAGGTTAGAGAGGAAAACAATGATTTTATTCACAAATAAAAAAAAATAAAAGGTCTACGATGAGATATTTATAAGAGTTATTTATGGCCTCCATATCAATAACATTGATTTGAGAGATGATGATAACATCAAAATATTAAATATTAAATTAGTATTATTAAATAAAATAAGATCATTTTTTTATAAAAAATATATATTCCAGAAGATTTTCATTAATAAAAAAATCCATTCAAATATCTGTCATGTTTAGTATAAAAGATGCAATATTGTGAAAGTTATCGTATGATATATTTTTATTGATCTTATTTTTTTAAGATAGTTCTTGAAATATATTAACTAGATACATATATAATCACTCACATTAATATGGTAATGTTTTTAAAAAATTTCTTAACATAATAACAAAAACACCCCCTAATTAAAA
The DNA here is from genome assembly GCA_963277665.1 of Viscum album. Classification (NCBI taxonomy): domain Eukaryota; kingdom Viridiplantae; phylum Streptophyta; class Magnoliopsida; order Santalales; family Viscaceae; genus Viscum; species Viscum album. The sequence goes on along the minus strand of OY728119.1, from coordinate 678,082,171 downwards.
TATTTCATTAAAAATGTTAACAAAAACATGGAAAAATATAAAAAATACTTTAATTATAAAACATGTTAAAATAAAATAGAAGGAACTGGTAATAGGTATTCAACTATTTGTATGAAATTATTTCATGTATTTGGAATTATGACTTCAGAAGACATACCTTTTTAGGTCTAATTGTATTTGTGAAAATAATTTATGATACCCATATATAGATAGACTTCTGATGCCAATAAGAAAATAGTTCCTAAAGATAACATCTGGGGATCTGACGAAATATTTAACTCTAGTGAGTTAATTGTGATTTCTATAGTGTCCTCCTCTTTGAATCATAAAAAAATAATTATTTACTTGGTAAACAATAATTTCATTGATATGCTGAAATTCTGGGAGTTTTTTAACACAAACCAGTTATAGTTCTATTAGATCTTTTTTTCCCATATATGTTATTTAAATCCCTTATAAAAGTGGTAAACTTAGTCTACAAATTCATTAGGATATCAAATTTGAAATGATATTTGATAACTTCATTCTTATCTTAAAAGGAACTGACACTCTTCAACTTCTTTTAAAAAAACTTTCCTTCTAGTTATCTAACATAAGATGATATTCTAGTGGCTTAACGTTTTTAGTTGTTTTAATATAATTGATAAGTTGTTTAATTTTATCATTTCAATTATTCAACTTCAAAATAGGATTTACTTTCTCGTTTACACTTCAGTAATTTTATCCTCAACTTTCATAAAACTTAATTTTCCTTCAATAGTTTCAAATTTTAGATAAGTGTAATTTTTATAAAATTTTTGATAATTTTTTTCACATTTGAAAACATAGGTTTTCATTTCAGTATTTTTTTTATATTTTTCATCATCATCATAATAAGATAATAATTCATTAATTTTATTCTATGAAGCATAAAATCCTTTTGATTGAAAAATTAAAATCAAAATACCTTCATTAAATCTTCCCATAAAATACTATTTTAGTATTTTCGTAAAATTTACAGGTTTTATACTATTGTAACTGTATTTTGATGATATATTTGAAAAAGTTTTTCCTTCACTTTCACTCCTTGTTTCTATGTTTTCTATTCATTTCTCCATTTTCTTTTTTGAATAATTTCTTGAAGAATTTTTAACAATCCTTTGTAATTTAAGAGAATCATGTCAAATATGACTGTACATTCTACATTCATAACATATAGGTTCTATAAAATAATTATTCTATTTTATATATTTTAGAAAATATCTTTTTAAATTAAATTTTTTAAACATCATTATTTATATATTATGATATTCAGTATCGGTTGGATCAAGATCTCTATCATCATAGTAATTTTTTAAACTCTTATTAGATGTACTTGGTTGACAAGTTCTGTTATATTTAATTTCATTCATTGTAAAAGAAACTCGATTTATCTTTTTGTCATTTGTAAATTCTTGTTTTAATATATTTTCGTACTATATTATCATTCCAATTATATCTTCAAGTTTTAGATTTGTAATTTTTTTCATATCACTAATTGGTTTCCTTTTTGATTAATTTTTTTGGGTAAGATATCTATGAATTTATAAACTAATTATTCTTCTAATAACTCATTTCCCCCAAGTGATAGTAAATTTCTCAAAATGGTCGTGAATCTATGGTTCATTTGGGAAACAAATTCACAAGGAAGAAAATCAAATTATTAATCCTTAGATTTAAGATTTGGTCTTTATATTACACGAACTTTTGATGTTCTGAAATGTTTAATTTGTAAATTTTTTTCAAATACCATAATTTATTCAATAAGGAGATACTTGACTATAGATCATTTTATGAATAGAACAAATAAATATATTTTTTCATGAAAAATTATTTGAAATTCACATTTTATTCTCAAAATATAACAGTAACTTTATTATATGGATTCATGTAACTATTGGTAAGAATAATGAAATTTTCAACTCCAATATTGATAAAATATTTTTCTATCTAGCCTCTATATTATTCAAAATCATCTCTATCAAGTATAGGTGGTTTTTGGATTCAAATTTTCAATACTATTAAAATGGATTCTTTCCATCATAAAAAATATATTCTCTACTATAGTATAGTGTTAGGTAAAAATAAGAAACTAAAATTTAAAAGAAAAAATCTCTAGATCAATATCAAGTGTAGAGACTAATCTAAAACTATATTTTGTTTCATGAATGTATGTAAGTCAAACTACCAGAGGCTATGTGGTTTTTATATTAAAGAAAGTACAATTTTTATCCCCCTTAGGTAATAAAATTATACGGTATACATAACTAAGATATATCTATAATATAATTAGAGTAAAATAAAATTAAGCACATTCATTATTTCATAACTATCAATAAAAGTTGTCAAATAGTGAAAATTTTAAACAAATAATATTTTATCAGTAGTTAGAGGTATAAGAATAATGGAAATAAAAAAAATAAGGTACTAATTTACTATTCAGGTACTCCTTAAAAGATATTTTTAATAACTCACTTTTAACAAAAATTTAATAGAGAATCATAAACAAAATTCTTTGTATCCTTGATTTTAAACCTATAAAATATTATATACTTCAATAAACTAGAAACTTATATTTTTCTTCCAATCCCTAGGAATCCCTTAACTAAACCCATCAATAGGATCATGCTTCAACATAATAGGATCTTGGTATTCTTACTTCTATAAACCGATATCTTGATTCTATATTCTACACCCTGAATCCCTTGATAAACATAATTAATAACACAAAAATTATAATAGTAAATATATGATTTATTAGAGAGAATCATATCAACCATAATATCATAGAAAAAAATAAATATAAACCCAATATATAGTAAGAAATAACTATAAACTTAATGCTTTAAGTGATTTATAAATTTTATAGTATTATTTCATATTTATGTCATATATTAGTTGATATATAAATTTATTTATTGTTTATTCTCAATTGATTAGATTTGAAAATATTTGGGGTCATCTTTAATGAAATCATCAGAAACTTCATAACCCACTAATGAACATAGATTCTAGATTTATTTATTAATGAAATTATCAAGAAATTCTATAATTCTAATAAATTGGGGCTAATAATTCTTATTAAAACCTTTAGGTTATTTATTTTCATGAACATTTAAAATCATATGTATTTAAAAAAAATTTAGATCATCATATGTTCACAAATCTTCATTCCATTGGTTTTTTAAAAAATCATCTATCATCATTATTTAATTTAAACTATTTTATATTGTACAAAAAAAAATATAACTCAGTAATCCTCATGTCAAGTAAGATACTTAATAAAGTGTTTCATTATTCTGAAAACCTATAGAATAAAGATATTCTTCAACATAGAAGATGTACTCCATAGTGATGTACCATAAAATGGTATTTAAACCTGGGAAGATGAACCTTATGAAGGATATACCTTATAATGATAATGTACCTTATTAATATTTAACCCAATGATGAAATGAACCCAACAATGAACTTGTAACCTATATTTTTGGACCATATAAAGATTAAAATTATGCATGTAATGTCAATATTATTTAATTTGATTTATTTGAACAATTTTTTATAATTATATAATTATTATAATTATGAAAATATATTTTTCATCCATTTCAAATTGTTTGTTTAATTACAATGATGAAGGATCATTTCTCAAGGATATTAATTAAGAGTTTCACATAAATTAAATAGTGAAAACACATATAGAATTTCTTGGGAAATCAACATCAAAAAAATATAAATTGTTTCATTAAATTCACTTGTATATCTATAGCTTCATGAATAAGTTATATTAATGGTTACTTTTTTAAAATATGTTAGTCATGTGTTTTTTAACTCATTTTTCATAAATAAACTATAAATTGATTTTGAAAGAACCAATAAAAAATATATATATGAGAATTTATTAATTTAAAAAATTAATTGTCTCTTATTTTATATGATCCTTTTTTAGATAAACTCAATTATGAAATTACACACTACTAAGGATATCAGAGATCACCCTTCCGTGACATTAAAATCTCCTGTGTTTAATATTTTTTCTATGGTGTTGTTTTCATCCCATTAATTTTATATGTTTTATATTATTTTTATTATTTTTCATTCAAAAGAAGTATTTTTGGATTATAATACCCCTAAAAAGTTACATTGGGGTTTGCCTCTAATTGAAAAAAGGAAGGACCTATTAGTTGTTCCTCTCAGTAGAAAAAGTCGGGTCTTGGGTTGTTCATCTAGGTAGAAAAAGGAAGGTCTTAGGTTGTGTCTCTTGGTCAAAAATAGAAATTATTTGGTTGTGTCTCCATGTTGAAAATTTAGTTTTCTAATGGGGTTATGACTCCCCATCAAAATTCTGATCCCATTAGATTGGGTTCCATAGTGTCACATTGAGAGTGTGAAGAGTAGACATAGGATCACATTGATCCAAACTACTGAAAAAAGATTATATTTTATTTTCCACTAAATAAATAAATCAAACTGGTATAATATCTAAAGATTTATATATTTCTCAATCTACCATACCATTTCTTAATCATTAGGCTATCTTATTATCTAGAAAAAAATGGTATCGGTGGTTACCCTTTGGATCTTCTTAATTTAACATTTTCTAATATAATTAGTGTGCATATTTATTTTGTGAATATAATTTTTTCTCTAGACTATAAATATATCTTGGTAAAAATAATTTGAGATACGATTCTAATATTATAATAATGGTTAGATTCTAAAAAGGTCTCTATTCTTTAATAAAAATTATTGTGGATGTTGGAAAGATCATATGGAAGTTTATCAAAAAAACATAAGTATTGATCAATGGAATAAAATGGTAAAACTCTATAAATATCCAAAAACATATCAATATTCATTTAATGGTTTTGCTACTATATAATAAGTACTTAAGTATAAAATCCTGAATATTCTATATTTTTTTGTCAGTCAAAATATTTTTAGTCCTATTTCTATATATAAAATGTGTCTTGATATTTGGATATTTTTGAAAACTAATCATTATGGATCTGATAAGTATTTTATAAATAAACATGGAAAATTAAGAGCTAAATATTAATATCTTAAAATGGGTGAAAATGAAACCATTTTCCAAATGTTTCATCAGTTTATTGGTATTGTAATTGGAATGAGTTCGTTAAGACAATCATTAGATAATATTGTTCTTACTAAAAGAGTACATATATATTTTACAAAGAAATGGTATGTGAAAAGTTTTTTATTGATTAAACTAAAAAATTTAAAGAACATATCCTTGATGAAAATATTTGTTAAATATTACAATATGAATTGGAATTACAAAACACTCATGAAGAAGAATATACCAAGTGAAAAGGAGTATCCTTTTAATCTAATGTGAATGTTACAGATTAACAATATAATTTTGAGTTACAAAGAAATGACAATGATAAATTTTCTTATTTATAAAAATGAGTATAAAACAAAAAGAAATTATGTTCAAGAATAATAAAGTGTGTTTTTATATATATTACCAAAAATGAATTTGGAAAGGTAATATAATTTATAATGATAATCCAAAATTTATTTTTTATGAATACAAAATAAAATTCCATATAAATACTGAATGACTAAGGTTAAAGAAAGAAATGTAAGAATAATAATCTAAATAAGAAAAAAAAGATAGATTTATCTGATGATTGGATCCACATAAGAGATTCAAACTCTAGTGATGAATCTAGAACTAAAAATAAATCACCCAATTTTATTCTCAAGGATTTAATAAATTTGTCTAGTAATTATGATTATGCTTCTAATGAATCTTATTTTGAAAACCCTATTATTGATTAGTTATTAAATAATATTGAAATATTAAAAAATAATGGAAATTTCAAAAATATATAAATAACATAATAAAAATAATTATAAAATTTTTAAAGAAATTAATATTCATTCTCTAGAGAACAAAATTATTAAAGAAGAAAATAATATGTACAAGTATTGTTTTTCAAAAACAATGAAGGTAAAGACAGGAAATTTAATATTTTTTTAGAATAAAGTGTTAAGCCTAATAACTAGAGACCACTATAGGATGCACCTGTAAAGGGCTCCCGAGCTAGGGTTATTCCTCTCACTGCCGCCGCCCCTTTGCTACAGATGGCGCGGTATTCCCTCTCGAGCTCGGGGAGTCGGCCGGGATCTCTGCGGCGTCATGCGGTTTCGTGGTCTTCCCTTGCTGTGGAGTTTCTCTTTGGGCTTTGGTAGTTGCAGGTTCCGACCTGCAGGTGTATGACCGGTCCCCGTCGACGACATACTCTTCGGAGCGCTCCTTGATTCGTTCTCGGCAACAAGCTGGTGTCCTGCGGTGTTCTTCTTAGCATCTGATGGTCGCGCCCTTGTGTCGGCGGTGCTTCGGGTCCCGGCCTTTCTCTGGTGAGTGCGGTGGGGTTTCTTCATGTCTGAAACGGTCGTTTTGGTTAGAGTCGGCGGGATCATCAGTTTCAGGGCGTTGCTTGTGCGGTTGGGTGGTGTTTCTGTGATTTCTGACCCTTTGGAAATGGGTTTTGATTCTTCCTTTCATATCTTCTCTTGGTGAGGTGAAGTATGGATGTATTGGTGTTTTGGATTTGTTTTTCAATCGTATATGTGTCTTTTGGTGCCTCCGGTGAGGTGATGAATTTGGATATGGAGATGGTGACGGTGCGGTTGGATCTCGCTGGTGATGTTGTTGAAGGTTTGTGAGTGTATGTTCCCACTGTGATTCCACTGGTGGTGATTATGTAGAGATGCCGGAGTGACGATGGCATTGCGGTGTCGACGTGGGCCGGAGAAGCTCTCCGGCGAGGCGGTGCAGTCTCGCGGCTCGAGGAGGTGTGCGGTCCGAGGTGATCACGTGATTCGACGAAGCCCGAGGCAGTGCGTGGCTCTAGGCGTTGAAGGCGGTGTTTTTTTTTAAATTTTTGAAGTATTTCGTTTGAATTTTGAATTTCCTGATGTGTTGATGTGGATTTGTAGTGTTTCGGGTACCGAAAAACCCTTAACTGGTTTCAGGGGAACTGGCTACCCTCAAACTGGCCATTAGAAAATAAAAAAAATCCCAATAACTAAATTGAAGGTTTAAGGAAAACAATTCCACCCTTTCTCACTCCTGATAAATCTATAATAAAATTATTTTCATGACAAAAATGAAAAAATATATTTCTGGACTTTTATATGATGAATAATTTCTCAAAATTTATAATCGTTTCATTGTTAAATTATTTTAAGGTAAGTGTATCAACTGTTACATGTTTTAGAAGTAGAATGTAACTTCATTATGAAAGAGAATACTCCTTCAAATTTCCATAACCATTTGGAAACAAAAAATATGTTTTTTCTATTATTTATCTTCAATATTACCTTGTATTACATGTTTGAAATCTGTTTGGGTTCCCAAAAATTCATTTTCCAACCCAACTGGAGCCAAATTTTCAAGGGTAAAAATACTACCTTAAATGTATTTTGGTATTTAATATTACTTATAATCCTCAAAAGGATACTTTTATATTGATAGTGGATACTCCATATATGGGATAAAAGATACAATAATTTTTTATAATTTAATAGATGTGAAAGCTATAATGTGACTTTGGGAGTCAACTCAAAAATAAAGGTAAAAGGACGTAGAGAAGTTTATATTTATAAATATATTATTATTTCAAAAGTATTATGTGTTGATGATTTTAAATAAAATCTGAAAATTATTTCTTAGTTATGTGATTATGGTATGTTTGTTATATTTCAAAATGAAAAGTGTATTGTTTTATAGATGAATATGTTATATTTTATGGTTACCTATAATACCAAATTTAGTACATTAATTTTATTTAACTAAAATATCAAAATTTTAAGTGTATAAGTGAAAAAAAATTAGAAAATAATTTATTTCATGGGGTGTTATTTTATAAAATCACAATTCATCAAATAACCAAAAAAAATTGTAGCTTCCTAAGTAAACATTAGGTAGTAAACATGTTTCTGAATCTTGTACGGATGGTAAATATAATAGAAAAGGTTTTATAATTATTAAATATTTTTATATTGTAATATCTATATAATATATTCATATTGACTAATTTAGACAATTACAAATTAATGGTCTTTGTAGTAAAAGGTATGTTTTTATGATTCTTTATGATTTTAGTAGATTTTAATGCGTTTATTTCCTTACAGGTAAAAGGGATAACTTATCTACGATTTTTTTTATTATAAATTGGTTAAAAATGATAATTTTTTATTGATTTTATAAATTATAATTATTCTAGGGGGAGAATTTCTAAAAAATTAATTGGAATATTTTTGTTAAAAAATTGTTATTTTAATAACTTTTCAGCTCTTAGAACACCACAAAAATGGGTTTAGTTAAAATAAAAAATATAAATATTTAAGAAATTTCTAGAACTATGTTATATGAATTCAAAAAGACAAAAATAATTTTGAGAAGAATCTATAAATAAAAATATTACATTTCAAATATAATTATTTTAAGACATACTTAAAGAAATCCCCTTATAAACCATAGGAAAGAGGGAAACCAAAAATTTTATATTTCGATTTTTTGGATGTAATGTTTATTTTTTTATTACTAAATATTATTTAGTTTTATTTGATATTAAATCTAATAAAGGGATAATTTTAGGGTTTTCTAATGTTAATAAACTTTATAGAGTCTATAAACAATGAACCATAATTTTTTAATTATATATACATGTCAACACTGATGATAATTATTTAAGATAAAGGTTTGATGATTTATTATTAATTATAAATGATAAAAGTGGTCATAAATATAGAGAATATAAACATTTATAATTGAATGAAACTATTGACGGGGAGTATCACCATCATCAAAGATCTTGAGAAAAATATAAATATCATCCTATTAATAGAGTTATTAGAGATGTTGAATATAGAGTTCTAATTAAAAATTACCTATTATCACAATTCATTAATTTCTATTTTTTGTCTAAAAGATATTTGTAAATCTCTAATTAATTCAAAATGAATATTAGTTATAGAATAATAACTAAATTATTTTTATAGAAATAATTTTTGGACTTTATATTAACCAACTAAAGATCAATATTTTTTTGAACCTAGATAAATATTTATAAGAAAAACATGTTGATTAATATAGAAAAATATAACAAAAAAACAATGATTAGTATCATAAGGATATTATCAAGAAGAAGGAATTTATTATGATTATATTTTTTCATCTATTGAAAGATTAGAAGCTATCAGAATATTTTTATCCTATTTTTCTCATCATGGATTTAAATTATATGAAATTAAATTTAAAATCATTTTATAAATGGAAATAATTATGAAGAAATATATTTAAAACAATCCCTTGGTTTTCAATATTAAACGAAACTGGAACACATTTTAAAACATTATAATGACATTTATATAGATAAACTAGAACTTATATTATATTATGAAGGATTGTATCAATTTTTTTTAAAATGGTTTTGTAAAAGGAAAAAAGGATCTTATATTATCTATTAAAAAGAACTCAAAAGTTATTTTGATTCTTAGAATATATGTTGATGATATCATATTTAGATCTTTATGTGGAATTATTTTTAAAAATATTATATTCAATGGCATATAAATTTTACATGGGTCTTATAAGATGATTTGAATTATTGATAAGACTTTAAATATTTCAATGGTGTGGGGGGGTTTAAAAAAATTAAATATGCTAAAGAATTGGTTAAAATATTTGGACTTGACTCTTGTAAAATTTGAAATACTTCAATGAATACTTCTTATAAACTTGATTATTGTACTATTATAAAATAAGTTAATAATAAATAATTTTAGAGGAATTATTTTTATTCTATTATATTTAACTACTTATAGACCATATTTGATTTTTAGTGTATACATATGGCCTTAATTTCAAGTTGACCTTAAATTGATTCAATCGGAAGCTTTTAAAAATATCATTTAATATGGTAAAGGATCATTAAAAATTGGTTTATTTTGTACTAAAATAGTTTATTTTTATTTTAAACTCTATTCTATGTATTATTATGTAGGTTTTACAATTTATAAAAAAAATTACTAGTGAAATGTCTCCCATTTTTTGTAATAGTTTAGTTCATTGATGTCTAAAGAAACAAATGTATATATTTTTTTATCTATATTAGAAGTATAATTTTTTGTTTTTTCAAGTTATTATGATAAATATTTATGGCTTAACTAAAAATTTAATATATTTTTATGTTTATTTTATAAGTTATCTATTTTATGTTATAACATGACTATTATTGATATTTACAACAACAGACTTACTAAAAAATCATATTAACGTTAAATTTGATTTTATTAGATATCATTTCCCAAAAAAATAAAATATATTTTGAATATGTATCTATTGATGATCCATTAGAAGTAATTTTTACTAAACCTTTGTAGATAACTAGTTTTGAAAAAATCATGTTTGAACTTTATATGATGAAACACTAATTATATTCGATTGTATCTAGGTGAAGTGTGATTTTTTCATAATTTTTTATGACTCACTGAAGGAATGTACTTATGGATAGCATGCCTCATTATAAAGTTCACGGTCCTTCTTTAAGGTGAAAATCATTTCCCCTTAGAATGGAACTTCATTTTAACTCTATTAGTTTAGAACTTTTCATTAATGTGACATGATGGTAGATTTTATCTTCCTGGTCATTTATGTCTGTCAAGTATTTATTTTAGACTGGGGGTATGAAATATATTTTAATTCTATGGTTTAGAAGAATATTTAATCACTATTTATTTCTATTTAATAAACTGAAAATAAATTTATGATTCTATAAATATCTTATTTTGTTCTATGGATCCTTATATCATTTTAGGTGTTTCATAGGATGAATTAATATTATTTCTCATAAGCAGGAATTTAAATATACATAATATAGTTTTCATATTTTATACTTTTGAATAAAATGGGAGATTTATTAATTATATTTTAGTTGATTATATGATTAATATCATGAATTTAAATTGAGGTATCTTATAAAAACATTTTTAAAGCATCAAGATATATTATGAACATCTTAATTTCTACTTAAGCATGTTTCCACATTAAAAAAATAGGTTTTCATGTCATACTGTTGTTATTTCAGATTAAAGGGGAAAATTTTTTCCTATAAAATTTTTTATTTTATGATTTCAAGAACATAAAATTGGATAATTTTTTAATAAATTTTTTATCTCTCAATAGTTTTTAATGTTCTCTATTTTGATTTAACATAAAAAAGAATAGAGTAGTTATCTTATTTTCAAAAATGGAGAGTATTCTAAAAATTTATTATGTTAACCTTTTTATAATTCAAATATTTGGAAAAAATGTTTAATATTTTTTTAATTATCAAAAAGTGGAATATTTTAGAGTAACTATTTGATAATTTTTTTTATTTGATAATTACAAAATCCACACTTTATTCCCTCTCACAAGAGTTTTGAAAAGTAAAAAACTATTTTACTTGTTTTTATTTTGATAATTTAAAAATCGTCATTTTATTCATTAAAACATCAGTTTTTAAAGGAAAAAAAGTATTTTACTGTTGAATATTCCACTTCTTATAGAAAAAAACGTGAATTTTTTATTTTTTATTTTTTTCCAAAAAAATTTAATTTATAACTATTCTTATTCAAAAATTATTCTAAGTATCAAACCATTCGATGATCTGTTAGAGTGCCTTATAATTTTTCATTTTATACCTTATAAAGTCATCATTTTGGTAATGTACCTTATAATGATCAGAATGTACCCTATGAATGTGATTTTTTGGCTAAGTGTTTTACCCTAATAAAAAATCGTAAACGCTATCAATGTGTACCTTAAGATATTTCCAACCCTACAATGTAATAATTTTAACTAAGTATAATACCCTATAAAGACAAACCTTGTGAATATGTACTTTACAATGATATTAAACCCAATAAAGATGAAACAAATAAAGGTTGTACCCTGTGATGAAATGAACCCTACAAAGAACATGTACCCTATGAATTTGAACCTTACAATTATTAAAATGAATCATATGATGTTTATCTTAAGATATTCAATTTATTTGATTTATTTTCATGTTTTATATTTATTTAATTACTATAATTTCAAAAATATATTTTCTATGTATTTTGATGTGTGTATATATTTTTAATGATGCAGTATCGTTTCTCAAGGTAGTTAATTGAGATTTTCATACAAATTAAATAAATCAAACATGTTAATAATTTTTTATGATATCACCATAGAATAAATCATATGTTTTCTAAATGCTTGACTACGACTTTGGGATAAAGTAATAGAAATGATTAAATATTTTGAAACTCTATAAATAGTGTACAATAAAACTACTGAATTATATCTGGATAAATTCTAAGTGTTGTATATGTGAACATGCTTCTCATGTTGAGTGATCCTTTTTTGGATGAACTCAATCACTAAGGTCCACATTTCCAAGGAGATTAAGTATGCATATTCCTTGACATTCAAATCTTCTCTATTTAATTTTTTTTCTATGGTGTTATGATTTTTCATATTTTTCCTTGTTTTTTATAGTTGTTTTATGATTTTACATTAAACTTTAGGACAATTTATTATATTATCCCTAAAAAAGCAATGGGTTATGCCTCCAGTTGAGAAACGTAGGACTATTCTTATTGTGCCTCTAAGAAAAAAAGGAATGTCTTGGATTGTGCCTCTAATAATAAAAATATCATTCTGGGTGTATGTCGCCTGGTAGGAAAATTATATTCATGGTTTGTGACTCTATGTTTAAAAACACAATGTTGTAATTGTTAGTGTCTCCCTATCAAAATTTAGATGACTTTATAGTGGGTTTCATATTCTTATATTAAGAGTGTGAAGAGTATGTATATAATCACATTGACCTGAATTATAATAAAATTTGATATCTTAATTTACAATTTTTCAATACATAAATTGGGAACATTAACATAATATTTAAAATTTTATAAATTGGTTAATTGACCCCCTCTTGACCAGTTGGTAATCTCACTATGTTGTAAAAATTGTCATCTTGGTTAAGAAAAGAAAATAATTCCACAAAACATTAACCATTTTATAATATAGTTGTTTTGGATATTAGAATAATTTCATATGTACGGGATGATTATGATCTAGTTTAATGGTTTTCCATGGAATATATGATCATGTAATAAGAGGTAACGTGTAACATTGAAAAAATATTTTGTTTATTGGATTGGTTTAAAATTATAGTTGAAGTAGTTAAATGAATTAAAGTGAATTATATAGTAATTTTTAATTTTAGTAGTATATCCAAATTCGTTAGATTATTTTGGGAAAACTTCTAGTTGGATATAAAATAAACGATACTGGAAACAATGATAATGGTACTTATCATTTTAAACATTAAAATGGTCTTTTATCAGCACATAAATGATGACACTGATAGGGTACTATAGTTTTAAAAACTCCCTTCCACCAGTTTATATATCCACATGGAATTAATATATGGATTTTCACTATAGAAACAAGTTTTAATATATTACCATGTTTCATTATGATCTCATTTAGAGATTGGATTACAATATTCTAATATTTTTCTCCCAAACTTTTTCTATTTAATTAGTGAAGTGTTATAACTCTACAAGGCCATAGAGATTCTTCCTAAACAATGTAAATAATTTTTTTATAATCTTCTTTTTTTGTTCTTTTCTCCCTTTTACAATTCTTCTATAAAAATCTATTTTAATTTCTCCCAAACATTTCATAACAGTTTTCTAGTGGAGTAAGACATCATTGTGAATCCAGGACATGTATTTCTTATATATATTTCCCAAAAAAATAATGAATTCATGAAAATTATAAATAAGTTTAAGAGTTACCATGTAAAGATCCAAAAGTTATGAAATTATTTATGAAGGAGAACTAATGTATAAGAAGAATATAAACATGAAGTTTTGGTCCACATCAATAATAGAAGATTGGTCTTGTGATGTAAATCATATCTTTATCTAAAATTTGAGTTATGAGAATATTTGAAATAAGTAATATGTTATAGAAGATATATATTTGTGTTCTGGAGGTTGTGGAGGAATCTGAATATGAAAAAAGATAAAAATCATAAGGATGAACCTATGTATGGAAGATATTATTAATTTTTAATAACTAGAAATATAGATTATTAATAGTCCTTATATATTGTTTAATGCATTTTAATAGTTAGAGTAGTAGAGTATGAAAATGTTATCATTGATAAAAAAAATAGTTCACGTCATGAATTAAGTTTTAATGCGTAATATGATAAAGTTTTCTATTCTTTTCAAAAAATTTGGGTCAAATATTTCAAAACAAAATTGTGGTTATTTTGTAAGAATCCAAAATTTTATTCTAGAGTAAAAGAATTTATTTCATTCTATTTAAAATGGATTTTCGCTAGTTGGTTGGATGGGAGCATGGTAGTGCGCTATTCTGGGCGAGAGTCTTGCACTGGTCAGGCTATGTGTCAGGGTAAATTCATGTGTTCTTCTAAAGTAGGGTGATGCATTCTAGTTTCATTCCAGTTATGTGTTGTGAATGTCAAGGCACCACCTGTGGGTGGAGTTTCATGAATGATTCTCTGCAAATAGTGATGAATATTGGATGATAATAATAGAGTTATTAAATAAATATTATGTAATCCCTTCATTTTAAGAATGATTTAAGATCTATTAAATAGTTAAATAATTATCCTTCATCTATTATTTAAGCAAAAAATATGTTATCTTGAAGGAGTGGTGGAAGAGGACCAAGAAATGGAGTATTTTGAACATAGTTTCATGAAGCATTGTTGAGTTTTGGGGTTGAGTGAATAGGTAAGATCATGGAAGTTTCTTGAATTGCACCTAAGTGAACATATATTCACAAACCTACCACAAAAAAGGAACTTGGGATAATAGGGGATTTTATAAGGGAGTAACATGGGGGTAATATCATGAATAGAGAAGGGTGAAGGTAGTTTCACAAACTATAAGGCCTTGAGATTTTAGTATAAATATTAATTTCAAATATATATTTATTAAATATATTATTTCACAACTAAAAACACTATGAATTATTTTAGAATGAAGCATCTTTTATAAACTTAAGTGTTTTCCTCTATTAGAACCATTAAAATGGATTAAAATGATTTAATGTACTCATGTTATAAAAGTACTACTTTAAGTATATTATTATTAATTTTTCCAAGATATTATATGAATAAATGTTTAATAAACAGGAAGTAATTATTAATATCTTTTTATTGAATAGTTATATTTTTTGGTAATCAGAAAGGGTATTTTGTTTATGAACTTTTGGGTAATATTTTAATGAAATTACTCATTAGTGATTTAAAGTTATTTTATGATAAATGATAGTATATGATAAATTTAAATTCTAATAGGCATATAACATTTCTTAGGGAATATAAAATATTAATTCGAAATAAATATATTGATTTTAAATATATATTTATAAATAAATATACTATGACATATAAATTGTTTGTTTTGAATAAATGTATAAACTATTTTTAGAAGAGAATTTTATTAATTTGAAATGAATGTATTTAATGATAATTTTTAATAATAACACTTATGGAATTTAAAAAAAAACAAAATGTATATAAAAAATAAAATTAATAAATGGATGGTATTTGATTGAAAAATATAATAAAGATATTTAAGAAATAGATGGTATTTAATATTAATATATGTGAATAATTATAATATCGAAAATATTATAATAAAATATAAATGATAATAGTAGATAATTAATTATTAATATGAAATAAATGGGCATATTAATTATATTATGTCGAAAATAAATATAATGAAACTTTTAAATGATTTTATATATAGGATTATGATTCTAAGATATAATAATAAATCAATAAAATCAAAGAATTATTTTCATAAGTTTATTTTTTTAATGAATTTATAAGTTTGGATTTGATCCTCAGGTAATGTTAATGTCAATTTCCCAAGCTCGTATAAAGTATATTCTATTATAAGTACTCCCATATCTAATAAATATAATCCGCATCCTCACATAAAGGTATTGTCTATCTCACAAAAAGGTATTTTATATACTCTTGTTATGGTAGTTTCTAGTTCACATAAACATATTTTCTACCCTTAAGAAAACATATACTGTAAAGAGGTAAGATATCTTACCTTTACATGTACCATGTGTTAGAATAGAAAAAGGAGTGTGGGTATATTCTAGGTGAATAGTTTTATATAAGAACACATACGGGTAAAACTGTGGTTAGATTCACACATGTAAGGTAGATGGGATGATCATAGGAGACCACCATATCCATACAGATTTAAATAATCTATCATGCCACATAACCATATATAAAATAGAGTGATATTAATTTAAAAACAGATGTAGGATATGCTAACATGAGTATTGTTCACAAAATAAATAATGGACATGACTTAAAAAAAATATATTGAAGTATTCAACTTGATATGTGGTATATGATTTTTCATGAACCAATATGAGGTGTCCCTCTGTCGGGTGGCTAAGACATCCCATAGTAATGTTCGAAGGGCCTTCCCATGTACATGTGCATCATGGAAAAAAACACTTGGTAATTATTTTCCTTATTATAAAATTAATCAAACTAGATACATAAAACAAATAAAATTACCTCATAACCCATTTTTACATTGGACATCCAAACTAGAAAATTTTAAAATAGAAGAATCCTAATATCTCTAATATGAAATAATTAAAATCCTAAGTGGAAAATTTGATAATAGAAAATATAATAAAACTAAAATAAAAACATAAATGCCACCTTTTACTATATAATTCACCACACAACTAATGAATCTCAGTGCCGCATGGGTTAGCATAAAAGATAAGTTGTAACCTGTAACTAAAAAATGATAGGGATATAGGAATCAATAATGAGATTCATAGTAGATATTTGGAAAAAACCATACCCTTTTCCTTACCATTAAATAGAAAATCATTTCATACTAGTTTTAAAATATAAATATGTAAAAATATCGTATGTTTTTTCATTTTAAAATAACTAACAAGCATATACCTAAATATTACCATTTCCTTTTAATTTTGAAAACCTTTTCCAATGATGATACATTTCATTGAATCCCATTCACAAGGATTAATAAGTGATAAAATAATTAGTTCAATATGAAATAATTTTATAAAAGTGACACAAAATAGGGGAATGTATTGGGTTTGTAAAATAGGTGTCATGAGATTTTAGGATCTAGTCAATACAGTCTTGCATAGATTCATAAACATACCTATTACCAATATCTTCTAGTGTCACATGCCAACTATCACACTACTCATACATTCATATTCACCCTTTCTGGTTAAACTGAAGGAAATATCCCACAAGCCTAACAAGTCTATCTCAGGTCCACTAGTTAGAGCATACTACTATAGGAGTGTTTCATGTGTAACTGGAGCTCCATCTTAACTACCCAAGGATTCCTATTATGTAAAAATGGTGTTTATTTATATCAATATATCATATACATACATATCAAATTCTTTTCAAAAAAACCATTCACTTTTCTCCCCTTCAAAATCCCTTTTAACTACAGCCTCATTTTTTCCTTTACACGATCCACAAACAATACACAAGCCCCTTTACCAATATACATTACATATCACACATTTAGGAAACACACCTCACTTTCAAATACAAGGTTCATTCATTTAGAGGGGTTTAAATTTTATAAAAATAACTCATATTGCAACTTAAGCCACATCATTTCAAAAAGGGGAAACTTTTCTTTTAGAAAACCACATTTACCTAAATATTCTAACTTCCTAAAACCTTATTTATCCTTATAAATCTATACACCATGATATATGTATAAGAACCCCTCTTAGTAATGAACATATTTAAATAATTATGATTCAATATATATAAAATTATCACATGTATTGACTCAAGTTTTTGGCCATGTCAGACTTTGGAATATTTCTATGAATAATTCCAGATCTAGGTACGATGACGGTGTTCTATTCCGAGGTCCGGTGTGCCCAGAATTAATTTTATAAAAATATTAAGTATTTTTATACTATGCACCTGGCGGGGGTGTGATATCTCTTAAACAGTATCTCAGAATGGGAATCTGAGGGCACAGTTGCGTTCAGAACGTGCCGTTTACCCTAGACGAGATGTAAACTTTGCAGGCGCGGGCCTGCGGCGGAAAACGCCACCATGGGCGTTTTCGTAAATAAGTGGAAAAGTTGGTTTACGAGCTTCAGCTCGAATAACTTCTGAACGGATTCTCAGATCGCAAATAGGAGTCCTCTGTTGAGTTCAGAATAGCACGTTTAACCAAGGGGTGACCTTAAGTTGTCTGCATCGGGGGCCGGAATGGGGGCGAGATGGCGGGGAGTTAAATGAGTTGTTTTATAAAAAAACATAACTCATTTCATATCCCCCCACCCATATCTCCTACATGAAGGTGGTGGAAACCACCCCTCCCTCCTCTGGTTCATCAGCGATTCGAGCTTCGATCGTCTGTTTTCTGTGTCGTTCGTCAGTGGATCTAGCTTTAGGACGTCGCCGGCGTTGATCTGCTCCCGAAGCTTCAGCATTTCGCCCGCGAGGTAGGTGGTTTGGGTGTTAATCCCCTAATCCCTTTTTCCTGTGAATTGCTTTGTTTTGAGGTCATTGCAAGGAAGATCTCGTCCCGGGGGTCTCACTGGTGCTTTCGGATCGCAAAATGGACCATCGGGGTGCCCCCGGCGGTCCGCGGAACATCCGTCGGCGCGGCACCGGCGCCGGCGGAGCGTGGCGGCCCATGGCAGAGCCGTGGTGGACCATGGTGTCCATCCGCCCAGCATGGTGGCGCGCGGCAGAGGGCCGCCGGCCAGGGCGGGCCGGCGGCGGCGGCCGGTCCGGCCACTTTTGTCAAACAAGGGTCTTTAAACCCCTGTATCATGCAATCCGAGAGTCGGATTCGCGTGCTGTTTGCAGCGACGTGACCCTGATGACGAGGAAAACCCTCTGGTGTGGTTCTGAGGGTTTAAGGGTTTGGGATCGTGGCCCAGGAGTTAGAAACATTGTATAAACTAACATTATTTTATTATTTTATGACTTCGGGCCGTTGTAACTTCTACCCGGAGCGTCTGAATGACGTGTCATCAGTGGCGTTGAGACCCTAGTGGTACGAAGGATTTTTTGATATAGTTTTCGTGTGTTGGGACTGAGAGTTGAGTGTGGACCCCATAAGGCTGGGTTATGGCGTTTGCAGAGAAACGTAGCTTTCGCACCAGTAGTCCGATTTTGACCGATGATTATTCGATCATGTGTGTTTTCCCGAGAGGATCGCAATGGTGCAATCTGTTCGATGAGTTTCGGAATCGAGGCGTAGGCCCCACCCAAGCTGGCTTCGGTGAATAGTACCTTTTTCACCGGGTGTCCATTTCGGACGAGTGAGTAGTCGATTCCGCTTGCTTTTCTGAGGGAATCACCATGGTATGATCCGCTCGATGGGTTTCAGGATCGTTGTGTCGGCCCCGCACAAGCTAGCTACGGTGAATAATGACTTTTTCACCCATGCTCCATTTTGGGTGGGAAAGCAGCCTTTCCTGCGTGTTTTTCCACGTAGAATGCGATGGTGGCCTCGGTATTGGCCTAGGAGGTGCGCAGTGTGGCGTTGTGGCGGGTCACTCGGGTTTGTGACGTTTGGACCAGCAGTGGTTGAGGGTTCGCCCTTGGTTCGTTCCTATAAGGGTTCACGCAACATCACAACCTTCGTATAGGTTTTTGATCCTCTCGGTGGGATTTTTAATTTTTTAGAGTTATGGAATCCCTCTGGTGGGCCCGGAGCGCGATCCTCTAGCATCTTTTCCCTAGATCGGGTTCTTGGTATCGCTGTGACCGCTTATCCATTGGCGATGATCCCCTATCTAGCTGGTTATCCTCGTAGGGTTGTGGTATCATCAGGATTATGATCCCCTACGTGGTGGTCCGTACTCAGTAGGGTTGCGGTGTCGTTGGTTATATGAACCCCTACTTAGCGCGTGGTTTCGGTAGGGTTGTGGAATCGTCGGTTCGATCCCCTACATCGTGAGTTATACCAGATTGGGTTCTGGTATTGTCGTGACCACTTTTATATGGGCGATGATCCTCTATCTGAGTGATATGCTTCTGCCGAGCGCCAGATCGGGTTTTGGTATCCCCCAGCAGATCCTGGGTGTGATCCCCTATCTTTGAGATCTACGAAGGCTAGATCAGATTGTGGTATCCCCCAGTGGATCATGGGAGTGATCCCCTATCCGAGGAATTTGGTGGCTATGTTGTTTCGACGAGTTATCCTCGGTGATGATATCTGACGAGCATGATCTCTCGGGTGAGCGTCTGAGAGGTTTGAGAGAAACCCATTGGAGTGTATCTCTCTGATGAGTGGCATCTAGGATGATAGAGTTCGTGTGGTGTACTCTTCTGGTTTTGGACAGTTTCTGGTGATGAGGTAGGTACCTCTTCTGGCTTTTTGCGTGAGATAGTTATATCTGGAATGTTCAAGGTGTATGTATGGGCATACACCTGAGCTGAGTTGACGAGTTGTGTTTAGCCGAGGATGGTCACGAGATGGAGTTTCTCTCTCGCCTGGGTTCCCTCTGGCTGGGATGAGCGGACTATTGCCTTTCAGTTTCTCTATTTGGTTTTGGGTTTTGGGGGGCTTACTAAGTATGTTTATACTCACCCATGCATGGGCTTTGCCCACACATGTTTGTGTCTTGTGCAGACTACAGGCCTTTCGACGGAGTCCCAGGAGGACCCGGAGCAGGTGGAGCTAAGTGAGCGAGACTGACCGGGGTGTTTTCTGGTGCGGTTCCGAGGGAGCTTTCTAGCAGGTGTTTATGGCAGTGTTTCCCTTCTTCAGAGAAGGCTGGACATGATTTGTAGTTTTCTTTTGGTGGGCCCTATTTTTCCCTTTTGTACTTCTCCTGTACTCTGGTTGTGGGATAGTGTATGCATGCATTTTCTCTTCAGTTTTATATATCTCTACACTGTTTCATGGAGGTGTATGTGGGTGCGTGTGTACAGGTACCTTAGGCTAATGCCTCCCATGTGTGTGATAGCCTACTAGGATCTAGTCCCCAGCCCCTATCCTATTGAAGGCGGGCTAGGGGAGTCGCGGATCGAGCCCTGTTGGTTCGGGTCGTGATAGAGTGGTATCAGAGGAGGTTCCACCTTTGGGATCTCAGAGCGTAGCTGGTCTTGCTGTGAGTTTGGTTTGGGTTGGCTGTGAGTTTGGTTTGGGTTGCATAGCGGCAGTGTTAGGGTGTTTTGAGCTCGTCTTCCAGTCCAGAGACTCTAGTGTTGGTGCGGCGATCGTCGTATCCATACACTAGGACTCTGATAACCTACCTTTCGACTCGAGACATTCGTACAATGGTCGCATGGACATAACGGTACATGCATCATATAGAACTGGGTTTTTGGGTTATTCCTTGTCCTCCTTGAGTCAGCTCTCCAGATATACTCTTTGACTGTGGTGCGTCTTGAATGTATTTCAGGATTCCTCCATGACGATAGCCATCGAGGGGTCCGCAGCAGGATTGTGGTGACGATCCACCCCATGCAGAGGCTGTGGAGCCGGGTGCGGGTTCTGAGGTTGCACCTCCAGGTGGTGTGCCAGTTGAGCCGCCACTTGTTGAGAAGCTGGTTGTGCCGGTAGTGTAGGATGAGGTTGCGCACAGGCTAAGTGCACTGCATGAGTTCCAGAGGCAGCGACCTCTGAGGGTCTGGGGTGATCCAGACCCCCAGGCAGCTGATGACTGGCTGGAGGCAGTCACCCGAGTTTTCCGCCTAGTAAGGACACCTCCAGATCAGATGGTGGTCCTAGCGGAAATCCTTATGCATGGTTCGGCCGGGTGATGGTGGAGCCTGGTGATGCAGTTCCATGATGAGGAGACGCTCACGTGGGCAGAGTTTGGGCGGGTCTTCATGGAGGATTTATATCCAGTGACGCTGAGGTCAGTGCGTATTCAAGAGCTTCTGCAGCTTCGGCAGGAGGGCCTGACTGTGTCGGAGTACTCAGTGAGGTTTATAGACCTGTCGTGCTGCTCCCTGGATATGGTTCGAGACCCGTTCTTTAGGGATCGTACCTTTTAATAGGGTTTACGCAGGGACATCTCATTAGGTGTGGTTTCTTTATGCCTGCCCACCTATGTTGGAGTGCTGGAGCGAGCGTTGGTGGTGGAGAGATTTTTGGCTGAGTAGATTCCACCTATTAGTGTTGGGCACGTGAGGGCTAAGACGTCGGTATCTGGTAGCCGACGACAGACTCAGGGGTCTGGATTTGGATGATGTTTCAGGAGGTGAACCTAGGATGGAGGATATGAGGCTCAGGGCTCACAGGGCTCGCAGGCCAGTTTTGGTCAGCCGCAGGAGAGGCGGTGTTACGTTTGCGACGGTTGGGGACATCTTGTTAGATATTTTTTGACCCGACGTGCTACTGAGAGGGAGACGGTCGATGGACCACCTTGGAAGAGGTAGCATCTCGATCAAGGAGGTCTGCATGGTGGAAGACATGGCAACGGAGCTGGTGCATCAGGAGGCGGTGGTAGGCAGTATCAGTTTCCATCGCCCCCACCCCCAGGTGGTCCATGCCAAGCTCAGGGAGCTAGTGGCCAAGGGTGAGGACAGATGCATGCCCTGGAGGCTGTTGACCCAGAGGCTCCATGGATGGATAGAGGTACGCCTTGTGTCCTTTCTACTTTCTACCGTATTTTGATAGACACTGTTTAGTGATACCCTTCCTTTCTATTGCTTGCTCGAGTTTTGTTCAGGGCATTGGTAAGACCATGTGTGTGTGTTGTTCAGCGTGCTTCGAATGCATGAGAAAGAGGGCTTCTTCCCCCACCGAGATGCATTTATGTTACGCGATTAAAACCGTGAGGGCGAGTTATTTCCTCCCAAAGAGGATAGTATCAAGGTGTTGTGGATGAGTCCCTCTAACTTATGTGTTCGGACAGGGGTGTTCATTGGTGAACTCGTTGGTGTGTGAGACCCAGTTGAGAGTCTAGTCGCTTTCCTTGTGCTTAGGGCTTTTCGGGGATGAAAAGTTCTAAGGGGTGAGGATGTAGAGACTCGAGTTTTTGGCCATGTAAAACTTTGGAATATTTCTATGAATAATTCCAGATCTAGGCGCGAAGACGACGTGCGATTTCGAGGCCCAGTGTGCCCAGAATTGTTGTTATAAAAATATTAAGTATTTTATACTATGCACATGGTGGGGGTGTGATATCTCCTAAACGGTAGCTCAGAATGGGAATCTGAGGGCACGACTGTGTCCGGAACGTGCTGTTTACCCTACGTGAGGTGTAGACTTTGCGGGCGTGGCCCTGCGGTGGAAAATGACACCAGGGGCGTTTTTATAAATAAGTGGAAAAGTTGGTTTACGAGCGTCAACTCGAATAACTTCTGAACGGAGTCTCAGATCGCAAATATGAGTCCGCCGTTGTGTTTAGAACGGCGTGTTTACCCTAGGGGTGACCTTAACATTGTCTGCATCGGGGGCCGGAACGGGGGCGAGATAGTGGGGAGTTAAATGAGTGGTTTTATAAAAAAACATAACTCATTTCATCTCCCCCACCCCTATCTCCTACGCGCAGGCGGTGGCAACCACCCCTCCCTCCTCCGGTTCTTTGCCGATTTGAGCTCCGATCGTCCATTTTCTGCGTCATTCGTCAGCGGATATACCTTCAGGGCGTCATCGGTGTTGATCTGCACCCGAAGCTTCGGTGTTTCGCCCGCGAGGTAGGCGGTTTGCGTTTTAATCCCCCGATCCCTTTTTTGCTTCAAATGGATTCATTTTGAGGTTGTTTCAGGGAAGATCTCGTCCCGGGGGTCGCACCAGTGCTTTCGAATCCTAAAACGGACCACTGGGGTGCCCCCGACGGTCTGTGAAATGTCCGTCGGCGTGGCACCGGTGTGGCGGTGCCCAGCTGACGGAGCATGGCAGACAGCGGCAGACCGCGGCGGACCGTGGCGGTGGCGCGCGGCGGAGGGCCGCTGGCCAGGGCGGGCCGGCGGCGGCGGCCGGTCCGGCCACTTTTTTCATACGAGGGACTTTAAACCCCCGTATCTTGCAATCTGGGAGTTAGATTCACGTGCCATTTGCGGCGACGCGACCCTGATGATGAGGCGAACTGTCCGGTGTAGGTTAGAGGGTTTAAGGGTTCGGGATCATGGCCCAGAAGTTTGAAACGTCGTATAAAATAATATTATTTTATTATTTTACGACTTCGGGTCATTGTAACATCTACCCGGAGCGTCCTAATGACGTGTCGTATGTGGCATTGAGACCCTAGTAATACGGAGGATTTTTTGAGATGGCTTTTGGGTGTTAGGACTGAGAACGGGGTGCAGGCCCCACGAGGCCTGGTTTTGGCGTTTGCGTAGAAACACAGATTTCGCACCAGGAGTCCGATTTTGATGGATGATTAGTCGATCCTATGTGTTTTTTCGAGAGGATCGCAAGGGTATGATCCGTTAAATGAGTTTCGGAATCAAGTCGTGGGCCCCACCCAAGCTGGCTTTGGTGAATAGTACCATTTTCACTAGGTGTCCGTTTCGGACGAGTGAGTAGTCGATTCTGCTTTTTTTCTGAGGGGATTATCGTGGTATGATCCACTCGATGGGTTTTGGGATCGTTTTCTGGGCCCCGCACGAGCTAGTTATGGTGAATAGTTCCTTTTTCACTGGTGCTCTGTTTCAGACGCGTAAGCAGCCTTTCCTGCGTGTTTTTCCGCGTAGAACGCGATGTTGGCCTCGTTATTGGCCTAGGAGGTGCGCAGTGTGGCGTTGTGGTTGGTCGCATGGCTTAGCGATATTTGGACCAGCACTGGTTGAGGGTTCTCCCTTGGTTCGTTCCTACGAGGGTTCGCGTGGCATCACAACCTTTGTATAGGTTTGTGGTCCTCTCGGTGGAATGTTTAATTTTTTAGAGTTGTGACATCCCTCCGGTGGTCCCAGAGTGGGATCCTCTAGCATCTTTTACCTAGTTCGGGTTCTTGGTATCGTTGTGACCGCTAATCCATGGGCGGAGATCCCATGTCTAGCTAGTTAACCCCGTAGGGCTGTGGTATCATCAGGATTATGATCCCCTATGTGGTGGGTCGTACTCAGTAGGGTTGCGGTATCGTTGGTTATATGATCCCCTACTTAGTGCGTGGTTTCGGTAGGGTTGCGGCATCATCGGTTCGATCCCCTACACCGCAAGTTATACCAGATAGGGTTCTGGTATCATCGTGACCACTTTTATATGGGCGATTATCCTCTATCTGAGTGATATGCTTCTGCTGAGCGCCAGATCGGGTTGTGGTATCCCCCAGCGGATCCTGGGTGTGATCCCCTATCTGTGAGATCTACGAAGGCCAGATCGGGTTGTGGTATCCCCCAGAGGATCCAGGGATTGATCCCATATCCGAGGAATTTGGTGGCTGTGTTGTTTCGGCGAGTTATCCTCAGTGATGCTATCTGACGAGCGTGATCTCTCAGGTGAGTGTCTTAGAGGTTTGAGAGAAACCCGATGGAGTGTAACTCTCAGAGGAGTGTTATCTGGGATGATAGCGTTCATGTGGTGTACTCTTCTGGTTGTGGACAGTTGCTGGTGATGAGGTTGGTACCTCGTGTAGCTTGTTGCGTGAGCTGATTATATCTGGAATGTTCAAGGTGTATGTATGGGCATACACCTGAGTTGAGCTAACGAGTTGTGTTTAGCGGAGGATGGTCACGAGATGGAGTTTCTCTCCCTCCTGGGTTCCCTCTAGCTGGGATGAGCTGACTGTTGCCTTTTAGTTGCTCTCTTTGGTTTTGGGTTTTGGGGTGCCTACTGAGTATGTTTATACTCACCCATGCACGGGCATTACCTGCACATTTTTGTGTCTTTTGCAGACCACAGGCCTTTCGACGGAGTCCCAGGAAGATCCGGAACGGCCAGAGCTGAGTGAGAGGGACTGACCGCGGTGTTTTCCGGTGCGGTGCCGAGGGAGCTTTCCCGCGGGTGTTTATGGCAGTGTTTCCCTTCTTCAGAGTAGTTTAGATGCGCTTTGTAGTTTTCTTTTGGTGGGCCATGTTTTTCCCATTTGTACTTCTACTGTACTCTGGTTGTGGGATTGTGTATTCATGCATTTTCTTTTCAGTTTTATATATCTCTGCACTGTTTCGTGGAGGTGTATGTGGGTGCGTGTGTACATGTACCTTAGGCTAATGCCTCCCATGTGTGTGATAGCCTACTTGGAGCTAGTCGACAACCCATGTCCTATTGGAGGCAGGCTTGGGGAGTCGCGGATCGAGCCCCATTGGATCGGGTCATGGCATCACATATATCTCTTTGTGTGTGTGTGTGTGTAAGTTTAATTCAATGAGACAATAGATTGGAAATCCCCTAAAGTACTCCTATAAAAACAACCATTCCATTGGGTCACTTATAAAAACTTTTTGAAATACCAAAAAAAATTATCATTCCCATTTTACATATTATAAATCATTTGGAAAAATAATCAATCATTTAGGATTCTTTATATTAAAAAAAATAAAAACATGATTTAAAACGAGAAAATCATTTTGGAAGTTTAGGTAAAACATAGAAAAAAAGTTAGAAAACATTTCCAAGCACCACAACCACTTTACATAGTTTAGAAATTTTTATCATAATAAAAACAAATTTTAAGATCACTATGAAATAATAATTTTAAAATTAAAGTCTTAGATATATGGTAACATACCATAAAAATTCATAATTATGTCATGAAATGTCTTCAAGTCATCACCTTCGACAAATGTCACAAGAACATACCTCAAATCCACCCTCATAAACCCTATGAATCAATAACCAATGAAAAAAATCCTGTATCAGAATAGGGTTTTCCTTGGGTTATGTGAACCATAGGGGAGGGAAAGAAAATAATAAATAGGAAGAGAAGAAGGAAGAGAAGAAGAATAAATTCAAAACTAGGATGATCGTATGAAGAAACAGGGGAGAAAACAACCTTGAGGGATAAAATAGGAGTGCTCATCTACATGAGAGCCCCCTGGTAATAGAGTTGACCATAAGAGAGGGTGAGGGTGAGAGGATAAGGAATGATCTCTTTGAGTGGTTAAATTCATTGAGGGATAAAACAAAAAATCCAAGAATTCTTCTCATGGACATGGAGTATGGTTTGGCCTTATGGTTAGTCAAAACATGTGCCAATATCACACTATCTACTGAGAAGATATAGAATATTACATGATAATTCCATATAGTTTGGAAATCCAAGCTTCTACTATATAGTTGGCTATATAGAATTATAGAATTTTTTGCTCGATTGTCACACAGTTTTTAAAACCATGCACCATAACCATGTAAAAAAAATGGCATGCCCAAAAACTAATGGTTCTAGAGAAAAATTACCTGGATGGATAAATAGTTAATAGAGACTCAAAAATAATTGAAATATTAGAATTATTTGGTGTTATGGTGTTACAATTCTCCCCGCCATGATACTTTAAACCCCTAGAATGTCCAAAAATGTTTCATTTATAAAAAAATGAGAATAAACTACTAACCAAAGAAAGAAGTTTAAAACATGAAGAATAAAATACAAACACTCACCTTTGTTTTTTTTAAAACAAGAACCCTAAAATGAAGAAAAAAATATAGAATAAATTAATTGAACTGTAAAAAACATGATAAGAGAGTAATAATACAACTTATAAACACAAACCCAAAACACGGAACACCCAGATCCCGAACATAGAAGTCACCAAATAAACTCAACGTGGTCTATTTGGGATCCCCGTGAGCATCTTTCACACAACTCATTGTCCTGGTTAACCATATTACTATGATTGGGGTTATGTGGGTGGTTATAGGGAATTTCCCCCTCAAGAAAGATTTTAAGGTTGGGTTCACCAAAAGCTCTTTCCATGGTGGTCTCCCCACATTAAAATTCTAATAGAACACAAATTTGATAAAAGGAATTTCAATTAAAATTATAGTTTCTAGAATATACATAACATTTTCCTCCGGTCCCAAAAAAAGTTACACCATGCGATAAGATGATTATAATAAACATTAAGCATCAAAAAACACCACATCTAGAGTAAAAAACGTTTACAACAAAATAAAAATTAAATAGAGCCCATTTCAGCACCATGTTCATCCTACTTGGTTAGAAGGTTCTTTAAGGGATTGGATCATGATCCATTTCCCTTCCTAGAAACAACCCTGTAGAAACATTATAGGTTCCCTATGAAACCATAAGTATGTAAGGTCATGGGTGATTCTTTGAAAAATGAATTCTTCGGCCCCGAATTTTGATACTAATGGAACTCCTAGACCATACACTCAGTCAAGTATAGTGACAAGAAACATAACATATTTTTCATAAAACTTCCCAATAGTATATACACATATTTCTACCATTCCACTTTAATAGAACACTAGAACTGCTTCTAAATATAGCCTATAAATCAAACACCTTTGGATATCTGACTAAACTGGATTAATCTCAAACTACCTACATCAAAACTTCATTATAAGTTTCATGGAATGATGAAACCTATAAAAGAATTTTTGGTCATAATACCGTTTCAAAGCATTGATATTTCAAGGATTAATTTCTATAAATTTCTCGTAGATTTGGGACCTACTCGGAAAAGGTCTTAGCATACTAAAATACCATTGAATTATCTTGATCAAAATAATACAATTATATACCCTTAGGTAACCTCATGCCTTCAAAGAGATAAGGCTAGATAAAAAACATATAATCTTTATTATAAGTTGATTTTTTTTAAATAAAAATCTTCCACTTCATCCAACTTAGTACTTATAACATAAATGTTACAAATTTGGTCATAGGAGGCTCTGGAATCTCAAGATGAATGAATATATCCTCAATGATTCATAACCATTCCAATGTTTTACCTATTTCTAGATACCCAAATAAATAAGGAGGGTTCAAATATTAGAACATTGGGTGATTTCTAGATACTATTTTTTGGATAAGGATCACATGACTCCATATCTAGAATAGATGAAATAAATAAGTGAGATAATACTTGATCTGCCAAAGGCACATGGTGGATATTCCTCCCATAGATCCTCTTTAGAATTCCACACATATTAGTAGTGGAATGCCTAAAAAATAATAAACATGAACCCAAATAAAAACACATCATAAACCAAAACTCCATGTTTAAATCACAAATAAATAACTTAAACATAAAACACAATTAAAAAAACCTTTATAATAAAAAAAGAATGAAATTCCAAAATAAAAACGGAACGTGAAACAATTACTCACTCATAGAAACATCAAAATTTCAACTTTGAAACCACTTTTCGAAAGTAAAGAAAACATAATATGTTAGGAGAATAATAATGGTATTCTATGAAGACCCACATATATAAATTAAAATTCCTATTAATTCCTTCATCCAAACATATGAATAACATCCACTTACTACACACATACATCCATATATGAGAGTATTCATAATAATACCATGGTTTAAATAAGAATATTATAAAATAAATTTTCAAACCACTATTTAAAATACCCAAAGAATTTTTTTGATTCCACCAATTATCATAAAAAGTAGACTTATATTTAAATTCTCAATTTACATTCTATCACATATTTTTAAAACCATTTAAAATCTGAACAATTTTGGTTCCATTTTCTTATAACCAAAATTTTCTATTTTACAAATCGAAAATAGAAAAAACCAAAAAACATTTCAGAACACAAATAATTTAACACAAAATAAAATTATGACAATAGAAAAAATGAATAGAATAAACCCAACACTTATAGAAATAAAAATTCAAAAAATTTAAAATAAAAGGCTATTGTACATGGTTTAGTTGCATGTCTTGGTAGACCATCCACCAACTATGTAAATCTGACTAGTGGTTAACAAAGGTAGTTACATGGTAAAATAATATTTTTCTATATCATGAACAGAAACCATACACACTCTGAATCCCTAAAAAACAACTCCAGAATATTGATATTCTCAAAATAACCAAAAAAATACCAAAAATCCATAAGGAAACATAATAAAGGCTAAAACTATAAAAACAATTATAAGAACCAAGCCCTGATTTTGAGGAACCAGTATACCAGAAAAACCAAGAATCTAAAGAGTCCTTTTGTATTGGTGGTGACCAAGATCCGACTTGTGACTGGCCACTTGAATTTTTACAATTCTAGCTACAAAAAACCATAAATCCCTAAATATCAGGGTAAAACCTCATGATAGGTCCATGGTTCCAATAGATAAAAGAACCCAACCACCTCTAATATAATTTTTTCATGAACCAACCTTATATTTCTCTCCATCAGGTTCTTGATTCATCTTGTAGCAGGGCCCAAAGGAGGTTTCAGATCCTCAAGGGTTAGAACAATTGTCTAGGCATAAAAAACACCACTTATGGATTATTTTTCACATTAAATAATTAAGAGAAAATTAGAGAAAATAAATAAAATTATAGAATGACCCATCTATACATTGGTCTTCCATGATAGAGAAAAATAAAAAAAAATTAAGCATCCTAATGTAAAAATAATAAAATCAGTAAAATCCAATGTTATTAATCTAATAAAATAAACTCCAATTAAAATAAACTAAAAATATACTTGTATTCTTGTAACTATTTAATTAACCTCAAAACTAAACAATCCAAGCACCCAATGGTAGATCATAAAATAAAATTTATAGCCTTCAACTAGAAATTGATAGAGATATGGTCATGAGAAATAAGTTACTTTGTATGCACTCTAAAAGAGAAACTACGCATTATTCCTTTCCTTTAAATATAAAATCATTTCACACTAGTTTCAAAAATATAAATATATATAAATATAATTTTCCTTTTATTTTCCAAACAAGTAGAAATAAGACGCCTATGAAATTAAATTTTTCATGTTTATTTTGAAAACCATTTACAAATATGATACATTTTTTAATAACCCATTTTTAAGGAGGAACATGTAATAAAATAATCCATTTAGTAGAGAAACATAGTAGTGTAAACCATTTCATAATATTTTCAAAACATTAGCGGAATATAGTGCATACATAAAATAGGTTTCATAGGATATTAGGATCTAGTCGAGACGGTCTATGAAATAACGATAAACATACCCAGGAAAAATATCCTATAGCACTACAAGCCAACTATCACAGTACCTAAACACATGAAATCACCCTCACTGGATCAAATTATGGGCATATCCAATAAGAAAAAATATATATATTAAGGATATTAGTCTAATAATAACATTAAAATATTTCTCAATGTGAAACTAGAGCTTGATCCTAACTACACAAGGCTTCCCATGAAGAATAAATGAAGGTGAGTTTTATTAAGCTATAATATTCCTACATATCACATTATTTTCAAACACAAGAACCATTCACTTTTTTGACCTACAAACTCTCTTTTAAGAACATCCCCATTTTCCATTTTCATTATCCTCACATGATACACAAGCCCCTTTAATGGGTATACATTATATAAAAACATTTATCATACAGAACACACACTTCAATATTGGGGGAATTCCCTTTGAGGGGTTTTTGTTAAAACATCTCAAAGTGCCAAAAAATCCTCATAATTTCGAAAATGAAACAATTTTATATTTTAACCCCACATTTTTTATAGATTTCATGTTCTAAAAAATTATTTATCCTTAAAAATTTATACACATTAATATATTTATAATCACCTCATATCCCAATGCACATATTTTCCTTAACATTAGTGAATATTCCCAAGGAGGGAACATATATATATATATATATGTATGTTTGTGTGTATGTTTGTTTTTGTGTATGAGTAAGTCGCATTCAATGATCCCAATAGATTATAAATCCCATCAACAATTCCTAGAAAACCAAATCATGTCATTAGTCCTTTCATAGAAACCTATCAAAAGATCAAAACAATTTTGATCATTTCTAGTCTACAAAGAATAAATAAATAAGATAACCAATAAAACATTTAGGATTATTTACATTTCAAAATATATCTAAAAATATTTTGTAATAAGAAAACTCATGTCGTCTGTTTAGGAAAAACATGTAAAATAATTAAGAAACCATTTATAAAAACCAAAATAACTTTACATACTGTATAAAATTTATATAAAAATGGAAACACTTTCAAAAATCAACAAGTAATCATTTATTCTAAATAAAAGTCTTCAGCATTGGGTAACCTACCTTAAAAAATATTTAATCATGATACGAAAGGTTCTACACACGTCTTATTTGGAGAAATCTATAAGAAAGGGCCTAAAATTTTCCCTCATGGATCCTTGGAATCAAGAAATAACTAAAGAAAACACCCAAACTTGGTTAGGCTTCTCTCTAGGCAATGTGAAACAAAGTGGAGGAAAAGATACCGCAAAATAGGAAGAGAAGAAAGAAGTTGGTAAAAATAAATTCCAAACTAGGAAGATCGTATGAAGAAATGGGGGAGAAATCAACCCAAAATTGTAGAGAGGATAGAGTTTTTTCATACTACTGAGTTCCCCCTAGGCATGGAATCAATAAAAATATAGGGCTAGGATTATAAGAGAAGGAAATACTACTTTTAGTGGTTAAATTCATTAAGGGAAAAAATTCAAATTTGAAAATTTTAGTCCATGTACATGCCGTGTGGTTTGGCTGCATAATTTTCCAAATTGTGTGCCAGCTATGTAGCCACTACTAGGATCCTAAATTACCTCACAAAGGCAACCTATAGGGTTTGGAAAACCATGAACCAATCATATGGTTGGCTCTATGAAATTAATTACGTTTTCACATGGTTTTTGAATAGTTTTAAAAACCATGACCCATAACCATGTGTCATGCACTTCATTCCAAAAAACTCTTGGTTCCCAAGAGAAATTATCAAGAATGAAAAGGGAATAAATAGAGACACAAAATAAATACAATATTAATGTTGTGTCAAGTTGGGAAGTGACACAATTTTCAAGATGTTGTTCACTATATCCATTAATAATGAAACTTTTATTCTTATTTTCCTTTATGAGTAAGAAGAATCACACTTAGAGGGATCTATAGAGAGATATTTTGACCAGAAAACAAAGAAGGGGTGATGTCAAAGACTAAAATGTAACTGATTCCTTAATTAATTATTTTTTACCCCTAGCATGAAACTATTACATAAATTTCAATAGTATATATTTATATATATATTATTTGTCATAGGAACCACACCCATTGAGTTTCTTGTGAAGATATATATAGTGCATGGATAGTTTAATGACTATAGTATTAGAAAAGGTAAATAAATTTTCTAAGATACGTCAATACATTAAATGGATTAACAAGATAAGGTAGACTTATAATTTATGTATATTCAATCATTATTTTATGAAGGTTTCTACACATATTTTTCTCTAACAAAAAAATATTTTTTAAAAAATATAATACATTGGATTCACAGTAGAGGTTTTCTTATAAAAGGAGTTCTCCCTTTTCGGATGTACATAAAGAAATTTTTCTAATATCCTTAAATATAAACCCTACTATTTTCTCTAATATTTTGTTTTTGTAAGAGTAAATTAGCTAAGGAGAGTGATCATTAATAGTTATCTTTATGGTAAGTATTGTGAAAGAGAGTTTGGGAAGGTTTGGTTAGCATCAGTTTCTATGTGTGAGGTAAGGGGGTTATTTTTTTCAAACCACTACTCTCTGATTTTTTATTATTTTTTTAATTTCAATATTATTAATACCCACAAATCATATTAATTTTATATCATTCAATGGTTGAGTTGTTTTTATTTTTAAATTATCATTTCATATTCAATTTTCTCTAATTATTCATGAACCATCCTCGATCAATCATTTTAAAAATAATTTTCTTCATGATTTAATTTCAATATTTATTTAAAGGATTTTCCAATGAATTTTATGTTTCTTATGATCAATACCTATATTTTAGGTTTTGATGTGTATATTTATCAATGAACATTTTATAGATATATCATCGACTAACGATGAATTAATTTATATAAATTCGTTTTTATGAGTTAATTTATTATGGTTAATTATTTGAAAAGAATGTTTTAATAGAATTTATAATGAATAAATCAAACAAAAAAAGTATTTTTATGTAAGTTGGAAATTGTAGATAGTTGTTTGTGGTGGGGAGTGAACAAAAAATATGAAAATACTTTATCCACTATGTGATGGGTGGTCCTAATATATCCCTAAATGTTTAAGGTTTCCACATGTATTTTTTCTAACCCTGAAAATATTTTTACTATAAATCATTGGATTTCATTTTATAAGAAAATTTTGTTTTATTTTTTAAAATTATAAGTTTTAAATTAATCAAATTTAAATCTTTATATTATAATAGTTTAATTTTTTTTAAGAAATAGTTCTTTAATATTTTTGTGCATTTTCAAAGAAATTTTTTAGGGGAGTATTTTTATTTATATAGGATATAAATTTTCTTTTATGAAAACCCTTTTTTATTTTTAAGGGTGATTTTTAAACAGTGGTTTTTATTATGTTCAAATTAATCCATTTTGAGGAAAGTGTTTTAAAGTATTTTTCATGAATTTGAAAGACCTAACTAGTTTTCTTATTTTTTAAAAACCCTTATACAGAATTTTTGATCACCTAATGTTTTAAAATTATTTTCAAAACGATTGTTTTTTAGTAAGAGAAATTATAGAGTTAGGTACTGATTATGAGAATTAGTCTGAATGAAATCACAGAAGAATTCAAGGAGTTTGTATGGGAAAAGATTCACCTCCTAAAAAAATAGTATTTTTGTCACATATAATATAAATCTTAATTATCTAACACTATTAACTTAAAAAATATCATTGGTTTGTAGTGACTCATTATTTTTAAATTTTATTGAAATTATAATTTCTAAATTTGAGTCACTTATTTTGTACCAGAGGAAATGTGTAAAAGAGAATGTATTTTAGCACTATACCTATGAATTTGAGAATGTAGAAACTCATTTGGTATTTGAGAAGGCATTATATAACTTAATAGGTTAGGATGTCATTGGTTAAGGTTATTTAAGAGCTATATATACCATTATGAGTAAAATTATTTTTTTAATAAATGTTTAGTAGTATATGTTAACCGTGGGAGTCGAAAATTTCTTTTGTGATAAGGTAATTCTATGTATTTTTCATTGAAATAAAGGTTTAAATTGATAAGGAACCTATGGATGATTTCTCACTTTGATTTGTTTATCAATTATTATCATAACCATGTTAGTTTTTGTATTTTGATGAGAATGAGATGATGAAAATAAATCAATATGTCGTATATTTATATAAAAACTTTATTCTTATAACTAATGAAGTATATTTTTCACAAATGGAGGTTAAAATAAAAATATAGGGATTTTATGACATAAAATATGATTATTACCCATTATTGTAAGTTGGATAACTCATCAAAACATATATCATTACTGCATTAAGAACACCCTTATAAGTTTTCAATAGTGAGAGGAATTATAATTGTGAGGATGAAATTTATTTAAAGGTGGTTCAATGTAACACCCAGAGATTTTAGTATGAATTTTCCATTTAAATAAATTTTTATTAAATGGGTAATTACATAACTAATATTGACTTGATATATTTTAGTATAATTTATCTTTCATAAAATTTAGTTTTTATCTCTCTAAACACCATAAAAACGGAGTAAATACACTTAAAATATACATGTTAAAAACATCATATTTTAACTATATTTGTATTTATTATTCCAATATATTATATTAATAGATTTTTATTAAACATGAATTTTTTCTTAATATTTTTCCTTTTAAATTTTGTATTTATTTTATAATCAAAAAATAATATTATGTTTATGAACCAATGGATAATATACTAATGAAATTAATCACTAGTGATTTGGAATTATTTGATGAAAATGATAGTATATAATAATTATAAATTCTAATACGGATATATAATTTATAAAATAATAAAAAATTATTTGAAATAAATATATAATATTTAAATATAATTTGAGAAGTATATATACTATAACATATAAAGAATTAGTTTCAAATAATTATATATAGGATATATATAAGATAATTGTATTCATTTCAAAAGAATATGTTTAATAAGAATTTATTATAGTAATACCTATGGTATTTGAAATGAATATAATAAAAATTAAAAATTATAATTAAGATATATAATAAATGTGATGTATTTAATATTAATATATATAAATAATTGTAATATAGTAAATATACTCCTAAATATACATATTATAATGGTAAATAATAAATTTTTAATAAGAAATACATGGATATAAAAATTATAATGTGTCTAAAATAAAAATAATGACACATTTAAATGATTGATTATTTGTAATTAGTATTATTTAATATAAAATTAAAATTATAAAAGCTAAGAATTATTTTCATATGTTTATTTTTTAAGGGATTTATAAGTTTGGTTTTAATCTTCATGTAATGGTAATGCTAATTTACAAAACTACCTTAATGGTAAGGCCATTAAGAGTGTCTCCATATCATGTAAAGTTGATATCCATCCTTATATAAATGTTGTATTCATCTTGTGTTAAATTACATTCCATCCTAACATATAGGTTAGTTTCCATTTTGATTAAAAGAAATACCAACACTTAAGAAAACATGTGATGTGTAAAGTCATGGTAGTTAACCTTTATACACACCATGTGTGAGCATAGGAAAAAAGTCATGTTGGTCTTTTCTAGTTACGTAGTGATATATAATCACGTGTGTGGGGAAAAGGGTGTTTAGATTCACCTGTGCGCAGTGGCATAGATGTCCTTATAAGATCAATGGGTCCCTTCTGATATCCACAACCTATTAATACATATTCCTATATACATTGTAGTGCAAAGTTGAATTAAAAACTGATGATGGATTGGTTATCAATGGTATTTTCACATAATAAATAACACATTTTATTTAAACAAAAGAGCATGTCATCATTTTAAAATTCACCTATAGTTTGTGATCTGTAGGTAATAGTTCACTATATCCATTTAGTGTGTTACTTTCATCCTTGTTTCCTTAGAAAATAAGAAAAATCTCATTTCAAGGGATCCATGAAAGGATATCATGATATGTGAGTAGGGAAGGTATGTTGTAGAATTATAAATTGTATCATATTCCATAATATGATAACATCTTCTTTCTAGAGTGAAACTGGTTCATGGTCTTTGAGAATATATATATATATATATATCATCATCATAGAAACTAGACCTAGTGAGTCTGTGTGATGATAAATAAGGAACGTGGATAAGTATAGGATTATAGTATAATTAGAGGGAAATAAATTTACTGATATATGTTAATACATATAAATGATCTGCGAGTTAAGGAGGAATTATAATGGAATCAGAAAAAAAACATTCTTATATGATGGTCAATGCATGTATGTCTCTCTATCACTAATCAGTTTGTTAAATAATTATTCAGTTATATAATATATCATATACCTATTAGATGTTGGATTATAAAGTTCTCTCTCCCATTTTGAGTGTACACAGAGACTCTCTGCTTAGCTGCTTCACCAGAAATACCCATATATTCCCATGTATATGGTTTCAAAGAGAGAAAATAAGGAAAGGACAGTGATCTTGAGGAATTATATTTAGGAGAAAGTCAAAAAATATTTATTTTGAAAAGTTTCTATAAGAATTAGTTGTTTTTCATGATTTAAGTGAGTTGTTTATTTTTAAAACCACTTCCCTTTCATTTTAGATTATGTATTTACATTAAAAATCATTATTTCATATACATCAAATGAAATGAATCTTTTTAATGGTTTTTTTTAAATATCATTTCATATTCTATTTTATTTTTATATTCATTAACCCACCACGATTGATCATTATTAAGATAATTATATTCATTATTCAATTTAAGGATTAATTTGAGATATTTTTTCATGAATTTTACGTTTCTTATGAACGTAACCATGATTTTTTATTTTAACATGTGTATTTATCATGAGAAATTATGTTGAGTTCTCATCAACTAAGAATGCATTTATTTTTATGGCTTTTTTAATTAATTATCAAAACTAAGGATAATGATTTAAAAATTGAGTTTT
The DNA here is from genome assembly GCA_963277665.1 of Viscum album. Classification (NCBI taxonomy): domain Eukaryota; kingdom Viridiplantae; phylum Streptophyta; class Magnoliopsida; order Santalales; family Viscaceae; genus Viscum; species Viscum album. The sequence goes on along the minus strand of OY728119.1, from coordinate 678,044,004 downwards.
AAATGAATTTATGCAATCCTCTTAGTTTTATTTATGAAAAACCTGTTTTATTTTAAAGTGTAATTTTTAAATGAAGGATTTTCTTAAACTAAAATTTTACATTAAAAATAAAACACTTTTGAGGAGGTTTTTTGAATTTCAAAGGCCCAAAATATATTCACATTCTATAAAAGCCCTTATAGAGATTTTTTTCTCACCCCATGTTTTCACAAAAAAAGTCACTAGTCTTATTGATGATTAGTTGATATTATAGATTTGGGTCTTGATTATGAAAATTAGTTTGAGTGAAAGTGGATCAATATTAGAGTAATTTATATTAATGGGAAAAGATACCAATTTAAAATAAATATTAATTGTTTGATATGTAATAAAAAATTTAATTCTATAAAACTTTAGAACTAAAAATATCTCATGTATGTTGTGACTCAATATTAGTTAATGATGTTAAAACTTAAAATTTAAAATTTGGTTCACTTATTTGGTATCAAAGAAAATTGGTAAAATAAAAATTGTTTTATAACTGAGCCTGTGAGTGTGGATCTGGGGTGGCTCAAAGACATAGTTTTGTGAATAAGGATGATAAACACTAGTAGCATGAAGGAGGATGTGTGAGAAAACTTGAGTGAACTTATCTATGTGAAAGGAGTTGCATGAATGAACTTGAGCATTCACACATAAGTGATTTTAGTTTGGTGAAGGTATTTGTAACGCCCTATTACCTTTCTACTAGGAATGCTCAAATATTTTATTTTGGTTTCATTTCTTGTCAAGTGTGTATTCCTGACCTTGAATTACGAGGATACCTATAATCGTGAATCCATATATTTGTTGTAATATTCAATATAAGCCTAAAATTTCTACTATTTTTTGTGTAGTTAGATGATGTGTAATATAATTTCATGGTATGTAATTCCTACTAGATAGATCCCATTGTTTGATTACACAACGTAAAATTTTAAACATAGTGTAAGGTTTTCATCTCAACCACTGTGAAAAAACATGATTTAATTTAAATGGTGATAAATTTTTATCATAACTTAAAATAAAAGTATTTCACAATATGTAAAATATTACATGTCATGTCATACCAATATCTTCATCTTTTAAGGTGCCATACAGCTGTTTTAGGATTTATTCTCTTTTCCATACTTCAACTATTATCCAATGATATTACCCTAGCTGTTTTTGGGTAACTCCTTTCCATCCAAATTTTTCCATTCAATGATTCATCACTGGGACTAGATTCTTCATTACCTGGGGTAATCCATTCACTTGGGTTCTCACTATCTTAAAGTTGTGGCATCATTTGTTGTAGGAATTTGTATTTGAACCATTTTGTCTATCAATATTTTCAGTATATTATTGTTCTTTATATTTTGAAGGCTGATGTTGAGGTTTCCAAACCCTATTGTCAAAGTCTAATAGTTTTTCTATGTTCTTAATATAAGTGAAACTGTTAAAGTGTTTTAATTTTTTAAAATTCTTGTGTTTCATATTTATTCCTTGAGATTTGAAATGGGTTTTCATGTGTTGAAATTGAGAAGGTAATGGGTTCATGCTTTAAAGGGTTTTGGAATTTGAAAATGAAATTGCTTTGATTTGAAACGGAAAATTTATTTTCAAACCCTAAATAAGATCATCTTGGATTTTAAATGGATTTATAAAAATATGAGCATAGTTTTATGAAAAACCAAAATTAAAAAAGCATTGCATAGTAGGAACCTTGGGTGAGTCGAGAAAGAGAAACGAGTATCCTTATTGTGTGTGACACCACTATGAGGTAACCTATTGTATGTTGATGGTCTATGGTAGGTCTTTATGTTAGTCGGATCCAACCTTATTCATTGTTTGGCTCGTAATTTTCTATTATTTATTTTCCCATAGGCTAGAGCCTGACTGTTTAGTGCATTGCTTTTCTAGTTCTTTACAATATGATAGATTATTTCATGGATATTGGATAAAATGTAAATTTATATTTGGTGTATTTACCTAATTTGTTTCAATATTTGGCTGATATGAAATTAAAATTGTGAAAACTCAGGGACTATTTGAGACATGTAGTTTTTAAATAGGATTATTCATAAAATTATCATAAAACTATTTGTTTTAAAGTTAGAGCTTGTGATTTTTTGTTATTATAACTTTTATATATGTGTTAGTGGTATCCTACTAAGATCTATTTTGACACCCTACTTCTTCTCATTATATGAATTTAGACCTTTTTGGAAAGATACTGATAAAGGTAAGTGAATTTTGTAGCATGTTGACTTGTTATAACATCATTTCCTCACTTTGGGAATGGATTAAAGTTGACTATTGGTCACTTGGAGACTAGTTTATCTAGAATTGTAATCTATTTGGGTTTACCCTGTTTCGGTCAGTTTTAACTCTCTTTTCTTATATTTCATACTACCATTGTATGTGTTGTTTTCCTTTAATATGAGACATTTTTTATTTCTTTTTTTTATTTCACCCCATAATGGGCTGACTTGGATGACTTGTACAGTTGACTCGAGTTGATCTGTCACAATTTGGTATCAAAGGAATTAATTATACTAAAGTATATCAGCAATACATGAGTTGGTTCTATGTCATGGGTAGACTGGAGTAAGATCATAGAAATTCAGAGAATAGGTGTAGAAAAGGGGTGTAGATAGCTCACTCACATGACTGAATCTAATTTCCCACGGGTAGTCAAAAAATATTTACTAATCCAAGACCTATTATTTAGGTCTATTTGAATAAATTTTATGTTAAATTTATTTAAATTTACCTATCTATGATATTTGGGAAATTTTTGTGCGTATTGTAATTTGAATAAATAAGTGGGGAGTTTATTTAGATGCACATGATCTTTTATAAAGGTGATTCATTTTGTGGTGGAATTCATAACTACGTTAAAGTATTATTATTTTAAAGTGTTGTTTTGGATTATTATTTTTGGTCAACTGGATTTGGATTTTCTCATGACTGAGTGGTTATTATATTGACATTAGCAGACAATGCCACCATGAAGAGCTCTTCCAAATACAAGAGGGGAAACCATGAGGTTCGTTCCATAGATGTATCCTCCAGTGGAAACTTCTCCGGTTCAAATAGTGATACATACCATTCAGAATTTGGGGTATATAGGTGCAGTGAACTCATGATTAGTAGTGGATCATGGTTCAAAATTTATCGTTTAGTATCCACATAAAAACTGTGGTGATAAAGGACAATAAGAGTCAGAGGACTGACTTGAAACAATATAATACAATCTTAAACTTTCTGAATACTTGTGAAGATTATCATGTGGGGTTTTTCACATATATTCTCAAGGTAATAGAGAAAAATGGTGGGACTTAATATAGTAAGCTTAGATACATGAATATTTTAACTTAGAGTCCTTCAAGAATATTTTTAATCAGTTTTTTGTCCTAATAATTTATATGTGGCATTGACCAGGGAGTTTTTAAACTTGTATAAAGGGGAGTGTACGATTATGGAGTACTCCACCTATTTTTATGAGCTGCTACATCTGACATTGGAGCTTTTCACCAATGATTACCTAATATTTTAGATGTTCTAGATGGAGGTAAGGGATAATTATAATGACCTGAACTTAAATATTATATAATCTAGATATTTCAACTATATTTCACTTATTTAAATTCCCAATGATATTTTTAGTTTGTATTTTTATAATTCTAGGAAATAACTCATACATATCAACTGACAAGCATAAAAAGTGGGTACCACTAAAACAGTATCCATTTCTTATCAAACTTATATTTTTTTAACACAAAACAACGACATGATTTCTTTGAAAAACATTCATAACATATAATTTGACTTATTTATTTCTCTTACACATCATTATAACCTCTGAAAAACATTTAAAAACATGGGATGAGCATAACAATCTTTGTAATGGATATAAAAAGAAGGAAATAAATCATTAGTTCCAAAATACTTATAAACATATGAAATCATTTTTCCAAAGGCATACTTATCACCCATATATATGTACTCTATGAAACATGATATTTCCATAAAACATTAGAGAACATATATAAAACCATAAAGGTATATTGAGGCTTTATATAATTATATTTTATCCCTTGCAGCTACCTTATGATTTGTAACCCTTGCGACTACCTTACAATGTAACTCTCACAACTACCGTATGGTGTAACCATACAGCCAACCTCAAACATACACATACCCAATGAATTTGAGGGAGATATGTGTCCCTACATTCATCATACACAAATCCCCAAAACCAAAAAGTAATCATAAAACATTAACACTTTCATAAGTACATTCCTTTCTAATTTTTTAAAAATATAAATTTAGAAGAGGATTTTTAATAAATAGTCCCTTATATATATCATATCATTGAATTAAGAATTAATAAAATAAGATGAATATATATAAAAAATATAAATCAAAAAAAATAATATTTTTTTTTCAAAAATAGTCATATCATGAAAAAATCAATGCAGTAGAAGGATAACCCAAAGAATGAAAATTGGGTTCACAATTCCCCTACCACAGGTCCTTCTTACTTCAAAATTGATTAAAATTATTTTATAATGGTTAGTATAGTGTTTTTAATATATTAAAATAATATATATTCATGTTTATAAAACCATATATGATCATTTTATGACATCATTAGATCAATTTATTAATAGTATTTTGTTATTTCCACTGTTTCGGGTGCGTTCTTTACATGATGTCCACGGTCGGTTCCTAAAGGATTTTCCTGTAGAATGAAAGTGAAACTCCAGAAGTGGAATGAAATGGTATTAATATGTTTCAAAAATATTAATTTATTCCATATATAATTTTGGTAATATGTTATGAGGATGAATAATTAGATAAATCATTAGTGATATTCGTTTAGATCATTTTGGCAGTTCTTCGATAATCACAAACTAGTTTCATTATATAATTAATTATCAGGCATATAAATTATCTACATAACATAAAAGTGGTTAAATAATAAAATTTAAAATCTCTTTCAACCAATAAAATTTTTTTATAACAATCTTCAATATAAGTAATGTAAATTGTAATCACATCATCAATGATTTTGGTAAATTAACAGATCGCATATGGTGTTTCTATTTTTTTAATAAGAGGAATGGGAGAGAAAGAATGATGATGAATTTTTTCATATAATGATAAAAAAATAAATATTATATATAATAATGGAGCTTTAATTACTCTTGGATATGGTTTGGTGAAGATAGTATATGAAAATAAAATAACTGAAAAGAAAACACTGTAAGATGAAAAAGGATTTTTACCTCTTGATCTATTCTCCTTGAGATTATCTTTAAAACTTTTCATATTGGCCTTTTGGTGATACCAAAAAGTCTTGGACGTGATGAAGATTATTTTAAAGGGTTTTGGGAAGAATTTAGAAAATTCTAAAATCATGAGATGTATGCGAGGAAGAGGGGGTGAATATGGTATTTATAGTGGAGGAGAAGAGGGGTTTTTCATTATTTTAGTCATTAGTTAAATATTTTGTCCTAGGGATATGAAAAGTATTATATATGTGACCCAAAACAGTAAAGAGATCATGGGAGTTCGAACTAAGGGTGGTTACATTAGCCATGATGGTAGTAATAGTGTATTCAACATATAATGTATATATATTGTAACTTATAGTATTTCACTATTCATAAAAAATTATAGTATCTCAGAAAAATCCAAAAAATTCTCCATAACCATTTTTTGATGTGGAGAATTTAAAAATGAGCTAAATTATTCCAAAATAATTATATAAAAAATATTAATTTAATTTTTAAATAAAATCCTAATTAAGTCGAAAAATAAAAATTGTAAAATTTTTACTCATTTTATAACACCTTGAAAAATTAATAATGGTATCATAAAATTATATTATAACCATAACATATTAAAAATAATAATTTATTATTCTATTTTAATGAAATAAATTTTTAGTTAAATTAACTAATTAATCAAAAAAATTAATTAAATATTAATGACTTACAAAAATACCAACACTTATATAATGATCAAGTTGTCACTTATGATATGCCTTTGTATTATACATTCATTGGTGAGGTTCATATTCATTTAGAAATTTTACTATTCATATTTTTCATATTACAATTCATAAGGGTAACAATATTATTCCAAAGGGTTGGTAACAATTCACCAAAAATTAAGTTTTTCCTATCATACTTGAAATAACTTACTGATCGTAATTGTGTATGTCCTTTATTCAAAATTAAAATCATAAAAGTGTAAATTTTAAATTTTACTACTAGTTTATAACTACCACCTTAAAATAAAGTTTCATCATTTAGAGATTTGGTGTTTCATGAATTTCAATTTATTTTTAAAACCGTAGGGGGTTACATTCTCCCCACCTTTTGGAAATTACATCCTCATAGTATTATTTACTTATTAAACAAGTGAGGGTACCTTTCTCTCATAGTGTTTTTATATTCCCATGTTGTTTATTCAACCACGCGGTTTCTCCACAAAAACATTACCAGGTGGATTGCTGGCAGCTGGTACATGGGACCCGGGGTCCTGCTCTGCTCCCCAGCTAGCCGGACGACCATCCCTCCCCCACGGTGAGGTCATGCGCTACGCCACTACTGGTGACTGGCAGCAACTCATCTTCCCTCCCTTCACCGATGCGGCCTCATTCCATAAATCAAGCACACCTGGCGGTGTGGACGCGCGCCGCTGCCCCTTTTATACATCTGACCATGCGTTGGCCGCCTCCCTTTCTCTGCAGCGGTCAATGGCCCACATCTATTCTCTGGCGACGTGGTTGTGTTGTCGCTGTCATCGCGGCCAGCCGGAGTGCCGACAGCCACTCCTGAGTCACACCGGTGTCGGTCACCGGCATAGTCACCGATGACATTCCTCGGGTCACTAGGTGTGCCACGGTGGCCTGTTTTCATTCCTTAGACTCCCACACTCTTCTCAGGGCATCTCTATCGATTCAAGACCACCACAATCCACAAAGATTGTGGATGGGTCTGGCCGTGTTCGATTTCCCCGCACCCTACGCATTAGAATGGTATCAAGAGACATAGTTGTTATTGATTCAAGAAGAACGACAAGAATGGGGTAAGAGGTATTCGAAACAACAATCCCTACATCGATTTCTCGTTAAATGTGTCGTGAGATGAAGTCGGTGAAGGCGATGCAGGTGAAAATGATTGTTGCTTCCACAACACACTTTTGAGGTCAGGTTCTACATCGTCCTCGCTCTTGATTCATAAGTATGTTCTTAGTTAGAGAGGGAATTCTTCATTTGGAGGAAATATTTCTCCAAAGTTCTCCGAACTCACTCCTTTGCCAATTATTTTTAACCAGGATATGGGGATCCAACCAAATGTGTTATGTTTATTAATTAAACAATTAAAATATGGCTCATTAATTAAAATAATTTGGCATGATTAAATTGAGAGTTGAAAGGTTTTCCCACATTAAGAGGGGTTCGGGTGGTCCCAACCACCATGAATTCAAAATGGGAGGTTTTATAGCTCGGTTGGTCCCCACCACCATAATTCAAAAAGAGTGTTTCAAAAAGAAAAATAAAATCTTAATTATTCAATTTTTCTTCTTACCTGAAAAACTAAAAAAATAACTTCCACCCTTTATCTACTGTGGTCGACGTGAAGGTCTCTATAAGAAAATATCGGTGTTGTAAGTTCAACGGTGCCCTCAGATTTCAATTCTGATCGATGGTTCAAAAGTTACAAATACCTGCTCGCACATTTTCTGAACGTACTTAAAAAAAGTTCAGAAATTCATTCTAGGCACACTGGGCCTCGGAATCAGGTGCTGTAAATTTTCACAGACTTGAAATGTTCCCATATAATTAAAAAAACATTACATGGAAAATATGGGTCTTTACAACATGAGGTCCTCTAAGAAGAAATAGAAGAAGTAATTAAATAATGTTTATGTTTTTTATTTGGTCCTAATTTTCCCAAGACACAAATCCTTTGGATCCTTATTTTTTAAAACTATTATATTTTTTATCTTCAAAATTATATAATAGAAATATAAGAAAAAGTAGTTTCACTATAGTTGGTAACAGATCATGGTTTAGTTAATTCGAGAATTATTATTAGAGAACATTAGTGAAAACCCTTAGTATGAGGCTATGTATATGAAATCATCCAAGAATATTTGTCTTAGAAAAATTATAAGCATAAGGATCCCATAAGAAATACCTTTATTATTAACTATACAGAGGAATAATTAATTTATTCATTACTCATTAACATAGGTGTGGTTCAAACATTTTTTATTTTATAAAATGGTGGGAACTAAAAGAAACCTTGCCAACAACCCGTGTGAAGGAAAATGAAGCGATTTCTTGAATAAAATCCCTAATACCTTGGGAGTTGCAGCTGAAATTTTCATGGTGATTCTTACCCAAATATCTTAGGATATGAACAATAACATGAATAATGTGAAATTTCCTCCGTCACCTATGAGGTAGGAACTAACTATCAAGTCATTTATGTGGAAATTACCATCTAAATTTAGTATATTTTGATCCATTAGTCATGGAATAGTTGGTCAAATCAATGGGGAATATCTTTTATGTGCTTCACTATTCTATATCGGAGAAGGTGACTCTAGTTGTTTACTATTTGTTTGGAAAAGACGATCAATGGTTGGTGTTGATTAAGAACACCAAGATTAAGGATAAAATTTAATATATAGAGTGAGAATAATTTAAGAAAATATTTCATAGCAAGCACTTCCCATGAACTATTTGTACAAATATAAAGATAGAATTTATAGAGTTGAAGCAAAAAAAAGGTAAATCTTTCATAACATATGATGATAATTTCACAAGTCCTTCAAGGTACTCATCATGTTTTGTTATCAACAATGATAGAAAAATAGATAGATTCTTTAGTGGTTTAATACATCACTTTAAAAGGTCTATATTAATTTGAGAATTTTGAAGTTATTTATAAGTTTTTCAATGTGTTCTAAAAGTGGATATGGTGTTTGGAGAATGGTCTCATGTATATGGATATAAGAATGAAAATAAAGAGTAACAATTTGGAAAACCTAATGAAATTCTTTAAAATAAAACCCAACCACTCTAATGTCCAAAATTTGGGAAGAAGCATCCTAGTAATTTTCTCAAAGGGATAGATAAATACTTCAAATGTGGTAGTGAATTCCACAAAGACCGTGAATTTTAGAGAGACATAAAGAATCTATCCAATGTGGTGAAGGAAAGGGGAGAACCACCTATTCTTCAGTACCATAACCATTGGTAGCAAGAGAACTATGCAGGAAAATTCACTAAACCTAGACTCCTTGAGGGTAATCAGCATTAGCAGCCACTGAATCTAAATGATATATCGAAATCTTATCCCCTCACTACAATTGAGGTGGAGCCCGACAATGATGTGGTGATAGGTACATCAGTTATTCATTCAAGAATAGTGAATGTACTATTTGATTTTGTTTCTATTAATTATTTCTTATAATTAAATTTTACTATAAAAGTTAAAACACCACCTAAAAATATGGAGGTTGAGATATCAATGAGAACAGAAAATGGAGAAATTATTGCATCCATATTATATAACTCCTCCCTGATAAATATTTTGGGACTGAACCTCCCAGAAAATCTTGTCTTACTTCATTTGGTGGAGTTTGATGCTATATTGGGTATGGATTGTAAATATTTATAAAAATCCAAAAAAAACTAATAGTAAAGGTATATCACTCTTCAAATCTTGAGGAATCCTCCAATTCATTAAAAGTGTACTGATGAGGGTGAATCTCCTTCATAATAATCACCTCAAGTTTGGATACCATTTCCTTATGAGAAATCATATCTAGATCAAATGATTGAGACAAAGGAGATAATCATGAATGAATACATTCCCATTATGAGGGAATATACTAATTTTTTCCCAAAATAATTGCATGGTCTTCCTCCGAGATGAGAGGTTGAGTTCTTAATTGAACTTATTCCAAGGTCTCTACCTATTTCAAATACACCTTAACAAATGGTCACCATTGAGTTCAAATAAATGAAGTAGTTACAAGGGAATATTGAAAAGGGTTTTATACGCTCAAGTGATTCACCATGGGGTGCACCAGTCTAATTAATCAAGAAGAAGGATAGATCAATGTGCCTCTGCATTTGTTATTATTATCTCAAAAAATCATGATAAAGAACAACTATCTCCTTCAATGGATAGATGAATCGTTCAATCAGCTACATAGGGCCAATTATTTCTCAAAGGTGGACCTTTATTCATGATATCACTGATTAAAGGTGAGTAAGGAAGATATTCCCAATAATACCTTTCGAATAAGGTATAGAAATTATGAGTTCATAGTGATGACTTTCGGCCTCACTAATACTATAGTAATATTCATGTATTTAATGAATATTTTATTTAGATATTTCCTTGAAAATTTTGTGGTAGTCTTTATCGATGATATTCTAATAAAATCATAGAGAAATTGGAACATGATGAGCTTTTGAATACTATACTAAAGACTTTTAAAAGGGGTAAATTTTATTCAAAGTATAGTAAATGTAAGTTTTGGATGGATGAGGTTTCATTATTCGGGCATTTTATCACCATCAAGTGAGTATTTGTAGGCCCTTACAAGACAAAGAAAATCAAAGAGTATCCCATGAGAAAAATATATAACGGAGATCTGTAGCATTATTGGTCAGACTAGGTATTATTAGAGATTTGTGAAGAACTTCTCATGATTTTCAAACCCACTAACCAAGATGACTCAGAAGGTAGAAATGTTTTTTGGACTAATGAATGTGAATACTACTTCAAAGAGTTAAAAAAGAGGCTTATCACAACACCAATAATAACATTTCTGATAATTTGGGAACTATTTATGGTATATAAGGATTATTCAAAAAGGGATTAGGTTTTGTACTAATGAAAAATGATAAAATCATACCCTACGACTCAATTCCTCTGAAAAATTCGGAGAAAAAACTATCTCATGCATGATCTTGAGTTGAAATATGTGATCTTCCTATTGAAAATATAGAGGCATTATCTCTATGGAGAAAAGTGAGAAATATATATTTAACATAAGATCCTCAACTATATATTCTTATAGAAGGATCATAATATGAATTTGAGAATATGGCTAGTTATCATGATGGATTATGACTCCTCAATCCACTACCATCCTTCCAAAGATAATAAATTCACAGATGCTCTAAGTTGAAAGGACCATTCAACATTATCAATGATTAAAATTGAGAAGGAACCAGTATTCTTATATTTAAAATGGATAGACATGGGAATCATTAAGGAAGGAACTTCATCAATCCATTTTCGATTGATTGCTCAAACATCCCTCATAGAGAAAATAATGGATTCTCAAATAAATGATGTGGAAATTCAGAATATGGTGGAAGCCATGGGAAAGTGTAAATCCTCAGAGTTCAAAATTTATGAGGAAGGAGTCATGATATTTGGGTCATGACTATGTGTAACATCCAATATGGGGATAATGAAAGAGTTTTTGAGTGATGGACATAGCTCAAACTTATCTATATTTCCTAGGAGCACCAAGATGTATCAAGATCTTTGATAGAATTATGAGTGGGACAATATGGATAATGATATCATTAAATATATATCATAGTGATTTTTATGTCATCATGTAATGTATTAATAGAAAAATTTAGTAGGGGATGATGTAACCATTAACCACAACAATATAGAAATGGGAAAAAACTCCACATAATTTTTCATCAAACTTTTAAATACATCCAATGAAAGAAATTATATATGGGTTTTTTTGGATCGTCTCACAAAGACATCTCACTTTATCTCAATTCGAGAGGAATAATAACTAGATAAACTCAAACATATATATATTAGATAAGTGGTAAAGATTCCTGGAGTACCACTATAAATTGTATCTGATCAAGATCTAATATTCGCCTCTATGTTCTAGAAAGGTATCCAACATTATCTAAACATTGAGCTAAACTTTAGTACGAATAATCATCCTCAAACTGATGGACAATTTGAGAAGACTATCCATACACTAACAGACTTGTTGAGAGAATGTTATATAGACTTCAAAGGAGGATGGGTCCAACATATACCTCAGGTTGAGTTCTCCTAAAACAATAGTTTCCACTTGATTATCTAAATTTCTCCTTATGAATCCCATTATGGGAAAATATACATAACATAGGAAAACATGGATGAGGTCAGTGAGCGTACGCTTCTATGACCAGAAATGGTCAATAAAATAGTGAAAAGGTGAAAAAAATTCAACAAAACCTCACGGTAGCCCAATGTTGGTAGAGGAGATATGCATAAAATCCTTGATGGTACCCATATTTTGAGGTTGGAGACATTTTATTTCTATGAATATCTCCATGGAATAGGATTATGATATTTGGGAAGAAGGGAAAATTGATTCCCAGGTAAATTGTCCCCTTTGAGATTCTTAATCCTATCAGAGTTGTGGACTAAATATAAGAACATCCACTTTACATGTCTCAAATATATGATTTATTCTATGTATCCCTCTTTCTGAAGTATAGACTAGATCACTCACTTATACTAAATCTAGATGTGGTATAATTAAAAAATTATCTCTCTTAAATGGAGAAACTGGTGAAGATCATGGGCCATAGAGATAATTCTCTATGAAACAAGACTACTCACCTGAACAAAGTGATATGGAAGAACCATAAGTATTAAGATGCAACATGGGAAGTAGAGGAAGTAAATAAGGGGAAATACTTTCACCAGTTTATGTAAAATGAAATCTTAAGGGAGAAATTTCAAAATGGGGGGATAATGTAACAACCCAAACTTTTATCAATGGAATTTTTTTCTTTTTTAACTATGTTATATTATAAAACATATTTATATCATATAGATCCCAATAAAAACATCATTCTCATAAATAAATAATATAATAAGTAATATTCAATGAAATTAAGAACCTGTCCCAATAGAATACTAACCTGGCCCTTGGAATAGTAACATGACCATAAGCAATAGTAATCTGGAAAATAGAATACTAACCTCACCTATATAAGTATAAATATTATTTCTACATCTTATAAATTATAACATGATATAATTATATCAAATTATATTTAAATAAATGTCTTTAAATTATTAATTAAGTGTTTGTATTTTTATAAAACATAAAGGTTTATTAAAAATATAATAATAAATATAATTATTTAAAATAATCATTTCTCATAAAATAGATCCATAAATTAATAGTTTTTTCTTGTGATTATAATGTAATTTATTTTGATCGTAATTAATTTTTAAAAGTGTAAAAATTCAGTTATAATTTTAAAATCTGTATTTTCTAAGTAAATGATGATTTTAATTAAAAATTAAATTTATCATTTTTATTAAAAAAATCCTAAAATTTAGTTCATTTTTGAATCCTAAATTTTAATAAATGGTTAGGGTGAATTTTTGGGGTTTTTCTAAAATAGTTGAATTTTTATGAATAGTGAAATATGATAATTTACAACATATAACAAATACATGAATTATTGAGCCATGGATGATGTATGGATGATGTAGACGAATAATCTAGAACTCAAATTAATTATTTTAATATCTTTAGTGATGATTTTCAAACTATTCCTAGTCTTGATCCAAAAAAATAAACTAATGAATAAAATAATCAAAAAACACCCCTCTCTTCCACTATAAATATCACCGCTCACCACACCTTATCTTAACACATCCAAATCCTTGATGATTTCCCAATTTCTTCCCAATAATCTTTCCAAGTATCTCCCCCAATTCCAATATCCTTTTTTCAATAAAATACCAAACCTAATTACTTTAAGGAGGTTCTCAAGGAGAAGAATTCAAGAGGTAAAATCCTCTTTTTTTAATTTCTTTTCAAGTTCTTTTTTTTCTTATTATCTCCTCACCTCCCCTATTACAAGTGTAATGATAAACATTGTATCTTATATAAACTATAATTTTATTATTTTAATATAATAATCCATCATCAAACCTTTTCACCTCTCTCTTTTATTCTATAAATGTAAACGTCATCCATGAGGTGTTTTTTATCACCTTCAAGGATGAAAAGTTTTTATTTTCCTTTAAATTCTTCAAGAATGGTAATAAAACCATTATAATGGTTTTAAATGATATAAAATTTTATGTTATAATTTTTTTTACATTATAGAACTAACATATATACATAATATTAAATAATAAAACAAAATGAGTTCATTGTGATAGAAAGCCACCAAAATTTATCTAAACGGTTATCATTAAATCATTATCTAATTATTAATCCTCATACTATATAATAAAATGATATATAAGATAATTATTATTATTTAAGTCCATAAATAACATAAAATCTCAATTTTGGATAATTATCCTAATTTTACATGAACTTCTATAGATTTATACAAGTGAACCGATCATGAAGACCAACATAACAAACACTCTCAGAATGACAGAATTGAACTCTATAACACATCATGATGTCTATAAATGAACTTAATAAAATTATAATAAATAAAAAAACATGTAAAATATGTGATTAATTTTATAATTAATGAATTTAATTTGATTATACAGTATATTAATGTGGATAAAGCATTCGGACTTATGGTATGGGGATTCTGGAACCTAATTTCCTTTCTTTGGGTTATTCATGTTTCATAAAAAATTTAAGTATGTTTGTTATTTTAATATTACTCAACTATAATTTATTTTTTCTTTAAATATTCCTTTCTGGTATATACATACTTCCAATCCAATTTTATGAAAAATTAAAATATTTTTCCAAAAGAACTCTTTTTTCTAAAAACACATGTTTTACTTCTCTTGATCTTATTTATTCTTCATTTAATATTAATGATTATTATTCCAATTATGTTATTTCCTTTTTTATTCTGGGAACTACAAGGTCCATTCATGAAATTATTCTTCATAAAATTCTCTTGAAACTCATTTTCTTTCCATGAGTTATTTTATGTATAATATTGATATACATTCTATGTGGCATGCATGATTATGTAAATGATTTGATGTGAATGGTGCACTAAGAATTATATATCAGCCCAATGAATTGGGTAATGTTATTTATATCATGATATAATTTCCAATATTCATGAACATGATTCTATCTTTGTTAACAATGATTATGTTAGGATTATTCAAATATTTTATGCGTGAACATGATGCAAGATTTGTTCACAAATATGTGTAGTATTTGACCAATAAGACATAATGTTTAATTTTTATGCATTTGGACATTCCATGCCTAATTATTCTACTCATTATTATGACAATTATCACATGCTTATATTATGTTGACGAGGATTATGCTCACCCATGTTATATTGTTTCATGTTATTATCTATCTTCTTACTGGGATTTTAGTTCACCCACTTATTTTTTGTATATCCTTAGAAGAATAATTATACTAAGGAGTACATAATGGCCAAAAATAAGCTAGATAAGAAGAAATTAAATAATTTTTATGTTGTATTATGTAAATTTTATGTTTGTTACTAATTTCCCCAAGACACTAAACCTTTAGATCCATGTTTTGTAACACTATTATATTGGTTGTCCTTAAAATGATGTAATAGTAATGTATGAAAACGTAGGGTCACTATATGGTTTGGCTTACTCAGATATGACGCATGATGGTTCTTAGTGAAGCTTAGTTGGTCATGATGATAGTATTGATCATCGTAGTTAGAGACCAATCCAAGATTCCTTGTAGAAAGGAGTCGTTATCCCTTGGACTACTTTCTTTAGGTTTGGATACCCTATCAAATATACATTTTTTAATGATTTTAATTATGTGGAAATATACTTAATTTTTGTTTTCTTATGCATGTGTTGTATATAGTTTAGTTATTTATATATATTTTTGGCATTTTTTATTTAATTCATTGTAAATATGTGTCTATTGTTGGTTGATATAGGCTAAGACCTACCATTATATGATATTTGAATACTTGGTGCTAGTAATTTCCTATGTCCTATTGGAGATAGATTTGAGGTGGCACACTTGACTTTTTACCAGATTTGGTGGGGCCCCAGTGGGTTGAATTATTTCAAAATTGGTATTAAGGAGGTCAAGTCTTAAGAATATATTTTTGAGTTAGTAATCATGTGAGGATAATTTTACGAATTTATGGATGATATTTCAAGGGGTATGTAGTTTTCATATCAATACATGGAGACCATGATAGGTGAATTGGTTGATGTATCCACTCACATATACTCTGATAACCTATTAGTTATCTCAAGTCTAAAATACCTAGATTTAAATATAAATTAAATTGACAAATGCATTATATATTGGCCATTTAATATCTTTTGTATCCTTTACAAGTTAGTCCATAAAAATATTATTTTATCCATGTGGATTAATCTTCTAAAATGAAGGGTTATACCCACAGATAGCCATTTTTTGTGCAGAGGTCGAGTTTGGATGAGCTCATGCATGTATTCGGTCCTCTAACCACTAATTATTGAGTGATGAGGTTTTTTTTATAATACATAGTTGAGTGATATTCTCACCCCATGATATGAGGAAATTTCTATCCCCTTTGTGCTCAGGGAATACCTACTCTTACTATGGATTGTTGATCCCACTATGTTTTCATGATTACCTATACGCCTAATACACAATATATATATATATATATTCGGAAAATAAAGGCCTCATGAGTTTACATGGTGAGTATGATACTTGGGTGAGAGAGGAATTGGTTAGATCCAAGGAATCGCATTCCTTTATGGTTTATTATCTCACTAACAATAAAAATACTCTTTTATTAAGATGTCAAAATATAATAAAAATCCATTAATGGATAATTTTGTACTCAAACTCTTGAATGGACTACTCTCCTGTGGTTGGAATATAATCCTTTATTCCAGATAGAGTTTTATCCAATGATGAGGGGCCCTCCATGGGGTTTCATGACTGTGTTTGAGCATGTATCAAGGCCCACATTACTTTTGAGGCCTTATTTATATATTTTTTATGGAAGAATAATACAATATTTTTAATTTTAGAAGAGATACTAGATTGATATATTTATTTTTGATAGTGCTCTTATACAACACCAACTATGTTGGATCCCCCCTAAGAGAAATTTAGTAGTTTATTATTATATATATAGAAACGTCTTCATTATATTAGAATGTTATAATTTAACCTAAATATATCTATCATATTTATATGGATAAACATCAGCACTGCATATATCATTGACACCAAACACCTCCCAATTCAAGGCACATTTTCTTACCAAAGGTCTTTTTGGTGTAGGATCGAGTGGAATGAGAGTGTTTGGATATAGAAAATGCATTGATCCGATTCCATATTGATAACCTTCAATTAGTTCCTACCAATCATGGGTTGTACATAGTTAGAGATACAAAAATATACACATTATGGAACGGTATATTCAAGCATCAATGGGTTAGGTTCCAACTATTATTTATTTCTTATCTTCATAGTCTCTCATAATAGATGGTCTAGGAATTAGTTATTATTATTGTACCATATGTTCAAGATTTATAGATTCCATTATTACAAATCTCCAAACACTCACTGGATAGAGAATATTCACTGATGGAGATTATCCTTCACTTACCCCTTCTGTATAAGTGATTTTATCCTTAGAGGAGAAGTAGTGTTTTTATTATATTCCTTCGTCAAAAATATGGGATATATTAGAATAAAGCATGGTGTGATTTATTTAACTATTATTAGTATTTTGATATGTTATGAGGGTGAGTAACTTAAGATATGTACATATTCCCTGGTGAGAGGGATCCCATTAGGTGTAGTATGTAAATCCATCACTCAATAAGTTTTAGTTAACTTCCCATTTGGTAGTAGGCATGAATTTATGTGTTATGTGTGTGGTTTAGGATTCACTTCCTATTATTTTGGATAAATGCATGAATCTGTTTGTAGGTTAACTAATGAAAATACCTTGATGGTATGTTGATTTATATATCATATTTTATTCTAGAGATGAAATACATGTGTTACTATGTCAAATGATGAAATCCTTTACTATATTTTTTAAAATATTCACTGAAAATTTATTTATGTTGATTCATGATGGATCCTATTTGGAATTTTCTGGAATTACCCTTATCTTACCATTATAATAATATTTTTTTGTGAACTCTTACAGTGTGAGTTTCAGATTCATGGAGTGGTAGTTTCACTTTATGAAATTAAAGTTATTATTATTGATGATATTAGAGTGGTACAGTATTAGCACGGTTGGTGATGTCCTCGATGGGAATTATATATTAATTTTATGTAGGAGGTTCATGAATAGATATCATTGAAGTAGTTGATTTATGTTTAAAGAGGGATATATTTATCACCTTCGATCGGTGGTGGAAAGTTGACACAAACCCGAAGATCATGTTATCATACAAATCTTCTAGATTATGTTCATAATCTTCATGAAGTGATCAGTAGTGGAGTTTGACACGGTTTTTAGTCATTTGGTTGTGGATGAAAACTATCTATGAGGTTCATTGGGTCATTTTAGATTCTATATATGGTGGATTAGGTTATGTATCACCAAGAATTTTCTTTATAATTAGACCAGGTTCAAATAAACTTTTGTGTTTCACATTTAAGGAGATGTGTTTTTGACCCATCACACAACATCAACTGGGGAGATCTAAACATCAGGGATGGTGCTACAATTTTAGAGTACCTAGTGGAGATCATGTATCAAAAATAAACGATCATTCGAGGTCATTCATTACTACTAATATGTGTATTAGGTAAGTATAAGAATATTTAGGTGAGATCCTAAAAATATAGGGGTTATATGAGGGCTTATTACCCCTATATATTTGATTAAGTAATTCTTTTTTGGATGAAAAGACTTGAAGCTGGGAATGATATATCATCTTGGAATTTTTATCTTGAATCCTTTAGAGTTTTTGAGTTGAAATGAGCATTTGTGATATGGTGTGTGAGATTATTTCATGATGGATGTTTTTCATTGTGGTATTACATGTTTTAGTATGAGGTATCATATTCCTTTTGATTAATCTTATATATGAGGTATTTCATAGTAGTAGTGGGAATTTCTCTATGGTGGAAAAGAATTCACTTATTTATCCAATGAATAAGATGTATCATTAAAATAACATCTGTTATTCCTTAATGGGTTATGATTTGTATGATGTTATAAGAGTCACTTTTTTTCATGGGATTTATCAATGGTTTTTATCTATTCGTGATTTTTCATAACTCGTATTAACAAAGAGATATTGCAACATGATATTCCTCATTTTATTATGGTTCTGATCCAGCTTCTAGGCATTGTGGTGGGATATAGATATCCAAGCCATGATAGGTCAAACCTAGGTTTTTACTATAAATAGTGGTCAAACCCTCACTCCCTTTTAGTTTTTCCTTTTCTTACCATGACCCCTCAACTTACAGTGGTGGGTTTCTAGATCACTATATGTCTTCAATAATCCTTCAATTTATGATAAAATAATGGTGATCCCTTAGTGCTTCCAATGTATGGATTCATGATACATTTATGAATATAATTTTATTTAGGACACTTTTCTCCTCTCATGATCTTTTATTTAATTATAAACACATCTACTTTTTCAGTATTTTTTAATGATTTTTCTGTTATGAGTCCATGTTTTTCCTTTTGACAATCCTCATTATTTTGAAAATGGAAATCATTATGAATATTTTCCTATATAAGATATCCTGTTTATTAACCATTCTCTCAAATATACTATTCTTCACATGCTTATATTAAAAATATGCCACTTACCCCATATGATGTTGGATTGAACCATCAGTCTATAGTAGTGGAGTAATTTCATTAAGGTGATGGTGTCAGATAGAATTAATGATAGAAGAAGGTTTTTTCTATATATGTAAATGTTGTACTGTGATAGGTCATGTCAGATTATGACATAGGGTTTTATGAATTTTACCCTAACCATTGAAATAGGATTATTCCACAGTATTCCATGATGAAACATGAATAAACCTTCCCAATGGAATGTAAAAATAGAAGGGTGTTAGTCTTATATAGAGTCCACTTATTTTGAGTTAATCCTATGTGAGGTGGTTTTTGGTGTGTATGTTCTGGATATGATGTGAATGTGATATTTATGGAATTAAAGTGTTGATTATTGTGCAAATAGAATGACATAAATCACCAAGTGTGGTGTGTGGAGCATCAATTATGTAATGGAACTAGCGGGTATGGTGCATTTGGAGTGATATTATGTCTCACACCATGACTATGTTTATCCCTATATAGAATTACTTATCAGGATACCTTCATTGTCACATAGGTAACTTTTCATCCACATTTTAGATTAGGTAAATAAGATATATTATCCTAATATTTTACTACATAGGTCACAATGGTGTGATCCTTTAGACCACTCGAGGTTTTTTATATAATTTTTTTGGGTATGTTTAGGCTTTAGTATCATATGGATGATGACAGGGTAGCATAATGAGTAGATCATCCCTAGGTTTTGAACCTCCCCTGGACACATATTATGGAGAGGGAACAAGTACCTTATAATATTTTTAGAGTTTTATTCTCTCTTGTTTTCATGTGTTGGGTCCTCTCTAGTTTAATCATGGAGTCAAAAATCCCTTGTACTTGAAATGAAGAAAGTCATCCATAAGGTAAATAGATTTTGTCACACCTTCAATTTATGTTCCATGAAACATCAAGGCATGGTTCCTCTACCTAGGTGGTTAGTTACTCCCTTATTTGTTGAACTTAATTGATGAGAAGTGGGTCTTCCATCAGGGAGTTTTTCACTCCCCCGACCAACACTTTTCTTAGATATGCATGGGTCCTAGATTATGGTTAATGGGGTGATGTGGGTATTTTTTATCAGGTTAACATGATTTTTCAACATTCTTAGTGTGTGATTCCTCCAAAAATAATGTTAAGTAATCCCTCATTTGACATTCATCACATAATGAGGAGTGGGTATGCAATCAAGGCTTCTTACTCCCCTAATCAACACTTATACATTAGTGGGGCATGGTTCCCCCATTATGTTTTCTATGATTGGTGTGGATTTCCACATACATGGGATGTTAAAATTGTTGGTATGGTACTCCCTTGACAAAAACACTATTCTTAGAAAATGTGTGGGTTTACCCATTGTGGCTTATGGAATAGTGACGTAGTAGTTGTGAATAGTTTGGTGTGGTACTCCCTTGGCTAAGGCAAATACTATAGAGTGGGGCAGGTACCCCACTATGGTTTAGGGTGGTATCATAAAAAGGATAAATAGTGTGGAATTATTCTGTATTATGAGGCCTTAGGAAGCACTTTTTTCTCTTCAATGTTTCATATAGATGGGTTAAGATGAAAGGTACTCCCCTATATCTAGAATACTTCTCATAGTGAAGCATATATGAATTCTTTATCTTCCTGATTATATTCCTATTATGTAGTTTGATATAAGTTATTTGTTTGTCTTTTATTTATCGTTTTGAGGAATCCTACTGAGTATTTTTATACTCTCCCCTATAGGGGATTCAAGCCCACATGTTTTTTCCCGTGAAGATAATACATGGTTTTGTGGTAGTCTTAGTTGATTTAGATCTAGTGTGGCATGTTCATATCTTACTCTTGATGGTTCCAAATGGTACATGACAATTCTTGATGTTGGTGTTGACCATTAAAATCAGAGAGTGGCCTGGGAAAATTTATAAGGGGTTTCCCATTGTTCCAAGTATTTTTGGTTCATGGACCATGTCAACTGTGTAGGTTCTGGGTGCAATGAAAGCGTGTGGATGGGTGTACCCAACTTTAATTTTTTGTGTTAACAAAAATCAGTCAGAGATCCATCATGATGACAAAATTTAAAATCATAGGAATTTAATAAAGAATAAAAGAAAATAGGGAAGTCCCAGACCATAGAGAGTATCATCATATGTTGGTTATAATTAATTTATGTAAAATACAAGAATTTCCTTGATGGAATTCTATCTCCATTGATGTTTTTTAACATGATCCAATGTGATCCGTCATTGTTTCATAGAATCCAAGTGTAGGCTTCCCCAATCGGTGATCCACACGTGCTCCACATATCTCTAGATTTCGTCGAAGGGATCTCTAGGTGCTAGCATGGAGGAAAATTCACTTGATATGTTCACATTTGATCCCCTTGATATCTACAACCAAAGTGATCTCCATGATCCAGTGTAGGAGAATCTCTCTCATAACATGAGAGCATTCATAGAGGAATGGAATTCTCTCTTCGCTTGAGATCCTTATCCAAATCCATTTTTAACAACCACAAAAAATTTCTAGGTTAAGGAGAATAATGTAATTGGGATTTTATTACATAGAATAATAAAATGAATTAATTACCCAAATACATTTATTCATTTCATTTGATTCTTAGTAAGATCCTATATCTAATAATAATAGTTGAATATTATTATTACTTGACATGCACCCAGTGAATTACACCTAATATTATTTAATTAAATAAATAGTATTAGTTCTCATAAATCCCCAAAAAAACTACATGGCGTGTATATTACTATACACAGCATGTATTTTTGTATTTCCATTATTTTTATTTCCTCCACCACATTTATTTGACCTTAAATAATAATTATTTAGTTCTCAAATAAATATCAATCCATTAATCACTGATAAATATATATTATTTCTCCCACAATATGTTCTCTCTAATAACTAGTGTCGAAATATATGTGACCAGTCATCCTTGAATTATTGTTGAACAACAATATTGAATAATATATATTCAACTTGTTAAATGAATATCTAACTGACATACTAGGAAACACTTTGTGTGTGACCCTCTACGCCTCTCTCTTAGTGGAATTATGCGAAACCTGCCTAAAGTACAGGGTTATTGTCTAATAACACACCAAGGCACCCATAGAGAAATAAGTTAATTTTGCAATGACGTTTCACCTCCTACAAATGCTTACCGTTTAATGTAATCCCTTTTTCATGATATCCCAAATCAAGCAAGTTGTATGCTAGTTCCATCAACCCATGTGCTCAATTATTCTTTCTTTGACTTCCCAAAATTAAACTCAACCATTCCTCACCATGGACATGGATTTATTTAGGAATTATCAATTCCATAAAAGGGATTAAGATATTAACTTATGTTATGAAACACAAGGGACAAATCTTTTCTATCATTATCTATTAATGCATTTTTACTCATGATAAAACCCAGCATATCCTACCTCACTGTGAACAATGTGTCATCACAATTTTCGTCAATACATCTAGCTATGTGACTTTCAATACTCATTAATATTAATCTTAAAGTCTAAGGACCAACAAACATGTTCGCAATTAGGAACATCCAATGACACTATGAAATGTGGATTTCCTACTAGAGGGTCTCATTCTCCTAGTATCCTCCTGAATATTACCAAGGGCGTACACCATGAGAAGGTTCCTCAATTTTTTATGAGAACTCACCCCTAATTCCATATATTATTTGTGTCCCTCAAATAACATCATCCAGCAATAGAAATTATAATCAAGAATAGTGTTATGGAACTTACAGGTTCTCATCATAGCTGAGATCCTTTATGACCCTTTAGTGCAACAGCTATCCTTAAGATATTATCACATGAATTGTCACGTAGAATAAAAATGAATATGTGATAAGGTATTTTTTTACTAATTTTTTTTTATAAATTACAAAGTACATTGTTCGACGCCCCAACTCCAACATACTCCCACTTGGACTAGATCCAACTACTAAAATCCTTTAACCCACTATCTCTCACATTATATTCATGTTCTCTTTTGTGACACACTACTATAGTATTATCACAATACAATGTGTAGCGATAGTTTCTGATAGGCACCACATTAAGCTCCTAGACAAAGTTATGAATCCAGATGGCTTCCTTGGATGCATCAGAAGCCACTATATATTCAGACTCCATTGTAGAATTGGCAACAACTAGCTTCATTGAACACTTCCATCTCACAAATCCTCCATTGAGACAAAAAATATATACAAATTGTGGCTTCAAATAATTCTTATCTATCTAAAAATCAACATCAACATACCCTCTGATGACAAGCTCCTAGTATCCTCTATACACCAGAAACATATCCTTAGTTCTTCTCAGAGTCCTAAGGATGGTTATAACAGCAGGCCAATGCTATTCTCCTGGATCTGCTCGATACCTACCTACCATGATAAGTGCATAGGAAACATCAATCATGTTACATAACATGGCATATGTGATAGATCCTATAGAGAACTAATATGGGATATTAGTCATCCTATCTTTCTCTTGTTGTGTTTGAGGACACGTTTTCTTTGAAAGATGTATACCATGTGACATTGGAACCAATTCCCTCTTGTATTGTTCCATACTAAATATATTTCGTATCTGGTCAAGGTTTGTGTCCTGACTTAGTCCAAGTATCATATTGGATCGGTCAGGAATGATCTTGATCCCTAGAATATAGGAAGATTCACCTAAGTATTTCATGGAGAAACACGTGTTCAGCTAGTCATTAGCTGACTATAAGATGGGTACATCATTTCCAATAAGTAATATTCCATCAACATATACTACTTGGATAATGTCTGCATTCTCATTAGACCATTTATAAACACATATCTCACATTCTTTCTTAATTAAACCAAATTCCTTTATTCCTTCATCATATCAAATATTTCATTACCTGGAATCATTATTTAATCCATAAATGGATTTATACAACTTAGAAACCCCCTTTTCTTCACCTAGTATCACAAACCATTATGGTTGTGTCATATAGACATCTTCCTAAAGGTTCCCGTTATGGAATACTATTTTGACATCCATTTTCAAAATGTCGTAGTCATGGTAAGAAGCTATGTATAGTATGATTCTTATGGATTTCAACATTGAAACTAGTGAGAAGGCTTCATTGTAGTCAACTCCTTGACATTTTCTGAATCCTTTAACCACTAGAACTAATTTATAGGTGCTAACTTGACCTTCCATGTCTCGCTTTCTCTTGAATACCCATTTTCATCCAAAAGGCTTTACATCAACTGGCTCATCAACCAGAACCCAGACTTGGTTCTCATACATGGAATCGTTTTTAGAATTCATAGATTTTATCCATCTTGAATCTTATAATCTTCCTACTACTTCCTTGTAGGATAGAGGATCACCATTTTCCAATAATAATGATTCACCGTCCTTGGTAACTAGGAAACCAAATCTCTATAGTTCCCTTACCTCTCTTTAGATCCTACGTAGTAATTTTTTTTCTAGAACATCTTCTAGGGAAACTTGTAGAACTTGTTCCTATACCAACTCATGTTTATCTTGAGCATCAACTCCGTTGAAGTTATTCTTGCTCCCACTATACTTTTTGAGGGTGTTCTCCCTCTCAAGAAAGAAGGTTTGTCTGGAGATAGTCGCTTTCTTATTTGGAGGGTTATATAGGTAATATCCTTTCATTTCATTGTGATATCCAATAAAGATACACCGAGAGCTTCAGGGTGCTAGTTTGTTTCCTGATAAGACCTTAACAATTGCCTCGCATCTCGATACACATGTCTACGATAGAATGGGTTTCTTTCCATTCTACAAATCAGAGGGATTTCCATTTTCCACCTTAGTGGGTACTCATTTTAATGTGTATTTTGAAATTTTTAATGCATATCCCCAAATGGACAATGGAAGATCTGTATGACTCATCATCGACCTCACAATTTCTAATATGGTGTGTTTCCTCCTTTCACTAACACCATTCCATTGTGGTGTATAAGGTGGAGTGAGTTGAGATAGAATCCCAAAGTCTTGTAAAAGGTCGATAAACTCTTGGTTCAGATTTTCTACACCTCAATCGGATTGAAGCTTATTTATCTTTTTACCAATTTGATTCTCTACTTCATTCATGAATTTTTAAATTTATCTAATTCCACTGATTTGTACCTCATTTAGTAGATATATCCATATCTACTCATATCATCAGTAAAACTAATGAAGTAAGAATATCCACCTATATCTTATACTATAAATGGTCAACACACATCCTTGTGCACAAATCCTAGAACCTTTGTGGCCCTTTCACCCTGTCCACCGAAAGGTGGCTTGGTCATTTTACCTATTAAACAAGTTTTCCATCTATCAAGTGGTCTTAGCTCAGTAGAGTCTAAATATCCATCTTGGCAAATATTTTTCGAGCGCTTCTCATTTACATGACCAAGATGGTGGTGTCACAACTGGGTGTTTAATGAGTCATGTGAGTTTATTTTGTTATCAATTTCCAACACTTGGTTTTTTTAATTTAATACATATAAAAAATTATTTAATTTGGAAATATCGTAACAAATGTTGTTCTTATGAAAGATACAACCCTTATTTCCAAACATGAAAATAAATCCATCCGTATCCAAACCTGATACAGAAATTATTATCTTGGTAACACTAGGAACATAATAATAGGTATGTAAAACCAAAAGCATCCCAATTGGAAATGAGAGATGATAATCACCAATGGATTACACGTCCAACCTCGCACCATTGGTATCTCAAAGATATACCTCTCCTCTTTAAATATTTCTAAATATACTTCTTTACTACATTTGAATACAGATTTGAGCCCCATAAGATGTTTCTAATATCCAATGTGTAGATATGGAAATATTACACATGATAATGAATGCCCATTTAGCATCACCATGATTCTAGGTGCAGTTCCTCCTCTAGTGGCATGGCTTGCCACATGAAAAACATAATGTCTCCCATTCCTTTCCCTGCCTCTGGATCTTCCCCATTTTGGAGGGACAGTGCTTGGAGGTTTCATACCATTTATAAATCTTTGCCCCCTTTCCCTTTTCTATGCTTGTCTTATTCACTATAAGGAATGTGGGTTTTTCATTCCCCATGTCTTTATCAACCTGGAGAATCAAGGTCAGAAGTTCTAATATACTCTTCTCATTATTGATCATGTTGTACATGATAATAAAGCAAGAGAATGTCTTGGGCGGTGATGATAGGATGATTTCTGTACGTAACTCATATGGTAACTTAATCCCTAAGATGTTTGGGCATTAAATGTAGGCAATAATCATGACTACATGAGTCCCAGAAGGCGCAGACTCTCCTAGATTAGTTCTGAACAAAGAATTGGAGATCTTATACCTCTTATGTCTTTCATTATCTTGATAGAGATCCTTAAGGTGAGACATCATGCTATACGCATCCATGTTTTTATTTTACTTCAGGATCTCATTAGACATGCATTATAGAATAAAACATTAAACATATGTGGAATTATTCATATGTTTCATATAGAGAGACAATTCCTCATCATTGGCATCTTTTCTAGGTGCAACTGAAATAGACACCTCCAGCATATACAATTTCTTCTCAGGGAGAAGGATGATGCGTAAACACCTTTGCCATTCCTGGAAATTGGTGTTGGTGAGAAGGTTTTTCTTCACGAGTATGGTTAACAATGATATCTTTGAAGTCGTTTTTATTTTAATTTATACAAGTTATGATGGGAAAATATTTAGTACTTTATCATGATAAAACCGAGAAAAATTAATTAATTAATACTTATTAGCCTCTAACTATTTTATCGAAATCCAATAGCCCTCACCATTGACTTCAGAATATTCTGTTGCATAAATATTCTAATGGAAAAGATCCATATTTCCTTTTTGTTACCCTAACTAGGTTTTTTCAAGAAACTTGAAGGGTTTTAGGTAGGCATTATAAATGAAAAATTCATTAAATCACAGCACCTTAATCCACTGAGTGGACTCCCCAATCTTGAAATTATTTTATTTAGGATTTTCTCAAACTTTACCTCTTGGTCACACAAAGTCCTAATGTGACAGTCAACCCATGATGTGAGCCAAAAGCTTTAATTTTAATTCCCTGATAATTGAAATCACCACAACTCTGGCTGGTCAAGCACTTTGAAATATGGTTCGATTCTAACCAAGATTATAGAAGGTTATACCAACATAATATTTCATTGATGGATTTTTATACATATAAGTAAATTTCCATTTTATTATCTTTCTTACATGCTTATTAATATTAAGTGGGATATACATAAGTGATTAATCATGTCTAAGATAATATTAACGCATTATTTGGTCTTATTTTAGTTCCATCTTGCATGCCTCTTTAATTCATTAATTGTGTGATTGTGACAACACACCCATAATAAATAAACAACGCAACTAAAAGAAATAAAATAAATTTTATGATCATGATCTTGTAATATTGGTTAGTCTATATACTGGTTGATAAACTAACACATGACCTAGGGGAGAAACACCTTGAATATTTTGGGTTTATGTTTACATCTTTCCTTCTGTCTACCTTTGTCTCTCCTAGGATTGGTTTCACCTTAGATCCTAACTTGAGATGCCTCCACTAGCTTTGGAGCTCCATCCATTACATATTATTTTATCTCACTCACATGTTTAGGGTAAAACGGAGTTTTACATAAATGAAAGCTTTGGCACTCAGTCCATACATATTAATGAGGAGAAGGCTCGCAGGACAACAAATTTAATTTAAATTAATTAATTAAAATAAAAAATCCACATAAAGAGGTCTTAGTCTAGCTCATGATAATCCACACATGCAACGACATTTATACATAAATAAAACAAGTATTAAATTATTTAATAATTCTTGTTTAAGATAAATCATGCTCGAATAAATTAATTATCATCAATTAATCAATCCTTTTATCTTAAACTTGATTCTGAATTTCCTTGAGATTCTCATTTTCATAATTTTAAATAAATGAATTAATTTAAAATTATCTTTGTATATAAATTTTACCTTAGAGTCAACCCAGTTAAGTCCCATTCATAACTACCCAATGAGTATAAATGAACATTATGTAGATGTTAAATTAAACAGAGATGTATATATAACACCCATCACATGTTGTTCCTATGTTTTACGCCTTTACCATGGTACACGTCTCATGGGTTTTTATAATATAATAATAAATATATATAAATATATATAATTTGGATGAGTACATGATGTAGTTCCAACTACACTACATGTACTATCATTCACTATCCATCTGAAGTACACACCCTAGGATATGGAATGTAAATTTACTTCATAAATCTTCGGATTACATGGTGTGTCCAGTGGGCCACATGCTGTGTAGTATCCGCGTTACATGGT
Source organism: Viscum album (assembly GCA_963277665.1). Lineage (NCBI taxonomy): Eukaryota > Viridiplantae > Streptophyta > Magnoliopsida > Santalales > Viscaceae > Viscum > Viscum album. The sequence goes on along the minus strand of OY728119.1, from coordinate 678,014,760 downwards.
CTCCAGTTGGGCAAGCTGTGTATGGATTACACGGTCTAACCCTAACCCGAAGGGACTATATGTCTTGTCCAGTGGGCCACATGGCATGTAATTAGGAATCTTTGTGTCACCTATTCCTAATCAACACACGAAGTCTTTAAGACTTGGACAAACTCCAATACACGGCTTGGTCTGGAAGACCGATCCGATGTATTGAACCTTAATTACATTGTGTGTAATGCTGAATACACACCGTGTGTTCTGGTGTAATATGGAAAGGAACCTTGGGTACCTCTAGATGATATCCAATGATTTATTTTAATAGAAATTTAAAGAAAAAAACTTTTTTTAAAGTTAATGAGAAATGAAATAGGAGAAATTGATGTCAACATTCAAATTTTCCAAATGATTAACATGAATTGAATAAAATAAATACTTAAATTCTTAAATCATCAACAAAAAACTAAATAATTATAATCAATGATATGACTGCTCTGATACCACTTGTAGGTTCTGGGCATAATAGAAGCGCATGGATGGGTGTACCCATCATTTTTTTCTATTAACAATGATCATTATGAGAACTATCACGATGATAATAATCCATATCTTCATAACAGAATGAAGAAAAAAATAACAAAGGGAAGTCATAGAACAATGGAGAGGATCATCATATATTGGTTATAATTAATTTAATTAAAAGATAATAATTACCTTGATGGAATTCTCTCTCCATTGATGTTTCCATTCAGGATCCAATGTGATCTATCATTGCATCATGGAATCCAAGTGTGGGATTCCTATATTGGTGATCCAGACATGATCTATGTATCTCTGGACATTACCGAAGGGATATCTGGGTGCTAGTGTGGAAGATCCTTCACTTGTGACGTCTTCCTTCGATCACCTTGACAGACGCTTCTAAAGCGCTCTCCTTGAACCAGTGGAGGAGGATCTCTCTCGTAACATGAGTGTGTTCTTGGAGGAATGAAATTATCTCTTATCTTGAGATCTTTCTCCAAATCTATTGTGCACAACCACACAGAATGGAAAGGTTAATGAGAATAATTTAATTAGGATTTTATTACATAGAATAATAAATTGAATTAATTACTCGAAATCATTTATTCATTTCATTTAATTCTTAGTAAGACCTCATGTCTAATAATAACAGTTGAATATTATTATTACTTGGAATGAACCTAGTGAATTACAAATAATATTATTTATTTATATAAATATTATTATTTATCACAAACCCCCAGAAAAACTACATGGCATGTATATTACTATAAAAGACGTGTATTTTTTCATTTTCATTATTTTATCCACTACATTATTTAGACCTTGAATAATGACTATTAATTTCTCAAATAAATATCACTACCTTACTCGATAATAAATATATATTACTTTTCCCACAATATATTCTCTCTAATAACTAGTATTTAAATAAATGAGATCAGTAATCCTTGAATAATTATTATACCACAATTGGAAATAATCATTATTCAATATGTTGAATGAATATCTAACTAAGCTACTTGGACACACTTAGTGTGTGAACCACTAGGCCTATTTCTCAATGTAATTAGGTGGAGTCTATCTAAAGGACAAGGTCAGTGTCTAGAAACACTACAGGGCACCTATAGAGAAAATCTTTAACACCACAATGACGTGTCACCTATTACAAACACTTACCATGTATTGTAATCCCTTTTTCATGATATCTCAAATCAAGCGGGTTGTATGCTAGTGCCATCAACCCATGTGCTTGATTATTCTTTCTTTGACCTCCTAGAATTGAACTCACCCATTCCTCACCATGGACATTTGTTTAGGCTATATCAATTCCATCAAAGGAACGGAGATATCAACTTCTATTATAGAATGGAAGGGACAAATCCTTTATCGCATTATCTATTAATAAAGTATTACTTGAGACTCACCCCACATATCATACATTATTGAAAACTATGTGTCATCACAATTTCCATCAATAAATCTAATTTTGTGAGTTGAAATACCCATTAATAATACTCGTAAAGTCTAAGGACTAATACACACGTCTACAGATAGGAACATCCAATGACACTATGAAATGTGGATTTCCTACTGGAGGGTCTCGTTCTCATTATATCCTCCTGCATATTACCAATGTCACACACTATAAGAAGGCACCTCAATGTTTTATAAGTCCTCACCCCTAATGGCCTATATTATTTGTGTCCCTAAAATAACATCATCCTGTCATAGAACATATATTCAAGAATAGTGTTGTGGCACTTCGAGGTTTTCATCATAGCAGGGATCCTCTATGAACCTTTTGTGCAACAGTTATCCTTAGGAAGTTATCACATGCATTGTCACGTAGAAGAACAATCAAGATGTGATAAGGTATTTATTAATAAAAATTTTTCATAAAGTAAAAAGATGTTTGTTTTATGCTAGAAACTCCAAAAAAATGTACAATTCTTATGGTGTTTTACTATGTGATAATGTACTTACTATGTGGTCTATCATCCATGAATTATATATAGCTCGGTTGTTTATATATATTTTTATTGTTACTAGTTATTTTATAAATTGAAGATATGTTTTTTATTTAGGTTAATATAGACTAATTCCACATATTTTGTAAGATATTTCTACTTAGTGCTAGTCACTACACCCTTGGCTATTAGACACAGTTTGGGGTGGCATACTCGGCTTACTAATTGCCCAGGTGGGGTCCTAGTGGATCAAGACATTTCAATATGATATTTATATGGTTTTTTAGAGTATTTCCATTATATTTATAGGAAATTTGATGTATTTTTTGTTTACATATGTCCATTTTTATATGGTCATTGGACATACCATTATTAGACATATACTCATAGGATCTATGGTAATAGGACATATGTTGGTTACATATAGCTAATGGGTATATCAAAAAAATTATAATGAAAATATAACATTTCATATAAATTTATAATTTATTATAAATCATATATATATCATGCATAAAAATGAATATCACTTAAATACATAGGTAATTATAATAATAAAAAATTAAATTAATGATTACATAAGAAATTATTTGTATTCGTGAAAATTTGTTGTATAATGTATTATTGAATATTTTTAAGTAAAATTTAATCTATATATATGTTTGATTCTATGAAATTAATTTCATATTTGGAATCATTGAATAAAAATTAACCAGGACTTTTAATTTTAGTTGTTGGGAAAAAAATATTTAACTCGGGTGAATGGTGAATTACGTTGGTAAATAGTGAAAGTGGAAAATTGAATTATATATTTAAAATGGTGTATAATACTTATAGAAAAAAATACATATTAATAATTTAGTGAATAATTGATTATATTTCTTTTCTTCACTAATTTTCATTTTAAAATGACCCTCCCTATATAGTGAGAAATGAAAAATATGAAAATATGCCATCCAAACCCATCTATAAAAGAACCCTTCATCTACCCATATCAAAACAATTCTATCATTAGTTTTCCTATTTAATTCATGGCTAAATTCACACTTCTAAAGTCTTATCTTATATTTATTATCTTATAGTCACAACAAGGAGACCTAAATCCTTTATTATAATGAAGAGTTATTCCAATAAGGTACTTAAAAAACTCATCTCTATATTTTTCATTTACCTTTTAATCCCGAATATATTTATGTATAATTAAAGATAATAATTAAGTAATATTAGTGTTTTTATTCTTCTACAAAAATTAAATTAATATAATATAAATTTATATCCTCGTCATTCATTGGAATGGTGTATTCCTGTTTTGGTCAGTTCAACCATAAACATGAATGATGTTATACTATATTCATAATTTTCATTATGTATGAGAATCATGACATTACTATTTGTAATATAAGATATTAATGTGTAATTTATGTTATGATTATAGTTCTTAAATAGTGTATCCCATGTGAATGATCAATATAATGTGAGTTGTTATTAATGGTAATGTTACCTGAAACATACTCATTGTGAATTCCATTCTTGAAAACCTTACCCATATATTTCATCAAATTAACATATAAATTAATAAATAACTATTATTATTATACTAAATTAAATAATATGGTATTATTAGACTTAATAACAGATAATGATGATCGAACTCCCCGTGTTAAAAGCGGTGTAAAATAGTCAAATTACTAACATCTGATAATGAAAATAAACTATAACCCACCAATATATATGTAATAAATAGATATAATATATTAAAATAAAAATGAAAATATATGTGAAAACTTTTTTAAAATAGGTTATTAAAGAATTATATATTTATTAAAAATGTATTTATTGTGTTTCTAAGTAATTCATGTGTAACAGAAAGGGTTTTTATCCCAATATCTCTTCTTCTTTGAGATTACAAATACCTAAACATACATTGGAATAATTTTTATTTAATTTCCACTTTGATCCAAATTTTTCTAAGATTTTGGTAACTTTGGGTATTTACATGTTTTTCTACCACTCACCTATCATTGATTCATACTTTAGCAATGATGAAACATAAAAATTCAATTATCTTTATCCCTCATTGGACAAAGCCTTTATTATCTATGTCCATGTTCTTTATATTATTTCATGGATGTTTTCCCCATTATTTTATCTAATAATATTGTTTTTAAGGACTATTTCCATTTAATTTTACTTGATTATATTTTTGGTTTACTTGAATGTATTTTTTTAATTACATGTTTTTTTATGTTTTATTTTTGAATATTACAATCCCTTTCATTATTTTAGCTGAAAATCAACTCTAACTAACTCCCTTTATTTTAATTATATCTTGAGTTATAGTTATTGGATTTTCATAATTATTATGTCAAATGAAATATAATTTCTGTATATAACTTTTATTAAACTATGATTAAGTCTAATTTAATCTCTATAGTGTTTTCATTTTTTTTCAAACATACTACATGCTTTTTGTATCGACAATATTTTTCAGTTTATAGAGTTTTAATGTTTTCATTAGTTATTATACTATAACATTAGATATATAGATCATAATATCGCACATATTGTTATATTTTATATACAATAAATTTATTTACATTATATTAATCTAAATATAAGTCATAAACTTTTATTTCAATTCTCTTAAATTTTCTTGAAGTTTATAATATAGTACTATAATATCTAGAATTCAAACATTTTTTATTTCAATGACATTTATTTTTATATACATCTAAATCGTACATTTTTTCTATATCAAAAATGTAATACATTTATCTACATTTGATTAGACTACATGAAAGGCTAAAAAAATTTAAATTCCTTAAAAATTGTCTAAATATCTATAACATTACAGTGATTTTTGTTGCTTTTTTTTAAAGTTTCTTGATGATATATATTGATATATAAGTCATTTTTAAGAATTATTTGATCTATTTTATATATATTTATTTTTTATAATTTATGTATACTATAAATTAAAAAAAATTATGTTTATATGACATAAAAAACCCCAATGTTTGTATTGAAAAGTTTTACAGGTTTTTAAAACCCACTTTTTCTAACCTACTGTAAATTCTTTTTCAACTTACCGCGTGTTTAAACTACCAACAGTATGTATTATTTACAACATACCATGCCTTAAATGTACCTACTGTGAAGTTTATTATCTATACTAAAGTGATTGTATGATCATGTTGTATTTATCTCATGAAACACTTTGAATATAGAGCACTTACATCAACCGCCTGCAATGGGAGGTTCTTAATTTCACTTTTAGCCACTCTTTTCATGTAGTGTATCACATCCTATTTTATGTAGAATTCACCATAAAAATTATAACCCCCCTTTAATCTATCATTCATACATGTTCTATGATTCATTCATATTTTTATAAGATCTCATTTTACATGTATATCACATTATGTAGTTAAACTCTCTTGTAGTTTTCGAAGTTGTAATATCTTATGCAATGGCTAGTGTATATTTATTATTTCTAGTGAATCCTTTATATATAGTATATAGAATTTCATATATCTCTTATTTATTATTTGTTATCAAATGATACGCCTCTTCTTATTATGTAAATTTCCCAAGCAGACTGACTATTAATTCACACTGTGAGTATAGTTACCGCACGCTATTCACGACCAGTATATTGACCATGCATTTATGTTCAATATACATACCACATGTTATAACAATTTTTCAAAAGTTATATTCTTCACATAGTCTTTACACATTCCACATGGTTACATGAATTGATCTACTACACTAAAAGATATATATACTAACCACAAGTTCACTCGGTGCACATGACCGGTTCTTTCCTTTATTTGTTTTTTTAAAATCAAAACTTTATCGTATGCTCTATTTTTCTTCATTTTTTGATGTTATAATTAACTAAAATCTTATTTTCAATGTTTCATTATTTTATTAATTTATAAAATTAAAATTCATTATATAAAATCTAATTTAAGTGTTTTTAATTATTTTAAATACTTTTAAAACATTGATTTAAATATATTCACTATTCTTGCATAACTAATACAATATGTATTTGGAATATTTAAATTTTTATAATTTATGTTAATTTATTTTAATTATTATGTTATAAATTATTATTTAGTGACATTGAAATGATTCAAAATTATATAGGGTATTTAATAAAATTTAATTTTTTTGAATATTATATACTATAATAAATTAGAATGTGTTTCAAATTTAAACGTAATTGTCAATATATTTTATGATTTTTAAAGAATTACTTTGTCCTTTTATTGTGGATTATATATGAATTATTTAATGTGTATTTAAAAAAATCATATTCATATTTAATTAAAATTATTATTATGATTATGCTGGTTGATACATTTCTATCTCCTATATAATTATTTTTTAAAATTAGAATTGTTTTACCCAATTGGAGACTGGGTTGTTTGTTTTTATAGATCCTATTTAAAATATTTAGGATGTATTAAAAATATAAATAACATTTTATAAAAATATGGTCCTTTTTAAAACAAAATCATTACATTGTTTCACAAACCAAAGTGTGTGAGATCAAGTATTCTTATGTTAGAAGATCTCTCAATAACTGTATCAAATCTTCTACAACTACTACAATCTTGATGATATGAACTGATACATTACTCAAAAGCCAATACCAATGATTTATTTTTTTTATTACACTTTTTTCTTGTTTCTTTTGTCTAAAACAATTCTTCATATCTTTCATGTACACCCATTTTTTCTGTTTCTCCTTTTATATAAAAAGTAATTTATTCCCCTCTTCCTCTGGTTGTGACTCTTGAATTATAATGTTTGGTATTTCTGGGTTGTGAATCCCATTCTCTAAAGTAAGTGTTGTATTTGGGGTGTGACTGTCTATCCAAAAGTTAGTGTGTCATTGTGGTTATCACTCCACTTAAAAGAAAATAATTCTATAATTGGGTTATGATTCCCCTTAAAAAATAAAATTAGTGAACAACATATATCTTGCTGAGTATAGAGGTATAAGAGTAGAGTAGGTCTACTTTTGACTGAACTACTAAAGAAGTACCATTGTGTTATTTCTTTTATTTTTATTCATAATTTACAATCCTAAATAACTTTGATAATTATACTAAATAATTAATCTATTAATTCAAAAAATTAAACTAGTCTATTCACCGCCTTCTAGACCATCTATTATTTCCCATTAGGACCTATAAATTGGTATCAAAGCCTAAACCTGTTAATAATTTATTGTATCTATTATTTTCTTCCATGATACCTAAATATTTCCATCGGACATTGTTTCTTTTGGAATTTCTCCAATCCTTCTATAGTGTCTGTTATTTATGTTTTATTATGTTAATCTATTTCTTGACCTCACCATCTAAGGAAAAGATCATTAAGATAATAAGAATAAATTTAATTGATGTTTGTATTCCTTAAAATCTACCTCACTTTTATGGAAATGATTATGGTTACTAGAGATCTTGAATAAAGGAATGCCAAAAAAATTAAGCGTAGAATACTATTCCATCATGTAAAAAATTATATCAACTAATGAATGTTGAACCAAATACTCCTATAAGAAACAATTCTATTAAATAGGGTTTAAATTATAATTTTGTAAATATTTAATATTTTGTTATTAGTATATTCATTTTTAGTCATGTTTCATTATGTAAGAAAGATGATGAGATTTAGAAGAGTCTACAAGTAACTCACATTGGCTCATAAAAAATGATATGAACCTAACATGGAATGCTTTAAGCTAAGTACTAGGACTTCAAAATGGGAATATATGAAACTGTAAACTAGATGTTCTTTTGATTCATTATCATTTTGAGTGTAAATAATTCCCATGTATATCCTTTTGAAAACCCGTTATTTGTTGAATGAAGCCTAAGAGAACTACCGATGAAATGGCCTGAAAAAATGGTCACCATTGATGAAGTCGAGAACCTCAAAGAGTACACTCTTTATGAATTTATTGGATCACGACATTAGTATGAACTAAAATGTAAAAAAATTACTAAAGATGATAAAATAAAAAACAAATTGTATAGAATTTAAATATATGAATTTTTTTCTACTAACACTTCTGACTCTCATCTTTAAGATAGTGATAAAGAATATATGTCTTGGATTGTGAATGGAGTCTATAAATGAATGAAAAAGAAAGGATTCAAGAACTTATTTAGAATAAATACTCAAAATAATAAATTAAAGGGAGATAAGAAAATAATTAATAATAATAAATTGTTCAGATCTTACTTTTTTGTATATAATGAAATGGAATATTAACCCTAACTATACAAAACAAAATAATAAATAAAAAGAAAAAATGAAGTAAAACGACATTAAAAACTAGTTATAGTTGTGCTAAAGAATTAGATACTAGTTAAGAATCAGAAATGATAAATAGTATACTCACATAGGCCTCATGAATTCTCTGAATGATATTAGGGATTCTAGATTTTATCTAGATGATTTTATTTTGACTATGATTTTGAAAATATGAATTTTTATGAGTTAAATGAATAAATTGAAAGGATAAGAAAATATGTATTAAAATATTTATATTTATATAAAAAACTTTAGAAAAAAAAATGAGAAACCTATTTTAAAAATAATGTGCTTTTATAAGAGAATGAAAAACTAAGGAACACTACTTCTACTTCTCTTTTGATAGTTTAAAATAACATGAAATATTCTAAATATTTGAATGAAAAATTGAAAATGGAAGCAAAATTTATTAAGTAAAATATTTCTTCTTTTATTCAATATCATGAAAAATATCATAAGGTGATATATTTGGAGAAAATAAATAAAAAAATATGGTATTGTTTATGATAGTATATTACCTCAAATGTATCAAAATCATTTGGTTAAAAGTAAAAATGTTTGTACTTTCACTATTACTTATTTTAAATGTGGAATGAAAGGTCAATGTTTAAATAATTTTTCTCTTATTTTCAAACAGTATTTGGGAATTAAAGAGGATCATATTTCTAAATATTTGTTATCTATAATACCAAACAATACTTGTTTATATTTTTTGTGGGAACATAAATTTTTTTTACTAATCCAATTGGACCCAAAGTAGCTTGGGTTCCAATATTTTCAAGTGATTCATTTTTGTATTGAAATGCCTTGGATGTCTCCCAAATTACATATTTTACTTGGAAAATGAATTATATAAGTATATTAATGAATACCAAACATACATTATAACTTATAATACATGTGATAGAAGTACTATTATATTTATAGATAATTCCAAAGAAAAAGTAAAATATTTTGGTAAAGTGGGTATTTCTATATCTAATTTTATTTTTAATGTATTATATTTTGAAGTATTAAAATATAATTTAATCATTATATCTCAATTATGTGATGATGGAATGGAATTTAAATTTCAAAATGATAATTTTTTAGTTTTTAAGGATGATTTATTATTATTTTATGTTGATCTAAAAGAAAATATTTTTATTGTTGATTTTTCTAAACTAACTATTCAATATTTGAAGTGTTTTCATGTTTTGAAGAGGGATAGAATTATTTTTCATTGGTGACTAGGCCCTGTTAACTTCAAAATGTAACATAATATCTCTAAACGTGAGAATTTTCAATAGTAACCTACCTTAAATAAAGAACATATGTGAGTGGTGCTTGCATGAAAGGGAAAAATGTAAAGTGTCTTTTGGATCTATCAATCATGGAAGTACTAATAGAACTTCACAGTTAGTGAATCTTTATCTATTTGGTCTGACTCTAATTTATAGCCTTGGAGGAAAGAAATATAATTTATTTATTATTAATGATCATAGTAGATTTATGTGGGTTTTTTTTCTTCCACATAAAAATAAAACATTATATAGTTTTATTGATTTTTGCAATTTATTTCAAAATGAAAAAGGTTGTACAACTGTTTTAATTTATAGTGATAATAGAGGTTAATTTCATAATTTTTATTCTCCAATAAAACTATATAAAAATGGTATTATAGAATGGAAAAATAGAACTCTTATTTAAATGGAATGAACTGTGTTAAGTGAATATAGTTTTCCTAGATATTTTTTGGATTGATCCATTTTTTAATCTTGTTATATTTAAAATATAATTAATTTTATACCTTTTTCAAATAAAACTACTTATGAATTGTTTAAAAGTAAGAATCATAAAGTCTGTGACTTTATTTTTTTTCAAAATTTTTAATTTCTAATTAGAAAGATAATTTAGAAAAAAAATGATGATTAAATTGATTAAGGTATTTTATTCATTTTTATAATACTAGTAAATCTTATAAATTATATAGCAAGATAACTACGGTTATTAAAGAATAATTTAATATTTTATTTGATGAAAATAATGGATAATTAAATTATGATTATAATATTTTTGATGACCAGTTTATATATTTTAGCTTTGGTAAATAAAATCATCAAGATAATGAATAATAAATTGACGGGAATAATACTCCTTCTTAACCTGATCTTGGACAGTATAAGATTTATGGAGATCATCCTATTGATAATTTTATTAGTATTATTGATTCTTGTAATAAAACTCTAAATTCTATTTTAAATTGTTATTCAAATTCTTCTTTTATTTGTAATCATGTTCCAAATAATTTTGTTGATTCTTTAAAAGATTCTAACTAGATTTTTTATATACAATATGAGCTTAATAAGTTTGTAAAATATAATTTTTGGTCCTTAGTACAATTTTTTTGGATAAATATAAAATTGTAACTAAATATATTATTATAAATAATATGGATGAATATAGATACAATTTCAAAAATATATCCAGACCTGTTTCCTAAGGATACTATCAAGAAAAATATACATGATTTGAAGATTTATTTACACCTATTTATAGGTTAGAATCTATAAGAATATTGTTATATTTTTTTTGTTCTCATGGTCATATAAATTATTACATTTTAAAAAAAATTATTAAATGGTTTTATAATTGAAGAAGTTTATATTTCTCCACCCACTAGTTTTGAAAATGAATAATTTACTAATAATGTTTTTATATTTTCTAAAGCATTATATGGTCTCAAACAATTACCTCATGTTTAGTATGAATGAAATTTCTCATTTTTTTTAATAATGGTTTCATGATAGATAATGTTATCCTCCACTTCTTATTAAAATAATTTATAATTATATTTTAATTATGAAATTTTATGTTTATGGTATATATTTTTCTTATACTAATTAGTTTATATGTACTGATTTTTTACATAGATGTCATATGGGTTTGACATGATCTTAATAAGAGAATTAAATTTCTTTCATAGACTAAAAATTTGAAAAAAATGGGATCATTTTTAATAAATCTAAATATACTAAAGAGTCGGTTAAAAGGTTTGGTCTCAATTTCTATATGTCTAGGAAAACTCTTATGTTTAATAGTTGTAAATTAGATATTAATTCATCTGGTAAATCTGTTAATTTTAAATTTTATGGAGTTATGATAAATAGAATGCATTATTTATCTGAATCTAGACCCGATATCATGTTTAGTGTTTGTTTATGTGCAACATTTCAAGTTAACATTAAAAAATTCATATTAATGTTTTGAAAAAAATATAAAATATGATAAATAAAATATTAAATATTTATTTTTTATTATAAATATAATTTTTTAAATTTAATATCTTATTATAACAAAAAATTGGAGGTTTTAGAATTGGATAAAAAAATTATATAAGGTATGTGTTATTTTTTCTGGAAAAATTTTAATTTCATGGTCTTCTAAGAAGCATTTATTTTTTTCTCTGTCTTCTATGGAAACTTTTTATATCTCATATACTAGTTTTTGTGCTCAATTTTTAAGGATTAATCAAACATTATGTGATTTTGGTTTTTATCTTGATAAATTTCATATTTATTATGATAACATATCTAAAATTTCTATTTTTAAAAATCATTTATAACATTATAGAAAAAATCACATTGATTTATATCTTATTTTATTATAGATCATGTGAATAAGGGTGATATTGTCTTGGAATATATCCCTACTAAAAATAAACTTGAAGGTATTTTTACAGATCCTTTAGACTCTTCTCAGTTTGAAAAAAAGTAAAATATGATCTTGTAATGCTAGAAGCTTATTTATTTTATATTTTTATATATATAGGGGGATTTTTTGTTTAACAATTTTGATTATTTTAAAAAATGTGAGAAAATGAACTATTTTTTGTTCTTTTTGTAACGAAACTAAAAGAGGAATATTTTTTCATATAATTTCATGTATTTTTTGATTTATTACGTGTTTTTTTGTTTTTTTTTTGTAATATTTCAAAACCTTTCATTATTTTATGTAGAAATAATTTTAACTAACTCTATATATTTTTATTATATCTTTAGCTATTGTTTTTGGATTTTTAAAATTCTTATTTTATATGAAAGGTAAAAAGTGTTTCTATGTTTTATTTATATATAATGACATCTAATTTAATTTATATATTATTGGAATTTTCTTTAGTTTACTACATTATCTATGTTTAAAAAATATTTTTAAATTTATAGTTTTTTTAATGTTTTATTTATTTGTATTATTAAAACATAAGTTATATAGATAATATTATCAAAGAACTTGTTCCATTGGATGTCTAGTATATTTATATAAATTTAATAAAACTAAATGGATTTCTCAAATTATAGTTTTAATAATCTAAAAACATTTCCAATTTTATACAATTGTTCTCGAATTCTAGAATTTCTAGAATTAATTTGTTTTGTATTTAAATGATATCTCTTTTTATGTACATTGAAGTCACACATTGTTTATTGAGTTGGAAAGTTAATATATTTATCTACATTTCAGTAAACTATATAAATTGATGAAAAGGCTGTTTTAATACCTTAATATTGTTTAAATATATGAAACATTCTAGTGATTTTTTATATATATTTTTGTTTATATTTTCTAATAATTTTTTGATGAAACATTTTGATATATAATTTGATTGAAGTGTTATTTGATCTAGTGAAATGGTATTTATTTTATATAATTTTAATTTTCACATATATTTATCTAATTCTGAATTTTAGATAAAATAAAAAAAATCCCCAATATCTGTGTTGATAAGCTATACATTTTTTTGAAAACCACTTTTTCCAACCTACAATGAATTCTTTTTCAACTTATTTAATGTTCAAACTACCTATCATGAGTATGATTTCCAACCTATTATGAATTAATTGAACCTAATATGAATTGTTTTTACTAAATAAATGTGGGTATATAAGAATATAATAGTTACCACATGAACCATTTTGAATTTTCAATATTGTGGGTGTTTCTTAATTTCACTTTCAACCGCTCTTTACATGTAGCTTATGACATCTTTTTTCATGTCAGGTGAACTGAGAAAAAGAGGTCCTAACATGAATCCTACTTTCATATATTTTACCTGATTCATAAATATATTTATAATATCTCATTTTATAAGAATATTACATTATGTAGCTAAACTCTCTTTTAATTTTTGAATTTGTAATATCATATGATGTGGGATTTGTATAATGTTTCATTTTAGTTATTCATTTATATATAATATGTAGTATTTCATAAATCTATTTTTTATAGTCTATTATAACATGACATATCTTGTCTTATATAGTACATCTCATTGACAGACCGACCATACCTTCACACGATAAGTATTATTACTGAACACTATTCACAATCAGTATACCAACTGTGCATTTACAGTCGGTATGCCCACCACACATTGTAACAACTAAATGAATGTTATATTATTTACACATTTTGTACACCTAATACAAGGTTACATGAACTGATCACACGACATGGTATGTATACCAACTACAAGTTCACTCGACCCGCACGGTCAGTTGTTTTCTTTTTTTTTAAAAAAAAATTTGAATTTTTCAACATGCTATGTTTTTATTTAATATTTGATACTATGATTAACTTCATGCTTATTTTATGTGATTTAATTATTTTATTAATTTTCAAATTCATATATATTATATAAAATCAATGAAAAGTTTTTCTAAATATTTTATATATTTTTTAAACTTTGATATGAATTTATTCATTATTCTTGTGTAACCTTTTAAATATGTGTTTGAAATATTTATTTTTTTATATTTCAAATTAATTTTATTAAATTTTTATTTTATAAATTAGTATTTAGTGACTTTCAAATTATTCGACCTTTATTTATATTATTTTATTCTTTTTAATTAATTTTCCAAGGTTTTTATATTGCATTAAATTAGGATGCTTTTGAAATTTAAATTTAATAGTCAATTTGTTTTATAATTTTAATGGAATTACATAGAACATTTATTATAGAGTCTATATGGATCATTTAATGGGTAATTCATAGTGGTATTAATCTTCTTTTAATTCAAATGACTATTATAATTATTCTGATGATAATTTTCTATCTCCTCAATAATTGTATTTTAAAATTTGAATTGCTTTACCCAAATGGTGATTGTATTGTTAGTTTTTATAGATCCTATTTAAAATTTCTAGGTTTAATTTGAAGTCTACATAACATTTTATGAGAATAAGATCCTTTTGGGGACCAAATATTTACTCTTAGGTACAAACAAATGTGTGTGTGTGTTCAAGTATTCTTCTATTGGGTGATATTTTAAGGACTGTACCAAATATTCAATGACTACTACTATCTTGATGAGATGACATGATACCTTACTCAATACTCATCACCTATCACTACTGGAATGTGGGTTTTCCCCACACTTACATACCAACGGTTCTAGTAAACCGTTGGTATTGATGTGTTTAGGGGATTTTTACCAATGGTTCTCATTGAACCGTTGGTAAAAATGTGGTTGGGGGAGGTTTTTCCAAATGGTTCTGAAGAACCGTTGGTATAGGTGCGGTTGGGGGAGGTTTTTACCAACGGTTCTAATGAACTGTTGGTATAGGTGTGGTTGGGGGAGGTTTTTCCCAATGGTTCTTTAGAACCGTTGGTATAGGTGTGCCCTGAAAGTATATACCAATGGTTTTTAAAAACCGTTGGCACAACTTTCCCCCAAATTGGCAGCGGCCTGTCCTCTCCCCCATTCGCGATACAGAACCCTAAACGGGAGCAACAGGCGATTTTGGAGCTCCTTCTTCCAGACTAGTTTGGATCTTCGAGCTCCTTCAGGTTCCTCTTCTTCCATCCCATCCAAGGTGTGGAATTTACTTCCGAATCTCATAAGACCCATCCTAAATTAGGTATTTTATTAACCGGATCCTTATTTTTATTGAAATTTATCTAATATTTCAGTTTTTAGATTTTATTTTGATGTGTTTATGTTTTTGTTTTTGTTTTGATTTATCCTATATGTTTTTTATTTAGACCCATCCTATATGTTTTTGTTTCTGTGTTTTTTATTTTGATGTGTTTATGTTTTTGTTTTTATTTTGATGTGTTTAAGGTATCTTATTAACTAGTAACTTATTTTTTGTTGAAATTTATCTAATTATGTTTTTGATTTAGACCAATCCTATATGTTTTTGTTTCTGTTTTGATGTGTTTATGTGATGAGCTTGTATCGTCATTAAGATGTGTCCAATGATTCTTTGATCATTTTTTTGTGGAGAATGAATGGTTTAGGACCAGCATTAGAAGTATCTTTTAGTGAGACCATTTTAGTATAAGGGGAAACAAGATTATGATCTACAAGGGGGTGATTGAGTTGGTAGAGACCAAACATAGTTTGTTCCTTGTGTTCAAGAAACATAAATAGTGTTCCAATTAGGTGGTCATCAGTAAAGACATAGGTAAGATTTCCTGGTCCTGTTTCATGAAGTTAAATATGAGGTGCTATAGTGGTTTTGGATTGTTTGAGGTACTCTTAGTGTATTGTAAACCCTCATTTGTTCCATATTCATTTAAATTGATTTAATATCTTTTTTTCACACACACCATTATATACTCTCAAACTATATTTAGAGTGTATTTTTATTCTTATGGTGTTAAATATTTTAGTAAATGTCTATACTAGCTTCTTTTATGTGTTCTAGGGGTTTAGACTAATGATAGGGCTGCATGATTATTTTGGGGGTATTCTTTTCATAAAAATATACCTATACTATGTCATCAAATGAATCAACCATGGACAGCCCGACCACCCCCCCGTGGACAGACCCCCCCCCCCCCCACCCCCCCCCCCCCACCCCTGGAAAGCCCCCCCATCCCTTGACACCCTCGACCCCACTGGACAACGCTGCCACCCCCGTGGATAGCCCTACCACCCCCAGTGGACAGCCCGCCCACCCCCCTGGACAGCCCGCCCACCCCCCTGGACAGCACCGCCACCCGCATGGGCTACCCGCCCACCCCCTGGACACCCCGTACCCCCCATGGCAGCCTGCCCACCCCCTGGACACCCTGTACCCCCCCCCCCCCCCGGACAGCCCCACCCACCCCCTGGACACCCCGCTCACCTCCTTGGACAGCCCTCCCACCCCCCTGGACTCCCCCTACCCCATTGGACAGCCTGACCACCCCCGCGGACACCCCGCCCACCTGGACACCCCGACCCCCTAGACACCCCCTGACCCCCTGGACACCTCCAACCCCCCCGGATGGCCCCACCACCCCCCTCGACACCCCGCACCCCCTTGGACACCTTGTACCACCCCCGGACAGCTCTCTCACCTCCTTGGACAGCCCACCCACCCCCGGACAGCCCGCTCACCTCCTTGGACAGCCCACCCCCTAGACACCATGTCCCCCCCCCCCCCGGATAGCCCCACCCACCCCCTGGACACCCCGCTCACCTCCTTGGACTGCCCTCCCACCCCCCTGGACACCCCATACCCCCCTTGGACAACGTGTACCCCCCCCCCCCCCGGACAGCCCACTCACCTCCTTGGACAGCCCACCCATTGGACACCCTGTACCCCCCCCCCCCCGGGCAGCCCCACCCACCCCCTGGACACCCCCGCTCACCTCCTTGGACGGCCCGCCCACCCCCCCTGGACACCCTGCACCCCCCTTGGACACCCTGTACCCCCCACCCCCCCCCCCCCCCCGGACAGCCCACTCACCTCCTTGGACAGCCCACCCCCTGGACACCCTGTACCCCCCCCCCCCCCCGAACAGCCCCACCCACCCCCTAGACACCCCACTCACCTCCTTGGACAGCCCACCCACCCTCTGGACTCCCCCTACCCCATTGGACAGCCTGACCACCCCCGCGGACAGCCCGACCACCTGGACACCCTGACCCCCCTAGACACCCCCCAACCCCCTGGACACCTCCGACCCCCCGGATGGCCCCACCCCCCCTAAACACCCCGCACTCCCCCTGTACACCCTGCACCCCCCTTGGACAGTCCCTCCACTCCCCTGATCGTTATCATACTCCTCATCCTGATCTCCCTGAAGAATTTAATGTATAAAACTCATATACTCCCAATAATATCCTTAAGGATTATGTATTCCTTGATCCACATCCAATATCTTACTGGGCAATCCTTGAATATAGGCATTAGAAATTATGTATCTTTTTTCTTATATACACTGTATTTTGTTGTATTTCTTAATATGATTCTCATATAGAGTAATGTGTCAGTTATGCTTTTATATAAAGTAAAGAATTGTCATTTACCTAAATATTTTTTTGATTATACTTCAATATTATTGAATTGCTTTGAAATGAATTATTACAGTTTTTTTACAAAATGGACAGAAGTTGGATATACGAAACTGATCGGATTTCAACCGATTTTCAAAATAATTTGAACAGATTTCTAGATTTTTCATTTGACAAGGCTTCAGATAGTGGTCGCATACACTGCCCATGTTTTAATTGTGTTGGAAGACCTTAGATGAGTCGTCACGCGGTTTTCTATCATATAACCAAATATGGTTTCCAAAAATACTATTATGTGTGGTATCACAATGGAGAGAAAATGGAATCTCAAAATGTTCATGATCCAAATGATAATACTGAATTGGAGAGTTTAATATATGATCGGTTTCCATTTATTCGGCATCATGAGAAGGAAAGGATGTCCAGCCAACAAGATTTCGATACAAGAACACATGATGCGTCCAATGAAAATGATGATGTTGATAGGGTGAAAAAATTGAATGATGTTGCGAAGACTCTAGTATATCGTCAATGTGGTAAAATGAAAAAGTTGGAATTTTTAATCTGATTGTTTCATGGGAAAACTATGTATGGGATTTCAAATATTGCAATTGATTACATTCTTACGTTCTTGAAGGACTTGCTTCTAGATGATGCAGATATTCCCTCAAGCCACTATATGGCATAGAAGTTAGTTGATGAACTTGGATTATCAAAACAAATCATGCTTGCTCGAATGATTGCAGCTTATTTTGGGAGGAAACTGCTAAAAGAAATGATTGTATCAAATGTGGAACCTCCCGATGGAAGCCAAAAGATTATGGATCACCATCTCGTGTGCCATAAAAAGTAATGTGGAACTTTCCATTGATACCCAGATTACAGAATGTTTTCAGGTCCGATGAAACATCCGTAAAAATGGGATGGCATGACATCGAGAGAAAAAAGAATAATGAAGAGTTGGTTCACCCTGCAGATGGATTTGCATGGCAGAGATTTGATGCTTGATATCCTGAATTTGCAGCTGATGTGTGTACTGTGAGACTGGGTCTTTCATGTGACGGTTTTAATCCATTTGGGAAGATTCTTACTTCGCAGAACACATGGCCGGTTTTCATACACATTTATAACATTTCCCCTTGGTTGTGTATGAAAAAGCCTTACACTTTCTTGAGTATACTGATATCTTGCCCTTCTGATCCAAGCAATGATATAGATGTATACATTCAACCTTTAATAAAAGAGTTGAAACTTCTTTCGGATGTGGGTGTGCCCACATACGATGCATGTTCAAAAGACATATTTCAGATTCGTGTTGCGCTTATGTGGACGATCAATGATTTTCATGCTTATGCAATGATGTCTGGATGGAGCACTAAAGGAAAATTTTCATGTCCTGTTTGTATCAAGAATAATCAATTGAGAAGACTGAAATATCGTCGTAGTTTTAGTTTACTGGGACATCGACAATTGTTGCCAATGAACCATCCATATAGAAACAATCGTCGAAGATTTGACAATACCATGGAGAATGACGCTCCACCTCAGCGTATGTCTGGAACTGATGTGATTAATGAATTGAAAGATTTCAGTTATTCATTTGGGAAGGGTGTAATGAAATCTAGAAAGAGGAAAAATGTTTCCAATGATACCTGTTACAATTGGAAGAAGAAAAGTATATTCTTTGAGTTGCCATATTGGTCTACCAACTTGTTACGTCATTTCTTAGACGCAATTCACATTGAAAAGAATATATGTGAAATGTTTCTTTCGATTCTTCTAAATGTCAAGGGGAAGACAAAAGATGATTTACAATCTCGGCGTGACTTGGTAGATTGGGGGATCAGACCAGAATTGTATCCTACCTGTATCAGTGAAAATAAATGGCGCGTTCCATGTGCTTCTTATGTGATGACACCTGCTGAAAAAAATCAATTTCTGGAAGTGCTAGAGACTATTAATGTTCCTGATGTCTATTCAAGCAATATTTCAAAATGGGTCAACAGAAAAGAGTTGAAGCTGAAATCATTGAAGACTCATGATTATCACATTTTTTTGCATGAGTTGATTCCAATAGAAATCTGTCATCTCTTGTCCAATAATGTTAGAGTCTCAGTTATTCGGTTGTTCTATTTGTTAAGAGATATTTGTGCTAAGAGGCTATCCAAATCCTTCTTGCAAAAACTGTTGGCAGAGACACCATTAATTTTGTGCGAGTTAGAGAAAATTTTCCCTCCATCATTTTTTACATGCATGTTGCATCTGACTATCCATATTCCGAGAGAAATACTTCTTGGAAGACCCGTTGCTTTCCGTTGGATGTATCCAACTGAAAGAAACATGTGCACATTCAAATCAAATGTTCAGAACAAGAATTATCCCGAAGGTTCTATTGTGAACCGTTACTTGGCTCAATAATGTATGGATTTCTGTGCAATGTATTTGTCTGATCTTACTACGAGAGTAAATAGACCAATGAGAAATGAAGAAGAACAGTATGGGAAAATTGAACCCATATTTCCATCACTTCCTCAGATAGGAAGAATTCTGGGATCATATACATTGACGACATTAAGCCTTGAAGAGCGAGAGATGGAACATCGCACAGGGTTGTTCAGTTTTGATTTGTTTAATGAGTATATCAAGTAAGTAAATTGTACATGTATCTCTTATCTTATCTCTTGTAATTTTAAATATTTTTTAAACTATTATTATTTTTATCTACATAGAACATAATGAATTGATATATAGAAAGCATCGTTCTTTATCTTTGAGAAGGAAAGAGACTTTCCATAGCAAAGTGTTTTCTTCTTGGTTGAAATTGAAGGTAAAAACATTTCTGTAATAACTAAATAAAAAATAATATTTAATTAAGTTTACTATTTGTTTATATTTCAGGTGTCGAGTTTGCCTACAAACTCTGTTTTTGAGGAAACAAGAGCTTTAGATTTTGGTCCTAATACCATTGTTCGTGCATGTAAATCACTTGTGATCAATGGATACAAATTTATTATCACTGAATGAGCAAGAAACATGAGAACACATCATAATGGTGTTATGCTAACTCCCACAACAGACTGTTATGCCAGTTCATCGGATACTAGACCTCATTCTGAAAATGTTGCTTATTATGGAGTCGTGGAGAAAATAATAGTTTTGGATTATTACTCACATGGTCGAGTCACGATGATGAAATGACAATGGTTTGATTCAATGGAGAGGCAAGGCACCTTTATTGATGATTTTGGATTTCGAGTTATTGACATAACTCTCACTCTTGCCACCGATGAACAATATGTATTGGCATCAATGGTGAAACAACTGTTTTATGTCAAAGATCATCGTCATCCTAAATTCAGTGTAATTATTGAAGTAAATCCCAGACATGTTTTTGATGATGGTGATGATGAAGTTGACACTATCCCTACTGCAATTGGAAGCAATCCGTTTATTACTTATGATGATGCCAATAACTCAATTATCAGAGTTGATTGTGAACCTGAAGTTGTGGTGGGAAATATATAGAATCATACAGTCGTGTTCTCACCTACATGTTTCACCTACATCATTCAGAGTGTGTATCCTAGTACTTACCTTCAAACCACCATAAATCTTCTTTTACTTTATGTTTTTTATCAGAATGGTTTTTCTATATATATTTTTTGGGTTACACATTAGTTGTCTGTTTTTAATTACTTCCATATTTTTTTTCATTGCAGGAAATGACACCCATTGAAGAGAGGCGACGGAAAAAGATGATAGATAATAATCGTCACATGATACAGATGGGTGTTCCTCCACTCATCCCTGTTGTGAGTATTTTATTTCAAATATAAATATTTCAATAACTTATAATATCATGTGTTTACTTATGTGTCATCCTTTTTTTTAGGATCGACCCCCTAGACGAGAGATATCTGATGAGGAGCCTGATATTGCTCCCAGTAGAGTGGCTAGTGGTAGGAGGGGGGTGGTGTCAGAGATGGACGATCATCTAGTGGGCCCGGTACTGAGGCCGGTGGTACGAGAGCTCATGGGGCGAGAGTTAGATGATCCACCACCACAAACGTATCTTCCTCATCCCATTTTTATCCTGGTGTGTCTCCAGGGACACACGGGATATTTAGACCTCCGATGTTTACACTACCAGTTGGCCAGACGTCTATGCCATCATCTTTTGCTTCCAGTTCATTATCTTCGAGCTATTATATTCCACCTTCTTTGACTCCTGATGTGACATAGTATGCAGCTGAGGAGTGTACACTAAGGGACACTCCACCTGTAAAGGATATTCCTTCAGCTTCTGCACATCTAGTGATGCCCATTGATCTGACTACCACAGTTATATTTATCTGACTCTATCAAATTTTTATACCAAAATTTATTTTATTATAACTTGTACTGATATTATTTTTCTTTAATAACAGATTCATCTACAGATAGGAGGCGGGGGAGGGGGCATACTCGCTTATGTGCGGTATGGAACCGCTAGACACAGTTGATGGTTGAATATAATGTTGATGGACAAATGATTGAAAAATCTGGGCAGGAATGTCGCGGTTTTTTGGCAGCGCTATCCAAATACTCCGATATCATTCCGGTCAGCCCTCTCTCTTGGAGACAACTCCCACACGAAGTCAAAGATAATGTGTGGGCACAAATATGGGTAAAAAATCTATTGGATTTAATGTAGTATTTTTTGTATTTATATAAACTAATCTATTGGGTTTCAGCTTCGGTTTAACTTCCCTGATGGCGAAAGTGCACGACCAGTGCGTTTAAAAGAGTTGGGAGAGCATTGGAGAGCTTATAAGAATGACCTGTATGTTGGATGGTGTGATAGGGCGGGCACGGATTTAGAGACATTACCTATCATGGATGACTGCCCAATAGAGCAATATCGCCAAATGATTACCCATTGGGTGACTGCCAAATTTAAGGTATTAATCTCATTTGAGGTATTTAAATCAGAGTTTTCATATTTTTCATTAATATAATATTTTTTATTATTAAACATTATTTTGGAATCTTCTGAAAAAAAACAAAAAAAAAACATTGATTCAAAGCAATACCTCCACACTTTGGGGTGCACAACTATGTCAGATCATGAGAGGCAGCTGGTACGATATAGTTGTTTAAATTTTTTTTAGGACTTTCCCTTTTTATTATTTCCTACTTAAATTATGTGATTTATTGAATATTGAATATATGATTATACTTTCACTTTATATTGTTTCAATGTCATTACAGAAGCACAAATTGAATATTGAAGGACGTATCCCTCGAGAAAAATTGTTTTGCTCGAGTAGAAGAAAAAAATATGGAACTGTGGTAAATGAATCAACCCAAGAAAAGATTGTAAGTTTTAATTTGTTTATTTCAAAGTTTAATATCTTTTTTGAAATTTATTAATCTATTACTATTTTTAACCGGCTGCTTTGGAGGATCTTGATGCCCATGAGCCTGACAATTTTGGGCCACACAATCATTTTTATCAGGTTTGGGAGAGGAGCACTCTGGTCGAGTACGCTGCTGACCTGGTAAGAATATAGTTTTGATGAGGTATTGGTCCTCTCCAGGTATCTATTCTAGTATGACTGAGTTGGAACAGGTCAAGGAGCAAGCAAGACAATCTGATAAAAGGGTCACAGATTTGGAAGTACAAGTTCAAACGAGGGACAAAGAATTTATGAAACTGATGAAAGCTTTATCTTCATCACTTCCACCAGAGGCTAGTGCGGCTTGTCAGACATTTATGACGTTGATGGGTGCATTATCCAATGCACCAGGAGACAGATCTAGTGGAGATCGAGATCATGACATTCCTGGAGATAACGAGGATGCTGCAGAGGACGAGGACGAGGATGAGGATGAGGACAAGGTTGAGGATGGGGTCGAGGGCGAGGATGGGGCCGAGGGTGAGGATGGGGATGAGGATGAGGATGAGGCCGATGATCAGCATGGGGACGACGAAGAGGATGACGACGAGGACAGAGATGGCGGCAAGGATGATGCCGATGATGATAGTGGTGATGGTGATGGTGATCAGGGGCAGATTGATCCATTTCATTTTTGAATTCTGTATAACTCTTTATTTTTGAACCTGGTTTTCCACTCTGGGGTTTTCCTCTGCTTCCTAGAGATGTTGTTATCAGATCTCTTTTTTTCACTTGATTCTTATTGTATGATTAATCTACTACCTAGACCTTTAGTATTCCTTGGTACTGTGATTCCCTGTATGATATCTGGTTTGATAAGTTAATATGGTCATCTTAATATTCAAAAACAATCACTCGAAATTAGGGGTTTCTGTGGGATGGGTCAGGTCGGGTCGGGTCATGGGTGTTCTAGGGCCTAAGGAAATATGGTCATGCATAAGTAAGATTTAGGTCCTAAGGACATGACATGAAAAATTATGTGTTTTAGATCCATGGGTAATATTGGGGGTTCATTTTAAAAATAATAAAATGAGGGTTATTGAGGTGGAAATGATTTATTAGGTGATGACTTCCCTTGGTAAAAAAATATAAATAAGTGTGTGTCTTTTTAATTTTGATAAATGGATTTTAATGATAATGAAATATTGGTTAATTTCTTTGGTTAAAAAATTTATTTTTAACATTTTTATTCTCTATTTTATATATTTTCATTGATTGGGAAAATAATTTACAAACAAAAAATATCCAAATACTTATAATATTTATATGTATTAAATTGAGTAATTTTGAGAAATTTTTATATTGTATTATGTGCAAATTTTGCATATATAATATGAAAAATATAAAGAGTTTATATTTCACCCTTAATATCAATTATTAACATCACTTTTAGTTTATGGTTGGTGGATTAGAGTGCACGAAAAATGGATTTGGATTCTATTGAAACATTAGGAAAACGATCCAAGGGAAATTTGTGTTGTGTACGAGTCAACCCCGCCTCAATCTGAGGCACGGTGTGGCCGGTACCACTCAAACTGTCTCACTTTTATTTGCAATGGACAGGATTTTAAGTGAAAACAACTACCGACATATGGAAAACTGACCAAACACATTCGGATTCTGTTGAATCTATAGGAAAATGATACATGGGTCATTTGTGACGTGTACGAGTCAACCCCGCCTCAATCCAAGGCGCGGTGTGGCCGGCACCACTCAAAGTGTCTCACTTTTCTTTGAAATGGAAAATAGTTTAAGTAAAAACAACAAATGATATACAGGAAACAAAACAAACGCATTCGGATTCTGTTGATAATTTAGTACAAGTATCCATGGGTCATCTGCGTCGTGTACGAGTCAACCCTGCCTCAATCTGAGGCACGGTGTGGCCAGTACCACTCAAACTGTCTCACTTTTATTTGAAATGGATAGGATTTTAAGTGAAAACAACTACCGGCATACAGAAAACCGACCAAATGCATTCGGATTCTATTGAAACATTAGTAAAAATATCCATGGGTCATTTGTGACGTGTACGAGTCAACCCGCCTCAATCCGAGGGCCGGTGTGGCCGGTACCACTAAAAGTATCTTTCTTGTGTTTAAAATGGATGCGCTTTTAATTAAAATAAACGACATATGGAAAACCAACCAAAACCATTCGGATTGTGTTGATACTTTATGAAAATGATACATGGGTAATTTTTAACGTGTACGAGTCAACCCCGCCTCAATCTGAGTCGCGGTGTGGCCAGCACCACTCAAAGTGTATCACTTTTTTTTTAAATGGACAACAGTTTAAGTAAAAACAACAACTGACATATGGGAAACGGACCAAACGCATTCTTATTCTGTTTATACTTTAGGAAAAGTATACATGGGTCATTGTTGTCATGTAAGAGTCAACCCCACCTCAATTTGAGGCACGGTGTGGCCGGTACCACTCAAATTGTCTCACTTTTATTTGAAATGGACAAGATTTTAAGTGAAAACAATTACCGGCATACGGAAAACCGACCAAACGCATTCAGATTCTGTTGAAACTTTAGGAAAACGATCCATGGGTCATTTGTGACGTGTACGAGTCAACCCCGCCTCAATCCGAGGGCCGGTGTGGCATGTACCACTAAAAGTGTCTTTCTTTTGTTTAAAATGGATGCACTTTTAATTAAAATAAACGACATACGGAAAACTGACCAAACGCATTCGGATTGTGTTGATAATTTAGGAAAATGATCCATGGGTCATTCTTGACGTGTATGAGTCAATACCGCCTCAATCCGGGGTGCGGTGTGGCCGACACCACTCAAAGTGTCTCACTTTTCTTGGAAATGGACAACAATTTAAGTAAAAACAACAACTAACATACGGAAAATGGACCAACTGCATTCATAATCTTTTGATACTTTAGGAAAAGTATCCATGGGTCATCTTTGTCGTTTAAGAGTCAACCCCACCTCAATCTGAGGCATGTTGTGGCCGGTACCACTCAAATTGTCTCACTTTTATTTCAAATAGACAGGATTTTTAGTGAAAACAACTACCGGCATACGGAAAACCGACCACACGCCTTCGGATTCTGTTGAAAATATAGGAAAACGATCCATGGGTCATTTTTGATGTGTACGAGTCAACCCTGCCTTAATCCGAGGTCTGGTGTGGCCGGTACCACTAAAAGTGTCTTTCTTCTGTTTGAAATGGATGAGCTTTTAATTAAAATAAACAACATACGGAAAACCAACCAAACGCATTTGGATTGTGTTGTTACTTTAGGAAAATGATCCATGGGTCATTTTTGATGTGTATGATTCAATCCTGTCTCAATCCGAGGCATGGTGTGGCCGACACCACTCAAAGTGTCTCACTTTTCTTTGAAATGGACAACAGTTTAAGTAAAAAACAACAACCGACATACGGAAAACGGACCAAACGCATTCAGATTCTATTGATACTTTAGGAAAAGTATCCATGGGTCATCTGTGTCGTGTATGAGTCAACCCCGCCTCAATCTGAGGCACGGTGTGGCCGGTACCACTCAAACAGTCTCACTTTTATTTGAAATGGACAGGATTTTAAGTGAAAACAACTACCGGCATACGGAAAACCGACCAAACGCATTCGGATTCTATTGAAACTTTAGGAAAACGATCCATGGGTTATTTGTAACGTGTATGAGTCAACCCTGCCTCAATCTGAGGGCCGGTGTGGTCAGTACCACTAAAAGTATCTTTCTTGTGTTTGAAAAGGACATCATTTTCAGTGAATACAACTGAAATTTACACTTATCAACGATAGCCGCAAAATATTTTTCATGAGTTGGGTAGTTTCACTCATGGGTTCATAAGTGATGAGACTCCTAAGAAAATACCTTTTCACCATATATTATAAACAATACATGTTCAATGAAAAATTAATCACAAATCAGTACATAACCAAATCTAGGATGATAAAAAAAATGGGATATGAGCCAATTTCAAACTCTTATTCAACTCTAATAGGTATTTCTCATACTATTCTGCCTATTAGAATTTTATGGGTAGGTGGGGGATATGCTGGTTGGGGGGTTGTGCAGGGGTGAGGTGAATTACTACTGGATGATTGTTGTCTTATGAAGATTGAAATAGGGAATTGTTGTACATGACATGGTTGTAAGAGTTTGATGATTTTATGTGTTTTTCTGTTCTATTTTAGGTTTTTTATACTATTTCAAGACTTTATGTGGTTTTTGTGATTTTATTTATACACGTGTATAGTGGAGGGGCTACTGGAGGGAGGGGGGCTGCTGGGCTACAGTTCTGCAAAAACTCAATACCAACGGTTATAAACCGTTGGTATAAGGGTGATGGAATTCTGGAAAAACACTAGACCAACGGTTTAAAACCATTGGTGTAGGTGTTCTGGATTTCTGGAAAAACTTATTCCAAGGGTTTTAAACTGTTGGTATAGGTGTCTAGATTTCTAGAAAACCAATACCAATGGTTTATAACCGTTGGTATAGGTGTTGTTGGAAAACCAATACCAATGGTTGTAAACCGTTGGTATAAGTTTTCTTGAAAATCACATTACCAACGGTTTAAAACGGTTGGTATAATACTTCCTAAAATGCATTACCAATGGTTTATAACTGTTGGTATACATTGGGATAAATTTATATAACCAATATACCAACGGTTTGGATCCAACTGTTGGTATAAGGCTTTCCTTATGACTTACTAGCCAACGGTTTGGAAAACCGTTGGTATAGGATATACCAACGGTTTTCTATCCTATACCAATGGTTTATAACTGTTGGTATAACCTTCTTTTCCAGTAGTTTATGCTTTCATTTTTTATCTTCTAATCCATCCTTGTTTCTTGTGTCTGTAACACTTCTTCATTTCATTCATGCACACTCTATTTTTCTATTTATACTTCTATATACCAAATCATTTCTTCCTCAATATCTTAGTTTGTGACTATCAGGTTCTAAATTCAGGATCATTCAGGTTGTGATTCTATTTTCTAAATTTGGTGTTGTATTTGGGTTGTGACTCCCTATTCAAAAGGTAATGTGTTAGTGTGGTTTCACTACACTTCATAGAAAAGGATTTTTTTAATCCGGTTATGATTCTCCATAAAAAATATACTCAGCGGTGAATGTATCTCTAATTGATTAGATGGGTATAATATTAGAGTAGGTTCAATTTTCACTGAACTACTATAAAAAATATCATTGTTTTATTTATTTTATATCCACATTAAATTAAATATCATAATTAACATTGATAATTATATAAAATAATTAATCTATTTCTTTAAAAACATTAATCTAGTCAATTTACCCCACTAGAAAATCATTCATTACCTTTTAGGTCCTTAAAACTTACAAATGTTTTAATGGAATCATTTTATTACTTTTCCATTATGCTTCTTACTAGGTCACTTTCTCCCAATAATTTCTTTTCTTTTCATTATGAATATTTCTTTTCAAGTATTTGTGGTTATTAAAAATAATTTTTATTTACTTTATCATTATTTTGTGAACCATTGGTTTATAAATTATATTTTATAAAAATATATCAAAATTAAAATAATATTTATTCTTATTTTGCAAATATTTTTCTTATCTTATTCTAATTGGATTTTCATAAGTGTCAATATCCTTTAATGTTTCTTATAGTTCCATGGGGATATGTTTTAATTTAATTATCCACCTTATTTATCTATAAGATTTTTCTATGAATTATAAAAAAATTGGAAAACTATTTCATTCTAATGGGATAATTATATTATGATTAATTTATGAATGTGTCATTTTCATGTGGAAAAAAAATATGGCTTGATATTATGTGATTTGTGGACCTTGAATTATATATCCCTCCAATGCATTGGGTAAATCTATATATTTAAATATATTACTAAGTTATAGGACATGGGTGGTCATCCTAGTCCATTATGTTATTTGACATAGGTAGTCTGATAAGTCAACTATAATATGAATTTCTTGGGGGTTAACCATGTCATGACTTATGATTTTATATTCTGATGTGTATTACACATTACTATGTTATGTAATGGATTTATGTTATGATTCATCTATTTTCCATGGTTCTAGTTACTTTGGATAATATTTTTTTATTATGTTATCATACTTATTTTCTTGTTTTATGTGTACTACTTTTATGATCACCTTTGTGGAATTGGTTCATATCTCTTGTGTTTTACCCCTTACTAAGTGTATGTTCTCACCCTTTACAAAGGATTACACTATATAGGTTATGAATAATAATATTAAATATTATATGCCTAGAATGTATTTAAGTGGGATTTAGTTGTGGAATACATATTTTTTATTTTATAAAATAATAAATTTATATAGATAATCTCCAAATTCACTAAAACATTAGGTTCTGGGGTTGTGATTTATTTTTAAGTTATAATGGAAAATCTGGTATAATAATGTAATACATATTCATATGTGTGTGTGTGTGTTATAGATAGGTCATCTCATGTGTGGTAGATGAAGCACTTGGTTGTGTTGTACATTGAAAGGCTGGTTTGGGAAAAGAAAAAGCATTGGATATGATGGTTAATGTTGAGTAATGTTATCATAATATGACTACCCATGACTTTTATATACCTTATTGCATGGAATATTATATAAACATAATTATAATCTAATCTGTAAATA
The DNA here is from genome assembly GCA_963277665.1 of Viscum album. NCBI lineage: Eukaryota > Viridiplantae > Streptophyta > Magnoliopsida > Santalales > Viscaceae > Viscum > Viscum album. Next base: position 677,984,580 of record OY728119.1, on the reverse strand, counting down.
TTGAGAGACCTATTATCTTTGTAAAATTATCTGTATAGTATAATAAATTGAAACATGAATACGAATACATTATTTAAAAATTTCATATCATGACCTTAAATTCCAATCATCTTATAATACTCCATGGGATAACTTAGGGACATAAATAAGAAAGGGGTGAGATATAAATAACAGTAAGGTAATAATCAAATAATAACATGATATAAGTAAAAAAAAATTTCAAGGGGAAAATCAAGGTGAAATAAAATGGGTGATAATAATAAACATGAATATGGAATCATGGTATAATATGATAACTTCATGGCAGTAAATAAATATGGAAATAACATAAAACATAACATTATAAGAATAAGTTAAGGCTTACCACTGATACATCATCATATAATTTTCATAGAATAACCTCTCATTAACCATGCAGGTAATATCATGAGATAAAAATATTACCCAATGCATTGGAGTTATATATAATTTTGGGTCTACCCATCACATTCATATCATGTACATGCAATTCTATGCCACATAGTTCATACAATATAAGAATTTATTTCATCAATTTAATCCCATGATTAAGGAGTTTATGTTAAATACATGTGATTACCCAATCAATAGGGGATATATACATCTAGGGGAATACCATTGAGTTGAAATGGGGATGGGTATACACAATACAAAAGTTTTTCATCAAATATCATTGGATAATTTTGGCATCATAACATGTGTGCATAAAAATTCATGGAAGGGTTTAATGATAGATAAAGATGGTATATAATTACTTTGTAATCACAATAATGGTAAATAGATGTGTAAAAACATATTACAAAATGAAAAATTGGAAATAAAAAAGGCATAATATAGTGAAATTACTTGAATACATAGGATGAGGATGAAAATACATTACCTTGAGTGGGTGCCTCTAAAAGCATGGGAGTAGCTTATTAAGATATTAGTAACACCTTGATAGGGATTTTAAGAAGGAAATAGAGATTAAATTTATTTTAAATGATATTTTAGTGAATATCAGTGGGAGTTTGGATGGGTATTTATAGAAAAAGAGAGGGGAATTAATTATTTATTTTTTAACATAGGTTTTACACACATTATAATAAAATAATCAAAACGAAAAACCTTCCCTTTATTTATTTCATGGTTTAAATCAAATATGAGTGGTTTAAAATATTTTATAAGTCCAGGAAACTAAAATATTAAAATAATACCATTGGTGATGTGTAATTGAGTCAAGCTCATAAATAATTGATTTTAAAACTATAAAATATAATATAGGTTCTAGAGGATTCATAGAGGATTTATAAAATTAATCAAATATCTTTACAAAAATTATTTTGAAGAGGAAATCTATATTTGGTCATGTATTACTTTTATAGAATTTATTACATCACTTTGGTTATTATGATGTCATAATACGGACCATATATTTAAACTATATTTAATTCTAACCCAAAACATCAAATACCTCCGAAAATTATGAGAAATTCTCTACTGGATAATTTTAAAATTATTATTTCAAAAATATTATTTAATTTACCAATCTAATTTTTTATGTATGAAAATTTTAACTTTTAAAACCTTATTTACTAAAAAATAATAGTTTCTACCACACAGATCCCTTTCTAACAATTATTAAAATAAAATTGGAATTAATTGAATTATATTTTGATTTGTATATAAATAAATATTATTTAATAATATTATTATATGAAAGTAGTGTTTAAAAACTCTTAAATTTATTAAAAAGTGTTATAACTATATATTTTCCAAAAATATATTTTTTTTCTTCTTATCGTAATAAAATCACCTATAATTGTATATATAAAGTCATACTGAAAATGGATAAATATAATCATTAATTTATTAAAAGAAAACATAAAAATTCATACTACTGGTGTCTAGATACATAACCCTTTATTACACTAGTGTATGACTTAAGGTTATGTTGTGTGATAGTGGTACTTTCATGGGGTGGTTCGGAAAACATGGATTTGTATGTTATCTTGGTAAGCTTTAACTTCTACTATAAATTGTTTCTCGTGTATTTTAGTTATGAAATTTCAGCCTGGGATTTTTCAAGGTTAATTCCCATTGATGTTATCTTCCATAGAAGCTCTAATAATTGGTCTTAATATGGTACAATCCAACTGGTAAAGGATATCTCTTCTTCTATCTGTTTCAACTAAACTTTATCATAAACCTTAATATATACTAATCATAATGGTCTTTATACAATAGTTATGTTATAAATGGTTAGGAAGTTTAATGATTTTTTAATATGATTATCTGTATTTTATAATAGTCTAAAATAGCCAAATTATTTCAGGTATTTTCTATAAATATTTACATATTAAGGCATTTATTCATTCAAAAAATTGAATTTCATTTATAAAAGTTTAATTCATTAAATTCTTACCTATTCGTAAATTTCACCCTTGAAATTTCATTTCAGAAACTAAAAATATGAGGGTAATTTTGTTTCATCGCCTCTTCTAATTCTTTTATTTATTTCTCAAACAAGTATTTTTTTCGTAGCACTTTAACCAGGAGAGTTATCTTGTTTTGTACATGTTTTTCGTTGCAATATAAGATCTTAAACATCTATTCCTTAAAGGAATGATCATTCTCCAAGGGTACCACCTTTTAATTTTTTACATTTTAGGGGTCTGTTAAGTTCTTCTGCATGAGGGATACATTTAACACATCATATTCTTAATATAGGATAATTAGAAGTGTTAGTTGATAGGTCATAGGTTCAATGCGATCAAGGATTTCAAAGGGGCTGATGTATCATGTACTAAAATTTACATTCTTCCGAAACATAAAATTTTCATCAAAAGAGATATATAAAGTAACATCTTATCTCTGACCTCAAAATCTATGTATCATTGATGATTTTCTGCATATATTATCTTTCAACTTTGTGTATATGATAACCCTAGTCTTTCTTACACATTAATTCATGATTTATTACATAAGAATACACTTATTAAAACATGGAATATCAAGAATATTATTTTATTTTAAAATTAGATACATAACATCACAACATGATACATGGGTTACATAATAATTATCTTAAACATCCTTTACATTCTCATAATATTCCATAATTCTTAAAATATCATGGGATAACCTGGGAACATACATAAAAAGGGGTGAGATATAAAATATAGTAAGAGAATAAAAAAACATCTCACGAAGAAATTATGACATGTTAGAAAATAGGAATTTCAATAGGTCATAAGAAGAATAGTTATAATAATAAACATGAATAATGAGGCATAATATAACCTGATAACATAAAGGGAATAAGGTAATGTGGAAACAACTTTGAACATGACATCATAAACATAGGTCAATGATAACTGCCAAGAAATCATAACATGGTGGAAAGAGTCCCCAAACGGATTAGTTCCACTCAATAATCCTATACATTATGCCTTATGAGACTAAAACATTATCCAATTCATTAGAGCGCTATATAATTCTAGGTCCACCCATCGCCTTCATATAATGTTCATGCATAAGTGTGCCACATATTTCATATAACATAAAAACATGTTCCACCACATTTAATATGAAAATTGAGGATTTTGGGTTACATAAATGGAAGTCCCAAATAAATTAATTATAGGTAAATCTACTAGAATAAACTAGAGTGAAAATTTTCATAGGTACACACTTCACAAATGTTTGGCATGGAAAATCGTGGGGACATTTTGACAGCATAATGACAGTACATAAAGATTCATAAAATGTTTCAATGAGACATAATGGGGTCTCTAAATTTGATGTAAAAAATTCAGTATGACGGATATGAAAGAACATAATCCAACATGAAAATTTGGTAATGAATAGGCATAAAACAATGTGTTCAATTGAATAATAAACATGGCATGGAAAATCATAGGGTAATTTTTGCTGTGTATCAGGGATATATAATGAATCATGGGAAAGGTTAATGAGGATGAAATAGGTCACTCATCACATGGAAATAATATGAGGGAAGGGATATATGTAATATCTTATTACATATTTAGGAATTATAATTCAAAATTTATTTTATAAACAAATTTCTTGAATAAATAGGACAAAGAGAGGATCACTTTCTATATTTCAGCATAATAACAGCTTAGGTAAATGTTATAATGATAGATAATAAATGATATCTCATTATTATTACACAAATTTGATATTATATGGATCATTATAAATTAATTACAACATTACAAATTTATATTATAAAGTCTAATTAAAAGAAGGTTCTGTAATTAGAAAATATGAGAAAAAATCCTTTACCTTGAGAAGGTGATACTAAAAGCATAGTATGAACTTCTTGAGAGCTTGGGGGTACCTAGAGATGACTCAAGAGAGGTGATTATAGAGTAAGGAAATTATCCAAGGATTTTTTATTTAAGTTTAATGGGATATTAGGTCGGTTTATATAGGAAAATATATGGGAGTTATTTATTATTTTCCAAAGTTAGGTTTTGGAATCTATACAATAAAATAATCCAATCCACAAATATTCTCATGGTTTGTTCCTATGGTTTTTGACAAAGAGGGTTTCTTCATTATTTTATAAGTTAATGTTTTGAAATCATTAAAATATTACCCTTGGTTACGTGTAAGTGAGTCATGTTTATAAAACAATTGATTTCCAAACCATAAAATATAATATAGGTTTTGGTTGATTCATAAAGTCATTATAAAATTAATTAAATAACCTAAAAACAAATTATTTTGAATGTAAAAAATATATTTGGTCCTGGATACATTATAGGGTATATATTACATCACTTTTTGTATATTATGATATCATAAAACACATCGTATATTTATACCACATTAATTATTGAACCCAAAAATTCGACAGTCATATAAAATTATGAAAAAGTCACCATTGGATAATTTGAATTTTATAAATCCAAAAATATTATTTATTTTATCAAAATAATTATACAAATATGAAAAATTACACTTTTAAATCAAAATACATGTTTATTGTAAAATGAAATTTGTTTAATAATAATAGTTTTTAACCCTTATAATAATTATAATTTCACATCATAAAATTATATTATCATTTATATTTAATAAATAATATTTTATAATTTTATTTAATTAAAATATCAAAAAATATGAAATTAATCAAATCTTTTCTTGATTAAAACCACATTTTACCATAGGTAAAATTTATGTTTTAACGTATTGAAAATCTAATTTTTATCAAAATCATTATTTAATAATTTATAAAATAATAATGAAAAAAATAATTATTATTATTTAAATTAAAATATAAATATTCTTTCTATTATGTTTACTTGTTTTTTATTTCTTGTTAAATTATTTTTACCCTTAATTAACTTATCATTCTTTTACCGTGTAATAAATATTGTCTACAGATACTATTCATATTTTCAAAAAAAATTAAGATAAACTTATTACGTAATATTAGTTATGGTGATTAAAAATACAGAATAAATTTTAACAAAATCAATTCACATTATTTAAATAATTTAAAATAAAAACTATATGTGTGATGGGATGCGGCTTTCCGAAAAATATATCATTCACAGAAAAGATGATTTTACATTAACTCAATAACTAGTAATATTAATTATATGATTTTATATTAATTAACATATATATTTAATATAAAAATTTCATTTAAAAATTCCTAATTAGGGGTTATTGTAATTAACAATAATAGAGAATCATTATGCATTTCAAAACAGTTTTTAGATAAATGTGTTTTTAAGCCTAAAAATAAACGTATACCAATATTCAATATAAAGACGATAAAATGTTATTAATTTAATTAAATATGACTAAATAATACTTATTTTACCTTTAAATCTAATTAATTTAAAATTTTCACCTCAAAATTACATAATTTATCAAGATAATTGACCACTTTATATTAAGAACGGTATTTTTCACTATTCACTGAAAAATATATATTTCCCAAAAAACCGAAAAATTTATCCATATGATAATTTTTATATTATGATAATAAAAAATGATTCCATTTTAATAAATTAATTTTTAAAATTTACAAAAAATAATTATAATATTTTTTCACAAAAATAAATAAAAACGATTTTTGAAGAAAACTTATTTTGAGGAACAAAATGACATTACCAATAATTGAGATATTATTTACTAAGAATTTACAAATAAATTTATAATGTTAAAAAAATATATATTTTTTATAAAGTAATTAATTCTATTCGTACCCAAAAAATTAACATTTTGGTTATGATATTTATATTTAAACAGTCATGGTTTGTTTGCGTTTGATATTGCATATCGCATACACTATCGAACATAATTTTCTCTTTTAAAAACTCAAGGAACAATATTTATACCCCCTTTAATTAATTTCATCCTAAAAATTTATAATTAATCCAAGTAAGAAATTTTTTGACACTTGAAAATTTATTAATTGAAAACCCACATTGTAAAAAGGTTTAATAAAACATCCTCTTAAAAATAGAGAAAGGGAAATATGAATGTCAACACATAAATTGGTTTCTAAGTAGGGGAACATAATTTGGAAGTTAATATATGGATATGGAAGAAAAAAATAACACCCAATAACTAATATAGAGTGATGAATAATATGTTTATGAGAAATTAAATGACTAAAAAAATCATATATTTATGATTGGTTAAAAGAACATAAATTCATCAAAAATTATCAGATTATGACATCATTTTTGTTTCAAGATTATTTTCCTAGAGTTAATAAATTCTTTAACCAACTATAATACTGATATAAAGAAATCTACTTTCGTAATAGGTATAATTTCATTCATTAATTGATTTATACAATAATCACATTTCTTCTCCAAATAATGAATATTCAAGATGATTTTTTTTTTCAAAAGCAGTATTGTAAGATTCTAAAGGATCACATGATCCTCTAAAGAATAACAAATTATTCCTCCTATATATATAAAATCCAATATTATTAGAAAAAATTAATATAATTAATAAAACCTAACACATTAATCTAAAAATCAATAAAAATCCTAAAGGTTTTACATAGATTATTCCCCGAATAAATACTACTATATCCAAAATAACTTAAAAATTAAAGAATTGTTTATCCTCAAAGGTTGTATCATACCATTTATTTTAAACCTCCAAAAATATAATAGAATTATTCTCAAATAATTCTTTATATTATACCTAATTGTTATATATACCTAAACCCAATAAACATCGCCCTAAATATCATTAATCTCCTCAAAATAAAAAGATTTGATCCTCAAATATGTTTCCCAAAATTTCAATAATCATGAAAAACATTCATAAAATAAATCATCAAAAGTGGTATAAATGATTTTAAATATAATATTAAACTTATGCATGTCATCCCAATACACTTTAGGTTATCCCCAATATTAAACAAGTATTAATACTTATCAATACCTCAATCATATTTTTTCAAATATATCACCTTAGAAATAAATCACATTTATTGGTTATTAGTACCATTAAACATGTGTTTCAAATCATTAAATAAAAACTATTATGGGAAAATCCTTATATTTTCATGATTCTTTTATCTAGAATGACATTTATACACTACCTATAAAACATAATTCTCAAATATCAATTCATAAACACTTTAATATTTACACTACAATGACTTCCATTACATAAGTCCTTCCTTAGTCTAGGATTTATCCCACGAATTACGACATTGAATCAGATAATGCATATACTCTTCATACATAATACACTGAAAACAAAACTGGAGGCATGGGGTGTAATTTATTCCCTTTGACCATACTCGTAGTTTTTTATGGAAACTAGATACTTTCTGCCCTATTTTCCTATACTTGAAACACTTTCAAGTTCATTTTTTGAATTTATCATAGTGACGGTTTCCACATTTTTTATAAGTATAAAATTTAATATTCTTTACTTTATCCCCTTTATCGCATTACCTTATTTGAGAAGTCATCTTACTCTTATTTTATATCTATGTACATTCAATTATGTTCTAGTTGTTAATGGATATTTTTGATACCTTGTTTTGAAAAATCATGAGATGTCTTACCTGAGATCTCATCATGTTAGGTATATCGTTTTTTTAGTAATAACATTTCGCATCACATTGGTTGCTGAATCAGTTCCTCCTATATTCGACCATTGGAATGAATAAAGGGAAAATTATATATGAGTACTTTTAAGCTAGTAAACATATAAACAAGAAGATAATAAAAATTAATGGTATAACTTTTAAATGATAAGTATTTCCTTAACTTAGGAATTTCTATTCTTCAATATATGTTACCATGATCAATTCCCTAACATAATCTCTTATAGATTTTTTTCCCTCATTAATGGTATTTAATGAGATTCTGAATTTAACAAAGAATATCCCCATGAGTGTCAAAATAGTTGTGTATTAAGGCCCATTGTCATGAACCAATTCTTAGTCCCATTCAATTATGGATCAATGCAATGTATTCAGGGTTGTAACCCTTAAGTTTATCTATGCCAGAGTAGTATCTACTTGTAGTACCCAGACGGGGATTGACTTTCTTGGAAACCACTTACTATATACCTTACCAAAATTTAGGGATTTTTTCTTATACTAAGTGTTATCCCTAGGATTTATCTAGAGTTCTCTAGTCCTAATACCAAAAATATATATAATTTCCTCTGATACCAACTATGACAACTTTTCTCTTTATTACACATTAATTCATGATTTATTATATAATAATACACATAATACATCCTTCAGGATCAAGGATACTAGTTAATTTATTAATTAGATATATAAAATCTCAACATGATACATGGGGTTCATTAGAATTATTGTAAACTCTCTTAACATGCTCATAATATTTCATCGTTCTGAAAACTATATGGGATTACCTGGGGAAAAACATAAGGGGTGAGCTATAAAGCCTAGTAAGGGAACACACAAAGAATTAAATGAGTAAATTATAAAATTTTAGACAATAGTTATTTCAATGGTCATAAAAAGAATAGTAAGAATCATAAAACTGAAAAATGAGGCATGATATATCATGATAACATAAAGTAAACACGAGAATGTGGAAACAACTTTAAACATGACCTCATAAATATAGGTCAAGTAAAACCTCCAAGAAATAATAATATAGTGTGGAAATCTCATATAAGATAAGGTTCACTCCCTAATACTATACACAATTCATCATGAAACTAAAAATTTACCCAATGCATTATAGAATTATATATTTCTGGGTGTGCCGATCTCTTTCAAATCATGTGCATGCATAAGTGTGCCACATAGATCATATAATATAAGAACATGTTTAATCACATTTCATCCCATGGTTAAAGAATTTAGGTTACATAGATGGAATTACCCATCAATTAAGTATAGAAACAAATAGGTGAATACCCTTGAGTGAAAATGGGTATGGGTATAAACTTTATAAATTTTTGTCCTGGAAAATCACAGTGACATTTCGACAGCAGAACGAAAGTATATAAAGATTCATAAACTGGTTTGATGAGATATAAAGGGTTCTGTCATGACATGTAATTAAAAAGGTAATTATGAGTTATAAATAAGAACATAATCTAGTATGAAAGTTTTGGAATTAATAGGAATAAAACAATTAGGGTTCTTGAATAATAAATATGGCATGGAAAATTGCATAGTAATTTCGGCAGTGTAATGATGGTACATAATGAACCATAGGATGGATTAATGATAGTGAAATGGGTATATAATAACATAGAAATAATATGTGAAGTAATGGGTATATGTATAAAAATATTACACCAATTGGACTTAGAAGAAAAAATTAATTACATAAAGAATGTTCTTGAATAAAGAGGAGAAAGAGATGATCCCTTACTAAATTTTGGCATAATAACAGCTTAAGTAGAAAATAAAATGAGTGGATAAATTGATCTCTAATAATTAGGAAACAAATTTTACATTATAGGTATATTTATAAAGTTATTAAAATAAAACCAATTGAGATTCAAAAGGATAATTACAAATAAGGTGCTTAAATTGTAAAAGAAGAGAAAGAAATTGCACACCTTGAGAGGGTGATTCCAAAATCTTGGGAGGAAATTATAGAGAGATTGTGGGCACCTTAATAGGTCTATATAAAGATTAGGTAAGATTAATTATTTTCTAAAAGGTATTTTGTGTGAAGATGAATGAGATATTTGGTGGGTTTATATAGGAAAAGAGAGGGGAGTTCTTTATTATTTCTCAGACTTAGGTTTTGGACTCTAAATAATAAAATCATCAAAACCAAAAATATACCTATAGTTTTTTCCATGGTTTCTTCCAAAGTTGAGTGATTTTAATTATTTTATAAGGAAAAGGTATGAAATCATTAAAATATTACCCTTGGTGATGTAGAAGGGAGTCCTATTTATAAATAATCGATTTTAAAACCTTAAAATATAATTTATGTTTTGGAGGATTCATAAATCGTTATTAAATTAATCAAATAAACAAAAAATGAATTATTTTAATGGGAAAACATATATTTTGTCATTTATATGATATATGATATATATTATATCCCATGTGTTTCATTGTGATTTCATAATACACACTATATATTTATACTATATTTAATTTTAACCTAAATAATTGATTATCACAAAAAATTAAAAACAATTTACCATTGGATAATATAGACATGATGAATCCAAAAAAAATAATAATTTTATCAAAATATTTCTATGAATATGAGAAATTATACTTTTAAATTCAATTCTATGTTTATTTTAAAATTAATTTTTTACAATAATTGTTTTCTGACACTTATAAAAATTAAAATTTCAGTTCATAAAATCATACGATAATTTATATTTAATATACACTCTTTAATAATATTATTTAATTAAAATATAAAAAACTATTTAATTAATAAAAAAAATATTGATTAAAACTATATTTTTACCCCAAATATAATTTATGTTTTAACGGATTGAAAATATAATTTTTTTAAAGATTATTATTTAATCATTTAAAAACCAATAAAAAATAAAACCATTTTTATTTATAATAAAATATAAATATTCATACTATTATGGTTTCTTTTTTTATATTCCTTATTAAATTATTTTTACCCTTAATTAACCTATATTCCTTATAATGAACCTTACTTTATATAAATTGATATTTGTTCAAAATTGAATAATATACATTAAAAATTATAACAATGTCATGAAGGGACCATATAAGTATTGTGAATTTAGAAACTAGGAAATATAAACATCTAGTTCATAAGACATCATCATTGTCTCCCACTTATTTCGACATAACTAGACCCCTTTTTGACATATCTTACTTAATACCCTTCTTCATGGCCTGGGGAAAAGAGACATAGGAAAGGGTGAGCTCAAATTCTTAGAAAGTCTTAACAAGTGAGATATCAATCATATCATAATATTAGGACATAAGAACATAACATTTGAAAATCATATCCTTCATATAAAAGATCATGATATCATGCGATGGGATAAATCATAAAAAATCATAAGAAACAATGAATGTATTCCCAAAATTCATAACATAAGACATGAAATTTTGTGGAATACACATAATCATAGAAAATAATATCATATTTTTCAAGGCTCCTTATTAACACCATCATAGAAGACAAATTCCATTAATGAACTGATTTCACTCCTCTTTACAACTTTTTACTATTAAACCGATATCATTTCTCATTTCATCCATGTCTGTATCATGATATATAAAACTTACCCAATGCATTATAGAGAGATATAGGTCTCGTACATCTCATATTTAAATCATTATTACATTTTCTATAATAACATGAATCATTCATCATAACCCAAAACATAAAATGGGTTTCTATAAACATCATTCCACCAAAATATAATCCATGTAAAACATATGGATTTCATAAATATCATTCCATAATAAACACAATAAAACCATAGGAACACTAAGGATATTATACTTGAAACATAAACCTATTAAATACTTCCATCTTAGATGGAAAATAATTTTGATATAACAGTTGAAATTAATTATTGATGAAAATATCCTTTCTTCTTCAAAAATGTTTTCTTTTCTCAAAATGCCGCACAATTTTAAAAGTAACAAATTTATTTGAAAATAAATAAAAAATTGTGTAAAGGAATCTAAATATAAATAAGGTGTTATGAAAACGTAAAAATTTGTTCATGCCTTATAAGCTAAAAAAACATTATCCACATACTTTTTTGAAAAAGTCAAAAATTACCTAGTATTGAAAATGACAAAATATTCCTTTCATACCATTTAATAAAAGTTAATCAATGGGTAAAATTGAATCAAAACAATTTTAGAATACTATAAAAAATATTTTGGAATAAATAATTTTGAAATATGTACATGGATGATAAATATACCATAGTAAATACTTACATATAAAAAATCTTGGATAATAATGAGATTGCGAAATTATCCCATAACTTAGGTCTGATTTCCTTTATATGTATCTAAAAATATTATATAATTATTTAAATTTTTTAATCTAATTATTTCAGAATCATTTTTATTTTTTTTATATCATATATCATCATATTATCATATGTTTGTTGGTAACACTATTACTCATGTGTCGGGTGTTAACTTCTTTATTTTCTTACGCATGTTTTTTCAAATAAGTTCTTGTTCCTATTAATAGGTTATAGTTATATAATTTAATGAATGAGATTCTATGTAAGAGATAATGGAGACCTAGTGCGCAGAGCAGAGAAACCAGACGAGTTACCCTAACCCTACCTCAGATAATCGATCGTTTGCAGATGTTGTTGCGGGAAGATTGGGCAAGGATCATGTTCCTCATGTCGATGCGATCCATGAGGCTCAAGTAAAACCTAAACATTTTCGACATCGAGGTCAGATCACGATCGCGTTTACCGAGGATGAGGTAACTTCTTTATCTTCTGATCTTCAAATGGTTTTAGTTGGAAAATTCCTTAATCGTCGGCCTTCTTTGAAGTACCTTTGAACGTCATTAGAAGCGATTGGATTTTCAGGTTTCAATCTAGGTCGACTTAATCCCTCACACATAGTGCTTTGGTTAAGCTCAGATGATGATTATTATAGACATTGGGCAAGAAGATCCTAGTTATTCGGGGGATGTTACATGAAAATACTAAAATGGACTCCTGATTTTGACCCTCATGCTGAATCTCCAGTTGTTCTTATATGGGTTAACTTTCCTGATCTGCCTTTACACCTGTTTAAGAAAGCAGCTCTCTTTCCCATTGCCAGTTTAATTGGTGCTCATTTGAAACTTGATTCAGCTACAAAATTTCTGTCTAGACCCTCTGTTTCTAGGATCTATATAGAAATATATGTTTCACAACATTTACCGGATCAAATATGGATCCAAAGTGGGAGATTTGGTTTTTTTCAGGAGGTTTTCTATGAAATATTACCTGATTATTATAAAAAATGATTTAGGCTTAGACACCCATGGAATATCTATGGAAGAGATCCTATCCACACTAAAAACTGTAAAAATGTTTGGGTGGAAAAGGTCACTCAAGGACACACAGATATGACTGGATCTTCTGATGTGACTAATAAATCTACAGACAGTGTTTTGAATGCTGATTTGAATAATTTTCATATTGAAGAAAATCAAATTTCAGATTATGTGAATGCGGTGCTTGAAGCCACTGTCTCTCCCTCTAATTGTGTTGATGGACTGCAAAATATAAACCATGTTAATGTATTGAAACTTCAGGGAAAAGTTAACTTTGTTCCTCCTACTCTGGTTATAGACTCCCACAGTTCTTCTCCACCTATTGTGGAATTTCCAAGTGAGAAATCTGATGATGAAGCTCAGGAGTACCTTGAGAATAAAGAGTGTTACATTTCTTATGGTAGTGATACCCACCAGGAAAATGATGATATACCTACACATATGGAAGAATAATACCTTAGTGCAATGGCAAAGAAAGGAAAAAATCTATAGTAGATGATGATGGATTCATCACCCGCAATCCCAAGAAGACGAGGAAAAGACATGACTATTCTCAGACTGAAATAACTATAGTCACACGATCTCTAGACATTTCAAGAAGAGATGGCTCTACCCCGGCCACATTTCAACAGGTAGAGAGAAAGAATCATATTGAAGAGTTTGAAAAAAAATAAGTATCCTATTTGTGAGGACTTTGATTCATCTGAAAAACTTAGGGATGAAGTTATTATTAAATCGTTTTGAAAAGGGGAGATCTCAAAGGATGCTTATTTAGTTATTAAGTCATACATTTTTAATGAGATAATAAAGAAAGAGTTTCAAAAATCATCTTATTGTATCTTGGATGTTTGTGCCCCTATTCTTTGATATTTTCCTTGATGCTCAATTGATGGGATTTGCTTTAGTGACCTCTTGGTGATTTGTTCTAAATTCTAATGGATTTTTTCCTCCAAAGAGGTCAGCTACATTTGGATAGAATTCTGTGCTGGATCTATTCTACCTGCACCGGGATGTATATGATGTCTAGAAGAATTTGTAATTAATGATGATTATGCTCTGTTTGAAGTAAAGACACTTATTATCCTGATTTTTGTTGTTCTAATTTTATATATCTATTTTACTGCATCATGTTTTGTTTCATATGCTCTATGGAGGTGCTGGAGTATTGTATGAACATGGAAGATGTTACTCAGTTGTGCTGATTTCTTCTTTTTTTGAAGAAGAGTTGTGGGACCTTCATGGAGGGACACACTCTTTTCTGATGATGGTGGGTTTTGATGAGATGATGAAGATCCTGATAACTTGAGCTCATAGACAGGATGCGGTGCTCTTCCACTCAAATTTTGACCATCCTCGTGAAGTTTCAGACTTGGAGAAAGTGAAGGCTGGATCTGGATAATCAACCCAATATTTGAAGGAAGTCTCTGCTACTTCCCTGGTGACCACATGTGCTTCAAATATTGATTTTGGTTTTATTGGTCTTTTTTACTTATTATCCCTTTAACTCCCTGCTGGTGTAAGCTATTTACACCTTGAGATTTTATTGTAAACTTTCGGTTTTAATAAAATCCTTTGGGGACATGAATTGGGAAACCAATTCATGTCACCACCTTCTTAAAAAAATTTAATGAATGATATTATAATATATATATATATATATATAATATTTATGCATTCTATTCAGTAAATAATCATTATTTAATTAAGATCGTGTATAAATAATCGCATCGCATTGTGGAAATGGTAGGTTGTATGTATGTACGAGCGACATTATCATTCCCATTATTGTTGAATGGTATTTAATTGGATGGTATATAATATTTCATAATCTATATAATGTTATATAATAATACATATTTATTATTTTATCATTATAATGGAATATAGTTTTTAAAAAATAATAATAACATATAAATATATAAGTGATATTAGATTTATTACTTTATAATGAAACAAATCATAAAGATAAAGTATAAAAAGAAAGAAGATTGAAAGAATCGAAAAAGGAGATTACCTCTTCTTCAACGTGCACCCTCTAAATCACCTCTTGAAGAACTTGAGATGGTCTTTTAAAAAGACAACAACCTCTAGAATTTAAATATTGAAATTTAGAAAGTAAATGGTCAGTTTATGGTTGATCTTATAAGATTAAAGTGAAATGAACAGGTGAGGGATGGGGTTCCCTTTTATAATTGAGGTCAGGGGAACTTTTGGGATCTCCAAAAATATTAATTTATAATAAAATCAAAACACATTCAAAAACCTCCAAAATGTCCCAATTTAGAACATGAGGTGAGATAGGGTTGTAATATCATCAAAAGATAAATTTTAGACAAATTTTTATATCAATTTAACCCTTATCATTTTAATTAACACTTAGTTATTCTATTTAATTTTTAACTAGGTTAACAAATATTTCAATATTAAAAGGATGAAATATTTACTTATTTGATGTCAATTAGACCATAAATAAATACCTTATAACATTTTAAACCATACCATAATTATTATATATTTTTTATAATGGTTTATGATATTTGAATAATTTAGTAAAAAATATTTTGATAAATTATCAATAGTGTCAATTTTGACACCATTCAATTCATTGATTTATAAAAATATGAATATAATAATTTAAATTGGAAGAAATTAATTTTATTATATTAATTGGAGTTAAATACCATATATAAATTTCATTTTATATATTAATTATCTCAAATTATATTTATTTTAATATTTGTAATAATATTTATTGGACATTTCCCTTAATAAAATAATTACTACAACAGTTTTTTGTAATTATTTAAATTGATTATTTGTTAAATAAAAATTAAAAATAAAATACTATTATAAGTATAAATCCTGTATATTTTCTATGACTACTTATAATAGAATATATGTTCTATATAATCCATCATTAAAAATGTTGTACTTATTAAAACATGAATGTGAGAAATTTATCATCACATTAAAAAAAATAAGTGTCATAATCTCTTATATAAGGTTGAAAATGGTCCATAACTATAACCATTGATGGTTTTGGCCATATATACTCAATAAATAATATTTTTTCAAGTTTTTAAGTCATTTAATTATTATTAAAACATTAAAAATAATTATTTTATTGATTTCTCGTCAATTAAATAATTTTTGCATCATTAAAGTGTAAGTCTTTAAGGTAATTATTTGTTTCTTAAAAATAAAAAAAAATCTTGATAAATAAAAACATTTTCATTTTAAAATGAGTATTTATAATCAAATTAATCTTTTATATAACTTTATATCAAAAATGATATAGTTATTAAAATTTGAGTAAGACGTATTTAAATTTTCATTAAATAAAAAAATATATCCTAATATCATCCAAGTGGATTACAAAAGATATCATATCAACACATAAATTATTTAGTTTGGAAAAAACTCATCAAATGACATTAGTACAGTTGTTATGGTAATTTTAAAGCATTATTTCTACCCTTAATTAATTGATTTACCACTTTACCGTATTAATAAAAATTGATGAAGTTACTATTCATAATGACAAAAAAAGTAAGATATTTACATAATTTGAACTTACTGATGCAAAATATGGAATCCATTTTTTAAAATTCAGTGCATAGAAGTTGGAGTAATTAACTTAAAATTAATCATGTTTTTAGAAAAAGATAATGGTTTTTAAAATTAAAAACATTATAAAATATTGAAATGTTTTTTAATATGAATTCAAGGTAATATTAATAATAGTGACATAAATTATATTGAATGATAAAATCATATAAAATTTATACTTTTAAACCCTTCATTAATTTAATTTAATCATATAAATTATTTCTATGAAAGAAGTTGTTTTTAATTAAAATTTAGTATATGTTTTCTATTCATCCATACTTGAAAGTTATCATAAAAATATCAAAAATTGGTCCAAAGTAAATCTTTATTTTTTGCTTACAAATAACATGTTTATGTTATCATATAAAAATTATTAATGTATTAACATTTTAATTTAAAAGGGGTACTTCATTAAAATGCGTAAAATTACCCTTTTGAAAAATATAGGTTTTTATACATCAAATATGATTTATTAATACCCTTTAAAAAATATCTATCTAATGAATATAAAAAATATTTTATTAATAATATAACATAAATAGTTCATTAATTTCATTTACTAATAGTAATTAACTCAATTTATTAATACAAAAATAAAAATATGTAATTGATTTATATTTTCTCATAAATAATTGGTATCTAATGAATTCACCATACATTTTCATAAGTTAGTTATATTTATTATCGTTGACCTAACGGCTATGATATAATGTTCATTTTATATTAAGGGTGCCTCTCAGTTCGTTTAAACTCACGATTGTGTCCAATGAAAGCTATTAAATTTCCTTAAAATATTTTATAAAAACATATGAGTATTAATTTCTACACTCCTTAAACTGAATTTTTCCCTCAAAATTCATCATTTAGAAAACAAATAGATGATGATACTTCTGCCTCATCCCATCCTCAAGTTCCCTTATAGATTCCTCAAATTGGAGGTTCCTCCATAAAAATTAACCAAGAGAGTGGTCTTATTTCATTGAACATTTTTTCTATGATCTAGAATCTCTATCAGTTTTTCTTCATAAGAATGATCTTCCTCTTTCAGTACAACTTCTAAGTTTAGTAAATGTGAAGGATCAGGTATATACTTTCTCAATAGAGATACATGGAACACATAATGAACTTGAGAGAAATTTGATGGAAGCACAAATCAGTAATCTACATTCCCAACATGGTCCATAATTTCAAAAGGACTGATATACCTAGGTCTCAACTTTATCTTATTTCAAAATCTAATTACTCTCTTCTTGTGAGAAATTTTTAAAAACACATTATCACTATCTTCAAACTCTATGTCTTTTCTTCGGTTTTCAACATAACTTTTTTATCGACTCTGAGCTACTCTTTTGTGTTGTTGAATAGATCTGACTATTTCTGCAATTGCATCAACAAGATCTGGTCATAATATCATTCTTTCCCCAACTTCATCATAGCAAGTTAGATTTATATACTTCTTTCCATATAGGAATTCATAAGGATCCATTTGAATGCTAGGGTGAAAGCAATTATTGTAAGAAAAATCCACTATAGGTAATTGTTGTTCCCAACCACCTTTAAAATCTAGATAGAAAATCTCTCAACATGGCTTCTAGTGTTTGAATTTTCCTCTCAGACTGACCATTTATCTGAGGATGATAACCAGTAATGAAATTTAACATTGTATCTAGAGTCTTCTGAATAATTTTCCAGAACATCGAGGTAAACCTCAAATCCCAATCATATATTATATAAATTAGTACTCTATGAAATCGTACCACTTCCTTTACATATGTCATGGTGAGGTAATCAAAATAGAAATCCTCTCTAATAGTAATAAACTGTTCTACATTCATAAGGACATCGACTATAACCCATATAGCATTGTGGATTTTACATGTTTTGGGATGTTCGATGAAAAAGTACATAGTGATGTTATCCCATTTCCATTCTGGGATGGGTAATGGTTGTAACATCCCCTTAGAATTCTATCTCTTGGGCATAAATTGCTGAAAAACTAAGCACTAAGAGGTATATTCAGAAACATCTATTTTCTTGTCATCCCACCAAAAATACTCTTTCAGGTCCCTTTACATCTTTGTGCATCCCGAATGAATAAATAATGAATAATTATAAGCATCATCAAATATCACCTTATTTAATTTTAGTATGGTTGGAATACAAATCTTGTTCCTGAACCTTATTATTCCATCATAATCAAGTTTCAATTTAGAAACATTTATCCCCTTCTTTTATATCTCTACATCTTTTTTCTATGCCTCTTTAATATTTACATGTATAAATGGTTGAAAATTATTTTATAAAGATAATATATCTCCCCTTACTTTAAAATTTCTAGATCTATCCTTTAAAAATCCATAAATATTAGATCTTTTGTGATCCTTATCAGGAATAGGCTAGAATGGTCCTTTCGACTCATGGAATATGCAACCTTGTTCTCCTTCCCATAGTGGTAATGTATTGAGAAGTCATAATATTTAATCAAAACCAACCATATTCTTTGACGCATATTCAAAGCCTTTTATTTCAGAAATATTATTTAAAATATTATGATTAGTATAAATATCACACCTTTCACTATAAAGATAATGCCTCCATATATTTAGTGCAAATATTACCATAGCTAACTCGAAATCATGAGTTTGAAACTTTTTCTTATGGATTTTCAATTTTGTGGGGCATAAGATATCACCATATCATTTTTCATGATAATACAACCCAGACCCTTCTTGGATGCATTGTTATAGATTAAAAACATTTCTCCACTACAAGGCAGTATGAACATTAGTGCACTAGCTAACCATATTTTTAGCTCTTTGAAATTCTCTTTACATTCCCCCATCCACAAGAACTTAACTCCTTTATAAGTAAACTTGGTGAGTGGATATGATAATAATGTAAAATATTTCACAAAACATCAATAATATCAATCCAAACCAAGAATACATAGGATCATAGTTACCTTTATTGGTCTCAGATTACTTTTAGTAACTTCTGTTTTTGCTGCATCCATAGATATATTCTCTCTTGAGATTATGTGACCCAAAAATGAAACTTTCTAAATCCAAAATTCAAACTTGGTAAATTTTTCAAAATGATTCTTCATTCTCAGGGAATTTAGTAAAAATCTCAAGTGATCTTCATGATCTTCCTTGCTCTTCGAATAGAAAAGAATATTGTTTAAAAATACTAGCACAAACTGATCATGATAGTCTCTAAAGACTTTAATCATTAGATCTTTGAACATTGTGAGGGAATTAGTAAGTCCAAAAGGCATCACTATAAATTCATAGTGTCCATACCTTGTACAGAATGACTTATTTGGTATATCATCATTCTTAACCATTATTTGATAAGATCATGAATGAAGATCAATCTTGGAAAAGTTTTGAGCTCTGCATAGTTGGTCAAATAAGTCATCAATGTGGGGAATAGGATATTTTTTCTTGATAGTGATCTTATTAGGTTCTCGATAATCTATACAGATTCTCAGTGATCCATCTTTATTCTTAAAAAACAGAATAGGTGCACCCCAAGGTGATGAACTAGGGTGTATGAATCATTTTTTAAGATTCACATAAAGTTACTTCTTCATTTCCTACAAATCAATTGGGGCCATTCTATAAGGTGTCTTTGAAATAGGCATAGCACCCAGTATAAATTCTATTGAAAACTAAACCTCATGATTCAGTGGAAGACCTAACAATTATTCTAAAAAAATACATCATCAAACTCCCATAAAATTGGTGTAGTCTTAATTGTGAGTTTTTCCCCAACAATTTAAGATAAATAACCTTCATTTTTATGAATCAGGACCCATAATATGGAAAACATTTCTTATGGAATGTTATATTCATCCTGGAATCAATATATGATTATAGATTGATCTGGAATATGAAATGTGACTTCCCTTCCTTTGAAATTTATATAATATCCATGTAGAGAAAGACAATTTATGCCATGAATCACATCAAATTATACTATAGGAAGGATCACAATATTTATAGGAAGCACTTTCCCAAAAACATCAACTGGAGAAGAATTATAAACATTTGATTTGACTATTGTGCCATTATGTGTTGTCACAGCTAACTCAAAAACTAATTATTGAGGTAATATAGAGATACCATTATAAAATTCTTCAGAAATAAAGGAGTCTATAGATCCAGAATAAAAATAAAACATTTTATAACTTATATTTGATGGTAAGTTTACCTTTCAGCACTGTATTATAATACTCCAATCACCAATTGTGATCACATGTGAATTGCCTTCATCTTTGGCCTTAAGAGTTTTCTTATTTGAACCATCATCAATAACCCTTAGATTAGGGCATTGATTGGCCTAATTCCCCATTTCCTTGTACTTGTAACATTTATTTGTAGGAGGTACATTCTGTGTAGCCCTTTTGTTTATTTAGATCATTAGGCATCTTTTCTTTATAAAGTTTTCATTAAACTACCCAATGACCTTCTCTCCCACACTAAAAGCATTTTCTAGTCTCCTTAATACAATTTCCTCCATGTTTATTTCCACACATTAAGAATAAGGGAATACACATCTTTTTTCAGTGTGGTATTTATAGTTTCCCTTGAATTCCATTTTTCTCTTTATATCAAACTCATAGGACTGATGGGTTACTCCAATCACCATATCAACCTTAAGATCAAGTCAAACGATTTCCTCATAGTTGTTGAAGTCACTTATGGATATTTCCATTTGGATACATGGTTTTAGGCTACTAAATAATCATTAAATTTTACTATTAGGTTGGTTAATAATTCCAGAAGAGTACATTTCAAGTATTGTAAATTGTTCTTTGTAGTTACCAACAGATTTTTCACCCATTTTCTTCAGATCAAGAACCTCTTTCTCTATCTTTGTTCAAAGAATAAAAGTAAATTAATTATTAAAAAATAATTTCATGAACTCATCCCATTCCATGGATTCAATTTCTTATTTTTGGCTTATATTCATGATAAATTTACACCATTGATCAGCTTCACCTTCTAAATGATAGACTTCTACGATGACTTTATCATGTTCAAAACATTGGAGAACTGAAAATATATTTTCAGTGAAACTAATCTATTGTTCAACCACTAATTAATCATAAGACCTGCTGAAAGAATGTGGATGCTACCTTATGAAGTACTTAATAGAATTTTGTTCTCTCCTTTTCTTGTTTGGATGTCCTTCATGATTCATAGCTTGAAAATGTTATGTGTGCATAGCTATATGATTTTTTATTCCAACTACTATAACATTTGATTTATTATGAGGAAAATCATTGCATTTCCTATCACATTTAGTATTAATGTGGTTCCTCCAGGTTCCTTCCATTGAATAAAACCAAGAATAATATTGTGAGAAACACGAATCATAATAGGAAAAAAATTATCAAGAATAAAATTTCAATTTAGGACACATTATGTTTTATCGTAGGTTATTAATAATAATTTCTAAAACACTAGGATTTTAACCTATACTTCGATATATCCTTTGGGTTCTTACTAAGGTTTTCCCATCCTAGTTTCCAAATGTTAACTATACCTTTCCTTTGATACCAACTATAACAACCCTTACTTTACATACATTGATATTACATCAAAATTAAATAATATACATTAAAAAATATAAAAAATCAATGAAAGGTCCATATAGGTATAGTGTATTTAGAAATTGGGAACCATAAAAAATTGGTTC
The DNA here is from genome assembly GCA_963277665.1 of Viscum album. Taxonomy (NCBI): domain Eukaryota; kingdom Viridiplantae; phylum Streptophyta; class Magnoliopsida; order Santalales; family Viscaceae; genus Viscum; species Viscum album. Next base: position 677,961,757 of record OY728119.1, on the reverse strand, counting down.
ATAAGACATATTCATTTTTGTCCACTTATTTCATCATAACTATACCCCTTTTTGACATATCTAACTTAATAACCTTATTCATAACCTGGGAAAAAGAAACATATGAAAGCGTGAGGTCGTGTACTCAATAAGGGTAAACAAGAGAGATATTTATCATATCATCATCTTAATATATAATAATATAACATTTTAAAATCTTATCCTACATATGAAAGATCATGATATCATTCCATGGGATAAATCATAAAAATTCATCATAAAAAAATAAACATAATCCAAATATTCATAACATAAGACATGAAAGTTCGTAGAATACACATATTCATTGAAAATCATTTAATATTAGTAAAGGATCATTTCCAAGACCATCATAGCAGAAAAAATCTATTACTAAACCGAGCTCACCCCTCATTACAGCTCTATAATACTGAACCGATATCATTTTGCTTTCCATCCATGTATATTTCATGAGATATAAACCATTACCAAATGAATAAGAGGGATATATAGGTCCCACCAATATCATAATTAAACTATTCTTATTTGTTCCATAATAACATAAATCATTCATTATAACCCAAGGAATAAAATGGGTTTAATTAAAAATTATTTCTCCATAACATAATCCATGTAAAACAAATGGATTTCAAAAATAGAATTTCATCATAAACACAATAAAAATATAGTTACAATAAGGATATTAAACTTGAAACATAACCCTATTAAATAATTCAATCTTAGATGGAAAATAAATTTTATATCACACATGAAATTAATTCTTGATAAAAATATCCTTCCTTCATGAAAGTTGTTTTATTTTCTAAAAATTCCATGTAATTTTAAAATTAAAGATTTTATTTGAAAATAAGATTAAAAATGTGTAATTTATTTTCATGGAAATAGGGCATTATGAAAATATAAAAATCAGTTTATGTCGTATAAGTTAAAAAACATTCTCCTCATACTTTTTCTAGAAAATTTAAAAAGTAACTCGTGTCGAAAATGAAAAAATATTCCGATCCTATCATTTACTAAAAATTAATCAATGGATAAAATTGAATATAAAAAAATTATGAAAATCAAAAAGAATATTTTGGAATAAATAATTAATAACCATGAACATGGATGATAAATATACCCCATTAAATACTTATGTATAAACAATCTCTGATAATAATGAGATTGCAAAATTATCCATTACATTAGGTCTGACTTCCTTTTTATGTATCGGAACCTCCTATATAATGATTTAAATAATTTAATTGAAATAGTTTAGAATATTATTAATTTTTATGATATTATATATGATCATATTATCATTATTTTGTAAGTAACATTATTACACGTTCATCGGGTGTTAACTTCTTTTTTTATTAAGCGTGTTTTGTCATATAAGTTCTTATTTCTATTCTTGGGTTATAGTTGTATCATTTATAGAATTATATTAGTTTAATATATATCATATTGATTCATTCCATTCATTTCATTCATTTATATAACCATTTTTTAATTAATATCATGTAGAATGAATCATATCACATCGTGGAGACGATAGGTCATATGTACACACGAGCAACGATATCATTCACATAATTATTGAATGGTATTGAATTTGATGGTGTATAATGTTTATAAATAAATATAATGGTATAATAGTCATATATAGTTATTATTTCCATCCTTATACTCATCCAAGTAATATTGTGGTGAAAAATAGATTACACCATGGCGTAGAGATGGTAATCTGTACGTACACATGTGTGGTGATTTCGTTTTTTGTGGGGTGTATAGAAGATGGAATATGGTTGTTTCATAATAATAATAACATCTTAGTACATAATTGATACTATTGTAATTAATTTATAATGATAAAACTCATGAAGAGGATGTATAAGAAGAACTAAGTTTGGAAGAATCGGTAGAGTAGATTACCTCTTCTTTGATGTTCTCCCTTTAAATCTCCTCTTAATGTACTAGAGATTGTATTTGAAGAAGAATATAAAATATAAAATTTAATTAGGGAAGATGATAAAGTAAATGGGCCGGGTATGGCTGATCTTTAAGGCTCAAAGTGAATTGAAGAAGTGAGGGAGGATGTCCCCTTTTATAATTGAGGTGAGGGGAACTTTTGGGATCTCAAAAAATATCAATTTATAATAAAATCAAACCCCATCCAAAAACGTCAAAAATGTACCAATTTAAAAGATGATATGATGTATAATTGTAATATCATAAAAAATAATTTAATACATGTTTTTCTGTCAATTTAAAACTTGTCATTTTACTGTACACTTTGTTATTATTTTTAATTTTTAACTACGATAAAAAATATTTAAATAATAAAAATAGTGAAATATTTACATATTTGATTTAAATTAAACCATAAATAAATGAATTAAAACATTTTCAACCATATAATAATTATTTTATTTTTTACAAAAAAAATTATGATTTTTAAATAATTTAATAAAACATTATTTTCAAAAGCAATCAATAGTGTCAATTTTGACACTATTCAATTCATTGATTTATAAAAATATAAATATAAGAAGATAAATTTGAAAAAAATATTTTATTATATTCCTAAGAGGTCAAGGACATATATATAATTAATTTTATATATTAATTATCCAAAATTATATTTATTTAAATATTTTTAATATTGATAATTTGATATTTCCCTTAATAAAATAATTATTACAATAGTTATGTGTAATTATTTAAAATGATTATTTTTTGAATAAAACTGAAAAATAAAATAATTTGAAATATATAAATCCTTTATATTTTATAAGAATACTTATAATAGAATATATCTTCTATATAATCCATCATTAAAAATTTTACACTATTAATACATGAATGTGACAAGTTTATCATCACTTTAAATAAAATAATATAAGTTTCATAATATCTTCTATAATGCTTAAAATGCTTAACAACTTGACCGTCAAATGATTATGGTTGATATTTACTCTACCAATAATATTTGGTTAAGTGTTTTAGTCTTTTAATGGTCATTAACACTTTAATAATTATTAATTTATTCATTTCTCATTAATTAAATAATTTTTGTATCATTAAAGTATATATCTTTAACATAATTATTTATTTCGTAAAAATTAAAAATAAATTATCATGATAAATATAAATATTTCATCTTTAAAATTATTATTTATAGTCTAATTTATATTCTATGTGACCATATATTAAAAATTATATAGTTATTAAAATTTGAGTAAGACATAATTAACCTTTCATTAAATAAAATAAATTAAATGTCCTAATCTTGTCCAAGTGGCTTCCCAAGGATACCATTTCAACCCAAGTATGATTTAGGTCTAAACACACTCATCAAATTATCTTAGTAAATGTATTTGGGTAATTTTATAATATTATTTTTACTCTTAATTACTCGATTTACCCTTTTACTGTATTAATAAAAATTACTAAAGTTACTATCCATAATGCCCAAAAATATAAATAAGATGTTTAAATCAATTGGGATTAATGATTCCAAATATGGAATTCATTTTTAAAAATTCAAATTATATAATTTTATTAATTAAATCAAAATTAATCATGTTTTTAGAAAGAGAGAGCGGGTTTTAAAAGATAACACACTACAAAAGATTAAAAAAATCATGTGAATTCAATATAAAAATAATGATAATGATATACATTATATTAAATGATAATAATATATTCTATTTATAAATTAAAACTATTAAATAATATAACCAAATAATATAAATTATTTTGAAGAAAAATTTTGTTTTTAGTTAAAATTTAGTGCATTTTTACTATTCTTCATAACTTGAAAGTTATCATAAATATAATAAAAATTATTCCAAAGTATATTTTTATATCTCGCTTCCAAATGAAATTTTTATGTTGTCATATAAAAATTATTAATATGTCAAAATATTTATTTAAAATTGTTTTTCCATTGAAAGGTGGAAAATTACCCTTTGGTAAAATATTGGTTTTTATACATCAAATAGGGTTTATTCACAACCCATGATAAAAATATCTATTAAATGAATATTAATAAAAAAAATTAATTATATACATATTTAATTAATTTATTTCATTTACTAATAGTAATACACTCAATTTATTAATACAAAAATACAAATATGTAATTGATTTATGTTTTTTGCATAAATAATTGGCAGCTAATGAATTCACCAGACGTTTTCTTAAGTTAGTTATATTTATTTCTGCTAAATTAATGGGTAGGTTAAAATGGTAATTTTATAATAATATCATCTCTAAGTTTATTTAAACTCACTATTGTGTCCAATTAAAGCTATTAAAATTATTTAAAATATTTTATAAAAACAACTGGGTGTTATATTCCTTTTACCGTTGTAATAAAAATTTACTACAACTACTATTCAAATTTTCCAAAAATTATGTTGACCTTTTTACATAATATTAATTATGGTGATTATGATTATGTAATATATTTTATCAAAATCATTTAATGGTGGGGGTATTTAAAATAAAAACTGAAAGCCGAGTGGGAAGGTATTTTCCAAGAAAATACATTTTTAACGGAAAAGATGATTATAGTTTAACTCTGTTCCAAGTAATCATCATTATATGAATTTAAATTCATAAATATAGGTATATAACATAAACATATAATTTTAATAATTCCTTTTTAGGGGTGATTTTAATTAATTATAACAGAGAAACATTCCACATTTTAAAATAGTTTTCATAAAAATAAAATGTGTTTTATGCCTAAAAATAAATTTATACTAACATTTAGTATAAAGATGAGAAAATTTTAATTAATTTAATTAAATATAACTAAATAATACTTATTTTAACTAAAAATAAAATTTAAAAAATAATAGTAATTTTAAAATACTTAATTTACCATAAGAAATGACAATTTTACATTAAAAATGGAAATTTTCACTATTCACAGAAAAATCTATATTTTCTAAAAAAAGTCATCCTAAGTTAATTTTTATATGATGATATAAAAAAATAAATTAATTTTATAAAATTAATTTTATAAATGTTATATAAAATAATATTATTATTTTTTCATACAAATAAATAAAACATATTTTTGAAGAAAACATATTTTGAATAACAAAAGGACATTACCAAAAATTGAGTGATTATTTACAAAGAATTTATCAATAAATTTATGATGAGTAAGAATTATATATATATGTGTGTGTGTGTGTGTTTGTGTGTGTGTGTATTATAAATTAATTAATCCTAGTCAAACCCTCAAATTTAACTGGTAGACTATAATAGTTAAATTTAAATGATCATGGTTTGTTGCGTTCAGTGTTGTGTATCGCATATGTTATCGAACACAATTTTCTATTTTAAAAAATCAGGGTGTTATAGTAATTATTTCATATGAATTTGGATTTTTTTACCTTATCTTTCATCTCTTGGATAATTTCAGGTCCCACAAGCTTCCACTTTCTAAAATTATCCCAGCATGTTGGACTCCAAAACCTTTTCACATACAGAGCCTCAAAAGGTTTCATTTGAATGATATAATATAAAATATTATTATATGAGAACTCAAATAGGGTAAGTTTATGATACCAACATCCTTGGAAATCCATTTAACATGATCTCATCATATCATCAAGTTTTTTAATGGTTTTCTCAGACTGACCATCCATCTGAGGGTGATAAGTAGTACTGAAACATAGCTATATATCCAATACTTGTAAAAGGATTCTATAGAACCTCAAGTTAAACATTGAATCTTCATCATATAAAATTGAGAGCAGTACTTCAGGAAGTTTGACTACTTGTCTTATGTATATAATGAAAATTTCTTCAAGATATAAATATTTTATTATATCAATTCAATGTGCTGACTTGGTAAGGAAATCAACTAGCACCTGGATGGTTTTGTTGCCTTAAGATTTCATTGGGAGTCCTACAATGAAATCCATGGTTATGTTTTCAAAATTCCGTAATGGTATGGGAAATGGTTGCATCATACCCTTATATATCTATCATTCAACCTTGACTATTGGGAATCCCAATAATCAAGATAAACATTTTACAATCTCCCACTCTATGTTATCCCACAAAACGTTTTTATTCAGATCTCTATGCATCTTAGTGAAATCAAGATTAATAGAGAAGGATAATCTATGTGCCATATCTATAAGTTTCCTATTCACCTATGGGTTTTATGTGACACATATATGGGTTATAAACCTTATAAATTCATATTTAGAAAAAATAAACTTTGTAATATTCACCACCTTTATCTGTAGCTCCTCAATGACTTTTTGGGAATCCTTGATCCTCTTAAGATTTGATGGGTGAACAATTGTTTGAGAAAGGTTGTATGAATTTCCTTTTATGATTCACATTCCCATTCTTTTTGTGTACAATAATGTTGTATCCCCGTAAATATTTACTATGTATATGGTTGTGGGATTGTTTCTTCTTAGAGAATACTACACTTTATTCATTGTCCTGGGATGGTAATGGATTGAATGATAATGATACTTGATCATCTCTGAACACCTTCATTTGCGCATATTGATCTCGTTTTTTGGTATATATACTTGATAATTTTATGATCCATACATATTTCCCAATTTTCCACATAGAGATAATGTCTCCAAATATTTAATGTGAAGATCATGGAAACAAATTCCAAATCATGGTTTGGGTAGTTATTCTCATGGATCAATAATTTTAAATGGGAAAAGTCTATCCCTTGTCATTTTTCTAGAGTATACAACCCAATGCCTTTTTGGATATGTCACTATAGATCGTAAATCCTTAATCACTTGTGGGTAATGTCAGCATAGTTGAATTGGTTAGACTCTTCTTTAATTTTTTAAATTCCCCCAAACGTTCATCAATCCAAACAAACTTCACTCCCTTCGAAGTTATCTTGGTTGGTGGGATTGAAAATAATGAGAAGTATCTCCCAATTTGATGATAGTACCCTGCTAATCTAAGGAAACTATATATATTCATCATATATATTGTTATAGTAAATGCTTTAATTGCCTCAATATTAGAATGATCTATATATATTAATTTTATGGTGATAACATTACCCATTAATATTAATTACTCTAACTAAAACTCACAATTTTTTTACGTCACGTATAAATTTTCCTTTTATATAGACATTGGTTCATTATTAAAATGTTACTTTTGATCTTCCTTTCTTTTAGAGTAAATAATATTATTTTCTTTAATGACTACCAAAAATTAATTGAGTTAATCCATAAATAATCTATTCATTACATCCATGAATATATATGCAGCATTAGTGAGTAAATTAAATCACTATGATTTGATAGTGTCCAAACCATATATAAAAAATAAATTTGGTTATATCTTCCATATTCACCTTTACATGATCATATCATGACTAGAGATCCACCATAGATAAGTAATTATCTCCACATAACTAATAAAACAAGTCATTAATATATAGTAGAGGATACTTTTTCATTATCAAGGACTTATTAATCTGATGATAATTAATGCATAGGTGCATTGATGCATCCTTCTTCTTGAATAGGAGGACTGACACACCCCATAGTGAAGTACATGGGAATATAAACTCTTTTTCTATATTCACCTATGGTTTCTTCGTAAGATATCTATGTTCAATAGTGGTCATTCTATATGGTTTCTTGGATATTATAAAATCTCTAGGTATAATCTTGATTGATAACTCAACCTCATGACATAGAGTAAGAACAATAAATTCTTTGGGAAATACATCAGGATATTCCCATATAATGGGAATTTCATCAAGGATTATTTTTTCCATAGTCTCAAATATTTGATCTAGATATTATTTTTAATAATATAATAATATATGTGCTTTATATAATGGTTATAATGGGGATTCATCCTCCTTCTTGCAATTGAATATAATCAAAGGGTAAATTATAATACCAAGGTCGATTTCCTTTTCTCAATAATTTATTTTTACTCTATACAGGGAAAACCAATATATAACTATTAATGTTGAATGGATAAATCCAAATTATACTTAGGGATTCTAATTTTCGATGTATTAATCATATAAATTAGTAACTATTAATATTGAATAGAAAAATCCTAAATAACATACATCCCTTAACCTATGAATTTATAGAGCTAATTATAAGTTATTTGTGTTCTATTTTCTCAATAATTTAGTAAAGAATAACCCCTTGGATTTTCAAACAAGGTCTGTAGATGGACTCTTTTTCATGCACAACGTAATGATTTAGTTAATACCCAATGTACCTATTTCTGGGTTATTACCCTTAAGTACAATTGTGTCATAGGCACATCCACTTGTAGTATCCATAGAGTGATATTTGTCTTAGAAACCACTTAATATTCACTTTACCAAAATTAAGGGTTGTTTTATTATGTTTATTCTTATCACTATGAATTTTTTTGTGGTTTTCTAATCCTAATACCCAAAAATAACTAGACCATACTCTAATACAAACCATGACAACCCATATCTTTTATATACCTTATTTCATGGTTTATTACATAAAGATATGCATAATACAATCCAATAAGATCAAGAGGCCTAGTTTCCTTGGGAAATTATGTACATAAAACAATAACTTGAAACATGAATAACAATTCATTATTTAAAAACTTCATATCATGACCCTAAGTTTCATTTATCTTCTAATATTTCACACTGTGGCATGGGGATGTACATAAGAAAGGGGTGATCTATAAATCTCAGTAAGGTAATAATCAAAGCATAACATGATGAAAGTAATAGATGTTGGTCAAGAGGAATATAATGGTGAAATAAAATGGGTGATAATTATAAACATAAATATAGAATCATGGTATAAAATGATTAAATCATAGAAATATAGTAATTTAGAAACAACATACAACATCATATAATAATAATAAGTCATGGATAACTATTGATACATCGTAACATATAATTTTGGGTATACCTATAACATTCATATCTTGTATACGCATTTGTGTGCCACATAGATCATATAATATAGTAATTTCATTAATCATGTGTAATATTAGGATTATGAAATTTGGTTTAAATATATTTAGCATAAAAATAAATTAATTATATTTACTTCTAGGTGAATACCCTTTAGTGTCAATGGGTATGGGTATTCAGAATAAAAAAGTTTGGTTTGGAAATCAAAGGATAATTTTTGTTGCATAATAGGTGTACATAAAAGTTCATGAAAATTATTTAATGAGAGTTAAAGATCATGTATCATTACTTTGGAAACATAAAGATAATAAACGTATGCTTTAAAACATATGATATCATGAAACATTGGAAATCAAAAGGCATAATACAAAAAAATACTTGAATAAAGAACAGGAATTGAATCCCGTACCTTGAGAGGGAATTTCCAAAAGCTTTGGTGGAGCTTCATAAGATCTTGGTAACACCTTGGTATGGATTTATATATAAAAAGAGAGAGGAAATTAATTCTCAATGGGGTTTTATTGAAGAGTAATGGGATGTTGTATGGGTATTTATAGAAAAGGATAGTGGAATTATTCATTAAGTTACAAACGTAGGTTTTCATATTCTATATAATAAAATAATAAAAACCAAAAACATTCCCATAGTTTTTTACTATGGTTTATTCCAAAAAGTATTGGTTTTAGATATTTTAAAATTCTAAGAACCTAATATATTAAAATAATACTATTTTGGATGTGGAAATGAGTCATGTTCATAAAGAATTGATTTTAAAACCTTAAAATATAATATAGGTTTTGGAGGATTCATTAAGGGTTTATAAAATTAATATAATAACTTCAAAAATGCAGAATTTTAAATGGGAAGTCTATATTTGGGCATATATTCCTTTTATATCATTTATTAATTGAATTTTAGGCTATTATAATGTCATAATACAAACAATATATTTATACCATATTTAATTTATATCTATAAATTTGATTATCATAGAAAATTATGAAAAATCACTATTGGATAATTTCAATGGTATGATTTCAAAAATAATTTTTTTTACCCAAATATTTATTTTATATTTTTTAATTTTCAAATTTAAATAAAATTCATTATTTACTAAAAAATACAATTCATTACAACACAAAAAAAATCTAACCCTTATGAAAATTATATTGGTCTTCATTGAATTATATTGTCATTTTTATATAAAAAATATTATTAATAATATTATTATATAAAATTAAAGTTTATTTCCAAATTTTTGAATTTATCAAAAAGAGTGTGAAAATCATATATTATTTAAAAATACAAATGTGGTTTCTACTTATCAAAATAAACTCATATATAATTGTATATATAAAGTAATAATGAAAATGTATAAATATAATGATTACATTACTACAAATAAAATATATAAATTCATACTACTGGGGTCTAGATACATAAGCTGTAATAGCCCTGATTTCAGGTACATGACCCATTATTTATGTTTTTTAATGATATATAATGAGTGGGTTAAGTTTTTTGGAGGTTATGAGGGGTTTTCAAGATTTTTGATGATTTTATAGAGGTTAATGGTTATTAGAAACCATGAAACACATCCAGGAAAATGTGAAAGAGAAAATAGTGGGCAGTGGGTAGGCACACTATTGGTGCATAGTTTGGTCAAACTGTGTGGGTACTTAGAAGAAACCATGTGAGCCTACTGTCATTTGGGGAATTGTAAACACATTATAACTCCATAGTTTTTTCAACCATGTGATCCAACCATGCAAGGTGTTTGTGTGAGACAATACCAACTGCATGGTTGGCGTATGGTTTTCCAAACCATTCAGCCTGACCATGTACTGTACAGTCATTCCTATAAATATTATGGATATAATTATAATTATATCCTTTGAGAATATTTTTTCCCTCCAATTATACCATCACATGAACTCATTTTTTCTCCCATAGTGTGATATATGTTTCCTTTTTGTCCATTCTTGATCCATACACGAATCAAACAGTGTTGGAGGCTTAAATTCATCGGTAGGGGCTTGTTCTTATTCTCTCTTCTAAGATACTTGATTTTTCTATCCCTCCTAACTGCATATATATTCAATTATAGTTATATATATGTGTTTTTTATTGTTTTATAATGAATTCTTTTTGGATCTAATGAACGGAACTTAATTTGTGATTAGATATAGTGAATTGTTGTGTTGTTATTTATTTCACCAATGTTTTTTGAGTAGGTGGATTCTCTCTTAACTCCACTTTGTTATAACATGAATTATTAGTTTGAGATAAAGGCTTTATTCAAATTATTTCTAAATTGATGTGCGATTCTGGTTGAAATTATCTTTAGTGAAGGGTTTTGGAAAATTGTGGAAATTGGATGGTTTTGTGGAAAATCCTCTATGATGATAATTTTAAAATTATGGATTTGTTTTGATTCATATAAAATTATGGTTGAACTGTTCTAAAGTATTAATGGTTTTATATTAAATAGATTTGAATGGGTTTTGGGTAAAAATGGCAGTGGGTGTTCATGTTGCATTTTATAAGGCATTGCTAAAATATTATTTGGTGCTCGATGGAAAAGGTTTAATGGATCATGGGATTGGTTACCTTGTAATGACCTAGAATATGGATGAGATACTGATCATGAGTATGGAAATGTCACCTGGGAATTCATTTGTTTATGTGTGAATGTCTGGAATCATGGAATGGGTATGCCAATGTATTTGAGAAAGGTTTTAAATGTTCTTTTTGGTTGATTTTATTGGAAAACATATTGCCTTGGAAAACTGTTTTAGATTTTATATAAATTGTTTTAAATTGTTTTAAAATATTTATATAAATGTTCTTATAGGTTTTTTACTAGTGGCATGATTTTTTAAGTCATTGGGGGAATTCTACTGAGTTTAGACTTATCCCCCACATAGCACTATTGTGCATTTTCAGATGTCGTCTATCGAGACATAGCTAAAGGAAAGGTACCTCAGTTATTTACTGATTATTCTTAATACATTAGGTGTTGATTGTCAAGTTGGATCTTGGAGCAGATCATGAGTTGTTGTATTGATGTAGTTGGTGCATTTGGGTTTTTTATCCTTTAGTTTCCATGTGAAATTTGATGTGGTTGTTGGTTTTCTTTGGTTTGGTTCTAGTTATACTTTTCTCTCATGTATTATTTAGAGGTTTAGTTTTTATGGTTATCTTTCATTGGTGGTTTAATCATAAAAAGGAAAAATCATCCCAAACATTTTTATAAATCTATTTGAATTTATTGTTAGTTTTTTTATCTTGGTGATGTCACCTAAGTCCCGTAACACCCATCACCTCTTCCCAAGTCAATGGGTGAGTGGGGCATTACAATTGGTATCTGTTTGTTTGATCCTTGAGTATAATTTTTTTAAGTTCTTATATCCTTAGAATGATAAGAAAGAGTAGGATTGTTGGAACTTGAAATATAGAGCATAAAAGGTGTATATAACCTCTTTTTGATGAACTTCAAGTTAGAAGGGATCTTGGGTTTTGAAGTGTTTTTAGACACTTCTAGGTGAGTTTTAACCTCATCATCATTGGTTTAGCAGGTGAGAGTTTTCTGACATGAATGGATTTTTTAAATTCCTACTGAGAATTAATTGTTCATTATTGAGTTAATGATATATGGAAATGATAATAAGTAGTACTTTTTTAAAATATTTGAAAATATTTTCAAATGGTGAGATTTTGTAAAGGATTGATGGTGGTATCTTGAAAATGGTCAAAATGGTTTATTTCGGATAAACATGATTGTGTACGTTTTTGTGGTAATACATATAAATTAGGTGAATCAAAATATCTAAGACTCTATTTCCCAGTGATTGATACTAAATTGAGTTTATTTTGGTTATATTGAATGGAATTGGTTAGGTTTTGTAGGAACCAATCGGAAGGGGCTATTGAGAATGTGGTTGCACCTGAGCCATGGGTGAACCCAAAGTTTCTCCATAGTGTCATCAAGGATTTTTAGGCTCTGGATTGAGGGAAAATAAAAGATGAACCAATACAAGTGGATAATTTGGAATCCAACCATATTTTGAGATGATTTAAAGACATAAAAAGAAGAACTGTGGATGAATATGATGAATCAAATATTTGATTTCCTCGGGACACCAGTAGAGATGAAAGTGATGTTGGAAATGTATAAGTTGGAGGATATTGCATGCATGTGGTGAGAATTAGAAGTTCAAGATAAATTAGATCAAGGCATAGAATGGGAGGATTTTGAATAATTGTTCAATAATCAATTATATCCTCACACTTTCAAAAATTTTATAATAACATGATTCTTTAGTTTGAAGTAGTAGAATCTATTGGTAATAAAGTATGTCACTAAATTTATGAATTTATTCCACTTTTCATTATAATTTTCATGCAATGGTCTCATTGAAAGTAATAATTATTTCATGTTGGGTTTGAAACCATAAATTCCCTTAAATATTTTAAAACTTTGAATAATAAATTATACAGATGTAGATAATTAAGAGATGGTAGAAGAAAGGGATATCTTAGAAAATAAGGTGGGAGAAAACTTGTTTATTCCTATGTGAACTATTGTAAACTCAAATTCTGGGAATAAGAATAATATGGACACCTACTTCCAAAGTGTTGAAATGCCTCACAAATATACCATGGTGTTAATAAATATTCCTCCTCAACTAAAAGGTAACCAATTATGATTTCAATGTGGTTATTTTGACCATATGAATCATGATTTTATACCACCACCTAGATCATTTAACAACTACAACAAGATAGAACATATCCATTACCATTTTCACAATTCTCTAAGCTCTCCTTTTATAAAAACATCTCATGGCTCTTAGGCTTATTATGCTTTAATGGGGTGATTACAACAAAATAGATCTCATCAGTAGAATCGAGTAATTCATGGTGATTATAGAAATATCATGACTCCTCAATAAGGTCAATATCAACAGGGTAACAAAGAGAAAAATGTACTGAGTAAGAAATTTTATGGAGCTTAGTAAGTGGTTGTAGATGATAAATCAACACCTTCAATGGTGATAGATAATATTCTTTTTATTATACACTTATATAATATTTATTATATGGGCATGTCTCGTTCATTTATTTCTTCTCATGTTGTTGTTCTTCTGGGTTTACATGTTTAGATGAAGCCTTATGTTTTGAAACTCCAAATAATTTTGGGATAATGTTTGTGTCGATATTTGAAATGCGCATTGTTTTTTATAATAATCTATATATATAAAAATTTATGGTAAATCTCTATGATATAGATGGATGAATGTTACTTGATTCTAGGAATGGATTGGCTAACAAATTTTGAGTCCCACTTCAACTTTTATGCATGGAAATATAGTTTCAAATATGAAAATGATTCTTGAAATATATTTAAATAAAATTGGTTTGTAGATGCAAGAAAATAAGAACCATTGGTACAAGTGGTTTGAACTATATCTTACTAGTGAACAATAGTCACTTTAGTATACATAGATGAGATACGGAATAGAGATTTTTTAACTATAGTGGACCAATTCATTGATGTTTTACCTAACAATTTCTTAGGGTTTCCACCCAAATGACAAGTGGGTTTTATGATTGATCTCTTATCGGGGACCAATCCTATTTCCCTTCCATATTTTCATATGGAACCATTAGAATTGAGGGAATTTAAGTATCAGTTAGAAGAGTTAAAAAGTAAAGGGTTCATCTGACCGAGTACATATTCATGGGAAACACCAGTTAATTTCATGAAAAAAAGAGTATATAACTCTAATTAGTAGTTTATATTATCATAAGAATAACCAAGTTATGATAAAGAATTGTTATCCTCTTCTAAACGTTAATGATCTAATCTGTCAATTAAGAGGATCACATTACTTCTCTAAAATTTACTTGCATTCAGGATATCACCAACTATGAGTTCAGAAAGAGGATATTACAAAGGCATATTTTAGAAGAAGATATGGACATTATTAGTTCATTTTTATTCCTTTTGGTCAAACAAATTCACAATTTTTATATTTGGAATTGATGAATAAAATATTTTAATGGTATCCAGATTCATTTTTGGTGGTGTTTTTCAATGATATACTAGTTCATTGATGGAAAAAAGGTAGATTATGAGAAACAGTTGGATATAGGTTTGGGTACTTTACGGGAGCATAATCACTATGCCAAGTTATCAAAGTGTGATTTTTTTATACAAGAGGTATGTTTCCTTGGCCATTTAATTTCTAGAAATGTTTTTTCTGTGTATCCAAAAAATATTTAAGTAGTTATCTCTTGGGAACCACCAAATAATTTTTCTGATATACATGATTTTCTTTGATTAGTAGGATACTACTGATGTTCTGTATGTGAATTTTCACATTTCACATCATCGATGAAAGCTTTGATGAGTAAAGGTGTTCCATTAAAATGGAATGATCAATGTAAAAAATATCATTTCAAGAACATAATATTACACTTATATCAACACTTATCCTTACATTTTTAGAATCTGGATAGGGCTATTTAGTCTATTGTGAGGCATTGATATCAGGTTTGGGATGTGTTCTCATAAAAATAGATCATGTTGTAGCATATGGATTGTAGTAGTTATGGTTTCATGAGAAGAACTACCCAACAATTGATTTATAATTATCTATTGTATTCAATTCTTGAAAGGATTTGAATAATTATCTTTTTGGTGAGAAATTTACAGTGTTTACAAATCATAAGAGCATAAGAAATATCTCACAATGATATTTAAAACTAAGGAAAATAATATGGATGGAATACCATAAAATGTTCAACTTAGAATTAATTTATTTTAGCGACTCGACCCTAGAAGCCTACAGATGATGTCATACTACCATTACATTGGAATATGATACTAGTAAATGGCATCCTAAAGGATCAAATAGTTTAGCAGTTTTGGTAACCAAGACAAATATATGATTCTTGTATTATAAAATAATACTCAAATTACAATATAAATTTTTTAAAGGATAATAATTGTATTCTGTATAGATTATCCTTTCATATCTTTCTTAGTACACTTTAGGGAATCCTGGGGAAAGGAAAAAATAAGGGTGATCTCAAATTCTGAATAAGGTTAAAGTACATCATAAACAATAATTAATCAATTACAATAATAAATATGGAAATCTAAATAACATAGAACACATTTCATGGAATCAATAACTAAGAAGTAAGTGAGTAAGTAATATGGAACGGTAAATAACTGAAAACACATTCCATTTAAATATTTGGATAAGGAAAAATCAATATAGAAAGGTAATAAACAGAAAAAACAATCAATTTAATCAATAAACTAAAAATAAAATGCATCCATAGAAATTTTCCTAGTGAAAATATCATGGATAATAAATAATGAATCAAAATGAAGGAAATTTTTAATTTGTAGACATCATATCTCAGGCCCATAGAAACATATACCTCCAATACATTTCACAAGACAGTTTGAAACAAAATGTAGAAACCTATTTAATTTTCACAACTAATTTTTCTTATGATAACATGTCGATTAGTCAAGGGGATACATAAAGTTCAGAACCCACATGTCACTGCATGTCCAAATCATTCCTCATATCAAGTAATCGATTCAATTAATAAGCAATATTCTTTATCAAATATCTGTATTGAGAAAAGAATATGGATTAATCAATATTTACCCAAATAATCAATAACTATCCAATTAAAAATCTTATGTAAAAATGGGATATGGTTTAGGAAATAATAATATCCATGATAAATGATATGGATATTTTGGGTAAATTTAATGTTCAATTATTATTGGAAATTGAATATTTCAAGGGGTGTTACAAAGGATCCAAGGTAGTGAATTTAAATAATATCCTTGGTAAAAGAAATCCAAAACTATATAAAAGAATAATAAAGATAGTATCAATACAGCATATACCAATTGGTGTATAAATAAATTTTTGTTTGCATTGATGAATGGAAATACTATAAAAATAGCTTTTCAAAACATTCTAGAGGAAAAAATCCTTTTTCATTTGAAAAATATTTCTTTTGAAAATAGCTTTTTAAAAAATAAAAAATTTAAAGGGTAAAAATTCACTTTATAAATCATTTTTAAAAGGTTAAAAAAATAGAATACATTTTTATAAAACATGGTTTTGGGAGGAAATAGGTCTTCGACCGAAGAGTGAAATGAAGTTGGGTTTTCTTAAAAAAATTGAGTTATTAAGAGTTTAAAATTTTAATATTACTTGAAAATGTTCATTAATAACCAAATGAGAATAAAATTAAATAATCTATGAAGAATTGTCATAAAATTTCCTTTAATAGAAATTCAAAACTAAACAATATCGAATAGAATTAGATTGTGAAATAAAACCATAAAATGATCATATTGTTGAAGTGGGAGTTGATAAATCAATTTATTATGTGTATAAAATGTAAATCAACATATAATAATTTTAAATACATCAAACTATATTCAAAGTAATTAAACACGTAATTATAGAATATTAATGACAATGAGGAAGAAATATAACCCAATAAAAAAGGAATTGAGTTATGAAATTTCATTACCACTTGGTAATTTTAAGTTCAAATCCACTTAGATGAAATAATTCAAATTGAAACTAAAAACTACCATTTATAATGAATTTTTCCTGATATTACATGTTAATGTTTCATTATTTACACCATAAATAAGAAATTAAGTGCATAATGATAAAGTATGCCTCAAAAAATGGAAATTGAGACAAAATCACTTACTAATTGGTAACTTTTGAATTATAATCCCTATGAAAGAAATAAATTTAAATGAAACTCTAAAATAAATAAATATAAATTTATTCATGATATAAAATTAAATATGGTAAGTATATACACTACAAAAATAAATAATTTGTGGTTGTAATGTATGCCTCATGAAAGTAAAATTGAGACAAGAATCCCTTAAATAGTGCTTCATTTCAGTTGAATGTTATTTAACGTCATGTATTATTGTTTTATCCTCATATA
Organism: Viscum album; assembly: GCA_963277665.1. NCBI lineage: Eukaryota > Viridiplantae > Streptophyta > Magnoliopsida > Santalales > Viscaceae > Viscum > Viscum album. The sequence goes on along the minus strand of OY728119.1, from coordinate 677,943,777 downwards.
TTATCTTCATGTAATAACTTATTATCCTTTTTTAATAATATTTCATTATGTTCACTATTTCGGGGGTTAATTGCATAGTTTTTCATATATGTGATGACTTGTTATTTTCTTCTTCTTATGTTGATCATGATTTCATAATCTAAATGGTGTAATAAATGATTTAAATATCATATATATTCATTATATGTTTATTTAGAATAATCCAAAAGGTTTAGAGACTAGAAATTAAATGCACTATTTATGGAGACAGTAGGTCGTACGTACACATGAACACTACTTCTATTTCCTTATAGTATTTAAAATAATGAAAATTAAATAATATATATGTGTATTATAATTAATTTATAATAATTTTATCATATATATAACATATGTTAATTAAAATCATTTGTTTATACATTCTATCTATAACGTGAGTGAATCACATCGCTTTGATGAGGTGGTAGACTGCACATCCACAAACAATGTTATCATATTCCCACAAAATGAAGATCAGGAAGTTTTGAGTTATAAAAAAATTAAATAATCATAAATAAATTATAAATATTATATATATTATATATATAAATCATTTCCATCATAATTCCCAACCATGGGTGGTGGTAAATGAAAAACTGACAATCATCGTTTTGTGAGGTGGTAGTCCACCATACACACAAATGATAAGTTCGTTACCCATTAAATGAATGTGTGTTTTTGTATAAACATTATAATAAAAACATATTAATGTATTTGGGATACATATTATATTACATAATCATGGAATAATATGATTTCAGGGGGTATATAAGGAAATAAAGTGAAAGTGGTCATTGAATAATGCTACCTCGTTTTTAGGTAACTCCTTTTAGATTATATTAAAAGGATTCCTTGGTTGAATTTATGACCAAAGTTAGGATTATAAGTTTAGTGTAGAAATTTTTAGATGTTATTTGAGTATATTTTTTATGATACAATGGCCTCTATATGTGTGAATAAGTGGGATGGTCGAGTTTCTTTTCATAGAGGATGAGGAGTGGAATTTTTGTAAATTTTTTAAAAGAGAATTACCCACACATTTTATTCATGTAAAGTTGCTCTAATAATGTACCCAATTTAATATAAGTAAGTATAGGTTCTAAGTATAAACAAAAAATGTATTTTCAATATTTTTCGATGCCATTTTGGCTGTTAAATTTAAGGTTTACTCCCTTGTTAAGCTAATTTTTCTCTTAATCGATGTAATTAATTATACTTAATTTCACTAATTTTTTTGGTAAAAAACAAAGTTGAAAATATTATACAATATAAATTATTTTGGTCAAAAATATTTAATCCATTTTTCTAAATTCCAATCACATAAGTGGATGAAATTAATTTAAATCTAATTCCACAGACAGGACAACAAATCGGATTTTTAAAGTAAAAATGTTATAAAAATTGAGATTTTTTTATATCCAATTTCTAAGTGAAATTGATAAGAATGAACTAAATTGGATTATTTTATATAAAATTGATCTAATTAAACTATAAAACCAATTAAATATATAATTTATCCTTTTAAACAAATTAGACAAAAAATTCGTTTCAAAATAAAATTCAGTATTTTTCCCTACTCATCAAAAAATGAAATTTCTCAGAAAAATAAAAAAATCACCCTAAGATAATTTTTATGTTCTAATTTCAAAATTTTAATTTATTTTGACATATAAATTTAAAAAACTGAAAAAATATTTTGAAAATAGGTTTTCCTTTAAAAGGTGGTAAAAGTGCCTTTATAAAAATATAGGTTTTTATACATAAAATTGTGTTTGTTCTCCTCTTATGCATATAAAATTAGTTGGATTAATATCAAAAATATTTTATTTAATATAATATATATATAACGACCCATACTTTACATACATTGTTATTACTTCAGAATTTAAGCATACTTATTACAACATATAACAAAACCATGAATGGATCGTATAGGTATAGTGTCTTTAGAAGGTAGGAAACATAAACAATTGGTTCATAAATCATCTACACTATCTCCCTTTTATTTTATCATATCTAGAGTCCCTTTTGGAATATCCTACTTAATAACCTTCTTCCTGACCTGGGGAAAGAAAACATACAAAAGGGTTAGCTCAAATGCTCAGTAAGGGTAATAAAGGAAATATCATATTCATAAGAACATAGTATTTTGAAAATATTAACCTGCAAAAGAGATCATAATATCATAAGATGGGATAAATCATAGTAGTGAAATGTAATCCGAATAATCCTAACATAAAACATGAAACTTTATGGCATACACACATAATCATAGAGAATCATTTCTTAGTATTCAAGACTCATTGTCAAGACTATCTTAGCGGATAAAGTCCATTTCTGAACCGAGTTCACTCCTCGTTTCAATCCTATTTCACTGAACCGGATTAACCTTCCATTCCAGCCATGTCTATCTCATGAGATATAAATCTTCACCCAATGCATTGGAGGGAGATATAGGTCCCACCCATCTCATAATGAAACCATTCTTATGTGTGCCACAAAATCATAAATCATACATCATAGCATAACCCATGAAATAAAAAAGGGATTCTTAAACATCGTGCCATCATAACATAAACCATATAATATAAAAGGACTTCATAAAAATAATTCCATAATAACATAATCAAATCAATGTAAAAATAGGGATAGAAACAGACCCTTTATTATCTTAGATGGAAAGTAGTTTTGATAAAATGCTTGAACTCCATTCTTAAGGAAAATAACCTTTCTACTTCAAAAACATTTTCCTTTCTTAAAATGTCATATAATTTTAAACTAAAACAATTTGAGTAAAAATAAACATGAAAAATTTTAAAGGAAACTTCATGGAAATAATGTTCTAAAAATCCATTCATGCCGTATAAGTTAAAAAAACATTCTTCTCGTACTTTGGCCGAAAACGTCAAAAATTACCTCATACGAAAAACGACAGAAGATTCATTTCATATCTTTTACTACAAACTCAATGAAGGGTAAAATTGGATTTAAACAATTGTATAAGGATATAAATAATGTTACATATTTATGAAACATGAATGTGGATGATAAATACAACCCAGTAAATACCAAAGTATAAACAATCTCGGATAAAAATGAGATTGTGATATTTTCCCTTACCTTAGGTCCAATTTGCTTCGTACGTGTCCGAACCTCCTGTATAATTATTTAAATAATGTCATTGACTTATTCCAGAATCATACGTATTGTTATGATATCATATATGGTCATATTCTTAGCTTCTTATTAGTAGTATTTCATTGCTACTTGTTATTCGGGTGTTTATTGCTTTTTGTTCTTATGCGTGTTTTGTCGAATAAATTCTTATTCTTATTTTTCTAGGTTATAGATAACTCATTTCCAGAATGGTATTCATGTAATATATATCATATTTATTCATTCAATTCTTTTATATAATCATTATGTAATGAAGATCATGTAGAACGTGTCGCATCACATCGTGGAGACGGTAGGTCGTACGTACGCACGAGCGATGATATCGTTACCATGATCGTGGAATTGTATTGAAGTGTATGTATACTATTTCAGAATCAAAATAAATTTAAAATAATCATATATTGTTATTCTTTACACCATTATACACATCCAAGTAAGGTGGTGGTGGAAAACAGATTCCACCACAGCGTGGAGACGGTATTCCGTATGTACGCACGCGCGCTGATTTCATTTTCCGTAGGATGGATAGAAGGTGAAATAGGGTTGTTTCATACTTATAATATCATATCATTATATGAGTGATTCTGATGTTAATACTTCATAATGAAACAACTAAAGAAGAAGTAGTAGAAGAAAAAATAAATTTGAAAGAATCGGTAACGGACATTACATCTTCTTTGAAGCGCCTCTTCTTAACTTCCTCTTAGGGCACTAAATATGGTCTTTGAAGAAGACCAGTACCTCTAGGATATTTCTAGGGAAGTGGAGAATAGAAATTGGCAGGGTTTGGTCAAGCTTGAAGGCTCAAAGTGGTGTGAGGAGGAGAGGGAGGAGGTTCTCTTTTATAAGGAAGGAGAGGGGCACCATATGAAAAACATAAAATATTATTTTATAATAAAGTCATCTTCGGTTTTTAATAGCTCCAAATTGATTTATTTCTAAGCTAGGGTGGGGATGGGTCGAAATCCTCTCAACCAATAGATTTTAAAAAAGTTTGGGTTACTATTTTTACCTTATCATTTAGATTTAACTCTAAGTTAAATAATTTAACTTTTACCATGTCTTCTTGTTTTCTTACATTATATGGTTAATAAACTTACTATAACAAGCCAAAAGAACCCCAAGTTGTAAATTATTAATATATATAACCTTATCTAAGTCATTTTTCAAAACCATATATTTTTAGGAATAAAATAACAATTAATAATATAATATTTGTTTTAATAACTATTTTATGTCAATTTTCACACTATTTGGAAATTGATTTTTGTGAAACTCAAAACAGAATTATTAGTTCAAAAAAAGTTAATTAAATAAATAATAATATGTCATATTAACCTATAAAATTAGTTTAATTCATAAAAAGTCTAAAATTACATTTATTTGGGTATTTATAACATCACTTATGTCAATATTTCATTAATAAGGTAATTACTGCATCATCATTCTTTCATAAATAAATTAAATTATTTAAAGTCTAAAATTATAAATAAAATATCATTATTTAGGAAATAGTTTTATCTTTCTAATTAATATTTATAGTTGAATTTATCTTATGTATAACCCTATATTAAAAATGTTTTAGTTATTAAAATTTTATTTTAACTATTTTAACTCTTCTTAAAATAAAATAATATTAAATGTCCTAATCTAATCCAAGTGGACTTAAAGGGTAATATTTTATTCCTAAGGTTGTTTTTTGTCGAATTAATCTTACCCAATAGAATTAGGACATGTGTTAGGCTAATAATAATATCATTTTTACCCTTAATTACCCAATTTACTTTTAACCGTGGTAAATAAAAGTAAAAAGTTATTGTTCACCAAAAATTAGTTTTATCTTATTGAACCACATTTTACTCCTTGATATGAACTGTGTCTCTCAGATTTTTAAAATTCCGCTCACAGAAGCGGTAAAATTATTTTTTATGTAAATTTTCAAACTCTCCTAGGAGGTGGATAAAGACGGTGAAAAGTTGAATAAAATTTATATATATATATAATTATTATAAAATGACTCTAATGAATTACTTTGAACTTATATAGGTATTATGTATCAATTTTGACCTAAAATTAATTTAAATAAAATAAATAATTATTTATATAAAAATGTTGGTTTTTAAATAGTAACCTAGTGTTTTCACTATTTATCAAAAATTGAATGTTTTCAGAAAAATACCAAAAATTCACCCTAGGCTAATTTCGATATTCCGAATCCAAAAATGAAGCCCATTTTGAAAGATAAAATTTATAAAATTTCAAAAATTGGGTATTACTATTCATAACGGCTAGTTTTAATAATATTTTAATAGCATATCGTTGTTTAGTAAAACTGAGTATTGCGTACAATGCAAGCTATCGAGGAAGGTCACGATTGCGTGTAAAGCAAGCCAACATAGTGTTGTGTGTAGTGAAAGATTCATTTGATGATGTATATAACATATAAACAAAATATTTCTCATAAAAATATCAGGTGTTACATTCTACCCCCTTAAAATGAATTTCGCCCTCGAAATTTGTCACTTTGTAACAAAAAGATGAGGATACCTCTCCCTCATCATATCCTCAAGCTCCCATGTAGCTTATTCTAATTGGTGGTTCCTTCATAAAACTTTCATCAAGTGAGTGGTCTTCTTCCGTAGGACTTTTTCGCTATGATCCAGAATCTATATCGGTTGTTCTTCATAAGAAAGATCTTGCTCCAGCGGTATAACTTCTGAGCAGAGTACATGTGAAGGATCGGGTATTAATTTCTCAGGAGATATACATGGAACACATCATGAACTTGAGAGAGATTTGGTGGAAGTGCCAATCGGTAAGCTACATTCCCAACATGATCCAGTATTTCGAAAGGACCGATATACCTAGGGCTCAACTTTCCCTTCTTTCCAAATCTCATTACTCTCTTCCAAGGATATATTCGTAAGAACACTTTACCACCCACTTCAAACTCTAGGTCTTTTCTTCGGTTATCGGCATAACTTTTTTGTCGACTCTGAGCTTCTCTTATGTGTTGTTGAATAGATCAGACCTTTTTTGTCATCTCATTAACAAGATCAGGTCCTAATAGCTTTCTTTCCCCAACTTCATCCCGGCAAGTTGGATTTCTGCATTTCTTTCCATAGAGAGCTTCATAAGGAGCCATATGAATACTGGATTGAAAACTATTATTATAAGAAAATTCCACCAAAGGTAGGTGTTGATCCCAACGACCTTTGAAATTCATATAGCAAGCTCTTAACATGTCTTCTAGAGTTTGAATTGTCCTCTTAGACTGACCGTCTATCTGAGGATGACAAGAAGTGCTGAAACTCAACTATGTATCTAGAGTATGCTGAAGACTTCGCCAAAACTTTGAGGTAAACCTTAGATCCTGATCAGATATATTGGAAAGTGGTAATCCATGCCATCTTACCACTTCCTTTACAAATATCCTGGGAAGCTGATCAAGACAGAAATCCTCTCTAATAGCAATGAAGTGTGCCGACTTTGTAAGACGATCAACTATGAACCAGATAGCATTATTGCCTTTGGATGTTTAGGAAGTCCGGTGACAAAGAACATAGTGATGTTTCCCCATTTCCATTCGGGTATGGGTAATGGTTGTAACATCCCCTTAGACTTATGTCTCTCAGCTTTAACTTGCTGACAAACCAAGCATTGAGAGACATATTCAGCAACATCTATTTTCATGCCATCCTTCCAGAAGTACTCTTTCAGGTCTCTATACATCTTTGTGCTTCCAGGATAAATAGAAAATGAAGAATTATGAGCCTCATCCAACATCTCCTTCTTTAATTCTCATATGGGAGGAACACAAACCTGATTCCTAAACCTTATTATTTCATAACAATCAAGGTTGAATTCAGGAACATTTCTCACCTTCTTTTGTAAATCTACATCATCTTTCTGTGCCTCTTTAATCTTCACATGTATAGATGGTTGAACATTCATTTGAGAAAGATAATATTTTTTCCCTTCCATTATAATTCCAAGATCCATCTTTTTAAATCCATAAATATTGGATCTTTTGTGATCCTCATCATGGATAATCTTGCATAGTCTTGTCGACTTAATAAATATGCCACATTTTTTTCTTTCCCAGGGTGATAATGAATTGAGCAGTCGTAAGCCTTAATCAGCTCCAACCAACTTCTTTGGCGCATATTCAGCTCCTTCTGTGTGAAAAAATACTTTAAAATTTTCTGATCAGTATAAATATCACACCTTTCTCCATAAAGATAACGCCTCTAAATCATTAATGCAAATATTACCACAGTTAACTCCAAATCATGATTTCGGTAATTTTTCTCATGGATTTTCAACTTTCGTGAAGAATTACCTATCACCATATCATTTTTCATGAGAAAACACCCTAGCCCCTTCTTGGATGCATCACTGTAGATCACAAACCTTTCTCTACTACAAGGTAGTGTGAGCACAGGTGCACTGGATTACCTTCTTTTCAACTCCTTGAAATTCTCTTCAAATTCCTCTGTCCACACGAACTTAAATCCTTTTCACGTCAACCTAGTGAGTGGATTAGATAATCGTGAGAAATCTTTCACAAAATGTTAATAATATCCATCCAAACCAAGAAAACTTCGGATCTCAGTTACTGTTATTGTTCTTGACCATCTTTCAATAACCTCTTTTTTTGTTGGATCTATAGATATCACCTCTTTTGAGATTATGTGACCCAAAAATGAGACTTTTTTAAGCCAAAATTCACACTAGGTAAATTTTTCATAAAGATTCTCCTTTCTTAGGGTCTTTAATACAATTCTCAATTGATCTTCATGTTCTTCCTTGCTCTTTGAATAGACAAAAATATCATCTATAAAGACTATGAAAAACCGATCAAGATAGTCTCTAAAGACTCTATTCATTAGATCCTTGAAGATAGAAGGGGCATTAGTAAGGCCAAATGGAATCACTATAAATTCATAGTGACCATACCTTTTACAGAAAGTTGTCTTTGGTATATCCTTCCTTTTGACCCTTAATTGATGATACCCTGAATTAGGATCAATCTTGGAAATGTATTGAGCTTCGTGTAATTGGTCAAATAAGTCATCAATGTGCAGGAGATGATATTTGTTCTTGATAGTGATCTTGTTAAGTTCTCTATAATCAATGCAGAGTCTCATTGATCCATCTTTCTTCTTAACAAACAGAACATGTTCTCCCCATGGTGATGCACTAGGGCATATGAATCCCTTATCAAGATTCTCTTGGAGTTTCTTCTTCAATTCCTGTAACTCAATTGGGGCCATTTTATAAGGTGTCTTTGAAATGGGCATAGCACCCAGTATGAGTTCTATTGAAAACTCAACTTCACGATTTGGTGGAAGACCTGGAAATTCCTCCAAAAATACATCATAAAACTCTCGTACAATGGGTATATTTTTATTCATGAGTTTCTCACCAACCATTTGAGATAAATAACCTTCATTTAGTGGAATCAATACCCATAAGATGGATGAAATATTCACTGGAAGGTTATGTTCATCCATGCATCGATAGACGATCATAGATTGATCTGGAATATGAAATGTGACTTCCCTTCTTTAGAAATTGATATGAGCTCCATTTAAATAAAGCCAATCAATGCCAAGAATCACATAAAATTCCACTATAGGAAGGATCTCAAGATTTGCAGGAAGCACTTCCCACAAACTTCAATCGGATAAGAATTGTAAATTTTGATGCGACTATTTTTCCATTAGGGGTTGTCACAGCAAACTCAACATTTAATTGTTGAGGTAATACGGCGATACCCTTAGAAAATTCTTCAGAAATAAAAGAGTTGGTGGATCTAGAATCAAATAAAACATTTGATACTTTAGAGATGATAGTAAGTGTACCTTTCACCACTTCGTTATCGTACTCTACATCGCTGATAGAAATTGCATGTGACTTTCCTTTGTCTTTGGCCTTAAGAGTTTGTTGACGTCGATCATCATCAACAACCCTTGGATTAGGGCATTGATAAGAATAATTCCCCATTTACTTGCACTTGTAACATTGAAGTGTATGAGGTTCACTCTGTGTAGCCTTTTCATTATTCACATCACTAGGCATATTCTTCCCATCATTGCGGCATTCAAATGCTCGATGACCTTCTTTTCCACATTTGAAACATTTACTTGTCCCTTTAAGACAACTCCCTCCATTTTTCTTTCCACACTTTGAGCATAAGGGGAAACTCATATTCTTTTCAGTGTGCTCTTTATATTTTCCTTTGAATTCCATTTTCCTCTTCTTATCAAGCGCATATGACTGATGGGTTACTCCAATCTCCATCTCAACCTTGAGAGCACATCGAACGATTTCCTCATAGCTATTGAAGTCCCTTTTGGATAACGCCCATTGAAGACTTGGTTTATGCCACTAAATAATCAATCGATATTAATCTCAGGTTGGATAATAATACCAGAAGCGTACCTTGCAAGTCTTGTAAAATTTTCTTTGTATGTACCAACAGATTCATCATCCTTTTTCTTTAGTTCAAGAAAAACTTCCTCCATCTTTGTTTGAAGAATATGAGGGAAGTAGTTATTGAAAAATAAGTTCTTGAACTCGTCCCATTCCATGGACTCAATTTCATCTCTTGGCCTCATATTCTTGATAAGATTCCACCATTGATTAGCTTCACGTTCCAAATGATAAACTGCTAAGATGAATTTATCATGTTCAGAACATTGAAAACTGAAAATATCTTTTTAGTAGTACTGATCCATTGTTCAGCAACTAATGGATCAGTAGACCCACTGAATGAGGGAGGATACTGCCTCATGAAGGATTCAATAGAATGTTGCTCTTTCCTTTGCTCATTTTAAAGTCCTTCATGATTCATAGCTTGAGAAAGTTGTGTGATCAATTCTACATGATTTTTCATTCCATCTCCCATAACGTTTGGTTGCTCAGGGGGACAATCATTGCATTTCCCATCGCATTCCTCATTAACACGGTTCCTTTGGGTTCCAGCAATTGACTAAAACCAAGAAGAATATTTTGAGAAACACTAATTATAATAGAAAAACCACATAATCAAGAATAAAATTTTACACTTAAGGTCTTATCATACGTTGTTCGTGGCCATTTCTAAAACACTAAGATTGTGTTCTATGCTAAGACTTATCCTTAGGGTTCTTATTAAGGCTTTCACATCCTAGTTTCCAAAGGTTGACTATACCTTTCCTATGATACCAAATATAACGACCCATACTTTACATACATTGTTATTACTTCAGAATTGAAGTATACTTATTACAACATATAACAAAACCATGAAAGGACCGTATAGGTATAGTGTCTTTAGAAATTGGGAAACATAAACAACTGGTTCATAAATCATCTACAATGTCTCCCTTTTATTTTATCATATCTAGAGTCCCTTTTGGCATATCCTACTTAATAACCTTCTTCCTGACCTGGTGAATGAAAACATACAAAAGGGTGAGCTCAAATTCTCAATAAGGGTAAACCAAGGAAATATCATATTCATAAGAACATAGCATTTCGAAAATCATAACCTGAAAAAGAGATCATAATATCATAACATGCAATAAATCATAGTAGTGAAATTTAATCCCAATAATACTAATATAAAACATGAAACTTTTTGTAATACACACATAATCATAGATAATCATTTCTTAGTAGTCAAGACTCATTTACAAGACTATCTTAGCAGACAAAGTCCATTTCTGAACCGAGTTCACTACTCGTTTCAGTCTTGTTTCACTGAACTGGATTAACCTGCCATTCCAGCCATGTCTATATCATGAGATATAAATCTTTACCCAATGCATTGGAGGGAGATATAGGTCCCACCAATCTCATAATGAAACCATTCTTATGTGTGCCATAAAATCATAAATCATACATCATAGCATAACTCAGGTAATAAAAATGGGATTCTTAAACATCGTAACATCATAACATAATTCATATAAGATAAAAGGACTCAATAAAAATAATTCCATAATAACATAATCAAATAAATTTAAAAATATGGATAGAAATATAACCCTATATTATCTTAGATGGAAAATAATTTTGATAAAACGCTTGAACTCCATTCTTGAGGAAATATCCTTTCTACTTCAAAAACATTTTCCTTTCTTAAAATGTCATATAATTTTAAACTAAAAGAAGTTAATTAAAAATAAACATGAAAACTTGTAAAGTAATTTTCATGTAAATAGTTTTCTAAATCTCCATTCATTCCGTATAAGTTAAAAAAACATTCTTCTCGTACTTTGGCCGAAAAAGCCAAAAAGTACCTCTTACAAAAAACAATAAAAGATTACTTTCATATATTTTTCTAAAAACTCACTGAAGGGTAAAATTAGATTTAAAAAATTTGAATATTATAGAAATAATATTAAATATTGAGAAAACATGGATTTGGATGATAAATACATCCCAGTAAATACCGAAGTATAAACAATCTCGGAAAAAATGAGATTGTGAGATTTTCCCTTACCTTAGGTCTGATTTGCTTCGTACGTGTCCAAACCTCATGTATAATGATTTAAAATATGTCATTGACTTATTATAGAATTATAATCATTGTTATAATATCATATATGGTCATATTATTAGCTTCTTATTAGTAATACTTCATTGTTACTTGTTATTCAGGTGTTTATTACTTTTTGTTCTAATGCGTGTTTTGTCAAATAAATTCTTAGTCTTCTTTTTTTAGGTTATAGATACCGCATTTCCAGAATGGTATTCATGTAATATATATCATATTTATTCATTAAATTATTTTATATAATCATTATTCAATGAAGATCATGTAGAACGAGTCGCATCACATCGTGGAGACGGTAGGCCGTACGTACACACGAGCAATGATATCGTTCCCATGATCATGGAATTGTGTTGAAGTGTATGTATAATATTTCAGAATAAATATCACTTTAAAATAATCATATATAGTTATTCTTTACACCATTATACCCATCCATGTAGGGGGGTGGTTGAAAACAGATTACACCACGGCGTGGAGACGGTATTCCGTACGTACCCACGTGTGGTGATTTCGTGTTTCGTAGGATGGATAGAAGGTGAAATAGGGTTGTTTCACACATATAATAAAATATAAGTATATTAGTGATACTGATTTTGTTACTTTATAATGAAAAAACTAAAGAAGAAGAAGTAGAAGAAGAAATAAAGTTGAAAGAATCGGTAATGGACATTACCTCTTCTTTGAAGCGCCTCTTCTTAACCTCCTCTTAGGGCACTAAAGATGGTCTCTAAAGAAGACTAGTAACTCTATGATGTTTCTAGGTAAGTGGAAAAGATAATTTTCCGGGTTTTTCCGAGATTGAAGGCTCAAATTGGTGTGAGGAGGAGAGGGAGGAGGTGCCCTTTTATAAGGAAGGAGAGGGGCACCTTAAAAAAACATAAAATATTATTTTATAATAAAGTAATATTCGGTTTTTAATTGCTCCAAATTGATTTATTTCTAAGATGAGGTGGGTATGGGTCGAAACCCTCTCAACCAATATATTTTAGACAATTTTAGCTTACTATTTTAACCTTATCATTTATATTTAACTCTAAGTTAAATAATTTAACTTTTACCATGTCTTCTTGTTTTCTTACATTATATGGTTAATAAACTTACTATAACAAGCCAAACGAACCCCAAGTTGTAAATTTTTAATATATATAACCTTATCTAAGTAATTTGTCTAAACTTTAGATTTTTAGGAATAAAATAATAATTAATAATATAATGTTTTTTTTAAAAACTATTTTATGTCAATTTTGACACTATTTGGTAATTGATTTGTGTGAAAATCATAACAGCATTATTAGCTCGAAAAAAGTTAATTACATCAATATTAATATGTCCTATTAACCTATAAAATTATTTTAATTCATAAAAAGTCTAAAATTACATTTATTTGGGTATTTATAACATCAATTATGTTAATATTTCATTAATAAGGTAATTATTGCATCATCATTGTGTCATAAATAAATTAAATTATTTAAAGTATAAGAATTATAAATAAAATATAATTATGTATTAAATTTGTTTAGATTTCTAATGAATATTTATAGTTGAATTTATCTTATGTATAATCCTATATTAAAAAAAATTTAGTTATTAAACTTTGATTTTAACTATTTTAACTCTTCCTTAAATAAAATAATATTAAATGTCCTAATCTAATCCAAGTGGACCTAAAGGGTAATATTTTATTCCTAAGGTTGTTTTTGGTCGAATTACACTTATCCAATAGAATTAGGACATGTATTAGGATAATAATAATATCATTTTTACCCTTAATTACCCTATTTACTTTTAACTGTGGTAAATAAAAGTAAAAAAGTTACTATTCACCAAAACATTATTTTGATCTTATTGAACCACATTTTACTCCTTGATATTAACTGTGTTTCTCGGATTTTTGAAATTCCACTCACAGAAGTGGTAAAATTATATTTTATATAAATTTTCAAACTCTCCTAGGAGGTGGGTAAAAGACGGTGAAAAGTTCAATAAACTTTTTATATATCTATAATTATTATAAAATGACTCCAATGAATTACTTTGAACTTATATAGGTATTATGTATCAATTTTGACATAAAATATATTTAAATAAAATAAGTAATTATTTAAATAAATAGTTGGTTTTTAAATAGTAACCCAATGTTTTCACTATTCCTCAAAAATTGAAAGTTTTCAGAAAGATACAAAAAATTCACCGTAGGCTAATTTCGATATTCCGAATATTAAAATGAAGTCCATTTTGAAAGATAAAATTTATAAAATTTCAAAATGTGGGTATTACTATTCATAATGGCTAGTGTTAATAATATTTTAATAGCATATCGTTGTTTAGTGAAACTCAGTATTGCGTACAATGAAAGCTATCGAGGAAGGTCACGATTGCATGTAAATCAAGCCAGAATAGTGTTGTGTGTAGTGAAAGATTCCTTTGATGAAGTATATAACATAAAAACAAAATATTTCTCATCAAAATCTCGGGTGTAACAATATATATATATATATATATATTAATATCATTCACTAATAGTAGATATTTTAATTTATTAATACAAAACATATTTGGGAGCATAAAAATATAACCTTTATATTCAATTGGTTTATATTTTCATTTCAAATTAATTAGTAACTAATGGTTTTATCTTAAATTTTTATAAAAAAATTATTTTCATATGTTTTTTAATATTATTCATAACATCTAATTTAATATCTAGGTTAAATCATATTATACTAAATAATAATTCATTCATAATATAATTTTGTTCATTAAAACTCGGTCTTGCGCGTAACGTAAGTCATCAAAGAAATTCATTGTTGCATGCAACAAAAGCTTACTCAGTCTTGTGTTCATTTCAAGAAATATAATATATTAAATTTATTTAAGATATTAAACATACCATAAAAACTCTAATTGATATATTCCTTTCTATATTTGTTGTTGCGTGTCATACACGCTTTTGAATAAAATTTAATATTTTAGAATTTTTGAGGTGTTACATTCTACCCACCCAAAATAAATTATATCCTCACAATTTAAACTTGATATTAGTAATCTAGGATTTTTTATATTAAAATTATATTGTTTTAAACCCCACATCATAAATGTGTTAGTAAAATATCCTATTAATAAGATAGAATGAGAAGTACAAAGGTCACATGGAATAACATATGACTAGTTTTCTACATAAGAGAACATTAGTGGAATGTGAACATATGTACATGGAGGAAAAGAGTAAATATTTATAGGGAGTGATTGATTTCATCAATCACAGACAAGTGAATGATCAATTTTAAAATATAGGGTCTCAAATTTGTAAACCATTGATGATTTAAAAGACCATTGGTTCAACAAAAAATAAGGTATTAGGATAAAAAAAATCTGATCATTTTTCTAATGTTGAGTAATTATTTTACTACCTATATATATAAGTAAATAAACTTACTTGATATGTTTCTGAAACAAATTCAACCTTTGGTTGTTCTTTAATCAATTCCCAATTCATCCATTTCTTCAAAAAATGGATATCCACAAATTAACTATGATTCTTGAAGTATTGAAATATGGTTTTAATGTAGTTTAAGGCCCATAAAAGAGTGAAAATATTACTATTAGTATCTAATTATTCTCAAAAACAAATAAGGTTAATATATTAATCACTAAACCTAAAAATAAATATTATAGGTTCATCATTTATATTTATTCATAAAATTGTTTAACTAAAAACAATGACTTATTAAACGGGATATTGGAAGATGGGTGTGTCGGTACCTCCCCTGCAAGAGGGGAAGGGACCTCTGATGTCTTCCACAGCACCCAAACCTCACTTCTTCCCTCCATTCTCGAACCCTGAATTTTTTTTCCTCATTTTCCAAAAATATTATCTGAGCCCTAAAGTTCTCTATCTTTTTAAAGGGTTCCCACAACTACCGCTCTCGACTTTTGAGTTCACCTCAGCCTCTTCACTGATTAATTTGATTCTTGAGGCACATTTTAAGAACTAAGGGTCGTCGATTGATTTGATTGAAATACTCATCTTTGAAATTTGTGGTTTATAAGAGAGAGCAATGGCCTATCTTATGGATAATAAAAACATGATGATCTGGTTTTCTACTGATGAGGATATTATTTTAGCGGGTTCAAGTGCATCTCATGTTTGAAATAGATTTTAAATATTATTAATTGGGTGGTTCTACGATTTCAACATTCCTCTTGACCAATCTACTATAGTGATTTGGGTTAGTTTTCCCAGACTCCCCCTTCCATTTCAAAATCCCTCAATCATTTGTTTGTTAGAAAATTTAGTGGGTCATTATATGTGTTTGCATAGTAGAAAATGGGTTGTTTTCATCTTATTTATCCCAGAATTTTCATTAAAGTTGATGTTTCCTAGAAGCCTGTTGAGTATGTGTGGATATAGGTTGGTGGTGAATTCTGATATAAGAAACATGTTTACATAGAGTATTGGGTTGATTATTATTCATTGTGCTAGCACCATGGTCATCGGATAGCAGCATGTAGGCACGGGACCTCGAGCCGGGTTCAGAAGACATCTGAGGAGGGGCCAAGTTCTGGTGGAAGTGGTTGAAATTGTGAGTTGGACATTGGTAGTAAGGTGTTTCTTGTGCGTGTCTCTGTTATTTCTTCTTCTATAGAGGCATTCGATCAAATGGGTTTGCGCGATGTTGCAAAAGTGTTTCTCTTCCAGAAAGATTCTTCTCTAAGAGAGATGGATCAAAAAGTTGTGAATGTGTTTAGCAAGTTAAAGATTGATTTATCAATTCTTCAGGTGATGGCCACATTCAGCTTAGGGGGAGTTTTTGGGTGGCTCGGGTTCTCTTTTTTCACCCAAGACAACTTCTTATGTGGAGGTTGTATGAGCTGTAATAGGAATCAAACTTAAGGAGGGGTTTTTTAGGATAGGGTCCATGTGACCTAACCCCAACTCAGCGAAATAAGTGGTCATGCATCCACCAATGGGAAAGGGATCAAGGGAATTCATGGTTTTAGGTTCGTAGGGGTTAAGTGAAGCCAAGAAGTTAGATAATGGATCCGGTTCAAATAAGGTCTATCCAATGATAAAACTGGGAAATTTCTTTGAAGGGTTTCATATGGAAGGATTGGTTCTAGACCAACTTGTCTCGTCCTAGGTCATGGCTTCCTTTTAATAACAATTCATTTATGATACATAGGCAAGTAATGGAAACTCTAGTGTCTTCTTAAATGATAATGACTAGAAACATCATGGTAAGGTGGTCCATAATTAAAGGAGGAAGAAAGGATATAAAGCATACAAGGATATAAGAAGTTTCATCCTTCTAAAGAAACATAAACCCAAATGACACAAATATTATTTGTACCTACCTAAACCTATCAAAACTAGATATGGTTTGAAATATATGCCTAAGGAGAAGGATTTAGAACCTAATGAGGAGTATGTTCTAATGTTGGGTGTGTAAATTCATTGTGTAACACAAGCGTTTGAAAGTGTTTCCGCCATAGATCAAGAGGCTGGAGGAGAGATGGGAGAATAAAATAACACTCAAGATTCTTTAGTTGTGGTGAAGTCTCATGAGAAAACCATGAACTGGGTTGATCTCACTAAAAATGTATAACATAGGGTGGCACACTAGGAGGATCCAAATAATGTTAAGGCCTGAGAGATCCTCCTTTACTCAGAGGAAGAAATGTTAGAGGAATCTTTGCTAATTAATGCCTCACAAGAGGATACTGGCAAGATGGAAAAATGGTTGTCACTTGGAGAGACTAACCAGGATCAAATGGAATGGATCAATAAGCAAGACCATATTCTAGTAAGAGGTTTCAATGCAGGGAAAATAAAAATGGAGGATTACATTCAAACACGGGACAAGATGGATTATTGTTTCAAAGACCTTATTAAGGATGATCTAGCTAGAGAGGTAATTGGTTTAAATTGGCAATTGTTTAAGGATAATGTGTCTAATAGGTTTAAATAATTTTTTTATGGCTCGTCCATCTCGTATGGTATTTGGTGCTTTGTTTTCTGTACTTCCTAGGTTCTCACATTTCCCTTAAAAGTGTTTAGAAAATAAAAAATTTAATTTTCAGACAACGAGGACATTGTGTAGGTCAGGGGATAGCATTAAACCTGTATCATCCTTCTGTCATGGGTTTAAGTCCCACGTCCTTTTCAAACATGATGGGTTGTCACCCATAATATAGTTTTTCCTTTTATAAAACACTAATAATATAATTCCTATTACATTTATAAAAATTTTGATGTCCATCCGTGAAATTTAAGCATTAAATATACATTTAACTAAGGTTTTAAATACAACTCCAATACATATATACATCATCCATTTATTTCTAATAGGTCCTTACTTGGCCGAGAGTTTATCTATTAGAAGAGGAAATTGACTAAAACAAGAAATTATAGTGATAATAATAATATTCAGAGCGAGATAAATGTATAGTCATTTATACTATATCTAAATCAGGACAACTTATTTTCAATCTAAAACACCTTAGGTTTAACCTAGGTAATTTATTTTCTTTATATATTCAAATCCTTTATAATGGTTTGTAATGATAATGTGAATTGTCCTAAGTATATTCCCTAGGAGTGTCGGACTAGGTGCGCAATAAGAATCATTGTCGTATACCACGTAACACTCAAGTCAAGCCCAAAGAACCTTTTTAGAGTTGTTACCCCAAGGTACATCTATTCCATAACCATGTCCACTTATGTTATCAAAATAGTGATTTATTTTTAGGAAAATCACATAATCTCTATCCAACTGAAACATTAGGATGTTTTTCTATACTTATCCCCAAATTCTATCCTAGGGTTATGCCCTATAAGCTATGTTTTCATAATTATAGTTCTCAATGTTTATACTAAACCTTATATGATAAAAACTCTAGTGACCCAACCCCAGCAGCCTAGAGCTGATGTTGTGCTTTCATTAAATTAGAATAAGATACAAGTAAATCACATCTTAAAGGAACGAACAATTTAGTAGTAATGGTAAACTAGATATATAAACGTGTCTTGTATTATAAATGAATACATGAATTATAACCTAATTTTTTTCTTTTGAGGGAAACTTTATTCCATTTAGCGCATACTTTCATATCTTTATTAGTAAAATTTAGGGAATCTTGGGGAAAGGAAAAAAAATAAGGGTGATCTAAAATTCTTATTAAGGGTAAAGTATAGAAAAATAAATAAGGAATCAATGATAATAATCAATATAAAAAATTAAATTACTTAGAACACATTCCATGTAATAAATAACTAATAAGAGAGTTAGTAAATAATATGAAACGGTAAATAACTAAAAAAATGCCATTTAAATAACTAGATAAGTAAAAAATAAATATGGAAAGGTAAGAAACTGAAAAACATGTCTCATTTAATCAATAAATTGAGGATGAAATGAATCCATAGACTTTTTTATAGTGAAAATATCATGGATAATAATTGCTGAATCAAAATGAAAGAAATGCATAATTTTTGGATGTCATGTTTACGACACATGAAAACCTATATCATCAAGAAATTTCTCAACATGGTTTATAACTACATGTAGAAATATGTTTAATTTTACAACTAAATTGTCTCATGAGAACCTATCGATGAATTGGGGGGCTATATAATGTTCAGCATCTGCCTGTCACTACCTTTCTAAATCAATCCTCATATCGATTAATAAATTTAATGAATTAAAAATATGTCTTATAAAATATCTATATTGAGTAAATAATAGGGATTTATCAATATTTACCCATATAATCAATAACTATCAAAGTAAACACTTTCGGTAAAAATGGTAAACAGTTTAGGAAATAATAATTTCCATGATAAATGAAATGGATATTTTGAGGAAATTTAATGTCAATGATCATTATAAATTGAATATTTCATGGGGGGACAAAGGATTCAAGGTATAGAATTTCAATATAATCCTTAGTCAAAGAAATGATAAACTATCCAGAGGAATAATAATGATGGTGTAAATACTTGACCTCAAAATCCCAGAGTAGATGAATTATTTTATTATGTTGGAATATAAATGAGGAAGACACATTCTGAACGACCAAATAGTTTAGTACCATTATAAAACTAGATACATGCATAATAGTTTCATTACAACTTGGAATAAAGTAAAACATAGAAACTATATTAGAAAAACCAATAAACTTATACCTTATCCTCATAAGTCATTCATAATATAAATCTTCACATCCTAGGGAAAAATAATATATAAGAAAGGGGTGATATCAGATGCTCCATAAGGGTAAGTAATACAGCATAAGAAAAAATATAAATCATGGTGAATAACTAAAAGCACACATTCCATTAAAACATAATATTGAGCATAAAATGGCAGGAATTAAAAATCGATAATACCATAGAAAATATAACCATAGATATTCTAGTAGTAGAATAATAACATGGACAAAAAATTACTAGCATCATTATGAGGGAATGCATAATTTCGGACATCATAATAACACCATCAATGTTCTGTCCAAGATGACATACAAAATGGTTAAAAAATGAGGCTAGTTTATCTTATGAGACCTACTGATGTATCAAGGGGTATAGTGGGCCCCACTAATCACTTATTAAGTCCAATTAATTCTTCATATGAATGGTTATAAACACAATCAACAAATAAACTAATATTTAATCTAACATATTAAATTTAAATAACTTTCACCAATAAGTAAACATAAATACTAACCATTCTGAGTAATATGGTTAATTGAATCAAGATAAAACATCCACCATAAAACTAATAATAAATCATTTAATAAAATATTTTATATGATATAATTAAATATTAATCCCAATTAAACATAAGAATCAACAATATTGTCGAAATAGATGGAAATACTCTTATAAAATATTTGAGTAATACTTGAGAGAAATAATATTATACTCTGCAAAGAATAGTTCTTTTGAAAATATACTTATATAAAATCAGAATTGAACTAATACCTTATTTTATAATAAAATTATTTATTTCATAAAAATAATAGTAGATTAAATTATATTATATAGTTCGCTTGAAAATCGGTATGAATTCAAGAAGTTCCCTTGAATCAGGCTTGTTTATCAGGAAGAATTTTAGAAAGATCCTTTTAAAACATGTATCTACCCTTAAAATAAAGAAGTATTTTGATTGGTAAATATATTTTTAAAATTAAAACATAATTTATAAGGATTAAATAAGATTTTTTATGAATTTAATTGGGGTAAATAGAGAAAAAAAGTCGCCTAATAGAAAGTAGAGGTTCGGGTAGAAAACCCTTACCTTATGTCTGAATGTGTTATCCACTTGGCATTAATGTCCTAGATAATCAAATTAAATCCATTAAATAATTAATTTAGAAGCTAATATTCATGTATTTTATTTAATATAATTTTATTAAGTTCATTTATGGAATTTTTGATGAGTTATAAGATACAATTTTATTGCTTGGGAGATTTTGTTTCCTTCGTTTTCACGATTGGTATACTTGTATATGAGTAATAAAGTTAATGTAAAATGGGTATAATTATCCAGAATTTGACTTAGATTTTATGAATGAGAAAATATATGTTTAATTTTTATTTTTTATTATTTTTTCTATATATTTGGATGAATCATTAGATAAGATGTTAAGGATGATCATTTAGCTTTATTTTAGTTATTTTTCTATCACAATGAACTATTTTTCTTCTATTATTTAATATTATGTATATACAATGATTCAATAACATTACCTAATATATAATAAATATTTTTTAATCTATTTCCAACATAAAAATGTTTTTATGACCATCCTTGAAGGAGAAATTAAATAACGAATGTTCGTCGTCCACAAATGTTGTAAATCGGCACCTCTCGGACGACGATTACGTTTTTAAAAGAAAGAGAGAGACAGAGGGTGAGAGAGAGAGGATATTGGAAATGGATATTACATTAGCATGATATTGGTTGTGTATATATATATTATAAAGGAATTATCATGTTCATTTGGACAGAGGAGGTGAGGAGAGGATAAGAAAAGAAAATAAATTGAAATGGAATTAGAAGAAAAAGGAAGAGGGTTTGCCTCTTCAATTATCCTCCTTGAGAACCTCCTTTGGGGAAAGGTCTTTTGTATTTGGGAAAGGATAAGAGCTTCTATATGTGTGGAGGGACTAGGGAAGAGAATTCGGGTAGAATTTTTATAATATTTAATGCTTAGAGGTGGGACAAGAATTTGGGGTGATGGGTGGTATTTATAGTGGAGGAGTGGGGTGATTTCTCATTATTTTATTCATTATTTTATTATTACACTCAATATAAGAAATAGTATTGATTTTTGTAATGAAATATAGTAATAGTACATGTGAGTTTTAAATAAGGTTTATTACATCATCCATGACTCAAGGAATAGTGTATTTATCTGATAATGTATTTATACTATAAATTATTGTATTTTACTATTCACCAAAAATTCAAGTATTTCAGAAAAAAGTTCTCAAAAAAACAATCGATCCATTTTTCAATGTGTTGAAATAAAAAAATGAAAATTTTTTTATGAAAATAATTTTCAAAATATGATAAATTTAATTTTTTTTTTAAATCATTATTTAGTCGAAAAATATAGTTTTAAATTTATAATTGATCATATAAGACATTAAAAAATTAAATATGGTATCATAAAATTATCCTATAATAATAATATTACAAAATATTTATTTATGAATAATTTTTATTAAAATTAATTTTATTTTAAATAATTTTATTAATTATAATATTGTAATTAAATATTTATGAATTGCAAAAATACCAACTCTTAAATATTAATTTCAAAAATATTCATTTACTTACACTATGATATAATGAAATAATAATTTCATTTATAATATGACCAAATATTGTTTATAATTTCAATGGTGAGGTTAAAAATCTTTTAGTTGGATTACTATTCATAAGTGTCACATTACTATATCTAAGGGCATGTTACTATTTCATCAGTATATATTCCTTAACTTCTAGAAATACCTCTTATTTCCTTCATTATTCATTTATTATGTTTTTATTGTGTTCTAAAAGTGATTATATACTATATGAAATTAGAATAAGAAGGTAAATTTCATTGATAGAGTTCTGGTTTATTACATTCTTCCCTCCTACAAAACATTTGTCCTTGAAAAATTCAGATTGTCACCCCATAAAAAGATTTAGTTGTTCTTCATCAAAAACTACTCAGGATACCACGTCACCTCTTCAATTTTATAATTTTTTCCAAGTACCTTTACTATAGGAGTCATTTGATTCCTCAAAACTTGTTCTTTAGTGTCCAGAATTTGGATAGAAATTTCAGAATAAAATAAGTAAAGTTTCAATTCTATTCCTTCATAAGTGAGTACATGTGTTGGGTATGGCATGTATTTCATTAACAAGGAGATTTTGAACACATTGTGTAACCTAAAAAAGCTAGGATGTATTAAAAAATGATAATCCAAAGCTCTGATTCCCTCCAAAATTTCAAAAGGGCCAATTTACCTAGGGATTAGTTTCCTTATCTTCCCAAATCTTATAACACCCTTCCATGGAGATAATTTCAAGAAAATGTGATCTCCCACTTGAAATTCCAAATCCATCATTCAACTATCATCATGGCCCCTTTACCAGCTTTGAGTTTTTTTAATATGGGTTTGAATAATAATTGCCTTCACTATTGTTTCCTCCACAAGCTTTGGTTCAAAAATCTTCCTCTCACCAACTATATCCCAACAAGTTGTGTACAACATATGTTTCTATACAATTCTCCATATGGTGCCATTTGAATACATTAATAGAAACTATTATTTTATGAAAACTCCACTAAAGGTAAATATTGATCCCACATAGCTTCAAATTCAAGTGAGCAATGTATCAATATGTCTTTTAAATTTTGGATCATCCTTTATGAATTCCCTTCAGTTTGAGGTTGATAAGAAGTCTAAAATGAAGCCCAATATCCAATGACTTCTGGAGACTTTTCCATAATTTCAACGTAAATAATGGATCACAATATGACATAATTGAGATATGTTCTCAATAAAGTCTTAGAACATCATTAATATATACTCATGGAAGTCTCTCCAGTGTAAAATCCTCCCTTATAGCGAGGAAATGTACATATTTGGTAAGTTGATCAACAATTACCCTTATTAAATCATTCATCCTTGGGGTTTTTGGTAATACAGTAACAAAATCCATTGTTATTTAATCCCATTTCCATGTAGAAATAGGTAGGTGTTTCATGACACCATAAGGATGTCATCTTTCAGTATTCACCTTTTGATAGACTAAACTTCATGATACATAATCAGCAATTCCCCACTTCATATTATCCAACTAGAAATATTCCTTCATATCTCAATACATCGTAGTGCTTCCAGGGTGTATAGAGAAATTTGACCTATGAGAATCAACCAATAACTCCCTTTTTAGCACATGTATATAGGTAACACATAGCCTCCTCTAAAATATCATAATTACTTCCCTCCACACGAAGTCTAGGAACTTCCCATCATTTACAACTTTAATTTTATTTTGAAAATTCTCATCATTACACTGAGAACATTTAATTATTTCCTATAAATATGGTTGGGAAACTAGTTGAAAAAGTAATGATGTATCACCTTCCTTGAAATTTCCATATCCATATTTGCTAGATCCTTGTACATAAGATCTTTATCAATCCTGATTTTTTCCAAAACTCCATGATCCTTCCTACTCAAATCATATGCTACCTTATTTTCCTTCACTAGGTGGTAGTGTATTGAACAATAATAATCCTTGAGTATCTCAAGCCATCACTTTTTCCTCTTGTTGAGTTATTTCTATGAGAATATATATTTCAATATCTTTTGATTTGTATATATATTATATATTTCTCCATAGAGATAGTGTATACATATATTCAAATAAAAAATTACATCTACTAACTCAAGATCATGATTTTCATAGTTTTGTTTATGATTTTTTAACTACATTGATGCATATGAAATAACTCTTTCATTATGCATAACGATAAAGCCAAGTCCCTTCTTTGATTCATTACTATAAATCAAAAACCGACCATTTCCCGATGGTAGATTCAATATTAGAGCATTAACCAATCTTCTCTTTAATTATTCAAAACATTATTCACATTATTTTTTCCATACGAACTTAATCACTTTATGAGTATCCTTGGTTAACGGGTTAGTTAATCATGCAAATTTTTTAATGAAATTCTAATAATACCCTACTAAAATAACAAAACTACATACCTTTGTTATTTTTGTTGGTGTTGTTAATTCCTAAACTACCTTTTTCTTTGTAGGATCAAATATGATTCCATCCATAGAGACAATATAACCAAGAAAAGAAACTATTTGAATCTAGAATTCACACTTGTTAAACTTACTATATAACTTGTTCTTTATAAGAGTCTTCATGACAATGATCAAGTAATTATCATGATCTTAATATATTTTATAGTATACCAAGATATCAGTAATAAATACCACAATAAAGTCATCAAGATATTCTTTAAGAACTCTATTCATTAGATACCTAAAAACAAAGGGTGCATTTGTCAATAAAAAAGGAATTACTATAAACTCATAATGCTAACACATACTTCAAAATGTTTTATTTGGAATATCTTTCTTCCTCTCATTCAAATGAGGATATCCATATCAAAGGTCAATATTTGAAAAATATTGGTCTTTATGAATTTGATCAAATAAATCAACAACATAAGGAAGAGGGTATTTTTTTTTATTTATCATAATATCATTGATTTCTCTATAGTCAATACATAGCCTCATGGACCCATATTTCTTCTTAATAAAAATATTATGATCTCCCCATGGAGAAATACTTGGGAGAATAAACCCATTACTACTAAAAATCTATAGTTGTTTCTTCATCTCCACTAATTCCACTGTGGGAATTCTATAAGGATTATTTGATATAGGCTATACACCAAGAATTAAATCAATAGAAAACTCAATTTCCAACTCTGGAGGATGTCTAGGTAAATCCTTTATAAATACATCAATGTATTTCTACAAAATATCTCTATTCTTGATTTGAATATTTCTTTTCTCAAACATATATATTGTTTTCTCTTCCTTACTGAAAATTTCATTAAGAGTAGCTCCTAGGGATGGATCTAGATAAGAATCAAATGGTGAGGTTTTTGATATAAATATAAGAGACTCTACACCATTCAAAAATATTGCAACTTCTTATTATAATAGATTTACATATCCCAATTTAAAATCCAATCCATACTAAGAATAATACTGAATTCAATCATAGTTATGAGATAATTTCAGTAACAAAACCATGTTTATGTTCCATAAAGGGGACTGATTGACATATCTGGGTTACAATGATACTTCCCATATGAGTTTTGACTGACAACTCCTTTATTAAATCAAATTTGAAATGTCTAATTTTCTTGGAAAACATTGAAGATACATAAGAATGTGATAATCCAGAATAAAATAAAGCATTGGATGCATTTGAGGGAACCATTAAAGTACCATCCATCACATCATTAAGAACTTCATCCTCATTTGTTGTGACTGCATAAGCTTGGCCTTTGTCCCTTGGCCTTTGTTGGGGAAAGATTCCTTGACACCTAATATTATCATTTTTATGATTTCCCATCTATTTTCAGTTGTATCATTGAAAATTGGTAGATTATTTATTTACCTTTCAATCACTGGCTTGGTGGCCTTTTTCTCCACACTTGTAACAAACACTCATACTCTTTAAGAAATTCGTTGGGTGTTTCTTCCCACAATTATCGGAGGATTGAAAATCAACCCTTCCCTTATTCCCCTTTTCCTTATTTCCTTTTCCAGATTGTTCCCCAACCCTCTTATTCTATTGATTTTCTTTGAATTCATATGACTTAGTGAATTATTTTTCAGTATTGATAGCATATGAGACTCTATCTTCATATAATAAGAAATTTTGGGAGACTAGTTCCCTTTAGTGGAATGGTTTTAAACCATCGAATAACCAATAAATCTTTCTACTTGTATTACGTAAGCAGTCCATAGCATGCCTTGTTAACCTTATAAAGCTGTCTTCATACTTGGAAACATTCTCCTCCTCCATTTTAATCAGATTCAATAATTTTCTTTCCATATCCACAGGTTTGTCACAACGAAATTTTCTTTTAAATTCCATAATTCTATACTTGTAATTTATTACTTGTCCTTTGAGTTTTTGATTAGTGACCACTATTGATATGAATCTCCCAATAAATGATAAACTTACATTGAAAAACTTTACCCTTTCGGTACATCCCTAAGTGACAAATATCTTCTTTTAGTATATTGTCCACTTCTTATCCAAAATGGGTTTGTAGTCCCATTGAATGATAGAGGTTTTTGTCACATAAACCGATCTAACATTTCTCTTCCATGTTAGGAATTAGGATTCTCCATATAGGTAAGGTTATTTTTCATAAAATGACTTAGTTGTCCCAGTATAGATATATGTTACTTAGCGCCATTCACTTATCCAATACTAAGATCATTATATTTCATATAAGGTAAATCCCTATGTGAGTTGATATTGTTTACATTACTTCCACTATGAGACATTTATAAATAATGGAATACACTATATTAGGTTAGGGAATATAATTTATAATCTCAAAATAGAATAACACATAACAAAAAATTGAATTTTTATGCATAGATAATCTCATAATCATAAACATGGTTTCCTTTGGGACATATTTACTTTTAAATACTAAATAAAGGTTTTTAAATAAAATGTGATTTATCCTAACCATATCCCTCATGAGTGTCAAACTAGGTGTGTAGAAAAGACCAATGTCGTCTACCAGGTTACCCTGATTCTTTCTCAAGATACCATTTCGGAGTTGTTACCCCTAGGTACATCTGTTCTAGAGACACTTATTCTTGTAGTATATAGATATGGATTTATTTTTAAGAATAATCACATAATCTTTAAATTACCAAAATTTTAGGATATTCTTCTATGCATATCCTCAAATTCTATCTTAGGGCTACGTTCCCTAATCTATTTTTTCTAAATCTAATTTCCAAGGATTCTACTAAACTTCTTCAGATACCAACTATAAAACTTGAACCCCAAAAGATCAGATTCGATGCATTATTTTATTACATTGTCATATAAAAAAGGAAGACATGTCCCTAAGGATAAAATAGTTTAGTAGAATTTGAAATCCAAATACATACATAATAGTTTCATTACTACTTTAAATGATGTAAAACATAGTAACTATATTGAAAACACCAATAAACTTCTATATTATCCATAAAATTAATTGATATTATACATATTCTCATCCTAGGAAAAAATAAAACATAATAAATGGGTGATATCAGATGCTCAGTAAGGGTAAGTAATACACTGGAAGCAAAAAAATAAAAAACATGATGAATAACTAAAAGTACACATTCCATTAAAACATAATCTTGAGAATAAAATAGAAGGAATTAAAAACTAATAATGCCATAATAAAACATAACCATGGATATTCTAATAGTAGAATAATAAGATGGAAAAACAATTACTAGCTTTCTAATGATTAAATGCATAATGTTGGACATCATAATCATAATATCAAGGCCTCTGCTGAGACACAATATATAATAGGTAAAAACCCAGGTTAGTTTGTCTCATGAGACTTAATGATGCATAGAGGGGATATAGAGGGCCGCACCAATCACATACTAAATCCAATTCATTCCTTATATTAAATGGGAGAAACATAATCAACATATACATTAATATTTAAACTAACATATTAAATGAAAATAACTTTTCCCAATCAGTAAACATAAATTCTCACCGTTCGGAGTAATATGGTGAATGGTATCAAGATATCACATTCACAGTCAATATAATAATAAACCATTTAATAAAATATGGTAGATTATATCTTAAAATATTAATCCCAATTAAATATAAGAATCAACAATATTATGGAAATATATGGAAATACTCTTATAAAATCATCGAGTAATACGTGAGAGAAATGCTCTTTTACTTTGCAAAGAAGCGTTATTTTGGAAAAAAATTGCATAAAACTAGAATTTAACTAATATAGTTTTTTCATAATAAAATGATTTATTTTACAAAAATAATGGTTTCTTAAAAGAGATTATATATTTCATGTTCAAATATGTATGAATTTTATAAGTTTTCTTTGAATCGGGCTTGTTTATCAGGAAGAATTTGAGAAATATCTTTTTAAAATAAGTAACTATCACTAGTGCAGAAAACGTTTTTTACGTCACCATTTTTTACGTCGGTTATATAAAACCGACGTCATAATATGTAAAACGAGGTTTTTTACATCGGTTATTTAATAACCGACGTAAAAACCTGTGTTTAGTACACCTTTAACGTCGGTTATTTTTATAACTGACGTTATTAATCGCGCGGCTTCGTTTTTTACGTCGGTTATACATTAACCGCCGTAAAAAACAGAAGCGGGGGGTGTTTGTTACGTCGGTTATTCAATAACCGACGTAAAAAATCGACATATGTACGAGTTATTACGTCGGTTATTCAATAACCGACGTAAAAAACGCGGTTTTTGAAGGCCTTTTTACGTCGGTTATTTTATAACCGACGTAAAAAAAGAATCTACAGATGTTTTTGACGTCGGTTATGGAATAACTGACGTAAAAAAACGCGGATTTTGAGCCCTTTATAACGTCGGTTATAAAATAACCGACGTAAAAAAATAATCGGAGGAAGGTTTTTATGTCAGTTATTGAATAACCGACGTTATAAATGTTTTTAAAAAACTTATAACGTCGGTTATTGAATAACTGACATGATAACTCATTTAAAAATTTACCCAGACCCGTGGATTGTCATTCGCGAGTTTACCTTCGACAGTCGCGACTCGTCTCTCTCGCGCGTAAACCCGAATCGGCTCGTCCATTTCGTTGGTTTAGATTCGTTTTGCGATCATCGTTTCTCATATTTAATCTCCTCGGATCAATCATCTAAACTCGCAGCACTCAGGTAATCCTCCCACTCGTTCCTTTTTTTTCACGGATAGTATATATATATGTGTTGTGTTTTTTTTTGTTGAAACTAGCTAAGATTCTTCGATTGCGAACCCTTTTAACTCGTTTTGGCACCATAATCTTATTTATCATCCCTATATCTATTAGTTCGACTTGAAATATTGACTAATTTTATGATTTCACTAATTTTTCATCGTTTTCTATAAATCCCCGAGAGGGTTGGGGCGTGTCCATTTGGATGGGTTGCCCTTTTACAGTTGTTACTACTTTATTCACACACAACCATGGCATAGGTGCATGGATTTGGGATCACATCACCATTTTCACCCCCTGCAAACAAAGTTTCACGAGGAGGACTCGCCAGATTTCCCCTCGGCATGTTAAAAATTTTAGATACCCTCTTTTCAGCAAGTAAAAAATTAACTAATTTTTTCTTCACTACTTATCCTAAACAAATAAAACCACCATTCATTCTAGAACCTCTACTAGATCCATTGCATCCATCAACATACATATTTGGATCTGAAAGCATCCCTTAAGCCTTATGTTCGATGCTAACATCCTTTACTGATCTATATAAAATATGATGGTCTGCTAAGCTCTCCATTTAAAAGTCAAACCCCACCAATTATTCATCCTCATCATGAGAAAATGGCACAACATCTGAATTTCTGATTCAATCTCTTGGGTCACTGAACAAACATTAACTCCTTCAAATCCACACCTGGAATAGACAACCTAATGTCGAGTTCCATCTCTATCTATTGAAACTTAGTTCTTCCTCCACACCTAAAAACATTCTTTGAATGGCCCAACTTCTTGTTATGGTAAATTTTCAGTGATTCCAGGGGGTGGGAGGGCTATCAAGAGGGTTGGGGGTGTCCAAGGGGGTAGGGGGTGGGGGTGGTGTCCAGGAGGGGTGGGGGCTGTCCAGAGGGGTCGGGGGGTGTCCAGGGGGGTTTACAAGGGGGTGGGTGGGTGTGGGGGGCTGTCCAAGGGTGTGGGTGGGTGTTGGGGGGTGTCCAGGGGGGGTGTCCAAGGGGGTAGGGGGTGGGGGTGGTGTTTAGGAGGGGTGGGGGGCTGTCCAGAGGGTTGGGGGTGTCCAGGGGGGTGTCCAAGCAGGTCGGGGGTGGGGGGTTGTGTCCAGGAGGGGTGGGGGTGCTTTCTAGAGGGGTCAGAGGCTGTCCAGAGGGGTCGGGGGGTGTCCAGGGTGGTGTCCAAGGGGATGGGTGGGTGTGGGGGCTGTCCAAGGGGGTGGCGGCCTGTCCAGAGGGGTCGGTGGGGTGTCCAGGGGGTGTCCAAGGGGTTGGATGGGTGTGGGGGGCTGTCCAAGTGGGTGGCGGCCTCTCCAGAGGGTATTTGGGGTTTTCCGGGTGGTTTGGGGGGCTGTCTAGAGGGTTAGGGGATGTCCAGGGGGGTGTCCAAGGGGGTAGGGGGTGGAGGTGGTGTCCAGGAGGGGCGGGGGGCTGTCCAGAGGGGTCGAGGGGTGTCCAGGGGGGTTTACAAGGGGGTGGGTGGGTGTGGGGGGGCTGTCCAAGGGTGTGGGTGGGTGTTGGGGGGTGTCTAGGGGGTGTCCAAGGCGGTAGGGGGTGGGGGTGGTGTTTAGGAGGGGTGGGGGGCTGTCCAGAGGGTTGGGGGTGTCCAGGGGGGTGTCCAAGCTGGTCGGGGGTGGGGGGTTGTGTCCAGGAGGGGTGGGGGTGCTTTCTAGAGGGGTCGGGGGCTGTCCAGAGGGGTCGGGGGGTGTCCAGGGTGGTGTCCAAGGGGATGGGTGGGTGTGGGGGTCTGTCCAAGGGGGTGGCGGCCTGTCCAGAGGGGTCGGTGGGGTGTCCAGGGGGGTGTCCAAGGGGGTGGATGGGAGTGGGGGGCTGTCCAAGTGGGTGGCGGCCTCTTTAGAGGGTATTTGGGGTTGTCTGGGTGGGTGGGGGGGCTGCCCAGAGGGTTGGGGGATATCCAGGGGGGTTTCCAAGGGGGTAGGGTGTGGGGGGTGGTGTCCAGGAGGGGTGGGGGGGGGCTGTCCAGAGGGGTCGGAGGGTGTCCAGGGGGGTTTACAAGGGGGTGGGTGGGTGTGGGGGGTTGTCCAAGGGTGTGGGTGGGTGTTGGGGGGTGTCCAAGGGGGGTGTCCAAGGGGGTAGGGGTGGGGGTGGTGTTTAGGAGGGGGGGTGGTCCAGAGGGTTGGGGGTGTCCAGGGGGGTGTCCAAGCAGGTCGGGGGTGGGGGGTTGTGTCCAGGAGGGGTGGGGGTGCTTTCTAGAGGGGTCGGGGGCTGTCCAGAGGGGTCGGGGGGTGTCCAGGGTGGTGTCCAAGGGGATAGGTGGGTGTGGGGGGCTGTCCAAGGGGGTGGTGGCCTATCCAGAGGGGTCGGTGGGGTGTCCAGGGGGGTGTCCAAGGGGGTGGATGGGAGTGGGGGGCTGTCCAAGTGGGTGGCGGCCTCTTTGGAGGGTATTTGGGGTTGTCCGGGTGGGTGGGGGGGCTGCCCAGAGGGTTGGGGGATGTCCAGGGGGTGTCCAAGGGGGTAGGGTGTGGGGGGTGGTGTCCAGGAGGGGTGGGGGGCTGTCCAGAGGGGTCGGGGGGTGTCCAGGGGGGTGGCGGCCTCTTTAGAGGGTATTTGGGGTTGTCCGGTGGGTGGGGGGGCTGCCCAGAGGGTTGGGGGATGTCCAGGGGGTGTCCAAGGGGGTAGGGTGTGGGGGGTGGTGTCCAGGAGGGGTGGGGGGCTGTCCAGAGGGTTCGGGGGGTGTCCAGAGGGGTCGGGTGTGGGGGGTGGTGTCCAGGATGGGAGTGGGGGTTGTCCAAGTGGGTGGCGGCCTCTTTAGAGGGTATTTGGGGTCGTCCGGGTGGGTGGGGGGGCTGCCCAGAGGGTTGGGGGATGTCCAGGGGGTGTCCAAGGGGGTAGGGTGTGGGGGGTGGTGTCCAGGAGGGGTGGGGGCTGTCCAGAGGGGTCGGGGGTGTCCAGAGGGGTCGGGGGGTGTGGGGGGCTGTCCAAGGGGGTGGCGGCCTGTCCAGAGGGGTCGGTGGGGTGTCCAGGGGGGTGTCCAAGGGGTGGATGGGAGTGGGGGCTTTCCAAGTGTGTGGCAACCTCTTTAGAGGGTATTTGGGGTTGTCCGGGTGGGTGGGGGGCTGCCCAGAGGGTTGGGGGATGTCCAGGGGGTGTCCAATGGGGTAGGGGGTGGGGGTGGTGTCCAGGAGGGGTGGGGGGCTGTCCAAAGGGGTCGGGGGGTGTCCAGGGGGGTTTACAAGGGGGTGGGTGGGTGTGGGGGGTTGTCCAAGGGTGTGGGTGGGTGTTGGGGGTGTCCAGGGGGGTGTCCAAGGGGGTAGGGGGTGGGGGTGGTGTTTAGGATGGGTGGGGGGCTGTCCAGAGGGTTGGGGGGTGTCCAAGCAGGTCGGGGGTGGGGGGTTGTGTCCATGAGGGGTGGGGGTGCTTTCTAGAGGGGTCGGGGGCTGTCCAGAGGGGTCGGGGGGTGTCCAGGGTGGTGTCCAAGGGGATGGGTGGGTGTGGGGGTTGTCCAAGGGGTTGGCGGCCTATCCAGAGGGGTCGGTGGGGTGTCCAGGGGGGTGTCCAAGGGGGTGGATGGGTGTGGGGGGCTGTCCAAGTGGGTGGCGGCCTCTCCAGAGGGTATTTGGGGTTGTCCGGGTGGGTGGGGGGCTGTCCAGAGGGTTGGGGGATGTCCAGGGGGTGTCCAAGGGGGTAGGGGTGGGGGTGGTGTCCAGGAGGGGCGGGGGGCTGTCCAGAGGGGCCGGGGGGTGTCCAGGGGGGGTGTTATATCTTACTATATTTTGTTTAAAAAATAATATTCAAGCATATTTTTTTAAATACACATCGATTTGTTTAATATTTCAAAATTGTTTACATTCAAATTATGATTTTTTTCATATAAACATATATTTGTCTTATCTAAAAAATAAATTTTTTTTTGCTATTTGTTATAGGTAATAATGAGTCGAAGTTGGATTACGGCACATCGAATGAGCAATGAATATGAGGAAGGTGTTGATGCCTTTTTGGAATTTGCTAAACGAAATGTTTCAAGTAGTGACATTTTTTTCTGTCCATGCCTGAAATGTCTAAATATGAAGAAGTTGAAAAGTAGAGAGATAAAAGATCATCTGATTTGTCATGGTTTCAATCCGAGTTACAACCCTTGGATTTGGCATGGCGAAACTGGACAGAATGTCACTGATGATAATGAATCGCAAGATGGTAACTCCGATGGAATTGAAGAAATGATTCGCGATATTGTAGCAGAACAAATTGAGATAGAACCGACAGTTGCACGTCTATATGGTGATGCTGAAAAACCATTATATCCTGGTTGTACAGATTTTACGGTTTTTTCGGCGGTGTTAAGATTGATTAACCTGAAGGCGAAACATGGATGGAGTGACATAAGTTTTACAGAGCTGTTACAATTGATGAAAGACATTCTTCCAAAAGATAACGATCTTCCATATTCACATTATAAGGCCAAAAACATATTATGCCCGATGGGATTGGGATACAGGAAAATACATGCCTGTCCGAATGACTGCATTATATATAGGAAGGAATATGAATTTCTGAAAGAGTGTCCTAAATGTGGGACATCACGGTATAAGGTGAAAGAAAAATCACAAGCCGGTGTAGAGATTACAAAGCTCCCTTCAAATGTATTTTGGTATCTTTCTATAATTCCTCGTTTCAAACGTTTATTTGCTAATTCACATGATGCAAAAAGGTTAAGATGGCATGCTGATGAGCGGGTATGTGATGGAAAAATACGTCATCCAGCTGATTGTCCACAATGGAAGAAAATTGATGCCCAGTACCCTACATTTGGAAATGAAATTAGAAATCTGAGACTAGGCTTGTGCACAGATGGAATGAATCCATACCGAACCCTCAGTAGCACACATAGTTCATGGCCTGTTTTATTGGTAATTTACAACCTCTCTCCTGAAGTTTGTATGAAGCGCAAATATGTCATGTTGAGTATCATGATCTCTGGTCCAAAGCAACCCGGCAATGATATTGATGTATACTTGTCACCGCTGATTGATGATTTGAAACTGTTATGGGCTGATGGTATTAGGGTGTATGATTCTTATAAAATGGAATATTTTCAACTGCATGCAGTGCTTCTATTCACTATAAATGACTTCCCAGCATATGGAAATTTGTCTGGATATAGTGTTAAAGGGCATAAAGCATGTCCAATTTGCGAACAACAGACGTCATATTGTCAATTGCATCATGGGAGGAAAACAGTGTACATGGGTCATTGAAAGTTTTTGCCTATGGATCACCCTTATAGAAGACTAAAAAAGGCATTCAATGGCTCACATGAATTTGATACTGCTCCAAAACCTTTATCCCCAGATTTGTATTTTGAGAGGGTGAAAAACCTTTATGTGACATTGGGAAAGACACAGAAATCTGGTAATGATAGACATATTTGGAAGAAAAGGTCAATAGTTTTTGAGCTACCATATTGGAGGTATCATGAAGTCAAACATAATATTGATGTCATGCACGTGGAGAAGAATATATGTGATTCTTTGATCGGAACATTGCTAGATATTAAAGGAAAGACAAAAGATGGGTTGAATGCAAGGTTAGACCTACTATCAATGGGAATACGTTTGGAGTTATCTCCCACTCCTAAAGGAAGACGAACATTTCTTCCCCCGGCTTGTCATACATTATCGAAGAGGGAGAAAAGCAGCTTCTGTCAGTGTCTTCATGATATCAAAGTGCCTCAAGGTTATTCTTCAAATGTAAAAAATTTTGTCTCATTGAAAGACTTGAAGTTGATAGGTATGAAATCACATGATTGTCACGTCATGATGCAACAAATTCTACCAGGTTCACTGCGTGGAATATTTCCCATCCGTGTCAGAAAGACTATAATGAGGTTGTGTTATTTTTTCAATTCAATTTGTAACAAGGCGATTGATGTGAATGATTTGAACATTTTGGAAAAGGATGCAATTTTTATACTTTGTCATTTGGAAATGTATTTTCCTCCAACTTTTTTTGATATGATGGTGCATTTAATGATTCATCTGGTTCGAGAAATAAAGCTTTGTGGACCTGTATATCTTCGTTGGATGTATCCTTTTGAAAGTTATATGAAAATATTAAAGGGATATGTTAAAAATCCATATCGACCTGAATCCTCCATTAATGAAAAGTATATTTCTGAGGAGGTAGCAGAGTTTTGTATGAGCTACTTGGCTACGGTGCAACACATAGGTTTGCCTCCATCTCGCCATGAACGGGTTAATAATGAGGGAAAGGGGATTTGTGGCTTGAAAGTCAAATCACTGTCAGCTGAACAGATGAAGAAGTTAGAATCATACATCTTGAATAACATAGCTGATGTTCAACCGTATATCACATTGCATATTAATGAGTTGAAACAATGTCATCCAAAGAAGAAAGAAATGTGGATTTTGAATGAGCACAACGAAACTTTTTTGCCATGGTTTAAAAAGACCTTGCTTGGTAGATCAGATGTATCAGAGACATTAAAATGGATAGTGGGTGGTCTATCTTTAAATGTGATAACATGGTCCACTTATGACATTAATGGCTATACATTTCATACGAAAGCTCAGGACAACAGAAGTGCAGTTCAGAATAGTGGTGTATTGGTGTTTGCAGAAGCAATGCATTTTTCGAGTGCTAAGGACAGAAACCCAATTTCGGCATCAAGTGCATATTATGGAGTGATTGAAGACATATGGGAGGCTGATTACTTTAAAATTAAAGTTCCTGTTTTTAACTGTAAATGGTTTATCGGTAACAACAGTGTCAGACACGATGAATTTGGAATGACACTTGTTAATCTGAATAGATTGGAAGACACAGCTGATTCTTTTATAATGGCAACACATGCCAAACAAATTTTCTATGTAGTAGATCAATCAGATATGCAGTGGGATGTTGTTTTACAAGGGAAAAACAATATGTTGGTGAGGATGAATTTGATGAAGATGCTGATTTATGTGAGATCCCTACTTCCATGGAAAGATTAACAGAACATAATGATGAGTATGTTGAAGACATGGTTTGTGCCATAAGGAGCGATCACGACGAAGGAATTTGGGAAAACAATCCAACTGTACATTCCTAAAATTACAGGTAACACATGTTTATTTCTTGTTTACATTTATTTTTTTCATATAATGTTAGATATTGTAAATTTTTTACTTATTAAAACATGTATCAAACCAAAATGATAAAACAATAAAAACCGTAAAGATGAGAAGTCCTGGGCACACCGGCTGGCCGGTGGTGGATCACCGGTTGGCCGGTGGTCCAGACAGCAAAGCTCTGTCTGGTCCACCGGCCGGCCGGTGGTGATCCAGCGGCCGGAAGGCTCTCTGTCTGGTCCACCGGCCGGTCGGTGGTGATCAAGCGGCCGGCCGGTGGTCCCGAGAGAGGAAGGCTCTCTGTCTGGTCCATCGGCCGGCCGGTCGGTGGTCCAGACAGAGAGGAAGGCTCTCTGTCTGGTCCACCGATCGGCCGGTGGTGACCCAGTGGCCGGCCGGTGGTGAGCCACCGGCCGGCCGGTGACACTAGGCAGTGGGCAAGTCTACTGCCTGGGTCCTCCGGCTGGCCGGTGAGCTCACACCGGCTGACCGGTGGACTCAGTGAGTCCACTTTTCAGCTTTCTTGGGCCTACTCCTTGGGAACCTTTTTCCTATCAACAAAAACACTTGAAAACAAGTTAGAACATAATAAGAGTGATTGTGATCATTAAAATCCAAGATAGAGGGGTACAACAGACTGTGTTTACCATGTTTATCATTGTTTAACATGCTTACCATATTACCAATGTTTACTATTATGTAATTTAGTACACTTTTCTATTTTCTGATTAAGTAGTATTACAATATTTGAATTTCTATATTTGTGAACTAATGTTTGTTTTTTTGATTTGAAGGAAAATGACAGATCAATCAGTTAATCATCCACATGATTCTGGAGATGAGCATATTGGTCATACATCTGGGGAGGAACATTCACATGCTCCTATTACGAAAAAGAGTTCAAAGGTTGGTAAGCGTGGGTGCACACGTTTACCAAAATTATCACTTGCCCGTACGAAGGAGGAGAGGATAGTCGTGGAGTTTGATGATGATGATCTTCCTAGAGGTCCAAATGCTAACGATTTTAAGGGTTTTTTAGCAACTCAGGCTAAGAGCAAAGTAAGCATTCTCTATGATGATTGGAGAAGTGTGGATAAGGCGATAATTTCTCAGTTGTGGGAGACCATTTTGGTAAGATCTTTTGTTATTGTTTGACTGTTCTTTAAATGTTTCTAGTATATATAATATTTTTAACCTCTTTTTTATCAGATGAAATTTGATATTCCTGACACTGGAGGAGTCGGGAAGAAATGCTTATCGTTGGCTGCTAGGAGATGGAGGGATTTCAAATCAACCCTCTCATCTGATTTCATTTATGGTCATAGGAGTCGTGAGAATCCATGTCGTATATATCCTTTTATAGATGAAGACACATGGAGACAATTTTTTGAAAGTAGAAGAAAAGAATCATTTTTGGTAAGGGCAATGTAAACTTTTAGAAGCTTTCTTATATAAATGATCTTATTATTGTTTTGTTAATGATTACTTATTCTTAATGTACAGCAAACAAGGAAAGCTCATCAAGAGATCCAATCTAAAAATGTATACCCTCATAGTTTATCTCGGGGAGGGTATGCATTATTGGAAGAACAAATGATGGCAGAAAAATTTCAACAACTAAGAGCTGAGTCTTCAAGCTCTGGAGAGGTGGCCCCTCCATCCCCTCCATCTAGACATGAGAAATGGAAAAGAGCTCGGAAGGGAAAAAAAGGACAATATCTTTCATAAGAATCGAGACTCGTAGTTGAGAGGATTGTAAGATATCTATTTTATTTATTTAAGTTTACTATTTTCGTCATATATTTCCAATCATTATAGAAATTTTCAATTAATTATTACAGGACTCTCTTGAGGAGCAGAGTTCACAGGGGACATTTACACCATCTGGGAGGGAAGATATTTTATCTGTGGCATTGGGAAAGCCCGAACATCCTGGCCGTGTAAGAGGATATCCAGCAGGTGTATCGGTA
Organism: Viscum album; assembly: GCA_963277665.1. NCBI lineage: Eukaryota > Viridiplantae > Streptophyta > Magnoliopsida > Santalales > Viscaceae > Viscum > Viscum album. The sequence continues at coordinate 677,904,880 of OY728119.1, read as the reverse complement.
AGAAAAGTGTTGCCACGTTCTTCAACTTCTAACGTTGAGGGAGTTTATAAAAAAAATAGAATCCTTGGAGGCTGAAGTCCATAATATTAATGCGACAATGGAGGACAAGATTAGATCATCGGTGCAGTTTATGTTTGCAGACTTGCAAAGACAATTTCAGGGTGCAGCTCCCACTCCACCTCTCCGAGTAGCTCCCACTCCCCCACCTCATCCTGCGGACCCCATTTTTTATCCTCCTCCTCCGCCGCAGCTACCTACTTATTGTGAGTTGTATGTTGATGATCCTCAACATCATATAGTTGTATATGGGATGGTATATTGTATAGGAGATACAGTTCATCATCAACAGTTAGAGGTAGAGAATCAGAGTGTCACTGTACAGGATATTATAGATAGATCAGCTCGGATACCATTACCTACAAATGAGGTGACGACAGTTGGACATAGTATCGGCCATTTTTTACTTTGGCCATCCAGACTTCTTCGACTCATTACCATAGAGGTATGGATGTTATATCTTTTATTTTATATTTTTATTAATGTTTTATCATTTGAAAACTAATATATTTTTCAATTTATTTTTACAGGAATACATCAAAGGTAAAGAAATACTGTATAGACAACAACAAAGACAGATAGCTATGACATCAGATGAAGATACTAGCAATCTTGACAAATTGTCAAGATATTCAAATTTGTTGGCGGATCATTATGACTTTACAATGGAATCTCATGTCTGTGGACGTGAACTAAGTGTGGGGATTATGAAAACTGATATCATGGAGTTTGTCACTGGAGATAAGTTGGGCATCAACGTGGTGCAAATTTTTATCATGTAAGTCTTAACACCTTTTCCTTGCGTTATATTTATTAAAAATGTATACTTATGTCTGCTTTGTATTAGGTATCTGTATAAAATTTGTGAGAGGAATGAGCTGACAGATGTATATGGATTCTTGGACCCACAATTGATTTCCCCTGAAGCATGTGCATTGGATGAGGAACAAAGAATGATTTATATTGCTGATAGATTTGAAAAGAATGTAATCACACAGTGTTGGATGATGCCTTTTTGTGAGAGGTATGAAACACATCCCTCTCAAAGAGTTAATTATCTTTTAACATAAAAAACCACTAACGTTAAATTTCCTTTTATCAGGGATCATTGGATGTTAGGGGTTTTTTTCCCTAGGGAGAAAGCACTTTATTGGATATGCTCTCTCCATGATGATGTGCGAGAAAGTTTTAAGAATATATTGGAAACGTAAGTTTCAATTTCACAATAGTTTTATATATTATAATGAATTTTAAATTTACCCCATTCGTATTATTTTCTAACAGGGCATGGGTCCACTTTCGAAAAAGCGCAAAGAAAAGGAATTTCAAGATCAAATATGTACATGCGAAGGTAAATATGCATTTATAATTTGTACATTTTGATTTATTACATGAAAATAATATATTGAATTTACACTCATTCAAACAGAAATGTCATGAGCAACAAGGCATCATCGAATGCGGATATTACATGTTAAGATTTATGTATGAAATAATAACAACTGGGACAGTTCTGAGTTTTGACCTGGTAAGATTTACTCTTTCTCATAATATTTCAATTTGATTTATTCATTATACACGTTGACTACTATACTTTTACTTTGTAGCTTTTTGATGACCCTCAACCCTTTACTGCTGAAGATATCAAACACTTACAAGTGGAGTGGTCAAATTATTATACAGGTTTGATTGACTTTTAGTTGTTTGTAATGTAAAATGTAATTTTGAATATTGTCAATGTAATTGTGTATTTCGTAGTCGTTTTGGTTGGATTTAGTTTTTTTTTGAAGTTGACAGTGTATGTTTTGAATGTTATATAAGTGAATGTTTAATTTTTCTCTACTTCTTGTTTTGGTCTACTGTTGATGGTTTTTCTGGTCTGGATTTTGGTATGGGGGGAGAGGTTCCAAGGGGGTGGGTGGGTGTTTGGGGGGTGTCCAAGGGATATGGGAGGGGTGTCCAAGGTGTGTTTGGGGCTGTCCTAGGGGTCGGGGGGTGTAAATGAGGGTGGGGGTGTCCAAGGGGTGGGGGGTGTCCAAGGGATATGGGAGGGGTGTCCAAGGTGTGTTTGGGGCTATCCAAGGGGTCGGTTGGGTGTAAATGAGGGTGGGGGGGGGGGGGGGGCTGTCCAAGGGGTGGGGGTGTCCAAGGGGTGTTTGGGGGTGTCCAAGGGGATGGGGGGGTTTCCAAGGGGTCGGGGGGGTTTCCAAGGGGTCGGGGGGTGTCCAGGGGGTGGGGGGGCTGTCCAAGGGGTGGGGGTGTCCAAGGGGTGGGGGTGTCCAAGGGATATGGGAGGGGTGTCCAAGGGGTGTTTGGGGTTGTCCTAGTGTTCGGGGGGTGTAAATGAGGGTGGGGGGGCTGTCGAAGGGGTGGGGGTGTCCAAGGGGTGGGGGGGTGTCCAAGGGATATGGGAGTGGTGTCCAAGGTGTCTGGGAGTTCTGTCCAAGGGGCCGGTTGGGTGTAAATTAGGGTGGGGGGCTGTCCAAGGGGTGGGGGTGTCCAAGGGGTGGGGGTGTCCAAGGGATATGGGAGGGGTGTCCAAGGGGTGTTTGGGGCTGTCCAAGGGCTCGGGGGGGTGTCCAGGGGTCGGGGGGTGTCCAAGGGGTCTGGGAGGGCTGTCAAGGTGTGGGGGGTGTCCAATGGGTGTTTGAGGCTGTACTAGGGGTCTTGTGGGTGTAAATGAGGGTGGGGGGGCTGTCCAAGGGGTGGGGGGTGTCCAAGGGGTGGGGGTGTCCAAGGGATATGGGAGGGGTGTCCAATGGGTGTTTGAGGCTGTACTAGGGGTCGTGGGGGTTTAAATGAGGGTGGGGGGCTGTCCAAGGGGTGGGGGGTGTCCAAGGGTTGTGGTGGGGCTCCAATGTGGTGGGGGAGGGCTGGCCAGGTTGTTAGGTGGGTATAGATGAGGGTGGGGTTCAGTTGGGGCTTGGGGGAGGGCTGGCATGGTTATTTTTGTTGTTTGGTTTCTGGTTGCTTTTTGGTGAGAGAAGTGCAATTATTTTAAAAAAAATATCGCTTTCACGTCGGTTATTTTTATAACCGACGTGGTAAATAAATTGGTAGGAATTTATCACGTCGGTTTTTTCGAGAACCGACGTGATAAACCGTTCCCGGGCCTTTTATCACGTCAGTTCTTAATATAACCGACGTGCTAAAAGGCCTGGGAATCGATTTACCACGTCGGTTATTGGATAACCGACGTGCTAAAACGTTTCCCAGGCCTTTTTATCACATCGGTTATTTAAGAAACGGACGTGATAATAGGCCCGGGGAAGGGTTAATCACGTCGGTTATGTCATAACCGACGTGATAAACGATATCCCAGGCATTTTATCACGTCGGTTTAGAAATAACCGACGTGATAACCCCCCCCCCCCCCCCCGCGCATATTTATCACGTCGGTTATATTAAGAATCGACGTGATAAACACCGTGATGTTAGGGATGTTACGTCGGGTTTTAAATAACCGACGTAAAAAACGTTATTTATAACGTCGTCCGTATTAACGTCGCCTAAAAACCGACGTAAATAATGAAAAATAACCGACGTAAAAAATGTTTTCTGCACTAGTGTATATTTAAAATAAATAAGGATTATGATTGGTACATATATATATATAATATTAAAACATAATTTATTATGAGTACATAATAATAATTTAGAATTTCATTGGGGGTAAATAGAGAAAAATAGTAATCTGAATGAAATTGGAAGTTCAGGTTGAAAACCCTTACCTTATGTATGAATGTGGTATGAAACTGACCATAACATCATCGATAATCAAATTAAATACATTAATTAATTAATTAAAAACGTAATATATATGTATTTTATTTATTATAATTATTTTATGTTTATTTATTTCCTTTGTTATGATATATAAGAGACAATTTTATTGCTCGGGAGCATTTGTTTCCTTGGTTTTCACGATTGGTATACTTCTATATGAGTAATAAAGATCATTTAAAATGGGTATAATTCTCTAGAATTAGAATTAAATATTATTAATGAACACCTAGAATTGTAATTGGTATTATGTATTATTATTTTTCCATATATAAGATGAATCATTAAATAATATGTTAATGATAATTGTTTAGCTTAATTTTAGAGATGTTTCGATCACAATGAACAAGTTTTGGTCTATTATTTAATATTATGTATATAAAATGGTTAGAAACATTATATAAGATATAATAAATATTTTATAATCTATTTAAACAATAAAAATGGTTTCATGGCCAGCCTTGAAGGATAAATTAAACAATGAAAGTTTGTCGTCCAAAAAGTTTGTAAATCGCCATCTCTGAGACGATGATTCTGTTTTTAAAATAGGGGGAAAGAGAGAGAGTGAGGGGATTGATAATGAATATTCCATCAACATGGTATCATTCCATTATATATATGACATTGGAGCTATCATGATCATGTTGATAGAGTAGGTGAAGAGAGGATAAGAACATAAAATAAATTGAAATGAAATTAAAAGAAAAAGGAAGAGGGTTTACCTCTTCTGTTATCCTCCTTGAGAACCTCCTTAGGTGAAGGGGTTTCAGTATTTTTGAAATAAAAATAGATACAATATGTGGAGAGATACTAGGTAATATTATTTGGGTATAATTTTTACAATATTCAAGGCTTATAGTTGTCAGGATAAGCAGTGGTGAGGGGTGGTATTTATAGTGGAGGAGAGGGGTGATTCCTCATTATTTTATTCATTATTTTATTATTTTTCTCAAGAAAATAAATAGTGTTTATTATTATGAATAAATATAGTAATAATAGAATGTTATTTTGAACCAATTTTGGTTAAATATGTCACGAACTGTCCCCTGGGGCCCGTGTTGTGACTACCCCAAGCTCGCCTCCCAAAGGTCATGGGATGGAAAAATGTGCTAAAGGTGTCAACCTGCAAGTGGGAGACATTTTTCTGAGTACTTGTATGCACACACAGGCCCAACCACATCCGAAAACATTAAAATGGAAAAAAAGGTATACTAAAACCATACTGAATAAAAAGTACAGTTGAAAGCATGTGATCCAGAATAAAAACCCAAAAAAAGAACTGAAATAGAAAAGTACAAAAAGTATCTCTGATGGAAATCCATGGGAAGCCCCTCCTAATCATTAGAGTAGTGAATCCATTGGAATAAGAAGTTGTATTTCATGTCTTCCTAGTCCTACTAGGACAAACCTGGTCCTAGGTCACCAATTCCACCATCAAAGCATCGATCGTTCATGTCCCACTGGGCTACACCGGGTCTCTGTCCACCAAGGTCCCTATCAAAGCGTCAATCATCTGCACGGGACACAACACATTGGGGTAGGGCCCGTGCAGGGTTGAGTAACATGAAACTCATTAGGGACCCCAAAACAAAAAATAAAGACCACACATCAATCTTCAAAATGAAGCATGAAGTACAAGACATCTCACACTAGGTATACATTTAGGGTAGTGATAATAGCATCATTAGTCAAATCATCGAACTCATCGGATGTTGGAGAACTCATCTTCTATTGAGTACAGTGGTACTTCTAGGTCAAATATATCCACTTCCAACCAACCTTGGACTGTTGTGGTACTCATCCCTGATATGTACCATGGGTATGCTGGGTCACACAGAGCTGCTCACCACCATGGGCCTACCGGGTCACATAGAGCTGCTTCCCACCTTGGTCGAAATGAGTTACTCCTCCTATCAAGTGATGTGGGTCTGTTGGGTTACACATATCTGCTCCCCATCATGGTCATGTAGGGTCACATAGGTCATCATTCCACTAGTTCATCATTCAGATGTCTTTAGGTGTCATCCAACCGCAAGGTTCTATATGTAGTGCACTTGGGAGAACTGCTCCTCAAACCATTCATCACATCTCAATGTCCATGAAATTCACTAAAAAATAAGCTAAAATATCAGCCTCTTCTAGAGGGTCTCAACGCCGCAAATGGATCATCAATTGAATGTGTGGTTTTCAAGATATGGGCATTTTAGTAAATAAGGGGTCGGTTCTAATGGGGCTCAGTCTGACCTGGTCAGACCGACCCGACCATCCCATCCCGAGGGTCCCACATACCTCAGTTTAATTAGATAGACTCAAAAAGACCTGGTTCGGGTTCGGGTCGATCTGGTCTAGCCTGTCCAATGGGCCATGCCCAATAAGCCATGCTAAACTCGGCCCGGTTTGGCCAAGGGTCCAGCCCACTGAGTCACCCGTAGACCCGGTCTAGTCTGTTCTGGCATGAAGGGCGTGGGTCCGGCCCAATGGGCATGGGTCTGACCTACCAGCATAGATCTAGCTCGTTGGCACAGGTCTATCCCGCCAGGCATATCTCGGTCTGCCATGTGGGCAGACAGGCGGTTCACCACCCGGCCGGGAGGTGGCAGCCGAGCCGCGTCTGACTCCAACTGGCCCCGCAAATGCGGGGCCCCTCCAAAAGTAGTCGAAGAACCATGGCCCACATAGCTCGGGTGGAACCTCCATGTAGCGCCTACCTCACGCCAAAACTCTCGCCACTACAGCCAATTGGTTGTGGCCTCCTACGGCTATGGCGCACCGCCATCCTCCAATGCGGCCGGTGAGGGTCGGTCGCCTCCACTACTATCATGGTTCCAGTTGATGTCACCCCATTCACACGGCTGGTGTGGGCCGGTCACCACCACACCGATGACACCTTCTGCGGACCACCAAATTCACTCTAGTGGTCCATTTTCTGATCTGTCTGCACCTACGGGCCTCTCGTGTCACCCCCATCCCTTATCAAGCCCCATAATCAAATTTTGGCCTCTTTGAGAATGTGTCCACCAATATTTCTCAAGAAGAGACCCTCGAACCTTGTTCGTGTCAGCCTGGGCACTCCGCATTAGATATTTAAATCAAGAGGGAGGATTGGGGGATTTAAGTCAAACTATTTCATGCAAGGTTTGAATCCTAGATAATAAATCCCCAAGAAAAGTCACCCTCCAACATAAACACACGAATCACAGATCAACTTGTTCATTGGTTGATCTGTGTTTGTCATTTCTAGAAAAAGAAGAGTGGGGAAGAACATTGAAATAAAAAAAATAAAACCCCTTCATATTTGATGTTTGATGTTAAATAATTCTTCCTTGGGGATTCATGATGTTGACATTTTCACTTCTGTCTCCGTTCTCTGATGTTCATAGAAGATGATGAAGATCTACAAGTGTTTGTCATTCCTCATTGGAGAGGATATTTGGTAGTGATTTTTCAGATAATCCTCCACGTTTTAATTCTTCATCCACCAATGTGTTAGAAAATAAAAAGGAAATTGTGTCACAACATTTCAGTTACACTACAACGTTGAATCGTTATTTTTTTCATCTATGAAATAGAGTCATTGTTACACTTTCATTATTGCATTGTTACCTTGCATGATACAGGACATTAATGAGCCTCAATAATGTGTCATTTAGTCACCTCATCACCACACCATAGATTTGTCTTCCTCCTCTCAACAGATTATAAATAATATAAAATAACTATTTAAGTTATTTTATTATTTTTCTTGAAAATTCCAGAAAATAAACATTTCTGTTTGGCCCTTTCTCGCCAAAGATAAGTCTGTTCAAGATGAATCCTGGTGTTCCATGTTCAACAGTGTCCTCATATTTTTTATCCGAGCATTGTTTCATAATTTATAAAAACCCACTCGCTTTTACTGAATGTAACTTAAAAAAAGGTCAAAAAAATTCTAGCCTCTCCGGGCCTCGGAAACACATGCCGTCAGAGCACACAGTCTTAGAATAATTCCATATAATAAAAAATTTATATGAAAATTTAGAGTATTTACATTCTTTACACCTTGGGGATTTACATCCACAAAATCCAAAACAAAAACTAGACAAAAAGATGGGGGTACGGAGCATGAATTTGAGCCTCTCGCACCCAAGTGCTCTCCTAGAGACTCTCATGCTTCCACCAGAAACGCACCAGAGGAATCAAATTTCCTCGTAGGACCCACTCCTTTCGGTCCTCTATCTCCACTGGGAACACCTCAAACATTTCCCCACCATCAATGTCCATATTTCCCCATTTTATGACATGCGATGGGTCATGCACTACCTCCTCAACTGCGACACATGGAAAACATCATGAAACTGGTGAATCTGTAGGGGAAGTGGTCTCTCTTGTCGTTGATTGAAGTTATATGCATCCCAAATTAATTACTCGTTCTTAGAACTTTAGTATAGCATAAGTTTGGGGTCGATCCACAGGGAATCGTGGCGTGCGTGGATTCAATTGATTTAATACTTATTTAGGTGAAGTTTGCAGAATTTAGAATCGATTGGGTTGATTTTTGGTTTTGATTGAAACTAAATTGATTTACTTTGAAGAAATGGATACAGTTTGAAAGAAAACAACGGGTAAATTTAAAGAGTTTTTAAAATGGAAAGAGAAGACGTGTCGGGGTTGTGGTGAATAAGGAGTTCTAATGCAGATTGTTTAAATGGTTTTGTTGTTCATAATAATTCAATCATTATGGATTTCATTTTGTTACAAGATTTCCTTGGTCCGGTTCCTCTTGTTTGGAATTAGAGCAGCTAACTCCTTGGTCTGGTAGTCAGTGTTCTAAATTCTTTATTATGTTCAGTCCATTATTTGAATCAGTGAAATCCTTCCAATGGTCATGGATGTTTTCACAGTTACTTCTCTTTTGTATCGCTGAGAATCCTTCCCTTGGTCCGGCTAAGAATTCTCACTTATATTAGACAGTGGTTTAAGAAGAGTAAGATGAATTACAACTATTCAAACACAACTATATAAAACAACATACAAATTATGATCCCATCATCCACAACCCCAACACGAGGGGTTTAGTTACACATAGAAAGTGGGAGAGAAATGATACACGTGATACCTGACGAATTCATCATATAGGCGTTGAGGTAGAGTGTCGGAAGGTGGAATGGTGGAGTGACGACACCTTGGTGGCTCGGGAATGGTAGAAACAGAGCTTCTTCTCTCCTCCAATGGTTTCGAACTCCCAAATCTGTAGTCCAAGGCCTCTTTTATAGAAAAATAAAGTACATGGCGTGTATAGAAAGTACACGTCGTGTAATTTTCGTCAACGCACTTTGGCGCCAATTTCTCCACGGGTAAGCGGCCTAACACGCCGTCCTTGAATTTTGAAAATGGTGCCGCCTGGTGGTTGGGTATACACGGCACGTAGAGCCTCCATACACGGTGTGTAGTTTCATAAGTTTGGCTTCCAGCCCCTTCTAGAATAGAAGACACAGCGTGTAAAAGTTCAAACACGCAGTGTCTCCATCAATGGCCACATGGGCGTGTAGACTTTTCTTCGGCAACTACCACTTCTAGAAATTAGTACACGGCGTGTAGCGCCACCACACACGGCATGTATCTTCTGCCTAGTGAGATGGGCATGTACTCCCTCCTTCGGTCTGTGTCCCTTCCTGGATGTACACGGTGTGTATAAAAGTACACGCCGAGTAGTTTCAAAATTTTCACAGACATCCCATGATCTGTGTATTAAGCCAGAAATCTCCTGAGAGTAAACAGATTCACTAAAATCAAATAATATGTTCATAAAACAACAGATATTTGCTGAAAACATGTTTTTATTGTCAATTATATATATGGAAATGTATACACAAATCGGGTGCATCAAATTCCCCCACACTTAGTCATTTGCTTTCCCTCAAGCAAAATCTCAACATCTAATTAAGCTATCCTATACTTCAAAAGGAAGGCATTTAATTAATCAAATGTATAACTGATAAAGTTACTGAGGAAAAATTCTGAAAGGCACAAACAAATTCAATTCATAAGATATTAAAATCATGCCTCATATATAATGCAATTAACGACTCTCATCCTCTTTCAACACATTTTTCAACCTTTCAAAAATAAGCATGCCACTTGATGATTTACCTTACCAGTAAAAATCACACTCCACACTCAAGAAATTTTTAATCAAAGTTATGCTCAATCTATGGTATATACACTCTATCCATTGGTTTGCAAGATATCTTGTTCTCTACTTCAGAAAAATTGAATTACAAAAAATCATGAGGGATTTATCAATAAGGATCAGATGTTTCTGTGGCTAAGGGTTGGTAGGTTTAGATGTGAAAATAAATTCTGAGGCTTGAAAAAGGATGGCTAATTCCTTTAAACAACATTGCATGATATTCAAAGTAAAGCTCACTGAAAACACATCATTCAAAATCTCAGTCAAATGCTTTTGTAATCGTCACCATCTTCCTTAGGCAAGTAGGGTTCATGGGAAAATAAGCATAAGGTCCCCTTGTTTTTTGTTTGTTTGTTTTTTTACAACAAAACCCAAGGTAAACCATTATGAATACAATGAGTAGATTTTTGGAACGCATTCTGACCCAAATAATCAAGAGGCACTCCCCCACACTTTATTTCATGGTTGTACACAAAAATATGCCATTTATTTCCAACTCCCTCTTTAAAGCTTAAATGAATAATCATGCAATGTTTAAAAATAAATAGGGTAGGAAGGGAAATAGGCTTGTAATGTGGCTTCCTATAAAGGTTGTTCCTGGCTTTTATGGGCTTAACGAAGATTAAATGTAGTGTAGGTCTCAAGATAAAAGGGTAAAAACAATCTAGTGCCTCAATCATGTTAAAGTAATTCATAAATTTATTAATGTTTTGAAAAAAAAACATTCAAATTTTGGTAGTGATGCATATAGTAAGAATCTCTCAAGAAAGAGTGTATTAGAGAAGAAATACGAAAAAGTGTTTAGAATACCTCTCAGGAGTGGAAAAATAATAAAGGGACAATCAGTTCATGACATGCATATAAATGATTAGCCTAATCAATGTAATTTAATCAAGGATGAAAAGTTTCAATTGAAACTATACCAGTAATCATTTTAAAATACTTAAAAACTAAAATAAGAATGTCACCTTTCCAAAAGTTCCTACTGATAACTCTAGCATTTATAAGATTGATTAACCAAAATTGCTTCATAGTTTCAAATATAGCGTCTAATTATGATGTCTCCCCGGGTAGTTTAAGGGCAAAGACTAAGGTGAAAGATATAGATGCTCCCCCACACTTAATACTGCACATGGTCCACCAAGTGCAATACTAAGGTAAAGGGTGGACAACAGGGAGAAATGGGGGACAAAATTAGGGAAAACAGTGGAAGAAGTAAATCCAAAAAGAGAGAAAATAGAAATGGAAAAATACTCCCCTCATGAAAAATTGATGCCCAAGGTGCTCCATGATACTTGTGACTGGCGAGGAAAAAGAAAAGTGAAAACATGCACAACATCACAGCACAGAAAATGACAGAAGAGAAATATAAGATAAAGAAAAATGTCACTATCATGGGGTCGCCTCAGGGGAGGCATCATCCGGTACAGAATCGGCCAGTAAAGACGGCTCAGGAGGTGTGGAAGTGGGAGGCTCTGACTCTGCATAGGGAAGGGAAGCTGAATAAGTAGGAGCCGCATGTGCTAGACTCGAGATCGGAAGCTCAGCAGCAGGCCCTGGCCCGGCAGAAGTTGCAGCAGCAGAGCTCACCGTAGTCATCAGAACGGAATCTGTGGTTGGCGCAGGAGATGGCGGTGGAGCAGCAGCAGAAGGGCCTGGAACGGAGGCAGAGGTCGGTGGCTGAGGCAGTGGAACACCAAGATTCTGAGCAATATGTACCAACATATGCTCCATCCGGTCCTAGCGGCTGTTTAGATGAATCATATGGCGTGTTATGGTGTCCTGGCGGTTGATGATATGAGCTAACTATTGTTCCATCGTTGCTAGGCGGAGGGAAAGAGTCGGATCGACCGAGGGTGCGGAGGTAGGTGGGATAGGGGATGGGACAGAAGAAGGAAGTTCAGAAGAAGTGGGGTCAGTAGGAGGTGGGTGAGGTGGAGAAGCTGGAGGGGGTGGGGAAGGAGGAGTGGGGTCAGCAGCTGGGGTAGGGGGGTCAGCAGGTGGCGGAGCTCAAGACTGAGCAAGGATGTAGGCACCCCCCTACTTCCGGACCAATCCCATGCGAATGAGCATGAGAAAGTCCATCCGCTGGGGTGAACCTAACAAGTCATGAGGTAAAGAGTGCTCGAATACCCCCAAGTTGTGGGCAAGACAGATGGTGTAAAACCCGTCGTTCAGGTTGCCCTGACGGCCGGTAAACATGGAGTGGAAATAGGAGGCGGTAAGATAGGGGAGGTCTGGGTAGGCGTGCTGGATGACACAGGTAAGAAGTTCCATGTCATGGCCGGTCACGACCCCCATGTCATCATAGTGAGGGAAAAGGATGGTGCAGAAGCACCGGTGGGTGAAGCGAAGGATAGGGTCGGCTATAAGAGTGCTATTCTGGGAAGTGGGGGAGTACCGGAGGTCAGGCACAGTGATCTCCCACCACATGGAAATAAGGTCAGAGCGCTCGGGCTGGGTCAAGTCAGAAATGGGGGGTGGTGTGATAGGATGGTGGTAGAAGCCGCACACTCAGCCAAACTCTGTCATCGTCAGAGAAAAACGTCGGCCGCCTAGCCGAAATCGAACTACTGGCACCGCATCGCCAGGTGTCCCTCGGTACTCTGATCCATCAAACTCAAAGGAGGCCGCAAACACCAAAAATAAATCATGGATCATAGGAGTGCTGACCTGGAAAATCTCGAGGAGTGCGGTGTGCCCGAGAAGCACCTCCAACTCCTCCCAAATACCGAGCCGCTGCGGAATGCTGTTGTCAAGGTACCGGCCACTCAATGGTATCGGCCGACGAGAGAAGCGTCGGAACCTATCATAAGTGAGGTCGGTGACCGGGAATACCATGCAGGGATAGGGATCACCTATAGGTCCCGACCCAGGTGTCGGTGCAGCAGCAACATCTGGCTCTGGAGGTGGATCTGCCGAAGAAGAAGGTGGATCGGTGGAAGGTGTGCTCGAAGAGGGACCGGCTGCTGAAGATGACAGTACAGGGAAAGTGGCAGATGGTGCATCATAAGTAGGCCCCGCCTCATCTGAGGGAGTGAGTGGCGGCAGAATGGACAATGGAGGGAGCTCAGAGACCAGAGCTTCGGGGTCCGGCTGCGTAGGTGGTCGGAGTCGGATCTGATGATAGCTGGGCCTCTCACCCTCGGTGGCGGAGGCTGGTCGCTTCCCTCGGGAAGTATCATGATCTGCCATAACCTGAAATAGAAAGAAAAAGAAAACATAACAAAAGAAAAGGAAAAAGTAAGAAAATAAAACAAATAAAATGTGAGAAATCTGGAAAAAAACTACATGGCGTGTACTCTAGAGTACACGGCATGTGGTCAGAATATATAGTATCCCGTGTTCTCTGGAAAGACACGTCGAGGGTGGAAATAGACCATGTAACAGGACACGGCATGTACCGGACATACACGACGTGTTCCCTTCAAAGTGCAGGTGGTCGTGTAATATAAATGACACGGCTATGTTGTTATCAGTTCAAAGAAAACAATACAATCCGTGTAATTACAGTCCACGGCGTGTATTTCACATGAAAAGCATGGCCGTGTAGAGGGGGAGACACGGGCCAGCTGCATATTTAAAGGACACGGCGTGTACTGAACATACACGTCGTGTTCCGGAACATGGGGTGACAGGCCGTGTGCACAGGAGTACTCGGGCATGACAAAAAAAAGGAACACGGTGTGTACCGAACATACACACCGTGTATATTAAAATTTCGAAATATTTTATGTGTGGCCATATAAAGATGTACACGACCTGTTTTCTTCATTTCGTGTCATGTATAGGCGAGAGCCGAACGGTCGGCCGATCCTATAAACACCCTAAACAATTCTAAAAACTGTAAATAGAGGGTGCAGAACGACGTACCTGGACTGAGGATCACAATGTGAGAAGAATCAGAACTTGAAACGTCCCAAATCAACGGATCGTGAAAAAGGGGGGTTGGGGTGGCAATCGAGAGGAGAAATGGGAAGAAAGGGGAAAAATGGGGCGGTCGTGCGACATGGCCTCAAGCCGTGTGGCCCGCGGCTTATATAGCCATGGTACAGGGCGTGTATTTTGTTGTACACGCCGTGTATCCTGATTTTTTTTAATTATATAAATAAATATAATTATTATAGTAAACTATATAATTAATTATTATTAATAATTAAAAATAGATATATCTACAAATTCTATTATACATACACCTATACACGACGTATATCGGGAAATACTCGTCGTGTATTGTAAAATGAGAAAAATAGTAGTACAACCTTTGGTCCGGTGCTTGGGGCGAGATTCGAACCGGTGATCGGTCGTTCCGAATGGACGCCCTCAACCACTGGAGCAAAGGTTGTTCTGCTGTTCATATTTATTTTATATATTTATTTATTCTATACGGCCTATACACATGGAAAGAAAGAAAAGCACGGCGTATGGTTTTTATTTAGGAAAGGATGGGGGTGAAGCGGGGAGATTAGCGTGATTCGAAACCGGGTCTTGTGAACCAGGTGCTGAGAATTTGCCAATCCGCCAACTTCACCCGCATGTAATTTCTTGTTTTTAAAATGTTTTTAATTTATATTTGAAAAATCATGGTGCACACGGCGTATATCGGAGTACACGTCGTGTGGTTTTATTAAATGAACAAATGATGGAAATGGGACGGTTGTCTGGATTCGAACCCGGGTCTTGTGAAACTGGATTATGATTCTAGCCAACCGGTCCATCCCCACCATGGGTTTTATTAAACACATTTATATATATATATATACAGAAAATACCACACATGTCATGTAATTAAAAGGAGGAACCCCATGCCGAAGGTAGGTCAGGAGGATTCGAACCGAGGACGGCTCGAATAAACTTCAGTGACTTTGCCATCAGCACCGGCATCATCCCTAGTTATTTATTTGTTATTCTATAGATTTATACTATTAAGATTATAAATTAAAAAGGGTTAGTACACGTCGTGTATATAAGTGGGACATGGCGTGTATCCTCTGGTTTTCCTCCCAGGAAGCGCCTTTGTTTTAGGTCGTTGGCTCGACCTACATACCTTGATTACCTGAGGTGTATGGTGGACAACGTTCCCACCATGTTTTCTGTAGGATGGTAAGCTTTCAAGCGCTGCCCATTTACCTTGAATGGTTGACCATCTTCTCCAGAAATTTCTACCGCTCCATGATGGAATACGCGGATAACTTGGAATGGTCCCAACCAGTATGACTTTAACTTCCCTGGAAATAAGCGAAGATGAAAATTAATGAGAAGTACCTAATCACCGGGTTGGAAAGATTTTCGTGATATCATTCGGTCGTGAATGGCTCTTGTCTTCTCCTTGTAAAACTTGGCATTCTCGTATGCCTCTAATTGGATCTCATCTAGTTCCGATAGTTGGAACGTCCATTTCTCGTCAACTACCTTTAGATCAAAATTTAGGGCTTTGACGGCCCAGTAGGCTTTGTGTTCCAATTCTACTGGCAAATGACAGTGCTTTCCATAGATGAGGTGGAACAAGGACATTCCCAGTGGTGTTTTGAAAGTAGTACGATATGCCCACAAGGCATCATCTAACTTCTTGGACCAGTCCTTCCATGAAGTGTTCACTGTTTTCTCCAGGATCTGCTTGAGCTCACGATTGGAGAGCTCTACCTGTCCACTAGAATAGAGATGATATGGTGTCCCAATCTAATGATTTTGCTCCATACTTCGATAGTATTCCTCTCATCAGTGTGTTGTCGAAGTGGGTCCCTCTATCGCTGATCAGTAGTCGTGGAACTCCAAACCTGCTAAAAATATTTTTCTTTAAGAAATTTATGACTACCTTGGCTGTGTTGTGAGCTGTAGCAGTAGATTCCACCCATTTGGAGGAGTAGTTGACGCAGACCAGGATGTAAGTGTTCCCAAAGGATGGGGGAAAAGGACCCATGAAATCTATGCCCCAGACGTCAAAAATATCGACTTCCAGGATGGGGTGCTAAGGCATCTCGACTCTACGTCCCACATTACCTGTCCTCTGGAACCGATCGCAACAGGAAACAAAGGCCCGGACATCTCTATGCATGGTGGGCCAGAAAAATCTAGATGGCATGATCTTAGCTATGGTACGGTCCGGCCCATGATGTCCTCGTACTGGTGAGGCGTGACAGACCTCCAGTACACCATGAACTTCATTCTCCGGGATGCAACGATGGATCACTCTATCTGCACAGGATCGAAATAGCAGAGGATCCTCCCAGAAGTACCTTTTCACATCAGAGAAAGAAAATTTCCTTTTCTGGAAGGATAGGTCGGGGTGAACGACACATGTAACCAGAAAATTACCGATATCAGCATACCATGGTCGGGGTGTTTCACTGATCGAAAAGAGATGCTCATTAGGAAAATCCTCCCTGATCTCTTAATCTTCTTCCTTCTCCAAGTGAGGCAGCTCGAGGTGGGGGAGATGGTCAGCAATGAAGTTCTCACTCCCTTTCTTATCTCGGATCTCAAGATCAAATTATTGTAGGAGGAGTACCCAGCAGATCAATCGGGGCTTCGCGTATTTCTTGTAGAGTAGGTACTCTAGTGCTGCATGGTCAGTATAAACAACAACTTTAGACAACACTAAGTAAGAACGAATCCTGTCAACTGCAAAAACCACTGTGAGAATCTCCTTTTTTGTGGTGGTGTAGTTAATCTGTGCCTCGTTGAGAATCCTTCTGGCATAATAGATAGGTCGGAAAATCTGGTCAAGTCACTGGCCCAAGACTGCTCCCACTGCGTAGTTGTTCGCATCGCACATCACCTCAAATTGTTCCTCCCAGTTGGGAGAAATCATAACTAGAGTTTCCACAAGGCACTGGTTTATATATTCAAACGATCTGACACATCGGTCATCAAACTCAAATATGGAATCCTTGGTTAGAATATTGGTGAGGGGTTGGGCTATTTTGGAGAAGTCACGGAAAAACCGCCTGTAAAAATTTGCATGCCCCAGGAAGCTATGGATGGCTTGGAAGGAAGTTGGTATAGGTAGTCATGAAATGACTTCGATATTCGCCAGGTCCACCTCTATCCCCTTCACTGAAATTCTGTGGCCAAGGACTATGCCACTTTGCACCATGAAATGACACCTTTCCCAGTTCAAGACTAGGTTAGTGTGCTCACATCCTTCCAAAACTAGTTCTAGGTTCCGTAAACAAATGGTGAATGATTTTCCATAAAAGGAAAAATCATCCATGAATACCTCCAGGATTCATTCCTCCATGTCGTGGAAGATGGCCAGCATACAGTGCTAGAAGGTGGTGAGGGAATTACACATGCCGAAATACATCCTTCGATAAGAAAATGTGTCATAGGGGCATGTGAATGTGATCTTTTCCTGATCCTCTAGAGCAATGGAGATTTGGTTGTAACCGGAAAAACCGTCGAGGAATCAATAGAAGTTGTGCCCTTCTAGCCTCTCTAGCATTTGATCCATGAATGGCAAGGGGAAGTGATCCTTTCTTGTGGAATCGTTTAGCTTTCAGTAATCCACACAGACTCACCAGCCCGTGATAGTGCGTGTAGGGATGAGCTCGTTCTTTTCATTTGAAATCACAATGATACCCCCCTTTTTGGGTACCACTTCGAGAGGACTCACCCACGGACTATCCGAGATGGGATAGATGATGCATGCATCCAATAATTTGATCACCTCCTTCTTTACAACTTCCTTCATGGGAGGATTCAAGCTTCGTTGTGGTTTTCGAGATTGCTTGGCACCCTTTTCAAGTAGCACCTTGTGAGTGCAAATGGTAGGGATGATTCCCTTCAGATCAACGATTGTCCACCCAATAGCATGATTCTACTGTTTGACAACCTACAGAAGTGCATCTTCCTGCTCCTGTGATAGTTCTGCATTAATTATGACAGTAAAATTTTGATTGGGTCATAAATACCCATACTTGAGAGAATATGGAAGAGGCTTCAGTTTGAGTTCAGGTGCCTTTAAAATCGAAGGCCCAAGTGGCTACACCTCGTCCCATTCCAAACTATCAGGAACAACTGCACGCTGCCAATAGTGTCCACCCTGGCCTTCTATGAATTGCAAGTCTTCTGGAACATCGTCTAATAGAATATCTGGAATAGTTAAATTATTTGAAATAAAAGAACATACCAGATCATACCCTTTGTCGCTAAAATGATTAACCATGGTAGACACTGCATAACAGTCCTCATGCTCTGACAAGGAAGCATGTTTGACAGCCTTGAGGACGTTGTAGGAAACCCTTTAATCACCTACCTGAAAAATAAGCTCCCCTTGGTGCACATCAATTAGTACCTTCCCAGTTGCCAAGAAAGGTCTTCCAAGTATAAGAGGTGCTTCATGGTCATCCCCCATGTCGAGGATGATGAAATCAGCAGGGAGAATTAGCTTACCCACCTTGAACAGTACGTCCTCTAGTAGTCCCTTCGGGTGTTTGATGGATCGATCAGCAAGTTGAAGAACTACGCGGGTAGGCTTGAGCTCGTTGAGTCCCAGGTTCTTGAAAACTCCGAGGGGCATGAGGTTCATGCTGGACCCTAAGTCGCAGAGGGCCTTTCCAAACTCGCAGGATCCAATCATACAAGGAGTAGTGAAACTACCTGGATCTTGTAGATTGGGAGGAATGGAATGTTGAACCACCACGGAGCACTCCTTCGTTAGTGTAATAACGCCCAAATCCTCCATCTTCCTCTAATTCAAGAAGATTTCCTTCATGAATTTGGCATAGGTGGGCATCTGATTCAGGGCCTTCGCAAAAGGTATGTTGATATGTAGCTTCCTGAAAACATCCATGAATTTGCTGAACTGGTGGTCCAGCTTCCTCTACTTCAATCTTTTCGGAAAGGGTAAGGTAGGCTTGAATGGTTGGATTACTTCCTTTTCTTTATTTTGTAAAGCCTCCTTCTGCGGGATTTTGGATGAGGAGGGGTCGGTATTGGTACCTTTTTCATAAACAGTGGGTGTGGATGCACCTTGCTGTGCTGATTGGTTTTGTTGGAGCTCTTTTCCACTCCGGAGCATGATAGAATTGGCCTCCTCCCTTGGGTTATTTTTGGTGTTCCCCGGTAGTGTACCGGGCTGTCTCCCTGAAAGTTGGTTTGCCAGCTGGCCAATCTGATTCTCCAAGCCTCGAATCGAAGCTTCCTGATTCTGGAATCGAGTCTCAGCAATAGATATGAATTTAGTCATCAGATCCTCTAACCTTGAGGTGTTCTCCTGCTGAGGTGGTTGTTGAGATGGTGGAGGAGGTGGTTGTCGTTGCTGCTATGGACGAGGGTTTTGATACCCTTGTTGCTGATAATAACCCTTCTGGGGTTGTTGCGGCTTTTGGTATTGGTTCTGATATAGAGGCTGGATGTAGCTGGGCAGTCGCTGGGGTGGAGGATTGTACTATTTTTGGCCCCAGCCTGTGTTCTGTTGATCTCGCCATACCAGGTTCTGGTACTGTTGGTACTGGTTGGGCCCTCGATTTTGGGCAACATAACTTACCTTGCTCGTCAAAGGGCCTCCAGTCGAACCCGGGCATTCTCCCATGATGTGGTTATCACCATAGTTGCCACATGATGGATGGTTTTCCACATGAACTTGAGATGCTCCTTTGAGGTTCAATGCGTCGATTTTCTTGGACACATCATCCAACTGAGCAGCTAACATAGTGGTAGCTTCAATATTGTGCATACCTCACTTTTGAGTCCCCTGCTCAGAGTGCCACTGGAAGTTGTTGGCTGACATGTCTTCCAGTAGTTTTAATAGTTCTTCGGGGGATTTCTGCATCACCGTACCTCCAGCAGCAGCGTCCACCACAGGCTTGGTATTCGTGGTAAGTACTCTGTAGAAGGTCTGGACTTGCATTCAGAGTGGGAGTCTGTGGTTGGGGAATTTTCGTAACATCTCCTTGAAGCGTTCCCAGGACTCGTAGAACGACACAGAGTCGTTCTTCTGGAAGTTATGGATCTCATTCCGGAGTGTCACTGTCTTGGATGGTGGGAAGTACTTGGACAGGAACGCCTGGGCTTTCTCCTCCCAGGTGAGGATAGATCGTTGTGGAAGCCCCTTGATACAGTCCTTCGCCTTATCCTGTAGAGAAAAGGGGAATAGGCGAAGAAGGATGGCGTCCTCAGACATGTCATGGTCCCGAAAGGTGTCGCAGATCTTTAGAAAGTTGGAGAGATGGGTGTTCGGGTCCTCGCTAGCCAGGCCACCAAATTGGACTGTGTTCTGGATCAACTTCATGATAGCAGGCTTGATCTCGAAGTGCTGGGCCTGGACCGGAGGACGAACGATGCCCGTATCAGCTCTGTGAATCGATGGAAGTCCGTACTTCATAAGGGTATGTCTTGTAGGTAGTTGTTGATGGGGTGGAGCTTGCACGAACTGCTCCTGAGGGGCGAAGTATGGTCATGGGAAGAGTTGTTGTGGCGGCTGTTGGTAATCCCTTTGGGGGAATTCCATGAAGGCTCCAGGAGGTTGCTCCGATAGACCAGCAGCCGGAGGCTGTTGATCCTGGTATTGATGCTCAGTCGTAGCATCTACGGCTGGTGCTCCCTCTTCTTTGTTTTCCATGGGTTGTGGTTGATGGTTGTGAGTTTCTGTCTGTGTACGCCGACGATGAAGCAAGGTTCGTTCGATTTCCGGGTCAAGCGGAACTAATTCCGATGGCTCGGTGCTTCTGGATCGTGTAAAACGTCTAAACATACACTTTAAGCTCTGCACAACACAAAAACGAAACCCAGGCGTAAAAGGGAAAAATAAAAGAGAAAATTTTAAATGGGATCAGAAAAGGGATTTTTAATAATTTTTTATTTTTATTTTCACTTAAATCAATTATTAACAAAATTAAAATCTTAGAACTAAAACCAAAAGGTTTCCCCGGCAACAACGCCAAAAATTGGTCTCACTTGTCGTTGATTAAAGTTATATGCGTCCCAAATTAATTACATGTTCTTAGAACTTTAGTATAGCATAAGTTCGGGGTCAATCCACAGTGAACCATTGCGTGTGTGAATTCAATTGAGTTAATACTTAATTAGGTGAAGTTTGTAGAATTTAGAATTGATTGGGTTGATTTTGGGTTTTGATTGAAACTAAATTTACTTACTTTGAAGAAATGGATACAGTTTAAATGAAAACAACGGGTAAATTTAAAGAGTTTTTAAAATGGAAAGAGAAGACGTGTCAGGGCAGTGGTGAATAAGGAGTTCTTATGCAGATTGTTTGAATGGTTGTGTTGTTCATAATAATTCAATCATTCTGGATTTAATTTTGTTACAATATTTCCTTGGTCCGGTTCGTCTTGTTTGGAATTAGAGCAGTTGACTCCTTGGTCCGGTAGTCAGTGTTATAAATTCTTTATTATGTTCAGTCCATTATTTGAATCGGTGAAATCCTTCCAATGGTCTTGGATGTTTTCACCGTTACTTCTCTTTTGTATCGCTGAGAATCCTTCCCCTGGTCCGGCTAAGAATTCTCAGTTATATTAGATAATGGTTTAAGAAGAGTAAGATGAATTACAATGATTCAAACACAACTATATAAAATAACATACAAATTATGATCCCATCATACACAGCCCCAACACGAGGGGTTTAGTTACACATAGAAAGTGGGAGAGAAACGACACACGTGAAACCTGACGGATTCATCGTGTAAGCGTTGAGGTAGAGTGTTGGAAGGTGGAATGGCGGTGTGACGGCACCTCGGTGGCTCGGGAATGGTAGCAACAGAGCTTCTTCTCTCCTCCAATGGTTTCAAACTCCCAAATCCGTAGTCCAAGGCCTCTTTTTATAGAGAAATAAAGTACATAGCGTGTATAGAAAGTACACACCGTGTACATTTCATCAACGCGCTTTGGCGCCAATTTCTCCACGGGTAGGCGGCCTAACACGTCGTCTTTGACTTTTGAACACAGCGTCGCCTGGTGGTCGGGTGTACACAATGTGTAGCACCGCCATACACGGCGTGTAGTGTCATAAGTTTGGCCACCAGCCCCTTTTAGAATAGAGGACAAGGCGGGTAAAATTTCAAACACTCCATGTCTCCATCAACGGCCACATGGACGTGTGGACTTTTCTTTGGAAACTACCGCTTCTAGAAAGTAGTACATGGTGAGTAGCGCTGCCACACACGACATGTATCTTCTACCTGGTGACATGGGCGTGTACTCCCTCCTTCGGTCTGTGTCCCTGCCTGGATGTACATGGCGTGTATAAAAGTACACACCATGTAGTTTCAAAATTTTCACAGACTTCCCTTGATCCGTGTATTTAGCCAGAAATCTCCTGAGAGTAAACAGATTCACCAAAATCAAAGAATATGTTCATAAAACAACAGATGTTTGCTGAAAACATGTTTTTGTTGTCAATTATATATATGGAAATGTATACCCAAATCGGGTGCATCGGGAAGGGTTTGGCAGTACGACACCTTTCCAAATCTTCTTAAGATATAAAAGGGTCCGATGAAACTTAGAGATAGCTAACTGCCATAGCCAAATCTCTGTAACCCTCTTCGAGGTGAGACCTGAAGGAAAACATGGTCTCCCTCCTCAAACTTCAATGGTCTCTATCTCTTATTTCCATAAGACTTACACCTACTATGTGCAATCCTTATCCACTCTTGAATGATCTGCACCTTCTCGGTGGTAGCCCGTACCAACTTCAGACCCCTGAGTGCTGACTCACCTCGGTCTATCCAATATATGGGTGATCTGTAAGACCACATGTACAAGGAATCAAATTGTTCCATTCCAATGGTGGAGTGATGGATTTTGTTGTTTTCAAACTCCAACAGTGGAAGGTGGTCCTCCCAACTATGACCAAATTCTAGGATGCAAGCACGCAGCATGTTCTCCAGGGTCTGTATGGTCGGCTCTATCTGACTATCCATCTTGGGATGAGAAGTTGTGGTCATGCAGAGTTGAGTCCTAAACGCCTCTTGTAATCCCTTACACTACTATGATATAAAGCATGCATCACAGTCTGAGATGATCGTAGAATGTATGTTGTGGAGCCGCACTATCTCTTAGATGTAGAGGCATCCTAAGCCCTCTACTGGTCCCTACTCTTGGATTAGTAGGAAGGGAGATGACTTGGTGAGTCATTCAACGATCATCCAAATAGAATCATGGCCTTGGGATGTACATGGTAATGTCATCATGAAGTCCATAAAGATATCATCTGATTTCCACTATGGTACCTCGAGTGGCTAGGCTAAGCTTGCGGGAACCTAATTCTTGGCCTTCAATTACTGATAAGTGAGGCATCGTGAAATGAACTCGGCCGCCACTTTCTTCATCCCTGTCCACCAATACTGACGTCGAAGGTCTTGGTACATATTCACCACTTCAAGATGTACCTCCAAAGGAGATGTATGGAACTCCCTCAACACATCCTCTTATAATGTCACAGGTACTACGGTTAGCCCTCTGAAAAGGATGGAATCCTCCCCAGTAGTCTAAAATCCATCAAGAGAACATCTTAAAGATATTTGAGCACGTTGGGCCTCGCAGTCAGTATCCACAATTTTCCCCCCCTAACTCGTTGTAAGAGTGGGTGAGTGATAGTCATAGAATGGAGGAAAGATTCTACATCACTATCCACTAAGGATATATGAATCGTGTCTAGCTATTATATCACATCACATAGAATATGTAAATCGGTCATTCTGCTTAGAGTGTCTACCACCACGTTCCCCTTTCTAGCAGTATTGACTATCTCAGAGTTATAGTCCTAGAGGAACTCTATCCATCATTTCAATCACAAGTTCAGGTCCTTCTGGGAGAAGATATACTTGAGACATTTTGTGGTCAGAGTAAAACATTGATTGTTCACCCATCAAGTTGTATTGCCACATCTTTGAGGCAAAGACCACTACTACAAACTCCATGTCATGAGCCGTGTAGTTCTGCTCATCTTCCACAAATGGCGTGAGCCATAGTCGATCACTTCCTACTCCTACATTAGGACACAACCCAGTATAGACCCTGATCCGTCCTACTAAACTACATACCCAACGCCCTACTCTGGTAGTCTCAAGATGGGGGAACTAGTCTGTCTCCACCTCAGCTCCTGGAAACTCTGCTTAAATTTTTTCATCCCCATGAAGGGTTTTTACTTTCTTATCAAGGCTTATAAGGGTGTTTCTACTCTGGAAAAGTTAGGTACGAACCTCCGATAGTAACCAGCCAACCCCAAGAAGCTTCGCACCTCAGCCATTCTCCTCGGTGGCTCCGAAGTAATAATTGCCTCTATTTTTTCTGGATCTACTGCAACTCCAACCTCTAAGATGATGTGTCCTAGAATGTGGACCTCCTGAATCAAGAACTAGCACTTTGAGAGATTACCATAAATCTGTTTCTCTTAGAGTGTATCCAGGACTATCTGTAGGTGTGTAGTGTACTCCTCCTCTGATGCTGAGTACACCAAGATGTCATCAATGAAGACCACAATGAACTGGTCAAGTTAAGTATGGAACATCTTTTTCATAAGGCCCATGAACACTATTGGGTAATTGGTTAGACCAAAAGGCATCACCAGGAACCCATAGTGGATGTAATGACACATGAATGTTGTCTTTGGTACATACTCATCTCATACCCAAAGCTGGTGATAACTTGATCTAAGGTCTATCTTTGAGAACCAATTCACTCCCTTCAGCTGGTCGAAGAGGTCATCAATTCTTAGTAGTGGATACTTCATAGTCACCCAATTAGGTGCTGAAAGTCCACACACAACCTCAAACTCCCATGTTCATTCTTGGAAAAAAAACACTGGGGCTGCTATGGTGAAATGTTGGGCCTTATGAACCTCTTATCCTATAATCCCTATAGTTGTACCCTCAGCTCAAGAATCTCCACGGGAGCCATCTGATATGTCGGTGTGGATATTGGCGTCATCCCAGGGTACAAGTCGATGCAAAATTATACCTCCCTATGAGGAGATAGTCCCAGAACATCATCAGTATAAACATCCTCATACACGCCCACCACTACAGGGAATTTTGGACTACCCTCATCCACTGCACCAAGGGTGAGGCTAGTCAAATGGTGAGTTATTGGCTACACCGTCCTCCAAGAGAGTTTTCCTGCGTTGCAAGGGTTTCCTTCTTGCTGATTAAGGAAAACTTAATCCCATGTCTATGTACATACCACACTATACGCCTAAAAAAATCAATCTGAGCATGGATTGTGGATAGCCAGTACATACCCAAGATGACGTCGTAAGGCCACAACGCTGCTACTAGGAGATCCCATTCAAATATCTCTCCTCCTAGAGTAGTCTCACACTGCCGGAACCAGTGTGTAATCATCGAATCCCCTCCCGTAGGAGTCTCTATCCATAAAAATCAACCCAACGACTCCACCAGAATCTCCGAGCTCCAAACGAGGGTTATTTTAAGAAAGCGGTGACTAGAAATTGTGTCTATAAGAACTGCAGATAGGTTGGGGAAGACACAGATCGTACCTCAGATCATCTCTGGTGCAGTTTGGTCATAATCCTCTGTTACCTGGAGCTGAGCTCACCTCTCTCTACCTGCTCCTTGAGGTCGAGGTGGACCACCTGGGGGTGGTGGAAATAACACCTCGAACTGTTTCCCACCGCCTGCCACTCGTCTAGCTCCCATGACATGTCCACCGCCCTATAGACCTCCTCATTTGAACAGTTTCTACTGCCTTGGTGGCACCACGACCATCTTCTGGTCATCTATATGGTGGGTCGGGCAGTCACATTCCATGTGTCCCTGAACACCGTATGTGAAGCACTACCTGGCTCCCTATTGGCTCCCCCTGGACTGGAATCCTCACACTACTGATCCTGAGTCCTAGGGTCAGCCTCTGAAAGACCTGACCCTCTTGGTCCAATGTATTTGTTGTCTGCTACCTGGTGAAGACTCCGCCACCTAGGGTCTGCTGGAAGCTCTAGCTGTCGGTGCCTACTCTTCCAAGAGTCTCTCTACAAGAAGAGCTCACTCTAGAACCTCAGCCTGGGTAGGGATGTTGAGAGACAAAACCGATGCCCTGGTCTCCCACCTCAATCCCTACTCAAAGGAGCGAGACCTGAAGAAAGGATCTCGCACCATGTCTTTGGAGTATCGGGAAAGCTCTGTGAACCTCTTTGACTACTCATCCACCATCATGTTGACCTATTTAAGGTGAAGCAGCTTCTAAATGCACACAGAGTGGAAGGTCATAGGGAAAAACTCCTCCTAGAAAAGACATTAAAATTCTACTCGGGTAACGGTCGCCTCGTCGTGTGTATGGGTGGTCAAGCTCCACCATCTCCATGGAAAGCCCTGCTAAAATTTCGCTACCAAGATCTCCATCTCCTCAGGTGGTGTGCTCACGAAGTGAAAGACCCGTGTCACATCGTTCATCCGGTCCTCAGTAACCTGAGGATCTGTCCCTCCCCTGAACCTGGGATGTATCTATCTCTGAAACTCATATAGGACACTGAGCCTACGAACGTTCTCTGTCAGAACATCTAGTAGTAGATGCTAACCATCAGGTTGTGGTAGAACTAGTGCACCTCCAGGTGGGGTAATATATAGAACTAGTCCATGAACTGACGCATCTTTGCTAGGTTGGCTGTCCTCATGACCTCGTATTGGGATCCTGCCTGGTCATCTATGTGGCAGCATCATAAGATAGATCAAGATGTACCATGGTTAGAATTTTATAACTAGTGAGATTAATTTTATTCAAAATAAAACAAGGAGACACTTATGCAACTAATTTTAGCATGTATTGAGCCAAAAATCAAAATTCAACGTCATGGTGTATGGATACGTCTGCTGCCACACCAACACTAGATTCCCCAAATTTGAAAGTCAAACTCAAAACACTTAACACTATTTCCACAAAAAAAACACAGATTCCCAATTTTTTTGGTAGGACTGACCATCCTCTGATACCACTTTGTCACGACCTGTTCCCTAGGGCCCATTATATGACAACCCCAAGCCCACCTCCTGAAGGCCATGGGCTGGCGACTAGCACCGAAGGCGTCAACCTACAAGTGGGAGGCATTTTCATGAGTACTTGTACACACACACGCCCAACCACATCTTAACACACTGAAAAGGGAAACACAAGTATACTAAAATGAGACTAAATACAAAGTACAGCTGAAAGAAAGTGGGCTATAATACAAACCTAACAAAAATACCTAAAACAACAAAGTACAAAAAGGAGCACTGAAGTCCATCCGTGGAAAACCCCATCTGATCATAAGAGTAGTGAATATATTGGAAGCTGAAGTAGTATGTACTATCTTCCTGGTTCTATTGGTCCCCACCTAGTCCTAGTCCACCAAGTCCACTGTCGAATAATCGATTGGTCCTATCTCATTGGACACCATTAGGTCCCCATCCACCAAGGTCTCTATCGAAGCGTCGATCATCTGCACAAGACACGACACGTAGGGGTGGGGTCCGTGTAGGAGTGAGTAAAATAAAATTTAGTACAGCCCCCAAAACAAAATGGAAAGACCACACACAAATCTTCAAAGTGAAGCATGAAGTACAAGACAGCTCACACCAGGTATACATTTAGGGTAGTGATAGTAGGATCATCAGTCATATCATCAAAATCCTCCACTGTTGGAGAACGCCTCCTCTATCGAGTATAGTGGGTCTATTGAGTCACATAGAGCCACTTCTCACCATCCTTGGACTATTATGGTACTAATCCCTAATGAGTACCATGGGTATAATGGGTCACACAGAGTCGCTCCCCACCATGAGCCTATCGGGTCACACAGAGCCACTTCGCACCTTAGTTGAACTGAGGTACTCCTCCTGTTGAGTATTGTGGGTCTTTAGGGTCACACAATGTCACTCCCCACCATGGGCCTTCTGGGTCAAATAGATATGCCTCCCACTAGGCCTTTGTCAAGTAGTCTTCAGGTTTAAGACAACCGTAGGGTTCTGTATATAGCGTGCTTGGGAGAACCGCACCATAAGACATTAATCACATCTCAATGTCCTTGAAAGTCACAAAAAAATCATGCCGAAATATATTCCTTATTTAGAGGGTCCCAACGCCACAAATGGCTCGTCAATTGGATGCACAGTTTTCAAGATATGGGCATTCTAGTAAATAGGGGGCCAGTTGCAACGGGGCTTGGTCAGACCGACCCGACCAACCCGGCTCGAGGATCCCACAAACCTCGGTCTACTTAGATGGACTCGACCTGACCTAGTATGAGTGGGGGTTGTTCTGGTACGGCATGTCCAATGGTCTTGGCTCAATAAGCCTCGGTAGACCTGTCCTGGTCAGGCCAAGGGTCCACCCCCCGAGCCGCCCGGGGATCCGGTCTAGTCCTGGCCCAGCCCAAAGGGCACGGGTCTAGCTTGTCAGTGCAGGTCCAGTTCACTGGATATGGGTTCAGCCCACCAGCACAGGTCCAGCCATAATGGATGTCGGTCCGACCTACTGGTGCGGGTCCGGCCCACTGGGTTGGGTGAACTACGGCCAGCCTTAGCCCATTCTTCCAGGTTGGTGGACTGGTGGTGTGCCGTGTAAGGGTTGGTGTCCTCAGAACCAACTGTTTTATACTTTTATTACATGAATGTTCACTTATTATATATTGTTCATTGTTCTGCATGACTATAATATAAAAATGTCCTGGAATATTTGTTGCATTAATAAGGTCATATCAGATCCCCGCTATGATGAGAACCTTGAAATGCTATAACAATATTATTAAATTAAGTTCTGCGGTTGGATGACATACTACGATAGGACACATAGTATACAGACTGTCATGTGCGAGTACTCATAAGAATATGAGACTCTCTCTCATGGAGTTCGCACTTGGTAATCTCTAATATGGGATATTATGAGAATAGACCTGCCAGTAGTAATTCCGCATGTCTTGGTGTCATCGTATATTGCTATCTGCGAGCGTGTGTACATGTCCTTAGACTGGAAGATTATCATTAACTCATTTCATGACTCGCGCACTTAGATTTACTGACGAAAACCGTCACACAGACAGTTGGTGGCAAGTAGGGTACGTTGGGTGCGTCACGAGTGACATGTTGTGAATGGATAATTCGATGAAGGATTTGTCCCTTCTATTTATGGAATTTGATATCTCGGCCCTTTGATTGAAATAGAATTGTCGCATTAAATTCCATGGCCATGGTGTAAACGGAGAGTTTATTTCAGGTAGTCAAAGAACGACGGATCAAGCATATAGGTTTATGACACTACCATGAAACCTGTTTGATGATATATCGAGACAAAAGGATTAAATCACATAGTATGCATTCGTATGAGGTGATATGTCAATGCGGAGTCAACTTCTTTCTCTTGGGTTCCTTGACCCGTTTCTAGATAGTAATCTTGGACTTTAGGCAAGCCTGCCTAATGCCAATGAGAAAGAGGCCTAGAGGGTCACACACTAAGTGTATCCAAGTATCTCAAGTTGAATAAATATTATTCCCGTACGTGGTTTAATAATTATTCAAGGAAGCCTAAGTTGTTTTAAATGATGGAGGAAAAATAAAATAAAACAAGTACACGTCGTGTATTATTAAATGTACACACTGTGTAGTTTTATTTTGGAAAGGAAATGAATAAATGAAAACATGATATACACGCCGTGTACATTTAATGTACACGCCATGTAGTTTTCAATGAAAAACAAGTACACGCCGTGTATTTATTATTACACGCCGTGCAGTTTTTCCAATCTGGATTTTGAGGATATAATATCGTTTTATTAAATGATATTTATTATAATCAGCATGAGCGCATGTCAAGGAATTAATTATTTGACATGGGGTTTTTCAATAAGAGTTAATGAAATAAATGAAACACGTAACACATTTATTTATTGTCATAACTCTACAACCTCAAACTCGATTATAAATATCCTCACAACCCCAACTCTTTTCCTACACAAGAGAATCGTTGTGCAAAACATCTCTGGAGAATTCTTTCAAGGCCGAAAGAACCTCTTCCTCCAAGAACGCTCTCAAGACCGAGAGAGATCCTCTTCCATCGGATCAAGACGATCTAAGGCGGACAACACAAGCAAAGGCTTCTCCATGCTATCACCCAACGAATCTTTTGGTGACGTCCAGAGATATGAGGTACACGTGTGGATCACCGCTAGAGGGAGTCTACACTTTCCTTCTGCGACGCAACGATGGATCACATCGACAATGTGATCAAGAACATCAACGAAGAAAGAAAACCCAAAAGGTATTTCTTTATAATTAATTAAATTAATTATAATCAACCTGTAACGATCCTTGTTTGTGGTTCCGGGACAAAAAATATTCTTTGTCTCTTTTTGTGATTTGATCCGTGGAGACTGGTGTTTATCGTCATATTGATCCTGGATTGATCATTGCTAATGACAAATGGCCAAGTGGGCACATCCACCCACATGCTTCCGCTGTGCCCGGAACCTCCATGCCGCCTGGCCAGGACGTGGCAGCCGAGCCACGTACAACTCTAGCTGGCCCTGCGGATGGGGGTCCCCTCCATCCATGGTTGACAGACCATGGCCCTCACCGCTCGTGTGGCCCAGAAACGAGCCACCCCCTCCAAGTAGTGCTTTTTTAGCGCTTCAACTCCCGCCGTCGTGGATGGTTGGTCACAACCTCCTATCACCGTGGCACGCCGCTATCATCCAACGTGGCCAATGAGGGTTGGCCACCTCCGCTTCTATCATGGAGCTAGTTGTCACTTCCCCCTTCACGCGGCAGGCATGGTTCAGCTGTCGTCACCACCACGCTGGTGGTTCTGTAAGGGCAACACCTTCCGTGGGCCACCAGAGTCACTCTGGTGGTCTGTTCTCTAATTTTTCCCGGCCTACGGGCCTCTTGGGTCGTCTCCATTCCTATTCAGGCCCCAAAATCTAATTTCATCCACTTATATAATTTGGAAACCAATAATGCACGAGAAAAGATGCTCTTGCATTGTTTATGTCATCCTGGGCCCTCCACGTAATAAGTTTAAATCAAGGGGAGGTTCAGAGATTGAAGTTCAACCATTTCATGCCAGGTTTGGATCCCGGATAATAAATCACCAAGAAAAGTCACCCTCCCACATAAAATTATGAATCGTGGATCAAATGGTTCATTGGTTGATCTTTGTTCTCCATTTCTATAAACATAAGAGAGGGAAGAACTTTGAAATAATAAAATCAAACCCCAATATCATTGACATTTGATTCCAAAGCGTTTTCCCTTGAGGATTCAAGGTGTCGATATCATCACTTGTAGATCAATTCTTCGAGGTGCGTCAAAGAGGATGAAGATCCATCGGCGTTAGTCATTCTTCATTAGAGAGGAGATTTGGCA
This sequence comes from Viscum album, assembly GCA_963277665.1. NCBI lineage: Eukaryota > Viridiplantae > Streptophyta > Magnoliopsida > Santalales > Viscaceae > Viscum > Viscum album. The sequence goes on along the minus strand of OY728119.1, from coordinate 677,873,555 downwards.
GATTTGGGTTAGAGAATCCTCCAAGTTTTAATTATCCACCCACCAACATGTTAGATAATAAAAAGGAAATCACGTTGTAGTGTTTCAGTTATGATGTGATGTCGGGTCATTGTGTTGTTTAATTTATGAAATAGTGTTGTTGTTCTGCTTCCTTTATGGCATCATTTCACTGCATGATACATGCCATTAATGAGCCTCATTAATGTGACATGTCACAACCTCTTCGTCTCACCGCAGCGTAACCATCTGCCGCTCAATGGATGAGAAATAATATAAAATAAATTTTTAAGTTGTTTTACTATTTTTCTCAAAAATTATGAAATCGAACTTTTCCGTTCAACCCTTGTCGACCAAAGTTAAGTCCATTTTAAGAAAATTATGATGTTATGAGTTCAACGGTTTCCTCAGATTTTTTGATCAGAGCAACGGTTCAAAAGTTAGAAAAACGCACTCACACGTTTGCTGAACGTACCTTAAAAAAAGTTCAAAATTCTATTCTGGGCTCTCCAGGCCTCGGAATCGCGTACCGTCAGAGCGTGTTATCTCAAAATAATTCCATATAATAAAAGAACTTATACGGAAATTCTGAGTCTTTAGAAAATCATCCATAACTCATTGAATAGTGTATTTATCTTATAATGTATTTATACTATAAATTACTATATTTTACCATTCACCAAAAATTCAGGTATAAAATCCAAAAAATTCACCCAAACTATTTTTTTGATATTTATAATTCAAAAATTAACTAAATTTTATAAAAATAATTTTCCAGATATGAGAAATTTAATTTTTAATTAAAATAATTATTTACTCTAGAAATAAAATTTATAATTTATAATTGATATTATAAAACATTAAAAAATTATCTAAGGTCTCATAAAATATTACTAAAATAATAATAAAACAAAATACTGATTTATGAATAATTTTTATGAAAATTAATTTTCTTTTAAATAATTTTATTTATTATAATATTGTAAATAAATATTTATAACAGACAAAACTACCAACACATAAATAATAATTTTTAAAAAATTCATTTACTTACACTATGATATAATTATATCACAATTTCATCTATAAGATGCCCAAATTCAATTTATACTATCATTGGTGAGGTTACTATTCTATTGGCTAGTTTACTATTCATAAGGGTCATATTACTATTTCTAAGGGCATGTTACTATTTCATCGGTATATGTTCCTTAACTTCTAGAGATTCCTTTTATTTCATTCATTCATTATTTATGATGTATTTATTGTGTTCTATAAGTGATTTTATACTATATAAAATAAACATAAGAAGGGATATTTCCTTAATAGAGTTCTAGGTTGTTATAGATGGTATCAATACAACATATCCCAAGTGGTGTAAAGATAAATTATTGTGGGAATTGATGAATGGAAATACTATAAAAAATATTTTAAAACATTCTTGAGAAAAATATTCTTTTTGTTTTGAAAAACATTTTGAAAAAACTTTTATTTGAAAATCACTATTAAAAACATAAAATATTTTATAAAGGGTGAAAAATCATTTGATAAATCATTTTGAAAATGTTAAAAGAATATTTATAAAACATGGTTTAGAGATAAAACATATCTTCAACTATAGGGATAAATGAATTTGGGTTTTCTTAAAAACATTTTATAAAAAATTTTGAGTACCAATGATTATAAAATTTGTACAATCAGTCAAAAAATTTCCTAAAAAACCATAGGAAAATAAAATAAAAGGTTTTTTTTAATAATGTTTATATAATTTTCTTTAATGTAAATTCAATACTAAACAATCTCAAATACAATGAGATTGTGAAATAAACCCATATAATTCTCATAACATTGAAGTGATAATTGATAAATGAATTTATTATGGGTATCAACTATAAATTCAAATATAGGAATTTAAAATACATCTATAGATATTAAAATTCATTATAAGCATAATCATATAATATTAATGATAATGAATAAGTAATATAACCTAATAAAAAAGGAATTGAGTTATGAAAATTGTTTACCACTTGGTATTTAAAGTTCAAATCCCCGTTGATGAAATAATTAAAATTAAAGATCAAAATACCATTAATAATGAATTAATAATGATATTACATGTCTATGTGGTAGTATGTACACCATATATAAAATATTATGTGAAAAATGAGAAAGTATTCCTCATAGAATGGAAATTGAGATGAAGTCCCTTAATACTCAATAACTTTTAAATTATAATCATAATGAAATATAAAAATTTAAATGAAACTTTAAATACTATTTAGATTGATGTATTCATGATATAAAATCCAATAGGTTCAGTAGATACACCACACAAAAGAAATAAGTGGTGATTGTGATGTGTGCCTCATGAAAGTAAAAGTGTGATAAGAATCTCTTATCTTGTGTTTCCTTCAGGGTGAACATCCTTTAACCTTCTTTATAGTGGTTTTAAGAATGTCACTAAACTATAAAATGACCATAATAATTTTTATAATTTCATATATTATATTCTTATAATATCTTATATACCATTTTTTTATAATCTTTAATTATTTTCACTATTTTGGGGGTTAATTGCCTAGTTTTTCATGTATGTTTTAACTTGTTATTTTTTATTATTCTTATGTTGATAATGATTTAATTAAATAATTATTTAAATATCATATATATTATGTATATATGTATTTGTAATAATCCAAAAAAATTTGAGATTGTAAATGAAATGCATCGTTCATAGAGATGGTAGGTCATATGGGTGTATGAACGCTACTTTCATTTCCTTATCATATTTAAAAGAATGAAAGTAAAATAGTATATATATATATATGTTATATTTAATGTATAATAATTATATAATATATATAACATATTATAATTAAAATAATCCTTTATAAATTCTATGTATGACATGAATGAATCACAATGGTTTGAGGAGGTGCTAGTCCACGCGTCCACAAACAATGTTATCGTATTCCCAAAAAATGGAATGAATGAAGTTATTAGATATATAGAAATTAAAGAACCATAAATAAATGATAAATATCATATATATAAATAATTTTTCCATTGTAATTACCAAACATGAGTTTGGGTAAACAAAAAAATGAACAATCATCGTTTAGTGAGGAGGTAGTTCGTCATACGCATGAATGGTAAGTTCATTACCCATTAGATGGAAGTGTTTGTAAGTATAGGTTGAAACCTTATAATAAAAAATATAAGTATATTTAGGATAATTATTTTTTTATATATTAATGGAATAATAATATTTTATGGGTGGATAAGGAAATAAAATGAAAGTGTTTGTTGAAAAATGTTACCTTGTTTTCAGGTAACTCCTTTTGGTTTATAAAAAAAGACTTCTTTGGTTGACTTTTTTTCTAAAAATATAATTATAGGTTTATGGGAGTGATTTTGAGATATTATTGTATGATATTTTGGGGGATCCAAATCGTTTGATAGGTGATAATAAGTGGGAGGGGTGAGTTCCTTTTTATAGTGGAGGAGGATTGGTATTCTTGTAAATTTTTTAAAATGGAATTCCAACCATATTTATTCCATGTAAAGTAGCTCAGATAATAAAAAAATTAGATAAAGGTTAGTATAGGGTATAAATATGAATATCCAGTGGATTTTTGACAAGTTTCTATATATGTTTCACCCTTAGGTTTAAGGTTCAGTCCCTTGTTAAGTTAAATTTTCTCTTAATCATTGTAATTAATTTTAATTACTTTCACTAATATTTTTGGTCAATAAATAAGTTGAAATTATTATAAATTATAAATTATTATAATTCAAAATATGGAATCCATTTTTCAAAATTCCAATAATATAATTGGAATAAATTAATTTAAATTTAATCTCACATATGGGATGACAAAGCAGGTTTTTAAAGTAAAATTGTTCAAACGTTTAAGACATTTTCATATCCAATTTCAAAGTTAAATTGATTCCAATAACCTAAATTTTAATTATTTATATAATATTTGTCTATTTAAACTTTAAATATAATCAAAAAAAATTACCTCATAAATAAATTAGACAAAAAATAGTTTTGAATTAAAATTCAGTATTTTTCACTACTCATAAAAAATGATACTTCCCAGAAAAATACTATAAAATCACCCATGGTTAATTATTATTTTTATATTTCAACAAATAAATTTTTTCAATATATAAAATATATATAAGTACCAAAAATCGGATTCAAAATAGGTTCCTCATTACAAGGTGGTAAAAGTGCCTTTATAAAAATATAGGTTTTTATGCATAAAATCGGGTTTGTTCTCATCTTATGCCTATAAAATAAATTGGATGAATATCACAATTATTTTATTAAATAAATAATATATATATAAATATAAACCACTACTATTATTTAATTTAATTTATTAATAAAAAACTTATTTGGGAGCATAAAAATACATCTCTTATATTAAATTAGTTTATATTTGTTTTCTAATTAATTGGTAACTAGTGAATTTATCTTAGATTTTGATTAAAAAAATATATTTTCATAAGTTTGTATGACTATTCATAAACACTAATTTAATTTCTAGGTTATATAATATTATATTAAATAAAAATATTTTAATAATATTCTTTTTTTTGGGTAAAACATCTTTCGTGTAACACAGGTCATCGAAGAAAGTCATTGTTTCATGCGATGCAAGATAACTCAGGGTTGAATGAATTTCAACATATAGAATTTATTAATTTTCTTAAGATATCAAATATACCTTAATGTCTTGATAGTTTATTTTCCTTTCTATATTTAGCGTTTCATGTCATACATGTTATTGAATAAAAGTTACTCTTTTAGAATTTCCGGGGCGTTACATGTATACACTGGGTAAAAAAATTTAGTTTCATGCGAACTAAGTAGAAAGTCATATAATCCGTTTGAAAAAGAACCTTCAAATAAATGGTACCTGATGTTAGTTATTGAATACATACACCTAAATTGTATCGACTATGGTGATTTTATAGTTTTCTTTATAGTTTATTTTGTTCTTGAATTGGTTGTGAAAGTTAGTAAGGATTGAAAATCCAATTTTAAAAGTGTTACCATGATGTCAAACTCAATTATTAGGACACCATTAAGACATTTAATATGGATGGGAGTTCATTTTTTAGGTTTAGAGATTGAATCATGGGACCTTTGGTTTGTCACGAACAACTTCTTAATTCTTACCACTATTCGAAATGATTTGTTTACCTAGAAAATAAAAATATGTATAGAGATATGAAATAACGGTTTTGGTGGATGGGAATAAAATGGGAATTTATTGAGTTTATTTCAAAATTCCCCACCTATAAACATGTTAAGGAATAACACTAAAGATCAGTGGGTATGTTGCGGTCTTTACCAATTCCCATGTGGAAGTGGGAGTATATAGTTATGGATTTTGTAACAAGTTTATCAGGAATGGTTAGGAAATAATTCCATATTGGTAATTTTGGATTGTCCCATTAAGTCATCTCATTTTATCCTTATTTTTGAATCCCATGTGATTAAGAAATTATCAAAATTCTATGTGAGAAGTTATAAATTTTCATGGCCTTCCAATCTCAATTGTATCTGACCAAGACCCCAAGTTTATATCTATTTTTTAGAAATCCTTACAGCAAGCCCTTGGGACTCAGTTTACTATGAGCATATTATATCATCCTCAAATGGATAGAAAGTCTAATAGGATGAAACAAATGTTGGAGGACATGCATAGGGATTTTGTACTGGATTGTTTTGCCTCATTGAAGGAGCACATATTGTTAGTGGAGTTGTTGTACAATAATAGTTATCATACCTTAATACATATGGATTATTTTGAACAATTGTATAGGAATACTTATTTTTCTCTACTCTTTTGGGTGGAAATAGGTGAGACTTCACTATTTAGACCCATCCTTATGAAAGATGCAATAGATAAGATTCACCTGATCAGAAAGAGAATGGATATGGCTCTGAGTCTTTAGAAATTGTATGTGTGTCATCTTCAACAACCATTGTCATTTTAGTTGAGTGATCATGTGTTCTAAAGAATATATCCAAGGCTTGAACTTCATTATTATTATAAGTAGGGAATGTTACCACCTCAATACATATTCCCTTTTAAAATACTTGAATGTTTTGTTGAGGTGGAATATTTGTTGTATTTTCCATCAGGGTTTAGTTTAGTGCATAATGTGTGTTATGTATCTCAATGAAATAAGTATCAACCTGATTGTGACCATGTAATTTGATGGGATCACATCAACCTAGAGTCGAATGCTAAGTTGGTTCCAATGTCGGTACGGATTCTGGATACATAATAGAAAGTATTTTTTGGGAAAATAATCAGTCTCGTGTAGATTTTTGGGAAAAATGGTTGAATTTAAGAAGATATGTTGGATAATGAAAAGGAAATGTTGAAGAAAGGTCCATAACTCTTTTAGTGAAACTCTGGTTTTTTAATTTCTGAGGACGGAAAACCCAATGTTGTGGAGAATGTAGAATCCCCTATTTTTGGTATTTGACCCTTTATTTGTGTTTTTTAAGGCTATATAATGATTATTTTATGTTTTCGGAGGTTCTAAGGGGTTGAATTCTTGTTGGAGACCTTCATAGAGGTTCACTATTTGAGAAACGTTAGTAGAAACTATGTAACACCTCTAGGAAATTTTGCGAGAGAAAATAGTTAGTAGTATACATGTTCACGTTTGGTATATGGTTTGAAAAAATTGTGTGGGTTCCTAAGAGAAACCATGTGAGGATCCTGTAATTTTGGGTAGTAGAAAACACATATTTGGAACATGGTTTTTCTAACCATGCAATCCAAAAATGCAAGGTGTTGACTTGAGACAGTATCCACTACATGGTTGATGTATGGTTTTTAAAACCAGACAGCCTAACAATGCAGTGTAAAATCATCCCTCAAAAAATTATGGATATAATTCAAATTAGACCCATTAAAATGCATTTTTCTATAATTTTACCATATAATTAACTCCTTTTTTATCCCAATGTGTGTGATTTGTTTCCCTTCGGTCTGTGAGTTATTTTTAGGAGAATAATATTACATTGGAAAGTCGGATTTTTCAGTAGGTTCTCATTCTTAGTTGTTATTCTTAGATAATTGATTCTTATCTATCTCTATCATAACCATATATATATTATTTTACGGTTATTTCTATATTTATTGATTTTTTTACGATTAATTATTATTAGATCTAATAAAGGTAACTTATTTTTTAATCATATATAGGGAATCATTGTGTCGTTCTTCATTTCTCTAATGTTTTTGTGGAATATGGGTTCTTTATAGAATCCACATGATTTGAAATTGAATATTTAGTTTGAAGTAAATTATTTCTTGAAATGGTTTTGAATTTTATTTGTGATTCTTGGTTAAAAATTATATAGTGATAGGTTTTTTGAAATTTTGTAAATTGGATGGTTTTTTGAAAAATACTCTTTGATGATAATTTTTAAATGGTGATTTTAAAATTAGGGATTCATTTTGATTCAAGTAAAGTGGTCTTTGAAATGTTTTAAAGGAATAATGGTTTTATGTGAAATGGATTGGAATGGTTTTTTTGCATGAATGGTGGTGTGTGTTCATATTTCATTTTATGAGGCCTTTTTGAAATATGACGTGGTGATTAGTGTCAAATGTGTAATGGAACATGGGATTGGTTATCTTGTGATTATTTGGTATATTTATGAGATACCTCTCATGATTATAGAACTATCACCAAGGAATCCATTTTTGAATGTGTGAATGTGTGGAATCATCGAATGGGTATTGTTTCCAACTCTTTTGTCGGGGTGATCGCATCTGTCACGCAGAGGACGCGTTGCTGTTACCCCACATTCCCGCTTCCCAAAGGTGGGAAGCATCCACTCTTTATTTAGGGACATCTGCTCCTTCATTGAAACAGGATGATGGGAGGTCAGTTCTTTCTTCCATGGATTCCTCATCAGATCTCGTCACCTAGTCCAGGTCTCCCTCATATATTTAAGACGTGGTTTGTGAAGCTCTTCCCGGTGCCATATCTTCATGGACACTAGTTAATTACGCTGCTTCTGTCAGGACCATCCAAGGGGTCCGGTCATGGAAGCATCCTTTGGTTAGGAGAGTAGTCATGTTGGGTCATCACTGGTGTGTTTTAACACTGGGGATTGGCATGTCTGTCTTCCATACCCTGTTATAGGGCTTCTCGAGGGTGTGGAATCTCGGGGCATACCACATAGAACGCGGGGAATTGTATGCCATATGCATGTATCTGAGGTTTTCCTCAGCTTCCCATGTTTAACATGGGGTATGCCACAAGTTTAACGTCCAGAAGAGACATATCGGACTGATAGGAACACTGATAAGAGTGGATCATATTAAAGAACCCCTGTAGGGAACACCAATGTTTGGTCCATCATTTGGGTGGCTTTCCGAATGTTGTGGAGGGGGGTGAGGTGGCATGATCCCACCAGGATGTGGCAGCCCAAGTAAGAATCAGGATGGATGATGGTTTTGGGATTGAGCCTCAAAGAGACTTCCTACATATCCCAGTGGTAGGGAATCAAAGTCTGTGTAGTTCGATGAAATTAGGGGACACCTTAGGAGGCGACCCGTGAGAATGGATGCATAGATGGGACCTAGAGGAAGTGGAACCTCCGGGTCAGGCCAAGTGCTTCCCGAGACACGTGGGCATGAGAGAGAGATCAGGATGAGTCATGGGTTTTGGGCTTGAACCTCTTGGAGGTCTCCTATGTATCCCCATGGCAGGGAATCAAAGTCCATGTAGTTCAGGTGAATTCAGTTTAACTTCATGCGGGATGGGCATGGGGCTTACACTTTGGGGTGGCCCATGGTGTTGGTGAACTGATGTGAAGGAGGTAGGAATGATCAGGTGGTGGGCCTAAACCTCATGGAGGCTACCTATGTAACATGCCTTAGCAGAGATTAAATTCCTCGTAGTTCAGGATGGGTTGGGGATTACACTCTAAGGTGGCCCAAGGTGGTGGGGCTTGAACCTCGTAGAGGCTTCCTACGTAACATGCCTTGACATGGATCAAAGTCCACATAGTTCGGGATGGGTTGGGGATTACACTCTAAGGCGGCCCAAGGTGGTGGGGCTTGAACCTCGTGGAGGCTTCCTACGTACCATGCCTTGACATGGATCAAAGACCTCATAGTTTGGGTGTACAGTTTAACGTCATGTAGGATGGGGGTGTGTGGCAGTTTAACGTCATGTAGCTCGGATGAGGGAATTTGGGGCTTACGCTCTGAGGAGGCCCAAGGTGGTATGGGGATTACACTCTAAGGTGTCCCAAGGTGTTTCATGGTCTATTCTTACTCTAAGCTCACAGGAGTTATGATCGGTGTGAGAAATAATAGCTAGCTGAGACTTGACGATCACGTCGCGAATGGTGTGTCTGTGGGAAGCAAAGAGGGGCTTACTCATTGAGTGGCCCATGGTGTCAGGACTTACCCCAGGATGGAGGCCCCTGGGTGAAAAAGCACAGTGGGGGAGGGATTTGGGGTGGAAGAAAGGTGAAGCATTATTCCCCACCACGCCCTTCACTGGCCTTGGCACCGAGGAAGAGAGGAGGAGTATGGGTGCTGCCTCCTGTAAGGAAAGCTAGGGGCTTAAACCAAGGTGGATGCCCTTCCCCACGGACAAACTCCACTCCAATAAATTACCCCCTGTGAGGGATAATCCCATCCTCGTGGAAACGAGTGGGCATGGATAATGTCCAAGGAAAGGGGGCCTGCGTGCGTGGTATGGGGCGAGGTCACAGTTTAACGACATGTGTTGAGGACGATGGTGCTTAAAAGTTTAACGTCCATTAGCTCGAACGAGGTGGGTTCGCTCCACACCCCTAGGACTTACATAACCGGTACCCTCTACTCCTTGTAGGAGGGAAGGCATCAGCAATTCCGTTGCGAGGGGGTGTTGCAGAGCGAACCATCGAGGGGTCCACGTTACTGTGGCTATGCGAAAAATAAATAGCTGTTAGCATGCCTATGCAAAGAAACATGAGGTGAAGCAACTCAACAGGAAGGATTGTCCAAAAGGCTTTTAATTTACTTCCTACAAGCCTAGAAGGTCATACAAGAAAACCATGTATGATGCGAATGCTTGAGGTGCACAAAGACACCAGTGAATGAAACACAGAAGAAGGGAATCGGGCGCTCGCGCAAGAGGGCGCCCGGGGAGCACTGAGGTGAAGGGCCTCGGGGGATTGCGCGCAGCACTTGAGTTCTTCGCAAAATAAAGGAGCTAGGCGTGAAAATCCTGGGATGGCATGAAATCAGTGATGCTTGCATAAAATAGGGGGATGAGGTCTTGCCTGCGACTCGAAGGGATTGTGCGCAAGGGAAGATATTGCGCGCAAAGGCAGGGATTGCACGCAAAGGAAGGGGTGTGCGCGCAAAGGAAGGATTGCACGCAGCTTGCCTGGATTGGGCACCATGGAAGGGATTGTGCGCAAGGGGCTGAACCCGAAGGGTGTTGGAGTTTATTCTAATCCATGGGTATCTCATGTGAAGGCGGAACCCGAGGCGACTTGGCGCGAAAAAGAACCATACCTGAAGGCCATATTGTGTGCGCGTGGAAGGAGAATTTCGTGCATGAGAGGTAGTTCAAATTATTCACCCCTAAAAATGAAGGGGGTCACCATCTATTTATAGGTGACCGGGGGCACGAAATATAGGTCGGTGCATATTTTTTGTGCGACAGATGTGGTGGTTTGAAATTATTTAATGCATGTGCCGAGACTCTTCACGAATCCCAGAGCATTCCACGCGGGACATATTTTTTCGATCACTTCACCATTTTTTTCATGCAACACCTTCAAGCCCCCTAGACCAGGTCTCCAGGTCCGAATATGACCTCGTTTTTTCATTTTGAAACTTTCTCTAGAACTTAAGCACTTTTTGGAATCTCAAAATGCTCCTCCTCGGAATTGGATCAGTGAGGGGTCGCAATGATCAGATTTCGAGGGAAATACCGAAATGCAGGGCTCCATGGGTCCCCTACGCACAAAAATCTGAGGCTGCCTGTAAAACTCATCCAGGCACTGAATCCTTTTTTCGTGTAGGCGCGGAACCCAAGCTTAACCTATAAAAGAGTCCAATGGTCCCATGCTCCGTACGACTTTTCTCACACGATAAGCTTGAGCTCTCGGGCATGAAATTTCCTCTGCTCCCGTATGGAAAACTGCCTCGGCAGCGCGTAATTCCACCGAGATTTGGTGTCATTTTACATGAAAACCCGTGATTTTTCATACTGCAGCCTAAAATTTCGCGCCAACCACTGATTTTACGTGCCAAACTCCTATATTTCACACCATCCTTCCATTTTTCACGCCAACTCCTAAAACACTTGGTCAGAAGAAGATACTCACAAACCGGGTTGATGAAGGGGAAGCCGCTGCTTGCAAAGATGGAATGGCTGCAAACCCAGAGCTTTATGGCGCAAAGAGGGTTGTCTCCAATAACCACACCCTCTTCACACATACTAACCCATGCCCAAAAATAATACACCTTTTCTGACAATCTTCCACTATGAGACTTCAGCATTCTGGAGGAGGTTCCCCTACTGGGTTTCGAGGTTGATACACTACGGTTATGGGTGACCCGCGAAGATGACCTTCCTCAATACAACATCACCAACAATGGCCATCATTCTATAGAAACTAGTCATATGGACATCTATGTACTTAATCCCTAGACTAGGACCATTTCTGGGGGTGATCCTGTTGCAGAGAGCTCACCGACCCTCTATGTGAGCACTTTTCATCAGAGCATCGCTGATGAGACCAGAGGTTGGATGCAGGACTGGGACCTGTGGTCTGGAGGAAACTTCACCAGTGAGTGGTCCGGGGCATACTGGTTTTGCCACACATGTGACCAATTTGTTGTCGAGCTGCGGCACATTGGTCTGGTCGAGGTAGTGTGGACTTCGTAGTTCCACTTCTATCGCCAGCCTGAGCTCGGGTCGGAGCTGTTCACCTGGTGGTCCCCTGATACCAACACATTCCATCTTCTCCATGGTGAAGTCATCATCATTCCCTTGGACATCCACTGCATCGGAGGCATCCCTTTGGTGGCCATAAATATGATGAATTTCTCCTGTCGATGAACATCTGGGGTGATAGATCACGGACCCCCAATCTGATGTGGAACCTACTAGAGCTGGTCAAGGATAAGCTAAAGGTCAAGGACTTCCTGAAGGACATCACCTACAAGGAATAGTTCAGCATGATCCTAGAGAAGGACCAAGAATTTAAGATGCCAGGGTGGGGGCTTCGACCCCAATCTTGTCATGTATTCTCTTTCCTTTGAAAGCCTCAACGCACCTTCCTCATCTTACTTAGGAGCATGTCGGTGCTGATCAAGCATATCTAGTTGAAGGAGGGTATGAAGCACCAATGGGACAAGGTGGGGTACCGATGCCCATTGTTGAATTGACGAGTTCTGAGGTATCCCCTACCACGACAGCTCCTGTAGTGGCCAGATCACTAGAGGTTGATGGCTTGGGTTCCTGTAAGTTACTTGCTTCAATACCGGTACTCACTGTCAGAGAACTCAACTTATTAGGGAGCTCCTTGTCTATGCAGTGATCACGGCATTGGAGGCTCGTCGGTGTGTTGATCCCGGACCATCCACGAGCGTGCCGGTGGAAAACTTACTGCCCCATCAAGAACATGACTCCCAAACTTATATGGCCCCGGTAATTGGTGAATAGGGATCGGCGGACACCACTGGCACTGCTTTCGGGGCAGGGCCGGAATTCGGTGAGGGTGCCGCCAGGATCGAGGGGAGAGAGGAAGGTCACCCAGGTACTATGGAGCCTATTCCCTTGGGAGAAATCTCTGAGGAAGACCCTACCACAACCCTGTTGGTTGTATTCCCTGTCTATAGGCATGTTGATCCCAAAGAAATTGATGATTCAAATTCTGAAGCGGCTGAGGAGAGTCGGATGATGCAACATACGGGATGTAACTGCATCTGTTGTTTTCTCAATCATCCCCATGAGGAATGGCTGGATCGGATGGGGTCACTCCACACCTCGCTTCATTTTCTGTGTGTTGGAGGGGTAGATGCTCAATTCCTTCACCTGATGGTACGTGATTATATGGATGAGAAGATGCGTGAGAGAAGTCGGTGTGCCGACGTCACCCAGTGTCAGGAGGAGTCGGAGAGAACATGAGCATTTCTGAGGGAGGAGTAGGAGGTACAACTCCTTGAGGAGTAGGAGAAAGAACAAGAGATATTAATCGCAAAATACTCTGAGCTCGTTGAGCAGTTAAGGGCCCAGTTGGTGGATTCTCAAGATCAACTCATATAAGCGAGTCACCAGATAACCGAGCTCTAGACTGAACAGGTGCGGGCACGGTCCAGGTTCAACAAGTTGTTCTGCACATCCACTGATGAAGAAAGGGTCCTCAGGGGATGGGAGATAGTCTTGGAGGCCACCAGCAAATAGGTGGCATCATTGGAGAGATCTATCCAAGGAGATGACCCTTAGAGGCCCTGTTTTGGCCAAACCCATAAATTTATCCCACATTACTGTTTCTTGTTCTTTTGAACTGTATGTATAGAAAAATTTACTTACTTTCCCCTTTTCTTAACATACTTGTCCTTTTGGATTAACATGCTCAACCATAATCCTGAAATAAATAGCAACCCATCCCTAAGCTCATGTGGTTCGTGAGAAGCAAAGGAGGCTCGTACTATCACTTCGTTTTATCGTGGGAGCATCAACCAAGCTTCGGCCATTCGAAATTCAAACCCGAATTTCCTAGGAGAAGAGGGATGCCCATCCAAAGGAAGAGTACCTCAAACCAATCGATGTATTGTCTTCTCAATGTGCTCTAGCGCATGAGCAGAGCAATGCCAGGGGCATCAGAATCATTCCGAACATATGGAAATGAAAAATGTGAATCATGTTACCCAAATTCGGAACACTATGGGATGGGAATGGAAATGAAGGAAAATTGTTGATCGTGTTCGAAACACAGCATCCCCATTGCACTAGCCTGAAATGGGGACAAAAAATGAGGGTCGATCGCAGACCATGTTCGCAACACGGGGTCTAACTCAAATATTGTCGATCAGTCTACCAGAACTTTGGCCCCGGACAGTAGGCGGACCATAGGTAGAGAATCCATAATGTTAGGGGGTCCCTTAAAATGTGATCATTCTTCCAAAACATTGGCCTAGGACAGGAAGCGGACCATAGGTCGAGCATCCATATTGATAGGGGGTCCCTTCAAACGTAAAAGAGGATGAAGATCCAAATAAAGGTGCATGAAAAGCGTGGAAAGTGAAGTGGTGGTTTATTTGAACAGAATCCAACACTCCTAAAATTACGCCACCGTGGTGGAGGCACATTAGGTAGATGCATCAGTCTGATCATGGATCATCCCTACCTTTAGACAGGACCTCTCTGGTGGGGGAACTGTCACTTCCCATTGTCATCATGGGGCATCCTGAACATGTTCAGGGAAAATTCTTCAGTTACACAACTCCCCGAGAAGTCATTCCAAGGGGCCGACAGTGAGGGGGGATGAAATTGGTGATTCCTGGGGCTGGACCCAAGACAAAATATCTGGTCGTTCCTACGTATCCCATAAGGATGAAAATCAAGCCACGTGTATTTCTTGAAGGGGTCTTAGTTTAAGGTCTTATAACTTGGAACAAGGATCGACAAGATGTGTGGGAGTCACATGGTAAGGTGATTACAAAACCCGACATGAATGAGGACATAATTTCAACTCACCATGTTTTCCTTGGGGGAGTGTTCAAGTCAGGGGACCGAACCGGAAAGGTTAGCTGGGCTTGTGGGGGGAATACCCAGGCATTCCTACGTATCCCATAAGGATGGTAATCAAGCCATACGTAGTTCTGTAAAGTTTCATGGCACAGTAAGGTACCGGTGAAAAGGATGAAAGGGGCGTGTGGGTCTATCCCTCGCACCGAAAGACGTGGCATTTGATGTATCTTGTTTTTCCTTTAAGGTGAATGATTTTTATTTTGTGTTGTGACCAGACTAGGGTAGAAACTCCTGGAATCACCATAATAATCAAGATATATAAATGCATTGAAAAATGGTATGGTAAATGAACAATACCCAATGTGATTTCCTCTATGATGAGGTCATTACAATGCAGTGCCGTTTTTCGTCGTGTTGTTGGGACGATACTATCACAGTTTATGGTCATGTGGTAGGACCAAACAACAGAGTTTAAGGTCATATGGCTTGGACCTAGAAGAATTCACACGACGCGAGAAATCATACCTGATGTTAATGCGGATGAGGTCCAGATCATCACCGTGCGCACCTCTGCAAAAAGGAGCCTCGAGCCAAGGGGCCAGCAAGGGTCAGAGGATAAGGGGCAAGAGACGCTAGATTCCAGCTAAGCTGGACCTGGAATGCAATGTCTGGGTGACCCTGCGTATCCCATGAGGATGAGGGTCAAGCTGTACATAACTCTTAGAGAAGATCCTGGATTATAGTCTTAGCACTCGAATCACAGGAGCCCCGAGAGACGCTGTGTTGCAGCTTTGTCCGCCTGACATGCAGAGGTGCACTGAGGGATAGTGTGAAGAGTGTCAAGATTCCACTTGGACACGATGGGGGTGGAACATAATGTGAATCATGTAACCAACATTCAAGGCCTGAAGGGGGCTGGCGTGATGATGGAGGATTACTATTGACCATGTTCGCAACACAGCATCATGTCGCATTAGCCTAAAATGGGGACAAAACAATGAGCATCGACCACCGACTGTGTTCACAATGCGGGATTTGTATCAATTTTTTGTCTGAAACCCTCGAGGTCATTGCCCCGTAATGGTAGGAGAGACCTTAGGCATAGTATCCATGTCGTTTTTGGGGGTCCCTTTGGGTGTGAAAGATAACGGGGGCCCAAATGAAGGGGAACATGAATCTTGATAAGTGGATAGAAGCTTTCCCCATTGGAATCCAACACTCTAGGTCCTAGACAAGAGTTCTCTTGACACATTAGTGAACCACTACAGAGGGTTGAGGGGCTCATCTTGAGAGCATCCAAGAGATTGAGAATTCCCGGGAGAAGGGGGGCACGGTTCCAACAACCCAACACGAAGGAGGGAATAACCCTGTACCACACCTATATATCCCCCTCACGGAGAGGGACAATCCAAGGGGCCTAGCTGACCAGGATATTGGGAGATCTCTAAGAGATGGGGCTGGACCTGAAATCTAAATGTTCAGGTGGTCCTAGGTATCCCATATGAATGGGAATCAAGCCACATGTAGTTCTTGAAGACATATTTTAACTTCATGTGGGACGACATACAGTTTAACATCATGAAGGACTAGCATGTAGTTTAAGTTCATGTGGGACCGTAATCCAGTTTAAGGTCATGGAGGACCCTAGTCTAGTTTAAGGTCATGGGGGAACATAAGGGCCCAAAGGTAGGACCAAATGCAATTTAAGGTCATGCAGGACCCAATGCAGTTTAAGGTCATGTAGGACCAAATGCTCTGGAAAATTTTTTCTTGAGGAACTTGGTATTGGTGAGAGGAGTTATACGCTCACCATCCATGGTCACTAGGGTGTATGCACCATTGGGATAAACCTTATGAAAAATGAAAGGTCCTTCCCATTTGGGCTCCAACTTGGGTGGTTTCATGTCGGGGATCATTGATGCCCAGAGATTTAATAACAAGTCACCTTGCAGGAAAGGGCAGAGGCGAACCTTCTTGTTGAAAGCTCGAGCCATCCTGCTCTGATACCTTTCTAAGTTGTGTAGGGCACAAAGCCTATACTCATCTAATGCTTCCAATTCTGCTAGACGGATCTCAGCCACTCTATCTGGTGCTTGTTGGTCATAGACTATTATTCGCAATGAGGGAAATTGAATCTCGATGGGTAGGATAGCCTCAGTTCTGTACACCAGGGAATATGGGGTCACCTAGGTGGAATTACAGGTCGTTGTCCGATAAGCCCAAAGGGCATTGGGGAGATTATCCAGCCAACTCTTCTTGTTCTGACCAACCATTTTCTGCAGAATGTTAGAGAGGGTTTTATTGAACACCTAAATCTATCCATTTCCTTGCGCGTGATAGTGGGAGGTATGGTTGGAGTGAATGTTGTACTTAGCGTACAATTTATTTAACTCGGCTGCTCGAAAGTTAGTGTCGTTATTCGTGAGGATAGCGTGAAAAACCCCAAATCGATGGATGATATTGGAACTCACGAAGTCAATGATAGTACAGGCCTTGACTTCTTTGAGCAAAATTGCCTTTTCCCACTTGGAGAAGAAATCTGTAGCGGTCAGAATGAATCGGCATTGGCGAGCCATTGTCGGTGGGTACGGTCCCACGACATCTGACCCCCAGACTACAAAGGGCCAAAAGTACTTGGTAGTATGTAGAGGCTCTAGTGGCTGATGCACAATGTTAGCATGAACTTGGAATGCATGGAACCTCTTGACGAACTCGATGTAGTCGTGGATCATGGAGGGAAAAAAATACCCTAATCTCTGAATCTTTTGAGTCAGTTTTCTCCCAACCTGATGGGCACAACAGGAACCAGCGTGATCCTCTTGCATGACTTGTGGAATCTCAACCCCTTGGATGCAACGGAGGAGAACACCATCAAATCCGCATTTATAGAGGATCTTCTCAAGGCTGTGGGACCACTCTGGAGAGTGAACTGCTGCGTTCGGCATCAAATTCGCTCGCACTCGGCCTTGTATGATGGGAGATTACCGTGTTGGAGTTAATCAACAAAAGGGTCTCTCCACCCAGGAATTTCTTCAACCACTACACCAAAAGAACCTGGGGCTCCCAACGTGGAAGCCCCGGATGTAAGATGGATTACCCATGGGTCGCCGTCATCCTCTTGGGTGATGAGAGCAATGACCCTCTGATGCGCCACATGGATAATTAGATCATCCTACTCAGGCTCTGCAAGTGATGCAGCCAGGCCGTTCAAAGCATCTGCTCAACTGTTCTGCGACCGAGCGACATGGATAACCTCTGGCTAGGATGGGAAATGTGCCATTAGTTGGAGGGTGCATCCTAACAACGGTACAAGATCTGGATTTCTGACAACATAGTCTCCATTGTCCTGCTTAATGACTTACTCGGAATCCCCTTTCACATGAAAATGGGGCACGTCGATCTCAAGGGCCAGCTCGAGACCCGTAATAAGGGCCTTAAATTTTTCTTTATTTTTGCTGCAGCCTTTTGACAATAGGAATGAGTATGGTAGGATGGCTTGTGCCAGGGTGATAAAGACAATACCCATGCCTACTCTGTTGAGCCTAGGATCATTGAGCCTCCTACCGGTGGGGCTCTGAGAGGCACCATCGAAGTGCATCTGCCAACATAAAACGGCTTGATCGACTGAGAGGATTTCCTCATCAGGAAAATCCAGATCCAGGGACTGATCCATAGAGGTTGTATGGGCAGCCAAAAATTCTTCCAACGCCTGTCCTTTGATATCCATCTAAGGTATGAACCTGATGTCGAACTTCTGGAAGATCACCACTCACCGCGCTAGTCGTCCAGTCAACATGGGGCAGTTCAGAATATACTTCAGCAGGTCCACTCGAGAGACCAACTATACCTTGTAGTGTTGTAGGTAATGCCACAATTTTTGCACAGAAAATACAAGCACAAGGCAGCTCTTCTCTATGGCGGAGTATCTGGTTTCCACATCGAGGAGCATGCAGCTGAGGTAGTAGAGAATGTTATCTTCCCCCTTATTGTTCTTCTGGGAGAGAAGGGCACTGAGGGACCATTCCAAGGTGGTGATATAAAGAATCATCATCTTCCCAAAGACAAGTGGCATCAAGACCAGAGGCTGGAGAAAATATTTCTTTATTTCTTCAAAGGAGGTCTGGAAATCTTCGTCCCACTCATATGCGGTGACCTTCTTCATGAGCCGAAAAAAGGGATTACACTTTCCATCCATATTCATAATGAATCGTCATATATAGGTTAAGTGGAATTGAAGACCCTAAATCTCCTAAATATTTCTCAGGGGGCATCTGGATGATGGCCTTGATCTTCTCTAGGTCGATCTCGATGCCCCGGTATCTGACAACGAAGCTAATGAATTTCCCGGAGGTGACCCCAAAGGCACACTTCAATGGGTACATCTTCAAATGGTGGGAACGGAGGAAGGTGAAAACTTTCTCAAGGTCCTTGATATGGTCCTAGAACTGGAAAGATTTGACTACCAGATCATCCACATAGAATTCAACCAACATCCCGAGGATTGGCTGGAATATGAGATGCATGTCTCGCTGATAGGTGGTACCCACGTTCTTCATGCCGAAGGGAATAACCTGGTAACAGAAAGTACCTTGGGTTCCCTAAAAGTTGTGGACTCTTCATCCTTAGGGGATATCTGTATCTGATTATATCCAGTGTAACCATCCATTAAGGAGAGGTCTTGGAACCCATCCATAGCTTCAATCAACAATTCTATCACTGGAAGGGAAAAATCATCCTTTGGATAGTGATGGTTGAGATTGTGGAAGTGGATGCAGAATCTGATCTGTCTGTTATTATTCCTAACTGGCATGATGTTGGATAACCACTTGGGGTACTAGACCTCCTTAATGAAGTTGGCTCTGATGATCTTTTCAACTTCGGCCTCGACAATGGCACTATAAGACAGATGCATCTTTCTGGGAGGCTTCTTGAATCCGCGATGATTCATTGGAAGACCAAGGCGGTGGACGGCTACCTGGGGATCTAGTCCTGGAATCTAATTGTTACCCTAGGCGAATACATCACGGTGCTTCTTGAGGAAGCCTACATACTGTTGCTTCTCCTCGAGGGACATAGCGGTACTGATCAGTGTAGGTCTTGGATCTGTCTCGCTACCTAGGTTCACCTGTACCACTTCATCGACCGTGGAAGGGAAGCCTTCTTCAAAGGCAGGGGAGCTTCCTTTCTATCTTCTTCTCCACTTATGGAGGAATATTCAGCAAGGGAATCTACTTTTGAGCTGCCAGGCCCCGATGGGAGGCTGGTACCAGCTTGTGCAGTAGTGGTCATTGCATCCGGGAACTCTGGAGCTGCTGAGACCATGGCTATGAAGATTATCGACCCAATATCATCTGGTCTCCAGCCCAAGGGGCCACGCATGATAATATCAAAGCAGTAGTCGCACATTGGAGGGAGCTGACTTATTCCATCCCGGTGGAACAGACAAGTATGGCGTACTACCGTTGCCATGACCCGGACATCCCGATACCTGACAGGAGTGGGAGGCTCCGAGATCAGTGGAGCCTTGTTCATATAAGAATATGAAGTGATATTTTGACGCTACCTAAACATGGGAGCACGGTTCCCTCTTGTCACGAAAATGAAAAAACATTGCCCCATATCAGGGTTTGTGCCCTCTGATCGATGGATCGGGAAAACGTAGGCATCATTCAGGCCTGCCCAAGGGTCGTTCATAGCGGCGATGGGCTCAACTTCACTTTCCTGGAATTGTTTATCCTTTCTCTTGTAATAATCAGCATCCAAGTAGTGGGCTTCACTAGATGTGAAAGGAGATGCATCACCTTGGTTTACACCCACTCGATCATTAACGGAGTACTTGAGGAATTGGTGATACGATGAGGGGACCGCTGCATATAGGTGGATCCATGGCCTGCCCATAAATGTATTGTGTGCGGTGTCCTAGGAGACAACCATGAACTCGGTGATGGAAACTAAGCCACCAAACTGGGTATTCAGACGGATCTTGTCGATCGGTGTCTACTATGTCCAGTCATATCCCTGGATTCTCAAATTGGAGGGAGTCAGGTAATCTTCAGATAGTCCTATCTTCCGTAGTGTCCACATCAGGATAAGGTTGATCCTGGAACCGGTGTCAACGAGACAGCGACAAACCTCTACACCATTGAATTGGCTGGTGATATACAGCGGGTGGATGTGCCTCTGTATGGGAGAGCCTTCATCTTATCTTGAGAATGAAATGATGGCCTGGAATTCGGCATTATCAACTACTTGAGCATGGAAAGCTTCTATAGCTGCTACCTCCATCTCAAACTGTAGGGGGCTCCTTAAAGCCTCGGTGAGTGCTTCACGCATATCTGGCGACAGCTGAAGGGATTGAAGGATGGAAAGCATCGCTGGGATGCCGGAAAGGTGCTTGAGAACATCATACTTCTGATCTAGGGGTAAACTTATGCTTGTAGGAAGTCGCTCTGCGATTGGAGGCATGGCGGGCCCTGCCGGCCGGATTGGCGGCTGACTGGTATTGGGTGCATCCCGCTACTCCCTGGTCGAAGCTCATAGAGTAGTTTTAGGATGAGGATCGAGTGACTGAGATTAGCCTGTAGTGGGGGAAGCTAGTCATGGTACGGACAAAATGGCTCTGTCTGATCCAGTAGCACAAATGGTGGTGGAGGCGGACCTGTCGACACCAGATGAAGAGGCTGCATGTGTTGAGTTTTGTGTTGGGCTTGTTGTCTGGTCTCATCAGGATGCACGGCCTGGCTAGAGCTACCAACTGACATGCCCCAGTGTCCCATACAACCGCGGATTCACCGATGTTGGCGTCGGCTAGGGATGTTGGGGAGGTTCGCCTGATGCTCTCCCTTATCGAGAGTCATATAGGGATTTACCAACTCCGCGGTGTTAACCAAAACATACCATTGATTGTCACTTGACGAATCATCCACCACTGGGAAGATTCTAGGAGGGATCCCCATCTCAGGGGGCATGAATTCACCAAGAGTGTGGGACGATGGTGGCATTGGCAGGTCACGTTGCCTCTTCTTGCGTCGCCGATGCTTGATCTTCTGGGAAGAGGCTGGTTGAGATGATGACGTAGAAGTGGTGGCCGAAGCTTCTGAAGGATCCAGCTGATTCAGGTGTGTAAGAATAATTCCATGGGTACGGGAGACCACCCTGTGAGCAATCTAGTAGTTATACTTCTGGGACCCACAGTTAGAAACCTGCTTCCACTCACCTTCGTCGTCACTACTGCTGTCTGATCCCACAAAGACACCTGCCACATGCACCGGGGCTGGGCCCAACCTGACTATGTTGTTGTCAATCTGGTCTTGGAGCCAGTCCTTGAACACATGGCATTTCTTGATGGTGTTCCCCAAGATCCGGTGATAGGGGTAGTAGTTGGGGTGATTAGTGAGATGCACCTCTTCTAGCTTTTAGCACTCAGTAAGTCGTACGATTCATTGGTCTAAGACGCTACGGAAGTAACCGGGGACTAGAGCCTCGTCGAATGAGTAGGCCTGATTCCTTCTACCTGGAAAGGGGGATCTAAGAGCCTAACCATGACGAGGGGAAAAATTAGCCTTCTGAGGAGGCGGAACTTGATTATCTCTCCTAGGCGGTGGCGGCGTGTTACGCGGGGGCGCCTACTGATTTTGGGGTGGGCGCTACTAGGCTGGAAGCTGTGCTCGTTGTGGTGGACCTCTGCGGGGCTACGGAGCTGGCTCCAATAGTAGCGATTCTACCTTCCTGGGGGCCTCTAATTGGGCCACTGCGGGGGGCTCGGCTCTGGCAGCCCTCCTTGTTGGAATTGCGGGAGGCAGCAGGTGTGCCTGGTTGGCCTATTGTAGGGCTTATTCAAGGTGTTGGGCCTTATCCAAAAAGTCTTGGAACCCTCTGGTATAGTTCTGAGTGATCAGGTAGGGAACTAGTTCTATCTTGACATTCCCACACACATTTTCAGTAATTTCTCCTGAGTCAGTGGCATGTCAAGGAAGTATGTGAGCCCCTTCCACCAGGTGATGAAGTCTGCGACTCGCTCATCGGGCCTTTTCTTGCACCTGAAGAAGTCTGTGATGTTCGTCTTCCAGGTGGTAGAGCTGAACTGGTAAAGGAACTGCCTGCGAAGGTCCTCCCAGCTAGTCATGGATCCGACGAGGAGCTGGTTGTACCTGACGAATATTGGCCCTTCCAGCGTCTGAAAAAAATAGCAGATCTTGGCAGCCTCCTGCTGCGTTGGGGTTTCTAACATAGGCCCACACCTCGAATTGAAGTGGTCCTGGTGATGCGGCGGGTCCCCCAACCCATTAATGGGGGAGAAATTGGGATTCCCAAATCATGGGGGTGCCGACAAGTCATCCACCCATGCTGACTATGGCTTTCCATCAGGTGGGATAGCCACCTATCACATTTCCAAAGCTTCCATGCGGGCAATGAGCGCCGCCATCAGATCGTCTGGATGTGGGTCCTTGTCCTGATGGGGATCTCTAACCATGAGCGTGTTGTCGGGATCTTCGATGTGGTAGCCAAGCTCAACGGCTCATGGAGCGGCTGGTGGAGCGACCCTTGGGGTGACCAGAGGAGCCCGACCGGGGTTCCTTGGATTGTCGCACCGTTTGGGAGGGTTCGGTGCGACATATCGCGCCCTCTTCTTATGATCTCGGGCTTCCGCCCTGTCAGCGAATATGGAATGATCAGGGTTTACTGGGAGAATCTCGTCAAGGGGTAGTTGTTCCTACCCCTACTACCCTGGCCTAGGATCACCGTAGTTGGATCGCCTCTATGCAATGCATTCATCCAGAAGTTCATCGACCAACCTCTTTTGCTCAGCAAGTTGTTCGCACAGCATGGCCTTCTTGGGGTCCATATCCATCTTCTACACTGAGGCGGACGGTTTGGAGAGCTTGACATCTCCAATGTGCTCTTTTCCATTACTGACATTCCGGCTCAGTGTCAATTCCTTAGTGAGTGTAGGGAGACCTAGTAGGTTCCTCTACTGATGACTAATCCTCCCCGATGGGTCCAGTGGAGGCACGTCCTCAGGGGGGAGTCTCCATCAAGAAGTCCCAGCTCATTCTCCCCTCCCATCAGATCTTTCATATTGACCACCACTTTTCTTGGGGGCATGTTCTCACTGTCACCTAATGAGTCGGGCTGCCGGTGAATTGCACTGAAGATGAGGGTAGTGTACTTCCCCCATCCATGGACTTGCGTGTGAGGGGTAGCCTTCTCAATAACTTTGCGGAGTACTTAGAAACTCTGAATGCATTTCCATTGGAGGGCCCTATGGTGGCCAGGTGACTCAGGGTTTCGGACTGTGGGGAGCATGGCCAGGTCAACCAGGTGGCATTTTTCGCCGACGTCTTCGAGGTGCTCTTGGCTCCCTAGATAAGTCACCTGTCGATGGCGAAGATAGAGGTGATTCACCCAGAGGGTCTGGTGGAAACATTCAAACTCCTCTAGGATGAGCAATTCTGGCATACAAAACCTCCATCCTGGGACCGACCAAAACTTCTCGGGGAAGTGGCCTGCTGCGATGACGGTCTAGAAGCTCCTCAGCTCAGACTCAGGGTTTGGCCCTTGATTTCCCCACTCGTGAACTGAGGGTGGATGAGGAACTGGAAGCGACGCCAAGGCAGGTCGCTGGGATGGCGGACTGGCTGGTGGAGAATACAGTGAACGGGCTGATTGGCTGTCGAATCTTGGGTTGTCCTCTTAGGGTTGCAGCGACCTGACCTCTATATCACGATAGGATGAACCAGTGACTAGGGATCCTAACACAGCTTCTATTCCCACTGAGGGTGGTCCATGTCGTGGCTCTCCTTCCATTGACCCCCAAAATATATCTTCATAACCTATATCCAAGGTGGAGGGTGCTCTCGGAGATGCCGGTGGCAACTGCGCGGTCGGTCCTGGGGAACATGCCATGGTCTTGTCCTCCTTGATATACCTTCGGAGGGAGGCAGGGATCCTATGGAACTCTAATTAGGGGTGTTTTAGGATGATGCACCTCATTCCTGCCCCAGTCTTTGACTCAGAGGGATGAGAAGAGGGTTCCAGTGTCAATTCATACTCTGCTTCGGGGTCCAACAAGCGGACAGGTCTGATTCATGTCTGGCCTTCCCCAGAATTCCTCGTGCGACGGCGATGAACCGCCTTCCGGCCCCTGGGTGGCTCCTCGGGACAGGGCTGATTTCTAACATGGGGTCCTCTGGCTGCACTGGTGCTGGGGCGGAGAGGGTTTCCACCCAAGAAAGCCAGGGTGTAGGGAGCATCAAGACAAATGCAGAAAGGGACCCGGGGAGGACCTCTGTGTGGGGCATTGGTGAAGCGGGGTTGGCCTCCACCTCTCTAATTTCTGGAGAGAGGAGGACCTTAATTTATTGGCATGAGGACATGGGGAGGACCTTCATGTTGATGAGTAACCAAACATGCAATGTCTCCATACTCGCGATCCATGGCAGGGGTAGTGACCTCGTACCTAGTGTAGTGAGCACAGGAGAGACCCCCACACAGAGTGTTTCTATCATGGGGAAGACCCTTACTTGGGATGAAGGTGGCGCCAAGACGACCTCAAAACCGAGGTTGGAAGCAAGGAGGTCCCACACCTTCCATAATGGAAGCATGGAGCAGGCCTTCAAACAGGGTGGCATTGCTGCGGATTGGTCTGCAGCGGCCATTGCCTATGCCGATGACAAGGAGATTCAACCAAACCTTCCTGTGGGGCGGTTGGGGCCTCGATCTGGGTTGGGCGTATAGATGACCCTACTCAACGTATTCCGGGAGTTAAGGATATGAGTCAGCGGTGGCTCAGGCCACAGTAATTTCTGACGTTGATGCCCTGTGGCGAGCATCTTCTTCTGCTCCTGCCCGACGCTGGCATCGGGTCAGATGGACTGGATCCATTGGTGTAGGCGCATGGATTACCTGCTCCTCTGCATGGGGAACTGGGCGGCGGCACTGACCCGGCCTGGTCGAGGCCCTCACTAGGAGCCCTTGAAGTGGGACTCCGATTGGGCCGGCCCGAACGTCCCCTACCTTGTCAGCATAGGGTAAGGAGTTTCCAAGTTATTCTGGGGACAGGCTCCCATAATGATTGAATGTTGGGGAGGGGAGTATCAGCTCCCTATGCAGTCCTTGAGGGTGGCGTTGACGGTGAAGCGCTGCTGCCTCAAGATCCGTGCGGGCCATATCCCTGGTGGGGATGATCCCTTCTTCCTCGTACCTGCGTACAAGGTCATTAATTACCATTCTCTAAATAATATCTGATGGGGATAGGGGGAGTGTGCGCCCAGAAGTCGTGGCGGTCGAAGCTATCATGGAAGAGGAAAAACGACATGGGGAAGCCGCGTCGATATTTCCCCTACTTTTACGCCGGTGGGCAGGTGATCGGGCTCCGGATGCAACAACATAGTTCTTGAAAGCAGGGAGATGAACTCATTAACACTGCTAGGAAAAGGAATCGACAAATAGTGCCACAGAATAGTTCCGTCTTCTGGGTCCAGTAAGAGGGATCCACGCTGACAATGTCGCAGAACAGAATTATCAACGTCCTGACTGTCCTAACTTCTGGCGAGTTTCACGTCACGCCTGCTTGGGGGGACCTGGTACTAGATAACGAGGTCAGATGACATTCTTATCTACTGATTCCCCGAACACTACTAGCCTCCATGCTGAGGAGAAGAGGTTCAAGTCGGGTTCACCATTTTCTATTTCTAATGCTTTTCTGGGGTGCGCACATCTGTCACGTAGAGTACGCGTTGTTGTTACCCTGCATTCACGCTTTCCATAGGCGGGCAGCATCCTCTCCTTATTTAGGGACGTCTGCTCCTTTATCGAAATGGTATGATGGGATGTAGTTTATTCCTTCCGTGGATTCCTCCTCAGAGCTCGTCACCTATTCTGGGTCTCCCTCATAGATTTAAGACGTGGTTTGTGAAGATCTTCCTAGTGCCATATCTTTATGGACACCAGTTAATTACGCCACTTCTGTCAGGACCTTCCAAGGGGTCCAGTCAGAGCCGCAACCTTCAATTAAAAGACTAGTCACGTTGAGGCATCACTGGAAGGTCTTGACGCTGGGGATTGGCATGCTTGTCTTTCGTCCCTTATTATAGGGCTTCTCGAGGGTGCAGAAGCCCGAGGTATCCCACATAAAATGTGGGGAATTGTATTCCATAGGCATGTATTTGAGGTTTTCCTTAGCTTCCCATGTTTAACATGGGGTATTCTACAAGTTTAACGTCTAGTGGAGACCGATCAGACTGATCAGAACACTGATAAGAGTGGATCAGATTGAGTAACCCCATGGAGGGAACACTGATGTTAGGGTCAGCACGTGGGCGGCTTCCCAAATGTTGTGGAGGGTGGTGAGGTGCCATGATCCCACCGGGATGTGGTGACCCGGGTAAGAATTAGGATGGATGATGGTTTTGGGCTTGAGCCTCGAAGATACTTTCTACGTATCCCTATGGCAGGGAATCAAAGTCCGCGTATTTCGATGAAATGAGGGGACACTTGAGGAGGCGACCCCTGAGAATGGATGCATGGATGGGACCCAAAGGAAGTGGAACCTCTGGGTTAGGGAATAAGATTCCTGAGACACGTGGACTCGAGGGAGAGATCCGGATGAGTCATGGGTATTGGGCTTGAACCTCATGGAGGTCTCCTAAGTATCCCTAGGGCAGGGAATCAAAGTCCACGAAGTTCAGGTGAATGCAGTTTAACGTCAGGTGGTACGAGCATGGGGCTTACACTCTGGGGTAGCCCATGGTGCTGGTGAACTGATGCGAAGGAGGTCGGAATGACCGGGTGGTGGGATTGAACCTCATGGAGGATTCCTACGTACCATGCCTTATCATGGATCTACGTCCCTGTAGTTTGGGATGGGTTGGGGATTGCACTCTGAGGTGGCCCAAGGTGGTGGGGATTGAACCTCATGGTGGCTTCCTACGTACCATGCCATGACATGGATCAATGTCCCCATAGTTCGGGATGGGTTGGGGATTACACTATGAGGCGGCCCAAGGTGGTGGGGCTTGAACCTCGTGGAGGATTCCTACGTACCATGCTTTGACATGGATCAAAGTCCCCATAGTTCGGTTGTACAGTTTAACACCATGCGGGATAAGGGTGCTTGGCAGTTTAACATCCTGCAGCTCGGACGAGGGAATTTGGGGATTACGCTCTGAGGCGTCCCAAGGTGGTATGGGGATTACACTCTGAGGCAGCCCAAGGTGTGTCATGTTTGTTTCTTACTCTAATCTCACAGAATTCATGCTCGGTGTGAGAAACAAGAGCTAGCAGAGACTAGATGATCATGTCGTGAACGGTGCGTCCGTGGGAGGCGAAGAGGGGCTTACGCGTTGAGCGACCCATGGTGTCGGGACTTACTCCAGGATGGAGGCCTGTGGGTGACAAAGCGTAGAAAGAGAGGGATTTGGGATAGAATAAAGGAGAATAATTTTTCCCCACCATGCCCTTCACTGGCCTTGGCACCGAGGAAGTGAGGAGGATCAGGGGTGTTGCCTCCTCCAATGAAAGTTAGGGGCTTACACCAAGGTGGATTCCCTTCCCCGTGGGAAAACACCACTCTAATAAATCACCCCCTGTGAGGGATTATCCCATCCCCATGGAGACAATTGATCATAAAGAATGTCTAAGGTGGGGGCCCTGCATGCATGGCATGGGGCGAGGTCACAATTTAACGACATGTGTTGAGGACGATGGTGCTTGGAAGTTTAACATCCTCCAGCTCGGATGAGGTGGGTTCTCTCCACACCCTTAAGACTTACATAACCGGTACCCTCTTCTCCTTGTGGGAGGGAAGGCATCGTCAATTCCATAGCAAGGGGGTGTCGCGGATCGAACCATCAAGGCACCCACGTTAGCATGGCTATGCGAAGAAGCAATAGTCTTTAGCGTGCTTATGCGAAGAAGCATGAGGCGAAGAAATGCAACTGGAAGGATTGTAAAAAGGAACTTTAAAGTTACTTCGTACAAGACTAGAAGGTCATATGGGAAAACCATGTATGATGAGAATTCGCAGGGTGCACAAGACACCTACAAATGGTACACGGAAGAAGGGAATCGGGCGCTCACGCAAGAGGGTGCCCGGAGATCACCGAGGTGAAGGGCCCCGGGGGATTGCACGCAGCACTTGAGGTCTGCACGAAATAAAGGATCCCAGTGTGAAAATCCTAGGTTGGTGTGAAATCAGTGATGCTTGCACAAAATAGGGGGTTGAGGTCTTGTGTGCGACTCGAAGGGATTGTGCGCAAGCAAGGGGATTGCATGCAAAGGAAGGGATTGCGTGCAAAGGAAGGGGTGTGTGTGCAAAGGAAGGATTGTGCACAAATTGTCCGGATTGCATGCCATGGAAGGGATTTCACACAAGGGGCGGACCCCGAAGGGGTTAGATTTTAGTCTAGGCCATGGAGATCTCGTGTGAAGGCGGAACTCAGAATGACTTGGTGTGAATAAGTACCATACCTAAAGGGCATATTGCGCGCGTGCGGAAGGAAAATTTTGCACATGAGAGGCGGTTCGAATTCTTCAGCCCCGAAAAGGAAGGGGTTAACCTTTTATTTATAGGCGATGAGGGGAACGAAATACAGGTCGTCGCATATTTTTTTCATGACAGAGGCGGCGGTGTGAAATTTCAACCGCGCGGGGCACGGGCGCAAAATTATTTCACGCCTGTGTCGGGACTCTTTTCGAATCCTATAGCTTTCCGCGTGGGATATATTTTTTTGCAGGCTTCACCATTGTTTTCACACAACACCTCCAAGCCCCCCAGACCGGGTCTCCAGGTCCGAATATGACCTCACTTTTTCATTTCAAAACTTTATCCAGCACTTAAGCACTTTTCAGCGTCTACAGGGATGCCAATGGATTTGAGAATGGTTTTAAAGGTTTGTTTTTATTTATTTCCATGAAAAAAATATTTTCTCTTGGAAAAATGATTTGGATTTGATATAAACTATCTTGTAATGTTTAAAAATATTTATATTAATGTGCTAACAAGTTTTTTTCTAGTGGCAAGAGTTGGTAAGTCATTAGGTAAATTCTATTGAGTTTAGATTCACCCCATGCTTGGGAACTATTGTGCATTTCTAGATGTCATCTATCGAGACACATGAAAAGTCAAAGTATCTCATTTTTTTATTGATGCTTCTTGATTCCATGGTATTGTCAAGTCATGTTAGAGCTTGGAGATGGTTGGGAGTTTCTGTATTGATGTCTTTGGTGTCTTTTGATTTTTTCGTCGTTTAGTTTCTGTGTGTACTCTAACATGGTTGTTGTTTTATTTTTGTTTTGTTCATGTTGTACTTTTTACTCATGCATCATTTAGAGGTTGGTTGTTATGGTTGTCTTGATTTGGTAGTTTATCTCAAAAGTTAAAATCATCCCCCAATTATTTATGAATCCCTTGGAATTTATTACCAGCCTTTGGTGCCTTGGGGATGTCACATAAGGCCAATAACACCCAACGCTTCTTCCTAAGCCAATGGGTGAAGGTAGGATGTTAAATAACCCCTTATTACACTAGTATATTCTCCAAGGATATAGTTTGTTACGGTGTTACTTTCTTGGGGTGGTTCAACAAACATGATTTGGGTTATGAACTAGATAAACATGAACTTATCTTGTAAATGGTTTCATTTTTGTTTTAGTTGTTGAATTTAATATTGATCTTAGTCAAGGTATAATCCTAGTGATTTTATCTCACTCATAAGTTGAAATAATTGGGACCATAGGGTATGATCTTACTGGTTGAGTTCATCACTTATTTTTTATGTGTCAATAGACTTTATCATTACCCTTAATATATACTAATGTTGATAGTCATTATACAACAGCTATGTTGTCAATGGTCAATATTCTTAATGGTATTTTAAATTTGACTAGATATATTTTATAATGGTCCAAAATAAGAAAATTTGTGTATTTGTTTCTATAACTACATTACTGAATAGGAAATTTATTTATTCTGAAAAGGGTATTTAATCTATAAAATTTTGGGTAGTTACACATACAAGGTGGAATTGTATAGAGATGTGTAAAAGAATATGAGTTGAAATAAATTATCCCTTTGATTTACTTGATGAATAATAGGCTCCACTATGTGATTTTTTAAGGAATATTCTCAGTCACACCATATTATATTGGTCTCCCTATTTTTCTCTCTCCCTTGGTTCTCCCATCTGCTATGGTTTATATTTTAAATATTGATTAGTGGTGACGGTTTAAACCTCCGCTATTTATTTTGTTTCTCCATTTACTCTCTTTAAACTTGTTTCTTCTTTGTTTTTTGGTTTTGGGTTTATTGTCTTATATCTATATGTTTTTTTTCATTCTTCTTTCAATTTCATTATCTCCACTCCCTTTTCAGTGCATGTTGATTTGCGTAGCTTGTAATTAAAATCAAGGGACAATATTTTTATGATATTTTATCCTAAACCACCACACTTTAACCCATTCTTGGTTAGGAAGTATGGTGAGAATTGTGGTTTTGTATATTAGGTGGATGTGCTCGGTTGAAAAGTCTGTATGTTGATTACTTATCCTCTTTCAATGTATTGGGTTCCTTCTTCCCAGCATGGTCTTATATTATTTTTCTTCTCCTGTGACCAACAAGTATGACCCATCATACAAGACCCAATATTTATTTAGTAATGTTGTTATTCAAGGTATATTAGGAATATAAAGGAAAATCTTTAGCAGAATAACTGTGATCCTTGTTGGAGCCATCTATTCTTATTGGTATGTTCTTTTTTTCTGGTGTAGGTTGTTCTTAGTTTTGTTTCCCTTTTATAGTGGTGGTTATATATTTTTATAGACTTTATCATACTATCTCTCATGCTATGGATGATTCAACTTTATCCATCCCTCATTCCCTTATATTAATTCAGATTTCTGTCATTCTAATTTACTCCTAGGGTAGCTTCTCAATAGGCTCAAGTTAGGTTTCCTGCTAGAATAAGTGGATAATATATGATTGTGGTGACCTTTCACGGGGAATATGTAATACACCGGTGGTACTGATATGATTGGTGATGCAATTATCATGTTCTATTGGTTAGTAAATGTTTTTTATCCTCTATTTGTTTGGTTTCCTCTCTGGTTGCGAATTTGTCTCTCTAGTGGTTTCTGGTGTGAAATGTTTTGGTTGTTCTCCGTTTAAGGGGTTTAGTGGGTGGTGGGATGATTTTTTATAGTGTTTAGTGGTTGAATCATAATTTAGTAGTAGTCATGATAAAGTAAGACTTGTATGTTTTGGTGATGATGCTTTCTAATAAGGTTTGTTGGTTCCTCAGTTTGTTCTCTAGTTTTTATAATGATTAGAATTAATAGTGATTAATTAATGGGGACATTGGGACAATACATCAAATCATACACCTGGGATGACATGTTTTCCTACCATATTGAATTTAGAATTTAGATTTTTTTTGTTTTGTTTTATATTTTTTTTATTTTTGGGTTGTTTTTTCTAGTTCACACTTATCCTAAAAATTGTTTTGTGAAAATTCACAAAATTATGTATTGGATTTGATAGTATCCATGATCCTAATGTGTAAAATAGCTTATGGTTTGAACTATGTGAGGGTCCATTTATTATGTGGATCAACCTTAGAGGGGAGGTGTGATATGACCTGGTTTGGAACTATTAGTAAAGTGTATATTTTATTTGGTCATAATCCCTCCAATAAATATTAATAATTATTATTCAAAATTATGTATAATATAATTATTTATAATTATATTAATATTTGTTTATTATTATTTTTATTTCTAATATTATGGATTCTCCCCCAAGTGGGGATCTTATCTCTCTAACCTATAATGGTGATAGTTTTGGTGATCAATCAAAATCGCTCATTTATGAGGATGATCAAATTCTATTCAACGTTATAGGGAATAAGGATATCTTTTCCCTATGATATCCATGTAAAAGGAATTGACCTCTTAAGGTTCATTTAGAAAAGTGGAAACCATTATTATCTTGGAGATTACCCAAAATCCCTCATTTTATATGATGATTTAAATGATATCATTGGGAATAATAATCTAGTTTCCATCTATTTTCCAATTAAGGATGAACTGATTAAATATTATTGGACTTCATATTCTCTTTATGGTCTCAAGTGGAGGATCTATAACTCATGAGGTTTTCAATTTATGGATCGACTACAAAGCCTCTAGTAGTGGGGTGATGTTGGTGTGGCTAGAGTGGTGTAGGGATCGATATCGATAGTATGAAGGGATTACAGATTAGTTATTTTACACAATTCATATAGGAATATAGGTTTTTGAAACCTTTGTAGAGCCAAATGGTGAGACGAGGGAGATAAATTTATCAAATGTCTCCAGATTTCTTCAATGGTGAAAAGTGGTGTGGTGTGTGTGTGACCCAAACGACAACAATTGAGGACGAAAATGGGGGTTTCTAGAGTGTTCATTATTGATCCCCAGTAGTAGTATTCCCACCCAATTACGAGGATAGGATTTGTGTGTGGGATGGAAATGACCTCAACACAGATAGATGTGGGGTGTTATTGTCTATGAGCACAAGAGGTGGGGAGTGAGAGAAATTTGATGAGGACCTCGATGTGTCAAGCAGGACAATGATGTATGTGAGCACTAGATTCAACATCCTTGGGACGTAGGCAAGGGGAATACCTCTAAACATAGGGTGGAAGTCAGTGATAACCTTAGGATGTAATAACAAGGGTAGTCTGTTGACAAGATGGGGTTGAATTAGGTGCATGTGATGTCAACAATGCATGATGGTGACAACCCGAGATCAGGATGGTAGGAGGGGTTTCTGGACCCTAGGTTGGTCCTTTTGGAAAATATTCAATCAACATTTCATGAATAGGTAATACTAGGGGCACTGGTTTTAATTTGTAATGGCGATAAAATTTCAATCGGTGATGGTGCGAGACTCTTGAATGGTTGCCGACAGCATGGGATGTTGGAGGGATATTATTCTCACAATGACCATCAGTGGTATAGGATGTTAATGGGTGTGATTACCTCTGATCACTATGACTATCGGTGGTATGGGACATCAATGGGTTTGTGGAACAATTCTAATGATGAAGTGATGGCACATGGATGATGCACAGGTGGTAACATTAAAGTGCGCAGTTATGGGCACATCAATGTAAAGATTTCAGAAGTGTAGGGATCTTCATGGGAAGATGGGTTCACAATGGCTGCATAGGATCCTATAGTGGGGCTACATACATGATTTCAAGGGGGGTTTTAGGATATTACATGGGCCAATATTTCATAAATTAATGAGGGTCCTCGAACTTCAATGTTTCAAGGTATTTAGTTTTTTACTTTTCTTTTTGGTGGTACATCCTGTGCAACATGCTTTGAGTCACTATTTTTTTCATTTATATTTTATTTGATAAATTTTAGGACTGAGAACACTTGGCTTCTGAACCTTCCTAAATAATAATAATATTATTACTACTACTACTACTACTATTACTATTATTATTATCATTGTGTTTTTATTTTTTTATGCCCCACAAACTAGGGGTGGTTAGTCAAACCTTTTGGTGTCCTTGGGGAGGTCTTGATTTCATGTCTTCCTAGGTGAGTGTGTAGGTATTTTCATTAAATTACCACCTTCCTTAACCGATGTAAATTATTATTATTACAACTCCTACTACAATTTTTGTTTATTCTACTACTATTATAACTACTATTTTTTTACTCCTACTATTTCAATTATTATAAGGGTTGGGTGATGACATAAAAAAACCATGGTTCTAACCCTAGACTAGGTTAATTTTTATAGTATTATAACAGTGTTATAGTAGGTGGTTATTATAGTAGTCACAACAGTGGCAGGGGAACTATAACAAGATTGTGTATTGTAGTTCGTACAATAGCATAGTGGGCATTATATAAATTAAGCACTATAATAGAAGTAAAATTCACAATGGGTGTCTTTGGGCCCCATGTAAGGTCTTCAAGCCACTTTTAAGGGGATAAATATGGCATGGTTTAACCCTTTTGAGGGTGTGTGTCCTAACATAGTTGAACCCTTGGGTCGGTGAGTGTGGTTTATATTACTTATAATAGAAAAAAATTTATAATGGGATTAAATTTTTATTTTATTGGTTCTAGGGTTTCAACATTTAGGGATATGGTTCTAATGATAATCAAATTGTTAAACTCTCTACCATCCCACAATAAGAGGTTCGATGTTCTTGTGTCCCATAGAAACGACATTAAACGGTTTGACACCCTTGCACGGTTTTTAAAAAAAATAATTAATTCTTTTTTATATAAAATATATTCAAACAAATTTTAAAATATTATATGTAAATATAGAATTTTTATAATTAATTTAATCCCAAAATATAACTAATACTCCCACACATGACTCATTTTTATTGGGTAAGGGACCTTAACATCCCTTATGGATTTTCCATGTGGGATTCAGTTTCTTTTTTCCAACAATACAATAATAAATAATAATATATAATTAAAATTTTGACTAATTAAAATACAATGTGATTAATATATTTAATAATTAATTTTATAAATAATAAAAATTAGTAATATATATCATGAGGACTCATTCTCTAACACAAAAATTATAATAATAATTATTTATTTTATTTTTTATGTATTCACTTTGATTTTCATGGTAGGTCATTTTTGTGGTGTTCAAGTTGTGATAAATGTGATGGTTTATGAAATATATTATTTATGATTCATTTTTGGATTTAATTTTATTTAATTTAATCATATTTAAAGGTTCATTTTTATCTGATATTTTATCATAAAATTTTATTCCCACTCGTGTGAAACCTAATTGTAACATCCCAAGATTTTATGACATATATTCTTTGAAATTAATTTAAATTATTTAATAAAATGTGTTACATGCAAAAAAAAGTTTACCTTAAATTTTATTCAACATATATTTTATCTTTCATTTCACATAACATCTTGTTTCTTTGATGAATTATGTTACACAGAAGCTCGAGTCTTACTGTACGATAATATACTATTAATATTATTTACAAAACATGATAGTTATCACCTAGTCATTTGAATAGTGGAAATAATTATTATTAAATAAATTATGAAATAATAGTTTAAATATGTTTTTAAAATGAATTCATTGGATAAAAATTAATTAAAAATTATAATTAAGACCAATTGAATATAAATTATGTGTTTTTATAAAAAAAACTATTTTTGTGACCAGAATGGATTTTTTAACATAAAAAATTAAACTAATCACTATTAGTGAAAGATATTAATGAAATTTATATTTTTTATATTTAATAAAATGTTTTTAAATTCATCCAATAATTTTTATAGGCTTAATATAAGAATAAATCCAATTTTAATTATAAAAACTTGTATATTTTTAAAAGGGTGTTTTACAACCTTTTAATGGCGCACCTATTTTAAATATAATTTTTGAAACTTTTATAATTTTTATATGAAAAAATAAACTTATTTTTTGAAATAAGGATATCAAAATTTAATTTGGGTGAATTTTTATTATTTTTCTAGGAACTTTTAAATTTTATTGAATAGTGAATGACACTGAATTTTAATTGAAAACTTCTTTTTTGTCTAAATAATATATTATGTTTAATTATATTTTTAATTGGTGTTAAAGTATAATTAGATACGTTTTATATCCCTCAAACAAATTTATTTAATTTTAACAAATTTCATATTGAATTTAGATATAAAAACATAACAAACTTTTGAACATATTGACTTTAAAAACAAGTTTTTCGTCCCATCTCTAGGATTGAATTTAAATTAATTTATTCAACTTATGTGATTGGAATTTGGAAAAATGGATTCCATTTTTGGAATAATAATAATTTTTAATTTCTTATAAGTTCAACTTATTTTTTAAACAAAACTATTAGGGAGAGTAATTAAAATTAAGTATCGTGATTAAGGTAAAAATGAGTTTACTTAGTGGTTAAACACTAAAATTAATTGGTCAAATGACCTGGAAACATGTAAAAAATCCATTTTATGGAAATTATTAGACCATATACCCTATTTTATCTAATTTTACTTATTATTTTAGGAACATGAGGTAAGTTATATGACTTATTAGTGTTTTCCTTTTTATATTTACATAAAAGTCACTCCCCCTCCACTATAAAAAGGAACTTGCCCTTCCCACTTCCTCACGCATCACAATACATTTTTCTCATCCAAAACCAGACAAAATAATCTCCCAAAATCCCTAATATCATCCTATAATCCTCACATTATAATAGAGTAATCCAAATATATCCTTTGGTGTAAAATAGAAGGAGTTACCCGAAAAAGAGGTAACATTCTTCAATGATTTATTTTGTT
Source organism: Viscum album (assembly GCA_963277665.1). Lineage (NCBI taxonomy): Eukaryota > Viridiplantae > Streptophyta > Magnoliopsida > Santalales > Viscaceae > Viscum > Viscum album. The sequence continues at coordinate 677,836,445 of OY728119.1, read as the reverse complement.
TTATTTATTTCTGAACCCAATTCAATTATTCTTATTAAATGATTATATAATTACCTAAGTATAATAAATATAATTATATTTTATTATTTTAGTGTTTTTACCTACATATTCACACACTACCATCAAATGGGATAAACAATCATCGTTTGTGTGTACGGTGAACTATCATCTCACGAACCGATATCATTTGTTCTTCCATTACCACCTTTAAATGTTGGTAATAGTGATGTAATTACTTAATTTATAGTATATTTATGAATTATTTATTCTTATTTAATTATTATATAACACATACCTTCATGATTTTTATTTTGTGGGAATATGATAACATTGTTTGTAGATGTGTGGACTATCCCCACCTCAAAGTAGTGAGATACATTAACAATTTTCATAGAATGTATTAAGTAAGGTTTTAATTAAACATATGTGACATAAATTAAATATATATTTTATTAATGAAATTATTAAATGTCTATAAAAATAATATATCATTTTATTTAACACATTTTCACACACTGAACAAGTGATAATGTTGTTCGTGACCGTGTAAACTATCGCATCCTTAAAGTGGTGTGATTCTTTTTATATCACAAGAATTATATGTATATGTATATATAATTAAATAATATTTTAGTTATGATATAATTATAATTCTAAAATTGTAAATTGTACTTACCTTATTTCTATAATTATCATTGAAAAATGGGAACATTACTCATGTGTGCGTACGACCTACCATCTCGATGATTGTAACGTCAGTTCATTTTTCATAACCATAATTCATGATTAATTTTAAAAGTATAATTTATGTATAAATATTATAATTATGTCATTATTATTATTATTTATATGTTTCAATAATGTACCATTTTACCATAGTTGACCTAACAAGGTTGTTTTTGACACATAAACTGAATATGGTCAAAACATCCAACTTAAACATCACTGAATAAGTAATTATATATAACTTTTTTATAATTTAAATAAAAGTAATAATGAACTTCGAAAAGGTTATGAAGAAATTATATAATTAAAATAAGTTTATCATTCAGGAATATAGAGAAAAATCCGGACAAATCAAACTCAAGGTAAGGGGTTTCATTTCAATTTACATTCAATAAGACTTATTTATTATTATTCACCTAGTTAATTTTATATGGTGTATCTACTAAAATATGAATTATTATATCATTATTTTTATTTATTTAATTATATTAAATTTTTTGGTTTAATTTATTCTTTTATGGATCTCATGATTCCAAAGTTACTCAACGGGTAAGGGATTTCTTAGATAAATTTTCATTCATTGGGTTGCACTTCTTTTTCATTAGTTATATTATTCCAACAATACGTGTGATTTAACCCCTGATAGTTTTATAAATTATTTCAACTTTTATATTTTTTATTCACATTTTTCACAGATAATTATTTCATTTATTTATTCTTACTCCAGTGATACGATCTTTTGTAAGGTATTTTCACCTTACTTTTTATATCTGTGAGATAAATGTGATATTCATAACTTAATTATTTGTTGTGATGTATATACTTCCCCTTTTTATATAATATAAAATTAAATATTTTATATTATTTTTATTTAAATTTTACATTTTATGATTACTCCTTTTAGGGTTTTTAGTTCAGTTGTGACCATAGTTGTAACGAGATTTCTAGTCTCAATTTTATTTCTGTGAGAACTATTCCACATCCACGCTTATTTTTGTTGTCTAGTGTATATACTTTCCATTAATGTATATAATTATTATTATCCTTAAATTTATGGGGTTTTACATATCCATTTTAGGATCTCTCTTTCATGGGGTTTACTATTTTTATGTTACCAAAGCAGTAATTGACTTTTGTCTCAATTTTTCTTCTTTGTGATGTTTTATATGTTATACATGTGTCTTTTTTTATGATGTGAATATAATTATCATTTGAAATGATATATAATTAACATACTTATTATCATTATTTCAATGTTTCATTTAATGTTATTCCTTCACGGGGATTATGATTTAAATGTTTCAAATTGTTATGGGATTCTTTTGAATGTTTAAAGATTATTTTCCTCATTAATGTTTTTAATGACCTTTTAAGGGAATTTTTTTTTATCAAAATATAAAACCCTTGTTGTTAATTATCCTATTAAAGGTATATTTTTCATTGATACCATCCTCATTCATTCTTTGTATGGATTATGATTCTTTAATATAGATTGTTATAAAACTCATTTCTTTTCTAGGGGTTGATTATTTCCAAAAGAGATTGTTATGAAACCAATTTATTTTACATGGTTTAAGAATGTTTCAAAGAGATTATTATGGAACCCATTTCATTTTCATGGTTTATTCAAGTTTTAAAGATATTGTTATGGAACTCATTTCTTTGTCCATGGGTTATTCATGTTTCAAATATATTTTTATGGAACCCATTTCCTTTCCATGGGTTATTCATGTTTCAAAGAGATTGTTATCAAACCCACTTATTTTTATGGATTAATCATGTTTCAAAGATATTATTTTGTAACCCATTTCTTTTCCATGGGTTAATCATGTTTTAAATAGATTGTTTTGGAACCCATTTCTTTTCTATGGGTTAATCATGTTTTCAAATAGATTGTTTTGAGACCCATTTAATTTTCTTGGTTTAATAATGTTTCAAAGAGATTAGTGGAACTTGTTTCCCTTTCCTAGGTTAATCATATTATAAAATTAATAAAGGTTGTTTCAATGATTTTTGATGAATTATCTATGTATTCGGTTCTTGGAAATTGTAAATGATGGGTGCACCCATATTGATCCATGTGAGCCTGTTATATCTTATATGATGGGTGTGTTTAGATAGAACTCTGATTCATTGAGTGATGAATATTTTCTCTGGAGAATTATATTGGAAGTAGATCGTATTGTTATTCTGATTTTTAAGGGTTCCATAAGGGTTATATAAGTGTTTAATGGGATTATATTTGGAAATACCAATATTTCTTTCATATTATTTCTATGGGTTTATAATGTTTCTAATGATTGAGATTGATATCACATGGCTTGTGATTATTTATTCCAATGACTATTTCCTTTTCCATGTTTTCATATTTAATTATCCATGTTTTGATGGGCATGATTTCCTTTATTAATTTCTCATTACCTTTGATTATTTTATCACACCTTTATGTACTCTTACGATCATTGATGAAATATTATTATTAATCCTTATGTTTTCCATTACGGAGCATCTAAGATCACACTTGTTATGTTTCCTTTCCCCATGTTTTGAATAATTATGTTGAAGGATTTATACCTATAAAGTATTTCATAAGGATAATGTTGATGACATAATCTAAAATAAGAAAATATGGTTATAACCGGAGATGATGTTCAACTTTATGAACCAGTTGTTTATGAGTCCAAATTGATGTGAATTATATATGGAAGATTTTGTCATAATTCTCTAAACATTAAACCTAAAAGGTTCTATAGAATGAAATTGGTCCAATTTTCCATTTTGATGTTGTAATGTATAGATGAAAAAATTGGGTTACAATTATTAGGATCAAATCTAGGAATGTAATGTTATGGATTTCATCACAAGATTTGGGAGTGCAGGTCCTAGGCTATTATATTTGGTATCAAAGGTCGGTTTCGATAACTTTGGATATTATGATGTTTTTATATGAGGTTATCTTAAGATTTATGGATATCTTCATAGGTCTATAACCTTAAGTATGATCATATATTAAATGTATTAGATACCCCATTGAGGTTTTAAGTGATGAGATATCAATTTGATTTTTGGAAACATTTTTATATGATGAGGTATTATTAACACCTTGAATAAAATGAAGTGTTTTTATGGTGGAATTTTATTTCATGTTTAAATTAAAAAAAAAGTAAAGCATGTGTGATTTGTGAAAACATGTCACTTCTGGCTAGGTGGTGGGGCTTCAACCCATGATTGAAGGATGATCAGGGTTTTACACACTACCACTAGCCTACATGATGTTATTATTATCATGAATTTTTTTATAGTTAAAGATTAATTTTATTTCAGGAATATATGGGATTTTATTTGAGTAATAATGGTTGATCTATCTTAGAAGTCTATATGATCAAGTCCTTCTAATCATTGGGTTTAAAATTTAGTCTAGAAATGATTGAAGAATTTTAAGGATTTTTATTTAAGAAATAATTTAGTTTCAACTTTGGTTATTACTATTTAATTTTGAATATTAGTGTATCATTGGATGGTTTAATCATTTTTTGAATTATTTTAATATGATCTAACCATTTTTGTTTTGGTTAATTTCTAATGATAGACGGAATATCTTGACTATCCCTTTTATGGTTATGTGGTCCGTAAATGTTGAAATTAGTTCTTTTGAAATTAAAAAAATTGTCTTGAATACTCAACGTTTTGGATAAAAATATGATGTTTTCATGTAAATTGATTAAAATATAAAATTATACTCATCAAGTAAGTATATTTCCTTTTTCTTTTTCACTTGGTCTAGATGGTAAGAGAATTATTTAACTCTAGGAAAAGGATCTTGAAAAAAAGTATTATCCCAATACCTTCAATTCTGATGAAACGACTGTATTATTATAGATTTATGGTTTTGAGGAAATTAAATATTAATTTATTATTCATTTTTTTATGATCAATGACCTCAATCACTCTTTAAAATTATTTAAATTCTTTCTCAATTCCCACGTATGTTCCCCCTATGTGGAATCCTAGTTATGCATAACTTCTAGTGACCTTGATGTCTGCCACTTTCCCTTTTAAAGGGGATGATTTATTAACCCTTTTAATGATGTTTGTTTCAACAAAGGAATTATAAAAATAGAAATCCTTTGTTAAAAAAAATGAATTTCAAGGGTGAACTTCATTTTATGGGGGGTAGGATGTAAGATCCCTATATATTATGAAATATGTTATTTAAAATTAATTTATATTATTTAATAGATTTTGTTACACGAAATACATAGTTTATCTTGATTCGCATTTAACAATGATTTTACATTTAATTTAAAGCAACAATGAGTTCCTTTAATGAATTCTGCCACACAAAATCTCGAGTCTTACCGCACAATAATATACTAGTAATATTATTTATTTTTCATAATAGCTATCACCTAACTATTGGAATGATAGGAATTAATATGATTAATTAAATTTTGAAATCATAGTTTACAAAAGTTTATAAAATTAATTTATTTATTACCTATTAATTGGAAAAGAAAATAAATACTAATTTAAAATAAAGGGTGTGTTTTTATGAAAAACTATTTTTATGGCCAGAATGTATTTTTTATCTTAAAAACTAAAATAATCAAAATTAGTAATATATATTCATTAAATTAGTACGTTATATATTTAATCAAATATTTTAAAATTCATCCAATAATTTGGATAGGCTTAAGATAATAATAAATCCAATTTTATGCATAAATAGATATATATTTTTAAAAGGTAATTTTACCACCTTTTAATGGCGCGCCAATTTTAAATAAATTTTTTGACACATTTATAATTTTTATTTGACCAAGTAAAATTATTTTTTGAAATATGAATATAATACTTTACATTGGGTGAATTTTTGGTATTTCTCTGCAAATATTCATATTTTGATGAATAGTGAATGACACCGAATTTGAATTAAGAACTGATTTTTTGTATAATCAATTTATAGTGTTAAATTATATTTTTAATGAGTTTTAAAGTATAATTATATTGATTTTATATCATTTAAACTAATTTATTTCATTATAATTAATTTTAAATTTAACTTAGATAAAATAACTTAAGAAATGTTTGAATATATTCACTTTAAAAACATGCTTTGTCGTCCCTTCTGTGGGGTTAATGTTAAATTAATTTATTCAAGTTCTATGATTTAAATTTGGAAAAATGTATTATATATTTATAATAATCATAATTTTTATTTTATAATAAGGCAAAAATAGTTTTTTATCATAAATATTTGTAAAATTATTTAAAATTAATTACAGCAAGTAAGGTAAAAATCAGTTTACTTTGTGGTGAAATTTTAATCTTAAGTGTCCAAATGACCTAGAAACATGTAAAAACCCATATTTTATCCATTATTAGACCATATCCTCTATTTTATCAAATTGGGATCATTATTTTGACACATTATGTAAAGGATACCTCCTAATACTGTTTAACTTTTTATATTTACAAGAATGCCATCCCCTCCACTATAAAAAGGCACTCACCCTTCCCACTTATTAACACATCTCAGTACCTTTTTATCATTAAAAGACTTCCAAATAAACTTCCAAAATTCCTCAAATAATCCTATAATTCTTCTTTTTTACATAAATCAATCCAAATAATTCCATTTGTGTAGACCAAAATAGTTACCCGAAAAAGAGGTAACATTCTTTAATGATCACTTTTGTTTAATTTATTTCACAAAACACTTAAATTATTCTTAATATATTCTTATATAATAACCTAATTATACTAAATAAACTTATACATTTTTATGTTAAGTTTTATACCTACACCTTCACACACTTCCATCAAATTGGGTACGCAATCACCATTCATGTATATGACGGACTACCGCTTCACGAACTGATGTCATTCAATATTCAATACCATCTTTAAAGGTTGAGAATAATGATTTAATTACATATTTTATATCATATGTGTGATATTTATGATATTTTTAGGCTTATTTAATTATTTTATAACACATATATTCATGCCTTCCATTTTTTAGGAATGTCATAATATCATTTGTGGACATGTGGACTATCGCATCCTCAAAGTGATGTGATATGTTCACACTTTACATGGAATATGTTAAGGATGGTTTTAACAAAAATTATGTTAAAAAAGTTATGTATATATTATATTAATTAAATAATTACCTTTCTGTAAATATAACATTTCATTTTTCTTAAAACCTTTTCACACACTGAAAAAGTGATAATGTCATTCGTGGACATGTGGACTACTGCCTCCTCGAAGCGATGTGATTCCTTTTATATCAAAATAATTATATGTATAAGTATATATAATTAAATAATATTTCACTTATGATATTATTATCATTCTATAAGGATAAATTTTACTTACCTTCTTTCTATAATGATCAATGAAAAATTGGAATGTTACTCTTGCGTACGTACGACCTACCGTCTCCATGATTATAACATTGGTTCATTTTTTATATCCAACATTTATGATTGATTTTAAAAGTATAATTGATATATAAATATAATAATTATGTCATGATTATTATTTTTGATATTTTTTAAAAATGGCCAATTTTACCATAGTTGACCTACAAATGTTTTGTTCACACATAAACTGAATATAGTCAAAACATATGGCTTAAACATTATTGATTATGTAATTGTATATAATTTTTTTGTAAGTAAAATAAAATTAATAATAAACTTGGAAAATGTTATTAAAAAATTATATAATTAACATAATTTTATTATTCATAAAGATAGAGTATAATCATAACAAATCATACTCAAGGTAAGGGGTTTTGTCTTAATTTACATTTCATTGAGACTTATTTGTTATTATGCACTAAGTTAATTTTATGTGCTGTATATACTGACATATGAATTTTGATATCATTATTTTAATTTATTTAATGATATAAAATATTTAAATTTATTTTATTCCTTCATGGTTCTCATGATTCAAAGGTTACTCAAGTAGTAAGGGATTTCTTAACTCAATTTGCATTCATTAGTTTAAAATTGTATGTCATTGGTTACATTATGACAATAATATGTGTGAATTGAACTATTATTGTTTTATTATGTATTTTCAATTTTATTTTATGGATATAAATTTTTTACACATGCTTATTTCATTTATTTATTCTCACTCTAATGATATGATCTTTTGTAAGTGATTTTCATCTCACTTTTTACGTTTGTGAGAAAAATTTCATATTCACCACTTACTTCTTTGGTATGGTGTATATACCACCCCATTTGATATATTTTATCATGAAATATTTTATCTTCATGGTATTTACATTTTTATTTTGATGATTATTGCTTTTGGGGTTTTTGGTTCAGATGTTACCTCGATTGTAAGAGGATTTCTAGTCTCACTTTTATTTCTGTGAGACTTATTCCATATCCATCACTTATTGTTGTTGGGTGGTGTTTATAATCTCCATAAATTTATTTTATTATTCCCATTCTTAAATTTATTGGGTTTTACATATCCATATTAGGGTATCAGTTTCATGGGGTTTATGGTTTTCATGTTACTAAAGTTGTCATGGAATTTTGTTACAATTTTCCTTCTTTGAGAAATTTGTTATTATATACACATATCTTCAATAACAAGGAATATATAATTATTAAATGACATTATATATAATGAATATCCTTGTTATCATGATATTAAATGTAAATTTACTGTTAATACTTTATGGGTATTATGATTCAATTATTTCAAAGTGGTATGGGAAGATTTGGAATGTTTAAAAAGTATTTTCCTCATGAATGTTTTCAATGAATGTTTATGGGAATTTCCATTCATTAAATTTGAAAACCACTATTTTTATGTATCCTTCACTGTGGATATTTTTCATTGATTCCATCCTCATACATTCATTTCAAGTATTATGATGGTATCAAAGATATTGTTATGACACCCATTTCTTTTCCACTGGTTAATTATGTCCCAATGAGATTGTTATGAAACCCATTTATTTTAAATGGGTTAATCATATTTTAAAGATATTGTTATGGAAAACATTTCCCTCCCATGGGTTATTCGTGTTTCAAAGTGATTTTTATGTAACCCATTTTCTTTCCATATTCATGTTTCAAATAGATTTTTATAGAACTCATTTCCTTTCCATGGGTAATTCATGTTTCAAATATATTTTTTATGGAACCCACTTCTTTTCCATGGGTTAATCATGTTTCAAATATATTATTTTGTAACCCATTTCGTTTCTATGTGTTATTCATTTTTCAAAGATATTTTTTTGAAACCCATTTCATTTCTATGGGTTAATCATATTTTCAAAGAAATTGCTTTGTGACCCATTTATTTTCGATGGCTTAATAATATTTCCAATATATTATTGGAACTTATTTCCTTTTCATGGGTTAATAATATTCTGAGAATAATAAAGGGTTTTTTATTATTTTTGATATACTCTCTATATATTTAGTTCTTCGGCGTTGTAAATGATGGGTGAGCTCAGATAGTATTGAGTGAGCCTGTTATAGCTTATACGATGGGTGCACCCAAATAGAACTCTGATGCATTGGGTGATGATTATTTTCTCCAAATAACTATATTGTAAATCATTCATAATTTTAATCCAATTTTCAAGGGTTTTATAAAGGTTTTTTTAAGGGTTTAGTGATATGATGTTCGAAGATAGAAATATGTTTTCTTTATGCTTTTTATGGGTTTATAATGTTTTTAATGATAAAGAGTGATATCACATGGCTCCTGATTATTGATTATGATGACTTTTTCCTTTTCATGTTTTCATATTTGATGAACTAGGTTTTTATAGGTATTAGTTCCTTTAGGGTTATCTTATTCACTTTTATTATGTCATCATACCCTTATGCACTCTTATTCTCATGGATGAAATATTATTTATAATGCTTCTATTTACCATTACTAAGAATCTAAGACCACCCTTATTATGTTTAATTTTACCTAGGTTTTAAATAATGGTGTGGAAAAATTTATGCCTATAAAGTATTTCACAAGGATTATGATGATGAACTAATGTGAAATAAGAAAATACGGGTATAAAGGGGATTGATGTTCAACATTATGAACTAGTTGTTTACGATTCCAAGTTAATGTGAATTTTTTATGTAAGAGTTTTTCATAATTATCTAAAAACTATATACCTAAATGTTCCTCTAGTGTGTATGTTATATGGGTTTTCATTTTGATTTTTTAAAGTTTAGATGAAAATTTTGGGTCACAATTTATGATCATAAAATCCGGAAATGTAAAGTTATGGATTTCAGCACATGATTCGGGAGTGCCGATCCTAGGATATTATACTAATAATAGATCATGAGTCAGAGAAAATTTATAAAATTTATTTATTCATCATTTGAAATCATGTATGATATAATTATAAGTCAAATACAATATAATTCAGAATAAATCAGTTAATTGAAAAATTAATTTTTTGTGTTATTTTCTTCACAATTGCATGGGTGGGTCCTACTATCTAATTCAATGTGAGTGATCTGAATGCAGATAAATACCTTTATTTTTTATAGATGGGAATTTTTATTTAACTAATGTTTTTTGATTTAAATGTTTTACACTATATTCAAGACATTAGAGACTGTGACTTTAGATAATTTATAAGAGATATTAAGTTTTCCAATAATAACTTAAATTTTGGGATTTGAGAATATTAGATTAATAATTATTATAATATGGTGGTTATTTATTTTTTATTAATAAACCTAAATGGGATTTACATCTTTGACACTATGTACACTATTATTTTCTCTTTAAATAGTTTTAGTTATTCACATAGTTATTTAATTTATAAAATTTTATTTTATATAAAATTGAACCAAATCTTCTGAACCATTCTTGAAAGAGGGTACACCAATAAATTAAAACATTATTCCTGAGGAATTGAACCTACTACTACCGTATTTAGTAGGTTTATAAATTTATAAATTTATCATGTTAAGGAAATGAGAATCACTAGTAATAATTATATAAAACTTTTTTCCTTTATTGGTAATTTTGTATGGTGAAGCAATAAAATAATATTTGTTTTATAGTGTGATGAATGAAATTTATTTATAATATATCTCAATACACAAATTCATAGTTTTTAAATAAATAATCATTTAATAAATACATCCAAAATAAATAATGGAATAATATTTGTGTGTTTGTGTGTTCTTATATATATTCAGTTCCTATCTTAAAAATTAAATAGAAATGAATTTAATTTTTTACACATATAATTTATCGGAGAATATTTTTGAATATATATAAATAATTTGGAATGTTACACCAAATATTCCACAGTGAGTCCTGGAGATCATTTTCCATACCCAATGGTATGAGTTAATTACATATTAAACAATTAATTTGGAGATGGTGATCTTACTTAATTTAAATATTCAAAAGGGAAATTAATATTTTATATGTGTAATAACTAAATAAATTGAATATTTATTGAGTCAGGTTGTCAATCACATAACTGCTCATTACATATAACTCCCCATTGACTTGGTACTCAATGTTTATTATAGATTCAATATGAATATTTTTAAAATTAATTTTATATTATTGGGTTAGTATGATTTTATTATTCTATTCATATAAATATGTAATTAGTGTTTTTTTATATATATTTACACCAGTAAGTCACACCCAGTGATTTAATATAGGTGTAGATGATTAAAAGTTTAGTTATTAATCCCAATATTATTTGAGTTGTAGTGGGTAATTTTTATTTTTTAAAATAATATATTCTTTTAGTATAGTGAAATCTTTTATATAGTTATGGATAATAATAGAAAAGCATATATGTTTATGTATGTAATGGGTATTTCAATATTTTCAATTGTGAGAACAGAAGCAGCAAGTTCATTTAGAGCTCTAGGGATGCACGCATAAGCTAAGGTTCATGTCATGAGGCAATCTAGGAATCATGCAGTGGATGGAAAAATGATATATCTAGGGACATGTGATGTAACCATATCATTGTATGATCACTAAGAGGTGGAGTAGGTGTATCATTGATCCCTTTATTTTCATGAATTTTCCTCAAAATTCAACCTCAGAAACATATTAAAGTTCTCAATCCCCGTAAATATATCTCACAATCTCATTTTATATGTATTAAATATATAGAGATAAATCATAACATGATATTTATAATGTTTGTTGTCAATGTGAGAGCCTACTTATATCCATGTTGGTTATACTCCCAACATGGATTCTCTACTAACATCAATATTAATTGTTTACACCCCCCCCCCAATTATAAAATTTATTAAATGGTTTTACCACCCAGTAACAAAATTCTACAGTGATTGGTTGTACCCCCAATCACAAGCCTCCTAAAGATATTCATACCCCCCCATCCACAAGATCTTTCTTCATTATTGGTCTAGTGTATAAAGATATTATTCTTCATATGGTCTTCCTCGACAAGAATGTTGGATTATATTTTCCTATGTACAAATTCTTCAAGATCATCAAAAGCTCTCTGAAAATTCTTCTGCTCTTAAAACTTCCTCTAGATCTCAAAAGGCCTAGTTATACTTAAATCTCAAATTTCCAAACCTTTTTTAGGAAATATTATTCCTTTGTAAACTACCTGTGTGGTAATCCTCTATCTGGTATGCTATGTATGGTACCCCTCATTTTGTTTCACCTCTATCTGGTAATCCATCTCTCTGATGATCCACCATATGATACACCTTTGTTTGATTCACCTTGGTCTAGTGTAAATCTTTCTTATACTCTATCCAGTCGATAACATCTCTATATAGAACAACTCCATCCAAAACTTCTCTATCTAGAATATATCTATCTGATTCTCCTCTTTTTCAACCAAGAAAATTCTTGGTCAGTAACTCATGATGAATTTCCAATAAAACATCCCCTTAAAATCAATCATCAATAAGATATAAATAATCTAACCTTCTTTTATAGTATTATATTCTTCTGAAAAGTAAGGAATAAACTTACGATCTAAATTAAAATTTTCTGATCAACTCTTCATCTAATTAATAGCCTTTAAAACATCTCTATAAATTGGACTCGGTATTATTTATAAAATTTTCCTCAAATCTCAACATCAATGAACACACCAAATATTCCTCAAATATTTTATAGATTTAGGATCATTGAAATTAAATCTCAACATCATCATAATGAATAACATTATAAAGTTTTTGTAAAGATCCTAAAATAACTATTTAGAGTATAAAAAAAACTTTTTCGAATAATTTTACACTTCTTCATATGGTAGGAAAACATATATCTATTTGGTTCTTCATATTTCTTCATATGAGAATCTCTATGGGTTTATCCATCTAGATTTTTCCATCTGATGTATTCATGAATATTAATTTAACAAAATCAAGTTTCTTTATTTAGAAAATCATCTATAAATTCTTCATTCACTACTCTAAGTTTTCTATATCTGTAATATCCTTATACGTTCCTCAATTTGGTCATCTTTATCCAATCATATTTGTTTAATAAATTTAGTCTGGTGTCTTCTTTTAGCTGTAATAAAAAATCCTCCATTGGATTATTCAATGTTTAATAATAACTCAAACATTATATAGTTTCAACTTTATTTCATGATTCTTCTATAAAACTCAATCTGTTAAGAAACATCTATAAGACTCATTCTAATTACCTCAATCCAGTAACCTCATTCTGAAAAACATATTCTAAAAAACTAAAATCAATCAAGTTTTCACCAAAATCACCTTTTAAACAACTTCAGTTGGGAATCATGAAAATTTTATTAATCATGATAGTCTAAACTTTTAATATCGACAAATCATCATAAGAATTTATAATTTTTCTCTAAACTAAGAAAAAAGCCTTCTCTATAACTTATCTATGTAACTTATCCTTCAAAAATAAATTGACAAATTGAAAAAAATTGATACTGAAATAACTTGGGGATAAAAATATATCCCTTTGTATTCTGTTCAATATCCTCATATATCTTATAAGAGTATATGTTTGTTAAATTCTCTCCCCCGTATGTTTTTTCATTTTCTTTCACCTAATTATAGAAAATCAAATGAAAAGGTAAAAATAGGGGTCATCTTAAATCATCTTCTTTCATTTTATAATTTTTAAAAACTTTTCTCATAATAATAACAGTGTCACATAAATCTTAAAAAAGATCATTTAATTAGAAAAATCTAAGTTTACATGGGTGAACTCGATGTTGAAAAAAAGGGTGTATAATCAAGGTGAACAATGTTATCTATAAAAATTATTTTATGTTATAATTTTCTCAATATTATTACATAATATTTATATTATAGGCTATCTAAGTAAGGTTGTTAAGATAAACCATTCACCCTTCTCAACAAACACATCAAAATAATTAAAGTATATAACCCCCCCCCCCAACATCTCATCTATATCAATAATCATCACTCCTCCTTTATGAAAAATTTGATTCAACTAAATAAAGTTATTAATGTGTGATATTCATATGTCTGCTTCATATTTTATACCCCTAAAGGGTTTTGATGCATCCTTCATCATAGTGATTGTAATGGTCCATGATGGATGTATATTCTTTTCATAATAGCACTACATAATTTATCCATATCATCTGATTATTATCCTTAAATTACCTATAAGTTAGTTAAAATAAAAAATAATAATGGGAATAAGGAGGAACCTTAGTGTTTATTATAATTAACATTCAGACTAAGAGACTTATCTCAATCTAGGCTTCTTTATCATCTTCTTATACTTTTCATTGGATGTGATGTCTTCCTTATGATAAACCTACAATTATTTTTTATTGTATTTAATATCATCTATTTATTCTTCATATTATGTTTTTATATTCTCTTCCTTTTTAAAAAATTGTTCATTCCTTTGAGCTTGCAATAAAATTTCATTCTTTCCTCTTAGGTTAGTAATATAGTCATGTATACTTTAGTATCATGCCTATATTTCTCAAACCACTAACATTTATTTGTATATAACTTATCATAAACATTATTACAATCTTATAAATCTTGTATCATCCCTTTTTCATTTGTAGAATTTTTTGATTCCTCTATATTTCGTTACATGTTTATTTGATCTAACTAAATAACTAATTACTTTTCTTTACATTATCAACTTTATTTATTTCCTCATTACCTCACTTAAAACTTTAACATTTCTCACCTTCTTAATTTTCTTTTCCTCCTCACAAATACACTTGATTTTTTTATTCATATCTTCTTATCATAGTTCTCCCTTAATTCATACCTCATTCTTAGTAAATATATATTAAACTAAAATGAGTGGGATTTGTGCCTGAATACTCCACAACACTAGCAGTGAACTCTAGACCTTAATATTTAATATGGTAATAGTTATACTCTGATGTTTTTTGTAGTTATACATTTACAAAATGTAGGCATATTTGTTCAGGGGAAATATTTTTAATTATTCCAATCTTTATTGATGGAAGATTATTTTCTGTTGATCTTCTTGGTACTAGATGATTTAGTACTATATTTTAAAAATATATTATAAGTAAATTCAGATGTACATTGAGATTTTTTGGGGATTAAATCAATCTCCTTATTTGGAACCTTTTTTCCAATATCTTGAGAAGATTCACCTTTAACCTCAACTACTTTTCTAAATAATTCTCTAATATATGTTAACTCACTTTATTTTATAAGACACGTTGATTATGTCACAAAAAACTATTTTTATTTATCATCCAATATTTCTTAAAGATATTTTACCTTGTTCTAAAATTCAACTAACTTTAATTATATCATCTTTCTTTCCTCAGTAACTACTTTTTCTTCCTTGTTAAGCTCCTCCTATCTGGATAGTTTTACTCCTTGATCTGTTAGCTTATTTTCTAGATCATAAACTTTCACTTTATATTACCTAATCTCATTTAGGTGTTTTATTTCCTTTTTTATACTATCATCATTATCAGAATTTATATCCATTGTTTATTTTTTCAACATTTTCATCTCCTTCTTGAGATGTATAATTTTCTCAAGAGATGCTTCCAACTTTTATTTTTCAATCCATTTGAGTTCTATTCTCTTTTATCCATCATTATCACTACATGATGAAGCAATTTTCTTTTCAACTTGATCTAAGAAGTTAAATTAAACCTCAGATTCACTACTAGATAATGAATCATCCTTATATTTTTTTTATTAACAAAATATTCTTCTTACAAGAAAAATTTTTCTTGTATTTCTTGGAATCTCCTTTCTGGGTTTCTTATCTTCTTCATCTGACTCATAATAAAAAATATTCTGCTTTTAAAATTTACCTAACCAATTATCACTATTATGAAAATTCCAAAACTTAAGAGATTTTTTACCATTTCCTTCCTTATTTCCATTTTTATATCACATATAAATAATTGAAATATTTTTTTAAAATATTATTCGTCTTATTTAGTTTATGAATCACTTGATTTTTCTTTTATTTATTCATAACAAAAAGTCACTTTTAACATAGCTTAAAAATATTTTTCATACTTATCCTTGTTCTTAATTATTATTTCTTTTATCATTTCATATGATACAAGAAGATAATTAAGATCATAAAAATATAGTTCCTCTAAATATTATAGAGATGAAACCATGGGATCAAACCTATCTGGAAAGTTTCCCATCCGTATATTATTAATAATAAAATCTTCCATATTATCAAAAAATAGTTGATATTACTGATAATATCATTGAACCTTGTAAATTATTCATCAATATTTTTATCATAGTCCATATTTATATCTTCAATAAACCTTCTACTCTATATTTGTAACTTAGCCTCCCTGACTTTCATATTCCCTTCATAACTGCTTCTCAATGTATCCCACATTTCTTTAGTGGTTGTAAATCCCATAAATGTGGTATAAACCTTCTTAGAGAGAGGTATTAAAATATAATTTTTATTTTTTTCCTTAAACTTCTAGATTACTCTTATTGGTATCTTTCATATCATTCTAATTCATGAGGAGAAATCCCAATATAGTATCATCTCTAACTTCTAGTCCACGTGATAAAACGTGGGGTAAAATATTATTTATCCAACTGTGATAGTTCTTTACATTTAATATAGTAACACCCCTTTTTAACTAAATTTATATTCTCAATCTTTATTATATTGTTGGATGTTTAAAATTAAAACTTTTCTCAGATACCAATTAAAGTTACTAAATCAATATAGATCAATAAGAGGAGGAAAGGGGAATTAGTGATCCCTTTATTTTCATGAATTATTCTCAAAATTCAACCTCCATAACTTGTTAAAGTTATCAGTACACTCAAATAGATCTCACAACAATGACCCCTCTCACGTACTGACATATGTCCAATGCCGCTTACTGCCCGTTTTTTCGAAACATCCCAGAGACCCCCATGCATGCCATCATTCACTGCCCGGAAGCTAAGGAAATCTGGAATAAGTGGGGCCTAACCCCATATGCATCGCTGGATACGGCTTCTGACCTCCCCGCTCTCCTAGTGCGATGATGCTCCTCTCTCTCAGCGGCTAAGGCAGGATCATTCTGCACCCAGGCCTGGATCATCTGGGTACGGCGTAACGATGCGGTCTTCTACCACAGGCATAAACCTCCTGAATTCTGGATTGAACGGGCCACCTCATGGATCGGGGGATTGAATCACCACAATGGAAAACAAAGGCCTGATGTTCCCCCCTCCTGTCCCCCTCAGTGGAACCCCCCAATGTAAGGTGTTCTTAAGATCAACGTGGGTGCGTATCTCCCAAAGGATGGACTTGTCTCCCTCGGTCTCCGGGCCCAAAATCATCTGGGTAAAATCATCGCAGCGAAGTATGAGTCACATCAGGCCTTTTGGGAACCTGCAGTTGCAGAGGCTAATTCAATCCTAGCAGCTTTGATGTTGGCTTTGGAACGTGGGTGGGTTGATATTTGCATTGAATCTGACTGCCTCATCGTGATCGATGCCATTAACCAAAAAAAAAGCGGACTGCAGTCGTTTGGCCTCATTATCAGGAGAATTCTCTCGCTCTGCCAATGCTTTTCATTCTGCACCTTCTCCTTTACCAAAAGAGAAGGCAACAATGCGGCCCACCAGTTGGCAACATTAGGCCCCTTCGAGGCAAACCAGCTCTGGCTAGACAATTTTCCTTCATGGCTTTGCATTTGTATGTCTGCGGATATTCATCATTAATGATATCGGTTTATCTCAAAAAAACAACACATTATATAAAGTAAATATAAATAAAGAGATCAACACATGATATTTAAAACTTCTGACCACAATGTGATTGTATACTTATGTCTATGTTGTCTATACCCTCGAAATGTGGATTTTATACTAAATTAAATAGTAATTGGTCACACCCCCCCCCCCCCAAAAGAAAATTCAATAACTATTTATAGCCCCGGTAAAAAACTTCTTCAGTTATTGGTTATACCCACCCAACCCAAACAAAAGCCTCTAAAATATGGTTATACCCCCCGTCCCAGCCAAAATATCCTTCTTTAGTGTTGATCCATTATAGAAAGATCTTTTTATTCAAAGTGTATTCCTCCATAATCAAGTTATATTACATTATACTATGTACAACTTCTTCAAAATGATATACATATCTCTGAAAATTTGGTTGGTCATGAAATTTCCTTTGGATCTTGAAAGACTAAGATATACTCAAAAATCACATTTCCAAAACATTTTTTGGAAATATTACTCTTTTAAAAATTATTTGTCCAATAATCCTTCATCTCTATTGTTGTGTTTGGTATCCCAAAAACCGTTTAAACTTTTTATAGTACTCCTTCTATCTTAATTTCCAATATCTAATGTGCCTATATTCAATTAACCTATGTATGATGTGCCTCTATCAGATGGACCTCGATACAATGCATGTATATCCGGTAATCCATCCATCCTATAACTTCCCTTATAAAAATATTTATCTAGAACATATCTATCATAAATATTTTTATCTAATTCTACTCTTCCTAAACTAAGTATATTCTTGGTTAAATAATAGCACTAAACTTATACATAGTCTTATAAGTTATCATTAATAATCTTCGAATGGTCACTTCTTAATTTATAGGCCTAGATTCCTTTGACAAGTAATAAATAAACATGGAATTTGAATTTTAAGTTCCTTATTAACTCTCCATTTGATTGACCACCTTTAGAACCTCCATATAAACTTGATTCAACATTATTCTTCAAAGTGTACTCAAATATTAGTATTAATGAACTCTATAAATCTTACTCAAATATCACCTAGATTTATGATCATTGAAATTATAGCTCAACATCATTACAGTTAATGTATTTAAAAAGTTTTTATAAATATCCGAAAACATTCATATGATGTACAACCAAACTTTTTCTGATGACCTGGCACATCCTTATTGGGTAGGAAAATATATCCTTTTTGGTTCTTTAAATTTATTCATTTGATAATCTTTGTAGGTTTATCCATTTTATGTTACACATCTACTGGGTTCATGAATGTTCATATGATAAAATAAACTTTCTAAACCGAGAAATTTGTAAAAATTTCTCAATACAATACTAAAAATTTTCTATGTTATGAAACATCCACAAACTTTCTTCCATCTGGTCACCTCCAACCTAATTATCTTGGTACTATAAAATCATTTAGGTAACATCCTTTAGATAGAATCAAAAAGTCATAATATAATAATTATACTTTTTATAATAACTCAAACTTTATATAACTAAAACATTATCCAATGATTCTTTTATAAAACTCAATTCGGTAAACTGTATCCAGAAGACTCATTCTGATAACCACAATCTCATAACCTCATTCTAGAAAACTAAGTTCCACCATGTTTTAACCAACTTCTTCCTTTCAAAAATTTCATCTAGGAATCATGAAGTATTTTTTAATCATGGCATTATAAACATTTAATATCAATAAATCATTATCATACTTATAATTGTTCTCTAAACTAATCAACAACTCTTATGTAACACCCCAAGACTTTATAATATTTTCCTTTTAGAATAATTTTAATTTTGGTTCATATATATCTGTATATGAAACACCAATTTAAGATTGTGTTACATGAAACAAAAATTTTAACATTCTCTACATAGAACATCGGGGTTATCTTTCATTACAGGTAAGACTGACTCTCCTTGATGGCTTGCATAACACGTAAGACTGTGTTTTACCGAATAATGGTATATTATTAAAGAAAATATTATTTAATATAATAAGATATAACCAAGATATAAAATTAGTGGTTATGAATAGTATTAAATAAATTATGAAAATATATGTATTAAACAAATATAAGATGAATTCATTGGTTTCCAATTAATCAGAAATGAAGTATAATCCAACTGAATATAAAGAAAATATTTATAATTTTAAGCTAAAATAGATTTTTTATAGAAATAAATCAAATTAATTACTATTATTGAATGATATTAATTAAATTTATATGTTATATATTAAGTCAAATATTTTTTTTGATTCAATAGGCATAAGATAGTAATAATCTCAATAATACATATAAAAACTTATATTTTTATTAAGGCACTTTTACCTCCTTTTAATGGAGAACCTATTTTAAATATAAATTTTGAAATTTTATATATTTTATATGTCCAAATAAACTTTATATTTTAAATAATAACGTAAAAATTAGCTTATGGTTAATTTTTTGTATTTTTCTGAAAAGTTTTATTTTTTAATAAATAGTTAAAATAATGAATTTTTATTCAAAATTTCTTTTTCATAAAATTTATTTATAAGAATAAATTATAATTTTAAATGGTTTTAAAGTTTAATTATACTATTTTTCATCAATTAATATAATTTAGGTTATTTAAATCAATTTCACTATATAATTTCATATAAAAACATAGCAAACTTTTGAACATTAATACTTTTAAAACCTGCATTGTTGTCCCGTCTACAAGATTAAATTTAAATTAATTTTTTCCACTTATATGATTCGAATTTGGTAAAATTGATTTAATATGTGGAATAACAATAATTTATAAATTAAAATAAGAACAAAATAGTTTTTGAACAAGAATACTAGTGAATTTAATTACAATTAATTGCAACGATTAAGGTGAAATTAAGCTTAACTAATGACTAAACCTTAAAAGTAAGGCCCCAAATAGCCTATAAATTTGTAAAAAGAAAATTGGACATATTTCTACCATATAATCCATTTGATATAATTTTTACCATTATGGTATCCAATTTTAATTAGAATAACATGGGTGGAATTCTCTTTCAAAAAATTTACAACAGTATCACTCATCCACTATAAAAAGGCATCCACTCCTCCCACTTCCTCACACATCTCAAGACACATTTAATAAAAAAAATATAGGCCAAAATAGATCCTAAAAATCCCTCCAATAACCCTAGAAGCCTCAACTTGAGAATAAATCCACCCAAGGAATCCCTTTGGTGCAAACCAAAACGTTACCCAAAAAAGAGATAACATCTTTCCTCAAACTCTTTAGTTTTAATTTCATTCTCCACACCGTAAAAATTTAATATTCCATGATTAAATAATTAAATAAGTATCCTAAATACACTAGGATGTTTTTATACTTAATTTTAGATCTTAACTTACACACACTTTCATCTAATGTGTAATGAACTTACCGTTCTCATACAATGAACTACCACCTCATGAAATGATGATTGTTTTTTTCCCTTTACCACATTTCATGGTTGAAAAATTATGATAGACACACTTTTTATATATGATATATATTTTATTATGTATTTATTCTTCTGTAATTATTTTATAACACATACCATTATGATTTCTATTTTTTGTAAATATGATAACATCGTTTGTGGAAGTGTGGACTACCACCCCCTCAAAGTGATGTGATTCGTTCACACTATACATGGAATATATAAAGGATGGTTTTTATAAAACTATGTAATATATATTACATAGTTATTATAATATAATTATAATAGAAAAATATATATCATTTACTTTTTATTATTTTAATACGATAAAGAAATTATATTAATATTCATACGTACGTAAGAAATGTCGTCTCTATGAACAGTGCATTTCATTTCTTATCTCCAAATATTATGAATTATTATAAATAAATATATTTTGAATATATATGATATTTAAATCTTGTTTTACATTATATATATGATGAAACCATGATCTAATTAATAGTAACGACAAGTAACAAGTCAAAACATACTCAAAATCTAGGGATTTAACACCTGAAATAGTGAAAATAATGAAGGATTATAAACAAATGGGTAATAAGACACCATAAGATGTTAATATATGATATTATGAATATTATTATCATTATTTTATAAGTTAGTAACATATTTTTAACCACTATACATAAAGTTAAAGATCACATAATAAAAATGAAGGATAAGGTAAGGGATTTCATCTCAATTTATATTCCATTGAGACTTATTTTTTGTTATGTACCAATTATCTTTTAGATGGTGTATATAATACCATTTGACATATTATATCATGAATATCCTTACTATAATGATACTATAAGATTCATTTAGTATCATTCCTTAATGGTAATTATGATTCAAATGTTTTAAAGTGGTATGGGACACTTTGTAATGTTTAAAGAATATTTTCCTCAAGAATGTTCTTAATGATTATCTTCACAATATCACTTCATTTTGTGATTTTAAAATTTATATTAAAACAATAAATTTATTTTAATAATTTTCCATTAGAAATTACCTTGAATATCTATATTCTCACATAATGGATATTATTATTTTTTAAACCGTATATCATTTTTACATACAGTGTTCACTTTGATAGTTATTTGATTTACTATATAAATATTGCTAGAACCATATTATTTATTCAATATAGATATTTTATAATGCATATTATTTATGTAAATTATTTTATTTGAGTATTTATTTATATTAAAAATGACTGGTGGGCCTGAAACTTTATATAGCCCCTCAATGCATCGACAGGTTCTCATGGGACAAATAAGTTGACCAAATTAAATGGGTTTTTATCCATTATTTTAAACCATATTGTGAATGTTCTTGAAGATTTAGGTTTTCATGTGCCTTAGATATTAAGTCCTATAATTAATCATTTCGTTCATTTTGATTCAGTAATTATTTGCCTATTAGATTTTATGTTGACATATCTATTGATTCATTCTATTCTTAGTTTATTGATTAAATGGCATGTGTTTTAGTTTCTTACCTTACCAGATTGATTTTCCCTTATCTATTTATTTTAATAGAATGTGTTATTAGTTTTTTACCTTTCCATGTTGATTATTCTCATCAATTCATATTTTCTTCCACTTTACTGACATATATTGATCATTTCAACTCACTTTTATTATTCTTATTTTCCCTAGGTTATGAAAAAGAAATCTTGGAATAAGCTTTCAAGGATGTTGTTTATTTAATTTTATTATGTATCATGTAGTTATTTCCTTTTCCCAATGTATTATGGGTAAAATGTCTGTAATTTGGTTTTCCAAAATTTCTAAACCATCTGGTACTTTCGGATTCAAAGATCATATCTATGTCAATGTAATAAAATAATGCACCAGCTCCAGGCTTTTGGGTTTGGGGCATTACAATTGGTATCAAAGGATGTTTATCAGTAACCTTGGAAACTAGATTTAGAAAACATAGATTAAGGAACATATACCTAAGATATACTTTCAGGATAAGTATAGAAGAACAACCTAGAATTTTGGTAAGGAGGATATTATGTGTGTATTTTTAGAAATACATCCTTGTATGGATATTACAAGTGGATGTGGTTCTCATAAAAATGTACCTAGGAGTAATAACTATATTAAGGTGTGTTGGGCCTGACTCAGCATAACCTGGTACATGTAATCAATCCTTAATGTGCACCTGGTTTGACACTCCTGGGGGATATGCTTAGGATAATTCAAAATTCTTTACAAACCATTATAAAGGATTTGAAAGTAAAGATATCCCCACAGAAACCATGTTAATTGACTGACTGAAAAATGATTTTTCTTATTAGAAAAGAGGGTAAATACCCATCAATAACAAAGGAATATCAAGGCGGTCTGAAGTGATGAAGGCCAAGGGAATCCCCTTGGAAAACAATTTTACATTCAGAATGAAGGGATCCCAGACTCTCAAATAGGATAAGACGGTCCTTCGGATTACCGACCCGTGCAAGATCATCCATTGAAAATTTGTCTTGACACCAAATATGCCTCGCCATCTGTTTTCCATTGGTCTCTAATGAGAAATTTCTAGTGATGTAAACCAACTCCCATAGAGCAACACATTTCCCCTGTAAGATTATAACCAAGTCCTCTAAGTCAGACTAGACCTCTAACGCCTGAATATCCAATCTTTTACACAATTTGAGACCCATATAGAGGGACCTAGCTTCCACATCCAATAAGGAGAAAGGTCCATATAATGCACTAAAACTGAACCAAACAGAACCCCTTGAATCTCTGAGAATCCCCCACCTCTCATCTGCTAGTTCATAAAGGATCCATCCACGTTATGTTTCAGGAAATTTGAAGGAGGTGATCATCCAACCCACTTTCCACTAGGACATTCAAACATAGGGGTTCTACTCATAAAAATGGAAGGAGAAAATAGGTTACATCCCCAATTAAAGAGATCCCCCAACTCAGCCAGCATAGATCTCACTCTCAAATTGACGTTGCTCCTAGATCAGAAGTGGCCCATTCGAACCTAGTTTTGGGATTCTTAGAGTGTCCAAGATATGGAGGTGAAGATGACCAACCGCACCTTGATCTCTATACTATTCTTTTCTCCATGGAACCAAGTTGTGATAAAGGCCTACATAGAGAACTACCCCTCTGAAAGGTGAAGTTGTTTTCTGAAGGAGGACCAGAGGAAGAGACCCCACTCACTCTGGAAGAACAGGTGGGTTGTAGACTCGGACATTGGAGTATTACTGTAGTAACAGGGGGAGGCCAGAGTAATCCCTCTTTTCTTGAAATTCTCATCAGTTGGGAGTGTCTGGTTTCTTAGGTGCCAAAGTAGAAAAATAATTTTCATGGGAATCTCCTTACACCAAAGTTGGGTCCCCCACTGGTGGTGTTCCACCACTGCATGGTGAACGCCCCTGAAATCACTGAAGGAGAAAGAACTCGAGCTCGACCTAGTGTAGTAGAATATATCAGAATCATTGTTAAGGGAGATTGACTAAAACAACTCCCACTACTCCGGGGAAAGAATAATCCTGATTGTATCACAGTGGTCACTCACCTCCCTAAAGGAGATGCTCGATGCCAGACACCCTGGAAAGAAAAGGGTCTCTCCCACCCAGTTAACATTTCATAAGTTAATATCACCCTTCCTAACAATCCACTTGTAGGAATCATTCAGCTCATCCAATATAGGAAATAGAGTATGAGCCATATGGGATGGTTGGCCTCCAAGGTGAACTCTGCCCTCCCAGCAGTTTCCATATCTCACACGTAAGAAATCCTCCCATAGGGAATTCTGTTCAAGGATATCCCATGAAAATGACCTTTCTTGCCATGCATGGTTTCCCTTATGTTTTGGAGAAGTTATTTATGGAATTGGGATGTGGTGAAAAGGAAAAGGTTACACTTTTAGAATATTATCTGAATAGAGATGTGGATTAATGGTGGACATTGATCTATAATACTAGAAAGTAAGAAGAAATAAAATTCATAAAATTGAGAACTTTTATGGAAACATTATTCAATAAATACTTCCCTTGTGGGAAACAAACTAAGATGAAGAGAAATTCACTTAGTTTAAATAAAAAGGAGGAAGAAAGAATTACAGAGTATGAAGATACCTTTACCATGTTATCAAGGTATGCTATAGATTTCATACGCAACATGAATTGCAATATTTATCATTTATTTTAATGGGTTAATCCAATTATCTTAAGGGTGATTATTTCTCAAACATTTTCTTTATATTATGATATAGTTTTATGTGAAATAAAGATAGAGAAAGAATTTTCCACGTATTATGTATTCAAAGGGAAGAAATAGAAGAATATAAATGAAGAGAAAATAACATATAAAGGGAAGAAATGAAAGAATTATTTTACCACATGTGATAACTATAGAAAGAATCACCCCGTTAAATGCTTGAATGGATTGGGAGTTTTTTATAAGTCTAGAGAAAAGGTTCACCAGGAAAAATGATGAAAATCGAAGAAGTAAAAAAGTTTTTATTCTATGTTATAGCTACAAGGATATGGGGAACTATTACAAATAATTCCCCATGAGTAAGGGGAATATACCATAGAATACTCCAAGGGTAGATGTCCATTATTATGATATTAATATATCTGATGTAGAATGATTAATTTTCTCTTGTATTTAGATACTTTAATAATGTTGTAATTGTTTTTTGTTGATGTCTTGGATAAAAGTATTAATAGAATGCATAAGTATTGTACAAAAGATCTTTTTTTAAGGATTGGATATCATGTTTTGAATGGTATTAGGAAAATTAATATGTTGGAATGTAAACATTTTTTGAAACCCCATGGTTAGGGGAATGGTGACCCTTAATATGTTGTTAATGTTAATAGAGTGATTTTTTGATGAAGAAATTATTGGTTTGTATAATGTAAATACAATAAGTTCTAACTACCATGGATATGATTAATGATTTATTGAAAAAGTGGTTTATGCTATCATTGATGGATTTTAAATTTTTTTGGATTTAATTAATATATCCAATAATATATTTTCTATTTAAGGAAAAGAAATCATGCATGTTTTCAAAAAGGTTTTATAGTAAATCAAGTTATTACCATATTCACATGTTTGGCATGTGACGATTAAAAGTCACTTCATGTTATTTGATAAGTTCATTTTGGAAATTTATTGACCTTGCTTCTAAAGTGTTGGATTTTAATCTTTTGAAAAATTTATCCATTTATGAAATGGTTTAAGTTGAACCTTGAATGTGGTTTTAGAGATTTATTTTTTACTTCCCCATATGATGAAGCATGTGATTAGGCATAAATGATTCATGGAATAACCAAAGCATAAGTTTGTGTTTATGAAATATAAATGTATATTTACTTATATACATAATGAGTGAAAGAATTCATCAACTATATGAAAAATGGTCTTGAAACAAAAATATTTTTCTATTATCATCATTTTAAAAATATCAATGACCTTATCATAATAGTGGTTTAAGGCATTATGGTCATCGACTTTTATCTAGACATGTTCTCTATCACTCTCCATAAAAACTTGATTATTATATTTTTCTTTCATATCCATGTTTATATTTCCCACCTTTTTTCTCTCATTAGATAACCTAATTACATAACCATTGTGCTTTCCTTTCTTTCTTATTAAGAATATGTGTTATTAACACTATTCACGATGTGAGTTTTTCCACAATAGTTTATTTTTAAATATCAATTCCTTTATTATCAGGATCAATTTTAAAATATTTAGGATGAAATTTATTTAAGGTGGGGAGAATGTTACACTCCAAGACTTTACAATATTTTCCTTTTAGAATAAATTTACTTTTTGTTCTTAGATTACTTTAAATGAAACACCCAATTATGTTTATGTTATACACAATATAAATTTTATCTTTCTCTACATGGAACAACAATTTTATCTTATATAAAAAGAAATACTAACTCTCCTCGATGGCCTGTGTAACATGCAATATAGAGTTTTACCCAAAATAGTATATTAATAAAATATGTTATTATTTATTATAATAGGATATAACCTAGGTGTTAAATTAGAGGTTATGAATTACATTAACTAAATTATGGGAATATATGGATTACACAAATATTATATGAACTTATTGGTTTACAATTAATCATAAATGAAAATATGATCCAATTGAAAATAGAGGAAATATTTATATTTTATTGCTCACAAAGGTGTTTTATACTAATAAATTAAATTAATTAATATTAGTGAATGATATTAATTAAATTTATATATTTTATATTAAATAAAATATTATTTATATTCATCCAATAGATTCTTTAGGCATAATATAATAATAAACCCAATATTACACATAAAAACCTATATTTTTATTAAGGCACTTTTACAGCCTTTTAATGGAGAACCTATTTTAAATCGAAATTTTTGAAATTTTATATATTTTATATTTCAAAATAAAATTAATATTTTAAATTGGAACATAAAAAGTAGAATTGGTTTAATTTTTGGTATTTTTCTGTAAAGTTTCATTTTTTAATGAATAGTGAAAAATAATTAATTTTAATTCAAGACTACTTTTTCATCTAATTTATTTGTAAGGTTAAATTATTTTTTAATTTTTTTTAAAGATTATTTATATTAATTTTTTATCAATTAATAAAATTTAGTTCATCTTAATCAATTTCACTTTGAAATTGAATATAAAAACTTAGCAAACTTTTGAAGGTTTTTACTTTAAAAGCCTATATTGCCGCCTCTTCTACAGAATTAAATTTAAATTAATTTATGCCACATATTTTATTTGAATTTGGTGAAATGGGTTACATATATGAAATAATAATGAGTTATAATTTATAATAATATCAACTTAATGTTTGACCAAAAATATTAGTGAATGTAATGAAAATTAATTACAATGATTAAGGTGAAATTAAGATTAATAAAGAACTAAACCTCAAACATAAGGGCCCAAATGGCCTAGAAAAGTTTCCATAAGACATTTTATTTATATTTGGACACTATAATTTTATTTGTGGAATTTTTAACAATATTGGATCCACTTGAAATGGGAAAAACGTGGGTGTGATTCCCTTTCCAAAAAATTACTGGAGTGTTAGTCCCCCACCACTATAAAAAGGACTCTTCTCCTCTCACTTCCTCACACCCCTCAAGACAATTTTTCTCAAACAAACTCTTACCAAATAACTCTTAAAAATACTTCCACTTAACCTAAAATCATAACCTTGAGAATAAATCCATCCAAGGAATCCCTTTGGTGAAAAACAAAAGGATTTACCCGAAAAAGAGGTAACATCTTTCCTTAAGCTCATCAATTTTAATTTCAATATATGCCCCCTAAACTCTTAATATTCCATTATTAAATAATAAAATAAGTATCCTAAATATACTAGTATGTTATTATGTTAATATTTCAACCTAAACTAACACACACTTCTATCTAATGTGTAAGGAACTTATCATTCGTGTACGACAAACTACCACCTTGTGAAATGATGACTGTTCATTTTTCCTTTACCACCATTCATGGATGAAAATTATGATTGACACGCTGTTTATATATAATATATATGGTATTTATTATTTATTTATTATTATTTAATTATTTTATAATTTATACCCTTATTCTTTCTATTTTGTGTAAATACGATAACATCATTTATGGATGTGTGGACTATCACCCCCTCAAAGAGATGTGATTCATTCACACTATACATAGAACGTATAAAAGATGGTTTTAATAAAATTAAGTAATATATATGAGATAGATATTATAATGAAATTATAATATACATATATATATCATTTAAATTTCATTCTTTCAATATTTCAAATAAATGAATGTAGAATTCATGCATATGTACGACCTACTATCTCCTTGAATGGTGCATTTCATTTCTTATCTCCAAATATTGTGAATTATTATAAATACATATATTATGAATATATGTTATATTTAAATCATGTTTTATATTCTTTAGGTTATTAAACAATGATATATTTAATAATAATGATAAGGAAGAGGTCAAAAATATTCAAAAAACTAAACAACTAACACCTGAAATAGTGAAAATAATGGAGGATTATTAACAAACACGTAATAAAATACTATAAAAAGTTAATATATGATATTATGAATATGATTATAGTTATAATATAAGTTATTAACATATTTAAAATCACTATATATGAGGTTAGATACTACACAAGAAAAATTAAACAGAAGTTAAGAGATTTTGTCTCAATTTACATTCCATTGAGAGTTATTTGTTGTTATACACTAATTCACTTTTATATGGTGTATATACTTCCATTTTATATGTAATATCTTGAATATATTTAATATCATGAAATTATAAGTTTCATTTAATGTCATACCTTTATGATTATTTTGATTTAAATGTTTCAAAGTGGTATGGGACACTTTGGAATGTTTAAAGAATATTTTCCTCAAGAATGTTCTTAATAATTATCTTTGAAATATCACTTCCTTTTGTGATTGTTAAATTTATATTGAATAAATCTCTTTATTATAATAATTTTTTATTGTAAATTACCTTTAATTTATATATTCTCCCACAATGGATTTTATAATTTCTTAAACTATATATCATTTTTACATACAGTGTTTACTTTGATTGTTATTTGATTAACTAGGGAAATATTGATAAAAATGTATTCTTTATTAAATACTGATATTTGATAAGGCATATTACTTATTTAAATTATTAAATAAGAGGAATTATTTTTAATATCAATGATGGGTGGGGCATGGAATTTATATATCACCTCAATGCATTGACAGGTTATCCTAAGATGAATAAGTTGGCCAAATTAAACATGCTTCTATTCTTAGTTTTATACCATCTTGTGAAATGTCTTGAAGGTGTAGGTTTTCATGTGCCTTATACATGATATCCAATAATTAATCATTTCATTAATTTGTATTCAGTTATTACTTATCTATGATATTTTACGTCGACATATCTATGGATGAATTATATTCTCAATTTATTTATTAAATGGAATGTGTTTCAGTTTCTTACCTTTTCGTATTGATTTTTCATTATCTAGTTATTTTAATGGATTTTTTTATCCGTTATTTACCTTGAAATTTTTATTATTCTCATAAATTAAACTTTTCTTCCTCCTTACTTAACCTTACTAAGAATTTTATATCACTCTTATTATGTTTCATTTCCTCGGGTTATGAAGAATAAATCTTAGAATAAGCTTCCAAGGATGCTTATTTTTTAATTTTATTGTGTATCATGTTTTTATTTCCTTTTACCAATATATTATGGGTATAATTTATGTAATATGGTTTTCCAAAACTTCTAAACTATTCATCCCTTTTGAATATGAATCTTGTTTTTATGCCAATATAATAAAATAATGCACTCGGTCCGGGCTTTTGAGGTCGGGGAATTACATCTTCTCTCCAACTTCTCCAAGTAACTTCTCCTACAAACACATATCAAAATATTCATAAAAAATTAAACAAAAATATCATGGAAATGAAAACATGGTATAGATAGAGATATGTAGATCTGGAGACACACCTAAAATTGATGTATGAGTGTTTTGTAAAAGGATATACCCCCATTAATGATGCACAAGTCTTAACATCACATGTTCAAAACTAAATAAATTGTATTTTAAATGAATTATTTATTATTTATTTAATATATAATATTATTTTATCATAGGTCTCAGATATATTTATTGGTTTTTATAGTGAGCCATAATATGAGCATGTTCATGATACACTAAATTTATGAGGTGTGTTCCTATATATTTATCACATAAAATGTGTTACTTAAACAAATTAGAGATTTTTATATTCCATTCATGTTGATATGTCATTTTTAAAGTTACCTTAATTAGTTCATTCTTTAAATTCCCTCTATTTTTACTAGTTATTATAATCACAACACATGTTTATTTTTTAAAAAATAGTTTACTTTGAATATATATCACCTCATAACTTAAACAACCCATGATTATTTGATTTACAATTAGGGTTTCACTTTATTACATTTAAAGGTTATTTTATGTTTAGAGTTTAAGATAATTAGGTAAAACATTACATAATAAATTGGATCTCTCAATATAGTGTCCATTTTTTCTGCAAAATAATTTCTTTATAAAGATAAACTTGCTTCATTCAAGGTAACTCTTATATCTATATATTTGACTTTATTAATGTTTTTACTCATCCTTAATCACTAGGAAACCCCATTTGAAAAATATGGGATGAAAAAAATCTTGGTGAGGGATATAAAAATAAACTAATCTCATTTGTCCAGTGAAAAATATAAAAACCTATGTAGATGTTTTAGTTTTACTCAATAAAATATGATCATATTAATAAAATGTTTCCATGTGTGAAAATAAATAGTTTATAAAATAAAACGTTTTTAACCCAATTATTAACCACTGGAAGACCATGATGGTATATTTATACATGTAGAAACTCATGAAAACAATTCAAAACCTTTCACCTTTAAAATATGATAAAAATTCCTTAACTCATATAATCATATATTTCTATAAAAACCCTTTTTTATGGAATAATATAGGTGTCTAGTAAAAACATGAAAACATGTGAGTAAGTTTACTTAAAAATTAATATCACCTTTAAAAATTACATAAATGTTCCTTATAAAATTATGCTCATTTTCTTTTCATTTAAAAACAAAATATTTTCTTTAAAAACATTGCAAGTGGATCATGTAGGTAACTTGAGAAATTATCCTTACATTCACCCATATAATAACCCTTGAAATTTAATCACCTAATTAGATATTTCACAAATCTCTTAGGAGTAACCTATCACCATTAAACACTGACACCTTACCCAATTCATTAGAGAGATATATTAATCTCACCTATCATCAAATATTTACCTGGCACCCATCATTCGTATAAAATTTCCAAGAACCATAGAATTAAAAAAATACTTTTATCTTTAACTTTAAACATAAAATAAAGTTTAATTATAATACAAAACCATAATTAATAATACTTTCATATGTCTCTTATAAATTAGATGAAATTTACATTTCCTTTAAAAATATTTTTAGGAATAAAAATTTATAAAATATTGAGAAAATGATTTTATCTGAAAATAACCATGGAAAATTTTAAAGGAATATTCAAATACTATAATGTTCATAATGGTGGGAAAATCAATTCACTATTTAACCATTAAAACATAGATTATTTTGACACAATTTTAAATAAAGTCAAAAATGACTCATATAGAAAACATTGAATAGATTTATTTTTAATACCTTGTAAATAAATTAAAAAATAGTATAAAATTATCATAAGATATACTTAAATAATAAATAAGAACATTCTTGAAAACATTTAAAAGAAACTTATCATGTAATAAAAAGTGTTGTAAGTAAAACATAAAAATAATATTTTTAAAACAAAGTCCCTTACCTCGAGTCCAAGATCATTTTAGTCAAGTGCCTAACCACCTCATTAATAAAATTATATTATTTTTATACTTTTTTTATAAAAATTTTATGTTCATTTCATTATTATTAGTCCCTTTATTTTATTCGTTATCATTTTTTACTTAGTCTCTAAAATGGTTATGTTCACACTGGATGTTTTGAGGAAGCTCAATGTATAACATCAAAATAACATTAGTTCATTTATTTTGGTCAAATGGGTTATGGTTACACTAACTAAATAATTTTAAAAATGTTATAAATATAATATTTATACATTATAAACAATTTAATGACCATCCATTTCATGCAGTTATGAAAAATGAACCACATCATTTTATGGAGATGGTAGTCTGTACATACGAATGAATGAGGTTTTCATTTTTATAATGAGAAAATAATAAATAAAGTAGATAATATTTAACATTTAAATAGCTATAAATATTTTATAAATTTGATATTTATAAATTATTTTAATCTTTATTACCATCCTTATAAGGTAGAGATGAAAAATTAATCACATTGCATAATGAAGGTAGTAGTCCACATATATGTACAAGCGATGTTATCATTTTCCAATGGATGGTAGGTTAAAAAGTTAAGTAATATATTATATTTAAAAATAATAATTATGTTTTAAATATCATATATATTCATTTTTTATCATTTTAACCATCCATGTGATCTGATGATGAAAAAAAATACATTGCTCCGTAGAGGTGGTAGTTCACACGCAAGCACGAGTAATGATTTCATTTCTCATAGGATTTACAAAGAGATAAAAAATGGTTCTAAAATAATCAAAATAAAATTCAATTAAATGTAATATAATTTTATTATTATTTAATCATGAATAAATAATATTTAAAGGAGATATAATCAGAAATAGACATGAAAACACTAGGTTAAGAGTTATAACTCTTCTTTGGAAAACCTCCATTCGATTACAACTTAAGCCTTCTCGGTTTGGTGTTTTGGTGATACTGAGACCTATAAGTAATTTTCCGGGTTTTTTGGGTGATATATGGGAATATTATTTTAGATATAGAGTTCTCAAAAGTTGTGAGGAATAGAGGAGAAGATGTTCCCTTTTATAAGTGAGGGGAGCAGCTCACTAGTAATTTTTCTAAATTTTTAAATATTTTAATTATCTTACTCATGGTAAAGTTTCTCAAAAACTATCTCATTTAAAATTTATTGTGATAAGTTTTGAAATAACTTATAAAATAATATTCAAGAAGAAATGTTTTTTCCTTATCACAAAATATTTTCCTTATTTAACCTGATTTACCCCTTACTGTGGTAACACATTGTTACCATGGTTACTATTCATAATGAAAAAATGAAAGAAAAATTATTAATAAATTTTAACAACTTGATTAAAAATATCAAATCCATTTTTTAATATAAAATTTTTATAAGTGGAATAAATTAAATTTAAAATAAGTGTGAAAAATTTTAAAAAACATTTTTTTGGAAAATTGTGTTCTGAGCACAAAAATGAACTTATACAAAAATAAAAGATAGTGTTAATTATTAACTACTTTTTATGTAATTTTTAATCAAATTGACTTTAATTTATTTTAAAACAAAATATTAAATAGAATGGTTCTTTTAAATTACAGTAATTAAATAAATGAAATGATAGCTATGTAAAAATCAATATTTTTTACTATTCAATATTTTTAGAAAAATATCAAAAATAAATACAATGAATATTATGACATGATTATTTTTAAAATAAATTAAAATTTTTCAAATAAAATTAATAAAAAAGTCATAAATTAATAATAAATCCCCCCACAAAAGGCACTAAAATCCATTTTTTGAAGAAAATTTATTTTTAAGGAATAAAATGACTTTATTATCATTAATTAAATAATTATTATTATTAAATTAATTTTAATTCATTAAATTTAATATTTAATATTATTATTTAATTATAATGATTTATCAAAATTTATATATTTAATCTATTCAGATAAAAATACATTGTGCACAATAAAATTGTTTTATGAATAATATATATTTTACCTTTCAAATATTTTATATTTATATCCAACCAATTTATAATTATTTTATGATTAATTATTTATTTTATTAGTTAATCAAATCATATATTTATTTCATCATACAGTTACTCCTCTTCATACCCAACAAACCAATGACTATGTCATAACGGTCATATTTTAATAATAATATATCACTGTTCATTTAATTTTGGTTTTGTGTATATCACACGTAATAAAATGTATCATTTTAAGAAATTAAGTTCTAAAATATTGGGGTGTTACCTTCTACCTCACATAATGAAATTTAAACCTCCCAATTTTATCATGTGTTCGATAAAAATGGTTTCAAATATTAAAAAACAATTTCAAGGAGTGGAAGATAAAACATATGATCATGAAACAAAAAATATTTTTAATATTTAAAAACACATTTTTTGAAAACCCACACAATACAAAGTGATAATAAAACATCATTTTTAATAGAGGAAAATGGAAATATTAAGGTCACCTAAAATAAAACAAAATCATGTTCCCAAATAAAGAAAAACATTACCAATAAGTAAAAATATAGACATGGAATAGAAATCAGCGCTAAAGAGGTTGTTAATTATTCACAACAATATTATACTTTTAAAAAAATAATTTCATAAAGGAAGAATATTTTAATTAAAATTCCATTTCCCTAAATATATATGAGACAAGAAATTCATCAGAAATTATTTTAAAAGGAAAAATGATTTTATTCAAGATCTTTTTTATAGAGTTTTATGGATTCCTTTACTATAGAGATAGAGAACATAGAAATATATAATTACATGATTTATTCAAATCCATAAACAAAATTTCAACCAATTTATGTTCCTAGAAAATTTTTCCCACATATATCACATCTCTTACTCAAAGAAATGAATATTTAAGATTATTTTTTCATGCTTTAATCACTAAAATAAACTTATAATGGTTCACAAGATCTATAAAGGGATGAAAAGTAATTTATCCTACTTCTATCCACTAATCCAAAAAATTGTTTATAATATGTTAATATAATATCCAAAATGATAAAACCTTCAAATGAATAAATAATACTGTAATATAAAAATCTTCAACAATAAGAGTGAAAGTCTAACTTAAATCATTACATAGACAACTAACATTAAGACTCTTCAATATATTATTGACCAAGTTAAATTCCAAAAAATCATAAATATTTAGAAACATATTCTTATGAGATCAACTTATCATTTATTTTAAAACAACATTAATCACTCATAAAGTCATATACTATAAATGTATATGCCCTAATCATAAAGTCTCCAAAACATGATAATATTTTCCATAAACAACAAGAATAACTATAAATACAAAATAAAAATCATATATTCTTGAAAAAAGATAAATCAACATTTCTTCCTCAAATAAAATCCTATTTTAGAAAAAAAATACTTCCATTTACTTTAAACATATAATGTTTCCAAAATTTAATAACACTTTTTTCCAAATTGACTATAACTACCTCAACATAAAAGATCATATTAACACTAAAGGTTGTAAATAAATTTCAACTTATATCCAAAAATTATAAAAGAATTATTTCATTAAAGAATACATTAAAATGAAAGTTAATACGAAGGGTTACATATACATCAAAAATCAATTTAAAATCAATAAATGTCTCTATGGTACTATCATTACATAAAAATAAAATTTTTAATTAATTCCTGTAAACATATGATCATACTTAAATTTATCAACCCTTAAATAAAATAAAACTACATAAAAACTATTAAAACCCTATATATAGAAACTTCAGCCATTTAATGTTCTTTATAATCTATAAACTAATATTTTCCATCTCATTCCTTTATTCTTCCTTCCGATAATCAAAAATATGTATCAGGTCGTAATATTTATAAATATAAATCTATTTATGTTTCCTAATTTAAACATATATAACTCTTGCCATTAAAATATAGATCACCATCATTCTAATCATAATTTTAGAGATAGATTCCCCGTGATCTATCAAGTCATGTCAATATAGTTTTGGAATGCAACAAAACCCATCTAATATCAAAAATTACTTTATCCATACATAGTTATTAAATATATATTGAAATTGATGTTAACAGATATTGAAATTTTTAAAAAATACCATGTTTTTAATATATTTCTTTGATAGATTATCTCAAACTTGTTTCCCATAATAAATTAGTATATGTTTTGAGTTTTTTATTAGGACTGCTGTATATAAAAAATAAAATAATTAAATAATAATAGAAACACATAAGTTGCTCAAAGGAATATGTGCCTCAGCCCAGTGGGTGAGGACTCAGTA
Organism: Viscum album; assembly: GCA_963277665.1. Taxonomy (NCBI): domain Eukaryota; kingdom Viridiplantae; phylum Streptophyta; class Magnoliopsida; order Santalales; family Viscaceae; genus Viscum; species Viscum album. The sequence continues at coordinate 677,799,166 of OY728119.1, read as the reverse complement.
AGTGCATCCAAGAGACCTGAGTTCAAAATAGGGCGGAGAAATATTTTTTGGGGTACTGTATTAGTACTATAGTAGGTATTGTTTGGTACTGTAGCACCCAAAATTATTCATCCATTTCAGCTTTTGGGCAACTGGTTTGGTCCCCGGTTCCTTCAAGTACTTTGGTCGGCCCAAGGCCATCAGGATAGTAAGTCTTTCAGGCCACCTCAAGGTCTTCGGGCCACCTCAAGGCCTTTGGGCCACCTCAAGGCCTTCGGACCACCTTAAGGATTTTGGGCCACCTGAAATTATGCTTAATGGATCTGGAAGACTTTACAAGGAGAAGACTATAGATGAGGATTTAGATTAGCCATATTCACCAGAGCAGAAGCTAAATAGATGTGGAAGAAATATAGGGTATGGAATAGCCATCAGGACTAGCCTGTGCAAGCACAGGAAGCCTAGCAAAACATCCATGAAAAGGTGGAGAGCTGATATCATGATGAAGATGTTGGGTAGGAGAAGTTCCATGTAGTTATAGTCTTAATATTTCGTCTAAGACCTATGATTCATATAATATTTAAGCCTACGAGCCTTGTAAGGGTTCCCCCTCAACCCTTGAAAGAGGGGTTATCAAAAATGAATAAAAAAAGAAGTCCTTTAGGCCATTCAGTCATAAGTTTCTAAAATTTCACCCTCCTTTTTATCTAATTGGTGGGTAGGAAGTCCTTTTTATGATTAATCCATTGTAAAAAATTTATAAATTCCCTTATGGTATTTTCCAAAATGGGTATAATGAGGTAGTTGTGTTTTTTAAAAAATGGTCAAATTGTTTTCAATGTACTTCATGACATTTAAGTATAAAAGAGGGTTGAGATACATTATAAATTATTTTACAGGTAAGTCGATTTCTAAATAAGGTGTACTAATCATATGAGTAAGATTTTGTTATTATTATTTCAATTCAAACCACTAGAAGAGAGATGAGGTTTTTGTTTGATTTCATCCCATCCATATTGAACAAGAAATTTTACCCTGATGAAATAATTTTTTGAGTCAATAACTAATAATTTCTTTAGGTAACTCAGGGTGAACAACTTAATAAATTTGATTAAACTATATTGATAATTTATTACTCTAAGACTCCCTTTCTTTAGTCTGGATAATTTTGATTCACCATAGACTCAATCTAGGATACCTTAAGCTTGGTTCTCTTACAATTATTAACCTATTACGAAAATAACCTCAATTCTCTATAGCATATTAACCTATAATGTTATAAAAAACATCATAACCTCTAAATTTATTTAAACCTTCCTTTTATAACAAATATAATGCCCTATAACTTCAAAACCCATAATTACAAGATCTATGACAATAGTATCAATTTATTAAATTTTTGGGATCTTTTTTTTATATATTTATATATTTAGGTAAAAAGTACATAAAAAATTGTACATTTCCACATAGTGTCTATTTGTTTCACAAAACAAATTATCTATAAAGACACACTTTCTTCATTCAAGGTAACTCCTGTATCTAGAAATATAGATATATTAACATTTCTATCCATCCTTAATCTCTATGAAAAATAATTTAAGAACGTGGGATGACAAAAACAAAGGTTGGTAAGGGATAAAAAAATGAATACAATTATACCAATAAAAAACATCGAAACTCATGAATATGTATTCCTTTTTCTAAATAAAATATGAAAACATAATTAAAATATCACCACATATGAAAATAATTCATTTCTAAAATAAAACATTTGAAACCCCATTATTAATAATTGGAAAATAATGATGGTATATTGTGACATGTTCAAACCCATGAAAACATTTTCAAAGATTTTACCTTTAAAAATTCATAAACATTCCTTACCGCATTAAATAAAAATATTGACATATAAACCCATTTTTTAATAATAATATAGGTATCTTGGAAAAACATGAAAATAATGAGTACATTTCCTTGAAAATAAATCATTTCACCTTTAAAAGTGTAATTAACTTTCCTTATAAAATTAAACTCAATTGCTTAACATTTTGAAACAAAATAATTTCTTTACAAAAATTATAAGAAGGTCATGTAGGTACCTTAGTACATTATCCTTAAATTCACCCTTACAAGAAACCTTATTATGGAATCACCTAACTAGATTATTCCTACATATCTTAGGAGTAACCTACCAGCAGTGGGCTTCATCACTTTACATGATTCATTGGAGAGAGATATCATGTTCATCTATCATAAAAAAAATATCATTCTCCCCCATAATTCATATAAAATTTCTAATAACAATAGAATGAATAAAAACACTTTTATCTTTCACATAAAACCATAAAACCCATAAAAATTGGAATTCAAGCCTATAAGAAATAAAACTTTTATATATCTAATATAAATATAAATAAATTCCAATTTCGTTATAAAAAATATTTAAAACAAAAACATTATTGAATATTAAGAAAAATATTTTATTTTTAAATAACCATAGAAACTTTAAAATTAATATTCAAATAAAGTAATTTTTATTATGGTTAGAAAATATATTAATTCAATAATCATTAAAATATATTATTTTCATACTTTGGTAAAGAAAGTCAAAAATTACTCATATAGAAAATTTGAATACATTCCTTTTTAATAATTTTTAAATAAAGTCAAAAATATTCAAAAATAATATTTATATAAAGTAGAATAAAAAATAAAAACATTCTTCAAAATATTTAAAATAAAATATACATTGACGAAAAAGAGTTGGAAGCAAAAATTTAAAGAAATAATTTTAAAATAAAAACTTTTACCATGAGTCTTGAATCATTTTTTTCATATGTATACCCTCTAGAGAAATAAAATAATATTAGTTTTAAAAATTATTAATATTAATTTTTATGTTCATTATATTATAATTATTACCTTAATTTCATTTTTTACCATCTTTTATTTAGTTAATGAAATAGTTATGCTCAGAATAGATATTTTTGAGTACATTCAGTTTTAACCTGAAAATAACATTGGTGTATTGACCGTGGTCAAAGGGATTATATTTCAATTAACTAAAATACCTTAAAAATATTATAATTATTATATTTATACATTATATACACATTTAGAACTAAAAATTTAAGGGGGTCATAGAAAATCAACCATGTCATTCCATAGAGAGGGTAGTATGTACGTACACATGAATGAAATTTTCATTTATCAAATAGGTGAAAAAGAAAAAAAGTAGATAATATTTTAATTTTATATAATCATAAATGTTTTATACATGTAATTTTATTCATTTGTTCCATCTTTATGACTAGGCTTGGAAGGTGGATATGAAAAATGAATCACATCACATCGTGGAGGTGGTAGTCCAAATGTATGCATGAGAGAGGTTATTATTTTACAAAAGATGGTAAGGTAACAAGTTAAGTAATATATTGCCATTAAAAATAATAATTATTTCATAAATAGCATATTTATTCATTTATTATATCATTTTAACCCTCTTTATGATCTGGTAATGTAAAACAATACACATCGCTCTATGGAGGCGATAGTCCATACGTACGCAGGAGTGATGTTTTCATTTCCTATAGGATATAAAAGTTTATAAAAAAGGGTTATAACTTAATAATTATAAAATTTAATTATATATAATATAATTATGTTATTATTTCAAAAAATTAAAGAATATTTAAATGAGGTAGAATAATAAATAAATATGAAAACACTCAATTAAGAGTTATACCTCTTCTTTAGAAAACCACCTTTGGATTACACCTTAAGCATTTTAGTTTTCGTATTTTAGTAATAAAAAGGCATATGTAACTTGGTTAGGGATGTTGTAAATATATTATGTCATGAATTTTATGATCTAGAGTGCTCAAATTATTTTAGGAAGAGAGGAAAGGAGATTCACTTTTATAAGTGAGGGGAGTGACACATTTTTAATTTTTCTAAACATTTTAATATTATAAATATCTTAATCAAGTTAAAGTTTATAAAAAACTTTCCCATTTGGAATATAGTTTTATGATGTTCAAAATATCTCATCCAATAATATTTAATATGAAATTATGTGTCCTTATCACAGAGTATTTACCTTATTTAACCTGATTTACTATTTACCATGGTGACATATTTTTACCATGATTTCTATTCATACTTACCAAAATTGAAATTAAAATTATTGCCATATTTTAAATATGTAATTAAAATTATTGATTATACTTTTAAATATTCAATTTATATAATTGGTGTAAATTACTTTTAATAAAAGTGTGAAAAATTCAATGAAAAACAATATTTTTTGAAAATTGTGTTTTTAAGCATATAAATGAAATTATACCAAAACAAAATATAATTATTATTATTATATATTTATTTAGATTTTTAATATAATGGATACTATTTTAATTTTAAATAAAATCAAAAATGCAATGGTACTTATAAATTACTTTATTTAAAGAAAACAAATGATAGTTTTGCTAAAATCAGCATTTTTCACTTTTCACTCAAAAATTGATTTTTCAACAAATCCCAAAAATTCATGAAAATAAAAAATAAAAATGATTATTTCATAAATTATTTCCATTTATTCAAATAAAATTTCTAAAATTGGTTGAAATTAATTATAATATTCACACATAAAATGAAATAAAAAACATTTTTTAAGAAAATGTATTTTAAAGGTGTAAAAGGACTTTATTCTCAATACATTCCTAAGAAACATAATTAAATAAATTTTTATTAATTAAATTTAATATATTATCTAATTATTTAATTATAATAATTTATAAGTATTTATGAATTTAATATATTCAGAAAAAAATACATTGTTCACATGAAAATTGTTTTATGAAAAATATTTATTTTGCCTTCAAAAGATTTTTTTGTCACTTCCAAACTATTGATAGTCAATTCATGATTCATAATTAATTTTATTATGGAAAAATCATAAATATATTTCCAAATAGGGTTACACTTATTCATACTCAACAGACCAATGTCAAGTTCATAAGGATCGTATTTAAATAATAGTATATCACAGTTCGTTCAAGCTTGATGTTTGGTGTACCACACACTATAAAATATATTATTTTAATAAAATAAATTATAAAATATTGGGGAATTATAGAATAATTTTAAATAACCATCTACCATAATTTTTTATATATAAAAATCACATTATCTAATCTTTAACACATCATATGGGAAATATTATTGAAAGAAAATCAAACTACTTATAAATTAATATACCAAATTGTCTACCAAAACTCAATACAATGGTTGGTAAATGTAATGGATACACTAAATATTTTACTAACCAAAAAAGTATATATTTATGTTTTAGATTCCAAATACCATCTCCATCATGGTAGAAATAAAATAATTTACCTAAAATACATATCAATTATTCAAGTTCTAATGGATTTAAATATTGACTAGAGAAAAGTCAAAACAAAGTCATGAAGTGTTAAAAAGTAATTAGTTTAAAGAAATGTCTTGAACATATTGTAGATAATTATGTGGTTTCAATGAATATTTAATTGGTTCATCAACTTTAATTTGCAAGCATACATAAATCTACAACAATCATTTTCACAAGGCTATATAAATGATTGAGCAGTTCATTTTAATGAAAGAATTTTATCGATTAAAAACTCTCTTAAATCAATATGAAAAATTTCTTCTAAGAGATATACTTATTTTTAGAATGATCATTTATTTAAGTATCTCTCTTAGTTCAAATATCAAAATCACTTTTTCTATTATTTTGTGGAATTTTGATCTTCATCCTCCATTCCCTATTTCACTTATTTTTTTCTTACTTAAAAAAGGTACAAAGTTCATTTATTATTTGTATCAAATAATAATTCTATAAAATATTCGTAAAAACAAATAATAATTTACTACAAATTATTATAAAATTTGGAGATTCTTATACTTTATTTTGGTCGATTATATCTAATCAAAATGTTTTCCTTTAAATTTCAACCAAAAATAATGTACTTTTAGTCATAGAAACTTAAGATCCTTAACATGTAAAGAATGGATATATGAGAAATTATTATCCCAAACACTTCCACCAATACTTTTTTATTTATTTTATGAAATATAATTATTCTTTCTTAATAATTTTCCAATTTTATATTTTTACTAGGTTATTATTTTTTATCAAACTTATTTTTCATATTTTTTCTTCTTCCAATTTTTAAGTTTCATTCTTTGAATTATTTATTTAAAAACATAATAGTATCCAAAATTTTCTAAAAATATTATCATTTTAATTTTCATTTTAATATTTTAAATTCACATTCTCTTAAAAGTTGACATTTTTGGACAATAATTTATATCAAATAGAGTCTCTACACCACCATTTTTCAATAATGACCTATCATAGGGAATATATTTTAAAATATCCATATAGATTCATTTATGAAACCCAAAATATAATAAAATAACCCCCACCCCACCCCACCCCCCTATTTGATAGGAAATAATATGAGTAATTAAGAGAAAATATGGAGAACTATATTATCAAATTATTGTTAGATTGTCGGTTCTTTATTAGATATATTTAGAAATTACTTATAAAGAACCTAATACATTCACCATTTAAGAAAATGAGGAGTTACTTCTAAACCATAAGGTAAAATATTATGTATTATGTTTCATTTCAAGGAAATTATATAGCTAAGTATCTTCTTATAATATAGATCATCATATTTTTACAAAGTTTTAGAAAACTCATTATGAAACCTAAAACATTCTTCAAACTAAAAGAGAAAAAAATCTATCAATACAGAATCTTCGGCTTTTAACCCATAGAATCAGTGTAAATTATGTACAAGTGTTTCCCTATTACTATTAATGTCCTTCAAAAATTGGGTTATAAGGTTCTTGATGATGAAAATATTGTATAAAAAACATAAACATCCTTCTAGTGGAGTGGGGATTAAATAACTGATATTAAAGACATAAAGGGTGATAAAGGTATTGAGATAGATAAAAATGTTAACATGAGTATGAGATAAGGCTAAATTGAGATGATGAAATGGAAAAAATCAAGAAGAAGTTAATTGTATTCATGTAAACTAATACTCTAGATCCAACTGATGAGATTGTTCCATAGTTGAGTTAGGATGAGTTTACTCAGATTTTTAGAATAATGGGTCAGATGTTTTGAATATAATATTTTAGAAATATATAATCATACAAAAGGTATCAACATGAAAATTTTAGAGATGAAGAAAATGGGATAATTTGGGTATTAAAACTTTTAGTAACTTGATTAACATGATAATGTTCTAAGTACCATTAGAAGAAAGAATAATATCGGGTACATGGATAATAGTTTCTCCTAGCACATGATAGATGAAAAATATAATTTAAAACAGTTGAAGTAAATGTATAGAGTATTAATAAAATTTTGTTTTAATATGTATGTAAATATTCTAGGAGAGTTTTATGCCACCATACATGGTAAATACTTAATCTATAATAATTTTTTAAGTTATAGGACTTTGTAAATACCTCAACAAAATTGTCGATTATATAGGATTTTAAAAATATCCTTTTATAATTTAGTATAATCAACCTTGGTTTATATGGTGATCATTTCACCTGGTGTAAAAAAAAGGAAATGCACTAACAAGACCTATTGTTGGCTAGATAAATTCTTGCCCAACCTTATGGGAATCTCTTTCTTTTACCATATCTCGGTTATGAGGTGCACCCTCTATTTATCAAAAACATTATTTATTATTGATCTCATTATATAGTCTTAACTCTTGACGCTCTTTAAATCCTTTTTTCAAAATATAACATAAATAATAGAAACCTGATCAAAGATATCAAGGATTTGTAAGATAGAACAAATTTTGAAGAACCCTAGGTGATCTTGATGAATAAAATTATAAGACTCTATAGTAACTTGAAGGAGTCATTAAGAAACCATATTTCTCATTAAATAAAAAATGAATAATTATATATGGAAATTAAGGATCTTGATGGTAAAATCTATAATAATTTGGGGGATTATGTGTTCTTATCTTCATATTCTAATAAACTTTTTTTATTAGATAGACTCCTTCAAGAATAATAAATATTTAGAGAAATATTTAGAATACAATGGCTCAAATAGTGGTATAGAAACATGGATTTTTTTATGACAGTATAAAATATAGGAACTTTGTAGGGAATCCCAATATACATTTTAATTATGTGATTTTTTTCATAATATTAACACTACTAGACCTCTTACATTTGAACATTTTTTATATCTTCTAACAAATAGACCCTAAAAATCCCAAAATTATCCTAGTAGTGTGTATGATGATATCTTATTGAATTTTATCCTACATTTATCAATTCCTATGATAAATATCTCATTGAGGGTATCCAAAGTAAGGATGAGATTCTTACTGCTACTAAATGGTTAAACCCAGAAAGTTATGTCAAGAAAGATGGGATCCCTATTTTTGATTGTGTGGTTTCATGTGACATTGTAAAGAATTATATAACTCAAGTAATTGAAGACTTGTTTAAATGTGTTCACCTTCCTAAAGAAGCACATTTTACCTAACTTATGCTCATTCCTACAACCAATCATCCCTATTCCTTAATTCAGTTTTTTCTGATCAGTGTGTGCAACCTCCCTTATTAAATAATAGCTAATATTTTAAATGAAAAAATATTTATTTTGCTTCCCATATTGATGTATAAGTAAAAAATGGGTTTATAATATAGAGATCCATACAAGGATCCAATCGGATTACAGAAGAGATGATGATGGATCATGATAGGAAGGTGAAAGGTAACAATATTAGGGTGAAGTTTTATATTGAGAAGGCCTATGAAAATTTTTAATTTAAATATATTATCAAGGTCAAACATTATTGTCGTTTCTGAATAAGGTAATATGACCTTTTTTTAGATGTTATTCATACTTGTGGTTCTCTATCAACCTAGTGGGAAGTATGTTTCTATTATTTTTTTAAATATACTCATGGTCAAGGATACACGTACTACTAATAATTGTTTTCCTAGTCTAAGATGAATTGATTAGGAAATTAAATAATGTCTTTAGTTCTAGTGAAATAAAATATTTTCTCAAGAATGTGTTTTAATACTAATATTTCTCATATAATTTTTTTTGATGACCAATTATTCTTCAAGAACAATGATAAGGTATATATTCAAAACATCAAATAATTGTTATCATACTTTGAATTTCAGAGTGGTCAAATATATAATCCTAAAAAAATATTTATCTATTTACCTTCTAAATACCTGGTGATTTGAATTAAAATCATTGTGAATTGGTTGGGACAATCTAAAGGGAAATTCTCCATAAATTAACTAGGTTCACCTGTATGGATTGGAAGAAGCTACATCCATCACTTTATTGATTAGTTTTCTAGAATTATAGGTCAAATGATAAATTTGAAGAACCAATTTCTATCCTTTGGTGGAATAATCACTCATTAATTAGTTTTTTGTATCAATTCCCATACATATATTACCAATAATTAGAGTCCCTTAAATGTTTATATCTAACATTGATAAGGCCTTCAATTATTTTTTATGGTATTACTAAGGAGAGGTTAGTTTATAATGGGTCAGTTAATATAATCTAGCCAAATATTTAGAAATATGTGATGTCAATATCTGTAACCATAGCATGTTTATACATGGAATTCATGCCAAGATTGCATTGTATGAAATTACAGTCCATTGTTTATGGGTTTATTTTTTAAAAATAGATATGGTTTGGCTACTTAGAGTGTTGATCATTAGATAAATTTTTCCTACCCTCTTTAGTGGAGCCTCCAATGCTTTCTTTTTATCTTAGTGGATTATTTATAGTAGATCATTAAGAGAGGGGATTTTTTGTAAAGAGACATAGATAGGTAAATATATATTATATCAAATTTTTTAATCCATATTCATCACCATAAATAAGTATAAAGAGATCCCTTATTTTACTTACATGGTTCTTGGTACTAAATTGCAAGATATTTTCAGTAATATTTCTTTTGTTGATGAGGATGGTCAGTGTGTCTTCACCCCTACAGGATCTGGACACCTGAACTCTAAATATTTCACCAAGATTAGTCAATCCCACTAATTTTTTTATCACTAATACAATTTTATGTCGGATCAATATATTTCCTCCAAATTCTCTTTCTTATTTTTACCATTATTGACATGGTTTCCTGCCTACCAAAAATCTCATACAACACAAGGGTATTTTGTTAGCTTCAAAATGTCTTTGTTTCACATGTATGAGGGTGGAGGATCAAATTAACATCTTTTTTATGGGAATTTGTTTTTCTACACTTAGTTTATTCTTGGTGACTAAATTATCTTGTTTCGTAGTTTTGAGGCCTTTTTTAGTTCCTAGAAGTCTAGTTTAATTGAATTTAACCAAGTTAAACTAATGGTTGTGTTCACAAAGAAATTTTTATTAGTGGATGTTAGACCCTTTGGATGGATAGGAACGAATTCAAACATAGTGGCTCTAACTTCTGATATGGTTGGATAAAACTTCTTATACTAATTACTATTAACAATTTTATCCCCATTATAAAAGGATTAAAGGTTACTTATATCTATTGTAGACTTATTTTACAAATTCTGACTTATCAACTAGTTAAGAGCATTAGTAAAAATAATAATTTGGATTATTTGGAGTCACCCTTCAATCATATTTAAACTAAAAACTGATGGTCCATGCATACATAGACTTAATAAGGGTGGGGGAATTTTCTAGGATTTGAGTGGCTAGTTCCACCTTGGATTTAGTGATTTCTTTGGTCCTGGGGATTCTTATTTTCATGGTCTATGGACTTGTACGGTAGAATATATCTTAAAGAGCATGACATCCCTCTTTATAAAGAATAAATGTATTCCATGTTGTTGGTTTCATTTTTTACTGGTTAGGTCTTGCCTTATTTGAGTGTAATGTATACCTTAATAGAATAAAAAAATTGGGTAGGTGGTAAAACTTTTTTACATTCATTATGAAGGAAATATAGTGGGGAACCTATTGGATAAGAAGTCATACCTTATCAAGCCTTGAATTATGTACCTTGATCACACTTACCTTCCCCCTCTTGTAACATTATTATGATCAATGTTACACTTAGACTGCACCGTTATAGGCATTCTAAATGATCTCCACCTGGTGTTTTTTCTTAATTAAAATTATGATTTTGATCCAAAATTTAGTGAATTATCTTGATAAAATATACCATGACGTCAATTTATGTAAAGTTATTCATGGTTATTTTATATATATCTCAATAATTATGAACTCTAATGAAATAACCTTGTTAATGTAAGATTTGGTGTCCTAGAACCAACTGTTTGTACTTTGATTACATGAATACTTAAATATTAAACATCTTATTCATTGTTCTCCATAAATATATTTTAACAATGTCCTGGAGTATTTATCCCATTGAAAAGGTCATAGCAGTTTCCTACTATGATGAGAACCTTGAAGTGACATGAAAATATTATTAAATATAGTTCTGTGGTTGGATGTCATACTATGATGGGACACATAGTATACAGACCATTAGAAGTGAGTACTTGTAAGCAGATGAGACTTCTCCTTATGAAGTTCACACTTATTAATATCTAAGATGAGAGATTATGAGAACATAACTGTCAGTAGTAATTTCACATGTTTTGGTGCCATCAGACATTCCTATATGTGAGTGTGTGTAATGGTCCTTAGACTTTAAGATTATCATTAATACATGTCTCGACTCACGTAATTTAATTTACCGATGAAAACGGACCTGCAGACAATTGGTGGGAATTAAGGTACATTGGGTGCATCATGAATGACATGTTTTTAATGGATAAGTCAAGGAAGGATTTTCCCTTCCATTTATGGAAGTTAATAACTCAGCCCTTTGATTTAAATAGAACTATCACACGAAATTCCATGGTCATGGTATAATGATGAGTTTATTTTAGGTAGTCAACGAATTACATATCAAGACTAAAGGTTGATGCCACTATCATGAAACCAGCTTGATGAGATATTGAGACAAAGGGATTATATTAAATAGTGATCATTTGTATGTGGATTTCATTGTTGCGACTTTAAGTTCATTCTATTGGATTCCTTGACCCATTTCTAGATAGTACTCTTGGACTTTAGGCAAGCTCGCATAATGTCAATGAGAAAGAATCCTAGAGGGTCACACACTAAGTGTTTCTGGTGGTCCTGGTTAAATTCTATTTGAATTTAATTAATAGAGTTAATATTATTATCAAGATAGTAGAATAATTTTATTCAAGTTAAAATTATTGAATAAATTAAATAAATATATGTTTATTCACTGAATTCTGAATAAAAATATATTTAATTATTTTATTTAAGATTTAATAAATATTCATTTACTATTTCATAAATAAATTATTTATTTAAGAGAATAATTTATTTATTTATTTATTTAGGTGTTTAATAAATGGAAGTGGACTTCAAGCAGATCAAGGATGGTCCAATAGTAAAATAATTATTTTCAAGATGGTAATTAATTATTTAACTAATTGGAACAAAACAAAATTATAATAAGGTAGTTTTAATTATGTGTCACAGGATTTCATTTATGATTCTATTTTACACAAGTTATCACACCACAAATAATGACTTGGTTACTGTTATTATATAGCAAGGGTTTTCTCTAATTTTATGAATTAATTTAATTGTTTTTATATAATTAAATATTATAACTGAATCCCCATGTCGATAAATAGATAGGTAAATCTATTATGCCTTATATGGAAACTAGTGACACAATAGCAATTCAAAGTTAGGAATTTTCTCTCGACTCCTACGCTCTATCCCTCTCAAGAATGAGATATGTTCTTCAGGATCTAATAATAGGATATCAATATCGATGGACATAAGAATTTTGATTCACCGCGTTAGCACTTGAAAAGAAACCGGAATCAATAGAAGACCATTAGAGAACATGTGGATCACCAATAGATGGATTCTGGTTTGGATCCTCACAAGGACAACAAGACAATCTGAAAGGGTCATCCAGGATGATCAACATCATCAATGAAGAATGTACCAAGAATTAGGTATTTTATTTCTTCAAAAATTAAATTTAAATTAATTATAAATATGATGAGCAATATCCTATCTAAAGGTTTTGGGCCTCTTAATTCTTTATCTAAATCTTTGATTCTATTCTATGGAGACTGGATTTCACCGTCGTATTGATCCTAGAATAATCATTGATCATGGTAAAAATTAATGTTGGGCTTCATCCCGACCGTGCTTCTGCTACACCTGGAACCTACAAGTGGTATTAGAGAAGGGATCATCACAGTTTATAATTATTTAAATAATTCATTGATGATTTATGGTTTAATAATTTAGTTTTTCAATTCATGTTTAATCGTTCCTATAATCTAGATTTCAAAATCTATTCTTCCTATTTTTTGTTTCTCGCAGATTTCATCGAAATGAATTATTTTCAGATTAAAATTAAAATCGATAACACGTCATAAGGCACTGATGATTCTACCCAGGTGACACAAAAGTACACACCATGTGTTAGAACATACATGTTTTGTTCTCTGCCATACACGCCATGTAATATGGACTACACTCTATATAGTTGTGATCAGCGCATCGGGAGTAATTCATCATTTACTCAAGATGTGTGCATTTATTAAACATGGTATAATTAATTCTACATCACATGTTGACTGGTACATATAATAACATTCTTACCGGATTACACGTTGTGTGGCCCACTACATGCAGTGTGTAGTCCCTTCAGTTCTGGGGCCAAACCATGTATCCCATACACCGCTAAACTAACTGGTAACCATGTAATGAGTATACAACATGGTGTGTATCTCACAATACATGTCGTGTACTCTAAATTTTTTGAAGTACGCTTCACATGATCAGTCCCTAGGCCTGTACTTTGGGAATGATGATGAAAGTAGTACACACCATGTAGTCTGAACTACATGTCATGTACTTTACCAAATTACACATAATTATAACTTCAATGTTTTTGTAATGTTCAGAACTACATATCATGTATAAATCATATTACAAGTTTTTACTCTATGAATTCAAACATCTTGCATTCCATATGTCATAAGAGTAAAATAGTATGTGAATATAAGATATGTGGGGTAAATTTGAATGGTTATTCACTAGGTTACCTCCAAGGTGCATTTATGTACAAGGATGTGAATCTCAAGAAAATTTAGAAAAAGGATTAAGATAAAGGGATTTATTATCGCAAGGTAATAATTAATCGATTCGAGCATGATTTTTATTAATAATAAAGATTAAATAATTTAATGAAATTTTTATTAAATATGTAAATCATTGCATGTATGTGGGTGATCATGAGCTATACCAAGACCTTTTAATGTGATTGGTTTCCTTTTAATTTATTTATTAAATTAATTGATGTCTTGCACATTATCTCTCCTCATTAATATGTAGGTACTACATTCCCATGGTTTTCTTTATGTGAACCCCATTTTACCCCTCACCTGCACATGAGTTTAAAAAGAATATGTAATGGATGGATCTCTCAAGATGGTGGAGGTGGTCTATGTTAGGGGCCAAGGTGAAACCAATCCAAGGAGATACAAAGGTAGAAAAGTAGAAATCTGTAAACAAAAAGGTGTTTCTCCCCTAGGCTGGGGTTATATTATAAGCCACTAGATAAACTAACCATTAGAAAAATCTCATGATCATGCCCTTTACTTTATTTTATTTCTTTCAGTTTCATGGTTTTACATTATGGATGTGTTGTCACGATCATATAATTAATGAACTAAGAAGTATGCAAGATGGAACTAAAATAAAACAGGCTTTTTCATAAATATTATAAATACAAGATTAATCACCTAAGAATGTTTCACATAATATTAACAAGCATGTGAAAAAGATAATAAGTCAATTTACGCATAAGAGATAAAAATACCTTAACAAAATATTAAGTCAGACTAATCCTTCCTTTACTTAATTAAGGGAAAGTGTAAATAAAACTATGTATTTGACCAACCCTTTTTGGGACACTAACTTTTATACATGAATCCCTTATGAAAGGTTTTGCATTGACTTAACCATATTACATCAAGAGAAGTAGCCCATGCAAGACTTCGTTTAATATTGGAGGCAAGTGTTGAGGAAATCCAAGTTTGGGTTTCAGGATTGGGGATTCCACTCAATGGATCAAGTATATATAAGCCTACAATTGGAAAAGACCTGCCTACATAAATACCTTCAAATAGATTAACCAACCCTTTTGGGGTTATGGGAATGGGAATATGAATCCTTGACACTATAATGTCATGGAAACTAGACATTCCGAGTTCAATGGTGAGGGTCATTAGCACTTGATAAAATAATGGAAGAATTATTAAAATTAATTTGTTATTTCTCATAAAATGTAATAAAGAAATTACTAATTATCTACTCTTTTAATTGTAAAATAAAATTAAAATCACATCAACCACATTATCCCTATGATCAATTCTAGATAAAGATATCATCCTTGCCGATAGTAAATTCCAGTAATGTTTTAGACACCTTTGAGTCATTCTTTGTCATGAACAGAAGTCTTATGTGCTAGAGTCAGCATTACCTAATCCACCTGCCAAAGAGGATAGTGACGAAGAGTTCATAATCCACAAGAAACATATAAATGATGTGGTCGATGTTTAATGTTTGATGATATCATCAATGTCTAGTGAGATCATGATCTCTCATGAAAACATAGATTCCAATAGAATGATCGAGAACCTCTAGGATATTTACTAGGAGGGAGTAAGACAATAACGTTTTGAGATATCTAAGTCACACTTTTAGAGTATGCTTGGAGAGGGTGCCCCAACTGGGCCTCACTTAGTCAAGCTCATTGGGTACATTAATCACCTGGAGGTTCTAGGGTTTAAACTCCCTAAAGAATTGGGTACCAATCTCATTCTTGCATCACTCCCTCAGATATTCTCTAGCTTTGTTGTTAATTTAAATATGAACAACATCGATAAGTCTCTATCTGATCATCTTATCCTCATTCTCTAAGTGGAAAAAGATATGAAGCATGAAAATACTTCTATATTTATTGTGAATAAGAGTAAAGAGAAGGAGAAGAGGTTTAAGCCCAAAGATTCTTCACACCCTTCCAATAAAAGGAAGATCAAAGGGGGGGCAATGGAACAGGAAGATGTTTGTTTCGCATGTTGCAAGAAGGGTCACTGGAAGAAGAACTGCACCGAGCCTGAGAATCAAGGGGAAGCCTCAGGTGCATTTTTTATCGATTGAAATCTATCTATTTTTACAAATTGGGTATTAGATACAACTTGTGGTGCTCACATATGTATCAAAATACTAGAACCAAGTAGATTTAGGAATATTGAATGAGGGGAGGCAGATCTACAAGAATCCAATAGATTCAAACTTTCTGTTGTAGCTATCAGGAACTAACACCTCATGTTTCCAGCTGGGATGGTATTGGGGTTAAAGGGTTGTTATTATGTGTTGTATGTTACTAAAAACATTATTTCTGTATCTATATTAGATATGGATTGATTTGTTTTCAAATTTGGAAATGAAAGTTCCTTATTTTATAAAGATAGCATTTGTTTTGGTAGGTCCCATTTATACAATGTTCTTTATGTGTTGAATTACATAAACCAAGTAATGTCAATCGATAACAAAGATACTTCACATGAATCATACCACACCCAACTTTGGCATCACCAACTATGTCATGTAATCAAGAAATGCTTGACAAAGTTACATCAAGATGGATATTTAGATTCTTTCAAACTAAACCCACTCGACGTATGTCATGCATGTTTACAAATAAAAATGACCAAAGCCCCATTTATTGTGAAATGTGAAAGGGCTAAAGAGCATCTTGAATTGGTTCATACTGATATGTGTTGAACATTTCCAGTTGAAGAAAGGGGTGGGTACTCATACTTCATAACTTTTACTAATGATCTTAGTAGATATGGATATATCTACTTAATGATGTATAATTTGGATTCTTTTGATAATTTCAAACAATACAAGAACGAATTTGAGAACCATCTTTGTAAGAAGATTAAAAAACTCCGCTTAGACTAAGGTGGAGAATATCTTAATCAAGACTTCATTGATTACTTAAAAGATTTTAGGATCCTATCCCAAGTCACTCCTCATTACACGCCTTAGTAGAATTTTGTGAGTGAAAGGAGGAACCACAGCTTATTGAATATGGTGAGATCAATGATGAGTCATGCGAGTCTTCCATTATCCTTTTAGGGATATTCATTACAAACAAAAGTGCACATACTAAACCAAGTACCAACTAAATTGATAAATGGTATTCCATACAAGTTCTTGAGTGGAAATAAATCCATTTTATCAAATATACATATGTAGGGAAGTGAAACATTTGTTAAGGCCTCTTTAGGTAATAAGCTTGCTCCCCACGGAACAAAGTGTACCTTTATAGGATACCCCAAGGAAATAAGGTGATATTACCTATACAACCCATCATACAAAAGGATTATAGTAGAAAGGCATTCCATTTTCTTTAACAATGAGAAAATCTCTAAAAGAGATAGTGGGAGCGAGATTAACTTCAATGAAGTCGAGGCTCAAGGTACACAGAAGTTGGTATAGGAACAGATTCCACAAATCCCTGTGGATAAAAGAACTTTTCTAGAGACACAAGAACTGCATAGGAGTATAAGAGAGTTTAGAGAACTAGAATGGTATGGTTTTCTAGTTATCGATGATGGTGAGTCATTATTAGTAGATATTAAGGATCTTATAACCCACAAGGAAGAAATTAGTGGCACAAAAAATGCCATGTGGCAAGAATCCAATAATTATGAAATGTATTCCATGTACCAAAACCAAGTTTGGATTTTGGTAGATCCTCTAATTGGTGTAAATATCGTTGGTTTGAAATGGGTATTCAAGAATAAACTAGACATGGAAGGACAGTTCGGTACCTATAAGGCCTGACTAGTTGTAAAAGGGTTCAAGCAGTATCAAGACATTAACTATGATGAATCCTTTTAACTAGTTCCAATTATGAAATCCATCATAACTCTATTGGCCATTACTTCTTACCATGACTATGATATTTTTAAAATAAATGTAAAAACAGCCTTCCTTAATAGAAACATTCAGTAAGATGTCAACATGACACAACCTAAAGGGTTTAGGACTCCAGAGGATGCCAATAATGTATGCAAGTTTCAAAAATACATTTATTGATTAAAGAAAACATCTAGGTCATGGAACACTCATTTTGATGAATCCATAATGGAATTTCGTTTTATAAAGAATGAATGTGAGTTTTGTGTCTACAAACAGTTTAGTGGGAGTGCAATCGTTTTCTAATAGTATATGTTAATGACATATTACTCATTAGAAACGAGATACCAGTCTTATAGTCTGTTAAGGAATGGTTGAATCAATGATTCTCCATAAAGTACTTGGGCAAGGCGGCATATATTCGTGGGATCTAGATATATCATGATATATCTAAGATATTTTTTGGCCTAATCCAAAGTACATACATTGACAAGAGACTTGATAGATTCAGTATGAAACAATTCAAGAGGATATTGTTTCCAGCATCACATGGCATTCATATTTCCAAGAAAATGTGTCCTCAGACACATGAGGAAAGAAGAATAATGTCTAGGAATCCATATGAATTAGTGATTGGGTAAGTCATGTATCTCATTATATGTACTAGGTTGGATGTCTCCTATACATTGAGTGAGGTAAAAAGATATCAAGTTGACCTAGGTGACCGTCGTTGGTTGGTAGTCAAGACTATCTTAAAGTATCTGAGGCATACTAAGGATATGTTCCTTGTTTATGGAGGAGATGAGGAACTATTCATCATAAGATATGCATATTCAAGTTACCAGACTAATCATTATTACAATAAGTCACAAATGGGATACATATTCACTTTGAATGGAGGTGTAGTTAGCTAGAAGATCTCAATGCAGAGTTTGGTCGCAGATTCTACAGAAAAAACCAAGTATATCGCAGATTTTGAGGTAGCTAGAGAGAAATTTGGATGTGGATATTTTTCTAGGATCTGAATGTGTTACCTAGAAGTAAAGATCACATCACATTGTATTGTGAAAATACTATAGTGGTGGATATCGCAAAATATTCATGATCACATCAGTAGATGAAGAACATACTTCAGAAGTATTATCTCTTGAGGGTTTTTTCTCAGAGAGTTGAAGTTGTTGTGAGAAGTATTTTCTTAGAAGAAAACATGGCATACCCCTTGACTAAAGCCATGACTCAGTAGAAACATTATCATCATGTGAGTTCTAGCAGACTGAAAGTCATAGGTAGTTGGATCTAGTCCAAGTGGGAGTTTGTAAGAGTTTGTGTCCTAGAACCAACTGTTTGTTCTTTGATTACATGAATATTTAAATATTAAACATCTTATTCATTATTCTTCATTATTATAGTGTAACAATTTCCTTGATTTTTTGTCGCATTGACAAGGTCATTACAGTTCCCCACTATGATGAGAACCTTGAAGTGGTATGGCAATATTCTTAAATATAGTTCTGTGGTTAGACGACATACTATGATGGAAACATAGTATACAAACCTTCATGTGTGAGTACTTATAAGAAGATGATACTTATTCTAATGAATTTCTCACTTGGTAATCTCCAAGATGGGAGATTATGAGAATAGACCTGGCAATATGAATTATTCATGTTTTGGTGACATTAGATATTCCTATCTGAGAGCATGTGTAATGCTCCTTAAACTTTAAGATTATCATTAATATGTGTCTGACTCGCACACTTTGATTTACTCATGAAAACCATCATATAGACAGTTGGTGGAAAGTAGGGTACAATGGGTGTGTCTGGAATGACATGTTATTAATGGATAATCCAAGTAAGTATTTATCCCTTCCATTTATGGAAGTTGATATCTCGGCCCTTTGATTGAAATAGAAATGTCACATGAAATTTCATGGCCATGGTGTAATGATGAGTTTATTTCAATTATTCAAAGAATGACATATCAAGAATAAAGGTTGATGACACTATCATGAAACCATCTTGATGAGATATTGAAACAAAGGGATTATATTACATAGTGAGCATTCGTATGTTGATGTCATTGTTTCTACTTTAAGTTATTTCTCTTTGGTGTCTTGACATGTTGCTCGACTTTACTCTTGAACTTCAGGAAAGATTACCTAATACCAATGAGAAATAATCCTAAACGGTCACACACTATATGAATATGGTGGTCTCGGTTAAATTATATTTTAATTTAATTAATGGAATAAATATTATTCTCAAAATAGTGTAATAATTTTTTTCAAATTAAAATGATTGCATAAATTAAATACATAAATGTTTATTTTCTAGATTGTGAATAAAAATATATTTATTTATTTTATTAAACATTTAATAAATATTTATTTACTAGTTTTTAAATAAAATATAGAAGATAATAATTTATTTATTTATTTATTTGGGTGTTCAATAAATGGAAGTGGAATTTGAGTGGACCAAGAACGGTCCAATATTAAAATAATTATTTGAAATATGGCAAATAATTATTTAACTAGTTGGTATAAAAATAATAATAATAATGCACTTTTAATTATGTGGCATGGGATTTAATTTATCATTCTTTTTTGAAAAAGTTATCACACAAAAAATAATGTTGTTGTTATTGTTATTATGTAGCATGAGTTTTCTATAAGTTTATAAATCTATTTAATTATTGTTACACAATTAAATATTATAACTGAATCCCTATGTAGATAAATAGATAGGTATATCTATTATGATATACATTGGGAAACTGGTGACGTAAGAGCGATTCGATGTCGGGAATTTTATCTCAACTCCTCCCCACTCTCCCTCTCAAGAACAAGAGACATTCTTCAATATCGAAGAATAGGCGATCAAGATCGATTGATGCAAGACATTATCTTCACTACGCTAGCACCCGAAAAGTGAGTGGCATTAATCGGAGACCATTATAACACATGTGGATCACCACTAGAGGGATTCTGGTTTGGATGCTCACAAGCGCAACAAGACAATCTAAAAGGGCCATCCCGGATGATCAAAACATCAAAAAAGAAAGTAACGAAGAACCAGGTATTTTATTTCTTCAGAAATTAAATTTAAATTAATTATATACATGATGAGAAAAATCCTCTATAAAGCTTTTTTGCCTCTTCCTTATTTATCTAAATATTTGATTCTATTCTGTGGAGACTAGTATTAGTCATCGTATTGATCATGAAATAATCATTGATCGTGGTAAAAATTAATGTTGAGTGTCATCCCAACCGTGCTTTCATTGTTTACAATACCCAAAGTTAAGTACCGATTAGAGTTAATATTTGATTTATAAAAATTCTATGATCCCTTCCAATACAAGAAGAATAATTAAGTTAGCCTAAAGATGGTAAACACTAAGAAAACTTTTAAACCACTTTATCCTATACACATGGAACTCTTTGGAAAAACATAAATAGAAATAAATATAAGAAATAAATATGTTTATGTTTTTTATAATGACTCTCTTCATTACACCTAGGTTCTATTTTAATTTCAAAAATCAAGGGCTCTCATGTTTTTCAAAAAAAAATAGGATTTAATTCAAAATAGAAAATAAATTCCATTAATTACTGTCTAAAATTATTATAGTGGTGAGTATGAAATTTTATATTTGGAACCCTTTCATAGTGAGAAAGAATAAAACACAAATATGTTTCACCTAAAACTTCACAATAGAATGGTGTGGTTAAATGTTGGAATGGTAATCTCTAAGAGATCACTCAAATGATGATTTATGGATATATGATTCTGAAATATTTTTGGTTTGGGGTTTTGAATACTACCTACTAGACTATAAAAAATGTTTTAGTTTATCCAATTTTAAATGAAACTCCTTAAGGATTGTGGAATAGTGAAAATCATAAGACTGATTACTTTATATTTTTGGCATGTGAAGTTTTTTTCTGAACACCAATAATGATCATGGAAAGTTTGATTCCAAATTGTGTGAAAGAACCTTTCTAGGTTTCTCTTCCATAGGTAAATCTTATCTGGTCTCCAATAAAATGGCACATGCCATATAATAAAAGGTATGTGTGTGATTTAATGAGATATGACCTTTTCCAAGGATTTTTTCCAAACATTCAAAATAGTATCCATCTGATATTTTAAGACCCTCCTATAATTTAAAAAATAATAATATTGAGACTCTAAAACCATTAAAAGATGAAATGAAATGAAATTCATCAAAAGAAGTCAAATAATTCTATTTTTTCTTATAAATTATATAATCACTAGGGTTAATCCAATTGGAAATATAATTAGTGATATTTATCAGTTAGTTTAAAAAAGAAGTATTATATGAAATGATTATGAGATCCACTCATTTTTTGTCTCTATTAAAACCAAAGAAGGTGAATAAAATAATTAGTGATGAAAAATATATGATGATGAAAAAAGAAGAGAATAATAATTTATAGAGGAACCATGTTATGAATTTGGTTGAAAAATAAGGATTATCTTGTTATAGGATCAAAATGGGCCTTCTAAGATAAGTGTGATAAAAATGGTGTGAATATTTGGAATAAGGTTAGGCTAGTTTCAAAATGGTATAACTAGGAATAAGGTGTAAACTATGAATCATTATTTTCTCTAGTAATTATACTTGAAATGATACATATTCTATATGGCTTTATAGTATATTTGAATTCCAAACTTTTTCAAATTAATGTTAAAATTTATTTAATAGATGTTTTTCTTTATGAGGAATTTTATGTTGAACAACACCCAAGTTTTTTAAATCCACATATTTAAGGCCATGTGTTTATAATTAACAAAATTCTTTATGGACTTAAATAAGATCCAAGATTTCATTTTTAGAATTTATGAAAAAAATTATAATTTTTTTTCAAATTGAATGGAAGAACTTAAATTTTTTATAAATAATGTTTTCAAAGAAAGCTTAATTTTTAAAATATTTTTAGCTGATATTATCTTTTGATTAACTTGAAAATATATCATATAATCTTTTTTAAAACTTATGTATAGTTCATTTAACATGATATTGAAGGGTGAACTTAATTTATTTCATGGTATTAAAATTAAAAAAAAAATCAATATGGTAACATAATATCAAAACACAATTATACAATTGATAACCATAAACATTTTGGTTTAGAAAAATCCTTGATTATAAATACTCCTATAAATACGTCATGTAAGTCAGATCTATTTAAATCTCAAAAACTAGTAGATCAAAAAAATTATAGTATTATTCTACTATACTTCATATAAATTCAACTAAACATTATGTTTTTTATATATTTAAATAATAAATTTTAAAAAATTAAATAATATCATCTAAAGGTTGTGAAAATAATTTTCTTATGCATAAAATGATTTTCAAAACATACTTTATTTTATCCCTCTAGAGGATATTTCATTCTCATAATTTATTCAAATGAAATCTATAGAGGATATATAATAGATAAAAAACTATTTTTGCTACTTTTTATTTTCTTATAGAAGCTCTTCTACTTGGATCTAGCATGAATAAATATTTTTTTCCACTTTCCATTATTAAATTTGAACATGTAATAATTTTAATTAATTGTTTGTAATTATTGTTAATGAGATAAAAACTTTAAAATTTTGGTTTAGTGTGCACTCACATAACAACTCTTTGTTATAATACTAGTGTCATGTCACTATCTAAAAACATATGAAATTTATCCACATCCAAAATGATTAGTATTTGGTATCACTTCTTTCATGAATATACACAAAATATATATATTAATCTAGAATTCAACATAATGCATTATCATATTGCTAATGTTTTTAAAAACCATTGAACTTGAAGTGGTCGGACTTTATAAAAAAATTGGGAATTATCGAATTCAAATGATCATATTCAGTCCTATGATATTCACATAAAATAGACATAAAATCCTCAAAAAATGGTGTGTATATTTTTTAGATAATTATTATTTGTGTTAGGATCCTCCAAAAATAAATACTGTCTATTATCTACTAGAATGGAATTGTTTTACCAAATAATAGATGAAAATAGATATCCCCTTGAAAAAGGTAAAAATATTTAATTTTTTTTTATTTTTTGACCATTAGAGGTAACCTCAATATCACAAACATATTTAATTATTTATATTTATTTAAATATAACTTTTTTCTTTTATTTTTGAACCATAACCTTGATCTTATCCATGTATAATCATAATATTTTTCCTTGGGATATGAATTTATATACCATAATTATATGAGAGTAGTTAATTTTAAAATATTTAATATCCATACTATTTTATTCCATCAAAAAATAGGATTTAATCTGGGTCATTCAACCTTTTCAATCTGTGATTTAGGGGAGACCCATTTCTTTAAATTTAACTTTTCTTCCTCCTCTCCTCACTCACATTGTCTTATTATATAAACATTACCCTACTTTTATTACTCATTCTTCTATTTATTTTTATTTTCTTATTTAATATGATGTCCTTTAAAAAAGATGATGACTTTATAACTCGAGAAGTCAATTATAGATGTTTCATTATCAGGGACTAATACAAAGACTTGCCTTATTTTTATTATATTACTTTATCAAATTTTAATACTTTTACTATCATCCAAAACTTATTATAGAGTCTTTATCTTTTATGTAGTCTATAATTTCTAAGAAAATTTTATTTTTAACCCTTCTCTTCAAAGGTAAGGATTTAAAAATTTCTTTAAGAAGTTTTCAAACCACCAAGGTTTCCCTGTGATTAGTAAAATTCTAGTTCTATAACTTTATATCTTTAAATAAAATGGATCATTAAATAAGGATTAATCAATGATTTTTCTTTTTTCCACTGATGATCAAATATCTAAGCTCAATTCCCTTGAAATGGAATGTTTTATTTTCTATAAGTGGGTGAAAGAATATCTTGTTGCCAAAAATGGGTATAATGGAACTATAAATTTCTAATATCTATATATCCTAGTATTTTTTACTAGGATATGAAACTTTAACTTCACATTATCTATTTTTCGCTGCATACTATCCATTTCATCTTAGAGAACAAAGGTCAATATTTTACCCTATTGAAGAATAATTTATTTGATTGTGTTTTTTCTACCCCATAATTATCCATATATCAAGATGTTAATCCATATATTATAATATAAAAACCCATAAACAACCACAACATCAATCATATTTATACCATTTTTTATTTAGAAGAAAAATTCATTGTCGATAAATGAAACAAGTGAGATCCTACTATTACAGTATCTACCACTGTTATACAAGATACGAAATTTACGTCAAAGAATCATGAGGCTTTAGATATTTTTTTCAAGTTTTAGGGTGACATTATTAATTAATATCTCTTTATTTAGTCCCTATCATATAATAAAAAATATCTCTAATTCTATAGAAGAATAAGATATTATAGCACTCAATCCCTAAAATCAATAAAGAGCGTCCAAGGCCTTAATAAAAAAATCTGGAGAAATTGAGATAAATTAACTATCTATATCATTTTCCTCTCTATATTTGTCTTCCTCAGTAATACCCTCCCTATATTTCCAGTAAAAATATTTCACCTCTCAAGCCTAATATCATCAAAAATTATATTTCTGAACACATCATTTCACTCACTTCTCTTGGTCACCCAACAGATTCATTCTAGATTATAAGATTAAATCTTTATTCCACATAATTTTTGGACCATCTCATGTGATGAGTATCCAAGGAATCAAAGGAAACAATTCTATATAAATTGATATAAACAAAAATTCAATATTATTTCCCTACTTATTATTCTCATCCTCAAAAATCCCTTTCCTAGTCTTCATGTCACACCCCAAAATATTAAATCATGTAAAAATTACCTTTTTGATTTTTATTTCTAGTTTCTAGGTATTTTATTAGTCAGGAAAAGATTGGTTAGAAATTGGTGTTAGTGAGAAGACACCAACTAACCAATGGACAGAACTTTTCTAGCTGATTCATATTGGTATAACACTTACAAGTATACAGGTTCCGTTTTCTATAAATAGACTTCCACCATATAGTTAATGGATGTCCAGTATCTCAATGATGAAATCACTGTATATACAATTAAGTAAGGTCCAAATTTTAATTTTCATATAAAAAAATTACTTAACACCTCTACTCTAACCTACACAACCATAATATGATTTCTTTTTATCTAGAGGCTCCTTTATGGTGATATTATCTCTCTCCCTCTTCCCTTTTTTTGATCTTCGTACTGATTGAAATCTTGGATCGTTTTTGGTTCTAATCTAGTAAGTGGGATTATTTCCAACATATTCTCTATTATTCTTCTATAGGAATTTAATTAATTGTAGTTTTAGATCACTTGATCAATCATGTACATAGATAATGATGTTGTTTCCATAATATCTCGGTTCTCTAGGATCTAATCTCTTCCTCTCCCATCACTGATCTTGGAAGCAATGAGGATTTCATTATTCTTGAGGTAGGTTTCTCTATCCTATGGTCTAACCCTTAACATGATTGTGTTATTGGGATGATATCCTTTTGTATTATTTAATTAAATTGATGTTACAATATCCATGATAGGTGATATTATCTTGGAAGGCTTTGAAAAAAAATCAAAATAGAATTTCGTTGAAAACTACATTTTATGCACATGATATGTTTAATAAATTTCCTCAAGGACGGTTTTGAATTGGAAAATTATTTTTAAAGAATGTAATTTCTATGGAATTTCAATATAAATTTTTTTATGAAATTATAGAATGGTTTTCTTAAAATGTAATGATGGTATATATAATATTGTGAGGCTTTAGGGTGTGGGGGAAAAATAACTGTACACAAACATTAGTGGAGTAAGTTATAACTATAGTAGGTTCCCATGATAACATGATTTCTATTAGGTATCCCTACCATGGGGCCAAGGTTGTTTGATTTTAATATTAACTTATATTGGATAGTGTTCCTTTGTGTGTATTAGTTGTGTGAACCCTCATGTCATGGATTTTGTTTTGGTACTTTTTGGATACTTTATATGCATGCTTATTTTATATGCTTACTTTTCCAGTTGATATGGATATTTATGAATGAAATCCCCATTTATTCATCTTCCCATGACTCATGGATATATGTGTTATCATATTTATTTTCTTATAACTATATACCATGTTTTTTAAAAGAAAACCAATGTATCATTTTGTATGAAAAACTTATTTCTTTTTATCTATTTTTAGAATATTTTTTATACAATAACTAATGGATATATGTGGATAGACATTATACTGATTCATGGTGGCATACTACTGGTATTTATTTTCCTCACACTATATATATTCCTTTGGGTGTATTCTATCTTGGTTTTGTAGGATATAGGTAAATAGAATATCATCATGTAAAGGATAGATCTCCTGGATCATATTGCTTTCTAGTGGGTTGCAATGGTGGTGACATATGGTCATGTAGAGATAGACCCATAGGTTATTGTGGGTTCCTTATTATTGGTAATTTAATTTTTTTCATCTAGACCTTGTTATCCAGTTTCTGGATGTTACCTTTATGGTTTATAATTTTTAATATATGATTTATTAGGGATATCTATTGTGATAATTTGGTTTCTTTTATTTGATCATATATCTTTTTAAGGATGAAATAATTCCCACTTTTTTTTGTATGATACCCATGTGTTAGTCTTCATCACATGGTGATTGGTAAAGTGATTTGAGCCATGTTGAAGGCCAATTTGGGTGATTTTAAGGGTTCCCTATGTTTTTTATATTAAAATTTAGTATCAAAAATAACTTATCATCAAATCCTACACTCATACTTGCATATTTATGGTTTTAGGCATAGAAGAAGCACTTATCAGGGTTGATCCAACTTATAAAATGTCATCTTTGATGGATCATTCACAAAATATACAAGATGTGAACATCATGACCAATAATTTTTTTTCAAATAATATTGAAATTAAATTATTTTAGAGCCAAGAGGAGATCTTTTCACATTAAATTTATAATTAATATAAATAGATTGAGAGAAAGAATACCTCAATCTTGGGATATTTTTTCAGTGATGGTGTTGATCATTTGAAACCCTTGTTTTATTATATTCATTGTTCTTATAGGATCTAAGTGTATAATACCTCCAGAGTTGATGTGTATATACTCGTTTGATCTTCTAATAGCACCAAAAAATTTTCATGTTCTAGTTTGTTGGATCAATCATCTTGTGGTGTTAATCTAGATCACTATGAAAATTGATTTGGGATTGAATATTATTCCTTTCGCTCTCATTATTTAGAGTATATAGATGGTAGGAGAATCTCTAAAGTTTCCTTCAGTATTAATAGATAGCTCAATATTTCATTATCCACAACGATTCTCAATTTTGAACAATCTCTACATAATAGACATAATAATATATTTATAAATATATTATTTAACTATAAAATATCCCTTGAATACTATTATAAACCTTATATTATCTCATTCTATGAAATAATATTATTGTTATTATTTTCACATGGCATCCTCTAACTAGTACAATGATAATTATTTTTTTACCCGCTTAGAAATTAATATTTGTCACCAAAAAAACTTTTTTTCTCATCCTCCTTGGAATTTATTGGATACCTCAATAAAATAAAAAATTATTTGTTTTATAAATGAATAAATAAATATTATATGTCCCCTTAATTTTACAATTACCTTTCAAATAAATATTAATTTAATTCATGTTCTTTTTAATCTTGAATAAAATTATTCTTTGGTCTTGAGAATAATACTTATTACTACAATTAAATTAAAATAGAATTTAATTGAGATCAATGGAAAAACTTTGTGTATGACCCTCAATTATTCTTTCTCATTATTATTAAGAAGGCTTTTCTAAGGTCCTAAATTACTTTCTAGAGATGGTTCAAGGCACCCAAGAGAAATAATTATATGTCTCAACATCAGTAAACACATACGAGTACTCACTTTTTAATATAATTCATTTGCCAAAATATCTCATCATATAGTTTTTACACCTATTTCATCAACCTATATACTTGATGCATATTTCATTTACTATCTAAAATAAACCTATCATTACACCATGTCCATGGAATCTAATGTGATAGTACTATTTCAATTGAAGATTTGAGATATCAACTTCCTTAAATATGGAATGTAAAAATAATTCTTTGTTTTATTAATTAATAACATGTTTTTCGTGATGCACCCAATATACCTTACTTCCCATTAATATATGGAGACATGGTTTTGGTTAGTAAATATAAGTGTATGATCCATGACATTCATTAATAATAATTTTAAAGTCTAAGGACCATTACACATGCTGGAAGATAGGAATATCTAATAGCACATGAACATGAGTAATTTCTATTGGCCAGTCTATTTTCATTATCACCCATCTAATAGATTACAAATTAAAACTACAAAAGATGAAGTATCATCTTCTTACGATTACTCACACCTGATAGTAAAAATATTATACTCCTCATCATATAATTTTATCTAGTTATAGAACTAGGTTTAAGAATATCATCAGGGCATTTAATGTTTCTCATCATAGAATGGAACTACTATTCCATTTTCAATGAGATATATACTCTAGGACTTTATTACATTAAATTCACTTAGAACATTGAACAATATGTAATAATATGCATGTGTTATGGCTCGGTATGACATGTTTGGATCTAGCGGGGTTCGGTCTCTGGCTCCCATTTTCAGCGTCGACGTCTCTTTCAGCACTCATCTCAGCATGGCACGTCTGGATCCGGCAGGGTTTTTGGGATCCCATTATTGAAGTTTAAGTTCCAGTTCCCCTCTCTAATGATGGCATCTCGTCGACAATTCCTCGGTGGTGCTCTGATGTTGTGTGTCTCACCCTTCCGTTGTCGATGTAGATTGGGGCGGTTCTGAGCTCGGTTTCGGGCACCTTCCAACATCATCGGTGTGGATCTAGATTGGTGTGTCCATCACGAACTAGACGCCTCTGATGGGTTTGCAGTGTGGCTAGGATTTAGATATATGGTTCCTCGGAGGGGATGCTTTTCAATTAAACTTTTGTGAGGTTTTACATGTGGTTTTCTTTGGTTTTCCTAAATTTTGTTTGATTGGATGTGAATTCAATGGTTTTTTTGGTGTTCTTATTTGACATTGCTGGTTCTCCTCTACATTTTCACATTGATTTTCTTGCCATCATGACTGGACTTCTTTGGAACCATTGTGGTTTCATCTATTTTTTGATCAGAGTAGATCCATGCCCAGAGTAGGTTTTCTAGTTCAGGACAACTCAGATCCCCCCATCGGTGATTCTCCCTTGGCATGATGTTGAGCCAAATATTCTTAGGTGATTATGTCTCAAACTCTTGACCCTTGGAATGTCTCATGGGCCTTTGTAGTGGTGGTGGTGGTATTTCTCATGGCATGTGGAGGGATTTTTCCAGTATTTTCATTGATGGTGGTGTCATGGACTAGTGACTGCTTCATATTGGGGAACCTAGATAGTCTACATGATTTTCTTCAGATGAAGATAGATCTTGTTTCCTTCACTATGAATGGTTTTTTAGATTTGGAAGATTGAGAGGGTATGGAACATCCATCATTACCGGGACCATGCATTTTTATACAGGATACTTTCTAAGTATTCATGCTCTGGTGGAGGCATGCCTTAACGATTTTGATGCTTGGAAGGGGTACTTCTAGGTAGTCTTGTTCTGGGTTGCAAACCTCTTATTTTTTTGATTTTTTTGTTTCCTAATGTCCTTGAAGTCTTGGTTTTCCCCCCTTTATCCTTAAAAGAGGGCTTATCCAAAATAAATAAAAATATAGGCCTTAGTCTCATTCAGTCAGTCGCAACCTTGGATACATTATAAGAGTCTTTGCTTTAGTATTATCATAATAATCCTTAGAGGCTTCAATATACTTAGAATTTGCTATATAATCTTTTACTTTGGATTTCATTAATATATTCCATCTCACAGTGCATCCATTGAGGGTGAAGATGCATCCAAACTGTGATTTTAAATCATCTTGATCTATTTGGGAACTAGAATCTTTATATCCTATGATGAATATTTCCTCATCTCCTCTACATACCAAAAACATATCCTTAGTTCATCTAAAATACTTAGGTTAGTATTGAATTACATCCAATGAAAGTCACTTATATTAGCTTGATATCTTCATAATACACTTAAGAAATAGGTGACATTTAGACTAGTAAATATCATAGCATACATGATTGAGACAACCACCAATTCATATGGAATATTTTCCATCCTTTTTCTTTCCTCATCTGTCTGAGGAAACATTTTCATAGAAAAAAGAATTCCATGTGACATGGTCAATAATCCCATCTTGGATTGTTCTATATTGAATCTCTTTAGCATCTCGTCAATATATATATATATATACATTGAATTAAACCAAGAAGTATCTTGGATCTATCATGATAGATCATGATCCCAATAATATATGTTTCATCACCTAAGTCCTTTATAGAGAATCATGTATTTAACCAGTCTTTAATAGACTGTAAGATAGGAATTTAATTTCCAATAAGTATTATGTCATTGATATAAACTATTAATAAAATGACCACACTACCACTAAGCCTCTTATAGATACAAGGCTCATACTCATTCTCTGTGAAACCAAATTCTATTATGTAATTATCAAAACAAATGTTACATGACCTTGAGGCTTACTTTAATATATAAATTGGTCTTTATAATTTTCATGCCCTGTTGGAATCCTTTGGAGTCAGAAACCCTTCAGGTTGTGTAATATTGAAATCTTCTTGAAGGTTCCTATTAAGGAAACGTTTTTTGACATCTACTTTTGAAATCTCATAATTATGGTAATCCATTGTGGAAAGTATAATTATAATGCATTTTAACATTGCAACTGGTGAAACGGTTTCATCATAATCTATTCCTTGACACTTTTTGAAACCTTTTGTAACTATACATTCATTATAAGTACTTACTTGTCCATCCATGTCCAAGTTTCTCATTAATACACATTTGAAACCAATAGTATTTACGTACACTATAATTTCTACCAAAATCCATGTGTTTTCTATATATAGATTTCATTTCAAAATTCATAGCTTCTTTACACTTAGAAATATATGGGCCACTTACTACTTCCTTGTAGGTTACAGGATCATTATTATAAACTAATAATGAGTCCCCATACTTGGTGACTATAAAACCATATCTTTTAGGTTCTTTAGACTCACTTTCACTCAAGTATAGTAATTGTGTCTCCAAAACTTCTTCTTGCATTGGGATTTATATAATATTTTCATTTAAAAACTCTTGTGTACTGTGAGCCACAACTTCATCAAAATCTATTTCTCTCATACTATATATTTTAGAGATGTTATCCCTCTCAAGGAATATGGTGTGTCTTTACATAATTACCTTTTTTTGAGGGTTTGTATAGGTAATATACCATTTTTTTTCTTGGGGTATCCTATAGGGGTACAATTTTTTCCTCTGGATGCAATTTTATTACCTAAATAGGTCTTAAAAACACTTCACACCACCATACATGTAATTACGAAAACAAGGGTTTCTTTGCATTCCAAAATTGGCATGGAATACTATCTTCATCTTTATTTGGTACCTGGTTTTGTATTTGTGTTATTTTCTATAACACACATCCCCAAAATGATAATGGAATACTCACATAACTAATCATTGATCTCACCATGTATAATAAGGTGTGATTCCTCCTTTGACTAACATTATTCCATAAATCTGTACAAGGAGGAGTGAGTTGGGATAGAATCCCAATCTCCCATAAAAAATAAATTAATAATTGATTAATATATTCTCCATCATGGTCAAAATTGATTTTCTTAATCTTCCAACCAAGATGGTTCTCAACTTCATTATTTTATTCTTTTAATTTATCAAAAGAATCTAACTTATACATAATTAATAAGACATATTCATATCTAATAATATAATCAGTAAAAGTTATCAATGATGAGTACCCATCCATTTCTTTAACTAGAAATGTTCTAAAAACAACGTTGTGAACTATTTCAAGAAGGTATTTGTCCCTTTCACATTTTCCACTAAATAGGGATTTAGTCATTTTTCCTTGTAAACATGTATGACATCTACTAAGTGGATATTGTTCAAATGAATATAAATATACATCTTGGTGTAATATTTTAAAATAATTTTCATTTACATGACTTAGCTAATGATTCCACAGTTGGATGTGGTATGAGTCATGGAAACTAGTTTTGTTATCAATTACCATTACTTGATTTTCATAATCCAACATGTAGAGAGATTTATTTAAATATTCCTTATAATAAAATATACTTTATTTATAAATTAAGAAACGTGTACTCAAGAATTTGAAAATAAATAAATATGTATCAATTCTAGATATAGATATAATGTTTTTGGTGAATGGAGGTGCAAAATGAAAAACATTTAAAACCAATATCATTCCAATCGTCAATGTGAGGTTGTCCCTTTATTTAACTAGAAATCATCTACAAACAACACTATGAATTATTTCAAGAAGGTATTTGTCCCTTTCACCTTTTCCACTAAATGGGGATTTAATCATTTTTCCTTGTAAACATGTGTGACATATAGTAAGTGGATTTTTTTCAAATGAATCTAAATATACATATTGGTGTAATTTTTTCAAAGAATTTTCATTTACATGACCTAGATAATGATTCCATAGTTGGATGTGGTATGAGTCATGGAAACTAGTTTTTTTTATCAATTTACATTACTTGATTTTCATAATCCAACATGTAGAGAGCTTTATTTAAATATTCCTTATAATAACATATACTTTGTTTATAAAATAAGAAACGTGTATTCCAAAATTTGAAAATAAATAAATATGTATCAATTCTGGATATAGATGTAATATTTTTGGTGAATGGAGGTTCAAAATAAAAAACATTTAAAACCAATATCATTCCAATCATCAATGTGAGGTTGTGGATCCCAATAGCCATGGTAGTAAGTTCGGATCTATTATTTTCTCATAGATCTACATCACCCATTGTAATATCTTGAAATATACTTGGTTCCTATATTTTAATACAAATGTGATCACTATATGTTGTATATTATACCTAATTTATATAAATAGATAAATTTCAATCAATAATAAATGCACCTAAATCTTCTACTTATTTCTTTTCCTGAGTGCAATTCTTCTTCTAGTGGACCTTATTACCCCGTAACAAAAAAATATCATCTTGTTCCCTTTCTTGTACCTTGATATTTTTATTCTAGGAATGGAGTTGCAAACAATATTTTTTTAGACCTCTTTGAAAGGACTTTCCTTTTATCTGCCAGGAGTACATATGGATTTTCATGCTTCATATCCTTATTAAATTGGAAAAATAGTGTAAAAGTATCTAGGAGATACTTCTATATGTTTTTTATATTTAAATTCGAAAAAAAACTAGAGGATCTATTAGGAAGTGATGAAAGAATGAGATTGGTGTGCAATTCAACAGTAATCTTAAAACTTAGAACCTCAAGGCACTCAAGGTATCCTGTGATGAGGCCCATCTGGAACACCATCTCTATGTTTACTCTGAAATATTTACTTGAAAAATTCTCATTAATCTAAAATAATAAAACCGTATATTATAAATAATTCTCATAAAAATAGTTAATGTGATTCAAGATAATAAATTTAATTAAGTATCCCACTATTTTATAGATTCCCAAAATCCCTCACCATTGAACTTGGAATGTCTAGTTTCTTATAAATTCTAGTGTAAAGTATTTATATTTCCCTTATCATAACCTAAGTGAGGGCTCAGTCAATTACTAGAATGTATTTAGGTAGGAAGGTATTTTCCAATTGTGGGCTTGCAACTCCTTGGTCCATTGAGTGGACTCCCCGATCCAGAAATCATTACTAGGATTTCTTCAACACTTTCCTCCAAGTTAAATCAAGTCTAGCAAGGGATACTTATATTGATATAAATTAGTTGATTCAACCAAAAAATTTCATAATAACTCCTTGATAAAATTTTGTGTCCCAATAAGGGTTGGTCAAACACTTAGCTCTATGGTTTCATTCCTAATAATGTAACGGAAGGCTTAATCAGACTTAATATTAAGTCAAGGGATTTTATTCATTATGTGTGAATTTTTTATTGTTGTGTCATTTAAATTTATTGTTAATATAAAGTGGAATTTAATTTAGGTATTAACCATGTTATGATAAAACATTTACACATAACCCATTTATTTTAATTATATCATTTCATATTAATACATTTATTTATGTGATCACGGTATTTCATATATAAAATAAATCATGAATAAGATAGAAATAAAATAAATAAATAACATGATCATGAGATTTATCTAACGTTTTATTTATTGAGTGGAAAATAAATCAACCTATAAACCTAGGGATAAACTCCATGTGTTGGTCTTGTCATGAGTTGTAGTATCCCACCTGACCACCTATTTATCTCCCATGTTGGTTTCTTTTTAGTTTCATCCGGAATCACCCCCTCCTTGGATCCATCTTGAACAGAATCCATGCACCTTTAAAAAATATTTTTATTAAATATGTTTTATAACTGAAATGCAGGTGAGGGGAACTAAATTATTGGTCAAGGTGAATTATAAAAAATAAAATTGGGCATGAGGGTCCTACATAATAAAATAGGGAGGGATGACTCATAGGCCATCATATTTAATTTAATAATAATTAATTTTGAAACCATGAAATAAAAATAATTTAATTTAACCAAAACATACTAGCTAGCATTCATTTCAATTCATTCATTAATAAGATAAAACATGCTCAAATTAATCCAATTAATTATCTTATTAATCAATTAATTCATTTTATCTTATTTCATCAAATCATCCTAAAATTCTCATATGTTGTGATTTTAAATAAAATAAATTATTTTATTTTATTTAGTAATTCAATAAAATAGTATGTAACTTTGTACTTAGAAGTAACTCAGTGAGTACCTTTCTAAACTATTCAGTATGGTTTAAATTATAAAAAATTCAATCAGCAACATATTTTGTACATGACATGTGTCATAATTTCACAGTTTGTACAACCAATTTAATTCCACATAGAACACATGGAAATTACATAGCTTGAAAATTTTAATCCATTAAGTCTTTAGTATACAAAAACCATACATGATTCATAGTTTTGAATATTATGTAGAATTAATTAAGCATTACATATAATATAAAACCCAACAACCAGCTTATACTTCCAATTTAATGCCGCATGGAACTCGATTTGATGAGTTTTAATGGAGTAATTAATTAAATTTAATATTTCTATATAGAAATGTAAAATACATTGTGTCTGAAAGCCAGCAATAGGGTATGTACTTCTCTTCACAAGATATCTATATTACATGGACAGGGCCATGGTGTGTACTTATCATATACATTTATGAAATACATGGTGTATAGAAATAATAAAAATTGTGTACTTAAAGTTACATGGATACCAGTATATACATCTCATGTATTAAATACAAAGTGTGTATTAATTACATGACACGGTTTGAACCCATGTTTTCCACCTTGAAAACACATGGACTACACAATGTGTATTCAATCTACCCAGCCTATACTCTAGTAAATCCATGTGCCACCCTGGCGGGTTAACATGTGGAGAATTTATTGCACATGGTGTGTTCTTATTACATAATGACCTAGAACCCATGTGGGAATCCTTTTGAAATGAACAACGATACACTACATGTAATAAACTAGCACATTTCATGTAATCTTTTATTATCCAAAATTAATTCATGGCACCTTTAGATGGGTTCTTCAAATGTGATCTTTATTAATTATCGATCGACCTTCGTAATATGTGAAAGAAAAGAAGAATAAGACAAATGAATTTTAAAGATGGATCAATAATGAATTAAAATTTGAAATGTATTTTAAATATTCAATTCAGAATGATCAGTAAAAAAAATAAATAATTATAAATTTGAATGTGACATTCTTTGATACCAAATGATGGTTCTGGACATAGAGAAAGTTATTATCAGGGTCGATCCTAACTTATAAAATGTCATATTTGATGGATCATTCATATATTATACAAGACATAAACATCATGACCAACATAGTTTTTCAAAAGAATATTAACAAAATGAAATATACCAAAACAAATACGATATATAGAAAAGTTCAGGATCCGAATGTATTCGGTCCTACAAATTTATTATGAAAATAAAAAATGCAACAAGTATAAATCATGTGGCATAAAACCCCACCAAAATATAAAGTGGAAAAACTAATACCACCTAAAACACTAAAAAAATACAGAATTAAAATGGTCATACGACCCAAAAATATAAATTGTAACAGTTCCATCTACATAAAACATAAGACCATAATCCTGATCCTTACACTCGCATTCATATTTTTTTTCACCCCACTCCAAGAACTACGCACATGCACCACCAACTCATCCAACCTGTAAATAGGATGCCTCAGTGATACATCTAAGGTCCTCTCATGTTACAATCATCTAGCCTGTTTTCAGGCCTTTGCACATCCTGAAGTAGCACATCCTGTGGTATTTCACCTTTCTGTCACAGGTCTTCACTATTCAGCGTATCCCACGGCCGATTTGTCACCCTCTGGAAAGACCCTAACATCACCACACAAACCGGCTGCATCCTCCCAACATCATACACAGGTCACTATCCCATGTGAGGTCGCCAGTGAGGAACAGAACCCCAGTGGTTCTATCACCTGAGCCGCTCGAAACCAGGACAAATCCTCCACCAGGATCCCACATCATCAAGGTCAATGTCGCATCCCAAAGTCATGTGCTTGTGTTCTTCACCGGTAAGTCCTCATTGGCATGTATCACTCGAAGTCGGTGAGGGTGAGCCAAATTTCCCCGCCCCGAAAAACGAGTCATCAGCATACCCTGCAACTAAGGTCATCGTGGTCCATCACCGGCTAGCCCCTTCATCCTGAGGCCATCAAACACGCAATCACCGTGGAAGTTGAGGTTGACACACTGGACTTGAACCATCCATCCATATCATGTTGTCGATCTTCACACAGAATCATGCCTATAAATCCTACCATCGTCGAGCTGCTCCACCGATGCTCACCGTCAGGCCACACACCACTATCCGACAGGGTCCCAGATCTTCTACCGGAATCCCATATTTAGACAATATAGATCCGAAGAAAATACATCCTGTAAGTCATCCAACATCTGCTCCATCATCTCACTGACCTTCCCATCACTAACTCCTCTATATTCAGCCTGTAAAACCCTGATCTTCCATCCATATGTTTCCAGATGGCCACCAACCACATCCTGAGAGAACAACCTAGGATTATTTGCAGCAACTCACCACTACCTCTAACCCACATCTTCCTCGCCACAATACCACCGTCTCTACCATAGGCCTCATGACTGGCCCGTATCTTGAAAACCTGCGATAGTGAGTCCTTCTTCTGACTTCGTAATCTATATATGGAACCAAATCATCTTCAACATATGAAACCTCCATGTTAGATCTAAAACTAATAGGATATCTTTTCATGTTAAATGTATAATTAATTTAAATAGATAGAATAATATAATTCCTTAATCTTGGTATATTTTACTGATGATGTTGTTAATCATCCAAAACTCTTTTCGGTTTACCATAATTGGGATTATAGGATCCAAGTGTATAATTATAAATAATTGTTCTTAAAGATTACATAATCTTGAGTTTTAAGTCAATAATTCACTCTCCTACATTTTAGGATCTTTTTAGGTTTATATATTCAGATAATTAGGTCATAACTCATACACAAAAAACCATATATTACAAAGTGGAATCTTCAAATATCTTTCCATTTTCCCTTAATATAAAACTTCTAAAATAAAACATGATTTATTTTTATTAAATAACTTCATGACATATAACTTGACTTCTTATTTGATCCTACCCATCCATAAATCGTATGAAAATTATTTTAAAACATTGGATGATCATAAAAATCTCAATAAGGGATATAAAAAAGAGAAATTGGTTAGTTCGGTAAAAACATGAAACCACGTGAAATGGTTACCTTTATCTCAATATCCTTTGATTTAATGAAATAAATCGTTTGCACATGAAAAAACACTCATAATTTTTTCTCAAATAAAACCATTAAAACCCATAGGAAGAAAATAAAAACCCTTTTTTAGAAACCTAGATAATCACATCCATAATCCATTTTAAAACTGTGTTAGAAAAAAACTATTTCCTAGTAAAATATATAGGATAAATCACACCAGTTAACTCCCTCATTCATACCTTTGATGACAATAAACATTACCCAATGTATTGGAGAGCTCTAATGGTGCTCACTCTTTATATAAGATGTATCAGGATAACCTATTTTTCTTGTGATATAATAGGGATAAACCCATATTATAATCTTTATTAGCCTCACCCATTTCTATCATATAATTTTCAACTACCATATCATAAACAAAACATTTTATTCTTTAACATTTTTATTAGAAAAAATTTGAAAAACTCTTTCAAGCTTGTTTGCAAAACACTTTCAGATATCAAAATACTAATTTCTTTTAAAAACCCATTTTTAGTAAAAAAAATACCAATAAAAAGGGAGAGAGGTTTTTTTTGAATAAAACATGAAATCCTATAAAATAATCTAAACTTAAAATAATGGTTTCAGAATTAGGAATTTTTTTGACACCGTATACATCAAAATAAAATATGATTTTTGTTATTTTATCAAAAACACTATGTACGAAACAAGTAAAAAGATTCCTTTTAAAAACATTCAAAATAAATTGAAAATATACGTAAATGGTCCATTTAATTACTTTATTTCTATATAAGTAAATAAAAAAAATAATGATAAGATATATTTACAAGTAAGAAAAGTAGTTGAAAGGGAAACTTTAAAAGAGGATTTTTAAAAGAAAGTCCCTTGCCTTGTGTCAGAAATGTCACGTGTGTTCCTTGTATTATTAAATAATAAACTTAAATTAATTAATTATTTTTTTAGAACCTTTTTACAGTTTATTATTCCTTATATTTCACTTATTACCATGTTTTATAAAATTACTTAATCATTTAATTTCACATCATAAGTTTTGACAATATTCGGCTCATATGTCCAAAATGAATTTAGTAGGTTAAATATGGTAAAAACGTAATTATTAAATAATATATATAATAATAATAATGAAATAATTATAATTTCTATATATCAATTATACTTTTAAAACCAACTATGAAATATGGGAATAAAAAATGAACTATGTTACAATCATGGTGAGGGGTAGGTCGTACGTACGCATGTGTAGCGTTTCCATTCTTCAATGATCATTATGGAATAAAGGTAAGTATTATTTTATACTTAAATAATTCTAATAATATAATAAATATCATATTATTTCTTTAAATATAATTATATATAATCCATGTGATGTGGTGATGAAAAATAAATCACATCGCTTTATGGAAGTGGTAGACCACATATTTACACGAACGTTGATATCATTTTTCAATGAATGAAATTGTAATAAAATAGGTGTTATATTGTCTTTAAAGAATAATAAATAATTCATTAATATTATATATATATATATATTAAATCAATCATTATAACCATCCATGAGCAGCGGTAATAAAAAAAATAATTCTATCGGTCCACAATGCGGCAGTTCTTTGTTCACACGAATGATAGATTCTTTTCCCATTTAATGGAGATTGGAGATGGATATAGGTTATGAAATTATCATAATAAAATATTATTATGTGGGAGATAATGATTTATTAGATAATCATAGTTAATGAAGATTCGAATAAGGTGTAATAAAAAATAAAACAAAAACATTCAGTTAGGAATTATAGCTCTTCTTTGGACAACCTCATTTCCTTTACAACTAAAGACCTATAAGGTTATTATTATGAAATAAATAAGGCATCTAGTATATGTTTAAATATTTAATTAAGTTATTTCGATAGTTCATATAAAAAGTATTTTTAAGTGAGAAAAAATTATATGAAGAAGTTACCTTTTATAAGAGAGGGTAGGGGAATTCTTTGTATTTCTTAAAATATTGAATTAATATAAATTAATTTTCATGTTCAAATGGAACAAAATTTATTAGATTTGAATATAATATGGGTATGAGTCTAAATTATCTCATAAAATAAATTTTCATGATTTTAGGTAATATTTTTACCCATATCTTTTTTTATCCCATTTTATACTTTTTGTATAATTACCACGATAACGAAGTTCATACTCTTTAGGGGTCAATATAGTTAATATAAAAGGAAAATTGGATCCTAAATGGACCATGTTTTATGCTTTAAACCTTATCTCAGTCACGTTTATGAATATATTATTTTTATAAATTTTAAATCATTTAATAAAATATTATTTATTATAGAATACCATTAATGTCAATTTTTGAACTATTCCTTTACTTTGACTTTAATAATATCAATAAAACAAATTAATTTGAATAAAATCAATTAAAATTTTCCTAAAATTTTATATTCTTCTAAAAAATCATGTAATACAATAATTATTTCAATTTATAATACTTTTAATATTTATAAAATCATTTATGTTATTTTTCTATTGATTGAATAATTATTGTGTCTATGTTTTGTAAGATTTTGAGGTGATTATTTCTTCACTAAAAATTATAAATAAATTAAAAAGATAAAAATAATCATTCATATCTAAAATATCTATTTATAACTGAACATATCCTATATTTATCACTATTTTAAAAATATTGTAGTTATTAAAAGCAATAGGGTGATATTTTTGGCTTTATGTTCACTTAAATATTATAAAGGTAAAAATCATATCCAAATGAAAAAAAATGCCATATATTAGATGTTTGGATGATTATTGATGATTTATAAACATAAAATAAAACTAAGCTAAGTGTTATGGTGATTTTTTGTCTTTTTCATTTTATTTTAAACAATAATTACCCAATTTACCATTGACCATGGCAACAAAAACTATGGTTACTATTTATAATGTCCAAAAATAAATGGGACTTGTTCATAAAATTTGGACCCACTTATTACAAATATTGAATCCATTCTCAAGATTAAAAACACATAAGTGGAAGAATTTAATTTAAAATTAAGCCTATAAAAATTGATGAAAATGGTTTTTCAAAAAAATTGCCTTTTAAGTATAAAATGTTTTTATACTAAGT
The DNA here is from genome assembly GCA_963277665.1 of Viscum album. Classification (NCBI taxonomy): domain Eukaryota; kingdom Viridiplantae; phylum Streptophyta; class Magnoliopsida; order Santalales; family Viscaceae; genus Viscum; species Viscum album. Next base: position 677,756,821 of record OY728119.1, on the reverse strand, counting down.
TATAGTATAAAATTCATTTAAAAAAAATAATTGAATTATTTTAAATAAAAAATAATTAATTATTTTTTTAAACTAATAAAATATATAATCTGACTTTATAAATACTTGAAAATATAATACAAATTTCAATAAAATTAGTATTTTTCACTATAAATTAATAAATAAATCTTTTTAGAAATAATCAAAAATTAATCCTAAGATAATTTTGAAATGATGAATTCAAAAATAAATTTCATTTTTTCAAATTAATATTATATAATTTTTAACTCATGATTTTAAATAAATCCATCTAATGCAGGAAAATCCAATTTGGTTAGACATAAATCTTTTTTCCTTTTGATAGAAAAATTACTTAATATTTTTATAATTAATATAAATATATAAAATATAAAAAAATATTAATAATATGTGGAAATTATTTATTCTAAAATTACTTGGGTTGTTATATTCTTCCCCCCTTTTGGAAATTACATCCTCACAATTTTATTCATCACTTAAACTACAAGGGATATTTTTCCCTCATAGAATTTTTAAATTCTTATGTTTCTTATTCAACCATATGTTTTTTCCACAAAACCTTAACCTGGTGAATCTCCTAACACTATATCACTTTCCCTATACAGTCAATAATCTAAATAGTTTGTTCCTCATAAGAAATGTTATCTTATAAATGAACTACCTTAGGGATAAAAAAATGAGATGAATCCAAAACATATTTCATTGACATCAAAACATGAAATACCTTATATACCTTGGATAAAATAAGAGGAAAATTCACTTGGTAAGAAACTGATTAAAAATTATCTAAGATTTCATACAGTCTAGTGAACCATGGACTTAGTTTCCCCTTTTTACCAAAATGCATAACACTTTCTCATGCATATACTTTAAGAAACACATGATCACCTACCACGAATTAAAGATCCCTTCTCTAGTTATCTACATAACATTTATTCCTGGTCTGATATGTCCTCATATGTTATTAAATCATATTCACCTTATAAACCATTTCCTCAACTAACTCTAGTCCTATCAACTTCCTTTCTCCTACTTTATCCTAAAAATATGGAGTCTGGAACTAATTTCCGTATAATTCTTCAAAAAGTTAAATCAAAATATCGAAATGAAAACTATATTTAAAGAAACTAAAAAAATAAATATGATAATACTAAATTCCTTGGAAATACATTAAACAATGGATGAATAATGCATTCCAAGGTTTAAATAGTTCATTCAGACTGTTCATCAGTTAGAGGATGAAAGGTTGTTCTGAAATTTAATTTAGTACCTAGTGACATCTGAAGACATTTACCAAAATTAAAAGTGAACCTAGGATCAAAGTCAGATACCATGGAGATAGGAACCCCATGTAACCTGAATATCTCTTTAAGGTATAGTCAAGAAATCTTATCCAAAAATATTTTATCTTGAATGGGATGGAAATGAACAGATTTAGTTAATCGGTCAATAATAACCCAATTTGTATTATTACCTTGATAAGTCTTTATTAATCCCACTACCAAATCAATGGATATATTTTCACATTTCAAATATGGAACTAGAAAATGGTGAATCATCTCCTTAAATAATTTTCATTCAAATTTAACCTATTAAAAATTCAAAAAATTCATGGTAAAGTCAACAATATCTCTTTTCATTCCATCCCACTAGTAATACTTATAAAGTTATTTAACATATTAGTACCACCATGATGAACAAAAAACAAGGAACTATGAGGTTCACTCAATAATTCTGTCTTGAACTGGGAATCACAAGGTGCACATAATCTCTTTCCAAACCTCAAAGCACCTTTTTTCAACTTTATAACTTGAAAACTTACCCTTCTTAACCAATGATAAAATTTCTTATAACCCATGGTCTTCCTTATATGGTTGATTATTTTTTTATGAAATAGATAACTATAATAAAAACTAAAACAAAACAGAATATGTCCCTACATGCACAATTTCACATCCAAAATTCATCAAATCATTTACTAAATTTTTTTATTCAAAATGTAACATGGTTAATGAAACATTATTTTTATGACTCAAAGAATGTTATAATTTGTTCTATTTTCTAGGATGGTAACAAATTTGGAAATCATAATCCTTAATCAATTACACCCACCTTCTTTGCCACATGTTAAACACTTTCTGATTAAAAATATACTTAAAAATTTGTGATAAATATGTATTTAAAACTTTACTCTATATAAATTATGTATCCAAATTTTTAAAGAAAAAACCACAGCAACTAATTCCAAAACATGTATAGGATAATTTAACTCATGAGGTTTTATTTTCTATGAATTATAATCAATTACTTGATTATATTACATCAAAACACAACCAAGTTCCTTCAATGAAGCATCATTATAGATGAAAATTCACCATCTTTTGAGGAAAACTACAAAACTAGATCATTCATAAATATTTCTTTAGTTCCTAAAAATAATCATAACATTCCATTATCCATACTAATTTAACTCCTTTGTACGGTAACTTAGTCAGTGGTTTAGACAATCGAGCAATGTTTTCAACAAACTGTTGGTAGTAACTAACTAAACCAAGAAAACTAGAAAAATCTATGAAATTTTTTAATCTAGGACATTTCTATATAAATTTATTTTTAACAAGGTTATACATTTTACCATATTTAGAAATAATATTCCCAGCTAATATATTTATTTCATCCAAAATTCAGACTTGCTAAATTTTCCATATAGTTTATTTTCATTTATAGTTTTCACAAAAATTATCATGTGCCTTTCATGATCCTCATGAATTTTAGAATTACTAAAATATCATCAATAAACATGACCATAAAATTATCCAAGTACTCATAGAAAACTCTATTTATATGGTTCATAAATAAAGTTGGTTTCATAGATAACCCAAATGGAATAACTACAAACTAGAAATTCCCATATCTAGTCTGAAATTTTTTCATTGTAATATCTTCCTCATTATTATTTAACATATAGTACCCAAACCATAGATTAATATTCAAAAATTTATGCACTTCTAGGATTTGATCAAATAAATCTTCGATATAAGTAAAATGATACTTTTTATTAATAGTGATGTTATTTTAGGCTCTGTAATTTATCAAAAGTCTCATTGAACCATAATTTCTTTTAATAAACAAAATAAGATCACCCAAGGTGAAGTGATAGGGTGAATAAAACCTTTATATAGCAAATCCTGCAACATCTTGTTCAATTCCAAAATTTTTATTTGATCCATTGGAAAAGGGGGTTCTGAAATAGGCAGATCATTTTTTACAAAGTCAAAAATAAATTCAACCTCTTGGTTAGGAATAACATCAATAAAATCATCTATAAAAACATTTATATAATCATTATCTACTGGAAAATCACAAATTTTATAATTTTATTTCTTTTCAACAACATGAGATAAATAAATTTCACCGTCATCCCTAACCAATTTCTCATCTTCTTGGAATATTATAAAAGGTATGAAATCCTTGAACAAAACATTCTTGGATAAAAAATCTATATTAGAATGATAAACTAAAAGCTAATACATTCCCAAAATAATATCAAACTCTAACATGATTATATCAATGTCATTTTTAAGAAAGACTATCCCACTAATAACAACATGAATATTCCTATAAATCTTGGTTGCATTAGTATTTCCACCCTAAGTTTTCACTAGAAGTTATATCTTTTTTTCATATGGTGATATTTCTATTTTAAATTAAAATTTATCATAAATAAGGAAATGAAAATATCCAGATTCAAACATGGTATTTCTATAATTTGAATAAACAAGTATCATACCTATCACCACTTCATTCGATGGACCAACATCAACTATAGTAATAGAAAATAACTTTTTCACACATTTTTGTTTCTAATCTCAATGATTTTCTTCCTTTGTAACTAACTTCAGACACATGTTACCATAATGACCCCACTCATTGAAACTAAAATATCTCACCATTGGATGGATATATATTACCCCATTATTTTACTGTTTAGGACTCTTTTCTTTACTTTCCCGATCCCTATGACCAAAATTACAACACTGATAGCACTTTCTAGATCCTATAAAACATTACTTGAAATTTATTTTAATATTCTAGGAACATGTTGATTTCCTACCTCTATACTTATTAGTTGGTTTCTTATCCATTTCTTTCTAACTTGACAATTTCTTACTCTTATCATCTCGAGGAACATAAGTGTTAGTAAACTCCATCTCAACTTTATCAACATAACAAAAAGATAACATTGAATTTAAATTATCAAGTGGCCAAATATATTCATAAACCTAGTTTCAATATTGAGTATCATCTATTAGTTTTAATATCAATTTACTAAATAAAATTTGGTCTATACCTTTCTGAATGAGTGATGTTTTCTTCATACGTAGATACAAAAAATTTATCTTTTTTCCTCAATTATAAGAATCGTTTCTCCATCATTAGTCAAACAACATTATTTAAATATTTCCACAACAAAATATTCTTAAATGTGTCTTATTACATGGAATAAATATCATCTCTTTCCATGGTATTCTTAACCAAATACTACCATCATTTAGCTTCACCTTCAAAATGATAAATGGAAATGTTCACCTTTGGATGTTCTAAACACCCTATGACATCAAATGCCTTTTCTAGATCATTGATCCATCCTTCATCCACCATTGGATCTTAAGTTACATTGAAATTCATAGTGTAATGTTTCATGAATTGATCAACTATAGAAAAATTCCTCTATGTAAAACCTGGTTACTTTATAGTAAGGATACCACTACCATTTATAGCCTGCATCAACTGATCCATTACTACAATAAATTATTCAGTTCCAATTCCAACCATACCGAGTTTTTGATTTGGAAGGATATTGTCCTCTTGATACCTTATAACTACAAATTTCATATTTCCTCTATGGAAAACCATTATAAAAAACATAGTTTAGATGAAGAAACATGGTAATCTTAAATTTCTACATCATGATAACCATAAATTATAATTTCTTAAGGGTATTTATTATCCCAACCTATAAATTTATCTAAAACATTCCTATGATTCCAACTATAAGGACTCAACCATAAAAATTAGATAATATTTATTTTTAAATCAATAATTCATTCTCTTACATTTGAGGATTTTTACAGGTTAATAGTTTTAGATAATTAGTTCATAACTCATGCATAACAAACCCATATATTATAAAGTGGACCAATCTGATCAATATCTATTTTTTACATAATATAAAACTTTAAAATAAAACACGATTTGTTTTCATGAAAAAACTTCATGACTTCCGACTTGACTTATTCTTTGTTCTTAACCATCCATACACCCCGTGAAAATAAAATGTGGGATGGGCACAGAAATCTCTATAAGGGATATAAAAAGAAGAAATTTTTTATTCTAGTGAAAAAAATTAAAATCCATGAAATATTTACCCTTATATAAATTCTATTAGAGTGAATGAAATAAATAATTTCCATATTAAAATCACACCAACTTTTTGATAAAAGAAATCCATTAAAACCCATATAAAGTAAATAAAAACTTTTTTCGGAAACATAGGGAATCATATTCAGAACCATTTTTTAAAATTTGTTAAAAATAACTAGATACTAGTTAAATCCATAGTAGAAACCATAATAGTTAAATTCATCCTCCTTTATTTTGATGATAAGAAACATTACTCAATGTATTGGAGAGATATAATGGGGATCACCCTTTGTATATGTTGTATCGAGATCACCCATTTCTCATGATCTATAATGGGGATCAACCCATCATATATGTTTTATAGAGATCACTTGTTTGTCACATATAATTCTAAAGAACCATATCATGAATAAATAATTTTATTCTTACATATTTCTATCATAGAAACTTTAAAAAACTCTTTCAAACCGATATGAAAAATACTTTTGGATATCAAAATACCCTTCTATTTTAAAAACCCATTTTCAATACCAAAAAACCCATAAAATGTTAATGAAGGGTTTAATTTGAATAAAATATGAAATATTATAATGTAATACAAACTTCAAATGTTGGTTTTTGTGGTATTAAAATCCATTAACATTGTATACATTAAAATAGAACATTTCTTTTGTATTTTTATCAAAATGTTCTGTATAAAACAAAAAAAAATTCATTTTGAAAACCTTTGAAATTAAGTCAAAATAAACATAAAATGTCATTTATAGTTATTTCATTTCTATATAAATACATCCATAAATTAATTTTAATAAATATGGACATGGAATAAAATTTTTTGAAAGGGAAACTTTAAAAGAGGATTTTTAATACAAAGTCTCTCACCTTGTGTCTGAATTGTCATGTGAATTCATTATCTTCGAGAATAAAAAAATTATGTTAATTATTTATTTTCATTAGAAACTTTTCATGTTTATTATTCCTTTTAATTCACTTATTACCATGTTATATACAATTACTTAATCATTTAAGTTCACATCAAAAGTTTTGACAATATTAATCTCATATGTCTAAAATGACTTTGTTGGTTTGAATATGGTTAAAGAGGTAATTACTATATCATATACAAAATAATAATTACAAAATTAAAGCATTAATATATCAATTATACTTTTAAAACCAACAATAAAATATGGTTATGAAAAATGAACCACATTACAATCATAGAGACGATCAATCGAACGTATGCATGTGTAACGTTTCCATTTTTTCAATGATAATTATTGAAATAATGTAAGTATTATTTTATACATAATATAATAAATATAATAATATTTATTTAAATATACTTATGTATAATCAATGTGATATGGTGACGAAAAATAAATCACATTGTTTTGTGGAGGTGGTATTCCACACATACACAAAAATTGTTGTATCATTTTTCAATGAATGAAAAGGTATGAAAATAGGTGTTATATTATCTTTATATAATGATAAATATGTCATTAATATAATATATATGCATTAAATATATCATTATAACTGGTTATTATAGGTTTTTATGGAAAATTAATCACATCGATTCGTGATGCGGAAGTCCACCATACACAGGAACGATGGATTCTATTCTCATTTGATGGAGGTTGGAGATGGATATAGGTTATTCTATTAATATAATAATATATAATTATATTATACATAATGATTTTATTATATTATCATGTTTAATTAATATTTGGATAAGGTGTAAGAATAAATAAAATAAAACATTCAATTGAAAACATTGCATGTTCTTCGGACAACCTCCTTTTCTTTACACCTTAAGACCTATAAGGTTGGTATTCTACCCTATATAAGGCCTATAGGAAGTGGATATGGATTTAATTAATAGATTTTGGTTGGTATTTTACAAAACAAAAGGATTTTTAAATATTAATAAATGAAAAGTATAGGTGTTCTTTTATAAGGGAGGGGAGAGGAACTCTTGAAATTTCTTTAATCATTAAATTAATATAAATTAATTTTCATTTTCAAATGGTTCCAAAATGATAATATTTAAATATAATATGATTATGAGTCTAAATAAACTCATACAATAAAAATTTTACATGTTTATATAATGTTTATATAATTTTTTTACCCTTATCTTTTTATTTTAACCCACTTTAACCTTTTATTACAATTACCGTTATAATGATGTTTTTATTATTTAGGAGTTAATTCAGTTACTATAAAAGGTAAATTTTCCCTTCAATGATCCATGGTTGATATTTTAAATCTTATCCCAATAACTTGACTAAATATTAGATTTTTATGAATTTTAAATCCTTTAATAAATTCTAGTAATTATAAAATGTCTTTAATGTGAATTTTAGAACTATTCATTTAATTTTACTTTAATAACATCAAGAAAATAAATGAATTAGAATATAATAAATTAATATATACTTAAAAATTTATAGTTATCTAAAAAATCATGTAATAAAATAATTATTTTAATTTATGTTACTTTTAATATTTTAAAATCATTTATTATATTTTTTTATTAATTGGATAATTAGTGCGGCAACGTTGCGTAAGATTTTAAGGAAATTATTTATTCACTAAAAAATAAAAATAAATTAACGTGATAAAAAAAATTCATTTATATTTCAAATTACTATTTATAACTAAAAATATTCTCTATTTATCCATATGATAAAAATATTATAGTTATTAAAAGTAAGAGTGTGACATTTTGACCTTATATTCACTTAAATATTATAAAGGTTAAAATCATGTAAAAATGGTAAAAAAAATTCCATATATTCAACTTTTTTATTATTATGGATTATATAGTCTCAAAAAATAAAATTAAGTCAAGTTTTAGGGTTATTTTTTAGTCCTTATCATTCTATTTTTTAACTTTAAATACCTGATTTACCCTTGATTGTTGCAATAAAAATTACTAAGGTGGTTATTCATAATCTCCAAAAATAAAATAGGAACATTTAAAAAAATTGGAATCACTAATTACGAATAAAAAAATCTATTTTTAAATATTAAAAACATATAATTTTTAGAATTTATTTTAAAATTAAACTGAAAAAACGTGATGAAAATAAGGTTTTTAAGAAAAACTCCCATTAAGTATAAAATGTTTTTATACTAAATCCAAATATAAGATTAATTTAAAAACCCACATTTGGATTAGTCTAAATCAAAATTAATTTACTGTTTTTTAATAGTAATCGAAAATATAATTTCAGTTTGTAAATAATTGAAAATAAAATACAAATTTCAATAAAAATTAGTATTTTATACTATTCATTGAGAAATAAAATTGTTCAGAAAACTCAGAAAAACATCCCAAGATAATTTTAAAATGTTTAATTAAAAAATTATATTCATTTTTTAAAATTAAAAATCTATAATTTAGAAATCATGACTCTAAATAAAACCATATAATGCATGAAAATCCAATCTGGTTAGAAATGAATCTTTTTCCCTTTTGACTGAAAAATTATTGAATATTATTATAATGAATATAAATATATAAAATATAACTAATTAATACTAATAATTCATAAAAATGATTTATTCTAACACAAAATGAGTTTTTACAATAATCCCTCTAGTGGTGATCCCGACATGCTCCTTTGATCTCTGAACAATGTCGACTGATTGTCGGTGCTAGCACGAAAGATCAATCATCTTGTGGTATTCATTTGGATAATTATAAAAATTCCTTTAGGATTTAATAATCATCATTCCAGTATCATTATTGAGAGTTTAGAGGAGGGAGGATAATCTCTATATCATTTTTTGGACTTTAGAGAGATCTCTATATTTCATTGTGCACAAGGATTCTCAATTTTGATCAATTTATACACCACAGAAATAACAATCTATTTATATAGGTTGGGTTAGGGTTAAAATATTATTTAATTTCCCAAAAACTCTTAAATAATACATTTTACCTTATATAAAGCCATTTTATATAATATTAATATTAATAATATTTTCGCATGGCATGCGCTAACTAATACAATAATAAATTTTATTTTTACTAGCTTGAAAATTAATATTTATCATTAGACACAAACTTGGTATTCTCATTCTCATTGTAATATATTTAATACCTAAATAAATTAAAAATTTATTCATTTAATAAATTATAAATAAAAATTATATGTTTTTGTAATTTATCGATTACCTTGTGAATTAATATTTAATTAATTTATACCATCAATAATTCTTAAAATAAATTATTCTTAAATCTTGGGAATAATGTTCATTCAAATAATTAAATTTAAATAAAATTTTATTGAGATCACTGGAACCACTCAGTTTATGAACCTCTAGGATTCTTCTTCATTAGAACTAAGTAAATTTTCCTAAATTCCAAGATTACTATCTAGCAACGGGACATGGAACCCAAGAGAAATAAGTTAATATAAAAACGTCAATAACCACATATTAATGATCACTATGTAATATAATACCTTTGTCACAATATCTCATCAATTATTTTGTGCACCTGTTTCATCAACCTATATGCCTGATACATCTTTCTTTGTCTATTTTGAAATAAACCTATTGTTACACCATGGACATAGAATTTAATGTGACCATTATATTTCAATCAAAGGGTTGAGATATTAAATTCCATAAATAAGGAAGGGAAAATACTTCTTTTACTTATTCATAATAACATTACATTCATTAATCACCCAATATACCCTACTTCTAATGAACATATGGTGGCATGGTTTTGGAAAGTAGATCTAAGTGCATGAGTAATAAAATGCATTAATAATAATCTTAAATTCTGAGGATCATTACATACTCTTGCATATTGGGATATTTGATAACAAATAAACATGCATAATTCTTACTGGTTGGTTTCATCTCATAATATTTCATCTTGGAGATTACCAAGTTAACTTCATGAGATAAAGCCTCATCAACTTACTAGTACTCACATCTAACAGTCAGCATACAATATATCCCATTATATAATGTTATCCATCCATAGAACAAGGTATAATAATATCATCATGTAATTTCAAGGTTCTCATCATAGTGAGGACCTGTTATGCCCTTTTCAATGTGATAGGTACTCTAGGACATTATTAAATTAAATTCATATAGAACAATGAATAGTATGTAATAAAATATTTAATTAATATTAACTTATTTCAATATACATAAAATATAAAGTAAAAATAGTTGGTTCTAGAACACCAACTCTAACATTTATCACCCACTTGTATTGAGGGGTTATTTATAGACTATATTTAGGACCATCGGAACTCGACAGGTCATGTGGGAGTTTACCTAGCTTGCTCACTTTCATGAAAATCCTCGAGTTACCATGGAAATTATAAGGTCTTCTAGTATCCTTGTTTATAATTTTATCCTTTTAGATTTAGTTCCTTAAATTAGATTTTAAATAAAGTAATAAAATTCTGTTCTAAATGGTTTTAATAATATTAGTTTTATAGAATATGGATCCTTCAAGAATATCATCTTTGAATGATAGAGAGGAATATATAGAGCGATTACCACAAGAGAATCCTCTAATTGACTTGTTATTAGTAGAAACTATACTCCAAATGATATTATCCTTGGGAAAAATATCCATTATTGAACTAGAATAGAAGGTGGACCATTATTTAGAATTCACTAAGTAGCATACGCCAATATTTTGTAGTGACATGAGATTATAGGAATTATAAGAATTCATGGAGAGGATTAAGAGGATCTTTCCATTCCTAAATATTATGGAATTCTCTAAGGTTAGTTTCACTACATATATTATTGAGGGTATGGGAAACAAGTGGTATGAATATATTGTGAAATACAACTTATACAAATATTTCACCTAGACTACGTTCAATAAATCCTTCAATCAATAGTTCTATCCTGAGACACTGAGAGTGGAAAAGTCATGGGAGATCATTACTACAGAGTGTGGAAAACATTATGTCATAGAGTATGCTTCTCAGTTTTCCATGTTGGTTCACCTATCTTTGGAGATTAATTCCAATGACTATATAGAGGCATGGAGGTTTGAGATCTTTTTGAGTCCAAATATTCTATCAATGCTGATTCTTATGTGCCTATCCACTTCTGTGGAGGTTATAGACAAGGTAGTTATGGATTGTACAGATATATCTAGAAATATAGAGATATATGGGGAATCAATGACATCATGATTTATCCTAAGTTTGTTTTCTTTCTAGAAGAGTAAGTGGTGTGACTAACACCAAGGTGGTGGGAGGAGTGTGCAATAAATTTTAGATTAAGGATATATGGTCTATTATTAGTGTGAGGGGAAGGGACACTTCAAACATGACTATAAGGTAGTACCTAAGGTGGATCATAAATTTGGGAAATATATTCCTCTTCATCATTTCTATGATAAATAATCTCATGGAAATAGATCTGAATCCACCTTCACCAGAGCTCTTAGTTTCAATCTAATGTAGAAAAAGGGATGGGATATCAACCTCTTTCCCAGGGTGATTCTCTAGTTTCAAATAAAGGGTAGAATAAAGTTATAGGTCTCTATATAGAGTATTATTCTCCACAATGGAGTTAGAGGAAGGACTAACTACTATAAAAGGTATGGTTTTTTCATCTTTTATGGTTATAGAATTATTTTATACTAGTGAAAACCATTCCATTATCACACTGATAAGTGTATTTCATACATAAAGTTTATGGTATTTTAATAAATTTATTTCTATATTTAATTGAATAATATTGACAATATGTGGATGATTTAACATGTTTTATGTTTTATGGAAGGATTAAATGAATATTTGGAAAAGGAACAAAAATTTATGGAGATATGATCTAAAAGACAGTTCACACTGTGAGCGAAGCGAAGTAGCATGACACCAGATTTTTGAGGAAGTATGGAGCTGGAAATTCTGGATCAGGTAAATTATATGTCGTGTAACTACATTACATAATGTGACTTTTTTCGAGATGAGTTTTTTAAAGTTTACAACAAAAAATTACAATGCCTTCTCATGGAAATAAATTCAAGGTATCACACATTGTGAAAGTACCTTAAATATTGTGTAAGTGTTGGTGAGTAGAAAAATAAATGATAACATGGCCGACGTTTGATGTGATTTTCTATATATTCACCACGAAGTCACTGGTTTGATATATGCATTATCAATAGGGAGTCGATAGATGACTACCGGAGTGTTTCACGCATGGAGTGACGATCTAAATCCCTACTTCACCATTGTTCTTTACTGATATTCTTCTTCAGGCACCCATGCTTCTCTTTCTCATTATTCCTAGCATGAGCAAGTAGTTTTCGTTATGTTGGGTGATGTGATTTTAGGTGGAGTTCTGAATAGGGATTATTTCTATATATTATTCTTGTTTTTTATTTTTGAAAACCATTTACCAATTCCAATATTCTTCTTTTTGCAATTACATGATCATTTCATGGGATTTGAGGATGTTTATATTATTTCACCAATTGATTTCCCTATTTTGTGTACAACCATTGTGCAATCTAGGCTATATATGATTAAAAAATGTTTTAGTTCACCTAGTTTTGTGTTTTCGCCTAGTAGATGACCATTCCAAAAGTGAAATCATAGGATTAGGGCAAGATACATAGACTGAGGATCCTTGTTGGCCCAATTCTGACACCAAACCTAAATAAACCCATTATTAATTGAATCCTTAGCACACGAACCTTAAAATAATTGAACATGCCAGGGCTCATCCCTTGATATTTCAAACCAATCTTACTATTATTTGTTCTCTTTTCTTCAAACAATCAAACAATTTCCATTTAAGTTTCATTAATTAAATTAGAACCTATATATCATCCCTATGGGTTCGACACTTAAACTTTCTAAGTAATATATTTTTAGTTAGGTTGTTTTTGTTATATAAATTATTAAATTTGTGTATCCCTAGAGGAATTAACTATTCCCTATGGGATATCACTCATCAAGTAATTTTGATTTGTTGGGTTTTCATTAGGAACATATGCCTTTTAGGATGACTCGTTCATACCATTTGAGAAAGAATTAAAAGTATTGTTCTAGATGTATAGAGTGTCTGTTAATGATTATTGACAATTAAATCAAATTTAATTTTCTAGTTCTTAATCTTGACATCTATAATATTATCATAATAATGTATTGTATTTTTAACTATAAATCCAAGATTGATTTTTATCAACATTCGGTATAGTTTCCTTCTTTATATAGAGTCACTCGTGTCTTTTAGGGTGAGGGGGTCCTAGAATTAGGAGATTGGGTCTTATTTTCCCTAGTGTATAGGTGATTCCAAGTAATTTTTCATTGATGTTTCTTGATGTTGTTGATCCACATCTTAGTTTCCCTCTTCCTATTGTGGTGAATGAGTGTTGTGATGTTTTTCTAGATGACTTATTCGAGTTTCCACCTCAGAAAGAAGTTTAGTTTAATATAGAATTTCTTTTGAGTATGAGGCCCATTTACTTACCTTCATAACATATGGAACCCACTGAATTGAAATAATTAATGGTTTATCTGGAGGGTCTTAATGCTAAATGATTTATTAATCCTATCTTTTCTCATTGTTCATCATTAGTTATTTTTTCAAATAAAGATAATGGGAGTCTTTGACATCGTGTTGATTACTGGAAACTCAACTAGGTTATAGTTAAAAATAAATATCCCTAGACTAGGATTGATTAAATTTTTTATTTGCTCAAGGGAGATTTGTGGTTTTCAAAAAATTATCTATGATTGGGGAACCATTATCTATGGGTTGGGTAGAATGATATTCTTAAGATATAATTAGTGAGTAGGTATGGGAGTTATGAGTATATAGTCATGTCGTTTAGCCTTACTAATAGTCCTATGGTATTTTTTGATTTAATTAATTAAATATTTCACCAGTTCTTGGATTCTTTCATAGTCCTTTATGTGGATGATATCCCTGTTTATTACATATCAAAGAAAGATCATGTTGATCATTTTAATATCATCCTTGGAATCTTAAAAGAAAAATTTCTATAAGGGAATATATTCAAATTTTAGTTCTGTATTCAAGTGGTAAAATTTTTAGTCTATGTGATTTCTCTAAATGGAATATTTGTGGATCCTGAGAAGAACTAGGTGGTGATATCTTGGAGTCATCTAAGAAATTTGTTTGAAATACAATTTTTCTTGGGGTTTGATGGTTACTAAAAAAAATTCATTCAGGACTTCTCTAAGATTTCATCTCCTATGATAGAGTTATCCTATAAGGGTGTGAAATTTTTTTGGAGTGATTACTGATAGAGATATTTTGAGGAATTGGAAGTGAGGTTGGATTTAGTTATAGTATTGATCCTTCCTAATCTAGTTTTAGGATATGATTTCTAATGTGATTCCTTAGGTATAGGTTTAGGTTGTGTTTTGGTATATAGAATATTGGTGGTAGTTTATGGATCTCTCCAATTATTCCCACATGAGAAGGACTAACCCATTCATGATCTTGATTTAGTACCAACAATTCACAAATTTAATTCATGGCATCACTACCTATTCAGGGAATGGTTTATAGTGTATTTAGACTATATGATTCCAAAGTATATCTTTACTCAGAGGGATCTAAACTTGATATAGAGATTCTAGTAGGAGTACCTTCAAACCTCTAGTTTTGATATCACATACCCCCAAGAAACAGAAATGTGTTCATAGATTCTTTGGGAAACAAATTATTGACTCAAGCTGGGAAGGAATCAGCATAACAGTGGTTCTTGATGAGATTATTTGCTGAGATTCACTTGGATTAAAGGATATATGGAGGATAAGTATTTCTAGCTTGTTCTTGGGTTGGATTATCTATGGATGATTTGATTCGACATGTACAGGATGAGGATGTGGAGTTTCAGAAAATTAAAAGAATTATTTATGGTGGGTACCCCTCTGGTGAGTGGTCTCGATCTTCCAATGGGGTTTTCACTTCTGAGGAAGGATAGTTTTTCTAGTAAACTTGAGATATGAATTTATGGATAATGAACACTAATATAATTTTTCAACAAACCCTAGAGGTATCAAGATGTATCATGACCTGGTATGTCACTATTGGTTATTGAGGATGAGATGATCGATTGTATTTTTTTTTGTTCATTCCTTACATGTTATATAATTAAGGAAGAACATCATAAGACTGCTAGTTTACTATAAGATTTACCCATTCCAGTATAGAAATGGGATGAGATAGGCATGGAATTTGGGATTGGGCTATCTCATACTCCAAGTTGTGAGGATTTGATATGGAAGATTATTTATTGACTCATGAAATTAGTTCACTTCTTATCCATTAAGGTTTCTATAAAGGTAGATGGTCTTGGGAACTTGTATACTCCATGGTGTTTCATCTACTTTGATTTTAGATAGGTAAAATTTCTCCACATCCCAATTTTGGATTGTATTTCAATAAGTGATGGGTTTTTAATTGAATTTGAGCATGACTTATCATCCTAATATGGATTTCCAGACTGAGTGAGCCATCTAGATTCTTGAAGACATGTTTTGGGCATACCTCCTTGACTTCAGCTAATTATGGTAGAAACTTTTTCCCTTAGTGTAGTATTTTTATAAAAATAGTTATCAAGATTCAATCAGGATGGGGAAATTTGAGGCGTTGTATGGGAGGCCTTTTTATCACCTATTTGTTGGAAAAATATTGGATAATGTTCCTTGGTTAGACTGAGTATCATTCAAGAGACGGTATATATTGTGTAATTGATTAGGAATATATTAGTGATAGCTTCGAGTCTCTATAAATCATATGTTGATCAACATCATTTTCCATTATAATTTGAGGTAGGTGATTGGGTTTTCTTTATAGTTTTTCCTTAGTTAGTACAAAGATGTCTATGGAGGTATGTTAAGTTAACACCTCATTATATCTTCCTATTTAAGGTTACATAGAAACTCAGTAAGGTGGCTTACCCACTATAATTACCTACCTTCTTGACTTTTATCTACGATGTGTTTCATGTTTCATAAATAAATAAGTATCAAATAGATTTTTCCCACATGATCAAGTGCGAGGATGTTGATATTGAACCTTACACTTGAGTGATTAAAGGCATGTTCAAATAGTGGATAGATAGGATAAGGTGTTTCACTATAAGAAGATCCAATTAGTTTGAGTGGGATAGAAGTGTGGTAGGGATAGCCTTGAGAAGTGGTAGAATGATGCCTTGATGACATAGTAATGTACCTATGACTTTTTAGGTACATCATCCTAATACATTGTAGGGGAATAGATATTTTATGGTGAGAATAATTGGAATACCTGGGTATATAGAATCAGGTATGGATCCTCTTTTGTAGTTGTCTTTTTGATTTCTGGGTCTTTTATTGGTCGGGAGAAGAGTGGTTGGAAATTGGTGGAAGGATGAGGAAAATGGTTAGCTGGTGAAGGACCATCAGATATTTGGTACATTTTGGAAGAACACCTATAGGTTTACATGTACCACTAGCCTTCCAAAATACTATTGACTCATTGATGGATTCCAGCAACTCATTAGTGACACTAATGGATATATGATTAAGTAAGATCCTAAATGTTATTTTGGCACGAAATATTTATTTAACTCCTCTGATAAAACCCTCTCAGACCCAATATGATTTCCTTTGATCTAGAGGCTCCTTGGTGATGATTTTAGCTCTCTCCCTCTTCTTTTGGTAGAACTTAATGATAATTGAAATCTTGTATCTCTATTGATTGTAATCTGGTAGGTGGGATTATTTATAATCCATTTTATCCTCTTATTCTCAATTTTTTTGATTCTTTATGAGAATGGATCACTAGATATATCATGTATATGGATAATTAATGTTGTTTCTATCAAATATAGGTTCAATATGATCTAATCACTTCCTCTCCCATCACCAGACTTAGAGTCAATGAGTTTTTCATTGTTCTCTAGGTAACTTTATCTATCTTATGGTATAACCATTTACATGATTTTGTTCTTGTAATGTTCTGATTTTGTTCTTGTAATGTTCTAATTTTGTTTCATTTAATGAAATGGATGTTTTGAGATCCTTGAGACATGGTATGATCTTTGATGGCTATGAAATTTTTTTTCAAAATATATTTTCATTAAAAACTTGATTTTATGCACATGATGTGTTTGATAAATTGTCTCTAGGATGGTTTTGAATTGGAAATGTTTTTTTAAGAATGAAACTAATGTGGAATCACTATACAAAATGTACTATGAAATGTGGGATTAGTTTTCTTGAAATGTAATGATGGAATATAGAACATTGGGAGGCTTTGGGATATGGGGGAAAACTAATCATATGTGAACATTAGTGGGGTATGTTATCACTAGGGTAGGTTCTCATGATTCAATGGTTACTAGTGGGAAGCCTTACCATAGGACAAAGGTTCCCATAATTTAGGATTCACTTATGTTCTATAGTGTTCCTTTATGTGTATTAGTTGTGTAAACCCTTGTTTCATGGATTTATCTTTGGTTCTTTGTGGAAACATTACATGCATGTTTATTTGATATTCTTATTTTCTCACTTGATATAGATATTAATGCATTAAAACTTGGTTTATTTATATTACCATTACTTAATAATACATGTTATTCCATATTTCTTTTCTTATTATAATATGGCATGTTTTTTAAAAGAAAACCAAATGATGGTTTTATATAGAAAAAATATTTCTTTTGAAAAGTTTTTTAGATCTTTTTTATATAAGAACTAATGAATACATGTGGATAGAAATTTTATAGATTCATGGTGTTATCTTTTGGTATCATTTTCCTCACACCCTATATATGCCTTTTGGAATATAAATATTGGGTTTTATATGATAAAGATGAAGGTAAGAACATTATATAGAGGAAGCCTCTCTGAGATCATATTGTTTCATAGTGGGTTTGTATGGTGGTGGCATATGGTCATGTAGCGATATAACCATGGGTTTCGTCAGGTTCCATGTTATCACTCTTTCAATTTTTTTACACAGACCTTATTATCCAGTTATTGGATGTTATCTTTATGGTCTATATTTGTTGAAATATGATGTAATATGGATATATTTTTTGATGTTTTGGTTATTTATATTTGATCATATGCCTTTTAGACGGTGAAATCATTCTCACTTCCCATTATATGATACCCAAGCACTTTTTTTTAGCATTTCATGATCAAAAAAACACTTCAGGCCTTGTGGTAGTCCATGTTGGGTGATATTAAGTGTTGAACCAATTTGGTCTATTACACTTCCCCTCTACATACTTCACCTCTCAAACCTACTATCACCTAAAGTTATATTTATAAACATATCATTTCACTCTATTCTCTTGGTCACCCATCACATTATTTCTAGATTATAATTATAAACCTTCATCCACATCTTTTTGTACTATCCCATGTTAAACCCCTCACTACTCACAAATCCCCTAACTCTAAATTATGTTATTCCTTTGAATTATTAGAGTATCATCTACATGCTTCTTAGGTACACCCTTAATCTTTTGATGAATCCTATAATACCACCAACTATAAAAATCATCCCACCACATATATCACCACTAAATCCCCTCGGTAAACCTATCCTATTCCTTCCCCCAACCTCACCTTCACCCTACCAACACCACAATCCCAATTGGACTCCTTAAACCCCTTCATTATGTAAAACAGTAAGATAGTTGGTACAATGTGATGTCAAATGTCCTTATAACCAAAATCAATACCATTTTAGCTATTTTCACCCATCACCATACTAGCTAACCTTTATCCTACATTATTCCTCTAGAACCCTCTTCACTAAATATCTATTATATGGATATTACTAATCTTCACTATGTGAATGTAAACCTTCTCTAGGCCATTAAAAACCCTATATTGTGATCCTAAATTAAAAAAATTCTCTCCTCGATATATGAAAATTTTATGAAGATTTCCAAAATTATATGAAGTAACTTCAATAGTGCCTTGAAGGTCTTAAGAAATATCATAACTATTTTCAAGTGAACTCCCATTACTTTTAAATATTTTTATCTTTTGTTATCTAGTACTTTTATCTACCATTTATTTTACAATATATATTTTTCAGTTTATTTTCCTATATTTCTCCTTGATAATAAAAATGGGGGAGAAATTTAGAAGATAGTATGTAGAGACATGAATCTTGACGTAAATGGACATTACATTAGTTTAGCGGAATATTTAATAAATAACAAAAACAGACACACAAGGACTGTAATAGTTTAGTGTCTTTGGAAACTTGGAATGTAATCTTCTAATCGTGGTGAAAGATCTTTAACATATCCCATAAAGATCTTCCCCTTTTTTTCATACCTAAAACCTTTATTTATATCCTGGGGAAAAGAAAACACAAAAAGGGTGAGCTCAAATGCTCAGTAAGGGTAAGCATGGATAAAATAAAACATACCATATACATTTGAATCTTAAAAACATGAACATAATGTTTAAACATCAAAAGCTTGAGCAATGACATAAAACATGGAAGTATGTAAGGTATAGATCATAAAGAAACATTAATAATGATAAAATAGCATGGGAATAAAACATGTAATTTTGGAAACCATTAAGTACGTGATATGATTTCCATAGTAGCCAAGGCATTGCTGCCAAGACCATCTTAGTGGACAAAGTCCCTTTCTGAATCGAGTTCATTTCTCGTTCCAGTCCTGTATTACTGAACCGGTTTAACTTGTCATTCCATCCATGTCTATCTCATGAGATATAAATCTTTACCCAATGAATTTGAGGGATATATAGGTCCCACCCATCTCATAATGAAATAATTCTTTCGTGTGCGACAAAATCATAAATCATACATGATAGTGTAACCCATGTAATAGAATGAGATTCTTAAACATCATGACATCATAAAATAATCCATAAAAATTTGATATCATTTCATCATAAGAAAACTAAAACCATTTAAATCATAGAGACATTATACTTGAAACATACACATATGAAATAATGTCATCTTAGATGGAAAATAGTTTTGACAAAACACTTGAAATGAATTCTTGAGGAAAATATCCTTTCTTTTATTAAAATCATTTTCTTCTCACAAAATTCCATGCAATTTTAAAATATAAGGTTTTTGTTGAAAATAATCATGCAATCTTGTAGAGGAAGCTTCTTGAAAATGAGGCGTTATGAAACCGTAAAAATCGGTTCACTCCGTATAAGTTAAAAAACATTCTTCTCATACTTTTGCCGGAAAAGTCAAAAAAAAGTACATTGTAACGTAAACAAAAGAAATATTCCTTAAATACCATGTACTAAAAGTAAAAAATGGGTAAAAATGACTTTAAACATACATGAAAACACTTTTATAAAACATGGACATGGATGATAGAAATAACCCCAGTAAATACGTATGAATAAGCAATCTCGGATAAAAATGAGATTTGAAAAATTATCCCTTACCTTAGGTCTGATATGATTCGTACGTATCCAAACCTCCTTTATAATGATTTAGATAAGGTCATTGACTTATTACAGAATCATATTCATTGTTATTATATCACATATGGCTCACTTATGACTTTATATTACCCGTTCTTTTGTAAATTCCATGGTAAAGTGTGTTTTGGGTAAAATCGTTTCATTTGTCGTCCGTGTTTTGACTTGTAATTCTTCATATGATTACTTAGATCATTATTACTTAATTCCAGAATATAAAACATTATTTACAGATAATATATATTCATAATATACATATTTATAATAGATCGATAAATGGAAAGAAATACACCGTTTATGGAGACGGTAGGTCGTACGTACGCATGAACGCTGTTTTCGTTTCCTTATTGAATTGAATGGAATTAAGTAGATGACATAAATATATATATAAATCCAGAAGCATTATTATGTCATATATTTTATGATTAATTATTATATATACTTTATAATCATTATTGAATGGTTATCATGGAGAGTGAATCTCATCGCGTCGTGGAGACGGTATTTCGTACGTACGCATGAGCGATGATATCATTCCCATGATCGTAGAATTGTATTAAAGTGTATGTATAATATTAAATAATCAATATCACTTTAAAATAATCATATATATTCCTTACTTTCACCATTATACCCATCCAAGTAAGGTGGTGGTGGAAAATAGATTACACCACGGCGTGGAGACGGTATTCCGTACGTACGCACGCGCGGTGATTTCATTTTCCATAGGATGGATAGATGGTCAAATATGGTTGTTTAATACTTATAATAACATATAATTATATGAGTGATACTGATGTTATTACTTTATAATGAAACAACTAAAGAAGAAGAAGTTTAATAAGAACGAAAATTGAAAGAATCGGTAACAGATATTACCTCTTCTTTGACACGCCTCTTTGAATCCTCCTCTTAGGGCAATAAAATTGGTCTTTGAAGAAGACCAGGACCTATAGGATGTTTCTAGGGAAATTGATAAGGGAAATTTTTAGTTATTGTCCGTGCATGAAGGCTAAAATTTGTGTGAGGAGGAGAGGGAGGAGGTTCCCTTTTATAAGGGAGGAGAGGGGCACCTTTGGAAATCTTAAAAATATTAATTTATAATAAATATAACCCCACTTAAAAACCTCAAAAAACGACTCATATTCGAATATAAGATGCGATAGGGTTGTAATATCATCAACCAATAAAATTTATACATGTTAGGAAATTATTTTAAACATTATCAACTTGATTTATCTTTACTTAATCAATTTAATTTTATTTGTGGTAATAACATTGTAAATTTTTAATTATAACAAAAAATTATTTATTTGTTATTAATTGTCCATAATTGGATAATTTATAACATTTTAGACCATATAAATTTAATTTTTATATTTTTCAATATTTTTATGATTTTTAAACAATTTTATAATATGTTAGTTTTATAAAATAACAATAGTGTCAATTTTGACACTATTCATTTATATGAATTTAATTAAAATATATACAGAAGATATGTTCGAAATAAAATCTTTAATAGATTCATAAAAGGCCATATGTATCTATAAAATTAGTGGAGAACATTAAATAGTTCATATAATATTTATTTAATTATTTTTAAAACAATTTATTTGGTTTATCTCTTAATAAAATAATTGCTACACCATTTTTGTATAATTATTTAATATACTTATTTGTTGCATAAAAATTAAAAATAAAATCCTATGATGAATCTAAATCTATTAACTTTAACAATAATACTTTTACTCGAATTTATCATCTTAAAATCACAATATTTAAATTGTTATATTTATTAAATTATGAGGGTGATAACTTTGGCATCATTTAAAATAAAATAATATAAGTGTCATAATCACTTTTATAAGACTCCCAACGGTTATATATTAGGTCATTAGATTCTTATGGTATATATATACACTAAAAATAAGTCTTGTTCAGGTTTTTGGGCCTTTTAATGGGTATTATTATTTCAATAAAAACTATATTACTGATTTTTCACTTAGTAAATAATTTCTGCATCATTAATGTATCATCATTAATGATAATTATTTAATCCCTAAAAAATCTAAATAAATTATCATGATTTAGATAATTTTATTAGATCTCTTTATAATGTTCATTTTATAAGTTTTATGATTTTTATTACTAAATTAAAATTATTATACTTATAAGATTTAAGATAATGACATGTTGTCACTTTCTTTGGTTTTAATAATAATTAAATTATTTACATGGTAAAAAGTCCATAAAATGAATCTAATCCAACCCTTAGGTGATATGGGTATAATTTTAGCAATAGAATAGAATTTTTTCATGTGTTAGGGTAATTTTGTAATATTATATTTACCCTTAATTACCCGATTTACCTTTAACTATGGTAAATAAAATTTACCGTAGTTACTATTCATAATTCCCAAAAATAAAAAGTAGCTTATTAAAATAATTTGGACCCACTGATTCCAAATATGGAATCCATTTTTCCAAATTCAATATACAAAATTTTCAGAAATTAAATTCTATTTAATCTCGTTGTCGAAAGAAAACGGGTTTTTCTTTAAAACATTACAAAAGATTGAATTGATTTTACCTACGAATTCAAGGTAAAATCAATGATAATGACATAAATTATATTAAATGGTAAAAATATATTCTATTTATACTTTAAAACCATTCAATATTATAATTTAACCACATAAGTTATTACGATGAAAAAATTTGTTTTTAATTAAAATATAGCGCGTTTTTACTATTCATTAAAATATGAAAGTTATCAGATTAATATGAAAAATTTATCCAAGGTAAAATTTTATATCATGATTCCAAAGAATAATTTTATTTTGTAAAATTGAACTTATAAACATGTCAAAAACTAGATTTAAAGTGGGTGCATCATCAAAAGGTGGTAAAACTGCATTTTTTGAAAAAATACTTATTTTACCCGAAAAAATTATTTTTTTCTTATACCATGTTCTAGAAAATGTTTAAGATGAATAATAATGTTATAAAATTAAAAATATAGTTAATACTATTCATAAAGGCTAGTTCATAATAATATTATAAAAACATATCATTGTTTAGTAAAACCCGATATTGCGTACAACACACGTGATCGCAGAAGGTCACAATTACGTGTAATGCAAGCCAAGTCAGTGTATAGTGCAAGACTCTTTCGTTGTTTTGTTATAACATAATCCAAAAAAATTTCATTTATACATTGAATATATATATATATATACTCAATATTGTGTAGAATTACTA
Organism: Viscum album; assembly: GCA_963277665.1. Classification (NCBI taxonomy): domain Eukaryota; kingdom Viridiplantae; phylum Streptophyta; class Magnoliopsida; order Santalales; family Viscaceae; genus Viscum; species Viscum album. Next base: position 677,732,630 of record OY728119.1, on the reverse strand, counting down.
TTATCAAACGAACTTGAAATTGTGTGTAACACAATCTAAGAATAGTGTTGCATATACTTCAAGCTAATACGGTGTTGCGTATAGCACAAGATAATCTTGGTGAATCTTACAGTAGAATATATTAAAGAAATTAAAAAGAATATATCTTATAAAATCTCATGTTATTACATTCTACCCCCCTTAAAATGAATTTCGCCCTCAAAATTCGTCAGGGTTATAAATGGTTTTCTACTTGAACTCTTCTTTAATTGAAACCCACATCATAAAAAGGAATACCAAATCTTATCTTTAAAAACTAAAGTATGTAATGGAATGGTTACCAAAATAAACTAATCACTGGGTATCCACATATGAGAACATAGGTGAAAATATGGATATGGAAGAGAAATATAACCATCATGTTCTGATAGAGAGTGGTAGAGAACATGGCTATGAAAAGGCCAACAATCACAAATCCATAGATTTGTGATGATCTAAGGTACCATCTAATTCATCGGATATAAGGTCACTAGGACAACATTTTTGGTTTTCAAGATCATTTCCCTAAATTTGATGAATTAAAAGAAATACTTACATGATTTTGGTACAATCTCACTGTTGTTCGTGAATTGAACAACTTCCACTTCATCCCTTAAAGAAATGAAGTTGAATTTGTTATTCATGATGTGTTAGCAAATCATGTGATAGAATGATGGGTCATTCCATCTATTTCAAACAAAAGGTTTTCAAAAGTTATAAGTCCATCATATGGTTAGATTAATCGTATATGGTTCCAAAAATGAACTTATACTTCATATATCATACCGCTTAATAAAATAACACTAGTTTTTACTAACTAAGGACTTCCTATAGGCCAGTGGTAGGCGATAAAGGCCAGTCGAACTTCGGTTCTGGGTTCGATTCCCACAGCCTTGTCCGACGCGATGGGCTGTCACTCATCCTGTAGGTTGTCCTTTTTCTAAAACTACATTACTATAACATCCCATCAATAATATCGAAAAGAGTTCTATCCTTAAACAATACTATCATATTTACAACATAATATATTCCAATATTTATCTAAAATACTTCGTTCCAAGCTCATAGTATAAAGAAAATGTTTACTTGAAATGTCATCATTTATCCCACATTATATTGTTGGTCGCATTCCAATCATGTGAATACCGTAATCATGTATTCTCTTGAAAAATGAATACCCATTAAACCTTAGTGAAAACATGAATGCTGACAAAATTTAACTCTTTCCACATACCAAAATTTAAAAATTCTATATACTCAAACCATGATATAGCCTTCTCCTTATATCAGTCATGATCTCATGAATACTATCAAACATTTAATTTTCTCTTTATCCCTTCATTATGTGCATATCATCTACTTTCCAAAAATACTGGTACCATTCATCACACACTTTCAAAACTTAAGGAAATACAACAGTGTAACAATACTTAGATGTCTCTTTATTCCATAGTACCATGAGATTACTTATACAACATTACACTTGATAAACATGTAATCATTCCACTACCTTTTTAAACCATTGACCGAGCTTCAACAATTCTTTCATCTCACATATCATTTGTAGTCTCTTCATCATCATCAACATAAATATTACCCATACGTCCATACTAATTCTCTTTATGAGACTTTCCCTTAGGGAATTGGTTTGCATAATGCCCATACATTCCACATTTAAAACATTTAACCATTGTTGATGTCGTAGTAATATCATTATCTTCATCCATGGTGTTAACTGAACCTTTTCCTTTGCACTTACTGGATTTATTTCCTTCTTTTTCACACCCAAAGCATCTTCCATTTCCTTTGAAACATTCTCCTTGATTCCTCTTCCCACATTATTTCCATAGGGTAAATTGAACTTTCTTTCCTCCATGATCACCATGAAACTCCATCTTTCTCTTAATAGCCGAGTTAGGAAACTTACCAAATTTGAGTTTATTGATCATATTATGAGATTTATGATTCGGCATAATAATTATGTTTGGACTTCAAAATCCCATTTCATTTGGTTGCTCATAAAGAATATCATTCCATTGTCCATCATATCCTCCATTATCGTGAATCTTCCTGTTTCCAGCCATTTTCTAAAACCCAAAAAGAATAGTGTGAGAGGAAAAAATCATGCTAGGGAAAACAACATAGTAAAGGGGGAGTACCCTCAATATCTAACATCTTAGGATAAATTCTAAGATTGTTACCATAGTTCTAGGACTATATCCTATATGTATACTTATCCTTATGGACATCCCTAGACATACCTTATAAATATCTCTAGGGATCTCACAAATGTTTTCGCATCCTAGTTTCCAAAGGTTGACTAAACCTTTCCTCTGATACCAACTGTAGAGACCCGAAGCTTGAAGTACATGGACATTACATTAGTTTAGCGGAATACTTAATACATAACAAAAACAGACACACAAGGATCGTAATAGTTTAGTGTCTTTGGAAACTTGGAACGTAATCTTCTAATCGTGGTGAAAGATCTTCAACATCTCCCATAAATATCTTCCCTTTTTTCATACCTAAAACCTTTCTTTATATCCTGGGGAAAAAAACATAAAAAGTGTGAGATCAAATTCTCAGTAAGGGTAAGCATGGATAAAATAAAATATACCATATACATTTGAATCTTAAAAACACGAACATAATGTTTAAACATCAAAAGATTGAGCAATGACATAAAACATGGAAGTATGTAAGGAATAGATCATAAAGAAACATTAATAATGATAAAATAGCATGGGAATAAAACATGTAATTTTGGCAACCATTAAGAACATGATATGATTTTCATAGTAGCCAAGCCATTGCTGCCAAGACCATCTTAGTGGACAAAGTCCCTTTCTGAATCGAGTTCATTCCTCATTCCAGTCCTGTATTACTGAACCGGTTTAACTTGTCGTTCCATCCATGTCTATCTCATGAGATATAAATCTTTACCCAATGAATTTGAGGGAGATATAGGTCCACCCATATCATAATGAAATCATTCTTTAGTGTGCCACATAATCGAAAATCAAACATCATAGCGTAACCCATGTAATAGAATGAGATTCTTAAACATCATGCCATCATAACATAATCCATAAACAATTGATATCATTTCATCATAACAAAATTGAAACCATTTAAATCATAGAGACATTCTACTTGAAACATACACATATCAAATAATGTCATCTTAGATGGAAAATATTTTTGACAAAACACTTGAAATGAATTCTTGAGGAAAATATCCTTTCTTTTTTTAAAATCATTTTCTTTTCACAAAATTCCATGCAATTTTAAAAGATAAGGGTTTTTTTGAAAATAATCATGCAATATTGTAGAGGAATCTTCTTGAAAATGAGTCGTTATGAAACCGTAAAAATCTGTTCACGCCGTATAAGTTAAAAAAGCATTCTTCTCGTACTTTTTCCGGAAAAATCAAAAAAAAGTACCTCGTAATGTAAAAAAAATATTCCTTACATACCATGTATTAAAAGTCAAAAATGGGTAAAAATGACTTTAAACATACATGAAAATACTTTTATAAAACATGGACATGGATGATAGAAATAACCCCAGTAAATACGTACGAATAAGCAATCTCGGATAAAAATGAGATTTGCAAAATTATCCCTTACCTTAGATCCGATATGCTTCGTACGTATCCAAACCTCCTGTATAATGATTTAAATAATGTCATTGAATTATTATAGAATCATATTCATTGTTATTATATCATATATGGTTCAGTTATGACTTTATATTACCCGTTCTTTTGTAAATTCCATGTTAAAGTGTGTTTTGGGTAAAATCGTTTCATTTGTCGTCCGTGTTTTGACTTGTAATTATTAATATGATTACTTAGATCATGATTACTTAATTCCAGAATATAAAACATAATTTATATATAATATATATTCATAATATACATATTTATAATAGATCGATAAATGGAAAGAAATACACCGTTTATGGAGACGGTAGGTCGTACGTACGCATGAACGTTGTTTTCGTTTCCTTATTGAATTGAATAGAATTAAGTAGATGACATAAATAAATATATAAATCCAGAAGCATTATTATGTCATATATTTTATGATTAATTATTATATATACTTTATAATCATTATTGAATGGTTATCATGGAGAGTGAATCTCATCGCGTCGTGGAGACGGTATTTCGTACGTACGCACGAGCGATGATATCATTCCCATGATCGTAGAATTGTATTAAAGTGTATGTATAATATTACATAATCAATATCACTTTACAATAATAATATATATTTCTTACGTTCACCATTATACCCATCCAAGTAAGGTGGTGGTGGAAAATAGATTACACCACGGCGTGGAGAAGGTATTCCGTACGTACGCACGCGCGGTGATTTCATTTTCCATAGGATGGATAGATGGTGAAATATGGTTGTTTAATACTTATAATAACATATCCATATATGAGTGATACTTATGTTATTACTTCATAATGAAAAAACTAAAGAAGAAGAAGTTGAAGAAGAAAGAAAATTGAAAGAATCGGTAACGGATATTACCTCTTCTTTGACAGGCCTCTTTAAATCCTCCTCTTAGGGTACTAAAATTGGTCTTTGAAGAATACCAGGACCTCTAGGATGTTTCTATGGAAATTGATAAGGGAACTGGGCAGGGACTGGCCGAGCTTGAAGGCTCAAATTGGTGTGAGGAGGAGAGGGAGGAGGTGCCCTTTTATAAGGGAGAAGAGGGGTACCTTTGGAAATATTAAAAATATTAATTTATAATAAATATAACCCCACTTAAAAACCTCCAAAAATGACTCATATTAGAATATAAGATGATATAGGGTTGTAATCTCATCAACCAATAAAATTTAGACATGTTAGAAAATTATTTTAAACATTATCAACTTGATTTATCCTTACTTAATCAATTTAATTTTATTTGTTCTAATAACATTCTAAATATTAAATTATAACAAAAAATTATTTATTTGTTGTGAATTTTCCATAATTGGATACTTTATAACATTTTATACCATTTAAATTTAAATTTATAATTTTAAATATTTTTGTGATTTTTAAACAATTTTATAATATGTTATTTTTATAAAATAACAATAGTGTCAATTTTGACACTATTCATTTATATGAATTTAAATAAAATATATACAAAAGATATGTTCGAACTAAAAGCTTTAATAGATTCATAAAAGGCCATATGTATCTATAAAATTAGTGGAGCACATTAAATAGTTCATATAATATTTATTTTATTATTTTTCAAACCATTTATTTGGTTTATCTCTTAATAAAATAATAGCTACAACATTTTTGTATAATTATTTAATATATTTATTTGTTGCATAAAAATTAAAAATAAAATCCTATGATGAAGTTAAATCTATTAAATTTCATAATAATACTTTTACTCGAATTTATCATCTTAAAATCACAATATTTAAATTTTTATATTTACTAAATTATGAAGGTGACAAATTTGGCATCATTTAAAATAAAATAATATAAGTGTCATAATCACTTTTATAAGACTCCAAACGGTTATATATTATGTAATTATATGCTTATGGTATATATATACACTAAAAATAAGTTTTGGTCAGGTTTGTGGGCCTTTTAATGGGTATTATTATTTCAATAAAAACTATATTACTGATTTTTCACTTAATAAATAATTTTCGCATCATTAATGTATCACCATTAATGATAATTATTTAATCCCTAAAAAATCTAAATAAATTATCATGATGTAGATAATTTTATTATGTTTCTGGATAATATTTATTTTATAATTTTTATTATGTTTATCACTAAATTAAAATTATTATACTTATAAGATTTAAGAGAGTGACATGTTGTCACTTTCTTTGGTTTTAATAATAATTAAATTATTTTCATGGTAAAAAGTCCATAAAATGAATCTAATCCGACCCTTAGGTGATATGGGTCTAATTTTATCCATACAATAGAATTTTGGCATGTTTTAGGGTAATTTTATAATATTATATTTACCCTTAATTACCCGATTTACCTTTAACTATGGTAAATAAACTTTACCGTAGTTACTATTCATGATTCCCAAAAAAAAGTAGCTTATTAACATAATTTGGACCCACTGGTTCCAAATATGGAATACATTTTTCCAAATTCAATACACAAAAGTTTCAGAAATTAAATTCTAATTAATCACGTTGTTGAAAGAAAACGGGTTTTTCTTTAAAACATTGCAAAAGATTGAATTGATTTAACCTACGAATTCAAGGTAAAATCAATGATAATGACATACATTATATTAAATGGTAAAAATATATTCTATTTATACTTTAAAACCATTAAATATTATAATTTAACCACATAAGTTATTACGATGAAAAAATTTGTTTTTAATTAAAATATAGTGTGTTTTTACTATTCATTAAAATATGAAAGTTATCAGAATAATATGAAAAATTTATCCAAGGTAAAATTTTATATCCTGATTCTAAAGAATAGTTTTATTTTGTAAAATTTAACTTATAAACATGTCAAAAACTATATTTAAAGTGGGTGCGCCATCAAAAGGCGGCAAAACTGCATTTTTTTAAAAAATACTTATTTTACCCGAAAAATTTATTTTGTTCTTATACCATGTTCTAGAAAATGTTTAAGATGAATAATAATGTTATAAAATTAAAATTATAGTTAATACTATTCATAAAGGCTAGTTCATAATAATATTATAAAAACATATCGTTGTTTAGGAAAACCCGGTATTGCGTACAACACACGCGATCGCAGAAGGTCGCAATTGCATGTAATGCAAGCCAAGTCACTGTATAGTGCAATACTCTTTTGTTGTTTAGTTATAAAAGAATCCAACCATTTTTTCATTTATACATTGAATATATATATATACTCAATGTTGCGTAGAATGACTATTATCAAACGAACTTGAAATTTTGTGTAACACAGTCTAAGAATAGTGTTGCGTATACTGCAAGCTAATACGGTGTTGTGTATAGAGCAAGATAATCATGGTGAATCGTACAACAGAATATATGAAAGAAATTAAAAACAATATATCTTATAAAATCTCAGGTTATTACATAGTATGTTTCGCTTCACATTAAGGGAATATTTAATTAAAAGTTTGGCTAACTCTTTGTCTGAAATTTTTTTGTGTTCCTTAAACTTACTGTGTCTTGTAGTCAACATAAATAGGGTGAGTTTTGGTTCATTCATTAAATACCATCAATTTTTTTCTTGGTTTTAATAACAAAATTTCACATTTATTATTTTACCGATAGTTTACTTTGAGTAATTTCAAATAACTATCTACTATAACTGTGTTTTATCAAAACAAATCATTAACTAATCTTTAACACATTAAATTGAAAAGATTATCAAAATAACATCAATTTAATGATAAGATGATAAATCGTATGGTCTATTAAAACTTGGTAAAAATATCAGTAGGTGTGATGGATTCACCCAAGACATCCTGAATCTGAGAAATTTTATAGTTATGGTATAACTACCACTAACCATCTCTTTCATGACATAAATAAAATAATCAACCTCAAATAAATCATCAAAAATTCATGTTCCAATGGATAAAAAATATTTCATGAATAAAATTTAACCCCAATTCACAAAGTCTTTATAAGTAATTTATTAAATACCAAATCTCAAATATGCCATAGATACGTTTTTGAAATTTATAATTAATTAATGGAAATTTAAAATTTAATGTTTCAATTTTTATAACTCTGTAATGATCATATTATAAATACTTTACAATGTACCAATCGGTTAATTTTATATAAATAGTTTTTTTGATGAATAATCCTCTCAACTCCTTGTTCAAAATTTCTTCTAAGATTTAGAGAAATTCATAGAATAATACTAAATTTTAAATATCTCTCAAGCTTCAAAGATCAAAATCACTTTTTTATGATTTAATTGAATTTTGGTTTTCATACTTTATATACTACTATCTTTGTTATTAATACTTTTAAAAGGAAGAAAGTTACTTAACGATTTGAACCAGTCCATTATTCACTCTTTCATTCATCATAATAAAGAATTAATTTTTAAAAAATATATAAAATTGGTCTCTTGTTGTACTTTGTACTTATCTATCATATTTGAGCATAATATTTCCCTTCTACTATAGGTCAAAAAAATAACCAAAATAATTTAAGATCCTTTTTAATTAAAGATAGGATACATATGAATTTATTATTCCAAAATCCTTTTTCAATTACCTTATTCTTTAATTTATGCTTTCACATTGTTTTATTCTTATAACTTTATAATTTTCTATTTTTACTAAATATTTATTTTTTATCAAAATGATTTTTCTAATGTTTTTATTATATTTATTTTTAATTTTCTATCATCTATTGACTTATATTAAAACTCTAAAGCATACAAAATTTTCTAAAAAAATCTATAAATTTTAACTTTCAATTTAAGTTTTAAAATTCACCTTCTCTTGAAGTATTCCATTATGGAATAATAATTGGTATCAAAGAATATATATATATCATAGTTTTACAATATTAACATATCACAGAGAAAATATTTTCAAATGAATATGAAAATTCATTCAAGGAATCTTAATTCTTTAAACAACAAAAAACCACCAGTGTTTAATGGAATGTACTATGAGTACTAGGTAAAAAACACAAAAACCACATTATTAAATAAAGGTTGTTGTATTGGATTTTACTCAAATAAAATATTATACTATTCCTAAGAAGTAACATGATACATTCACAGATATATAAAAAAAGGATTTCCTTCTTAAAACCCTGGTAAGATATTCTCTGTTATGTTATATTTCATATAACATATATATCTAGTTCTATTCTTTCATAAAAGCTCACAAAAATTAGAAAAATAAGGAGACTAATAATTATAAAAAAATGGTTCATTAAAAAAATATCAATGTATCACTCTCAATAAAAAAAGATTCAACATTAGATATGTTGAATCAGTGTCGTGCATGTATCTGAATCTTACTACTATTGTTAATTTAATTCACACATTAGAATTGAAATAGAATAAAGATGAAAAGATTATAGAAAATTCATCAATATTCTACCAAGAAATTGGTATTCAAATAAAAATTATATTTAAGGCATTATGGGAATTACATATATCTAAATAGATGAACTTATTTGATCTCTTACATAGTATAAGATATGTCTCAATAGATATGATGAAAAAGAAAAAACATATGAAGAAGGAAATTTCCTCCAGTAAACTACTTCTCTATCACCAAATAATAAGAGTGATCCATAGCTGAGTGGGGATGACTTCTCATAACTTTTTATAATAATGCATAAAATATAATAATGAAAATATTTAATAAATATTTGATCCTAGAAAAGGGATCAGTATTAAAAATATGGAGATAAAAAATATTATTAAGCTAAAATAATCTACTATTAATGTAAGAGTCCCATAAATATCAATCCATTATTACCTTATAAAAAATATAAAGACCCCAGGAAATCCAAAATTAGTAAAGTAAATAAGGCACTCAACAAGTCTTCTGGAAGAGATTTGAAGAGTGATTAAAATTAAAATATCACTAGATTATTCACCTCTATAACAAAAGAAAACCTAATAGAAAATGTGAGTAACAGTCATCCCCCAACTCTTAAAATTATTCACCTCTTAAGGATTTAATAGAATACTCACCATCAATTTAATAAATCAATGATTATATTGATGAGTTTAAAATAACACTCGAGCTCCTTGAGAAAAATAATTATCTAACCAAAGTTGATCTATAAATATAAAATAAAAAATCAACATTAAATATAAAAATATCTTCTATATGTAAAATTTCTCAACCCTTCACTAACCATGAAAAGGTTATCCAAGTAACCTCTAAGAAAAAAACTGAATAAGGATTCTAAAATTTTCACACTATGTAGAGAACATTTATTTTTATTTTTATTTTCTAGAAACACACTATGTTTAAAAATTGAATTATACACTCAGTAACCTTTAGATAAAAATTTGTGAGTAATAAATTTATACCATATGATTGAAATTTTTTAACTTATTCCCAAACTATAGATAACTAGATTAATATATGCTCTTTAAGGAAACATAAATCCTTTAGTTATAAAAAACTGTTATTTAAAATAACCTTATAGATAATGAATTTCATAAGGTTAGACAAATTTGGGATCCAAATGACTTATTATATAATTTTTTTAGACTCATTGAATAGTGTTCTAATTCCTAGAAGAAGAAAAAACAACATATGGTACATGGATAGTTGTTAATATTGGTACATGAAAGGTGATAAATCAAATTTCTATAACTTAAAGTAAATTGATGTACAATTTGTTATATTTGGATACAATATGTATGGAATGATTATGGGATAATCTTATTTTATTATAAAGGGTAAAACATAAATATATAATATTCGTTATGTTATAGGACTTCAGAATATCCTCATAAGAATAAGACATTTATGCAATGAGGGATATTAAATAAAGTGTTTAAACAACTCTTATTCTACAACTAATGGTCAAGGATATCACATATTTTCCATAAATCTCCCTGAAAATGTATATAAACTAAAATTGGATGAATTTTACAACAAATAAATACCTTGCCCTCAGCCTATGGAAAGTGATTAATGGTTATAGAATAGATATTTGGGACATTAAAACATCTTAATCTTGACCAAACTCTCTATAAATGACTATGTTAACGACCTACTAGTGTTAAGATTCAATTTTTTAAAATTATATGATCCTTTCTAACACATGAAAAAAATAAATTTAACCAAATTCTAGTAAACAACCTGATAACTTCTAAACCACATCAATTTATACACATGGATCTCCTTAGACCATCACAAACTATGAGTTATAATTGAAAGCACTATATTTATATTTTGATTTGTTCATATTCCCATTACACATGGGATTTCTTTCTATTTCAAAAATTGAAGTCTCTTAAGTATTTCAAAAAAAATCCACTTTAGTTCAAAATCAAAAACACCTAACCTTGATTACAATTCAAAGTGATCATGGTGGTTTGTTTGAAAATTTGTATTTTGAAACCCTTGGTAGTAAAAAAGGCATAATACACAGCTTTTTATCACCAAGAACTCCACAATATAATGGTGTATCTAAATAGAGAGATAGAACTCTATAAAAGATTTCTTAGAAGATTTTGAGTGAATATAAACTTCTAAAATATTTGTGTGCTAATGTATTTAATAATTCCAACTATAGTATAAATCATGTTTTACATTTTCCATTGTTAAAGGAAACATCTTACCAGCTATGGAATAGAATAAAGCTTATGATTGGGGTCTTCAAAGTTTTTAGTTATAAAGTTTTTATTGTTAACACCAAGGATAATCTTGGTAAGTTCAAATCATAATTGGATGAAGTAACCTTCCTAGGTTACTTCACCATAAGTAAGACCTACTGGGTCTTTAATAAAAAGACACATACCACTAAGGAAATAATATATATGAAATTTTATGTGATAGAACCTTTTGAAAACTTTTTTTAAAATATTTTTAGGATGATGTGGATTTGATTTTAAGAGTCACTTCTGATTTAAAAAATTATAAGATTGAGTCTCAAAAACTAAAAAATTATTAACTTTAAGGTGACTCGCCATAAGAAGAGGAACAATACTCTTTTTATTAAAGCACAAATAAAATTACTAGGTATAATCCAATTTAAAAAATCACTGATGGTATTGATTAGTTATTTTTAATTAGAATTACTCTACAAAATGAATGTAATAATATCACATTTTTTTAATGTTTAAAAAAATGGAACATGAATCCATTAGTTATTAAAAAATGAATAATGGAAATATAAAGGATCTCATTCAATTTTAGACAAACTAGGTTTAAAATTTGATTAAAAGACCTACTAATTCTTCTGTTATAGGCTCAAAATGGGTCTTTAAAATTAATTCTAATGAAAACAATGATATTATCAAGAATAAGGTCAGGCAAGTTTCTAAATAGTTTAATCAAAAAGAAGAAATAGATTATGAATAAAACATTACTACAGTATCTAGACTTGAAACCATTAGAATTATAATTTCCATTTTAAAACATTTTAATTTTACCATTTTTCAAATGGATATTAAAATACCTTCTTATAATGGGTTTTTTCATGAGGATGTTTTTATTGAAAAGCCACAAGGTTTTGAAAATCCAAATTTGGTAGATCAAAAGATTTATAGAATGATCATTTATAGGCTTTTATACTTAACAGAAAGTTAATGATATATTATATTTTCTATATGTTTATATGCTATATTTAAGGAAAATCTAGAAGAATATCATCCTAAAGTTGTGAAGAGAATTTTTATGAAATTTGGACCTGGATTTATATTATCCTCTAGAAGTAGATTTCCTTATCAGAGGTTATTTTGTATTGAAAAACCCTATAAATCTTGAATTTGATGTCGTGATACCATTAAATTGGCATAAGATACAAGTAAATCATGTCCTAAAGGACCAAACAATTTAATAATTTTGGAAAACTAGGTACATACACGAGTCCTGTATTATAAATGAATACAGAAATTACAACATAATTTTTTTAAATAGGATAATAACATTATTCCATCTAGTATATCCTCGAATATATTTTTTAGTACACTTCATTGAATCTTGGGGAAAGGAAAAAAATAAGAGTGATCTCAAATGATTAGTAAGGGTAAAGTACAGTAGAAATAATAATGAATCAATGAGAATAATAAATATGGAAAGGAAAATAACTGAGAACACATTCCATGTAATCAATAATAGAGAAGTGAGTAAATAATATGTAAAGGTAAACAATTGAAAACACATTCCATTTAAAAAACCAAATAAGGAAAAATCAATATGGAAAGGTAAGAAACCGAAAACACAAGTCATTTAATCAAAAAATTAAGAATAAAATGCATCCATAGACTTTTTAATTGTTAAAATATCATGGATAATAAATACTGGATAAAAATGAAATATATTCTTAATTATTGGACATCATGTATGAGGTACATGAAAATGTATATTATCAAGACCTTTCACGATATGGTTTAAAACTACAGGTAGAAACCTATTTATTTTGAGAAACTAATTTATCTCATGGGAACCTATCAATGAATTGAGGGGACATATAAATTTCAAGACCCATCCATCACTACCCAACCAAATTATTCCTCATATAGAATAATCAATTCAATTAATAAGCAATATGACTTATCAAATATATATATTTAATAAAGGATGCGGATTTATCAGCATTTCCCAAAAAGTCAAATAACTATCAAAGTAAACACCATATGTAAAAATGATATATGTTTTAGTCAATAAAAAATTCTATGTTAAATGATATGAATAATTATAGGAAATTCAATGTCTAATAACCATAGGAACTTGAATATTTCAAGGGGACTAACAAAGGAATCAAAGAAGGTAATTTCAATATTATCCTCAGAATAATCATTCATAAAACATCTAGAGGAATAAAAAGGATGGTATTAAAAAAACATATCCCAAGCAGAGTAAAAATAAAGTATTGTTTTCATTTATGAAAAGAAATAATATAAAAAATTATTGAGAAAAAATATCTTTTTTATTTTGAAAAAGAATTTTGAAAATACTTTTCTTTGAAAATCCCTTTTGAAAAAAAATTCTTAAAAAAGTGAAATTTCACGCTTTCAAAGGAATATTTAAATAAATTGTGGTGGTTAAATCCATACTTGTCATAAAAGTTTAAAAAAATAACATTCCTTTTGGATGGTAAAAAAAGTAAGATAAATGCCTTGTTCGGAAAGAGATAAGAAGATTCCTTTGAAAACATTGGTAAAAGAAAAAGTGTAATTTTTTTTTAATAAACCATTTTCAAAAGGATAAAAACATTTTTTATATAATTCTAATAAAACATGGTTTTTAGATGAAAATAGTTTCTCTAACTAAAGAGATAAATGAAGTCGTGTTTTCTTAAAAACACTTTATAAAAGATTTTGAGTACCAATGAGTGTAAAAATGGAACTAATAATTTAAAAAATACATGAAAATAATAGAATAAAATTAAAGAGTTTCGTTTAACAATGGTAATATAAATTCTTTTAATGCAATTTAAGAATAAGAAATCTTGATTAGAATGATATTGTGAAATAAACCCTTAAAATGGTCCTAACATTGAAGTAAGAATTAATCAATAAATTAATTATGGGTATCAACTATAAATCAACATAAAATAAGTTTCAATACATTAATAAATAGTCAAATTCATTGTACACATAATCATAGAATATTAATAACAATGAATAAGTAATATAACCTAATGAAAATGAATTGGGTTATGAAATTTCTTTACCACTTGGGTAACTATAAGTGTAAATCCCGATAAATGAAATAATTAAAATTAAAACTAAAAATATCATATATAATGAATAAATAATTATATTAAATGTCAAAGTGGAATTATGTACACCATATATAATAAATTATGTGCATAATAATAAAGTACGCCTCAAAGATTGGAAATTGAGACGAAGTCCCTCACTACTTGGTAGCTTATGAATTATATTCCCCATGAAATAAATAATTTAAAATGAAACTATAAATACCATGAACATAAATTTATTCATAATATAAAATATAAAAGGTAATGTATTCACACCATATAAAATAATTAACTGGTGAAAATTTTGTATGCCTCGTGGAAAGAAAAGTGAGACAATAATCCCTTACAAGCATTTCATTTCAGGTGAAAGTACTTTAAATAATTATATAATGATTTTAAACATGTTAATAACGTATAACAAAACCATAATCATATTTATAATTTTATATATTATTTTATTATAATATATCATTGTCTTTTTTTAACAATCTTTCATTATTTTCACTATTGTGGTTGTTAATTGCCTTGTTTTTCGAGTATGTTTTGACCTGTTACTCATTGTTTATATTAATTAGATCTTGTTTTAAAAATATCCAGAATTTAAATCATCATTTAAATATCATATATATTCACTATATATGTATTTATAATAATCCATTATATTTGGAGATAGATATGAAATGCACTGTTCATGGAAATGGTAGGTCGTACGTACGCATGAACGCTACTTTCATTTCTTTGTCGTATTAAAAGAATGAAAAGTAAATGATATATATATATATATATTATAGTTCCATTATCATATTTATTTCATATGTTTTACATATTTTTATTAATACCATCCTTAATACATTCCATATATAGTGTGAATGAATCACATTACTTTGAGGAGGCATTAGTCCACACGTCCACAAATGATGTTATCATATTCCCAAAAAATGGAAATCATGAATATATGTTTTATATAAAATTAATATAATCATAAATACATATTAAATATCATATATATCATATATAAACTATAAATAAATCATTATTATAACCTTAAAATTTAGTAAATGGAATAACAAATGACATCAGTTTGTAAGGCAGTAGTCCGCCATAAACACGAACGATGATTGTGTATCCCATTTGATGGATGTGTGTGAAAGTGAAGGTCTAAATATTAGAATAAAAACAACTAATTATATTTAATATACTGATTATATTATATAATAATTATATAAAAATAATTTAATTGGTGGATAATAAAATGAAACCAAAGTGATCGTTAAATATTGTTACCTCTTATTTGGGTAACTCCTTTTGGTTTATACCAAAATACATAGTTTTATTTATGTCTAAAGTGAGGATTTTAAGATGATTGGATATAAGTTTTGAGCTATTTTTTTAGATTTTTGGTGATCCAAATGGCTTTGGAGGTGTGAATAACTGGGATGGGTGAGTGCCTTTTTATAAAGGAGGAGGAGTGGTATTCTTGTAAATTTTTTAAAAGAGAATTGCACCCACATTTTCCATATAAAGTGTCTCCAGTAATTTTACAAATGATATCCAAGGATTTATAGGGTCTAAATATGAATATGAAATGTATTTTAGAAAAGTTTCTAAGTTATTTTTTCCCTTAATTTTAAGGTTTAGTCCTTTGTTAAGCTAATTTTTCTCTTAATCACTGTAATTAATTTTAATTACTTTCACTAAACTTTTTGGTAAAAAACTAATTTGAACTTAATATACATTATAAATTAATATTATTACAAATATTTAATCCATTTTACCAAATTCCAATCACATAAGTGGCATAAATTAATTTAAATTTAATCGTGTGAATGGGACAAAAAGTGGGTTTTTAATGTAAAAATAATCAAAAGTTTGAGATGTGTTTATATCCAATTTCAATTATAATTTAATTAAAATTAACTAAATTAGATTAATTTATATAAAATTTATATAATTAAACTTTAAAACCAGTAAAAAAATTATCTAATCTTATAAATAAATTAGATGAAAAAATAGTTTTGAATTAAAATTCAGTATTTTTCATTATTCATCAAATAATGAATCATCACAAAAAAATACCAAAAATTTACCCTAATATAATTTTTATGTTAAAATTTAAAAACTTAAGTTCATTTTTACATATAAATTTTATAAAAGTTCCAAAAAATGGATTTAAAATAGACTCTCTATTAAAAGGTGGTAAAATTGCCTTTAGAAAAAGATTTATTTTTTTGCATAAAATATGATTTGTTCTTATTTAATAACTATAAAATCTATTATATAAATGTAAAAAAATATTTTATTGAATATATAAAATATATATTTAATTAATATAATTCACTAATAGTGATTAATTTAATTTATTAAGGTAAAATACCTTTATGATCATAAAAACATTTCCCTTATATTCAATTGGTTTTTATATTAATTTCTAATTAATTGGTAACCTATGAATTCATTATATATTTTTATAAACCGTATATTTTCATAAGTTAGTTATTATTATTCATAACCTCTAATATAATGTCTAGGTTATATATTATTATATTAAATAATAATATTTTCATAATATATTATTGTTTTGTAAAACTGGGTATTGCGTGTAACACAAGTTATCGAAGAAAGTATTTGTTGAGTGTAATGATATCTAACTCAATGTTTTGGGAATTTAAACCACTGGAATATATTAAATTTATTTAAGATATTAAATATACCATAATTTCTTAAGATGTTATATGCATTTCTACATTTTGTGTTGTGTGTCAGACACGCTATCGAATAAAAGTTAATCTTTTAGAATTTTTGGGGTGTTTCATTCTCCCCACATTGATTAAATTTTTTCCTCACAATTTAAACTCAGTATTAGAAATCTAGGGTTTTATTTTTGAATATTAATTTTCTAAAATCCAGTATCTTTATAAGGTTTTAGAAAAAATCCTCTAGAAAAGAGAGAATGGGAAGTACAAAGGTTACATGGACTAATATATAACTAGGTCTCTAAGTAGGAGAAAATTAGTGGAAATTGAAGATTCATACATGGAGGAAAAGTGTAAATATTTATAGGGTTTATCTAGGTCATCAATCATAAACAAATTAATGATTAATGGATAGTTGAAGGCCTCAAATCCATAAATCTATGTTGATTTAAAAGACCATCAGTTCAACAAAAAATAAGGTGTTTGGACAACATTTTATTTTAAGATACTTTTCATAGTGTTTAGAAATTATTTTATTGACCAATAATACAAAAAAATATACTTACTTTATGTATTTCTATAAACACAATTTCAACCTTTGGTTGTGCTTCGATCAATTTCCAATTCATCCATTACTTCAAGAAATGGATATCCAAAATTTAACTTTGATGACAGAAGAACTAAAATATGCTTTTAATGGATCTTAAGGCCCATAAAAGAGTGAAAAGTCCATCTATTTGTCTTTAAATATTCTCCAAAGTCAATATGGTTAATACATTGGTCTCTGAACCTAAAAAGTAACACTATTGGTTAATCATTATTGTTTATTCATCAAATTTTTTAACTAAAAACAATGAAATATTAACCAGGATAATGTGTAGGTCAGTGGTTGGAATTAAACCCATATCATCCTTTTATCATGGGTTCAAGTCCCACGGCCTTTTGGGAAATAATGGGTTGTCACCCAGAATATAGATTTTCTTTTTCTAAAACCATATTATTATAATTTATGAAATAAATATGATGGAAATCCATGAAATAAGGTTAATAACTAAATAGATTTTTAACTAAGGTTTTCAATAAAACCTCAATATATAAATACCTCATCCATTGATTTTCATATAGTTCCTTCCTTGGTCAAGAATTTATCCTATAGAAGTGTGAATTATCTAAAACCAAAACCCATAGTATGAGCATCAATTATCATATTTGAAAAACCATATAATAATTTTTAGTATTTCTAGATCTTAACACATTATTTTCAATCTAATACACCTAAGGTTTAACCTAGGCCATCCATTATCATAATATATTCAAATCCTTTCTAATGGTTTGTAAATAAAATGTGAATTATTCTAAGTGTATCCCGCAGAAGTGCCAAAATAGTTGTGCAATAAGGCCCATTTTCATATACCAAGTTATTCTCGAGTTAGTTAGAATGCATCTTTTCAGATTTGTTACCCCTAAGTACACTTGTTCTAGAACCATGTCCACTTATATTATCCAGACAACGATGTATTTCTACAAAAACCACATAATATCTATCTAATCGAAACTTTAGGATGTTCTTCTATACTTATCCACAAATTCAACCTTAGGGTTATGTTCTCTAATATATGTTTTCCAAAATCTAGTTCATATGGTTTCTACTAAACCTGCTCTGATACCAACTATAGCAGCCTGACACTCGAAAGTCTAGATCCATTGTCATGCTAACATTACATTGTTATAAGATATAAGTAAATTGCATCCCAAAGGACTAAACAATTTAGTAGTTTTGGTAAACTAGATACAAACACTATTCTTGTATTATAAATTTATACATAAATTATAACATAATTTTTTTTATAGGATGATAACTTTATTCCATCTAGTATATCATTTCATATCTTTCTTAGTAAACATTATGAAATCCTGGGGAAAGGAAAAAAAATAAGGGTGAGATAAAATTATCAGTAAGGGTAAATTATAGTGGAATAAATAATTAATCAATGAGAATAATAAATATGGAAATTTAAATAAATGAGAACACATGTCATGTAATCAATAACTGAGAAGGAAGTTATTAAATAATATAGAAAAGTAAATAACTAAAAACACATGCCATTTAAATAACTGGATAAAGAAAAATCAATATGGAAAGTTAAGAAACTGAAAACACATGTAATTTAATCAATAAAATGATAATAAAATGCATCCATAGACTTTTACATAGTAAAAATATCATGGATAATAAATACTGAATCAAAATGAAGTTGGAGCTTAATTATTAGAAGTCATGTCTGATGGCACATGAAAACCTATATCATCAAGTAATTTCATAAGATGGTTTAAAAATATAGTTAGAAACATATTTAATTTGTGTAACTAATTTATCTCATGAGAACCTATCGATGCATCAAGCGTCTATATAAAGTTTGGGCCCCACCTTTCACTGCCTGTCCAAATAATTCCTCCTATCTAATAATCAATTCAATTAATAAATAATATTCCTTATAAAATATCTGTATTGAATATAGGATACATGTTTATCAATATTTTCAAACAAAAATAAAATAATTGTCAAAGTAAATACCATAATTAAAAATGATATATGTTTTAGGAAATAAACATATCTATGATAAATGATATGGATAATTAGAGGATATTTAATGTATAATGACCATATGAAATTTAATATTTCAATGGGACTAATAAAGGAATCAAGGAAGTGAATTTTAAAATTATCCTTAGATAAATCGATCATAAACCATCTAGAGGAATAATAAGGATGGTATCAATAAAACATATCCCAAGTGGAGTAAGAATAAAGGGTTGTTGTCATTGATTAATAGAAATACTTTAAAAACATTCTTGAGAAAAATATCCTTTTTATTTTGAAAAACATTTTGAAAATAATTTTCTTTGAAAAGAAATTTTGAAAACATTTAACCTTTTAAACTTGAAAGGTAAGCTTCAAAGAAATGATTTTGGGTAAATCTATGCATGCCGCACAAGGTAGAAAAAATAACATTCCTTTTTCACAGTAAAAAGGTTAGAAAAATTAATTTTTCAAAAAGAGATAAGAAGATTCCTTTTAAAATATATGTAAAATACAAAAGGGGTAAAAGTGACTTTAATAAATCAGTTTGAAAAGGTAAAAAATGTTAGGACTAAAAGGGGCCTAGATACAATGAGAGGGGGTGAATCAGGGTATAGATACTCTTTTCAAAATTATCCCTACACCACTAGATCTAGACCTCTTTATTATAAGGGCCACTTTGTTTAAACTTATGTTTTACTATTGATCTTATTCTTCCCTTATTTATCAAATGATCATGCTTTGAATACAATGTCGAAATCCAAGTAGACTGACACGCAAATTTTTACTTAGTTCACCCTCACTGGGTTACGTCCATGGATCATACAACAGTGATGTTCTGATGTACCAAATCCACTAAAGATCACTGTTAATTTACAATGTTTGGGCTAGATCACTTCAATACCCAGGCTCACTTCTTTTACAAATTTTAAGGTCAGCTCGCTACTTTCCCAAGGTTCACTCCTTGTATCTCTCTCTCTGGCTCACAACCAGTGGAGAGGATCCCCTTATTCCTCTTCCTTTTTTCACTACTTTGTAAAGGATCCACTTATAGTTTATAGACCTGTAGGTCCCTTCATTATCTCTAATCAATGAATCATCTACTGTATGTAGATTCTTTGTTGAAGTCCACTTTTCATCCACTGATGAATACCCCCTTATCCCAGGTGTACTTGGAAACTTCCAACTTTCACGCAACCCTAGGGTGACTTGTGTGCCACTTTAAGTAGTGCGCAACCTCTGCCTTTGTTGCGGTAAAACCAATTTGCACACCAATTTTATACTTGTGTGCCACTTCTTGCATGCCACTTATTTCATGCTAATACTTACATGCCACTGCATGCACGCTACAACTTTTGTGCTACTACATTCATGCCACTGACTGCGTAACTCAATTGCACGCCACTCAAAACTTGTGCACCACATCCACCTGTGCGATCAGAGCTCGAATTTTCTCTAAATGTTGAGATTCTTCAAAATGATGAGGGTATTCATCTATTTATATGCATTTTGAAGACCCTACGTTTGAGTTTCACAACTCACCTTACATGCCACTTTGCGACTTCTACACCACTCGGTAACTTATATGCCACTTCATGGCTTGTGCACCCATTGATGACTTTCATTCCTCTTGTTAACTTGTACATCGTTTTATTTCCTTTGTCATATTTTGGTGTGATGAAATTTAAATATGAATTGGGCGCCCGTTGTTCACTTGTGTTCCAATTATTCACTTGCGCGCCCCTTAATGACTTACGTGCCACTTCTTCACTTGCATGCCACTTCATGAATTGTGTGTTGCTTTATTTATTTTATCGTATTTTGATGTGATGATCTTACTTTCATGCTACTTCAAGGCTGGTGTTCCACTTCACGACTTGTGCGCCACTTAATGACTTGCACACCAATTTAACACTTATGCTCTACTTTCTTTCCTTTGTCATATTTTGATGTGATGATCTTGAAATATGACTTTCGTACCACTTCAAGACTTCTGCGCCACTTTATGACTTGCGCGCCATTTCATGACTTGTGTTCCACTTCATGACTTGTGCGCCACTTAATGAATTGTGCACCAAATCTTCACTTGTGCATCACTTTGTTTCCTTTTTCATATTTTGATGTTCTAATTTTGAAACATGCCTGGTGCATAATATTCCAATCGCCCTCTTTTTCAACAAACACAATCACCTAAAAAATGCTTCAATGATACCTTCAGGGTTTTTTTCCAACAATATCCCACTTTTGGTTTGTTGAAAACACTTTCATAATTCGATACGTCATTAAAGCTTCTTCCACCAGTAACCACCATTCATCTCTTTTGATTCTGATAGTGATCAAAGATTTACCTAACACATACTCTAATCCCACATGACCGATGATCGGTGTGAGAAACAAGAGTACAATGAAAAGGTCATCAATGAATCACTTCATTCCTAACCCCAACTCTTGAGACTAATCTAATGATTTCATCATCCACCTTAGCTGTTTTGATATATCTTATTTGACCGATCACTACTATCATCGTCAGATTTAAAACTCCTACTCCCCATATCTCACTGCTCCACCTGTGTGCTTCTTCCTGTGTCTATGACTATGACATTTTCTTTCTTATGTATCCATATTTTCTCCCCCTTTAGGGGACACTCTTTCTCCCCCTTTTTCAATGAACCCAAAGTCCACTACTTTGTAGTCTTCAACAGAGTAGAGAATACAGATCAAAAAACTAGGGGAAAATACACCATACCTCAGGGAGATGGGGTATCACACATCTACACTTTTTCAAGTATGGGGAGTCGAATAGACTCCTAGAGCTAGTTGATGCCTCTCAAAATATTCCTTGGGTAATGCCTTTTTCAGAATGTCAGTAACCAGTAACTCGATAGGAACATACTCCAACTTCACTATCCCTTGCTCCACCTTCTCCTTTATAAAATGATATTTGATCTCAATGTGCTTTTTCCTTGAGTGATGGATTGGATTTTTTGTTAAGATTGATAGAACAAAAATTATCACACAGGATACTGATTAGAGACTTTACTTCAACTCCCATATCATCAAGTTGTTGCTTCATCCACAATAATTGTGTGCAATCGTGAGTGGGTGCAACATACTCAGCTTTTGCAGTGCTCAATAAAATGAAATCTTGTTTCTTACCCCTCCCAAAAATACACACTCCAATGAGATATAATGCACCACCTGAAATTGATTTTATATCATCTGTTGATCCAGTCCAATTTGAATCTGTATATCGCAATATCTCTAGCTGATATTTGTCATTATACGTCAAACTAAAATCCAAAGTGCCCATGATATACCAAATTATTCTTTTTTACTGCAAGAATGTGGATTTCTTTGGATTTCTTTGATACCTTGCTGCTTGGCATATGGAAAATAAAATATCAGGTGTTGTCACATTCAAGTACAGTAAGATTATAACGATTTGTCTATATTCTATGATATTAAATGCTTTTACATCATCACATTTTGAAATTTTATTACGGGTAACAACCACATTTTAATCTACTTGTAATTTTACATTCCACATATTCTCAAAACCTCCTTGGAAATTTTGGATTGAGAAATGAAAGTGCCATTACTTCCTTGTGTCACCTGTAAACCAAGAAAAAATTCAGTGTAAAGACCCAGAAATTTAAAGGAAATTTTTTTCTTAAATACTTGGTAATTTTTCGAGTCTTCAGTTTCTGACGGCACTTGATTCTGAGGCCTGGTCTACCCGGAATCAATTTCTGAATTTTTTATTAGGTACATTCAGTAAACATACTTGTGGGTTTTTCTATATTTTGAACCAGTACTCGTAATTGAAATATGAGGGCATCGATAAACTCGCAACGCCGGTATTCGCTTAAGGGGACCTTTACCGCAGTTTCGTTTTATGAGGGTTGAAAGTTAATTTTTGGGGTTTAATAAAAAAGTTAAATAAAATTATTGTGAACAATTTTATTTATCTTGGGTAGTTAAATCCTACATAGGGAAGATATTGGTGGGGACCACACCCACATAACCTCCCATGTGAGGATATTTGTGAGGTGGGGTCCACACAAGCCTTAACCATTCACCTCCCCTCAACTCCCCATTAATACCCCTTCAATTAGTTTGACAACTCCCCCTTAATGGTGTAATCTCTTCACCTCCCCTCTCACCCATTAATTTTTCCCAACTCATTTAATTAAAGACTTCTTTAATTCATTAATCTAGTTTTTAATCAATTTTAATTGGTTGGAAAATATTTTTAAAATAGGGTAAATCCTCATTTTAATATTTGTTGGGAAACATTTTTGGTGGAACCTTTGGAATTAGAAGAGAGCTTCATCCTAACGCGAAGAACGACACCCTCTTTGATGAAGAACGCCTCCGACAAAGAATGGATTTCTTCCTCAACGAAGAATGCTCTACGATTAGAAGAATGTGAAGTCTCCAACAACACTTCTTCTTCGGGTGCACTCTGAAGTCGATGGAATCAACACCGTTCTTCTGCGACGCCCGACTACCGCGACGCTTGTCTTCCGCGACTCGACGACGTGCGACATCTTTTCGAGGTAGGGGGATTATGTTCAATTTTAATTGATTAAAATTGTTCTTTGTTCTTAGTTGAAATCGTTGTTTTTCTTTGTCCATATGATACTGCCTAACGTGGAGGGTGCGGGCCGAAAGAACACGGCCCGATGACCCTCTGTTGATCCTTTTTTTCTTTTTCGATGGCATCAGCGACGAAAGGGATGGCATCGACGGGCGAAGTCGGCGATCGTGCACCGGTCGCGTGTGGAAGAACCGCGGCCCGCAATCATGGGCCACTCGACTGAAGGAGAACCGGCCGGCCAGGCCGAAAGAAGACCGCGGCTCCACAATGGGCACCACGCTGCGGAGCACTACGACCCACGCTCCGTGGGCCGCTTTGGCGGTGAACCGACCGGCTCTTTGGCCAGCTGGGTGAAGGAGCTGCGGCCCCCGAAGGTGCCTCTCAGCAAGACCGCAGCCCGCCCGAGTGGTCATCTTGCGCCGGGAAGGCCAATCGGCTTCGGCCGGACGGTTTGGAGGGCGGTGCCTCTTGGCGCCTCCGATTCGGGAAAGCACCTCCACCCCCCCCCCCCCCCCCGGACCGCTCGGCCAGTCGGCCAAGCCGCGGCCAGCAGGGCCGCACCCTGTCGGGTCGGGCCATGCTATTCACTGGGTCGGACCCTACAAAACCGGGTTGACCCGACCCTCCAGCCTACTAGGCTTAACGGGTCGATCCCTCTTTCACTTTAAGGTGAATAACTCGAACACTGCGCATCCAATCGACACGCTGTCTATGGCACTGGGATCATCGTGACATGTCGGTCATTTTGTGATACACTACGTGAGTTTTTGTCAACTTTGGAAAATGTTTTGTTTTGGAATGACTGTAATTCCAACCAGACCCCTGGGTCAAAAATGCTAATAACTCTCAGACCGGGCATCCGATTGACACGCCGTCTGTCGCGTTGGGTTCCTTTTGACGAGATGGAACTTTGGGATACATCAAATCTGGAATTTGTGATAGTTGATGTATCTACCACTTTGCTCGAGGAGCGGACCCTCCCGAAATCGAGTGTGTTGTGTGCGGGAACCCTAGAGCTGGCTGCGACTACAACGACTACCGTACTCGAATCCTTCGTGGGTTCGACGATGACGATGACTACCATACTGCAATCCTCAGTGGGTTCAATGACATTGACAATTGTACTGTAATCCTCCGTGGGTTCGACAGTGATGATTATTTTTCTTGTATCGTACGTGGGACCGATAGTTTGACTTATGTTCTAGTATCCTATGTGGGTCCGACAGAGTAGGTGGTCTAGTATCCTACGTGGGTCTGACAGCTTAGCTAGACTAGTTTCCTACGTGGGTCCGCCAGCTTAGATGAATCAGTGACTGCATCTTATCATCTTTATCACTTTATGAAAGATGCATACATTTGTGAGCTGATTCTTGACTTTCAATCATTACCATTAGTGTGATTGACTTGTTTCCTGTGTGGACTGGGTTGTGCTTGGGCTCGAGAGTTGGAGCCGAACTGGAATTGATGGCTTAGGTATATGTATGGGCATATACCTAAGTAGAGTTGGTTGATACTTCATGATTGTATCTTTTCTTTTTGGTTTATCCTTTGTGGATTCTGGGAGACCTTCAGGGGTCTCGGGGTCCCTACTGAGTATCATTATACTCACCCCAACACGGGAAATTCCTGCACTATGTTGTGTTGGATACAGACGACGGACAACACTGATCGAAGTGGAGGCTTGAGGAGCTGGATGGAACCCGGAGGTGGACCACTTGGCGATATGTACACAGAGCGGATGGCCGGACCCGAGGTGTTGAGGAGGCCATCTGTACCCACCCTTTAGGTGGGATTCCCAGAGGATGACTCAGTGGTTGCTGTTTTACTTTACTGCAATTGTACTAGATTTTCAGTTGTATTGTACTTTACTGTTGGGTTTGTATACTGGCCCATTTACTTTTCAACACTTACTTTTGTTTTCAGTATTACTTAGTGCTTACTTCTGTTGTGTACTTTGTGGTGTTTGTTTAATTTTATAAAGGCAATTACTTCCCATTATATCATGATTTATGCCTTTGGTGCTAGTCATCAGCCCCTGGCCTATGGAAGGTGGGCTTGGGGTAGTCACAGCACGGTCCCTGAGGATGGGTCGTGACAAATTGGTATCAGAGGAGTTGGTTATACCACAAAACTCAGGACTCTGATCATTCCTTTATGTGAAGAAATAGTGTTAAGATTATTGAGTATGGTTTTCAGTCCAGGGAGTCCAGTGTTGGTACGGTGGCTGACGTATCCAAACACCAGGACCCTGACCCCTGATTTCCGACACAGTGCACGAAAACACTGATTGCATGTGTGTTTCAAAACTTTTCTTTGTGATTACTTTATGTGAGCTCACTAGGTATAATGTTTGACCATGGATCACATGTTTCTTTTCAGGATGGCCCCACGAAGGCAGCCGGCTAGGATTCTGAGTCACGTGTGAGATGGTAGCCCACTGAGCGACAAGGCCTCGGTGCAGGGCCCCATCACAGTGGAGGCACCAGCGGTACCACTACCCGTTGAGCCACCGATACTACCAGCCCCAGTAGCAGAGAGTGCATGCCACCTTAGTGCGTTGCACGAGTTTCAGTGACAGAGGCCACCTAGGTTCTATGGAGAGACGGGCCCTCATGCAGCCGAGGATTGGCTGGAGGCTGTCGTCAGAGTCTTCAGATTGGTAGGGACACCAGCCGACCTTATGGTGATCTTTACCACGAGTCTCCTATATGCAGCAGTAGGTATATGGTGGATCTTGATGCTCCAGGTGCACAATGAGTCATCTCTACTTTGGACAGACTTCAAGAGTCTCATCCTCTTGGAGTTTGTTTCCGCCACCCTCCGTGTGGTGCGGATTCAGGAGTTACTTCATCTGTGGCAGGGCAGCATGACAGTAGCTCAGTACTCGATGAGGTTTACCGACCTCTCGTGCTACTCCACAGACATGGTAAGGGACCCATTCTTCAGGGCCCGGACCTTTGAGAAGGGACTGAGGCACGAGATTAGGACTTCGATGATCTCCCTCAGCATTCTGAAGTAGGCAGGAGTGTTGGAGCAAGCCCTTCTTGTGGAGAGATTTCTCGTTGAGCCGACACTAGCAGCGAGACCCACCAAAGGGCGACACATAGCAGAGTCTTCTGCAGTTGATAGTAGGAATATGTCGCAGAGGTCCAAGAGGACCAGGCCATCAAGAGATCGACCTCAGGATTCAGGTTCAGTTGTGCGGGGAACACGAAACCAAGCCATCTATACGAGGAGAAGGCAGTGTTATGCATGCGGCGTGCAGGGTCACATGGCTCAAGACTGCCTGAACCACCATACAGATGAGTAGAAGGCAGTGGTGGGACCTCCCAAGTAGAGGCATAGGTTCGACCGTGGCGGTCCGCAAGGACCATGCGAATGAGGCAGAGGAGCTGTCCAAGCAGCAGGTGGTGGACGACGTTTTGAGGCTCTACCACCACCACCACCAGGAGGTCTGCCTCGACCACAGGGAGCTGGCGTACATAGGTAGGCTCAGCTCCAGGAAGTGGAATCTTACGACCATGGCGCACCTAATATGATTTGAGGTACTATCTATGTCTACTCCACCCTTGCTGCAGTACTTATAGACATAGGTGCAAGTCATTCTTTTATTTCCGCTAACCTTGTTCGGAGCTCGGAGATTCTGACAGAGTCATTGGCTCGATCCTTACGGTTAAAGACTCCTACGGGAGTAGACTCAATTGATACACCTTTCATTGAGCACCTTGTGATTCTCCTAGGACTGTAAACCTATTTTTCAGCTTATTATGTTTCCTTCCAGTATAGGCTTTTTCATTGTACACTACCTGTGCTGGGGAACTCCTTCTAGATTCCATTTATTTCCCTGATTTCTTCTTACTACAATTTCTTTCCAAATGCCCATGATCAGAACATATGAAACATATTCCATTAATGGAATACCTCATTTATATGCTGATACGTTGATGTACCTTGAGTTATTCTTCTGATGTTTACCTCTTGGGCTTCCTGACATATACTCATGGTGTGTCCCATTTTTTTCACAATGGAATCACTTTATAGATACTATCTTCTAGGAGACTCTTCTTTTATATTTCTCATGATTCTTCTTCTTATTCTCAGAATTAGAAAAATTTCCATCTTCAAATCATGAGATGAATTCCTGAGCCTTTAAACAAAATCTCAATGTATGACCATGAATCCAATAGAAATATCACATGATATCATTACTTCTTATAAAATAATCTTTGGGTCTATATTTAGAAATTTAAGAACTTTTTCTATTTCTATAACTATTCATGGATCTCTACCTATCATGAAAGGTAGGTGATTCATAAAATTCAATGCCTGTTTTTCCCAGGCTATATGGTCTTTGAGTTGAAAAAATATGTTGTTGTTTCTCTTCAGAAATAGCATATATTTTTTTCATTTTATCATCACTTACTAAAGGATAATCAAATAGTAAGTGTATGTAATCCTTCGTTTTAGTATTTCCTTTGGTGTTCGATTTATCAACTTCTTTATTTACTAACTCTATATCATCTTCCAACTTTTGAATCTTCATATCCCTTTCTTCAAGTTGAGCATTGAGTTCTCTCTTGATATTCTTCTTTCTACTCACAACATCCTCTATCACATGTGTGAACTTATCAACCATGTCACATTGATCCTTTACTTTCAATTTTTCTTGAGAAATATAATAATTATATCATGCACTCTCCTTTTGTATTCTTTGAATCTG
Organism: Viscum album; assembly: GCA_963277665.1. Taxonomy (NCBI): domain Eukaryota; kingdom Viridiplantae; phylum Streptophyta; class Magnoliopsida; order Santalales; family Viscaceae; genus Viscum; species Viscum album. Next base: position 677,703,623 of record OY728119.1, on the reverse strand, counting down.
CTATACTAGTTTGGTTAGATATGCAGCAAGATCATCATTTCTGGATTTAAAATTTTGAATGTTATCTGATTTCAAATTCTTTCCATTATCATCAGCTTTTCATTTCTCTACCTTTGAATAAATCTCATATAGTTCTTTATCTTGGGAATCATTCTTCTCCCTCAGTTTAGTATCCACGTCAATAAGACTTTGATTTATGCCTCTTATCTTTTTGACCTCAATTTCCAGTACTTGGATCTGGATATCTTTATATTTAACTTCTTCATCCAATTTATGATCCAATTAATTTTTCATGTCAACATCATATATCAGTGGCCTTATTAAAACTTCTTCATCATCAGTAGTTTCATCATCACTTTGAATTTTAAGTACTTCACTTGTTCCTAGATCATTATTGAGTGAATCTATATTTTCCCTATCTGATTCATCCATGCCTTCCTTCAGCAAGATATTTGATTCATTTATTTGAATCACACTTTTTCCATAAACACTTCCACATTGAGGGATACCATCTGACTTCTAATTCTTCTTTGATGTTTTCCCACTTTTCATGGCTCACTAAGATAATAGAAGACTGAATCTTTAACCACAAAAAGTGACTAAACCAAGTCATAGAAAACAAATCTGACAAAAGTGACCTTCACTTTTATATCAATTGTTAGGACCAAAAGGGGCCTAGATACCCTGAGAGGGGGGTGAATCAAGGTATGGATATTATTTTCAAAATTATCCATGCCTCACTAGATATTACCCTCTTTATTATAAGGGTCACTTTGTTTTCACTTATGTTTTACTGTTGATCTTATTCTTACCTTCTTTATCTAATGGTAATTCTTTAAATGCAGTGCAAGAATCCAAGAAGACTGACACATATATTTTTACTTGGTTCACCCTCACTGGGCTATGTCTAAGGAGCATACAACGGTGATGTGTCGATGTACCAAAACCACTAAAGCTCACTACCAATTTACAATGTTCATGCTAGATCACTTATATCCCCAGGATCATTGCCTTTACAAATTTTAGGGCCATCTCACTGCTTTCCCAAGATTCACTCCCTAGGTCTCTCTATCTGGCTCACTACCAGTGGAGAGGATCACCTTCTTCCTCTTCCTTTTCTCACTGCTCTAGAAAGGATCCACTCACAGTTCATAGACTTGTAGGTCCCTTAATTATCTCTAATTAATTCATCCTACATTGTACGTATATGCCCTGTTAAAGTTCAATTTTCATCCTCTGATGAATACCCCTTTACCATAGGTGTACTAGGAAACTCCAAACATTCACACAACCCTAGGTTTACTTGTGTTCCAATTTAACTATCGTGCAACCTCTTCCTTTGTTGTGGTAAAATCAACTTGCATTCCAATTTTATACTTTTGAACCACTTCTTGCACGCCACTACTTTCGCGCCACTGCTTGTGTTTTATTGCTTGTGTGCCAATACTTTCACACCACTACTTACGCGACATAACTTTTTTGTTGCTACTTGTGTGCCACAGACTATGAAACTCACTTTCACACCACTCATAACTTGATTTCCACTTCCACTTGCACGATTAGAACTCGAATTTTCTCTAAGTCTTAAGATTATTCAAAATGAGAAGGGTAGACATCTATTTATAGGAATTTTCAAGACCTTTCACGTGAGGTGCACAACTCACCTTGCACACCACTTTGTGACTTGTGTGCCACTCCGTAACTTGCACACAACTTCTTTAATTGCATGCCCATTTATGACTTGTGTTCCCCTTGTTAACTTGTACATCACTTTATTTCATTTTTCATATTTTGGTGTGATGAAATTGAAATATGACTTGTGCGCCACTTTTTCACTTGTGTGTCAAATCTTCACTTTCACTCCCCTTAATGGCTTGCGTGCCACTTCTTCACTTGAGAGCCACTTTATGACTTGCACACTTCTTTCTTTCCATTTTCATATTTTGATGTGATGATCTTACTTGTGTGCCACTTCAATACGTGTGTGACACTTCATGACTTGTGCGCCACTTAATGACTTGCGCTCCAATTCAACACTTTCATGCCACTTTCCTTCCTTTGTTATATTTTTATGCGATGATCATGAAATATGACTTCTATGCCACTTTAAGAATTGTGCTCCACTTTATGACTTGTGAGTCACTTCATTAATTTCACACAAATTCTTTACTTGCATTCCACTTTGTTTCCTTTGTTGTATTTTGATGTTCTTGTTTTGAAACATGCCTGGTGCGCAATATTCCAATCACCCTCGTTGTCAACAAATATGTTGACCTAAAAATGCTTCAATGGTACCTTGAGGGATTTTGTACCAACAAAAAATTTGAAAACATTTTAATATAACATGGTTTTTATAAGAAAATAGGTTCTCTAACTAAAGATACAAACGAAGTTGGGTTTTATTAAAAACATTTTCTAAAACATTTTGAATAACAAGGAGTTTGAAATGGTAAAATTACTTAAAAAGGTCTGGAATAACCATAGGATAATAAAATGAAAGGTTTTATTTAATCAATGTTTATATAACTTCCTTTACTGGAATTTCAAGAATAATAAATCTCAATTAGAATGAGATTATGAAATAAACCCTTAAAATGGTCTTAAAGTTGAAGTGATATTTAATCAATGAATTGATTATTTGTATCAACTAAAAATCCACATAAAATAAGTTTAAATAAATAAATAGATATTAAAATTTATTATACACATAATAATATAATATTAACAAAAATAATGAATTAATATAACCCAATGAAAATTAATTGGGTTATTATATTTCTTTACCACATGGGTAACTTTTAGTGTAAATCTCCTTAGATCAAATAATTAAAATTAAAACTAAAAATATAATTAGTAGTGAATAAATAATTATATTACATGCCAAAGTGGTGGTATTTACACTATATATAAGAAATTAGGTTCACAACAATAAATTATTCCTCAAAGAATGGAAATTGAGACAAAGTCCCTTACTACTTGGTAACTTTTGAATTATAATGCCCATAAAAGAAATACTTTAAAATAAAACTCTAAATATCATGAATATAAATTTATTTGTGATAGAAAATAAAATAGGGCCATTATATACACCACAAAAAAGAATTAAGTGGTGAAAGTGGTGTATGCCTCATAGAAAGAAAAGTGAGACAAGAATCTCTTACCATGTGTTTCCTTTCAGGTGAACAACCTTTAACTTCCTCTATAATGGTTTAAAACATTTCACTAACTTATAAAATAAACATAATAATATTTATAATTTCATATATTATCTTTTTATAATATCTCATTACCCATTTTTTTAATAATATTTCATTATTTTCACTATTCAGGTGTTAATTGTCTATTTTTTCAATTATGTTTTGACTTATTACATGTTGTTCATGTGAATTAGATCATGGTTTCATCATCTCCAGAATGTAAAACATGATTTAAATCTATTATATATTTAGTATATTTGTATTTATAATAATCCATAATATTTGGAGACAGTAAATTAAATGCACCATTCATGGAGACGGTAGGTCATACGTACGCATGAATAGTACTTCTATTTCTTTGTCATATTCAAAGAATAAAATGTAAATGATATATATATATATATATATATTAAAATTATAGTATCATATTTATTTAATATTATTCACATATATTTACTAATAAATAATTAATAAATTCCATGTATAACGTGAATGAATCACATCACTTTGAGGAGGCGGTAGTCCATACGTCCACAAACGATGTTATCATATTCCCACAAAATGGAAATCATAAAGGTATGTTTTATATAAAAATTACAAAAGCATAAATACATAATAAATATAATATATATCACATATATCATATATATAATATATATCATATATAAACTATAAATACATCATTATTCTAACCTTGAAAGGTGGTAAATGGAAGAATGAACAACATCAGTTCGTGAGGTGGTAGTCCTCCGAACACACGAATGATGATTGCAAATCCCATTTGATGGATTTGTGAAAGTGTAGGTAAAACTCTTTGAATAAAATCATAGTAGTATATTTAAGATAATTAGTTTATTATATAATCATGATATAAAAAAATTAAGGGGTGTATAAGCAAATGAAACCAAAGTGATCGTTGAAGAACATTGCCTCTTATTTGGGTAACTCCTTTTGGTTTATACCAAAAGACTTCATGGGTATACTTCCTGTCCAAAGTGAGGATTATAGTAGTAGTGGGTGTAAGTTGGGAGATTATTTTGTAAAATATTTAGCGATCCAAATGGGCTGATATGTGTGAATAATTGGGAGAGGTGAGTGTCATTTTATAGTGGAGGAGGAGTGGCATTCTTGTAAATTTTTGAAAAGGGAATTCCACCCATGTTTTTCACGGGTCAAGTGGATCCAATAATATTCCCAATTATATAAAATGGAAAATAGAGTCTAAATATTAATATCCAATGGATTTTGGATAAGTCTCTAGGTCATTTTTTCCCTTAAGTTTATGATTTAGTGCCTCGTTAAGCTAATTTTTCTCTTAATCATTGTAATTAATTTTAATTACCTTCACTAATATTTTTGGTAAAACAAACTAAGTTAACCCTATTAGACATTATCAAATATAATAATTAAAATTATTTAATTCATTTTTTTTAAATTAAAATCACATAATTTACAGAAATTAATTTAAATTTAATCCTGTGGACAGGACGATAAAGTGGGTTTTTAATGTAAAAATGTTCAAAAGTTTGAGACGTGTTTATATCCAATTTCAATGTGGATTTGATTAAAATGACATAAATTGGATTAATTTATATAAAATTTATATAATTAAACTTTATAACCAATAAAAAATAAAATTTAACCTTATAACTAAATTAGATAAAAATCAGTTTTTAATTAAAATCCAATATTTTTCACTATTCCTCAAAAAATGAAAATTTATAGAAAAATACCAAAAAATCACCCTAAGATAATTTTGATATTCCTATTTAAAAATTCAATTATATTTTTAAATATAAATTTTATAAAAGTTCCAAAAATTATATTTAAAATAGGTTTTATATTAAAAAGAGGTAAAATTGCCTTCAGAAAAATATTGTTTTGTATGCATAAAATTGGGTTTGTTCTTATTTTATGACAATAAAATCTATTGGATGATTATAAAAAATATTTTATTGAATTTATAACATATAAATTTCATTAATATCATTATATAATAGTAATGAATTTAATTTATTAGGATAAAACACCTTTGTAAGCATAAAAACATTTCAATTATATTTAATTGGTTATTATATTCACTTCTAATTAATTGATAACCTATGAATTCGTTTTATATATTTATAGACCATATATTTTCATAATTTAGTTATCAATATTCATAAATTTTAATTTAATTTCTAGGTTATTTCTTATTATAATAAAAAATATATTTTAATAATATATTGTTGTTCGATAAAACTCAGCCTTGCGTGTATCGTAAGATGTCAAAGAAAATATTTGTTTGTGTAATGAAATATAGCTCTATGTTGTGTGAATTACAATATATATAATTTATTAAATTTATTTAACATATTAAATATACCATAAATTCTCTAGAGTTTATATTCTTTTCTACGTTTGGTGTTGTGTGTCATACAGGCTATCAAATAAAAGTTACTCTTTTAGAATTTTCAGGGTGTTAAATATTTAGATGTTGACTTTTGTGGATATAGATTAGAAAATAAAATGTATTTATAGTAATTTTAATTTTATTAGAGAATATTTTGTTTCTTGTTCTAGAAATATTTTTACACCACATAAAACTTTCCACTGGTGAAATTAAATATATTGCAATAGTAAGTTGTTGCACAAAGTTTTTGTAGATGAAACACACACTTTCTAATTTTTGGTTTCTCATACACTAATGTTGTAATTATTTGTGATAATAATAGTGTTGTATCACTATCCAAAAATTTGTAACATAAATTTAGATCCAAATACATTCAAATTTTTTATTACTTACATTAATACCACACATAAAAAGAGTATATTACTCTAGATTTTACCTGAATAGCTAATAAGCTTGGTAAAATTTAAAAACACTATTAAAATCATATAGGTTTGAATTTACCAAATGAAAATGGGGATGGTTGGATTTAAATTATCATACTCAACATTATTATATTCACTAAAAGACATAAACTTCTCGAGAAAAGGGGAGTATATTTTAGGAAAAATAATTTTTTGTCATGAACCTCTGAAAACAAAGAATATCTATTATCTACCAAAAAATAAATTATTTTACTGAATAATAGAGGAAACATATATATATTCAACAATGGTAGTATTGTTTAAATTTAAAATGTATTTTCTGATTATTGGAGGTAACCTCGATATCTAAACACTATTTAATTATCTGTTTTTATTTAAATATTACTTATCACTTTGGTTTTCAAACCATCACCTTAATATTAACTATATCAAATCATCATATTTTTCCTAATGATATAAATCTATGAACCATAATAATGGGATAATGGTTAATTAAAAAATATTGAATATTTATATCTCATAACATCATCAAAAAATGGATTTAATCTAATTCATTCACTAATTTCATATCTACAGTTTAGGGGAACCTATTTTATTACATAGAACTAGTCCCCATCCTATCCTCTCTTATGTAATATTTTTAAAATAACTTCACCATATATTTATTCCTCTTTATCTTATTATGTATGATTCTATTTCATAATACAATTTCCTTTCAACATGATGATTACTTAATGGAATAATAAGTCATCTATGGATGGGTCATTGGTAAGGATAAGTACAAATACTTCCCTTCCATGATAAAGACTCTAATCAACTTCTAAAAATGGGAGAAGCCTTATTTTACCAATTCCAGTGCTTTTTCCTATCATCATAAACTCATTCAAGATTTATTATCTTCTTTAAAGTCTATAATTTCTAAATAAATTTTATATTTAACCTTTCCCATCATAAATAAGGGTTTAAATCTTTACTTTAAAAATTTTTATAACCATATAGGTATTCCTTTAATCTGTGAAAGTGCAGTCATTTCCCATAAAATCCTTGATGAATTTATCTCATTAAATAAGAATGAATCCATAATATATCTATTTTTCATTGAGGATCCCGTCTATAATCTTGATTCCCTTGAACCAAATTTATAGATCATTTGCAAGTGGGTAAAAACATTTATTGTTCATCATAAAGAGGAAATTAATATCATTAGGGTATAAGGTCTCTATATACTAGACTTTTTATTGGTATGTGTCACTTTAACATCACAAAATGTATGTTTCACTATATAGTATCCATCACCACTCATATTCTAAAGGTCAATATTCTACTCTACAGGAGAATCATGTCTCAGATTATGTTTATTCTACTTAGCAATTATCAACAAATAAAGTTGGTTCCTCTATCTATAATAATATAACAACCCATAAATCAACACAACATCAATCATATGCATCTCATTTTTTATGTAAAGGAAAAAATATTTATTGATAAAAAACAAGATAACTTCAACATCTATTGTGGCCACCTATATTCTATTATATGTGGAATCTCTTTAAAAGGTTCTTGAGGCATTGTCCATAACTGGTGAATTTTAGGATGTCATTCTTGATGAGAATTTCGTTCTATGGGTCCACTATTGGGAGTGGAAATATTTTAGATCTCATTATTTTAAAGAAAAAGATAATATAACTCTCATTCCCTAAAATTGGTAAAGAGAGTCCAGGAAGACAAAGAAAATGTTTTTTGAGGAATCGAGAGAAATTAAACTTCCATATACTTTTCATCCCTATACTTTCCTTCACCAACCTTTCTTCCCTAGACTTACCCTCCACACCCTTCCCCTTTCCTACCTTCTATAACTAAATGTTACATTTTTTAACCTATCCTTTCCCTATCTTCTATTAGTCACCCAGCACATTCTTTCTTCCTTGAAATCCCAAACTTACATTCCACCTCCTTTTAAATTGTCTCATTCTAGACCCATCACTACTTGTAGAGCCTATAAATATATATAATCCTCTTCATATGATTCTTCGAAGGTTTATCCACTAACTTATGTGTAATACCCTTCATCTTTTGATGAATATTATGATCTCACTTACCAACTAAATTCTCCCTCCACACATATCACTACCTTCTCCCCTCAATCTGCCCACCCTCATCCTTCCCCCGAGCCTCGCCTTCTCCCTACAAATACTACTACCCCAGCTAACCTATTTAAACCTCTTTATTATCACAAATACTGTGATAGTAAGTACACTAGGACATGAAATATACTTTTAACCAAAATAGATACCATTTTGGTCACCATCATCACTAACCAAACTAATGAATCCTCATCCTCTCATATTCGACCTTCAGAACCCTCTCCAACTAATATAAATTTCATGGACATTTCCAATATTTTCTATGAGAATTATGATCTTCCCCAGGCCATTACAAAACTATAAATAGATCATATAAAATCTAATAATTTTCTCTATGATCTCTATAAGGGTCATTGAACCAACTTAAAGACTTTATATAAACTTTAGTATAATATTGATGGTGATAAATAGCTCTATATTCTTCAAGATGCACCCCTTAGCTTCTAGCTATTTTTAGTTTTTTTCATTTTTTATCATGTAATTTTGTTTACCATTTCCTTTATAAAATAATGAACTTAGTTTATTTTCCTTTATTTGTGATTTATCATAAAAAAGAGGGACAAATTGAATAAATAATAAGTTCTACTTTACAAAATGGGAGTATTTAATAAAGTTGGTATTTTTTTTTAAAATTATGTTGAGTTCCTTAAACTTATCATGACTTGAAATCATTAAAAAGGGGAATATTTCCCTCAATTGTATCCTTAGTTTTGAAAATCATAGCACTCTTTGATCATTTTTTTGATAGTTTACTTTGAATAATTTTAAATGATTATCAACTATAATTGTGATCTTTCCAAAAATATCGTCATTTAGTCTTTAACATGTAGGATGTAAAGGAGTATATAAATAAAATAAATCTACCAATAAGATGATATATTATACTGTCTATTTAATCTTCACATTTGAAGGACCCATGGATCGGTCACCCTCACATGTATCTCTTTCCTCCCATAAATAAATATTAAATTTGAGTGTGTGTGTGTGTGTGTTGTCTATTTAATCTCTTTAAAAAGACTATTAGATTTAATAGATACTCTAAAGGCATCACTAATCATGCAAAGTGAATAGTTATGTTCTACCAACCAAATATTATTTATCTCAACTCAATAAAAATAAACACCACATAGTTAATGTAATTGTAAATTCTAATTTTACATTATATATAACTCTACAAATATCATATTTTGAAGGTTATATAAATAAATATGAAATTAATTTCAAAGAATAAATTTTTTCAATCAATAATTCACTCAAATACCCATGATAAAAATTTTAGATATATTTACCTATTCATAAAATGATTCTATATTTCAATAGTTATCATCTTTTAAACATAAAAATCACTGTATCTGCAATTTACTTATATTTTGATATTTTTTTCATGTCATGTTTATATTTTATATTCTTATTTAAAAAGGTAATAATGTTATTCCACCATTTTTATCACTCAATAATTCTCTATACCGTTCATTAGAACAAAAAAGTCTTCATTGATGATTTTTTTATAAAAGTGGGGATTGTTAGCACTTAGTGTAGATTTATTGAATCTATACATAAGATCCCTCTTCCACCTTGGGTCAAAATCCATGAAAATTTAGAAATAGGAACTTGGTATTCTTTATTAGTGAATACAAAAAATGTAGAGAGTTCTTATCCCAAAATCCTTAATTAATTATCATGGTTTTTACTTAATAATTTTATATTTTTCCATACCAAGTGATTTTCAGTTTTTTGTTTTAACTATACCTTTATTTTTTATCAAACATATTTTTAGGAACTTTTTCCTCTATTAATTTTTAAGTTCTTTTCTTCCACTAAATTTTTTAAACTTTAGAGTACCTAATATTTTATCAAACTTTTCTAAAGATTAACTTTAATGTTTTTTTTTAGTTCACCCCTCATGAAAGTTGTCATATGACACAACATGCATCCCATGATTAAAATCATCTAATCATTTTTAGGCTATCATTGAATTATATAAATATGATTTTTAGTTAATTTATGGCTCGTAGAAACATACTATACATAAATTTGAGGTTTGATTTGTTTAAAATGATCAAAAGTTCATTTTCAAAATTATAGCATATTATTAATTTCAAAATATGCATCACATGATCAAAACATAGAAAATTATACTTGAATATTTTGAAAATTTAGGGAAATAATTATTGATTAATTTATTAATTTTAAGAAAAAACTCTCATCAAACTAATTTATAATGCGATTAATGTGGTAAAAATGATTAAAATTAATTTGTTTAGTTCAAAGCATGTATAAAATTATCAAAGCTATAAAAACAAACCCATATTATCAAGAAATAATAAGACAATAATCATCAATTAATTTTTAAATTATAATAATGAATAACATGTAACTTTAACATGAGATATGGAAATAATAGTCCTAAGTAAATTTTTAAAATTATAACTTTGTTTTATGTTAAAAACATATGTCAAATGGTCAAGACCAAAAAAAGGATTATATTGTCATAAAAATTAGGTTGTAAATCAAACATTAATTTTTGACTGGTAGAAATAAACTATACATCAATCTAACTATCAATGCCTTTAAAATTATAAAATTTTAATTTTGAAAATAAAAACTATTTTTTATGCTCAAAATGTATATCAAATGATCAAAAAGAAGAAGAAAATCCCGAAATATCATAAAAAAAATTTAAGGTGTTGTTCAATTATTTTTTCTCTTATAGTAACAAAATATACATAAATTTAATGTCTGATGTTCCCATAATTATAAAAAAAACATTTTTAAAATTATAATTTTTTTATAAATTCAAATCTTGCTTCAAACAATCAAAAGTGATAAAATGAGATCAATTTTTCATAAAATTTTCAGACAATGTTCATTGATTAATTTATAAACAATAAAAATAAATTATCTATTAATATAATATGCAATGTGGTTGATATACTTATAATTATTGAAAGTGAATTTTTAAAATTAAAATACTTGCATAAGTTCAAGTCACACATCAATAAAAAAACAAGCTCGGATTGTCCTGAAAATTTAAGAACTTATCATCAATAAATTTGTGACATATAAGAATAAACCACATTCAAATATAATATTTTATGTGTAAAATTTATCAAAAAATATTTTTTATAGTTAAAAATATTTTTTTAAGTTCAAGACATGCATTAAATAATCAACACAAAGAAAATAATCTCAAACTACCACGAAAATTTTTGAAAAATGTTTTTAGTTAATTTTTAATATTTATAAATGAATTCAAAACCAATATGACGTGTTAAATTTTATAATTATTTAATGTTTTTTTTTACCATTAAAACTATTTTTAAGTTAAAAATATGTGTTAAATAATTGGTACTAAGAAAAAAATTTGGACTATCATAAAAAAATAATATAACAATCATCAATTAAATTATTATTTGTATAAATAAATCACACGTCAATATGATATGTAAACTGATTGGAATTATTGAAAGTAAATTTTCAAATTATTACTCTTTCACATTAAAAATGTGTGTTAAATAATCAAAATTGAGAAAAATTTTATGGATTGTCATGGGAATTTGGAATAATGATCATCAATTAATTTGTGACATGTAGTAAAAAAACCATTTCAATTTAGTCTACTCTATAACTGAAATAATTATAATTATATTTTTAAAATTTTAATCTTTTTCGGCTCAAAACATGTGTTAAACTATCAGAAATTAGGAAATGAGTTTGAATAAAAATAAAAATATATAACAATTATCATCAATTAATTTTTTTTTCTTGTAATAAAAAATCATAAATTAATTCAATCTGTGATTTTTTTTTGAGAGATCAAAATTTTATTTTTAAAATTATAACTATTTAAGTTTAAAACATATTCCAAATGAAAAAAATTTAGAAAAATAGATTTGATTGTAATGAAAATTTAGTAAAATGGATATTGATTAATTTATAACATGTTCGAATAAATTGAAAAATCAATATGATGTGTTGTGTTTCTATAATGAAAAAAATGAATTTTTAGAATTTTAACTCTTTTTTTAAGATCCAAATATGTGTTAAACAATCAAAACTGACTAAAAAAGATCAGATTGTCCTAAAAATTTTGATTAATGGTCATTGATTAATTTATAACATGTGAAAATAAACTTCACTTAAATATTTTATTAAATATAGTTATAATGATATAAAGTTTATTTTTAAAATTATAATCATTTTATGTTTAAAACATGCATTAAATAATAGAAAATAAAAATTGGGTTAGATCTTAATAAATCTAGGAAACCTGTATATCAAAAACATTATAGTGGGATGATTAATGGTCAGCTATACTTAATATAAAGTCAAAATGACATTATTTTTATTTTATATATTCCAAGAAAATTCAAAATAATCTCATTTAATGGTAATGAAAATAATTTTATGGTACTTAAAATAAACTTTAGTCGTTTTTTTATTTTATACCTTTGGAGAAGATTTCATACTCAAAAGTTATTCAGATTCAAACTTCAAAGTATGAATAATATATATAAATATTATGTTTATTACTTTCCATTTGATTAGATTGTATCTTGCATCATGGTCTATAAAGAATAAATACTATGTTTTAGTTTCCACTACTGATGTTGGATATATAGAAATTGAAAGGTTTTGTGTGCAATTTTTGTAGATGAAACAAACACTTCCCAATTTAAATGCCATATTCACTGATGTAATGATTTTTTCATGATAATACTATTTTTATCTCACTATTTAAAAATATGGTACATCAATATTTTTCCAAACACATATATATTCAAAATAACATCCTCTATGACAACATAAAAATGGTGATATTTCTATAGATATTATTTGAATGGATGATCCCCTTACAGACAATTTCACAAAATCATTGAACTCAATGAGGTTTTTCTATATCAAAATAAATATGAGAATGACTAAATTTAAATAATAATACTCAATTCTAATATATATCATAAAATTAAAATTAAATCCTTAATAATGGGGTGTATATTTTTAAAAAAATACTTCTTTTTGTTATAAACCACTAGAAAAAAAGATTTTCTATTATCTACCATAAAATAAGTCATTTACTAAACAATTAAGGAAAAAATATATTCCTTTAATAATAGTAATTCTATTTAGATTTTAAATTTATTTTAAAACCATTGTAAATTACCTTGATATCTTAAATTTATTTAATTATTTAGTTTTATTTATATATTATTTGTCACTTCAGTTTCTAAACCTTCACCTCAATATTATCCACATTGAATTTCCATATTTTTTTCTCAGGATATGAATTGATACACCATAATTATAGGAGAGTAGTTATTTTTAAATGATTGAATATCCAAACCATATAACACCATCGTAAAATGGGATTCAATATATATAATTCATCATTTTGGATCTATGGTATAACATCCCAGAACCCACGCTCTCGGATATATTGCTAAAATCATAAACATTACATTTTTTGATTTGATATAGATATTTGTGACCCAATTTTTTTACATCGAAACCACACAACATCAAATGGAAAAATAGGATCACTTACATTCTCAAGTACCTTCTAGGTATATAGTTTTATATAATTAGGATGAAGTCCTACATAAACAATAACTATGTAATTAAATATTCATTTTCCCCACTTTACCCAACTTTTCTTATTTCACATTAATTCATCATCATCATTCATATGAATTCCCTTCCAAAAACAATTAATTCAACCTCATCCTTTATAACCTATAAGAAATGTAAATATAATAAGGGAGAGATCAAATTCTCAGTAAGGGTAAACATAAGCATTAACAATTTAATTTCATCAATTAGTATAAAAAGTGCACAAGGGTATGATGTTATAATTAAATTGCAAGAGAAAATCATAAAATAACTCATACCCATAAATACTGGAATCACTAATCATGAAACACAAAATAAGGATTTAATAAAGGAAATATTCATAAGGTCAGCAATAATGATCGAATTAATATCAACCATGATCAAAGGAAACATTATAATTCCTTAGTAAGCGTATATAAAAATTTTTGGTATATTGGAACATCATCTTCATAGAACACTTACAGAACATTTATTAAACCCTTAAAATTTTAATAAATGTATGGATGAATTCCAATATAATTATCTAGAGAAAATAAAAATTACCCAATTTAATAGAGTTTTATATGGACTCACTCATTATATAATCTATATCAGGGTCACCTGGTGCTATCTAGGTGCACCCATAATTTATAATGTATAAAAACTATAAATAAAGTATATATATCTTTAATTTTAGCATAAAACTCCTAGAAACATTAATTATTCCTTTTATAACTTGATTAAACCTTATAAAATAAATGTTTTCTATAATAATCTATTTGAAACATGATTAACCCATGGAAAATAAATGAGTTATATAACAATTTATTTGAAACAATCTAAATCCATCTCGATAAATAATGAAGATAGTATCATCAAAAAATATCTCCATTGGAGAATAAGTAACAAAAATGGATGTTGACTTTGATGAATTGAAATAAAATTAAAATATAATTAAACACATTTGAGGAATAAACCCTTTTCATTTTGAAAATCACTTTTATAAGCATAAAACATTTTGAAAATCCTTTTCTTTGAAAATAACTTTTAAAAACTCTTCATTTTCAAAGAATTAGGAAAATCATTTTCTTTATAAATATTCTTGTAAAATTTAAAATAAATCTTCATTTAAATAAAGTTCATGAAGGTGGGTAATTATATACATGTCGCACAAGTGAGAAAGAACATTTCTTTTGCACTATAAAATAGTTAGAAAAGTGCCTTGTTCAGAAAATGATAAGAATATTCCTTTCAAAACAGTTTTAAAAATATAAAAAATGGGTAAAATTTTCTTTAATAAATAATTTTGGGTATGTTAAAAAACATTTATGAAAACATTTTTAGAAAATATGTTTTTGGAAGAAAAAATATTTCTGATCGAAGAGAGAAATAAAGTCGGATTTTCTTAAGAACATTTTATCAACAATTTTAAATACCAAAGAGTTTAAAATTGGTAATATTAATTTTAAATATCATTAATAACCATATGATAATAAAATTAATTAGTTTCTTGAGATATTGATCATAATATATCATCATTGTAAGTATAATCATAAATAATCCTGATAAACTATTAGTTTTTAACAAAAGACTCCTACCACTTTTATAACATTGAATTGTAATCCTCATAATAGAATAACATTAAATGAAACTTATAATATCATTAAAATAATTAGATTCATGATATAACATTTTAAAGGGTTAGTTTATATTCCTCAAAAAAGAATATAGTTTCCTGATATAATATAGGCCTCAAAGAAGGTAGATTGTGACAAAAATAGCTTACCGCTTTGGTAACTTGAAACCATAAACCCCATGAAATAGAGATCCTTAAATGGATATTTAAATACCCATATATTAAATATGAGAATTATAAAATACATTCATGGTCATTATATACACCACACACAAAAATTGGTGAATATTGCATATATCTCATAGAATAAAAGTGAGATGAAAAAACACTTTCCTCATAATTCTTTTTGGTAGAACAAGATTCATCCTCCTATATAGTGTTTTTAAAAATGTTATTAACTTTTTATATAACATTATATTAATATTTATAATATCATATATGGTACATTTATAACATCTTATCACCTATTCATTAATAATCATTCATTATTTTCATTTTTTCAGGTGTTATTCGCTTTATTTTCTCAATTCAAGATTTATTATGAAAGTTATTATTCTTATGAATATAATGTAGTTCTATCATATCCATAATTATAGTAATGAAATAATTATCAAATTTATAAAATAATTATATCTTTAAAACCAATTATGAACAATGGTTATGAAAAATGAATGGATGTTACGATCTTAGAGATGATAGGTTGTACGTATGCAGGAGTAACATTTCCATCTTTCAATGATCATTATGGAAAAAAGGTAAGTAATATTTTATCTTTAAAGAATTATAATATTTTTATAAATACAATATTATTTAATTATATATACTTATATATATCACTATTATGGTTTGGTGATGAAAATAGAGTCACATCACTTCGTGAAAGCGGTAGTCCACACAAACACAAACGACGTTATCACTTTTTCAGTGAGTGAAAAGGTTAGATATAAAATGATATATTATATTTATATAACTATAATTATTTAATTAATATCATAATTATTTCATATATATCACATATATTCAATATATTTACCCTTGTTACTTTTCATGTAACATGTTAGTGAAAAACCAATCACATTACTTCGTGAGGCGATAGTTTTCCATACACCCAAGCGACGTTATCGTATCCCCTACGGAATGGAAATTGAAGTTTTATATATAATATAATGAATAAATAGGTATAATTATGTTATAAATATCATATATATACTTTATATCCATCATCATACTTAACTGTGAGAGTTGGTATTAGAAAAATGAATGACATCGATTCATATGGCGGTAGTCTACCGTACACATAAATGATGATTTTTTAACCCATTTTATGGAAGTGAATATGGTTTTAGGTAATTAAATTATTATAATAAAATTTTAGTATATTTAATATAATTACTTTATTATATTAACAAGGTTTAAGAATAATTTAATAAGATGGATAGAGAAATAAAATAAAGACGCTCGTTGAAAAACATTACCCCTTCTTCGGGTGTCCTCCTTAGATTTCAACTAAACGCTTCCTAGGTTGTATTTATCTCCAAAATAAGACTTCTATTATGAGGGGATTTAATTTTGGAAGTTATTTTTTCAGTTCTAGTCCGATCCAAATGTCATGAGAGTTGTGAAGAAGTGAGGGGAGTGAGTTCCCTTTTATAGTAGATGAGCAGTTGAATTTTTGTAAATACCTAAAATTATTCACTATTGGGAGGTAAATATTACCTAAAGTGGCTTATAAATTGATATTTAAAGTGTTTTAGAGATTATTTGGTCGATCCAAAACTCCATCAAACAATAAAACAAATTTTTTAAACATTTTGTTCCTTAACTTCTAACTTTCCTTATTTTTACCATTTTCAGTTTTTACCTTGGTAATTAGTTTTATAACATAGGTAATTTATTTATTAATAATAAATTATAATTATAATTATTAGATAATTTATAAAAAATATTATAAACATTAAATCCAATTTATCAATTAATAAATTCCAATGTTTTTTCAAAATTAATTTTAACACAACCGCATGAAATGTGTAGAAAAATCGTTTTAACCTTAACAATGCTAACACAGTTTTTACTATTTAGGGGTCAATATAAACACTATAAAAGAAAATTTGGTATATTAATGGAGAATATTTGGTATTTTAAAATATTTAAAAATAATTTGATAGAAATTTGTATTTTTTTGAATTTTAAAGAATTTAATAAAATATCAATTATTATAAAAAAACATTAATATCATTTTTGACATTATTAATTTAATTTGAATTTAAAGATATCAAAACAATGATATAATTATAATATATTATATTCAAATACATTTAACATGATATATTCATCTAAAAAATTAATTAAACAAAATAATTCATTCAATTTACTTCAATTATAACATTTTTAGTATCATTTATTTTATTTATTTGTTAACTAAATAATTACTATGTTTGAATTTACTATTCATTTTAAGTAATTATTTCATCTATAAAACTTGAAGATAAATTATTATGATAAAAATAATAATTTATATTTAAAAATAACCTCTATAATATATGTTATTTATCCCCGTCCAAAATATTTATAAATATTAAAAGCAAGGAAGGTTCTTTTTTTGTATTTTTCTTAACTTAAATTATTATATGGGTCATATTCAAAGGAAAGTGGAAATAAATTTACATATTTTAGAGAATATAATTTATAAAGTCTATATTGACTCATAAAAATAATTAATATAATATATTATGTCTTTTTCACTATTATATTTTTTGTTTAAACCCGTTAAATCTATTTCTACCTTAATCACGATAAATAATTTTTTTACTATTTTTACTATATATTTTGGTAAAACATTAAGTTGAAATTATTAGAAATAATAAATTATTATTATTCCAAATATGGAAACCATTTATTCAAATTCAATTCACAAAATTTACAAAAATTAATTTAAAATTTATCTTGTGGATGCGATGAGAAAAAAGGTTTTTAAAATGAAAATGCTCAAAATTTTATAATGTTTTTATATAAAAATTAATATAAGAATTATTCCAAAGAGATAAATTGTATAAATTGATATAAAATTGATCTAATATTACATTAAAACAAATTAAAAATATAATTTAACAATATAAATTATTTAAAAAAATGCATTTTTCAATTAAAATTCTTTATTTTTCACTATTAATCAAAAAAAGAAACTTTTCATAAAAATACAAAAAATTCACCCTAAGCTAATTTTAGTATTATAATTTCAAAAATAAAGTTAATTTTTTGAAAAAAAAATATAAAATTGGTAAAATAAAATTTTAAATTATGTGTGCAAAGCGAAACTAAATCATCTTTTAGAAAAATAGTTTTTCAGAAAAAAAATTCTCTCTTTCAAATGGTTCTTATTTTATTTATAATCAATAGATAAAAATTTAATTTATTTTATGCATGTGTATAAAATTTTAATAATTTGTTTATTATTCTTCATACCCCTTAATTTAATGTCTAGGTTATAATACTAATTTTTAGATAAAAATATTTTAATAAAGTATCACATTATGCTAAAACCCAGTGCTCTATTCATTTTCAAGCTATCGAAGAGATTGAATTTATTTAAAAATTAATAAATATATCATAAAGTCTCATGGTGTCACATTCTCTTCTAATCTTAGTTGTGGATTTCATTTATGCTATCAGTCATAATTTTCTTCCTTAAAAATATCGGGGTGTTGCATCCTCGCAATATGAAATTTATCTCAGTAATGAAAGGATGGAAATTTGGAAATAATGTTATTGTAAAATCACATCATAAAAAGGGTTAATAAAAAATCCTATAAATAAGAGATAAAGGGAAGTTCAAAGTTCATATATAATAACACATAACTTGGTTTCCCAAATATGATAGCATGGTTGGGAATTGAAGAAAATCATAAATAGATATAGAGATTGATTGAGGTCATTGATCACAAGCAAGTGAATAATCAATGCAAATTTAAGGGCCTAAAAATCATAAATCTATGATGAACAAAAGGACTATTGGTTCAATAGAATCGAAGGTACTAGGATAGAATTTTTGTTTCAAGATATTGTTTCCTTGAGTGGAGGAATTTTATTACCATCTAGACTAATAGATTATAGAAATATACTTACTTGATTAGTATAATTTCATACTTTAATCAATTTCCACCATAATATCATTTTTTATTTCTCCAAACGATGTGTATTTAGGGTGAATTTTTTAACACCTGAAGCACTAAAAAACTTTTAAAGGATAATATAACAATAAAATGGATTAAAATTTATTCCACCTATAATTTAACATTAAACAAAACCAAAATTGTTAGCACATTGTGAGATAATTACCAAAATGAGTAAACCTTCATATGATGCATTAATATTGAAAATTCAATAGTAATACCCAAAGTTCAAACTAAATAATTCCTAAATAACCTCAAAATAAATTGGTGTTTTAACCTCAAATTTTATCTCATACCTATTAACCTACAAGCCTAAAAATGTCATGATATATCTTTTTTTTGAAATTTCATTAATCACTTAGTCACTAAATCACTTTTCAATCTCATTGTTATCTATATGATAAAACTCATGTTCCCATAATTACCTCAATATCCAATATCATATATACCCTAAAGGTTATAAATACCTTAAAACATATTCCCACAAAATGTAAAGGAATAATTCACATTAAATTTAATATTTTCATACACTTTAACCTAATAATTCATATCCTAAAGGGTCATTAATCACTTTAATATATTATCACTTAAAACCTGAAAGGGGTGTCTTAGAATTTGAACTCATGATCAAAATTAATATTATAGACCTTATATAGTATCCATAACTCTTTATATAAACTCATGTAATAACATATTAACATGAAAATTTATCTAAACCTACCTATGATACCAATTGTATTATATTATAACCCGCACTCCCAGATCCAGTTCTAAAAGCATAAACATTAAATTTTTGGATTTTAATACCAATAATTGTGACCCAATTTTTTCCAGACAAACCTTACAAAATCAAAATGAAAAATAGGATAAATTAAATTATCAATGAACTTTTAGGTTTATAATTTTATAGAATTAGTAAGAACTCCTAAATAAACAATACCCATGTCATTAAATGATAACTTACCCCACTTAACCCAACTTTTCTTATTTTACATTAAGTCATCATCATGATTCATCTGAAATCCATTCCATACATAATTTGATCAACAAAATTCTTTATAACCTAGGGGAAAAGGAAACATAATAATGGTTAGATCAAATTCTTAGTAAGGATAAATATAAGCATTAACAATTGAATGTCATCAATGAACATAAAAATTAAAAGAGGGTATCATGACATAATTAAAGTGCATGATAGAATCAAAGAAGAAATCATATCCATCAATACCTAAATCAACAATCATGAAACATGCATAAGGATTTAACAAATGAAAGATTCATAAGTTAAATAATCATGATCCATGTTATAATAATCATGATTAAAGGAAACATTATAATACCTTAGTAATCATAGATAAAACGTTTTGGTATCTTGGAACATCATCTTCAAGGATCACTTACAAAACCCTTACAATTGGAATAACTGTACAGCTAAATTATAATATAATTATCTAGTGAACATAATCATTACCTAATTAATTGGACCACTGTCTGGGGACACCCATCGGATATTCTATATCGGGCTCACCTGATGCTATCTGGGTGCTCTAATCATTTATAATGTATATGAACCATATATAAAGTATACAGAACTTACAATTCAATATAAAAATCATAGAAATAATAATTAATCCTTTTATAAATTTATTAACCCATATAAAGGAAATGAGTTCCATAAAAAATCTTTGAAACATTATTAATCCATATAAACTAAATGAGTTCTAGAAAAATATCTTTGAAATATGATTAACACATGAAAAAGAAATAGGTTCCATAAAAATCTCTTTGAAACAATATTAATCCATCCAGAAAAAGAATAAGTATGGTATCATTAAATAATATCCTCATTGGATCATAATGAACAATAAGGGTAATTTATTTTTATTGATTGAAATACTATTAAAATAACATTAAATTCATTTTTATGATAATACCCTTTTCATTTTGAATATCACTTTTTAAAACATAAAACATTTTGAAAATCATTTTCTTTGAAAATAACTTTTAAAAACTAATAATTTTCAGAACATTAGGAAAAAAAATCTTTATAAATATTTTTGTAAACTTGAAAATTATGATTCAATTAAATGGTGTTCATGATGATGGGTAATTCCTTATATGTCATATAAGTTAAAAAGAACATTCTTTTTACACTGTAAAAAGGTATGAAAAGTGACTTGTTTGGAAAATTATAAGAATATTTCATCCAAAAAAATTTGTAAATTGTCAAAAATGGATAAAATTTTCTTTAATAAATAATTTTTAAGAGGATGAAAACATTTTTGAAAAAAAATTTGAAAATTTTTTTATAAAACATTTTTTTAAAAGAAAAGTGATTTCCAAATGAAGAGATAAATAAAGTATGATTTTATTAAAAATATTTTTTGAACATTTTTAAGTACCAAAGAGTGGGAAAATAGGACTATTAATTGTAAATATCATGAATAAAAATAAGATAATAAAATTAATTGGTTTATTGAGATATGGATCATAAGATCTCATTATTGGATTAATAATCATAAAAAATCCCGATAAACAATAAGATTATAACAAAAGACTCTTAAAATTTTTGTAACATTAAATCATAATCCCTATGAAATAATAACATTAAATAAAACTTAAAATATCATTAATATAAGGATATTCATGATATAACTTTTCAAAGGGTCAGTATATACACCTCATAAAATAAGATAAGTTTATAACATAACATATGTCTCAAAAAAGGAAGATTGAGACAAAAATCACATACCACTTTGCTAACTTGAAACTATAAAACCCATGAAATAGATATCCAAAAATGGATATGTAAATTAAAATAAATTTAATGTTAATAATTTCAAAATATATTCATGGTTATTATATAAACCATGTAACAGAAGTAAGTGGTGAATATAGCATATATCTTACAGAATAAGTGACATGGAAAAATCCTCACCTCATGCTTCATTTTGGTTCAACGTGATTCATCCTCATGTATAGTGGTTTTAAAAATGTTATTAAATTATTAAATAACCATATTAATAATTATAATATCATATATGATACTTTATAACATCTTATCACGTATTCATTAAAAATCATTCATTATTTTCATTGTTTTAGGTGTTATTCGCTTTGTTTTATCATTCATGCTTTATTATGAAAGTTCTGGTTATTGTGTATATAATATATTTCTATCATATTCAAAGTAATAATCATAAAATAATTATAATATATATAAATCAATTATACCTTTAAAACCAGTCATAAAATATGGTTATGAAAAATGAACTAATGTTATGATCATGGGGACGGTAGGTCGTACATACGCATGAGTAATGTTTCCATTTTTAAATGATCATTATAGAAAAAAGGTAAGTAATATTTTATCTTTAAAGAGTTATAATTATATTATAAATAACATATTATCTAATTATATATACTTACATATATCATTCTTGTGGTGTAGTGAAGAAAATAGAGTCGTATCGCTTTGTGAAAGCGGTCATCCACACTTACACGAATGTTGTTATCACTTTTTCAGTGAGTAAAAATGTAAGAGATAGAATGATATATTATATTTTGATAATGATAAATATGTAATTAATATCATAATTATTTCATTTATATCACATATTTTCATTATATTTACCCTTATTTATTTCCATGTAACGTGTTAGTGAAAAATGAATCACTTTGCCTCGTGAGGCGATGGTCTGCCATACACATGAGCGAAGTTATCATATATCGTATGGAATATAAAGTAAAAAATTTATATATGATATAATGAATAAAGATGTATAATTATTTTATAAATATAATATATTTAATTCTTATCTAACATCATACCCAACCATGAGAGCTGGTAATGGAAAAAATGAGTGACATCGGTTCGCGAGGTGGTAGTCCGCCGAACATAAAAATAATGATTTTCTAACCAATTTTATGGAAGAGGATACGGTTTTAGGTCATAACCTTATTATAATAATATCCTAGTATGTGTTATATAATGAGGTTATTATATTATCATATTTTAAGTTTAATTGAAGGAGGTGGAGAAAGAAATAAAATAAAGACACACGTTAAAGAACATTACCTCTTCTTCGGGTATGTTTCTTAAGTTTGAACTAAATATTTTCTATGTTAAATTTATTAACAAAATAATAATTATAGTATTAGGTGATGGAATTTGTGAAATTATTTGGGTATTTATTGGATGATCCAAATGGATTGAGAGGTGTGAATAAGTGAGGGGAGTGAGTACCCTTTTATAGTTGAGCAATGGCATTTTTGTAAATACCCAAATGTATTCACTATTGGCAGGTCAATATTACCCCAAGTGGCCCCAAAATTGATAATTAACTGGGTATAGGTATTATATTTTCTATTAACACCTCCACCACATAATAAAACACATTTTTTAAACAATTTTTCATTAACTTCTAACTTTCCTTATTTTTATTGTATTTCTTTTTCCTTATGGTAACTAGTTTTCTAACCTGGGTAATTTATCTTTGAATACTAAAATAAAATGATAATTATTATATATTTTGGACCCAATAATTTTAAATATAAAATAAAATTTATCAAATAAAAACTCCTAGGTGTTTTTAAAATTAATTTTAACACAAGCGCATCAAACATGCAAAAACATTTTTTTAACTTTAAAAAGCTAATAGAGTTTTTACTATTTATGTGTCAATATAAACACTATAAAAGAATAATTAGTATTTGAATATAATATAGATTATGTTTTTAAACATTAAAAATTCAATAGGAAGAATATGTGAATTTTAGTAATTTTAAATCATTTAATAAAATATCATTTATTATAAAATAACATTAATGTCAATTTTGACATTATTCATTTAATTTGAATTTAAAAATATTGATACAATGATGGAATAGGAATATATTATGTTAAAATATTTTTAACATGTTATATTCATCTAAAAATTAATGGAACATAATAATTCATTAAATTTACTTCAATTTTAATATTTTTAGAATCATTTATTTTATTTAAATATTAACTGAATAATTATTGTGTTTTCATTTCTTAAGAGTTTTATGTAATTATTTCATATCTAAAAATTAAAAATATAAATTATTATTATAAAAAATAATAATTTAAATTTCAAAATAACATCCATAACCAAACTTATATTTTTTCCCCATACAAAATCTTTAGAAATATTAAAAGTACAGAAGGTGCATTTTTTATATTTTTCTTTACTTAACTTATTATATGGGTCATATTCAATGGAAAGTTAAAATAAATTCCCATATTTTAGATAATTTAATGTAAAATGTATAAATATACATTAAAAAATAAATTAATATAATATTTTACTTCATTTACACTCTTATATTTTTAGTTTAACCCTTATTAAATCCATTTTTACCTTAACTGTGGTAAATAATATTTTTACTATTTTTACTATTAATTTTGGTCAAAAATTAAGTTTAACTTATTATAAATTATAAATTATTATAACTAAAATTATGGAATTAATTTTTGAAAATTTAATTCACAAAAGTGTCAAATTTTAACTTAAAATTAATCACAAAGACATGATGAGAAAGTGGATTTTTAAAGTGAAAATTTTCAAAAGTTTATAATGTTTTTATATAAAAAATAAATATGTGAATGATTCCATTGAAATAAATTGGATTTATTGATAAAAAAATTATATAATATTATATTCAAACCAATTTAAAATATAATTTAACATTATAAATTATTTTTAAAAAAAGGCAGTTTTCAGTTAAAATTTTGTATTTTTCACTATTCGTCAAAAAATGAAAAATTTCAGAAAAATACCAAAAATTTTCCCTAAGAAAATTTTTTTATTAAGATTTAAAAAATTTTGTTTATTTTTTCAAATAAAATTTCCAATAGTGGTAAAAATAAAATTTAAATTATGTGCGCAAAACGTAACTAAATCGTCTTTTGGAAAAATGCAATTTTTTAGAAAACATTTCTTCCTCTACAAAATGGTTATTATTTTATTTCTAATAAATATATATTCATTAAATTTATTTTATAAATGTGTCTAGAATTTTAATAATTTATTTATTACTATTCATACCCACCAATTTAACATCTAGGTTATAATGGTACTATTTAACTAATGATATTTTAAAAAAGTATCGTGTTTCGTTAAAGCTCTGTGTTGTGTGAATTTTAAAGCTATCAAAGAGATTGAATTTATTTAAAAATAGATAAATATATCATAAATTATAATGGTATTAATTTCTCTTCTAAGATCAGTTTTTTGTTTTATTTATTCTATCGATAATAATTTTCTTATTTTAAAATCTCATAGTGTTATATACAATTCAAGGGGAGCCCTTGTATCTTTAAAATGTGATTGTATTCCTTATATACTCTCTAATGTCATAATATTTCACAAACATTAACCTATATTACTTCTTAATTCTCATTTTATTTTAAATTTTCTTCCTAAATATTATGTCTTTTCAATATAATAATGATTGTATTACTCGATAATTCATCTATAGTTAGGCCATTTTTATGGTCGAGTATAAATTCTTTCCTTCCACACTGAAGATGATTATCAACATACAAAAATAGTATAGTCTTTTTATGTTTAATTTTAATCTTAAATCCTATCATCCTAAACTCATCTAAGATTTCATTGCCTCTATTCATCATGTGATCAACAAGGAAATTTATAGTCAACCTTTCTCTTTATACATATGGATTTCAATCTTTCCCTTAAGAAATATCCCAACCATCTAGGAATACCATAGATCAATGAAATACTATTTACCTCCCAAATTTTCTCTAGAGAGTTTGTATCATTAAATAAAAATGAATCCATGATCTACCTTTTATCACTAAGGATCTCATATGAAATTTCAAGTTTCTTAAATCATAATTATGGATTTTCTAAAAGTGGGTGTGGGAATTTATTATTCATCACAAATGGGACAATGAAACTATCGAGGTATGAGATCTCTATGTCCTAGAATTTTTTATTTATATACGGTGAATCAATGTTATACAATTTATATTTAACTACATACTAGCCACTACATCTCAGAGGATGAATATTGGTATTTTACCCTATGAGAGAATCATTTATCAAAATCTTTTTTCGCTACTTCACAGTTATAAATTGATCAAGATAGGTCCTCCATCTACTAAGACATAAAAACCCATCAATTATAATGAAATCAATCATATTATTATTTTTATATATATAATGAAAAAAATGTTTTTTAATAAATAAAACAATAAATCACTTGTAACTATAATATCTACCTCTATTCCACTAAATACAGGATCACCTTCGGAGAATAATAAGACCCTTACTATTTATTTTGAGTTTCAAAATGTTATTATTGATGGGGATTTTATTCTACAAGACCTCTCATAAAAATATAATGTTATTGTATCTTATTCTAGTTAACAAGAAATAACTTTGTTCCTCAAGCCTTAAAAGAAATGAAGAGAATACAAGGCATCAAACCCAAACTTTTGTTACACCCAATCCTATCATCACTAAAACTCCTTCTTATAAACTCATCCTTCCCCTCAATTCTCTTGGTCACCCAGCATGTTCTTTCAACCTCTAAAATTCAAAATTTTATTACACCTTCTATTAAACCATCCAATGATAGACCCCTCACAACTCATAGAACCAATAACTCTACCTTATCCTCTTCCTCTGAGTATTTTAAGGATAAAACTCATGCTTCCCAAGAATACCCGTCGTCTTATAATGAATCCTATAATCCCACCTATCATCTGAAGTCTCCCACCACACATATCACTACCTCCACCCCTCATTCCATTCATCCTTATTATTCACCCCAACCTCTTATATGTCCTACCAATACCACTACCCCAACTATCTTGACTAAACCTATTCAGTTTCTCAAATAGTTATATAGTAAGTACACTAGGATATAAAATGTCATTATGAACAAAATAGATACCATTTTCACCATTTTTACTACCCATAAGACAAACCAACCCTCCTCCCACATCCCACCTCTAAAACCCCTTCACCTAATATCCTTTCTATATATTTTTTATATATTTTCTAAGGTAATGTTGTTCTTTTCTAAGAAATTATCAAACTCTAAAGTGATCACCTAAAAGATGAAGTTTATCATATTGATCTTCACAGGGGTCATCAAGCTAACTAGAAGACTCCAAAAAAACTTTTTTAGTATCTTGATTATATAAATAAATATATTAACATTATTCAAGTGGTATCCCTTAGATATAATATTTTTTATTTTTTTCATTTTTTCTAGTACTTTTATCTACCATTAGTTTTATAATGTATTTATTTTGGTTTCCATACCATTATTTCTCTTTGATAATTTCTATTGGAGGGAAATTAGTTAAAAAAGTTCAAATTCATATAATGGGAGGATTTAATTAAAATTTTAGTTAACTATTTTTCTGAAATTTTTATGTGTTCCTTAAACATATGGGTCCTTGTGATCATAAGAAAAGGGTAGTTTTTTAGGTCATTTTTCAATTAAATCAATTATTTTCTCAGTTTTTATAATCAAGGTGCATGATTATTATTTTATTAGTAGATTAATTTAAATAATTTCAAGTAACCATCTACTTTAATTGTGTTATAACTGAAAATATCATTAACAAATTTTCAACACATTATATGGAAATGAGTATTAAAATAACATAAAGATGTAGATAAGTGAATGTACAAGATTATCTTTTGAAACTTAGTATAAAGATTAGCATATTTTATATAAGTCCCTAGCCTTGAATTTTATATAATATTGAGTAAATTCATGATTTCACATAGGGGATATTTTTAGGTTTATATATTTAAAGAATTATGCCATAAATATTACATAAAAAATAGAAATTCAAAGCAAAAACTTACAGCAGTATCTGTTTCATCCATAACATAAAAACTATAAAAAAGAGACACAGTTTATTTTCATTTTTAATCATCATAACTTTTCTTTGATTTTATCCTTGACTCTATTCTCCCTTAAATCCTGTTATAACATTTGAAAACTTGGGATGAGCACAAAAGTCTCGTAAAGTTACATAAAAACAAAGAAAAATCATTAGTCTATTTAGAAACTAATAACCCATTCAATGTTCTTTGATCGGATGAAACAAAATGGTTTCACATGAATAGCACTCATACTTTTTACTCAATGAAAAATATTAAAACCAATAGCAAGAAATTAAAAATCCTTTTGTTTACTTAGATAATCTTATACATAAAACCATTTAAAACATATTATAATTGGAATAACCACATAGTTGACTACCAAATTAGATATCTATAATGGGGATCACCCTTCGTATAAGCTATATCGGGCTCACCTATGAGCTATAATGGGGATCAACCCTTCATATAAGCTATATCAGGATAACTCATGAGCTATAATGGGGCTCAACTATTTGTATAAGCTATATCAATCTCATCTGTGAGCTATAATGGGGCTCAAACCTCCATATAAGTTATATTAGGCTCACCCATTTTATATACTCCTTAAGTACCATTTCAAAAAAAATGGTCACCAAAAAACCCTTTTGAAAAACTCTTCTTATCCTATATGAAAAACATTTCCATATGAAAATACCATTTTTATTTAAGAACCCATATTCAATACAAATATACCAAAATAAAGGAATTGGGGATTTATTTTCATTTTAAAATACATTAAGGCTTATAGAGGAATCCAAATATCAAATAACAATTATGATGGTGGAGAAGTCGTTGTCACCATATACGTTAAAGAAAAAATTCCTTTTTTCATTTTGTAAATAAAGTAAAATACTTCATATAAAAAAGATTCATTTTGATAAATTTGAATGAAATTAAATACTGACATAAAATTTCCTTTATATTCCTTTTTATACCCATATAAATAAGTATATAATTAAATATCTGGAAGAAAAAGATTTGATAAATAAATATTTAAATATTCAAGGTGTCTCATGCCACATTGAACATTTAAATATTAATCTCTATGATTTAATTAATAACCTTAGTATAGATAAAATATGGATATTAAAGTTAACATTGGTTTTATATACACCTTATAAAAGAATAAAAGTGCATATTATCAAGAAATGCCTCAATGAAATGAGATTGAGACGAAGTCCCTTACCTTGAGTCCGAATTATCTTGTTCATTATTTAATTTCTTGAATAATAAAATTAGGTTAATTTATTCTTGATTTAGAACCTTTTTAAATTTTATTATTCATTTTATATCACTTATTACCATGTTATAGAAATTAATTAATTATTTGAGTTCATATTGGATGTTTTGTCGATGTTCAGTATTTGAGTCAAAAATGAACTTGTTATAATTACAAATTGTCCATGTGGTCAAAATTGCATTATCTCCAGAATAGTTTTCATGATTTAAATATCATATATATCCATTATATATATGAATTTATAATAATCCATAATATTTGGAGATAAGAAATGAAATGCACCGTTCATGGAGATGATAGGTCGTACATATGCATGAACGCTACTTTCATTTCTTTATCATATTAAAAGAATGAAAAATAAATGATACATAGGTATATTATAATTCCAGTATAATTTATATATTATATATTTTACATAATTTCATTAACTTGAACCTTTATATGTTCCATTTATGGCAATAATGAGTCATATCACTTTGAGAGGGCGATAGTCCACACATACTCAAATGAAATTATCATATTTACACATTATAGAAAGCATAAATGTATGATTTAAATAAAAATAACATAATAATAGAGAAAAAATAAATATAATATATTTCATATATAAATATAGTTCCATCATAATTCCCACTATGAGAGGTGGTAGTAGAAAATTGAGCAATCATCGTTTTGTGAGGCAGTAGTTCGTCATACACAGAAACGGTATGTTCTATATCCATTAGATGGAAGTGTGTATAAGTGTAGTTTGAAACCTTAGCATAAAAAATCATAGAATATTGAGGATACTAATGTTTTTATAAAATAATGTAATAAAATGAGTATAGGGGTGGATAAAGAAAATAAAGTAAATGAGCTTGAGAGAAGACGTTACCTCAAATTTGGGTAACTCCTTTTGATTTTAGCCCAAAGGCTTCTTTGAGTTACCTTATCCCAATTTAATTCTTATAAGAGAAATTTATGGATTTTTAGAGCTTATTTGAGTATAATTTTGATGATACAAGGGGCTATAGAGGTTTGAGTAAGTGGGTAGAGGTGGTGACCTTTTATAATATGGAGGAGGGGAACTTTAGGAAAGTCTTAAAATATTATTTTATTATAAATTGATTTTTGAATTATAATAGTTAAAAAGTGATAGATTTATAGGGTAAGATGATTATGGGTCTAAATCCTTTCAACTAATAGTTTTTATACAAGTTTAGGTTTCAAAATTAACCTTTTCTTTTAGCTTAAACCCTTGGTTAAAAACACTAAATCTTACTATGTCTTCTTGTAATTTAATAATTTATGGTGACTATATTTACTATAAAATTCCAATAAAAACACAAGTGGATAATTAATGAAATTTTTTAAATTATATAATTCAATTGACCAAATACTATATTTTTATTAATATCATTTCATTTAATAAAATAGTATTTGTTTTAAAAACTCATTTATGCCAATTTTGACTTTATTTAGTAATTGATTTTTTTTATGTTATAACAACTTGATTCCTTAAAAAAACATTAGATAATCCCTCACATGTCAATTTAATCCAAAAAATCTTGGATGGAATTAAAATTTTCAAATAAAATTTATTTTAATATTCATAATATCATTTATTTTAATTGTTCATTAATGAGGTAATCACATCCTCATCATTGTGTCATATATAAATTTATTTATTTAATATCTAAAAATTATAAATAAAATACCATGGTGTATAAAATATTTTTATATTTATGATGAATATTTATAGTCAAATATATCATTTATATAGACCAAATTAAAATTGTTTTAGTTAGAAGATACATGTTTATGTTATATTTCCCTTTTGTTTAAAATAAATATTATAAAAGGTTATTATCACACCTAAGTGGCACCATGAGGTCTGAAAATAGATCCATCGATTCCTATGGTCGGAAATATCTCATCTAATAGGATTAGTAAATTTCTTATGGTAGTTTTATATTATTATAATATTATTTGTTTACCCTTATTTACCAGATTTACCCCTTAATAATGCTAAATAAAAAAATTACTGAAGTTACTATTCATAATGTACAAAAATAAAAGGTACCTATTTACAAAATTTGGAAAATTTTATTCCACATATGGAATCTATTTTTTCAAATTCAAAACACAAAACTTATAGTAATTAATTTAAAATTAATTCTCACAGTCAAAACCAGAAATAGGGTTTTTAAGAAGTAAAAAAACATTCAAAAGATTAACATGTGTTTATATCAAATTTAAATGTGAAATTATGTCCAATGAACATCATTGGATTAAATGATAAAAAAAATTAATCCAATTACACATTAAAACAAATTAAAATGGCAGTCTAACTATATAAATAATTTCGATTAAAAGGAAGTTTTGAATTAAAATGCAGTGTTTTTCACTATTCATAAACATATGGATTTTATCATAAAAATACCAAAATTTCAACCAAAGTAAATTTTGATTCCCCAATTCTAAATAAGAAGTTTATTTCATCAAGTATAACATCTAAAAGTGACAAAAACTATTTTTTAAAATGGTTTTCCATGAAAATGTGGTAAAACGACCTTTTAAAAATATTAGAGTATTTTATGCTTAAAATCGTATTCATACTCATTTTAAGCCTCTAAAATTCATTGGATAAATGTAAACACATTTAAAAAATATGTAAAATCATAATATAGTCAATTATGTTCATTCTTTCCAATAAAATAGTCATGAATTAATTATTATTTAAAATAATATTATTATTATAGTATTATTATTTCATATAACTTTGTGTTGTGTACAACGTAAGATTTCGGAGAAACCCATTGTTGATTGTCGATTACTCTATTATATATAGTACCCCCTTTAAACTAAAATTAATATTAAATTCAAAAATATTAACAAATATGTAAATGAATTATTCTACAAATACCTAGGATGTTATATCATTCCCTGATTTTGGAAATTGTGTCCTCACAATTTTGAAATTGGGATCGGTAAATTCATTGAAAATACCACATCGGAAAAAGGGTTAATAAAATACCACTTTAAAATAAAGAAAGATAACAAAAAAGGTCACCCAAGATAACACATACAAGGATTCCATGGAGTAAAAAATTGATATGGAATAAAAACTAACCATCTTGTTCTGATATAGAGTGATAGAAAACATGATCAAGATAAAGTTAACAATCAGAAAACCAAAAACTTGTGATAGGTTAAACAGGTTTTGATTTCCTAGTAGGAAAAGTAAATGGAAAATGTTTTTGTTTTAAGGTCCTTTTTATAAAGTTCGGGAATTTATTTATGAGCATGACTAAGAACATAAGGAAACATACTTACTTTTCAAGTAGAGTTTTATTATTTAATAAATATCTACCAAAAACTAACCTTTTCCCCAAACAATGTGTATTCAAGATGACTTGGTCACACCTGAAGTTCTAGAATCAACTTCTAGAGAATTATATAATCCAAAAATGTTGAACTATATATTTCCCCTATCTTTAGACATTAAACAAAACCAAAATGGTTAGTACAAGATCTGATAATCCCCAAAAAAATAATCCTTTATAAAAATAAATACTACTCTTAATATCCAAAATTCAAAAAACAATACCCAAAGTTCCACAAAGACCATTCAATAAAAAATTGTCCTTAAAATTCTTCAAAATTATCAGAACTAATATTGAAACCCAAAATTCAGAAGTATTTGATCACATGGTCTTCCATGATAAAACATAACATTTATCTCCAAATAACATTGACTACTCTTAAAGTCTCATAATTAAAATTAAGTAACCTAATCACATGTTCTCCATGATAGGTTAATAATTTACATAAATAACTTGAATCACCATAACTCCACAATAAAAACATATATTCTTCCAAAATAAAATTCAGCCATTAATCCTCAAAAAAATATCATAGTATTCTATTTTTCTTATGCATATAGGGTTCCCAAAATATTTAAAGTCTTCCAAAATAACATTTATCACTTAATCCAAAAATTATTTTCTTATACTGAGGATATCCATTTGATAAAACATAAGTTCCCAAAATCAATTAATTCTTATTTCATCAACTTTTTTAACTAAAAAGATAAATTCATAATAACCAGGGACTTCACATAGTCTAGTGGTAGGCAATAAATCCATGTCGCACTTCGGTTGTGGGTTCAATTCCCACAGCTTTGTCCAATGTGACGGGTTGTCACACGGTCTGTGTGTTGTCCTTTTTCAAAAACTATATAATTTTATAACTTTCCAAAAAATGAGATAAAATCCTCAAAAATAACCATAACATATTTTAACCTCAAAGTTTATCTCATTCCTTGCATTTTAAATCCCCAAAAATTAATAACCCATAATTTCCTCAAATGTGAATGTCTCCAAAAATATCATTTTTCACCTTAATATTTCAGATCATAAAGTCTCCAAAGGGAAAATAATATGTGAGGGTCAGGTGATTCTCGACCCCCCCCCCCCCCAAATTTATTAAAGAGAAGACACAGAAGACAAGGGAGGAGAGGGGTCAAATGACCCATGCCCAAAACCCTTTACAATCCCAAACCCAAAAAACTCCAAAATAGAAAAACCAAAAAGAACACAAAGACCAACAAATCCAGAAAACAGAAAAGTCCCCAACAACGCATCCTAGCCAATCAGCAACTAACAACCAGTAGTACCAAATCCGCCAATCAGGAACTATCAACTAGCAGCACCAAAACCATCTGTATCAATTTCATCAACCAAACTTTAGCACCACAAATCCACAACCACTAACCTCCAGTAGCCCCAATCCAAATCAGCAACCAGCTTCTCACCACACAGAATCCATCAACCATCACCTTCAACATCTGCATCTCCTTCAACACTTCAAGGCCAGGGTATTCCTCCTATCCAAGCACAACAAGAATCCAGCAGCACAATTTCTAGCAACCAGAACCACACCAGCAACTCTAACCCTTAAAATTATAAACCCATGATCATATATCTAACCCTTAATAAAACATCCTAAGCTCCAAAGTTGTATAAACCAACCTCTGATGCCAACTATAATGCCCCATCCTTAAATGTTACATAATCTTGAGTTAAGTCAAGAATTCATATTGAGGGTATTTTTAGGTTTAGAGGTTTAGATAATTAGACCATAACTGTTACATAACAAAAAAATATAAATACAAATTGGATAATTCCAACAGTATATATTTCTTTCATAACCTAAAAACTTTAAAAATAAACATTGTTTCTTTTCATGTTTAATCATCGTAACTTTTCCTTGATTCCATCCTTGACTCTATTATCCCTTAAATCATGTGAAAACATTTGAAAACTTGGGATGAGACCCAAAATCTCAGTAAGGGACATAGAAATAAATAAAAACCATTATTCTAGTAAGAACCTAATAACACATTCAATGTTCTTTGAGCGGATGAAACAAATCATTTTAACATGAATAAAACTCATAATTTTTACTCAATGAAAAACAATAAAACAAATATCAAGAAATTAAAACTTCTTTATGTGACTTAGAGCATCATATATGTAAAACCCTTTCAAACATCTTCCAATTGGAATAACCATGTGGTTGACTTCAAAATTTCATATCTATAATGTGGATCACCCTTCGTATAAGCTATATCAGGCTCACTCGTGAGATATAATGGGGCGCATCCCTTCGTATAAGCTATATCGGGATCACCTGTGAGCTATAATGGGTCTCAAACCTTCGTATAAGCTATATTGGGCTCACCAATTTCATATAATGCTCAAGTACCATTTCAAAAACACGTTCATCACAAAACCCTTTTGAAAAACTCTTCTAATCCCATATGAAAAACAATTCCGTATAAAAATACCGTTTTCATTTAAGAACCCATTTTCAATACCAAGATACCCAAATAAAGAAATAAAGGATTTATTTTAATTTTAAAAGACATTCAGTCTTAAAGAGGAATCCAAATATAAAATAACGGTTATGGTGGAAGAGAACTTGTTAACGTTGTATACGTTAAAAAACATTCCTTTCATCATTTTATAAAGAAAGTAAAATGATTCATATAAAAAGATTCATTTTGATAACTTTGAATGAAATTAAAGATTGACATAAAATTTCTTGTATATTACTTTTTATATCCATATAAATAAATATGTAATTTAATATTTGGAAGAAAAAGATTTGATAATTAAATCATTAAATGTTCAAGGTGTCCCATACCACTTTGAACATTTAAATATTAATCTCCATGATTTAAAAAATAAAGTTAGTATAGATAAAATATGGATATTAAATGTTATAGTGGATGTATAAAAAACTTATAAAAGAATAAACATGCATATTATCAAGAAATGCCTCAATGAAAAGAGATTGAGACAAAGTCCCTTACCTTGAGTCTGACTTGTCTCGTTCATTATTTAATTTCATGAATAATAAAATTAGGTTTATTTATACTTTACTTATAACCTTTTAAATGTTTATTATTAATTTTATATCACTTATTACCATGTTATAGAAATTATTTAATTATTTTATTTCATATTGGACATTTTTCTGATGTTCGGTATTTGAATCAAAAATGAACTTGTTATAATTACTAATTTTCCATGTGGTAAAAATTAAATTATCTCCATAATATTATTCAGTATTTAAATATAATATCTATTCATTATATATATATATATATATCTGTGTGTGTGTGTGTATTTATAATAATACATAATATTTGGAGATAATAAATTAAATGTATCATTCATGGAGACGGTAGGTCGTACGTACGCATGAACGATACTTTCATTTCTTTTTCAAATTAAAGGAATGAAAACTTAATGATACATAGGTATATTATAATTACAGTATAATATCTATGTTATAAATTTTATATAAGTTCTTTAACTCCATCTTTTATATGTTCCATGTATGGAATGAACGAGTCATATTACTTTGATGGGGCTGTAGTCCACACTTCCTTAAATGAAATTATCATATTTACACATTATGGAAAGCATAAAGGTATGATGTAAATAAAAATTAAAAAAAATAGAGAAAAAATAAATATAATATTTTTATATATAAATATAGTTCCATCATAATGGCCACCATGAGAGGTGGTAGGATAAAATTGAATAATCATCATTTCATGAGGCAGTAGTTCATCGTACACCGAAACAGTATATCATGTATCCATTAGATAAAGGTATATGTAAGATTAGGTAAAACCATTATCATAATAACATAATTTTATATTGAGGATACTTTAGTTATTATAAAATAATATAATAAAAATAGCATAGGGGTGGAAAAGGAAAATAAAGAAAAGGAGCTTGAGAGAAGACATTACCTCAAATTTGGGTAACTACTTTTGATTTGAGCCGAAAGGCTTCTTTGAGTTGCCTTGTTCCCAATATAAGGATTTTATGAGTAAGGGATGGATGTTGGGAGATTATTTGGGAAAACTTTTGATGATACAAGGGGATTGAGAGGTGTGATTAAGTGTGTAGAGGTGGTGGACTTTTATAAGAGGGAGGAGAGGAACTTTAGGAAAGTCTTTAAATATTATTTTATTATAAATTAATTTTCAAATTATAATAGTTAAAAAGTGATAAATTTATAGAATAATATGAGTATGGTTATAAACCAATAGGTTTTAGAAAAGTTTATATCACAAAATTAACCTTATATTTTAGCTTTAACCCTTAGTTAAAAACATTAACTCTTACCAAGTCTTCTTGTATTTTCACAATATATTGTTACTATAGTTACTATAAAATGAAAATAGAACCACAAGTAGATAAGTAATGAAATTTGTAACATTTTATAAGTAATTTGGCCTAATATTAGATTTTAATTAATATTATATCATTTAATAAAATAGTATTTGTTTTAAAAACTCATTTATGTCAATTTTGAAACAATTTAGTAATTGTTTTTTTTTAAGTCAAAACAACTTTATTCCTTAAAACCAAAGGCATTAAATCATCCCTCGCTTGTAAATTTAATCCAAAAAATTGTATATGGAATAAAAATGTTAAAATTACATTTATTTTAATATTTATAATATCATTTATTTGAATCTTTAATTAATAAGGTAATTACACCATCATCATTATGTCATATACAAATTTATTTATTTAATGTATAAAATTTATAAATAAAATAACATGATGTAGGAAATATTTTTATAATGATAATTAATATTTATATTCTAATAGATCATTTATATAAACCAAATTAAAAATTTTTTAGTTAGGAGATACATGTTTATGTTATATTTCTCTTTTCATTAAAATAAATATTATAAAAGGTCATTATCACACTCAAGTGTCTCCATGGGGTCCTAATATTGACCCATGTATGACCATGGTTGGCTATATCTCATCCAATAGGATTATAACACATGTTAGGGTAGTTTTATATTAATATAATATTATTATTTTACCCTTATTTACCAAATTTTCCCTTTAACAATGGTAAATAAAATAATTACTAAAGTTATTATTCATAGTGTCCAAAAATAAAATGTAATAGAAATTTTATTAATTAAATTAAAATTAATTCCCATTGTCAAAACCAGAAAGCAGGTTTTTAAGAAGTAAAAAACTGTCAAATGAATGATGTGTGTTTGTGTCCCATTTAAATATGAAATTAATTCAAATGACCATAATTGAATTAAATGATAAAAAATTAATCCAATTAAAATTTAAAACCAATGAAAATGAAAATTTAACTATATAATAAATTATATGAAAATGAAGTTTTGAATTAAAATGCCGTATTTTTTACTATTCATAAAAATATGGATTTTATCATAAAAATAACAAAATTTCAACCAAATTAAATTTTGATGTCCCTTTTCTAAATAAAAAATTTTTTTATAAAATATAGCATATAAAAGTTACAAAAACTATTTTTAAAAAGGGTTTTCCATCAAAAGGCAGTAAAATGACCTTTTAAAAATAGTAGAGTATTTTGGGCTTAAAATTAGATTCGTTCGCATTTTAACCATCTAAAATTCATCGGGTAAATTTAAAAATAATTTAACAAATATGTAAAATCATAATATAGTTAATTATTTTAATTCTCTCCAATGTAATGGCTAGGTGTTAACTAATATTTAAAATAATATTATTAATATTGTATTATTATTTTTTTGTATAACTTAGTGTTGTGTGCAACGTAAGATTTTAGAGAAACTAGTTACTGCATGTCGGGTATGATATTGTGCATAGTTCCTCCTTTAAACTAAAATTAATATTAAATTAAAAAATATTAATAGATATAAAAATGTATTATTCTCCAAATAATTGGGATGTTACATTTAATGGATGCACATAATATGTCACCAATCAGAAAAATTCCATAGTTATGGTAAACTTAAAAAAGACCATCTCTATTATAATAGAAATAAAATATTCTACTTTAAATAAATTATAATTTTTTCAATTTCAAATGTATTTAAATGTCAACTAAAAAAATCAATACTAATTCATAAATATTTCATGAGTAATTAAGTAAACTCTGAATATAAAATATTATATAGATACTTTTTACATTGATGAAGAATTAATGGAATCATCAACTTTAATGAGACAATGTATATAACTCTACAAAAGTAATATTTTGTAGGCTATAAAAAGGGATGAGTAGTTCATTTTATGGAAGAAATTTCTTAATCCATAATTCTCTCAACTTCAAGTGACAAAGTTATTATAATAATTCTTCCCATTTATAAAACAATACAAAATTTTAAATAGATATATACCTTCAAATATCAAAATCAATTAGTTTGTTATTTCCATGTATTATTATCTTCATAATTTATAATAGCTTACTCATTATTTTTCTTACTTAAAAAAGGAATGAAGTTACTTCACTATTTATATCACTCCATCATTCTCTCTATCATTCATAGAAATGAATGAGTAATTATAGAATACCTTTAAATGAAGTTGGAAAAACTTTTACTCATTGTTGTTATATTGGATCTAGGCATAAGATACCTCTTTCACTTTAGGTCAAAAGAAAATAAGTTTCAGCAATAAAAACTTGTGATCCTTTATGAGTAAAGACAATAATTCTTATCCTAAACTCATTTATCAATTACCATATTTTTTACTCTACACTTTATCATTTTTTATTCAAAGTGATTTCCAGTTTTTTATTTTTACTATAGTTTTATTTTTATCAGAATTCTTTTTCCAAATTTTTTATTATACAAATTTTAAATATTTTTTCTTTTTTTATTTATGTTAAAATTATGAATTATCTATACTTTTCAAAAAAAATTATAAATTATAACTTTTGTTTTAAGTTTTTGATTCACCCCCATATAAAAGTTTCCGTTATAAGATAACAATTTGTATCAATGCGAGTTTATATATCACTATTTTTTATATTAACCTTTCATAGAGAAAAGATTTTCAAATGGACATGAATACTCGTTCAAGGAACCTCAATTCTAAAAATTTCAACAAGTCACACTTATTTTGTATAATGGACTATTAATAATGGGGAGAAAAGATGGATAACTACATTTTTAAATCAAGGTTACAGTGTTGGTTCAAACTAAAAAATATATTACAAAATTCTTAAGAAGTAACCAAAT
Organism: Viscum album; assembly: GCA_963277665.1. NCBI lineage: Eukaryota > Viridiplantae > Streptophyta > Magnoliopsida > Santalales > Viscaceae > Viscum > Viscum album. Next base: position 677,663,322 of record OY728119.1, on the reverse strand, counting down.
ACATTCATTAAAACAGAAAATGGGGATTCCATCTTAACAGTAAGGTAATATATTCTCTCTTATATTCTATTTCATGAAATATTTATAGTTTGAGGTCTTATTTGAAGATAGATCATGAGATTTTTATAAATATGGATACTTATCATTATGGAACCAAAATTTTTCTTTAAATAAAAATAGAAATTATTTACTCTCAATACAAAATCATTGACTTCTAATGAGTATAATCGGTGTCGAACATGTATTAGTGTCTTATTAGTATCACTAAAAACCTTTATTCATTATATGATAAGAAGAATGATTATGAAAAACTTGTTTAAAAATTCATTAATATCCTTCTCAAAGAGTGGGATTCAAAGAAAATTATTATTTAAGACATAAAAAGAGGTACATGTATCAAAATAGATGAAATTATTAGAACTCAAGTGTATTATAGGATAAGGTTCATGAGAGATGACAAAAAATATAAACATAGGAAGAAGGGAATTTCCTTATAATTAATAACTAATATGGCACTGAATGACTAATCCATGGCTAAGAAAAGATGAGTTCACACAATTTTACCAAATAATATATCAAATGTTGCAAATAAAAGATTCAAGAAATACCTAATCATACAAAATTGATCATCATGAAAAATATAGATATAAAGAAAAGAAATATAAAGAAAAAATAATCTACTCTGAATTTAAGGATTCCAAACATGTCAATCCAAATGGACCATGGAATAAAAAAATAACCTAAGGAAATCCCAAAAGAGAAAAGGAAATAAGGAACTTAAGTCAAACACTTGGAGTGAAATCGGGGGCTTATCATTAAGAAATGATTCAAATATTTGTGAAAATAAAAATATCTCTAGATTCATCACCTATATGACAAATTCATGACTAATAAAAAAATGTGAGTGACTCTTTAACAACTAAGTATTTAAATTTTTCACCTATATAAGACTATATTGAAAAATCCTTGCTAATTTTAGAAATCAATGACCACATTGATCAGCTTAAAATCATATTAAATATCCTTAAGAACAATTATTGGCTAGAAAAATATATCATGTAAATGGTAAATGAAATAAAAATCAATAGTAAATCACAATTTTTTTTATAAATACCATTTCTAAATTATTCATTGATCATGAAAATGATGTTTTCCTAACATCTAAGAAAATAACTAAGAAGGCTTTGGATTTGTTCACAAAGGTTTAAGAAAATTTAGAATAATTTCTTATTGTCTAGAAACCTATTATGTCTAAAAATGGACTTGGAAACTATGTAACCTCAAGAAAAATATTCACAAGTAATAAATTTATATCAAAAGTTGTAAATTTTGTACTGATTATCAAGAGGAAGGGAATTATAAGTATATATTATCTTTAAGGAAACTTAGATAATTTGGTCAGATAATAAATTTTATTTCAAAGGACCTTATGGCCTAAAAACATCAAATGGTCAAACAAATGTAGGATCTAAAGGCCTTATTTACTAATTTTTATAGGCTAATAGGATAATTTTGTGAGATTCAGTGGAAGAAAGACAAATATTTAGTACATGGATAGTGGTTACTCTAGATACATGAAAGGAAACAAATCTAATTTCTAACACTTAAAGGAAATGGATGGAGGATTTTTTATATTTGGATACAACATTCAAGTAAATATAATTGGACAAGGTTATATAACCATAAAGGGTAAACCATAAATCTATAATATTATTTATGTTATGAGAATTAAGAACAAACTCATAAGGATATGTCAGTTATGTGATGATGGGTATTCAGTAAAGTTTAGAAAAAACTCATGTCCTATAATTAATGATCAATGGTAACACATACTACCCACAAATTGTTATGATAATGTATATACTATAAAATTGAGTGAATTTTCCTACCAAACCATACCCTATGAAAATTAATTCAAGGTTATGGTAGGAATATCTTAGAGATTTCAAAAAATTAACCTTTATCAAACTCTTTGAGAAATGAATTTTGTAAGGACCTATTAAAGTTAATATTCAATTTTTCAAAATTATATTTTACTTTCTAATATATAAAGAAGCATAATGTTAGCCTAAAGTTAATAAACACAATGATAACTTCCAAACCACAACAATTTGTGCACATGGACCTATTTTAATAATAAAAAACAATGAGTTTTGGAGGAAATAACTATTTTTAAATTTTTTTAATTCTATTCTCATTATAGTTGGGTTTTCTTTCTGTTTAAAAAATTGAATGCTCTCAAGTATTTCAAAAAAATATATTTTTTAGATCAAAAATAAAAACACCTGGCCTTTATTATTATTCAAATTGATCATAGTGGTATGTTTGAAAATTTTGATTTTGAAACTCATTTTATTTAAAACATAATAATACATGATATTCGAGAAACAAGAACTACATAATATAATGGTGTAGTTAAACAGATAAATAAAACTCTCTATGAGGTTTCCCAGATGATATTGTGTGAATATAAACTTTTGAAATATCTTTTGGGTGAGGCTATCAATACAAACTACTATATTATAATTATGTTTTACTTAATCTTATTTAAAAGGAAAATAATTATTAACTATGGAGTAGTAGGAAACCTAAATTGCATACTTTAGAGTTTTTTATCTAATGTTTTTATTCATAAAACCAACGATAGTCATGGTAAATTAAATTAAAATTCTATTAAAGGAAACTTTCTAGGTTACTCCACCACAATTAAGGTCTATAGATTCTTTAATAAAAGTTCATATACCATTAAATAAATATTAAATGGGAAATTTTATGAGTTAGACCCTTTTGCAAAGTGTTTTTTTAAACTTCCATAAGATGGCCTGGATGAGATTTTAAGACCCTCTTATAATTTACAAAATTATAAGACTGTGAATCCAAAACTAGAAAATGATTAATTATAAAGTGATTCATAAGAAGAAGAGTAATAATGTTATTTTCATCCTAGAACTCAGATAATGAATAAGGATAATCTATTTGAAAATATCATTGGTGATATTTATCAGTTAGTTTCAAATAGAAGTATCTCTTAGATTAATGTGATCACCTCATATTTTTTATTAATTTCATACCAAAAATAGAAAATTAAGACATGGTGATGAAAAGTTAATAATGTAAATGTAATAACAGATCAATCAGTTTGAGATAAAGCAGGTTTGGACTGTGGTTAAAAAACTTATAGATTCTCCTCTTACAGGATCAAAATGGGTCTTTTAAAATAAGTGTGATAAAAATGATAAGAATATCAAGAATAAGTCCATGATAGTTTCTAAAGGGTATAACCAAAAATAAGGAATATAATATTAATAAACCATTTCTTAGGTATCTTGACATGAACTGATTATAACCCTACTTGTCTATGCAATGTATTTTAATTTTACCTTTTTCTAAATTAATATTAACACTTATTTTTTAAAATGGTTTTTCTAGAACGATTTTTTTGTTGAAAAATCTATAGATAAGGAAAATATATATAAGTTATATAAAACAATTATAGATGGATAATCGATTTTATATTATACTTAATATAAATACAATGATACATTATATTTTTGATGTGTTTATGTGAAAAAATTCAATAAAATATAAAATAAAATACTCTAAAGGTGATGAAAAGAATTTTTTATAATTAAAATTAAATTTGGACCTTAGTTTATATTATCCCCCTGAAATAGATTTCCTTCTTAAAAGTTATTTATATAATAAAATTGGAGGATATAAATTATAAGAAGAAAAGTGTGTTTAGTACTTGTTATTTTCGTAGAGAAAATATCATTTCTTTGTATAGTAAAAAAATAAAAAATAAACATTTCACTTTCTACTATTGAAATTGAATATTTAGCAGTTTTATGTTGTTACACATTATTTTTGTGGATTAAATAAATTCTTGTTGATTTTTTTTAATGTATGCTCATGTACAAATTATTTATGATAAAACTATTATTGTATCACTAACAAAAAATATAAATATCACTCCAAATTCAAACACATTGATATTTGACATAACTTATTTTGGGACCATGCACTAAAAGAATAAATTGATCTAGAGTTCATTGGAATAAATGATTTACTCAGTGACATTTTCATAAAAATTTTGAATTTGGAGAGGTTTTAATTTCACAAATTTAATATGGGGATGGAAGAATTTAAATAATTATACTCAATCTTATGGTATTATCTTAAAATTAAAATAAAATCCTTAAGAAAGATGAAGCATATTTTTTTATAGAATACTACTTTTTTATGAATCCTCAAAAACTAATGACAATCTATTATCTACCAAAAAATAATTTTATTTATGAACAATAGAGTAAAACAGATATGTCTATAACATTGGTGAACCTAGTTAAATTTCAAAAATATTTATTGAATGTTAGAGTTAACCTTAGTATTTAAACACTAGATAACTATTTAGATTTATTTAAATATAAATTATAACTTTGTTTTTTTTAAATACCTCAACTATATCTATATCAAATCAATGGATTTTTTCTTGGTATATAAATTGATGGACTATAATTATGGGATAGTAGTTAATTTAAAAATATTAGATATTTTCACCATATAACACCATCAAAAAAGGAGATTCAATATGGGTCACTAATCATATTTAAATATATGATTCCGGGGGAGACCTATTTATTTAAATAGAACTTTTAATCCTCTCCTATATTGTTTAATCTTATTCCACTAACTTTCCCCTTTATTTGTTCCTCCTATTCCTATTATTTGTAATTCTCTTCCTCGAGAAAATGTACTTTCAACATGATGATGACATCATGAATTGAGAATTTATATATTTCTGGTTAATTGATAGGGACTAGTATAAATCCTACCCTTCCACAACGAATAATAATATTATGGTACCTCTGTTCAATAATACACCCTAAGAGGGGAGGTGGATTAGGGTGGAAAACTTTATTCCATTTATTTAATTCAAATTGAATATTTTTTCACATTTTAAAGGACAAATTTAATTTTATTATTAATATTAATCAAATAAAAAATGTAAGGATCATGATCATGATGATTTTACATGATTTTATAATAAAAGTATACACTAAGGAGCATATATAAATATTGTAGTTATATACCAAATAATCACTAACCCACTAGTATATTATTGTATCTTTAGGAAAATAACACTACTCATCCAACGTCTATGACCTATTCCTCCCATCCACACTCTTCTTTTCAATAGGTAAAAAGATAGAGTTGACACATGGGTTGATCTTACAAAAGATTTACAATAAGGATAAATAACACCAAAAAAAGGTTTTTTTCTATGATTCTTCGATAATTAAATTTTATATATTCAAGGATGTACACAATATATTCTTATTTTAATCCTTGTATTAAATATATTTCATCTTGATCACACTCCTTTAGTTTCCCATCTTCAAGATCTTTCTCTTTTATGTTATATGTGATGCCTTCTATTTTACATAGTAGTTTCTTCTTATCTAGAAAATTTTGAATTTAAATTTTAAATTTCAAGTAATAATCACTAACCAATATTCTTCTCCTTTAATATTAACCTTCTTATCATCCCTTATTTAATATCATACATTTAAATTCAAAATGGTAGTTAAGGTATGTTAGAAAACAACCAAACTCACAATAGAAAGCCAATTTGTTACCATTTCTCAAAAGTCCCACTTTCTAAGTCTTAAGGTAAATTACTATGCTTTATGGAATAGCTTGTAGGTTTTAATTTTTTACATTAAAACCATTTTAATCATTTTAGTGTAGATTAAAACTTGTGGTGTGATACCTCTTGATTTTATAGGGCCATCAAAACTTGGTTACTCAAATGGTTGTGGTATATAAGTATGTTATGGTTTAAACTTCATCAGATCACTAGACTCTCCATGGTTTAAACAGACTATGTGGAATGAAAACTTATAAATAATAAAAATCAATAAAAGCTTGTATTTTCTTTGATTTGGTGAATCTAGACGCTCTATGAGATAATACAATTCTATGGTGTGGAGTAATCTGTACCATTCATAACATATTATAGTTTTTGATTCTGGAGTGGAAATCATTAAATCTCTAGGATATATTAAAATAATATGGTCCAATACCTATACCAAAACCTCATATCCATAGTGAAGATAACAACTTTTTTAACCCTTATGTGGTGTAAGCAGTGGTCTATGTCATAAAAAGGCATGTTTTTTACCAGAATTTAAGATTTTTCAAACCATTACCAGTTACACCAAAGACCTTTATTGGACCTTTAATACCCCTTTAACACTTATAAAATTTTAAAACAAATATATACCGTTGGTTCCAACATTCTCCCCCTTTATATTTTGTTAAAAATTCAATTATTCCAAATCATATGGTTGTTTGTTTCACTCCACCATTGTTAATAAAATAAAAATGGTTCTACAAATTTTCATTACATAGAAATCAAACAAAGAATTTTAAAAAATTTATCTAGTACTATGTGAGACAAATATCATTTTAGGATATAATAAAAAGTATCAAATACTGTAATATATTTAATTCTATTTGAGACAAGACTTTATCTTTGCAAAGATCTCCCTAGATAGTATATCCCTTTCCTTTGAAACCCATTACAATAAATGAACCTACAACATAATATAAATACTAGATATATCATTATATTTAATAGGTAGATGGGTACCTATTAACCTTCATATTTAGAGGAAATTTTTTGAACTCCAAGGTTTAACCTACACCTTTTAAATACATGAGCCGCCAATGGTTTTTTGAATATATCATCCACTTGATATTGAGTTATAATGAACTATAATTTTACTATATTGTTATCAAATTTCTAATTTATTAAATGGTATCATATCTTGATGTGGATTATGTGAGAGTGTTTAATCATATTTTTAGAAAACTCAATATAATTTTTGTTTTCATAATGAATAATCATTGGTTGTTTCACTTCTTCACCAATATATTCCTATTTTTTCTTTATCCAGATAAGTTGTCTGAAAGCTACGGTGACTGAAACATATTACACCCCCTATATTCCTAATGAAACACAATCCTATTTCGTATTTAACCAACCAACACAATTATTCTATATATATAATGATAAACCATTTGTGGATCTTTTATCCACAATGTCACCATCCAAATTCGTATCTAAGTATTCTAAAAAATCTATGTTCCTTATATATTAAAACAAAAAAATGAATTGTTACTTGAAAATACCTAATTATCATTCCCATAGTCATGAGGTGTTACTTATTGGGATAAATTTGAAACCTTTCTACCAAATATATAGAAAATAAAATATACAGTCTAGTTGTAGTAAGGTAGAGTACACTACCAATGATTCTTCTATATAGAGTTGAGTATTCCACCTCATTGTTATCATGTGAACCCAATTTAGTTACAACTAAAATTAGAGTTGAAATATGTTTTTACTCCCAGATTCTGAATTTCTTCAAGACTACTATTTCATACTTTATTTTTGAAATGAATGTTTTTCCTTCACCTTAATAAACTTATAACCCCATAAAATATGTCAACTTACCAATCATTGAAATTTCACACTCTGTGCTCATAAATATTTCAAATTTATCTATAGAATTATTCTTACTTCCACTAAATATAATTTCATCAACATATATAGACACCATTAACTCCACTTATTCAAAAAAAATCACATAGATATTGTGATCAAACCCTACTCTATAGAACTCAATCTATCTTAGAAAAGTATCCAACCTTTCATACCAAGAACAAGGTGATTTTTTTAGTCCATAAAAATATATTCTCAACCTGAATACTTTATAATCATCATTTTCAAGAATAAAACAAAAAATTTGGCTTTATATAAACCTCTTAATTCAGGAATCTATTCAAAAATGAATTCTTCACATCCATCTGAAACACTTTGAACTTTATTTGAATATCCAATGATAATAACAACCTAATGGAATCCATCCTTGGTACTAGATCAAATGTCACTTTGATATCAATTCATTCAACATGAAGATATCCTTTACAAATAATTTTTGATTTATTCTAGATAACCTTCCTTTTTTCATCTAGAAGGTAATTGAACACCTACTTTATACCAATTACATTATTTTTTTAGGTTTTTAAATAATCTCCCATGTCTAATTTTTATCAATTTGATCTAGTTATTCATTCATGGATTTCACCCATGACTCCTCCTTTTTCTATTCTTCAAATAATGTAGGTTCAATCTCATATAGTGGAGCATTATATTCTACTATTTTCATTCTTTTTGTTTGATTTAGTGTATATTTGTATATAATAATATTGTTTAGATCAACTTCATTCCTTTTACTTTTTTATTGAGTCATAGGTTAACCCACCTCTTCATTTTCCTCTTTTAAATATTCAATCTCTGAATATTCATCATCCTGAACATCTTGAGTTTATCCTGAATCTCTATTTTTTTCTTCACTTTCTTCAAATACTTATTTAGAAATAGAATTTATATAATTTGGTTTACCTTCATTCTAAATAATTTTTAAATAACTTCTCTCAATAATTTTGTTGGGACTATTATTGAAACATCTGTAATCCTTACTCTCTATTGTGTATCCTAAGAATATACCTTCATCCACTGTATCACCATAATTCCCTTGATTACCTTATTTAGTTTGGATGAAATAATTTCTTTTAAATAATCTGAGATGCTTCAAAGAAGGATACCTTACATTCCAAATTTCATATGGTTTATTATCTACTCTCAAAATAATTAATACTCCATTTTGAGTATAGACATACACTTCAACCGCTTCTCTCCAGTAGTGACATGAAATTTCACTATCTATCAAAAAAATTACCATTTTTTTCACCATGAGATTTAGTCTTTTCACAACCGTATTTCATTGAGGGATTCTCGTTGATGATACTTCATGTTTAATACTATATTTTTTAGGGTAATTCTATACCTAATTATATGTGTATTTTATTCCATTATCTAATCTCAGAATATATGTAGTCCTTCTAGTTTCATTTTCTGGTCTTCTTTGAAACCTCTTTATACAATCCATAACTTTTACTTTTGAATGTATGAACATGGAACATACCATACTATTATAATAACCTAAAAATAGGATGAAATACCTCTCACAATAGGTACCTGTCTGAATAATAAGACCACACACATCAATATAAATAAAATTTAGAAAACACAATACTCTCTTCTTCTTTAGTGTATATGGATTTCAAACCATTTTTTCTTACATGACTAAATGAGAAATATTTTTATGTTATCTCGTCAAAGTAGAAATATCTACCACAACTTTGAATAAAGATAATTTATCCATAATTTTTTCATTTTTATATCCTAAACATTGATTCCATAACTATTTTTCTTCTTCTACTATTATAGGAAAGTGTTTTTCTTGCTATCAACTTGATACAAATTTCTATTTGTTCTTCATCCTTTAATTAAAGACATCAAGATTTTCCTTTGATGTGGTTGCATTTATTACCAAATTTGATATCAAAACCGAAGTCATAAATTTGACCAATACTTAATAATTTATGTATTGAACCATATACATAAAGTAAGTTAGTGTTTCTGAACTCATATCCATCCAATCGGGTCTTTCCACTTCTTTTTATTTCCAATGCTTCATCATTTCCAAATCTAATAGTTCCATCAATTCTGCCTTAAACATTCTTGAACAAATTCATATTTCTGGTCATATGCAATGAACAACTATTATCCAAAATCTATTTTCTACTAATATTTATTTCTTTAAAATAAATTTCTTCTAAATTTTCCTTTTAATTCATTCTCCTTTCCTTCTATGAAATTCCTAAATAATTTTAGTCCTTTTACATTTGTTTCATCATTTTCATCATGATCCATCAATTTAAATTATTATTATTCAGGAGCGTAAAATATATTCTTCAAAGGAACTAGATTATATTGTTTTGTATCAATTTTCCTTCATCATTCATATGAATATCTTCCACTTATTTATATATAACTGACTACTTTATGTCCAATGTTTAAATAATTAAAACAGTAATCAAAGAAATAATTTCTTCCCATATATTAAGAGTTTTCCCTAAATATCCTTTACTATATTACAATATATTCTCCTCTTAGAAAGTTTTCATCTTCACCCTAATAGTACATCATTTCCTAGAAAAACACATACTTGAAATTTCACCAATGGAAAATTTTCATTATCATGTCCTCTCCACATATCACTAAATTTTTAATCGTTCTATAATTACTGATAAGTTATAATTAGTTAAGAATTTTTTATATTCAACTACTTCCCTATGTTCTTAATACTTACTTAATTTGTAACACCCCGAGATTTTATGAAAAATATTATTTTCATTAATGTCTTGTGTTGTATTCTACACCAACATTACCTTGCGCTATACGCAACACCGTATTAGCTTGCAGTATACGCAACACTATTCTTGGATCGTGTTACACACAATTTTGATAATAGTTATTCTACGAAACATTGAGTATATATATATATATATATATATATTAAATGTATAAATGAAATATGGTTGGATTCTGTTACACGAAACAACGAAGGATTCTTTCACAACACGCAACCCTGACTTGGCTTGCATTACACGTAATCGCGACCTTCCTCGATAGCGTGTGTTGTACGCAATACCGTGTTTTAATAAACAATGATATATTATTATAATATTTTCATGAACTAGCCGTTATGAATAGTATTAACTAAATTTTAAATTTTATAACATTATTATTCATCTTACACATTTTCTAGAACATGGTATAAGAACAAAATAAATTTTTCGTGTAAAATAAGTATTTTTCAAAAAATGCAGTTTTGTCGCCTTTTGATGGAGCAACCACTTTAAATCTAGTTTTTGACATGTTTATAAGTTCAATTTGACAAAATAAAATTCTTCTTTGGAATCAAGAAATAAAAATTTACGTTGGATAAATTTTTCATATTATTCTGGTAACTTTCGCATTTTAATGAATAGTAAAAACACGCTATATTTTAATTAAAAACAACTTTTTTCATCGTAATATATTATGTGGTTAAATTATAATATTTAATGGTTTTAAAATATAAATAGAATATATTTTTACCATTTAATATAATGTATGTCATTAGCATTGATTTTACCTTGAATTCGTAGGTTAAATCAATTCAATCTTTTGCAATGTTTTAAACAAAAACCCGTTTTTATTCGACAACGGGATTAATTTTAATTTAATTTCTGCAACTTCTGTGTATTGAATTTTAAAAAATGGATTCCATATTTGGAATCAGTGGGTCCAAATTATGTTAATAGGCTATTTTTTATTTTTGGGAATTATGAATAGTAACTACGGTAAATTTTATTTACCATAGTTAAAGGTAAATCGGGTAATTAAGGGTAAATATAATATTTTAAAATTACCCTAAAAAATGTAAAAATCCTATTGGATGACTAAAAGTCTACCCATATCACATAAGGGTCGGATTAGATTCATTTAATTAAATTTTTTCACTGAAAATAATTTAATTATTATTAAAACCAAAGAATGTGACAACATGTCACTTTCTTAAATCTTATAAGTATAATAATTTTAATCTAGTGATAAACTTCATAAAACTTCTAATATTAATAGTATCCAGAAAGCTAACAAAATTATATACATCATGAGAATTTATTTAGAATTTTTTGGGATTAAATAGTTATCATTAATTGTGACACAATAGTGATGCAGAAATTATTTATCTAGTGAAAAATCAAGAATATAGTTGTTATTAAACTAATAGTGACCATAAAAGGCACAAAACCCTGAAAAAAACTTATTTTTCATGTAAATTGAAACTATAATCATCCAATGGTCGAATATTTGACCATTTGGAGTCTTATACAAGCAATTATGACACTTATATTATTTTATTTTAAATGATGCCAAAGTTGTCACCTTCATAATTTAATAAATATAACAACTTAAATATTGTGATTTTAAGATGATAAATTCGAGTAAAAGTATTATTGTGAAAGGTAATATATTTATATTCATCATAGGATTTTATTTTAAATTTTTATTCAACAAATAAGTATATTAAATAATTATACAAAAATGATGTAGTAATTATTTTATTAAGAGATAAACCAAATAAATGGTTTTAAAAATAATAAACTAAACATTATATGAACTATTTAATGTGATCCACTAATTTTATAGATACATATGACATTTTATTAATATATTAAATCTTTTATTTTGAACATATCTTCTGTATATATTTTATTTAAATTCAAATAAATGAATAGTGTCAAAATTGACACTATTGTTATTTTATAAAAATAACATATTATAAAATTGTTTAAAAATCACAAAAAAATTTAAAAATTATAAATTTAAATTTATATGGTCTATAATGTTATAAAGTAAACAATTATGGAAAATTCACAACAAATAAGTAATTATTTGTTATAATTTAAAATTTAGAATTTTATTACCACAAATAAACTTAAATAGATTAAATAAGGATAAATCAAAATGATAAGGTCTAAACTAAGATCCAAACATGTCTAAATTTGATTGGTTGATGCGATTACAACCCAATATCATCTAATCTTCGAATATGAGTAATTTTTGGAGGTTTTTAAGTGGGGTTAGATTCATTATAAATTAATATTTTTAAGAATTCCAAAGGTGCCCCTCTCCTCCCTTATAAAAGGGCACCTCCTCCCTCTCTTCCTCACACAACATTGAGCCTTCAAGATCAGCCAAACCCTGCCAAATTATCCTTTCCACTTCCCTAGAAACATCCTAGAGGTTCTGGTCTTCCTCAAAGACCAATTTTAGTGCCCTAAAATGAGGTCTCAAAGAAGCACTTCAAAGAAGAGGTAATTTCCGTAACCGATTCTTTCAACTTTATTTCTTCTTCCACTTCTTCCTCTTAGGTTTTTTCATTATGAAGTAATAACATAAGTATCACTCATATACTGATATGTTATTATAAGTATGAAACAACCCTATTTCACCATCTATCCATCCTACGGAAAACAAAATCATCGCGCGTGCGTACGTACGGAATACCGTCTCCACGCCGTGGTGTAATCTGTTTTTCCACCAACACCTTACATGGATGGGTATTATGGTGTAAATAATAACTATACATAGTTATTATAAAATCATAATGATTCTGATATATTTTATCATCCACTCCAATTCAATTCAATAATTATGGAAATGATATCATCGCTCGTGCGTACGTACGGACTACCGTCTCCACGACGCGATGAGATTCATTCTCCATGTTAACCATTTAAGAATGATTATAAAGTATATATAAGAAATAATAATGAAATATATGACATTATAAAGATACTGTATTTATGTGTATATATATGTATGTCATCTACTTAATTCCACTCAATTCAATAAGGAAACGAAAACAGCGTTCATGCGTACGTACGGCCTACCGTCTCCATGAACGGTGTATTTCTTTCCATTTATCAATCCATTATATATATGTATATTATGAATATATATTATATATAAATCATGTTTTATATTCTATAATTAAGTAATAATTATCTAAGTAATCATATGAATAATTACAAGTTAAAACACGAACGACAAATGAGACGATTTTACCCAAAACGCTACTTTAACATGAATTTACAAAAGAACGGGTAATATAAAGTCATAAGTGAACCATATATGATATAATAACAATGAATATGATTCTGTAATAAGTCAATGACTTTATTTAAATCATTATACAGTAGGTTCAGACACTTACGAAGCAAATCGGACCTAAGGTAAGGGAAATATCACAATCTCATTTTTATCCGAGATTGTTTGTACTTTGGTATTTACTGGGGTGTATTTTATCATCCAAATCCATGTTTCCTCAATATGTAATATTATTTCAATCCACCTACAATTTTTTAAATCCATTTTTACCCTTTGGTGAGTTTATAGTAAAAGATATGAAAGGAATCTTTTGTCGTTTTTCGTATGAGGTACTTTTTGATTTTCCGACAAAAGTACGAAGAATGTTTTTTTAACTTATACGGCATGAATGGATTTTTAAAACATTATTTCCAAGAAGCTTACTTTACAAGTTTTCAAGTTTATTTTTAATCAACTTATTTTACTTTATAATTTTACGACATGTTAAGAAAGGAAAAGTGTTTTTGAAGTAGAAAGGATATTTTCCTCAAGAATGAAGTTCAAGTGTTTTATCAAAATTATTTTCCATCTAAGATAATAAAGGGTTCTGTTTTTATCCCTATTATTAAATTGATTTGATTATGTTGTAAAGGAATTATTTTTATGAATTCCTTTATCGTATATGAATTGTTTTATGATGTCATGATGTTTTAGATTCCCATTTTTATTACATGGGTTATGCAATGATGTATGGTTTATGATTTTGTGGCGCACATAAGAATGGTATCATTATGAGATGGGTGGGACCTATATCTCCCTCCAATGCATTGGGTAAATATTTTATATCTCATGAGATAGAAATGGATGGAATGGTAGGTTATACCGGTTCAGTGAAACAGGACTGAAACGAGGGTTACTCGATTCAGAAAGGGACTTTGTCCACTAAGATAGTCTTGGCAATGATTCTTGACTAACAAGAAATTATTCTCTATGATTATTGTGCGTATGCCACAAAGTTTCATGTTTTAAGTTATGATTATTGTGATTACATTTCACTGCCATAATTTATCCCATGTTATGAAATTATGATCTCTTTTGCAGGGTAAGATTTCCAAAAGTTATGTGCTTATGTATACAATGTGATTGATCTTTCTTTTGTTTACCCTTACTGAGCATTTGAGCTCACCCTTTTATGTTTTCTTTTCCCTAGGATATAAATAAAGGTTTTAGGTATAATAAAAAGGAAGATCTTTATGGGAGATGTTGAAGATCTTTCACCAGGATTAGAGGATAATATTCCGACTTTCCAAAGACACTAAACTATTACGGTCCTTGTGTGTGTGTTTTTGTTATGTACTAAGTATTCCGCAAATGTAATGTAATGTCAATGTACGTCAAGCTTCGGGTCTCTACAGTTGGTATCAGAGGAATGGTTTAGTCAACCTTTGGAAACTAGGTTGCGAAAACGTTAGTAAGATCCCTAGAGATATTTCTAAGGTATGTCTAGGGATGTCCCTAAAGATAAGTATACGTATAGGATATAGTCCTAGAACTACGGTAACGATCTTAGAATTTAACCTAAGATGTTAGATATTGAGGGTACTCCCCCTTTCCTATGTTGTTTTCTATAGCATGATTTTTTCCTCTCATAAGATTCTTTTTGTGTTTTAGTTAATGGAGGGAACCAGAAGGAATTCGGTTAACATTGAATCCAATGGACAAATTGGTGACTATGAGCAACAAAATTGTGTAATGCCTAGAGATAAAGATATTGTGATTATGCTGAATCAGTCATCACGATATATGATTAACAAGGTGAAATTTAGTGGTATGCCTAATTCATCAAAGAAGAGGAAGATAAACTATTATGCATGTTCGCATGTTGAGGAGTATAAAGAAAGGAAGATTGATATTTCTAAAGAAGGGAAGAAGAACCTTAAGGAATACCTCAAATGGAGGGACCGATGTTATCTATGTGGAGAAAAGGGTCACAGAGTGACAGATTGTTATGGAGTTCAATGTCTTATTTGTGGAGAACATGGGTATTACCCAACTCAATTCCCTGACCTAAAAAGTTACTTCTAAATCAAGGAAGGACTTATTCCAGGACAATCATTGAAGTGGATGGACTAAAGTGTTTATGTATTGGTATTCAAGAATAATGTTGTTGAGGTACTTTTATGGTGTACTGAAATATTTATGTATTGGTCTATTGTGGTTTCCAATAATTTTAAGGTACCGGTAACCATGAAAAGTGATTCAAATATTTTGGAAAGCAGATGAAATGTGCATAATGAAGGGATAAGGAGAAAATGAAATGTTTGAAAGTATTCATGAGCTCATGATTGATATAAGGACTAAGTGATATAATGGTTTGAGTATAAATAATTTTGAGGATTTTGGTTTATGGAAAGTGTTAACTTTTAACTACATTCATGTTTTCACTAAGGTTCAATGGAATACATGATTAAGGGCTTAGAATGATTGGAATGTGACCAACAAGATAGGAATGAAGTATTACGATATATGGGGATCAACGATGGTATTAAATCTCTGGTAATCGTTTTCACTATGTTATGAGAGTGGACCGACCGAAGTATTTTAGATAAGCCTAAAGATTGGAATGGATTATGTTGGACATACATTAGTGTTGTTTAAGGGTAGAACTTTTTTTTTGATATTATTGATGGGATGTTATAGTAATGTAGTTTTAGAAAAAGGACAACCTGCAGGACGGGCGACAGCCCATCGCGTCGGACAAGGTTGTGGGAATCGAACCCACAACCGAAGTGCGACTGGCCTTTATCGCCTGCCACTGGCCTACAGGAAGTCCCTGGTTAGTAGAAACTAGTTTTATTTTATTAAGAGGTATGATATATGAAGTATAAGTTCAACCTCAAAAAAGACGGACTTATGAATATTTGATAACTACTACTAAACTTTTGTTTGAAACAGATGGAATGACCCATCATTCTATCATATGATCTTTTAACACTTCATTTCTTTAAGAGATGAAGTGGAAACTGTTCAAAGTAGGAACAACAGTGAGATTGTACCAAAATCAAGTAAGTATTTCTTCTAATTCAAAATTTTCAACTTTAGGGAAATGATATTGAAAACCAAAAATGTTTTCCTAGTGATCTTATATCCGATGAATCAGATGGTACCCAAGATCATCACAAATTTATGGCTTTGTGATTGTTGGCTTTTTCATAGCCATTTCCTCTACCACTCTCCATCAGAACATGATGGTTAGATTTCTCTTCCATGTCCATATTTTCACTTATGTTCTCCTATGTGGATACCCAGTGATTAGTTAACTTGGGTAACCATTACGTTTTATACTATATTTTTTAAAGATAAGTTTTGGTATTCCTTTTTACGATGTGGGTTTCTATCAAAGAAACTTTCAAATAGTAAACCATTTATAACCCCGAAGAATTTCGAGGGAGAAATTCATTTTAAGGGGGGTAGAATGTAACATCCTGAGATTTTATGAAAAATATTATTTTCATTAATTTCTTGTGTAGTATTCTACACCAACATTACCTTGCACTATACGCAACACCGTATTAGCTTGCAGTATACGCAACACTATTCTTGGACCGTGTTACACACAATTTTGATAATAGTTATTCTACGCAACATTGAGTATATATATCTATATATTAAATGTATAAATGAAATATGGTTGGATTCAGTTACACAAAACAACGAAGGATTCTTTCACAACACGCAACCCTGACTTGTCTTGCATTACACGCAATCGCGACCTTCCTCGATAGCGTGTGTTGTACGCAATACCGGGTTTTAATAAACAATGATATATTATTATAATATTGTCATGAACTAGCCGTTATGAATAGTATTAACTAAATTTTGAATTTTATAAAATTATTATTCATCTTACACATTTTCTAGAACATGGTATAAGAACAAAATAAATTTTTCGGGTAAAATAAGTATTTTTCAAAAAATGCAGTTTTGCCACCTTTTGATGGCGCACCCACTTTAAATCTAGTTTTTGACATGTTTATAAGTTCAATTTGACAAAATAAAATTCTTCTTTGGAATCAAGAAATAAAAATTTACTTTGGATAAATTTTTCATATTATTCTGGTAACTTTCACATTTTAATGAATAGTAAAAACACGCTATATTTTAATTAAAAACAACTTTTTTCATCGTAATATCTTATGTGGTTAAATTATAATATTGAATGGTTTTAAAGTATAAATAGAATATATTATTTACCATTTAATATAATGTATGTCATTAGCATTTATTTTACCTTGAATTCATAGGTTAAATCAATTCAATCTTTTGCAATGTTTTAAACAAAAACCCATTTTTATTCGACAATGGGATTAATTTTAATTTAATTTCTGAAACATCTGTGTATTGAATTTTAAAAAATGGATTCCATATTTGGAATCCGTGGGTCAAAATTATGTTAATAGGCTACTTTTTATTTTTGGGAATTATGAATAGTAACTACGGTAAATTTTATTTACCATAGTTAAAGTTAAATCGGGTAATTAAGGGTAAATATAATATTTTAAAATTACCCTAACAAATGTAAAAAACCTATTGGATAACTAAAAGTCGACCCATATCACCTAAGGGTCAGATTAGATTCATTTAATTAAATTTTTTCAATGAAAATAATTTAATTATTATTAAAACCAAAGAATGTGACAACATGTCACTTTCTTAAATCTTATAAGTATAATAATTTTAATCTAGTGATAAACTTCATAAAACTTCGAACATGAATAGTATCCAGAAATATAAAAAAATTATCTACATCATGAGAATTTATTTAGAATTTTTTGGGATTAAATAGTTATCATTAATTGTGACACAATAGTGATGTAGAAATTATTTATCTAGTGAAAAATCAAGAATATAGTTTTTATTAAACTAATAGTGACCATAAAAGGCACAAAACCCTGACCAAAACTTATTGGTAATGTAAATTGAAACTATAATCATCCAATGGTCTAATATTTGACCATTTGGAGTCTTATACAAGCAATTATGACACTTATATTATTTTATTTTAAATGATTCCAAAGTTGTCACCTTCATAATTTAATAAATATAACAACTTAAATATTGTGATTTTAAGATGATAAATTCGAGTAAAAGTATTATTGGGAAATCTAATATATTTATCTTCATCATGGGATTTTATTTTAAATTTTTATGAAACAAATAATTATATTAAATAATTATACAAAAATTATGTAGTAATTATTTTATTAAGAGATAAACCAAATAAATGGTTTTAAAAATAATAAAATAAATATTATATGAAATATTTAATGTGATACACTAATTTTATAGATACATATGACCTTTTATTAATATATTAAAGCTTTTAGTTTGAACATATCTTCTGTATATAGTTTATTTAAATTCAAATAAATGAATAGTGTCAAAATTGACACTATTGTTATTTTATAAAAATAACATATTATAAAATTGTTTAAAAATCACAAAAATATTTCAAAATTATAAATTTAAATTTATATGGTCTATAATGTTATATATTAAACAATTATGGAAAATTCACAACAAATAAGTAATTATTTGTTAGAATTTAAAATTTAGAATTTTATTACCACAAATAAACTTAAATAGATTAAATAAGGATAAATCAAAATGATAAGGTCTAAAATAAGATCCAAACATGTCTAAATTTGATTTTTTGATGAGATTACAACCCTATCTCATATAATCTTCTAATATGAGTCATTTTTTGGAGGTTTTTAAGTGGGGTTAGATTTATTATAAATTAATATTTTTAAGAATTCCAAAGGTGCCCCTCTCCTCCCTTATACAAGGGCACATCCTCCCTCTCTTCCTCACACAACTTTGAGCCTTCAAGCTCGGCCAAACACTGCCAAATTCTCCTCTCCACTTCCCTAGAAACATCCTAGAGGTTCTGGTCTTCCTCAAAGACCAATTTTAGTGCCCTAAAAGGAGGTCTCAAAGAAGCACTTCAAAGAAGAGGTAATTTCCGTTACCGATTCTTTAAACTTTATTTCTTCTTACACTTCTTCTTCTTAGGTTGTTTCATTATGAAGTAATAACATCAGTATCACTCATATACTGATATGTTATTATAAGTATGAAACAACCCTATTTAACCATCTATCCATCCTACGGAAAACAAAATCACCGCGCGTGCGTACGTACGGAATACCGTCTCCACGCCGTGGTGTAATCTGTTTTTCCACCAACACCTTACATGGATGGGTATTATGGTGTAAAGAATAACTATACATAGTTATTATAACATCATAATGATTCTGATATATTTTATCATCCACTCCAATTCAATTCAATAATTATGGAAATGATATCATTGCTCGTGCGTACGTACGGACTACCGTCTCCACGATGCGATGAGATTCATTCTCCATGTTAACCATTTAAGAATGATTATAAAGTATATATAAGAAATAATAATGAAATATATGAAATTATAAATCTACTGGATTTATTTGTATATATATGTATTTCATCTACTTAATTCCACTCAATTCAATAAGGAAACGAAAACAGCATTCATGCGTACGTACGGCCTACCGTCTCCATGAACGGTGTATTTCTTTTCATTTATCGATCCATTATATATATGTATATTCTGAATATATATTATATATAAATAATGTTTTATATTCTATAATTAAGTAATAATGATCTAAGTAATCATATGAATAATTACAAGTTCAAACACGAACGACAAATGAGACGATTTTACCCAAAACGCTACTTTAACATGAATTTAGAAAAGAACGGGTAATATAAAGTCATAAGTGAACCATATATGATATAATAACAATGAATATGATTCTGTAATAAGTCAATGACATTATTTAAATCATTATACAGGAGCTTCGGACACTTACGAAGCAAATCGGACCTAAGGTAAGGGAAATATCACAATCTCATTTTTATCCGAGATTGTTTGTACTTTGGTATTTACTAGGGTGTATTTTATCATCCAAATCCATGTTTCCTCAATATGTAATATTATTTCAATCCACCTACAATTTTTTAAATCTATTTTTACCCTTTGGTGAGTTTATAGTAAAAGATATGAAAGGAATCTTTTGTCGTTTTTCGTACGAGGTACTTTTTGACTTTTCTGACAAAATTACGAAGAATGTTTTTTTAACTTATACGGCATGAATGGATTTTTAAAACATTATTTCCAAGAAGCTTCCTTTACAAGTTTTAAGGTTTATTTTTAATCAACTTCTTTTACTTTATAATTTTATGACATGTTAAGAAAGGAAAAGTGTTTTTGAAGTAGAAAGGATATTTTCCTCAAGAATGAAGTTCAAGTGTTTTATCAAAATTATTTTCCATCTAAGATAATAAAGGGTTCTGTTTTTATCCCTATTATTACATTGATTTGATTATTTTGTGAAGGAATTATTTTTATGAATTCCTTTATCGTATATGAATTGTTTTATGATGTCATGATGTTTAAGATTCCCAATTTTATTACATGGGTTATGCAATGATGTATGGTTTATGATTTTGTGGCGCACATAAGAATGGTATCATTATGAGATGGGTGGGACCTATATCTCCCTCCAATTAATTGGGTAAAGATTTTATATCTCATGATATAGACATGGATGGAATGGTAGGTTATACCGGTTCAGTGAAATAGGACTGAAACGAGGTTTACTCGATTCAGAAAGGGACTTTGTCCACTAAGATAGTCTTGGAAATGAGTCTTGACTAACAAGAAATGATTCTCTATGATTATTGTGTGTATGCCACAAAGTTTCATGTTTTAAGTTATGATTATTGTGATTACATTTCACTGCCATGATTTATCTCATGTTATGAAATTATGATCTCTTTTGCAGGGTAAGATTTCCAAAAGTTATGTGCTTATATATAAAATGTGATTGATCTTTCTTTTGTTTACCCTTACTGAGCATTTGAGCTCACCCTTTTATGTTTTCTTTTCCCCAGGATATAAAGAAAGGTTTTAGGTATAATAAAAAGGAAAATCTTTATGGGATATGTTGAAGATCTTTCACCAGGATTAGAGGATTATATTCCGAGTTTCCAAAGACACTAAACTATTACGATCCTTGTGTGTGTTTTTGTTATGTACTAAGTATTCCGCAAATGTAATGTAATGTCAATGTACGTCAAGCTTCGGGTCTCTACATAATTTATCTTTAATGTTTTACTGTCAAAATAATTTCATATTTTACCATAAAATTTTTTCTTTGAGCATTCAATATTTCATTAAATGTTATTGTACCTCATTCAACCCTTTCTTTCAAAACTTCATTTGAAAACTTTCCAAACTGAAGTTTATTCTTTGGTCTATTTGTTTTTATTTTTGGTTTAATATTCATTCTTAAGGAGGCAAATTATTTTTAAATAGTTTCAATCTTCTTATATTTCTCTTAAATATATAAGTTAAGATCGTCAATTAACTTAGACTATTCTTAAAACTTCAACCTATAATTCAAATATTATTCTAATTTTGTATAATTATTTTCACTAACTTCCAAAATTTTCTCAGGATGATCAACTTCATCATCAAGTGCATTATCATAGATTGATGACTCTTTTATAAAACAACTAATTTCTATATTATTCTTTCTTTTTAAATTAATCTCTTAAAGATATCCTTCTAACTCCACTTAAATATTGACTACTTATTCTTATTCCTCGTCCTCTTTAAAATAAATTTTAGATTTTTCTATATGTTTCATAATAGAATATTTCACATTTGAAATAAATTTAGTTTTAATATATTTCAATAGATCTTCTTTAGCATCCTCTTCCTCCATACTTATAGATACTTTCATCTAAAAGTTATTTTTAATAGAATGTCCATAATTTAAGTTCCTTATAAATGGAAAGTTATTCTTCTATTTTGGTGATAAATAATACTCATCAAACTCTTTATAAAATTTATTTTGGAATAAAGAAGTAATATTTACACCATTTACACAATAGAAATAAGTTAAAGGTATTTATCCTTTAAATATTCCATTTCCTATTTTAAACTTCCTTTCAAAGAGTGATAGTAAAACATCACTTATATCATCATTATTTTTAGAAAGCTAAAATCCTTACTTATCAATAAATTTAAATGTTATTTACTTTGATGAATGTTCAAAAGGGATTTTCATCTTCACTCTCAATTCAAAATAAATGAGTTTTATATGAAATTAATCAAGAGATAATCCACTGAGATTCATTTCCTCAAGAGATGATAACTTCGGATTATACATAGAATGTAATCTTTTGATAATATTCTTTACAATCAAAAAATATTTTATTTCAAAACCAAGCCCTCAGATAGAACTAATAACTTTAGTAATACAATTAAAGAAACCATATATGTTTTCATTGGAACTTATATTCATATCAATAATCCTAATTTTTAAGACCTGTAGCTTTGGTACTTTTATTTTGGTCTCACTTTCATGATAGTAGCATGTTTATCCCAAACACCTTTGGTTATTGATCAATACATCACCTTAAAATAAATATGATTAGAAATTTATCCTGATAAAGAATTATTTTCCTTAGCATCATTATTCAATGACCTATTATCAAATTTTATTATTGACCTTCATGTGGGATCACTTACTTGTATCCCATGAACTGCATGAGAAAATCTCTCCAGTATAAGAGATCTAAGGTTAAATATCATTTATTTTTTTATATCTTAAATTACATCAATCAAACAATAGAACCTATCTTTCATTAATATAATCTTATATATCAGTATAAATCTATCTATAGATTCAAGAAAAAACATATCGCTCTAATATCACATATTGTACCTTGGTCTAATAGTACACCCTAATCGAGGGAGTGAATTAGCGTGATAAAACATCTACCCTATATTTAACTCAAATTGGAACTTATATTTATGTTATCAATGAAATTATAAATCTAATTGTTAATCTTAATAAAATGTAGAAATTTAAGGATAATGAGCATGTTTATTTTACTTGGTTGTCTAATAAAATCTTACTCAAATGATCATATATCAACAATGTGTTGATATTCCAAATAATCACTACATCAATAGAATATAATTAAAAATTTATTAAAAGTCCACTGCTTATACAAGGTTCACATACTCTTCCTCTCTTCCACTCACTACTTTTCTATAGGGGTAAAGATAGATTCAACACATATGTCTATATTATAAAAGATTTATAGTAAAGAGAAATAACACCAAAAAATAATTTTGTTCTTCCATGATTATTTGACACTTTAATTCCATATCTTCAAGTATATGCAAAATAGATTCTTATTTTAATCCATATCTTCAATATATTTCATCTTAATCACACTCCTCCAACTCTTAATCTTCAAGGGATATCTCTTTTCTATTTTCTATGATACCTTCTATTTTACGTATCAGGTCCTTATTTTCTAGAAAATATTTAATTTTTAAATTTGAAATTAAATCAATAATAACTACCCAATATTATTATTATTTAATATTATCCTTTATATTATCCTAAATTTAATCTTATATAGTTAAATTTGAAATGGTTGTTAATATATGTCATCAAAACTTTCAAAATCACTATAGAAATCCAATATATCACTGATGCTTGAACTGCTCAATTTTCCAGACTTTTGGAATTATACTATACTTAATTTCATAGCATATGGGTTCTCAAAAATTAATTTCTAACTATATGAATCCTCACGTTGTATCTTATGACATATGGCGTGAAGCCCCTTGATTTTATAGGACCATAAAAATTTAATTAGTCAACTAGTTTTGGTGTAAAATTCTTTCATGGTGAAAACTTAATTTCCTCACCAAACTCTCCACAATGTAAATGGAATATGTGGTGTGGACACTTATAGACACTAAAAATCAAAAAACAACTAGATTTTTCTTTAATATTTAAATACAAACCCTTTATGAAAATTATAAGTCATAGAGTAATACATGACATTAATATTGTGGTGTAGTCCATGAATGTGGTGTGTACATCATCAAATATTCAAGATATATTAAAATACTCATGTTTGTAACTATTATGTAATCTCATTTCCATGGTGAAGATAGAAAAATATTTAATCCATATACAGCATGAGAATATTTATACACCATATAAACACCCATTTTTATCAATAATTCTAGATTTTTCAAACCATTACCAAATTCACAAAATTTCTTTAGAGGGACTTCAACACACCTTTAACACTTATAAACATTGAAAACAAATCTAATCAATAAATACATTCATTTGGTTCCAAAAATATCAACAAAAATAAATGGGATAAGTTTTATTTTCCCAATTCCAATACACTTTCATATCATCTTGAAGTTGTTTGAGAGTTATTTTCTATCAACTCTGTAACCTCCAATGAAAATTTATGATTAAATTTTCACTACATAGATAAGGTTTTTAATCATTCCCAAAATAAATTTTATAATCATATAGGTATCACTATAATTTTTGAAAGTATAGTAGTCTCCAAAAACTCCCTAAGGGATTCTTCTTTTTTAATAAGAATTAATTCTTGATCTATCTCTTTGGAGTATAGGATTAGGTTTACAATCTCAACACCCATGAAATGAGATAACAAATTGTATATAAGTGTGTATAGATGTTTCTTATTCCTCGAAAAGGAGAAATTTACACCATAAAGGTATAAGATCTATAAATATTGGACTATCTAATTAGTATATATCATTTCAACATCACACAATTTATATTTTACTATATAGGATCCATTACCTCTTGGTAATAGAAGGTTAAAATTCTTCCCTATATGAGAATCATTTCTTATATTATGTTCAATCTACTTAATAATTTTAAACAAATGTACATGGATCCTCTATATACCATAACAAAACAACCCATTAACTAGTAAAACATTAAAATTTTGCATATTTTAATTTATACAAAGGAAGAATTCTTTTTTGATAAATAAAACAAGATAGAACCTACTTTTATAAAACTCATAACTATTATACTAAGTAAAAGATCTACTTTAAATATTTTAGAGGTCTCATCTACTGCTAATGAGTTTGAGGGTGTAGTTCTTGATTAGGATGTCATTTTTTAGAACCTCTCTTATAAATGGAAATCCTCTATCACTCATTCTATTTTAAAAGAAGCTATCATAACTATCAAGACACCAAAGTGATCAAGTGAATCCAAGGAAATAAAATAAAAGGTTTTGAAGGAGTTTTTATAATGAAACCATCCCCATCCTTTCCCTCCATAACCTTATTTTCCCCAACCTTTCTCTCTCCAAACTTATTCTCATCACATTTCTCCTCCCCTTACTAATACCACTAAATCTTCTATTTTTGAACCCATCTTTTTCCACTCTTTTCATAATCACCCAACATATTATTTTTAACTTAGAATCTTAAACTTCCACTAGGACTCCTCTAGGACCATCTCATTTTAGATCCCTAACTGCTCATAGATCCCTTAACTCTACCTCATCTTATTCCTCTACATCTCTAAAAGATCAAGCACCTACTACTTAGGAACACCCTTTATTTTCTAATGAATATCTTGATCCCACTTACTATAAAAAATATCCTTCCACAAATATCACTGCCTCCACCACTCAATCCACCCATCCTCACTATACTCCCTAACCTCACCTTCTCCCAACCAACATCACTACCCCTATTTACCTGCTTAACACCCCCCCCCCTCATATCTCAATTATTTAGATAGTAAGTACACTATGACATGAAAAGTCCTTATGACCAAAATTAATATCATTTTGGTCATTTTCATAACCCACAAAAATAACCAAACCTCTCCCTCCCACATTTCTCCTCCAAAATCCCTTTACATAATACCCTTTTTATAGAGATTTCCAAACATCTCTGTGTGAATGTCAATATCCACCAGGACATTACCAAACACCAAAAAAAGTGCCTAAAAGACAAATTAACTTTTTTTGGTCTCTGTAAGTGTTACTAAAATACTCTAGAGAAACTATAATAGTAGCTTAATATTCTTAATAAATAGATTAACACTCCTAGTATAGACTCCCTAATCTTATATCTATTTTTTTATTTTCCCATTTTTGTCCTATACTTTAGTTTATCATTTCATTTATAATATACCACTTTGTTTTATTTTCCTATGTTTATTTTTTATAATCACAGATGGGGATAAGTTTAGTAAATGTAAAGTTCTACATCATAAAATTGTAGTATTTAATAAAAAGGGTGGATAAATATTTTTAAAAAAAATAATATATTTATTAAACTTACTATGTCTTATGATCATCAAAATGATGAAGATTGTAGATTCCTTATTTTAATTCCCTTAATTTCTTTCTTGGTTTTGGTAGTCAAAATACACTTTATTATTTCACCAATGGCCTACTTTAAATGATATCAAATAATTATTGACCAAAATTATGCTCTATCTAGAAATATCTTTATCTAGTCTTTATCACATTAGATGGAGAATTGTATCAAAATAATATCAATCTAACAATAAGTCGATATATTAAATTTTCTACTGAAACTAAGTATAGACACCAGTAGATGTGATGGATGCCCCAAAGATGTCACCAATCCAATAAATTCAAGAGTTATGGTATACCTACCAAAGGTTATCTCTATCAATTAAAGAAAATTAAACACTGAGTAATAAATCTATTGAGAGTAATTAATTCAACGCTAATACCTATAGATTTCACAAAGACTATTATGACACCAATGAAGAATAAATGGTTTCATCAACTTAAAATATTTAGTGTACATAAATCTACAATAGTCATATTCTGAAGGCATTAAAAAGGACAAAATAATTTATTTTAAAAAATGAGTTTTATAGATTAATAATTCTATCAAATACCCTATAAAATTTTATTTTAAGAGTTATACATATTTATAAAATGATCCTATATTTCAAATAGTTATCAACAATCTAAATCAAAATCACAATGTTTGTGATTTACCATTATTTTTTGTTTTCATTATCCATGTCATTTTTCTCTTCCTTATCCTTACTTAAAAAAGGATAGAAGTTCTTTATCCAATTTTATATTTCTATAATTCTCTCTACCATTCATTAGAACCAATAAGTATTCATTGAAACCTTGTTATAAAAGTGGGCACTTATTATACCAAATGTTGATCTATCAGTTTTCGGAATAAGATCCCTCTACCTTTGTGGATCAATAGAAAATAAGTTTCAAGAATAGAAACTTGGTATTATTACTAGTAATGATAAGATAATTTGGTACTTTTTATACTAAACTCTATTATAAATTACCATATCTTTTATTCTTTCTCATTGCTATATTCTATGTGTGTTTTGGTTTTATATTTTTATTATATAATGATCTAATCTGGTTTGGGTCAGTGGAGACATAAATGAATCATATTCCAAAGAGATAATAACCAAAACCATTTATATTTTTTATTTAGATTGTGAATTAGTATATGAGGATGCTTTTAAAATGATGTAATTGAGGTTTTTAATGTGGTTTCTTGGTTTGTGGAGGCCCGGACTAGGGTTTGGGGGTTTGATAGATAATAAAACCAAAATTGGTTTTTGTAGAGGGTCATTAGGTACCTGTTTGAGTGGAACTAGGTACCTAGTGAGGATTTTAGGAGTGCAGTGCACTACATGGGACCTCGAGTGTCTATTCCTTGACATTGGGAACCCGATGGTGACCAGAAGTAATTTTTAAAAACCAAGGGTAAAATGGCCTTTTGGTTTTTAAAATTAAAAACCCATTTCAGGGTTCTTTAATGAATAACCACATGTTTTTGTTCCCTATTTTGAGAAATCATGATGATCTCATAGTTCTTGGTGAGTTTTGGTTGTATTGGGTAACAAAATTTCTTAAGGTTCTCATTGGGTCTGATGGTGATTGATTAGTCTTGTATGAATTTATATAACATGGAAGAAAGGTTCATAATGCTAGAATGTTTTTTAGAGAAGGGTTGAAGATCAGCTGAAGTTGTTCTATTTCAGTTTGAATGAAAACAACAATTTATCATATTCACAAAACCAATAGGATCCATGTAACTAATTCACATAGGTGAATCTCTATATAGGAATTTCACATATTGAATTCAGAAACATAGGAAAATCATATAGCTGATTCAGCCACATAATCGAATTCACATAGTTGAATATAACTACGTAGAAAAATATGGTCTTACACATAGCCAAATGATACACATATACATTTTCAATGATGTATAGAAATGAGTCGTGTAGCCAAATACTACTACGTAGGAAAATGTGGTATTTAACATAGATAAAAGATCCACATATCCAAATGATCTTCATAGTCATTTTCATTGATGTAGAGGAATGATACATCTAGTTGAATGCTTTATGTATGATGTTTCTATTACACAGGAAATGAAATATAGATGATTACGCAATGTATCAGATTATGTGATATAGACAAATTGATTAACATGGATGACTAAACCACGTATTCAGTTTTGGAAATCACATAGATGATTTATATTTTTTCGAAGTATATATTGAAATTATAAAGGTATTAATAATTCGAATATTCTAAGGATAAATTATTTAGGACAATACATGGTTAGTTTTGAAATAATTAAATAGTGATTTAATAACCCTGTAAAAAAGGGAAAATTTGGGCCATTATACCATTATGATTTTTGATTGTGGTCATGGAGATCATGGGGTAATGATGAATACATGATTTCTTTGATACAATATTTAATAGGTGGTTTTGGAGTATTAGTGGGACCAATTTAATTTTATGAGTTTTTTCTATTGTGTGAGGAAGAAAAAGAGTTAGAATGGTCTGAATTTGAGGTTGGATATTCAGTGATCATCATTTGATGAATCTCATGGTTTCAAGAATTATGATTTGAGATTGAGAATTGTTTTGCATCACAATTCAACTCTTCACTATGGGCATTTCTTTCTTTCATATTCTAGAGGCTCATGAAAGTGAATATTTAATTTTATTTTATTTTTTTTATCGAAGCAACCTGGTTTATTTAGCTATATTCTTCATCATGTAATCATCTTTTATACTTAAATGTGATTCTATGATATTAGTTGTGACTCCTGAAATATGTGGTGTGATGTCACACAAATAATTATAAGTAGAACTCAACTGGGTATATAGTGAAGAGAACTTGCGGTTGGGGGGATAACCAGCCATGGTAAGGAGTATAATTCCTCACTGGATCTGAACCTCGTAAAAATTGTATGTTCCTTTGTCATTCATTATCTATGTGATCCTTTTATGTTAATTTATTTTTGTTTTGAGTGTATTGTACCCTAACAAGTCATAAGGTTTTATTTATATTGAAAATAAATTGTAAAAACTACCTCCACTAATTCAACCCCCCCCCCCTCAGTGGATTAAACCGATCATGTCAGACACTTCAATTGGTATTAGATCTAGGATGCCTATATAGGATCTAATAAATTATCTATTTAGAAATGGATAATATTAATTTAGTCAATAGTAGGGGTGTACCAACATTCTATAGAAAAAATTATCGTAGTTGGAATAATCTAAAGTTTCCATATCTTTTATATCTTGGTCTGGAAGCACTACTGCAAATTGGGGCTTTAACAGCACTAGTTAAAGGGTTTTATCAGTGCATCAAAAGCACTAATATTGTGAGAAATGTTAAAGTTTGTTCTTTAATAATTCTCAAAATATCACTGATAATGTTACCTTTTAATAGTGCTAAAAAATAACTGATAAAGGGTACCTTTAACAACAATTTTCTAGCGATGTTAAATGGTACCTTTAATAGTTATTTTTTTAGTTTTGTTATAAGTTGTATTTTAACAGTGCTAAAAAACACTGTTAAAAATATGAAAAAATAAATAAATAAAATTTTCACACAGCCCAGACACCCCCTTTCTTAATGCTTATATACCCCTTTCTCAGTGCTTTCCACTACCCATATTCCATCACATGCTCCACCCCCTTCATCATCTCTAGAAGGCTACCCTAAATACCTATGTGCACCTAGACTTGATCTAAAGACCTCCCTTATGCAACTAAATGCTCTTTACCACTTTGTCATGTGTGTTTTGTTATATATTTAAAAATTATTCTATTTATTTGTATATAGTTTGAAATGGGTGATATATATATTTATATATATATACAATTATTTTTATTTGAATATATTATATATTAATATTCATATATATATATATATATGAGAATATAAATATATATATATATATGTGGGTTTGTATATTAATATAGGCACATATGTATATATAAAATTTACATATACCTATTAATGCATTTTTATAAGGTAAATAAAATGGATAATTTTTAATTTAAATAAAATGAGTAATAAATGTTTATTTTATATATTTAAAAATAAATTTCTATCTAAATATGTTGATATAAGTATTTATACAAGTGGTTTTTCATAATTAAATATAAGAAAATATGCATATATTTAATTATAAATATAACTACATTGTGAAAAATGATAAAACCTAAAAAATATAATAATAATATGAATGTAATCCCATGGAATAAATTTATCCCCAATCGAAAAAACCCAATAATACCCCATTAAATGAGACTAAAATTTCATCAAATGTTAAAAGTTTGGGATACCCTGACTAAAAATGCATTTTTGGAGTCATTCGGAGCCTCTTTTTACCACTAAAAAATATTTACCAAGGTTCCCCAAGTTATAAAGGCATAGAGATCATCGCATGTTTCGATTTTATATGTCGTAGAGATCAAATGGACACCCAAATCAAAAGTTATAGATGTTTGAAGTTCAAGTTACATTTTCAACTTATTTTATATATTTTATCAATTTTTTATTTTTTATTTTATCTTCAAATTATTATTAAATTACTATTAATTGATAATAATTATAAAATTATTAATTAAAAATATTTTTTAAATTATTTTATAATCTATTTTAATTCAATATCTTCTGTATTGCGTGTAAATGCTTATTTCGCTTTATCAGAAACATATTTAAAAAATATATATTATATTTATATCAATATAAATAAATTTATATATTAATATATTTTTTAATGAAATATATTTTTTTCAAATATAGCTTTTATCATCTCTTGTAAAAAAATTTGATAAAGGGGGCTCTTTATCAGTGCTTCAAAAAAATCACTGATAAATATCCCATTTTTTATCAGTTTTTTTATACAAGCATTGATAAAGACCCGCATTTATCAGTGATTTTTTACAATAACTTATAATGGGACCCCTTTAACAGCACTTTTTTAGTTATTTTAAAGGACCCCTTTAACATCGTTAAAAATCAATTTTAAAGACCCCCTTTAATAGTGATTTTTCTATCACTGGAAAAGGGGGTCTTTAACAATGTTTTTAGCTATCACTGTTAAAACCCCGAGTCTAGATAAACCTAGTTTTATAGTAGTGAAGTCCATGATACAGCTATAGTGGGATTTCCACCATTCTTAAATGATAGTTAGATGACATTTTTTTTAAAATTGTAATGTGGAAGTGGATAGAACGGAAAAAAATGCTATTCTCATGTTGTTATTAAAGAGATAATACACTACAGTTATAGGATTATAAACTGCAAAAGAAATCTTGTAAAAGTTGGACAGTAGTTATGAACGCAATGTGGAATTCAAAAAGGTAAAGTTTTATATCTAGAGAAGAAAATTTGAATACATTAAAATAGAATAATACAAATGTGTTGGTGATTTCTTTACTTTGGTAAATGAAATTGTGAGTAATATTTGAGGCTTTAGTGAGAAACTTGATGATTTGACAATTGTGAATAAGTTGATGGGAAATTTTTTGGATAGATAAGATCCCAAAATTTTAGCTCTTAAATATAGAGAATATATTTCTCTTGATGAGTTACACAATATTATCATCTATTATGAACATTAAAATCTTTTGGAACTCAATAAGAAAGTGAAAGACGAGATGGATTTCGAATCCATGAGGAATGTGATAATTTGTAATGATGATGATGTTATTAACACAAGTGATTTTGAGAATGAATATAATATAAAATAGTTATTTTTTTCACCTCTAAAATATTTCATAAGGGAAAAGGCAATAAAAAAGGTACATTATCTAGTATATGTTATAGATGTAATAGTCTTGGACACTATGTGATTAGTTTTACAAAGAAAAAAGAGCGTATTATAAATATGAAAATGGCGAAAAGACTCAAGAAAAGAAGTGTAGAAAAAATTATAAAGAATATTCAAATGTATTTGGAAGGAAGAATATATTTCAAAGAACCAGAAGAAAGAAATTGATGAGAAAATAAGAGGAAAATGATCTTATATCATGCATTGAATCTGATGAAGAAACACATGAAAAATTTGTAAATTTTATGCACTACTACAGAACTGGACTTTAACAGCACCAGAAATGGACTTTATCAGCTCTATAAAAGCATTGACTACATGATCGAGGTTAAAATCCCTTGTCTTTTATCATCTCTTTTAAAGGCGTTGATAAAGGATCATACTATAGTGGGTTGTAACAACACACTGCAGCACCACTACAATGTGTTCTAACAGCACATCATAACACCAAAATCACACCAGATATCAAAAATAAATAAGTACCAATATAGGATTTAAATGAAATTAATTTTACAACACAAAAACAAGAAAAAACACTATATTATAGATATTTCAAACATTGGTTAATATAATTACATAAATAAAAATTACTGCACATTCAAAAACAATAATGTTACTTTATAAATTAACCCTGGCCTGACTCATGTAATTGCTGAAAAAAACCACCCCTACTCATGAAAAACAAAATTCCTATATAAGAAAAAAATTCTTATGTTCGTAATAATATAAAGAAATAAATTAACAGAAAGTATTAATTTTTCTAAAATTGATGTCAATTTTAAATAAAAAGACGCACTTGGAGTCATATATGTCAAAATGTGCATCATATTGAGGTGCAGCTAATTCCAAGAAATCTTAAATAACTTGCGAATCATTTTTCTAAATTATCAAAATAATATGAATGTGTTTTTTTGATTGTGAGTATGTCAGTTGTGTTTTTTACTAAAATGTCATTTTAAACTGGAAAAATGTAATTTTGACTCATTATGATCGCATCATGTATCAGTTTGATGTGAAACAAATTCTTACACATCACAAATGACTTATGAATCATTTTCCTAAATTATCAAGAAAATCTGAGCATGTTTGATCATTTTTTATTGAATGACACTTTTTGAAAAAAAATGTTGATTTTAAACTAATAATAGATACATTGAGTCGTATCGGGAACATCATGTATCATATTGAGGTGTGGTTTATTCCTACATATCAAAAATGACTTATGAATCATTTTCATAAAGTATCAAAATAATACAAATGTGTTTTATTGGTTTTGAGTGGGATAGTTTTCTATTTTACTAAAATTGATGAGAATTTTAAATAAAAAGATACACTTTCGGTCAAACTGGTAACACCGTACATCAGATTATAGTGAGTATAATTCATATATATACCAAATTACTTATGGATTATTTTCCTAAAGTTTGAAAACAATCTGATTTTTTTCTTAGTTTTGAGTATGACACTTGTCTTTTTTACTAGAATATCAATTTAAATTCAAAACACGCACATTGAATGATATTGATCACATTTTGTATTGGATTGAGGTGTGCTAGATTAATAAACATCAAAAATGACTTATATGTCATTTTTTAAAGTATTTAAACAATGTGAATGTGTTTTCTCAGTTTTGAGTAGGTCAGTTGGCCTTTTACTAAAATTGATGACAATTTTAAATAAAAAGATTCACTTTAAGTCATACAGGTCAAACCATCTATTGGATTGATGTGTGACTAATTTATATATATCTCCAATGACTTATGTATTATTGTATTAATTTTTCAAAACAATATAAATGTTTTTATTAGTTTTGAGTACGTCACTTATCTTTTTTACTAAAATATCATTTAAAAATTAAAATGTGTGCTTTGAATCATGTGTATCGGATTGGGGTGAAGTTGATTCCTACACATCAAAAAATGAATTATGGATCATTTTTCTAAAGTATTTAAATAATTTGAAGATGTTCTTTTGCTTTTGAGTAGGTCAGTTGGCCTTTTTACTAAAATTGGTGTCAATTTTAAATAAAAACACGCATTTGAAGTCATAACGGTCACACCATGTGTTAAATTGAGGTGAGACTAATTCATGAACATCTCAAATAAATCATGGATCATTGTACTAAATTATAAAAACAATCTAAATGTGTTTTCTCAGTTTTGAGTATGTCACTTGTCTTTTTTACAAAAATGTCATTTTTAACTTAAAACATGAACTTTAACTCATATGGATCACATTGTGTATCGGTTTGACACGAGACTGATTCTTACACATCAAAAATTATTTATGGATAGATTCCATAAATTATCAAAAAAAATATGAGTGTATTTTCTTTTTTTTCAATGAGTGACACTTTTTAAAGCCAAATGTAGATTTTAAACTAATAAATGACACATTGAGTCATTTTGGGCACATTGTGTATCGGATTGAGGTGTGGATGATTCTTACACATTAAAAATGACTTATATATCATTTTATTAAATCATCAAAACAATATGAATATGTTAGCTTATTTTTGAGTATGTCATTTTTCTTTTTTTTTTAAAATAATTTCAATTTTAAATAGAAAGAAGTACATGGAGTCATACCAGTCACATCGTGTGTCAGATTAAAGTGAATTTTATTCCTACACATCCCAAATTCTCAAAAAAATTCCTAACCATTAAATTTTACCACAATTTCCATTGACATTATTTGCCTAACTTCCAAAAATTCATGAGAATCTCCAAACAAACCGCATCAACTCGACAAAAATAATCCACCTGTATAAGAAAACAATTATTATGAGTAATAATATAAATAAATAAATTAAATATAAACATGAAATAATACATTAATTCTATGGGAAATGATTTTAATATGAAAATATCAATATTACCTCTATGATTGAGTAGTAGAGGGAACTTAAAGGAAAGTGAAAAATGCCAACACTACAGGGGTGAAAGGTTTTTAGGGAGAAGAAGTTTGTGGAATTTTTTGCTGCAGAAAAGAATGAAAGATTGATAGATCACCCCTACTCGAACAAAATAATCCACCTATACAATAAAAGATTATTATGTGAGTAATTCTAAAAAGAAATAAATTAAACATAAATATGAAACAATAAATTTATTCTATGGAAAATTATTTTACTGTGCAAACATCAAGATTACCTATGTGATTGAACAGAGATAGCATCATTGCTCTTCCTGCAAAGGCAGTGGAGAGAACTTTAAAGAAAGTGATAAATGCAACACTATAAGGGTGAAAATATTTTGATGGGGAAGAAGCATGAAATTTGGATAGAGCACCCCAACTCAGATAAAAGAATCCACCTATATAAGAAAAAAATTATTATATGAGTGATATTAAACAAAAATAAATTAAACATAAATATGAAACAATACATTAATTCTATGTACAATGATTTTACTATGTAATAATCAAAATTACCTATATCATTGAGAAAAGTTAGGGTAATTTCTCTTCCTTCAAAGGCAGTGGACTTAACTGTAAAGAACTTGATAAATGTACTATTGTAGGGGTGAAAAGGTTTTAAGGAAGAAGGATTATGTGGAAGTTTTGGTGCAGAAAAGGATTAAAGATCGATATATCACCCCAACTCAAAAAAAAGAATCCAATTTTATAAGAAAAAAATATTATTTGAGTAATACTAAAAATAAATAAATTAAACATAAATATGAAATAATACATTAATTTTATGGACAATTATTTTACTGTGAAAACATCAAGATTACCTCTGTGATTGAGAAGAGGCAACATTATTGCTCTTCCTTAAAAGGAGGTGGATATAACTTGAAAGAAAGTGATAATGAAACATTATAGGGGTGAAAAAAAAATTGAGGGAGAAGAAGCATGAAATTTTGACAGAGCACCATAACTCAAACAAAATAAACCACATGTATAAGAAAACAATTATTATGTGAGTAATACTAAAAATAAAGAAATTAAACATAAATAAGAAACAATACATTAATTCTATGGACAATGATTCTACTGTTCAAAAATAAATATTACCTCTATAATTGATCAGAGGCAGCATCATTGCTATTCTTGATGATTTATTGGAGGTAACTTTAAATAAAGTGAAAAATTCACCACTATAGGGGTGAAAAGGTTTTGAGGGAGAAGAAGCATAAAAGATGGACAGAGCACCCCAACTCAAAAAAATGAATCCAATTGTATAAGATTATTATGTTCATAATACTAAAAATAAATAAATTAAACATAAATATGAAACAATATATTAATTCTATGGACAATGATTTTATTTTACAAACATCAAGATTACCTCTATGATTGAGCAGAGACAGCATTGTTTCTATTCCTAGAAAGGCATGACACATGGATAGAAATATTATAAAATAAATGAACTCTGTAAGGAATAATGAAAATTAAATCAATGTTTCATTATATAATTTTTTAGTAAAATAGATAAAGTATATTGTAACATTACCTTTATATATTTCCAAAGGGTTTCCTTTATTATAGTTTGTTCTTCCATCATGTTCAAAAAAAAATCTACCTGATTAATCAAAATTTTAATTTAGATTATGTTAATTCAGTAGATAATATATAATATTATGAGGGAAAATATAATATATTAAAAAACACTTTTACCTTCTCATTAAACCCTCTTTATTTTTTTAAAGGTTTCAAGGATTTGGTTCCTCTATCGAGGATCTAGATCCCCTCTTTGTGGTCCCCTCTAACATACAAGACATTCTCAATATTGGGACTAACATGAACTGATTGGGATGTCCCAATAAAAGGGTCATCCTCGATTGAATTTTCATCTAACTCCACATTTTCTTAGTCACTAGTAGTACAATCGAACAATTCTTATTTTTTGGATCATAGATATAAAATACATTCACTGCTTTTGATGCCATTATGAATGGATCATAATTTTCCCCTTCCACACTGAAATTCACCTTCACAAAGACTATTTCATAAACTTTCACTCCATTTATATTTTCAACCCATTTGTAAAGGAAGAGGCGCTTAAAATGTTGTATAATTCAACTCATATATCTATTCGATATTGACAAAATATGACATATTTACATAAATTGGATTCCTGCCCTTGGAACTTGATATGTGCATCACTTCAACCACAAGTGTAACGCTGCTATTTTTCATCATACTTAATTCATCGTGTTATTTTGTATAGAATGTATAACCATTGATTAAAAAACTAGTGTAAGATATAACATTTTAATTCAGTCCTCTGGTTATCCATTGAAATCATTCGGCCATTGAATTCATATTTTCATATAACTCCTTATAAATTTGATCTCTAAACCATCTTATAAACTATTGATTATGTATATTTGATATTCATCCTTCATCCCTTGATGTATTCAAATATCTAATAATTTCTTTGTGGGATTCAATTTATGGATCAACATCTTCACTATTATATAATATATAAAGATATTCTTTCTCCCACTCTATCAAGGTAACTGTAACAAAATTTATTCTAGAAATCCCTTCTCTCATAAGGAATTTTTTGTGATAAGACTTTGGGAGACCTATGGTTTCAATATTTGATAGGTAAAATCGGTACAGAATTCAACAGCTTCTTCAAAAATATATCATTATACAATAAAACCTTTTGGATGACTTTGATTCTTAACATACACTTTCAAAACATTTATATACCATTCAATGAGCTATATCAATCTGTAATGGACAAGACCGCATATTTGAACCTCTCTGGCCAATTGAACCATTATTTGGACCATTATATCAAAGAATGATGGTGGTAATAACATATCTAATTCAAATAATATGACTGTAATCTCCTTATTCGTGATGGGAAACTTCATTGGTTCTACAAATTTACTGTATATGGATTTGAAAAAAAAGTAGAGTCTAGTTAATGTTTATCATACATTTTGAGGAGGAATGAAATGGAAATAAATAGGTATTAAATATTTTATCAAAACATGACAGTCATGTGATTTTAGTACTTGTAAATTCAAATTATTCATCAACATGACATTATTGATATTTGATGAATACCCTTGTGGAAATTTTACCCTCGTAAGGAAAAGGAAAATTTTCAATTTTTTTCTATCTGGATAGAGTGTAAGCCGCTGGAGTAAGAAAAGTTAGCCTTTTACCCTTCACTGGTGCCAACTCTTCCCTTATCCCCATTTTAATCAATTCCGACCTAGCCTTTATGCCTTCATTATTTTTACCAAGAACATTTAGTAATATTCCAATAACACTATCAAATATATGTTTTCTACATGCATGGAATCAAGAAAATTTCTGACATACAAACAATTCTAATACAGTAATTATAATAAAATTGATCTCTTCATCCAACCTGATTTTGTAAGGTTTTTTTTAAATGGTTTACCGAAAATAGTGTCAAACTTTTTTTACTTTTTTGTACAATTGACCTCCCATTACTGGAGATGTTGTTATACCTTGTTCGATATTCCCATAGAATGTTGTCAGCCTGGATTGGTATTTATGTCGTCGAGGTAAAAAAAATTGATGTCATAATAACACAATCTTCAAGGAATGTTTCAATTGAACTGAGTATGTGTGTTTTTCACAAATGGTACACCCTAACATTCCTCTAATGTTATATCTTAATAAATTTCCATATGTAGGGAAATCAATTGTCATTCCATACAACATGGACCACAATGTGAATTCTTTACTTCTATAAGCATCATACATTATAACACATGTATCCCACATAAATTCATATATTCAATCAAGGAATCCATATAGACATCAATATAATTTTCTAGTTTCTTTCATCCAAATATAAGTAGAGAAAATATAATGTATTTTCATTTTATATATAACCATGAAAACAAGTTATAATTTACCAACATGACAGGCCATGTACTATGAGTACTACTCTATACACCAAATGGATTTAATTTGTCTATAGATAACACAAGATAAAATTTTATTAGCTCACATCCAAATTTAGGAAACTCATAGTCAATTTTATTGTACTGAGGATAATCTATTGGATAATGTAGGTTCCTATCTTTAATTATTGTATTTTCATGCCATGTTAATTGTCTCATGGTTTCTGGGCAACCATATAGTATTTTAAACCATGGAATGATAGGAAAGTACCATACATATTTTTAAGGACTTGATTCATTATTCTTTTATCGATCTATGCCACACTTAGGGAATTTTATGAGTGATTCATGGTCCTTGAAAAACAATATGCAATCATTTGGACAAGCATGAATTTTTTTAGAGATCATAACCATTGAACATAACATTCATTTAGAATCATATGTTTGGCATGGTAGATCATTTTATTATGGTATCATATCTTTCAGAAGACCAATTAGTTATCTAAATCTATTTTCATTCCATTCTCTTCCATCGTTCAAATTATATAACTTCAATACAACTAACAATGTTGTGTATTTAGTGCAGCTGGTATAAAATGGATTCATGGAAAATTTATTTAACTCTTCAAACAACTTTGGACAATCATGAAGTTCATCTTCAATTTTCATTTTCATTTCTTCCATGTAATATATATTTTATTTTATAAAGGTATTCATATCAAATTATTTATAAAACGTAGTATCATCCCAATCAATGTCCACATTCAGTTTTTTCACATATTTAGTCCAACATTTATAGCTTTGATCTATTCTATGATAAATCAAATGTTCATCCAACTCTTATGGATTAATTTTACTTGAATAAAAATAATGTAAACATGAAAATAGGATTTTAGAAGGTTTGTCTGCATGCTCTCTTGCAAACTTGATGAACTCTTAAAGTCCATCTTCATATTCTTTTGTCAAATGATTATCATTCATCCATTTTCGGTTCATATCCATCTTATTGAGTTCATAAAAGGTTAATTTTATATAATATATAAATAAATACACATAATATGTTTATTATAAAAAGTTAAAGTTATATAAAATTTTAATAAGGTAACTCAACATTTGATTGTTTCAAAGAATTTCAATATATTGAAGAAAATGGGTAACTTGATTTAAGAAAAGAATTACTCCACATCAAATCTTTCTTAAATCCCCTAAACAAATGAAAATATAATATAGGCAATTAAAAAGTAATAAATACTCAAATATAATAAAAAAGAATAATAAAATTCCATTGAATCAACTATAAGATATAAAAATGTATTGGAACAAGTGATGTAGAAACCTAGAGAATTATTACATTTAAAATTAATGGTTTATCAATATTTAAAAACTCTTGGGATGTCATATCACCACACTGACCTATCCTAAGGAAATTCAAGGTACTCCAACTAGATGTAAAATTAGCATTTACTAATGGATTACATGAATAGGAAGTTTAAATCAAACAAACAGATAGTTTTCTCCTTCTTTAGTATGGGAATAATGTTTGTAAATTGAAAAAGGTGATGTATGAATTGAAACAAGAACTAAGAGATTTTTATTTAAGGTTAGATTAATTATTAAAGAAATTTTAATTTAAAAAATGAGGAATTGGTCATAATAATTACATAAAAAATAATTTTATGGATAGATTGAAAGTATTTATAAATTTGGATGACATAATATTTAGATTTCCAAGAGATGAATAATGATAATCATTTTCTACATTAACAATGACCAATGTTTAAATGTTGATGATTAGTGAGTTGAAATTTTCCTTAGTTTATAGGTGACTCATGGAATTCATGAGATATTTATTTCCCAATCCATGTTTATGAAGGAATTTTTTTTATAGATTTCAAAAAGGAAGATTGAAAACCCATGTTGAAACCAATTGAAAATTGAATAAAATTTTCAAATATTGTCTATGGAATGTCAATCTATATCATGGAGTGTGGGAGATTCATTATATTCCAAATTTTTTATGATAAAAATATTTGACATACTATTTTTCTATATGTCATATATCTAGGTATCAAAGTGATTCCATGGAAATACACTTGTTATTAGTTAAATAAATACTCAAAAGGGGGGAGAAATTCTTAAAAATCTATGTTTCCGAGCAAGAAACTATAATGTCTTATAGTGGTATATAGGTCTCAGAAAAAGTGGAATAACTTGAAAGGGTTAATATCAAAATGATTTTTTTTTAATTATTGAGAGAGTGGGGTAGGTTGATAATGAAAAATTATAATATAGTTGGAAAATAATACATATAATCAAGGTATAATAATTCATATATTATTATTAAAAGGATTTATAAATAAAGTTAGATTAATCTAAAGAGGGAGAAAAATAAAATAGATTTTTTTTAAAAGTGTAGAGACACGGGAAGTTAGATTATTGAGAAAAGGTACAACACCTTTAACAATATATATAGTTTCCAAAACAAACCTAGGACAACCATATATCAAACACCCTAGTTGGCCCATGATAGTATCCAAGGGAAATTCTTGATCCCCCTTGGGATGGAAACAAGCACCAATGCCTAAAAAACAACACAGTGGGAATGATTTGGACCAAAAAATAAATAAAACTAATAGAAAAAAAATTTAAATAAAAAATTCCATGATGCATCCGTACATTGGATTCCGAAACCAACCTAGATAAGTATAAAAAATAATATATGAATCAGTATAATATAAAATAAATACCTTAACCTACCTTCAACTCCCTCACACACAAAATCTCTAGTTTCAATTTCTAAAATTTCACATATATGGAATTTAATTGATAAAATAAAGAATGAAAAATATGTATGATAGCTTCGGGTGATCAATTTGGGAAATGTAAACAAAATTAAACAACCAAATAAAATCCATGTGACTCCATGTGTTACCATCGAGTCCAGAAACAATAAACTCTCCACGAGTGATCAAGAGTTGAATGAAAATTAGAAAATGATAAAATCAAAAGGCCTACCTCACTAGTATATAATCACCAGAGCCCAAATAATGATATCTTCTAAGAAGAAATCAAAAAAGAAACCAAAAATAAAAAAAAGAAAATCGAAAGCCCTACCTCACTAGGTTGAAGAAAATCTAAAACCCTCTTTGAAAACCCTAACTTCAATCGAACACTAGATGTTGGATGAGATGTTCAGGAGGCAGTCAAGTGGTGTGATTTGAGGTTTGATTCACTGAGGAGGAGCATTGGCAGTGGGTGGATTCTGTGGAAAGCTTCTGATATCATGACGAGTTTGTAAATGGTTTGGATTTTTTAATTAGATCGGGACATTTTTATTAACGTTTACAAATAAGCAATGATAAAATAAATCTTTATCAGCACTAAAATTATAGCACTGATAAATGTTATTTTTATCAGTGATTTTCATAGCGCTAATAAAGCCTCAGCCTTATCAG
Source organism: Viscum album (assembly GCA_963277665.1). Taxonomy (NCBI): domain Eukaryota; kingdom Viridiplantae; phylum Streptophyta; class Magnoliopsida; order Santalales; family Viscaceae; genus Viscum; species Viscum album. Next base: position 677,620,295 of record OY728119.1, on the reverse strand, counting down.
CGTGAAAAAAAAGCATTGATTAAGATTATTTTATCAACGCTTATTACTTAAGCACTCATAAAGGATTTATAATTATAATTATAAATAAAAAATGTAAATATTTATATATACTTAATATATATATAAAAATATAAATATAGTAAATATATTCCTTTTTAAATATATTTATTATAAATTTATAATTAATTATTTATAAATATAGAAATATTTTTAAAAATAATATTTATATAATTATATATAAATATAGTAAATATATTCATTATTTAAGTATATTTATTATAAATTTAATTATTTTTTAAAAATATATAATTATTTATTTATAATTATATAAATACTTTTAAAAAATATTTATTTATTTTTAATTATAAATATATAATTGTATAAATATAGTAAATTTGCATTTATAAATATATTTATTTTTAATTATTTTCTTACAAATATATTTTTAACATTATTAATGAATATCTAATTTTAAGTGCATGCATATATGTTAAAAATGAGTGAAATTGAATAAATTAGGAATAAGTAAACTAACAATATTGGAAAAATGGATAAGTTTTATGTGTGTGCATTTTATATAAAAATTAATTAATTACGTATATGTGAAATCAATATGACATAGATTTGATCTATGTTAAATTGAAAAATCAAACAACATTCAATTATATGTCGGGTACTATGCAATTAGTCAATATTTTTTATTCATATTAATTTTTAATTATAAACCATTATTCAATAAATATATAACTATCTAATGTAAATCACATAAATATTTTATAATATATAAATCATATTTATATACATTAATATATATCTATATATTTAATATATACAATTTAATAAAATTAATTATCCTAATTATATAATTAATAAAATGTTTAATATTTAATAATGTATAATCAAATTATTCATTTTTATAAATAATTATTTAATTAATAAAATTTGTAATATTTTTTTAATAAACTCACTTTTTTACTTTTTTATTTATTTCATTATTTCATTTTATTTATTTGATCTATTATCAATGCTAAAAAAGTGCTAATCAAAGAAAAAATTTTCAGTGATGATAAATATTCCATTTATCATCATTTTTTTCTAGTGCTGATAAATACCAGCACTATTAAATTTGGGTTTTTTATTAGTGATGGCTCATATTTTAAAAACCATTGATTCATCTAGTTGTGATAAAGAAAATTTATAACCAACAAATTGTGAATGCCAGAGAAAAACACCATGATTAATAAATAAAATAAGAATTTGGTAAAAGATAACAAGAAGATAGTTGATGAAAAGGGTGAGAAAGAAAAAAAGGGGACAACTCTTGCAGAAAAAAAATAAATAACTCGGGTTAAAATATTTTGAATATAAAAATATGATAAAATATATTGAATAAAAACTCACTTTTAATGATGAATAATTATCTATGAAATAATCAAAGTGTCTGGAAGCTGGGAAAGAACCGAAAAAAATAAGGACTTCAAAAGATATACTAAAGTTGAGGTAGATTCCTCCATAGATGCTAAAAAATTATGAAAAAGTCCTCATCTGAAAAATATTGTTTCCAAAACTATTAACACTAATAATGAGAGTTTAAATATTAATTATATTCAAATTTGGGTGAAGAAAAATGTATTGAAATTTCCTACAAAGAGTAATTGATGAAATAATAAGATTGAATGAAATTTATATTTCAAATTAGAGATGAAATCAGACACAAACAGTTTATTAGATGTTAAATTAAGGATAGAATACTTCGAGATACAACTCTAGTTTTTCAAGAATATTAATATTTCATTGTTATTTTTGGTGTTATGGTATGTTTGTATATAAATATTATACATTTTGGTATAACATGTTTTTACTTTGGAGAAGACAATAAGTTAGGGGTAATTCCAATGAGAAAAAAGAAAATTCTAGAAGAAAGTAGTTAGAGATGGAAACTGGATACAAGTTGACAACACAAAATAGGTTTTATTTTCTATAATATCTATGTGGAAGGTGTGATCAAAATGAATATAGAGTGAAAATCTCATGACAATCTTACCCAGTCATTTCCCTCTCAAAGATAAAGGGAAAGCAGTTTAAGTGCACAATGAAGAAAATTCATTCTTGGTATAAGTTTCTTTTCAAGCAAGCAATAAGACAAAGGCATTGATACTTGATAATGGGTGTTCCTACCACATGATAGGTGATGATAAAATTATGAATAACAATGAGAAACCTAAAGGTGGTTCATTAACATTTGTTAATAAATCTTCCTTGAAAATCAAAAGGTATTGGAACAACTCAAATTAAGAATGATAGTTTGAAATTAGATGATGTTCTATATGTTTAAGGGCTAAAACAAAACTCCTTGAGAGTTTTATAAATTTTTTATTATGGTTATTAGGTAACATTCAATAGAAACACATGAATCATTAAAAGAACTAGTGATGGAAAAAATTTCTCTTAAGGCAGTAGAACAAATGGAAATTTATTCTTGATTGGTGATCTTTCTAATACATGTTATATGGCCATGAAAGATGAGAAAATGTTATGGAATATAAAACTTGGTAATATTTTCCAAATAATCCTAATCAATATTAAAAAAAATTAAGTGGTAAGAGATTTACCCAATCTTAAAAGTGATCAAGATGGGATCTATGAACAATTTTAGAAGGGAAAGATAACTCAGAAAACTCAGGAGAAGGTGGATATTACTTTCACCAAACCATTGGAATTAGTCCAAATAGATCCTTGTGGGAATATGATACAAAAATAATCTTTAGGTGATATTTATTTCATAACATTCATAGATGAATTTATTCATATGACCAATGTTTTTTCATCAAGCACAAGTCTGAGGTGATTAGGATGTTTAGGATGTATAGAATGATGGTAGAAAGGGATATTGTTTTGTGTATCAAAAAACTAAGATTTTATGATGGGAAAGAATACACAATTTATTCATTTGAAACTTATCTTATAAAACATAGAATAAGGTATCAGTATAGCTCACCTTATACACTATAGTAGAATGGTGTTTTGGAGAGGAAGAGTATAAGCTTTGTGAAAATGGGTATAAAAAAATTGGTTGATAATAATGTTTCAAAAAAATTCAGGGGTGAAGAATTGTATACTATGGTGCATATTCAAAATATATTTATTTTGATACTTGAAAAAAATGTTACACCCTATGATATTTTATACCAAAATAATCCAATAATGAAATATTTCAAGGTCTTTAGAAGTCCTTGTTATATTAAAATTAAAGGAAGTGGGTTGGGAAAGTTTGAAGAAAAGGATGATGATAGATTATTTATGGGATATTTATCTAATGGTAATGGGTATAGGTATTATGATAAGATATTTCATAAGATTATTGAGTGTTCGGATGTGAATATTGATAAAAATATATGAAAAACAAGTCAGCTGATTCAAGAAGATTTGGAGTATCCCATAGAAAACAAAGAGAAGATTTTTGAAAAAATGGTTGAAAATGTTGTTGAAATCATACCAATTGATGCTAATTAAGAATTTTATAGTGATAATGAATAATGTTATAGTATTTAAATAAATAATTTTCATAGGTTAAAGAAACATGTAGAAACTGGTAATATCATTGGGAATTATAATGCACTAGTTCAGACTAAAAGAAGCCTAATATTTGAGAACCAAATAGATCTTGTATCACAAGTTGGACCTAGAATGGTATTTGAGGATATTGAACATGATTAATGGGTGAAATATTTAATAACTTAATCAAATTGAGAATAACTCTACATGATAAGTTTTTCCTAGATTGAAAATTAAATATGTGATTGTTAAAAAATGGGTTTTTTAAAAAATTGAATGAGAAAGGAAATGTAACCTGAAATAAGGCTATACTTTTTTGGAAATTCTATTATAAAATTCAAGGAACTCACTTTTTATAGACCTTTCTTTAGTGGCTAGTATTGATTCAATAATAATTTTCTTGGTCATGGAAGATCATAAGAATTAAATGGTATATCAAATGGATGTAAACTCTATGTTTTTAAATGGTTAACTTGAATAATAAGTCTTTATTGAACAACTGGAAGGTTTAATTCTTGAAAATGATGGTATAATGTTCTATAGATTTAATAAATCATTGCTCCAAGTTCTTGGTATTCTAAACTTTTTTATTTTTTGAGAAAAATGGGGTTTGGAAAAGGTATTATTGATAGAAACTTGTACCTGAATTTTCTCATACACATTGATGGTGATTTTATATATGGATGAAAAAAATCTAGTAATAATATTTTCTTAAGTGGTTAATTCAAAACTAATATGTAGAAGTAGTTTGAGATGTCTATTTTGGTGTAATGAAACTATTTTTTGGGGTTATAAATTAAGAAAAATTCATATTATGTCTTTATTTCACAAGAAAATTATTCCAAAGAACTGTTGATAAAGTTTGTAATATAATATTATAAATACTTCTCTACACTAATATCACTTTACATGAAGTTGAGAAAATATGAACATGTCAGCAATGTTGATCAAAAGAAATTTAGAAGTATGATAGGTGGATTTTTGTATCACACAACATCTAGGCCTGATATTGCCTATGCAGTAACTATGTGTGAAAGATATCAAACTGAATTGAAGAAATCACACATGCGTTCTATTAAATTTATTTTGAGGTATGTAAAAGTCATAGTGAATTATATGTTTCTATATATATGTAGTACGAATCTATAATTTCTTAGTTACATTGATGAATATTGGGAAGTGACTATATAGATTATAGATCTACATCAGGTTGTGTTTTCTTCATTGGTGATAGTTATGTTAGCTAGTAAAATAAGAAGCAGAGTTTAGTAACCCTAAGTATAGATGAATCTGATTATGTGGTGGCTACACATTCAGTTACATATGATTTATAGATGTAGGTTAAGTAAGAATATTTTTGGGTTGATATTCAAGACTGTTGAAGATTGTTTATAATAATCCAAGTGGCATTGATCTTTCAAAAATCTCATTCAACACACTTAGTCTAAGCATATTCACATTTGATATCATTTTATCAAAGAGTATGTGGATTTGGATGAAATCAAACTTTTATATATTGGCACAAAATAGTAACGTATGAATATCTTTTCAAAATCTATGCCACATGAGATATTCCTAAAGATAAGGCTGAAATTGAATGTCCAACCTTCCCCACACACTTGGGAGTTTTTTTCTTTTAGATCCCCCATGTTCTTTTGGAATATTTTTTCAAATGGTTAGAGTAGTCTGTGATGAAGGGGGAGTTTGAGTTTTATAATCATATAAAGGGAAGTTTTAAATCTAATGATGCTAAATATGTTCTCTTAATGATGATAAATCACATAAGTAATTCATGATAAAGGAATTTACCCAGTGGGGTTGGTGTAGTGGTCTTCTTTATCTCCATAATTCTCATTATAAATGATGAAATGGTTTTGTTCTAAAACCAAAGTGTCATCATTCTCCTCATAAATGATGAAATGGTTATGTTCCAAAGTCATAGGGCAATCATTCTCCTTAGAAACAATTAAATGGTTCTATTGCAATGGAAGAATATGGATTTGAGGATAAATTGATTATTGATACATGGTAAGTTATGGGGTTTCATATTGTTTTCAACAAATCAAAAGGGGGATATTTAAGAAACAAGTGGATTTATGGATTGTTTTTATAAATATTAAAGATCCCATGGTTCTTGGTGAGTTTGGATTATTGTATTTGTTGAAACCTTTATTAAAGGGCTCATTAGTTATAATGTTTTTTATCTTGTTTGTATGGATTTATATTTCAAGGAAGAATGTTTCATGATGTTAGAAAGTGTTTTTTATAATGGATAGAGGTCATCTAAAGTGATTCTATTTTATTTTGAGTGAATATTGTAATTTCCTAGATTCGCGTTTCCAATATGAACTACATAGCTGATTCATATAGGCGAATCTCTATATAGACATGTCACATATTTGATTCAATGATATAGTAAAATCATGTAGTAGATTCAGTCACATAATCAAATTCATGTAGTTGAATGGTGCTACATAGAAAAATATGGGATTTCACATGGCCAAATTATCAACATAGCCAAATGATCCACAAAGCCATTTTTCAGTGATGTGGAGGAATAATTCACGTTGTTGAATTATTCTATGTAAACAAATATGGGCTCTCACATATAAAAATGATCCTTATATATAAATGATCCATGTAGTCATTTTTAGTGACATAATAAAATGAGTAATGTAGTCAAATTCTTCACATAAAGAATTTCTATTACACATGCAATGACATATAGCCAATTGTGTGACATATTTGATTATGTGATGCATCAAAATTAATTCATGTAGTAAATTAAACCATGTATGAAATTTGGGAAATCATGTAGCCAATTTATATTTTTGGCTATGTAGAGATTGAAATTTTGTAGGTTTCCAAAATTTGAATATTTTGAAGAGAAATTATTTATGAAGATACTTGGTCGATTTTTAAAGAATTAAATGATGATTTAATAATTATAGGTGGAGGCATAATTCTGGGTACTATAGAAAAATTGTAGCAGGTATTGTAGTAAGAATTGTAGTAGGTATTGTAGTAGGTATTGTAGCAGGTATTGTGTGGTATTCTAGTAGCCATAACCATTCACCTTCGGGCCACCGGTTTGGGCCTGGAGTCCTTAAGGCCTTCGGGCCACCCAGTCCTTCTGGTCAGTGAGGCTTTCAGGACACCTTAAGGCCTTTAGGTCACCTTAAGTCCTTTGGGACACCTGATGTGCAGATTCTACCAGATAGATTCTACATGGAACAATCCCCAAGATAGGATTCAAAGAATGGTGCATTCGCCAGAGCAGAGCTAACGAATTTTTAAGAATGAGAGGATATGTCATTTTCCATTGGTACCAGGAATGTTCACATCTACACAAGATATCTATCCATATAGCCATGCAAAGTTGGAGAGTTGATCACTATGTAGACGATGGGGAGGGAAAGTTTTAAGTAGTCATATTCTGTAATGAATGAATTCCTTTAATACCTTCGGGACCTATAATGCCAAGGGTTCCCCTGAAACCCTTAAAAGGGAGATTATCAAAAATAAATAAATAAAAATGAAGGCATTTAGGCCATTCAGGCACTAATAACCCTGTAAAAAATTAAACTTTTGTCCATGACGTTGTTATAGTTTTTTAATTTAGTTATTTAGATAATGGGGTAATTATAAATACATGTTTTCTTTATTGCAACAGTTAAGAAAGAGGTGTGGAGTCGTAGTGGGATAGATTTAATTTTATGAGATTTTCTAATGTGTTTGGAATTGGAATAATTAGATGATCCTAAAGATAAGTTTAGATATCCAGTGATCAATATCTGATGAATCTCTTGGTTTTATGAATTTTTATTTGAGTTTGATAATATTTGTACAACGCAATTCAAGTTTTCACTATGTTCATTTATTTCTTACATATTCTAAAGGCTCATGGAAGTGTATCTTTATTTCTTTCAAAGAAAAATAGTTTATTTGGTGATATTATTCATCATGTAATCATCTATTGAACTTCAGTTCAACGTTGTGATATTAAGTGAGACTCTTGACATGTGTGGTGTGATGTCACATGAATTCTTATAAGTGTAATTCAAATGAGTTTATAGTGAATAGAACATATGGTTGGGGGGATAACTATCCATGTAAAGGAGTAGTATACCTCACTCGATCTGAACCTTGTAAAAAATGTGTGTTCCTTTTACTTTTATTTGATACATGATCTTATGAGGATGAGTTATTTATTTTTTTATTGGATCATACTCTAAAAAGTAACCCCCTTGTATAAGAAACCAATACTGGTAATAAATTATCTTAGGTTAAATTGGATGAAAGTGTAGGAGCCTCTCCCCTTCCATATTCCTCCATTCTTTCACTAGGTTTGGGATAAAATTAGAGGCTTTTCATCATTGATTTCAGTGATTTATTACCTCCTCTTCCCCCTCTTATCATCTCCCTTTCTTATCATTGATTTTGGAGGTTTGTTTTTTTTTATTCAGAGATGATTCCACTAAATCATGGTAGAATCATCTAGATATGAGAGTAATTTTTCTAAGGATGGCTAGTGGGAGTCTTGGTTTGAGTAATGCTCACGGTTTTAGGTGGTTTTTCTTGATTTAATCCACTTCTATGATATAATTTGGTTTTTTATCAATTTGGGGATGAATTTAAGTGTTGAATTATTTTTTGTTATTAAGGATTTTGTTGGTAGTGAGCTCAGGGTGGTGTCGGGAGTGATCTCCACCCTATTTTTTGAGGTTTGGATGATGGGAAACTACCCAAGGATTTGTTCTTAAATTATACCTAAGAATTAATTATAGAATTAATTATGTGATTAATTGTGTTGATTAATTATAAATTATGTATAATTATTTCGGATAATTGGATAGATTTAGGGCCTAATATTGATGGAAGATTGTCGGTTGATCATGGAGTGGGGTAGAAAAGGGAATATTTCCGATTTAAGGTAGGTGGTACCTAAAAATCTCTTTATTTTTTATGATTTTTCAATGTGACATGTAATATGAAGTATCTCTATGTGTGGTTGGTTGATCATAAATTAAAAATAAATTGTTATTCCTTGATCCACATGAGTACATTAAATGTATAAGGGCCATAATGGACCCTTGATTGTTAATATTTAATAATTTGGTCACTAATGGTCATGGTCTTTGCCTAAAGTGTGAGTTGTATGAAATTTAGATCTTAGAGGGGTATGAATTTGGTGTAATAAAGCATAGTATACCTTGGTATAGGTTCTTTTAGTCTCTTATGAGTAGGGGAGTATGATTTATTGAGAATAACTGGCTTAAAGGTAGGCTATATAGAATATTGAGATACCTTATAGCCTCTTTTCTAGTTGATTATTGTGTGGGGTGAGTGGTCCTCCCTCACTAACACATGGTATATGTTGTAATAGTGAGTTCCCTAAACCTAACCTGATCAATGTTTTTTTATTACCATATCATGGATATAGGGAGTTATACATGATGTATACTTAACATAATGGTGTTGATATTTCTGCATCCACTATTTAAATGGTAATGTCCATAGATTAATTATCATATCAAAATTTTATAGTAGTTCTCATGCTATAATGAGAACCTCGAGATATTATGACATTAATCTTAAATATGTGGCCTATGGTCTAGATATATCATACTAACTGGACATAGTTTATGTTAGACTATTAGGTTCTAAGGGATCATAATCATTGAGACTTCTTCTCTTGAATTTCGCACTTGGTGATATATAGTAATTGAGATCATGAGGATAGACTATCCAATAGGAATGTTACATGTGTTAGGTGTCATTTTTTATTCCTATCTATGAACATGTGTATTGGTCTCCAAACTTGATATCACTATAAATGTGTTCCATTTGATTATGTACTTTTCTGTAAGGAAAAAACCATGATAATTAATTTGTCACATGGAAGCTTATATTGGGTGTGTCATTGGTTGTATGGCATTGGTTGAATGATCAAGATAGAATTTATCACTTCTGAATTGAGGAAGTGATATCTCAGACCTATTTGATCAAGATGGTAGTACCTTCATTAAATTCTTGTCCATGGTAGTTGAAGGTAAATTCATCCATTTAGATCAACAAATAATTCAAGAATGGATAATGACATAAGTTGTGCATCCCACTTTATCAGATATCGTATTATAAAGAGATTATATTAAAAAGTATGTGTTTGTAGGATGGTTATCATTGTTATTATTATTCCTTGTATCTTTAGGTGTCTTGATGTGTTTCTTGTCTCTCCTCTTGGTCTATGAATATTATTCACCGCTATTAAGATAAGGTCCTAGAGGGTCACACACAATAGTGAATACAAGATTCTTCCCTATTCTAGTGAATAGGTATACAGGACATGTGGGCCCCACCATGGGGTCCAGTGTTATCTAATATTTATCAATCATAGATAAATAAATAAATTCATTATTATTAATGTATAGAATAATTTGGTTGAATTTATTTATAAAAATTATTTACATTTTTTTGAATAAATTCATGGAATAATATTATATGAATGAATATTATTTTAATATTCAATGTTCATTTAATATTAACATAAATTTTGAGTCAAGTTAATGGCTAGGGTTTTATCATGTAATATATTTAATATATATTACAAGTATGTGATAAATTATAGATAATATTTATGATATAGTTAGTTCATCGTAATTATTTATTTATTACTTATTTAGTGAACGTTAAATATATGGGGGTCGGGAACACTACTCAGGTATATTTCACATACTCTATATAAACAGATGAGGAGATAATTTTCAGTGTGTGATTCAATCCAATGGATTTAGAGCTCATGTCTCCTCCTATATCCTATAGAGAGAAAGGGTCTATCTAAGCGAGGGAACTAAGAACGCCTTTACGAGTCATAGGAATGGAGTCGAGGTGGTCGTCATGTCATCAAAGGAATCATCAGAGATCCACACTAGCACCCAAAATTTGATGATAGGAATTCACATACATTATTAAAGCTTTTTTGGATGATATAGATTGGTTTGACTTTAAATCCTTTGTGCAATGATCACTGGTGATGAGATACAGTCGAATTTTCCACTAAATCAAACAAGGTACTTCTTTATTTATACTTTATGCTTACTAAATTCACATGAGATCCTAAAACCTCTACTATGGATTGAATCACCATAGATGATGAATTTACATCACTCTGGGGATGAAAATTTTAAAATACATGGCCTGTCAACTTTTGTTACACGCTATGGTACCTTTAGTATATAGGTGGGTAAATGTTAGCCTAACTAGGCTAAATACACTAAGAGGGGGTGAATCAGGGTATAACATATTAAAAAAACTTCCCCTTTGGATCTTGTTTCATTTTTAAACAAAAAACTCATATCTCCATTTCCCATAGTAATATATAAACAAAAATGAAAACATGCATGACACACAGAAATTTTACATGGTTCACCCTCACTAGGTTGCATCCAAGAAGCATACAAAAAAATGTGCTTATGTACCAAATCTGATAAGGTTCACTAACAAAATAATTCCTGAGCTAGATCACTTATATTCCTAGGCTCATTATATTTACAATGTTTAGGGTTGGATCATTAATTCCCAAGGTTCCCTCCCTAAATCTATCCTTATATGAATCACTATCGGTGAAAGGGATCACCTTCTTCCTCTTCGTTTTCTCACTACTATGGAAAGAATCCACACATAGTTTATGGACATATAGGTCTCTTCATTGTAAATAATTAATTCTTCCTTAAATTCATATATATATTCTTTGTTGAAGTTATTTTTGGTTTTCTCCTTTAATTCTATGAAAACACCTGGATGCAACAATTACACTTTCCAGACAACTATAATAGACTTCTCTTTATTATAAAAATAAAAATCACCTATGATTTGGAAATATCTTCAATAGATGCCAAGTATTCCTTTAACTTCTTTGAATTTAGTTTTGAATAGGATCATTTTATAAGTATTTTTGAATGGTGTAGATCTAATGTATTTTTCTTCTCCTTCAGAATTTAGAAATGCTAATGATATTTATCATAGGGTAATTTAGTTGTGTATCTCCTTGTGAAAGACTCTAGTGTGATACCCCTGCATGAGACCCAAGCATTAATCCCTTGAGTGAGATCTTGATGTGTACCCTTGTGTGAGATCCTGGTGTGATACCCCTTTCAAACTTTTCATGAGATCCTAGTGTGAATTCCCTTTCACACTTTTTGTGAGATCCTAGTGTGATTCCCCTTTCTCAATTTGTGTGAGATCTTGGTGTGAGTCCCCCTTCACACTTTGCATGATACTCTAGTTCAAGACCCCTTTCACTCTTTGCACGAGATCTTTGTGTGATTCCCCTTTCATTATTTTCAGGATACTTTGTTCTATCATGACCAACACTTACACAATGTAAATCATGTATATTCCTTCACAAGATCTCTTTGAAAACCTTCTTTATGAGATCTTTCTGTGAAACTCCTTCTCAAACATTATTTCAAATAAATCTTTTAATAAAAACTTTATCAATATATAAGGATGGGTTAGGGGTATTTATAGGCATAAATCCAATGCCTTAACTCTACAAATCACGGACAACCATCTGTTCTCACATGCTCTGCGAAACTCCTCTCACGAGATCAAAATTCAATATTTTGATGGTCGGTGATGTTGTCTTCCAGTACTTTGTGTGATCCATCATGAGATCCAAATACAATCATGATCACTATGCAAGATCTCATCATGATATCCAAACACAATCATGTGTGTTGCACAAAATCCCATCATGAGATACTAAGACAATCTTGATCCCTATGCAAGATCCCATCATGAGATCCAAAGATAATCATGTGTTTCACAAGATATCAATGCGAGATTATTTCATACATTCATGCTCTGAAAAATCAGTTCAAAATTCTCACTTCTTAAGATCATACATCTCACCCTTTCATGAGATCATAAATTCATGATTTTCATGAGATAAAACAGTTCTCCCTTGGGTGAAATCATACATTCACACTTTTTATGAGATCAAACAGTTCGCCTTTGCATGATATCAGACATTCATGATAAATCTTCATTACTTCTTTCAAAACTAGCCTTCTTCAACAATCTCAAAACTTAACAATAGGCACAACCAACCCAAAATCACCATTATGAGGGATTTTTTTCTAACAATCTCCATCTTTGTGTTTTTTGAAAACTCTTCACATTTTTACACCATTTTAAAGCTTCTTCTATCTTATACTAAAATTTTCTTCTTGTAATTCTGATAGTGATCATGGATTTACTCAACACACACTCTAATCCCACCTGATCCATGATCGGCATGAGAAACAAGAGTAGCATGAAATTTTCATCAGTGAATCACTTCATTCCCAAACCATGTAACTGATTTCATCACGAACCACATCTATCATTATATATAACCATTAATCAAACACATTTAGCATCATCAAATTTAAAAATCCACCTACTTCACTACTTCCCCTATCATCTTCTCCCCTTACTTCACTACTCCCCATATCAGCTTCTCCCATGTCTTGACTAAGACATTTTCTCCCATTTAATAGCCACAATTTCTCCCCCTTTTTCAACGAACCTGAAAGTCACTTCGTTGTAGTCTAGAATAGGGTAAATAACACAGATCAGCATATTAGGGATAAACACATCATACCTCAGGGAGAGGGGTCCCATATCCATACTTTTTCAAGTGTGGGGAGTCGGCTAAACTCTAAGATCCATTTGATTCCATTAAAAATATTCTTTGGGTATGGTCTTTGTCTGAATGTCTTCAACCTATAGTTCTATAGTCACATACTCCAGCTTCACAAGCCCATAATCCACCTTATCCTTGATAAAATGATACTTGATTTCAATGTTCTTTTTCCTTGAGTGATGGACTAGATTTTTTCTAATATTTATAGAAATTGAATTGTATCAATAGATTCTAATCAGATATTTCACTTAAACACCCATATATTCATGTTGTAACTTTATCCATAATAATTGCATGCAATCTTGAGTGGTATTAATATATTCTACTTTTATGGTTCTCAATGAAATAAAATATTGCTTCTTTATTATCGAAGAAGTACACAATCTTCTAAGATGGAATGCACCACCTGACGTTGATTTTCTATCATCTACTGAATCAGACCAATATGTATATGTATATCCCAATAACTCTTAATAATGTTATTAATTTTATAGTAAATCAAAATAAACCACTCCCTAGATATACTAAAGTTTTATCTTAACTAAAAGTGAATTTATTTGGGATTACTTTTATACTATGCTTCTTGGCATATGGAAAAAATATATATGTTTATGACATTGGTAAGTACAATAATCTTCCAATGATCTTCCTATATTCTATGACATTGACCTTTTTTCCTTCATCATGTCAAGATAGTTTCATCCGAGTAGCAATTGAATTTATCATATCCTTAGAATTATACATTACAAATCTTCTAAAAACATACTTGGAATATTTATATTGAGAAATGAATATATAATTCCTTCTTTATGTAACCTGTAAACTCTGAAAAACATCAATTCACCTATCATTGACATTTAGAACTCACTTTTCATGAATTTTGTGAACTATTTGCACTATGATTCATCTGATCCACTAAAGATTATTTCATTGATATAAACCAGCACCATCATCCTTTGATTACTGTCATTATTGACATATAGAATGTAATTAACTTCACCAAACTAAAAACTGAGCTTCTTTAAAAACTAATATAGTCTTGAATTACATGCTCTTGGTGCTTACTTAAACCCATATAGATCCTTCTTCATATGAAAAATGATATTATTATCTTTATGGATAAGAAACACATCTGGATTATCAATATAAACTTCTTCTTCCTGAAACCCATTTAGAAATGATGACTTGACATCCATATAGAAAACTTTTAACTTTCTTTTCACTATTATGACCAAGAATAATATTATTTTATCTATCCTTGAAACATGTGAACATGTTTCATCAACATAAATACCCTCTATTTGGGAGTACCATTTACACATTAATCATGTTTTTTTTTGAATCACTATGTCATCTCCATCCATATTGTTACTAAATACCCATTGGGTCCCAATGACATTCTTATTTATTGGCCTCAAAACAATATTCCATGTCTGATTCTTCTCAGTTTGGTCAAGCTCTTCATTCATATCCTAAACCCAATTCTCAGCACCAGTTCCATCATTAAAATATTTAGGCTCTACCTAATATAGGAAGGATGTCTACTATAATGACTTAGTGCTTCTTGATCACCAATGATGTTATATCTATCAATATCAGCTTGACTCTTTGGTTTTCATGAAACTACTAGTTTATTTTCATCATTTTCATTATTTGTATCTTCTTCTGAATCAACCTCTAGAATTGGAGCTTCCTTGGGCTTTCTTATCTCTTTATCACTATACTCCTAAGACCGGTCATGTATTTTTTGATGATTCTTCTTATTCTCTACTATAGTTATATCATTTATTTCAACTACCTTTCCCAGCTACTTATTGAAACATTTATATGTTTTTCTTTTTCTTGAGTAGCTAAGAAATATCCTTTCATATCTATGGGATTCAAACATCCTATGTTTCTCTTTATTGATAATGAAACACTTAATTCTAAAGACTTAAAAGTACTTCAACATTGGATTCTTTCCATACCATAGTTCATATGGGGTCTTCTCGTATTTCGAACATAATAAAACTATATTTTATGTGTAGACTAATTCTATCACTGCTTCTTTCCAAAATTTATCTAGAAGGTTTTTCTCAATGAGAATTTTCATAGTCGTGTTGTTGATAATTCGATTTCTTCTCTCAACTACTCTATTTTTTGTAGAGTTATTACTGTTAAAACTTGGTGACTTATCCCACGTTTCTTGAGATAATACTTCACTTGGATATTTGTGAACTCTATTAAATTATATTTTTAGATGTTCTGTATTTTTTAACCTAGCATAATTTCAACTTTCCTTTGATAAGTTGTTATGAAACTGAGCACCTCATACGTGTGAGTGATAACTGAAACCCATACCATTATTCTAAAATCATCACTAAAGATAACATAATATCTCCTCCCATTAATAGATATTGGTGAAATAAGTCTGCAAACATCAATATTCACCAACTCAAGAACTTTTTTTACCTTTTCTCTTATATGCCTTTCAAATGATCTTCTCTTGTTGACAAGCATCGTACGAATGGGTATGATCATGTGATAACCTAGAGAGGTCTCGAGAAATATCACATTTCACCATATCTTCCAATGAATTTTGGATTAAATGAAAAATTCATTTATACCATAATTTATTTTCTTATTCCTTGGGAAAAAAGCACATATATTTTTCTCCACTTATAAGGTAGATATTCCCCTTTGTATGATTTTCCTGCAAAAAAACTACACCATATTCTTCATTAATGATACAAAATTTATTTGAAAATATTATGTCATTTCCTGGGTCACATAGTTGACTTACACTTAGAAATTAGTGATTGAGACCTTCAATAACGAAGACATTTTCATGTCTCGTGTCTTTTCCCCTAAATCTGAATTTTCCTAAGATAATGAATTTTAGGCCTTCATCATTTCCAAATTTTAAAATAACTTCCTTGTCATATCTAATTCCTATTATTAGTTCCTTATTACATATAATATGGTGGGTTCATCCACTATTAATTATCCATATTCCAGTGCGATCTCATTCTTTGAAATAAATCTCTGCAACCAATTCTTGTTCATCTTTCTTTTTTTATCCATGTTTTTTACTTCATACTCAGTACAGATTGATAATCATGATATTCCTTGAATTATTATGAACCAACTTCATCTTGTAGATATGAAAATAAATTTTTCATTTTCATATCCTTTTATTATACATTTAGCTACTACTTATGACCATATTCAGTCAACTTCAACACATTCATCTGCATTGATAATGAGTAATATCTTACAATGTGTCCAAATCCTTCACACCCGAAACAGTGACTATAAAATGAAATTATGGAATATTGAGTTTGGTATGGATACCTCTATTGGTCTTTTTCCCTTCGATACCTCTTGGATAAGGAACAAACATTTTGTGAGTGTCCCATATTTTCACAATAATATCATCTAGTGCAGGGTGTATTCCTGTGTATCACTACTATACTACTAGTTTCTCTTGGGTTCTCTAAATCTTCTAGTTTTGATTCATACCCAAATCAATCATCAATCTTGGGGTAGGTTCTTATGGTATAACTTCAACCATTATTTATTTATTTTTTCTATTAAGCTTCATAACAGTTGTAGAATTTGGATCTATCAGTTTCTTCTCCTAGCATTCCTTTATCTGTTTCACCAGAGCTTTGAACTCTACTTTTCCATTTTATAATTCCTTTTCAACCAGATTTCCTAGAGTCAAAAATTTCTCATGATCTTTCACTTTTCTTCATAGTTTTACAACCTCCTCCTTAATCTTTTCAATGGGTTTTTCTTGATCTTTTGTTGTATTATTCAAACCACCAATAACTATTTTCTATTCTTTAACTTTGAGATTGTATTCACTGATTGTATCTGATTTCTATAGATTTTAAGACTCAAGCTTTTCAATTTCATAAATCATCTCATAATTCTCTTCTTCCTACTTCTGCATAAAGAGTTTTCTACCACAAACCACCCTATTGGCTTTCTTTGTTTTGTCTCTCCAAACATATATCTCTTCAAGTGAAGGTTCTAATTCTACCTAAAGTTAAACTCTTTCTTTGATTTATCCTTTGTTATTGTCACTTTCTTCCCTTGTTTGGGAATTTCAAAAAACTACCACCATGGCATTTTCTTCATGATTCTTACAGTCCTCCAAATCTTCTACCTCATATTCTTCTAAACTTTCATCTTCTTTTGAAAGTGGATTCTTTTTTTGAATAAATTTTTCTTAGAATTTTTCTTACCTTTCACTTAGGCTAAAGACTTCTTCATGGGAATCTCGACTTCATCCTCATCTTTGTCTTTAAACTTATTAGGTAACCTCACTAAAATATTTTCAACCATCCACATTGAAAACATGAAAGTGGGAGTTTACCTATGAACTTTAATTTTCATCTATAAATTTGATGAAAGGAATGACATGACTTCATTTATCTCTTCTTCTTCCTTCCCATCTTCAATGGTGAGATTCTTCATAGACTTGAATGTCACTTCTTTAGACTTCCCATTTTTTATAGACTCATTATCATCATTTCTCATCTCATATGAAACAAGATTATTGTTCAAGCTATCCAATGTCATATCCTTTAGATATTTATCTTCCAATAAAAAAAATATTGGATTCAACCGAGGTGTGAGTATTCTCAAGATGTGATTGAAAATATTTACATCTTCAATAATTTCTCTAAGATCATGCATGTTTTCCACAACAATATTCACCCAATCAAAGAATGTATCAACAGACTAATTAGGGTGAATTCCAAGATCCTCATACTTGTTCCATAGAACCTATAGTATTTCATCTATAAATTTTCAGTTTCCCACATAAATATTTAGAAACGTTTCCCACATAGCATGTGATGACTTACATGACATCACCTTCATATAGATTTCATCAAATAGCTATCCTTATAAATAATTTATTCCTTTAGCGTCAGCATCCAATTACCTTCTTTAATCTTATGAGAAATAACCACTATCAATATTGGATGAAATTACATGCATCGCTACTATAAAGACATCCATTCCTAAAGATCAGAAGTAGTGATTCATCTGATTCTTCCATAGTTGAAATTTTTTCCATTGAATATCAAAATCCCTTTGTGATTGACAACATCCATTGAAACCCTTGAGAGAGAAACACTGAGAGTAACCATTCATTCTGATACCAATTCTTATACCAACTGGGTTAAATACCCTTAGAGGGGGTGAATTGGGGTATGAAAGATTAAAACAACTACCCCTTTAGATGTTTTTTTTTTGTTGTTAAAAAAACACTTTTCTCTCTCTTTCCCGTAGCAATGTATGAACATAAATGAAAGCATCCATGAGACACAACAATTTTACTTGGTTCACTCTCACTAGTCTATTCTAAGGAGAATACAACAGAAATGTACCATTATACCAAATCTACTAAGGCTCACTTCCAAAATAATGTTTGGGTTAGATCACTTCTATACTCAGGATCACTTCCTTTATAATGTTTAGGGTCATCTCACTCCTTCCCAAGGTTCACTCCATAAATCTATCCTTAAATGGATCAGTATTGGTGGAAGGGATCACCTTCTTAATATTCTTTTTCTCACTACTCTATAAAGGATCCACACATAGTTTATAGACTTTTAGGTCCCTTCATTATCAATAATGAATACATCCACAGATTTATGTTGATGCTCTATTGAAGTTATTTCTGGGTTACTACTTTACTTGTGTAAAAACACCTAGATGAAACACTTACACATTCCATACAACTGGAATAGACTTCTCTTCACTATAAAAACATCAATCGCCTCTACTTTGGAAATATGTTCAAGATATTCCAAGTCTTATTTTAACTGCCTTGAATTTAGTTGTGAATAAAATACTTCTGCTAGTATTTTTGAATGGTGAAAATCCTCTATCTTCTTCTTCTCCTTTAGAATTAATATATGAAAATGATACTACTAACAGGGTAATTTATCACATATATCTTTGCACAAGACTCTATTGTGATTCTCAGATGTAAGAAACAGGTGCATAACCCCTTACATGAGGTCATGTCATGTACCCTTGCACGATATCCTAGTGTGAGAACCATTTTTCTCTTTACACGGGATCTTGGTGCGAGTCCCATTTTGAATTCTACATGAGATATTGGTGTGAATACCCTTTTTTATTTTCATGATATCTTGGTTCAAGTCCCCTTATATGATTTTCATGAGAATCTGGTGTGAGACCTCTTTCGCACTTTGTACGAGATCCTGGTGCGAGTCCCCTTTCACACTGTAGAGACCCGAAGCTTAACGTACATGGACATTACATTACTTTTTCGGAATACTTAGTATATAACAAAAACACACACACAAGGATCGTAATAGTTTAGTGTCTTTGGAAACTCGGAACGTAATCTTCTAATCGTGGTGAAAGATCTTCAACATCTCCCATAAAGATCTTCCCTTTTTTTACCTAAAACCTTTCTTTATATCCTAGGGAAAAGAAAACATAAAAGGGTGAGCTCAAATGCTCAGTAAGGGTAAAAAAAAGAAATATCAATCACATCATATACATAAGAACATAACTTTTGAAAATCTTAACCTACAAAAGAGATCATAATTTCATAACATGGGATAAATCATAGTAGTGAAATGTAATCCCAATAATCATAATTTCAAACATGAAACTTTGTGGCATACACACATAATCATAGAGACTCATTTCTTATTAGTCAAGACTCATTTCCAAGACTATCTTAGTGGACAAAGTCCCTTTCTGAACCGAGTCACCCTCGTTTCAGTCCTGTTTCACTGAACCGGTATAACCTACCATTCCAGCCATGTCTATCTCATGAGATATAAAATCTTTACCCAATGCATTGGAGGGAGATATATGTCCCACCCATCTCATAATGATACCATTCTTATGTGTGCCATAAAATCATAAATCATATATCATTGCATAACCCATGTAATAAAAATGGGAATCTTTAAACATATTGACATCATAAAACAATTCATATAAGATAAAATATTTCATAAAAATATTTCCATCACAACATAATCAAATCCATGTAATAATAGGGATAGAAACATAACCCATTATTATCTTAGATAGAAAATAATTTTGATAAAACACTTGAACTTCATTCTTGAGGAAAATATCCTTTCTACTTCAAAAACATTTTCCTTTCTTAACATGTCACACAATTTTAAACTAAAAGAAGTTGATTAAAAATAAACTTGAAAACTTCTAAATGAATTTTCTTGGAAATAATGTTTTAAAAATCCATTCATTCCGTATAAGTTAAAAAAAACATTCTTCGTACTTTTGTCGGAAAAGTCAAAAAGTACCTCGTATGAAAAAAGACAAAAGATTCCTTTCATATCCTTTACTAAAAACTCACCGAAGGGTAAAATTGGATATAAACTATTGTATAAGGATATAAATATTACATGTTAAGGAAACATGGATGTGGATGATAAAATACACCCCAGTAAATACCAAAGTATAAACAATCTCGGATAAAAATGAGATTGTGATATTTCCCTTACCGTAGGTCTGATTTGCTTCGTAAGTGTCTGAACCTCCTGTATAATGATTTAAATAATGTAATTTACTTATTATAGAATCATATTCATTGTTATTATATCATATATAGTCATATTATTAGCTTCTTAGTAGTAATATTTCATTGCTACTTGTTATTCGGGTGTTTATAACTTTTTGTTCTTATGTGTGTTTTGTCGAATAAATTCTTATTCTTCTCTTTAGGTTATAGATACCTCATTTACAGAATGTTATTAGTGTAATATATATCATATTAATTCATTAAATTCATTTATATAATCATTATGAAATGAAGATCATGTAGAACGAGTCGCATCACATCGTGGAGACGGTATTCCGTACGTACGCACGAGTGATGATATCGTTCCTATGATCGTGGAATTGTATTGGAGTATATGTATACTATTTCAGAATCATTATCACTTTATAATAGTCATATATAGTCATTATTTACACCATTATACCCATCCAAGTAAGGTGGTGGTGGAAAATAGATTACACCACGGCGTGGAGACGGTATTCCGTACGTATGCACGCGCGGTGATTTCTTTTTCCGTAGGATGGATAGATGGTGAAATAGGGTTGTTTAATACTTATAATAACATAACAGTATATGATTGATACTTATGTTATTACTTCATAATGAAACAGCTAAAGAAGAAGAAGTGGAAGAATAAATAAAGATGAAAGAATCGGTAGCGGACATTACCTCCTCTTTGAAGTGCTTCTTTGAGACCTTCTTTTAGGGATCTAAAATTGGTCTTTGAGGAAGACCAGAACCTCTAGGATTTTGATAGGGAAGTGTAGAAGAGAATTTGGTAGGGTTTGGACGAGATTTAAGGCTCAAAGTTGTGTGAGGAAGAGAGGGAGGAGGTGCCCTTTTATAAGGGAGGAGAGGGGTACCTTTGGAATAACTAAAAATATTATTTTATTATAAATTCAAGTTCGGTTTAAAATAGCTCCAAATTGATATATTTAGAAGCTGAGGTGGGGATGGGTCGAAATCCTCTAATCCAATAGAATTTAGACAAGTTTAGGTTCCTATTTTAACCTTATCATTTAGATTTAACATTAAGTTAAATAATTTTACTTTAGCATGTCTTCTTGTGTTCTTATACTATAAGGTTAATAAACTTACTATATCAAGCCAAACTAATACCAAGTTGTTTATTATTAATTTATATAACCTTATATAAGTCATTTGGACGAACCTTAGATTTTTAGGAATTAAATAACAATTAATAATATAATATTTGTTTTAAAAACTAATTTATGTCAATTTTGACACTATTTGGTACATGATTTTTATGAAATTCATAACAGAATTATAAGTTCGAACCAAGTTACTTATATCAACAATAACATGCCATATTAACCTAGAAAAGTTATTTTGTTCATAAAAAATCTCAAATTATATTTATTTGTGTATTTATAACATCAATTATGTCAATATTTCATTAATAAGATAATTACTGCATCATCGTTGTGTCATAAATAAATTAAATTATTTAATGTCTAAAAATTGAAAATAAAATACCATTATGTAGGAAATCTTTTTAGATTTCTAATTAATATTTATAGTCGAATTTATCTTATGTATAACCCCATATTAAAAATGATTTACTTATTAAAATTTGATTTTCACTATTTTAACCCTTCTTTAAATAAATTAATAATAAATTTCCTAATCAAATAAAAGTGGGAATAAATGGTCATATTTTATTCCTAAGGTTGTTTTTGGTCGAATTACACTTGTCCAATAGAATTAGTACATGTGTTAGGGTAATAATAATATCATTTTTACCCTTAATTACCCTATTTACTTTTAATCGTGGTAAAAAAAAGTAAAAAGTTACTATTCACCAAAAATTATTTTCATCTCAATGAACCACATTTTACTTACTGACATCAACCGTGTCTCTCGGATTTTTGAAATTCCACTCACAGAAGCGGTAAAATTAAGTTTTATGAAAAATTCATTTTTTTTACTACCACTTAGTGGTTTGACTATTCATCAAAAAATGAAAGTTTCCAGAAAAATACCAAAAATTAGGCCTAAGATATATTTGATATTATGAACTCAAAAATGATGTCTATTTTACCAAATTCAAAACATATCAGTTACATTAACCAATTTAAAAATTAAATCCCATCGTCAAAACAAATGGCGTGTTTTTAAGAGATAATAACTATCAAAAGATTGACACTTGTTTATAACTGGTTTAAATGTGAAATTAAATCCAATGACCAAAATTGTATTAAATTGTAAAAATATATTCTAAATATAATTTAAAACCACTCAAATTAACAATTTATCACTATTAATTATTTCGATTGAAAAAGTTGTTTTTAATTAAAATTTAGTAATTTTCACTATTCATCAAAATATGAAAGTTATCCGAAAATCACCAAAATTTCACCCTAAGCTAATTTTGATATTCCAAATCCAAAAATGAAGTCCATTTTGAAAAATAAAATTTACAAAATTTTAAAAAGTGGTTATTACTATTCATAACGGCTACTTTTAATAATATTTTAATAGCATATCGTTGTTTAGTGAAACTCGGTATTGCATGCAACGCAAGCTATCGAGGAAACTCGCGATTTTGTGTAATTCAAGCCAGGTCAGAGATGTGTGTCATGAAAGCTCCTTTTGGTGTAGCGTATAACACAAGACATTAATGAAATTAAAAAGAATATTTTTCATAAAATATCAGGGTGTTACATTCTACCCCCCTTAAAATGAATTTCGCCCTCGAAATTCATCGGGGTTATAAATGGTTTACTACTTGAAAGTTTCTTTAATAGAAACACACATCGTAAAAAGGAATACCAAAACCATTCTTTAAAAACAAAAGTATGAAACATAACGGTTACCCAAATAAACTAATCACTGGGTTTCCACATAGGTGAAAATATGTATATGGAAGAGAAATCTAACCATCATGTTCGGATGGAGAGTGGTAGAGAACATGCCTATGGAAAAGCCAAAAATCACAAATCCATAAATTTGTGATGATCTAAGTTACCATTTGATTAATCCGATATACGAGCACTAGGACAACATTTTTGGTTTTCAAGATCGTTTCCCTAAAGTTGAAGAATTTGAATAAGAATAAATACTTACTTTATTTTGGTACAATCTCACTGTTGTTCGTGCCTTGAAAAATTTCCAATTCATCTCTTAAATAAATGAAGTTGAATTTGTTATTCGTGAAGTGTTAGCAGATCATGTGACAGAATGACGGGCCATTCCATCTGTCTCAAACAAAAGGTTAGCAAAAGTTATTAAATATACATAAGTCAATCTATAGTGAGATTAATCATATATGGTTCCTAAAATGGAATTATACTTCATATATCATACCGCTTAATAAAATAAAACTAGTTTATACTAACCATGGACTTCTTGTAGGCCAGTGGTAGGCGATAAAGGCCAGTCGCACTTCGGTTGTGGGTTTGATTCCCACAGCCTTGTCCGACGCGATGGGTTGTCGCCCGTCTTGCTGGTTGTCCTTTTTCTAAAGCTATATTACTATAATATCCCATCAATAATATCAAAAAACGTTTTATCCTAACTTATGTCCAACATAATCCATTCTAATCTTTAGGCTTATCTAAAATACTTCGGTCTAAGCTCATAGTATAAAGAAAATGATTACTTGAAATGTCACAGAACAATAACGTGAATGCCATCATTTATCCCCCATATATCATAAGATATATCTTGTTGCTAAAATTACAAACATGTGAATACCTTAATAATGTATTCTCTTGAAGAATGAATACCCATTGAACCTTAGTGAAAACATGAATGCAGTTAAAAGTTAACACTTTCCACATACCAAAATCCTCAAAATTCTATATACTCAAACCATGATATCACTTAGTCCTTATATCAATCATGAGCTCATGAATACTGTTAAACATTTCATTTTCTCATTTTCCCTTCATTATGCGCATATCATCTCATTTCCAAAAATATCTCAATAAATTTGAATACCACATTAGACCAATACATAAATATTCCAACACTCCATGATACAACATTATTTTGGAATCCCATTACATAAACACTTAATCATTCCACCACATTGTTGTCATATTCAACATCGCCAATAGTGATCGCATGTGACTTCCCTTTGTCCTTTGCCTTAAGCGGTTTCTCATGTCGATCATCACTAACCCTTGGATTAGGGCATTTATTAGCATAATGCCCCATTTCTTTGCACTTGAAGCATTGAAGTGTTGGTGGTGCGTTCTCTGCAGTGTTTGCTTTATTCACATCATTAGAAACCCTTTTTCCATTACTTCGACACTCAGCTGCTTGATGACCTTCTTTTCCACACATAAAACATTTTCTAGTCCCTTTAAGACAATCTCCACCATGCTTCTTTCCACACTTTGTGCATAAGGAAACATTCATCTTCTTTTCACCATTATTCTGAGATTTCTCTTTGAACTCCATCTTTCGTTTCTTGTCAAAACCATGAGATGGATATGTAACACCAACTTCCATTTCTACCTTGATAGCACAACGCACAATTTCATCATAGCTACTGAAGTCTTTTATAGCTAATGCCCTTCGAAGACTTGGTTTTAAGCCACTGAAAAATCGATCAACTTTATTTTCAGGTTGGATGATAATGCCAGATGCATACCTTGCAAGTCTTGTAAAATTCGCTTCGTATATACCAACAGATTCATCATCCTTCTACTTCAGCTCAAGAAACTCCTTTTCCATCTTTGTTCGAAGAATACGAGGGAAGTACTTACTGAAAAACAAGTTCTTGAACTCGCCCCATTCCATGGACTCAATTTCATCTCTTGGCCTCATATTCTTGATAAGATTCCACCATTGATCAGCTTCACCTTCCAAACGATATACTGCTAAGATGACTTTATCATGTTCAGAACATTGAAGAACTGAAAATATCTTTTCAGTGGTACTGATCCATTGTTCAGCAACAAGTGGATTAGAAGTCCCACTGAAAGAAGGTGGATGTTGCCTCATGAAGGACTCAATAGAATATTGTTCCCTTCTCTGCTCATTTGGAAGTCCAGAATGATTCATAGCTTGTGTAAGTATAGCAATAATATTTTGCACTCTATCTCCCATAACATTTGTTTGTTCAGGATGACAATCATTGCATTGTCCATTGCATTGATCAACACGGTTCCTTCGGGTTCCAACCATCGTCTAAAACCCAAAAAGAATAGTGTGAGAGGAAAAAATCATAATAAAGGGGGAGTAACATCAATATCTAACATCTTATGTTAAATTATAAGATCGTTAACATAGTTCTAGGACTATATCCTATACGTATACTTATCCTTAGGGACATCCCTAGACATACCTTAGAAATATCTCTAGGGATCTCACTATCATTATCACATCCTAGTTTCCAAAGGTTGACTAAACCTTTCCTCTGATACCAACTGTAGAGACCCGAAGCATAACGTACATGGACATTACATTACTTTTGCGGAATACTTAGTACATAACAAAAACACACACACAAGGATCGTAATAGTTTAGTGTCTTTGGAAACTCGGAACGTAATCTTCTAATCGTGGTGAAAGATCTTCAACATCTCCCATAAAGATCATCCCTTTTTTTTACCTAAAACTTTTCTTTATATCCTGGGGAAAAGAAAACATAAAAGGGTGAGCTCAAATTCTCAGTAACGGTAAACAAAAGAAATATCAATCACATCATATACATAAGAACATAACTTTTGGAAATCTTAACCTGTAAAAGAGATCATAATTTCATAACACGGGATAAATCATAGTAGTGAAATGTAATCCCAATAATCATAATTTCAAACATGAAACTTTGTGGCACACACACATAATCATAGAGAATCATTTCTTATTAGTCAAGACTCATTGCCAAGACTATCTTAGTGGACAAAGTCCCTTTCTAAACTGAGTCACTCTTGTTTCAGTCCTGTTTCACTGAATCGGTATAACCTACCATTCCAGCCATTTCTATCTCATGAGATATAAAATCTTTACCCAATGCATTGGAGGGAGATATAGGTCCCACCCATCTCATAATGATACCATTCTTATGTGTGCCACAAAATCATAAATCATACATCATTGCATAACCCATGTAATAAAAATGGGAATCTTTAAACATCGTGACATCATAAAACAATTCATATAAGATAAAAGATTTCATAAAAGTATTTCCATCACAACATAATAAAATCCATGTAATAATAGGGATAGAAACAGAACCCTTTATTATCTTAGATGGAAAATAATTTTGATAAAACACTTGAACTTCATTCTTGAGGAAAATATCCTTTCTACTTCAAAAACATTTTCCTTTCTTAACATGTCACACAATTTTAAACTAAAATAAGTTGATTAAAAATAAACTTGAAAACTTGTAAAGGAAGTTTTTTGGAAATAATGTTTTAAAAATCCATTCATTCCGTATAAGTTAAAAAAACATTCTTCGTACTTTTGTCGGAAAAGTCAAAAAGTACCTTGTATGAAAAATGACAAAAGATTCTTTTCATATCCTTTACTAAAAACTCACAGAAGGGTAAAATTGGATATAAACTATTGTAGAAGGATATAAATATTACATTTTAAGGAAACATGGATGTGTATGATAAAATACACCCCAGTAAATACCAAAGTATAAACAATCTCGGATAAAAATGAGATTGTGATATTTCCCTTACCTTAGGTCCGATTTGCTTCGTAAGTGTCCGAACCTCCTGTATAATGATTTAAATAATGTCATTGACTTATTATAGAATCATATTAATTGTTATTATATCATATATGGTCATATTCTTATCTTCTTAGTAGTAATATTTCATTGCTACTTGTTATTCGGGTGTTTATAACTTTTTGTTCTTATGCGTGTTTTGTCAAATAAATTATTATTATTCTCTTTAGGTTATAGATACCTCATTTCCAGAATGGTATTAGTGTAATATATATCATATTAATTCATTCAATTCATTTATATAATCATTATGAAATGAAGATCATGTAGAACGAGTCGCATCACATCGTGGAGACGGTATTCCGTACGTACGCACGAGTGATGATATCATTCCTATGATCGTGGAATTGTATTGGAGTATATGTATACTATTTCAGAATCAGTATCACTTTATAATAGTCATATATAGTCATTATTTACACCATTATACCCATCCAAGTAAGGTGGTGGTGGAAAATAGATTACACCATGGCGTGGAGACGGTATTCCGTACGTACGCACGCGCGGTGATTTCTTTTTCCGTAGGATGGATAGATGGTGAAATAGGGTTGTTTCATACTTATAATAACATATCAGTATATGAGTGATACTGATTTTATTACTTCATAACGAAACAGCTAAAGAAGAAGAAGTGGAAGAATAAATAAAGATGAAAGAATCGGTAACGGACATTACCTCCTCTTTGAAGTGCTTCTTTGAGACCTTCTTTTAGGGCACTAAAATTGGTCTTTGAGGAAGAACAGAACCTCTAGGATGTTGATAGGGAAGTTTAGAATAGAATTTGGCAGGTTTTGGCCGATCCTGAAGGCTCAAAGTTGTGTGAGGAAGAGAGGGAGGAGGTGCCCTTTTATAAGGGAGGAGAGGGGTACCTTTGGAATAACTAAAAATATTATTTTATTATAAAGTCAAGTTCGGTTTTAAATAGCTCCAAATTGATATATTTAGAAGCTAAGGTGGGTATGGGTCTAAATCCTCTCATCCAATATAATTTAGACAAGTTTAGGTTCCTATTTTAACCTTATCATTTAGATTTAACATTAAGTTAAATAATTTTACTTTTACCATGTCTTCTTGTGTTCTTATACTATATGTTAATAAACTTACTATATCAAGCCAAACGAACCCCAAGTTTTTTATTATTAATATATATAACCTTATCTAAGTCATTTGGACGAACCTTATATTTTTAGGAATTAAATAACAATTAATAACATAATATTTGTTTTAAAAACTAATTTATGTCAATTTTGACACTATTTGGTACATGATTTTTATGAAATTCATAACAGAATGATAAGTTCGAACCAAGTTACTTATATCAACAATAAAATGTCATATTAACCTAGAAAATTTATTTAGTTCATAAAAAATCTCAAATTATATTTATTTGGGTATTTATAACATCAATTATGTCAATATTTCATTAATAAGATAATTATTGCATCATCGTTGTGTCATAAATAAATTAAATTATTTAATGTCTAAAAATTTAAAATAAAATACCATTATGTATGAAATATTTTTATCTTTCTAATGAATATTTATAGTCTAATTTATCATATTTATAACCCCATATTAAAAATGGTTTACTTATTAAACTTTGATTTTAACTATTTTAACCCTTCTTTAAATAAATTAATAATAAATGTCCTAATCTAATCCAAGTGGGCCTAAATGGTCATATTTTATTCCTAAGGTTGTTTTTGGTCGAATTACACTTGTCCAATAGAATTAGGACATGTGTTAGGGTAATAATAATATCATTTTTACCCTTAATTACCCTATTTACTTTTAACCGTGGTAAAAAAAAGTAAAAAGTTACTATTCACCAAAAATTATTTTTATCTCAATGAACCACATTTTACTTACTGACATCAACCGTGTCTCTTGGATTTTCGAAATTCCACTCACAGAAGCGGTAAAATTAAGTTTTATGAAAAAATCATTTTTTTTACTACCACTTAGTGGTTTCACTATTCATCAAAAAATGAAAGTTTCCAGAAAAATACCAAAAATTAGGCCTAAGCTATATTTGATATTATGAACTCAAAAATTATGTATATTTTACCAAATTCAAAACATATCAGTTACATTAACCAATTTAAAAATTAAATCCCGTCGTCAAAACAAATGGCGTGTTTTTAAGAGATAATAACTATCAAAATATTGACACTTGTTTATAACTGGTTTAAATGTGAAATTAAATCCAATGACCAACATTGTATTAAATTGTAAAAATATATTCTAAATATACTTTAAAACCACTCAAATTAACAATTTGTCACTATTAATTATTTCGATTGAAAAAGTTGTTTTTAATTAAAATTTAGTAATTTTCATTATTCATCAAAATATGAAAGTTATCCGAAAATCACCAAAATTTCACCCTAAGCTAATTTCGATATTCCGAATCCAAAAATGAAGTCCATTTTGAAAAATAAAATTTACAAAATTTCAAAAAGTGGTTATTACTATTCATAACTGCTAGTTTTAATAATATTTTAATAGCATATCGTTGTTTAGTGAAACTCGGTATTGCGTGCGACGCAAGCTATCGAGGAAACTCGCGATTTTTTGTAGTTCAATCCAGGTCAGAGATGTGTGTCGTGAAAGCTCCTTTTTGTGTAGCGTATAACACAAGACATTAATGAAATTAAAAAGAATATTTTTCATAAAATATTGGGGTGTTACACACACTTTGTGCAAGAATTTTTTCAGATCATACACAACATTTATGTAATGTAAATCATGTATATTTTTTCATGAGATCTCTCCATGAACCTCCTTTACAATAACTCTCTGGGAACTTTATTCTCGGACTTTTTTTAGATAAATATTTTATGCAAAACTTCATCAGTCTTTAAGGACATGTTAGGGGATATTTATAGGCATAAATCCACCACCTTAACTCCACAAATCACATAAAACCATCTATTCTTTCATGCTCTATAAACCTCATATTATGAGATCAAAAAACAATATTTCTATGGCCATAGATGTTATCTTTTAGTGATTTGTGTGATCCATCATGAGATCCAAAGAAAATAATGATCACTGGGCAATATCCCATCATGAGATCTAAATACAATCATGTGTGTTGCATGTGATCCCATCGTGAGATCCAAAGAAAATCATGAGCATTGTGAAATATCCCATCATGATATCCAAATACAATCATGTGCTTTGTGAGATCTTAATTAAGTATTAGTTCACATATTTTCACTCTGTGAGATCAGTTAAACATTCAAGATCTATGAGATTAGACATCTCTCCCTCGTGTGAGATCAGACATTCATGCTTTTTGTAAGATCAAATAGTTCACCCTTGCATGAGATCTGTCATTTTCTCTTTTCACAAGATCAAATAGTTCACCTTTTCATGATGGGTTTTCACCTAACAGTATACCTTTGGAATGAACTTACGTATAGGTTGATCATGAGAATAATGATCTAGTAGGTCCTTGGGAGTGAGATAGACAATATTACATACCTTGTTTATTTTTTCGAGATCATATTGTCTAATATATTTATTAAAATATTATGTGAGGGTGGCTATGAAAAGGAATTTTATTCCATTAGGTGATGGTTCCTGAACCTAGTGTTTAAAGTGGATTTAGGGAACCCATAAGGGGGGACAATTATGATGTGACCTAGTGGACCTAGAACAAGTTCCATAGGATTTTACATTAGTAAAATGAGTGTAATAAAGTGGAGTTGGTATGGAGGTAGTCATAGATGAATTTGGATAGTATTGGTAGTGACTAACCTAGTGTGATCCTTATATTTTTGGGTGTTTGGTGAGTTTTAAAATCATTTAACTCTTGTAACTATTGTTAGGTTTTTAACATTATTACAAAGCCTTATAATTAAAATATAAATTATGAAACGTGTTTTGATCATGATTATTACCAACTTTTTGATTAGTTGGAATATGTTAAATGGGTTGGGAATCATTCCAATTAAGTATGGATTATAGTGCATTGATTGTTTTTTATGCGGTTTGAGTGATCATGTTAACCATGGAGATGTGTGGTGATATGGGATGGATTATACTCTGGGTTAGATGACATGTCAATTATGGGAAGGTTGTGATATGGGTTGGGAAATCATACCAACCATATACATGTGACTTATTAGAGGATGGATGTTATGATATGGTTCAATAAATCATACCAAAAATATATGTGCTTAAGAAACAAGTTGGGCGTCATTCCAAATATCTCCTAATGATTATTTTCGGTTCGATGTTCATGTTAATCATGGGTGATTGGTAATTATGGATAGATGTGTGTATTGGGTTGGGATTTTATGCAAATTTTGGGTGATGGATGATAGGGGATTGATGTGTGTGTTATCTTGGGAATTCATATAAATAATAAACTATGGGTGACTTGTGATTTTATGTGGATGTGTGATACAATTTGGAAATTATGCCTCTTAGGGACCTTGTGACATGGAGGGTTAGACATGATGCCTCCTGAGGAATTTGTGATATGAGTTGGATATGATACCTCTTAGAGATAATGACAGGTTATGATTGGAGATGGAATTTTGTGTGATATGGAACTAAAAAACTCTTTATGGTCACTCCCAAGTGGGTTAGGAAGCACCTATGGTCATGACTAGTATTACACTTATAGTTGTTAATCTATTTATTATGAGAATATCACCTTGTGCATGAATTGTATATACTAGATATGTTAAGTAAATTTTTCGAAATGGCCTACTAAGTTATACTCACACCATTTTTGAGAAACCTTGTATCTTTGGTACCCAATTAGACCTCATGTTCAGAGGTTTAATTAAGGTAGCGACCAGATGTTGGATGGTTGAGCTAGATAGCTGGTCAGAGTTAGAAGATAAGACTGGGAAAAACTTAGTATCATGTGGTGGTTATTTTTAGTTTTTTTTATTTTATTCCAAGTTATATATGATCTTACAATTAAATATATTATTGATGCATGCTTGACTAATGATGTAGTAATTTTTCACTCCTAAGTTATTTTTAATGGTTACAAACACTAAATTATTTTCTAATGGTTTATTTGAGTCTTATTTCATTAATTTTAATTATCATATTTAATTAAATTTATTAAATAATTTGGGAACATTTTAGAATTATTTTGAAGATTAATATAAGGTCTCATGGGGGGAAGCCCACTGGGTAACCATTCAAGCCATATCGGGGACCTGATAGAGGTATCCAGAAGCAATGTGATTTTATTTCAAACATCGGGTAGCCAATGATGGTTGGCTAGGTAATCGATAGTGATCAATTTAATACAATCCACATGGTATTTAAACACTAATTACCCTTTGGAAATGGAAGTATTCTTGAACTCTCTTCTCTTCACACCAACTACCCAAAGGTCACCTACTAGTTACCCAGTAGCATTTCTAGAAAAGTCAACCACCAAAATTAAAGTATTTAATGACCATATTTTAATTCAAATAACTATATTCAAGATCCAATATCTCCATTTTCCAAAAACAAATTGGGAGGATATAAATATATAATTATGAAGTAAAATGCATCACTAGTTACAAAGATTACACTCTCTTAAGGTTAATTTTTCTTCTTTGATATCATTCTTAATCTTCCACTCTTTCTCTCTCTTATATCTTAGTGTAATTCTTATGTTTGTGAGTTTATATAGTTTTATTTATTGGTATTTAATTAATTAAATATATTATTACATTAATTTATATTTATTAGGTGATCACTACCACTAATATGAGGGCATTGGGTTTACTGTCATAACTATTAAAAATAAAATTTAATTATTCATTTTTTGGTTACTTGAATACCACTAAACTCATGGGTTAAAGTAACCCACAAGTCATTGAGGATATGATACATAAGAACTCTTATAAATGATATTTTGATTGAACATTATAAAAAATTCATGCTTCCTTTTTAATTTAATTATATACTCTATTTTAGTTTAATTTATATTTTTTTAATTCTATTTTATTTTTTTACAATTATATTTAAGTTTTAATTTGTTAATTTTTTTAAAGTAAATTAACCCTACCTCCTTTTTCCATAATTTTAGACCAAAAGTGGTATTATATACACCCTTTATTTTTAAACCTTTAATGGTTTCAAGGAATGATTATCAAGGACGAACACTTCCTTTAACACCCAAGGTGCTCTTGATTGATACTCAATGGGTTGTGCTCCATTATTTGGTGGAAATAACTATGGATATTTGAAAACACATATCTCAATATTTCTTAGAATCATAGGATACCTAATTTCATGGTTATAATATTACTAAGTAAGTGAAGGAAAAATGGCCTCAATGGTGTATCCTCTTTTTATCTTGATGGTAAATACATGAACTCTCTTCACTATGGATAATATAAACTTGTATTTAATCATTTTTTCACATGAAAAAAAGATCATGTGATATATAAACTAATTAAAGTGTCACACAAACTCACAAAAAAGTCATGGAAATTGAACATGTCATGTATAAGAAAGGATTTGAAAGTTTTAGCATACATTATAGTAAATTAATTACTAAAATGTATACTCAATTTACAAACATTGTAAATGGAAGAAAATATATTGTTGATGTTATCTCTTAAAAAAATATTTTAAAGAAAAACCTTTGTATATTACCAAGATCTTGGTCACTTAAGGTAACAATGATTCAAGAATTTAAGGATATTAAGAACATTCCTATATAAGAACTCGTTGGATCACTCATGACCAATGAAATCACAATGAAGTGACAATCATAAAAAGAAGCTAAAACGGTTAATGGAAATAAGATCATTACATTCAAATAAAATTATGTAATATCTTATTAGAGTGACTCTAAAATTGATCAACTAGCCAAGAAAGTAAACTAGTTTATGTGAAATAAGAGATCTTTTTTACAAACCAGAAAAGATAATCAAAAAGAAGAAGATGAAGTAACATGTTAAGAATGAAATAATAAGGGTCATATCAAATTTAATTATCCCATTATCAAGAAAAAATATGAAAGAGAAGAATAAAATAAATAAATACTTCAAGGTTTGAACTTCGAGTGCAAGATATGACTCCCTCTCCTCATCTGAATCAAGTGACGATAGTTCCAAATTTCTATTATTTTTGAATTTAGGTAAATGATGCGGTAAATTATTCCACTTCATCTTTTTAATCGTTTCATTTAAATTATGAAGATCTTAAAATTTATAGTGATCTACTATAGGAAGTATTTTTTGAACACTTTATAGTGATCAAATATAGGAAGTATTTTTTGAACTTACAACGAAATTCAAAGAACTTAAAAAGAAATATATTCAATCTAGTAATAAAAAGGATCATATATCAAAATAAAAAAGATTAAACAATGAAATTTAAAGATTAATCTAATGTGGATAAATTGAATTCCACTACTAAAGTTCTTCAAGAAGATATATTTAAATTTAACCATGGTAAATAATATCTTGATAAAATTTTGGGTTCTTAGTATTATAGTAAGAAATAATTTGGTGTAGGATACACTGGTCAAGCTAATTCCTAAAAATATACTAAATTCATGAGAGGAACATCATAATATAAAATATTTAATTATTTTCATAAAACTATACATTTATTTTTTTTAATATGATTCTAAAAATTATTGTTATGGTGGAACAAAATTTGTTCCCATATATTTTGAATTTTGTAAAAAAATACCATCAAAAAATGAAAATATAGAGTCCAAAATCACTTTTAGATAACGTTAGTGGACCCAAATTCATTTGGGTAACAAAATCTTTAGTATCAATATTCTTTCATAGTAAAAATGTCTCAAGATAAAATCCTATAGAGGTATATGGTATATAGACAGTGGATGCATGAGGCATATGTTTAGTGATTTCTCCAATTTTAGACACCTAGAGAAACTTGATAGTGGGAATGTCAGTTTTAGTGATAAATAAATGAGAAATATTATCAGTATAGGTGTTATTAGATTTATTAATTACAAAATTATTAAAGTTTTTTATATGTTTATTTCCTTAAACATATTTTTATATTCATTAGTCAATTATGTGATAATTATTTTAGAGTTTCCTTTGAAAATAACATATGTAAAGTGTTTGATTAAAAAGCTAAACTTTTATTTTATATATCTAATTTTCAAAATGTATAAGTTATTGATATTGAATAACTTATTATAAAACAAGTCCAATGTTTTAGTGTAAATTATAATGATTTGTGGCTATGGTGTAAATGGTGTGGTCATTGTATCACACACACACTTGTTAAGTAGAACTGTAAACATCTTGTACATGATTTACCTAAATTACATTTTCAAAATGATATCATGTTTGAACCTTTCTAAAATGGTGAGAAACACAAATCGTCCTTTAAATCCAAAATGGAAGCATCCACCCCAATGTACCTTGAGCTTATATAACTTGATCCATTTAGACCAACCCAAGTTTCTTGTATAAGAGGAAAATTTTACACTTTTGTAATTGTCAATGATTATACAAAATACACATGGGTTTAATTATTAGAACATAAAAACGAGGCATGAAAATATTTTTTAAATTACTAAGAAACATAAAAATGAAAAAATTTATAATATCATATACATTCTAAGTGATCATGGGGGGGAGTTAAAAAATAAATATTTTGATGAACTTTATGTCTCATAAGGCTATAATCATTCTTTTTCTTCTCCTAGAAATACTCAAAAAAACAAGTTTATTGAAATATGAAATCTAACTCTAAAAGATAGTGAAATAACTCTATTGAATGAATTAAAACTCCCTCAATTATTTTGGGTTAAGGTGGACAATACTGCTTCTTATACTCTAAAACATGTACTTATAACACCCTTCATTAATAAAACCTACTATGAAATTTGGATAGGTAAGAAACCCAAAGTTTTTTATTTTAAGTTTTTTGTATGTAAATGATATATTCATATCACCAAAAATAACCTATGAAATTTTTACCCTAAATTGAATAAAGGCGTTTTTTTTTGTACTCTAACACAAGTAAATCCTATCAAATATTCAATAAGAATACCAAGACCATAGAAGAATCAATTTATATCAAATTTGATGATAATTTTTTTAAAATTAAACTGCAAATTAATGGTGTTGAGGAATACCAAAAAATATTGACCATTATTATTTCACCTACTTCTAAAAAAGTTGAAATTGAGGAAGAATCTCCCTCAATTTCATTATTAAAGGCATGGAAAAGATATAAATACCATCCCCTAGAAAATTTTATCAGTGATTTACAAGACTATACTCAAACTCAAAGGTTTGTTTTAAATGGGGTTAAACATAAAGATTCTATGACACAATTAGTGTAACGACCCAACCCATCGAGGCTTACCTGGCTGGTGGAAGACTGTGTTTCCTTAACCCCAAGCCCACCTCCATAGTCTAAGGGATAGAGGAATGTATTGATAAGGAATAACTAAAATTGGTGGTATTTTACTAATTTACCTTTATGCACACACCAAACCATATCCATACATAAGTTCAGAGATGTAATAATAAAAGATAGTAATTCCTAGATTAGAAACAATACATTAAATAACATCTAGGGAATATAAAAAAGTATCAACAAGAAATATGAAAAGTTAAAGGAAAAAATACATGCCCAACCAGAAATGATGTCCCAACCTCAAAAAATTGGAAAGAAAGAAATCTAAGTGAGCTTATCTCCTGATCTTTAAACCTCGACCACCATACATAGTCAAATGCACCCAAGTATCCCTAAGATCCACCAAATCCACCATTATCTTACCTATCATATACATAAGACATGAAACATGTGGGTAAACCCCGTGTATAGGTGATTATATACATACCTAGTAGAAAACTCCAAAAATCACCAAGTAAAAATCATCAAGAGAGATTAGTCAGCTCATCACAACAAAGGCATGTCAATCAGAATTTGAGACAACAACTATAATGATAAACCTAGATATTCTCAATAAGAATCCCAAGTGAGAGATAAAGTGGATATCCATCTCCAAAACCTAGATAAGAACAATTATTCTACCCGCAGCACAAAATTCCCATCTTCAATGCCCATCACCATACACAACCACAAAAGGATATCATGTGGAGGGGATCGTACCTCACAAATGTGTGCACCATAGTTAGGGGATCCACAAATCCGAACCATGTATCCCTTATAACCTCACCAAAAAGTAGTGGATGGGACTACCCCTCTCAACTGTGATCCAAAACCAAGGGATCTGATACTACCATGGAAGACCCATAAGATACCAGAGCTCAATGATAGGGGAGTATCACTCTGATAGATAGAGGACTCACACATGTCGTAGTATAGAGAGTACCTTCTCTATCTGTATAAAGAGTATGGGGACCCACACCCTGTTGCGACAAGGGAGTATTATCCCCATAGATAGAGGACCCACACTCAGGTGTGATAGAAGAGTACCATATCTACCTATAAAAAAATATGGGGGACCCATTCCCTAATGCGACATGGGAGTTCTTCCCCTGATAACACTTTGATGATCACACCCTATTGGTACCATCATCAAACATCGCTTGAAGAATCATCACACTCAGAACACCTCACATCATATCTTGTATGACATAATTAATTCAACCATCATGTTCTACATGGAAAAACACTCACTATAGGCTACGCAGTGGGGCCTAAATCCAAGTCTAAACAAAGAAGACACTGGAGGAAGAAGTTCTGGAGGAAAGTATATGGAATGTATGGGGAGTCCACACAGCATGTGACTCTGCCTCATCGCTTGGTCATGTTATCCTCTTGACACACCTTGGGAGTCAAATCATCATGAAAAGTTTGTATAGGTGGCACATGGTGATCCTTGGCCGCTCATGGTGGGTCCTTGTACAACTAGTCGTGTTCATGTACTAGGTCATGTTCATGTACCCCTGGGCGTTCCCATGTACTCCCGGAGTACATTGCATGTCAGTCCAAAAGTCATACAAACATGTGAGGCTCATCATTGATTTGACAGCTAAAATGTAATTTCACTGATATGTCACCAAAAACGTCCATATATAGAAAAACGAATCACATTGTTGTGATCCTCATAGAAAAACATTCAATATAGGCTATTCACATGCCCAAAATGAATAATAAAAAAATACATTTTCTTCATAAAAAATATGTATGGAGCTTCATTGACTAAATCCATGAATCCAAATTCAATATCCATCATTGGCCTTGAACCTTCCACCTCAATACCACCATCGTGATGTCGTAGATGGATCTCTAATCCGACACCACACAAAAAAGTTATGACCAAATCAAGGTTTCCACAACAAAATAATAGTAATAACTTTATTATAATTATTATTATTATTATTATTATTATTATTATATAAAAGTAAAATGAAATGGGATCTATAATTCATGTATGAATAATTTCCCTCTCTCCACTATCATGCCCATCCAAGAGATGTTCCCCCCTCTCTACCTGAGATTCCATTTTTCTTTAATAAAATTAATTCCCATTTAATTTTTCTTTCCACAAATACACAAGAAGAAACCCTAACCATCCTCAACCCCACAAGAATAACTTTTTCTTCCCAAGTGTATACCCATTTTTTTATTTTTTAATAAATAAATAATATTATTACTATTATTATTAACATATTTTATTATTATTAAAAATAATTATATCAAAATTCTCTCCACAGTCATCCAAAAATCAGATTCTGGATGTTCTTCACTAGAAAATTGTTGATCATAACCATCTATAGAAACCACACATTTCGGGTCATGGTAATGCTTCTATCCACACCAACACTAGATTTCATCATTTTCGATGGCCATAAGCTGGCCACCCATTGCACAGAAACATCAATCACTGATCCTCCAGAGAGATCCACTCAATCCGACTTGAAAACCACTGATACACGATCCAAATTTGGGTTCCTGTCTTCATTTCTGATCCTATGTCACATGTCCAAAAAATATTCAAACTCATGACCACGATTCATTATTTTAAGGAAAAAACACAATGATTAGTACTCTCAGATATCATCTAAACATCGTTCAACTGATTATCGATAATGAACTCCAATAAAAAAGGAAGAAAAACACATAACACAAAGTGATCCTCGATCGATGGTCGTGTTCATTTTTTCATAGTTGAGGAAATCCAATGAATGGGGTTATCAAATAAATAAGAATAAAAAAGAATAAAAAAATATCAAATTCTGGATCTAGGAAGAGAAATCAAATTTTGAACAACTCAATGGATATTGATCCACAAATTAATTTAGAAAAAATCTTAATTCGTGTTCGACTCAAAATTTAAATGGGTATAAAACCACAAATAAAATTCCCAAAATAGTTTTTTGGATTGATCATTGGTGAATAATAAATCTTCTAATGATGAAGGTGAGTATCCTACTGTATTCTTCATTTGCCTCAAGATTATCCTCAATCTGATCGCCCTTCGTTCTCTAATCTTGATTTTACAATAAAGAACACCCAAACCTCCTATCAAATCCTCTCAT
Source organism: Viscum album (assembly GCA_963277665.1). Classification (NCBI taxonomy): domain Eukaryota; kingdom Viridiplantae; phylum Streptophyta; class Magnoliopsida; order Santalales; family Viscaceae; genus Viscum; species Viscum album. Next base: position 677,580,283 of record OY728119.1, on the reverse strand, counting down.
GGTTATGTGGATAACCCTAGTGGTTTTACATAATATTATATTTAAATATTATTATTAGGTTCAGGGGTTTTAAATAAATTAATTATTTAAATTAATTAATTCAATTAATGTACCCACCAAAGACAGCCTCAACCAAACATCCAATTCCGACCAGCTTTATATTTACCCTAGGGTAAATCATGAGTCCTAGAATCAACTGTGGTCTTAGATTTCTGAATTGAGACTCTGTTTAAGATTTATTACATTATTTCAAAAAAAATAACATGTGTGATATTAATATATTTAATATTTTTTTAATATCAATATCGGTCTTACCCCTTGGAATCTCGAGTTATCTCACTTCCTATCTCTAAAAATATTCCTATGAATTTTCCAAATTCTTAAACAGAAAACTCAAAGTCACTAAATTTCTCCCCCTTAGACTTTTTTCATCCTTGAAATGAACAAACTAAACAAAAAGTTTGGAATACTGATCCTGCATCTAGCTCTCTCACTCCCAAGATCTCTCATGCATGCTCTCGTACTATTTCTAACACACACCCAAAGGAACCATATTCCCACAATGTGTCTTCCCAAGCTAGTTCACAACAATCACTAGCACAAACCATAGGCCTACAAGTACTGACTCCAAATGTCCACCAAAACCCAATGCCAAGGGATCTCCAATGCTTCCCAAAATCCTCCTGGATGTACCTTAAAGGGAAAACAACCTCCTCAGTACCTCCTTTCAATACTTTACTAGTGTTACTACCCATCTTATAACAAGGATGATGTGCTCCCCTAACACACTGATTAAGTGATTTGGTAACAACCATCAACTGAAGAGATGTTGTAACATCCTTACCTATAAGGACCAATTGTAAAGTGGTTGACTTCTCTGCCACCTCACTCTACAACAATGGATGGAAAACATGGTGGTGATAACCTGCTATCAAGGACATTACTTTAGGTGATTCTCAAGCTAGCACTTCCTCAACCATTGTTGGGTACACTATCACTCACATGCTTGATAAGATGGATTATAATAGGTGAACCTCCATAATCTAGGACTAAATCTATGAGATCTCTCCATAAGGTTAGTACTCTTGGTTCATGTATCAAACCATCATCAAGTGTATAGAATGATTCACTTATATCACCAAATACATAAGGATTCTAATTCAAAAGGCCATTATGAAAAATATCTAATAAGGTTTAAGGATCCAATTCATAATTATCATGAATTATGTTGGGTCATTTCAACATGAAAAAGGGTATCATCAATAACTCAAGGAAACTGTATAGGTTTTAGAAAGATACCTCTGGTACATCCCCCTAAAAAACATGGATTTGGTGCTAACGTACCCTGAGGTCAAACTCAAAGAACCACTTCTCCCCAAACCACTATTATAAGAATTCATTAGTACTCTGGAGTGGATAATTCCTCTACATATTCACCTGATTTAGATGATTTCAATCCACACATAACCTCAAGTTCTCACCTGCCTCTTAGGTGAGATACATTAGTCTACCCAGGTGGGTGAATTAGGTATAACAAGACCATGCTCTATAGACTCCTCCAACTTCACCATAATCTCTTGAAGCTATATGGGGTAATATGATATACTAGTGAAAATATGAGACCATCCCATGTGCAATTCCATGCAGAAACAAAACTCTCTATGGAAGTTTAACCTTGAACATCCTCAAGAAGTATATCCACTTACTCCACCATTATAGAAGATAAAATATCATAGAAACCACTACTCCAAGTGTCATATAATCCAATTAATAAAATCATATGTATCCTCCTATACATGATCCCAACCTGTTCTGTCTAATATTACTCCCTGCCAAAGAATGGTAAACTATGTACCATCACCTTAGGTACATTGTAACCCTCACTAGTGATAGTAATTAGGGAATGAAAAGTAGGAAACTGGGCCATTCTAAGGAAATAATCCTAGGGCCACACTACCAGCTATAGAAAGATTCCACATGAGGCTCTCTCTCCTCCCAGCATCAGGTCACACTTTCAAAAGTGTTTGATAATTGATCCTCTCTACGAGATCCTGTGAACACAAAGGATTGGGAAAAAATGATCTACTGGCATCACTAGATCACAAAACAAGGTTATGTCCATTGGAAGTTGGATTTTGATGGTGTGACAAAACTACAAATAGAGTAGAGAAGACATAGGTTGTACCTCAAACACACCCAAAACTTTAGGGTCACAAGCTGTCACGACCCGTCCTCGGGGCCCGTGCCGTGACTACCCCAAGCCCGCCTTCCATAGGCCAGGGGCTGGCGACTAGCACCAAGGCGTAAATCCCAACAAAAAGGGAAGGCATTGCCTTTGAAAAGTAAACAAGCACCACAGAGTAAGCAAGCGGAAAAGTAAACACTAAGTAAAACTGTACAAGCTGTGCTGAAAGTAAAAAGGGGCCGGAAATACAAGCCCAACTGTAAAGTACAACTGAAAGGAAAAACAGCAACTGAAAAGGGAAACTGCAGCGTCGAGCCGTCCTCCGGAAGTCCCACCTGAAGGGTGGGTACAGATAGCCTCCACTGCTCCTCGGGTCCACCTAACCGCTCCGAGTACGTCCCGCCCAGTGGTCCACCTCCAGGTACTGTCCTGCTCCGCATGCCTCCTCCACGATCAGCGTTGTCCGTCGTCTGCAACCAACACCACGAAGTGCGGGCATAGCCCGTGCAGGGGTGAGTATAAGCTACTCAGTAGGGACCCCGAGACCCCCGAAGGTCTCCCGAAATCCACAAAGGATAAATCACGAAGAAGAGGTACAATCACGAAGTAACATCTGACACGGCTTATGTATATGCCCATACATATACCTAAGTCATCAATTCCCCGATCGGATCCAACGTCCGAGCCCAAGCACAACCCAGTCCACACAGGAAAGCAAAACGCATACCCACGCAGGATAGAACAACACAATCCACAAAGGAGAGTAAACAGTAAATCCACACAGGATAGTTCAACACAATCCACAAAGGAGAGAAACACAAGATTCATCTCACACAGGTATACTTCTTCGGATGACGATAAAGATGATCATTGAACCATCTAAGTCGTCGGACCCACGAAGGATCGATAGGTACTAACCTTGCAGTGACCCACACAGGATCGGGCCCACGCAGGACCTGTAGGAGTTGGCTCACACAGAACCGCTGAGAGATGACCCACACAGGATCGGACCCACACAGGATCGGGCTCACACAGGATCGGGCCCACGCAGGACCTGTAGGCGCTGGCTCACACAGAACCGCTGAGCGCTGACCCACGCAGGATCGGACCCACACAGGATCGGGCCCACACAGGACCTGTTGCACTGATCCACGTAGGATCGCTGAGTGCAGTAGTCATCGCAGTCCGCTGAGGATCTCTGCACAGTCGTCGCCGCAGTCCACTGAGGATCTCCGCACGGTCGTCGTCAGAGTCCACGGAGGATCTCTGCACAGTCGTTGCCGCAGTCCACTGAGGATCTCTGCACGGTCGTCGCTGTCGAAGTAGCAGTCGCAGCCAGCCTAGGGTTCCCGCACACAGCAAGCTCGTTCGGGAGGGTCTGCTCCACGAGCCGAGAGGCTGATACATCAACTGACACAAAGTCAGAAGTTGATGTATCCAAAAGTTCTGTATCGTCAACAGGAACTCAACGTCGCAGACGGCGCGTCAATCGGACGCCCGGTCTGAGAGATATTGGCATTTTCGTCCCAGGGGCCCGGTTGGTTTTTAAGGCAAAACCAACCCGACCGCACTCCACCTGCGTCCAAACCTCGGGCGGAGTATGCCAAAAGATCCGTCTCACTTAGAGGAATTCAACAAAGATGACGGCACGTCAATCGGACGTTCGTAGTTCAAGATATGAGCATTTCCGCTCCGGGGGCCCGGTTGGTCTCATGTACGAACCAACCCGGCCGAACTCAAAGTATTCCGAAACATTGAGTGCGATATACTGAAACGATCGTCTCGATCCAAGGATCGCGTTGCCGCTGACGGCGAGTCGTTTGGAGGCACGAAGCTCAAGTTACGGGCATTTGAACGAAAACGTCCGAAGAAGGGGGGTACGGGCCCGGGCCGACTCGGCCCGACCCCCCCTGGGTCGGCCCGAACCGGGTCGACCCCCGGTTGGCCCGGCCCGGCCCGGCCAGGGCCGGTCCGGCTCGGCCGAGCGGCGCAGGTGGAAGCCGCGGGCGCCGTCCCGCGGCCTGAGGAAGAACCGCGGCCCGCGTGCGGGCCGCGCTGGTGAACCGCGGACGCGGCTCTGCCGCGTCCCGCCTGGACGAACCGGACCCGCGCGGCCGCGGGTCCGTTGGCCACCGGCGTCGCTCCGGTGGCCCGTTTTCCTTCCCGTCTGCGCTGTTGCTCCTCCCGGGATCCGTTCTTTACTGCGGGATCGTCAAACGTCCGCTGCGGCACGTTCCATCATCGACCGTCAAAACCGCACAAAACGAAGAACGGCGGAGGGTCGTCGGGTCGTGTTCGTTTGGCCCGAACCCTCCGCGTTAGAGATAAACAACCGGGAGAATTTTATTCCACACAGGAACAACAATTTTAATAAGATTCAAAATTGTTCACAAAAACGGTTCCTTAATTTCTTTTAAATAAACATTGACGGGATTTAATTAAAAAGGGGGTAAATCCCATAATATAAAATCCCTACCTCGTCGATCGTCGCGCGCGGGCGTTCTTCGCGGAAAAGATCATCGCGGAAGAGAGGGATCGTCGCGTCGTCGCGAGGAGGCGTCGCGTCGTCGCGGAAACCGGCGTTGAGTCGGCGAACTCAACGAACCAAGAACAACAGATTTAAATTATAATTAATTAAATCTGTGTTTAAAACCAAAAGAAAAGAACCTTGAGCGGAAATCCGAAATCACTCACCTCAAATGGTCGGTGATCGGAGATCGGAGATCGGAGATCGGAAGAACGTCTCGGGCGAAGGCGTCGTCGAATTCCGGGTTCGGCGTTCTTCGCGTTCTTCGCGTTCTTCGCGTTCTTCGCGAGGGAGAAGAAGTTACTAGGGTTCTCCCAAATCTTCTCAAGCGCAAATAACCAGAGGTTAAGCATTGGCCTTATTTTATTATTACGCCAATGAATTTAAAAAACTGGTTAAGAAACGATCCATCAATTCGTTGAATTAATTCAACGAAAGAAACGACCCATTTAATTCAAGAAAGAAACAGCCCATTTAATTCACGAAATAAACCGCCCAATTAAATGGTCTGTTAAGAATTTAGAAAACGCGTCAGTTGACCTTCATTAAGACGGGTTTTCACGGGTGCGTTTCTTAGCGGAAAGAAACGGCGGGGCTCGTGCAGGCCCCACCTCACAAATATCCTACCAAGGGGGTAGGATATTTCTGGATAGCATCCTATCCAGTTCAACTCAGTTCAAGCCGCCTTTAAGTGGCTTCAAGTGGCTTCCAAGTGGCTTAAGTGAAATAAAATAAAGTTGTCACAAAATTATTTTATTTCTTAATTTTAAGCCCGAAAATTAAAAACCACACCTGAGCAAACGCAACTCCGGAAGAGGCGTTTCTAAGCGAATATCGGCGCTGCGATTTCATCGGTGCCCTCAGAATTTGATTCCGGGCACCGGTTCAAAAGTTAGAAAAACCCGCTCGTCCGTTCACTGAACGTACCCGAGCCAAACTTCGGAAAATGATTCCGGGCACACCGGGCCTCGGAATCAGGCACCGTCAGAAACTGCCCTCTTGTAAAATTCCAAAGAAAATTAAGAAAAAAAAAATTCCTTGAAATTTACGGGTCTTTACATTACTCCCACCTCAGGACTTTACGTCCCCGTAAAGATACATCAAAAACTAGGGAAACAAATGTGGGTACTGAGCACGCATCTGAGCCTCCCGCTCCCAAGTGCTCTCCTGGAGGTTCCCGTGATACCATCTGATGCGCACAAGAGGAATCGATCGCCCACGTAGGACCCGCTCCTGTCGATCCTCTATCTCCACTGGGACCTCCGCAAAAGTCGCCCCATCATCCAAGTCTAGGTCCCCATAGTCAATGATGTGCGTCAGGTCGTGCACGTATCTCCTCAGCTGGGATACGTGGAAGACGTCGTGCACCCGGTGCAACTGAGGTGGCAGAGCCAGGCGATAAGCCACCTCGCCAATCCTGCTGAGGACCTGGAAAGGCCCGATGAAGCGTGGAGACAACTTGTCGCCTCGGCCAAATCTCCGCAAACCACGTCGAGGTGAGACACGCAAGAAGACGTGGTCGCCATCCTCGAACTCTAGTGGCCTCCGCCTCCTGTCAGCATATGACTTCTGCTGGCTCTGTGCTGTCCTCATCCGCTCCTGGATGACCTGGACCTTCTCTGTCGTGGCCCGGACCATCTCCGGTCCCACAAGTGTTGACTCTCCAGGTTCTGTCCAGCACAAGGGAGATCTGCAAGGCCTGTCGTACAACGCCTCGTAGGGTGCCATCCCGATGGTGGAGTGGTAGTTGTTGTTGTACGCAAACTCTACCAAGGGTAGGTGGTCCTCCCAGCTGTGACCAAAGTCGAGGACACATGCGCGGAGCATGTCCTCGAGAGTCTGAATGGTCCTCTCCGTCTAACCATCCGTCTGAGGGTGAAAGGCGGTGCTCAGACGTAGCCGCGTCCCGAACGCCTCCTGCAACCCCTTCCAAAGCCGGGAATTAAAACGAGCGTCCCGATCGGAGATGATAGTCGATGGCACACCTTGAAGTCGTACAATCTCCTGAACGTAGAGACACCCCAAGCTCTCCACTGAGCCCTGCTCTCGGATGGGTAAGAAGTGTGCCGACTTGGTGAGTCGGTCAACAATCACCCAAATGGAGTCGTGACCTCTGGAAGTGCATGGAAGTCCAGTCACGAAGTCCATAGATATCCCGTCCCACTTCCACTCCGGGACCTCCAAGGGCTGTACCAAGCCTGCTGGTACCTGATGCTCTGCCTTCACCTGCTGGCAGGTGAGGCACCGTGAAACGAACTCTGCCACAGCCTTCTTCATGCCTGGCCACCAGTGCTGTCGTCTGAGATCCTGGTACATCTTCGTCACTCCAGGATGTACCGCCAAAGGAGAAGTGTGAAACTTTCTCAGCACCTCCTCTCGTAAGGCGACTGGTACCAAGGTACGTCCTCTGAAAAGGACATCGTGCTCTGCTCCAAGGGAGAAACCATCAGGTGCCTGTCCCGAGGATATCTGTGCACGCCGTGTCTCACAGTCGACGTCCCCACGCTGTGCCTCTCTGACCCGCTGAAGAAGTGGGGGAGAGACTGTGAGAGACTGAAGGAAGGATGCTCCGTCTCTATCCACGAAGGATATCTGCAAAGCAGCTAGCTGCTCTGTCGCCTCCTCAAGTAGCTGGATGCCCGTCCTCCTGCTGAGGGCATCATCCACCACTTTCCCCTTCCCAGGAGTATAGACTATCTCAAAGTTATAGTCCTGGAGGAACTCGAGCCATCACCGCTGCCTCAGGTTCAGGTCCTTCTGAGAGAAGACGTACCTGAGACTCTGGTGGTCAGAAAAGACTGTGAAGCGCTCGCCCATCAGATAGTGTCGCCATGTCTTCAGGGAAAAGACTACTGCTGCCAACTCCAAGTCATGGGTAGCGTAGTTCTGCTCATGAGGCCTCAACTGACGTGATCCATAGGCAATCACGGCCCGATCCTGCATCCGGACACACCCGAGTCCGGTCCCTGATGCATCGCAGTAGACTACGTATCCAACTCCCTCTTCAGGCAACCTCAAGATAGGTGCGTTGTTCAACCTCTGCCTCAACTCCTGGAAGCTCTGCTGACATCTGTCTGACCACACGAAGGGTTTCCCCTTCTTCGTCAATGCTGAGAGAGGGGCCGCAACTCTGGAGAAGTCCGGCACAAATCTCCGATAGTATCCGGCTAGGCCCAAGAAACTCCGCACCTCTGTCATGCTCTTGGGTGGCTCCCAAGCTAGCACTGCCTCGATCTTCGCAGGATCCACTACAAATCCCACCTCAGAAATGACGTGCCCCAAGAAGTGGAACTCACGTAACCAGAACTGACACTTCGAGAGCTTTCCATAAAGCTGGTGCTCTCGGAGTGTGTCTAGTACAACACGCAGGTGGTAGGCGTGCTCCTCCTCCGTCGTCGAGTACACCAAAATGTCGTCGATGAAGACCACGACAAATCGATCGAGGTATGGCTGGAAGATCCTGTTCATGAGGCTCATGAACACTCTGGAGCATTGGTCACGCCGAAAGGCATAACCAAGAACTCATAGTGGCCATACCGACACCTGAAGGCCGTCTTCTGCACATCCTCGTCTCGAACTCTCAGCTGATGATAGCCTGACCTGAGGTCTATCTTCGAGAACCACCGTGCTCTTTTGAGCTGGTCGAAGAGGTCATCAATCCTGGGTAGCGGATACTTGTTCCTCACTGTCACCTGATTCAGGTGACGATAATCAACACACAGTCGCAAGCTCCCGTCCGCCTTCTTGGCGAACAAAATCGGGGAAGCCCAGGGCGAAACACTGGGTCGGATGAACCCCTTGCCCTGCAAGTCCTCCAACTGTACCCGCATCTCTCGAAGCTCAGCGGGGGCCATCCGATATGTTGGAGTGGATATCGGGGCTGTCCCGGGGTACAGGTCAATATAAAAGTCTACCTCTCTGCGATGAGGTAGTCCTGGAACGTCGTCGGGAAAGACGTTCGCGTACTGATCCACCACTGCAGGAAAACTGGGACTCCGCACGTCAACTGCTCCCAGGATGAGGCTAGCCAACTGATGAGTGATGGGCTGACCTCTCCTCTGCGTGAGTCCATCCTGTGCTGCTAAGGCTCCCTTCTCGCCGGTGAAGGTGAACCTGCTCCCGTCGGTGCGCACACATCGCACCTTGCGCCTAATGCAGTCAATCTGAGAACGGACCGTAGATAACCAATCCATGCCCAAGATGACGTCGTAAGGCCTCGACGCTGCTACTAGAAGATCCCAGCCGAAGCTCTCGCCTCCTAGAGTAAGCTCACACTTCCGGCACCAGTGCGTAATCATCGAGTCTGCTCCCGTAGGAGTCTCTAGCCGTAAGGATCGAGCCAACGGCTCCGTTGGAATCTCCGAGCTCCGAACAAGGGCAGTGGCTATGAAAGAGTGACTCGCTCCTGTGTCTATCAGAACTGCAGCAAGGGTGGAATAGACACAGATCGTACCTCGAATCATCTCTGGCGCACCGTGGTCATAGGCCTCCGCTGCCTGGAGCTGAGCCTGTCTCTGCCCGCCAGCTCCCTGTGGTCGGGGCGGGCCTCCTGGTGGTGGTGGTGGCAGAGCCTCAAAGCGTCGCCCACCACCTGCTGCTCGGCCAGCTCCTCTGCCTCGTCCGCCTCCTCCCTGCGGACCGCCACAGTCGACCCTCTGCCTCTACCTGGGTGGTCCCTCCAACGTCTGCTGCCCCTCGGTACGACGGGTCGGGCAGTCACGAGCCATGTGGCCCTGCCCGCCGCACTCGTAGCACTGTCTGCCTCTCGGAAGGCTGGCTCCGGGCCGGGTGCCCTGCACTGCTGAGCCAGTGTCCCGAGGTCGCCTGCCAGAAGGACTGGTCCGGCTGGAACCCTGAGTCATCCGCCGGCTACCAGCTGCCGAAGACTCCGCTATCTGCCGCCCTGCGGTAGGTCTCGCTGTGGACTCAGCCAGGAAGCTCTCGATCAGGAGGGCTCGCTCCAGTACTCCTGCCTGGGTCGGGATGCTGAGGGAGACCAGCGATGCCCTGATCTCGTGTCTCAATCCCTGATCGAAGGTCCGGGCCCGGAAGAAGGGGTCCCGTACCATGTCTGTCGAGTACCGAGAAAGGTCGGTGAACCTCGCCGCGTACTGAGCGACCGTCAAGCTGCCCTTCCGCAGCTGAAGAAGCTCCTGGATGCGCACCGCTCGGAGGGTGGCCGGGACGAACTCTGAGCGGAAGAGGCTCTCGAAGTCCGTACAGATGAGGGTGGCCTCATCGTGTACCTGGAGCATCAGGCTCCACCAGCGTCCGGCTGCTGCGTGCAGTAGGCTCGCCGCGAGGATCACCATGAGGTCTGCCGGTGTCCTCACTAGCCTGAAAACTCGGACGACCGCCTCCAGCCAGTCCCCGGCTACCTGGGGGTCCGACTCCCCACGGAACCTGGGTGGTCGCTGGCGCTGGAACTCGTGTAGAGCTCCAAGGCGTCGTGCATCGTCAGCTGCCAGTGCTGGAAGCATCGGGGGCTCGGTGGGTAAAGGTACCGTCGGTGCCTCTGCTGTCAACGGGCTCTGTACCGAGGCCTCGTCGCTCGGCGGGCTGTCGTCGCGCCCTACCCTGGGAACCCTAGCTGGCTGCTGTCGTCGTGCCATCCTTAAAAGGAAACAAGTATGCCACAGTCAGAACAGTATACCTGGTGAGCTGACACAAGTAATCACAAAGAAAACTTGAAACACACATGCAATCAATGTTTTCGTGCATTAAGTCGGAAATCAGAAGTCAGGGTCCTGGTGTATGGATACGTCGGCCGCCACACCAACACTGGACTCCCTTTACTGATAACCACACTCAATACACTAAACACTATTGCTTCACATAGAAGAAAGATCAGAGTCTGCGGTAGAACCGACCACCTCTAATACCAATTTGTCACGACCCGTCCTCGGGGCCCGTGCCGTGACTACCCCAAGCCCGCCTTCCATAGGCCAGGGGCTGGCGACTAGCACCAAGGCGTAAATCCCAACAAAAAGGGAAGGCATTGCCTTTGAAAAGTAAACAAGCACCACAGAGTAAGCAAGCGGAAAAGTAAACACTAAGTAAAACTGTACAAGCTGTGCTGAAAGTAAAAAGGGGCCGGAAATACAAGCCCAACTGTAAAGTACAACTGAAAGGAAAAACAGCAACTGAAAAGGGAAAACTGCAGCGTCGAGCCGTCCTCCGGAAGTCCCACCTGAAGGGTGGGTACAGATAGCCTCCACTGCTCCTCGGGTCCACCTAACCGCTCCGAGTACGTCCCGCCCAGTGGTCCACCTCCAGGTACTGTCCTGCTCCGCACGCCTCCTCCACGATCAGCGCTGTCCGTCGTCTGTAACCAACACCATGAAGTGCAGGCATAGCCCGTGCAGGGGTGAGTATAAGATACTCAGTAGGGACCCCGAGACTCCCGAAGGTCTCCCGAAATCCACAAAGGATAAATCATGAAGAAGAGGTACAATCACGAAGTAACATCTGACACGGCTTAGGTATATGCCCATACATATACCTAAGTCATCAATTCCCCGATCGGCTCCAACGTCCGAGCCCAAGCACAACCCAGTCCACACAGGAAAGAAAAATGCATACCCACGCAGGATAGAACAACACAATCCACAAAGGAGAGTAAACAGTAAATCCACAGAGGATAGTTCAACACAATCCACAAAGGAGAGAAACACAAGATTCAGCTCACACAGGTATACTTCTTCGGATGACGATAAAGATGATCATTGAACCATATAAGTCGTCGGACCCACGAAGGATCGATAGGTACTAACCTTGCAGTGACCCACACAGGATCGGGCCCACGCAGGACCTCTAAGAGTTGGCTCACACAGAACCGCTGAGAGATGACCCACACAGGATCGGACCCACACAGGATCGGGCCCACACAGGACCGGGCCCACGCAGGACCTGTAGGCGCTGGCTCACACAGAACCGCTGAGCGCTAACCCACGCAGGATCGGACCCACACAGGATCGGGCCCACACAGGACCTGTTGCACTGATCCACGTAGGATCGCTGAGTGCAGTAGTCGTCGCAGTCCGCTGAGGATCTCTGCACAGTCGTCGCCGCAGTCCACTGAGGATCTCTGCACGGTCGTCGTCGGAGTCCACGGAGGATCTCTGCACAGTCGTCGCCGCAGTCCACTGAGGATCTCTGCACGGTCGTCGCTGTCGAAGTAGCAGTCGCAGCCAGCCTAGGGTTCCCGCACACAGCAAGCTCGTTCGGGAGGGTCCGCTCCACGAGCTGAGAGGCTGATACATCAACTGACACAAAGTCCGAAGTTGATGTATCCAAAAGTTCCGTATCGTCAACAGGAACTCAACGTCGCAGACGGCGCGTCAATCGGACGCCCGGTCTGAGAGATATTGACATTTTCGTCCCAGGGGCCCGGTTGGTTTTTAAGGCAAAACCAACCTGACCGCACTCCACCTGCGTCCAAACCTCGGGCAGAGTATGCCAAAAGATCCGTCTCACTTAGAGGAATTCAACAAAGCTGACGGCACGTCAATCGGACGTCCGTAGTTCAAGATATGAGCGTTTCCGCTCCGGGGGCCCGGTTGGTCTCGTGTACGAACCAACCCGGCCAAACACAAAGTATTCTGAAACCTTGAGTGCAATATACCGAAACGACCGTCTCGATCCAAGGATCGCGTTTCCGCTGACGGCGAGTCGTTTGGAGGCACGAAGCTCAAGTTACGGGCGTTTGAACGAAAACATCCGAAGAAGGGGGGTACGGGCCCGGGCCGACCCGACCCGACCCGGGTCCGACCCGGTTGGCCCGGCCCGGCCCGGCCAGGGCCGGTCCAGCTCGGCCGAGCGGCGCGGGTGGAAGCCGCGGGCGCCGTCCCGCGGCCTGAGGAAGAACCGCGGCCCGCGTGCGGGCCGCCCTGGTGAATCGCGGACGCGGCTCTGCCGCGTACCGCCTGGACGAACCGGACCCGCGCGGCCGCGGGTCCGTTGGCCGCCGCCGCCGCGGCTGAAGCCGCGGCGGGCTCGTCCGGCGGCGCGCCGGGGCGCCGCCGCGCCGGCGACCCGCGCCGCCGGTAACTTCCGCGGGCCGCCGGCGTCGCTCTGGTGGCCCGTTTTCCTTCCCGTCTGCGCCGTTGCTCCTCCCGGGATCCGTTCTTTACTGCGGGATCGTCAAACATCCGTTGCGGCACGTTCCATCGTCAACTGTCAAAACCGCACAAAACGAAGAACGGCGGAGGGTCGTCGGGCCGTGTTCGTTTGACCCGAACCCTCCGCGTTAGAGATAAACAACCGGGAGAATTTTATTCCACACAGGAACAACAATTTTAATAAGATTCAAAATTGTTCACACAAACGGTTCTTTAATTTCTTTTAAAGAAACATTGACGGGATTTAATTAAAAAGGGGGTAAATCCCATAATATAAAATCCCTACCTCGTCGATCGTCGCGCGCGGGCATTCTTCGCGGAAAGGATCGTCGCGGAAGAGAGGGATCGTCGCGTCGTCGCGGGGAGGCGTCGCGTCGTCGCGGAAATCGGCGTTGAGTCGGCGAACTCAACGAACCAAGAACAACAGATTTAAATTATAATTAATTAAATCTGTGTTTAAAACCAAAAGAAAAGAACCTTGAGCGGAAATCCAAAATCACTCACCTCAAATGGTCGGTGATCGGAGATCGGAGATCGGAAGAACGTCTCGGGCGAAGGCGTCGTCGAATTCCGGGTTCGGCGTTCTTCGCGTTCTTCACGTTCTTCGTGAGGGAGAATAAGTTACGAGGGTTCTCTCAAATCTTCTCAAGCGCAAATAACCAGAGGTTAAGCGTTGGCCTTATTTTATTATTACGCCAACGAATTTGAAAAACTGGTTAAGAAACGATCCATCAATTCGTTGAATTAATTCAACGAAAGAAACGACCCATTTAATTAACGAAAGAAACAGCCCATTTAATTCACGAAATAAACCGCCCAATTAAATGGTCTGTTAAGAATTTAGAAAACACGTCAGTTGACCTTCATTAAGACGGGTTTTCACGGGTGCGTTTCTTAGCGGAAAGAAACGGCGGGGCTCGTGCAGGCCCCACCTCACAAATATCCTACCAAGGGGGTAGGATATTTCTGGATAGCATCCTATCCAGTTCAACTCAGTTCAAGCCACCTTTAAGTGGCTTCAAGTGGCTTCCAAGTTGCTTAAGTGAAATAAAATAAAGTTGTCGCAAAATTATTTTATTTCTTAACTTTAAGCCCGAAAATTAAAAACCACACCTGAGCAAACACAACTCCGGAAGAGGCGTTTCTAAGCGAATACCGGTGCTGCGATTTCATCGGTGCCCTCAGAATTCGATTCCGGGCACCGGTTCAAAAGTTAGAAAAACCCGCTCATCCGTTCACTGAACGTACCCGAGCCAAACTTCGGAAAATGATTCCGGGCACACCGGGCCTCGGAATCAGGCGCCGTCAGAAACTGCGCTCTTGTAAACTTCCAAAGAAAATTAAGAAAAAAAATTCCTTGAAATTTACGGGTCTTTACACAAGCCTCCTCTACTTGAATCCATCTTTCCCTTTGTCTGCCTTCCCTCCTCAACTAGGGATCACTCTGACACCTAGCACAACAAAATGACATCAAACACAAAAGTCCAAGAAACTCATCCTCCACACCTCGACTCTACTTTATTTGGGAAACACTATCTCTCCTGTATCATTTTATATCATGTCACAAGTATGTGTCTCAATAGGGGGATCATCACTCTCCCTTTCATTCCAAAATCCAGTTCATATAACACCAAAACAAGGATAACACAAAAAAATAGAAGTGATTTTGAAGGGAAATATAACAGCCCAATTCTTTTACACATATTATTACATGATTTTAATCATAATAATCATTAAAATACAAACCACTTATGGTAAATTCTAGTGTCTCTGGAATATTGGATGCATAATTAGAAAGCATGAAACCAAAATAAAAACATCTTTTATTTTATCTTCCTAATGATCTCATAATACCCTTTGATCCCTTACATCTGAATAGGATAACATAGTGAATAAATGAATAAAGATATGATATAAGTATCATATTAAGGTAATAAACATAATAATAAACCATATCACATGGGTTAGAAAGCATAACATGATGACATAAAAATGCATAGAACATGAATAAACATATGGAATAATAACATATAGAACATGGGATTATGTAATCATGGAATAATTGTAATTTTTATGAAACATAAAACATGAAATAATCATGAGTAAAATATCAATTCATATAGAGGAGTACGAGTCAAGTCTAACCACCAAGACCATTGCATATGGAGCACGAGTCAAGGCTAACCACCAAGACCGTTGCAAATGATGTCTCATTAGACTAAACATTAACCAATGCATTGGAGTGATATCTAGAAACATCTATCATAACATGTTCATGAATATATGTTCCACATTAATAATTATACATAATGAATCAATAATATATGTTAGGGTTAACCATGGAAGGAATTGGGTATCATATCATGTCAAAAGGCATATAAAAACGGAATATGATAATGGTGTCCATGAAAGAATGGATTTAAATAATAAATGGAAATTAATAAGGTAAAATAGTCATATATATTGATAATTTATGTCAAACTAAAGTGAAAACATGTGAAAATATTGTTTATGAAACTTTAGAAATGATCCACTTTTGTGCGGTTTAAGGGAAATTTTTAAAGATTCTTTAAAACGAAAAAGGAATAATTGTTTGTATAAAACCAGAAATGAACCAAGATAGTTTATAATTATAAAATGAGTGTTTTAAGAAAAATAATAGTGTCTTAAAATATATTACTGAGTGTACTTGAAAATGGGTAAGAATTGAAAATTTCCCTTTAATCAGGCTTGCTTATCAAGAGGAATTGAGAAGGGAACCTTTTAAACATGTATTTCCCCATCAAAGAAAGAAGAATTGGGATAGAAAAATACTTTTGGAACATAAAAATAAAATTTAGGAGAATTAAATAATAATATTTAAGAATTAAATTAGGGTAATTAGAGATAAATCATAACCTAAAGGAAAAAATGAAGGTTCGGAGAGAATGTCTTACCTTATATCTGAAAGTGTTCTGCACTTTAACTTAATGTCCTATATAATCAAATTAAATCCCTAAATTAATTAATTCATAAAATTTTATGCATGTATTCTATTTATTATAATTTTATTAAGTTCATTTATTTCATTTTTTGATGAGTTAAAAGCTACAATTTCATCATTTGAGAATGTTCATTTCCTTGGTTTTCATGATAGGTTCATTTATATACATGTATGAAAGATCTTGTAGAATGGGAATAGTTATCTAGAATTGACATTATATGTTATTAATGAACTTAAATTAGTTTTTTTTCCTATATATCATTTTTTATATTGTATGAGTATGAATCATTATATAAAATGTTAATGATAATCGTTTAGATTAATTTGGTGGTTTCTTGATCATCACGAACTAGTTTTGTTCTATTATTTAATATTATGTATATATACTAGTTCCAAAACATTATATAAACTATAATAAATATATTATAATCTGGTTTAAAAAAATATTTTATGGCCATCCTTGAAGATGGTAAAGGAAATTTAAAACTCATCTTCCTTGAATGCGATAAATTAACACATCACGGACGATATTTTCATTTTTAGAACATAAATGGGAGGAGGAATAAATTATTATGGATAATTACATTCACATAATAAAATTATAGTATATGTTAGATAAAATAGTTACCATGCCACTTGGATAAAGGGAGGTTAGTAGAGAATAGGAAAATAAAATAAATTATAAATAAACTAAAAGAAAAAGAAATAGGTTTTTAACTCTTGAATTATTCTCCTTAAGAACAACCTTGAGGTACTTGAGTTTGGTTTTTTATTAAGACCAAAGGATACTAGATGTAGGGTAGATACTTGGGAATAGGTTTTGGAAGAATTTTTACAAGCTTCAAGTATTTATAGTTTTGAGGAAAAGAGGTGGTGAGGGTGGTATTTATAGTGGAAGAGAGGGGTGTTTTTTGATTATTTTATTCATTAGTTTATTATTTTGGCTCAAGACTATGAATAGTGTGGATTATTCAGATTAAATATAGTAAATAATTAATTTTTTTTTGAACCAATGGCCACTTAAATAATCCATGACTCAATAATGACTCAAAAATGCATTTATTTACCTTATACTGTAAATTATCATATTTCACTATTCATAAAAAATCAACTATTTTAGAAAAAATCCCAAAAATTCACCCTAACATTTTTTCGACATCTATAATTCAAAAATGGACTTAATTTCATGAAAATACTTTTATAAACATGATAAATTTAATTTTTATTTAAAATAATCATTTTCTCAAATTATATCGATTTTAAAATCACAACTGATTTTATAATATTTTAAAAAACTAATTAAGGTATCAAAAAATTATGTTATAATCATAAGAGAAATACCAACACTTAGTTTATCATTTTAAAAACATTTATTTATTTATAATATGATATAATTATATCATATTTTCATTTATAATATGGATAAATTTTATTTATATTTTATAGGTGATGTTACTATTATATTGGTTTGGTTATTATTCTTAATGGTCACATTACTATTCCATAGGTTATGTTACTATTTTGTTGGTTTAGGTTTCTTAATTTATATAAATACTTATTATTTCATTCATTATTAATTTATAAAGTTTTTATTATGTTACATATGTGATTTTATGTGATTTCTACTATATAAAATAATTACAAGAAGGGTATTTTTATTGATAAAATATTGGGTCATTAAATCCCCCCCCCCTTTATGAAATTTCACCCTTGAAATTTTGTTTTACAAACTATGGGGGAAATGGGTGAGGGTACTTCTCCTTTATCACTTCCTCCAGTTCCCATGTTAACTCTTCATACTTTTGGTTCCACCGTAGTACTTAAACCAAGTTAGTGGTCTTTTTGTGTAGAACTTTATCTCTACAATCCAAAATCTGCACTAGATTCTCCTCATAAGAGAGATCGTTCTCCATCTGTACCAACTATGAATTCAGTACATGTGAGGAATTTGGTATGTACTTCCTCAAGAGGTATACATGGAATACATCATGTACTTGAGACATGGTTTATGGAAGTGCTATTAGATAGGTCACAGCTCTAACATGATCAAGAATCTCAAATGGGGTTGATAGACCTGGAATATAGCTTTCCATTCTTCCAAAATCTTATGATCTTATTCCATGGAGATATGCGGAGAAATGTCATGTCTCTAACCTTAAACTCCAGGTCTTGTCGAAGATTGTCTACATAACTCTTCTATCGACTTTGGGATTTCTGGATATACTCTTGAATGGTTTTCACCTTTTCTACCATTTCTTCGACTATTTCAGGTCCTAAAAGCTTATATTCACCAACTTCATTCAAACATGTCAGTGTTCTGATTCTTTTCCTATAAAGATCTTTATATATATCCATTTAGATTCTCAAGTGGAAACTATTGTTGTAGGAGAACTCGACCAGAGGTAGATGCTGGTCCCATCCTCCCTTGAAGTATATATAACACTCTCTCAACATGTCTTCCAGTGTCAGAATAGTATTCTCATATTGTCCATTAGTTTGAGAATGATAGGTTGTACTGAATTTCATCTTAGTGTTTAGAGAGTTTTAGATACTTTTCTGAAACTTAGAGGTGAATATAGAATCTCAATTGGATACAATTAATAGTGGTACTCCATGAAGCCTTACCACTTATCTAATATATATTTGTGAAATTTAATAGAGCTAAAAGTTCTCTAGAATTGTGATAAAGTGTGTTGTCTTTGTAAGATGGTCCATAATAACCCATATATAATTATTTCTACTATATCACTTCAGATATTTGATGAAAAATTACTTGGTTATGTTTTCCCATTTCCATGTTGGTATGGGTAATGGTTTCATCACCTCTTTATACTTTTTCCTTTAATCCTTAACTTGATGACATACCAAGAACTTTGATATATATTTAGTGATCTCGTCTTTATATAATCCCATCAATAGTTTTCTTGGATAACTCAATACATCTTTCTTCTCCTTGGGTGAATAGATAAGGTTGATCTATGTGCGTTATTTAGAAGCTCTTTCTTAACCTCTAGATTGGATGGTAGATATATTCACGGTCCAAATTTCAATTATTATTCCTCATACATTTAGAGATCTTAGGATTTACCATTTTTGAAATATTTTTCTGAATTTCCACATCATTTCATTAAGCATCCTTTATTTTCTCTTTGGGGGAGGTTGAGAAACCATTTGAGAAAGGATTGATGATGTTCCTTCCTTAATGATTCACATGTCCATCATTTTATGGTCTAAGAAGATTGGATCCTTCTCAATTATCATTATTTATGTAGATGTCAGATCCTTTTTACTTAGAGCATCTTCTAATTTATTTTCTTTATCAGGATGGTAGTGGATTGATAAGTTCTTCACAGATTACCGCTAATACCAATATAAACCAAGGAAACTGGGGATCTCATTTATAGATGTTGGTATGAGCCACTCTTAGATTACCTTTGTCTTTGAGGGGTGTATATAGATCCCTTTTCTAGTGATTACATTCCCCAATAATGATACTTACTCCATCTAGAAATCATATTTACTATAATTTTCATATAGTTTCTCCTATATCAATGTCTTTAGCATAGTATTAAAATTCTCCCCATGTTCCTCCTTTCTCTTGGAGTATATCAGAATATCTTCAATAAATATTAAAAAAAATTATGGTAATATCTAAAGAATGTATTCATTAAATCCATGAAAATTACTATAGAATTAGTGATTCTAAAGGTAATCACTATAAACTCATAGTGTCCATACCTCGTTTGAAATTCAATCTTGGGAATATCTTCCTTCTTTACCTTTAGTTGGTGATATCATGACTGAAGGTTCATCTTAGAGAAATAATTGGACCCTTATAGTTGATCTAATAAGTTATATATCCATGGAAGGGGATACTTTTCCTTTATTGTGATTTTATTGAGCTCATGATAATCTATACATAGGTGCATTGATCCATCCTTCTTCTTGAGGAAAAAGACTAGTGTGCCCCATGGTAAAGCACTCAGGTGTATAAAACCCTTTTCTAGGTTCTCCTATAACTAATTATTCAGTTATTATAGCTCAATGGTTTCTATTATATAAGTTATATTTGATAAAGGAAGAGATCCAAGAATAAGTTCAACTAAGAACTTAATCTCTCGATCAAGATGAAGACCAGGAAACTCTTCAGGTAACACATCAGTGTAGTTCCTCACAATGGGAATTTCTTTGAGAATTATTTTATCCTTTTTCAAAATAATTTTATCTATATATGTTTCATCATATGAAAATAATATCCATAATTTATATGATTAATATGATAAAGATTCATCCTCCTCCTTACACTTGTAAAGAATTAGAGGATGCCTCAGGATGTGAAGAGTGGTCTCCCTTTCCTGACAGTCAATGTTGGATTTGTATAAAGATATCCAATCCATGCACAATATATAATCAAACTCCACAAAAGTAAGAAAAACAAGATTTTATAGGAGGTTTAGTCCACAAACATTAACCGTTGAGGAGTTATATACCTTGGATACAATAATTTTCTTATTTTCTATTCTCATAGATAACTCAACCTCTATGTTTTGAGGTGGTATTTTAATAGTTATACTAAACTTTCAATATATAAAAGAATGTTTATAACTAGAATCAAATAGTACGTTCACTATTATTTAATGAATAACTAGAATACCCATCACCACATCATTTTTGGGCTTCACCTTAGTAGTGGTGATATCATATTCCCTTCATTTCCACCTTGGATATTGTTGTTGTTTTTATCCAATAATCCCTAGATTAGGGTAATTGTTCATATAATTCCCAAGTTATTTGCATTTGAAACACTTCACTTTAGGATAATTGTTGATTTGAACATTCCCTCCTTCTTCCACATTAGTGGGATTCTTCATATCCCTTTGGAAGTTATTATCTAGATGCCCTATTCTTCCACATTTGAATCATTTATTGGTTCCCTTTATATAGTTCACAGGATGCTTCTTACAACAATTTTGACACATGGGATATTGGTTTTTCTTTCTATCATTGGATTTATCTATTGATCCACCCATATTAAACTCTATTTTTCTCTTTTTATCTTCAGGAACACAAGACCATTGAGAGTCTCCAATCTCTATTTCAACCTTGAGGTCAAAATGGACAATCTCTTCATAGCTATCAAAGTCTCAAATCACTAATTATTTTAGTCAACTCGTATTTATTCTATTAAAGAAGTAATACACATTTATTTAGGTGTTCATGACAAAGTTTGAGGCAAATCATGAAACTATTGTTATGTTTCCTTCATATGCCCCGATAGACTTGTCTTCCTTTTAATTCATATTGTGGAACTCTCTCTCTATATTAAGATAGAGAGTTAAAGGAAAATATTTATTGAAAAATATTTTCTTGAAATATTTTTATTCCATGGAATAAATTTTCTCCTTGGACTTTCTGTTCTTGATTAGTGTCCCCCACTGATGAGATTCCCCATCAAAATGATAGACCAATAGAACAACTTTCTCTTCTTCTAAGAACTGGAGGATAGAGAATATATTTTCAATGGAGTTAATACACTGTTCCATGAGGAGGGAATCAAAAGATCCACTAAACATGGGAGGACTTTTTCATATAAAGGATTCAACTTCTACTTGCTCTTTCTTAGAATAAGGATGGGGTTCTACATGATTTAAGTTATTATTCAGAACTTGATCCAATTGACAAAATACTATCATGAAGTATTGAGTTCCTTCTACCATCATATTTAGCATTTCATTAGGTTAATAATCACATTTTCTATCATATTGATTGTTTGAATGGTTTCTTATCTTTCTATCCATTAACTAAGACAAATAAAGTATTATTAGTGGGGATTGAATACTTGGATAATAAGAATATAAAAAGAAAACATTGAAGAAAGAATTATAAACTTTTAAATGAAAATTATATCCTAACTTGTGATTCTCTATGTATGAATTTAGGTTATCCATAGTGATAGAATTATCCCTAGGGTTATTAACAAAGAGATATATTTTTAATATTCAAAAATAACATGATTGTACTATGATACTATTGGTTAGAGTAGGACACTCAGGAGGGGGTGAATTGAGTTCCTAATAAAAAAATTAAATGGATTAAAAAACAAATCCCTCAAATTATAACAAACAATATCCAAGTCAACCAAAGTATCAGATTTATAAAAGTTTTGATCTTTTAATATATTTATCAAAGAGTGATTTTTTCTCAGTTTAAATAATAATAAATACTATTTTAATTTTTGAAATAAATTTACTAAATCAAATTTTAATATAAACACTATCTAAGACTAACTATCAAAGTGAAAGAAATGTTTTCAATTTTAAATAGATAAAGTAGTGAAAATAGAACTTTGAAAGGAACAATAAAAATAACAATAATAGGTTTAGTCTCAATCTAAGACTTATTCCTCTCCACTTGGTGATCACCTACCACCAAGAAGTTTGTAGAAATAAAATTGATCTATAACCTAGATCAAGTTATGAAATATAACATACAGTGTTTTCCAGTCTATACAGACCTCTTCAACCATTTTCATGGATGTGAAAAAGGTGATAGGCCACGTAGGTACCTCTTCCACTATTATCTATGGGAATACAAGGTGTAAAAATATAAGTTGAGAAGATACATGTGTATATTATAGTTATGTATAGGATTCTGTGTGTGGTTATAAAACAGAAATAATCACACACTTCTCATTATGTAAATAAAGTTCACAAATAGAGAAGATAAAAGAGTAGAAGGGATAGTGTTGTTCTGTGTGATATGTGTTGTAGCTTTGTAACTCCTTGAAGGTAGCTTGAAATGAATCTCGAGTTGTTTATCAAAAGTTTATTGTAAAATAGAGTATCATAGAAGCTTATATCTTGTGGTGTATGAATGAAACAATTTTACCGAAATCTGCTTATTCATGTGTTCTTTGAATGTTTGAAGTATAAGCTTACATGCATGCAACAAAGATTATTTGGTTTAGCACACTTGTTCAGTCGTGTTCGATATCATCTATCACCATACACATCTTGTTCCTTTTTATTCTATGTCTTTTCATATATTTACTTTTCATCTTTATATTCTTTATCATAAACCATGTTCTCAATCATGTTCAAGTACCTCATGCCTTGTACTACATCTGACATCGATTTAAATGTTGTCTACAAAAGGTCGGAAAAAGGTCATTAAAATAATCAGTAGCACTAAGTTCCATAAATATGAACATTAGAAATATTGAATTTAAAAATGATAAAGGAAATGTGGTGTTGAGTATTTTGATTGGTGAGTTTGGTCCTGGAATGGTGTCTTCAGAGTAGTGAGTCTTGGGAGTGGTGATTCTTTGGAGCGGTGAGTCTTTGGAGCAGTGAGTCTAGTTTTAGGATGGTGACTTAGACTTAATAGAGAATCCGGAGTGGTGTGTTGGGAATGGATTCATCCTTCAGTAAATTAGGAGTGGTAACTCAATAATAGTGATTCATCCTTAGATAAATTAGGAGCGGTGACTCAAGAACAGTGAGTCATCCTTCAATAAATTAGGAGTGGTGACTCAAGAATGGTGAGTCAGGAATGGTGAGTCATACTTAGTGCATGATGCAAAATTCGTTGAAATTACAAAGGCTAAAAAAACATATTAAAATCATTAGAAATATAATTAGGCATAATTTTTTATTATTAAAACTAAGAGAGGTCAACAATATCCCCTTTTTTATGATCAAAAATCATGGAATTAGACTTAACCAAAATAATAGATAATTATTCAAATTTTATTAGAGTACAGAGCATAATTTTAAATTATCTCTAAGAAAGAATAAATATCATATAAGTATTATAGATAAAATAAATCATATTCCATAGTTATTTTCTCTACATTTTATGATTATCAAAAAGGTAAAAAACAAATATGACATATAATGAATGATCCAAAAAGATTATATATATATATATATATATATATTGATAAGAGTTTCAGTTTACATCCCCATAAAAAAAGTTTAAGTGCATGATTTTTCAACAGTAGTATCCATAGGTTCTTTCCATTTATCAGATGATTAGGGAGAAGAGGTTGAAAGCCTAGGGACAGTTGTCGATACTGAAGTAGAATCTGAGGTAGTGGAAGCTAGTTCTCGATAAATGACTGACTGAAAATTATGGAAATCCTTAATAGGAGTCATGGGAAAATGTTTAATTCTATGAGGTAAAGGTGAAAAGGGATTTATTACAAAGTTATAGTGGTATTGGGGATGAGGAGAAGAGTACACAGGTCAAGCATAAGTTGAAGGAATGGGAAATTCATCTGGAACTATAATTATAGTGGTCTCAACATGAAGATAAGGATTGAGAATATTAATAAAGTCTATAATTATTCAGCCTCCCTTTTCCATAGCCTTAGTGAGGTCATCCTTATTTTCTATAAAGGGATGATGAGAAGGAGTAAGTTATTTAAGTTTCTTAACTTTCTCCCTGAATTCTTTTGTGACTGGTGGTATCCTGATATTTTTTGTTAAATACTTGAAATGACTATCCAATTGATTATTAGTATATATCCTTTTAAAGTAGAAATATAATTTCTTGGTTATATCTTCTTGAGAAGAAATGGCCTATTTGGAATAAATCGTGACCATGGGGTGTAAATGATCACTATTATGTATAATTTTTATCAAGGTCTCCTGATATTAACTACCCATCATTGTCTTAAATTCTTATCTCAAAACCGATCTGACTATCTCAGCATGCAAAGATTCAAAATGAGCAGTAGTATATGTGTATGTACCTTTTAACTCTTCTCTGACAATCGATCTCAACTGATCAATATCAAACACTAGAGGATAAGGAATATTAGCTGTAGAGGAACTTGTGGTAATATATCCAAGACTTTGAAGAGTACTAGACAATGAAGTTTTAAAATTTTACTTCATATCCTCAACCAATGATTTGAGGGTTTTTAATTCATCATAGAGATGCTTATTCTCAATTCTAGCTTCCTGTATTTCATGAAGCATCTTGGGTTGAATTTTCCAAATTACTTTCTAAAGAATCAGTGTGGCATCTCTTTCACTAAGATTTTTCATAGTTGTAGGTTGTGATCTCATAATATCTTCAAAACCAGATAAAAAATTATCTCCAAAAGATTTTAAGTCATACTAACTTACATAGTTTGAAGGTGCATGAGTAGTGGTATGGGAGGATTCCAATCCTTTAATAGACACTAGATTGAGATAAAACTCTTTGGATAAGTCCATTTTTTTAATTAAGGATTCTTGAGAGTCACCAAAATCAATATACCCAGGTTATTCATACCACTCGTCCATAGAATCTTGATCTAAAGGGTTTGGTACTTCAACTATCACCAAACATGGGTCCCTCCCCCTCAACAGATGCTCCCCTTTGAGTATCAACTGACACTATCAACTGAATTTCATCATCTCTATCCACTATTTAATCTATCTTTTGAGGTTCCTCAGTTTCAACCACATCTTATTTTGATTGTTCATCCAGTTCAACATTATCTCTAGAAGATAGAGCAACATCCATTGTATCACCTCTATCATGATATAAATAATCTAAGTCATCATCACCTTTATTTTCTTCCTTATCTTCTCTATTTTTATTAGATTCTTCTTATCTACTTTTATAATTTTCTTCTTATTTCTATAAATTTACATAATCCTATTCTTTATCATCATAAGTAGTTCCTTAATTATTTTCCTCACTTTCACTTTCATCTTACACTTAATCATTATATCTAATTTTATATACAATGCTTTCTTCCTTAGTCTCATCGTCATCGTCATCCTTGAGAAGAGATTCTCTAGAGGGGATATCCTATAAAGGTCCAAGAGATTCATGATAAGGTTCTTCATGTTCTTTAAGAATATCATGATCACTTTCTTCTTCATTAGATATATTATATTCTTCATATATAGAGACAACAACCTCTAATTCTTCATATTATTTTTTCATTACTTCATTTAGTATCAAACCAGGATCAGTAATGTCTTTTAGTCTTGTGGGATAGTCAACAGGTTTGAAATTTTCATAAATATTTTCATTATCCTCTACCCATTATTTCTTCTATGGATTACAACTTATTTTCATCTTTTTTCATATAACCTTGGTAGCAAAAAAACCACCACAGTTTATAATAGACTCTTTATTTTATATTACTAATATTTTTTCTTTCAACATAGTAGAAATAAACTTTGAATAAAATGGTGATGTAGATCATGAAGTGGTTTTAATAATATCACACATATGGAGAATGAGGTATTTTCAAGGATTGGTTTTACATCCTTCCTTCAAAAGAAATAGAAAATATACATCTTCATACTTCAAAGTGGAAAAGTAACTTTTTATCAAGAAGAAAATATGTTGGAAAAACTTAAACAGTAGTATGGTTTCTCCATTTAACTCATAAGTAATAGGTCTTTTGGGAATTCCATCTCTAGTTATATCTGTTAAATCCTCTTCTAAACAGAACAATTTCACTGGAAGGAGGGCCGCTTCCCTGATGATCTTCAAATATACCCTCATGAGTTAAACCTAAACATTCATCCCATATTCTTGAGGAGAATAAAAATCTATGTCCATTTACTCTACTTCTTACCAAAAAATCATCATCCTCATTAAAAGAAAACTCAACATTCTGATAAAACTCAGACACTAGCCTCAAATACAGAGGTCACTAATTCTTGGAAAACCATTTCATTCAACCTTGTTCTTTCAATAGCCTTAGCACAAGCGACTTACTTGAGAGAATCCATTCTGTAAAGATTTCTTTTTCTAGTACAACAACTTGGTTCGTGCTTTCAAGATTCAAAGGTTCCTCGGACATTCAGCTCAAAACACTTTTCTTATTATTTGGTGGTCATATTTTATCTACAGACAATTCAGATGGTCATTTCATTCTATCCACTCTAAACATCTGGGGAGGGTTTTAAGAAAATGGAAGAAAAGTGCAAAGGTAGGGAAGAAGGTTTGAAAACGTTTTTAAAGGTCAAGAGGCCTGATAAAATTAGATGGGTTTTGATTTTATCAGTTAGGGATTTTAAAATAAAATATACAAGTTATATCAAATATATGAGATAATAAAAATAGAAATCATAAGCTTAGTTAGATAAAAATATATGAAGGAAAAACAGTGGTGAGACAAGATGATGGTGATACATTCAACGGTGTCAGTGATGAGACATCAACTGTGGGTCATCAATAGTGATACATCATCTATGATTCATTAATGGTAAGAAATAAATTGTGAGTAATCATTCATAACTCATGTTTTATGTAACTCATTATCTCTAAGTTTAAAGGCTTAGTAAAAATATCATCAAGCTAATGTTTTGTGCCAATGTATTAAAGATTTATATCACCTTTTGGTAATGATCTCTCAAAACGTGGTATATTATGTCAATAATTTTTTTTCTAAAATGATATACTAGATTTTTATAAATGTTAATAGCACTTTTGTTTTCACAATTTAAAGTGATGTGTAGGAATTGATATCCATAATCTAGTAATGTATGCTTCATCCACAAAATTTGAGTACAACAACTTCCAGTAGCTATGTCTTCAGCTTCAGCAGTATATAGTAAAAAAAATTGTTTCTTACTACACCATGATACTAGTGACTTTCCCAAAAGGTGACATGTTCTATAGGTTATTTTTTATCTAAATTTAATCCACTAAAATAAATATCAGAATAAATTAAATTATTGTCTTCTAGGGTAGAACAGTCCTAAATTGGTAGTATATTTGAGGTATTTAAAAATTATTTTAACATAAATTAAGTGTGCCTATTTTGGGTTTTGCTGAAAACAAGCGCACATACACACACTAAACATAATTTCAGGTTAGATAGAAGTTAAGTATAGAAGACTTCCAATCATACCTCTATAATTGGTTTCATCCACTAGTTTCCCAGCCTCATCAAGATCCAGCTTACATGTGGTACTCATGAGAGTATCACTACCTTTAGTGTTATCTAGACCAAAACCTTTTTGGATATCATTATTATATTTTCTTTGATTTAAAATAATTCCTTATTTGTTTTGAAAAAATTTAAATCCAATAAAGAATTTAAGTTCTCCCATTAAACTCATTTCAAAATTACTTTGTATCATTTTTTCAAAATTAGAACATAGTATGTGTTTAGAAGATCCAAAAATAATATCATCTACATATATTTGAACAACTAAAACATATTTTGAAGTTATTTTGATAAAAAGGAGTAGGGTCTTCTATACCTTTTGAAAAACCTTTTTAAATAAGAAAAGAGTTAAAATTGTTATACCATGCTCTAGGATCTTGTTTTAAACCATATAAAGCTTTTCTTAGTTTGAAAACAGGATTTGGAAATGGGGATTTTGAAAACTGGGGGGTTGTTCAACAAAAATATCCTCAATTATATAACCATTTAGGAGTGCACTTTTGACATCCATTTAATAAAGTTTGAAATTTATATGAGCTATAAAATCGAGTAAGATTATAATGGATTCAAGTTGAGCTATAGGTGAAAAGGTCTCTTTATAGTCTATGCCTTATTCTTGACTATAACCTTGGGAAACTAATCTAGCCTTATTCCTTACTATAGTTCTAGCTTCATCAACCTTGTTTCTAAACACCCATTCAGTGCCTATAGTTAAGGTGTCCTTGGGTATATCAATAAGTTTCCATAATTTATTTATTTCAAACTAATTTATCTCTTCTTGCATATCCATTACCCAAAATGCATCATTGATTGCCTTGTTAATATTCTTAGGTTAGAGTCGTGAAAAAAGGCTTGATGTTAAACTTGATTTCTTAGAGAAGTTCTAGTTTGTGTACTTGTGTCTAAGTCTCCAACAATAGCATATAAAGGGTAATTTAAGTGTCCTAATGCCTCTAGAAAAAATGAAATGGTTACCTCTGAGTCTTCTATATATTTGGTTTCTATAGGTTCAGAGTCCAGAAATTTTCCAGAATTGGATGATTTTTCTACATGTTTGACAACAGAATAGGAGGATTTGGAATTCAAGTCCAGATTTGATAAATCATCCTCAAGATTTTTTAGAGAGTTCTTAGGTTCATGTGGATTTTTTTCATAAAATTTTACACATATATATTATTCCACACATTTGGTTCTCTTATTAAATACTCTATAAGATTTTCTAGAAATAGAATAACCTAGGAAAAAACCTTCATTACTTTTAGAGGAAAACTTTTCACGATTGTCCTTCGTATTAAGAATAAATTCTTTTCATCCAAAAACTCTAAAGTAGTTAACCTTTGGATTTCTACTGTTCCATATTTCATAAGGGGTTTTCTTAAAGATAGTTCTAATTAAGAATATATTGATTACATATCAAGCTATATTCACATCCTTGGGCCAAAAATAGATAGGTAAGTCATATTAATTAAGCATAGTCCTAGCAATCTCTTGAAGGGTTCTATTTCTTCTTTCTACAACTCCATTCTACCAAGGTGTCCTAGGAGTAGAGAATTTGTGATTGTACCCATTTTTTGAGAAAAATGATTCAAAATATTTATTTTCAAATTCACATCCATGGTCACTTATTAAAGTCTTAATTTTAATTTTACTTATATTTTAAACTAATCTGGCATACTTGGTAAATGGAACTAGCTTCACTTTTGTGAGATAAAAAAGAAAACCCAAGTATATATAGAAAATTCATCTACAAGTACATAAATGTAGTGATTCCCATTTAAACTTGAAACTATAGAGAGTCTAAAAAATTCCATGCGAACCAACTCGAGAGGTTGAGAAGTTGAGACTTCATTATTTGGTTTGAAAGATAACTTGTTTTTTTCCTTTTGATAAGGATTGCATACTTTATTGTTTGGAAACTCAAGTTTGGGTAGATCCCTGACTAGCCCTTTTCTAGTAAGTTTTATAAGTGAGTGAATGTTACAATGGATTAGCCTAATATTCCAAATACAATATTATATATGCAATGAACTTAATCAAGAAACATTTTGTAAAAGTAAATAATCCAGATTAACAGAATAAAAAATTTCATTTCTATAGGCAGTAAAAACAAAATCATTTTTAGAGTTAAAAACATTACAACAATTATTTTTTAATATGATATAAAAACCATCATCACATAATTTATAAATGCTAAGTAATATACTTTAAAGCATCAATAAATAGTACTTTAGAAATTAAAATTGAATTTGTGTTACCAATTTGGCTAAGACCAATGATCTTTCCTTTAGCGTTTTCACTAAAGGTGACATGTACACCATCTAACTTTATTAGATTCTTTAAGTTTGAGTAGTATTCTATCATATTCCTTGAACACCCACTATCCAAGTACCATAAGTTCTTACAAAAACTTTTCAATCATCCTTCCTACAAAATATATTAGACAATAAATTATTTTGGTACCCATATTTTCTTGGGTCCAGATATGTTAGTAATCAAAGATTTAGGAACCCATAATTTCTTAATGGGTTTCCTATAAGCAGTTTGTAAATTTGTAGAGAAATAAACTCTATTAGTTCCTCTAGTAAGATATCTTATATAGTTATTTTTAGAACTTGATGCAGTATAAAAAATTTCAGAACTAGAACTAGTGGAATATTTTCCAAATTTAGGAATAAATGTATTTTAATTATTCTCCTCTGTCCAGATTGGTAGCCTATACCTGTAGTGTATTTTGGATCAATTTTTTCTCTAATAATTTGTGTTAGAATATTTTTCCCATCAATGATTTTTATATATATTTAACTGGTCATTATATAGCATAAGTTCAGTATTTTCTTTAAGTATCTGAGCATTTTTTCTCTTTTTCTACAATAATTTCATATTTAATAGAAATAGTAAGAGCGTACTATTTTTTGAGTAATTTTTATTTGTAATTTATCTCATTAAAAGTATCCTCAATAATGTTGTAATAATCAAACAATTTTTCTTTATTCATTTTCTCATCAACCTCATTTTCATCTTCATCTCCAAAGTAATAAGAGTTATATTTGGGAGATACAGAAGTTACCTCAGATAGATTTTTCATATAATACATGTTGTATTTATTAACTTTTTCATCATGAGATGAATCAAAGTCATTGGAGGAGTCCTCAAAATCACTACAGGTAGCTTTCATATATTTCTTGTACTTTTTATCCTTGTTACCATATTTATTATTGTACTTTATTTTTTAACATTCAGCTTTCACATGTCTTTTTATCTTGCATTTTTAATATATGACGTCATTTTAATGATCGTCTTTCTTCCAACCCTTTTCCAACTTCCCATGATTGTCATATTTTCTTTTGAAGTTAGATTTCCTGAATAATTTCATCTTTCTATAAAACTTCTTGAATCTTATATCATGTTGAGCCATTTCTTCATCACTATCAGCTGATGAATCATCATCACTTGAACTTTCAGCATGAACTTGAACTTTCTCCTTTTTTTTCCTAGATGCAGTGGTTTTGAAAGAAATAGATCTTATCTTAGGTTCATCATATTATTCTCAATTAACCTTTATCTCTTCCTCATACATCATAAACTTTCATGTTATCTCTTTTATAGGTAGTACATTGATGTCATAAGATTCTATAATTGATACTGATGTCCCCCTCCATCTTTTTGGAAGACATATCAAGAGTTTCATGATTTGTTCTTTTATAGTGACTGTATTTCCCAGTGACCTCATTGTATTCATGGTCTCATTGAACCTGAGATACATGTTAGAGATATTATCATCAATATTCATCTTAAAATTGTTTAATAGTGTAATTGTTAAGCCTAATTTCTTTAACATTTTTAGTTCCTTCATGTGAGACATCTAGAGTATCCCATAACTCATAGGTAGTTTTACTTGCAGAAATTCTATTAAACTCTTCATATCCTAAGGCATGGTATAAGGCATTCATGGATTTGAAATTTTTATTATAAACATCCTTAGTTTCATCATCCCAATTATTTCTTATAGTGGTAGGAATTTTATACTCATCTACTATAGCATACCAAATTTCAAAACCCATACTTTCAATATGCATTTTCATTTTTATTTTCCATTGGGCATAATTTGTCTCATTGAAATATGAAGTTCTGTTAGTAGCATCACCTTTCTCTTTATTGTCCATATTAAAGACTAAAAAATAAATATAAAGAACTAAAAATTTAGAATTAATATAAATTTTAAGATCTTTATCATACAACTATAATCATAGTTTAAAAGGGTTTGAAAAGATTTTAATATCCTTTGATAACAATTTTTTTTCAAAGTACGACACTCAAGAGGGGGGTGAATTGAGTTCATAGAAAAAATTCTATTTAAATTTGATTAAAAAACAAATCCCTCAAATTATTATAGAAGACAGCCCAGTCAACCAAAGTAGCCGATTTATAAAAAAATTTATCTTTTAAAATATTTCTCAAAGAGTGATTAGTTAGCAGTTGAAAAAATAAGAAATATTATTTAAACTTTTGAAATAAATTTACTAAACCAATTTATAATATAAACACTATATATTATTAACTATCTAAGTGAAAGAAATTTTTTCAGTTTTAAATAGATAAATTAGTGAAAACAGAACTTTGAAAGGAATAGTGGAAATAACAATATGAGGTTTAGTCCCAAGATGATACTTAGTCCTCTCCACTTGGTGATCACCTGCCACCAAGTAGATTATAGAAATAAAATTGATCCACAACCTAGATCTAGGTATACAACAGCACATACAGTGTTTTCCAGGCCACAGATACCTCTTAAATTGTTTTTATGGATGTGAAAAATGTGACAGGATGCACAGGTACCTTTTCCACTGTTATATATGGGAATACAAGGTTTAAAAAGATAAGTTGAGAAGATATATATGTATCTTCCAGTTATTCATAGGACTCATTATGTGTTCATAAAATAGAAATAATCATACACTACTCATTATGTAAATAAAGTTCACAAACAGAGCAGATAAAAGAGTAGAATGGATAGTATTGCTCTGTGTGATATGTGTTGTAGATCTGTGACTCCTTGAAGGTGGATTTAAATGAATATCAAGTCATTTATAAAAAGTTTTTTGTAAAATAGAGTATCGTAGAATCTTTTTTCTTATGGTGTATGAATGTCCAATTGTACAACAATTTGTTTCTTCATGGGTTCTTTGAATGTTTTAAGTATAATATTGCATGCATTCAACATGACTTCTCTGGTTTGGCATGCTTTTTTATTCGTTTTCAATCACATCTATCACCACATACATCTTGTTCCTTTTTGTTCCATTTCTTTTCATGGATTCAGTTATAAGATTTATATTCTTCAGCATAAAGCATGTTCTCGATCGTGGTCTGGTACCTTGTACCCCATACTGTGGTTTGACATCAATTTAAATGTTGTCTACAAAGGGTCATAAAGATGTCGTTAAAATAATTAGTAGAACTAAGTTCCAAAAATATGACCATTAGAAATATTGAATTTAAAAATGCTGAATGAAAGGTAGTGATTAGTCTTTTGAATGGTGATTCTGGTTTTAGAATGGTGTATTTGGAGTGGTTAGTATTTGGAGTAGTGGGTCTTTGAAGTGGTGAGTCTTTAGAGCAGTGAGTCTTTGGAGTGGTGATTATTTGGAGTGGTGAATCTTGGGAGTAGTGAGTCTAGTTCTGGGATGGTGACTCAAACTTAACGGTGAATCCAGAGCGGTGAGTCAGTAATGGAGTCATCTTTTGGTAAATCAGGAGTGGTGACTCAGGAATAGTGAGTCATGAATGGTGATTCATCCTTTGGTAAATCAAGAGTGGTGACTTAGGAGCAGTGAGTCATCCTTCAGTAAATCAAGATCAGTGACTCAGGAACGGTGAGTCTGGAACACTGAGTCATACTTAGTGCATGATGCAATCTGCCTTGAAATGCCAAAGGTTAACATAACATAGTAAACTCATTATAAACATAATTAGGCATGATTTGTGATTATTAAAACTAGAAGTGGTCAAAATATACCAAATATAATGACTATATCCTTTTATACACATTATTACATGATTTTAAGCATTCAAATAAAAACCAAGGATTGTAAATTCAAGTGTCTTTTGCATATTAGATACATAATTAGAAAGCATGAAACCAAAATAAAAACATATTTTATTTAATATTATTAATGATTTCTTAACACCCTTTGATCCCTTACATATGTATATGATAACCTAGGGAATACATGAATAAAGGGATGATCTAAAAATACTAGTAAGGGAATAAACATAAGAATAAAGTATAATACATGGGTTAGAAGGCATAACATAATGACATAAAAAGGCATGGAACATGAACAGACATATGAAATAACATATATAATATGGGATCATGTAATCATGGAATAATAGTAATGTTGAAGCAGCATAAAACATTACATAATAATGATTCAATGTTCATTACACATGGAGGATCACGAGTCAAGGCTAACCACAAAGATCTTTGCACAAGGAGCACGAGTTAAGGCTAACCACCAAGACCGTTGCACATGAAATCTCATGAGAGTAAAAACTAACCAATACATTAGAGTGCTATCTAGGCATACCCATCATGACATGTTCATGAATATTTGTTCCACATGAAGAATCATATATAAGTAATCAATCATAAATATAAGGTTTACCTATGGAAAGAATTAGGAATCATGTCAGGTCAAAAGGCATAGAAAAAGGGAATATCACAATGGTGTCCATGAAAGAATGGATTGAAATCATACATGAAAATTCATAAGAGAAAATTTCCATAGATCATTATAATTTATTTCAAAATTAATTGAAAACATTTAAAAATTTTGTTTATGAAATTTTAGAAATGAGCCACTTTAGTACGGTTTAAGGGAAAATTTTAAAGATTCTTTAAAATGGAAAAGTAATAGTTGTTTATATAAAACTATAAATGAACCAAGATAGTTTTTAAATATAAAATTGTTGATTTTTTTAAAATAATGGTGGCTTAAAATATATTATGGAGTGTACTTGAAAAGGGGTAATAATAAAAAAGTTCCCTTTAATCAGGCTTGCTTATCGGGAGGAATTGGGAAGGGAACCTTTTTAAAACATTTATTTCCCCATAAAAGAAAAAATAATTGGGCTAGGTAAATACACTTGGAAAATAGAAATAGAATTTAGGATAATTACATAAGAATAATTAAGAATTAAATTGGGGTAAAGAGATAAAAACGTAACCTGAAGGAAAAAATGAAGGTTTATAAAGAATCAATTACCTTATGTCTGAAAGTATTATACAATTGAACTTAATTTACTAGATAATCAAATTAAATAAATTAATTAATTAATTCATAAAATTTTATACATTTATTTTATTTATTATAATTTTAAGTTCATTTATGGCCTTTTTTTATGAGTTATAAGATACAATTCCATTGCTCGGGAGTGTTCGTTTCCTTGGTTTTCATGATCGGATCATTTGTATACGTGAATGAAAGATCATGTAGAATGAGAATAGATGTATAGAATTGAAATTATATGTTATTAATGAACTTAAATTATTTTATTTTTTTCTTAAATATCATTTGGTTATATGGTATTAGTATGAATAATTATATAAAATTATAATGATAATCATTTAGATTAATTTGGTTGTTTCTAGATCATCGTGAACCAGTTTTGTTCTATTATTTAATATTATGTATATATACTAATTCCAAAAAATTAAATAAGTAGTAATACATATATTATAATAATTTTTAACCATAAAAATGGTTTTATTATCATCATTGAAGGTGGTAAATTAAATTTAAAACTTCTCGTCCTTGAATGCAATATATTAACACATCATGGATGATGTTTTCGTTTTATAGACAAAAAGGGGAGAGAAATAATGATGTATTATTCCATTAACATAATAAAATTCCATTATATGTGAAATAATATAGCTAACATTACAATTTGATAAGGTTATGTGAGCATATAATAAGAAAAAAAATAAATTGGAAAGCAATTAAAAGAAAAGGAAAGAGGTTTTTACCTCTTGAATTATTCTCCTTAAGAACCTCCTTCTGGCACTTGAGTTTGGTATTTTATTGAGACCAAAGGCTCCTGGACATGGGGAGATACTTTGGAATAGTTTTGGGAATAATATAGACAATATTCAAGCCTTCATAGGTTTAAGGAAAATAGGTGGTGAGGGGTGGTATTTATAGTGGAGGATATGGGTGTTTTTTGATAATTTTATTCATTGGTTTATTATTTTGGCTCAATAATATGAATAGTGTAGATTATTGTGACTAAATATATTAAATAATTTATTTTAGTTATAACCAATGGTCACTTGAATCATCCATGACTCAATCATGGCTCAAAAATGCATTTATTTACCTTATACTATAAATTACCATATTTCACTATTCACCATAAATTCAACTATTTTAAAAAAATCCCAAAAAACTCACCCTAACCATTTTTTTATGTGTATAATTCAAAAATATACTCCATTTTATGAAAATATTTCTATAAATATGTGGAATTTAATTTTTAATTAAAATCATCATTTACTAAAAAAATACAGATTTTAAAATTATAACTGATTTTATAACAATTTAAAAAATTAATTAAGGTCTCATAAAATTATATTATAATCATAATACAAAAAAAATATCAATTTATGAAAATATTTTATTAAAATTAATTTTCTTTTAAATCATTATATTAATTATAAAATTGTAAATAAACATTTGTGTTTTATAAAAATACCAATACTTAATTTATCATTTTCAAAACATTTATTTACTTATACTATGATATAATTATATCATATTTTATTTTATAATTTGGATAAATTTTATTTACACTTTCATTTTTGAGGTTACTATTCTATTGGTCAGGTTACTATTTTTAAAGGTCACATTACTATTCCATAGGTTATGTTATTATTCTATTGGATTAAGTTCCTTAATTTCTATAAATACTTCTTATTTCGTTCATTATTCATTTATAAAGTTTTTATTGTGTTCTATATGTGATTTTATGTGATTTATACTATATAACATAATTATAAGAAAAGAATTTTCATTTATAAAATATTAGGTCATTCTAGAAAAGGACTGAAGAAAAAAAGGTAAAAATGAATATAGATCCCACCTCATACTATATCTGAAGTCCTTGGATTGGAAGCCGCTATTGTTTGTTGTAACATCTTGGACCAGTTGACCACTAAAATGGTAGTTATACCAGACTCCACATGGCCTAAAGTGCTCCTCCATGTATGATAGAGGCTACTAACTAGCAGCGAGGGTCAAATAGTGGTATAGTGGGGAGACTATGCTCTCAAGATCAGAGTAGTGCAACGGTATAACCGGGCATAAATCAAAAGAAAATATAAAAATAACTAATAATAAATGACAATTCAGTAGAAAATAAATGTAATAACTGAACAAAAATATTCCATTCCAAGTATACAACCAACCATACATGCATGTCCATGATATTCTACAACATAAGGCAGAAAACACACAGCAGATAGTAAGGTACAATACAAAAAAAAGAATAAAAGATAGGACAGAATCTATGAGGGTAGTCTCTATGAGCAACCTGAGTATCCATTCAGGCCTATGTTCCTAAATCCCTATTATAAACATAATATCACAATGCAAATAACCTGGGCCTGCAACCATGAGGTCTGTTTGGTTATCCCAGTGTAATAGTGATCCGAACAGGGTGTGAGATATACTCAGTATTCCACCACCTATGGTGTCTAAAGTATAAACCAATTCATGCATATAAAATGAGTATTTTCCATGTATAAAAAGAAGCATTGATACTAAATAAATAAATAATCCAGTTGGCTTAGGTTCCCCAAGGAAACCTGGTCGAGCATACCTGATTCATCCTAAGTTGGGAAAGTCTGAACCATAGGCCACCTGTACAATTGAGATAAAGGGAAAGTGATAATAAAAAATGGTACGGAAAAAGTATTATGAGATGGACCGACCCTAAGAACATAATTAGGCTTGGTGGATGCATCCCATGGATATCAAATATAAACCACTAGCCTTTTTGTAAATATAACTACCAATTGTAAAATAGCTAGCATCTTGGGTTCGTCCAAGGAAAACCCTAACAAGGAACCCATGTATCGCACCAAGAGTGCCATAACGCTCACTTCCATTGAAGTATATCTAATGAAACCCATGGAAGTCCCCATAATTATCACTCCTAGACTAATGTGAGACAAAAACCTTTGAGCTCGTACTTGGTATCTCACATAGGGGACCAAGTCTCACTCATGGCCTATTATAACTATCTCACTAAGGAGCATGTCCAAGGTGTCTCCCCTAGGGAACTATTATCACTCATTATGAGGTAAGAAGAACAATCGGTGATCCCATCCTGGAATACCATTATCTCCCTCGGAATTTACACAATACAAAATGAATTTGATCACAAGCACAATGATTCTGTTCTTAGAATTTCATGAAAGGAAACCCAATTATCACTCACATAATTCATAAGTCATTTTATCAATTTAATTGGACAATACAAAAGGCCAAATAATAATTATTCCATAACATAGAACAAAGAAGCGATAGGAGGGACATGCCCATTTTCCATTTCATTTTGAATTTAAATGGGGGACATATATGTAAATAAGTCACATCACATCCAATCATAAATTAAAAAATAATGATCAAATGATAAACAATAAAGATCATAGAAAACACTTGTTCCATATGGTCAAGCAAGGCATAACATACATATATATGTAGTTCACATTTCCAATTTGAAGACAGTGCACCTCATGGAGGGGTTTTATTATAAAACTTGGCATTATTATTAAAACAATTCATTTAGTTCACTTAGGAAAAAACAATTACATGACAAGGCATAAGTAACTCACCTCAAGGTGGTTCTAAGATAGGATAGCATCATGTTTAAACATAAATAAAAAAAGGTACATCCAAAGGGGTGGATCGAACAAGGAAATCCTGATAATTAAACATTAAAAATTAAGTGAAGTCTTTATAGGTAAGTTCAGGTCAATTTCATAACCTTGAACCATATCAGGGGAAGTCTAAATTCATCATAAGGTGGTATAAGAAATTTAATTTAAGCCATAATATAATTGAGAAGCGCCACCGGGTTAGTCTGGATTTTAACACATGGAAACGTTCTCTAAACTGATGAAACTTAAGGTAAAATATATATATCACCTAACTAAGACCATTTATAACTCAAAAATCCAATATCAAGCCTTGATTTGGTTCAGTTCGAGAGAAATTGAAGAAACGGACACCCATCTTGAAAATAGGGCAAATGAGGTCCCACCAAAAATAGAGTAGTGGAGGACGGAAGTAATGAGAAATTAAAGCAAGAGGAGTGAGGAGATTACTAAGAGGAATACATAAGGACTGAGTATTTTTGGTGTCATTCCAATGATGTGCTTAAGAAACAAGTTGGGTTTCAATCCAACTATCTCCTAATGGGTATGTTGGGTTCAGAGTTCATGCCAATAATTAGTGATTGGTAATTATGTATAGATGTGTGTATTGGGTTGGGAATTCATATGAATTGTGGTTGATGGATGATTGGGGATTGATTCTTTTTTTCTTGGTAGTTCATGTCAATAATAGACTATGGGTGACTTTTGAGTTGATGTGGATTTGTGATACAAGTTGGATATGATGCATCTCGAGGACTTTGTGACATATGGGTTAGACATGATGCCTCCTGGGGAATTTGTGATATGATTTGGATATTATTACTCCTAGATATGATAATTGGTTATGATTATAGATGGTATGTTGTATGATATGGCACTAAAAAAGTGGGTATGGTCACTCCCAAGTATGTTGGGCAGCACCCATGGTCATGACTCGTTGTCACGAACCGAATTTGGTCGCTGCCAAAACCAGCACCCGACCCGACCCATGGCAAGTCCCGAAGGGAATTCCCAATCCCCACGGGCTGGCACAAGTTCCCGGGTATCAAAAACTGAAAATTGGGAACGATTTACCCGAGTTTTTATACTTAAAACAACAAATGAATCCAAGAAATCAAATCTGGATTTCTAATAACAAAACAACTTTTACTAAAATTCAGAACTGAATTACACAATTTTAAACAATGTTTTAAGACCATTACAAAGGTACAAACCCAAGAAATGATATCCCAAGAAACTCCACATGGAAAGAGGCACCACCCTCAAGCCATCTCCACGGAATTGCATCACTATGGACCGCTAAAACCCAGAACCAAAGGCATAAAACCTGTACCCAAACCTCTGACATAAAATAAGCAAGTCTACTTACACCCAATGGTGTAATTAGGGTGTGAGATAAAGCCTAGTAGGATTCCACCACTAAGAGATTCCATGTGATAAACATTTCATGACAAAAAGAATTGCATATTTTGTAAATAAAAAATGCTTGTTACAATTTTCTAAAGGATGCAATAATAAATGAAAACAGTTTTCATGTGGGATAATTTTAAAGGACCAAAAATTTTAAAATGAATAATAAATCTAATGAATTTTCCAGCCAACAATACCGTATACCGAGGGTAAGTAGAAAGGATCTAATGAGCACAAGTAATAGGAAATAACCCCTAGGTACTAGCTAGCTGTGGGTCCTAGGTACCTCATATCTCGGTGAGAGTAACCACAAAAATATTCATTCTCATGCACGAGCCACTAGTAGGGATCATGCCCATAACCTAGTGGTCCCTAATCATCATCATCATAGTTTAGTTAGAGTTGTAACCATCAATCTTGCTAAGTGAAACTGAGGCCAAACCCCACGGATTCACTAGCATACTAGTACACGTCCACCCACCTAGATACCCGGGTTTTCCCTTTGTGCTCAAACAAGTTCAAAAATATAATAAATATATTTTTCACATGAAAATATCACTTCCACATCACACATTAACCAAACAGCCCCATGTACATCACACAATTCACAAATTCCACTTTTCATTCAAATGTATTTTGAAATTAAACTCACACCAAAATTGCCTACAACACTTTTCACATTTCTTTAACACTTCCACAAATACTTTAAATAATTTTATAAAACCATTAAAAGATATTAAACTCACAGAACATCCCACACACATGTCACATAATACCCTTCTCACCTTCACAATTCATTTTATCAATAAACTCACACGAAACATCCCACACCCATGTTTCGCACACAAAACACAATTTAGTAAAACATTTCGGCAATTTATAAAACATTCTAAAAATTTTTGACATCTCAAATCACCACTTTACCATTCAAAAACAAAAATTAGGTGAACACACTCACCCAAACAGTACATATACACCCTTTCCAAACTTTGTTTAACCAAATAAAACATTTTCAATTTTTATAAAACAAACCCAAGAGGGATAACCATTGTTTGTACACTAAACCCATTTCAAAACCCTCATTCGAAACCAAAATCATACCAATACCAATCAAAAACATAATTTTCATCCCTAAAACAATTATTAAACCACCCCCAAGTGTTATAAAAATACATCGAATAATACCACAAAGATACACATGAAAAACACATGTTTTCACCAATCACCTACAAGAAGTACAACATGGTTTTACACCTTAAACTCATTCAAAAACCACCTTTCAAGGCCCACATGACAATAAGTAATTAAAAAACCATAATCGGAATCCCCTTTCAAGACTAATAAATCACTTTCATATGTTATAAACTAAACCCAAACATTACCCCCATAGTCACACTTGAAAAGTACCCAATTTCAAGCTATAATGAAACTAAAAATTAAATGTTTAACCAAATCCATCAAAAAAAGTTTTCACAGCACACAAAACAGATTATAAAAATGCTAAATTAATAAACCAAGCAAGATAACTCATCATAAAATGGCTACACATGGAATCGCCTACCTTTTGAGTCGAAACCCTCAAAACATGGTGTGAAACCTTAAATGCACCACCGCCGCACCCCAAGCAATATAAATCCAGACCTAGACCACCAAAAATTGACCCAAAAGATACCAAATCATACCTTAGGATCTAACCCCAACTTCTGGACATGAGGAACTTCAATAAAGAGGAAATAGAACTAAAAGAGGATGTAAGGAACCAAGAAGGAATTCCCTTACATGAAATATCTTGAAGAAATCGGCCCCAATCCACCAATATTTGAATCTTGAAGTACTATAAAATGTTATGTAGGATTTAAGGATTTATATTAGGTCAAGTGGGGACTGAATTTGGGGAAAAATACAGAAAGTTGATGTAGTTATGAAAGAATCATTTTACCTCATCAAATCTGGTCGATTTGAGAAAGATTGAGAAAGATCTCCCTAATCTGCAGGGTATATGAGCTCCAAAGAGGAAAAATCGATACTGGGGGTGATCCTGAGGTATTTGGCTTCGAGTGGGAGGTCTAATCACCAAAAAACAGTAAACAATTAATGAGATATTGAAAATTTAAAAAAAATAAAGAAGGAAATGGGCCTACGGGCAGGCCCATTACCTTAATCAAAAAACCAAAATCCATCATGATTTTGGATTTCTATGTGGTCCAAAGGCATATGGTGATTTTAATATATCAGGTTATGCCAATTGGGAAGTGGAATGGGTATAAAATAGTAAAAATTGAAGGATTTATAGAAGAAACGAAATTTGTTTTTAACTCTGGAATTGGGCTCACGGTTTGGCCCAAATTTTCAAAACCCACAATTTTCACCAAAATGAGTGGTAAAACCCAAAAACAAAATCAGGAATGGAAATTAAATGAAAAATGAATAATAATAAAAAATCACGGGTGTGACAATTCTCTCCACCATAAAACTTCCCACCCTCGGAAAGCCACATCAAGGAAAAATCAAAAACCAAACCCAACCGAAAGGCAGAAATGGACTCCTTTACTAAATTTCGCCCCCAAAGGCCAAAACACCTCCAGTGATCAATTAAGGAATATTTCACAACCAAAACATACACCTCTTTACTGAAATGATCAAGCACATTCAATATTTATCCTAAAAGAAAACTCCTCAAACACTATCTGAACAAGGCTCAAACAATTTACCCAATCAGACAAGAACATCGAACAAGGTTACACTTACCTTGATATAACTAAACCATTGGGCACTCTCCAAACCCAACGTTTACCCAAGGAAGATGTAGTTGGTTATATATCTCCAAACGAGACTACCCACTTCCAAGCCAAGACCAAGGAAAAAACTGAGTTACTGGTACAAGGATACACAAATGGGCTCCCCACCATAGGAGAAAACTTAAATTTTTCTGAGACAGAGTCAAGACACTAAAAGGGGAGCCCCGAACAAACTCCCCGGTACAAGGGGTAGAATCCCATTAAAAATATTCAAAATAATATACATGATACTCACATTGGGTATCCCCACCATAAGAACCAAACATCTTAACTTACCAATATGGGTCGGCACAGAAAGACCCCAAAACTTAAAGAGTTGGGACGACCGCACGGTTAGCCCGCACAGTTTGGGAAACTGTGCGCTAACCAGGTGGATCCTTATACCTACATGGTTTTCTGGGGAATGGTTACTACTAAATGTTCACTCAACATGTTGAGACAAATCTAAAACATTTCCCCCAAACCCAAAGGAAACAAAAGGGGAAAAGAAAGTCATTGGGAGATAACATGGGGATGAGACCCTCCACCTCTTTCCACCGAACGGGAACAAAAGAAGTAAGATGACAACACCAAATGTTTAAACTATTCCCATCTCTCATACTGAGAATAGTTCTTTGTATAAGGTTAAAAACTACACTCGGATTTCCTCTGACTATGTGCCAGCTTCTCTTCGGGACCTATGGCTGGAGCTGGAATGATTGAAGCATCTTCGGCCTCGCAGTTAGGATTTGGAAACCCCTGAATAGAATTTATTCTTCCGATGCTAAAAACAACTACAAGAAATCCCAGATGGGTTCACCAAGACATAACACACTCTAGAACTCACTTTACCCTAACATGGAATTTCACTGAAATAAGGGTTTAGGGGATGCTCTCACATCACACCTTATTTCTTTGGGTGAGAAACAACAGAAATAGAGGACACATATAAACACCTTCCTCTAAAATAGAGGATTTAGATATCTCCCAAAAGGAGAAACACTTCTGAAAAAAAGACACACAAAATATTTTACAACTTCACCTTTACAATCAAACGAGCACGCAACATCACATCGTGTCACTGAACATGACCAAAGCGACAGATAGAAATAATAAAAATAGGGGGCCTTATACAACA
The DNA here is from genome assembly GCA_963277665.1 of Viscum album. NCBI lineage: Eukaryota > Viridiplantae > Streptophyta > Magnoliopsida > Santalales > Viscaceae > Viscum > Viscum album. The sequence continues at coordinate 677,536,293 of OY728119.1, read as the reverse complement.
TCCCCAAATATCACAGCATTCCAGAAAGTGTCCATAATAGCCTCTCGTGGCCATATTTTCCACAAGGGTTTTCTAACATAAAACCCTTCTTCAAAGAGACTACGAAGGACTCAGAGGCCCTCTTAGACATTATCTATACTCACAACCCCAGACAACTTCCACCTTTGACGAATCAGGTAGCTTAAGAAACTAAGGTCTCTTTCAAACATCCACAAGCACTCTTTCGCAACAAGAGGATCCGAAAAAAACCCAAGAATTTAAATGGTGTAGACTCATTCTACAAATCTCAAGAAAATATTCCTTACATTGATCAACTGGAGGATTTTCCAACGGCGAAACAATCCGGGTTGCACTTCAGTTGTGCACTAACCCTTAATGGGGGCGTACACTATCAAACAGGAGAACCCAAGGACCCAACCAAGCTGGTCGATTGGTAAAAACATTCCACAAAACAGATCCAAATTTATTAATGGAACCATTGTAAAGGTGTCTCGAAACATATATCATAGGAGACTACTAACCGGACCTTCTACCCAGCTTACCGACCAAACACAAACCCAAAACACAATTCGAACAGGAGGGGTTCTTGGACTCAAAACATCCCACAACATCAATATTTTCCAAAAACACATAATATACACCATCCCAAACAATTCATCAAGACATCATGTTTTTCTTTAAAAATATTTCTTTGAAAACCAACGGTTCAGAAGTTAGCATATCCACCAATGGTACCCCATGGGCCTCACACATGCATGTTTCTGTGCCACACCAGGCACCCTCCTCATATTAATCCTGACACTCATCCAGTCATTCCATCAACCATCCATCATCCCATATAACCCAATGCATGTGGTCACTCATGGAAATAACAAAGGTTAAAACTAAAATTCTTTCCACCTTTCAAAAAAAACGGTCAACCAACCCATCCTTTTTCTCAAAGCTGCTAAAAATGAGATCAAAATCCCAATTCACATCTTACAAAACTATTAATAAGGACACAACCATTTTGAAAAGAACTCACTTTCAAGTTATTCACATCAATTTGAAAACATCTCATCCCATTAAAACACTCTTTGATTGTTTATAAAACTCTATTGGAAACACTTTTCAAAACAAACTTCAATAGGGTTCCTGGTTTCAAAAGAGGTGTAAGCACACCATTTTCCATTTCAAAAAAATTATGAAAATTCAGTTCTTCCATTTCATAAACCAAACTATTCCCTCTTTATTTGAAAAACATTTCACAAAAACTTTACGCTTCTTAAAACCAAAGTTCCAAGATTTCAAAACTAAAGCACAAAACAATGTGAGAGGAAACTAGTTTCAGTGGGTGACTTGGAAATATGGATGGCGGCCATATTCCAATCACTTCACCATCACAGAGAGTGTTCAAGGTAATATTCTCAGCTCCACATGGCTTACTAGGCCCTACGAGCTCCCTGAGACCATTAACCCAACTCTCTTTTCATTTCCCCTAATCATCATCAAACCAAGAAAACCAAAGGACTTAGATAAATCCCGACTTCCCCTGGCGACTTGAATCCCAACATGAGGTGTGGTGATCAAGCACACTACCCATAACCGGAATTTCATGTCCCAACAATCTTAACTCCAGACTATCCCGACTATTTCCCAAATAACATGATTCAAATAGAGCGAACCTCCTCTGATACCATTTTGTCACGAACCGAATCTGGTCACCGCCAAAACTGGCACCCAACCCGACCCGTGGCAAGTCCTGAAGGGCGTTCCCGATCCCCATGGGCTGGTACAAGTGCCCGGGTATCAATAACTGAAAATTTGGAATGATTTAAATGAGTTTTTATACTTAAAAAAACAAATGAATCCAAGAAATCAAATCTGGATTTTTCAAACCAAAACATCTTTTACTAAAATTCAGAACTGAATTACACAATTTTAAACAATGTTTTAAGACCATTAAAAAGGTAAAAACCCAAGAAATGATATCCCAAGAACCTCCACCTGGAAAGAGGCACCACCCTCAAGCCATCTCCACAACACTACATCACTATGGACTGCTAAAACCCCAAACCAAAGGCATAAAACCTGTACCCAAACCTGTGACATAAAATAAGCAAGTCTGCTTACACCCAATGGTGTAAGTAGGGTGTGAGAGAAATCCCAGTAGTATACCACCACTAATATATTCCATGTGATAAACATTTCATGACAAAAATCATTGCATGTTTTGTAAATAAAAAAAATGCTTGTTACAATTTTCTAAAGGATGCAATAATAAATGAAAACAGTTTTCATGTGGGCTAATTTTAAAGGACCAAAAATTTTAAAATAAATAACAAAGCTACTGAATTTTCCATCCAACAATACCGTATACTGATGGTAAGTACAAATGATCTAATGAGCACAATTAATAGTAAATAACCCCTAGGAACTAGCTAGGTGTGGGTCCCAGGTACCTCGTATCTCGGTGAGAGTAACCAAAAAAATATTTGTTCTCATGCACGATCCACTAGTAGGGATCATACCCATAACCTAGTGGTCCCTAATCATCATCATCATAGTTTAGTTAGAGTTGTAAGAATCAATATTTCTAAGTGAAACTGAGGCCAAATCCCACAGATTCACTAGAATACTAGCACACGTCCACCCACCTAGATACCTGGGTTTTCCCTTTGTTCTCAAACAAGTTCAACAATCCAAGAAATATAGTTTTCACATGAAAATATCACTTCCACATCACAGATTAACTAAAAATCCCCATCTACATCACACAAGTCACAAATTCCACTTTTCATTCAAATGCATTTTGAAATCAAACTCACACCAAAATTGCCTACAACACTTTTCACATTTCTTTAACACTTCCACAAATACTTTAAATAATTTTATAAAACCATTAAAAGATATTAAACTCACATAACATCCCACATACATGTCACATAATACCCCTCTCACCTTCACAATTCATTTTATCAATAAACTCACATGAAACATCCCACACCTGTGTTTCGCACACAAAACACAATTTAGTAAAACATTTCGGCAATTTATAAAACATTCTAAAAATGTTTGACATCTCAAATCACCACTTTACCATTAAAAAACAAAAATTTGTTGAACACACTCACCCAAACAATACATATATGCCCTTTCCCAACTTTTTTTAACCAAATAAAACATTTGCAATTTTTATAAAACAAACCCAAGAGGGATAACCATTGTTTGCACACTAAACCCATTTCAAAACCCTCATTAAAAACCAAAATCATACCAATAACAATAAAAAACAAAATTTTCAGCCCTAAAACAATTATTAAACCACACCCAAGTGTTATAAAAATACATCGAATAATACCACAAAGATACACATGAAAAACACACGTTTTCACCAATCACCTTCAAGAAGTACAACACGGTTTTACACCTTAAACTCATTAAAAACCCACCTTTCAAGGCCCACATGACAATAAATAATTAAAAAAACATAATTTTCATCCCCTTTAAAGACTAATAAATCACTTTCATATGTTATAAACTAAACCCAAACATTACCCCCAGAGTCACACATGAAAAGTACCCAATTTCAAGCTAAAATGCAACAAAAAATTAAATGTTTAACCAAATCCATCAAAAACGGTTTTCACAGCACAAAAAATTGATTATGAAAATTCTAAATTAATACACCAAGAAATCTAACTCATCATAAAATGGCTACACATGGAATCACCTACCTTTTGAGTCGAAACCCTCAAAACATGGTGTGAAACCTTAAACGCACCACCGCCGCACCACAAGGAATATAAATCCAGACCTAGACCATCAAAAATTGACCCAAAATATACTGAATCATACATTAGGATCGAACCCCAACTTCTGGACATGAGTAACTTCAAGAAAGAGGAAGTAAAACTAAAAAAGGATGGAAGGAACCAAGAAGGAATTCCCTTACATGAAATATCTTGAAGAAATCGGCCCTAATCCACCAATATTTGAATCTTGAAGTACCCTAAAATGGTATGTAGGATTTAAGGATTTATATTAGGTCAAGTGGGGACCGAATTTTGGGGAAAATACAGAAATTTTATGGAGTTATTAAAGAATCATTTTACCTCATCAAATCTGGTCGATTTGAGAAAGATTGAGAAAGATCTCCCTAATCTGCGGGGTATATGACCTCCAAAGAGGAAAACTCGCTAATGGGGGTTCTCATGAGGTGTTTGGATTTGAGTGGGAGGTCTAATCACCTAAAAAGTAAAAAATGTATGAGATATTGAATATTTAAAAAAAATTAAAGCAGGAAATGGGCCTACGGGTAGGCCCATTACCTTAATCAAAAACCCAAATCCATCATGATTTTGGATTTCTATGTGGTCCAAAGGTATATGGTGATTTTAATATATCAGGGTATTCCAATTGGGATGTGTAATGGGTATAAAATAGTAAAAATTGAAGGAGTTATAGAAGAAATGAAATTTGTTTTTAAATATGGAATTGGGCTCACGGTTTGGCCCAAATTTTCAAAACTGACAATTTTCACCAAAATGAGTGGTAAAACCCCAAAACAAAATCAGGAATGGAAATTAAATGAAAAATGAATAATAATAAAATCACGGGTGTGACACTCGTATTACCTTTATAGTTTTTTATCTATTTATTATGAGAATATCACTTTGTGCATGCATTGTATATACTAGATATGTTAAGGACATTGTCTGTGGTGGCCTACAAATTTGATCTCACACCCTTCTCAAGAAGCCTTGGAACTTTGGTACCTAACTAGACCTCTTTTCCGTAGGTTCAATTAAGGTAGAAGCCTAATATTGGATTTATGAGCTAGATAGCTGGTGAGAGTTAGAAGATGGGACTGGGTAGGAACTTAGAACCAAGTGGTGGTTATTTTTAGTTTTTTTTCTTTTATTCCAAGTTATATATGATTTTTATATAAAAGATATTATCAGTGTATGATTGACTCATGTTGTCAGAATATATCACTCTTAAGCTAGTTTTAATGGTCACAGACACTCAATTATTTTCTAATGGTTTCATTGGGTCTTATTTAATTAATTTTAATTCTTATATTTATTAAAATGTATTTAATCATTTGGGAACCTTGTAGAAGTATTTTGAAGATTAATAGAAAGTCCCATGGTGGGGTATCCCACCGGGTACCCATTCAATCCATATCGGGTACCCGATAGAGGTATCCAGAAGTAATGTGCTTTTATTTCAAACACCAGGTACCCTATGATGGTTGAATGTGTACTCGATAGTCCTCGAGTGGATACCATCCACCTGGTATCCAAACACAAGTTTCCCTTTGGACATGGCAGTAGCCTATAAATCTTTTCTCTTCACACCAACCACTCAAAAGTCACCTACCAGTTATCTGGTGAAGGTTCTAGAAAAATCAACCACCAAAATTGAAGTATTAAATGACCATGTTTTAATGCCAATAACTATATTCAAGATCCAATAGCTCTATTTTCCTAATAAAAGGTTGATGGTCTATAAATACACCATTATGAAGTCAAATACATCACTAGTTATAAAAATTATACTCTCTTAAGGATAATTTTTATTCTTTAATGTCATTCTTAATCTTCCACTCTTTCTCTATCTTATCTCTTAGTGAAATTCTTACGTTTGTGAGATCATATAGTGTACTATATTAGTATTTAATTAAATTAGTCTATTACTAATTTCATTTATATTTATTAGGAAATCACTACCACTAATATGATATCATTGGGTTTATTTCTACATCCATTAAAAATAAAGTGGAATTATTTATTTTTAGGTTACTTGGAGACCACTAAAATCAAGGTATTAAAGGAAACATCAAGTTAGTGAGGATAGGATACATAGGTACTTGTATAAATGAGTTCTTGATCGAACATTTATAACAAATTCATGTTGCCTTTTAAATTCCATTATATAATCTATTTTAGTTTAATATACATTGTTTTAATTCTATTTTATAGTTTTACAATTATATTTAAGTTTTAATTTGTTAATTTTTTTAAGGAAATCCACCCACCCTCCTCTTTCCATCTTTTTAGACCAAAATTTTTTATTAGAGACTCCCTTGATTTCTAAACCTATCATGGTTTCAAGGAATGATTTTCAATAAAGAACACTTCCTTTAACACCCACGGTGCTCTAGATGGACACTCAATGGGTTGTGCTCCTTCTTTGGTGGAACAAACTATGGATATTGGAAAACATACATCTCCAAATTTCTTAGAACCATAGGATACCCCATTTCATGGTTATAATATTACCAAATAATTGAAAGAAAAATGGCCCCAATGACATAGCCTCTTTTGATCTTGATGGTAAATACATGAATTATCTTCACTGGATAAGATAAAAATGAATTTAATCATGTTTTCACATGAAAAAAATATCATGTAATATATAAAGTACTTAAAGTAGATCACAAAGGCACAAACAAAGTCATAGACATTGAACTTTTCATGTATTAGAAGGGATTTAAAAGTTTTAACATATATTATAGTAAATTAATTACTAAAATATATACTTGATTTACAGACATTGTAAATGGAAGAAAATTTCTTGGTGATGTTATCTCTTAAAAACTCTTGTAAAGAATGTTTTTTGGATATTACCAAGATCTTGGTCGTATAAGGTAACAATGATTCAAGAATCTAAGGATACCAAGAACATACCTATATAATAACTTTTTAGATCACTCATGACCAATGAAATCACAATGAAGTGAAACTCCTAAAAGGAAGTAGAAAATGTTAAGGAAATAAGATCATTTCCTTCAAATAAAATTATAGAATCTCTTCTAAGAGTGACTTAAAAATGGATCATCTAGCTAAGAAAATAAACTAGTTTATGAGAAAGAATAAATATTTCTAATGAGATAAAAAATATGATCAAATAGGAGAAGATGAATTCAAATGTTATGAATGCAATAATAAGGGACATATCAAATTTAATTATCCTATTTATAAGAAAAATATGAAACAGAAGAATAAAACAAATAAATCCTTCAAGGTTTCAACTTATAGTGCAATATATATCTCCCTCTATACATCTATATCAAGTGATGATAGCTCCAAATGTATTATGTTATGTAATTGAGGTAAATGATGAGGAAAATTATGCCACTTCATATTTTTCTTCATTTCATTTAAATTTTTAAGATCTTAAAATTTCTAGTGATCTACTAGAGGAGGGATTTTTTCAACTTACAGCAAAATTCAAAGAACTTAAAAATAAATATATTCAATCTAGTAATAGAAAGGATCATTTATCAAAAGAAAAAATATTAAACAATGAAATTAAAATATTAATCTAATTTGGATCAGTTTTCTTCCACTCTTAAAGTGATTCAAGAAGATCTCTTTAAATTCACCCATGGTAAATAATATATTGATAAAATTTTGGGTTATCAATTTTATATTAAGAAACACTTTGGTGTAGGCTATATTGATCAAGCTAATTCCTCAAAATATAATAAATTAATTAGAGGAACATCATAATATAAAATCTATAATTATTTTCATAAAAATAGACACTTAATTTATTAATATGATTATAAAAAATCTTGTTATGGTGGAACAGAAAGGGTTCACTTATATTTTTAACTTTCTAAAAAAATAACATCAAACAATGAAAATATATATACCAAAATCACTTTTGGATAATATTAGTGGACCCAAATTTATTTGGGTACCAAAATCTTTAGTATCATGATTCTTTCACAGTAAAAATGTCTCGATATCAAATTCTATACAGGTACATGTTACATATAAAGTGGATGCATGACGCATATGTGCAGTGATTTCTCCAAGTTCATACACCTAGTGAAACTTGATCATGGACATGTCACTTTTATTGATAACACAAGGAAAAATATTATCAGTATAGGTACTATTGGATTTATTAATTCTTCCATTATTAATGTTTTTTTATATGTTGATATCCTTAAACATAATTGACTAGGTATTAGTTAATTATATGATAGTGACTTTAGAGTTTCTTTTAAAAATAACATATTTCAAGTGTTTGATTCAAAATTTAAACTTTTATTTTCTATATCTAGATTTAAAATTGTATAAGTTGTTGATCTATAATAACTTACTAGACAACATGTCAAATTATTGAGTGTAAAATATAGTGAGTTGTGTCTATGGTGTAGATGTCTTAGTCATTGTATCACACACACACTTTTTAAGTCGAACTGTGAACATCTTGTACATTATTTACCTAAATTACATTTTCAAAAAAATATCATGTGTGAAACTTGAAAACATGGTTTGAAACACAAATCATCCTTAAAATCCAAAATGGAAGTCTCCACTCCAAATTCCATTGAACTTGTATAAATTTATTTATTTAGTCCAACCCAAGTTTCAAGTATTGGAGTAAAATGTTACACTTTTGTAATTGTCGATGATTATACAAAATCCACATGGGTTTATTTATTAGAATATAAAAATGAGGCTTGTAAATATTTTATTAAATTTACCAAGAGATACAAAAATGAAAAAATTATTAGATCATATTCATTCTGAGTGATCATGGGGGGAGTTTAAAAATAAATATTTTAATAAACTTTATGTTCCATAAGGATATAATCATTATTTTTATTCTCCTAGAAATCCATAAAAAATAGGGTTATTGAAATATGGAATCAAACTCTAAAAGATAGTGTAATAACTCTCATTAATGAATTCAAACTCCCTAAATTATTTTAGGTCAAGGTGGGCAATACTGCTACTTATACTCTAAACCATGTACTTATAATTCCCTTCATTAAGAAAACTCCCTATAAAATTTGGAGAGGTAAGAAACCCAAAGTTATTTATTTTAAGGTTTTTGTATGTAAATTATATATTCATAGCACTAAGGATAACCTAGTAAATTTTGACCCTAAATCAAATAAAGGTGTTTTTTTGGAACTCTAACTCAAGTAAAGCCTATCAAATATTCAATAATAGGAACAATTCCATAGAATAATCAATTTATATCAAATTTGATGATAGTTTTTTTAAACCTAAACCACACATTGATGATTTTTAGGAATACACAAAAACAATTGACCATTTCTATTCCACCTGCTTCTAAAAAAGTTGAAATTGAGGAAGAATCACCCTCAAGTTCATTATTGAAGGCATGGTAAAGATATAAAGACCATACCTTAGAAACTTTTTATCAGTGATTTACAAGATGATTCTCAAACTATAAGGTTAATTTTAAATGTGGTTTAACATAGAGATTCTATGCCACACTTAATGTAATGACCCAATCCATCGGGGCCTACCTGGCCAACAGAAGATCGGGTTTCCTAAACCTCAAGCCTGCCTCCATATGCTAGGGGATAGTGACAAGTGTTTATAAGGAATAACTAAATTGGGTGGCCTTTTTCTAATTTACCTATACTCACACACCAAACCATATCCATGTAGAAGTGTGGAGAAATAATAATAAAATATTGTAACACCTGGAGTAGAAACCACGCATGAAATAACTATTTGGTTGTGTTCTCATCTGGACACATCATGGAAGTCATATCATCATGCACGGCATGTATAGGTGGAATATAGAGTTCCTCAATCATTTAGGGTCATTCCATGTACAACTAGTTGTTTCTATGTACTAGGTAATACCCTTGTACCCCTAGGCATTCCCATGTACTCTTGGAGTACACAGCATGTTGGGATAAAAGCATAATGAACGTGTGAGGCTCATCTTCATTCTGACAACTAAAATGGAATTTCACTAATATGTCTCTGAAAATGGAAATGGATGGAAAAAAATATCACACTATTGTGATCCTCATAGAAAAACCCTCAAGATAGGCTATTCAGTTTTCCAAAATGGATGCCCAGTAAAAAAACACATTTGTGTCATAACACATACATATGGTGCTTCATAGACCTGATCCATGATCCCGAATTAATTATCCATCACTAGACTTGAATATTTTTCCTCAATACCACCATCTTTATTCCATGGATGGATCTCCAATCCGACCTCACAAGAAAAATTTACGACCAAATCAAGGATTCCACAAAAATAATAAAAATAATAATAATATTATTATTATTATTATTATATAAAAGTAAAATGGAATGAGATTTAAAATTCATGCATAAATATTTTCCCTCTCTCCACTATCATGCCCATCTAAGATATGTTCCCCCCTCTCCACACGAGATTCCATTTTTATTTAATAAAATTAATTCCCATTTAATTTTTTCCCACAAATACATAGGAAGAAACCCTAACAATCCTCAACCCCACATGCATCACTTCGGCACCCCAAGCGTGTATCCATTTTTTTCTTTTTGTATTAAATAAATATTATTATTATTATTATTATTATTATTAACCCATGTTATTTTTATAAAAAATAATTATAACACAATGTTGTCCACTGCCGGCCAGGAATCAGATTCTGGATGTTCTTTACTGGAAAATAATTAATCATATCCATCCATAGAAACCAAACCTCCCAGTTCATGGGAACACTTCCTTCCACACCAACACCGGATTCCATCATCCCTGATATCTATATTTCATCCACCCATATCTTAAAAACATTAATCGCTTCTCCTCCAGATAGATCCACTCAATCCGACCTACAAACCATCGATACCTAATCCAAAGTAGGGTTCTTGTATTCATCGCTACTCCTCCATTGCATCTACAAAATAAAAATATGAACTCATTACTATGATATGTTATTACAAATAACAAACACACAATGATCGGTACTCTCGGATATCATTGAAACATGGCTCAACCAATTATCAATAACAAACTCCAAGAACAGAGGAAGAAAAAAACATAACACAAAGCGATCCTCAATCGATGGTCATGTTTATTTTTCCATCATTAATGAAATATAATGAATGGGTTTATCAAATCAATAAGAGTCAACAAGAATAATTAAATATCAAATTTCTAGATCTAGGAAGATAAATCAAAGGTTGGAAAACCCAACAGAGATCGATCCATGAATTAATTTAGAAAAAATATTAATTCATGTTCACCTCAAACTTCAAACGGGGAAAAAACCATAAATAAAATTTTCTACCTCAGGTTTGGATCAATATTTTGTGAATAATGCATCTACATTCATCATTCATCTCATGATTATCCCCAATCTAATTTCCCTTCGTTCTCTGATCCCAATCCTCCAACAAAGAATGCTCAAGCCTCCTCTAAAATCCTCTCAGATTTATGTGGATAACCCTAGATATTCTCCATAATAGTATATTAAAATGGTATTATTAGGTTTATGGGTGTTAAATAAATTATCTAATTAAATTAATTAATTCACTTAATGTACCGGCCAAAGGCAGCCTCAACCGAACGTCCAAAATTGAACAACTTTTTGTTTCCACTAGGGTAAACCTTGTGTTCTATAATCAAATGTGGTCTCATATTTTTAATATGAGCCTCCATTCAGGAGTTATTACATTATTTCAAAAAAACTTCACATGTGTGATATTAATATGTTTAATATTTTTATAATATCAATATCAGGATCACCCCTCAGAATCTTGCATCGTCTCTATTCCTAGCTCCAAAAATATTTCTTGGAATATTCCAAAGTATTACATAGAAAAATTAGAGCCACTATATTATTCACCCCTTCAAGGATTTTCATCCCCAAAAATCAAAATCTAAATAAAAATGTGGGGATACTGAGCCTTCAACTAACTCTCTTACTCCCAGGATCTCTCTTACATGCTCTCATATTGTTTCTAACACACACCCAAGGGAACCACATTCCCATAATGGGTCGTCCCAAGCCAGTTCACAACCATCACTAGCACCAACCATAGACCTACAAGTATTGACTCCCACTGGCCACGAAACCCCAATGCCAAGGGATATCTAATACATCCCAAAATCCCCATATATGTACTATCAAGGGAAAACTACCTCCTAATTACCTCCTTTCATTTCTTTATTGGTGTAACTACCCATTCTCAAAGAAGGATAATGTTCTCCCCTAACACCCTAATGAAGAGATGAGATAAAATCCATCAACTGAAGAGAATTTGTACCATCCTTAACCATAAGGACCAATTATAAAGAGACCAAAATCTCTTCCATCTCACTCTACGATAGTGGATGGGAAATTTTGTTGTGAGAACCTTCTACCACAACCATTCCTTTATTCGATTCCCAATATAGAAATTCCTCAAAAATTATTGGGTCCACTTTCACTCCCATGCCTAAGAAGACATATTATAAAAATTGGACCTCTAGAATCTAGTACTAAATCTACGAGAGCTCTCCATAAATCTGTTACTCTCTGTGAATGTCCCAAACCATCCTCAAGTGTATAGAATGCTCTTCCTATGTCACCAAATACAAAAGTATTCCAATGAATAATACCATTATGAATCCAATCCAAGAAGGTTTAAGGATCTGGTTCATAAGTATCATGAATTATGTTGGTTCATTTCAATATGAAAAAGGGTATCAAAAAAAAGTAAGGCAATCATAGTGTCTTTAAAAATCTACCTCTGGTACATCCCCCTCAACAACCTAGAGTCGGTGCTAACCTACCATGAGGTAAAACTCCAAGAACCAATTTTACCCAAACAACTATTTGAATAATTCATCGGTTCTAGGGAGTGGATACTTCCACCATACAGTCACCCGATTCGGGTGATTTCAATCCACACCTAACCTCAAGTTCTCACCTTCCACTTAGGTGATAAAGATTGAGCTATTGAGGTGGGTGAATTGGGTCTAATAATACCTTGATCTATAGACTCCTCCAACTACACCTTCATCTCTTACAGCTATCCAGGGTCATATGATATACTAGTTCAAATAGCAGGTTATCCTATATGAAACTCCATATAGAAATAAAACTTTCAATGGAAGGTCATCCTAGAACATCCTAAAGAAGGATTTCCACTTACTCAATCATTATTGGAGACTAAATCTCATAGCATACACTACTCCAAGGGTCAAAAAGACCAATTAATATAATTGGATGTATCCTCCTACACATTATCCTAAACTTTTTTTTTGAAATTACTCCCCACAAAATAATGTAAAACTGTGTACCATCACCTTGGGTACACTACAACCCTCACTAGTAAAATTCATCAGGGAATGAATAGTAGGAAACTAGTCCATTCAGAATAAAAAAAATAATAGGGCCTCACCATCGTCTGTAGAAAGATTCCATGAAATGATCTCTCTCCTCCTAGAGCCGGTCACACTGTTAGAAGTGTTCGATCATTGATCCTATCTATGGGGGCCTATGAAAACAAAGGGTTGAGAAAAAGGATCTACTGGAATCACTAGGTCAAAACATAGGGATACTTCCATGGGAAGGTGGCATGTGGTCGTGTACTAAAAATATAACTAGAGCATATAAAACATAGTTCATACCTCAAACACGCCCAAAACTTCAAGGTCACAAGCCTTTTCTTCTTGAGGCCATATTTCACTTTTCCTTCCTTCCCTCCTTAACCAGGGATTGTTCTGACACCTAGAACAAAAAAAATTGCCTCAAACACATAATTCTAAGAAACTCATCCTCTAAACCTCAACGTTACATTCTTTGGGTGACATTATCTCTCTTGTATGGTTTTAGATCATTTCACGAGGATGCATCTCGATGGTGGAAGCATCTATCTCCCTTTCATGCCCAAATCAAGTTTGTATAACACCAAAACAAGGATAGCACAAAATACAAGGAAGTGATTCTGAAGGTAAATATAACATCCCTATCCTTTTACACATATTATTGCATAATTTTAAGCATAATTATCCTTCAAATACAAACCAAGGATTGTAAAGTTGGGTGTCTTTGGAATATTAGATACACAATTAAAAAACATGAAACCAAAATAAAAAATATTTAATTTAATTTTCATAATGATCTCCTAACACCCTTTGAGCCCTTACATATTTATAGGATAACATAGGGAATACATGACCAAAGGGATGAGATAAAAATCCTAGTAAGGAAATAAATATAAAAAAAAACATATCATGTGGGTTAGAAGGAAAAACATGATGACATAAAAACGCATGGAACATGAATAAACATATGGAAGCATAACATATAAAACATGGGATCATGTAATCATGGAATAATAGTAATGTGATAAAAAATAAAACATTACATAATAATGAGTCAAGGATCATTTCACATGGAGGATCATGGGTCAAGGCTAACCACCAAGACCACTGCACATGGAGAACAAGTCAAGACTAACCACCAAGATCATTGCACATGATGTCTTATGTGACTAAACATTAACCATTTCATTATAGAGCTATATGGGTTCAACCATAATAACATGTTAATGTATATGTGTGAAATAATAATAATCATACATAAGTAATCAAGCAAAAATTTAAGGGTTACCCAAGGAAATAATTTGGTATCATATAATTTCAAAAGGCATAGAAAAAGGTAATATCATAATGGGGTCCATGAAAGAATGGATTTAAATAATATGTGGAAATTAATAAGGTAAAATAGTTAGAGATCATGATAAGTGATATAAAATTAAATTTAAAACATGTAAAAATATTTTTTATGAAACTTTAGAAATGAGCCACTTTAGTTCGGTTTAAGGAAAAATTTTAAAGATTCTTTAAAATGGAAAAGGCATAATTGTTTTTATAAAACCGGAAATAAACCAAGTTATTTTTTCATGATAAAATTAGTGATTTTAGAAAAATAATGGTTGATTAAAAAATATTATGGAGTGTACTTGAAAATGGTTAATAATTTAAAAATTCACTTTAATCGAGCTTTCTTATTGAGAGGAATTGAGAAGGGAACCTTTTTAAAACATGTGTGTCCCCATCAAAGAAAGAAAAATTGTGCTAGGTAAATATGTCTAGAACATCAAAATAGAATATAGGAGAAGTAAATAAGAATAATTAAGAATTAAATTAGGTTAAATAGAGAGAAATCATAACCCAAAGAAAAAGTTAAGGTTCAGAGAGAATCCCTTACCTTATTTTTAAAAGTGTTTTGCACTTAAACATAATGTCCTGGATAATCAAATAAAATTTATAAATTAATTAATGAATAACCTTATATACATGAATTTTATTTATTATAATTTTTTTAAGTTCATTTATGAATTTTTTTTATGAGTTATAAGATACAATTTCCT
Source organism: Viscum album (assembly GCA_963277665.1). NCBI lineage: Eukaryota > Viridiplantae > Streptophyta > Magnoliopsida > Santalales > Viscaceae > Viscum > Viscum album. The sequence goes on along the minus strand of OY728119.1, from coordinate 677,521,156 downwards.
TATTCGGGACAGTTTGTTTCCTTGGTTTTCATGATCGGTTCATTTGTATATGTGTATGAAAGATCATGTAGAATGGGAATAGTTTTCCAGAATTGAAATTATATGTTAGAAATGAATTTACAATATTTTATTTTGTCTTATATATCATTTTTTTATATGGTATGCGGATGAATCATTAGACAAAAACGTTAATGATAATCGTTTAGATTAATTTTGCGGTTTCTCGATCATCACAAAATAGTGTTGTTCTATTATTTAATATTATGTATATATACTGGTTATAGAACATTAAATAAGTTATAATAGATATATTATAATATTTTTTAACCTTAAAAATGTTTTTATGACTACCCTTTAAGGTGGTAAATAAAATTAAAAATTCTCCATCCTTGAGTACGATAAATTTGCACATCACGGACGATGTTTTCATTTTTAGAACAAAAAGGGGAGGGGGAAGAAATGATGATGGATTATTCCATTAAAATAATAAATTATATTATATGTTATATAATTTAGTTACCATTACATTTGGATAAGGGTAAGTGATGAGATAATAAGAAAATAAAATAAATTAGAAAGAAATTAAAAGAAAATGAAAGAGGTTTTTACCTCTTGAATTCTTCTCCTTGAGAACCTTCTTGAGGCACTTTAGTTTGGTCTTTTATTGATATTAGAGTATCTTAGATGTGGGGTGGATACTTAGGAACTGGTTTGGATAGAATTTGGACAAGATTAAAGGATTTAGATATGTGAGTAAAAGAGGTGGTGAGGGGTGGTATTTATAGTGGAGGAGGGGTGTTTTTTGATTATTTTAATCATTGATTTATTATTTTGGATCAAGAATATGAATAGTGTGGATTCTTGTGACTAAATACAGTAAATAATTCATTTGAGTTCAAACCAATTTCCACTTAAATCATTCATGACTCAAGCATGAATTATTTATGCATTTATTTATTTTATACCGTAAATTATAGTTTTTCACTATTCACCAAAAATTCAACTATTTTTGAAAAATCCAAAAAATTCACCCAAACCATTTTTTGATGTGTATAATTAAAAAATGGACTTCATTTTATGAAAATATTTTTATAAATATGATAAATTTAATTTCTAATTAAAATCATTATTTACTAAAAAATACTGATTTTAAAATTATAATTGATTTTATAACACTTTGAAAAATTAAAGGTCTCATAAAACACTGTTATAATCCTTAGAAAAAAATATCAATTTACCAATATATTTTATGAAAATAAATTTTATTTTAAATCATTATATTAATTATAAAAGTGTAAATAAACATTTATGTTTTAGAAAAATATCAACACTTAATTTATCATTTTCAAAACATTTATTTACTTATATTATGATATAATTATATCATATTTTCATTTATAAGATGGAAAATTTTATTTAGACTCTCATAGGTGAGGTTACTATTCTATTGGTTGGTTTACTATTATTAAGGGTCACATTACTATTTCATAGGTCATGTTGTTATTCCATTGGTTTAGGTTCCGTAATTTCTATAAAGACTTCTTATTTCATTAATTATTCATTTATAAAGTTTTAATTTTGTTTTATATGTAATTTTATGTGATTTATAATATATAACATAATTATAAGAAGGAAATTTTAATTGATAAAATTTTTGGGTTGTTACATTCTTCCCTGCTTATGAAATTTCGCCCTCAAAATTTCATTTTACAAACTATGGGGGAAATAAGTGAGGGTACTTATCCTTAATCACTTCCTCTAGTTCCCATGTTGCCTCTTCATACTTATGGTTCTGCCATAATACTTTGACCAGGTGAGTGGTCGTGTTGCGTAGAACATTATCTCTATGATTCAAGATCTTTACTGGTTTCTCCTCGTAAGATATATTATTCTCTAATTGTACCACCTCTAAATTTAGTACATGTGAGGGATCTGGTATGCACTTCCTCGAGAGGGATACATGGAATAAATAATTTATTAAGACATAGATGGTGGATCTGTTAGTTGATAGGCTACAGCCCCAACATGATCAAGAATATAGAAGGGGTCAATCTACCTAGGACATAGCTTTCCCTTCTTCCCAAATATTGTGATCCTTTTCCATGTACATATGTAAAGGACTACCATGTCTCTAACCTTAAACTCCAGGTTTCATCAATGATTATCTCTATAACTCTTATATTTACTTCAGGCTGCCCAGATATGATACTGAATGGTTTTCCTTTTTCTAGCATTTCTTTGACCATTTTAGGTCTTAGCAGCTTATGTTCACTGACTTTATACCAACATGTCAGTGTTCTGTATCTTTTCTCATAAAGGGATTCATATGGATCCATATGGATGCTCAAGTGTAAAATATTGTTTTAGGATAACTCGAACAAAGTAAGATATTGGTCCCATCCTCCCTTGAAGTTTATATAACACAATATCAACATGTCTTCTAGTGTCTAAATAGTCCTTTTAGATTGGCCATCAATTTGATGATGATAGGTCATACTAAATTTCAACTCAATGTTAAGATCGTGTTGTAGACTTTTCCATAACTTGGAGGTGAATCTCAGATCTCGATCAGATATAATTGATAGTGGTACTCCATGCAGTCTTACCACTTATCTTATGTATATCCATGCAAATTCATCTTAGTTTAAGTCATCTCTAATTGTGATAAAGTGTGATGTCTTTGTAAGACAATCCACAACAACCCATATATCATTTTTTCCACTAGATGTCTTCAGAAGTTCAGTGAAAAATTATATGGTGATGTTTTCACATTACTATGTTGGTATGGGTAATGGTTTCATCATCCATTTAGACTTTTGTCTTTCATCCTTCACTTGCTAACATATCAGTCACTTTGATGTGTATTCAGCGATCTTCTTATTCATATTGTCCCACCAAAATTTTTCTTGGGGATCTCGATACATATTTTTTCTCCCTGGATGAATAGAGAAGGTTAAGCTATGTGAATCATTCAGAAGATCATTCTTTACCTATGGATTGGATGGTACACATAGTTGTGACCCAAATCTCATGAATACTTTATCATCCATTTGGAACTCTGGGGATTTCCCATTTCTGATATCTTCTACCTTTTTTTGAGTTTCTGCATCATTTATTTGAGCATCCTTTATTTTCTCTATGAGGGGTGGTTGAGAAATAATTTGAGAAAGGATAGATGATGTTCCTTCCTTAATTATTCCCATGTCTGTCCTTTTAAAGTATAATAATATTGGATCCTTATCAATTCTTATTATTTATAAAGATGTTAGATCCTTTCTACTTAGATAATTTTCCAATTTATTTGATTTTTCAGGATGGTAGTGGATTGAGTAATCATAACCCTTTATAATCTTTGACCACATTCACTCCTTCATATTCAACTCCTTTTGTGTGAATATATATTTGAGGCTCGTATGATAATTATATATCTCACACTTCTCCCCATAGAGATAATTTCTCTTGATTTTCAATGCAAATATCACAGCCTCCAACCCCAAATCATGTGTGGGATGGTTTTTCTCATGAATTTTCAACTGTCTTGATTCATAGAATATCACTTTATCATTTTTCATTAGTATAAATCCTAATCCATTCTTTGAATAATTTTTTTACACCACAAAGAGTTCCCCACTTGTTAGTAGTATAAGAATTGGTGCAGTGATAAGCCTCTTTTTAACTCTTTAAAGAAGTCTTCACATTCAATGTTCCAGAAAAAAATTTCTCCCTCACAAGTTAGCTTGGTTAGTAGATTTTACAATCATGATAAGTTCTTCAAAAATCACTGATAATACCCAGCTAAACGAAGGAAACTATGGATATCCTTTATAGATGTTTCCATGGTCTACTCTTCAATTGCCTTTATTTTGGAAGGTTCCATATATATCCCTTTGTTGGTGATTATATTCCCCAATAATGATACTTACTCCATCCAAAACTCACAATTACTTTACTTTTCATATAGTTCTCCCTTCGTAATTTTTTTATCATAGTATCCAAATGCTCCTCATATTCCTCCTTGCTCTTAGAGTATATTAGAATATCCTCAATAAATTCTACCGAAAATTTGTCAAGATAATCTCTAAAGACTGTATTCATTAAATCCATGGAAATTGACAGAGAATTAGTGAGTCCGAAGGGAATCACTATGAACTCATAGTGTCCATACCTCATTAAAAAGGCAGTCTTGGTAATATCTTCCTTATTCACCATTAGTTGGTGATATCCTGGTCGAAGGTCCGCCTTAGAAAATTATTTGTCCCAACATAGTTGATCAAACAATTCATCTATCCATAGCAAGGTATACTTGTTCTTTATCATGATTTTATTTAGATCAATATAATCAATATAGAGTTTCGTTTTATCCATCCTTGTTCTTGAATAAGAGGACTAGTGTTCCCCATGCTGAAGCACTCGAGCATATAAAACCCTTTTCCAGATCTCCTTTAACTACTTCATTGGTTCTTCTAGCTCAACAGTGGACATTCAATGAGGTGTCTTTGATATAGTCATAGATCCAATAATAAGTTCAATTGAGAAATCAACCTCTCGATCAATAGGAATTCCAGGAAACTCTTCGGGGAACACATTACTTTAGTCGCTCACAATGGTCATGTCTTTGAGCACGATTCTCTCCTTTTTTTCCAATCATTTAAGAAAGATACACTTACTCATAAGTCAATAATATCCACAATTGATATGATTATTCTAATAGAGATTCATCTGCATCCTTACAATTGTATATAATTAGAGGGTGCCTTAGAATGTGAAGAGTCGTCTCCCTTTCCTAAAAACTGATATTGTCATTGTATAAAGATAGCCAATCCATTCCTGATATAGAATCAAACTCCACAAAATAAAGTTAAACAATATTTTTTGGGACGTTTGGTCCATAATCATTAACTAGGGAGGAGTTATATACTTTGGATGCAACAATTTCCCCATTTTCTTTTCTCACAGATAACTCAACATCCATGTTTTGAGGTGGTGTTTAGATAGTTCTACTAAATTTGTAAGATATTAATGAATGTGTAGAACCAAAATCAAATAGCACATTCACAATTATTGAATGAATAGCCAGTGTACTTGTCACCATGTCATTTTCGGGCTCCACCTCAGTAGTAGTGATATAATATTAACTTCCTTTCTACCTTGGAGTTGTTGTTTTTTTATTTCCTCCAATGACCCTTGGCTTAAGAAAATGGTTCGCATAATGCCCATATTCTTTCCAATTGAAACACTGCACTATAGGCTGATTGTTGGTCTGAACCTTCCCTTATTCTTCCATATTAGTTTTATTCTTCATATCCCTTCAGTATTTATTATCTAGATGCCCCATTCTTCCACATTTGAAGCATTTTTTTCTTCCCTTTAGACAGTTCCCAGGATTCTTCTTCCCACAATTTTAAAACATGGGATATTGGGTTTTTTCATCATGGGATTTATCTATTGATCCACCCATTTTAAACACCATTTTTCTCTTTTTATCCTTAGGCTCACAAGACCACTAAGAGTACCCGATCTCAATTCCAACCTTGAGGTAATAAAGAAAAATCTCATTATAGCTTTCAAAGTCTCAAATCGCCAATACTTTTTGTAGACTCGACTTTAGTACGCTAAAGTGATACACCTTGCTTTCAATGTTCATGAAAAAATGGAGGTGTACCGTTCAAGTCTTGTAAAGTTTGCTTCATACGCCCTGATAGACTCGTCTTCCTTTTACTTCAGACTGAGTAACTCCCTCTCCATCTTAATATATAGAGTTCATGAAAAATATTTATTGAAAAGTATTTTCTTAAAATCTTCTCATTTCATGGAATAAATTTCCTCCTTGTACTTTTTTTCTTGATCAATGTACAACACTGATCATCTTCCCCATAAAAATGATAGATATCCAACATAAATTTCTCTTATTATGAGCACTAAATTGGAGAGAATATCTTTAAAATGGATTTAATCCACTATTTTGTGAGGAGTGATCAGAAGATCCACTAAACAAGGGTGGCCTTTATCACATAAAGGATTCAAATGTAACTTTCTATTTATTATGAGAATGAGGGGGTTAAACAAGATTCAAGTTATTATTCATAACTTGATCTAGTTGAGAAATTACTTTCATGAAGTTCTGAGAACCTTTTACCATTATATTTGGCATTTCATTGGGGAAATTGTCACATTTCTTATCACATTGATTACTGGCACGAGTTCTCATATTTCTAGCCATTACATAAGAAAAATAAAGTACAATTGAGGGGGATTGAATACTTGGATAATAATAATATAAAAATGAAACTTTTAACATATAATGATAAATTGTAAATGGAAATTATATCCTAAATTTTGATTCCCTAACTTTCAATTTAGGTTATCCATGGTGATATAATTATCCTGAGGATTCTTACTAAAGTTCTCTAATAATAATCTCCAAAAAGAACTATATTGTGCTATGATACCAACTATAATGGACTTAGCCTTTTACATATATTATTACAAGATTTTAATCATAATTATCCTTCAAATACAAACCAAATATCATAAATACTATAGTATTTTCAAGATTATATACATAATTAGAAAGCATGAAACCAAAATAAAAAAATAGAATTTATTTAATCTTCTTAAAGAACTCCTAACACCCATTTATCCCATACATATACATATGATAACTTGGGTAATATATGAATAAAATTATGAGCTAACAATCCTAGTAATGGAATAAACATAAGACTAAATCATATCACATGGGTTAGAAGGCATAACATAATGACATTAAAAAGAATGAAACATGAATAAACATATAGAAGCATAACATATAGAACATAGGATCATGTAATAATGGAATCATAGTAATGAGGAAGAAATATAAAACATGAAAAAATCATTATTCAAGGCTCGTTTAACATGGAGGACTATGAGTCAAGGCTAACCACCATGACTGTTCCACATGGAGCATGATTCAAGGCTAACCACCAAGACCGTTGCACATGGCGTCTTGTGAGACTAAACATTACCCAATGAATTAGAGTGTTATCTGGGAAAAATCATTATAACATGTTTATGAATATATGTGAAACATGAAGAATCATATATAAGGAATCCATCATAAATATAAGGGTTACCCATGGAAAGAATTGGGTCTCATATCATGTCAAAAGGCATGGAAAAAGAGAATATCATAATGGTTTCTATGAAAGAATGGATTTAAATAATATATAGACATTAATAAGAGAAAATATTAATATATAATAATAATTTATGTCAAACTTAATTTAAAACATGTAAAAATATTGTTTATGAACTTTTAAAAATGATCCACTTTAGTGCGGTTTAAGGGAAAATTTTAAAGATTATTTAAAACGGAAAAGGCATAATTGTTTGCATAAAATCAGAAATGAACCAAGATATTTTTTCATTATAAAATGATTTATTTTATAAAAATAATGTTGGATTAAAATATATTATAGTGTACTTGAAATTGGGTAAGAATCGAAAAGTTCTCTTTAATCGAGCATGCTTATCGGGAGGAATTGTGAAGGGGGGGCTTTTAAGATATGTATTTTCTCAAAAAAGAAATAATAATTGGGAAAGGTAAATATTTTTGGAACATAAAAATATAATTTGGGATAATTACATAATAATAATTAATAATTATATTGGTTTAAATAGATATAAAGCATAACCCAAAGGAAAATGATGGTTCGGAGAGAATCCATTACCTTATGTCTGAAAGTATTCTGCACTTTAACTTAATGTCCTAGATAATCAAATTAAATCAATTATTTAATTAATTTAGAAAATTTTAAACATTTATTTTATTTATTATAATTTTGTTAAGTTAATTTGGGGATTCTTTGATAAGTTATAAGATACGAATTCATCGTTCAGGAGTGTTTGTTTCCTTGGTTTTTGTGATCAGTTCATTTGTATACCTGTATGAAAGATCATGTAGAATGGGAATAATTATCCAGAATTGAAAATATATGTTATTAATGAACTAAAAGAAGTTTATTTTTTTCTTATATAACATTTTTTTATATGTTATGAGGATTAATCATTAGATAAAATGTTAATGATAATCATTTAGATTAATTTGGCGGTTTCTCGATCATCACAAACTAGTTTTTTTCTATTATTGAATATTATGTATATATACTAGTAATGGAACATTAAATAAGATGTAATACATATATTATAATCTATTTTAACCATAAAAATGTTTTTATTACCAGCCTTTAAGGGGGTAAAGGAAATTGAAAACTCAATATCCTTGAATGCGACAAATTAACACATCACGAATGATGTTTTTATTTTAGAACAAAAAGTGAAGTGGAAATAAATGATGATAGATTATTACATTAACATAATAAAATTACATTATATTTGATATAATTGAGTTTCCATACCACTTGGATAAGGTTAGGTGAGTGTATAATAAGAAAAGAAAATAAATTGGAAAGAAATTAAAAGAAAAGGAAAGATGTTTTTACCTTTTGAATTCTTCTCCTTGAGAACCTCCTTGAGGCACTTGAGTTTGGTCTTTTATTGAGAATAAAGGCTCCTGGGAGTGGGGGATATACTTTGGAAGAGGTTTGGATAGAATTTGGACAAGATTAAATGCTTTATAGGTCTGAGGAAAAGAGGTGGGGAGGGTGGTATTTATAATGGAGGAGAGGGGTATTTTTTGATTATTTTATTGATTAGTTTATTATTTTGGATTGAGATAGTGAATAGTGTAGATTTTTGTGAATAAATATAATAAATAATGCATGTGATTTCTAAAAAATGTCCAATTACATCATCCATGACTCAATCATGACTCAAAAATGCATTTATTTACCTTATACCTTTAATTACCATATTTCACTATTCACTAAAAATTCAACTATTTTAGAAAAATCCAAAAAAATCACCTTAAACATTTTTTGATGTGTAGAATTAAAAAATAGAATCCATTTTATAAAAGTAATTTTCTAAATATTATAAATTTAATTTTTAATTAAAATTTTCATTTGCTCAAAAAATACCGATTTTAAAATTATAACTGATTTTATAACACTTTGAAAAATTAATTAAGGTCTCATAAAATTATGTTATAATCATAAGACAACAAAATATAAATTTATGAATCTATTTTATTAAAATAAATTTTATTTTAAATAATTATATATTAATTATAAAATTGTAAATAAACATTTATTTTTTATAAAAATACCAACACTTAATTTATCATATTCAAAACATTTATTTACTTATACTAAGATATAATTATATCATATTTTAATTTATAATTTGGATAAATTTTATTAATACTTTCATATGATAGGTTACTATTCTATTGGCTAGGTTACTATTCTTAAGGGTCACATTACTATTACATGGGTTATGTTATTATTCCATTGGTTTAGGTTCCTTAATTTCTATAAATACTTCTTATTTAATTCATTCTTCATTTATAAAGTTTTTATTATTTTTTATATGTGATTTTATATAATTTATCCTATATAAAATAATTATAAGAAGTGAATTTTTATTGATAAAATCTTGGGTCATTTCAGAAAAGGACTAAAGAAAAAAAAAGGTAAAAAGTAACATATATCACACCTCGTACTATATCTGAAGTCCTTGGATCAGAAGCTGCTATTTTCTACTATAACATCCCAGACTAACTAACCACTAAACAAGTAGTCATACCAATCTCCACAAGGCATCAAGCATGCCTCCCCATATGCTAGAAAATTCCAACTAGCAGTAATGGTCAAATGGTGGTACGGTGGGTAAACTATACCCTCGAGATCAGAGTAACATAATGGTATAACCAAGCATAAATCAAAAGATAGAATTGAAAGCATTGATAAAAAATGAAAAGGAAATGGAAAATAAATGTAATAACTGAACAAAAATAGCCAACAGCATGTTGGAGTTGGTGTCCTAGAACCAACTACTTTGTACTTTATTCATTAATAAATTACTTATCACATCTTGATTGTTCTTCTACATGACAATGCATGTGATAATGTCCTAAGGATATTTGTTGCATTAATGGGTCATAGCGGATCCCTACTATGATGAGAACCCGGAAGTGCCATAACACTATTCTTGAATATATGTTCTATGGCCGGATGATATTATTTGAGGGACACAAATAATACATTTCATTAGGGGTGAGGACTCATAAAACTTTGAGGCACCTTCTCATGGTGTGTTCCCTTGGTAATATCCAGGAGGATATTATGAGAACAAGACCCGCCAGTAGAAAATCCACATTTCATAGTGCCATTGGATGTTCCTATCTGCGGACGTTTGTATTGGTCCTTAGACTTTAAGATTATTATTAATGGGTATTAAAACTCATGCAATTAGATGTATTGACGAAAATTGTGATGACTCACTGTTCACAGCGAGGTAGGATACGTTGGGTGCATCATGAGTAATACCGCATTAATAGATAATGCGAGAAAGGATTTTTCCCTTCTGTTCCATAACGGAAGTAGATATCTCAGACCCTTTGATGGAATTGATATAGCCTAAATAAATCCATGGCCATGGTAAGGTATGGGAAAGTTCAATTCTGGTAAGTCAAAGAAAGAATAATCAAGCACATGGGTTGATGGAACTAGCATGCAACCCGCTTGATTGGAGATATCGAGACAAAGGGATTATATTACACGGTATGCATTCGTAGGAGGTGACGCGTCATTGTGACGTTAACTTCTTTCTCTATGGGTGCCTTGTCATGTTTCTAGATGCTAAACTTGGACTTTAGGCAGGCTCAACCTAATGCCACTGAGAAAGAGGCCTAGAGGGTCACACACTAAGTGTGTCCATGTATCTCAGTTAAATATTAATTTAACAAGTTAAATAAATATTATTCCCGACTGTGGTTTAATAATTATTTAAGGATGTCTGATCGCATTTATTTTGACACTAGTTATTCAAGAGAATATATTATGGACGAAATAATATATTTATTAGTGATTAATTCAGTTACATTTATTTAAGAAATAAATAGTCATTACTCAAGGTCTAATAAATGTTGTGGAGAAAAATGGAAAATAAAAGTACACGCCGTGTATATTAAATATACACGCCGTGTAGTTTTATGGAAAACAAGTACACACCGTGTATTAATTATTACACACCATGTAGATTTTCCAGTTGGGATTTTGTGGATTTAATATTGTTTTATTAAATGATATTTATTATAATTAGTGTGGGCGCATGTCAAGGAATTAATAATTCAACATGGGGTTTTTCAATAAGAGTTAATGAAATAAATAAAACGCGTAACGCGTTTATTTATTTTCATAACTCTATTAACCTCAAACTCGATTATAAATATCCTCGCAACCCCAACATTTTAATGAGCCATTGTTGTGCACAACAGATTTGGAAATACTCTCAAGACAAGAGAGAATTCCATTTCCACCAAGAACGCCCTCAAGTTATGAGAGCAAGATCCTCCAGCGGATCAAGGCGGTCGAAGGCAGGCATCGCAAGCGAAGGTTCTTCCGCGCTAGCACCCAGAGATCCCTTCCCTGACGTCCGGAGATACGTGACACACGTGTGGATCACCGCTAGAGGAATCCTACACTTGGATTCTACGACGCAACAACGGATCACTGAATCGTGACTGGACACATCAACGAAGAAAGAATTCCAATGAGGTAATTATTATGCATTAATTAAATTAATTATAATCAACATATGATGATCCTCCTCAAGGGTTCTGGGACTCTTCTTTTTTTCGTTCTTCGTTCTATTCTGATGATTCTGCGTTTTATATCATGACGGATCTCGGATTGAACGTTGTTTAATGTTAAATTTAAAGTTGGGAAAGCCCACCAACGCGCTTCCACTGCACCCGGAACCTACAAGTGGTATCATAGGGGTCATATCGTTGATTATAATTATTTAGTTTTTTGTTGGTAATTTACACATTTAATAATTTAGTTATTTCAATTCAAGTTTAATTGTTCTGGAAATATGAATATCGAGATCTATTCTTCCTCTCTCGTTTCTCGTTCACCTCACAGAAACGGATTTTTCTTTTAATTTTGATTAAAATAAAATAAAGGAACTCATCCGGACGAGCCAAACGTTTCTGGCTGTATAACACTAGAATACACGGCGTGTATTCAGAATTACACGTTGTGTAGTCTAGGTTCAATGCATTGACTAATCCGCCAAATCAGGTCATGTATTGGATTCTTTCTAAGAATTTAAGACACCGTGTGTTGACCATAAATAGGTGGCACACGGTTTCCGGAATACACGTTGTGTGGTCCAATGAACACAGCGTGTAGTCCCTTCGAGTTAGGGTTGGGTCGTATACTCCGTACACGGCCTGCCCAGCTGGAAACCGTGTAATGCGAAAACTACATGGCGTGTGTCCCACTGTACACTCCGTGTACTCTGAAAATTTCCGAAGTACATTAACACGCCATGTCCCCAGGCGTGTACTTCGGATGGACGGTGAAGAAAAGTACACGCCGTGTAGTCGGAACTACACACCGTGTACTCACCCAAATTACGCAGATTTATTAAAATTTATTATTATATTATACAAACCCTTGAGACGTGTACCATGGTGCAGGCATAAAGCTGAGGCACAACACGTGATAGGTGTTTTATATATATGTGTTTTATTTAACATCTGCGTAATAAATGGGAATTCACCGGGTTTCCTCCAAGGTACAAGTTACGTACAAGGATAATTTTAAATGAATTTATTTGTTTAAAATTATGATGGATGAGAATATCAAGGAAATTCAGAAAAGGGATTTAAGATAAAAGGATTGATTAATTAAAGATAATTAATTGATTTGAGCGTGATTTATCTTAAACAAGAACGATTAAATAATTGAATGCTAGTTTTATTTATGCGTAAATATCGTTGCATGTATGGATGATCATGAGCTAGGCCGAGACCTTTGTATATGAATGGTTTCTTTTAATTTATTTATTTAAATTAAATTTGTTGGCCTGTGAGAAATCTCCTCATTAATATGTAGGGCATGCGCACCCAAGGATTCTTTTATATAAAAACCCCTTTTACCCCTCACCTGCGTGTGAGATAAATGCATATGTAATGGATGGAGCTCCCAAGCTAGTGGAGGCGGCTCAAGTCAGAAGCCAAGGTGAAACCAATCTAAGGAGATACAAAGGTGGACAGGTGGAAAGTTGTAAACACGAACCCGAAAGGTTCAAGGTGTTTCTCCCCTAGGTATTGGGTTAGTTTATCAACCACGAGATAAACTAACCAATAGAAAATCTCGTGATCATACCATTTATTTTGTTTCTTTCAGTTGCATGGTTTATTTATTGTGGGTGTGTTGTCACGATCACACAATTAATGAATTAAACGAGCATGCAAGATGGAACTAAAATAAAACTGGCTTATACGTAAATATTATCTTAAACATGGTTAATCACTTAAGTATATCCCACTTAATATTAAAAATAATGTAATCAAAGATAATAAAATGGCAATTTACGTATAAGGATAAAATCCCTCAAAATAAATATTAAGTCGGCATAGCCTTCCATAATCTTGGTTATAATCGAACCATAGTTCAATGTGCTTGACCAACCCTAGTTGGGGTGCTTTCAAATATCGGGGAATTCTAATTCAAGGTTTGGGGTTGACTTGACTTGGTTTGCATCAAGGGTTGACTGCCACAGTAGGACTTGGTGTGACCAAGAGGAAAAGGTTGAGGAAATCCAAAAAGGATTTCAGGATTGGGGAGTCCACTCAGCGGATCAAGGAGCTGCGAGTTAATGCAGTTGGCATTTGGAATGCCTACCTAAAACCCTTCAAGTTGCTTGACCAACCCTAGTTGGGGTAATGCAAAGGGAAATATGGATCATTTCCACTAGAATATTCATGAAACAGAATATTCAGAAGTCAATGGTGAGGGCTATTGGATTTTGATAAAATAGTGGGAGACTAATAACTATTAATTTATTTATTTGTCTCAATTTTTGTAATAAAGTACTAAACCTTTGCTCATCTTAATTTGTAGAAACGGAAAGAAAATGACTTCAAACATATCATTGTGCACCATACTCAAAAAAGAAAACCTTCTCACCGGCACCAATTTCCAAGAGTGGCAGAGGCGTTTACACGTCGTCCTTCACCACGAAAGGAAATTATATGTGCTAGAAGAGCCTATTCTAGTTGCGCTTGGAAAAGAGGCTAGTGATGAGAAATTATCTCTCTATATTAAACACATGGATGATGCCACATATGTCCAGTGTTTCATGCTATCGGCCATGTCTAATGAGCTCTTGAAGCAACATGAAAACATAGACGTGTATAGCATGATGTCTCACCTTAAAGATCTCTACCAAGAGAAGGTGAGACAGTAGAGGTATAAGATCTCCAATGCTTTGTTTACCACGAAGCTTGGAGAGTTTGTGCCAGCTGGGCCTCATGTAGTCAAGCTTATTGGCTACATTGAACGCCTGGACATCTTATGGATTAAATTCCCGGATGAGTTGCATACAGATCTCATCCTATCATCACTTCCCAAGACCTTCTCTAGCTTCATTGTCAACTATAACATGAGCGGAAATGAGAAGATTCTATCGGAGCTTCTGACCTTGATTCGCCAGGTAGATGAGGACACAGGGCGTGTCAAACCCGTGGTCCTTATGGTGAACAAGAAAAGGAAGGACAAGGAAAAGGGGCCAAAGACTTATAAACGGTCTGAAGCCCCCGAGCACCATCCCTCCAAGAAGGGGAAGATCCAGAGGCAGGGCAAGGAACGGGAGGCAGTTTATTTTGCATGTGGCAAGCAGGGCCACTAGAAGAGGAACTGCACCTAGAGGCGTGGGGACACTAAAGGTGCATTTGTTATCGAGTGAAATCTTTCTATTTCTACACATTTGGTATTAGATACAGCTTGTGGGGCTCACATATGTATTCAAATGCAGGAACCAAGTAGATTTAGAAAGATCGCCAGAGGAGAGGTGGGTCTTCGAGCTGCCAATGGCGCAAGGCTGGATGCATTGGATATTGGCGAATACCACCTCTCATTGCCGACTAGGATGATATTGGTTTTACATAACTGTTATTGTGTGCCTAGTGTTACCAAGAACATAATTTCTGTATCTTTTTTGGATATGGATGGATTTGTTTTCAAATTTGGAAATAAGGGTTGTCTCTTTTATAAGAACAACGTATGTTATGGTATGGCACATTTAAATAATGGTTTGTATGTATTGAATTATGAAAACCAAGTGTTGGAAATTGATAACAAAACAAACTCACATGACTCATACATCACCCAGTTATGGCATCACCGCCTTGGTCATATGAATGAGAAGCGTTTGACAAAGCTCTGCCAAGATGGCTATTTAGACTCTACTGAGCTAAAACCACTTTATAGATGTCATGCTTGTTTACAAGGAAAAATGACCAATCCACCTTTTGGTGGACAAGGTGAAAGGGCCACAGAGCTTCTAGGATTGGTACACACTGATGTGTGTGGACCATTTCCAGTAGAAGCTAGAGGTGGATATTCTTACTTCATTACTTTTACTGATGATTTGAGTAGATATGGCTATGTCTACTTAATGAGGTATAAGTCAGATTCCTTAGAGAAATTTAAGGAATTCAAGAATGAAGTAGAGAATCATCTTGGTAAGAAGATAAAGAAGCTTCGATCGGATTGAGGTGGAGAATATCTGAACCAAGAGTTCATCGATCTTCTACGGGAGTCTGGGATTCTATCTCAGCTCACTCCTCCTTATACACCACAGTGGAATGGTGTTAGTGAAAGGAGTAACCGCACCTTGTTAGACATGGTGAGGTCGATGATGAGTCATGCGGATCTTCTATTATCCTGTTTGGGATATGCATTACAAACTGCAGCATACACATTAAACTGAGTACCAACTAAGGCGGCAAATGGAATTCCATCTAAGTTATATAATGGAAGTAAACCCACTTTTTCGCACACACGTGTATGGGGATGTGAGGAATTTGTTAAGGCCTTCTCAGGCAACAAACTAGCACCCCGGGGCACGAAGTGTATCTTTATAGGATATCCCAAGGAAACGAAAGGATATTACCAATATAACCATCAAGACAAGAAAGTGAATGTCACCAGACAAGCCGTCTTTCTTGAGAGGGAGAACATCCTCAAGAAGGATAGTGGGAGCAAGATTGACTTCGACGAAGTTGATGCTCAAGATACACAGGAGTTGGTACAGGAACAAGTTCCACAGGTCCCCGTGGAAGAGGTTCCAGAAACACAAGTACTGCGTAGGAGCTCAAGAGAGGTAAGGGAACCAGAGAGATTTGGTTTCCTAGTCACCGAGGATGGTGAATCATTATTGTTGGAAAATGATGAACCCCTATCCTACAAGGAAGCAGTAGAAATCTCAGAAGCTGCAAGATAGATAGAAGCTATGAATTCTGAGATGGATTCCATGTATCAGAACCAAGTTTGGGTTTTGGTCGATGAGCCAGTTGATGTAAATCCTGTTGGATGCAAATGGGTATTCAAAAGAAAGATGGACATGGAAGGTCAAGTTATCACTTATAAAAAAAAGGATAGTGGCTAAAGGATTCAGACAGCATCAAGGAATTGACTATGATGAAACCTTCTCGCCAGTTGCCATGTTTAAATCTATAAGAATCATATTTTCCATAGCAGCTTACCATGACTATGATATTTGGAAGATGGATGTCAAAACAGCATTCCTTAACGGGAACCTTCCGGAAGATGTCTATATGACACAACCAGAAGGTTTTGTGACACCAGGTGAAGCCAAACGGGTTTTCAAGTTGCACAAATCCATTTATGGATTGAAGCAAGCATCCAGGTCATGGAACATTCAACTTGATGAACCCATAAAGGAATTTGGTTTCATTAAGAACAAATGTGATCCATGTGTTTATAAGCAGTTTAATGGGAATGCGGTCGTCATCCTAGTGGTATATGTTGATGACATATTTCTTATTGGAAACTATTTACTAGCCTTACAGTCAGTTAAGGACTGGTTGAAAAAGTGTTTCTCCATGAAGGACTTAGGAGAATCAGCCTACATTCTAGGGATCAAGATCATTCGTGACAGATCCAAGAGGCTGACTAAGTCAGGGTACATACATGACCAGATACTAAAGAGATTTAGTATGGAAAAATACAAGAGGGAATTAGTTCCAGTGTCACATGTCTTACATCTTTCTAAGAAAATGTGTCCCCAGACACAACAGGAGAAAGATAGGATGAGAAAGATCTCATACGCTTTGGATATAGGATCCATCATGTATGCCATGTTATGTACCAGGCTTGATGTTGCCTATGCACTGAGCATGGTAGGAAGATATCAAGAAGATCTAGGAGAACAACATTGGACTGCTGTTAAGACTATCCTTAAGTATCTGAGAATAACTAAGGATATGTTCATGGTGTATGGAGGAGATGAGGATCTTTTCATCATAGGGTATGCTGATGCTGGTTTTCAAATAGATCAGAATGATCTGAAGTCACAATCTGGATATGTTTTCTGTCTCAATGGAGGAGCTGTGAGCTGGAAGAGTTCAAAGCATCCAGTTGTCGCTGATTCTACAGCGGAGTCCGAGTATATAGCAGATTCTGATGTAGCCAAGGAAGCCGTCTGGATTCAAAAATTTGTCCAGGAGCTTGATGTAGTGCCTAGCAGTAAAGATCCCATTACATTGTATTGTGATAATACTGCAGCGGTGGCTCTTGCAAAAGAACCAAGGTCACATCAACGGACAAAGCACATACTCCGGAATTATCACCTCTTGAGGGATTTCTATCAAAGGGGTTAAGTTGCAGTGAGAAGAGTGTCCACGGAATAGAATGTGCTGGACCCCATGACTAAAGGCCTATCTCAGCAGAAGCATGAATATCATGTGAGAGCTAGCGAGTTAAAGGTTGTTAGCAGTTGGCTCCAGTCCAAGTGGGAGTCTGTTGGAGTTGGTGGCATAGAACCAACTACTTTGTACTTTAATCATTAATAAATTCCTTATCACATCTTGATTGTTCTTCTGTGTGACAATGCATGTGATAATGTCCTAAGGACATCTGTTGCATTAATGGGTCATAGCGGATCCCTGTTATGATGAGAACCCGGAAGTTCCATAACATTATTCTTGAATATATGTTTTATTCCTGGATGATATTATTTGAGTGACACAAATAATACAGGTCATTAGGGATGAGGACTCATAAAACTTGGAGGCACCTTCTCATGGTGTGCGCCCTTGGTAATATCCAGGAGGATATTATGAGAACGAGACCCGCCAGTAGGAAATCCACATTTCATAGTGTCATTGGATGTTCCTATCTGCGGACGTGTGTATTGGTCCTTAGACTTTAAGATTATTATTAATGGGTATTACAACTCGCGCACTTAGATGTATTGACGAAAACTGTGAAGACACACTGTTTGCAGTGTGGTAGGATACTTTGGGTGCGTCACGAGTAATACCGCATTAATAGATAATGTGAGAAAGGATTTGTCCCTTCTGTTCCATAATGGAAGTAGATATCTTAGGCCCTTTGATGGAATTGATATAGCCTAAATAAATCCATGGCCATGGTAAGGTATGGGAAAGTTCAATTCCGAGAAGTCAAAGAATGAATAATCAAGCACATGGGTTGATGGCACTAGAATGCAACCCGCTTGATTGGAGATATCGATACAAAGGGATTATATTACATGGTAAGCATTCATAGGAGGTGACGCGTCATTGCGGCGTTAACTTCTTTCTCTATGGGTGCCTTGGCGTGTTTCTAGATGCTAACTTGGGACTTTAGGCAGGCTTAGCCTAATGCCACTGAGAAAGAAGCCTAGAGGGTCACACACTAAGTGTGTCCATGTATCTCAGTTAAATATTAATTTAACAAGTTAAATAAATATTATTCCTGACTGTGGTTTAATAATTATTTAAGGATGTCTGATCGCATTTATTTTGACACTAGTTATTCAAGAGAATATATTGTGGACAAAATAATATATTTATTAGAGAGTAATGCAGTTACATTTATTTAAGAAATAAATAGTCATTACTCAAGGTCTAATAAATGTGGTGGAGAAAAATGGAAAATAAAATTACACGCCGTGTATATTAAATATACACGCCGTGTAGTTTTATGGAAAACAAGTACACACCGTGTATTAATTATTACACGTCGTGTAGTTTTTCCAGTTGGGATTTTGAGGATTTAATATGGTTTATTAAATGATATTTATTATAATCAGCGTGGGCACATTTTAAGGAATTAATAATTTGACATGGGGGTTTTCAATAATAGTTAATGAAATAAATAAAACGCATAACGCGTTTATTTATTGTCATAACTCTATTAACATCAAACCCGATTATAAATATCCTCACAACCCCAACATTTTAATGAGCCATTGTTGTGCACAACGGATTTGGAAATACTCTCAAGACAAGATAGAATTCCCTTTCCACCAAGAATGCCCTAAAGTTACGAGAGCAAGATCCTCCACCGGATCAAGGCGGTCGAAGGCGAACATCGCAAGCGAAGGTTCTTCCGCGCTATCACCCGGAGATCCCTTCGGCGACGTCCGGAGATATGTGACACACGTGTGGATCACCGCTAGAGGAATCCTACACTTTGATTCTATGACACAACGACAGATCACTGAATCGTGACCAGACACATCAACCAATAAATAATTCCAACGAGGTAATTCTTATGCATTAATTAAATTAATTATAATCAACATATGATGATCCTCCGCAAGGGTTCCGGGACTCTTCTTTTTTTCGTTCTTCATTCTATTCCAAAGATTCGGCATTTTATATCATGACGGATCTCAGATTGAACGTTGTTTAACGTTAAATTTAAAGTTGGGAAAACCCACCAACGCGCTTCCACTGTGCCCGGAACCTACACACCAAATATACAAAAAACCATGCATGCATGTTCATGATATTCTGCAAGATAAGGTATAAAACACATAGCATATCGTAAGGTATAATAAAAAAAGAATAAAAGGTAGAATGGAAGCCCTGGGGGCAGTCTCCATGAGCATCCTGAGTATCATTTCAGTCTTGTGTTCCTACCTCCCAGCTATAATCATAATATCACAATTCAAAGAACTCGGTCCTGCAACCATGAGGTCTATTTGGGTACCCCAGTGTAATGGCGGCCCGAACAGGGTGTGATATATACTCAGTAGGCCACCACCATCAATGTTTAAATAATAAATGATTTCGTGCATATAAAATGAGAAGTGTGCGTGTATAGCAAAAATAAGCAGTGATGCTAAATAAATAAGTAACCAATTTAGCTCAGGTTCCCCAAGGACACCCGGCCGAGCATACCTACTTTGTTCAAAGCTGGAAAAGTATGAACCACAAGCTACCTATAAAATTGAGATAAAGGAAATGTGATAATGAAAAATAGTACGGAATTTGTATCATGAGATGGACCAATCCCAAGCATGTGATTGGCCATGGTGGATGTGTCCCATGGATATCAATTATAAACCAATGGCCTTTTCTATAAATATAACTACCAATTTTAAAATAGGCATCATCTTGGTCCTATTCAAGGTGAACCTTAACAAGGAACTCATGTATCGCACTAAGAGATCCATAATTCTCACTATCGCTAGAGTCTATCCAATGCGACTCATGGAAGGCCTCACAAGTATCACTCTTGGCCTAATGTGAGACCATAACCACTAATCCCATACTAGGTATCTCACATAGAGGACCGAGTATAATGTGCCCTAGTAAAACCATCTCTCCAATGATATCAACCAAGGTGTATCCCTTATGGGATTGGTATCACTCATAATGAGGTAAGAAGAATGCTCGGTGAGCCCATCCTGGCATACCAATATTACCCCTGATGTTTACACAATCCGATGTGAATTTGATTAAAATAAAAATGAGTCTATCCTTGGAATTCCATGGAAGTAAATCCAAGTATCACTCATGGAATTAATAATTCATTTAATCAATTTAATTAAACAATATAAAAGGACAAGTAGTAAGCAATCCATAACATAGAACAAAGAAGTATTAGGAGAGCTATGCCCATTTTACATTTCATTTAGAATTTAAAAAGTGGACATATGCATAAAAAAGTTGCATCACATCTAATAATAAATTAAAAAGGCATACTCAAATGCTAAACAACAAAGTTCTTGGAAAACACTCATGCCATAAGGTCAAACAAGGCATAACATACATATATATGTAGTTCACATTTCCAATTTAAAGATAGTGCACCTCATGGATGGGTTTTATTATAAAATATGACATTATTATTCGAACAATTCATTTATTTTACTTAGGAAAAATAAATTCCATGACAATGAATAAGTAACTCACCTCAAGGTGGTTCTAAGATAGGTGAGCATCATGTTTAAACATAAATAAAAAAAGGCACACTTAGAGGGGTGGATCAAACAAAGAATGCATGATAATTAAACATTAATAATTAATAAAACCCTCCTAAGTGAAGTTTGGGTTGATTTCATAACCTCAAACCATATCAATGGAATTATAAAGGCATTATAAGGTGGTCTAAGAAATTTAATTTAATCCAAACTATAATTTAGATGTGAGACCGAGTAAGTTTGGCATGTAGCGCACATCAAAATTCTATAAAGTGATGAGACTTAAGGGATAAGCTATATACCACCTAACTTAGACCACAGATGACTCACTCATCCTATATTGAGCCATGATTTGGTTTGGTTCGATATAAATTGAATAAACAGGCATCTACCCAAAAATAGGGAAAATTAGTTTGCACCAAAAATAACACAGCGGAGGAGGGAAGCAATGATAAATAGAAGAAAGAGTAGTGAGGAACTTATATATAGGAATCCATAAGTACTGATGGAAATTGAATCCGACAATGGATTGAGGATTTATCATCATTCCTAGAGGAGGATGAATGGTAAATATTGAGTGAGAGAGGGGTGTTTCACATGACTCAGAATAAAGTATGAGCAGATTATAGGTTTTTAAATTTCATTAAGGGATAAATTTTCATTTAACCCAAATAGAGCAGGGTGGATGGTTTGACCACATGGTTGTCCAAACCATCTGCCAATTGTGCGCTAAGGAACTCCCCCAAGGTGGAACCATGCATGGTTGAGGCGTACAGTTTCTCTAACCATGCAAGAAATCACTGTCAAAAATATACAATTAGATATACGGTCATGCAGATCCTTCTACACTATTTGACCAAACTGTGTAGCACTTCTTTCTTTTTTGGATTAGGCCACATAGTTTTCTCTAGAAGTCGCACTGTTTCAGACAAACCATTTTCCCCTAATAGTTCCATCCAATTTTATGGTTTTTGGGGCCCAACACACCCAAAACTCAATGGAACGCCTGAGGGAACCCTCAAGCCTTAAACCACGTCTAAAAAAACACATTGAAGTATTTTAACACTCATAATACCATTATGAATCTCAATTTACAAAACAAATTATTCACCAAATGATAAAATTCAAAATCCTTTGGAATTTCATCTGGTACAAAAACATGGGATGCTACATCTTCCCTCCAACCCTAGAATGATGGGTTAGGAAATCCCACACATGAACACCTTTCTTTCTACATGAAAATAATGGTATAATATTGTGTCATCTGAATCTTCAATGATGATTCATAGCTAAAGAAATACTAAGTAGACCAAATATACTACACTTTTATTGAATTGCATACCTATGTTTCTAATACCATGCATGAGGATGTATCCTATGTTGAGTCACTTTTGACTGTCTTCAACTAGTTTTTGTAGACTTTATATATCTCCACAGCTTGATACTGCTCAAGAATCTCATGTTACTACATTAGGGGTCTGGTGGAGGGATAAAACTCACTAGAAAATAGGCACTCAAACTCTTCCCAAGAGAGTATCTCCTCATCATATTCCTGGGTAACCAAACCCCACTAACTCCTTTCTAGACCATGGAAAAGTATCTTCGCAAAATTGACCATTAGTGCTGGTGGTGTCCATATAAAATAGAAAACTCAAACTACTAACTCTAAATAAGATTATGTCGCCTGAGGGTCTATCCCACCCCAAAATTCAGTTGATACCTAATCTTAAAATTCAAAATCAATCTTAGTCTACGTATATAGTTATTCAGGTCAGCTAGGATGTATGGATGCTACATATATCATTAAAGATCAAG
This sequence comes from Viscum album, assembly GCA_963277665.1. Taxonomy (NCBI): domain Eukaryota; kingdom Viridiplantae; phylum Streptophyta; class Magnoliopsida; order Santalales; family Viscaceae; genus Viscum; species Viscum album. Next base: position 677,497,984 of record OY728119.1, on the reverse strand, counting down.
TAGACCCACTGGAAGTGAGTACCCTCATGGATCGATGGGTGGAAGCATTTCTCATTGCCCATCTAGCATAACTACCTCTAGAATGGTCTCCTCAAATGGTTCCTTAATATTGTGATGGATTTCATGAAGACCATGGATCAGGCCATCTTCACTCAACTAGTCATCATCAATACCTTGTATATATATCAAAGATGAATTTTGTTGCAGAGACATCCTGAAATTTGACAAGAGGTACCATAGTTAGATGAGAAAATTTATTGGGATCTAACTCAAGAAGGATGGTAAAAAGACTCGATCATATATGATGCATGTAACATGTTCCTACAACTGATGACTCAGTATTCTAAGTCAAATAGTAGTAATCAAGGTTCTGGTGTATGGATACATTGGTTGTCACACCAACACTGGGTTCCCCGACCTGAAAGTCACACTCGAGACACTCTTAAATTGTTTCCCTAAATTCCCAACCAAGCCTCGTAAGGGGAAAAACTCCAAACACCATACCAAGGTCAAACCAACTCTGATACTATTCTGTAATGACCCAACCCACTAGATCCCACCAGGAAAGTTGAAGACCAGGCTGCCACAACCCCAAACTTTTCTCTATAGGCCAAGGGCTGCTGAAAAGCGCCAATAAGTCATAACTAAAAATGGATACCTTTTCCTAATGTACCTATACACATAAACCCAACCATCTGCATGAATAATTGTAAAGTAATGATAATAAAATATATTAAAACTTATATTAAAAACCATGTGTTCAATAACCTCAAGTTAATACAAAATATTATGTTAGTTTAATCAGAAAAGTAAAGGGGTAAAATACACGCCTAACCAAAAATGATGTCCCAGCTAGAAAACAACTAGAAATAAAGAAATATGAATGATCCTGATTCCTGATCTCTAAGACCTAGTCACCATATGTGATCAAATGCACCCAAGTATCCCTAATATCCACTAAATCCACCGTCAAATTTTCTGTCATCAGCATAAGTGTAAAGTTCCTAACCCCAGTATCCTGGATCCAGTGTCTTACTTTATTACATTGGTACAATATATAAGGAATCTCATCTTAAAGAACCAAACAATTTAGTAGTTTTTTAAAACTAGATACATACATTAACCTTACATTATGATATAAAATATAAAATAAAACATAGGGAATCATTTGAGGACACCATTTTTCCCTTAGCTTATCCTTGCATATCAATCATAATAAACTTCTAGGCATCCTAGGGAAAAATAAAACATAAAAAAGGGGTGATATCAAATGCTCAGTAAAGTTCAATGGAATCAATCATAAATAAGTAATAAAAATATGGTAAGGAAAATAAATAAAACACATTCCATTTAATCAATAACTTAAACATAATATGGTTGGAATAAAAGATGATCAAATAATGCCACATAAATAATCACATGAGTTTGAAGAAAACAATGGATATTATACTAAATGAATAATCACTTTGAATATAGATAAATAATATAAAAATGAAGAAATTAATAATATGGTATGTCTAAAACATACCATCAATTCCTTGGACAAGAATAATACATAAATGGGTAAGGCCTCAGCCAAAATCCGGTCTAGTTTGTCTCATGAGACCTACCGATGCATCGAGGAGCTATAGCGGGACTCGCCAATCACTTAATAAGTCTAATAAATAACTCATATGAAAGTTTTGAAAGATAATAAACGTGTAAATTTTTATTGAAACTATCATAAAAATATAAATAACTTTCCTCGTTAAGTAAACATAATAAAAAACCATCCAGATTAATATAGTGAATGGTATCAAATAGTACTTCCTCATTAAAACTAATCAATAACCATTTAATAAAATATGAAAGATGGTATCATAAGATATCAACATCAATTAATAATAAGATTCAAAAAATTATTTTGACGTAGATAAAAATAATTTAAATGATATCTTTGAAAAAATCTTGAGGAAAATAATCTTTAAACATTCCAAAGTGTCTCATACCACTTTGAAACATTTGGATTATAATCCCCATGAAGGAATAACATTAAATGAAACTTATAATATAATAATAATAATGATATTCAAGATATAACATTCCAAAGTATCATTATATACACCACACAAAAAAATAAGTGGTGAATAAGGCATATATCTCATAGAGGTAAAAGTGAGAATAGAAAGCCTTACCTCACTCTTCCCTTTAGTTTCACATACTTTAACCTCTTGTATAAGGATTTAAAGAATGTTATTAACTAGTTAAATAACTATTTTAATATTTATAATACCTTATTTTATGATTTTATAACATCTTAGGACCCATTAATTAATAATATTTCATTATTTTTATGGTTTTTAGTGTGTTTGTTTCATGGTTTCATGATCGGTTCATTTATGTAAAATTATGGATGTTATTGTAAAATGGGATTACAATTCCAAAAGTAGAATAAAATTGTATTAATGTACTTATATAAGTATAAATTATCCCATATATCATTTTAATGTCTTACATAAAGATGATTTATTAGATAAATCATTAATGATAATTGCTTAGTCAATTTTGGCAGTTTTTCTGAACAATGTAGACTAGTTTCATTTTATTTACTATTATGTCTGTATATATTAGTTTAAAAACATTAAATAAGTTATAATATAATTATTAAAATATTTTTAACAATAATAATATTTTTATGACCATCCATGAAGGCAGTAATGGAAAATTAATAAAAGAATTATTCACGAAGGCGGTTAACCGATATAATTTGGACAATAGTTTTGTTTCTTTGAATAAGAGAGGGTAATAAAAGGGATGGATAAAATATATTCCATTAGAAACATAAAATTATATTATATACATTATTATTTAGTTATCATGACTTTATTTATTAAGTAGGTGAGGAGAAATTGGAAAAAATAAAGGAAATTATAAGAGTTGTTTTGAGAAAATTAGCTCATGAATATCACCTCCTTGAGAGACCCTTGAGGACCTTGTATTTGGTATTTTGGTGAGACCAGAAGAAATAAGACATGGGTAGAGTTAGGAGGAGAGGTTTTGGAATATATGTGAGGATATTGAATTCTTTTTGGTATAAATGGGGTGGTTAAGTGTGGTATTTATACTTGCGGATAGGTGGGTTTAAGTGATTAAAATAATGATTATTTTATATAAAAATCCAACCACATTGAGGTGGAATTAATTTCAAAAAATTAGATTTTTAATTAATGTTTTGGATTCTGGTTAGTTTTAATAAATACCTAAACTAACCATTAAATTTTCTAATTTTTAGGTATGTTAAGCTTTTACCTTTTAACTTTAACCCTTGTCACTATTTTACCCATGTTGCTGTAAATAATTTTTTTACCACAGTAAAATTTTTATTCCTAAAAATTAAATTGACCTTAAAACATAATTTGAAACTTATTATTAAAAATATGTAATCCATTTTACCAAATTCAATTCACATAATTGGTAAAATTATATTTAAAATTAATCCCACGTATAAAACAAAAAATGGGTTTTAAAAGTGAAAAGTTCAAATGTTTCAAATGTTTTTATATCCAATTTCAATGTAAAATTGATGCATATTATCTCAATTGGTTTTATTGATGTATAATTGAACTAATTATACTTTAAAACTAATTTAAAATATAATTTAACTATATAAATTAATTAGATTAAAATGTAGTTTTCAAATAAAATATAGTATTTTTTACTATTCACCAAAAATGAAACTTATCAGAAAAATAAAAACAAATCACCCTAAATTATTTTTTACATAATTATTGCAAAATGATGTTTATTTTGTCAAAATAAATTTATAAAAGTGTCAAAATTTGTTTAAAAATGGGTGCGCTATTAAAAGACGGCAAAATTTCTTTTTAGAAAAATATAACTTTTTATGCTTAAAATTGGATTTATTCTTATCTTAAGCCAATCAAACTTATTGTATGAATTTAAAAAAAACATTGAATATATAACATATAAATTTCATTAATATATTTTACTAATAGGGATTAAATTAATTTATTAAAAGGAAATTGAGGTCATAAAAATAGTTATTCATAAAAACACATCATTTAAGTTCAATTGGATTTTATTTTCATTTCTAATTAATTAGTAACAAATGGATTAATTTTCTAAACATGTGTAAACTATATTATCATAACTTAGTTAATATCATTCATTTACATCATTCCAATATCTAGGTTATAACTATCATAATTAAATAATAATATTTAATCATTTATTTAAGCTCAGTGTTCTCTGTAACGTAAGCTATAAAAGAAATTGAATTTATTTAAGAAGATACATGCCTTAAAATATTGGGTTGTTTCAATAATACATGAAACATGTAGGAAAATCTCGTGAAGGGGTGAGTATATACATACCCATTAGTAAACCCCAAAAATCACCAAGCACAAAGCATCAAGAGAGAGTAGTCAACTCATCGCACTGAAGGAATTTAAATCAGAATATGAGACAACAAACATAATGATAAACCCAGATATGCTCAACAAGTATCCGAAATGAGAGAGAAAGGGGATCTCCATCTCCAAAACCCAACAAAGAACAATGAGTATTCTTGTAGCTTCAAAGGTCCATCTTCTATGCCTAGCACCATGCATAACCATAAAAGGGTCTCATGTGGAGGGGTTACACCTCACCACTACATGCACCACAACTAAGGGAGTCATAACTCTGAACCATGTATTTCATGTAAACTCACCAGAAAAGATTGGATGGGACCACCCCTAACAACTATGCTCTATAGATGAGGGAGCTACAACTTCTGTGCAGGACTTGAACGCCGTCGGAGCTCAAAGATGGGAGAGTTCCACTCTAGTAGATGGAGGACCTACACCTATTGTAGTGTGGGAGAGTATCATCACCCTTAGTATAAAGAGTATGTGGAATTGGTTCCCTAGTTAAATAGGGGAGTACCACCCCCATGGATAGAGAACCCATGCTTTGGTAAGACAAGGAAGTACCGTCTCTTCCTGTAAAAAAGAGTATGGGGGACTCGTTCCCTGATGCGACGAGGGAGTTTGTCCCCTAATAACACACTGATGATCTCACCCAATCAGTACCATCGTCAAACATCACCTGAAGAATCATCACATTTGGAACACCTCGCATTGTATCTATTATTCCAAAATGAAGGCCACTAACATGTTCTATGTGTAAAAACACTCAACATAGGCTAATCATAGGCCAAAATCCAAGTTCAAATAAAGAAGATGTAGGAGGAAGAAGTTCTTGAGTGAAGAACACTATGTGTATGGGGGTACCCATGGCGTGTAACCCTAGCTCAATTCATGTTCATGTTCTCCTCTAGACACAGCTTAGAATTCATTTCATCGTAAATGGTGTGTACAAGTGGCACACGGTGTGCCTCAGTTGCTCAGGGCCTTTATGTGTATAAATAGTTATGTCTATGTACTAGGTCATTCCCTTGTACCCACAGTCATTACTATATGCTTCTGGAGTACACACTCTATATGGACAAAATCCTGACGAACACACGAGGCTTGTCATCGGTCTGGAAGCTAAAACATAATTTCTCTAATATGTTACTGAAAACTTCCATGGATATCTAAACAGAGCAAACTGTTGTGATAATCGTAAAAAAACACTCAGGATATAGGTTATTCACTTTCCCAAAATGGATGCTCAGTAAAAAAATGTATGTTTTTTATAACACATATACATGGCGCTTTGTGGGCCCGATTCATGAGCCCAAATTAAATATCCATCATTGCTCATGAATATTCTTCCTTAATACCAACATCATGATGTTGCAAACAGATTGCCAATCCTACATCACACAAAGAAGTTACGACCAAATCAAGGTTTTCAAAGAAAAAATAATAATAATAATAATTTTTTTTTTATTATTATTATTATATAAAATTAAAATAGTATGGGATTTACAATTCATGCATGAATATTCCCCCTATATCCAATATCATGAACAACCAAGAGATATTACCCCTCTCCAAGTGGGATTCCCTTTTTCTTAAATAAAATTAACTCCCATTTAATTCTTTTTTCTACTGATACAAAGGAAGAAAGCCTGACTATCCTCCGTGCCACATGCACCACTTCATCACCCTAAGTGTGTATCCCTTTTTTCTTTTTGTATTAAATTATTATTATTATTATTATTATTATTATTATATGTTATTATTATTAGAATTAATAATAACACATCATTCTCCACGGCCGGCCAGAAATCACTCTTTCTTTGTCGAAAAATTATCTATTATATCAATCTATAGAAACTAAAAGTCTCGATTCATAGAAACCCTATTGTCTGCACCAACACCACATCCCATCATCTCCAGTGGATGGATTTTGACCATTCATTGATCAGGAACATCAATTGCTACTCCTATGGAGAGATCTGGTCAATTTGGCTTGCAAACCCCTGATACCTGATCCAAAGTCGGGTTTCTATAATCACCACCACACCACTGTTGTGTCTCCAAAAACAAAATCTAAATTCATGACCACAATCCATTTTTTTAAAGAACAAACTCACAATGATTGGTACCCTCATATATCATCGAATCATTGGTCAACCAATTATCGATGATGAATGCCAAGAACAAAGGAAAAAAATCACATAACACAAAGTGAGCCTCGATAAATGGTCATGTTCCTTTTCCCATCATTGACAGAATCCAATGAACAGGGTTATAAAATCAACAATAATCAATAAGAATAATTAAATATCAAATTCCTAGATCTAGGAATATGAATCAAACCTTGGACAACCCAATGGATATCGATTTGTGAATTAATTTGGAAAAAATATTAATTCACGTTCATCTCAAACTTTAAACGATGATAAAACCACAAATAAAACTCCCTACTTTATTTTTTGATCGATCATTAGTAAACAACACATCTGATAGAGATGAAGGTAATGATCCCACTGCCTTTGTCGTTCATCTCATGATTATCCTTGATCTAATCTCTCATCGTTCTCTGATCTCAATCCACCAATAAAGAATACACAAGACTCATCTCAAATCCTCTCAGAGTTATGCAACTAACCCTAGAAATTTTCCATAACATGATATTTAAAGAGGATTATTAGGTTTAGGGGTATTAAATTAATTAATTCATTCATTCACCTAATGTAATTTCCAACGAATGTCTCAACCGAACATCCAACACCGACCAACTTTATGTCACTTCTAGGGTAAACCCCACGTTCTAGAATCAACCATAGTCTCAAATTTATGATCTGAGACTCTGTTCAGGAGTTACTACATTATTTTAGAAAAATTGCACACTCTTGATATTAATATATCTGATATTTTTATAATATCAATATCAGGTTTATCAGGCCTAGGAATCTTACACCATCAATGCGCCTAAGTCTAAAAATATTCTTATAAATATTCCAATGTCTTACATGGAAAAACCAGAGTCACTACACATCCCCAAAATATTGATTCTTTCATTAATTCTGAAAATTAGGTATTTTCTAGGCAATAAGTATTAAACCAATTCAGTAGAAGTGATTTTTAGACTCTTGTTGAAAGACCCAATAATCATCTCATTCTTGGAACTAAGTGGGTTTTTAGAAATAAGTTAAATGAGTAAGGAAACATAGTTATAAAAAAGTTAGGATTGTAGAAAAATATTATTAATAAGAATAATGTCTTTATTATAGAGAATACTTTACACTTGTATCTCATCTTTAATCCATAAAATCTTGTTGGTATTCTCCTCTCATCTTAATTTTAAGCTTTTTTAAATAGATGTTAAAAGTTTTTTTTTAATGGTTTTGCTTTCAAAAAAGTTATATGTTGAGAAACCTCCCGTTTTGGGGATTATAAAATTTTTAATCAAGTGTTTAAGTTGACCAAGGATATCTATGGATTGAAACAAGCTTCTCGATCTTAGTGTGAGAAGTTGACTAAATACCTCTTTAATAATGAATTCAAAATGGAAAATTTTGATTATACCATGTTTTTAAAATGATTTTCAGATAATTTTTTAATTATACAAATTTATTTTGATGATTTAATATTTGGAATAACTAAGGAACCTATTTTTTCTAAACTTTTATATTTAATGAGAAAAGAATTTGAAACGAGTTTCATGAGAAAGTTAATGTTTTTTCTCAGTTTAAAAATTAATCAAAATAAGGATGGCATTTTTCTAAGTCAATGAAAATACACCAATGAAGTTCTTAATAATTTTGGAATGGATCTCATTAAGGAAATAAATACACTTATGAGTACTTCAGGTAAGTTAACACTGGAAAAATATAGTAAAATGGTGGATAGAAGGTGTAAGAACTCAGGTATTCCTACAAGGTATCGATCCATTTAACTTCAGTTTAAATGATTTTTTACAACCTAATGTGAATACCCTTTGAGGTTATGGTAGTATTAGGGGTTTTCTAGGAATTTTTGGATCCTGGTGTCTGATTTTTTGGAAAAAACAAACAGGCACTATGGTTAGTAGAAACCATATAGGACAGGTTGCACAGTCTGACTAACCATGAGAGACCTAGGTAAAGGTAAAGTGGAGCTCTCACAGTTTGCAGAAACCATGTGGATGGAGGTACACTCCCATGTGGGGAACATAACGTTTTTTGCATACCCAAAATGAATATTTTGTGCACGATTAGTAAAATTGTGCGCAGTGATCTTGTGGGTACCACCTTAACATGGAAAATTGCGCACAGTTGGTGCAAAATTTGGCAAACTGTGCAGCCTAGTGTTTTGAGTAAAAATAAAATGTTTCCCCTTCATGAAGGTTATAACCTAATTGTAACACCCCAAGGATTTTTGAATAAATTTGACATAGAATTTACGAAACATCGAGTCTCTATGAAACAACACTTTGTTATAACCAAGTCAATAAAAATAATTTTTCCACTTCTATGATTTGAATTTCAAAAAACTGATATACACAGTTGCGTTCAGTAAAATATTTAGAGTCTCATAAGGTCAACTCACTTTTTTGTGAATAGTAACTTGACCCTTATGAATAGTAATGTACCCTTATGAATAGTAATGTTACCCTTATGAATAGTGATATGACCCTTAGGAAGGGTAACCTCATCCAGAAAGTATAAATTAAATTTAGGTACCTTGTAAATGAAATTGAATTAATAATTAAGTGTTGGTATTTTTCTTGTGAAAAATAAATATTTAATTACAATTTTAAAATTAATACATTTATTTAAAAGAAAATTATTTTTCATAAAATATATTATTAAAACAATATTTGGTTGTTCTATGATTTTAGGATAATTTAATGAGACTTTAGTTAATTTTTTGGGTGTTATAAAATCAGTTTTACTTTTAGAGACTATTTTTTGAGTAAATGATGATTTTAATTAAAAGTTAAATTTCTCATATTTAGAAAATTATATTGATAAAATTAGGTCCCTTTTTTATTCTACACAATGAAAAATGGTTATGGTGATTTTTTGAGATTCTTCTGAAATATTTGAATTTTAGTGAATATTAAAATATGTTAATTTACTATATATATATACATTACATGTTAAATAAAATATCCCATGCATCATGGATGATATAATAAATAATAATTTCGAACTCACATGCACCTATTAATATTTTTTTCTATAATAATCAAACACAATTTATTTTTTTGAGCAAAATAATAAAATAATTAATAAGATATTCAAATATTACTCTTCTCCTCCACTATAAAAAAAATACCCCTCACTCCCTCTTATCTTCTCTTCTATGATCTTAAAAGCTTCTCAAAGTTATGAACAAATACTCTTCCCTAGTCTCTCCCCAATTCCAGAAGCTTTTTGTCTTTCCAAAATACCAAAACACCTTCCCTTAAGGAGGTTCTCAAGGAATATATTTCAAGAGGTAAACCCTCTCCCTTTTTCTTTTAATTTCATTTTAAATTTGTTTTATATTCTTATATTATCCTCACCTAATCTGTAAAAATGATCATGATAACTCCAGTATCACCTATATAATTAAATGATAATATGTTAATGTATGACTCATCATCAATCTCTTTACTCTCTCTCTCTCTTTTATTTTAAAAACGAAATCATCATCTGGGAGGTGCTGATTTACAACCTTCATGCACAACGAACCTTCATTCGTCAATTTATCCTTCGATAATGGTCATGAAACCATTTTTTATGGTTTAATAAAACTATAATATATGTATTATAACTTATTTAATATTTTCTAACCAGTATATATCCATAATATCAATTCATAGAACAAAACTAGTTCGTAATAATCGAAATACCGCCAAAATAATCTAAATGATTGTCATTAATGTTTCATCTAATAAATCATATCATACCATATAAAAATGAATTATATTACCATTTAATCTTTTGGATGTTCATTAGTATCAAATAAAATCAATTCTGGATAATTATATCCATTCCACAATAAATCCACTACTTATAAACAAGTGAACTGATTATGAAAACCAAGAAAACGAACACTTCAGAACAATAGAATTTAATCTTATAACTTATCAATAAGGACATAAATGAACTTAATAAAACTATAATGAATAAAATGTATTTATATAAGGTTTTGAATTAATTAATTAATGGATTTAATTTTATTATCTAGGATTTTAAGGTCAAGTACAGAATACATTCAGACATAAGGTAAGGGTTTTCTTATCTCACTTCCATTTTTTGTGAGACATTACTTATTCACCACTATTTATTATGTATGGTATATTTATACTACCCATTGTTGTATAATATCATGAATCTATTTATTTTCATAGTATTCAATGTATCATTTTTTGATTATTAATTTTGGGTAATATGATTCGATTGATTACAAAGTGGTAAGGGGTTTTACCCGAACCACCATTTTTCCTTTGGATTACTCTTCCTCTGCTATTAATCAAATATAATGATTCTTTATTTTTTTTGTATATTTCTCATAACTTCTATTTATATGTCTCAAACTCATATATTCAGATCAGATCATTCTTTTCTATAGGGATATAAATGTTTTAAAATGGTTCCATTCACAATTATTCCAGATAAACAAGCTCGATTCAAAGGAACTTCTCGAATTCTTACCCATTTACAAGTGCGCTATATAATCTATTTTAATCCATAATTATTTTTTTAAAATCACACATTTTATCATGAAAAACTACCTTCATTCATTTCTAGTTTTATGAAAACAAACATTCCATTCCGCTTTAAAATATATTTAATATTTTCCTTAAATTGTACTAAAATGTTTTATTTCTAAAGCTTGTTTAAAAAACAATTTAACATGATTTCACTTCAGTGGGAAAAAATTTATGAATAAAATATAATTTCAATGTCCTCAAATTTTCTTTTTTAGGATATAAATGTTTACTATCTGATTTCATAACAAATACAAATGATTTTCCAAAATAACTCTTATTTCCAAAGTAAAAAAGGATTTTTCTCGTCTCACTTTACGTTTTATGAGATGTATTCCTTGCTCACCACTTATTCCTTGCATGTGGTGTAGGTAATTATCTTTGTTATATCATATAAATAGTATACTTATTCCCAAAATATTCAAAGGGATTATTGTTTGAATGTTTCAAGGTTGTATGGGAAACTTTAGAATGTTTAAGGATCATTTCCTCAAAAAAAATTCAAAGGTCTTGTTTAAAATTTTCTTCATATATATCAAAATATTTTGTTGAATATTGTACTTAATTGAGATTTATATATTATGATATCATCTACAATATGTTGTCGATGGGTTTCTGACTAGTTTGACTGTGGATGTGCTATCTTGATACCATTCACCATATTACTCTAAAGGGTGAGTGTTTATGTTTAATGATTGGAGAAAGTTATTTAAGTTTCATATGTCAGTTTCAATATGAATGTATATGTTTATTATGTTCACCCCTTTAAAACAAGGAATGCATTGGACTTATTAAGTAATGTGTTGGGCCCGATATAACCCCTCGGTGAATCGGTGGGTATCATGAGACAAACTAGTTTGAGTTTTTACCCGTTTAAGAATGGAATTGGCATTAGCCCTTGGTAGAATGGTTATGATGCCGCACATTATGCATTCACTAATTATGAAGATAGTAATTGATATTCCATGTGATTATTCTATTAGTAGAATATCTGTGGTTATGTTTTATTATGGAATTATTCATTCAGCTTTTATTCCTCCTATATTATGCTCAAGATTATGTTTTAATGTCATGTGTACTTTTATTTATTCACCATGCCTCATTATTTATGCTTCTTATGTATTAATTACCCTTACATAGAATCTGATCTCAACCCTTTCTTATGTTTCATTTCTCTAGGTTATAAAGAACAAAACATTTTATAAGCTTTCAATAATTTAGTTTATATTATTTTATACTGTATCATGTTTTATTTTATTTTCTCAATGTATTATGGGTATCATGTATGTAATCTAGTTTTCCATGACTGCTAAATTGATCATTCCTTCGGGATTTGATTCCTTATAATCATACCAATTTTATAAAATAATTCTCCAACTCTAGGAAACTGGGGTTGGGCGTTACAGTTTGTATCAGAGGAAGTTTAGTAGAAACCTTGGAAACTAGATTTAGAAAATGTAGATTAGGAAACAAAACCCTAAGATAGACTTTTAGGATAAGAATACAATAACATCCTAGAATTTTGGTAAGGAATAGATTATGTGGATCTTTATAGAAAATACAACACTTCTAGATACTATAAGTAGACGTTGTTCTGGCATAGATATACCTAAGAGTAACAACTATGACTAGGTGTTCTAGGCTTGACTCGGGTTAACCAGATACACGATAATGGGCCATACTATGCACATGGTTTGAAACTTCTAGGGGTTATTCTTAGGAAAATTCACATTTATTTTACCCACCATTATGAAGGATTTATACCCCCAAAGTAACCAAAGTATATAGTTCTAGTATTTATGATTCATAAGTTTATGTTATGTGTTATACCATGTTTATATTTTTAGAAAGTTCATAATTTTATGATCTAATATAATTTATGGAATTAATTAGAAATGGTTTCTAGTAGAAGGAATGAGAACTTCACCAATGCAGGTGATGAAAAGAGTAAGAATGAAAATATCTCTCATGGTCTTAATCTATAATTTCAAAGGAATATAGTCTACCAAGTATCCTCATCATATGATGAAATAGTATCATGTGTTAACAAGATGTGTAAAGAAATATCAGAGTCCTATGGCTTTGAAGGGAAGCAAGAGAAAAAGAGGGTGGCAGAGAAAAATATGGATAAAGGGAAGAAGAGAAAGAAGGGTTTCCCCACATCTGATAACTATGGAAAGAATCACCCTAGAAAATTCTTTTAAGGGAATGGGAGTTTTTTATAAGTGTGGAGAAAAAGGACACCAAGTTCATGATTGCAAGGGGAAGAAAAAGGTTTCCAATGTACAATGATTCGACTATAAAGAGAAGGGACACTATGTGAATCAATGTCCCAAACATAAAATGAATATACCCCAAATTATATTACTGGATAATGATCAAGTTATTATACAACTACAGATGAAGTGGAATGATTAATATTCCTCAGAAATAATCATGTCACTTGGATATTTTATCAGTAATTTATTGGTTATAAGAATTATGGAATATATGAGGATTGTACTACAATGATTTTATATTTAAGTATTTGAGACCATTATTTGAATGGTTCCAAGAAAATATATTCATTGGAAAGTTAAAATTTTTGTAAAATGCATGATTAAGGGAAAAACAACCCTAAATATATTTTTGATGTTTATATAATGATGAAGAAATGATTGATTTGGATAAATGATGACTACCTTGGAACTCAATAATGACTTGTTGATAAGTGGTATATGCTATCATTGATGGATTTTACAACACTTTTGGATATAAGTAATATATCCAATAAAATTTTTAAGGATGGATGCATGTTTTCTAAAGAAACTTTGTGGTGTTTTGTTTAAAAAAGTTTTTTATTTTTTGACAACTAATATTTTTGTTGAAGAATGTTTTTGAGTTACAGAAAGTTGAGGTTGCTGGTTGCTGAAGATTTCTTTAAAGAAGATTATGTTGAAGAATAAGAAGTCAGAAGTTAAGAAAGTGTCTCAAACTTTCTAAACTTAATCATACGATAATTTTTTGATCTTAAAGTTCTCACAAATCATGAAAAGTTTCATGATAAATGCTGTTGAAGAAATGGTGAAGAGGATTGATGTTTTTCACAAAGAAAAATTCTGAGAAAATTCAGAACCTCTTTTTCGTGAACCTGTTTTCCTGAACCTGTTTTGCTGAACCTGTTTTCCTGAACCAGTTTTCTTGAACCAGTTTTTCCTGAACCTACTTCCTGAGCCAAAATTCAGAGCCTAATTCCTGAGCCAAAATTCGAAGTCTACATCCTGAGCCAGAAATTCGGAGTCTACTTCCTAAGCCAGAAATTAGAAGTCTACTTCCTCAGCCAGAAATTCGAAGTCTACTTCCTAAGCCAGAAATTCAGAGTCTACTTCCTGAGCCAAAATTCGGAGCCTACTTCTTGAACCTCAAATTCGGAATCAGTTTTCCTGAACCAGTTTTTCGGAACCAGTTTTCCTGAACCAGTTTTCCTGAACCAGTTTCCTAAACCTAAAATCAGAACAAAGATCCAGCCTTATCATTCTGAGAAAGATGTGAAGAGTTCAAGAAAACCCGAATTTCAAATTTGCATAAATCTTGGAGAAATTTAAGGAGATTTTAAGAAGTCAAAGATTGAAGGTTAAATGCAAGGGATTTGAAGAGTTTTTGAGATTTGAGGAAGTAGGAAAAATTTTCAAGATTCCCTCCTTTGTTTTCTGAGTTGCCTATAAATATGTGCTCAGATCATTCGCTTATTTGAAACTTTACATGCGTCGAAAATGTGGAGCACTGAAGAATTCTAAGTGAAAATTTCATATCATATTGAAGAAGTTTCCTTGAGTATTTGAGAAGAAGAGAATCAAAATCGTCTTATCTTACTGAGAAGACCGGTTTTAGAAAATCAGATTCAAGAAATCGGATTGAAGATTCGGAGTGAGCATTTCTGGAGCAGCTTAACAAAGTTCTTATTCTTGTGTTTGGCTCATTTGTTCTTTAAGGAAACATTGTAAACTTATGGGAGTCAGTATAATCTTTCCTATTGGGAGATAGAAGGTGTCCAACGGATATTGGCACAAGTTTTATCACTTCTTCATTATAGTGGATCTCTATAGACCCATGGGAGTGGCTATGGAAAGGACATAGGTTCTCTTATTGAGGTCAAACTTTGTAAATCTTGTGTGCCTTTCTTGATTTAACTTTCTTGAATGCTTGAGTTTCTTGCTAAAGGTTGATAAGGAAGTAAATCTTAACAGGTTGCAAGGGTTAAGTTTCTTAAAGTTTTGAAACTTATAAAAAGTTAAAAAAAATGATTCAACCCCCCCCCCCTTCTCAGTTGTTATTCGATCCTTGGAACTTCAAGTGGTATCAGAGGGAGGTTCCCTTGTTTAATACTTATCATGGAGAATATCAATTCTGTCAACAGTAGAGGAATTCCTACGTTCAATGGTAAGAATTATTATGGATGTAAAAATAGGATGATTACTTATCTTCTATATCTTGGCCTTGAAGTTGTTGATGTTGTTACTATTGGATTTCCACCTATTGAGAAAAATTTTCCTATGACGTTTTCTGATAAGAGAAACATATTGTTTCCCTCGGAATTCGGGGATGACCTCCTTGATTGAAGGTTCAAACATTCCAATCGGTTTCTAACGGGTTTGTTCGTAGAACCGGAAACATCCAATGATTCCACATCCATTTGGACCTACTTTCCAAAGGTAGGTGCTCATTAGTTTATGGACTGATGAGGCTTAGGAATTTTCATTAGTTGAGAGGATGGGAGGTCGGACTCATCACACCTTTTTGAGGGGAATTATTGTCTACTCTGGGACTCTCTTTATAGATTTAAGTTATGTTCGTGAATCCTTATTACATTACCAATTATAAAATGTGCTTTCCTTCAGATCTAACAATCAATGATTAAATATGTAGGAAATTTAGAGAATATTTTATATGTATTCGAGGTTCTTCATCGATAGATAATCATCTGTATTTATTAGATATTCTTGGTCAATGGTATCCTTCAACACATTTATATAAAAGTCTCTTGGTCATTATGATGACCATGCTGGTTTTAAAGCCACTCAGTGGGGCACTTGAAGTTTATTGTCTTTCAAAAGGACATAAATTATTTCAGAGTTGGGATCGAACCCGTAGATGGAATACCTACGTATCCTTTGTTTAGAAAAGGAATCAGAACCCACGTAGTTCGAGTAAGGGAGTATGATGTTTATGATTGATGGCTCAAAGAAGGATGTCATAATTACTTTTACACTCTAAGCTCACGTGAGTCATGATCGGTGTGAGAAACAAGAGGTATTGGTAAAAATCAGACAATTGTGCCATGAAAGATGCAATCATAAGAAATAAGGTGGGACTTATGTATGTATGACTGCCCAGATAAATGAAGATTTGGATTTACTTTAGGGTAGAAATCCAGGAACAGGGTCCATAAAGGTATATGTGCTTCACGGAGATTTGAATACTCTAACTTGGGGCTTACTCCTAAAAAGGAGGCCCAAATTAGGAGAGGACTTATGATTGGGTTTTTACTCCTGAGAAGGAATCCCAGATCAAAGGTAAATTAGGACTGGTTAAGAGGAATTAATACTGGGGCTTACTCCTGAAAAGGAGGCCCAGGTTAAGAGACTTGAAAAATTAAGGGACTTGGGGCTTACTCCTGAAGAGGATGCCCATATTTATGACTGGGGCTTATTCCTGAAAGAGGAGGCCCAGGTTAATGAAGTTATGGTTAGGGCTTACTCCTGAGGAGGATGCCCAAATTTAATGAGTTTTCTCATCTTAGAGGATGAGGTTGAATGAATGAAATCTCAATCTTTAGTGACATAAAGATGTGTAAATCACTAGGTTTTTAGAGATATTCCACAGAATTCCTTTCAGATAAGGAAGTAAAATCAAGAAATCATGCCATAAATGGCATGGAAGAGTGTCTTGAAGATTGAATCTTGAATAGGAGAGGTGGAATGGCTTAAGAGGGGTGAAATGGGTAAGAAGGGCACCCAAAAAGGCAGGGGCGCGCAAGTCCTGGCAGGCGCGCAGGTACTGCGTGGGTGTGCAGGTTCTGGTCGCGCAGGTATACCTGCGTGACACATGGGTACTTGCGTGATGGTTAACCAGCAGGGTAATACTTGAGCGACTCTTGGTTAAATCCTTTAGAATCATCTTGATATTCTTCCAGAAGAGTGGCGCACAAGTTATATTGAAGGAGTTAGGTGGCGCGCAAGTGTTGATGAGTTTCAACACTTAGGCCTTCCTCCCCCTCTTTAGATCTTCCGTTCTAGGTAAGAAATTACCTTAGAAGTGTTTCAGAAGCTTTGAGAAGGTACTGGGGCGCCGGGAGCTCAAATATGAGTTTCTGGAAAAAAAATCCTCTCGAATGGGGGGCCCACAGGGTCTATTTATAGGCTGAAGAAGACCCGGGCGGTTATCCTTTAGGGCATGCAAGTCACTTGTACGACCATTCGTCGTCGCGCAAGTGTACTTTCGCGACCATTGTAGAACTTGCGCGACCCTTGTGCAACGTTCTTCTTATTCCTTCCTTTGTCAATATTTGATATTTGTCCAAAGGTTGAATCACTTTGAGCTCAGATATTCCCCTTTTCCAATCTTTAGATTCTATGACGAAAGGAGCGTCAACAAAAGTCCCCCCCCCCCCTCAGAGTTAAATCCAAAGAGAATAGAGGATTTGACTCTGAGGAAAAGAAGAAAACTCAAGGAAAGGCGGCGCGCAAGTGTTCAGTGCACAACACTTGGCGCACAGGTTTGAGTCACGCAGGGCTGGAGCTCACTGGATGTAGGCGCACAGGTGGGTAGCCAGGCCTATAAATACGATGTCCTTTTCCGCGCATAACATCTGATTCCGGATTCTCGATCTCTCGCCACATAGGTCACCTTCTCCGCGCAAGTCTCTCGTTTTCCGTTGTTTATTTGATGTTGCGCTGCTTGTAGAGGTATCTGGACCTGTGCGGTGATACTTGCGCGCCAAATACTTGCGTGACACCTCCATATTTGCGCGCCAAGTTTAGACTTGCGCGCCTTAATGCCTTTGCCATTTTTTTCGAATTCTTTCACAAATTTTATGAAAAATCAACTTACTTAAGAGTTAATTATTCATCCTTTGTGCAGATTCAATGGCTCCCAACAAAATCAGAACGGCTGATGAACTGGCTAACAAGAGGATTCATGACATGATGAACATCATTGGCCATGATTACTATGATATCTTTGACAGCACTTTCCCAGATTTGGCTAAGTACTTGAAGAAATATCATCTTAATTTCCCATAGAGCATCTACCTGCCTCTATATGGTCATGGTCATCTGCAAGGAGTCAATGTTCCAGATGCAAAGAATTATATGTCTAATATGCAGCTGCACTACTACTCCTCTATTTCGGTTATGTTGTTCATTAAGAGCAACAACAATGGTGTGAACTTCCAAATTCTTCCTCCATGTCATTTCCTTGCAGATATGAAAATGGAAAACCCATGGGATGAAATGTTTTCCGTTGCCGGTTGGTAGAGAGAAGACAAACATGGCATTAGAGCAATATCTGAAAAAGAGTACTCTCTCCAAATGGCTCTTTACTTCCAATGATTCATTCTCAAATCCATGTATCCATCTTCCAAGTCTCTTGGACAGAAACAGAGTCATTGTTTGATCAACAGAGAATTTTCTCAAACCGCACTCAAGAACATTCTTTTACAATTGTTCCAAGAAGAGCTGGTATCACTGCATCTCTTATGGTATCCAGTTGAATGAATGAATTCCAGGTGGCTGCTGATCAATCTCGGGATGCCGTAAATCAAATGAAGAGTTACATTGAAAGTATTTTGTAATTTCTGAAAAAAAGAGAAGAGACTCCAGTCTGTGGATGTCCTTCTAACTCTTGTGCATCAATGAAAAACACTTTCACCTTCAATCATTTTTACCTGCATTCTCTTTTGCTATCTGCTTTAGATTTTACTTATGCCAATGGGCCTAGTAAGCATAGTTTGATTTTTACTAGGATTAATGTAAATAACCCTACAAACTTTGAACCATTTAATTGCTCAATATTATCTAAATCATACAAAATGTATGTTTAGTGAGCTGGAACTTGACTTTTATTCAGAGTTCCTTTGTCTTTTTTGGGCAGTTTAAAGTCATGCACATCGGACATAAAAAGTCTAATGTTTATGGTTGAAATAGATTTTACCGAAATGGATTAAAATTAACTCAATTATTTGAAAACTTATCTAAAAACATAGTACCATACTCAAGTATGAGGGAAAATATGTAAACTATAACTTAAGAATATTTGAACATGAGGAATGATATGAAAAAGAGCTAAAAGGCATTAGAAGAAGTAGTTTCCAAGAATGAAGTTACCATTATTTAACAAACCCATTAGGGGGTTGAATTATGCAAGTCCACCTAAGGGCATTGGCTGCATAGTCAAATAAATAGTATCTTTTGGATAACAAGTATGTTATGTAGACTGTTTATGCAAGACCGCCTATGGGCACGTGTTGCATAGTTATGCAAAAGAACTCTCAGAAATTTACTTTCCTAGTGCTAAAAGCCAGTGAAATTTTATGGAGATTAAAATTTTCCAAAGTATAGAGTTTTCTATATGGAAAGAGGTACTTGAATATGGAGAATATATTTCCAAACAATATTATCGAAGAACTGGATGAATATCACTCCTATGAAGGTATGACCCAAACATAGGGAAGGAGAATATAAACCATAGACTTTAATACTTTCATATCATGAAAAAGGATATGGGACAAATATGTTAAGGATGACTATATTTGTGGATCCCTACATACTGTAATTTATGTCCAATGAGGACAAAAAAGGATTTATTCTCAATAATGAAGTTACCATTATTTAACAAACCTGTTAGGGGGTTGAATTATGTAGGGCCACCTAAGGGCATTGGCTGCATAGTCAAATAATAATATCTTTTGGCTGACAAGTCTGTTATGTAGACTGTTTATGCAAGGCCGCCTATGGGCACGTGCTGTATAGTCAGGCAAAAGAACTCTCAGAAGTTTGACATTTTTGTTACTAGAAGTCAAGAAAAGGTTTATGAAGATCTGAAAATATTTAAGGTTAGTATTATGATACATAAAGATGGGTATTGTCCAATGTATGCAAAGATACACAAATCAATACTAACCATAATCATGTTGTGGCTGGGCCCTGAATGGAAATGTTGGACTTCACTACGTATCCCATAAGGATGGGAATCAATCCATACGTAGTTCTTAAACTACAGTTTAACATCGTGTGGGACAAAAGGATTAGAAATCTTAGTTTAGGGTCATAGATCTTGGACCATTATAAGAAATACACAGTGTGTGTTTTTATGGGGACTTTTCAGCCAAGGGACTGAAAGTGGAATTTGGGGTTAGGCCCAAAGACTTGGGGATGGATTCGAGGGACACTCTAACGTTCCTACGTATCCCATAAGGATGGGAATCAATCCCACATAGTTCTAGAAATACCCTCTATACAAATTTGGTTCATACATGTGAAGGGTGAAAGGGGGCTTTAGTACAATGACAGTTTAACCCAAGATAAAAGGTTCAAGCATTTCCATGTATGCACGTAGTCTTTGAAATGAAACATGATTGAAAAATAAATGTAAATAATGGTTCCCTATCAGGTGAGGGTATCAAAGAATATTGTAGTTTATTGTCATACTGGACAAAAGTGTTTTATAGTTTAACGTCGTATAACAAGGACAAAAGTGAACCAATGTAAAGATATTGATTCTAGGGGCGGTTTCATGAATCAACATTGTATGAGATGGAGGTGAACCGATGTGAAGAGATTGGTTTTGGGCTTGAACCTTGGGAGGTTGCCTACGTACCCATCCTGGAAGGCAAGGATCAAAGTTCGCGTAGTTCAATTAAAGAATGAATTAATGATCAAGTTGTTCTTAGGGACAACAACCTAAAAAATGATGTTGTTGGGACTTACACATGGTTAGTAGCCCAAAGAGAGTGTTATGGTTGAGGTTTGCTCTAAGCTCACGTGAGTCATACACGGTGTGAGAAACAAGAGGTAACAACAACCTTAACAATGCACAGTTTAATGTCATACAGGACATATCAAGGATTTTCTGTACAGTTTAGCATCATGTAGTTAGGACGATGGGGACAATATAGTTTAACGTCATGTTGGACGAAAGGGGGACTGTACAGTTTAATGTCATGTAGTGAGGACAAAAGAGTACACCATTTAACTTCATGTTGGACGTATTAGGGACTTTTTCACAGTTTAACATCATGTTGGACGAAAAAGGGATGATACAGTTTAGCATCATGTTGGACGAAAGTGCGGATAGTTTAAGGTCATATGCATAGACCGTTGATGATGCAGTTTAATGTCTCGTTGGACGGTGGTGTAGTTTAAGATCATAAATGACCTTTGATGATTATGTAGTTTAACGTCTTTCTGGACATAAGGGACTTTTATACAGTTTAGCGTCATGTAGTTAGGACGTCACAGTTTAACATCTTGCTGGATGTAAGGGACTTGCAAATAGTTTAGGGTCATATGCATGGACCGTTGATGATGTAGTTTAAGGTCATAAAGGACCTAGTTGCAGTTTAAGGTCATACTGGACCATGATAATATATTTTGTGTTTATACAAAATACTTCTTCAAAAATCTGGCATTGGTTGGAGTAGTGATGAGTTCTCCATCCATCGAGATTAATGAATAAGCTCCATTGGAGTAGACCCTATGTATTGAGTAAGGTCCTTCCCATTTTGGCTCAAGATTGGGAGGTTTCTTTCCTAGTATCATTGGAGTTCTGAGAACTAATACCAATTCTCCCTGAGTGAATGAACGAAGACGAACTTTTTTGTTAAAAGCTCATGTTATTCAATTCTGATAGACTTCCAAGTGGTGCAAAGTGCACAATCTTTTCTCATCTAACCATTCCAATTCATTCAATCGCTTTTGAGATTGTTCATCTGTAGATGATTGATCACAAATGGAAACTTTGAGCGAGGGTAGTTGAACTTCAATGGGAAAGACTACTTCCATTCCATATACCAATGAATATGGAGTTGACCGAGTTGCAGTGCGGGTGGTAGTTCGATAATCCCATAAAGCATGAAAGAGTTTATCAGGCCATTATTTCTTATCTTTATCCACCATCTTCTGCAGTATATTTGATAGAGTCTTATTGAAAGCTTCTATCTGGCCATTGGCCGCTGCATGATACCGAGATGAATGGTTGGATTTGATGTTGTATTATTGATACAACTTCTTTAACTCGGATAAAAAGAAGTTGGTGCCATTGTCTGTCAATATGGTATGAGGGACACCAAATCTGGTAATGATTTTAGACTTGATGAAGCTAACAACGCATTTAGAACTGAATTCCCTAAGAGGTATTGCCTCTGCCCATTTGTAAAAGAAGTCAGTAGCAGTAAGAATGTACTTAAACTGCTTGGTCGTAGCCGAAGGGTAAAGTCCCACCGCATCCATTCCCCATGTGGAAAATGGTCATGAGTATTTAGCTATATGAAGAAACTCTGGAGGTTGATGAATGAAGTTGGAATGTACTTGGAATGAATGAAACTTCTTTGTGAAACCAACACAATCTTGTATCATTGAAGGCCAAAAGTATCCAAGCCTTCGAATCTGATCAGACAGTCTATGTCCAGACTGGTGGGCACCATAGACTCTTGCATGCACTTCTTTCATGACAGCCATTATCTCTTCACCATTAATACATCGGAAGAGAACTCCATCAAAACCACATTTGTAGAGAATTTTCTCTAGGTGATCTGGGCTATCATAAAGAGAAAAATTGACCACACATTGCCGAATTTGTTCTTTCTCGGCTCTATCAGGTGGAAATGTTCCATTTTGAAGGTATTCCCTGATAGGTGACATCCATCCTGTAGTATGACCATACGGTTCAGGAATGGGACTAATTTCATTAATTTCCTCTATTCTGATTCAAACATAAGGTGAAATTGCACGACAGTGGGCAATATTGATGGTTGTCTCATCCCGATTTGGATCTGCCAGAGTTGTGGCTATATTAACCAGTGCATCAGCTTGAGCATTTTTTGATCTTGGGACATAAGAAAATGTCGGTTATGAAGGGAATTATTCCATTAACTCTCTGACGTAATCATACAAAGTGATTAGTTCTTCTTTTCTATTGGCATAATCCCCATTGACTTGTTTGATTGCTAGGTCTGAATCACCTTTCACCTTTAAGTGATTCACTTGTGCTTGAAGCACTAATTCCAAGCCTGCGATGAGAGCTTGGTATTCTGCTTCATTATTGGTACCACCTTCCCACAATAAGAAGGAATAAGGTAAAACTGCCTTTTCTGGAGAAATGAGCACAATTCCTAAGCCAACTTTGTTGAATTTAGGATTTTCCATTTTCCTCCCTGTTGGACTTCTGGAAGCACCATCAAAATACATTTCCCATGCTTGAGGACTTTTTTGAATAGAGAAGACTTCCTCATCAGGGAGTTCAATATCTGAAGATGTGTCTTCCACTGAAGGGTGTTCATCCAGGAAATTAGCCAGAGCTTGGCCCTTTATCACCTTTTAAGACACATACTGAATGTCGAATTGCTGCAAAATAACTGCCCACCTTGCCAGACGTCCTGTAAGCATTGGACGACTAAGGATGAATTTGAGCGGGTTATTGCGAGATACCAATTGGACCTCGTGATGTTGCAGGTAGTGTCTCAACTTCTAAACTACAAAGATTAATGCCAGGCAGCACTTCTCAATACATGAATACCAGGTTTCTGCTTCAAGCATAGTTCGACTGAGATAGTAGAGGCTGTTTTCATTCCCAGCATCATTCTTTTGAGCAAGAAAGGTACCCAATGATCGCTCTAGAGATGTCACGTAGAGGATAAGTGGTCTTCCTTCAACAGGTGGCATGAGTACCGGTGGACTCAAGAGGTATTTCTTGAGAATATCGAATGCTTCTTGACATTCTTTAGTCCACTGGTAAGTGACTCCCTTCTTCATCAATTTGGTGAAGGGTAAACTTTTGCCTTCCAAATTGGTGATGAAACGCAAAATATAGGTTAAGTGTCCTTGAATGTCTCTTAATTATTTCAAATTTTGAGGAGGTGACATACCAAGGATTGACTTGGTTTTCTCAGGATCGACTTCAATACCACGATGGCATACAACAAAGCCGAGAAATTTTCCTAAGGTTACCCCAAAAGCACATTTTAAGGGGTTCGTCTTCAAATTATGTTGTCGAAGCTTGGAGAATATGACTTCCAAATCAGCCAAGTGATTAGAACATTTTTTGGATTTAACCACCAAATCGTCTACATAGCATTCAACAAACTTCCCTAAGAGGGGGTTGAAGATACGATGCATGGCATGCTGATATGTTTCACTTGCATTCTTTAAGCCAAAGGGAATTACCCAGTAGCAAAACACACCCTGAGGGGCTCTGAAGACTGTGGATTACTCGTCTTCTAGGGCCATTCAGATTTGATTATATTCGGAATATCCATCCATGAAGGAAAGTGCTTCATAGCCAGCTGTTGCATCAATTAAAAGTTCTGTAATCGGAACTGGGAAATAATCCTTAGGAAAATGCCGATTAAGATCTCTGAAATTGATGCAAACTCTAATTTGTCCGTTCTTCTTCTTTACAGGGAAAATATTAGCCAACCACTTGGGATACTGAACTTCTCTGATGAAATTATCTTTGATAAGCTTATCCACTTCAGCTTCAATTTTGGAAGCATAAGTTGGGTGTGTTCTTCTCGCGGCTTGCTTAAATCCTCGATGTTCTTCTGGTAAACCCAAATGATGAGTAGCAACATCAGGATCAAGCCCGGTCATTTCTGTATAGTTACAAGAAAATATATCTCTATTTTTTCTTTAGAAAAGAAATATACATCTCTTGATCTTCAAGAGTCATAGCCGCACTGATTAAAGTGGGGCATGGATCTTCTTTTGTACCCAGATTTATTTCTCTGAGTTCATCCACAGTGGTAGAGATACCCTCTTCAAATGTTGGAGGATCATCTCTGAGATCTTTCTCTTCTTCTTCATCATGTGTTATTTCTTCCGTTTCTACTTGTATAGTAGATGATAAATCAGAATTTTCATGATTAGAAGAGATGTCAAAATTTGCACATCTTGAAGAAGAAGCTTCCATTTCTGACCTGATTGATGATGAAGGGTCTTCTTTGGTTAATAAAGAGGAGATGATGGTACTTTCATGATGGTTAACCAGCAGGGTAATACTTTAGAAACTCTTGGTTAAAGCCTTTAGAATCATCTTGATATTCTTCTAGAAGAGTGGCGCGAAAGTTCTATTGAAGGAGTTAGGCGGCGTGCAAGTGTATCCATTTCCCTTAAGGGTTGGCCACTTAGGCGCGCAAGTGTTGATGAGTTTCAACACTTAGGCCTTCCTCCCCCTCTTTAGATCTTCCGTTCTAGGTAAGAAATTACCTTAGAAGTGTTTCGGAAGCTTTGAGAAGGGAATGGGGCATCGGGATCTCAAATCTGAGTTTCTGGATAAAAAACATTCCTCTCAAATGGGGGGCCCACATGGTCTATTTATAGGTTGAAGAAGACCCGGGCAGTTATCCTTTAGGGCGCGCAAGTCACATGTGTGACCATTCGGCATCGCGTAAGTGTACTTGTGCGACCATTGTAGAACTTGTGCGACCCTTGTGCAACGTTATTCCTATTCCTTCCTTTGTCAATATTTGATATTTGTCCAAAGGTTGAATCACTTTGAGCTCAGATATTCCCCTTTTCCAATCTTTAGATTCTGTGACGAAAGGAGCGTCAGCACATATAAATTGATGGAAAGGATAGAAATGTTAATCTCATGTCCTTATCATAAAATGTTTATCAGAAGGTGATGGGTCTCACAAAATCAAAAAGCATGTAGGAAAAGTTGGAAAGTGTTTTCAAAGGAAACACAAAATTCAAGGAGGCCAAGCTACAAATCTGGCGTAGTAAGTTTGAAGATATAAAGATGAGAGATAATGAAACAATTGATGAATATTTTACCAGAGTTAATGAAATTGTATGCAACATCAAAGGATTCATAGAAGACTTGGAAGATTCTACAATTGTGAAGAAACTTATGATAAACTTTCCAGACAGGTTTGATTCTAAAATTTAAGCTTTAGAAGATAAGGATGATTTATCTCTTGATGAACTGCATAACTTTCTTGTTACTTATGAAATGAGAAAACCTCCAATCTTTAAGAAGAAGATAAAAGATGAAATGGATTTTGAAGCTATGAGAAATATGAAAATCCAAGATGATGATGAAGCTGACACTTGTGAGTCTGCTGATAAGGAAGATAAAGAGTTGAATGAAAAAATCATGTCTCTCATATCCAAGAACTATAGAAGTGGAAGAGGAAAATTTGGAGGGAAACTTCCTCTCAAATGTTTTGAGTGTGGTGGAATCGGCCACTTTGATATGAATTTCCCTAAGAAGAAAGTTGGATAATATCAAGATGTTTCTAATGATAATCCTCGATGAAAGAAGTAAAACAAGAATGAAAAATAAGAGAATACTTATAAATAACTCAAGAAGAATTTTTATGGAAAGAAAAGAAGTACGTTGAGCAAGAAGGTTGAATCTGAATCATCTGACAATGATTCCTCATAATATGAAAGTAAAGAAAAATTCAGAACCTTCATTGCAAAAGTTGAGAAAACAAATTTTTCCTCAGAGAGTGAAGAAGGTGGTGAAGAATCTTACAGAGAATTTCAACTAAGATCTGAACTTCTGGTATGTCTTGAGAAAAACAAATCTCTCAAGAAATAAATTCATATGATGAAGAAAAACCATGAAGAAGTTCATGATGGAAGTAAAGATGTCACCAAGAAGGAAGATGAATACATTCAAGAAATTTTATGTCACAAACTTAAAATTGATGAACAAGGAAAGATGATTGAATATATTAGCAAGAAGCTGGAAACTAAAGAACAAGAGGTCAACAAGTTGCAAGAAAAAGTTATTGAGTCCAAAAATTCCCTAAGGAAGATGAATGAAAACTTCCACAATGCCACTGAAGTAAAAGCTGAGACTTCCAAGATTTCTGGAAAGGCTTACCATGAGAATCAGGTGAAATCTTCTCCTATAAAAAATAATGTTTTATCTGATTCTTCTAACATTTCAGGTTATGGAAAAAGTATTTGTAAAGCTTGGGTGGATAAAGGATGTGAGAAACCTATCAATCCTACAAAATTAGAAAACTCACTCAAAATAAGAGATGACCTGCATCATGAGTTTTCTAGAGCTGAAAGAAGTTATCAACCTCAACAAAATTTCTATAAAGAAAGATCATTCTCTAATAGAAAATCAAGATTTGAGGGATATTTCTGGTGTTGCGGAATATATGGGCATAGATCTTATAATTTTTGGCACAATTTATCTCTACCCAGAAGAAGGTTTGAGCAAAGTGAAAGAAATAGTGAAAGAAGAGTGAGTAACTTTCCGTACTCACTGAAAGTTGAAAAGGTGAATTCTCAAGATGTAAGAAACATTCCAAAAAATAATCAATTTGAATGTTTAGAAGAAGTTTTTGGAAGATGTTATCAGTCTGGTCATCATGACGAACGATATATGACACTCCTTCCAGAACAAGTTTCTTATGATAAGAAAGAAAAGAGAGCTAAAAATAAGAAGTCTGATGACAGAGCTCTTGTTGTTGAGATTTCTTTGAAAGCAAGTAAGAGGAACAAACCATAGATTCTTGATAGTGGTTGTTCTTCACACATGACAGGTAATATAAAAATCTTGGAACATGTTGAAAGTCATGATGGAGGAGTGGTTACTTTTGGAAATGATAGTTCCTTAAAATTTAAGGGAATTGGAACAGTAGAGATTGAAGTAGAGAAGTTGAAATCTAAGGAAGTCTTGATTGTTGATGGTCTAAAACATAACTTACTTAGTGTAAGTCAACGTTGTGATGATGGAAAATAAGTTATCTTCAGAAAGGATTCTTGTATCATCAAAAGTGTGAAAAATGGAAAAGTGATTACAAAAGGAGAAAGAACCAGTGGGAATCTCTTTCAAATTGGAGAATCCAATAACTTTGTTATTTGAGTGCTGAAGATGAAAACAAGTTGTGGCACCGAAGAATTGGCCACCTTGGGCATAAGAACATGAGTAAGCTTTCTAAAGTTGATGTTGTTCAAAATTTTCTAGAACTGAAAAGAAGAGATGAAGATGTTTGTATTACTTTCCAGAAAGGAAAAATGACTAACAAAAGTCATAAAAGAGTTGAGATTCAATATAACAAACCACTTGAGCTTATTCATTCTGATCTATGTGGGCCAATGAGACATAAATCAACAAAAGGAGATTTATACTTTATCGCTTTTATTGATTAATTCACTCAAATGGAAAACATCATGTTTGTGAATCATAAGTCAAAGTCTATTTAAACGTTTAAATTATTTTGAAGAGATGTCGAGAAAGAATTGGGAGCTTCCATAAAGAAGTCGAGAACAGACAATGGTACCGAATTCACAAGAAATTCTTTTGAAACGTATCTAAGGAAACATGGTATCAAACATCAGTATAGTTCTTTCTATACTCCACAACAAAATAGAGTATTAGAAAGGAAAAAATAGAAGCTTGGTAGAAATGGGAAGAAGTATGTTATCAGAATAAAAAATTTCAAAATTATTTTGGAGAGAAGTTGTTAGCACCGTTGTACATGTTCAAAATAGATTCTTGTTGATACTGGAAACAAATATGACTCCTTACAAGATGTGGTATAAAAAAAATTCTTTTAATTACTTCAAAGTATTTGGAAGTTCATGATTTCTCAAAATCAAAAATACGTACTTAGGAAAGTTTGAAGAGAAAGCTGAAGAAGGAATATTTATGGGTTATTCACCAAATGGAAGATGATACAAATGCTGGAACAAACGGTTACAGAAGTTGGTGGAATCATATGATGTAAAGGTAATTGAAAATCCAAGTTCCTTCACAACATCTATTAAGAATACTGAGGAAGATAAATCAGAGAATTCCCACAATAGTGAAAGTGAATCAGATGAGTCACATGGGGAAGAAAGTGATGATGGAAAAGGAAATGTGAGTTTTCCTACCTTACAAAAACATGTTGAATTTGAAAATATTATTGGGGATCAGAAGGCTATAGTTCAGACAAGAAGGAAGTTAAGATTAGAAAACCAGACTTCTCTTATCTCAAAAGTTGAACCAGAATCAGTATCAGAAGCTATTCAACATAAAGAATGGGTGGATGCTATGAATGAAGAACTGGATCAGATTGAGAATAATGAAACATGGGAACTTGTTCCAAGTCCAGTAAATAAGAATGTTATCGAAACCAAGTGGGTGTACAGAAATAAATTGAATGATCATGGAGAAGTTACAAGAAACAAAGAAAGGCTTGTGTGAAAAGGATATGCACAGGTGGAAGGTGTGGATTTTGATGAAACCTTTCCCCCTGTTGCAATATTGGAAACTATTCGAATGTTTCTTGCAGTAGCTTCTCATCGGAATTACAAGGTTTATCAGATGGATGTAAAGTCAGATTTCTTAAATGGTGAGATCGAGGAAGAAGTTTACATTGAACAACCTTTTGGGTTTTTAATTGATGAGGATGAAAATAAAGTTTTCAAATTGAATAAAGCCTTGTATAGGCTGAAACAAGCCCCACGAGCATGGTATTCGAAGCTTGAAAATTATTTGAGAAATATGAACTTTTATAAAGGAAAAGTTGATAGCAACTTGTATGTTAAATATGTTGACTCCAGAACTTTAATTGTAATTGTTTATGTGGATGATATAATTTTTGTTGGAGATGAAGCAAAGGTCTGTGAAAAGTTTGATGAAGAGATGAAGAAAAAATTTGAAATGTTAATGTTGGGAGAATTAACTTTCTTCCTTGGATTACAAGTTCAAAAACAAGAAAACTACATTTTCTTATCCCAAGAAAATTATTCCAAGGAATTGTTAAAGAAGTTTGGGATGGAAGAATCAAAAGAAATTTCAACCCTTATCTCAGTGAGCACAAAGTTGAGAAAAGATGAGTCAGGGAATGGTGTGAATCAGAAAGACTTTCTAAAGTTAATAGGAAGTCTTCTTTATCTTACAGCCTCATGGTCTGATATTTCTTATGTTGTGACTCTCTCTTCCTAATATCAAAGTAATCCAAAAGAATCACATATGTTGGTAGTTAAGAGGATTCTGAGATATTTTGAAGGAACAACTTCACATGGGTTGTTATGCAGGAGAAACAATGAGATGAAGTTTCATGGTTATACTGATTTTTATTGGGCTGGTGATTATAATAATAGAAAATCAACATTAGGAGGAACATTTTTCTTAGGGGAATGTTGTGTGATTGGGCACAGCAAGAAACAAAGTTCAGTAACTTTAAGTACAGTTGAATCCGAATATGTTGCAGCTACTCAGGCTTGTACTCAAATGATGTGGATGAAAGTTTATCTGGAAGATTTGAAAGTGAATATTTCTAAACCTTTGAAAATAATCTATGATAATCAAAGTTCCATTGATCTTTCCAATAATCCTGTTCAATATTCAAGATCATAGCATATTGATATAAATTATCACTTTTTAAAAGAGAAAGTTTCTGTTGGAGAAGTCTTAATGGAATATATTTCAAAAAAGTATCATATTATTGATATTTTCACAAAATCAATGTCAAAGGAAAGGTTCATTGAACTAAGGCTGCAACTCCATGTTCAGCCTCCTCCCAAGACTTCCTAAAACTCATAAGGAAGTTTCCTCCACCGTGCTTTGGATTATGTTGACAAAGGGGGAGAGTAAGCTTTATTTTATGAATCTAAAGTTTTGGTTATCATATAATGGGGAAGAGATAAAGAAAAATGAGAGAGGAAAAGAAAAGTAATAAATAGAAAGATAAAAGTTGAGGGGAAATAAAAATGAGAGAATAAAAGAAAAGTGAGAAACAGAAAGTTAAAAGTTGAGGGGGAGTTTGAGTAAGGTGAAGTTTATATTTACATGGCTGCAAAATTTTCTTGCCACCAAGGGATGTAAATCCTTCAAAACATTACTTTATCCAGTAGTGTGGTGTTAGGAAACTCTTTTTAAGAAAGGCTATGTTTTGGTAAAATTAAATAACTTGAGATGTAAATTTTTTGAGAGGTGAAAACTAGTTAACAAGGGTTTCCAAGAAATCCCAAGGGGGGAGATTGAAGAACCTTTGTGGTGTTTTGTTTAACAAATTTTTGTATTTGTTGACAACTAATCTTTTTGTTGAAGAATGTTTTTGATTTACAGAAATTTGAAGTTGTGGGTTGCTGAAGATTTCCTTAAAGAAGATTATGTTGAAGAATACGAAGTCAGAAGTTAAGAAAGTGTCTCAAACTTTCTAAACTTAATCAAACGATGCTTTTCTGATCTTAAAGTTCTCAAAAATCATGAAAGGTTTCATGATAAACGTTATTAGAGAAATGGTGAAGAAGATTGATGTTTTTCAAAAAGAAAAATTCTGAGAAAATTCGGAACCAGTTTTTCCTGAACCTGTTTTCCTTTACCTGTTTTGCTGAACCTGTTTTTCCTGAACTAGTTTTGCTGAACCAGTTTTTCCTGAAACTATTTCCTGAACCTACTTCCTGAGCCAAAATTCAGAGACTACGTCCTAAGCCAAAATTCAGAGTCTACTTCCTGATCCAGAAATTCATAGTCTACTTCCTGAGCCAGAAATTTAGAGTCTACTTCCTAAGCCAGAAATTCAGAGTCTACTTCCTGAGCCAGAAAATCAGAGTCTACTTCCTGAGCCAGAAATTCAGAGTCTACTTCCTGAGCCAAAATTCGGAGTCTACTTCCTGAGCCAGAAATTCTGAGTCTACTTCCTAAGCCAGAAATTCGGAGTCTACTTCTTGAGCCAAAAATTTGGAGTCTACTTCCTGAGCTAGAAATTTGGAGTCTACTTCCTGATCCAAAATTCGGAGTCTACTTCCTGAGCTAGAAATTTGGAGTCTACTTCTTGAGCGATAAATTTGGAGTCTACTTCGTGAGCCAAAAATTAGGATTCTACTTCCTGAGCCAGAAATTCAGAGTCTACTTCCTGAGACAGAAATTCAGAGTCTACTTCCTGAGCCAGAAATTCAGAGTCTACTTCCTGAACCAGAAATTCAGAGTCTACTTTTGGAACCTAAAATTCGGAGTCGGTTTCCTGAACCTCAAATTCGGAATCAGTTTTTTTGAACCAGTTTTTCGGAACCAGTTTTCCTGAACCAGTTTTCCTAAACCAGTTTTCCTGAACCAGTTTTCCTGAACCAGTTTCCTGAACCTAGAATCAGAACAAATATCCATCCTTATCATTCTGAGAAAGATATTAAGAGTTCAAGAAAACTCGAATTTCAACTTTGCATAAATCTCGGAGAAATTTAAGGAGATTTGAAGAAGTCAAAGATTTAAGATTAAATGCGAGATATTTGTGGAGTTTTTGAGATTTGAGGAAGCAGGAAAGATTTTCAAGATTCCCGCCTTTGTTTTCTGAGTTGCCTATAAATATGTGCTCAGATCATTCTCTTATTTAAAACTTTACATATGCAGAAAAGGCGGAGCGCTGAAGAATTATAATTGAAAAGTTCCTATCATCTTGAAGAAGTTTCCTTGAGTGTTTGAGAAGAAGAGAATCAGAATCATCTTATCTTGTTGAGAAGAACAGTTTCAAAAAATCAGATTCAAGAAATCGGAATGAAGATTCAAAGTGAGCATTTGTGTGGCAGCTTAACAAAGTTCTTATTCTTTTGTTTAGATCATTTTTTCTTTAAGGAAAAATTGTAAAATAATGGGAGTCTGTATAATCCATCCTATCGAGAGATAGAAGGTGTCTAACGAGAGTTGGCACAAGCTGTATTCACTTCTTCATTATAGTGTATTTCCATAGACCCACGGGAGTGGCTATGGAAAGGACGTAGGTTCTCTTATTGAGTTCGAACCTTGTAAATCTTGTGTGCCTTTCTTGATTTACCTTTCTTGCATGCTTGAGTTTCTTGCTAAAGGTTAATAAGGAAATAAATCTTAACAGGTTGCAAGGGTTAAGTTTCTTAAAATTTTGAAACTTATAAAAAAGTTAAACAACTGATTCACCCCCCCCCCCTCTCAGTTTTTATTTGATCCTTGGAACTTCAATTTGAGTTATTACATATTTCAAGAGTACACATGATGAAGTTATTCACATGTTTGGAATGTGAAAATTTATAGCATATTCATGTTTATTAAAGGAAAATAAGGTAGTTGGTGCATTGAGTAGGATGGATCATAGAGTTCTAAATAAAATAAGGATTTCCAAGGACCCCGTGTACGTGGATCGAGCAAGGAAGGATATGAGAATTATCAAGGAAGGGTGTTATAAAATATATGATGAAAGGGAAACAGAGCCCCATGTACATTGATCCTTTTGAAATTCTAAAGAGAGTTGGAGTTGTGTCTTATCATTTGGGAATTCCACCAATCCTTTCTAAGGTAAACAATTTGTTTCACATCTATTTGTTAAGGAAGTACATGCCAAACCCAACACATGTACTCACTGCAGAATTAATAGAATTATAACCTGACATATCTTACTGTGAAGAGACTATCTAGATTCTGGATACTAAAGAATATGTGTTGAGGAATTGGAAAACTTTCTTAGTAAAGGTACTTTGGAAAAATCATAAAATTGAAGAGGTGACGAGGAAGCTCGGGGAACTTATCATTAAGAACTACCCAAATCTTTTTATGAGGTGACATTCTGGACTTTTTGTAAAGACCCGTAAAATTCAAGGAAATTTTTTTCTTAATTTTCTTGGAAATTTTACAAGAATGCAGTTTCTGACGGCACCTGATTCTGAGGCCCGGTGTGCCCGGAATCTTTTTCTGAAGTTTAGCTCGGGTATGTTCAGTGAACGAACGAGCGGGTTTTTCTAACTTTTGAACCGGTGCTCGGAATAGAATTTTGAGGGAACCAATGGAATCGCAGCACTGGTAACTGATAGAAACACCTTTTTTGGAGTTGCGTTTTCTTGGGTGTGGTTTTTAATTTTTGAGGTTAAGTTAAGAAATAAAATAAAAGTGGTGCGACTTTTTTATTTTATTTTACTTAAAGCGGCTTAACCTAAGTTAAGAGGATAAGGTGGGACCCACAATTTCCTACCCACTTGGTATGATATTTGTGAGGTGGGCCCCGCATGATCCCCACCATTTCTTTCCTTCTAAGTAACGCAGTTGCACCCCCCCCCCCCCTTTAATGAAGTCAACCGTGCGTTTATTCTAGTTAAGAAACACCTCATTAATTTGGGCGGTTAAATCGTTACAATTAATTCATTGAATTAATTGTTCATTTCTTTTCTTTTTAATTTCAAAATATTAGGTTATGATAATAAAATAAGTGTTGAACTTATTTTATTTCGTTGGATTTCTGGTTGTGGAAGCCTTTGGGAGAAAAAGAGAGTCTTGAGGGTTCTTCGTTCTTCAACGAAGAATGCGAAGAACGCACCGCCGCCGACGAAGAACACCGACCTCCGATGGCGGACGACAGTGAGAGACGCCTTCCTCGGAGATCACCTAATGCCAACGACGTTCCTTCCATGACGCTCTCTTCTGCGGTGATCCTCTTCTTCCGCGATGATCCTCTTCTTCCGCGACGGTTAATTCCGCGACGAACTCTCGTTTGACGACAACGTTGAGGTAGGGGTTTATTTTGTGATTTCTCCCATCGCCATCTTCCTTTCTTTTGAGCCACCTGATATCGTAATAATGGGAGGAGGTCGGACCGCACGAACACGGTCGACCCTCCTCCCCCCTTGTGGGTTTGATTTTGATTGCGGCACGAGCAAGGTAACTCAGTGTCGAAGCACCGCGCAGAAAATATTAAAGAAGGGGAAGAAGCGCAGCGTCGTCGCGTCGCGTCATTGAAAATGAACCAAACGTGCGGCGCCATCATGCCGCACCGGAAAACTACGAAAGCACCGCGGCCGGAGTGGGGACGCGGCGGAGGGGCGCGGCGTCGTCGCGCCGCGTCGGATGGACGAAGGTCGCGGCCGTTTCCGGGCTGCGGCGGAGCAGGGGAACCGGCGGCCGGTTCTAGGCCGCCGGCATCGGAGCGGGGGGGACCGGCCTTAATGGTCCCGTGACGGCAAAAGTCGGCCGGCCGGAGCAGGCCGGCCGGACTGTGGAAGAACCGGGGGTTCGAAACCCCCGGCTGGCCGAACGTGAGCGGCCCCATTAAGGGGTCGCGGTTGCTACATGCGGGCATCTGAACGGCTCGACTGTTCGGCCGAGCCCCTGGCCAGCGCATCGCGCGCCGGGCCAGCTACCCTTGCAGGTCCGCCAGACCAGGCCGCCAGGCCAGGCCGCGCCCAACCGGGTCGGGCCGCGCCCAGCCGGGTCGGGCCGGGCCCAGGCCGGGCCGCGCCGCGCCGGGCTGCGCCCAAGCGGGCCGAACCCGGACCCGGTTTGGGTCTACCCGGTTCTGGTCGACCCGGTTCGGGCTGACCCTAGGGGTATCGGGCCGGGTCGGGCCGGGCCCGAACCCCCTAATATCGAACATCTTTCGGTCTGTTACCCATAACTTGAGCTACGGGCCTCCGATCAACACACCATCAGTTTCGATGCAATCCTTGGATCGAGACGGTCGTTTCGGTATATCTCACTCAAGGTTTCGGAGAACTTTGGGTTCAGCCGGGTTGGTTCGTACACGAAACCAACCGGGCCCTCAGGGCGGAAACGCTTATAACTTGAGCTCCGGACATCCGATTGATGTGTCGTCGACTTTGTTGGATTCCTCTTAGTGAGACGGACCTTTTGGCTTACTCCGCTCGAGGTTTGGATGTAGGTGGAGTACGGTCGGGTTGGTTTTGACTTAAAAACCAATCGGGCCCTTGGGACGAAAAAACCAATAATTCTCAGACCGGGCGTCTGATTGATGCGCCGTCTGTGGCGTTGAGTTCCTGATGACGATACGGAACTTTTGGATACATAAACTCCGGACTATGTGTCAGTTGATGTATCAGCCCCTCAGCTCGTGGAGTGGACCCTCCCGAATGAGCTCGTTGTGTGCGGGAACCCTAGAGCTGGCTGCGACTGCGACGATGACGACGACTGTACAGAGATCCTCAGTGGATTCGACGGCGACGACTTCAGCACTCAGTGATCCTACGTAGATCTGTGCTACCGATCCTATGTGGGTCTGATCCTGTGTGGGTCAGCGCTCAGCGGTCCTGTGTGGGCCAGCCCCTACAGATCCTGTGTGGGTCCGATCCTCTGTGGGTCATTGCGGGGGTTAGTTACCTATCAATCCTGTGTGGGTCAGATCCTTTGAGGGTCATTGCGGGGGTTAGTTACCTATCAATCCTATGTGGGTCAGATGCTTTTTGGGTCATTGTGGGGGTTAGTACCTATCGATCCTTTATGGGTCCGATGGCTTAGATGAATCAGTGGCAATATCTGATCATCTCTATCGTCTTACGAAGAAGTATACCTGTGTGAGCTGAATCCTTCCTTGCTTTCCTATGGGGATTACGTTTTGCTTTCTTATGTGGAATGGGTTGTGTTTTCCTGTGTGGACTGGGTTGTACTTGAGCTCGGATGTTGGAGCCGAACTGGAATTGATGACTTAGGTATATATATGGGCATATACCTAAGTAGTGCCAGATGTTACTTCGTGATTGTATCTTTCCTTTGTGGATTATCCTTTGTGGATTCTGGGAGACCTTCGGGGGTCTCGGGGTCCCTACTGAGTAGCTTATACTCACCCCTGCATGGGTTATGCCCGCACTACGTTTTTTTGATTACAGACGACGGACAGTGCTGATCGTGGTTGAGGGTTGTGGAGCAGGACGGTACCCGGAGGTGGATCACTGGGCGGGACGTACACGGAGCGGACGGCTGGACCCGAGGAGCTGTGGAGGTTATCTGTACCCACCCTTCAGGTGGGACTTCCAGTGGACGGCTCGAGGCTGCGGCTTTACTTTCAGTTGTTGTTTTTCCCTTTCCATTTGTACTTTACTTTCAGTTTGGGTTTGTATTCTGGCCCACTTACTTTTCCGCACTTACTGTTGTAATCAGTTTTTACTTAGTGTTTACTTCTGATTTCTTGTTCCATGGTGTTTTTTGTTTACTTTACAATGGAAATGCCTTCCCTTTTTACCGGGAATTATGCCTTGGTGCTAGTCACCATCCCCTGGCCTATGGAAGGTGGGCTTGGGGTAGTCACGGCATGGGCCCCGAGGAAGGGTCGTGAAAAATTGGTATCAGAGGAGTTCGGTTCTACCGCAGAACTTTGGACTCTGATCTTTTTCTATGTGAAGCAATATTGTTAAGCGTATTGGGTGTGGTTATCAGTCCAAGGAGTCCAGTGTTGGTGCGGCGGCCGACGTATCTGTACACCAGGACCCTGACTTCTGATTTCTGACTTAATGCACGAAAACATTGATTGCATATGTGTTTCAAGTTTTCTTTGTGATTACTTTATGTCAGCTCACCAGGTATACAATTTGACCGTGGTGAAACTTTTTCTTTTCAGGATGGCCCCACGACGGCAGCCAGCTAGGGTTTCGAGAGTTGTGCATGACGACAGCCCACCGAGCGACGAGGCCTTGGTACAGGGCCCTTTGACAATAGAGGCACCGGCGGTACCTCTACCCGCCGAGCCACCGATGCTACCAGCCCCAGCCGCTGACGATACACATCGCCTTAGTGCACTGCACGAGTTTCAGCGCCAGCGACCGCCCAGGTTTCACAGGGAGACGGACCCCCAGGCATCCAAGGATTGGCTGGAGGCAGTTGTACGGGTTTTCAGGTTAGTGAGGACACCAACAGACCTCATGGTGATCCTCGCAGCGAGCCTACTGCACGCGGCAGTAGGCAGATGGTGGAGGTTGATGCTCCAGGTGCACGATGAGGCGTCTCTCCTCTGGACAGACTTTGAGAGCCTCTTCCGCTCGGAGTTCGTCCTAGCCACCCTCCGTGCGGTGCACATCCAGGAGCTTCTACAGCTGTGGCAGGGCAGCTTGACGGTCACCCAGTACTCGGTGAGATTTACCGATCTCTCGCGCTACTCGACATACATGGTACGGGACCCATTCTTCTGGGCCCGGACCTTTTAGCGGGGATTGAGGCATGAGATCAGGGCATCGCTGATCTCCCTCAGCATTCCGACTCAGGCAGGAGTACTGGAGCGAGCCCTTCTGATCGAGAGCTTCCTTGCTGAGTCTTCTTCAGCAGCGAGACCTACCGTGGGGCGGCACGTAGCAGAGTCTTCTGCAGCAGGCAGTCGACCAATGACTCATGGGTCCAGGTAGACCAGACCCTCAGGCAGACGACCTCAGGACACTGGCTCAGTAGTGTGGGGCACACAGCGCGGAGCCAGTCTTTCGAAAGGCAGACAGTGCTACACATGCGGTGGGCAGGGCCACATGGCTCGTGACTGCCCGACCCACCATGCTGAGGAGCATCAGACGGTTGAGGGTCCACCCAGGCAGAGGTAGAGGATCGACCGTGGCGGTCCCCAGGGAGTAGGTGTACGAGGAAGAGGAGCTGTCCGAGCAGCAGGTGGTGGGCGAAGCTTTGAGGCTCTACCACCACCACCACCAGGAGGTCCACCCCGACCCCAGGGAGCTGGCGGGCAAAGACCGGAACAGCTTCAGGCAGCGGAGGCCTACGACCACGGTGCACCTGAGATGATTCGAGGTACTATCTATGTCTATTCCACCCTTGTTGCAGTTATTATAGACACAGGATCGAGTCATTCTTTCATCGCCGCTGCCCTTGTTTGGAGCTCAGATATTCCGACAGAGCCGTTGGCTCGATCCTTACGGCTAGAGACTCCTACGGGAGCAGACTCGACAATTACGCACTGGTGTCGGTAGTGTGAGATTACTCTAGGAGGCGAGAGCTTCGGCTGGGATCTTCTTGTAGCGGCGTCGAGGCCTTACGACGTCATCTTGGGCATGGATTGGTTATCTACAGTCCATGCTCAGATTGACTGTATTAGGCGCAAGGTGCGATGTGTACGCACCAATGGGAGCAGGTTCACCTTCATCGGCGAGAAGGGAGCCTTCGCAGCACAGGATGGACTCCCGCAGAGGAGAGGACATCCCATCACTCATCAGTTGGATAGCCTCATCCTAGGAGCAGTTGACGTGCAGAGTCCTAGTTTTTCCTACGGTGGTGGATCAGTATGCGGACGTTTTCCCCAATGACGTTCCAAGACTACCTCCTCGCAGAGAGGTAGACTTTTATATTGATCTGTACCCCAGGACAGCCCCGATATCCACTCCATCATATCGGATGGACCCCACTGAGCTTCGAGAGCTATGGGTACAGTTGGAGGACTTGCAGGGCAAGGGATTCATCTGACCCAGTGTTTCACCCTGGGCTTCCCCGATATTGTTCCCCAAGAAGGTGGACGGGAGCTTGCGACTTTGTGTCGACTATCGTCGCCTGAACCAGGTGACAGTGAGGAACAAGTATCCGCTACTGAGGATTGATGACCTCTTCGATCAGCTCAACGGAGCACGGTGGTTCTCAAAGATAGACCTCAGGTCAGGCTATCATCAGCTCAGAATTCGGGACGAGGACTTGCAGAAGATGGCCTTCAGATGTCAGTATGGCCACTATGAGTTCTTGGTTATGCCATTCGGCATAACCAATGCTCCAGCAGTGTTCATGGGCCTCATGAATAGGATCTTTCAGCCATACCTCGATCGATTTGTCGTAGTCTTCATTGACGACATTTTGATATACTCGACGACTGAGGAGGAGCACACCTACCACTTGCGGGTTGTACTTGACAGACTCCGAGAGAACCATCTTTATGGAAATCTCTCGAAGTGTCAATTCTGGATACGTGAGGCCCACTTCTTGGGACACGTCATCTCTGAGGTGGGAGTTGCAGTGGATCCTGCGAAGATCGAGGTAGTGCTAGCTTGGGAGCCACCCAGGAGCGTGACGGAGGTGCGGAGTTTCTTGGGACTAGCTGGACACTACCGGAGATTTGTGCCAGACTTCTCCAGAGTTGCGGCACCACTCTCAGCTCTGAAGAAGAAGGGGAAACCCTTTGTGTGGTCAGACAGATGTCAGCAGATCTTCGAGGAGATGAGACAGAGATTGACCAGCGCACCTATCTTGAGGTTGCTGGAGGAGGCAGTGGGGTACGTAGTCTACTGTGATGCATCAGGGACCAGACTCGGATGTGTCCTGATGCAGGATCGGGCAGTGATCGCCTATGGATCAAGTCAGTTGAGGCCTAATGAGCAGAACTACACTACCCATGACCTAGAGTTAGCAGTAGTGGTCTTCTCTCTGAAGATGTGGTGACACTATCTGATGGGCGAGCGCTTTACAGTCTTTTCTGACCATCAGAGTCTCAGGTACATCTTCTCTCAGAAGGACCTGAACCTAAGACAGTGGCAATGGCTCGAGTTCCTCCAGGACTATGACTTTGAGATAGTATATACTTCTGGGAAGGGTAACGTGGTAGCCGATGCTCTCAGCAGGAGGACGGGCATTCAGCTACTTGGGGAGGCGACAGAGCAGCTAGCCACTTTGCAGATATCATTCATGGATAGAGATGGAGCAGCCTTCCTTCAGTTACTCACAGTCACTCCTCCACTACTACAGCGGGTCAGAGAGGCACAGTGTGGGGACACTGACTGTGATACGTGGCGTGCGCAGATATCCTCAGGACAGGCACCTGATGGTTTCTCCTTATGAGGAGAGCACGACGTCCTTTTCAGAGGACGTACCTTGGTACCAGTTGCTTTACGGGAGGAGGTGCTGAGAGAGTTTCACACTTCCCCTTTGGCGGTACATCCTAGCGTAGCGAAGATGTACCAGGATCTCAGACAACAGCACCGGTGGTCAGGCATAAAGAAGGATGTGGTAGAGTTTGTTTCTCGATGCCTCACTTTCCAGCAGGTGAAAGTAGAGCACCAGGTACCAGCAGGCTTGGTACAGCCCTCGGAGGTCCCAGAGTGGAAGTGGGACGGCATATCTATGGACTTCATGACTGGACTTCCACGCAATTCCAGAGATCACAACTCCATTTGGGTGATTTTCGACCGACTCACCAAGTCGGCTCACTTCTTACCCATCAGAGA
Source organism: Viscum album (assembly GCA_963277665.1). Lineage (NCBI taxonomy): Eukaryota > Viridiplantae > Streptophyta > Magnoliopsida > Santalales > Viscaceae > Viscum > Viscum album. The sequence goes on along the minus strand of OY728119.1, from coordinate 677,456,774 downwards.
GCAGGGCTCAGTGGAGATCTTGGGACGTCTCTACGTTCAGGAGATTTTACGGCTTCACGGTGTGCCATCATCTATCGTCTCTGATCGAGATGCTCGCTTTACTTCCCGGCTTTGGAAGGGGTTGCAGGAGGCGTTCGGGACGCAGCTACGTCTGAGCACCGCCTTTCACCCTCAAACAGATGGTCATATGGAGAGGACCATATAGACTCTTGAGGAAATGCTCCACGCAAGTGTCCTTGACTTTGGTCGTAGCTGGGAGGACCACCTACCCTTGGTGGAGTTCACGTACAACAACAGCTACCACTCCACCATCGGGATGGCACCATACGAGGCGTTGTACGGCAAACCTTGCAGATCTTTTTTGTGGTGGACAGACCCTAGGGAGTCAGCTCTTGTGGGACCGAAGATGGTCCAAGCCATGACAGAGAAGGTCCAGGTCATCCAGGAGTGGATGAGGATAGCTCAGAGCCGGCAGAAGTCTTATGCTGATAGGAGTTGGAGGCCACTGGAGTTAGAGGATGGTGACCACGCCTTCTTGCGGGTCTCACCTCGACGTGGATTACGGAGATTTGGCTGAGGCGGCAAGTTATCTCCTCGCTTCATCGGACCGTTCCAGGTCCTCAGCAGGATTGGCAAGGTGGCTTATTGCCTGGATCTACCACCTCAGTTGCACTGAGTGCACGATGTCTTCCACGTATCCCAGCTGAGGAGATACGTGAATGACCCGACGCATATCATTGACCATGGGGAGTTGGACGCTGATGATGGGGTGACTTTTGCGGAGGTCCCAGTGGAGATTGAGGATCGATAGGAGCGGGTCCTATGTGGACGGTCGATTCCTCTAGTGCACATCAGATGGCAGCATGGGTACCTCCAGGAGAGCACTTGGGAGCGGGACGCTCAGATGCGTGCTCAGTACCCACATTTGTTTCCCTAGTTTCTAATGTATCTTTATGGGGACGTAAAGCCCGGAGGTGGGAGTAATGTAAAGACCCATAAAATTAAAGGAAAATTTTTTCTTAATTTTCTTGGGAATTTTACAAGAACGCAGTTTCTGACGGCACCTGATTCTGAGGCCCAGTGTGCCCAGAATCTTTTTCCGAAGTTTAGCTCGGCTACGTTCAGTGAATGAACGAGCGGGTTTTTCTAACTTTTGAACCGGTGCTCGGAATCGAATTCTGAGGGAACCAATGGAATCGAAGCACCGGTAATTGCTTAGAAACACCTTTTCCGGAGTTGCGTTTTCTTGGGTGTGGTTTTTAATTTTTGAGGTTAAGTTAAGAAATAAAATAAAAGTGGTGCGACTTTTTTATTTTATTTTACTTAAAGCGGCTTAACCTAAGCTAAGCGGATAAGGTGGGACCCACAATATCCTACCTACTTGGTAGGATATTTGTGAGGTGGGTCCCGCACGATCCCCATGGTTTCTTTCCTTCTAAGTAACGCACCTGCACCCCCCCCCCCCCCACACCCCTTTCTAATGAAGTCAACTGTGCGTTTATTCTAGTTAAGAAACGCCTCATTAATTTGGGTAGTTAAATCGTTACAATTAATTCATTTAATTAATTGTTCGTTTCTTTTCTTTTGAATTTAAAAATATTAGGTTATGATAATAAAATAAGTGTTGAACTTATTTTATTTCGTTGGATTTCTGGTTGTGGAAGCCTTTGGGAGAAAAAGAGAGTCTTGAGGATTCTTCGTTCTTCGACGAAGAATGCGAAGAACGCACCGCCGCTGATGAAGAACGCCGACCTCCGACGATGGACGACGGCGAGAGACGCCTTCCTCGGAGATCACCTAATGCCAACGACGTTCCTTCCATGACGCTCTCTTCCACAGCGATCCTCTTCTTTTGTGACGATCATCTTCTTCCGCGACGGTTAATTCCGCGACGAACTCTCGTTCGACAACAACGTTGAGGTAGGGGTTTATTTTGTGATTTCTCTCGTCGCCATCTTCTTTTCTTTTGAGCCGCATGATATCGCAATAACGGGAGGAATTCGTACCACAAGAAAATGGCCGACCCTCCTCCCCCCTTGTTGGTTTGATTTTGATTGCGGCACGAGCAAGGCAACGCGGTGCTTCGGCACCGCGTGGAAAATATTAAAGAAGGGGAAGAAGCGCAGCGCCGTCGCGCCGCGCCGTTGAAAATGAACCGAAGGTGCGGCACCGTCGCGCCGCACCGGAGAACTATGAAAGCACCGCGGCCGGAGTGGGGCCGCGGCACAGACGCGCCACGCCGGACGGACGAAGGCCACGGCCGTTTCCAGGCCGCGGCGGAGCAGGGGAACCGGCGGCCGGTTCCAAGCCGCGACGGAGCAGGGGAACCGGCGGCCGGTTCCGGGCCGCCGGCATCGGAGCAGGGGGGACCGGCCTTGCCGGTCCTGTGGCGGCAGAAGCCAGCCGGCCGGAGCGGGCCGGCCGGAGCGGGCCGGCCGGACCATGGAAGAACCGGGGGTTTGAAACCCCCGGCTAGCCGGACGTGAGTGGCCCCATTAAGGGGCCGCTGTTGCTACACGCGGGGGCAGTGCCCCCCGCATCCGAATGGCTTGGCCATTCGGATGAGCCCCTGGCCAGCGCGCCGCGCGCCGGGCCGGCTGCCCTTGTCGGTCCGCCAGACCGGGCCGCCAGGCCGGGCCGCGCCCAGGCCGGACCGGGACGCGCCCAGGCCGGGCCGGGCCACTCCAGCCAAGACGGGACATGCCCAAGCGGGCCGGATCTAGACCCGGTTCGGGTCGACCCGGTTCGGGCCGACCCGGGGGGTATCAGGCCAGGTCGGACCGGGCCCGAACCCCATAATACCGAACCTCTTTTGGTCTTTTGCCCATAACTTGAGCTACGGGCCTCCGATCGACGCACTGTCAGTTGCGATGTGATCCTTGGATCGAGAAGATCGTTTCGGTATATCACACTCAAGGTTTCGGGGAACTTTGGGTTTGGCTGGGTTGGTTCGTACACGAAACCAACAGGGCCCTCAGGGCAGAAACGCTTATAACTTGAGCTCCGGACGTCCGATTGACGTGCCTTCAACTTTGTTGGATTCCTCTTAGTGAGACGGCCCTTTTGGATTACTCCGCTCGAGGTTTGGATGAAAGTGGAGTATGGTTGGGTTGGTTTTGACTTAAAAACCAACAGGGCCCCTGGGACGAAAAAACCAATAATTCTCAGACCGGGCGTCCGATTGACGCGCCGCCTGTGGCGTTGAGTTCCTGATGACGATACGGAACTTTTGGATACATAAACTCTAGACTATGTGTCAGTTGATGTATCATCCCCTCGGCTCGTGGAGCGGACCCTCCCGAACGAGCTTGCTATGTGCGGGAACCCTAGAGCTGGCTGCGACTGCGACGACGACGACGACTGTATAGAGATCCTCAGTGGATTCGACGTCAACGACTTCAGCACTCAGCGATCCTACATGGATCAGTGCTACCGATATTGTGTGGGTCTGATCCTGTGTGGGTCAGCGCTCAGCGGTCCTGTGTGGGCCAGCGCCTACAGATCCTGTGTGGGTGTGATCCTGTGTGGGTCATTGCTAGGGTTAGTTACCTATCGATCATGTGTGGGTCAGGTCCTTTGTGGGTCATTGCGGGGGTTAGTTACCTATCGATCATGTGTGGGTCATATCCTTTATGGGTCATTTTGGGGGTTAGTACCTATCGATCCTTTGTGGGTCCGACGGCTTAGATGAATCAGTGGCAATATCTGATCATCTCTATCATCTTACGAAGAAGTATACCTGTGTGAGCTGAATCCTTCCTTGCTTTCCTCTGTGGATTATGTTTTGCTTTCCTATGTGGAATGGGTTGTGTTTTCCTGTGTGGAATGGGTTGTACTTGAACTCGGATGTTGGAGCCGAACTGGAATTGATGACTTAGGTATATGTATGGGCATATACCTAAGTAGTGTCAGATGTTAATTCATGATTGAATCTTTCCTTTGTGGATTATCCTTTGCGGATTCTGGGAGACCTTCAGGGATCTCAGGGTCCCTACTGAGTAGCTTATACTCACCCCTTCACGGGCTATGCCTGCACTATGTTGTGTTGGTTGCAGACGACGGACAGCACTGATCGTGGTTGAGGGTTGCGAAGCAGGACGGTACCCGGAGGTGGATCACTGGGCGGGACGTACACAGAGAGGATGGCTGGACCCGAGGAGTTGTGGAGGCTATCTGTACCCACCCTTCAGGTGGGACTTCCAGTGGATGGCTCGAGGCTGCGGATTTACTTTCAGTTGCTGGTTTTCCCTTTCCAGTTGTACTTTACTTTCAGTTTGGGTTTGTAATCTGGTCCACTTATTTTTCCGCACTTACTGTTGTACTCAGTATTTACTTAGTGTTTACTTATGCTTGCTTGCTCCGTGGTGTTTTTTGTTTACTTTACAGTGGAAATGCCTTCCCTTTTTACCGGGAATTACACCTTGGTGCTAGTCACCAGCCCCTGGCATATGGAAGGTGGGCTTGGGGTAGTCACAGCACGGACCCCGAGGACGGGTCATGACACTTTTGAGGGTGAAATTTTTGTAGGGGAGAGAATGTGACACCCCAAGAATTTACAAATAAATTTGATATATAATACATGAAACAATGAGTCTTTATGAAACAACACTTTTTTATAACCTAGCCAATAAACATAATCTTTCCACTTCTATGATTTGAATTTTGAAAAACTAATATACACGGTTGTGTTCAGTAATATATTTAGAGTTTGATAGGGTCACCTCACTTTTTGGTGAATAGTAACTTGACCATTATGAATATTAATGTTACCCTTATAAATAGTAATATGACCCTTATGAAGAGTAACTACATCCATGAAAGTATAAATAAAATTTAGGTACTTTGTAAATGAAATAGAATTAACAATTAAGTGTTGTTATTTTTCTTATGAACAATAAATATTAAATTACAATTTTATAATTAATAAATTTATTTAAAATAAAATTAATTTTCATAAAATATATTACTAAATCAATATTTTATTATCCTGTGATTTTAGTATAATTTAATGAGACCATAGTTAATTTTTAGGGTGTTATAAAATCAGTTTTACTTTTAAAGACAATATTTTTTTAGTAAATGGTGGTTTTAATTAAAAATTAAATTTCTCCAATTTAAAAAATTATTTTGATAAAATTGAGTTCATTTTTTCATTTTACATTTTTAAAAATGGTTATGGTGAATTTTTAGATTTTTCTGAAATATTTCAATTTTAGTGAATAGTGAAATACGGTAATTTACTATATATATACATTACATGTTAAATACACTATTCCATGCATCATGGATAATTTAAGAAACCATTAGTTCAAACTCACATGCACATATTAATATTTTGGGTCATAATAATCAAGCATTATTTCTTGTCTTGAGAAAAATAGTAAAATAATGAATAAGATATTCAAAAAATACTCCTCTCCTCCAATATAAAAACCACACCTCACTCCCTATTATTTTCACTCCTATGAGACTTGAAGCTTCTAAAATTTATTCCAAAATACTCTTCCCTATTCTATCTCTAAATAAAGGATATTTTTGTCTTTCCAAAAGACCAAAACCCATTTCCTTAAGGAGGTTCTCAATGAAGATATTTCAAGAGGTAAACCCTCTCCCTTTTTCTTTTAATTTAATTTTTAATTTGTTTTATATTCTTATCTTCTCCTCACCTACCATGTACAAATAATCATTATAAATCCATTATCACCTATATACTATAATTAAACCATGTTAATTGAATACTTTTTATCAATCTCTTTACTCTCTCTCTTTTATTTTAAAAATGAAATCATTGTCCGGGAGGTGCTGATTTACAACCTTCGTGGACGACGAACCTTCGTTCTTTAATTTCCCCTTAAATACTAGTCATGAAACCATTTTTATGGTTTAAAATACTATAATATATGTTTTATAACTTATTTAATATTTTTTACCCAGTATATATACAAAATATTAATTCATATGTCCAAACTAGTTCGTAATAATCGAAATGTCACCAAAGTAATCTAAATGATTTTCATTAATGTTTCATCTAATAAATCATCCTCATACCATATAAACAAATGAATTATATGAACATTTAATCTTATATATTTTCATTAGTATCATATAAAATTAATTCTAGATAATTATATCCATTCCACATGAACTCCACTACTTATAAACAAGCGAACCAATTATGAAAACTAATAAAACAAACACTTTAGAACGATGGAATTTAATCTTACAACTTATCAATAAGAACATAAATTAAATTAATAAAACTATAATGAATAAAATATATGTAGATAATTTTTTGAATTAATTAATTAATGTATTTAATTTGATTATCCAAGACGTTAAGGTCAAGTGAAGAATATGTTCGGACATAAGCTAAGGGTTTTCTCATCTCACTTCCATTTTTGTGAGATATTACTTATTCACAATTATTTCTTGTGTATGATTTATGTACACTACCCATATTTTTATAATATCATTAATATATTTATTTTCATGGTATTTAATGTATCATTTTATGGTTATTACTTTTGGGTCATATGATTCGATTGATTACAATTTGGTAAGGGATCTTACCCGAACCCCCGTTATTCCTTTGGGTTACTCTTTCTCTACCATTACTCAAATGAAATTATTCTTTATTTTTTTATATTTATTCTAAATTCAATTTATATTTATCAAACTCATATATACATATTATATCATCCTTTTTTTATGGGGATATAAATGTTTTAAAATGGTTCCCTTCTCAATTCTTCCTGATAAATAAGCTCGATTCAAGGGAACTTCTCAGATTCTTATCCATTTAAAAGTGAAATATATATTATATTTTATGACATAATTGTTTTTTTAATCACAAATTTTATCATGAAAATCTATCTTGATTCATTTCTATTTTTAAGAAAACAAACATTCCATTCCGCTTTAAAATCTACTTAATATTTTCCTTAAAGAGTACTGAAATATTTTATTTATAAAGCTTCTTTAAAAACTATTTTTACATGAATTTACTTTAGTGGGGAAACATTTATCCCTCAAATATAATTTCAATGTTCTTCACTTTTATTTTCTTGGATATACATATTTACAATCTTATTTTAGGGAAAATAAAAATGATTTTCCAAAAGAACTATTCTTTCCAATGTAAAAAAGGATTTTTCTTGTCTCACTTTAACTTTTATGAGGTATATGCCTTGTACACCACTTATTACTTGAATGTGGTGTATTTACTTCCCTTTGGTATATAATATCAAGATTCTCCTTCTTCTCGTGATATTTTAAGGGATTATTATTTGAATGTTTTCAGGTGGTATGAGACACTTTGGAATGTTTAAGGATTATTTCCTCAATAATTTTTCAATGGCCTCATTTAAAATTATCTTCATCTATATCAAAATATTTTTTAGAATCTTGAAATTCATTGAGATTTATATCTTATGATATCATCTCCAATATGTTTTTGAAGGGTTTCTTATTAGTTTGAATGTGGATGTGTTATCTTGATACCATTCAGCATATTACTCCGAAGGGTGAGTGTTTATGTTTAATGATTGGGGAAAGTTATTTACATTTCATATGTTAGTTTCAATATGATTTTATATGTTGATTATGTTCACCCCTTTCAAATTAGTAATTCATTAGACTTAGTAAGTGACAGGTGGGTCCCTCTATATATCTTTTGTGCATCGGTAGGTCTCATGAGACAAACTAGTTTGGGTTTTTACCCATTTATGTATGGACTTAGAATGAGCCCTTGGTAGAATGGTTGTGTTGTTGTGCATTATGAATTACCTCATTATGAAGTTAGTAATTGATATTCCATGTGATTATTAGATTAGTATAATATCCATGGTTATGTTTTATTATGGCATTATTCAATCATCTTTTATTCCTACCATATTATGCTCAACATTATGTTTTAATGGCATGTGTACTTTTATTTATTCATCATGCCTCATTATTTATGATTCTACTATATTACTTACCCTTATAGAGAATCTGAGCTCACCCCTTTATTATGTTTCATTTCCATTGGTTGTGAATAAAAAAACATTGTATAAGCTTTCAAGGATGCAGTTTATTTTATTTTATATTGTATCATGTTTTATTTTATTTTCTCAAAGTATTATGGGTATCATGTATTTAATCTGGTGTTCCAAGACTGCTAAACTGATCACTCTTTTGGTATTTGATTCCTTGTAATCATACCAATGTTATAAAATAATTCATTGACTTTGGGAAACTAGGTTTAGGGCATTAAAGTTGGTATCAGAGGAAGTTTAGTAGAAACCTTGGAAACTAGATTTAGAAAATGTAGATTAGGGAACAAAACCCTAATATAGACTTTGAGGATAAGAATACAAGAACATCCTATAATTTTTGTAATGAAGATATTATGTGGATATTTCTAGAAAATACATCATTGTCTATATACAATAAGTAGACATTGTTCTGGAATAGATGTACCTAGCAGTAACAACTTTGACAAGGTGTTTCAGGCTTGACTCAGGTTAACCTGATACACGACAACGGGCCATACTGCGCACCTTGTTTGACACTCCCAGTGGATATTCTTTGGAAAATTCATATTTATTTTACCCACCATTATGAAGGATTTATACCCCCAAATTAATCAAAGTATATAGTTCTAGGATTTATGATGCATAAGTTTATGTTATGTGTTATACCATGTTTATATTTTTAGAAAGTTCATAATTTTATGATCTAATATAGTTTATGGAATTGATTAGAAATGGTTCCTAGTAAAAGGAATGAGAACTTCACCAATGCAGGTGATGAAAAGAGTAAGAATGATCATATCTCTCATGGTCTTAATCCACCATTTCAAAGGAAGATAGTCTCCCAAGTATTATCATCATATGAGGAAATAGTATCATGTGTTAACAATATGTGTAAAAAATTCTCTGAGTATTATGGCTTTAAAGGTAAGCAAGAGAAGAAGAGGATGGTAGAGAAAATGATGGATAAAGGGAAAGAAGATAAATAAGGGTTTCCCACATGTGATAAATGTGTAAAAAAACACCCTATAAAATGATTTAAGGGAATGGGATTTTGTTATAAGTGTGGATAAAAAGGACACCAAGTTCATGATTGAAAGGACAAGAAAATAGTTTCCAATGTACAATGATTCAACTGTAAAGATATGGGACACTATGTGAATTAATATCCCAAACATCAAGGTAATATACCCCAAATGATGTCACTGGATAATGATCAAGTTATGATACTACTGTAGATGAAGTGAAATGATTAATATTCCCCATAAAGAATCATGTCATTTTGAATATTTTATTGGTAATGTATTGGTTATAAGAATTGTGGAATATATGAGGATTGTACTGTAGTACTTTTTAATTAAGGATTTGAGACCATAAGTTGAATGGTTCCAAGAAAAGATATTCAGTGGAAAGTTAATTTTTTGGAAAACACATGATTGATGGAAAGACAACCCAAAATATATTCTTAATGTAGAGATAATGGTGAAGAAATGATTGATTTGGATAAATTTTGACTACCTTGGAACTGATTAATGACTTGTCAATAAGTGTTCTATGCTATAATTGATGGAGTTTACAACACTTTCGGATATAATTAATATATACAATAGTATTTTTAAGGATGAATTCATTTTTCCAATAAGTTTTATGGTAATTTGAGTTATTACATATTTCAAGAGGACACATGATGAATTTATTCACATATTTGGAATGTGAAGATTTAGAACATCATTATTTTGATTAAAAGAAAATAAGGTATTTGATGTATCAAGTAGGATGCACCATAGAGTTCTAAATAAAATGAGGATTTACAAGGACCTCGTGTACATGGATATAGAAAAGAAGGATATGGGAATTATCAAGGAAGGGTGTTATAAGATTTATCAATAAAGGGGAAATGAGCCCCAGGTAAAGTGGTCCTTTTGAAATTCTGAAGAGAATTGGAGTTGTGGATTATCATTTGGAAATTCCACCTAGCCATTATAAGGTACAAAATTTGTTCCCCATCTCTTTTTTAAGGAAGTACATTCCAGACCCAACACATGTACTCACTAAAAAATGAATAGAATTGGAACTTGACTTATCGTACTGTAAAGAACCTATCTAGATTCTAGAAACTAAAGAATAGGTGTTGTGGAACCGAAAAACTTGGATAGTAAAGGTACTTTGTAAAAATAATAAAATTTAAGAGGTGACGAGGGAGACTGGGGAACTTATCATGAAGAACTACCCAAATCTTTTTATGAGGTGACATTCTGGTATTTTGAGGGTGAAATATTTGTATGGTGGAAGAATATAACACCCTAAGTATTTACAAATAAATTTAATATAGAATACATGAAACACTGAGTCTTTATGAAATAACACTTTGTTATAAACTAGTCAATAAATATAATTTTTCCACTTCTATGATTTGAGTTTTGAAAAACTAACATACACAGTTGTGTTCAGTAAGATATTTAGGGTCTGATAGGGTCAACTCACTTTTTGGTGAATTGTAACTTGACCCTTATGAATAGTAATGTACCCTTATGAATATTAATGCTACCCTTAGGAATAGTAATATGACCCTTATGAAGAGTAACCTCATCCATGAAAGTATAAATAAAATTTAGGCACCTTGTAAATGAAATAGAATTAATAATTAAGTGTTGGTATTTTTCTTATGAATAATAAATATTTAATTACAATTTTATAATTAATAAATTTATTAAAAAAAATTATTTCCATAAAATATATTAAAAAATTAATATTTTGTTTTCCTATGATTTTAGGACAATTTAATGTGACTTTACTTAATTTTTAAGGTGCTATAAAATTAGTTTTACTTTTAAAGACTATATTTTTTGAGTAAATGGTGATTTTAATTAAAAATTAAATTTCTCATATTTATAAAATTATTTTGCTAAAATTGAGTCCATTTTTTTATTCTACATGTCGAAAAATGGTTATGGTGAATTTTTTATATTTTTCAGAAATATTTTAATTTTTAGTGAATAGTGAAATACAGTAATTTACTGTATATATACATTACATATTAAATACAATATTCCATGCATCATGGATAATGTAAGAAACCATTAGTTCCAACTCACATTCACCTATTACTATTTTGGATCATAAGAATCAAACACTGTTACTTTTCTTGAGGAAAATAATAAAATAATGAATAAGATATTCAAAAATTACTCTTCTCCTCCACTATAAAAATAACACCTTACTCCCTCTTCTCTTCACTCCTTTGATCATTGAATATTCTAAAATTTCTGCCCAAAATACTCTTCCCTATTCTATCCCCAAATTCAGGAGCTTTTGGTCTTTCCAAAATACCAAAACCCCTTCCCTTAAGGAGGTTCTCAAGGAAGATATTTCAATAGGTAAACCCTCTCCCTTTTTCTTTTAATTTTAGTTTCAATTTGTTTTATATTATTATCTTCTCCTCACCTAATATGTAAAAATGATATTTATAACTCCATTATCACCTATATATTTTAATGATACCATGTTAATGGAATACACATCATCAATATCTTTACTCTCTCTCTCTCTTTTATTTTAAAAATGAAATCATCGTCCGGGAGGTGCTGATTTACAACTTTCGTGGATGACAAACCTTCGTTCTTAAATTTATCCTTCAAGACTCATCATGAAACAATTTTTATGTTTGAACCAAACTATAATATTTGTATTATAACTTATTTAATATTTTTTAACCAGTATATATGCAAAATATTAATTCATATGGAAAAACTAGTTCATAATAATCGAAATACTGCCAAAATAATATAAATGATTGTCATTAATGATTCATCTAATAACTCATCCTCATACCATGTAACCAAATTAATTATATGAAAATTTAATATTATTTATTTTCATTGGTATCATATAAAATCAATTCTAGAGAATTATATCCATTCTACATGAACTCCACTACTTATAAACAAGCAAACCTATTATGAAAACCAAAAAACAAACACTTCATAACAATAGAATTTAATCTTATAACTTATCAATAAGGACATAAATGAAATTAATAAAACTATAATGAATATAATACATTTATATAATGTTTTTAATTAATTAATTAATGTATTTAATTTGATTATTCAGGATGTTACGGCCAAGTGGTGAATATGTTCGGACATAAGGTAAGGGTTTCTCATCTCACTTCCATTTTTGTGAGATATTACTTATTCACCACTATTTCTTATGTATGGTTTATATATACTACCCATTGTTGTATAATATAATGAATCTATTTATTTTCATGGTATTGAATGTATCATTTTGTAATTATTAATTTTAGGTCATAGGATTCAATTGATTACAAGGTGGTAAGGGATTTTACTTGAACCCTAGTTTTTCCTTTAGGTTACTCTATCTACCATTACTCAAATGTAATGCTTCTTTATTTTTTTGTATATTTTTCCTAAATTCAATGTATATGTCTCAAAATTAGATTTCCAGATTATATCATCCTTTTTTGATGGGGATATAAATGTTTTAAAATGGTTCCTCTCTCAATTATTTTGTAACGCCCCGACCCCAGTTACCCAGAGTCGGTGCATTATTACATAACATTGGCATGATCACAAAAGATCAAGTCTCTAAAGACCGATTAGTTTATCAGCCTTGTAAGTAATAGATACATTCATAAGGTTTACATTACATCATAAAATTAAAAACTAAAACAACATTGTTTCCATAGACCACACTCATATCCCCTCAGACTATCCCTGCAGGTCAGTCATAAGATACTTCTTCGCATCCTGTGGAAAATAAAATATAGAAATGGGTGAGCTCATATGCTCAGTAAGGATAACAATATAGCAGAAACTTTCATAAATAAGCATAAACATTTAAGGCAATGTATAAGACTAAAAAAGCCTTTTAAACTTTAACTTCAGCATAATATGGAAAAGATAAAATCAAATAATGCCATTTACTTACTCACATGGATATTTTACTTGTCAAATAACCACATGCAATATCAATAGACACTTTCATAATGATGTAATGCATAATTCCAGACTTTCATAACCACATAGTCAAGCCCTTGTGCCAAGAATACAAATAATATTTTGTCAAGGCCTCGTGCCAAGACACTATTTTGTCTCATGAGTCCTACCAATGCATTTAGGAGCTATAGTGGGCTCCAACCGTCACATACTAAGTCCAATGCATTCCTCATATGAAAAGGTTTAAACATAACATAAACATTCGTATTAAAACTAGCATACGAAATTTCAATACTTTATCCATAAACCATGAATGGTATAAAAATAACACATCCACATTCAAACATATCAAAAAACCTTCAATAAAATATGGGAGTTTTATATCATAATAAATCAAATTCAAATAAACTTAAAATCCATTAAAGGATGTTGAAATAGATGAAATCAAAACCTTTTTTAGAGAAATATCTCTTTCTATTTTGAAATCATTTAAAATTTATATAATTATAAAAGAAAACATTTATTTTGGAAATATTCTTATAAGATTTTAAGGGAAGCTTTGATGATGTTATAATGGTGTAAAATAGTCTCACCCTCATTATAAGTTAAAAAAACATTCTTACCTTAAATTTGTCGAAAATGTCAAAAAGTACCTTGTTTGGAAAATGATAGAAAGATTCCTTTATAAACATCTTATAAAATTCAAAAAAGGGTATAAATGACTTTAACCCATAGTCTATAAAATAGTAAGAATGTTTTGAAATACATTTTTAAGAAACATGGATGTGGATGATAAAGAGGTCCAAGTACATAATTACGTATAAACAACCTCGAATAATGAAGAGATTGTAAAATTAACCCTTACCAATTTGGTAAATTATAAAAAATACACCCCATGAAAGAAGAATCATAAAATGAAGATGTAAATATGCATAAATTAAATTTTATTACACAAATAATACATTTATGGGCAGTATATACACCTCAGAAAAGGAAATAGTGGCAATATAGCATGAATCTCACAGGAATAAGGATTGAGATGAAAACCCCTTACCTTGTAATTTTCCTTGTTCGAGGGTAGGTTAACCTCCTATATAATGGTGAAATAATTGTTATTAAATTATACAAGAATCATATACATTAATATTATATCATATAAGATCTTTTAACATTGATTTGTTAATAATATCTTAGTATTATTGTTGTTTCGGGTGTTAATGGATTCGTTTTCCTTTATATTATTTGTTATGTGAGTCATATTTGTTATGGATGGGATGTGTCTTATTCATATCCAGAATTATATCAAGTCTTTAAACATTATTTTTAATCATCTAATGAAAATTAGTCTTGAATGGATACGATGAGGAATGAATCTCATCGCGTTTGTGGAGACGGTAATCCGTACGTACGCACGAGCGACAATATCAATCTTTTGATATTAAAATAATATATAATTGGATGGTATATCATATATAAAGAATAATTATCATGTTATATTTATTATTTACATAAATTACACATAATTATTATACTCATCCAAATAATAATGTATTGAATAACAATTAAAACACAACTTGGTGACGGTAATTCGTACGTACGCATGTATGGTGACATGTCATTCAAAGGATGGATAGAATAATGAATTTTATTGTACCATATTTATAATAACGTCACATTATATAGAATATATTGGATTTATTATTTTATAATGGAAACAATAAATAAAAAGGAAGTGGAATATGAAAGGAACTTGAAAGATGTGATGAAATATTTACCTCTTCTTCAGGGTTTTTCTTTTGATTTGATCAAAAGGGCTCCTTAGGTTGGATTTCTGACTAAAGTAAGGACCCTAATATGGAGGGAGGATAGTTGAGAGGGTATTTGGGTATAGTTTTTCCAAGAAAAATGGCTTTGAAGGTGTGAATTAGAGATAAGGGTAGTTCTCTTCTATAAGAGGGGTGAGGGGAACCTTAGGAAAAGCTAGAAATATTATTTTATAATAAAATAATTTTCGGTTTATAATGGATAAAAAATGGATTATTTAAAGGATAAGATTTGTATGGGTCGAAAACCACTCAAACAATAGTTTTTATATAGGTTTGGGTCACTATATTAACTTTATCTTTTAGATTTAACTCTTAGTTAAATAGTTTGACATTTACCATTCTCTTTGTATTTTTATATTATATGGTTAATAAACTTACTATATACTTCCAATATAACCCCAAGTGGTTCATTAATGATACACCTATAATTATACAAGTCTTTTGGCCGAACCTTAGATTTTTAGGAATAGAATATCAATTAATAATATAATATTTGTTTTAAAAACTCTTTTATGTCAATTTTGACACTATTTGGTATTTTGTTTTTTCTAAATTTATAACAACATTATTAATTCAAAAAAAATCATATAACCAACCCTAAAATGTCATATTAACCTATAAAATTATTTTAATTCATAAAAAGTCTCAAATTACATTTATTTGGATATTTATAATATCAATTATTTTAATATTTCATTAATTAGGTAATTACTCCATCATCATTGTGTCATAAATAAATTAAATTATTTAATGTCTAAAAATATAAATAAAATACCATTAGGTAGGAAATATTTTTATATTTATAATTAATATTTATAGTTGAATTTATCTTATGTATAACCCTATATTAAAAATGTTTTAATTATTAAACTTTGATTTTAACTCTTTTAACTCTTCTTTAAATAAAATAATAATAGGTGTCCTAATCTAATCCAAGTGGACCGTAGAGGTTAATATTTTATTAATAATGTTTTTGGTCTAATTATACTTATCCAATAGAATTAGGACATGTATTAGGGTAATAATAATATCATTTTTACCCTTAATTACCTTGTTTACTTTTAACCGTGGTAAATAAAAGTAAAAAGTTACTATTCACCAAAAATAATTTTCATCTTATTGAACCACATTTTTCTTATTGATATCAACTGTGTGTCTAATATTTTTTAAATTCTACTCACAGAAGCGGTAAAATTAAGTTGTATGTGAATTTTCAAATTCTCCTAGGAGGTGGGTAAAAGACGGTGAAAAATTCAATAAAATTTTTATATATATAAAATTATTATAAACTGACTCAAATGAATTAAATTGAACTTATATAGGTATTATGTATCTATTTTTACCTAAAAAAATTAAATAAAATAAATTATTATTTAAAAAAAATCGGTTTTAAACTATAACTCAGTGTTTTTCACTATTCATCAAAAATTGAAATTTTCAGAAAAACACCAAAAATTCACCCTAAGATAATTTCGATATCCCAAATCCAAAAATGAAGTCCATTTTGAAAGATAAAATTTATAAATTTTTAAAAAGTTGGTATTACTGTTCATAACGGCTAGTTTGATTGGTTGTGGTGTATTAGAACTCGAAGTTGTGTACAACACACGCTACTGTATTATTCAAAGAGAAGCGTACCGTGGAAGCTTGGGGTGTTACATTCTCCCCTCCTTCAAATAATTTCGTCCTCAAAATTTCTAGAATATTACTGCATAAAAATACTCGGGTGTTTCTTCATCATAAGTTCCTCAGGTTCCCACGTTGCCTCTTCCATCTTATGGTTTCTCCATAGAACTTTTACCAGACGAGTCTTCCGGTTTCTCAGAACTTGTTCTCTTATATCAAGAACCTTGACAGGATCTTCAGAATAAGATAGATCGGGTTCCAGTTATAATTCCACGTAGGTGAGTACATGTGTTGGGTCAGGCATGTATTTTCTTAAGAGTGATAAGTAGAATACATCGTGAACTTTGGAGAGACTTGGTAGCATTGCCAACCGGTAAGCTACAGCCCCAATTCGTTCTAGAATTTCAAAAGGTCCGATGTACCTGAGACTCAATTTACCCTTCTTACCAAAACATATAACACCCTTCCATGGAGATACCTTCAATAAAACATGATCTCCTACCTGAAATTTCAAATCCTTCCTTCGGTTATCAACATAGCTCTTCTACCTACTTTGAGCTACTTTTATGTGGTTTTGGATTACCTTCACCTTTTCCATCATTTCCTCCACAAGTTCTGGGCCTACCAGTTTTCTTTCACCAACATCATCCCAACAGGTTGGTGTGCGACATCTCTTTTCGTATAACGCTTCATATGGTTCCATATAAATACTTGAATGGAATCTATTGTTATAGTAAAATTACAAAAGAGGTAGATATTGATCCCACATACCTTGAAAGTCAATTGAGCATAATCTCAACATGACTTATAAGGTTTGAATAGTCCGTTCTGATTGTCCATCAGTTTGAGGGTGGTAGGCAGTGCTCAAATTAAGTTCAGTATCTAGGGATTTCTGAATACTTTTCCAGAATCTTGATGTAAAACGTGGATCACGATCAGAAACAATCGATAGTGGTACTCCATGAAGTCTTACAACTTCATTAATATATAGTCTTTCTAATCATCCAAGTGGTAAACCTTCTCTTATAGTAAGAAAATGTGCTGACTTGGTAAGAAAATCAATAATGACCCATATTGCATCGTTCTTTCTAGGAGTCTTTGGTAGTCCCATGACAAAGTCCATCATAATATTATCTCATTTCCACTCCTGTATGGGAAGAGGTTTCATGAATCCTCCAGGTTGTTGCCTTCTAGCTTTCACTTATTGAAAAACTATACATCTTGACATAAAATCAGTAATCTCCCTCTTCATGTTGTCCAACCAAAAATGTTCCTTCAAATCTCTATACATCTTAGTGCTACCAGGGTGTATAGAGAAATTGGAACTATGAGCATCATCCAACAATTATCTTTTTAGATAAGTTATATCGGGAACACAAATTCACTCAATCTCTCATCATTCACAGCTTTAATCTTCTTTTGAAACTCTTCATCACCGGTCTGAGAACTATTTATCCTTTCTAGTAAAGATGGTTTGGAAACCATTTGAAAAAGTTTTGATGTTTCACCTTCCATGGTTATTCCCATATCTATCTTTACTAGATCCATGAAAATAGTATCCCTTTCAACTCTTATCTTGATCAAAACTCCATGATCCTTTCTACTCAAAGCATCTGCCACCTTATTTTCCTTCCCTGGGTGGTAGTGTATAGTGAAATCATAATCCTTGAGTAGTTCAAGCCATCACCTTTGCCTTATGTTGAGTTCTTTTTGTGAGAAAATATACTTCAAACTCTTGTGATCGGTATATATCTCACATTGTTCACCATAGAGATAGTGTCTCCAAATCTTCAAAGCAAAGATTACAACTACTAACTTGAGATCATGAGTAGGATAGTTTTTCTCATGAATTTTTAGTTATCATGATGCATAGACAATAACCTTATCATTCTGCATAAGGACACAACCAAGTTTTTTCTTTGAAGCATCACTATAAATAACAAACCCATCATTCCCTGATGGTAGAGTCAATATAGGAGCATTGACTAATATTCTCTTCAATTATTCAAAACATTCTTCACACTCTTTTGTCTAAACAAATTTAACCCCTTTACGTGTGAGCTTTGTTAATGGGTTAGCCAACCGGGTAAAATTTTGGACGAAATATCGATAATAACCTATTAAACCAATAAAACAGTGTACCTCAGTTATACTCGTCGGTGCTGACCATTCTTGGATTGCCTTGGTCTTTGAAGGATCAATAGAGATTCCATCCTTAGAGACAATATGGCCAAGAAAAGAAATCTCCTGAATCCAGAATTCAAACTTTCTAAACTTCCCATATAATTCATGTCTTCTAAGAGTCTTCAGGATAATGTGCAAGTGATTTTCATGATCTTCGTAGATTTTAGAGTATACCAAGATATCATTAATAAATACCACTAAAAAATCATCCAGATATTCCTTGAAAACTCTGTTCATTAGATCCATGAAGACAGATGGTGTATTAGTCAATTCAAAAGGCATTACTGTAAACTCATAATGCCTATACCTAGTTTGAAATGATGTCTTCGAAAAGTCTTCCTTCTTTATGCACAACTGATGGTATCTAGATCAAAGGTCAATATTTGAAAAGTATTGAGCTCTATGTAGTTGGTCAAATAAATCATCAATGCAAGGTAGGGGATACTTTTTCTTTATTGTTATAGCATTTATCTCTTTGTAGTCAATGCACAACCTCATAGATCCATCTTTCTTCTTAACAAAAAGGACAGGGGCTCCCCGTGGAGAAACACTAGGGTGGATAAATCCCTTATTACTCAATTCCTCTAACAATTTATTTAGTTCCTCTAATTCCACAGTGGTCATTCTATAAGGGGGTATTCAATATAAGTCTTGATCTAGGAATTAAATCAATGGAAAACTCAATTTCTCGTTCTAGAGGATGTCCAGGTAAATCTTCTGGAAACACATCAACATATTCTTTCACAATAGGTACATCCTCTATTTTAACATTCCTTTCCTCACCCATAGTTATTTCATTCTCTTCCACCCCAATAATTGAATTTAGTTGAGCTACTGGGGGTGGATCTAGATAAGAATCAGGAGGTGAAATTTCTGCTCTAAAGATAAGGTGTTCTTTATCATCGTTATAAAAAATAGTAACCTCATTCTTCTTACAATAAATTTTTTCATCATGGTCCGAAATCAAATCCATACCGAGGATTATATCAAATTCAATCATGGGTATGACGATGAGATCAGTAGATAAAGAACATTTATATACTCTAATGGGAACTGATTCACAAAACTTTGTTGCAATAATACTTCCCTTAGGATTTTTGACTGACAACTCCCCTGTTAAATCAAATTAGGAATATCTAATTTTCTTAGAAAACTAGGAATATATGAAACAATTTAATGATCCAGAATCAAATAAAGCATTTTCTAAACTTGAGGAAACCATTAAATTACCTACCACCACGTCTTTCAGAGCTTCAACCTCAACAGTAGTGATAGCATAATCTTGGCCTTGATCCCTTGGCCTTTTCTGAGGTAAGTTCCCCTGACTCTTAGGAAATTCATTCACATAATTCCCCCTTTCTCTAAAATTGTATCATTCAACATCAACAGCCTCTTTCTTCCCCTTGCAATCACGAGCTTGGTGGCCTTTTTCACCACACTTGTAACAGACTCTCATTCCCTTTAGAAAAGTACCAGGGTGTTTCTTCTCATATTTACTGCAGGATGGATATTCAACTTTTCCCTTATTCCCCTTATTTCCATTTCCTGAGTGTTCAGTAGATCTCTTCTTCTCTTTCTTCGCTTTAAAGTTGTAAGACTTATAGAATTCTTTTTCTGTCTTGATAGCACATGATACAATATCTTCGTATGATGAGAAGGATTGTGAGACTAATGCTCGACAGAGAAATGGTTTTAACCCATCAAAGAAATGATCAATCTTACTTCTTTGGTTAAATATATAATATGCAGCATGCCTCTCTAACCTTGTAAAGTTATCCTCATACTTTGTGACATTCTCATCCTCCTTTTGCCTCAAACTCATAAATTGCCTTTCCATATCTGTTCGATGGTCACGAGGAAAGTATTTTTCTAATAAAATCTCTTTAAACTCCTTCCATTCCATATTTTATACTTCATCATATTCCTTTGTGTTTTGAATCAATGACCACCATTGATCAGCATCTCCAGTGAGATGCTAAACTTCCATGAAAACTTTTTCCCTTTCGATACTCCCCAAGGCGTGGAATATTTTCTCTAAGGAATTTATCCATTGGCCAGCTACTAATGGATTTGTACTCACATTTAATGTTGGTTTTTGTTGCCTCATAAAGTGGTCTAACATTGATCCTCCATGCTGCAGATCAGGGTGCTCTATATGGGTAAGTTTATTATTCATAACTTGATTGAGTTATCCCAGTATGGTGATTAGCTGATCAGCACCAGCTGCATCACCTGCTCCACTATAATTATCTTGAGCAAGAGGGAAATCTCTACATGGAGTGTGTGCATTGATATGGTTTCTATTCCTTCCACTAGGCGCCATTTCTAAACAATGGAATAAACTAGATTAGTTTATGAATCGAAATACATAATTCTAAACTTGTAAAATACTTGACATAAATTGAATAGTTTATGGATATAATCCATAATCATAAAAAATGTTTTCTTTGAGGAAGCATATACTCATAAACCCTTCATAAAGGCTTGTAAATAAAATGATAATTATCCTAAGCATATCCCCCGAGAGTGTCGTAACCAAAAGTGCAGCAAGGCCCATTGTCATGCACCAGTTCCCGTTCGAGTCTAGCTCAAAGCGGTGTTTTCAGGTTTTACCCCTAGGTACATCTGTGCCAGAGCCGCCTCTACCTGCTCATATCCAGACAAGGATGTATTGCTTGGAAAACTCACAAAATCTTTACAATACCAAAATTCTAGGAAGTTTTTCTATACTAATCCTCTAAGTCTATCTTAGAGCTATGTGCTCTAATTAGAGTTTATCTAAATCTAGCTTCCAAGGTTTGTACTAAACTTCCTCTGATACCAACTGTAATTCCCCGAACCTAGTTACCTAGAGTCAGTGCATTATTAAATAACATTGGCATGATCACAAAAGATCAATTCTCTAAAGATCAATTAGTTTAGTAGCCTTGGAAGTACTAGATACATTCATAAGGTTTATATTACACCATAAAATGAAAAACTACAACAACATCGTTTCCATAGACCACACTCATATCCTCTCAGACTATCCCTATAGGTCAGTCATAAAATACTTCTTCACATAATGGGAAAAATAAAACATATAAAGGGGTGAGCTCAGATGCTCAGTAAGGATAACAATATAGCGGAAACTTTCATAAATAAGCATAAACATTTAAGTCAATGTATAAGACTAAAACAAAATCCTTTTAAACTTGAACTTCAGCATAATATGGAAAATATAAAATCAAATAATTCCATTTACTTACTCACATGGATATTCTACTAGTTGAATAAACACATGCAATATCAATAGCCACTTTCATAATGATGGAATGCATAATGCCAGACTTTCATAACCACATAGTCAAGGCCTTATGCCAAGACTAAAAATAAGATTTTTTCAAGGCCTTGTGCTAAGACACTAGTTTGTCTCATGATACTTACTGATGCATCGAGGATCTATAGTGGGCTTCACCCGTCATATACTAAGTCCAATGCATTCCTCTTATGAAAAGGTTTAAACATAACATAAACATTCGTATTAAAACTAGAATATGAAATGTCAATACTTTATCCATAAACCATGAATGGTATAAAAATAACACATCCACAGTCAAACATATCACAAAACCTTCAATAAAATATGTAAGTTTTTTATCATAATAAATCAACTTCAAATAAACTTAAAATCCATCAAAGGATGTTGACATAGTTGAAATAAAAACCTTTTTTAGAGAAATATATCTTTCTATTTTGAAATCATTTAAAATTAATATAATTATAAAAGAAAACATTTATTTTGGAAATATTCTTATAAGTTTTTAAGGGAATCTTTGATTATGTTATTACAACGGAAAATAGCCGCACCTGCTGTATAAGTTAAAAAACATTCTTACCTTAAATTTATCAAAAAGGTCAAAAAGTACCTTGTTTGGAAAATGACGGAAAGATTCCTTTATAAACATCTTATAAAATTCAAAAAAGGGTATAAATGAATTTAACCCATAGTATATAAAATATTAAGAATGTTTTGAAAGACATTTTTAAGAAACATGAATGTGGATGATAAAGAGGTCCCAGTAGATAATTACATATAAACAACCTCGAATAATGAAGAGATTGTAGAATTAACCCTTACCAATTTGGTAACTTATGAAACATACACCCCAAGAAAGAAGTATCGTACAATGAAGATGTAAATATAAATAAATTAAAATTTATTACACAAATAATACAATTATGGGTCGTACATACACCACACAAAAGAAAATAGTGGCAATATAGCATGAATCTCACGGGAATAAGGAGTGAGATGAAAACCCCTTACCTTGTACTTTTCCTTGGTCGAGGGTAGGATAACCTAATGTATAATGGTGAAATAATTGTTATTAAATTATACAAGAATCATATACCTTAATATGATATCATATATGATCTTTTAATAATACTTTGTTAATAATAGCTTAGTATTATCGTTGTTTCGGGTGTTAATGGATTCATTTTCCTTTATATTCTTTGTTATGTGAGTCATATTTATTATGGATGGGATGTATCTTATTCATATCCAAAATCATATCAAGTCTTTAAACATTATTTTTAATCATCTAATGAAAATTAGTCCTGAATGGATACGATGGGGAATGAATCTCATCACGTTCGTGGAGATGGTAATCTGTACGTACGCACGAGCGACAATATCATTCTTTTGATATTAAAATAATATATAATTGGATGTTATATCATATATAAAGAATAATTATCATGTAATATTTATTATTTACATCAATTAAACATCATTATTATACCCATCCAAATAATAATTTATTGAATAACAATTACACCATGACTTGGAGACGGTAAGTCGTACGTACTCACGTATGGTGACATGTCATTCAAAGGATGGATAGAATAATGAATTTGGTTGTACCATATTTATAATAACATAAAATTATATATAATATATTTTATTTATTATTTTATAATGGAAACAACAAATAAAAAGGAAGTGGAAGAAGAAAAGAACTTGAAAGAGGTGATGAAATATTTACCTCTTCTTCGGGTTCTTCCTTTTGGTTTGATCAAAAGGGCTCCTTAGGTTGGATTTCTGACTAAAGGAAGGCCTATAGGATTAAGGGAGGATAGTTGAAAGGGTATTTTAGTAGAGGTTGGCCGAGCCAAATGGCTTTGAAGGTTTGAATTAGAGAGAAGGGGGAGTGCCCTTTTATAAGAGGGGTGAGGGGAACCTTAGGAAAAGCTAGAAATATTTTTTTATAATAAAATTATTTTTGGTTTCTAATGGCAAAAAAATGGATTATTTAAAGGATAAGGTGGGGATGGTTCAAAAACCATTCAACCAATAGGTTTTAGATAGGTTTGGGTCACTATATTAACTTTATCTTTTAGATTTAACTCTTAGTTAAATAATTTTACATTTATCATGTCTCTTTGTATTTTTATATTATATGGTTAATAAACTTATTATATACTTCCAAGCGAACCCCAAGTGGTTCATTAATAATAAACCTATCATTATATAAGTCTTTTGGTCGAACCTTATATTTTTAGGAATAGAATATTTGTAACACCCCAAGGTTTTGAAAATAAATATAGAATGTAATTTTATAATCTAGCCATTAAACACAACTTTGCCTCTTCTATGT
Organism: Viscum album; assembly: GCA_963277665.1. Classification (NCBI taxonomy): domain Eukaryota; kingdom Viridiplantae; phylum Streptophyta; class Magnoliopsida; order Santalales; family Viscaceae; genus Viscum; species Viscum album. The sequence goes on along the minus strand of OY728119.1, from coordinate 677,432,523 downwards.
TTTGAATTTCGAAAAATGGTCATGTAGAGTTATGTTCGGTAAGTCATTTGGAGTCTGATAGAACAAACTTGTTTTTTGGTGAACAGTAACATACCCTTATGAATAGTAATATGAATATTAATATGACCCTTATGAATAGTAAATAATAATATTATTTTATTTTCTTAAGGAAAAAGATAATGAGATCTTAATTAGTTTTTCAATGAGAAATAAAACTAATTGCACTTTAATATTGTTATTTTTCAAATTAATTATGAACTTATTTAAAAATTAAATTAATAATATTTAGAAAATTATTTTTGAAAAATGGATTTCACTTTTTAATTCTATACGTCGAAAAATGGTAGGGGTGAATTTTTTGGATTTTTCTAAAATACATGAATTTTTCATGAATAGTAAAAATACAGTTTTGAGTTTTCGGTAGTTTAATGACATCATAATGATGTAATAATTAAATATAAAAGTCTGTTCAACTTTTGTATAGTAACTTATGACATGAGGTGTCCCAAGTGGCTAAAACCATGGGCAAATACCATGGGCAAGCCCATGGTTTGGCAAAAACCACTAATGAGGTGTCCCTTAGAAATTATTAAAAAATTACCTCTCTTTTTCTATAAATACCCACGCATCCATTCGTTTTATTTCATTCCAAATCCCTCATAATCGAATATTTGGTGGTTTTACCTCTCTAAGAGTCCTCCCAAGGTGTCCCTAATCCCCCAAGGTCCCATCCTTCAAGATATATGAGTTATTCTACAAGGTAAGGGAATCCTTCATTCTCTTCTTTAAGTTGACACTTCTTTTATGTTAGATATTTTAAATTCCTTTCTCAAATGTTGGGGTTTGATTTTATTTATTATTCTTACTGTCCTTTTTATTTAAATATGATGATATACCCTTTTGTTCTCATAATTTGATTTTATTAAATTTTAAGTGACGTCATTAGGCTGCCGAATTTTCATAAGGGATCTCTTAACTTTTCTTTTATTTTCAAGTTCATCTCTTTTATTTTTCTCTCTTCACCTCCTCTATCCAAATGATCATGATAACTACAGTATCATCTATATACTGGAATTATATCATGTTAATGTAAGAACCATCATAAATATTCTTACTCCCTCCCTTTTATTTTTTATAAACGAAATCAACGTCCGTGAGGTTCCAATTTATAGCCTCCATGGACGATGAAGTTTCGTTCTTCAATTTATTCTTCATTACTGGTCATGAAACCATATTTATGGTTGAACTAGACTATAAAATATGTATTATAACATAATTAATATTCATAAACCATAATATGTACATATAATTAAGTTATATGACAAAACTAGTTCATAATAATCCAAAAACTGTCGAATAATGGAAGTTGTTGTCATCTAATGATTATTCCTCATTCCATGTAACAAAATTATAGAAATGACCATTAAAAATTATTTATGCTCATAAATAATACATAATTCCAATACTGGAGATTTATAACCTTTCCACATGAACTCCATTACTTAAAAACAAGTGAACGATTATAAAAATAATGAAAACGAACAACCCGAAACAATGAAATTGAATATAATAACTTAGAAATAAGGGTATAAATGAACTAAACAGAATTATAATAAACTAAATACATGTATAATAGGTTCTTAAATAATTTATTAATAATTATAATTTTATATTCCAGGATCTTAAGTTCAAGAGAGGAACACGTTCATAGTTAAGGTAAGGGGTTTCTTATCTCACTTTCAATTCTGTGAGATTTTCATTGATCGCCGCTTATTTCATATATGTGGTATATTTGTACTTCCATTTGATATAAAATAACATGATTCTCTTTATATTCATGTTATTCAATGATTCATTTTATGTTTATTGCGTTCTAGTCATATGATTCGACTAATTACATTGTGGTAAGAGACTTTGTCTCAACTTCTATTTGGTTGTGACTAACTTTGTATGGTGCACCTAATAATCCTTATGTGGTGTACCTACTGCCCATTTGAGATAAATTTTCATTTGAAATTATATTTATATTAAATATCCATAATCTCATATCATGGATATGTTTTTTGTCTAAACCGTATACCATTTTACATACGGTGTTTTAGTTAAGGAAATATTGATGAATCTATATACTCTACTCTATATGGATATTGAAATGGCATATTGATCTTGTATTGAATCAATGTATAAATAATGCTTTGGAAATGCAGTGGCGGGTGGGGCCTACTATAACCCCTCGATTCATCGGTAGGTCTCATGAGACAAAACAGTTTGGCGACAAGCCCTTCGAGTTTATTTCCAAAAAAATCAGAAGGGTTTCTACCCATAGAACTAAACTGTTTTTACGGTATTATGGTTTCATGTGCCAGATACATGACATTCAATTAATAAGCATTCTCTTTATTCATTATCATTTATTATTATTATCCACGAGGTTTTCACTATGAAAAAATCTATGGATGCAGTTTCATTCTCAGTTTATTAATGGCATTAGTTATTCATTTATTCACTATGCCATATTGATTATGTCAGATTGATTGTGATTCACTTATTATTGTACTCATGCTTCCACTATTTGTAACCCTTATTGAGTGTTTGAGCTCACCCCTTTCATTGTCTACCTTCAACAGGTGATGAAGAGAAGATCTTTTATTGATTTCATGGGGATGTCGTTTTTAGTTTTTGTTATGTATTGTATTTTGTAAACTTTTACAATGTAATTTGAGTAACATCTATGTATCTAGTTTATTCAAGACTACTAAACTAAACATTCCTTTGGGATTTTCTTTCCTTCTAACCATGACAATATCACAAGTAATGCACCGGCTCTATCCTAGAGGGGTCGATGTGTTACTGTTTGTATCAAAGGAAGTTTAGTAGAAAAAATGGAAACTAGGGTAGGAAGTGTATAGTAGGGAACAAAGCCCTAAGGTTGTATCTGAGGATTAACATACAAGAACGTCCTGGTATTTTGGTAAGGAATATATTATGTGGATATTTTAAGCAATACATACTTGTCTGGATACGAGCAGGTAGAGGTGGCTCTGGCACAGATGTACCTAGGGGTAAAACCCGAAAACACCACTTTGAACTAGACTCGAACGGGAACCGGTGCATGACAACAGGACTCGCTGCACTCTTGGTTACAACACTCCTGGGGGATATGCTTAGGATAATTCATATTTTCTTTAGAATCCATTATGAAGGAGTCAATGTAAATTTTTCCTCAAAGGAACCATGTTTATAAGATTATCTATGCATAGAATTTCAATCTATGTTGAGTGATTTTCTATTTGAGATTCATAAACTAATCTTGTGTATTCCATTATTTAGAAATGGAGTCTAATGGAAGAAGTGGAATCAATACTCGTGGGAAAGTTAGGGATCTCCCTACTAAGAAAGTCAACATAGTCAACGTTGGAGCAGATCAGATCATGACCGTACTAGGACAACTTAATCAAGTTGTAACGAATAACCATTCAACACCTGTGTTGAATCGTTTCATGTGGAAGAAGCCCCCATCTTTCAGTGGGACTACTAATACCGTGGTTTCTGAGAAATGGATCAAGTCCCTTGAAAAGATATTCATGGTGTTAAGATGCAATGAAAATGAAAAGGTAGTACTAGCAGTATATTGTCTCAAGGGCGACGCTGATCAATGGTGGTCCCTAATTCAAAATACCACAGAGGAAGAAGAGATAGAGGATATGTAATGGAGGACTTTTAAGGAAATATTCTTAGAAAAATATTTCCCTCGTGAGCAATGAACTGAAATGAAGAGGAAATTCCTTGGCTTGAAACAAAGGGAAGAAGACAGTGTTGCAGAGTATGAGGCTACCTTCACAAGGATAGCCAGGTATGTCGTGGATTATGTACATGACTCGGCAGACAAGATTGATCATTTCTTTGAAGGTCTTAATCCAAGTCTTCAAAGGCCACTGGATTATCAATCATTTTCATCATATGATGAAATTGTATCAAGTGCCATCAAAACAGAGAAGGAATTTGCTAGATCAAATTTTTTCAAAGGAAACCAAGATAATAAGTGGTATTCTGATAAAAAATGAAAATGAGAATCACCAAAGAAGATCAAGGGAAATAATAGTTTCCCATTATGTGAGAACTGTGGAAAGAAACATCTCGAGAAATGCTTGAAAGGCATGGTATTCTACTATAAATGCGGAGAAAATGGTCATCGATCTGATGAATGCAAGGGGAAGAAACAATTAAATGATATTCAATGCTACAATTTCAGAGATATGGGACACTATGAAAATGAGTGTCATAAGTTCCAAGGAAACATTCCTCAGAAAAATCCAAGAGAGCAAGGGAGATCCTATGTGATTAAAACCGCGGAGGTTGAAGTTCCTAGTAACGTGGTGGAAGGTACTTTAATTGTTTCCTCAAACTTAGCAAACACTTTACTTGATTCTGGATCATCACATTCATTTATATCCTCTCAGTTTTCCAAGAAAATTAGATATGTCCAATTTGATTTAAGAAAGGAGTTGTCAGTCAAAACTCTCATGGGATGTACCATTGAAACAAAGGGATGTCGACTAGTCCCCCTCCAAACACCAAAACGTGCTTTAGTTACTAACCTTATCATCATACCCATGATTGAATTTGATATAATTCTCGGTATGGATTGGCTGTCAAATTATGATGTGAGGATTTATTGAAGAAAAAGGAAGTTACAATTTTTGAAAATGGTGTAGAATCTTTTATCTTTAGATCAGAGACTTCGCCATCTGATTCTTATCTAGACCCACCCCTAGTAGCTCTATTGAATGAAATTATTGGAGAGGAAGAGAACCCAATATCTATGGGTGGGGAAAGAAATATTCAAATTGAAGATGTGCATATAGTGAAAGAATACATTGATGTGTTTCAAAAGGATTTACCTGGACATCCTCCTAAGCGGTAAATTGAGTTTTCCATTGACTTAATTCCTAGTGCAAGACCTACATCAAAGACCACATATAGAATAGCCACTATGGATTTAGTGGAGCTGAAGAAACAATTAGAATAGTTAAGTGACAAAGGATTTATTTGACCTTGTGTTTCTCCATGGGGAGCCTCGGTCTTGTTTGTAAAGAAGAAAGATGGATCCATGAGGCTATGCATTGATTACAGAGAAATCAATGCTATTACAATAAAGAATAAGTATCCACTACCCTGGATTGATGATTTATTTGACCAACTTCATGGAGCTCAATAATTTTAAAAGATTGACCTTTGATCTGGATATCATCAGTTGAGTGTGAAGAAGGAAGACATTCTGAAAACAGTGTTTCGAACCAGGTACAGGCATTACGAGTTTACAATAATGCCTTTTGGATTGACTAATGTACCCTCTGTCTTCATGGATATAATAAAAAGAGTTTTCAAGGAATATCTCAATGAATTTTTAGTGGTATTTATTGATGATATCTTGGTATACTCCAAAATCTATGAAGATCATGAAAATCACTTGCGCATTATCCTGAACACTCATAGAAGACATGAATTATATGGGAAGTTTAGCAAGTATGGATTCTTGCTTCAGGAGATTTCTTTTCTTGGACATATTATCTCTAAGGATGAAATCCTAGTTGATCCTGCAAAAACAAAGGCAATCCAAGATTGGCCCACGCCAAAAAACATAACTGAGGTACGCAGTTTTATTGGCTTAACAGGTTATTATCGGCATTTCGTGCAGAATTTTGCCCGACTGGGTAACCCGCTAATGAAGCTTACACGTAAAGGGGTTAAATTTGTTTGGAAAAAAGATTGTGAAGAATGTTTCAAAGAACTGAAGAGAATATTATTCAATGATCCTATATTGACTCTACCATCGAGGAATGACAGGTTTGTTATTTATAGTGATGCTTCAAAGAAAGGACTTGGTTGTTTCCTTATGAAAAATGATAGGTTTATTGCTTATGCATCACAACAGCTAAAAATTCATGATCAAAACTATCCTACTCATGATCGTGATTTATCTACTGTAATATTTTCTATGAAGATATAGAGACATTATCTCTATGGTAAAAATTTTGAGATTTATACTGATCACAAGAGTTTGAAGTATATTTTCTTACAGAAAGAACTCAACATGAGGCAAAGGAGATGGTTTGAAGTACTCAAGGATTGTGATTGCACAATACACTACCACCCAGGGAAGGCAAATAAGGTGGCAGATGATTTGAGCAGAAAGGATCATGGAGTTTTGAAAAAGATGAGAGTTGAAAGGGATCATATTTTCATGGATCTAGTAAAGATGGATTTGGGAATAACCCTGGAAGGTGAAACATCAATTCTTTTTCAAATGGTTGTCAAACAATATTTACTATAAAGGATACAAAGTTCTCAGGATGATGATGAGGAGTTTCAAAAGAAGATTAAAGTTGTGAATGATGGGAGATTGAGTGACTTTGTATATGAAGATGGAATTTTGAAATTTGGGAAGAGAATTTGTGTTCCTGATATACCTAATCTAAAAAGGAAATTGTTGGATTATTCTCATAGTTCCAATTTCTCTATACACCCTGGTAACACTAAGATGTAAAGATATTTGAAGGAACATTTTTGGTGGGACAATATGAAGAGGGAGATTTCTGATTTTTTGTCAAGATGTATGGTTTGTTAACAAGTGAAAGCTGGAAGGAAACATCATGGAGGAGTATTGCAACCTCTTCCCATACCTGAGTGGAAATGAGATAATATCACGATGGACTTTTTCATGGGACTACCAAAGACTCCTAGAAGGAATGATGCAATATGGGTCATTGTTGATCATCTTACCAAGTCAGCAATTTTTCTTGCTATAAGAGAATATCTACCACTTGAACATCTAGCAAGACTATATATTAATGAAGTTGTGAGACTTCATGGAGTACCCCTATCAATTGTTTCTGATCATGATCCACATTTTACATCAAGATTCTAGAAAAGTATTCAGAAGGCCCTAGATACTGATCTTCGTTTGAGCACTGTCTACTATCACATACATGACTTATTTTAAAGTTAAATTTAATTTAATTTCCATTTATTCTTTGTTTTTGGGGTTTCTCAAGCTTTTATGGTGGAATGGGTGAGTTTTTGTGAATTGGGCCAAACCGTGAGCTCAATTCCAGATTTAAAAATAAATTTTGTTTCTTTTATAACTTTTTTATTTTTTAATATTTTTCACCCATTCCAATTCATAAATGGTCTACCCTGACATATTAACACCACAATTGTAGTTTGGAGCCTTTATAAATCCATAACCAAGGTGTATATGGGTTTTTATTTAAGGGATTGGGCCTGCCCGAAAGCCCAATTCCAGTTTTAAAAATAAAATTTGATTAATTAATAACTTATTCATTGTTAAGGATTTTTCGGTGATTCCAAGCCTAAAACGCGCCCCTTGAACCCAATAGCGCGCCCAAGCTCTCTCTCCTCTCTTTGGAGATCTTCTTCATTGCTATTGAGTGCTGAAATTATTAGGGTTTCTAAAATAGTGAATATTTGAAGAGGTAAATTTATTCATTCATATCTCCTTCAATATTTACTCTTTTTCCCCCATTTAAGTCCCCACATGACCTCCTCCTCATCAGTCGAGCCTAACTATCAGGTTTTTCTACTTTGAGTTTCAACATTTGGTTAATTTGGTGTAATTACTTTAAGATTTTTCAAGGTGAGTGTTCCTCCCTTCCACTTCTTCCATTTCCTTAGGGTTTCATCCCTCTTTCTTGATGTTCCAAAGTGTCAAGAACCTAGGGTTTGTAACTAGGGTTCAACCATGGGTTTTTTTGTGAAACTTTGTGGTCTAGGGCTGGATTTATCATCCTTTTGGTTCCGGGGTGGTGCGGTTGATGTTTCGCAGCATGTTTTGAGGGATTCGACAATTTTGGTAGGTGATTCCGTGGATAACCATTTAATGATGAGTTAGTTTGATTGATTAAATAATTTTGCATGTTCTTTATATGTTTTTAATTATGAGAAAACCATTTTTGGTAGCAATAGTAAAGCATTTGGTATTAAAGTTACATTTTTTCTTGAAGTGTGTATTTTTCAAATGTATTTCAAGTGTTATCTCTTGTGGTAGTTTTGTAAAATGTGGAAGTGATTTATTAGTTGTTGAAAGGGGCTACCAATTTTTTTTGGGTAATGATATAGTTCCATGTGGGCCTAAAAAGGGGGTGTCTTTGAATGTTTTTATGTGTATAACCTTGTTATACTCCTTGAAAGTGTTTTATGGATTTTTGTGTTCTCATGGGTATCTTTTATGATATTGTTCAAGGTGATTATATAACATTTGAAAGTGGATTATTACATGTTTATTGGGCTGCCAATTCTGTTTTGGTAGGGTCTTGGTGTGATTTTGACTTAAAAATAGGTTTTTGAAATGGGTTTTATGTGCAAAGTTTGGGTATACTCCTTATAATTGTTTTATGAAAGTTTTGAATGTTTTATTGAGTTGTGTAGTAGGTGAAACTATATCAGCAAACTGTTTTGGTAGGAGTATATTTTTAAAAGGTCCATTTCATTTGTGAAAAGGCTGTTATGTGATATGTATCATCTTGGAAATATTTTATTAAATTGTTTGAAGGAGATATTGAGGTGTGAAAGTGATGTGAAATTGATGTGGAGTGTTTTGTGTGAGTGTGATGTGAAAAATTGAATTTTTGATTATGAAAGAAGTGTTATTTTCCATGTGTGTGGGCTGTTATATGAGTGGAAATATCTTATAATTGTTTTATAAAATTGTTTAATGGTTTTGTGGAAGTGTTGAAGAAATGTGAAATGTGTTGTGTGGTATACATATGGGTTTTTTGGGGAATTTGTGATGTGGAAATGATATTTTCATGTTCAATGTATATTTCTTGACTTGTTGAACTTGTTTTAGCATAAGGAAAAAACTTGGGTATCTAGGTGGGTGGGCGTGTACTAGTATGCTAGTGAATCTGTGGGGTTTGGCCTCAGTTTCACTTAGCAAGATTGATGCTTACAACTCTAACTAAACTATTATTATGATGATTGGGGACCACTAGGTTATGGGTATGTTTCCTACTAGTTTCTCATGCACGAGAATGGATATTTGTGATGGTTACTCTCACCGAGATACGAGGTACCTAGGACCCACAACTAGCTAGTGCCTAGGGGTTATTTCCTATTGCTTGTGATCATTAGTTAATTTATACTTACCATTGGCATACGGTACATTTGGCTGAAAAATTCAGTAGATTTGGTGTTCATTTTAAAAGTGTTAACCCGTTAAAATAGCCCACTTGAAAACTGTTTTTATTCAAGGTCGCATCTTTTAGAAATTGTAACTAGCTTTTTTATATTTTTGAAAACTTGCATGCTTTTCGTCTTTAAATGTTTATCACATGGAATTTATTAGTGTTGGTATCCTATTAGGCTTTTTCTCACACCCTACTTACACCCTTGGGTGTAAGTAGACTTGGTTATTTTTTTTGTCGCAGGTTGGGTACAGTTTTTAGTTCCAGTGGTTCAGATTTCTGGCAGGTCCTTGGTGGTGAAGTCTTGTGGATATGGCTTAAGGGTGGTGCCCCTTGCCATGAGTGTTCTTGGGATATTTAATTTTGGTTTTGTACCTTTGGTATAGTCTTTTTGAGTTGTTTTAATCTATGTAATTCAGTTCTGAATTTTTTTAAAAGATTGTTTGGTTTGAAAAATCCAGATTCGTTTTATTGGATTCTTTTGTTGTTTTAAGTTTATAAACTCGGGTAAATCGTTCCCAATTCTCATTTTATGATACCCGGGAACTTGTGCCAGCCCGTGGGGATTGGGAATGCCCTTCGGGCCTTGTCACGGGCCAGGTTTGGCACTGGTTTCGATGGTGACCAGATTTGGTTTGTGACACCTACCACCCACAAGCTGATGGACAATCATAGAAGACTATTCAAACATTGGAAGACATGTTGAGGTCTTGTTCACTTGATTTTCAAGGAATGTGGGATCAGTATTTACCTCTCGTAGAATTTTCCTACAATAATAGCTTCCATTCAAGTATTAAGATGGAACCCTATTTATCATTGTATGGAAGGAGATGTCGTACACCAACTTGCTGGGATGATGTTGGTGAAAGAAAGCTCGTGGGCGCAGAACTTGTTGAAGAAACAACGGAGAAGGTGAAGATTATCCAGAACCATATCAAAATAACTCAAAGTAGGCAAAAGAGCTATGTAGATAACCGAAGGAAGGATTTGGAGTTTCAAGAAGGTGATCATGTTTTCTTAAAGGTATCTCCATGGAAGGGTATTATACGATTCGATAAGAAGGGAAAATTAAGTCCTAGGTACATCGGAACTTTTGAAATTTTGGACCGAATTGGAGCTGTAGCTTACTATTTGGAAATTCCTCCAAGTCTCTCCAAGGTTCACAATGTGTTCCATGTGTCAATGTTAAGAAAGTACATGCCAGACCCAACACATGTACTCACTTATGAAGAAGTAAAACTTGAGCCAGATCTATCTTATTGTGAATATCATATAAAGATTATTGATACTAGAGAACAAGTATTGAGAAATCGGACAACTCATCTGGTAAAGGTTCTATGGAGGAACCATAAGATAGAGAAAGCAACATGGGAGCCGGAGGAGCTTATGTTAAAGACATACCCGAATCTTTTAAGGTAATATTTTTTTGAATTTTGAGGATGAAATTTTTTTAAGGAGGGGAGAATGTAACACCCCAAGGTTTTGAAAATAAATATAGAATTAAATTTTATAATCTAGCCATTAAACACAACTCTACCTCTTCTATGTTTTGAATTTCGAAAAATGGTCATCTAGAGTTGTGTTCAGTAAGTCATTTGGAGTCTGATAGAATAAACTTGATTTTTGGTGAAAAGTAACATACCCTTATGAATAGTAATATGAATATTAATATTACCCTTATGAATATTAAATAATATTATTATTTTACTTTCTTAAGTCAATAAGATAATGAGATATTAATTAGTTTTTCAATGAGAAATAAAACTAATTGCACTTTAAGATTGTTATTTTTCGAATTAACTATGACCTTATTTAAAAATTAAATTAATAATATTTAGAAAATTATTTTTGAAAAATGGATTTCACTTTTGAATTCAATATGTAAAAAAATGGTAGGGGTGAATTTTTGGGATTTTTCTAAAATACATGAATTTTTCATGAATTGTAAAAAATACAGTTTTGAGTTTTCGGTAGTTTAATGACATCATAATGATGTAATAATTAAATATAAAATTATGGTCGACTTTTTTATAGTAACTTATTACATGAGGTTTCCCAAGTGGCTAAAACCATGGGAAAATACCATGGGCAAGCCCATGGTTTGGCAAAAACCACTAATGAGGTGTCCCTTAGAAATTATTAAAAAATTACCTCTCTTTTTCTATAAATACCCACTCATCCATTCGTTTTCTTTAATTCCAAATCCCTCATCCTTGAATCTATGGTGTTTTTACCTCTCTAGGAGTCCACCCAAGGTGTCACTAATCCCCCAAGGTTCCATCCTTCAATATCTATGAGTTATTCTACAAGGTAAGGGAATCCTTCATTCTCTTCTTTAAGTCGACACTTCTTTTATGTTAGCTATTTGAAATTCCTTTATCATATGTTGGGGTTTGATTTTATTTATTCTCTTATTTTCACTTTTATTTTAATATGATTATATACCCTTTTGTTCTCATCATTTAATTTTATGAAATTTTAAGTGACGTTGTTAGGCTACCGAATTTTCATAAGGGATCTCTTAACTTTTCTTTTATTTTCAAGTTCATCTCTTTTATTTTTCTCTCCTCACCTCCTCTGTCCAAATGATCATGATAACTCCAGTATCATATATATACTAGAATTATATCATGTTAATGTAAGAATCATCATAAATATTCTTACTCGATCCCTTTTATTTTTTATAAACGAAATCAACGTCCCTGAGGTTCCAATTTATAGCCTTCGTGGACGACGAAGTTTCGTTCTTCAATTTATTCTTAATTACTGGACATGAAACCATATTTATGGTTGAACTAGACTATAACATATTTATTATAACATAATTAATATTCAGGAACCAGAATATGTACATATAATTAAGTTATATGACAAAACTAGTTCATAATAATCCAAATACCGCCGAATAATCAAAGTGGTTGTCATCTAATGATTCTTTCTCATTCCATGTAAACAAATGATAGAAATGACCATTACCAATTATTTGTGTTCATAAATAATATATAATTCCAATCCTGTAGATTTAAAACCTTTCCACATGAACTTAATTACTTAGAAACAAGTGAACTGATTATAAAAATTATGAAAACGAACACCCCGAAACAATGAAATTCAATATAATAACTTAGAAATAAGGGTATAAATGAACTAAATATAATTATGATAAAATAAATACATATCTAATAGGTTATTAAATAATTTATTAATAAGTATAATTTCATATTCCAGTATCTTAAGTTCAAGAGAGGAACACGTTCCGAGTTAAGGTAAGGGGTTTCTCATCTCACTTTTAATTATGTGAGATTTTCATTGATCGCCAATTATTTCATATATGTGGTATATGTGTACTTAAATTTTATATAAAATAACATGATTATATTTATATTCATGTTATTCAATGATTTATTTGATTTTCATTGCATTCTAGTCATATGATTCAACTGAATACATTGTGGTAAGAGACTTTGTCTCAACGTCTATTTGGTTGTGAAAAACTTTGTATGGTGCACCTAATAATCCTTATGTGGTGTACCTACTTCCCATTTGAGATCAATTTTTTTTGAAATTATATATATATTAAATATACATAATCTAATATCATGGATATGTTTGTTGTCTAAACCGTATACCATTTTACATAAGGTGTTTTAGTTAAGGAAATATTGATGAATCTGTATACTCTACTCTATACGGATATTGAAAAGGCATATTTCTCTTGTATTGAATCAATGTATAAAGAATTATTTGGACTTACAGTGGTGGTTGGGGCCTGCTATATCCCCTCGATGCATCAGTAGGTCTCATGAGACAAAATAGTTTGGTGTCAAACCCTTCGAGTTTGTTTCCAAAAAAATCAGAAGGGTTTCTACCCATAGAACTAAACCGTTTTTACAGTATTATGGTTTCATGTGACAGATACATGAAATCCAATTAATAAGCATTCTATTTATTCATTATCAGTTGTTATTATTATCCATGAGGTTTTCACTATGACAAAATCTATGGATTCATTTTCATTCTCAGATTATTAATGGCATTAGTTATTCATTTATTCACTATGCCATATTGATTATGTCAGATTGATTGTGATTCACTTATTATTGTACTCATGATTCCTCTATTTGTAACCCTAACTGAGTATTTGATCTCAACCCTTTCATTGTCTACCTTCAACAGGTGATGAAGAGAAGATCTTTTATTGAGTTCCTCGGGATGTCGTTTTTAGTTTTTGTTATGTATTGTATTTTGTAAACTTTTCCAATGTAATTTGAGTAACATCTATGTATCTAGTTTCTTCAAGAATACTAAACTGATCATTCCTTCGGGATTTTAAGTTCTTATAACCATTCCAATATCACAAGTAATGCACCGGCTCCATCCTAGAGGGGTCGGGGTGTTACAATATCATTTAATAATATAATATTTGTTTTAAAAACTCTTTTATGTCAATTTTGACACTATTTGGTATTTTGTTTTTTCTAAATTTATAACAGCATTATTACTTCAAAAAAAATTCATCTAACCAACCCTAACATGTCATATTAACCTATAAAATTAGTTTAATTCATAAAAAGTCTCAAATTACATTTATTTGGATATTTATAATATCAATTATTTTAATATTTCATTAATTAGGTAATTACTGCATCATCATTATGTCATAAATAAATTAAATTATTTAATGTCTAAAAAATATAAATAAAATACCATTATATAGGAAATATTTTTATCTTTCTAATGAATATTTATAGTCGAATTTATCTTATATATAACCATATATTAAAAATGTTTTAGTTATTAAACTTTGATTTTAACTCTTTTAACTCTTCTTTAAATAAAATAATAATAAGTGTCCTAATCTAATCCAAGTAGACCAAAGAGGTTCATATTTTATTCCTAAGGTTTTTTTTGGTTGAATTATACTTATCCAGTAGAATTAGGACATGTGTTGGGGTAATAATAATATCATTTTTACCCTTAATTACCCTATTTACTTTTAACCGTGGTAAATAAAAATAAAAAGTTACTATTCACAAAAAATTATTTTCATCTTATTGAACCACATTTTTCTTACTGATATTAACTGTGTCTCTCAGTTTTTTTAAATTCCACTCACAAAAGTGGAAAATTAATTTTTATGTGAATTTGCAAATTCTCCTAGGAGGTGGGTAAAAGACAGTGAAAAGTTCAATAAAATTTTTATATATCTAAAATTATTATAAACTGACTCCAATGAATTGAATTGAACTTATATAAGTATTATGTATCTATTTTTACCTAAAATAAATTTAAATAAAATAAATTATTATTTTAAAAAATCGGTTTTAAACTATAACTCAGTGTTTTTCACTATTCATCAAAATTTGAAAGTTTTCAGAAAAACACTAGAAATTCACCCTAAGCTAATTTTGATATTCCAAATCCAAAAATGAAGTCCATTTTTAAAGATAAAATTTATAAAATTTCAAAAAGTGGGTATTACTATTCATAACGGCTTGTTTGATTGGTCGTAGTGTGTTAGAACTTGAAGTTGCATACAACACATGCTACTATATTATTCAAAGAGAAGCATGTTGTGAAAGCTTGGGGTGTTACATCTTCCCCATAAACAAGTTCTATTCAAGGGAACTTCTAAAATTCTTACACTTTTTAAAGTGCACTATATAATCTATTTTAATTCATAATTATTTTTTAAAATTCACACATTTTATCATGAAAAACTATCTTGGTTAATTTCTATGTTTATGAAAACAAATATTCCCTTACTATTTAAAATATATTTAATATTTTCTTTAAACAATACTAAAATATTTTATTTCTAAAGATTCTATAAAAAGTCTTTTTACATGATTTCACTTCAGTGGGACAAAATTTATGCCCACTACTTAAAACTTTTCCTTTACCAATAGTTTCAAATTGTTGGTATGTTGGGTCCAAGTTGGATGATGAAGTTATTAGATAAACGAAGTGTTGTCTTTTGTTGTCAAGAAATTTTTAGAAGAATGGAAATCACTTCAATTTGTATAAGTGGGTGAGGAAAGACAGGAAAGTTACAATACTTTCCATGGTAAATCTGACGATGCTTTGTTGGTCTGTATTTCAAAAAGATCATAATTTGGTTGGATAACTTATGATGTAATAATTATGAAGGAAAGGGGGAGAAATTATGTAGCCAATCATCATGGTTGGTCTTGCAGAAGTAGGTGTCTAAGGTGGCGCATTTTCCCAGTGTTTGTCAAATTTTTTGGGTCCAAAATTTGGAGTTGGTCTAACATCATGAAAAGTGGATTTTCTTGAAGTGCATATCAAAATATGTCAAAGGCATGAATTTTTTGAATATGGGATTCATGAAGTTTATTTTTCAAATACATGAAGAAAGTTTATGGTGTTCTTTGTGGTTACGATGAGCTTCGCGAATGGAAGAGTTGAAGAGCTCTGCAAGAAAGCTTTACAGCGCAAAGGAAGAAAGAGAATCGTGGTGGTGTGAAGGAAGAAAGAGAATCGCGGTGGTGTAAAGGAAAAAAGAGCATTATGGTGGCACAAAGTATTTGACGAAACACTTCACAATTTCGATGAGCTTCACGAATCTAGAAAATATCCACGGTGCTTCGCAAAACAGATTGAATTTCGGCATAAATTAAGGAGCTCCACGATTTCATGCTGACGTGGTGCTAATGTGGCTGGAAGGTTGTATAATCGGTGGGGAAAGACTATAAATATCCCCCTACCCCCTCTAGAGAAGTAGAGAGACTTAACTAGAATTTTAGAGCTCTCAAATTCACTACTAGAAATTTAAGCTATAGCCACAGACCTATAGCCACGGTTTTATAGGTTCATGGATATAGATTTTTTATTGCCACGGTTTAATTAAAACTCTGCGGATAAATAAATATTACACTACGGGTGTTGTTTTTTTTAATCTGTATCGGGCTCCTCCTCCTCCCCCGATCCGCATCCCTATCACCGTGCATCCCTCCTCCCTGATGACATATCCTCCTCCCGATGATCTCCCCGAAGATCTCACCGTGCATTCCTCTCTCACAGTGGTGCCCTCCTCCCTTACGAACTATCCCATAGCGGCACCCTCCTCCCCGATGACCTCTCTCATAGTGGCTCCCTCCTCCCCGAAGAACTCTCTCACCACAGCGCCCTCCTCCCTGATGACCTTTGTCACTGTGGCACCCTTATCCCCGACGCTTTCAATGGAAACACAGGTCACAAAACATGAATATATCTCTACAACAGGATCATTTTTATCGATCTGATACAATTATGTAAGGATAACACCACTTCCCCTTATGTGAGACCATTTATCAAATTCACTCATAGCCCCATTAGTTCAGGCAGTGCAAATATGGGTAGATGGATCAAATGGCTTCCGCACAGTTTGGGTTTGAATATAAACACAGATGGTTATTGTATTTTGGGTTACATGAGAGGGGAGGGGGTGTCGTCAAGAATCCTTGGGAATCAGTTATGTTGGCATTCTCAATTCATTTGGGAACTCGTGATTCACTACAATCCAAGGCTAATTCTCTGCTCAACAATTTCACCATTTGTGGGTAGAAGCATATCACTCATCATGCAATTGAGACTGATTCTCTAATGGTCTTCAATTCCCTTCTCAGGTGCGGTCTCACACCATGGACTACTAAATACACCATATGCAGAAGAAGAATGTTTATGAAAAACAACCTGAAGATTCTTCATGCTTAGCATGAAAGGAACACAGTGGCGGACTTTCTAGGTTCAAAGGTGAATTATGAATAAGAGGTTACTTTGTTCCCGGGTCTTAGGTCAGTTCTATTAGAAGGGGAAAAGCTGCACATCACATATGCTCCTAATCTTCACCATTACAGGCCATCATAATTCTAGGTGTGAGAGTTTTTTGTATTCCCCTTTGTTTTATTCTTTTCTGAACTTGGTTTGTACCTTCTCATAACTCTTTGATTTATTTTAAAAAGTAGTTTTTGGATCATGATTTATTCATCACTGGAAAACAGAACCAATCCACCTTTATTATATTTGATATATGTAATAAGATTTTTATTTCATGTCTTGTGTGAGGTACATCTTCTATCTAGAAACAAAAAATTGGGAATGTATATATCATTCAAAGAAACATTAGATACATTTTCCTTTTGATACCATTTCATCTTCTTCTATGACCATTGAGAAACTTCTTCTGATGTTTGATACTTATGTGGATCTTTTTGTTCAGAACACTCCCTTTCATCATGAAAAACTAAAAAAACATTTTTTATATGTGTTGGAATATTTTTTAAGCTACTGATATCCCTGTTTATGGGTCTCAGAGTCACCTCTCGTTTTACCCTAGTGGCATAGTAGGCATCCTTGTTTCTACATCGAATCCAATCTTTTCCATATAAATTATTATAATAATTTTTAAAAAAAATATTGAAAATGAATTATCAATTTTCATCATTGATATTAGATATATAAAACCTTGAAATGGCTATGGAACCCATTCCCACTTAGGTTTACCCTTCCTCAGTATCTTAGAAGAATCTTGTTACACACAAACCTCTCATGAACAAATCAAAGTTTTGACTATTCCCATTAGTGGGAAAACTATTTTAAAACCTAAACCATTGATTACTAAAACATTATAGTCTTCAAAATTATAAGAAAAAACTGAATAACCAACATTAGAAACTAAAAAATCAGAGCTAGATAATGAGTGAATTGGTTAGTGAATGTTGAAATTCAACGAGAGGAACATGGGGAAATTGTTGATTGGTGTTAAAATCTGGAGAAAAGTGATTTTCTATATTCAAAAGAGATAAAATTGACATCTTGGAAATATTTTCCTAAATATTATTTTATTATTTATAGGAGAGTGTCAATAAAATATAGGATATTCAAGAGTTTAGATAAAGTTATAACAACCCTCAAAGATAGACACATGTAACCCATCTAATGAATAATGAGATTGATCTATCGACACTAAAATAATAGGTGGAATATGGCCTTGGTGTGTCCATTAGATAAATAACCTCATTCCAAATTATAAATAGATTGATCTCAAACAAAATTATAATATGTCATAATGGTTTTTGATTAGTTAATTTTTTTATCTTGTGATGATGTTTAGACTACTATATTGTGGTTAAGGAGACATCCCCCCATCAAAATCCATAGATTTAAATGAATTTGTATTTTCATTTCTCTAGTGTGATTTTCATGAAATCAGATTGTTTTCATATGAGTAGTAGATTATTATCCATCCGCCTTTAAATTTTATCATGGTTTTATCTATTAATTTTGTTTACACATAATACTACCATAATTTTCATTCATTTCTAATATAATTTAGGGGATTGAGGGGTGATAAAGGAGTGATTAAGCATTCTCAATTACCATGGGTATGTGAATGTAGTGTATCAAAAATCATTTTTTTCACTACCTAACCTAACACACTAAAGAGAGAGTGATTGGATTGAGATCTTGGGTCATTCCTGGGTATTATTTAGGGGGTGAATTTATTTTATAAGATATTATTATATAATTAATGAGAGAATTATATAAGGTAACCCTTCATTATATTCATCATTTTTCACATTTATTTTATTTATTCCATGCACTTGTGGTTCCACTCCTTCATTATTTCATTATTTTAAAATTAATATTTTGAATAGAATGAATGATTATATCCTTCCATTCACTTATGGTTCCTTATCTCTTTTCACCATAAAATTTAGTATTTTTAATTTTTTATTATATTACATTTCCATATTGGAGTTTCAAATTAGTGGAAATCATGTTTTGGTTCCCTATCTCTTTTCACCATAAAATGTAGTATTTTTAATTTTCTATTGTATTACATTTCTAGATTGGAGTTTCAAATTAGTGACAATCATGTTTTGAGTTTTTAATCAGATATACCTATTGAAAAGAAAACACTAGTGTTTTTTATATTGCACTTTGATCATCCTTTTGTAATTATGATTTTGTTTAAGGACATTCTTATTGAAGACTATATTTTAATACCTATCTGATAGAATGGTTTAAATTTATGTTTCATATAATCATTCTTATTTTAATTTTCAGTTGATTAACTTGGATAGAGGGATAGAAAATGCTTATTTACTTGATTGTCAGGTTGGTATAAGAGGAATATGTATACTTTTTGTTGATGAAGTGAAACACTTCTAATTATGGAAGAGTGGAAAAAGTGGATGTTGCAACAGGATTTTATGTATGGAGTTTTGCTTCTCTTTATGTCTCATATGGTGACTCCTTTTCCTAGTTATATGAAGTTTTATTATAATTCATGTTTATATCCTCTTTCAATTACTTGATGGTGCATGCTCATTGCACCTCATGTTTTCACTGTATCTTTAACCTTTAATTTTTTCCTGGGGTATGGGTTGGAAAACCAACTAATTCATTTTTTCATTATTGTAGTTCATTATTTTTTCATTGAATATTTACCTATCAGAAATAGTGAGCTTAAAATGGGTGATGTGCAGCCTGTGGTCTACGGTTTTCATTGCTGGATTCAAAAGGGGAATTTCGACTTCTGATTGTCTGCCTATACAAGTTCAACTTTTTAATTGATATTTTGTTAAACCTAAACCAGTTTTGATGGAAAATTATGAGTTACCAATGATGAAAAAGAGGTGAAGAAGAGGAACTACGACACTACTGAGGGTCCATGAGGTTAACATCTTTTCTTCTACTTTGTTTGGAGAAACCTCGTTATGGTGATTCTTTCTTTCCAATTCTATGAAGCATTTAAAAATATCAGTATCCTTTTTATGATTTCTTTACTTATTTATATTTATTGGTTTTGTTGTAGATCACTTCTATTTGATCTTTTTTTCTCATACTAATCATTATTTTTTATTTGGTGTTAATCAAAATGGTTATTTTAGTTTCTGTTCAGCATGTTAAGCTGCTATAATTTTTACATGAATCTATTCCATGTAATGTCTTATTCTTGTGAGTTTATATTTTTGAATCAATATGTATAAATTTAATTTTATTGTAATGCATTTCAGGATTGGTATTATTCAAGTATTCATGATTCTATCTTCTATTTACAGAATAATACCTGTGTTGAACTGTTTTTTTGAAAATTTTATGGGGGCTGGTGTAGGCTAGGGGTTGGGGGTGGTGCAGGGGGAGGGTTAGAGGATGGTTGTGGGGGAGGGAACCGGTTTGGGGGATGGTTTGGGGGGATTCTAGTACAGGGGACGGGGTGGGGGTGGTGCAGGGGGGGGGTCTAGTTTAGGCTAGGGGTTGGGGGCTGGTGCATGCTAGGGGCCTGGGGGTGTAGGGGGGAGTGGTTTTGGGGGGAGGGGACTGGTTTGGGGGGAGTCAAGTACAGGGGAAGGGTGGGGGTGTTGCAGGGGGTTAGGGGGTTGGTGTAGGGGTGGAGGTTGGGGTTTGGTGCAGGATAGGGGTTGGGGGGTTAGGGGATGGTTGTGTGGGAGGGGACTGGTTTAGGGGGGAGGCTGGTATAGGGGGAGGTGGGGGGAGGGGGTTGGGGGATGGTTGTGGGGGAGGGGACTGGTTTAGGGGGGAGGCTAGTATAGGGGGAGGTGGGGGTTGTTCAGGGGGGTTAGGGGGGCTGGTGTAGGGGTGGGGGTTAGGGGGGTGGTGTAGGGGTTAGGGGAAGGGTCGTGCCTGGAAGAGGCTTCACGGCTATAGGAGGGGGTGAGAAGGAAGTGGTCATTGGGTTGGGTTGTGGCCTGGGAGGCTGAAATCGGGGTTTGGTGGCCAAAGATTCCATGAATCCTAACGGGTTAGGTTTAGTGTATGGCTAGGCTCGAGACAGAGAGAGAGGTTTTTTTTAAATTCCATCATAGTATAAAATCAATGTGAGATTCATAACTCGAATATATAAATGGCTCTGGGTCAAGGTCCAACATGATTGTTCAACACTTTTGATTTATTTTTAGAAATTTTAAGTCTATTTGACATCTAGGGTCACCCAATACCTTAATGTTTGTTTTAAAAACATTGATCATTGGGAGAATGTTATCCAACTGTATAACCAGAGTTTTATACTCTCATGTAGAAAATAGGAATTTATCGATAGCTCATCTTAGCATTTCATTTTATTGATATAGCAGTGTCCATTTACAGAGCACGTATCATTATGTTCACTTATAGCTTAATAATTTATCTTTTAGGCAATGGATTTTTAACCATTTCTAACATTAACACATAATTCATAAGTTAATTAAATGCATACAGAATTCAATTCATAATTTAGAAGGCAATTACCCTATGAAATATAGAATTCTAAATTGGATATATACAATATTGAATTATCTATAACATATACAAAATTGAATTCAGAATTTATAATTTAATAACCCCTGTATAAGAAAACCATGTTTTAGGTTTTGAATATGGAATTGTTGTTCATAGGAATGGGTGAATTCAGATGAGATTTGAATTTTTGGATAATGTGGTATTCCATGTTGTAGTAAGGGTTAATGTGACATGGTTGTGGGGATTTCCAGGGGTTGGGGGTTGTCCAGGGGGGTACGGGGTGTTCAGGGGTGTGGGGTGTATAGGGGGGTTGTCCATGGGGTGGGGGATTGTCCTTGGGGGTGGGTGGGGTGTCCAGGGGGTGGGGTTGTCGAGGGGTTTGGGGGGGCTATCCAAGGGGGTTGGGGGTGTCTAGGGGGTGGGGTGGTGTCGAGGGGGGTGGGGGTTGTCCAAGGGGCTGGGGGGATATCCAAGGTGGTAGGGGGTGTCCAGGGGGTGGGTCTGTCCAGGGGGTGGAGGGTTGTCCAAGGGTTCGGGGTTGTCCATGGGGGTGGGGTGTCTAGGGAGGTGGGGGTGTCTAGGTGGTGGGGTGGTGTCTAGGGGGTGGGGGGATGTCCAGGGGGTTGGGGGCTTTCCAGGGGGTAGGGGTGTCCAGGGGGTGGGGCTATCCAGGGGTGGGGGTTGTCCATGGGGTGGGGTGGTGTTCAAAGGGTGGGGGACTGTCCATGGGGGTGGGGGTGTCCAGGGGGATAGGGGTGTCCAGGGAGTGGGGGGTTGTCCAGGGGGTTGGGTTGTTATCCAAGGGGGTTGGGGGTGTCCAGGGGGTGGGGTGTCTAGGTGGTGGGGTGGTGTCCATGGGGGTGGGGGCTATTCAGGGGGTTGGGGGTTATCTAAGGGGGTAGGGGTGTCTAGGGGGTGGGGGTGTCTGGGGGGATGGGGTGTTGAGGGGGTGGGGGATATCCAGGGGTTGGGGGGATGCCCAAGAGGGTAGGGGTGTCCAGGGGGTGGGGGTGTTTGGGTGCTGGGGGTTTCTAGGGGTGGGGGTTGTCCAGTGGGTGGGGAGGTGTCCAGGGGGTGGGGTTGTCCAGGGGTTGGGGGTGTCCAAGGGGGTAGGGGGTGTCCAGGGGGGTGGGGTGTTCAGGGGGTGGGGTGGGGGATGTCCAGGGGTTGGGGGTTGTCTAGGGGGGCTGTCCATGGGGGTGGGGGTGTCTATGGGGTGGGGGTGTCTAGGTGGTGGAGTGGTTTCTAGGGGTGGGGGGATTTCCAGGGGGTTGTGGGTGTCTGGAGGGTGGGGGTTGTCCAAGGGGTTGGGGTTGTCCAAGGGGGTAGGGGGTGTCCAGGGGGTGGGGATGTTCAGGGGTGGGGTGTCCAGGTGGTGGGGTGGTGTCCAAGAGGGGTGGGGCTGTCCAGGGGGTTGCGGGATGTCTAAGGGGGTAGGGGTGTCCAGGGGGTGGGATAGTGTCTGGGGGGTGGGGGCTATCCAAGGGGGTTGGGGGTTGTCCAAGGGGTAGGGGTGTCTAGGGGATGGGGTGTCTAGGGTATGGGGGTGTCTAGGGGGGTGGGGGTTTTCCATGAGTTTGGGGTGTCTAGGGGTGTCCATGGGGTGGGGTGGTGTCCAGGGGGTGGGGGATGTCCAAGGGGGTAGGGGTGTCCAAGGGTTTGGGGGGTTGTCCAGGGGGTTGAGGGTTGTCCAAGGGGGCAGGCGGTGTCTAGGGGGATGGGGTGTCTAGGGGGTGGGGGTTGTCCAGGGTGGGGGTGTCCAGGTGGTGGGGGCTGTCCAGGAGGGGTGGGGGCTGTCTAGGGGGTGGGGTGTTTAGGGGGTGGGGGTTGTCTAGGGGGTTGGGGCTGTCTAGGGGGTGGGGGTTGTTCAAGTGGGTAGGGGGTGTCCAGGGGGTTGGGGGATGTCCAGGGTGTAGGGGGTGTCCAAGGGGTGGGGGTGTTCAGGGGGTTGGGGGTTGTCCAGGAGGGGTGGGGGTTGTCCAGGGGTGGGGCGTCCAGGGGGTGGGGGCTGTCCATAGAAGTAGGGGGTGTCCAGGGGGTTGGGGGCTGTCCAGGGGGGGTAGGGGGTGTTCAGGGGGTGGGGTCTCTAGGGGGCATGTCCGGGGGGTGGGGGGTTGTCGAGGTTGGGGGTGTCCAGGGGTGGGGGGGCTATCCAGGGGGTTGGGGGCTATCCAGGGGGTGGGGGTTTCTAGGGGTGGGGGATATCCATGGGGGTGGGGGTGTCCAGGGTGGATGGGGGTGTCTAGGGGGTGGGGTGGTGTTTAGGGGTGGGGTGTCTAGGGGTGGGGGCTATCCAAGGGGTTTGGGGTCTATCTATGGGAGGTGGGGGCTGTCCAGGGAGTGGGGGCTGTCCAGGGGGTGGGGCTGTCCAGGGGGTGTGGGGGTTGTCCCAGCGGGTGGGGGTGTCCAGGGGTGGGGGTCCAGGGGGTGGGGGTGTCCAGAGTAGGGGTGAATCAGTCACATTAAATAATTAAGTCAAGTTTTATTATTTATAGATAAATAAATAAAGAAATTTGACCTACCTAATCACAGATATATTTAGGCACAACAAATCATCAAACATCAAATGTTAGTAATATCAGTCAAAAATGTAACAGATCAATTTGTCCCTCGTCACCATCACTATCATCATCGTCATCATCAGACTCACCCCCATCCTCATTGTCATCCCCAAAAAGTGAGCCTCGATTGATGGTCATGTTTATTTTCCCATCGTTGATAGAATCCAATGAATGGGGTTATCAAATCATCGAGAATCAACAGGAATAATTAGATCTCAAATTCCTAGATCTAGGAATATGAATCAAACCTTGGACAACCCAATAAAGATCGATCTGTGAATTAATTTGGAAAAAATATTAATTTTTATTCATCTCAAACTTTAAACAATGATACAACCACAAATAAAACTCCCTACTTCATTTTTTGATCGATCATTAGTAAAGAATGCATCCGCTAGTGATGAAGGTAATGATACCGCTGCCTTCTTCGTTCATCTCATGATTATCCTTGATCTGATCTCTCATCATTCTCTAATCTTGATCCACCAATGAAGAACACCCAATCCTCATCTCAAATCCTCTCAGAGTTATGCAGATAACCCTATAAATTTTCCATAACATGCTATTTAAATAAGATTATTAGGTTTAGGGGTATTAAATTAATTAATTAATTAATTCACCTAATGTACTTTCCAATGAGTGTCTCAACCAAACATCCAATGCCGACCTACTTTATATCGCTTCTAGGGTAAACCCCACGTTCTAGAATCAACCATAGTCTCAAATTTATGATCTGAGACTCCGTTCAAGAGTTACTTCATTATTTTAGAAAAATTGCACACTCTTGATATTAATATATTTGATATTTTTATAATATCAATATCAGGCTCACCAAGCCTAGGAATCTTACACCATCTATGCACCTAGGTCTAAAAATATTCTTATAAATATTACAATGTCTTACACGGAAAAACCAGAGTCACTACACTTCCCCAAAATATTGATTCTTTCATTAATGCTGAAAATTAGGTATTTTCTAGGTAAGAAGTGTTAAACCAATTTAGTAGACATGATTTTTAGACTCTTGTTGAAAGACCCAATAATCATCTCATAATTGGTACTAAGTGGGTTTTTAGAAATAAGTTAAATGAATAAGGAAACATAGTTAGAAATAAGTTAGGATTGTATAAAAATGTTATTATTAAGAAGAATGTATTGATTATTTAGAATCCTTTACACTTGTATCTTAGCTTGAATCCATTAAAATCTTGTTGGTATTCTCTTCTAATCTTAATTTTAAACTTTTTCAAATAGATGAAAGTGTTTTCTTAAATGGTTTTGTTTTTAAAAAATCTATATGTTGAGAAACCTCCCATTTTGAGGATTCTAAATTTTTTAATCATGTGTTTAAGTTGACCAAGGATCTCTATGGATTGAAACAAGTTTATCGATCTTGGTATGAGCAGTTGACTAAATACCTCTTGAATAATGAATTCAAAATGGAAAATTTTTATTATAACATGTTTTTAAAATCAAATAATTTTTTAATAATAAAAATTTCTGTTGAGGATTTCATATTTGGTCTTACTAAGGAACCTCTTTTTTATGAACTTTTAGATTTAATGAGAAAATAATTTTAAATGAGTTTCATGAGTGAGGTAATGTTTTTTCTTGGTTTTAAAATTAATCAAAATAATGATGTAATTTTTCTAATCCAAATAAAATACACCAATGAAGTTCTTAATAATTTTGGTATGGATCTTGTTAATGAAATAAATACACCTATGAGTACTTCAGGTAAGTTAATGATGGATAAATATAGTAAAATGATAGACAGAAGGTGTAAGAACTTGGGTATTCCTATAAGGTATGGATCCATTTAACTTTAGTTTAAATGATTTTTTACAGCCTAATGTGAATACACTTTGAGTTTATGGGGGTATCAGGTGTGTCTGAGGCTTGTTTAGATCCTAGTGTCTAATTTTTTATAAAAAATAGGTAGGTTGTACGGTTAGTAGAAACCATATAGGACAGGTCGCACAGTCTGACTAACCGTGAGAGACCTGGGTAGAGGTAAAGAGTAGCTTCCATGGTTTTTAGAAACCATGTGTATGGAGGTACACTCCCATGTGAGGAACTATAGTTTTTATCATACCCAAAATGCATATTTTGTGCATGATTAATAAAACTGTGCGCAGTGACCATGTGGGTACCACCTTAACATGGAAAAGGGCGTATAGTTGGTGCACAGTTTGGCCAACTGTGCATCCTAGTGTTTTGAGTAAAAATGAAAATTTTCCCCTTCATAAAGGTTATAACCTAATTGTAAAACCCCAAGGATTTACAAATAAATTTGATATAGAATGCATGAAACATCTAGTCTCTATGAAACAACACTTTATTATAACCTAGTCAATAAAAAAAATTTCCACTTCTATTATTTGAATTTCAAAAAATTGACATACAGAGTTGTGTTTAGTAAAATATTTAGAGTCTCATTGGGTCAACTCACTTTTTTGGTGAATAGTAACTTGACCCTTATGAATAGTAATGTACTATTATGAATAGTAAGGTTACCCTTATGAATAGTGATATGACCCTTATGAAGGGTAACCTCATCCATGAAAGTATAAATAAAATTTAGGTACCTTTTAAATGAAATAGAATTAATTATTAAGTATTGATATTTTTCTTATTAAAAATAAATATTTAATTTCAATTTTATAATTAATAAGTTTATTTAAAAGAAAAATATTTTTCATGAAAAATATTCTTAAATCAATATTTGGTTGTTCTATGATTTTAGAATAATTTAATGAGACCTTTGTTAATTTTTAAGGTGTTATAAAATCAGTTTTACTTTCAAAGACTATATTTTTTTAATAAATAATGATTTTAATTAAAAATTAAATTTCTCAAATTTAGAAAATTATATTGATAAAATGAGGTTTATTTTTTATTCTACACAATGAAAAATGGTTGTGGTGAATTTTTGAGATTTTTCTGAAATATTTGAATTTTAGTGAATAGTGAAATACTGTAATTTACTATATATATACATTGAATGTTAAATAAAATATTCCATGAACCATGGATGACATAAGAAACCATTAGTTTGAACTCACATGCACCTATTATTATTTTTTTCCATAATAATAAAACACCATTTCTTGTCTTGAGCAAAATAATAAAATAATGAATAAGATATTCAAAATTTACTCTTCTCCTCCATTATAAAAAATACCCCTCACTCCCTCTTATATTCACTCTTATGAGCCAAGAATCTTCTCAAAGTTATGACAAAATACTTTTCCCTAGTTTCTCCCCAAATCTAGGAGCTTTTGGTCTTTCCAAAATACCAAAACCCCTTCCCTTAAGGAGGTTCTCAAGGAATATATTTCAAGAGGTAAACCCTCTCCCTTTTTCTTTTAATTTTAGTTTCAATTTGTTTTACATTATTATCTTCTCCTCACATCCAATGTAAAAATGATCATGATAACTCAAGTATCACCTATATACTATAATGATACCATGTTAATGGAATACTCCTCATTAATCTCTTTACTCTCTCTCTTTTATTTTAAAAACGAAATCATCATCCGGGAGGTGCTAATTTACAACCTTCGTGGATGACGAGCCTTCATTCTTCAATTTCTATTTCAATACTGGTCATGAAACCCTTTATATGGTTGAAATAAACTATAATATATGTATTATAACTTATTTAATATTCTGTAACTAGTATATATACAAAATATTAATTCATATTACAAAATTAGTTCGTAATAATCGAAATACTGACAAAATAATCTAAATGATTTCCATTAATGTTTCATCTAATAAATAATCTGCATACCATATAACCAAATGAATTATATGACCATTTAATCTTTTTTAAGTTCATTAGTATCAAATAAAATCAATTCTGGAGAATTATATTCATTCCACATGAAATCCACTACTTCTAAACAAGCGAACCGGTTATGAAAACCAAGAAAAGGAACACTTAAGAATGATGGAATTTAATATTATAACATATCAATAAGGACATAAATGGACTTAATAAAACTATAATGAATAAAATCTATGTGTATAAATTTTTTAATTAATTAATTATTGGTTTTAATTTTATTATCCAGGATGTTAAGGTCAAGTACGGAATACATTCAGACATAAGGTAAGGGTTTTCTTATCTCACTTCCATTTTTTGTGAGATATTACTTATTCACTGCTATTTCTTGTGTATGGTGTATGTATACTACCAATTGTTGTATAATATCATGAATATATTTATTTTCATGGTATTTAATGTATCATTTTTTTATTATTAATTTTGGGGAATATGATTCGATTGATTACAAAGTGGTAAGGGATTTTACCCAAACCACCATTTTTCCTTCGGATTACTCTTTCTCTACAATTACTCAAATGTAATGCTTCTTTATTTTTTTGTATATTTCTCATAAATTATTTTTATATGCATCAAACTCATATATCCAGATCAGATCATTTTTTTATGGAGATATAAATATTTTAAAATGGTTCCCTTCTCAATTATTCTCGATAAACAAGCTCGGTTTAAGGGAACTTCTCAAATTATTACCCATTTAAAAGTGCACTATATAATCTATTTTAATACATAATTATTTTTTTATAATCACACATTTTATCATGATAAACTATCTTGGTTCATTTCTGGTTTTATGAAAACAAACATTCCCTTCCGCTTTAAAATCTATTTAATGTTTTCTTTAAACCGTACTAAAATGTTTTATTTCTAAAGATTCTTTAAAAAATATTTTTACATGATTTCACTTAAGTGGGAAAAAATTTATTCATCAAATATAATTTCAATGTCCTTAACTTTTCTTTTCTAGGATATACATGCTTACAATCTGATTTCATGACAAATACAAATGATTTTCCAAAATAACTCTTCTTTCCAAAGTAAAAAAAGGATTTTTCTTGTCTCACTTTAACTTTTATGAGATATATTCCTTGATCACCACTTATTCCTTGCATGTTGTGTAGGTAATTACCTTTTTTATATCATATAAATAGTATCCTTATACCAAAAATATTCAAAGGGATTATTGTTTGAGTGTTTCAAGGTGGTATGGGACACTTTGGAATGTTTAAGGATTATTTCCTCAAGAATTTTTCAATGGTCTCATTTAAAATTTTATTCATATATATATAAATATTTTGTTTAATATTGTACTTAATTGATATTTATATCTTATTATATCATCTACAATATTTTGTTGAAGGTTTTCTGATTCGTTTTACTGTGGATGTGCTATCTTGATACCATTAACCATATTACTCTGAAGGGTGAGTGTTTTTGTTTAATGATTGGGGAAAGTTATTTACATTTCATATGTTAGTTTCAATATGAATGTATATTTTTATTATGTTCACCCCTTTAAAATTAGGAATGCATTGGACTTATTTAGTGATGGGTGGGGCCCAATATAGCCCCTCAGTGCATCGGTGGGTCTCATGAGACAAACTAGTTTGGGTTTTTACCCGTTTAAGTATGGCATTGGCATGAGCCCTTTTTAGAATGGTTATGATGTCGCAAATTATTTATTACCTCATTATAAAGCTAGTAATAGATATTCTATGTGATTATTCTATTATTAGAATATCTATGGTTATGTTTTATTATGGAATTATTCATTTTTCTTTTATTCCTCCCATATTATGCTCAAGATTATGTTTTAATGGCATGTGTACGTTTATATATTTACCATGCCTCATTATTTATTCTTCTGATGTATTACTTACCCTTATAGAGAATATAATCTCACCCCTTTCTTATATTTCATTTCCCTAGGTTATGAAGAACAAAACATTATATAAGCTTTCAAGGATTTAGTTTATTTTATTTTATATTGTACCGTGCTTTATTTTATTTTCTCAATGTATTATGGGTATTATGTATGTAATCTAGTTTTCCAAAACTACTAAAATGATCATTACTTCAGGATTTGGTTCCTTATAATCATACCAATGTTATAAAATAATTCACCAACTCCAGGAAACCAGGGTTGGGGCGTCATAGTTGGTATCAGATGAAGTCTAGTAGAAACCTTGGAAACTAGATTTAGAAAACATAGATTAGGGAACAAAACCCTAAGATAGACTTTGAGGATAATAATACAAGAACATACTATAATTTTGGTAAGGGATAGATTATGTGGACCTTATAGAAAATACACCACTGCTAGATACAGTGGACATTGTTCTGTCATAGATGTACCTAGGAGTAACAACTCCGACAAGGTGTTCTAGGCTTGACTCAGGTTAACCTGATACACAATAATGGGCCATACTACGCACCTGGTTTGACACTCCCAGGCGATATTCTTAGGAAAATTAAAATTTATTTTATCCAACATTATGAAGGATTTATACCCCCAAAGTAACTAAAGTATATAGTTCTAGGATTTATGATGCATAAGTTTATGTTATGTGTTATACCATGTTTATATTTTTAGAAAGTTCATAATTTTATGATCTAATATAGTTTATGGAATTGATTAGAAATGGTGCCTAGAAGAAGGAATGAGAACTTCACCAATGAAGGTGATGAAAAGAGTAATAATGACCATATCTCTCATTGTCTTAAGCCATCATTTCGAAGGAAGATAGTCTCCCAAGTATCCTCATCATATGAGGAAATAGTATAATGTGTTAACAAGATGTGTAAATAATTCTGTAAGTCCTATGGCTTTGAAGGGAAGAAAGATAAGAAGAGGATGGCATAGAAAAAGATGGATAAAGGGAAGAAGATAAATAAGGGTTTTCCCACGTGTGATAATTATTTAAAGAATTACCCTAGAAAATTCTTAAATGGAATCAAAATTTGTTATAAGTGTGGAGAAAAGGGACACCAAGTTCGTGATTTCAAGGGGAATAAAATGGTTTCCAATGTACAATGCTTCAACTACAAAGAGATTGGACACTATGTGAGTAAATGTCCCAAACATAAAAGGAATATATCCCAAATTATGTTACTCGATAATGATCAAGTTGTGATACTACTTCAGATGAAGTGGAATGATTAATATTCCTTATAAATAATCATGTCATTTAGATATTTTATCTGCAATTTATTGGTCATAAGAATTATGGAATATATGAGGATTGTACTATAGTACTTTTTAATTAAGTATTTTTTACCATAATTTGAATGGTTCCAAGAAAATATATTCATTGTAAAGTTAAACTTTTTGGAAAATGAGTGATTGAGGGAAAGAAAACCCTAAATATATTCCTGATATTTAGATAATGATGAAGAAATGATTGATTTGGATAAATGTTGACTACCTTGGAACTGATTAATGACTTGTCTATAAGTGGTCTATGTTACCATTGATGGAGTTTACAACACTTTTTGATATAAGGAATATATCCAATAGCATTTGTAATGATGAATACATGTTTCCAATAAGGTTTTATGGTAATTTGAGTTATTACCTATTTCAAGAGGACATGTGATGAAGTTATTCACATGTTTGGAATGTGAAAATTTAGATCATATTCATGTTTATTAATGTAAAATAAGTTATTTAATGCATTGATTAGGATGGATCATAGATTTCTAAATAAAATGAGGATTTCCAAGGACCTTGTGTACATGGATCTAGCAAGGAATGATATGAGAATTATTAAGGAAGGGTGTTATAATATTTATGAAGAAAGGGAAACTAAGCCCCAGGAACATTGGTCCTTTTTAAATTCTAAAGAGAATTGGAGTTGTGTATTAACATTTGGGAATACCACCTAGACTTTCTAAGGTACAAAATTTGTTCCACATCTCTTTGTTAAGGAAGTACATGCCAGACCCAACACATGTACTCACTAGAGAATGAATAGAATTAGAACCTGAATTATCTTACTTTGAAGATCCTATCCAAATTATGGACACTAAATAATAGGTATTGAGGAATCATAAAACTTTGCTAGTAAAGGTACTTTAGAAAAATCAAAAAATTTAAGAGGTGATGAGGGAGCCCGGGGAACTTAACATGAAGAACTACCCAAATCTTTTTATGAGGTGACATTCTGGACTTTTGAGGGTGAAATTTTTGTAGGGGGGAGAATTTAACACCCCAAGGATTTAGAAATAAATTTGATATAGAATACATGAAACAATGAGTCTTTATGAAACAACACTTTGTTATAACCTATCCAATAAACATAATTTTTCCACTTCTGTGATTTGAATTTTGAAAAACTGACATACACGGTTGCATTCAGTAAGATATTTAGAGTCTGATAGGGTTATCTCACTTTTTGGTGAATAGTAACTTGACCCTTATGAATAGTAATGTTACCCTTATGAATAGTAATGTTACCCTTATTAAGAGTAACCACATCCATGAAAGTATAAATAAAATTTAGGTACCTTGTAAATGAAATAGAATTAATAATTAAGTGTTGGTATTTTTCTTGTGAATAATAAATATTTAATAACAATTTTATAATTAATAAATTTATTTAAAATAAAATTCATTTTCGTAAAATATATTAGTAAGTAAATATTTTTTTGTCCTATGATTTTAGGATAATTTAATGATACCTTAGTTAATTTTTAAGGTGTTATAAAATCAGTTTTACTTTTAAAGACAATATTTTTTGAGTAAATGGTGATTTTAATTAAAAATTAAATTTCTCTTATTTAGAAAATTATTTTGATAAAATGGATTCCATTTTTTATTCTACATGTTGAAAAATGTTTATTGAGAATTTTTGATATTTTTCTGAAATATTTCAATTTTAGTGAATAGTGAAATACGATAATTTACTATATATATACATTACATGTTAAATACACTATTCCATGCATCATGGATAATGTAAAAAACCATTAGTTCGAACTCACATGAAGCTATTACTATTTTGGGTTATAAGAATAAAACACTATTGCTTGTCTTGAGAAAATTAATAAAATAATGAATAAGATATTCAAAAATTACTCCTCTCCTCCAGTATAAAAACCACGCATCACTCCCTCTTCTCTTCACTCCTCTGAGCCTTGAATCTTCTAAAAGTTATGCCTAAATACTCTTCCCTATTCTCTCTCCAAATACAGGAGCTTTTGGTCTTTCTAAAAGACCAAAACCTCTTTCCTTAAGGAGGTTCTCAATGAAGATATTTCAAGAGGTAAACCCTCTCCCTTTTACTTTTAATTTCATTTTCAATTTGTTTGATATTCTTATCTTCTCCTCACCTACTATGTACAAATAACCATGATAACTCCAGTATCACCTATATACTATAATGAAACCATGTTAATTGAAGACTCTTTATCAATCTCTTTACTCTCTCTCTATTATTTTAAAAACGAAATCACCATCCGGGAGGTGCCAATTTACAACCTTCGTGGATGGCAAACCTTCATTCTTCAATTTAACCATCAATACTGGTCATGAAACCATTTTTATGGTGGAAAAAAACTATAATATATGTATTATAACTTATTTAATATTTTTTAACCAGTATATATACAAAATATTAATTCATATGGCAAAACTAGTTCGTAATAATTGATATACTTCTAAAATAATCTAAATGATTGTCATTGATGTTTCATATAATAACTCATACTCATACCATATAACCAAATGAATTATATGAACATTTAATCTTATGGATGTTCATTATTATCATATAAAATCAATTATATTGAATTATATCCATTCCACATGAACTCCACTACTTATAAACAAGCTAACCGATTATGAAAACCAAGAAAACAAACACTTCGGAACGATGGAATTTAATCTTAGAACTTATCAATAAGGACATAAATTAAATTAATACAACTATGATGAATTAAATATATGTAGATAATATTTTGAATTAATTAATTAATGGATTTAATTTTATTATCCATGATTTTAAGGTCAAGTGAAGAATATGTTCAGACATAAGGTAAGGGTTTTCTCATCTCACTTCCATTTTTGTGAGATATTACTTATTCACCACTATTTCTTGTTTATGATTTATGTATACTAACCATAGTTATAAAATATCATTAATATATTTATTTTCATGGTATTTAATGTATCATTTTATGATTATTAATTTTTCGGCATATGATTCAATTGATTATAAATTGGTAAGGGATTTTACACGAACCCCCATTTTTCCTTCGGGTTACTCTTTCTCTACAATTAATAAAATGTAATTATTCTTTATTTTTTTGTATATTTATCCTAAATTCTATGTATATGTCTAAAAATAATTTATCCATATTAAATCATCCTTTTTTGATGGGAATATAAATGTTTTAAAATGGTTCCCTTCTCAATTCTTCCTGATAAACAAGATCAATTCAAGGGAACTTCTCAAATTATTACCCATTTAAAAGTGAAATATATAATATATATTAATCAATAATTGTTTTTTTTTAATCACTAATTTTATCATGAAAAACTATCTTCATTAGTTTCTATTTTTTTGAAAACAAACATTCCCTTCCACTTTAAAATCTACTTAATATTTTCCTTAAAGAGTACTAAAATATTTTATTTCTAAAGCTTCTTTAAAAACTCTTTTTACAAGATTTCACTTCATTGGGGAAACATTTATGCCTCAAATATAATTTCAATGTACTTCTATTTTCTTTTCTGGTATAGAAATATTTACAATCTGATTTCAGGGAAAATAAAAATTATTTTCCAAAAGAACTATTCTTTCCAAAGTAAAAAAGGATTTTTCTCGTCTCACTTTA
The DNA here is from genome assembly GCA_963277665.1 of Viscum album. NCBI lineage: Eukaryota > Viridiplantae > Streptophyta > Magnoliopsida > Santalales > Viscaceae > Viscum > Viscum album. The sequence goes on along the minus strand of OY728119.1, from coordinate 677,397,823 downwards.
GCTTTTATGAGATAAATGCCTTGTACACCACTTATTACTTGAATGTGGTGTATGTACTTCCCTTTGGTATATCATATCAAGATTATATTTCTTCTCATGATATTCTAAGGGATTATTATTTGAATGTTTCCAGGTGGTATGGGACACTTTAGAATGTTTAAGGATTATTTCCTCAAGAATTTTTCAATAACCTAATTTAAAATTACCTTTATCTATATCAAAATATTTTGTTGAATATTTTACTTTATTGAGATTTATATCTTATTATATCATCTAAAATATGTTTTTGAAGGGTTTCTGGTTAATTTGACTGTGGATGTGTTATCTAGATACCATTCACCATATTACTCCAAAGGGTGAGTGTTTCTGTTTAATGATTGGGGAAAGTTATTTATGTTTCATATGTTAGTTTCAATATGAATTTATATGCTAATTATGTTCACCCATTTCAAATTAATAATGCATTGGACTTAGTAAGTGATTGGTGGTGCCCGTTATAGCCCCTTCGTGCATCGGTAGGCCTCATTATACAAACTAGTTTGGGTTTTTACCCATTTATGTGTGGACTTGGCATGAGCCCTTGGTAGAATGGTTATGATATTTCGCATTATGCATTACCTCATTATGAAGCTAGTAATTTATATTCCATGTGATTATTTGATTAGTATAATATTCATAGTTATGTTTTTTTATGGCATTATTCATTCATCTTTTATTCTTTCCATATTATGCTCAAGATTATGTTTTAATAGAATGTGTACTTTGATTTATTCACCATGCCTCATTATTTATGATTCTTCTATATTAATTACCCTTAGTGAGAATCTGATCTCACCTCTTTATTATGTTCCATTTCCCTAGGTTATGAAGAACAAAACATTGTATAAGATTTCAAGGATGTAGTTTATTTTATTTTATATTGTATCGTGTTTTATTTTATTTTCTCAAAGTATTATGGGTATCATGTATTTAATATGGTTTTCCAAGACTGCTAAACTGATCATTCCTTTGGGATTTGATTCCTTGTAATCATACCAATGTTATAAAATTATTCATTGACTCTGGGAAACTAGTTTTGGGTAATTACAGTTGGTATGAGAGGAGGTTTGGTAGAAACCTTGGAAACTAGATTTAGAAAATGTATATTAGGGAACAAAACCCTAAAAAAGACTTTGAGGATAAGAATACAATAACATCCTAGAATTTTGGTAATGAATATAATAAGTGTATCTTTCTATAAAATACATCATTGTCTGGATACTATAAGTGGATGTTTTTCTGGCATAGATGTACCTAGTAGTAACAACTCTGATAAGGTGTTCTAGGCTTGACTTGGGTTAACCTGATACATGACAATGGTCCATACTGCGCACCTGGTTTGACACTCCTGAGGGATATTATTTGGAAAATTCATGTTTATTTTACCCACCATTATGAAGGATTTATACCCCCAAAGTAACCAAAGTATATAGTTCTAGGATTTACGATGCATAAGTTTATGTTATGTGTTACATCATGTTTAGATTTTTAGAAAGTTCATAATTTTATGATCTAATATAGTTTATGGAATTTATTAGAAATGGTTCCTAGTATAAGGAATGAGAAATTCACCAATGCATGTATTGAAAATAGTAATAATGATTATATCTCTCATGCTCTTAAGCCATCATTTCAAAGGAAGATAGTCTCCCAAGTATACTCATCATATGAGGAAATAGTATCATGTGTTAACAATATGTGTAAATAATTATCTGAGTACTATGTTCATGAAGGGAATCAAGAGAATAAGTGTATGGAAGACAAAAATATAGATAAAGGGAAGAAGATAAAAAAGGGTTTCCCACATGTGATAATTATGGAAATAATCACCCTAAAAAATGCTTCAATGGAATGGGAGTTTTTTATAAGTGTGGAGAAAAAGGACACCAAGTTCATGATTTCAAGGGTAAGAAAATAGTTTGCAATGTACAATGATTAAAATTCAAAGATATGGGACACTATGTAAATTAATATCCCAAACATCAAAGGAATATACCCCAAATGATGTTACTGGATAATGATCAAGTTATGATACTACTGTAGATGAAGTGGAATGATTAATATTCCTCATCAAGAATCATGTCATTTGAATATTTTATTAGTAATGTATTGGTTATAATAATTATGGAATATATGAGGATTTTACTACAGTACTTTTTAATTAAGGATTTGAGACCATAAGTTGAATGGTTCCAAGAAAATATATTCAGTGGAAAGTTAATTTTTTAGAAAACGCATGATTGAGGTAAAGACAAGCCTAAATATATTCCTGATGTTGAGATAATGACGAAGAAATGATTGATTTGGATAAATTTTTACTACCTTGGAATTGATTAATGACTTGTAGATGAGTGGTCTACGCTATCATTGTTGGATTTTACAACACTTTTGTATAAAACGAATATATAAAATAGTATTTGTAAGGATGAATTAATGTTTCCAATAAGGTTTATGGTAATTTTAGTTATTAAATATTTCAAGAGGACGCATGATGAAGTTATTCACATGTTTGGAATGTGAAAATTTAGAACATCTTCATGTTGATTAAAGTAAAATAAGGTAGTTGATGCATCGAGTAGGATGCATCATAGAGTTTTAAATAAAATGAGTATTTCCAAGGACCTCGTGTGCATGGATATAGCAAGGAATGATATGGGAATTATCAAGGAAGGGTGTTATAAGATTTATTAAGAAAGGGGAACTGAGCCCCAGGTACATTGGTCCTTTTGAAATTCTGAAGAGAATTGGAGTTGTGGATTATCGTTTGGAAATTCCTTCTAGCCTTTATAAGGTACAAAATTTGTTCCATGCCTCTTTGTTAAGGAAATAAATTCCAGACCCAACACATGTACTCACTACAGAATGAATATAATTAGAACTTGACTTATCTTACTGTGAAGAACCTATCTAGATTCCGGACACTAAAGAATAGGTTTTGAGGAACCAAAAAACTTGGATAGTAAAGGTACTTTGTAAAAATCATAAAATTGAAGAGGTGGAGAGAGAGACTAGGGAACTTATCATGAAGAACTACCCAAATCTTTTTATGAGGTGACATTCTAGAATTTTGAGGGTGAAATATTTGTGAGGTGGAAGAATGTAACCCCCCAAGTATTTATAAATAAATTTGATATGGAATACATGAAACACTGAGTCTTTATTAAACAACACTTTTTTATAACCTAGGCAATAAACATAATTTTTCCGCTTCTATGATTTGAATTTTATAAAACTAACATACACGGTTGCTTTTGGTAAGATATTTAGAGTCTGATAGGGTCATCTCACTTTTTAGTGAATTGTAACTTGACCCTTATTAATATTAATGTACCCTTATGAATATTAATGTTACCCTTATTAATAGTAATATGACCCTTATGAATAGTAACCTCATCCATGAAAGTATAAATAAAATTTAGACACCTTGTAAATGAAATAGAATTAATAATTAAGTGTTGTTATTTTTCTTGTGAATAATAAATATTTAATTAAAATTTTATAATTAATAAATTTATTTGAAATAAAATTCATTTTCATAAAATATATTAATAAATCGATATTTTTTCCTATGATTTTAGGATAATTTAGTGAGACTTTAGTTAATTTTGAAGGTGTTATAAAATCAGTTTTACTTTTAAAGACTATATTTTTTGAGTAAATGGTTATTTTAATTAAAAATTAAATTTCTCATATTTATAAATTATTTTGATAAAATGGAGTCCATTTTTTTATTCTACATGTCGAAAAATGGTTATGGTGAATTTTTGATATTTTTCAGAAATATTTTAATTTTTAGTGAATAGTGAAATATTTTAATTTACTGTATATATACATTACATGTTAAATACACTATTCCATGAATCATGGCTAATGTAAGAAACCATTAGTTCAAAATCACATGCACCTATTACTGTTTTGGGTCATAATAATCAAACACTATTGTTTTTCTTGAGAAAAATAATAAAATAATGAATAAGATGTTCAAAAATTACTCCTCTCCTCCACTATAAAAACAACACCTCACTCCCTCTTCTCTTCAATCCTCTGATCCTTGAAGATTCTAAAATTTCTTCCAAAATACTCTTACCTATTCTATCCCCAAATTCATGAGATTTTGGTCTTTCCAAAATACCAAAACCCCTTCCCTTAAAGAGGTTCTCAAGGAAGATATTTCAATAGGTAAACCCTCTCTCTTTTTCTTTTAATTTCAGTTTCAATTTGTTTTATATTCTTATCTTCTCCTTACCTACTATGTAAAAATTATCATGATAACTCCATTATCACCTATATATTGTAATGATACCATGTTAAGGGAAGACTCATCATCAATCTCTTTACTCTCTCTCTTTTATTTTAAAAATGAAATCATCATCCGAGAGGTGCCGATTTACAACCTTCATGGACGACGAACCTTCGTTCTTCAATTTCTCCTTCAAGACACATCATGAAACCATTTTTATGGTTTAACCAAACTATAATATATGTATTATAACTTATCTAATATTTTTTAACTAGTATATATACAAAATATTAATTCATACGTCAAAACTAGTTTGTAATAATCGAAATACCACCAAAATAATATAAATGATTGTCATTAATGATTCATCTAATAACTCATCCTCATACCATATAACCAAATGAATTATATGAAAATTTAATCTTATGTATGTTAATTAGTATCATATAAAATAAATTCTAGAGAATTATATCCATTCTATTGAAATAGTGGGTGCCCTAGACCCAACTATGTAGTACTTTTGATTATCATATCATGTGTACAGTTAGATATGCATGATGATATCTTACCATTATAGTGTAGACTTTTCTACGTCCACTATAATAATGGTAATATCCAAAGGTTAATTTTCATGTCAATAGGTTATAGCAGATCCCAGAATATAATGAGAACCTCAAGATACAATGACATTGATCTTAAATATATGTTCTATAGTCTAGATACATCTTACTAACTGGACACAGTACATATCTGACTATCAGGTGCTGGGGGATCATAAGCATTGAGACTTATTCTCATGAAGTTCTCACTTGGTGATCTCTAGTAGTGAGATCATGAGGACAGACCCATCAATAGGAACACCACATGTTTTGGGTGTCATTGGTTGTTCCTATCTACGGACATGTGTATTGGTCTCCTAACTTGAGACCATTACCAATGTATATCATTTAATTACATACTTTGATGCAAGGCGAAAACCATGGAAGTAATGTCATAGCAAGGTAGTTTGTGTTGGGTGCGTCATTGGTGATATGACGTTGGTTGAATGGTCAAGAAAGGATTTGTCGCTCCCAAGTTTAGGAAGTTGTATATCTCAGGCATGGTTGATCGGGATGGTGGCGCCTTCATAAGTCTTTGTCCAAAGCAGTAGAAAGGAAAATCCATCCGGATAGATCAACAAATAATAAAGCAAGATAAGGACGATGACACAAGATTACGTCTTGCTTTATGAGATATTTAATGACAAATAGATTATAGTACACAGTCATTGTTCGTAGGTTGATAGTCGTTGCAATGACTATCATTATCTCTTTAGGGGGTCATGACGGGTTGCTAGACCTCGCTCTTGGTTTGTGGATTTTATTCACTACTATTGAGATAAGGGCCTAGAGGGTCACACACAACAGCGTATTCAAGAATCCGCACCTATTCAGTGGAATAGGAATATTGGACATGGGGGGGCCCACCACTGGGGTCCGAGTGTTGTCCAAAGTACTGATCACCTAAAGAATTAAATAAATTCATTAATATTCAAGTTATTAATATTTATGAATATTTAATGTATTTATGAGTTTAGTAAATACAAGAAAATATTAATCGAAGGAATATTATTTTAATATTCCAAGGTTCGTTTAATATTAAGTCGAACAGCGAGTCGAGTTAAATGGCTTGGATTTTATCACGTAATATATTTCATATATATTACAAGTATGTGATAAAATAAATAAATAATATTGATGCACTTTTAAGTCGTCATAGTTATTTATTTAGTGGACGTCGAATTAACGGGGGTCAGGGAACCCAACCTGGTAATTTCCGTAATCCGCTATAAATAGAGGATAGGGGCTCAAGCGCAATAACTATTCATTTCATTTTGGCCAGAGCTCCTCTCTCCTCCCTCTCTCTAGAGAGAGAAGCTGCTGATACATGCTCAGATCGAGTTTCTTCTCACCACTACCACAAAAACAGTTTTTCGCAGCCCCCCCCCCTTTATCAGCGCTTGTTTAGTAGCGCTGATAAAGGGGGGGCCTTTATCAGCACTTTTTTTAAAAGCGCTGATAAAGGTTCGGCTTCAAAAAAAATTAAAAATATATTAATATATAAATATAGTTATATTGTTATATAAATATAATATATAATTTTTAAATATATTTTAGATAAGTATAAATGTACATTTACACTTATTATACTTAATATATAAGATATTTAATGAAAATGGATTCTTAAAAAATTAAAAAAAATATTTTTAATTAATAATTTGATAATCATTATGGAGTAATAGTCATTTAATAACAATTTGAAGACTAAAAAAATTAAAAAAAGATCCAAAATATGTTGAAAACGCAACTCAAACTTCAAACGGCCATAACTTTTGATCCGGGTGTCCGTTTGAGCTCTACCACGTATCAAATTGAAGCCTGTGACGAGCTCTACGTCACCATGATCGTCGTAACCCCAATTAAGCGATTTTCGAGGCCAAAAGAGGCACAGAAGGCCTCCAAAACTGAGTTTTTAGTCAGGGTACCCCGATTTTTTAACATTTTGTGGATTTTCACCCTCGTTTAAGGGGGTATTATTGGATTTTTTTGGCGGGGTCTGAATTTATTCCAAGGTATTACATTCATATTGATATTATGTCTTTGAAATTTCATCCTTTTTTATAATGCACTGCTATTTATAATAAAAAATATAACAATATATTCATATTTTTTATATATTCACACCTAAAAATTTAATTATAAATATAAATAATAAAATATATTTACATATAAAATATATTAGCTTTATCTAAATAATAACTAACATCCATTTTATTTAAAATACAAATATATGAATATTTATATACCTATATATTAATCTAACTATATATATATTAATCTAACTATATATATATATTAATCTAACTATATATATATATATTAATCTAATAACTATATATATATTAATATAACTACATATATATATATTAGTATTACTATAAATATATATATTAATATCACTATATATATATTAATATAACTATATATATATTCATATAACTATATATATGTTAATATAACTATATATATATATTCATATACGAATAAATATAACTAAATATATATATATATATAGATATAGATATATATTAATATCACTATATATATATATATTAATATTACTATATATATATATTAATATAAGTATATGTATATATTAATATAACTATATATATATATATATTATAATATAACTATATATATATTATAATATAACTATATATATATTAATATAAATATATATTAGTATACAAATAAATATAACTAAATATATATAGAGAGAGAGAGAGACATATCATGAATTGGAAGACAAATCAAAATAGAGTAGTGGTAAAGGCTTAGGCGCGCAGGGGGGAGGTCTCGAGTTCAAATCTTGTGGGAGGCAGGGGCGCGCGCGCATGGGGGAATATAGCAGCAAGCGTTGTTAAAGGGTGAAGGGGGTGCGTTGGGTGCGTGGTACAGGGGCAGAAAAGCACTGTAAAATGGCGGGCTCAAGCGTTATAAAAGCCCACCCGATTCGCAGTATTTTTTAATTTTTTTTAATTTTTTTTTAATTTTTTTTTTAATTTTTTTAATTTTTTTTAAATTTTTTTAATTTTTTTAACTTTTATCAGCGCTAAAACAAAAGCGCTGATAAAGGGGTACTTTTATCAGCGCTTTTTTTAGCGCTGATAAAGGGGTCCTATATGAGTGCTTTTCGGAGCGCTGATAAAGGGGACCCCCCTTTATCTACGCTGGCTTTATCAGTGCTTTTTTTAGCGCTGATAAAGGCCATTTTTAGCGCTGATAAAGGCCGTATTTGTAGTAGTTCACACATCGTAAGATCGATGATGTTGTGATCGTCAGGACGTCGAATATATCATTGTATCTCCGCGCTAGCACCCGGAGTTCGACGATTGGCATTCTAGCTGATTTATGAAGCGTGTGTGGACAATCTAGAGGGATCCTGCTATGGATCCTTCGTGCAACGATCGTTGACAACAAGTTTCAGTTGACAACGGTTCGGATTTGAAACGGGTAAGTTTTCTGTTTATGTTTGTGCTCCTTACAATTTATACGAGATCCTCAGACCTCTCTGGGGCTCGGATCATCGGCGACAACAAGTTTTGTTGTCCCGCCGATGAAAAATTTAAAATCCTCGGCCCACCGGCTTCCGCTGCAGACCCTAGAAACCTAACAGTGGTATCAGAGGGATCGCGTAAATTTTCTAAGCCAAATAAAATTAATTTGCATAAAATTCAGTACAGGGTTCAAGAACAGTCTCACCGGTTTAAACCGCGCGTCGATCCGATCTCGAACTGCAAAGTTACAGCCATTTGAAAATTTCGGATTGGATCGATTTTTGTGTTTAATCGTGGGTATTATTTTTCCAATCGTTTCTGATCATCGATTTTGTTTTGGTTTTGCCTAAAACACAAACAAGGATGATAATTATTATTATTTAATGATATTAATTATCATCATAAATTAATAATAATAATAATAATAATAATTGTTTTATAATTATTAAAAATAATAATTATTTTATTATTATAATAATTATTAGTATAATAATTATTATTATTATTAAAGGCTAATATATAGAATTTTGGAAAAAATTTAAAAGGAGGACTTGACTTCTTTTTTTTAAAAAAAATGGGGAAGGGATAAAGACTTAAAAATAAGTCTTTATTTAATAAAAAAATGGGGTGGAGCGCATGGAATAGAAGGAAAAGAAAAAAAAAGGGGAAGGGGTGGCTGGTGTGTGGAAATAGAAAAAGAAAAAAACTGCATGGGGGGCCCGCCTTCTTCCTCCTCCCGCTCGGACGGAACCAAGAGGCCGCAGCAAGCCGAGCCCCATGCCCAGGCCGTCGTCCCGCCTCCTCGATGCCACCAGAAGGGGTCCGATCGGACCCCTCTCTCTCCGACGCAGTGCACTGCAGCGCCGTATGGAGCCTGCCACCTGGATCGGCCTAGAACCCCACTCCTCATCACGTCGCAGCACAGGCCGCCTTCGGCCCCTCACCCTGCTGCACCTCCTTGGTCGGCATGTGACGCCACAACCCAGGCCACACTTCTCGAACGTCACTGAAATGGCCTTCCCCACACATTGGCCTCCATGCAACATGCCTCAGCTAGCCCTCCTGGCCTTTTCTCCTACCTTGGTCGTTCCCCAAGCAGCGCAGCACACCGCACAGGCGCCGCACCCAGGCGCGACGCACAGCCCAGGATCACGACGGCTGCACCGCACCACCTCCGCCGCTTGCACCAGCTCTGTCCAGACCCGCACAGCAGCAGGTCGGCCTCCGCTGCTCTGGGCACTGCCCCACCACGCTCCGCCCTGCTCCGGCCAAGTGTGGCCTCCCCTCACTGCTCTACGTCACAAACTAGCGCCTCCGATCAGTTCCAAAAGCCGCCTCGGCTACCCGACCAAGTCTTGGCTAAACCCTCCCGTCGGAGACCCAAGTGGTCGGAAGCCTCCCGGGTACCTTGTGCTGCAAGACCCCGCAACATCTCCATTACAGCTTGGCTCCCATGGGTGTCCCTGCCTCCGGCCACCGCTCGATCCTCCTAACGGGCAGGTAACCCCTGACCTAGGTTTAGTTAAATCAATTAATATAATTAATTAATTCAATTAATTAAATTAATTAATATATTAATTGTAGTGCAAATAAATTTTAATACCCGAGGTTTAAATTAATTTAATTTTTGTAATTAAATTAATTAATTATTTAATTTAATTTTAAGTATTAAAATTAAATTAATTACATGACCGATAATTAATTAAATTATTTGAATTTATTAATTCATTTAATTTAATTAAATTAAATAACCCTCTTACTTATTTATGCATTTTAATTTTATCGCGCTTTAAATTACCTGTCGTCTGGTCTTGAGCATCGACCTTTGTATGTCTGCATTTAATTATCATTTTTTAATTAATTATTTAAATGTGTGTGATGATTGTAATTAATTAAATAGATGGTCTGCGCATCATCTTTATTTTTCCGGTTTAAATGTATAAGGGCATGCACGCCCAATTTACCTGATGTAAATTTATACCCGAGTTCCCCTCACCTACGCGCGAGTATCTTTGTACTTCGGACGAAGACGGTGAGCGACGTGGACATCGCCAAGATGAGGTGGTGCACAATGGTGCAAGATGACACGTGGATTCCGCCAAGATGAGGTGGTACTCCAAGATGTGACGTGGACCCCACCAAGACAAGGCAATGTTCCAGAAGTGAAGCAAACATACAAGACAAGGGGCAAGATGCATTTTGAGTCAAACTTCGACTCAGTTACGATGCCCTTATGTTGTTTAGATTCTCAAGACCAGTCGGGTAGTAGTTTAACTTTATACATTTATTTATTATTTTATGCATTTTAGAGCAGCATGAAAAATACATAAAATAATAGATAATAAAATGCATAAAGAAGTGGTGTATGTTTTTCTATTAAAGTTCAGTTGTGAGCGCGACAACATAGATGAACAAGTTTAATATAAATGGATCACATCCGTCGAGAGAAAACCAATAAAATCCTCAAAGAAAATATTAAGTCACAAATATCCATCCATCATTCAAGTTTGAACAAAACCGGGTGTTCGACGTGCTGGTTCATGCCTCATCTGAGGGTACCTCTTACTACCGGGGAGTTCTTATTCGTGTGGCGGGTCGACTTAACTAAAATTGCAGCAATGGAATAGCCTTAGCTAGCTTGTTATAATTTTAGAGGCAAATGTTTAGTAAATCATTAAATGATTTTTGAAGCTGGGACTTCACTCAACAGATCAAGGAACCACGAGTTAATGCGGTTGGCCAGCCAAAATCCTACCTTGGACCCTCCGAGTAGTGGCGTAGTCATAGATTGTAGACTATGAGGGAGGTTCATAGATCCTTGCCACTAGAATACTCAAGAGTATTCCTGTTCTAGTACAAATGGTTCCTAGAATTCGAAAAATTAGTGGGATATATTTAATGATTAAATAACCAGTAATGTCACATTAGGTAATCACATAAAAGTACAATCTGCTAAAGTATATTTGTAGATAATGGCAAGAAATACCAAAACTGTGATAATTATTAGACAAAGTTAATGTCCAAACAAGCACGAAATTCAAAGTGTAGTATAGGTGCTTGCGCACATTACTACCATGATGGAAATTCAAGCTGCTTGTGTCCCAGCCTGTTAAACCACCTTAGGAAGAAATGAGTGTAAAAATGCTTACAGGAGACTCATGAATCAAGAATATGATGGTTTTGTCATAATTTTATCATCAAAATCTGATGTTATTTGTGACCGCTACATCATGAAATGGATGATGTTACATTTAGTCTCATCTCCAAGGTCCTTTTGAGGAGAAATCAAAGCAAGATTTGAATGTGATGGTCGCACTCGGATTATGTAAAGTGAAAGACAGTTCACAATTTTTCATGTCATCCCATTCTTATACCTTTTACACCCAATTACTCTAGTTTTGTTTAAAGTTACAAACGAAAGGTATAGAGTAAGCACTTCATTACCTTTAAGGTAACATTTTCCATGTAATAAGAATATTGGAGATAATGACATATTTTATTCTTATGGAAAATACATTGAATGACAAGGTGAAGAGGCTTATGGAAAGTTACACCAAAGGCACCTTCGTCGTGTCCTTCAATGAAAATTGGTTGGTTATTTAACAGGAGGTTATTTACATCATACAATGAAATGAATTCATGGAAGTTTAAAAAAACTGAAATACAACAAGTAAGTACACGCGTCTCATTCAGTTTATATTCATCAAGTATATTAATGTTTCTAACATACTTCTTGGGTATTGAATATAATATGCCAATAACATATGTATTTAAATATAGTAACCAAGTAAGTCGAGAAACATTACTAAAAGTAAAGTGTCTTCTCCAAGTAGTTGAGAAAGGGTGATTCCTAAGTCAGCGGTGATAAACACATAACTTCTAATTGTTAAGTGATTGATTCAAATTGAAAAAATTGTGGAGTATAACCAAAAACAGTTATCTCATGTGCCCATTTGTACATGATGAGACATTATTCCATATTTTGGAATGAATGTTGTTTCTGGTAACATACTCAACAAATAGTCCACAGATACTTGAATCAATGGCAATACATAATTAATATAAAATGTAAGACCTACGCAGTTATGGCAATGTGATTCTTTGTCAATTAAAACTAAAAGTGGATGTCAACAATATACCCAATATGGTATTTAGGCTCATCACAGCTAAACACCTTTGGTATTATTGACATCCTTAGTTTAGACAAAGAAACCTTTAGAAATAAAGGTATGCCACAAAGCTTTCTGAGGTTAGTTCAACAAGACAGTGTGAATTATTCCAAAGAAAGCAAGAGGTAAAGATACTTCATAAGTTTCCTTTAATTCATTAAGGAATAGTGAAGTATAAGTTTGGTAAGAAGATATGATTTTCTTCAGATTAGCATGCCAAATAATATCTTGACCAAACAATCATCGATCATGATAATGTAGCATGGATTAATTCCTAAACGCATGTTACCTTATCAACATCACTGTATTTATGTTCATAAGGAAGATTGATGATGAGTCTTACATATTAACATTGATCAACAAAATTTAGCGTGGAGAAATTCCTAAACGTACATTTTATACATCAAAGTTATGATGTAAGTTGTATCAATGTTACAACCTACAGAAACTTCCATTATATTTCATGATGTGCTTTGCAAATAATGACTTAAACCCATAACCAATATACCAACTAAAATGACAAATGGATATCATACGAGTCATAGTATGATGGAAAATTCATTATGTCATAGGATGTGTTTAGAAGCAAAGCGTTTTTTGGGATTTAAACAAACACGCATCAAGTTAAACACGTTGTGCATATATATTAATTATCCTAACAGTTGCTTAGGATATTACAGAGATCCATAAGATAGAAAAGATGTAGTCAAGTATTAGACTATATTTCTATACAAGGGTGCACATCTCTATTAGAGATAGTGGGAGCTGAATTGACTTGGACTTAGTCAATGCTCGAGATGCACAAATGGTTGGCATAGGGAACAAGTTCCACAAGTACATGTGGAATAGGAATGTTCCAGAAATACATACTGCGTAGGAATTATGAAACCATGGTGATGGTTTTATATTCACCATGGTCAGTGATATATTATTCATTGAGAATAATAAATCCTACAAGTAAGAAGTATATGGAAACAAGATAAGATTGATAATATCAACTAAAATTCAATAATGGATTCCATGTATCAAATTGAAAAGGATCTTATAAATTGAATACTGCGGTGGGTATTCAAATGAAATGATAAATGGATGTTACAAGTATGGTACCAATAAGGCTCAATTGGTTATACCAAGTCAATACGCCTAAATCTATTAGAATTCTACTTGTCATAGCTAAACTTCTAAGATCCTTTTATTGATCATTGGATGTCAAGTTCATCTTCCGTGGAAGGTGTCTATACGACACAACCAGAAAGAGATGATCACATCAAATGATGCCAATAAGGGTTGAAAGTTACTAAAATTCAATTCTAGATTAAATTAAGCAACAAGATCTTAGAGCATTCATTATAAATTAATATTTGCCTTGTGTCTACCAAAGGTTAGTGGGAGCGCAAATTTTTTCCAAATTAAATTTGTTCGATAACATATGGAAAATAGATTTTGATATTACAGTTAGATAAGATCATATTAAAAGCAATTCTCCAATGATTGAATTCAAGTAGAAACCTAATATTTAGGTAATAGGATCCACTGAGGTAGATCCAAAGGTTTCTTGGTCCTAGTCAATCGTACATAGAGTGACATTGTATTGAAAAATACAAGTTGGAACAATTCAAGTTCAGAATTGTTACCTATGTCACATGGATTAATCTCTTCAAGTTAACATGTTCGGAACATAGGAAGAGATTAAAGTTGTGAATTGATACCATACGCCTCAGCGATGGATCAATCACATATTCCATATTATGTACAATGATCGATATTTCCTGAATAAACTTTATTGTAGGCAGATATCAATTATTTCCAGGAGCACTGCAAGTGATGCAGTCAGAACTACCATCTTGTACTTTGAAAAGTACAAATGATATGTACCTAGAATAAGGAGAGGAAGGTATACTAGTTATGGTGGGATACATACTAGTAATCCTTAGATCAATTTGATATAGTATCGTAGTTAGGAAAAGGAGATGAGTGAGTCAAGCTCATAAAAGCTTGTGGTAGTCATACCTACAAATACTGAGTACGTTGCATCTTCTAAGGCAGCTAAGAAGCAATTGTAAATCGCAATGATTTTTCCCATTTCTTGGATTTTCACCTAGTGAGAAAATTATTATCATAATAAGAATTATGATATTCTTACTAGCCAAGTTGTCAAGTTATGACAACAGAAAAAAGTAATATACTCGGAGATACCTTATCTTGAGAAGTTTTACTCAAGCAAATGAGGTCACATATAGCAGATATGACACGCGGAGAAAAAGTGGCAGGCCTAGCAGTTAAATCCATTACTAAGCATAAGCATGGTATTTATCATGTGAGTAGCTAACAAGTTTAGTTATCAAGTTGGATCTAGTGAAAGTGGGAGTGTTGAAATAGTGGGTTCCCTAGACCCAACTATGTAGTAATTTTGATTACCGTATCATGTGTATAGTTAGATATTCATGATGATATCTTACCATTATAGTGTAGACTTTTCTGCGTCCACTATAATAATGGTAATGTCCAAAGGTTATTTATCATTTCAGGAGGTTATAACAGATCCCAGGCTATAATGAGAACCTCGAGATACAATGAAATTGATCTTAAATATATGTTCTATAGTCTAGATACATCTTACTGAATGGACACAGTAGATGTCTGACTATCAGGTTCTGGGGGCTCATAAGCATTGAGACTTCTTCTCATGAAGTTCGCACTTGGTGATCTCTAGTAGTGAGATCATGAGGACAGACCCGTCAATAGGAACACCACATGTTTTGGGTGCCATTGGTTGTTCCTATCTATGGACATTTGTATTGGTCTCCTAACATGAGACCATTACCAATCTATATCATTTAATTACATACTTTAATGCAAGGTGAAAACCATGGCAGTAATGTCGTGGTGAGGTAGTTTGTGTTGGGTGCGTCGTTGGTGATATGACGTTGGTTGAATGGTCAAGAAAGGATTTGTCGCTTCCAAGTTTAGGAAGTTGTATATCTAAGGCCTGGTTGATCAGGATGGTGTCACATTCATAAGTCTTTGGCCAAAGAAGTAAAAAGGAAAATCCATCCGGATAGATCAAAAAATAATAATGTAAGATAAGGACGATGACACAAGAGTGCGTCCTGCTTTATGAGATATGTAATGACAAAGAGATTATAGTACACAGTCAGTGTTTGTAGGTTGGTAGTTGTTTCAATGACTATCCTTATCTCTTTAGGGGGCCATGACAGGTTGCTAGACCCCACTCTTGGTCTGTGGATTTTATTCACTACTATTGAGATAAGGGCCTAGAGGGTCACACACAACAGCGTATTCAAGAATCTGCACCTATTCAGTGGAATAGGAATATTGGACATGCTGGGCCCCACCACTGGGGTCTGAGTGTTGTCCAAAGTACTGATCACCTAAAGAATTAAATAAATTCATTAATATTCAAGTTATGAATATTTATGATTATTTAATGTATTTACGAGTTTAGTAAATAAGAGAAAATATTAATCGAAGGAATGTTATTTTAATATTCCAAGGTTCATTTAATATTAAGCGGGACAGCGATTCGAGTTAAATGGCTTGGATTTTATCACGTAATATATTTCATATATATTATAAGTATGTGATAAAATAAATAAATAATATTGATGCAGTTTTAAGTCGTCATAATTATTTAATTAGTGGACGTGGAATTAACGGGGGTCAGGGAACCTAAACGGGAAATTTCCACAATCCGCTATAAATAGAGGAGAGGGGCTCAAGCACAAGAACTATTCATGTCATTTTGGCCAGAGCTCCTATATCCTCCCTCTCTCTAGAGAGATAAGTTTTCGATCCGTGCTCGGATCGAGTTTCTTCTCACGCATTGTAAGATCGACGATGCGGTGATCGTTGGGACGTCGAATATATCATCGGATCGCGGCGCTAGCACCCAGAGTTCGACAATCGGCGTTCTAGAGGATTTCTGAAGCACGTGTGGATGATCTAGAGAGATCCTGCTATGGATCCTTCATGTAATGATCGCTAACAACAAGTTGCAGTCGACAACAGCTTCGGATCTGAAATGGGTAAGTTTTATGTTTATATTTTTTTCTCCTTACAATTTACGCGAGATCCTCAGACCTCTTTGGGGCTCAGATCATCGGCGACGACAAGTTTCATCATCCTGCCGATGAAAAATTTAAAATCCCCGGCCCACCATCTTTCGTTGCGGGCCCCGGAAACCTAACACATTCCACATGAACTCCACTGATTATAAATAAGAGAACCGATTATGAAAACTAAAAAAATAAACACTTCAGAATGATGGAATTTAATATTATAACTTATCAATAAGGAAATAAATGAAATTAATAAAACTATAATGAATCAAATATATTTATATAAGGTTTTTAATTAATTAATTAATGGATTTAATTTGATTATCCCAGACGTTAAGGTCAAGTGGAGAATACGTTCTGACATAAGGTAAGGGTTTTCTCATCTCACTTCCATTTTTGTGAGATATTACTTATTCACCACTATTTCTTGTGTATGGTGTATTTATACTTCCCATTTTTATATAATATAATTAATATATTTATTTTCATGGTATTGAATGTATCATTTTGTGATTATTAATTTTGGGGCATAGGATTCGATTGATTACAAGGTGGAAAGGAATTTTACTTGAACCCTCATTTTTCCTTCAGGTTACTCTTTCTCTACCATTACTCAAATGTTATGATTCTTTATTTTTTTGTATATTTCTCCTAAATTTTATATATATGTCTCAAAATAATATATCCAGATTATATAATCCTTTTTTTATGGGGATATAAATGTTTTAAAATGGTTCCCCTCTCAATTCTTCCCGATAAACAAGTCCGGTACAAGGGAACTTCTCGAATTCTTACCCTTTTAAAAGTGCACTATATAATCTATTTTAATCCATAAGTGTTTTTTTTAATCAAAAATTTTATCATGAAAAACTCTCTTGGTTCATTTATGTTTTTATGAAAACAAACATTCCCTTCCTCTTTAAAATCTCTTTAATAATTTATTTAAACAGTACTAAAATATTTTATTTCTAAGGATTCTTTAAAAACTCTTTTTACATGATTTCACTTTAGTGGGAAAACATTAATGCCCACTACTAGAAACGTTTCCTTTACCAATGATTTCAAACCATTGGTATGTTGGGACCAAGTTGGCTGATGAAGTTGTTGGATAAATGAAGTATTGTCTTTTTTTGTTAAGAAATTTTGAGAAGAATGGAAATTACTTCATTTTGTATATGTGGGTGAGGAAAGATAGGAAAGTTACATTAATTTTCATGGTAAATCTAACTATTCTTTATTGGTATCTATTTCCCAAATATCATAAGTTGGTTGGAGAAATTATGATGCAATAATTATGAAGGAAATGGAGAGAAATGATGTTGCCAATTGGTATGGTTGGTCTTGCAGAAGCAGGTGTCTAAGGTGGTGCAGTTTCCCAGTGTTTGCCAAATTTTTGGGGTCTAAAATTTGGAGTTTATTTAGCATCGAAAAAATCGGATTTTATTGAAGAGTATATCAAAATATGGAAAAGGAATGAATTTTTTGAAGATGGGATTCATGAAGTGTATTTCGCAAATACATGAAGAAATTTGATGGTGTTCTTCAGGATTACGATGAGCTTTGCAAATGGAAGAGGTAAATATCTTCACAAGAAAGCTTTGAGGTGAAAAGGAAGAAGAAGCATCGTGGCAGTGCGATGAAAGAAAGAGCATCTTGGCGGTGCAAAGGAAGAAAGATCATCGCGGTGGCAAAAAGATTTTACGGAACACTTTGTAATTACGACGAGCTTTGATAATCTGGAAAATAGCCATGGGGCTTTGCGAAATAGAGTGAATTGCAGCGGAAATTAAGGAGCATCATGATTTCATGTTGATGTGGCGCTGAGGTGGATGGAAGGTTCTATAATCAGTGGGGAAAGGCTATAAATAGACCTTTACCCCTCAAGATAATTAGAGAGACTTAATGAGAATTTTAGAGCTCTTGAATTTCGAAGAAGGTTCTCAGAGGAAGCGAGCTCTGTGAAGGTAGTAATCTCTATGAAGGAAAGGAGCTTCGCGGCGAGTCTTTGAGATTTGTGAAACAAGAAATTCTCAAAGAACATTTTGTACTCTGAGAAATAGTGAGCTCTGTGATCTAGTGAGCTCTGTGAACAAGGGAGATTTGCGAACTAGGGAGCTTTGCGAACTAGGGAGCTTTGCGAACTAGAGTGCTCCATGAAGTTGGGAGCTTCATGAAGGAGCTCTGTGAGAAGAAGAGTTGAGTACCCAAATTAAATGAGAAGTTCTTTCAAGTGGATCAAGATATGATTGGGTTATAGGACTAATTATTATTATGAAGTCCAAGTAGTTCCTATCGGCTTCTGTATAGAAAAGAGAAGATTTGTTTTCAAAGATCAAATTTGTGAATGGTTGTCAAGAAGCACAGAGATATTATTTTACCCTATTTGTGCTATGAGGGTGCACACATACTTGAGGATTATCTCCCAAGTACTGCATGAGTGAAATGGAATATTATACTCGTTGTATTCCACATCAAAGGATTGTTTTCTAGTAGATTGTGTGGTACTAGATTATTTTTGTACCATACCAAGGACGTAGCTACTCTTGTTGAGTAGTAAAACTTTTAAATCTTGTTTCCATATGGTTGTTTGTGTTCAACAAGGAAATAACTCTTTAATAGGAGGTAAAGGTTGTTTCAAAAAATGGAAACATAAAAGAAAAAAGATATCACTGATTCACCCCCTCCCCCTCTCAGTGATACTTGGATCCTAACTGGGTAACTTCAATTGGTATCAGAGCCAGGTTCTCTTCATTTGTTATTTGATGAATTTTTTAAGAGAGGTTTTGATGGAGAATCTGAATTACATGAATAGTAAGGGGATTCTGATATTTTATGGGAAGAATTATCAAATTTGGAAAGATAGAATTATGCCTTATCTTATGTCTCTTGGATATGAAGTTCTTGAAACTACAACATATGGATTTTCCTGCTATTGATGACAAGGTTCCTCTTACTCCTATCGGTAATAAGAATATTAAGAATGATGGAAGATCTAAAAATTTGTTACTCTTATCTCTTTCTGAGAGTGAATTTTTAAGATTAAAAGGTGTCGCTATAACCAAACTAATCTAGGACAAACTGAAAAACATCTATGAAAGAAATACAAAAGTGAAGAAGGTTAAACTTCAAATCTGTAGGCTAAAGTATGAAGACTTAAATATGGGTGAGCATGAATCAGTTGGGGACTTCTTTACCGGGATAAAAAACATTGTCAGTACAATCAGATGTCTTGGTGAAAATTTGTAGGATTCTACAGTTGTTGAAAAGATCCTGAGAATTCTTCCTGAAAATTTTGATGCTAAAGTTTCATCAATAGAATATAGAGACCCTGAAACATTATCTCTGTATGATTTTCATAGCACTCTCATCACTTATGAAATGACAAGGGAGAATTCTATGAAGAGAAAATAAAAAATGGATATAGAAATGTCTTTCAAGGCTACAATTAAAGAGAAGTCGAAGAGAGTTATTATTGAAGATAAAGCTGGTGAATCTGACTCTGAAAATGAGGTATGTCAAAATTTTAATGAAATTATATCCTTGTTTTCTAAAAATGTGAAAAGATGCACAAATAAATACAAAGATAAACTCCCTTTTAAATGTTTTGAATGTGGAGTTGTTGGCCACTTTGAGGCTAATTTCTCTCAAAAGGGGAAAGATGAAGATAGTTATGAAGAAGATAGAGGACCAAGAAGGCCATGAAAGAAACAAAGTAACAATGATAAGTATTTTGGTAGAGGTAAGAATAAAAATTTCTTCAAATTATGAGGAAGGATATTTTTGTCAAAAATGAAGAAGATGATGATAGTGAGACTAAATCTGAAAAGTCTATTACTGAGAGAGTTAAATAGAGTACCTTTTTGCAATATTAAATAATGAAGATTATGGGAGAATTATTTCTGAGGAAGATGAAACTAAACTTAAACAGTATCTAAAATAAGAGCTGAAAAAAAATTGAGAAAGATCAAGAGGCTTGAGAAGGAAAATAGGAAATTGAAAAATTAAAAATCTTTATTAAGTGATCAAGAAGGTTTTCCTGATGAAAAATAAAAATTTGAAAAGGAAATTAATGTTCTAAAGAATTCAATTGAGATTGAAAAGAATCGTAATGATCATCTAGAAGTAAAACTGAAGGCAAAATAAGATGAGTTGGAACTTATCCAACAAAAACTTTCTAAAGTTGGGGAAAGGATCACAAGTTTCAAAAACTCTGTTACAGAGGTTGGTGAAAATTTTGCTAAGAATGAACCTAAGATAGATCAACAAAAGTTACATTCAAAGGATAAAAAGAAATATGGAAATAGTTTTGATAATAACAATACTGGAAAGGCTAGAAAGACTATGAATTTGGTCAAAGTTAGCAATACTAAAAAATCATAAGCATCTAAAAATCATGAGCCCAGAAATATTTCTATTAATTATGATTTAGGAAAGTCTGAATAGAAATTTGATCTGAAGAATAAAGTTACAATTAAAATTATGAAGGATGATGATCAGCAGCATTCTGGTAAGAATATTATTGAGAAGAATGTTCACAACTCCAGTCAGTATGGAAGTTTCAGAGGAAAATATTCATTTTATGGCTATTGTTGGTATTATGGTGGATTCAGACACATGGAAAATATGTGTTCGTTCAATCAACAACATTAATATTATTCCACAATATTTTAAATAAAAGGAATTATGGGGATTCAATCTTTTCAAAAGAAAAAACCTCAAAATAAAATCTAGAAGACATCTGTGAAGTTTGGTGTGAAAGTTGAGAATAGGTTACAACCACTGGAAACTATCTGTGAAAGATGTGATCGACCTAGACATCTTGCTAAGGGTTGCTTGATTGTGTTACCAGAACAAGAATAGTCTTTTAAAAATTCTCAAAATCTAAAGATTCTTAAGGCTAATAATGATAGATATTCTAGCTCCTAAAATAAAGAGTTCTTGGTTGTCTGGCTAGAACACATTGACTTATCTAGGAGATTAGAGGAAGCATAGCAAAAATTGGAAGAAAAGGATTAACAGAAAGCTCTAGTTATTGAAACTACTTTAAAGGCTATGAAAGGAGAACGACCATGGAACCTTGATAGTGTTTTTTCATATAATATGATAAGATACTTAAATATATTGAATAATGTGTAAGATTTCAAAGAAGGAACAGTGACATTTGGAAACGATGAATCTCTAAGGATCAAAGGTGTTGGATCAGCCATCATTGGAAAAGAAAAGATAAAATCTAGGAAAACACTATATCTTGATGAGATGAAACATAACCTGCTAAGTGTGTCAAAAATTTGTGATGAGGGAAACAAAGTTATCTTCATAAAAGATGGATTTTTTGTGAAAAGTGAAAATGATGGAAATATAGTTACAAAAGGCCAATGTATAAGAGGGAATTTGTTCCAAGTTGGTGAAGTGCAGAACTCTTATTATATGGGTATGGTGGATGAAAATAAATTATGGTATAAAATTCTGGGACATATGTGTTATAGAAATATATGCAAGTTATTAAAGTGAGATAGTGTCCGAGATATGCTTGATTTATCAAGAAGAAGATATTAGTGTTGCACTATTTGTGAGAAAGGGATGATTACAAACTCTATGCATAAGAGGGTTGAAATTCGCTCAAAAAGACCCTTGGAACTCATACACTCTAATATCTGTGGACTAATGATCAAGAAATCTAAAAATGGAGATAATTAATTCATTACTTTCATTTAAGACTTTACTCACATTACTTGTGTTATGTACATGAGATATAAGTCAGATGCTCTGACAATGTTTAAGAGTTTTAGAAGGAAAGTAGAGAAATAATGTGAGTATTCAGTGAAGAATTTGATAACTGATAATGGTGGTGAGTATAATAATGGAGAGTTTGAAAGTTATCTTGAGAAGCATGGAATTCGGCATGAGTTCAGTTCACTGTATACACCTCAACAAAATGGGGTTGCTGAAAGAAAGAATCGAAGTCTGGTGGAAATAGGGAGAACTATGTTACTTGAACATAGTTTTTCTCATTATTATTGGAGGCAAGCCATGAGCACTATTGTGTATATTCAGAACCGATGTTTCTATAGACCAAAGTCAGATATTACTCCATACAAAATTTTCTATGGAAAAACTCCAAGTCTAAAACACTTAAGAGTTTTTGGGAGTCCATGCATTATAAAGAAGAAAGGTGGAAACCTTGGAAAGTTTGAGAAAAAAGGAGATGATGGAATTTTTCTTGACTATAATCCATAATAAAGAAGATATAGATGTATCAATAAAGAAACAGGAATAATTATTGATTCTTCATATGTAAAAGTTGTTGAAAATGTTGAGAAATAAAAAGAATTCATATGTTGATGTGGAAGTTGAGAAGGATATAGAATATTTTGTTAACAATTCTGATAATGTTGTGGACTGTGTTAATCTTACTCAAGAAGAGAAATCTGACTCAACAATCTCAAGTGATAAGGATGAAGTTTGAACAACTCATCCTAGGCTGAGGAAACAAGTGGAGGCTCAAAACATTATTGGAGATAAACATCATAGGGTTCAAACAATAAGAACAATGAATGTTATTACACATACTTATCTTTATTTTAAAGTTGAATTGAATGATTTAAATGAATCATTTGAGAATCCAGAATGGGTTTGGGCTATGAATGAAGAGCTTGATCAGATAGAGAATAATGATACTTGGGAACTTGCACCCAAGACGGACAACAAGAACATTATTGGTACAAATTGGGTTTTCCAGAACAAATTGAATGAAGAAGGTAAAGTAATAATAAACAAAGAAAGATCAGTTTACAAAGGGTATTCACAAATTGAAGGCATTGATTTTGATGAAACATTTGATCTGGTGGAAAGATTAGAAACAATTAGAATCTTTCTTTCTATTACTGCACAAAAAGGTTACAAAATCTTTCAAATGGATGTAAAATTTGCATTCTTGAATGGTGACCTTGACGAGGAAGTTTACATTGATCAATTGTGTGGATTTATTATTGGTAAGGATGAAAGTTATGTGTGTAGGTTGAAGAATGCTTTGTATGGGATAAAACAGGCTCTGAGGGCATGGTATTATAAATTAGATACTTTCTTGAGGAAGATTAATTTTAAGAAAGGTATATTTGACAGCAATCTTTACATCAAGGATTGTTAGGAGTTTTCATTCATTGTAATTATTTATGTCGATGACATTATTTTTTATGGTAATGATGAAAGATCATGTGAGAGATTTACTAAGGAGATGAATAAGTTATTTGAGATGTCCATGCTGGGAGAAAAGAAATACTTTCTTAGGATACAAATTTCACAAAAGAAGAATCACATTTTTCTAACTCAAGAAAATTATGCTAAGGAACTTATGAAGAATTTTGGCATGGAAAATTTGAAACCAGTGCCAACACCAATTTCAGGGGGAACCAAGTTGTCTAAATATAGAGAAGACAAGTAATTTGATCAGAATGAGTTTTGAAAGCTGATTGGAAGTCTATTATATTTAATTTCCTCAAGACCCGGTAGTGTCTATGTTGTTACTTTATGTGCAATATTTCAAAGCGCTCTTAAAGAATAACATTTGATTGCTGGAAAAATAATTTTCATATATATCAAAACCACAACAAATTTTTTAATTAGGTATGATGTCTCAGGAAACATTAATCTATTCGGGTATTCATATACTGATTGGGTAAGAAATGTTGATGATTGAAGATCCACATCTGGTGGAGTTTTCTTTCTTGGGAAAAGTTGTGTTATTTGGCATACCAAGAAATAGAATTCAGTAACTCTTAGCATAGCAGAAGCTGATTATGTTGCTGCTACTCAAGCTGCAACTCAACTAATGTGGATGAAGACTCATTTGGAAGATCTACTTATTGAAGTAAAGATACCCTTTCTTTTGGGTTGTGATAATCAAAGTGCATTCAATATTACAAGGAATCTGGTAAAAAATTCTCATTCAAAACACATTGACATAAAGTACCACTTTATCAAAGATTAAGTGGAGAAGAATGAATTGAGGTTGAAGTACATTCCTACATATGAACAAGTTGCTGATATATTCAAAAAACCTTTACCAAAGGAACCATTTGAAAAATTGAGGTTAAACATGGGTGTCCAACCTCCTTCTCATCAAGGTTGAGGTACGTGTTTTTTTCCCCTCTCTCATCATACCTTTGGATAGTGTTTTAAAGGGGGGGGGATTTTTATAAATATATCCTTATGGAATCATACATAAATGGGGAGTTGTGGGTAAGCTGTGAATTCAGCATGTAAGTATGTGAACTATTCTAACTATTTGTTGTAATGGTTCTAGAATGGTTGTAGAGTGTTGGTATGAAACATTTTTTTATTTTCAAGAATGTCAATGAAGGATGAGGAAGAAATATGATGCGATGTCATTTCATAGTCACTACTTTTGGAAAACATGGTCTTTCTATCAATAATTTTTGTTTCCTATAATGAGTTAGCTCATGTAGGATTAGAATTGTTGATAAGTGATCTATTGCTTGAGATTTCAAAGTTCAGTGATTTATGAATCTTGGTTGAAAAAAAAAATCCAAATGGGGATATTTTTGGGACCAAGTTTAATAATGAAGTTTTTGGATCAACAAAGTATTGTCTTTTTTTGTTAAGAAAGTTTTAGAAGAATGGAAATCACTTCACTTTGTATAAGTGGGTGAGTAAAGACAAAAAAGTTACAATACTTTCCATGGTAAATATGACGATGCTTTGCTGGTCTGTATTTCATAAAGATCATAAGTTGGTTGGAGAACTTATGATGCAATAATTATGAAGGAAATGGGGAGAAATGATGCATCCAATCAGTAAGGTTGGTCTTACAGAAGCAGGTGTCTAAGGTGGCGCAGATTCCCAGTGTTTGCCAAATTTTTGGGGTCCAAAATTTAGATTTGGTCTAGCATCGCGAAAAGTGTATTTTCTTGAAGATCATATAAAAATATGGAAAAGTCATGAATTTAGAGAATATTGGCTTCATGAAGTGCATTTCGCGAAGGCATAAAGAAATTTGACGGTGTTCTTCACGATTACGACGAGCTCCATGAATGGCAGAGGTGAAGAGCTTCGCAAGAAATATTTGCAGTGAAAATGAAGAAGGGGCATCATGGTGGTGCGAAGGAATAAATAGCATTGCGGTGGTACAAAGGAAGAAATATCATCGCGGCGGTGCAAATTATTTGATAGAACGCTTTACAATTACAACAAGCTTCGCGAATCTAGAAAATAGCCATGGTACTTCGCGAAATAGAGTGAATTTTGGCAGAAATTAAGGAGCTCTGTGATTTCATGTTGACATGGTGTTGAGGTGGCTGGAAGGTTCTAGAATTGGTGGGTAAATCCTATAAATATCCCTTACCCCCTTGATATAAGTAGAGAGACTTAACGAGAATTTTAGATCTCTTGAATTACGAAGAAGGTTTGTGGAGGAAGCGATCTCTACAAAGGCAGTAAGCTCCGTGAAGGAAAGGAGATTCACGATGAGCCATTGAGATTTTCAAAACAAAAAATTCTCAAAGACCAATCTTTGCTCTAAAAAATAGTGAGCTCTGTGATATAGTGTGCTTTTCGAACTAGGGAGCTTTGTGAACTAGAGTGCTCTGCAAAGCTGGGAGCTTTGTGAAGGAGCTCTGCAAGCTGAAGAGTTGAGTACCCAAATTAAGTGGGAAGTGATTTCAAGTGGATCAATATATGATTGGGGTATAGGAATAAGTATTATTACTAAGTCCAATTAGTTCCTATCAACTTCTGGATATAAAAGAGAAGAGTTTTTTTCAAATATTAGATCTGTGAATGGTTGTCAAGAATCACAGAGATATTGATTTACCCTATTTGTGATAAGAGGGTGCACACATACTTGAGTATTATCTCCCAAGTACTACACAAGTGAAATGTCATATCCTACTCATTGTATTCCACATCAAAGGATTGTTTTCTAATGTATTGTGTGGTACTGGATTATTTTTGTAACATACCAAGGATTTAGATACTCTTGTTTTGTAGTGAACCTTGTAAATCTTGTGTTCATGTGGTTGTGTTTATTCAGTAGGGAAAGAACTCTTTAATAGGAGGAGAATGTTGTTTAAAAAAAGGGAAACATAAAAGAAAAAATATATCATTGATTCACCTCCTCCCCTTCTTAGTGATACTTGGATCTTGACAAGGTAACTTCATGGTAAATGCTTGACAACCATTGGTATAAACTATACCAATGGTTGTCCAAACCGTTGGCTGTAGAGCTGTGGGGATAGACATATCTCAACAGTTCTATGTGAACCATTAGGATATGGATGAAAAATAGATTATATACCAATAGTTTCTTGTAACATTTGGTATAAATGTTTACCAATGGTTTAAAACCATTGGTAATATCAAAAATCATGTCTATACCAATGGTTCCCAAACCATTGGTATAGACTTTTACCAACGGTTCCTCACAAACCATTGGGAAAAGTTAAGTAAAAGGATCTATACCAACAGTTTGTAAATTGTTGTTATATACTGTTACCAATGGTTTTATATAAACCGTTGGTGTATGTTCTATTTCACACATATATCAATGGTTTACAACCATTGGCATAGGCTTTATACTACAGCAGTAAGCCTGCCTCCACCCTGTGCACTTGCAGCACTTCCACCAGCAGGCCTGCCTCCCCCCTATGCAGAATTGATATAGAATTCTAAAAAACTAAAGAATACATATAGAATTATGTATGAATTCATACATAATTTATAAAACACATAATTCACACAGAATTATGAATACCTATAATTCTTTATTTAACTACACGGTACAAACATACAAAATTAACACATAATTCATAAGGTAATTACAGAAAGTATACACATACAAAAAGTATACCCATACAACATTAACACATAATTCATAAGTTAATTAAATGCATAAAGAATTCAATTTAGAATTCAGAAGGAAATTACCCTATGAAATACAGAATTTTGAATTGGATACATACAATATTGAATTATCTATAACACATACAAAATTGAATTCAAAATTCAGAATGTAATAACCCCTATATAAGATAATCATGTTTCAGGTTTTGAATATGGAATTATTGTTCATATGCATGGGTGAATTTAGATGAGATTTAAATTTTTGGATAATGGGGTATGCCATGTTGTAGTAAGGGTTAATGTGACATGGGGGTGGGGGGTTGTCCAGGGGTTGGGGGTTGTCCAAGGGGGTACGGGGTGTCCAGGTTGTGGGGGTGTCTAGGGGGTGGGGGCTATAGAGGGGTGTGGGGGGCTGTCCTTGGGGGTTGGGGTGTCTAGGGGTGGGGGTGTCCAGGGGGTGGGGGTTGTCCAGGGGTTTGGGGGCTGTCCAAGGGGGTAGGGGTGTCCAGGGGGTGGGGTGTCTGGGGGGTGGGGGTTGTCCATGGGGGTGGGGTGTCCAGGGGTGGGGTGGTGTTGAGGAGGTGGGGGTTGTCTAGGGGGTTGGGGGCTGTCCAAGGGGGTAGGGGTGCCCAGGGGGTGGGGCTGTCTAGGGGATGGGGGACTTTCCAGGGGGGCGGGGTTGTCCATGGGGGTGGGGGTGTCCAGGTGGTAGGGTGGGGTCCAGGGGGTGGGGGCCTATCCAGGGGGTTGGGGGAGCTGTCCAGGGGGTAGGGGGTGTCCAATGGGGTGGGGGTGTCCAGGGATGGGGGTTGTCCTGGGGGGTGGGGTCAATTTGGTGGGGTGGTGTCTAGTGGGTGGGGGGATGTTCATGGGGGTGGGGGTGTCTAGGGGGTGGGGGTGTCCAGGGGTGGGGGATATCCAGGGGATTGGGGGTGCTGTCCAAGGGGGTGGGGGTGTCTAGGGGTGGGGGTGTCCAGGTGGTGGGGTGGTGTCCAGGGGGGTGGGGTGGTGTCTGGGGGGGGTTGTCTAGGGGGTTGGGGGATGTCCAAGGGGATATGGGTTTCAAGGGGGTGTGGGTGTCCAGGGGGTGGTGGTTGTCCATGGGGTTGGGGGTTGTCCAAGGGGGTAGGGGTGTCCATGGGGTGGGGTTTTTGGGGGGGGTGGGGGTTTTGGGGGGTGGGGGTGTCCAAGGGGTGGGGGGTTGTCCAGGAGTGGGGGGTTTTCCAGGGGTGGGGTGGTGTCCAGGGGGGTGGGGGATGTCCAGGGGGTTGGGGGTGTCCAAAGGGGTAGGAGTGTCTAGGGGGTGGGGTGTTCAGGGGGTAGGGGTGTCCAGGTGGTGGGGTGGTGTCCAGGGGGTTGGGGTTTGTCTAGGGGGTTGGGGTGTCCAGGGGGTGGGGTAGTGTCCAGGGGGTAGGGGCTATCTAGGGGTTGGGGGTTTTCCAAGGGTGTGGGGGTGTCTAGGGTGTGGGGGTTGTCTAGGGGGTGGGGGTTGTCCTTGGAGGTGGGGGTGTCTAGGGGGTGGGGGTGTCCAGGTGGTGGGGTGGTGTCTAGGGGGTGGGGGTTGTCTAGGAGGTTGGGGGTTGTCTAAGGGGGTCGGGGTGTCCAGAGGGTGGGGTGGTGTCCAGGGGGTGGGGGCTGTCCAGGGGTTGGGGGCTGTCCAAGGGGGTAGGGGTGTCCAGGGGGTGGGGGTGTCCAGGGGGTGGGGGTGTCCAGGTGGTGGGGTGGTGTCCATGGGGGTGGGGGATGTCCAAAGGGGTAGGGGTGTCCTGGGGGTTGGAGATGTCTAGGGGGTTGGGGGGTTGTCCAAGGGGGTATGGGGTGTCCAGGGGGATGGGGGTGTCCATGGGGTGGGGGGTTGTCCAGGGTGGGGGTGTCCAAGGGTGGGGAGCTATCCAAGAGGGGTGGGGGTTTTCCAGGGGGTGGTGTGTCCAGGGGGTGGGGGATATTCAGGGGGTTGGGGGTGTCTAGGGGTGGTGTTGTCCAAGGGGATAGGGGGTGTCTAGGGGGTTATGGGCTGTCTAGGGGGGTAGGGGTGTCCAGGGGGTGGGGTGTTTAGGGGGTGGGGAATGTCCATGGTGGGGGCTGTCCAGGGGGTGGGGGTTGTCCAGGTGGTTGGTGGCTGTCCAGGAGGGGTGGGGGTTTTCCAGGGGTGGGGGTGTCCAAGGGGTGGGGGGAGTCTAGGGGTTGGGGTCTGTCTAGGGGGTGGGGGCAGTCCATGGGGGTAGTAGGTGTCCAGGGGGTTGGGGATGTCCAGAGGGTAGGGGGTGTCCAGGGGGGTGGGGGTGTCCAGGGGTTGGGGTGTCCAGGGGGGTGGGGGTCATCTAGGGTGGGGGGGTCCAGGGGTGGGGGCTGTCCAGGGGGTTGGGGGCTGTCCAGGGGGTGGGGGTTGTCCATGGGGTGGGGGTGTCCAGGAGGTGGGGGTGTCTAGGGGGTGGGGTGGTGTCAAGGGGGGTAGGGGTTGTCCAGGGGGTGGGGCTATCCAAGGGGGTTGGGGGATGTCCAAGGGGTGGGGGCTATCTAGGGGTTTGGTGGTTGTCCAAGGGGGTAGGGGTGTCCAGGGGGTGGGGGTGTCCAGGGGGTGGGGGGCTATCCAGGGGGATCCAGGGGTGGGGTGTCCAGGGAGTTGGGGGGCTATCCAGGGGGTGTGGGGACTGTCCAAGGGGGTGGGGGTGTCCGGGAGTGGGGTTCGGGGTGTCCAGAGGAGGGGTGAATCAGTCACAGCAGATCATCAAGTCAAGTTTTATTATTTATAGATAAATAAATAAATATAATGTGACCTACCTAATCACACATATATTTAGGCACAAAAAAACATCAAACATAAAATTTCAATAATATCAGTCAAAAATGTAATTGATCAATCTCTCCCTCATCACCATCACTATCAACACCATCATCATCAGCCTCACCCTCATCCTCATCATCATCCCCATCATCATCCCCACCCTCCTCCTCACCCTCGTACTCCACCTTGGCCTCCTCCTCACCCTTCTCCTCCACCTCAAACTCCTCCTCACCCTCCTCATCCGCCTCAGCCTCCTCCTCGCCCTTCTCCTCCGCCGTCTCAGCCTCCTCCTCGCCATCTTCTTGACCACCACTAGAACTAACACCTAGTGCACCATATATAGAACGCATCAATGACATATATTCATCACAAGCTATACTATCCTCTGGTGGGATTTTTGGATGTAAGACTTCCATCAGTTTCATAAATGCAGTGTTTTCCCTAACAGACTGTTTTGTCGTCTCTATGGCCCTTTTTCAGCCTGTTCTGCCTATGCCTTAACCTACTAGAACTCGGTGTAACTACAAATCATACCTGATGAGGGAAAATACCTCTTTGGGACTATACTCTTCCCAGGTCGGCACCATACTCTGTCCGGGTGCTCATCGCCCAAAACCTGATGTAAGTGATTGTTTGGCCCAAAATTGTCAGGTTCCTAGGCATCAAGGGCCTCTAAAGAAGCCTGTTACAAATATAAATAGATTATTAAGTTAAAAAATATATATTAAAATTTTAAATCAATAAATTAAAACTTTCAATCTACTCCTGAGTTGGTTCATTAACTGCACTTCTATCTTTCTTCCTTCGACTCAATCAAAACAGTTTTTCTCAAGGCACGCATCCTTCAATATTCAATTTTTTCCTCTACAATGACATTGAATGTAGGAAACCATAATTAAAAATAGGTTACCAATAATTAATTTCATAACTAAAATTATATAACAACTTTAGCAATCAAATAAATTATGGAGGAAACAATAGAAAGTGAAAGTCGTAAAGAAAAATTATAAACAATTTTCATACCTGCTTCCTCTCATGATCTGGCATGTAGTACATCCCAATGTTTGGATGTATTTTTTATCATCAATGTTTTTTTATTTCTTCTAGATGATTCTGAAATAAAACACAATAATAAAAAATATAGTATTAATGAAAAATATGAAATTTTTCATTTAAATACCTTAAATGTGATTAATACCTTAAATTGGGTAGTCGTCCAATGAGTAATCATCTGTCGATATTGTTATATCAGACAGTCATCAACAATAGTGACCACCTCTAACTTTATGCCAACTCTAGCATGCCATCCAATAAACAACTCATGCTTATAGGCTCTCCAAAGCTCACCTAAATCCTTTAGACGTGTTGGTCATGCACCCTCACCATCGGTGAAACTAAACCGAAGATGACACCAAAATATTAATTCATATAAATACAAAAAATAATATATTTCATTAAATACAGTAGATTTTTTTACCTATATTTATGCCCAAGCATTATCCTTGACTTCATTTGGAAACTATCTTCATGAGAGCGGGATGACAGGAATGATGTCAGAGTATTTGGAAAGCATCACCAAAAAACTCCGACATTGCTGCCCTATTTTCTCAATAATTTTATTTTCTTCATTGTAGTCCACCATCAACTATGTGCGGTGGTTCCACACCACACACATGCATGTACTCCCCCACCCCCACCTCCTATCAGTTGATGTATCTGTTATGAAAAAAAACTAATATTTTATTAATACATGTTATTCTGAAAATAAATAATGGTATAAAAAATTATTAGGGTTCTATAAATATACTTGTGGAAGTTTGATCAATGGGTGTCGCTGGATCCACAAAAATCAAAGGAACACCCTATGTAGGTGGAGTGGGTCCCAATGTATTATCTATAGGGACAGACTCTAGCGAATCAAGAGTCAAAGAAGATGGAATATAGAAGCTTGAAGAGAAGGAAGTAGAATTAAAAGAAGATGGCACGGATGACTGGCCAAATGCTAGATGGGGATTGGGAATCATCATCGGATATGGTAAATACGGGTGAGGAGACTCAGATGTAAAGGGTGGTGAAAAAATGGGAGGTCTAAAGATATTGTGTGTCCCTAATGACACACCAGGATCAGAATGTGGGATAGATGGTATGTCAGTGGGAGGGGTAGGGTCTAATCGGGTACGCCGACCAGATCGGCTAGCTCTCATACCCCCCCCCCCCATATGAACACCCTGAGTACTAGGACCACTACTAGGCTACTCATCAAATAATTGTCTCCTAAGAGGTGGATCCTGAAAAAATGTTTAAAACAAAATTAATCACATGACATTATATATTATTTAAATATATATATTTGAAATAAAATACTCACTACAGGCACTGGTGGTGGAATGCCTATCTCAGCCATGTGATGATTGTTTTCCATCATCTTTTTTTGTCGCCTCTCTTCCGTTGGTTTCATTTCCTGCATTTGGAAACAAATATGGAAGTAATTAGAAAGGGATAACTAATGTGTAACCCAAAAAACAAAATAAATGTGAGGGAATAGGGGGATTAATGGATAATTTAACTATCCATTGTTTTAGGTGATCTTGAATAGATATATAGTGAATTCAATAAATCGTATAAGATGTAGAAAAGAAATTTAATTTTTAGTAGGATGGTTATTTACCAAGAAGAAAAACCATCATGTTCATAATGGGTAAAGGAAAATTTTAATTTTTTTATCCCAGGTAGATGGTGCAGGTTTCTATATATATTTTTTAGAAGAAGAAAAACCATCATGTTCATTATCTGATAAAATGTTAAAGGGATGTATTAGAGTTATACTAATTTTATACATGGTCAATAAAGAATTTAAATGTTCACCAAGTTAGAAATGTTGGTTTCATAGGTTTGGATACAGATAAATTACAAAATAGAAAATTCAATTCAAATAAAATTATAACCAATAAACATTGAAAATTCACATAATGGTCAAGTATGATACAACATATTTGTAATCAATATTAAATCAATTTAAATAGTACCAACCTTAACAACCCAAGTTGAGCTATACCAAAAGAATTGAGAACATGGATGGATGATTTTATATATTTCCCACCACAACTTCAGCTTCACAATCAACTTTGACAATTGAGATATTAGATTCATCAAAAGTAATAAATGGATCATTTCCAATGGTAGTAGGGATGGTGTTAATTTCATAATCACCATCATCAAGGATATGTCTTGTAATTACTTCAATAATGACACCAAATTTAGGTCAAAGAAGGTATTTGACATAAAAAACTTGTTTCTCCATTGATTCCAATACATATGGTTCATCAATAGAAAGAGTGTGATTCATATCAATTACTCAAAATCCACAATAATCAATAAATGTGCCATGCCTTGTCATCGAATCAAACCACTGAAATTTTATCATTATGACTCATCCATGAGAATAATAATCCAATATTATTATTTTTTAAACGAATCCATAATAACCTACATTTTCAAATCATGGTCTATTATCTGATGCACTGGCATAACAATCTGTTGTGATAGTAATATTTTTACCTTCAATTTTAACCAAGCAGAAAACTCTGCTATGAAAATTATCCCTCCTTCTCAAAGATAAAGAACAATGATTTATATTTATCATTTCTTTATGTTCCCTGTAGATAAAAATAGGAATTATTTAACATATATATATATAAGATATATATATTCAATTTACTTACCTAATGTAGTCATCAAACAAATCACAGTTGAACAAAAATGTGTGATGTGCCATCTCCCACTCTTCTAGGCTTAATGTCGTCAATGTATATGATCCAAGAATTCCTCATATTTTCAGAAGTGATGGAAAACTAGGTTTAATTTTCTCACACTGTTCTTCTTTGTTTCTCATTGGTTTGTTTATTCTTTTAGTAAGATAAAACAAATACATAGAGTATAAATCCATACATTCTTGAGCCAAGTAACCGTTCATGATAGAACCTTCAGAATGATTCATGTTTCAGACATAAGAATTTAATGTGTACATATTTCTTTCAGTTGGATACATCCAACGAAAAGAAATAGGTCCTCCAAGAATTATTTCAGTTGTAATATGGATAGTCAGATGCAGCAGGCATTTGAAAAAAGATGGAGGAAATATTTTCTATAACTCACACAAAATTAATGGAGAATATGCCAACATTTTTTACAATAAATACTTGGACAAATTCTTAGCACAAAGATCTCTAAAAAAATGTTACAACCGAATAACATCCACTCTTACATTATTGGAAAAAATATGACATATTTCTATTAGAATCAAATCATGCAGAAGGATGTGATAATCATGAGTCTTCAAAGATTTTAGCTTCAACTCTCTTCTATTGACCCGTTTAGATATGTTGCTTGAATATCCATCAAGAACTTTAATAGTCTATAGTACTTCAAAAAAATTATTTTTTCTATATTTTTTATCACATAAGAATCACATGTAACTTGCCATTTATTCTCACTGATACGCACAGGATGCAATTCGGGTATGATGCCCCAATCCACTAAGTCACGCCGA